>OX327004.1:60795171-65942671 GCA_946800695.1 Geum urbanum | reverse complement strand
GGTTCAATTCCGGTTTAGGCAACTAAATCGGGGTTGGGTCCTTTCATTTTCACCCTCCTGTAATCCGTCACAGGTTGGTTTCGCATCGCACGAATGGCTAAGTTGAGTTTGGAATTCATTTCCAACAACTCATTCTTGAATGCATCAATAGTGGCTCGAACGTCCTCCATCATCGAGTCCATAATCACCTGCATGGTGTCCAGAGCATCACTCATGGCTCCAATCTGCTCGTTTTGAAGAGACCCCTCCTCGAGGTCTCTGGCTCTTTCCCTTGGAACTCTCCTCTTCTCAAGGGTCCCAACTCGGGCTTTTAAATCTTCAATCTCATCGACTCGCGCCGCCATTTCATCTAGGTTGACACGGTCAAGAAGTGTTGTGATATCAATCAATCTGTCAGGTATTCCCGCAAGTTCTCCAAGTTGGTCCTCGATCCAACTAAATCGTTGTGCGGTCGTCATATTAGGCATCTAGTTCAAGCTAGTGACCCGAGTCGGCTCTGATACCAACTGTCACAGGCCGACTTTGAGAAGCGACAAAACGGACAGTGCGGCACTTGCCTGTTAGCAAGTCAACCAAATGAGTACCTTGCAAGCAACAATAATCCACACGATATTAATATAATGTAAGGGACAAGCAAATAAGCAAGCAAGTGTGCAAGCGAGCAAGCAACCGTGTGGGCTGAGCGTCAGCAAAGAACACAACAATGAACAAATAATTTAATAATCGAATGAGACAATCTCACAATGCACAAATGATTGAATCTCCTCTCTTATTGATGGTAAGACGTTTAAGGAGGCAAAAGTACATGTGCTTACCTATACTAGTTCCTGAGTCTAACAGTAATGCCGACTAGGAACCCCTCCATATATATAATATTTTACATAACTTCACTTTGCAGGAGAAAACATTAAAACGTTTAAGGAGTCATAATGAAAGAAAAATTACTATTCTAACTCTGGCACACAAGCAATCAACCACGGGCTTAACTCATGACCCTGGATAAGCTTACTTATGGCCTTACAACCTGTCGGGAGGCCGCACGGCATGCCAGTAGAGTGTGGCTTCAAACACAAGTCATGCAATGCCAATGCAGAATGTGGCTAATCTGCTAATGCTAACTGCCAGTCCACATCATATAGCATTATAACTTTCAATCGACAACAGCTACAATGATAATCCGGAGGAACAAGGGTTCAGCACATAATCAAAAATGCAAATCTTGGACTGAATGGAGCAAGTGAGATAATCAAATGTGTACTTAAAACACCTAGTTCTCAATGTTCTTTCTTTTTCGCGGCCTACTTAGGGCAGCCTTAGCTCTGCGCCATTCTTTCACTGTAGCATCGCTCCTCACAAATAAGCAGGTTTCACCTTTGTCAGCAGTTCCAGTAGAGGCTGCTTGCTTTGGTGTCAAATGTGCAGCACAAGCACTATCAGTACTTGCAATAATCTGTTGATTCTCTTTGAATCTACTCCTTTGTTTACCATTCCCCTCAGCAGCTATTCCTAGAGAAGAGGATTCACCTCTTATAAGAGTATTCCCATCTTCCTTCACTGTTTCCTCGAGCTTGCTGCCAGAGGAGCTCACGACATCTACACCTGTGGGCTTTGGCACACTTTGCTGCTTGGAGTAGATACCAGCCGGTAAAATTTGTGTTATGCTGAATGAACTTCCAGTATCGTTAATCAATTGCATCCAGGACAAATTTTGGCGCCAGGAAGGACCTCTCCCTGACTTAGTTGTATTTGAAGGTTCTTGCAGAGGTTGAAGTTCTGCATTCTCCTCCATCATTTCCATCTCACAGATCTCGGCATCCAAGTTCCCATCACTTGACAAGTTCTTGTTTTTGCCATCAAAACCACTGCTGTTTGAATGCAGCTGTTCAGTCATCTTCCTACCATCATCATCATTCAATTGTGTCCCTGATGATTCCTGCGTCTGTTCTCTGCCCGAAATATTTGATTCGGATGACTTGGAAGCTTTATGTTTTGCAATTGCCTTAAGCAGTTCCATTTCATTTAGCTTGCCTTCCAAGTTCCCATTACTTGCCAACTCCTGTTTTCTGGTGTCAGAATGGTACACATTGAAACTGCCACAATTGAGCCCCATATTGTCAGTAGAAGAAGATCCATCTGTCAGTATATGCGAGACACTGAATCCACCATTGTCCTTATGACCACCAATAAGTTGTTTCCAAGAAGATTTCTGAGACCATGAAACAGGGGCAGTCGAATGTTGGACATGCATTTCTGGCTGAGCGCTGGATAGTTTTCTAGACTCGTTTGAATGAGATTTAATGGTTGTCTTTCTGTCGAGGATAGCAGGCGCTTCCAATTCTTTTACATTATAATTACAGTTGGGAAGGGATTTTTTCTTCTTGTTAGGAGGTCCATTCGCAATTGTGTGCACTTCCATTCCATTGGCTCTCAGTTCCTAGTTATCAAACATAGCAAAAGAATAAATTAATACTAGAAAGCTAAAGACCTTTGAGCAAAAACAAAGTACAAGTATATATACCTGAAGTGGTGATACCATTTTCTTTACTTGGCTGTTTGACACAATATTAATTATGAAGTCATCTTCCTCATCCTCATCCTCTTCCTCTTGATGGTCCTCTATATATGCATCTTCTGCTTCGGTAGCAAGAAGATGGTCATCATCATCGTGTTGACGACTGGGCAGAGACATTGCCGGGGTGACCGTGTGATCAGACATATTATCTTCATCTTGGGGGGTTTCCTTTTCCAAGAACTTGGCCATCACTTTGTTTATTATACCGAGCTCTTTTTCATCGATAACAACATGGTCTGATGGTTGATGATGATGACAGAGGTCAAAAGAAACCGAATGCTCCTCACAGTCGCAGAAATGAAGAGGGAGAGTAGGAGCTTGAACACGTTGGAAACTGTATTTGTGTTTCCCAGTTCCACTATAAGGCAAAGATTTCACCTTCAAAAAGTAAATAAATGTAAATATCAATCAGATACATATGATGCACAAAAGAGTATTAATAGAGCGAGAGAATAGAATACCGTTCTTAGAGCAGGAAAGAATAAGCGAAGCTGCTTAGTGTTTGAAAGTTTAGCTTGTTGGGTAGCTGCTGATTCTGGAACACTAGAAGAAGCAAGTAGAGCTTCTTGTTGTTCTTGTTGAGCCCATTCTCGTTTCATTCGAATGAGATAATGTTCTTTAGCCTTGTGAAGTTTCAGCTTGCCTCCCTTCCAGACGCACCCATTATACTGTAAAGGCAATACAGTCAATACAAAATACACACACATAAATATGCAAAAAGAAGAGAGAAAGAGAAAGAGACCGTGGCGAAGAGCTTGGAGAGAGACTTTTGGGATGAAGGCAGGAAGTCGACGTAAGCAAAGCTACGGCCTTTGGTTCTGATTATATGGACTCCGTCGACTTTTCCTCCAACTCCGGTGAAGAGTCTTTCTAGATCGTCTTCTGTAACTCCCAATCCCAATCCCCCCACGAATATTCGTTCCATCTCCTCTTGAACTTGCACTTTTTCTTCTCCTGCTGCCATTGCCATAATAAATCGATCCTCCTCCTAAAACCTTCTCTTCCGCCACCGTTGAGTGAGGAGGTTAGGAACATTAAAACCCTACAATTATCCTTCCTTCTCTTCCATATGGGTTGGGCCTAACTAAATATTGGGTTGGGTTGGGTTGGGTTGGGCCCAAAATTAGAGATGTTTTTGAAGAATTACGCTTCTGTATCTCTCTTTACTATACAACACTTACAGAGACAGAGAGAGAGAGAAGCTTTGCAATATTGGCTCGCTTGCGCTCTCTCTCTCTCTCTCTCTCATGAATGAATGAATGAACATGATGTATCAGTTAGGAATACAACTTTGATCCGATTATTGATTGATTTTGTATTGAAATTAAGAATTGATGTGTTGATTATAATAGCTTAACTATAAACTAAGAACAACTTGGGCTCTGAGAAAACAGACCTTACTTGATTAATTCAATCAAAACTAACAAACTAGGTGTCTGCGAGTTTTCCATCAACTGATGTGCCAATGAAAACTGATGCTGACAATAAAGATACATTCTTTCTTTCAGCTGTCAGTATGGAGATAAGTGTAGATATCTACATGTGATCCCTCAACAGCCAAAGTCAAATATCTTCGGTTTCGGAACCCAATCTGCCTCAGAAAAGTCCAATCCTTTTGGTTTTGGTGCTCAAAACATCTCTCATTCAAAACCGGCACCATCCGATAAGGTTTCTTCTTTTCTTAGATTTTTAAAGTCATCAAAGTAACTAGAATGTCAAGGTTTCCTTAATGTCAACTATTTATTAAAGAAATTATATACCTGTACAATCTCAGATGTTTGGGTTTTGCCCATATTGGTTTTCTCTCAAATTGAATCGTTGAAAGCTCTCCTTGCGCACCATTTAATGTGCTTCTTGTGATCAGCCTTTCGAAAACAAATGAAGTCGCTCGTCCACCACAAATGCTACTGCAACTCCGTCCTCACGAAGACCTGACAACCAACCAAATCATAAGTTATTGGCTAACAGTTTATGTGTTTGCAGAATATTCAGCTTCACACTGATTATTGAATGAACCAAAGTAAGATGTATAACGACATATGATCTTTATTTATCTGAAGGTGCTCAAATCTGGAGTCCTGTAGAAGTATAATTATTGAACACTTTGAGCGTTAGGCACCACTTAATTTGGAAGCTTACCTGCTATGGTCACTGGAGAAAGTAAATGACTTCGTTAGTGAATATATTAGGAAGACCGATTAAAATTACCATGCATTCACCGAACTAGGCACTAATTTTTGAACTTGTTTGTTTGCAGTTCTCCTTGTGACATTGTTGGTGATATTAGTTTCGAAGAATTGAGGGCAGCAGCATATGATATGCCGCTGTAGTGTATTTTTTCAGCTGAAAATAGGACTTCGCTTGCATTTGGCCTCCACATAATGACTCTTTCAGCAGAAACTATGCAAAACACAACACACAACACTTGTGAAATCAACTTCTACAGTTGTACCTAGCTATTTGTTGTTGCACTGAGCTTTCATGAAGGCCTAGAGCATTCATGAAGGCCTATAGACTGTAGATTAAAGCACCAAAAATCAGGAAATCCTCATTTTTGGATAAAGTATATCATCATTCATGAATATATACAACATTAACCTACCCACTAGTTGCCTACAAATCGTCATTAAATACTATCATTTAACGTACGAATCGAGAAGAAAAATGAAGATACTTTTCATGCATACAGGTTTACGATGAAAACCTCAACCGTGGAAAAATCTAAAGTTTTAGGGGAGAGAGAGGAAGAGAGAAGAATAAGAGACTATACGAAGGATTTACACTGAAGATATAAATACACTTACTGAAGAGAAGTGAAGGAAGACTGACTGGAGCTTATTCAGAAAGGCATGCATGGCAGTGCTTGTTGGACATGTTGGTGCAGATAAAGCCGAGTCCGGGAACAGCTGGCGGAGGTTTACTTTGGTCTTCGAAGTCATGTCTGCGTGCTTACGGAGATATTTGACGTGTTCGTATAGCCGAATCTGTAAAGGGATAGCTAGGGTTCTGATGGGGATATACGCCGCTCCGGGAAAAGCGGAGGCGCAGATGGCTCTAGGGGTGGTGCAGAAGGCGTCGATGCAAGGAGAGGAGCTCGGAGCGTACTTAGAGTTCTACCGGGACTTAGGGGTACGTGCTGGGTGCGTCGGAGTGCCCTAAAGTGGAGAAAATTTCGGAGGCCGGAGAAGGGTAAGGACGTGCAACATAGCCACTAGCTTTGGTGATTGATGCTACGGTGTCAAGTTTGAACTTGACTTTCTTATCCTCTGATCGGCAACACTTGGCGCCCTTGCCCCCTGATGAACTAGGAGGCTCCTCCCCAACTAGCTGCGACTCTCCATCAGTAACTTCTATAGGCTCTACTCGCTGGGATCAGCATGCCTTGGTGTGAAGCCAGCTCTAGAGACCCCATTGAAACCTCAGAAGGTGTGAAGCCAGCTCTAGAGACCCCATTGAAACCTCAGAAGTTGAAACAGACCAAGGAGTCGGTCTTGTAGACCCAGGTGTCTTGTCTACAATAGCATTATAATAAAATCGGAAACATTCATGGTGACCTCCTGCTGTGCCGCCAATTTCCTACTTGGACCAGAAGATCCTAAATCTGGTATCTGACCTAAGGGTTTCATCTGTAAAAAAAATCACTTGGTTAGTAGGACGCTCCTTGAAGAGGGGATAGTCCATGCCATCATAGTGGTCGCCGACTCATCCAAAAGTGGTAGTTGCATCGCCTCTTGATCCCCATTGGCCCCCAGCTCATCTGATGTAGGTGTTGTAGGCAAAGATGTTCTTCCTTGAAACTGCAGTGAGAAAGGCACCGAATTCCATCCTTGACCCGAAGCCGCCACTGGCGACTCAAAGCCCCGGGCGGACTTGCTCGGCACAATCTCATGTTCTGTGCTTTTTTCAAAAATACAACATTTCACACCATGCGTGAAGGATCCACAATGTCCACAATATCCTTTGATGTTCGCATACATGAAAAACGTATTTATGGCATATACTTCATAGAATCAGAATCCGGTTCTTACCACCAAAATTTTGTTGAAATCGAGTTCCACCCGAATCTTCATCTCTGATTGATAATTCAAAGCATGTGGATCATATTGCTTCCTCCATTGTTCAGAACAATATCAAAGTGCTTCTTTAATTTGTAACGGAACTTAGAATACGTTGACTTACAGGTTTTTAATACATATCTCTTGACCTCTTGACCCATTCCTGAGACATGCCAATGTCATGCTTGTTTTGCATATTGACATGTTTGTGTTAAATAGAATATGTAGTTATAATCTTATTGCATAAACTACATACACACACAAAATATGACTCACTTTGATACGCTTTATCATGTTGTCCACAGTGATTTTAAGGATATTCTTCATTTTTCTGCATTCAATTGTACATAATTCCATAACTGAATCTTATCTCATTTGCAAACATATCAGCAGATGGGCCCGTGGGTCTTCCATTTTTCTTTCTCAAAGTGACGAGTAATTGTGTTTGGAGTTAAAAAATTGTTTTATCAGCATTCAGTCCTCTTGTCTTTCCTCGCACCATCTTCTCTGTAACTTCTACATATGTTTTTGATAATGTAATAAACATCATATATACCCAACATTTGTGAGCTAGTAACTATAAATTTATATAGTAATTTGTACCTAAATTTGTCTCTTGGGTATTGGCTGATCTCCCAAGATCATTAACCTCCTCACTAGTAGCATCTGTTGAGTGGTCTAATTCGATACTTCTTTGATTCCCCACTCAATGGTGAATCCTTAAAGGGGCCAGAAGGGGTCATGACCCTTCTGCCAATTTCGAGTTTTTCATCTTAACATGATCTAATTGTATAATTATTGATAATAATTTCAAGAAATTTGCATATATTGGCTTCTTTTTTTGTTTTTTTTATAAGGCGATAATAATTGTATATATTGGCCTCTTGTTGTGTCATAAATAAAATATTAATTTTCATAATATGATTTATTTCATGAGTAATAGAGTCAAAGGAAGTCTTCTTTGTTCAAAAATTATATTTAATGAAACAGCTAGCTCTTTGCATTTTGTAAAAATTCATTGAACTCACATTAGTTCATGTTATATATATGATCACAAATTTCAAAGAATGAGAAAGTGAAAATGTTTTGAGAACTCGATCATCTCTGAGTCTTGTTTTCAGCTTTCACAAAAAGAAGTTAAAGAAAGTTGTATAGAAAGTAAGTAGGTAAGTAACCCAACTCGATCAATCAATTCATTTAGAGAATATTTTCGTTTCCATATATACATTGACTCAATGTTTTTTTAAGGGTAGACGTGAGACGTCAGTTCTCATTATAAGAATAAGGAGATACAAATACAACCATAATTGTCCACTGAAGAGCAACGTAAGAAAGAAGTCATAGTCTAGATAACCTAAGCACTCGAAATCACCTCATTTGCCCAATATTTGTACCTAGCAATAAGCACTAGGACCAGTAACCAATGACATAGCGGATCTCGAGACGATAAGTAATACCTACCCCGAGATCAACTATAAGTTCAAAAATTTTAAAATGCAAAAATAAGATTCGATAAGTAAAATAAACTAAAAATTCCAGGGAAATAGGATCCTCCACTGGAAATGCTTCCAACTTCAATCCTTGAGTCCCAAAGATGAGCCCAAACTTTCCTCGGAACTCAAGCCAAAAATGAAGAGCCCAAGAGCAAAGGAACAAGGAAAAACCTGAGGCCAACAATAACGGGATAGCCGTTGTCAGGGAATCAATGAGGCCGGCAACTGGAGACCAGATCTCGCCTGTTGTGCCATGCACAAAACTACCAGTCAGCTGCCAATCTGCAATATGTACCGTTAAAGCATTGTCGCCAATGCACTTAGCCACACTCGTCGACAAACGTGACCACCAGATCAGCACCCAAGAGTGACTTCGCCATCGCTTGCCAATTCCATCCCGCGCCGACTCCCAAGGAGGGATCATTCGCCAGCCAAAATTCAACCCATGCACCACCAAACCTCGGCGATGGGTCTCGGAAGAGCCTTGGTCCAAACCAGCAAACACTATTGGCAATCCTCAGTCTCTCCCGTGATCCCAAACCGAATGTCCAAGCTTTGCAACTCCAACTCCAGCAAGATTGTGAGGAAAGAGCCCCTCGACCACAACCAAAAGATGCAGATGAAAACCCTCATCGAAACTCAGTCTCGCCCTGGGAAAACCACCATCGTGATCTAACCAAGAAGACCAGAGGGTACTCGCCCTCAAAGATGAAGACGAATGGTAGGCTATGCAAGGGAAAGAGCACACCTCGGTAGTCAAGATTCTAGGCAAGCAAACCACTAGGGTTTGCCGCCGCTAGGAGAGAGAGATGAAAGCTCTCGACATTATACTTTCAAGATACTTTATAATTGTTTATTGTATTCTTTAATCTTATTGATTTTCATATAAACATTTTATAGTTGTCTTGTTAAATTGAGTTTTTATATGTGAATAGATTATTTGATCGAATTTAGAGAATACTTTTGGTTTCATATACGTATAAATTACTGTTCGAGAGGGTGAGGAGGCTGCGGGTTTGTTCAACGTCGGTGTTTTGGGTGGTCAGTCTGGGTGGTGAGGGTTGGTGGGTTGAAGCGGGAGGCTGCGGCATTTTCCTTGGGTGGCGGCTATGCTACTATGGTTGGGAAGCAGTTTGGGCCGAAGGTTGTTGGGCCTTTTCTTTGTGGGCTATGTTCTGGGTTTTAATCTTTCTAGGTTTTAAGTTTTCTATTGCAATAAATGTCCTATTTGTTTTTAGGACCCTAGTTAGGGATTCAGATCCTCTCCTACTGTAGAGTACCTGACATCTACCTAACTCAGAAATCACAACCGTATGATCTACTTCAGGGCTAAGATCAAATTTTATGTTATTTTCCTTTTACTACCTCTCTCTCTCTCTTTCTCTCTCTCGAGTTCGGCTTCTTTCCACGCCTTATTTTTTTTAGAAATTTACACGTGTCGAGTGTAGATTGGTTAATAAAATCAATAGTTAACGAGCTTACAATAAGCTCGGGGCACCAAATTATTTTCTCTCCTTTCTCTTCTCTGTGCCGAACTCCTCCCTCTCTCCTCATCGATCTCATCGTCCACCACCTCGTCATGGCCTGAGACCCAATGGCAAGCCTATACCCATCCCAGTAAACCCGATTCTGACACCTCTATACCTATCCCAACTAAAATATCCAAGCAATTCGTCAATGAATAGAGTACTGTAAGACTAACTATGTTGCAACAAACTCAGAAAAGATGCAGATGAACTAAACCAAAACTTTCTAAAACATATGAATCAAATACAAAAAATTCCCCATCATCAATATGATCAAGATGCAAGGGAACACACTGTATACAACTTTGAGCTATACAACTTTGAGCAAATATATTCATTCCAAATGGACTAGATCAAGGGCACAAATTTGATCAAACATACTTAAATCAATTTCATATGCAAAATCTGAATGACTTCCCTCTAATTATCACTGCCCTTCAATACCCAGTTCTAAATCAATGAAGCCCGTCAATTTCCAGTGAAGGTATATGAATATGGTACACCCAAATTCCCAATTGATGAATTGCTTTCATCCCAGAAACCAATTTTCTTCAACCCGGAATCAAATAAAAATCTAGGCATAGAAGAGAGTTGGTAAGATGAGCTAAACCTTTCATCTTTCTTTCAACTTCTGGATCGTCAGAGATGAAAGGTGGCATCAATTCCACGACGACACCCACGTTAGCAACTACTGTGCTCCCACCGAGAACGAGGGCTCCCGTCACCAGGTGAAGCAACACCGCCGTTGCGCCTCGTGGCACGAATTTGAGCTTGATCAACAACGACACAGCTAGGACCAAGAATATTCCGGTCGACACTTTTGTCATCCGCACCGAGCAAGTTCCGTCATTAAAAACCATCAATGTCTGATGATTATTCTTTGCTGGCACCGGTAAGGTCACCATCGTTGCCGCCTAGATCCACCGCGTAAGCCGAAGAGAACATACCAAGATGTTCCTGAGAAAGAGAATAATAAAAATGACGATTTGGATGTATCAACGCCCAAATCGGTGCCGGAGGGAGAGATGAAAGAGAGAGAGAGAGAGAGAGAGAGAGAGAGAGAGAGAGAGAGAGAGAGAGAGGATGGGAGTTATCTTGTAGATTTTGCTCATTGTAAGCTTGCTTTGGGAGAAATATGCAACATCTGGGATTTAAAAAAAAATAGGGCGTGGACAGATTCGGCGTAGAAAGAAGCCGAACTCCTCTCTCTCTCTCTCTCTCTCACACACACACACACACACACACAAAACTCATTTGTGCCCAGAAGAAACACGCCATGAACATTAAGTACCTCATATCTAATTGCAGATTGAGAAGCTCACCCAAGTTACCATATGAATCAAACAATCAATAGCAATAATTGATAGCATCGAGACCCTATACACCCAATTATCCAGTCGATGAAAACACCTAAGATTAATCCAATAAACCCAAAAATTTGGAAACTCTGTGAACTCAGTTTACTTAAGAATGATTCAATTCAATCAAACAATTACTCAACTACAAAATTAACAGCATGAGAGATGTGGGATTAATTTGGTTGTTCTTAACTCTTAAGAACAGGAAAGGGAATTTCGGTGAGCGGGGTCGAACCGTCGGATCCCATTAAGTCATCGGAGGGAAACCGGTTCCGGTTGGATGATTATGTTGGCGACGGCGATTGAATGATGAGAGATAGAGAGAGAGAACATAATTTGTATGATTTGGTGCTGAAAGAAAAATAACATAAAAATTGATCTTTTCCGTAAAGTAAATCTCACAACTGAGATTTGTGAGTTAGGTGGATGTCAGGTACTCTCCGTTAGGAGAGAATCTGAATCCCCTAGTTAGTACTATTAGTATCATCGACTTACTTGCATCTTATTTAAATGACATGATTTATTGGTTTTGGTTTACCTACTACAATTGCGTGCTCAGGGGTATGCTAATTCATTTATGATTCTTCTCATGATCTTCTTAAGATGTAAGTAAGATTGACTATTGTTGAGCTTAGCGTATTTAAATAGTAGTGCTAGTTGTTGGTGTTTACCAATTTTTGTACTATTCAGCCATGTAGGTCTATAATAAGATCTATCTCACCTGATTTTCGTGGTGAACGAAAAAAAAGTATATGTATAAATTACTAATTTAGTATAGAAATTTAAAATTTGATTTATTAGAAATCTGTTGTATAATGATCATTGAATTTGATAATTCCTGATAAATGTTTCTTTTTATGGTCTAATATATGAAATGTAAAAAACGGTTGGTCGTAGGTTCATTAGTTCACAAGTAAGTTGAGAAAAATAGATTTTTCTTCAAAATAAAACAAGTTAGAGAATTCCGAAAATTTTGAGTTGTTCTGAACCCGCAAATTTCTTTTGCCCCATCTGGAGTTCACTCTCAAGTTCCACCACTGTCCATGCTAAAAATGCAAGACCTTAAATAAGAGTTTAATTTACAATCATGTTTCGATGGATGAAAGTAATCCTCACAGCAAGAACTCATTAGACTAGTTTTGCACATACCATAAGTGTGGAACTACATATCAAAACATTAATAATTTTTTTCTTTTCAAAATATGATATTTTAATCTCAAGTAAAATCATTATCAATAAATTAATTATGTATTTTTCTTTGTGGTTCAAACTATGGTTTTTATTGATTGAAATATTTGTTGATATATCTTTTTTTGTAACGTAGATTATTTATGAATGAATTATTCAAATAATCTTTGTTGACAAAATATTTCACTATTTACATGCATATATATCTTGCAATATTGCATACAAAACATTTCACATTGATCGAGAATTCATCATGGATCAAGACATAAATAAATTGTCGAATGAAGTATCACCATTTGATCTAAATGACATGCCGAATAAAGTATTGCAACTTGTGAATACAAATTTGAGGTATGCACTATTACTTATATGACTACATGTACGTGTAAAATTAATGTGTTTATAATACCCTGATCAATGCACAATTAATACATTCAAAATGACCACAAACATATATTCACAAACCAATAAGTTCACTTAATTAGACATGCATAACCAAAATATCATCTAGTCTTACACTTATCATTCATAAATCCTTAAATAAAAAGATCATTTTTTTTCTCAGCTTGATCAAGATTCAATCTTAGCAGAGTTTCTTGTTGTAAACCAATACTATCCAAATCCTAGCTTATCACACCCACAGTTAACAGAATAAACACCAACACAATTATTTTTTTCACAACACAACAAATTGCACTTATGCTCCACATGTCTTGTGCCTTGAATATTCCTTAAAGACCTAACATCACAGGGGTTCACACCTAATAACACAAAAATTGTGTCCACAATATTCATAATCATAATCACCAAAGATTGTAAACAGAGACAACACCAACAACATGCAGAGGATATTCTTCACTTCTATGAAAAAGAGTTAAAAATTAGAGTAATCAGTTTAGCCCGATTTTTAAAATTCAACTATATGAGTACTCAAATTAAGAACCTCAAACTTGAGAACAATAGTCGCATGAAAAAAATTTGAAATTCGCAACTTAATAAACAGCAGAGATGTTTAACTTAGCTCGAAGAAGACAAGAGATGTTAAAATGACTATGACTAACATTTGGCTAGTGAATACATATAAATTAGCTTGTTTCCCAAACAAACTTTCATAAGAAAAATTCTCATATCATAACTTGTTTTCTTAAATGCATCACAAATTTATGTCACATTAGTATTCAAACTAATCTACTCTCACGTCGTTCCCGTATCTACTAATATAGGTAAACACAAGAACAAATCCAAAACATACGTATGTGAAGATTTATATTAATTTTTTTTTAAAGATGATCCTCATGGGGAGTCCTGGCAATACAATCAAATATATACTTTGCTTTCCTTTGTATCTTTATTAGCACAAGTGAGTATGTTCAACCATCGACAAAGAAGAACGAAGAGGAAATGAGCAATGAGAAAGAACAAGGGAGTAGTTCATCAAATAGAAAAAGAAAGCAAGAGCTGATATCTAAAGAAATGATAATCGAACTAATGGAAGACCCTAAATTAACGCAATATGAAGTGACCACAAGAATTAGAGTTTTCGTTCCAACGTCGCTTAACGTAATTGGGGATGAGGTTGATGCCCCTGACCAGAACTCTGGTGGTGGTTCTGGGTTATTGTACGAGGTAATTCAACCATACTTTCCTATACCGCATTATCTCTCCGGCGGCCTTCCTAAACCCTATGATATCAATGTCTTCGATGGTGGCTTTTCGTCATCTCACTACACCTATTCGAGGAGTGGGGGTGGGGGGTTATTAGAAAACATGATTCGTCCCTACTTCCCAAAATTCTCCTCCAACGAGTGATATATTTGTGTTTTTCTATTGCTTCTACAACTATACACATACCCTCTATGGGCCCTTATAGTCTAGTAATAAGTAGTTTCTTGCATGTATTTATCGTTTCATCTCATTGCTATCATGTATCAGTTAAGCACTATATATACAAGATTGAGGATTTAGGGATAAATCCTCTCAATTTGAGAATTATAGGTAAATGGTTTAAGGCTTTGTCATCCTTCTTCTTATTTTGCTGTACATGCCCCACTAATTTGTTCAATTGTGAATTCTCAAATAGAAAAATTTGTGCAATTTTGGTATAATATCTTATTTTGCTATACGTGGCCACTAATGGAATAGCACCCAATGAATTATTACCAAACCAAATTACTTCCTATAGATTTATCCAAGATTTGTAGGAAATTTAATTAAATTAGGTGCATGGTGGAGGATGGGTCAACAATTTGGGTGATAAAATCTATGCATGTTAGATTGAGGAAGAAATAGTGATCATATTCTTCACCATGCACTCGGTCCCTGACTTTGCTCTTATAAAGACCCGACCCCAAATTAGACTCTAATACTAATTTGAGATTAGGTCAAGACTCTTAATACTTACATTCAGACAATTTTATAGAAAATTTGACATAATCTCCCCATAAAATGTAAATCTACCAAATTTCCTGCATAAACATTTCACACTTCAAACATCTCAACATATATATCACAAATAAACCGTGGCCACTAGTGTCATCCAAATTTTCTCAACTAACATAAAGATCTCATATAACTTCTATAAGTGGCCACATAAATCCCATAAGGTTTACAACAAGACACATAAGTTTCTAGACTTCATAAAAATACAACAGCGGAAACGAAAGTGTCACACCCCCAAAATCGGGGCCAGTATTATACTGAAATATGATATAAGGATTTGTGATGTGAATAAGAAATTCAAATATTTTCAAAATTTTAGATGTCTGAATAGTACATTTATTTAAAAATGAAAATGCTAATATTACAATAACGAAGTTTTTGAAAATAATAGCCATTACATTTAGTCAATTCAAATGCAAGTAGAAAATAATTCGTTTATTTAGTATGTGATATATCTCATTTTTCCCAAGCATTCTAAATCACCTGAAAAGAGAAAGATGTAGTATCATGAGTCACACTGATCCAATAAGTACATCTTACAAGCATATACTAAATTATCTCTAAGAAACATCAAACCGAACAACCAATTCAAAAATGTGAAATATTCAAACCGGTTATTCTCCCATACTTATACTTAAGTCTTTGTAATATATACATATAGGTACATAATATACGTACTTGCACAACTTCACATCTACACACAAACACGCAAATACTTCTGAAGTGAATTCTTTTAGATTAACTGGTAATTACTCAAAAAAAATATTATGTGCTTAGTCTCACAATACCAACACACATGTAAAGCCTCAACATTCTAAGGCCACCTGCCAAAGCATGTATACTCCCGGTTTGACACAATTCATTCCTAAGAGTATAATAATGCACTGTCTATAGGGAATAGGGCCCTTGGCTAACACCCACAATCATGAAATACTTTACCAGTAATTCACTTAAGCACGAATTAATTCGTACTTTACATCCGACTTCACACATCAATCATAACGACCACAAACAAGTCTTTAGTTAAGACTATGTATACATAGATCATTGAGCATATATTTATATCATAATCTCGTAATAAATATATACGTAATAGAAATTTATAAATAAATGATGATCAAACTTAAACACATTTAGATAAATAATAATTTTTGGTCCAAAAGTTTCATTCGGCGGTAGTCCGCCCGAAATCCTTCATTAGTCCCAAATCAAACGCAAGAAGTAAATAATGCAAGTAAGTAAATGAATTCAAAGTAAAAATAAATAAATATAGAAGATAAAATTATTAATCCTTGGACCAAAAGTATCATTCAGCGGTAGTCCGCTTGAAATCCTTCATTTGATCTGTTTTATAATTAATCCATATTATGTCCAAATTTGTGAAGTGAGTACACCATATTGAAGTATTTTTCAAGAGGAATCCAACGGTAATAGTCATAAGGTCCTATAAGGAGTTCTCAAGTCCAGAAATAAGGATGTTTAACAACTGTCCAGAAATAATTATGCTTGGTATTAAGCTCATTTGCACGAATTAATTAGTTACTAAAGAATTAACCAATGCCTTTAAAACTTTTCATATTGATAGATGAACTCCTAAGCTTTTTATTGATATAAAGAACACTAAATTTAGTTAATAAATGAATAAGATATGAATATTTCAAGTTAAGAGCATCTTAAGAGTTTTCGAACAAGATTAAAGAAAAAATTAGCAAAACTTGTTTTAGCCATAAATTTCTCATTACTTAACCTTTTTGAGTGATTCAAAATTTAAAGTTGAATATCTTTCTGTGTAGAATCTAAATATATAAAAATATTTGACTAAATAAAACTTTGCCAGAAACGAAAATATTAATTTACACCAAAGCTAATTATTTCCCTTTTATTCTTAGCCATGCACTTTGATGTAATCCTAAAGATAAAGAAGTATAGAAATGTACTCATATACTTACAGAAGAATTCTAGTAGATGATGGAGGTATATGATTAACTCAAGTGACCCTCTTGAAGTAAATGAATTAATTACTAAAGTACTTGGAAGAAAGATAGCTTGGTGTGAGATTTTAGGGGAGTTGTATTGTAACTTTGGGAGGACTACAAATCAATATGTAAGGAAAAAATTGAAGTGGTCCAAAAATCAGATTGAACTCAAGGGTGATTTATATAGATATGGGAGAAGACATGAGAAATAAATTCATAACTATTTTTATTGACTTTTGTAGACAAGTTGATAATGGAATAGTTGGGCTACTAATTCTAGGGTTAAAATACACTTGTAAAAACAATATTAATATGGTTGGAAATCTGATTGAAATGTTGAAATGTGATTATGTATGCATGTGAATGCAATACGTAATGTGATGTGTGAAGAAAATGTGTGGTTTTACTAATAAAGTATAATGTAGTGTAAAAATTATATATATCAACCAATAATAATTAGCACCAAATTGATATATGAGCATGACCTCTAAAAGTATGAATTATAATCATAAAATACAAAGTTCGATTCGGAGAAGAGATTCGAACAAGGGAAATTTGGTCGGTTTGCTAAAATTCCATTTCTGAAAATCGGCTATTTGGAATTAGGGTTTCTTACCGTTTCTAACTGGAGTAAAAATATTTTTATTATTTTTACTAACTTATAAAATGGAATGTTTCATGATTCCAATTTTGTGGCCTCGAATCCAAGACCAGAGAGTACTTGACTTGAACTTGAGTATTCACTGGACCATTTGCCTCACTTCGTTAATATTTCTCTAGAGCTCATTTTTATACATTGTCTTCACCAGACAATTTTTTACCCCATTTTTGAAGGCTATCAGGTTAACGAGTCATATAATAATCTAAACTATTATACTAATTTTTGGGGTATTAAAGAAAGACTCAAGGTACTCAGAGCATTCTATTTTACAAGACTAATAGGTTAGCCTGTAACCTACTAGGGAAGGAAGATCACACGAATCCTAGGCCTCCTACACAGGTGCACACCCTCTAGATCACAACTATAAAGTGGGTAACGAGAAACCGAAAATCTCAGGGGAAAGACACAAATAACAGAAAAACTGTTAGAGTGAGTGGATAAAAAGAAATCTCGTATAAAGATAAGAAAAATTGTATGCCTTTCTCTGAAAATAAATAAACTGAAAACAAGCGAGTCTAAATAAAAATAATGCAAGCGCGTGTGGAGGCAAAACGTAAAAACAAAGTCAACAGGAGGTATTCTTGGCCCTCCCGGACGAGTCATCGGGTAAGGTATTCTTGGCCCTTCCCAGCGCCCACTCGGTGATCAGCCGAGTGGCCGATGCATTATCATATCCCTGTCATGCATAAAAATTATAAAACGTGTGGTGCCTCCATGCATAATCATAACTCATGCAATCATGTGATATCATGCTAGCATACTCATAAGCATAAAATGTATCATGTCTTAAATGTGTAACCATAAACATCATAGTAACTTAGCATAAATGAAATCATAAGTATAAATATCTAGACTCGCTACAACAATGAAAAACAAAAGTCCACTCACAGATTACGGCCAGTCTCGTGATGCGACGAAATTCCCTTCACCAAACTCGTGATTACGATTTCCTAGATCGACAAAAATGGTGGCCGGATGACGACTTTTCCGGCGGGTCAGGCAGTGGATCGGGTCGAGTCAGCTACACGGGTCTCAGCCCATACTGGTTCAAGCATAATCCATTTCTGATTAGGGTTGCCTACCCCCCAGCTATTTATACTCCATTCCAAAAATTAAATCGACGACCACGATTGAATCAAAAAAAGATCGTACGGCCACAGAAATTTCCGATTAAGATTAATTTCTTCAATTATTACACCACGGCAAACTTTTAAAATTCATAACTAATACTTTAATTATCCAAAAAATTCCTCAAAAATTCCTACAAGCTCGAATTAAAATTTCTTATAAATCATATGAAGGAGTGAAGTTCAATTCCCAAAGGAAGAAAAAAAATCGTTTAATGACCCATAAATTACGACTAACATACGGCAAAACCAATACACATCACTAAACATGTTTCATTTGGTTCGGGTCGTTACAGCTCTTCCCAACGTAAAGTAATTTCTACCGGATCTAGCTTCCGAAACTACAATCTTTGCCACTTTTGTGAAGTTTTTGATCCATTAATGTATGTCTTCACCACCGTACAAACAAATGTGTTTCTCCTTCTTTCAACTGAAATTGAAAGATAAATTTTCTCAAAACTAGCTTAGATAAATGAGAGTTATATAACAAATGTAAAGTATGTTTCCTGCATTTCAAATTTGGATTTTAGTCAAGTCACATTGGCTCACTACAGTACTAGTATCTGATGTAAACATCTTCATTGTGTAATGCAATTCTGTTCTTCCCTAAAAAAAAGAGTGAGTGAGAGACTATACAAGGGATTTACAATGAAGATGTGCCTAGTAGTGTAATAAATATTTAAAGACATTATTTGTAGTATTGGGAAAAAAATATAAAAGAAGAGGAAAGGCGAGAGAGATAGAAGAGAAGAGAATATAAGATTTATGGTTAGTGCATTGTGTTTTGATGGTGCGACGGGTAGATTTCATGGTGGTTAGGATAGGCGTTGTCGACCTCATTGAGGTTGGCTTAAGAAAAACCAAGTCGTTTGGGATACTATAACAGTGGCGGTATGGATGGTGGCTCTCACGGTTACACTATTTTGGATCAAATGGGGCTGCCAATCATTTTGGACTAGGCTATATGATGGTGTTATTCAACGGTGTTGGTCGAAATGGTCAGGAATCGATGATCCCGGTGGAAGAGGTGTCGACGGGAGGTCCTCGGGATGGACAGCAAGGTGGCTCTGGCAAGAGATAATGGGTGGCAGCACTGAAAAAGTAGTACTTTAGGGAGGTCGAGTCACTTTCACTACTGTGTGTGACTCGACCTCTTATCATCTTTAGCATTATCGATTGGGACATCTAGGTCGTGATATGATGATCAAAATATTGAAAAACTCCCATGGTCATCCATTTTCATAGCAAATAAGCATGTGAAAATACTCATCGAATTTGATGAGGTGGATGAGATTAACAACCTTCATCTGGTCTCGGTCTCCAAGACGAGTATAACACCTAGTGTTGGTTCATCAGATTCCTTTATGGCAATCTCTGATGCTCACAACTCATTTTGCAAAGCTTGTTCATTAGCAAAGTTACAGGCCACACCTTCCTTTGCGGTTGATAATACTGAAAACATATCATTCTCACAAAGAATCCATGATGATATTTGTGTATCCTATCAAATCAGAATACTGACCGTTTAAATATTTAAAGGTTTTGGTAGATGCATCAACGTGATGGTCACATGTTGCTTTGCTATCTACAAAAAATGTTGCATTTGCAAAATTCATAGCGCAGATTATTAAGCTTCGGGATCACCACCCGGACAACCCAATCAGGTCAGTTAGATTGGATAATGCAAAAGAATTCACTATCAAAAACTTTTGATGATTACTGTATGTCAACAAGGATTAAAGTTAAACATCTCGTCCATCATGTTCATTCACATAACGGTTTAGCAGAGACATAAATCAAGCGGTTACAGCTTGTAGCCAAAGCAATGATAATGCATACAAATTTGTCGGTATCTGCTAGGAGATATACAATTTTATATGCAACAATGCTTATTTTCTTGAGATGCGGTAGCACGCCAAGTCGCCAACCATTCAGTGCATACCAGTTGGTAACTGGATATGAACCTGACATTTCACATCTACGCATCTTTGGTTGTGCGATATATGTGCGAATTGCACCTCCACAATGTACTAAAATGGGTCCTCAACATCGTTTAGTCATTTATGTTGGTTATAAATCTCTAACAATTGTCCAATACTTAGAACCTTCAACAAAAATCTCTTTACTGCAAGATTTGCAGATTGTCGCTTTGATGAAACATATTTTCCGACGTTAGGAAGAGATATGAATGCCTCCATTTCGATTGAACGTCAGGAATTGAAGTGGTATACTCCCATTATGTTTCTAGAAAATCCACGCACATCACAAAGTGAGATTGAAGTGCGACGTATTCTTGATTTTCAAAAGGTAACAGACTCGATGCCTGACTCATTTACTAAAATTGTCAAAGTGACGAGATCAGACATTCATACTGTAAATGTTCCTGCAAGGTTAGAAGTCCCCAAGAAAGGGAGGTTTAACGCTACTCCGGGACAACTTTGGTTACTACAACGTCTCAAACCACTGCTTCTGTGCCATCACATTGGCTAAGACCCGCATCACCTTTTCTGAAATTAAATGTTGGTGGTGCTATGGACTCTCATTCTGATTTTCGTGGATTAGGTGTTATGCTAAGAGATCACACTAGTTTTGCATTATTGGTTGTTTCCAAAGGAATGCGTGGACGGTTTGATGTAGTGGCAATTGAGTTGTTTGCTGCAACTCTTGGTCTCTAATCATTATCCAACGTTGGTTTTTTTCACAACCAAATAATTTTAGAAATGGCATGATAAATTCTCTTAATTTGACTATCCAAGATCGTTCGGTGAATAGAGCGTGGAAGTGAAGTCTTTTTTTTTTCCCACTTATTCACATCGGTTATTTGTATTTATGTTACAAGAAAATGTAATCAGGTAGCACATACTTTAGCTAGGAAGACACTTTTGTTTCTGCGTATCAAAATTGGATTCTAGTCAAGTCACATTAGGTCACTACAATACTTGTATCCGATATAAGCATCTCAATTGCGTAATGCAATTTCATTATTCTCTATAAAAAAAAATGTGAGAAACTATACGAGGGATTTACACTGAAGATGGGCCCAGTAGTGTAATAAATATTTAAGGAAAAATAGTTATAATGACCATTTAAGTTTGTCACAATCGATAATTTGATCACTGAAGTTTAGAAAATGTTAAAAAAGTCATTGAACTTTAACTTTGTCTATCAAATTGATCACTTTGCCCATCTTGAATTCTTATTTCATGGTGATTTTCATACTTCATTATGATATGTGCACTTCTCTCATAATCCTATCTATATAAGTAAAATATTTGACAAATTAAAATATTTAAAATAAACAAAGTGATCAAATTGATAGACAAAGTTAAAATTTAGTAACATTTTTAATATATTCTAAAGTTTAGTGATCAAATTGTCGACACTATTTTTAGTATTGAAAATAAATAAAAAAATAAAGAAGAGGAAAGGCGAGATAGAAGAGAAGAGAAGGAAGACTGATTGGAGGAAGAAGAGGTCTTTGTGTTGTGAACTCCATTCGATCTCTCATCGCTCTGATCCTGTGCTTACCGTCGATTCGATTTAGGTACGTTAATCGATGCAATCTCTGCTCTTTTAAGCTCGCAGCAGCTTGAGAGCGAATTCTTCTACTACTTCGTGTTAATCAGTCAATCAGCCATCTAGACCTTTCAAAGTGCTTTTATTTCTTCTCAAAATTGCTTCTTTTTGAAAAGGGTATTGTTCGATTGTTAATTTTTGTAGGATTATATGTTGATTACTATGATTGGGCCCAAAGGGTTTCATTTTCATGTTATGTTTAATGCTTATTACCAAGCAAAAGTGGAAGTCTGGATTTTTTATTTATTTTGTATTGAAATAAAAGACTTGAAATTCTGTCGGTCAATTTTGGTTTTCAGGTTTTTTTGGAAGATGAGAGGTTTTAGTTGTGATGCTTAGCAACTAGGGCAAGATAGAAAGATTGTGCTACTTTTGTGTTTGGGAAGTGGGGAAATGTTGGAAGGTGGTGCTAAGTTCCCTGGATTTATAAGTCTAAACAATGACAACAACTACTATGATTTGTCTCAAGGCTTTTACCATAAACTCCATGAGGGAGATGGAACCAACATGTCCATTGACAGTATGCAAACAAGTGTCGATGGGGCTTTGTTGCAATGTCTATAGATAACAGCAGCGGTTGCCTCGAATACGAATGATTCCCACACGCAGATGTTGAAACACCCAGGGCTGAAACGACATACCAAGAACAATGTTGAAGGATTTGTACCCCTACACTGATGAATTATTTATTAACTCATAAATACAAAGAATTCTTCACCGCAAGTATATGGGGTCAAGTTATAGTATTTGTAAGGAAGTCGAGTATCAAACCCACGAGGATTGACCAATTAAACTCCTTAGCTTGACTCGATTACGCACTAAAATTATGGTTTAACTAAACACAAGACATGACACTAAAACTCCAAGTCCTTTAAAGACTTGGCATTGAGAGGGGTAATTGAGATTACGATGAATGAGTAACGAAGTTGATTGATTGATTAACTAACTAATTAAAGTGAAAACATAAAGTAAAACAAAATAAAATGTAAATGTTTGGTCGACTAGAGATATTGTTGCTAGCCAACTCAATGTACCAACAATGTCCAAATTATGAGTTTAGTCCGATTCACATGTGATTGTTCAATTCGTGACCTTTTGGATTCACCATTGGTTGTGAACTGAATCTCCTAGACCACTAGGGCACTAGTAGTATTCCGATCTAACATTCAAATATAAAGCAAACCAAAACTAGAATGCAACTCAATTACGAATCGTATTCTGATCATACCACATGCCTAATGAGTTCAATATGTGTTCACTTATGTCGAATGTGTAAGGCTTTCCTTCATAAGTCCCTATTAGAAGACATAGAAGTAAGTTCTAATGACTTTCTTAATCCATATCTTTTAGAACATGAATTAGAAGAAGTAACGATTAGCTACAAAACCCTTTTGAGTCAATGTAAGCTTGACCGAAGCTCCTTGAGTCATTTGGACTTCAAGAAGGCTTCGGTCCATACTCAAGTCTAATGAAAACCAAACCTTAAGCTCATCTTCTCAAATGTAACATAAGTCATGTTTACATGCTTATCTTCCTTACGTGAGTGACTAATTCAATTAGGTTTATTTTTAGCTTCCTTAAACATATTTCAACTTAGACATGGTTAAGACATGAGTATAAAAATATTGAATCAAGTCTAAACATGCAAATATACCACAATCATATCACAACATATAGTAAACTAAACTAAATTCAAATCCATAACTCAAAACATAGTTGTATGTACATCAAATTGGTCGTAGCATTCCAAAAGGCAACTACTTACCAAGCATAACTAGAACAAAGTTTAGATACATGCTTAGAATTAGAAGAGTAAAGAGATAACCAAAGAGTCCCCTTAGCCAAAGCTCCACCAAATGACTCCAAGGCTTCTAGCTCCACATCTTCACTTCTAACTAGCACCCAACTTCAAGAGGAGGTAATGATAACTCTCAGGATTCCAAGGAGCCAAGGGGAAGAGGGATTACTTCCCACTCCTTTGAACTCTAAGAACCAAACCGTACCCTAGAGGCAAAGGTGAGAGGAGGAACACCCAAACTAGACCAAAATGATGGTGTAGTGGTGGAGAGGTTCGACTTCCTTGTAAGGGAGGAAGCTAGGTCTCTAAGATGGATGGAGATGGTGATAATTTGGTCTAGATGAGGGTGAGAGAGGGAGGAAAGTGTTTGAGAGAGTTGGAGGAAAAAACTAGCGAGTAAGACCTAACTAAAACTTCCTCTTGTGTAGAATGAAGTGTGTGTTTTTTGTATGGGAGAGGGGGAACTCGAAAATGGCTGACATTGGAGGTCCATTTTAAGCCCTTGAATGATTAGAGATGAGGAGGTGGAAGATCTAAGGGTTGATTTTGAATTAGAGAGACCATGATCCACTATTTTAGGCTTTGGAAGACTAACCTCCAAATTAGTGACATCATGGTGGTCCAACCTCTTCTCTTTTCCTCCAAATCAGATTGTTAAGCATGAATGAGCTTATTGGGCCTCCATTGGGCTAGACTCCATGTGATTGGGCTGACCGGCTGTGGCAAATTCTGGCGACTTTCAAGCAACTTTCGGTGATACTATTTCGTCTTTTTCCCAAAGTTGTTCCGAATTCTCTCATGACCTCGGAAATGTATACGTCTTCTCTAATAAGTATCTAATTCTTCATCACTCAGAGCATGTGAGACTCTTCCTCGACGTTATAAGAACAATGCTTTATTCATAGAAAACAAGCTATAAGCATAAAGTTAAGAGCGTAAAAGGCACATAATTATGTTCCTAACATACAACTACTCTTTTTTGCAAAGTGTTTATCTTCGAGGAAGAGTCTCACATACTCTGAGCGATGATCAACTTACCCGAGCTCTAATGGCCCTGTCAATTCTGTGACAAAAGGGCTTAAGAATTATGAAGACTGACTGGACAATCGACTTAAGAAAGCTGATCATGGGTAAAGCCTTTGCACAAGGTGCTTTTAGGAAGCTATACAAAGGCACTTACAATGGTGATGACGTTGCTATCAAAATTTTAGAGAGGCCATAGCATGACCAAGAAAAGGCTCAGTTGATGGAACAACAGTTTCAACAGGAAGTCATGATGCTCACTACATTGACTCATCCAAATATAGTTTGGTTTATTGGTGGTTGTCGTAAACCAATGGTTTGGTGTATTGTAATAAAATACGCCAATGGTGGTTCAGTTAGACAATTCTTAATGAAGCGACTGAACCGATCAGTTCCTTTGAAATTAGCTGTCAAGCAAGCTTTGGATGTTGTGAGGGGGATGGTATATGTTCATGGCCTTGGCTTAATTCACAGGGACTTGAAATCAGACAACTTTGCCCTTATTGTAGATGAAATGCTCCAAAATGGCTTCAGGGGACCATTGAAGCCGGTCAATGGAAGTTATCTCAGGCAGAGAAGATGAGAGAGGAATGTGATCCCCAATTATTTTCTTAAGAAAGGAAACATGGAATATTGGGTGGATCTTTGATGTATTAGGAAGTTGCAAACGGTAAGCCACTTTACTTACACGAGCCTTAACCTAAAAAGGTCCATAGAACTTAGGGGAGAGTTTGTGACAAGAAGGAGAAGCCACTGATTTTTGCATGTAAGATTGGAGTTTTAGATACATTAAATCCCCAACTTGGAACTCCAAGTCTGTTCTATGCTTGTCACTTTGAGTTTTCATACGACCTTGAGCTCGTTGGAGATGTATCTTCAGCTGCCTATTGAGTTGATCACATTCCTGAAGTACCTTATCCACCAAGGGAATCGAGGTTGTACCAGAAATGTGAGCAACCACTATGGGAGGAGGGTGACCAAATAAAGCTTAAAAAGGAGACATTTTTATCGTTGAGTGAAAACTGGTATTGTACCAAAATTGAGCCCAATGGAGATGGAGGGATCATTGATGAGGTTTGTCACCCACAAAGCACCTCAAATAGTGTTCCAAAGTGTGATTAAGCTCTTCGGGTTGACCATCGGTTTACGGATGGTAAGCCGAGCTTCAGCATAGACGAGTCCCGTGGAGGCAGAAAAACTCTTCCTAGAAATTGCTGGTAAAGATAGCATCTTGGTCAGTGACAATGGCCTGTGGCCTATGGCATTCTGTGAAACTTGAAGACCTTTTTGAGAAACACTTCTACAATAGTAGCTGCTGTGTAGGGGTGCATCAAAGGAATGAAGTGGCCGAATATTATGAATCGATCAACTACTACAAGGATGACATTGTGTCCATTGGAAAGCGGGAGACCCTCCACAAAGTCCATTGAAATAGAGAGCCAATCACCATCAGGGATTGGTAAAGGTTGGAGTAATCCAAGAGGGCTAATGGTCTTATAGTTTTGCTTCTAACACTCATCGCAGCTAGCTATGAATCGTTTGATATCACCACGTATGCCAAGCCAAAAAGAACTGCGGGAGGGACGCTTGTATATAGGCAAGAATCTGGAATAACCAACAGTTAAAGAAGAATGAAATTCTTGTAGAAGCTTGTGCCCCCAATCAATGGAAGCATGGACAAAGATCTTACCCTTATAGTGAAGCTATCCATAGCACAGTGAAAAGCCCCATTTGGTAGGTTGGCCAGCCTTGAGCTTGTTAGCGATGTCGATAGCTTCTAGATCAATGGTACAAGCCCTAGAAATCTCACCTAAACAATCAAAGACGGGGGAAGTCACTGCCATCACTAACGCTAATTCGTGGCGACGAGATAGAGCGTCTGACGCATCGTTTAAGGTCCCCGATCGGTGGGTGATATCGAAACTGTAACCCAAGGGTTTAAGCTACCACCGTTGTTGAGACGGTGTGGCTAGCCTTTGATCAAAGAAGAACTTGAGGGTGCAGTGATCCGTCATGATCTGAAATTTTTGGCGAAGAAGGTAAGGTCGCCAAGTTTGCACTACCATCACGATAGCTAGAATCTCCTTGTCATGGGTCAACAAGGCGAGGTTGCGCCACGACAAAGATTTGTTGAAATAGGCAATCAGATGTCCTCCTTGTTGAAGAACCGCTCCAATTCCACCATGGGAAGCATCAGTCTCGATGGTGAACAGACTGGAGAAGTTTGGCAAGGCGAGGACCGGAGTGGAAGTCAGAGCGTGCTTGATCTTGACGAAGGCATCAATGGCGGCCCGAGTCCAGAGATAATTATCTTTCTTCAACAGATCAGTGAGAGGCTTGGAGATAGAACCAAAGTCTTTCCCAAACCTTCTATAATACTCCACGAGGCCTAAGAATCAATGTTGTTGGCATGGGACAATTTGTGATGGCTTGAATCTTGGATTGATCCACTTGGATCCCCTCCCCTGAAATAACATGTCCAAGATAACCAACACTGGGTTGCCTAAAAGAGCACTTAAAGGCCTTGACTTTCAAGGACTAGGCCTGCAAAACTACTAGAACTTGGTGCAAATGTTCTATATGATCCTCCATAGTTTTGTTATACACAAGTATGTCATCTAAAAATACTAGCACAAACTTGCGTAAAAATACTAGCATGTCTCGAATCTGTTTTTCGATTTAAGTTTTCTGGGTCGGAGAGTGACGATAGGGCCTTGAGTTGATGGGCTTTACACCAAGAAGCAAGGGAATTTGATGATCACAGGCCCTAGTGGGAGGCAATCCACTGGGCTCAAACACTCCCATATACCAGTACGTTTTGAAGTGGGCCAGAGGCTGAGATGAACAAATCAGCCTTTGGTTTGGGAGGGCTGTCAACTGACCCAAAGAGTGAGTGGAGCATGTGGAGCTCGGCCGACGACGGTAGCTGGTAGTTGATGCCCCGGAGAAGGTGAGGTTGACCGCCAACCTCGAACATCTTCAACTTCTTCTTGAAATGCCATCTAATCATCCCTAAATATTTGAGCTATGCGGCGCCCAGAACCAAGTCACAGCTCATGACAGCCAGAAGGCGAATGGAGTCAGTGAAGCTATACCCCTGAATCGACACGGTGACGTCATGAGTGATGCCACCGGTGCAGACCTTCTGTCCCATTGCGGTGGTGAACTCCAGCGTTGCGTTCTCATCCATATCCAAGTTGAGTCGAGTTGCAATTTTTGGATTGAGGAAATTGGCAGATGCACTGGAATCAACAAAGACCCGTATCAGAAAATTCCCAATCTTCCCTCGCAACCGCACAGTCTGAGCCGGTGGGGAACCCGTGAGTGTTTGGAGAGTGAGCTCCTAAGGCTTGGGCTCTAGGTCACACTCATGGTAAATCTCATCGGGCAAATTAGTTTCAACAATCACCATCAAAGCCGCATTGAGGTACGTGTGCATTGGTGTGTACGTCTCGAGACAAGCAAAACAGATGCCCTTGGCGCGCTTCTCATTGTACTCAACGCGTGAGAGGCGGAGCTGAGTGGGCGGTTTAGGTTGGTTTTCTGCTGCGGAGGTTCTCGGTGGGGGCGATGGAGGTGGCGCTAGGTTGGGGTGGCTACGCGGCGGGTCACGGGATGTGGATAGTTGCGAGAACCGTGGTGGCTGTCGAGAGCAGTGTGCTGCATGAAGAGATTTGATCTTATTCTCCACGTTGCGAGCCAATCTTATGGCACTGAGTAGTGAGGTAGGTTCGAGCAGGAGCACTTCGTGGCAGAGTTCCTCTCTCAGACCACCTACAAAGACATTCATGAGCTGTGAATCGGTCCTGTTGGGACAACGACATGAAATCTTGGTGAATTGCTCTCGATACTCATTAGCGGTGCTGGTTTGCTTGATGTGAGAAAGAGTTCACTCCAGGGCATTGAGGTTCTCGCAATCCCCAAAAGCTTGGCAAAGCACATCGACGAAAAATGACCAGCTGTTCTTGAGGAAACGCTGCTCATACCAAGACATCCAGTAAGTCGTGGTTTCATCAAATAAACATGCAGCATGGGTGACACGTTTCTCCGGCAGAGAAGTAGTGGGGAATGTAACGGTTGGGACAAAAGAAAGCTCTATGTGGGTAGGTGAAGGAGGTGGTGGTGGGAGTAGGCAGAGAAGTAGTGGGGAATGTAACGGGTGGGGAGAAAGTGATGGTGTGTGGTGAAATGTGGTGGGTGGTGTGGGTAGTATGGGAGTCGAGATGGGTGTGGATGAACTCGGAAGTGGTAAAATCGATTAAGCCGATCGGAGGCAGCATACCTCTTCGACCAACGTCATGTTGAGTCGAGTGAGTTGCTCCACTGCAGCTTGTAGCGAGGACTGGCCAGATTGTAGCACATCAACGGCATTGCTAAGTTGTCGTTGCTGGTTCTCAAGGATGGAAAGGGAAGGTCCCTCGCCGGAATTGTTCTCGGCCTTGGTGTCGCCATCATCGGCCTTGTCCGTTACTCCGTGTGTCCTGGCATGGAGGCTCTGATAGCAATTGTTACGGTACCAGAATAAAAGTGAAATTGGGAAGAGAAGAGAGAAAGAGTTTGAGAAAAGATGCAAGTTTTCAATTCATATCTTCCTCATGACCCAGTTCTTGATATAAAGCTTCTCAAGGGATGCAAACAACATAAGATAGCAAAATAACAGCTACTGTGCTACAAGACACCAAGGGAACAAGCTATGGCAAAACACAAAGCAACAAACAAAATATACAGCTGAGCTGCAAGACCATCCAACCATATCGGAGAGAGAGAGAGAGAGAGAGCTGAATCGTACCTTGGGAAGGTGGTGGTGTTGTTGAGTAGGGAAAGAAGGAGTAACAGTTTGAAGAAAGCACTGGAAGTTGGAATAATGGTCGGGATCAGAGAGGTGAGGCACGTCCCAGGGAGAGTACGATAAAGGCATGATCGATCACAATGGCAACAAATTGCAGATTGTAGTGGAGTAGACTAGATTAGACTAGAGTCACTAGACTAGTACTGTATCATCATTTCTCCAGTGATGCCCTCCCAAATCCCAATTCCCAATAGGCCTGGATTCTGTTCAGATCTAGTCAAAAAATTTAAGATCTGGATACAGAATCGTTTGCTTGCATACAGTTCGATTCTATAACAATCATGAGTAGAACCGTTTGGAATCAGAACCGCTCGGTTCCGGTTCCGGTTCCGGTTCCAATTCTAGTGGTTCTCGGTTCTCGTAGAAGATCTATTTGAAAAAAAAGAAACCGAAAAATGAAAAATGATATTTTTGTAAATTGGACTTCAAAATTCTCTTACTTTATGCTTGACATAGTTGCATATATAATCTATCTATATAAAAACGTATAATTTGCATATTAAATCATATGTGGTCATCAACATATCAACTTATCATTTATCAAGATCATATTTGCATCATATCAATCATCAAATTAAATTTCATATGCCTAAACAAATTGTGACAAATTGAAATTAATTAAATTAGAAAGAAAAAAAGAGTAGGTGTTTGGGTTGTGTTAATTATAAAACAGTTCATTCCGATTTGATTGTTTTTTGATATTAAGATCCCGAACCGAATCAAAACTGTGACAGATCTAGAATCGAATTTTAAAAAACACAATTTTTTTTAGAGATCCAAAACGAACCACACTGATCCAGTTCTTTCGGATCTGTTCTTCGGATCCCAATTCTCAACTGCGAAGGAGGAGGAGGTTACTATTAGTGTTGTTTGTTTTAACCCATCTCGTAAAAAAACTCGGTAATTTAATCCCTTTCTAAAACTTTATGCATGAATCCAAAGATGTATTTCATTAATACAGCATCTAGCATCTGTCTTTTTCCTAAACTTGTAAATGTTCAAAATTGAATTTCATCCCGCAAACTATCTTGAGTTGCATAGAGGTGGCCCAATGTGATTTAGACTTGAATCATAACTCCCACAGTATTGGATTTACAGCTCATCGGTTAGAGACCCCTTATTCTTGAGCAGAAATTGAATACGATGTGATAGAAATGTCTTCAATTCTTGAGCCAATTGTGCAAATGTCTCAAGTATAATGGATCCAAGAGCAAAGAATAGACAACATAATGCAAGCCTTCAAAGAATCAGATCTAAGGCCATTCATCACAAGGAAGGTTACTTTCAGAACTATGATGGATCCCAGGGCAAAGAAATAGATAACATAATGCAAGCATTCAAGGGATCAGATCTAAAGCCATTCATCACAAGGACCCTACAATACCACTTTCAGAACCACCAGTCTCTTACATTAAGAACAATTTTTACAGAGAACATAAATATAAATCAGCACTAAGATAGTGGGCCAAAAGATTCTATCTAACCTGCCAAGCTTGTAAATAGCGTGAAATTACTGAAATGTATCGGTAGTCTCTTCTTAATCGAGCAGAAATATTTGCCAAAACTGCATACTCGTGATGTAGAGAAATATGTTAATTAGCCTCTTGGTTTTTCAGTGAGTAGTTAGAGCCAGCTTGTAGTTAGCACTAATGTACAGCAACGGCCTGCCTGAGCCAGTACCAGACGAGACAAAGCATGGAATCATCAGGTGTGAAAGAAGAGGGGTTCATTACTCCAAATGGACAAACTCCCTCGGAAACTGCTCGAGGTTACAGCACTTTCACTATGCACTACTTTCAGTCATGATACCTCTTGAAGAGCTAAACTCAATTCTTGTGCTGACTTTGCAATTGATCCTCCTCTTCTATGGGAAAAAGAGTGAACAACAAGGATATTAGCATCTCCGACATAAGTATCTACTCAAAGCAAGAAGTTGTTTAACCAAAAAATACAAAAGGGCACCACCTCGTAAGGGCAGGCAAACAGCCTTTGACCTTTTCAAGCTCCATAAAACACATGTTGCAACGCTCCAGCCTGTGGTAGCCAATAAAACATTTAATTAATGCTTCAACTGCAGTATACAAAAATATAGACAATAGAATAACCGTAAAGAATATATATATTTACATTTTCTGTACAAAGCAGACCATACCTTTGCTCGGCTTCAATATCTACACCAACATATGATGATGCTGATAATGTCGAATAGACCACAGAGCCAAATATCCTAACCAACTTGAGCAGCATCTCTAAGGAAATGCCTAGATGCCTGGATAAGATCAAATGCACAAATATTGAGCAGAAAACTTGAAGATGGTAAAAAATCAAACACAAATTTCAACAGAGGAATCGCCATTGTTTGATTTGTTTCATTATGTGCATTTGTCCTTAATCTATTCATCTTCCGGAAAATTTGTGCTTGAAAAATTGCTGACACAAAATACTATTCAGAATTTTGAATCTTACGAAGAAATTTATTTCACGACTCATGAAGTGATTTTTGAGATCACATCAAAGTATTCGGCCAGACAATATGGTGCCTGTAGAGTACCATAAAATCACATGAAATTCCAAGTCATTAGTAAAAGAGAATAATCACACAATTGTTTTGCATCCGAGTTCTGAACCATCAATTTACTCCTCTTGCGCTGTCATTCAGAAGTTCCATATATTTTATTTGCCTTATCCCGCTCAATCCTGATGCTTGCACATGAAAGTAACCATGATGGTCTGTTGTTGCTTCTTGTTAATTTGATTTGCATCTTCTTGGCAATATTTTCTCAGCAGCACACTTTTGGGATTTGGGTGGAAAATAATTATATGAAAAACTGGTCTGATTATCTTCTTTTTTTATATGCTTTGGACGTTACATTCTGTTAGACCTAAATTGTTAGGAGACTTGAAGAAAGAAATTACTAGAAGGTAGCAAGGCTCACCACTTTGAAGTATGGATATTTTTGTTATTGTTGTAGAAAATTAATGTTCATCAAGTAAACAAACATTGTTCTATTGCTTTAAATTGCTAAGCAGCAGCAAAATTGAAAGAAAGAAAAAAAAAGATATTGATACAACTTCTTACCTGTCCATGTTACTTTCTAGAAGACCAGTGAGGAGTGGCAGAAGACAAGTGCATACATCCAGAGTAACAATGTCGATTTTGTCTGCCATTATGCTAACTACATCAGCAATGACCTGGATTAACAGCCCAAAAATAAAAAACAAGTTAGATAACATCAAACGGCGATCTGTTCCACATTCTCAAATTGATAGACCTTAAAGTGAGTATCAAACAATTACTTACAGCATGATCTGACATCTTCTCCATTGCACCAATTACCCCCTTAACATCGTTCCTCTGCCAATATCTATAGACTGCCTGCACAGAATCACCCACCACTTTCAGCAATTCACTATTTACTAATTATGCATAATCCTGTAGAAAATGGTCTCTTTAATGTTGCAACTAAGGAAGAACCAAAGGAGCGTGTCCTGCCACAAAATGGTCACTTTTACTGTTGTAACTACGAAAAAATCAAAGACTAGCAGTACCCTTTATCAAAAACCTATTACAGCCTAAACCCGCTTCCCATCCCCTAGAATTTCCCTCATCCACAGTGATAGCATATAATGTCTACCACGATCTTCTTGAAGATCAAAGCTTAAATGAGTTGGCATCTTTGTAGTTAGAGTGATGCCAAAAAAAATTAATGAAACAAATAATTCAAAAGCAAAGATATGTTGAAATACTACTTGAGTTCAGCGGAAGGCCTAGGCCCAGTAATTTTCTTTTGTAAAGAAAGTACTTGTTACAATTATCAAAGATGGAATCCAATCATAAGGGCCAATAGTTCATCTAAGCTTACTGCTCTTCAGCAAAGATTGCTGCCCTGAGCTACATCAATTCAAAGATGCATAAAGGTCCTACAAAGAAAGACACCATGCATGGAGAAATTGACACTGTATAAAATCAAAGCATCTTGAAGTCGGTATATATAACCTGTAACTTGGCTGACCGAGAATGCATGGAGCTTACAAACTGATCATGTTTTTCCAGAAGATCCGCAATAGCATCCTCTTCACTAGCAGATACAGTTTCCTTTTCGGCAAATGTAGGATAGCCTCTCTGCTTAAACTTCAAGCAAAAACAGCATTTTATCAAACAAAAAATGTTACCCACCACAAAGAACACCAGAAACTATCTTAAGTTAGTGCACAATTTCAAATTGGTGTTCGCATGACAATATGGAGAGAAAAAAAAGAGCTTAAAATTGGGCAATGAAGTTGTTCAGCTTACGGAAAATGCCATCCTTAACAAGAAAAAACCCATCGCATAAACAGAAGCACAACATGTAAGAATTGTGGTCATACCGCACTTGACGGATTCTGGGTAGATGTAGTTCCCTGGTTAGTATCGGAGGTAGGTCCCTCGTAGTTAGAATATCTATCTCGTCTCTCCCAATTAACAGTGCCTGAACGCATTCTGCCTAGAATGCACGATATACTGCGTGGGTTAAACTTCACTACACTAGTATCATAAATGAAGCATAACTGAAAAGTGCTATACCTCCTCTTTGACCTTCAGCATGGTACGCATCTCTGATCACCTTGTGCCCCCGACTTTCAGCTTAACAATAGAAAAGTATACATCAAAGGAGGGAAAGGAGCCAAATGTAAAGGTAAAGCTATAAGTAACCTTCAGATAAGAAATATATAAAAAAAACTTTCAAAATATCATTAATTACAAAACTACTCTGGTGGCATGTAATGACTGTCCATTCTGGTTGAAAGCTAAGGATTAGATACATACAACTTTTAGGTTGGAAGCTGGAAGTTGGCTCAATCACTGAGTTTGTTTCAGGCTTCCCGAGCACAACACATCTATCATCTTTCATGTTCTTTTCAGCAGCATCTATTCCCTGGGTTTCTGCGGTATTGCTTAACTCGGTAGCCTTAGAAGTAGCTGATTCGGACCCTACAGATTTAGTGGGTTTATCCGCTTCTTCCCTGCTATTGGAAAACCTTCGGAAATCATTAGTCTTTGACTGCAACGAAATTGTCATATTTCTTCCAGCAACATTTGCTTCTTTTCGGGACTCTGCTGCCAGCTCTGACCTTACACTAGTTCTAGGCACAATTACAGGTATGACTTCAGACTTGTTAAAAGTTGCAACACTAGTCTTGATAGGATTCCTTTTCATGGAAGTTGCACTTGGAACTGACGCTGAACTAGCAACAATAGGTTTTGGACTGGAGTTCAAATTGATCCTTTGAGGAGTACCAGGAACACTTCCAGTTGCTTCATGCAGGATGGACAATCAGGCAGAGAAAAGTCTAAATATCAGAGTGAAATACTAGCAACCATATATTGTAAGAAAAAAAAAAGGTGGCGAGAAAGTGGTATAAAAATATGCAAATTTCAAACACAATAAATATATACCGAAACATTCTATTAAAAGAGGAAAAGGGTTATAAAGTTGCCTACATGTCAAAACTTTTGGCTCCTTGGTGGGATCTGAATTTTGGGAAACTGATAACCTTCCAAGAGATTTTGTTTCCTTCACTAAAGAATCAGAACTTTGGGAAACAGAGAGGCGGCCCAAACTAGGCCTAGAAGCGTTCTCATTCAGTACTAAAAGATTCCCACCTGAAACTGAATTAGATTCTGAGTGCCCATTCAATCTGCCAGTATTACCCATTGCATATGGCTCAATCCGCTGCCAATAAAAACAGCAGTATGAAATTAATACAAAATATCACCTGGAACGAATAAGACAATCCCGCAACGTGAGGACAAAGAATGAACAGAGAACTACCGAGATGTCTACAACCCAAACTCCAACACAACTCTGATTGTAGGAGCATCCAAGAAGCTTCCCCTCATGAACATTAAGATCTGATAAACGTGACCATCCCACATCAACGGCATCATGGCATCTTATTGGTTCCCACGAGAATACCTATACAGTAAAACTTTTTAAGTATGCATATTGTATGGCTAATTGTTATAAAGGGATCACATGTGCTTACCTTCAAACTTTCATGCAATCCACAGAGTAGGGCCCTCCCATCAGGACTAAACGTCAAAGAACGCACTCCAGTTGTCTGATTCAGAAATAAGTAAATAAGAAGGATACTCTCATTGTAAGAATTAATTTAAAAGAATCTTAATCTTGTTGGAGTCAATTATATTCTTTAGGGTCTAAGAGCAGTATTCAATGGGACATAAGTACCTCAGGTCCAGCTGAGCCAATTAGCTCAAAGGTCTCGAGATCCCAGAATTTGACTGTCCTATCTGCCGAACCTGAAAGCAAATGAGAAAGAATAAAAAAGAAGTTATATATCTGTGTGAGTAGTTAGATGTGCACTTTTAATTGAGTAGTCATTTTCTGATACATATGCCCAAGCAAATGTCATTTATAGAGCAGCATTGTACAAACATTTTGACACAATTATAAGTTAAACACAACCATAAGTTTGTTTAGAAAGGAAATTCACAGCTTTCTGGGGAGCTATCAGTGCTCAAGAACCCATTCAAATAGTACACACAAGAAAACGTGACACAAAAAGGGCCAGGGAAGGTATCATCTGATAAATCCACACAATTGAAATAAATCTACGTCAATTAAAATAAGAACGGGTTTTTAACTATACCAGACAATTTCAAACTAGAGCAAAAAAGTTTAAACATCTATGCACCAATAGATGAGGACTCTTCTAGTACAAAGCTCCCGGAGCTACTTCAGAGCACATCCATATGGTGTGATTACGTAAGCACGCCAAAATATAAAACCTAGTAATTTACACTTTGTCTTCTGCATTGATGCCACATAGTAGAAACTAGAGAAAATTTATGAAGACATGTTCTCCAAACACGGCCATATCTTCAGAAATATTGAGTTTATAAATTAGAAAACTGAATTTTATTACAATTTCACTGTCCATTAATAAGCAAACACTACTATTAACAAAACAAACAAAATGAAGAATCAGAAAAATCCAGTGGATAAAGTCCACTTTCATGAAATTGCATATCCCAAGATACAATGCTGGCTAGATTTTCAGATAAATAAACTGTAGTCTACGAGATCTTTTCACCTCACAAAAGAATACAGGATTGTTTGGAATTAGCTCTATGTGCATGTCTTCAACCAGAAAAGAAATTTAATTGTTGCAAACTAAAAGATGCTCACAGCTAGAAGATGACAATTGATGCTTCTATAACATATAACAAATAATCCACTATCTCAGAGTAATATCAGTATTCAGGTGACAAAGATACTGGCCCAATTGCCATTGACAGTGAAATGTGGAGTCAATAATACCAGGATCACTGTATAATCAATTTGCAGTAATCATACTAGTAACACTCACCTGTTGCTAGCAAGAATTCATGGGGATGAAAGTCTATGCACTGTATCTGACCGTCATGACATTTAAAATCATGCAGCAGCTTTCCAGCAGTGAGATCCCACAACTGTATGGAGTTTACACACTTGTCAGAAAGTGATTGATAAATCCTTTATAGACAAGCAGATAGAATTAAATATTTCTACATGAAACAGGACGAAAACAATTCTAACCTTGACAGTATTATCTTCTCCACCGGAAACAACCCAACGGCCATCAGGGGTAAACCGGATAGCATTGACTCCTCGTGTGTGTCCCTTGTATGTGTGAATACACCCTTTCTTCCTGATATCCCATATTTTTAGATTTGTGTCCAGGGAGCCAGAAGCAAAGAACTCCCCAAAAGGATGAAAGTCCACGGATATGCAATTGGATCTGTGACCGGTAAGTGTGCGGACAACTACGCATTGCTAAAAGTGAGTAATGGAAGCATAGCGGAGAAAAGTAATAATCATTAGAGAGACCAAAGATCAAATAGCATACTCTTAGCCTCCTCTAAATCCCAAAGCTTAATGGTACCACTGGCAGCTCCTGCAGCTACTAAGACCTCGGAAGAATCAAAGCTTACTGAATCGATTCCACTGGTGTGTCCAGACAAACTCTGGAATTAAAAAAAGAGTTGGAAGCTAAGTAACAAGTAAATAATATGAGTAATGATCCTAGTGAGCGAGGGAGCAGAAGGAGCTTACGAGTAAGGCATTGGGCTTGCCAATTGCCCAAAGATTGACCTTGTAATCTTCTCCGCCAGTGACAAGAACTCTAGAAGATTTCCTGCCAATCTTGAGGCAATTGACAGCAGAAGTGTGAGCTACAAATTCCTCTGAGATAAAAAAAAATGGTCAAGGCTCAACCAAGTACTTTTGAATTACTACTACTTACTCGTAATCAATCTAACAATAATAATACTTATACCGATGAGTTCTCATGATACCCTTAGATTAAACAAAAACAAAACAAAACAAATCTATCTATCTATCTATCTATAATATTGCAACCGGAACCCTAGTAGTAGAATAAGAAGAAGGATACGTAATTTGTAGGCGCGCTTGGTAGTCATGAGCAAAACCCTAGTAGCTACCGAACTCGATTCCCGTCGTCTCTAGAGCTAGACATTCAAGTCAAATTTTGCAGACGGCTGGGCGATGGTTCAGTGCAGATCTGGACGAAGCTCCCCCGTGCCTTCAAAATTCAAAATTGAATGGAATAGATCAGAAAGAAGCAGCAACAAATGCTTACGTAAGGTACATTGGGAAAGGAAATACTTGTCTGTCTTGATTTTCCGGTCTGTTCAAGTTCCTCTTCAATCTTCTCGTTTCTTCTTCTCTTGTGTGTTAGTTTGTGTGAACAATGAAAAAGAACACGGGAGGAGGGGACTGAAAACAGTAGAAGCGTAATAGAGTATTCCTTATTTCTTAGAATATAATTAAAGTCCGAGGGAAGGAAGAAGAAGTTACTGTCGCAATAAGTCAAGGTAAACCAACACACAACTGAAACCAGAGTAAGAGCACCCGCACCGGTTCTACTTTTCAGCACGAGTAAGTCGAAAATGGACGTGCAGCGGTGATGGAAGACGCTGGTGACCGCTTGTTAATGAGCTCGGCGAGCAGCTGCTTGAGCAAGCTCTGCTCGTGCTGGAGCACGAGCTGCCTGGTGGAGCCCACATACGTGAGTAACGCCAGGCTGATTCCATTTTTTTACATCACACGTGCCCGCAAAAGTAAATAAAAAAACAATGGACCAATGGTATAGCGCCATGTGGCATTCTTAGGTGGATTTACAGCCCAACGGTCAAGTGATTGTGGACCGTTCATTTAAAATCCAAAAATCTAATCGGATGACTGAGATTCAACCAAAACGGCTAGTTTAGGTATAACAGATATTTTACAAAATAAACCCTAAAAAATTATTTAAAAATCCCAAAGATTTCAAAAAAATTTGCAAATAACACCCTACAATTTTTCTATAAATACTACATCAATTTCATTCACATATCACACCAATTTGTGCACAACAAATTTATCATCTCCTTCCTCCTCTTCTCTCATCCCTTTGTATTTTAGTTCCCAAAAAATGTCCAATTGGCTTAATTCCAAAGATTTTCAACTTTGTATTTCTTATTGGCGTATTGGCGTTTGTCCTATTACCGGCAACATGCCAAAGTTCGACAAATTGTGGGAAAAAGTCTATGTTGATTATAAGGAAAATTGGGAGATCGCTCATGGTGAATCAAGGCCGGAGCATAGGACCCAAACCACGGTTTCATCTCGTTTTACAAAGTTGAATCCGAGTTTTAGAACTTGGTGTGCCGCTCTTGCATATGCACGAAGGAATGCACAATCCGGCTCAAATTTGCAAGATGAGGTAAGTGTTTATAATTTTGTCATTTCTTTTTTATTATATTAATTTAAATAAATGTTGACATCTCCATTTCTTGGATATTATTTTCACATATAATTTTTTTTTCTAGATAAGAAAAGCTCAATCATGGTATGTGGCACAAAAGAAGAAAAAGTTTAAGAAGTTTGATTGTTGGGAAGTGATGAAGAACAATCTAAATTTTCGACACGTCGAACCTAGTATACCACCTCCTTCATATTTCAACTCCGCAACTACTCCTCCATTTACCTCAATGCCTCCCACCGTCGAGGTGGAGGATGATGAAGTCATTGCGACACCACAAAGTAACGAATAAAAAGTGTACTTGAGTCCGGTTAGACCAAACGGAGTGAAGGCAGCCAAGGAAGCTAAAAGAAAGGGGGAAAAAGCCATGACTCCTTCAAATAAGGTAAGAGATGAGGTTTTGAAAACCATGATGAAAAATCAAAGATTGCATCTCGTCGGGCAAAAATAAAGTGATGTCACTGAGCTAGCTTTACCAAAAACAACTCGCCCTCAAGGAGAATGACTACAAATTGAGGGCTCAAGCGAAGGAATCAATGATTATGACAATGGATACGGAGGCTATGACCCAAAATCGAAGAGATATTTTTCGAAGAGAAAAGCGAATATCCTTAAACAAATGGAGAAAGAGGAAGGAGATGGTAGCAATGAAGCATTTTCAAATTGTTATCACCCACTTTTCAATAGTTTGGTATTTGTTTTCCATTATGACATTATGTACTTTAAATTTTCAATAAATCTAGGCTTTGATTGACATTGTGTACTTTAAATTTTCAAGTAATAAAAACACACTTTTTTATTTCATCAAAGCTCACACACATTACAATAAAACATAGTGACTTAAAATCAAACACACATCATTCAAACACCCAAAAGGAAAAACAAATAAAGCAAACATAAAGCAAACATGGTTAATTAAAATTACACACACATCATTTAAAATTGTTCGCCGGTCTCTAGATACAAGTTGTGCTTAACTAAGTCCTTATGCAACTCTTCATGAATGTACGCAGATTGAAGATCTACAACACGGTCGTGAAATCGTTGTTTATTTTGTCCATCCCTTCAAACTGGCTCAAAAGGAATGCGATTACCTTGTTCATCCATTGGTCCATCATAAACTGTGAAATCACTTGATGAGTTATGTAGATCTTCTTCTTTGTTCTCCTCAAACTCCCCTTCCACAAATTTTTCCTCAACAATCATGTTATGCATTATGATGCAATCCAACATGATGCACTTTAATGTCGACTGGTGATGACACCTAGCTTCTATGGTATCTCATGGGGATTGGAGATTCTTTTGACAAACGAGGAGTACCTGGGATATATTTCGTCAGTTAGATAGTAAGTATTATGGTACGTCATACCATTGACTTTATAAGTTGCACTCGAATTGTTTCCGGCAATGAACGAATCGAATATGTCCGATTGGTGGAGCACGTTGATATCATTTTGTGAACCGGGTACCCCAAAGAAACTGTGCCATATCCACATGTCATATGAGGCCACCACCTCTAAAATAATAGTGGGTCGCTTCTTCCGCTCCAAGAATGCCCTTTGCTAAGCTGTGGGGCAGTTCTTCCATTCTCAGTATATGTAGTCAATGCTTTTGATCATACCAGGAAATCCACGATGCCTTGCTCTCCTTAGAAGTCAGGTTATGTATGTTGCATTTGAAGCGCGGAGATAGAGGTCACCATAAATCTCGTATACTTGTATACACCACTTGTTCATGCATTTTAGTGTTGTAGATTCAACCATCCTTGTTATTTCAGCACACTGAGCTGCGGCTGAGTCGTACACCAACATATGAAGAGCGCCAGTGATGTTTTGTTGAGGAAGAAGTCCAACCAGTCCAGTAGCATTTGCTCTTTGATGCTGAAATTGGTCGTGGTTGCAGATATCCATCATTATACGGTTGAATAAATTCGTATTTGGTTGCAGATATCCATCATTCGTATTGAATGATAAATTTTGTTTTTATTCTACATATGAATTTCAAACACTTTTTCACGTGTTCCTTATTTTAAAATTTTAATTTGCATGTGTTAATTGGTTCTTAATGCTTTGGTTTTGATTTAAGGGATACCTAGTCTAGATCAATAATTTTTAGGGGATACCTAGCACAAAATTTGAATTATGCATGTTTAATCGGAATTTAGGGTTATGAAATTTCGGTAGTATTGTTATTTGTATGTGTTAATAAATGAGATAGGTAAAGGAATAGGTTGATCACTTGTATATACTAATTAGGTTTATTTTTTTCATAACATAAATGAGAGTCTTTAGGGGTCTTTTATGTATTATTTTTCTATGAGTTTATGTATGTTATAGTCCTAGGAATTCTTGTTTGTGTTTATGACGTTTTAGGTAGTAATTTAGATAGAAAATTTAGTTAATTAAAATCAACTCTTTAGCCCCCCCTTTTCTATACACAATAATTGCACACACCCTTCAATCCCTGGTTAGAACGATCCATACTTGCTCAAAATACTCCATCTATAGAGTTTTAAATTGCATACGATTGATTTATGTGTTAAGTGTTTACTTTATGTACTTATTTAATGCATGTTTCACTTGTATCAGAACCGAGATATTAGAAGCTAAAACCTTAATGAGAGTGAAAGAGACGAAGAGAAATTGGGAGTGAAAGAGAATAATTCATCTCAGTATTTATAATGACGGCTCAGTAATCCTAAAATGAACAAACGCTACATAAAACGAACGACATGTCGTTTCTCAACTATCATGGATAGTTGTCTAGAGAGTTGTCTATATAGCTGCCTGGATATCTATCTTTGGTTTATGATCTGCGTTTTAGTACCAAGTATACACCCAATTTTGAGTTGTTTTGTGTTAGAAAATGCATCAGAGAGTGGGAAAAAATATATTTTATTTCATAAGCTTAATACATAGATTCATTCATTTAAAAAACAAATAGTACTACAGACAGATACTCAAATAAATAGTCAAACAGATAGTCATATGATTTCATTCATAATGCTCACCAAATGTACTACTTACAATATAGACCTATACAACTTACAACAATGTTCACAGAATGATCACTACAAACAAAAATACACATTGATTAGTGTCCTACACTAGTTCATGAGCTGATTCATTCCTTCTACTTGTTATGCGATACCTATGATAGATTATGATCCATAAATAATTTCAACAGTTTGGCCTTGAATTGAGCCACATAGTCAAACAGATAGTCATATGATTTCATTCATAATGCTCACCAAATGTACTGCTTACAAGACAGACCCCTACAACTTACAAGATTGTTCACATAATGATCACTACAAATAACAATATACACGTTGATTAGTATCCTACACTAGTATCATGAGATGATTCATTCCTTCAACTTGTTCTGTGATACCCATGATAGTTTATGATCTATAAATAATTTCAACAGTTTGCCTTAAACCGAGCCACGTCCTCACGATTAAGCACTTCCTTTATTTCCTTGCCAGGAGCTAGGTAATACATGATGTAGCAAACAAACATACCGCAATCAAGGCCAAAATGTTGTTGATGACTGTTGATGATGAACTGCATGGGTATTTTGTCAAAATCTAGATTATGATCTTTCACCCATTGAATGCTTTTGTGTTCATTTTTGTGTATTGAATTTCCCTCTTCATCAGTTTTTTGTTGGTGCTCTGAGAATCATCTACCAACATCCGAATACTGAGTGATAGCATATCATCACTTACATCCCTGATAGAATCCATCCACATTGACATCAATCGAACCTGCATCAATACAGTAAACTATATGTCAATCTATCTGCATATAAACTGTAAATACTAAAAATTCGGAAAAGAAAAAGAAAAGAAAAGTAGGAAAAGAGAATAAATATTACTATTTTTAGTGCCTCCCGAAAGTGTTGATTGTTTATTAACTTTGAATTCTTTATAAGTGAGTCAAAATGAGACCAACATGGCACACATTTATCAAACACTAAAAGGTGAAAATGTGCATAAGAATGGATTGGGAACAACAGCCTGCCATTGTTGCCCAAAACCTTGAACAATCTCTCAAAAAAACGTTCATGCACCATCTTTACTTTCATCTCTAACCCAGAAACCTGTCAAAAGTAGCACACAAAAATTAAAGACACACATAGGCTAAAAAAAGGGGACCAAGAACAGACATAAAGAATAAGGATTACATAGTTAACATGTGGAAAGCATAACAACTTTTAGCTCCCATGTCGTCCATTTCTTCCCTAAGGATAATGGTATAGCAGTCCAAAACAGAGTTTGAGATTTTATCCCCATTAATATTCGCATGCAGATCTTCCCGGTCAAAGAACTGAAAGGAAGTAATGTCACTCTAAAAGAATTCTCTATCCAAAATAACAGCAAAACACAAAAAAAAAGTTTTAAAAAAATGAAACATAATTAAACAACCCTTTAAACAAAAAAAACTTTAAAAAATAGAGACTTACTTAGTTTTAACAGTTTTCATCCAGTACCTCACCAACTCACTCTAGTAGCGCTCTCCCATTTATTAAAAAATGTCACAATCAAGAAACAGTACAGACAAGTTCTCCTCATCAGTCAAAGTTACCCTGAGTCTTCCTAGCTCGCCTCTATTCTTGTTGAATGATTTTACTACCAAAGGTGAAGCTACTTCAACAATTTCAAACTCTCCAATGGATACTACCTCTGCCACGTCAAAAATTTCCTTCCCTCTTCTACTCTGGCTCTTTCCCTTAACATCATCAACAACCTTAGCATTGTCCGGATACCAGTAGATCTCATCCCTCTTCAACAGTTTCATGGTCTTATCCTTTAACCTTTTAACATAAGAGTATAGATAAATGTTTTCTCTATTGAGTCTCTCATCAAGCCGAGGAAGATCCTTGGCAATCAAATCTGTTCGGACTCTAGGAGAAGATGCACAAGCAGGAGGAAGAGGACTCACCAGGTTTTCCACTAGCTCTGGAGAGATAACCGTAGAAGTAGGCAATGCCACTGGAGTCTGTACGGGACTTGGAGCGGGGTAAATAGATTAAAAGACGGTGCAGACTCTATTCATTAGAAACTCTTCTTAGACTCCGACAAAACCCCTGACAAAGATACAAAAAAGAATTCAATGAACAAGGTACAAAAATAGATGCACAAATAGATATTCAAACAGATATCCAGACAGAAAGACGATGTTGAAATAGATACACAGACATATAGATAGACATTTGAGTTTTCTGCAACCAAAAAATTATAAAACTACTTGTGTTTTGTTCTTTAAAATTAGGGGAATGATCCAAAATGAAATGACTGAGATCTATTCTGTTGAAATGTCAGAATCAGTACCATCAAGTCCCTTTCTAGCTACAACAACATTCTTCATCTTCTGATTCTCTTAATGAACCTACTGATTGGTAAGCTCCAGTTTCTACTTTGCATCTTCAACATCTTTCTTTTGCTTCTCAAGGTCTTCCTTTTCATGTTGCAAAACATCCAATCTCCTCCGAAGCTCCTCATTTGCTGCTTGAGATGATTTAACTGCTTCAGCAACACCATCTTCAACTTGCTTCTACAGCTTACTCTTCTCTTTAGCAGTAACTTGTGTCTTCACTTAAGCAACAACTTGTGCTTCCTTGAGTTGCTTCTTCAAATTCGTAATCTATCCAGTAGCAACTCTGGCAGCAGCTTGAGCAACATACTTTACATCCCTTAATCTTGCCTCAAGCACATACTTCTCTTGGACAGCTGCAACAAGTTCTCTCTTTGCTTCCAGCAGTTTCTTCTCATAATTCATATTCTCTGCCATCAACACTGCAATCTCATATGTAGCATCTACAGAAGCTGATAATTGGTTATTTAGAACCTCATTCTCCTAGCCCAGATTCTCCATTGTCATCTGAATGTATTGCTTCTGCCTCTGGAGACCATCAACCTCTATTCGCAGTTCAACCAGTTGATAGTTGGAAGCAAATGGATTTACTTTCAAGTCTGTATTTTTTTGCTCCAGAGACTTGACATATTTTCTCAAAACACCAACTACTTGTCCACTGATTATATTAAGATTGCGCATTTCTTGCATTTCATCATTCATAACAAAGATCTCATCATCCTTCTGCATATTGATGTCTTGCAACTTCAAAACATAGTCTTCACTCTCCTTCAAATCATCAGCCTTGGCAGTCAACATGGCTTGGGCCAAGATAAGACTTCCACCAGCATCAACATGACTTTTCTTAGTCCTCGATGACAAAAAATATCTGCTCTGTGAAAAAGGAATCAATGATATTAATAAACAGATATTTACAAAGATATCCAGACAACTATTAACAACAACACACAATTAGATATTCACCCCCAGTATATCTAAGTTTTTGATGTTTCGGAAGTAGTCCAAAATATCACCAAGGCTGTACTTGACCATGTCCAGATTTGAATCCTCCTTGCTAGCTCTTGGTTTGGAAATGTTAATGATCAAAGCAAGATAAAACTGATACAAACAACAATAAGTGATACATACAGAAAAAAAAAATCAAGGGATCAATGGGGAAAAAACTCAAGGAAATTTACCAGAAGAATAATCATGCAACCTCCGACATACTTCGCAATCCTTCTATCACATCTTTTCTCCTCCTCCTCATCTTCATTATCCTCTTTCATCTTCACTGCCTTCTATATCTTTACTTCCTCCCTCTTCTTGACTACTTCAGGATCAAAGTTCTTTGCGTACATGTCCAATGTATTGAACAAATTGTCATAGACAACAGTTGCCTAATTATAATCTTTCATTCGTTCAATACTGGATACGCAGTTTGTAAAATCAGCGCCATAGAACCATTGGAATTTGGCAACAGAACAGACGCCAGCAGAAGCAAAACAAAAGGATAAACACAGTCGTCAACCCTTGATTTGTCAGTAATTATACTCTCCAACATCTTTCTAATATTGGTCTTGTTGATTGTCTCACCACCAAATAACTTAATCAACCAGTCTGACATTTTGACACTCTTATGGCTCAATGAAATTGGTCTTCCAGAGCAGTTGAGACCCAACACAGATCCAACAAAACTAGGATAGATATGGTGAACATGCGTCGGATGGAACTGAAAATTCCTCTTGTCCTTCCTGTATGCATCAACCATCATAGTAATTGCCTCATCCGACTTCAGGTTGTCCCGTTGATCAATATCACCATCGATAAATGCTCGAATTAGATCATTAAACGATGTATCCTTTAACCTCTACTTGACATCCTCGCTGATGTTCTTCCAGATACTCACAATGTTTTGCTGCTAGAATGGATCCTAGATTTAAACTGTTTGTAATTGGAGAATGGCTAAAATGTATAGGCCTTGAGATTTTGAAGCTGAGACAAAAAAACTTCATGTGAAAACTGAATTGTTTAAACTGTATGAAATATACAAGATGAATGTCACTACTAATGCATCACCAGTTATACAAATTGAAAATGTGACTTCTACAAATTGAGTCAAGCTCCGGGTTCTATATCAATTATTGTTGTTTCTAATTTCTCAATGCAAAGATTGAAAAGGGCTAGAACATCTACAATTGCATCTACTACTTCAGATTTGAAAACTTATCTTGAGCTACCAACAATAGAAGTAAATGATGATGCGTAGTTTAGTGTTTTATCTTGGTGGAAAAGTAATGCATCAATATATCCTATATTATCTCTTATGGTCCGTGACTTGCTAACTATTCCAGCTTCAACAGTAGCTTCTGAATCATGTTTTAGTGCAGGTGATAGAGTTATATTGGAGAAAAGGGCTTCCTTGAGTCCAAATACAGTAAAGGCATTTATATGCTTAAAAGATTGGAAGTTGGCAGCATCAAGGATGCAAGAAGCAATGCTTGATGAGCAACATGCTGAGGAGTTTATGATCATAAAATCTTCAAGACTAGATTGGATGGAAGCTAGTGATAATGATGATGCGATAAATGTTGATGATGATTTTGGAAGTGAATATGAGGTGGACCCAAGGTATCTTATAATCAAACTTAAACTGTTTAATTTTGAACTGTGGTATAATCAAGTAAATCAACTATCAATTTAAGCTGTGGTATTTGAACTGTCAAATGCTGTCAATTGTTAACTTTGTCAATTTGAACTGTCAGATTTTGAATTCTGACTTGTGTTACTATTGTATTCATATGTTTTTCTTTTTACAGCTCAATGTGATGTTCCATTGTTCTTGGGAATCCCAGCTAGCTATTGTTCAAGTGCTCAAATCCTAGCTATTGCTCAATTCCTATCTAGCTACTACTGTTCCTGGGAGTCCCAGCTAGCGACTACTCAAGTGCTCAATTCCCAACTACTGCCAAAGTCCCAGCTAGCTACTACTCTTCTTGGGACCAATCTGAATAGTAACTGCATATCAATGTTGTTTTTCATGGAGTTTTGCATATGAGTCCTGTAGTACCAGTAGTAGTACATCCCTGACTCCCAACTAGCTGCTACTATTCCTGGGAGTCCCAGCTTGCTGCAAGTGCTCCATTCCTAAGTCATGAGCAGTTGAGCACCTCTTGTTTTTGTTTTGAGCAGTTGAGCACTTTTTTCTTGGTTTTTTCATTTGAAAATTTGGAAGTTGAGCACCTACTGCTCAAGCTAGATACTAATTTATTTTTGATTGCTTAATAGTTCAACCTTCTTCTAATGTGTATTATTTAAAGTGAGAAAGCTAAACAGTTTAATCTTCTATTTATTCATGATTTTTTATTAGTTCAATCTTCAAACTCTATTGTTTAGTAATTCAATTTTAGTTTGAGTTGATGTTTGACACTTTGACAATATAAGTATTGCTAAACATTAAGCTCGGTCCAGTCCAAAATTTATAGAGATATCTGGCTCGCAAGACCCGATTTCAAGGGTCGGACTTAGGCTTAACAATTGTGTTTAAAGTCTGATCCGGGCCAATAAGACTCGGTCCGTTAATGAACCCTAAGATAATAGCTGAAAGAAAGATAATGACAAATAACAAATATGATAAAAATACTGGTTACATGTTTAAAAATTAAAAAACGGAATGAGTTTTTTTTTAATCTAAAACTTAGAGATTTTGCCGGTGAATAATTAAAAAGAAGAAATTAAAGGAAGGAAACTCAAACTGATAGGTCCCCCGACTCCGGCGAAACAACAAGGAAAGAGGCTAGGTGCGACTTCGACGTCCGATTTCCCAAAGATCTCCATACCCTCCGACCGACCGGCGGCTCGGCTCGGCTCAGCTCAGCTCGTAAGTCCTCCTTCGTCTTCTTCGATGTTGTTGGTGTTGCTGGTGTCCTGTATGTAATTCTGAATAAGATTAAGAGTCTAGAATGGCGATTGTGTCCTCCTCGATCAGTTCAATTGTGTATGGAAAATTAACATATAGTTTCAAAATAATATATATGCAGGCTGGTTTATCTAGTCAAAAAATTTTATGCCGCAATTACTTCGTGATACTAGAATTGGAATTGGAACCTTCATTTCAAGGTGAAGGTGTGCTTTGGTTACAGTCATAGCTAAGATCATCATCTCAATAAGCATAAGTCAAAAAGCCAGAGGAAGAAATAATTAATATGCAGAAGAGTGGTAGTGTTTCCAAGAATAGTTTAAGAGTGACGACCCCTCAGCAGTCAGAGTCACTGTCGCAGTCGCAGTCTCTTAGGCGACTGGGCTTGTGCTCCCAAATAGCTACTGCTACCGGGGGCCAGCATGCCTCCCCAATTGTCTTCCCTGAGAAGCAGAAACGACACAAGATCAAGGCTGCTGCTTCCAAGACTCCAACTACTCCTGCCTCTGCTGATGATCCAAACTCCTTTAAGACCTTCGATCACAGGATTGATATTCCGGCTTCTGCTGCCGGAGATGAGAAGTCTGATCTGTTGGGCTATGCCGTCTTCTCTGGAAAGTTAGCTTTGGACAAGAGAAAAGCCACTATTGTAGAAACCACATCAGCCAATCCACAACAACAAACTTCCTCATCTACTGATGTTACCAACCAGGAAGCTGTTGATGCCAAGCTTACGAGCAAGGCCTTGATTTGGGGCTCTCACATGCTGCATCTTGATGATGTTATCTCGGTAAGCACTCCCTTCTCATTAAACACCAATGACAGATGATAGATTGCTACAACTTACGACATCTCTCTGGAGTGAGTGAACTAGGAAACAGTAATCTTTTTCTCTTCACTGTTTCCACAGGTTTCGTACAATGTTGGGCTCAGACATTTTACCGTGCATTCTTATCCATTAAAAAAAGGTTCTTGTGGCCTTTCTTGTTTCATGAAACCTCGAAGAAGTCGCAAAGACTTTCGCTTCTTGGCTTCTAGCATAGAAGACGCAGTTCAATGGGTTGGCGGGTTTGCTGATCAGCAGTGTTATGTGAAGTGCTTGCCTCATCCATTGCTATCTTCCAAGAAGCATGCTTCTTCAGAATTACTTCCCATCGATACTCCTCCTGAATTGATTTTCAAATGTAAGAGTCCGCCAAAGATGCTTGTAATATTAAATCCACGATCTGGGCGTGGCCGTTCAAGTAAGGTTTTTCACAACATTGTCGAACCTATATTTAAGGTATGATTATTGTTTCCTACATGCTAGCCTTTGTTAATCACGATCTAGCGTTGTTGTATATTAAACTGGTAGGTTGAAATAAAAAGTATATATCTCCGTTAAAAACCACTCTTCTTTGCATCTGATCAAGTGCTTTTTTTCTTGTTTAAAATGGACTATAAAGAATAAAAAGGACTTTACATGGTCTCCTTCAGAGGTTCTATTTATGTTCATATTCATTTATTTGTGCTGTAAATTGTGACAGCTTGCTGGTTTTAAACTGGAGGTAGTCAAAACAACATCGGCTGGTCATGCTAAGAAACTTGCATCTAGCGTTGACATTAGCACTTGTCCCGATGGTACTACGTGATAATGCACTATCTAATCACACCTTAGTTTCGATTTTCCCTGTGCATTTATTTTCTTACAGCTTTATTTTGTTTCTTCTCAGGAATAATATGTGTAGGGGGTGATGGAATTATTAATGAGGTAGATTGCCTGGCTCCCTTTTTTTCTTTGATTTCCAACTATTATATATTCATGTGTGCCTAGATGATCCTATACACTAGTTCCTTGAGTTATCTGTGTTTAAATGCGAAAAAATCAATTCAAAAGGAGGTGGGTAGAAGTTCCAGACTTTCAATGTTAGAGAAGGCGATATAAATTAATGAGAGATAGAACTATCTGTTGAACCCTTTGTTATTTATTGAACAACTTAGCTGACCTTGATTGGGGTACAGGTCTTGAATGGTTTACTTAGTAGAGACAACCAAAAAGAAGGAATTTCCATACCAATTGGAATCATACCTGCTGGCTCAGATAATTCATTAGTTTGGACGGTTCTTGGAGTTAGAGATCCAGTTTCGGCTGCAATGGCTATTGTCAAGGTAATGTGTTTCTACCATATCCATATCCATAGACAAATATTATTGAATTTAAATATAGTCCATATGCCACAAAAGGAATTACAAAGCTATTCTCCAATCAATAGTTTGCATGAACTTCAAAACTTTATGAAATTTTAGAATGATGGATCAGTGTTCTTTGTCTCACCTCTACTATCATGTACGCTCTCAATACAAATACTTTTATCAGTAGATTTAGGTTCAGTAAACCCCAAGTCAGGAAGAGTGCTGGACTTAAGGTTTAGGTGTGGGATGTTTCTAGTGTGTCATAACTAAAACACTGAACCTACAAGGTAAGTCTAAACACAGAAAAACAATTCTTGTTGTTTGTGAAAGTTTAAAGTAATCAGATTCTGTTTGAAGACTGAGGTCTTATCTCGGAACAAGAGTCAAACTTGCGAATGATGTATAGTAAGTTAACTATTTTTCTGTTTGCTTCAGACTGATATCATTGATAGGTGTGAGTGCTTGAATGTGTTGAATGTGTGAAGGGCAGATTCCGTTAGGGTGTGTGCATTTGCGCCACTGTGCATATGTCACTTTGCTTTAATTGAGTTCATTTAACCAAATAAGAGAGAGATTTTTATGGAGCAGTAGACAAATAATGAAGGGACCTGGAATGATTGTATGATCACTCTGTGCATATGTCTTATTGGTTATTTAAAGAAACCCCGTTTCAGCTATGTTATTCTCTGTAGGGACCTGGAAATGATTGTTTTGTTAAATTTTATATTTGTTTCAGGGTGGTCTTACTGCTACAGATGTTTTTGCGGTTGAGTGGATTCAGACGGGTGTTATCCACTTTGGGATGACTGTTTCATATTATGGTTTTGTGAGTGATGGTAAGTCATGATACTAAGGATTAAATTCCATCTATCTCTCTCTCTTTCGTAAAGCATATCATAGTGCATTATGTCTAATTGCTTACTTGATACTTGGGTTGGGCATTAATTTATTGCAGTGTTGGAGCTCTCTGAGAAATTTCAGAAGCGGTTTGGTCCTCTGCGTTATTTTGTTGCTGGACTTTTGAAATTCTTATGCCTGCCGAAGTACAGTTATGAAGTTGAGTACCTTCCAGCATCAAAAGAGGATGTGGAAGGGAAGCATTCAGCCGAAAGGGAAGTTGTTGACATGTCAGCTCTGTACACAGAGATTATGAGGAGATCAACCACAGACGGTATTCCAAGAGCTTCTAGTTTATCAAGTATTGACTCCATTATGACTCCTACTCGAATGTCTGGAGGAGAGTTAGATACGACCTGCAGTAGCACTCATGCTACCACTGAACCATCTGAGTACGTACGTGGCCTAGATCCCAAAGCAAAAAGACTGTCAATTGGAAGGAACAATATAACTGCTGAACCAGAAGTTATTCATCCACAGCTGCCACTTTCAACAACTCCAAACTGGCCAAGGACCCGATCGAAGTCGAGGACAGATAAAGGATGGACTGGATTGACAGCCACGCATGATGCCTCTAGATCTTCTTGGGGAAATGCTGGATCAAATGATAAAGAGGATATATCGTCCACGTTGTCGGATCCAGGTCCAATTTGGGATGCCGAACCTAAGTGGGACAGTGAAGTTAATTGGGATGTGGAAAATCCTATTGAATTACCAGGTCCATCAGATGATGTAGAAGCAGGAACAAAGGAAGTGGTGCCGAGGTATGAAGATCAATGGGTTGTGACCAAGGGTCAGTTGCTTGGCATTATTGTTTGCAATCATGCATGCAGAACCGTTCAGAGTGCCCAAGTGGTGGCACCAAAAGCTGATCACGATGACAACACCTTAGATTTGCTGTTAGTTCGTGGAAGTGGGCGGTTAAAGCTGTTGAGATTTTTTGTGCTGCTGCAGATGGGTAGACACCTTTCACTGCCGTACGTAGAAAATGTGAAGGTATGGCCATTTACTCCAATGCTTTTGTACTCGAATGTTTAGATAACTGCATGCATTGAGACCATGAAGCTGCATGTTGAGTGTGCATTAGTTAGAGTGATGGCATATTCTAGATCATGTTGTGTCATTGGTAAAAGTTAGGAGACTGCACTTTATTTTCTCTGTTTGTGGCTGTGTCCAGGAGATGAGAATTAATGGGAAGATCATAAGACTTGTTTGTGTGGGCTGGTGGTTAATTATAAGAAAAAAGAAATACTTTAAACTGTTTATAATTTTGGTTTCCTATTTTTACAGGTAAAGTCAGTGAAGATCAAGGCATCAGGAAAGCACACCCATAATGGTTGCGGGATTGATGGGGAGCTTTTTCCACTTAACGGGCAAGTCATTTCCTCTTTGCTACCCGAACAGTGCAGACTTATTGGTCGCTCCTATAACCACCACGTCTAAGTAGCATGGATATTCTTTTAAACTTGTTCTTTGTTGTGCTAGGGAGGGGGGGGGGGGGGGGGGGGGGGTGTGTGGGTGTGGTACCTTGTTTTGTGGTAATGTCTGTTTGATCCCTCGCCGCCGCACCTTTTAACATGGTGTCTCTGTAAATTTTGTTGTTGTTGTTTTATTGGGTCATTTCGTGATTAATTTTGAGGGATTATGTAACTTTGCTATATCTGGTGCGAGCTGCTCGTGTATCTCTACTGTTCTGGTACTCGGTTTTCCTAAACCCCATTTTCATATGGTTTTTTCTTTGTGTTGATCCACTGCTATTTGTCTAAATATATTGATGCTGTTGTGATGCTCTCTTTTCCTTTATTTTCCTGGGGCATAAGCAAGGCTTTGAGGTTGTATTGAATGCAATGTACGAGTAAAGCTAAAATGGGTGAAGCAAACGTTATAGACCATTCGTTTACATTATTTGGAGCTGTAAGGATGTGTGGAGAAATAGACACGATTCTGTCCAAAATTGGGTTTGGGCATAATATCAGGGCCCTTTGTTATTTAGTAAGAAAACAAAGAGTAACTATCTGTGCCTCTGTGGTGGACTTGTGGCAAAGGAAATGAAAGAATAAAAATGAAAAATCGATGTCGATATTTGAAGGCACGCAGGAGGGAGTACGGTACTGGGAAATTAGAAAAAGGAAAAAAAGAAGAAGAAGAAGGTATAAAGAGCACTAAAACGAGCGACGGAGAGAAAGAAAAGGGTATCAGATCAGATTAGATAAGATGGCGACGACGACGACGACGACGAGTATAGGAACGGGAACGGTGGGGCTGTTAAGTTCAGCTACATCCACAACCGCAACCACAGGCCTAACTCCCCTGAGCAGAAGCAGAAGCAGAAGCAGAAGCAGAGCAACAGCAACGAACAGTGGACGGTTCTTAACATTCCCTTCTCCATGTCTGAAGGCAACAAGGACGACCGGAAGGATTGTTTGCGAGGTCGCCGTCGGCTCGGCGTCAGTCGAAGAAGCAGCGGCGTCCGCGAAGATCGGATCTAAGGTGAAAGTGAAGGTGCCGCTCAAAGTGTACCACGTGCCTAGAGTGGGCGAGTTCGACATCACTGGAATGGAAGGTGAGCTCAAGCAGTACGTGGCTCTCTGGAAGGGCAAGCGGATTTCGGCCAATCTTCCTTACAAGATACAGTTCTTTGTTGACATTGAAGGCCGCGGCTCTGTCAAGTTCTTTGCTCATCTCAAGGAGGACGAGTTTGAATACATTTGATTGGGATTGGATTGGATTTGATCCATCTATCAGACACCTGCACTAGCATAATAGCATTGTTGTCTACCTATTTCACTTGGATAGTTGGATCAATCCCTTCTTGTCTTGTCAATAGTTGTTATTGCTATTGTTGATATATGATATGGTGTATCATACATTTCTCTCCTTCGGGCTTCTTCACTCATATCTATCTAGCTCATCTTATCTTGTTAGCTTGATTGCGTCTTGAAAATCTACAAAGTTAGCCTAGGCCTCTGCGGTTTGAAGGTCATTCATGAGTTGTGACATGATCCTTTCTCAAAATGCCTCATATTTTCGAAACTTGGAATTTGTTTTCCTTTTTCTTGTATGTAATCAAACAAGTAAAGACCAGCAACATATAGTTGTTCTAGGGGAAACAGGACATGTTTCTCAAAAAGCAAATCTGCAAATCAATGAAGAAGGTCCTCGTAGGGACATCAATGAAAGGTAATGTCATCATACACACGTCCAACAAGAACGAACATGTTGAATGACCTTCAACTAAACGGTATGAACCAAAGTAAGAGAATACACTACTTCAAAAAGATAACCAGTGCTCCTGCAATTGTGGTACACTTAAGGTACCATTTCCCCCAAATGCAAAATTGAATTTACGGTTCATCAAAAGAAATAAAAATGAAAAGATTAAATTAAATTTAGCACGTAAAAATCCTCAATGGCCTACGGAATTCAAACCCTAACAGATTAATGGCCGTTGGCTCATTGCAACTTAACTTCCCTATTATCATCTGCTTATGCCACCAAATTCTTGTATTTTCGGTTGATTGGAAGTCCATACGTTTAAAACACGCGAGTACAGCTGCCACTACACCCTAGCACTTTCTCTGATCATTGTCTTAACAAATAGCTCCCCTGCCCTATACGAGGATCGGACCTGAAATGATCAACACATTCCATGATTTCTTGTCAAGATCTCTCCAATAAATTTTCTAGTATATGTATGAAGACTTGATCATCTAACAAAACAAAAAATGTAAAAGCAAATGGAAGAGATATCTAATCGACAAAATATGTTGGATAATTGACTCCAATGAGTGAAATTTATAGCACAAAGAAGTATGAGAACCAAACTCAGTTTAATATTTAGATTATTGAGTTCATCTGAGCTGAAACAAGAAAAAAGTAAAAGATATCATCATCTAAATTCTAAAGCTAACATTAACAAAGATCTTACCAAAGGCCCACTGGCTACATAACGAAATCCAATAGACTCTCCATATTCCTTCCAGAAAGCGAATTTCTCAGGAGCAACATATTCCTTGACAGTCAAATGTAGTGGAGTTGGCTGCAGCAATTTAAGCATTGTTCAAATCATCTTTCTCAAATCTAATGAAACTACTGTAGCCTCTTTTGATGATTGCATCAAGTAAATTTAGACACTGATGGAAGATAAATAGTTGTACTAGATCACAGCCAGTCGTTAAGAATACAGCACGAAGAGATGGAGAAAATGCACCTTAATCAGTAATAACAAAAACGACAAAAACCTCCCCCACAATCTGTAAGCTCCAATGTAATTGAACGAAATGCTCAACGCGAAATACATATGGCTGTTTGACCAAATGATAATAATAATATAGCTGTACCTAATACTAACCTGTAAATATTGTCCAAGTGTCAATATATCAACACCTATAGACCTTAAATCAGCCATGGCTTCTTTCAGCTCATCGTCGGATTCTCCAAGGCCCAACATTATAGAAGATTTCGTTATCATCCCCTTCTTGCTATGTTTCGCATGGTTCAGAACCGATAAACTCTGCTCATACCTGCATTATCAGATCAAGTAAGACACTCCATCCCAGCAGTTGAGGATGAAAGCTGCAACCCACCCCCACCCTATTATTCACACTCAAAAGTTACAGCCATAAATATTCTTGTTTCAAGGCCCAACACCTACTAAGTATCATTCAAATTAAACTTATGGAAGGCCTTTATCCTTCCCGAGTACACACACAATGCATTTCCTGACATCATATAATGAAACTGGTAAATTGAGAGAAAAAGTAACAAGGACTTGTACAGGACATAGCATTCAGTGCATACAAGTGATAGAAGAAACATAAAGGGAAAGGAGGAAGATGCTGACCCAGCTCGAGGATCTCTGACAACTTGCTGAAGGCGTTTAACAGTCTCAATGTTGTGTGCAAAGACATCGAGGCCAGAGTGCAGCAGAGTGCCCGCGGCGGTCAAGTCACCTCTGAAATCAGAAGTTAAGCACTCAACCAGGATGTCAGGCTTCAGATCCTGAAATCAAATCAAATGCCTCAGCAGACAAGACCAGACTAGTTGAGTTGAGTTGAGTTTAATGAGTTACCTTGAGGGCTGTGACGGTCTGAGCGAAATGTCCACTCCCGCCATCGGGCAGGTCATCGCGATCGACACTGGTTAAGACAATGTAATCGACGCCCCAGCCGGCGACAGCCATGGCAGTATTTATGGGCTCCATTGGATCCGGAGGCGGAGGAGCTCGGCTGGTCTTGACGGCGCAGAATCGACATCCGCGTGTACACGTGTCGCCCAATACCATGATGGTGGCAGTGGAGATGCCGTCGCCGCCTCCATTCCAGCACTCGCCGATGTTGGGGCACTGAGCCTCCTCGCAGACGGTCTTGAGATTCAGACGGGACAAGGTCTCTTTGACTTGCTCGTACTTGACACCCTGAGGGGCTTTCTGCCTCAGCCAACCCGCCTTCTTCGCATTCGGGTCTCTCCCAGTGTGAGGACTGTGAGTGTGCGCCTCGCATCGTATTACTAGTCTTGTTTGACGATGATGGTGAATATTCACTGTTGTTGTTGCAATAGGGATTGCTGCTCTCAGCGGCTGCTGAATCATCATCATTTTGTATAGGTTGAAGAACAAGAGAGATCGAAACTAATGAGTCCATCTTTCTTGTACCCAGACAAACCTCCTTTGTAAACTCCGTCAATCATTGTTGTGTTAGCTTGGTTGGTGCTGCTAGTTCCCTCCAAACAAAACAGAAACGCGTTTTTCTAAAGACAAAGGAAAGTTCAGATTAATTGTTTTGTTTCATTTTCCTAAGCATTACTACACCTTTCTAGTCTTCCAAGGTATTTAGCACATTAAGCCATTTAGCACCCAAATGTAAGGGTGATTGTCTTTTGATGAACAAGTACGTGGTCATGGGCTCATGGCATCATTGATCTGAACATTACCCTCAACAAGGAGGATATTCAGCACTTCCTGGGTCAACATAGATGGTCTGTTTGAACATGTACTTATTGCACAGTTTTGGTGACCAGAAAGAATTCCAACAGATACTCCCACAAAATTTTAATCCATACGCTCCCGAGAAAAGGAAAGTAAAAAGTCTATGTTTACATACGGCCAATGTCTTCGGAGTGGCACTCCATCTGTATGGTGCATATTAATCAAGAAGAATCTTCTGAATCTGGATCGTCAACCATCTTTTGTAGTGATTCTATATCCCCAGCTTCAGATGCTGTATGTATCCGAATTTTGTCTGCATCTTCACTGAGAATAAGAGAAAAGAAGATAAAGTTAAATCATTATTTGGCTTTAAAGTTTTGTAACAATCAGGAAAATAGCGTAGCATGGGACATCATTTGATAAACTTATAGTTTAGCATTAGGAACTGAGGGTAAGGGACTACTCTGTAACACCAAAGATTTCTTTGACAATTAAGGAGCTATCCCTCGAGCAGAACTCTGGGAACTGCCAAATTTACACGAAGACCAGTATAATTTAGGCAAACAATTCACAAATTAGCAGAGAAGTAGCATAATATTGCAACAAGCATAAACCAGAGTGAACATGAATCAAAAACTGAAAACTTAAAAACTCTGGAATTCTCAAACAAAAATGATGAATATGTAATCATATAATAGAAAGAGGGCAGCATGGAGTTTAACAATTTATAATTAGTGCATGAGATTGAGGTAATGGCAGAGAATAACATCCTGTTTGGCTTGTGCACAGTTGAGCAACTTACTAGGCAGACACTACAGTAGAACTAGTTTGTAAACATAAATAAAATAAGCACCATATTTTCTTATGATCAGAACAAAGGTAGTTTCTTCTAACAACAAAAAATGAAACAGACAGGCAATTGGTCAAAGCTACTATATCAACCATTTGGTCCCTTACCTCTGACATATAGAATAGCTTTCCAAAAAGGGATTGAACGGCTAACTTTCTCTTAAAGCCCCTTTCTGTATAGCCTGCCATATCCATAACAACTGGGCCTGCAAATCACAAACAAGCCGAGCAAAATTAATATAATAATTCTTGCCTGCATATACAAGATGAAAAGGAATGCCTTACTACTAACAACAGCAAAAATGGCACAACATCTTCAGATAGTTTTGGAATGGTATAAGCAAAAGCCATCAAAAGAAGTCCCCTGATAATAGTAGATGAATGATTTACCTTTGTCTCGCACAATTCTTCTTGAAATCTCATTCAGAATTTCAGCCACCTGAGAATCATCAAACAAAGAAGCTTTCCGGAGTTGAATTAGGTTGGAAACTGTGTCTGGGTTGAATGGTTTTTCATTCAAAGTATAGCGAATGTACTTGCGCAAAATCTCTTCCATGCCAAAACCTGTCTGGATACAGATTGACAGTGTTGTCATTGGATGTGTTCAAGACAAGTATAAGCTTAAACTTAAATGCACATGCCACAAGAAAATCCATAATCCCATTGAATCAATAAATGATATTGCAACCCAACAAGATGCACGCAATCACTTTCCAGAGTCAAACAATGTGCTGCAGCTGTACTGACTTATAACTATAATCTATGGAGTAAATTAGAGCAGAGTTATGTGAATTGCAAAGGTAACCTTTTGCACGAGTTGTTTGAGGGCAGCAGGCGTGATTTGGTCAGAGCCATTCTGAAACATTTCGTCAATGGATTTGCATAGCAAAGCATTTTTATTGACCTGTTAGGAGGAGACATAATTGCAATGAGCAAGTCAGTGTTAAACCCTAAACCCGAAAATGAAGTGCAAAAGATAATGAAGGAAGGGGGAGACCAGTTTCTTGCGTTTATGTCTGGGTGAAGAGAACTTCTTGACGGTCTTGACAAAGGCAATGACAAAAGTGAGACCAGCATAGGAGAGAGGAAGAGCCAAAATCCAAGGCAGAGAGCTGGTACCAACTCTAGGACCAGGAATCGCCTGAGTCACCGACCCCGTGAACTCCACCAGGTCCAACGCCTTCTCCTGAATCCACGGCAGATCCTCTTCAACTTCAACTTCAACTTCTTTACTGCTTTTGTTGTTAGGACTTGTCGTAGGATTGGAATTGCTCTTCGCCGCCGCAGTCGATACGAGGCGGAGCTGTCGTCTCACAGCTACTACAGGTAGTGTGAGGCGAAGCGGTGGCAGACCCTTGGGTGTTGGGTGCGGCGCGGGAGGAAGAGGAAGCAATTGAGCGGCCAGAGCAGAAGCAGCCATAGTTGATTCGACTCACTTCTCATCAGTACTCATTGCACAGGCTTTATCACTCGCTTTCTACTCAACTTGTTTTTTTACTTTATTACGTTACGAACGAAGCTCATAAGGCCCAAAAAAGAGATCGATGGGTCGTTAGGCTACTTGGGCCAACAGCTATTAGACTATTACTCTGACTGGATTTTCCAGGAAAATAATAAAGTATCAATACAAGTTTCTTTCTTACAGCCTGAGCCACATGCTTACAACCTCCTCTCTTGGTTCTCTCTCGGCACTAACTTACAACGGTGCTTCGAGTAAATAGGCAACTTACATATATCAACACAACTACATCATGGATTCATGGTTTCTGTTTCCTATTTCCTATGTGAAAAAATAAAATGAGGTTGTTCTAAAGCTTGGATTTAGGACTTCGGGGCTCTTTGGACCATGCTGGAGGGATGATTTTGTACCTGTTGGTCAGCTTTTCCTTTTTTTTACCTTCATCTTCGCCTACAATGTCGCCAGAAAAGGCACTTGGATGATCCTTAATACAATTCTGCAATATGATGAATGGATGCACACAGTCTGATGACTTTGATCCCTACAAAAAGAGAGTGAAAGAATCTGATGATAATTTACTCCAAGAAGTTTATAGATCATATATTTCCATAGTTTCACCTATTGTAAACATTGCAGAGTTCCCATGAATTACCATCCAAACAAAAACCAAAAACCATCATTAAAATGTAGTAGTTGCATATGCCTTATGATTCTGAAGGCATACTTGCAGATTGGCTATTCCTTGAATACAGACAAAACACAGTAGTAAAGGACCATCAAAGCTAATGTTGACATTGCCTACTTTATCTCATTGGAAAACAGGTATATCATTCATTTGCATTACATGTTTTCATCTAGGATAGAACACTGAGCATGTATCCCTGATAATCTGGAACGTTTTTCTTGTGTGATCTTTCATGGCTTTAATCACTTCTATAACCCAGATTACTTATCCTTAATCTGTGTGATCTTTGAGTATGAAAAACTGACTTAGTTAAGGAAGATCCCTAGGAGAGTTGACTCTTGTTCACATGTGATGCCTAGGAAACTGTTTTGTCCTTTTCTGGTTGTCTTGCTCCCTTGTTTCTGGTTTTCCTGGCTCTTCTTTTTGCTGTCAAAAAACGTGCCTCATCTTTGACTACTGCTATAGCTATTCTTGTACAAGGGCATGAAAACCTTTTGCCTTGTTTAGACAACCTTTGCTCAAACTGGAAAGACCTAAAAAGCTGTCTTGGTTTTGCTCACTGTTTAGACTTGCTCTGTCCCATCAGTGCTGGCTATTGTAGGTCTGCATTAGGACGGTTTTAGATTTGTGTTAGGGCATGCTTGTTGCTGTGTTTTACGTGCCTATTAGCTGTCTTTGACCTCTGGAATAACCTTGCCTATATAAGGAGTCCTTTGCTGTCTTGGCTCCTTGGTTGGTTGAGTGAGATACTTTTGGGTTTAGGTTATTCTGTTTGGTTACTCTTTGAGAGCACATTTGTGTGTAGTTTCTCTTCTTTCTTCTCTCCCTTTCCATGTCTTTTGGTTGCTCATAACTGTGCATAATAGACATGGATTCTCAAACATAAAAACTGTTTTCAAAACTCATATGCATCATTGCATTGTGCATTCCATTGAGATAAAGTATGGAGATGCCCAACCCAAAAAGTTGATCAAGAAGATTTAACTAGAGAGTAGTTAAGATCTGAGTTGATACTTCTGAATACTTTCCAAAGTGTAAACACATAGTTTGAGTAGTGTAGCTATGTTAGAACTGGTAGTTAGACTAGTCAGGATAGCATACGAGTTATGTATCCCCAGAGTACGAGAGACTTGTAATTGTGTGTGTTACTTGATAGTGGAAAGGTTTGTCCCTCAAGAGTTAGGGGCACACAGTTTTAATCCTGGTTGTAGGATTTCTACGTTATCAAAAACATCTTGTGTCACTCTTTACTCACTGTCTTTACATTTCAACACTCGTATCCTGCGCTTCGGGATAGAATTCTATCTTGCTATCCCGGGAACAGATTGAACGAAAAAGTGGTAAAGGCCTATTCACCCCCCCCCCCTCTAGGACTTAACTATGTGATCTTTAGGCCGGGTACTAGCAAAACACCTTATGAACTCTGGAAAGGCAAGAAGCCAAATATCTCACATCTAAAAGCTTTTGGTAGTCCTTGTTACATCTATAGAGATCGTGAGTATTTGACAAAATTTGATGAAAAATGTGATCGAGGTGTTTTCCTAGGTTATGCTTTGAATAGCCGTGCTTACCGAGTCTATAATAAAAGAACCTGTAAAGTTATAGAAACGGTGAATGTAGCTATCAATGATTCTCTTGTATGCTCTCACAACCACTCTTCGAGAGATGTGCAGGTTGAGGATGTAAGCACTGAGACATCTTCGGAGGCTGTTGAGACTCCTATTGATGAACAGAACCCCATTCCTGATGATGTATCCCAGGATACAGAATCTGATACTGAAGGTGCCGGGATAGATCAGACCCTGACTATCTAGAAGTCACATCGCGTCGGGAAACGTCAAGTTCAAAAAGATCACTCTCCCTCGGATGTGATTGGCATGGTTAATGAACCAAGATAGACCCGAAGTAAGTCTAAAGTGCTTGTGAGTAATCTTGTTAGTCTCAAAAGTTTTCTTACTTTGCATAGGCTAGCTATCAATCGAATTGCTTGCTATGGTTTTGTTTCTGGTGTTGAGCCTAAGAACATTAAAAATGCTTTAAAGGACTCAGAATGGATTGTGGCTATGCAAGATGAACTAAATCAATTTGAGAAAAGCAATGTTTGACATTTAGTTCCTAGACCTAAGGGTAAGAATGTTATAGGAACAAAATGGGTTTTCAAAAACAAAACGGATGAAAAGGGAATCATTATGAGAAACAAGGCTAGATTGGTTGTGCAAGGTTATTCGCAGATAGAAGGACTAAACTTTGATGAAACATTTGCCCCCGTAGCTAGACTTGAGTCCGTTAGACTACTCTTGGCCATTGCTTGTTTTCTAAAATTTGAACTCTTTCAAATGGATGTGAAAAGTGCTTTTCTAAATGGAATCTTGAAAGAAGAAGTTTATGTGGAACAGCCTCCGGGATTCCAAAGCTCTTGCTATCCCAATCATGTTTACAGATTAGACAAGGCTCTCTATGGTTTGAAGCAAGCTCCTAGAGCTTGGTATGAAAAATTGTCTACGCATTTGATTGACCATGGGTATGTGCGAGGTTCCATTGATAAAACTATGTTTGTTAAGAATGTTTCACATCATATGATTATTGCTCAAATATATGTGGATGATGTGGTGTTTGGTTCCACCTCTCAAAAACTTGTTGAAGAGTTTGTCACTCTAATGAAACAAGAATTTGAAATGAGTTTGTGTGGTAAGCTAAACTTCTTCCTTGGACTACAAGTTCAGCAAAGGAAAGATGGTTTGTTCATTTCACAGGAAAAGTATGCGAAGGAACTGGTGAAGAAGTTTGGGATGGTAGGAGCCTCTCTCATCCGAAACCCAATGGGAACCTCATGCAGAATCAGTGCCGATCTGGATGGTACCAATGCTTATCAAACTCTCTACAGAAGCATGATTGGGAGCTTACTCTACCTCACAGCCAGTAGACCTGACATCTCCTTTAGTGTGGGTGTTTGTGCTCGGTATCAAGCCAACCCCAAGGAATCCCATGTGAAGGCAGTCAAGCGTATCATCCGATACGTCTCAGGTACGTGTGCTTTTGGAATTCTGTATACAACGGATACTAACACTGAGATTGCAGGGTATTCGGACTCGGATTGGGCTGGAGATGCCACGGATAGGAAGAACACCTCGGATGGTTGCTTCTTTGTTGGGAACAACTTGGTATCATGGCATAGCAAGAAGCAGAACTGCGTATCTTTGTCCACTGCCCAAGCAGAATACATAGCTGCTGGAAGCTGCTGTACACAAATCCTCTGGATGAAGCACATGCTGAGCGACTACGGATTTGAGCAAGGTATTCTATCCCTATTCTGTGATAATACTTCTGCTATCAATATCTCGAAGAATCCTGTGTTGCATTCTAGGACCAAGCATATAGAGATCAGATATCATTTTATTAGAAACTTGGTTGAAGAGAATCAGCTTGAAATGACATTTATTCCAACTGAACAACAATTGGCTGATTTATTCACTAAGCCTTTAGACAATATGAGATTTGAAAGTCTTAGGAAGGCTATTGGTGTATGCACCACCACTTGAGATATCCCTCTCACTAATCTCAATTTACTTTTCAGCATTTTACTTTATGTAATAATTTTCTGAAAATAAGTGTTGGTTCGCTCTGAGATACGAGTCAGTAGATGCATCCCTGGAAATATTTCTGAACTTGATCTAGAATGCTGTGTTCTTATTTCATGTTTCTTGATAGATAATTGCTGCATCTTTCACTTGTGTATATGCATCTATGTCCTTAAGAATGTCAGTGCATGTGGTCTAAATCTTTTCTTGGAACTAGAAAGAACTCTTGAGCACAAAGGTTACCCTTGTGGGGTGTACATAGGTTGAGCTAGAAAATTGAGTGAGTTGAACTAGTTAATGAATAACAAATGTGAATATCTGGTGACTAATGATGAATGAATAAAGTAAATGAATGTGCTAGTCTTTTGCTGGGTGCACCTTAACCGGAACCAGTGGGGATCCATTAGATGTTATCTATCATTCGATGGGTTCGGACTAGTTATTCACTGAGTGTCCTTGAAACACACATTATTCTTTCGAGCATTGCGCTCAGGACATAATGGTAACTACTCTGCTACATGGACCTATGAGGACGTATTTCTCAGATGAGCTCTTGGACAAAGTTTAAAGAATGGAAAAAATGCCTCGAACATAAATGACAACGGTCAAAGGCCAAGTTGGGACAAAGTCCTTGATATGCTGAATTTCCAGAACTCTCAAAAGGTGGTGACGAAGTCACTTGGTTACTCTTGATGTCCTCATGTCATTTGATGCTCCAAACTTGTACTCCCTTAGGTGAACTTCTCACACACACACTCTTATGGTTCCAAGGATTGATTTGTAAGAACATTGCATTGATATTGCTTTATAGTCATATACTCATGTGAAAAATTTAAACCTTCAAGACATATGGAAATTAGTTGTCACATTCTTATGAGTCTTGCTTAAATTTTTCTGTGGTCTGGGATTTCACTGACTGTTTCCATCCCAGAGTCCTTGCTGACAGTTTGCAAATCCTTCTGAATTTCAAAATCTTGTGTCTTTGTTGCACCACATGAGGGGGAATTATCTATATGGTGGTAGGTACATGAATGCTTTCTATTACACAGGACTGTCTCGCATATCCCAGTGGATATTGCATGTCCCCTTGTATGATTGGTCCTTGGTTGTTTTGTTGAGGTATCCCGTGTAGACTGCATACGTGGTATCCTAGGGATATGTCACTGTAGCACTTTCTGCATTGAAGTGACTACACGAGACCGAGAACTGCTGGGTTGTCTCAGTTTCCTTTACGTGTATGGATAGTTATGATGCATGGTTCCAAGGAATTGAATTGGCTTTATGATAATTGCGCATAGAAATAGGAGAAGTCTCCTTGGTCTTCGTCGATTTCGATTCCCCTGTTTTCTCTCCCACTCTCTCACATTAGCCGGTTCACTTCAACTTCTCTCCGTTTCCCTAAAATTTCTCTCTTCTTCATGACACGAATCAGAAACAGCAGAACTTTCCTTCCTCCTAAACAAGTCTTCTTCTTTCATCCACTCATGACTCTTCTAGACCCATTCATCCCTGAAGAGGTTATCCTGCTTCCTGCTCCACCACCAAGATCACCTCCTCCTATTTCACAGAATCCTAGCCCTATGGTTTCTCCTGATCGTGCTGAGGCACCTCAGCCTCCTCCTGTTCGCTCTACCTACTTGCAGAAACGGACATTATCCAAGTCCTCTGGAGCCAAGAAGGTGGTTCCGAAGAAGAAACAGAGCTCTCCGGCATCTGTTGTCTCCCCCACAACCTCACTTCCACGCATTATTGCTAGTTCAGAACTACCACCTCCTATTCAGCCTGAAATGACACCTGCCTTGCCTCCTTCTCCTCCACTGTCTCCCATTTCTGCAGATCATACTCCTATCTATCCCAAAGTTCCTTTGGGAAAACGGAAGTGCACCACCACGGTTTACTCCTCTGGTTCTGCATCCACTCCTTCTGTTGAGATCTCACCTGTCTCTACTGCGCCTAGGGTCACTCGCTCTAAAGCCAAGAAATCTGTTGTCTCTCCTCCTGCAAAGAAAGCTCTTAAACCATCTGCTTCTCCTCAAGTGAAATTCACTTTCAAAGCTTCTACCTCCTCAGTCTCAAAGCGTTCTGGTGAATCCTCCTCGTTCCCTCCTTGCTCTCACTTCATCACTGCTGATTCTTTCAGTTTGTTTGGATATATCACCATGCATCGTCCCATCGTTTCGGAACAACCATTTGATTTTGCTTCCATGCACTCTGCCGTATTCTCTCTGGTTTCCCGTCTGAGATAGGTAACGGCTTTGGCCTCCCTGCCTCGCTACAATCGTACTCTTGTTCAGGAATTCTATGCCAACTTCCCCTCTGATATCTCTGCCGAAGTTTGTTTGTGTTCCAAACAGCAAGTATGTGTCACTGTTCGTGGCATTCCTGTGAACTTCTCTCCCTCTCGGATTCGTCAAGCTTTGTCTCTCCCGCTTACAGCTGATGGTATTCTGCAGTCTTACTCTGAGTACTCTATTTCTCTCTCGATTCAAGATTTAGCACCTCGTCTCTACTCGTCTCCTCCCTCTGAACCAGTTCTAGGTACCTTCCTCTCCAGCAGATACATGACTGAGTGGTTCAAAGCCTTGGGCTTCTTGGTTCGCTCTCTCTTCCATCCAGCCACCCAGACTAGTAAAATTCCACACAAACAGGCTGTTTTGATGGCATATCTGAGTCATGACCCTATCCGTCTGGTGATTCCAGCTAAGTACTTCATGTACCAAGCCATTCACACTGCTGGTGTCTGCCACCGAAATGCCTTTGGAAAAGCTCTTGTATTCCCCTGTCTCATCACCAAACTCTGTGGAGATGCCGGTGTTCCCATTTCACAGGGAGATGCTCTGGGTCCTGAACTGATTCCAATTGATGCTATCACCATCAACCGGTCTGTCCATCAATCAAACGAGTATGTCGAGCCGATGGATCAACAGTTCTTGAAAGCTGCTGTTCAGTCAATGATCACTGATGCTGTTTAACAACTCAAAGACCACCTTAAGGAGCAGTTCACCATGTTCAAAGCCGAGCTTTCTCTTCTGCTGTCCAGCCAATCCGGGTCTGCCCCTGCTCAGGAGCCAACGGTTTCCTCTCCTCCATCAGACAAGCAAGGCGGCGCTACTCCCTCAGATTCTGGAGACACCATTCACCTTGGAGCGCTGGGTGCAGATGATGAGGACGTGGTGTATGATGGCTCAGGATATGCAGTTTAAAGTCTTTCTGTTGTTTCCCTAATCTTTTTCTTTCCGGTTTCTTTCTTTTGGATTTTCTGTTGAACAATCTTTATGGTTTTGTGATGTGTGGCAAACAATTACTATGGTTGTTATTTTTGTGGATTGTTTGAACCCTTTGTCTTTCGTTGACAAAAAGGGGGAGAACTGGTTATTATTATTGTGCTGATATGTGATGTGGATATCTTGTTACTGCATGTGTTTGTATGTGTTACAACTATGCAGCAGGTATTATTTGGGGAGAACTGGTTATCGCGTTTTGTGCAGGATATTATGTGAGATGGATATCCTTACTACTGCATATGCTTAGGGGGAGAACTGGTTAACTCGTTATTGCTTTATGGGCAGGATATTATGTGTTATGGATATCCTTGTTGCTGCATGTGTTTGTATGTGTTATAACTGTGATGCAGGTACTCTTTGAAGAACTGTGTTTTGTCGAGAAATGCCAAAGGGGGAGATTGAAGGCATACTTGCAGATTGGCTATTCCTTGAATTCAGACAAAACACAGTAGTAAAGGATCATCAAAGCTAATGTTGACATTGCCTACTTTATCTCATTGGAAAACAGGTATATCATTCATTTGCATTACATGTTTTCATCTAGGATAGAACACTGAGCATGTATCCCTGATAATCTGGAACGTTTTTCTTGTGTGATCTTTCATGGCTTTAATCACTTCTATAACCCAGATTACTTGTCCTTAATCTGTGTGATCTTTGAGTATGAAAAATTGACTTAGTTAAGGAAGATCCCTAGGAGAGTTGACTCTTGTTCACATGTGATGTCTAGGAAACTGTTTTGTCATTTTCTGGTTGTTGTTTCCACCGATTTACGCGCGGGGGCGTAAAGGGGCGGAAGCAACACGAATAAGCTTCCACGAACTCCTCTCTTCCTCCTGGTGCGTCCGAACGGTGGGGCTGTTCGGATGGGCGGGCGCTCTCTCTCTTCGTGCGTGCGGGCTCTCCTTGCGGGTGCTTCCTTCTCTCCTCTCGGGCGTTCGGGTGCAGCTGTTAGAAGAATACAACAATGAAGCAGGCGGTCAGGGGTCGAGACGGGGTGGCCCGCCTTCAACGCTCCGATGCCTAAGTCAGAAGATGTATTGGATATAACAGTCAAGCGAACGTGCGAGCAGATATGTTGGGATGTCTGTGAATGGGTAGGATTGAAGATGTTGACTCCAATGGGATGATCTTACCTGTAATAAATACCTGATATATATAGGTGGTTGAGTTTGGAACCTGGTGGTGTTCTTCGATGTGGGACAACCTGCACTCCTGGTGTGTGTTTCGCTCATTCGGGCGTGCCCCCAACAGGCTCTTGCGCGCCCGGAGGGGGTGGGTTTGGTGAGTGAAGTTGGAGCCTCCTTGGTGGTCTTGTATGTGGTCGAGTATGTGTTGCTAATCTGCTTAAGTGGATAAGTATGTTAATCGTACAACTAATGATACAATACTAACAGTTGTCTTGCTCCCTTGTTTCTGGTTTTCCTGGCTCTTCTTTTTGCTGTCAAAAAACGTGCCTCATCTTTGACTACTGCTATAGCTATTCTTGTACAAGGGCATGAAAACCTTTTGCCTTGTTTAGACAACCTTTGCTCAAACTGGAAAGACCTAAAAAGCTGTCTTGGTTTTGCTCACTGTTTAGACTTGCTCTGTCCCATTAGTGCTGGCTATTGTAGGTCTGCATTAGGACGGTTTTAGATCTGTGTTAGGGCATGCTTGTTGCTGTGTTTTACGTGCCTATTAGCTGTCTTTGACCTCTGGAATAACCTTGCCTATATAAGGAGTCTTTTGCTGTCTTGGCTCCTTGGTTGGTTGAGTGAGATACTTTGGGGTTTAGGTTATTCTGTTTGGTTACTCTTTGAGAGAACATTCGTGTGTAGTTTCTCTTCTTTCTTCTCTCCCTTTCCATGTATTTTGGTTGCTCATAACTGTGCATAATAGACATGGATTCTCAAACATAAAAACTGTTTTCAAAACTCATATGCATCATTGCATTGTGCATTCCATTGAGATAAAGTATGGAGATGCCCAACCCAAGAAGTTGATCAAGAAGATTTAACTAGAGAGTAGTTAAGATCTGAGTTGATACTTCTGAATACTTTCCAAAGTGTAAACACATAGTTTGAGTAGTGTAGCTCTGTTAGAACTGGTAGTTAGACTAGTCAGGATAGCATACGGGTTATGTATCCCCAAAGTACGAGAGACTTGTAATTGTGTGTGTTACTTGATAGTGGAAATGTTTGTCTCTCAAGAGTTAGGAGCACGCAGTTTTAATCCTGGTTGTAGGATTTCTGCGTTATCAAAAACATCTTGTGTCATTCTTTACTTACTGTCTTTACATTTCAACACTCGTATCCTGCGCTTCGGGATAGAATTGTATCTTGCTATCCCAGGAACAGATTGAACGAAAAAGTGGTAAATGCATATTCACCCCCCCTTTAGGACCTTTAGATTCAACTGATTCAACTACACAAAAAATAGTTTATAGGAATGGCTGTGTGCCTTTTTTCATAACAAGAGAGTAAACTAAAACATGCATTTAGTAAAAGTTGGAGATTAATTACCTTCTCTTCCACTGTTCTCTTGAGATAACAAACAAAAGCCTCTGAAAACTGAAGGCCACAAGGGCCCTTTCTCAAGTCAGCTATGCAAGGGCATGCCAGTGCCTTCTGAGCCTTAGCATCAAGGGTCTGATCGAAAAATGTGCAAAGTTCAGCTCTTTAATTAGATCACCAATCTCAAAAGGAAGAGTGTAGTTTTGATCTAAAGTGAGTAACAAAGATTAAGACTTTGAATTATAGATCTACTACAGAGCATTCATTCTTGTGAGCACGTTCAACAATATCAAGTTTGTGTTTGAATTGAACTGACCTCATTTCCATCATTGCCATATGCTGCAGCTTCTGTATATGCCTCACATGCAACAAGGGTAGCAATATCAATCAACTATTGTAGCAAACAGACCAAGGAGACAAATACATAAACAAAGGTCATAATATATAAAATTGATTTCCCACAGATGAGTCAATAAGCGTATAGTTCATGTACGGATAATAAGAGTCCGTCCAGCAGAAGGAAAAGTCTGAATTTAAGGTTCTGACTTGTGAGAAAGGCCTAGCGTAATCTAAGCAGTAGATAGATGGTGTTTGATCTTACGCTAAAAGGCAGGCATATCTGAAAACATAGTAATAGTAATGAATCCCGAAGCAAAGAGAATTGTTTATCGAGGGGCAAAAAAGAAGCACGAGGGTGATACGTACCGGTAATAAGAGAGTCTATGGAATTGGAAGCAGCAGATGGGCTTGTCGATCCTCACCCGCCGTCGCAACCTCGCTTTGAACTTGACCCATCCTCGAGAGAGAGAGAGAGAGAATGAAGCGCGCAAGAGAAGAGCGAGTAGTACTCCTTTCTCTCTCTTTTAACCAGTCAAAGATAGAGGAGAGATACATGGTCATCAGTCGACAACTGATTGTAATAATAGATCATAAGCATTTGCAGAAAAGGCAGGAAAGGAAGTGAAGATTAATGGAGAATTTGAACTTGGGATTGTTGGATGGTTTCTTGACCAAAGGGCAGCATGAGTCCTTAAAATCGCTCTTCAGGCGATCCCCGAAGTCTACGGCAGGAGGAGGAGATGAGTCCCCTTCTTCCACCTCCTCCTCCCCTTCTTCCTCCGCCGCCACTGATGCCATTCTTCAGCTCGCTGCTCCAAGTCATTCCCTTTCCCTTCTCTTTTTCTTCCTTCTTTTATGTCACCAACACGAATGACAATGTTGTTGTTGTTGTTGTTGTTGTTGTTTTCTTCTCATTGATACTCTATTATGTCAATCTCTCTCTCTCTATATATAAGTATATATCTGTATGTTCCCTGCTGCAGGATTGTTGGGATTCCTACCGAAGAATTACAGCACCATTTCGACAAACTGTTACCTGAGAGTGTTAAGGAACTTTTAACTTATGCTAGGAATTTTCTCGAGTTCTGCTCTTACCGAGCACTCCATGTGGTCACTAGTCGCCCAGATTATTTGGCTGATAAAGAGATTCGTCGTTTGACCTTTGACATGATGCCTGCATGGGAGGCACCTTGCTCCTGCGTTGAGGATCATAAAGTGAGTGAGTTTGAGAGCAACTTGTTGTTGTTATTAAACCATAGCCTTTGACCTCACGACCATCTTCTACTCCAGGGCCAGCAGGACACTAACCAACAAGTAGAAGATGAAGATGGTTGGTCCCTTTTTTATTCAACTCCTATCAATATGGCTCTTCAGGTTCAATTTCTTTATCTCCAAAAATCACGTTATACTCATATTACTCACTTACTCACATGCACACAAACTAGTTGTTTTCTTTCCTCTAACAACTAAAATTGGTCAGGTTGATGACAAGAAAACAGTTGGACCCGAAGCCTTTGCTCGAATAGCTCCTGGTTGGGCTGCTGTTGCGGATGTAATTACTGTCCATAACCTTTATGATTCACTCACAAGTGCTTCAGGCCATCGACTTCATTTCCTTGTATATGACAAATACATAAGAAGTGTTGGAGATTGTTATCTAGTTCAGTTAGCTTTGTTTGACTTAGTTAGCATTGTTTGGTTCAAGGTGCTAAAAGTGGCCGTTTCTCTTTTCTTAGCTTTTCAGTCTTGTTGCTGTCAAGCTTCTCTTGAGCTGAGCACCAGCCTCTCTTGAGCTGTTCCTAGTCTCCTTTATTCTTTATAGCTTAGCTTTAGTTTGTCTATATATATCTCTTCTCTTGTATAGCTTCATTTATCAAGAAATATACTGAAAAACTTCCTAGCAACTTGTTTTTGTCTTGATCACATTTTCTTCATGGTATCAGAGCAGGAACTTTAGTGTCCTCGCTCTTGATTTCCCCTTTCATTGAAACCTCTGTGAACCATTTGCTTCAGTCTTTTCCATGGCTGAAGCCGAAGGTTCATCGATGGATTCAGTTCTTAGTTCCGCTGCCAATACATCTGAATCCGATGGTAATACCAGTCAGCGTCTCAGTTCTGTACTTTTGAATGAGTACAACTACCTCCGATGGTCAAGAGCAGTTTCACTTGCTCTTGGAGGAAAATCCAAACTTGGTTACATCAATGGTACCATGTCTACCCCATCTCCTCTCACGGATGGATATGAAGACTGGTCAGCTAAAGATCAGCTGGTCATGACATGGCTGTTAAATTCCATGGAGCCTCAAATCTCTGAGATCTTCCAATACTCTGAATCCTCCCTTCACCTCTGGAAAGCATTGAAGGAAATGTATGGGAACCAAAACAATGCTGCAAGGGTCTTTCAACTGAAGAAGGAGATCTCAGATATTCAGCAAGATGTGAAGACCTTCATCAAACATTTGGGGACTTTCACTACACTATGGAATGAGCTGAATCTGTACAGACCTCACTCCACTGATCCAACTGTCCTTCTTAAGCGAGCTGAAGAAGATAAGATTTTCTCTCTCTTAGCTAGCTTAAATTCTGAATATGAGGATATGAGAAGTATTATCTTGATGAATCCTGAGCTGCCATCCTTCACAACTGTTTGTGCTACTATACAAAGGGAAGAAACTAGAAAGAAGGTGATGAATCTGGAAGTGAAGACCAATATTCCTGAGTCAAGGGCTTGTGCTGTAAATCACAATACCTTTGAAAGTAAGAAGTTTAAGGGGAAGAAAGCAGATCAGAAGTGCACTCACTGTGGTTCTCCAACTCATGCTGTTGAAACATGCTGGATTCTCCATCCAGAACTTAAGGCAAAATTCCAAAAAGAGAGAGAGTTGAAGGAGAAAGAGTCGAAGACAGGCCCTAGAAGTTTTTCAAATAATCGATTCAAAGCAAACATGGCTTCCACTAGTTCAGCTGTTGACATGCCTGATTTCACAGCAAATCCTGCTGCTCTTATCAATGATTTTGCCGAATTTCTTCAGCAGAGACAGATGCAAGGAGAAGTCAGTAGTGCAAATAATCACACTGCCTTACTAGGCAAATTTGCTGGTTTCTTGGCTGACTCTGATCATGCTTCCTCCTCTGAGGCTCCAGGTATTCTAACAGCTTTCTCTACAGCTTTAGAGATGAATGATAAATATGATTGTTGGATAATAGACTCAGGAGCCACAGATCACATGACAAATCAAGCCTCAAATCTTCAAAATTTTACAAAATTATCTTCTAGTGTTTCTGTTGCTAATGGAAAAGGTGCTAATGTGTGTGGAAAAGGAAAAATTAATCTTCTCTCCAAACTTACCAAGTCCGAAGCCTTATTTGTTCCTTCATTCCCTTTTAAACTCTTGTCCGTTGGCCAAATCACAACTTCACTAAATTGTTTTGTTATCTTCACACCTGATAAGGTGCTTTTTCAGGATATCATCACCAAGAAGATGATTGGTGAAGGATTCTTTCGAAATGGACTTTATTATTTGTCAATAGAGCCAACCTCTTCCAAGGCATTTCAAAGTAGCACTCAAACTGGTCAAGAACTTCCGCTTTGGCACAACAGACTAGCTCACCCTTCTGCTAAAGTTTTATCTATGTTATTTCCCAATTCCTGTAATGACAAAAATCAATGTGATGTATGTCAATATTCTAAGTCTACTAGACTTCCTTTTTCTCCTTCCTTATCTAGAGCTAGTCATCGTTTTGAAATCATACATTCTGATATTTGGGGACCAGTTGTAAAATCTATTGATGGTTTTAAATATTTTGTGACTTTTGTTGATGATCTTACTAGAGTTACCTGGCTTTATGTTATGAAGGCTAAAAGGGAATTGTTTGAAATGTTCAAGGACTTCCAAAATCTGGTTAACAATCAATTTTCAACCAAAATTTTGACCCTAAGATCTGACAATGGCTCTGAGTATATGTCTAACAAAATGCAGCAATTCTTGAGTTCTTGTGGTATCCTCCATCAGACAAGTTGTGTGGGAACACCACAACAAAATGGCATTGCCGAGAGGAAAAACAGAGATATTCTTGAGAAAACTCGAGCCATTATGTTTCGAATGAATCTCCCAAAGGAGTATTGGTCTCATGGAGTCCTTACTGCCACATACTTGATCAACAGGTTACCAAGCAGAGTTTTAGAGTTTAAGTCTCCTTTAGAAATGCTAAAAGGAAGGAAAATTGACCTCTCCCATCTCAGAATATTTGGCTGCATTTGTTTTGTTCACATCCAATCTCAAAAGAGAGACAAGCTTGACCCTAGAGCTGTCAAATCCATTTTCCTGGGTTATTCTTCAACTCAGAAAGGTTACAGATGTTACAATCCTATTTCCAAAAAAATGGTTGTGTCTAGAGATGTCAGGTTTCAAGAATTGTCACCTTATTTTTCTGCTCCCACTATGGTTAATGATCAGGGGGAGAAATATGAAGACCTAATACCTATGCCTGTCACAGGTGAGGTACTAGAAGCTGACAGATCCTCATCTAGTTATATGCCTGTCACAGATGAGATACCAGAAGCTGACATATCTTCTCCAAGTTCAGAGACTAACTCACCTATTGAGGCCCTCAACCCAGTCATAAATGAAGAACTTGAGGGTATCATTTCTGAAGATGAAGTTGCAGATGCACCAGATCAAATGATAGATCAAAATGTTGATCATATTATACCTATCAGGAGGAATCCTAGTCGAGCTAGAAGAATTCCAGCCAGACTGAATGACTATGTTCTTCTTACATCTAAACATTCCATTGCTAATGTGTGTACTTACAAGAGGTTGTCTCCTTCACATATAGCCCTTTTAAGCAACATTGATGGAGTTCATGAACCTCAAACTTTTGAGGAAGCAATTCAACTCAGTGATTGGCAAGATGCTATGAAGGAAGAGTTGAAGGCTCTTCATGAAAACAAAACTTGGTCTGTTGTCAAGCTCCCTCCTGGAAAGAAAGCTGTGGGAAGTAGATGGATATTCAAAACCAAGTTCCAGTCAGATGGTACAGTTGAAAGGAAGAAAGCGAGGTTAGTAGCTCGAGGGTTCACTCAGACATATGGAGTAGATTACAAGGAAACATTTGCTCCTGTGGCAAAAATGAGCACAGTCCGTGTGTTGCTATCTGTAGCAGTTAATCAAGCTTGGAGTTTTCATCAGATGGATGTCAAGAACGCTTTCCTCCATGGTGAGCTGGAAGAAGAGGTGTTCATGCGCCTGCCTCCTGGTCATCCTCAAGCTAATAATCCTGACATGGTTTGCAAGCTTCACAAGGCTCTCTATGGGTTGAAACAATCTCCTAGAGCTTGGTATGCCAAGCTCAGCTCTGTTTTGGAAGGAGCTGGATTTCAAAGAAGTAATGCTGATTCCTCTTTGTTTGTGAGAAATAGTTCCAGTGGAAAACTTGTAGTTCTCATCTACGTAGATGATCTCATCATCACTGGAGACAACCTGGAAGAGATTGCATCTTTGAAAGCAGCTCTTCATAAAAAATTTGCTATCAAAGATCTTGGTAGGCTGAAGTACTTTCTGGGAATTGAAATGGCTTCATCCAAGAAAGGGTTGTTTTTAAATCAAAGGAAATATGTCCTTGATCTCCTCAAGGAAGTTGATATGCTGGAGTGCAAGCCTGCTCGCAGTCCCCTGTCAAGTAAGTTTCAAATGAAGATTGATAGTGAGAAACTTACTAATGCCAACTTCTATCAAAGGTTAGTTGGAAAACTCATATACCTCACAATCACTAGACCTGATATCTCCTATGGAGTGAGCATTGTGAGCCAATTTATGCACGACCCAACTATTGATCACTTATGCATTGTGAAGAGGATTCTTCGATACTTGAAGGGATCAATTGGTCGTGGCTTGCTGCTAAAAAACAATGGAAGCACAAACATTGAAGGCTATGTGGATGCAGATTGGGCTGGCAACATGTTAGATAGAAAAAGCACAACTGGTTATTGTACTCTAGTTGGTGGTAATATGGTGACATGGAAGAGCAAGAAACAAAATGTGGTTGCTAGGTCCAGTGCAGAAGCCGAGTATCGTGTTATGGCTGCTGCAGCATGTGAGTTAATTTGGCTCAAAGGGTTACTAACTGATCTCGGTTTCCAGCAAAATGCTCCTATTGTTCTTCACTGTGATAACCAGGCTGCAATGCATATTGCATCTAACCCTGTATTTCACGAAAGAACAAAACATATCGAGGTTGACTGTCACTATGTTCGAAATCAAGTTCAAAGCAAGGTTATTGAAACAGTTTATACTCGAAGCCAAGACCAGCTAGCTGATATCTTCACCAAACCTTTACCTACAGCTCCATTCTTGCTCATTCTGTCCAAGCTTGGATCCATCAATCTCCTGGATCCAGCTTGAGGGGGAGTGATGGAGATTGTTATCTAGTTCAGTTAGCTTTGTTTGACTTAGTTAGCATTGTTTGGTTCAAGGTGCTAAAAGTGGCCGTTTCTCTTTTCTTAGCTTTTCAGTCTTGTTGCTGTCAAGCTTCTCTTGAGCTGAGCACCAGCCTCTCTTGAGCTGTTCCTAGTCTCCTTTATTCTTTATAGCTTAGCTTTAGTTTGTCTATATATATCTCTTCTCCTGTATAGCTTCATTTATCAAGAAATATACTGAAAAACTTCCTAGCAACTTGTTTTTGTCTTGATCACATTTTCTTCAAGAAGTCTAGACAAGAAATACTTCTATCCTACAATTCAGTTTCAGTTTGTGTCTGTCCTCCAGAAAAGTACCACCTTTTTTTCAGTCTATAATCAAGGGATCTGCTGCAAAAGTACACTGGCCTCTTCCGTTGGAAATCTTCAGCTCATTGAGGGAGAAGTCATCCTTGATGTTGATGGTACAGTTCCCACTCAACCAGTGCTGCAGCATATTGGCTTGTCTCTATGGCCTGGTTGGTGATCATATTCCTGAAGGTGTATTAGATATTACCGTTTCAGACCTGAAGACTTTAGTTCTTCATTGCCTTAAGTTTTGACACCAGTTCAGTCATGATCTCAATGGCTGCACGCTCTGGAAATGTATTTGAGTTATTTTTCCTTTTTCCTTTCTTTTCTCAATTTATGAACTACTTTTTATTCAATCTGTTTATCCCAGGGCGGCTGACTCTGACAAGTACGGCACTCTATTTTGAATCATTGGGAGTTGGTTTGTATGAAAAAGCTGTTAAATATGATCCAGCAACAGATATAAAGCAGGTCATCAAACCAGAATTGACTGGACCATTGGGTGCTCGTCTTTTTGATAAAGCCATTATGTACAAATCGTCGTCTGTGTAAGTTCTCTGTTGGCATACAATATATGCATAGATCTTATTTATATAAAGGATCATGTCCTGACTTTTATCTTGTTTGATTCTCTCTCACAGAGAAGAGCCAGTTTATTTGGAGTTTCCTGAGTTCAAAGGCAACTCTCGCCGAGACTATTGGTTGGACATTTGTCTTGAGATCTTGCGTGCACACAGGTTCATTAGGAAAAACAATCTTATAGAAATTCAGAAATCAGAAGTATTGGCAAGGGCTATTCTAGGCATCTTGCGATATTGTGCAGTTCGAGAAGGCTTCCACTTTTTTTCATCCCATTATAAAACTTTACTTGCTTTCAACCTTACTGAACGTCTTCCAGGAGGAGACTCGATTTTGAAAACTCTGTCAAGTCGGTTAGTCCTTTTGAATTCTGGTGCTTCCCCACATGATGTCTCTCCACTGTCCAAACAACTGGCAAAACTGTCTCCAGTTTCACTCATAGCACTAACTCATCTTGGATTCATATTACAAAAAGAAGTAAGCCTTGACAAAGAGATAATTTTGGTTGGAGATGTTTGTGTTGGTCAGATTAATCCCTTGGAAATGGCAGTAAAACAGTCATTATTGGACACTGGGAGGGCTGAAGCTGCACAGGCAACTGTGGACCAGGTGAAGGTGGATGGGATTGATACAAATGTTGCAATGATGAAGGTTAGTGCTAAACTTTGTATATTAATTTTGGTTTTCAAGCCCACACGAAACTTTCCATTTCTACAATCTATTAAAGAGAATTGTCTGGAAGGGCCTTTTAAATGATGAACCTATTTCACTGTGTTTTTATCGTAATAGCATTGCTGAAAGTGCCTTTCCAGCTGACTTTTACTTTTTCTAAAGTGCATTGCTCCGTGGATTTGTTCCTTTTCAGAAATGCAATGTCTGTAGAGCGTACACCTCGAACTTTATATGTAATATGAGTGTATTTACTTGTAGGAGTTACTGTTTCCAGTTATTCAATTGGCTAATTATGCTCAACGTTTGGCATCATGGGAAAAGCCTTACAAATCAACAGTGTTTCTGGTGTTGATCTGCTTCTCCATACTAAGGTAATGTGTCTTTGACTAGAGTTCTCAGTGACTGGTTCTCATAGTAGTATTACTGTCCCTACGGGGAATTTGCTCTGCTCAAAATTTGGTGTGAAGAGAGTGTTGGCTGTTCTTTAGACTTAACAAAGCTGTTAGTTTTGTGTAGGGGTTGGATCAGATATGTATTGCCCTCCATTTTCGTCTTCATCGCAGTCCTCATGATCTGGTGCAGGCATTTCAAGAAAGGAAAACCCTTAGAACCATTCAGGATAACACCTCCCCACAACCGAAATGCAGTAGAGCAGCTGTTGACGTTACAAGAAGCCATCACTCAAGTTGAAGCATTACTTCGAACTGGGAATATTATTCTCCTGAAGATAAGAGCCATCCTTTTTGCAGTTCTTCCTCAGGTATGTGTCAGAGTAACTCGTGTTTACCTTGAAAGGAAATTGCTGGAAATGGTATATGAGTATTGTGAAGTGTATCGAAAAGTAATGTTAGACTGCCTCTAAGTTCTCTACATCAAGATGTTGGCAAATTCTAGCCAAACTTCGATCCCAGGGGCCCTTAAAAGGTCTTCCCTATGAATTTCCTTTTTCAGGTAAGTCGTGAGGTTTATAGGACAAATGTGTGCTCGGTAAACAAATTGAACAGAACTAAACGTAGAAAAAGAATAACAGAATTACAGAACTCATTGTTGGAAGTAATACAAAAATACTGCATCTTAAGCTCTCTGCAGTCTAGTATCCACATATCATTTAATTTATGTAATCTGCTTTATTCTTCGGCTGTTGTAGGTTGAGTTAATATTTCGATTATTTCCACAACTTCAATATAAGATCTCCCATTTGAATTCAGAATTTTATTTGTCGTTTTACTGTCAATCACGTCATTGGTCCGTCTGACAGGCAACAGACAGGATTGTTGTGCTGATGCTTTTAGTGGCAGCAGTGTTTGCGTTTGTGCCTTTGAGATATATAATCCTGGTAGTATTTCTGGAGGCTTTTACAAGGGAAATGCCGTGTAGGAAAGAAAGTAGTGACCGGTGGGTGAGGCGGATTAGAGAATGGTGGGTTCGCATACCAGCAGGGCCTGTCCAGCTCATTAAACCTGATGATAACAAGAAAAAGAACTCATCACACTTTGCAGTTTACCTACTTTTAGATGAATTTAGTTTTCAGGTAACATTAGTCTGGATCCTTTTGTATATATACCCGTTGAGGTTTTCCAGAACGTCCATTGTGTTTGTTTGGAAAATCTTTAGTACAGATGGATGAAGTTTAGTTTCTTGACTTAATATTTCGACTTAACTGTCCCTCCAATAAAAAAACTACCAGTTCAGTCGAGATTATGCAGAAACCGATGCCGACCATAGTAGTGCAGAAACCTCAAAACTGTAATTGGTGAGTTTGACGGTTGAAGGTAGATTGTTCAACAAAGTCGGTCGGTCTCTGGTTGGTAAACCACAAAATCGAGCTCCTGTTGTTTAATTATGGCCTGAGCAGAAAACTTACATGTGGAATTGTAATAGTCACAGATTTCAAATAGGGAGAAAATTAAATGGCATTTGAGCAAATTCCACATTGGAGATCACTTCTCATACTTGCCATCACTATCCGGGTTAATCTTCGCGCCATAGAAGCAGCAGATGCTATATCGGCAACTTCAAATTCTGTATGCCTTGAATTGTGCCTTGAAAGGCAAGCTAGAGTAGCGTTAGTGTAATACAATGTGGCGAGTGTTCGCAGATTTCATAGTGCGACATTGAATTAGTATGAACTCAGAATGGAGGACATCAAATTCCTGTATAAAGTCTAAAGTTGCTAAGCAAGTTCTCTGACTACACAGAATAAGTTGAGACTTGAGTCACACATTGTCTGGCCAGAACTCCCTGTGTTCAGACCTTGGTATGTCGTATGACATATGCGAACACCCTGAAAAACGCCTGCACAAATTCCTTCTCTTGCAATCTCTTTTCTGCCTCCTGCATCTTCTTTGTAAGCCCCTTCGGGTTTTTTGAATGGAGCCCTACAGACTAACAGCACTGTTATAGCGAAACATACATGCAGGCCAAGGTGAATACAATAGAGTCAAGACCCATCTCGTAAAAACACAAGAGAAAGAAAGAATTAATTGCATTAGAAACCCCACAAAACAAAAGGTTGACTTTTCTATGATTATTGTCACAGATTCTCACCTGATTATCGTTGTGATTCAAAGCAGAAGATTCGGGGGTCTTTAGAGCCTTCCATACTTTATCTGCTCCCAGGCCACGTTTATTATGCTTCAAGTATGTTTGTACAGGCTCCGACTTCCCTGCATATTAAACTAGCTGATAAGACATTCTATCCAGAAAGCAAGTATTATGCACAAACCTAAGAAGCAGAAAACTATACAAGCAACAGCCCACTTCTTGTACCTGCTCAGAAATGCCGAGACCAGTTCCTTCTTTTCAACCATGTTTCTTCAAAAGCTGCATAGCACCAGTCACAATTATATGGTTACTCGATTAACCTAAAGTAGAGAGCCATAGAATATCATTCAGGTAGATACCTGAAATCTTATATTAGACGAATTAATGGCTGTTGATGAACTTGGAACCCAATTCATGAGTTATTGTTTGAAAAATAAAAGACAATAAAAATTTATATGAATACTTGGGCTTTCATCTGTTAAGGATCAATAAGAAATAAAAAATGAGAAAACCAACCATTTCAGATTTTTGACTAGACATAACTCAGAAATTGGCGAGAATCTTGTTTCTGACATATCTGCTCCTAGGCCTCGTTTGTTGTCCTTCAAGTAAACTTGCACATGCTCTAACCTACCTTGTTAACATGACAACTCAGTTTATAAACATACATAAAAACATGTGTGCAAACATAAGGTTGTGTGTATTGTGTAAGCAGTCACATAAATCAAAACTAATCCGACATAAACAAACGAATTTCCGGAAATAATATGTTTGTCAAAAGTGAATAAAGTAAAGCTGCTACATGAGGCAACACAGTCAATCCACAAGAGTACGAGAACTTGTTGAGAGATTTATGTGGAGATTGAATCATTTGACTTTAACTTAATATTACTGTTGATCTTGAGAAACATTATTGAAAGTGAACAAGCTGGTAATGTATTTCATTATGAATTTTTCAGAGCTAATATGCATTGCTTTGCTCAAACCCTCAACCCCAACTGTGGTGTGTTAATAACTTAATATCACTTATAATAATTCAATTAACTCTATGTTCAAGCCAATGATTAAGTTTGAAAACAAATTAATCTAAACCGAACTAAAGTTTAGAGCAGAAAATCTTGAAAATTCAAACTTGCTGTTAAGCACCAAGATCCATCCCTTGTGTCCAGCCCTGTTTTTCCAAAAGCTGCAATTAAATTGAAACGAATCAGTAAAATATCTCGTATTCGAATTTCGTAGAAACAAACAAACAAACATTACGAGGCTAGAATTTGATACCTTACACCCAATGTCCGATGAGTCCACCATCATCGTTGGCTCTACTCCCACTTTTAGTGTCAGACCTTCGAATATCGGTTTGGAATGCACAACTCATATCTCGGTTTTTCTCCTTTGCCGTAATAAGTACAGTAATAGCGCGCCACATGTTCATATTTACTAGAAAAATTCCCACCTGTACGGCTGTGGCGTGGAAGTGAGAGAAAAATATGGAAGAAGTTATGAATAACTATTACAAATTTACGATAATACTATTCTGATTTTTTTTTTGTCATTTTTATTTTTTCTTTTGATATGGGTATATTGGTCAGTTTGAAACTTGGTGAGGCTTTATATATTAATAATAAGGCAAAATAGCATAAATGGTCACTAATCTTTGTCCAAAACGACAGTTTGGTCATTATCGTATGACATATGTCAAAATGGTCACTCCCTCTAACGTTTAATTATCAAATTGGTCACTCTCGTCAACTTTTAGGGGTAAAAATGTTTTTTTTTATCATTAAATTATATTTATTTACAAAAATGTCATTACTAAAAGTTTTAAATGGTCATTGATCTTTGCCCAAAACGACACTTTGGTCACTATCGTATGACATATGTCAAAATGGTCACTCATCTTTGTTCTTCGTCTATAAATTTAGTCACTCTATCTATTTTAGACGTTAAATACTTGATTTGTAAGAGGTACAAATGTCTTTTTATCATTTAATTTTATTTAATTTACAATAATGTCATTATTACAAGTTTTAAAAAATTATTAACTCTCTCTCTCTCCACCCCACAATCGCCAGCCGATGGAGATTGAACCCAAGCCTGAGAACAACACGAAGGAGCTATAAACCCTAAACTCTAAACGAGGAGGACCTATAAACCTCGCTCTTCCCTCACCCTCGCCGTCACCGCCCTTAGATTCTCCACAATCGCAGTCACCTCATGGCATCATATGCCTCCTCGCAGCTAACAAGCCTGGTCGAGGTAGAGATCGATCTATCGACAATGGATTTCGGTTGCGGTGCTACTACAAATGTCGATCGACAAGCCGTCGCTGGTGGTGGCGAGCCTCGGGGGAGGAGAGATAGAAAGGATAATTTTTTAGATTTTTTAGATTTTTAGATTATTTTTTGTCAAATGAGGATAAAAAGATAAAATTACCCCTGAACATAAATGAAATATTCTTTTTTTAACGGACGTTTGAGCTCGAATGACCAATTTGAAAATGAAACCTTAGCGGGAGTGACCATTTTGACATATGTCATACGATAGTGACTAAAGTGTCATTTTGGGCAAAGATTAATAATATTTATGTAATTTTGCCAAGATAAAAAGACAAAAAGACAAAAATACCCTTGAAAAAATAGTTTTTTTTTTTAACGGGCGAATGACCATTTTGATATACTTTCGAAAAAGACGAGTGACCATTTTGACATATGTCATACGATAGTTACTAAACCGTCGTTTTGGACAGAGATGAATGACCATTTATGCTATTTTGCCTAATAATAATAGCATATAGATAGATAGATAGATAGATAGATAGATAGATAGATACCCAGTACTATTGTATTGTTATTGATTTGGGCCGTGCAGCCCATTGACTAATGATTATTTGAGAACACCATGATACGAGTATAGGCCCTATATCTTTTCTTCATTATTGGTACTAGCAAAACCTGGGTGGCTGGGTAGGCGTCCATGGACCCAAAAGCCCATGAGTGGTCTAGAGGCCTGTTGTGCTCAACTCCAGGCCGGTCCAAAAATAGGCCTAGGTCCCAATTTATGGGTTATCTAATATTTATTTACAAAGTAGGAGGTTATGGAATGTTCGAACCACCTCTAGTATTAATTCCTCCTCCTTCTTTTTTAAATTATACGATAACTTTGGCGTCTCATAAGATTCGAACACTTAACCTTAATGATTTTCATATGAATCATTAACACTGTACTGCAACTCATTGACACTCAGTAGTAGTTCTTAATTATGCAACTTTGTTTCTTAGATGAACATGAGTTATAGTACAGTTATAGTTCCATCCTTATCAAGTGTTGAATCAAGGTAGGAGTTGACAATGAGCCCGATCGAGCATTTCATAATTTTCAAATTTTGGGCTGGACTGAGTTTTTGCGGGCCGACCCTAATCAGGCTTATGGGATTGACCCAGAATAAACCCACTAGACCGGCTTGAACTTATCGGGCCGGATTTTGTTTGGCCTAAAATGCCAAAATGAACTTGGGCGGTTGGGCCATGTGCCATTCGGGCTGCCCAAAGAATTTTTTTGGCCCCTCGACAAATTTCTTATATTTTATTTTGTGTTACGATTATTAACAAAACCAAAAACTTAAAAGAAAAAGAAAGGAAATGACATAATGAAACTAGGGCAAAAGTGTCTTAAATTGCGGTGCTCGACCTTTTGCTAGACGGGGACATTTACACTACCTATTAAAGAAACCTTTATTGTCGACTATAACAGAAAAAGTTTACAAAAATGACTTTCACATTATAAAAAATTTATTAAAATTTAATTAAGTAAGAATAAAACTGACATTACATACCGAAAATAAAAAGAAAGAAAAGTAGAAACAAGGATTGCCCCTGTAAAACTGCCTCATACTCACAGAGTCACGTGCTACTTTTTCTCCGTATATTTGCTCCCGCATGTCTATCTGATTATCAGTTTTTAATTCTTTTTACTCTTATTTTTTCTGAGAAAAAGTTTTTTCTCTGAAAAATTACTAATCGATGGAAGATGAATTTTTTTTGCACGTTGTGCTTCACTGATAAAAATAAAGAGAGTGCAGATCTAATTCGTTTGTTTGGTAGTTTGTTGATATTGATACCACCATCGCACGCTGGCCGTGAAAATTCTCATTTAGTGTGTTGTCGTCTCTCTTTTGGGTTTGTTTGCTGAAAACCCTAAACAGAGAGTAGAGAAGAGAAGAGAAGAAGGGAGATGGATTTGGACCAGTGGATCTCAAAGGTGAAGGAAGGACAGCATCTGTTGGAGGACGAGCTTCAGCTCTTATGCGAATACGTTCGTATTTTCTTCTCCCTAGTCTCTTTACTTTCTTTCATTTTTAGGGTTTTACAGAAATTCAGATTGGGATTCAGGACTAGTCTTATTATTGTCGAATTCGTTTGGTTTCTCAACAAATTCGTAACCCGATTTCAGTGATGCTGTTTTGTTTTTCTCTACATTGGTCTGGTTTGCGTTGATTGAGCTCGAGTAGCAAGCTGTGTTGGCACGCCTCCTGTTTACAATCGATTCACTTACTATTGCAAACTCTTTTAACAGACTTGTTAAATTTCATTTCTTGACCTTGAATTTTTTGAATTTGATAAGCCTAACGAGACGAATACCTCTTCATACTCTTGCTTAATCATCCATGCAGTGGTTTATTTGTACATTATATTCATAGCAAGAGTGATAGTCATTGGACGACATGTATGCCCCATAATTGTTGGAAATGCCATATCGTAATTGGCTTATTCACCTATCTTGTCTTAGAAAATTATCACTTGTAATGGAAATGTTGATACTTTTGTAAGAGGTAGTATACAAGTTTTCTCTCGTTGTCAATTGTAACACATGACAGGTAAAAGATATTCTCATCGAGGAGTCCAATGTGCAGCCTGTAAACAGTCCAGTTACAGTTTGTGGTGATATTCATGGTCAATTTCACGATCTAATGAAACTTTTCCAGACTGGAGGTCATGTACCAGAGACAAATTACATATTCATGGTAGGTAGTTTGGTTACACCTCATCCCATCTCCATCAAGTAACTGTTTTCTATTTCTTTCATTGGGTGCTTACAATTGCTTTCAATACATGGCAGGGTGATTTTGTTGATCGTGGCTACAATAGTCTTGAAGTATTCACTATTCTCTTGCTTCTTAAGGCGAGGTATATAACTGTCTGTACTTTAGACTGATGTTTGAAGAATTGTTGTAAACATACCAAACACTCCCCTGTTGAAACACATACTCCTTGTTGAATTTTGTGTGTGTGGCGATTTCTTAAATTATGAAGAACAATGGCACCATGGAATCTATTTCTAGTACATTATTGCAATGTTAATTTGTATAATACAAGTCTACGTGATTATAAAAGGTAATAAAATAACAATTGGGCCTATAAAAAGATTTGATTCTTGTTTTTTCTTCTCATTTCTTTTTCACATCAGAGTATATGAGATACATATACTATTCAAGAGGCTAATATTCACTTGTTGGTTTGATGTGATAGATATCCAGCTAACATTACCCTTCTGCGTGGTAATCATGAAAGCAGACAACTGACCCAGGTGTGCTTCTTCAATGATTCTAAACTGTTTCTAAACAATGCAGTCAAATTCTTTTGGTTTTCAGAATTGTGATGGACATTGGAGCATATACTTAATCTTGAGGCTTATACTCACATTTTGTAGTTAAATAACTTATTAGTTTTGCCTTTTCGTTGAAAGGATACAATTGTAAGATTTGTTGTGCGGATATAACATATAATCTCCAAAACACTTCAAAAAAATAACAGTGGAGCTGAAAAGGGACAAGATATATGGTGTCTTTTGAAGGAGTTGAGTTATGGCTTTTGAGGATTAGGGATAAAGTTTAGCTGTCGAGTCAATTTTCTTTCTATATACATCTTGTCTTTGTGACAAGTGCTTTTCTGAAAGGGTTATTCTTTCTTTTAGTTCTAGTGATTATTCAAGTGATGTTCATTGTATATGCTCTGGCTTTACTGGAGATGATATGATTACTTCTTTGATCATCGATAGTTTCTATGTGGGATTTTTTTTCTCATTCCATTCATCTATTTGGGCTAGGTGGTTTCTTCCCTCATCAAATTTTATTCATTAATATGGCCTAGAATATTCTTTCTGCGAGTTTTATTCTGATATATCTTTTAACGTTGCCTTTCTATGCTAGGTATATGGTTTTTATGATGAATGCCAGAGGAAGTATGGGAATGCTAATGCATGGCGCTATTGTACAGATGTTTTTGACTATCTGACGTTATCAGCAATTATCGATGGAACTGTAAACTTCTACCACTTATTCTGTCATAAATATATACAGTTCTCTATCTTTGTATGATTGTGTATGTTGGTTGCATGAGTACTCTCTCATTTTATATATTATTGGGTTGTCAATCACAGGTGCTATGTGTCCATGGTGGTCTGTCTCCTGACATTCGAACAATTGATCAAGTAATTTCTTTTCCTGTTTGCATTTAATCTTCTATAGTACTATGCGCATTTTGTTTGGTGTATATCAAATATAAAATTGTTGAATACGGTTACGTGCGCTAAGCATCTGTTCCCATGAGATATTAATTCCACCATTTGCATGATTACAATTTTTCATTCCAATAATCATCATGATTGCCGACAGATACGGGTCATTGAGCGAAATTGTGAAATTCCACATGAGGGGCCGTTTTGTGATCTCATGTGGAGTGATCCTGAAGATATTGAAACATGGGCAGTAAGTCCGCGTGGAGCAGGTTGGCTTTTTGGGTCCAGAGTCACTTCCGAGGTAATAAAATCAAATTAAGTAGGATAGTTACCCTACTTTTTGAACACTTGCACTAAAATATAGTTTCTTTCTCATGCAGTTCAACAACATAAATAAACTTGATCTGGTTTGTCGAGCACACCAACTTGTTCAAGAAGGTCTTAAGTACATGTTTCAAGATAAAGGCCTTGTAACTGTGAGATTCTGAACGTTCTATAATGTGTTGTTCTCAACCTATCTGAATGTTATATATTGATTACAGTGGTTGTTGAATATTGCAGGTTTGGTCTGCACCAAATTACTGTTACCGTTGTGGGAATGTAGCTTCAATTTTAAGTTTTAATGAAACCATGGTAACCTTACTAGTGCATCTACATCTACTACTACTTTCTCTCTTTATATTTGTCTGAAATAGCTATCCTTGGTCGTGGATGACAGAAAAATGGTAATGGCTCATTTATTAAGTGGTTAATGTAAACCTATCAATGAGAGTGTCCACATTCTTGGTTATGGATCAATGTAAACTGGTAATATATCATTACATAAGCGTTTTCAAGCAAGATATGTCAACATTCCCAGTGGTTCTGTTATGCAAATACTTTTGTTAGAAAGGGTTAGCATGCATTGAAGGCTGAACCAAGTATATAGCCAGCTTGTGCTAGTGTTAAATAGTTATGTTTAATCTAGAATGGTATGGTTGGTGATGCTCGATCCTGTGTGGATTGTTGTAACAGGAGAGAGAAGTGAAGTTCTTCACTGAAACAGAGGAGAACAACCAGATGAGAGGACCAAGGACAGGAGTACCTTATTTCTTATGATCATCATTTGTGGAGTCAGATGTCTGCATGATTTGTATAATTATTTTCAAGTGGTCTTGGTATAGGTGGTTGAGTGTACTGTAACAGAGAAGAAGAGCCTTGAAATATGTCAACTGTGTGGTGGATCTCCCTTGTACTTGGGGCTGGAGGTTTTCCATCTGGTCTGGCTGTTATTGACCTTTTGACATTCCTCGTTTGTGCATTAGGTTGCTAATTCAATTCTTAATCCATTGTCTGTTACATTTCCTTTATTTACTTGGTCTATGAATTCATCAAGGCTTATTTTGTTATGCAGTAAACTAGTGTTCATGGTTTTTAGTATCATTTTGAATTCAGAAATTGTTTGTACAGTTTTACTCCTGACTTGGACTTTTGAGTCCCTTACCTCAAATATTGGGGTGAGCATCTCAATTTGGATAAGCTTGAACTCTGGAAATTACACTAGTTTTGTACGTATTCGCCTGACAACAAGCGCATCATCATCCAGTAGAGTAATTTCCGAAAAGGCAAAACGGAGCGGGTATGATACAGTAGTAGTATCTAGCCTGGATTTCACAGGTATACTGTAAAATCCAACTCCTTTTTAGTGCCCCTCGTCGAAAAAAGGAACCAATGTAATGTTGATACAGTAAAGCTATTACATTCCCTTTCCTTTCCTTTGGGAACGGAAACGCTTTAGTTTCCATGGAGGTGTTTGGTGACATCAGGAAAGTGAGTAGAGAATTTCAGGCAGGGCTAAATTGGTAAAAAACAAAAGAGTAATAATTATTGGTGGCAAAGAGAGGGAAAGAAAAAAAATACTGAACTTTCCCCCCAAATTCCTCCTCCCTCGGGAACGGGGTTCTTTTCCTTTGTTGATCCCAAACGCGGGGATTCTGCCAAACAAACGAGGCCTAGTAGTATATAGCAGCAAGTATAAAATGATGAGGACGATGACGAGAAGTCGTCATTGTGCAAACCGACTCTCCCTCCCTGTCGTCGACTCAGACTCAGACTCAGTCTCAGTTCTAGTTGCAGGACGTCCCCCTTGTGAAAGTGATGAGCAGCAGTCAGTCTCCGTCTCCGCCGGCGCCGGTGGCGAAGAAGGTGGAGCATAAGATGGAGTTGTTCGGCGACGTGAGAGTTGACAACTACTATTGGCTTCGTGACGACTCTCGCTCCGTGGGTCCTCTCTTATCTTCAGCAAGAGAACGATTACACTAACACCCTCATGTCCGGTAAGGCGGTAAGTTAGAACACACACACGTCGATCTGATCGTTAATCTGTGTAGCAAACTAACTGAAACGAAATTGAAATTGAAATTGCATTAATAGGGACTAAGAAAGTTGAACAAGAGCTTTATGGTGAGATAAGAGGGAGGATCAAAGAGGATGATATATCTGCACCTGAGCGAAAAGGCCCCTACTATTACTACCAGTACCAGAGGACTCTGAAAGAGGAGGAGTATGTTCAGCATTGTCGACGCTTAGTACCAAACACTCTGGCTCCACATTCTGTACATGATACCATGCCAACGGGACCTGATAGAGCATGTAATCTTTGATGAGAATATCAAGGCTCAAAGTCTTGATTATTATTCCATTGGTGCTTTCAAGGTAAATTCATGGTCTGCACTTTCTTGTTATTGATTTTGAGAACACTTGGTGCTTGCATGTTTGCGTAGTAATATTATGACTATGTGATCGAATTCTTCTTCTTCCGGTTAGTCCAAATAACAAGTTGGTGGCATATGCTGAAGCTACCAAAGGAAATGAAATTTATACAGTTTATGTCATTGACGCTGAGACTGGGGCTCCTAGAGGGAAACCTCTAGTCAATGTAACATCCTATCTTGAATGGGCAGGCAATGAGGCTTTGGCTTATATTACAATGGATGCAACTCTCCGCCCTGACAAGGTTTCCCTACTTCAACTTACACCTCCCTGTTTCCCTTGAGATCACATTTTTTTCTGACATCATGCTTTTTTCTTGTAGGCATGGTTACATATGTTGGGAACAGAACAGTCAAGTGACTCCTGCCTCTATCATGAAAAGGACGATATGTTTTCTCTTGATCTTGATGCTTCTGAGAGCAAACAGTTTTTGTTTATTGCATCTGAAAGTAAAACTACGAGATTCAACTTTTACCTTGATGTGTCAAGACCTGGAGATGGACTTGTGGTTCCCACTCCTCGAGAAGATGGCATTGATTCATATGTCAGCCATCATGGGAATCATTTTTTTTTTCAGAAGGAGGAGTGACCAGTTTTTCAATTCTGAAATAATCGCATGTTTACTGGGAAAGACATCTGAAACTACAGTTCTTCTTCCACACAGAGAGAGGTAATAATCACTTTTTGACTTCTTTCCTTTGTCTTCTGTGGCCACAGACAGCACAACACTATCACTTCATATGTTTCTTTTTGTATTGCAATTTAGATAGTCCTAAATATTCTGTAAATAAGAGAAAACTGAAGATTGAGTGAGTGAGTTCTCCGGTTCTCCCTATCCAACTTCTTATACATTTTCATGTTCATGTTCATTCTTGATTTTTTTTTTCTCAGAACCTGCTAAGTATTTGGTATAGTTAAATTTTGCAACATTTTTAGCAGGCATGTATAAGTTTATATTCTTCAAAGTTAGAGAATTCAGGATTTACATCTTTTTAGTTGTCACTGTGTTGTATACTCTTCACAATTTATATTCTTCATAGCAGTGATGACTGTTTTATCCTGCAAATCATTCTAATTTAGTACTATGTTTAGTGTCAAAATTCAGGATCAATGTCTTTTTAGTGATCATCTTGTTGTATATGAGCGAGAAGAGGGCCTCCCAAAAGTTACTGTCTATCGCCTGCCGGATGTGGGACAACCACTTAACAAACTTCAGGGTGGTCAAGCTGTTACTTTTTTGGATCCCACCTACTCTGTAGAACCAGCAGAATCAGACTATTCGTCCGGCATTTTAAGATATACTTATTGCTCAATGAAAACACCTCTCTCTGTATATGAATATGATATGAAGAGTGGCATTTCTGTATTGAAGAAGATTGATACTGTAAGTCATGGCATTTAGTTCATACTATTGTGCCTTTCTAATTTTCCTGGTTTGATTTCTAATTTTCAGGAAGTAGAAATTCCAGGAAGTTTTATGTCTATTTCCATTTCTGTTTTCCTTAAAATCAAACCTTTTTCTTACCAGTTGTTTCTCTGTAATGACTAATGAGATCTGCTAGAAAGCGGCATTCATCATACGCGAGGGACATATAGAGTTGGAAAAAGGAAGTGTAGGGAGTATAGTTGGGCTGTTTACATTTGTCCTAAGATAATTGACATCTGGTCTATTGTTTCCTTTTCATTCTTATTATCAAGTAGACTCGAGTTTTCATAACGTAGTGCAATAATCAGCTTTTTGTCCATTAAATTTTCTAGGTTTTGGGAGGTTTTGAAGCTTCAAATTATGTTACCGAAAGGAAATGGGCCAGTGCTCCAGACGGTACTCAGATTCCAATATCAAATGTATACAGGAAGGACATAGTAAAACTTAATGGATCTGATCCATTGCTACTTTATGGCTATGGTTCGTACGAGGTCAGAATTCTTTTTATAGATTGAAGTATACAGGTTCTCCTCTTTTCCCTTTAATTGCAATCACTGTGTCCCAAGTGTGTTTATATCTGAACACCTTAAAGCTATGTAGTCATAATCGTCTTTGCTTGAACTTGTCCACAGGTCTGCATAGATGCCACTTTCAAAGCTTCAAGGTTGTCTTTGTTGGATCGGGGATTTATTTATGCTATAGCTCACATTCGTGGCGGTGGAGAAATTGGGAAGAAATGGTATGAGAATGGGAAGTTACTGAAGAAGTAAAATACTTTTACAGATTTTATTGCTTGTGCTGAATATTTGACGGAAAAGAAATATGGTTCCAAAGGAACTTTAAGTATAGATGGGAGGAGTGCAGGCGGATTGCTCGTTGGTGCTGTTCTAAACATGGGGCCTAATTTGTTCAAAGCTGCAGTTGCTGGAGTGCCTTTTGTCTATGTTCTGACTACAATGCTGGACCCGACAATCCCTCTCACAACTTCAGAGTGGGAGGTACATTTCTACTTATTCATGAAAGATGAACTAAATTCCATATAAAAGTTGAGGAAAAATTGATTCTTATGTTATTACATAAATCTAGTTGCCCAAACTTTATTAGTCTTTGGTTATTTTTCTTCACAAGTTATCAATTCTTTGTTTCGAATTTTTTCGTCATTTTTCTTTTTGGGAATAAATTTGAATATCATTTTCCCATCCAAATTGGAGATCATATGGTAATCCAATTAAACCAAACAATCAGTAGGATGCTAACCCTTTACCAAACCGTCCATTTGTGTTTGATAAAATTGGTAATTAAACCATTTCTGATGATCGTTTCGTTCCTGGTAGTAGAATGCAGGATAAATGCAAATGAAGAGAGTTTGTATGGTATTGATCGATTTGAAGGAATGACAAGAGTATTGGTCTTAATTCAATGACCTTTCATGTATCGATTTTCATTGGCTCTTGGTGGCTGCAGTCTATGGGCCGGTTTGCTGCAATTTTTCTTCTTCTGAAGTTCTGGCCTTATATTATTTTTGTTTATGCAGGAGTGGGGTGATCCACGTAAAGAAGAGTTTTACTATTACATGAAGTCATATTCCCCTGTCGATAATGTGAGCAGAACTTTTCAGTGTGCTTATAACGCTATAGCTAGAATTCCATCATTAGTAAATGATCATTAATTTGTATCTTTAATTCTTTCTTACTTAACAGGGAAGAACATCGATAATCTCTTTATCCTTCTCAACTAGAATTTACTTTACACTTCTAAGTCCAGGAGTCATTGTAGCTTAAATTTATTTTGTTACCATAGTGATTTGTTGATGTTGTCTTATGCAGGTTACGGTTCAAAATTACCCCAACATTCTTGTTACTGCTGGTCTAAATGGTAGATTTGTGATTCAAGTTTCTCATTATCAAGTGTACTTTGCTGGGTGTTAAGCATTTTGGGGGTATCCCATAATCTATCTGATACACTTGTACTTCTCATAACTCGCATCTCATCGTATAGTCTTCTTGAGTCCTTCTGAAACCCTTGTTTTTATTGTAACAGATCCTCGCGTTATGTACTCGGAACCTGCTAAATTTGGGGCAAAATTAAGAGATATGAAGACTGATAAGAACACCCTCTTGTTTAAATGTGAACTTGGTGCTGGACATTTTTCAAAGTCTGGGAGGTAATATTCTTTTGGATATGAAATGTTGGCTATCAACGATTGTTGGCCTCTTTGGTTTTATTTCAGTACCATCACAACACTTCAATGGCCTGGTATTGCACATCATAACTGTAGCCAAATAAATAGGGGGACCTATAGTAATAAGTATGCAGCTTTCATTGAAAGAGGATCTCCGTTAGTGTCTGAATTTAACAATAATGCATCTAGCCTCCTTATGATACGAAAATAAAAATTGTTTTTGTAAGTTTAGCATATGGATAATGATTTCTTAGATTATGCCGTGTTCAGTGTTGTAGGAGAGTATATGAAGTTCTTTCGATCATTGTCATAGATAGACTAATATTGGGTTTCTCCATTCTTGTTTGGTACAGATTTGAGAAGCTTCAAGAAGATGCCTTCATATACTCCTTCGTTATGAAGGCTCTAGATATGATTCCTGCCCAAGGCTCTGTGATGACTTAAATTTTACTGCATCAGTACAAATTATGGAAGTGCTAGACTTTGTAGTCTCTTAAAAAATTTCTTTAGGGATGGGTAATTTACGTTTTAGTTTTAAGGGTATTACGGTCACATTTAGCGAAACTCATAGATGTAAATCTAAATCAAGTCCAAAATTTATAAAATTTTAACGGCATGCTTAGAATATTATGAACAACCAATCTGATAGTCAGTTTTGTAAAATGATGATACATGATCGATTACGCTTCACAAAGGTCTTTCAACCCATATAACCAAGAAATAAAGGTAAGAACATTAGTGTGCATATAGAGAATTCAAGCAATATAAGAATTAAAAATGTTTTAACAATAAAGAAGACCATATATAATAGTTCACCTTGTAATAAAAGACACCGTACGTAAAAATTAGCCTAATCGAAGTACGTTTGATCCCGGTCAATACAGTTAAACAAATTTTGTGAAAACACTAAAATACACTCATCTTATTTTCATTATTTTCCTATGGGGGGAGTAGATAAATCAATTTTTTATGTCAATTTTTTTGACACTATAAGATAGATATGTATTCCATAAGAATATGTGTCCAAAATTTGATGTTAAAAAATTATTTTTGGAAGGGGTAATTTCTGTTTTAGTTGTAAGAGTACTACGGTCACATTTGGCGAAATACATGGATCGATGTCTAAATCAAGTCCAAAATTTATAAAATTTTAAAGACATGGTTATAATATTCTAACCAATCAATCCAACGGTTAATTTTATAAAATAATTAAATATGTCCGATTAAGTTTCACAAAGGTATTTCATTCCATATAACAAAGGAACAAACGCAAGAACATTAATATACATATGGAGAATTCAAGCAATATGAGAATTAAATATGTTTTAATGAAAAACGAGGACATATAGAAAGGTCCATCTTATAGTGATAAACACCGTACGTAAAATTTAGACTCGTCGGAGTACGTTTAAACCCCGGTGCATGGATGAAGGTTACGTTTATTTTGAAATGTCTTAATTTTTTAGTAATTAAAGCCCGATAGGCCCGGCTCGTAAAAACCCGCAAAGGCCCGGCCCGTAAAAGCCTGCAAAGGCCCACAAAATCCGCTTGAATGGGCCGGGCCCTGATCCTTATATAAAAGATAAAACCCGGCCTAACTCGGCCCACAAATATTAAAATGTTGTTGAGACCCGACTCGTGCCGGCTATACATGGGCCGAGCCGAGCTGGACTTTTTGCCGACCCCTAAGATAGAGACAGCTAAATTTAGACCCGTCCAATGCCCCCCCCCCACCCCCCCCCCACACGTTACTTTTTTTGGTGCGTAGTACGTCCAGAATATTAAAGATGTTGAGTGAGTGCGGCGTGTCTTCTCTTCTCTTCTCTTAACAAGATTCAAACACTTGCGATACACTAATCAAGTTTTGGTTGTGTCCCTGGAGCTAATCAAAATGAGAGGGAAGTGATCGACAAGTTTCAGAAAGAAACAAAACTGAGTACGAGAAGTCTTCGATTAAGAACCATGATCCATTTAAGTCGAGAAAAATGGAAAGATAAGATTTGACAAACTTGGCCGGGCCGGAAAGGTCATCCTTCATCCCTACCATAACTGATGTGCGGCTTTCAGTAGTAAAATTAGTCTTTCCTTGGTTCCTCTTCACATAATTAAAAGACAACATCATTTACCATACCGTTGCAGATGTTGACTCTCCTTGATTAATTATATAAAAAGATGATAAAAGAGTTGTTGCAACTCGCAAGGATGGGGGCAAAGTGCAAACGCACCCAACCCAATCCACGTGAAGAGTATTGGAGTTCTCCCCAAGCTGAGGCCCAGGGCCAGGCCCAGAATCAGCATATCTTGAGAGTTGGCATGAGACTTGCCTTGATGGAGCAAAAGTTTAAATTTTCACTTTGTGGTCTGAAATTCTGAAAAGGTAGCTAGCTAGTAACTTCAGTAAAGAAAGCAGCTATGTCGCAGATGAGTGAATTTGAATCTAGTGCGCTCCAACGTTCAAAGTTGAAACAGTGAACTAGGATCCTCGTGATCATCAAACGGTCACAATTCCATTTTAGGGGGGCATGTGAATGTCTTTATATTGGTTTAGCTCTCCTCCTCTTGCTCTATCTGCTCGATTTATCTCACTCCTTTTTGAATTCGGTCCCTCATTTGTTGCTCACTATAAATAAGAGAGTGCTCAGAATCTTACTCAGAACAAGCCACATTATAATTCTAAGCAGTAGTAAGCTGTCTAGTAGTCTCAGACACACTTCCTTGCCATTTGTATTATTTTTCATCATTAACCCTTGTTGTGTAGGTGAAGTGAAGGAACCACTATATTGTGTGTGTACTGAGCTAGTTTCTCAGCAATAAACAAACCCAGCCATACCATGTTTCTGTTTCTTTATTCTTAGCCTTGCAACTTTTTCTCTGTCGTTGCTATGCTTTTTCCATCATCGATAGCTTTAAATTTCTCATCCAGCAACTAGACCTCTCTGTCAGCAGCTCAGATCCCAACTCAATTATTCACTGCAACAGAAACTCTTTCCCTTTCATTAGTTTCATGTTATTGTCTGCAATCTGATATTCGACAGTGGTGTCCAAAATGCAACTTGTGCTGAATCTGAGATGGGTGCTGCTCCCATTGTATGTGACATCCTCGATGTCATCATCCTTGCAGAAAGACGAACCAGCAGTATCAAGTGTCTGCTCAGCTGCTGATAGGGCTGCCCTTTTGAGCTTCAAGCTCAAAATCATCAAGGACACAACTGACATTCTGTCTTCGTGGAAAGGCAGAGACTGCTGCGCAGGAGGCTGGGAAGGCATCAAGTGTAACCCAGCTGGGAGGGTTACACTCTTGCAGCTTCAGAGGCCAGCAGATGCTGCTCTTTACATGAAGGGCACTCTCTCCCCTGCTCTCGGCAACTTGAACTTCTTGGAGGTGATGGTCATCAGTGGCTTCAAACAAATCACAGGTCCAATTCCTGCAACCTTGTCTAACCTTGCTCACCTCACTCAGTTGGCCCTGGAAGACAATTCCCTTGAAGGGAACATCCCTTCTGGTTTAGGCCATCTGTCCTCCCTCCGGAGCCTCTCGCTCGCTAGCAACCGTCTCAAGGGACAGATTCCACCAAGCCTAGGGAGTCTGACAAATCTTGTCCAAATTAACTTGGCCAAAAATTTCCTCACAGGTCAAGTTCCACCTTCTTTTCAAAACTTTCATGCTTTGCAGTATCTTGATCTCGGCCTCAATATGCTATCTGGGCTTATTCCAAGTTTTATAGGGCAGCACCTTCACAACCTTACTTTCCTTGACCTCTCCAATAACCAGTTGTCTGGCCAAATGCCAATTTCACTCTTCAGTTTGCCCAACCTTCTGGACTTGTCCTTAGACCATAACCAACTGACTGGCTTCATTCCAGTCCAAATTGGAGGCCTCAAATCCCTTACCAGTCTTTCCTTGAGCTCAAATCGACTTAGCGGTGATATTCCAGCATCCATTTCAAGGTTGCAGAATCTCTGGTATCTAAATTTATCTAGAAATGGATTCTCAAATTCTTTAGCAGAGACCCTTGCCCGGGGCATCCCTTCTCTGTTGTCAATAGACCTGTCTTACAACAATCTCAGTTTAGGGACTGTACCGGATTGGATCAGAAGCCGGCAACTTAGAGATGTACACCTTGCTGGCTGTCAATTGAGAGGGGCACTTCCAAGTTTTAAAAAGCCTGATTCTTTGAACTCCATAGATTTATCCCACAATCATTTCATTGGTGGAATTTCAAACCTAAACCTCATAACCATGTCAAGCTTGCAGAACCTCAAGCTCTCAAACAACCAATTGAAGTTTGATGTTTCAGAAATCAAATTTCCAGACAGCATTTCTTTGGTAGATTTACATTCAAATCAGCTCACTGGATCTCTCTCAAGATTCTTGAATACCAGGGAAAGCAGTTTTAGCTTTTTGGAGGTTTTAGATGTATCCAACAATCAAATTTCAGGTGGCATTCCAGAGTTGAAACCAGGCTTGAGGCTCAAAGTTTTCAACATTGGAGGGAACAGGATTGCCGGCCACATCCCTGATTCAGTCTCAAACCTGATTCAACTCGAAAGGTTTGATATTTCAAGGAACCAGATAACAGGCACTATCCCCACAAGTTTGGGTTTGTTGGGGAAACTCCAATGGCTTGACATATCCATCAATGGTCTCACTGGCAAAATCCCAATGAGCTTATTGGGTATTCAAAATCTGCGACATGCAAACTTCAGGGCAAACAAGCTATGCGGAGAGATTCCACAAGGAAGACCATTGAACATTTTCCCTACGTCTGCCTATGTCCACAATCTGTGCTTATGTGGCAAGCCTCTGTCACCTTGCAGAGGAAAAAATCAGAGAAACGAGTAGAAAGATTCCAGAATTGAAATGAGCCAGTTAAATGCTGACTCTGTTTTCAGCAGCAACAGTTAATAATGTATTGCCCATTTATGTAGTTATTGTAATTCTAAGCCTTGATCTCATAAATATAAATTGAGAAAAATAATTATATGAAAACAAGACACCATTTCATTTCATCGCATACTAAAAGACAAAGATTGGATTACATGCTGCCAAGTAGTGAATCATCACGCAAATATCAGTGCATTCAATAAGCATCATTCAGACAACATGCAACTGAAGAGCTAATTCAGAAAAACCGCATGTAACTACAAAACAAGATAATCTAAGCCAGCAGGACCAGCACAAGAATTTACAAGAACCCAGAAGCATGCATTATACTCATTTTCCAGACAGAGAACAGCTCAACCTTATATAACTAAATCTACTAATCTTCATCAGATACCTCCTCCTTTTCTCTATCTGGAGCTTCCACATCTTCTGCTTTGCCCTCTTTCACTTTACCATCTTCTCCTTCTATTTCAGTGCCATCATCCTGAATAAACACAAATTTCAACTCAGATCAGAAGGATATAAAGGATAATTAATAATAAGCCAGCACATTTGCATCTGATTTAAGGAGGAGTGGTGAGCCTTACATCAATCTCTTCAGCATTATCATTCTCCAATGACTTGTCGAACTCAGCTTTAAGTTCATCAGCTTTGTCTATATAAGGCTTCTTCTCCTAAATGCATACCAGACACACAAACAGATTATTAACAACATTGAAATTTCAAACTGACAATTGTTTCAAGGCCAACAAAACCAGACACAAAAACTCATCGCAACAGTTACCTCATCAGTCATAGACTTCCACTTCTCACCACCATCCTTTGCAACCTAATTATAATAAAATAGTTCAGACAATTTCTCATTTACTTCAACGATGACATACATTGATAGCAAGTAAGATTTCCAAACTGACCATTTTAGAACCCTTGGAATCTGGATTAGCTTCCTTGTAGGTTTTTCTAAAATCAGCCCTGGATTACACAACAGTAACATCAAGCACTATCACATCATTCGTAAAACTAACAACAACATTAAGCACGGAGAGAATGAAGTTACATGAATAGGAAGAAGGCAGTGAGAGGGCGCTTGGGTGCATTTGGATCCTTGCTCTTCTTCGCCTTGTCAGACTTGGCTCTCTTGGCATTTGGTTCTGATGATGAACTAGGTTTCTTCCTGCACAGTGCACACAATAACAAACCAAATCCTAAGCTACATTCAAAACAATGTACAAAACCAGAGTGACCCAAAGCAAAGAGAAGTAGAAGGGACACATGAATACCTCACTGTGGTAGGCTTCTTGGTCACTTGTTTTTCAATAACTTGAGCATCTAAACAAAATAATAAGCTAAAACCAAATCAAAGCAAGTCCAAAACAACAAGAGGGAGGTTGTCGAGAAGCAGAGTAACTCAGTGACTCACCGAGCTTGCTCTTGATTTTGGCATCATGGCTACAACTGTGAAAGCTTATGAGAGCCACTGCCACATCCTTTTTGCAACCCTCGCTGCATAACAAAGTATACGATAATAATATGGATTATACATCTGAAATCTCAACAAGCTTTTTGAAAAGCAAAAAGATATCGACATACCAGCGGGCAAAGGCACTGCCGTCCTTGCCGCGAACAAGACTAGGCCCAGTCGGCTGAGAGTCCTCCGCCGCCGTGGCCTCCACTCTCTTCCTCGACCTTGTTGGGTTCGATTTCATTGACCCGCCTCCCATTTTGCTTCTTCGATCTACTCTCTCTCTCCCTCTACTAAATTTTGTACAAGTGAAACCACAAACGTACTCTCTTTCCCTTTATATATAAAAATACACCTAAACATTAATTTCAGTTCGAATGAAAAAAATGGGAGGCGTTTGAGATTCCGCCAAAACATCCCGCGTTTCTGCTATTTCGTTTTCAATTTTAATTTTTTCATCTCCCGCTCTAGTCATCTACCTGGGCTTGAGCCTATCTCATGTACAAGATTGGGCCTTTCTCTCATTGGGTTGGGCCTTTCTCAGAGCTTTTTATTATCAAGAAATTAAATGCGTATGTATGTACGTACCTACGTAGAATACAAGGATCCCATTCTAGTATGGACGGAACCGTTGGGTATCTCGCTCTCTTTCAGTCTTTCTCTTCCCCAGCACAGCACAGCAGCACCGAAACAAGACAAACCCTATAAACGAACACTCCGTCGGTTTCCGCAGAGACAGAGAGCTGACCATTACAGCTTTTACAGGTAAACTACTACTCTGTTCTCTTTTGCATTCTACAGTTTCCATTTCAAAGTTTCAAACTTTGGGCTCTCAGTATCATTCAGTGAACGAACTTTGGTTTTTGCCAATTGTGTGCTCTGCTTTTGCAATTCCTCATTGTCTTCTGAGTCTAACCTGATCTTTTATCTCCACCAAATTCCTACCATCGTTCAATTACTGAATTCGCTCTTAATTTTTTTTGTTTTTTTAGAGAATTCCTGTGCGATCGATTCGAGCCTCTCATTTTCTTATTAAAGTTTTAACCTTTCCGTGTTCTGATCACCCCCTCTAGGAAAACTGTAAACATTAATATGAAAAGATTGAATTTTTATTTCCTATTTATATGCTGTTTAACTAAATGTTCGTTGAATTCAGTGTAGATATACAATGTGATTATGTGATATCATTTACTAATTCAGCAGTCCCATTTTTCACTCTGTAAAAGTAACTTGCATCAAATGTCGTGCAGCTCAAGCTTCTAACTACACCTTAATCTCCTGTTTTATCAAGGAGGAGATGCGGTTAGGTTAGATGTTTGGTGATATTTATGATTGCTGTGAATCAGTTCTGAGATGTTGCTCCAATTTATTCTCAAAACTTAGTGTGGATTGCATTCTCCAGGTGAGATGCGTTCAATAAATTACATTGCTAGATCCTCTGGTTACGTTGCTGCATACTTATATGTCAACTGTACTTATTAATTTCAGTTTGGCTTGCATTCAATTTCTAAAGGGCTCGAAAAGACAGACAATCATCTTTCGATCTTGATGTCTCATAACGCGTTTATAGAGATTAGTTCATCTGATAGTGATTTAGAAGAGATAGAACCTGTTGCTAGGAGACTGCCCTCTTCGTTTTCTGCATCTGGCTCAAGTTCAACGACTACAGGTTAGCCTAGGTTTCTGTTTCTAATGGTCTCATCCCATGTTCAGATTGATTTTATCTAATATAAATCACATGCCACAATCGGTTCAATTTGCAGATTATGCTGGAAAGTCTAGAAAGGTGCCTTCTCCTAGAAGAGCACATGCTTCTAATGGAAGCTCTCCTAATTTTAATCACCACCGGCAGGTGTTAGAAAAGTTTCATCCCAGTTCCAGTAATGACATGAGAGCCCCAAGTCGACAGGTCCCCCAAGCTGATGGTTCTATGTATTCACAGAAAGGAAATGTGAGTCAGCATCCAAACATTAATTCTCGAATTGCTAATAATTCTATCACAGACTATGAGAAGATTTCATCCCAGCAGGCTTTAAGAAGGACCCTTCCATTATCCATGCAGGCGCATAACCCTGCAGTAGATAGGGGCTTTGTCAGAGATCCTTTAATCAGGGGCTTCAGGGGAACTGATGAACACATGTACGATAGATTTCCTCCATATGTAAAGTCATCTTCTACTTCCCAGTTTTCCAGTTCAAGTGAGCCTCCATACGTTCCTGGAATAGGTGACGAAAGAGGTGCTGAAAGTAACGAGAGGCTGATATATCAAGCGGCATTAGAGGTATCTCTCGCAACCTCATGGATTTGAGCTTCTCCAAGTATATATGCTTCTCAAATGTCATAAGATTATAGAGAAATTTGATGACAATGCTGTCTATTGGAGATGCTCTTTATCGTCATGTTTTATTATTTTCGCTAGCACATGTGATGTAGTGGTTCAGATATCTCCTTCATAAGCTCCATTAAAATTTAAATGATCATTTTGCTGGTTAAGATAAGGCCATAGCCAGTTTGTGACATTCATGTGCTAAAAACATTTCCCTTAGAATAAGGCTTTGATTTGTCGTATTTGTTATCTCAAGCTGCACTTGTTGAATTTTCTGTTAGTGCTAAAGAAGTTTGGTTCTTGCAGGATCTCAATCAACCAAAATTGGAAGCTAATTTACCTGTTGGTCTTTTGTCGGTCTCTCTTCTACGACATCAGGTGTTCCTGTTTGTTTATGAAGACTGATTCTTTCAATAATCTGAATGCTTGTTTTTGAAGTTAAATCAGTTGTACTTCACAGAAAATCGCCTTGGCATGGATGCTTCAGAAGGAAACCAGAAGCTTGCATTGTCTTGGTGGAATCTTAGCTGATGATCAGGTATTTTTATAATTGTCTTGTGACCTGTAACTCTGACCTATTGACTGTATTTTTCAACTAGCTTCACAATGTTTTTCTGTTACAGGGCCTTGGTAAGACAATCTCAATGATTGCACTTATACAAATGCAGAGGTCTTTGCAAACAAGGTCAAAACCTGAACACTTGGAAAATAATAAAACTGAAGCTTTGAATTTGGATGATGAGGACGGCAATGGTGGTTGCGGTATGGATAAAGTCAACAAAGCTGAAGAATCTGATCTTAGATCAACTCCAGAAGCTAGTACTTCTGCACAGACATTCAAAAAAAAGAGGCCAGCAGCTGGTACTTTGGTTGTTTGTCCAGCAAGTGTTCTTCGACAGTGGGCTAGGGAGCTGGATGAGAAGGTCGCAGAAGAAGCAAAATTGTCTGTACTTCTTTATCATGGAGGCAGCAGAACGAAAAATCCTGAGGAACTTGCAAGCTATGATGTGGTTCTCACAACATATGCTATTGTTACCAATGAATGCCCAAAACAACCTTTGGTTGATGAGGATGAGGCAGATGAAAAAAATGTGGAAAAGTATGGACTGTCTTCTGATTTTTCTATCAACAAGAAAAGAAAAAAGCCTTGTAATGCTGGCAAGAAGGGAAAGAAAGGTAGAAAAGGATTTGACTGTTCCTCTTTTGATTCTGGTTCTGGGCCACTTGCAAGGGTTGGTTGGCATAGGGTGATATTAGATGAAGCACAAACGATTAAGAATCACAGAACACAAGTTGCTAGAGCCTGCTGCAGCCTTCGAGCCAAAAGAAGATGGTGTCTATCTGGTACTCCAATACAAAATGCAATCGATGATTTATACAGTTACTTCAGATTCCTGAAATATGATCCGTATGCTGTGTACAAATCATTTTTAAATACCATTAAGGTTCCAATATCCCGAAATTCACTCCAAGGTTACAAGAAGCTCCAAGCTGTTCTGAGAGCTATTATGCTCCGCCGAACTAAAGGTGAATGCATGTCCTTGTTATTTGGAATGCTGGATGGTTGGTAGATTGTACATTTCATCCCTGCTTAGGAATAATATGCATGATATGGCATGAGTCTCTAAATATTTTTCTTCCTTTGCTATATGTAACTTATCTGTTTGAAGTAGGTTATTACTCCGGCTATAAACTTAGACCTCTTGATTAGTTCTAACATATATTTTTCTAATGTGAATGAACTTTGATTATACTCTTTTGTGTTAATCATCATTTCTTATTGTCTGCAGGAACAATGATTGATGGGCAACCTATAATTAACTTACCTCCAAAAACAATTAACCTGAGTAAAGTGGAGTTCTCATCTGAGGAGCGGGCCTTCTATACCAAATTAGAATCTGATTCACGTTCTCAGTTCAAGGTGCATTAGTTTAATTTATTTATTTTACTTCAGGTTTGGAATCTGACTTTATCTATATTATTGTTCTGTTTTGCGTACTGAAGAGAGAAAGATGAATCTTTTTTATTGTATCTCTACTTGTTGAAAGTGGACAAGCAATCCATTTAGACACTAAAACAACAACAACAACAACAACAACAACAACAACAATAATAATAATAATAATAATAATAAAGTGATTATAGCTTCTTCTTTCCTGTATGGAACAAGCGATGGTGTTGCCGTAATAAATACTAACCAACTTTTCTAACTATTCAAATAGTGATGCACAAACTGAATAATTCAATTTTGTGCTGTGTACGTCTAGAAAGTTCCCAAGAGAACACGCACAGAAATGTTTTGTGTTATCTGGTTAAAGCAGTGAACATATCGTTGATTACCATTTAAAAGTTTGTCATATCGTTGATAACATGCATTGTCTTGACATAACTATTGCATGATGTTACGGTCATAATGTATTCAACCTTCAGTTATGATGAAGATTTCTGTTTTGACGATTTCTACATTGTATGCAGGCTTATGCTGCTGCGGGCACAGTAAATCAAAACTATGCAAATATCCTTTTAATGCTTTTGCGCCTCAGGCAGGCTTGTGATCACCCGTTGCTTGTTAAAGGATTTGACTCTGACAGTGTTGGGAAAGATTCTGTGGATATGGCAAGTACACTTTCTAGGGATATGCTTATCCACCTTCTGAATGTCCTGGAAGATTCAGAAGCCATCTGTCGTGTATGCAATGTGAGCATTCTTGAATCTTTTCTCGACTGCCTTTTCCCACTTAAACTATACAAAGGTTGGGATAACAGCATTTCAGTAAATACTCCCTACTACGACATTGCGCTTAACTTTGATCAGTATCTTTCTTTTGTTTCTGTTTGTAAAGTCAAATTAGTATAAGAAAAATGTCGGACCATGGGATTTCTCTCTTATTTCTCCTGTTGTCATGTTTCGGGCAGGATGTACTTGAGAAGCCTGTTGTTACTATGTGTGGCCATGTTTTCTGCTTTCAGTGTGTATCAGAACATATGACAGGTGATGACAGTATGTGCCCTGCTACTGAATGTAAGAAACAAGTTGGTCCTGATGTCATTTTCTCAGAATCCACTCTAATAAGTTGCCTCTCTAAGGATCTTGATGGTGGTCAGACGAGTTCTCAGTTGGTTGAGAAACCACCAGCTGTGGTACAGAATGAGTACACTTCGTCTAAAGTTAGAGCTGTTATTGAGCTATTACAGTCACATTGCAAGGTCCCATATTTGGAGCAATATGATTTAACAGAATGTAGCGAAGGCTCTTCACTCAAAATTAAGAACCAAGATAGTAGCTATTCAAGCATCAACGTTGTGAAGCGCACAACTGTAGTTTCAAACTCACCAAATGATGGGCCAATCAAAGCAATAATTTTCTCCCAGTGGACTAAGATGTTGGATTTGGTCGAGAATGCAATGAATGAGTACTGTATACAGTACAGAAGGCTTGATGGAACAATGACTCTGGCAGCAAGAGACAGGGCCGTCAAAGAATTCAACACTGATCCTGAGGTTTTGGTCCTTACCTTGATGATACTAGTTTTAATCTAATTATTTTTCTTTGGATGCCAAACATGGACAAGTAAATAACAGCACTGTATAACTTTTTTTTTCACTGCCTTAATATGATAATTGAACTAAACGTCCTTTTTTGTTTGCAGGTCACAGTTATGCTTATGTCACTAAAGGCAGGAAATCTTGGTTTGAACATGGTTTCTGCATGTCATGTTATCCTGTTAGATCTTTGGTGGAATCCAACTACTGAAGATCAAGCTGTTGATAGGGCACATAGAATTGGACAAACTCGGCCTGTTACTGTAACTCGCCTTACTATTAAGGATACAGTGGAGGACCGGATATTAGCTCTTCAGGTATGACCTTTACTTACTACTCCTGCCACCTAGATTTGGCGCCTCTCTTTTTCCTTCTCACTCTGTCTGGTAGGGTTTTTAAAACACTTTCACATGCAAAAAGATGTCTTTACTGCTTTGATTTTTGCAGGATGAGAAGAGAAAAATGGTAGCTTCTGCTTTTGGTGAAGATAACAGTGGGGGTTCTGCAGCTCGTCTGACAGTTGAGGATCTCAGATACCTATTTATGGTCTAGATCACAATGAGCACTTTGTAGTTATAATTTTGTTTTTGTGCTTGCTCGAAGCCTTGTCTAGAAACATATTGCATAGCTTGAATATATGAATACTAAGGAGGGCTCGCTTCCGTCCTTATGAGGAAGTTGTTGGGTATTTGCATGATAACCTGCATCAGTTTTTGACTTGCTAGGCAAGACGAGGCATTTTGTTCCCCATCAAGTAATGGGATAGCAAGCATCAAGCGGTTGTAAATATTGTAATCGAATTTTTACGAGACTAGCTAGTTGACGCTCTTCTCATTTTTTGTGAATATAACATAATGCTCGTTTATCTCATCTTGATGTGCAATGGCATCAGATCGTTTGGCTCTGGTTAAACAAAGTTAATTGTAAGTAGATTGCTTTTACAGATTCCTTTACTTTCTCTACCAACAAATTCTGACTTGTGTGGGCATGTTGCACAAACCCGGCCGGGAGGACCCAGAACATCGATGTGCTCCAAGTCTAAAGAGAAACTAGCTAGTTTAGGGTGACTTGGTAGTGAGCTTTCAGGTACGTATATGCAAAGCAGAGCGGGGTATTTGTATCTCACATGCGTAAAAGGGTCGGCTATTGAACTGATGAAGCCTACCGGCCGGTCCTGAAAAATGGAAGACCCGCGGCGAAAATTGGTGTTTGACGAGAAAAAAATCATTAAATTTTAGACAAAAAAGAATTGCTGCAAACAAGGGTTATACATTAGTATCAATATCGTAATATTGTGCCCCCTAAATAAATTTTTTTGCTGAGTTATTTAGCAACATGATAATAACAAATAATAATGTCATTTGAAAAATAATGGTTGCAAACAAATCAAATATACAAGAATACAAATAATCAATAAAGAGACAAAGAAAATTATCATTTCTCTATTAAATATTGTTGGCTTGCTCAAGTTAAAGTACCTAAAAGATGGACTTTCTCAACACATTTCATCATCTTGTTCTTCTCCTTTTAAGCAAGTTAAAATGAGTTAGAGCCTCATAGAAGTTATAAGCATTATATCAAGCACTTGGTGGGCATCTTCGTTTCAACTCACGAGCAAGCTAAAATCTTTCTAAGAAATTAAAGGAAAGAAAAAAAATGATTTCTCAATTGTGCAAATTACAACAACAATATAACAATAGTGAGTAACAAACTGAACTTGTGAAATTACTTAGTTTTGTACCAGTATAGTACCTGCACTTGCAGCCCATACACCCAACCGACTGAGAGATGAGGTTAACTCAGAGGATTTGTTGGCCTTATTTATATGGAGAATAACAGATAAAAAATCAAATGATTGTCGAGAAGATGAATCATCTTCTCCATTTATTTGTAATGAGTACATGGATTAATTATGTTCTCCATGATCAATGATAGAACTCAAAAAATTGGGATAAATGAATATTGAAAAGGGAAAGAAGTTGAGAAACGCAAAAAGAAAGACTTTCAAAATGTAAGTAAAAAATATTTATTTAATTTTAAACTTTTTTCTTTTATACAATAACAAAAATTAGACTCCCGAATAATTTGAGCCCATGACGGGTGCCCTTCCTGCCCTCCCTCAGGGCCGCCCTGAAGCCTAGTACTCTTAACAACGTATAAAAAAAAGTTGCAAGTTTCTCACTAATCTCCCGAGAAAGGGTCTGAAAAGTAACCTTATTTGATCACACATGTTGCAAAGAAAGGAGAAAGTGAATGGCTTTGTAAAAGTCATTGCTCGAATGCACTCAAACTTGGGCAACACTAACACCAAAGAGGGTGTTGATTGATTGATTGCTTCACATGCATGTACAAAACGGTGGTGGCTCCCTGCCCTTTGCTCATCATGATTCAGTCACCGGCCATATATGCATACGACTGCTGCAGCCTTTGCCTCGGTACGTCATGATCAACTACAGATTAATATATATACATGAACCAAATTGATCGAGTGTTTTGGCAAAGGAATAGTTCGACGTACTAGGGCATGCAATGTTGGTGGTTTTCAATTGCGATCATCCATATATATGACGTACGTACATCTTGATTCTTTCATTATATTTCTCCCCCGGCCTTCTCGCTCGAAAATTTTATTAATTTGCCAGCAGCGCTACTACATCTGCTAGCACATGCATTGGCTCACCAGTTTAGCTAGCTACTACATCTGATCGATCGAGCTAGCTAGGATGCTAGATCCTCCATAGATAGATAGATATGAACATCGACTACCTAATTCAGCTACCAAAATTATGCATGCAGATATATATTACGTATAGATATGATCCAGGATACTAGGCCTAGCAAAGTAGCATTTAGCAAACACTGGGTCCAAATCCCACAAAGCCATTAGCTCCGTCAAATGAAATTTGAATCCCTTCTTGCTGAATGTTGCCTATTATGGAAAGCCCCGAAGCATCCGGAGAAGGAGCAAAAGCCAGGCAAAACGTACCCTTTTCATCCACCGGAATCAGAAAGTTCCTCGCCGGAAGCGTCAGCACGGGCCCACCCGAGAAATAAAACGACACTGTCGGCACCCTTACCGACACGAACCCGTTCAGGTCGTAACACGTGTCGAAGATCGACACCGATCCTGCCACCCGAGGCAGGTTCGCCGTCTGCTGGATAAAAGCGTCCCGGAACGCCACGTAAGCCGACGCCGGGAATCTCGTAACGGCGGTTCCCGTGTCCATCACCACTCCCCCATAACCCAACTCCGTCTGCCGGAAATAGTCTTCCGATATGAGCACGCGCGCTCCTCCGACTCCGAGCCCTGCCAGGCCCACGTAGTAGAAGCTCGGGGCCCGCGGATTCTTTATCAGAGGGACCCACGTGGCCCCCACCGGCATGGTGGCGCGTCCGAACTCCAACGACCCGCCGGTGCCGGAGGAGTCGCCGCGGCTGACGAGACAGTAAGAGAATGCAGCCCCCGTCTGGCCGGCTAGCTGGCCTACGAACGACATGGGCCCACCGCCGAGGCCAAGGAGACCGGCGGCGCCGACGAACATGCCGCGGTTGACGTGGCCGCAGCCGATGGCGACGTTTCTGATGAGGGCCCCACCGAAGGTGAGAGTCTCGAGGGCGAGGGTGCCCTGCGTGTAGGAGCCGTCGCCGTAGGAGGCCTCGTAGCAGCAGCGGCCGGCGTGGCAGTGGGCGGAGGGGCTCTGGAGGCGGTCGCAGACCGAGGAGGTGCAGGAGACGCCGGAGTAAGAAGCGGAGTGGGCCGGGTCGAAGATCGGGTCGGACTGGTGATAGCAGTGGCTGCAGGGCTGGCACTGGACCCACACTATGTCGCTGCCGGAGTCGATAACCACGTACTGGCTTCTGGGAGGGCTGCCAACGCCGATCCTTACAAAGTATTCGCCGCTGCCTTGCTCCATACCCGAAACCACCTCCGACCCGAAATCCATTGCCAGAGAATCTTCCATCTTGTCGTTCTCGTGATTAGGATGATTAGCCAGGCGCCGCATAAGGGTGTGAACCCGTTTCACGTCTCTTTTCATGCGTGCATGAAAAAGTAGACTTTCATGATGAGCGTGAGCATGAGCTTGTGTCCCCTGTGACTTCTTGTTGTTTGATACATGAGCTGCTGCTGTAGATGGGAATATCTTATCCCGGTGAACCACCTTCACCTTCCATCGTCCATGGCCGCTTTCACTGCTGTCGATCGCAACGTCGTCTTGTAGTTGTTGTTGTTTTTGTTGATCGTATGTATTGGCGGCAGGAGAGGCGATCTGTGGTTCCACGCTCAACTGTTGGAAATCCGGGTACGTGGTGACGGTGCTACCGATACCGAAAGTACTAGTCATGGCCACACAGAGGACTACTAGTAGTAGAAGTAGAACACCTTCCATGGCTAGCTACACAATCGATCGATAGTTTTCGCAATATATCTAAGTGGGATCGGATCTAGAATTTGGTTTGGGTTTTAGGACCATGAGGGGAATATATATATATGATTATATGTATACAAAGCCATGCCACAAAGGTATGGTTAGATATCAATGGAGCCAATGAGAAAAGGTGACCCCGAGAAGGAATTAAGAAGGGGTTTTGGAATATTAGAATAATCGATCATTCTTGATCGATCTCTGTTTTGTCTTTCTACATATCTACAGTGTATATATATATATATATTAGTTTTTGGTAAGGAGAGTATGACTGTATGAGACGATCGACAACTACGTACACACACACACATATATATATATATAGTACGTGCTATTTTCAAGTGCATTAATTCTTAATCTATATGTGTTACCGATCGAGCACAGGCACTTTGTACATGCAAAAACAGTTGCCATGCCAATCCTATTAGGCTTTAGCTAATTATCGAGCTCTCTCTTCAATATAAATGGCTGATCTGAACTGGAAGTCATTACTCGATCATGAGTTCATGACAAGTTGTTTTTCTTAGGGTATTTTAAAGATCGGAGTAATCCAAAGAATACAAATGAGAGCTAGCCTCGTATGGTCGCTAAAAATGGAGAAGAACATCTGCGTGCAATGGCTCCTTTAAATATAGATGAAGGCAAAGTGTTTGATCAAGCAGAAATATCTATCTTTTAACCAAATAGGGACAATGCATCGACCGATCAGCCTAAGAAAAGTATCAATACTTGCTTCATATTCCTTGGTAATTCAAGAGTGAGAATCACACCCGGCCCCAAGACTGATATATATACCATAATAGATCTCAACATGCACTACATGCATACGTCCTTAGTTATTTGCTTTTACTATTGATTGGCTTACTTTGGCAGGCCGATTTCTGAAGACACAAATTACAAATTTAAGATCTATTGCGTGCACATAATAATTAAGCATAGTCAATCATATATATTAGCTAGAGCAAGTGAACAACCCTCCCAGCCCTTTTATCAAAGGTTGGTCTTTTCCTTTATTTATTCGAATGAGGGCGGGCTAATTAATTTGTATAAACTAGCTCTTTTGTTTTTCATTTGTTTTTGAAAAAAAAAATGTTTTGATGTAAAGTTTACTTTTCATGGGTGCCAAACCTAGCTAAACATATGTGCCGATGTACGTATTAATTAGCTCCATAGTATAATATACAAGCTGCTAGTATATTTAATATGCATATATTCTTACACCCGCAAGTCCGCAACAACTCCTCTCATCGATGTGATATATTGGCTAGCTATAGCTACTATATATATGATTGAATTATGAATTAATGATACGTAATATGATGTTATTAGATCACGTACGTACGCATGCACGATATATAGGCGGAGTATACTGTGACAGAGGAGCTCGTTCAGGTGACAGTTTGACGTCGATCGAAGATAATTGGGCAGACCAGCCGGTGATCGAGCATGTTGCCAAGAGTACGTACGTGGTGGCGATATTAGTTTTCTCTTCTTTTTCCACGAGAGTATCGCCGGCCAGTTTAGTATTATATATTAATCATAAATTTTGGGAAAAATTATTTAAAAACTCAAAATTAGATTTAATTTCTAAAAGAACTCAACTTATGGCATCAAGGTAAAAAATGTCCAACTTATGATACATTATTTTTCTTTTCAAAAAAACTCAGCGAAAGACATTTTCTCCAAAAAAAAAACTATTAAGTTATAAAACTTATTTATTTTTCTACTGATTTTGTTATTCTTTCCTAATTTGAATTCTCTCTGTTGTCTTTAAAAGATCTCTCTCTCTCCCCTCTTAAATTTTTGCCGGGAAAAGAGAATCTATCTCTCTCTCTCTCTCTCTCTCTCTCTCTCTCTCTCTCTCTCTCTCTCTCTCTCTCTCTCTCTCTCTCTCTCTCTCTCTCTAGCTCGCTATCTCTCGATGTATATAAATTGATGATTTCATATGTTCAATTATGTTGTACATCCAATTTCACTGTGTTTTTGTATATGATAGATGATTTGAATTGATGTTGCACAAAAATGTTTCATTTCGTAGTTGTATTAATCGATTTTCATGACAGTGTTGATTACTTTGCTCCTCAAACTATAAACATTGCGAGATCAAAATGTACTTAATTAGGTATGGATATAATTTTGGTTCTGAAGATGTGTTTGAATATTTGTTAATGTATTTGTCTGATTATCTGTTAGACTATCTGTTTGAGTATCTGTTTGTCTATTTATTCTGTTAGACGTATCAGACCTGACTGTTAGTTAACCAAAGTATTTACATGCGTTTCTTTAACTCTTTAACAACTTTTTAATGTTTTCTCTGTAGTATATTCAATGAAAACAACACCATCTCCAATCATTGTGAAATATATTCACGGTCGAGAAGATGTGATGGATATTTTAAGTGTTGATATCACACTTACTGACATAGTGGATATTGTCCGTCAACGATTCAAATCACTCAACAACTCAATATTGACATATAATCTTTCAACTTCTTCTCCAAATCTTTGAGATGCTGTCTCCCCCACCTCTAGGATTCAATGGAGCGAACAACAGCAAGAAGAGAAAGCATTGAAGAACTACACAATTAGAAATCTATATTTGATTTTGTAGTCTATTATGTACTTTTAAATTTTTATAAATTCTATTATTGTATTTTATTTCCTATTATCAATGATTTTATCTTAGTTTAAAGAATGAATGGTGTTGTTTGATTTTTGTCCATCAATTCTATCATTTTCAAAGTCTATATGTTCAAGTATCTATCATTTCATTCAAAAAAATCCAAAATGTAAGGAGTGTTTCATATTGTTCTTTATGTGTCAGTGTGTCACCAATGCCTTCATACAAAAGAGATGAAGAAAAGTTGGAGACAAATAGATGACAACTCAATAAAATGAACACATGCAACATAAAACGACATGTCATTTTTGAACTATCATGGATAGATGTTTAAAGATTGCCTAAGTAGTTGTCTTTAGTTTATGATCAAACTGCGTTTCACTACCAACTATACACCCAACTTTGAGTTAGTTTTGTGTTGTAAAATGCATCATAAAGTGTAAAAATAAACATTTCATTTCATAGGCTTAATACATTAATTCACTCATTAAAAATTTCAGAGCAACAAAAATAGTATTACACAGATAAATACTCAAACAAATACTCAAATGATTACATTCATAATGCTCAACAAATGTACTACTTACAAAACAGACTCCTAAAACTTACAATAATGTTTACAAAATGATCACTACAACAAAATATACATATTGATTACTGTCCTACACTAGTTCATGAGATGATTCATTCCTTCTACTTGTTCTATGATACCCGTGATAGATCATAATCCGTAAACGATTCCAACACTTTGGCCTTGAACCGAGCCACATCCTCATGATTCAGAGTTTGCTTTATTTCATTGCCCAGAGCTAAGTGATACATGATGTAGCAAACAAAAGTTCCACAATCAAGGCTAGGAGATTGTTGAGGACTTTTGATGATGGATTACACAAGTATTTTATCAAAATTGAGTTCTGATCTTTGAGCCTCTGAATGTTTTTGCGTTCATTTTCGTATATTGAGATTTCCCTCGATCATCATCAGTTCCTTGTTGGTTTTATGAGAGTCATCTACCAACATTTGAATATTTAGTGATAACATATCATCAAGACAGCGGCGATAACAAACACGACGATGACGATTTTTAAACACAGAGAGAGAAAAAGTGTAAAGGTAGTAGGTGGAAGAAAGAGAGTGACAAATAACGTAAATATGACGAAAATTATGGTATAATACACTTAAAAATCTAATGATTTTTTTTTTTTGAATTGAGAACTTATGATAAATTTTTTAGAAAAAAAAAAGCCTAAAATGAGATTTTTTTTCTTTTCATTTTTCCTAAATTTTAAATAAATTTTAAAAGGATCACGTACGTTAAGTTGAAGTCCGTAAAGCTTAGCCTCTTTTCTTTGGTTCATCATGCGTGCACTATATCATAGTTCAACTTCATCCAGCTAGCAAACATTTGATGAAGTTGATTATTATACCATTACAAATGAATACTGTCGCCACCTTTCGCCCTCATTGAGTGGATTGTTAGTTTAAAAGCAACGAATTAATATTGATCGCATGCATTAGTGTACAATATATATATATATATACACACACAACAATCTTTTCTCTCGAGTATATAGTATTATGTCAATTTTTTGATCATATTTTATCATCTTTACTGTCTAACTATTAGATTTATATGAATAGATCATTCTTGTAAATTTTCAGCCAAAATGATGAACGTTAAAGTATCGAACAAGTTTAAATCAATGGACGGACCAAATATGTCAAACCTGAACCATTCTTACTTAATTATGAACTTAATTGCAATTTTGAATACCTTAATGATCACCATTTTGACTGAAAATTTATAAGCTTGATCTACACGTTAGGACCTAAAATTTGGACAGTAATATGATTAAAAAAATTGGCGTAAAAATTATTTTTAGATATACCTAAGTGAAAGTTTACTATATATATATTCTCGATCCTTTTTTGTTATCTATATATGATGGCGGCTGAACTCACTCTATCTTTTCTTTTTGCCTTTGGTACGATTCAAGCTTTTGAATATACAAAATCTATCTTAAGATTTGAGGATATATATCAAGCTAGCTAGCATCGATTAATTAGAATAAGATCGACTTGTGATTACGAGGTACGTAATAAGTTCCACACTTCCACCATGCATGCTAATCTGATTTCTTAAATTAATGTCCCATATTCTGAATATCTAGCTATAGTCATATCAGTAATTCAGAGTGTAATCAAAATAAAGTGCCCGGATTGATCTTAACTAGATGTTAGCTTAGAATATATCGGCTTGATCCTCCAAATCAAAGACCTATATTATAAATATAAATATATAGCTAGAGAGAGAGAGAGAGATTAAAATAATTAAACAAACTAAAATAAACGGGAGATAGAGAAACGAAGGATGGATCCATTTCAAGCTAGCTAGCTAGCATGTCCGATGATGATCGATATCCCACTTCCATATATGCATGTCTATATGCGTGGGTGTTTTTCTTAATTGATGAATTAATTAGCCAAATACATGCGCAAAATGTATCCACAAGCTAGCTAGCTAGCTTGCTAGATTGATTGCTTGATCGATTATGAGATTAAACAATTATAAACGAGGAAGAGATTAAGATACGCAGTGATATTCATGAACTAATAATGCTTGTTAATTACTAGGACAAGACCAGCCAAAATGATAAGAAAAATAATTAGCGAGATATACACATGCACTTACAATATATAAGATATTAGAGCTGGTAGTGGATCATGGATTCAGCACAGACAATTTATAGAAAATTGTCTCCATTGAGCACGATCCATCGACACTCCAATAATTGTAACATTATGGCACCTAAAAGTTTTCCACAATTAATAATTTTAATATATAGTTTCAAAAGATTTAAATTTGATATTTCAGGTCTCTTTCTCTCCTGGCCCTGTAGCTAGCTAAGTCGATCTCTTCTCTGCGATACGCCAAATGCATGCTTGAACATATATATATGTAGTCATCTTATAAAACGACCTATATATGAAGAACGTACTGATCGAACATGCATGCATAGATACGTATATATACGATCCATGATTGAGTACGTACGTTAACATTTATACGGGCCGACTTGTTGATAATCTATTATTCAACTTCAACAATTCGGAGCGCATTTTGTATTGCAAAGAAGTGTTAAGATGCTTCGTGATATTGGGAATCCGGTCGTCTCCCAAGAAGCTTGATGACCAATTCTGCTGCTGCTGCTGCAGCTGCTCCTCCTTCGCCTTGTTCTGGTTGTAGTACCACCTACAGATTACTCTAGCAACAGATATCACATATAAACCGCAGTCGCACAGATTTGTATGCTGAGGCATATTAGTCTCTTCTTTAAACACTGCTGCTGCTCCTTCGCCTTGTTCTGGTTGTAGTACCACCTACAGATTACTCTAGCAATAGACATCACATATAAATCGCAGTCGCACAGATTTGTATGCTGAGGCATATTAGTCTCTTCTTAATTTTAACAGTTGAAGAAACGATAAATGTGACACGTAGGATCTGTCATATACTGTTATTGTCTCAACTTAACCACTTTTAAGGTGTTGAGTTTTATCCACAAAAAGTCGATACAATTATGAATAGTCTATATCCCACACATGTAACCTAACTCTAGGTTAGCACGTAAAAGTACATTCAGGAGCCAACACATCTTTTCGAAAATTCAATTCATTCATTCAGTTGAAATCAATTCAGTTCGACTCAGATTTCAATTCGAGTCTATCGAGTTCTGGACGTGGTTGAAGAGGAACCTAGCTCTAATACCAAGTTGAATAGCGGCAAGCGTAACACGTAGGATCCGTAATGTATCGATATTGTCTAAACTTAATCAATTTTAAAGTGTTAAGTTTTATCTACAAAATACCTTAATATAATTATGAATAATTCATATTCATTTAAATGATATTTCATCTTACTCTAATTCGATATAAAATCTACGATCCAACATACACTAGGGATCGTTCGCATCCTCATCGTAATTATCATCGTTAGTTTCTTCATCGTCGATGGTGTACTTTTGCGGGGCATAACACACATTCTTCAAGGCCTTATTGCTTGCCCTTATAATATTCTTATTCCTAGGATGATCGTTGTTTTCATATTGACGCAAGTACCTCTTAGCCGTGCCCCTTAACAAAATCCCTAATAATATTCTTCTTCTTGGGATAATTTATAAGCTGGCTAAACTTGTCAAACAAGGTGCAACTCATCATAAGAAAATTCACAAATTTATGAGGATAGACTTTAGCTCGACGTAAGTGCTTAGAGCGGTACTTGTGTCCCATAATAGAAGCAACCAAACTAGGAGTAGTAGTCTCAGTTGAAGTTGGTGTTTGTGTTGCTCTTGCGGCCACACATCTCTTGACCGCTTCATACAATTACCTGGCAACAAGACTATTGAGACCCCCTAAGCTGTCGTAATGCACGAATGTATTTTGTTCTCTGTAATACCCCAACAAGCTCCAATGGTCTCCACCGTCGTTTTCATCCATATCTTGATTATCATCGACCGTACATATCACAACTTGCTCTTTACCTAGTTGGTTAGACTCCTCGAAGTCTTTGAAGGTAGCCTCATCGGAACTCGGAGAATTTGCCAGCCAAAAAGAGACTGCAGGTGAAACGAGAAGGACATCATCATCATGAGATGGAAGGGAATTGGAAAGATGACTGAAAAAGAATTCAATGATGGAAAAAGTAATGTGGGCCTTGAAGCAAATTCAAGTCGCTCCTTGTCAGTACAAGGCTAGCTATTGCGAGGCGGGTCGACGACCTTCTGACATATCATATCGATCGACATATTTGAGCACATATATCTGAGTGATCGTTCAAGAGAACTAAAGAGGCCATATATATATTGATCCGAGAGAAGTGCAACTTCCATTTCCTTGTAGGATTAGGTCAGGAGCTTTATTTCCTTGCCGGTTCAGGATTAATTTGTATGTTTTCCTTTCCTTCTCGCAACCGGATATTGGGCCTTTTTTTTGAAGTAATTGGGCCTATTTCTACTTAGTTTATGACGCTGGCTAGGTCTTCCATAGGATTTATAAACCCTAATTAAGGACCCGACCACTCTAACAAGAATAGAAAGAATTCAAGATGTTTGATTCCGCGACCTCTTTCGATTTCCAATCTGCCTTTAGCCAAACCAGCAGCACAAGTAGCAGCAATCCTTTTATTAGCACAAGCCAATCGGGTTTTGGTGAATTTTCTAGAGGCCAAACCCAACTGGTTCCTGCACCATCAAACTGAAAAGAACTCAAACCCTAGTTTATCTAGTAAACTAAGATTAAACTCTAACGACTAACTAAAATCTAGGAAATTCTACGAATTTTTTTGACATAATCTCTCTTGAAACTGAGAGAACCAAAAACCTGCATGAAGATGACACTTCACAAATCAAATCCCAAATACAGACAGTGGATCACTGATGTCCATTTGGATTTCTCAACAAATGTCATAAACAAAACCAGGAACTCAACTCAGGAATTTAGAAACATATTTACAAGGTACTGGTTCTGAATACAAAGGAAAGTAAAATCGATGGCTATTTGAGTAACTGACTAAACTCAAGAGTCTCATTAAATGCAACATACTACAACTGGTATCCAGAATGACTTCTACATACATATACTACATATGATACAAACCAACAATGAGCTAAAACATACTGTTGAAAGGATGACTGGTGGACTTGAAGTCTTCAACGATACCAAGCACTCCCAGGATATACACTGCAGCATGGGCGACGAAAATCGAAAAGCCCAGGGAAAGACATTAAAATATAAAATGTTAGCGTGAGTGGACAAAATAACATAATCTGCATAAATTGATAAAACTAAATTATCATGCCTTTATGTTGATTTTCATAAATAATGCGAATTCAAATCTAATAAACTGAAATACAATGGAGGTGGTCGTTCATGGTATTTGTCTTAACCCGGAACGACTGTCTGTATGAAAAGTAAGGTGATGAGATCGTGTAGGGTGTTTGTACTAACCCTAGACAATCTGGGTCGGGCATGGTATTTTTCCTAATCCGGTCCGACTGGCTATTTGGTGATTAGCCGAATAGCTAGGCATCAATGCAACTAAATAACACCATCACATAATAAACCTCCAAATAAATGCTATGAAAATATGTCGTAAAGCATAATTCATAAAATATGAACTCGCTATCGATTGTGAAAATAAATGTTCACTCACAATTCTGCGACTACTGCTAAGGTCCAACGGAATTCCCTTCGTTGCTAGGATCGCGATCACGATGTCCTGTAAATAAAAATCATACGATATCATAATATGTGTAAAGCTATGGAAATCGGCCTTAAAAATAACCCCAAAAGTCCCGTCGAAGAATCTCACAAACTGCCTCATCGGAGCTCCACCGTGGGCAGCGGCGTGTGGCCCACACGCGCCTCCATAGGCAGCGACGCTTGGTTCACACGCGCTCCCGGTGAACCTTCTCCAATGTGGGCATTCAACCCCTCATTGGAAAGCTCACAACGAGCCCTACCACTTTCATAACTGGGCTGAGGTCCAATTCGATGAAGTTTTGCCAAAATTTATGTAAACACTCAAAGAAATCAAAGCACTATTCTCCTTAAGCCCAACCTAACCTCTAAACTCACGCACCTTAACTCAATCTCACGTGGCCGGAATCGCCCTCAAAATCCACGACCCGAAATTGACCGAAAAACTTTGTGGCGTCGAAGCTCTACCGTGGAGCTTCATCGGTCCAAACTACCTATCCAAATAGACTCAAGAGAGGGAGAGCTTCAAAATCCCCTAACCCTCGACCCCCAAAACTCGCCGGAGCACCGCTATCGTCGACGACGATTCGACGAATTAAAACCTGATTCGGGTGACCTCTAAACACCTGCAAATCCCAAATTTTCTCACACCAAACAATCAAGGAAGCAAAGAGCTTCGTTTCCCTACCTGTTTTGTCGCCGGAGGTGGCCGAAAATGGCCAGTATGGAACAATTTGGGTCGACGGAGGAGAAACGGGTTCCAGGCCGTGATAACTTTTGATTTTTCTGAAATAAAATTCAGAAATCACTTATTTATATCCCTAAGCTCCTCAAATGATCAACAACTCAGATTCAATCTTATTGCGATCAAACGGTCGATATTTAACCGACAAAAATAAATAAATCTTTTTTAATAATTTCTCACACCAACTTTAGATGAACATACAAAATAGCTCACTTATCCGAAAAATTATCCAAAAATTCCTACGAGCTCAAAATTAAATACTCTACAACTTCCGTGAATGAAGTTAAATTAAATTCTCACCCGGTGAAAAAGTTGTTAATAATCTCGATAGTGCGACTAATACGCGATAAAACTTAATACGATTTGATAAGTGCGTAATTTTGATTCGAGTCATAACAATTCACTCCCCTTACAAAAATTTCATCCTCGAAATTTACATACCTGCTAGAAAAGATGGGGGTACAACTCCGTCATGTATTGGTCAGGTTCCCAAGTAGCTTCTTCTACTGCATGATTCCTCCACAATACTTTCACTAAAGGAATGATCTTGTTTCGGAGAACCTGCTATTTACTGTCAAGAATCTCCACTAGTTTCTCAATATAGACCAAGTCCTCCCATAACAGAATTTGTTGAGGCACAATGACATGTGATGGATTAGGAATGTACTTCTATAACATGGATACGTGGAATACATCATGAACTCGTGCCAATTCTAAGGGCAACTCCAAATGATAAGCCACAACACCCATATGCTCTATAATCTCATAGGGTCCGATGTAACGGGGTTGGAGTTTACTGCGTTTCCCGATTTGCATCACCCATTTCCATGGAAAATGATTCAGGAATACCCAGTCTCCCACCTCAAACTCAAGATATTTTCATTTTACATCTGCATAAATCTTTTGTTTATCTTGAGAGATCTTCAGTTTGTCTCAAATGATCTACACATTCTCTGTGGTTTCCTGAACTATGTCTGGACTAATGAGGCTCATTTCTCCTATTTTGCTCAAGCACAAAGGAGTCCGACATTGCTTCCTATACCTTCATATGGCGACATTCCAATGCTAGCTTGAGTGAAAACTGTTATATACGCGAACTCCATCAGGTGCAAATACTTATTCCATTTCCTTGGAAACTGCAACACACAGGATCTCAACATGTCCTCAAGCGTCTGAATAGTTCTCTCAAATTGACCATCAATTTGAGGGTGAAAGGCCGTACTGAATCGTAACTTGGTTCCAAAAGCCTCCTGTACAGCTCTCCAGAATTGTGAAGTAAAATGAGAATCTCAATCTGACATAATGGACACAGGCACACCATGAAGCTTCTCTATTTTCTGCATATACAACATAGCTAACTTGCTCACTGAAAGTTTCTCTGAGTCTGGTATGAAATGTACAGACTCTATAAAGCTATCCATAATCACCCAAACACCTGAATGACTTTTAGATGTATGAGGTAGTTTGTATAATAATCCATAGTAACATGCTCCCATTTCCAAACTGGAATCTCTACATGTTGCATTTTTCCCGAAGGTTTCTGTCGCTCAGCCTTCATTTGTTGGAAAATAGGGAATTGACTCACATATATCGCTACTTTCCTCTTCATATTAGGCCACCAATAATATTCTCTGAGAGTGTAGTACATCTTCGTGCTCCCCGGATGCATAGCATAAGCTGAACAATGAACCTCGTCAAGTATTTCCCACTTTAACTCCTCGTTATTCGGAACATAGAGTCTACCTTTGAATATCAGCAACCCATTTCTCCTTACTGTGAAATCTGATTGTCCACCGTCATGCACTGCTCCCTTTAGTTTCAAAAGTGAAGGATCAGAATCCTGTAATTCACGTACTATGTCAATAAGAATGGGTCAAGCCTGCAGACTGGTGAATAAAACTCCATCCTCGCTCTCATCAGTATACAACATTGCTCCAGTGGCTCGCAACTCCGTTAGCAGTGGTACCCAAGCCATCTATATATGAGACAAGGAAACTCCAAACTTTCGGCTAAGAGCGTCTGCAACTACATTCGCCTTTTCAGGGTGATACTCAAAGGTGCACTCATAGTTGCTTATCAACTCCATCCACCTTCTCTGTCTTAAGTTCAATTCTGGCTGTGTGAAGAGGTACGTAAGACTTTTATGATCGGTGAAAATCCAACATCTGGTACCATACAAGTAATGTCTTCAGATTTTTAACGCGAAAACTATCGCTGCCAACTCCATGTCATGAGTGAGGTAGTTTGCCTCATAAGGTTTTAACTGTCGTGAACCATACGCAACCACCTTGCTCTACTGCATTAATATACAACTAAAGCCTAACTTGGAGGCATCACTGAAAATAATAAACTCCCCACTATCATCAAGTAACGTCAACACTTGGGCTATGGTCAACCTTCTCTTCAAAGTCTGGAAACTTTCCTCACAAGCCTCCGACCAAACAAACTTAATTTTCTTTCTTGTGAGTCTTGTAAGAGGTGTTGCAATTCGTGAAAAGTCATGCACAAATAGACGGTAGTAACTAGCTAGACCCAGAAAGCTTTTGATATCTAGCACACTTGTAGGTCTGCTTCAATTCAACAATGCCTCCGCCTTGTCAGGATCAACACTAACACCATCTGCCAAAATCACATGGCAAAAAAATTTCACATTATCCAACCAGAGCTCTCATTTACTGAACTTGGCATATAACTGAGTCTGCCTCAATGTCTCTAAAACTACATGTAGATGCCTCACATGCTGCCTCACATCCTTTGAGTAAATCAGGATATCGTCAATAAATACAACGAACTTATCAAGATAATCTCGAAATACTCAATTCATCAATGCCATAAAATCAATAGGCGCATTCGTCAAACCGAATGGCATCACAAGAAACTCGTAGTGACCGTAAAGCGATCGGAACGTGGTATTAGAGACATTAGATTCTCTAATTTGTGACTGGTGATATACTGACTGAAGATCAATCTTAGAGAACACCGTAGCTCCTTTCAACTGATCAAACAAATCATTAATGCGAGGCAGTGGATATTTGTTCTTCACAGTAACCTGGTTTAGTTTTCAATAATCGACGCATAATCTCATAGATCCATCCTTCTTGCTCACAAATAAAACTGGAGCTCCGATCCCCACGATGATACGCTATGATGGATGAAACCTTTATCAATCAGTTCTTGAAGTTGAACCTGCAACTCCTTTAATTCAGCTGAAGCCATACGGTACGGCGCTTGAGCTACAAGACTTTTACCTGAAAGTAGCTCAATCGTGAAATCTATTTTCCTTTCTGGAGGAAGACCTGGTAATTCCTTAAGTAAAACATCAGGATATTCCCTGACCACAAAAATATCCTCCAAGTTAGGGGTGGAAACACAAGTGTTCACGACAAGCGCCAAATATGCAGTACATTCATTTCGTAACATTTTCTCGGCTTTCACAGCTGAAATAAGGCACGATGAAAGAACATTTCGTTCTTCGCATAATAAAATCTCCGGAAAACCTAGGCTTCGAAACACCACCTCTTTTCGATGAAAATCAACCAAAACTTAGTGATTGCTCAGAAAGTCCATACCCAAAATCAAATCGAAATCCGCGACATCAAGAGGTATTAGGTCATCAGACAACCCAAACCTCCAACCATAACACTACCTCCTCTATAAATTAACTTGACTAAAATCACCTCACCGGAGGGATATACCACTCACCACATCACCGATTAGGGAGTGGCAGACACGTTAATTATTGATGCTAATCTCACGGAGATAAAAAAGTTTGTTGCCCCTGGATCAATTAAAGTATAAATGGCATAACAAAAAATATATAACGTAGCGATAATCATCTTGGGAGCTGCCCTGCCCTCCTGAAGAGTCATATGATGAAGTCGGGCATGTCCAGTCTGTTCAGCCGGTCGCCCTCTCTGGCTCTGGTTCTGATAAGCTGGCTGTTTGGGTGGCGATGAGGCTCTAATCCCAGAAGTGGCTCTAACCCCAGAAGTGGCTCTCTGATCACCACCAGAACTTTGCACCAAAAATCTACCTGAGGGGTCCCTCTGCTGACACTCCTTAGCAAAGTGACACATCTGGCCACAACTGAAACAAGCTGAAGTTCCAAACTAACACCACCCAAGATGATGTTTGTGACATCTATTCCATAAAGGAAAATCTCTAGGATTTGATGGAGTAAATTGAGACCCACTAGATCCATTAGTACTGGCCCCAGACCCATGTCTCTAAGATCGACGACTCCTCATCCATCTCTGAAAATGACTCGGACGATGTGGAATAAAAGCAGGAGTGTGAGATCCTTCCCTTGAAGATGTAATGGAACCAGTAGTTCTTGAGCTTCCCCTCTTTTAAGAACCTTGTCTAGGCCCACCTTCCTCAAATCTTCAAGTCTGGCCCCACTCAGATCAAAGTCTATTCTCGCATCTTATTGCAGCACTAACGAACTCATCAAAATCAGCACGTGGCATACCATATAAGTACAGGGCAATCTCTGACCATAAACCTTACTCAAACCTCCAACACTTCTTGTAACAACTCGAACAAAAAATTACACACAAATCGGCACGAATTAGATTTACCGCGAATTAGTCGTATCACGTGGTTTGTTAACGACTTTTTCACCAAACAAAAATTAGACTTTATTTTCTTCACAAAAGTCGTAGAGTATTTTATTTTATACTTGTAGAAATTTTCGGAAAAATTTTCGGATAAGTGAGCTATTTTTTGTTATGATTTTAGGAAATCTGCGTGAGGAAAATATTAAAAAATATTTTATTTAAGGCGATTTGATCTGGACCGTTGGATTTTGATCTGATCAGACCTCAGCCGTTGATCTGATCAATTGCTTAAAGGTATAAATTTGGAGTTTTTTTGAAATTAAATCAGAAATTTCATAAACGGTTTACCCGTTTTCCACGCCAAGACCCATTTCGCGACCCGACCCGATTTGAATTCGAACCCACTGGAAAATGCCACTGTTGTCAGCGTTTTAGGTATGGTTTTAAATCTCTTGCTTCCATATTTTTATTCATGTATGTGTTGTGGGTTTTTGGGTTGATTTTGGGATAGAATTGAGTCGAGTTACCTGTGGGATTTTGGGTTTGTTCGTCGGTGGTGTTCTGGCCACTTTTCGGTGAAAAGATGGGGTGGAATCGATGAGGTTTAACCCCAGGAGTCGAACTCCTATGGGTTTGGAGACTAAGGAGCGACGACGGCGTCGAAATCGACCGGAACCAATTTTCGACTATGTTCGGGCTGTTTTCCAGCCAAACGATGACGATTTGGGGATACGTTCAGTTGGAAAAGTTTTTTGCATCGATGATATATTTCCAACGAGGGGTCAAACGCTCCCATTGGAGCATTTTGGGTCACACGCACCGCCGCCTATGGAGGCGCATGAGTACCACGAGACGCCGTGAGCAATGCGAAAATCCAAAATTGACCGGGGGGTTTCCGGGATAGTTCGTGAGTTGATTTTGGCATGTTTTTATCAAATTTTAGTATTAAATAAATATGTTATTTATTTAGGAGATAGTGATCGAGATTTTGGCGAGGGGATTGCCCGACCACGGAGCTAGCTGTGTATTGTGAGTAGACACTTTTATTTTCATAGTTGATTAGCGAGTCTATTTATTATTTATATTCAGCTCAGTATTCAGTTTCAGTTTCAGTTTTGGAGGCTAGATATATACATTCAATATTTGCATCGATGCATTGGTTACTCCGTTGATCCCTGAGTAGCTCCAGGGAAGGATCAGCACTTCCCCCTGACATTCACGTCGTCTTTGTGTCAAGAGTTACTGAACGACTTTAGGTGGCTAAAGGTTCTGAGATTCTCGTCGGCGCTTCCACTAGCACATGATACTCGAGAAGGGTCAGGAGTCCTCCTCGACGTATCTCTTATATTATTTTTACAGTATTCTTGAATCGCTACCAGTTTCAGAAAAATTATTCTTAGAAAGGCATTTTGTAGATTTTATTTTGTATATATTGGAATATTTCCGTCCACTCACTCGAACAGTTTGGTTATTTTATGTGACTTTCCCTGGACTTTTCGGTTTTTCTCTGTCCAGTTTGCAGTTTGTATCCTGAGATAGCACATCAGTATCAGAGGCATAGAGTTCGTCAATGTACGCATCTAGTAGGTTCCTAGCTTAACCTGTTAGTTTTGTGTATTATATAAATTAGAAGTCACTCTGAATATTGTATAGAGTTTACTTCCGTTGTGTTATATTTTCCCATTCAGTCTTCAAATTTCTTATCACCTTCTATAAACAGTTTATATTTCTAGTGGATTCAGTGTTTGTTTGATTTGAGAAATTCGGATGGGATTTGGTGTCCACGGTTTGTTTTTGTGGACATTTTAGAAGCGTGTTTTCTTTGTAGGTTTTTGGGTTTTTTGAATTTATGTGGAAACCCTGGCAAATGTTTTGTAGATTCTGTTGTCGTTAGAGCTTAATTCCGGTTTAGCAACTAAATTGGGATCGGGTTATTTCACTTTTCTTTCACTAGCCTGATTGAATTTGGCGCAAAACGAGCTAAGCGAGTGAAACGATCCCAATACTCCATCACAGATATGTCTCCCTGGGAAAGATTCATAAATTCCTCATACTTTCATTGCTCTGATGCTTCGCTGAAGAAATGACTCATGAATAATTCTGTGAACTCTGTCCATAGAGAGATGGCTTCATTCCTCCCTGTCCCCTGCCACCAGCGATATGCATGGTCCTGCAGCTACCTCGGTTCTCTGCTTAGGAGTCAACTGGGAACACAAATGATAAAAACTCGTCTAATCTCAACAAGCCAGTTCTCACTAGTCTCAGGATCATGGGAGCCAGTAAAAGGAACGGCTCCAACCTTCTTAGCTATGATAATTAGATCCTTCTGATCCTCTCGTGGTCCTGACAACATGCGTGAAATTAACTCACGCATCTGCTGAGCCAAGGACTGCGTATCATCTCGTTGAGCTGGTTGTCGAGGCATAATGACCTAAGAGTCTAAAAATAGATTAGCTTACTGAAAGAAGTCACAAACTGGCTCGACTAAGAGACTCTAGACATCCAAAAATGCACAACACTTGGAGTAATGGGGATCTGCCGGTTGGTCAAGCCATCCTCCTGGGAGTGTTGTACATTCTCAAATGCCTGCACTGACATGACCGAAAGAGTCTACAGAATCTGTGACCTAATGCTTTGATACCAAACTGAAATGAACACAACCCTAGTTTAGCTAGTAAACTAAGATTAAGCCCTAATGACTAATCATAATCTAGAAAATTCTACGATTTTTTTTGACATAACCTTCCTTGAAACTGAGACAACCAAAAACCTGCATGAAGATGACACTTCAAAAATCAAATCCCAAATACAGACCATGGACCACCGATGTCCATCCAGATTTCTCAACAAATTTCATAAACAAAACCAGGAACTCAACTCAGAAATTTAAAAACATATTTACAAGGTACTGTTTCTGAATACAAAGAAAAGTAAACTCGACGGCTACTTGAGTAACTGACTAAACTCAATAGTCTATGGTGAGATGTCTGCATTTTTGAACTCTCATGAAATTCGACACCAGACTTTAATTACGTATGCTCCTCAACAAAATAGATTAGCTGAATGGAAGAATAGATAGGTAATGGACGTTGTTTGGGCCTCTCTCTTTAGTATGAATGTGAAAAGAAACTTGTGGGGAGAAACTGTTTGTTCTGCATACTTGATCAATCACACTTTTTCGTGTGTGATTGAGTTTCAAAATCCTTATCAGAAGTTGCATCAGTTGCTGAATGTGTCATCTTTGCCAAATTTGGAGCCAAGAATTTTTAAGTATACTGTGTATGTTCACATTAACAAACAATTGAGAGGCAAACTTGATCCATGTGTTGTGAATTGTATCTTTGTTGGATATGATGACTTCCAAAAAGATTACTGCTTCTATGTTTCTCTGGACGTTTCCTTCTGTAATCTAAACTTTATTACTCGTGGGGAGTTTCAAAGTCTTCCCTTCAGGGGGAGAGAAGTATATGTGAAGGAAATCCTCTGAGAATTGAGAAGATTTGGAAAGCTCGGAGAGGAGACTTGAAGTTATAAATAGGACAGAGTCTGCATAAGTCCAATTTGACCGGTCAAATTCTCTCCTCGAACCGTCGAATAATGGAACCGAAATCGGACAAAATTTGTCCTTTAACCCGTAGAGCAACATCCTCGACCCGTCGAAGGATGACACCGAAATTGGACAGAATGTGTCTTTTGACTGGTCAAACAATATCCTCGATCTCTCGAAGAATGGAACCAAAATGGGACATAATGCTGCTTTTGACCCATCAATCAACAATCTCTACCCGTCGAAACTGAATCTGAAACGCCAAAAAGTGAAGTTCAATCTCTTGAAGACCCCCCTTCTACTCCATCAACCAAAGAGTCTTCCCATGATGTCTCACTTAAGGTATGTACTGATAACATTAAATCGAGCATTTTAGAAGTCATTCCTAGGAGATCTCAGAGAGAAACAAAGGGGGTTCCAAAGTAGCAATATGAGCCTACTATAGAAGCCAAAGCCAAATATCATATTACTTGCTTTGTATCTTACCATAAGTTTTCTGGATCACATGCACTTGTTGTTAGTCAATTATCTACAATATTTATTCCCAGTAATGTACAGGATGTCTTGGTGGATCCAAAGTGAAAACAGGCTATAAATGAAGAACTTGAGGCTTTGCAAAAGAATGGAACATGAGAGACTATTCTTGTACCACCTGGAAAGAAGACTATTGGATGTAGATGGGTATTTACAGTGAAACTGAAGGCAGATGAAAGTATTGATCGATATAAATCTTGTCTGGTTGCTAAAAATTATACTCAGCAATATGAAGTCGATATCAGGAGACATTTACTTCCGTACCAAAGATCAGTACTGTACGCATTCTCATTGCTTTAGCAGCTCGATATGATTGGCCACTGCAATAATTTGATGCGAAAAATATTTTCTTAAATAGAGATTTGGAAGAAGAAGTGTACATGGACATTCCCCGAGGTGTCAATTATAGGCCGTGTGATGTTGAAAAAGTTTGTAGACTGAAGAAGTATTTGTATGGATTGAAACAATCTCCAAGAGCTTGGTTTGGAAGATTTTCTAAAGCTATGAAGAAATTTGGGTATCGACAGAGCAACTCTGATCACATATTGTTCATCAAACACAAGGATGGTAAAATTACTACTTTGATTGTGTATGTGGATGATATGGTTGTCACATGTGATGATCCGGTTGAGATGGAAGATTTGAAGAAGCCTTTGTCCCAAGAGTTTGAGATAAAGGACTTGGGTTCGTTGAAGTATTTCTTGGGAATTGAAGTTGCAAGATCCAAATTTGGAATCACCTTATCCCAATAAAAGTATGTGCTTGATCTTATTGCTGAAACATGAATGTTGGATTGTAAACCTGCTAATACTCTTATTGAGATGAATCACAAGTTGGAGTTGTGTCATGGTCAAGTTCCAACAAACAATGGCAGGTATAAGAGGTTAGTAGGAAGATTGATCTATTTGTCACATACTAGGTATGATATTGTATATGTTGTAAGTGTTGTTAGTCAGTCTATGCATGATCCAAGTGAAGAGAATATGGATGTTGTAATGCGTATTCTTAGGTATTTGAAGTCTGCACTTGGTAAAGGTCTACTATTTTCAAAGAATGGTGAGTTTGGAGTTACATGATATTCTGATGCAGATTGGGCAGGTGATAAGGTTAATATGGCATATACTTCTGGGTACTTCACCTTTATTGGTGAAAGTTTAGTATCTTGGCGCAGTAAGAAGCATAATGTGATTGCTCGTTCTAGTGTTGAAGCTGAATACCGAGGAATGACAAATGAAGTGTGTGAACTGTTGTGGATTCGGAATGTATTAAAGGAGCTAGGTTTCAAGATCCATAAGGCCATGGATTTGCATCGTCAAAATACTACTGCAATTGAGATTGCTCATAATCCTGTACAGCATGATAGAACCAAGCATGTGAAGATTGATCAAAATTTCATCAGGGATCACCTAGATAAGAAGGTTATACGGTTTCTCTTTGTAGCTTCTAAAGAGCAATTTGTATATGTACTTACTAAGGAGTTGTCACACCAAGCATTTGCATGATGGATTAACAAGTTGGGCATGATTGACATCTATGCACCAACTTGAGGGGGAGTGTTGGAATGAATATACCTATTGTAACTAGAATTAACTTCTATAGATATGATATGATTGTGTAAATATTTTTTCCTTCTATATATCAACCTCAAAATTGAAAATAAAATAATTGAATTCTCCCAGAAATACTTTTCTACTTGTGGATAACTGAATGTCTGAATATTGGCTCTTCTAGACAAGAAGAGAGAAATGGTAGCTTCTGTTTTTGGTGAAGATAACGGCGGGGATTCTTCAACTCGTCTGACAGTTGATGATCTCAAATACCTATTTATGGTCTAGATCAATGATATCACAATCAGCACTCAGTATTGTTTTTGTGCTTGCTCCAAGCCCTGTCTAGAAATAGATTGCAAATATAGTTATGTCAACTTAGTTATGATGCTAGTTCGTCCGAACTGTCTTCCCACAGGATTTAGGAATGCGTCCGACGACTTACCTATAATGGCTCAATGCACTGTCTATATATAAGGACGTCCCGACCTCTCTACCAAATTAAATCAGTTCTCTTTTCTCTCCGATCCTCCTATATATATACATCGAGTAATATCAAGAATTCAAGATGGTTGATTCCACGAACTCTTTCGACTCCCAATCTGTCTTCGGCCAAACCAGAAGCACCGGCACTGCAAGTACAAATCCTTTTGGTAGCACACGCCAATCGCCTTTTCGTGGAAAATTTGAAGTAGAGCGGTTCCTTACAGAGCTACGAAACTTAAGCATGAAAGTGAAAAGTTATTGCAGTCAATAACAGCAATGAAGGCTTATGAGCAGAAAAGTTTGGAGGAGTTAAGATTTGAAGATTACCAATTGGAGGATAAAGGTACTAGGACAAGTACTCCATGGCCAGTTGCAACGTCCACTCCCTTGAGTCCCTTCACAGTCACGACACCACCATCATCACCATTGTCATCGTTTTCATTCCCTATTAATCCTCCTAGTTCGAATCCATGTCCTCTTTTGTTTGGCCTTTTTCGCCATTCACTACTCCATCAGCCGTTCCATCACCATCACCATCACCATCACCAAACCCTATTGTTCCATCGCCCTTCACAACAACAACAACACAACCATCTCCATCTCCTTTTGCAAAACACCATCACCATCGACTCCACTGTTTCGGTTGCCTCAAACACAGGCACAGCAGCAGCAACAACAACAACCGATGATAGTACTAGTGCCTCAGATGTCCAATAATGGTAATGTCATCAGTATGGAATATCAACCATGCCTGTTGTGGCCGATAGACCCGCGCCCCCATCAATGTTGACTGCTAGCTAGCTAGCACCTGGTCAGGCGACTAGCTTGTTGCATTGCTTAATTACAAGAATGAGAATGGTACGTACTAGCAAAGATAGTATGCTGCAATTAATCGAAGAAGAGAAGACGTGAAGACTCATTCAAGAGTTATATTGACACGTTAGAATACTAGTTTATGTATTTTTTGTTGAGACGAGTTTTTGTATGTTCCAGAATATGTGATGTTATATTTATGTTTTAGTTTAACCGTTACATTCGGTGAACAATTAGGATGTTATAGATAGCAGAAACTGCAGAATATATGATATGTGGTCATAATGTTACATTATGCTAATAGATTTTGTAAACAAGGTACTGGTGATTACTTGTTGAGTCCTCTCTTACAGAATCAACCTGTCAACCAAAATTCGTAATATAAAGGGTACAACAAGTTCTTTCTCCCTGCACTGCAGCAATGCAATACAAGCAATGCATAGTATGGAAGAATTGCTTTAGGCCATGTCAATCAAAATTACTTCAAAACTCATAATATGTAGTGCATCATTGTAATTTGTTATACATGATTTCACTCCAAAATTGAGTTGGTTGCCAGGTCAGAGCCTCCAAATCCTAAGCTATTTATCGCAAAGACTTCACAAGAATACAAGTACATGATCCTTTCGCGTCTGAATTGTAACATAAGCCAACAAGTTGCAAGTTACCAACTCAACTCGACATTAATAATCAATTTGGTTAACATCAAATCTTTCCTAGGGCTAATTCACCTATGCTCTAGTAAGTAAGAATTCAAGAAATATCTGTAAGGAATCAGGGTCTGTATAGAGTTCGGAGCTCTATAACAGAGAAAGGCAAACCAATGTAATGGCATCCCCTGCTCCTCTTCAAGAATCACACAGAAAGCAATTAGTAGAATCACCTCATCACAGACTCTTTGACAAAGGATCTTCCACCCGAGCTGCAAGAGCAAACAATAATTATGAGATATTCAAGCAATATTTGAGTGATTTGACCATCGATAAAGTAAAGGCCTTCAAGACTGTAAACCAAGACTCACGCATATTCTAGATGTATATTCATAAATCGACGATTTTCTTTGCTTTGTGATAGTGTAACGGAACCTTCAATCAGTTGATCTTGCTCCACCTCTATTGGGTCGTAGAAGTATAGCACAGTCTGTAATAATAATTCATTAGACAGACCCAAAGAAGCTGAATGTATCATATATATGAGAGCAAGTACAAAAGAACATATTGAGTTGTGATGAGACCGAATGTTCCCCTGGATCCTGGTAAAAACTATAACTTTTCTTCAGATGCTTAAGCATCATAGACCCTGACCTAGCTGGCCAGACCAAAAGGAATACATGTGGGGCCAAAGTAAAAACATCCAACTCAACTGGGTGTTAATGCCAAAGAAAACAAAGAAAAACAAAAAAAGAATATGTACCTGTTGCCAATGTGTTGGAGGTTCCTCAGGTGCAGTCGACAGGACTAAAGCGTCACTGGGGTTTGCCCGTTTCCTCCTTTGCTGACCCTCCACTGTAGGATTGCTAGTAAGTGAGCATGGTGCATCACTATTTGTGAGAGCTATTGCAGGTCCATTGAATTCAACGTCAAACCAAAATGCAAACCCATGTAGTGGAGCTGTGAATTAAGGAATAGTTATAACTTAAAATCACAACTTCAGCAACTAGAAAAGGGAGAAACATATAACTTAAAGTTCCTCCTGCAGAAGGGGTTCATCCATAAACCTATCAAAGGATGCTCAGGCAGCTTGAACCAGGACTTTTACTCAAACAATCCCATTATATCTTCTTGATAAAGCAAAACTTGAAAAGAATAATAGGGGAAAAATTGATAGATTATAGCCACATAGAATGAGAGAGACCTCGCATCATTGATTTGAACTTATAGCTTGTTGTTACAGACTCCAGCTCACGAAGAGAAATATTATGGCAGTCCACATGCTTGACCTACAACCAATTTGTAACAGCAGATGCTTTAAATAATTTAGAAACTAAACCCTCATGTAAGGAGCACAGGAAAGTAGAAAGAAAATAAAGATTTTTATTTAAAGATATTCCTAGTAGATAAAAAATCAGAAATAAAAAATTAAATGGCCGCGAAATGTCTCAATTTAGAACACTCACCACATGTGGCCATGTTAAAACATTCTCACCCACAATGGTCTCAACACATGGCTCTTCAAATGCACATTGTTTTGCCAATGGCAACATGGCAGACACTGTAACAAAAAATAATAAAAGGAAAACATAACACATCACGGCCAGGATACATGTAGACTGACTAGAGAATTAACAGTAACAGGTAGTAAGAAATCTTTTGAACATCAGTACGTCACAACAGGCAAAGTGTAAGCATCATATTTTTAAATTTCAAAGCCTTAATTAACTCCTAAGTCGGTTGGTCAACCTATGACTGCTCACCAACACCCCCTTTATAGATCCTTGAGCACGACATCTAAAAGAGTGATACAGGGGTTAATGACTAATGTTTGCATGTGATGCATTATAGACAAGTTAAACTTCAATAGTATCAAAAGTTCTCTGATCATACAAGTATAATGGATCTTAAATGAATGAGACTAGCCTACTACTTTAACCACATACATACCGCAGTCCATTGTTGTGCTTCGCATCAAATTTTGACAATGTTCAACAGCTTTTTTATATGTTTTTGTGATTTACATCAATTTATGAGTGTATGACGCTAGAGGGGTGACATGTGCACTGCTAACTGTTATGTCCCATATACAATTCAACAGATGCTGATAAACTCTGAATGGTGTTTATCCAAGTTAATTCACTATCTATGGGAAAATATATAACTCAATGGAATATTATATTCAATACATCAACTTTCACGAAGCAGGACACAAAAACGAATAGATATTATCTTACAAGACCTTTTACTCATGGAGAAAAGCATTGTGTTCATAGACCCAACTAACGGAATCCAGGAATTCAGTATGTAAAACGGACATCCCAAATTTGTCATGACAATTGGTTATCATGTTAGAAAGTAAGATTTATACTCACTATCAATCCCATAAACATTGCGCCAGAAATCAATGCTTTCACTGTATCTATCAGCATGTGTGACAGGTGCCATGTACAACTGCAAGCATCAAACAACAAATTCAGCATGACAGAACCATATTTGTACCATCTAATGTTGTACAAACAATGTGCTTGACAAGACTGCATCCAAACCACTCAAGTTGCTGATCAGCAACAGAGGTAAAAGACCTTAAGACTAAAGATTCACAGGGTCACAACCATCAAAAGGCAAAGGAAAAAGAGAAAAGTACCGTTGCATTGGAAGGAAGTATAAGACCTCCAGGTTTAAGCCAGCGATCTCTTGCCGTAATGACACTTCCAAGCATACTCTGTTGAAAAGTGAACATCTCAACAAACAAATTTCCAACCATATATGTCCGTGCCTGTATGTCTTTCAGAGGTACATTATTAATGAACTCTAATTATATAATCCAGTAAACAGAATAACATGCAAAACCTTGAAAATCTACCTCATACAGAAGCATGTATCCCATCCACTCTGAAATTATGACATCAACCTCCTCATCAATATTTACATCCTGCAGAGCTAAAGTTATGAGAATCGATTTGGCTTGTACATGTATGATTCAGAGAAATAATTTCTTATACTTCTTCACAGCCACCGATACAAATTGGGTTAGCAATGAGTTGCAACAGGTACACACACAGTACACAATACTGATCAGCACATTCCATCCGAGATAATTATAACACTTTCCTACCCAAATTAAGCCCCAATTTCTCACTCCAATGCACAAACGGGAAAAAAATGACAGTGATCAACACAAACTTACAGGCCAGGGAGCATAACCAACTGCTTTTATGTTTCAAGAAATACAAAGGTACAAAATTTGGGAAAACTATTATCTAATGACATCAAACAGATTAACAGATACAAAGGCCTGCTCTATTCATGAACTACGAAGACAAACCTACCTCAACTCGCCCATGTAGTACGATGATTGTGTCCGAAAGATTGTTTGCTTTTACAACTTCATTTGCCTGCATCCAAAAGAAGAAGATAAATCCAAATTCCACACCCAAGTCTCAAACTTGATGAGAAGAAACTTTGGTTATTTCTAGAATATGAGATTTAGCCTCACAAGATAAATATATACAAGAAAATTTCAACATCTGACTAAGTATCAGATTTCAAGAATTAAGATACATGTTAGATTCATATAAATAGAATGATACAGAGACATTGCCTGTACTGCAATGTCACTTGCATCGACAGCATATACCTGTAAGACAAAACATAACGAGTTAGAATACTTTGGAGAAAAAAAAAAGACCTTGTCTTGGCATTTATCGAAACTTGTAAGCAAAAGGGTGTCATGAAATAGTATCAGAGAAAACATCATCTTACACGTTTGGCACCAGCCTGAGCACAAAAGATGGAAAGAATCCCCGTGCCACAGCCAACATCCACAACCACCTGCAACAGTTATGAAAATCGGAAAAAGATGAGATGCTTCAACAAATAAATATGTCTATACTATACTCCTAGTGTGATTCTAGTCTTGAAATCAATAGTTAGTGCACATACTTTGCCGGCTATAGAACTCTGGTGCTGCATAATTGCCGCCCTGTAAGTTTCAGTGCGTATACGATCCTGAGTATCATCAAAATTTTACAAATTAACAAACTTTTCCTTTCCTATAGAATCGAAAGCAAAGAATAAAACTTGACGAAATTGTTAAAAAAAATGCTGCACCTTGATCATTTCTTCGTGAATGCCAACGTGGGCATAGGAGTGGAAATAGGCCATGTCGAAGTCCGTACAAGGCGCTCCACCTTCCTGCGGCGGCGGCGGCGGGTTGGGGTTGTTGTTAAGCTCAGAAACCCTAATAGTACCGGTGTCGCCGCCACTTATGTCATGTGACCTGGCACGTGGTCCTCGCCGGATTCTGTTCATAGCGTGGTGCGGCTGTGGACAGTAGCCGTTACTGTATCCGGAGTTCATTGTGCCGCCAACTACAGTGTAGTAGTAGCAGCTAGCTCGGTTGTTACAAGACAGACCCGACCAGCTTAGCTTAGCTTAGCTTAGCCTTATATTATAAGACGACGCACAGCACACAAAAACTTAATTTTTGGTTCTTTTACGGGAGAGCCACGTGGACGGTCAGGATTTCATGGGCCGAAACCCCCCCCCCCACAACTGGGTTTGTTTTGGTTGGTTGTTTTTGGTCTCTTTCGATTCTCAATCTTGGTCGACATTGGAGTGCCGCAGCAGCAAATGGAGAGCAAAAGAATGGAGGGTGTTGGTGTTGATACGAAGAAGCCAAGCGAGGCAGTCGACTACCGAAACCTGCCTTGTCCCATACCCTATGAAGAAATCCACCGCAAAGCTTTGAGTTCCGTATCTTCCTCTCTCTCTTTCTCTCTCTTCCCCAAGTTTTGATTATTGAATCCTTATGGATTTCTTGCTTGTTGGGTTTGTTGTTTGCTGTGTGATGGAATAGTAAAGGTTAAAAATTGGTTTATGTTTATGTGCTTACTAGCAAGTGTCAGTAGTCAGTTGTCAGTCTTGTGAAAGCTTTGGTTGAGACTATGAGTCCTTGTTTCTGATCTCATCATGCTATACATGATGATTACCAGTAGCTCCGTTTTCATGTTTAATGATATTCACTTTCAGTTGCTCGTGTATATGCTCGGAATCAAATCAAATCCATGTTTCAATGTAATGCAAGGAAAGATTTGAACTTTCCGTGTTCAATTCATCTAATTCATACTTCATTCTACTGATCTAAGCACTGTATTTCATTACTTTCTGCTCAAGTTTCTCACAGTTTTGATGATATGTGTGCACTTCATGATATTAAAATTAGTTCCCATCGGTACGTAGTATTTTGCTGACACTTTTATCTCTTTGGCAGTGTCTTTAAAGCCAGAATTTTTTGAGGGTATGTGCTTTGATTTCACAAAAGGACTAAATCAGAAGTTCTTCCTTGGCCACAAGTTTTCTCTCCTTTTTTTTTCTTCTTCAGTTGTCTTTCTGGTCTCAAGCTTCACTTAGAGATTCTTACTATTCCTTGTATATGCTTTGCTTGGCTCTTTTCAACTCCTATCAGTGTATGCATGGGGACTACCACTATTCCTTCTCAATCTACCGAAACCATAAAAGTCCCTACTGCTAACTATGAGTTTGGTGCAAATTTTTTAGACCACCCAAAGGTGGGTAGCTATCACCATGACTACATGTTCATAAACCTCTGGTGAAAGTGGTGGCAGCATCAATTTGTATTTTGACTGTTTGCAGCTTGATTTTTTAGTGCTTGCTTTCTGGGAGGGTCTTGACAGATGGGAGACTCAGTGCCAGAGTGAAGTATGACTTGACTGTCTATCTCACTATGAAGGCTAATGCAAGGTAAAGATAGTTTATTTCGACGTCGGATTACCCTTATCTTTTCTTCTTCTCCTTCTCCTTTTTTTCTTTTTATTTTACCCGAGTCTAAAATCTTCTACGAGTGACTAAAGTTACTTTTTCCCCTTTCCAGCTTACAAATTTTGATTACAAGGTCAGGGCCCTCTTATATGTTTGCAAGTATTTCGATCAATCTACCATGAATCTCCATTATGACTGCATTCTAGAAAGGTATCTATTGCCTCCATGTCTATCGCTTTATGGTTGGAATTTTGTTTAGTAAAAACTCTGGTGTCTTCATCACTATATTTTGTTATTATCTTTTTCAATTATATGTCTCAGTTGTTTAGTAAGAACTTCAACTTTGTTATCTCAAGTTTAGGTGTAGGAGTACCATACTGGTTCTCGTTTCTGATAGCATGTATGTAGCTGTGAATTTTCTCTCTGGATATAGGGTTCAGGCTACAGAACCCAGTTTCAAATGGATAATGGGGCCCTACTTGGGGCGAATTATGTCCAAGTAAGTCGTCTTCTTTCTTTTTAGTCCTCTTCAGGCAATGTAAAAACTGGCACCGAATAATTTGATTGTGCACATGTATGGCAATAGGGACATCAAGTCTCTTGCAATAATCTCAAGAGTTCCATGTTTAAGTTACTTATCAAAGACTGAGTAATGGTGCTAAAATAGAATTGATACCTGTGATAAGACAGAATTATGTATTATGATAGCTTTATTCTAAAATTTATACAGACAAAAGTTTCTGATTAAAGCGGCATATACTCTTGCAGTCTGTGACTCCACATTTCTCGTTGGGTGGTGAAGTATTTTGGGCTGGTCAGCATCGAAGATCTGGTATCAGTTATGGGGGACGGCACAACACTGACAAGATGGTATTCCAGCTTGGCTTGATTTCACTGTCAATATTTTCCTTTCTTCCTTTTCAATTGCTCAAATTACTCCATTCCAGTGATCTCATTCAAAACATAAAGCACTGTTTTTTCCCTTCTCTTTTGTTGTAGTTGTGGGAGGAAGAAATCTGAGCAAAAATATAATGATTGTTGTATTCTTTATGTCTGTTCTTTCCTTATACATAAAAGATCTTTGAACTGAAATTTGTATCTATAGGAGTTAAGACCTGTACTTCTTTTTTTCCTGTCAGTAGAAGTCTGCTTCTTATTTAAAAAAGTTTATTTTCAATTGTGTGGTGATTCATGTTATCATTGTAGATTGCCTCGGGGCAGATTGCTAGCACTGGAATGGTTGCATTGAACTATGTTCATAAAGTGTCAGAGAAGGTAAGGGAATTTGTATTTTTCATATGTTGTTAATAGGTTGGTTATTCTAACATTTTATGTTATGTAGGTTTCACTAGCATCAGACTTCATGTATAACTACATGTCAAGAGATGTTGCAGCAAGTGTTGGCTATGATTACATTTTCAGACAGGTAAAATTCTGCTACTTCATGCATACTATTACTTATCGAAAATGTGATTAAAGGTAAAATTATGTGTACAAGGTTTCAGTTGGTTAAGTCCTGGGTAGGGTGAAAATGGAACTACTTTTTCACCTTAATTTGTACAATGGCAATTTAGAAATTATATATGTAACCTTTTTTGTTCTGCTTGTTTCAGAATCGAATTAGAGGGAAGATAGATAGCAATGGTTGCCTAGGTGCTTTACTGGAAGAGAGATTAAGCGTGGATCTTAATTTAATTCTTTCTGCAGAGGTGAGTAATCTACTCATCTGAATCTGTTACTTGAATAATAATTTCATAAAGCAGAAGACTCATTCAAAAAGGGAGGATGTTTAAAAGTCTTGATTATGCGTGTCCTGACTAAACTAACTTACTACTGTACTTTGCAGATAGATCACATGAAGAAAGACTACAGATTTGGATTTGGGATAACAGTTGGAGAATAGTAGATATATAGGCTGTGAATCTTATATGAGTAAGGTGTCCCCTGATTGTGCCTTTTCTCATTTGAAGATGTGGAGTTTTTTTTGTGGATGAAGAGGGAGAGGTTATCAAGATAGCCAAATTCACTTTTGGGTTTAAAATAGGTGGATGTTCTTGCCTGACTTTGAGGAAGTAGTAGGTAGAAGTATGTTTTTCATTCATTCTCGTGTTAATCTTTGCTTAACTATCCAATCTAGCTAGTGTTACATAGATTTAAACAGGTTTTACCCTCATTGGGAAATAAAAACTAGCCAATTCATTTCCGTTTCTATCTTTTCCTGGTGACTCAAGGAAGGAACTCGAGGAAGGATGGTTAACAGGCCAGATGTTGGGCCTTTTTCTTTTTGGTTACAAACGCGGCCCAACCAGAAACAAACATGTTGGGCCTTTTATTAGTTTGCTAGAGCCCTTTCAACGTTGGCCCAGTGGATATTATTATATATTTATATTTGTCAATATAAGGAAGGATTCAAGTCATTTAACCACCACGGAGTAAGAGCAGCGATGAGTAGGAACAGGAAGACTCAGATGACGACGACGACAGAGCAACAAGTGGAAGTGTTGCTCCGAGCTGCTGAGTATCTGATGATGAATGACTCCAAAGTCCAAACTCTGTTCACTGCTTTGCTTCCTTAATTTGTATCGTTCTTTTTCTTTCATCACTCATTATCAAGGCAAGGCTTACATTACTCTACTTTGTAGCATCATGATACATGTGTACAAGTATGAACCAATTAACAGATGAAAAGCCTTCTCTTTCTCGAATGACATACATAAGCTATTGCTGTTGTTGTTGTTGCTTCACTGTCAAGAATGGACCTTTTTCTCCATACCAAGTAATTCCATAGACTGAACCCAGTTGCTGTTGCTTCACTGTCAAGAATGGACCTTTTTCTCCATACCAAGTAATTCCACACACACACACACACACATATATATTGGCAAAGAAAGAAAATTTTGAAACCAAAAACAAAAGTTTTCAATCCTCTATTCAACTTGTGGCAGTAATTAGGTAGCCTGGAAATATGTTACTAAAAGATTTAAGGCACAAGAGGGAGTAACACTGGTTGCAAATTAACGGAACTCATCGTGTAACCCATAGTCCTCATCGTCTTCATCATTGAAAATAGCACTGTAAAACACATATGGGTTCTCAATCATCTCTGCCAGCGAAAGGCGCCCATCTTTATCCATATCTGCCTGCAAGCTCACAAAAGTGATACAACAATACAATCAATATTCAGAATCCATATCAGTACTCCAATTGCAAGTTAAAAAAAATGATGCAGGAGCATTCATCAACCACATTTTTCCTATCCTTCTACGCTTACTTGTGCAGAACTCACCCTCCGAGGAACCACATCTTAACTATCTGTTTCTGTCTCAATGACTCATCTACAATCTTTCTGAACTATCTCTAAACGTTATTTTTTTCCTTGGTCTGATATCTCTGGGAGAATAGATTAGACCATTGCATTTAAATTCCCCAAAAGCATGATGAGACTTTGGCTCTCCTTAATTTGAAAAATACCTATTCCTGAAACCATTTCCTAGTATGTGCATGGTTGGCTGATAACCACCATCTTTTAACATAGAAATCTACTGGCAATGATGATAAGGGAAGTAATGCAAAAAACTTTATGAAGAGAAGGAGTTCGTATTACTTCTAGAAATCAACAATAGAAATCAAACCGCGTCAATTTTTTAAAGCACTACAAATTTCCTTAACTGCTAGCAATTTCAAAGCTCTATAGTTTTTCAATATGCTAGTCAGACAAGGAGTTTCTAAAATCCACAGATCCCCCAAACCTGCTCTGCTGACCCAATATCAAAACTGGAGTGTGCTGCTGGAATATTTATGCCTTTCATAGGCTTAGAGTTTAAACATTACATGGTTTCACAATAGACCACCAACATTTTGCCAATTTGACACCATTAACTGTTCAAAAATGATCAAATCATGTTTATAAGAAAAGAAAAGAAAAGAAAAGAAGCCCCCTGCCACATGCATATGAAATAAAACTTAGAATAGCATTAACATCACAAGTGATTATATATTTGATCAATGCAAATATGATTCATGCAATTTAAACTTGTACATCTAGATGACCTAATAGCAAACATCAACTGACAGATATGTTCAGATTAGAGAGACCAAAAAATCATTCCAAATGAATACCTGTGATATTATGTAATCTGCTTGTTGTTTGGCATAGTAATGTTCTGATGGATGTATTTTTCCAATGATAGGTAGTAACTCAACATCAGATAAGAAACTGTAAATAAACCAAGGCAATCAAAAGTAAATAACAGTGAAAAGGAATCCATGAAGTAGCTGAGAAGGATCAGACATGATTATAACAATTACCCGTCACCGTCTTTGTCAAGCTGAGCAAACAAAGTTTTAGCTGGGGCCTCCATCAAATCATCAGAATCATGCGAAGAATTGTGATTTTCTTCATCATAGTTCCTCACCAAATCAAACAGGCCATGGAAGAATTCTTTAAAGTTAAGCTTTCCATCTTTGTCTGAATCCCTCTCCCTAAGAAAGCAAATGAAGAAGCAGTTAATTAGACACGCTAGGTCACCGTCTCAGAATCACATCACTCCAAGTGACAAAACAAAGTACAGTACTCTATATATGAATCAACTCTCAGCCATATAGGGACTGATGTTTTTCAAAATAGATAACACAAATAGACTTTTCAATCTAGGCATGATCCTGACGAGTACTCCAAATTCCCTGACGAATTTTCTTATACATGTATATATGTATTTGTTTACGAACAGACACTCTGAATTGTACATGCTAGAACTCAAGAGAAGCGTAACAGAGGACGGCAATATCACCTTACTTCCTCCTTGCACAACCACTCAAGTAGCTTTGGGTTTTTGCTGTCAGCTGGGTGTAAGAAGCTACAGAAGAAAAGAAACACTAGGATCAAATAAAGGGATCTAAACAGATAAAGAGAAGGGTGAAGCCAGCAACAGACGAGTAGTAGAACTCACTCATTGAACTCATTCAGATTAAGCAAACCATCCCCATCTGCATCTGATGCATTAAAGTGCTCTTCTTTCCACCATCCCATATCATAACCAAATGAATTGTTATCTGATTAACGCAAGGCAAGACACAAGTCACTAAGCTGATCTAAGACAAAGACAAAGTAAGTAGCTTTGAGTTAGTACCTGAATTCTGGACCCAGCTTGGGGGTTGATACTCTTTGAATGAAACAAAGCCGTCGCTGTTCTTGTCGTGGAGCTCCATATCCCTATGAGTCCTATGCAAGACTTCCTTCTGAGCCTGGTTCAAGTTCCAGAGAGTCAACTCGTGCTCGCTAACAAACCCATCTGCGGGATCTACGTCGACCTTAGGGAACAGCAACACTAGCCTGTTGGTCACATTGAACCTCTCTTCGTCGTTCAAGTAATCCTCGGCGTCCATGTAGCTTTCCCATTCGGGCTGGGACTCGGCGGCCGGAGCGGCGTCGTGGGCCGCCGTGGGATCCAAGTGCTCCTTCTCCCACTTGCGGTCCTCGCGGCGGCGCTCGATGTCGGCGACGAGAGGGTCGAAGGGGATGGGGTTGTGGTGAGGAGAATGGTGGATGGTGGTGAAGTTGGACCGGAGCTTCAGGCGGCGGTGGCGGTGGTGGTTGGATGAGGACTTGTTCGGCGACTGGGAGATGAGCACTAACATTAGCACTGCTATGGTGATGTATATAAACACCGACGCCCTCCCCATTTCGACCAAGATTTACTCTTTCTTCTTCCTTCTGTATATTCAAAATCAATCAATCTGTTTCTGCACTTGTGCTGCTTCTGGATTTGGAGAAAGCTTTTCTTTCTTTCTTTGGAGATTGAAATTTTAGAATGGAGTACTTGTTTGACTGATTGGACTAGGTCCCGACGAATCTAGCTAGCTACCAACGTACGAACCGAGACTGACCAAGAGAAGAGACTCTCTCGGAGATGATCTCAGTTCTCAGAAAACTTCTCTAAGTGGTGCCTCTCTCTCTGTATGAGCCGGGATCTGCTTAGCAATGGCATCACCCCGTGTTTTTTTATTTATAATTATACCGCTACGGTAAGGGCATGTTTGCTGCCCAAGATTGGATTGGATTGGATTGGATTGGACTGGACTATTATTTTCCAGGATTGGATTGGACTATTTTTTAAATTTTGTGTTTGGTGTTCATTAATTAATTGTCAACGGGATTATTTCTATTTTCTTACATAATCCCGACGCCTTGATTTTGCAGTCGCGAACCTCCTTAGCCAAGGAGACCAAAATCGACGTCCATAGCTAAGAATTCTTGTTCGAAGAGAGACGCTCGACGCTCTTCAGATCTGTAGCTGGCGACTCAGGTTCATCTTCTTCTCCTTCTCTCTATTATTTAAGATTTCTGGGTTGATTTTGTACTAGATGTCGATTGTGTACTCGATTATGGGTTGAAATTGGGGGACTCTGTACTCGACTTTGATTATGCTACTTGGGTTGAAATTGGATTCTGTACTCTGTTCTTCTGTACTCGACTTCGATTATGCTACTTCGATTATTTCTCTTTTTGCATGTAATCTTTATGCTCTGTGGCAGTTGCTGATCGAGCTTGATCGAAATGTTGAACACTCAAAGCTGACATATATCTTTAGTATGATAGAAACTCTGGGCCTCCATCGATCAGGTTTGTTCTCTCATTTTTGTTTAGTTTTACTTGTTGCAACTAGAATCTTGTGAAAGCTAAGTAATGGAGAGTGTAGGGAAGACAAAAACCATAACATATTGATGAGCACATTTTGACATTGCATACAATTTGAGGTCAATGAAGGGAACCTATAAATATGCTTATGGAGTTGTAGGCCTAACTGGAAGTTGAAACTTTTATCCAAATATAGGAGGGGCAATTTAAAGTTGAAATCTGGTGACAGACCACTTGTCTTTCTAGCTATTGCGCATGATGTTCTGTTTAGGGGTTAAATTTGTGTGTGCCATTACATGAAATGCATGAGGTATGGAGAAGGAAAAGTTGAATTTGACTCACATTGAACTTCCGATCGATATATGCATCTATCCTTTATTGAATCGTAGCATCTGGTTCTTATCTGCATAATTATTGGTTGTTGCTAGGGATATTTGATGCTTAAATGGATTGTAAATTATTGTAGTGAGGGAATGCCCTGTCATATAAAGTGAAGTGGTGAACAACTCATGTCATATATAGACATTTTCTTTATCTTATAGTTTTCCAAAAAAAACAAAAGGTAATAATTCTAGATGTGAACTAACCTGGTGCAAAATCAGTCACCGGCTTTCCATCCTGGTGGTGCACCGTTATCAGATCCATAGCCTCCGGAACCCATCATGTTGTAGCCACCACCATAGTCGTTTTTCAATGAACTATACCTGAAGCAATTTGGTCTTTGTGCATAGTTGTGAGCTCCGCAGTTGCAAAACCAGTCCCCTGGCAAGACTTCTGTTCTATTGCATCCATATGTCGTGGGATCAGGGCCACCATACTTGGGGTAGCCACATCGTTGACATGCTTCCTGCTTCTTGAAATTACAATGCTGGCATGCACCACACATCCAGTCTCCTCCTGCCCGGCTCATTCTTCCTGTGTATGCAGTCAAAAATATACTTAGCATATTGTAAGCCAACATTTAGATACTTTCCTTTGTGTGATTAGAAATATATAGAGAAGCTTCATCGGATCATCAAGGCAAAACTGTAGTAGTCGAGAATGTATTGTTTCTGTGAAGAAGCTGAGATAGCTAGGAAAGTCTAAAAGGATAAATGATAGGCATGACAATTTTACTGTCTCATCAGTGCTGTTCCATTACAAAAGAAAGATATTCTGCTGAACTCTTGCCATAGGTTCAGTCTTTTATAATGATAAAAGCTTCCTAGAATTTTAAAACTGAGGGAATTATATGATTTGCAGAAGAGAAAACCGAAGAAGCTATAGCTCACCTGAAAATAAAGAGCTTTGAAATATAAAAGTAATAGGACTGTTGTATCTCTGCTTGAACTGTGCTTGTTGTAGAATAGTACTACTTTGTCATTGAGTTGGTGTTCTTTAAGTCTGTGTAGGGAGGTTTATATATTACTTGTTCAAGGCTAGATGGGTGGGGGCCATGGATGTTCTGGTTTTATTCTGGGGCTTTCTTCAGATTGGTTTTCCTAAATATGTATAGAGGATTCCTTAAGATTGTTTCTTCACGTATTTTTTAGGATTCTTCACTCAACAAGTTACTACTGTTTCTTTCTGTATGCTCCAGTTATAGAGCAGAGTGACAAGTGGGTTTGTAAAGATGAGACTGATGAGGCATGCATACACACAATTTTGCCAATAAAATTCCACATGTGACCCTTGCCCCCCACCACCATCTTTACATTATTCTTCATGCATTATTGCCAAAGTTACACCCCAAACTATTATTCGTCATGCTCTCAGTATATCCACTATTTGTATCCGTGAAGGTGTTATGAGGGGAAGCTGCTACTTGAAAGTAAAAGGAGGCCCAGAGAATATGGCGACTACATTTTCTGAGTAAGTTATCTGATGACCACCTAGCCTCCTCATACTCTTATTACATAAATTTGTATATGATCTGTGATTTGACTCTCTGTGTTATGCGATTTAACCTACGAAGAACACAGTTGGGTCTGGATACGGGGAAACAGTATGTTTTACAATGCCTGAGAAAATCTGTAAAATAATAAGGCTACAACATGGAAACAGCTAAAATAAAATTTTAGTATATTTAATTACAATTTACAACAGAAGGAAGATGCCACTGAGGGGAGGTAGAGAGCATGCATTCTAATGCTGCATGAAACTTGTAGTTGTTGGAATTAATAATATTTTATATGAATTTTTTATTGGTGGAGTTTCCAATTGACCCTTTTAACTTCTACTAAGCTTTCCCAGAACTATGTTTCTACAGCAAAATGGTGTGTTTCCAGGATGTTTCCCAGTCTCTATCTCAGATGCAAACACAATCAAATGGTATTTTCATGCATCAGAGGAATCAACTTATAACATGGTAAGATTACTAAGATACAATGTGGTTTATCTGTCACCATTGTGTAACATGTACGTAATATGTATTTAGTACATCAATTATTCAGATGATTATACATTGTGATAGAAAGTTATATGGTCCATGCAGGGTTAGGATGAATCGCCATACATTGTTTTCACATCTCTAATTCAGGATTATTTGTTTTTCACGTGGGGAGCTGAGATCGAATGCTTACGAGCGCTCACACATCACATGCCAGAGAGTCCTCCTCATCCAATCTGGCACATACACCTTCCCCAAGTAGTTCATGTAGATGTGGGTCATGTTAGAAAGGGCACCGAGGAGAGGTAATGAGAAGCTTTTCTAGTCCTACTTTTTTCACTTGGAATCAATTCCTCCAAATTCACATCCATTACTAATTCCTTCTTACCTTGTCTTGGTTGCTTTTTTCCTTTTAAGCAATAATCAAAATACCATTCGAAGATTCATCTCACACTGCTTGGTTACCTAGCTTCGACCATTATCTGTCATTTCATGAGGAATTAGAGCTTTAGATCAATAATAGTTTACGACTAAAGAGCTTTATATATGCATGCATGATGCTTGTAAAATGTGAATTTTTCTTTTTTAAGAATGTATAAACTCAATTGAGATTTGTGAGGTGACTAACTGGGTCCTCTACCAGGAGCTGGTGGACCATGTGTTGGGAGATCAGTCTTGAAGTGCAGAAAGCAAATAGGTATGGGGGTAGCAAATCTTAACCTTCCATGCAGTTCCCACTCTCTTTAAGGAAAAAGACATGCTTTCAGTGAGTTTAATTGGAATAAGAATTGCCGCGTACTGACGCCTGCTTATGCACAATGAGCTGGAGAACCTGGTATATCACAAAAGTGCCACCTAGGGGCCAGTAGGGCCTTCTAGCTCTTTTGTATTGAGCAACTGCTGCATAACTCTGAATGCAAATTTACTTTATTATATAGTCTACAACGTACTATGTCTTTTTCCTGCCCAGTAAACAGTATTGACCATATAATACCGCCCTTTTCAATTAATTAACTTATAGGCCATGTTTAGCTTGCAGAATCAGTTCCTGGGAAAAGAATGCCATCCCTTGGCCGAAGGGATATGTTTTCATTTGGTTTGGGTATTTACATATTCTTGTGGCAGGTTTCGCGGTGAAACCTCCTAATTGGCAAACCATATGGATCCTCAGTTCATTCTGCACCAAAGTTTTAACAGCAGAAGACTTTTTTTTCGATAGAGGGCAGAAGACTGTTGAGTGAAGCATATCTTTTCAATGTCAACTTGGGTCAGCAAGCCCACGCTACCTCCCATGTGGATACAGAATGAGAAAAAGAGAGGATATGGCGAGGAGCCGTGATGATGATTTTGAGACGAAATCCGGTAGTTGTGTGTAGCAGTTTACAGATGCAATTGGTGAAGACTATAGAGTTTTTTTAAGCTCTTTGTTTCTTTTGTGTGACATATTTGATGAATCAGCCGCGTCCTTAGTTTTAATTGCTAAAAGCAAAAGTTGTAGTTTGATAAAGTAATTTCAATTTTCAGTTTATTTGGATCTTATCTTCAATTTTCTTGCTTTCTGTTATCAATTTGTTTTATACCAGTTAGGCTCATTAGGCTCAAGAACCTGTTGAGATCACAATTTGTTTTACTGTACTTCTTCCCTGAAAATGCTCAAGTGAATCCAAAAAATTGAAGCTTTGGCCATGAGAAAAGTTCTAATTTTGTCTTAATCCAAAAGACAAGAGTATTTCATTTTTGCACACCAAACTTTGGATTGGACTATTTATATTAAATAGTCCTTAGTCTAAATTATGAAACAAACACAAGATTGGATTAGGATTATATAAAGATAATTTATGTACTACCTCATTATATTAAGATTATAACAATCAAATCCTTTGTAACAAACATGCCCTAAGTTTACTATGACTCTCCATCAAATTTTCTCATAGAAGATAAACATCATGTATGAAAATGGAGATGAATGAAATTCTTCAAGTCCTTTGAGTTGGTAGTTGGTAGTTGGCAAGTTTCACTAAGTATAAATTTTACATATGAGTTTACTTCCAACCAATGCTTGCTGATGAGATTCTTTAGCACAATTCAATCCATGAATCTACCATGTGTTTGTCGACACAGAAAAATATGAAATGAGGAAGCTCTCATCCAGTCGTGAAAGATGAAGCTAGTGGAGGATCTGGACCTCTGCCGCGGCATAGTGGTAAGGAAAGTTTTCGATTTGCCCCGAATGTATTCAATTGGTTTGTTTTGATTACCCCACTATGTGGGGTTATTGCGACTTGTGTGGGAAATTTGTGCTTGATGAGGAAGGTTGCCGATTTTTGCAGGCCCGGGAAGCAAAGAAAGCGACGATGGCAGCGGGTAGGCCTATAGTCTCAGCAGGTGATGGTAACCAAGTGGATCCACCCACTGTCCCTCTTGGTTTTAAGGTTGTGGCCAAGGCTGCCACGATCCCAGTAATGGCTTAGGTGGTGTCGGTGGTTTAGGGTTTAGGGGCTGGGCATGCTAACCACGTGGCAAGCACGCAGGAGCCTCGGGTTGAGCCCATGGGACAAGTGTTCTACATGCACGACAACCCCTTCTTTTTGGGGTGGGGGTTCATCGACTTTTTTTTATTCTCTGCAGGTTACAGGCTCACCTAGTAGCGGTATTTCACGGCCACTGGTAGTACCCTCTAAAGCCCAGTTGGGTAAAGGGGACACCTAAAAGGTTTTGGTTTTTTATGTCAAATCGGACCGACGACGTGCTTCTCGTCCGTTCCAAGGGACACGCCCCCCATGCAGATGGGGTGTCTTCGCTGAAGCGGTCTGTTCATGAAGAAACACCTCCACTAGTGACTATGGTAAGTGGAGGCAGAAAATGAGCACACAAGCTTGAATCCACGCAGAAGAAGGTTGCAATGGATCCGGCGACACTCGCGAAGATACAAGCGAAGCAACACTGGATGACTTTGATGTAGTTTGTGGTGCATAGCTAAATAGGGTGTGGGACGCCCTATTTTTTTAGTTATTATTATACACCTAAACCGTTTTGCTATGTTTTTTGGGTACCAGACTGTAATAGTGTAGGTTGTTTTTTAGGAGTTCTTTCTATCGTGTCGTTAATCGGTGAACTCCTTTATAACTTACCAGCTTCTTATTCTACAGTTTCACCTTAAAAAAATGATCTAATTTTTTTATATATAAAATGTAAATTTGGTTTACCAAAGGACTATGGTCCATGGATTTGATAGAGTTGCGGACTGCTTGGAGCTGGATAGGCAGATCATATGAAAATGTTTGGGCCTCGAGCTAGTCAGTAGACAGGGATTAAAATAATGTGGGTAGCCCTTAGCACGATCCAACCAATTTTCGAATGATTATTATAACTGGAATTTGGGGACGAGAAATTTGAAGAAGAAACAAGTAGAGAAATGGAAAAGAAGAAACAAAATTAAGATTTTGTACGTACTTGTTAATCAAAAAAATTATCAAAATGTTACACGCCGGAGTCTTCATTGTAAATGGTTAACTATGAATTTTTTATTACTAAATTGAAAATAACAATAACAACAATGCAACTTGATTGAGCAAGCGCCTAAAATAATGCTTTCTCCAAGATCAGATAATATGATCAATTGTTGAGCATGGCGGCCAGATCCGTATAATAACTGTCAATGACTTCCTTGTCCATGTCCAATTTTTCCTCGTTCATGACATAATTTATGTACACTCCAAGAAGGTAGCCGCATTTTTGATGCTTTTAAGTATCACAACCACCACATTTAATAATAAGCTCACCGTCATCCTCATTTGCACCGCACTTGTCTACCTCCATCAAACAAATTGCCTCTCCCCTTGATCCATCGACTACGGGAAGCACAAATTGAGGATACATAAAAGGAAAATACTTAGGTCCAATAAGGCTACAAAACAAAAGCTCTTGGGTTTCTCCTATTTCAAGCCCTTAAACGCGCCTTAAGCGTAGATAGAATGAGAGATTTGTTCTGTTGTCGAGGTGTGCTTTGTTAGCGTGTCCAACGGCTATCCTCGATGGCTCCGGCCTCTAACCGTGTTGCTTCTTGGTGAGCATAGCCAGACGGGCGGTTATTTCTCGACTTATTTTGGATGTCGAGAATAGTCTAGGTAGGCAACGATGGTGCGCAATTTTCGACGGGACTGTATGTGCCTCTGCCATCTTGTGGTAGATGAGGGAGGTGCGACTGTTTCACAGGTCTTCTGGTTCCTTTTTTGGGGCTGTGTGGATTGGGTCGGCATAGAACTGATGATGGGGTGGTTTTACTCTTTCTTGGACAGATCTGACATAGTCAGATCTGCTCCCCACAAAGGTTTGCGCTGCTTCGTGTGGGGTCTTGCCGGACAATCCAACAGAGGTCGGGGGAGCTTCCCGACGGCGTCGAGTAGATGGGTGAGTGTTGACTTTGGTCAACAACATCGTATACAGAGCTGTTGTGTCATGGTTGTTACTGGGCCAGGTTACTTTTGGGGCCTGAGAGTTTTCCTTAGGCCTATTATGTATTTTTCTCTCTAATTTAGTTCAAATAATCCAGTTAGTGATATATTGTATCGCTAATATGTTGACACCTGTTGTGGTGTTTCTTCTTCTGGCTATGTTTGGTTTATACAATCATGTGGTGTCACTTCTGGCTTTGTCCAGTATTTACACCCGAGTGGTGGATGCTCTGGCTACGTCCAGTTTTAGTTTCAATTAGTGTCGGATAATCTCACATGTTTTCATTTCGTTATTTAACCAATTACACATCAGTTTAGTTCTCTTTACCCTCAACCATAATGAAATGAGAGGATTAGGCGAGGGTGCTTGTGGTTGTCACCTGAAAGTGACTTGTTACATGTTGGTGCAAGCATTTTACCTTGTCGATTATGGGAGCTCGCACATGAGTTTTTTACCCCACATTTTTCATCGGTTCTGCTTACATTCTTGTTCTTGTTTGTGTCATTTGATTGAGTTCTTTGGTCTCGATCAGCAGCTAAAGTTTGTACTCTGTTTCGGTGGTAGGAAGAGCACTGTTGTAGGTGTTGGTTATCAATTGATGTGCGCGTTGGGATTGGTTTGGCGTTGGCTCGGAATATATGTTTTAGACTGGGCTCTTTTGTCGCTCTTCTTAGTGATCTTTGCAAGACAGTTTGTGTTTGTGCAACATTATGAAGGCAGCGACAATAGTAGTTTAGGTCTAGAATATTTTTCTTTTTGTAGGGGTGTTCTCTTTGCCCTTACTGTATGCAGTTTAGGTTTGAGGTGCAATTTTTTTTATGTAATTTATCTTGTATTAAGGCTATTATGGCTCTCGCTCGGTCTGGTTTATCCATCAAAGTTTTTTATTAAAGTTACTCTTTTAACCCAAAAAAAAGTTAATTATACAAATCATGATTTTCTATATTACAATCGTGATCCTTTACTGTTACTTACATGTGATTTCCTGTTCATAGTCCTGTTCAATGTTTTTGTTCATACTTTTGTGATATTGTTCATAGGCGTGCGGCCCGTGCGGCTCTTTTCTCCTCTAAAGTCAAACCGTTGATCGCTTCTCTCCTCTCACACGCAAACTTTGCTTCGCTCTCCTCTCCAGATCTACCATCACTTTCGCTTCTCCCAAATTGTGATTCCCTTACTTTTTGATCTCTAGTGATGTCCCAATCTCTCTCTTTAAACTCTCCATTCTTGCCTTGTCAAAGTTGTCGTTGCCAAGAGTCCGCTGCTCTAGAATATCTTCGCAGTATGCTCTCTATCCAATAAAGTTTCCATGCATTAGTTTTGAATGGAGATTCAAAAGTATCTTCGTAGATGGGTTTGGTTACCCAGATGTATAAACGATGTCAAATTTGATCTGAAGTGTAATAAGGCTATTATATATATAATTTTGCAGGTACATAGGAAGACTATGCTCATTTTGTTGTTGTTTGAGTATTTTGGGTAAGCTCATTTTATTATTGTTTCTATATAGAGAAATCTGCTTTTATTTTTTTAGGTTTCGAACTCTTCGTTGTTGTGTGAAGCTTAATTTTTCGAAGTGAATTCATTTGTTGATCAAAGAAGTTCCCTGATCCATGTTTTTTTCATTCAACCTATGATTAGCTTTGTTCAACTGAACTTCAGGAAAATGATTTTGGATTCATTTAGGATTAGATTATTTGTTTACATGTTCCACAGATTAGGATGAATTTTGATTTTAGATAGGTTTTGTTGTTGATTGAATAAGTCAGTGTGGTTTATATTTTGAGGGTTTAGGGAAACGGTTTGCCAACGATAAAGCAAGGATTGGTCGACTATAGGGGCCCAGTGGCTAGCACTACCTTTCCTATTTCCATTCCCAGTAATTAATCGAATTTCACACTCAAACTAATATCAACTTTGTTGTGATATAGATAACGGAGAATTACTATGTGTGAAAGAGATTTTGTTGATTGAGAATTCCTTACCCAAAATTCACTTCATATAGATTGTTGTTTGATTGGGTATTAATGAAGTATGTGTATTGCTTGATTAAGTATCGATGAAGTGTGTGTATTACTTGATTATGTATCAATGTTGAGTTCACAATTGAATTTAATGTTATGAGACTCTGTATTTGTATCTTTTTAGTGTTTGGGAGAAGATGTGAGATGTATGTGGTCCGTCAATTTGAATACGGATTGGTTGGTGATTGATATTGCATTTTTAAGACTTTTTTTATATATTTATTGTGTGCTGCTTCTCCATTGTATTTTGATGGAAGTTTGGGTTTCTCTACTCGAATATGTGTCAATGATCTATAATGCTCTTTCTTTTTTAATGCCTATGATCTAATGCGCTTGATCATGCATTTGATGCTTAAGAAAATGGACTGCTAGGTTAAGATGATTTATTATTATTAAATAGGCTCGATCAAGCATAGTTGGATGTTGTTGTATTGCTCTGTTAAAATGAAGATTTTTTTTTCTCAAGACAATGTTGATGACTTTTATGTGCTAATGCAAGTCTCATTATACTACTCCCATTTGGGATTTCAAGAGAAATTATTGGCTGAGTATTCACAAAGCTCTTACGGTTGAGTATTCTACCTACAACTTTGCTGAAGATTAAAGAAGATTAAGCTCATCTTACTGTCTTTTATTTTGGGTAAGCTCTTTTATCTTCATTCATTCATTTTGTTGGATAGTCATTCGTTCCTTTATTTGATGAAGTTTGGGTTTCTCTACTCAAATATGTGTCAATGATCTATAGGGCTCTTTCTTTTTTAATGTTGATGATCTAATGCGCTTGATCGTGCCTTTGATGCTTAAGAAAATTGACTGCTAGGTCAAGATGATTTGTTGTTATTAAATAGGCTCGATCAAGCATAGTTGGATGTTGTTGTATTGCTTTGTTAAAATGAAGATTTGTTGTTTCCTCAGGACTATGCTTATGACTTTTTTGTGCCAATACAGGTCTCATTATACTACTCTCATTAGAGATCTCAAGAGAAGTTATTGGCTAAGTACTCGCAAAGCTTTTACGGTTGAGTATTCTACTTACAACTTTGCTGAAGATAAAAGAAGATTAAGCTCCTCTTATTGTCTTTTATTTTGGGCAAGCTCTTTTATCTTCATTCATTCAATTTGTTGTAAAATCGATAGTCATTCATTCTTTTATTTGATGAAGTTTGGGTTTCTCTGCTCAAATATGTGTCAATGATCTATAGTGCAATGGTTTGATTGTTGGTAGATATAAACGGACTTCTCTGGTTTCATTGTTCTTTCGTTTTTGGTGATTTTGATCTAATATTGAAGATGATTCAGTTTACTGGATGTAGTACTGTACATTCATTTTTTCATGGAGTTTATCTACTTGCATGCATAGCTTTTCCTATTTAGTGAGTACAATATCTGTTATCTCCTTACATGTGAATTAGTCCCATATTGTTTTTTGATTGAGATGCTTTCGAAAACAATGTTCATAACATAAGGTACATTACATGATGGAAGAAGTAGAATAATGAAATCAGATTGTTTCAATGATGGTGTATCTTTTTTTTTCTGTCTCATACTAACATAAATGTATTCATGTATTTTGCTTTTACATCTTTGTATTAATAAATGTGGATTTTTGTCTGCCCTCGGAATGATGCCAAAGTTTCTAACATGTGTGAATCTCAGTGATGTTTTACATTGATGAGAAAACTTGAGTAATGCTTTACATTGTTGTGAATATTATGACTGAAAAAGTTAGCAAATTTCTGGTTCCTAATTCTCTGCTAATATACTGCTATTCAATTAATTTGTAATTACAATCCTGGACCAAAGCAGAAACTATAAGTTGCTAGATGATGAAATACTCCAACCAATTCCAAAGGAAGTTATCATTCTCTCTGGACCACCTGCCTTTCCACCACCACCTCCGCCTCTATCAAAGGGCGGTAAGGTGATGACCTTGGTTCTTTGAGGATGTCACGGTGGTGGTGGAGCAATTTGATGAGCTGGCGCCGATTTAGTGTATTTCGACAGCATGGGTGAAGGTATAGGCCTGAGTGGTTGTAATTGGCGAAGGAATGGTGGCATGCATGCACTGGGAGATATTCTTGGTCATTATGTGGATTATGACGATGATAGACTTTAGGAGAGTGGGAAAATTAGACTTCTGGTAGCAGTAGACCTATGCTAGAGGCTGGTAATAAAGACAAGGATTTGGCTCGATCCTTGAGCGATGATTGATTGTGAGATGGCATATCTACCTCCAGGGTTACTGTATGAGTTGTGGCAACTTTGATCACAAAGTGGATGGATGCCCTATAAAATGTGATAAAAAGACAACTAAGGAAGAAGTCTGTAAGGGTAGGTGTGGAGCAAGAAGAGGTGGTGTTGACTGGTATTGACAATTGTACATGTAATCGATTCGAGGAGGTGGCAAATAGTTGGGTGAAGAAGGTGAGTCAGGTGACCAAGGAGAAGAGTCCTACAAGACAGATAATATAGGTGCAAGGCTTTATTCAAGGTATAATTTATGTGATGGAGAATTATGTTTTATCTCTTGTTGCATAGAGAGCCACGAGTTTAGTGCTAAACCTTGAAGGTCCTAGAAAAAGGAGGCGACATTCTACTTTAGAGGGTGCCAATAAAGGAAGATCATAGCTTATGCGGAAAGGGATGTCAGTACAGCCGAATCCCATGCAAATCTAATTTGGCTCTTTGTTTGTTTCTCGTTACATGAGGGCGGGATGGGTTTGTTCAAAAGGGGTTTAGGGGACAGTTTCATCATGCTCCAGTGAAACTTTGGAGGGGCGATTGTTCTTTGAAGAGAGACTGGACTACTTTGTTTTGGGTCAGAGGTGGTGCTCCTGACCTGGGTGTGTCCCAATGGTAGAGATAATGCTTATATATCTAAGGAGTGGTGTACCCGAATTTTTTTAGTTCAATGTTAGTCTGGTATGTTTACGTAGGTTTTGAAACTAATTATGGTTTATAGTATTAATACGTTAATAATTTCATTTCATTGTATCGGACAAGATCATCCAGTGAAACTTTGTATTACTACTATTTTCAAATAAAAATTAACCGTCATATCAAAAAAAAGAGAAAAAACTATACAGCTAACGCCTAAGCCCTAAGGTAATACTAATTTTACTATTGACTCCCAATTCTCCATCAAATTTCCTCATAGACCATATGATAATGTGGGCTCGAGAAGGCCCAAATCAATCCAGTAAAGAGGGATTAAAATAACGCGGCCAGCCGAGCATGATCCAACCCATTTTCGAACGATTTTTTTAATTGGAATTCGGGGATCAGATATTTGAAGAAGAAACAAGTAGAGAAATGAAAAAGAAGGAAGCAAATTAAAGACAAAAGAATCTCTTCGTCGGAAGAAGGAAGGGAGTGGTGGATCTCCTCCCCCTAACTGAAACAACAACAACAAGAAGAAGATGTTGAAATTTTTGAATCGAGTGGTGGGTGGATCGGGGAGTGGACCCAAAGATCTGCCGTACAACATCGGCGAAGCCTATCCTTGTGCTTGGGGATCCTGGACTCACTTCAAGGGCACCTCCAAGGTCGTCTCTACTCTCCTTTCTTCTCTCTTTATTCATACCTTCACTAACAACATTTTGAATTTGAATCAATCGCTTCATCTTGGTTTTGCAGGACGATGGGTCTCCGGTCTCAGTCTTCGCCATCTCCGGAAGCAATGCTCAGGACGGTCATTTGGCCGCTGCTCGCAACGGTGTCAAGCGCCTCCGTACTGTACGACTCTCTCTCTCTCTCGTTGTCTACTGTAGGGTTTGCTTTTGATTCTGATTTCTGATGTAAGACCTCCTCTTTGTTTTCAGGTCAGACATCCCAACATCTTATCATTTCTCCACAGTACCGAAACCGAAACCATGGATGCCGCCACCTCCAAGCACACTATCTACATTGTCACCGAGCCTGTTATGCCACTCTCCGAGAAGATCAAAGAACTCAGTTTACAGAACATCCAAAGGTAACTTACTCGATGCCATATCTTATCCTATTCTAGTTTCTTATCTGCATATGATACGACTTCAGGAACACAATGTTGATTATCTTCTTCTCAGGGACGAATATTACGCGTGGGGACTGCATCAGATTGCTAAGGCTGTTAGTTTCTTAAATAACGATTGTAAACTGGTATGTTATATCTATTCATCTTATAACGCATCACACACTCTACTGCTAGCTGAGTCCATAATTTCCTATCAGTTTCAGTCATATTCACACTGCCAGTGCAACTACAGGTTCATGCCAACGTCTGCGTGGCCAGTGTTGTTGTAACTCAAACGCTGGACTGGAAGCTGCATGCTTTTGATGTTCTGTCTGAGTTTGATGGCAGCAATGAGGCTTCTTCGGGACCAATGCTGGTAAGCCTGCGTCCAGTTCTGATCCAGTACTGTTTATTTGATATAAGTCTTTTGTCGGGTTATATTGACACAAGTGGGGGTTAAGTATCATGGGAAGTCAACAGAAATAGTAATCAGCTGTGATATGATTCTTACTAATTCTTACCTGCCTTCAGCAATATGCCTGGCTTGTTGGTTCACAATACAAACCAACGGAGTTGTTGAAGTCCGATTGGCCTGCAGTCAGAAAGTCTCCACCCTGGGCCATTGATTCGTGGGGTTTGGGTAAGTCTCTAGCTGAATGGTGGTTTGTTGGGTCTGATTGTGTTTTCTGTGGCTGCTAGTCCACCATCGATATACTGCTGATTAGTTTGTACTACTTTAGTTATGTATTTTCTAGTGCTATTAGTTGTTGCATAGTCTTTCCTTGAGAATCTGAACTCTTTATTTTATATTGTTTTTATTTACTTTCTGGAACTGATAGGTTGCCTTATCTATGAGCTCTTCTCTGGTATGAAGTTAAGCACCACAGAAGAGCTGCGAAACACTGGTTCTATTCCAAAGGTGAGCCTTCTAAAGTTTATTCCAAAGGTTACCCTTCTATACCAAAGGTTAAGGATGAATTATAGTCATTATACTCATGTATATATGTATATGGATGTTGTCTAAAGTCTGTGTTAGTTTCATTTGACTGGATCTTTTGTGAAGATTCATTTTCATTTCCATCTCTCCATTTTCTTGTCTCACAGTCTCTGCTTCCAGATTACCAGCGGCTCCTGAGTTCCTCGCCCGCTCGTAGGTTGAATACGTCCAAGCTTATAGAAAACAGTGGTGATATATCTTTCCCAACTTGAATTAGTGAATGCTTATATTTCTAATTAAACTTTAGTTTTCAGAATACTATTTTGCTTTGTATTTCAAGGTTTGATCAGCATGTGGTAATCTCCGATACAGCACCTATTAGTTCCTGGACTTCAGTCCATGTAGTATGAATACACTCTTTGTTTGTACTTTACGGCTTGTTTGTTTGACTGGTCCCAAATATCAATAGTTTTGAATTTGTAACTAAAAAACATTTAGTCAACAGTGACAAATATTACACTGATTAGGCCATGGGTCTCACAGTTGAAGCTCCTGATCTTGAGTGCGTGTTAGGAAGTAATAGAAATCTGATCCCTTTTTCTAAAGATGAGTGAACCTTTATGCTCTCTTGGAAATCATACTATCTTTGTTCACATACTGTGCTCTTTCCCCTGTTTTTGTTATATAGGTGATCTACTTTCTTTTATCTTTCTCAGACTGCCTAATGTGTTTCACCCTAGTATTAGCTGAATTTTTTTCTATCCCACTGAGTGTTGCAACAAATTGATTGCAGCCTATTTCCAAAATAAGTTGGTGGATACAATACACTTCATGGAAATTTTAAATTTAAAAGATAGTGTTGAGAAGGATACCTTCTTCCGCAAGCTTCCAAATTTGGCAGAGCAGCTACCTCGTCAGATTGTTCTGAAAAAGGTGAGTTTTTGGAGTTATCATGTGAACTTTTCACTTGAAGTATATACTAATCTCTGAGAATGATTTTTTTTGACTTCAACTCCTTTTACAGTTACTTCCTTTACTAGCTTCTGCCCTTGAATTTGGTTCAGCTGCCGCACCTGCTTTGACTGCACTGTTAAAAATGGGTTCCTGGCTTTCAACAGAAGACTTTAGTGCAAAGGTAATTGTGTTCCAATACTCTCTGCTTTAACCTTATACATTCTATTTTTGCATTCGACTTAAACTTCTCTTGAATAGTTGAATTGTTGCTCGGATGTTCTCTGTTACGTATGATTCTTCTATTCATTATAATTTGGGTAACCATCTCATTTGTATATATATTGCCATATAGGTACTGCCAACCATTGTGAAACTGTTTGCCTCCAATGATCGAGCTATTCGAGTTGGTCTCTTGCAACATGTTGATCAGTTTGGTGAATCATTATCATCACAAATTGTTGACGAGCAAGTATGAAACCAATGGTTTTTTTTCATTGATCAAGCAAATTCTTGTTTCATTTTGTTATTGTTCCGGCAGTCTACTAGTTCCAGAGTTCTAAATGTGCACGATATTTGGAATTAGGTTTATCCCCACGTTGCTACTGGTTTCTCTGATACATCTGCTTTTCTGCGGGAACTGACTCTAAAGTCGATGCTCGTACTCGCTCCTAAGGTCAGTGCAATTTTGTGGTTCTAGAATATCTGTTATCTTCTAGACAAAAGGAATAAAAATATTAAAATGTTATTCCTGCTTGTCCTTTGCACTGTTTATTAGACAGTGTTAGAGCCACTCTGATTAGAGTCTTTATTTATGAAGAATGCTTTAGTTAAGCAAAAAACTAAGCTCGGCATTAGCCAACTCTATCACAGGCTTTGATTGAATAGCTGATTGCACAATGTGCTGCATTTTTGGGTTAAAATTCAGTCTGCTTATCAAATCTCGAATCTTCTAGTTGCTTATTTATATTCCTTGTCTTGTTTTAGTCTAAGAGGTCATCCTTTCTCCCTCTTAATGTCAAACTATGAGTGCTAGCTTCTGACAGGTTGTCTGTTTACTTTGTAGCTTTCTCAACGTACCATTTCAGGGTCTTTGTTGAAGTATCTGTCAAAATTACAGGTACGACTCTAAATACTGAAATAACAGCCATCGCTAGAATTTCTCATACTGTATAATATATGTCTGTTGATAAATATCAACACTAAATTTTTTTCCCTTTTACTCTCGTATATTTTATCAGTTTGATTTCCATTTTTCAGGTTGATGAAGAACCAGCAATTAGAACAAACACCACTATATTGCTAGGGAATATTGCAAGCCATCTGAATGAAGGGGTTAGTATAATTGAGTTGCCCCATCTATTTTTTCATATCCATCATATTGTCTAGTAGTTGGGTGTTGATTACAGTATCAACTTATGGTTTCATATCTAAATACAGACAAGGAAAAGAGTTTTGATTAATGCATTTACTGTTCGTGCATTACGGGATACTTTCTCACCTGCCCGAGGAGCAGGTATCTTCTGTTTCATTCGTGTATTTCTTGTTTTTCACAAAGTAATGAAAAAATAACGTTTATGTAATCTGAATTCATGAGCAATTTAAGCCTTGGGTTTCGGTTCTTCAGTTATCTTCATAATCCAACTGTTTCTATGATCTCATTTATCATGGAATTCTGGCAGGTATCATGGCTTTATGTGCAACCAGTTCTTATTATGACATTACTGAAATTTCAACTAGGATTCTCCCAAATATAGTCGTTCTTATCATTGATCCTGACAAGTAAGTATGCTGTCAATAGTTATTCTAATTCTCTGTATTTTTATATGTATGTAAGAGTAGGACATGATTTACTTCCGGTGAACTGTAATGGTCCATAAACTTCTTCAATGACGTTTGGCATGTCCATCTTGTTCATTTTGATGTGTACTAAAGAAATAGTTATGCAATGACGTTTGGCATTTGAGTATATGTACATCGGTTCACGCATTTTTCTGTTTCTTTTCTTTTCCCATTGAAACAGTGATGTTCGATCTAAGGCATTTCAAGCAGTTGATCAGTTTCTACAGATAGTGAAGCAAACCTATGAGAAGGTGCATGTTATAAATTTCATGTGGTTTGCTTCATGTTTATTTATTTGTTTCTCATATCTACATGTATTTTGAAATCAACTGTTGGCTGATGTATATGACAGCATATTATGCACTTGTGTAACTAAGATAGTAGTCTAGAATTCTTGTGTTTCTTGGGCTAGTCCTATTGTAGTCTTCATGTGTTATGTTTTACATCCTTTAGCTTAACTGTGAACTTCTTCTCCACGTCTTTTGTTGGTGTTTCTGGTTTCTTTTTCATTGAAAGGTTGTTTTTATTTGTTTATTTTCATCTTTTACTAATCCAGTATGTAAAGATCATCCAGTATGTAAAGATCTGCAAGTGTGAAGGTTCAGAAGAAGTTTCACAAACCTCTGTCTCGTGTGTGTATAATGCGTCATTTTGATGTTGTTTATTTACTTTCCCCTCTGTTTTATTGTAGACAAATTCTGGAGATACCACAGGGGCTGCAGACGGAATGTCATCAATGCCAGGAAATGCTAGTTTACTAGGGTAAGTTGATTTGGAATTATGGGTTAGTCATTGTCATGTCCTTGGGTTGTATCTCGTTGTTGCTTTGCCTTGGTTTAGTTTTTTCTACACCTTAGTGCTCGACTTAAAGTGTGAGACATTATAGAGTGTGAGACATTATAGAGTGTGAGACATTATAGAGTTTCCTTGGTTGCTCTACACCCATTGTTTTGTTGAAAGTGTGAGACATTATAGAGTTTCCTTGGTGTTCTATTCAACTTAAAGTAAAGCAAATCTATAATTATCATGCAGATGGGCAATGAGCTCCTTAACTCTCAAGGGTAAACCTGCTGAACAAGCTCCACTTGCTCTTGTAAATACCAGCACACCTCTAATTAAAACGACTTCCGATCCCAGCTCAGGTACACATTTTGATAATTAGTTTGATACTTTCTCTTTAGTTGCGTTTATCTTGATGGAAACTGTGTAATGGTATGTTTATTCTGCTTCTATTTTCCCAAATTTACTCTCTGATATTGTTCTACTACAATCTTAGTGATGGATACTCCAAGCACAGCTCCTCCCCATGTAAGTTCGACAACAGACTTCCCAGATCAACATGTACCCGAGTCACCTACATCAACAGATGGCTGGGGAGAGCTAGAAAATGGTATTGAGGAAGAGCATGAAAGTGACAAGGATGGGTGGGATGATATTGAGACCCTTGAAGAGCCAAGACCACCGACAGCTCTTGCTAACATTCAAGCTGCTCAGAAGCGGCCGGTCTCACGACCTGATTCGTCAAAGCAAGGTAACTAAACTGCAGTATCAAGAAATGCAAATTTATTTACCTATGTAGTTTGGCCAATATGAAGTGAGAATAGAAATGAAATATTCCATAGGAATTTACTGCTAGTAACAAAAGTTTGAAGATGAGTTCTGCGCTTTGTCTCTGAACTTCCTATTCTTACTATTTCTTTGTCTAATCCCAACTTACTGTCACAAATGCTGTTTTGAGATCTTCTAGTTTGTTACTTGTAATATCCTCTGACAGACTAGCCCGTGCGCATAAATGCTCATAACTCCTATATATTTACAGTTGGGTATGCTCTCACCATTTGATTTGTATTTATATCTATCAGCTAGTTTGCGACCCAAAGCCACAGCCAGAGTTGTCAAAGATGAAGATGATGATTTGTGGGGCTCCATTGCTGCCCCAGCACCTAAAACAAGTTCTAAGGCTTTGAATTTGAAAACGAGTCGAGCAGTTGATGATGACGATGATCCGTGGGCTGCTATTGCCGCTCCCCCACCTACTACTAAGGCAAGACCGTTAGCAGGTGCCGGCAGAGGCCGAGGAGCTAAACCCACTGCTCCAAAGTTGGGTGCACAGAGGATAAACCGTACATCTTCGTCCGGAATGTAAATGTCAAAGAGGACCAACACAAAAATATGTGGGTTAAGATTTATTTCTCTAAATTTTTCCCAAGTTGGTGGCTATAATTTCTTTCAAGAGGAATTGTATCTCCACCCCCACTCATTAATTGATATGTACTGATATTTCTTTAGTTTGTTTCGATTTTAAACAGAAGCCACCATATGGTATGTAGCATATTTGGTCATGGTGTGAGGATTAGGTGGTATAGACTATATAGATGCAGCAAACTGGCTGTCAATTTTGTGCTCGTAAATTTGGGATGTAATTGTCGCATTCTTGTAATTAAAAGCATGGGTCGTTTCCTGCTTGCTGGATTCATTCGAACATCTTAAGTAACTTTGTCAAGCAAACATGATCTATCTATTGTATTATGTAAAGAGAGAGAGAGAGAGACTGAAGAGAGCAATGTGCTGTCTAAAATTGACCAGAAATTGCCTTCAAAGGTTCATATCAAACATTTGGCAGAGACATTTGAAGTCTTGCGCAGATATGGAACGAAGCTCAACCCAGCCAAGTGCATTTTTGGGGTAGTTTCAGGACAGTTCTTTGGTTACATTGTCAATCAAAGGGGTATAGAACCAAACCCAGAAAAGGTGCAAGCCATAATCAACATGCAAAGAAGGACGTCCAAGTGTTAACAGGGAGAGTTGCCCATTAAACTAAAGGGCATGGCATCAATATCTGTGAGGCCATAAAGCCAGCCATACGAGAGCTCATGAGGCAAGGAAAACTCTTACAATATAAGTAAGATGAGGTGGAAGTTTATTAACGACGAAGAAATGTCGACGATGAACCTCCGGTGAGAGAAATTCTCGTTGTGCATAGAGGACCATCAATTAGGAGAGAAGATGAAGTTCGTATTAGGAGTGAATCAAGACAAGCATAGAAGATAAGGAGGATTTGTCATGTGGAATGGGGAGGGAGGCACCTGCAAAAACACCCCGACGCTCAAGTCACTAGGAGTTATTCTCTTATAGAATTTTTGTAATCAGAACATGAATAAATGAAATGAGAAGGTGAGCGCTCTTTATGCTTTGAGCCGCAATAATCAAAGGGTCAAGTGAAATCAAATCATGTGCCTACTTCCCCTCCGGCTTTTACTCGTGAACTTTCAACTTGGGCTCATTTTTTACATGCCACATTTATTCAATACTCATCTATTTTCCGGCGTAGTTGCAACTTGCACTTTTACCTCTCTTTTGCTACAGTATAAGCCTCACTTGTATAGTTGTTAGTATACTATATGGTACATGTCTAATTAAGTATGATTAACGCTATGCATTGACTTACACCTCATAAATTAACGGAAAAATTGACCAGAAATGAACAACTTTGTTGAATAGACCTTTCAGAACTGACCAAGTCCTGACGGAATACGCGCCCTCCAAACCTAACGGATTGGATAGGTGTTGCAGGTAGAGTAAGGAAGACTATTCCCACGTCGAATAAGAAATGTTCAACCAACCTCCAACCGCCTACTTAAAACCTCATTTATGGCAGGAAGGAGATAACGCATCTCACGTTAGTACTTTGCTAACGTTATTATACTTTTGATTCACTAACTTAGGCATAGAAATATCGAAGACGAGCCGCCCCGTCTCGATCTCTAACGCACTTTGTGAACTGTAATTTGATAGGTGAAGTGCAGAAGAAAGAGACATCCGTCAAGAACGATCCTCACAATCATCTCACCATCCATTACCACTTCCTAACGGAAACCAGTTAAAACAATGGTATAATTTTTTATATGATTGATTATCAATTTCCTTGTAAACTTGTACAAATTAAGCTGAATTTGTAATGGTTTCTTTCCAAATAAACAATATTCGGATAAAGTCGTATTAAATAGGATAAGAGTCCGTCTTCGTATATATGCAACAAATCCAACAATAGAATAGCCCCCACCCTTTGTCTCTTTTTCTTCTTCGTCTCAGAAACTGAAACTGAAAATTCAAACCAGCAAAAGAAAGAAAGATAGGAACTTTGCAACTGCTTGCTTACTGTATTTGATAAGTGAAGAAGAAGATAAGGAAAGGTGATGCTTTGTTCTGTTCTCCGATGTCACACTTGTGTTTGTTTGTTTGTGTTTGCTCTGCAACTGTGTACTGGTTTTTGTTGTTTGTTTAGACTGGTTAGTTTCTAGAGTTTGCGAGTTGGGATGATGATGAATCAGCAAATTGAAATGGGTGAGTGATTTTTTTCGATCCCAGCTGTCGTCTGTGTTTGTGCAACTAGTTGTTGTTGGAAGAATGGATGGGACCAACTTAGACCCCATCATCTCTCGCAGGGCACTTCCAGGATAACCCATCAACATCATCCTTAATTTCCTTGCGTGCCCTTGTACCCTTTTCACTCTCTTTCTTGGTGTTTATCTAAAATTCTGGATTCTCCAAATTTGTTCTTATTAGGCTTCTAATTCAAACCTTTGTTCTTTGTATTTTACTGTGCTAATCTAAATTCAGCTGTAAGAGTAACTACTGAATCTGTCAATTTCACTTTGTGGTGAAATATTAGACACACACACACACACACACACACACACTCAAAGGGTTGGTAGCTCCTTGATTAAAACTGTCAGTATTTTGTTGTACTTTGAATGGCCTTGGCTGATAGCCAATCTTTTATAGGGTTCTTGAAACTTGAGCATACTTTGGTTCCCTAAAGTAAGGATCTTGTCAATGATTTTTTTGTAATATTCAAGCCGTAACCCTTTTTTTGATCTCTCGGTTATTGACATTTTGATTATATGTTTAGCTTCATATCTGGGATTTCGACTTGGGGACTTGTGTTGTCTTGCATAACTGTTAGATTAGCAGCAGCTGGTGAATCTGGAGGTAGTATATACTAATATACTAGTTCTACTGTGCCGAACTGTAACTTCAAAATCAGTGGGCCTCTAGTGTTGAAACTGTTGATCTCTGTAAAATTGCTGATAACTGGGATTTTGTTTTGTTAGAATTGGATGTGGCACTAAGAGTACTAATCGTGTCCATCAAAGATTTCTGGGTTTTGCTTGTTTGTTTCACTACTCCATGGTCTCTTTCATATTTCACTGCAAAACCCCTAGTTACCTCTCTACCCAATTTAGTCACAGAATTCTTTTTTTCTCATAAATTATGTTCACATTTATTGCCTCATATGGTTTTCAGATATTTCTCATGGTCTAACTGACCTTTGTTGCCTTTCCTTTCACAATAGGTCAGCAATTCAGAAGAGTCCAATTCTTGAGTTCCAGACAAACCACCATTGAAATCTTCACATAGCTCACTGTGTTTCATTTTTAGTTTAATTGGGTGTGGTCTCTGGTTTAGCTTAGCTGCGGTGCCGTTTCTGAGTTTCTTTGAATTTTTCTCTTAGTTTTGCCTACTACCAATGAAGTTGTTGCTGGCACCCACTACTCAATTATTATAGATCCAGGCCCCAAGAACTGCCCTAGAATTGAGTCGTCTTTAAAAGGGTGTAACATAGTTTCTGGGTTCATTTTTTCTCCTCTGTGGGCAAGACTTTGGATAGTGGAATCAAAGATGACTGAGGAGGAAGCTGGTAGTAGCTCCTTGTGGAGTCGAGAGCAGGATAAAGCATTTGAGAATGCCTTGGCAACTTACCCCGAGGATTCTCCAGATCAGTGGGAGAAAATTACAGCTGATGTGGAAGGGAAAACCCTAGAGGAGATAAAGCATCATTACGAACTCTTAGTTGATGATATAAGCCAGATCGAAGCTGGTCGTATACCGCTGCCGTGCTACAATTCTTCTCCAGAGGGTTCAACAAGCCATGCCAGTGACGAAGGAATCAGTAAGAAGGGACACTACAGCAGTGAATCTAATCAGGGCAGTAAGGCTTCAAGGGCAGATCAGGAACGCCGTAAGGGGATTGCTTGGACAGAGGATGAACACAGGTAAGTATATCATTTCTGATTATTGTTTTGCTTGCCTAAATGGTACTTTTCATTTATACCTGTAGTGTTGTCCTTTGCTGCTTTATGATTTAAAATTTGCTTGTTTCTTGAATAGAGTTGCATTTGATGGTGATGATAGCTGAATTAAGTTCTTAGGTGTCTCCATGGTATTTCTATAATTCAATTTTGATCTGCAAAGTCATTGGTTATGCTACCATTCTTTTAGGAAACAGCCATTAGTGGGTGAAACATTTCACTTGAATACATGTCTAGCATTCAGGTTTCTGTTCTTAATGTTCCTTTGTGTTCTGATGTAAGATATGATTAATAAGGTTTTGGTAATTTTTATCCCCTGTTGGTGTTTTATACCTATATACTCATCAGATTATCATTGATACTTAAGATATAGAAACATGAAAGCATGTTATTATGAAACCCAGCAAATTGGTGTCTGGATGAAAGCCTTCTAATTACTATGTATCTCGGTCTCTTGAGGATTTATTGTCCAACATGGACAGCGTGTATGCTTTTGCCTCACCTATACAACTGCATTGATATTAGGATACAGGTGATTCTTGGGTTGGTATTGGGATTAAGTTTAAGTGTGGAAACTGCCACACCTGCCTCATTTGAAATGTATTTGGGTGAAACATATTTTATTAAAAATATTTAATCTGTCAATATAAGATAACAATAATTGTATTCATAAAGAAAATAAGTTATTATGGAAGTACAGAACTAGGTTGTTAGCCTCTCTTTGCTGGCGTAAGATAGGGCATCTTTTCTCCCATTACAATTTTTTTGATGTATATGATGAGGTGTGGTATCTTGTTCGAGTTCCTTCTTTATCCCGTCTTTATCGCCCTTTTCAGCAGTTTTTTATTTTCAAGGGCATCTTCCTCACCTTCCTCCAGTGAACTGATTCTTGTAGTGTATTATTTAGATTACAGCATGGTGCTCATTTAAACTTGCTCCAAATTATAAAAATTAAAATCCATTATAGTCTCTCGAGTGGCATCTAACCACCACTGGTTATCACCATCAGCCCCAGACTTGCTTATCACCGAATTATAGTAGGAAAGGAGATCTTAGATTTGGAGAGACATCGTACTAAGATTTCAAGATTCCGCATGTCTGTTTTTTTATTGTTATTGGGTCAGTTTTAGAGGCATTTGAGTAGGTTCATCTTTTGCTGTACCTGGATTCATTATCTGTTCAAACTGAACACCTTAGTAGCTTACAACAGGGGGCCTTGGATGCACTTTATCCTCTTGTAAGCTTTCATCTCAGAAATTGTTCCAAACGTGATTTAAATGTGATACACCAAGGTTTTAAGGGTGAAAGTTTAGCTACAGCTTTAACGTGTCCTAGATACTGCTGTCTTAGACCAACATTGCATTGTCTCTGGCTCTTTAATAGTGCAGTCAAGAGTCAATTTTGCATTGTCATCTCAATAAAGCTGCTAAGCTTAACAATGTTATTTCAGCCTTACATTTGATTATATATTATCTAATATAATTTACATTTACGATTTCTGATATTTTCTGGGGTAGAAGTTATTGAATTGGAAGTTTTTTAAAAAAAAATCATGCTTTTTTGGTGACCCATGCTCAATAAAGACTTTGAAAATGTTGCTTGCATTATGTTTTCTGAAATAGACTGAAGTCATAGTATGTGCACACTACATTCATGACATTGCAAAAAATGGAAATCTGCTGTAATTTACAAATGTCTGAACATGTTTAAACATATTTTGGGCTGGTTTCTGACGCGATTGCTATTGTACTTGAGAAGGAGTTCTGACTTTTTCTGGTCCTTTTGACAGGCAATTTCTTTTAGGTCTGGAGAAGTATGGGAAAGGCGACTGGCGAAGTATATCACGAAACTTTGTGGTAACGAGAACACCTACTCAAGTGGCAAGTCATGCACAGAAGTATTTCATACGTTTGAATTCAATGAACAAGGACAGAAGACGATCAAGCATCCATGACATCACCAGTGTGAACAATGGAGAAATTGCGGCCATCCAAGAGCCGATCACTGGTCAACCAAATGGTTCTACAGTAGGCACCTCTGGCTTTGGGAAACCGATGAAACAGTCCGCTGCCGGACCACCAGGGGTCGGCATGTATGGTGCACCAAGTATTGGGCAACCCATTGGAGGACCTATGGTCTCAGCTGTTGGCACACCAGTGAATCTTGCTGGCCCCTCTCCACACATGGCATATGGTGTTAGAGCCCCTATGCCTCCTGGAGTACTTGTTCCGGGGGCACCAATGAACATGCCACCCATGACATATCCTATGCCTCACGCGGCTCATAGGTGAGATGTCCGGTTTACTTATTTTGTAGCTTCAAAATGTACAAAAAGAGAGATGGACCAAGTAGCTTGAGTTCTGGCCTCTTGTTGGGTTGGTTGTTAGGATCATTTTGCTCTTAGCAGGAAGTCTTTTACTTGGTAGCAAAGCACCAGTTGTTTAATGCTTCACTGTTATTTGTCTATTCTTGTACGAAATAAGCCTTTGGGGGAATTTAGACCCCCAAAGAAATGCCAAATGGGGAAGAATTACAATGACATGAATCTGTATAGACAATTGCGGAAGAGATGTATTTGATGATAGATACTAGATATCATTCTGCTATGTGTTGGAGCCTCCAACTTGGAGATGCTAAATATTACTATATCAGTTAAGTTGCAAAGGATCCTTGCTTTCAAACTAACATAAAAGTTTCAAAAGATCGAATCAAGAGTATTGCAAGAGTGGTAAATAGGATTATTGAACACAGCTCACAACCCAATTTGAAGCTGTCAATGGCATGATGGTGATAGGGTCTTCCTGGAACCATTTCTCTACAGACATCAGAATCCTCCAACGCAACCAATGGTTCTTTGCCGTATATTGCCGGCCAAAACTTTACCGCCTACCCGAGAATTATCTGACAGAGGCTGCTTCAGGGTTACAGGCAACCGAGTCCGCACCAATCAAGGGTGACACTGGTAGCACTGACCAAGATGACTAGTTAAGCAATAAACAAGAGGTTCAGTGATCCAAGTCTATGATGTGCTCTGGCTCCTCAAAGGATCAGCTGTTTATAACTGAAATAACCGTTGCCCTTTATATACATGTACATCATGAGTACATGAGATTTTGAGGGGTCCTATTCCGAATATATAAAACTGTTGGTCTTTGGTCATGAGTGCAGTTGTTAATACGTGCTGTGTATTGCTGGCTAGCTAGAATCTTCTTGTTGATTGCAAAAGGTGCATGATCCCTCAATTGGGGGATTTCTAAAATCTCTCAAGGATTCATAGCTTTTTCTTCACAGTGCCATTGGTGCCAAACATGAACATGTGGGAGTCCACAGATGATGTGTCTTTGACGTGGCTACACCCTCCTTTGCTTACTCAAGTTATTTTGATTTCCTCTTTATTTCCTGGCAAGGAAAGGAAAGGAAACCAATCACTTGCAGCTAGATGTACAGAAATATCCAAACATCTTTTCTTCTCCTTTAGATTAAAAAAGAAAGGAAAGAATGCCAAATTGGCAATGTTGGTGATGACTCTGATCCAGATAAGCAATGCTGCCTCATCCCCGTCGACTCAGTATCAAATTTTGTCCATTCGTATATATACCAGAATCAATCCAGATTGAAGAAAAAGCTAGTCTGACTTTGACCATGATCATGTACACTATTCTTCACTAGCTGGATATACACATACATGGCCTTCTAGTCTGTTTCTTGCAACTGCAAATATGTCGACTATGCGATCAGTTAAATCAAAACAGCAATCATTAGTTACTAAGATTTTGAGAAGTCGCTGTAAAATGTGACTGATTTGGTGACACATAGCATATAAAAGCATGATTAGAAGTAAGTGCACTAATATGCAGCAGCTGCCTTTAACTATAAAGTTTAAAGATGTTATCTTAGTAGGTAAGTGCACTAGATATATTAGAAGAGGCAAGACTCAGACTCAGAAGGGCGGTAATGGCATCGATCATAAAGCTAAAATGCCAACTCAAAAGGCTTCAACGACACATCCTCATTCCTCAAACTCTCGATCTCTTTCTATTAAAATACCCTACAAGATAACACGCAATCCATGATCGATGCATGCCCTCGTCTGCTTCATTTCGGATCTATTACATATTGCCATGTATGCAGCATCATGAATTCAGAAGCTTTAATAATCTAATCCCCGACTAATCAGGATACCCTCTCTTTTTCTTTGTAAATTTATATTGCTAATTTGCGCGTAGCAAAATGCACACAGGTGTAGAAGACTTGTACAGTTGGATCTGCTGCAGATCGACCTGGCTGATGTTGAAGATAAATGTCTATTAATTTCTTAAATCAAAACATCTAAAGATGGAGAGACCAATATATATTTATCTTGCCATTATCTAGCTTTTCTTTGTTAAAAGTTTTATCTTTATGATGCAGGACATCGTGCCTTTATTCTCATTGATGAGCCAAATCTGACTCATGCATCAGAAAAAGGTTCAAGATTCACCATCTAGTTTCGTCCCTTTAAATACATATGTAGCAAACCAAGAACAACTCATCAACCTCAGCTCATTCCTAGCCTCCTCAATCAGCACAACTAGCTACTACAAGCTTCTTCAAGTCTCTCTACAACGAAGCAGGATTGCTCACAAGTTCTCCACTAGCTTACCTAGCTACTTATTAAGCAGTTACCGTCGTGCCTGTATTAAGCAGTTACATGAAGACTTCATTTCAAGTTCAGCTTCAGGCACAAGTTATCGGTTTCCAAATCACTTCAGCAGCAGCAAAACCAGCATCATGCGCATTGGAGAGATCACCTATTAAGGCAAAGAGATTGCTGCAGCTAGCTGCTCATGCTGATCATGTTCCATCATATGATCAAACTGTCTCTACAAAACGGACTCAAAGTGAGTTTTATGTCTCTTCAAAATGATTAAACAGCAGTCTGCATTAGCTGCATGGATACTTTCTTGATGAATAAGTAACTAACCTTGCATTAATTTATCTGTCTGCAGTGAAACTAGGGCCTAAAATCAGTGAGACGGTGAAGGGAAAGTTGAGACTTGGTGCTAAGATACTCAAAGCAGGTGGGACAATGGAGAAGGTGTTCAAGCATTTATTCAGTGACAGCGTTAAAGTAGCAGGAGAGAAGCTTCTCAAGGCCTGTCACTGCTATCTATCAACCACAGCAGGTCCCATTGCAGGCCTCCTCTTCATCTCCACACACAAGATTGCCTTCTGCAGCGACAAATCGATCAAACTCTCCAATCCAACTCCAAACGGGCAACTCATCAGAGTTCACTACAAAGTTGTGATCCCACTCACCAAGATCAACAGAGTGAACCAAAGCGAGGATGTTGAGAAGCCATCACACAAGTACATTGAGATAGTTACTGTGGACAACTTCGACTTCTGGTTTATGGGATTCTTCAACTACCAGAAAGCTCACAAATATCTCCAACAGGCATTGTTTTCTCAAGCTTAATCAGTAGCTACTTGAGAGAACTCGATCCATCAAAACCTACATACAACACCTAGTTGTTCACTTGTGGAATTCCCTCGACGCCTGCGGCTTCCTAGCTATACGATTACAGAGTGGCTTTAGATCGACTCATGTAACTATACGATTACTCTTTGAGTGACAATGTGTAAATCAGTTTCTTTCCCGTCTTTTTTCATGACTCGAATGATTTGTATTTGTCAAAAACCGTGGACTATAACCTTTAAAATTGCCATCTTTGATCAAAAACATATCTTTGCAGTAAAAAAAAACATACAACCCGATATTACAACAGTCGACACACAAATATATGAATACAAGATGAATTTACAGAGGAAAGTACCACATCCTGAGGGTGAGAAAAGGGAACAAGGGATACACTATTCAGGCACAACAAGGCAGTATTCCAAGATCAAAACAGGGCGAGAAATTAGCTCAAAGGGAGGGAGCTTCTTAGAGGAGGGCAATTCAAAGTAATATGTCAGGCTCAACTAAACTCCCAGTGAAGTTGACTTTACAAGAGTGAGGGAACCGCAGTCCAGTCTCATCAAAACCCCCCTTTGTTATTTGTGGGCATGATCTTACATCCAGATATTCTAGCGACTCGCATTTCTCCAACAACATAGCTATCCCTGCCACACTGATTTTTGGGCAGTTACTAACCTTCAAGACCTTTAAGGTGAGGGTGGTCAGCTCAAATTCACTGTCATTTACACCCTGAAAGGCGGCATCAGTCACCTCCTCACAGCACCCTATGTCAAGAGCCTCCAGTTTACTGCACTGGACCAAAATGCAACTCAAAGAAGAGTCGGTGATGTTTAAACACCAATCCATGCGTAAGTTCTTGAGACTAGTCTTACAAGAAGAGGCCAGCAACTTTATTGACGGGTCAGAGATGTCCCGACAGCCACCGATGATTAAAGTTTCAAGATTCTTGCAGTATTTGGCCAACGATATTATAGATTCATCACCGACTTTGTAACAGTCCAATAGCTTGAGCGTCTTTAGAGAAGCTGAACATGCCTTGGAGACGGCAGAAACACCCTCATCTCCAACATTGCTGCATTTGTTGATGTCTAACCAGTTGATGTGTTGGCATCCATTTACAAGATGAGTGAGTCCAGAATCAGATACATTAGTGCAACCCTGGAGCCTCAACTGTTGCAAAGAGTGACAATTCTTGGAAAGAGCTTGCAGCAGCACATCCGTTATGAATCTGCAGCCCGCAAGATGCAGTACTCGAAGATTCGAGCAGCCCTCCGCAACAGCAGATAATCCTTTGTCTGTTAACTTCCTGCAATACGAAACATCCAAGGATTCTAGAGATGAAAGACCGGATCCAACAGCAATGATCCCAGCATCTGAAACTCCTGGTGTAAAAGAAACATCAATGAATTCATCAGATTGAAAGCTTATATCTAAGTGTAAAAAAAGCTTCAAACAGCCAAATCAATAAAATAATACATAAGATACCCTACCTGATCAAACTGACAAGATATCCAAATACAGCAACATGAAAGCTATTTTGCAGCAACATAATCAAACAAGTTCATGGCAACACTCACTCTAGAGCAGACTGACTAAAAGAATGAAAAGACAAGAAAAGAAAGAATCTTTACCTTTACAGTTTTGGAGAGTGAGGAGTTTCAAGCACTTGAAGCCATTGGCAATGACGGAGAGGTCAGAGTCGGTGACGCCAGGATAGAAGGACCTGGAAACAGACTGGGAGAGATCGAGTTCATGAAGCCTGGAGAATCTGGCAGCCATTTTGCGAAGCATGTGAGGCCCCGCACGTGCCGAGAGCTTCCTCCTCTCAGTGCTCTGCAGGTGAAGCCATCTCTTGCAGACCAAGCCGAAGACCTCCTTGTCTCTCTGGTCCTCCAGCTTGGACAGCACCGATCGAAGCTCGTCATCTGTCAGCACCTTGTTTATTATGTCCGAGGCCATTGATTTGATTTGAGGACAGTGATTTACAAAGGACTAGGGTTTAGAAGGCGAGAGAGCTATAGAGAAGAGGATTTGATTTGAGGACAGTGATTTACAAAGGACTAGGGTTTAGAAAGCGGGAGAGCTATAGAGAAGAGGAAGGAATGATAGCAGTGGTGGCCGCTTCGGCTCTGCTCTCTGTGTTGGTGGTCAGACAGGGGCGTTCTAGTAATATTAATGTAGAAAAGTGCTGTTGGGGGATGTCATTGTCCCTTAGTTGTTACGCTCTGAACTCCCGAGTCTCAAGTCTAAAGCTTCCTCAGAGACATGACCTGATCAACCAAGTGCCTTATCCCCCCAGACCAAAAACGCCACACTGAAAGACACCCATAACCACAAATACGCTGACATGTCATTGTCTTACTTACTCTCTCCTTTGTAAATGAGATCCATTTCAAATCCACACATAATTAAGGTTCTTTCACATAAAACTATTAGCTGGTAGGTTCCATTTGGGCATTGGCCTGACCAACCATACCATCACATGATTACAAAGTAATGTTAATTGTACAGAGGAAACACGTCAATACATTTTGACTTTTGAGAGTTGTAGATACAAGTCATGTGTGTCTCATGGCTTCATCACACATAATACCAGGGGTACCAGCTACACTAATCATACAAATTATACTCAAAATGCCAAAACATCAACAGATTGCAGTATGACATTCATTCCTAGGCAATCAAACTCTCTGTATTCGCCGAGTAAGAATAACTACTCATTCGTATATTCGCCTCTGTCATTTGAACTGACAAAAGAACAATAAAAGAATCGAGGGCTAATGAATCGATCAATCGGATATCCTATGGACTTTCGTCATGGTCAGTGGCTCAATAAATTTATGGCTAATGAGATTGTTTGCAACAAGTAAGCACACAGTCGTCCAGAAAATGAGTTAGCTCGGAAGTATACAGCTTCGGGTCATTTCTGAAATGATCAACATGAGGCGTCGAGACAAAGTTGCAAGCCCTAACCTCACGTCCAGCCCTCTGCTGCTCTTGTATGAACGACTCCACAGATCCTGCAGGAATGACTCTGTCTGCAGAGCTGTAGATGTATAATTGCGGACAGCTAGGTTGTCGTGCGGACAATAAGCCCAAAACATCAGAAAGTCTCCTGCAATGCCACAAGATATCAGAAAAATATTCTCAAATGCTCAACACTCCACGTATTAAGGCTCTTTGTTGCTACTCGATTTCCAGAGATCAACAGATCTATATAACATGCAGGAGACATTTCTTATATAGATCTGTTAACAGAAGAAAGATGCAGCATATACTTTGATAACTACAGTTTTGCATCAAATAACAAGATAGACTAGTCACCTGTTCACTGTAGGAAGATTCAAAACCACCTCAAAGAACTTCTCCAAAACTAAAAGCAAAGCTGTCTCAGTTACTGCAGGTTTGGGTGCCACTACTCCCTTGCTGTCAACCAAAACATTCATTCTTGACTCATTAGAGTCAATGGTTCCTTTTGTTGCTACACTATGCTTCTTCAAAAAGGCTGCAGAGAAACCAGAAGCCCAGACCTACAGAAACACAGAGAATCAGGTTGCTCAGTCAAGCAAACAGATATCATCAAAGGAAATTCCTTTAATCCAAAAGACAAATACTTTGACGAGCTACTTAAGCAACCATATGAAAACCAAAATAAAAAGAAATGCTCAGAGTTCTAAATCCTGGTCAACACTAAATCAATCCCTTCCCAGATAGAGATAGACAAGGTAAAACAAGTGTCAAAACAAACAACGGAAAGTAAGTGGAACAAAGAGCTAGGATCAACAGAAAAACAACTCCGCATTCTTTGAAAGTCAGGAAAAAGCTTCACAGATAAAAGAGAGAGAATTTGACTGTGCAGAAAATCTATGGTCTTTCCAAGTAACAATCATTTACCTGCGGGTCAGGTGCTGCAACAGGTGCCGAATCCACGATGCATCCCCTAATCCTGCCCATTACAGTAGGATCATGCTTCTGAAACTTCTCCAACATTACACCATACCTAAAACATGAAACGCCAACCAAAAATGATGAAAAAAAAAAACAATCTTAACAAATCAGGGAGGGCTATTTACATACGTTTTGAGCTCATATATGCCTAAAAAATTAGAGAAAGAAAGAAAAAGAATACTCACGTTAACCATCCAGTGTTGCTGAAAGTGTGAAAAACGAGGTTCTTTCCCTGCTCCTCTTCCAACCAATCAGCCAAATGGGTGACAAGCAAGTCAATATGATCTTCCACTTTGCCGCCGGGCTGGTATTTGAGAATTTCAGACATAGGTAGCGTGAAAGTAATGGCATGATACCCTCGGGAAGTGTACCAATCAGCATATCTCTTGAGATGTTTCTGCTTTGCTCCTAACCATCCCAACAAAACCACCACAGTCCTCATTTTCGCGGATGAACAATCAGAACTGCCCGAAACATCTACTGCATTGGGCTCCGGCAAATGCCATCTGTAGGAGAGCTCTGATGTTGATGTTATGTCATGCTTATATGCAGTTGGGTTGGGCACCTTAGCTAAGTCTGCGGACTGATAGAGATTGAGGAGAGCAGGGGAAGATGCAACGGTAGAATAGAGCAGCTTTGAACCACTGGAATTGGAGTTGGAATTGGGGATTGGGAAGTGAACATTGGGAACAGGTACTCGAATTCTGGAGACGAATGACAAGTTTGAGAGCTTAAAATCCAAAATGTCCGATGATAAAACGGTGGAGTGGTTGTCGTCGTTGGATTTGGGAGCAGGGGGGAGTATGACGGAAAAGTCGGAAGAAAAAGAAGCAACGCCGAAAGCAGCGGCGGCTATCAAAGGTCGTTGAAGGACTCCAGACAACGAACCCATGATGATGAAAATCTGAATCTTAATCTCCGTCTCATTCAATATATAACATGATAAACCCAAACAACAGAATCTAATGCCAATTGCTAAGAATCTGAATGTTGTGAACATGAAAAACACGCGAGCCAAGAATAATAAATGGACAAAGGGAAAGGAGTGGTATATTCGAAAGGATTGTTCTTTACCTGAATGGTCGTCGAAAACGGGCTGTCAACAACGTCGTCGTCGTCCTTTGACAGCCCGACTCAACTATTACCGCGTGCCACCGACCCCTCTCTCTCTCTCTCTCTCTCTCTAGATTAATTAATTAATAATAAGGATTCGCGGTCTTTGGAGGGAGAGCCTGGCTTACACAATAGTGCCACGTGTTCATCCTACACTTGTCCCAGCCACGGTGCCTTTTTTAAATTTCTGGCCAATCGCTAATCTCCCCGACTTGAAAATAAGACGGACGATTCAAGATTGCTGTCTTCTTTGAAAAAGAAACCGAAAAGATGATGATATTGATTCCGATAACGAGAACGATACCGATAAGGAGTCGTCGAATATTTCAAGACCACGGAATATTCCATCCCCATCTCCACACACAACGGAGCAAGATACTCTTGGTTTATACGCATACGAGCCATACCTACATCACCTGTCGCCATGATCGGTTTCCTTCGGGGCGTTGCTTAATTATCTTATCAGATATAGCTGATGAGCACCAGCACTAGACTAGTACCTCATCTCTGATAACCAAAACTGAATCAACCTACAAACTGTACATCAGAAACATTACTATTTCATCACACAATCATGTCATAGTTCAACAGTTAAAGTATGCCTATCCATCCCTTGATGCAACTAACTATGAACTCATTCCAACAAACCTTTTGCAGAAGAATAACAAATGAATTAATCATATACTCAAGATTGCAAATCACTACCAAATTCAATACGTAAGAGCCTCAAATCCTGTCTACTACTAACTATATCATCATACATGCCCACCTCATCTAGTTCTATGTGGATATAACTTGTGTCAATAACTACACTACAGGGGATTACTAGGTTGTCTTCATCACCAATTATAACATAACACTTCCCATATAGACCCTCCTTCGGAGCCAAATTTAGTATGCATGACTTTGGAGCAAACAATTTATGTCTGCTCCAAGGAAACCCTTCCTGTTCCTTTGCAATCAATATCAGACGGTGTTGGCGACCCAAAAGTTGAGACACATAATTCATATCACCTACAGCAAGGGCACGCCGAACACGAGTTGATGATACTTGTCCTCTATCTTTCGAATCAGAGTTTAAGTTTATGGAGTATGGGTTCTTGTCCATAACAGATTTTATGATGTAAGCCCCCATACCATATTCTTCACACAACTTCACCAGCTCCGCCGCATCACCAGCTGCTTTATATCCGAATCGGTAGTTTTCACCTGCCACAGTTAGCCATTGCAAACATATTCAGAATATATATCAAATAGGTTATGCATGGTTGACTCCTACAATCATCTACCGTAGGTGTCTGTAAATAAATTTACCTGCCACAACCCCACAAACTCCGAGCTCTTTGAATAGCTTTTCAACAAATTCCCGTGGAGTGAGCTTTCGAACACTTGAAAATTCAATTTCAAACTCTTTAGGGGCCAAGTTACCACAGAATGAGGCCCAAGATGAAAGAACCCGCTTTCGATCACATTTGGCAACTATGGGAGCCCTGCTCAATTTACCAAGATAAATATACTTAGCTCAAATGCATTTCCAGTGAAATAAAGGAACATCATAAGCAAACATGAAAATGGTTCAAAAAACGTTTAAACTACAGCAACCCATCTCCACAGAAATTCAGATAACAAAAACAGAAATTGGATTAGAGAGAAAGAGAGAGTTCTAATAGTCATGGGAAGCTGAATATCTTAAGAGAAAGTATACCTCGGTTCCCAACCCAGTACTTCTGCCATCCCAACAAATGACAAAAGGAATGGAGGTCCAACCTTTGATGCTTGAATCACAAGTTCTCGGTGACCAATGTGAAGGGCATCAAATTTTCCAAGAGCAACTATTCCTCCTAGTTATGATAACAAAGAACAATAAGAAGCATGTTTACAATATATTATGGTTGCAAGTAAGAGATACATAGTGAGCAGAAAGAAGATAGATTCAGATTCTTGAGTCCCAATGACAGCATGGGAAGATATACACACATTGTATGCATTGCCAGAAAGAAGAAGATGTTATAACAAGAAAACACTTGGTGAAAGAAAACAGGAACTGCAATGATGCAACTTGCTAAATGAATGAAAATTGATTATAATGGTTGAGATTCAATAGAACACCAAAGAGGAACATGGAAGTTCTTTTATGCATAACTAGACTCATAAGCGTTTAATGTCTGTACATGGAGATATCTCGTCGTTTACTTGATCTAATAGATTTTATAATTCAATATGGAAATGCAAATTCTGAAGTCATGAAGCAATTAAAAGGAGTGTCATAGTATATACTCGACGAAGCAGCTACGAGGAATTTCACCACATAAAACATTGTTACGGATAAAATGCAGAGGTAACAGGGGAGAAAGCAACCTGCAACTGAGTAAACCATCTCGGGGGGAAGCTCACGTTCGTCTTCTCGTTGGCTTTGCAAAAAAGAAATCAAATCAGAGCTCCGACTACATATATGTACACATGAACAAACAAACATACAATACATTTCATTTGTATTTCATGAATTCAGCACTAAAAAGACTGCAAAGGTCAATAAATCCTCATCGGTTACTTGGTCTTGCCACATGTTTCACTTTAGCAGAAAACAATTATAACAATGTTTTCTAAGCCAAGCTGAAGTGAGAAGTACCTAAAGCAGTTGGAAAGTGTGGTGTTGGATATGTTGTCAGACTTGGAACCAATGATGGAGCGAAACGAGGAGAGGGAAGGTTTGAGATTGAGATTGAGAGAGCGTCGTAGCTGACAGATGCGAGCGCTGTTGTTGTTGTAAGAACTGAATCCCAATCCGAAACCGAACACAGAGCTAAACCCAAAGCCAAACCCGAGTTGGGGATGATGATGACAGTGGTGGTGGAGGAGGTCGCAGTCTCCTCCTCGCAGCCGTAGATGACTCGAGAGACGAGAGCCACCACCACTCAACATTATTCTTATTATTAGAGAGATTTTGGCTGCAATTCACAGCGAAACGAAACCTTTTCCACCCAGACTCGTTGTCCCTTTCTCCTCATTTCTCACTTCTCTACCTTCCTCCTCTCTACTTGTTACTTTACTTATTACCCTCCCAGTACAGTAACTTGATGTTTTGTACTGTTTGGACCGGCCCATACGAGGCCTTAGCACGGCCCACTTTATTCAACGCATTATGTATTTTTGGACACATTTCCTATATAACAATCCTCCTCCCGTTTTTTACTGTTCCTCGCAAAGTTACTGTACATTCTACTGTTTATGGGGTGTTTTCGTCTATTCTCCCACATGTGAAAACCCTACCTCATGGCTTCACTCTTCCCTCGCCTCCCTTTTGCAAACCCAGACAGAGTTCCCCTCACATCGCGAACCCATACCGAGTACATAGAAGAGACATATGAGATTGAGTAAGCACTGTGTTAATCACTGCAACATTCAATCTATATGTCAGGTCCAATCCTTTACCGTGTGCAATAATTCGATCGTCCACAGATTGCTTTCGAGTGTGCAGTCATCTCCTCTCCTCTCTTTCTGTCGTCTCCGCTGTTTCAGTCTGATCCCGTACTCTTTCTCCCTCTCGCCATTTCCAATCCAAGTTTTGGATCAGATCCTCCCAATATCTCACTCGGGATTCGACATGTCATTCTCCGATTCTGATTCCGATTCGTTGTCCTACGACGACAACGACTATAAGAGCTTCAAGAAAATCACCCGCGATCGTGAGTCTGCTGCTCACTTTTCATTTTCATTTCACTTCATATATGAATTTGATGATTACATTAATTAAATTTGTGTGCTGTTTGGTCAATTATAATGAATTGTGATTAGTAAATGGTTTCAGAAGCTAGGATTTGAATAATGAAAAGTCAGGGAGAGTGAAATGGTTATGGGATTGCCAATGAAATATGAATTGAGCTAGCTGATTGGGATGGTTAAGCATGTTCATCGAGATTGAGGGTCTGTATTCAATTATTGCCAATATGAATCACATGTGCCTAAAAGAAGGACTTCGTAGACATAAAAAATTGAACATACCAGAAGTTGTACAACATCTTATGACAGTATGGTCTCAGATAATAGAAGTAGTTATGGTTACTCTATCGATCAATCTCTTTCATCAGTTCATTGAGTACTATGTTCTAATTGCATTTGAGTAGTCGATCATGTTTATAGTTTGATTGTTTTGTGTACCATAGTTTATTTGAGTTAGCAATGTTCTATATAATCTGCAAGCTTATGTATAACAGTGTCGTGACATCTATTTGCAGAATTCCATTTCTTTTGTTTAAGATGTCCACAGATTTGATGTAATTATAAATTACAAGAGCTTAATCTTATGAATGTACTTCAGGGGATTAGATCAAAGTTATATTCAGCTGAAGATCATGAGATTGAGCTGCAGAGGTACTTTAAAGCTTTGGCAATGGTGATAAAGTTTAGTATGATTTGATTTTGAAGTGAATTATTCAAGAGGGTTTGTGTTAAATCTTAGGCCCCAAGTGATTCTTTGGTTTTTGGAATGGTGAAAGGCTGCTGTGGATGACAAAGGAGTATATATTATGGTATATCTCCCCGCAGTTTTTTGTATTGTTGCATGGACATTGAGTTCTCTCACTATTCTATTCTGTTATCATCTTGGTTTTGATATGTCATTTATACTCTGATTTGTTGTACATGGTTGCATATATCGAATTCCAGTTAGCTAGAAAGGTACACAGAAAGCATTGTTTTGAATTGGTTTAGAACTTTTAGAGTAATGTTTAGGACAATTAATAATATACATGTTGTATCCCATGTATATTTCAAGTACACGGGGATTGCTTTTTCCATCTTCTCTGATATGTAAAGCCATGGTACGTCAGTTTTGATGGTCCATAATATGTTTCAATAGTTTCTTGCATACTATCTTGCTCAATTAGGAATAGTTGATATGGTACCTTTGGTAGTTTGATAGTAGCCAGTTTATAATCCAGAACACGTCCGTGTTCGGCGCGCGCCGGCGACTTCTTGCAGGTCATCAATGTTGATCATTGATCAAAAGGTGCTCAACAATGTCATCACTTTCCCTCCAAATGGAGTCTTCTTTGTTTGCTCCACTATAGAAGTCGCTTCGCTGTAGATAGTGAATTTTAGGTATCTATATGTATATACATGATCCTTTCTAATGTAGCTGAATATGTTCTGCTGTGAATTTCAGATTTTATGGCAACAAAAGTGTGCTGATGTTGGTTAGGTTTACGAGTGTGGTCATACGAGGGAAGAGCTGGGGGCTTCTGTTGTCGCCGTTCGGGCAAGGCTGGTGAGTGATTTTTGTTTTGATATAAATATATAGCAAATTGCTGGTCTATGTAGTTAGAAAATATTAGGTAAGCCTCATTCATGAATAAAGGTTAGTGGATTAGAAAGTTTTATTGATGCATTTGGTGAATATTCAGTTTGATAAGCTAGGTAGAATAGAGCTAGCTTATCTATGCACGTTATTATTACACCAGATACTATCTCTATTGTTCACAAGAATAAAAGTTTTTAGCTGCTAAGGTAAGCACAATCTAATATCCGATTCTTTTTTAATGGAAGAGAGAAAAGATTTGTGGTGTTTCACTATTTTTCTCCTTTAATGGAATTGCACAGGAAAAGAGAAGAGATTTTAAAGGGGTGTTCTAAGCCGGTGTTCTCAAGTCGCCGCCGCTCAATCTCAGTTTGTTTCCGACTGGGTAAGATTTTATCGTGCTAAAGCTACCTTTTTAGTTTGTCTTTCAAACTATGCTAATAGCCAGGTTGCCACAGATCGAATCCTTATTTTCTATGTAACTTATGGTTTGCAACTTATCAAATGGACTCGACCGAGAGAATATATAAACAACTGTTTTGAGTCATATTGTTATAGTTATCTTCTTGAAGTTGAGGCTTTCGTCATTGGTGGACTAATTGGGATGGCTGGATTTAGATGAGTCAAATAAGTGAGGGCATGCATGTGGGGCATGCATGTGTACATGTTACCCAGAATTCAATTATTGAGATTTCAGAAGCATTGTTGTTGATATGCATCTGCGCCCTTAATTTTTAAACGTACATTAGAGAAACTGCTTATGAAAGTACATCTCAATTAAAAGTCTTTATACGTTCAATAATTTCTATCAGTCCATGATGGGAACATCTGTGTGAAGTTCTCTTATCTGCATATTTTTTTTCTTTTAAATGATCCATTATATTAGAATTAGAATAACTCTAGCCTTTTCCATGTATGTTCGTAATTTCAATTTAAGGTTTGTGTTTCAATTATTATAGAGATCAGTTTTTTAGCACAGTGATGAAAATTATTATCACATATGTATGGTCTATATCGGAACATTGGTCCCCTTCTCTTTTTTTCGATCGATCTGCTGGAGATCGATTTTCACAATTCTAGGTTTGTTTCATTTGAGCAAACGAGGGTTCGTACTTAATTATATAGTAAATGAGGGTCTATAGTTGATTAAGCAGATTTGGTGATTCGATGCTTTTTATTTCTGAAATTATCTAATTTGTAATTGCATCTTTATTGTTTTGAATGATCAATGTCGAACGGCTCAAAGTCTTATGTTCATGTACTGTTTCAGAAGTTGAGTAGTTTGATTATTGATGATGGCTTGATTCATTAGGTGGGGTTCATAGCTATTGAATTTCTGGATTTTATTAGTTTATGTTGGAAACATATTGATTTATGTTAATTTGGTTGCAGTTATACATAGAAGATATATACAAACAAAGTGTTTAACATGGGATCAACTTATAGGTTTTGGGTTGTTGGGGGGATGATCAAGATTTTAAGAACAATGATTCAATATGTAACTTAAATTTTAGATGAGACTATGTATCACTTTGATGTTTCAATCGGTTTATATTATGGTTGATGTTATGTTACTCTTATGATTTGATATTTGCATGAGTTTTAATTTTGATTTTTAGTTACAGAATATATATTGTTTTAGTGATTACATAACCGCGCCTCGCGCGCGGACTTTAAACCTAGTTTTCTTACAGGCCTATGGAAAAGATCAGGCATGACATCTAGGGCGGACACGGGATAGGACAGGACAGTTTTAACGAAAGTCTGGCCCATCCCATTTTATTTTTACGGGTCGGAACGGGACGGTATATAAGAATCTAAAATGAAAACCCGTAAGGACTGTCTCATTTGGACTCGGGACGGGTCGGGCCGAGCACGGGATCCTGACTCTTTGTTTTTTTTTTCATATTTGAATATCTCCATTTTGTCTACTTCAGGTTTTCCAGACTTGAAAAAGAATGAAACTGAAAGGACTCAATCCTAGATTAACTAGTAATCTAGGATCACGCCCTAACGACAAGACCTAAACTACGAATTTCTATAAAATTTTTGACATAATTTCCTCTATGAAGTGGACTACCAGAAACCTGCAAGAAAATCACACTTCGGATTTCCCACAAACAATACCGTAGACCACCGATGTCCATTCGGATTTCTCAATAATGTGCAGAAAATAAATTAATTAAAATGCTGAAATAATAATACGGAAACTGAAAATTCATAATCCAGAACACTAACAATTTATTACTAACACTAAAAATTATTTACAACTAGTGTTCAAAGAGACTTCTAAGAGCAAAATAAAACATAAGAAAATACACTGTTAATGGCTGAAACCAACAGGAAGGCATGGTAACCCGGTGGACTCAAAGCCTCTGGAGATCCAAAATCCAGCTCAAGAGAAGCACTGCAATATGGGCACGAAAAACTGAAAGACCCAGGAAAATGTATATAAAATATAAAATGTTAGAGTGAGTGGACAAAAATAACGTAAACTACGTAGAACGATATATCTGTATTAACATGTTTTTCCGCTAATTTTTGTAAAATAAAGCGAGTTCAAATATAATTAACTAAAAATAAAATATGGAGGTGGGCGCTCAGAGTGTTTCTCCTAACCCGGAGCGTCCCCAAGACTGTAAATAAAAAGGTGATGGGATTGTCTAGGGGATTTGTCATATCCCAAGATAATCTGGGTTGGCAGGGCGTTTGTCCTAACCCAATCAAACCCGACTAGTCAGTGATCAGCCGACTAGTCAAAACATCGATGTTGAAAATAAAACCATCACAAACATACCTCCAAACTCAACTGCAATAAAATACAGGAGACTGTAAATCTATATAAATATAAACTCGCAACAACTGTGAAAATAAATAAACGTCCACTCACTGTTCTATGCCAGGATATTCATAAGATCGTAACCTTCTAATCGACATAATAATCATCTGACATGGCCTACTAACTCGTAATCCTGAAAACACGATTAAAATTAATATCTACTCGTCGATATTGAATAACTAAGCTCGTAATCCTACGAGCAATAATGTCGAGAATCTTGCATTCTCGAATAACGTATTTTTCGACTAAAAACGTACATGATCAATTTCTGAATTCAGTTCCTTGCATTCCTTCATAATAACTAAATTTTAGAGTCGCAACATAAATCTCAAATATCAAGCGACTCGAATTTAAATCAATAATCGGATCGTCCGTTAAAATTATCATGAAATTAATTAATTAATGTCCGATTTAACAAATCCGAATCCATTCAAGAACCTCACAATTGTGTTCGGCACAAAATTCCGAGCGAAACGACCTAAAACTTTGCCGAAAATTCTAAACTCGCCGGAACTCTGCTGCACACGGCGGCGCGTGGGGCCACGCACTACTGCCAGTGGCGGTTGGAATTCCACCGGCTCCAAATTGAGCAACCTACACATCAACATGTACATATCAACAAGCCGAATCACATTTTAGTACAACTCGAAACCAAGTTCCAGCCGAAAAATACTGAAATCAAGTGATGAAATTTCGAACCCTTGCCGGAATTCTCCATCTTCGTTCGTCGCCGTCCAGCCATAGCAAGGAACCGGACCGGTCCCAAACGGTTCGTCTGACCTTGGGCTTCAAAACCCCTATAACCACGACGTCAACGCTGCCACAAACACCGCCATCATCGTCGCCGATTTCAGTCCGAAGCCACCAACTTTGCTGCCTCGATTCGTCGTCCTCCGACCACCAACGTCGGAGATATTGCCACCAAATTGTAGAGGGGCCCAAACCCAACAAAATCTAACTGAAATCATCGCCAAAGATGGCTGGCCGGAGGCTCACCGCCGGTGAGAACCTCACGACAAAAACTGAGTCGAGAGGGTGGTCAATGCGGGGTCAACCCGACCTTTCCCAAAATAGAAAACATATTTATACCCATGATTTTGCGGTAAACGTTTTTCGATAGTTTTCGTAAAATTTTCTCTAACCATAACTTTTTCGTTGTAACTCCGATTTCAACATTTGATGTGGCTACAAACTCATATCGACAAACTCTACAACCTTATACAAAGAAATTTCTCGGAAAAAAATATAATCGATAAATTCACCATAAAACTCCAGCGAAAGTTACTGACGATAAAAATTAATTATTATCGATGATTAACGTAATTAATTAGAAACTAACCGCTTAAGCTCCAATTATCACATAATATTGTTTCGAGTCGTAACAGAAACTAAGCAAAAATTCTTTTGACATCCAAACATAATAATTCAGCTGGTTGTAAAACATTGCTGAAAATAGAAGACAATGACCGTTGATTAAAAGGATGAGTGTTGATTAAGAGGAATATTCTTATAGAAAAGTTATATCTTCATGTATGAATCTCAACCCAGATAATTGCCAAAAGAAAGTAAATGGAACTCAGTCAATGCATGAATAATAACCAAAAAAAGACATATATCGAATCAATGTGTTATCCCTCCATTTCATAATGCTTCAAGCTAGATCCGTTTTGGTCTGGTGTTGCCCTTGATTTCTTCTCATTCCCTCTATCTATCATAACATTCATCAACCAATTTCTCTTTGTGGATGTCGTCGGTGCTCCGAAATCAATAGCCCTTAGTGCCTTCCGACTCGAACCAAATCGGTAGTCGAGCTTAAGAGCTTAAGCTCGATCACTGAATAAACAAAACGGTCGCAAAAAGGAAAGGTTGAGATGAAAGAGAGTGATTGAGCGAGATGAGAGGTTGAGGGATTAGTGCAGAGTGAGAGAGATTCAGTGGGAAGGAGGTGAATCGGGCGATAAATTAGAGAAAGTGAGGTAGCAGTAGATTAATTAGAGTGAGTTTTCTCTCTACAGGCCGGGCCGGGCCGGGACTTTAAGCAAACAAATATATAAACTCAAATCCTGTCCCATTTTTCTCAACTAGGCCGAGATGGGACGGGCTCCACACTTTGAAACACAAACCCGTCTTGTGATGTTACGGGTCGGAACGGTACAGAGACGGGCCAAATATTACGGGCCCAAGTACCCAACCCTATTGACATTCATACAGAACACATTACATTTCACAATATGAAAGCTCTATCTGATTTTCATTCTAGATTTCTAGTCACCTTTTTGTCTTTTTAACTGAATTTCAGTTTACAGTTTATCGAAACTTACTCTTTGCCGGATTCCAGTGTTCTTATTCGGCCAAAGGATCCATGTTCATTGATCAATTGATCACAATAGTGATCTAGGCTTTGAAACAGTAATCAACAAATAACTATGGCACGAGCATGCAGTAGATAAATGCAAGCAAGGTATTTAATGATAATTTGACACGTGTTCAAAAAACAGAGGGAAGTAACATATGGTGCATTACATTGAAACCCCGCTCTTTTATATTTATTTACTTTCGCATCCGCGCATTTCTCATTTTTATCATTTTTAGTTTTTAGAAAATGACAGTCAATGACAAGATAAGTTTGTTAAATACAAAAAATTCAACCACAACATAATTTAGACAACCAAAGACATGGGCTCAAGCCCAAACATAATATCAGCAAAATTCAACACATTAAATATAATACAATTACGATATTACCCTCTTATATGCAAAACAAACTTTAAAGTCGCAAACATAACATAGTAGCAGTCATCTCTCTCTCTCTCTCTCTCTCTCTCTCTCTCTCTCTCTCTCTCTATCTCTCTCTGCAACCACAGTAGCAAACCAGCAGTTGTCGCCACCACTTTACACCTTGACTCTACCTTGTACCGCCACCTCAACCTTGACTCCGCCTTGCACCGCCCTCCTCAGCCTCGACTTCGCCTTGTGCCTCTCCATCGGCATCGAAATCAGTTGGAGCCTTGCTAAGCCATAGTTCTCACTATTGCACCGCCGCGAGCTCCTTCACAAAAATTGTAGTAGCTGTGGCTCTGCCTGAGCCGAGCCATGCCGCATCACGACCTTCCTGCCTCGCCGCATCATGACTTTCCCGTCGCGTGACTTAACTTCCAGTTTCAAATCTCGCGCACCGCTGCTTGGCTTCCTATCACTGTCATCATCATGCTCATACCTCTTCTCAGCCTCTCGGCCTCGTCCTGTGCCCCGCGCCACCGTGCGATTCAGCCTTCCATGTGGCGCACGTCTCCCTCGCAGCACCGAGCTGAGCCTCTGTCTCGCCGTTACCGAGCCTCTGTCTCACCGTTGATCTTTAGATCAACTCGACAAACAAGATGGGGATCTGTAGCACTGATTCAAAATTTTTAGTAGCAGTGTCATATTTTTTAGTAGCACTGTTATTTGATTCTTCGGTAGCATTATTATTTTATTTTTCAGTTGCAGTGTTTTCAATGTTTCTGTAGTAGTGTCATATTTTTTTATTTTCAGTAGCATTGTTTCGAATTTTTCAGTAGCAGTGTTGTATTTCAGTAGCATTGATTTATAATTTTCAGTAGCAATGTCATTCTTTTTGGTAGCACTGTTATTTAATTCTTCAGTTGCATTATTATTTTATTTTTCAATAGCAGTGTTTTCGATGCTTCTGTAGTAGTATTTTTAAAATTTTCAGTAGCAGTGTTTTCGATGTTTTTGTAGCAGTGTCATATTTTTTTAATTTTTAGTAACAATATTTTCGATGTTTCTGTAGCAGTGTCGTATTTTTTTTAATTTCAAGTAACAGTATTTTTGAGACTGTTAATGCATTTGAAGACTATTACTGTGTTTTTGGGACTGCTACTGCATTTTTGTTCGAGAACTGTTACTATGTTATCGGGTTGAAAAATGTTATGGAATGTATATCAAAATTGCTATTATGTTTGTATCAAAATCGTTACTCAATTTGTATTGAAATTTGTAGTGAATTCGTATTTAAATTGCTATAAAATTAATTTTGTTTTTATATCGGGTAAAGATTCGTATTGAATCTTTAATGATAATGCTACTAAATATGATAATGCTACAAAGCAATCCAGATATATTGCACTGGAGTGCAGGGAAGAAAGTATTAAGGTATCTGCAGAAAACCAAGCATCATATGCTTGTGTACAGAAGAGTAAAAAACTTAGTCTCAGAGGGTTACACTGATTCTGATTTTGCTGGTAATTATCCTAGTTCATCTAAGTCAACTTGTGGATATATTTTTATGTTGCCTGGTGGTGCAATAGCTTGGAAAACTATGAAACAAGGCCTTACTGCAACTTCAACAATGCAAGCTGAAGTAACAGCATTGTATGAAGGTGTATGTGAGGGACTTTGGATTAGGAATTTTCTGATGGAAACTAAAGTCTTGAAGTTTGTAATTTTTGACAAGTTAAAAATTTATTGTGATAATGAGGCTGCTGTTTTCTTTTGTAAAAACAGTAAGAGATCAGTTCACTCTAAGCATATAGACTTAAAATACTATAGCATGAAGAAAAGAGTTAAAGATGGTGAGATAGATGTGGTGAATATTTCAACAGACAGGCAGCTAGCTGATCCGTTTACTAAGGCATTAACAGTTGGTGTGTTCAGGACACACTGTGAGAATATGGGAGTGCTTGCTAGTCTAGATTCTTGAGTTTAGTGGGAGTGCCTATATGAAAAGATAAATTGGGATTGTAGTTCTGGTTGTTGTTATGTTCAAATTTTGTTCTGTAATTTTATACAGTATGTAAAGTTTTTTTTCTTCATGATATCAATAAAGGTTGATGCAGTTCAGTTGAGATTCATTTTAACATTGCAATTTTGGTTAAAACTTGTGATTCTGATTTGTTTCAAATATGGTTTGGTTATCATTGACTACAGTATATTCAGGTGGATGTTGAGTGTATAGCATTTGTGCTGCACTTGTTGCCTATCTACAATATACAAACATGTTTCCACCGGTGTTACTGATATGTTTGTAATTTTGGTGGTTTTATTAAAACCATTCAGTAGGACAGAGAGTATTAATGATGCTTGAGATGAGATGTATATTTCATTAGCTCTCATTACCATTTGTGGAGCTCATGTGTGCTGCAGGATCTATTGTTGTGGTTCTTAATCAGTTGGTTCACAGGAACTATTCTTGGTTCTGAATTCTGCATTAGTAAGTGTAGCATGACAGAGTTGCTTTCAAATTTGGGACTATAACATGATGTGATTCATGGCCACTTCATTAGCTTGTTGATTACAGTTTGTGCATAAGTATAGTGAGTTAAGTTCAGTGGGAGATTGTTAGATAAGAACTTAAACTCATGTACATTATTTGATGTTTTAGTAATGTAATCAGCTTGTTAGAATCGTATTGAACGTTCTTTGAGGCATTTACAGTTTAGTACATCAATGTTGTAAATCCTAGTCTATATTGTACACTGATTTGGTACTCTTCATGTTGTAATAGAACTTAGAGTTCAACTTGTACACTGATAATGGGTAGGCACAAGTTGAACACTATATAAGGAGAGGTGAGGTCTCTGTTTCTCTACACACATTATATTCATCTCTTCCCATCAATAGAGAGTATAAACAGTAGAGGACAGAAGTCTTCAAGCCTACATCAACTCATCAATATGTGGATCACTGTCAATGCAACTGGTAAACTATTCCATTATATTTCTGATTTTGTTCATACTTCAGTTGCTGGTCTTTATATGAATAAGAACTTTAGCTAATGTTATTCACTAACGTCCAGTTGCCACGATATATATGCTCTGCTCCATCCATTTATCGATCATAGTATTATATGCTTTGCTAGCTATTCCTCCGATCCATCGTCATATATATAGTCGACTAGTCAAATCGAAGCAACCAATTTTATTTGTCAAATGAAGCTAACCTTTCAATGTCCTACGCACGGGTGGACCGATAAATTGAGATGATCGAGATCGATCGATGCATGGTCAAGGCCGCATAGTTAACTCATTCTCGATCTGCATGTGCACATATATACGCGCATGAAATGCACATACGCACATTCATCAATCTTCTTAATTAGGTGTTAGGAACGTACTCTGGATCATACATAGTTTCGTGTGTACGTACATGTTGTAAGCTAAAGCAATATGCATGGTTTGCATATGTAGATTGATCCAGACAGTACGGTAATGACCGTACGGGGGTCGTGATTATTAAAGGAAAGGATCCTACTGTATCTTAGGAAAGGATCCTACTGTATCATTATTGGTAGTGTTGTAATCCCTTACCTTCAGGGATTCTGATTTCCTTGTACAGCCAGATAAGGTTTTAGTCCATGTATATATATCGATGTAATTGCACACTAAAGAGTAAGAATATATACAAGCTTATTCTAGTATCAAACTCTTTATGGTACCAGAGCCTATATCGATCTAGGCAAACACACACACACACACACCTATGGCAAACGGTGATGAAGAACAAGCCACCAAGGGCACTTCCAGAACACCTGAACCTTGGGAAAACCCTAACCATGTCCTTTATCTTCATCATTCAGACCAGCCTGTTGCGGTTCTTGTAGCACAGCCACTGATGGAAGATAACTACGCAGAATGGAGTCAGTCAATCAGCATGGCATTGACAATCAAAAACAAAATCGGATTCATAACTGGATCCGTTGAAAAAGCAACAGTCAATGAGGTAGAGAAGCTTCAATGGGAACGTTGTGATACCTTGGTGAGGACTTGGCTCATTGCATCCATGAGCAAAGGCATATCTGGCAGCGTCAAGCACTGTAAGACAGCGAGGAAGATCTGGCTAGAGCTTCAAGAGCGCTTCTCGCAAGCAACAACAGTTCAAATGTTCAATATTGAAAATGCTATTCATGGTTGTGAACAGGGCACAGAGACGATCACCACTTTCTTCAACAAGCTCAAAGCTTTGTGGGACGACATGGATGCTCTATGTGACCTAACTCCTTGTGATTGTGAAGAAGGAACCAAGATAAGCAACTATGTCAAGAACCAGAAGACAATGCAATTTCTCATGGGATTGAATGAGAACTTTGCAACTATGCGAGGAACTATAGTGGCCATAGATCTGCTGCCGTCATTAAACACCGTTTTTGCTATGGCCTTGCGTACCGAAAAGCAAGCAGAAGCTTCTGCTGACATCAAGCCAGGACCTCAACCTGAAGGAGGCGCGTTCTCTGTGCGGAATACCAACCAGGAAAAGGAGCATGTCGAGAATGAGCAGCGATGCGCCAAGTGCAACAAAACCAATCACCTTACTAAGAACTGTAAGGTGCACTTAAGGTGTAGCTTCTGTGGATTCAAAGGACATATAGTTGACACATGTCAGAAGAAAAAGGCAGCAATAGAGGGGCTTCAAACTTATGCTAGAGGCAATAATGCAACAACGTTTGATGAAGGCAATGCTAGCAACTTTCCATTCTCAAAGGAAGATTGTCAAAGGATCATGGAGATGTTGAACAAAAACAAAACAACGTCCGCGAACCATGCTGGTAACACCTCACTCTATGAAAACCTCTCAGGTAAAGCCTTTCGTTTTCATAATTATGAAAAGTCTAGTGTGTGGATATTGGACAGTGGTGCCACTGACCATATGGTCTGTAATCCTACTCTTCTTACTCACATCAAGCCAGCACACAATCGTTTTGTCAAACTTCCTGATGGTAATACAGCTAGGGTCAGTCATATAGGCACAATGGTTTTCTCATCCCAGTTCGTGTTACAAAATGTGTTATGTGTCCCAATGTTTTATCTCAACCTCATACCCGTTAGTAAGGTAGCACATGATTCGTTTTGTGTCACCATCTTTCTCAAACAAATTTGTCTTGTATAGGACCTTCGATCCGGGAAGATGATTGGGACGGGCCATGATAGGGACGGACTATACTGCCTCGACCAAATCAAGCAAGGAACATGCAATGCTGTTAGCAACATTTCGAGTGATCTATGGCATCAACGCCTCGGTCACCCTTCCAGTAGAGTCTCTTCTTTATTTCCTTTTCTTTCAAGTAAAACTTGTGATTCAAACAAGTGTCTAGTGTGCCCGTTGGCTAAACAAACCAGAAACCCTTTTCCATTGAGTTCTATTTCAAGTGAGTCACCTTTTGTTTTGATTCATGTTGATATTTGGGGAGGATATCATGAACCTTCAATTTCTGGAGCAAAATATTTTCTCACCATTGTAGATGATTACACTAGGTCTACTTGGGTTTATTTGATGGTACGAAAGTCTGAAGCTCGTAAGCTTCTCATTGATTTCATTCAACTTGTCGAAAATCAGTTTGACAAAAGGGTTAAGATTATACGTAGCGATAACGGTCCCGAGTTCAAAATTGTAGATTTCTATTCCTTCAAAGGGATCGTACATCAGACAAGTTGCGTCAACACACCACAACAAAATGGTGTTGCTGAACGCAAACATCGTCACTTACTCAACGTAGCTCGTGCCTTTCTTTTTCAGGCAAACCTACCAAAAATGTTTTGGGGAGATGCCATTCTTACATCTGCATACCTCATAAATCGCACACATACACCCTTGCTTTCAGGTCAAACTCCTTTCGAAAGGTTATTTAACAAATCCCCGAGCTACTCACATTTAAAAGTTTTTGGATGCATGTGTTTTCCATCTACACACCCATCTAAGCCAAGCAAGTTTGATCCTAGAGCAACTACGTGCATATTTATAGGCTATCCACAAGGGAAAAAGGGATACCGAGTCTATGAAATCGAAACCAAACAGGTCTTTGTTTCCCGGGATGTGACCTTCTATGAAACCGAATTTCCTTACCAAACCAAGGTTTCACGTGAACATGGCACTTCACGTGAGCTTAGAGTTATCGATGATATTGGGTTTCCTAGTTCAACTGAGAATAGTGATGATCTTGTCTCCGATACAGTTGATATCTTAGACAGTCCTTCCCCTATCCTTCCGCTGCAAACACCAACCATTGACCAATCAATCCCTGTTGTAGCCAACACACCATCTCAAACTCCTGTTCCAGATGTCATCCCAAACCCTGCTCTATCACCTAGACGTTCTTCTCGACCAACTAGGACACCAACATACTTGCAGGGTTTTCATGTTGAGGCAGCACTACCCTCTCGGTCCCCTTCACCATCTTCCATGGAACAAGGTACTCCTCACTCCCTTTCCAATGTTTTGTCTTACCATCGTCTTTCCTCTCCACATCGAGTCTTTACTGCTAACCTTTCTGCCCACAAAGAACCTAGCTCTTTCACACAGGCTGTCCAAATCCCAGAATGGAGAGATGCCATGCGCACAGAAATTGATGCACTCCAAAGTAATCACATATGGAGTCTCGTCCCATTACCTCCTCATAAAATACCTATTGGCTGCAAGCGGGTCTATAAAATCAAGCTTAAAGCTGATGGCAGTGTTGAACGATACAAGGCAAGACTTGTTGCCAAAGGATACAGTCAAATCGAGGGAGTGGATTATCGTGAGACATTTGCCCCGGTGGCTAAACTCACCACCGTACGCATACTTCTTGGTCTCGCTTCTCTTAAAGGATGGTATCTTCATCAACTTGACGTGAACAACGCTTTTCTACATGGCGACCTCACTGAAGAAGTATACATGAAACTTCCTCCCGGGTTTGGAGGAAAGGGGGAGACTAGAGTTTGTCGGTTGCATAAAAGTCTCTACGGTTTGAAACAAGCTAGTAGGCAATGGTTCATCAAACTCTCTATGGCACTCAAGGCAGCAGGATTCACTCAATCATGGTCTGACTATTCCTTGTTTGTCAAAGCTCATTCTGGAAAGCTCACTGCGTTGCTTGTGTATGTTGATGATGTGATCTTGGCAGGCAACAGTTTGGAAGAAATTACAGCTACAAAACGGTTCCTTTCACACCGATTTAAGCTCAAGGACCTCGGAGAGCTCAAGTACTTTCTTGGCATAGAAGTGGCTCGGTCAAGAAGAGGGATAACACTTTGTCAGAGAAAATATGCATTAGAGATACTAGAGGACACTGGATTTCTCGGTGCAAAACCTTCTTCATTCCCAGTTGATCAAAACATATCATTGACTCAAGAAGGAGGAGAGCTACTCATTGACCCTTCTCAGTATCGACGTCTTGTAGGCAGGTTAATATATTTGACCATCACACGACCAGACTTAGCTTATGCCGTGCACATCTTAAGCCAGTTTATGGAAAAACCACGGCAGCCTCATCTAGCAGCTGCTCATCAAGTGCTTCGTTATGTCAAGAAAGCACCAGGTCAGGGTATTTTTCTCCCATCTACAGGAAGCATTGAACTCACTGCTTACTGCGACGCAGACTGGGTGCGCTGCAAGGATACAAGACGTTCCATCACTGGTTATTGTGTGTTGTTAGGAGATGCACCAGTTTCTTGGCGGACTAAGAAGCAGAGCACTGTGGCTCGATCCAGCGCTGAAGCAGAGTACCGTTCCATGGCAACGACTAGCTGTGAAGTGACTTGGCTCAGAAGCTTGCTCAATGACTTGAGAGTGAGACAACTCAATCCGATCAAAATGTACTGTGACAACCAGGCTGCATTACACATCGCAACCAACCCAGTTTTCCACGAAAGGACCAAGCACATCGAGATTGACTGCCATGTAGTTCGTGAGAAGATTCAAAGAGGTTTGCTCAAAGCTGTGCACATTAGAACCAAGGAGCAGCCAACAGACTTGTTTACTAAGCCGCTTGGATCAGCACACTACTTCACAAGTTGGGTGTAATTGATATACATTCCAACTTGAGGAGGACTATTAAAGGAAAGGATCCTACTGTATCATTATTGGTAGTGTTGTAATCCCTTACCTTCAGGGATTCTGATTTCCTTGTACAGCCAGATAAGGTTTTAGTCCATGTATATATATCGATGTAATTGCACACTAAAGAGTAAGAATACAAGCTTATTCTAGTATCAAACTCTTTAGTGATATTGATAATGACAGTCGTGAAAGACAGAGAGGGCCGACCTATAGCTTTATATATAGAAAGAGAGAGAAAAGTAATTGAGATGGATGTATAGATTACGTGTGCGTGTGGTGGCATTCAGGCATATATGGGCAGGCAGGGTAGGACAGAGGACACCACTCATGAACGAGATCGAGGCGAAACCGAATCCCTTCGGAAGCCCTAGCTAGCTACTTTGCATTGCGCGCTTCAATTATCAAAGGAATTGATCGATCGGTATTGATTGATCGAAAGGGCTCGATCGGTTGGAAAAATAGCAAGTGCATGCATGCATTGCCATATTACTCGATCGATTCTGTTATTCCTGTATATGGATGGAGGCCGGAGGGGATTGCATGCGACCAAAGAAAAGCACGTACATTAGCTAACCCAACGGATCCAGGATGATAGTTTTAAGAAATTTTTCTATAAATCTTAGGGAATTTTTTTCAAGTATTAATCCATAACTATAAATATTTCAAATGAAAAAAATAATATTTAATAAGCAAATCTTAAAAATATAATTAGACGAAATGTACGAGTGAGTGTTGCGATATAAGCTCGGGAGATAATTTAAAAACTTGACACTTGTTACTTAGAATTTGAATTACTACTCGAGTATATAAATAAATGAATTAGTAAATTTTTTCTTTCATAAATAATAATAATATCTTCACTTTTTAACCATATATAATGAATGAATTATTTACTTTTTTTTTAATCTTAAATTCTCACCCAGATTTAAACTCGCATTAAGCGACGATGTACATCCCGCCCCAAGGAGACGTCTAGCTACGTCTAGATCTGAAACTAGCTAGTATATTTATATATATATATATATATATAAAATATATTCCATTTCCATGCCAGCATTACCAGCTCCTCGATCGATAATTCATGCATGCATGCAGTTAATTATATGCATGCTGCTAGCTAGCATGCATGGATCGCCATCAAATATAATATACATCATTTAGTATCAATGAAATGCAATTACACATGCTAGAAATACTTACTAATCTGACAATATATGCGAAAGACATCAATCTTCTGTTCTCTTTAATTCGTTATACAGTCTATAATGGAGCTAAATAATTTACTTGATTAATTATGTACACAGAGATCTGACTTTATATAGAGTCAATAATGTAATAACTCGAGATTTTCACTAATTAATTTTTTAGTATTGAGTTATTTTCTTTTATTTTGATACAGTTAAGTAGTAGGTTGTCTCAAAACATATTTCGAATGTTTGATTAGAAAAGAATTAATAAATTAGAGTTTGTTATTTCTTTAATTTATTTTGGAGAAAGTTATACTTAAAATGAAAGAAAAAGAAAATGTGTAAGGGAGTCCGGCCCTTTGGAAGCTAAGTCCATGTGCCGACTCAGAGTTGAGCCGTGTGTTCAAAAACCGTTCTACCCTCAATTCTTATCAATTTTACGTGTTTTTTATCTCATCTCTCTGTAGTTACTACGTCTGAATCCCTCGCTTTGAATAATATAAAAAAATATAAAAAGTAGGAATAGTATGAAAAAAAAAAAACTCAAATTTGTTATATAGTAAATTGAACAATTGAAAAACACGATAAGCAAGTGGGCAGCTCTCTCTCTCTCTCTACCCAAAGACGAAAACCTAGAAAATCAAAGGTTCATCTTCTTCCTCAAATTTTCAGCTAACCCACTTACTCACGAACTCTGCTTTCTTAATCAATCATATATAACCTAGAGGTGTGCTTTGTTGGAGGAGGAGGAGAACATGAGGCTTAGAGATGGGTTTGAAAAGGGGTTGGGAGCCAAGCTCTTCATTGATTTCAATTCGTCTGTCAGGACAATAGATAATGATTTGTGCAATGTGTTGTTAATAGGTGAGCCTTCAATTGGAGGCGTTGCTAGCTGAGAAATTAAGATAAGCAAATGAGAATGCAAATTCTTATTCTTATGGTGATAAGTAATTGGCACAACGTAACCTACTCTCTATTTCATTCGTTTCTTATCTCAATCTCCGATATTCCGCAGCATCCAACCCCATTCCCCTAATCTTAATTCTTTTTTTAGAACACGAAGTGATCAAATGGAAATTTGGTCTTGCTTTGGCAGAGATCATGTCCTCAAAATGGTGGTTTATACCTTTGTGGAATTTCTAATTCTACTGGGAAAAACTCGCTGTTTTTTAGTATCATGATCACTGTCTGAGTTAAGATGTATTTGGGAACAAATTTGTTCGCCTTCGTCTGTTTCAAAACATATACATATTGTAAGCTCATATGAAGTTATGAAGTAGACACCGCAAGAATCTTAAGGATAGAGAGCAACCAATTATTAAGAAGAAATGTGATAAAATAATTTTTTCATCCATTATCGTAACTTTGAAGAAATTAGCTTCACCTAATGAGAAAGTTAATCACAATTTTATATACGAACAACTAAATAAAATTCTTTAACGAAAATAATTCGTATAAGTGATGTTCTTCGCTTCTCTACTCTACAAGACCAAGAATCCCGCAGCGTAACGCGGGTACAATTACTAGTGATTGACTATCAGTGGGGTTGTCGGCCAAAAGTAGTCGAGTAGAACAAAATTAAAATAAAAATAGAACGTGAAGGAGTGAGAGAGATGAAGACGGCGCGAGAGAGAGAACTAGAGAGGTTGAGACTTGAGATGGCGCGGGCTCGAGGTTATTCAGAGAGGGATTTTGAACGGCAACACAAGGCGACACTCCAATCGATCAGGACAATCTCTCCCTCTTCTCTTTACTTTTGTCGGTCGGTGTTTTTGCCCCTGCGGAGCCAGCACCTGGCAAGTGAGGACGATGACCGGAGTACAAGCGGCAGCCAAAATTCACGACAGAGAGGCGAGGGTGTATGGCAAGCGCGACTAAATAGTGACGAAGTTAAGAAACGACGACGTTTTGTCTTGGTTGATTCAAGAGGTAATTGATGTTGATGATTTGTGCTAAAATGTTTGGATAGTACCGTGAAGTTTGGTTTTGGATAAAGGATTTAGCTTTATTTGATGTTGGTGCTTAATTACTTAATTAAATTGATTAAGGTTAGGATGATTGTGTTTGGGCCTAAATAAAGAATTTCATTTTGGGCTTGGATGACCGAGGTCTATGCGAGCGGCCCATTATATTAATGGTGCTTGGCGAGGAGTCAAGTTATATAGCGTCTGGCGAGCTTCGCTAGAGGAAGACTTTGAGTTCTATTGGAACTGTGTCTTATTAGCCGGTTCTATGCGGCTTTGATTTCTATCATTACTAGTTTAATTTTATATAGAACTCTTGGAAGAGTTATGATGGAATTAGAAGATCTATGAGTGATACGACACGTATGCTGGTGTTGGATTCAGACTGTGATTACAAGAGCAGAAGAATTTGATATAGAAGTCAGGCGGCTGTGATCAGTCCATATTCCGTCGAGAGACGGTGGCACGTCCGCATACGAAGCACAAACATGATAGACTGGCCCACGCGGTTAAAACATCCGAGATAAAAGAGACTGCTTCGCGAGAAGGATCTCTTCGCAAGAGATATTTTTGCATCGAATATTTTGGCACGCCCAGTGGGACAATATCTCTTTGCATCTTTAAGCGACAATTGAAGATCCTTATCGAAGGGTCTATCCTCAGTGTCGCAAACATCCACAACCGGTTTACCGTGAACACACATCTACTGAGTGTCGTTCATTAAGTAATCAAGCGGTTGAAGTTATTTTCGCTAACAACTTCGATACCATGTCTTTCCAATTTTTGAGTGAGGCGGAAATAACAGGGCTCACGCTCGAACAATACCTGGCTTATGCAGCCAGGCGAGATATTCATCAGGCTAATCACCATTTGGCACTCGAACAGAAAATCGAGCAACAGGCAGAACTCCTCACCACCCAGGCCCAATTAGTCGATACAACGACAGTTGGTTTCCAAGCAATACGGGCAGAGTTAAATCAAGATCGTGAGGAGAGAGAGGCCATGGGGGCCCAGGTGACTAGTTTGGTAGAAGGCCAAGATAAACTACGGGTAGATATCCTTCGCCAAATGGACAAAGGATTAGAAGAATACCGCTGATACGCGGCGACTCTATCACAAAGGGTAGACAAGGACATAGGATCTCTAACCAAATCCGTATCGGACTTGGCCAGGAAAACTAGGCAAGCGGAGTCTTTTCCCCTTGCTTGGGAGCAACGGTTAAATAAGTTCTTAGATGATTGTAACATACAACTATCTAAGATGCATGAAACTTACGAAACACCGTTTCCTTCAATGAAAGATGATCCCAACGAGTGGCGTTGGCCAAAATTTTACAAACACCAAACCTTCCAGACTTTCTCTGGTGATGATGATGCAAATGCGGCAACACACTTGGCCTATTTTACTCTGCAGTTAGGCCAATTTGCTGAAGATAAAGGACTCAAATTAAGAGTTTTTGGTTCATCGTTATCAGTATCAGTCCTTGTATGGTATACTGGAATAGAGAAGGGTTCGATCAGTGAATGGAAGGATATGGAGGCCTTGTTCATAGATCACTTTGGAACTGCAAGGCCAGAGACTAGTGTTGGAAAGCTGGCTTCCTTGAGCCAATCGGTGACAGAAAGTCCGGTCACCTTCCTGCACCGTTTCCGGTCAGAGTATAATCTATGCAAGACCCCTCTGAGCAAGGAAGAGATGGTCGAGATGGCCAAGAATGGTCTGGAGGACACGTTCCATCAGCTATTCTTAAACAACAAGTATTACTCTCTGAATGAGTTCATCACGGCTGTGACTAAAGCTCATAGCAACATGCAGGAGAGAGATAACAGAAGGAATGCGTCCAAAGGGACGTACAGTAGTCGAACCTATGATAGGTTGAAGCCAAAAACAGTGGCTTATATTGAAGGTGTAGATGACCAGGAGTCGGACTCTGATGGCGATCAAGTGGGTGCTGTTGACTTATCAACAAACAAAGTTATAAAACCCCGCAAGCTCCAAAAGAGTAGGGGTCTAATCAAGCTCTCAACAGTGGCTGTCACTAAGCAAGAGTTTGAGAAGTACACTTATGACGCCAACATGGCTCATGAAATTTTGGACGAGTTGTATAGTCTGCGGGTCGTCAAGGCAGACTTTGGACCACTTCCCACAGCTGAGCAGTTGAAGGGTAAGAAATATTGCAAGTTCCATGGAGCATGGAACCACGTTACCAAAGACTGCATTAAGCTTAAAGATCAAATCCAGAAGTGGATCAATGAGGGAAAATTAGAATTGGAGGGTTCGTCCAAAACCGCTGCATTAGTGGATTTCGAGCCGTTTCCTACTCCACAGGTGAATATGGTCGACGTGAATTGGACCTCACCTGACAGGCACCTCGAGGGTGTGGAGGACTGGAATCAATCATCCTATTTAGCCTATTCATTCAGACTGGATATGACAGAAGAATTCTTTCATAGGCTAAAGGAGATGGGGCTGATCGCTTTTTACCCAATTACTGAGCTTCGACAATTACGGTATAAAGAACCAGCCCAGCACTTCTGCAGATTCCACAATCACTTTGGTCATCGAACAGCGATTTGTTCCACCTTGAGAGATGAAATCCAAGGTCTGATCAACTGGGAAGTGATTGAAATAAACAGCAGGGGCGAGATGGATTTTCACCCGGAATATCTTCATAGAACACCATCTCCTCCAGTTACAACTTCTCCTGCCAGTGGCACTTCTTCAGGGGATAGTCAAAATAAACCAACCCATGCGAAGAAGAAGTCCAGACGAAGAGCTAATCGAAATATAGCGTTTGTCCGACCTAAGCGGACTCGCATAACATATGACGCGTCTTGGCGAGAGGAGATATTCATTAAGCTATGCCTAGATGGAATAGTTGTGGTTCCTGACAATTGGGGAGCACCTGACCCACATCCTGAGGATGTTAGGGGTTTGCCCTTTTGTCGATACCATCGCAGATGGGGACGTCACACTACGGCTGCCTGTCGAGATTTGATGTACAAGATACAGCAGCTGATTGACGAGGGAGTGATAGAAATAGAACAAGACCCCTTGCCAGACTTGACAGCCCCCATGCCCATGGTTGGAATTTCGGAATTAACACGTGACAAATCCAATAAAAAAAAACAGTCCAACGACCAACCAACTGCTGGCGAGAATCCATCTTATACACCAAAGAATAAAGGAAAAGAAAAGGTGGATCCCAAAGCAGAATCGCCAGTAGCCATTTGTGCACATTGTAAACTAAGAAGTGGACTGAAGATCTCTTATGAGAAACTGGCTCAGGCAGCCAAGTCCTTCCCAGAGCTATTCTCAAGTACAGTTCATCAGCCCCCACAAGCAAGACAAAGGGATACTCCAGCTCCCAAGCGCTCGCGAGCAACAGACCAAGCCAGTTTGGTTAAAACACCTGAGTCTAAAGTTGCAAGTTCGCTCGCGAAGCCATATATACCTCCACCATCGAGAAATATTACAAATGAGGATGTTTGGTACGTGAGGGAGAAGGGAAAAACCGTCGAGGTGACTCCGAGCAAGAGGAGAAACCTTCAACGACACTTTGGTAGGGCCAAGAGAGCATTGGATGCTTATGAGGCTGGCCTGATCAAAGAAGAAGATCTGGAGTTTCCTCCAGAAGTGTTGCAAATGAGATTGAACACCCTTGCAGCAAACCCATTGGTGGTCTCTGGGAAGAAATCTCGCGAGCCTAAGGTGAGAGCCCAAGGACCAGGGGTTTTCGCACGAAACCCAGAATTAGGGAATAAAGGTAAAGAGCCTGAATCTACTCAGGGTATTCATCGAGAGACTACAAAACGACAGCCAGTAAGGAGACGCCTCACCTTTGAGGAAGACACGATGAAAACAGTAGGGCTAAAGACACCCCCTAAGGGAACAGGGGGCGTGCAGAAACAGGACACTCCAAGCAAGCCTCCAGTCTTGCAATGGAAACCCAGGCCTTTGGTTGTGGAAGAACAAGCGAAGGCCCAAAAATTGATCCCTGCTCCCAAGGAAAAAACTCCACCACTACTACTACCAGCAGCCATTGATCCTACTCCTGAGGATCCAATACAGCAAGTAGCCCATCTTGAGGTAACTACAATGTCTAACGAAGATGGAAATCAGGCTGAAGGTGATAACTACGACGACGATGAGCAGTTGGTAGATTACGGTGAGGACGAAGATCTTGAAGCACTTGACTGTATCGAGGAAGACACTTCCGCAATTAACATGGTGTATGTCTTATCTTCTAAATATGCTTTGTCTCCGTCAGCACCAAAAGGTGAATCCAAGAACGTCAACAGCGTGGTATTACCAGATGAAGAACCAGAGCACACAAATGATTCAACACTGGTTGAAATACCAGAGATGGATTCATCGCACACAAAAGGACAGATGATGTTCTCCAAGCCTACCATGGACATGGCCATGCACATGCGGCGGTTATATGTCACAGGACAAGTCCAAGGGGTTCAATTGAATAAACTCCTAGTGGACTCAGGGGCAGCGGTTAACATCATCACCGTTAAGGCGATGGCCTTAATAGGCGTTCCCAAGTCTGCTATCCAAGAGACCTCGCTTAGTGTTAGAAATTTTCAGGGTAGCATAACCAAGACCTTGGGAATTGTCTTCTTACAGGTACACATCGGGCTAGCCTCAGGCACTTACACATTCTTTGTGGTAGAATGCACATCTCCATATAGTGCAATCCTGGGGCGTGACTGGATACATCGAAGCTATTGTGTACCTTCTTCACTTCATCAGCAGATGTTACTCTGGAACATGGAGTCAGGCGAGGCAGAGCTTGTCAATGATGACCCTCGTCCATATTCCGTTTCTGCTAATGCATTAGAAGCCAGATATTACCACAGTGACCTTAGGCCATTGGAAGTATTTAGCGTCGACAGTAAGGGCCGCCCAGTTGGTGTTACGGCCTCTGAACTAGCTCAGTGGGGTATACTTCAAGCAACTCAAGATAGTAAAAGACCCTACACCATTGAGCTACCATCCAAACGTTCTCCATGATTGGGTCTCTATCAGATATAGAGACCGAGGCTTGTCTTTCTCTACACGAACGCTTTCATAATTTTTTGTTAGAAAGCCAAGCCTTTGAGAAGGTTCCAATGGTTGCAGCCTTGGAATATGTGGACGAAGACATTTTGCAAGACTTAAAGGAGGAGGACGAGATTAAATTAGCTCCTGCAGCTCTAGATGATTTACCTCCTAAAGTCAAGGATCCCATTGAACACATTAATATTGGGACACATGAAGAGCCAATCTCTGTGGCTATTAGTACATTCTTGGAGCCTGAGGAGAGACTCAAGCTTATTGAATTGCTAAAAGAATATGCAGACTGCTTTGCAGAAAAATATGATGACATGCCTGGTTTGTCACCAAATTTGGTTTGTCATAATTTGCCCATCATTGAAGGGAAGAAACCTGTAAAACAGGAGATGCGTCGCATGAACACAGAAACAGCAATTCTAGTCAAGGAAGAGGTCGAGAAAATGCTCAAGTTAGGGATTATACGTGTAGCCAAGTATAATGAGTGGCTTTCCAATATAGTCCCAGTCAAGAAAAAGAATGGGAAGATGCGAGTGTGCGTCGATTATAGAGACTTGAACAATGCAACCCCAAAGGATGTATACCCTATGTCAGTAGCTGATTTGTTGGTTGACTCAGTTGCCCGCCATGAAATGTTAACATTCATGGATGACACTGCTGGCTATCATCAAATCCCAGTGGCTGAAGCATATAGACATAAAACTGCGTTTCGGTGCCCTGGCTTTGCCGGTGTTTTTGAGTACGTGGATATGCCATTTGGACTTAAAAATGCAGGGGCAACCTACCAACGAGCTATGAATTTGTTCTTTCATGATCTTATTGGTAAGACCATGGAAGTATAGATTGATGATGTGGTAGTTAAAACAAAACGCATGAGTGATCATTTTGAAGACTTAAGGCAAGTGTTTCTCAGAATGAGGCAACATCAACTGAAGATGAACCCAGCCAAATGTGTGTTTGGCGTCCAGGCAGGAGATTTCCTAGGCTTTTTGGTTCATTAGCGTGGGATTGAGATAACAGATGACAAGAAACAAGCAGTTCTTAATGCAGTCCCACCAAAGAGTAAGAAAGAACTACAGTGTTTATTGGGAAAAATCAATTTCTTACGACGGTTTATTGCCAATGCTGCTGGGAAAACACAACCATTCTCCACACTGCTCAAGCTTCAAAATCAAAAAGACTTTGTATGGGAGCCTATACATCAAGAGGCCTTTGAAATCATTAAAGCCTACTTAACAAACCCACCTGTCTTGGTTCCTCCAAGACCTGGGGTTCCTCTTAAGCTGTATATATCAGCTACTGATCTCTCCATTGGAAGTCTATTAGCTCAGGACGACACGGCCAGAGTTGAACGTGCTATTTTCTATCTGAGTCGTACCTTGAACGATTGTGAAACAAGATACTCTCCAATGGAAAGGTTATGCCTAGCCTTATACTTTTCAGGGTGTAAGTTGAGGCACTATATGCTTTCCTTCACTACGTGTGTTATTGCACAAACAGATTTAGTGAAGTATATGTTGTCCAGACCGATTCTCCGTGGACGCATTGGAAAGTGGATTCTGGCTTTGTCAGAATTTTCTTTGCAATATGTCCCTCAGAAGGCGGTAAAAGGCCAAGCAGTGGCTGATTTTTTGGCTCATCATCCCATGGAAGAAGTGGTTGAGGGGCCAGAACTGGATCTCGCTCGTATCGATTTGGCCCCTTGGTGTTTATATTTTGATGGGTCCAGTACGAGTACTATGGCTGGGGCAGGGGTAGCTTTGATCTCCCCACGCGGCCAAACTTATTCTTATTCTTTCAGGTTGGACTTCAGGTGCACAAATAATCAAGCCGAGTACGAAGCTTTAATCATTAGATTAGAACTTCTGCTAGATATGGAGATCACTGATGTGCACGTCTTTGGAGATTCCCAACTGGTGATCAGACAACTCGAAACAAAGTACAAGGCAGGTCCAATATTAGAACCTTATGCGAGGAGGGCCTGTGACTTATTAAAGTTGTTCACAGAAGTGGAGTTGAGTCATGTTCCTCGCGAGAAGAACTATGCAGCTAATGAGCTGGCTCAACTAGCAACGGGTATCAGTTTGCAAGATGGAGTACGCGAACGAATATTAAAGGTTGAAAGAAGAACCCTTCCATCTTTCATTGCACGACAAGAAGATAAAAATGAATGGTACGTTGCTACACTTGATCACATTGATAAGGACTGGAGACAAGAAATCATCTCTTATCTCCAGGATCCTAATAATCCGGTTGACAAGCGGATTCGATTTTTAGCTCCCAATTATGTACTCAAGGATGCTGAGTTATATAGAAGGGGAGAGGAAGACATACTGTTAAGGTGTGTCTTTGGACATGACGCTAAGCGGTTAATGAGAGATGTCCATCTTGGGATTGCAGGGGCACACCAGGCTGGTCCCAAGATGAGATGGTTATTAAGAAGACATGGCTTTTATTGGTCAGGAATGCTCAGAGACTGCATCACATTCGCAAAAGGTTGTGAAGAATGCCAGAAACATGGTCCAGTCAACCATATGCCCAGAATACCATTACAGCCAATAATCAAGCCTTGGCCAGCTCGAGGATGGGCTTTGGACTTAATAGGAATGATTCACCCTCATTCATCTGAAGGGCACAAGTTTATCATCGTGGCTACTGATTTCTTCACAAAATGGGTTGAAGCTTGACCTCTCAGGGTGTCTTCTGCAAAGGCCATCCGCCAGTTCCTTTTTGAAGATATTATTTGTCGGTTTGGTATTCCTGAGAGTTTTGTTTCAGACCGTGGGGCTGCATTCATGTCTGGAGAAGTAGATACTCTAATGAAGGATCTTGGGATCCATTTTCTTCACTCTTCTCCATACTATGCCCAATCTAATGGTCAAGCTGAAGCGAGCAATAAAATCATTATTCATATCCTAAAACGGATGCTCGCGAGCAATGCCAGACTGTGGCATGAAGAACTTTTTCATACTTTGTTGGCTTATAGGACTAGTAAGAGGACACCCACATGTACAACTCCTTATGCATTAATGTTTGGGCACGTTGCAGTCTTGCCTTTGGAGATCAATGTTCAGTCTTTACGCGTGATGGAGCAACACAACTTGATCGGTGAAGACTATGTCCAAGCGATGTGGCAAGAGCATGAAGACTTAGATGAGAAACGAATACAAGCTTATGATAGTCTACGTGCTGAGAAACAAAAGGTGGCTCGTGCCTATGACAAACGTACAAGGGGCATGAGTTTTGCAGAAGGAGAACTTGTCTGGCGAGTCATTTTGCCTGTTGGTGAGAAGACTGAAGGACGAGGTAAATGGTCAGAGAAATGGGAAGGACCATACATTATCGATCGACTGTTGGGTAAAGGAGTAGTTCGCTTGCGAGATCGAGATGGTACTATACACGTGAACCCAATAAATGGTCGTTACCTAAAGAAGTTCATACAACCTGTTTGGGAGTATGAAGATCCTCCAACTATAGCTTAATCTAGTTTATTTATGCTTTCGCATAAGTAAACTACAGGGGTAACACATACGGAGGATTATGTACATTACAATAGCCTATTTATGGGGTTATTAAGTCAGGGCCTGTACTCGAGGCCAAATTTTTGTAATTTTTATGGTTTTTCTTCCAAGTCAAAGTTCATATTAGCCAGTTTTTGTGGCCTAGGTTTTGAGCAAACTGTATATGAGTTTATCAATACAAGGAACTTTTACACTTCAAATAAAATATTACATTCAATACTTAGAAGAATACAAAGGCTTTGCGGCCTCAAGTTCTAATACCATATGAAAAACAAACTTGAATCAGCAACAGAGAAAAATAAAATAAAAGTTTGTTTTTTCACAAGATCCTCTGCGTTGTGTGCCATCCCATGAGGTTGATGTATCAAATATGTATACATGGAGATCGACCTCGGTGAGGGGATGGAGAGGATCTGAAACGCAGGAGGTGCATCAAAACAAAAGATCTTTGCACCTGCCCTGACGTTTGTTGCCTTCTTCCCAGGGTGATACCCTCATCTTTTCCCATCGTTGCAGGCCACATTGAAGTAGTCTGTCACCTCCAATGCATATGGACACCGAACGGGTGCACTGGGGAAAGGTGAGGGGGTCTTCACCTCGGGATTGTGGCTTGTCCCTTCCTGATTCTTTCAATCTGGGAAGAGCCAAGGCAACGCCTGGGCATAGATATTGCTATCTAGTCCAGGTTTGGGCATGGATATTGCTATCTAAGGAACACAACATGGAAAGATTTATCTGGAGGTTTCTTTAGATGGGAAGACCAGAGCAAATGAACATTGAGGTAGTTCATTGTCGCGAAAGTGTTGGTTCATAACACGAAGGAAAGGGAAACCTTTTATAGACAGGAGTCACAACGGTTTGGTTTCGCGAGAGTAATTACGCTTGAAAATAGAGAATACGTGTCCAAATAAGAGTGGACCCTGAAGACGGTTTATCTGCTCGCAAGAAGTGCATGATAAATAAGGAGATCTTTGAGACAGGTAAAACGTATTTCAAAGATTTTGATTGTTGTACGCGATACGGATTCCAAGTTTAGAATTCAATTCCATTTATTGTTGAACAATCAAAATAGTCAAAATTAATTACAGCCTATAACGGGGCTGGATCGAAATTAGGAAAAGGGTTTGTTGGAGAAGCCCAATTTGGGTTTTGGACCCAATTCAGACTTTGTTATCAAAACGATTTGAATACATAAAAAGTTTAATGTTTGGTGACAAATAGAAGAGGCCTACGTCTGAGGCCCAAAATTTTTACAACTTAAGGAGGTAGCTCTTTATCGAGATTTTAGTCATCTCTGAGGCCATCCAGGCTTGATGAGCTGCTAAGCGAGCTTCATTGGCTTCATCGCGTGCCTCTTACAGGAGTTGAGCTCGAGTCTCGCCTTCATTCAAAAAGTGATGCATTTCGTCCTGATAACTGGGGACGTCAGTTTCCAATGCATTTACTTCTGCTCTAAGAGTAGCGAGATCAGCTTCGAGAGCAATTATTTTAGCACGTTTGGTTGCTAAAGTCTCCTCCTTTGTAATTTTTTCCTTCAGGAGCTTCTGGATTCTCTCTGTCTCCTTGTGAGTTTTTTGCTCCAAGGTTTCCGCTGCTTCATTCTTACGCTCGGCCTCGAGTGTTAGGTCTTGGAATACTTCGCTTTGGTGCTGGAATTCAAAGAGACTTTCTTCTAGTTCATCCAGGCGAGGAATGAAGTCTGCTGGGGCAGTGGTCTGTAGGGTTTTCACTTGTTTTTGAATGGCCTGAACGTCTTTTAGAGAATCTAGGGGCCCATAGAGAATTTTTCGAAGCAAGGCTTTGATGTCAGAAGGAGTGCTTAGTATACTCAGTTTGCCCACAAGTTCTTGTATCTTGGTGGTTGACTCTTGTACACTGAGCAGTTGAGGATTGTTTCCTTGTGATGAAGATGGGATAGGATATTCTTTGGTCAGAATTATGGGATCTTCATCATTGACACCTGGAGGACTGTCAGGCTGATCTTCAGTAGCTATTACAATTGGCTCGCCTGACGTGCTCGCTTGTTCCTTTAGACTGTGGGGAATTGTCTCGTGAATGTCCAGTTCCACAGGAATAAGTTTGGACTACAATATGAATAGCAGGTCATGTCAGGACCAATTTAGAAATCATTAATCTAGAAGTAAGGGTATAAGGTTCTTACTTGTTGAAGAGACAATGGCTGTGTTTCTTCAAGAACTTGAACTTGTTGCTCTGGTGAGGAGGGACTCGGTTCTTCGCCTTCTGGGTTATTCTCAACCAGGATTTGTGGTTGTTCAACTATGAGCTCTGGAGATGGGATAATTTGTTGCTCAGGCTCTGGAATGGCTTGTTCATTCTGGGTACTGGGGCCCTCGCCAGAGGAGGAAGGAATGAAGCAGGATTGAATTTCAAATTGCAGACGCCTAAACAAAATATCAGGATCCACAGGCTTCTTCTTCTCTTCCTCCTCAAGTTCTGCTCGATGGATTCCAGCTAGGATTTGGGCTATGAAATCCTTGCAGCATTCTTTGTGGCTGTTATAGATTTTGGGGTTTGTATCCCTATCCTCGTTGCTGAATATGATGCTGGACTCATCGAACTTCAGAATGAAGGCTTTACAGTTTCCTTCAGAGAGCCTTTCTCCTAGTGAGTCAATTATATAGTATGCTTCATTTTTAGCTTTGAGAACGAAGAAGTGGTCATTCCAACTCACTATGTAAACTTGTGGCTTTTGGCTTTTCTGAACTTGTTCCCATAAATCATCAAAAGAGGGAAAGCCATTCAGGGCTGTAAACCTTTCAGGGTCAAAGCACCCAATGAAGGAATCATCAGCTGAAAATTGAAGCGGTCTGATGTTCGCCTTCAAGATTGTGTCCAGATCAAAATGATGGTCTGGGTACTTGCTCGCAAGGGACTCATCCTTGCAGAACTCCTGCCACTCCCTTGAACCTTGAGTTAGGAGGTCATCGAACTGGGAGAGTGTAGGTGTGCTGTCTGGATTTGCACAAAACCAGTGTGCAATAGTGAGAGCTATGGTTGAACAAGCACTGGACCCTGAGGCTTTGTTACTCCTCTGATCAAAAGAGGCAAGGAAGGCTAGAGCGGTGAGTCTTAGCTGTTTGTTCCTGCTAACGACTTGTGTATCCAGCCAGACTCCACTTTCAGTCTCTGGGGTCTTCAATTTAAGTTTCTTGTGTTTTGGAGACTGTTATGGGATTGGAGTCAGTATCAGGATCAGTGGTAAAATCAGTTTGTTCTGGATGAATAACAGTTTGAAATACTTACAGAGGATCCAGAACGTTTTGTTCTTTTCTTCCTAAAAGATTGAATGGCCATAGTTACATCTGGTTCAGGGTTGTGCTGTGCGAGGAAGAAAGGAGTGGTCAGTTATGATCTGAGAAGTTGCTAATATATATGGCAATTTTTGATGTAAAGACATACTTGTGGCCATGGGGCAGAACTTGTGCTGAGGTGTGGTCCAGTTAATGCATCCAGGTCTACTTTAAGCGAGAATTTCTGGCTGAATTCATGGAAAATGGCAGCAAAACATAGGTCTGGTCCCTGGTTTCGTTTCTCTTCCCAGAACTGGGAGCACCATGCGAGATACGATGGGGTGACTGACCTTGATATCAACAGTGACTTTGTAATTGTTGGAAGCAGCACCATTGGAAAGCCAAAGTTTTCGTCGCTTATCTCTGCTGCAACAGGCTTGTTGTTTCCTCGCCAGAGAGTATACTTGTTAACGGAGCAGGCGAGGGGCCTAAGAGCATCCTGGCTGAGCCCAAACTGTCTGCAGAAATGGTTTGGGGCATAGAGCTCATACCCGGAGCTGGCTGAGTCTGGGATTTGCAGGTCCTGGCAGGTGTTGAACTTAATGAATAAGTTCCTCGCGTGAACATTTTGTTTAGGAGAGGGCATGAATCCACTTGAGAGAAGGCCAGGATAGCGACGACTCAGAACTTTCTCAACTGTAGTATGGGGGAAGTCCTTACGCGAACAGAGATACTTAAAGCAGTTGAGATAAGACCAATGCTTGGACCTAGGCATTGTGGAAACTAATGATTTGCCCAGCAGCTTTTGTTCTTCATAGCGTGGGGTTGCTGAGGGGCAGAAGTAAGGGAAGTAGATTTGCAACCAGAGTTCTACCATCCACAGTGGTCCTGGTTGGTTCAAATCAAGCTTCGATAAAGTTACTCGCCTGAGGCCATAGTAGATGTAGGCGAGGATGGGCTCAACCAAGCTTAGTTCTTCACTGTTGTAAAGGCATTCAGGGAGGTTGGTCCATGTCTTGATAACCTTTGCAGAGGTTGAACAGAACAAGTATTTTGCTAGCCAATATTCCAGAAAGGCTATTCCTTCCTGTGGTGTATCTTTTTCCTCGCGTGCAAAATGTTTCACCCAGGAGGAGTAGGATGGAGGACGTTCTGGAGAGGCTTGATTGGGTGTTTGGAGGAAATCTTGAGGAGCCCAATTGTTTCCAAAGGCAGGAACTCCAAAGATAGTATAAAGGTCGAGCATTGTGATGCTCATATCCCCATAAGGGAGTCGGAAACAATTTGCTGTGCAGTCCCAAAAGCACATGGCTGTAGCAAATGGGGCTTTGTTACCCCCAGCTGGAAGAGAGAAGCATAAATCGATAAGTTGGGCTATTCCAGCTGCCTCCCACCGATCGATGTCTTGCCCACGGCGGTGCCGGTACCAAGCGAGGTCGTCTTGGCTTGAATGTGGCCATTTCCCAATGAGACAGAGAGTGTCTTTTTGAGTCCATTCCTTTGGGTCTGCTCTAGGGTCTGCCTGGAGTATGAGGGATGAACTGCAGATGGGCTTGCGAAGATATGTAAAAAGCTCTGGATTTAATGGAGTGTCCAGAAATGGACCAAGCAGACCTGTGTTTTCTACAGGGTCTACAGTAAGAGTGCAGACGGCGTCTGGGTTGTGTCGTTTAGCGACTGCCTTGAGCTGTTTGGAGAATCTCTTGGCGTCATGAGTTTCATAAAGGCTGGAAATGTCTTTACGAGGAGGCATTTTTCTGGAGGAATAAGGATTGACGGCGGTGAGAAAGAAATGTTTGATCTTTTTGACTGAGAGAGTTAGAAAGTGCAGAGTTTCTGAGCAATTGAAAGGGTTTTGTTGAAAGATGAAATTTGTGGATATGGACTGGTGCTTTTATAGAGGTGTCAGTCGAGCGTCATACTTTTTTGAAGAGTTGGTTGACGTGGCGTTCGAGTGATGGTGTAGCGTTTCAAGGTCAATGGGCACATTGGTCAAGATATATTCAAGTCTTTTCGCTTGTTCAGAAAGTTTCCAAGTTCAAGACCTGAGGGGAAATGTTTGGGCCTAAATAAAGAATTTCATTTTGGGCTTGGAAGGCCGAGGTCTATGCGAGCGGCCCATTATATTAATAGTGCTTGGCGATGAGTCAAGTTATATAGCGTCTGGCGAGCTTCGCTAGAGGAAGACTTTGAGTTCTATTGGAACTGTGTCTTATTAGCCGATTCTATGCGGCTTTGATTTCTATCATAACTAGTTTAATTTTATATAGAACTCTTGGAAGAGTTATGATGGAATTAGAAGATCTATGAGTGATACGACACGTATGCTGGTGTTGGATTCAGACTGTGATTACAAGAGCAGAAGAATTTGATATAGAAGTCAGGCGGCTGTGATCAGTCCATATTCCGTCGAGAGACGGTGGCACGTCAGCATACGAAGCACAAACAGGATAGACCGGCCCACGCGGTTAAAACATCCGAGATAAAAGAGACTGCTTCGCGAGAAGGATCTCTTCGCAAGAGATATTTTTTCATCAAACAGATTGGTTTCGTGGAATCACAGATGGGTTGGAATGTGGTGAGTGGTGGGTTGTCAATGTAAAAATTAGCTACTGTTTGCTTTGGATTTTGACCAGAATTGGGTTTTAGCCAATGATTGAAATGGTTAACATTAATGTAGAGATAAAAATGTTTAGGTTTGGGATTTGCAATAAGATAGAGTGAGGTTATTCGCTGGATCATTGTTAAAATGAGTTAGATCGTGCTCTAGGAAAATTGGAAATTTGTGAGAGATTTTTGGTGTGCCAAAGAAATGAATTGCTTTAATATTGTTGCTAAATAAGAAATGTAATTGTTTAGGTGTTTGACAAGACGATTTTCGTCGGATTGTTATATTTGAGTAGTTGGGGTGCATGAGAAGACGCAGTTGGACTTGAGGAGAGTAATTTCATTGGATTTTACGCTGTGAATAGAGATTCACTTGATTGGTGTGTAGAACTGTAATTATGGTGGAAAACTAGTCATCAAAAAAAATTAAGTTTTAGTTTTAAAATGATGAACTTGATTGTCTACGATTCATAGGTAAGCGAAAACCCGTTTTGTTTTAAGATATTCTCACAGTTGGTGAATGATTTGGTGTGACGTCTGTAGTGCATTGGGTCTTGCGTTCCCTTTTTGGATGTCTTAATGTGATTGATTTGAGGTTTGTCGCTAGTAACTATAATGCGTGGCTGCTAGAGTCGGTTGAGGTGTTGACATTCGTATCCGTGATGTGAGGTTATGAGTGTAGTTTTGAGTTGTTGTCAAGAGTCGTTGATGTGTTGCCACTTGTATCCTTGATGTGAGGTTACATGTATAGTCTTGAGTTGTTTGTCACTCATGTTCTGTGTTGTGAGGTCATGAATGTCGTTAGTTGAGTTGTTGTCACTCGTTTTCGTGTTGTGAGGTTACGAGTGTTGTTTTTGAGATGGTTGACACTTATGTTTCAGGCTGTGAGATCATGAGTGTCAGTTACTTGTGTTCGGGCTCTGAGGTCACAAGTGATGGTGGTTATGAAGTTGGGAGATCTGATCAGTTATAGCTCTAGTCTGTCTGTCACATGAACGTGTTGTTGTTTAAAAGGAGTCTTAAGTACATTTTTCTTTTATGGTTCTTGAGTGCGTGATTCAGTTATCTTGTTTTAGTGTTGTGAGTTCTGATGTTGTTGTGGAGTCGTGATGTGATATGTGAGAGAAAGAAAGATGTTGTGAGTTTTTGTGTTGGAACTGATGCAAGAGTCATGAGTTTGAGATGCCATGTGATATTGATTTTAGTGAGCTATTTTGTCTAAGGAGATATTCTGAACTAATTTTCATGCAAGAGATTAACTTAAACTTGAAACTGTGGTTTTCTAATGTCTCGAAATGAAATTTGATTTAATTTGGATTATATTCAAGCATTTGGTAGAATTTAAATGTTAAGTGATACATTTAATCGAGTTACTCATAAAGGCTTGCAAAAGTTTATCGTGTTTGTTATTTTCAACCCGGTGCACTATTCAATGGTGTAAGGGTTAATTTTGCAGGTTAGTTGTGATTTGCAGCTGAGGTAGAACATTCTTTGTATTGCTGTGGTTGTGATTTGTTATAGACTTTGTATTTGTTTATTTTGTTTTCGATGTGTAAGGTATTTGTTGATTATTGGATTTGAATTGTAAACTTAAGAAATGTAATTTATAAAGCTCATGGATTCAACTCTTCGTAAATTATATCATACTCCATGTCTAAGTGAATTACAATAATCCACATGTGAATATATATTTTTATACTTTGCTAGATTATAATCACAACTCTTTATAGCAAGTAATTCAAATTGCAATATATTACCTAATCTTTAATTTTTGTTCCTTAAATAATTTTATAATGTGACTAATGAAATTTCAAAATGTATGATAATCCAAATAAAGTCTCACATCGCCATCTAATATAATATTCATCATTTAAAATCGATGAAATGTAATCAATCAAACACACTCAACCAGCTAACAACTCGTTTTTAAAGCTAATTAAGCTAGCTAGGCAGCAAGCACAAACGCACGCACATACGGGAGGGGACTGCCTCAGACATCAAAATTTTGGTCATAATTTTTATTTTAAAAAAACATGCATATAAAAATCTTTAAAAAAATGTAAGTGCGAAGTTTCGCGTTGAAATTTTGATGTGAAATTCCATTTTACGCAAAATCGACAAAATAATTTGAAAATTGAAACTACTCATCTTTTAGATACCCATGGAAGGATTATGCTTGCAAAATTTTAGCTCAATCAGAGATGTTTTGACCATTCGATTGTCGTATTGTTTAACATGTACACATATTCTCCGATTTAAACTCAAAACTTGAATGTTGTGATCAAATAGTCAAAACAACTCCGATGGAGCTGAAATTTTGCAATCACGATCATTCCATGGGTATCTAAAGGATGGGTAGTTTCAATCTTGAAATTGTTTTGTCAATTTTGGGTAAAATAAAATTTCACACCAAACTTTAAATGCGAAACTTCGCACTTGATAGGATATGTTGGTTTATATATATTATTATAGGTTTATAGTTGGATTGTGCTTAACAAATAAAATATTTAGTCTTATATTTTGAAGTAATATGTCGGAACATCAACTTATATTGGTTTGGTTTTTTTAACTACTTGATTCTCGCCTCAGGCCTTTAGCTTTAGCTCGTTGGTACCCAAACCCTATACAAAGACAGATTTTAGCCGAGGCATTTTTAAGAGAGCAGGATCCAACACACGAGGAGTTGCACCACATTTTAGCACACGTCAATGAGGAAGCAGGTGCAAAGGTTCAATGTACGACAATGATGATACAACATTGGTTCCGCAACCGCAGATGCAGCTTAGTCCTCAATAGCAACAATGAGTAGTCCAAAATTACCAAAGGATTAGAAAAACCAAACACAAAACTATTTTACTTGTTTCTAACTCAGGCAATCTTGGTTACAAATGCTATGCAACAACGATAAGATAAAATAAATAAACAAGAGAATACGACACTGTCTATGCTGTTGATAGACGGTCAAGGCAACAGGCGAAACTCCTCTCTTCAAGGACAATATTGATGATCTAATTCACCATCACATCCTTAAATTAATACTCCCCAGTTTGTGATCAAACAAGAGAGAGTGATTATTTTAATTCAGCATCATGTGATCGAATCCACCACCAGCTTGTAGCAAAGGAATCCGGCTTCCTCCAACATTTTGGAGCAACAATTGCAGCCACTTCCTAGTAGTTTGATCTTCCTAGAAGCATACAAAAAAGGTTTGATGAGCAGGGACCAAGATCTAAAGAAATACAATCAAGGCAGTTAAATGTCATACAAGACCATCTCTTGCTCTACTTCTACTCAAACAACCACATCAATCTTAAAGAGCATGTTTCAAACCGTAATGTTGGGATTGTTGCAGGAAAAATTAAAGAACAAAAACCCATCAAACAATATAGTAATGTACCATTACCATCAAAACTCGAGGATAAGACAATGAAGATCAGGCTTATTAATATCCAAAGCACTTTTGAAAAGTAAAAAGAAGAGTGAATAAAGAAATACTTACAACTAAGAAAGTACTCAAAGACGCATCTCTTAACATATCCGGAAGGCAACTTCTTAAAGCATCACAGGCCCTGAAAAAACAGAAAATAGATTTGTTAGATCACTGGTCTGCTTATAAAAAAATTAATGGAAGAGACGAAAAATGTGAGGAAAGATTGCGTAAAAGAAACTGAAGGTACTACCTATGATTTTCTGACAATCGAAGATAACATCGAATTATATGTTTCAATAGGCGTGATGAGGGTTGCTCAGCAAGTGCAGCAACCATATTGCCTAAAACTCGACCAACTGCAAAAAACCGCTCTGCTGTTGTACATATATAATCCAAGCCCATATCATCCAATAAAATCTTCTGAACAATAAATGTAGCAACCTGCCATAACAAGAGCACTTATAAAAATCACTTTTAAGAGAGAAGGGGGGCTTGCAAAGTATACTCAGGACATTTCACATGAATAATCATGGTACTCAACTGTTTTTGAGAGTTCACTGCCCATTTCCATAGTACGAAGGCACAATGGAATTATCTCCGTTGAGAGAAGGAAGCCAATAACTTCTGTATCATCAACCTGTTTAATGGTTAAAAAGCAAAAAACAAAAATGTTATGAAGTCATAAGACATTTATGGATACACTGAGTAAGCATAAAAACCTATATCATTATCCTTTCTTTGCATCTCTTCATGCTTCCAAGCTAGAGCGGACATACGATGAAGGTGGCTGACTAAACATTTCACCAGAAAGTCCAAACCACAAGCACTAGTTCTATTCACTTTCAACTGACTTAAAGCAGCCCTCCCAGAATCCAAAATCAGTTCCCAAAATTTGATGAAATTACTGTGGTGTCACCCAAGAGGGAAATAATCAACAAAGGTAGTCCAAGGACAATGTACCTTGACTAAGGCACCGATGACACCTAGACTTGTAAGCCTCAAGTACTCAAATTGTCGTGACTTGCTCGTTGTATTGAGGAAAGGATACAAATATAGAGGTATATGAGCTGCAGCAGAGAGCAAGTCCAATTGTAAGAATTTTATAAAGTTTAACAGAATTAATGCGTGCAGAAGCATCTCCTTTAAGCTGCCAAATTACCATTGAGGAACAGCATCCTTGTATCTGGGTGGGAAGCCACACACTGGTAGGAAATAGAAGGTTTGACAGAGAGCACTGTTAGTCAGAAGACCTCATGAACAGTAACTGACAAATTAAAGTAGATGACTATCTAATGGTCACTGTCAGGAAAACAAAACTACTAGCAGATCTACCTAAATTCCAAAAGATCATAAAATCTGTTATTCAATTCCAATAAGCATATATGTAAACCTCCTAAATTGCATTAACTTGATCAATTCAAAGGTCATTTACCAAATCATTTTAGAATGGAAAACAAAAAAGAAGCTCGTCCATGTGATTATTGCTATGAATACAGCCAAAACAAGCAAGTTCAATGTGATTATTATCATATATCACAAATCGGAAATGAAGCATGAAAGGAAGTGACCTGAAGCAGCGCAAGAGCATTGCAAACTCGATTAGATTGTGCTGGAGTCAGATTTGGCGGTGATAGAACAGGGTATATTGACACTATCTCCTGCAAGTAGAAATGCAATCCACACAAGTTAACAACTTAAAAATTATTACAAAAAAATTGAATAACAAGTAATTGTAAGAGTTAAAAGTGGTACACAAAGAGCACAAGAGTTGTGCATGGAAAACAAATTGACCCATTCCACTAACATGCTAAAAGAAACTGGCCGATCTAAGCTAATTTATTTCTTGACCCATTCCTCCAGTCCTAGGGATACCCATACCTAGCTAATCCAGGCTTTGTAAATACCTATATGAAGCATGTGAATACCCGAACACGAAATATTTACTACTTGCGCTCAAAGGATATGGAGGAGCTATCCTACGAATCCAATTTTGTAAAGGGTGAAAAGAATAAGATCGTAACTAGCTAATATACCAATGGAAACAACATACCTGTAACAGTGCAGCAATAGTACCTAAAGAATTCCACAACAAAGGAGCCAAATCTTGAATAAAATCTCTTTTCTAAGAATAAAAACAGAAAGGAACACAAGTTACCTGAATGAGTGCAGCAATAGTACCAAATGATTTCCACACGAAAGGAGCCAGATCTTGAAATAATTCCTTGTTCTAAAAAATAAAACCAAAGACACACGGAGTTTATAGCAGCATAGCAATGCAGTATATACTATGATGGACAAACACAAGTACAAACAAAAGAGTGTTATCAACTAAGACATGAAAAATTTATGCACAGTGATTATCATTAAAAAGAAACATGCAACAAATAATGCATTGACACGAATCATGTTGAAGAAAATCCATACATAAGAAGCCCCAGATTTGGCACTTGAATGTTTGACGTAATAAGTGACAGAACCAAATGTTGGAATACTTACCTTAGAAAGTTCAAGAAGGGCATTTTCTCGAAGATCTGGATTACTTAAATCAAGCACCAAGTGCTCCGCTGATGCCATTTTGCGGTCCTTGGTTGATTGAGCTCCAACGATGCTTGGCGTGGAAACGCTTGGACCTCCGTATGGTACATTCATTGAAAGCGACTGAGGCCGATTTGCCATTAATTGCAGATAACTTCCCTACACAGCTACACCTTATTCACACATCGGTTGGAACGGAAGCCATTAGCTAAATGGAAATCACAAATGTAAATTAAACAAGAGAAACCAAATTACTAGAGTAGTATTAAAATTATGTTTGTTTGTTTGTTGGCAATCCCAGAAAAGCAAACCAAGCGTGAATTGAGTATAGGGTCTTGTTTGGTAAAGTGTTAGAAACAATAACAAGGTCATTAAGAGCACCTGCACCAGTGCTGCTTTTCAGCACGAGCAAGGCGTGGGGGCCGCCAAAGTCGTCGGCGACGCTCCGCACGAGCAGCTACACGAGCAAGAATTGCTCGAGCGAGAGCACGAGCACGGGTGGGGCCACGGAGTGGGTGAGACGCGGAGAGGCGGGGTCGACCGGCGAGCAGCACGAGCTGGGCGTGCAGCGGTGCGTGCTGTCGACGACCGCTCGTTGACGAGCTCGGAAGCTGCTGCTTGAGCAGCCACCGGTGCAGGTGCTCTAATTTAACCATATTAGAAATTCGTGCTCACAAAGAAACGGAAAAACATTGAACGATACGAAAGATGGTCTAAATCGCAGGCCAGAATTGGTTGACAATCTGAATAATAGTGAGTGGGCTAAGCAACATGCATCAGAAAGCAGCAAGTGCGAGAATTGAGCATCAATCATTAGTTCTAGTTTGAATTTGAATATCGAATAACGCAGCGAGAGCGAATTCAAATCCATTCGAGATAGATAAAAAAGAATTCCATCATCGTTTTTGGAGATAATTATAGAGAGACAGAAACAAGCATAGAATGTTATACGAATGCATAGAATAGAATTGAAGTAAGAAAGTGAAGCAGATCATATGAGGTTCCTCACCTAAAACAAAGCTTGCTCGGAATGCTCTCTCCTCTGGCGGACAATGGAGGATGGGCACGTTGGTGATCTCACTCTCTCTCCTGGCTTTTCTCATGTATCTGTTTCACTTTGTCGGGCTTCAGTTTGGGTTTTGAGTTATGTTCCGTTCATTGGGCTCGGGTTTAGTCATGTTCGCGTCGCGTCGGGTAGTTAAACTGAGCCTAAATGTCTGCTATTAGAAACTTGGCGAAACAATGTAGTTAAGTTAAGAGACTGATTTATGTGCAAGTAGAACACAAAAAAGGAGGACCTTGCTCAACATCCTTTGGGTTCCATACTTGATGGATGTGTAATGCAACTCAGAAATTTGGACAACTGATACTTTAGCTAAGGGAAGCCTTTTGCATGAACCTGGGCTTGTGTGGTTCCAGGATCCTCCTATCCACAGCTTGCAGAGATACTTTGATGATCTGAATGGGGTTACTAACTTTTCCTAGAAGATGCAGGAGTCGCTCTTTTGTTTAGGCCTCTTGGGTCTCTTTATGTAACCAAAAGAATACAAAAAGGGATTCATCTGAAAATTAAGTCCTGAAATTACAACTTTTTCCCTGTCAAGTATATTGATACATGCAATGACTAAGCTGCAGCAGCTCATTGTCTCAGCTGCGACCAACAACATATCAGTCCAAAGTAGACGGAGCTATTCTGATGCTCAATCAAGTAAGATGTGTGTCACAGGTGCAACTCAAAACACATGCTTTTCGATCTTCACTTTACAAACGGCACACCAGAAGGAATCCGCCGTGCATATTCCTCATACTGTGACCCAAAAAACTGCCTCAGGAAGTATTCCTCATACGGAATTCTTTGATCAAAGAAGCGCCAAATGACGAGCGCAAATGCAATTATTGATATGGGATTACAAAGCATTATCTGAGTGCCCACAGACCATATGAAGAAACCACAGTAACCAGGATGACGAACGACTCTATAAATTCCACTTGTAACCAATTGATGATGCTCTGAGGGATTAGTCCTGATGAGATGTGTGAATGACCGACCAGCTGTAATTATTGCCATCTTCCGAATGACTTCCCCTATTATAACCATTGCAAGCCCCGAATTACTGATCCACCAGTGTTCCTTCAGCCCAGGGAACAAAACAATTTCGATCAAGTATTCCAACAAGGAAAACATCATAGCAACTAGATAATTTTTGCTTATCAGAAGAGACTTTAGAGTAACATTGGCTTTCCCGTGAATACCAACAGCTAGAATGTATTCCGAAACATGAAAAAATACGATCGTTTCAAACATCTGAGACAACTGTCGACACACTGTGTAACTGAAGACTTCCTCCATGTTTTCTACAATCACCAGAATCAAGTCTTGGCCCTTCTGCACAGTAGTGACACCAACGAGCAATAGTTTAACTGAGTGAAGGGGCTACTAATCTATGATTTCAAGCTGTAAAGAAATGAAGATCGTTTCTGGGGCTTAATGAAGACCTGCAACAATTGAAATGGTATACGACATTAAACTCGAAAACTGTCCCTCAACACCAACCCAAATATGCTTCAAGAATAACACTCCCGCAATAAAAATATATCTAATAACTATCAGAATGCTACTATATATGCACACAAGTTGGTTTTGTTCCTTGTGAAAGCCGTAATCTATTACACCAGTATGAATGCATTACGAGTGTGCTAAAACAACAACAGATAATGAATACATGAAATCCACCATATGAAGTCATGACCTTGTTTAAAAAAGGCTCAAACTTCAGCTTCTGTTTCCCAAGCTTTCTATTATAAGCAAATAAGCAGAGATAACTTTCTAGTTTCAACGAATCATAGAAGTAAAACCCATCAACATTCTCGAAGCAACAAACAAATTTGAATTCATATTGGTTCCTAGACGAGACTGGGGATTCAGCCAAAACCTCTATCATTTCGTGTGCATCGCGAAAACGCTTTCAGAGTCGTGAGATTGATTATTCCGATTCAAATCCCGACTCAAATACTGAAGAAATGTGAATAGAATAGGAAAGTTACCCGATGATGATTGACGAGGCCGAGCTGCTTCTGCTGTTGGTTGACCGGAGAGCACCACCAGTGAGAATCACTTTTATGTTTTTTTCCCCTTATTGTTTCCGTGGGACTAGTTGGCACTGTGTGTTGGGGGGCGTGGGACCCTCATTAATAAAGTTGAAGATCATTTTAGTAAAGAGTCATGTTCAATGCCAACAAAGATTTTGCACAAAATTTTATACCGAATTTGAGTGGTTTGATTTAAAGACGTCAAAATTAATCTAAACAGATCTACACTTCATAAAATTTTTGCTTTCTTCTTCTTCTTCTTCTTCTTCTTTTGAGATTATGAGATACACGTACTTATATTATCCCTTTTGCCTTAAACTAGATATTTCTTCGCCAATAACTAGCTACTTAGATCAAATATCTTTTCTACCAAATTTAATTCTTGGTTTTTCATCTATGACTCGATTCCAATTCTAATTCCAATTCCAATTCTAGTTCCAGTGAGGTTAAGCGTTTTTCCTCTTACAATAAGATCTGAATACATAATATATGCATATGTGGTTCTTTGCTACAAGATTAAGCGTACCTAGCTTCACGAAGAAATTTATATTTTCAGCTTGGATCGTGAATAAGAAAAGCTTCACATATGAAGATTCCTTGCCTAGCTATATATACTACCGTAAAACTCTTTGGAGATTTTCTGGAGAAAAAATAGTACATGACCAACTTTTACATCGATATGGATAAGGAAAGAGGAAGCCGAAGAAGAAGGAGAATAAGATGAGAAAGAAGAAGAAAAGCATACTTATTATTTTTTATTGTGATGGTTTAATAAAAGATAAATAAAAATATAGATATATCTCAATTAATCTGAACCATTGAATGTCTTTAATGTCATTGAACCTGACAAAGGCTATATTGATGAACCTGACAAAGGCTATATTGAAGAAAACAGATGCATTCATTCCCAGTCTGTAATGTTTACAGGTCTGTACAAAAGTAACAAAACTAACACTTCTTGAACTACCAGAGACCACGAAACACGCCATTATATCTCGATGCACCATAATACAATCCTTGCATTTCTCTAATGTTGACCTTATTACATTCATTGTATTTGTGGACAGTCTTTTGCAGACCCTCCATCAGGGCAACTCTGCAGAATAGCGTTACTCCCGGAGAATAGCAGACCAAAACTCATCAGGGAAGTCTCTTGATAATAATTACCGGCCGTAGCCTTTATAACCTCGAAATTTTTTAAGCAACAGGGATATTTGGTTCGCCTAAATTCACAAAAGCTTCAGCACGAGCCATGCGCGACATGGCCGCATTCCAAGACACGAGATGGTTCATAAATGTATCCACATACTTCCCTCTGTCATTCTGTTAAGAACAAGATCATTCCCAAGAATTATTCATAGAAATAATCAATCTTGAGGTTCAGGACCAAAAGTAAAGCTCCGGATAGTAAATGCGTACCTTGTAATCCAGATAATAGGCATGCTGCAAAAAAGCAAGCAAAGATTATCAGCAAGTGGTAGGAAAATTTCATCTTCATCTCCACAAAGAGAGAGTACAGAGAGAGAGAAAGATCATTTACGTACCTCCCACATATCCAAACTGATTATGGGCTGCACAATACGAGGTCGTTAATGCAACTTCTAAGACTATAGACAAGTAAGAAAAAGCAATAGATAACATCAACTTTACTTACTATGTCATCCCATACAAGTGGGCAAATAGCATTTGAAGTTCTAATAATCTTAAGTTGTCTTTCTTCTCTCTTTACTGGGAAACATGAAACCAGGGAAGTAATCAGTATTCAGTCATGACAAGGAATTTGATAATAGTTTGACACTTCTATCATAACGGCACCATTATTCGTTTCTCGCAACTCTATCACTACTCAAGGAAAAGAAAGTCATATTACTGGTTTTCATTATCCTTAAAAATTATTAAGGCTAAATCATTGTGTAACAAATCCAATGAAAAAAAGACATACAAACAAGCCAAACCCAGCCTGAGCCAAAGAGAGTGAGTGCTGCTTCTGTGAAGTTCTCTCTGAAATTTGTAAAGGAACCAAAATCCTTCTCAATCTGCTGAAGTACACCTAGTATGGGCATGTCCCCTCCTCCAGGTTGCATGGATTCCCAAAAGAAGTCATGGTTCCAGACCTGCAAGGATAAATTCTAAGAAATCTGATCCCATATAGTCCCCACGGAAAGCATGAACAAAGAAAGTCTGCCAAGTGAATAACAACCTACAGCTAACATGTTTCCTATTATCAACAAGTAACTTGTACGCCAACAATCTAAGCTGATACCTGAGCAGCATTGTTGAATTCAGGCAAGGGATTCCCATTATTATATGTTGCTTTGACCAGCTCATCGAGAGTGTAGCCATACAATATGTCACTCTTGGCTAGCTGTTTGTTCAAACCTTCCACGTAGTTATGATGATGGCCTCCCCAATGGACCTCCAATGTCCTCTGGCTCATATAGGGTTCCAAAGCATCCTATAATTAAGACAACCACACTTCGCTCAATCAAATTCACAATAATACTACCACCGGCAACTATTTTAAGGAGCAGCGAGGTATCCTGTACTTACGAGTTTATAAGGTGGCTCCTTCAAGCCGTAGTAGGCAACAACTTTAGAAGCTCTTTGTGACCCACGAGGCCATCTTTTCGGCTGCTTACACTGACGAGTAAGAAGAGAATCAACACACACATTGTGTAACAGATATGATTCAAAATTTGAATACAACGCAACCAAAGAATGGAAACGAAGGATTTTAAAGTAAACAAGTACCTGATGAGATAATTTGGGAGTCTGAGAAGAGTGAGTGAATAATAGAAGTTGAGAGGTTGGATGGGAAGAAGTATGACAGGAAGAGGATATCATTGCTGTTGCACCCAACAAGTAAAGTTCAGTAATTTCAGAAAAGAGCAAGATTACAAATTTACAACTGTATGAAAACACACAACTACTTATGCCCACTGTTTAGTTAAGCTAGAATGTTCATATTCTCCAACTCAAACTCAAATACTCAACATTCAAAAGAAAGTAAGAAACTTGAGCTGATATATAGAACTGAAGAACCCCAACCCAACACAGAGAGACAAAATACTGAACACTAGCGAAGAGAGAGAGAGAGAGAGAGAGAGAGAGAGAGAGAGAGAGAGAGAGAGAGACCTTGGTTCAGCTCCGGTCGGGACTCGTAGTCAAGTGTTGAGCTTTGCGATTGGATGCGGCAAATGGGTTTTGATTTTGGGTAAGGTTTAGTGGAGTTGCAGTAGAAACAGCAAAGCCCTCTCTTCCTTGGACAGACTCGGACTTCTTGAACTGAAAGGCTGAAGCTCACTACTGTACCAAGTAAAGCTTTCAACTTTCTTATCCTGTCTGTTAAAATTTGGTAATTGAATGAGAGAATTAAACAGGGGAACATGGAAAAGGTCCTTCCTACCCTCTTGTTTGATTAGACTACGAAACCAAAAAAAAAAATGTCAAATGGGTCAGACTTGGTCCATTGCAGCAGCATAGCCAACTAAGCCAAGTTCTCTGCAATTGTACACAACAAGTAGATATCTTTCTCATTCTCCCATGTGTATCATTCAGACATTCAGCACTTAGCAGTATTAACTAGTTCAAGACATGCATATATGTACAGAACGGAACATAAACTCATCTGTTGATTGAATCAGAACGGAAAGTTACAAGTACGATGTGAGCCATTACGCCACTACAATCCGAAGCTAGGATAGACAAAAAGGCAAGCCATTACACTAACTAATAAGTACCATCTTGTATGGATCAGACACACAAAAATCTAGCTAGCTAGGCTAACACTGCAGCAACACATCCTTGATAGCGAGTTTTCCTTTATACACATTTCGCAATTCAGGTACTAGTTTGTGATACCTGTCCACATAGAGCTCCAAAAATCTCTTCTCCACAGGGCACAGCACCGTAGAGAAACTAAACTTCCCTTCTTTCATCAATCCTTTGGACATTAGAATCTTGACAACAGAACACCTGGGTATAATTCTCTTGTCCAAACTGAGACACCAAACCACACGGTACTTAGCAGCCATTGTCGAAGACCATCCCATCTTGTTCACCAAAAACTCCATCACTCTCATCAGTTTGTCCTCCGACATTGTCATAGCCGTGGGGTTGCATTTGAAAGTATATAGCACATCCTCCTCAGACCAACCCCACTTGGTCATAAACAGCTTCCGATTTCGACTCATCGCAGACTCAATGTTCTTAGTACTCAGTGCTCTCAACGCATAGATAGTAACCGTCTTCATCACATCAAACCCCATCTCCTTGACTCGTCGCACAACTCGCTGCAATTCTTTCGGATTCGATATCAACAGTCGAGTGTTGCGAGTTATGAGCACAATTGAAGACTCGGGCACACCCGATTCTCTCAACAGCTTCAAATTAGGCCCCACTGCAACAGTCGAGACCAGCCACGAGTTGCGCTTGAAGACGGAAACGACGTCGGTTTGAGACAGAACACTCCTGAGGGCTTTGTAGTTGGGGATGATGGTGGTGTCCAAACTCCGCGACAGAATGGACGGATTCGAGGACACGATTGTTGCAGTGTCGGAAGTTGAAGCTCCGAGTGAGTTGAAGTAGTTGAGTTTGGGGAGAATGGTGTTGTGGGGATCTTGTTGGATGATGGAAGGGTGGGACCTGACGACTTTGGAGATCTGAGTTTGGGAGAAGCCGGCGTGGTTTCTGAGAAAGGACAAAACGGAGTCTGCTAGAGTTGGGCATCGTAGTTTGAACCTCTTGGAAGCTACATCTGCACCTTGTGGAGATAAGCCGCAATGCTTTACGAGGTAGTCCACTGTGATTTGTCGTTGTCGTTGTCGTTGTTTTGCTGAGATGGAGGCAGAAGAAGAAGAAGTGATGTCTCTGGTATGAAGAGAGAGTCTACTACTCCTGATGATGACGATGAAGAAATTTGTTAGCTTCAATTTGTTCATGTTGGGAACTTGGGATGGGATTACAAGCTCCTCCTCAGTCACCAAACCTTAAAAATGGCGAACAAGAGCCGTCATCACTCGTCGGCGGCGTTGTACTTTTGTACTTAACGAATAAGACCTCAGCAGGCCCAGCCTTGTACAACATTTTTGGGCCTGCTATTAATTTTCCAGTCCGAGGCTCAGCGATTTATCTACGAGGATTATTTTGCCGCTCTCTTATATTCTGAATATTACTTGGATACTGAGACATTAGTAACTTCGCTGTCAAAACTACTAGTGTCATAGTTACAGGTAAACCTGGAAGGGACCTGGTTCGTGCAGACATTGCAATTTGCAAGGGAAAGGGGACTCAATTCCACTCGAGATATGATACTCTGAAAGGCTTTACAGAAGCCTCAGTCCAATGCTAGCTTAGCTCATCACAGAATTAAACCAAAAGTCATTTTCATAATCTCAGATGAAAACATATCTATGTTTTGATGATGTCTGACCTAGACAGATGAAAACTTCTGAATCACAATCTTTCCTCAGAATAGAGTCATACCATAGCAAGTGAAAAATGGAAAGCAAAATGTAAATACTTCTGCGATGCTACACCACAACATTGAGTCTTTAATAAGATTGATAAGTGAATCCATCCACACTACATAAGAAAACAAAGCCGTACAATTTGAAGCTTGAAAACCAGACCTTGACCATCATCTACTCCTATCTCACCAGTTGAATATTATAAAAAACATGTCACAGTTCCTTTTATCTTACTGTGCCACTGGAGCCAACTGCTTCAGTTTCGCTTGCAAAACTAACCCAGCTTCATCAGCAATACTTTTTTTCTTAGAAGCAACCTGCGATTCAAATTCACAATTAATAAATACAATGGAATGCGTAGGAGATATATACATCATCTTTGTTGGCCATTAGGCAACTATTACATCCCCTTGAGGAGTCAAGAGGATCAATTCTCTCACTTTCTTGGTTTCATTAGCTACTACACACATTCAAGAAACATCACCCATACACAAATATAGTGATGTACCCTACTTAACTCCTGATCCACATTCAAAACAACATAAATGAAAAGCAGCTGATATACACAATCCAACCATACAAGATGTATTGAGCTTTAGCATAACTTGTAACATACAAGAAACACCAAAGCATCAAACACCAGTAAAGTTGCAAACTTTAACACAACTTTCACTCAACTTGATCCAACAATATCAACCAATTATATTAAAGTACCCAATAATGTAAGAAACAGATACACACACTTACAAAGATGAACTAGAATCCTGTGCAGAACAAAATGTAATAGGTTTAAAGATGAAAGCTTTGACCTCAATGAGTTGCTCAAAGTTGGATTTAAGCAAGCTGATCTTGCGCTCGCAGTAGTCTTTAGCCTGAGGCATGTTCTTCTCGACGAAGTATCCGGTGCCGACGTCGACGAGGACATGGTCGGGATTCTCGAGAGTTCCGGGAACATAAAGCGAGGCGGTGAGAGGGACGAGCATCTTCTTGCCTTGAGGGCGGAGAGAGAGGTCGTGGAGGGCGGAGGAGGCCAACTCAAGGCGGCCGGTGGCGGTACGGATGTTGTTGAGTGAGTCTTGAAGAAGATTCACTTCCAGATCAGTTTGCTCTTTCAAACCCTTCAACTGCTCCACGTTCAGCTTCTCCATCTCTCCTCGAATGCTCATCGCCCCTTTCTCCATTGTCTCGATTTCACTGCGCTCTCTCTCTCTCTCTGGTCTTATACTAGTCCTTATGCTTGGTTAGAATTGAGTCACTGCTTGTGAATTCATTGCACTTTTTGATGACGTGGCCGTCGGCTGCCCCCATAGCTCAGTGGTAGAGCATCAGTCTTGTCAACTGAAGGTCTGTAGTTCGATCCTGCGTGGGGGCATTTTTGTTTTTTTGTCCTTAATCTATGATAGCGTCGTCGATGTGTGTCGTGTGGTCGACTAAAATGTCTCTCGAAATCGATCATTCCGATGATATCTCAATGTAAAAAACTAGTCACTTTGGTACGAATCTCAACTTGTCAACCATAGACCAACTTCAACGTAGATATTTTTGTCATTTGACAACTGATTAAACGGCATCATTGACAGAAGGTACTAAACATAGATCACCAGGCATCATTGACAGAAGGTACTAAACATAGATCACCTTTGTAATGCAAAGTATCCTTGTGATAGATCGCATTAGGGAGCACTTAGAATTTCTGAGACTCAATTTTCTATACCGTCTGTTTTTCTGCGTACAAAGAAAAGTAAGTCTCTTGATAGAACAAGTACAACAATGTCAATAAAATATCTCATATCATTTTCCTTTGTTAGGCTTGGCTGTTTATGGAACACCCAATTATCTTGGAGTGTAGGAGGAGCTATGCTTACTTGGTCCTCCTTTCTCCTCGTCTCTACTTTTATACTCCTCTCGATCAGTTGGCTTTTACATGATCGAAACCTCCTCCTCTTGCTTAATCTGGATCTACTTGTCTACAATTGGGATCACCTGAACAAAATTTGAAAGATGCCTCCAGCAGCAGCAAATCCAGCAATAGCGAGTCTGCCTCTGTATATCTCGTCCCCAACTGCTTCTTCTGCTTCGGTGGTCCTAACAAGAAACTCATCATCATCAACTACTTCAAGAGCTTGCTCCTCCTTAGGCCATGTTCAAAAGTCAGCATGTAATCACTCTAAGATGATGAAGATTACAAGATGGAGATGCAGGGCAAGAGCTTCTCCAAGCTCTGGTATCACAGACTTTGATCTTTATGATCTCATGGGCATCGACAGCTCCTCCGATCACTCTGAGATACGAAGAGCATATCGGAGACTACAGAAGAGGTGTCATCCAGACATCGCTGGACCAGCAGGCCACGACATGGCTATCATACTCAATGAAGCATATGCTCTTCTCTCTGATCCTAATCTACGCCTTGCTTATGATAAGGTCTCATCTCATCACCTGCAGTACAGTATTAGTTACTGATTTGTAATCTAGCTATCCATTCAAGTACTTGAGTAATCACTTGTATGCAGGAGCACTCCAAAATTTCAGAGCTCCGAGGTTACTCAGGGAAGCCTCTTTACTCGGCGTGGTTTGGTTCTGACACCGAAGAACGAGCTGTTTTTGTGGATGAACTCAAGTGTATTGGTTGCTTGAAATGTGCCTTGTTAGCTGACAAGACTTTTGCAATTGAATCTGTGTATGGAAGAGCCAGGGTTATCGGACAGTGGGCAGACCCTGAACACAAAATACAAGAGGCCATTCAGGCTTGTCCTGTTGATTGCATATCGTAAGTATCCCCCATATCTATGCATCTCCATCCTCTGGTTGATTCGTCAGTCATTGAACTCGATCGATACAGGGTCGTGGAGAGGTCGAACCTAGCAGCTCTGGAATTTCTGATGTCAAAGCAGCCGCGCGGCACTGTCAGAATAGGAATGGGGAATACAGCAGGTGAACGTGTCTCAAACATTTTTGCAGAGGTGAAAAAATTCCAGACAAGATTTCAGGACGTAAAAGAGAGAGCTTCTGCACAGAATTCCAATGTTAGTTCTACCTTCCACATGCCTCTAGCTACAAAAGTAGTAATTTGATTTTGAAACTTCCAGTTCATCTACTAACTAGTCACTAATATTCTGCCTCCACCAGTTAGTAGTTACTAAATTTATTAATTTTCACTAAACCCTGTCAAGCATATGAACTAGTTTACTTTTCACATTTGATAGAAGATGTATGATGTGGATCAGGAAACAGATTTACAAAGAGAAGCAAGAGTGTCGGCGATTCAAGCCATCAGATCCATTTCAAACTGGTTGTACTGGAAAACACCGTTTGCAAATGCAGGTGAAACCAGTTCCGGAAGTACATCAAAGTCTGTTCGACCTTTGAGATTACTTGCCGCACATAAACAATCCAGTACAGAATGTGAACCCGACATTAGCAAGATCAGAGATGCCGCTGCTGCTAGGAAAGAAACCAAAGGACACAGAAACAGCACAACATCTGCAATAAATGGGCATACAAGTTACAATGATGATGATGATGACTACTGGAGTCCATTGAGCAATGCTCTTCCAGCTGCTGACTCAACCTCGCAAAGTAACTCGAAAGTCCCAAGATCATCAAAACCTAATTCACCTGCAGCAGGTAAAAGATGGAAGCAAACAACACCTGTAGGTGATAATGGTCAAAGGAAGAGCAACCCCATTAAATTGATGCTTCCGATGGGACCAGCAATAGTTGCTGCATTGATTATAGCTAGATTACAAGGAGATCAAGTTGCGGTAGTTAACAGTAGTACTAGTCTAGGCGGCGGTGGTTTGAAAGAACATATATATGGATCTTTAGCACTGGAGATTGTTAACAGCTCTTGGTTACAGATCATATTGGTGGGGATAACATGGTATATCATCGGTACAATAATAGTAGGATTTGCTGATGCCATTCAGAGTAGAGAAAGATAGATGCCGATGGGATATCGAAAAATACATCAGTATTACTGTAACTCATAAAGCACACTAAAGTACAAAGTGTTGGAAGATTAACTAGTAATTCTTGACTTCTGGTATATATTAGACCAGACAGTAAGTTTGTTATATTTCCTGTTGAAACTGTCATAGCAGAGATATGGTCAGTAGTGAAGAAAGATATGTATCTAAAAGAACCGAGTAATTGCCAATTGCCATAGAGAAATCGATACCAAATTCAGTAAAATGCACCACAGAAAGAAGACACCACAGGGTGAAAAGCTAGCCTTTTCGTTTATTAGGCAAATGGATGATGCAGTACATAAGATGTGGAGAACGCAAGACTAGCTGCATATTTATGCGTCTATTTAGTATTTAATTTGTTCTTTATATTTAGTTTCTTGTTATTAATTGAGTGAATTAATTATATTTATTTGTTTTTAAGTATTTTGGAGATTAATGAAGAAAATGAGATTAAATAATATATTTTAAGAGTTATTGTGGAAGAGGAAGACTTACGAGGTGAATGAATCCTAATTGGTGAAGAATACTAGTTGCCCACGTGATACATTATAGGGGCTTGGAGAGGAGAAAGTTTGCACGTGGATTTTTATATATATAATTTGGAGTTGTTCCTTGGCGAGGAGACCTTGGCGAGAGACGTATGTAAGGGGAACAAAACAGAAGATAGAAATTAACAAGTTTGACTTGGAATTGGAGTCTGCATGTGCACGTGATACAGGAGGATAAATGGCTCTTGCTAATTTTGTGTGTGTGTGTGTGTGTGTGTGTGTGTGTGTGTGTGTGTGTGTGTGTGTGTGTGTGTGTGTGTGGCTTGGAAAGGAAAAGGGGGAGGAGTCCTTTTGCATGTAGGTTTGCTAAGCATGTGGTACATCTCTTTAGCTAGCTAGGTTAATTAAGGGATGTATATATATAGTTAGCTAGCTAAAGGAAAAGGGAGAGAATGGCTGGAGAGTAAGAAGAAAAAGACAAAAAAAAATAAAGAAAGAAGAAGAAGTCGAAGAAAAAATGAGGAGCTGTATTGCGAGCCTGCGATCCCGGGGATCAAGAGTTTATTTCTTCTCCTTCTTTTGTTCATCTTTCATGAATTCTTTGATGTTATTATTTAAGACTATGTGTAGCTAAATTTCCTTTGTTAGGGGCTGATTGAAGCCCTAGATATGCTTACATTTTTGAACCCCTTTTGATTCTATTAATTATTTGGATGAGTTTTGTTTCACTGTTTTCTCACCGTATGATTTCTATGTTCATGTTTCTTTGAGTGCACGCTTAGATGCATGGCTTAGGATCTATAGTCTTGATTATGTATATGACCACCTTATCATTGCATATTCTCTAGAGACAAACATGAATTTGTGTGAAACAAGCCTTAGTGATGTAAGGATGACCACCTTATCAACCCTTGAAGCTCTATTATTCTTCAAACATTCTTAGAACGTAATGACTTCAGTTCTCTAGGCTTACATCACCATATGTTTAAGTCGGTTAAATGAGGATCAAGATCGAGCGGATTGTCCCTCCCTCTTTCATGCTAAGTAAGAGAGTGTAATACACAAGATGACTTAACCAAAGCTCTTGTGTGGGGAGTATTCATCCATGGTTAGTTCAGTTATATATGGGAGGTCGTAAGTATGTCTAGGGTGGAGAGAAGTTCTTCACATTCATATTTCATTGGTTATATACAACAATTTACTTTCTGCAATTTACTAATTTCTGCATTAGCTGTAGCTTAGCCGATTTATTTCGGTAACCAAATCAATCAAATTTTGTGTGGTAGTCCGCCACTGTGTCTAGTTCATTGTGTCTAAATTTTGTAGCATTTGAGTCTGTCTAACTTAGGTTCGCGTTGTCATTAGTGTACTGTAGTCGAGTCTGTCAGCATTTTAGTTTCGTGTTAGGAGTTAGTTTCATCAATTCCTTGTGTTCTACAACCCATATTTATTTTACTACATTGATATATCCAGATTGTGAATAGGGTATCTTTGAGAGGTGTTTACCCGCCCTGTCAAATTTTGGCGCCGTTGCCGGGGAATTGCTTAGTTCTAAGTCCTAATAGAGTCTTTAATTTTCAGTTTTGTTTTCTTTTTCTTTCGAGTCTTACTGTCTCTTCTATGTGCAGGAGCATTGTGTATGCGTACTAGGCACACAAGAAGCGCTGAGCCATTATTACTTAATCCAGAGATTGAACGCTCAGCAAGGCAAAACAGAAAGAAGCAGGGACAACGGTCCATGAACGTGATCAGTGGTGGTCAGCCTGAGCAAGAAATACATTCTGATACAGGATCTGAATTTGAGGAAGAACAGAGTATTCCAACACCACCACCATCACCAAAAATAATGGCAAACGCAGCTAAGTTGAGAGAGTCCTTTATACTGGGCACATGTGCAGCAGATTCACCGATCGTACTACCAGAGAATCTGGGGGTTATTCTATTCCTCCATCACTTATATCGAATCTGCCACACTTCAGAGGAACGCCTTCTGAAGACCTTCAGGACCATCTCAATAAGTTTACAGCATTGTGCAGAATCCAAAGATCGACTAATGTGGAAGAGGATACTATGAAACTCCTCTTGTTTTCGTTCTCTTTGAAGGAGCAAGCAAAATGATGGTATAATTCTTTAGCTCCTTTATCTATGGACACATGGGAGAAGATGTGCTCTGCATTTATGAAAGAGTTCTACTCTACTTCACGCACCAAGAACTTGAAGAAACAAATTAGCACATTCAGGCAGAAAGACAGTGATGAATTACATGAAGCATAGAGCCAGTTTAAGAGTCTTCTTCGACAATGCCCTCACCATAAGTTTGACGTCAACACTCAAATGAAATTCTTCTATGAAGGACTTGATTCTTTTAACAGGTCAAAGCTTGATTCATCTTGTGGGAAAAATTGGTGGAATATAACTGGAATAGAAGCCAAGGAAATTGTTGAGAACCAAGCAGAAAATTCAAGGCAATTTCAGTCAAGGGATAGATCCATGGGAGCAAGTAGACGATCTCTTAATGCAGTTACAATCGATGGAGCCATGGAAAAAAGATTAAGCTCTATGGAGAATGATATTGCTCTGATTGCTAGTAGTCTGAAAGTGGGCAAGAAGACAACAATTGCTGCAGCTCAGGTTGTGTGCACTTTATGTTCAGCTACAAGCCATCTAGCAGAAGATTGTCCCAAGTTCTAAATAGATAAAGAGGTTGATCAAGAGAAAGAAGCAAATTACTTCCAAAAACAACCCAACACATACGGTGGAAATAGAGACCTATTGAGCTATAAGAGCAACAATGTGATCAATCCTCCTATTGCTCCATCTGGAATTCAGCAGAGACAACCTACAGGAGATGGGCAGCAGTTTGGCCAAAGGCATATGCATCAGCAACAACAAGCTCAAGCTCAAACATCATCAGGAAATTCTACCTTGGAAGCCATGATGCAACAAATGATGTTTGACAACAAGAAGGAACGAGAGGAGAGTAGTGCCTTTCGCCAAGATATCAAGGCTACAACTCTACAGCAAGGGAAGGTAATTGACTTGTTGGAGCGATAAATGAGCCAAATTCAGCAAACACTTGCTCAAGTCAAGGAAGGAAGTCTTCCTAGCAACACTCTTCACAATCCCAATACAAAATATGAAGCTCATGTAATGACCTTAAAGAGTGGGAAGATGTTGGAAAAATTGCCCAAGTCAACCAAGAGAAAGTGGGAGGAGCCCGTGCTTGAACAACTTATCCCTTACAAGCCGTTAGACAAGCCGTCAGAAGATTCTGCAAGAACCCCAATTGGAGCCGTCGAAAATGCACCTGAAACAGAAAAATTGACAAATCAAAAATCAGGTCAGGTATCCTCTACTCCTTCTCCTTCTATTATTCCTAATTTACCTTTTCCTAGCAGGTTAAAGAAGCAGGTGAAGGTTGACAAAGAGAAGGAGATCTTGAATGTGTTCAGAAAGGTAGGAGTAAACATCCCCTTGTTGGATGTGATCAAGCAGATACCACAGTATGCAAAGTTCCTGAAAGATTTGTGCACAACAAAGAGAAAATTCTATGGAACTGAGACTGTGGCTTTGGGAGAGAGAGTATACGTCGTGCTTCAAAGAAAACTTCCACCTAATTTGGGTGATCCAGGACGTTTTATGATCCCATGTACCTTTGGTGATCACAGGTTTGCGGGTGCTTTACTTGATTTAGGTGCTTCCATTAATTTAATGACATACACTGCTTATAACAGGTTAAAAATGGGAGAACTTATTCCCACATGTGTCACCATTAAACTTGCTGATCGGTCTAACTATTACCTTCAAAGTATTATTGAGGATGTTTTGGTGCAGGTGGGAGATTTGATATTCCCAGCAGATTTAATGGTGCTGGAGATGGAGCATGAGCCAATGCCATCAGAAATACCATTGATTCTTGGAAGACTGTTCTTGAGAACAACGCATACAAAGATAGATTGTTTTGGTGGATCATTGAGTATGGAAGTAGCTGAGGAGAAAATCCACTTCAATATTTATGAAGCTCTCAAACATCCAAATAGTGATGATGCTTATTCATGTTGTTCAATTGACACTTTTAAGAGTTTTGTGCAGAAATTCATTAAATATTCATTGGAGGAGGATCCTTTGAGAAATGTCATAGAGATATCTGGGAAAGAAGATGTTCCAGGTCTGGAGATTGGCGAGCTTGTCAAGAAGCTTGGCGAGGAAGGTCTGAAGCTTGGCGAGGACAAGAAATGTCGACTTGTCGAATTTGAACCTATTTTTGAGATAGCTTCAGCTGAGGATCTTGAAATGGAAGAAGAGTATTATGCTATGGAAGAAGCACTTAAATCTCTGCCAAGTATAAAATGTAAATATTCTAAACCCATTTCTCTTCCGATTTCAGATGAAGTCCTTGTTCCGTCTATACAGGCAGCCCCCATTTTAGAGTTGAAACTTCTTCCCGAGCATTTGAAGTATGCTTTCTTAGGGAAGGATGATACACTTCCAGTTATCATCTCCTCCAAGCTCTCAACACTACAAAAGGAGAAGTTGTTGAATGTTCTTAGGGAGTACAAGGCCGCCATTGGATGGACAATAGCCGACATCAAAGGCATCTGCCCAACATTGTGTACCCACAGGATCCATCTAGAGGAGGGAGCTAAGCTAACAAGGGAAGCTCAACGTCGTCTCAACTCTCCCATGATGGAAGTTTTCAAGAAAGAAGTCATCAAGCTTCGCGATGCAGGTATTATTTATGCTATTTCTGACAGCAAATGGATTACTCCTGTGCAGGTTGTGCCCAAACGTTCAGGAATCACAGTGGTAAAGAATGATGAGAACGTGTTGGTACCTCAAAGAGTCCAAATGGGATGGAGAGTGTGTATTGACTACCGCAAGCTCAATGCCACTACAAGAAAAGATCACTTTCCGCTCCCATTCATTGATCAGATGTTGGAAAGGTTGGCAGGTCATGCATATTACTGTTTCTTAGATGGTTATTCAGGGTACAACCAGATAGCCATACATAAGGATGATCAGGAGAAGACCACCTTCACATGTCCCTATGACACTTTTGCTTATAGGAGGATGCCATTTGGTTTATGCAATGCTCCAACACCCAATTTTAGTGGTTGAGATTTTTGATGTGTGGGGTATTGATTTATGGGTCCTTTTCCTAGCTCTTTTCAGAATAATTACATTCTACTGGCAGTTGATTATGTTTCAAGGTGGGTGGAGGCAGTAGTCACTCGTACTAACGATGCTGTTGTTGTTTTGAAGTTCTTAAAATCACTTTTTGTGAGATTTAGCACTCTCAGGTACATAATAAGTTATGGTGGTTCTCACTTTTGGAACAAGTCATTAGCAGCGTTGCTCAAGAAGTTTCATGTGCATCATAAGATGGCAACACCTTATCACTCTCAGACGAGCGGGCAAGTAGAAGTATCTAACCAGCAGATCAAGCAAATTTTGGAGAAGACTGTCGGACCAGCAAGGAAGGATTGGAGCCAACGTTTGGATGAAGCGTTGTGGGCTTACAGGACAGCTTTCAAAACACCGATTGGAATGTCTCCATATCGGATGGTTTATGGAAAAGGCTGTCACCTTCCAATGGAGCTTGAACACAAGGCATATTGGGCAGTGAAATGATTCAATTTTGATATTGATGATGCCGGTGTTCATAGGAAGTTACGACTGAATGAGCTTGCTGAGATTTGAAATAATGCCTATGAATCTAGCTGAATTTACAAGGAGAAGACAAAAATGTTTCATGACAAGATGATCAAGGAAAAAACTTTTGTCAATGGGCAAAAAGTGATGTTATTCAACACGCGGCTGAAGTTGTTTCCAGGTAAGCTACGGTCCAGATGGACTGGTCCTTATATTGTCCGTAATGTGTTTGCTCATGGTGCAGTTGAAGTTTTGAATCCAAGAGACGGCAACACATTTAAGGTAAACGGACATAGACTCAAGCCATTCAATGAGCCGTCTCAAGTGCGAGACGTGGAAGAGATTCCTCTTCAAGATCCTACACCAGAGGATTGAAATTGTTGTGCATTGTCTGGCTGAAGACGTTAAACTTAGCGCTACTTGGGAGACAACCCATGTTAATGGAGAAGCGTGGAAAACCAGATTTGAAATTCTTAACTCTCTATTTTTCTCCTTTGCTTTATTTTTCTCCATGTTTAGTGTGATTTGTGATGTGTTATGTGTCTCATTCCATGCTTGTTTGATGTATTGTTATGTTTTAGTTTCGTTTTACATTGAGGATAATTCAAATTTCAAGTGTGGAGTGAGGTTTATATCATATCTTTAGAGTCTATGTATAAATTTTTCGTTATTTTGGTTCTGTGCAGTATGCTATTTTGTGTCATTTATTTGATATAGTTAGAGGTCTAGTAAATTTCTGAAATTTTTAGAGAATGTTTTTACATGTGTCTCATTTATGTTCTTAAAATTTCAGCTCATTATAATGTGTTATTAATTCTGTAAAATTCTTGCGAGTGGGATGAGTCTCTGGCGAGCTTCGTTTTTCGATACTGTGCAGTTTGATGTTTTGTGTGATTTGTTTGACATATCTAGAGGTCTCTTAAATTTCTGAAATTTTGAGATAATTCTTTTAAATGTGTATAGTTTATTCTCTTAAAATTTCAGCTCATTCCACTACGTGATTAATTTTATAAAAATCTGGCGAGTGGGTTGCGCAGGCGAGCCTGGGGGGATTTTTTCCGACGACTAGTTCGTTATGGAAGGGTTTCCTCGCCAGAATTTGGTATTTTTTGAGTTTTTTTTTGTTTTTCTTGTGTGTTTTAGTGTCTTATTTGAAAAACAAAATACAAAAGTAAAAATGTCAAGAAAAGCAACATAAAAAGAGTCTTTTGTTTTAAGTCTTAGGTGCCCTTAACTAGTTCATGATGTGATTATATCTTCCAGAATTGTGACTACAAGATGATCATGTTATTTAAGTTTCTTTGGTTAATCTTGATATATGGTGCATATGCGAATGTGTAGTGGATGTAGAAACGAGTTAACATGGTACAGATTTTTGGCATGCTTAAAATTTGTTGAGATTCATTTAACCCGTGAGCTTTTGAGCCTATATGTGAATACATATGCTTTCTTTATTGAGTGTCAATTGTTTGCCACATATTAAGTTAATGGACTCTAGATATTACTAGAACTTGCTCTTGTGCTTTTCAAAGCTTATAATCAATACATGTTTTGATTGAAGAAGTGATAAAGGCATTTAGGGGACACGGCCATAGCCATATAAGCCTGTGTCCTGATTCTGTGTACACAAGGTGTGCACCCCTTAGTTAACCACTTTGAGCTTACATGTTTAAACTTTTTGTCATCACCCACATATCTCTGACCTTCAACTTTAGAATAGTTATATCTTTACCCCTGTTCTAGGGCTTGGTAGAGGTATACACGAGACAGGTATGTGAAGACGGCGATAATGTCGAAAGGTGATGCAAATAAATAAGTGTGGGGTATCAAGCTAGTAAAAAAATGGAATGAGAAGAAAAGAAAAGAAAAAGTGATGTCTAGCTTGATACCCAGGTTAATTATTGATGAAAACAATGATGTCAAGGCCCAACAAGATGAAATTCGGCCACAAAAGTGGGAGGTTCATGGTTGTAAAAGTTGAAGAAGTCTCTTATTTGGTGCTCTATTGGGTTCTAGAATTATATTTGAATTCTGTATCCATTTATTCTTTAACCTATGAGCTAAACCCCATTACAATCCATGAAAGTCCTTTTTGATCCTCAAGATGACAGCCTTTGATCTGTGGAGATTAGTCACATGAGTAAGCATATGGTGTGGTCCATTTGGCAAGTAATTGAGTTGAGTGATTAACTTAGACATACTTTGAGAGAAACACTCTTGAGAGCATATACCTGTGAGGTTGAATCTTGACTTGTTTTTCGCATGCTACATCTTTACATTCACCATGATTATGTCTTCGTCCTACATATTACATGTGTGTCATACATTGAAATTAACTTTCGAAACTTTACGGGATATAAATTTGGAGTCACACTAATTTTGGTGTTACAATTGTGGAAAATTGCTGAGACAATTTGTTAAGGACGGTAGAGTCATGTAGTTAGAGTCTTTGAGTCTTTTCAGAGTCTTAGTTTAGTGTATTGCTCGAGGACTAGTAATGTCTAAGTGTGGAGTAATTTGATAGTCGCATATTTATGCGTCTATTTGGTATTTAATTTGTTCTCTATATTTAGTTTCTTGTTATTAATTGAGTGAATTAATTATGTTTAGGACCCATCTTACAAAAGCGAGAGAAGAATGAAGGACTGGACTTAGTTTCAATACTTGGTGGAGTAGTCCTTGGGAGCAATCACCAGACCACGCCCTTTCCTTGAGCCACGATACACTATCTCTACGATGTCAATGAACTCTTGCTTGTCCTTGAGAGCCCAGTTGATCTTGTTGTTCTTCCCAGTGCCGAGGTCAATCATAATATGCTTATTTCTGAAGAAGAACATGACTGTTGAGGGATCATAAAGCTCGTACATTGTGTTGAAATCAGGAACCTCCGAGATGTCCACAAGGTAAATCACCGAAAAGGCTTTTGATTTTGTCAGCCACAGCTGCCAGCACTTCATCCATATGAAATTAATTGAACACAAACACATTAAAGAAAAATAACATAAGTACAATGCATTGAGGCAATTCATAAAAAAAGAGTCGATTAAAGAGAAGTGAAGAAGAGAGTACCTGCATACAAGTGTCATCCCAATCATGGCCGAATCGTTTAATGACGACCCTTTCTTCCTCGGCGAGAATGGCCTGGTCCACGGCCCACCCCGAGTGTAGGTGCGGCAGCAAATACGACATTATTCGATTCTCCTCGATCAATATAGGCCAAAGCATCAGTCTTTGCTTCTCTATCCTTGGATGAAATATAAAGCAGCAATCTTTGAGTCTCCTCCAGAAGGCTCCCGACGCTTCTCAATAGTACAATCCACCACTCACATCCCGCCACGCGTATATATGGAATGTCGTGGACAGGCGAGTTTGCCACAATCTGACAGACTGACACCAATGGCTTCTTCTTCGTATGACAAGTACGAGATCAGAAAGAGAAGCCCGAACTCAAAAGTCGTGGCTTTATTAGTGATCAACATGCAGAACTACTTCTCCGACATGGCCAAGCCAATCCTTCAAAACCTCCTCGACTTGTTGTGGGAGTGGCGCCTCCGTCCCCGTAATCCCACAACAAGTCGTCCCCCTCCGACCTCCACAGCATGCTCGCCGAGTGGTGAAAGGGCGACCTCATCATCGACGGCACGCTCGAGCTCGATGACGGCCACGTGGTGGAGAAGAACACATACAGCACGTTCCGGGGCCTGCGCCTCGAGGAGTACTTGAAGGAGGAGAGAGGCGTCGAGGAGGTGATTATCACAGGCGTCATGACCAACCTGTGCTGCGAGACGACGACGCGTGAGGCCTTCGTCAGGGGATTCCAAGTGTTCTTCTCCACCGACGCCACTGACACATCGGATAAAGAGCTGCACGAGGCCACCTTGAAGAACTTAGCTTATGGATTTGCCTTTAATTACCTACTTGGTCGACTGCAACAGACTCGAGCAAGCACTTGTCTAATCATATGTTCAAGTTCAAAGTTCTTTTTTTTTTGCCCAAAAGTTCAAAGTTCAATCTAGTGTGTTTTCTGTACATATGTTTTGTAATTGTTAATATCCGACACCGATATAGATATCGGATATTGAACAAGAAGACTAGAAGTAACGGAAACAGTAATAACTATATTGCTGATGTAATTCTGGGACCAATATCACTATCGCTGGATAATTCCTCGGTTTCGTTGTCGCCTTGTTGGTCTATGAGTGTCTATTGCTATTGGTCGCTTTGCTTTCAATATTGCTTCACTATTACTTTGACCCAGATCATTCCCATTGTTGAGATCAACAATAGTTAAGGAGAGACGGGGGTTACCCACCTTCAACCCTCTGATGCCTAAGTCAGAAACGAGATGTGAACTCAATAGAATAACAGCGTGATTGATTATTGAATGCGTACCATTTATGCTGAGCTGACCGGTATATATAGGTGGTTGGGACCTTGGTCTTAACCATTTATTCAATGTGGGATCAGTGTGCATACCCTCTTTGCTGAGGTGTTCTTTGGCTGGTTCCTTGTTCGGCGCGTGAGCGTTATATTTATCGCGGTGGGGGTCGTGCTGGTCATTGAAGTTGGAGTTGTCTTGCCGGTGGCTGCTATTACGTTAGCGGTGAGACATAGTTATAATTTATAATTAAGCCGTTAAGTACGCACTAAGTGAGGTGATAAGTTAGGTATATGTACAAGTCCCCCAACTCGCTCAGCCAAGGAGATCAACCTTGGTTGGTAAGTTGTAAGAAGTGATACCGGCGAAATCACATGTACGTACTTATCAGTGATATTACCTTGTTAGAGCCGGGTATCATGCCATACAATCCCTCAACTTGGCGACCTAGGTTGTGATGCTTGGCGAGAGGTGTACATGTAAGTGCGTTTATGAGCGATATTTGACTAGTTGGTTAGCGGCGAGATCGGTGAGTAGCTAATTCACCGTTCTGCCAAGGTGGAACAAATTATGGTGATAAAGTTTCCTCCCAATAGAGGCATGAATTCATATCGGGGTTTCTCCAAGTAACAGTTTAACCCAGTAGGCCCATTCCCAGTGGAGTCCTTCCCGGCGTTTGCTCTGTCGCGGGTAGCTCAAACCGTTGGGGGCGCTACGGTAGGGGGAGCTCGTTTGAATTGGTAACCCTTATGTCCCCGAGTCCATTCCTCCGAACGGCTTTGTAGTATGTAGATCAGTAGCGGGTATAGAGTATCTATAATGTAGTATGTGCACCGGTGAGTGGGATGGGTCTTCTTTAGCCAGCGTGGTAGGTGTATCTACTATGTGATCATTAAATGCCGTCAAATATCAGTTTGCCACGTGCCATCGTAGGGGGCCTCGGGGTGTCCAAACGTCACGTCATAGCCATAAAGCATGATCATTGGTTTTTCCTCGAAGGTCATGTTTGTTTGAAAAGGTGCTTACCGGTTTCCGTTCCGGACCCTTCTAATTCTAGTGACGTCATTTGACACTCGTGACCATCTAACGGATCGACGTGTCTTTTTCAACGGTCGCGATCTCGCCGACCTGCTTATATATAAGCCTTTGCCTCTGCTTTCTTTCTACACTTTTCACACTCGTCTAAATTTTCAGTTTTTCTTCTTTGAGTCAGAGAGATTTCATCTGTATTCTTGTGTTTCCGTCGTGCCATGTTTATTTTTCGCCGTTGCTCTGTTGCTGTTCGTCTTGCTTGTGCTATCTCAGGTAACTTACGCTGTCGCTTGGTCCTCCTTACTTTTCGGTTACACTTAGTTTTGTTGCTTCTTGCTATGTTGGCTTCTGGTTTTTTCTTTTTTCTGAGTTCTTGCCTTTGGTTTTGATGCTTGTGCAATCGTATTTCCATAGTGTTGTTGATATGCTGGTTAGGTTTTCTGGGTGTTGTCGATAATCGATAGTCCCGTCGTGTTTAGTACTTGTTTGATTGTCATTTTTGTGTTCATCGTGTCGTTGCGCTTATCGGTGTTATGAGGGGGGGGGGGGGTATGTCGCTTGGGAAGCCGCTTGCGGACTGGTGACCCGATATCGATGAACCGCTAGGCTTGACATTATCCGTGACTGTTTCGCAGGTGACATGACTTCTTCTTCTCGACCCGATATCGATATCGTTGAGGAGGTAACACCAACGCTCACTGGTGGTAGTGCTGCTAGTTCTGGCTCACACTGGCTAGGATTGGATTGGCCATTGTTGTGGACCCTGAGGGACGGCCAGGAGGTCGATGAGCCTTCTAAATCGTTATCGGAGGCTGAGCTGGAGAAGGTGAGGTCCGAGTTCCAGGTTGGCAGCAGCGTGGTCCTCAAGTCACTGGCTAAGGGTGAACTTTTTTCGAGGCCGCCCAAGGACTTTATTACCCTCGACCGGGCTCAGATACGTTACGGCGTGCGTCTCCCGCTCCACCCTTTTCATGAGTACATCTTTGGGGAGCTCAACTGCGCTGTGGGCCAAGTTTCACCGCTGATGCTCCAGGTTCTGAGCGCTATGTTTGCCTTATGGAAGCTCGCCGGGCTGGATTATCCCACCCGCAACGAAGTACTGTTTTACTTCGATGATGCGTATTTGACCAAGAAGGAGTGGCGGGACGCTCTCGCTACGATAGCGGCGTAGGAGTTCCCTTGGCTTCTCAGATTTTGCTAGCTCATGCCCGAATTGGAGGGGTGGGCACTTCTTTGCCAGTGGGTGGTCCTCGTTTGCTAATAGTCGCGTTCCCAGCCGTTTTCGGGCTGGAGGTGACTATTTATCTCGGCGTTCTTTGCTCCTCTTTTCTCCCTGCTCTTTATGGCGTTCTTTCTTTTCTTATTAGTCCCTAATTGGTAGTTACGCGCCAGTATGCCCTGTTTGCTGCTAAGAAGCGGCGATGTCATAAGGTTGAGAAGGGTTTTAGTGAGAAATTTAAGAGCGTGTACCTTCTCGCTGATTATCGTATTATGGAGATGACCGGTCTTGCAAAGACGCCTAGTATGCCGCCCTACTTTTTGCTATTGTATTGTTTGTGCGCTTTCCTTTACTCCCTTGTTGTGTGTTGCCATGGTGCTGATTTTTTGCTTGTGTGCTTTGTAGTTGGATATAAAAATCAGAAGCGAGACTGGAAGATGAATAGCTCGTACGACGATATCAATGATCTCATCGCCTAGCTTGCGGAGGAGGCTGCTACCACCAAGAAGATTGATTTGGACGTTCGCTCTAGCAGGAGCCTTACTCTTGCTGAGCCTACCGAAATTCCTCCGCCACGCGAGTACCAAACCGACCATGTTGGCAGCAATGTGTCGGTGAAGGTTGTGACCGCCTCTGCTGAGACCTCTTCGCGCTCGCCTGTGCGTATCAAGCGAAAACCCGAGGTCGCCGCTGCTCCTCAGAAGCAGTTAAGAAGGCTGGGTGCTGCCCCTAGTACTCCTATCGGCATTACAGATAATGCCGACGCTACCAAGGTCACTATCGCCGCGCCGTCTGAGAATGTCGGCGTGGCTGCTGCTGAAACAGGTGATGCTGATAACCTTTGGTTTATTAATATAGAAGACTACGTTTCTACTCCAGCGGTTGCTGATCTTGACCCTTCTCCTTATGCTTTAGTAGGCGGTGTTTCCTCTGGCGATCCTAACGTTGCTGTGGGCGGCAGCGTTTTTATTGCCCGATCCAGCAACTGGGAAGGGCTGCCGCCATACTCGGTCGAGATCCTTTCTCTCCTTCCCCCCAACGTAAGCACTGTGGCCGATATCGCCAATGGTGCTGATTAGTGCTTGCATTCTTTTGCCACTTCTCTCCAGCTGATGTGCCATCAGCGGCATACCTTGGTTGCTTCTTCCGAGGAACTGGCTCGTGTGAGCGGGGAGCTGGCAAGGAAGAACAAGGAGTTAGGTAAGGTGAGCGAGGAGTGGTAGTCCTTGTAGCAGAAGTTCGAGGTGCTCGAGAGCGATAAAAAGCTTTCCAATGAGTGCATGGATGCCTCCTTCCTGCGTGGCCGACAACTGGAGCTGGAGGTGAAAGAAGAGTGCCAGCTTGCAGATGATCTGAAGGCTAGGTTGTCTGCTGCTGAGGACCAGGTCACCGCCCTTCGCGGTCAAGTGAAAGAGCTCGAAGACCGGCGGGAGCAGGAAATGGCCGACGCCGTGGAGGATTTCAAGGCTGTTCCGGCCTTCGATGCACTGCTGTGTAAGGCCTTTAGCGATGGTCTTCAGTAGACCCAAGCTTGCTTCTTTGAGAACGGGTGGGTCAATGAAAAGTATCATGCTGACCTGCAACGTATCAATAAGGAGCGCAAGTTGAGGCGCGAGGCCAGTCAGAAGGCTTTGGTCAAGGTCAAGCAGGAGGAGGCTGATGAGGTTGATCGTCAGCGGGGCAATGTCCTTGAAGGTATGACTCCTAACGGCTTTCATCCCTTAACGCCCAGTGCGTCACCATTAATTCCCCTAACTCGCCATTTTTGTGATGTTGAATTTTTTTCTCAGGTAAGGAGCGAGGGGTTGGAGATCAAGTACCGTGAGCGGTTTCATCAGGCCAAGCGCGAGATGATCCTGCAAGACAGTGATGTTGTCGACCCGGCGTGAAGCCCCGTGCCCTTTGTAATAGCATTAGTATTTTGTTAGACCAATCTAGATGTATGATACTTTTGGTACTATTTTCACCATTATGGCTATTTTAAATAGGAATATATATTTTTGCTGAATTTTTACAAGTATGGTTGGGTATTGCTGACCAATGAAAGGTCTGAAAGAAATTCGTTTGTTTGTTGCACGAAAGTAACTAAGTAGTGATAAGTAAAGATGATAAGTAAATGACATAAACGTTTATAGTGGTTCACCAAATTGGCTACTCCACTTCGTGCCTCGACGGGCTTTTACTATGCATCTCGGGCTTTGCATAGACTTTGGCCCGAGAGCGTTTTATTTTTACAAGCAAAGGTCTGAAGAATTTTTGTTTCATTGGTGGCGATACCATGCTTATGTTGGGATGAGGTTAGTCCCCGGTATGATGCAGAAGTTTTTGTAACGCCGTAATTGCCATAATATTAGAACCTGTTTCGCTGGTGGCAATATCGAAGGTGCTCTATGTTCCATGTGTGTGGTACCCTTAGGCCGTTCTTGTCTTCGAGGATGAATGTAGTTGGTGTGATGCTCTCGATGATTTTGAAAGGTCCCTCCCACATCAGTGCTAGTCCCCTTGGCTCGGGGATAACCTCTCTCCAGACCATGTCCCCGATATGGAGATTTCGCGCCTTGACTTGCCTGTTGCTTCTGTTGGTGTCGTCTGTATTGACCATAACACTTCATATAGGCTTTCTTCCCACTTGTGGTTGTAGTCCTCCATTCTTCTTTTGAGCCCGGCCTTTATTTTCTTGTTTGCCACTTCCACCTGTCCGTTTGTCTGAGGGTAGTACACCAATGTAAATACTAATCGAGTCCCCAAGTCGCTCGTGAATTTCTTCATTTCGTCGTTGTTGAATTGCTTACCATTATCGGTGACTATTATGAGCGGAGCTCCGTATCGGCAATATATGTCCTTCCAGAGGAAGTTGATTACTTTCTTTGTTGTGATGAGCACGAGCGGCTTTGCTTCAATGTACTTCGTGTGGTAGTCTATACAGACGATGATGTATTTGAACTGGCAGGATGATGCTTTTAGTGGTCAGATTAGGTCGAGTCCCCACAACGAAAACGGTATCGGGCTGATAATGATGGACATTCATGCCCCTGGGGCGTGTATCCTATGAGCATACTGGGCACACATCCGGCATTGGTTTACAATATCCCTTGCGTCTTTCCTCATTCCTTTATAGTAGAAACCGTAGTGAAAGAGTTTGTGTATTATGCTGTTTGGGCCGCTATGGTTGCCATACCTACAGTCGTGGACGTCTTCTAGTATTTTACGGCCTTCTGATTCCGTGACGCACTTGAGCATAGGGAAGCCCTTTTTGCTCATGTATAGTTGGTCGTTGTGTAAGTTGTAGTATGCTGCCCTTTGAGCGAGTTTCCTTGCTTCTACGCGGTCAGCTGGTACCATTCCTTCCACCAAATAGTTGATCATGAACCTTCTTCAATCTTCCTCTGGTGTCGGCGGTGCCGCTAGCGTGAGTGTGAATACTTCTTGAAATTTTTTGGAGATGCTTGGTTTTCTTGCGCTTCTACCATTGTGTGCCCTCTTGCCTTGATTGACGGTGTTGTTGCTAGTCTTGCTAGGGCGCTAGCCCTTCTGTTTTGCTCCCTGGGGATATGTGTTATGTTGTAAAAAGAGAATTTACTTAATAGCGCATTTATGTATCCTAGGTATGCCGACATCTATGTCCCTCTTACTTCGAAGTCCCTGGTTACGTGATTTACCGTTAGTTGGGAATCGTTGAATATGTTAACATCTTTGGCTCCGGTGTCGAGGGCGAGCTGTAATCCGGCAATCAGGGCTTCATACTCGGCCTCATTATTAGATGTTGGGAATGTGAATCCTAGGGCATAATTGGCGTAGGTTCTGTCAAGGCCAGTTAAGATTGCTCCTGATCCCGCTGCGATCGCCGTTCTTGATCCGTCTACGTATAGGTTCCAGTGTGACAGCTGTACTGGTGTGGGTGGCGGTGCGGGTGCCGTGGAGGGCAATGCACAGGCTGTTGGATGTGACTGGTCTTCTGACGTCACCGTGAGTTCTGCTACGAAGTCCGCTATCGCCTGACCCTTCATCGCCCTTCTTGGTTGATACTTGATGTCGAACTCGCTTAGTTCTATTGCCCACTTGGTTAGTCTACTCGAGTGGTCGGGGCTTGCTAGTACTTGGTGGAGTGGTTGGTCTGTCAGAACGTGAACGGTGTGTGATTGGAAGTATGGTCTTAAGCGTCTCGCCGATACTATAAGTGCTAAGGCCAGCTGTTCCAGCGCCGGGTACTTTATTTCTGCTTTGTCCAGTTCCTTTCCTGCAAAAAATACTGGCATTTCCGCGTATGCTTCCCGCCTTACCAAGGCAGAGCTAACGGTGGTTGCCGAAATAGCTAAGTAAATATATAAAATTTCACCTGGTATAGGGGCTGAGAAGAATGGAATATGGGCTAGATACTGCTTGATGTCGGACAGCGCTGCTTCGCACTCGTCAGTCCATTCCACCACTTTTTTCTTCGTGACCCTTGCTGCTTTGAAGAATGGGTTGCATTTGTCTGTATAGCGTGAGATGAATCGAGCTAGTGACACTAGTTTGCCAGTTAACGCTTGGAGTTCCTTTTTTGTTACTGGTCGTGTTGTGTTTAGAACGGCTTGGACCTTCTCCGGGTTGGCCTTTATTCCTCTTTGGTTTACCATGTACCCCAAAAATTTGGCCATCGATAATCCAAAAATATATTTCACCGGGTTGAACCTCATCATGCTGCCGATGAGGGTATCCAAAACCGCTTTTAGGTTTTTAACATGGTTTTCTCGGTGTCTGCTTTTGACTATTAGGTCGTCGATATAAACCGCCACCGTATCGCTATCTAATGGGGCTAGTAGCTCCATCATGAATCTTTGGTATGTTCCTCCCGCGTTCTTCATTCCGAACGGCATGACGTTGTAATAGTATAGCCCTCGGTCGGTGATAAAACATGTTACCTCGGCGTCTGCTGGGTTCATTTTGATTTGGTTGTATTCGGAGTAGCAATCCATTGTTGACAGGAGTTCGTGGCCACTGGTGGCATCGGCGAGTTGGTCGATTCTTGGTAATAGGAAGGAGTCCTTTGGGCAGGCTTTGTTGACGTCGGTGTAGTCGACACACATCCTCCATTTGTTGTTGCTTTTCTTGACCATGACGATGTTCGAGACCCATGCCAGGTAGTGGACCTTCTTAATGAATCCGATATCGAGGAGCTTGGTTACCTCTTCCTGCATCGCGACATACTGTTCTTCGTTGTAAGCCCTACACTTTTGTTTCTTAGGCACGACGTCAGGCGAGATTCTTAACTTGTGTGAAACGATGTCAGTTGATATTCCTGGCATGTCGGTGTAAGACCATGCGAATACATCGCTGCACTCTATGAGAATGTTGATGAGGGCCGTTTCAGTTGTTGGGTCCAGGTTGGTCCATATTCTGATCGTTCACTCAGGGTGTTCATCCGATATTGGGATGAGCCTTGTTGATTTCTCACTGACGAGCCGAGCCGTGAGCGATTTCTCTCTCGGGTCGTCTGGAGTTTCTTCCAATCTGTTGTTTTTAAGTAGGCATACCTCTCGTGCCGGGTAGTTGGCACTCCCTTTTGATCCTGGTAATGTGGGCGTCGTTCCCCTGACGGTGCATATACCGCTGGGTGTAGGGAATTTCATCGTCAGCATCCTCTGTGATACGATAGCGTTGATCATGTTTAGTGTATTGCATCCGATAATAGTGTTGTAGAATGATGGAGCGTCGACCACTAGGAACTTAATGTGGGTTTCCGCGCTGCAGCCTTCTTGCCCTAAGGCAATCCTTAGGTAGTCACTTCCCAGAGGTTGGATTTGGTCACCGGAGAAGCTCACTAACGGATGGTGGTCCTTTTTGAGTTTGGATGGAAGTCGCTCGAGTGCTTCGTACGCGGGTCAGAATATGACGTTGACGGAGGATCCCGTGTTTATAAGACATCTCCTGACGCTGCATAGGTCAATGACGGCGTCGATCAGAAAAGGATAGTCCTATGATACCGGTGGTCGTTCCTGCTCCTCCGACTCGTAGAACGTGATGGATCCCCGCTCTTGACGGCCTTTACCGGCCCTTGCCGTAGGCTGCATACTACCCGCTCATTTCTTCATTCTATTTTAGACCTGCCGCCCGTGATGGCATTAATTCTTCTGATGCTCCCGATGTTTGCTACTACTGTCGTTGATGGGTTGTGGCTTCCTTCCCTGCATTCCGATAGGTTTCCTTTTTCCAGTTGTGCCTCTACCGCCTTCTTCACGCCGTGGCATTTTTCTGTATCGTGTGATTCATTTTGGTGGAAGCTACACCACCTCCCTGTATTTTTGTACTCTGTTGCCCGGTATGAATTTTTTGGTGAGGTGAATAACTCCGGGTGAGCTGCTAGGATGTCGGTGTATTTGGTGTTCAATATGCTGAAGATTGGTTGTGGTAGTGTGATAGTCGCATATTTATGCGTCTATTCGGTATGTAATTTGTTCTCTATATTTACTTTATTGTTATTATGTAACGACCCGGACCAGAATCACCAGTATGATAAGTTATATGCGTGAGTTACTGCGTAGTCGCAGAGTTCCGACAGTATTTGAATCGCCAGATTTGATAGCGACTTAATTATTGGCCGAGAATTGGAGCTGGGTCTCTTCTCGAGAGTCGTTGTACATGTGATTTCGAGTTCGTGGGCGGTTCCAGATCGTTATTTGGACAACCGAAGAATTGATTATGAATATTTGAAGTTCGGGTTTTAAAGGCAGCCTTCTTAACGACTAAATTACCGGACGAGAATTTGGTTTTGGTTTCTGCACGGAAGTTATTCAGAATTTAATTTCGAGCTCGTGGGAACTTCCGGAGCATTATTCTGAGTTACGAAGATTAAGTTGTGATTATTTCCGATTGTTGGTTATTTTATCGATTTAATATGTGTTGGTGTGAACCGTTGAATTTTTATCCGATTGGCCGATGTGTTTGACTTAAGGTGATTATTGAAGAATATGTCGAGATGAGTTTGTGACCGCGAGAATTGTTGGAATCAGAATTACGACGAGAAAGTTACGGGTATTTGAAGTTTGCCGAAAAGATAATTACGAAGTTTCCATTTTGGGAAGGCCTATAAATAGAAGTTGCTATTTTGGGCAAGTCAAACATTTCCAAATTGGGTGTTGACCGAGTTGACCGAGTCAACTCGGTGGAGAGAGAGAGGTTGGCGACGGAGCCACGGTGCTCCACGGTGGCGCGACGTTTCCGGCCACCCCTTGGCACGGGACTTGATCCATTAGAAGCGCCTTGACCTCCCGAGTCTATCCTCGGTCATCACGCACGGCGAGGCTCGCCGGAGAAGGAGAAATTCCGGCCAAAAGTTTGGAAGATTTTGGGTGATTTCGGGTTCCATGATTTAGGCCGAATTGAGCTACAACTTTGAGTGGGCTTTGAAGCTCTCCTCACCTACAAGCTACCATGTAAGTTTGGTGATCTAATTTTGCTTGTGTATGGAGAATTTTGGGATTGAAATTTGTGTGAACATTCGGTTTTTCATGAAATTGACATGGTTAGAGTGAGAATTGGCCTTCGTTGCAGTTGTGAAAGTTGTTCAGTGGGTGGTTTTGCATGGAATAGGGGTTTCTCCGCCATGAAATTTTCCGGTCAGTGGCGGAGCCGCCGTGGGCGGTGGTCAACGGCGGTCAACAGTTTGACTTTTTGGATTTTCGACAAGTTGCATGTCATTTAACTAGAAATCGCGCCCCGATCGCAGTGGGGAGGTTCGTTTCTCGATTTGAGCATCTGAACTTATAGCGAGGTATTGAGATGTACATATCAGATTTTCGACGATTCGTCGTATTCGGATTTCGTGTTTCCGAGAACGGTGGTTTCTCGTGAATTGTTTTGAATTGTCGAATTATGATTTTGAGGAATGGTTATTGTGATTATTCAGGTGTTCGTGATCGTTCGTTTGGCGATGGACTTTCCGCCGGATCACGGGTTAACGCATATCGCGTTACGCTAGTCTGTGAGTGGATAATTTCTTTTCACGGATTGTTTGCGAGTCTTGATATACGTTTATGAACTTGAGCATGCGTATGATATTTCAGATTACATGAGCATGTGTTTTACGATTATACGATTATACTTATACGGATATACGTATACGAATAAACATACATTTATATGTTGTTTCATGCATTTGCATCAAACTGTTTATGATTTGGTTTTCACAGAGTACAATCTCAGTTACGTTGTTGTATCGATACACTTGCCTCTCGGCTGATCCCCGATGGTAGGCCGCCAGGAGGGGCGTCGTCACCCCGACCTGACCGGCGAGGGGCGTTTCCCCGGAACCGAGGCCATTTTTGGCTTAGAATCACGGGGACCAAGGACCTCGTGATTTAGACTGTACTAACACGGGTGTGTCCATGAGTAGCCCCGTGGGATTTATACTCGCATGCTCAGTACACTGGAGGAGTGTGAGTTCTACCTCGTGTACTATGTTGTTTTTATTTACCTGGACTCGCATATGTTATTTTAAACATATATATTAACTGGTGAAAGACATTTATTTTCGTCCACTCGTGCAGGTTCTGGTGCTGGGAACGCGCTCTGTACATTGGTTATTGTGGTGTTAGTAGATGTGTTTACCTGTTGGGTCGGTGTGGGGTTGGAGTCAAAAGTTTGTAACTCTAGTTGGGCGTGGGATGTCACTTGGTCGAGCAGGTCACCGTATGTGATTGTCGGGTTCTCGTTGAGTTTCCATGTTAGCGACCCGGGCTGCAGTGCATTCCTGAGCACGTAAAAGGCCGAATCATCTGTGATGCCTCAGAAGTTAGCGATGGCGGTGTTCCATCGTGAGATGAACGTGAACAGTCCCTCTGAGGGTTCGTGTCAAATAGCCTGCAATTGATTGTAAGTTAGTGAGCAACTGGCCGATGTTATATATCGCTTTTAAAAAGCTCCAATAAGTTCCAGAAAAGATTTTATGGATTTCGGAGGTAGGCTGAAGAGCCATCTGAGTGCTTCACCAGTGAGGCTTTCCATGAATAAGTAACAGTTGGTAGCGTCGTCATATCCTCTGTCGGTTGTTGTCGAGTTGAAGATGTTGATGTGGAGGGAGGGGTCCATTTTTCCCTTGTACCGCTCAAGCTTGACCTTGGCCAATGGATGTCGGCCTTGGCGCATAATATCGGTTGAAAGGGTTCGACGCGCACTACCGGGAGTGTGCGATCCAGATAGCTCACCTCGGGTTGTGATAATTGCAGTATCATCGCCTTGAGGCCGGCGATTCTTGCCGCCATGCTTGTATCGACCTGATTTTCTTTTGAGGCGACCTCGTATCGCGTCGACGATGGTGGCTTTGTCCACTCAGGCGGTGATGGAATGCGTGTGACATTGTTTAATTCCGGCTTGAGGTTCCGCTGTAGTCTATCCGGTCTTGGGGGTGATCCAATTCCCTGCAGGTGATGGGGCCGAAGTGGTGATAAGATGGCCATTTCCCGATGTCGGATCACCTCATGAGGTTCCATGCATTCGGAGTTGGCCGTTGATTCTGAATTGAGCCGACGTTGTTCTGCGGCTCTCAACCTCGCCTCGGCTTGGATGTATTGCTGATGCTCGAATTCTCGGGCTCTTTCTAGCTTGAGGTATTTTTCTATGGCTATTTCATATCGGTGTTCCATATCACTGATGCACCTATCTATGTTGCTGGCGGCATCCTGGTTTTGCGCAACGTGTCACTTTCCTAGCCGTTGGGTGAGTTCGGGCTGTCTGTCGTGCTCATTCGTGATTGGTGTTTGGTAGGGAAGTTCTCTTCTAGTGTTGGGCGTCATGCCTAGTGTTAGGCTGATATCTATACTCGTAACTTGCTTTGAGTTTCGTGGTTGGGAAAACAATTTTCAGTGTGCGGATTCCGACAGACGGCGTCAATGTTAATACCCAACACCGATATAGATATTGGATATTGAATAAGAAGATTAGAAGTAACGGGAACAGTAATAACTATATAGCTGATGTAGTCCTGGGACCGATATCGTTATCGCTGGATAATCCCTCAGTCTCGTTGTCACCTTGCTGGTTTATGAGTGTCTATTGTTATTGGTCGCTTTGCTTTCAATATTGCTTCACGATTACTCTGACCCAGATCGTTCCCGCTGCTGAGATCAACAATGGTTAAGGAGAGACGAGAGTTACCCGCCTTCAACCCTCTGATGCCTAAGTCAGAAACGAGATGTGAGCTCAATAGAATAACGGCGTGATTGAGTATTGAATGTGTATCATTAATGCTGAGCTGACCGGTATATATAGGTGGTTGAGACCTTGGTCTTTACCATGTATTCGATGTGGGATCAATGTGCATACCCTCTTTACCGAGGTGTTCTCTAGCTGGTTCCTTGTTCAGCGCGTGAGCGTTATCTTTATCGCGGTGGGGGTCCTGCTGGTCATTGAAGTTGGAGTTGTCTTGCCGGTGGCTGCTATTACGTTAGCGGTGAGACACATTTATAATTTATAATTAAGTCGTGAAGTACGCACTAAGTGAGGTGATAAGTTAGATATATGTACAGTAACTTTGACGTTTATAATTTCCTGCAATCAGCTCTGTTTGTTATAATTCAGTTCTCTAGATGTATAGTTTCATTCTGGTTTAATAAATGTAACCTTACAGAGCTACAACACTCTTTTAACTTCTGTTTTGACACAAACTCAACTGGTTGGGAAGATTACATGGAGTTTCTGTGGTTATTTGGCTGAAGAAAAAAATTAGGGAGCTGATATTGGGAAGATGTATAAGGGCTGGCCTTAACGGCCCAATCAAGCCAGCCAACCAGCCAGCGTGGCAATAACAGGTAAGGCAATCATGTGCAGAAGTTGATAAGGAAAACTCTGCAGTGCAATCCCAATATATTATCCCACCTCCCATCATTCTTTCACTCCCAATCTCCTTCCTTCTTTCACCTCTCTCTCTCTCTCTCTCTCTCTCTTTCTCCTTCTCACCAAGATCTAATCTTTGTCATTTTTGCTATGGAGGCCATTCTCTCATCTTGTTCTTCATCATCTTATGCTTGTTCTTCTTCTTCATCTTTATCTCCAGTCAACTTCGCTCGAGTTGGGTCCGTCTCCGTTGTTGACTTCTCTCTCCCATCTCTCAACTCCCGACCTTTCCCCAATTTCATCAGAAAAACCAACCCTGGGATCATTCGAGCCTCCGTCGCAGTCGAAGCCCAAAACCCCAAAGTCGCTCTAATCAAAATCGGCACCCGTGGAAGGTAAAGCTTACACTTTTCTCTCTCACATTTCTTGTCTAGTACTAAATGCTGTCTAGACTAGATTATAATGCTGTCTCTGTAATATAGGATAGCCCACTAGCACTTGCTCAAGCTTTTCAAACTAAAGACAGTCTCATAGCATCGAATCCACAGCTAGCCGAAGAGGGTGCAATTGAAATTGTCATTATCAAAACTACAGGAGATAAGATACTGAACCAACCTTTAGCTGACATAGGCGGGAAGGGTTTGTTTACTAAGGAAATAGACGAGGCATTGCTTAATGGTGACATTGACATTGCCGTGCATTCGATGAAAGATGTGCCGACTGTCTTGCCTGACAAGACAATGTTGCCCTGTAATCTTCCAAGAGAAGATGTGAGGGATGCGTTTATATGCTTGAGTGCTTCGTCGCTCGCGGAATTGCCCGCAGGGAGCATTATTGGTACTGCTTCGCTGAGAAGAAAGTCGCAGATACTTCACAGATATCCCTCACTCAAAGTAAGCTAACATTTCTGAAATTAATGTCTGAGATTCTGAAGTGTTTTTCGTTACTGGCCATTTTTGATTTTGTTGATGTAACACTGCAGGTGGAGGAGAATTTTAGAGGTAATGTGCAGACCAGGCTGAAGAAGCTTAATGAGAAGGTTGTCCAAGCAACCTTGTTGGCCTTAGCCGGGCTTAAACGACTAAATATGACCGAGAATGTGACTTCCGTTCTTTCGTTAGATGAGATGCTTCCGGCTGTTGCCCAAGGGGCAATTGGAATTGCCTGCCGAACCAATGATGATAAAATGGTGAGTTTTAGTTTCTTTTTCCATTATGGAGCTAACATCTAATACTTCAGTCATGGAGAAAGCAGATATAGCCCTGTTTACTGTGATTCTGTGAATATAGATTTAGCTAGAAACTCATGGATGAAGCATATTTAGTCCGAAGTATAACGTAGAAGAATTAGACTTATTTAGCTGACGTGTATAGTGTGGGATAGATTCTGTTTCAAGAATGTAATATATATATATACTGGATTAGCATAAAACTTTCGTGCAGATCATCTTGTCATATTTTACCAGCAACGTGGATAAATTTGGCTGAATTAGCAGTAATTGATTTATGTGATTCATCAATGAGAACCTTCTGTAATATCTATGATGTTGTGGCCTGCAAAACTTGCAGTTTGCCTCGCCTAATATATTTTGAAATTTTCATTTGCAGGTTGAGTACATAGCCAATCTAAATCATGAAGAAACAAGACTGGCAGTTGCATGTGAGAGAGCATTTCTTTTGACCCTGGATGGGTCTTGCCGAACTCCTATTGCGGGATATGCCAGCAAAGATGCTGATGGTAACTGCATATTCAAAGGCTTGGTGGCTTCCCCTGATGGAACCCGCGGTATATTCATGCTCATACTTTGATGAAACTATACTCTGTTTCCTATTACAATGATCTTTGGCTTTAATGAATCATGCACTGTTGTTCGGCCTTATTTTCAGTACTTGAAACGTCGAGGAAAGGCCTATATGCTTATAAGGAGATGATTGAGATAGGAAAAGATGCAGGGCAGGAACTCCTTAAACAGGCAGGTCCTGGTTTCTTTGGTTGAATTGCTAAGCCAAAGACAACTGACAGAATGATTGTGAGAAGAAAGCAATGGGAACCAACGTTAGCTCCTCCTCCGAATCCAATTTTTGGTGATTGACTCCAACGCGAATGAGAGTAGGATTTCTTTATGATCCTTTTGAGAATGTTATTATTAGTATTTTCTATTTCCCATTGTTGTGAGAATGGCTGTTAATTTGGACAATTATGATTGTATCAGTTTTATGTTGTAAAATAGAATTTAGAAGAGAAGTCGGTCACTCAATAGGCATAGATACTTGTTTGGTGTTATCTGAGTTCATTTAATAGAGAAATTGTGCTATTGTCTCGGCTGACTATTCCCAGAAGCTTTGAACAATTTGTGAAAATTTCTTTCATCTAAACATTGCTGTTATGAAATTTTAAACAATGCTGTTAAAGACGTGATTTATGACTAGTGAAGATGAAGGTCTTCAACCGCTAGAGTCAGAGACTGAGCAAGTTATAGAGAAGATTGATGATGCTAAAATGGTTTTGGTGGAAGACTCTTATCAGCCAAGAAGTGCTCAAAGAGCTGGAGTGACTGCCTTGGTTTAAAAACGGGAACTTCATGACCTGCACCTCTAATTGTCACAAACATAAGCCCATCGTATGCAACTGTCCACCCGCCAACCTACATATATCCGTTGAAAAAGGTTCATCGGTAAGTCCTGATCAGCTAGCTCTTTGAGGAACATGCGTACCAAACAATTAGAGAGAATATTGTACCTGTTTGCTGGTGTACCAAGGAGTCCAATCTTGCTTCATTTTCAACCCAAGCTTTTTCATGGCATATCTAGTTGATGACACTGGAACTCTGCCATCAGTGTCACCGCTGCAATACATACATATATGTCAGCTACTTCAGTCATTGAAGTAACATTACGTGAGAAATGTGACCAAGTTGACGTACCTATAGATCCAAACTCGGAGACCTCCTTCTACAAGTTTTCGAATCACAGGAAGAATCGACTGCGGTGCATCCCCCCAGAAGGTGATGTTATTGCTGCAGTGAGTCCACGGATACGGAATGCCGGTGACATTGGCGTGCAGTGCCTTCTGAACTTGTGGATTATTCAAGTAGAGATAAGTGTAATCTGATGCACAAGGGTCATACCCTGCTGGTCTCTTGGTTCGTCCTTCGGCTCTAGAAAACAAGGCCGGAGCGCCTTGGATGGCGGCGAAGCGTTGCTGACTTGTGGTGGTGGAGGTATTGCTAACACAGGTGGGAGTATACAAGCTGTACATGTCGATGATGTTGTACACTTGAAAGTACTCATCCATGAGCTTATTACACATGTCGGATACGTTTTTCAAACTGAAGTTGCATTCCCTCCTAATGTCGCTGTAGAGCCGATCAGATATCACAGCGTGATGCCATGCATAATCAATCAATCCCTTCTGATCTGTTTCATCGTCTATTGCTGCGTTACCGATCTGCACGTACTCATTCGTCAATCACATGTTACACATGGAGAAATAAAAATGATGGAGGAAGAGGTTCACCATGAAGCCCTTGAAGTTTATATAATCCTCCTTGGATGCTTCTTTGTTACGGTCGAAAATGACCTCTGACAGTTGTGGAGCATAATGCCCTGCAATCAAATATTGCATGGAACAGTAAGATTACTATCATAGTACTAAAACCAAAAGAAAGATAGGAGATCGAGTAGTACGTGTATAGATCGATTAGCTAGCTTGAAGTTACATACCTGCATAACTTTCTCCAGTAATATAGAAGTCATGGGACTTGAACTGTGGAAATCTTTTGAACCAGTTGATGAGAAAAATGTATGAATCCTCAGCTGATAAAAAATGTTTCAAAATTTGGATCATCAATCGATCATAACAGTTCGAGTTATACAGATCGATAATTGATAAAGGCTGCTGTAGCTAGCCTGTAATTAAGTAGTACGTACCAGTAATGGTATCCCCTAGTTGGCTGATATCTTTGGTAGTATTGGTGTAAGAAAACCCAACACCGACCGGAGACTCCAAAAACAGAAGATTGGCAGCTGCAAAAGACCATAATTACCATATATATAAGCTGGCCGGATAGTAATTAGAGTAGTAAATTAAGTGATTAACAAGGAAAATTAACTAGCTAACCATTGTTCCAAGAGTAAGGGTTGTGCTTGAGCTTGGGTTTGGTGCTATTTTGAGGGAAGAAAGGCCCTAGCTCCTCTGATGCGCCGAATCCGATTGAAGAACATCCTGGACCTGAAATTCACCACATGTAATTTCTCTCTTAGATAGAGTTGACATGCCTAATATATATGGGTCACTGAGTCAGTAGACTATGTACGACCTACTTCTATATATTCATACAACTGATAACGACTATAACTGACTATCACAATAATACTCGATCGTATTTGCACTGCAATCACAAACTTTCATATATTATCACTTTACTTATTTATTTATTTATTTTTGTCGATGCCTATCATTTAGAGAGAAAATTAAACTCAATTAGATAGACAGGGAATAATTCGAAGCAAATTATATTACAAAATTGAGTGGACTATACTATGATATTGCTAGTCGTTATAATTCAAAGGATCCCGTCATTGTAGGGTTTGACGGCTTCTATATATGACCATATCTTTGCAAGTTAACACAAATTGATCGAAACATGCATAATAGACAGTAGGTAACATGTATGTATATGTGTATTAATACGACTTCATCGCAATCGCATGAATGGATTGATTATAACCACACAGCTAGGGTGAGTAGTACTCAAACAACTCTCTAGCAAGACTGTCTTATATTGGCTTGATGCTCTAGAATGATAGTAATGTATGATCATGACAGCTTCAACATTGCATGTGTCAACTACTGTGCGGGACCATTCAACCATACACAAACCATGCTCAATCAGAATGCAAAATTTTCAACTTGCATTACTAATATTCATATATACTGGCCGGAATATTGGCCGGAGAGACTAGTTTAATTACCTCCATTGAGCCAGAGAACGAGGGGTTTCTTCTCAGGGGTTTTGACAGCTTCAAAAAACCAATAGAAGAGAGCTCGTCCGTGTGATTCGTTGACTGTTACATAGCCGGCATATTGGTCGAAGTTCACAGCAGGCTGACCGGGCAGTCCATTCACCATGTCTGCTTTCTGTGCAGCTAACCATGATGACGATGTCGCCACTATCTGCTTAGGCGCTACTTCTATGCAGAGAGTAATAACAACTAGAACAACAAGATTCAAAGGACCCATTTTCCGATCAGAATGAATTAACCACTCACTCACTCGTGTATGTATAGACGACGTACTAGTCTGACCTACTTATCTATATACAAACGAAAACGAAGATAGAGGAGAAAAAATCAGAGGCCGGCTTAGGAGTGGAATATCAATATATGGTGGTGGTGGTCCAGAATTGGAAAAGAAGAAATTGATCGAGGGACCGAATATGAAAATTTAACTTAGCAAGTCGACGACTCCACAGATAAGAGTGAAAATGAATGAACGAGCTAGATACATGGAGGCTCATTTCTATTATATATACATGCAATATCATTACTCAATTGTTTTCCTAATATTGAGTTTTCTCCATATACTCAATAATCTTTTTGAAAGTGCCATATACTCCGTAAGCGAGATTTTCTGCTAATTAACAGTACGTATTTATCTCTTGATTATCATTTAGGATCTTGAACAGTCTCGATCAAAATGTTGATGATACATACATTCTCGATGACCAAATTTTATCCATTAATGCCAGTGTAAAAATACAAGGTGTGTGTGTATATATATATATATATATATATATTAATTGGCGGTATATATATATTGGCAACACATGCTTGTTTGCATTTATGTGTTTTTCCTTTGTTTTTCTAATTGTCAACAGCAACTGATCGATGTAAACAACATGCATGCAGCAACAGCTAAGCTATCTAGCTGTAGCGGCCTCCTTTGATTTAGAAGTACGCTTGCTTGCTTGAGACTTTGATGCGTACGTATAGATGTCAATGACTATTAAGTTAGTTTCTTGCTTCCAAATTAGTAAATGCATGCTGCTTCCTCTTGAAGATGTACTTTTTACACGCACGCGTATGAAATCTAAATCAAATATAATGGACATGCTAATTAATGGTATCGGCCATATTGCAAGGATCATAACGTAGAAAGCTCCATCGGCCATGGCGCATTAGCTTAGCTTAGCTAGATTTGAAATGATTGATTTTGATATGTGAGGTCCGGTACGTATATTCAACGATCAATGTTTGTGGTGCATGCCATGCCATGCCATATATGGATGGGAGTGAGGGAGAGATTTGCGGTTGCGATTGGTTGGCTCATGATCCAGTCAATTGCTTTGAATCGAAACTTCCCCTCTTATTTTTAAACTAGCTATCTGATTGTGACAGACAAATATGCAAACAAATAAATCGTTATATGTATAATATTATATATCTATAGTTCTGTATGTGACGGAAAGTGATAAGTAAACGATTCAAGAAGCTTGACCAAAGTGATTCTCAGGCATGCATATATGTACAAAAACTGATGATGCTGAAACAGAGCACCGTTCGCTGTTATCCGACTTCGGTTCAAACCAGTATAGAGCCAAAGCCAAAGGCCGGGCGGGTACATACATACATATATTATATATACAGTATAATACAGCCATCAGTTTAATTCCAAGTCGTATACTAGCTGGTCTGTATGATTGGCTGGTTGGTGATCGACAGGGATCACCAACATTAATATTAACTAATTTTAATATTCTAAAGACATGGAAAGATCCATCAAAGAAGAAATCGTTCTGATATATAGATACATATCCATATATACAACCTGTTATAGGGTCGATTGGTCACAGAGGACCTTCCAAGAACATTGTTGAATGCATTCGAGTACATAGACATAAAGCCGACTATGTCTTGTCAAATACGTACATGCTTCCACTTAACAAATACACATACATAAATCCTAACGGTGTCGTCGTCTCTCTTCTGGTTTATCCCTGTTGTTCCTGCGATCCACAATAAAACATCAACTCCAACAAGCTGTCTTGATCGTGTTAATTATGATCCAAAAACAAACCAACAGACAAACACTTAAAATTGTCAAACCCTTTTTATTCATCTGGCCCTGCCGCGTTTCAACCTGTGGTGATCGAAAAATACAAACTACACTAATTTCAACAAGCAAAATTTTCACTTTTACATAACTCAAATTCCATGAGGTGACCTAATATGCAGCTATTCTTTTGAACTTAAACATCTAATGGTCATAATGAACCATTGATATAATACAGATGACATAAATAACAGCTTTTTAAAAGCAAAACTTAGCTCCACCTCCTTCGATCTTCCTCCTCATCGACAGAACTATACCATTCTGGCCGACACTTAGAGTTGCTCAACCTGTAGTTCAGAAGCACTTCTTCATCACAAAGTGCCCGCGTAGCCACCATAACAAGAGTCTTCAAGACAGGAACATCTGATCCGCTATTTCTTGAACTCCCAAGTTTCAACCAAAAGCTCCCAAATTTCTTCATCTTCACTTCTTCTGCATTTCCAAATACTACATTTGGAATGTACACTCTCATTTCTTTCTCGGTTAATGGGAAGTCATAAGGGCAAATCATCACATTTGGCTCCACACCTTTTGCAGGGTGGTTGGCAAAATGAGCCACAGCTAAAGGGTTCCTACGCTCAATAATATCACCACTCTTCCCCAGTCGTCTGCCATCCAAAGGCTTACTTAGGAGCTTCAAGAGCCGATCTGAACCTTTCTCGTCTCCTTGGATATTAGGCCTGATCTCTGGTACTGTTAAGCCATCCCAGAAATCACGTGTTTCACCCCCATAACCCCAAGGTTGTGCATTAATCACAGTTCCATCATACCTCGTGATCAAATATGAGTTGTGTGCATCCACTCTTGGATATCCAGGAATGTAACGGTAATAAGCTGGAGAATATATTACACCGGGATACACAGCTACCACAGCACCAGCATCACATTCACCAGTTAAAAATAAGCCTTGGCCTGCTCCCTTATGGGGTATCTGAGAGGGTTTGATATCGAGACTGTAGCCAATGAGGTCTTTTAATTTTTGAGATACATCAGCGCGTTCAAGTGGCCTCGTCTCAGGTACATCTGTGCGGAGCATAATAACAAATCAGTTGAGAACCAACTTGAAGAGTGCCCAGTTGCAAGTTACTGAGAACAAATTACTGAGAACAGATGAAAGAGTTCCAAAGCAATACTCACCAGGATGTTTATCTTCTGGTCTTCTGCCGATAGCTAAACTAAGTCCACTTCGTTGAGGAGTGGCATTTGAATGTGTAGCTGATTCAGTGACCTCATCAATCTTCTTTACATCAGGGAGAAGAATTTCATCCATAGACATGCAGAAGCTTTTAATTTGAAGATGAATGTTTTCTTGGACTTGCTTCTGTTGGTCATCAACAGAAGCTTTATTAGCCATGTCAATGATCTCATCTATATCTGCATCATCGGCATCCCGTCCCAGACGATTGTAGCTGGATTTACAATTCGTACATTCAAGATATTTAAAACAAGATAATGCAGAATCAAAACTATTACATATGGTTCTCTAATGCTTCAAACCGTCTTGAAATTACTATAAGAGATATCAAAGTAACTAAATCCTTTTTGTCAAAAGAGATTGTATTTACATTACTTTCTATTGAAATGCAAGCATCCTAAAGTTCTATCAAGCACTTGAATAATCAATTTTTTTTTTACCGATAACTGTTTAACTCAATATACTTGCAGTTTTCTTTAGGGTACTTGAACGATACATTCAAATTGAAACATGATAACGTGATACGAACCTGGTACACAGGAAAAGCCGGTTAATATCTGCCTCAAACTGCAGTGTCCTAGGATTCTTGGCAAGCATTGGAGAATTCTTTGCAAGAACTTTGACCGCCTGAAAGAGAAATGGTCAGAAACAAAATGTCAGGGAGGGGGCATAGAAAACAAGCAAGAATCTTTTCACACACATAGGGCTTAAGCAGATAGCTACCCTTGATTCACTAAGAATGTTTTAGTTCATAGATAAACTTTACTTTCTTAATGTAATTTTGAATCTTTGACAAACAGCACGTACTAAATATCCAAGTATCTTAGAACTTTTTGAGATTAGATGATACCCGTTTGAGACTAATAGAATCTCAAATGTTTTGAGTACGCTAAGATTCAAAGTCTGTAAAACTCCTAATCTGTTGTGTTTTTATTCAGCAATGACATAACACTAGATTGAAGTATTGTTCTTTTTTTCCTTGAGCTATTATTATGCATCTGAAAGAATGTCCCTAAAATCCTTAAACCCAACAAGCACTAGATTTACAAAACAGAAAATCAAGATTGATGAAGCACTACATTCATACATGCACTAGATTTACAGACAGCTATTCAGCCAACACTCAGATGCAGCAGCAGCAGCTCATCTCGTTTCCGATGGCTAACGGAACAAGAAGAAAAGAAAAAAACGACATGTCAATTACCTCTTGAAACTTGTAGAAAAGGAAAGCCATTTTTGGGCAACTAGAATTCACTGCTTCGCTGGTTGAGAGTCGACTCGGCACAGAACTCAAAAGACGTGAGCTGCTCGCTCTGGCAGTGTGCTCCATTTTCTTCATTTTGGGGAAAAAGTGTTTGGGCCACGAAAGCCGTGATTGGGCTGTAAAACAAGGTTTTGGGCCTTTCTTAGATTTTGAGTACATTTCAATAGACTAGGGCTATACCCACCCTAAATTGTACTCTTCTTACCTCATTAGTCATTACTCATAAAACACTCCATAATAAAGTTTCAAAAGATATAAAATACTGAATACACCCTAATTTTTTTTATCAAAAAAACCTTTCGGATGTACATACTTTGGAAGAGAAAAAAAAATTAGAGGAACACCACAATTCTTACTCACACCTTATTCATACCCCGACGTAAGCACATTTGTGAGATGTGAACAAACTCATTCACTATCACTCATTAAGATCTTAAAAAATTAACTTACTTTGGTTTTTCAAGATTTAGACGAATGACATATTATAATTCATCAAGACATAAGCAAAAAAAATAAAATCACATATTCGTTAGGAGTCTGATGAACGAAACATTCATTATGTAAGGAAACTGTTACGACGAAAGACTTGACATTCTCGTTTGTTAGAACTTTGACAAAATTGGTTCTTTCATTTGTCAGGACCTTGACGAATATTGTAGGATTGTTTGTCAGGACTTTGACAAATATTGTACAATATTATCCTACGATTTGTCAAAATTTTGACGAACGATCCAATTCTTAAACATCCCTCGTTAATAACGAAATCAGAAAAATGACTTGTCCAAATCGTTCGCGCGACTTGATGAGTGATAGTTTAAAAAAATTTGCGTGATTACGCGAAATCAGTTGTTGGTTGTTACTATTTGGTTTGTAGCAATTGTGGACCTTACGGATGTAGATTTGTCCAAAGTTGATTAAATGTTTTTGCATAATTTGCATAATCTTGAGTTATATAATTTGTAAGCGGTTATTTGATTGTATAATTATTTAAGCGGCTATCTGTCTTGTAGATATATAATATGTCTTGCAGTTATAGTCTACAACCAAATGAGTTGAAATAAAAATAATAAATATGTAAAATATATAACTGCAAGACAGATTATACGGCTAAAGTTGCCGTCTCAAATCATGCTTTGTTATATATTCTGGAATATATAACAAAAATATTTAATCAAATGATAACAAAAATATTTAATCATATGTTGACAAATCTACAACCGTAAGGTCTAGGTCTACAGTTGTTACAGACCAAAGAGTAACAACCAACAACAGATTTACAAACTGCTGACTATTTGGATATTAATGCATTAATTATTGATCGTTGTTGTTGCCCATCTGCGTCGTCATGGCATTCTCCATAGGCATATTAAGCCTTCGTCGTTCTTGATAAAATACAATGTTTATGGCAGAATGAGGTTATTTCTCAGGGGATTTCAGCTAGCAAGACGTGCAAAGTCTTATGGAAGTTCGGTATTCTCCACTGCGTGGGTTAGGCGATAGGGAGTTGTGGTATAAGCCTCCAAATTTTTTGATGGGATTAACAAAGCAGCCGGAGCCACAATCAGTGGTCTATTATTATGCTTCCGACGTTTGGGCGTGTGGATGCATCTTAGGTATATACTTGCTCTACACAGAAATTTGTTTAATACGATAGGCCCTTCTGCGTAATGGTTTTTTGTATATAATTTATTAAAACATAATATATTTTTTTATCTTACATTGCACAGCTGAAATGACGATTGAGAATCCCATATTTCCTTGTGATGGCTACTAGACGAAAATATGACAACTACTCCCGATTTCCAAGTTACTTGTCTCTAGAATATTGCATAATTTATCTGTTATGCTTATTTTTGCTTATTTTTGGCTAAATTTTATCGTTGAAGCTAGAAGTTGAAAAGGCCTGGTCTCATCATAAAAGATTTAGGCTGCTTGTTTATGTCTATTGTTACATATGACGAATTTTTGATAGTAGAACTGGCACAGCTCAATGGTTGTTGCTTGTTCTCTTGTTAATACTAAGTGAAATACTTATGATAGTATATGTTCTCATCTCATGTTGCATCAACTTTCATTACATGACATTTTTGATTAGGATGATAGGGAATGAAATTTGGCTCAAGCTGTGTTAGTACTTGAATAATGTTTATTTTGTAACTCATAACTCCTCTCCACGTGATGATGTACGTTTGTATTTTTATCTAAGCATTGATTTGTCTTGGTGAAAGTTTATAACTGATATGAGATTGTTGTAGAAGGGTAATGGGCACACCTTGCCTGACAGAGTGACCACGGATGGAGTTGCCTGGATGGAGTAGGACTCAAGACATAGGGCTTTTGATACCTCAACTGCCACCAGAGGGAATTGATCTGCTCAAGCAGATGCTATGCATGAATCCAAATGAGAGAGCAACTGCTCTTCAATGCTTGAATCATCGTTACTTAAGAGGTTTAACGGTTGTGGAGTATTAAGAGACCATGAACAGATATATTCATCGCTTGAACCTCAACAACTTTTCCAATTTTTAATTGAGAAATGAGATTCATCAAGCATTTGTTTAGTTTGTATCTACTGCGTATTCATTCTTGTAAATTGGTGAACTTCATTCACGTATTCCGATTTTCACTTGAGAAATGAGATTCATATACAATCTTGTAAATTGGTGTACAATACTGTTGTTGATTTGATTAATTACACATTTACTTACTTACTTAGAATGAGAATTATTATGAATTAAAATTAATTGGAATTAGAATCAGAATAGATATATGTCATTTTCATTGAGCGAAGCTGTTTACTTACCATATGAAACCATAATAAGTATCGAAATAATTAAAGTTTACTTACCATATGAAATCGGCATCAGAATCAAAATAGTTTGATTACTGAAATATCCCTTCAAAACAATAGTTATGTTTTCATATTTGAATAACTTTTTCTTCTTCTCTTTTAATGAATTTAACCAAAGTTTATTGATAAAAAAAATGATTAAAACGATGCCGACATAAGAACGAATTATATGAGCTAATTAAATACCATAAAACAAAAACTAAATGCCAAAGCTAACAAACTGGATCCATAGCTAGATAAAGCTTAACCTCTCCGAGTTGTTTTTAAGCTTTGATTTATAGTTAACAATCAGACATTCAGTTCATCGTCACTATATATGAAACAACAGATGAATACGAAAAGATGAGGGAGAAGCCAAATAAATAGCCGTTATAGAGGATTAGTAATCATGAATTTGGTTTAAAAGCTAGAGTTGTAATATATGCAAATGTCATTGAAAATTCACTCCCTAGTACCCATTTATTTACAAGCTGGCAACAATGTCTTTGCCGACAAGAGACTTTAGCAATGTTATCTACGAGGATGCCTCAGAACAAATGGATATATATATATATATGCATTAATAACTAAAAGTTAATTTAACTCATCCCTGGGGAACACAAGCTTAATTTTACAAACTAATACTCCTGTCAAAATTATGGTAAGCCAAAACAACAAGTGAGGAGCCCAATAGTCCATTGGTAACAAACACATAAATTTAGGGCAAATCCCTGAATTAAAACATGAAGAAAAGCATGCTAACCCTTGATGCTGCCCCTAATTACATATTGGCCGGGTGAAATTGAGCCCTCACAAAATTTCTCAAAGCAAGAAGCCATATGGAGCGGCCAAAGTTGATTCAAGAAACAAATAACCATGCTGAATGGAGATTACTCCACATAACGGGAAACCATTTGGAAATGCTCAAAGTGGGTGACATAAAACATATGTAAAACCTTCCTTGTATAAGAACATATTAGACAAACTCCTACAGAACAGAACAGAAAAGAATTACTTTAAGTTTTCTTTATGCCTGCAAGGGAACACAAGAACTATCAGGCAGTTCACTCGGTTCACTAAAAGGCAACAAGAGCATCAAGAAGGAGACACCATTCAACCACGTCAACCTTGGCGAGCATGGTCATCCTTTTTCTTCTAAACATGAACTTTCATGTCTGTAGGTTTTTATATAATAAATACTTTCATGCATAATCCATCTGGCGAAAATGCTTTCATACTTCATGAATCCACAGCAGTTTAGCTGTGAACTGAAATCACTCGCCAATTAACTCTGATTGGATAGTACACATACAGTCAGGAGTAATTCACACCACTCCATTACTAACAATTAGAATCCCAACAATTACACAAACATACACAACCTCCAGAAAGAAAACGCACAAAAAACATCACAAAAGTTCAAAATTTCTATTTAACATATTAATTACAACAACTCAACTGTATAATCAATATACAATAGCATTAAGGACTTGGAGAAGAAAAATAAATAGCCGTTATAGAGGAATAGTAATCATGAATTTGGTTTAAAAGCTAGAATTGTAATATATGCAAATGGCATTTAAAATCACCCCATATAACCCATTCATTTACAAGCCGGCAACATTGTCTTTGCGAACAAGACACTTTAGCAACATTATCTACGAGGATGCTTCAGAATAAATGTGTATGTATGCATTTAAAAATAATAAGTTTAACTCATCCCTAGGAAACACGAACTTAATTTCACAAACTAGTCAAAACTATGCATCAGGACCCTAATAGTCCATTGGTAAAAGTGATATAAATTTAGGGTAAATCCCTTAATTAAAACATGAAGAAAAGCCTGCTAACCCTTGATGCTGCCCCCAATTACTTATTGGCCGGGTGAAATTGAGCCCTCAAATTTTTTTCTCAAAGTGAGAAGCCATATGAGGCGGCCAAAGTTGATTACAAAAACAAATACCATGGTGAATGGAGATAACTCCAAATAACGAGTAACCATTTAAAACTACTCTCAGAACAGAAAAAATGTGTAACTTATATAAGAACATATTAGACAAACTCCTACAGCACAGAAAAGAAAGGAATTACTTTCAGTTTTCTGTATGCCTGCATGGGAACACGAGAACTATAAGAGGCAGTTCACTCGGTTCTCTAAAAGGCAAGATGGAGACGCCATTGAAACAGATCAACCTTCGCGAGCATGATCATCCTTTTCCTTCCAAAAGGTGAATTTTCACATCTATGGGCTTCATATAATAAATACTTCGATGCATAATGCATCTAGTGAAAATGCTTTCATACTTCACCAATCCACAGCAGTTCAGCTGTGAACTGGGATCACTCGCCAACCAACTATGATCTGAGAGTACACGTGCTGTCAGGAATGATTCACACCACTTCATTACCAGCAATTAGAAATCTGAACAATTACACATTCATACCTGACCTTCAGACAGAAATCGCACAAACAACATCACAAATATTAAATTTTCTATCTAGCATACTTCAACATTTAAATCACAACACCTCATCCGTATAATTAGTAGTACATTCTGGATTTTGTATAATCGGTCTCTAAGTTTTCACAAACGAAGAAATGCATGCACATAACCCAAAAGACCTTCATACAAACACTTGTTACAAAGAGCAACACAATCAAGTATTCCATCTAAATCTTATAAATACTAGTACACTACATACTCTGACAAATGCTAAAACAAGCAAAACAGATGACATCAAAATAAACCTGATTTAGATAGCGCAGCTTCGGAAGACTTCAAGACCTTGGCACAGGTCCTCACCCCACTGCTCAAACTCATGGTTACAGAAACAAAATAGCTTCGGAGCTAATAACAACCTGAATATCCAGAAACACACCTCGTAATCAAAAAGAGAGAACACAAATTCCAACAAAACAGTCAAAATCTCAGAATCGCAAACTAATCTAATCAATTCTTCTTCTTTTCAAATTTTTAGAACTCAATTATCGTAGAGGGATAAAAAAAAAAGCACAGATCTGTATAGATTTCTAATAGGGAACGCAAACATGGAGTTCAGATCGAACATGTTCTGATACGAATCGAAAGCAAAATCAAGCACGAAATCAAAATGAGAAGAACGAAGAGGAGAATAAGGTTGAAGATGAGAGAATTGTTTACCTTGTGGAAATGAAGAAAACCCTAGAACTGAGCAGAGCGTCGTCGACTTTGATTTTGGAATCGAGAGATGAAGCAATTGAAACCTCTGGAATCAGAAATGGGTTGAGAAATATAAGCCCAACGATTACGTGGGTTGGGCCTGGTTGTCCTATAATATATTTCTGAGAAATTTAAGACCAATTATTTGAATTTCTGATTTTCTTTTAGTAACATATATATTTAAGTGGTCATAATACGAAAATGGTTGGTACTTTGCTTGGACTTGCTTTCTAAAACTGTTTGGTCATCCATAAATTGTTGCCAGAAAGGAGACTCATGAAAGAAGTATCTTTAATTTGTTGTCATGCTAAGTTGCTAACCATGCTTGTAGCTATGTGTGACCTTTGAATCGAGACAAACCTAATTACCTCTAATAGTTTACTAGTTGCTCAGTACTTTAATTAGAACTCCGTCGTTATCATAGGTTAGGGGAAAAAAATGTGCTTGTTGTGTCTATTTCTTAGTCAAATTGTTAGCTAGCTTATGACCTTTGATGTTTACCCAAGTGAGAGGTAATCTTCTTCTCCATATAATATTGTATCTACTGAAATGCATGGCATAATTGTCCTTTTATGGTTAATTACACAATCTTTTTCTCAAACGGTTTCTAGGCCTGGAAACCAATTCGTGTTGAAAGATCATCTCATAATGTTTTCTCGACTTCTTCTAAATCACCCATAATAAATTGTGATTTAACTCCAACTAGCGTTAGATGTTAGATGTATTCACTCTCTAAAAACAAAATAATATATCATTTTTTTTCTTTTGAAAGGAACAATATATTAATTTTTATTAATTGGTCCATTTATAATATTTATTTATTGGTCAAATTGTTAGCTTAGGTTACCCAAGTGACATGGAATCACATAATTTGTCTTTTATGGTTAATCACCCCGTTTTCTCACAAAATTTTAAGCCTAGAAGCTATTTCATGTTGAAAAATCATGTCATAACGTTTCTCTTTCCAAGTCACATATAATAAATTGTTATTTAACTCCAACTATCGTTGTTTACTCTCTTAAAACAGAACAATATATTGATTTCGTTACCACATTTCAATTTTATTATTGTTTTTTTTATACAACTCAATTTCAATTTTATGATTGTTCGAGTGATGTGGTTAGATCAACGTACTAAACATGGTCAACATGGAGAGGACGACTTCAAAAACAGGTTTCAAAATTCCGCTATTAATAATAGGTCCAAAAAACGGGTCGGGTTATAAATCAAAGAAACGGATCTTAGGCGTAACTGGCGGGATGGAAAAATCATCATAAAACCGTCACTGTCGCCAAAATCCGCCATAACAAAACGACACAGTCGCATCTGGAAAAATCATCATAAAACCGTCGCCTAAAAAATACATACTTACTGGACCCAACACGCCTAAAAGAAAATTCAAATCTTCCTTCGTTAAAAAAACGTGTCTTTAAGTTTCAAAAAGTAAAATAAAAATTGAGTCTTTATAGTCTTTACAGACCCAACCATTCACCATCTTTAACATTCTCTCAGCTTCTCTCTCTGTAAACGCAGAGGAAGATGAAGAACCGAAGCTCGACCAAGATCTCACCAAAATGGATACCCATTTTCTGTATTCCTTCATTTTTCCTCGGTATGCTCATCACCAGCAGGTACCCATTTTCTCTAATTCTTCATTTTTTGCTGGTAGGATTTTGAAGTTTCACCAGATTGATATATTCTTGTATTTGAATTTTGACACAGAATGTGGGCAGTACCGGAATCCAACGGTCAGCTCATGTCGAATAGGCGTCAGGAGCAAGAGCTTCAGATTGTGTCAGAAGATTGCATAACGAAAAAGGTAAGAGTTTTAATGTCACTGTGTTTTGAATTTGGTATTTAATGTTGTGTTAGCTGAAAAAGGTGAAAACTTTGTTGTTGGGATTTTTTTTTTTTAAAACAGAAGTCTGGTCAAGACAAGGATGTGATGAACGAAATTTACAAGACCCACAAGTCCATTCAGTGAGTGAATTTGGATTGGATGAATGTTTTAGTATGTTGTCGTTGTTTTTGTACTGATAAGGTTATTTGTGGAGGCGTGTCAGATCTCTAGACAAGCAAATGGCTTCGATTCAGATGGAACTGGTGGCTGCGAGGAGCTCTCAGGAGATGGGGATCTCCGTTGGTGGTGACTATTCGGCGAGCTTAGCCTTGTCTAAGGACAATTCGGTTAAGAAGAAAGCATTTATTGTGATTGGGATTAACACTGCTTTTAGTAGCAGGAAGAGGCGAGATTCGGTTAGAGAGACTTGGATGCCTCAAGGTTATTATGGCTTATTTAAGTCTTGTTGCTAATGTATGCGTAAAGATCCTAGTGCTTTTCAGGATTCCTGATTCCTGATATTGTGTGTATTACTTTGATCAGGTGAAAAGCTATTACAATTAGAGCGTGAGAAGGGGATTGTTATCCGTTTCATGATTGGTCACAGGTATGTTTGCTTCATCTTTCATCAAGATTTGTAATGATATTTGTTTAGAGCATAACAGATACAATTGAAGTTGTTTAACTGCAGCCTGTTCAATGAAATTTGAAGAGGCAATCTTTACATAAGCATGTAGCTCTTTCAATTACTTGGTTCCACCCTTACTTTAGTTTCAATTCCATGAATATGAAACTTTATGCTAGATGAACTGTGATATTTAGTAGCTCAGTTCTGTGAACTGTTCTTCTGCCTATGGAACACCTTATGCTAGATGAGTGATCTACTATTAAATGGGTCTCTTGATGTCATTAACGATGACCTGCCATTTTTTTTAGAAGAGGTACTCAGAGAATATGTCATACTAAAGATATAGGGCACACATATAATTATCAGCACTCATTGAAATGCAAGCATAATAAACAGAAATTTCTGTTTTCATTCTGAAACTGACCTCACTAGTTTCTGCATCATTTACACAGTGCCACATCCAACAGCATCTTAGATCGAGCCATTGATTCAGAAGATTCTCAACATAAGGACTTCCTCAGGCTGGTAAGAGAGCCGACTTAAAAACTTTTTATCCAATGTACTATTATGCCATAAATATGGTCTGAGTCTTGTTTTAAACTGTAGGAACATGTTGAAGGTTATCATGAGTTGTCTGCCAAAACAAAAAATTTCTTCACCACTGCAGTTGCAAAGTGGGATGCTAATTTTTATGTGAAGGTGGATGATGATGTACATGTAAATTTGGGTATGCTCTACTACTCCTATTTACTGTTTAGTAGTAATATAATACAAATATTTTTATGAAGGATGAGTCTTACATTTCTTGTTTGTTCAGGTATGCTAGCTTCAACCCTTGCCCGTCATCGTTCAAAGCCAAGGGTATACATTGGGTGTATGAAATCTGGACCTGTTCTTGCTCAAAAGTAATTCTCTTGAAGCATTTACATTGAGTGACGGATTATACTACTCATAGGATATGTATCAAGCCTTCTGGAAATTGTTTCTAATGTTTCATTATTATCTAGGACTGTCAAGTACCATGAACCAGAGCACTGGAAATTTGGTGAGGCGGGAAACAAATACTTCCGACATGCAACTGGACAGATTTATGCAATCTCAAAGGATCTAGCTACATACATCTCCATCAACCAGTAAGAATCTCGTATAATCAATTAATGCTTTTTTATTTGGAACTTTATTTTATTGGTATATGACCATATGTAATTAAAATTGTACGAGAGTGTTTGTTGTGGCCATATGAATACTGTTTTCTGCAATGATGACTGAAGTTCTGGGACATGCTGTTTTCTTTTTTTTCAGGCCCATATTGCATAAGTATGCTAATGAAGATGTGTCACTTGGCTCATGGTTTATTGGTCTTGAAGTTGAACACATTGATGAACGCAATATGTGCTGTGGAACTCCACCAGGTACCAATTTTATTAGAAATTGTGATAATTTTTGTCTGGCATATAACCTCAAAGAAATGAAAGATAAAAAAAAGGAACATAATAATAGAAGGTAATGATCAAATGGTCAAGGCTTCAAGCACTTCAAAGCTCAATCGGATTGCACTTGAGATCCATAATGATAAACTTGCTAGCAATTTTTCTTGTTAAAATCAATACCTGTTTGTTAGGATGTGCTGTTTAGTTAAAAGTTCTACTTGTTTCTGAAACTTCTGAACATGATAAGTTTCTATATTGCTTGGTTCTTCTGAAAATTCAATTGAATCTTGTACAGATTGTGAGTGGAAAGGGCAAGCAGGTAATGTGTGCATTGCATCTTTTGATTGGAGCTGCAGTGGTATCTGCAAATCAGTGGAGAGAATTAAATTTGTTCATGAGAAGTGTGGTGAAGGGGAGGCAGCTGTTTGGGGTTCGTTGTTCTAGAGCACTTCCTGCAGTAGGATCTTTTTTGTGAAAATATACAAGTACATACAGACTGTTCGATCATGATCACATCAAATACGGCAAAAGTCATCAGATTGGTGGAGAGCGTCACATCCGAGATATTACATTTCAGATTGTCAGGGAGGGCTTGATGAGCTGCTGCTTAAGTTATGCTGAAACGTTGATATTAATCTGGAGACATCACTTGTGTTCAGGACCGGAGGAACAAGGTTATTTATACAAATATTTTATAAGTTTACTTAGCGAGTGAGATGTGTTTCTACTGTTTTCACAAGAATTAGTAATGTAATGCAAAAATACAGATTAGGAATAGCTTTTGCTACAGATTAGAACTTTAGAAGTAGCTTTTTGCGTCAGCGTGCAATTGTCCAACTTCATCATCTTTAAAAGCCAACCATCGGTTGCTACATGCCGGAAGTCCATAGAGAAATACTACCAAATTAGCTACTCTCCTCTCACTAGCAGTATTGTTTATCACTTTATTCCATTCATAATTTTCTTAATCATGAAACATTAATCTATCAGTTAAATCATATCAGAGCAAACCCCACTGATGTCCTATGGCTTGATATTCTCTTTTGTCGTGCAGTGCTTGCATAGATATTTCAAATTCAGTTTTTGTGGGTTCAGCGTGATTTAAAGCCCGATATTTTGGGTACACCTAATTATTTGGCGCCGATGCTACTGTTGGAGTATTGGGAAATAGGACATGGTTCGTATAGCCCTTTTCTTAGTTCGTATAAGAAACGGCCGGACTAATTAATTCATAATTAACCACTGACATTCTAACATGAACAACCTGCCTCTTATGTTTGGATAGAGGTAAAATGTGAAAAATTTAATTAAATTTCAGTAATTTAGAATTTTATCTCTTAATTTTGTGTGTTTAGATAATTTTTAAAGAATTTTATAATTTCTCTATTTTAAAAATCAGAGGAATTAAAAACTTAAATTTCTCCTTCAAATTCCTTCAAAATGAGGTATCATTTTAGAATTCCTTCAATTCATTTTTAAAAGTTTGTAATTCTTGTCATTATTAAATTTCTTTATGAAGACATCCAAACGTAAGAATTCACAAATAATATAATTTAAAATACTGAAATTCTAATTTTAGTAATTTGTCAATTCCTATATTAATTAAGAGACACCGATAAAATTTTGATGTATTCATTCAGGATTTTAAACAATCCATAAAAATTTTGTGTTATTCAACAATTCACGGATTTTTAAGGATTTCATTAAATAGTCAATTTTGAAAGATTTTGAATGATTGTTTACACACAAAATGACTCTTTAGATCTCCATAGATTTTGATGATTTGAAAATAGAATCTCACATGGTTGTTACCGTTCACATCACTCGCAGTTGTTCACATTACTCACATGTTTGTTACTATGAGCAACACTCACGGTTGTTCACATCACTCACATGTTTGTAATTATTCACATCACTCTCCCAAGCCTTTGGGTACTCTCTCTCTCACTCTCTATCAATTTATTTAAAATATTGAGTGATTTATTATGGTACATACAAAACTTCCCATATATAAGTGTTTATAATCTTTTATTTTCAAACAATAGAAAGCTCAATTTTCTACGGAAATGACAACATTATTTGATAATGGAATGATAAATATTCAAGATAAATATTCAAGATAATGAGAATGTGAATTGAAAAAACCGTGACAATTCAAGATTGTGATCATGATGTCTACCAATTAATTTAAAATATTGAGGGATTTATTATGGTACATACAAAACTTATCATATATAAGTGTTTTATAATCTTTGTTTTCAAACAATAGAAAACTCAATTTTTCTACGGAAATGACAACATTATTTGATAATGGAATGATAAATATTGAAGATAGATAATCAAGATAATGAGAATGCGAATTAAAAAGACCGTGACAATTCAAGATTGCGATCATGATGTTGAAAATATTAAGAATAGTACATTTTGTCTTTGTATATGTGATGCTATATTTTGACATTTGAGTTTTTGGTTACTTTATTTAGACTTTAATTATTTGAAAATCAAAGAAAATCAACCCAAGAGATTTCCATAGATTTTAATGATTTGAAAATAGAATCTCACATGGTTGTTATCGTTCACATCACTCACGGTTGTTCACATTACTCACATGTTTGTTACTGTGAGCAACACTTGCGATTGTTCACATCACTCACATGTTTGTAGTTATTCACACGATTGTTCACATCACTCACATGTTTGTAGTTATTCACATCATTCTCCCAAGTCTTCAGGTACTCTCTCTCTCTCTCTCTCTCTCTCTCTCTCTCTCTTTATCTATCTATCTATACCAATTAATTTGAAATATAGAGTGATTTATTATGGTACTGAAAGGACCCAACCCCGATTTAGCTCCCTAAACCGGAGTCAAACCCCTTCGAAAACATGAACCAACAAAAACTTTTCGAAATTTTGGCAGAGTTTCGTTACTAACGTGGAAGTACCATTACCTGCACGCGGAAAATACACTTCATCCTATGCCACAAAAAGCAAACCGTGGGCACCAATCCCATCCGGATTTCTCAATATATCAACAGTAAAGTAAATCAATAAATATATCTGCACTTTACTGAAATCCAGTGTAAAATCGTATAACGTATTCAATAGGAAGCTCAGAGCGACATCTAATACATAATCGTATACGCATACCACAGTAGGTAGAACAATAAACCTACTGGATGAAACAAAGTAGCTCGAGCACTATGCCTCCGACCACGACGTGCGACACCAGAACCTGAACTGCAAACTGGGCACGGAAATCGAAAAGCCCAGGTGAAAGACAATAAACACGTTAGAGTGAGTGGACGAAAATAAATGTTTTTCACCAGTTAATATATATGCTATAAAAACATATGCGAGTCAAGGTAAATAAAAACAACATAGTACACGAGGTAAAACTCATACTCCTCCAGTGTACTGAGCATGCAAGTAAAATCCCACGGGGTCACTCATGGACTCCTCCGTGCTAGTACAGTCTGAACCACGGAGTCCCTGACTACCACGTGATTCTAAGCCAGAAATGGCCTCGGTTCCGGGGAATACGCCCCTCATCAGTCTGGTTGGGGAAACGCCCCTCCAGGCGGCCCTCCGTCGGGGATCAGCCGACGAGGCAAGGTGTATCGATACAACAACGTAACTGAGACTGTACTCTGTGAAAACCAAATCACAAGCAAATCGATGCAAATGCATGAAACAACATATAAGTGTATGCATATTCGTATACGTATATCCGTATAAATATAATCGTATAATCGTAAACACATGCTCATATTTAATATAATCTCGTATGAAATCTCATGCCCGTAAATCATCATCATGCTGCATGCTCAAGTTTATAAAATCATATAAAAGACTCGCAAACAATCCGTGAAAAGAAATGTCCACTCACAGACTGGCGTAACGCGTATCGCGTTAACCCGTGATCCGGCGGAAAGTCCATCGCCAAAAGAACGATCACGAACACCTGAATATTCACAAAATCCATATCTCAAACTCATATCTCGACAATACAAGACAAATCACGAGAAACCACCGTCCTCGAAAATACGAAATCCGAATACGACGGATCGTCGAAAATCTATATATACCACCTCAATACCTCGCTTAACTTTCGGACGCTCAATTCGAAAAACGAACCTCCCCACTGCGATCGGGGCGCGATTTCGAGTCAAATGACATGCAACTTGTCGAAAGTCCAAAAAGTCAAAGTTTGACCGTTGACCGCCGTCCACGGCGGCGCCGCTGCCGGACGTGAAATTTCACGGCGGAGCTGCACCTATTCCACTCCAAATCGTCCACTGAGCAACTTTGTCAACTGCACCGAAGTCCAATTCTCACTCTAACACATCCAATTTCATGATAAACCGAATTGTACACAAATTTTCAATCCCAAAATTCTCTAAACTCAAGCAAAATTAGAGCTTCAAACTTACATGGTAGCTTGTATGTGAGGAGAGCTTCAAAGCCCACTAAAAATTTCAGCTCGAATCGATCCGAATCCAAGAACCCGATTAACCTCAAAATTTCCCAAACTTGGCCGGAATAATCCTCTCTCTCCGGCGAGCTAGGCTGTGCGTGGTGGCTGGGGTTAGGTTCGTGGCATCAAGGTGAAGGGAAAGAGCCCAAGTTCAAGCCGTGGGGTGGCCGGAATCCACCTCCACCGTGAAGTCGCCGTGGCTCCGTCGTGAGCTTCACCTCCTCCATCGGTCAACCAAGTCAACATGGTCAAAGATATAAATGTCAGGTTTGACTTTCCCAAAGGGGAAACAGCCAAATATAGACTTTCCCGATTTGGAAACTTCATATTTATCCATTCGACGAACTTCAAACGCGCGTAACTTTCTCATCGTATATCCGATTCCGATAATTCTCGCGGCCACAAACTCGTCTCGATGTATTCTTCAATAATCACCCGAAGTTAAACACATCGGTCAAACGGATAAAAATTCAACCCTTGAATCAATACACATTTAAACCGACTAAACAATCAACAATCGGAAACATTCACAACTTAAACTCCGTAACTCAAAATCATGCTCCGGAAGTTCCTACGAACTCGAAATTAAATTCTGAACAACTTCCGTGAAGAAACCGAAACCAAATTCTCGACCGGTAATTTAGTCGTTAAGTAGCTCGCCATTGTAATCTGTTTTCGTCGAAACTTCGAATTTTCATAACTAATTCCTCGGTTGTCCAAATAACAATCCGGAACCGCCCACGAACTCGTAATCACACGTACAACGACTCTCGAGAAGAGACCCAGCTCCAATTCTCGGCCAATAATTTAGTCGTTAACGAATTCGGCGATTCAAATAATTGTCGAACAGCTGCGACTACGCAGTAACTCATCGATCAAGCTGATCATACTGCTGATTCTGGTCCGGGTCGTCACAGGTACATACAAAATTCCTCATATATAAGTGTTTATAATCTTTTGTTTCAAACACCTGCTTAGATGAGACTAGAAATGGGTTCTCACATTAATTCATTTGTACAAACTCTCACTGACGATTTGTTGAGAACACTGCTCCCTTGGATGTCCGAACTCTCACTCGATATGTGACAAGCGCTTCAACCTTCCAGTTGCGTTTACTCCCTTTCAATATCCGAACTCTCACTCAATCGGTGACAAGCTCTTCAATCTTCCAGTCGTGATACTTGATTCCTCTGATCGTGATACTCTCACTCGTTTGGTGACAAGCACTTTGATCGTCTGGTTGCAAAGATAGAATCTCTTGAAGAGATGTCTAGGTGTACTTGCGTATAGCAAATATTTTGTATTTGATTGGGGACCTTTTCTCAAATGCTCTCACTCTCCTTATATAAGGCTCAATAATCGTCTTTCAATTCTCTTGAACGTCTTCTGCTTTTGCTCTTTGAATATAACTCCAACACCATCCAGCACACGGGTCTTATCTTTATATAGCAAGGTTTTAATGAGACAACATGGTTATGTTTCATATCATCGTCTATGACGATCTGCACTCTTTTGACTTGGCGAGACTGATTTTCTCCTGCAAAGGTTTTTGGCTCGGCAAAGTTTTTGATGAGGCATCAATGAAGCAAATGAAGAAGCGTCACCACCATACACTGACACAAGAGGGAATGTTGTAGGATATTTGATGTACCTAGTTATGGTAGAGATCATAGAATATGATAGTGTATCTTATTTAGAGATGTAATAAGATTACTTTCCTGTTTGTACCTCTCGTACTTTCCTATACAAATGAGTTGCTTATTCATTAATAAAGCTATACAGTTTATTACTTCAAACTATTTCTATACTTTATGGCATTTTCTAAAACAAATATATATTTTTAATGGTTTATTGACATGCAGTTAATAAGGAAGAGTTAACCTATACTTTTATCTTTTTAAATTTGTAGACCTTTTAGACGCTCATGGTGGGGATACAATTAATTGTATCCACTGTTGTTACAAGGGGGTTCTTCTACATCTATTGCAAGATCGAGTCCTAACAGTAAGAGAAAATGCACGACTCAAGGCTTTCCGGATTACTATCGGCTATGTGGCCCAGTAAAGGAGAGGTACGTGTATCTACATGGTTTTGTGATTATGTTCTATGAGGGTGGTAGTGATGAAAGTATTATATGTACCTGCAATATATGGAATGCCAATTGAATATATTTTGGGTACATGAAAGTAGGGAATGCTGTTGCAGTACCAGTTTCGCGTGCGCTTGGTTATGCTCTTGCTCGGGCGGCTTTGGGTTTGACTGGGGATGATCCATTGTTTTTGCTGCCTAAAGCTATGCACCTCCCTGGAGGATGCAAAGATGATGGTGCAGGAAGAAGAACGAGTACCTGAAGTTCATTAAAGTAGTTTGATTTGATGGTTGCACGTGATGGTTAATCTTTATTTTTGTACCTCCTATGAGTCCATGATAATCAACACTATTCAAATGGCGGCAATGGCAAGGGAGAGATGATACCGGCTGAAGAAACCAAGAGCCCAATTGACTGCCGCGAGGGGTGGGTGGATGGATAGTCAGCGTCTCCTCACATCCTGCCATCCTTTCCCTTAATTGAAGGTGAATTCAGAAAACAGAGATCGAGGACAAGCGACGGAGACGTTTCATCATCATCTCCACCTCATTTCACAGGAGTAGATTTTTCCGATTCCGATTCCGATTCTATGCGGCGGGCAGATGGATCAACAGCAACTGAAGGAACGTCTGATCATTCATGTTTAATTCAATGTCGTCGTCCTCGCTCTTTCTCTCGTCATCGTCCAACTCTCCTCCCTGCTCCCAACTCCGAGGGTTACATTCAACACGCCGTTACCAAATTCGTCACGCTCGCCGGAGTCACCATCAAATACGGCGTCGAGGTATGTATGCATGTGTAATAACATCTATTCATTCAGTTGTTGTTTCGTGTCAAGGGTCGAGTGAACTGAATTGGAATGTTTTGAATGTGTTTCAGGTGGCTGATATAAAAAAGATGAATGGCCTCGTTACGGATCATCAAATGTTTGCTCTCAGATTTCTTCACATTCCCTTACCTGGCATGCATCCTCCATCCCCTTGTTTATCAAATGGTTCCAACACGCCACGGTAATCATCCATTCACTATTGCTTTGGTTCTTCATTTCACTAGAATGGCATAATGTCAAATGTGGAATCTGTATCTCCATGCTTTTAGTATGTACTAGGTAGGTCACCCGCGCTTTGTGCGGTGTGATAAAAGTACCACTGGCTTAGTTGAAATCGTTTGAGAAAACAATGTAGACGGACCATGCAATGAATAGTTCACGATACTCATAGTCATTAGTATCAAAGTGTGTTGACAACATATTTGGAATACACTTATGACAACTTTGTTTACATACATCGTGAGAGGATTATGGATGATCACCATCACATCTACCTCATAACAGACAAATTTAGGCTCTTGACATGCTATATAGCTGTATTTATACTCTGCTGATTTTTCGATCTTGTATCAGTGACATGTAGTCTAGATGGTTGATTTTCTGACTTCAAACGCAGATTGAAGCACCTGGAGTACATTTTAAATATGCATGATTAGTGCATCGAGAAACATAGAGCAAATAGCTGACTAATATAGCAGTACATTTAAATTTGAAGCTTTAAGATAACAATATGTATCACCATCGCTTTAACTTAACCCTAAAGCTCATAACCCAAATCCCACACTATGTACATAACAAAGTGCATGATTCAACATGTGCACAAAAAACTGAATCAAAGAATATATTCTTCTGCTTGAGCATGAGTTCAAAACCAATTTTGGGAAGAAAAAAAGGGTAGAAAGCTGCAACAACAAAATCAACTAAGTGTAACACAGAAAAAGATGAGACATTTCTTATGCCAGAACAAAAGAGCAGAAAGTTTTCAACAATAACATGGTTTTGGTGACTTTAAAATGCGTTATTTTCTAAGTGAAAGATGGTACCTTTTTGAGTTAAAGAGCAAGAGGAACTGATGCTTAAGCTTCGAGCGAAGTGAGTTTAGTGTTTCATGGCAAGCAGGAATAGGAAAGGCGATGAAGAAGAGTAAATTTGTGGGCTTCATCTAGCCTGTGTGTAACGTAGTACGTACTGTGGTCAAGTTTCTTTCAGAGAGTGTCAGCTTGGAAAACCCTATGGATTGAATATTTCGAGACTGAGATTGCCGGCCGCAGATCAAAAAATCAAAACATGAAAATGAATTATAGATAATTTGTAACTTAGACCTAAACCTGAAACCAATATTATGCAATAAAGGAGATGATATCCAAGAAAACAGAAATTATGCATGTCAATTAAAGAACAAAAACTTTATACAAAACTTTACACCAGATAAAGCCATTTTTCTATGCTGTGCAACTTGAATTTTTAGGACTTTACCATTACTCATCAATTGTTTAGCATTTGTGTATTCAGTGCAACATGAATTCTGAGGTATGTGGTTCCACTTTTCAATCATCAAACTATCGATTAGTCATACGTTACCTCTTCCCTTGATTTTGTTATAAAGGTTTATAACTGGCTCTTCAAACACATTGCTCAGTTGAAATCATTGGTATCATCTTCACACATTTCCCACTCACCGCTCGACAATAAAACAGTTTCCCATCAAGGGTCTCTAGAAGAATCTTCAAGGTGAAACGAAGAATTCCAAATCAAAAAGGCCTAGTCTTCAATATTTTTCTCTGACTACAATACGATACATTCACACCACTAAGTATTTATAGGTAGTAATTGAAATTTGATCTATCTCTTGATGAAAGATGGAATCTGAGTCGTAAAAAACTACAAATAAGTTTAGCTCACAACTCACATGGAAAAATCCAAGTTCCATTCAAAGATCTATATCTCAACTTTCATATTAACATCTATTGTTACCTCTGATTTTTCAACCTTGAATCCTGTAACTATAAGGCTTTCCTTCATAAGGCTCCACACTCAAGATCGAAATCTCCTGCATAATTCACCTAAATCACAATGACAATCACAGATTCAAAGACTTCAAACCAAATAGTAGTAAATCCTGCTCCATGAATTAGTTAGAGAATAGTATAAACACTCATTCTCCTCCACCCAACCTTTTCCCAACAAAATTAATGATGAAATTGATTTTTACCTTGTTGTCTGATCTCAAAAATTAGAGATCTCAATGATTAAGCAGTGCTCCTTCCTCCAACTGGTTTCTTAATCCAGTATTGCTTTACTTCGATTTCTGCATATATACAGAATAGTAGAAAGCTCCTAAGCATATTATACAATAGAAACTCATGATCGATTATATTCACAGTTTGTGAAGAAGAATTATGAGAAATGGAAGAGAGAGAGAGAATCTTACAACAATGAAGATAGATCCCACAACGTCTTTCTGATTCCATTAGGAAGTGTTATTGTCAACTCAATTCATTAGTTCAATCAACTACTGCGACCACAAATTGAAACCAAAACAAAGCCAAAATTAGACTACATGATCATATCCTATAGACACACATCATAATTAGACTACCCTGATTCAAATATGCAGAAATAGATATAGCTCATATGCTATTATCAATGTACATATTCCATGCTAAATGTATGACTGAATTCTGTCAAGAATGCAACAGATTTCAAATTTCATCCTTAAGATTTGCAGAAAATAAAAAGCAGTGAGAACAAAAGGATGAAATCTACAAATATATTGGGAAAGAACGAAGCTTACCCAGATAGTGAGACAAAGTCGGACAAAGTAGAGATGACATATCTACATCTCGACCGTAACATTTGCTGATCACCTCTCAACCTCATGAGCGGGTCTAGCTGCTTCCGAGAGGGAGGGAGAAGTCAGAGCCGACGAAGTCCGAGTTTGAAGTCTTGCATTCTCTTCTTTTCTAGGTTTTATCTGTGTTTCTCTCCTTGAAATCAGAGTTGGAAGCACTACCCGCTGTGCAGAGTGTGCAGACAGCTAAAGGAGAGAGCCAAGAGACTGCTGCGCCGAAGCGAGCGAGAGAAGAAAGAGGCAACCAGATTGAGAGAGAGCATGCGAGAGGAGAGAAAGAGGGAGAGAGAGAGAGAGAGAGAGAGAGAGAGAGAGAGAGAGAGAGAGAGAGAGAGAGAGAGAGAGAGAGAGAGAGAGAGAGAGAGAGAGAGAGAGCAAAAGGATGCAACAGAGAGAAAGGATCAGAAGATGCGCAAATGAACGAAAGAAAAAGTAATTATAGAAGAAGAAAAAACAAACCATCCAGCATGATTTAAGTGCGGTTTTTCTTCTTCTTCTTTAGTTGCTAAAGATATATGTTGTGCATATATATAAGATCCACATAATAATGGTTAGCTAAAGATAAAGATATATGTTCAGATATATTATATATATCAAATATTTTGTAGAACATCTCTATAGACTATATTTCTCGTATAGTTATTAGGCACTTCATCATCATTTTGTATGATTATTTTCAAACCTTTTTTCGACGTCACTCTTGATAATGCCACGTATAATTGTCCGTGAGTGAAGACTGGCTCTGATAAATATATTCCGACTTGATTTAATGATTGACCTTGACTTTTATTGATGGTCATTGCATAACAGGGTCTAACAGGAAATTGACGTCTTTTGAAAGTAAATGGCCATTTAGTTTCAGTTGCAAACAATATTATTCTTGGAATATGTACTTTTTCTCCAATGTTGCTGCCAGTCAGTATTTTTGCTTCTATTAATCTTTCAAACAATCTAGTCACAATTAACCTTGTTCCATTACACAAACCACGTGTCTGATCTATATTTCTTAATAACATAATAGGCATACCAATTTTCAATATAAGTTCATGTGTGGGCAAACCACTAAATTCAAGCTTATTCAAAAATTCCATAGGATACAAAAGATTAATATTATCACTGCTACCTGAATTATATGAAATTGAATCACAGCTAAAATATGACCTATTATTTCCAGGCACTAATTTTATCACATAATTATTTATTTCATTAACAGTTACATTTTTCGGAGTAATAATGGCCCGCTCTCTCAAATAATTTTTATCATTGTATTTTGTATCAAAATTAGGATAAGTTGCTTCAAAAATTGATTTTATGGGTTCTATTGTACCATCGGCCAATAAATCTTTCGGTATATCAATCCAACTCAAATCGTGGTCATCGACAGACAATTTAGATTCCAATCGACCCTCACCTATTTGCAACAACCATTCAGCAAAGTTTAATCTCATTTTTTTCAAGAGGAGTCAAACCAACTGTCGACAATCTCATATTTTCTGTAAGGTGAAATACTGTAATATTATGCCACAAATATGAATTATTTAATGATGCTTCAATTACTTGCTCTTTACTACCACCTTGAATCACAGGCAATGTCTGTCTAAAATCTCCATCGAATAAAATTGGTTTTCCTCCAAACGGTTTTTCTTCGTTGGACAAAAGATCACGCAATGTTCTATCCACTGATTCAACACACCATTTGTGACACATTGGAGCCTCATCCCAAATTATTAAATCGGCCTTTTCAAATAAAGCAGTATGGTTGCTTTTTTTATTTATACTACAATATGAATCTTTCTCTATCTGAGGTTTTATTTTGAAACGTGAGTGAGCTGTTCTGCCTATCGGAAGTAATAACGAAGCAATGCCAGATGAAGCAACAGCTAAAACAATCTTGCCTTCGGATCTCAACCTTGAAATAATAGTATTCCATAAAAAAGTTTTTCCTGTACCTCCGCTACCGTAAACAAAGAACGACCTTGGACTCTTTTGTTCAACAGCTTTAATCACCACATCGTATATCATCTTTTGGTTACCATTTAATTTGGAGACAAAGTCAAAATGTTGTTGCTTTAGAAATTCACAATCAAAATCCAGTTCTTCTCTGATAAGTCTATTTTGAAGTTGGTGTATTTGTTGCGTCTTTGGCATGGGCAAGTGATGATCTCGTAAACTACTTGACGACAAATTGAATAATTTTTCAAGTTCAAGTAGAACCGCATTCTTTAATTCATCGTCAGGTATGCTGACGTTTTTCATGTTTAAATTGGTTATCAATTTATGTGATATATCGTCAGACATGCTAACCCAATATGCATCAAGCAAAGCTCGGGGATCGGAAACATTGCAATATAAAATTATTGTCACAAATAAATAACGAATTTGAGCAGAAGTGGCAGTAAAAGTAGATTCTAACAATGCTTCGAGCCATTCTTTATCATCACCTAGTAATCCCAAAGCTCGACATGCTTCTTGAAAAGTAGGGTGTACCTTCCCATTCACCATTCTTATTGTCTCAAAATCGATACAACCTTTTTGAACATTCAAGAGCATTCTAAGATAATACAATTCGCCCGCATTCGGTGACACATGCGCAATTCTACCAATAACACGATATTGATGCCTCCGAGTCCATATTTTTTGTTGAACATTCCACACATACTTAGTAGGAAATCGAGTGTAAGTTAATTTTCTTGCCTTCTTACATTTCTTGTTAGCATCAAACCAACCAGTAAGCATTGTGGTTTCTATTAATGGAGTTTTTAACACATTTTCAAGAAAATTATATTGATGGAAACAAACATTTTGTTCATTCGGTAAATGAATTTTTAAATATATAAATGCAGGAAATCTAGAATGAATGGAAAATTCAAATAAACGCCATACAGCTTCATGAGGTGTTAGAGATTGATAATTGAGATAATTTTGGATTTCATCGTTTACATTATCACGAACCAATATGCGAGCTCTATCGGGTCCTTTATTTATGTATTTGAATAAATATTTTATCAGCATAGATTGAGAGCACGATTCAACATTTATGTGTGCTTTATACCTCAACAACAAATTAGCATTATACGGTACAACAAAATTATTACCAATTTCAACTCCCTTTTTAACCACAAAACGTAATTCATCGTCACGACGTCTATATTGAGGAGGCTTTATTGACTGAAAATTTGTGTGGGAAATAAATGTTTTTGGAAAATGCTTTGAACACAATTTGTTTTTCATACACGGAGAGGAGGGATTAAGTTGACCGCAAGGACCGTGAATCATAAACTGACTGACTATTTCAAACAATTCCGGATGAATATTTTTATCGGGCAATTCCGCTGAAATTATAGAATCCACATCCTTTGCTGTATGACATTTGTATTTATGTTTAAGCCAAAATAACATATGAGCATGTGGCAAACCTCTCTTTTGGAATTCAATTATAGATACATGAGCATGCAAAAGGTTCTCCATTGTTAATATATTCAATCATATCATCCACTTTTATTTTAAATATTCGACAGATGATATCAGGACGATCTTCTGTCTTGTATCCTGTTTTTTTTTCAAAATATCTCATAATTTCTGGCCATTTTACATTGCACGTGAAAGTGATGAACAAATCAGGATTACCGTATTCTCTACAAATTGTCATTGCATCTTGGTAGTTATTTATCATATTTCTTGGACTACCCGTGTGAGAAGAAGGAAGAAAAACTCTTTTTCCGACTTCAGATCCTTCCACAATTCCATCAGACACAAATGTAGATATATTATTCCATGTTTCGCACCTCAATTCTGGTTGATGATGTCTTATATAGTCCAAACGATTTTCTTCGACAGTTGCATAAGCATCGACTAAATATTGCTGAAATAATCTTCCACCCTTTAACAAAGTGCTTGATTGATTTGCCCTATCATGAATTTGATAGCATACAAATTTTTGCTCATTGTTAAGTTTCTTTCTTTGCCTGGATCATCGCGTGCAACTGGTCTTAATTTCATATTAATCTTAAATCCATCATCTCCATGTGGAAAAAGAAGCGGATACTGCAATGACATTAATTTCGGATGAATTTTAGAGATTCGTATCAATGGTCCTTCGTATGGTCGAATAATTATATCTCTATTAGAATTAAATTCACCTATGTCTCCTACAATGAGTCCACCAATTTCAGAAGATGAAGGCAATTCATATTGTTTGCTGTCATTTTTTCGGCGATCAAGCATAGTCATATCATAATTGGGCAATGAATTATTTTGAAAATCATCTCTCACACATCGATATTGTTTGGTTAATTCATTATACTGATCCAACAATTCTACCAATCCTTCCACAATTTGGACATCAATTTTCTTATTTGCATTATTTGGATAAATAGCAGTTATTCGATTGAAAACCTCATTTTGAGTGTCATACACATATAATTGAGCATATTTTAGAGGTTTTCCTTCCGAAGGTAAAACTGAACCCATTTTATGATACACTTGTCCACATATTTTAAACACATAAGGACCTCTCCCACTGTTTACATTTTGTTCAATTGTAGCTCCCATAGACGTAAAAGCAAACATTGAATTATAAACCCTAATATTCTCACGAAATAATACACTTTTTCTCCCATGATTTGGATTTAACAATTCATCAAGAAAAGTCGGAGTTGGATATGACATCGGAAGTTGCACTCGGCCTTTTTCACAACAATGTGTATAAATCCATTGATTCTTCACTTTCTTTTTCAAAGCTTCACTTGACCAGAAAAAGGCAGCACAATGAATACATCGATGTGAATCATCACCAGAGTCGTTATAATCAATAACGACGTCTGCAGTTGCCATAATAAAGATATGAATTAGATAATGAATAATTGATGATGATATAATTGAATATGTAGTATTGAATAATGAGATTGAAAGTGGTCCTCACCTGCAATTACAATTATAAAGATATAAGTTAGATATTTGATGTTTATAATGAATGTTTAATAAAGGATAATTGATATTAAAAAAATTTCTCACCTGCACGACTTCGTTGACATGATGCCTGCCCAAAAATTCCTGCCCCAACATCACAATTCATTAAAAAGAACTATGGTTAGACTAACTGACAACCAGCTTATTGTTATTAGTCAAATACCAATACTAATTGCAGCTTCTTTTTCTCTATTTTTTCTAACATTTCCACTACGTAAGTAAAAATACAATTGAGCTTAAATCCTATACTGCAATAGCTCAATTTTCTGCCTACATTTATCAACTAAATTGTGTCACATGTACATTTTCTTAAGCCAAAACCATCAAATGTCACGTCTCATATCCTTTATGCAAAAATGATCAAGCTAAATGCAACCTAAATTTTTGTTTTTAAACTCTAATTTATGCTCCAATATAATTCAGGAAACAAATTTGACTCGACTGTTTGAAGAAAACTACCACATGTTTCAATACCTGATATAAGTTCATGCGCTTCTTCATTGTCATTGCAGTCGCTGCTATCATCACTGATAGTCTGTGCTTGTGTCTCTAACTCATACAATAGTTGAAGAGACGATTGTCTTTTGGTCAAAGACGTCTCGTCTTGTTGGCTTCCTGTAAAATTATTAACACCGTTTGACTTACTAAACATATACATACAAACTTTTGTTTTCAGGTGTAATGTTCAAATACCAACAGAGAGTCGTTCAAATAATAAAACAACAGTTTTAGTCTACACTACCTGCTGATGTTCCTGATTCATTAGAAAACGTTTGAAAAAAACGTTGTCGTTTGGTGAAACATCTCTTGTCATGTTGGGTTCCTGCAACAGACTCTAAAGTAATCGCCGACTTCTTTGTCCACCGCATAGCTAAAAAGACATTTTTAGCAAGAAAAAATCAGCCATAGACAATAAAAGTATACATACCAATAAACTAAATAATAAGATGGTTTGGCTTCGAAAGGTAAAAATTAAATAAGTTGGGCTATTCTATAAGTGAAAGAAGAACTAATACGAAAGAATGTCATTTTAACCATCAAACAGATAAATACAAACCAGAATTCCTAGTGTTTACTATCAAAATAGTATTTACCGATTCTTATAAGTAACAAAAGTTCATAATCCACAGTACCTGGAATCACTTCCTGAACATCTCCATTGTTGTTGTGCGTTGTTTTCTCGGCCTCATAGCATGCTGAAAATTCATCAGCAAAAGGTCTTAAAAGACATTGTCTTTTGCCTAAAGATTTCTCGTCTGCTTCAATAGTAGACTCCACCGTACCCATTGGCTTCTTTCTACGTCCCATGCCTGAACACATTTTTGGCAAAAAGATAACAAACATTGTGTATAATAAAATATGGAATATAACAGAAACCAAGAACTAATAGGATGCATACAAACTAATAAATTAGGAACAAATACAAAACACCGCAGTTTGTGGAATCACAACCAAGACAGTTCATATTCTCTACCCCAAAACAGAAGCAAAACATTGAACTCAAATTACAAACCAAAATCAAAACATATCTTGTAACGAACATAGCAGGCAACCCAAAACCATGATTGAATCACGGCACCAAGTATAAATATTCAAACTCATCTAGAAAATAGCTAACCAAGAGCATGCTTACCTTGCAAATCAAAAAAGTACATTGAATAGCAAATGACAGAGCTCATAGATCGTAAAAGCAAACACTAAAACAAATTATAGCAAATTAGTCACACAATTCACTGATGCAAGAAGGGCAAATTTTAACGAAAAAACAAAACAGAGTACGGCCAGAGGGCTCAGGCCAAGAGAAAATGGTCAAAATTAATGTAAAGCATTATAGATTAGACATTAAATGGGAGCAATAAACTTCAATAGGGATAAGCTGACCTAGCTACTTTAACTATGAAATCCTGTAAATTTAAACTAATACGAAATCAGAATTACATATGCAGACCCATAAAAGGTGACACGAAGCTGCCCTATATAATTGGACAAATTACGAAAACAATAAACCAGACCCATATAACTGAAATTGATTGTTCTGCCAATAATAGCGAAGACCAATAGATAGGTCTCATAACTGTATGAAATTCTGCATCTCTGAAGCAAACTAAAGCTGCCCAAGAATTTGTATTAGATTTAGTTGCAAACAACCTGAGAATGGGACGATGCAAACTAAAACTTTCGTTATGTTAGCTAATGATAGCAAATCAGACACCAAATGCACCCCCTTCTATGTATTGATTCGACTATCCCAATGTTTCCATACTTAGTTTAATAGCTAATAATAGCAAATTTGATTGTGTATAATAGCTAATAATAGCAAATCTCAATGTTTCTATGCAAACAAACTGTACTGTATATTCTGCTCAAAGACCCAAACTTTTCTTTAAAACAATGAAGAGATGGGTCCAAGAGAAATAGAAAGTAAACTAATGAGACCAACAAATCATAGAACCAAAAGCTAGCAGCGAGATCAACAGCACAGTTGCAGCCAAACTATAATCATATCTAATAATGCAAGATGGTAGACATAGAAACAATAACAGAATGACGCAATTAAGCTATTTTTGCATAGAACATGGACACCCTGGCAATAAAATAATATTTGCATATACATACATGTGTGGTCATGACATGACAATTGTTAACAATTTAACCTCTAAAATTGAAATCAAAACCCAAAACACAGTATACACCTTATTTCAGAATTACGAATAAGATCCATTTTTCTCAAAACATAGTGGAAATCAAATCAAAATACACTAATATCCATTTTAATGCATTACCATTTGAATCAACACAAAACTCAAACCGAAATACACTAAGATCCATAATGAACGAATAAGATCTCAAACCGAAATATGTAGTGGATAAGTACACACTATTATATACGCTAGCTATATATATCTATTGCCCATAGAGATGCAAATGTATTCAGATCAAGATTTTGCTTTGTTATATAGTAAATTAATGAAGAGCCAACACTGTTTCAATGAGTGACACAAATCTCATAAACAAACTAACAGAAGAATTTACCAAGATGCAACTGTAAATACAGTGTCTATTATTATGATAGTGGAATAAAGTTTTACCGTATTTGTCAGTGTTCTTTAATGGTATATACGTGGTGCTGAAAATGAATGTGAATGAATGTGGTACACAATTAGACATGATAAGAATTCAAAGTGGTAGATGAATGAAGTGCAGCTCCGGCTTTCTTAGATCCTACAGGAATCTTCTTTAATATTAGGAAAGCACAATCATAGTCTAGAAAGCAAAGCAAAGCCTCTCTATTATGCCAGTGTTGATCCCTTTTGCACCCTTTACCCTATTATCCCGGGAGAAATCTTCTGCACCCTTTACCCTATCCCCTTCCCCGTCTTCCTCTCAATTTTTGACACATTTCAGTGGCAATCTAACTCAGCAAACATTCTCTAATACTCCACTAACCCCATTAACCTCCTAACTTTAACTCAACCATCAACCTTAACTCAATTACTGCCAATCAAAACTGAAAAATTGGATTATTCTATTGAAAAAAATAAATCCTTTGGTAGAATACCAAATGCCTACTGCTTGCTAAAGAAGTCTCTGGAGAAGCTTGTTTGCTCCTCCTCTATTCAAGAAAAAAAGATGGTTCATACTCTTAAGTCTCTAACCAGATGAATGAAAAGTTTCTATGCCATTTTCTGATATTCTTAAGCAAAAGTCGTAATCTCATTGAGATCATTAAAGCATATATACTTCACACTCTAACCAAAATTTATGTTATTGCTGTACTTATTAATTCATAGAAATTTAAAATACAAATAAGGTATGAGCAGCTCTACAACTTATTAACAAAGTATTTGATAAATTTAGAAGACCTGGGCTGATACTGGCATTTGATCCAAACATATGTGCTAATATACAATCTGGGATGGAGGTGGGTCAACTCTTCCAATTATATTTTCACACGTTGACTTGTAAATTCATACCTATGTCTTTTAAGTCTCATATCAAAGCATTTCACTGTTGTGGGATGAACGGCATGCTCGTTCAGTTTTTTGTCCCTTTACGAACCATTAACAGGAGTATGTATAGTGTATTTTGTGAATCCTCACAATTTTAGTGAGCGACACAAATCTCAAAAACAAATTCATACCCATGTGAAATCGAATCCTCACCATATTCAAATTAGACCCAATAGATATTCAGAGCAATGGGTAAGAGATGTAGAGTACCAACAAATTTATAGTCAAAGAGAGATAAAGAGAGAGTTACCTATCAGAGTTCGAGAGAGATAGCAATGGGTCTCTGTTCTTTGAGCCTCTGCGATATTGAGTGGTGTGCGTCAAGAATGAGAACACAATATGGTACGGTCGAATCAAGGCTGATACGGGCGGCGACTGAGCAAGGCAGAGTGCTACAACAAAGTGACAAAACCAAAGTGAGAAAGAGAGTCAGAGATCGCGTCTCCTTCTCCAAAACAGTCACAACTATCACAGTAAAAGAAAAAGAGATTGAAGCAAAAAAGAGAATGAAAAGAAGAGAGCCGAACAAATGTCAGTCCAGAAAAGCTGGAGATCGATGTTTTGAGGAACTTTCGGTGATCGATTTCGTCGGAGAGGAAGATTGCAGGAGATCGAGAGCAACGGAGAGCAAAGGCTGTCCAGAAAAGATAGAGATCGATGTTAGTGACTGGTGAGGAACTGACGATGAAAAACAAACCTATGGTGAGATCGAGATCGAATGAGAGACAAATCGGGTAAGACCTGATCCTACTACGTACCAACGGTGAGAGGAGACCGGTGAGATCGATGGTGCGAGAAGATAAGACTTTGATCAGATAACAACGTGAGGTTCTGATGAGTGGTGAGAGAGAATGATCAAATAGTGAGAGAGAACCGCACGGTTCGCATGCTTTGAACAATTTCAAACAGTAACCCAAAAGTATGAACAGTAAATCACGTTATGTGTACAGTAAGACTCTCCTTTGTTATATAGTAAATTTAGGGTGAGACATTTGATTGCATAGCTGGTCTTTGAATTCTGAAGGAAAATTAGAACAATACAGAATAGTTGAATATGTAAACACATGTTATTATTGATCTTAAAATATTGTCTATTTTTATCTTACTTTTGTGTTGGCTAATGAATCCATTTGCCATTTTATTGTCGAATTCCAGATGTTGCTTCCTTTATGAAGGGGACAGCAGCCTGGTTTAGAGTTTATCATCTCAGCAATGCAGGTTTAGGTGACTTATGATTTATATAGCATCTGCGTTTTCTACTAGTTATATGTTTTTTTTTTTTTTTGTGAAACGTGAGTTGCATAATGGTTCAACACTTTGAAGTGGATGTTACTGGATTCTACTCCTGATACACTGTGGTTTTTTGTTCACTAATTGCTCTACGTTGTTGACATGTAGTAGCCAGAGTTGTTCTGATCGGTCCTTTTGCATTAGTCCTCAACGAAAAGCCTCCTAAGCAATGGACTCTTTACAGAGTTATTATGGGCTGAAAACAAATCAGAACTCTATCAAAAGAGAGATTCTTGAGATGGCGGTTTACAGAAATGGAAGCTCCCATTATTTAGAAGACATGTCATTCCTTGGAGCCTCATCAGCCTCTCAGCAACTGTTGAGCCATTGTAGGAAATCGAGAAGCTTAGTCAAGTTGGATGAGAATGTTGAAGTTTCTGATTCGTCTAAGACAGAAGGCGACTCCGATCAGTTGGGCAAAAAAGGATTGGACGACGTCAGAAATCTGAAGCTGACTTTTCTCGCACCCCTGAGATGCTATTGGAAGATAACACTGCCAGTGGCGGGTTTTCAGCTACACCAATTACAGGGAAGCGATTGGGCCTCAGACTGAAAGCAGCAGCTAATCGTGCTGATGTTGAAACTGGTGGGTCGAACCCTATGCCAGCAGGTCTTGATGCTTTGTTTGCATCAGATGGGTTGTCTGGAGTGAGGAAGTCGTCAAGCACATCGAATTTGCAGGATCATGACGCACCATCAATCTGGTCATCTAAATGGAGCTTGAAGCCAGATTTACAATCATTCTCAACTGCAGCCATTACAAAACCCATATTTGATGGCTTGCCTAAGCCAATGGTTGGTCGACGAAACAAAGCTGCACTTGATTAATTCCTTTTATTCATTATTTGATTCATTGCCATTTAGATCGATAGTTTGTCACACCATCCATTACCAGCTCTTGAGGAGGCACAGCAAGAAAGCCGGAAGGATTTAATCACCGATACATTATTATCATTGAAGATGTCGAGTTTCTCTCCTATCTGGTGGAAAATAGTTCCTATGCTTCTGGAGGATGAAGCTGTCCAAGTTGAAGACATGGAGAAACACCGGAAGAAGCTAAGGTGTAACAGTTGCAGTTTGAACACTGTATTAGCTACTTGTTAGAACAGTTCAAGGATTTGGAACATGCTGGCCACACAGGGATGTATATTACTTATGGCTCTCCCTAGGCTTATCATTCATACCAGGTTGCTTATTATGTATGTCTATTTGTATTATAATACCAATCACCCAAATTTCAGGGTATCGGAAGGCTAAATAGGATTTGCTAAACTGGGTTGAGTATACATCTTCCCACATTTGGGTTTCTTCTCCTTCAACCGTTTCACTTGGTTTAACTGAAAACACCAAGTAACACACAATCTGACATCAACTGAAAAACCAAAATTGTATAAGCTACATGTACAAGTATGAGAACCCACTTATGATGGGGCAACAATTACCCACTAGTTAGTGAACTGAGGAAACTCGATCAAGCATTACAGTCATCAGTTAGTGCGAGAGCACCAGTAAATTCTCCAAGCCCTTTCTGTAGCGATACGACATGATGGGTACAAGTCACATATCTGCCACTGACCAAAGATAAGCCTCCGTCTGTGTAGCTTGTTTCTCATTAGTACGTTTAAACAATCCCTTCTCAAATCCTGCAACACATAACAGCAGAAATCAATAAATCTGGCATACCATCACACAGAACAGCATCCTAGGAATTCTGTGAATAGACAAATTATCTGAATGCAGGAGGATAACTAACCATTACTGCGATCAACTCCATCCCAGTGTCTCCCTGGTCTTATACCATATCTGTTTGGAGCAGCATCTAATCCTCTTTTTAACCAGCTATGATTAGGAATCTCCTGAGGGATAATAAATCCAGATTCCATCATTTTCTCGCTGTCCCCAAGGTTACAAAGAACTGGTTCTGAATGCTTTTTCTGCATAAGCCAGCAAAAGAAATATTAGAATATGTATGCTATAATCTGGGAAATATATTGTCTTTGGTCACGACTGGAAACTATGTCAAAACTTGTACACCTGAAAATCTGTGAGATAAACCCCAGACTCAATTGATAATTTTAAATCATTCATCCCACCCATGAATCAACCAAACCCAATGGTGACCAAGTTAATAAATTACCTTCACCAAATGGGCCATGGGGTCACCCCATCTTACTGCCTCCTTCATCATTTTGTCGAGTTCTGGATCATCTCTGCAAACAAAAGATGCAACTATTAAAATGCTATATAAATAAGCGAAAGGGACAAATTCAAAGAAAGAAGAAGTTGAAGTTGTCGGTATGATAATTTACGAGAGGAGACTATTGACCAAAAAAAACTTTTAAAACAAACTACGAAAGTCGTGGCCAATTCTAAGGAAGAACAATTCATAAAGCTCAAGAGAGGAGGAGATAGAAAGTCGACTGTTATCTGGAAAGAACGAGGAATCCGAAGAAAAAAAAACATATTTACATTTAGATTAATACTATGACGACATTTCAAAACCGAATTCAGAGGAAGTATGACATCAAGGATATGCCAAGAATGGTACTAAATTGTCAACCACTTTACTGAAACAAACAAGAAACACAGCTACTACGAGGATAGTAAGGGGATAATATCAAAGATGCAGTGCTACAACACCAGAGGAACCAATAACTCAGTCTCTATTATGCATCTTACAAATTACCTGGTCCTTGCAAATGGTTTCTCCTTCTCGCGTTCTAATTCCTCCAACTTAGCTTCAGCTTCCCGCTTTTGAGCCAATCCCTTGCCCCATTCTACCTTTATCTCCTGTAAAAAATAAATACAATAAACAGACCATAAGTAATCTAATGCAAAAGACCGACCAAGTAACAAGTTTATGGAATGAAGCTTAGAATTGACCGTACTAACTCAACCACCAGGCAAACTAGAAATGTTCATTTAGATGCAGTATCAAGATTACAACTAGTGGTGATCAGTGAGTAGTACAACGTAACTGTGAACATAGAATATAATAATAAAAAAAATAACTTGGCAAGTGTCAAGCATGACTCTAACCCAGTTACAACATACCTTAGGCTTTTCATGAAGTTTCTTTTGTGATTTCAAATGCTCCTCCTCTGTAATGCGTTCTCCTGTAGCATACGTAAATTCCAGGAAAAATATTACCACCTTCACAACTTAACTATTAGTCTATTACTAACAAAAGAAGAAGAAAACTTTTCCTTACCTGTTTTCTTATGACGAAAAACAATAGACGCTTGCTGCCCAGTTTCAGAGGGATCCATCTGTTCAAATCTACACCATGAACATTTATCAAGTCAGAATATGTGGCATTAATCTCTTAACAAATGAAAATGAATCAACATTACTTAAGCCAAAAACCTCGTAGGTCTCAATGCCCTTTTTTCATTCACGTTTCTTAGAATAAAAAGAAAGCAAGACAAAGAGACATGAATGAAAACGATATCCTAGGGCGAGCAAAAAGAACTTGCAAACTCAACCAAAGTAATCAAACACTTCTTAGTTAACAAAAATGTAACATCATTTAGGACCACAAGTGAGGTGAAATCACGTTTTTTCTTCTTCATTCAGATCAGAATAAATGAGCAATAATCATTTGACTATTATAACTTAAAGTAAGAAAGAGACTATGATTCATCATCATCATCTTTTCTTTCATTTCCTTAATATGCATTTAAAAATACCATTGGAAAAGTGAATAAAGGAAATCGTACCAAAATGATGCATAGTTCATTTCTATGGTCAGTACCGAAATGAAATGTACATACCTTGACAACTCTGCCCTCTTTGTCTTAGAAATCTCTTCACTGATATCTCGGCCAGAGATCAAACCACTTTTTAATTTCTCTTTCGAAGAACCAAGAGACACTGCCTTCTTTTTCCTTGATGGAGACTGAGCTTCGTCAACATTGTTCTTACTCTTCCTAGGTGGAGAAACATTGTTCCTCCCCTTCCTAGGTGGAGATAGATCTGCATCGCCATTGTTCCTCCCCTTCCTAGGTGGAGAAAGATCTGCATCGACATTGTTCCTACTCTTCCTAGGTGGAGAAAGATCTGCATCCGCATTCCTACTCTTCCTAGGTGGCAACAGATCCACATTGACATTGTTCCTACTCTTCCTAGGTGGAGAAGTATCTTCGTCGACATTGTTTCTACTCTTCCTCGGTGGAGAAAGATCTTCATCAACATTGTTTCTACTCTTCCTTGGTGGAGAAAGATCTGAGACATGAGAAGTCATTCCAGGTTCAGGTGAGGGCGACAAATCAGCCTCTAACGAATCAGACCGTTTTGGAGGAGGCACATTAACCCAACCACTCCCGTCTTCCGATATAGTACCAACGGGACGCTGAGCTCTCAATAGTTCAAGTCTCTTCATCCTCTTTACCTCAATATCCTCATCAACTAAAGGCCTCTCTTCTTCCCCCGACGAATTTCCGTCTTCTCCTCCCACGATTTTCACCGGCTTCTGCCACACAGGATCATTATCCACCAACTTCACCCCCATTGCCTCCGTCTTGCTACCTCTCTGCTTCTTCTTCTTCTTCTTCTTCTTCTTGGTCTCGTCTTCGTTATTACTAGACTCGTATCGCTTCAAATACTCCTTAAGCGATTTTGACGAAGCCGCCATTGTTGATTAAAACAGAACCTGGTAAATTTCCACCGATTAAACAGTAATCTAGGTAAATCGAACCTAATTGAGTTGCGAATCAACTGCAATTGAAACTATTACTGAGCACGAGACCCTAAACCTAAATCAGAAAGCGAACAGCTCTATTTTCCTAAGCTTAATTCCGTTCGGTTCACTATGCAAAACGAGAGGCGAAGAGAGAGAAAATTGTGAAAATACGTACCAGGAGGGCGAAGGTGAGCTGAAGTTGAAGACGGTAATGGGTGACGTATGGGCTTTCCGGTCGGGTCTATTTGTGACAGGAGAGAACCGAGAGACGAGTGATATCATGACGGGTCGGGTTAAGTTTGTCCAGTGGGCTTTAACAAACTCTGTAATTTCTCTTCTTTTACTTTTTACAATCAAACTTGTATTCTCAGAATTTACTTTCAGTTGTCGCACATAAATGATTGAATTCAGAAAACAGGCACTGAAGTGAACTCGGATCCATTTTCGTAAATGATGTTCAGCTCTAACTTCCAACTTACTCTAATTTTGTTCTAAACGTGTAATACATAGATAGATGAACGCATTAAAATAAAAATGAATGTCGAACACGTGTGAATCAAATAAAAATTCATCGTTTGAAGTTCTGGAAAGAAAGCAATCAAAAATTTTACGGGCCCTATAAAATGGGCGTACACAATTGTGGACCATAATCATTCTTAACACGCACTTGGAAATGTAAGTTGAGATACATGTGTGTTGCAACTTGACTTGGCTAGTTGTGAGCTCATACTCGACCGACTGTCAACTTTGGAAGTAAAACCAAGATTGAGGCTATGGCCGCCACAGCAACGACGTCGTTTACCTTGACCAAGATTGCTGGCTTCCCTCCATCTTCTCAAGCCCGTAACTCTCCTAAGATTCTGGCGGTAAAACCAGTCCGAGGTATACGTGGCGGTGGTGGATTGGCTGTTGAGGCAAGGTTTGGTTCTTCCAGTTCCAGAGGTGGAGCTGGAGTCTTGGAACGGCCCAAGTTTGATCAAACCCAGTTTGACCCTTCTACTCAACTTGAAGAAGGTACCTTTCTCTTTTGGATGGCATAGTTTGTTGAATTAGAATGATGGTTATTTTGGTCTGAACAATTTGTATGTGTTGTGTTTGGTAATGGCAGGAGGAGATATTGGAAGACTCAAGGACAAGAGAGGTACTGGAAGTGGAGATAGCTACAGGGTTTTGTTGATTGATGATATTCGTCACACCCAGAAATTAGGTAATTAAGTTGTTCATACAATATTTGATTATGGAGGTTGTTCTAGGAATTGAATAAGCTTGCAACATTTCAAATCGAGAACTTTATGTCACAGCTAAACCGTATATATCTTTATACAGTTTGATAATTTAGCGTCGATAAGCTGCTGATATGTCTTTGTTAAATTGCAGTGACGAAGGTGTTGCCGCAAGCTGTTCCATCTATTACACCGGATGGTGCAAGAGAACTGTTTCATAAGTCGAGGGAAGATGGTGTTGCTGTTGTTATTGTTACAGTAAAGGTATGTTCTTTGAGAGTCTTGGCAGCAATATGATTATTCTGTAAATTTCAAAGGTCCTGTTATGTTTAGGCATTGATGATGAATTAGGGGTCCCTTTATGTGATATCTAAGCTACAAACTCAGTCAACATATTGCTTAGGAGTTCACAGATCTTGAGCACAGCTGATTTGTGAATTGTTGGCTTGTTCTCCATCACCTAACAAACGAATCATCGTGGTCATTGAAACAAAAGAATTTGTTGTAGCTTCAGGTGGATGCTTTGCATAGTGCTAGTGATGAGTGTTTAAGGTTTTGAAAATGATTACCTTGTGCGTTGCAGTAACCATGCAGTTTTGTGTTCTAAAAGTTGTTCATAACAGTTTAATTGTGTTGTTGCATGAAGCAAGAAGTCGGTGTTCATACAAGAAAAATAATTACGATTCTTATATTTGATTCTCAGGAACATGCTGAATTTTACTCCCAAATGATGATCCGTGGTGGATTACGATCATCAATTGAACCAGATTCAGACAGCTTGTGAAGCAATCGGAAACTGCAGATGCTACAATTTAACAGTTTATGTTTGGAAGTGGCCGAATTTTGAAGGTTTAATACATTCACTTGGTGAACAAAATTTTGAAGATTAGCAAGATGTAAGGTGGTCTGTATGTAATATTGTACTCCTGTAGCTACATTTTCAGCTAGTATGAGTATAGGGTCTTTTGGAAACTCTTCAGAACTAGATGGCTTCATTGCTTGCAATTTGCCCGTAGAAAAGCCTAATTAATACAAGTAGTTTGATCTCTGTCGCATGCTCTCATTGTACCTTGTAGAATCATGACTAAAACTCCGAAAGAACACCACTTTTCCTCAAGAGGGCATTCTGATTGGTATTTACCTTTTGACTCTAGTACTGAACTGAGATTACAGAAGCATAAGACCTATGTTCCGGTGGAGTATAATTGTCTAGAGTTAAGATGTGATTGCCTGATTGATTCACATATAAATAGACTACTTTACTCAGACAGATTGCTTTGCTCATTCTGAGAAAGTATTGTGATGATGAATGTCTGAAGTAGTCAATATGAGAAAGGAAAGTTTGGAGGACTAAAGTCACAGAGAATCTAGCCATTCATAATCAACGTCAGTCAAGACAAGGTGTGTTTCCAGCATTAGCTTAAGCGGAACCTTCTGTTTCACTCATGTTGCGAAAGTTGTATAAATAAAGCCTCATCAGTAATAGCTCCCATCTCCATTGCTCTTTCCAGTACGCTTTGCCCTCCTCCGTCTTGAATTGATGGGCGTGCACCTCTGTAAAATAATATGTTAGTATACAACACCATTAACAACATTCCAAGTTCTGAAGCTTGATTGTCACAGTAGAAATTTTTTTGGACAGGTTTCCTAAATGTTCTATCGAGACTGTCCACCCTAAAAAAGAAAAACCGGCTTTATGGTTTATTCTAACTATGAAAACTAGATTCTGACCTCTGATGTTACATGAAGGCACAGTTTTCAGATATGTTACCTTCTAAGTAGAAACTTTGCCAGCGAGTTGTTCCCACTTGAGATACAGTGGTGCAAAGGAGTCCTTCCATGGAAATCACGCCTATTCATGTTGGCACCAAATTGCAGCAACAATTCGACCATCATTGCATTGCCACCATGACAAGCTAGATGCAATAATGAACAACCTTGAAGACAATTCCCTTGATCATTAGAAGCTTTGATTTGCTCACATGCTGATGGGTCGTGTTTGCTCTCCACTGGGGGTAGTCCCAACTCTGAGTCTCGTGCATCAACATAGTGATACAAATCACCGCCAACCACGTCATCATAGGTGGTTTCAATGATATCAGTTATATCTGATATCACAATAAGCCGATAGACTTCTTGTAAATTACTAGTCTTGACCGCTTCCCATATTCTTGATGCAAGAAGAGGCATGCCAGATACATCTCTCACGACCATCAATTTCTCTATGTACTGCTTGTTGGAACACAATAACCATTAAAACCCTTCTTTTACATTAGACCAGGAAAAGGAGGGGGATAAAGTCAAGAATAACGCATAACAGCATCAAACTTAGAAGGTGATGGGCGACTGGTGATCAATGGGAAATGATAGGAACTTGGGAAGACACGTTTGAATGAAATATTACACAGAATACATTTCAAATAAAGTTGGATCTTTAAGATTCACCGCTCTAATCCTTTTCCTTTTCAAGTTATAGGCATTTTTATAATACAGACTAAAGAAACAGACTTAACGGATTACCTTTGCTTGAATGTAGATTTCCTTCTGCTGAATTGCATCTTTGGGACCTGGTTTTGAAATTGAAGCCTTCATGGTATTTGAGTCATTGGATCTGCAAAACATGTTCATGTCCAACTTGAAATTTTGCGGCAGCATAACAGCCAAATACATGAAACCATATGTTATGATGCACCAAGATAAGAACTGGACCAGTAAGGAGTGTTGTGGACTATATTATTAGATTAATAGCTTCTCAGTGGGTTATTTGTCAAAATACTTTGAAGAGAAGGATATCTCATGGATCTTCTGAAAACTGATGTTCTCGATTCATTTGTCTTGGTTGTACATTGTAATTCAGTGTTCTAATTACAATAAAATGTTTCATTAATGTAACAAATTCTGTGCTTTGATGCACAGCCTATATTGCAAGAGCTAATGAATTCTCTTACCCTTCATTTTTTAGCAGAATCTTTTGCTCCCACACGGAGTTACAGAAAGCATTACCCAAGTTGCGGAATAAGTCCACAATTGTGGGTTCCCAAACTTTGACATCTAATGTTAGAGATCTCACCTGCAGTTATGAAAACAAAGTACTATTTACATGTACATGTTAGGCTAATAATTCAACAAGGACAACTCAAACAATTAATGCTCTCAACTATAGTCCACAGAAGAAGTAAAATGATATAAAGAGTACACTCGATATTATTTCATTACTTCCACGTTTGTGAGACTACAACAGTTCCTAAAGCATAAATATATTCAAGTCGGTTAGAATATTTTGCACACCTTTGAAATATGTACACCAAGGTTCCGATGAGAACCAGAACATTCAATGCATAGGAGTATTCCAAGATTAAGAGATGCCCAATCAGGCTCGGGACTACTACACTCTGCACAAAGATCATTTCCAGGGATTCCCCTGAGGGCACCAGAAACAGAATCAACTCTTATGTTATCACCAAAGCTGTCACAGCTAGCCACTCTTCGAATGTCACCAGAATCAACACCAAATTTATTATTCTCAGGATTCACGTTTCGAGGATGTGGCTGCATTAGATACAACAACTTTTTTTAGTAAAACCTTATATGCTTGGAAGTTGATGTTTAGCTATAAGGAGCAATCACAAAGATTCAGAAAGATGAACCTGTTCAAGAAACTGTGAATTCAAAAGAGATGTAATAGCTCCGGTTATTTTGTTCATCCAATCCATCCTATCAGCCTCATTTTCAGCCTTGACAAAAACAGAGTGAAGAAAATAGCGGTTACAATGTTGTACAAATGTGCCAACTGTGTAGTTTGTGATCCAGAAGAAATTATGAAGGGAAGAGGCATGACGGGCTAACATCATGCACATATCATCAACATTAAAATGTTCAAATTATATGTCCAATTCATTAGTGTTTGGGTTTGGGCAATCAAATTTGGTCATACAGACAACTACCATTACCTTTGTTTACTACCCCAACCCTAAAGGAAGATTTGTGTCAACGGTAAAGTCCCAAGTCCCAACCTCTTAGGCAAGTTAACTTAGGCATTCCCAGCCAATCACCTCATTACCTGCAATGTGTACATCTTTGATGGGGATATTATTCTGAAGCAAAGTCGAAGGTCTGTATCTTCTGCATCCATTTTAATTGTTGACGTGCACAGATCAACAGTTCGGCATCCCAAAACATTTTCATCCACTGATGATGCTGCCCTTTGTTTTGAGCGAAATCTCCCGAAAACACCACCGTTATGTTCAGTTGAACGCGTGAAGTGATGTATTTGAGAGCCCTGAAAATGTGGACAACAAATAATCAAGGGTAGTGCTAAACCCTAATAATCAAGAGTCTATTGAAACAACGTTTATCACAAGAATGTCACATATTTGGAATAGCCAATCCAGTTAATATTGACCGACAGATACAGCATACAAAATGCAGATAAGAGTACGCAGAAATTCAGAACCTATACAAATCCCCGATGTTTTGCAAGAAAAAACATTAAGCATGCATCTCTTCTTCGTGTATTTAGATATGATATGAACTGAAGTCAATCAAAAAGTGTGAGGGGATTTTAGAAAAATGAAAACACGTGTGGTGTGTGTGAAGAGGTGGAGGAGGATTTCTATGGGGAGTGGATTAGTTGTGTGTCCGTGCTTCATTGTGAGAGCATTCTAGGTGTATTCCCTTCAGTATATATTAACTTTACTGATTGAATTATGAACTTATGGTATGTATTACTCTAAAATTTATGGTGTATATGTAGAAGGATATATAAGGTTCTTGTCTATCTTATCATTTGTAATAAACCTTAACAAAAGAATGTAACACACCGTGGGTTTGGTACCCTTGATTCTGTAATAATATAAAGCCCCTTGACTGTTCAGTACAAAAAATCTCCTCTTCCAGTCCCCCCTCAAACTTGAAGAACGTTTCAGTAGATATCCTTGCTTGATTGTCAGTGGCTAAAATATGGAAAGAAACAAGAACATCATGGGTATCTTACAATAAATAACATTATTAATCAAGTGACAATTAGTTTTATCAAAACTACAAGTTCCAACAACACAAATAACATGACACTCTACCTGGAGAAAGTAGAAAATATATTCCTAACATACAATTTGACCGAAAAGAAGTTTCAGTAACTGTTTCAATAAATATATCTTAAATCATCTCAGTTACCTTCCCATTCTCAAACGTTTGCATGATTGGTTCTGCGTTTTTGTAGGAAGTCAAACCATAGGCATGATGTCCATCAACCCCTGCAGAAGCCTCAAGGTTACTCGAAGCTCGTATACTATCCAACTCAGCTTGTGTCCGAAATTCCTGAATCCTTTTGTGAAGTTTATCTTGTTCAATAGTTGCCTGTTCTTTAGATTGTTGTGCATATGTTAACACCTGATATCAGAAAAAACAGTTCATCAACCACTCAAAACTATATTTCCTTGTAGAAACAAAAGCTTAAATTGTTTGATTGAGATAAGAAAAAAAATATCAAAATCAACCACAGAAGGTTCTGCCCTTGGGCCCGGGTGACCGAAATTCATCACATCAGGTCAGGATCATTAACAAATGGCTTGAACACAAAACTTCAATATGAAACTTCGAAATTAGGTTGAAGAAATATATTGAAATTCTTTATGGAAAATGTTTTGCTTTAGACCCATTATTTCTGTGGGAGAAGTTAACAAGCTAAACTATCTTTAGGGAACCACAATGATGTTAAGAACTCACATATTTAGATTATAGGTATCACAGGGTAACCGAAAGTCCATTCATACCTGATGAATATATGGCTCCATCTGGCTTAATAACTCATATCCCTAAGCCATAAAGAGATGATTATTTCAGCTGCCAATTGATATATAGATACAGTAAACAATGTGATATCTAAAAATTGCAAAACGGACCAGCTTAAAGTATCTTAGATGCCCATCCATAATTGCGCTAATAGATTCCAAGAATTCATACTTCTTTTTTGCTTCAATATTCATTAGGGAATTCACCTGCAGTCCTTAAATAACAGGGAAAAGTCATTACAAGAAAAGAAAAAATTAAGCATATAAGGCATGGCAAATGCAAAAGAGATCTGCAAACATAGAAAACATACTAGGTTGAAGCGGCTTGTCTCAAATGCCGATTTCGAGTTTTGTAGATCCTGTCATGAACAGATATAAGAAAAAGTCTGTCCAGAGAACACTGAGCACAGTCACTGAAGTTGGAAAAGCTTAAATGAACAGGAACACACCTCCTCTAGTTCAGAAACAATGTCTCCACGTGTATTCTTCTTTAAGGACACAAACTTTTCCCGTGACTGGCATCATTAAGATAGAACTGTTAGCATCTTCATTTAATTTACACAGTAATAATAGCATGCTTTCACTTGGATAGGAGTACCAACGTATGGTCAATCCACAATATGTAGAATGTATTGGTTCTTCCTTCCTACCTACCAAAACATAACATTTTCAAAGACACCCACTCCTATCCTTCCGCAGAGGCAGACTGGTAAGACTTCACCTATCTCAGGACTATAGCGATAAAAGGAGCAAGTCTAATAAAATTTACACTCTATACTACACTACTGTTTTATTTGTCTTCTATCTTTATATGTAACTTCGTCATTTCAGTTGTCCATTGGAGCTTCTCTCGTTACAATGGTCAAAAGGAAAATGGAGATGATTTTGGAGGACAGAAACAAAAAGAAGTGTAAATTGACTATTGGGTACTGTAATAACAGCACCCTAATCAACATCATTGCCACGTAACAGTAACTTCAGATTCGAAAGTAGAGAGCTTCTATTGAGATCTGAAGTACCTGATCATAAACATGTATAGCCTTGTCAAATCGACGTCGGGACTCCTGCAAAATTAAGAGATGTCGACGGTCAGAACATCTATATAAGATACAACAACCAAGAAAAGTAAGTGCGTGTTCCATCTAGTATAAAACTTCATTGAATAACTACTTCTAACATTAACAACGTTGGACAAATTTTGAGAAAGAATAACAATAATAAGTTTTTTAATCATGACATTTTAGCAAAAACTCGATAGCAAACAACATATTGACTACAGTTTGACAAAAGCAACTAGCAGTCCAAGGATGCATAATTTCAGCATTTTCAAGTAAAGAGTAGCTGAAGTGGAAGAGGGAGTTACCTTTGCCTCTTGCAGATCAACTGTCATAAAGTGCATCAACCGATTAACTAATACATGCTCAACCTGTAATACATCAACATATATGAAAACTTTCAATACAATGTTATTGTAGTCATATTAATATAATACATATTTTCTGATTTGTTTAAGGAACATTTTGAAACCTCATATGTACATAAACTCGAACAAAACCGTACTGCACCATTTAAATGTACCAATAACACAAACACAAATTTTATTCCTGACACCTAAAAACTCGCTAGACAAGTAAGAGAAGAAAAGGGAGGCCATTCCACTACACCCTCCTCATAAAGAGGATAAAAATATTACAAATATCCTACAAAGAATGTCTCACTTTTCAAACTTTAACATATTCAGAAATAATATTGTAATCAGTTGACAATCTGAGGACTTACTTGGGTGCGTAGAAGATCTTTATAAGTAGCAAGTTCTCGAAATGCAGAAATGAATCTGGAAAGTACTGGACCTGGATTAAATTTGACAGAACAAGCCAGTTACATCAATTCTCTTCCATTTTAGTCATTTCTAAGGAAGTAAAGGAGATATGAAGGAATCACAACTACCTCCAATTGCCACACTTATAGGATCATCCAAATCACCAGCAAATCCTTCCAATGAATCTGCAAAAGTGGTGTCTCCATTACATGCTTCTCCAAGAGCCGCCCTGTGAAGAAAAAAAAAAGGAAGCAGAGAGGGGGCACAGTCAAGAATCAAGAAAATTTGATAAATTGAAAAGTATCTACAAAAAAAGGAAAACACTCAAAAAGCTACCCTATGATTACAGTGGCCAAATAATTGTCCGATAGAAGCATTAAACTACTTAATAACACTTTCCACGATTTATTTTCAACTTCTACTTCAGAGACACTTGTTGCACCTGATGAAGAACCTAAACTAAATCTCATAAGATAGTGCTCACAACTGCTTCCAACTTTTCTAGCAAATGTATGTCATCTCATATTCCATGAACTATGAGAATGCCCTAATGCTAGACACTTACTCAACCGAGGCAATCTAGAAGGCCCAATGTTAGAAAGCTTTATCTCTATCCAATATTATCTCTACTTTATCATTATTTTCATAGGATCAACGCCGAGGGTACTTACATAAACTTCTTACACCCTTTGTATAATTTCTGGCATCGTTCTTTCAACTCATCAGCTGTGTTTTCCAGAGAGCATACCTGTCAATGAATGCAGTTTTGATCATTTACACATCATTAACTAACAATACCAAGTCTTTCCCATCAAGTTGACTTTCCTTCATAATCCTTTCTCATCAATTTAATTTAATCAACCACAACATCAATAACTAAATTGTCTCCTAAGCTAAAGAAATCAAATTTCTTAATTCTCAGGCTCATAAACATATATATGTATATATACACAAACGAGTGATTCAAATCAAAGTTTGTGACGTAAGCAAATCCAAGCTCATTGTGAGCTGAAACCATACGAGTGAAAAGTAGAGCAACCTAGAATCTGAAAAATTGGAATTTTTTTAATGATTTCATTTCTAGATTGATACAATTTTCAAATTCGAAATCTGATATTTGGAAACATTTTGGTACCTGCTTCTGGAACATTGGGGAATCCTCGAGCTTGATGAATGCAGCCATTTTTGGCTCGAATTAAAATTCAAATTCGGAGATCCAATCTTTGTTTGTTTCTGTATGAAATTTCGTTGTCGAGCTTCAGCCTCTCCAGCTAGCAAAGCTGAGAGCTTTTTCAGATCGAATTTTGTTGCCGTGGAGTTTTTGCGCAAAGCGGGTGGGTTCCATGGTCATTTTCCAACTTACCGCCACCACTGATTGATGACGTTTAATTCTATTTTATTATTATTTCTTTCTTTGGTTGCATGGATGGAGGCCCAAAACAGGCCCAACAAAGAAAGAAAAAAAACCAACATGAAATTACCAAACCGGCCCAAATATAATTTAACGAGATCTAATTAAATTACTTGTGACACGTTTACTTAATTAAAATGAAAAAAGTCGCGAGTGGGAGATAACTGAAATTAGAGAAGTCTTCAATCGGATAGAATTGAAAATGGAGAAGGAAATGGGAAACGATTGATTTGGAAATTATTCGTAAACCATGATCTCTCCCTTAGTAATCGAGTTAAGGTATTTTTTTCAAGAAATCGATTCATGATCATCAGGTGAGACCTACACTCATACTTATTCATTTATGTGCTACTAAGAGCACATCGATATCTTTACTCCAAGTTATTTTGATTATTTTATGTGTCAGTAAAGGCATGAGTATTTTACCAAAATCATTATGATTTCTTTTCTTATGTTATTTATCCTGTAATCATCTTATTTCACTCTAAATAAATTAAATGTGTCATCAAAACATCAAAGAAGTTACTACGACATTTAATCATATCATATAATATGTAATCGAGTTAATAAGAGTCATTTTTTTGAACGAGGGTTAGTAGGCCTTGATCAATGAAACAGTAGAATACAATGGAAGACATAAAATCTAAAGTTCTCGAGAAGAGAGCAACCCGAAATAATATCAAGCGATTCAACAAAGACATTGTATCCTAAACTACACTAATTAGCAAAGAGTGCAACATTGATTACTCCATTTGTTTTATAATAATGGCGACATAGTACCGGGAAGACAATGCGATAACAACTACGCATTAATTCACTTTGAGCAGTTTCCTAACTATGCTGTTGAACGAAACTTTCGTCGACATTACATCTTACCACTAAGAGGGTGCATCCACTTGACGAATCAATACCCCATGCACTGCTCGGGATAACACACACATCTACGTACGTACGCTTACAAACCCCGTTAATAAGAGTCTTCATATATAAGTGGAGTGGAGCTTTCAAGAGAGTTTTACAAAATCAAGGTAGATTAACAATCTACTATCAATCAATACGAGGACATTTTAGCAATTAACAAAGTCTCATTTTGCACTATCCCATTTGATTGGTCTCCAGAAAGAGGACACTGAAGACAGTCTGACAAACTCGTAGTCTCTCTCGTATCAGTCCTCCACTCCCGCCCAAAAATCAAATGGCGACGGCGGCGGCCAAAGCTTGGATCGCCGAAGACGAAACCGCTCCCGGGATGCTCTCTAGGGTTTCTACACAGCGTCCTTTCCTGCTTATCCCGCCTCTCCATCATGTCTAGGGCTGGGCTTGGGTCGAATCGGTTCGGGATTGGGTCTGATCCGAAACCGAAACCGAAATAATAATCGGTTCGGTTCTAGCCAGCTGGACCGAATGAACCCGACCCGAAAAGTTTCGGTTCGGTTCAGCCAAATTCGGCATGGATCGGTTTACAAAATGGTCAAAATCTGTTATTTGACTTATTTCATATTTCAGGTACACCAAGCCTAATTAGAGTTTTTACATTACAAAATCAAGTACACCTAAATCAAGTACATTTTCAGGTTCATGTTGAATTCAGAAAATATGCAGATCAGCTCAATATGTACACATAAATCAAGTACATTTCAAGTAAATATGCAGATATAAATACAATTAAAACCAAGTACAGTTCATGTTGAATTCAGAACTAACTACAGATACTAATAGTCCAAACAGATACTAACTACAGATACTAACAATCCAACTGCAGATACTAACAGTCCAACTGCAGATACTAACTACAGATACTAACAGATACTAACAGTCCCAGATATTACAGTCCAAACAGCCCCAGATATTACAGTCCAAACAGTCTCATATGCAGTTCATAGAATTACAGTCATTGCAGTTCATAGAATTACAGTCCAAAATGCAAAAAATGGAATTACAGTCAAATTTAGCATAAATACAGTCCCAAATTCAACTAGAGCATTCATCTCCAGCCTCTTCATCTTCACTGTCATCAGAATCTTCAATGAGCTCCACAGTTTTAGAAACTCCACTGGCACTGGCACTGGCTTTAAGTCCAATTTCTGTGGTTCTTCCCAGCTGTGTAATGTGCTCTGCAAATTGACAAGCATCAACTTATATACTGATATAAATTTGATAATCAAATTGCCACAGTTCACAGATGCAAATAGATTCAAAATGCAAGTTCACAAATGCAAGACACAAATGCAGTTCATATAATAAAAATGGCACAGTTTCACAAAAGCAGTTAAGTGAGTTAAGTCAGTTCACCTTTTTCACAGGCCTCATATATCTCAGTAGCCCTAATGCTTGGAATATCATCATCATTATCATCTACTTCATTTCCCCTAAGCCAACTTTGAAGACAGATCAATCCCTCTACAGACTTAGGAGTCAATGAGCTCCTAAAATTGTCGATGACTCTCCCACCCGTGCTAAAAGCACTGTCCGAAGCCATTGTGCTGACTTGTATAGCCAGCACATCCCTAGCAATTCTTGCCACCACTGGATACTTGGCACCATTGACCCTCCACCAATCTAGAATTGGATACTGCTCACCATTCTCACATATCGGCTCAAGATCATCATCAAAATATCTGTCTACTTCATGGATAGGCCCGAACTCATTTGCGGAAGACACCATCTCCTTCCATTTATCAATAAGGGAGGATCTGAAACCAGTGGGGGCTGCCCTGCTGCTAGTAGTTGCCCTTAGCAGATTAGCCTTGCTCACAGTTGCTTGAATGTCTGTTGGCTCTACATATTGCGCATATAAATCCATGAATAACTTCTTTGCCTTCTTTGTGTCTGCATCAATCTCTACCTTATCTTTCCCATCAATTTGAAACAGATGCACCAAGTGAACAAGCTTGAATCTCGGATCAAGAATCAAACCTAGCTGGATGAAAGGATTCACCTCGGCCTTTGATCCAAAATACTTGTTAAGCTTCTTCAGCATGTCACCAGCCATATCATTCATCACCCTCTCTACTGCAGTAGCACCTCGCATCATTTCAGGTTCCAAAATCAGCTTGTTGATCTCCGCATCGATGGCCATCACATCATGGTAGGTGGAGTGCACTGTAGGGTGTGTAGATGCACTAACTCTCACTGTCACCTCATAAAAAACCTTGAGGAACATCACAAACTCCTCCACATTATCCCAATCTTCATCACAAGGAGGCCCACATTTTCTTCTAGCATTTGGCAGATGAGGAATCAGGTTACCTTCCTCATCAAACTCTTCATCCATCTCCGCAAAGTATGCTCTATAGCATTCTTCATCTTCCACCATTCTAATGAAAGCAGCCTTGAACTTCAGGGCTGCTTCCAACATTAGGTATGTGGAGTTCCACCTTGTCGGAACATCCATCACAACCAGCCCTCTACAAGGTATATTTTCTTTTGCTATGTTATTTTTGAAGATATCTAACCTATGGGCAGAGGACCGGACAAACTTAACAGCATTTCTAATTCCCAAGACACCCTTATTTAACTTCTTTAAACCAGTTCCGACAATCAAGTTGCATATGTAGGCAGCACACCTAACATGCATATGTTTACCATCTAAGATAGCTTGAGAATCCTTAATCCTATTCAATCTAGCCCTAACATACTCAATAGCACACTTATTGGCAGCTGCATTATCCACAATTATGGTGAGAACCTCATTAATACCCCACTAAAGCAAGCATTCCTCAATCAGGTTTCCTATTGAACTCCCACCATGATTATGGATAGTGATGAAATTAATGATCCTCTTATGCATTACCCACTTCTTATCAATAAAATGTGCAGTAAGCACCATGTAATTAATTTTTTGAACACTTGTCCAAGTATCGGTGGTTAGACAAACTCTATACTTGAGTAAACTCTTATTAAGGTTTTTCCTCTTACTTTCATACAGATTCAAAAAATTCTTATGGAGAGTTCTTCTACATGGAACTATAAAATCAAGAACAACAACTCTACAAAAACCCCTAAAACCCAACTTCTCAACAAAGCTAAAAGGCAATTCATCAACAACAACCATTTCAACACAGGCTTGCATAACTTCTTTAGGGTTAAAAATATGAGTCTTCAGCCTATTACCCTTAATTTTATCCCCAACCAAAGTCTTCTGTTTTTTATCAACATTCTGCCTTCCTTTATAATACCTACATCTCTCTTTTATGTGTTTATTCATCCCTCCAGTTCCATTCTTTGTACTATTCATAGCATAATCTCCTAAACTACCCTTAGGACAATATTTGCATTTAGCTCTCTTTTCAGATATGATTTGATCAGGTTCCCCTTTACACTTAACAACCCTAATAGCAGTATACTCTGTGAAATGATCCCACACCAAACTACGTTTCTTAGATTCGAAACAGTCTGGACTTACAACAGATGCAGCAGCCTCAGCTTCAACTATTAGAGCTGGAGTGGTTCCAATTGACGAAGCATTCCCACTGGGAGCATGAACCTTACTGGTTTCAGGGACTCCTCCTCTTTTCTTCTTAATATTTTTCAACTGTGACAGAAAAGAAAACTAGTTAAGAACCTAAAATTACAAATTGGAGATCATATGTTACACAATAAAATAAACACAATGTCACTTCACTTGTAAAAACTTACACTGATCGTATTCATAGTTCAAAACTTTCCTTGGGCTAGTCTCTTAGCTTGTGATAGTCCTACCTGTACAGAAAAAAAAGAACAAGTCAGTAGGTTATAAAAAAGACAAGGCTTACATGTTAATTAACAATTCAAATCTATCATTCCATTTTCAGTTCAAAACAATCACAAAGGTTGTCTGTTTGACATTGTACCTTCAGGGTTCATGCCACTTGAATTGCTTCACTTGCTTCACAGCCTACTTCTTCTACAAACAGGGTTCATGCCACTTGAATTGCTTCATGTCTCACAAAAGTAAACAACTAGGATCAGTGGCCAACCTTTTCAGTTCAATTCAATCACAACATGCAACTCAATTAAATATTAAACTTTCAGATTTTCAGTTCATTTTAACATAAATCTAAGCTTGGTACGGGAGCAGAGGACAATCGGTGTGCAATGGCAGCCTCATGCATGCCTGGCCGGGTGTATGCTTTATCCAATATACCAAGCTATACCTAATTAGTTTTGCTTCAGTTCCAATTCACTTATTAAAACAGAATCATTTCAGTTCAGTTCCACTTATAACATGCAACATGCAACTCAATTAAATTAACACAAACCATTTCAGATTTTCAATTCATTTTAAAAAAAACTAATCTCGGTACGGGAGCAGGGACAATCGGTGTGCAATGGCAGCCTCATGCATGCCTGGCCGGGTGTATGCTTAATCCAATATACTAAGAAACTTAGAAACATGCATCACATCTCAACATGCATCACATCTCACAAGTTTCTAAACATGCATCACAAATTCACAAGTTTCAAAACATGCTTATTAACAGTTCAAAACTATCATTCCATTTTCAGTTCAAAACAATCACAAAGTACAACCAAAGCAAAAAATAAAAAATTAACAGTGTTTGAGACTGTACCTTCAGGGTTTAGGCCACTTGAATTGCTTCACTTGCTTCACAACCTACTTCTTCTACAAATCCAGTTATCCATGGCCTATTTTTCATGTCTCGCAAAAGTAAACAACTAGGATCAGTGGTCAACCTTTTCAGTTCAATTCAATCACAACATGCAACTCAATTAAACATTAAACTTTCAGATTTTCAATTCATTTTAACATAAATCTAAGCTTGGTACGAGAGCAGAGGACAATCGGTGTGCAATGGCAGCCTCATGCATGCCTGGCCGGGTGTATGCTTTATCCAATATATCAAGCTATACCTAATTAGTTTTGTTTCAAGTTTCAAAACTAAAAAATGAAAACTCCATTTTCAGTTCAAAACAACCAAGGCAGTGAGAAGTGAAATTCCATTTTCAAAGCAAAAAAAATGAAAACATGCAACTACGATCGAGAAGAGATCGGAGATCGATGAGGCTGTGCCTGTGAGGGTTAGGCCGAGAGGGAATCGGAGATCGGTGAGGCCGTGAGGGTCAACGTCTCAACAACGTCGATTGAGGCGGCAACGACGCTCGTTTGAGGCTGTGCGTCGTCGATTGAGGCTGTGTGTGACTGAATCTCGACCTAGGGTTTGAGGCAGAGAAATCGGAGGCGGTACAACGTCGATTGAGATGGTACAACGTCGATTGGGTTGTGTGCTGTTACGGTTTCTTTGAGTATGAGAGACAGAGAGGGTGAGGCCGTGAGGGTGAGTCTGAGAGAGAGAAAGTCTGAGTATGAGAGAGAGATGAGAGAAAGGAGGCGAGAGCGAGAGGGTGAGGGTGCGATTATGTTAGGGTATCAGGTCGAACTTTCAGCTTATATAGTTGGACCAAGTGGGAAAGATTCAGTAAGGGAAGATGTATGGTTTGTAATGTGGATATCAAGTTCAGGCCGGTAGATTGGTGACACGTAATCGATTCGGTTTTAATTAATTTTTGGTTCGGTTTATGTACGGTACCGAACCGTACCGAATCAAAGCCATTCGGTTTCGGGCCATTCAGTTTCGGGCTGAGAATTGGGCTGATTCGTTCGGTTCGGGCCATTCGGTTCGGGCTTCAGTTTTCGGCCCATTCAGTTCGGTTTTCTCGATTTAGAAGCCCAGTCCTAATCGTGTCCCTCTCCGCGTCGGCAATGTGGTCGAGCTCGCCGGCCCCACATCTTCAGCCAAAACCCACATCCTCATTCAGGTCCCAATCTCACATCTCTCTAAATAACAACTATCACTCTATGAGTAGTAGCAAAAAGCATTCATCTTTTTCATGTAAATTATTATTATTAGTGTTTGATAATGCTGGTCAAATTCTGTCAGGCTGCTGTGAATTGCATTCTCCCCGAGCACTATGGAGGCTTGGAGCGTGTGGCCATCTTCATCGACTTGGATTGTCGTTTCGATGTTCTTTGTCCCTCGGAAATGCTAAAGCACAGGATCATGGAACCTCTCGGTGAGAGAGCAAATCACCTCATTTTACTAACAAAGACTACAGCTTTTTATGTTTGAGCACTTGAACAAATGTGTGTGTGTCTCTCTCTATTTTAGGGTCAGTAGATCATGACGAGGAATTGTTTGCGGCATGTATGAGACGCTTCTTGTATGTGCGTTGTTATGACAGTTTCGAATTTCTTGCCACACCCCAGGTGATAAGAAACTCAGTCACGTTTACGTAAGTGAGTTCTTGTTGTTAGTTTTCGGTAATATGTCTTGTAATTTTGTATGTTATAGTCAATGCACCATCGGCTGCGAAAGGAAGATGATACAATTCATATGCTCATGATTGACAGGTTTGTCGTGGACTTTACTTCTGTTTCTGTTTCTGTCAATATATGATTAATTGTTCAGTTTGTGATATGTCATTTATAATGATATCGAACAGTATAGGACCTTTCCATTGGGTGGATCGTGGATCAACATTCTTTCCGTTAGGGAGTGATAACAGGTAAATTTTGTACATGTACTACTTCAACTATCTTATGTTCTTGGCCGTGTCTGTTGACAATTTGGTGCATAGGAAATGCTTCTCTCTTCAGAGTATTTCAGAAACCGTAGTTCAGGAGATCAGAAAGCTTCTGCTGTCACATCCCATGCTTGTGATAGCTACAAAAGAAATCATGTTGGGGAATGTATATGCTGTGGATGAAGCCAAACAGTAAGTTAATTGAATAGCTCAACTCTTTTGCTTCTGCTATATATGTTGGATTTGACCAACTTTTGTGCCGGCATTGTTCCAGGGGCGGATCCAGGATTTCAATCTTGGGTGGGCTGTAATTTATTGTGCAATGCACAATTTTTTTTTTGAGGTTTCAACATTTTGTAGATTTAATTCGGACATTGGCAACATGCTGCTTTTTGCGTAGTCATTGGCAACATGCTGCTTTTTGCGTAGTCATTGGCAACATGCTGCTTTTCTGTACCAGTGACTGCATCATGATGTTGAGCAATTGCTAAGGCATCTGCCAATGAGTCTGTATTAGGACCTGATTTACTCCTTCCTTTGAAAAACTCTAGTTGCCTGGCAGCCTTATGATTCAAGAGAACATAGGAATGGGCAACAGAAAAACGTGATTAGAACAGTAATTGCAGAAAACAATTGTGAGCATTTATATCATGAAAAGACACAAGATACCAAATAATAGCCACTCATTGCTCTACCATAGTGTTTCATTAAAAGACAGAAAACTTGAGTGATGTTACCAAATAGTAGCCACTCATTGTTCTAACATAGTGTTTCAAGGCTGGTCTACTTGTGAAGTACCCAGTCCAGTAAGCATTAATACGATCTGCATAACTGATATGGGGAACACTTCAGTTTCTATAAAACAGACACAGCAAAGAAAAGAAGACACAAAAACATTAACTCACGGAAAGAAGTCATCAATCTTGATTGGCCATGATTCATTTGTAGCATGTTTTGCATCAGTATATATGGAAGGAGTAGAGTATAGAGCATTAACACGTCCATCCAAAAAGTATTCAACCAGAATCAGTTAACAGCGTGATAATCAATCAATAAAAAGTACAAAAAAATAATCAGCAATGTATTTTTGAATCAGTTAACTTCTAAAGAAACCCATAAGCATATAACAACTTGACAGATTGTGGAGGTATAGTTAGTAAAAACAACATATCCAGCTCCCTTAACTCAGGGCAGCTTCATTTCGTTGAAATAAGGAATTAAGCTCATAATACAGACTACAGAAGGGTAAAATCTAGTGATCTATCTTTCTTTCGATAATATAAGCATGTCTATCAATGACATTATTTCTCATTCAACCAGAGAGCTGCCAACATATCATCATTTCAGGTTAATCCTAGAGGCATGAAGGATGTTAGACTGTACTGATTTTATAAAACACACAGTAAGCATGATAGTATAAAGTAATTGTTACCTTGTTGACATAATGAATGAGCTTGTCCATTTGTCGGAACCATGTGTGTGCATACTGATACTTAAAATCTGTTCCCATGGTCCACATTATATGATTTGTTCGAGTTATGTTAGCCTGAGAATAAATTCAAAAAAGATCTGTTGTCAAGACACTAAAAAGACCAGAGTGATACTGCAAGGCGAGGAACTTGGAAATTCACCTGTGATACTGCAGCAGCAACAAAGTCGTTCACTCTCTCTTGAACATTGTAATCAAACAAAGTGATGTCATCCTGAGAGTTTAGCAAAGCAAACTATCAAAAAATCTGAAGGGTAATGGACAATAGTTCATGATGTTACCTGTACAATCAGGGAGTCATCATTAACTTCAAAGTAGAAACCACCTGGAGGAGGTTCATAATTCTCAGGGAAAGCACCACAAAAAATCTGCCCCAAATCAAGATGAAAATCATGATTTAATACCACTAACAGGTAATAAATGGAACCATATATATCTATCATGAAAATTCACACAGTCCCAGATCATAAAAAGAAAGAGCAATCTCAGTTATTCACCTCAGCAGATGATCGGCACCGATGGATTCCCGGTGGGTTCTTGCGGCTTGGTTGATCTGTGGCCGGTGGGGCTACGAGTTGAGGGCTTAATTGCTTAAAGTGAGATCAAGTTTTGAGAGATGAGGGCTTGAGAGAGTTGATGCGAGATCGAGAGATGAGAGAGTTGAGTCACTTGAGTACAGAGCCAGTGCGAGATCGAGAGATGAGAGAGAAGGGTTCTGCCATCTGGGCTTCTGTTTTCTCCAAAAAATTTCGGCCCAAAAAATTGGGGTGGGCTACAGCCCATCCTGCCCTTGGGCTGGATCCGCCCCTGCATTGTTCCATAATCCTATTGTAACTGGAATTTCAGAAATAAGTATTTACCAGAATCGTCAGATGGAAGAACTACAACAAATAGTACTGGACAGCTTCCATATCGTGAATTTATGCCATCCATCTGGCAGGTAAGTTTCATCAATAGTTGGTTAACATAACCTGAAGAAATACTCTTTAGCTGTATCGTACTGTTTATTCAATATAGTGAGTGAAGCTGTTGTAGACGTGAGTAATTTTTATGAATGTGTGTGTACTAGTAACTCTAATCAGTTGCTTTGCTTGTTACAGTCCTTTGTTACACACAAGGTACTTGTACGAGCTTCAGGTTGGTACTTTTCCCTTTCACGGAAAAATCTTTTGCTATACTTTCGTCTTGCTTAGTTTCTGTTCTTGACTATGGACATACTTATCTGTTAATTCTGATTTCTCTCAGAGGATCATCTGCCTATGAGTTCTGATCAAGAACATATCCGGAATGGCTATTGCCTTCACTTAACATCCGGGATAAGTTTATAGTGAAGGATGTAAGTTAAATCCACATCTTTCCCATGACATATAGCATACCTGTTTCAAAGCAATTCTTGTTGGAGTTATCAATGCATCTGGGTTTCGCAGGCTGGTATCGTCATTGTCTCATGATTATGAGTTCGAGGAGTCACATTGTCGCGAAACTAAGCCGCAAGATCGCTTATGCCAAAGATATCTCAGTGGGATACCGGGATAGGAGCTCTCTTTTGTAGTTTTGATTATGTAAAGCAACTAATGTAGGATCAGTATACCATACTGTAAATCGCCGACACAAATGTAGTATTGTATAGGAACAAAGAGAACAAGCAAGACACTTTCAAGACTCATATTAATTTATGATCTTGATACTCTAAAGAATTGGATTATAACCCCAAGGGGTTATAAAGGATGAAACATTTTATAATCGGAAAATAAAAGACTGAAACTTTTTATTTTGTCAAGGTTGAGACTTTGGAGAGAGAAAGAAATGAAATGAGCTTTCCCAATTCCGGTCTGCTCTATAATTTTTCCCGCCAATTTACGAGCTTTGGCGCCAATAATCCCTAAAGCCGCCACATATGTTCATCTCACTTGAAGACTCCATTTTTTGGTCCTAAACCCAATAATGGCCTCCAAAAACAAAACCCTAATCGATCTCTTCCAACCCGCCCGACCTGCCAAGCGTCTCAAACCCGACTCTTCTCCTTCCGATGACGTCACCGCCGAGGAGCCAGCTTCGTCATCATCTCTCACCGCCGAGCAGAAGTCGCGCGTGGAGTTTCAGAAGCTGCTGGCCAAAGCCAAACGCAAACGCTCTATCTGCTCCGGCAAAGTCTCCGATTTCAACTCCAAAGGTTCGATTTTTTTTTTATTTAAAATTTTGATTTCAATTTCTGAATGATTTGGTTTTTAAATTTGAGTGTGTTTGTTTTTAGGCGAGGGAGTGAAACTTGAGGAGCTACTTGTGGATGACACGTGGCGTTCGGCGTTGCCGTCGGAGCTTCAGAAGCCGTACGCTGTCAACCTCTGCAAATTCGTCGAGAGCGAGATTTCCGCCGCCGTGTACGGTGACGGCCGAGGTCAGATGATATATCCGCCGACTCACTTGATCTTCAACGCTCTGAATTCGACCCCCTTTGATCGGGTCAAGGTTGTAATTTTGGGCCAGGACCCGTATCATGGGCCGGGTCAAGCTATGGGTTTGTCTTTCTCTGTTCCACAGGGAGTGAAGGTCCCTTCGAGTTTGGTTAATATATTTAAAGAGCTGAACAAAGATGTTGGATGTTCAATTCCTTCTCATGGGAATCTCGAGAAATGGGCTGTTCAGGTTTTGAAATCGAATCAATCAATGCATTGCTCTTAACTTAGTCTTTTATGGATTCTGCTTCAGTTCTGCTATTGATATATTTCTCTGTGATTTAATTTTAGGGTGTTCTGTTGCTCAATGCTGTTCTCACCGGTGAGTTGAGTTTCGGCTATATTGCAAATATGTGCTCTTTGTATTGTTAGTTTTCATGTGTGTGAGTTTTAGTTTTTTGTATTTTGTATTTTGTATTTCAGTTAGGAATCATCAGGCTAACTCTCATGCAAAGAAAGGATGGGAACAGTTCACTGATGCTGTTATCCAAGCGATTTCGCAGAAGAAGAAAGGAGTTGTGTTTCTGTTGTGGGGAAACTCTGCACAGCAGAAAGCCAGGTAGATCTCTTATGCAATTTATCTCTAGTTTCGGAAAATTATGAGATCAATGAGTCCTCACTAGAATGAGTTGGTTAGTAGTACTGTAGTAGGTGTATATCTGTTTTTAAATTGATATGGGATTTCCATTGCCTTGCAGATTAGTTGATGTATCGAAGCATCACATTCTGAGAGCGGCACATCCTTCTGGTTTGTCAGCACACAGGGGCTTCTTTGGCTGCAGGTTAGTCATTTTTAAGAAAGATTGTGTTCTGTTGTCTTTGAAAATATTTGCAACCATAACATACATGTACCAGAATATAATGTAGTTGTGTATGATTGTGTTGAGCAGCATTACTGAGAAACGAAACTTAATAATTGCTCATGATGTGAACAGGCATTTCTCGCGTACAAACCTGCTTCTCAAGGAGATGGGAATACCTCCCATCGATTGGCAACTTTGATCTGCAAAGTAATATCAAGCCGGCGACGCCTAACTCTTTTCCCTCAGTCTCTGTCATGAAGTCATGTATGATCGACGAGGTTTGGACTAGTTCTAGATGTTAGTGCATTAGCCTTGTTGTACAGAATACGGATGCTCTTGATATCTCCATGTATCTGAATAGTGTTGCCTCTTACACTTCATTTTGTCGGACTCTCGGATCATCTGTACTTGACTACTTATTTTGAATGTGTTTCTGCTCTTCAATGCCATTCTGATCTTTGTAGTTTCTTCATTTCCTAGCTTATCCTATTTTTCTTTTCGGAACTTTGTACAATCTGCAATCAAAGTTGAACAAATTCTAAACGCCCTATCCACACTAGGCTAGTGGCTTCAAAAGCACAACCATGTGCCCAGCGAAGCTTACAGACTTGGACTTCTTGTGTCTACATGTGATTGGCTCACTCCCAACAACAGTCAACACACGCCACCACTTATGAAGCAAAAGGACTTTTGTTTTCAGCCACAACCCAGAAAAGCTCAAGTAGTAAAAACCAACGGTCCTGATTATAATTCAAGGTTTCACCAACTCTACAATATCCTAAACAAGCAATAAACCCAGAAATTGTATCTGCGTCTGTTGGCTTGGCCTCACACCAGGTTGGATTCATATTTTTATATTACATTGTACATGTCCTCTAGCTTTTTCTGTTTAATTGTTAGTACTAGTATTACTGCTTATGGCTTAAGAAATTAAGAATCAGTACCATGATGTTTTTTCATCTAATTTTTCGAATCAAAACCAATCATGAATCGGAATCCAACTACGGATCTTGTAAATTATTGATCTTTCATGTTGCTCTTCAAAATTTTAAGCAAAACAGTGATGTTTTTATTGGTATTGGTATGGTCATAGAGGTCTTTCACTGCAATTCATGCTAAAGTAATCTGTGTTGATGGAACTATGTTTAATTTTTCAGGATATGACGAGCATTATTTCAAGCCACCACTGTAATTGGTCATTTGGAATTCAAGATAATCCAAACACAGGATTTAGCAAGGTTCTGCCTCCAGGACATACTTCACATTTTCCTTCAAGAGGATTGACTTTCTCCAATGGTAATTATCAAATTCGTTACCAAACTGATCGAAGATGGAGGCCTATCTTTTGTAGTTCAGTTGACGGCATAAATCCAGATGACTCGGAAGATCAAAATGATGCAAAAGAATCTTCGAAAGCTGAAAATGGAGGGGTATGGCACAAGTTACATTAATTGCATATTTAAACACCATTTTGGCTGCAATTAATCGCATACGCGTAGATGAAAGAGTGACACCATTAATTTTATACTGTGCCCTGATGGTTATTTCAGGGTAATAATGAAATGGTAAGAGAGAATCTTGAAAGACTTGTTGGTACAGATGACTCCAGGTTTAGTGGGATAGACCTGGCAACTCTTATTAGGAAAAAGTATGGGAGGTCCTATGATGTTCAACTGATAAAGAAGGTATGCTTCCTCACTGTCATCTGTGAAAATTGCATGCACAGTAGTCTATTGGGTTTGTCAATCTCACTGCTTCAGTGTTGACATGTTTCGTAGGAATTCCTGGGTAGAAATCTCCTGGCAATGAATGTGATGTGGAAGTACATGGAGCAGGTGTGAAAATCCTTAGTCAACAATTCGAAGAGTTTTGCATGAATGTAGATGATGATGATCTGGAATATTTCGATCTATTTTTACAGATTTTATTTCCTTTTTTTCCTTAGAGATCCTTTCCATTGACTGAAGAAGAGTATCTGCTGAGGCTTGATGAAGTTGCAAACAACTTGAGGTGCTGGGGAGCTGTGTCACATATCCGAAACAGTCTAGCTACTGTGAAAGAGAGGCCGCGGATGGGGAAGGTAAGAAAAAAAGTTCATCTTTCAAAAGCTTCAAGCTTGCAGGAAAGAACTTGCATTGTTCATTCATTTTTCTAGTACACAATATGACGGACTTGTTCATCTCATTTGCTGCAGGCTGTCTGCATTTTTATAGACATGGACGAGTCTGGGGGACGTGCAAATGAATGGATTTACAAGTAAATTGCAAAGGTGGAGTAATCACCTACAGAATGTAATTGTCCTCAAGAATTCACCAACATACGAACAGAAAGTTACTTGAAGATGAACACAGACGAATGTTAAAAATGATTCAATATAGTAAATGTATAATTAGTAATCACTTCTGCATCAGTTTATGGTGATCGAAATCCTGAAGTCAGTTTTCATATTTTCGCTACATATTAACTTTAATAGTCTAATCTAATGAAGTATTCTGTTTAAGTATGCAGCAGAGCAGCTTTAATAAACACCTCTGTATTTACCAGCCGATCATGGCGATTCATATTTCTTCAATGACCAATAAGTCAGTTTCTGCCCGTACTCTTACAAGCTTGTAAAGAGACACTTGATTCACTTACCAAATCGAACATGAGTAATCAAAGGTGCTGCGGCATTACCTGTGCAGCTAGCTAAACAAAGTATCTATTGATCCTGCTGGCGATGTCATTGAGGCACGCATGTGATCAGAAAGGCTTCAACTATATTATATGATTAGACTAATCAACTTAAGATCTACCTAGCTAGTTGTGGCGGTAGAGATGATGATACGGCAGGGGGGATCTAGGATTTTGATATTGGGAGACTGTACTGTGGCTGCGCAATTTTTTTTTAATGTTTTAAATCGTTGTAATGTCTAATATTGAAAGGGATCATTTACTGCTTCACATATTTTACTGAATTAGAGTTATCAAAATTTGAACTAGCCTAAAGTTACAAAACTGTTTATAGAATACAAGAATAAAGAAGACCAAACCAATAACTCCATACAACAAAAAAGTAAAAAATAAAAACGACAATGCAACAAATTAAAGTATAGATTATATATAAGTCATAAACAAAGGTAATAGCTCAAATGACTACTATTATAATACCTTCAACATAGAAAATTGAGAAAAAAAAAACATAGTAAACAAAAAAATAAGCTCAACACACAAAATTCCTCGCTTCTAATATCTTAATATCTTACATATTTAATCAATATCACACATATTTCACAATTCAAATTCAATGTTTAGGTTGAATGGGCAAGGTTGAAAATAATAATAGTCGAGAACTCTGAATTATTTCGTAGTCTTGAATTAAGAAACAAGCATTCGTTGATATTTGCTGTATATAAATATATATATATTAATTTTATATTATTTTTGTGTGAAATTACCACATATCTTATATTTTGTGACTTTTTGCCCAAAATCCTTGTCGATTGCAGCCGGAGCAGCCCACCAGCTGAATCCGCCCCTGATGACACATGACCGCACAAAATCAACGAGCACTTAATAGGAATAGTCTGCTTGATATTACAAAGTCCAGCACTTAAGATTTCTATGTTTGATGTCATAATGAAGTTCTAATGTTCTATTATCTGTTACTTTTTGTAGATTAGCTACTAAAGATGGTAACTTTGTGACTCATCCCTCTAAAGATGGTAACTATGGAAAAGATCCCTTCTAATCTAAAGATGGTAACTTTAATTGGATTAAAGTCATTTTACAGCTGTGCTTGCAATGGTAACTTTTTTATATGTTATCCTCCCTATGGTATAAGCCAAAGTGAGAAAACAAAACATTAGGGACAAGTCAACAAAAAACAACAGAAGCAAGCTCTTCCTCAGTCTCTCTCCCACATCAGCTGAAGCTCCTGCAAAACCCTAAAGACTAAACTCTCAAACTCTACTCTTGTTTCTTTTGGAGTTTCGAATAGAGAAGCTAGTTAAACCAAACTCAGTTCTACTTAAAACATAGTTTGAGTTATAACTAGCTTTTAGATTGCCTTCTGGAACATGATCCTCGCAAGTTAAAAAGAGAACAACAACACTCAAAATTTGAAAGCTTTCTTTCAGAATGATTGATGGTAGTGATCATCATGATGCAGCAGCAGAACTCATCTGCACCCGCGCCACACTCAATCCCTCCCTCCACCGCCGCCGCTAGATCACCCACGGCCGCCTCCGCCACCGCCACTCCTCCTGTCTCCCGCCACCCTCTTCCCCTCCCGCTTCCTCCGCCGACCACCGCCGTCGCCGATCATGCCACCCTGCCGATCGGCGACGCCGTGACACGTGTTCGGATCTCCGACATCTGCCCCTACGATGGAGCCCCGACCGGGCCCTACGTCAAGGCCGTGGAGGCCCTGTCGTCGTCTCTGATGAGGCACAACGCCGCCGTCATCGAACTCAGCGCCGACGACGCCGCTCTGTTGCGCTGCGGCTTGGAAGTTTCCAGGCTGTATTTCCGGAGCCGAGCTCAGCTCGGAGCTGGCAAAGGCACCCGTGGAGTTTATATGTACAGGGCCGGAAGGTAAAAATAGCTATTGTGTTGTTAGCCATAGTAATAATAATAGCTACATTGAGTCTGTTATATTGTAATTATATTGTATTGATGTGAGGTTTGGTTGTTGTAGGGCCGTGGAGGACTGGGACTCATCGCCACCGTGCATGGCGGATGTGTTTAGGTGTATGGGTAAGGCGGCTCATGTTGCCTTATCTGCAATAGCTAGGAATCTTCGGCTACGAAGCGAGTAAGGATTTGGTGATGTGTGTTCTTTCCTTTTCTGTGTTCTATGTTTTTTTGGATATGTGCTTATTGCAAACATGTATCATCATCTGCAGTGTTTTTAGCCATTTACTTGATGATACTCCATTGCCAGCTAATGAGGTGTCTTCTTCGGTGCTTTTGGCAACCTGCTCGAATGCCTCGTTGCAGAATGGAAAAGGTGCTATTGGGGGAGGGAAGCCAGGTGTTAATGGGGAAGTGGAGAAGGGATTGTTGACGTTGATATCCTCGGACAGTCCTGGTATACAGGTGCTTTTCTTTTGCAATGTACTTAATAACATCATTAGTTTCGTTTTCACTTGTGAAAAAGAATGTGAAAGGTTTATGTTTTCTGCGAATTGATTGTGCAAATTGTCTTCTGCTCAGGTGTGTGACCCCAATGGTCGTTGGTACCTAGCAGACAGTGGGTTAGCTCCTGGGGATCTTTTACTGATTACAGGTAAGGCGCTCACCCATGCTACTGCTGGCCTTCGACCTGCAGCATCCTATAAAGCCGCCCTTGATTATTCCGCAGGCATTAATGCTGGTGGGAGGTATTGTCAATTGGTTTCATTTGTTGCTTGTGTGCATCTTTCTTCACCGTTTCAGACTTTCAGTTGGCACTGTAGGAGGTTCATTTGGAATTAATCTGGTTGCATGTGGTGATTGCAGGACATCACTTGCATTTAGGCTCATGCCACAAGGTAATGCTATACTGGATTGTTCTCCCATTGCAGCAGCTGGCCATGTCATTCCCCAGAATTATGTCCCCATATCTGTAAGCCAGTTTATGGATGATCTTTCTGCTGAGGAAGATGTGTTGTGCAATCGTACTGAAAGTGCTTTTGTGAGTTTTATCTTCAATTAGCTGATGCAGCACATGCTCAAAGTTTTGATATTTATCTGATACATGGACTGATAGACAGCTTAAAACGAAATGCAGATGCAGGTACCTCAAATAAATTTGAACAAGGATCCGTCTTTAAGAAGTGTTCTCTCAGACCCCTTATCGTAAGTTGTTTTTTGAGTTGTGCTCAATTCCTTATCTGTCTGATCATAAACTGTTTCCTTTCCAGTCACTCTCCTATGATGCTCAGCGAAACCAAGCATTTTAATTCACAACAATAGTGAGAACATCCGAATATACAGTATATATCTATATTTCAAGGCATAAGGAACTTACAAAGTCAAGATCTATTTGTATGAAATTGCTGTGATGCTAATCAATTACAGCAAATGAATTTTTCTGGAGAAATACTAGGATTATTGACTTATCATATCTTTAGTTGTATTAGTCTCCATCTGCTCTTCCTCTTGTTCCTTGTATTGATACTCATTTGTGGTTTTAAAGTTAGTTGGATAAATAGGGTGCTAAAGTGTTATTGTTTCCCTCAATGATTCAGTGGTGCATTCCTTGAAGATGCCATGGTAGTTTCCTGTGGGCATTCATTTGGCGGTCTCATGTTGAGAAGAGTAATTGAAACAGTAAGTAGGCTTCTCCTGATATTTGAAGATTTATTAGATACTGCTGTGCTGTTAGTACCTGTTACTATGGATTTGCCTGTGTAGATGTGTACTAGAATCATAACAGTGGTTACTTATTGCATCACAGGCAAGATGTACCCTCTGCAATGCAGAAATTGAGACCCGGTCTTTGGTTCCTAATCTTGGTACATTTCATTCCACGTTTAGTTCATTCTAAGAGTGTTCTGATTTAATTTTGTTCCAAGCTGTTCTTTTGTAAATCATAAAATTTCCTCTCACACACATACCTCCCCATTCCTTTTGCTGAGGGAACACACCCTTTTGTGTTTTTTATATTTATGAATTAACATAGATTGATATTCTCAACAGCTCTAAGAGCTGCTGCTGCAGCAGTGAAGCATGAAGATGATCGAAGGCTATTTCATAATGCTACTATCCGAAAGCGTCGGAAAGAATTGGGTGACCAAATGGATTCGTCTCGAAGACTGATCAGGGTGTGTAGAGAAGGCCTTACATTTTTGTTATCATATCAATTAAGACTTCTGAGATCATAAAGCCATCATTAGAGCATCCCAAACTTATTTTCTTGTTCTGGGAACTGATATACAAGAAAATATGGACACAATATGTGCATAAAGCATTTGTGACTTCTGAAAATTGTAGGCTGTGGGGTGGCAAAATTGATATGGTGTTGAAAGAGCTTAGTCAGAATATGAAATTCATACGATCTATACAAACATATGTATTTTGAGTGAATAGCATATACTTTCATGTTTCATAGTTCCTGTTGAACAATTTCCCAAGTGTGCAGGAAAATGGAGATGTTGGTGATGATGCAATTAATCGTGGGGTGCAGTATCCTTTTTCTGTGGATGAAAAAGTAATAATTAAGGTGAGTTCTTTTCAAAGCTTATAAAAACTGTCTACCGGCCCTGATGTTACACTCAATTGAATAGTAGTTAGAAACTAAATGCCTTATTATGCAGGGGAACCGAAGAACTCCAGAAAAATTTGTTGGCAAGGAAGCAGTCATCACATCCCAGTGTCTAAATGGCTGGTGAGTTGGCATGACCTCCTAACCTGTGCCTTTGTCATGTGTTTTTCATGTTCACGTACGTTTTATTCAAGCTATCTTGATCCAAGAGTTAATTAGTAAGCAGAATACTTGTCTTGCTTCACTACACAAGTTGCTTCTTCTTTTATTTCCACATGATAAAATTGTACATTTGCATGTGCGTATGCGTATTCATTTTGAAATAACCTTTCCAGATAGAATTAGATCATTCAAATTTGATTTGGCAGAAACACTTGTATCATATGTTTATTTTTCCATGTTGTTGCAGGTACTTGCTCAAGATTATTGGAACTGGAGAGAATGTTAGGTTGCAATACCGTTCTCTGAGGAAGATGTAGAGCTAGAACACACTGGTCATAGAGGATAATGCTCTTCCATTCAGAACAGATTTTGAAGACTATTAAATTTATTGTATTACTGAGCTTCATAACTAGAAGTACCTCTTGCGGAAAATACAAATTTAGCTGAATACAGCTCTGTTGTAACTGATTCGGATCTTATTAACCGAAAGAGAGCAGGTGTATTAGGACTCCCAGAGATTTTGTCGACGCCTTGCTTTGTAAATGAAAAGCCAAGATGTTTTTAGGTAGTACTGGGTTCCAAAGTAGAGCTGTAATATCGTGATCATAAACCAAGTATTTCAAAGCATATTCTTCATCATGATTGTTTGTTTGTTCAGAGTTGTGAGTGATCGAACTTTCTAGAGAGCTTAAAAGGGAGAGTGGAATTTGATCACGAAGTGGTGCATATGAAATGGTAGACTTCAATTACGTTCGGTGAAGTCAGGTCTTCCAAACTCAAAATTGGGTAGCAAATGAAGTCTTAAAAGACTTGAACACTAGAGAGCACACCCCATCACAGTAATCACATTACACATGATTCCATAAATGTAAGATAGCACTCCAGGAGTCCCAGGTGGGCTGTGAGCCTGTGACTTGTTTGAGTGCTTCCCCGTCTCATTCTCAACTCTCAAGTAAGCAAACGTGCGCTGGCTACTAGCTTGCTCCAACTTCTCATTTGGTCCAAAAGAAAGGTTTGTCCTAGCTAGTTCAAGCCCTCGCAAAACAAGAGTTGAATTGCAACAATTGAATCGAAAGTTTCATCATATTCTCTCTCTTGTAGATCCCATATAACTAATATAAGGGTCATCATCCCCACATTTTTGTTATATTGAGCATGGCAAGCTTCTTGAATTTGGCTATGAAATCACCTGATCAGACTGATCAAGACAATATGACTATTTCACCATATGTAGGCCAATGTAGTATTTTAAGTCACAATTTTTTCCTTTGGTTATATATGTTACAACTTAGAACTTGTAGTATAATTTGGTAGCTTTAGTTTTACTTGAGTAAAAGTAAAGCCAACAAAATAGGGGGACAAAGAAGGGACACAATTAGTTTTGGTTGCTATTTTTACAAGGCAAGAACAACATGCATGTCACTCTCCATCTCTCTCTACTTGTAGATTTCTTCACTCTCTGCTTGTAGATTTCTTCATCTTCTTCTGTTCAGTACATATATCTAGCTAATTATCCTATTTCGTACGTATTTAACTTAACGAACTTTTATTAAATCATAATTATATCTTATCGCCGACATAACAACATTCACTGGTAAGAGACCTACGACTTCGATGACCAGACCAAGTTCCATCTCGGCATGGTCATTGCTCACGCGCTCATCCAAGAACCCACCAAGGAACACTTCAGCAAAAGGGTAAAGACATTGATCCCACATCGAAGAATAGGTAAGAGCTTCAATTCCAACCACCTTCATAAGCAGGGTAACTTAGCATTAATGGTACGCATTCATTACTCAATCACGCCGTTACTTTGTTTAAACTCATATCTCGTTTCTGACTTAGGCATCAGAGGGTTGAAGGCGGGCCAGTCCCGTCTCTCCTTAACCATTGTTCTTCTTAACATCGAGAACGGTGAGATCAGAGCGATCGTGAAGCGGTATCGGAAGTAATCACAAGCAATCATTCAAGAGTGATAGTGATAAGACCCAACCAGATTGATAGAGCGGTAACGATATCAACTACAAGCGAAGCGACAGTGATACCTCCATTCAGTAATGTAACTACAATTACTTCTCCTTGTTCAATATCAATCACCCTCAGCGGTTTTGGATATTAACGTTGGCGCCGTCTATGGGAATCCACACCAGAAATTATTTTTCCAACCACGAAGCATTCAGCGAGCGACGAGCATGGACACTTTCTTGACACTTGGCATGACACCGAGCACTCAATGAGAACTCCACCAAACGCCTGCCACAAACAAAAATGTCGACGAGTCTGTATTCATACAGCGACCGGGAAAGCAACATGTTACTCAGGACCAATAGGCATCCACCGACACTGAGAGGCGTGCCAACGATATGGCACATCGGTACGAGTTGGCGATGCAGAAATGCCTTAAGATTGAGAGAGCCCGAGAGTTCGAACACCAGCAATATATGTAGTCTAAGTCAAGACTGAAGAGCGAGGACAACTTAATTCAGAATCCACGGCGGAATCCCTGAGCATGAAGCCTCACGAGGTGATCTGTTAGAGGGAGGTGGTCATCCGATCACTATTACGCCATCAGCGTCTGCAGAACACGGGGCCACCACCGATGCTGGAAAGACTGCAACGAAACCTTGAGCCGGAGCTGAACAACGCCGCACACGTGCCCCACCTGCCTATCTGGGAACAACCATTACCACCACCACCCCCGCTCGAGACCGCACCACTAGTACACCCGGTCGTATAGGAGTAGCGACAAGGATCGCCGAGCTGGAGGCCATGGTACGAAAAATGGCGCAACCAAAGACAAGCTACCTAGATCAAATGCTGCCAACAGTCCGCGTTGAACCATTCTCGACAGATATCATGCTCTGAGGCCGGCACCAGCTAGCCAAAGTAAAAATCGAACGATACAGGGGGAAGACGAATCTATCCCCTCATATCGACATTTTCGCCTCGGCGACGACCGACAAGGGATATGGAGAGCCTCACCGGCGAGGCACTCAGCTGGTTCCTCAGCCTACCGCTGAGATCCATCAACTCCTTTCAAGAACTTATTAGAGCATTTTTAAAAAGGTATATCACATCGGTTAACTGCTCTCTCACCTATAATCAATTGCAGGCCATGCGGCAGGAAGCATCTGAAGGGCTATCTACCTTCATTTCGCGATGGAACATCGCCACCACCAGCTGCCACGACATCACTAGCGACTCGGCCTTTTGCGTACTCCAGAATGCTCTACAACTGGGATCATTATCATGGAAACTCAACGAGAATCCGGCAATCACCTATGACGACCTCCTTGACTGCGTGACATCACACGCCCAATTAGAGCTACAAATTTTTGGCTCTAACCCCACGCTGACACAACAGGTAAATACTTTTTCTAACACCATGGTCCCAAATGTGTAGAGCGCGCTCCCCGCACCCAAACCAACGCGAGCAGCATCGCCTAAGTATCGGTCAGGCTCGCGTGATCATAACCGCTGGGATTGGAAAAAGGATAACCGAAGAACGTGAGGTTATTAGAAGCATTATAACGATAAGGGTAGCTACAAAAATAATGGGAAAAGGTATCGGGAGGACATAAATGATAGACCCCGTGATAACACCGTGACACGACCTAGAATGGAGCATCAAGTTTTCAACGTACTCAATGCAAAATACATCGATATCCTGGAAGCTCACCCGGATGTGTTCCCGCTACCAAAGAAAACATATAGGGCCACGACCTACAGGAAGACCGAAAAGTGGTGCAACTTCCACCAGAACGAATCGCACGACACCGAAAAGTGTTACAGCATGAAAGAAGCGGTGGAAGCACAACTCCAGAAAGGCAACTTGGTGAAGTTCAAATTAGGGAATGAGGCACCGCCGATGCAGGGAGTGGCTAGCATTAGAAGGATCAACGCGATCACCAGCGGGAAGTCTAAGGCAGAACGAAAAAATGAGCGAGTCGTATGCAGTCTACGGCAGGGTCCGGCAAAGATAGCCAATACGGGCTGGGGTTCCATCACATTCTATGAATCCGAGGAATAGGGTCAATCCCAGGTAACGGAAGATTACCCATTCTTGGTCGACGTCGTCGTTGATCTTTGCAGCGTCGGGAAGTGTCTACTGGACACCGGATCCTCCATCAACATCATATTTTTGCAGGCATATCAGAAACTTGAGAGACTCCCCTCCAAACTCAAGAAGGATCACTTCACGCTACTCAGCTTCTCGGGCAATCAAATCCAACCATTAAGGAGCGACTATCTGCGAATTTCCCTGGGGCAGAAGGGTTGCAACTCAAAAACCCACATTGAGTTTCTAGTTGTGGATGCCCTATCATACTACAACGCCATCATTGGATGCAACACGCTAAGCAAAATCAATGTCATCGTATCACAACGAATGCTGCTAATAAAGTTCCCCATACTAAGCGGCATATACACGCTTCGGGGGACAACACCCACACTTCCAGGATCATTAAACGACGCCAACTATCCAGCAAGAGAGGTATGCCTACTCACTAGCGACCCATCAGCAGAAACGCCAGATGACCCGAGGGAGGGACCTCTCATGGCCAGTCCCGTCAGTGAAGAATCCACCAAGCTCATCTCAGAATCAGATGAGCACCTCGAGCGAACAGTCAAAATTGAGGCTAACTTGGACCCAGAAATCGAGACCGCCCTCGTTAACATCCTTAGAGAATGCCACAACATATTTGCATGGTCTTATGCCGACATGCCGGGCATATCGACCGACATCGTATTGCACAGGTTGGGAATATCGCCAGATGTAGTACCCAAGAAACAAAATGCAGGGCATATAACGAGGAGCAGTATGCCGCCATGCAGGAAGAGGTAACCAAGCTCCTTAACATAGGGTTTATCAAAAAGGTCCAATACCCGACATGGGTCTCCAATGTCGCCATGGTCAAGAAAAGCAACAATAAATGGAGAATGTGAGTTGACTACACCAACGTCAATAAGGCCTACCCGAAAGACTCTTTTCTGCTACCAAGGATAGACCAACTCGTGGATACAACCAGTGAGCATGAGCTCTTATCCACAATGGATTGCTACTCCGAATACAATCAGATAAAGATGGATCCAACAGATGACGAGGTGACATGCTTCATAATGAATCGGGGACTTTACTGTTACAACGTCATGCCTTTCGGAATAAAGAACGCAGGGGCGACATACCAATGGTTCACGACGGAACTGCTGGCCACGTTGGACAGCGACACGGTAGCGGTCTACTTCGACAACCTAGTAGTAAAGAGCAGACGCCGACAGAGTTACGTTAAAGATCTGAAGGCGATCCTGGACATCCTCATTAGTAGCGGGATAAGACTCAACCCAGTGAAATGCATCTTTAGAGTCTCACTGGCCAAGTTTTTGGGATACATGATAAATTCAAGGGGCATCGAGGACAACCCAGAAAAGGTGCAAGCCATCCTCAACACAACACGGCCGGTTACAAAGCCGGACCTCCAAGCCTTGACCGGAAAACTGGCATCGCTATCACGGTTTATCTCCCGCTACACCTACAAGTGTAACCCATTCTTTAAAGCGATAAGGATCACAAAGAAGAAAACGGTCAAGTGGACCGACGAATGCGAAGCTGCGTTAATCGAGATCAAACAATATCTTGCCCACATCCCGTTCCTGTCAGCCCCAATACTGGGTGAAATCTTATATATTTACTTAGCTGTTTCAATAACTGTCGTCAACTCCGCCCTCGTCAGGCAAGAGGCTGACACAGAATTACTAGTATTTTTTTGTAGGAAAGGGACTGGATAAAGTGGAGACGAGGTATCCGACATTGGAACAACTAGCCTTAGCGCTAATCATGTCGGCAAGATGACTAAGGCCGTATTTCCAATCACACATATCCATGTCCTTACGAACCAACCATTTCGACAGGCACTCGAAAGCCCGGACCACTCGGGAAGACTAACCAAGTGTGCAATAGAGCTCAGCAAGTTCGACATCAAATACCAACCAAGGGTGGCAACAAAAGGTCAAGCGATGGAGGACTTCATAGCGGAACTCACATTGACAACGGAGGACCAATTAGATTTACCAACGCCAATATCGCCCGATACAACAACATCAGCACTGACATTGCCCATACGATCATCTAGCTGGAACTTTTATGTTGATGGGTCACGGACATCTGACGCAGCAAGAGCAGAAGTAATCCTAATTGGGACAAGAAAGATCTACGCTGAATACACCCTATGATTCCTCTTCCCAGCGTCAAACAACGAGGCATAGTATGAAGTGTTAATCGCCGGTCTTCAGCCCACTACTGACTCAGGAGCTAAGATGTGACGACCCGAACCAGAATCAGTATAGTAATCGGCTTAATCCACGAGTTTACGAGTAATCACAGTTTTCCGTAAATTAATCGAATTGGTGGTTTTGATCACGACTTAATTATCGGAAGAGAATTTGAGTTAAGTCTCTTCACGAGAATTGTAGTACGCATGATTTCGAGTTTGTGGGAAGTTTCAGATAATTGTTTTGACGACTGAGGAATATGTTATGAATATTTGAAATCGCGTAATTTCGTCGTGTTTATCCGTTTGGATTGAGTTATCCGAAACGTGATTGTAATTCAATTTGGACCGTCGATCGTATCGAGCCGCGAGTAAAAATATCGAGAATAGTCGGAAAATTGTCGAAAAATCACTATTTGAAAGTTTGACCGGCGTTGACCAGACTTGGAGGCGTCGATCGAAGGAGGAAAAACATCACCGTTTGACTCGCCGGCGACTTTCTGTTTCTGGCCACCTCCGGCTTTGATTTTGGTATGTTTCGATTCTCCTTGAAATTTGCAACTTTTTAGAACTTGGATTTGTGAAAATTGGTTTCGATTTGTGGGAGAACGAGTGAGTTGGAGTTCTTGATTTTCCGGCCGGAATCGGGTTCGTTTGGGGGCCGCGCTCCAGTGGCTTTCCGGTGAGATTTTTGGGTGGAGTCGACTGGGTTTTGCTCTAGGATGATTTCCCCCTTTGGTTTTGAGGGACGAGGTGGCGTGACGGCGCCGGAATCGGCTAGGAAAGTTTTCCGGCGATTCTCGGCCGTGAGTTTTTCGAGCAGGTTTTGGGCCAGTTGCCGTCCGATATGGCCCTTGGTGTAGTTGTAAGATGTGTTGGGCTTGAAGAGGAGAAGCTACGGTGAGTTTGGCCGCCGGGAAATTCCTCCGGTTGACGGCGCGCCGCCGTTGGCGGTGGCGATCAACGGTAGAGCTCTGGCGACTCGTTGACTTTTTGGAATTTGACAAATTTTATGTCGTTTTGCTCGTAATCGTGCTCCGATCATCGCCTTGAGCTTTTCGAGTTGATTTGGATGCCGGATTTTTAGTCGAGGGTTTATGTGGAGAGTTTGGGGAATTTCGATGATGATTTTGTATCGAGTTATATGTTTCCGGAAATGGTTGATTTCCGAGGTGTGGTACAGAGTAATGGATTGTGATTTTGATCAGTTATATTTTGTGATTATTCAGGGGATCGAGATCATACGTTGGGCGAGGGATCTTCCGCCGGATCTCGTGATTAGCGCGTTTGCGTGCTGTGTTATCTGTGAGTGGACTTTTTATTTACACTGTCGTAGTGAGTTCTTGATTTCCGTATTTATTTCTAGTACGATGTTGAGATTATTTATTGTTTTTGGAGGTATTGTTTTATATTTTATATGGTGATGGCATTTACTTAGGATCGATGCATTAGCTACTCGGCTGATCACCGGTAGTCCAGATCCAGGGTTGAGAGATTCCCCTAATGTGCCCACTAGGCTTGAGAGATTCGCCTAGTCTATCACCGTCGGACTTGAGAGATTCGCCTGACACCTCCATTCATTTTATGAACCCGCTTTGTTTTATGATATATGTAAATAGTGAAAGGCATATGATTATTTTCGTCCACTCACTCTAACGATTTTATTTGCCTTTCTTCTGGGCTTTTCAATTTCCGTGCCCAGTTTGCAGTTCGGATTCTGGTGTCTCACGTCGCAGTCGGAGGCTTAGCGTTCGAGCTACCTTTCTTTTCCAGTAGGTTTCTTGTTTTGCCTACTGTTGTATATTTTTGTATATATACACTAGAGGTCGCTCTTATTACTCTGTCGCTATACTTCCATATGTTTTTCCCCGGATTTCTATAAAGTACAGTTTTGATTACTACTTTACATTATTGTTATGATATTGAGAAATCCGGATGGGATTGGTGCCCACGGTTTGGCTTTTGTGGCATAGGATGAAGTGTATTTTCGGGTGCAGGTTAATGGAAATTCCACGTTATAGCGAAACTCTGCCAAAATTTTTATGGTTTTTGCAAGTTCGTGTTTTCAGAAGGGGTTCGATTCCGGTTTAGGAAAATAAATCGGGGTTGGGTCCTTTCAGCTTGGTATTAGAGCATTAGGTTTCAGGTTCTGTAGACTGTTGTAGTTGTGACACTAAGGGTATTTGAGTATGTACAACATGTCTGGAGCGATGACCCGACTGGCCAGCGGTTACTCATCAATGCATCGGGTGTTGTGTGTTCTCAAATGTCTGAAGTTTCATGATTACGTTCCTTGTGCTTGTGATTAATGCTTTTCTTGTATCATTAGGATGCCTCCTAGATGTGGTTCCCGTGTTAATAGGGATGTGGATCCTGATGAGGATTGCCAGACGCATGACTTACTTATGCGATTATTGTGTTTGGAGAAGCGTTTTGACCCTATGGTCAAAGCTCGAACTGCTGGAGCGACTGTTTTCTCGGGTTTAGCTGATCCAGAGATTTGTGAGGCATGGTTGGTTCAGGTTGAACGAGTTTGTGAGCGTCTGCGTTTCACTCCTGAGCAGATGACAGTGGCAGCAGTTGGGTTACTTGAGTCGGATGCATACTTCTGGTGGGTTAGCACCGATAGAGTTCTGGTTGATACTCTGTGGACTTTGTTTCGAGATTTGTTTATACGGAGATACTTCAACCAGGCTACATAGCAGCTGAAGTATGAGGAGTTCACTAATTTGAGACAGGGCAGTATGTCAGTACTTAAGTACTGGGACAGATTTACCCGCTTATCTCGGTTTGCTCGTGACATGGTGACTACAGAAGAAGCCAAGTGCCGAAGATTTGAGCTGGGTTTGAACCTGAACATCAAGGGGACTCTAACTACAATGCCTCAGAACAACTTTGATGAGTTTGTAAGTGCCGCACTACGAGGCGAGGATATCGAGAAAGAAAGGCAGATGAGATTTCAGTCTCGACGTTTTGAGGAGGGTGGACCGAGTCAGGGACCTTCCAAGAGGCTGAGTTCTGACACTTCCGGATCGGCATCACCCTCGGGCAGTGGACCATATAGACCACCGGGTAGTTCAGCTAGACAGAGGCAGAGATGGAGGAGGGATCAACCTCAGAGACAACAGTCTAGTGGAGGTTCTAGTGGATCCAGTTATCCTCGGCGTACCGGTGGCACTTTTGCCGTACCGAGGGTGTACCAATTGTGTAGTCTCTGCAGCAGGCATCATCTTGGTCCATGTCAGCGAGGTCCTGTCATTTGTTATCGTTGTGGTCAGGAGGGTCACTATGCGAGGGAATGTTTCCAGCTTGCTGGTATTGGTGGACAGGCAGCCCAGAGTTCCAGAGAAGAGCGATGTACTACTTCTGGGGCTCGACCAGTACAGTCTTCTGGTCATGGAGGACAGTAGAGCCACCCTCAGCGTGGATGACCAGTCGGGCAGGCCAGGGTTCATGCCATGTCTTTGTGTGAGGGCAGAGCTTCACCGGAGGTTGTTATTGGTACGTTGCATGTTTTTGGCTATCCAGTACTTACTTTGCTAGATCCAGGTGCTACACATTAATTCATATCATATAGATTATCATCTTTAGCTACTATGCCTGCATCTCCACTTCCGGGGTTGTGGAGAGTGATGTATCCGTCCGGTGAGGTTGTGAGTATTGGTTGGGTGTATAGGGATTGTGAGATCTTTATTGGAGGTTATATGGGTTAGCCGCGGATTTGTTATTGCTAGATATCGTCGACTTTGATGTGATTTTGGGTATGGACTTCTTGGAGACACATTGGGCTATGTTCGATTGTCACAAGAACGAGGTTGTGTTTCGACGACCAGGTTTTCCAGAGATACTGTTTCGAGGTGAGAAGAATACTTCATTACCATGTGTGATTTCAGCGATGAAGGCCGAGCGGATGATGAAGAAGGGTTGTGTTGCATACTTAGCTCATGTTGTGGATACTACAGCTGTTGTACTAGACATTGGTGATATTGAGGTTGTTTCTGAGTTTCCAGATGTGTTTCCAGAGGAGTTACCGGGTATTCCTCCAGTTCGGGAGATCGATTTCACCATTGAGCTATTACCGGGCACTGGACCCATATCACATGCACCTTATCATATGGCGCCAGCAGATTTGAAGGAGCTACAGATTCAACTTCAAGAGTTGCTGGAGAAAGGTTTCATACGACCCAGTGTATCATCGTGGGGTGCTCCTGTACTGTTTGTGCGGAAGAAGGATGGTTCCATGCGGCTGTGTATTGATTACCGGAAGCTGAATCAGGTCATTGTGAAGAACAAGTATCCGTTGCCGCGGATTGGCGACTTGTTTGATCAGCTCAAGGGAGCTTCAGTCTTTTCGAAGATTGATCTCAGGTCCGGATATCATCAGTTGAGGATCAGAGAGTCAAATGTGGCCAGGACAGCTTTCGAATCACGGTATGGGCATTATGAGTTTTTGGTTATGCCGTTTGGGTTGACCAATGCCCCCGCAGCTTTCATGGACTTGATGAACCGGGTGTTCAGGCGGTTTCTGGACAAGGTTTGTGATCGTGTTCATCGACGACATCCTGATTTACTCCAGGAGTTTGGACCAGCACAAGAAGCATTTACGAGCTATTTTGCGGACTTTGCGAGACAATCAGTTGTTTGCGAAGTTCAGCAAGTGTGAGTTTTGGTTGGACAGTGTGAAGTTTTTGGGCCACATGATATCAGCTGAGGGAGTCAGCGTGGATCCTGGCAAGATTGAAGCCGTGTTGAATTGGAGTAGACCTACCACCGTACCAGAGATCAGGAGTTTCTTGGGTTTGGTAGGTTATTATCGGTGCTTTGTGCAGGATTTTTCATGGATTGTCACTCCACTTACTAGATTAATGAAGAAAGGTGTCAAGTTTGAGTGGTCTGATGCATGTGAGGAGAGTTACATGCTCTTGAAGGAAAAGTTGACCACCGCACCGGTTCTGACTTTACCTGATGACAGTGGTGAGTTTGTGGTTTACAGCGATGCATCGAAGTTGAGACTTGGTTGTGTTCTGATGCAGCATGGCAGAGTAGTGGCTTACGATTCCAGGCAGCTGAAACCACATGAAGTCAACTATCCTACACACGATTTGGAGTTGGCTGCTATTGTATTAGCTTTGAAGAATTGGAGACACTACTTGTACGAAGCTCAGTGCAAGATATACACCGATCACAAGAGTCTCACTTATTTGCGCACGCAGCCAGACTTGAACATGAGGCAGCGCAGATGGATGGAGTTGATCAATGACTATGATTGCACCTTTGAGTATCATCCAGGGAAGGCTAATGTCGTTGCTGATGCACTCAGTCGGAAATCTGGAGCCTTGTTGTTTCATGTGTGTGTGGCCAGAGTTTCCATGTTAGCCGAGTTACGGGCTACGGGAGCTGAGTTTGAGTGGGACGATGATGGAGCTTTGTTAGCTAGCTTCCAGGTTCGACCAGTGTTGGTTGATCAGGTTCGGGAAGCTCAGGATGCGGATTCCTATCTGTTGGATAAGAAGACCATGATTCAGAATGGTGTGCCAACCGAGTTTCGGTTGAATGATGATGGTACATTGTTATTCAGAGGCAGATTATGTGTACCCAGGGACGAGAGTTTGAAGAAAGAGATTTTAGACGAAGCTCATTGTTCTGCGTATGCGATGCATCCCGGCGGTACGAAGATGTTTCATACACTCCGAGCTTATTACTGGTGGCGAAATATGAAGCGGGAGATTGCCGCATATGTGAGCAGATGTTTGATTTGTCAGCAGGTTAAAACAGAGAGGCAGAAGCCTGCAGGAAAGTTGCAGCCCCTGGAGATTCCGGTTTAGAAGTGGGAGCACATCACCATGGATTTCGTGTATCAGTTACCATGTACATCGGCTGGTAATACTGGTATTTGGGTTATCATAGATCGATTGATGAAATCCGCCCATTTCCTTGCACTTCTGGGGAAGATTTCAGTGGGCAGATTGACAAAGTTGTATTTGGCAGAGATCGTTCGTCTACATGGTGTGCCAATATCCATTATTTCTGACCGAGACAGTCAGTTTACCTCAGAGTTCTGGTAGGCATTGCAACGAGCCTTGGGTACCAGATTGCATTTCAGTACAGCTTTCCATCCTCAGACTGATGGGCAGTCTGAGAGGACTATTCAGACTCTCAAGGATATGTTGCAGTCTTGTGTTTTGCAGTTTAGAGGAAATTGGGACCAGCAACTGCATTTGATTGAGTTTGCTTATAATAACAGTTATCAGGCTAGTATTGTTATGGCACCGTATGAGGCTCTATACGGGAGGCAGTGCCGCACTCCATTGTGTTGGAGTGAGGTAGGCGAGCGATGGCTTATTGGCCCTGATCTGGTGAAGAGCGCAATGGAGGACATTCAGATTATCCGGGACAGACTGAAGATTGCCCAGGATCGCCAGAAGAGTTATGCGAACGTGAGAAGAAAGAGTCTCGAGTTCGAGGTGGGCGATTGGGTCTTCTTGAAACTATCTCCTTGGAGGGGAGTTGTGCGTTTCGGGAAGCGCGGCAAGCTTCGACCACGGTACATTGGTCCGTATGAGATTATCGAGAGGGTTGGTGTTGTGGCTTACATATTAGAGTTGCCTTATGAGATGGCTCGAGTACACGATGTTTTTCATGTCTCGATGTTGCAGAAATACACTAGATCCATCACATGTGTTAGCACCACATCAGCTTCCTATCCGGGAAGATTTGACATATGTGGAGGAGCCGGTACAAATTCTCGATCGGCGTAAGTAGGAGTTGAGGCACCGTGTTATACTTCTTGTGAATGTCTTGTGGCAGAATCATTCAGTTGAGGAAGCCACCTGGGAGACTGAGCAGCGTATGCAGGAGCAGTATCCTCATCTGTTCACCTCGCAGGTACGTAAATTTCGAGGTCGAAATTTTTTTAAGGGGGGTAGATTTGTGACGACCCGAACCAGAATAAGTATAGTAATCGGCTTAATCCACGAGTTTACGAGTAATCACAATATTTCGTAAATTAATCGAATTGGCAGTTTTGATCACGACTTAATTATCGGGCGAGAATATGAGTTGAGTCTCTTCATGAGAAATGTAGTTCGTGTGATTTCGAGTTCGTGGGCAGTTTAGGATAATTGTTTCGATGACTAAGGAATATGTTATGAATATTTGAAATCACATGATTTCGTCGTGTTTATCCGTTTGGATTGAGTTATCCGAAACGTGATTGTAATTTGATTTGGATCGTCGATCGTATCGAGCCGCGAGTATAAATATTGGGAATAGTCAGAAAATTGTCGAATAATCACTATTTGGAAGTTTGACTGGCGTTGACCAGACTTGGAGGCGTTGACTGCGTCGACCGAAGGAAGAAAAACACCACTGTTTGACTCGTCGGCGACTTTCCGTTTCCGGCCACCTTCGGCTTTGATTTTGGTATGTTTCGATTCTCCCTGAAATTTGCAACTGTTTAGAACTTGGATTTGTGAAAATTGGTTTCGCTTTGTGGGAGAACGAGTGGGTTGAAGTTCTTGATTCTTCGGCCGGAATCAGGTTCGTTTGGGGGCGGCGCTCTGATGGCTTTCCGATGAGATTTTTGGGTGCAGTCGACTTGGTTTTGCTCTTGGATGATTTCTCCTTTGGTTTTGAGGGACGAGGTGGCGTGACGGTGCCGGAATCGGCCGGGAAAGTTTTCCGGCGATTCTCGGCCGTGAGTTTTTCGAGCTGGTTTTGGGCCAATTGTCGTCCGATTTGGCCCTTGGTGTAGTTGTGAGATGTGTTGGTCTTGAAGAGTAGAAGCTACTGTGAGCTTGGCCGCCGGGAAATTCCTCTAGTTGACGACGCGGCGGCGGCGGTCAACGGCAGAGCTCCGGCGACCCGTTGACTTTTTGAAATTTGACAAATTTTATGTCGTTTTGCTTGTAATCGTGCTCCGATCATCACCTTGAGGTTTTCGAGTTGATTTGGATGCCAGATTTTTAGTCGAGGGTTTATGTGGAGAGTTTGGGAAATTTCGATGATTATTTTGTATCGAGTTATATGTTTCTGGAAATGGTTGGTTTCCGAGGTGTGGTATAGAGTAATGGATTGTGATTTTGATCAGTTATATTTTGTGATTATTCAGGGGATCGAGATCGTACGTTGGGCGAGGGATCTTCCGCCGGATCTCTTGATTAGCGCGTTTGTGCGCTGTGTTATCTGTGAGTGGAATTTTTTTTTACACTGTCGTAGCAAGTTCTTGATTTCCGTATTTATTTCCAGTACGATGTTGAGATTATTTATTATTTTTGGAGGTATTGTTTTATATTTTATATGGTGATGGCATTTACTTAGCATCGATGCATTGGCTACTCGGCTGATCACCGGTAGTCCAGATCCAGGGTTGAGAGATTCCCCTGATGTGCCCACTAGGCTTGAGAGATTCGCCTAGTCTATCACCGTCGGACTTGAGAGATTCGCCTGACACCTCCATTCATTTTATGAACTCGCTTTGTTTTATGATATATGTAAATGGTGAAAGGCATATGATTATTTTCGTCCACTCACTCTAACGATTTTATTTGCCTTTCCCCTAGACTTTTCGGTTTCCGTGCCCAGTTTACAGTTCGGATTTTGGTGTCTCACGTCACAGTCGGAGGCTTAGTGTTCGAGCTACCTTTCTTTTCTATTAGGTTTCTTGGTTTGCCTATTGTTGTATATTTTTGTATATATACACTAGAGGTCGCTCTTATTACTCTGTCGCTATACTTCCATATGTTTTTCCCCGGATTTCTGTAAAGTACAATTTTGATTACTACTTTACATTATTGTTATGATATTGAGAAATCCGGATGGGATTGGTGCCCACGGTTTGGCTTTTGTGGCATAGGATGAAGTGTGTTTTCGGGTGTAAGTTAATGGCAATTCCACATTATAGCGAAACTCTGCCGAAATTTTTATGGTTTTTGCAAGTTCGTATTTTCAGAAGGGGTTCGATTCCGGTTTAGGAAACTAGATCGGGGTTGGGTCCTTTCATAAGAGCATTAACATCTTCAGCGATTCTCAACTCGTGGTAAGCCAAGTCTCCGGGGACTTTGAGGCAAAAGGAACATAAATGTCGGCATACCTAGGGTACATGAAAGCAATTTTAAGTAAATTTTTATATTTTAATATTACTCACATCCCCTGGGAGCAAAATGCAAGGGCTGACATTCTAGCAAGGCTAGCAACAACACCGCTACATACCACGAGAGGGCACACGATGGTGAAAACACTAGAGAAGCCCAGCATCTTCAAAAAATTTCAGGAAGTATTCACGCTTACGTTAGCGGCACCACCAACACCGGACGAGGACTGGAGAACGGGTTTAATCAACTATTTGGTCGACGGGGCGCTGCCGGCAGACCGCGTGAAAGCAAGGAAACTAACTCACTGAGCAGCGTTCTACAACATGAACAATGGCCAATTATACATGAGCAAGAAGGGATTCCCTATTCTCAAGTGTGTCACGAAAAAGGAAGGCTGGGGGCTGCTAGAAGACGTTCACGGGTGCAAGTACAGGAACCATGGTGGGTCAAATACCATCATCCATTATGGCTTCCATTTTGCTTCTTGACCCTGACGGCGTTGGAGATCCATTTCGGGTAGTCAACTTTTCGGACGGAACTGATTTTCTGCAACCTGTCGACCTCTGCGTGCATGGCCGCATATCGTTCTTGGTCATACGCCCGCCGCCGCTTTTGCTTTACCGGCTTTGCAAGTGGGCTGATGCTGAGTTTGTGGGAGATGACGCTTGGGGCGATTCTAGGCATGTCTGTGTAGGACCATGCAAATACCTGTTGGTAGTCTGTCAGGACCTGGGTTAGCCGAGCTGCCATGTCGGGCCCTAATTGCACGCCGATGCAGATCGTGTGTTCTGGGTGTTCATGGGATAGTTGTATCGTGCGTTGCCCCTCCCATTCTTCGGCGGGCCATATAGTGTTCAATCCGTCACGCGGGTCATCATGTTACTGCTCTTCAAGTGGGCTAATGCTGAGTTTGTAGGAGATGACGCTTGGGGCGATTCAAGGCATGTCCGTGTAAGACCATGCAAATACCTGTTGGCATTCTGTCAGGACCTGGGTCAGCCGAGCTGTCATGTCGAGCTCTAATTGTGCACCGATGCGGATCGTGCATTCCGGGTGTTCATGGGATAGTTGTATCGTGCATTGCCCCTCCCATTCTTCGGCTGGCCGGATAGTGTTCAATCCGTCACGCGGGTCATCAGGTTGCTGCTCTTCAGGGGAACACTCCGCCACTGCGAGTACTTCCAATCGCATGTTGTCTTTGTCTGGTCGAACAGTTTTTTCCACGAAATCATATCCTTTGATCGTGCCGATTCTGTAGTCTGTCGGGAACTTTACCATGAGCATGTGGCCTGCGATGATCAGCCTCAGCTTCAAGATACCCGGACGTCCGAGGATCATGATGTAGGACTTTTTGAGGTCTATGATAACAAAGTCTGTTATGATTTTACTCTGTGGGGTTCCTGAGGCATCGATGCCGAATCGCATGTAGTCGCTACCGAGGGGGTAAGTGGTCTCACCGGAGAAGCTGGCGATGTTCTCGTGGTCCTACGTCATCTTGCATTTCGGGCGCTTAAGGCCTTCGTATGCCTCTCAAAAGATGATGTTGACATAAGCTCTATTATCAATGAGGATGCGCTTGACTAAGTATCGGTCCACCATTTCGTCGATGACGAACGGGAGTGTTCTGTTCTGGTTGCCCTCTTCCTCGTAGGTGAAGGTGATTGGGGGCCAATCCTTCTTGACGGCCTTTGGAGGATTTCCGGGATGTACCGCGAATACGTCCATGGGTCGGGGTTCTTGCTGTTCCCATGGGCATTCGGCCTTCCGCTTCCCGCCCCTGATGTTGTTGATGGTGCCCATTGTTAGTATGTCCATTGTCGGGGGTTCTGCGTTCGTTGCTCGGAAGACCAGCGTTCCTTCCGTGTGCAATCGCTCGATTTCCTTGGCTAAGATGTCGCAATCATTGATGTTGTGGGTATTCGAATCATGATACATGCACCATGTTCCCATGTTATTCCGCATAGGGGCAATGTCGGGTGCCCTAGGCATGGGCCGGCGGATTTGTCGTTTGTTATGCTTCAGCACTTCCTCGTTTGTGCCCTGGGTGATGGAGAAGACTGCGCGTCGCTGGTGCGGATCTCTGGGTGGTAGGTTTCGCGGTGGTGAATGCTCGCGATGCGTCTGCTGATACTGCTTGTGGTTCCTGTGTTCGCGATAGTGAGCTTCACGCTTGCGGGATGCGGTGGGCTGTGCTTTCGATGGCAGATTCTTAGCTATATGGGGGGATGACGGGCGATCTTGTGTGTAGCCGTGTGTCTTCGAGGTCTACATCGTGCTTGGACCTTGCGCTCCGTACACGTGGGTTTCCACAAGCGCCTTCTGGATGATCAGGTCGATGATCTCTTCATACCCGAAGTGGTCCTTTCTGACCATCTTCTCCACGAACGGGGTTCCCGTCAAGTTCTCTAGTAGCACCGTTTTTGCTACGTTCTTGTCGAGGTTTCTGCACGTGTTCGCAAGAGCCCTCCACCGGTTGATGAAGCTGGATAGGTTTTCATTGTCCTCCTGACGGACCTTTAGTAGCGTGCTGGCGGTGTTATACTTGCCTTGTAGCCGATATCGCTTGAGGAAGCATTCCATGAGTTCATCGAACGAGCGAATGGATCTTGTTGGCACATCGTAGAACCAGTTTTGTGCTTCTTCAGCTAGTGTCTCCTGAAACAGGAAACAAAGGGTTGCATCCGAGTACCGGGTACCTGCGGTGGTGGATTGGTACTCGTCAATGTGTGTTCGCGGGTCTCCCTTCCCATTGAACCTGCTGATCTTGACGGTTTTGGAGTACGGATCCCTGTCCTACGCCAGGATATCGTCCAACAAGGGGCTCACACGGGGAGTGTACATTTCTTTTGGCCCGGCGTGCGTGCTTTTCTTGAGTGACATGATTTCGACCTCCATCTCCGCCATCCGCCGGAGCATGGCGTTCCCAACTGTCGTGGTAGGTTCCTCGTCATCGTATTCCCGTGTCCTTTCAGACGGAGGTGGAGGTCCTGGGAGCCGGTTGTTTCGCTATCCCCACGGTGGGTCTACCCTGATGGCTTGCCCGCTCGTCCTTGGCTCCTCCGTTGGTCCAGATTCTTCTCGTTGGGTCTCTTGGCTTCAGATGAACGCATCAAGCTGATCCTCCAAGCATTATCGGGTGTGGCGTTCCTGGTCTCTCTCAGTTCGGGCCATTTGAAGCTCTTTCACGAGGTGGGCTGCTGCTTCATCCTCCGTTAGGTCGTTGATGCTGCTGATTGTATCGACGGGTGCGTCTCTCGTTTTTTGGCTTTCGGGTGTGACGTGGTCCGTTGCCATCTTCGCTGCTACGGTTTCGGGTAGTTTACGATTGCTCGCTTCCCACAGATGGTGCCAATTGTTTCTACCAAATTTCTTAGGAATTCCAGTAGAGGTACGGATGGGGTCAATTCGGATGATTTGAGCAGTTGCACGTGTGTCGTCCTTTACCTGCTGTTAAGAGTAATACACCAAACGGTCGTTAGAAGCCTTGACGGGTTGTTCCCGCCTTCGACTCTCCGACGCTCAAGTTAGTGTATAAAGCGTAACAATAGTATTGGTTGAGTAACGGGCGTACCTTGTAACTGTCATAAATGTGTTGTATATATTGGCAGTTGAGTATGGGATTTTTTACTGCTCTTCGATGTGGGATCCTGCTTGTTTGTTCATGTTCTGTCCTGGTACCTTCCGTTTGTTGTTCCGAGCGCGTGGGCTTTCAGATGGTGTTGCTTCCTTGTTTAAAGTTGAAGCCTGTGTTACTGTCTTGCGTTTGGTCCGAGCTGTGTTGACCCGTTTGGAGTGACTAAGTGTGCGACTTTTGTGCATTTACGGTATCACGTACTAACAAGAGGGGTTTAAATACGCCATCTTAGGGCATTATCGCAGCCGTTCAAAGCGACACGTTGGTTCATCGGATGAGGCCACATGTAGCATAACGTCATCGGGCACGGAAGAGCCCGGACCACGAAGCAAGGCGCACCATTTCAATAATCACGGCTTTTCGAGGAGAGTATAATGATCACGCTTTAAACCTACGATGAGACGTTTGGTTAATCCAAGACGCTCTAGAGCAACACGTGGTGGTGGAAGATTTGGCGGCATTTAATGAACAGTGAGTAGTTGCACCTACCACATCGGGAAGAAAGGATAGCGGCGATGCACCTCGCCTAAACACCAAGGCGTATGCAAATATCCAAAAAAGCTTCATGCCATGGCACTATAGCGCTCACATTGCCAAAACCTACCAGCATCGCCAAAATCAAGAACTACGCATAACGCCAAGAGATCTCCAGTACCGGCCTAAGTACCACAAAGTTGCACGGAGGAATCAGGCTCGGGGACTTAAGGGTTACCAATTCAAACGAGTTCCCCCTACCGTAGTGCCCCCACCGGTCTAAGCTACCAGCGACAGAGCAGTAAAAGCTACCGACTTGGGCGGGACCGAGTGTTTGAACACCGAAGAGCGTATCTCTCGGTCGGTGCAATGTAGCCGCTGATTGCACCCCCCGGCACTGAACAGTTACAGAGGAGTATGTCAATTACAGGGAATGGCTCCATTAGGAACGCGCCTACTAGGTTAAACTGTTACTTTGAGGAACCCCAGTATGAATTCATGACTCATTCGGGAGGACACAAGTCTACGGGCGTCATCATTATCGCACTCTTTATCGGGAGACGGTAAATCAGTTACTTACCGATATTGCCGCCACTAACTACCGATACCTATCTTATTTGTCTCCATTGCAGGTTTCAGTCTCGCCAAGCATCACAACCTTGGTCGCCGAGTTGGGGGACTATATGGCACTGTACTCAGCTTTGACAGGTAACAACGATCATTAAGTAAGTACGGATAATATCGCCGGTATCCGATTATGCAACTTACCAACCAAGATTGATCCCCTTGGCTGAGCGAGTTTGGGGACTTGTACATATACCTAGCTAATTATCCTATTTCGTACGTACTTAACGATCTTTATTAAATCATAATTATATCTCACCGCCGACATAACAGCATTCACTGGTAAGAGACCTACGACTTTGATGACCAGACCGAGTTCCGTCTCAGCATGGTCATCGCTCACGCTCCCATCCAAGAACTCGCAAGGGAACACTTCAGCAAAAGGGTAAGGACACTTATCCCACATTGAAGAATAAGTAACAGCTTCAATTCCAACCACCTTCATAAGCAGGGTAGCTTAACATTAATGGTACGCATTCATTACTCAATCACGTTGTTACTCTGTTTGAACTTATATCTCGTTTCTGACTTAGGCATCGGAGGGTTGAGGCGGGCCAGTTCTGTCTCTCCTTAACCGTTGTTCTTCTTAGCAGCGAGAACGGTGAGATCAGAGCGATCGTGAAGCGGTATCAGAAGTAATCACGAGCAATCATTCAAGAGCGATAGCGATAAAACCTAACCGGGTTGATAGAGCAGTAGCGATATCAACTACAAGCGAAGCTACAGTGATACCTCCGTTCAGTAATGTAACTATAATTACTTCTCCTTGTTCAATATCAATCACCCTTAGCGGTTTTGGATATTAACACTTTCTTGCTTTGCTTAAGCTTTATTCATGCTTTGCTTAAGCTTAAGCTTTGACTCTGACATTTTCCAACATGTGATTCCTGTTACACAAAACACCATAGAGCATTTCATTCACTCTTTTACTCAAACTAGGCCTGGGAACGGTTCGGTTCCACTTATAATTTTTAGGAACCAGAACTGAACCGTTTGATTTATATACAGTTCGGTTCCTTATATTTAAAAGGCAAAACCGATTGGAACCGATTCGGTTTCACGGTTTCATGGTTCCTCAGTTTGGAACCAAACTATAATCTGTGATTGTTGTTTCTACTAATGATGAGTCTATACTCATCATATTACATCAACTGATTAATATTAACATACAAATATATTTCATAGTTCTTACGTTGAGTGATATAATCAAATAAAAATATCATACAACTTCATAAAAGATGGTTGACTCATGATCACCAAATAAGTCATTTGAGTGACATAAACAAAATAACAAATGACATACCCAATATATTACCCATGATTAGCAACTTGATGATTTGAGTGACAAACAAAATAACAAATATTTCATATGTAATGATATAATGACATATAATTCTAATATTTAGTTAAAATATAGACTATGTACGATTTTCGACGGTTCCTTGTAAAATAAAAATGAGGAACCGGAACCGAATCGAACCATCAGAATACGGTTCAGTTCTTGTCAAAATATATGCTCTAAAATTTTAGAATTGAACCAAATCGCCTGGTTCCGATTCGATTCGAATCGGTTTTGCGGTTCCCGGTTCCAAAGTCTCAGGCCTAACTCAAACTCTTCCAACCCATCTGAAAACGGCACCATCGCCTTCTCCACCTCTTTTAATACGACGTCATTTCCCACACGCTCTTCCCTCTCACACGCTTCCCTCACGTGTGTCTCCACCTCCTCCTCCACCATCATCACACCGTCACCGCCGCTTCAACTCGCCGGAGACCTCCGTCGCCAGCTCGTTCAACGTCTCTACCCAAGAATACTCCGCGGCTGCCGCCTCGGGCAAACCGCTCATCTCCGACACCATAACTCTGGCGACGAACACCGTCACTAGCCCACCGAGTGCATCGTCCGGCGCACGACCCTCCTGACTGTGTTGATCTTGCCATGTAGCGGCGACACGTAGACGCGTACACTCACGGCTAGATCTTTGACCAGCGCCTCCGCCTCCCATAACCGTCGTCCTCATCCTTCTTCTTCAGAGCATCCTTAGCCCCGCCAGACGTTCCCCTCGCCGAGTAGCTGAACCGCGAAAGCCAGTACCAGACGAAGCCACTCGATCTCCGCCGTCACGGCGTTACACACGTCTAGCAGCTTAACGCTGTCATCCAAATATACATCGTCAATCGCCGTTACGTCGAGATTCGTGACGAGGCCACACGCGTCGGAGAGCCAGGAGAGGCTGATCGACGACGGCAGAGATAGCAGCGTCTTGAGTCGGCGGAGAGTGCGTCGGTGACGAGCGAGAAATGAGGTCAAATTATAATACGCACGTTTAAAACACTCTCTACAGTTTGTTCAAGGTTAGATTGTTATGTTGATTTACATTTTGTAATGTTAATGTTAGGCTTCATAGAATATCCCAAAATATGCATGTGTAAGTATCATGATATTAGTTAAGTGGTGCTTAAAGAAAACAAAAGATAAGCAACTCGATCTCTCCTCTCGTGGCTGGCTAGCAATGAATAAAAAATCGAAAATATGGTTGATGTTTTGATTTTTTTAGGTGTGCGATATTAATCTGACATATTATCGGCGATATTTAGATTTTTGATATTTTCGTTGAGATTCTAGAAGACTGACGTTAGATCATGTTAAATTTTGAAGGCTCAAGCCCAAATCTAGTTGTTTAGAATTGAATCTACAAGCAAAAACATAGTCTACACCAACAAGAATCCAACCCAACAATGCTACATTAACTTTTGCTTTTTGTAATCATCAATTATGTATATACTCGCCTTTTGGTTATAAAAGGCGGAAGAAAATAAATCAAGTACAACATTAAATCTCAATAATTCTCTTGAAATTTAATTAATATCGATATTTTCATCGAAATATTCATATTTTTAAATCAAATATTTTACTCCTTGCTAGCTAGTTAGCTAATGCAATTTGCACCTTAGTTACACGCAATAGAATATAACAAGTATTAAATGTTTACCGACTAAAGTAGGCTGGCTAAGCTTTCATTTTCATCATCTTCAATTTCGCAAGCCAACTAAAACTGATCGATTATTGTCATCTCGGATATGCATATACACCTAATATCGAAGTAAGTATCATTTCAAACACACACTCCTGTTCTGGTAGTCAGTGAGTGAATTCGTAGTCAGTTTTGGCTATCCAGTCACAGACTCACAGTTTAAGCTCTTTTGGGTCTATATGATGGGCTGGTGTTGTGCAATCTTGGGCCTGAGTTTAAATGTTAAGATCAGCAGAAGGTGAGTACATGCTTAAAGTCAATCTTATTACTCTTAACATATGCATGCACATCTCCATCTTCTCATGGTCAATTGACTCTCTGTGGTCATTAGTGTTGGATTGTGTTAAGTTATCATTTAGTTTGGTCATTTGGATTCAACAATAGAGACTAGTAAAGTGATTAAGATCCGGACACTACTCCCTCTTCCATCATTGACATGAAAGATTACAATATTTGAATGGAGCTATACATCAGGTCAAAAACAGACAGCAGATGGTTTTGTATTTGTAGTGTACCTACACAAGTATGCAACACTGTCAAACATAGCTGTTAATTATGAAGTATGTATAATCACGGGTATCTGACATTATTAGTCACAGGCATGATTATGATATGCTTAAACAAATCCCCTAAATAAATTAATTTTGATCGCCACATACTTGTTTTAGAGGGCTATAACAACTTGAGCCAATGGTTTTTGGTTGAGTAATCTCATCTGACAAGACTTGCCTTCCCTTGCTCAGGTTCTTCTGGCCTTTTCCTCCACCAACCATTATGATAGAGTCTCATCTTAAGCATCAAAACATAATTAATCACAATCAAAAAGGGTATAACACCAAAATGTGAATGTGATTCTTCTCTTATTGTGCATCTTTGGAGCTATGCATGTTCTTTTGAGAGGAAACTTCTCAGCCGATGCTTTTTCTGTTCTGTTTTGTAGTTGAGATCATGATTAGAAATCTCCCATTTAAACAAAATCTCTATAACAAAAGGTGAAATAATTACAAGAATCCAATCCCCCAAATTACAGTTACAAAGTGATTACAAACACAAGACAAATGATACAATACTTGAAGAATAAGCAATAACAATCTTATACATTAACATTGTGAAAACTATCCCTTATATTGTTTCAACAAAGTCTAGGCAGAGCTCTACCATGAGTTGGGGTACTACTCAAGACATTATTATTCTTGACCATTCTTGACATCTGACCCTTCATTTCTCTGCACAGTTTCTCCAACTCCACCACCCTCCATTGCATTCTCTGCAAGTTCAACTTCGTATCTAAGCTACTCTCTTCGGCTAAAATATCTTCATCAACGCCGGCACTGCCCTTGTTGTACACAATCATTTGCGAATGTGATTTGGAGTGAAAATGGGATTGACAATGATCTCCTGCACTTGCGGTACTAGTTGGACTCTCACTTGCAAAATCTTCTGCTGTTGCTTTTGATTGCTGAGATATGAGTGCTTGAATTGCAACCCTCGGTGGGATCTTTGGATTCTTTGCAAGCTCCTTACACGCTTCGAGACTCAGCTTTTCGTAGTTTAAGCATCTACATAATCTTGACCTCTCCTCAAATGACAGAGTAGGGTGAGACTGCCACAGAAATCAATTTGAAAGCAATCAGTAGTGAACATGTCTATTTTCTAAGCAAGCACAACCAACTTTTTTCTTGTCTTTAGAATCAGCATTATATGATATTGAGAGCACAGAAATATGGTATTATTTGTTGAGTAATGACAATTATAATTTTGTCTTTGGAGACGAGGATGATACTCAATCAAATGCCAATGCATGCATGAGACTCATCATGAGAAGAATCCAAAAGAGTAAACAGACACAAATTGGAATGTATATGCCAAAACAGATGGCACATTAACTTCTAATGGATCATAAACATATATTCTTCCAAATAAAACTTTACTGCCTGATCTCACAGATAAGGATGCCATCACATGTAATGAAAGCTCATATATAGATGATTCACAAATTCACATTCTTAACAGCTTTAGAGATTGTCCTAGTGCTGTCACTGTTTTTGATTTCCAAATCTAGCCAGGGAGGCCCTCTATCATCTTTAATATTCTCTCCATCTCATGGGCAATGACATCCATATATCCAAACACGGGAGTTATCACATTCACAACTCACAAGATTATGATGCACCATGATCTCTTGTTTTGAGCAAAGAATACACAAACACCAAAGAAGAGGGAAGAGAGCATCTGCAAGTAGGTTTGATCTTAAGTTTCTAATGAATTCGAAGATGATTTAACAAAGGGATTGCAACAAACACAGAATACGATTCATTTTTCCCAGAAAAGGAATAAGCTTTCAATCATTTTTTGCAGTGATGGAGCCAAAAGAAAAGGTAAAATTTGAACAATAAAAATGAGTAAAAGTGTGCAAACTTTTACCTCAAGATAGATGTCGATGGCTCTGTAGGCCCCATCATAGCAGTCCCTAGCAGTATCAGGTAAACTCTCTGCAACTCCAAGAAATTTAGAGATGTTCAGATTCTGATCAGGGGATATTTCACCAAGGTATTTGTCAATCAACCTGCCAGCTTTCTTCAACTTTTGCAGGGACACCCCCTCAGTTTTAGCAAACACTCTTATCAACCTGATTACAAGATTCACATCATAAACTCCCCTGTCATGCCCAGAAACTAACAAGTCATCCAATGTTGCTTCATCAAGCATCCCACCAATCAATCTCTCCAAACCAACTCTGTAATCTTTACTGAGTCCAAAACCAGACACAATCCTCATAACCCAAAAGAGGGCTCTACAAGAAAACACTTTACTCCCAACTAAAACAACCCCATGAACAGCTGTGTCTGCAAGACCACCAAACTCAAGTGTGCTTTTTCTACGTTGTGAAGCTGAAACTTTGAGGTAGTGGAGGAGAAACCTTGTGAGGATCAAGTTGTTGTTCTCTGAGCCATAAGATCCCATGCTCTGAATGAGTTTCTCAATGATCTTTGGTGGTAAAATGGAAACATCATCAAACCACCAAGCTCTACTTGATGAACTTGGCTTGAATGATTCTGGGGTGTTCCTGAATGAGGAAGAGATTCTAAATCCAGGTGTAGTTTCAGGAGAAGAAGACGACGAAGATGAGGTAGCTATGAGGCTGCCTATGTCTGAATTCTGAGCAATCTTTGCTAACACTGCACAAATGAGCTTATCTACAAGACCAGAAGAATCTGCAGAGTCGAAGAATGACTCACAGCTTTTGAGGCAGACAAGTATATCTCTCCATGACCACTCGAACAGTCCCTCTAGGAAAGTTTCTGTTTGTTTCAAGAGATTGTTGGTTGAGACTTTCTCAGTCATACCAAGAAAGACTGCACAGCAATGGAGGAGGGACACATTTGCAACTGTGGCTGTGATTCTTCCATTGCTGTAACAGAATCTTGAGATCAACTCAAAGCCATCAGGGCCTCCGGGGAAGTCCTCGATTTCGATCCCACTATTCCCACAGTACTTAATCTGAGCTCTTCTCCTTTCTTGCTTGATGATTTTCTTCAACCTCCCACAATAGGTTGACAGAACCTCCTGCACAAGTGTACAATGAGCTCTTAAGAGAAGTGTACATAAAGAGCTGCAAGATTTTCATATGCATAGATAACTTTACCTCATTCACAAAAAATGTGTGCAGGGCATTAATGTGGATTTGAAAATCACAGAGCAGTGACATTGCCTAGAAAAGTAGAAAGCCTCTATCTGAAACACAAAGCGACCTTTGCTTAAGGATATGTGCTGGCAGAAAACAAATATTTATACACAGTACAGAACTACAGACACACACAAATGTATGCTGTGTGCTCTCTTAATAAAGGGTGAGCCCTTTTGACCTGTAGGAGAATCATAGATCATAACTCATGAGAAGCCTTCCTTGTACTTTCATAAACTTTTTTAATTAATGGACAAGAGGTCTTGCGTCCCAAAAGATGAATATGTAAAAGAAGATGAACATGACATGGTTTATTTTTCCAAAGTTACTTTTGCAGCTAAGTTTTCATTCTCTTTTTGTCTTCTTCTGTTGAATTTGATGTTGTTGTTCTCCGCCAATTCCTCAAATGGCATTGATGAACATCGTATTCCCCATGCTATAGGAGCACAACACTCTGTTCAGTTCTTATTCTATTTCGAGTAAAAGAAGCATTTATATATATATATATACACACACACACATGTTTGGTATAAACATTTACAGTGCCTAACCAACAGTCCAGTAAGAACTCTCACTCTCTTTCTCTCTCTCTCTGTTTACGTGTGCTGTTTTGTGAAGATAAGAAATTGCTAGCTGCACAGGCTTTTCTAGTTAGTTTAGGCGTGCATGTTGGTCTCCAACAAAAATAAAGGTAAAGATAACGTGGAGAATTTGTCTTGTTGCAGATGACAAGTTCTGCAAGACAAGAAGGTTTGCTCTCACTAGTATATATATAGTTAAATTGATAATAACCTTTGTTCTCATATGGAGAGCTAAGGTTCCCTGCAGTTGAGGATTCAAATGGAAAGTCCAGGAGTTAGTCATGTGAAGAAGGGGACCCAGAAAGTTAACAACGAACGAGGGGAACAATAACTTGTTTTGTCTCTTCATGTATCGTTGCATCCTCTCTATCTATCCGTCTCGTGTTCTCATGGTGGGCTAGGAGATAAGATAAATATACAGAGAGATTGAAACAAGTTGAAGCTAGAGAAGCCAGGTGAGGCCTTAAACCCTAAACCCCTATACATTATGGTATCAAAGTATGAATAATTGGTTGCTAACTACATTGGAATACGTAGCTTCAGAAGGCTAGAAAACACTACAAAACAACTCGATGCAAACAACAAAAACAGTAATTGACTTTTGGGAGCCGGCCAAGAATCATCCTTTTTTTATTATCAAGTGGTGATGAAACTTTCATTAAATCACAATTGGGATAAACCCAGTGTTGTCTTGTGTCATTTGAAGAGCGGAATTCTCGAAGAAACTTGCAGCCGCCTTCTAGTCTTGCCTTCATGTACATAACTTAAAACACAATGGTCATTTATACCAAGATTACTTGGTACAAAACATAATGGCCTTTGGTGTCTTTCTTCCATTCTCTTGCTTAAAACCACAAATTATATGATACTTCAAATACAATCCACAATTCAAACACAGTCAAAAGCCATCAGATTACTTGGAAACTGCACATTGGCATTTGTGATAAAATTAACATTCATACCTCAAAACAACGTTCAAGCAAATTTCAACAGTTTGCAAGTGCAGATCATAGGTTTGAAGAATAGTAACTTTAAACACGACAGTGCAGGCTTATAGGAACCCTAACTGACTAGCTCAAGAGACCTACAAAATCTTCAATGCATGCACAATCCCCTCAAAACCGAAAAATAAACCGTTTGCATCTCAATAAAGAGAAAACCAAAATTCAGAGAAAACTTCAGTAATCTTCAGTGACGGTGCCTGTTCCGATTCCTGTCACGGTCCCTGTCCCGCCCATAATCTTTCTCCCGATCATAATCTCTCAGCCGATCTCTCCTCCTATCCCTTTCTCTACTTCGACTGCGACGCCTATCCCTATCCTCTCTTTCCCTATTTTTGCTGCCTGCTCTCTCATCCCGGTCCCTTCCTCTATCTCGATGTCTTTCTCTGCCATCTCTATCAACAGCCCCTGCCATATCATTTCATAAACAAAATCAAACACTAACCCACATATTGGATCCTATTCTAACACGGCAAATGGGAAAGAGGATCTTCGGTACATAATCTAAAACAGGTCCAATGCCAATGACCTCTCCAGATTATAATCTAAAACACTGAAACAGGTACTGCATACTTCTAAATTTCTACATTAAAAGAAAATCACGTGCCAAAATGCATACATACCTATTTCCTCAACCTCCCATCCAGCACGGCCAGCACCTGGAAGAGCACGTCCAGTCTCTGGTTGCTGTGATGTTTTTGTACGAAATTTTTTCTTCAGGTTTCCAAACTCATCATACATCTCTCCATCATCCTGAAATTGGCACAAAATGACTGATAAACTGGAATGAAAAATGTAGAGCTTGAACAAGAGCTTATGTAAACAGGTCTTACTTCTTCAGCCTCCCGCCGACGACGCTTGATTTCCTCTAGTTCTTCTTCATCAAGTTCTTTGTAACCACCACCACGCCCTCCTCTGTCATAGGAGTGCAATATTCAAAAACTAAAAAGTTTCCACATAGACTAAAAAGTTATTCAAATAAAGTAAATAAGAAAAAGAAAGCAAATAGCTGAAAAGCAAGAGTTAATTAGCAAACCGCTAAATCATATGAAACAGAAAGAAAAAAAACGAGTACTTTGAGCTGATTAGAAAGGAAGGAAAATAAAAAATCATTTAGGGGTTCAACAAATTTCTTTTTGGCTGGAGTAGGATATCTTTTGACAATCAACACATAACAGGAACATGACTAAATGCGAAGGTATGCTTGTGTCATATGAGTATAATATCATCATTATTTGAAAATTTCTTGACTGCCAACTAATGGAAACACAAGTTAAGCAATATTGATGTAAAGTTAAGCAATATTGATGTAATACCTGATGCCACCTTCATTGTGACCAGGTTTGTTCGTGTTGCATATGTTGCATTTTGTACGCTTCGCCCAGTTAATGTTGGCACACCTGAAACCAAGATACAAGAGCACAATGAAAAAGCATAGTGAACAACAATGCAGTCAACTCAGTTCATGACAAGCATGAACACAAAATCTTTCTCAAACGATAACACCTCTTTTACTTCTATCAAATACTGAAGCAGTGTCAAATTAGCTTATAGAATTAATAAAAGATCGAAAAATCAATACAATATCAACAGTATCAACGATATATAATCCTCTAAGTAGAAATATAGAATACACTAAGCAATGTACCCTATGATTCATTGAATCGACACTGATGCAAGGCACTCAACTTCACCAGCCTTGCATTGTAATAAAACATTGGTATATGTATACAAACTACAACGCAGAAAATCCAGCCATGCTTCGAAAACATAAAAATCTTGCATTGATTTCCATTTAATAAAGAGAGAATTGGAACTTTAGTCGTAGACATTGCCCCATTATAGTACCCTAAACTTTTATAATTAGCCTGTCATGACTATCTGATGATAGCAACTATCTCCATTCTTTCCATTTGTCCGGTGTGACATTGAGTTTTACAGAGAAGTTCTTAAATGGAGACAATAGCACAAAAATCTTACATTGGACATGCCCAATCATTTGGACCAAATAGTCCTCCTGTAGGAGCCCCAACAGGACCACCCCGTCCTCCAGAGTCAACACCACGACCCCTTCCGCGACCACCACCACCCCCAGAAGCACCAGTTGGTCGAGCTGTTCCACAGCGATTGCATACACCACGGAAAGCAAAATTCACGTTGCCACAGCTGCTAGGATAAAAGTGCATGAGAAGTCATTTACTGAACCAAACTACAGTAATCTATGCAAAGACCAAATGGAAGTGTGAGAAAGAGCTGCTCACCAATCTCACATCACAGACCTTGTATTCGGACACATCCAGTCTCCGTCCTGCTGCCATGCTTTCACAGGAACATCACCCTGGCCTCTACCAGCACCAACACCCCCGTTCACGTCCTCAGCATTCTCCTCTACTCCACCATAAACCGGATCAGCACTAGCACCTACATCAACGGCAGTGTTATATACCACGTCATCTTTGCTTTTCAACTCTGCTATATGAACCCCGATGACATTCCCATGAAACTCCTTGCCGTTGAACCATTCAACAGCTGCAAATGCAGCATGTGGATCCTCATACGTAACAGTAGCATCTCCCTTTGGTTCATCCGTCACTTTGTCTCTGTACAACCAAATCTTCGGCCGACCTGTTCGCTTGTCTTTCTAAATAACCAAAACCCAAAAAAAAAAAAAAGACTAAGACACTGACCACATTTACAGCCAATTCCAACGAAATATAAACAAATGCAATGTCAAATACCTTCAACAACCCGATGGTACCGAAAAACTCAGCTAGCATATTCTCATCGGTCCCCTCGGGCAAGTTGCAAACATACACAGAACCGTTGGAAGCGGCTCCTTTGCCTGAATCGTTTGCCATATATCCCCCACCCTCATCAAACTCAAGTCAATTCACAATCACTCCCAACCTTCATCAACAAAGAGAAAGCTATTTTCGGTAAGAAATTATCAAAAATTAAAATCAAAACAGATCCATAATTCAAATTAATCCGGTAAATAAAAAGGAACAACAAAGCTGATTACATAGAATACAATAGAGTTAGGATCAAGATTACGACGTGGATTTGGCAAATGCAATGCAGTGTGTTATATTTGAGCTGTGATTATCAGAAGAAAATGGAAATTGCGAGGCTACCTGAGTCGGTTTTTGAAGCTGGTCAAATTTGCAGAGAGAAGAGTATCGTCGTCGGCGATCACGGTGGCTGACGGTGGTCGATCAGACGAGAGAGCGAGAAGCCCTAAATTTGCTAAAACTCGGGTTTCAGATTTCTAGCTGCAGCCACTACTCTACCACTAAACTATGTCTCTGTGTCATTTTCGTTTTCACATTAGCAATTATTACGAGTTACGGGATTGGACTGGGCTTATGGTCACTGGGCCTCACCGATTTTATTCTAGTGGGCCTGAACGTAATGTATCTTAACAGCCCATTCCAGTTGGAGGTCATCGTCTCCCTTCTAGCTCTTGCCCTCTCTTAGAGCATATGCACCCATGCATTGGGAGAGGAAGTCCTATTTTGAAGAATTCCTCACTCATTTGAATCCCACAGTTATATGTTGGAATTTTGTGGGACTTTAGTCCCACATGGAAGATGTATAAGGACTCCTACCCTTAATAAGGGATACCCCATGTAAGGTATTAAATGGAAGTGGGTTTGGGTGAGGGAATTTCTATGGGCTTCATGAAAAATTCCATTGGGCTCCTAGTGGGCTATAAGGCTCCTAGTGGACTATGAAGATTATTTTATAATCAAAGACTGGGCCTTGGGCCTTGGGGCTCTCGGGACTTAGTTAAAATCAGTATACGTTTTGAATACTGATCCTTATTACGTAAAGACGTAATTGTTCATCGAACAAAGACGACGTTCTGCCGAAACGGAACAAAGACGACCTTTTGTTCAAAACTCCGAACAGGCGTCATTTGTCTATAAAAGAAGCTTGAAGGATCAGCATCAAACCACTGAAAATTCGAAATACATCTTCCTTACTATCAAGAGAAAAAACACATATTGAAGTTCGAGATAGAATTCAAGGGAATCTGCAACACCTTGAATTTGAGAGTTGTATCCTGGGAGACAGACGTCAAGACGATTCCACAAGCAGAAGTGCAGAGACGAATTTCTGTCTTAGGACATTGCGTTAAGCAAGCCTCTCTCAAGAAACAAGTTAGTGAATTCAAACTGTTTTCTCTGTTTTGATCTCATACTTCATCCGAAGCATTCAATTCAAATTTAATTCTCTGCTATTTAGTTTCATTAAATTACGTTATACTAATAATTACTGTGATTCATAGCTTGATCCATACTTATAATACATATTTTATAACATTATATATATAGGTTTTGGCATGTTGATTATGATTGTTTCTTCCACAAAGAAACTGTCTGTCAACATCTCGGTTTGAATTCCAGTTCAAACTTGTAACTGCTTTTTGTGTTTATCACGTTTACAAAGTCATCCAATCAAATTTGTATCAGCTAGAAATAAGTGTTGCTGCTATATATGCATAAGCAGACAGCAACGTCAAAGTTCAACTAACAGGTTGGTCTTTGATTATTCCACATGTTGTTACAAAAGAAGCATTTCTTGTTTTCTGCAGACTTAGCATGTTTACTTTTGTTGTTATCATTTTTTACAGATAATTTATAGTGGTGTTTACCTGAATTGGAAGAGCTGCCCTTCTATGTCTTGCTGTCTTTGAATATCTTTTTGAGGGATTTTTCTTTTTCCAGCGGATTAACTTCAATTTCTTTTCCTTTCTTTTCAGAATCCTCCTCTATTGCTACACAGATTGAAATCAGTTCATTTATACTCCATTTTTCATGCTGAGTCTTATACAGTGCCTTCAGATGGTCATATTTTTCAGGTAAAGAATTCAGAAGCATATAAACAAGAAATGGTTCCTCCACAGACATGTTCAGGTCCTTGAGTTTCTCAGCAATGTTAGAACCTCTCAGAATGTATTCCCTGACACTTCCTTGTCCATCAAACTGCATCCTGATAAGCTTGTTCATCAGCATCCCAGTTTCAGCATTTCCTGATTGCTTGTATTTGTCTCCAATGGCTTTGAAAAATTCTTTGGCAGTGTTTGAATCTTTCACCCCCCATCTAACACTTTCAGTCATACTTTTCTTAATACAGATCAAGGCCATCTTATTGTGTTTGTGCCATCTATCAAAAGCTTCCTTTTTATCTCTGGTAGCATTTGGTGTCAATTGTTTTAGAGGATCCTCATAAAGAACATGATCATAATCCAGTATACCAACGTTCAACTCCATGCTTCATTGATAGTTTTATCATCATCATGTACTCCACTGGATGACCAGGGACCAAAGTGAATGTGAAAAATTATTACCATGAGTTGACTGTGATTTACTGTGGGTAGCTGAGAGTACACTGTGACTGTGAGTTAATTGTGGGTAACCGAGAGTTCATTGCAAGTTAATTGTAATTCACTTTAGGTATCTTTGAGAGTTCCTTGTGAGTTAGTTGCAGGCAAGGTTCTAAAAGGCGCTAGGCGGAATTAGGCGGTGGAGCTACTGCCTAGCGCCTAGGCATTTAAGCGAAGTTTAATCGGTAATTAAGCGGTAATTAGGTGGATCATTTTTTATATATATTTAATTAATTATATATTTATATGGTATATTGTAATGCCAAAACATAAAGTAAAAATTATAAAGAAATATCATAAAAATTTTAAACTAAGTTTATAAAGAAATCCAATTGACCATCCATCTCAATTTTTTGAAATAGATGTGCATAAACAACAATCCCAAGAATATGAAATTATCTATTTCGAAGCTGATAATTCACAAATCACAGTACATTATGAGTTTATGACAATGAAGCTTACATTATAAACTTGCAACCATGGAAACCATTCAAACATAAAGCTTCACGGAATCAAGTTTTGTTTGTGTGATGGTCATAGACACTATGCTCCTACCCACATTTAACCATATCAAATTATCAACATATAACAAACAAGGATGACGGTGGTGGACGGCAAGTAGCGGCGACGGCGGTGGACGGCAAGTAGCGGCGACGGCGGTGATCGGCGAGTGGCGTTTGCAGAGGGAGAGAGACAACATTTCGCGAAAGAAATTGGATTGGATTTTCTGTTTAGAATTCATTCATTTGCGTTGTACCTCTTAATTTATATATAAAAAAAAAAAAAAAAAAAAAAAAAAAACCCGCTTAGGCGGCGCTTTTCTGCCGATTAGTCGTAAGTCGCCCGCCTAATTGCCGATTAGTCGGTTCCCACCTAACTACCCCGCCCAGGACCAAAATTAGGCCATAAGATGGTTTTTTTCGATTAGTCGGTGCCTAGGAGGCCGGTTTTTAGAACAGTGGTTGTAGGTAGCTATGAGAATACACTGTGGATAGCTATATGTGACTATGAATCATGAGTCAAATGTGAGACTCACTGTGAGGTAACTGTGATTCACTGTGGGTAGCTGAGAGTTCACTGTGAGTTAATTGTGGTTTAATTTGGGTTAACTGTATGTAGTTGTAGTAGATTGTTGTGGGTTAGCTATGGTTCAATATAGTTATCTTAGAGTTAACTGTAACTAATTGTATATATACGTGGATAGTTTGAGAATTCACTCAAGGTATGCGTGAAAGTTCATTATTTTTACCCATAGTCAATGACAGCAAACTGACGATTAACCCAAACCTCCACAACTACCCATAGCTGACCATAAGCATCATACTACCCATAGATTTGAGTTAGCTGTGAGAATTCTCTGTGAGTTAGCTATAGAGGAGAGGCGTCCCCGAGTGTGGAACTACCATAGTAAAATGTCAAGGGAGATTAGAGTTGTGTGGCATGTTAGATTGAATTGAAACCTTGACCTACACAAATGACTACGAATGTACAACCTACCCGAACCAGAACAAAAATGTGTGTGACGAACTTATGATCTATGCTGGTGAAAAATGTTAGATCAGCTCAATTAATCACTCCACATAGATTATGATTATGGGCATATATTGTGTAACTCTGCTCGACCCAACTGCCCCTACCCTCGAGTGAATGAAAGCCCAACTCTACTGTATAAAAGCAAAAATAAAGATCAACTACGGTCATGAGTTCCCCTGGAACCATGAGGAATCCTTCCGGCATCAGCAGAGCTCTTGCTTTTCGCATCTGGTTTCCCGTCTTGCTTAGAATCAAGTGATGACTTCTGCTTCCGCAGCATCTCGTCTGCATACCGGTGCCATAAGACTTCCCTATCTTTTCGTGGCATCTTGTTGTATCTGGGATCAGGCTTTAGAAGACGTTTAGCAGTTGACCATGAGTTAAGAGCTGTTTTTCCATCCTCGGTCTCTTGGGACGCAACTTCAGCAGTCAATACCTCGGCCAATAGAGCTCTAAACTCATGTGCACATCGCTACATAAACCAAATCATAGTAGGGGGATTAGAAGGCCACATGCTCATGGATTGCAAAAACATACGGATCATTCTTAAAATCAAAATCAAAATTTGATTGGATTGGATCCTGACACTAGATAATGATCTTCATTTTTTTCTAATGTCAATTAACAATTCTCAACTATATGGTCAATTTCGATTCATAATCGTACACAGAAACATCAAGACAGTCATATTTACCTCATGCAGCATCTTTATGTGTTCCCGAAAGAGCTTTTCCATGTCAGCTGAATCTAATTCGGGGTTGGTTGCTCGTCGTTGTGGATCCTTCTCCAACTTGGGTTTAGATCCCGTCCAAGATGCCTGAGTACAAGATATGCAAAAATGTAAGAGTCCATAAGTACAAAATTCCAATATGCCAAATCCTCCAACATAAAAGTCATGCCAAATCTTGATATTGGGGAGAATGTACCTCGGGATCTTTAATTGTTTCCACAAGCAAAGCTTGAAAAGAAGACACTACTTCCTTCCTGCGGACTTTCACTCTCACCCTCTCCGTCTCTTGTTCTTCTCTTTCCTTCCGCTTCCGTAGTTCTCGTTCCCTTTCCCTTAATTTATCCTGAAAGCCCGTGTAAGGAGAGAAGATAAATAACATCAATTTTAGTACCTCAAATTCTATTTTCCATTTAAGAACGGTTTTCTTACGTTTAAAGTTGACTTATCTTCATTGTTGGTTGATATTCAGATTTTAGCAAATTAATGAATTCAGCCACACAAACCCTCAAGTATCAACATGTACACTACACTGTCTTTACCTGCTCATCCCTTTTAGTTTTTGCCTCTCTTTCTGCTTCCTCTTGCACAGCTTTGAGATCAGATATATACTTATCGAACAAAACTTCCCTATCTTCATGCTTAACAGACTTGTATCTTGGATCATTGCGCAGACTGTCTTTCACCTACAGCAGGTCCAAGCAAACAATGAGTGTGGGGTCATCCTTATTTTATTCTTTATACAGAAGGGTCAGACAAAACACACTCCTGGTCACTAAAATTATCCAAACACAATCTTCTTCAAATGAAAAAGCCATAGAATACACCTACCCTGGACCAACGGGAATTAACAGTAATATCTCCTTTTTCTTGAAGCATTGACTTGAAGCTACTTGCAGCAGCAGCATGCGCTGCTTGAGCCTTTTCTTCAGAAGCCTTCTTCAAAGGAAGAACTCTGCAGTACCATAAAGATTTTACATGACCATAGCAATAAATGGGAAAGAATGACTAGATTACCATGCACATCCAAAGACGGTTATGGGGAATGAATCTGGGAATCTGGTCCTTAGCTTACTGGAAATGGGAGTATTTTTCAAAATTACGTAACTTTGTATAATACAGGTACCACACATGTTTACGACCATTTTACATATTCCTAAAGTAACTAATACTGCCAACTGCCACGATACTGATTTAAATGGAATAAAAAATGCTTGTGAAGTAGCTGATATCCCAAACAGGCTAGATAATAATCAAAGCATCGAAAAACTGAATATATATACAATGGTTCTACCTTTCATTCAACAAATGTTCTCGATCCTTGCGGTCCAAATTCTCAAAGCGTGGATCATTGCCCCATTTCTTTCTGAAACTGTGGTAATCAGTGTTCTCATCAATATCCTGAAAAGTTAAAAGCAATTCAATAAGCTATCTGCAATCCCACGGTCAGCTTTTTAAAATCACGCAACTTCGAACAAGAGCAACCTCAACCACTTCGTCCAGCAACTGTTTAAATGCCTCTACTGCAGCCTTCTGAGCTGCTCGTTTTTCCTTGCGTTCCTCCTCTGCACGGGTCTTAACATAGTGGTCAAACAAGGACCTCCTTGCTGTATGATTTGGAATGGCCTGCAACAGGAAAGACCTTTTACAATTGTGCTACAAGCCTACAAAAATGAAATTATTAATCTTTAGACTCATGTCACAGACAAAACCTTAAATCGTGGATCAAACACTATCTTTGGCAGTTCCTTGTCCCATTTCGAGAATGGTGCCACCCCCCGTTCTTTGAGCATCTCCTGTATATATAATTACCAGATCATTAGTATACCTGAGAAAAGATAACTAAACATAACCACATCTCCACAGGAATAAGCTCAAGTACTCAACTCAACATAACTGAGCCTTCAGCCCAATTTGGAGTAGGCTACATTTACACAGCTGCATCATGGAGAAAAGACGACAAAGTAGGAACACATTTCAATGATTGACTTTTAAAAATGATTGACAGCATTGCTTTTTCAAAATCGAAACTAAAAATTTTCCAACTTTAAGCTATGCCAAGCATGGGCATCTGAATGAATAGTTTAGATTCCAAAGACTCATGAAATGACAATGATCAGATATCAGATTAAACTTTCAAATTTGTGCATACAAGTACTATCTTATTATTAATATCTGGTGCAATATAAGGCTTGAATCGATTTATACCTTAAATTGGATAATACACTCCTCCTTTGTCGGCCCACTGTCTACATCTTCTGAATCTGATGAGGAGTCGGACATGCTGCCATCTCCATTAGTGTCCTTAACCTTATCATTGTTGTTCTCACTCTGTTGGCCCTTAGGTATATCCTCAGCTCCCCTAGAGCCATTTGATTCTGAAGGTCCAGGAAGTGGTGAAGAAGTAACAGGAGCTCCAGATTCCTGCAACTTCTTTTTAATCAAATCAAGTGCAGATGATGAACCTTGGACCATTGAGGGCTTAAAAGCCATAGCTTCACGACCACCAGAGCTAATGGCCGGAACACTCAAACTGATTGGAACAGATACTTTTTCAGTCACTTGATTAATATTTGGCACTGACACTGGATGTTCTTTTGGTGCATCAACAGCCTGCTTCTTTCTCATTTCGCTCACTTCATTTGGGATCTGCCAGCTGCTAACCTGATTATGGGAAATTGGAAGGAGCAAGAATAAATAAATGTAAGACTACTAGCAACCATAAAATACAAGCTTTTGTGGCATACTGGAAAGTTTCATTTTATAAAGCCATACCTTGGTTTTGCCATTATGGTAAAACTTCTTCCCATCACTCGTTGTAACTAATACCCAATCAGTTCCGGATAAATTAACCCTAAACAGAAGAAAAGCCAAATCAAGAAGGTAATATATGCATTTTGAGTACATTGCAAAATCTGCTGACAACCCAGGAAAGATAAAACTGCAACTTACGTTGAAACTGGAACCGGCTGCACAGAAACCTTATCAGGCTGCACATAAGAGCAGTTAAAAGTCAATCAAACATGGAACCAGAAACAATGATGAGGCTAAAGACATACATACTCCTAAAAGAATAGAACAAGCTCCAAGAACATTAAATTTTAGATCAGTTAAAAAAGAAGTAACTATGCTCCTCTTCAGTCCAGATACCGAAAGGAGCAAACTGTCAAAATATTATTATATCCCGCATAAAAATCTATAACTTTAGAAAGACATCACCAATCCTAATCCTATGAAGTGTAGAGACAACAAGAATACTAAACACTGAAATGACCATGCCAAATATCAAAATTAATTCCAGGAAAAACTCAAAAATATTATGAATGAGAAGAGTAGAGACCAAAGCTCCATACCTACAGGGATATGAAAAAGAATATGGTCCACTTTCTCACCACTTATATTGGAATGTGGACACAACAATGTGGTCTGGTTAAAATAAGATATATTAAATACAACAGGACATAATAAATTCAAAAGCCACAAGACTGAAAAGCACCTCAAAAGATATTCAAGTTTCGGGAATTTATTAGTTATAGGAAATGTAATCCAAAGAAGTCATGCAAACTGAAATTAAGAAGAAAAAAGGATCACATATGAATGTACATGATAACTGCACACACCTCCTCTTTAAATCCAGGAGGCTTGGCATAAGTTGATTCACCGGTCATAGCATTATAATAATAAACAACTCCTGTCTCCGTTTTGTGGGCAGTCCAAGCATCCAATTGTTGATTGACAGCAGCTATATTTTGGTTGCCTGCATCATGGGCATGTTTCCTGTCATCTGCAAAACCAATGTGGCATTGATTCAGGAGACATCAATGAAGAGGAGAAAGAGAGAGAGATCCAAATAGTATAAATAGGGTGTTACGCATGATCAACTGAGTATAAAAGCATTAGCATACCAATACCAGGGGGAGGTGATTCCGTCTGCATCAACGAAGAGTGTGAAAGTTGAGGAGCAGGAGAAATCCTTTGTGTATTTCCCACAGGAGTGACACCAGGGGGCTGAGAATCGGGTACAGGAACAGAAGGAGGAGGCCTAACATGGGCAGGCAGAGAAAAGGGACCAAGAAAAGCAACAGGATATGGCTGATATGGCAACCTGGGTACGCCTCCCATCGGGGGGGGCTGCAACCAGACTCCGGGAGGGGGAGCACCCATAGCAGGTAAAGCTGTGTACGGAGCACCTGCTTGTGGTGGAGCTGATGATGATACAAAAGGAGATGATTGCAAGCTCGGTCTAAGGGTTACAGAAGAAGAATCAACAGGTACAGATGATGCAGTCAAATTAAAAGATTGGGCTGAGTGAGCTGTTCCAGGGGGACCAGGGGTACCAGGAGTTCCAGGCATTCTATGGTTAATGTTAAATGATGGGTTAGTGGGAACCCATGAAGTTGTTGGTCCCAGATTAGGACCTGATGATACTGTCATTGTGGAACTTGAAGAAGTAGAAGCAGCCAATTGACCAGAATGACAGCTAGCTGATGATGATGAGGCACTCCCAGTTTCTTGTGCCAAAGCAGGTGATACATTCTGCAGGCAACAAATAAACGAAATTGTATACGCTGCGGTCAACAAATAAATAATTAAACAATCACCTAATATGGTTGTTCATGTGAATGTTATAACCCTCACCATGCCAGGTTGCAAATGCTGGTTATTTGGAGCAGAAAAATTAGATGTTGGAATGTTGTATGAAAAAGCGGGACTGGGAGAAGACAAATGGACAGGAACTGGGGGTTGGAGAACCATTGGAGATGCTGGCAGATTAGAGTTAATAGCCTACATTTGAAGAAAAACAAATCAGACAAAATTATGATTACAACCATTTCAAAATGGTTAATCCTAAGACACTTCAATAACTTGGTACTGACATAAGTAGGTGAAGATTACTCAGAAGTTCCAGAAGTGATATTTACATTTGGAGGCACATTGTAAGAAAATGAAGGGGCGCCAACACTTGAAGCAGGTGGGGCAGCAGTTGGAGTTGAAAGACCTCCAGCTTGTGAACCCGAAACAGGGGCTTCAGATACAGATGGTCGCACTTCCTGTGGTATCCAAGCTGGTGATGCCATTATTTGATCTGCATATAACAAGTCAAATAGTAAACATACATATCATCTAGGGAAGCATGAACAGTATATGACTATCGGCATATAGTTACCAACCTAGTTCTAGTTTCTACTACTACTACCATTACAACATTTTCATCATTATCAATACTTCATCTTACACCTACTTAACAAGCTTGATACTGAGTTTTGACCACGACAACGACAGCAACCACCGGTTCACCCCTTAGCAAGTCTAGTTTATGAAAAATGCCTGCTCATTTCAACGAACACCTTAAGCTAAAACAATGAGCTATAATCAATACTAATAATAGCTTTTCGTACAATTCTTAAGTCTGCAACAGTCACCTTGATCTTAGAGCTTTAATTTTCTATTTTTTAACCTAGGATTCTTTTTTCTTTCATCTACAGCTAAATTTTGCCCCAAAATGCATCATCATAGTTCGTTTACTGATAAAACCTAACTGTGACCTCAAAGATCTTCCATCAGTTCTATGCCGTTATCACTCATAGACCGGCTTCAGTAACTATCGAAATTATTACGCCGTTGTAAATTCAAAGCTAACTGTAAAAATGAAGCTACATCAAACCAAACGACGAGGAGTAGCATAGGTGAAACCAAACGCTGTATCGGTGTATCCTCCATTGAAATTGAAACTTCATTACCAGATAATCAAATTGACCGCCGTAAAAAGCTTCGTGTGTGTAAAATTACTGAGCGGAAGAAGCAGATAGTATTGTATTGTATTGTATTGTATTGTACGGAGACGAAGAGAGAGAGCAGAGAGAGACGAACCTGATTGTGAAGCAGAGAAAAAAATGACGGGTCGTAATAGAGAGTTGTTGTGTTAGTGTCGGTGGAGGTAGGTCTCCGGTCTACGGCGACGGAGCTGTGGGCGAGCGACGGTGAAAGTGAGCATTCGCGTCTGAGATTGTTTCGGGTGAAGAAGAAGAACTGAGAAGCGATATAGTGAAATACAGTACGCAAGGAATTAGCCATTATATCCTTTCTCAGGCGATACTGATAAATATCGCGATATTTACCGAAATCTTTCGATAGTTTCGATAATTTTGAGAAAAACAAAATCACCCATTTTCAAGGAGTAAAATATCGGATATCGAGGATATATCGACGTTCCAAAATTTGGATATTTCGGCGGAAATATCGATCTAGTGAAAATTCTGACGGAAATGACGGAAACTAATAAAATTACATGGAAATTTGTAATGAAACTTTTGGAGGTTGTAACATGATCAATTATCTACCTTATGTGAAAAGAAAATATTGATCTGACATCAAGACATGTGAATTTGCTAAATTACTATATGAATTAGTATGTGTTAAGTGCTGATAATTATTAAAATATAATTTATTAGTTCTATTTTTATTTTTTGATGGCTAAAACTTATAGGAGGCTAGGCTATCACGCATTTTGTACAGTATGTTACACATCACACATCACAAAATCAAATATATAAATACTTCAAAACCACGTAGGGGACCTATGAGGTTCGAAATTCACACTATTTTTTCTCCATCTCCATGTGCATAATCATGTGTGTATTGTGAAGAATAATCATTAAATGATTGTTCTCCCATGTAATTCTGCATGTATTGGACATGTCACGTGAATGGTGGATTGGACATTGAGCATGTGAAGATTGGACATTTACCAAACTAAATGTTAAATGTGAAAAGTTTACGGAAATTTCGAAAATTTCGGGAAATATCGAAAAATATCAGAAATATCGGGGATATATCGGAAATATCGGAAAATTTCGGAAAATTTCGGAAAATTTGGAGATATATTCACGGATTTTTCAGGTAAGTTCAAAAAACCAAAATATCGCCGATAATTTCGATTTTGCACTCCTTGCCCATTTTACACGATGGGGATTTGAAATATGGTGGCACATAGGCAATTGATACTTATCCAACTTTGCTACACCTCAAGTTTGAGTTTTTGTGTAGGCCTGGCAAAAACGGGTGTGTTATAAGTGGGTGGACCGTTAACGGGTTCAACTTAATATAACTCATTAAGTTAACAGGTAATAGCGGATTAGCCCGATAAAATAGTGGGTTGCCCATTAAGACTCGTTAAGCCTTTTTTTTTTAGTAATGAGATGTGAAGCTTGGATGGAATACCGGCAACGACAGAGCTACGTGAAAACGAGGCTAATTTTTTATATGTATATTTTATTTTCACACATAATCTTAATTTGAAGAATGGCATAGTGGTATATATCTTTTGGATTAACAAGTTGGCCATGGGTTCCATACCCGCTAAGTCAAATTTTGTTGTACTTTTTTGTTTTTTTAATTCTTTTGAATTTTAGGGCTAATCTTTTTTGTTCTTTTTTGTCTTCTTTTCAATTTTAGCCTTCCATTTTTTTTCTCGAATTTATGGTTTTTCTTTTCAAATTATTTTGGTCCTTTTTTCCAATTTCCACCCTTCCCCCACACACACACACTTGTAAGTCTGGCTCAGCCACTGAGTACCGGTGCCAACACCAATTAGATTACTTAAGATGAAACACACAATGTTCATGGTTCACAAAAAATTTAAGACATGTTTAGAACCAAGTTTATACTATCGTTGACATCTGAACCTATGCAGGTTTATCAATAATGTTCACAAGCTGTAAATAAAGGTCTGAACCAAGTTTGTACTGCTGATATACATGTATGATCTGATATCAACAAGCTATCAAGAGAGGTCTGAATGTCATTCATTTGATATTGTAATTTTTTTGTAATTATTACATATGAATATCATCACTTGCCAACAAATATGGTGTCCTGGAAACTCACATACTACAGAGCTTCTCCTAATCTAATCATGAACCCGTAAGAATTCCACCAAAGAGAAATCAAAATAAGAGAGAAACCCATCACAAATTCAAGAACTTTATCACACAAATTCCAAAAACTGATCAAGAAAAGAGAAAATCAGAAAGAGATGGAATGCATACCGAGAAAAGGAAAGATGGCTCAATCCGACGGAGACAAGTAGTGAAATTTAAGCGAGATAGGAGCGAAGGAAAGGTTGCTTTGCCTCAAAGAGTTTTATGAAGAGAATGAGAGAGTGTTGGTTGCTCGTCGGTGGTAAAGGGCTCTAGGCGGCGGCGAGGCAGATGCAACGAGGTAAAGGCGGCGACGGCAACGTAGTGTTGTGTTTGTGAGACAGAAGATTTGCATGAAAATGAAATGAGAGTATATGGGTTTTACTGTTATCGGGTTATCCGATACCGCCAATTAACTATTGGGTCGTTATCGGGTCATCTGTTAATAGCCCGATTCATTAATTTGCGGGTTTAAACAGGTCGTTATTGGACGGTAACAGACAGACTGATAAGTGACCCACCCAAATGCCAGGCCTATATTTGTGCACCAATAATCTATATTAGCTGTTAAACCTATTGTTGCAATGCTTGAGGAATATTATGAAAAATAAAGTGATAAGTGTTGAAATATGCAAAATATTTTATGGTGTGATAATCTTTAAAAAGATTTAGATGTAGAACATATTATGTAATAAGAAATGTTATATTTGGTAGTCAAGTAAGCATATCTCCATATTTTGTATGAACTAGAATTAAATCCCAATATATATCATGTATGCTACACATCAATGTAACAATATCAAGTATCAATAGAGTTCTTTCTCTCTAAATTCCATCTTATTCCAACATGTTATCACGCATGAGTTCTAACCTAAAAGTCTCACCTTCTTTTACCCTCTTCTTTTCACGTTGTCGACCACCACCTTGATCACTGTCGTCCATCGTCGTCGGCCTCCAACACCGACAAGAAGACCTCTTGCTCTCTGATTACAAAGTAAGTCTCCTAAACAGAATAAAGTTTTCTCTTCTCCATCCGATTCTTTTTTCTTTGGGGCTTACAACACCCTTCTTCTACTTTGTCTTACCGACTTCTATCGGATACATTAAAGACCGTCTTTCGGATTTATTTGATCAAAAGACGTAAAATAAGAAATTCTATAGTGGGGAGTCGATCATACATTGACATACTTAGACTTATGGTTTAAACCTAACATAGAACTTAATGTTCTCTCTTTTTGTTCTACAGGATGACAACCCTGAACAAACTGAACTACAAGCCGCTCAACGCAACGGGCGCCGAATTCCATTATGGGTCCAAAACATGAGGACTCTCCTCAAGGGCTAGAGACTACTCATGCAAATCATGCCTCTCAATGGCAATGTCATAGATGCTGAGGACCAATCTATATTGGAAGGACGCCCCCTAGGTTATCTTGTCTGACATCTCAATGAAGATCTCCAAAAAGAGTATATCGATGAAGAGAGCCCATTGGACTTTAGAATCAGCTCCATGAGCAATTCAATACTCTCCGGAAGACTAACCTACCAAAAGCCCGAGATCGTTGGACACACCTCAGAGTCGCCAATTTTGAGACTGTTCAAGGCTACAACTCTGAACTTATGAGAATCGGCTCAGAGGGCGCATTACCCTGTACTCTCAGCTTCTCACCAAGATGGTAAAAACAGAGAAGAACAACATGATTATTATGAAGAATTACAATGCTCATCATGTTGGGGCCATCCATGCTAAAGAAGCGCATGTTGTGAACACCAAGAAGGATAACTCGAAAGAGAGATCCAGGGGTAATCGCTGCAAGAGAGGAAGACGTGTCACTGCAAATTTGCAATCACCGAGGGATGGAAATCTTCATGAGATATGGGCCAACAAAAGGCCTAAGAAGGAGGCCAAAAAGCTTACTCACTTTCCTCCTACTCATGAGAAGCTCCAAGTCCATAATACTGCCAATCCAGGCGGTATTTGTTACAGGTGTGGTATGACAGATCACTGGCAACCATAATGCAAAGCATCAAGAGCCATGGTTGATGCTTATCGCGCTCACAAGAGCTTAGCTGAAGCCCACAATATAGAGAGAGAAGACTCGGAGACATCTAGCCCAGTAGCTACGGAGACTCATGGATATGGAGATTAGTTTATTTTCTTAGTTATGTTTTTCGTTCTATGTAATAAGTGTTTTGTCGCTCCTTTTTTCCTTAGTTTCTTTTTGGATAAGTTGATTACCTTGTAATTGTTTCCCTTTGATCAATGAATAATTTTATTTTGTGTGAATTGAAGAAGTACATTTATTTTATCATGTGACGACCCGAGACCTCTTAATATGTATCGACGGTAAAAATTATTTATCGCATCCACTAATTGAACTCGAATTATTCATATATATTAACGATCATATAAAAAGGTCAGGGTATCACAATGTACCCCCGTTAAAATAATTTCATCCTCAAAATTATAAAATTAAGCTCACAAAATATTTCTACAGAAAATTGGGCAGACTTTCCCCTATAATTAGGAAAGCCGAAAACCTGCAAATGTCCAAGTACACTTCATAATACAATTCTCAACATATATTGTGAACCACCGATGCCCATCTGGATTTATCAATTATAATCGAATTCTGAAAATCAATACATAATTCTCAGTCATATGTACGAATACGAATCTATCAATCCTCGCTTATATCAAGATTTATAGTCAATGGAATGTATTATTGAATCATAATTGATAAATTACATACATTTTTATCAATCATCAATCTAACGAACCCCAAGCTGTTAGCTCATACCAAATGAGCTCAATATAATCAGTCGCTCGCCCCAAACGAGCCTAGAAATCTCATACACAAGAATAATATACTCGTGCCAAATGAGTATCATGTGTTAGTTGCTCGTGCCAGCCATCTTTTTGTATCCATTTCTTTTTGTCTTCACCTTCATCAATTAGATCTGACATCCTTACCCTACCAAAGGGCTCTGATCGAGTTTTGAGTCTTTCACCCCAGGGAGGCACAATCCCTAGTTAACTTGCTCATTTCAAACGAGCGCTCGTATCAAATGAGCCCCAATCGGGTTTTGCGTCTTTCACCTTAGGGAGGTACAATCCCTACTTAATGGATATTCGACATTTAATATAATCAGGATCCAACATCCCGCTGCACAACAAATCAACAAAATCAGTAGAACACGACAAAATAAGTATATTAAACCAAGTATGAGTTGTACCTGCATCTCAAATCCCGAGGCCACTTTTCCGATGAAACATCCAAAATTGCTCGTCAACAATTTATATACACAAAGCAATTTATATGACGAATCTACAATAACATGCTCATATACACATATAACTACTATCCGAATTCATATTCATTAACTCTTAAAACACATAACAGACATACTGATAATACAAGCAACTTACTAAAATTTATTGCAAATTTCGATTATGATTACAAACAAACATTGTAGTATGTCTAGCATATTCAATTCATATTTGTTCAGTTTCTATTCTTTGTAGCACAACAAAGATACTGGAGGTCACAATCATACTTAAATCTATATCGATAATTATCGATCAACTAAACACGCATTTTAACATAAGTCAGAAGAAAACGTACCTCATTTGCTAAGAAAAAAATTTATTCCGAATCGGTACCTTTAATTTCCTTCTTTCCCTCGATTCTCCATCAACCATCTCAATCCTTCATCCTCACGACGATCGTAGAGGTTTAATTTACAAGTTTACCGATAAAAACAAGAACAAATCATCGATGTCAGTATTCAGTATTCAATAAGAACACAATATATTCATAACAATTTTGTATACATAATGCACAACAAGAGTTTGGTCCGAGTGTTGAACCATGCTCTGATACCATTTTGTGATGACTCAAGACCTCTTAATATGTATCGATGGTAAAAATTATTTGTGGCATCAACTAAATCGAACTCAAATTATTCATAAGTAGAGAGAAAGAGTTTCGACAGAAGCTTAGCAAACCCAGATACATAGCTAGTGCTTGCCTTGATCAATACAATTCCAAGTAGAAAGCTCGAAGCTTTAGTGTGGTGAAGTTATATTGTAGTTGAGAGAAGAGTATTCTCTAGTTGTAAAAAAGCATAGCTTTAAGTGTATAGGGATTTTGGGTAGTATGAGTTTATTTATAAACTCAAGTTATAATCTCTCCAATTGATCATAGTGAAATTTATCGTCGGCTCTGAAAATGGACGTAGCTCAATCACATTGATTGAGTGAACCACTATAAATCTTGTGTTTGTTATTTTTTTTTTGTTACTCATTGTTTGTTATCACCGGTTGTCATGCTTTCGCACAACACTGTTCTGGCAATCACAATTCACCAACCAAATCTAAAAAGAGAAAGGTTGGGGTTATAAAAGTCAACTCCCTTCGTGTTTTATCTAGCTAGTATATATTTACTAATATCTAGCTAATATTAGAATTATTATATATATCTAATATGTTGTGCTATATTCTGAGTGATCGACTTTATTTGTTTAACCTGTTGTTGTGCTATATGTTTGGGGCCAGTGACTAAAAAATTGAGTTTTGATCCCTCATCAATGATGTAGTTCCAATAGATAGTTGTTCTTTGTCATTATCCGAGTGATCGACTTCATTTTTATTTTTACTTATTTGTTATTATCGAAGGAAAACTCTATTAAGATTGACTCCGATATCTTAAAGTTTTATATAGATTTATGTCACTTCATTGCAAGTAGTTGTATTTGTAAAATGTACAGTCATAAAATTATATAAGTACTCGATATAGCACAAATTAATCTATAGGTAGTATAGTTAATTCATATTTATAGGATCTGACATCATTGACCGATGTCAAAACAAACACGATAAAGCTATGTCTATTAATATATAGTGCACGCTTGAGCATAATCTCTTTTTTCCCCTCATCTTACTATTTTGATTCTTGTATTGCTTAAATTTCACATATGTCTATTAGTGTTGTATACATTGGTTGGTTGGTTATATGGAAATAAAAAAATTTATGATAAAAAATTGCAAAAAAAAATAATCGTTTTGCAAAACTAGATTTTGGATGCGTCAATTAAAATAATCTATATACAATGGCGAAATTTCATAATTTTTTTACTTAATGACATCGATCAATTCTTTTTAACCATTATGACTTTATTACCCTTACGACTAAAAACGAGAATAGCCATTTCGCTAAAAAATAATTTAAGACCAAATTCCGCACATATGTTTTTGTAGAGTATATATTTATCTCACCATCTCAAAAGATTAAACAAAAGTAATCGATTTAGCTATTGTACCAATAAGAAAATGAACATAATCATTTAAAAGGGTATATATGTCATTTAGATACAATTTTTGATCTATCACTTATATGTAAAAAAAAATTACATAATGTGAACTGACTATCGAAAAACAATAGTTCTAATCTGGGCCTTCTATTTTTTTGTATTTTTTCCAATTAGTTTTATTTTCGAATTTGGTAAAAACACACTTTTACTGTAATTTTTAAGGAAACAGTTAACTATTCACTAAAGCCAAATCCTAGACATTGTAAAAAGAAAAAAACTAGACCCTAACACCTAAACCCCAAATCCTTATTTTTTTTTTACCATATTGGATAGTGTAATTTTGTTGTCTTTACTATGCTCGTTTCCATCGCACCGAATCCGCTACCTTCTTCTTCCACCACCATCCATTGACGACCTAGCCGACCTCAATCGTGGCTCCTCTGCCACACCTACACCCTCATCCTTACCCTCTTGAGTTGCTTTGACTGACGACGGCGATCAACGTTCAAAGGTTGATCACAGACAAGCATATTCAAGGAAGATATTTTGCTAAGCATGGGTCTTCTTTATTGGTAAGTATCCAACAACATGGGTCTTCATTGACAGCTTGCTAAGGCATGGTTGTTTCCATATTTTCAGGAGATCAATTGAATGGCTTAGATGGTTCAACCTATCACAACTAGGATAGTCAGGTTCTCTGGTATTCTAAATTTATGGGTTCATTTCAAAAGGTTTTTACTATAGTCTTATGACTTTTTGGTAAAAAGTTTTATCTTTTAACATTTATCCTTACAGCTAGTAATGATAAGTAAGATATTTTGTAAAAATACCTTTTACTTTATCCCTCAAAACAAGGACGATATTTTGGTTAAAAGCATATGTTCTCTTAATTGGTGAGCAAGCAACAATGGATGACTGAGATGGTTCAATCTTTTTTTAGGACGGCTGAGATGGCTCGTCTCCTTTCAACTGGCCACTTTGTTTGGCCTATATAAAGAGCAAGACTCCTTCATCCCAATTTGGTTGTCAAAACTTTCATAGCATAGTTTCTTACTGATGTAAAGTCTCTTTATGTAGGTGATTCTCTAAGTCTTCCTCTTGTTGAGTGTAAATCTTAGAGTTGCATCAAAACCTCTTTTCATACTCATTACATGTTATATATCATGAGTCAGATTGGTGATGCAAGTAACTCTGGAAGTGTTTTTAAAGAATCAGTCGTGTGATGGCTGGACTCCGGAGAGAAACTTCTGTTAGTTTATATATATAAACACTGAGAGACAAAACAGAGTATAGTTCTCAGACTAGTGTGCGAAACTAGATAGAATAAATGAGTGAGTATCTATTCTCTGAGCTGTAGTTTTGTGAGGGTGTTTTTGCATGTATTTTTGGGAATCAACTATGGGAGTTGGATTCCGGGTAAAAGCTTTTTGTACCTTTGTATGTAAATATTTAGAGATGAGAGTATGGTTCTTAAACTAGTGTGCAATACTGGTAAGGATAGAGGATCGAGTTTTTATCTTGAGAACTAAAATCCTGTAAGGAGTGTTTTTACATAGTGGAAAAGTTTGACCTTCATGAGTAAAGGTCACGCAGTTTTTCTCCTTGGTTGGAGGGTTTTTGCAAGTAAAAAATGTTCTAGTGTTATGTGTAAGTTTACATCCTTGCACATTTCCTTTAAATCGTTATGTATTTGTTATTCATGATAGATGCATATCATGTTATCTCTGATAACAATTTTTGACGAAAAAATTTGGTAACCCGGCCCCCCCCCCGAACCCTAAGTACCTTAGTCCTCAAATTATATTCATTAGGCTCACGTGGACTGAGAGTTATTCATCAATATAGAATCAGTTTATTTTATTACTAGCAAAGCAAGCTCGATCAAGAATTACATATCGTCATCAAATGAAGAAGGACCCAGGAAAAGGACTATGCCTAAACCCAAAAGCCTTCATATGAGCAATGTAGCCCATTAATATAGTTACAGTGTTCCAAAAGAATACAAAGGAAAATAAAACACAATTGCTGCAATTCAAACGGTTTGGTGATCAATGGACAAATTCAAATGCATTCGTGTAGTGTGCAAAATTAGTTAGTTTTTAATCGTTAAATCCACAATAAATTTCTTTCCTGAACTTAATAAGGATGTAAAAGGATCGATCTTGCTGCCAGATACTTGGGTGGATTACTAAATGGCGATGGTTCCCATTTTGTCGTGACTATCATATCCATCACATACATCACTCATGGTTTTTTTAGGTCTTATCATCATATATGACCATCAACTATTTGCTATCTTTTCATATCAAGTCATCTTCAATGATTTGAAATGTAGTTTTTGTATAGTAGTCAAACTTTATGTAATTTAATATTCTCAATTTTTTCTCTGTATTCAAATCATGTGATAGGACAACAACTCCAGCTAAAGTTGTAATGATCCGAAAAATTTGTGTTGTTATTAATGTCGAGTAATTTCTGTTATTTTAGAGTATTGATTTATTTTCTCTTTGGATGTGTTTGTGTAGATGGTGATGTTGAAATACATTTTTGAATCGGCCTAAATTAATTAAGAAGAAGTAAATATTAGGTTTCTTTTGATTTATGTTGGAAGTATTTATATATATGTATATATATATATATGAAAGGGATCCATAAATACACTTGAGGGGCTCGGCTAATTATAATTGTAAGTTAAGCTAACTAGCTAAGGGTGTTAGCCAGTGGAGAGGGGAGAAAGAAAAAAAAAAGAGGAAAGAAAAAAACAGAGAGAGATTAAAGAGAGTCGGCAGCGTGAGATTGAGAAATTGGAGAGCAGTGCATAAGTCTCTTCTCTTTCTTCCTCGTTTCTTCTTTCTTCTGGGTTTGAGGTTTTGACGCCGAAGTGCGAAACAAAACAACGACAGAGAGAGTTGTTGGTGAGCGAAGACAACTTCATTGTAGGGTGATTGAATTTTGATTGGTAAGAGTCTTATCCTAGAAATTTATTCTTGATTTGGTTGATATTTGGAATCGATTAAAAATATTAACGTAACCATGTTATAGGGCTATTTGGTACTGTGAAGTTTGGGGTTTTAACTTGAATTTTGATTGAGTTGGTGTTCGGTGTTTTAGGTTTAAAAAACTAAATTGGATGTTGGCTAAGGAGTTTGGGAATTGACGTTTCACAGTAGAGGTTTAGTTTTTGTTTTTAAATGTGGTGGTTGATGATAGTTTTCGTAGGAACACACCGTTTGGGTTGGTAAGGTTAAGGATCAGTACCATCATGTTATAAAAAAAATAGATAGGAAAAGGTGATTGGTGGTGGGTTGTTGACAGAGGAAAGTTGAACTGTTAGCTCTTCATATAAATGAACTCATGTGATTGAGTTCTTTGTTATTAATCGATTAAAAGGCTTAGTAAGGCATCGAGTAATAAATGGAATTTTTGATAGGTGCTAAGGAGTATTCTAAAAATTTAGGTTATGTGATTTCTGGAACACTTTCTACTGTATGCATTTGGAAGTTTTGAGTTATATTGCTAAACAATGATTGTGATTGATTTAGGTGATTGATCAGACGAATTGTTAGTTGTGTTGTTGTTGTTTGAATTTAGTAGTGTGTGGACGTGTCTGGACTTGAGGTGAGTAATTCTCATACTCTGTTGAGTGAATAAATTCACTGTGTCGATATTAAGTATTATAGTTATTTAAAAATCGTTTTCTTTCAAACTAATTATTTTTAAATATATGAACTTGATCATCTACGGTTCATAGGTAAGTGAAAATCATATTTGTTTTATGATTTTAAAGCTATGACAGTGTCTTGAATGTGAGATGAAGTTGTTGATGTGAATTTCTTGACTGAAATAAATGTGGCTTGTGATGGTTTGCTTTTAGTACGCTTTAAATTGTGTGTAATTGCAAATGTTTGGACCTTCGTGGCCGGATCTTCGTGATCGTAGTGTAGAAGTTAGACATCTAGTCTGTCTACATCTTGTGTGGTCACTTTGGTACTAGTATCCGTTGTGTGTTGTGGAGTTGAAATAAGTGGATTATGTATTCATTTTTTTAGCAGTATTGTATTATGTGAGTAGTGTATTTGTGTGAAGGAGATAAAAAAGAAGAAGGTAAATTGTAAGATTGTATATATTTATCTTCTCATTGCAGTTGAAACGATTTATATATCTTCATATTTATGCTTACAGTTGATTACTCATACGAGCTTTCAAAGCTTATCGGGTTTGTTTATGTTAACCCGGTGCACCAATAAATGGTGTAGGGGTTAATCCTGCAGGTTAGTGTGTTTGCTTTGCAATCGGGAGTTGAGATTTCGCAGGATTGACTAGGTGGGAGTCAAGTGATGATTTCTTTTGAGTGATTTTAGATTTCCGCTATGTGTCATTCTCTTTATGAGCATTTATTGTTTAGTTGATATTCGACTTCATAATTTATTGGACATATGTAATAAGAGATTTGAAATTTCAAATCTCATCTCATATTTTTGTTTACATTGAGGAATTGTAGCGGGTTATTTTTTTTTTTTAAAAATTGATCATGTGTTTTTAGTTATTCATGTCTTGAGATTTGGTTTATTTATGTTATTTATAAACTGAAAATCGGGGCATGATAAAAGTTATTGACCAGTGACGCTCACCTTCCTTTTCTATCACATATTATACTAAGAGTAGTAGGAATATAATTTAAGTCGAAAATGTGATGTAATATAAAACTAGAGGATTTCTATTGAGACCTCCATATTTGCTCACTATACATTTATACTCTCTACACCTCCATCTTATTTTTGTAATGTATGAATTTGCTCATAATACCTCCTCTCTAAATTTCCATAACAACCTTTGCTTAATCCATTGAAAAAAAAAACCTTTGATTAATCCATCGATATGGATAATAAAAAAACTAGAAATGAATTGCTAGAAGTCAATATATGGAGTTAGATGCCCAAATTGCAATCCATATATAATTACATATGGTTATATCATGAAGCACACCGGCGTTCTCCCATTTGCTCATTCCAGACATTGTTCCTCGCATGGTTACTATCGAAAGAAGTTAATTACTCAAAGTTCCAAAATTTTATTTTCCTCAAACAAATACATTTTAGTGCTCCATATATGGTTAAAGAATATTATATGATCATATACAAGTTAAGTGTTTAGAGTTTGAAGAACACAATAAAAAAACGAACCAAAAGAACTAAAAATTGTGAGATTCAAGATTTATGTTCATAGTAGTAAAATAGTAGGTTTTTAGAGAAAGTAATGGTTAATCGTTATTTTTTGATAAGGTAATGCTTAATTATATTGTATAGTCTATATTTGTCATTTTATATTAGGAGAATTTTGTAATTACACAATACAAATAAGAAGAGGTCAACTGAGTAAAATTGGAGGTGCTAATATAAATTTTCTAAAACTAAATGTGAATCGTTTTTCTATTTTAATATGTTATTAATTGAAACTTGCTCCTTAGTCATTTAAACTAACTAGTTGTTTATCGTGTTTCTTATTTTCCTTCTACAATCATTTTACAAATGTGACTACAAAACCGGTTTTCATCTCTAAAAAAGAGTTACCTATATATTACAATGATTAAATTTTTGAACCATTATACCATTTTCATTCGAATCTAACTTCGTCGGAAAACTACGCAGGAACACGAGTATCCACCTAATAAATAACAGAGCTAGCTCAACGTACATTGATGAACTTGGTGCCATTCATGTTTCACACACACCTACTACTACTTCCTTTAATAGAACTAAACTGTGGACCGTCTTGAGAATTAAGAAGACCCACCCGGCCACTTCCTCTCCACGTCAGCTCCGTCCCATGTGATCAAACTATATATCATACCCAAAATATATAAATAAATAAAATAAAAATCACCAAGAAAATTGAGCTATTTCTCCATATGTCTTCAAATTTTGAGGCCTCGGAACGCCGATGCCTTTTTTTTATTTTCCACACTCCACTAATATTAAAATAGACAATAAACTCGTCGTAAACAATCCATTTCCTTCGTTTTGTCTCTCTTTTATCACCTACACCATTTTTCATCACTCTCGCTCATCCTTCACTTTGCCAATGGAGATTTCAGCTTCTTCTCTATTCACTTCAAGTCACCAACAACAACCACACAAACCTCTCTAAACTTCTCTTAGCCAAACTATGAACAATTTATGGGTTTTTCTGATTATCTATGTTTTACCAATGCAATTTATTATGTTCGAGTTAGTAAATCTATCCAATGATATTACAACAATCGGGTTATGAGAGCTGCTTGTTCGAGTTCTCGCAGCAACACTGCCCATGTGGAAATTTCGCAAATACCCTCATTTCTTCTTCTTCTCCAGAAAGATGAAGAAACCAGCACGAGAAACAGTTCATCGTCGTCGTCAATTTTCGGCATAAAACAGTTCATCATCGGAAACTGGATTTTTTCAGAGCCCCATGTGCAATTTTGGGAGATGGGTCGGTGGGGCCTTATATGAACATTGAGCTAGCAAACTCGACGACTTGAAGAGATGCCAAGAATTTGGTGCTGAAGCATTTCGCTACTGAATTGGATGCAATAGATGATGATGGGTTGTTTTCCGATGTGTTTTAGATGAAGAATACCTCATCTTCCAATTTCACAGGTTTTCAAGAAAATATTGCAAACTATTGTCAAAGACAAAGACACACTTCAGTAACTATAATTTGATATGTATCAAAATGGTCATTCAAATTTGATCTCCGTATATCAAAATAGTCACTCTGTCATCTTGGATGTTAAAAAAAGAATATCTCGTTCATTTTTAAGGGTATTTTTGTCTCTTTATCCCTATTTGGCAAAAAAAAAAATCAGAAAATTTTGTTAAGTATTTACATCACTTAGACGTGACTTGAGTTAACAACTCGTGGTGTCTGGGTTACCTAATCGCAGCGTCTGAGTTACCCAATCGTGGCTGCAAAACTTATTGGAGATATTCCGATCTCCGATCAGTGGTTGAAGGTCCTGTCGGAGTGGTGTGGGTCGATTCGAACCTTGGTCAACAAAATCTTCATCATGAACCTAGCTCGGCGGTGAGCGACGCTTTGAGGAGAGGTGAGAGGAACAATGCAATGTCCGAGATCAAGCGGCACTAGCGCGATGCCTGAGATTGAGCATCGTTCGAGATCGAGCATTGTTGGCTGAGGTGCACGGCGTCCGAGATCAGGCGGTGAGGTGCATGACTTCTGTGCGTCGCGTTGATGCCCAAATATAGCTGTGACAGGAGAGGTAGGCAGAGGTGACTCAAGGAGGGAGTGGCAAAGACAGAGGCCGAGCTCACCTATTATAGTGACGACGCCGTTACAAATATTTTAGAATTGATGGTTGGGGGTGCGGTCGATTAGGAGGTTTTGAGACGACATGCAAAGGTCGAGGTGTCACGCAAATAAGAGATCGGCGAAGGTCGAGATGTAGGCCGATACAGGAGCTCGAATCCTCTACCGCTACTAGGGCTGGGCACAAATCTCGCAAATCCTGGTCCCGTCCCGATCTCGTCCCGATCCTGGCGGGATTTGAAACTAAAAATGTCCATCCCGTCTCGTCCCGTCCCATCAGAAAAACAACGGGACAGGACGCGGGATTGAAATTTCCCGTCCCGTTAGGCCCGTCCCGTCCCATATATAAATTAAAATTGATCTTGACCGTTGATTTTAATTTTGTATTGCTATGTTTTTAATCTTGTATTGCTATGTTTTTAATTTTCTTCATTTCTTGTTAAACTTATGATATGTGAACTTGTGTAACAGATTATGGATGTTATTCTTGTTATGTTTGATATTATTAGGTTATGGATTGTGACTTATGAATGTAAGCGAGTTGTGTAATTGTAATTAGATCATAGATGCATGTTGTGATTATGAATGTAAGCAAGTTTTTCTTCTTTTTTGTTTCCAATTTTGTGGCGGGATTGGGCCCGTCCCGTCCCATCCGGGATTGGGCAACCGGGACGGGACGTGGGATGAACTCAATCCCGTCCCATCCCGTCCCATACCCAGCCCTAACCGCTGCTGCTACTGAAGAGAGAGAGAGAGAGAGAGAGAGAGAGAGAGAGAGAGAGAGAGAGATCCTTGTAAATTTTGGTACGTGCAAGTCACATGACTTTTTTTAACGTCCAAGATGACAGAGTGACTATTTTGATATACGGAGACCAAATTTGAGTGACAATTTTGATATATGTCAAATGATAGTTACTAAAGTGTTTATCTTGATATAATTGGGTGACCATTTTGGCAATTTTTATTTTTTATTAAAACCAATTTATTGCAAGTGTACACGATAGATGCTTCTAGAGGCGCTGATAGAAAACCTATGAAATAATGATCGTGCATCTTACTTTATTTAAATAATATATTTCCCACAACTTAATACTATGAAAATCAACCATGTGGACTGTGATGAACGACACCAAAGTTCAATCTCTCTAATTTCCGTCACTCTTTTGGGGGAGCTTTGTTTGGATTCAATGTCCATTGTGCTTGAGTAAACTTAGCAGTGAATGTTTGCTTACTATGCCAATGGCACACAATACCCAAATCATTATATCCATTCACTAAAGTTGTTTTGCTAATTTTGAGTTCTTTGGCTGCTTCATCCATGGATAAGTGTCGACGTTGGACCAACATTTTGTAAGATATTTCAGTCTGCATCCTCCTTCGATTAGAACTGTTGCCTTCTCTTATTTGCGATACTTCGTTCGGAAAATCGTTTAGGTCAAATCTCAATCCTTTGTCCGGCAAATTGTTTGGTTTAGATTTCACTTCTTCTTCATCCAACATATCGTTCAAGTCAAATTCCAACCCTTTATTTGTCAAGTCATTTAGGTCTTGATTCATGACTTAAATTTCTATCCAACTTTGTATGCAAGATTTTTTTTATGAATGAAGTACCAACCCCTTTATATATACTAGCATTCTTACACGTGCGTATGTGCGTGTGATTGTTAGAGTATTGATTGATGTGTGGATTTATATATAAGTGTATTTAATAAGCGTGTGCATTTATATTGGTTTAGACAATATACAATTCAACCATTACTTATTAAATGTACGCGCGTGTACAAAAGCGTCACGTTCGCGCACGTAAATTATTGATGTATTTAATAAAAACTAACTTTTTGTAGAGGCACATGCGATTATCAGTATATTGATTTATAGGTGAATTTAAATCTAAGTGTATAAGCTTTATTGATCACCCTAGTTCGTGATTCGTATGTAACAGTCACCAATTTCTCTACTATCTCATCTCACTTTTTGAAATGATTTGTCGTTGCACTTTTAATACGATTCATTTAAATAACAATTTTACAAAGAAAGTCTCTTTAATAAATGTGGAGAAAGTAAAAGTCAACCTAGGCCACAGTTTCTTTGGGCTCTCCCATGTTTCACACACACACTACTGCTACTATTACATTACTACTACTTCCTTGATAGAACTAAACTGTGGACCGTCCCGTGAGAAGAAGACCAGCGGTACACACTTCCTCTCCGCGTCGGCTCCGTCCCATGTGCCCAAACTATACATTACACCAAAAATTAAAAACCACCAAGAATTTCAGCTATTTATCCACGTCTTCAAATTTTGGGGCCTCCGAACGCTGATGCCTTCTAATCCCCGCTCCATTAATATTAAAACCGACAACAAACTCGTCGCAATAACCGTCTCCCGCGCGCGCTGTATCTTTTATCACCTGCACCATTTTCATCACTCTTTTCTTGACTATGCCTCGGAGATTTCAGCTTCTTCTCTATTCAGTTCAATCACCAACAACCCCACACAAACCTCTCCAGAGCAGTACGTCTCTCTTAGCCAAACTATATTTCGTTTCTGGACTTTTCTGATGATCCATGTTTACCAATGCAATTTCTTATGTCCGAGCCTGTAAATTTATCCAATGATTTTACAATCGGCTTCTGCGAGCAGCTTCTTCGAGTTCTCGCAATGCCCATGTGGAAATTTCGCTAATACCCTCATTTCTTCTTCGCCGGAAACACGAAGAAACCAGCTCATTGTCGTCAATTTCCGGCGTAAAACTAGTCGTCGAAAACTGGGGTTTTTCAGAGCATGTGCGATTTCGGGGGGAGATGGGCCTGCGGTTGGGCCCAATATGAACGTAGCGACGATTCGAAGAGCTGCTGCCAAGAACTTGGTGCTGAAGCGTTTCGCTAGTGAATTGGATGCTATAGATGAGTTTCGGATGAACAAGAATGGCTCATCTTCCAATTTCATTAGTAGTTTTCAAGAAGACCCTTTTGTAGATAAGCTCAGGACTCAGCTAGGTGTCATACACCCAATGCCATCTCCTCCGATTAATCGAAACATTGTTGGTCTGATTGTGTTCTTCTTCTTCGTTGGTGTTGGATTCGACAAGTTCTGGACTTCAAAGAAGAGCAAGAAGAGTGAGAATGGTGGTGCCCCAAGGGAGGCGTGGCCGCAAGTGCCGACGAGCTTTTCGTTGTTTTTGGAGAAGGATTTGCCGAGGAAAGAGTCTGTGGACTGGGTGAACATGGTGTTGGGGAAGCTGTGGAAAGTGTATAGAGCTGGACTTGAGAATTGGCTTATTGGGTTACTTCAGCCGGTTATTGATGACTTGAAGAAGCCTGACTATGTTTAGAGAGTCGAGATCAAACAGTTTTCCCTCGGGGACGAGCCGTTGTCTGTTAGGAATGTCGAAAGGAGGACGTCGCGCGTGTCAATGATCTTCAGTGAGTGTTCCCACATTTCGAGTTTTTGCTAATGCTGCTCGTGTTATTTCATATTGTCTATAGTTCTGTGCAATGCTAGATAGTTTGTGATAATGAAACAAAGATTGAATGACTCTTTCGGATGAATTATGTCGATATAATGCTGCATTTAACATGTTGTTTATCCCTTTATGTCATTTAGGTACCAAATAGGTCTACGTTATACAGGTGGTGTGCGTATGCTGTTGATGCTTACATTGAAGTTTAGCATTATTCCCATTTACGTACCAGTTGGTGTTTGAGATTTTGATATTGATGGGGAGCTTTGGGTCAAACTGCGGCTAATACCAGCAACGCCTTGGGTAGGAGCTGTTCAGTGGGCATTCGTTTCACTTCCCAAGATCAAATTTGAATTATCACCATTCCGCTTGTTTAACTTGATGGGTATGTCAGGAGTGTATTCAGTTTCTCTACTGAGTTTGACTTTTACAATACTATGTGGCTGGTGGGAAGGATTAGAAAGATAGAGGATAGGAATTTGATACTGATAGATATTTATATTTTTCAGTTTTGTTTTTGTTGTTTTTAAGATGCTGATAGATGTTTCTCTCTCTTCTTTGTGCTTGCATTGGGCGATTTCAGCAATCCCTGCTCTCTCAATGTTAGTAAATCCTGTTTCTCTTTCTCTCGCTCTCTCAGCTGTTATTGAATGAGGCTGAACATCATCTTTTCACATCTTCAGTTGCATATATTTTCATTTTTATGCCTTCTTTAAGCTTCATGTCTTAGTTGGGTGGTTAGAGTATTGATACAATAATTTACTTTATTTTGTAGGTTTTTGACAAAACTTCTCACAGAGGATCTACCAAGACTATTTGTGCACCCAAAAAAGATTGTTTTGGATTTCCAGAAAGCAAAAGTGGTCGCCCCGTAGGAGATGATTTCAAGTCAGGGGACATACAAGAAGGAAACAAGGATTTTGTTGGAGAATTATCAGTGACCCTTGTAGATGCTCGGAAGCTTTCCTATGTCTTCTATGGTAATGCATGTCTTCCTATGGCTTTCCTTGTGGCTTCCATTGGTTTTAAAAGACAAAAAAACAGTTCTTATTAAAGGACGTTTTGATGATTTTTTTGTATGTCTTCACCTCTTACTGTCTCTTAACATCTCATAACTTAGTCGGTCTCATCTTTTTCAGGCAAAACAGATCCATATGTTACTCTAAGCTTGGGGGATCAGATAATAAAAAGTAAGAAGAACAGTCAAACCACTGTTATTGGGCCTCCTGGTGAACCAATATGGAACCAGGTCAGCTTACTTCAAATCCTGTGTAATCTACCTTCAAGATCATGCATATGTAGTCACTAATACTGTGTTTGTGTCTATGCTGCAGGATTTTTATATGCTTGTAACGAATCCGAAAAAGCAAAAACTAAACATCCAAGTCAAGGATTCTCTTGGATTCACAGACTTAACTATTGGCACAGGAGAGGTATATTACTTATCCTTAAAAGATTTGAAGTAGTTTTAATGATTGGACTATATAGCATATATTATTGAACCCTTTTACCCTGCATGCATATACTTGATTGAAGCAGAAAAAAATTGTGGGGCGGGGTAAAAGAGGTTCGATGTTACTCATGTTAGCAGGTTTCGAGGATTGTAAATTTTCTATAAAAATTTTTTTAATTTTTTTTATGTATGAATATAGTTTCTTAAATAAACAATGACATTCCTAGGTTGATCTTGGATCTCTTGAAGACACTGTACCAACAGACAGGGTTGTGGTACTCCAGGGAGGTTGGGGATTGTTTAAGAAGGGGTCATCTGGTGAGATACTACTCCGACTGACATATAAAGCATATGTTGAAGATGAGGAGGATGACAAAACTGCAGTGGATCCTACTGATACAGAAGATGAAGATGATGAGTTGTCTGATTCTGATGAATCAATTTTTTATGAAAAGGTTAAAAAGGAGTCTGCAAATGCAACAGACAAAGAGTCCTTTATGGAGGTTCTAGCGGCTTTAATTGTGAGCGAAGAATTCCAAGGGATAGTGGCATCTGAAACAGGAAACACCAAAGTCTCAGACGATTTCTCCAATACATCTTCAAAAACGTCAAGATTACGTGATCTTGATGCAGAATCGGTGCGTTCAAGTTCTGATACTAGTTCTGAGGATACTCGAGGTACTTTGTTTTATTGTGATATCCTGCTGCATAAGTATTTTAAGTTTTGTAAATTAACAAAACCAAGCTTGTGATTTGCAGGATCAGTCTTATTATGGCTTGCCGTAATCACCAGCATATCAGTACTAATTTCATTCAGCATTGGCTGTTCAAGTATTTTCAATCCTTGATACTACAGCTAGCCTTCTTCGAGCTTGCTTTTGATCCAAGTAACACGGCGGGATTTTTTTTCTTTTTCCTTTTGAGCCATAGGGATTGTCTCATTTAAATGTCCAAACAAGTTGAGTTGTTAAAGATATGAGGTGTTTGTTGAGCTAGTGGTAGATGAAGCATCTGCACCTTGCACTTTGCACCTGACCTAAAAGAAGCCAAGAAGGAAGAGTAGCTTTACTTAAAATAACAGGAAATGGATCTGGAACTTATATTAGTATTTGTTAATCGTGTTAGTGATACGGATCTATACAGTAGAGATACCAGAGCAGGAGAGATTCAGGTATATATGAGTATAATAATTTAGGTTTTTAATTTTCAATATGAATACCAGAAATTTATCGCAACAAAACTCGAAACTTCATTATTCTCTTCTCAGCTCTGATTTTTTGTAAAAGATTCTTAGTCACAATGCCTTTTCCTACTCTCCGATTGGGTGCACGATATGGCAATCATAATATTGCGACACTACCTTATGTCAAATATAGTATAGGATATACAGTAAAAGAAACATGTATACATCGTTTTAAAGGTAAACAACGTTTTGGAGCCCTACCACGACAAGGAAAAGATGTCTCAGCCAAATTTGAAAAGGCGTTAATTAATTTGCATCAGATATGTTACAGATCTGGCCAGCACTAAAATGTTAGAATACTGACATGTTTTCCATATTTCCCTCGTATAGTATACTCTGCCTAGTTTTCATTATTGAGCTAGATTAGCACAAATACTAAACTAATTAGTACAATAATTGAATGCTACACGATCCACTCTAGAGATATATCAATAATAGAAGCTTATCAAAAATAATAATTCGAAAATAGAAGTAAAAACAATGTATAGGCCGAAATTGAAAATAAATAAGAAAAAATATGAGTGGCACTGGCAGGGAACGGGAAGGCCAGCAAATCTGATTGGTCAGGGGATATCGATATCGCTTTGATTTGGATCTGTCTTGGGCTCTTCATCGTCGTTTTACCACAATTTAATTTTCTCGATAAAGAAAAAAAAATAACAAAAATTCATACTAATTTTCACAAATAAATAAACACACACAAACACTAGCTCAGTCTCTCTTCACTTCAGTTGCTCATCCTCACTTCACTTATGTCTGTTTCTCTGCACCTCTGATTGTAACAGTCCATAGCTTCTCAGGTACTCCTTCTCTTTCTCTCTATCTCTCTATCTGGTTTAGATGTGGAGTTTAGAACTAGTTGTGTTTTGGTGGGGAACCGTTGTTGTTACTCGTGATTGTGTTGAGATCTGTTTGGTTTTTCTGAGAAAACGAAGTGAACCGAGGTTTGAGAGTGTTAAAGACTAGATCTTGGTTTCTTGTTCTGTTTATTTTGTTTGAGTAAAGCTAAGACCTTTATGAGTCACATTGCATGTTGGTTTATTAGTGTTCTATTCCCAGCTTTATGAGTATATTGATCTAGTTTAGTTGACTACTCAATTGCTGTTTGTATTTTTTGGTTTTAGATAAAAGAGAGTAGATCGTGATACCGAAGCTTTGATGAGAAATCGAAGAAGCCTTTCCTTACAAGAAGGTCACTTTCTATGCTCTTTTGCTTTGGTGTTCTGTATATTTGGTACAAGGATTTATGTTCAGACTATGCAAGCTTTCAAGGCTATTGCAACTTTGTGATATTTATTTTTTTAGATCAGAACTTTGTAATGTTTTATTGTTTTGTTTTTGACAAAACCCAAGCTTTGGGTTTTTTGTTTTTGTTTTCTGTTATCCCCTGTTTTTCAAATACTGGAAATTTTCTTTTATCACGTGGATCTCCTTGGTTATTGCCTGTTTTTCAAATATTATAAACTCGGAATGGTATTACAGGTGATTGATGCTATTAGATGCTCTCACCTTCTCATTCCAATCACTTCTGAAAGTGATACTACCATGTGAATCAACTATAGGGTTTGCTGTTTCCTTAACTTGTAATTCTCAGTATGTGTTATAAGTATAATTGCAACTGTGATTCATCACCGGTATAACTCTGTTTTGTGGAAGATAATGTTGTTTTCATGTGGCTGTTTTTTCTAGGATGGAGTGGTGATTGGAAGCAAGTTCTGTTTTTTTTAACATCCATCTTCTGAGCATGGTGGTTTGTGATCTTTTTATCAATTAGTGATATAAGCATCTAGATTAAACTTCATTGCATTCTATGACTCCTACTTTTGGGACCAACGGTCCATATTCTTACTGTTCAGTTGCATGGTTTTACCAAGTTGGGACTTGGAATATATTGTGTTGATGTTTAGCTTCACATTGTTTCCCCCCTGCTCCTTATTTGTACTATTATTGATTTGGTTCTTTCTGTAAGTTCTTTTATGATAACTGAAAAATATGCTGATGAACGTTTACTTTTATGCACAGCAGAAAAGACAACTTCACTTCCTGAAATGTCTGATCTTCAAGCACCATTGCAGGAGCCTGAAAAGCGTGAGAAGAGGAAGTGGCAATTGGTTGACTTTTTTGTTCAATTCCGATGGATTGTGGTCATCTTTGTTGTTCTCCCCATCTCCTTCACTATTTACTTCCTGACATACCTTGGAGATATAAGGTCTGAGATGAAGTCCTTCAAGCAGCGTCAAAAAGAACATGACGAAAATGTCAAAAAGGTTCAAAAGCGCCTCAAGGAAAGGAATCCGTCAAAGGATGGTCTTGTTTGCACAGCAAGAAAGCCATGGATTGCAGTCGGTATGCGGAATGTTGACTACAAGAGAGCTCGTCATTTTGAGGTTGATTTGTCAGCTTTCAGGAATGTCCTGGAAATTGATACACAGAGAAAGATTGCCAGAGTTGAGCCCTTGGTTAACATGGGGCAGATAACTAGGGTAACCTGCCCGTTGAATCTTGCACTTGCTGTGGTAGCAGAGTTCGATGATCTTACTGTTGGAGGCCTTATTAATGGTTATGGAATTGAAGGAAGCTCCCACATCTTTGGGCTGTTCTCAGATACAGTTGTGGCTTACGAAATTGTTCTAGCAAATGGCCAACTTGTCAGAGCCACCCAGGATAACGAGTTCTCTGATCTTTTCTATGCTATTCCATGGTCTCAGGGAACATTGGGCTTTCTTGTCGCTGCTGAGATCAAGCTTATTGATATTAAGGAATACATGCGATTGACATACAAGCCAGTGAAGGGAAATCTGCAAGAGATTGCACAAGCATACAGTGACTCTTTTGCACCCAAATTTGGCTGTCTGGACGAACCTGGAGCCATCCCCAAGACAGTTCCAGAGTTTGTTGAAACCATGATTTATACTCCAACCGAAGCTGTGTGCATGACAGGAATATATGCATCAAAGGAAGAGGCCAAGAAGAAGGGGAATGTGATTAACGAAGTTGGATGGTGGTTCAAGCCCTGGTTCTACCAGCATGCACAGAAAGCACTGAAGAAAGGAGAGTTCGTCGAGTACATCCCAACTCGGCAATACTACCACAGGCACACTAGGAGTATCTATTGGGAGGGAAAACTTATCCTTCCATTTGCTGATCAATTCTGGTTTAGATTTTTGTTGGGTTGGTTGATGCCACCGAAGATTTCTCTGCTCAAAGCTACTCAAGGTGAAGCCATAAGAAACTATTACCATGACATGCATGTTATTCAAGACATGCTAGTTCCTCTCTACAAAGTTGGGGATGCTTTGGAATGGGTTCACAAAGAGATGGAGGTAAACTCACCATCTTAAACTAAAGTTCTCTGACATTCTTTGCAGATATCCATTTTGCTAACCATTTTATTTGATTGATTGTTTCCATAGGTGTACCCCATTTGGCTCTGTCCTCACAGACTGTACAAGGCCCCTGTCAAGACTATGATCTACGCAGAACCAGGCTTCGAGCACCAGCGCAGACAGGGAGACACACCTTACTCTCAGATGTACACAGATGTTGGTGTGTACTATGCTCCAGGACCGGTGTTGAGAGGCGAGGTCTTTGATGGCTCAGAAGCAGTTCGCAGGATGGAGAGTTGGCTGATTGAGAACCATGGATTCCAGCCGCAGTATGCTGTGTCCGAGCTGGATGAGAAGAAATTCTGGACTATGTTTGATGCTGGGCACTATGACTACTGCAGGAGGAAGTATGGTGCTGTGGGAACTTTCATGAGTGTGTACTACAAGTCCAAGAAGGGAAGGAAGACCGAGAAGGAGGTGCAGGAAGCTGAGCAAGCCATTGCCGAGGAGCCCATTGCCGAGGTTGATGAGCCAGTGGACTACTGATTTTCCCAAGTAATGCGGATTGTGTTAAGATTTCTCTGCTTTCCTCCTTGGTTTCTAGTTTCTATTGTCAGTAGTTTCATCAGCTATCCCCGATTTCGGTTAATGCTGTAGCAGCAGCTGATCTTGTTCAAGTATTTTTCATGTTGGATTATATCGTAGACTTTGGATGTTTTGATGATTTTAGACTGACGTTAAGTTGGTGTCAGATTTCGGTTTCTTCTGATTCTACCTTCTGGTGATTTTTTCGGATAAGATTTGCAATAAAAAATGATTTTGCATTATAGTTGATATTTCTCAGCATAGCAAACATACTATGAAGTATGAACATGCTTTTTACATCTTTTTCAGTCCAACTCTCTCACACTATCAGAACTAATCGCTTATACTGAACCATTGTTTACTAGTCTAGAGCAATTCCAATGTCACATAACTTGGATCAAATGTGAGTCTAAAATCGATCAATAAGAGTGTCATGCTCAAGAAAGAAGCACTCACTTCTACAAACAAATTACTCAAGTTCATTAAGTGTTTCAAACCTCTTTTCTTTTTATTGTGATCACCAATCGATTGACTTTGTGGTCAGTTGTGCTCAGTCACCGACTCACCCGAACCATTGAAAGCAGAAAAATAGTTAAATTGAATATATATATATATTGTCTACCTATAATTTTGTGCTCAGTCACCGACTCACCCGAACCATTGCAAGCAGAAAAATAGTTAAATTGAATATATATATATATATATTGTCTACCTATAGATTCAAAATTAAGAGAACTCAAATTTATCAAGTAAAAATCTCTTCATGCACATTTGTTCTGCACACCATATAAGTCAACCGACAAATTAAGCAGAAGAAAATTCAGCACTACCACTAGTTCCAGAAGCTCGTCATAGTCATGACAAGAAAAAAATCCACGAGAAAGTCCCAATAAGCGAGGTTCAACGCCCTCACACAGTTCCACACATTTTTCATTTAGCACTACTATGTATTGCGCAATTTTTCAATATAAGAAAGATTTGACCATTTCTAATACTCTGGTTCCGTCAATCACCAAGATCCAGAGGTGGTTTACGAATCAAAGGTATGAATTGAAGAGGCAAACACCATCTTTGAAGAATTTCTTCCCTCTCAGTTGGAAAGGTATTGGCGGCAACGACAAAAACACCGGTCGATGCCTATCAAGAGTAGAGAGATGATCTACTATGGTTAGTGCCGAGAATAGAGAGATGATCACATGTGTTAATGAGTTTGTGGAAATATGTTCTCGGAGCACAGACCGTGAAGATCCCACTCATGCCCCCAAAACCAATCATGATTGGCACAGATCATATTTGAACATGACTTTGTGATTAAGTCATTTTTTAGAATGTGATGAGCATTCATCTATGCATGTTAAAAAGTCAACATATTAATAGAGATTATTCGCTCGATGAGATATATATATATATATGAAATGACAAAAAAATTATTTTATACAATACTTACCTCTGATTGGTTATATTTTGCACCCTCAGGGCAATGAAAATTGAAACACCGTAATTTGGCGGTCATATTTCATCTATGGTAAACGTTGAGATGGTGTTATTTGACAAAAATTTACTAATACGACAAATCGTAAATTGCCATTGCTGCACGAACATGAAGTATTGGTACGAGGTTACTTCTTCAGAATGCTAAGATGATTGTGATGACGAACGACAGAAAAGACTTGATCAAGGACATGAAGATTTTTGTAATGTTTGATACAACTTCGATTCTCATGCTTACGGTTCTATATATATAGCTTCCCACTGGCCAGCTCAAACTTCATTTCATATTGCTAACAATGTATTATGTTTTTCAGTTTATTAATTTAAGTAATTACCTATTCTAATCATCTGATCATAGAATGATATAGTAATGTACTTTGTCTTTTAAATTGAAAATGTATTGCTGACAATGTAGTATTACGCTTTTTAGTTCATCAATTTAAGCAATTACCTATGAGGCGTCAACCGTAACTGGGTCATTGGCGGTAGATCCATTATTCTTCTATCTTTCAATCATTAATGAGAGGAATGTGACAACTCGAACTGGAAATGGTAGTTAACTGGCTTGATTTGCGAGTTTCGTGATTAGTCGCGGTTTAGTAGTAATTGGTTAATATGGCGGGTTAGTTCACGATGATATTTTCGGTAATGAATTTGATATGAGTTCCTTCACGAGAGTTGTAGAGTTTATGATTTCGAGCTCGTAGGAATTTTCTGAGAATTTTTCCGATGTCCGATGAATATGTTATGAATATTTCCGACCGTTAAATTTAATCGTGTTTATCCGTTTTGTTTCGATCCGTTTACACCGTTGATCGTTTTAGTCGTGAGTATAAATATTGAAATAGTCGTAAAATTGTCGAAAAGTTGCATTTGGGCCGAGTTGACCAAAATTGAACCGTTGACCAGGCGTTGACCGAGCCATTTCGGGTAGAATATTCACCACCGATTGACTTTCTGATTCCGGCCACTTCAGACAACAAGCTTGGTATGGTTAGCTTCCTCTCGTGATTTCCTATTATTTTGAACTGGGTTTGAGTTGATTTGGTTGAGTATTGAGGGAGAACCAACTCGGTGAAGTTTAGGATTTTTGCTAGAATCGGGTGAGCTTCTCCGGCCACTTTTGGGGTCGATGGGGTTGGGGGTTTTTCTCCCCTCAACCCATAGAAGCTTTTGGGTGGAGAGATTTCAGGTTTGGAGGCCATTTGAAGCTCGCCGGAATGGATCACCGGAATCAATGGAGGTTGTGATTTTCGAGCTGTTTTCCGGCCACGGTAGGCCTTGGATGGTGGTGGTCTTTTAAGAGAAATGGTTGGCCTTGAGGAGAGGAAGAATTATGGGTTTGGTCCGCCGGGAAAAGTCTCCGGCGAGGTCTGAATTTTTGGGAAATTTTATGTGTTTTCACGCTCTGATCGCAGTCGTGAGGTTATTGAGTTGATTTGGGTGGTGGATTTTGTGTCGAGGGATAAGTAGAGTATTTATGGGATTTTCGACGATTTCGTTGATATTCGAGTTATATGTTTCCGAAAATGGTTGGTTTCCGAGGTGTGGTTCAGGGTTTTGAATTGTGATTTTGATCAGTGGTATTTGTGATTATTCAGGAGATCGGGATCGTACGTTTGGCGAGGGATCTTCCGCCGGATCACGGGATTAGTGCATTTTTGCGTTGTGCTTGTCTGTGAGTGGACATTTCTTTTCACTGTTGGTTGTGAGTCTTTTATATACGTTTTATGAGCATGAGCATGCAGTTATGATTATGAATTATATGAGCATGTGTTTTATTATTATGCATTTACGAATATGCTTTTATAATTATGCATTACGAGTATGCTTTTACATTACACTTTATGCATTTGCATGGAAACCTTTATGATTTGGTTTACACAGAGTACAGTCTCAGTAGTAGTTGTATCGATACACTTAGCATCTCGGCTAATCCCCGAGGATGTTTACCGGGGGGGGGAGCAGATACCCTGACCCGAGGCCATTCTGGTTGGAATCACGTAAGGATCAGGGATCCCGTGATTCAGCCTGTACTAGCGCGGATGTGTCCATGTGTGACCCCGCGGGATTTTCGATGCATGCTCTGGACGCGTGAGGAGTTAGAGTCTCCCTCGTGTACCATATGATTTTCATGCATTTAGACTCACATATGTTTTATAAACATATATATGTATTCGGCGAAAGACATTTATTTTCGTCCACTCACTCTAACAGTTTATATGTCTTTCCCTAGGCTCTTTGTTTTCAATGCCCAATTTGCAGTTTGGATTCAGGTGTTGCACGTCAAGGTTGGAGGCTTAGTATTCGAGCCACTTTTCCTTTCTCAGTATGTTTCTAGTTTGCCTACTGTTGTGTATATATGTATATACTAGAGGTCACTCTGAGTACTATTATGTTTATATTTTTACATGATTTTTCCGGATTTCTGTAAAGCTACAGTTTTATTTATTGCTTTACGTTCTGATATGTTTTTGAGAAATCCGGTTGGAATTGGTACCCACGGTTTGACTTTTGTGGCATAGGATGAAGTATATTTTCAACTGCAGGTTAATGGTAACTACGCGATATAGAGTAACTCTGCCAAAAATTTTATGATTTTGAAAGTTCATGTTTTCAGAAGGGGTCTGATGCTGGTTTAGGAAACTAAATCGGGGTCGGGTCCTTTCAAGAATAAGAGTCTGGACATGGATAGAAAGCTAATGATCAAAGTTCTTTTGGTGCGTTCATTGTTAAATATTATATTTCCTATTTAAGATTGCGTATCACTAATTTTTGAATTTAACTTTCAGTTTTCAAGTATGTTACTAGTGGGTTTATAAACTTTCTAATAAGGTTCTTCTACTCTTTTTGGTGGCACTGGAATAAAATGAGGTAAGTATATCATTGATTGATAACCAGATTTCCCTTAATCAATAATATCAATATGTATATGTATTTGTATTGTATTAATTGTCTATAGATGAGTTTGATATACTGTGTAATTCAATTTTGGTACAAATCTTGAAACGAGAAATTATGTTTGGGAAAACTTGTTTGCAATTTATATTTCTGTCATTAGTATGCTCCTTTTTGTATGCATAATGGGGAAGTGGCGGTTGATGCCTCCCGAGAGTAGAGAGATGATCTACTATGGTCAGTACCGAGAGTAGAGAGATAATCATAGGTGTTAATGAGTATTACAATTTTTGTCAATAAGAGAAAGATGATTGATTTTTCTACTAGATTTTGGCTATTATTTGCAATTGTTTCCAATAAGAGAAGATGAAAGATGATTAATTTAGTGCTTCACCAGCAGAGTTTCGTTCCTGAACTAGAATGTAATAATAATTATTTTTAATTATTTTTCTTTAATATATAAGAAAGTACACAATAAAATAAAAACTAAAACATTAATTTTATCTCACAATAAGATATTTAAATGATCATATTAAACGATTTCTTCTTTTGTTTCAATACATAATGAAATACACTATAAAATAAGATTTTTTTTTCACATGATCCCTTATTTAGATATTGGAAAAATTTCTCGCAACTGCATTGGTGGTTGTTTGTTTACATCTTATATCTGCTATTTGAACTCTGTTTTATGCCTTATTATTCTATCTTCCAATCATCAATGAAAGAACAAGTGTCTGGACATAGATATGGAACTAATGATCGGAGTTCTTTTGGTGCATTCATTGTTAAAAATTGTTTCATATTTAAAATTGCGTATCACTGATTTTGGAGTTCTTTGAATTTGAAATTTATCTTCTAGCTTTCAAGTATGTTACCAAAAGAAAGTAATCAAAAAATTATAAACTTGTTTCCATTCCAATGTTTGGTTTTCATTAGAATAGGAAGGGAAAGGAACTCAAAAATACATGTATATCCTTAACACATATTAAATAATATTTTTTTGGAGGTATATTGGTGTCATTGCACTATAGAATAATTATCTAACTGTGATGCATTTAATGCTTGAGTGGAAAGAAAAGTGATTTTTGAGGATATGGAAGGAATCAATTTCCACCTAATCGATCAAACATGTTCAAACACACTATATTTTCAAACGAAAACATAGATAAACAAAAAAATTACTAAATTATATAAATATTATCAACATCACTTTCAATCTCTCTCAAAGTACACACTATATTTCCAAACAAAAATAGATAGTTCAGATAAACAATGAAATTACCAAACTATATAAATATTATCAACATCACTCTCAGTCTCTTACAGAGTACACACTACATTTCCAAACGAAAATAGATAGTTTAGATAAACAACAAAAATACCAAATTATATAAATATTATCAATATCACTCTCAATCTCAATCTCTCACATAGTACCGAACTGCTTCTCTCTTCAGCACCTGCATCCAAAGCACACCTAACCCCCGCCCACATCACCTCTGCCATTCCCACCGCCGCCACTTGCTCTGCCGTCGCCGCCACTTGCACCGCTAATGTCTCCCGGAGCAGCCGAAAAAAGTTCTTTCACACTCTGCCTCTGTTGCTCCTGTCTCCGATTAGTAAACCAACGTCTAACCTTCTCGGTCGAAGGAACCCGATTGAGAGGATCAACATCAGTGCACATTTGAAGCAGAGCATCCAATTCGAAAGCATTGGGTTTTGTCATATGCTTAAAAAAAGGAAACAGAACCTCATTTTGAGCTGGGCTCCAATTGAACTTTATTCGAGCTACTTCCATGAGAGTGTAAGAGGAGATGAGAGTGTGATAGGAGGAGGATAGTTGAAAATAATGTGCACACTGTGTGTGGAAGACTCAGTGTGAGGGTGGTGTGAAGGGAGAGGTGGAGGGGGATTAAATCCCCTCCCAAGGACCCACTTCGATTATACATTACTCTGATTTGTATCCCGAAGAGAACTTGCCTAAAGGAGAAAAAGAATCGTTGTTATATTCATGTAAGGTCCATAAATTTTAGAATATGCCACGTGTTACAATTTTAATGGTCGACTGTTGAAGCAACCGCAGAGAAGTTACTTGTTAGTTATATTTGAAAAAAGTGTCGATGAATTAGATAAACACTAGATTATTACCTATAGAGGAAATATTGCGTATATATATATAAGTAATAATCACTAGATATAAGTAATGATCTGTAAATATATAAGTAATAAACCCCATAAACATAAGTAATGAACTAGATAAACACTAGATTATTACCTATATTAGATATTACTTTCATATTTAAGATTGCGTATCACTGATTTTGAAGTTTTTTGAGTTTGAAATTTATCTTCCAGCTTTCAAGTATTTAATAGTTGAAAGTAATCTAAAAATTATAGACTTTTACATTCAAATGTTTGGTTTGCATTGGCATAGGAAGGGAAATAACTCAAAAATTACATGTATATCCTTAAAACATATCATTGTTCCAGGAGAAATATTCTTGGTATCTCGGTGTATATCTTATTCTAATTAGAATAGAAGTATATATTCTCTCAATATCTACTTTATATGTATATTGATTATATTAGATTGTAATGCATATTTAATGTCATCTATCAATGAATAAAGTACAGTTTCAGATCATATCTTCTGCGTATCTATTTTCTCCTTCAGCACGTTATCAACAACTATTGAGTTGATAGCCATCACCCCAAACCCCTAAACACTAAAACCTTCACTTCCGGCCTCCCTCCTTGATGAAACCTCTCCACCGCCGATCACTAATCACCGCCGGATTCATCCCCATCACCAAAGCTCGTCGTCGAAAATTTGTGGACGTTTCTCTTCAAATTTCATTTCAGCGAAGTTTTCATTCCGAGCATAATACTCTCAAGGTAAAATTTCTCCCTTCTTCGATTTAGAATTATGTTGCAAAACTTAATTACCGCAACACCCTAAATCTAGGTATAGATTTAGGTTTAATTAGCGTGAATTATTATATGTCTCTAGTTCCTATGGATTAATGCAGATATGAGTGAAATAGGATTTAATCACCTATTCCTCAAGATTTAAGATTAGTGACGATCTTGAGGGAGTCACGGTTATAAGTGAATATCACGGTTAATTGTGATTTCACATTGAAAAAAGGAAAGCCGATCTTTGTGACTATTTGACAGTCACGATTTTCTGGGGAGTGGTATGAAGCCACCGGTTTTGTATCGATTTTTATGACCATACATCATAGATCATGTTTCTTATTCCATAAATATGATATTAGTGATCGTGGTTCTTTCAAACGGTAAACTACTTATATCTCTTGTCTTTTGTAGATGACTGAGCCGACAAGACCAGAATTTGATATCCTTGACATTCAAGGAGAATAATACCATATATGGGTATCAAACGTTAAGAATACTCTTCTTGGTAAACGTCTCACTGATATCATCCAACTACTACCATCTGGCACTAAAGCCAATGATGACACCTTAGCTCGAAAAGCTCAAGCTCTCATATTTCTCAGGAGACATATTCATCATGCTATGAGGAAACAATATTTTTTAAAGGATGACCCCATGGATTTGTGGGCAACTTTGCAAGAACAGTTCAACAATGTGCATGACACACAACTTCCATAACTACTAAAAAAATGGGATAGAATCTGATTATTGGATTATCTTAAGATCAATGAATTTTATCAGGATATGTTGGAGCTATAGTCAGAGCTTTTCATTTGTGGCATTGTAAAGACCGATCAAGCTATGGTCAAGAAGTCTTTGAGCACATTCCCTACTTTTATAAACACCCTTGCACATCAGTATCGCCTTGATTATGAGCAAGGAAGACTTAGATCATTCAATGATCTTATGAGTTAGCTAGCCATGAAAGAGAGACATCACAAGATCCTTCTCCATAACAATGCTAGGCCAACCAGTACAAAGAAAGTCCATGAAACTTATAACACCGGAGGGAAGACACGAAAGGATAAGGGCAAACAACGTTCTAAACCTTATCAAACTCCTGGTGGTAGAGGAAGACGTGGTAGAGGTCGTGATAGAGGAGGAAATAATAGAATTTAGACTTGGACTCGCCATGACAACAACCACAACTCCAACAAGTATCAATCCAATTTTGGTTCTAGGAATGGTGAAAATTCTTCACATTCTGCTTCTACTTCTCGCTTGGTACCTTGCTATAGTTATAGTGTGACTAGTCATATGCACAAGCAATGCAGAGCTCTAAAGGATATTCAGAATACCTACAAGATATGTCAACAATACCAAGAAAAGAAAAGGGAGACACATTATGTTGACTATGAGATGGAGGATGGCGGAGAAGCCAATCTAATTGTAGCATAATTCTCCAAAGCAAACATAGAGACTACGAATTTTGCTTAGTCTATATATTAGGCTTATGATTCTTCTAAGTAATCAAGTTTAATTTTGTATTTTTACTCCGGTTGTAGTCATGATTATTGAATAAGAATAATCTTTTGATGTAAGTTTTGATGCTAGCAAAGTAATAGAATTTCTTCCTTTTGGTATTTGAAAGTGTTAAGAATGGTTATTTACATATGTATTACATAAATGGTTCAAATTCTACAAAATTCGATGGTATTATGACACCAAAATAGCATAAAAATGAGACAAAAGATAGAGGACAGTTTGATACTAGGAACTGTTGACCTGTCGGAGTTCTTCCCTCGACCTGTCGATGGTACTCACTGTGTCGGTTTCAACACTTTTCAACCCGTCGAAAAATAGTGTACTAAATCTTTCGACCTGTCAAAAGATGGTCCCCATCCACTTATTTAGCTACTTCGACCCGTCGATGAAAATGCTCGACCCGTCGACTGCATGCTACTGTCTCTAAAATGTCGCAATTTCGACTTGTTGAAATTGTTTGGATGACCCGTCGAAAAAAATATCTGAAAATCGATATTGGTTTTAGGTTTACCTCGACCCGTTAAAGGTTTATTTCGACCCGTCGAATGTCAGCCATTGTGACAACATTTTTCCAATTTTTGACATGTCGAGAAACATCTCCTACCCGTCAAAAATGGTTATTGGAAAATCAAAATTTATTTTGGGTTATTTCGACCTATCGAGTTAATTACTCGACCTATCAAAAATCCTACCCGGACTTGGTGTTTTTGGTGTGTTTTACATCAGTTTTAATATGTTATATCAACACTCTTTAAGGGTCACAATCATTTGGTAAATCTTTAAGTCTTTACTTAAAGTGTTCAACAAGTTTTAAAGACTAATTAATTCGAATTCTTTTGTAGATGTTTGAAGGTGAGATCGAGTGTCTAGGAGATAGTGGTACTACTCATACTATACTACGGAATAGGCAATTGTTTATAGATTTTGTGCCATACACATAATCAGTGACAACCATGATTGGTCCTGCGCCGGTAATACAAGGGTGTGGTTCAGCACAATTTTTACTACTACATGGAACAAGAATTCATATCACTGACGCATTGTACATGCCAAAGGCCAATCAAACTTTGCTAAGTTTTAAGGATATTAGAGCCAATGGTTTACACTTGGAAACTCATTGTGAGAATGGAAAAGAATTCTTATGCATAACGTCTAAGGAGTGTGATAGAAAACGCTACTTAGAGAAGTTAGGGGTAATTCACAGTGGAATATATCTTACTACGATTCGGATTATTGAATCCAATGTTGTCACACTTACTACTGTGTATAACACAGCCTCATACATGTTTTGGCATTATCGACTAGGACATCCATGTCGTGATATGATAATCAAAATATTGAAAAACTCTCATGGTCATCCATTTCCCAAAGGCAAGAAGCATGTGCAAATTCTCAAAACCATTAGATTTAATGGAGTGGATGAGATTAACAACCTCAATCCGGCCTCAACACCTAGTGTTATTCCACAAGATTCCTTTATGGCAATCTCTGATGCTCATTGCTCTTTTTTCAAAGCTTGCTCATTAGCAAAGTTGCAGACTAGACCTTCCTTTGCGGTTGACAACATACCATTCTTACAGAGAAACCATGGTGATATTTATGGACCTATCAAACCGAAATGCGGACCATTTAAATATTTTATGGTTTTGATAGATGCATCAATGAGATGGTCACATGTTGTTTTGCTATCCACAAGGAATGTTGCATTTGCAAAACTCCTAGCACAAATTATTAAGCTTCGGGCTCACCACCCGGACAACCCAATCATGTCAATTAGATTGGATAATGCAGGAGAATTTATACCAAAGACTTTTGATGACTACTGTATGTCAATTGGGATCGAAGTTGAACATCTCATCCCTCATGTTCATTCACATAATGGTTTAGCAGAGGCACAAATCAATGGGTTACAACTTGTGGTCAGAGAAATGGTTATGCATACTAATTTATCAGTATCTGCTTGGGGATATGCAGTATTAAATGCATCAATGCTTCTTTGCTTGAGACCTATAGGACGCCAACCATTTAGTGCATACCAGTTGGTAACTGGATTCGAGCATGACATTTCATATCTACGCATCTTTGGTTGTGCAGTGTATGTGCCAATTGCGCCTTCACAACGCAATTAAATGGGTCATCAATGTCGATTAGGCATATATGTTAGTTATTAATCTCCAACTATTGTCTATTACTTAGAACCTTTGACATGAGATCTCTTCACTGTAAGATTTGCAGATTGTCACTTTGAAGAAATATACTTCCCAATGTTGGGGGAGATAAGAATACCTACCTTCCAGTTGAATGTTAGGAATTGACGTGGAATACTCCTCCCACTATATTTCAAGATCCACACACATATCAAAGTGAGATTGAAGTGAAAACGTATACTTGATCTTCAAAAGGCAGCAGATTCGATGCTTGGCTCCTTTATTGATATTGCCAAAGTGACGAGATTAGACATTCCTGCTACAAATGTTTCTGCAAGGTTGGAAGTCCCTAAATGGTGGTATAACGCAACTCCAAGGCAGAGTAACATGCCTCTTTCCCATATGAATGAAGTAGCAACCACCTCGGCTCCCACTAGGAAGAGGGGAAGACCAAGAAAATCCACATATGAGTTTCCGGCGAAAAGGCAGGCCATCCAGATACAAACTGATCATTTCATCATCAATGTTGTGAATCCCACACACGAGATTGTTTTTTACTACAGTTATATCATAGAATTAAAAATGGCATCTCTGGAGGACACTTCAGACCTATATGTGATGTTAGAGAACGGTGAAATCTCACTAACTAACAATGATGCGTGCATTATTATGGATATGTCATCTAAGATAGTTGATGATGCTTTTACTTATTCCCGTCGCTCTAGAGATCATTGACGATGACGAAGTGAAACCTCGCTCGGTTGTTAAATGTCAGCGGAGAGCGGATTTGCCGAAGTGGAAAGATGTAATGCAGGCAGAACTAGACGCTCTGAAGAAAGTGCATGTTTTTGGTCCAGTAGTGCTATGCCCACTAATTGTGAAGACTGTAGAACATAAATGAGTTTTTTTTCGGAAGCGTAATGAGAAGAATAAAGTCATGCGGTATAAAGCTAGACTTGTGGCGCAAAGATTCTCTCAACGCCCTGACATTGATTATGAGGAGACATACTCTCCGATCATGGACATCATTACTTTCCGTTACCTAGTTAGTTTGGTATTGTCTTAAAAACTGAACATGCAGCTGATGGATATGGTGACAACATATTTCTTTGGAATCCTTGATTCAGAGATATACATAAAAGTGCCAGAAGATGTGGTCATACCCAACTCAAGTAATTCTACACCACGTGCTCATATGATTAGATTGAAGCGTTCACTATATGGATTGAAACAATCCGGTAGGATGTGGTACACACGTTTAAGTAACTATTTGATTAGGAATGGATGCAAGAATGATGATTTATGCCTATGTATGTTCATTAAGAGAACAAGTTTATGATTTTCCATAGTAGCGGTGTATGTTGATGATATGAATATCAATGGCTCTCTTGATGAAATTAATGAGACGGTTAGCTATTTGAAATCTAAGTTTGAGATGAAACACCTTGGTATGACTCAATTTTGTCTTGGTTTGGAATTAGAACATCAAGTTTGAGGAATACTTATTCACTAGTCTTCTTATGTCTAAAAGATGCTCATGCGATTTAACATGGACAAAGTAGACTCTCTTAGCACACCAATGATCGTTCACAGTCTGGAACACAACAAGGATCCGTACGGTCTGAAAGATGATGATGCTAAACTATTGGGAGCTGAGGTACCATACCTTAGTGTTATTGAAGGTTTGTTGTATTTAGCTTAATGCACAAGACTAGACATTGCTTTCTCTGTTAACTTATTAGCTCGGTTTAGCTATGTGCCTACACAACGTCATTAGAATGGTGTAAAGCATATCTTCAGGTACTTGAAGGGTTTTATAGACTTGAGCTTGTTCTTTCCCTACAAAGAATACAGAGAGAAGATTGAAATTCCCGATAAAGGGATGGTTAAATCACATCATGCAAGTTCTAGAAATTTTGATCCGTCGAAGAAACTCGTCGACCCGTTGAAGGTTGCACCCTGGATGGATCAGAATCATTCATTCGACCCGTCGAGTGAAATGCCTGACCCATTGAACAGTGATCCGACTGCAAGCATTGAACCTTAATTCAATGTGGTCCCCTACCCAGAGACACCTTATGATGTCTTGGTTGATTTTGCTGATGCTGAGTATCTTTTTGACCCACACAAATGACGTTTCAAGACTGGTATTCACCATGGGAAACACGGTGATTTCTTGGAGATTAACAAAGCAGACTCTTGTTGCTACTTCCTCGAATCATTCTGAGATCATTATTTTACATGAAGCAGTTAAAGTGTATGGCTTAGGTCAATTATATACCACATTCAAGGATTTAGTGAATTACCTTCCTCTACGATAACACCAATTTATATCTTTAGGGACAATGCAGCTTGCATTGAACAAATGAAGTTGGGATACATCAAGGGTGATCACACGAAACACATTTCGCCAAAAATTTTCTACAATCAACAACAACAACAACTATTGAACATTCATATGAATCAGGGAAAATAGCTAAAATGCTTCCTAAACTTGGTTGTAATTGTCAATTTACACCATAAACTTTCAATTGAGAACTTTTGCCTCCTCAACTTGAAAACATATGTCGATTTGCATCCCATCCGTCAATTTTGACGGATTCAATCTAAATGAGATCATGTGTTATGCACATGATAGGCAAAATTGTATTTTTATATATTTAAATTTTAATATTATTTATTAAATCAAAATTCAATAGTTGTAAACCAATTTTTCAAAGTTATATATTCTATGACGGAGAAAAAATTACTAAATTTAGAACACAATATATTAGTTATTCCACGACTATTCAATATATTAGTGCTCGTCGGCTCACTACTTATATGCCTAAAACAACAAAAAACAATAAAATATTCAAAGCGAAGATTTAGAAAACAAAAATATTCTATTAAAAATAGAAAATACTCGAAGAAATTTAAAGCATGTAAATTACAATTTAAAAATATGAAAATACAATTATACCCATCATGTGCATGACACATGATTACATTTGGATGGAATCCGCAAAATTGATGGAGATGGTGCAAGTGGGAAATTGTTTCCTAGATGAGGAGGCAAAAGTTTGCAATTGATAGTTTATGGTGTACATTGACAATTGTAGCCAAGTTTATGAGGCATTTCGGCAAGTTTGCCTTGAATCAGATTTGTTCGGCAGATAATGCTGCAGACTTGTTTACCACGTCATTGCCCAAATCTACATTTTTAAAGCATGTGAAACGCATTGGAATGCGAAGATTATTTGAACTCTAAGATTGAGTTACTGATCATGGGGAGTTCATTTCGTAGACATCACGGAGAGTCTACATCACATGTGGTCGCATTTGTAGTTGATGCGCTATACTCTTTTTTCCTTAGACCAACCTTTTGTTTTTACCCAAAAGGCTTTTTGTTTGCTTGATAAAGTTTTTAATGGGGCAACAAGTTATGCATCATACATCAGGATCGCGACACAAGATGGAGTGTTCTAGGAGAAATATTTCTGGTATCTCGGTGTGTATCTTATCCTGATTAGAATAGAAGTAGATATTCTCTCAATCCCTGATGTATATGGATATTGATTGTATCAGATTGTAATGTCTCTTTAAGGTCATCTATCAATGAATAAAGTACAGTTTCATATTATATCTTCTGCGTATTTATTTTCTCCTTCAACAATCGTAATATTTTGTTTGAGGTACATTTGTGTCATTGCACTACATAATAATTATCTAATTGTGATGCATTTAATGTAGGGGTGGGATGTTTTACCGAAAAACTGAACCGAAAACCGAAATAAATCGAACCGAAACTCGTTGGGCCTGAAACTCTTGGGACGGACTAATTTAGAAACCGAACCGAAATAAATCCGAACCGAATGACTTTTTATGGTATGATACCGAATAAACCGAACCGTTCCGAAATGATATATGTGACAAAATTGTACTTATTTATTTACCCAAATGAATATATATTCACCCATTTTGAATCTTTTTAGGACATATATATAGAAAATTCTTACAAAAATACTCTTATTCTCTCACATTTCTTCTATCTCTATATGATATTGCCTTTTTCAAATAATAATTAACTTAAAAAATTGTTCAGGCCTAGAAAATTTTATTGAAAAACCAATCCGAAACTAAAATATACCGATCCGAAACCGGTTGGGACCGAAACTCGTGGGACGGACTTCCCAAAAAATCGAACCGAATAGGATCCGAACCAAATATTTTATTACGGTACGGTACGGATTCCGACCTAATACCGAACCGATCTCACCCCTAATTTAATACTCGAGGGAAAGGAAAAGGAACCACTTTCCACCTAATATTCCTCCTAAGATAGGAAAAATTTTCCTTTCCTTATGCACACCAAACAAAAGAAATGCTCATTTGCCTTTCCTTTCCCATCAGTTGCAATGAAACAAACGAGGCATGTGGTAAAACTGTCTCATTATTGTTTTAAACATAGTTACGTCTCTCTTATTATTTTATGTGATTATCGATTTACTTTGTCATCAGCTACACTCAGTTACTAACTTACTCGAACCGCTGAGAGCAACAAAATAGTTAAAATTGAGTATATCGTCCACCCGTAGATTTAAAATTAAGAAAACTCAAACACATCAAGTGATGATCACTTCATCTACAATTGTGTTCCGCTCACTGTATAAATCAACCGAAAAATTAAGGGGAGAAGATTTAGCACCCTGCACAGGTGCACACCACTAGGCCCAATCGTGAGAAGCAAAAGAGCCCATTAACCGAGAGGTTCGGCGCCCTCACGCGGTTCCACGCATGAGGCCACGTCATCGCCTCTCTCACCTATATATAATTCAAAAACGGCACCTCATTCTTCCCACGCAGCCTAAAACCTTGAATTAATTCTTGGCCGGAGAAGAAGTAGAATCGATTCCGTTAGGGCGTAAAGATCTGATCTTTATCGAAATTATGGTGAGCCCAAATGTAGTTTTCTCTTTTAACTTTTCGGATTTCGATTTTTTTTTTTAATTTCGTTCTGGTCATGGCGGATTGGTTTGTAGCTGAAATGATTTAGATCTCACTGCAATTTATTCGATGCTGCTGATGTTTTTGTTTGGATGTGATTGAATCTCGTTTTATTTACCTTCTTTTTCTAAGCATCTGAAATTTACAATTACTGTTACTGTAAAGTATCGAATTTGTGATATTACAGTAGGTGAAATCGGCAAATAGAACATAATTTTTACGGTGAAACCAGTTCAGTTTGGTTGTAGTGTTCATTGTGAGTAAAAGTCTGTGTCTTCACCTCTTTTTTTTTTTTTCGTGTCGTTGAGTCTGGCTGTGAAATGAATATGCAATGAATTTATACCTTTATGGCGTCTTTGCTCGATTTTTATGTTGTGGTTATATGTAGGGATCGGTGCTGGCATTTACGGATGATGCGGTTTTACCTGCAAGTCATGTTTTGAATGTGTTGAAGGAACTTGGGAATGGAGTTTCGGATACGCGTGAACCTCAGATTATCACCCAAGTGTCTTCCTTGAGTGAGTGTCTGTGCTTGGTGTGTTTATGTTCATGTTGTCAAGTTCTGGCGTTTATGTTATAGGATAAGCTGTGTGACATTAAGAATTGTTTTAGGTTCTCTTTGTGTTTTTGTATGTCACTTAGTTACCAGTTGTTCATCTGATTTGGCTTGGGTTTATGACAGGTCAGCTACCACATGAGACTTCCTCGGTAGAAATTGTCGTTGCGCTTTGTACATCAATTGAATTCCCAAGTGAGCAGCTGTTGGGGGAAGCCTTGAGAGTCTTGAAGCCTGGTGGAACAGTCCTTGTTTACAAGACTCATGATTCTTCCACAGGGGAAACAGATAAGGTATATCATTTTCACATTCTGAGATCTTTGATTTAGTTTCACTTTTGAAATCTCACTTGTGTTTCCTTGCAGACCACTTCTGCTATTGAGCGCAAGTTACTTTTGTCTGGATTTCAAGATGCACAAGCTCTTCAAACAAAGTCATCAGAACTGTCCTTTGGAGTAAGTTTCCATGTAACTTGTACCCACTGGCATGATTTTGCAATGTTTGTCTCTTCCCGCATCCACTTGGGGACTTAGATGCTATAAATGTTTATTTATTGCTTAGATAATATGATGGACCTTTATGGTGCTCTCATCCTCTTTCAGGTCAAGGCTAAAAAACCTTCTTGGAAAATTGGCTCATCATTTGCCTTAAAAAAACCAACAAAGCCTCTACCCAAGTTGCAAATTGACGACGATTCGGATTTGATTGATGAGGATAGTCTTTTAACAGAAGAGGACTTGAAGAAACCCCAGCCAGTCTTTAGTAAGACTTGTGGTTCCAAAAACTGTCATTGCACACTCTTTAGTGTTCGTGTACTTCGGTTAGATTCCATTGTATAATGTGCTCGGCACTGTTCTCTTGCAGCTGATGATTGTGAAGTGGGAAGCACAAGGAAAGCTTGTAAGAATTGCACGTGTGGGAGGGCTGAAGCAGAGCAAAAAGTAGAGAAGCTACAATCCACTGTGGATTTAAGCAGTTTCCAATCGGCATGTGGCAGTGTATGTTTTCTGTGTGTTTTATCTAGGTCTACTGTTTTCAATTTTGGTTCTATTTTACTCTGTCCTGAAAGTAGTACAATCTGCAGTGTGGACTAGGGGATGCTTTTCGTTGTGCTACATGTCCCTATAAAGGTCTTCCTCCATTCAAGCCAGGCGAGAAGGTATGTGCTGGAATGAAATCAGGCTGCACTAACAGAAAAAACAATAGAATTACAGAAATCAACCTCTTTTTTCCACAAATGTGTAACCACGTACATCTCTTTTTTCAGGTATCGTTCTCATCAAACTTCCTTGCAGCAGACATATGAACTAGGGAAGGCTGCAGTGAGCTGTTCACGGTTTTTTTTTTTAAGATCGGGTTACATGTACCTTTTTTTCCTGCTGTAGACATTTGAGATTAGGGATTGTACTCTGATTCAACAGATAATTAAGTTTGCTTTGAAGTTTCAAAAGCTTGCTGGGGTTGTAGTTGAAAGCTTGTTTCTCTGTGCTCGTATGGTTCAGATGATGACTATACCATAGTGCTAAAGATAAAGATTTGTTACTTTGATTACATTGCCTTCGATTTATTCTTTCCTTCTTTCCTGTGTGATTGAAAGTTCATTCAGTCATTCTACTACTAATTGGTCTAGCGTAGTCTCTGTACACCCATAAAAAATTATCACAAATCATAATATGTAGGTGTAACAAATTACACCAAATCCACCAAGGGATGAGGGATTGAAAATTAAGCACTAAAATTGTCTTGAAGCTGCAATGATGAGGCCCACAAGCCGATCGATAATGCCATTGCTTGCATTAGCAACCAAACTTCAATGTCTTCCACTAGCAACAACCCAATCCAAGAGTCATAGAATACAAATAGAATAAGACGTGCAAAATCAACTAGCCGAGCCCAATCAACCAGAAAGGACTCAAAAGAGTCGTGTCTAGCAAATAGGTCTTGTAAGTTTTGCTCTCAGATTTTAGCTGCATAAGAAATGAAGGACAGAGCAAGGAACGAAGCATTCCAAACTTGCCCCAAAAGATTTTTGATGACAGAAACTTTCATGACTTTGTATAAAGTTGTCACTTAGATGCTATTCCATAGATTTGAGGGTTTATGATTGAGGTACTGGACAATGAGGTCATGTTAAACTTGACGCTTGAGAACTCCGATTTGGATATGTGCTTCCCGGTTTCTCTGGTGAGATGACACCCATCAGCAAGGATTTGCTGCAAAGGATCAAGAACACTCTGTACAATTCTGAGGGTTGTCCCATCTGCAGCACCATTAATCCATAACAATATTGGCAAACACTAGTCAACAAGCACAGTATCAAAATATCCACTAAACCGGCAAAACCTTATGTATCAATATCATCAATGAATTTAAAAACTTCAGCTCCACTACCTTTTGCAGCCACATGCTCCATAAAGAGGTAAAGTCCACCTGGTCGTAGCACCCTCTTGATCTCGGAATGTAGTAGAATCAAAAGTTAATCAATTTGCTAACGAATTTATAATAAGTTTAATTACAGCATAGAAATTCGGCTTTCAGAAGTTTAATTACCTTGTAGAGTTCTGTCGACATCTTTCACAGAACATAACACAAGGGTTCCAACAACTGCATCAACAGAAGCATCGCCTAATGGTATAGCCTCCTCAACCTGCTCACACCTCAGACTTTGCTTACTGATCAAATGACTAATCTAACCTCGTGTTCAAAGATTGCATGCCAGTGGCCTGTACATTGTTAACCTCGATTTAAAAATGGTGCATGTATGTATAAATAACATTTTTATAATGATAAAATATCTGAATTTCAATTTAGAACTGTTATAAATACGTATAATCTTCCCATCGTAATAAATTATAATTTTTTTTTCTCACATATAAAAAAGTTATCTTTTTAAAGTAATAAATATTAATAACATTAAAATATAATATGATTTACGAAGAACTAAGATATATTTTTATAGTATTTTGAGATAGTAATGTATATTTTATCGTTGTTATCACAATAACTAATGATTACGTTTTATAAATTAAATTAATTGTTGTTATAAATAGATTATTTACTTTATATTTTAATTTTTGAGTCGTAATTTTTATTGAATTTCCATTAAAGAATAACATATACAGGAATAAATTAAGTCGGTCCTAAAAATCATGATTTTATAGAGATTTTACTGTATTTTCATGGTAAATTTGGTTATATATTCATAACCAACGACAGGTCGTTTGACAAAAACGGATATCACAAGGGTAGTAGAAACAGTTGCACCTGAATAATCAGACTTTAAGCCTGAATTGGACTAATAATAAACACTACTCGATCAGTTATCATATCGTTCATGTTCGAGGACAGTTTTCTGATTCTGTTTTTTTTTTGTTCTTTTAGTTACAGTTCTTAACTGAAATTGTCACCGGCCGTACTTCAATGGTGTTCAGCTATAACATAATGTAAGCAGAATTAACACATGAATGCAATGATTGAACTCTTTCATTTACTCCGCCAAAAAAGTTATTCTCAGTTATACACACCAGTGCATAAATCAGCTCTATTCATTTTAGCTGCTTACTTGTTGAGATAGAAGCACAAGTAGCCCCTGTGGACCTATCAATATCTCATTTAGGAAACTAGTCAATCCAAACCAGACCACAGGGGTGACATCCACACCACCTAAAGGTGGAATCAGCTTTCTGGTTGGACCTAGAATTGGCTCTGTGGGAGCATAAGCTAATACATATGGGAACTTCCCAACGGGGATTTTAGGGTACCAAGACATCACTATTCTTATGATGAAGAGAAACGAAAACAAAGAAAAAAAGGGTCCTAGAAACCCAATGGCAAGCTTTGCTGTAGCAGGGTCCAAATCTGCCACCACCAACAATTTGTGCATGAAATCGGATACTTCCGGCGTGTGGATCATCTTATGAATCTCGGAGAGCGAATGCTGCAGATCAAATGGCTTCCCGGAAATGCTAGGAGAAGCTCCAACTTGTACCAAACATGATGATGAGGTAGAACACTGTGCAATTACAAGTGCTTGTCTGCCATGGCTTTTACTTGGACACCTGAACCTTTCCTGCAAAACTCACTAAGGTCATAACCGTCATAATATGCAAGCTGTTTCCAAAATGCAAAGCTGAAAACTTTGATTCCCATTTACACGATTATGGTCTTATAATCATAAAGAGCCAAACTTAAACTTGAATTGAAAAGCAGAGGTGGGTGCTTACAGTGATTGTGGAAGTCCCATGCTTGGATATCTTCATCCTTAATGGCCATCCTGCAACCAAATTGACAAGTAAGAGTTAGAAACATAGATAGAAAGTCCAGAAATTTGTGAAAATGTGTATGATAATTGAGTGGTATGTACCCTTAATCTGAGCATGATTGAGAAGATAACAACAGGTAGCCATTGCTGCTCATCCAAAGAGAGGAAGACAGAGAGATAAGGTACTAGCTAGGACGTTATCTTCTTAATTATCAACGAGATGTGTGGAAGTCCCACTTTTGAATATATGACCGCCTACCTGTATAGCGGGTTAACACTACACTGTTGTCTGTTCCTATACATTTTGCTGTTCAAGTCTTAAGCTTTATTTATGGGTGACAAATAAAACCAAAATTAAATGGTGATGATGTAGTAGTCATAGAAGCCATATACAAAAGAATCTGTGCTAATCTTTATGAACACAGTTGAATATCACATTCTAAAGAGGCCAAGTTTCACACTTTGCCGCTGATCATACTGAGGGACATAGTTTACTGCTAATACAAAGTAACCTGTGCTTGTGACTTCTCTTAGTGCACTACCAACTGGGTAAGAAACACAGTTCACAAGTTATTGCATGAAAAATCCAATCAAGCACAAGAATCAGATTAAAGATGTATTATACAGATGATACAGTACTTGATGAAACTCAAGTCTCTACAACTACCATCCTAGCAGTCTTCTAATGGGTTTGGTTGGGTGTATATGCTTTCCCTTTCAATCACCACACCATGAGAGTAGCACAGGACTGGTGCATACTACTGCCTCACCCTGCTCTCCGGTAAGAAAGCCGGTCGGTCTCTGCCTTCCCTAGCCTCTCAAAAAGGGGAAATAAATGGATGTCATTAGCACATACTCAATTTTACTTTGCATGTCTCTTCTTCTGAAAACTTGGCAAAAGTCTTGAAACAGACCAGAGTGGAATGAATCTTGAAAAGGTATATGGCCAGCCAAAGAAACGCACTATGTTTAGGCAATCCTTCTCTCCAACTTCATCATTACCCTGTGAACTTAAATCACTCAAGTATGTTTTCCCCTCGTATATAAAGCACAGCTGCTGCCAAAGAAGTATGAACAATCCAAACCCCAAGGAAACACTCAAAATAAACAGATATACTAGAACAATCCCTCTGAGATCCAAATACAATGCAGATCCTAGCAAACCAAGTATGAGCTCACGAATATATCTGAAAGCAAACTCAAAGCTGTGCCCATCAAAACAGCCAATGGGTTCAAATGTTACAGATGGCCATAACTGGGAACATATATATACAGCCGTGATAGACACATATGCTGTACTACTAATAACTGAGATAAGTAAGGCAATGAAGTGGGGGTGGTTGTCAGCACCAACACAATTCCTAATCTGCACCCAAAACAAGCAAACACTTCTGTCAGTATAGTAATAGATTTGTGCAGAACAAACATATCAATAAATCAAGGTTTGATCCATAGCAAACTTAACCTTCTACTTAATTATGCAAAGTTCTGATATGAAGCCATATTTATAATAGGCAATATCATGTATCTAGCGAGCTGCCAATAGCATCAACTCATACTGTCTCGTCTTCCAAAAATTTCAAAATTACAAGTGAGCTTTCCAAAGAAGGTTTCCCTAAAACTACGAGTGATCATAGTTTAGATATAGTCAGGCCTGAAAAGTGCGTTAACATTCGAACCACAAGATCCTTACTTTAATCTCACTTCCCAAGCTACCGAATCAGGTTAAAAGATAATTACTAAACAGGATGATGTTTATCAATCAAGATATTTGAAAAATAAACTACATAGACTAGGTGAAGACTCACAAATGAGCAATGGTGATCCATGTCCAAGATACACATTCCACAAGTTCGGCAGTGATGAGTTCTAGGAGACTTTGGCCATGAGCAAAGGTGACAGAATGTATAATTCTCAAGGCCACCTTTCCCCACAGCTGGATAACTGCCCCAGACAATGCACGGAGGTGTTCCAGCACGCTTGAATGCAGCAAAACTGAATAAGTAGATAGTAGATACAGACAAGATAAAGGTAACGATGGAGTGGATAATTCCACTAAAATAGCTGGTAGTGAAAAGAACAGGGTGCACGGCCCAGACTCCACCACCTGCCATTGCGGAAATGTATCAAGATAATAAAAGTTAGAATCTGCTGGAAGATGTAGCACAGAGAGCTATGCATCTGGTACAGTTATAAGAGCTATCGGGTGACGTACATATCACAAAGAGCATAAAGATGAAGAGGGTAAAGACAAAGATTCGATCACGCAAGCGCCTCAACCACGAGAACTTGGTATCGCGTTTCGCGGCATTCTGATTCATTAGAAAATCTGTGCATTTGATGGAAGAAGAAGATGTAATCCACAACCCCAACACTGAACATCATAATCTTCCTTAATAGATGTTATAGAATGATCCTAAACACATGTAACCTAAAGTCAACAGTACACGTCGTGTACTTACTATCGTGTATTGTTGACTTCTCATACTTTGATTCACTCTGTCGCATCTTAGCATAACCCTGGATAGCTCGGTATACTTCATGAACAACCAGTTCCATTCTCTGGCAAAAACCAGACCATCTGTTGCTAAAAAGAACCAAGACATCCTTATTCCACACAGCACTGTCAGATTCATTAGACCCAACAACCAGCTCAGAGAATGTGTGAGTTGTCACTCGAGGGATAGAATCCACCTGATGGAAGTCCAGATTAACAAAAGGTGGCAGAGTTGCTTTCCTAGAGTTTTGTAGTACAGTTTCTGACTTTTGGTATGGAAGAAGACTTCCATTTAGAAAGGCCGAAATGAAATCAACCAGTGAAAAATAATTGAGATTAGTCTCCTCTGGGAAGACATAATGCTGCTGCCTATTGGGATCAAATATTACCAGGGCCGGAATGTTTGGCCTACCAGTGAGAGCTTGCAGTAATCGATAATTGCCATCAGAAAAGAAAAAATAACCCTTAAAGCCTGGAAAGCCAAGCTGCTGCTCTCCTGACTTTTCACAGTGTATACAGCTCTTTTCTTCAATGTTTAAATGTTCACCAGTATCATGTTTATAATCTGTTTCGCTTTCTACAGATAAGATCTGATAGCTTGCATCTACATATTTTGTATTCACTTCATTGTCCTGAGAAGAAGTTTCTGAATGCGGTTCAGTAGATATACTTGTTGCATCTGGCAGTTGATCTATGTCTGACTCGGTACTACTTGTAGCAACGCCCTCCTTAGAAGGCTCTTCTGTAACTGGATTAGTTTCCTTTTCCATCTGCAATGGCAAAGCACTTTCTGCTTTGATGTCCATATCATCTGACAAAAGTTGGAAACCTAATTCCTTCACAAGTGAGCTCAACTTAGCTTTCTTCTTTTGGTTAAGTACAATTTCCAAGATATCCTGCTAGGAGTTACCCTTTACATCCAAAGCTATCTTCTCCACTGTGAATTGCTTGCCCTCATTTATAATCGTGAAAGTAGACATTTTATCCTTTTTCCGAGCTGTCTGAGATATTTTCAGCTTAGGATGTCCAGATGTAGTTGTCAATGCTCAGACTGAGGATTTTTCAAGCTTGTCCCTACTTTGACTGTCAACCTGTTTTGACGTGTGATAATGCAGTGCCAGCTCCCGAAAAGCATTGAGAACTTCCTTGCCTTGTGTTATAGTCTCTAATGAATCAGATGACCTATCCACAAACAATAGTATTGATGGCTGATTCGCTGGCAAAGCGGGCTCCAGCACGTTGCCATCAGCTTCAAGCTGCACAATATTATGAATCAACTTACAACGGCTATTAATTGACAAAATGAAGCAATAGATAATCAATGTCGTACTACACAAAAAGAATTTAAGGAGAGATAATATGGAGCTACATTACAGAACTATCCCGCAGCACAATGACGCACCTCCTTAACATGTGAACTATCCAGTTGTAATGCATTATCAAGGTCACTCTCGTTTTTAATAATCTTCGAACAACTGGGGCATCCAGCAAGTACACCACTGCCAACCAAGAACTGGAGTCTCCCAAACCAAGTGCAGAGAGCATTGATCTATCCGAGACCAGACGAAATTTATGCTTTTCAGGAGGCAGGAAAAACTCTCTAGCAACGGTCGTGAACTTTGCAAAGAAAGAGACAAACATCCGATGTTCTTCAACTGTACATAACAACCCCACGCTTGGCCTAATGTTCTCCGTCTCTTCAATAGGTACACTAGCATTCACTGAGCCGAAATCTGCAATCAACAGAACTGCACCCACTGCATTGCCAATGTCACACTTCATCTTCGAACTTTCCATACCCTGTTTTTTTTTTGTTACCATTAACTTTCAGTACTACATTAACATAAATAATTAGTACCATAAACAATGGCAGCTAGAAACTACCAGCGACCTTCTGATTCTCCTTCCACCACTCCATTCTATTCATATCTGAATTTCCGAAAAACTCCCCTGCAAATCAACAATTGTCAATCATCAAACATTAACAAATCAACATAAACACTACATAACTTTCTACTTGAAACAACGAATATTAATACACCGAAACCATAGTGATCAGTCCCATTCACAAAACTCAAACAGCACCACAGCCCTGTCACTCGATTCGACGAAAGCTCTCATCTCCTCCTCACTCCTCAGCCACTCGAAAGGCAGCAGCTCCGGTCTGCCGGCCGAACCGAAGCCAAAATTCTCGCCGCTCCAAGCCTCCTCCGGCCGTACTTGTACGGCACAGAGTGGTGATAGTACAGAACAATAGTCTCGTCGGAATCCGAAGGAGCTCCGATAGCATTCGCCACCGTAGAGTCTGTGTTTCTGTGCAGAACCATCAGCTTCAGCGAGCCGAACTCCGCCGGTCTGAGGGCGACGATCTCCGCCACGTGTCGCTTGAGCGACCGAGCCTCGCCGGACCCTGGTTGGTTTTGTCTGTTTTGTAAATTAAGTAAAACGTTGAGGGCAAGATTGACAATTTAGAGAGAGAGAGAGAGAGAGAGAGAGGGGGTACATGGGAGAGTGACGAGGAGGAGGATGTGAGGATGGAGACGGATTTGCCATTTTTCGACGGCGTCGGATTTTGAATCGACGGCTGAGATTGGTGCAGCTAGGCAGAGCAAACAAGCTAGAAAAAGCAATAGTTGACTGATCATCGGCGGCGGCATCGTCGGAGCACTGAGACTGTGCAACACTGTCAAGTTGTGTTTCAATCTTCGGTCATTCTGCTACTTCGCAAAGGCAAAAGATATTTGAGTGAACAGAAGTTCTGCTTTAAAATTTAGTGACCAAATACTAATTAAATTAAATTTGAGTAATTAAAATTTTAATTTTAAAAATTAAATGATTAAAGTGTCAAATTCATAAAAAATGAGTCATCATCCGAAGATTTTTGATTGGACTGGACGGATCGGGTCGGGTGATTGGTTCATGTGCTAATTGAGCCCAATTGAGCTGGATTGGCAGATTTGATTCTTTTGCAGTCTCTTTGTTGCGAATGAGAGCCCAAAAGGCCGGATCAAATATTGGAAAGAAACTATTGGTCCATATTTTCTTACATGGCCGATAGTTTATGACGGACATTTTAACACTTTTTTTGACGTTCAAACGCATAATATAGAAGTTTCACATTTTTAACGTTCTCGTGAAGATACTTATTATTTTATCTAAAATATTTTTTATTTTTTGCAATCTAAACCAGTGATTTCATGTCTTGTTAATCCGACGAGCAATAACCAAAATATTAATTCATAAACAAAACAAAGTGCTTTATAAGTATGGTTGTCTATTATGAACAAAAAATTATTACATCGAGAATTTGTTGGAAAAATGGTGATTTTTCACCATTTTAATATGATAATTTAAACAAAATAATTGAGTTTGTTGCACTTAATTTTAATATGAGGGACACATGGATTTGTGTTATCCTACAAGAGTACATAATGATTATGTATTCATTTGTTTAAATTGGTTAAGGAGTCAACGAAAAATTGTCACCCAAAATTAACCATTTTTTTTGTTTAAATTGGTTAAGGGGTCAACGAGAAATTGTTACCCAAAGTTGACCATTTAAAAAAAAAGGAATGTAATCCCACATAGGAGAAATTAAGAATGTGGAAGTCTTTATATATGATTGCACCCTAATATATCTTGAGTAAGTCAATGGAAAAGTTTTTTCTCATACGCGCAAGGAAATTACAAATCTTGGTTTAATGAATATGCGATATGAATTTGTGTGTGTCCTTCGTTCATATATTTACTAATTAATATTTTGTATATTATATTTAATTTAAACTCACTTATTTTTGCAGAATAAACTAGTATATTGGACCGGCCGGATCAAGTAAAGCACAAAGCCGACTTTGGCGCGTAAAAAGCCCAATTTCGTAAAAACACAGCGCGCATAGATTCTCCACAAGTCAAAAGGGCCGCCGTTTACACAGCTCTCAACTCATCGAGAGAGTGAATGTGTGGATTCCTTACCAAAGGAGTAGCGATTGCATTCAACTCTCTTCGTCGTAACCCTCGCTCCGCCGGCCACCACCTCAGCAAGCTCGCTTCAATCGTGACGGCTCCTTCCGCCGCCGCCATGCCGGGCGTCGAATCCAACGGCGGTGTAGAGTGGCCGGCTCACCGCGTCAGAGACACCTTCATCAAATTCTTCACCGACGAGAAGAACCACATCAACTACGTCTCCAGTCCCGTGGTTCCTCACAACGATCCAACTCTTCTGTTCGCTAATGCTGGTTCGTCAAATCAACACTACTACTAATCTACTCTTGTGTTTCAGTTTTAGTTAGTCTCCGTAAATTTTGTTGTTACAATCGTTCGATTTAGGTTATAAACGAGATTAGCAACGGGATATTAAGTTGATTTTTAGATTTTTTATTTTAAAAAATAAATAAACACGACTACTACCTACTACACTCGTTTCAGCTTCAATTAGTCTCTGTAATTTTTGTTGCAATTGTTCGATTTAGGTTATAAACGAGATTAGCAACGGAGGTTAAGTTGATTTTTTTTTTTGTAAATATGTTTTGTTTACTTTAGTGGAGTTTTTGAAGTATGTGTTGATTATGGTGAAACAGGGATGAACCAGTTCAAGCCGATTTTCTTGGGGACTGCGGACCCGAACACGGGGCTGAGCAAGCTGACGAGAGCTTGCAACACGCAGAAATGTATAAGGGCAGGAGGGAAGCACAACGATCTCGAAGATGTAGGGAAAGACACTTACCATCACACTTTTTTCGAAATGCTTGGGAACTGGTCTTTCGGGGACTATTTCAAGGCCGAGGCCATCGAGTGGGCTTGGAAGCTTCTAACTGAGGCAAGTAGAAGTCTGGGACCGAATTTAGAGCTTTGTGGTTATTAGGAAGTCTTGCGATGGTGATAATTGACTGTGACCTTGTTGGTGTGTGTTGATTCTGCAGGTTTATAAGCTGCCTCAGGATCGATTTTATGCTACTTATTTTGGTGGTGATGAGAAGCTCAGGCTTGCTCCTGATAATGAAGCAAGAGATCTGTGGCTTAAGTTTCTACCACCTGGACGTGTACTGCCTTTTGGCTGTAAGGTGAGTTTGTTCAGGTCACTTACATTGTTACAACAGTTTTAGCCCGTAAGTTCTTATAGTTGGAATTTGTTCAGATAGACATTGCCTCTTTCATATGCAGAAGAGCTAAAGCTGATAAACAAATTGAATAAAAGGATATAAGCACTTTTTCAGGGATTATGACCATTTTCAGTAGAACACATATGGCAATATACAGATTCTTTAAGCTATATATATTTGGTCATTCACTTTATAATGATTATCTGTTGGCGTTAGTGCTTAAAGGTTCTTTCAGATTGGTTTTATTGGTGTTTTCTCTATCTTCCCCCCATTTACTAGGATAACTTTTGGGAGATGGGCGACACTGGTCCTTGTGGTCCTTGCACTGAGATCCATTATGATAGAATTGGTAATCGGGATGCTGCATCATTAGTGAACAATGATGACCCTACTTGCCTCGAGATCTGGAACCTTGTCTTTATTCAGGTATGACCACAGATAGCATCATCTGATTTGTATTTTTTGTAGGGTAGAAAATCGGCTTTTCAATTATGATATAAATAATAAAGATATCCTTGAGTGCAATTACATAGGGTGTAGTTTGTTGATTTTTTTTCACTGTACAGTTCAACAGGGAAATCGATGGCTCTTTGAAACCGTTGCCTGCTAAGCATGTTGACACTGGGATGGGATTTGAAAGATTGACTTCGGTACTCCAGAACAAGATGAGCAATTATGACACAGATGTGTTCATGCCTATATTCGATGCTATCCAAAAGGTAAGATGACAATTCTGTTGTGGTTTTAGTACATCTTGCTGCTATTTAGTACATTCTGCATCCAACCCCTTTGTATTGTGCATATCCATCGTTGAGATTATTATTATTGCAATAGGCAACAGATGCTTGCCCATATTCTGGCAAATTTGGAGCGGATGATATAGACAAAGTGGACATGGCCTACAGGGTTGTTGCAGATCATATAAGAACTCTATCATTTGCCATTGCAGATGGGTCCCGACCAGGTTAATGGACTATACATCATTACATTGTTACTTTTGCGATCTTCTCTATGTAGCAGATTGTGAACTTCTACACCTTTTTTTGTGATTTTATCTTAAGATATAAATTAGTTCCAGTTGTTTATATTCTCTGTATATCCTCCATAACATCCCAAGATGTATTTCTGTTAGGAAATGACGGTCGTGAATATGTTCTGAGACGTATTCTTCGTCGGGCTGTCCGATATGGAAGGGAAGTCCTTAAAGCTAAAGAAGGATTTTTTAACAAGTAAGAATATTGTGCTTTTTTTTTTCTTGCTCTTTCCCAAAGAAAACAATTCTGCTATTAAAAATCTATTTTATTTGGAATGTCGTTGGCTTTTATGATATGGTGGGTGTTTTGATTCCAGGCTTGTACCTGAGCTGGTGAAACTGATGGGCGATGTATTTCCAGAACTCAAACGAAATGAAGCAGGCATTAGGGAGATAATCAAAGAGGAAGAAGAAGCATTTGGCAAGACTTTACTAAAGGTATACATATGTTTTTTACTTTTTGCTGATAAAATTCTTTCATATACGTGTCTAGAGTGTTATTTGAATATCTAGTCTTTTTCTCTACATGTCTACCGTGTTATATAAATATTTGTTTCTTTTCCTTGTATCTAATGCAATGATTCATTGATATATATACTTTCAGGGAATTGAAAAATTCAACAAAGCATCTCAAGATGTTCAAGGAAACTTTAGTGGGCAGGTTAGTATATCCGGTATCTGTTGTACCCTTTTATTTTTCTTTTCTACTTATGTCTTCTGGGATAATGGTGCTGTGACAATTGTTCTTGCTAAAGTGAACAAAGAATGTTGAAGCTTCCGAAGTTGTAATCTCGTTTGAGTATCAAGTTGGTTCGAACTTTGGAGTTGGAGTATTAAAAACACCCCTAGTTCTTCTAAATATATTTCTGGTACATATCAAATAAAGGCTTTTCTCTATTTGGACAAGATTTGCAGTGAGTGGTTAAACTTGTTTAGAATAGATGTTTTCTGAGACAAATTTGAATTCATGAATTTTCAACAAGAAAGCTAACTGTTGACACTTGTTTACTCTTTGAGAGTGGGAGAATTCTTATGTCTGAAGATACTTGACAATATACTTTGCCATCTGAAGATAATTCCAGTATACAGTGACATCATTTTTTTCCTTATTTTGCAACAGGAGGCTTTTGTCTTGTGGGACACGTTTGGATTCCCTCTAGATTTGACTCAGGTACTTGGAAATACACTGCTCTTCTGTTGGATATATATATATATATATATCATGCATGATTCTATTTGCTTATAATTTGATTAATTTCTCTCCACAGTTGATGGCAGAGGAAAAAGGATTACTAGTTGATGTGGAGGGATTCAATGTCGCTATGGATGATGCTCGAGAAAGATCAAGGAATGCTCAAAATAAGGTAGTAGGATTTTTGACATGCTTCTTCCATTGCAGCACATCCATATATAACATCAGGCTATCATTAGCGGATAGGAAGTGTTGTCACATTTTGTTTTTGAACTCTGTCAGGAAGATGGTGGTGCCATTGTTATGAATGCTGATGCTACTGCCTCGTTGCACAAGAGAGGAGTTACTGCGACAGATGACAGCTTCAAATATGTTTGGTTTAAGGTTGGTCCATATATGTGACTGTACCATACCTTTCAGATTTTGAGATTGTAACTCAGTACATTTGATTTCCAAAATAAACTTTAATTGTTGGTGACAGTACAAATAAATGGTATTTTAAATTCTCTGAAGTGTGCATAGCTCAAACCATTGTCTTGAACTTTCTGTTGATCAATGCCTTTTCTCTTTATCAATTCAGGACCATGAAAGTAAGATTAGAGCAATTTACACTGGCTCAAATTTTTTGGATAGTGTTGCTGCTGGCAGTTTAGTTGGTATTGTTTTGGAGTCTTCAAGTTTCTATGCTGAGCAAGGTGGACAGGTATTACAACCTTTTCCTTGAACCAATTTTTATAATCTTATTCATTCTCTTTCGTCACCATGAAGTGTATTCTTATGAATGAAATAGTGACTCTCTAGATCACCTTTAAAAGATGATTTTTATATGATGGTTTCTGTGCATCTGGACTAACATGTAATCTGTTGTGCTTTTAGATCTTTGACACTGGTTTGCTGAAAGGAGAGACTGGCTCATTTCAAGTTCGCAATGTTCAAATTTTTGGAGGTTTCGTACTCCATATTGGTTCCTTTTCCGGTGAGCGTGGAAAACTCTCCGTAGGTGACAAAGTAATTTGTCAGGTAAAACTGCATGATATCGTTATAATTGGGATACACATGTGATGTTTCCTTTTGTTTTGACGCTTATGCTCTGTTACAGGTTGACTATAAAAGGCGTACACTTATTGCACCTAACCATACCTGCACACACATGTTGAACTTTGCTCTGAGGGTATGATCAAACTCACTGGCTCAATAATTGTTTAATGTATTTTATTTTATTTGTCGTTACATTTTTGCAACTGTTTTGTTTATGTAGTTTTTATAACTGTTCATTCATCAATGCAGGAAGTTCTTGGCACTCATGTTGACCAGAAGGGTTCCATTGTTCTTCCTGAAAAACTAAGATTCGATTTTTCCCATGGTAAAGCCTTAAACTATGCAGTTAAGCTGATTATGTATCTGTGTCTTTTGACTCTCTATTGCATATTGGAACTTGAATAGGTAAGCCAGTGGATCCTGAACAGTTGCGAAGAATTGAATCGATTGTGAATAAGCAAATAAAAGATGAATTAGATGTTTCTGTTAAGGAGGTAGCACTGGTTGATGCTGAGCGCATCAATGGATTAAGGGCTGTATTTGGAGAGGTATGTTGATGAATGTTGACACTTTCTAGTCATTGTCTATACAAATACATCTTTTTGTGTGAATTATAGCTTTATCCATCACACATAGGTCTATCCTGACCCAGTAAGAGTTGTGGCTGTCGGGCGAAATGTTGAGGACCTCCTGGCAGATCCTAAAAAGGAGGAATGGTCATCGATTTCAACAGAATTTTGTGGAGGTTTGTGTCATCTCAAATTGTTTGCTCTTGGATCGCTGCTTTGTTCACCACTGATCTTTAACCTCTATACTTCTAGGGACCCATATAACGAATACACGTGAAGCTAAGGCCTTTGCTCTTTTATCTGAGGAGGGAACTGCCAAAGGGATTCGAAGGATAACTGCTGTCACAACTAATGCTGCTTTTGAGGCAATGAAACTAGCAGATTCTCTTGAGCAGGAAGTAACTGAAGCTTCCAAGATTGAAGAAAGCTTGCTCGAGAAGGTACTGTTCTGATTTTGAGCCCTTTTTCTTTTGCAGAATAGTTTGCATAATGTAACTTATTCCTCGTATGTTTTCTTATCACATTTAGGTAATGTATAACACTGTTATTTTTGCTGACAATAGAAGCAAAAAAGTAGTTTTATAGCATGTTACTCATAATTGTCTGAGTTGCTGTTTTCCATTCATTATAACAGAAGATAGCTTCCTTCAAATCTCGCCTGGACTCGGCACAAATTCCTGCGGCTAAGAAAGCCGATATTAGGGACAAGATTGCTCAGCTCCAGGTACTTTTTCTCCTATGGTTTTACTCTTCTCTGTTTTCTTCCCGATGCATTCACTACTACATCATTAATACGTGGCCTGGCCCGCTCTGCTCCTTTTTTGTTGTTGAGGGTCCTTTTTTTTCCCCTGCCAACAGAACAAATTGAGGAAGGCACAGAAAAAAATCGCAGACCAGAATTTACAGAAAGCTGTGAAGGTTGCAAGGGAGATGGCTGAAGTTGCTGCATCAGACGGGAAGGCTTTCTGTATATCCCATGTATATGTTGGTTTGGATACGGCTGCAGTTCGCGAAGCAGTTTGTAAACTCGTAGAGCAGGTGATTAGCAGTATATTACCACTTTCTTCTCTTTGGCCTGTACAACATTCTATGAATGCGAGGAAAATAACTTGAAAACAACATGATGGTATTTTACAGGGTATGCCTGCGATGGTTTTTAGCACAGATGAAGCAACAAATAAGGCTGTGGTGTGTGCTGGAGTACCAGGAGACAAAGGCACGAAATTGGAGGTGTCAGAGTGGTTGACTAAAGCTATGAAACCACTTAATGGAAGGGGTGGTAAAGGAAAAGGTGGCCTCGCTACTGGCCAGGTTAGTGTCTCTCTTGACTTATTTGAGCTGAAACTGATCTAGTTTTTACCATAACTTGAATGGACCTGGTCGGCAGCGTCTCTTCACCTTCACATATTTAGTCTAGGCCATTCTGTGAATCATGTCCATGTTATAGTATATCCTTGTTCTCACGAAGACATGTCCATTTCTGGTTAGTACTTGTTGCTGATATGTTGTATTTGTCAATATCAGGGAACGGATGCATCTCAGCTAAGCGAGGCAATCGACGTGGCAACCAAATTTGCAAACATGAGGTTGAGTTGAAGACACAACACTCAAATCTCTAGAATCCAAGCGTGTTAAGAGTTCTCTAGATCAGTCCAGATTATAGGAATTAATTTACTTACAGCATCGATTAACTTACCTTATCAAAATGGTTAATGTATTCTGTACCAGGGAGAAGGCTTTATTTCCTTTATGAGAAAAATTGGAAACAACTCCATCGAGCTTCAGATAAGTTTGATGCTTGACCATGAATCATTAATTTAGTAATCTCTCTCGACTCTTGTACTTTATAGTTAGTTTATGAGCTATTTACTTGTTGAGACCCAAGTAAAATGTACTATAAATTTACTTTGTTTATGATCATTGATCAAGGTTAAAGGGTTTCCAAAGGACATGTTATAAGATGGCGGGTTTTATGCTGGGCCAGACCTGTTGTTTTGATTGACAAGTCTATTGGGCCTGGTCCGGCTGAAAAAGTGAGCCTTACTTTAAAGTGTATTGGGGTATTGGCGGGAGTTGATTGGGCTTGGAGCCTTGGAGTGAGGGGCGGGCTGGTTGAGCTTAAAATGGGCTTAGTTGCGGCCTAGTTGACTTTGAAATGGGCTGATTGGGCTTGGAATGGGCTTAGTGATGGGCTAGTTGAGCCTTGAAATGAGATGATCTAATAATTATGGACCATCTAGGATTTTAGAATTTTTTCCAGTAAATATACATAAACCAAAATTCAAGAAAACTTGAAAGAAACGCATCTTCCAAAGTCAAAAAGGCCAAAAAAGCACAATCCAACATGAGTACATTTGTACATTCGTTGATATGACCAACATACCCCTAAAGCCTCCCTCCCAATTCCCAAACCCAAACAACATTCTCACCCTGATCGTCATTTCCCTAATGACAGTAGTATCCAGTTCACATTCAGCATATTTGAGTTAATCACTTACTTTAAAAATTCCCCAATATCATTAAAATTTTCTCTGCTTAATTTTGTTATTATACCAATGGGCCAGCTTCTCCTTTATTTATTTATACTCGCCGGAGAAGAGGACTCTCTCCGATCAAAAACCCTAATTCCCGCGCGAAAAATGGACTGCCATTTCTTCTTCCTTTAGGTTTGAGTTTTCTCAGAGGAGCTGAGCCGACGACGATTCCGCAGCTATGTCTCGTCAGGCGGCGTCGGCTCACTTCCACAAATCCAAGACTCTCGATAACAAATACGTAAGAAGAGCTAGAGACACAGCTCAATTCAATTCAATTTCTACATTTCTGATCGTTTTATCTCTGTCCAAATGTGCATGACGAACATGTGTGTTGAATTTTGTGAGTGATTGAGTGAATTGTGGTGTTGTGCCGATTGTGAAATTTGAGAGTGAATTGTGTGTTCTATGTACTATATATATTTGTTTTCTCAGTCGAAACGTGCATGAGGATGAACATGTGTGTGTTTGATTGTGGATTTTGTGAGTGATTGAGTAAATTGTGGTGTTGGTGCTGATTGTGAAGTTTGAGTGATTGAGTGAATTGTGTTTGTATGTACTATATATATATATATATTTGTTTTAGCGTGGGTGAGTGAAATTCAAACTTCGATTTGAGCTTGATTAGCATTTGAAAACAATCAAATAGTTCTCCGATTACTCTCTTATAGCATTGCAATCAACTTATGTTGTTGTTGTTGTTGGTGGTGGTGGTGGTGGTGTAGATGCTTGGAGATGAGATAGGAAAGGGAGCATACGGTCGAGTTTACAAGGGTTTGGATTTGGAGAATGGAGACTTTGTTGCGATTAAGCAGGTTTCGTTGGAGAACATTGCGCAGGAGGATCTCAACGTTATAATGGTAGGACCAATGTCTTTTCCTACAAATTAGTTCCGAATGTAATTTACTTTTAGTTTGGCTACTCACTTGTTGCTGTTTTGTATTGACTGCTCTTCTCGGTGGTGTGCTATGCATTGACATATTTCAGCAAGAGATTGATTTACTTAAGGTACTATATGCTTCTTCCGTCTCATGTTTACTTTCATAACGTTACGTATATACTTTGAGCTGGTATTTTATATGTTATATAAAGTTTCCATTGAAATGGGATAAAATCCTGTTCATCATTGCATGTATGGGCCTGTGTTGTGACTGCTCTTGGTCTATAAATATCTGTTTGGCAATTGTAATGAATTTTACCTATATGCGTTTGTATATATATTTATGCCTATTTGTTGTTCAATGTCTGTTGAATGGTGAGTGATTTATTGGCCTATATGCTACTGCTATGGATATGCTATTAATGCCTTGTGGAAGGAGCCATACTAAGTGAATTCAGAATTTATTTCGCAGAATCTAAACCACAAGAATATTGTGAAATACCTTGGATCGTTAAAGACAAGAACTCATCTCCACATTGTCCTTGAGTAAGTGATCTCACAGTTTTTTATCGTTCAAAATATGTTTCGTTGAAACTTGAATAAAAATTAGTTACTGTTAAATTGTTGTGCTGCTAGATACGTGGAGAATGGCTCGCTTGCAAACATTATTAAGCCAAACAAATTTGGACCTTTTCCAGAATCATTGGTAGCTGTGTACATTGCTCAGGTTTGCTAGTGCCATTTAAATTGTTGCTTGTGTTTTTATCTGTGAAGCTTAGATTCAAAACTGAATATCTGAAATAAAACAGGTTTTGGAAGGGTTGGTGTATTTACATGAACAGGGTGTAATCCATCGTGATATCAAGGGTGCAAATATATTGACAACCAAAGAGGTGATCTTATTTGTTTTATATAGAATATTGCATAAGTAATAGATTGTTGCTTAAAAGACTGATGTTTTATTTTATCAGACTTAATCCTTTGCATAATCGTAACAATTGTTGTAGTTGTTTCTTTGTTTGATTACAAATGATCCTGATGATGAGAAACTAGTCTACAAAGCCAATTAAAGTCATCAGATGATTGTTGTTTTTTGTGGAATTGAATTTTACAGACTGGTCAATCAGTTGTGCTCTAGGTTATCATTTGCCTTAAGATGATGCACTCTTGTTGTCATTAAGTACCCATCTGATTCACATATCTGTTCACGATACACTTAGTTATATTTACATAATCATAACTAGATGCCCACATTGTTTTATTTATTGTAATAACTAGGCATGTAACTTCTATATCTTATTCTATCTTGTTCAGGGCCTTGTGAAACTTGCTGATTTTGGGGTCGCTACAAAACTGACTGAGGCAGATGTGAATACACATTCAGTTGTTGGAACACCATATTGGATGGCCCCAGAGGTATCTCTTGGTTGTACTTTGCGTTAAAAATGCTCTACCAAACTAGGAATTGTGTTGAAGAATAATCTTTGGTCTATTGGACATATGAGCAACAAGGATTTAGTATCAATTCTGTCAAAAAAAGCAAAAGGTCTGTCCATCTCATGTAAATTTGTTTCAGCTTTGCATAATCATTTGCTATGTATAGCATGATATTGAACACTTGCAAACTTAAAATGCTAAGTGCTTCGGAAAGTAAATCAGTCTTTTAATGCAGTTCTGAGCTGGAGCTTTACATTGATGAAATGATCCATGTTTTAGGTGATTGAGATGTCGGGGGTTTGTGCTGCTTCTGATATATGGAGTGTCGGCTGCACTGTCATTGAACTTCTTACCTGTGTTCCTCCTTACTATGATTTACAGCCGATGCCAGCTTTGTTTCGCATTGTTCAGGTATACATAACTATCGTTTTGTGTTTATCATGTTGTATCCCGAGGCACAGTTACTACTATTTCTTAGCTGAGGATTTGTTAATGTAATAGTCTTAGAATTGTGTCAACTAGTAAATAAAATGTTCTATGCATCCTGATTGGTTCTTGCTGTATTGATTAAATGGCTAATAGTGCTGATTTACTAAATTTGCTTTAGAATCCTGACTTCTTTCTGTTTACCTCTCCCTGCATTTTTTTTTTCAGGATGAGCATCCACCCATTCCTGACAGTCTATCTCCTGACATTACTGATTTTCTATGTCAATGCTTTAAAAAGGTGAAGCATTGTATTGCTTTCGTCTTGTCCCATCAAAGTCAATGTAGTTGTTTCAGTTTTACTTGAATCATAACTCATTTCTTTTTCTCTTTCTTGTGATTTATAGTCTTAAAATGTCCTTTCACAAATACTCAATTGGGTCGATTCCGCTTTGACCTCTTAGTTTCATGTTTCAGGATGCTAGGCACCGGCCTGATGCAAAAACATTGCTTTCTCATCCTTGGATTCAAAATTGCAGGCGAGCTTTGCAGTCGTCTATTCGTCACAGTGGAACATTAAAGTAAGTGTTATCAAAGCCATCCTTGATTCGATCAATAGACTTATCCTTGAAGTATATTGTCAACTTACTCACGCGAATGTAATGCATGTTTAATTTAAGAGCATATTGAATAGTTAAGCAGGTATGTTAGACTCTTCATTTGCTTAAAGCTTGGCAGCTTAAGTTGTTAAAGATGATATATCGTGTTACTTGAAGCAAGAACTTTCACAGATGACATCATATGTTGCTTCTTAAGCGATATATACTTGGTTTCTCTTGGGCATAATCTATCTTGTCCGCTGATGAAGTTTTGTTTGGTTCTGGATTTAGTCTTTAAATGCTAAGCTGTACAGAATAATGGTCATCTACATCTTATGTATGCATGATTTTCATTACATCATTTGGTATCTGCCTCATTCTAACAATTTTTATTGTGCTTTTAGCTGATTGGAATGTTATTATCTGGTAATGTATTTTAAGAAACCAGTTATTTTGCAGAGATCTCCAGGTAGATGTCTCTATGGGTGCAGAACTCTCCAACGTAGATAACCGTAGCGCTGGAGGAAGTCCTTCTGCAGAGAAGGCGGCAGAAGTAGCTTCTGCCAGAGTAAGACCTTTGTCTCTTCTTTTTTTCCTGTTTGGAAAATAAGTTTCTGGAAAATGCTCTAGTTGAACATTTGACTTATCCTGAATATGTCTTTTTGAACTTCAGGACTCTAGGAAGGAGTTAATATCAACTGAGGTTTCTGATATGAAATCTGGCGAGGATCCTGCTTCAGATATGAAACTTTTAGACGAAAATGAAGATACTTTAGAAAATGATCCGACGGATCAGGTTCCCACCTTGTCTATACACGAAAAGTCATCTTTGCAAAATGGTTCTGGCAGAATATCTTCTAATAAGGAATTGGCTGCCTCTGAGTCAGCTGAGCTTGATGATTCAGCGCATATGTCCAACAATGATGAAGCGCCGATGAATGGAGAGGTTAAATCTCCTGAATTAACGACAAAAGATGTAACTAGGAAACATGGTGGTAAAGGACATTCTATTGGTTTTAGATCATTCGGTTTTGGAGCAAGAAATCAAGATGGTTCTTTACAAAAGGTCTGTTGCACTAAAACTGTGGATTTTGTCTTCTTAGCTGTAGATTTGATTGTTTGCAGTTTCTACATCAGTTTCCTGTTGTGAAATCGTGTTCATAACTTGCAAGTTCCTAATATTTTCAGAGCCTCATGTATCTTTCTCCTGTCTCTGTCTGTCATTTTGAAGGCTGCAAAAAGGCCAGTCAGTATGGGAGGGAATGAACTCAGTAAATTTAGTGACACTCCAGGAGATGCTTCCTTGGAAGATTTATTTCATCCGTTGGATAAGAATCCCGATGATAGAGAAACTGAGGCGTCAACATCTATCTCAGTTTCACATTTGAATCAAGGAATTACATCTGCTAATGATGCTGGGAAAAGTGACCTGGCCACAAAGTTGAGGGCTACAATTGCTCAACAGCAAATGGAGAATGATATGGGTCATGCTAACGGCAATGGTGGTAACCTGTTACAGCTGATGATGGGTGTTCTCAAAGATGATGTGATTGATATTGGTGGTTTGGTATGCGATTTTCTTTAGATGCGTTATCATCTTTGTAAGCATTCTTGTACAAAAATTCCTGACAGATATGTTTCAATTTTTTGTTTGAAGGTGTTTGATGAAAACTTACCAGGAGAAAACCTTTTTCCCCTTCAGGTACTCACATATCATCTTAACTTTTTTAGCAGTACGTTGGCCAATGTATCATTCTATAATCTGTACATGTGGCGAAACACCAACTTTTCTTGGGGGTTTTTTTGTGGTGATAGGCTGTTGAGTTTAGCCGGTTGGTTGGATCATTGAAACCAGATGAATCAGAAGACACTGTTGTCTCTGCCTGCCAGAAACTTATTGCTATATTCCATCAGCGCCCAGAGCAGAAAGTTGTTTTTGTCACCCAGCATGGTTTGCTCCCTTTAATGGATTTGCTTGAAGTACCTAAAACTCAAGTATGTAAACTCATTTAGCATTCTACATTATGTTCAGAGGAACGGGACATGCATGTCTACTTAGCATTAGCCTTGCAACATGAAAACCATTGAATGTAAAATAACTCCGATTATTTTAATATATTTTGTTCCCTACTTCTTCACAGGTCATATGTTCTGTCCTTCAAATTATAAACCAGATAATCAAAGATAACACTGACTTCCAGGAAAATGCTTGTCATGTTGGTCTGGTGAGTTATTAATGCATAGGAAAATTGCTGAAGAGGTTACTCATGTTTGACAGTTAAGACGGATTGGTTACTCATGTTTGACAAATATCGGATCGATCACTCATGTTTGACATTTTCATTTAGATTGGTTATTTTGTCCGTTTTGGATGTTAAAAAAAACATATTCATTTATTTATAAAGTGCATATAAGTCAATTTATTAGCAAGACAAGGACAAAAAGGTGCATTTAAGTAAAGTACGTATGTTTACATGTGTGATTTTTAACATCTAAAACAGACAAAGTGACCAATCTGAATAAAAAATGTCAAACATGAGTGACCTCTTTGGCAAATTTCTCTTAATGCATTCAAGTGTTTGGTTTATTATGCAGTAATTGTATATAGAAGTGACCGTGATAAAGTGGCTTAGATTGACTAAGGCTCGAATATAGATTAGGTCTCTTCTTAATGAGTAGTTCAATGGAATATTAAATTTGCTCATATACTGTTGCAATAATGAGCACAATAAGCATTTGCATTCATATGTTTCTTTACATTAAGAGTACATTAGTTTGTCTCCTAGATATTTATGCATTAGAACTGTTACTTGGTGGTGTTACTTATGTCTATTGCTAAGTCATATGACAGATTCCAGTTGTAATGAATTTTGCGGTACCCAGTCAGCCCCGAGAAATTCGTATGGAAGCTGCTTACTTCTCACAACAGCTTTGTCAGTCAAGGTTGTGTTCTTATCCTGTATTTTGTATTAATTTTCTTCATTATTGTCCATCAGAAAAGATGGCCCGAGGTTGACAATGGGAGTTTCTTCTGTATACAGCTCATTGACGTTGCAAATGTTCATAGCTTGCCGTGGAATACCTGTTTTGGTGGGATTTTTAGAGGCTGATTATGCAAAGTTCAGGTTTGTAGTAGAACAGCAGATTTATACTGGTGATTCAAAAGTTATCTAAAGCTACTTTTAGTTCTCTATAATATATTCCATTCATATCTTAGGTTCATTTTTACTTATCTAGTTATTGTGCAGGGAAATGGTTCATCTAGCTATTGATGGCATGTGGCAAGTCTTTAAGCTTCAGCGATCAACCCCTAGGAATGATTTTTGTTGCATCGCTGCCAAGAATGGAATCCTCCTGAGACTTATTAATACCCTTTATAGCTTGAATGAGGCAACGCGTTTAGCTTCCATTTCTGGTGGGGGTGGACTTCTTCCAGAGGGTTCTGCTCACCGCCTACGGTCTGGTTCGTTGGATTCTGGTCATCCGATTTTTGCTCAGAGTGATGGACTTACAATGGATCATAATGATCTCTCTAAGGTTAGGCATGGTGTGAATGATTTGCATTTGTCCTCTGGAACAGCAGAGCCTGCATGTGCTTCCACTTCTTATTCTCAAAGGTCAGATGTCAATCAATCAGATCCACGGTATCTTCATCTAGATACCGATAGACCTCAATCTAGCAATGCAGTAGTAGGTGGTTCAACTCCTAAGTTGCAAGACTTGGTATTCACAGATAAAGTAGTCAATATTTCATCAAAAGAGCCTTCAACCACTTCTCGAGTAGATCTCGACCTCAGGCAGCACAGAGCCACTAATTCTTCTAATAGAATATCAACAGACAGATCTCCCAAAATGATGGAAGGTACATCAAATGGCTTGTCAACAACTCCACCTGCTCAGCAGGAGCAAGTTCGACCGCTTCTTAGCTTGTTGGAGAAAGAGCCTCCTTCCAGACACCTCCCTGGGTTGGAGAGACATGAAAGTATACTTCCCCTTTTACATGCATCTCATGAAAAGAAGACGAATGGCGAATTAGATTTCCTTATGGCAGAGTTTGCAGGTAAACTTTTATTTGTTTACTCAATCTTACTGCTTAAAATCTAAGATGAAGGCTGTCCTGTTTGAGTAACATGATATTATTGTGTGTATAAGATCGACATATATCATAACTCTATTGGGGGATCACAAACTGTCATTAGGCATTTGTGTGCTAAAAAATCAAATCTTGTATAACTCCATAGGTCTGTTCTTTTAATCACTCAAAGGTCAATTGTCCCCCCACTTCAATTAGGCGCATATGTGTGCTAGGTGATTTCATCTTCAGTGTGTTCATAAATTTTTATGGAGTATGTGATTCATCTATTTTATTACACATTTTATTATAGATGTCTCTCAACGTGGTAGAGAGAATGGGAATCTTGACTCGACTGCCAGAACTCAACCCAAAACAGTTACTAAGGAGATAGGAACACTAGCATCCAACAAAGGAGCTGCGTCCACATCGGGGATAGTATCTCAGACAGCATCAGGTGTCCTATCTGGTTCAGGTGTTCTAAATGCTAGACCAGGCAGTGCAACATCTTCAGGTTTACTCTCACACACGGTTTCAACATTGAACGCAGATGTTGCCAGGGATTACCTAGAGAAGGTGGCAGATCTTCTACTTGAGTTTACTCAAGCAGATACTACTGTAAAGTCATACATGTGTAGCCAAAGCTTGCTCAGCCGTCTTTTTCAGATGTTTAATAGGGTGGAGCCCCCAATTCTGTTAAAGGTACATATAGAAGCTGCCAATACTGTAACTCATTGACTTATTTTCTTTTTGTTCTTGACAATATCCGTGCTGCCACTTTACAGATACTGAAGTGTGTGAATTATTTATCAACTGATCCCAACTGCTTGGAAAATCTTCAGAGGGCAGATGCAATCAAATATTTGATTCCGAATCTTGAACTCAAAGAAGGATCTCTCGTATCTCAAATACATCATGAGGTGGGGATTTATGGTAGCTTTAGAATTGCTAAAAGCTCACTAGAAAATGATAAATAGTAATAGGACACAATCTTCAAGTACCATTAGGCATTATTGTATATGCCTAGCCCCTAATAACTTACAGACCTATTTATTCTTAACCTCCATTTGTTTCTCCTTGATCTTCTCGCTTACCTGGGTACTAATTGCATTCTTCGTGACTACTTTTGAAGGTCCTAAATGCCTTGTTCAATCTGTGTAAGATTAACAAGAGGAGACAGGAACAAGCAGCTGAGAATGGGATAATTCCACACTTGATGCACTTCATTGAGTCTAATTCTCCTTTGAAACAATATGCGTTGCCTTTGCTCTGTGATATGGCCCATGCTTCACGTAACTCAAGAGAACAATTAAGGGCTCATGGTGGATTGGATGTATACTTGAGCCTTCTAGAGGATGAGCTTTGGTCTGTGACTGCATTGGATTCAATTGCTGTTTGCTTAGCTCATGACAGTGACAACCGGAAGGTAGAGCAAGCACTGCTGAAAAAGGATGCAGTTCAGAAATTGGTGAAATTCTTCCAGTGCTGCCCAGAACAGTATTTTGTGCACATATTGGAGCCATTCTTGAAAATTATCACGTATGTCTTCAATATTGTCTTTTCAGTTTTTCCAGACTGCCAGATATGACTTCCCGGTTAATTATAATTGATTGAATGCAATTTAGTTGTGTCACCCAGCAGAGGCCACATACCTATCATCCCAGATTTCTGTCTTGAAGTGATGAGAATTATTTAATTTACTGATGATAAATGGTTACTTGCTTTATTGTACTAACTCTAGTGTTTATTTTTGGTATGTGAGCACCTCTCTTTCCCCTCATGATCATGACAATTGCTGTATTTTTGCAGGAAATCGTCTCGAATTAATACAACATTAGCCGTTAATGGTTTGACACCATTGCTTATCACAAGACTGGATCATCAGGATGCTATAGCGCGTCTGAATCTTCTTAAACTGATAAAGGTGGGGAACCTCTGTCTATTGAATTCTTCTCAGTTCATCTATGGTGCTGGATAGGAATAGAACACAATATTCTTGAATTATTCTCGTTTCATCTACGGTGCTGTGCTGGATAGGAATAGGACACTGATACTCTATTTGATTATTCTCGTTTCATCTTTCTGTCTTCATTATCGACATCAATTTTTATATGGCAGGCTGTGTATGAGCACCACCCACGGCCAAAGCAATTGATTGTGGAGTATGATCTACCTCAAAAGCTTCAGAATCTAATAGAGGAGCGTCGAGATGGGCAACGCTCTGGTGGCCAAGTGCTGGTGAAGCAAATGGCAACCTCTCTGCTAAAAGCACTCGATATTAACACCGTATTGTGAAAATTCAGTGTCATTTTCTTTTCTTATATTGTAAAAGTGTTTATGGCCACTTGTTTCTCGTGTTATCTCTTTGTTTTGATCTAAATGGCCGCCAAATTCAATCTAAATGGGCTTTCTCTGGCCCATATTCAATCTGAATAAGCAAACTCAGGCCCGAAACCATAGTGATCAGTCCCATTCATCTTCTTCCTCTTCTCCTGCAATCCCCCACTCCATTCACAAAACTCAAACAGCACCGCAGCCCTGTCACTCGATTCAACGAAAGCTCTCATCTCCTCCTCACTCCTCAGCCACTCGAAAGGCAGAAGCTCCGGTCTGACGGCCGCCACATATGGCCGAACCGAAGCCAAAATTCTCGCCCCGTCAGCAGCCTCCGCCGCCATTGCTGCGGAGTCTAAATCTAAACAGTGTTGCACAGTCTCAGAGCTCCGACTCCTCGCTTGTTTGCTCTGCCTAGCTGCACCAATCTCAGTCGTCGATTCAAAATCCGACGCCGTCGAAAAATGGCAAATCCTCACCAAGCAAAACTTCTCTTCTCAGATCCGTCTCCATCCTCACATCCTCCTCCTCGTCACTCAACTTTTTACTTAATTTACAAAACTGAAAAAGAAAAAAAAACGGGGTCCGGCGAATTAATGTCCGATTGTGGTTCGTACATTGCACTCTAAGCAATTGTTAATCAGCACATGGCGTGGGGTGTTGGTAGCTAGACACCGTACGTGCGTGAGCTAACTTCGACCCATCACGATCGTGCTCTCCGTGATAGGTACGTCGACTTCGACCCTGCACGAGAAACTAATGAATGACTGCCATGCATGGTTTGCAGTGGCGGAGGTAGGTAGGGCCATGGCACCTGTTCACCTTCTCTTGCATCAAAACTGACAAAATATACTGGGTTAGGATTTGGACTTTGATTGTCTTCTGGATTTGAATCATATTTTTATATTGACCGGGTTCTTATGTATATATTCACGAACACCTTCGACATAATATTAAAATAGGGAGAGACGCATATTACAAAGAAGAAGAAACAAATGAGAATCGATGATATTTGTTGAAAAAATTTATCCACATGATTTCAACAATAAAGAGAGGAACGTTAGATTATGAAGATAACTTCAACATATTTTGAAAATAACGTCGTTCGTCAACATTTTCAGATTTGTCACAATGGCTTGTGAAGACTAGAAGATCATCAACATATTTGTTTATCTACCAAATAATAAAACTAGTACTTACTCTTCTTGTTTTTGTTGACAATTGTAGATATTTTAGGATTCCTATTATAATTATAATTGATTTATTCTTTATTGTACATATTCCTTCCGATTAGAAATCTATCTTGTAAAGCTGTATATATACCTAATTCGGGAGTGAACGAAGATATTGCATTCTACCCTTAACACCTTGTTTATACTTTTCTACTTGACATCAGAGCCAATCTTGTAGACCTATCGACAAAACCCTATTTTATGTCACTCACTACACCTTACAAATTCCGCAACCATGGGTGAAGGATCTGACTCTACTGTGATCTCTTCTCCTCATCCACATCTACCTACATCCATCCACTACCATCAAGAAAACTCCCATTCTCCCATTAGAGTTCTCTTGAATGATATCAATTACTCTACCTGGGTCCCTACTATGCAGATGCGCATTAGAGGCCGTAACAAACTTGGATTTATTACTGGTGCTTCGATTGCTCCGCCTGCCGGCATTCCTGACTATATTACTTGGGCGACTGATAACGAGAAGGTGAAGAGTTTGTTGATCGATAACATGTCTCCTGGTATCATTCAGCGTTATTTCTGTCTTAAGACTACTGCTGAAATTTGGAAGGCCTTACAATGACCTACTATAATGATAAAGATTTTACCCGGATGTATGAGTTGCACCGCCTTTGCTTCACTGCCAAACAAGCGGGGCAGCCTCTTTCTATCTATACAATGAGTAGGTAGCGTGGCTCGAGGAATTGGATCAACGTGTGGCTTCTTTTTCTGATATTGTGGCTGCAATTGTCCAGGACAACAATTATAAATCTATGCTTCGAGTACATATATTTTTGGGACGTCTAGATCCAGAATTTGATCAAGTCCGAGGGGAGCTTTTTCGTCAAGATGAATTATTGAGTCTTGACAGGACTTCTGCTCGTGTTCGTCGTGCTCACACCGACCGTCTTACTTATTCCGCTGGCCCGAGTCAGCCTGCAGTCATGGCAACCACTACATCTCCACCACCACCACCGGTGTCGGTTCCCGCTCCCGACGCTCAGGGTGTTGTGGCTCAGAGACGATCCCCTTCTACCTCCCGCTCTTCTGATGGTCCTCGTTTTGTTCGCCCTCCCAACCCGTATACCCACTCTATCTGCCCAGTGTGCAAGGAAAAGGGTCACTCCCCAGGCCTTGGTTGTTACATCTTGTGGGAATAATGCTTGGATAATTGATACCGGTATATCGGATCATATGACTAATATCCCTAGCTTAGTTCACTTTATTCATCCCTCTACTTTACCTAGTGTCTCTACTGCTAATGGTTCCCCTTCTTCTGTTGTTGGTGAAGGCTCTGGTACTCTCTCTCTCTCTCTCTCTCTCCATATTTAACCATTGATTTTGTCTTAGTTGTTCTCTGTCTTGCGTATAATCTTTTATCTGTTAGTCAAATCATTATGGCCTTCTCTTTCTTTGTCACATTTTATCCCAATTTCTGTGTGCTTCAAGACATTCTAACTCGGCAGATTATTAGTTATGGTAATAGACGAGAGAAGTTGTACTATCTCGATTTAACATCAAGTGGAGAGAAACAGCTGAGTTCGTTGAGTCAAGCCAACAGTGTTAGCAGTTTAAATAAGGCCAATGAAACAATCTGATTTTGGCATCGTCGTTTAGGTTATCTTAAGAAATTACAACCCCATCTGTTTTCGGGTGTTGATGAATCCGAGTTTAAGTGTGAGGTTTGTGAACTGGCTAAAAGCTACCGTGTTCCTTATTCTCCCAGTTTGAATAAATGCTACGTTCCTTTTCTAAAAATTCATTTTGATGTTTGGGATCCTGCTAGGATTTCTACATCTACTGAAGCACGTTATTTTGTTACCTTTATTGATGAGTGTACTTGTATGACATGGGTTTGCTTGATGACTAACATGAGTGATGTATTCTCTTGCTTTGTTGACTTTCATAAGATGGTGGAAACTCAATACTAGCAGCTTATCCAAGTTCTTCAATCTGACAATGGTGGTGAGTATGTCAATGACGCTATGCCTACTTATTTGATCTCTCATGGCATCCGTCATCAAACATCTATTTCCTACACTCCTAAAAAGAATGGTTTGGCAGAGAGTATGAACATGACTTTATTGGAGGTTCGTGCATCTTTGTTTGGCATGAATGTCCCTCGTTCATATTGGGGTGCAACTGTTACTTCTGCTGCTTATTTGACCAACCGTACTTCGTCTCATGTTATTGAGTTTCAGACTCCCTACCAGAAGCTTCATGAGATGTTGAATGTTCCTTCTCTCCCTAACTTGGAGCCTAGAGTTTTTGGATGCACTGCATATGCTCATATTAACAAGCTATTGAGAGGCAAACTTGATCCATGTGCTTTGAAGTGCTTCTTCATTGGATATGCTGATTTTCAGAAGGGTTATCGGTGTTATGATCCTCTCACCAAGAAGACTCGTATTTCTCTTGATGTCTCCTTTTGAGAATCTGAGCCTTTTTACTCAGGGGGAGTGTCTGAGTCTTCCCTTCAGGGGGAAGAAGCGGGTGTGAAGGAAATACTCTGACTTTGCTGGAGTTTAAAGAACTTGAACAATTGGAGTTGAGATTTGGGGGTTCTGACATGTCTCCAACGGAGGATCAGAGAGGCTCTTTCGATGGATCGAAAGATTCTCTCGATCCATCGAAGGATCGAAGTAGTGAAAACCCGAGGGATGGCTTTGATGGATCAAACCGTTCCTTCGATGCATCGAAGACTTCCAGCAATGACGACCCAAGGAATGGCTTCGATGGATCGAATCCCTCCCTCGATGCATCGAAGAGTTTGAATAGTGAAGCTTGGGTGGTTTATGTTGAGCGTGTTTGTGAAGCTTTTGGTGGGTTGGTACAGACCAATAAGAACATGACAATTGATTTACCTTATCGAGGTAGTACTGAAGCTTCTATTCTCTTGTCTACACCACCAACTGAGGTCTCCGTTCATAATGCTCCAGCTGAGGTACGTAAATCTAACTGTGTCACTAAAGAAGTTCCTAAGCAACAATATGAGTCTAGTATAGATGCCAAATCCAAATACCATATTTTCAACTATATTTCTCACCATAGGTTGTCTGAGTCTCATGCACCTATTGTTAATCAATTATCTTCAGTATCTATTCCTAGCAATGTACAGGGTGCCTTGACAGATCCCAAGTGGAAACAAGCAATGAATGAAGAATTAGAATCCCTGCAGAAGAATGAAACTTGGGATATGGTCCATATGCCACCTGGTAAGAAGACAGTTGGATGTCGTTGAGTGTTCACTGTGAAGCTTAAAGCTGATGGGAGCATTGATTGCTACAAGGCTAGGCTGATTGCTAAAGGTTATACCCAGAAGTATGGAGTTGATTACCATGAGACTTTCGCATCTGTTGCCAAAATTAACACTGTAAGATTCCGTATTGCTCTTGTAACTTGTTATGATTCGCCTCTACATCAATTTAATGTGAAGAATGCCTTCTTGAATGGTGACTTAGAAGAAGAAGTATACATGGATGATCCACTAGTAATAAATTGTAAACCAGGTAATGAAGGGAAGGTGTGCTATTTGAAGAAGTCTTTATATGGCTTGAAGCAATCACCTAGAGCATGGTTTGGACGTTTCTCCAAGGCGATAAAGAAATTTGGATATCGCCAGTGCAATTCTGACCACACTTTATTTGTTAAACGCAAGGATGGTAAGATTGCCTTGATTGTATATGTTGTTGACATGGTAGTTACAGGAGATGATCTATGTGAGATGGCAAGTCTTCAGAAATAATTGTCGCTGAAATTTGACATGAAGGATCTGGGAGACTTGAAATATTTTTTGGGAATTGAAGTTGCAAGGTCCAAGCAAGGGATTACATTGTCCCAACGGAAATATGTCTTAGATCTTCTTGTTGAGATAGGACTGTTAGACTGCAAGCCTGTCGTTACCTCTATTGAGCAAAATCACAGGTTAGAGCTTCTTCCAGATCAAGTTCCAACGAATAAGGCCAGGTATCAGCGTTTAGTTGGGAGACTCATTTATATATCACATACTAGACCTGATATTGCACATGATGTCAGTGTGGTGAGTCAATTTATGCATAATCCTGGAGTAGACCATATGGGTGCAGTATTACGTATTCTCAGGTATTTGAAGGGCACACCTGGTAAAGGTTTGTTATTTGCGAGAAACAGTGAGTTGTGTGTTTCTGGCTATATTCGTGAGGTGTGTGTTTCTGGCTATTGTGATGCAGATTGGGCTGGTGACCATACTAATAGGGCATCTACTTTAGGTTACTTTACTTTTATTGTTGGAAGTTTAGTAACTTAGTGTAGTAAGAAGCAGAATGTAATTGCTCGCTCTAGTGTATAAGCTGAGTATTGTGGAATGGTTAATGGAGTATGAATTACTGTGGATCAAGAATGTGCGTAAAAAGTTAGGTTTCAGGCTTCAGAAATCTATGGACTTGCATTGTGATAATACAACTGCTATTGAGATTGCTCATAACCCAGTACAGCATGAAAGAACGAAACATGTGGAGGTGGATCGACATTTCTTAAGGGATAACTTTGACAAGAAGATTATCTGATTTCCTTTTGTGTCATCTGAGGAGTAGTTAGCTGATGTTCTTATTAAATGATTGTCACATAAAGCCTTTAGTAAATGAATGGTCAAGTTGGGCATAATTAACATATACGGGCTAACTTGAGGGGAAGTGATGGAAATTGTAGATATTTTAGGATTCCTATTGTAATTATAATTGATTTATTTTTTATTGTAGATATTCCTTCCTATTAGGAATCTGTCTTTATAAAGCTGTATATATACCAAATTCGGAAGTGAATGAAAATATTGCATTCTACCCTAAACACCTTGTTTATACTTTTCTATTGTTTCAACTGCAACAACAGACCGCTCATTTTCTGTTATGCGCATCGTCAAAATTAAGCTTCGCAACAAAATAGAAGATGATTTTTTGATAGATTCTTTGCTTATATATATTGAGAAAAAAATTGTCGAAAAGTTTAACATCGACACGATCATAGATGACTTTTGTGACATGCGAGAAAAACAAAAAGTTTATCATCTTATTATAATAAGAAATTGTCGAAAAGTTTATTATCTTATTATATTGAGATCTTTTATTTTTATTTATTAATTATTAAAAAAATCGATATATATCGACACCCCTGAAATATATTTCTGGCTCCGCGGTTTGGAACTGTCAAAGGATTATATTGGGAATGCGAACCCTAGCTTGAACTAAATTAAGGGCTGATAAGCTGATTGCTCGATCAAAGAGGTATTAAAGAGGTGGCTTGCTTGGAATTCAGAGAAAGAAAGGTGGCAGACCAAGAGCGGATCGGAAGCACAATTGTCGGCGTTTCGGGAGGTGCTTGATCTATGACTAGTTTAAAGATCAATATATATGGCCTATATATGTTGGTACCTGCTTCGATCACTTGGAGAGGTAAGAGTCGACATACACCTATATGCCATGGAGGTCAAACCGTCAAAGAGCGTCTGGATCGTTTTATAGTAACTAAGGAATGGACTGATAACTTCTCGCGGTCTAGAGTGCTCCATTTAAATTCCAGTGATCACCTTTCCTATTCGATTCTCTTGGAGGTTAGAGAGATCGAGCAGTATAGTAGAAAAAAAGAAGAAAAAGTCAGAAGAAAACAAAAATTACAGTAAAATTTCAATAAATTAATATTTTTGAGTCTGACAAAATTTATTAATTTAGCGATATTAATTAATATAGTAAATTAATACTCAAGTTGGGACTCACAAAAATTATTATTTTAACGAGATTATTAATTAATCAAGTATTAAATTATCAAAATTTTATTGTATATGTACAAGAAAACCCAAAATATGTATGTATATACTCGCATACTCTTTGAATATACATACAAGAAAGCCCAGAATATGTATGTGTGTTATTCATTTGAACAGAAGTCTGAATAGTCAACTTATAATCTAGAAGGAAAGAAAAACTAGCCAGCTACATTCTAGAAGTTGAATGTGACAAAGTTCTACTGATAAAACACAAAACTGGCAAAAGACATATTCATGATAAAAAAAGGTTTCATTAAAGATTATCGCGGCCTGAATAGTATATACACAACTAATAAGCAATCATAACTCTAATCAAGACAAAAAAAACTAATCAATAACATATAATACTCTTTAAATTTACGAAGCTCATAACTATCTAGATTAAATATATCACAAAAGACTCACGAGAACCATGATGAAAAGAGTGACAACATCTCTAAGCACTCAATTGTGATAAGTATGACAACTCTAATGAAACTCGCAAAAATATATGCGACATAAGTAAGCCAGAATCCACAACTCCAATAAATTTGATGATACATCGAATCACCTGAATCCCAAACTTTAACTCATCCTGGATCCCAAACATGAAACATGAGCAGCTCTCTTTGGAGCCCTAGGTCTTGGCCCAACCCATATAACCTAAAAAGGATCCCGACCAAAAGATTAGAACCTTGAGACCTTAATTGTCGCAGGTTACCAAACCAAGGTCCAAAAGCCATTTCACCCCTATGGGCCCAGACTAGCCCAACAACCTCTCCACCAAAACTTCCTCGACGCCAACATATTCATGATGAACTTCTTAAAAGATAAAAAAACTGTAAAGTCAGGGGAATCTAAAATTAAAATCACACAGCACATAATAGAGACGAAAGATACTAATAGATAAGGGGATATTCTCCCATGACTTCATTGTTAGGTCTTTGTAATTCATCTTTCGTCTAAAATTTGAACTTTCATTTGAATTATTTTCCTCTCTTCTTCTGACATATACTCGCAAATGAGACTCAAACGTGACATAAAAGGATCTGCAACTAATAATTAAACAATTTTTCATTTTTCAGTTCTGCAAGAACAAAAGCAATGTTTTCATTCAGTAATTTTTGTTTTCCACATTTATTCCCAATAAAGATAGATTACAAAATACTTCAAAAAAATAGATTATAAAAAAATATAAATAAAGCAAAAGATAAAACCATCTCTGTTCTATATCAAATATTTTCTTTATTTTTCAAGAATTATTCCAAACACAAATTATATAAACAATGAATTTTGTTACGTACCGTTCCAGAAGCCAAAATGTAAACTGCAGCTCCTAGTTTCATTCCATATATAACTGAAAAAAAAAATCCCAACAATATTATTTTATATAACAAATTGTGAATAAGTGACATAAATACAATGTAGGGTCAAATGTGACCTGAAATACAAGATGCTTTATAAATAAAAACTTTTAAACACTGCATATTAACTAAGTCTGAAGAACAACTAGCATATTTTTTTACGGAATAAAATCCCTTCCTCATAGTCGTACAACATTCTTAAGACCAATTGTTGATGAGATAACCGGGTAAACTTCTAATTAATTAAAACTAATACACTACCGAGCTAAAAAGAAGTTGGATTTTATTTGGCATATCAGCTTTTACCAAGCGCATGATAATATACTACATTACTAACAATGTTACAAGTCTTATGACAGAAGTAATTAGCTGAAATTGGTCTAGTTCTGTACAAATAAACACGATTACTTCTAGCAGAGCCTTGTAACTCTAGACGCTTATATACATTGGTGGTCTTGTTCGCTAAACTCTTAACTCTCCCAGTGTATCTAATACAAGTAATATATATTTCAACAAAATCACATCAAGAAAGTAAAATGATAGAAGAAGGTAGACAAGTACGTACCTCATTAAAACGTGACTCAGTGAGGAGGGAAACACATTGATAATAGAAAATTTGGGGTGACAACTTCAGTAACCTTAGTTGTGTACGAATGCATTACACAGGATGCGTCATATGGATGCATCCCATAACAGGGATATGAGGCTCCATCTTTGTCCCAAGAAACTCGGAACCGAGGATGTCCATTATCTTCTTGATCCTCACAGACACATTATTCGGTGAGAATTCCCAAACCGAATACGAGTGTCATTCCGTCTCTACTGTCAAAAGACCTAATAGAAAGAAAGCATAGTTAGAAAATTTACATGTTCATAGCTATCTCCGGTCTTGAATCGGATGTCTCCCGAGAGTGAAACTATACTATCAAAATAGACAACACTTGCAGACTCATTTGAGACTCTTTGATCTGAAAAATACTTGCAAATTTTTGGTACCGAGGTTATAGGAGAACAAACATCCATTTTTATCCACCGGCTTCTTGGCGAGATCAAACGTTATACTTTGTCCAAGCACCCTTACACAAACCAGCTTCATCCCATCACCCATATTCCAAAAGATAGACCATCAAAAGGTGGTTTATTTTCTGCTCCAAAAGAGCAACGGATTCATTCCACACTAGGAGACTCTCATCAAATAAACTATCCGGCAAAGCCATGGCCCCAAACAAATACCTCATCTTCTATATGAAACAAAATGGTCCAATCCATCGCATCATACACATTCATTTCCTTCTGACGTTGTTCTCCGATCCAAAAGCACATTCCCTTGAAATACATCTGGAACCTTTCGGGCCAAAGGACACCGGACTTCGTTTCTAACGAATAAGGCCTCCTTGAGTCTCTCCAAGAATTAGTAACTAAAGCGTACTGCTACCTTTGGACCAACACAAACTTCAATATGATCATCAACTACTTCATGCTCATTAAATCCAATGTTGATGTTAACGACTTTGTATTCATTGGATTTGGGACAGTATCCAAATCCAATTGCTTCCCTAAACCGGCATCAACCACCATCTGGAAAGTCGTACCACCAACGTCTAGTATCGGAATGATCTGAAACATATGGCACGGCGGGGAGAGCCTTGACCTCCGTAATCGCCGGGTTCCATAACAACACCACACAAGACATAGTCATAGCTAGACAAACAATCTCATTACAATGCCCTACAACACAAACTGAATTTGAAGGCGAGGCAGGACTACTATTCATAGGAAGAGTGGCATCCTCACAAGTAACAAGAAAGCTGTGCTCATTGACAACATCATCATCCTCCTCCTCCTCCTCATTATTATTGTTCACATATGTCATACGACATACCTCCTCACCAAACACTCATAAAGAAGATTAGCCTAGATAGTGTTTTGTGCGGCTTGAGGGACTTCCCTCCCACATTGAATAAATTATAGAGGATGCATCCCTTACTTATAAAATGGAGCCTGCCTTCACACTTAAACCAAGTCATTCACACCCAACACAATCCACATAGCACTTGGGCTTAATTTTTATTGGACTTGAGTAGTATAGTTGAGGTCCAACGAGACACAAGTGGAGTAGTCAATTAATGAACCACTATAAATATTTGTCATTTATGTCGTTTACTTATTGTCTTTACTTAGTTACTTTCGTTCCATTTCTTGAGTACTAGTTATTCTCGATAAGAGAGATTATTGTTGTCGTTGTTGTGCATCATGGAGTAACGAAAGAGGTGACTGACTGCGAAGTTGGGGTTGTTGATCAGAGCGTACCATTGCTTAGAGACGCATTTGAAACGCATTATAGATTTGGGAGGCAGCCTCAATAGAATTGATTCCACCACATATTTTTCGCAAAACTCCATTCCTCCTTGCTTCTGCTCTACTCTGCTATCAACTTCACGATGCTGTCAAGATATCTTAGAGAATTGACTAGTGAGATTGAAATCAGAGGATTCAAATCATATGTGAGGATCAACACAGCAAAGTAAGAATTGTTTTGATTCTCTCGTTCCTCGTCTTTATGTCCGTCTGATATGGAAAGACCGACAGAAACGGTTGCCGACTTTCTTGAAGGACAAAAAAGATAAAGAAAACTTCGGTTTGAAGTAGCTATCAGACACAACTCAAAACGGTTTATCCAGGTTGTCCACGGGGTGTATGCAAGCATTATAACTACAGTACCAAGAATGGCCATGCATGTTTTGCATGTCAATGGCATATTTTGGTCAGTTGTTTTTTAGTTTTTACCATTGGAGAACATATAGAAAGTTCAAATTAGCGTCTGCTGGGTGTGGTTCTGAAGCATTTTGGTGCCCGACGGAAGTGATAAAAATGTGTGAAAGCTTCGCATGGTTTTACAATTAAGCGCAACTTCTAGGAAGCAAGCCATTAACTTTCATGGCAGATCTATATCACAAAGATAACCAAGCAAGCATGCAAGACGAATGGACATAATACATCTGTTCACTCCAACAAAATCTCAAGGCATCTCAATATCTGTCACGCTCGCCTATCACTTGGGACATTCCAAGTCAACATAACAAAAAAAAATTAGTCCGCCTCTACAAATGCATACCGCAAATTATACCTCTGCCTGTTAAGTGTACAATCCATCGCATACAAAAGAAGGGGTTCCACACACAAGCCAATCAGCACAACTAGATTCAAGCATCACTCCACTTCACTTGCACACAAATTGGCCAGGACCTCTCATATTAAATCCGCAACATTCATCGGCATTTCGTCAATTTGGGTACTGTAGTACTGTTCAATGTCTCTAAGAATCTTGATATCATCACTTTTGACGAAGTTTATGGCCACACCCTAAAAAAACAGCAAGTAGGTTAGAACATGCAAACAATGAAGCCAACATACAGCAAGCAGCACTGATGTCATCATTTAACAACAAAGAAAATAGTTTACAAGGCACACCAGATGTAAATATATAGTTATGAGCATAAGAAATACATATCCAAACAGTAACCAAAATTAGTAACCAAAATTCTCATGCTCTTCTAAATTCAACATCTACAGATGCTGATGAATTTCTGTTTCTAACAAGGAGTGTGTGCAATATTAAATCTCAAGGTTTAACAAGATGAAAACCTTGCGTCCAAAACGACCAGACCGACCAATCCGATGAATGTATAGCTCACGATTGTTTGGAAGATCATAATTGATAACCAGAGACACCTGAATAACGAGAAAAAAATTGGCATGATGAGAAAAAGAGAGAATCTTTAAGAAAACAAAGGTACTGCATTAAAACCATCGTTTCATTGAAGCAGAAAGACCTCAAACTGTAGTCAACAAGTTTGCTACGAGGAATTTAAACTATATCTAATATGTTCATTAAAACAAGGAACGGAAACAGAAGCCTTTCTATTCATTACTCATTCAATTTTATAACAACTATCTCCAACATGCACATAGAACTTGAATTACCATTGTCATTTGGCACAACAAGATATCGTAGGTGAATCACTTTATTGATCTTAGAATATAAGAAGATACCTGTTTTCCCCACCCAACCAATATGCTAATCAATGAAGATGATCAATAGCTTAACCTTAAACAATTCTAACCAACACTAAAAATTGGAAAAAGCTTTGAATATAGAACTTGCCTGCTGAACATCAAGACCACGGGCCCAAACATCAGTTGTGATCAAAACACGAGTAGTACCGTTCCGGAACTCATTCATAATAGCATCTCGCTCTTTCTGAGGCATGTCACCATGCATAGCAGAGACAGTAAAGTTATTGGATCGCATCTTTTCTGTGAGCCAGTCCACCTGTTTGAATGAAATTACATTAAGCAACAGTTACCCAACGAAATACACTATTACAAACATCATGTTCTGCCTCTATCTATAATGAAATATCAGATCCATGTATTGCAAGCCTAAAACATTTGAATTGGTAAGTAGAGAAGGAATATGTTTTATTTTATGCTCTAGTTCTTATAACACAAAATGATTTACGAATGAACATAGCCTATCCGATCTTCAATTACTAAGAAACACTGGAAACAATATACTTTACCTTTCTCTTTGTATTGCAGAAAATAACAGCTTGTGTAATGGTCAGGGTATCATAAAGATCACACAGAGTATCAAATTTCCACTCTTCCCTCTCAACTGCAACAAAAAATTGCTTGATCCCCTGTCATACAAGAAGCGTAAATATCCATCAGATTACCTACTCCAGACTTCCATCCACAACCAAATAGCATATGCACAAAGACCAAAGCATCACATACCTCCAAAGTCAATTCATCACGTTTAACAAGGATCCTCACAGGGTCCGTCATAAATTTGCCTGTCATCTCCAAAATCTCATGCGGAAGTGTAGCAGAGATCAAACAAACCTACACCATCACCACACCAATTTTTCAGACCAAAACTCCAATCTCGACAAGACTAAACATTGTGCACTTTAAGCCAATATCAAATACCATTAGCTGCATTATAACGGATACAAAAGATATCTCAGCTAGTATATATACCTGAAGCTCCGGTGGAAGATATCTATACACATCGTAAATCTGATCCTTGAATCCTCTGCTCAACATTTCATCGGATTCATCCTGATAGCAACCAATCCAAAAACAACAGATTAAGCAAAACATAAACTAACACATTCAAATGCCGAATACGAATAAGAATACAAAACACAAATTTAATAAGATGGGACACACAACTGACCAAAATCAATAATTTAATAGCTCTAGTGCGGAGAGTTCTCCTCTTAATCATATCCACAACTCTCCCCGGAGTCCCCGAAACCACATGAACACCATACTCCAGCTTCCTGATATCTTCACCAACACTCTTCCCTCCAATACAACTATGCGCCTGGATATTTATGTAATTTCCAATCGCCAAAATCACCTTCTCCGTCTGCGCCGCCAGCTCCCTCGTCGGCGACAGAATCAGCGCCTGGACCTCCCTTGATGACGTGTCGACGATCTGGCACACGGTGAGCGCGATCATCGAGGTCTTGCCCGTACCGGACTGGGCTTGGGCGATGACATCACGGCCCTCGATGATGGGCCGTACAGCCCGCTGTTGGATGGCGGAGGGCTTCTCGAAGCCGTAGTTGTAGATGCCGCGGAGGAGGTCGTCTTTGATTCCCATTTGGTCGAAAGTGAGGATGGGCTCGATGCCGTCGGAGGTCACGAACTCGAGCTTGTCCTCGTTGACGGTGGCGCCGGTGGCGCGAGGGCGGGTGCGGTTTTGTGGGACCACGCTCGTCGACGCGGTTGCTGCCATGGCTAGGGTTTGGAGGTTTTTGATTTCAGAGCTTTGTTTTTTTGGATAGAGAAAGAAAGAAGCTCGGGTTTGCTTCGCTGTCGTAAACTCGTTGATAGATTTGATAAGAAAGGCATATTTTATGTGTGTAAACCTATTTGGGCCGATATGAACAGAGACTTTATAGGCGATTGGTTGGGCTTTTTTTCTTTTTAATTGTGATGGGTTGCGCTATCTATCACTTATGAATTTTATTTCATTTTCAATACAAAAGGAAAACTCCACGTTGATCAAAGCAGCAACACATTTTTTGTATAAGAGGGAAGGCTTATAGAACTCCGAGGTCATCCGACTAACTTATTTGTAACAAAATTGGTCTCCCTATAGACATGATAAAATTTGATTTCTTCAAAGGCAGTGGCAATATCGTTTCATTGTGAAGTTTTTGTAATAGTTTTTATAGCTTTTGATTTAGCAGTGATAACTATTCCAAAGCTAAAAAAGTGATATATGTAAGGTTATAATGTTTAACTTTTTAAGTAATTTTCTCTTTCTTTGATAGTTAAAAGTTAAATTTAAGCTTAATTTTAACTTGAGTTTTGTTGGAGTAGATTTTAACTAAATATTAAAAAAATAATTTTTAGCTACTAAATGCCTCTTAATGAAACCATAGCCTTGATTAATGAAACCACAAAAAAGGAGTTGTATTTTCTCCTCTTCTTTTCTTTTTAAAATTTGATTAATGTAACCACTATTATAGCCTTGATTAATGAAACCACTAAACAAACTTTCCTATATATTACACCAAGGCTTTGATATGTGCCCACCCAAGGAGGGAAGCTGGATTCCCTATCATGGGTAGTAAACTAATCATCGATGTACTGGATGGTAACGTTCAAAAACTATAATTATATATATCGACATTTCCACGCTGTGCTCCACCCAAGAAGTAAAATATCGGGTATCGAGGATATATCGACAGTCCAAAATTTGGATATATCGACGGAAATATCGACGAAATATCGATCTACTGAAAATTCTGACGGAAATGACGGAAAATAATAAAAATATATGGAAATTTGTAATGAAACTTTTGGAGGTTGTTATATGATCAATTACCTACCTTATGTAAAAAGAAAATATTGATCAAACATCAAAACATATGAATTTGATATATTACTATATGAATTAGTATGTGTTAAGTGCTGATAACTATTAAAATATAATTTAATAGTTCTATTTTTATTTTTTTGATGGCTAAACTTTAATGGGAGGCTAGACCATCACATTTTTGTACAATATGTTACACATCACACATTATAAAATCAAATATATAAATACTTCAAAACCATATAGAGGACCTATGAGGTTCGAAATTCACACTATTTTCCTCATCTCTCTGTGCAGAATCATGTGTGTATTGTGAAGAGTACTCATTAAATGATTGCTCTCCCATGTAATTCTGCACGTATTGACTTACATGCCAACCATATGGGTCAGGGGGCGGTCTTTGAAGATTTTGGAGCTCGTAGTATGAACCAGGCATTGCTCGACTTTCTTCATTGCTATCATCATTTGAGGCATTTGTTTGTGATTGTAACGATGAGTTATCACTTGTTGGAAGACCATAAGGCATGATATATGAAGGATAAGACATTGCAAAATTTTGACAAGCTTTTAATTTTGTTAAATTAAAAAAGTTACTGAAAATTTCAAAAATTTCGGTAAATATCGGAAAATATCGGAAAATATTGGAAATATCGGAGATATATCGGAAATATCGGAAAGTTTCGGAAAATTTCGGAAAATTTGGAGATATATTCACGGATTTTTCAGGTAAGTTCAAAAAATCGAAATATCGGCGAAATATCGCCGATAATATCGATTTTGCATTCCTTGGCTCCACCTAGTTCGATCAATCATTTCCTCTTTTTCTTTTGCAACAGTTCCTCTTCAGACTTCCCACCATTTTCCTACACCTCCATCACTCCATGCATCTTCTTCTGTTCTGTTGGCGAAGAAGCATCTGTAATTTCCTACATAACAAAGTTGGGTTTCGCTCTAATGAACAGTAACTGAAATCGTGCGGATGCCGATCGACCTTATCGTCTCTTGCAGCTGCCTCTCATTTCTACCAGTCTCTCTGTCTCTATCCTATCACTCCGATTCTTATGATGAGAAAGAGGGTGATGATGGTCCTCTTTGTCCGGCTTATCCTCTTGTCTTCCATTTAGCCGCTAGTTTTTTTCTCTACATTCTTCTTCTGTGGCTTTACCCTAAAAAGATCGTACATGTTGTACTATTTCTTCACTATTCCTATGACTGCTATGAGCTCCTGGCTTTTGGCTATCACACTGAGACGTAAAACACTCCACACTAGTCCTTTAATTACCACCAATACGGATATCATTCCTTCTTCTGTTTCTGTTTCTGCTAATTACCACCAATTGCAGCTGTAACTTAAAGTATTGGACTCATTACTCAGGCTACTTAGAACGTACTATATATATTACTTACATGGTCACTTCTCGGTAAGTAATTTTTGGACATACACTTTTCTCATTTCATCATCCAATGATTTGAACAAATATGTGTTTTATGACTTTTCCAAAATGATCTGCATGGTTTCAATTGTGTCCAAAATAGAGTCTCATTTCCATGAGCATCTAAACAATATCAGGTATGTCATCATTCCCTTTTGTGAAAGCATCAGCCACCGATTGCATTGTTTTCCCATTTTCTATAAATATTTTTTCCAATACACATACCAACTTGTCTTTCTCGGATCTTTTCCTCTTTCCTTTCTTACTCTCAACAGATTGGTGGCTGCCACCTTTGTCTATTGATATAGGATCCAAATCATCCTCAAAATCAGCATCTCCAATGGTACTATGTTGCTCCATCATGTCGTTTGAAACTTCGGCCGCTTTCCCATTTGCACGGTCTTTCCCAAAGATGTTTACAAGCCTATTATAAATCAGTTATGTCTTGTTTCTCCATTTTTTTTGCATCTCTATGGTGCTATATATCAGAAAAATAGAAACTGATCAGTAAATACAACAACTATATTTGCAAGTATACAACCATTGTTTCAAGAATACAGCCGTTGTTCACTAAGATTTGCATGCTTCATGATCTTCACCGTATATCATTGAGTTTCATTGTGAGATAGGACAAAGCAATTGATATAAATAGTAAGTAAGAAGAAACTTCATCTGGTTCATCATTGAGCAAAGAGAGCAGAACATGCAAAAAGAAAATATATTGAACATGAAGCCTGCGTCCTAATGAAATGTACCAGATCAAACTATATACACCAGCTAGCTAGTTTTGATTTCATTCAACTTCAATGATATAGGCCCATGAGTGCTAAATAGAGATAGAAGAATACATGTCGATGGACAATGTGATTGAATATTTAAGGCCACTAGCTAACTTCACGGATGAAAATTTCTCATCTAATTTCAACAAATTAAAGAATAAATGCTTAGATTAATAAAAGCAAAAGCAAACAGAAGAACACATAATCAACTTGAGGCTTCTCAATATTGGTAAGAATTCTATTTTCTAAAAATTAATCAACAAATTTCGGCCTCATATATTCTAGGTTCATACATAGGCAGTGCAACATTCAATGGGACAAATTGAAACAAGCTTAAATCATTACAAAGAGCTTGGAGAAAATATTGACTAAAGTAAACAGAGTTAATGTAAAGAATATCATCGTTATCCTAATGGAACTAGGAAATCAGTCATTTCAACATGAGGAAAGCAGCTTAAGCAGGTTCTCAATTCAGAGGCAGCAGATACATACTTATGTCTCTTATGGTTAAAGTATCATGTTAGTCACGTCTTAATGGCAAGTTTGAAGACTCTTTTGCAGTTTTGTGTATACTTCATAGGTGTCAGATACATTTCTCAGACTGGCATTCATTCACTATGGCATGATTTTAGTACATTGCAGACAATATAACCAGGCAGTAGTAGAGTTGTAAATTATAACACAAAATTAATTGCCCACATAGTAGAAATAGCTAGATATAACTGTAAGTAGATAGATAACCAAACTATTATACTCCATTCTGACTGTCTTTAAGATCAATTCCGTTTAAACATTCTATATGATATCACCTTGTTTGCTTCTTAATGTGTTTATTTTGAAACTGTAATTGAAAGAACACAACTCAAATCTGTACTACGCATCCCACGTACTGAGAAACTTGAATGTGATTGTGTATATGATGGCTTATGTATGCAGGTATTGCATTCTAGTGAATTGTATAATCGACTCAAAGTTACAAAACTATTGAATATACTGTATGATATCACTCTTGCCACAAGCAGGTCGAACACATGATGAATATAATTCATGCACACAAGCTAACAGCCAGCAATAACAAATATGTAGCAAAATGAGAAGAGATAAGGACATGATAATAAGAGGAGGAATTACCTTTACATACTTATCCCATGCTTCATTGTTGTCAACCTCAACACATTTTTTAACGTCATTCCATGCAAATCCACACGTGTTCAACATGTCGTAGATGATGCTATAGTTGGCTTTCAGAAACTTCAACTGTGAATCGACATGTGGATATGCTTGAAGATTGAATTCAAGACAGAAAACCTTCAACTTAGCTTCTATGTCATTCAAAGTTTCGGACTTGAAATTTCTAGTGTCGCAGTGTTGTCCATTTACAACCAAACTTTCAAGCACGATCAATAGCGACTCATCTTCATAGCTAGTCCATGCACGCCTTTGACCTCCTCGGCATGCACTTTCAGCACCACCTTCCATTCTCTAGTTAAATAAATGGAAGACCAATATCAGTTTTTCATGAAAAAGCAACTTTGTATAACAGAAAGTGATAAATAGTATAATAGAAGTAACTGAGATATGCACAAGATAGTGAACCCAAAATTAAGTGTTTTTATATATATCCAAAAGAGAAGTGAATTCCAAAAGATGAACAAAACCCACAAGCTAAGGAGATGCTACAATTTTTGAACCAATTGTTCTCAAAATTGTAAATTTGATCTAATTAGTTTAGTTGTAAACATTATATATAATCTTAAAAAAATGTGGTCATTGTGATAATATTGTCTTAAATGTTGTAAATTTTGCTCATGTATATTATAATTTTGGTTCTCAAGGTGATAAATAAAGGTATGGCATCCCTTTGGGTACCACAATCTGCCCCCGATCTTACCGCATTGAATCTGACAGATTGTAAAAACCTTTTGCATCTTCTCGATACCATCGGATGCTTGACATCTTTGAAATCTCTCCATTTAACAGGTTGCTCCAAACTTGGTATGAAATTTCATCCAGCTGCAGAGAAGCTTTCCATAAGGGAGTAATCTGTCATTGCTGGCATGAAGAATTTACGGTATCTATCCTTCCAAGGTTGTAAATGTCTATTTTCATAATCATGCAAAGGTCTGGTTTCGTCGTTATCAGTGAGTTTACTAGAGCTAGACTTGAGTTATTGCAATCTGATGGATGGAGCATTTCTCAATGATCTTAGCAGTTGCCTAACCAGCTCTTTGGCAGTGTTGACTTTAAGTGGTAATTGCTTTGTGCAATTACCTGAAAGTATCTCTCAATTCTCAAAGCTCGTTACTCTCAAGTTGAGTAATTGTAGACAACTCCAATTGCTGCTCAAGAAGCTTCCTTTATGTCTTAAATAAGTGTATGCAGAAAATTTACTTCATTGACGGATTACCCGAATCAAATCAAAGTATTGACTTCATTGGAGTCTAGAGGCGTGAGAGTGACTGTTGTCAATTCCCTCGATTCCCCTGATTCTTCAGCAGTTGCAGAAATTTGTTGGTCTTATAGTAAGAATGGGGAGGGATTTATGGAGCTGCATTCAACACACAAGTATACTAATGGGAAACAAGTTGATAATTTTATGACACTGCCAGATTTTCTGGATCGAACAGGAGTTAATGACGTGCGTATGTCTCAAGTCATCATGGCATGCATAAAAAAAACATGATAACATGGTCAGAAAACTCAAACAAGCTTAAGATCACAGATCAATGGTAAATTACCTAAGTAAGATTTTGAGTGAAAGCTAAGTAGTAAAACAAGCAGAGCTTTGCTGTATTAATGCAATGCTTACAATCACAATCGTCCTATCTCTATTTATAGTTAGATTACAGCAGAAATGGACAAAATGCCAGCTAATTCTCCACTATAGAGTCTTCACGTGTCAATTGCAGTCTGAAAGCTTCATAACAGACTTAACTGATCTTCGTTAGTCTTCCTCTCGTGATTAGTGACACCGTTAACACACCCCCTCAAGCTCAGCAAGGGTCACCAAGTTGAGATTGTTACAATGACAGCTAAATGTAGGACTATAAAGACCTTTGGTAAAAATATCTGCAGTTTACTCCTCTGTTTGTACATAATGCATTAACAAATCATGTTTTTGTACTCTTTCTCATGAAATCAAAGTCGTTATCCAAATGCTTTATTCTGGAGTGAAACACAGGATTTGAAGCTAAAGCCAATGCTGATAGATTGTCACATCAAAGTAGGGAAGGTCTTGGAATTCTGATTTGTAAATCACACAGAATATGTCTTATCAAGGATATTTCTGCAACTGTGTTGGCAAGTGCTCTATATTCTGCTTCTGTTGAACTCCTGGATACTGAACCTTGTTTCTTTGACTGCCAAGATACAGGGCATGAACCAATATAGACTATGAAACCAGTTGTTGATCTTCTATTATTGATTTCTCCAACCCAATCAGCATCACAGAAAGCTTTAACACAGACTCCTTGTTTAGCTGTGTGCAAATCTTGATTCTTGTAGAACAATCCCTTATGTAATGTGCCTTGAAGATATCTCATAATCCTTTTTACTGTAGCAAAATGAACTGTAGTTGGACATGACATGAATTGACGCACAGTATTTACTGCATATGCAAAATCTAGTCTTGTAAAAGTCAGATATTGCAATGCTCCCACAATACTTCTGTAGAATGTAGGATCTACCAAAGCTTTTCCATCATTTTTAAGCATTTGAACATGAGGTAGGCATGGTGTATTACAAGGCTTAGTGGATTGCATTCCAGCTCAAACAAGTAAATCTGCTGCATATTTCTTTTGACTTAAGAACAATCCTCATGATGTGTATGTTACTTCAAGTCCAAGAAAATAAGATAGAGCACCAAGATCTTTCATTTCAAATACTGAGCTTAACTCTGTGATTACTTCTTCAATACATTATTTGTCTGATCCAGCAATCACAATGTCATCCACATACAAGAGAAGAATCACAACACCTTTAGCACTGCTCTTAATAAACAAACTTGGATCAGAATGAGAGAATTTGAATCCCATTCCAGGAAGAAAGCTAGTGAATTTTTCATGCCGTGCTCTAGGAGATGCTTAAGTCCATACAAGGACTTCTTCAACAAACATTCATAATCAGGATGATCTTTGTTCACAAAACCTTGAGGTTGTTTCATATAAACTTCTTCCTTGAGATCTCCATGCTAAAAAGCGTGTTTCACATCTAATTGTCTCAAATCCCATCTGTAAATAGCTGCAAGTGCAAGAATTATTCTTACAGTACTGTGTCGCACAATTGGACTGAAAGTTTCATCATAGTCTAAACCTTTTTCTTGAGAAAATTCCAGTGCAACCAACCTAGCTTTGTATCTTGAAACAGTGCCATCTTGATTCTTCTTTACTCTATTAACCCATTTACTTCCAACAATGTTTTTCCCTTGTGGACATGGCACCAGTGACCATGTGCCTTGCTTATTCAAAGCATCAATCTCTTCTTGCATTGCATCTTCCCATTTTGGTTGTCCTAATGCAACTCTATAGGTCTTAGGCTTATGTACATCAGTAATCTCAGTTACTGTAGTAAAGCCAGCAACAAATGCATACTCGTTATACTATTTCTTTTGAACGATAGAAGAGAAAGCACAATAATCACTGAAGGTTTTCTTCTTAACAATTCCATTTTTGGCTCTTGTCAACATAGAATGATTATTGTAGTCCTGATCTATAACAAATTGATACTTAGGATTTTGAAGAATATTGTCTGCAGTAGGATCTAACAGAATATTGTTGCCGGTAACAATAGTATTTTCTTCATTACCTCTAGATAAATCAAGAATAATGTCAATGTTTCTTCCAGCATTATGCACATTGTTATCATGCATATTAAGATTAGAAGGCTCGGCATTATTAGAGAGTTCCTTATTTGTTGCACTATCACTATTGTCTACCTCCTGTACAATACATCCATTCATAGATTCATTGGCATTAATAGGTTCAGTAGAACCTTCACTTTGCACTTGAGCTTCATTAGTGGGATCATTAGTGAGATCTATAGTATCTGCTTGAGCTTCATTTATCCCAATCCCCCCTTCATAAAAGGAATAGGAGCAAAAAAAAGGAAGAAGAAGGAGCAGAAGTAGCTAAGGAGGTTATGTGAGAGAGCCAACACTGGGAGTAGATACAGGAATAGGAGCAAAAAAGGAAGAAGAAGGAGCAGAAGTAGCCAAGGAGGTGATGTGAGAAGAAGTGTGAGTAAAAGGGAACACAGACTCGTGATGAATAACATGTATGCACATCCAAAGCTTATTATGGGGAATAGTATAGTAGAAGACACCTTTATAACCCAAAGCATAACCAAGAAAAACACATTGCACAGACCTAGGATCCAACTTGTCACTGGCATATGGTCTGATATAGGGAAAACAAGCTGAGCCAAAAACCTTAAGATTCTGCACATCAGGAACCTTATGAAATAAACTCTAAAATGGAGAGATGGAATGAAGAGTTTTGTAGGGCATCCTATTAATCAAATAAGCGGCATGAGACACAGCATGAAACCAAAAAGCTTTTGGTAAGGAGACAGCTACCATGAGTGTGACAGCAGTGTCAACTAGATGTCAGTTCTTCCTCTTAGCAAGACCATTTTGTTGAGGAGTATAAGGACAGGTAACATAACGTAGGATACCATTGGATGAAAGAAATGCTTTGAAAGCATTGCTGATATATTCACCCCCACCATCAGATTGAAGTATCTTAACAGAAGCACCAAATTGATTCTGAATAAAGGCACAAAATTTAACAAAGGTAGGAAAGACATTTGATTTATTAACCAAAAAATAGATCCAGGTGAATCTTGTACAAACATCAATGAATGTAAGATAATATCTGTATCCCTCAAGAGAACTACTAGGAGTTGGTCCCCATATATCAAAATGTAGTTTCTTAAAGGGAACAAGACTATGACTATCAAACTCACTAAAGGGAAGCCTATGCATCTTTCCCTGGATGCAATCAGTACACACTGACTCAGATACATCTGGATTACATTTGATATCAGAATGAGATAGCATCTTGGCTGTGACTTCAGAAGAGGAATGTCCAAATATTTGATGACATATGGTAAACTTGACTACACCTCCAACATAAGCAGAATGCACTGCCTTATTTGAATGTTATAATCTTGGACTTTTGAAGAGAAAAAGACCTTCAGGATTGCTCTTTCCTTGATATAGAAGATCCTTTATGATCTTGTCCTGCACACATATATTAATTTCATCAAGTGTAATGAAGCACCTGTTATCCTTGCACAGCTTAGTAAGTGATAGAAGATTTACTGCTAGCTTAAGTACGTGTAACACATTGTTAAGATGGAAAGTATGTGAAGAAGGAGTAATTGTAAATGCACTAATACGAGAAATTACAAAACCTGAACCATTTCCAATGGTGATATGATTTTCACTGCTGTAAGGATGAGCAATAGTCAAGTTCCTGAGGTCAGATGTCATGTGGTGTGTAGCACCAGAATCTTCAATCCTGACTTCCTGATTTGAACTAGAACCAGATGAACTTGCCACATTTCCAATATCCATGGCCCTTGAATGAGCAGTCATTGCTGCAAGAGAAGAGAGTGGTTCATCACCTTGATAGGCAAAGTTAGACCTGTGAGTGCAATTGAGAGCACCATGTCCTTTGAGACCACATATCTGACAAGAGACAACTGACTGAGATGGATGATCTGATCCAACATTAGTTCTGTAGAAACAGGTCACAGCAGTGTGACCCTTTTTATTGCATATCTGACATTCAGGTGCTGGACCACTATCATTTCTGTATGTGGAAACAGAAGAAGAGACATTAGGAGTAGGATTTGTTGAACCAATAGAGGTAGAAGGTGATGATCCTCTCTTATAGTTGGGATTCTGAAAGCATGTATCAGCAAAATGTTCTTTTCTGTTACAGATCTGACAAGAGTGGAGTTGGAAGCAAGTGTCTGTTGTGTGCCCTTTCTTGCCACAGAATGAACATTCTCCAAAACTGCTTATCCGTACTTTGTCATATCCTCCAAAACCTTTGTCTGAAGACTGTCCCTTGTTATCACTTTGAGACCAGTTTCTTCTGTATCCACCATTAGTGGAGTCACCTTTTTGCAACTATTGCACTCATAGAGGATTGAGACCTGAAAATACCTTCCAAATCTCTTTCAGCTGCAAGCAACTGAATTCAGAGATCTCTGAGTGTAATAGGAGAATCCCTGCCTCGTAACACCATCTTAACCATTCCATATTCTTCAGGTAGACCATTGAGAGCCACAGTGATGATATCTTCATCAGCAATTGATACTCCAACTGACAAAAGATGATCTCGAGCACCTTTAATCCTTGGGAGATATCTCTCAATTGAATCATCACCTTTTTGAATAGTTTGAAGCTCAGTCTTAAGTTGCATTATATTAGCTCTATATACTGTTGAGAACCTTTCAACAAGAGCATTTCAAGCTTCATGAGATGACTTACAGCCAATGATAATATCTAGCACATCATCACTTAATGTACGTAGCCATCAACAAGCTCAAGAAAGCCTTATCTGTTTTCTTCCACAGTTTGTAAGTTGCACTGACCACAGAGGTCACTTCACCTTCTTCAATAAGAACATATCTAGGAAGAGCAACCTCAGTTCCATCAAAATAACCAAACAAGTCATTTCCTTCAAGAAGAGATTGAAATTGGAAGCTCCACTTGATGAAGTTGGATTCACCAAGTTTCACAGTAAGTATGCCCAACAGAGAGTTGAATACAACTTGGTTCAATTCGGGAACAAAATTCTGGGAGCTTGAAATAGCAAATGGAGCCATTACTTTCTGTAATACACTCAGAAACAGGCCTATATATGAAGATATGTATAATCACACACGTAGTTTTACAATACTTGTAATAATATCACACTGAGCAAATTAGATAAATAATTGACACTAGTTTGTATCAATAGCTTTGATAATGAGCATATCACTAAATAAATCTCCAATACGCGACTATTTAATCTCCAAGAGTATAGCACAGATCACTGAATATCTCAACCTCTTTTCACAATTTTCCTCTTTAGCACATAATTCTTTCACAATTTTAGACTACTTAAGCTCATACTACTGCTCTTCTCAAATTTTGACAAGCTCAAAAACACTAATTTTGCAACACAGGCTCTTCACACACATACACAATTTTTTTTCAAGCAATATCACAAATATTCTTCCTTGTCACAATCACCACTTCTATACTTAGCAATTCAGTACTTGTACTCTATTATACCAGAGATTGAAGGAAAATCGTACTACAGTATCATAATCAAGATGAAAGACTTAGAATTTCGACCTGAAAGCAGAGAATATGCATAACAGATCCAAATTGAGCACTGCACACGAATTTGAGATGTTGTTCCAAACCCTTGGACTCGATGCTAAGCAGATCTGCAATAGAACAAGGCTTGATGAAACTCTAACTTCGTGAGTGACCAAATCACACAATAAAAAAAAAACGTGAAGAAAAAGGATGCGTCAGCGGCTCAGGAGCTATGAGAACTCTGATACCATGATAACACGGTCAGAAAACTCAAGCAAGTTTAAGATCACAGATCAATGGTGAAATACCTAAATAAGATTTTGAGAGAAAGCTAAGTAGTAAAACAAGCAGAGCTTTGCTGTATTAATGCAATGCTTACGATAATAATCGTCATATCTCTATTTATAGTTAGATTACGGCATAAATGGACAAAATGCTAGCTAATTCTTCACGGTAGAGTTTTCACGTATCAATTGCAGTCTGAAAGCTTCATAACAGACTCAACTGATCTTCGTTAGTCTTTCTCTCGTGACCACTGACACCGTTAACAAAACATACATATCTATCTGCATGTAATTAAGTCTATATATATATATTATTTTTCTTTGTACTTACGTACGTACTACTAGTTAACGATCATGAATGCATGCTTTTGTGTTGTACGCTGCAGATGTCTACCTCGTCATGTATCGTACCAATAGATGAAATTCCAGAGTGGTTCGGTAGTACTATTTCGACCAGTAATTCCATATCAATCCCTATACCAGCAAGGCAGCAAATCTGACAGATGATAACAAGTGGAAGGGATTTGCCGCCTGTGCTATATTCCCACTCAAAGGACATACTGCTCTCTCATTAATGAACCAGCAGATGATCCTGATGATTTTTCTAATTACTCGTATCAGTTGACACTGGAAACTGATGTTGGGCGTCTGGAACCAAATGTTGTGCCGATGTGTGAAGCGAATTCAAGTTCTCATAAGCTTGTAATTTTCTACATATCTAACTGGAAAAACGTTGTTCCACGGTTGGGGTTAGATCAATCAAGTGGGGTGAGGGCTATATTTTAAACCACGCATCCATCCATTGTGGTCCAGAAATGTGCAATTCGTCTAGTCTATGACCAAAGGCTTGGATGGTATCACACAATATTCCCGGAGACTGAATTGATTTGTCTGAATGATGTTGAGGACGCTGACGAGCTCGAGACTGCTTGGCTTACTAAATCTGGGAAATGGTATCATTTTCTGATCCGATCCGCTTTTGTAATATTTCTGTATTGCAACTAGCTAGCTAGTTTAATATACAATCAAATATATATTGCAGGGAGATATTCATTCCACCGTTGGAGGAAGAATCCACACTTGTGCGGAGAAAGAACCTCGAGTCTGTTCTTCCGAGACACCTTGAGGTCCTTCCGTCTGTGTTTCTCGATCTCTAGCTATAAAAACATGTTACTAATTAATCAAATATCGCATTTTTAATTAATTAATATTCCTGCGCGCAGGCACTGAACCATCATAGTGTAACATTCGGATTCGATATCAGCGGAAGCCCAGGATGGTTTAAGTCGCCGTCGCCTTCGTCTCTTGTCTCAAAATCTACTCCTGAAAATAGGGCCCATATGTCAATCAAGCTGCCTCAAAATCTACACGAGCAAAAGGTGGATGGGATTTGCAGCCTTCGCATCACTTGTAGAGGAAATGGGGGAGACAATGAAACAGGACGTCGACTATAGCGTATATTTCGAACTTGCAACCGCGGATAAATCAGCTTGTATCAGGATGTTTAAAGAGCTTGAGCACATCAGACCATTGTCAGAAGAAAATCCATATCATCATCTTTCGGTTGTTTATATACCACGGGCAAAGGTTCCAGAAGCGTCGTGGTTCACTCAAACATTAACAACTAGTACTGCAATGAACTTTGACATCGAGATCATCGGTACCACTGATGTAAAGGTTCAAAGATGTGGGTTCCGAATTGTGTACCAGGAAGATATACAAGGTTTTTCTGATACAATTATCCGGTGCACGCAGAGGTCTGATTCCCTTGCAGAGTGCAATGAATTGGTGGTAGAAGAATGGATACACTTGATACGATTTGGAGGTGGCCATTTAGAGAGAATGACAGAACGGGATTCCAGAACCCCAAAGGAAAAATACTTTGAACTGCACTCACAAAGATATAGAAATTGGGGCTCTTTCTCTCTCTCGCAGTCATATATGTACATAGTTTTTATGATTATTACTACGTACGTACTATATATATCTGCTTCTTCCAATTCTCTTTTGGCCTGGACTTTTTATTTACTGACATTAATTTGAGTACTTTTTGTGTATATACAGGACTGGTCGTCTGACCCTCGTAGTTTTCTTTGTTGCTTTAAGAGAGCTGAAATTTCAAAGTGGAAATGGTTCATGCCTTTCATCAACCAAGGCAACTTTGCAGAAATCCAACTACCTCCGAATCTGTTCGATGATGATAATTGTTTGGGGGTTGCTATATGTTGTTGGTTTTCCCTCTATCAATATCCAAAATTTAGTTCTGGGACTGCTCTTGATTCAGAGAATGGTATGCTTCATACTCGTCTGCACTCTGATGTTGATTGGAAGGGCTTGTTTGATCGCCAGCTGCGGCCACTTTTTCGGGTAGACCACTTGACTTGGTTCTATTATAGGGCGCTCTGTAGTTTATAGTCAGGTTTGGAGGCAATGCAAATTGGCCAGGGCAACTATGCGGTTAAATAATCACACATTCTTAGTATTGCATAGTTGTGCCATGCGTCTAGTATTTAAGGAGGACGTTAAACATCTTGTAGAAACACTGACCCCTGCCGAACTACCTTGAACATCCCAGCCAGCAACTGCAGCTCAATCATGCACAAGCTAGGACACACGGTAACTTGATTCTAAGTAGTGTGTGTGTGTATATATATATAAGGTCCAAGTCCACAGCTTCCCACACCTTTTTGCGCGACGACGTCTACCTGAAGGCGGCGCGGGAGAGATATTATTAAAAGACCTTACAAATTAAAACTAGTATATTGATCGAGTTCAGTGTAGTTTTAAGCTAATTCCCAGTAATGTAATAGTTTGACATGAAATTATATATGCAAGCATGTGCTGCGTAAGCAGTCAAAGCATGTGTAGCCCTGGTAATGATCGATGTTTTCGGGAGGAACGCATGGATCCAAAGCTCCATTTGAGAATTGTCCTGTCCAAAAATACAAGAATGAGACTGTTTAATTAGCCCTTCGACGTTTTGGTTGTTAATAATAGTTTGGTAAAGAAGACGTACATATATACCTTGATCCATTTGCATGTAAATGTATTATTTTCTACACAGATTTTTATCCGTGTGAGTATCCGTGTGAACTAGAGAATTTGCTCGTAGTCATCGAGATGGTAACTACTTTTAAAACTTAAAATTATGTATTTTTTATATTTTTCAAATCAAGCTTAACATATATAAAAAAATAAAAATAAAAATCTTGTGCAAAACAAGGCACGAACGAAAAAATTGGGGTCTACCAATCGAACACATTGACTACAATTACACATTACAATGATGACATACTAGTGATATATACTACCATGAAGGAATCAAACTTCTTGTACCATTGTCTTGGTGCCTGCTTAAGTCCATATAGACTCTTCTTCAGTCGGCATACCAAATTTTCTTTGCCTTTGACTTTGAATCCATATGGCTGCTCCGTGTAGATTTCTTCTTCTAGATCTCCATGAAGAAATGCAGTCTTCACATCTAGTTGCTCAACATCTAGATTAAGACTTGCAGCCAAACCAAGTACCACCCGGATAGATGACATCTTCACTACGGATGCGAAAATCTCTTCAAAATCAATACCTTTCTTTTGACTGAAACCTTTCACGACTAACCTTGCCTTGTATCTTGGTCGTGAGCTATTCTCCTCAGTCTTTAGCTTGAACACCCATTTGTTTCTAATGGCCCTTTTACCTTTCAGTAACTTTACTAGTTCATAAGTCTGGTTCTCATGCAAGGATCGCATTTCTTCTTGCATGGCTTCTAATCATTCTTCCTTGTGGTCATCTGTTAGAGCTTCTTCATAAGACTCTGGTTCTCCCCCGTCTGTGAGTAAGACATACTCTGTTGCAGGATACTTGGTCTGGGGTTTAGGTATCCTACTTGACCTTCTTAGTTGAGGTCCTACGAATGGTTCTTGAGGATTTTGTTCTTCATCCTTATTATCATCAACCATTTCATCAGCTACCTCATCAGCTGGATCATTATTCATTTGAGGGTCATTATTTATATCTCCAATATCTTCTGCTGCATCGATCTCCCCAATAAGGCTTGGGAGGAGAATCTGGATCCAAGTTAATTGGATATTCCTGGGGTACGAGACTAGTAGGCTTTGTACCTTTCTGAATATCTTCAATATTATGGTCTTCAAAGAAGACAACGTCTCTACTCCTGACAATCTTTTTCTTGACAGGATCCCAAAGCTTGTACCCGAATTCTTCATTTCCATATCCCAAGAAGATGCATTCCTTCGACTTGGAGTCGAGCTTTGATCTCTCATCTTTGGGAATATGAACAAACGCTCTACAACCAAACACTTTCAAATGATTGTAGGATACATCTTTTCCGGTCCAAAACTTGTTTGGAACATCACCGTTCAATGAAGCTGAAGGAGATAGGTTAATCAAATCAACTGCAGTCATTAGGGCTTCACCCCAGAAGCTCTTAGGCAGCTTGGCATGAGATAACATTGTTCTCACCCTTTTAATAATATATCTATTCATTCTCTCAGCCACTCCATTGTACTGAGGAGTCTTCGGAACAGATCGTTCATGCCTTATTCCATTACTCATACAGTAACGTCTAAAACCTCCCATATATTCTCCTCCATTGTCGGTACGAACGCATTTTAACTTTCTACTAGTTTCTCATTCAACACTGGCATGAAACTGTTTGAATAAATCAAACACTTTATCCTTTGTTTTGAGGGCAAACGCCCAAACTTTCCTGGAGTGATCATCAATAAAGGTAACAAAATACCTTGCACCTCCAAGTGTACTAGTAGTCATTGGACCACAAAGATCATAATGCACCAGATCCAAAATGTTAGGTTTTCTGTGTGGGGCCTTGTAAGGGAAAGAAGCTCTATGTTGCTTTCCAGCCAAACAGTGTGTACATTGTTTAAGAGACATACATTTGCCTTTCAACCCGGCTATTGTCTCTCTCTTGGCTAGAATTTGAAGCCCATTCTCACTCATATGTCCGAGCCTTTTATGTCATAACTCGAATGAGGAATCTTCTCCGAGAGCATTAATAAACCCATTATTGACTTTGGCTTCTATCACATAAAGAGTATTTACCTTCTTTCCTCGGGCTATTACCAAAGAATTTTTTGTCAGCTTCCATTTCTTATCCCCAAACACACTGGTATTACCTTCTTCGTCTAGCAATCCAGTGGATATTAGATTGAGACGCATGTTAGGGACATGTCTCACATCTTTCAGCGTAAGAAGATAACCAGTGTTTGTTTCTAAAGAAACATCTCCTTTTCCCACAATCTGGGACATATTATCATTCCCCATCCTCACAAGACTAAAATCACCTCTTGTATATGAGGTGAAAAAGTCCCTTCGTGAGGTCACATGGAATGATGCACCAGAGTCCATGACCCAACAAACATCTTGTGATGTCAAGTTAATTTGACCAACATCACAAATAAAGATAACCTCATCTCCATGAGAAATGGTAGCGGCTACATTGCTTGTGTTACCATTTCCTGGTTGCTCTCTTTTGAGCTTCCTGCATTCTTTCTTTATGTGGCCTTTCTCGCCACAATAATAACATTCCACGTCTCTTTTCATACCTGACTTGCCTCTAAACCTGTCTCTTGACCTGCCTCTAGACTTGTCTCTGAAGTGGGATCTTCTATTAGTACTTCTTCCACGATATTCAGTGACAAGCGCCCCAGACTCTGTCGACGTCCCTTGTTCTTTTCGTCTTGACTCTTCATTGAACAAACTGTCTTTTACACTGTCCAATGTTAAAACACCTTGTGGTGCTGAATTACTCAACGAAATCACAAGTCTGTCCCAATTGTCTGGTAAAGAGCTAAGGAGTAACAACGCTTGCAACTCGTCTTCAATAGTCATCTTCATGTTATTAAGTTGGTTTACCAATCCCTGGAAGTCACTCAAATGCTCAGAGACACTTCTTGTCTCCCTATACTTGAGGTTTACTAACTGTCGAATTTTAGAGGCTTTATTCTGGGCTGTCTTTCTTTCATACATGGACTCTAGTTTCGTCCATAATGTGTAAGCAACCGTTTCTTGCGCTACATGGTGAAAGACACTCTGGTCAATCCATTGTCGGATTTGTCCAACAGTTTTCCGGTTCATCAAAGTCCAATCAGCATCAGATTTGTCTGCTGGTTTAGCTCCTTCGTTCTGCAAAGGTTGGTATAAATATTTGCAGTACAAAATGTCCTCCATTCTTGGTTTCTAAATGGAGTAGTTTGAAGAGGTTAATTTAACCATTGTTGTTGATGACGTCGAGGTTGACTCTTCCATTGTGAATATTGACACAAGCTAATTTGTGTAACAAGCCGAAGCTCTGATAGCACTTGTTGGGAAAGTTTACAAAATGTGACCGCCTAATACAAGGCCAATGGATAATTTGGTTACCCCAGGATCTGACTTTTTCCACACTTTGTGTAATCACAATGAGATAATAATAGAAACAATATCTTCCACTATAAAAATAATGGGATTACAAACTCTATACTCACAATAAATATCGTGGCTATCTAGTCTCTCTTGGATTATTCACAAGAGGATTTCTCTCTCACGTTAAGTGAGGCTTTCTGTCTCTCAAACTCTCTTTAGTTTGGTTTTCTACAACTTGTTCTTGAATGAAACGAGATTATGACTTTTATAGCCGAAATGCTGCTAATTATATCTGAGGTATCTAATTAGCTATTCTTTTCTTCATCCATTTACCTTAATTTTATCTCGTTCTTTATTTCTTCTTCTATTATTAACACACTGTGTGTTTCTCTCCTCCACCAAAGGAGGGATATCCATCACAACCTTTGCAGAATGAAGGGAAAAAACCAGCTGAAAAAACTGATGCTGAATGGACATTAATGAATAGGAAAACTGTCGGGCAAATCCGACAATGGATTGACCAAAGTGTCTTTCATCATGTAGCGCAAGAAACAGTTGTATACACATTATGGACAAAACTAGAGTCCATGTATGAAAGAAAGACAGCCCAGAATAAAGCATCTACGATCTGACGATTGGTGAACCTTAAGTATAAGGAGACAAGGAGCGTCTCTGAACACCTAAGTGACTTTCAGGGTTTGGTGAATCAACTCACCAATATGAAGATGGTGCTTGACGATGAGATGCAAACATTATTACTTCTTAGCTTCTTGCTAGACAATTGGGACACGTTTGTGGTCTCATTAAGTAATTCAGCGCCACAAGGTGTTATAACATTGGACATAGTTAAAGATAGCTTGTTTAATGAAGAATCATGGAAGAAGGAGCAAGGGATGCTGATAAAAGTTGAGGCGTTTGTTACTGAATATCGTGGAAGAAACATCAACAGGAGACCCCACATCAGAGTCAAGTCTAGATGTAGGTCAAGGGAAAGGTTTGGAGGTAAGCCGATGACCAAAAGAGACGTGGAGTGTTATCATTGAGGCGAGAAAGGCCACATAAAGAGAGAATGCAAGAATCTCAGAAGAGAGCAATCAGGAAATGGTGATGCAAACAATGTTGCTGCTACCATTTCTCATGGAGATAAGGTCATCTTTGTTTTTGATGCTAGTCATATCAATTTGGCATCACAGGATACCTGTTGGGTTGTGGATTCTGGTGCATCATTTCATGTAACCTCAAGAAGGGACTTCTTTACCTCTTATATAAGAAGTGATTTTGGTCATGTGAGGATGAGGAATGATAATACATCCCAGATTATGGGAAAATGAGATGATTCCCTAGAAACAAACACTGGTTGTCGTCTAACATCGAAAGACGTGAGACATGTTCCAGATATTCATCTCAATCTAATATCTACATGATTGCTAGACGAAGAAGGTTATACTAGTGTGTTTGGGGATAAGAAATGGAAGCTAACGCGAAGTTCCCTAGTGATAGCCCGAGGCAAGAAGGTAAATACCCTTTTATTGTATAGAAGCCAAAGTCAATAATGGGTTCGTCAATGCTCTAGTAGAAGACTCCTCATTTGAGCTATGGTATAAACGGCTCGGACATATGAGTGAGAATGGACTTCGAATTCTAACCAAAAGAGAGCATTAGCCAGGTTGAAAGGCAAATGTAGGTCTCTTAAACCATAGAGCTTCTTTCACATTGCTTGGCTGGAAAGCAACATAGAGCTTCTTTCTCCTACAAAAACCCTACATAAAAGACCATGTGTTTTGAATTTGGTGCATTCTGATCTTTGTGGTCCAATGACGAGTACACATGGAGGTGCATGGTACTTTGTTACCTTTATTAATGATCATTCCAGAAAGGTTTGGGCATTTGCGCTTAAGACAAAAGATCAGGTGTTTGATGTATTCAAAAAGTTGCATGCCAGTGTTGAACGAGAAACTGGCATAAAGTTAAAGTGTGTTCGCACTGACAACAGAGAAGCACTACAACATTTTTACCCATTGCCGGCGACTTTTATGTCGCCGGCAATGTTTTTGGACATTACCGGCGACATAAATGTAAGTCGCCGGTAATGTCTTGCCGGAAAAGACATTGCCGGCGACTTACATTTATGTCGCCGGTAATGTAAAAAAAAAAAAAAAAAAAGACATTACCGGCGACAAAAATTAAGTCGCCGGTAATGTCTTTTTTTTTTTTTTTTTTTTACATTACCATCGAGACATTGCCGGCGACGGACATTACCGGCCACAAAAATCGCCGGTAATGTAAAAAAAAAAAAAAAACATTACCGGCGATTTTTCCGGCAAAAATCGCCGGTAATGTGCAAAAACATTGCCGGCGACTTACAAGTCGCCGGCAATGAGTCAATTTCCAGTAGTGAAGAGTATATGGGAGCTTTCAGATGTTACTGCATCAGTAATGGAATCAGGCATGAACGATCTGTTCCAAAGAATCCACAGCATAATAAAGTAGCTGAGAGGATAAATAGAACTGTTGTCAAAAGGGTGAGGACAATGTTATCTCATGCTAAGTTGCCCAAGAACTTTTGGGGTGAAGCTCTAATGACTGTTGTTGATTTGATCAACCTATCTCCTTCAGCACCATTGAATGGTGAAGTTTCAAATAAGTTTTGGACCAGAAAAGAGGTATCCAACAACCACCTGAAGGTGTTCGGTTGTAAAGCATTTGTTCATATTCTCAAAGATGAATGATCAAAGCTCTACCCCAAGTCGAAGGAGTGCATCTTCTTGGGATATGGAAATAAAGAATTCGGGTACAGGCTATGGGATCCTGTCAAGAAAAAGATTGTCAGAAGTAGAGATGTTTTATTTGAAGATGAGAATATTGAAGATATTTAAAAAGGTACAAATGTGAAGCCTATCAATCCCAGAGGATATCCAATTAACTTGGATCCAATTTCTCGTCAAGAGATTCCTAGGGGAGATTTAGTTGAAGATATTGAAGATGAAAATAATGAACCTCCAATGAATTATGATCCAGCTGGAGAAGCAGTTGATGATATGGTTGAAGGTAATGAGAATGAAGAACAAGATCCTCAAGAACCTCAATTAAGAAGGTCAAGCAGGATACCTAAGCCCCAAACAAAGTATCCTGCAACAAAGTATGTGTTACTCACTGATGGAGGAGAACCAGAGTCTTATGAAGAAGCTCTGATAAATGACCACAAGGGAGAGTGGTTGAAAGCCATGCAAGAAGAGATGCAATCCTTGCATGAGAAACAAACTTATAAGCTGGTATAGTTACCCAAAGGTAGAAGAGCACTTAGAAATAAATGGGTGTATAAACTGAAGACTGAAGAAAATAGCTCACGACCAAGATATAAGGCAAGGTTAGTCGTGAAAGGTTTCAGTCAGAACAAAGGTATCGACTTTGAAGAGATCTTCACACCCGTGGTGAAAATTCCATCCATCCTGGTCGTACTTGGCTTGGCTGCAAGTCAAAATCTAGAAGTTGAGCAACTAGATGTGTAGACTGCATTTCTTCATGGTGATTTAGAAGAAGAAATTTACATGGAGCAGCCAGAAGGATTCAAAGTCAGTGGAAAAGAAGATCTAGTATGTAGACTAAAGAAGAATCTATAAGGTCTAAAGCAGGCACCAAGACAATGGTATAAGAAGTTTGATTCCTTCATGATTGAGCATGGGTATCAAAGGACTACTTCTGATCATTGTGTCTTTGTCAAGAGATTTCTAAATGATGGGTTTATCATACTACTTTTGTATGTTGATGATATATTGATTGTAGAACAAAATGATGACAAGATCAGCAAGTTAAAGAAAGAACTGAAGAAGTCTTTTACTATGAAAGACTTAGGACCTGCAAAGCACATTCTCGGTATGAACATCTCTCGTGATCGAGAGAAAAGGAAGTTGTGGTTATCACAAGAAAAATATATTGAGAAAGTATTGAAGCGGTTCCATATGGATAAAGCAAAAGTAGTTGCTACTCCACTTGTAAGTCATTTTAAGCTTTGCGCAAAGCAAAGTCCTACATGTAAAGCAGAAAAGGAGGAAATGCACAATGTGCCATATGCCTCAACAGTTGGGAGCCTGATGTATGCAATGTGTGTACAAGACCAGACATAACACACATAGTTAGTGTTGTGAGTAGATTCCTGTCTAAACCAGGAAAAGAGCACTGGAGTACGGTAAAGTGGATTTTGAAATATCTCAGGGGGACTTCCAAAATGAGTTTATGCTTTGGAAGTGGAAAACCTGAGCTGATCGGCTACACAGATGCAGATATGACTGGAGATATTGATTCTAAAAAATCTACTTCTGGATACCTGATTACTTTTTCAGGGGGTGCAATATCATGGCAATCGAAGCTACAGAAGTGTGTCGCTCTGTCTACTATAGAGGCAGAGTTCACCACAGCTACAAAAGCTTGCAAGAACATGCTATGGATGAAGCAGTTCTTGCATGAGTTAGGGAAAGAACAACATACCTTGTGCATTGTGATAGTCAGAGTGCAATCCACTTGAGTAAGAATTCAAGTTTTCACTCGAAGTTAAAGCACATTGATATGCGATATCACTGGATACGTGATATGTTGGAATCCAAGCAATTAATGCTTGAGAAGATTCATATTGATGATAACTATTCAGATATGATGACAAAGTCCTTACCTAAGGACAAATACGAGTACTACTTGAGTATTGCAGACAAGCAGCAGTAGTATTCAATTTCTCCACCTAAGTCGGGAGGGGGAGATTGATGGATATCCCTCCTTTGGTGGAGGAAAGAAACATACGGAGTGTTTCATTGACTAAGAATAAAAGAATGGAAAAAGATGTATGGGAGACAATTAAGGAAATTGGATAAAGAAAGCAATAGAGTTAATTAAGGCAATCATGCATGGCTACAACTTAATTATGAGAGTTGGCTATAAAACCCATAAGCTCCTTTCATTCAATAATAAGTTTGGTAGAAAACCAAACTAGTAGAGTTTGAGAAATAGAAAGCATCCCTTTGTATGAGAGAGAAATCATTTTGAGAATAATCCAAGAGAGACTAGTTAACCACAATATTTATTGTGAGATCGAGTATTGTAATCCTATTATTTTTATAGTGAAAGAAACCGTTTCTTTAATTATCTCATTGTAATTACACAAAATGTGAAAAAAGTTAGATCCGTGAGATTTGTATTAGGAGGTGTTATTTGTAATATTTTCCAACAAACTTGTCATCAAAAAAATAATACAAGGTATATATACACGTATTTAATGTGTGCACTTACTTCTGTGCATAAGCTTCTAGGCCAAACTTAGTAAAGCTACTAAATCCGCAGCCGTGTAAGGCTATGTTTGACAATGCTTTTCTTATAAGAAAAGTTAGCTTTTTTTTCTATTGAAATAAGCTCCTTAATAGAAAAGAAGGAGAGTGTTTGGCAAATGCTTTTTCATAAAGGACTTTTAGAAATAGAAGTGTTTGGTAAATCTAAAAATAAAAGTCACAAATATATTTATTTTTCATTTTGTTTTTTCTTTTCTTTTTGGTTGTATTTTGATCGAATGTTCTTGATGTCATTATTTGATATTTTAAATGACTGATACCAACTTAAAGACCCGACCCCGATTCAAATACTAAAGTGAGATTAGACCCTAACGACATAACTCAACACATAAAAATCTACCAAAAATTCGGAATAACCTCCCCTTAAATTCAAGATCAACCAAAGTGCAAGAAGATTTACACTTCAAATATAACAAGCTTAAGTCCCACAAATAAACCGTGAGCCATCACATTGAGTTGGTTTCAAGATAAAATTTAAAGTACATTGATCGAATATAACTAAAGCACTTGATCAAACATTTCGGCAGGCTTGAGCAAGAGTTACTGATGAGAGATCTCACAGGTATTATGCTTGCAGAGATTGGCGCTGAGAGAAGTGAGCAAGAGAAACAGAAGCTCATTCAACTTGTAGATGAAAAATACCAGAGATTGAATCATCTGATGCAGCGAGTGGAATCCCTGGAGCACAAGTTTAGTTGCTCTTTAGTTTCTTTGTCTTCAGAGCTAACTGAGAAACAGGCAGAAATCAATCTCATCTTGGAGGCTTGGGAGAAGAACAGTTCTGCTGGACTAGAAAATGAAGAAAATAAGTTTGAGATTGCGCAATTTGAGGAAGAAATATGCACTTTGCAGACACAGCTGGAATTGCAGCAGAAATCCTTGTGTGACTCACAACAGGGGGCATTGGAGGTTGAAGCTGAACTGGAAACAAAAGAGATGGAAATGAAGAAACTCAAAGATCAAATGATGTTGAAGCTGAGAAGCTCAGATGCTTTGATTGAAGAGCTCAAGAATGAAAGAAGAAACTTACTTGAAGATTTCATTCAGTTGTCATCAGAAAGTATCAATGAGTTCTCCAGTAAAAACCAACAACTGGCAGGTATGTTGGAAGAAATGGTGCTCTCTTTTGAAAATCAAGGTCCCGAAATAGATGTGACATGGAATGATGAGCTTGCTGATTCAGAAAAGGAGAATGTTTCTACACCTACCTCGACAAAGAAACATGAACCAATTTCTAACATGAGATCTCCATTTAGAAACCTTAACACTTAGCTTCTGAGGAAAAAGATGTTATTCACTCATAGCTTGCCTCATATGTTATATGCAGGGTTATAGCACTGATTTTTATTTCATAATCATGTGAATTAGATATCCATGTACATGTAAGTATTCTGCCTTTGACAATCAATTTAACCACGGATTTGATTTACTACTGTAAGCTCCCACTTCTGCAGTTACAGTTCAGCTTGCAGACTTCCTATTGATATTAGCTAAACTAGGGTTTAAACTCTAAATGCATAAGCTGAATATCCATTGTGTAACCAACAGGAAAAAAAAGATAAGATAAGAAAAATAGATTCATCAATTATAGATGTTCTGGGATTCATTGATATACAGAAATTACACCAGTTGACACCAGTTAACAGGTAAGTAGCAATGTTGATGATCAATTTGAAACTTAGAATGACCACCAATAGGTTAGAGTTAAAACAGGTAACTAGTTAAGTTAGCATGTGAAATTTCCTAAACAAATTCCCATGGTATATATTGTCCAACAATTCTTGAGCAGAATGCAGCTTTTGTTCTGTAGGTAGACACCAATTAGCAGAAATTTACCAACAAATAAACTTTTCCAGCCAGTATAGGCATAAGATTTGATACAGTTTAGACAATGAATTATATCTGAGTTACAATAAATGATGCTTACACAGAAACAAAAAATAGTGTCAACAACCTCACAAGGAGTTTTCTTTCCAGCACAACAACACATCAATATCCATGGTAAAACACAACAACCTCACATGAGCTTCACATTTTTGCAGAAATGTAGAGAAAACCATATCTCGACTAGCTTCTACTAGATGAAGAAGACTTACTCAAAAACTCTGACAAACCCTGCCTTAAAGCTTCAAGATTCACCCTATTTCCAACCAAAACACTCATCACACCCATCTTCGACACCTGCAAACACCATAACAACCACTTTCTAAATACATTTAAGACCATAAATTTGGTCACATTCCTCATCTAAACAGTCCTAGTAACATTTATTGACCAATTTGCATCAAACAAACAAAAATTATTAATACCGTACCGCATGTATATTCATGTCCTCATCATCTAAAAAAAGCATGAAGATAGTTTATGACCGTAAAAAAATTTGAGCAGCTATGTATTACAATGACTGAGCAAGAGTATCTCCTCTGGAACAAATCCAGCAGTTTGTCTTTTGGGAGATGGTCAAGAGTTGCTATATAATCCTGCACATATGTATAGTACATGGTACTTATATAAATTATAATGTTGCAAAGTATGTAATGTATTTTCATGTGGATTATTAGGACATGGATATAAGGATTACCTGGATTTCCGCTGCTTCCTGAGAAACATCAGCATTTTCACCCCGAAGTTTCTGTAGTGCAACTTCAAACTCTTTTTGCTTTCCTAACTTTGCATGTAGTCATGATGGGATGAGGTTATAGACTAAATTATAGCCAAATGAACCAAACCAGTACCTAATGGTTCACCTAGCACTTTCTGTCTTACAAGCCATCTTGGAGACTCGGGAATGATAAAGAGCCCAAAAATTATTACAGCACAGGGAACAAGTCCTGCAATCACCACACAGATGAGCCCTCTAATATACTGTGCTAGATATATTCTAACTACTAGTAAAAGTCAAAGAAGTTACCGATTATTGCTAGTGCTTTCCCACTTACAACTACCCCAATTATGTAGGAAACTAATAGTCCGGCACAGATCATTAACTGTAAATCAATGTAAATATCAGCATCATTTCTTAGCTTTTGCCTGATTTAACAAAACTCATGCCTACTTACACAAGATGTTACTAGCTAATTTCAAGTATTACAGTTTGTATCATATGTCACCTGATTTACAGTAGTTAGTCTTCCTCCAAGATTTTTTGGAGCAATTTCAGCTATGAAAATAGGTACCTTACATATCATCCACCCCACATGGCATCAAACATCGTCAATAACATATATCAACTATCAAGGTAGCAACTATAGATGTGTTCTATAACTCTGGTATATCATACCATGGTCACACAAAACAAGACAGGAGAGTGATCACTCACCACGTAAGAAAAGGCTCACATTCCATATCCATTTGCCAGCCTCCCAATGTCAAGAGGCCAAATACACTTCAAGATCAATAACGATGTAGAATGTGAATGAAAGGTCACAAGCATACATAAAACAGAAAATTTCAAGGTCACTCTTCGACCAAAACTCAATTAAATTCTAACACAACACAACTCGATTCAATTTAACCAAAACCCAATTGAATTCAACCAAAATCCAATTGCATAAGACCATAGAAACTAGTATAGCAAGAATGAATTCGTCAAAGCATCTCATTTTTACAGATTTAACAAAACCCTAAAAATTGAAAGAACGAAACTCAAAACTGGGATTTGATTGAGCTCGAGAGATACAGGGCATACCAATCTAGAGGAAAATGAGCTCTGGAAGAGCTTGTTTCCATGGGGGAGAGGTCTCTTCTCGGCGACTGTCGTCTTTGTATTAAGAATTGCGCAAAATGGGAGAAGCGGAAGAGAGAAGAGACGCGAGAGAAAAAGAGAAGGGACATGTGCGACAATTAGGAATTGTGCAAGGATATTTTCGGAAATATCCCAAATTTTCATTTAAGAATACTGTTCATCCGTGTTTTCCGAAAAGCTGACTTTTAAAAGTACCTTCAGATGTGCTTTTCAAAATAGTGAAGAAATAAACTTTTTTTAAAAGCTTAGTTGAAAATAAGTAGTTTACCAAACACCTCTTTTTCTAAAACTTGTCAAATAAGTTCCTTAACTTATAAGTTAAGCATTACCAAACACACCCTAAAACCATTGGCAAAACGACCACGATATGCTGACGCAGAAGCTTTTGAAGAGAACACCAACTTGTCTCCTGCAATATAAATTGCCCTAAAGTAAGTTCAAACTCATCCAACTGGTGTGGAAACTGTTGATGAGGTATGCAGTTGCAGTTCCACTAGGGTAAGTTAACTTGTACTTCATGATCATCATCTTTCTTAAAGGCATGATCGAAAACAAGCCGACAAAGCTGACAAGGGAAGAGAAATCCAATCATCCATCTGAAATGAGGGTTCTTCACGTTGAGTGGTGTGTTGCCTCAATCTCCTTGAGCAGCTATCCTTCCACTCATACCCAATATATAACTTGCAGTTCCACTCATTAGGGGTAGCTAATTTTACAAACAATCAAAACCGTATGGTTCCAAGCCCTAGTTCTTATAGCCTTGATCTCCTTCAATTTTATATGTATGCATGTGACGCAAAAATACGTACGTACTATATCATGTATATATAGCAATATATTTCAGATCTGGAATCAATATATCATGACAATACTATATAGTAATTGGAATTGGCAATTGAGAACATACTGCTAAAGGCGATTCCAGATGAGGCTACAACACATGTTTGAATAACACAATTCTCCTGGCTTGTGAAAGGCTGCCTCAAGAGGCCAACTTTCATGAGCAAACTTGTATACGCTTTCACCACCGCGAAACCAAGCAACCCAGCGGCGACGTTGAGCGAGGGTATGACACCGGTGGTGAGATTGAGCTTGCACACAATAAAGTTAAACACAATGCTCAAAAGAAGACTTGAAGCCATAGCCCTCACCGTGATTTGCTTCGTCCACGGCGGCACCGGGCTGTTCCTGAAGGCCTCTTCCACCAACACCTTGTCCTTTTTCTTCGGTGCTTGATACTCTTCGGCATCAAAGTCGTCAATCTTCTTTCTCTCCATTGTTAGGTTTAGGTGAAGCAAGCTCCTCAGAGAGAGAAACGCACGTAGAGATAAAGAAGGGTTGAGTAGTACTGGCTAGGGTTAATATATATGTATATTTACCTATAACATTTGCGGGTTAGGGCGTCGGCTCCGTCTACTGTTCAAAGGGGGTATTTTTGTCACAGCACCAAATCGAGCTTTCTCTCTCTCTTTCTCTGATCTTCGCCGCTGCTCTGTTGCTCCTCTCATAAAGTGGATGAGGGATTTCTTCTTTATTTCTGATCTCCGACGCCGCCGGTCCATCGACATCATCATGGACCTATTGTTTTCTTTCTTATGGCTGTCTCATTTCTGCTCCATCGAAACCTAATCGATCTGAAACCTCTTATCTCTCTACTCTCTCACTCTCCCCTCTCTCCCTCGATCTCTCTCGATTTGCAGCTTTCTCAGTCTCTCATCCATCTCTCGATTGACTAACCTGCCAAAAAGATAGAGAGCTCCTGATTTTTAGATCGTGTGGGTATTTGAAGTTTCTAGGTTTCAATCTAAGTAATCAAGCCAGTAATCAAGGTCTTAAGCTTCCGATTTGAAGATCGGTCGTTCGTTTCATCATGGGCTCACAGTTTTGTTATTTTCCATATGGATTTGTATAGGTTCACATTTGTATTGCAGGTTCTATGATGTGCTTGATCAAGTAGACAACATTAACTTGGTCAAGTTGCTTCAGTATATAAAGGAAAGCAACAGCATGCACAAGGTGAATCCATCTTCCCATTATATGTCCCTGGTATTACTATTCTTGGGTATATAGGTTAATTTACCTGATTTGTCAGATAAGTGAATATGGAGATTAAGTGGCCAGTTTTGAGAAAAGCTCACTTGGTGATGGTGAAGAAAGTACTTTGTCCAGTTTCCAAGCATTAGCTGATTTTTTGCAGTCGCTGACAAACAAAGACGGTGACGGGAGGATCATCATTTCAAGGACTAAACCAACATGCTCTGGGCAGCAAGGGAAATACATAAAATACATTATGCTCACTGGGGAGAAGATATTTTCAGAGGTTTGCCTAAATTTTCTTTGTTTTAGTAGCCCATATTTATAGCCTGATATATCTCAGTCATGGAAACTAACTCTAAACTTCCCACAGATTGTCGAACAAGCACATGCTGTGCTACTGGCCGGGGGAACTCTCCGACCTATAGAAGAAACAAGGGAGCAGCTTTTCCCTTGGCTACCTCCAAACCAATTACATTTCTTTTCATGTAGCCATATCATTCCCCCAGAGAGCATTTTGCCATTTGCGGTTGCCCGTGGTCCTTCTGGTCAGTCATTCGATTTCAGCTACGGCTGTAGAAGGTCATCAGTCATGGCAAGTACATTGCAAATTTGACAATCTTCTTTTAACTGTAAATGTTGAAATCCGTATGATTAACTCCCTAATGTAGGTAGCTTATCTCATTAATTTCTTGATTCATTGTTTTATGTCCTTGGTTTGTTTTAATACAGTACATAGTTCCATTCCGTTGGAAATAGAATAATTTGTCAAAAATTATCTACAATACCCATTTCCCCCTCTTTCATGCTTATTAGAGTTTGGTGGACTTTGTAATAGATGATGGCTAACTACAGTAATAGGATTTAATCTGCAGATACAGGAGCTAGGGCCTTTAGTTTGCAATTTGGTGACAGTGATCCCTGAGGGAATTGTCGTCTTTTTCTCTTCATTTGACTATGAAGGACAAGTGTACGATGCATGGGAGGCTTCTGGCATCCTTGATAGGATAAAAAAGAAGCGTCTATTTCGAGAACCTAGAAAGAATACACATGTAGAATCTGTTCTGAAGGATTACAAGGAAACAATTGATAGTTTGTCTTTGGAGGAGGGAAAGTAGGTCCATCTCACACTGGTGCAATACTTCTGGCTGTTGTTGGTGGAAAGATATCAGAGGGCATCAACTTAAGCGATGAGATGGGTCGGTGTATAGTCATGGTTGGACTGCCCTATGCGAGCCCTTCTGATGTTGAGCTGATGGAGAGAGTAAAGCACATTGAAGGATTGGGAAACTCAAATTTGATCAAGATGACAAGCTCTCTACGTGGTAATGGACTTCACAGTGGTGAAGCACATGAAGGGTTTGATATCCTCCGAAGTTGCAGACACAAGGGTAAAGAATATTATGAGAATCTTTGCATGAAAGCTGTAAATCAATCGATTGGTATGGTTTCTCACAAGCTTAAATATATTCACCTGACGTAGAATTCTAATTTGACAAGCTTATATTTGGTCTATGATCTATTCTTCATTCAATTAACATGTGTTTTCCTTTACCTAAATTAGGTAGAGCAATCCGGCATATAAATGATTATGCAGCAATTCTGAGTAGATACACGGTACGCAGCTGATTCCTCAACACGAAATTTTAGCCATCCAACTAGCAAGCTACCGTAGTGGATAACGGGTGGTTTTGTTGCTTCAGGTGATTATGGCAAACTTCATAGTATGTTGTATCAGTTTTTTCGTTATAACAAAAAAAGATTGTCTCATTGAGTTGGAGACCGAGAGTCTGAGATAACCAATTTACCTATAACATTTGCGGGTTAGGGCGTCGGCTCCGTCTACTGTTCAAAGGGGGTATTTTTGTCACAGCACCAAATCGAGCTTTCTCTCTCTTTCTCTGATCTTCGCCGCTGTTCTATTGCTCCTCTCATAAAGTGGATGAGGGATTTCTTCTTTATTTCTGATCTCCGACGCCGCCGGTCCATCGACATCATCATGGACCTATTGTTTTCTTTCTTATGGCTGTCTCATTTCTGCTCCATCGAAACCTAATCGATCTGAAACCTCTTATCTCTCTACTCTCTCACTCTCCCCTCTCTCCCTCGATCTCTCTCGATTTGCAGCTTTCTCAGTCTCTCATCCATCTCATGAGTATAGGATGCCTAAAGATTGTGTTTCCGACAAGTGAAACTTATAAGCTGATTAAATTTTTTTTTGTTGAGTATAGCCTTTGCTGGCGGGTTAGGGGAATGGCTTGCTACTTTAGTAGGATCTGTATAACCTGATTAGCTCCTACTCAAAAAAGTAGAGTAGGATTGATGTATTTTTTTTCTTTTTTGTTGGGATCTCTCGCTTCTCTCAAAAGAACCAATTGAGGATAGATTGATATCTCTTTATCCTTTTTTTTTGTGTGCTCCATAAATTGCAATTTCCCTCAATTTGATTACCATTCTTCTTTGTTGATTGATATATTTTTCTTTTGCTTTATTTTTTAGGGTTTGTTCATTCTGATTGTCAATTTCAATCTAATTGGGCTATTCTTCATTCTCAGCTTAAGATGAATTTATACGTTGCCATTCTCAAGTCTTATTTTTTGACGAACCTGGTCTAATTTAGGGAAATATAACATGATTATGGTAGTATTAGCACGAATTATGTTTGCATTCAGAATGGTGTTTCTACTAATAAATAGAGTTGAAATATAGTCCATTTGTACAGAGTCAACATAAAATGATGTCCTTACTCATTCAATGCTCAATACCTTCTTGAGCAACTCCTTTGCACAATGTCGCATACATGAATGTAGCTTTTCCCTGATGTAGCTTACCCAAGAAGGTATTGTGTTGATACAAGTGTTTGCTAAATTGTCCAAATTTGTTGTTTGTTGTATATGAATTTCTCTTAGACTGGGATTTGATGTTGGTGTAGGTGGGTAGGCCTATGTGTTTATTTATTGATTTGGGTTTTCAATTTAGTGATCTGAGTAATGTTGCATTATCTGTAGTTTAAAGTTTGAGACTTTCATTGTTTGGTGTTGTAAATCTGGGTTTAAAGATGAAAGCTTTCATAGTTTCGTAGTATTGGATTGATATGAGTTTTTGCTCAATCGGTATCAGTCATTTTCGCAGTTGAGAAAACTATATGGAAAGGGACAATTTCGTTACTTTTGTGTACATTTATTATCTGTAAGTTTAAAGTTTGAGGCTTTTATTGTTTGGTGTTGTAAATATGGGTTTGAAGATGAAAGCTTTCATAGTTTAGGGGTATTGGATTGGTGAAGAGGTTTGGACATAGTGGGAAATCTTGCATGTTTATTTTTCTTTTTGTCTAATAGTTTCATTGATTCTCTGGGTTTATGGTTTGATACAATTGAGCAAGTGAGTTTGGTGCGGCGATGTTGTTTGTGATATCTCTTATTAGTTCGATTGAATTGGATATCAATCATAGTAGAAATTGGCAATCCAAGGATTTCGGTTTTGCTTATTTGGGTGGGAAATTCAATTTTTTTGTTGAAACTAGAAATTTGCTATTTAAGATGTTCAGCTACATTGTTTTGTTTTCTTTACTGTCTGGGAATATATATTGTGAAGCCAAGATCTCATCTGCATAAATATCATTTGAATGGAGAGAGCCTTTTATTAGTACGTAGTATCAATGGTCTTTGTTTTTGCAAAACGGTTACTGTGTTTTGGATTGAGCCTTTAGGGGTAAGCAATCCCATTTTGGACAGTAAGCAATCCCATTTTTAAATACAACACGGTAACCGTGGTGCAAAAACATCCATAAAGGCTCTCTCCATTCAAATGATATTTATGCAGTAACCGTGGTGCAAAAACATCCATAAACGATTGCTTATTACTGCATAATTTAGGGGTATTGAATTGATATGAGTTTTTGCTCCTCCTTTTTGCCGTTAAAAAAAATCAGGGAATGGACAATTTGGTTAGTTTTAGTGTCTATCATTGCTGTAGGTTCTACTGTGAAATAATCATCTCATACTTGGCGTGATCGGTTATTGGTCTTTCGGCAACAGAGAAGAATGAAAAAACTCCATACCTCTGTTTGGCTGGCTTTTCTAAAATTTCTAGCAGCTCGAGTTGATTGCTTAGTGATGCCAAACAACAATGAAGTGTCATCTCCTTGATACTTAGACGCTTTTTCAGGACTCCAGTTTGTGAAAATGCATCTACGATCAGTTACTTTTGAATTTGTAATTTGAAGTGTTATTTTTGATAAGTTTCTGCTATTACAAATACTATGTTTGTATATTGATTTTTTAAAAAGTAACATAAAAGTTTAACATTGGTTACTAATTAATCCTAATATATCTTGGATTTTGGATTGATGTTCTTAAAGATTTATTTATGATATTTTTATATTTTTATTTTTGTTTCAATTCATCGCAAAACCGTGCATAAACCGCGCCCAGGGCATCCACCTAGTATATACTATGTGATGGTGATATATATGAATGGACGAGAGGGTTTCAAGCGTAGCAGTTGTACGTAGTTGTCTATACAATAAGAGTTGTAGATCTGTGTACGTGTTTCAGGAAATTGAGATTGAAACGGAATATATGAAATTTGAAAATGAATATGAATATGATTGATATGGAATCTCAACTTGTTATAGATGATTCCCGATTCCATATAAGTCGTCAACTGATTCTAAAGCTAGCTGGCGTCAACCAAGTAGCTCGAGACATTTAAGTTCGAATTTGATCAGCTTGAACAGTACCATGCACACTCGTATTGGATATAACTTAGCTACGACCGTTCGATTTAGCTTTGATCCTTATCTCATCTTTGATCTTACGGTTGTGTGGTTGAACATAATAAAAATGCTCGGCGATAATATTTCTCGTTCATCTTTGATCTTACGGTGATCTTACGGTTGTGTGGTTGAACTTAAAAAGACGCCTATACATCCGATCTTCTTGCTCATTTACGTCATTTGTTACCAAAAAAATGAAATTCTGATTATGGCATATGGGCTGTGATGATTGAACGGAGTAGGATTATACCTACTGCCGGCTTTTATATACAGCACCGCTGGTATTTATCTGTATAGGACTAATTTCTTTCCATAAGGTTATAGATGAACAATTAGATCAGCATTATTCATAAGATTTAACTCTGATATAGAAATGGAGTTTACACTTTCCCTTACTAGCTAGGGATCGGAAAGAGAAGAGGGATCAGAAAACCCTTACCCGGCAGCATATATCACTCAGGAACAATGATCTTACAACAGGTTTCCCTCACAGAGCAATATTACAACATTGGCACGTTTATATTGCCAAAGAGAACAATATTGCTCTCTTTAATACAATGGGTATTAGAACATTTCTCCCCAAGAAAGGGCCTATATATGTAGTAATGTATGTATCTCTGTGTTCTCAGTTCTTGACTAAATATGCAACATACAAATGCCTGCTCTTTGAGATCTGGATGCTGCAGAGTGATGCTCTTGGAACCAAAATTGTCACATCAGGGGTACACTTTGCAAACTCAAAAAGCAGTAGCTCATAAATCATCTAGACTCTGATAAATCAGTATCAGATTCGGTCACATTCCAAGAAAAGATGATGACCGGGAGTATCAAGGACTCGAGTTACTATTCCAAAAATGACATCACCCCTATGATGAAAGTCTTCCCAATAAGATTCCACTGAAGATAATTGCACCAAACCACTTGTTCGACACAAACCTAGAACCAAAACAAGAGAAAATATGGTAAGGTCTTAGCCAGACTTAAACTATGTGACCAACAAAGCAACAAGTAGACACCACCCAGAGAAAGCGGGGATGAGTAATAAAATTCGAAGAGGATAACATTCTATCAAAATGGTGTCTCTAGTTCTGGCCACTAATCACAATTTTTATTAAAATTAACACTTGAGATTAAATATCTTATCACAATGGTACATACTTTCTGTTGCAGTCAAGCCTGGATGATAGGTCAACTGTCCATATCTGCCAAGCTAATTGTCCAGATGCAGTTGCCAAAAGTGCATAGTATGGCCAGCCTGTTTCATGGATAACAGGGCAGAAAGAAAATAAAATGAGATGAGGTTCCAATAATAGAAAGTAGGAGAGTAATTAATGATAATAGATGAATGATGGGGAGACCTATTTCAGCATTATATCCACTGAGACCAAGACTACTGATGCTCAGAACTCCAAACCCAGTAATCCACTCCTTTGTTGAATCACCAAACCTCAGAGCTGTAGATTTAACACCAACCTTCAGATCATCTTCTTTATCCTGCAACAGTAAAACTAAACATCCTTTATTTGATTGCGTTGAAAATGTTAGAATACGCCTATATAGTCCATGACAGGAGCATGTCTAAGTACATGTGCTTCAAAAGATTCTATGTACTCTCATATTTCCATGATCTGGGACTCGACCTTAGGCTAAAGACACTTTGTCTTCTCTCTCTTTTTTGGCTAACATGGTGTTTAAGGTAGGACGATATACTAAATTAAGAAGAGGGAAAGGTAAATGAAAGTATACATAATCTATATTTCATGTTTGTTACCTGATGTGCATATATCGTATCATAGACAAGTGTCCAAAATACTCCAGACATATACAATGGGAGCACTATAGCCGGATCAATGCTTCCTCTAACTGCAGCCCATCCTAGCAAAGCTCCCCAATTAAAGGTCAAGCCAAGGTATGCTTGGGGCTGCACAAAACATTACAACATTTATCAATAAATGAGTAACATGTCATGAAATTGCATGGGTTGAAGTTACATTAAGAAACTTACTTACCCAGAATGTGAACCTTTTCATGAGAGGATAGGAGAAAACTAGCAACAAAGACGAAGCCCCCAAAACACGGCTGTCAATATTAATATCAATATCCCACTCTTCATATGCTTGGAGTTAATAGTGATTTGTATCCATACTAATAGGCCAAGAATGGCGGATTGAGAAGCACACTGACCTATAATTATTCAGCTGGAGAAGAATCCCAAGACCCAAAAGCAATTGAAATCCGAGAAAACACAATCCATTAAAAGGTGTCAAAAGACCACTTGCAACCGGTCGCAACTTTGTACGTTCCACCTGAATAACAATTCTTCAATCAGAAGAAAAATAAGACCAACTTTCTTGTTTCCTTCATTTGATCTAAACTATCACAACTATCACATTGCCACTCTTAACACATTCATATACATATCCAATTCAAATAACTACCACATTGTGACTAAAACTTGCAAACATCCAAATTAGCTAATCAACAAAGGCCATTGAAGATTACCATAGTATCGATATCTCGATCGAGTAGATCATTTACAGTACACCCAGCTCCTCTCAAAAGCAAAGCTCCACATCCAAACAATGCCAACATCTTCACATCAGGAAGCTCTCCTTGGCTAGCTGCCAATGTTATCGACCTGCCCAAATCAACCAACACACTCCTACAATTACTTACTCACAGTAAAAAAAACTTTAACCATCTCAAAATTACTACTCACCACATACATGGCCAAGCAAGCAGCCACGTCCCGATGGGCTTATCGAGCCGGGCCAGCTTCGCGTAAGCCCGAACCCGCTTCGGCAAATACTCATCGATCCACGACGCCGCCGGTTTTGAATTTCTCTTGTCATCGCCGACGGGTCTTTCGTCGTGGTTGCTCGGCGGAGAAGACGAGGCGGTGTGTATGAGCGTGGGATTGCAATCGAGACATGTCGAGGGGATCCAACGGCGGCGATTGAGCGACGGGATCGGAGGGTTGGGATTGGGATTGGGATTGGGATTAGGGTTCGGTTTGGTGAGAGAGTAGTGAGATTGGGATTGAGAGACTAGTGAGCGGCGAGGCTTGAGAAGCCGAAGCTGACGAGATAATAGCAGGAGACGAAACGACGTCATTTTGAGAGTGAGCTGAGGTTGAGGTTTTGAAAAACGACGGAGTAAAATATGGCGGCGACGGTGAGGTGTGGCGAGTTATTAATTATGGGTTCGGGTTTAGGTTTGGGTCTGGATCGGTTTGTGGGCTTTGTGCTTGTGATTTGGATTGGGATAAGTCTTCTAGAACGTTATCCAGTGGGAGCCGCGCGAATGTGATAGGAAGACTTGACCTTGATGAGGTTGGTAAAGCGGTGTCAATCTTTTCGGCTTCAAAGTCTTTACGAAGTTGCACTTTTATACGTACGTATTACTACCTTAAACCTATTCATCTGGGAGAAAAAAACCGTAGCAGAAAAAAACTTGTGCCGCGCAATGCAAAAAAATATCATCTCTTTCTTCACTCGTTTTGCAATCCTGGCTTCGCCAACGGTGATCTTTAGCCTCGTTGATGCTTGTTGTGGGATGCAGCCGGACTAGTCTTATTCCTCAACCCGGTGATGGGCGGCGGAGGGGGTTGGACCTCTGTGTTTGGCGGAGAACAATGTCGCTCGATTTTGTCAGTTTTCAGGGGTAGTCGTGACGAGGTTAGAGGAAGGGCTTGCGGTTAGCGGAGAGGGTCGGGCGTCCAGCTTTTGTCTCAGATCTCTTTCTCCGGTCTAGCATCATGGAAGATGGATTTTACGCCGAGGTCTGCAATGTGTGATAGGTGCATATTTATGCAAACGTTTCTATGTCTAATATTACCTTATGTTTAGTGTTTTTGTTATGTTTTCAGCATTTTAATAATGTTTATTTGTTTTATAGGTTTTTGGAGAATAATGATTAAAAAGCTGAATTATTGGACTTTCCTTGGTCAACAAGGAGAAGCAATGAGCTAGCAAGGATTTAATAGATCAAGTCCAATGAAGGAATGGATTGTCAAAGCCTTAAGCCATTTGGTTTCAGCCCAATTTATGTATTTAATCCAAAATAAATCAGCTTTGGGGATTAAATGAAGGAGGAACAAGTTCACAAGGACTAGAAGACTATTGGAAGGCATAAAGAAGAAGAATTTCGGCAGACCAAGGAAAGCTCCACCAATATTTCGAATTCATCTTCTATTTTCTGTAATTTTCTCTCTTCTTTATTTTTCTTTAGCTTCCATGGTTAGCATGAGGAGCTAAACTTTATTTGTTATGGGCTGATCGAAGCCCTAGACATGGTTTGATCTTGAACCCCAGTGATTTACATAACTTTTTGATGAGAATTTATTCACTATTTTATCACCGTATGATTTCTTGCATATTTGTTAGGATATATTGTCTTGAATGTGTAGGTGACGATCAATCAGTGCATATTCTGTAGAGATAAGCAGCTTAATACGTTGTGTGAATTAGTTCCAAGGTGATGCAAGGGCACTTATCCATAGTAGCTCTAGAAGTCTTGTTGTTATCTCAGACATCATGCAGATCGTAATGACTTAGTTTATGTTGATTTTGGACCGATCGAAGAAGTACCATATCTCTTAAGTTAAGATCAAATTAAGCTAGGGTACATCAACCGGCTTAGCATGTCAAGCACGAGGGTGTAAGATGTATATGACTTAATCACAGCGCATACATGGGAAACATTCATTTGAGGTTATGTGAATTGATTGGGGTAGATTGGAAATGTCTAAGGTGGAGAGAAGTGTCTAACGACCTCTTACTTTGATTAAATCTTTGTTTTACTATACTGTTTTCAGTTCATAATCTAGTTTGTAGAATTTATTTCGACTATAAAAACAACTCCGATTACATTAAAATTTTGTGTGGTTGTCTGCCACTGTGTCTAGTACGTCAAGTATTTATTTCGTGATTTTTGGTTGAGTCTAGCTATTTTAATTAATTACGTTAGTGTCAGTTGTCGAGACTGTCAGGTTTCTGAATTTCGCTACTGTTTCAGTTTCGTAATCTGTTTTGAAGGATTTTATTAGGCAACTAAACCAACTCCGATTGAGTTGTGTGGTAGTCCTCCACTGTGTCTAGTTTGTCCTGTATAAATTTCGTAATTTTTGGTTTAGTCTAGGTATTTTAGTTAATTGTGTTTTCATCCAGTGATCGAGTCTGTCAGATTTCTGACTTTCTCGTCTTAGTTTGTGTTTAGAGTATAGAGTCTACTTTTTCCTGTGGATCGATCCCTATCTGCACTATATTGCATTAATCGTAAGTATATACTGAATAGAGTATTATTTTTGGTTGGTGTGCGACCACCGATCAATGTGTCATTCCACGAGTTTGATGAGTCGGCCTTGCGGGAATCTTTGTTCATATGGAGAAGACGACCGTGGAAGTGAGGCGTGGTTTTGTTTTGAGACGATGGGGGGTGGTCGACCGAGGAAAGAAGACAGAGGTGGTGGTGGTGTGAGGTTTGGTGAAGGGTGGGTGAGTGACGCGGGCTGGGCAACCTGGGCTCTGTATTAGGCTTGGTTTATGCTTGTTTTAATTATTTAAGTTTAGGTTTTTATTTACTGTTATTAATAGTTTTTTTGAAGTTAAGTCTTTACCCGTGTGAGGTAGGCAAAAGTGGGATTTGTCTCGAGTTGTGCACATTTGGTGCCTTATCTGTTCTAGGTAGGTTTTGGTTCGTCGAGTGGGCGCATCCTTCTAGTGGCATGATGAGATGTAGTTCCGACAAAAATTTTGTTTGGCAACATAGTTGGAAAACTGTTCAGAGAGAATTGATGCATCATCGTTATTGCGTTATCTTTCCGTTACTGTGTCGCCTCAAATGTAAAGAAAATGGGGTAGCCAATGTTACACTTTTTGTTAAATGGTGTAGTTTAGGATACAATGTATTAGTCGAGTCGTCTCATAGTATTTCAGGTGTTTCTCTTCTTATGAAGTATAGGCTTTATGTCCCTCATATGTATTCAACTATTTTATTAATCAAAACTTAAGAGTAGCCACAAGCCTTTACACAAAAAAGAAATACTCTCTTCACCTATAAAACAAGATATAAATGAAGGAAAAGGTCTTCCAAATTACATTGCGAATGGAATTGAGACCAATGGTTTTGCGAAATTCTTGTTAAGGGAAGATTAATCAAAAATAGGCATTCACGCGTGGTGGTAACTTGGTCATTATTTTGGTGACAAAACAAAGAGTCACTCATTCATGTATACAATTCATAATAGTAAGACGAGTGTATATTGTGCATGAAAATTGTCTTGATCATTTTATCCCATGTGCTACTTCACTCATGAAAATGAATATGCATATTACTCGGAAGTTTATTGTAGAATTTTTTGTAATATAATTAGTATAAAAACAAATAGACTTTCTACATATGTAAATACTTTTCACACATTGGTGGATAGTATGTAAACTAAGCTCATTGTAGAATTTTTCGTAATATAATTAGTATCAAAACAAAATAGACTTTCTACACATGTAAATACTTTTTACACATTGATGGATAGTATGTAAACTATAAATCACTAGGAATGATAAGCAGTACAAAGGGAATAGTTGAAATTGATATAGAGCCAAAACACGAGTAATTCTATAATGAGAGCTGCACAGTGGTGTGGAAGTTCATTTTCATGAGCAAAGTAACATATGCAAGGCACATAAGAGGGAAAGTTGGTGCAAAATTTAACATGAACATTATTGGGTAGCACACCGAATGCGCACTCGCCGAAACACCTTAATCATTGGTCTAAAATTTATACATGTCAATCATTCATCGGTTATCCCACTTAATCTTTAGTTCATAACTTGTACATGTATACTAAAATCTGAATAATTTTACAATGTGCGGAACACAAATGTGCAAGAGTGTAATTTACGATCTAATTTTTTTCATGCACTATTCATCTTAGTCCACACACGTATAAAATTATGATGAATATTCCACACACTCGTATTCCGCACAATATAAGTACACTCCTAAAATCGAGCATTAAAGACCACCTAACCATTGTACATTTGTACCCATATCTAACTATAATAGTTAATATTGACCTCACCAACACATAATTTGGGGCCCCTTGCCAATACAGTATGATATGTTCTACAAAAATAATACGAGTCGGCCCCACTGAAATTGAAATCACACCCAATTTTGATAATTCTCATTGTTCTGATACGTTATGAAATTGATGATGAAATTTGAGTAACCAATACAATCGATAACGAAGAAGATAGAGATTCTATGACCAACCGAAAATACAACATAAAAAGGGCAGCAATTGTTTCTATAAATAAAAGAATCCAAGTATCTCGGGCATTCCGCAAAGGGTTACAATATATCCTCGGTTCTCACTCCTTTAACTTGGTATTTTTCTTCCTTTTAAATCGGGTTTACTAAACCGTCTAAAACAGCATCAAGACCTTTCCACCTACTACTTAAACTCATCTCTCTCATTCTCTCACAAACCTCATCTCTCTCCTCTCTCTCTCTCTCTCTGTCTCTCTCTCTCGTTGAAGTGAGCTTAGCTTCCTCAAGTAGTCATGTCTCTCCTCACTGATCTCATCAACCTCAACTTCTCGGAAACCACCGAGAAGATCATCGCCGAATACATCTGGTACGTAACTCACTTCATCTATCTATCTCTTTAGTTATATACAACTAACTTGATCTCACCCACTGTTGTTTGTTGCTTTTAGGATTGGTGGATCTGGTATCGACTTGAGAAGCAAAGCAAGGGTATGTACATATATATATGCCCTAATTTACTTTCGTTATGATTATACGTTATCTAACACATATCGCGGATATCGTCTAAACAAATTTGGTGGTCGATAATGGAAAACAGACTCTACCTGGACCAGTGACGGACCCAGCAAAGCTACCAAAGTGGAATTACGACGGTTCTAGCACGAACCAAGCTCCAGGGGACGATAGTGAAGTGATCCTCTAGTATGTTTATCGTGTTCCTTTTTTACTATTCAGTTTTTTACCTCCATAGTCGATTTGGGGTCGTTCGTTTTTTAACCTACTATGACTTTTTTTTACTGATGGGAATCGATCGCCAGTCCCCAGGCTATTTTCAAGGATCCTTTCAGGAGAGGGAACAATATCCTGGTAAGTGGTGATTGCCACCACGTAGTGCTGATATTTTGTTCATATTAATCTCGAAAATTTAAAATTTTAAGTGAAGCAAAATCATGGGGTGATATGGTATGGACATGTGGAAATAGGTTATCTGCGATGCTTATACTCCGGCGGGAGAGCCGATTCCGACCAACAAGAGGGCTAATGCTGCCAAGATTTTCAGTCACCCTGACGTTGTTGCCGAAGAGCCTTGGTATAACTTATACCCTAAATAATACATAGTTTGTTGCCATTCTCTGAAAGACATATAGTACTTTTTTTTTGTTCAAAATATATAATATTTTTGTTTGTTGCCATTCGTGATTCAAGTTCCAAAATGTTTATTTTTATGCTAGTTAACTCTTACAAGGCTTCTAGATTAAGCTACATGGATGATGGATTATGAAAGTCAATATCTTTGAACTTTATGTTAAGTTGGTGACTTGTGTTGATTTACCTAATGGAACGAGCTTTTGGGTGGGTTGGTGGATGTGTTGAAAACCAGTTTGTGGGTTTGGTGGTGACAACATAAATGCACGGTTGGTATAATGATGTTATGTGTGATTTTTCTATAACTTGGTCGTCATCAATTGTGCTAGCTTGTACTCGTTAAAAATTACTTACTTGAACAATAATCAAATACAATAAGGGTCCATTCTTTTGCCTTCTTTCTTGCTAACACTATATATGTTGATAAATTGCCTTGTATTTGTCAATAATTTCGAAAACTTCCAATATTGCTGCTAGCAATCTAGCTCACTATATTTATATGAATTGAATTTTAGTTATGGATAGTCTGGTTGTATGTACTTAGGTTGGACCAAACTGTCTTTACTTGTAGTCATTGGCATTGGAATGAGCCAATGATTGCATGAGCTGGATTAGATCCCACGTCACTAATATTACACCTACCTTTTAATTTCCCACTCCTTTTTTTGATTCTTTTGGCTCATCATCATGGTTTTGGTGTTACAGGTACGGTATCGAGCAGGAGTACACTCTTCTTCAAAAGGATACTAACTGGCCCCTTGGCTGGCCTATAGGTGGCTACCCCGGTCCACAGGTATAACCTCCGATCCTACTTATTCACATTGGTGTGTTATAGTGTATGTATGTACTAGTGTTAATATATGATTCAATTTGGTGTCGTTGTAGGGTCCCTACTACTGTGGTGCAGGAGCAGACAAGGCATTTGGTCGTGATATAGTCGATGCACACTACAAGGCTTGCCTCTATGCCGGAATTAACATCAGTGGAATTAATGGTGAAGTCATGCCGGGGCAGGTAAACCTTACATACACTGGGGTTGTTTTGTGCATACTGTTTTGTTCTTTGGTTTGTTGGCTTAGTAAATAAACATTCTTGTGCTCTAATTGGAATCAGTGGGAATTTCAAGTTGGTCCGACTGTTGGTATTGCTGCTGGGGATCAAATATGGGCTGCTAGATACATCCTTGAGGTAACTAGTGAGTGATCATATTCATCAACACTACATGGTTGATCATCTATCTCTTTGTGACTTGAGTCTGGCCCATGTGATTGAATCATTGTGTTGATCAACTACGTACTTGATAAACAGAGAATCACAGAGGTTGCAGGAGTTGTACTCTCTTTGGACCCTAAGCCAATCAAGGTTTGTTTTTGTACTACATGCAATGTATCATGTTTCTATTTCTTGTTCTACTACGTGTTCTTATGTTTCTTATTTCTGATTGAATTAAACCTTTTCTAGGGTGACTGGAATGGTGCTGGTGCTCACTGCAACTACAGGTAGGTTCTTATTCAGTGCCCATCTCGACATGGATTGAAACTTTGTGCAGTCATTGACTTTGTGCAATTGTAATTTCAGTACCAAGTCGATGAGAAATGATGGTGGAATTGATGTAATCAAGAAAGCGATTGAGAAACTGAGCTTGCGCCACAAGGAACACATTGCTGCTTATGGTGAAGGAAACGAGAGGAGATTGACTGGTCACCATGAGACCGCTGACATCCACACTTTCTCTTGGGTATGTAACATTCTTAGTCTATGTTTTTCATTTTGTTCATGTTTGGCAATTTTGTGTTAATGAACTCTGCTATCTCAAATCACAGGGAGTAGCAAACAGGGGAGCCTCGGTTCGTGTTGGTCGTGACACGGAAAAGCAAGGCAAAGGTAAGAATATGTTTATGTTTCTAGATTAATGTCGACACCCAACGCTATCTGAACTTCTGACCGTGACATTTGTCTACTTTGTGGTTACGGATGGCAGGATACTTTGAGGACAGGAGACCTGCATCGAATATGGATCCCTATGTTGTGACCTCCATGATTGCCGAAACCACCATTCTGAACAAGTAGAGGAGTAAATTGATTCAATGCAGCTGAGTTTATGATCAAGTTCAAATAACTGATGTCCTTGCTGCCTCGTTTCGTTTAATTGATTGTTGCAATTTCATCGAATTGTCTAGTTAATTGTTCGTTTGATGTTTGTCTACAACTCTAATAAAATGTAATCTAGGTTTTAGTCGGATCATGTTGGACATGGAGGTTTTTAAATCAATCTTTGTGGCTTCTAATAATATTGCACTGTAGAGATAGCCATGGGAGATATAGACATAATTCCAGCAAGGGATTATGTTATGGTGGTTATACTGATCCAGAAATGAGGCTTGATGATGATGACACTATATCTAGTGTCTCCATCATCCGACGAATTTCCCACTAGGTAGAATTTAGCTTTCCTATTGGTAGGTCAGCGATCAATGTATGTCAGTTTTGGTTGGATTACAAAGTCATTTTGTTCGAGATTAATTTCTCATCGGAAACTCAAACAAAAATGCATACACATGTAGATATCTCAATCATCGCACAAAAACAACTGTCAGTGACAAAACTAGATACAAGTATCTCTTTGATCTCGTGACGACGCGGTTTCTATATTGTCAGCTAGCCACATTACTTACATGGTTACATACCACATCACACAAAACATTAAAACTAGCATATTTTACAGTATGTCTACGTTGAATCGAGTTTATCATGAATCAGCTTCGATCTCATCCGTCCATGGACAATTGATGATCCTCTCTGTCCATAAAAGCTAGTATATTTCACAGTATGGCTAGGATGAACTTGGTTCGTCCGAGAACTATCTCAAAATAGTTTATATTTTATTTTATTTTGAATAGAAAATAGGAAAAGAAAATTAGTATTAGGGAACATTATTATGGGCTAGAGTAATAGGTCCGCAAACCCATTGGCCCATGAAGGCTATGCACAAGCCCGTCTTAGATTAGTTCCTTAGCCCAAGAAGCAAGAAGACCCGAACCTAGCCAACAAGAAATGGGCAGACACTACTCATTAAACCTCGTTTAGCGAACACAACACGACCCAGAATGCACCACTGGACAACAAACACGAACTGAAACTGGAACCGGAACTGAAACTGAAACACAAACGCAGAGAGAAAGAGAGACCGAAGCAAGCTAGGTCTTATCTCACCCTCTCCTTCTTTCTGCTCTTCTCTCTCTCTCTCTCTCTCTCTCTCTCTCTCTCTCTCTCTTCATGGACGCACGCCGACCAATCTAGTTTCAAACTCTGCAAAAAAAGACACCCGACCGAACATAACAACAAGGTATCTCCATCTCTCCCACTCTGTGTCTTCGTGTCTACGTCCAAACATAACATACTAGGATTCATAGCTAATAATCATGTCTGGTCGGGATTCGGAGTTGTTGTTTTTTCATTGTTAGTTTGTTGCACTGAAGCTTTCAAACAGCTGTTCCGACGTTGAATGAGTTAATAACAACACAGGTTTCAATTGAGCTTGCATTTCCACGTTGAGTTAATTAATTAATGTTTAGAAAATTGAGTTAATTAATTTTGATGTAAGTTTGGGTCGTTAATGTATGCAAAATCAATATTTTGTTGCAGATTGATGATGTATGCAAGGAGAATTAAGTGCAGAAATAAGAGATGGATGCTTCAGCTGTCGAATTCGATAAAGAGAAACTTCTCCGATAATGGTTCTTCTCGATGTTTGGGACATACGATAGTCCCTGCTAATTGCTACTTGAATGCTAGTTTTATTAGAAGCCGTTTTGAGAACTCACTGTCATTGCGAAGCGTTGTTCTTGGTTCGGGTAATGGACGGTTACAGTTTTATAGTTCAGGAGGTGATGGAGGAAATGCAAATGAGGGCGAACAAGTACCGGTGAGGAAAGATGTGAGGGGTTCGGATGCGCACGCTCTACTTGGGCAACAAGATCAAAAGGAGTGGCTTAATAGTCACAAACTCACTATTGAGAGTAAAAAGAAGGAATCACCGTTTTTGACGAAACGAGAGAAGTTCAAAAACGAGTTTTTGTGGAGGGTTGTTCCGTGGGAGAAGATTTCTGTTTCATGGGAGACATTTCCTTACTACATAGAGTAAGTCTTTGTAGAGAAGATGTTTCCTATGTTGTGTTTTTATCTTTTGATTGTGTTATCAGAAGATTTATAGATGCTGTTATTCTGGCACAGTGAACCGAAGAAAAAACTATTGACGGAATGTGCTGGTGCTCATTTGAAACACAAAAAGTTTACTTCCACTTATGGTTCTCGTTTGACATCTTCCAGTGGGAGAATACTGCTTCAGAGTTCGCCAGGTTGGTCAACAAATCTAATCATTATATTGTGTGAATGGCTCAAAACTTTCTAGGCAATCATCATTTGCAGATTTCTATGTGTAGTACAAAGATACAAACTGACCCTGTCATGATTATCTGCTTCATCCATCCTTAGGCACTGAACTTTATCGCGAAAGGTTAGTTAGAGCGCTTGCACGAGATCTCCAAGTTCCTCTACTGGTTCTTGATAGCAGTGTTCTTGCTCCTTATGTAAGATAAAAGTTTATTGAATTTTGTGGCACAGTCGATCTGTCAGGAGAACTCTTCAGGAGTGTAATTGTTAATTTCATGTTTTGAGTAGGATTTTGGTGATGATCAAGCTGAGTCTGAGTCAGAGGATGAGGGGGAGGACTCTACTTCAGAGTCAGAGAATGATGATGAGAATGATGCTAATATTGAAGAAGAGTGGACTAGTAGTAATGAGGCAAAGTCGGATTGTAGTGATAAAGATGAAGTTGATGTGCATGCGAAGGCTATAGCTTCTCTCAAGAAGCTTGTTCCTCTTGAGGAATTTAGTAAGGTGTGTCATTTGGAGCACTAGCACTAATACATATATTGGAAATGTTTTCGGGTATTTACAATTTTTTATAGAGGCTGTGCTAGGTATGATGAACTACTGAAATTAGATTAATATTTAGGGATGCTTTGCTATGATGGGGGTTATCATATATTATCATCTATCGTCTAGTTCTGATTTTTTTGCATTCATATGGGTCAGATGGTATCTGGGGAAACTGATGTTGAAGATTGTTCCTCAAAGTCAGAAGCTGCTGTTCCCACGGATGAATCCAAGGAGTCCAAACCATCACTGAAAAAAGGTTTCTTATTTACATTCTCCCTTGTTATCTTGAGATCGTCTGCTTATATTTTGCTATTAGTATGTGTAAGATATAGATTTTTCTTATTCGGTATTTGTGAACACACCTCACAGTTGTCACAATGGTGTGGCAATTTGCAACCAGTGGTCAATTAATTTGCAGTATCTATGGATCATCATTGGACACCTTTATCTTTGTGATTGTCATCCTTAATTGGGCAGCTTTTTTGTTATTTCTTTCTTTCTCTCGTCTTTTGCAGGTGATCGGGTGAAGTACATAGGGCCTACTGTGCATATTGAAGCTGATAACAGGTAATAAACTATTTTGTGTCCGTCTGTTTTGTTCTGTTATAAGATTTTATAGTTTGGGATACCTACATATCAATATGATTGTTTAGATTACTGAGAACTCATGAAGTGATACTGTAACAGTGTATCTCCATTGTATTGTACACCATGTATATTTTTGCCGTTTGAATGTGTTTTTTGTGAGTCTTTAGTGCTGTATCACAAATATTTTTTGCCTGATGATCCTCTTCTTTCACCACAAAATAGTAAGCCTTTTTCGTCTTATCCATCTAAACGTAATACAGCCATAAAGCTACTATGATCATCAATATGACAAGGGATGTTGGTGTAATTTCAGAAATAGGTACACGATATATGTGATTATACGAAAGTAAAAGTTGATCGTAAAGGCCTCAGAAAATTTATGTAGTAAGATCTCTTCTGTCCCTTCCATTAATTGGTGAGGTGCTTTCCAGGCTTGCAGCAGGCCTCCAGCAAAGCATGCTCCTCATGCGCCAACGAACAAAGCTATATTTGATTTAGGGGGGTAGAGAAGATTGAGATTGTATTCCTCTCGGAACTTGATATATGCCCCAAATGTTTGATAAACTTAGATCTTCGCCCAAAATCTTAAGGATGAGATTTGAGATACCACCTATCAGGTCATATATGTTGATAACTTACCCACATGCTGCCCAGAGTATCATATCTGTGGTCTGTCTTTCAGAAACCTTTGAGCATGATCTCATCCCCAATGAACTCTGGCTTCGCCGTCACCTGACATTGACATATATAATGCAATACAGGATCATATTGGGGAAAATATCAACATCTGATGGTCCAAGGAAAGCGTTTACCTTTTTTCGTGGCAGGTGGGTTGGTAAGTAGTCAATGTGTAAGCAAAGAAATACAGTGAAAACAGAACTTAGATGTCCTTTGCTCTGCAGTTGTTTTTTGGTATATTGTTGTCATCCTTAGGATCGATGTCACAGAATTTAGTTTCTCCCGGTGCTATAGTCTCACGTGGTTCACAGTGTCACCATCCCTTGTACATGGTTATTCCGTTCAAATAATTCCAAACAAAGTTATTGGTTGTCAAACTTGATACATATGCCATAGTGGGTGTTACTGAATTGTGAGAATTACTCTATATGCGTTGACAGTTTGAGTGGTTTGATTATACTTTCCTTTTGCCGTATATGTGCGACTTTTTTTTGGCATGTACATGTAACATTCTGTAGATTTTGTCAGACTTGTACTTGCTGAGTTACATCTAAGATTTTGGTTTATGCTTACTTGCTAGAAAATATTCTCGTCCTTTTCAACTATATCATTCTAAAAAAGATCAACAAATTGTTTCCTCTCTACATCCTTCCTAAGAGCTGTATACATCCATGATTCTGTTGTGTTTCTAAATGAATCTGATACTTATGCAGGCCTTTACCAAATGGTCAGTGTGGAGAAGTATATGAGGTGAGTGGAGACCGAGTTGCTGTTATATTGGATACAAGTGATGACACAGGACGTGATGAGGATAAAGAGGAGAAAGAAGCACGTGCTACAACTCCACCAGTCTATTGGATACAAGGTACAATTCAACATGGATGAAGATCTCTAAATTCTCTACCACTCTTAAAAGTTCATATTTAATGATTAAGATAATACCCTGGTTTTGCTCTTACATTACTATAATTTCGTGTATCATCCATATAACTGCTAGTAACAACTAGCATAATATAGGAATAGTAGGATACCTCAGACAGGTAGTCAGATTTTGGCTGAAAAACCTTAGATATATAGCAGATGACTGAACAACAAATATTAGTTTCAGCATGGTCTGCATATTAAGATAATAATTGCAAATCTGATAGTGATGTTTCTGTTACTTGCAGCAAATCAAATTGAGCATGTGTCTGAAGCTTTGGCTGAGGATTGTTATATTGCAATGGAGGCTCTAAGTGAGGTATGGTAATGTTAGCTTTAACGTCAGAAAAGAAAAAGTAAACTAACTGTTTATGTTCTAGTGCTAAGGCTATGGATCTCTATACTGAAACTGAATACTCTTTACGTGCAGGTGTTACATGCCAAGCAACCTCTTATCGTGTACTTTCCGGACTCTGCTGAATGGTTGTCTAGGGCGGTTCCCAAGTCAAGCAGGAAGGAGTTTGTCAATAAAGTGCAAGAAATTTTTGATCAGTTATCCGGTCCTGTTGTTTTGATCTGTGGGCAGAACAAAGCTGAATCTGAGTCAAAAGGGAAAGAGAAAGAGAAATTTGTAAGTTGTCGAGAACATTTTTTCAGTTGTACAGTTTGCATTTGCCTAACACATTTTCTTCTCTTTTTTCTTTTACAAATAACTTTTGGTGACAGACAATGATACTACCAAATTTTGGGCGTCTTGCAAAGCTGGTAAATTTCTCTCTATTTATTCAAAAAATACTTGTCAAAAGCAATACAAATATATTATTGTGAGCTTTCTAAGTTTCTATTGTATGTGAGAAAATGTTAGTCTCCAATAACACACGGCCACTGTGCACTACCTAGAGTACTGTTTTAATGAATTTTTATTGTTGACCAAATCATATTTGTTTCTTTTACATATGTCCCTTCTCTAAATGGCCAGTGCCAATTTTCTGTTTCAGCCTCTTTCTCTTAAGCATCTCACTGAGGGACTTCAGTCTCCTAAGAGATCAGAAGATGATGAAATATATAAGCTCTTCTCAAATGTGTTCTGCATTCATCCCCCAAAGGTACTGTTGCACTTTCTCCTGTTATGTTTTCATGACTGAAGGATCATTACATGCCGAAATATTATTTTGATGCTTCATGTTTTTCCTTTAGTATAACCCGATTTTTCTCTTCTCAGGTAATTACCAGTTATTTTGTTGGTTTCACATTACATTGTACCTTTTTTTTTCCTCACTTACTTTTTACTTCTTCAGGAGGAAGAGGTACTTCGAACATTTAATAAACAGATTGAAGAAGATGGGAGACTCGTGATGTCAAGGAGCAATTTGAATGAATTGCATAAGGTATATATTGCCAGTGAAACTTATCTGCTATAACAGAACATGTATATTGAAGTCTTGCTTGCTTCTTGTACGTTTTTCTTTCAATTGCACTACTAATCAGTGAGGCGGGACTGGTGGAGGGATTGTGCTGAACATCTTTAACCTATTAGATTATTTTCTGTTCTGCATTTCAGGTTCTTGAGGAACATGAGCTATCATGCATGGACCTACTGCAAGTAGATACAGATGGTGTAACCTTGACCAAGAAGAGTAAGAAACTTAACAGACCCAACATTCAATTTTGCTAAATAGTTATGAAAAATACCTTTAAATATGAACTAGCATGTAGCTTGTATAGGCGTGTATTAATCTTGGAAACATATCATCATATTTTTTTGGAATTTTAGCGGTGGGCAAGTGCTTGTGAATAGTCTTGATATCCTATTCCCAAAAAACTATTATATTCTTGTATTAAGTTGTGTAAGGGGGTGTGCACAAGACTGTGTGTGTTTACATCAATCATTCTTCAGTTCTCTGGCCTTTAGTGATGTCATTATGTGCTGTTGGCTATGACCCGGAAATAGTTTGCAATGTTTCAGTTACATGATTAATTTCGTAAGAACCACATGTTACCTATATTTCTGCATATATTTTCCCGCAGAAGCTGAGAAAGTAATTGGCTGGGCTAAAAACCATTATTTGTCATCTTGCCTTGTTCCTTCCGTTAAAGGCAACAAGTTACATCTGCCTCGGGAAAGGTACTTGAATCAATCTGTTCTTTATTTTATATTCCAGATTTAAATCTGATTTACTCACAGTTGATGTTTCTGTAAAGCATTGAAGTAGCAATTTCCCGTATGAAGGAGCAAGAAACTTCGTCTCGAAAGCCCTCTCAAATTTTGAAGGTATGTCATCAATTACTATGGACTTCAATTAATTGGAAGTTGATGTCTGTGTCACTGGACTAACTTTATCATTACAAACTATTGCAGAACCTTGCGAAGGATGAATACGAGAGCAACTTTGTTTCAGCAGTTGTACCCCCTGGTGAAATTGGTGTCAAGTTTGATGATGTAGGTGCTCTGGAGGAAGTGAAGAAGGCTTTAAATGAACTAGTCATTCTTCCGATGAGAAGACCAGAACTTTTCTCCCACGGAAACTTGTTGCGGGTAATGATTTTTACTATGTTTAAATGTCATTCATTTCTGAATAAGTAAATATCTGATCATATAAAGTCTCGGTCAGCCTTGCAAGGGGATATTACTTTTTGGTCCTCCTGGAACTGGGAAGACCCTTCTTGCCAAGGCACTTGCAACAGAAGCTGGGGCAAACTTTATCAGCATAACTGGTTCAACTCTAACATCAAAGGTATGCTCTCTAGACTCTTAGATCTTGATTCTTTTGCATTATAGATGCTACGAACAAACGTGACAATGCGTCAAAAATTGTATTTGGCAATGATATTATCTCTTTGCTGACGTCTTGTAAGTTCATAACATGTCTCTTTTGGTTAAACTACTGATGTGCATGTTCCTTGCTCCAGCTTCAAATTTATTATTAAAAGATTTTAGTTCCTAGAAAGTTATAGCTGCTACTTATTTCCCAAGATATTCACACCTCTGTAACTTTTAATTTTTTCAGTGGTTTGGAGATGCTGAAAAGCTGACCAAAGCGCTCTTCTCTTTTGCCAGCAAGCTTGCTCCAGTCATTATATTTGTGGATGAGGTGAATTTTTCTTTTCCAAGATTGAAATCAAATTGTGAAAAGTTAGAGATGATGTACAATTAACTAGTTCCTTTGTTTCTAGAATCCTCTTTATTTGGGAGATTGAGAGCATGATAAAAGAAACAGCAATGATCGTGTACACTAAGCAGAATTATGGTGAATACCCATTTAGAGGCACTACATATTATGCACTATTGTTGCTTATAGTATAACTGTAAAACTCACTATCATTGTTGGAAACAGCTTAATTATGTTATCTCTAGGAAGCTCCTTCATATAAAAAAGAACGTATACTGGGATGTATGAGGTATAGCTATTTGCTTGAAAGTGAAAAGAAAATGAAAAATGGAAAAAGGAAGAAAGATTGTTTAGGTTCCAGAATTTCACATTGTTTATCATGTCAGGTATTCAGTTTGTTATTCGTACTGTAGGTCGATAGTTTGCTTGGTGCTCGTGGTGGTTCTTTTGAACATGAGGCAACTAGAAGAATGAGAAATGAGTTCATGGCAGCATGGGATGGATTGCGATCCAAAGACAGTCAAAGAATCCTTATTCTTGGTGCCACAAATCGGCCATTTGACCTCGATGATGCTGTTATTCGTCGCTTACCAAGAAGGTCTGGTTTGAGAAAAAAATGAGTTTTATGTTTTGGACACAATTTTGACGCATAGATTGAAACTGTTATGTTTGGTTTCTTTGTAGGATATATGTAGATTTACCCGATGTTGAAAATCGGAAAAAGATTTTAAGTATATTTCTTGCTCAAGAGAATCTAGAACCTGGTTTCCATTTTGATAAACTTTCAGAGGCAACCGAGGGGTACTCTGGCAGTGACTTGAAGGTATTACACTGCTGTTGAACATATATACCGATATACATATATTGCTTTTGTGTATCTGGTACTTACATTAATGTTTTGCAGAACCTCTGTATTGCTGCTGCGTATAGACCTGTCCAGGAACTATTAGAAAAAGAAACCAAGGTAAAAAGCCTTCGGACATTATAATCTTTATTATAGGTTCTGCATGGTGTTGTCAATCATGGATGCTAGATTGTTCCAGCATACCTCAGAATTGTATACTAATAGGTACCTAAAATTGCAATTTGTTGTTACTCTGTACAGGACAGCAAAGGTGAAATATCTGCCGCGTTAAGGCCTCTTAATTTAGAGGACTTCATTCAATCAAAAGCCAAGGTAATAATTCCTTTCTGTTGTATCTGCTCCTGAAATAAATTGAACATAATTATCACATGTTACTGATACAACTTTTTGTGTGTGGTGTCTTGATTGTGTAGGTTGGCCCATCAGTGTCTTATGATGCTGCAAGCATGAACGAACTTAGGAAATGGAATGAGCAATACGGTGAAGGTGGCAGTAGAAGAAAATCACCTTTCGGTTTTTGAAACTGCTCTTACAAGGTTTTTAACCTTGTTAGTTCTTCTATACTCTTGATGAGAAAAGAAGGGTGTCCCAACTTGTAAGTCTTCCATTCGACCTATTTGTGAAGAAAAACAGGAGGATCCCGACTTTGGAAGCGTGTTGTTCTCTCTTTGTAGATTCTTGGAGAGTAATGAAATGAATAGAAAACAGCCTAATGGCGATTTAGGTAAAACCTTAGGAGGCTTTCATCCTTTTTGAGCGGGTGATAGAGATGCCTTGTTCTATAGAAATTAAACATCAAATTATTCATTCTTGTAATACTAGCTTTATAGCACTGACTGTTCTAATGAAACATTTGTTTAGGTGTTTTGAGTAATATTACTTTCTCCTCTTTGGTCTAATAACAACATTACTGTTCATTTTTTCTATTTTTATTGAAAGAAAACTTGTCATAACAGAGGGACGACCATCTTGGTTAATGTGTGTTAATGAAAAACTGTAAATTGTGTCTTGCTAAGCCTAAATAATCGGAGAATAGCATGAGGGACACTTGTCACAATCTTAACTGTGTTGGACTTTGATAAATGGTGTATGAGAAATTAGACTGTAGATTACTCTCTTACATTTGTATTCTGCACATTATAGAATTACTTAAATATTACAGGTATTCAAGAATAGCTGGGGGCCGTTAGCCCACCGACTCAAAGCCCAGCCCAATCCTTCCACTTGGGCACGAGACCCGAAAGTCCACAACAATAAGGCCCAAACCTCCAAAGAGAAAGGCCCACGAAAGTAGGCCCATCCCGTTGCATGGTACAACGATTAACGAGTCCCTCGCTGCTTCTCTTAAATCCTTGCTTCTCACTTCTATAGGGTTTTTCAGAGCTTGCTCAGCCTCCATTCCTCACTTAACTCTTCTTTGATGGGCAAGTCAAGCAAGAAATTAGCCACCAAGGTCGACGAGGAGGCAACTCCTCCTCTCACTGCCGCCGACGTAGTTTCGGTGTCAAATTCCGGCAAGAAACGTATATTCTCCGATAGTTGTGTTTTTAGTTTAGTGAGGGTTGATGGTTGTACGTGCTTATGTATTTGTTTGCTCGTCTCTGGGTTGTTATAGTTGTTATAGTTGTTAGATGTTGCAAAAACCTCATGCGAATTTATTATTATTTGTTCTGTTAGTTTTGATTCTTTAACTATATTTCTTTTTTGGAGGTTGTAGCTACTCCTGCAAAGAAAGGCTGAAGCAAGCAGCAGCTATGAAGAAAGTGATTCTGATGAAGAGGTATCTTCCTCTTTCTTAGATATCGGACCTGCAATTGTAGTGTGTATGTATATGATTATTGACACATCTTATTATGAACAAAATATGGATAGACAAGTGAATAATGAAGATGAAGAACCAAAGTGATCTCATAGACTCGGGTAAAAACATGCATATGCATTTCATTGTTTTTCTCTGAGTATACTTAACTAGTCTTCTATCCCCGAGTCCCTGGATTGATAGTTTATATGATTGGTTTTATCAAAACAACGAATATGTTTATAAAATCTTTTCCAATTCGTACCACTAGTTAATTGTTATATGTAAAATGTATTTTACTCTTACATAAAAACAAAGGTTTACTTACTTTGAATTATGAAAAATATTTATGAGTAAAAGAGTCATTTATGTGATCACCAAGTTTGATCCCTTGGCCAAGAGTTGAGTCACGTTTTAGACAGCTCTCTTTTACATTTTAAATGACTTTGTGTGGTCTTCAAAGTCTGTATATTTGGTTGGCATGGTTCAACCTCCCACTTATGTGCTACCTTGCTTGACATAGTTAAAAAAAATCTTTTTGTGTGATCACCAGGCTTACTTACTTAGCTTAGAGTTAAGCCACATTGTAAAAAGTTTTTCTTTATCTTATAAAGTCTTGATACTTGGCTGAGACATTTCTTCCATACCATATAGACCCTTTCCTTGGCCTGTATAAACATTAAAAACCTCCATGACAAACCCGGTTGTTTTGCTTAGTATTTGGCTAAGTTGTCAAAATGTAAAAACTATCATAGCATAGTTTATTTGTTGAGTCTTTGTTTGTTTATATAGTATTTTACTCTAAGATTTTTTTTGTGATTGTAAAACTTAGAGTTGCATCAAAACCTCTTTTCATACTCATTGCATCTTGCATCCATGAGATCGTTTTGGTAGTGCAAGCAACCTAAGAAGTGTTCTAAAAAATCAACTTTGTGATAGTGATGTTCTTGAAATAAAGCTTCTAATATCTTCGTATGAGGAATTGAAAAAACAAGACCGGGTGTATTTCTGACTAGTGGGCAAACTAGATAGGGATAGCAACTGATGTTATTTGTCTCTTTACTTCCTTGTACTTTTACTTTATATCGTTAAGCATCATAGTGTACCTTTTCTGTTAGCATATTCTGAATATGAAATTTGTGTCGGTACAGAATGTATCCTGGTTTGAGGAACGTAATGTGACGTGTCATTCTTACAGCCTACAAAAACTGCCCCTGCTGTGAAGGTTCCTTCAAAAACTGTTAAAAAGGAAAGTAGTTTAGAGGAGAGTGATTAGGAGGATAGCTCAGATGAGAAAAGTTTAGTGGAAGATGAACCCGCCAAGACTCCAAAGACTCCAAAGAATAAGGTCTATAATTGATTGCCTTAGTTCTATCTGTATTAAAGCGTTACTTGTTTACTTAGTCCATTCATTTATTGTGTCGGCCGGTTTTCTAAAGCACCACTTTCTGAACAGGATACTGATTTAGAGATGGTAGGCGTTTGATCAAACTTCGCAAAGAAAGTTGTAATGGATTAATTATCTTCTATTATATTCTTCTTCCGTTTATATCTTTCTTAATTTTAATCTACCTTTGTAGCCTGCAACCGCTGCTAATCCGGATGTTTCTTCTTCCAAGATTTTGTTTGACGGCAATCTCTCATTTAGAGTCAAGCAATCTGATGTGTACGTCATCTTTAATTGAAATCACATTTGATTTAATGTGCGTAGTTTGGGTTCTCTTATCTAATCGTATGAATTATACAATGAAGAACTCCTCAATGAATGTGGCAAAGTTGTTGATGTCCGTTTCGCAACAGATAGAGATGGACGACACAGCATAACAAGTTAAGAAGGTATAAACCAGATCACAATTATCCTTCTCAGATGTTTTAAGATTCTGTTACCTGAGCCTTTAGTTTTATAGGCTTTTGAATTGAATGGTGCTGATTTGGCTGGTCGTCCTGTGAGACCTGAGGTGGCTCATGAAATAAGAGAAAAGAGTGCTCAAGGTCAGTCTGCACGAAGATTTGATACTTCCGAAGGGGAGGACAAGGTATTGTTGCCATAATCTTATCTTTACTGTCTAGTTAGTGAGTGGTAGTACATTCATATTTACTTATATGGTGCAAGAGTGTTGAAATCCACAAAGAAAGCTGTAATGGACCTTCCATCATCTTTTCTTTGTTTTATATTGTGGTTTGTTTATATCTTTCTAACTTATTATCTACCTGTGTAACCTGCAACCACTGCTAAACCTCAAGAGCCTCCAGATAACAATAACGGGGTCTGTTGTGTTAGGGATCGTTCTGACGGTGGTGGCCGTCCTGACATTTGTGTTCCTAATTAATATCACTATGTTTATAGGTCAATCCGTTAATGAATAAGTAAATATCTGATCATCTGAAGCCTTGGTCAGCCTCGCAAAATAACTTTTTAGTCGTCTTGGAACTAGAAAGACCCTTCTTGTCTAGGCACTTGCAACAGAAGCTGGTGCAAATTTTATTAGCATAACTGGTTCAACTCTAACATCAAAGGTATGGTTTCCAGTATCTTATGTGGCATGATAATTTTGATATAACTGATGTGCATTTTGCCCTCTCCGGCTTCAAATTTATTATGGGATTTTTAGAGAAGAATTCATTCTGCAGTTCCTAGAAAGTTATAGCTGCTTTAGAGTGCTTTTTTACTCTGAAAGATACATATGTTTGTAACTTTTATTTTCTGTGTTGTATATGTTCTTGAACTAAAATTGAACATATTTATCACATATTATTGATATAACATTGGTTTTCTGGGACTCCATTATGTAGGTTGGCTGTTGGCTATTCAGTGTCTTATGCTGCAAGCGAGAACGGACTTAGGAAATGGAATTGAGCAATATGTATAGGCAGCAATAGAATAAAATCATCTTTTGGTTTGTGAAGCTGCTCTTACGGGAATCGTTTTGTTCCATCTCTGTAGATTCTTGGGGGGAAAAAAAACTAATCGAATACACCCAAATTACGGCTTATTAATTCTAGTATAACATTACTGTCTGTTTTTGGTCTAATAACAACATTACTACTCATTCTTAGATTTATGTTGAAAAATCTAGTCATACAGGACTTTCTTGGTTAGTTTGGTCTTAATGGAGAACTGTAAATTGCGTCATACTAAGACCAACTTTCAGTGGATAATGAGCAAATTTGAATCATGATTATGTTAAAGACGTATTCTGCTGAGAGAAGACCAGCAACACAAAGCCCAACGCTACACTTGGGCATGAGACCCTAGAGTTCAAAGCAGGAGGACCCAACCCACCAAAGAGAAAGGCCCATTTGCGTGTATCAGCCCACTTCCACAGTAATCGGGCTCCTTGGCATTCAACAGTGGAATAGTTAACCCGTTGTCATTGTGCAACCACTGACGCCTAACGTGGCGCACCACCATTCCTTCCGCCACACAAGGCCACCACATATCACCACCACTGGATCTTAGTTGGACCATCAAACCTAAAACTGAACCATCGTCGGTCGGCCCACCCAAAAAGGTGGCGCCCACCATCCACCCCGAAAAAAAACTCGATCACGAATCGAGCAGCCAACCGCTGATCCAATGAAATTCTCTCACATATACCCAAAGTTGTCCTACACGACCTTCACAACTAGACCGCCCGAGTTAATTGTGACAGGTCTCAAATTCACCATCTAGATTATATTGACGGATATATAACTTATAAATTTTGAACGAACACACCTGCCAAAAAGCCCAAACTCTAAGTAGGCAAGTCCAACACCCAAGTTCCAATCACTATTCTTGTGAAGCCCAAACTCTAGTAGAACAAATTCACAATGACACGTGTGAATTCAAAATAGGCTCTACTCAAATCGCACGTATTAGACTCTCACACGCTCACACCCTCCAAAACCCTAACACTTCTCACACGCGTCTGAGCTCCATTCCAAACTTATATAAATACACACCATCGCTGCCTAAACCTAAAAGCCCATCATTCCCAATTTCCCACCGCTTCTCTCTTAAACCCTAGAGTAGGGTTTTACAGTTCAGCCTCCACTCATATTTCTCCTCCATCTTACTCTCTCCGCATGGGTAAGACAAGCAAGAAATCCGCCGCCAAGGTCGAGGCTGCTCCTCCTGCTGCTGCCGTAGTTCCAGTCTCAAAGTCCGGCAAGAAAGGTATATATATACTCTCCCCTCCGAGTTGGTAGTTTGTTATAGATGGTAGATGGTTGTGTGTGCTTAATTTAATTTAATTTATTTTGTGGTGTGATGTATACAGGGAAGAGAGAAGCTGAGAATGAAATTGAGAAGGCGGTGAGTGTGAAGAAGCAGAAGAAGGACGTGGCTGTGGTCCAGGCCATTGAGAAGACCAAGGCCGAAGCGAAGACACCGAAGAAGAAGAAGGTAGAGGAGAGTAGTAGTAGTGACGAGGAATCTGATGACTCATCATCAGAAGATGAAAAGGTTTGTGTTTATGTCTAATTTAAGTTTTAAATTAGATAATAATGTGTAGATATTATATCTGTTTTGTTGGTGTTATGCGATTTATGATATAGTTTATTGTGAATGATTCTTATGATTGTTGGTGTTCTATAATTTTCAGCCTGCACCTAAAGCTGCAGTACCTGCTAAAAAGCCGGTTGCTGCTGTGAAGAAAGCAGAGTCAAGCAGTTCTGAAGAGTCATCCTCTGATGAATCAGAGGATGAGGTGAGTGATTGTTGTAGTTTGTTGGATGTTGCTAAAACCTCATGCGTTTGGTTTAGTAATATTTTGTTCTTTTTTTGTGTCTTTTAGAAACATGCTGCCAAAGCTGCACCTGTTAAGAATGGGACAGTTACAAAGAAAGTAGAGTCTTCTGACAGTTCCGAAGAATCTGAAGAAGAGTCAGATGAGGATGAAGTAAGCAACTTATAGCTACTACTGACTTGGTTGTCTTCATTTATTTAATGCTCAAGGATGTGACTTACCTGTTTATTGTAAGGCACCAAAACCTAAAGCAGCTACCAAGGCTCCTCAAGCTGTGACTAAGACTGTCAAGAAGGAGTCTAGCTCATCAGACGATTCAAGTGATGAAGAGTCAGAAGATGATGATGTTAGTTTTGATTACTTAACTATATTTCTTTTTTGGTGCTCGGTGTTTAGTTTCTACATGATTGGCGACAAGCTGTGCTGAATCAATATTGGTCTTGTGATTGCAGGAAACTCCTGCTAAGGTTACTGCCCCTGCAGCCAAGAAGGCTGCTCCTACTCCTGCAAAGAAGGCTGAAGCAAGCAGCAGCTCTGAAGAAAGTGATTCTGCTGAAGAGGTATTTTCCACTGTCTTAATTACAAGACTCTGCAATTTATTTTGTTTTAGGTTGTTAGTTTTAGATATTGCAAACAAGTCTCAGAAGAGATTGTGAATGACAGGATGACAGTGATGACTCTTCTGATGACGATTCAGAGGATGCCAAGGTGTGTTTAATATACTATACTTTGAGATGCGGTGCATCTGTTGAAACGGGCTATTTGTATTTTGTAGTGTAGCTTTTCTGTTAACATATTCTGCATGTGGAATTTGTCTGTACAATTTTTTTCCTGGTTTGTGGAATGTAATGGTATGTGTCGTTCTCACAGCCTAAGAAAGCTGCCAAGCCTCCTGTTAAGGCTGCTAAAAAGGAGAGTAGCTCCGATGAGAGTGACGAGGAGGATAGCTCGGATGAGGAAAGTTCAGAGGAAGATGAACCTGCCAAGACACCAAAGAAAAAGGTTGATAACTGATTGCCTGATACTCTTTCGGTGCTTTTCTTACGAGTAAATTGTGCAATCACTCTTTTGAATTATTATGTCATCTGGCTTAATAATGCTCCATTTTCTGAACAGGACACTGATGAAGAGATGGTAGATGCTGAAACAAAATCTACAAAGAAAGCTGTAATGGATCTTCCATCATCTTTTCTTTCATTCTTTGTTTTAAATCGTCATCCGTATATATCCTTATGTTTAACCCACCTTTGTAGCCTGCGACCCCTGCTACTCCAGATGTATCTACTTCCAAGACTCTGTTTGCTGGAAATCTGTCATTTAGAATTGAGCAATCTGATGTGTATGTCTTCCTTTAATCAAAACCACGTTTGATTTACTTTAGGTAGCTTAGGTTCTCTCATCTAATTGTGTGATATATATGCAGGGAAGAGTTTTTCAAAGAATGTGGGGAAGTTGTTGATGTCCGTTTCGCGACAGATCAAGATGGACAATTCAAGGGCTTTGGGCATGTAGAGTTTGCCACATCAGAAGCAGCAAAGAAGGTATAAAGCAGATTCCATTGATCCTTCTCAGATGTTTTAAGATTCTGTTACCTGACCCATAAGTTTCGCAGGCCCTTGAATTGAATGGTGCTGATTTAGCTGGTCGCCCTGTTAGACTTGATCTGGCTCGTGAAAGAGGAGAAAAGGGTGCTTACACCCCTCAGAGCGGGTAAATTTCACGGTCAACTTGTTCAAAATAAACTTGCCATGCAAGTCTCATGCTCTTTTCTAATTTCTTTTGGGTGAACCGTTATAGCAAAGAGAACTCATATCAGAGGGGAGGACAAGGTCAGTCTCAAACAGTATTTGTACGAGGATTTGATACATCTGAAGGGGAGGACACGGTATTATTGCCATACTCTTGCCTTTACTGTGTAGTTATTGAGTGAAGTGCTTTATTTTTTACTAATATTTTTTGAACATTGTGATTACAGATTAGAGAAGCCCTTCAAAATCATTTTGGTGCATGTGGAGAGATGACACGGTGTTCTATCCCTCCGGATCATGAGACTGGTGGTGTCAAGGGGTTAGTACATTTTCTATTGATTCTTACCGTCTTTTTGTATATTATTTACCCTGTGGTGATTGTGAAATGATAGTCATCGCCTCCAAAAATATTCTTTTGTTTTACTAATATATCAATTTTGACATTCCAGGATGGCATACATCGACTTTTCGGATCCTTCTGGTATTAGCAAAGCTCTAGAGCTTGATGGAAGTGACATTGGAGGGGGCTGTTATTTGACTGTGAATGAAGCTAAACCTCGGGAACCTAGAGGTGATTTTGGTGGGGGCCGTGGTCGTGGACGTTTTGACAGTGGTGGCCGACGTGGTGGTAGACGTTTTGACAGTGGTGGTCGTTTTGACAGTGGTGGCCGTCGTGGTGGTAGGGATTCAGGTGGTCGTCGTGGTGGAGGTCGTGGAGGCTTTAACAAACCAAATCTAGCTGCTGCTGGAACAGGTTGGTAGCATTCATACTCTCTTGAAGTGCTGCTCTTCATATCTCTTTAAACTGGTCTCTAAATTATTATCAATCATGATTCTCATTTGTACTTCTGCAGGCAAAAAGACTACCTTCAACAATGACGATTAGGCTATTATGCGAGTGGACTTTTTTGGGTTTTTGACATTTCATCTATTATAAAATATTTTGATATTTTGTACTCGGTATTTATTTGTACTCCTAGAATTTATGTACTCTGTTGCATCTTATGCAAAGAAAATTTATCCTTTATTTGATTTCATCTCCAAGCATCTCAGTAGATGATGATGATGCTCAAGTGCTCGAGTTTAATGCTTCTTTCATTATAAGTTCACTTTATTCTTTAGTTTCTGTTCTATGATTAGTGTATGGTAATCCAATTCAGCTTAAACCTTGAGATAAAATGGGAAACAATTCGTTTTTAAACTCCAATTAATGGAAAGGACTATTACACATTGTCCATGTAACTTAAAAACTAACTATATACCATTGTAACAAGGTTTGTTTTGAGCTGCATCAGGCTATCTAATAATCTGATCATGTTTGCCGAATGGGGTGAAAAAAAATTGAGCTTCTACATGACAGCATAGTTACATTATAATGAAAACTCTGATGGTGTTCTCAGGAGTAGTCTGTTGATCAGTTGTAGCTTAGAATGGTGATCTTTGCCTGAGGGCCTCCTTGAACGTAAACGAAAGTGCACTCTCCCCCTGGCTGTAGGACTTTCTGCCACTGCGGAAGCTCATAGGTGTTCTTCTGTGAAGTTGGAGAGAGACCCCATATAGGCCCTTCAAGATTTCCGAGCTCCAACTTCACATTTGTTATCGGCTTCTGGGATGTGTTCTTGAGTATCACCTTGTGGCGATAGTAGCTTGTTGTCGCAACGGTCCATGTCTTAGTTATTGAGTGAAGGAATTGGATAGGATGTGTATCTGCACAATATGAAAGTCTCAATGTCAAGAAACAACTTATGATTGACGATAGGTGAGTTTTCTTGTACAGTACAGGAATGACAAGAAAATGAAGATTAATATGGGGACATTCTGCGAATTACATACCTGATGTGTAATGGGGTGGTGTCTTTTGAGTGTGATAGGCACTTGGTGTTTTATGAGAGTTTGGTGATCCCTTAGTGTAACCTGTAATGTCGAAAATTTGAGGATCAGATTGAGAATTAGATTGAGTAGCATGTAGATTAGATAGAGATGAGAATCATACCACCACTTAAACTCTGAAGCTTGGAGAATAGGCCTAGAAGTGGACCAGTGCCAGAAATGGTAGGCTCTGTGCCTTCATAGTTGGAGCGGTCATCAGAGAAGTTGTCATTCTGGTCAGGACCTCCCACAAGTGCTCCATAGATGATGTTAGGATTTGCCTCGGTGCGGTGATACCACGTCTCAAATCCTTGCACACATCCAACAACGTCGCGAACAACGGATTTGGAAGGAATGGAAGAACCTCTGTGGTGTACGTGAATCGGATACTTTGCTCCAAACCCAACAATGTAGCTCATGGACTTGGGATTTTTCCCAAGAATGTAGTCAACCTGTGACTTTGCAAAGCTGAGGACTTCTTGTGGTGTAACTTGACCTTCCGGACAAGTGATCTTGGCATTTGCAGCGGTTAGATAGTCCGAGTAAACCGCTAGAAGAAAGGAAGCAGATGTAACATATTGCAAGTTGTTCCATTCACGCACGTACAACAATCCCCCTGCAGATTCAGGTTGGTTTCTAAGAAGTTAGTATCATAAACACAGATGATACAGAAAACAAATTCCTAGAGCAAATACGAATAGTTAGCTAGGAAACTAACCAGGAGTTGTGCGGACATTGTAGCCATCATTTTTCTGCACACAAGCACATGTAAAGTAGTCTGCTTTGGCCTGATATTGTTTCAGTGTGGAAGTATATGCGCCACCTCTTCCCTCCAACAAAACCTGCGTCGACAGTACACATAGAGGCTCAAAATCTAGGTTGGAAAACTAAGGGATCACATTCTTTGATTTGTGATCAGAAAGATACTATACCTTTGTGAGAAGGATTTGGACACCGGCATACTTGTTATCCCAAGAGAACTCTTTGACAGACCAGCCAGTTCCACCCATATACACGGCGTTGTCCACCACATACTTCAGGTAGTACTCATCGTTGGTTGCTTCGTAGAGCCATGCCGCAGCCCATAGTAGCTCATCCTGAAGTATCAAAACAATGACCATATATGAGGTAAGTAGGTAGCTCATTACTTCATTAGCTTAAAACCATAGCGGGGAAAATAAATGACTACGTACCGAGTAACCTGATGAAGTGTAGAAGTCCTTAGCATCATCTATGGGCCCATCATACAATCCTCGGAATCTGTCAGCAAATGTGAAAAGCTGCTTTGCATGAACCAAGAGGAGACTGGAGTAGGAAGAGTTGTAAGGCTTGAAAGCTATGGCAGCTGATGCCAAGGCGGCCGCAGTTTCACCAGCAAGGTCTGAGCCTGGATGATTCTCATCAATCTTGTAAGCTGTTCTTGACGTTGTCATGTCTTCTGGGCGCTCCCAACAGTAGTGATCAGAGTTCCCGTCTCCCACCTGTAAAATTCAAGTACATTTTTTTTTTGCATCAGCTACAACTCAGGTAGGTCTATACTGTTGTTAACCAATACTAATATGTGTAGAAACTTGTATACATTGAACACATATCTTGCTGGCTAGGTGACCAAGCTCTATATATATCTCTCCTAAGAATACAACAGATAGATATAGATGCATATACTGTATATATGTACCTGTCCCCAGAGAACATTAGGCTGTGGATGTGCTTTAATGAAATAGTCAGTTGCCCATCTAATGGCCCATAAGGTCTGACCTAACTGATCTGAATCAGTGACCTCCTTCCTGAACTCAATAGCTCCCCATGACATCATTGTCACTGTGAACGCCATTGGCAGTCCAAATTTTACATGATCCCCTGCATCATAATACCCTCCAACCAAGTCCACCTGATCACACAAGTTAGTAATTAGATAAAAACAAACACAATCGTGAAACATTACGTATACAGAAGATTGATGAGATTAGTACCCCTTGAGCAAGGCCATCCTTGAGACCGGAGTCACCGCGCCACTTGACTCTCTGAGTTGGTGGAAGTTTTCCAGACCTCTGTGCCTCGAAAAACAACAACGTCTTGTCGAGAGCATCACCGTAGTTGAACTCCGCCGCGGTGGCTGATACTAGTGCAAGGAGAACAAGAGGGACTAGTGCAAACTTGGTGTAGCTCCTCATGTTCATCGTGACTCAGATAGCTAGCTATAGCTATGTGGTGTAGAGAATGCAACGAGTTAATCACTACTGTCTTAGTCTATGTATTGCAATGGTTTATATATACACATAGTTACTCAGGTCGTGCATTACCTTGCTAAAATATACAAGAAACTAAGAGGTCAGGTTCCCTTGGGTAGAGAAGAAACTGATACCAAACAAAATCTCCTATATCATATAGGAGTAGCCATCACGTTGCGAGATTATAATACAACAACGTACACGAATACAGATTTTCAGAATTGAAGTAGAGCTAACCACGTCGTGATTTTGACTTGAAGATGCTATTTAATTTCAACAATTCTATACAATGCTGTGTTGGAGGGAGACAAATAGAAACTTGAGTCTCTGTGTATATATATAACGAGAAAGCAAACATTCTTGCACGATCGATCAAGGTATTCTCAACACGAATATGTAATCTAAAATCTAAAAATGCGGATGAATCTGGTGGCTAGTACAATCTATATTGGGAAGACTATTTTGATATATAGAATATGTTATGGGAAAATGATTATGTATATGCACGGTCAATGTGAGCCTTGCTCGTTTCTCTCAACTACATCCAACGGTAGTGGGGCATGAACCCTTTTGGTCAATTTATGACTTCTCTATTTAGGGAACAAGTGAAACCCCAACTTCCCCAAAGAGGAGATCAACGTTTGAAACTTCGAACCACCAAAAAGTCTTAGCATGTTCGAACTTTTTGTTAGGACTGATATAGTACATAAATTCTAACAAGTGCAGAGTACACGTACCTCAACGTACTCTTCATCACTTATTCCCTCCAACCCAGGGGCGGAACTCAGTTGGGGCTGGAGAGGACCTTGGGAGCTTTTAAAATTAAGGTTAACTTTTCTTTGATTAATGCATATATTATTATTAAATTATACTTAGACCCCTCCAGAATGTGATTATTGTTCGTTTGGCCTCCTCGACAATTCGCTTCAAGTTCCGCCACTGCTCCAACCTCAATCGAGTTCTTCTTCAAGCTCTCGAAAGTGATCACATCACCCCATCAGCAACCCGTTACACAGCTCCCTAGCTCATAACATCTCCGTGATCACATCGCCTAGCATCTCTAACATCAATGGAAAACACTAGTAATCTACTTCCCTAGGAAAATTTGACATTACATACAATAAGGAAGTCATTGAACTATTAATAATGTGAATGTGTCCTATATATCTTGCCATGTTTTTATAACAAGCCGGTAATACAATGTGTTTTCTTTTATAACAAAGTAAAAAGGTGCTTATTATTTAAGCTGTTTAGTACAAAATTTTCATTTCACTCTCGCTTATTTCTTCTAAGACTTGGGATAGATAATTCGAGTTCCAGGAAGCAGCTGCCTTTTTGAGAAGGGTCACAATCGATGATCCCATTCACTGTGTGGTTATAGCAAATTACTATCTCAAGCAGAAAATATTGAGAGCAGTGGATAATTGGCTTGTGGTTGGTGCTCGATGATATGAGCTGCCTCGATGTTTGTGCAGTTATAAATCCTTCCAGGACAATGCCCGCCTTACTAAGCGGATAATTACTGCCCAAACATTATGCACAACTAAGCTTTTTTCAATCTTAGACATCTTCAACAGAATAGTTAAAAGTTATAATTTTTGTAACTATATTTAGCTTGGAAGGAGAGAGAAAGTGACTCAAAAGTTATATTTTTTCAATGATCCTATTTAGCTGGAGTGAGTTACATTTAACTTTTTAACTCAAAATAGTTATAACTTATAGTTTTACTGTTGAAGATGCTCTTAAGGAATTACGTAGAAAAGTTAGCGATGATCATATTTGGCAAATTACTGCCTCTACTTTCAAGTAGCTTTGCTTGGTCAAAAATTCTTTGTTGTGCGTCCATCCATGGCTGCTCCGCCTGCTAGGTTGCCTTTATCGGAACTCATCTGCCTTCCACGGTGAATATAGCAGATCCTTTGGGAGTGTCAAAAATAGGTTGATTGCTGCCAAAAGATCTTGTTGGAGCTCCTACTGGTTTTTGGCAAAACCGTTGGAGTCTCTAAGACTCCAACAACCCATCTATTATTATATTTTAAAGACTGCAACACCCCATATATTGGGCCTATTTGGTAGATTGATAAAAGCACTTTCACATCCATAAAATCATTTCTAGTCCAATTTTGTAGTGTTTGACAACAAATAAAAAGCACTTTGCAATATTTTAGGGAATCACTTGAGACCTTGAAAGTGATTGTTGAGGAAGCACACGAGAGGTGATTCCTTGTACAAGTGTTGTGGAAGAAAAACACGCGAAGCGCTCAACTTTTAAGATGATTTTCTTTCTTTTTCTAATTTTGTACATGTCTAATTATTAAAACCCAAAATTACCCTCAAGTTTTATGAACAATTGATTTCTTTCGACGCGCCTTCGTGTTGCGCCTCCGTCTTCTAAACTTGGCTCTTTTTCTCTCAAATTAATCTTGTGCCTTTCTTTCTCAAATCTCGCGCTCTCTCTCTCTCTCTCTCTATATATATATATATATATGAGACTCTGTGACCACAATCTCTCATGTATTAGACGGTTAACTTCTCGTCCCCATCCTCAAGAATTTGAACAGTTATCACACCTACTATCTATGAATTTTCAATCCTATTCTGCTATCAAGGTAAGTTGAGATATGTGTGTATATTCATGATTTGCTATAGCATGTGTTGAATCCTTTCCATTAAGGTGAGGAAGAATTGTAATTTATATCTGTAGTTCACAAGTAGAAATCTATGTAGATGGTGTTCTACTGTTCTATGTTGTTTCGTAATTATAATGATCATGCTAGAGAATTTTGGGGGGAATGGAATAACATCTCGATCTTTTGTATGAAAAGCTATATCTGTTTTGTAGTAAACGAATAGACTGAGTTTCATGAACACAAGGTGTTTGATGAAATGCCTGGCTGAATTGAATTTTACATTGAGCATCAAAGTTGTTAATTTTTGAGCTTCAAATTCAAAATAGATGGTAAGGTTATCTAATCAATGTTAAAACCACGTTGTGCAGTGACAAACTATAGGTAATAAATTTACATTGAAGTCTCCACTTTATACATTGAACTTGCATAACCTGATGTCCTCTTAGTTATCTAGTTATTCTAAAGTTGTGTGTTATCTTATGTCATCATTCATCTTATGTAGTAATTTAATGGAAAGTTTTGGTTTTGGTTCTTTGTTTTGGACAACAAAACAGATGGCTAATGTTGTTCAGAATGCATCACAAGATCCACATGTGGAAGGAAAGGTGAAACAAGAAAAGGTGCATTGGGATGATGCGTTCATTAAGGTGTGTGTCGAAGAGACCTTAGCTACAAATAGGAAAGGTACTCACTTTTCTAAGGTTGGATGGAAGAATGTCATGAGCAAGTTTTATGGTCTCACTAAGCAAACTACACTTACAAGCAATTCAAGAACAAGTGGACTGCAATTAGGAGAGAGTGGACACAATTGACAACTTTGGTGTCGAGAGAGACCGGCTTAGGGTGGGATCCTGTGATGAAAACCATCAGTGCTAGCAATGAATGGTGGAAAGCAAAGATTAAGGTGAATTTGTTTTCTTTCTAGAGTTTGAAAACATTTTTAGACATTACTAAAAATAATGCTTACATGTTTGTGTTTTAGTTAGAATCTTAATATAATCATTAATTTCTATAATGAATCATATTGTAGGATAATCCGGACCTTGGAAGATTTCGAGTTTATGGTTTAAGGAATGTTGACATGCTCGATCTCTTGTTTAAAAATAATATTGTGACTGGTGAAGGTGTTTGGGCACCTTCACAAGGTTTTGGATTAGGTGAAGATGCATATGTTCCAACTTTTGAAGATAAAAATGGGTATGGTCTATTTGATGATGACAAGAAAGATGATGAAGACAGTAATGAGGCTGATAACATGGCAACGAGAGGAGCAAATGGTGGTCCAATCAATGTTGAAGTTGCTGTCCCAGATAATAAGAAAGCTAAAAAGGGAGCTAACAAGAAACCCGGAGCTGGTGTTGTAGTGAATAACAATTTGGAGTCTAATTTGGGTGCAATATCAAATCAAAACAGAGGTAAGCTTGGTTGTAGCATAGAAGAAGTGATGAAAGTTATTGATGATATCCCTGACCTTGTTGATGACAATGAGCTATTCATTAAAGCTATTGATATCCTGACTGATAGAAGAAACAAAGAGATGTTTGTTGCCTTGAAGAATGTTAACAAACAAGTCATGTGGCTAAAGAACAAGAAAATCTAGGTATCAAGGAAATGTGTTGGCTGCTGTTTATATTGTTTTTTGATTCACTAGTTAGTGGTTGCTGTTTATGTGTTTTCAGTTTAGGTCTGCACATCAAGTATTTTGTTGTTTTTGTGTCATTGTAGTACCTTCAATTTCTATGTGTTATTGCAGTATATGTTGGAGTAGTTATTTTCTTTCTCTTGTGTTATTGCAGTACTGATAGTTGTATTTTCAATAGCATATATGCAAAATGAAGTTATCTTTATGAAGTTATGTAATGGCTTTTAAACAAGCACGTACTAATGCACTATAGCATAAACTTGTTGACATTGCTTTTATTTTGTATGCTAGTCTTTGGTCCCTTATTGACAATGAGTAATCTATTATAGTGTAAGATATGTGTGAATGTGTGTTAATGCAGATTGAATCATGTTCATATCTAATATGTGTTAGATATGCACACCACATGTTCGTCAAAATGCATGTGAGATGACCTTGAGATCATTGAGGTCTGTAATGACTAACATGTATATATGTCTCTATTTTCCTTACATAAATATATGGTTCTATACTTTAGGTCATATATGGTGAGACTAGCTTGTTACGAGGAGCAGGTATCTCTGCAACGTCTTATGATATTTTGTTGGTATGTGTTCTTAGTTTGCCCTGCCAATGTTGTAATTGAAAGGCGATCAAGTTCTTCGTATACGATTTTCATGTTCTACTGTGTATTATATGCTGATGATGATTATGTCCAGTGTTGCCATACAATTGCAACTTTTCAACCATGTTCTCATTCACTTATCATAGTAGCCGGCATGAGCAAAGCTCTACTCAACATTTGAAGTCATCACAAAAGGTATTAAGAAGACTAACACATCACTCATCTTCCTCAACATCATTATTAATATAGCTAGATCGACCTTGACTTGATTTGTGGGAATAATGTAGAGGGGAGGAGGACATAACTAGCTGGTAGCCCACGTATTAGACTTCCAAAAGACTAGCAATTTTAGTTTCTAGCGCACATTTTTACCAATTAGTTATGATTATGATGTGTCTCTAACATGAACACATAAGGGATAATAACTACGTTGAATAAGTAAAGTCACTTTACTAGGCATTTGTTATGTTTACCAAGTTTTTAGAGAGATTTCAAGAAATTAAGAGTTGTTAGCTAGTCATGAGATAATTGACGTTTTCTTTCTCAATTTATTTTTTTACCCTACCTAAACACTATATATACATAGCTTATATTCCAAATTAGAATATATACATATTGTGTCATTTCAAATTCATTTGAAGTAGTTGTTGCTCGATGTACCATATTTATTTACCATTTTCTCATTTTCTATTATATATTGTGCATTTTTGAAGATATCCCAAGTCTAATTTTTGTATCTTTACAGACATGAGTTTGACCAACAGCGGTAGTGATGATACCAATTCCACGGATGATAGCGAGCAAACATTTTACGATTTGGTAGGTATATCAACTGTGCTAAATGTATCACAATGGGCCAAGTACATCGATAAGGAACCATGTAGAACTTCTGATCAAACTGGATACAAATGGATATTGGAAGTTTTAGATGGTCATGATAAATTGTGTTATGAATAGTTCAGAATGGAGAAACACGTTTTCATGGAACTATTAGCGACACGTGGACTACGTATGGTTTAAAGGCAGGGAAAGATGTAACACTTGTCGAGGCATTATGCATGTTTCTTTACATGATAAGTCATGGAGAGGGTAATAAAATGACTCAAGAAAGATTTCAACGATCTGGAGAGACAGTGTCTCGATGGTTTGGATTAGTGTTAGATGATATCTGCCGCATAGCAGAGGACATCATAAGTCCAATTGATCCACAATTTATGAGAGTTCCATATAAGATAAAAAAAAAATGACACTCGTTATTGGCCTTACTTCAAATATTGCATAGGAGCAATTGATGGTACACATGTAACGGCTATTGTGCCTAAAGAAAAGCAAATTTCTTATTTTGGTAGGAAATGCATCACTACTCAAAATGTTATGGATGTATGTGACTTTAATATGTGTTTTACATTTGTATGAGCTGGATGGGAAGACACTGCCCATGACTCGTGTATCTTTATGGAGGCATTAGGAAGACCAGAACTAAAGTTTCCTCATCCGCCTACAGGTAAAGATTTTAAAATTAATTAATTATCTTTTATTTATTTATCATGATAATAAAATTCTAAAGTTTTCATCTTTTTTTTTTGGGTATAGGGAAATATTAACTAGTTAACGCAGGATATCCACAAATGACTGGATATCTAGGACAGTATAGCGGAGGTGCACGAATGCATGTGCCACAATTTCATCAGGGACCTCGAGCAACTAGCCCCAGAGAAATATTCAATAAGAGGCGTTCATCTTTGAGATGCACTATTGAAAGGACATTTGGTGTTTAGAAAAATTGATGGAAAATGATACAATATCCCCATAGGTTTCCTTTGGAGAAGCAAACACAACTAGTCGTTGCTTCAATGGCTATTCACAACTTTATACGACTTCATTCCGCAACTGATCTATAATTTCAAACTTATGATAACGACGATGATCTATTTCCTCCGACATGGGACAAAGATAACTGTAGGGAAGATGTCACACATCAAAGTTTGTCCTCACACCGAGAAATGGATGCTATACGCGAGAACATTGCTAAGCTCATTTTTGCGGCTCGTTGGAATTGTTTATGTTTCTTTTATTGGTCTGACTAAGACTTCATTTTCATGTTCTTCTAATAATTTGTTAAATTTCGTAATAATTTATAAAGTTTTCTTTGAATTTCGTATATGGATGTGCACTACAAGTAAAGCACAACGATGAGAATCCCAAATGATCTTATTATTGGTATAATTAATTTTAAAAATAAATATCAAAATAAAAGTACTTTCATCTTGAGGAAACCAAACACCCCAAACGAATTAGAAGCACTTTTTTTCAAGCTTGGAAGTGCTTTTCATTATTAAGCCAAACATCAAACTGCTTTCTATTGAAAGCGCTAATTTTAGAAGTGCTACGAGATGAAGCACTACTAATCAAAATCACTTTATATTATTATATTTTTAACATCTCACATACATCATCATAATCATTATCATCATCCTAAAAATCACGGTAACAACAAACATGTCAAAGTTTCTTTCCTTCTACTTGCCCATGTCGCCGGGCTACCTGCCATTGTCCGGTAGACGTGGGAAGAGTGGAAGGGTACGACTATGGTATCTTCTATCTCTTCTTGCTCCCTCGCCCCTATCGTACCCAAAATCTCCGATTTCTAAACCATTTTTCGAATTCCTCATTGCTAGAACCTTTCCTTCGCCGACACAGCATTAGAAAAACAACTATTTAGGGTTTAGGGAATGTTGTTCTTCTTCACTATTTATACTCTTCTTCACTCAGATAGATTTCCCCCAAATCAAACTTAGCAGTCAAAATGCTGAGCTCATGTTAGGTCGGACGCCAAGCCACCAGCACAGAGAACAAAAAACAGACGAAAGAAGTTGAGACAGAAAGAAACAGAGGAATGAAGCTTAGACAGAGAGAAACAGAGGAAGGAAGCTGATTATGAACGAAACAAAGAGAAACATAGGATAAAGAGAATGGGTGGGGGTTTAAATATCTCATTCCTGCGCCATTCTCTAGATCTCAAAAATTTATCACACCCACACCAAACCTGATTATGAACGATTATCTTTACTAAATAACGGGGATCGAGGTTGCAACTCCCTCAGTTCTGATTTCGAATTGCTATATTAGGGACCTAGGGGGTTTGAATTAGCCAAAATTTATGTAGATGGTGCTATCAATTCTGTCTAAAGTTATGATATAAATTAATACTGGCTAAAAGCTTATGACATTAAGTATAAGACCTTAAGTTCAAAATTCAGACAGAGCCAAATGAACAATCTCCTTCTTTCTTAATACGTGGTGCTAGTGAGGAATCTATAGAACATGTACTATTACTTTGCCCTTTGGTTGATTTAGTTTGGTTTGGTTTGGTTCACCGTTGAGGATGCACATTAACAAGCAGACAATTAGAACTCTTGTTGAATGGATAAATGGTACTGTAAGTAATGCAATAGAGAAGATGAAGATAAGGGTTCTTTTCTCTACAATTTGCTTTTTTTGGTTGGAATATTTGGAAAGCTAGGTGCACTTTTGTGTATAGCCTCAAGGAGGTTTCTCCCCATAAAGTGATCCATTGTGTCAACTCTTTGCTATATGAGAACTGAAAAGCTAATGATAAAGTGATTAGGACTCCTAGTAATGCTAAGAGAGATGTTGTTTGGACCAGGCCTCCCATTGATGTTGTCAAGCTCAATGTTGATGCAAGCTGGAATCATGTTATTGGTTTGGCGGGTATTGGAACTGTGATCAGGAACAATCTAGAGGAAGTCATTAGTGATTGTTATGGTTCTGGCTATTGCAACTCAGCTCATATGGGAGAGATTAAAGTTGCGGTTGTTAGGGTGAAGTTGGCAAAGGATCTCCATGTTAACAGTATTTTAGTTGAGTCAGATGCGCTAGAAGTTATCAATACTTTCAAGGACAGAAAGAAGAAGGGGGATTGGAGATGCTTCAACATCTTAAATATGATAAGGAGGTCGTGTTCTGATTTTGGAAAGCTAAGTTGGGATTGGATATCTCGTGACGCTAATGGTGCAACACATTATGTAGCACAGCTAGGAAGTGAAGGGGTGGGTCTTAATCAATTGGCAAATGTGCCACCACCTTCTTTAGTTGGTATCTTGAGAAATGATGGTTGTCTCAGCCCGCCTTGCCAGTTTAGTTTTGTACTTCTAGAATAGCTCTTATACCGTTCTATTGTGTTTTAGAATGGTGGAGTCTACTAGTGTTTTCCTGTATCTGTCTGGGTGTTCTGCTTGAGACAGTGTCTTTGTACTATTTTTGTATGTCTTCTAGCGTTTAAAGAAGTATCATTTAAAAAAAAAAATCATAGCCCCAGGTATAATTTCACCCGATCAATACCTTTAGTTTTTTAGATATTCTTGTATGCTGAGACCTACCCGAAACCTTACTAGTCATTGAAGTTGCATCTTCTTGATCAACAACATTATTTGATAAGATGAAAGTTAGTTTATGGAAACTTTGTTTATTCGTATACTCGCCGCATGTTTAATTATGATTACAAAATTGGTTGATGTGAGTTAAGTAAGGTGAGCCCAAGACATCTACAAGAACAAGTTGGGTGATCGTTAAGGACACCTTAACAAGATCAAATCAACATCCAGGTTGAATTTGTCAAACTTGAAAGATTGATTTTTATAAAAAGTGACATCGGATAAAATTAAGTACACCAGGATATAATTAAGTACATCCATAGCCAAGAAGACCATCTGTACTTAAATAATAAATTGTTTATAATTTAAAATGTGATTTATTATAGGGCCTGGCACAAATCCCGCAAATTCCGGTCCCGTCCCGATCCCGGCGGGATTTGAAACTAAAAATGTCCATACTGTCCCGTCCCATCAGAAAAACAACGGGACGGGATGTGAGACTGAAATTTCCCGTCTCGTTAGGCCCGTCCCGTCCCATATATAAATTAAAATTGATCTTGACCGTTGATTTTAATTTTGTATTGCTATGTTTTTAATCTTGTATTGCTATGTTTTTAATCTTGTATTGCTATTTTTTTAATTTTCTTCTTTTCTTGTTAAACTTATGATATGTGAACTTGTGTAATAGATTATGGATGTTATTCTTGTTATATTTGATATTATTAGGTTATGGATTGTGACTTATGAATGTAAGCAAATTGTGTAATTGTAATTAGATCATAGATGCATGTTGTGATTTATGAATGTAAGCAAGTTTTTCTTCTTTTTTGTATCCAATTTTGTGGTGGGATTGGGCCCGTCCCGTCCCGATCCCGTCCCGTCCCATCCGGGATTGGGCCCGGCGGGATTTGCTCTCAAAATGTAAGACCCGTCCTAATCCCGTCCCGCGTGTAACAACCGGGACGGGACATGGGATGACCTCAATCCCGTCCCATGTCCAGCCCTAATTTATTACATATATTATTTTTTTATACTCCCGCCTTTTTTTATGGGCACATAATTGGTATTCCACTATTCCAGGTCTGCAACCACTTCTTGTTTGAAAATGGTCACAATCGATTATGTCATTTCCAGTATGGTTGTAGCAAATATCTACTTCCAACAGGTAATTGCTAGTGCAACGCATAAGTGATATGTGAAATGTGGTCGTAATAATGAATAATGGTTGCCTCGAGGTACAAAATGCATGAGTCCGCTTTGGGACAATAGACGTCGTACGAAGCATGTTGGTGATGTTCATTACGAGTCACATATCATGCTCATGCTGGAAGTATTATGTTTGGGGGAAAACGTGTTCAGAATATTTTCCACGCGTATCCCATTCGTGTCCCCAAAACCATTAATGATTGTCGCTTAGTATATTGGGCCATGATTTTGTGATCAACTCATTTTTTTAGCATGGGGTGACTATCCATCTTTATCAATAAATCACATAGAAACAAAAATTCAGCAAGAGAAATTTTGAAGCTCTTGATTGATGAAATAAAACTAAAACTATTCAATTACCTCTGTCTGATCGTACGGTGCATCAGAGCATGATATAATAGAAACACTATATATAGTTTGCGGGCCATATCCCATGCATAGTAATATCGGAGAAGGTGCTATGTTGCACTGTCTAAAGTGACAAATAGTATTTTATCAATGTTAAATATGTATGATATACTGATATAGTGTTGTTGCTTGGGTACCAATTAGAGTGGTGGTGATAAGTAGTATGTAGAACATGTTTGATGACATGATGAATTGATGGATGATACCTAGTATCTGAAATAAGGTTGAATTGTTTAGAATCATCAAAGTTCATGTATATATAACAGTTCCTACATTCTAACACCAAACTTTTAGAGGAGATTGATATATAATGTAATGTGAATCAATGACTAAGTTTTGCCTTTAGGAGTGGTATTTAACTTACGTTTAATAAATGGATCCAAGTCATGGATCATTGTTAACCAATACACTGATAAATGTATTTCTGAATCATTTCATGTCAAAATCCAAAATATTTTTTTCTTTTAACAACGAAATTTCTATCTATTAATGGAATGAATTGGTAATTTACGTACATGCAAGATTTTTTAAAATGACGTATAAAGTTCGTTATACGGGTGTGTAATTATTTCCAACTCACCCCCACTGATATCATACTAGGTTCTTCTAAAATTTCTTTTCTCACCTTGAAAGAAAATGTTCTCTTTCCTATAATTAGTATGTTTGGATAATATGTTAACTTCTTATAAAAATAATATTCTAATATGATGCGAGTGATATTAATTATATATGATTTTTTGTTTGTTTTGAATATGGTTGTGATTTTTATTATGCTTTTAATTCATGTTGCGATGTCATTGAGAGGGCATGTGGCCTGAAAGACTTTTAAGTATTCTAAATTTTCTCTTCTCATCTTGAAAGAAATGTTCTATTTCCTATAACTAGTTTGTTTGGATATATTTTCTATCCTTATAAACAAAATATTCTAATATGGTGCGAGTGATATTAATTATATACAATTTTCGTTTGTTTTGAATACAATTGTGATTTTTTTTGTGTTTTGGATTCATGTTGTGATGTCATTGAGATGGAATGTGGTCAACAAGGTTTCAAGTATATTATTATTCATGCTGCGATTTCACTGTAGATCTAGCTAGTTGTGGATATATGACCGTGCAAAGTTTATTGTGTTGATACAGTAATATCTGACCTTGCTCAACTAGCACTTAATAGGTAATTTTTTGCTGATAACTTTTGATACCAAATAAAAAAGTGTGAACATTAATATATAGTTTCCAAAAGAAGTGGTAAGTGCACAAATTTTTTAATTTTTTTAATACATAGAAAAATACACTTTTATATAAAATCACGAAATGTTAATTTCATCTCACAATAAATAAATAGTGACATCACTATCGTTGTTTTCTTTACATGTAACAGTAAATTTGGAGGGTTACAATTTTTATAGTTTGTCTAAAGTTTGATAATCTCAGCTCCGGCCGTGAATATGAGATAAATAAAATGTTATACTCTTCGTTATATTAGTTATGTTTAGCTTTATAGCATTCCATTAAGATTTCGACATAATGATTCGGAGTTGAATGAAGCAATGAACCGCGTTTTTTCTTTGGTTTGCAATTAGTTGTAGATCGAGAGGTTTAAATAGGCAATTCATGGTACGCATAAGTGGTATAAATCGTGATCGATATAAGTGTGAAGAAAATTTCCAAATAGCTAATGCATAGGCAATCCACAAATAGGATAATTTGATTGCCCTCAGTTGCTATAATTGTATTAAAAGTGATGATCGAGCTTTTTAACTTTCTTGCATGCATGCATTTCATCTCCCGTTACTATTGGTATGTGATATGTTTGTTATGATATTTGAGTTAAGATTATTTTGCACTATTAAAGTCTGAACAATCATCTTTACTAACAAACTTAATTTCATAATGCTAACAATGTATTACGCATTTTAGTTCATTAATTTAAGCAATTACCTATTCTACTCATAGAATGAATTAGTAGTGTATATTGTCTTTTAAATTGAAAGGACCTAACCCCGATTCAGTTACCTAAACCGGAATCGAAACCCTTCTGAAAACACGAACCAACAAAAACCATTCAAAATTTCGGCAGAGTTTCGTTACTAACGTGGAATTGCATAAACCTGCACCCTGAAAATAACACTTTGTCCTATGCCACAAAAGCCAAACCGTGGGCGCCAATCCCATCCGGATTTCTCAACATCAATATAATAACAAATAACAGAAAACATATCTGTATAATATAATATATCCGAGAAAATCCGCGTAAGACATGTATTAGAATGTATCAGAGCGACCTCTAGTGTAAATATATACAATATACACATCAGTAGGCGAAACAAGAACCTACTGGAAAACACAGGTAACTCTGATCACTAGCCTCCAACCGCGACGTGAAACACCAGAACCTGAACTGCAAACTGGGCACGAAAACCGAAAAGCCCAGGGGAAAGACATGAAAACTGTTAGAGTGAGTGGACGAAAATAAATGTCTTTCACCGAATAATATATACGTTATAAAAACATATGCGAGTCGAATGTATAAAAATCAAATGGTACACGAGGGACACTCTAACTCCTCACGCGTCCGGGTACACGAGGGAGACTCTAACTCCTCACGCATACAGAGCATTCATAAAATCCCACGGGGTCGCTCGTGGACACATCCGTGCTAGTATAGTCCGAATCACGGGATCTCAGACCCACACGTGATTCTAGCCAGAAAGGCCTCAGGTCAGGGTATCTGTTTCCACCCGGAACTACATTGGCACAAGAAACAGTCCCCCCTGGTAGGTAGGCACCCTCGGGGATCATTCGAGATGCGAGTGTATCGATACAACAACATATATAAAGACCGTACTCTGTGTAAACCAAATCGTAAATAGTTCAATGAAATGCATGAAACAGTATATAAGTGTATATACGTAATATATACTGGAATAGACATAATCGTATAACACATGCTCATGTAAATCGAAATCTCATATGCATGCTCAAGTTTGTAAAACGTATATAAAGACTCGCAAACAATCCGTGAAAAGAAACTGTCCACTCACAGATCAGCAAAACGCGCACTCGCGCTAATCTTGTGGTCCGGCGGAAGATCCCTCGCCAGAAGCACGATCTCACTCTCGATCTTGATCTCCTGAACATTCATAAACATAACTGATCAAAAACATAATCCACAACTCTGTACTTAACCACGGAAACCAACTGTTCCCGGAAATATACAATGTAGTACAAAATGATTAACGGAATTCCCGAAATCTCCACTCGAAACCCTCGACTGAAAATCCGTTACCCAAATCAATCTGAAAATCTCTGGACGATAATCAGTGCGCGATTACGAGAAAAATGACATTAAAAACGTCGAAAACCAAAAAATCAACTCCTCGCCGGAGCTCCGCCGTTGACCGCCGCCGGCGGCGGCGGCGCGTTGTCAACGGTGGAATTCCACGGCGAGAAGCTCCAGAATTGAAGACCACATCAAACCCAACCATTTTCATAACTACCATCAAGGCCAAAACTAATCAGAACTGCCTCAATTCCAGCCAAAACCGAACGGAAAATTCATCTCCGGTGACCTAATCGGACCTCCACAAATCCTCAATTTTAACTCAATCCAAACACACGGGGAGACTCACAAGGCCAAGGGGAGTCGAACCCCCCTAACCTCCACCACCGTGGCTCGCCGGAAAACGGCAAACCAACACCGGCGACAAAACCCAAACCGACCCGATTCGGGTTTAACCAAATCGCAACCAATTCTCATGAATTCAATTGTAAAACGACTTAGAAACTCAAGGTGAAGCTAATCATACCCTTGCCGAAGTCGGAGGGGGCCGGAAAAGGGACGTCGGACGGCGAAGACCAAAACGGAAACTGTCCTCCCTCGGTCAACGGTCAAGCTTTCCAAAATTGGAAAGTCAATGGGTGGTCAACGTCAGTCAAAGCTCAAACTGTGATTTTCGACTATTTCTCGACTATTCCCGCTATTTATACTCGCGCCTCGGGTCGATCGACGATTTGAAATGGATAACTATCACGATTCGGATAAATACGAAACAATCGGATAAACTCGTCGAAAACTGAAACTTCAAATAATTGTATTATATTCCTCGGTTATCAAAAAAATCATCCGGAACCGCCCTCGAGCTCGAAATCACATATTCTACAACTTCCATGAAGACACTCAACTCAAATTCTCGGCCGAAAATATAGTCGCGAATAGAATCGACAAACCACACATAAATCGTAAAACTGCGACTATGACCAATCTCGTGAATCGTGCAGAATACACAACTGATTCTGGTTCGGGTCGTCACATAAATTGAAAGTAATGTATGGATATTGTCTATGATATATTCATGTATCCTGAGTCACTGTAAATGTGAAATCCAAAATATCTTCTTTCCTCTCAATATGAACCCTCCTCTGAATTATTATAAAAATTGAGCATTCAAGCAATGAACTATATCTATATTGATGTGGCTTCCTAGGGATAAAAAGATCAAACAAAGACATATACAAAAAACAAAAGGCCATAAACGCATTTCTTTAAACAATTGCATTTACAATAATATAAGAAAAGAAAATGATCCTGAATCTCTGACGGCTGGTACATTGTAATAGTATCTTAAGTTATTTATATAGACGATATCTATTAGAATTATTGCCCTCGTATGTCTTAGAAATGAATAGCTCCCATACCAAACGTTTGGTTTCATGACCCATGTAGTCGAAGAACGTCATCGAAAAAATAATAACGTGTAAAAATAAAAGTATAAAAGATTAAACAAATTTAATATGCTCAGGTCCATTACATTGGAGTGACCCGTTTTACCAAATAACCGGATCCGACCCACATAAAAGCCAAGTAAAAAAAAATACGAAATCACCACAGGGAAACGACGACCACCACTGCCTTTGCTCTCTCTCTCTCTCTCTCTCTCTCTCACTCTCACTCTCATCATCATTTTCCTCACGGCGATGATTCTTCTTCATCTCTACAACAAAGAACCCTAGGGCTCCGTCGCTCGCGGCCAAAAAAAAAAAACCAAACCAAACAAATGGAGCCTCCGCCTCCGTCGGAGTCAATATTCCTTGAAGACTTCGGTCAAAAGGTTGACCTGACTCGGCGAATCCGCGAGGTCCTACTCAACTACCCGGAGGGCATCACCGTGCTCAAGGAGCTGATTCAGAACGCCGACGACGCCGGCGCCACGTCAGTCCGTCTCTGCCTCGACCGCCGTCGCCACGGCTGTAAATCGCTGCTGTCGGAGACCTTAGCGCCGTGGCAGGGACCGTCGCTGTTGGCTTTCAACGACGCCGTTTTCACTGAGGAGGATTTCGTGAGTATTTCGAGGATTGGAGGGAGTAGCAAGCACGGCCAGGCCTCCAAAACCGGCCGGTTCGGGTGAGTTTGAGCTTTTTCAATTTCGTTTAGCCCACATTTGCTCACATATTTGCTCACATTTTAGGTTATGAATGATCACAAGGTTTTGATTAGGTTGTAATGTAGTTATTTTTGGCGGGAAACAGGTGAAATTCAGCTGATTTTTTATTGGTTATGTGTGTAATTGTTAGGGTTGGACTATATTTGCTCACATTTTAGGTTATGAATGATCACAAGCTTTCGATTAGGTTGTAATGTAGTTTTTTTGGCGGGAAACAGGTGAATTCTGCTGAATTTTGATCGGTTTTGTGTGTAATTGTTAGGGTTGGATTCAACTCGGTTTATCATTTAACTGATTTACCATCGTTTGTGAGTGGGAAATATGTGGTGTTGTTTGATCCACAAGGCATTTTCTTACCGAATGTATCAGCTTCAAATCCAGGGAAGAGAATCGACTATGTTTCGTCCTCGGCGGTTTCTGTATACCATGACCAGTTCTTTCCTTACTGTGCTTTTGGATGCGACATGAAAACGCCTTTTGCGGGGACGCTATTCCGGTTCCCTTTGAGGAATGCACAGCAGGCAGCGACCAGTAAGCTATCGAGGCAAGAATACTCTGAAGAGGATCTCTCGTCGTTGTTGCGTCAACTGTATGAGGAAGGAGTTTTCACTCTTCTGTTCCTCAAAAGTGTATTGCGTATTGAAATGTATGCGTGGAACGATGGGGACTCTGAGCCGAGGAAGCTTTATTCGTGCTCTGTCAGTTCTGCGAGTGATGATATTGTTTGGCATCGGCAGGCAATCTTGAGGTTTCCTAAGTCAGTGAATTCTACAGAGAGTCAAGTGGACTGCTATTCGGTGGACTTCTGTAGGGAGGCAACAGTAGGGACCCATTCAGAGAAGAAGATAGATACTTTTTATTTAGTCCAAGCACTGGCATCTGCAACTAGTAGGATCGGCAAATTTGCAGCTACTGCTTCTAAGGAATATGATATGCACTTGCTTCCGTGGGCATCAGTTGCTGCTTGCATATCAGATAATTCCGAACAGGTTAGTTGCCATACTTAATACATCAATGACTTTTCGGTTCAGCTGCATTAGTTTCAGTCATATAAGTTGTTATGTTGTTTATCTCTGCATGCGATTCAACAAACTGATATTGTTGAATTGTGGATTTGAAACAGAACGATGCTCTTAAGGTTGGTCAGGCTTTCTGCTTCCTTCCCTTGCCAGTAAGAACTGGCCTGACAGTGCAAGTTAATGGATATTTTGAGGTGTCGTCAAATCGCCGTGGCATCTGGTTTGGAGCTGACATGGACAGAAGTGGAAAAATCCGTTCTCTCTGGAACAGGCTTCTTCTAGAAGAGGTAGTGGCACCTGCTTTTACACAACTTCTTCTTGGTGTACGTGGACTGCTAAATTTGAGGAGCTTGTACTATTCGTTATGGCCAAGTGGTTCTTTTGAAGAGCCTTGGAATATTCTTGTCGAGCATATATACAAAAATATTTCTAATGCACCCGTCTTGTATTCAGATCTTGAAGGTGGAAAATGGGTGTCACCAGTTGAAGCTTTTCTACATGATCAGGAAGTTACTAAGAGTAAGGAGCTCGGTGAGGCCCTGATTGAGCTTGGAATGCCTATTGTAGGTTTACCTAATACTTTATTTGATAAGCTCTTGAAATATGCTTCCACTTTTAGGCAGAAGGTGGTCACTCCTGATACGGTACGTTGTTTCCTCAGGGAGTGCAGATATCTTTCTACTTTGGGTAAAAACTACAAGCTTGTATTGTTGGAATATTGTCTTGAAGATTTGCTTGATGCTGATGTTGGGACACATGCCTATAACCTGCCTTTACTTCCATTGGCAAATGGTGAACTTGGAATCTTGTCCGAAGCGTCCAGAGGAATTTCGTACTTTATTTGCACTGATGTAGAATTCAGGCTGCTTCAACAGATATATGATAGAGTTCTTGATCAGAATATACCAATGAATTTACTACATAGACTCTATGCTATTGCGAAGTCCTCAAAAGCGAACCTTGTGATCTTCTGTGTTCAGTACTTTGTTCAATTTTTTCCGAAGTTCGTACCTGCTGACTGGAAAGGTAAAAGCAAAGTGCTTTGGGATCCAGAGTCTTGTCAAAATCACCCTACTTTTACATGGTTTGTGCTGTTTTGGCAATACCTTCGGACTGAGTGCAACAAGCTGTCCATGTTTAGTGAGTGGCCCATTTTTCCGTCTACCTCTGGCCATCTGTATAGAGCCTCTAGGGTCTCTAAATTGCTAAATGCAGAAAAGCTTTCAGACAAGGTGCGTGCTGTACTTGTTAAAATTGGTTGCAAAATTCTGAACCCAAAATATGGAGTTGAACACTCAGATTTGTTTCATTATGTGAGTGATGGTAATGCTACAGGCCTACTGGAATGCATATATGATGCTATCTCATTGAATGGTGGCACCATAGCAACTTGTTTTCATATTCTAGAAGCAGAAGAGAGAGATGAACTCCGATCATTTCTTCTCGACCCAAAGTGGTACTTTGGAGACTGTATGAATGAGTCTGCCATAAAAAATTGCAAGAGGCTGCCTATTTATAAAGTCTACGGTGGAGGTGCAACTCAAGCTTTCCAGTTTTCAGATCTTGAAAATCCTCAAAAGTACTTACCACCACTAGATATTCCTGAGTATTTCCTTGGAGCTGAGTTCCTTATTAGCTCGGATATTGAGCTGCAGATTCTGTCAAGATACTATGGAATTGAAAGAATGGGGAAGACACACTTCTATAAGCAGCATGTATTAATTAGAGTTAGGGAGCTGCGACCTGAGGTACGGGACAACATTGTTCTATCTATTCTGCGAAACCTACCACAGTTGTGCGTTGAGGACACGTCTTTCAGGGAGTATTTAAGAAACTTGAAATTTCTTCCGACCCTAAGTGGTGCTCTTAAGTGTCCTTCTGCATTGTATGATCCTCGTAATGAGGAATTATATGCACTATTAGACAATTCAGATAGTTTTCCCTGCGGTCCTTTCCAGGATTCTGATATTTTGGATATGCTACAAGGTTTAGGCCTTAGAACATCTGTGACCCCTGAGACGGTCATTCAAAGCGCTCGACAAGTGGAACGATTAATGCACGAAGATCAGCAAAAGGCACATTCAAAAGGGAAGGTCCTTCTGTCATATCTAGAAGTTAATGCAATGAAATGGATACCCAATCCGTTAGATGCTGATCAAGGAACAGTTAACAGAATGTTGTCACCAGCTGCAATTGCATTCAGACCTCGTAACTCAAAATCTGATCTCGAAAAGTTCTGGTATGATCTTCGGATGGTCTCTTGGTGCCCAGTTATAGTTTCTCCTCCATTTTTGACTTTGCCATGGCCTGTTGTGTCATCCACAGTTGCTCCTCCAAAGCTTGTGAGATTGCAAGCAGACATATGGCTTGTTTCAGCTAGCATGCGAATACTAGATGGAGAATGCTCATCTACAACGCTATCAACTAAGCTTGGGTGGTCTTCTCCACCAGGTGGAAGTGTCATTGCAGCGCAACTACTTGAGCTTGGGAAGAATAATGAGATTGTGAATGATCAGGTCCTTCGGCAGGAGTTGGCCTTGGCAATGCCAAGGATATACTCGATACTGGCAGGTTTGATCGGTTCTGATGAGATGGACATTGTAAAGGCTGTTCTTGAAGGTAGTCGATGGATTTGGGTAGGAGATGGATTCGCAACCGTGGATGAAGTTGTCCTGCACGGTCCTATTCATCTGGCTCCTTATATACGGGTTATACCTGTTGATCTAGCCGTTTTTTCGGAATTATTTCTGGAGCTTGGCATTCATGAATCTCTAAAGCCAGTAGACTATACAAATATTTTAGGTAGAATGGCTTTGAAGAAAGGATCCTCTCCTCTTGACACTCAGGAAATCCGAGCAGCTTTGCTGATTGTTCAACATCTGGCTGAAGCTCAGATACATGACCAGAATGTTAAAATTTATTTACCTGATATTTCAGGCATATTATATCCTGCTGTTGACTTAGTTTACAATGACGCCCCTTGGTTGCTTGGCTCAGAGGATTTTGATAGCCCTTTCGGTGGTTCATCTAACATGCCACTGACTGCGAGGAGAACAGTTCAAAAATTTGTTCATGGGAACATATCTATTGATGTTGCAGAGAAGCTTGGTGTCTGTTCTCTTCGTAGGATATTACTTGCTGAGAGTGCTGATTCAATGAATTTGAGTTTATCTGGAGCCGCTGAAGCTTTTGGACAGCATGAAGCATTGACAACTAGGCTTAAACACATACTTGAAATGTATGCAGATGGACCTGGAATTCTTTTTGAGCTGGTTCAGAATGCAGAGGATGCTGGAGCTTCTGAGGTGAATTTTCTTTTGGACAAAACACAGTATGGGACTTCTTCAGTTCTTTCACCTGAAATGGTAGATTGGCAAGGCCCTGCATTGTACTGTTTTAATGACTCTGTCTTCAGTCCTCAAGATCTTTATGCAATCTCACGCATTGGCCAGGAGAGTAAGCTAGAGAAATCTTTTGCGATAGGGAGATTTGGGTTAGGTTTTAATTGTGTCTATCACTTTACAGACATCCCAATGTTTGTTTCTGGTGAAAATATTGTTATGTTTGATCCTCATGCGTGTAATTTGCCTGGGATTTCTCCTTCTCACCCTGGTTTAAGGATCAAATTTTCTGGCAGAAGAATTATGGAACAGTTTCCTGATCAATTTTCTCCCTTTTTACACTTTGGTTGTGACCTGCAGCATCCATATCCTGGAACGCTTTTCCGATTTCCACTCAGGAGTGCTAGTGCTGCTTCCCGAAGCCAAATAAAGAAAGAAGGATATGCCCCTGAAGATGTCTTATCTCTTTTTGCTTCATTTTCAAAAGTTGTTTCTGAGACTCTGCTCTTCCTGAGAAATGTTAAAGTGATCTCTGTTTTTGTCAAGGAAGGAAGTGGACGTGAAATGCAACTTTTACATCGTGTGGAGAAGCATTGCAATAGTGAGCCTGAAATGGAACATAATGCACAACAGGATGTGTTTGGTCTTTTTCATGGAGATCGGCAAAATGGTTTCGATAAAGAACAATTCCTAAAGAAATTGAGAAAATCAACAGACAAGAATTTGCCGCATAAGTGCCAGAAGGTTATTATCACTGAAGAAAGATCATCCGGTAATGTATCACACAGCTGGATAGCCTCTGAGTGTCTAGGTGGTGGACAGGTAAAGAATAAATCTGTGGTTGTCAATAATAAGTCGCATACTTATCTCCCCTGGGCATGTGTTGCTGCACATTTACACACTTCCAAGATTGGTGCGCAAACAACTGATATCCTGGAGGGTAACAATGCATGTGCTTTAGATCCATGTGAAGATAGAAAAGACTTTGAGGGCCGTGCTTTCTGTTTTCTACCACTACCAATCAGTACTGGTCTTCCAGCACATGTTAATGCGTATTTCGAGTTATCATCTAATAGGAGGGACATCTGGTTTGGCAATGACATGGCTGGTGGTGGAAAAAAACGTTCAGATTGGAACATGTACCTGCTTGAAGGAGTAGTTGCTCCTGCTTATGGCCATATGCTAGAGAAAATAGCTCCTGAGATAGGCCCATGTGACTTGTTCTTTTCACTATGGCCTAAAACAAGAGGATTAGAACCTTGGGCTTTAGTGGTGCGGGAACTTTATATTTTTATCGTTGACTGTGGCCTTCGAGTGTTATATACAAAAGCTAGAGGGGGCCAGTGGATCACAACCAAACAAGCTATATTTCCTGACTTTACTTTCAATAAGGTAGATGAGCTTGTTGAAGCATTATCAGATGCTGGTCTACCTCTGGTATGTGTTTCCGACCCAATAGTTGAGAGATTTAAAGATGTGTGCCCCACCTTGCATTTTTTGACACCACAGTTGTTGAAAACCGTGTTAATCCGAAGGAAACGCGAATTTAAGGATAGAAATACAATGATCTTGGCTCTTGAATATTGTTTACTTGACTTGAAGTTGCCTGTTCAATCTGCTGGTCTGTATGGTTTGCCTTTACTACCCCTTGCTGATGGCTCGTTTACAACAATTGATAAAAATGGGATTGGGGAAAGGATATATATCGCACGTGGGGACGAGTATGATCTTCTTAAGGATTCGGTCCCTAACCAACTTGTGGATTGCAGAATTCCAGAAAATGTTTATGAGAAGCTTCATTACATAGCCCAGAGTGAGGCCTCAAATATTTCGTTTCTGTCATGCCATTTACTGGAAAAACTCTTTCTGAAGTTACTTCCAGCAGCGTGGCATCATGCGAAACAGGTGACGTGGAATCCTGGTCAGCAGGGTCATCCAAGTGTAGAGTGGGTAAGGCTTCTCTGGAGCTACTTGAGGTCATCATGTGATGACTTGTCACTCTTCTCCAGATGGCCAATCTTGCCTGTTGGTAACAATTGTCTCGTGCAACTATATGACAATTCAAACATAATCAGAGATGATGGCTGGAGTGAGAACATGTCATCATTGTTGCGGAAAATAGGATGTGTTTTCCTGAGGCAGGACCTCTCTGTAGATCATCCACAGTTGAAATATTTTGTGCAGTTGCCGACAGCATGCGGCTTATTGAATGCATTTCTGGCAGTTGCAGGTAGGCCAGAGAACATTGAGGGCCTTTTTGATGTTGCAACAGAAGGAGAGATGCATGAACTTCGGAGTTTCATTCTTCAGTCCAAATGGTTTGTTGAAGAGAAGATGGAAGATAAGCATATTGACATCATTAAACACCTTCCTATATTCGAGTCATACAAGAGCAGAAAGTTTGTAAGTTTGAGTAATCCTGTCAAAATGCTTAAACCTGGTGATATTCAGGAGGATTTTTTGAGTGATGACTTTGTACGTACTGAATCAGAGAAAGAGAAAATTATTCTGAGAAGATATTTAGAGCTTCAGGAACCCTCCGGGATGGAATTCTACAGAGATCATGTGCTAAACTGTATGTCAAAGTTCTTGTTAGAGAAAGAATCTCTTTTAGCCATCCTTCATGGGCTGCAGCATTTAGCTGAGGATAACAATTCATTAAAATCAGAAATTTCCGAAATACCATTTGTTTTCGCAGCTGATGGATCATGGCAGAAGCCTTCCAGGTATGACTTCTCATGTCTTATTCTAGTTTTATTTTCTTATAATGAGTGTCTTTCTTGTATAATGATGGTGGACATTTTTGCTGTACTCATGTACTGTTATTTTATGTTGTATCTTTTACGTCAAGGTCTGTAATATAAGGAACTTCAATCATGTTAAGTATGTATTATACTCATATTGTCATACTTGAGCTCCTAATTTGGAATCACGAAATATAATAGGCAATTGATTTTAAGATGCATTGCGGGAAGTTCCATGACTACTATTGTTTGAACAGCTTGAAGTCTATCTAAAACATTCCATCCTGTAGGAGCTCTCTTTTATAGTGGTTCTTTGTTTTGGAAGTATGATATGTATTTTCATGTTAGGGTCCATGGTAGCGGTTATTACGTATTTATAATATGTATTTTCATGTTAAGGTAGCATATAATGTGATAATCTTGAGATCCAGGTCATATCAATGTGCACACTATTTTGATATCACATCATGCATTCAAGTTTCCTTCAATCAGCTTCTCTAAGAGGATATATCATGCTCTTTAAATTTGTTTTTTTTTTGTCAGGCTCTACGATCCTCGAGTCACTGCCTTAAGAAAGATGCTACATGGAGAAGTTTTTTTCCCTTCTGACAAGTTTGCAGATACAGAAACTTTGGAGATATTAAATACATTTGGTCTCAGAAAAACTCTGGGCTATTCTGGTTTGGTTGATTGTGCTAGGTCAGTTTCGCTACTGCATTTTTCAGGGGATTCAAAGACACTAAGTCATGGGAGGAAGTTACTCATGTGTCTAGATGCACTGTCGTTAAAGCTTTCGACTGAAGAGAATAAGTCAACCAGTTCTGTTTTCCAAAACGAAACTGGAACTGAGGATGGTGTACTTATGCATGTTGATTCTCCAATGGAAAATGAGAACGAAACCATAGATGATCTGGAATTAAATTCTTTTGTTGACAACTTGATTGGTGATAAACCAGAAGAGGATTTTTGGTCCGAAATGAGGGCTATTGCTTGGTGTCCTGTATGTATTGATCCACCTCTTAAAGGAATCCCATGGTTGAAATCCAATAATCAAGTGGCATCCCCAAGCAATGTAAGGCCTAAGTCCCAGATGTTTATGGTTTCCTGCTCGATGCATATATTAGATGGTACTTGCCACTCAACATACTTGCAAAAAATGCTTGGCTGGATGGATCGGCCGAGCATAAGTGTTTTATCCTTGCAGTTGATTGAGCTACCCAAGCTCTATTTTCAGCTTAAATCGCCTTCATATGATATCCCCGATGTTGATGCTACACTCAGCGAGGGGATTCCATTGCTCTATTCAAAATTGCAAGAGTATATTGACACTGAGGAATTTTCGGAGCTGAAATCAGCAATACATGGTGTCTCCTGGGTTTGGATTGGGGATAACTTTGTAGCTCCAGATGCACTTGCATTTGATTCGCCTGTGAAGTTTACTCCATACTTGTATGTTGTCCCATCTGAATTGTCGGGATTCAGAGTTTTGCTCGTCAAATTAGGTGCACGGATTAGTTTTGATACTTCGGATTATTTGCATGCTTTGCAATGCTTGCGGAATGATACGAAAGGATACCCATTGTCAACAGATCAGTTAAGTTTAGCTCATTGCATCCTTGATGCTGTAGCAGACTGTTGCTCGGAGAATTCACTATTTGAAGCATCTAATATGCCAATCTTAATTCCAGATTCTTTTGGAGTTCTCCTGAATTCTAGCGATCTTGTTTATAATGATGCACCATGGATGGAACACAATACTCTTGGGGGGAAGCATTTTGTTCATCCAACTATCAGCAATGATCTCGCCAATAGATTGGGGATACAATCACTGCGTAGCCTCTCTTTAGTTGATGAAGAACTTACTAAGGACCTTCCATGCATGGACTTTGCTAGAATTAAAGAGTTATTAACATCATATGGGGAAAAAGATCTGTTATTGTTTGACTTGCTTGAGTTGGCAGATTGTTGCAAAGCCAATAAGCTGCACCTAATCTTTGACAAGAGAGAACATCCACGCCAGTCTCTGCTGCAACATAATATGGGTAAATCAAATTTTCCTCTGCTAATAATTATTTTCCGTTGATTGATAAATTGGTTTTTTTCTCCAAGCTCTAATTCTGTTAGTCTAATTTGCCATCCCAAAAGAAGAAGGAATTATGTAAAGAGATAATTTTTTAATATTTTTCTGTTGGGATAATCCAAGTGTACTTTCTCTTTTTCTTCCTTTGTATGCCTGCTGCACTTCATATTATTTCTAGGTGGGCATGCTAGATCATGGATTCGTGCCATGAATATTGAGCTTTATTCTAATTTATTGTTTGTATAGGTGAATTTCAAGGGCCTGCCCTATTAGCCATATTGGAAGGAGCTAGCTTGAGTAGAGAGGAAGTGAGTAGTCTCCAGTTCTTACCTCCATGGAGATTAAGGAGTGCTACTGTGAACTATGGTTTGGCTTTGCTTAGCTGTTATTATGTCTGTGATCTCCTCTCTGTTGTTTCTGGTGGCTATTTTTATATGTTTGATCCCCGTGGTATGGTCCTTGCTGCACCTTCAACATCCACTCCTGCGGCAAAAATGTTTCCTCTGGCAGGTAACTATTCCAAAATACCTTACATGCGTACTTCATTTAGGTGAATTTTTTTCTTTTGAAATAATTATTCTATTTATTTTTGTAATTAATTTTTCTCTGTAATTTATGTTTTGAAACCTTGTATTCATCTTCTGCTGAGCAGTTTTAAAAGACGGAACTTCATTAAGCCTTGAATTTCAGGTACAAATTTGATCAACCGGTTCCGTGATCAATTTAATCCTATGCTGTTTGGCCCGGGTATGCCATGGACTATGTTGGATTCAACTATTATTCGAATGCCTCTATCTACTGATTGTTTGAATAATGAACTTGAGTATGGAATAAAGAAAGTGAAGCAGATTAGTGACAGATTTTTGGAGCACTCTTCTAGATCATTGTTGTTCTTGAAGTCAGTAATGCAGGTATTGTTAGTGCTCAATTTCCTTGCCATACTTTTTCATTGCAGCCTTTCACATAAGAATTTTATGGATGCTCAGGTCTCAATCTCAACATGGGAGGAAGGAAGTGCACAACCATCCGAGAACTATTCAGTTAGCATTGATTCGTCATCTGCTATGACGAGGAATCCGTTTTCAGAAAAGAAATGGAGGAAGTTCCAGATATCTCGATTGTTTAATAGCTCCAATGCCGCCACAAAATTGCATGTAATAGATGTGAACTTGAACCATGGGGCAGCAAGAGTTGTTGATCGATGGCTTGTTGCTCTTAGCTTGGGATCTGGGCAAACGAGAAATATGGCTCTTGACAGGTATTGCAAAAGGCTAGATATCATATCTGATTTTTGCTGCAGTATTTGTTATGTTTGACACTTATGTTAAATTCTTTGTAGGCGATATCTGGCATACAACTTGACTCCTGTCGCTGGAGTTGCAGCACATATATCCCGAGATGGTCATCCTGTTGATGTTTGTTTAACGAGTTCTATCATGTCACCTCTTCCTCTGTCTGGTGGTATAAATATACCTGTTACCGTTCTTGGATGCTTCCTTGTTTGTCACAATGGAGGTCGCTCACTCTTCAATTACCAAGACAGAGAAGCTGGTTCAGTGGAAGCTCGGGTGGATGCTGGAAATCTGTTGTTGGAAGCTTGGAACAAAGAGCTGATGTCATGTGTTCGTGATTCTTACATCGAATTGATTCTGGAATTCCAGAGATTAAGAACAGACCCTTCTACTTCTGCAATTGAGTCGAGTGCAGGTCGTTCAATCAGCCTGTGTTTGAAGGGATATGGAGATCAAATTTATTCTTTTTGGGCAAGGTCTAATGGGCATAATTTAGTAAAACAACTGGATGGCAGTATGCCTTCCATTGAAGTGCTTAAATCAGATATGGAATGTGTGATTGAGTTGGTTATACGGCCTTTCTATGCTTGTGTAGTTGATCTTCCTGTGTGGCAGCTTTACTCAGGAAATTTTGCCAAGGCTGAAGATGGTATGTTTCTTTCACAACCTGGACATGGTGTGGGTGGTAACTTGCTTCCGGCTACAGTTTGCAGCTTTGTAAAGAAGCACTACCCTGTGTTCTCAGTACCGTGGGAGTTGGTAACCGAAATCCAAGCCCTGGGGATAACAATTCGGGAAGTGAAACCTAAGATGGTTCGGAATCTGTTAAGAAAATCTTCATCATTGATTATTCTCCAGTCTGTTGAGATGTATGCAGATGTTCTTGAGTACTGCTTGTCTGATATTGAGATTAGAGAGCCTCTAACAGCTAACCAGAGCAACCCTAGCTATATCCAAGGGGAAAACCAATTTGCTGCTGGTGGGGGTCCTACTTCTCATTCAGTTACTCATATACATAGTTGTCCTGCATCATCTACACAGAACGCCACCAGTTCAGGAGATGCAATTGAAATGGTAACAAGTTTGGGTAGGGCTTTATTTGATTTTGGCCGGGTAGTTGTTGAAGATATTGGTAGGGCGGGTGGCCCCTTAGCTCAAAGGAACATGGGCACAGGTGGCAGTACCAGCATCTACGGAAATGGAGACCCAAAGCTTTCATCAATAGCAAATGAACTCAAAGGTTTACCATGTCCAACTGTAGCAGGCCGTTTAGTTAAGCTGGGGGTTACTGAACTTTGGGTTGGGAACACAGAGCAGCAGGGGTTAATGGCTACTTTGGCTGAAAAGTTTGTCCACCCTCAGATACTGGATAGATCAATCCTTGCGGAGATATTTTCAAATGATGGGCTACAACCGTTGTTAAAACTGCAAAGTTTCTCTCTTCACTTACTGGCCAGTCATATGAAACTAGTGTTCCATGATAACTGGGTGAGTCATGTAACGGGATCAAATACGGTTCCTTGGTTTTCATGGGAGAATAATAAATCAAGCTCTGGTGGTGAAGGTGGGCCTTCCCCTGAATGGATACGACTCTTCTGGAAGAATTTTAACGGCACTTTGGAAGATCTTTCACTCTTTTCTGATTGGCCTCTAATTCCAGCTTTCCTTGGTCGGCCAATCTTATGCCGTGTTAGGGAACGTAATCTGGTCTTTATTCCACCTCCTCTTAGTGATCCAACTTCTGAAGATTCTACTTTGGGGACCAATTCAACCGAAAGCAATCATACACCTGAATCTGAATCAATTCAAGCATACATCTCAGCTTTTGAAGTAGCTAAGAACCAACATCCCTGGTTGTTATCACTCCTAAATCAGTGGAATATACCTATATTTGATATAGGTTTCTTACATTGTGCTGGTCCAAACAACTGCTTCCCTTCTGCTGACCAATCGTTAGGGCAAGTTATTGCTTCCAAGTTGATTGCTGCTAAAGTTGCTGGCTATTTCTCTGAAGTCACTTCCATCTCAGCTTCAGATTGTGATGCACTCTTTGCACTTTTTGCTAATGATTTCTTGTCTAATGGTTCTAGTTACAGAACGGAAGAACTTGAAGTTTTGCGTTCACTTCCTATTTATAAAACAGTTGTGGGTTCATACACACGATTGTTCAGTGATGATCAGAGTATGATCTCTGCTAGTTCATTCCTTAAACCAGTTGATGAACGTTGTCTTTCTTATACCACTGGCTCGGCTGAATTTTCATTACTTCAAGCACTTGGAGTCTCTGAATTACATGACCAACAGATTTTAATTAGGTTTGGGTTGCCTGGGTTTGAAGGCAAACCTGAAGCTGAAAAGGAGGATATACTAATATATATGTACACAAATTGGCAAGACCTCCAAGCGGATAATTCTGTTGTTGAAGTGATAAAGGAGACTAAATTTGTAAGAAATGCTGATGAGTTCTGCACATCTTTGTACAGGCCCAAGGATTTGTTTGATCCTGGCGATGCCTTATTAACATCTGTCTTCTCCGGTGAGAGGAAAAAGTTTCCCGGAGAAAGGTTTAGTGCAGATCAGTGGCTTCAAATTTTAAGGAAAACTGGCCTACGAACTGCAACAGAATCTGATATAATACTCAAATGTGCAAAAAGAGTGGAACTTCTCGGAACAGAATGCATGACATCCAAAGATTTGGATGATTTTGAGGAACTAAGCAACTCTCAGAGCGAAGTTTCCATGGAAGTATGGACTTTAGCTGGATCTGTTGTTGAAGCAATTTTCTTGAATTTTGCTGTCCTATATGGCAATAACTTCTGCGATCTCCTTGGAAAGATTAAATGCATACCTGCTGAGTTTGGTTTTCCAAATGTTGCTGGAAAAAGGGGTGGCAAGAGAGTGCTCACTTCTTATAATGAAGCTATTCTGCTAAAGGATTGGCCTTTGGCCTGGAGCTGTGCTCCCATTCTTTCGAGACAAAATGTTGTTCCTCCTGATTACTCCTGGGGATCGCTTCAGCTTAGGAGCCCTCCAGCATTTCCTACAGTACTAAAGCATTTGCAGGTAAGTCTAGTAGTCCTTCTAATTCCATTCAAGATAACTATTGTGCTAAAACAGCACTAACATAGCTGTGCCCCAGATTATTGGGAGAAATGGTGGTGAAGACTCACTTGCTCATTGGCCCACTGTTTCTGGCATGATGACTGTTGATGAAGCTTCTTGTGAGGTCTTAAAGTACCTAGATAAGATTTGGAATTCTCTCGCATCTTCAGGTAGACTCCTTTGTGTTATGTTTGCAAATTCATTTTCAGATTTGTGGGCGGGGATGAGAAATATGTTGTGACCATTGGAGGTTTCCTATTATGTAATTGAGTAACATATTTACATTTGTAATTCTTTGTGCAGATATAATGGACTTGCAAAGAGTACCTTTTATACCTGCTGCAAATGAAACGCGCTTGGTGACAGCAAACTTGTTTTTTGCTCATCTGACAATCAACTTGTCTCCATTTGCCTTTGAACTTCCTACTTTATATCTTCCTTTCTTGAAAATTCTGAAAGATTTGGGACTTCAGGATATGCTATCAATTGCCTCTGCAAGGGACCTTTTATTTAATCTTCAAAAAACTTGTGGATATCAGCGTTTAAATCCAAATGAACTCCGTGCTGTGCTGGAAATTTTGTATTTTATCTGTGATGGGTCTGCAGAAGACATGTCCGATGGGCTCAATTGGACATCACCTGCAATAGTCCCTGATGATAGCTGCAGACTAGTTCATGCAAGATCCTGTGTGTATATTGATTCACATGGATCGCAATTTGTAAAATGCATTGATCCTTCCAGATTAAGATTTATTCACCCAGATCTTTCTGAAAGATTTTGTACAGTTATGGGAATTAAGAAGCTGTCTGATGTAGTCATAGAGGTAGCATGATCTTCCTGAACTTACTTTCTTTTGATATTTTCTTTACATGCTTCGCCGGTTATTTTATGCCATACTTTTTTTTGTGGATGTAGGAATTAGATCAAGGGGAAGATGTGCAAACATTGGATCGTATTGGGTTGGTTCCAATTGTAGCCATCCGGGAGAAACTGTTGAGCAAGTCACTTCAGAGTGCTGTATGGACGGTTGTTAACAGCATGGCTTGTTACATACCTGCGATTAAGAATTTATCTCTGGAATGCATACAAAAGTTATTAGAATCTATTGCTGAAAAGTTACAGTTTGTTAAGTGCCTTCATACTCGATTTTTACTCCTCCCACATTCTGTAGACATCACCCACGCTGCTAGTGATTCCATCATTCCAGAATGGATTAATGAATCCAGGCATCAGACACTTTACTTCATTAACCGGTCTAACACCAGTATTTTAGTTGCGGAACCACCACCTTATATTTCTGTTTTTGATGTTATTGCAATTGTTGCGAGTCTCGTCTTAGGGTCCCCTACTCCATTACCTATTGGATCTTTATTTGTTTGTCCTGGAGGATCTGAAACTGCAATTGTGGATGTATTGAAACTTTGTTCTGACAAGCAAGAAAAGGAAGCCAACACTGGAAGCAATGGCTTGGTAGGCAGAGAGCTATTGCCCCAAGATGTTCATCAAGTCCAGTTTCATCCACTGAGACCCTTTTATGCTGGAGAGATAGTGGCATGGCGGTCCCAAATTGGAGAAAAGCTCAAATATGGTAGAGTTCGGGATGATGTCCGACCGTCAGCTGGCCAGGCAATGTATAGATTTAAGGTGGAAACTTCACTGGGTTTGATGCAGCTGCTTCTGTCTTCTCATGTTTTCTCGTTCAAGAGTGTAGCGATGGGAAGTGAGTCTTTGTCAATGCCAATCGATGATGTTCATACAGTAGATCATAGGAGAACACGTACTGACGTGCCAGAAACTTCTGGACGTGGCAAACCAAGAGCTTCTCAGGTATGTCCCCCCTTTTGGTCGTGTCACCCTTTCCATTATAGGTTGGTTTTGCGTGCGGCTTTCTTTTTCCTTGTGTTTTTAGCCTTTTCTTATCCATATGATCTACTTGAACGTTGTTTCAAATTTTTGGAAAATCAGGCCATAGGAACTATATCCGGAGCCTTAATACTTGTAGCAAAATAATCAAACTTTGACTGATGACCATCACCTAGTTAGTTTCTTTGTTTGGTTTCTTTGCTTCTCTTTAGTGTCTTGTTTCTTCTTTCACAAGTTAGCTGCGCTACAGAGGCTTGATGTTAAAACCTTTGTTACCTTTTATCTTTTTATTTTTGAAAGGGCTTTGTTACCTTTTATTAATTGTATTAGTTTGATTAGACATTTAGACAGAAAAGACTTCCATGTCAAATTTCTTTCCTAACAGTTGATGATCTTTAATTAATTATTATGGGCGGCAGGAAGTTGGCAAAGACCTCCAGTACGGCCGAGTATCACCTGCCGAACTGGTGCAAGCAGTACAAGAAATGCTGTCTGCAGCTGGAATCTATATGGATGTGGAGAAGCAGTCCCTACTGCAAAAGACATTAACGCTGCAAGAACAGTTAAAGGAGTCACAGACTTCACTTTTGCTTGAACAGGTTTGTGACACTTCTTTCGTATCTCTTTCCAGGCTAGGAAGTTCTCTCCTTCCATCTTAAATATTTACATTCGATTTTCAGGAGAAGGCTGATGCTGCAGCAAAGGAAGCTGATACAGCAAAAGCAGCATGGGTTTGTAGAGTGTGCTTGAGTGCTGAAGTTGACATATCAATAGTCCCTTGTGGCCATGTACTCTGTCGGAGATGCTCGTCTGCTGTTTCAAGGTGTCCATTTTGTCGGCTCCAGGTCTCGAAAACAATGAGAATCTTTCGCCCATGAGAATCTTGTATGCAGGCCTTTTGTACATATTTTCAGTTTTGGGAGATGGATTCAACTTCTGTCTCGTAATCTTCTCTATGTCTAGTCGTTAATTTTTGTGCATAAAATTAGTTTTTGACGCATTGTATAGTAGTTGTCCATATTATTATGTGTAAATTGTAAAGTCATAGCCCCAAGTATAATTTCACCCGATCAATACCGTTTTTACTTTTGAGATATTCTTGTATGAGGAGACCTCCCCGAAACCAAAACCTTGCTGGTCATTGAAGTTGCATCTTGATGATCAACAACATGATTTATATTAATGTCCCAAATATTCAAAAAATTATAATAAATAGCTCGGACTTTCGAAATATTCAATAAAAATATGGACGAGTTTATATTAATGTCTTCTATAACTTTTGTGAAGAAAATGAGTCAAAAATCATAACTTAAAAAAATGTCAATTTTGAATTGTGACGAAATAAAGAATCATAATAAACACGTTGTTATAATGAATATATGTCCAACAAAAAACATAAGTCCAACATGACACGGATTACATTTAGCTCCCGTATGCTATCGATATATAAAATTGATTCAAAGTATATTAACACGCGTCTATTTTTTCGGATAATAATGACAAGTATTAGGATGACACGTGTCGGCTAGTTATTAGTTGAAAATATTATCCGGAAATAAAAAATTAAAATTTTAAATAATAATGAATAGTAATAGGAAGTCCTATTTTTGGCACCGCTGTGCGAAAAACAGGAATATGACTTCCTATTTTGAGGAATTCCTCATCCATTTGAGGAATTTCTCTTCAATATGAAGTCTTATTCTTGTTTTTCGTGCAGCGGTGCCAAAAATAGGACTTCCTATTACTATTCATTATTATGTAATCTTTTTTTTATAAATCCGATTAATATTTTCACCTATTAATTAGCCGACATGTGTCATTCTGGATAAGATAATCGGTAGCGGATTTCCGATAAGATTTCCGACAAGTAATTTTGAGACACGTGTCATGTCTACGTGTCAGTGTCGGCAAAATTATTGATTGAAGATATTTGGTAAGATTTCCGGTAAGATTACAAAACCAATGAGAATGTGACACGTGTAATGTCTACGTGTCGGTGTCGGCAAAATTATTAACGAAGATATTTGGTAAGATTTTCAGTAAGAATTTCAACCAATCAACAGTCGACACGTGTCATTATCTAAAAAAAATATGGTAATTCAAAATGGCTATAAAAGAAAGAGCTATGAGAGTGGAAGACTCACACCAACTATACATCACTTGTAGTTCTACTTGTATCTAAGCCACTCTAAACACTTCTTCACATTTTGGTTTCATCAAGATGAATCCTATGAGTTTCAGTACTTTTTTTTCAGTAGGAGGCGACAACAACGCCTACGAAATACAGAAATTGCCAATCAATTTGTTATCGACGCGGTGGCGGTTGATGTAGCATTTGATGATGAACTACCACCACGCCGCCGTGTAAATCAACCAAGGATGAGGGAGTCCAGGGGCCAAAATCTTATGGAAGATTACTTCATCGAACGCTCAGTCTTCACCGACCACGAATTTCGTCGGCGGTTCCAAATGAGCCGAAATATATTCAACTGTATAATGACGAACCTCTACAACAACGACCCCTTTTGGCATCAAAGAGCCCACGCCACTGGAATGGTCGGACTACTTCCCCAACAAAAGATGACCGGTGCTCTTCGGGTGTTGGCTTACGGCTCAGCTGTTGATCAGTGTGCCGAAATCACAAGGATGAGGGAATCAACAACTCTGGAGTGCATGAAGAAGTGATGCACCCAAGTTGTAGAGCTTTATGGTACCCGTTACCTCCGCGCTCCAGATCAGACAGACATCACTCGACTTCTAAGAAGGGCTAGATAGCGAGGATTTCCTAGTATGATCGGAAACATTGATTGCATGCATTGGGAGTGGAAGAACTTCCCAACCGCTTGGTCTGAGGCGTACTCAGGGAGGAAAGGTCGTCCAACTATCATCGTAGAGGCAGTGGCCTCATATGACACGTGGATCTGACAAAGTTTCTTTCGGGTACCAAGAGCTCAAAATGATATCAACGTGCTGTACCAATCAGATGTCTTCGATGCAATGCTTGCTGGAAGAAGTCCGACTGCGACTTATAAAGTGAACGGTATGACATATTGTAACACTTATTACCTTGCTGATGGAATATATTCGAGGTACCGTAACATCTTCCGAAATAAGCCAATTTGTTGCCATTTTTTCCCACAAAAAATAAAGGATTTAGAGGAGAGATGGAGAGATGGAGAGAGGGAGAGAGTGAATTTGTTGTGCAAAAATTGGTGTGAGAAATGAATGAAATGAAGATAGTATTTATAGAAAAAATATATGGGTCATTTGCAATTTTTGGGGACTTTTTTGGGTTTTATTTTGTAATTATTTCATTTCTGGCCGAAGTGGCTGTTGTATTTAAATCTGAGCTGTGGGATGGTTTAGATCCGTTCGAAATGGACGGCCCAGATCAACTTAGCTGTTGATCTGTTCGTTGCCCAAGAACGTCTGCTTGGTGGGCCCCACTCACATGGGTGACTCCATGCTAACGTAATTTTTTTTCTTCAACCAGGAGCGTGTATCACACGCGCCGGTGAAAAAGTAAAATTACGTTAGCCTGGCGTCACCCAGGTGAGTGGGGCCCACCATGCAGACGTTCGCTCGTTCTTCCTCAACCGAGGATACCGGCGAGGACGTCCCTCCGGTAAACGATCGGTCTCTCTCCATTTTTTCCCCGCTGCACCTCCCTTGATTGCCGGACATCCTCTAAACGGCGGGGCCCAAGCCGGACGTCCCCGAAATCATCCACAGCCGCAGCCGCCCTTATAACCTTGCTACCAAAAATGTCAAGTATTTTCCAAATCAAAGAGTCTCAAATGAGTCAGCTACTGTTGTCTGTTTAGATAGTATAGTTTCACTCTCGGGAGACATCCGATTCAAGACTGGAGATAGCTCTGAACATGTAAATTTTATAACTATACTTTCTTTCTTTTAATGCGTGATTAAATTGTGCAAATTATAGATGCTTTATGTTATTATGCAGGATTTTCTTCTGTTCAAGTATTCTCCATTAAGTCTCTTGACAATAGACACAAAATATATAATAGTTTATGTACTCCATTGCTGCAAAACTGAAGCATAAAGTATTCTCCATTAAGTCTCTTGACAATAGACACAAAATATATAATAGTTTATGTACTCTATTGCTGCAAAACTGAAGCATACAAATTTATCGGAAGAAAGAGAGGAAAAGAGCTAAAGAGAGAGTCCATGTTGTGGATGGATGCATTACCAGACTAAGTTTTCCCATAACTCGACCAACATTGTACAAGAAGTGCGTGGAAAAATGGAGATGCGGGGTATCGATCCCCGTACCTCTCGCATGCTAAGCGAGCGCTCTACCATCTGAGCTACATCCCCAAATTGCTTATTTGATTCTGTAATAAGAATAATTGCCTCAACTTTAACCATAACTGTCTACGTGGATCGACATGAACGCTCAAAATCACCCGCGAAATCTTCGTTTTGGATAAGAGAGATAAGAGAAGAGTCGAGGACTCGAGTCAGATTGACAAACCATGGCGACTCTGCAACTCCTCACTTCCGATTTCACCAAATCAACCACCACTCTCCTCAGACCTCGCCGCCGCCACTCCTCAGCCTCCTCTTTACCTCGCTCCATTATCAAAGCTTCTTCTTCTTCTCCACAGCTGAGTCGCAGACACTTCGTTTCCGACTCCGCCGGAGCTCTCTCTCTCTCCCTCACAGCTCCTTTAATCTTCTCCGCTCATCCCGCCAAGTCCGCCGAAGAACCCGCTCTCTCTGAATGGGAGAAAGTCTCTCTCCCTATCGACCCCGGCGTCGTCCTCCTCGACATCGCTTTCGTCCCCGACGACCCCAAACACGGTAACTATGTAATTAAATGTCTGGTCGAAATGTAATACACAATTGTAATTGTTGATGATGTTATAGGGTTTCTGTTGGGGACGAGGCAGACGCTGTTGGAGACGAAAGACGGAGGGCAGAGCTGGGCGCCAAGGTCGATTCCGTCGGCGGAAGACGAGGATTTCAACTACAGATTCAATGCCATAAGCTTCCGAGGGAAAGAAGGTTGGATTGTCGGAAAGCCTGCGATTCTGTTGCACACTTCTGATGCCGGTGACAGCTGGGAAAGAATACCGCTCAGCTCTCAGCTCCCCGGAGATATGGTTAGCTCAAATATTTAAATACTAATTTAATGTGGTACGGTGATAAGGTGTGTTGTTCTTCGGGGAGGTTTGATTTGGGAAATGTGTGCGTTGTAGGTGTATATAAAGGCAACGGGGGAGAAGAGTGCGGAGATGGTGACTGATGAAGGTGCAATTTATGTGACTTCGAATAGGGGATACAACTGGAAGGCTGCTGTTCAGGAGACTGTTTCAGCTACTCTCAATAGGTATATGTTACTTCGATAAATGGGATACAATCGGCGGGTAAATGAAACAAGTGGGAGTGTGAGACTTTTAAGTTTGTGATCTTGATGTAGGATAGTTTTGCTTGCTTTGTATCATATAGGATTGTTGATACTTAAGAGTCGAGATTCATGTATCTTGATTGCTTTTTGCAGAACAGTCTCTAGTGGGATTAGTGGTGCTAGTTACTACACAGGAACTTTCAATGCGGTCAATCGCTCCCCAAATGGAAGCTATGTTGCTGTGTCGAGTCGTGGTAACTTCTTCCTTACATGGGAGCCTGGTCAGGTGAGTTTTCATTGCTTCTTTTACTTTTGTACTCTATGCTCATATTGGGACATTCGGTCAATCTTAACTGTGCTCCTTTTACCTTCTATACGTGTTTAGCCATTCTGGCAGCCGCATAACAGATCCGTTGCAAGAAGAATCCAAAACATGGGGTGGAGAGCTGATGGTGGTCTTTGGCTTCTTGTTCGTGGTGGAGGACTTTTTCTGAGCAAAGGTACCGGGGTAAGTAAATACCAACTTCATGATATCATCTTTTGTCAAGCTGAGGAGAGAAAGCATTTTTCAAGAGTCGAGTCGTTATAGATGTCACCATTCAATGTGAATATGTGATCTCCTGATTCTAGTTTTGGTGTATAAGACTATTAATTATTATTTCCATAGATGTCAGTATTCAGATACTTCATCAACGAATCTTGTTGCTTTTATTTTTCTTCAAGGCTTCACGCTAAGTTATTGCTTACGATTTCAGATAACGGAGGACTTTGAGGAAGTTCCAGTTCAAAGCCGGGGTTTTGGCATTCTTGATGTTGGCTACCGATCAAAGGTTAAGTTTTAAACTAAAGTCCTCATGTCCTAAAAGTACTTGTATAGTTATTACATGTGTATTGACTGTTTGTAGTACGCAGGATGAGGCTTGGGCAGCAGGTGGAAGTGGGATTTTATTGCGGACTACCAACGGTGGAAAGACATGGGTCCGTGACAAAGCTGCTGACAATATTGCGGCAAATCTATACTCTGTAAAGTAAGTGAACCCCTTCTAAAGTTAATGAACTTATGATATTTTGTAGTCGGACAAATGAACACATTTGTATTTGTAAGGCACCAAACTTGAGCAATTCCTCTTTTGTCTCAAGTGATTAGAACTAAGCAGGAGTTCTTAAGCCTATTTGTGATCTGCACCCACAACAGCCTCTTACAAGCTCCAACTCTTGCAGGTTTATCGATGACAATCAAGGATTTGTGCTTGGGAACGATGGGGTCTTGCTTCGGTATCTTGGATGAAGTAATTCACACTCGGTAATATATTTTCTTGGGACGTCAAATATCACTTTAGAAAGTCGATTTATTATCTTACGACTGCATAGCGCTGCATAATCCTTCGGTACAAATTCCACAGTATATGCAGTTATGCACAAAAAAACTTACCAGTATTAACGAACAATCGTTGACATCTGAATCTGTGCAGGTTTATCAATAGTGCTCGCAAATTTTGTACTGCTGATATACATGTATGATCTGGTATCAACAAGCTGTCAACAGAGGTCTGAATGTCATTCATTTGATATTGTAATTTTGCTGTAATTATTACATATGAATATCATCACTTGTCAACAAATATGGTGCCTTGGAAACTAGCAGATCTGTAGCAAGTATTAGTTTTTGCTGATTCGTTATACGTAACTACCTTGATAACATTGTGGCTATCAAAAAATTTGGTACTGTTGAATTCAATAGCTGTTTTTGGCATAACTACAAAAGGCTATGAAACACTTGAAAACATTTCAGGTTGTTTTATAAGAAGCAAATCTCACATGTTTTCCCTACATCCTAACGTGTTACATTTACAAGTGCTACAAAGTAATTCGAGGGAAAGCAGTGTTCTAAAAATAGTTAGGTGCTAGTCTAGCGGTGATGAAGAGACGTAGCGCCTAAAGATTCTAGGCAGATATTTCATACATTTCGTAAATAATATTTACAATGCTCATCTTTGAGACTGCACTCTTGATTTTATTGATCTAAACGGCTAAATTGTTGCCTAGTGCTTAGCCGCCTAGACATGAACACCAAGGGATTAAGAATACGTTGTCGAAGAGGCAGGAACTAATTAAGGAAGCAAAACCAAACTTGGGCCACCTCCATAAAATCAAGCAGGGCTGAAAGGATAACAGCCCAAATAAAAGGACTCAAGAGTCAGGCCCAGCATCCAAAACAAATGACCCAATAGCAGCCCAATAAGCCCATTCCGCGCGCTCTCTCTCTCGCATTTCAACTCTGAAGAACAACAAACAAACTCCGACCACGATTTGAATCGAAATCATAAAACCCTATATGATGAGGAGCTTAATCTCAGGCGGCGCCAAGCTCATCGTCAGCAGCAGCAGCAGAGCAGCGCGAGTTTCTCGGTCACCGTGGTTGGGAATTACGACGTCGTTTTCTAGATGCTACAGTCTGATCCCAATGGTGATAGAGCACTCGTCCCGAGGCGAACGAGCATACGACATCTTCTCTCGTCTTCTCAAGGAGCGCATAGTCTGCATCAACGGCCCCATCAACGACGACACTGCTCACGTCGTCGTTGCGCAGCTCTTGTTTTTGGAGTCGGAGAATCCATCCAAGCCTATTCATATGTATCTCAATTCTCCCGGTGGCCATGTCACCGCAGGTCCGATGTCGTCATCCTTTTGCTCTCTTTTGTGTTTTCGAAGCTTTTGATTTCTGCTCGTTTCGTGATGAATGTTTTGCTGAGTTAATATGTATAATTGTGTCAGAAATGAGCTATATTTGTGTACGATGATCTGTTTAGGACGTTTGAGTTTGTGAAGTTTTGATTTCTGTGCAGTGTTATTGCTCATTTTCGCAATTTGCGTGATAAATGTTTACTTAGTTAGAGATTAGTTTGTTAGAAATGAGCTATAGCATATAGTTAATATTAGTCGAGAATGACTGATTTCTGTTTAGGATGTTTCTTGTTTGAAATTGTTGAGTAACTAGTTGGAATGAAATGAACCTTGTGGTTATTTCACTTGAATTTCATGTTCTGTGGTGACCGTTGTTTGGTCTGATAGATTGTAGTTGGGGAATGAAGTGGTGGTAAGATCGGTTTACGTAGGTTATTGTTATGGTTAGTGTCTAGCTCTAGTGGCACGTGTGGTTTTGAGTTGAGTGGATCTTGATAACAGGTCTTTTAATTGTCTATAGTTAAAGGTGCATCAGTGATGAATGTGATGAGATGATGTGATAACTAATGGGTTTATGTAAAAGTGGAATCCCAACTTGAAGTTGTGAATTTAATTTGAAGTATTAGTTTGGGAAGTTTGAAACTTCTATGCCTATGAATTTGAACAATAAAACTTGTGGTCTGAGGAATTGATAGATGTAGAGTGTGAAAAAACTTTATGGACAAGTTCCTCATTTGTGTTTTCAGGATTAGAAAGTATTTGGCATCCAATGAAAATGGTGTATGAGTTTTGGATGGAAACTAGAGCTGAGAAAGCCAAATAATTTGGGTGTATACTCTCACAGTGCTGACTGGTGAAATGAAACTAAGAATGATGGTGGTGATATTATAACATATTGTTGAAATGAACTTTAGTCTACGAGTAAATTTTATGACTGTTGAGTATTTTGAGCCTAGAGAATTGCCTCCTTCTTTCTTCCTCCAAGCTATGCAAAATGGGTACTTTGTTAGTTTGTTTTTTCTTATCTTTTGCAGTCTGTTCTGATTATAACATCTTCTGTCATACCTCCCACGTATGACAGGCCTACAATACAAAGAATTTTGGGAGTTTTTGGTGTTCGGTTGATTAGGATCTCAGCTCTTTCTTTATGATTCATGTCATATACCTTTACTTGTGAATGAAATGACACAACCCTATTCTTGGCCGTGATGCTTAGTATCGTTTGGTGCACAGGTCTTGCAATTTACGATACTATGCAGTACATTCGGTCACCGATCAATACCATTTGTTTGGGTCAAGCTGCTTCAATGGCTTCACTTCTCTTATCTGCCGGTGCCAAGGGTGAGAGACGGTCATTACCCAATGCAACAGTTATGATTCATCAGCCTTCAGGTGGGTATAGCGGACAAGCAAAAGATATGACAATTCACACGAAGCAGATTGTTCGTGTGTGGGATTCACTCAATGCCTTGTATTCAAAGCATACAGGGCAGTCCAAAGAGATAATCGAGAAGAATATGGATCGGGATTACTTTATGACCCCGGAAGAGGCAAAGGAGTTTGGAATAATTGATGAAGTCATTGATGAAAGACCAATGACTCTGGTTACTGATGCTGTTGGCAACGACATCAAAGAAGGCAAAGAAAGCAAACAAAAGGATAAAAGTTCAAACTAGATTCAGAGATTTAGGTCTCACGGAGGAACGTAGCTCCTTTTTTTTTAAAGTTTGGTAATTTAATATGTCCTGATTTTACATTCCCGAGTTTAACATGATTTCTTTTCCCCATTTGCAGTATAGTAGTCTTTGCTGAGATCTTTTTAGTGAGGCATATTCTGCTAGTATTTAGTTTGTTTTTCCTTCAGAAAAATAATGAATTTTTGCATCAGTTCTATGTATTTTATAAGAAATGAAGCATATGAAATCCCTGCTTGGGGTTTATAAGAAACTTTGATTATAAAAGTAGTAATTTAAATTCTAATGAGAATTATGTCTTTTGAGTGTTGGAAGCATCGAAGTACTTGCAGAAAAAGCACTTCATGGCTGAAAATGCTTTAAAAAAAGAAGGAAATTCAAACAAAAAAGAAAAAGAAACCCGTAAAAAATATACTACACTGAAAATAGAAAATCGAAAAATTACATAAATGTCATGGTCGTGTTTTCTATTGGTGCCCAAACCTCCAAAAGCCCAAGCCTCTCTCACAAAATCTGCAATCTCTCTCTGGTCGCTCTCTCTACGATTTGAATGTACTGCGGTGTTCGCCGATAACCTAGTCTCTCCGGTGCCGGAGCCGTCGTCGGAGATTCCAATTCCAGCGCCGCCGAGTTCGCGCGCGCTGCCCAACACGTGTGCGATTCGATTGAGATACGAGAATAGACGGATTGTTAGGGTTTTGCGTTTGTGGTGGTCTTGCTAAGATTGCGGCTTCATCGCCATGGCTCCGTCGCGTAGACGCGGAGCGAATAAAGCGAAGAACAAGACGCAGCTGAGCCTCGGCGATCTTGTACTCGCCAAGGTCAAGGGTCACCCTTTTTGGCCTGCCAAGGTTAGTCTCTCTCTCTCTCATCCAGTTTTTCTGCTACTAGTTTCTGCTTCTGCGTTTTGATGATGGCTAGTGTTTGTGATTAGCTGATTTTTTTTTAGCTCTTTTCGGACTGGCATTAGTTTACTGTGTACATCTCATTACGAATTATCGTGTACTAAATCTACTGAATAGGTATACACATCCTATTGGAGGAGCATCTATAGGTTTATCTGCTGTTTTAGAGTAATGTTTAGTATTACTTACATTATGGTTAAATTTGCAGGCAAGTAACATTAGGTTTAAATCTTTGGGCTTTTGTGGAAATTTGATGATTGGTCTTTGATGTTGGATTTCTCGGTTTTGAACTTTCAGATTAGCAAGCCTGAGGATTGGGAGAAGCCCCCTGATCCGAAGAAATATTTTGTCCAATTTTTCGGAACGGAAGAGATGTAAGTTATATTTTTACCTGATATTATACATTTTGTTTCTTGTGGATGGAGTACGCTGTTAGTCAAATAAGCTGCACGTTGAACTATCTGTTATACGTTAACAAGGAAAAGTACACTAGTATATCAACAACCTAGGGCAGATTTCACAAGGAGAGCTGAACTTTTTAGATATGCAACTATATGTTATCTGTTAATGTACATTTGTACTTCTGGATATTGTCTCCTAGTGAATTTGTTGCATTTACTATGAACTGATTGCTGTACTTGGGGTCTTTCTTAAACAATATTCTAAAACGAGACACTCTAGCCAGCATGAGTATTACTTAATCCACCCTTATCTGAGGAAAGTGTGTTCCATCTTTAGCTTTTGATGAAAATATTATGTAATTTGATATTTTTCTTCTTGTTTTTATGAATGCTATGCAACTAGAGTGGTATTGCTTAGGTAGAGGCTCTTAATAATGAGAAATTTGGTATGTTGATTTTCCTCTTCTTGAATAGTTTATTTCTCAAAACAAGATAATACAACTATTAAAAGTTTTTTTAGCATAGGTTGGCTTAGAGAGTTTGCTGTAATTATCTTTTTCTGTATAATACGTTTCTAAAATTGTTCTTACGTTTTCTCTGGTTAGTCTGACTGCTACTGATGCTCTCTTTGCTCGTTTCACCAACTCCACAGAGCTTTTGTTGCACCTGTAGATATTCAGGCATTTACTAGTGACGCAAAAAGTAAAATATCAGCTCGCTGTCAAGGTAAAACAAAGTACTTTTCTCAAGCTGTAAAGGAAATATGTGAGGCATTTGATGAGTTGCAGAAAAAGAATTCAACTGATTCGAGGGATGAAAGATCAGATACCGGATGTGACGCTCCGTCTGTTGATGGGGTAGAGAATAATGCTGTTAATATTGAGTTAATAGATGACAAGAGTGCAGTGCGTTCTAATGAAGACACAGTTAAGGAGGAAGACACAGGTGATTTTTGCTCTAAGTTGGAGCGCTGCTCACAGATACGAGGTGATAATGATACATTAGTTTTAGAGCCATCTACCTCATGTGGTGCAAAGGAGAATTCATCTCCTGTAATTTCTTCAGAGGAAAAGAATAAAATGTCCTCAGTTGGTCACCCAAAAGTATCAAAGACCTCCGATTCACATAATTCTCCTCATTTAAAGAGAGAAGACTCTGATCAAAAGCATGAAGATGATGAAGATGGACAGAGATCATTAGTAAACGGTCACAAATCAATGAAGATGGATAGTAAGAAGAGATTTGATGGCACGGTTGCTGTACACAAGGGAGCACCATTGAAGGAGGGTGGCTCTGTTGGTTGTGTTGATCCCCCACAATCAGGTGAGCGATTGAGAGATGGAACAAAAGACAAAATTGGGTCTGGTGGCTGTAAAAGGAAACTAGCCCCAGATTTTCCTAAACCCGAATCTGAGACCAGTGATGGGAAAAAGAGTAAAGACCTTAAAGCCAAAAAGCATGTCAAGGTCCTAGATGAGGCAAAGGATTCTATGAATGATATTGAAGACCAGTCCAGGGATAGACATTCTGGACGGACAAAGAAGGCTCAAGTTGAGCGTGGAAAGCCTAATTTGGGATCAGATGATACTAAACATCTGTCTAAAAAGTCTAAGCTTGTTGACGCAGCGGAAAATTTGCGACGGGGTTCATTCTCAAAGAGTCCTAGGTCTGATGCTGCTGATCAGAAAATGATCAAAAAGCTTGATCAGAAAATGCCCACTTCACGTGTGAAAGCAGAGAACAATCTGGTATCAAAATCCCAAAATGTCAATGCTTCTGGTGATGAAGCTGTTTTGCCTCTAACAAAGCGTCGTCGTCGAGCAATGGAGGCTATGTCTGATTCTGACACTTTAGTTTCTGATAATAAAGTGGAGAAGACTCTTGTTCAGAAGAATAATGCATCACGGTCTGGGGATGTCAAAATGTTGGCAACACAGACACTGAGGAAACGTAGGTCTGTATGTCTTTATGACGATGAGGAGGAGGAAGAAAAACCCAAAACACCTATTCATGGTGGATCTTCCCGAAATGTTAAAACACCTTCCAATAATTTTAATGCTACAAAAAGCACTAGTGAGAATATGCAGAGTTCTGATACTGCTGTACAGAGTTCAAAACGATCTACTGAAGTGCGTGGCAGCCATTCAAAAGAATCGTCTTCCCAGCTAAAGAATGGGTCTCCGTCTTTAATCAAGCCTGAAGTAGATGAGAAGAGGTCTGAAGGGCACACTCGAATCGATGAAAAGAAGCTTGAAAAGGCAGTGCATGTTCATCAGGGTCTGGTCAAATCAGAATCTGACAAGCAGTTATCCAAAGAGGCAAAACCAACCCTGACTTCTCCTAAAAAGTCTCTATTAACTTCTGCTACTAAATCAGCAGTAGAACAGCAAAAAACTCCAAAAGCTTCAGTGAAAGTCTCTAGTACTGCAGCTCATTTAAAGGGTTTTTCTGTGTCTAGCAACAGTGCCAGAGCAGTTTCTAACAATTTGGTTTCTCCTCAAAGATCTAAACCAACTGCACGACCAGTCTCCCGGGTCAATGACACTGCCATTTCATCAGAACATACAATAGAGTACAGTCCGTTAGCTTCTGAAAGGTATGCATGCATCTGTTTCTCTGTTTTAGACATCAGTTAATGTTTTATTCTCTCATGTTGATGTTTGTGTTGTTTCCTCATGACAGGATTGAACTAGGAAAACATGATAAAAGTTCCTTATTGATTGATTCTAAGACTCTGGAACCTTCATCTATGAAGCATCTAATTGCAGTTGCCCAAGCTAAACGGAAACAATCACAGTCGCATAATAATTTTTTTGGGTTTTCTAGTTCTGCTTTTTTATCTGGGACAGATGGGATGTGCCCCAGCCCTTTGGCGGTTCAAGGTCTTTTTCCCATTAGTAGCAGTTCATTGCAGGCAGATGTTGCAGGATCTAACCAACCCACAAATGTAGCATTTCCATCTACTCAGGGTCGTCCTTCTGCGTCACAAATTCAACTAGACATTGATGACATTGCAGATAGAAGAGTTAGTTCGGGGCATCGGACTGCTGGAGGATCACTAAGTGGTGGTACCGATGCAGCTGTTTCTCGTGATGCTTTTGAAGGGATGATAGAAACTTTGTCAAGGAACAAGGAAAGTATTAGTCGCGCAACACGTGGTGCCATTGAATGTGCCAAGAATGGTATAGCGAACGAGGTAAGTTTCAGAGTAACACTCACCATTATTTAACTCTTATTTTAATCATTTTTCTGTGATTATTCAACCTGAGAGAAAAGATAACTTTAAGTTGCATATGCAAAGCATTTTGTTTGTCCTCAAAAGTGTTTAGTATATTAGTGTGTTCAGGTTTGTATTTTATCTTCTTTTTGGCTTTGGCGTTTTACTTACCAAGTCGCATCCTAAGTTAGAGGATTATATAATACTACTTATTTGTAACAATTCTAACTAACAATTTAAGCAATATAAAACACCAAAGTTCATACTGCAGAATGTCATAAAACAATGGTCAAGATGTCCACTAAAACTCCAGAACTTCTGTGTGTCATAAAAAATAGAATAGTTACTGCATTCAATGCATTAGTGTAAACAGCTGTCTTCCAATTTGAAAATGTGAACTATAATCATTGGGGTGATTCTGCATGTAGAGTAATTGCAAGAGGGTCTGCTGTACTGAATTTATTTGCCTGTATGTGCAGGTGGTGGAACTGCTTATTCGAAAGCTGGAGAGTGAGCCTGAATATCAGCGTAAGATTGACCTTTTCTTTCTTGTGGACTCCATCATACAAAATTCACATTCTCAGAAAGGTATATGCACTTGTCTCTATCACTACCAATTCTCTTTTTCTCTTGGTTGCGAGTATCAGATATGCTATTTTCCATATGAAATGTAACATCGTCAGTTGGTTTTGGTCGTTAATATTCAGGCATTGCGGGAGCTTCATATATTCCAACTGTTCAAGCAGCATTGCCACGTCTTATAGGTGCTGCTGTTCCACCTGGTCCTGATGCTAAAGGTCCTGATGCTGAAGAGAATCGTAAACAGTGTCATAAGGTAATCTACTCGCATAATTCATGACAACAATTGTGTGTACAAGATGACAAAATTCATCTTTTATGCAGGTCTTACGACTGTGGCTTGAGAGGAAGATTTTCCCGCCATCAATTCTTCGTCGTTATATGGATGACATTGGAGTTTCAAATGAGGATACAAGTGCTGGTTTTTCCCGTAGACGACCATCTCGAGCTGAGCGTGCTATTGATGATCCAATCAGAGAAATGGAAGGAATGTTTGTAGATGAGTATGGCAGGTATTTGATTCATTTAGCTTCGGGTTGTCTTTAATAATAATGTAATGTCCAAAGGCCTATGCCGTAATGCCTCAAGATCTGCGAGGTTTTGGCAAAGTGTCTTGCCTTGCCTTAAGATTGAATTCTTTGATTGCAATATTTCTGTTCACGTACTGGGCCCACTTATGTATAGAGCTGGCTTACAGTTCATTAAGGAATTGCTTCTGTTACTACTTTGATGTGTTCTGTCTGAAACACACTTTGTTTTTTTTTTTTTTTTTGTGTCAGCAATGCCACATTTCAGCTGCCCGGGTTTTTATCTTGTCATGCATTTGAAGATGATGATGAGGAGGAGGAAGAAGAAGAAGAAGCTCCCAGCTGTTCATACAAGGAGGCTAGTCATCCATCACCTGCCGAAATGACCCATGCCTCTGGGGATTCAGAAATTTGTGCCGTTACTCCAAATGATAGGCGGCATTGCATCTTAGAGGATGTAGATGGTGAGCTTGAAATGGAAGATGTCGATGAAAGACCCTCTTTCGTTAATGACTCTTTTGAAGTAGATCCACGTCATCAAGGGCGACATAGTGTCATGGTACCAGCTTCAAATGTTTGTGCTGACTTGCCCCCTCTTCCTGAGGGTTCTCCTCCTTTGCCTCTTGATTCTCCTCCTCCACCCCCGCCATTGCCTCCTTCATCCCCACCACCCCCACCACCTCCCCCATTATCTCCATCTCCACCGCCTCCCCCTCCCCCTTCACAGCCACCTCCGCCTCTACCACTTTCAGGTGCTCCACCTTTATCAATTCCTCAGTCATCTAGATTAACCCAGCCCTCTTTGATAGCCCAACAGATGCTGCCACCTCAATCATCAACACCACAGTTGACATATCAACCTTCTGTACCTCATGAATACTGTAGCACTAGTGTAAGAATCATCACTATCTTCTGTCCTTGATTGGTGTAATGGTCTTTTTCTAACGCATTTATTTTCCATGCAGGGCAACCAACTTGTCCAAATGACGGGAAATGCTCCTCATGGCAGCACTGTTGATGTATCTGTGAAAAGTGAATTTCTTTCACAGCAGCAAGCTTGCTTTGTCCCAACAGGGGTATGTGGTCCTTGTGATCCTTCCGGGTTTAATTCAACTAGACAACTAGAAGATGGACCTGGTGACCATTTTATAAGCACACAAGTATCTCAACCAAGCCAACAATTTCAACAAGTTAATGCTGCTTTTACTCCAAGACCTTTACCTCCAGCTCCGCCTCAGAATCCATCCAGTCACTTCTCCTATGCAAAACCCCCAGTTCAGCAACATCCCCATCCTCCCCAGCATACGCAGTTCAACCGCCCCCCATACCCCTTGCCACCTGTTCCTGATAATCAGAGGCGATTTGCTGCTGATGAACAACGGGGTGTGTGGATAAATGGAGGAAGGCCCCCGCACCCAGGACCACCATTCGGCCATGAAGGTATATACATATCTGGTCCCGGTGAATAAGCTATTCATATAGTTGTTTCTGGCATATTTGTATTTTTGCCATACCTAGTTTAAGAAACTATTTTTTTAATTGTTCAAACCTTTTTGTTTTCTTGCGTGAGAAAATTAAATTATGTCACCCGTTTTGTTCGTATGACGAAATCTAGGTACTAGTACAACAATAGTGATATGGTTAGATTAAGAGTGCCATGAAGCAGTGAACTTATGGAAGTGGGTTGTATTTTCATATGCTGTGAGTTTTAGTTTTTCAAAGAATCTTATGTCTGCTGGCTTGAGGTGTAGCTGTATGGAACTGTTCGGTCTGTTATTAGTTTACTTCGCATAAGGGTTGGAATAATTTGTCAAATATTGTTTGATGGTCTATGTACTTGTGGTTCACATCTTTGCTTTTATTTCTCCTTTCTATGAGTGCTGTGTGATGTAGTGATTAGTACTTGGCAAGTACCTCCTGCTTTTTGCTTTGATGGTAGGTAGAATTTTGGCATGTTTATTATGTGTATTCTTGTGATAAAGATGCTTCCATCAACTTTTTAGTGTTTTTGGCTAATGGACTTGCCTTAGTTTGATGTGCTCACCTGGGCATGATGTGTTCACATTATAAAACATGCTGCTTTGTGGCAGGATATTATCGGCCACCACTTGAAAGGCCACCAACAAATAATATGAGCTTTCAGCGCCCTCCTCCTAACAATGTACCCTCTGGAACTTCAATATCAGGTTAGTTTGACATATTCAACGTGCATAGTACATTAATATCTGTGCTACTGCTTAGTTTTTACTAACTTCCTATCTGTATTGTATCCAGGTCATGGTGCTGCTCAGATTTTGCCATGTAGGCCTGACATGTCTGCTGTTAATTGTTGGAGACCAGCTTAATTTGGACCCTATCCCTGTTTAAACATTCTTGTAAGTTCTCTTGTACCAATTTTAGTATTACGACTCATTTCTTCTGTGAATTGCATTTTCTCTTGAATCCGATCTTTCAAATGAATTTGAGCCATCAATCATTTAATTTGGCTAACCTAACATGGGAAAATCTACATCATTTTGTATTTCATTCCCTAATAGTCTGTCTACCTTGGATGTATGGCCCCACGGATAATAATTGCTGTTGTTTGGAAAATTGTATTCAGCTCTGAGTGTGGTCAACTAGTAACATCGTGTTATGCTACGCTTTAAAAGTTGGAGTTATCTGGTTTACAAAACCTCGAAGTGCTGAAGGGCAGTGCTGGGAACTTGTGGAGGCTCTTGACAGGATTCTGTATATTGTAATTTTTCCTGACAAATGTATCCCGAGAACATTTGCTTCCAAGTGTATGCTCATGTTTCTTTCTTGGTTAGTACACTTGTTTCTTAACTCGTGTAATTATACCCCATATCAAATAGATAGAAATTAGTTTATGCAATGAGTTTCTTCGTATACAAAATAGTAATTTATGAAATGACTTTATGTGATGTTCTTTACGCATAGTTGCATCTTTTTTCACCCTTCATATCTGTTGCATTATTCTAATGTAATAGAATATCTTCTTCTTCTTTTTATGAATAATTCCTGTTTTTTTTTCATCCTCATTTGTTGCCATGTTCTAATATGCTTATGGTGTTATCACTTAAAAAGATAGGACAGTACAAAACAAAGCCTTCCATCTCCTAAACCCTAAACCCCTTTTTTCACCCTTCATATCTGTTGCATTATTCTAATGTAATAGAATATCTTCTTCTTCTTTTTTATGAATAATTCCTGTTTTTTTTTCATCCTCATTTGTTGCCATGTTCTAATATGCTTATGGTGTTATCACTTAAAAAGATAGGACAGTACAAAACAAAGCCTTCCATCTCCTAAACCCTCCTAGGGGATGAGTTGAAGCTCTCTAAATAAGGGGAGTAGATAGTGTGTTGGGATCCTTTTTCACTAGATGTTGTGGTGATCATATTTATTGATTTCCAGACAAAAGAAAACCGCCCTTGTTTCTCACCTACTCTTTTTATCTAAACTAACTTTCCATCATGTTCCTAAAGGTGTAAGTATGCTGTGAATGCATAGGAGTTGCATTGAATGATGGGTTTAGCAGAAATAGTTGAAGTGTAATGTAACTTCGAGTGTAATTATGGTAATGTGAACTTGACCATGTTTGTGAGTAGTAGCTCTTGAACTTATTTAAGAAAGAGGTAAATTTGTAACCCAACAGGGTTGGCTGTTTACTGGAATATGATTCGGAAGGGATTCTGGAACTTTTATCATTCGGAAGGTATTTGTGATCTTTGATTGCGATAATTTCATAGGTTTGTGTGGGACACAGTTTAGTTTTAGTGAGTTTGATGTGACTGATTGTGATTGTTGTGTGCTTTACCTGTTATGCTAATGGGGTATTTGGCTTGGTATAACATTGTGGTGACATGATACAGGTTTTGGCAAATATTGAAGACAGATATCAACCACTTCTTGGAGTCCCTCAAGGAAGATATTCTAACTACATGTTAACTTTTGAGGTAAATACTCGCTTTTGGATCATGTTAAGTAACTTGTTGGCCAAGTACAGTTTAAAAGGCAACAGTTTCTGTTCTGATGTAAATTCTCCTAGACATTCATGGCTGCAGAAATTATTTTGGCAGTTGGCTTGTTTTCAGTCACTTGTCTGTTATCATTTAGTAGGATGATTTTCTTCGGTGTCTGTTTTTGTTTCTGGAATTTGGGTTATTTAGTCTGATGTCGTACTTTATAACAATATACGGAGATCTGAAAATAAAAGGGAGTTTGTTTTAGTTATTATTTGGAAGCCAACTTCATGCTGAGTTTGAGCTGGGGTTTTAGCTTTTGTTGAGCCAACTTGTTTAAGTTGTGTAGAGTTCCTATACTGAGCAGTAGTGCGAGTTTTTGTACTGTGTACTAATAAGGCTAAGATCAACATAACTTTCGCTTTTTCTTTCTGTAAGCCATGCAGTGTCTGATGCCCAAAATATTGCGACTTCGGCCATTCACTCCAATCCTACCTTTATTCTATGAACATGGAGAAACGCAGTCAGAACCCTTTCAAGTCTCAATCTGCTACTTTTGTCTTAACATCTAGTCTCACATTTCCTACGCAAGTCCCAGTTGTGTTGTTAGATGGTTGCTATATTCGCTTCCTTTTTCCACTTCTCACTTGTAATGATGTGCACATATACGCATGGTACGTTTGATGTGTTAGAAACGAACTCTCAAAAGTAAAAAGAACTGTATAGCATTGTTGGAGAACAAAATTATGATATTTTGAAAGTTGGGTAGTATTATTCCTTGTAATATTCTCTTGAGTAACATACAGAAAGCAGCTGGTAATATTAGTATATTAAAATGAACATCTAAACAAAAGCAATTACAATGATGTAGCAATGTTGCAACGGAGTGCATCTATAGATTTAGTGTATTTATAGTGTGTAGAACGTAAGTGTGTGAAATACTTGTTAAAATTTAAATTGTGTTAGACTTAAATGAATAGTGTACGAGAGAAATTAGATTGTGGATAACTCTCTTTTACATTCATGTTGTGCTCATTGTAGAATTATTCTAGTGTAGCATGAGGGAATATCATATCAGATTAAAAGGTCAAATGCGCATCTGCCCTTGACAAGGCTTCACACAACTAGATCTCTATTAATTATGCGAAAAGTTGTTAAGGGGTTAAAATTTTAAAATATTAGAATTTGTCTTCCATCATACACTCGTAATATTAGAATCTGAAAAATAAAAAGGCTAAAAAGTAAAAACAATAGAGGAGTAGTTTATCGCTGCAGTTTATCCTGCATTCATTGTGGTCGCTTTCAAATTAGAAATCTTATGTTCTTCTCAATCCTGATAGAAGCGATAAGATTTGGTTATAGATGATTTTGTTGATGGTGTAGGAGAGAGAGAAACAATATGGGAGTGAAATTAGATATAGGTTGGGGCCGGATGGTTGTGGGTTATGGAGGTGGCAAAGGCCTTCGAGCTCTGTGACAATTCGGGTTGTGATATACTTGGTCGGCCAGCCATTTCTCCTTCATTAAATAATTCTATCTCCTTCTTTCTTCATTTTTTTCATTGTTCATTATATTTTATCTGTTTTCTATTTTTGAGTTTCTTTGGTATTTATTTTGTCTAACATATTTACATATCCTTAATAAACACTCACATTTCATACCCTAAGCGCGACATTATTGTAAACGCGCATATGAAGGCTAGTTAGACAGTAAATCCCAACTGGTCAAAGGCTTCCCACAACTAGATTAGATAGTAAATCCAAACTGGTCAAACTATGCAACTCAGCTAGCCATAGCCAATTTTGATTTTGCAGACAACTCCGAATCTCCGACAAGCTTCCTCCACAAATATATTTTTGGTCGACACCGACATGGTTTGTGAAATATTAGTCAATTGGACCGACCTTTGCTATTTTTAACGGGCTAATAAATACGGAGGCCCATAAGGCCCAAGACCCGAACACCGCATCCTCTCTATATCCGTAAAAGAAACGAAACAAAAACAAGGACTCCCTCGGGTTTTTCACCCCAAAAAAAAGAAAAAAAGAAGAAGACGCTCGAAGCTCTCTCCAGGTTGGTCTTTCTCAAATTTCAATTCACTATTAATTTAACCTGAGATCTTATCCAAGTATTCAATTTAGGTCTCTATGGTTTCTATTACTCACTTTCTTCAGGTTTAGGATTGTCGCTAGGGTTTTGGATTTCTCTTAGTTCCCAATCTGAAAATTACATCTTACTGAATTAATGGTAGGGTTTTAGATGTTGTGGTGTTCATGAATTCAATTTTGACTTGTTGGGATTTAGGTGATTGATTATAAATGGCGCACAGATTGCTGAGGAATGTGGAGGCAGATGGTTGGGAACGGTCCGATTTCCCAATCATCTGCGAGTCTTGCTTGGGTGATAATCCCTATGTTCGTATGACGAAAGCCGATTACGATAAGGAGTGTAAGACGTGTACACGGCCGTTCACCGTGTTCCGGTGGAGGCCTGGGAGGGATGCCCGGTTCAAGAAGACGGAGATTTGCCAGACGTGTAGTAAGTTGAAGAATGTGTGTCAAGTTTGCATCTTGGACCTCGAATATGGGTTGCCCGTGCAGGTTCGCGACACTGCTATGGCTATTAACTCGACGGATTCCATTCCCAGGAGTGATGTGAACAGGGAGTTTTTCGCCGAGGAGCATGACCGAAAGGTATGTTTTTGTTTATTTTTGGTTTAAGTTTGTAAATGATGAACCCCTTTAGATTTGTTGTCTTAATCGTCATTTGGTATGCAGGCTAGAGCTGGTATAGATTATGAATCGTCATACGGGAAAGCTCGACCCACAGATACTATTATGAAGCTTCAGAGAACAGCACCGTATTACAAAAGGAACAGAGCACATGTCTGCAGCTTCTACATTCGGGGGGAGTGTACAAGAGGCGCTGAGTGTCCTTACAGGCACGAGATGCCCATAACTGGGGAGTTGGCTCAACAAAACATCAAAGATCGTTACTATGGGTATGTTAATATATCAAACTTTACTCTTTTTCGTATGGCATGTCCTACAGATTCTACTTCCTGCTTTCACTCTGAATCTTGTTTGTTGATGTTCATCTTTTCTGATCATTTATGATATCTGCTCCATTATTTTCTCACATTGAGAAAGTATCTGAAGCTTTGTTTGGTCATCTGTCAAGATATTTGTTTACATAATTCAAATAATTGATGAAGATAAGCTTCTTATTGGGGTTGGGAGGTAATGGGTGTACTACTGCAATCTTTAGCAATGTCAGCCAACAATAATGTTTTGGTTTTCGTTAGTGTTCATATTTGTTTTGTATCTGCAGGGTGAATGATCCAGTGGCAATGAAGCTACTTAACAAGGCTGGCGAGATGCCCTCCCTAGAACCTCCAGAGGATGAAAGCATCAGAACCCTATATGTGGGTGGGATTGATGAAAGAGTTACTGAGCAGGATCTTAGGGATAACTTTTATGCTCATGGTGAAATTGAGTCGGTTAGGATGGTGACCCAACGAGCATGCGCTTTCGTAGCCTACACAACAAGAGAAGGTGCAGAAAAGGCTGCTGAAGAACTATCCAATAAACTGGTGATAAAAGGTTTGAGATTGAAAGTGATGTGGGGTAGGCCCCAAGCACCAAAGCAAGATGCTGAAGGCACGGATGGTGCTAGGCAGCAGGCAGTAGCTTATAGTGGATTGTTGCCTCGAGCAGTCATATCACAACAGCAGAACCAAGTACAAGATCCTTCTGCTCCAGGGCAACTCTACTACAACATGCCACCTCCGCCAGCTTCACAGGAGAGGACATACTATCCATCAATGGATCCTCAAAGAATGGGTGCTGTTGTTCGATCTCAAGATGGGGCTCCAGGTGGATCCACAGGCTCCGGCGAGAACAAATCCATATCAGAGAGGCAGCATTATGCTTTTCAGTCTATGGCCCCACCACATGGTCATTATCATCAGCAGCAGTTTTATCCTCCCCCATATGCGGGTTATATGCCTCCGCCACCGCCACCTTACCAGCAACAATACCATCCACAGTATCATGCTACAGTGCCTCCACAACAGTCCTTGCCAATGAACCAACAACACCAGCCGCAATTGGCAGCACCTCCAGCTTCAAGTGCTGGACCTTCTGAGTCCACACCATCTAGATCTGGATCTGGATCTGGATCTACACCAACTCCCTCATCACAATAGTGACAGCACTATGCACTGTTTCATTGTGTCAACTACTGCTTTTTCATCATTTTTCGCTTGAACTAGCGTTTGTAAAGGTGGATGTAATCGGCTTCTTGGTTGGATCATCAACTTTTTTTTCCCAATTATGGATCATTCTTAGTGTAATGAATTATTCCTTATGAATATAGGTTCTACCTCCGTGTTCATTATGAACTGTATACTGTATCTTCCTTCACGTATTAGAAAAGTTCAATGTATTACCCCATATTTCGTATATTTCTCCTCCTCCCTTTCAGGAAATTGAACAATGATAAAAAGCAAAGCAAAACAAACATATTTCGTATACCGGCTGCGATGTCAACGGGAACCTCGACGAGGGGAAGTTCAGTGCCCCTATGCCTTGGATTGGGATCTACGTAGCAGCAGCATCCCTGGCTTGTCTAGTTACAATGGCTGCAGATGTCATCCATGGAATTCGGCACCGGAAGCTCTGGTTCCCTTGCAAATTCTTCTCCATTAATGCAACCTCTCTGACGCTGATAGCTGTGGCGATCAAATTGTTAGTGGATCTAAACACCGGGATGCCTAGTCGCCAGGATCAACTTGCAAAACTGAGCAGCTCGGTCTTGGTCGGCACAGTAATGGGTAACTCTATGCCTACTCTTGGAGCTATGGAAAATGAAGAACTCTTCATGAATACTAGTAGTTACCCTAATAGTGGATATCTGCATCCAATTAGCTACAGGAGCCATCTTTGTTTTCTGGAGAGAGGATGCGGTAGTTATGTTCATCATGCTTGTTTTGCTTATCATGCTGAATTTCTCTGCTTTAACTGTTCCGATTTCAAAGCGTTACTTATAGCACAAGTACAACAAGAGATACCAGCTAGCTATGAAAGAATGCTCACATGAAACTGGTAAAAGGCTTGTCCACAAGCTTAGAGAGGATCTGACGAAGTATTGGATGATGGCTCATAGCTCAAGCCCCCAGTTTGTTATGGGGCGGTCTGCGACATGCACAGCTTCTGGAGCAATCTGTCTCTTGAGTACCCTGATTCTAGTGGAGTCCATACTTCGAACTTTCTTAATGCCCTGGTCATTTGAATTTTGCAGCGGAGAGTCCGACTACAAATGGTCGACCACCTTGGTTCTTGTTACACAGACACTTGCAGTAGTAGTTGGAACAATTGCTCCAGAATCCAGATGGTTCATTGCCATAAATTTCAGGTGTACAAAAAGAGGAAATGCAACTTACAAAGGAGAATTCAAAGTAGAAAAGTACTGGACGCAGGGACTGGTGGAGCTGAAAGACTCTCCCTTAACATTAAGAATCAAAAATACGAGTTGAGGCTGAGTTTCGAAACGCCTACGAGTCTGGCTGTGGCGTTTGCAAATCTCTAGAGGCCGGAGCAGAGCAAGTTGAGAATAATGGACACAAGAACAACAATAACAAGTTAATGAGATCATTCATCAAGAGTCCCTCTACGAAACTAAAACCAACTCCTCTAGCAAGAAGTTTCTCCATGGCAAATAACAAAGTTGGCGATAATTTCATTACGCCGGACAAAGATGAATCAAGTGCCGCCGCGAAGCGGCATTCGTCGACTCTAGAGGAGTTGTACGTTCGAGAAAAGCAACTCAACAATGAGGTGAAGATAGTGACGAAGGAAGAAAAACGTGGAGGGCACTCGAAGTAGAGATGGTAAAAAAATGTTCAAGGAGAATTGAATGATTTCAATCATCTTAATTTTGAGATTAATAAAGATGTACAAGTTGTTTCTTAATAAAAAATGATATTTACATTCATATCACATATACAAGACTTTAATTCTAATTACAAAAGAATATTCACAATAATTTATTTTCCAACACTCTCCTTCAAGTTGGTGCATAGATGTCAATCATGTCCAACTTGTCAATCCATCTTGCAAATGCTTGGTGTGACAACCCTTTAGAGAGTACATCCATCAACTGCTCTTCAGACGTCACAAACATGAATTGTATAATCTTCTTATCAAAGTTATCTCTGATAAAATGTCAATCAATCTCCACATGCTTGGTTTTATCATGTTGTACAGGATTATGAGCAATCTCAATCGTAGCAGTATTGTCACAATGTAAATCCATGACCTTTCGAAGTCTATAGCCTAATTCTTTCTGCACATTTCGAATCCACAATAATTCACATACACCAAGAGTCATTCCACGATATTCAACTTCAACACTAGAGCGTGCAATCACATTCTGCTTCTTACTGCATCAAGTAACTTAACTTCCAGCAATAAATGTGGACGCCCTATTAGCTTTGTCACTAGCCCAATCTGCATCAGTATATCATGTGACACCAAACTCACAATCCTTGGAAAACAGTAGACATTTTCCAGGCGAAGACTTTAAGTACTTGAGTATTCGCATCACAGCTTCCATATGCTCTTCACTAGGATCATGCATGAACTGATTGACAACATTTACAGCATATGCAATATTAGGGTTCAAGACAAATAGATCAACCTCCATACTGACCTTTGATACCTACCTTTGTTGTTGGAACTTGTCCAAGACATAATTCCAGCTTGTGATTCATCTCAATGGGCATATGAGCAGGTTTACAATCCAACATTCTGGTCTCAGTAAAAGATCAAGCACATACTTTCGTTGTGATAATGTGATTCACAACTTGGATCATGCAACTTCAATTCCCAAGAAAAATTTCAGCGGATCCAAATCCCTCATCTCAAATTCTTGGGATAAACGCTTATTCAAATCTTTCATATCACCTGGATCATCACCTGTAACAACCATGTCATCCACATATACAATCAGAGCAGTGACCTTACCACCCTTGTGTTTAATGAACAATGTATGATCAGAGTGCTCTGTCGATATCCAAACATTTTCATGGCTCCAGAAAATTTCTCAAACCAAGCTCTAGGTAATTGCTTCAATCCATACAATGACTTCTTCAATCTATAGACTTTCCCAATGTCACATGACTTACATTTAACACCTAGAGGAATATCCATGTACACCTCTTCTTCTAAATCCCCATTCAGGAAAGCATTCTTCACATTAAATTGGTGAAATGGTCAGTCATGTCAAGCTGCTAAGGCTATGCGGATGTGTACAGTGCTGATCTTTGCTACTAGAGCGAATGTCTCTTGATAATCCACTCCATATCGCTGAGTATAGCCTTTTACAACTAGACACACTTTATATCGATTAATGTTTCCATCTGCCTTCAGCTTCACTGCATATACCCATTTACATCTAACTGTCTTCTTTCCAAGTGGGGCAGGATCAGAACACGCTCCAACGTTCCAATCTTTTGTAGGACTTCAAATTCTTCATTCCTAGCTTGCTTCCACTTTGAATCTGCCAAGACATTCTGCACATTATTGGGAATAGATAATGTAAATAATTGATTAACAACAAGTGCATATGATCCAGGAAACCTATGATGAGATACAAAGCTAGCAATAAGATATTTGGCTTCTATGGATGGTTCATATTGTTTCTTTAGAACCCCTTTTGTTTTCCGTTGTGATCTCATAGACATACTAACTTCCATACTACCCAATTCATTGGTATCAATACGTACCTCAAGTGAGACATTCTGGGAAGACTCTTCAGTTGATGAAGTAGAAGGAGGGTCTTCATAAGATCTCAATTTAGAAGAAGGTTGAACTGCATGTGACGTTTCAGCTTTGGGTTCAGTCTTTGATGGGTCGAGAGTATCCTTCGATCCATCGAAGGTATCTCCCAGGTTCGTCTCAGGTGTAAGGTTTGATCCATCGAGAATACCCTTCGATCCATTGAAGATGCTTCTCTGGTTTGGTACTTCTGTAGTCCTTAATGGATCGAGAATTTCCTTTGATCTATTGAAAGATGCTCTCGGGTTCATCTCCTATGCAGCTTTCGATGGATTGAGAGTTTCCTTCGATCCATCGAATGAGGCTCTCGGGTCTTCGATTGAATTTTTAGCAGCTTCAAACCTTCTTTCCAAGTTCTCAACTTCTTCAAATTCTTGTATGTTCAGAGAATTTCCTTCACAACTACTTCTCTCACCCTGAAGGGAAGACGCTGAAACTCCCCCTGAGTAATAAGGATCATCTCCTGTGCAGCTTTTGATGGATTGAGAGTTTCCTTCGATCCATTGAATGAGGCTCTCGGGTCTTCGATTGAATTTTTAGCAGCTTCAAACCTTCTTTCCAAGTTCTCCACTTCTTCAAATTCTTGTATGTTCAGAGAATGTCCTTCACAACTACTTCTCTCACCCTGAAGGGAAGACGCTGAAACTTCCCCTGAGTAATAAGGATCAAACTCGCAGAAAGAAACATCCAGAGATACATGCATCTTTTTTGAAACTAGATCATAATAGTGATAACCTTTTTGGAATTCAGCATATCCAACAAACACACACTTTATGGCACAAGGATCAAGCTTCCCTCACAACTGTTTGTTGATGTGAACATATACAGTACACCCAAAGACTCTAGGTTCCAAATTTGGCAAAGATAACGCCTTCAACAGTTCATGCAACTTCTGATATGGGTTTTGGAACTCAATCACACGAGAAGGGGTGCGATTGATTAAGTATGCAGTAGAGTACAAGGCTTCTCCCTATAGATTTGTAGGGATATTTATACCAAATAGAGAAGCACGAACAACTTCCATCAACTGTCGATTCTTTCTTTCGGCTAATCTATTTTGTTGAGGAGTATAAGCAATGAAAGTTTGGTACCTAATCCCATGAACACCCAAATACACTGACATGTCTCCATTCATATACTCTCCACCATTGTCAGATTGAAGGACTCGAATTGGCTGCTGGTACTGAGTTGCCACCATCTTGTAGAATTCAACAAATCTTGCATATACTTCACTTTTATATTTCATCAAGGAGACCTAAATCATTCTGGTGCATTCATCAATAAAAGTCACAAAGTAGCGAAATCCAGAACGAGAAGAAGTTCTTGTAGGACCCTAAACATCTTTATGAATTTTCATGAAGGAAACAAAACTTTTATTCAAACTTGGGGAATACGTAATACGATGGCTCTTGGCCATTTCACATACATCACACTTAAAATAAGATTCATCAACAACTGAAAACAATTGAGGTTACAATGTTCTAAGATATCCAAAATTCAAATGGCCTAAGCGTCGATGTCATAACCACATCGCTTCCTTGGCTTTATTTAGGCTATTGGTATTGTTTGCTTGACTAATCTGCTGCTGTCCACTACTTGTCAACTCCTAATAGTATAATTTTCCCCTTATAACACGATAACCCAAAGTCTTTCTTGTTAGAATGTCTTGAAAAATACAGAAATCAAGACAAAAGGTTACAGAGCAATTGAGGGCCTTAATGATCTAACTAACAGATAAGAGGCTATAAGCAAGAGAAGGGACACCAAGAACAGTAGCAATTGTAAGTTCATGAGAGAGTTGTACAGATCCTTCACTAAGAATAGGAGAAGGAGAACCATCAGCAGTAGACACAACATGTTCAGGAGAAGTTTTAATGGTGTTAAGTACACTAGGATTATTCGTCATATGATCAGTTGCACCTGTATCAATTATCCAACGCATATCCATAGATAATGTGTTAAGAGAATATGCCTTACCCCTGTTACCTATTTCAATGCCAAGTGCATATGGTTGAGCAGGAGATTCAGTGGTGGTTACAGCCGCTTTCGGGATGTTCTTACGAGGCCTTCTAGTAAAATTCCACCATTCATGGTATCCAACAAGCTCATAGCACAATTCTTTTGTATGACCGACCTCCTTGCAATGAGCACATATGAAATGCGAGTTTTTATAGGAGGTTTCCCACCAGAATGAGAAGGATAAAAAAAGCCAGGTGGAAGACCCTGGCAACACTGGGACTGGGCAGTGTTGGCTGTTGAAGGATAGGAGGCAACCATGACAGAAGCCTCACGCAAATGAGGTGCAGAGAGGGGGTTCGATTATTGTGGAAGCGTCAAACATGAGTATATGTTTGTTCAAGGTTTAACTTCTGTTCTCTCCTCAAAAGCTCTTCACAAACTTGACTAAATTCAACATCAAGTCTCATCAATAACATATAGACACGTTGGAGGGTCATGCAGGAGGATTCATTCACAACACCATCAACCGTATCTTGAGAGTGTGTCATGCGCTGGTCCAATTCATTGAGTCATTCAACAAGCTCGTTGTAGTACGTTAAGATAGGTCTTCCATCCTGCTTCGTCTTATAACACACATGATAAAGCTCAAAAATCCAGGTTTCATTAGATTCATTAAGGTAGATCTTGTACAGGGAATCCCAAATCGCCTTAGCTGTTGGCAATCAGAGGTATCATTTTTGCAATTCAGGAGACATATTTTCAATAAGTCAGCACTTCACCTTGCCATTGTCGGTAGCCCATGTTGAATACTCAGTAGAGGTAGCGACAGGATCTTGGTGAAGAGAACGAGCTTGTTTCGACCTTCAAGTCGAATCTTCATGTATCCAAACCAACTAGAATAGTTGGGTTCAATGAGGAGCTTGCCGATGAAAAATGTAGAGTTGTCCTGAATGGTGTTGTGGAAGTGTTGATGATTGTGAATGAGTTGCATGGCGACTTCTCCATTGTTGGGGATAGGTGCTCCATCATTGTTGGCAGCAAAAACATTTTTATCATTCACATTGGCCATCTCTTTAGGGTTTGCAAAAATCACAATTCAGGTTTCAAGTTTAGATGCAGCGGAAGAAAAAAAATTTGTGGTGGTAATTTAGGATTTCAATTCAATTCAGGGTTTTTCAAAAAATTCAAGAATTCGGCTCTGATGTCAAACGAAAAGTGTTTCAGGGAGAATTCAATGATTTCATTCATCCCAATTCTGGGGTTAATAAAGATGTACAAATTTTTTCCTAATAGAAAAAGATATTTACATTCCTATCACATCTATAAGACTTTAATTCTAATTAAAAAAAAATACTCACAATAATTTATTTTCCAACAATTACAAAAGAAAGTGCCCTAGAGTGCTTTAACAAAATTCAGAAGCTAATAACTGAAGACCTAAAACCTCAACTGCTTCAACTCCAAGACAATCTCACAAAGAATTGGAGCCTAATGTCTGATCGTCACGGAAGGCAAAGCACAATCATGTGTGACATGGTAAAATCTATATACTCACCTCTTCCTGATGATAGGGTCTGCGATTCTACCCTTATGCAAGCAACGAAAGTGCTCAGGGAACAAGTGCTTAATTGGCAAGCCGAGCTTGTTTTTCCTACGTAGTTTCACAAAAGGTTACATTCAAGCCCTAGAGGATTGGGGCAACCATCCACGTCCATCGTTTTGGAAAGTGTAGGTATATGATTATTAACATATCTTATTATGAACAAAATATGGATAGAGATCAATACAAATGAAAAATGAAGATGAAGAGCAAGATGAAGAACCAAGGTGATCTCATGGACTCAAGGTAAAAACATGCATTTGCATTTATTGTTTTTCACTGAGGATACCTGCATAGGTTCCTATCCCAAGAGCCCCTGTCTTTACAAATCTATATGATCGGTTTTATTAAAACATCATTTATATTTGTGAAAACCCTTTTCAAAACATATCTCCGGCCATGTGTTGTTTTGTTAAATGTAGTTTATGTTTATACAAAAAGGTTTTTGTGTGGTCACCAAACGTGTCATACTTGGCTGTGAGATGAGCCACGATTTAAGGGATCTTTGTGTGGTGTTCAAGCATGAATACATGGCTGGGATCATTTTGGTGATACCAAGTTGATCCTTCCTTTGGTCTATATAAACACAAAGCTCGCCATAAACTCAATTGGTTGTTTTAACTTAATATTTGGCTCGGCTCTCACAATGTAGAAACTATCATAGCATAGTTTCTTTGTTGAGTCTTGGTTTGTTTATATAGTGTTTTACTCTAAGTCTTCCTCTTGTGATCGTAAAACTTAGAGTTGCAGCAAAACCTCTTTTTATACTCATTGCATCTTGCATCCATGAGATCGTTTTGGTAGTGCAAGCAACCCAAGAAGTGTTCTAAAGAACCAACTCTATGATAGTTGTGTTTTGGAAATAAAGCTTCTAACATCTTTGTATGAGGAAACGAAGAAACAAGATCGAGTATTTTTCTGACTAGTGGGCAAACTAGATAGGAAAAACAAAGTGTCTTTCCATCCTCAGAAAGCTTCAAATGTAAAAACACTAATAAACATGACCGAATACAGTTCTTAGTCTAGCGCGCGAGTCTAGATAGGATAGCACCCCCCCCCCCCCCCCGAACCTTCACAAAGCCAATAATAACAACAATGCCATGCAAACCCTAATTACTGCATGGCTAAAAAATCTACGTGAGATGCACATTGTGGAGGTCAGTAAAGCCATGCATGGGTTTGGCGAGCAAGTAGGGAAGCTAATGGAGCTTCAGAGAAAAGAGCATGATCTGAAGATTAAGGTTGAGAAACTTGAATACAAGCTATGCATGAGACTTATGAAGAAGAAGAAGAGAAGAAGAAGAAGAAGAAGAAGAAGAAGAAGAAGAAGAAGAAGAAGAAGAAGAAGAAGAAGAAGAAGAAGAAGAAGAAGAAGAAGAAGAAGGATGAGGAACTGACTTGGAGGGTTTGAGGAAGGATGACATATCAAGCTAGTACGAAGAAGACTAAAGAAGTTGCAGAAGACCTTGTAAAGGTCCAGTTTGAGCAACTTTTTACATCCTTGGCTGATTTTTCAAAGAAAGCTGCACATAGTTATGCTCAGATTGTTGTGAGACATGTAGAAGAACAAAATTAAGATGTAAGTGTTCAAGGAAAAGTAAAGATACGTAAAAAATAGATCTGAAACTGTACTTTATGAAGAAGACTAAAGAAGTTGCAGAAGACCTTGTAAAGGTCTAGTTTGAGCAACTTTTTACATCCTTGGCTGATTTTTCAAAGAAAGCTGCACATAGTTATGCTCAGATTGTTGTGAGACGTGTAGAAGAACAAAATTAAGATGTAAGTGTTCAAGGAAAAGTAAAGATACGTAAAAAATAGATCTGAAACTGTACTTTATTTATTGATAGATGATCTTAAATATGCATTACAATCTGATACAATCAATCTCGGTAAATCAAGGATTGAGAGAATATTTACTTATATGCTAATTAGGACAAAACACACATCTAGATACCAAAAGTATAATATCCTTAAACACTCCCCATTTTGTAGCGATCCTAATAGATGATGTATAACATGTTGCCTCACTAAAAATCTTGTCAAGCAAACAAAAAATATCTTGGGTAAAAACAAAAGTTTAGTCTAAGAAAAAAAGAGTACAACGCATCAACTACATAAGTGATCACATGTGATGTAGACTCCCCCTGACATCTACGAAATGAACTCCCCTTGATCAGTAACTTAATCTTGGAGTTCAGACGATCTTCGCATACCAATGTGGCTCACATACTTTGCAAATGTAGATTTGGGCAATAACTTGGTAAACAAGTCTGCAACGTTATCTGTCGAACAAACCTGATTCACATGAATGTTCAGTAGCTGTTGTTGTTGCTGATTGAAGAAAAATTTCGACGATATGTACTTGGTATGCAGACTTGCTTAGTTGATCTCTACAAAATCATTAGAATGATTCGAGGAAGTAGCAACTAGATTTTTCTTAGTTGATCTCTATGAAATCACTGTGTTCCTTATAATGAATACATAACCAGTCTAGGAACGTCCTTTATGTGGGTCAGAAAGATACCCAACATCAACAAAACCAAGCAAGACATTACAAGGTGTTTCTGAGTAGGGGACCGTACTGAATTAAGGAACAATACTTGCAGCCGGATCACTGTTCGATGGGTTGAGTGAATGGTCGGGCCAATAGAAGGAGCAACCTTTGAACGGTCAAGAGAATCTTTCGACGGGTCAAAATTTCTGGAGTCAGAATGCTACGATTTAATCATCCATTTTTCAAGAATTTCAAGTTTCTCTCTGTATTCTTTATAGGATAATAACAAGCCCAAGTATATGGAATCCTTCAAGTGCTTGAAGATGTGTTTTACACCATTCCAATGATGTTGTGTAGGTGCAGAACTAAACTGAGCTAACAAGTTCACAGAGAATGCAATGTCTGGTCTTGTGCATTGAGCTAAATATAATAAAGCTCCAACAACACTAAGGTATGGTACCTCAGCTCCCAATAATTCCTTATCATCATCTTTCTGATGGTACGGATCCTTATTAGGTTCCAAACTGTGTACGATCATTAGTGTGCTAAGAAGGTGTGCTTTGCCCATGTTGAATTTCCTAAGTATCTTTCGAACTTAGCAATGTTCAGTTGGCCTTAGGCACATACGATGCATCAGTGGCATGATTTTTTGTACCATGTGGTAGTAAAAATTGTGCTGAACCACGCCCTTGTATAACCGGTGTTGAACCAATCATAGTTGTCACTGATGATGTATATGGTACAAGATCAAAAAATAATTTTCTACCGCAATATAGTATAAGTAGTACCACTATCTGCTAGACATTTGATCTCGCCTTCAAACATCTACAAAAGAATTTGAATTAATTAGTCTTAAAGACTTGTCAAACACTTTAAGTAAAGACTTAAAGATTTTTAAAAGGGTTGTGACCCTTAAAGAGTGCTCATATGGCATGAGCAAATCAATATAAAACCATATCTTTATCAAGGTGTAGAAATTCAGGTTTGTCGAAAAAATTCTAAACCTTTATTTTTCTAGAAAATCAATGTAAAAACACATCAGAAAAACACCAAATCCGAGTTTGACATTCGACGGGTCGAGAGATATTCTCGGCGGGTCAATAATTGTGTCACAGAAGCCATTCTTCGAAAGGTCGAGAAATTTTTTTGACGGCTCGAAGAAAATCCTAAAACTATATCGAATTATCGATATCTTTTTTCGATGGATCGAAGAAAATTTCAACGGGTCAAAAAATGTGATATTTTGGAGACAAAAGTTATCCTTCGATGAGTCGAGACTAGTCTTCAACGGGTCAAAGTTGCAATCATATACCTTGAGGACTATATTCGACGGGTCAAATGAAAATCAGACAAAAAAATTTATGGGTAAAAAAATGTCAAAAACTAATCCAGAGTGTGCCCTTCGACAGGTAGAGAGAATATCTCAATGGGTTGAAAGATGCCTAGGATCAAAATAATTCTCTCTTTGTCTCTTTTTATGATACTTTGGTATCATAATGCCATAGAATTTTGCAGAATTTGAACCATATAAGCAATATGTATGAACATAAACATTCTTAAAACTTTCAAATACTAAAAGGAAGAATTTTTTTTTTACTTTGTCAATATCACAACTTACATCAAAATATTGTTCTTATTTAATACCCATGACTAAAAATAAATCCAAAAAATAAAGTTAAACTTGATTACATAGTAGAAATATGGGTCTAATACATAGACTAATCACCCGCATTCTATAAACTTGCTTTGTTGGCATCTGCTACTATAAGGTTGGCTTCACCAACATCATCTATCTCTTGATCCGCAGTGTAATTGGTCTCACGTGTCAGATACTGCTTGCATCTCTTGTAGACATTTTGGACATCTTTGGGTGTACGACATTGCTTGTGCATATGCTTGTTAGAACCACACCTATAGCAAGGTGCCAAGCTAGACATTGAAGGAGCAGACCTTGAAGAATTTTTATTGTTCATAGAACCAGAACTTGATGAATTCTTGTTGGAGTTGTTATGGTCATTGTCTTGGCGAGTCCAAGTCAAATTCTGACTGTTCCCTTCTTAGCCATGACCTCTGCCATTACCTCCTCTACCATGATTATTTTGATAAGGTGCAGAACACTGCTTCCCCTTATCCTTCCGAGCTTTTCCACCAGTGTTATAAGTCTCATGGACTTTATTTGTTCCAGCTGACCTAGCATTATTTTGGAGAAGGATCTCATGATGTCTCTCTTTCTTGGCCATCACACTCATACGATCATTGAATGATCGAAGTCTTCCTTGCTCATAATAAATGTGATATTGATGTGCAAGAGTGTCCATTAAGGTAGGAAATGTGCTCAAAGACTTCTCGACCATCGCTTGGTCGGTCTTTACAACTCCAAAAATGACAAATTTTGATTGTAGCTCTAGCATATCCTGATAAAAATTGTTGATCTTAGGATAATCCAATAACCAGATTATATCCCATCTTTCTATGAGCTTTGGAATTTGTTCATCACGCACATTGTTGAACCGTTCTTACAAAGTTACCCACAAATCCACGGAGTCATCCTTTAACAAGTACTGTTTCCTCATAGCAGAATAAATGTGTCTCCTGAGAAACATGAGAGCTTGAGCTTTTCGAGCTGTGGTGTCATCGTTGACTTATTGACCTACTGGTATTGGTTGGATAGTATCCGTGAGTCTTTTACCGATGAAAGTATTCCTCACATCTGAGACTCATCTGTAGTATTCAACTCCTTGAATATCAAGGACGTCAAACTCTGGCTTTGCCGGCTCAGTCATTTACAAAAGACAAGATATGTAATTAGTTTACCGATCGAAAGAACTATGGTCACTAATATCAAGTTTAGGGAATAAGAAACATGATCCATGATGTATGATCACAAAAATCGATGCAAAACCGGTGGCTTCATACCAGTCCCCATAAAAATGTGACTGACTTAGAGTCACAAAATATCGACTTTTTTTTTATGTATACCGTGACTCCCCCAGGACCGTCACCAATCCTAAACTTTGAGGAAGAGGTGATTAAATCATATTTCACTCATACCTGCATTAATCCATAGGAACTAGAGACATATAATAATTCACAGTATTTAAACCTAGATCTAAGTTGTTGCAGTAATTAAGTTTTGCAACCTAATTCTAAATCGAAGAAAGTTAGGTGATTTACCTCGAGAGTGTTATGCTCGGTATGAAAACTTCGCAGTAAACGAAGTTTGAAGAGAAACGTCTACGAAAGCCGGTGGTAAAGAGCTCCAACGACTACAAGGTGGACGACGATGTTGATTCCATGCAAGGGAGGGAGGCCGACAATGGAAGATTGTAATATTTAGGGGTTTGCATTGGCTATCAACTCAAGAACTGCTGATAACGTGTTGAAGGAAAAACAAAGATACGTAAGAGATAGATTTGAAATTGTACTTTATTCATTGATAGATGACCTATTTACAATCTGATACAATCAATATCCCGGTAAATTAGGGATTGAGAGAATATTTACTTCTATGTTAATTATGACAAGACACACATCTAGATACCAGGAGTATAATATCCTTAAACAGTAATCATGTAAATTCTTTTTTTTTCTTTTTCTTTTTCTTGAAATAAAGTTTAATTAATTCATTTTTTCTTTCATTGATTACTTCTTAATTCTTACATACAAATTATTATTTTGTAATGTTAATTGATGGATAATTATTCTTAACCCATGAGTATCATTTATCACTTGAGAACATATTTTGTGGTCATGGTGGTAATCTAAATTCTGATTTGTGTAATTTTAGTTGTATTTAGGTAATTACTTTACTTTAAAATACTATTACAATTTCTAATAGAATTATTGTCAAAGTTGTAAATTTGATTCAGTTAGTTGTAAACATAAAAAATAATCATAAAAAATATGGTCATTGTTGTAATATTATCTTAAATGTTGTAAATTTTTGTTCAAATATATTATAATTTTGGTTCTCAAATTATAAACAAAGATCTGACATACCTCTTGATTATCCAAAAATATCTCGGTAATTAATTGTTTCGTACAAATTAAAACTTGAACGAAGGTGCTATATATGCATGACTTATGTGAAAGGAAGAGGGGATAGATGAAGCTTCTTGAAACCTTTCTTCACAAATTCGTTGAGCACAAAATCCCAAATGAAAATGACAAAAAGCTAATACTTGTGTAGTCGACCATATCCCACACAAGTCAAATTTTCTGATTTCACAGTTGTTTTCTTCTTTGACAAAACTAAGTTTCCGAATAGAGTAGTGTTGTGTTTGTCCAGATAGCTAGATAACAACATCACAACTTAATTTGATCGTGTAAGTTTGAACTTCGAACAGCTTCAATTCCTTCCATTTGATTATATAAATTAACATTGAAGACTAGCTATATATATAATGCTGTGTGTGTACCAAAATGCCAAAAACCATGAAATTCGATTCCCTATAATATGAACAACAAGGAAAGCCAGGCACACATGCAATGATTTGTATAAACATTGATCTTCGATTCCCAAATGGACAAAAGATCTAATTGTTTAATTAACAAACCATTCAAGACATGCATGATTCCTTTATCAGTACAAGTGAGCATGAAATACATGCCAAACAGGCCATGGCATCGTTGAATTTGTGTTTGGAGTAGTGTGTGGAAAATTAAATGTCAAGTGACAGAGACATGTTATGCTAAGCCTTTTGGCCTTGGGGCGGCATCAATGACACACCACAACTCCACATAGATAGATTGATTGGTTACATCATGTTGTCGAATTTCAGACTCATTTGGGCGGCACATTGTCTATTCAAATCTCTTAATTTATAACTTTAGAATTGGGCCCCTTTACATGTGCTTCACATTCTTGGCAACCACAGGCACATGCCAATATGCAACAACATGGGGAGCCTGGAAGCATCAGATTCACTGTTTTCATGAAAGTTATTTACCATGCATATATATATGAAAAGCTTAACATGCATATAAGGATTGCCTTCAAGAAATTAAACAGAGCAGTTGGGTGTGCTTTTCTCACATGCAGTTGTCTTTTGGCCATTGACATTGTGGATGGATAATATGGAGCTCTATGCCGGCATCATCAACATTATTAAGATTGGTATATATGCATACAATCCAAGAACAGAAACCAGAATCTTTCTTTTGAAATGAGCTCAGCAGGAATGAAAAAAAAAACCAAAAAAGAAAGAAACCAAAAAGGTCAATCAGTGATATATATTCCTTCTAACCAAAATAAATAAATGATATTAGGTTAGGTTTCAAAGATTCCTTATTGTAATGGGAAAAAGTTTTATTATCCTGTGAAATAATGACAAAGAAAAATTGTTAATTTAGTCACTCATGTTTGACACATGAGACGATATGGTCACTTATATATGACAAATATCGCTTTAGTCATCCATGTTTTACTTTGTCATTTAGAATGATTACTTTGTTCATTTTATATATTAAAAACCACATATGTGACACACATGCTTTACTTAAATTGATATTTTTGTCATTATCAAGCTAATAAACATGTTTATATATACTTTATAAATAAATAATTTTTTTTTTAATATTCAAAATAGACAAAGTGATCAATCTGAATGATAAAGTAAAACATGAGTGATCAATCCGTGTTATTTGTCAAAAATGAGTTACCAATCCGTCTCAACATAAATGATCAAACCAATAATTTTTCCTAATAACAAAATAAAGAGGTCACATTCAGAGCCAAATTTGCCGTAACTCGGGGGAAAGAGGTCCTCTTCCTCCTAAGTCCTAACTAACAACTTCTATACATTGAATCCAATCTCACAAGGTCAAAAAGAAGCTGGTGTTAGGTTTGGGATCCAATTTCTCTCTCATTTTCCCACATCTTTTTGCTCAAATGCTTGCCTATTGGTATGTGGACTTACTGACTAGGTCAAAGCAATGGTCTGCTTGTGACAAATGTCACCACTTGGTAGCTCCCCTCTTGACCCCTTGAACTTTGTTCTCTTCTTCTTGTTCTCTTTGACTTACCATTCCATATAAATACATCTGGTGCTACTCAATTTCCACCCTACTCATTTTCCAAGCTCCAAACCTCTCAAAAGTCTCAAGAAGTTTCAAACTCAAACCAGAAAGCAAAAACCAAGCAAAGACATACACACATCACCATTGTCATTATGTTAGTAGACTCAAATCCACCTCTTCGACACCATTATGGAGCCCTTTTGCAAAAGCCATCCAATGACATGCCTAAAGTGCATGAACACCATCACCATTTCACAGAAGAATGCCAACTTCCATTGATAGACCTTGAAGGGTTGAAGAGTCTTGACATGAGTGACCGGCTAGAATGCGGTAGAGCGATTTGTACAGCGTCTTCGGAGTGGGGTTTTTTCCAAGTGGTGAACCATGGAATAAGTCCTGAGCTGATACAGAAGATGAGGAGAGAGCAAATAAAGATTTTCTCAGCTTCTTTTGAGAAGAAACAAACTTCTGGGCTTCTCAACAATTCATATAGGTATGGGACTCCAACAGCAACACACCCAACCCAGTTCTCATGGTCTGAAGCTTTCCACATTCCTGTCACAAAAATAACAGAACAAGCTTGCTATGGGGAGTTCACTTCTCTAAGGTATGATACATATTTCAACTCACATTTCTCGAGTGTCACACTTAACATGATCATTCAAGCTAATTAGTTGTTTTGATGAAAAATGTACTAATGCAACAGGGGAGTGATGGAGGAGTTTTCAGCAGCTATGTCAAACCTGGCAAAAGTACTTGCTGAGGTTCTGGTTAATAATCTAGGGAACAACAAGGAAGATGTACAAGACATTTGCGAATCCAGCTCGTGCTTTCTTCGCTTGAATCGCTATCCGGCTTGTCCATTTTCCCCAGAGATGTTTGGTCTAGTGCCTCACACTGACAGTGATTTCCTCACCATTCTTTGTCAAGATCAAGTTGGAGGACTTCAGCTCATGAAAGACTCCAAATGGGTTGCTGTCAAACCCAATCCGGATGCACTTATTGTTAACATTGGAGATCTTTTTCAGGTATGTATTAGTTTTATTCAGATTCATAGTCCGGCACATATATAACTATATATCTTTAGTCAAAATTTATGAACACAAGAATAACAACAACAATGTATCGTGTGTACCATGTGACAATGCCTGGTGTGCAGTTATCAGTTGGATCTAAACAATAACATGCAGACCATGTCAAACACATGTTATATAATTGACCCCTAGCCATTAATGGAGTATAAGAATCACACAAACTTATCAATAAAGAAAAAATATTCAAACACAGTTTTCTCAAAGTGTTACATGTTTATGTTGTGTTTAGGCATGGAGCAATGATGTGTATAAGAGCGTGGAGCACAAGGTTATGGCAAATACAAAGACAGAGAGATATTCTATAGCATATTTTCTGTGCCCTTCTTATGATTCTTTAATAGGAAGTTGCAGCAGCAGAGAATCCTCCATTTATAGAAAGTTCACATTTGGAGAATACAGGAACCAAATTCAACAGGATGTCAAGAAACTTGGCCATAAAGTTGGTCTCTCCAGATTTTTACTTTCTGAAGAAAAAACCAGCACCAACCATTGCTAGGCATCCAATTCCGGCCATCAGAATTTTTAAAAAGAAAAGAGTCAAATGCTGCTGTCTTGTCTTAGTTTTTGGTAGTCTCCTCACATGTTACTTCAAATATATTTATTTATATATATATGCTTCTATACCCACCATTTTTATAGTTATTAATACTATTAATATCTTCTTATAGATATATATGTTTACACATTCATGTATTATTGTATATGAACAGAGTTATGGAGGGTTCTCAAAGTTCTGCTCCAATTGGAGATTGCATAGATATTATGTAATTGTATGATCATGACTATCATACTGTAAAGTTGAAATTTAGTAATATGGGATGTGTGAAAAGAGAGATGTGTGGAAGTCTGATGAGATGAAGCCACCGACTGGTGTGAGACATGAAGTCAGTTTTACCAGACCAACCTAAATTGACAGCTTTTGAAAGCCGTGACATGGTCTAGGATCTCGGCCAAGACAAACAGAAAAAGACGTACAGCAAACAAGTAAAACAAAGAAACACAAAATGTACACGGCAAAAACATAACAAGAACAAGACAGCTAGCTTTAGTTGTGCATTGAGCTTGAAGCAAGCAATGTTGAACTTCGACTGTGATTTTCCTGCAAAAGAAAAGGTTGTAGGCTGCTTCACCAGAAGAGCAACAACAACTCTAAAACCTTCAACAGTCACAACATAATAGTAATGTAAGGCAGTGTTATGAAATCAGCGAAATGATTTGATTAATATTACGGATCAAAAGCAAAGCTCTACACCAGACTGATCTCACATCCAAAAAGAATACTGATACTGTTGTCAAGTAATATACACTCTTCGTTGTCAAGTGCAGAACAAAAACAATACACTTCCCTGCAACATAGGAATATAGTAACAGATCGAAACATCTGATTCAGCTAAGAAGCATTGTCACCTTGTCTTTGAGACTGCTCTTCTTCTTCGTTACAGGAGCAACTTCTTCTTTGACAACTCTACTATGAGTTTGTGATTCAATTTCATAAGAAAACGCCAGACAGTCAGTCAAAATGTCAGTCCTCGTTTCCTTCTCAACAGGTTTCTTCAGCCAGGGGCCTAAAAACAGATCCAGCATGTCCTGAGCTGGATCCCCTGATCTACTTGAGCTCATCGCAATTTCTTCACCAGCCAAATTCCCATTACACTTAGAATTGGTACCATCTTCTACAAGTGATCTTCCTGTAGAATTTCGGGAGTCCATGTGATCGTCTAACTTATTACTGATAGAAACCTTTTCAGCAAGTCTGCTGCTTAGATCACATTCCCGAATTGATGCTTCTTCTGGCTCTACATTCCTATCAGCTTTAATGCACTGCATGATGATGGTACCAAACCTTAGAGCAAAAGAGAAACACTGTAGAACTAACATTAAATCAATAACTATCTATAGCAAACTGATGTTCTCCGGTTTGTTTCAAGTCTAAATTAGTATAACGTAATAGTCCTACCGAGATTTAGGAGCATATAGTATTAATATCAGTTTTCCTTTAGTGCTAAGTGGAGAGCGACTAACCTATTCAGCAGTGGTCACTAAATCTTCTGCTGTCAGTTCAACTTCATGGTCACTTGGAGTCTGGACTTCTCGTTCCTCACCACTAGAATCCTTTGCTTCCTGCCAATTCAGAGCTGCAGATTCTCGGACTTTTCTTCTCCCACGTTCAATTTTCTCCGAGAAAGTTTCCACAATGTTGCCATCTAACTCTGCACCTTGTTCATTTTTCTCACTCTTACTTCTTTTTGTCTGACATTTTGCAAGAATGTGCGAGTTCTCCCCCAATGTGTCCTTTCGATGAATCCCTTTTCCTTTCCATGGAACTTTTTCCTTCTGCTCATCCGGAACAGCAGTTTCCTCAACTTTTCTTCTCCAGAACCTTTTCCAACGCACCGCCACCTTCACCATCTTCATCTTGTTCCGTGGACTTTCTTTTCTTCGCCTCACTATCTACAACCAAATCCGAGCATTCTCCCACCGTCTTCTTCCCATGACACCTTCCAGGACGAGCAGTCACACCTTCTGCCTCGCAACTTCCTTCAACATTGGCTGACTTACTCGCTTGGCCAATAGACGACACCCCCAACATCCACGACGGTAAAACTCTCCTACTTCCATCACCAGAGGCAACTCCCACCATCTCTAATTCTCACATAAGCCTATAACTACACTGACAACTTTAAATAGGTAAGACAATATCCAATCAAAGACTGAAACTTACATTATCTTAAACATAACATAGTTAAGAACACTCATTCCACCAAAGACTGAAACTTTACATCTCAATCATGTCCCTATTCACAACATATTAGCTCAAGATCATAAAAAAACCATTCACGGATAATCCACACAGTCAAACAAAGCTTTCAAAATAAAAAAGATATAGTTAAGAGCTCTCATTCCACCAAAGACTGAAACTTTACAACTCAAATTACCTTCCCCATTGTCACCATATTAGCTGAAAGATCATATATTCCATTCACTGATCAAATTACTCAGTAAAACAAAGATTCCAAAATCAAAAAAGATAAAAACTTTGATGCTCAGTTGGAACTTACTCATCGAATAAATGATTAACAAGTAAACCGACTGTGATCATCTATGGGATTTTCGTTAATGAGACCAAAAATTGAGAGAGCTAATTCGAAAGTTTAAACCTTTGCCTTTCGTTTTCTTGTGTGGAATTTGTAGAGCTAAATCCAGTGAAAGAAGGCAAAGAAAAATTGAAACGAAAAAGATCAATAAAACTTGGAAATGGTGGAAAGCATTACAGAGTTAACGACAAGAAATATACTAATCGGAATTGGGGGTTTTTCCGGCGACCGCTGTTCTTCTTCTGTCACTCGCTCTCTCGATCGGTCTCCACTTTGTTATTATTTGTGGCCCCTCTCGTGCATATCACGTGACCAAGTATTTCGTGATTTTCATCTAGAAATAGATCACATATTTTTTATGTCCCACACCCACATAGGTCGGGTACTCAATTTCTCGAGACAACATCAAACAGAACTTGCATACAAACCGGATAGAGAATGAAGTATTGAATCGAGACCTAAATGACTTGTCATGTAAAAGGGTTGGAATTTTACTTCAACAAATTATTAAGATTTGACTTAAATGATTTGTCGATCGAGGGATTGTAGATAATAGAAAATAGTAGTTCTAATCAAAGAAATGCGGAATGAATTATTTTTTGAAATGGTGGTCCAATACCGATACTTATTTCAACACCTCCAGCATCGTCGTCGGAAAGTACGGCTTCTTCTCTCTCCCTTGGCTGTTATTTTATTTTATCAACAAGTCGGTTGGCATGGATCAGTCTGCGAGCTCCACCAACGGGTTGATCTTGGTTGGAATTATGTGGATCGGGATCGGCCCCGTAAGGTTTGGTCTCGTCGAAGCCGGAAGACGACTTGCCGACCCCCTCTTTTCTCCCTCGTTAGTAGTCGACGACGATGAAATCAAGACCATCTCTTTTCTCCCTCATCGGTCGACGGTGACAACAATGATGTCTGTCGTCAGTGTCCCGAAATCGACGGCCCAAAATTTTTGAGAAAAAAAATTAAAATAAATCAGATGTCTCAAATCCACCAGAAAATGTGACAAGTGTATACTTGCTTTTCTAAAAGCTGGACATGCATGTGTTGAAGTGATGGAGACGACACGCAAAACACTCACTTTCACCGTCGCTCACTCATAACCATTGGCGGAGGGAGACATATATAGGCCATATAGGGAAAATGCCCCACCTGAAATTGTGGGGTAAACAAAAATCCTTATGTGTATATTATTTTTGAATTTATATGTATGTCCAAATATCTAGTCTTTCACCCAATTTAAATAAAACAAAATCAAAAGTTTATCACCTCTCATTCTCCATACTCCCTCTTCATGTGCATTGTGCTCGATCGACTTTTTTTCTCTGTGCACATCTCTATCACAGCTCTCAATATCTAAGTGCACATCTCCCTCACTAGCTCTCCTCACCTCGTAATTCACTTCATCAGATTGAAAAGAGTTTAAAATCCCTTTTACACCATGATCGTTCAAATTCCCAAATTTTTTAGATTTAAGTTTTACTTTCATTAGTCGATTCTACTCGTATAATTGAATTTTAACTTGGCTTGATATTATAATTCCATATTATATATATTTTTAATTTTTTGATAACAATGGTAAATAGTAGTATATTGAAGGATATATATCTAATATTTTGTGATGTACTGGATTCAAGTTAGATATAAACTAGTAAATATATGTTATTTGATATGTAAATACATATTAGGCAATTGTTATATTTTAGAGTGAAAAATTTTGTCTCACCTGGAAAAAAAAATTGAGGCTCCGCCACTGCTCACAAGTGCGTGGCTGTAGACCGGAGACCTACCTCCACTGACACTAACACAACAACTCTCAGCTCTCTTTCTCTCTCTCTCTCTCTCTCCGCGCTCTATATTAATCTCTGTACATTACAATACTATCTGCTTCTTCTGCTCGGTAATTTTTTACTTTTTACGGCGTTCAATTTGATTACCTGGTAGTGAAGTTTCAATTTCAATGGAGGATACAGCGTGTGCTTTCACCTCCGCTACTCGTCGTCGTTGTTTAATTTGTTGTCTGGATTGATGTAGCTTCATTTTTACAGTTAGATTTGAATTTACAACGGCGTAGTAATTTGAATAGTTACTGAAGGGCGGTCTATGAGTGATAGTGGCATAGAACTGATTTTAGATCTTTTGAGGTCACAGCTAAGTTTTACCGGCGCTTGTTTTTGTTGTCGATCTTCTCTGTATCAACAATGTTTAAGTATTGATAAAGATGAAAATGTTGTGTTGGTAGTAGTAGTAGTATGAACTAGGAACATTCTGGTTGGTAATTATATGCTGTTTGTTATACTGTTTTCATGGCTGAGAGGATTTGTTTCCCTAGATGATATGTAATTTTCTTTTTGACTTTGTCATATGCAGGTCAAATAATCGCATCACCTGCTTGGATATATACCACAGGAAGAGTGAATACTAACTTCTGAGATGTTTCAAATTCAACTTTGAAGTAAATGGGAAGGGAATGTAATCTCATATATGAGTTCAAGTGAGCATCGTGATCCCATGGAACAGGTGAGATTGGGATATATACTCGAGGCTATAAACAATCTTGCATACAAAGTTGGATAGAAATTAAGTCATAAATCGAGACCTACATGACTTGCCAAATAAAAGGTTGGAATTTGACTTGAACGATTTGCCCGGATGGAGTGAAATTTGATCTAAACAATTTGCCTAATTTGCCTGACAAAAGATTGGGATTTGATCTAAACGATTTGCCGAACAAAGGATCACAAAGTATGAGAAGGCAGCAGTATAAACGAAGGAACCGGAAGGAATTATCTTTCGACATGGTGATCCAATACCGGCACTTATCCATGGCTGAAGCAGCAAAAGAACTCGAAGTTTCCACAAAAACTTTAAAACTAAGGTGTAAGGATTTGGATATTGTGTGACCTTACAAGCAAACATTCACCAACTTGACACAAGCGCAATGGACATTGAATCCAAAAAAAGCTCCTCGGAGAGAGTGACGAAAATTGGAAAGATTGATCATATCACAGTCTAGTCTAGGTGGTTGATTTATGTTGTTGACAATACATCATTTAAATAGAATAAAATACATGATCATTGTATCATAGGTTCCGTTTTTGAAAAGTTTGGCTCTCTTTTGTGGCAAAAGAACACAGTATTCGAAGTTGCACTATATGTAAACACAAATTGTTAGTCATTATAAGAAAGATTGACCCAAATTTATAGCAAAAGAACAGAAAGCAGCCAGATGAACGTTAAATAGAAGAGAGAAAACCATAAAGCGAGAAACCCTTACCTTCTCGTCCGGCAACCTAGGCGGTGGTGTCGGCCTCGCAGGAGTTCGTTGGCGGCGCAGGATGTGGGGAGCAACTAGTGTTTGTGCGATGGTTGCATGGTAAAGTTTAGGGCATGTTATTTTTCCTTGGTTGCTTTGGAGTTGGGTTTGAGTTTTTACCTAGGTCTTGATTGTTGGTTTTTCTCAAGTATTTTGTATTATTGTTTTCTTTTAAATATTAGTAATTTTATGTCCGTAATAAACCCCTATGTTATGTGACTAGAGCTAGTCAGACGTCTTAGGTGGGCTGTCTGAGTGTGCAATTTGAGTGCCTTTTGTTCTAGTGATGATACATTCTATTAAATGGATATATCCTCTAGTAGCAGGATGAAACGTAATGTCGACGACTTGATTGTTGTTCGACAGCATACTTGAGCAGCTGGTAAAAAAAGGTAAGAATGGAATGCTTTCGCGGGGGAAGCAATATGATTTTTCCAGTGTGTCGCCACTATTATAAAGCGGATAGAATAGTCTGTATGACGTTCTCTGCTAATTGGTGCATGTTTGATTACATAATTAGTGTATTATGTTTTGTGACTATCTAAGATGTTTTATATGTGCTCATTATAATATGAGGATCAAATTTTATGTTCTCCCTATATATCCTGCAATTTTATTAATAAAGACTCGAGGATTGTTGCATCTGAACTTATTTCACACACAAAAAAATTGACCCGTGTTTGCAACCATAATGTTCATTTAATTACCCGAGTCATGATGCAGAATGTACTACAAAAATGGACAGAAGTAATCCCAAGAGAGAAAATAGGCAGAGGAATGGTTTAAGAGATCTTCACGGGTCACCTCTTTCATGTTTAGCTATTTTACCATTCATTTTTTTACTCTTCTTTGATTCATTCCCATCCCATTTTTTAAAGATATTTCTCATATGAGTCATATCCCCGTCCTTCTTGTTTCTTTGTTTACTCTTTTTTTGTATTTTGGTTTTTCTATTATTCTCTAACATATATAAATAGCTTGCAAGACCGGACAGACAAACACAAACATTTTAATTTGTTCATGCCTCTCTCTGTTGAACAGTGCAGACTTCCAAGCACATGACATACCCTTGTTCTTCAGGTGACTCTGACTCATCGTCATCACCATCTCTCTCTCCTTGGTTTTGTTCCTCTGTTTCAGTTCTGTTCTTTATTGCTTTTGAATCTTGTTAGCTTCAAAACTATATATTCCTTTGTGTGTTCTCTGGGTCTTGTCCCTCTTGGATACATACATATGATGATTATGTTATGTGTATGCTTCTTCTTGAAAAATCAATATTCCCAAACAATTTGTTAAGCTTAAAGAGAGAAAGGAAAGATTCCCAACATTGCATTATGGGATTTCTGGGTCCAACTTCAACAGAAATTGATTCCCATTCAAGTAGCTTAAGTCTCTATCTTGAATATGTGTTTCTGGTGATTGTTAACAGTAAACCCAGATTTCTATTTTGTCACACTATTGTGGTTAACTTGGTGTGCTTTGGTTTTGCTATGATAGATTTGCTGTATGAGATTGACATCTTTTTGATGTGCTCAAATTGGACTCAATTTTTTTTGGGTCAATTTTATGAGCAGGGCTTGATACAATGGAGGATATGCAAACAAGAGGAAGTGCTTGCAGGATTAAGAAGTGTGCTTATGAATTGCTATCAATGGGGACTGACCTGATGGACGACGAGTACTCGTGGGACTTAATGGGAAGGGACATCCGCCTCAAGTCGATGTTCTTGTACTGTGATCTTAGTCAGCTGATCTCCAATGCCCCAAAGGATCAGAAGAAGGCCCTCACAGAACTCGGCAACAGACTGTTTTGCTCTGTTGAAGAGGTAAGAAAAAACACTAAAATGCATTGAGGCACTTGATTGTTGTTCCTTCTGTTCCCTACTTTGAGCAAAATGGTGTGGTAACCCATTTGAGCAAAGATCACAAAGGCAAGTTTTTTTTTTTTTGTTTCTTTTTCGAGCGTTGCTTCTGAATCATATTACTTTGCATCCTAGTTTGAGGAGACAAAGGTATATGGGGCTTGCTCTAACATATTCAATGCATGTTTCATTGGCTAGTGACTAGTGAGACTAGTGGTTCAGAGGTGATTGACAAACCCATTTTCTTCATTGTGCAGTTGGATCACGCAGTGAAAATTCGCAGCATTCCAATGGCTCGAGATCGATATAATGACGTTGCTGTCATTCTACATGAGCTGATGGCTCTCATGCCTTGATGCTTGTTTCATATTTGTGTTGGTGCATATATCTCATCTTGTAAATAAACTCATCTTCTGTTTGTAGTTTTGTACAGTGCTAAGTAATCACAAAATGATCCAACTCCAAATGCATGTTCCTCATAAATTTTACATTATTAAGCTACAGATGTCATCCTTCACTGACTAATCTTATACAGATATCATTAAAGAGGATTGGGAACTTCATTCGGTAAACGATTGTAAAGGCAAAGAAACTGGCCAAATTACAAACCAAAGCATGCTACCCAACATAAGTGAAGAGGTACAATTAGCAATTATAAATCGAAATTTACAAGGACAGGACAAAGTGCCTGCAGCTGCAACTATACTTGAGACTTATTTACTGCACAAATGAGAATAAGGGTGCACAATATATCTTTAGGCACAACACAAGGCTCCGGAGACGGAGGCACTAAGATCAAATGACATAGAGACCACAAATTGAGTAGGGTTCTGCAAAAGCCTCCTTGGATAATTGCAACTCTGAGTTATGGCAACAATAGGTGTTAAGCCAATGAGGCAGTCCAGGGGCGGTGTTGATTTGTCTGGTTGCATTGGCAATCGAAAACAAAAAATAAGAAATCCACAAGTCCAAATGCAATGAAGAATAAGACAAATATGAGTCATTCTATGGCATTGACCATATGATTAGTTTGTACCTCATAAGCTTACCTAAGCTGTATTAGGCAAGATAACACTATTAGCGAGATCCTCATTAATGCATACAGGCAGTGGCGGCATTTGGCTCATTAATCCAGGCATACCTCTCATGCTGCAGAAAGCAGAACATCATTATAATCAGTCTGGCAACTTATGGTGATCAATAATATATACAAATATAGTTTATGCACATACTCATTCAATATAGCTGTTATGTTGTTCCTCGTGCGACAGAAGAGGTCAATGTTCTCCTGTAACTGCTAGTGACAAGAGATAAAATCAGTTATTTATGCTAATAAACATGCATGGAATAAAAGAGGAGACTTGGATCAACATGCAAAAATCATAGTATAAGGATCACCAAATTGTTAATTGGACCTGAAAAAGGCTAGAATAACCAGATTCTATCCACTAAAATGACAATCATAGAACTGATCCCATTCCTTGCATTGGACAGAGATATAAATCTAACGCTCATTTTTACAATACCAAGTTTATCATGAAAGGGGTTGGCTTAACACATTTACACAAATGAATCCAACTATTCCATATATGTGATATAGCCACTCAATATATATATATATATATATATATGTGTGTTGATCAGCAGGAGAAGTGGAATTTTTTAACAATAGAAGCATTATATGTTGTAGTCATGATACTCTGATAATATAACGATTAACCAAAGTTCCTCTGCAAGAGGAGCAATGACATGCGCATTGGATACGAAACATCCAACATGATGAGCTATGGCATATGACACTCACCTTGTACGTAGAAAGGTTAGCAGAGATTTGACTAAAGGCTTGAGCATTTTGGTCCAATAAATGCTTGGCTGTGCCACTTATTCCTGAGTACCCAGATAAACAATGCATCAAAAGACTGTCAAACGGCAATTCAACAACCCATTCTGGACTGTGCAAAATGAAACACTTTGGCAGTTCAGTTTCTAAGTATAGACATTTTATTTACTCTTTAAATGGCAGCATTGCTATTCTGCCTGGACATTACAACTACAACTCTTGGTTCTGTGTGTTCAGAGCCACGGTAGTCATGTCACTAGTAACTACATGATTATTATATAGGGATTATAGGCATGTTACAGTAACTACATGATTAAGACAACAAATAACTACAGGAGCAGAAAGTGTGACATTTCTCTAACCTTCACATTGCAACCGCTCATTCTGGTCCATATGATGCATCATAAGAGAGTATGCAGCCATGTTGTGTTGAGGAGCTGACGGTATGCTGATTTTGGAGGATGATTCAACCAGTTTATCCTGAAGCAGATTGATGTTTAGAATACTAGTTCTTCAATCAACAATAGACCCCAAGGATCTGAACTGCTTACTTCATTAATTCAAAGGATTCCAATATCTGGTGTTACAGCTTATGTAATTTACTTGGGGCATAAACATAATAACAACCATGGATTCCAGTTTAGCATTCGATAAGATTAGGAAACCAGAGTCTTCTTTTTCAAAGGAAGGAGTTACCATTAATACGGATAAACTTTCACTAAGACACTTGAAATGCATGACTTAGAACTAAGTTCAGCTAATAACCAATGTCAGACAGTTAATCTAAATCCACCCATGTACCTTTCTAATGTGTCCCTTCTTTGTCGAATGCTCTTCAGATTTCCTTCGCTTTCTCTGCAAAATTTCAAAAGTACTAATAAGTTCTAACTCAACCACTAGATAACAGGATATTTTCTTATCTACATCTCCAGAGCAAAGAGAAGAGAGCTTACCTTCATCCACCTACACCTCAAGGCAACATCACGCACAGTTTTATCACGCAATGTTGCCGCAATCTTTATGTATCTCATAATACTTGGTTCATCAGCATATCTACAGTTTAAACATCACAAAATTTACAAAGTTTAAAGATCATGTGAATGAAACTCGCTACCAAAAGTTGACTACATAATAGAAAACGAAGTGGAAGAAGTTCAATTCACAACACAACTGAGGGTCACTTAAGAAACAGAAATGTGTTGCCGCAATCTCTACCTCATAGTACTTGGTTCATCAGCAAATCTACATTTAGAAAGAAACGACACAAGAATATTAAACTTCAAAACAGAAAGTAAATGAAACTCACCCCCATATTAAGATAATGGTTATGACTTTGAAATCAAGATGCAAGAATTCAATTTACGTCGCAATCCAAATGATCAACAAAACAAAAACGTTTGAAATAGCAGGACTATCATAGAATGACCATAAATAATGCAAATTACATGTTGCAGGACTCATAATCCCTAATAGTTAAACGGATCATCTACCCTACAACATTACGAGCACTAAACCAAAGACCCTAGTCTTTTGCATATCTTACATAGAGTGCATCAAAAGCCTTGCTACAACAGCCACGTGGATCACTAACTAAAGCATGTTTAAAACACAGCATCAACACTAAAACAAAGCAACTACGCTTAACTTTTCGACTAATGCATACATAAACACAACAGATTAAAGACTTAAGATTCTGAACTGACATACTTGACAAGTCCCTCCTCCAACTTGTACTGCTCCTCCACAGACCACTCGACAGCCAAGCCCGTGTCGTGCTTCATCCCCGGCACCGAATCAAGCAGCATAGAACCCCCTGAATTCCCACCTTGACTAATCACAGAACTGTGATTCACCACCATGGCCCCTGAAACCGAAACTGAATTCGGAGAGTACATCATCCCAAGACCCATAGTGGGGTTAGCTCCACCATAGTAATTCCCCATCGGAATCATCTCAGAGCTACTGTTTATAGCTCCAGACTGAAACGATATGGCGTGTCGATTCAAGCCACCATACCCAAAAGTCTCATCATGAAAAAACCCAGAGTTTGATTCCATAGCCATTCGCATATAAACCAAAACTAAACTAAAACTCTACTCCCAATTCAAACCAAAGCTTCAATCTTTAAAATCCCACATCGCTTACAGCCAACGCTAACCAAAGCAAGACTACAAAACCCAACAACAACAAGAACCCTAAGCTCAAATTACACAGCACCAAACACCATAAGAGCTAATTGGGTACCTCCAAAACACAAAACCCAACTCAAAAACCCCATAAGATCAAAAAAGCCCCAATTTTTACAGACACCCAGAGACCAAAGACAAGGCCTTTTCTTCCTCAACTGAACAAAAAAACCCAGAAAAAGATTGAATTTTTTTTTTCTGCTCAGAGCTTTGAGTTCATCTAAGCTCCTCAAAATGGCGGATAATGGAACCAAGTGGGTACGTGAAGAGCTAGTAAGAGAGAGAGAGAGAAGAAAGGCGTTACCTTTTTGGGTTCAACTTTCCGACGGAGCCCTTATTGGTCCTTCTCATTATTATTTATTTTTCTTTTTTCACTCTTTTTATTTTTTCTGGCAGAGCAAAGTAAACCAGTGATAACTCTCTGTGCTATTTTCTTTGGTTTTACTTATTAGTTTTTGTTTTTCATCCTTTTTCTTTGAGGAAGGAAATGACAGTTTCTATTTTTTTAGGTTTAGTTTAAGATTGAGGTGAAAATATTTAATTTTTATAAAATACAGTTTAAAATAAGTAATTATTTATTTGTTTATTTTTAATCATAATTTTTGAACTAAAAATTTAAAAATAAACGATTTTTCTTATTTTACCAAATACTCATTCTGTCAAAATGGTTAAAAATAAGTTGATTTTATTTTGAAACCTCAGCCCCAAACGAAACTTTAATTATAAGAGTTCACTACGATTTAACTTCGATCAATATCGAGACTTCATATCCTTTTGGTGCTCTTAACAGAAGGAAAAATGTCTAGCCTTTGGTTGTAAGTATACAAAATGACGAAATTTCTTTGACTTGATCAGTTATAATTGTTCTAGAGATTTTTCTGTTGTGTAATTTCTCTTTCTTCTAAGAGAAGAGAAACTATAACGATAGTCAAAAACAAATAGAGTACATGTATTATTTATCTTTGGATGATATTTGGCTACAAGGAGTGGCTTACCTCATTGCTCTTTTAGAGAAAGAAAGACAAAGGAGATAGCCCACAGGGCTAGGAATCCAGCCAATGAGGAAGCTAGGAAAAGGAGCAAGCAAAAAAAGTTGAAAGTTTTAAAAACTAATTTATTTATTTTTATAAAAATTTATAATATAATTTCTGGTTGCAGATCTTGGAATTCAGCAACAGGTGCGAATCCCCATAAGCATTTGATACCAATTATTGTGGAGTCTCCACCTTTCCTTTCTGCTGCCCTCTCACCTTTTACTTTCATCAACTTTTTCTTTTTAATGGTTTTTTTTCTTTCTAAATTCTTCATGTAATGCTCATAAAAAATAAAGGTCCTTACAAATGTAATGACTAATTGCTCAGTGTCCAACAGAGAAAATGGAAATTATACAGAACTAGAATACCAGATTGTAATAATTCACCAGCTCTATCTGTTACTCATAGTCACACTACTGAAAAATCTATGTGAATAAAGTCATAAAGTAACTTGCATTATAAAGTGGGAACTAACTTTCTGGAGTGCTTCTTCATAGTCATCATGGAGTGTTCTTTTCAGCTTACTAGGGTTTAAGGTTTTGGATTTGATAATTGTACAGTAAATTCCTTACAGATTATGCAGATAATTCCCCAGTTTCTTGAGCATATCTTGCACACAAGTATACGGTGAAAATACGAAAAAATGTTCAGAAAACTTGGGAAGGATGGGAAACTAGCTCTTTGTTAAATCAAATCCCTTGCTTTGATAACAAGGAATTAAAAAGATTTGAGAAAATATAAAGACAAACAAGAATTAACAGCAACAAAATCAACTGGCTAGCTACTAGCTCTGAGCAATCAGTAAGGCATGCACATTAAGATCTAGTTGCAGGAGACGATGGAATGTACTGAATCAATTGTATCTGCAGGCACCAAAATGGAAAACTTGGTGAGCCTGAAACAGTGGGACCAATCCCCATTTTGATTTGGATGGCAGTGACATTAAAAGCACCTCATGAATTTTAACTGATTGAGAGAGATCGACTTTAGACACAAGAGTACTGCCGGACAGAGACGGATCATCAATCATTGACGAAGTTAATACTTGTTATCCCCAGCACAGCTACCAAGAGAGAGTAGAGCACAAAATTAGGTAGAAGAATACGCTTCAGTTTCATATCTGTGTATGCTCCATCGACCAAAGCTTCAGTCAAGCTGTTCTATTAATGGCGAGTGTGAAGTATATCAAGATTAATGTACCCATACTCGACCTGAAGCCACCAACACATGTAATCATCTATTAGCAAACGAACAAGTTTATATCACCTTTGTTTCGCAAAAAATGCAAATGGACTTGCTCAAAAGTTAGTTTGAAAAGTCATCATCCCCTGTTACTCATTCTTATAGGAATTTCAAAGTATATGGAAGACTTACACAGTTGCAAATATGAGAAGGATCTTTCGAGGGTTGATGGTCATAAAGCGATTAAACTTCTTGCTCCGTCCATCCCCTGTATCCAGCAGATTATTACCCATTAAAGTAGTGGAGGTTGAAGGCAATGATTTTGAGGTGATCAACGGCTGCTTCATTGGCTCCAGCTGAGAGTTCACTATCAAGAGTAACATTAAAATACAGAAACATTAGATTGCAACCAAGGCAGGAAGATCATAGTCTAGCCAAACATTCTGCCCATATATAAGATCAAATGAACGGGAGAACTTTATAGCATATGAAGATTTTACCAATCATGTTCAGAATTAATCATATTGCAGATTTTGCATGAGCTTTATACCTTTCACTAGAAGTTTCTTTGTAGGTTCATGATCCGTGTCTTCCTCCTGATCAGTGGTAATCAGTCTCTCTGCTCGATAGGACCATTTTCGTGAGAGTGCCCTCTAAGAGGAAAATAAACAAACTAGGGTAAACTAATGAGAAACCTGAAGAAGTTTTTTGGCTAGAAAGAAAAAAGGACTTCAGGGATTGACTAAAGGAGAATGATACTTACTGTCATTTTGGGGCTCCCCGAGCAGAAATCTGAGGATTGTGCAAGGCTCTCAATATCCAACACAACACTTGGAGTTCTATTATCTGAACCGGCAGTGTCACCATTCTGTACGTGGTGAATTGGATCCAGAAAAATTAGCATCAGTATATTGGTGGATACACAGACAAAAACATATATTCTAACCATCAAATGTGTATAACAGTGTGTAATAATGACAGCAGTCATCTGAAATACTATCTCTTACTACCTCAGAAGTTTTCATTAGTTTAAGTTACCAAGCGAGGTTTTCTACACACAAGGCTTCAGATAAGAGCTTCTACACAACCTTTAAATTTGATTGTTTTCTACTCACAAGTGAAAAAAGTTACATATATCAAATGTGGATGAAAATTCTTAGGGACTTCACAAGAAAACACAGTCAGGAACATTTCACTTGGGCAAACCAGCTCATCTGGGTAAATAGACTGCAAATTCTTTATCTACTTTAAGTTGTTGACTGACAGTTGTTAGAGTTTAGGCATACCTTATGAAGAAGGAAGGACTGTAATTAAGTACTTGAGAAATGGCAGACAAACCAACGGCCATTGTCACTTGTCAGATTTGTGACAGACATTATTGGAGTATATTATTCTTTGTTGAAGATGTCATCCATTTAACCACTAACCGGCACCAAATAAAATTGTACTTCTTGGTCAACAAAATTGAGCAAGTTGACTATGAACAAATAATTTTGTGGTTGATTAGGGACAAAGCCAGATGAAAATTAGATGAAGGTGCATATAGCTATAGCTAACTGCATCAAGCATGTGCTAATACACCACACTTACAGAAAAATTCTTACAGTTGTAGTAAAGAGTGTCATGCCTAATATTCAATTACCTAATTCTTAGACGAGTCCCATGTGAAGTGACAAACCCAAGGCAACCAAAGATTTAGAAAAACTGGTCGTGCTTAATATTCTCATCTACTAACACTACATGCATACACTCATCAAATCACATGCATCTTGATCAATATCTCAAAAATACTAATCTATGGGGCATCGAAGTGTATGGTGACAGTCTACTATGTTCCGTAGATGCCCATTTACCTGTTTGCTCAAATCCGATTCAACAATGAAGCCAAATGTATAAGAAAAGTTACTCTATTTGCTGCATTTCACGGCAATGACAGTAAGTATACTTAGGCTAAGCTAGTGATTTCTTTCACTCAACTATTGAGTCCGTGGGGGAGCTTGTCTGTTAGCATGGGTGGCAGTGGTACTTGACAGCTTCAATAATTGACATATACACACACACACATATATGATATATGTTTCTATTCTGTTTTGTTTGGACTAATTTGACCTCAACTAGGCATGTACTGGACTGCAGAATCCTCCCTTCAATTGCAGGAGAGAGAGAGTAGGTTGTCCTTTTGAATAATGGAGCTCATATTACATCAGAGAATGGACGGGGTTAATTTGGTCTTTTGGTTTTGGACTGAACTTGGTGAGGTGTGGCTTTCAAATTAGAGGGTACAGACAACAGAGTCAGTCTAAAATAATGTTAGTGTTGCGGAGTAGCACAAAATGGCACAAAGAAGCATGTACTTGATGTAAGTAGTAGAAAAGAGAAAGAACAGTAAAAGAAGTCGTGGTCTGAGGTCACTGCCCATCAGTGCCATGCTTAATAATACAGTTTGAAGAATTAATCCAAATCAAAAGGGATTTTTTGCAAGCAGATAACCAGACATATATACACCTATGTACACTATTCAGGAGATCAAATTGTAACTTTGACATATGAAAAGTTAAACAACAAGTAGCACTATTAGCCTATTCTAAACCATATAATTAGCGGGTTTCATCTAAATGAATCAATGATGTTCAAAAAGCAAGGATAGGTTCTTTACAAATGTGGTTAAACGAATCATAGTCAGAGATTCAGAGAAGCAGAAAATACATACAAGCTCTTATAACTTATAACCAAATTGAAGAACACACATAGAGAAAAGAATGGAGATTGAAAATGAAGGGAGTAGAATAAGAACCTACCTGAGTTAGAGTCTCTTCCGCCATCTCTTTCTCTCTGAATTCGAATTCCGACGACGAATATAAACAGACCTTCTTCCTCAGATTTATGAAATCTTCTTCTTCGATCGGAAGTCACTGTGAATCTGTGATGTCTTTTACGATCAGAGAGCTTGTGAAACACAAAACGAGGTTTGAGCTTTTGAAACTGAAACTGGGGACTTGTAATCTCTCTTTAGTCTGTCTCTCTCACACTCACGGGCTCTGTCTGGCTCTCTCTCTTGCCAACTTGTTATATAAGTATTAAGGATGCTTATGCCATAACACACGCATTTAGATTTAGATTTATATACGAGAGTGCATAATGGATATCGTTTATTTCTCAATCGCCTTTGAGTTTTGAGTTGTTTCAATATTATCATTATCGATCACATCAACTATAGTATAGTGATGAATGATCGTACGGTCACGAGTTGCATATAACGATGAAAGATATGCTGGAGTAATTTTATAATATAGTATGAAGATAACAAACAACCCCACATAGATTAGTCTGTTTTAGTGGAACTAAAATGGTAACTAAAGATTTAGGCATTCATTTTCATGGATTAATTGAAGATTAGTTGTGTGTTTGAATCACAAAATGCGAGACTAGCTTGGGAGTTGCTTTGACAGACAGCACACCTGGCAAACATGCAAGACATCTGCTTTGTTTCTGCTGCTACTTTCTTTCATGTCTGCAGCTAGCTATGTAAGCAGATAGCTCCTATATATGACTAAATAATCGGATATAAAAAAATCAAGGCAAAACTCACCTTGCACTAGTGCTCAAGAATTTTTAAATTCTTACGAGATATGAAAACATGCAAAAGACATCCCACGTTCGTTTGAATTTAAATTCTAAGAGATATTTATAGATAGTATTTTTTTTTGTTACAAAGATCGGAGTTTTGCTCCGTATCTACCCGAGGCAAAACTAGGGTTTAGTTTTTCCATTGGAAGTATTGATTTTTTGTCCGACGACCCTTGGCCTTGTCGGCGCTCTATGGGTGCGGCCGGACAGAAATGGGGTCCCCGGAGATGGGTGATGGTGGGTGAAGAGACTGTTGTGGGTTTTGTTGCACGTCGCTCGAGATTTGGAGGAGGAACTGTGGCAATTTGAGGATAGATTGGTGGAGGATGGCTCTTCATCGACCGACCATGATTTTCGGTCGTGCACTGGAGGCGGAGAGGGAGGCAGTCTATCGATGCTCTTTGCACGCCGATGCTCTTTGCCTATGGCTTAGTCGTTTGGGGCTCTGAGTTTGCTGTTTGGGGACGGAAGAGATTGGGCGGCGGATTTGGGTGCAAAGCGGCGACCTTGACTTGTTGAAGAAGGCTGAGAGAGGTGGTGCGTGAATTTGTGCAGGAAAAGCCACGGTGGCAGTGATTCCCCGAGCCTTGGGCTGGGTTGGCAGGCCACAAGTTCTTTGTGAGTATACGGGCTGGCCCTTTTTTGTGCCCAAAGTGTTAATTAGGTTTTTTTTATTCTGGTTAGGTTTTTTTTTTGGTTTTTTTTCGTCCCTACTCTCTTAAGCTAGGGTTATGGTTGTGTCGTAAGTTTGTGGAGCCATTCTTATGGTGTTTCTCCCGGGAAGGAAGGGGTCCATGGTTGGTGCATTAAAGTTATCAATGTCATGCTCAATTTTCCTTGCATGTGGTCGTGATGGTTTGAGACACAGTGCTGAAGAGGGTGAAATAGTTCGTCTTAATGTTGGTGGCAATGTGATATCGTGATAATCAATAAGTGATGCTTAGTTTGGTAGCCCGTAGGTTTGGGCATTAGTTTGTTTAGGGGTTGGACTCGACTGGCTCTGTTTTGTCATTTGTTATGATGAACCCTTAAGTTATGGTTTTAAGCGAAATGAGTATCTGGGTGTAGATACCTTGATCGAGTGTTCCTGGTATAATATATGGTGATCGATAAATGTTTCTTTCTTAAAAAAAAGAAGAAGATTTATTTGTGTTAATATATCAATCATTTTTGCTTATGATTTATTCTAATATATACGGTATGTATATATGTGTATGTATATTAAGACATTTTTTTGTCCGCAACTTAGCAGCTTTTATGTCTATAATTCAGAAGAATTGGGTTCCATTTTGAGGTCATGTTGTGTGATGGCTTTCTGTTGTATGTGATGCATTTGCCGCCAAGAGAATTTGATTTTTTTATAAAGCTTGATTTATGGACTTCTTACATCAAAAAATTGTTGTAGGTAATTGAAAATCCTAGTTCAAAAAAGCCCTAGTCACCCAAAGTTTCAAGTGCAGTATGTTGGGGCAAGGCTAGTACACTATATAATAAAATTTTAAATTAAAATTTTTATCTCACACTCGTACAATAAGAAAAAATTCATATATAAGACATTTGAACGATAGTCATGCTTGACATTGAGACAGAGATAGACAAAATAACAATGTGATGATGGCGTCTATAGCTTGGAGATCTTCCTCATTGCTTTAGAGCTTTAGTGGAAACATAAATCGGCCAACTAAAATATCAGACAACAGAACAATACTCTACGGTCATTATTGCTCAAAAGAAAGCCAAGAAAGCTCAAATAATAATTCTAAAGGAGGACATGGTTGACTTGGGAAAGCGCGGACAACTTGTAAGTGTGAAAACTTTTTGTTGCCAACAGGGAAGGCTCTGATTTTCACTCCTTTGCTGCTAGGGGGGAAATGAAAGTGGAAGAGGAAAGGATTGAGGCCAAGAAAAAATGGGCAAAAGAGGAGGCACGACAACTTGCTCTTATGTTTGGAATTGTTGAAGCATTCAAAGTGAAGCGCAAAGGTGGAAAAGGAAAGCTAATTTTTGGAAGTGTCACAACTCAATATCTGGTTGACATAATCAAGTCACAATTTCAAAGGGATGTCGACAAGCGAATAGTGACTCTTCTAGATATTCGTGAAGTCGGAGAATATATTGCAAAGTTGAAGTTTCATCCAAAAGTTAGTGCTGAAGTACAGGTGATTGTTTCTGCTAATTAAGGATGAGCACCTTCCCAAGTCATTATTTGGAAGCCAACGTCGTTACTTGGAAGATGAAGTTCTAATGTATTTTTTCAAAATGTAAATGGTCATTGGTCAAGGTACTATCAGCACTATACATTCAAATACACACCAGATATGAGTTGGCTGTAATGTAATGCTCGTTGAGATGTAGAAATCTGATTTAGCTGATTTGCGCCAATGTATGTTTATTGCTCAATACACACGTTGGTATTAGCCTCTTGAATGATAGTCGTGCGTAATCTTGAAGATGCCTCCTTTGCAAGCTCAACCAATGGAGACAGGAGCGGATTTAAGATTTAAAAATAAGGTGGACTGTATATTGTTCGCGTAGCGCATAATTTTTTTTTATAGGTTTGTATCTTTATTAGGAAACTCATCTTTATGTATTTATTATTATAATAATATAATATATGGCTGGGTAAAAACTGCTTTACAAGTGGGAACTACACTGCATGCGCCGATCCAAAAAAGTAAAACGGAAACCGCACCAAATAATGTGGGTGCAAGTTCATCAACGAACCGGACCGTTATCGAATTAACGGGGTGGTTACGGGTTGAGTAATCAAACCACTCGAATATACAGCACCACACTACATTTAATTTTTTTTATATGTATAATGTAATTTTTCATCATATTTATATTTCATTGATATATTTAATAGAGCTTAATTATGCGTATCAACTTCTATCTTATTTTTTGTTTGAAAATGAGAGTATGACAAACCTGACCCAAAATCCTAATAGTATATAAATATCGGAACAATTAAACTCTATGGTCACTTTTTCTTCTTCACAGTTCTAGGGATTATAATTATATGAATATAAATATAAATCACGACTTAGTTAGTAATTACGTAATATTTAATTGTTCATATTTTTAGACATAGATTATGTACTATTCAAAATTTTAAATTTATTTGTTATTTCAAAATTACTAAATATGAGTTTAAACTAAAATTGTATCGCTCCGCACTGAAGATGTGGTATATCAAAATATGGGTGCACTGAATAAGTAAAGCTGTTGTGATTTGCATTTTTAACAAACCGCGGCAAGTAGAGTGGTTGCGGTTTGAGCGTCAAACTGCACCGATTTAACCCGCGCACACTCCATTGTAATATAAGAAACACATCAGTGGCATAAAGACATAAACTTAAATCCCAAAAATATAAATTTTACATTGATATTAACCAACTATATCTCAATCTGCGAGATCTACTTACTTGAAACTCAACAAAAATTAAATCATTATCAATATATACTACCAGAAAATAAATCATTATCAATATATACTACCAGAAAATAGACAAATATGTTTTACTTTTTGTTTTTAATTAATAATTTATAAATAAATATATATCTATATTTTTTTATTTTTTCATTAGCTGAAAAATTGGATGAGTTGTAGCCCAACCAACCCTGTGACTAAATCTACCCCTGGACGGAGATGTTAAGTGTTATTGCGATAATGGTGCGTAACATTGAAGATTTGCATCTTGGCAAAAAATTTATGTGATAACATGCACTAGAGTGGTATTAGATCCATTGTAGTTCTATCTTCAAATCATTAATGAGAGGAATAAGTGTTTGAACATCGATAGGAAGGTAATGATCAAAGTTTTTTTGGTGTGGTCATTGTTAGATATTGTTTTCATATTTAAGATTGTGTATCGATTTTTCTTGATTATATTAATTAAAAATTATGAGAATGTAAATAAGTATTACTTTGAACATATATTACGTTTGGCGTTCTCATGGTTTCTTTCTGTATCTAGACTTGATGTGTTGGCTATTCTCCCCACCCAACAGGTTGTAATAGTCGTTTTATTTCAAATAAAAAGTTATAAATATTGGTTTAAAACCCCAACTGTGAATATCATATTCTTGTTTCATCTACTTTCAAGGACTCATTACATTTGTTATACAATTATACTCATAAACAATCTAAAATCATGGAAAAATTGACCAAATGTGCTATGAATCTATCTTTATATATCATTGTTGCTCATGTAAGTTATTCAAGTTCAATAGATATTAATTGTTTTTTTTAAAAGATTGATATTGATTTTCTAGTCATTTTCAGTTTGTCATATTTGTTATCTCTAGCATGGTTGTACATATTTTTATTCACATATCTTTCCTGACATGAAGATACATTTTAATCGTAGGTACTTTGAGATTTTTGGTACTTTTTCTCTATTGAACGAGAGACATCAAGTTTGTGAGAATACAGCTAGGTGTATGACTAGTTTCTATTGCAAGGACACTGCTGATTCACCACCGAGTGACACTATTTTGGAAAAAATTTGTCCAATCAATCCTCAAAATGCAACAATCTTTAATTTTGGAATTTATTTTCCAGCTTTTAAGTATGTTACTAGTGGGTCTATAAACTTTCCAACAAGGTTTCTCTACTCATTCTGGCAGAGACTAAAAAATATGAGGTAAGTATACCATTGATAAATTGATTTTCCTTGATCAATAGTATCAATATGTATATGTATTTGTATTGTACAAATTGTTTATAGATGAGTTTGATATACTGTGTAATTTAATTTTGTAGTAATTTTGGTACAAATCTTGAAACAAGCAATTATGTTTGGAAAAGCTTGTTTGCAATTTGCATTTATGTTATTTGTATGCTCCTCTTTCTATATCTAATGGAGAATGTTCTGGTACTAAGAACTATCCATGCCAATGACTATTTGGTATGTTGACAAAACTTATTATATCATGTGCATCTTGATTTTGTAATATGTGCAGATGTATGTTTTATTTGCTTCACAGTAAGAATTGGCAAGTGAACAGACAATTGAGGAGAGCGCTAGTATAGCCATAGATTCATACATATCAAGAATTGTTTCTGATGATAAGCTTAAGAAGGAACTGAAAGAATGTATACGGAAATAGAAAGCCAAAAAATATTTTGCAAATTAGAGTTTCAATCTGAAATAATTTTCTCCTATCTCAACATCCAATTGGCAGTCAAGTCACACCTCTGTCTCGCTGGCCTATTTATTGTATGTTTCCCAACAATAACCTATAAAGTTTGTATCAATCAATTATATGTTTGTTAACCAGTTTAAAACATCTATACAGGTAGTCCAGCACAACAAACACTAAAGTCTTGACGACTATGCTCAAATTTTAATTTTAATGAAACCAATGGTACCAGATAGGTAGACATGTGAACCAAAGGAAAGAGTTACTCTTCATTATAAATGACGTGATTAATCTTAGCGCAGAAGTTGTTTCAACAATGAACAAGTCGAGATATATATGAGATAGATGATACTTTTGAAGAATAAATTTTTAGTTCACAGGGGAACCACTCTCCTCCGACCCCAAATACAAGGTTTGTATGTGAAATAAAAGTGGAAATCATGCCTCTTAGTATGACGACTTACGAAGATATATGAGACAGTTGCATGGTAACAATTGAATTTGGATGAGGCTCCATCTGTAGGTTGTAGAGAGTTTTGGGAGGAGATGGACTTGAGTATTGGTCAAAAGGGGTAGAGAGTGTACTCGGATATGCGTACTATTACTTCACTGAGTGACATAATTCTAGAGAAGTTTTGTTATATCAATCCTGAAAATGCAACTGCAATTATATATATATTGTTGTTCACATACCTTTCCTAACTTTTTTGTACTTTTTCTCTAATGAACGAGAGACATCATGTATGTTGGATTAGAGATCTCACATCGAAATAAGATAAGATAAAATATAACTTAAATGAATGTGGACTATTCCTAATTGTACCGAGACCTTTTGTGGATAAAACCCAACACCTTAGATGGTTAAGTTAGGAAAATATCGGTACAATGTGGACCTCACATGCCACGCTTGTCACTATTCAACTTGGTATTAGAGTGGATTCCTCTCCAATTGCGTCCCGAGCCCGGTGGGCTCGAATTAAAATCTTGTCCAAAATTGAATGAGAGACATCATGTATGTTGGATTAGAGAACCCACATCGAAATAGGACAAGATGAAATACAACTTAAATGAATGTGGACTATTTCTAATTGTACCGAAACCTTTTATGGATAAAACCCAACACCTTAAAAGTGGTTAAGTTGGAAAAATATCGGTACAATGCGGACCTCACGTGCCATGCTTGTCACTATTTAACTTGGTATCAGAGTGGATTCCTTTCCAATTGCGTCCCGAGCCCGGTGGACTCGAATTAAAATCTTGGCCAAAATTGGTTCAAGCTAAATGAATGAATTTAGCCTTCGAAAACTCCTAAATGTAATTCCATGTGCGAACATAAAGTTTCTAACAAAAGGAACTACAAAAAAAAAAGACATACAAGTTAAAATCCCTAACACAACCTCCGCCAAACATATCAAATTAGAAGGCAGCTATAGCACAATCAGGAACCATATGGTCCCAAAGATGAAGATGATCAGAGTAGTGACCCCAGTTAGCTAATTTGTGACGACCCAGAACAGAATTAGCAGTGTAATCAGCTTAGTCCATGAGATTATGCGTAATCGCAGATTTCTGATAGTTGATTGAATCGCCAGACTTGATCACGACTTAATTATTGGCCAAGAATTTGAGTTGAGTCTCTTCTCGAGAGTTGTTGTATGCGTGATTTCGAGTTCGTGGGCGGTTCCAGATCACTATTTGGACGACTGAGGAATATAATATGAATATTTGAAATTTCGGTATATTGTCGAGTTTATCCGTTCGTGTTCGAGACTATCCGAATCGTGGGTATGATCCGTTTTGGACCGTTGATCGACCCAAACCGTAGATGGAATGATTATTCACTTGATTTGCGAGTTTCGCGATTTGTTGTGATTTCGGCATAATCTGTTAATATGGTGGCTTCGTTAGCGACTAAATTATCGGGCGAGAATTTGATTTCGGATCCTTCGTGGAAGTTGTAGAGAATTTAATTTCGTGCTCGTGGGAACTTTCGGATAATTTTTCCGAGTAGCGAGGAATAAGTTATGAATATTTTCGTCCGCCGAATATTGTCGTATTTATCCGATTGGGGTTCGATACGCGTACGATATAAATACGAAAGCGATACTTGCCGAATTGGGAAACCTGCCATTTTGGGAAAGCTGAGTTGACTGGGTTGACTGGGTGGGTCGACCCATTTGGGCCAATTTGGGCCTGATCGGTTTCTTCATCGTGGAGGCTGATTCCGGCCATATTTGGGTATGGTTTCTTCACGAGATATGTTGGGCTCGTGCTCCTCTTCGATTTGAGAGGTGGATCGTCCCGTGAGGTGGCCGGAGGAGGAAGTTATGGCTCGGCAAAATTAGTGAAATTCCGGCGAAATTGGTGGTGTTTGGGTGGCGGCGTGGAGGCCGAGTTGGTGGCTCCTCTTTGAGGGGTTTTGTTAGCCTCGAGCTAAGGAAGCTTTTTCAAGTGGTCTTGAAGGTTGCCGTGGCCGGAGGAGAGAGATCCGTCGAATTGAAATTTCGGTAATGGTTTGGAATTTTGGGTTGATTTTTGGAGGTTTTGCGGTCAAAATTGGCCTTAGCTTATAACTGGAAAGTTGTTGGAATCATTGAGATATTCAAAACCATGTGTAGCATGAAATTTTCTGGGCAGGTCTGGAATTCCGGTGGCCGGAGGCAGCGGCGACGGCGGCGACTTTTCACCCGGCATGGTTTTCGACAAGTTATATGTCGTTTCACTCGAAATTGTGCCCCGATCGTAGTGGTGAGGTTTGTTTTTCGATTTGAGCATCGGAAATTATAGCAAGGTTTTATGGTGTGATTATTGGATTTTCACAATTTCGTTGTTATTGGATAATATGTTTCCTGGAACGGTTGTTTCTCGTGATTTGATTTGGGGATCCGAGTTATGATTTTGAGAAATGAATTTTTATGATTATTCAGGAGTTCATGATCGTTTGTTTAGGCGAGAGATTTTCCGCCGGATCACGGGATTAACGCGAATTGCGTTACGCTCACCTGTGAGTGGACATTTCTTTTCACGGATTGACTGTGAGTCTTTTATATACGTTTTTACGAGCTTGAGCATGCAGTATGATCATGATTTTTATGAGCATGTGTTTTACGATTATACATATACGAATATGCGTATACGAATATACATACACATATATATATATATTATGTTTTTATGCATGTGCATGTGCATGGAAATGATTTATGATTTGGTTTACACAGAGTACAGTCTCAGTTATCAGGGTTATATCGATACACATTGGCTTCTCGGCTGATCCCCGAGTACGCTCTGGGGGGGGACAAATATCCTGACCTGAGGCCTTTCTGGCTTGGAATCACGTGTGGGTCTGGGATCCCGTGATTCAGACTGTACTAGCGCGAGGGAGTCCATGAGAGACCCCGCGGTATTTATAATGCATGCTCTGTACGCGTGAGGAGTTAGAGTCTCCCTCGTGTACCATTTGATTTTTATGCATTTAGACTCGCATATGTTTTTATAACATATATTATTCGCGAAAGACATTTATTTTCGTCCACTCACTCTAACAGTTTTCATGTCTTTCCCCTGGGTTTTTCGATTTCCGTGCCCAGTTTGCAGTTCAGATTTTGGTGTCGTACGTCGTGGTCGGAGGCATAGTATTCGAGCGATGTTTCTTTTATGGTAGGTTCTTAGTTTGGCCTACTATTTGTATATCTATACTAGAAGTCGCTATGAGTATTCATATGTCATGTTTTTATACGATTTTCCCCGGATTTCGGTAAAGTATAGTTATATTTATTACTTTACATTACTGTTATGATATTGAGAAATCCGGATGGGATTGGTGCCCACGGTTTGATTTTTGTGGCATAGGATGAAGTGTATTTTCCGGGTGCAAGTTAATGACAATTCCGCGTTAGTAGCGTTACTCTGCCGAAATTTTTGTGGTTTTTGTTGGTTCGTGTTTTCAGAAGGGGTTTGATTCCGGTTTAGGAAACTAAATCGGGGTTGGGTCCTTTCATAATTTGTCAACAACAAAGTTAGCTTCTCGATAGACATGGTGAAAGCTAGCTCTATCAAACTCAGTAGAAAGACATCGGATATCGTCAATGATGGTTATGAGTCTCCAAGGAGTAGTGCAAGTACCTCTAACATAGTTGATAATGAACTTGGAGTCTCCTTCTATATCATTCTTCTTCAAATTCATTCTCTTAGCTTGAGAGAGATTATCCCAGAGAGCTAAAGCTTCAGCAAATGGAACAGTGGTCTTCCCAAACTTTCTGGCACCGACAATGATTGGTGTTCCTTCATGATCTCTGATAATGAAACTACCTGCTGCAGCATTCCCAACCCCAGAACTATGGACGGAACCGTAAAAGTTGATTTTGTAAGAGTTATGGGGAAGAGGGCTCCAGGTGATGTGCTAAGGAGAATAATTGACTTTGTTTCTAGATTAGTTGTACTTCATATAGGCATTAAAGGTTGGAGCAACAACTGAGACAATTGAAGTGGCATTGTTTTTATTCTTAAAGATGCAACCATTCATTGTTTTCCAGATCTGCTACATAATAGTTAGAATATTTTTTGAGAACATTATGATCATTCCCATTTCTTAACAATAAATCTTGCATCTTTTGCAAAAGCATATCATGCTGATCGAACACATTCAAATTTGACATTCTCCACACATCTCTTGCCACAGGACAACGACATAAGAGGTGGTTGATGGATTCTTCCTCTGAGTTGCACAAAGGACAAACATTAGTATTGATTAAGCCAAATCTCAAAAGACAATCTCTAGTTTTTAAACTTCCCTGTAAAAGAATCCAAGCAAAAATCTTTATCTTGGGAGCAATGTTCAACTTCTAAATTTTACTGAGCATATCAACATTTACATGCTTCTGTTGCTCATCATACCGAGTATTAATTGTTTATAGATGAGTTTGATATACTCTTTAATTACAATTGCTATATCAATTTTGCAGTAGTTTCAGTACAAATCTAGAAACAAACAATTATGTGTGGAAATATGGTGATTCAAAACTATTGGTAATGTACCGAAACTACTGCAAAATTGATTGTCTTGGTAAAAAAGACTGCGCCTCGGAAATGTAAAGATGTTCAATACAATATATTGATTTCTATCTATGCACACGATGCCTAGGCTTATGCTCTTCTTTCTTTTATATCTCTACCTTTTTCTTCTTTTTTTTGGGAAAATTCTATAGTCTGCCGCTATGTATATAAGTACATCAATACAGGTTAATAGCATGCATTCACCTGTATTCCAGCAAGTGTCGATGTTGAACTCTCAAACTAATATAGAATTTATTCGACTTTTCTGAGATGCACTTCACGAATCTAAATCGAAAGAGCTAGTAGCAATCACCTAAAAGACAAGATACAGGATCAAGTATAAGACCTATTTTGATATCAAATCTCGACAAGATATCACCCAGTTGGTATGAACTGACACACTATTGGACATATATAAGCTGCAGCAATAATACAATTATACTAGTGAAATTTAGATCCATCTTCATTTACAACTTCGTGCATGCATGGTTGGTTTCTATTATGTCTCATCTGCTTCAATTCCCTATACTTACACACCGAGTTTGATAGCAGAGTGCAGATCATAATGGTAAAAGTCCCATGGTTCAGGGTGAGAAAGAAAGAAACAAAAGTGAGTTCATAGCTTTCAAAATGCTTGTGAAGATTGTTGGAAAACTACTATGTTTAAGGTGATACAAACTCACTGATTGAATTACTTGTACAAAATTCAAACTAGGTATGCTATTACAACAATATAAGAATGAAACTCACAAGAACCTTTACACCCCCGGCCAGTGCCCCCCTCGTCCTAGCTCTGATCTACAAATGCCTGCCTAGTAGTAGTAGTACAAGAATCAATCGCTCCAATTACGGCCAAATGAATCAGATTCAATACATATTACACTGACAAAGTCGTCAAGTTAATCGATGCGATTACCCACTCCAATGCCGTTGTATATAGCTAGCTACTCGAATACTCAATCAAATGCTCAAGTGTTCTTCCCTAGGCAAGCTCAGGACAGTGTCTGACCATCTCCCGGGTGAATGGTCACTACTATTGTTTGAAGACACTTGAGCTTCTGCTCTTGCATCCCTTATCATCCTCAGAACCTCTCTCATTGTAGGTCTGTTCTCCGGTGAGATTGAAACACAAGCCATTGCAATGGTAACAAGGGCCTGCAGTTTCTCCTCTGAAGCTTCGTTGCCTGAGCTGACAGGTTCATCACCTGACTCAGTCTCTTCCTCTCGAACTGAGCGAACCCACTGTGGAATGTCTGAGCCGTGTTCCTGAACAAGGTCTTGGAAGGGAGTCTTTCCCGTTAGGAGCTCCAAGAGGAGGACGCCGAAGCTGTATACATCTGCTTGTTGGGTGGCCGGTTTTCTAATGTCGCGGCATTCAGGGGCTCGGTAAAAGAGAGTAGTTGCACTAGGTTCTTCGTGTGAATCAGGATCTCGGAATAAAGTGAGACCATAATCCGTCAAGCAGGACTCAAAATCAGGACCCAACAAGACATTTGAGGATTTCAAGTTTCCATGAGTTAAGCCAGGGTTCTGGTGGATATAAAGGACACCACTCGCCAAGTCCTCCGCTATTTTAAGACATGATGTCCAGTGCAGAGGTTTCCCACCTCCTGAAGTTCTTGAACCTGTTAAATCATGGAGATGGAGAAGTGTTAATGCATGAAAGAAAGGCCCTGTCCTTAATCCAAAACCAAAAACTAGTAGTGTTTCTTGATTTTTAGTCTCATCTAACAACAATCGATATGAAGTTATGAGTGTACATCTAACTTTAATTAGGCTTTCACATTTGAGCTGTGATTGCAGGATATCAAATTACCAGCAACAAATTAGGCTTGTGCCAGGTCTCAGTAATGAAAAAGAAACAACATCACACTGCAATTCAGATGTGCTACAACGCTTATTTCCAGTTTTCAATACTAATACTAGAATTCAAGTAATCCGCTAAATGAAAGTTATAAGTTAATTTGATTTTGAACTTCAGTCATGAGTCTCTTCCTGATTTTCAAATAGATGAAGAGTATCGGCTAATCAAAATGCAGTAATTGGTATAAAAAGTTGTCTCTTTAATATTAAAACCTCATTGAATAGAATATGTTCGACACAGTCATGAATTGAGTTCAAAGTTTGTTTTTAAGTTACATGGTATAACAGTAACTCAAATTAAATGATTAGCATATCAAGCCTGTATTCTATTCAAAAACTGAGAGCACTGTGAGAACTAGACAAATTGAGAGGCTATGTTGAATCTGTGAATGCTCCATTATTAAAGAAACAACATATAACCAAGCATATCAGAAACACTTCCCTCCAAATGATAAAGACATCAACTTTGGAGAAGCTAAAAGTTTCAATAATCATATGTAAACTACAAGCCAAGCTTAATACTGTATGAGTTACAATATTAGAACAGGGAAGGCACAAACATACTATTATGGTCCAATTTGCAGCACAACATGCAGACACAGAAGCAAGAGACTCTGAGAGAGTGGGACAGCACTAACATGTTGAGCTCAGAAACAATAAATGAGTAGTTGTTAATTAGAAAAGCAAATTCCTTTCAAAAGATTGAGATTCATTAGTATAATTTATAACCGATTACTAATCACTCGCCGAACCAAAAAGGTCAGGGAACATATATGATATACCTTGTCGTTATTTACCTAAAATCTCTTGGAGAATGATGTACTGATGCAGAAAGATACAGCGTGCTTTAAAATAATATGACAATGACACTCGCCCCATAAAATGGAAATTTGCAGACAAATGTTGCCTATATAAGTCTAAATGACACTTCAACAAAGTCCCTAATTATTCACTTTGTTATTGAGAATGAACTCAATGAGGTCCACAGATCTTACAGGGGTCCAGAACAAGGTACAGATAATTGAAGAAAAATGAAATTTATATTGAGCTTACCTGGAAAACAGTCACTCCCAGTGAATGGGGAGATCTAAGAGGACGAAGCCAAAATCAGTAAATTTAAGGAGACCCTACTTGTTGATTGGTTTTGATTCAAAAATAATACACCCTCCCATCCTCCATATTTCAATATTTCATACAAATGGAATGGTTTTAAATTCATGTATCAGAAGACTATAATCTCCAAAATTCTGAGGATCCGAAAGTTCGCAACATTTGTTACTAGAATTCAACATGGTGGACCGAAACAATGCGCAGGCGAAGCAAAAATTCACAGCTCCCATCCCCACAACACTAATGAGACTAATGAGATATCAGTATGTTCACAACCACATTTCCCTAGCTAGACCAAACAACACAGCACAGCAATGACCTCAACAACAATGTCAACCAGAAACAATTCACTAACAACAGTTAAAAGTTTCTTACTTCAATCAAACCTCAAAAAAAATTCTAACTTTTTGGAACACATGAACAAATTTAATGAGGCAATGTAGGACAGCAGACATACCATGAATGAGTGAGAAGAGGCTGCCATTGGGAAAGTAATCGAATACGATCAGCCGCTCCTCCTTGGCCTGAAAATACGCCCTGAGCGGCACCAAGTGAGGGTGCCTCAGCTTCCCTAACAAGTCCATGTGTCTCCTAAACTCTTCGAGCCTAGGGTACCTCGCATCCTTGAGCCTCTTAACGGTGACAATGAAGCCAGATTCCATTACAGCTTTGTAAGTACTCCCCATTGTCCCTCTCCCCAATGTCTCCGCCGAGGCCTTGAGTAAATCTTCCAAGCTGTAACTCATTTGCTGATCCCCTGGTCCGCAGAACACCAAGCTCCCTAGTCCATCGCCCTCCCACGAAAATCCCCCTGGCTTCGCTCCGTTATTACCTCCCCTCCCACCGCCTGATGTCCCCTCCCCTTCGCCGCCGCCTCCTCCTCCCTCCGCCGCCGGAACCGCCGCTTTAGTCCTCAGGTCGGCTTCTTTCCTCCGGCTGTGATTTCGGCATAACAACAGTACTAGTATCAGTACAATCACCGCCGCCACTACGCCACCCACACTCCAAGCTATGATCTTGATCAGCTTCTTCTTCTTATTATACTTTGAGTCAGCTCCGCCGCCGCCGCCGTCTGTTGGAGCAGTGGGACCCAGAGACGACGGCGGGAAGGCAATGCCGCCGCACTTGGTGTGAATCTGCAGCCCGCAGATGGCGGCGTTTCCGAAGAACGACGAGGCGTTGAACCTCACCAGCGCCGCCGTCATCGGAATCTCGCCGGAGAGGCGGTTGTTGGAGACATTGAAGAACCGGAGCGAGGTCTGGTTCAGCGGCGGAACACCGCCGACGAACCTATTCTCCTGTAAGTACAAAACATACAGCCGCCGCAGCCCGAGCAGCGACGCCGGAATCATGCCGGAGATTCTGTTCCCGGAGAGAACGACCACTTTGAGGCGGTGGAGAGAGGAAAGCGACGCCGGAAAGACGCCGGAGAAGTCGTTGTCGTTGAGGAAGATGGACTTGAGATTGACTAAGCCGGAAAGATCGGGGATATGGCCGGAAAGATGGTTGCTTTTGAAGCTGAGAACGCGGAGCTGATCCAGCTGATTCAAAATCTTGGTTTCCAAAACTCCAGTCAAATTCAAATGCTCCAATACCAACTTGGTCACTCTTCCTCTCATACATGACTTCACACCTTCCCACTCACACACATTGCTGCTCCTCCCTTCTTGCCGCCACGTCAGCATGTCTCCGGGATCGATGGTCGACTTCAGGGCCTGCAGAGCCTCCGAGTCGCCGCCGCCGGCCCAAACCGCCGCCGAAACTAGTAACAAACCCAAACTCAAGTAAACACAAAAGTAGTAGCATCGCCGTAAATTCTCCATTGGAAAACTACTCCGATTATTATTCCTGGCTTAAAAGATTGAAGCTTTTTTCTTCTGTTGGGGGGTGAAGCTGATTTTGTTCCATAAAGAGCGGGGATGATGAGATGAACAACAACGACTTCAAAATTTTTGAATGTGGCTAGAAATCATATTATTCATATATAACAAGAACCCAAAAAGAAAGTAGAATACTTTTTCTCTCACTCTTTTCCTACTTACATTGTTGGCCCCGCAAGTCACAATCGGGAAGAAACCAAATCATCAAGATCCGCCATCTCTTTCGTGTTCAGGAAAAAAACACAAGCTTCAATCTTTGACTCTCTCCATAACCATCACTATGAGCTCGTCTCACTCATTTTTGGACTTTTGGTCTAAGTAGTTTAGAGAGAGAGAGAGAGAGAGAGATAGAGAGGGAGAAGAGGGGCTAGCATTTAAGGTGTGAGAGCTGCATTGGTGAGAGCTAAAACGGAGAGAGTACACAAAAACCAAAAGGGGGTTGGAGGGCATCGTTTTCTCGGCAAAAAAAAAAACTTAACTCTCTCTCACGGAGACGACATTTGCTTCACGTGAAGTCGTGAACGAACCTCAGGCAGTGTTTGCAGACCGAGAAATAAAGTTTGGTTCTTTTCTCTCTAAACTACTACTGATATTTCTATATTGCTAATAAGCCCGCAGCCATTATTGAACCAATGCAGATTTTATAAATAGAAAGTTAAAGATAAAAAATTTAAACACTCCTCCCTATTTTTGCCTCTGTTTTTGCTGTCTTGGGTTACTCAAAGCTCAAACTTTGGAGACAATGGGATCCAATATTACTCCAAACACTTTGACTCACTCATGACTCGACCCCAAAAAGGCGAGTACTAGTTATGCTTTGTTTTCATCAACATGGCTCTGAAACCATGAATGATATGATGACACCAAACCAAACCCAGGTGTTAAAACTTGAAGAAGAAGAAGATATGAAGTAATCTCCACAGACACATTACTCCAGAAGAAGAATGACACATGCAAGAAATGTACCGTATATGTATACGCCTATAGGCATTGATTCAAAGATCAAAGAGTGCATGCAAACTCTGGAATTAATAGTCTGATGAAAATGTAGTGATCTAAAACAAGTCTGAAGTGACACAAACAAAAGACCACTGTTGTGAAAAAAATGAGAGATTTAAAAAATTTAATGCAGGGGAAGGAAGGGGTTGAAGTTGAAGGCTTGGTTGGACTGGACTCACTGGAGTACCAGGATCGGCTGGATGTTTAATAAGGTTGGTCGGACACGTGGCAAAAGCATGGACCGCGCAGTTGAGGAGCTCACGTTATGCCCCCAGTGTATGTTGGTGTGGCCAACTACTCAAGCCAGCTGGATTATGGCGGTTGCCGCCGGTCGATTATGTTGCCGGAGATCTAGGACACGAGATCGTATGATTTTGACTACTCGGTGGACTCTCTGGAAGATCGAGATAAGTGGTAACCATATCAACCTACTATATTGACCAGCCTTCCATGCCCAATTATAGGTTTTAGTCAAAATGTCAAATGCCGCATTATCATGTTAACAAAAAAAAAGGTTCAAGTTTTATCGAGTGTTCTCTAGTGAATCATAATTACCGTGAATTAAAGTAAATTTGGAAAATGTATTAGGAGTTATTTACTATACTTGTATGTGATCTAGCTGGTAAATTTTGAACTATACTTGATAAAAACCAATAGTACTAGAATTGCTCTTTCAATAACCAAAATTGAGAAAATAGTATAACGCTCACTCAAATTTGTCACAATCGACAATTTGATCACTGAAGTTTATAAAATATCAAAAAGGTCACTGAACTTTAACTTTATCTATCAAATTGATCATTTTACAAATCTTGGATGTCAATTTTTCTTATTTTACGGTGGTTTTCATACTTCTCCCACTTATGCATGCTATGCGCATTTCTCTCACAATACTATCTATATAAGCAAAATATTTGATAAATTAGAATGTTTAAAATAGACAAAGTGATCAAATTGATAGACAAAGTTAAAATTCAATGACTTTTTTGATATATTCTAAAGTTCAGTGATTAAATTGTCAATTTGGACAAAGTTTAGTAATCATTTGGGTCATTTTTCCACCAAAATTTTGTTTCGAGAGTTATGCAATAAAATATGATATTTCTATTTTTAATTAAATCATTATGATTGAAGGAATATTCTTCCCCCCCCCCCCCTCCATCGATTAAAAAGGAATAATTACTACGTTATGTAAATTACTACACAATTTGTCCATGAGTGATTAGGAAAGGACTCGATGGTTAGAAATTGCCAAAAATAGCTCATGGCACAGTGATTCTACAAAAGATTGTACAGAAATAAGCAAGCCAATTCCTAATGAAGATCCCCATCTTCTTCCAAGTTCTATGACTTCTATCTATATGAACTTCATTGGCGCCAATTCAAGTCATGTGATTTGGATTCACGAACGTAGCAAAGTCAGACAACAATGTCAATGTCGACGTGACCTCAACATCTACCAATCCTACTATCCCCTTCAAACTTGGACAAGATTTGCCTAAGCTTAAGCCCTTAAAGGAAAAACATGCCAAAAGAAGAAGAAGAAGAAGAAGTCTCAACATCAATACCGAAGAAGTACTTGTGGAATCTTGCACTGTTTTCGTGAATGGAAAATTAAAGCGTTCCCATCATGTAAGATTTTCCCTCAAAACTTTTACTCACATTTGTTTAATTTCTTTGTCACAATAATATTTGATCTGTGCTAAACTGCGTGTGTGATATATTTTGGTGAAGAATGAATAGAGAGAACAAGTTCAAGATGGTGAGGAGCGTCGGAGAGGAGTGTCTTGACGAAGAGGAGCTTGGGATTTTGATAGCTAACAAACCGAACCCATCTGCTTCAATCGATTTCAACCCTCCGGCCTGTTGCACATAGCTCAAGTAGTCTTTGATTGTCTTGTCATATATATAGTGGTGCATATATAGTATATACATTTCAAAATTTCGATTTGTTTTTCATCGATTTAATATTATGGTTTCTATGTTGTGCAGGCAATAATGGTGACAATGAATGTGAACAAGCTAGCCAAAGCAGTGTGTAAAGTCAAAATCTTGATTGCTGATCAGTTAGCACGCATGAACAAGAAGTTGGAAGGAGACATTGAGAAGATAGAGACATCCGGGCGGTATGTGATCGAGGTTTGGAAGGCAATGGGGATGAATCTTGAAGATGACAAAGTCGAGATTGTCTGGTCTTCGAAGGAGGTTGGCTCACGAGTAGACAAGTACTTGGAGCTTGTGTCCGATATAAGTGACAAAACTAATCTTGCAAGGCTAAAGAGGTAGGATTCGTCGATCCAAAGCTAACGAAATCAATTAGAACTATTTACAGTGCGCTTCAGAGGAGCCGGAATATACTTATGTACATTTTATGTTTTTGGTATCTAGGTGCTGGCAAATGATGGAGCAAACTGATGAAGTAGTGTACTTAAACGCTTCCCAAATCTCTACCTTATGCATGCAATGAGCAGATATATTTTTCCTACAGGTGCTAATTGCTCTCTACTAATTACTGTTGAGTATTATCAGTATTGTATAAAGGATGGTTTTTTATACATATACAATCTCAAGAAACATGTCATGGATCATATGGGCTGATATCTGCCAGTTGGGAATGGATAAGAGGGAAGTGAATGTGCTTGCAAGAGACTACTGCGCCGAAATCAAGAGGAAGAACAAGCCTATCGTCTTGTCACATCGTAAGTAACATCTAGTTTTGCTCAACATATCCGATTATTTCCGGTCATATATGTGAATTGCTTACGTAGCTAGATGGTGTTTGGTTTGCAGACATATTACCTGGTTTGAAAGAAGGGCAGGAGAAAATGTTAAAGAGCAATCCTGATACCGCCATATTCATGAGCGATGACGAGGTACATTGCTACAAAATGTGCTCAACTTTCTTTGTGTGATGAATTTGATGTGTGACATACATGATCAAATTTGTCTCAGGCTGAAGTGAATAGGAAAATAGAGGTAGCTTTCTGCCCCGAAAAGGTTGTTGAAGGGAATCCATGTTTGGAGTATGTAAAGTACTTTGTTTTTCCTTGGTTTGAAGGATTCATTGTGGAGCAAACTGAACAGATTGGCAGTGATAGGTAAGTTTAACTAGCTTAGTTTATAATCTTCAAAGAAGTGATTATGCTTTCACAATTCACATTTTGTCAGCCTTTTTGTTTCTAACAGATTTAACTACAGTATTAATGTGTTTCTTGTCATCAAAACAGGACCTTCAAATGTTTCGAAGATTTGAGTGTTCATTATCAATGTGGATTTGTAACACCTGATGACCTTAAAATGGATCTATCCAAAGCCATAAACAAAATTTTGCAGGTAAAAACACTTATAAATAACCTCATTTGTTGCCTTCAAGGGACTAAAACCACAGACGATTTTGTTATTTACTGCTAGCTGAACTGTGTATTTCCTTAATGCAGCCTGTGCGAGACCACTTTGAGGAAGACGATACTGCTAAACAGATCTTGCAAAGTGTTTTGGTGTGTCTTTCTACTTTTTTCTGTGAAGTAGTTCACTTTAATATTGCTCAAGATTGAAGAATTAGCTAGCTTGGACATAAACTCAGTTTACATTTTCTCTGGTTTTGTAGAGCTATGAAGTCAAAGGATGAAGATTGTAATGGCCGTTGCTTTGAAGATGCATAGTTGCCTACAGCATTGTCATGACCATATATCATGTTACTTTCTTCAAGAATCATTTATATCTTGTTCTCTCAACACAGGACCTTCTCAAGCTAAGAAGTAGTTGCTGATTATGAAAGTGGTCAGCTGCATCCAAAAGACCTTAAAAATGCTTTATCAAAAGCCATAAACAAAATACTGGAGCCTGTAAGAGAACATTTTGAGAAGGACGACACTGCTAAAAGCTGTTACAAACTATTTTGGTATGTTTCTGAGTCCTAACTTCAGATTAAAATGTCGCCTAACAGTACAAGTTTTTAGATGGAGGAAAACTCAAACCTATTGATCTGGTTTTCCAGACCTACAAAGTCACCAGGTGATGTGGCTCATTGGAAGTGCTGAAGTGGGTAGCTGATGCTCGTATCTGAGATTCTATGCAATACAACTTTATGAAATATGGAAGCTAGTTCTTCCGTTTTGTTGTTGTCAGGGGTTTTTACACCTATGACCATATCGGAATTTGTTTGGTATTTTTCATTACAAATATTTGCATTTCAGACATTGGCACAAGTCGCAGTTACATATCTTGTTTCTTTCTCGGGTCAAGGTGTTCAAACATCAAACCGAACTAAAGAGACCATCACGGAAATATTAAAAAATGAAAACTCTTATACTACTCATACCCAGGCAACAAGAAATTATATTATGCTTGATGGTGTATCAATTAACATACACAACACAATTGTAAGTCAAAGGAAAACTAAACCACCTGCAATTGGCGGGGCCTAGCAGCAGCTTTCTCAAGTGCCTTCAATCTGTTAGCTTCTATTCTGGCTCTCTGTTCATCTGTCAGCTGACTTTCACCAACTTCATTTTTTGTACTTGGCACTTGCTTTGTTAAATCTTTCCTTAACCTATCTGCAGCTTTCTCAAGGGCCTTCAATCTGCTGGCTTCGGTTCTGGCTCTCTGCTCATCTGTCATCTGATTCTCACTGGATTCACCATCTTCATTGTTCATATTCGGCACTTGCTTTGTTATATCTTTGCGTAAAGTATCTGCTGTCAATATACTAGCAGTGAACACATCAGACTCGAAGGCCTCAGATGGCGGTTCCTACAATTCAAGAGGCACATGTGGACCATGAAACTAGGTTCGTAGTAAACACTTAAATGAAACATGGAGCATTTAACTGAGCTTAAAAGAAAACACATACTTCAGTGGCTTGCTCATCAAGTTCGTTGAGCATATCTTCCTCCATAAAATCAACATCATGGTTCCCTGAAGATGGATCACCCTGATGCTCAGATGGCCCCTCATTTAAGGTTCCTGCGGGAACATAACTAGATCAGAATTCAACTGCAGATCCTAACAAGAAAACATATAACAACCCTATCCAACAAACATGTAATCTTTCATGTGGGTTCTAATCAGCTGGCCTATCTTTAGGACTTCCTAAGTCGGAAAAAAATCCAGACAAGTTTGACAGAGGGTCCATAACCAACATGTAGAGAATTCGTCCAACTTAAACACGCCTAAAAGGCTAAAACAACATAACAATGCCCACAACACATTTTTCCCATGTCAATCTTGCAGACAAACAAAAAAATACAAGCATACCTTGTTCATCATTCGGAACGTCCTCATTGATAACCGGTGGTTCGTGCATCTTCGTCAGATCACCTCCCCTGGCCACTCTTTCTCTCAATTCTCTAAGCGACATCTAACACAAACACAAGTAGCCGAAAAACAAAGAAATTCACAATTAAAAAATAAATAAAATTATCAAGTACATAACTTTTTAAATCAAGTCTGAGGGGATATGACAGATTTACCTTAACGTGTTTCGTAGCTGCCACCTGTTCAACCTTATGCACAAATTGATCGAACGAATAATACGGAATCAGCTTCGAGTGCCACTCGCTGTACAACCCAATCAGATTCCCCAAATCCCTAACCTACAAACCACCCAAAAAAAACTAATAAAACCATTCCGACATTATATACATAGCAAACTTTGATCGTCTGAATTGTAAATAGGGAGACGAAGACGTCAGCCCTAACCTCGTGTCCGCGGCCGCGGTACTTGAACGACTTAGGGAAATGGCGGAGGATGTAACCGAGGCCGTTGTCGTCGGAGAGGAGTAGCTCCGGGGTGAGCTTGGGCCGGGTCTTCGGGGCCGCGGCGACCTTCTTCGCCTTGGCGGCGGGATTGAAAGACGACGACGAATTGGGATTGGCGGGTCGGGTAGAGTTAGGGTTAGGGTTTGGGCCGGAGGAATTGAAATCGGGGGTTTCGGCGGCGGAAGAGGATGAGCAGTCACGTGACCAGTGACCCGGTCGGCCACACTTGTAGCATCCGGTTGCTGCTGGCTTCTCCATTTTTGGTGGCTTCTCTTGAGATTTTGGGGGAGACTAATTGATCGATTGTGCATCTCAGTTTCTGGATCTAATTTTGTTTCTATTTTTCTGTTTCGGGATTTTTTTGGCGGGAAGAAAAGGCGGGAATCTATAGAGTGAGCTTTACACTCTCTGTCTGGGCTGTATTACAAAAACCCACATCTTAATATTTCAATTTTGGATCTCAATTCTTGTTTGGCCCAATGTTTCCTTATTCGACCTCAATGTTTACTATTTGTACCAAAATATTTTGCTAAATAAAATCTCATACACCGGTGACTGGTCGATTGATTATCATCGACGAATGAATGAAAATAAACATTATTTTAACTAGTTTGTAATTAGGTGTTGTTAGATTCAGATTAAATAATGATTAACAACAATTGGCTAGCCGATTTTATAGTCGAACACTGTTTTTCATTACCAAAACTTCATTTTTTATGTCTCTCTTCGCATGTCTATCATCCCATCATACAAGCGAGCCGATCTTATAGTCAGACACAATTTTTTGTTACCAAACTCTCATTTTCTGTCTCTTTGCATGTCTATCGTCCAATCATACGATTACATTTATAATAATTCAACACTTAAATTAAGTCAAGACTGCAAAAATGTGCGAAATTCATATCTAAAATATTCTCACGAGAGGCTCAATTGTGCAAGAATAGACAAAATTCTATACTATCACAATAATGATTGAAAAGGGGAATTCGGTTAGGAACTCAAAATGATCGGCACTCAAAAGTTTAGGCTGCTATCTAACCATTACATTACATTCCCCTTCTCTTTCTATTATCCAAAACAATCAAGCATATAGTTCCATTCCCTACATCCTACCCTCCCTCCCTTTCTCCTTTTTCTCCCTCCAACAAAGTTTACAAAGCATTTAACTCAACAATCCTCTATATTTTTGTTCTTTTCTCATAATTTGAGGTATTATATACAAGAACAACAACACTTCCCTTGCTAGTGCAACAATACAATCACTTGACTTATGACTTGATTGGATACAGCACCATATGGGATTATCAAGAAGGCCTCATGAGTTCATGGACCAATCATAGTTCTGGTATGAAATGTTTACAGGTCCTCCATCACCCAACAGATGTGTCAAGAGGCCTGCTCTAGTTGGATCCAAGTAATTCAGGATCCACTTTAGAATTTCTTTATCTTGTCCAAAGTCACTACTGAACCTGCAGAACATTTGATTGTAAGGCAGAACTTGTAAGTATCATAAAATAGGATAGGTGTTGAAATTACGAAGGAAGTGAAAAACAAGAGCAGAGTTTAAGGAGTTGATGACTCACCATTTGATGATCTGGGTGAGATAGACAGTCCTCTTCTCCAAGTTCACCTCCATTCCACCACTCTTGAAGAACTCTCTTGCTGCACATCTTAATTCAGCTTCGACTCCTTGGGGTGAGAAGAACCTTACTATTGGACTTGACCTTGCTCCATTACAGAGACCAAAGTGGACTATTGGATTCACTTTAGCACAAGCAAGCTGCACTTTAGAACATAAGTCAAGCTTAGTTATGTTGTGTATGGTATTCTCACTTGATCTAGTGTCAGTGTCCGACCACCTCTCTAGATCTATCTCTTTTATGAATTAGATCACTAGAAGTAGTGTCAAAAATTGCTGATGTGGGGTGGGGGAACAAACAAGAAGATAAGTAGTTTACCTCTACACGACTGTCTCCAGAGCCAAATGGCTTGACTAAGGAATAAGGAGGTCTCCTGTTGTTTCTGAGGATCCCATTCTCGATGGTGCTGAGGGAATAGGAATAACCTCCAACTATGTATTGGAAATCATTATAAAAGGATCTCCTTTCAATCACACCTTGTGGACGCCCTACCCTGATAACTGCATGTATCACCATTGCATTGTACAGGTTCAAGAAAAAGGCTAGCCTCTCATCCCGTGAGAGTTCAAAAAGGTTTACTCGGTGAAGCTCTTGAACCAAGTTTATATACCTGCATTTAGGAGAAATGAACTGATCACTTAAAACAGAAAGTTCCAACAGCTGACATTGCAGATGATACTTTAAAACGCAACCAGCACCAATGCAAACTTCAAAGAGAAAACCAATTGAGGAAATGGTCTGCTCATGGTGTAGTAGTGATATGCTTGCCTAGATCAATAATTTGTTCAGCATGATCATTGAAAGTAACTCAAATATAAACTTCCAGATATTATCACCTGAGACTGTTAAAATTGAGAAAAATATAAGCTTAAGATGATTTCAGTGATCCTCTTCATACCTCCGAAATTCCTCACTGTTGCTTATGCCAATGTAATCAAGCTGGCGCCTGTCATCAGAGGCATAGGACTCAAGTATGGCAGACATGATCTTGGTAAGCCTCTGGCCAACTTTAGCTGCTGGCTTTGGCTCACAATCATTTATGGATCCTCGGAAATTAAAGCATTTGGGTATAAATGGTTCGTGCTCAAGAAATCGATAAAAATGGTTTCCATCTTCAAACTCATTTTCCCTGTACAGATATGAAAAGAATCGTTTAGCATAGATTATAGGATTACACAAAGTGTTTTAATCTCAGCGCAGAAGGTGACTTATTACCCAAAGACGTGATGAATGAAGTGCCTCTTTGACAGCTGCCTTCCAATCTCAACTGCCTGCATATGTGGTGATATTCATTAGTTTCTATATAGTTAGTTGGTCCAAGAGCTTATGTTTTAGGAGAAATGAAAGATCCAACAGAGTCAAAATATGGCTACTGCAGACAGATATACAGTAACAGTTAAAGAATCACACTTGGTAGATCAAGTAAATAGTAAGATGTTAAATTTATGATTTAAAGGGGGTACTGTTACAAAGGTTATAATTTCATAACTTATATTTCTCTATCAATACTTGGTCTTCTGGTGTCATGATGCCAACATTCGATCTAATCTAATACAAATTAACCAGGTAAGACTCAAAGAACTTGTTCAAATTCTTGGATTCCAACTTAGATAAGATTCGGAACAAGTCACAAGCTGCTTAAGTAACAACCACACCAAGAGTGCAAATTTCAACAACACACATTAATCTTGGTGTGTTGAAAACTTGGTCAATTCCCACCATCTATGAACAATTAGTGTGTTCTGCATGATGAACACTAACGACCATTTCAAACACAAACAAAAGCTTCCTGCATTTTCAAGCAATCAAAGGACAGACACAACTCTCCATCAAAAGAAAAAAGGACAGACACAACTTGAGTAGAAACCGGAATCATATCAAATATAAATGAATGGAAATGGAGAGCGTTTTAAAATGGACGCCATCAATGGGAAAAAGCTCCTTATAATAATATAGCAGTCGCACTGATACTCGTGGAGGCCATCATTGTTTCCCAAAAACCAACACATGAAAGCATCAAACAAAAACTACTCCAGAATCTCCAAAATCAAAAAAAGGACTAGAATATCTCAAGTAGGCGTGAATTGGTAACCTACATAGTATCTGATCACCAAAATGTATAATAATTGACTAAACTTACATGACCAATTAACATATTGTATTTGTTTATTGCTCATTACTTCATTAACATTAACATACATCCTCCGTCATCATCAATCTTAGGCATGGGACATGATCATTTTTCTGAAACTCCAAGCCACTACTTCCCTAGGTATATCCAAAAAATTTGATATTGTTTACATAATATTTTAAACGAACATTAACCCTAATCGTCTAATCGGAGATTCAGATTTCCATCACATAGTCTAGTTGCATGCAGCACGTCAGATAATATGAGCTACAAATATTTATATAAAAATAAAAGAAATAATATCTATGATATGGTCAAAACGGTGTCGTGTTACCTGTCTACGGCCACAGTCCAAGTGCTGAATGAGGACCTCGACCATTTCAGCTCCGGCGAAGCAATTCTTGACGATCTTCATCTTCATCAGACGGTCCTGAATCGGCAGCTTCAATCTCACCACTCTCACAACCGCGACCATCTGGTCCGTCGATTCTTCTTCCTCGAGATCATCGTCGAACCCGTAAACTGGCGGGGCGGGCGCGTCGTCGGGGCATTTCGACCCGACCATCTCCTTGAGCCTCGAATCGAATTCGCCGCTGTTACGCAGCGAGTTTAGAGCGACGAGTCCGCCGAAGAGCTTCTCGTTGAAGAAGATCTTCGGCACGGCGGCGCTTCCGGTCCGGTCGACGAGCTCTTTCTCGCGGTTAGGGTACACGTCGACGTTGATCTCCACGAATCTCAGACCTTTCTCCCGGAAAAAGCTCCGCACCGCCGTGCAGTCCCGGCAATTCGACCTCGAGAAGAAGCTGATCCGCCCCTTGTACAACGCCGGAGGTTTTGCTCTGTCGACATCGCCGCCGTCGCTGCTCTTGAGCTTCACGGTGACTTTGAGGCCGGAGAGCTGGAACTCGGTGACGTTTTTCGGCGAAGTTACCAATAACTCGCCGCTGCTCTCCTTGAATGACGTCAGCTTCTTCAGAAACGCCGCCGATAGATTGTTGCTCCTGTCACGGATCAGCTTTCCGATACCGAATTTCTGTTTCTCCTTCTCCTCCCCCAAAACGTCGTCGTTTTGAGGAGGAATGTAGAGAAGGCCAGGTGGCGCCTCGGGCTTCGGGAGGTGCTCATGCGGTTGTAGCACCCCTCCTCCTGCTAATTTCACGTCGTTCGTGTTCTCCTCCTCTTTCTCCTCAGAAGCAGTTATTAATACGTCGCCGTTCTCGAGGTACGCTTCTCCTTTGCCGTTGTCGATCTCTCCTTTAGTATTTTCCGGCGAGTCGTCGGCTATGGCTTTGCTAATTGTGACTTGGCCGATGTTAATTTCGTTGGAGGAGGAATCCATTTTCCTCTCTTTGCTATATAAAAAACAGAAACAAAAAAGAAAATTGTGATGAAAAGTTAGGGAGGGAGGTAAGGAATGGACGACAAAAGAGGAAAGCGAAGGAAATGATGGAGAGGGAACGATGAAATCGGAGAGAGGTTTTATGGAAGAAGAAATATGACCAGAGGGTTTAACGAGAGAGAAAGAAGAAAAGGTCAAATGTTTTTGGACTCTTTTGGGCCGGCCCAGGTTTTTTCAAAAACCGTCCTCTTTGGGTTTGGACTTTATCCATCGTCTTTTTTGTGTTTAAATATTGTAGTACCCTCCCTCCTCGTTGCAGGTATTTTGCCCAGAGCCTGAGAGGAAGTGTTGAGGAGTGTTTTGTAAATTTGTGGGAGTTAGTTAGGGGAGAAGCCGTTAGTTTTGGTTTCGGTTGACGAGTGGCACGAAGAAGATACTATATAGGTAGAGAGTCGTTGCTTTGACTTTTGAAATTGATTACCTTTTTTTTATACCATAATAACAGAGTGAAAGGAGAGGAGAATATGGTTTTTCTTGAAAAGAATTAGTCAAATATTTATGCATTGATTTCTTGGTCAAAAAATGAAAGTTACCGTTTTCATTGAAGGAGGTAAGAATCTGCTCATCAGTATATTCCACATTTATTATTACAGTATTACCTCAAGACACTATCAGAATTGTTCCTATAGTCGATGACGTCAAAGTCGTCGACCTCTTACCAACACTCGTTGGGTATAACTGTAGCTGACGGCATCTCGTCGGTTATAGCATCATCGAGAATTGACTGTCGGTGATACTATAGCCGACGACAAGGTAGGGTAGTCGTCGGCTATAAGTCAAACTATAGCCGACAACTTTTTCATCATCGGAATAGTTTAAACTATAGCTGACGATGAAGTCGTCGGCCATTCCAACCCTTGAGGTCAAAATGTTGACCGGTTACAAACTATAGCCGACGACGTTCTCCATTAGTGTCGTCGGTGATAGGTCTTGAAAATGGTAGTTTCTAGAATACTATAGCCGACGATATATGTTTATGTCGTCGGCGATAGTGGGTAATTTTTTTTAAAAAATCTGCGGATTTTTGATTGGACTCAATTCCAAAATCTGCATCTGCAAAATACAACACATATGGTCCAACAACATACACATTTTTACAAACTAAACACTCCTACACTAACAGTACTAGTGATCAAAATCTATGTTGTTCATGTAATTAGTTGAGTGCTGACTACCCTAGTCTTGCTGGGGCTGCGGATGTGGAGCACCGAAAAGATGAGGAGGTGAGGCCGGGATATGGATTCCAGCAGACTCAAACTGTGGAAGACATTGTTGCCACCATGTCACCATAGATGCATGTTGCTCGACAAGTCTCTGCTGCTCGGCGATTCTCGCATCTTGTAATACAATCGCTTGCTGCATCTCCTCCATCTGTCTCCACTTCTCTTCAATCTCTATGTTCTGCCTCCGAAGCTGCTCTTGTAGCTCAGAGTTCTTGGAACTTCTGAACCCCTGGAGAATTCAGGAGACTTCTTCAAGACCCCTTGGCTCTTCTTGCCCATACCCCTGACGTAGAAGGTGTTCTTCCCAGGAGCGATCGTGACTGCCATGATCCTCGCCGCTACAAGGGGATTAGATGTATCAATTTGAGTGGCAAACTAGTTAAGCTCCTCATCCTGGGAGTTAGGATGTAGCTCTCGAGCTACCTGGGTACACACCTGCGGGATCGCCTCCTCCACTCTCGCCTAATTGACAATGAAATATGAATAACGTATTAAACATACAAAAAAATTTAGAGAAAAAATATATATAAGCAAATATGTTAATTAATTTATGAGGGATTTACAACATCTTCGGGGCACTGCGGATACGCGTGATGTGTAGTAAATACTAACGGTTTGACTTCTGGGTGTTTGGCAGCCTCCTCCGCCCAACTTGAATATGATCTGGAACCACAATGATGGTTCTTGGTATTTTGCCCAGTTCTTTGCGTTTATTTCAGAATTTCCTTGTTGGATAAACATACGTTAAAAAATTATTAACTAATTATTTTCATATAATACGATACAAAGTACACAAATATACTCAGGTTGCATACCTTTAATCGTGGGTGGTTGAAATGGGTTACCAGCCATGGCCACTCATACTCCCTAAACTGAAACTCGCTATGGGTACCATCTCGGCCATTGCCATACTTCTTATAGTGCCTTTTGAGCTCAGACTTTCACTCCTTGTACCTATATTAATGCAACACAAATGTTAGATATTGAAACACTTGATCAACAAAAATCTAACTCGATATATACAATATAACTCGAATCACATCACCTGCCCCCTTGCACGGCATCTGCCCACGTGAGTTTGAGGATGTTTTTCATGTGAAAACCACATCTGCAATGTTTATATAAATGGAAAAAATTGTATATTTCTTCGGAATTGATTAATAAGTGAAACATTTACATAATGAATATACAATTTAACTCACCGACAGTGCATTATGCACTTCCAACTTTACGTAGTTCGACACAGAACTCCAATTTGGCAACAGCATTAGGACTCTGTCCCGTATGATGCTTCCATCCATGCCGACGTACTTTCGTGTAGCATCTCCCTCGATCACCTCGCCAGTCTCAGTGGTCTTAATGACCACTTTCCTATTCCTGATCACTTCGTCAAGAAGCTTCCCGATGATAGTGTCTCTGGTCTTTTTTTCTTTGTTATTGATGAAAGTGCCTAAGACATGGTAAAAAGATGAAAACATAAATACCCAATTTAATTTACATATCGGCTATAAGTTTAAAATTAAATAACCAAACTTGTTAATTAATATTTACCCTATTCGTTCGTCACCTGTCCTTAATCCTCGCACTCCAAAGAGGTGTCTCGAACTGTATATACACGTACACTTCCTCCACCGTAACATAAGGCTCATGTTCTTGAATAGGCCTCCCCATTTCATCAAAAGCAGGTATGGCTGGTATCTCGTCGGGCACGAAGATGATAGACGACGGTGATAACCGCACATCGGTCAATGTACTACCTGAAGCACATGCCTCAGATGATTGAGCCGTAGAGAGTGTAGGCACCGGCTCGGGAATGTGCGGCATACGGGGCGGGGCTTGAGATGTGTTACCTGTTGAGGGCAGGTGGCTCTTCGAATAGAGCCTCCTCGTGCTGGAGGGTCGGCTGGCTGGCTGCGACGTCGCCCCCTTACCTAGTAGTATACGATGGCGAGAGGTGGCAGGGCTGCTATAACTGTTGTTGATCGTGGCGGACCCGGACTAACTAGCGCTGCTAGTCCCATTTCCACCTTGGGATCTCGACACCGATCCCGACGATTTGTTTTTTTTGCCACACCAATTCATCTTCGTACCTAATCAAATTCACATAACTAATTACACAAAACTAAACTTTTGACCAAATTTCACAAAACCAAACTTTTGACCAAATTTCACAAAACGTACCAAACTTAACACCAAATTTCACAAAACCAATTTCACATAACCAAGCCTAATCTGCCATACCTAATCTGTCATAACATAAACCTAATTTGCCATATCAACCATGTTTATCACTAATTAATAAACAAAAAAGTAACAATCATTCAAAACAGTCCTATTACCACATCCGTAACCAAACCTTAATTAACAATTGATCAAAACAGTCTATATATATATGAAGGTGAAATTGACACCCCCTTAATTTATAAACCACACCCCCTTTTTTGAATTTTCATGTGTAATTACAACATCCATTTGCAAAGGAATTTGAAGAGAGGGGGTGTAATTTGTAAATAAAAAAAGGCTGTCAATTTCACTTCCCTATATATATATATGCTAATTCAAAACCTATTCAATCTGAATTTCAATCACAATTTCAATCACATCCTAACCAAACCCTAATTCACACAATTTCAAACACAATCACTTATCCAATCTGCCTAACACAAAGCCTAACATCACCTGTCCAATACTAACAATCAATTTCAACTAAATTAAACCAAACCCTAATCAAACTTGTATCCCTAGTCATGTAGAAACTGTTTTGATTAATTGGGGAGGGAGGGAGGGAGGGAGCGAGAGAGAGAGCGAGAGAGAGAGAGAGAGAGGGAGAGAGAGAGAGAGAGAGAGAGAGAACATCGGTGGCGACTTTAGGGGCGAGTAGAGGTTTGAGGTTCGTTTGCGACGCTGACTGGTCGATTCTGGAAAATTATATCCTAGACCTATAATCGACTACATTCATTGTAGAACGTCATCAGCCGACGACATGTGTCAATGTCGTCGGCTATAGTTATGGGATTATGCCTTCTCATGTGGAAATACCTGCTGTTTAACTAATTAATCATTCACATAGTTAGAATCATTGGTAATTAAACATGTTTCTCACAAATACTCAGGGCTCATATAGCATAACAAAAATACATGCACGTTTATACTCAAATACATCTTTAACTAAGGTTGATAATCAGAATCATCGCTCGAGTCTGACTCGATTTCGTAGTTAATTTCTGGTAAGATGTGTCGCTCCTCGTCACCTGAGTCTTCGTCATCTTCATTTGGATTAATATAAAAAAGTTCTGCTCCAGGAATTCGAACCACACTACCTGATCTCACATTATTAAGGCAAATTGTAGAGGATTACGGAATGTCAATTGCGTTCGGCTCTTGGTATGCAGTAACTTCTTCATTATCTGTGGCCTCACTAAGTGTGGCAGCACTGTATATGTTTATAGGAACAACATGGTTAACTACTTTTCACACGCCTCTGTGCACAAGATCATCATTTTTTAACACTTGTTTTACCGCTGTGGCAAAAACAAAATGGTCATATTTATACCAACTTGTAGCAGTATTCACCAAAAATATTCCGTACTGATCGGTACTTATGTTCTCCGGGCTAGTATCAAACCATCTACACTTAAACAAGTGCACTTTCATGGCTTCCCCATAAATTAGTTCAACCATTGAATGAAGAACACCGTAATAGTCAACGTCATCCTGCCCACCATGCACCATTACCCCAAAATTCTGTGTTCTCAGTCTGTCGTTTCTATGTTGACATATAAATTTCACGCCATTGACCTTACACATCGAGTAAACTTTTGAAGTTACCGGTTTCATCGCCAAGAGCCTCAATGCGTGTGACCATTGTGGGTAACCATAATCTTGTACATGGTTCATCTAAAAAAAACCGTTCACTTTAAATATGAACATTGATATTAATTTATATCTATATATATAAAGGTTATATATATATATGCACACACTTACCCATTTGCCAAAATAGTTTGCAAACGTCTTGTTGTGGTACTGAACATTACCGGCAACAGAATGGTGTTGAAGATGGATGTCTTTCAAATATTGAACTTCTGGACAGTTAATCAATACCCACCAGTGGGCAATGACTAACTCATTTGGTTCCAACTTGTACGACTTTGAAAAATTTCCATATACTTAAACATCATTGGAGTTGATAGAAAGGTTGAACTCGGGTTTATCTACCGACATATGTTGTGGAGGGTCCTCCAGTGCTACCAAATACAACTTGGTGTACGTTATACACTCATGCGCAAGATATGCTTTAGCGATACACCCTTTAGGTGCAGATTTATTCTTCACATAGTCTTTGTGGTCTCCTAGTTGTCTATCAAGTTGAAAAGTGCATGTTGTGATTATTGAAAAATAAGTATTAATATATAAAAATAGAGCCAAATTCAAATGTTGAATCGTATGTACCTTTCCATGGGATACATCCAAGTGTAGTGTACCGGACCGATAAGCAACAATTGTTCGGGAAGATGGATCATCAAGTGAGGCATAATGTCAAAAGTTTTTGGGGGAAATATCCTCTCAAATTTTCACATGATAAAAATGATGTCTTGTAACATTTCTCACAAGTCTGATCGCTTCACTTCTCTGGTGCATAACTTCTGAAAGAATCTTAACAACGCCACTAACGGCTCCACCACCTCTTTAGGCAGGTACCCTCGAATGAAAACAGGGAAAAGCCATTGAAGCTGTACATGACAGTCATGACTCTTTAATCTGTACATCTTATTTTCCCGAAAGTTAACACACTGGCCTATATTTTCTGCATAGCCATAAGGATATCTGACATTACCCATCCACCCCAAAATTTCATTCTTCTAGTCAGGCTTCACGGTGTAAGGAGCTTGAGGCATCTTTCTTTTCCCTTCTTTCAACCACAAATGTTTTCGTAATTTCATTCTTTGAAGATCAAGGCGTGCCTTAGGGCCATCTTTAGTTTTCCTCTCCCAATTCAGAATTGTGCCTACCACACTTTCGCACACATTCTTCTCTATGTACATGACATCTAAGTAATGTCTGATCAACAACTTGGGCCAATATGGGAGTTCACAGAATATGTTTTTGTGTGTCCAAAATTTACACCTATCGGATCTGTCAAGTATTGACGCCACAATTTCAGGATGATTGCTCAGCTTCCCAAAATCGTATTCATTCAGTGCTTCTAAAATATCATCCCTCGTCCATCCCCTGGGTTGCACACCCATTACTACAGTCCCATCAAAAGCCTTGTGATCCTGCTGAAATGGGTGATCATGTGCAAGCCAACAACGGTGACGCATCTGGACAATCTTCCTGCAATGATGTCTGTAGCATTCAACAGTCACGCACACTGAACAAGCCTTGTATCCCCTGGTAACGTTGCCCGACAATATCCTGTGGGCAGGAAAATCACTGATGATGCCAGCAAACATGGCACGCATTTGGAACATCTTGTTTTTGTACTTTTCATAAGTGGCATGACCAAATTCACTCAGGTGCTTAAGCTCCTCAATCAAGGGTCTCAAATACACATTGAGGCACTTTCCTGGATAACTCGGTCCTGGAATTAACAGAGTGAGCATATTGTATTCTTTCTTCATGCACATTCATGGAGGAAGGTTATAAGGTACCAAAATAACTGGCCATATACTGTATTGAAGACTCATGTTGCCAAAAGGGTTGAATCCATCAAATGAGAGCCCGAGCCAAACATTTCGTATCTCTGATGCAAAATTAGAAATCTCCCTGACCATGTGCTTCCAAGCCGCTCCATCAGCATGGTGTATAAGGGTATCATTGTCAGGCAAATTCCTCTAAGCCCACCATCTTATAGCTTCAGCCCTGTGTGCACACATGAACAACCGTTCCAGCCTATCAATCAGCAGGAAATACTGAAGCATCTTCACAGCTTTCTTGTTCCCTGCGGGAGTTAACTTATATCTATCCATAAAATATACTGAGCATGCATCAAGGTTTTCAAGATCATTCCCGTAAGCGTCTTCACTCCAGAAGAGAACACTGCATGCATGAATTTTGATGTAGGAAAGCCTAAGATCTTTCAGGATATGTTGCACCTTACAATGAGTGGTAGGAAGACGATGACCGACATGCAACATCGAAGCAGTCCACTTCAGCCAATCATCAACAGCCTTGACACTCATTTTGTTCTCCACTTTGAGCTTCATCACTCTCATGACACTTTCAAGAACAGTCTTATTACACCCCTTGTACAACGGAGTCTGTTGCAATGCAATCAGGTTATTATACTTGTCCATACCGGCAGTGTTGACAGCTTTAGGTAATTGCTGAAGTGACTCAATATGAGGGAAGCCCCCAACGATGGGAGGATCTTGTGCTTGAGCAAATACACCGCTCTCATAAGGAAACACATTGTTGATCAACATCGTTGTTGGATCATTGGATGTACTGGAACTCTCAGCAAATTGCCCATGATCATGCAGACCCGCTTATGATGTTTCACCGTGATAAATGCAACATGTGTACTTATCCCAAAACTCGTATTTTTTTAGGTGCTCTAATACTTTTTCAATAGGAAAACAAAATCGGTCGCTGCGACACTGACAATTATTACACGGACAATAATGAATTGGCATCCCTCCACAATTAGCCTTCACATATTCCACAAAGCTCCTAATTCCATGGTAATACCTTACATCTCATCTTGGAAGGCACATCTAACTCTTATCCATCCTAAAAATTCTAACAATATATATATATATACATACATGCACTAATTAATTAAAAATTCATCATATATTATATCTATATATATATCGATCTTTAAACTACAAATTACATAATTTAATTCTTCTACTACCTAATTACAAATTTGCATATATATATATATATATATATATCGATCATATATATCAACAATTAACATATATACATACATATCAACAATTAACAATTACAAATTTAATTACATACAACTATATATATATCAACAATTAATCAACAAATTTACATATAATTACACACACACACACACTCTCTCTCTCTCACACACACACACACACACACACACACACACACACACACACACACACACACACACACACACACACACACACACACACACACACACACGTACGTACCTATATAGCTTCACGAACCTATTTTTGACAGCTTCCGACAACACCCAACGATTTCAGGGCATTTTGAGTTTTTCTCACCAAATTTTTTTTGAATGATTGAGCTGCTGCGAACCATATCTGATATAAGAACTATAGCCGACGACTCACTTAGTCGTCCGATATAGGTTCAAAATGTCGTCGGTGTTTGTCAAAAATTATAGCCGATGACAATCCCGTCACAAACATCGACGACTTTTTTCCTGTCGTCGGCTATAATATACTATAATACTATGCCCGACGATGGGAAACTATGGCCGACATTCCCGACAATCCCTTTTTGTCGTCGGGTATAATATAGTATAATATACCCGACAATTTTTTCTGTTGTCAACCTGTTTTTCGCCATTTCGTTGACTATAATACTTATTCTGGTAATGAGAGTAAATATTTGTTCTATATTATGGCTTTTTAGCTGATCAAGAAATTGGTTTCTTTATTTTCATTTTCCTTTTCATCTATCAGGTGGAGCACTCTAGTATAATTGATGGATAGAGCCAAGCGTTCAGGTACCCGCGTTGCGGTCTCTACGAGGCAGGTTTCGTTTTTTTTCTTTTGGATTGAGTTACAAAGTGGATTGGTAGCTAGGCAACTAAAAGACTCAAGTCAGCTACCTACTCTATAAAATGTTTGTCTTTCCTCTATATTATCTCTTTTATTTTTGTCACTGTTCTATATATCATCTCTTGATTCTGCTGCTTAGTTTTGTGCATGTTCAGTTTACTCCAGATAAACCAACTCAGAAATCAAAGATGGGTGTTCGAGATATCTGGGTTGTTGTGATTGTAGTTGTGTTTGGGTTCCACGGTCAGGTTTTGAGCTCTCAGAACCTGAATTGCAATCGAAATGATCTGAATGCATTGGAGGGTTTCATGAGTGGTTTAAATGGCGGTGTCATTAGTGGGTGGAATTTGTCTTCTGATTGCTGTAAATGGACAGGTATCACTTGCCATTCTTCATCTTATCTTGGATTGAATGATTCTGTTGATAGTTATAGAGCGGTAGAGTTGGATCTTTCAAGTAGAAAGTTGGTTGGGAATTTATCCGAGTGTTTGGAAAGTTTGGAACAACCTAAGGCCCTCAATCTCTCTCACAATTTCCTTACAAATTATCTCCCTGTTTCGCTCTTCCAATTGCCAAACTTAGAGGCCTTAGACTTGAACTCGAATGACTTCTCCGGTCCCATTCCGGTTGATGTTAATTTACCTTCACTTAAGTTCCTTGAGATCTCTCAAAACTTCCTGAATGGTTCCATTCCTCGTAGTAAATTAATACTGAAAGCAGAAATAAACATAGCAGTTTAGAGTGGTTTAGCTAAAATTGTAGCTTACATTCAGTTTGTGATCTCTTTTGAGAGATTCACTAGCACTATGAAGAATTAATCGATTACAAGTATTTATTGTAAATCCCTTAAACCCTTCAATCTAGTTCTTAACTCCAGTTTTCTATTTCACTAGCTCTTTTTCTGCTTTGCTTTAGAAAAACCCCCAGCAGTCCTATATATAGATATAGAAACTGTCAATACATCATAGGAAATGAAATCCTAATCCTAATAGGCTTAACCTTAAGTATATACACAAATTCTAACGAACTTATTAATTCAAATTTTTAAACTTTCAAATCATTGCATACATGAAACACCTTACTGCACTTGCATATGGAACATCCTTCATCGCATCAATCTCCTTTTGTCTTGATGGCCTTTGCTTTGCTTTTAGCTGAAAATGTCCAGCTAATGGAACAGAAACAACCTTTGCTTCATCTATGTTGAAGCGTTCAAGTACCTTCAAAATGTACTTTTCTTGTAACAGCTAGATTTTGCCTATGTTTTGTCCCTTCTTATGTCAATTCCAAGGATCTTTTGTGCAGCTCCTAAATCCTTCACGTCGAACTCGACTCTTAGTTGCTTCTTCAGTTCTTCAATCTTCGACATATCCTTGCATGCAATTAGCATGTCATCTACATACAAAAGTAGTAAAATGATCTCCTTATCTTTGAATGCATGGTAGTAAACGCAGCAGTCATATAAACATCTTGTGTAGCTTATTTTCAGCATGTATGTGTCGAAACGCCTGTACCACTGCCTTGGTGATTGCTTGAGCCTATATAGTGACTTCTTCAACTGACGTACAAGATTCTCCTTTTCTATTTCAACAAAACTCTCCTACTGCGACGTGTAGATGTCTTCTTCGAGGTCCCCATGAAGAAATGTAGTCTTCATATCCATCTGCTCAATCTCCATGTCATGCTGAGCTGCAATAGACAACAATAACCGAATTGAAGTGTGTTTGACAACTGGAGAGAAAATCTCGTCATAATCCACTCCCTCTTTCTGTGAATACCCTTTTTCCACCAACTATGCTTTGTATTTCATGGCATCAGCAATCATGTACTCCTTTTTTCTTCCTAAACACCCACTTGCAGCCAACAAGTGTTCTATCTTTGGGTTTAGGAACTAGCTCCCACATAAAATTCTTATACAGAGATTCCATCTCTTCTGTCATAGCACTAATCCAACCGGCCCCTATCTCACTTTCTCTAACATCTTGGTAGGTAGTTGAATCTCCTTGACTTATACTCAGAGCACGACTCACATCTTTACCCGGTTCGAATCCGAAACGCTGTATCTTCCTTGGATTCCTCTTAGGTATGTCAAGTTCTACATATCGATATGACTCGGATGCTTGTGGGATAAGGGAATTTTGACCCCTCTGTAGGGATTGTTCCACCTGAGTCATAATTAGTGACTGTTATTGGTGCTCTGGTTCCTCATTAACTACTTGATCATTCCTTACTCAATTTTCTCCACCTGAACTTGGGAATCTTCATCTGATTCTTTAGTCAATGAAATTTTGATTATTTCTTCTTCATCAACAGTCAACTTCTCATTCTTGCTATATTCTTCATTAAACGACATAGTTTTCTCATCAAAGACAACATCTCTGCTGATAACCTTTTTTATTTTTGACTATATCCCATAACTTATAACCTTTCACTCCTTTCTCGAAGTCGATGAACAAGCACTTGAGAGACTTCGGTTTCAGTTTGGTCCTCTCATCTATGGAAATATGTGCATATGCATTGTAGCCAAACACTCTCAAGTTGGAATAGTCAACTTGATTTTCTGACCATGCCTCCTCTGCACACTTAAAGTTAATAGCCCTTGAAGGTGACCGGTTAATCAAATAACAAGCATGATTAATTAGCCTCTGTCCAAAACGATTCAAGCAACCCTGTATGAAATCTCATCTTTCTTTCTCTTTCTAAGAGAGTCATGTTCATCATTTCTGCAACACCGTTTTTCTCGAGAGTTTTCTTCATAGTAAAGTGTCTTGTAATGCCCCTATCCTTGCACAATTGCAAGAACCGATTATCTCTATATTCATCTCCATTGTCGCTTCTCAAACACTTGATTTTTCTGCCTGTTTGGTTCTCAACTTTAGCTTTCCACATTGAACTTAATGAAAACCTCATTTTTAGTTTTCGTAAAGCACACCCAAACCTTCCTCGAAAAATTATCTATGAAAGAGACAAAATATCTGGCTCCACCCTTTGATTTTGTAGGTGCAGGTTCCCAAACATCTGTATGAATATAGTTTAATACTTCTTTGGATTTGTTCTCATCGCTGCTCACATTGAATGTCACCTTGGTCTGCTTTCCGAGTGTGCAATACTTGCAAAATTCAAGTTTTCAGCTCATTACACCTTCTAGCTTATTTCTCTTGTGTAATTCTTGCAACCCTCTTTGACTCATGTGCCGTATCCGTCTATGCCATAGCTCAGTCTTTTCTTCTTCTGTACAAACTACTGCTCCACCTACCACTGTATAGCCTGTGAGCTTATACTTGTTATCTTGTTGCATAACACCCTTCATGTAGACCATTTGTCATTTTCCTACTCTGAGTTGTCCATCTTGGGATTTAAACCAAAATCCAGTCATATCCAAAGTGTTCAAGGATATAAGATTTCTGCTCAACTTTGGGACAAGTCTGACATTCCCCAGCATTCTGACAATTCCATCGTGCATTCTGATATTTAATGTTATGATTCCCATAATTCTACTTGGTGAATTATTTTCCAGCAAAACTTCTTCGGTGTTCCTCTCTTCATATGTGTCGTACCATTCTCTGTGTGCACACATATGAAATGTGCAGGCTGTATCCAAGGTCCAATGGTTATGTGCACCGGAGCTTGATGAAATTGCTAGCAGTTCCCCATCATCACTATTGTTTCCAATAACGATATTGGCTGACTTGGAGTTTTCTCCTATCATCTGCGTCTTCTTCTACTTCCATATTGTTTACAATTCCTTCTTCAGTGGTTAGGTGAACCACACTTAAAGCAAGCATTATTCTTTTCCTTATATTTTCCTTGGATTTAGACCTGCCTCTATCTTCAAATCTACCACCTCTATTCCTGGATCTTCCTTTGTCCTTGCCTCTGACATGAAGTCTCCGGATCTGAGAATTTTCATCATCTTTCTCCAACTTGACATATGTGTTAGTATAGCAGCATTAGTTCGTTGATTAAACATACTTACCCAATTAAGCAAGTGATCAACACCTACCCGACCACTCGAAAGACCACCAGGAAGGCTACAACTTCGCTCGCAAGACTGACCCCACCCGAGCGCGCACGCGCCCGATAGGCGCACATCCGAATGTTCGCTCCACATGACAACAAAACGACTCTATCCCACATCGAAGAACACAAGCAAGCAACAAACACAACCACCTATATATGAAATGTATTTATTACAGGTAAGAGGGGATGAATATTGACTTCTAGCATTAAACACTCCAACCTACTTTCTCATACGTTCGCTTGACTGTTATACCCAATACATCTTCTAACTTAGGCATCGGAGCGTTGAAGGCAGGCCACCCCTGTCTCGACCATCTGACCGCCCGTTTATCGTTGTATTCTTCTAACAGCCGAACCCGAACACCCGAAGAGCGGAAAGGCACCCGACCATCCGAACAGCCCGAGCGTTCGGACGAGGAAGAGAAGAGCTCGTACTTGCCTCTGCTTGATTGCGTCTCGCGTAATCCGGTAGAAACAGTTGACGCCGTCTGTGGGAAACTTACAAATTGCAAACCTCGTATAAACACCACTAACCAAAAGCCCACATGCATACCCAGGAGACAAATGTTAGTGATATACCCATCGAGGAAACACCCCCAGGCGCACGGGCGCGACAGCTGGCGACGAGCAGCAGTGGCGAGGAACGCGTCGACTGCCTGCTCCAAGAGCTGCGAGAGGCAGCATTCGAAAGGGATCAGGAGCCCCGAATTCGACAGATGCTGGAGGAACGACTGGACGCGCTTGTCAGCCAACAGCAGACGCAACAAGAACGGATCCAAGAAACCGCCTACGAAGAGCAACGCCCTCTTGGCAGGACCGACCCCCGGGCGGTCCACACGCCCACACCTACAGGGGAATCGGCACCCCTGACAGACAACATTCTGATCCTTCGGAGGATGGAGGAATTGGCGGAGGAAGTCTCGCGCCTACGGAAAGACAAGCTTGCCGGGCAGGGTGGGATGTTCACCCCCCGGGTCAGTCCGTTCTCGGCGCACATACTAGAGAGGGGAAGAGACCTCCACGCGAAGACAGCGAAAATCACCCGGTTCGACGGAAGTAGGGATCCCCGCACGCACATCGATGAATTTCGATCCGCCACGGACGGAACCAGGTATTCGGATTCAACCCTGTGTTTCCTGTTCCAGGAGACGCTGACCGAGGAAGCAAGGAGTTGGTTCTATGAGATTCCGCCAAGCTCCATCCATTCATTCCTTGACTTGGCGGAGAGCTTCCAGAGGCGCTACAGGCTCCAGGGGAAGTACAACACCACGGGCATCCTCCTCAAGGTCCGCTAGGAGATGAACGAGAGCCTGTCTAGCTATATCAACCGGTGGAGGGCGCTGGCGAGCACATGCAGGGATCTCAACAAGCGAGTGGTCAAGATAGCCCTGATGGACAACATGCTCGCCACACCTTTCGTAGAAAAGCTGGTGAGGAAAGAACATCTCGACTACGACGAGATCATGGACCTGATTGTACAGAAGGCGTAAGTGGAAACGCGAGTGTACGGGTCCGCCTCCGAGTCTAGCACCAACAGACCAGAGGAAGTAAGCGCCCAACCGCGACGATCCGCGGACGATGGAGGATAGCCAGGCGGGGGCTATAAGAGAGGCCGAGACACGCAAGGACAGAATCATCGGAGGCCGTCCCCCCGCAACTATCAGAACAACCGACACGGTCAGGCGAGGGGATTAGCACCACAATGGGCCCGCCTACCGCCAGCGCCAGCGCCACGGCATCGACCGGCCGAGCAGGAGGTCTATGCGATCAATCGACAATCAAACGAACAACTGCTCTGCCAGCACCGACGCCAGATCCAACCACCGAACATCGTGTCGAAGGAGAGGACTCCGCTCGGCCGAATCCCAGATATCTGGTGTGAATACCACCACACCGTCACCCACCACACCAACGACTGCATCATGCTGAAGAAGGTCCTCAGAGACATGCAAAATGACGGTCGGATCACCCCTCCTAGAGCAGAGGAGCGACCGCGCGAGGCAAATATCGAGACTGGGGGACTATCAGCACGATATCCGGGGGAAAGCGCAATGAGGGGACTTCGTTGCCCGATCGATCGAGCAGGGAGGTGCTGACGATCGGGGCAGGAAGGACGCACAAGGATGGAATGAGGGAGTCGCCAGCCATCAGCTTCACGGCGGAGGACAAAGAAAGCACAAAAGACAGCACCCTGCCTTTCGTGATCGATGCGATCATAGACCGATTCCTCTTGAAGAGGGTGCTGGTGGACAATGGGGCGTCCGTGAACATGATCTATCTGGATGCGTACATGGCGCTTGGCAGGCCCGCACACAAAATGACGCAAGACTACGAGTGCGTCGCCAGCTTCACGGGTGAAACATCATACCCGATCGGAAGCGATAACATTCGGGTCGGGATCGGCGCCCCCGACTCTCCGCACAACGAGGTCCGGACGGACTTCGTAGTCATGGACACCCCTCCCCATACAACGCCATAATTGGGAGGCCAGGGATCAACAAGCTGAAGCTGATCATTGCAGGGCACATGCTTTTGGGACGGTTCCCAACGGAGCACGGGGTCGGACACGTCCGGGGGTACAACTACGAAGAAGCAACAAAGCCCCAAAATAGGCAAGAGGTCCTCGCCATGGAGGAGTCGGCGCTAGAGACGGAGGTACCGGACGACCCGCGCGACGGGCTGATGGCAGTATCCCCCATTCCCGAGCGCGAAGAGCTGAGGACGATCCAGCTATCCTCCGAGCATCCGGAGAGGACGATCCAGGTCGGCGCATCGTTAGCTCCCGCGATAGCCGAGCGGCTGAACGCACTACTAAAAGAAAAGCAGGAGGTGTTCGCGTGGTCATACAAGGACATGCCCGGGATCAGCACGAACATCATATCCCACAAGCTGAGTGTCAACGTCGGCGCACAGGCAGTAAAACAGAAGCGACGGGCGTACAAGGCGGAACACTATGCGGCGATGCATGAATAGGTGGACCGACTACTGGGCATCGGGTTTATCCGCAAGGTGGATTATCCAAAATGGATCTCCAACGCTGTAATGGTGCAGAAGAACAACAAAAAATGAAGGATGTGCATCGATTACAGCAACCTTAACAAGGCGTGCCCCAAGGACAGCTTCCCTTTGCCAAGGATCGACCAGTTGGTAGACGCGACAGCCGGGCACGAGCTCCTGTCTATGATGGACGCATACTCAGGCTACAACCAGATCTTCATGGACCCCGAGGACCAGGAGGCGACGACGTTTGTCACGGACAAAGGCTTATACTGCTACGTCGTTATGCAATTCGGGTTGAAGAACGCTGGCTCCACATACCAGAGGCTCATAAACGCGATGTTTCATGGCTTGATTGGCAACATCATGGACGTGTACGTGGACGACATACTGGTAAAAAGTGTTCAGGCGGTCGACCACGTCCAGAACTTGGGGACTGTGCTCGACATCCTCATCAGGAACGGCATGATGTTGAACTCGGCCAAATGCGCGTTCGGAGTCACCAATAGCAAATTCCTGGGGTATATCGTCAGCCAGCGGGGAATCGAAGCTGCGCCCGCCAAGGTGAGGGCAATCATCGACATGAAGCCGCCCGTCAAGAAAGCAGACCTGCAAAGCCTCACGGGCAAGCTCGCATCACTGAACAGGTTCATATCTCGCTATTCGGACAGATGCGCCCCATTCTTCAAGGCTCTCCGAACGACGAACAAGCGGGAGGTCGCATGGACACCCGAATGCGAGGCATCTTTCCTTCAGATCAAGGAGTACCTGGCCTCGATCCCACTCCTCTCCAGACCCGTTTGAGGGGAGGTACTATACATCTACCTGGCCGCCTCCCTCACAGCTGTCAGTTCAGCCCTCGTCCGCCGGGAGGACTGCACGGAACTGCCTGTTTTCTTCTCAGGGAAGGGCATGACAGGCGCTGAGACCCGATATCCGACAATCGAGAAGATGGCGCTCGCACTCATCACCGCCGCCCGACGGCTGAGGCCATACTTCTAGGCACACAACATCCACATCCTCACAAACGTGTCCCTGCGCCAGATCCTCCAATCGCCCGATCACAGTAGCCGCCTGGCGAAGTGGGCAATCGAGCTCAGCGAATTCGACCTCCAGTACAGACCCCGAACGGCATTCAAAGGGCAGGCAGTGGCAGACTTCATTGCCGAGTACACGGAAGCAGAGGCGACGTCGGTCGACGTATCCGACGGCCCGACGGTAGAGGCATCCGACAAACCAGGGGTCAAGGAAGGGCCATTGTCGGAGTGGAACCTCTACGTCGATGGATCATGCACGAAAAAGACATGCAGCGCCGGGATCATCCTAACCGGGCCAGGAGGGGTAAACGCGGAGTACGCCCTCAAATTTGAATTCAAGACAACCAACAATGAGGCCGAATACGAAGCGCTCATCGCAGGCCTACAGCTGGCCAAAAACTCGGAGGCGCCCGACCTCAATGTATTCAGTGACTCACAGTTGGTGGTGAGCCAGGTCGGAGGGGAATTCCAAGCGAAGAGGGAGTCCATGATCGCCTATCTGAAGCACGCGAAGGCGCTGATAAGCAGGTTCAACTACGTCAACATCAACCACATACACCAAGGGCTCAACGCGAAGGCAGACAGGCTCGCCCGATTGGCCACGGCCCCCGTGCACACTAGACCAAGGCAGTGGATTATCGAAGTGCTGAGGCGACCGAGCATATCGGGAGCAGAACAAATCCTGGCAATCGAACCGCATGAGCACAGCTACATGGACGTACTCATCACGTACAAGACAAGAGAAGAACTACCAGAAGACAAGCGAGAGGCAAGAACCATCGTCGCACGGGCGGCAAACTTCAGCATCCGGGATGGAGCGCTATATCGACAAGGGAGGACTTGGGCAAGCCTCTAGTGCGTCACTCCATCAAAGGGCAACTCGATCCTGCAAGAAATCCACTCAGGCACGTGCAGCCATCATGCGGGCGCCAGATCGATCACACACAAAGCCCTTCGGCATGGATTCTGGTGGCCCACCATCCACGCAGACGCCGCAGCACTAACGAGCAAGTGTCACCAGTGCCAACTGCACGCGCATCACCACCACACGCCCGCCGTCCCACTGTCCATCCTCCTGTCGCCCGTACCATTCGCACAGTGGGGACTAGACCTAATCGGGGAGCTCCCAAAATCGAAGGGGTAGTACAGGTACCTGATCGTCATCATTGACTACCACACCAAGTTCATTGAAGCCCAGCCAATGGCAAAGATCATGACAGAAAAGGTCGAGCGCTTCCTCTGGCGTTTCCTCTTCTGTCGCTACGGGGTGCCAATCAGCATCATCACGGACAACGGGCCATAGTTCAACAACCCTCGGCTTACGGCCTTCTGCAAACGACAGGGAACGGATCTCGTGTTCACGTCACCAGCGCACCCTCAGACAAACGGACAGGTAGAGGTAGCGAACAAAATAATCAAGGCGGGCATCAAAAAGAAGATCGAAGACATCGAGCCCGGAGAAGCAGGATACGGGTGCTGGCCCGAGATCATCCCAGAGATCCTATTGTCCATCCGAACGACCGCCAACTCCACCACGAGCGAAACCCCGTTCAGTCTGACGTTTGGAACGGAAGCTGTGCTACCCTTGGAGATCACCCACCAGAGCCCACGGATCGAGGGGAACGATCCGAGCACGAACAACGAAGGACTACGACTCAACAACGATCTACTGGAGGAACGAAGAGACACGACGTATCTCCACAAAGCCGCAAACAAACAGAGGATCGCTCGATTATATAACCAGCGTATTCGGGCTCGACCAATCCAACAGGGGGACTGGGTAATGAAGGCGATCCAGCAGAAGGTCAAGGCACTCCGTCCGTCATGGGAAGGTCCGTATGTCGTGGACGAGGTGGTAAGTGCCAGCACCTTTTACCTTAGAGACATGTAAGGTCAATGACTGCGACACCCGTGGAACATCCAGCACTTGAGGAAGTACTTTCATTAAAACTTTGTTGTAGTGTACTTATTTTCATTAAAGTTCATTTTGTTGTTGTTACGTTTGTATGTTCTTGACCCCCCCCCCCCCCCCCCCCCCGATACTCGGGGGACTGGGGAAAGACTGTTCGCGTTGATGTAACACTTGGTTAAAATACCACAGCAAAAAAATAGAGAGTGTACGCACGCATGAACCATTCAAAAGATGCCAAAGGAAAAAAAGAAACAACAAAAGTAAAGGGCACACGTACGGAAAGAAAAGGAATTCCATTAATCAAAGGGCACGAGGCCCGTTACAAAAGAACCTACACTATTACAAAGGAAAAACAAGAAGAAAAAGTACAGAAAAAAGAAAGTAAAGCTACGCCTCTATGTTTCTACCTCCAGCTCCTCCACCTCCCCAGACTCTGCCCGCTCCGCTCGCCCAGCCGGATCCACCCGCTCCAGCACAGGCTGCACGACCTCCACCTCACCGGCCACCCCAGAAGGCCCCGCCCCTCCATCAGCAGTCGCAGCCCGAGCACTCGCGAGCTTCGCTGTCTCCGCCCGCACAAACGCCCGGTACTCGTCCACCTTGATGAAGGGAGTCACCGCTTCACAGAAGGCAGTCACTTGCTCCTCCACATCGGCCTTCACCAGTTCATAAAGCTCTTCCGAGTCCTTGAACGCAGCTACAGCCTCCACTCGAGCAGTACGATCCACCTCCATCATGTGGGACTCCATCTCCGCCTCGCGAGTGGCCGCCTCAGCACACACACGCTCCATCTCAGAACGCATGCGCTCCACCTCAGCCAGCATGCTGTCACGCTCAGCCTTCAGTGTGGCCTCTCGCTCAGCAGCCTCGGCTGCCCGTGCAGCCTCCTCCTCCGCACAGGCGGTGTAGCGGTGGACCAGGTCGTTCACCTTGTTCAGGCTGGCCACGAGCCTCTCAGTTGTCTGGGCCCCCTTTAAGACTTCGGCCTTCAGACGCGTGAGCTCGTCCAGGTTCTCCCGGGAGCGAAGACAGAAGAGCTGGTGCTGTAGCCTGGCGCACGCAATGAAAGCCCTATCCAGACCATCAGGGGTGGCATTCTCCTGCGGCTGGAGCAGGGGCCCAGCGACGCGGCGCCATCGACCAGGGCCCGGCGGAGACAATCAACGATGGGACACACCGGCCCATTGGTATCCGACGTCACCGGAGCAGAGGAGTCCGTACGGGAGCGCTTCTGTGGGCACTCGGCATCACCAGTCGGAGCACCGGTGGAGAGGTCTGCACCACTATGGATGGACCGGCGTGATCCAAAACCTTGGGAGGCCTCGCGACGGTCCATCTGCTCTACGTGCCGTTAGTCGCGCTCCACCTGCCTCTGCTCTTTTTCCCGGTAGAGGCGGGAGGGGGAGGATGGGGAGGGGGGAGAGGCGCACCCCGCCCGACAGCAACAGCAGCAGCACTCGACCCTTGACGGATGGGAGAGGCGTGCGAGGCGACATCAGGTGCCCGGATCGTAGGCTGGACTTCACCGCCAACAGCCATCTCACCAGCCTCGTCCACAACAACGCGACGCACGCTGTCCGCACCCTCCAGCAGCATGTTGAGGCGGCGCAAGTGCTCCTCGTTCCGATCAATCGCCTTGGACTTGGCCATTTTTGCTGCAAACAGAAAGAACAAGGTCAGTAAGACAGTCGCTAAAAACTATACGTAACACATGCATATCAGACATCATCGCCCGATAGACCAGGTGCTCGAGCCAAGCGCGTCTTCTCGATCAGGTCCCAGTGACACGCAGCCCAGAAGTGCCTCGCCTCGGGCATTGGGTCGAAGACAAACTTCAGACGAGCAATCCTGACCTCCTCCTCGGGCGTCAGGGGATACTCGTGCGTGTCGAGCCAGTGGAAGCGTTGGGGGACTCGGTGGACACGCCTTGCGTTGGCCGCAACCTCGGGGGAGTGAGCGCCAAACTCCCAGTCACCTCCGACCAGGCAGTTAATCGTGCGCCAGGTGTTCAAGGAGCTGGGTGGGTCGATCAGCCACCAATTCACGCGTGGCTCCACGGTGAAGGTGCCCGAGTCTTGCTGGCGGGAGGAGTACTTCAGGCGGAAGAAGTGGAGGAACTCCACCCGTGTCGGATGATCGAACTCGCTCAGGCGGAAGACGTTGAAGAACGCGACCAATGTACGGGTCAGTGTCGGCCTACACTGACCAAGGGAGATCCTTAGGAGTGCCAAGATGTACTGGAAGAAAGGATGAAGGGGCAGCTTGATCCCGGCCTTCAGGTGGAACTCCCTTACGCACACGTGGCCGGCCGGCGGTCGGGTGAACGTCTCCCCCTTCCTGGGTATCTTGAGCTTCACGGAAGACGGGATATGGTAATCACGCGCCCACCGCGCCATCTCCTTCACGCTTGGCGCCCGCTTAGGCTCCTACACTGGCACTCCGTCGGGGAGCACCCAGTGTACGCGCCCACCCTCCGGAAACTGAGGCACGGGCTGATCCGATCGGACGGGCTTGTCACCCCATGGCCCAGACGATGAGGACCCATCCGATGACCTAGACGATTCCCCTAACCCTGCGGCAGCGAGCGCTTGTTCTTGATCCATCGGCTGCACGACAGGAGAATCGTTAGGGATGAACCGAAGAGGCGTTACACTCAGCATGAAATGGGACGACTCGCCCGACTCGCTCGACTTTGGACTACAACTAACTCACCCCGCCCCCGGTACGTATATCTGCTCACGTGACATGTCGCTCGACACCTCTATTGGTTCCATCTCCTAGACACACGCACGCGAAACCCACAAACACTTAGCAAGAAAACAAACTACCAAAAACAACAAAAAACCCAGAAACCCACCCCAAAACAGATCAAAACCAGGCACACCTCAAGAACACGCCTTGTTCTTGAGACGAAACCCAGAAAGAAGAAAATCCAGAAACCGGAAAAACCAGAAACAGAGCAGAAAAGCAACAAAACAATTCAGAACCTCACCAGAAATTGGAAGTGGAAGACTTGAAGGTTGACGTCGACGAGCAAACTCCGGCAAAGAACACAAGAAACACGAGATCAGAGAAGAACAGTATGCAGAGTAAAATTGGCAGAGCTTCAGTAAAATGTGAAAGCGATGAGGAAGACGACACCACGAAGCCCTATTTACACTAATCGCACGGGACACGCGAATGAACGCCAACCATCCATTTTCGCGTGTCCACCGTCAGATGATGACACGTGGCCCCGAGGCGGTTTACTTACCCCCCTAAGTAACCGCGTTCACCCTTCAGCTTCCCGCCTCGGTTTCAAACCCTAGCACGATCTCCCACGACTCGCCACGTGTCAGCCATGCAGCACCTCACGCTCCCACGCGCCTGACGCCTGACCTTCGAGCAGTTACTATGTCATCAGCATTTATTACACACGACACGCCAGCATTTATTGCGCCGGCTAGCATTTATTACACAACGGTCCCCAAGGAGAAGTCAAGGGGGAATGTCACTCCAAACATCCCATCAGCCAGACCACCCTGCCCAAGACACGCCATACACGTCACGACTCCCGCCATCCGGACTGGCGCACGCACCACCCGCATGACCAAGCGCCCGAGCAACCTTACAGGCAAGTAAAAACGCCACCCCACCAGGTTAGTGCAAAACCATTTAGGCGTCCCGGAAGAGGATAAACGTCCGAGTTTCCTTCTAGCGTGCACGCGCTAAATGAAGAACTTACGCCGCATGGGATGGGGCCCCTCCCCTCCGCGCGCGTAACGTTAACGGTCGATTCGCCGGATTAGGCGGCACGGGCATGGGGTCTGTCCCCTCCTTGCGCGCGCTAAGACCGATGGGCGGCACGGGCATGGGGCCCCTCCCCTCCGCGCGCGTAACGTTAGCGATCGATTCGTCGGATTAGGCGGCACGGACATGGGGTCCGTCCCCTCCGAGGGCATGGGGTCCGTCCCCTCCTTGCGCGCGCTAAGACCGATGGGCGGCACGGGCATGTGGCCCATCCCCTCCGCGCGCGTAACGTTAACGATTGATTCGCTGGATTAGGCGGCACGGGCATGGGGTCCGTCCCCTCCTTGCGCGCGCTAAGACCGATGGGCGGCACGGGTATGGGGCCCCACCCCTCCGTGCGCGTAACGTTAACATTCAATTCGCCGGATTAGGCGGCACGGACATGGGGTTCGTCCCCTCCTTGCGCGCACTAAGACCGATGAGCGGTACGGGCATGCGGTCTGTCCCCTCCGTGCGCGCTGCAACACATGTACGTAACGGTAGGGGCCCCACCATTGATGCTACGTTAGGCCGGCGCCGATGAGTAGACAACTTCCTCTCAGGCACCTAAAACTCGGCCGTTCCGTGGCCCATCCTTGGCGAACTCCGAACAGCACGACCCGTTCGGGAGTGGCGCGGGAGTGGCGCGCAAGCGGCTTGGAATCATCCACGCATCCGCATACACGCATACATCCTCACTCACTCACTCACATCACATAACCATACATACATCCATTTACATACACGTTCGCACTCATTCACCCCATAACCATACATACATCCATTTACATGCACATTCGCACTCATTCACCCCATAACTGACATACATCCGCATACATATTCGCCCGAACAGCTCCACAGGGCACGCGGCTCCAAACAACAAGATTCGTTTGGAAGGTATGGCCCAAAACACAGGACCGCACGAACAGGCACACAATCGGACGCACAGGTACCCACTCCGTCAAGCGAGCCCTTTCTTGACCGGAGAGCTGGGGGACTTGGGGGTTACAGGACCACGCATCACTGCTTAAATTGGATAAGTATTTTGTTTAATCGCACGAACCCTTTTTCAACTTCCCAGTCAAGAAAGGTCTCTTTGACTCGGGGACTTGTTAGTATAGCAGCATTAGTCCGTTGATTAAACATACTTACCCAATTAAGCAGGTGATCAACACCTACCCGACCACTCGAAAGACCACCAGGAAGGCTACAACTTCGCCCGCAAGACTGACCCCACCCGAGCGCGCACGCGCCCGACAGGCGCACATCCGAATGTTCGCTCCACATGACAACAAAACGGCTCTATCCCACATCGAAGAACACAAGCAAGCAACAAACACAACCACCTATATATGAAATGTATTTATTACAGGCAAGAGGAGATGGATATTGACTTCTAACATTAAACACTCCAACCTACTTTCTCACACGTTCGCTTGACTGTTATACCCAATACATCTTCTAACTTAGGCATCGGAGCGTTGAAGGCAGGCTACCCTTGTCTCGACCATCTGACCGCCCGTTTATCATTGTATTCTTCTAACAGCCGAACCCGAACACCCGAAAAGCGGAAAGGCACCCGACCATCCGAACAGCCCGGGCGTTCGGACGAGGAAGAGAATAGCTCGTATTTGCTTCTGCTTGATTGCGTCTCGCGTAATCCGATAGAAACAATATGATTCCAGGTTCTCACATACTTTGGATAATGTGATAGTTTCCTTGGATATCATTGTGGTTTTGAAGTGCTTGAATGAAGGTGGAAGCGAATGTAATAGCATGACCGCCGTGTCCTTGTCATTTATCTTTGTTCCGACCTTCTCCAAGTTAGATATGCAATTTAATTTGAAATTTGCATATGTGATCATTAAGATCATCCTCTTCCTCCATCTTGAGACCAAAGAGTTGCTCCTTCAAGAGTAGCTTTTTGCTAATAGTCTTCTCCATGTAGACACTTTCAAGCTTCTCCCAAACTTTCTTTGCATTCATATTCTCACTGATATGAAGCAGGACAAGTCACAACTGCTCTTTCTGCTTAGAAGGTTTGCCTTCTCTTGCTTTACATACAAGAAGACAAAACAAAGCATTCTATTTGGATTTTCTTGCTTTACATACAAGAAGACAAAACAAAGCATTCTATTTGGATTTTTCTGCTTAGTTTTTTTGCATGTTTCAGTTTACAACGGAAAAACTCTCTTCCGAGCTCAAAAATGGGTGTACAAGATTTCTGGGGTGCTGTGATTGTTCTTGCGTTTTGGTTCCAAGTTCAGGTTTTAAGCTCTCAGAACCTGACTTGCAATCTGAATGATCTGAATTCATTGAAGGGTTCATGAGTGGTCTAAATGGTGGAGTCATTAGTGGGTGGAATTCGTCATCTGGTTGCTGTAAATGGACAGGTATCACTTGCAATTCTTCATCTTATCTTGGATTGAATGATTCTGTTGATAGTTATAGAGTGTTTGAGTTGGATCTCTCAAGTAGAAAGCTGGTTGGGAGTTTATCCGAGTCTTTAGGAACTTTGGAACAGCTTAAAGCCCTGAATCTATCTCACAATTTCCTTGAGAACTCTCTTCCTGTTTCGCTATTCCAATTGCCGAACTTAGAGGCCTTAGACTTGAGCTATAATGGCTTTTCTATCCCCATTCCACTTGATTTCAATTTACCTTCATTTAAGCTCCTTGACATCTCTCAAAACTTCTTGAATGGTTCCATTCCTCATGGCATATGTGTTAACTCTACTCAGCTTTGGATACTGAAATTGGCTGTGAACGACTTGTCTGGCAGCTTACCACCGAGTCTCAGAAATTGTAGTTCCTTGGAGGACCTCTCACTCCTTACCAATAATCTTTCCAGTGGTGTACCAAAAGGCATATATCAGTGACGAAATCTGACCAGTTTGACCATTGGAGATAACAAGCTTACAGGACCACTAAGTAAAGAAGTTGGTAACCTTGTTAACCTGAATCGTTTAGATATCTCAACTAATTGGTTTTCAGGAACTATTCCTGATGTCTTCCACAGCCTTGGAAAATTACAGTATTTTGTTGCTCATTCCAATAATTTCAGTGGTCGGATACCTTTATCTTTGTCAAATTCTCCAACTATCTCTACGCTTAATGTGAGGAACAATTCATTGGAAGGTACCATTCAGCTAAACTGTTCAGCAATGACAAGTTTGACCTCTCTTGTTCTTGGTTCAAACTTGTTTGATGGCGTTATTCCTTCTAATCTTCCCTCTTGTCGGAATTTGAGTAGTATTAATCTGTCTCATACCAACTTGCATGGCCAAATACCAGATAACTTCAAGGATTTTCACTCTCTTTTACCTCATACTTTCAAATGCCAGCCACTCTGATCTATCTTCTGCACTTCAAATTTTAAATCATTGTCCTTTTGTCTCTGGGAATGAACTTCTATGATGACGATTTGCCTGTTGATCCAGCCATTCATTTTCCAAAGTTGAAGGTTCTCGTGATTGCAAACTCTTGGCTCACAGGTTCAGTACCCCTATGGTTAAGTAAAAGTAGAAGATTGAAGTTTTTGGATTTATCGTGGAACTGCTTAGAAGGAACAATTCCGGTCTGGTTTAGTCATTTTAGTCATCTATTGATTCTATTCTACTTGGACATGTCGAACAATTCTCTTGCTGGTGCTATTCCTAGAAGCCTAACTCGACTACAAAGCCTCATTGATGTCATTAAGCTCTTGAAGATATCAAAGTACATCTTCTTTTCCTCCGCTCGTTCACCTTCCAATTACTTTGAAGAAGCATCTAATGTTGTGAAAATAGTTTGGTCATCAACTCCTCCAAGTTAGACTTTGACAATTCCCCTCGAAGTGGAGGTACTTATTGTATCGGAGCTTGTTGTGGTATTGGAGAGAAATATGTTTGTGGTTGGCAAGAGTTGCCTCCCATAGCATTAACATACTCTCCACTAGCCCTTGTAACTCCGGTAGCTCCATGCTTGAAATCATGACCATTTACTCGATCACAATGGTTGACTTGGTTAGGATCATCCCTTGAGAAAATAGGATTGGTATGCCAACCTGGATTACTCCTTTGTGCACCCAATGACATGTGTTTCCACTCCTCTCCGGATGATCTCCTTGATGTGGGTAACATGGAGCCTCATGCATCACACTTTTACAAATCATGCAAGGTGCCATACTAGTCTCCGCAATTCGATCAACATAGCCTCCATTCCGAGTTTGCTTCAACAAAAGGTCAAACTTCTTGTTCATGGTCTCTTCAAGTCGCTTGATGGCATCCTCTTGTACATATACGGCTTGAATATCTTGAGTGGCTTCCCGCATTGAAATTGCCGATTTCAAACATTGGGCTTGACATCCCATAAGGATGATTGATCCACCATTTTTTTTAACAAAACATAATCCTCCCGCGGTCTTATCCATGAAGTCGCCTCCGCTAGCATTATCGACCTTCCTTCTTGTGTCCATGCTTAGACCTTAATAAAACAAAGACAAAAGCATGTCTTAAGTTTGGCCATGGTTTGGGCAACCAAGCTCAAGCTCCTTGAAACCCTCACAAGTCTCATAGAATAACTTTCCATCTTCCTCACAAAATGTTATCAACTTTGTCCTTCTCTCATTTATCTTCCCAGGTGAAAAATATTTGGTGATGAATTTGCATTGCATCGCCTTCCATGAGTGAATCAAGCTAGGAGCAAGTTTGTTGAACCATATTCTTACCTTATCCCGCAAGCTAGAAAGAAATACTCGAAGCCTCAATTGTCTCGGTTCCATGTTTTGGATGTTGAACCTTGTACAAGCTTCCTCGAACTCCAACAAGTGAGAATAGGAATCAGAATTTGGATGTCCCATGAAGATTGGTAAGGTTTAAAGAAAACTAGATTTGATCTCGAAAGATTTGCCCGCCAACGGTTGAAGAACAATGCAACTGGTATGCTTTGATAAAGATGGTAAAACACTATCCCTCAAAAGTCTTTCTTCAATGACATCATTGACCATGATGAGTTCTTCCTCGAAAAGAGGCTTCAAAGGCATGAAACCTGAAAACACACTAAGCAACCAATAGATATTAGTCCTCCAAATTCTTAAAGTACTCAAAACCTTGAGGGCCTTCCAAAGTGCATCTTTGGCACTTCCTCAAGGAAACATCGATGAGCACTATTAGAGTTCGAATGGGATTCTAGTACGTGATGCAGTGGCATTCACTGTGCTATGGACACCGAGGTAAATGCGTACATGACCCAATATACCGGAATCGTCAAATAAAATCCTAAGAATCTAGGGTGTAGTAGAAATTAAGTTTTCTAAATCTAGACACACAAACTACTATGCTTAAAAGCAAGACACTACTTAGATTTTCTCCCAAAAGTATAAATACACAAGGTAAAAGAGGTAGAGAGTAAGTGAAACAACCTTAAGCTCAACAAAATTTTCGATGGGTAGAGGAAATTTTTCGACGGGTAGAAAGCAAGGTTCTGCCTCAATTTTCGACAGGTAGAGGAATTTCTTCGACGGGTGGAAAGAAAGGTTCTGCCAATTTTCGATGGGTAGAGGAATTTTTTCGACGGGTAGAAAAAAATGCCCTACAAAAAGGTTAGTACACAAAGTCTAACACATCTTCATCTCAATGTATTTACCAAAGTATTCTAGAGATCAAAGACAAAAAGAACAAAGTCCTAAGTGATAAAATGAAGAAAACTACAAGAACTAAGAAGCAAACATTAAGAAAAATGTCCGTTTACTCCGAAATCAAAGGCTAACTGAAGCTAAGAAATCAAAGTAAAATCAATCCCCTGCAACGGCGTCAAAAACTTGTTCGAAAGATTTATCCCCTCAATCTTTTGACTATTGATTAATTTAAGGCTAAGTGAATTTCTCTTATCCCCAAGTATACGGATTAAGTTATAGTATTTGTAAGGAAGTCGAGTGTCGAACCCATAAGGATTGACCACTTAAACTCTTTAACTTAACTCGATTAAGCACTTGAAATCACGGATTAACTAGACACAAGACATGACACTAAAACTAAAGCAAGATGTTAAGTGTATCTCACAAGACTAAGTCCTTTGGAAACTTAGCATTGCAAGAGATGGTTGAATATCGATAAGTGGTTAAATGAAAAGTTGATTGAATGTTTACTACTAACTAATTAAGTGAAAACGTAACGTAAGAACAAAACAAAATGTAAATGTTTGGTCGGCTAGAGATGTCGTCATTAGCCAACTCAATGTACCAACAATACATGTCCAAGTTATGAGTCTAGTCCGATTCACACGGTTCTACAATATTAGTAGGAGACAATGTGCAAAAATAAACTGCCCTCAGCTGGAACAGAAATGTTTTTTGGGCTCCATCCGCTTTAACCGTTCTTCAATCCGAAGTCTTCCCCAGTCCTTCTGTAGTTGAAAGTCTTGTGCAATTGGAAGAAACTCTATGTTTATAACTGTCCGAAGTTAGAAGTTGTTATTAGAGCAAGCGAGGAGACAGATATCGAAGACAAGATTGAATTTCCAGGATTGAAGATATTATTCTCGGTATATCTTCGGAGTCTCACATGGTTCTACGCTATTAGTAGAAGTCAATGTTCAATAATAAACTGCCCTAAGCTGGAACAGAGTTGTTTTCGTGGCTCCCACGGATTTGATCATTCTTCAATCCGAAGTTTCAAGAAAGTCCAGGAGGATGATTTCGACTACTATCTCTCTATCGTTACAAGGTATGTTTTTGTTTGATGTAAATTGTACATCAATTTTCACTTGATCTTCTTGCTTTGTCTTCATTTTTTTTTTCTTGCGAAATTGGCCATCCTGATGTAGGAGACCTATCTTGATTGTATGATAGTCAAATGTTTCCTATCTCAAAAAGTAGACAAAATTACTAAAGACTTAAAATAAAACTGTACCTTATATATACAGTATATAATTTTGAAGAGGAAATTGATTGGGTTCAAACTCATTTGGACACAAATGTTTAAATTGTTCTCATTTCTTCCACTTTTCGATTCGTGATTTCAAATTTGAGACCACATATTCTATAGATTATTGGATGAAGATCAACTCTATAAAAAATGAATCCAAATGGAGATCATTTGGGTATCCAATCTTGTCAAATAAATGAACGGTTATGGTGAATTTTAGCATTATAATAACAACCGTTCATTTATTTTGCAAGATCAAATACTCATGATCTCCATTTTGATTCATTTTAAGTAGAGTTGATCTTCAACCAATAATCTATAAAATATGCGGTCTCAAATTTAAAATCATGAATCGAAAGTGGGAGAAAATAAAGGAATTTGGGCCTTGATGTCCAAATGAGTTTGGACCCAATCAAAGGAAAATGCATAGTCCATCTAATATTTCGTATTAGTTCAGCTTTTGCTTTATTTTTAATATAGGTGTAGACGTGTAGTGCTGCTGTATTATTCATACTAGTACTGCTTACATATTTACTCTTTTATCTTAAACTCTTGACATTAGATTGGACAAAGAATCAAGGACAAGTCGGAAGATCTCTCGACGAGAGCGAACCGTACATCGAGTTCGATCAAATGTGACCATGAACAATGAATTTCAATGCAGCCAAAGGGACATCCATCCTCGGAGAGTGAATTAATGATGTTTGATTCTTCCCATTGGTATGTGTACGTATAACTGAAACCAAAATGATAACAACTGCAACTATGTCGAAAAATTTAGTGTAAACATCTATGTACTCTAAAAGTTTCTCATTGTCGAAATTCACTTCTGATGTATACATAAGTTTTGTTTTGAATCGCAGGCACTGAATATCCAATGTTGGAAGTGTCGGAATGTGTGGGAGACGGATTTGAATGGCGATGATGTGCAGAGAAGTAACAGAAAGAGCGAGGAGAGTTTAATGGCCCCAGAAGAATACTTTACCTCGATCAACTGGCTTTGAACAATGTTGATGATCAGTTTTGATGCTGGACATATAGTAGTTTGAGCTATTAATTTGCAAGAGCTTCCTAACCTTTATTCTAATCTAGCTCATTCCTTAGCGTACATATCATGAGACTAGTGTTTATTGAACACACAGACCACATCTGTTCTTTTTTCTTATCGACTGGCTGATAATACAGACCCAATGTAGCTAGGTTGTATCTTTGAGCGAAATTGATAACCTTTTTCAATACAGGCTAAACCTGTAAGAACCTCAGTCAGCTCCTCTGTTTGACCACAGACCGAGTATTCTTCATAATCTCTAAATTGGTATCAGAATCATCAAGTTTCTTGCTGCTCAAGTGTGTTCATGCACTTACTTGGATACTTCTGTCCCTAATATATATTGCCTGTATGTTAGCATATGGTCGAGTACGTTAATATATATCTACGCACTCTGCTTAATTATTCAAGCATACGCAGGCAGTTCGTGTCAAGCTAAGTATATATATCTAGGCACTGGCGTACGATCTTGCTAACGCTATATATGTCCACTTGGTGAAAAACATTATTGTATGCTCCATGATTTGAAGCTTCTTTACGTGACGTACTAGCTATATATACACACACACACATATATATATATATACGTACCTTATACCGATCAACCACTAGACTTTTTGGCCTTGCCCTTAATTGAAAGCCTCAACGAGTTACGTTCATTCAACGACATACGAATCAAATTGAATCAAATCAAGTCTTTCTTTCTCAACAATCGAGCTAGGTTTCCTTCATGTTGGCAGAGAATGCATCAATTTCATCACTATGTGACAATCAATATGGAACTAGAACAACTTTAAATACATCAAAACAACAAAGCATATTAATCACAAAAATGCAACATACAAATTGAACCTAATAGTCAGTCTTGTACCTCCATTTTCAGTTTCAAACACCCAACACAATGTTTTTTCTGGTCAAATGGAACGATTCATTAAAACGGGCCCAAGGCCTAGAGAAATACATGAGTAGTCGAACAAAAAAGATGCGAAAATTCTATAGTGCTTCGCAGTATTAAAATTCTTAAGTTTTAGAGAATGTAATTTCATATATTACTTACCGGTCAGTAACTCATTTCCAGGAGGAAGAAATGCTTCTAGCTACTTTTCTTGGGTAATAACATTACATGCATGTGGTTTTTGTTAGTTGCATAATCTTCTCATTTGTATTAGGTCAATGTTTATAAGTCACGATCTAAATTGTTAATACAAACATAAATGATCGAATAACGTGTTCAAGCTGTCATTTCCAATTCTAATGGAGCCTGCAACTTGATAAAAATATCATATTTGCTGAACAAATCAAAGATGCTAGGGCAACGTATTACCTTCTTTTTGTACATAATATGCCCAAAATATATAGATAAATGAGGATTGCGAAATGTAAAGTTTTCGATAGTTTATCCCTCCCTGGAAAGCTGTTATTTGTAGACAAATATGAACAAATAAACTAACCAAGTCAATACAAACTAAATTTATAATACAACTTCTTAATCGAATTGATTTCCTGGTTCCATGCCAGCTAGTGAGCGTGAGCTGTTGTTGTTGTTGTTGTTCTCAACGACTAATACAAGCTTAAAAAAGGACTCTGATTGTTTCACACAAATAGAAAGAGTGAAAAACAAATGGGTTAAGAAAACAGATAAAGAGACTTGAAGGAAATTAAAGTTGACACTTCCGCGCGCATTCGGCTATTATATACTATATAGCAGGGGCGGATCCAGCCCAAGGGCAGGATGGGCTGTAGCCCACCCCAATATTTTGGGCCGAATTTTTTTGGAGAAAACAGAAACCCATATGGCAGAACCCATCTCTCTCTCATCTGTATGGCTCTGCAGTCTGCACTCAACTCTCGCATCTCTCGATCTCGCCTCAATTTGCAATTGAAAACTGAAAACCCTAAAGGTTGGTTATGGCAGCTTTGATTCTTTGTTTGCTGTGAGTTTTAGTTTGTAGACTCATAGAGATGCATGGACATATGGAGCTGTTGACCCAATGACCCCAACAGTGGAACTGCAACATTACTTGACATTGCTCGTCGATATGCTCTTCTTATCGGTACGGGCTGGAAGCCTAGGAGGACAATTGTTCTTTGTAGTTGGGATGCAGAAGAGTTTGGAATGGTAAGTGATACCTCATCATAACTGAATTTATGTATGTTTTCCGTTTGAGGAATTATTGGATTCAAGCATCAATCTCGTGTCCTTTAATGATGCATCCCCAATTATTGGATTCCGTAAAGGTTTTGAACCAAGGGATATGAGAAATTGAATATTTGTCTGTTCTTCATTTTATTTTGAAAAGCTGTATCCAAGTTATACTTCTCATATATAATCTCAGGAACTAGAATTCTTTTCCAAGTCAGGAAGAGGAGCTGGAGATTGGTTTGGAGGCTTCCTATTTATTAGTGGACAACAAGCTAATGAAGCTGTTCAAGACCAGTTAGCATCCCTCAGTTTCTCTAGGTTCACTTCCACACCTATGTTTTCACAAATATTTTTGAAGTTGTTAATAATGTTATACTCAGTTTCTCCGTTGAGGACTCTATTTCTCATTGCTCACTCATCTTTACAGTTTGGCAGTTATATTTGGTGCCAGGCTTGTGACTAGCTAGCCTTTCTCCTTGCACTCTCAGCGTTCTACCACTGACTCTTAGATATATAGGTATAACTTTTATGTGTTTTCTCTCATGGTTTTTATCGAGGGTTCCACGCATCCCTTCTAATGCTGGTTTATGAATTGAATGGAATCATGCAGAAGCATTTGGTTCAAGGAAAAGCAGGGCACAGGTGTGACATCTTATCAGTTCTCTAATCCCTATAGTGCATCTGTTTGCTGTGATTACACAAACCTCAAAAAAAAAATTGTGCGTTGCACAATAAATTACAGCCCACCCAAGATTGAAATCCTGGATCCGCCCCTGCTATATAGTAGTCTTTTTGTGAAAGCCTTATGAAATTTTAAGCATAGGAAGTATAAAACTAGCAATGGTAGATCGATAGGGTTGATTTAGCAATTTAGATCAATCATATCAGATCTGTCTTGGTTAATTTATATTCCAACTTCATGATGAGAACTTGAGAAGAATTGCTGGAACTATTCGATCAACCATGCATGCATTGCTCAAAATTAGTTAAAGACTGATACATTGATGGAAACAGATAGACCGGCCGGCCAAAACCCTTTCTCACATGCAACCTGCAATTTATTTTATATTTCTCCTAATGGTCAATGGTTTTAATCGATCAGTACGTCGAGGCTTACATGCATGTGCTATTTAAATTATAATTAGTTACTGATACATCAAAGACGTTTACTTTCTAGACAAGATCCACTTAATGTGGTACTACAGCTGATTGACTGAGCATCTCTAAAGTCTCCTCTTATAAACTACACAAACTGTTTATATAATTATCAGTCAGAGTATATATGTATATCTTAGTTCCATCGATTGCCTTCTTACAACTGAAATCTCTTTTGGTTATCAATTTCTTGTGAGTTTCCTCCATTTTGGTTTCTCTTTGTTCCGATCTTTTTGTTGTGTTGCTCGTTTGCTTTTCTGGTGGTATCCAATGGCCTCGAGCACCACAACATCCTCTGCCTCTCTCGCTACAGCGGGAGCATCAGCTCATCGGTTGATCTACGAAGTGTTTTTGAGTTTTAGGGGTGAAGATACTCGCGAGGGTATCACATCTGCTATATATGATGCTTTGCAGAACAAGAAAGAAATCAAAACATTCATGGATGGCTATAATGTTGAAGTAGGTGACGATATTTCATCCACGCTCTTAACAGCAATCAAAGAATCAAGGTTTGCAATTGTTGTTCTGTCCAAAAACTATGCTGATTCTACTTGGTGTTTGGAGGAGCTCACAACAATTTTTCAAAACATGAAAGATCAAAAAAGCATTATGCCACTTTTCTATCGAGTGGATCCTTCTGATGTACGAAAACAAAACGGAAGTTTTGGAGATGCTTTCAGAAAACATGAGTCTGGGGAATCTAGTCATGGCACAGTGAAGCTGAAGCAATGGAGAGCAGCTCTAAAAAATGTGGCCAATCTCTCTGGATGGGATTCGAAAAATTATCGGTTAGTCTCATCTCGTTCATTCATGTGAAATATATTTGTACGGTGGAAATGATTTTTGCATGTGTTGTAGTGTTATAATTTTATTTTCTTTACGGATATTTGATTGTGTGATAATGAGATAACATAAGAGATCAGAGAGAAAAAAACACAATCGTGAAAGGTATATTTTGAACAATTTACAGTCCTATACTGCATACGTGTTTGTTTCTCAAGTGTGGCTTTCTATCATTGTTTTTTATTTTCTTTTTCTTTTTTATAAATAAATAAATATCATTAATCAGTGAATTATGTAAGATTGGTATTAGAACTAGGAAAAAAAAGACAGCATATATGACTAAACAAATGATACCAAATTAAATTTGATCGATAGTCACTGGAAAACGTTTTTTGTGCAGTTGGATACTACATCACTGGTGATATCTTGTCCGACGGGTCATTTTTGCCCTTATTATCGACAAAGCTCGTAAGTCTAGCACATTTATAACACACTGTATTTGCATACTTCCATAGCCGTTACGATCTCACCTTTTGAAGTTAATAGTTCCGAGCCTGAAGGTGTTGTATTGTTATAAATTACCTCATCCAACTTTGGATATGGAAACAAAAGCCCTGATACGGTGATGCCAAATCCTACTTAAAAAGATAATAGACTGCTGCCAAAAATCTCTAAGGAATTGGGCCACAAACCTATAAGTAGTCTCAAAGACTTGCTCAATACTCCTACAATTTCCTACCATGCCAGTGAGGCGAAGAACCCAACTAAATCCCGCCACCGCCATTAATATGAGCCTCCACCACCTGCCAAAATGACATGCCACGGCAAAGTTTTGGCCACAACATATCACTGATTTTCTCCGCTTCCTAACACCTTTCACGTCATGAAAACTGAGAAACCTCATCGAGAAACTCAATTCGCAAGCAACTAGAAGAAATCGTGAAAAATCACGCAGGTTGAGCAGCCTTAACGGCGCTCACAACTCATCAAATCCACATGTTCACTCAGAGCACATACTACCCTAGGATTAGGAAGCTACTTTCTATCATTGTTAGAAATAAAGGAATTAAGGAAACAAGAAAAGGAGTCAAAATAAAAATTAAAAATGAAGACATTAAAAGAGTTATTTTTCCTTCGGCTATCAGAATCAATTTGTTTTGAATAAGGAGTAAAGTATCGGATATCGAGAATATATCGACCATTAATATGAAAATATGGATACAAGTAAAAATTTCGATAGATATTACGTAGATTTAAAAATAAGAGTTAATTGTTTTCTATCAAATCTTAAAACCAAAGACGTTATTTATACATTATAGATGAATGATTCTGTTGATAGTCATAGAGTGGTGGAGTTGGATCTTTCAAGTAGAAAGTTGGTTGGGAGTTTATCTGAGTCTTTGGGAAGTTTAGAACAGCTAAAATCCCTGAATCTATCTCACAATTTCCTTAAAAACTCTCTTCCTATTTTGCTATTCCCAATGGCGGAGATAGGAAGGGGCCAATGGGGGTCATGGCACCCCCTCACCTTTTGATGGGAACGACAAGTATGTATGCGATCTGGTTTGATTATAAAAGAGTTGAAAAGTCAAACTTTAGTGGTCCCATGTTCTAATTATCATCGATCATATTTAGCCATATGTTCATTTTAGAGCTTATAATATATTTAATTAATTATAAAAAAAAATTACATTAAAACGTGTGGTAGTTTTCGGTTTGGAGTTCTAAACTCAATTGAACTCAAATTAGATTTCTTATTAGCATCAACACAATCATTTATAGTTTTAATATTTCTTTTAGCAATTTACTATCTGCAAATATAAGTTAAATTTGGAGTAGGTATTTCTTATCGTCTCATATTCAACAACGTCATTATTACTTGTTATGGTGCTTATTGTTAGCAAGGATACGGATATTTGTGTAGATTAAGTGACTTAGTCGCTTAGTTTACATAGTTTTGACTTTCTTGTCTGTCGTCGCCCTTGAATTGGCAGTCAAGGTTATATTCATATTTATTTTTTCTCAATGTAATTGACGTCCCTCATCCATCTTTCCAAAAAAAAAAATCATAGATGACTTTCATGACATGCGAGAAAGACGAGTACCATTTTGAAGTTGTAGTATACAATTTATTTATGTTTTGTTATAATTTTTTTATTTTTTTTTGTATCGTCACATAATTTTTTTTCGTTATTTTTCGACACCTCTAGAATATTTTTCTGACTCCGCCACTGGCCTTCCAATTGCCAAACTTAGAGGCCTTAGACTTGAGCTACAATGGCTTCTCTGGCCCCATTCCACTTGATTTCAATTTACCTTCACTTAAGTTCCTCGAGATCTCTCAAAACTTTCTGAATGGTTCCATTCCTCATAGCATATGTGTAAACTCTACTCAGCTTTGGATACTCAATTTGGCTGTGAACTACTTGTCTGGTAGTTTACCACCAAATCTTGGCAATTGCAGCTCCTTGGAGGACCTCTCTCTCTTTACCAATAATCTCTCTGGTGGTGTACCGGATGGCATATATCAGTTACGAAATCTTATCAGATTGACCATTGGAGATAACAAGCTTATCGGACCACTGAGCAAAGAAGTTGTTAACCTGAATCGTTTAGATATCTCAACTAATTGGTTTTCAGGAACTATTCCTGATGTCTTCCACAGCCTTGGAAAATTACAGTATTTTTCTGCTCATTCTAATAATTTCTGTGGTCGGATACCTTTATCTTTGTCAAATTCTCCACCTATCTCTACGCTTAATGTGAGGAACAATTCACTGGAAGGTACCATTCAGCTAAACTGTCCAACAATGACAAGTTTGACCATTCTTGTTCTTGGTTCAAACCTGTTTGATGGGGTTATTCCTTCCAATCTTCCCTCCTGTCGGAACTTGAGTAGTATTAATCTGTCTCATACCAACTTGCATGGCCAAATACCAGATAGCTTCAAGGATTTTCAGTCTCTCTCTTACCTGGCACTTTCGAATTCTAGCCACTCTAATCTGTCTTCTGCGCTTCAAATTTTACAGCAGTGTCGAAACCTGACTAGTTTGGTTCTCGCCACTAAATTCTATGGTGAAGAATTGCCTGCAGATCCATCCTTTCATTTCCCAAGGTTGAAGGTTCTCGTGATCGTAAACTCCAGGCTCACAGGTTCAGTGCCCCAATGGTTAAGTAAAAGTAGCAGATTGAAGCTTTTGGACTTGTCATGGAACTGCTTAGAAGGAACAATACCGGTCTGGTTTGGTCATTTTCGCCATCTCTTCTACTTGGACATGTCAAACAATTTTCTTGCTGGTGCTATTCCTAGAAGCTTAACTGAACTACAGAGATTTATTTATGGGAATTTTTCCTCAGTTCAAGAACCATCCCCTGATTTTCCTTTTTTCTTGTTGAAGAATGTGAGTGATAGGGCTTTGCGGTATAATCAAGTTTGGAGGTTTCCACCTACATTGGCACTCAGCAACAACAATCTCAGCGGAGAAATCTTGCCAGAGTTTGGGAACCTGAAAGCCCTACATGTTTTGGATCTGAAATTCAACAGTTTATCTGGACCAATTCCTAGTAATCTATCTGAAATGACTAGCTTGGAGACTATGGACTTGTCTCATAACAATCTTTCAGGTACAATGCCATCTTCGCTGATTCGCCTCAGCTTTTTGTCCGAGTTTGATGTCGCAGACAATCGATTAGAGAGTGTGATTCCTCGCGGAGGTCAGTTTGGGACCTTCCTAAATTCAAGCTTCGAAGGGAATGATCTTTGTGGCGGTGTCCATGCTCCTCCATGTTCGGCAGAGGCGGATACTCCTCTTGTTCTTCAGACCAGAAAATTAAGAGTGGAGTACACAGGAGTTGTTATTGGAATAGCTGTGGGATTTGTATTTGGTGTAACTTGCTTTATTGTTATTGTAACAGATACATACCTATGGGCTTGGCATTTCTAGTTTTTGTTTTCCCCATTGTGCCTTGTAGAAGGGGTTAGGGCTACTTGGTGGAGCTGGCTTCATACATATATATATATATATATATATATTTGTGTTTCTAGCTTTTGATTAAACCTCCACTACAAGAAAAGTCATCTTTTACGCCGCGAAATTTATGGCGCACTTTAATATATGTCGTAATTTATATTCATTTACGACACATTCTAAGTGCATTCCGTAAACGATATATTAATTACAGCACACATTGAGCGCACGTCGTGAATGACTATAGTATTTCACGACACACATTCAAAATATGCCGTAAATGACATTATTTATGATACACATAAAAAATATGTCGTGAAAGACTATCCTCATTTACGACACACATTCAAACTACGCCGTAAATGACATTATTTATGACACACATCAAATATAAGTCGTGAAAGACTATCATCATTTACGTCACACTTCAAAACACGCCGTAAATTACTTTATTTACAATACATCAAAAAATGTTGTTAATGACCATTATCTTTTACGACACACTCAAAATGTATGATGTAAATGATCTTATTCACGACGTGCAGAAAATGCACGCGGTATTTGACAAATGGCTGATTTGCCAAAGGGCTCTCATATCTTGCAATTGTATTATTTATGGCATATTCTAAAAACACGCCGTAAATGGGTGGCTACTCATCTTGACTCCCCGCTTATCTTTTGTGCCAAACTGCTTCCCGCTTATAATTAAACTCTTCTTTTCAATCGTTTCACAACAAATTATATTCTCTCACCACCACCATCAAAGAGAACGAGCTCTCTCTAAACCCTAGATTTCCACGTCGTCAACGGTGACGCTTACCGCCTCCGCCGCCGCACTGGCGCCAAAATCAAGCGCCTCTCCTTCGATTCTTCGGAGGCCGATAAGCTCTGCGGTTGTTAATTTTGAATCTAATCTCAGCTCGTGTTTGAATCACTCAAATTCCAGTGACGAATTGCAGAGCTCGAGACATCAAATCAGTTTCTTTAGGCCGCTTAATATGGAATTGACGACCGTGTTTGAAACTATGACGGCGCACGTGTTGGGCGAGCCGAAGGCAGAGATGGAACTCATGGAAGTACCGGTGGCTGAGGTCAACAACTTCACATCGTTTCACAGTAGCTATAACCCTCGAAGGTGAGAGAAGCACTAAATTGATCGGGTGTGAGACATAAATCCTCGAAGGTTAGCTCGTTTCTATAATCGAATTCAATTTCATCTAGATAGACGGCAATTACAACATTATTGATTATATATACCTCGTGTTTAAGGAATTAGAAATGCATGTTTAAATCTGCACATAGAGCACTAGTTAAGCAAGAACTAGTGTTAGTAGTGTAGATTATGGTTCGATCTGTTGGCTGGCTTGATTAGTCTTGATCAGTCAGCTTTGTGCTTGGGAGTTCCGTTATGAAAGCAATACATATATATTGATTAGCTAGTCTATGAGGTCTAGCTTGATCATAGTCTGAACACTGGTCTAGGTCCAATTGTCTCATGAGGTCTATCCAGATGTTCCTTTTGACATGGCGAAATTCTATTTTGCTTGAAAGGAAGCTCATTTGATATTGCTCCCTCTGAATTATGCTTGTAATGTCTGGATTTTATTTTCGTTTCATTCAGCTCTTGTGTTTGTGACCATCTTGTGCAATAGTGCAATTATTTAGAGAGAGATTTAACTATGGGGGAACTTCAAAATCTTACATATTGTCTGCTAACGAGGAGTAGCAGACAATATGTAAAACTAGCATTATTTGACTAAACTTCATTGCTCTTTTATATTTTGACCAAACTAGTTGATTAACAGCTCAAGCTTGCATAGATGCTAGAGAAAGAAGGTGTAGGCATCAGCACCGTTACGAACATTAACATTCATTTAACCAAATTGCTTTATGTGACTCTTCTAAGACCTCAATCAATCAAGTTATCAATTTTTCCATCATTGCTTCTATTCCCAAGTAGTGATTGTTGTTGAGCTCATTACGCTAACCTTTTGTCTTTTAATATTTTCAGCCTATTCCATTAAGTTATACAACTTAGACTATTTCAATTGATTTCAACATGTGTGAAATTTCTGACTGCAGATTCTGGATACAAATCCCCAATTATTCTTCCATCTCCAACAACAAAGGTTGATAGAACTAGTAAGTTCATCCTGAGCAACCAGAGAAGATAGAGGACTTTCCAGCCTAGTATCATCCAGTTTAATGAAACTATGGATTCTTTTTTTTTTTTTATGTTTCCTAGGTACTTCATTTATACATATTTAGTATCTTCTGTATGCTTATATATTTGCATATTTATGTCTTCAACCCTCATCTGTTATAAGATCTATGGATGAATTGGTTATGAATGAGTCAATGAGTGAACTGGTATTTGTATCAGAAAAATTATACTGTTATATGAATCTTAGGTCTGTGCTTATTTTTGCAGCTCACAAACGTGCCAAACAGAACATTGGAGATCAGGTCATATTCATGGTTTTGATTAAAAGTAACCCTTTGATTTGGTTGGACTTTCTGAAGAACTTCAGTCCAAGACAAGACTCGAAGTATTGATTAAACGTAGCCCTTTGCCAACACTTGTCACTAACTAACAGGTTAACATTGAACCTCTTGGATTGATATGCAATTGAATAAAGTATGTTCACAAATATTGGTTAAGATAGTCTTAGTTATGGTTTTGACTACTAGGAATATTTTTTTTATGACTGGGGATTAAATATGAGATATTGTATCTCGAGTTATGCTCTTTATGGCTCTAATACCTTGCAGGTAGACTAGGATAGTTTGATTGGTTTGTTTTTGTTGTTTTAGCTAGTTTCTTAAATGATTGGATCAGAATAATATGGGTTTGTCACTTAGATTTCCATATTATACTTTGGAACATGTTGACATCATATATTGCCCAGTTGCTGTTATCATGTTGCTTTAATTTTTTTTTCTTTTTCATTCAAATGCCTTTATCAAGTGTAGTTTACATGTTTTTTTGACCAGTTATTATAGAATGCGGTATTGTAGTGTTGATTTAAGAGAGCCATTTGATTAAGATTACAGATTTATTCAGTAGTTGTTATGAAACTAATTGTTTTTTCATATAGTTAGATGAGTGAAGTGAAACAGAATGATGGAAATGAGTGAGGCGAAAGCAAATTAGTGATGAGAACTAGGCTTGACTTTAAGAACGACATTTGTTGAGTTCCCCTACTGAATATGGTCAAGAGCATTTTTATGATTTCTGAGGTCATGTATGTGATTTATGAGTTTTTATGTCACTTTGTATGAATTGTTTTTCCAGCTTGTGCCATATTTGTATATAATGTGATGTTGGTGATTACTTTCTTGCATGAATGCTTTGCATGCCTCAGGCAATTGGGGAGCTAAAGTTGGGGTTGACATCACTCCATCGGATACTTGGCAAAAAGCATCGGCAGACAACAAAGCTCAAGAGGAGTTAATGTTGCAGAAGTCTAGTTATATGGGATCCCAGCTTGCTATTTTACTGAAGGATCTGGAGTTGAGTAACTCAAACATTGGCTCATACCTTTTAGATCAAGAGAAATTGCTCAAAGAAAAAGAGGAGGCACTTGAACTTCAAGCTGAGTGTTTACTCGATGGTTGGTGTGTAAAGTCAGTTGTATTGATGTTAGAGTTAAGAGACATGGGTATTCAGAAAGCTGACATTGATAGAGAGCATACTGGTTGTTGTGCTATACAATGTACTTTTGTGACATTGCTTCACTTGTATCAATGAATTATATTTTAGGTTTTATATACAAATATTTTAGATGTTTTTATCATTATTTAAAATAGAACTTATGACACAAATGCTGCCGTAAATGACTCTTTTTATGGCAGGAGTTGAGGGGTTTTATGGCGTGCATGCATGCTGTGTGTTGGACTTTTTTACGGCATACATCTAATGCATGTTGTAAATAACATGTCTTTTACGGCGCACATTTAAGCCTTTTACGACATGTAATTTCGTCGTGTATGTATGCATGTCATAAATGACATGTCTTTTACGGCGCACATTTAAGTTTTTTACGACATGCAATTGCGTCAAGTATTGGACTGTTTTACGGCGTGTAACAGATGTGTATCGTGAAAGCATGTCTTTTTAAGACATGCAATAGGAGGTGGGTTGCAAAGCACAATGATGATCACCAACACTTTCTTCTATCTTTAAATCATCCTCCGTCTGGCAATATCATCATTTTGCTTACCAGCAATATTCTGAATAAAGAAATCCTCTGTAATTGGAACCCCTCCATTGAGACCTATCTGTTACATGAAACACGAGCATTTTGGCTGATCGTCTATATATCTCTACAGACTACAGTTGAAATATCTTCAATACATCAAAGTACAAAATTTCCTCATTCAACTACTGTTTTTTTCATGCATTAAAATGCATGAAAAACCAACCCAAGTATCCTAAGCATTCTAATGCTTTCACATCTGGAATACATCAACTTACAACTAAAGGGATAGTTGTTCCTCATAGTTGTAACACGAGTCTTTCTTCTTAATGCAGTATGAAACATAAAAAATAAAATAAAAATGACAAAGACTTTACTTCCTGAAGCATTTCACGGAAGGGGACTTTTTTGGGTACCTAAGGGTATGCTATACCCTTATTTATTATTTAAGAACTAAAATTACAATATATTTGAACATAAATTTACAACATTTAGGATAAATATTACCACAATAACCACATATTTTATAATTATTTATGATATTTACAACTAATTGAATTAAATTTACGACTTTCAGAATAATTTGTTCAAAAGTTGTAACTGGATTTTTAAATCAAATAATTACCTCAAATACAACTAAATGACACAAATAATAACTCAAATTATCATAATTATCACTAAATTTATTATCAAGTGATAAATTAAAATTGTCATACCCTTAGTTACCTAAGAATGATCCTTCACGGAAGGCAGCATAGTGAAATGGATCTGAATCACATAGAGTTTCATCAATATCAAAGAGTATTGCTTCCAGCGGAGCAAGTCCGGAAAGTGAAGTTTTGCTGGTTTGCACAAACAAGAATTGACAAAGTTTAGTACCAACTTCTTAAATGTAGCTAGATCATTAAGAGCATAGGACTTGGAGTCTTGGACAGTAATAAACGGGTTACAAATGAAAACGAAAACAATAAGTCCAACAATAACATATGCGCGCAAAGAAAATTAAGATCCACAAAAATACTGGCAACGAACTATCAGGATTCAGGACAACCTAGTATGTCAAATGTTGCAAGGAAATCGAAGAAAGATGAGCCAGGGTGAGAGAGCGAGTACCTGTCCACAGCAGAAGAAGCTGCCATAGTATGATGGGTAGTGGTCTGTGAAATGTGTACGTGGGTGAGTGAAAACTGAGAGCAGAATGAGAGATCGAGAAAGAAAAAATGTGAAGTATATGAAGTAGGAAATGAGAGAAAGGAATGTGCCTTTGGAATCGATACAAGAAGAATGTGATGCGAGTACGTACTAAGTTCCTCACCAATCAATATTTGATTTCTTCTCGGGTCACCATTATAATATGGAATTTATGTATTAACCCCAGATATTCACATATTATAATATTGAATTTACATCTTATGCATAGAATGTTTTAAATTTATAGAAGAAAAGGCGACCAAAAAGAGTTAGAGGCTATTGGAGTCACGTTGAATCATTCTTGAATTATTCATGTCGACACTGTCAAACACAACTATAAACTTAAAGGAAACCAACAACATTGATAAAATATCATCATAGTTCGAAATAATTAAACTCCGACGAAGAGAATGAAACAAAATACTGTATATAAAAACACGATCCGTCAAATATTTATAGCCTAGCTAATTCTTATCACTAGCTAGAAACCTTCTTGTATCCTATATATCTAAATTGCAATTTGTCAGTTTTCTATATATGCAATTTTGGTATTCTAATTGCATGCATGTGACTGATGTGAGTACGTGCAACACCATAAACGAGACTACAAGTGAGAAACAAAAAGAGGGGATTATGGCTGCAGTATCGATCACAAACAATCTGAAATCCCTACAATTTTATCATATAGAATTTCCTTAAAAATTTATCTTCAACTTTTCTACGATTAGTTTCCGTCCATCCTCACACACCCTAGGGCAAACACCAGTTCTCTGCAGCTGCTCTACCATGGACCTCTCAGGGTAAGGATGCGAATTTATAAGGCAACACACTTCTATACCATCATCATTAACCACAACAACAACAACCACTAGGGGAGAAAGCGTCTTTTGCGATAGCGCGATGTGTGTTGCGACACACATGCGCGTGTCATAAAAGACCACGTCGCAAAAAATAAAGTTTACTTGCGACACAAATATGCATGTCGCAAAAGACATATAATGTGCATCGTAAAAGATATCTGTGTGTCGCAAAAAACGTGTATGTGCGTTGTAAAAGATTTATCTAGCGTGTCGCAAAAGACTAATTAGTGCGTCACAAAAGATATTTTGTTTGTCATAAAAGCAAGTTAATAAACATCCATTCAAACCACAAATAGGCAATCAAACTTGCACATTCATTCAATAATCCAAGCTAATATCATTACAAATACATTAAGCAGTGCCATAAAAAGAATCCACCATCATTAGGTACAATTCACAATTAGATAATTTTCTTTTGCTGCATCAATTTTAGCAATGATGTTGGGCAGGGGAGCAGCAAAACCAGGTACAGAACTGAATACCCAAATCAGTTCATTCTCTAGCCAATTCAAAAGTTGATTGTTGCAGACTGAAATAATGAAAATTGTCTACATAGCACACATCAATAACCAAATTAGAGGACACAGAAAACACTAGGGAAAAAATACAAAATAAAATGTTATGAACACAGCTAAAAGTTGCTTAAATGAAATGGCGGACGGAAAAAAGATTACAATAAAATGACAAACCTGAAGGTGAGTTTTAATAATTGCCTTTCCGATCACTGTTGCAAGAAAAAAATTCCAAAAAAAAAATGCCGAATTGTCCACACATAATGCCAGCCAGGTCAAAAAGAGGGTTTGGCACCTGCAAAGTAGCCCGGATATTGGCCGGTGAAATAGTAATCAACACAAGTCATAGATTATTTTAAAGTTGTTGCTATCTGATATTTAACACACCAGAAACAAGAATACCAACATACTGTCTTGATATAAGAAAATTTCAGACTTCAAAGTTGTATCTCAAGTTGATTCATTAAATTCAGAATGTATTAGCATAAAGCATGGCACACACCAAGATGTTCGCAAGTAACATTGAATAAGGAACTATTCTCTGGGGAAAGCATAAAACATTAATCGAATACAAGTATATAACTGATAATTATATTTGGTTAAAATGCCACTTGACTAGAGAAGATGAAAGTTTTTTAAACTAACCGAAGCAAGTAGTAAGATTGTAAAGAAGTTCAAGTGTTGTGAGTGTGATAGAAGCCAGCGTTTGATTCGATATAGGTGATTAGCTACGAAACCTTGTACTTCATCAGAGGAAACAGCCAATTCTTCCATTGCATCCACCTTGTTACCAGCTAAGCTTGCTACATAAATTAGTCACACCAAGAGATATTCAGCAAAATAATAACTATTTCTTTTAGTGTATGTCACTTCATGGCCAATATATATGCTTGAAATTCTCGAGAAATGTTGTCTAAAATTAACCGAGAAGAAAACATATGACAATTAGAAACTGGCTAAATATGTTTGAACCTCCTGTAAGCAATCAACCATGCACAAGTTGCACACTCGAGCATTCACCCCATTGTTCAACAAAAGAGAAGAGCTTCAAAAGACAGGTTTATGTGAATTTCAAATTTTCAATTCATCCGCAAAAAGAATAGATAAATGGTTTCAAGGACAAACTTTGTGGATTTCAAAACTATTAAAACAAACAAAACATCAACTTAGACTTGAACTACCCCTTGGGTCAATGAGGCTGAACAAGGTACCGGATACATTTAACGTTGGTCTAAATTACAATCCACTTTGTTCTACTAACCTGCTCTTGAGATGAAATATGGTGGAAGCTCTCCAATTGCAGTCCCAATACCCCATAAATCAACCTCTAATTGGACCTGCGGTAGAATACTGCTAAGTGGAACTCGCAAACCATGTGATGACTGAAACAATGGGGCTCCAAACTCAGAGCAGTTTTTGTCAAGCCACGAAGGACCACTGTTTAGCTGTATTGTATCATAGGGAGTACTTTTTAAATCAACTCGACCACACTGCATAGCTTTTATAGTGAAGAATGCAATATGAGGACCCAGATATAGGAGAAACGTGTGCAAACCATATATGAATGAATCAAACTTTATACAAAAACTAATGCGACATACTTGTTATCTGGGGCAACAGCACATATGACTGTGAGTTTTGAATTACCCCCAAATGATTCCCGAAGTAGATGTGTTAAGCAAGAGGACTTATATGGAACATCAAATGTCGCACCTTGGCAAGAGTGTTTACTAACAGCCTGCACCAAAATAACAACATTAAGCGTTCGAAAGTCATATCCTTTAAGACAATGCTTACTTGATTATAGAATCTGTCATGGATCCACTGTGGAGTGACATCCCGTGGAATCTTGTTCTTAATTGTCTGTCTTGACATCAAATGTGTCGAGGGAAGATTTGATACAACTCGTACATCAGCTTGTAGAGTCCTCTCGAAGTGTTCCGCATCAAAAATATCCGAAAACTCACTGCAGGTCTAGCAAAAGTCCAAGTAATTAAGAAATTAATACACAAAAATAGAAAAGCTAACTATGAATATTGTAAAACCACAATCATTTATTTTAAGCTACTTTTAGTGAGTAAAATACAGTGCTTTTCTTGTTAAACACTCTTCAGCTATAACCAAAGATCCGGCCTAAATGAGAGAAAAGAAAAGACCATTGTCCTAGTTCGATATGAAGTGCACAGAACGTCAAATTCCAAAGCTAAATCCTTTGACTTTATGCTTCTCTGATGTTAAAAGGCCTTGTTTTCTTGTGTAACACATTATTCCAACCACAGATATGCCCAAATGGGATACCCCTGATACTGATACTGAAACTTGTACCAAAACCATTTACTTTATACATCTTCACTAAGACGAAAGAGCCTTGTTCTTGTCATAGACGCATTAACCATACAAGTAAGGAGGTATATATACAGGAAAGACATAATGGTAAATACACGACATGCATGGAAGAGAAGAAGCAGTATGGTTTGCCGGAATAGAAAGCCTATAACTAATTCAAAGCTAGAGAGTCTGTAGCTGTATATAGCCAGGATTCATCTATCTAAGGCTTTTCAAGCATACAATGTACCACTACTCAAACCTAGCTAGCTTCAAAGATTACCGCAATTAATAAACCAAAAACTACATCGGTATTAAGATTCATGCACTGAACAAACACAGAAAATCAACTTAAATTTACACAACAACGATCACATAAGCGGAGAAAACGTTTCAATCAACATTAGAAATAACAATGCATATACTATATAAACTCGTTTGAATGTAACCAGCACACTTAAAACTTAATCAATTTATACTTCATTCAGATAAACACATAATCCTCTTAGTTAGATCCATTTATACTAAATCCGATATGTATCAATACATAGCAAGCGTATCAAAATTACTCAATTCAAGTTCAAGCTGAATTAAACACCTACTCGTAAATCGTAACACATACCTAACTTCACCAGTGTAGGCATCACCCTTCTTCACCCAGCAGTTTTGCGCAACGACTTGAAATTCAGGCCTCAACAAGCTCTGTACTGTTGGAATAAACACATACGGAGGACTCACCACAACCTCTACATACACAAAAATCACAAGTAACAAAAATCAAATCAACTCATAACAGATCACAGTTACTGAAACTCAAATCTCATCAACCAAACCATAAACAGCTGAAAATTCAAAACGGAGTAAATCTGATTACGAAAACCATAAAGCAAACACTGACCTACACAATCTGTCGATGGAACTTTTCCATCGTTGAGCACGTGCACGATCTTCTTCACCTCATCGATCGTTCCATTCTGTACACAACAGATCATAGATTCTAACCTCATCAACACTAATTTCAGTTGAAGACGACGATGTAGTTGTAGTTAGAGTTACCTCGGCTTGACTACCCACAAATCATGGAGAATAACTTTCTTATTGTTCACCGCCATAAGCCATACCTCTGGGTGGCGCGTGGATCCACAGCTACGGCGAAGATGACCAAAGCGACGAATTGCAGAGGTTGAGGGAATAGGAGATCTGAGGCGAGCTGCCACCCCGAGACTTATCTGCGGCAAGCGAGGCCGGCGGCAAAGTGTGAGCGAGCCGAGGGACTGGTTGATCTCGGACTCAAAGGCGAACGTCTCGATGTTGAACATCGCCGATCGAAACTTAAGGTTTTCGAGCAAGTCTAGGGTTTCAGAGATGACGGAGGTTTCAGAGAGAGAGAGAGAGAGAGAGAGAGAGAGAGAGAGGCAAATTTAACTAATGGCATGACAGTAAATATTTTGAACTATAGGGATACTTTTAGCGTGTTTTTGTGTCGGAGGGGTTCACGCACAGAGGGAGGGGTTTGCGCACAAAGGTTTTACTAAAATAATTTTTTCAACCAATATGGTTTAATTGAAAAAAATGAAATCAATGTCTTTTGCGACACATTTTGCGCGTCGTAAAAGACTCTGCGACATACATTTTGATGTGTGTTGTAAAAGACTAAATTTTTGAGTCTTTTGCGACATGCATTAAAAATATGTCGTAAATGAAGAACAACATTTACGACGTACACAAAAAATGCGTCGTAAAAGACAAAGATACAATTTTTTTACAACAAACATTATAAGTGTGTCGTAAAAGACTATATTTTGCGACATACATGAAATGTGTGTCGCAATTTGCGCGTCGCAAAAGATTGATTTTCCTGTAGTGAACAATTATATCAATCTTCACCAACATATGCATTACCCCTCTCCTAGCACAAGAACTATAATTTTCTTTCTCCATCTCCCTGGCTTTGTACATTACTCATCTCACCATCCAGGGACAAAGCGTCTGCCACCACTTCCCAGTATTCCCGGTAATCACTGAACATGTTGTTGTTTCTAGATCGAGAATAAGAAAAGAAGATCGATGAAAAAGATAATTAGTGATATATCTCTGATCGAAGTTCTTATATATAGGCATATATCTAATGACGGTTTCCAAGTTGGAGTGGGATTCCTCTCCTAGCTAGGATATATATCCTAGTTATTTTCGGACTATATTAATTCATGTTTATGCCATCAATTCCAGCTCGTAGATGAAAATAGTTTTCTATCTGAGCTCAGCTTAGTTTGTACGTACTAATTGGGCATCTAGACCAGTGTTTCTACCAGATTACGCGGGACGTAATCTAGCAGAAGCAGGTACGAGTAATCTCCTTTTCCTGGTTATCCGAACGCTCGGGCTGTTCGGATGATCGGGTGCCTCCTCTCTCTCTTTAGGTGTTCGGGTATTCGGGTGTTCGACTCCTGCTGTTAGAAGAATACAACAACAAACAGGCGGTCAGATGGTCGAGACAGGGGTGGCCTGCCTTCAACGCTCTGATGCCTAAGTTAGAAGATGTATTGGATATAACAGTCAAGCGAACGTGTAAGAAAGTAGGTTGGGGTGTTTAATGCTAGAATTTAATGTGGAGTTGATTGTCTAATTGAACATCTATATCCTTACCTGTAATAAATGCCTTACCTATATAGGTGGTTGAGATTGTTGCTTGCTTGTGTTCTTCTATGTGGGATAGATCTATTTTGCTGTCATATGGTCCGAGTATTCGGATGTATGCTTATCGAGCGCGTGCCCGATCGGATGGGCTCGGTCTTGCGGGTGAGGTTATTGCTTGCTGGGTGGTCTTTCGGGTGGTCGGGTAGGTGTCGATCACCTGATTAATTGGGTAAGTATGTTTAATTAACGAACTAATGGTGCTATACTAACAATTCCCCCAAGTCTCCAAGTCAAAGAGATCTTTCTTGATTGGGGAGTTGAAAAAGGGTTCGTGCGATTTAAACAAATACTTATCCGATTGAGCAGTGATGCGCGGTCCTGTAACCCCCAAGTCCCCCAACTCTCCGGTCAAGAAAGAGCTCGCCTGACGGAGTGGGTACCTATGCGTCCGATCGTGTACCTATTCGGGTGGTTCCGTGTCCGGGTGTACGACTCCCAAACGAATGTTGCTGTTTGGAGCCGCGTGCCCAAGTGTGCGCATGTGGAGTTATGTAGATGGATATGTGTATGTGTGTATGCGGATGTATGTAAGTATGTAGGAATGAATGTGTATGTAGTACAGATATACAAGTAGGGATGAGTGTATGAGTATGTGAATGTATGTGGATGTATGTGATTGTGCGATGCGATTGAGTGATGATTGAGTGGATGTGTTTGATGTATGCGTGTATGTAGATGCATAGATGGTTCCGAGCCACTTACCCGGCCCCACGACGAATGTTGTTGTCCGGAGTCTGCCAAGGATAGGCCTATAGAACGGCCTTTCTTGAAATGCATGGATGGTTCCGAGCCGCTGACCCTGACTCCCAAAAATGAATCTTGCTGTTTGGAGCCGTTAAGCCTCGAAACGGTCTTGCGAATGATGCATGAATGGTTCCGAGCTGACCCCGACTCCCCAACGAATCAAACTATTTGGAGTCGTTAAGCCTCGGAACGGTCTTGCTTAGGTGCCCAAGAGGAGATCCTCACTCTCGGAGCCGACCTCTCGTAGCGTCAACGGTGGGGCCCCGACCGTTACGTACATGTGTTGTAGTGCGCATGGAGGGACGGACAGCATGCCCGTGCCGCTCTTCGGTTTAGCGTGCGCACGAAAGGAACTTGCCGCTATCGTGCCGCCTAATTCGGCAAATGGTAGCATTACGCCTTTGGAAGAAATGGGGCCACTCCCGATTCGCCCATCATTCGGCGCGCGCTCCGAAAGGTGCGTGCCACTTTCGAGCCGCCCGAATGGTCCTGCTGTTTGCGCGCCCCGGAAGGTAACGAGTGATGTTAGCCCCTTCCGTGCCGCGTAGCCCAAACGGTGGGTCACCTCTTACTGGGTGTCTAGGCGCGGACTCACAAGCAGCCGCTTGTGCTCCGGCTTCGCCAACAGAGCCAGGGAGACGATACCACGCGCCGTCTATGGTACATTTAGCGCGCGCACTCCAAAGAGGGGACGAGGATCGTCAGCCTCATTCGAGACGCCTAAATGGTCTTGCTTTGAGCGCGTGCACGCCGAAAGGAAACACATGGTGTTGACCTCTTTCAGGATGCCTCAATAGTCTTGCACTAACCTGGTGGGGTCGCATTTTACTTGCCCGTGAGATTGTGTGGCGCTTGATCGTACTGGTGGTGCGGGCGATAGGCCGGATGGCGGGAGTCGTGGCATGTGTTTGCATGCCTTGGGTGGGGTGATCTGCCTGACGAGACGCTTGAGGTGACATTCTTTCGACTTCTTCTTGGGAACCGGTGATGTAATAAATGCTAGCCGGCGCAATAAATGCTGGCGTGCCCTGTGTAATCAATGCTGGTGACGTAGTAACTGCTCGAAGGTCAGGCGTCACGCGCGTGGGAGCGTGGGATGTTGCATGGCTGACATGTGGCAAGTTGTGAGAGATCGTGCTAGGGTTTAAACCGAGGCGGGAAGCCGAAGGGTGAGCGCGGTTACTTAGGCGGGTAAGTAAACCGCCTCGCTGACATGTGTCATCATCTAACGGTGGACACGCGAAAAAATGATCGGCTGGCGTTCGTTCGCTTGTCCCGTGCGATCAGTATAAATATGGCTCTGTGGTGTCGTCTTCTTCCATCGTTTTCACATTCACTGAAGCTCTGTCGAATTTACCTTGCTCCCTGTTCATCGTCTTCTGATCTATATGTTGCTTTCTTGCCGGAGTTCATCGTCAACATTCATCTTCAGCCTTCAATTTCAACTTCTGGTGAGGTTCTGAACTGTTTTTGTTGCTTTTCCGTTCTGTTTTTATTTTTTTTGGTTTTCCGGTGTCTTTGCCGTTTATGGGTTTCTTGTTTCTGGGTTTTTTTCTGGGTTTTTGTCTCAAGAACAATGCGTGTTCTTGAGGTGGGTTTGTTTTGATCTGTTTTGGGGTGAATTTCTGGGTTTTTTTCTTGTTTTTGGTAGGATTTTCTCTAAGTGTTTGGGTTTTGCGTGCGTGCATCTAGGAGATGGAACCGATAGAAGTTTCGAGCGACATGTCACGTGAACTAGTGTACGTTCTGGGGGCGGGGTGGTTTAGCTGTAGTCCGTGCGCGAGCAGATCGGACTCGTCCGACTCCGTGATGAGTGTGACGCCCTTGCGTTATATCCCTAATGATTCTCCTGTCGTGCAGCCGATGGAGGAAAGACGAGTGCAAACTGCTGCCGAGGTTATCGGGTTGGGAGATTCGTCCGAATCATCGGGCTCGTCGGGTGGGTCTTCGTCTTCTGGGTCGTGGGGTGAGGAGCGTGCCCGAGGAAGGGGTCCATTGCCTCAACTGGCGGAGGGTGGGCACGTTCACTAGGTGCTACCCGATGGAGTGCCGGTGCATGAGCCCGAGCGCGCGCCGTCGGTGAAGGAGATGGCGCAATGGGCGCGCGACTACCACATCCATTCATCCATGAAGTTGAGGATCCCGGGGAAGGCCGAGACATTCACGCGGCCTCCGCCCGGCCATATTTGCGTGAGTGAATTCCACCTGAAGGTGGGTATCAAGCTTCCTCTGCACCCGTTCTTCCAATACATGCTGGCGCTGTTGCGAATCTCACTCGGTCAGTGCGGGCCCACGCTGACCCGCACGTTGGTGGCATTCTTCAACATCTTCCGCTTGAGCGGCCTCGATCACCCGACGCGGGCGGAGTTCGTGCATTTCTTCCGTCTCAGACACTCCTCCCGTCGAAGGGACTCGGGTACCTTCACCATGGGTGAAGTGGTAGTTGGTCGACCCGCCAAGCTCGTCGACCTCGTGGCGTATGATCAGCTGTCTGGTCGGAGGCGACTGGGAGTTCGGCTCTTTCTCTCCCAAGTATGCAGTCAACGCCCACCGCATCGATCAAGTCCCCCAGCGTTTTTATCCTCTCAACACCAACGAGTACCCGATGACGCCCGTGGAGGAGGTCAGGGTTGCTCTCTTGAAGTACGTCTTCGACCCAGCGCCCGAGGCGAGACACTTCTGGGTGGCGTGCCACTGGGACCTGATCGAGCGCACGCGTCTCGCCCGAGCACCCGGTCTGTTCGGGCATTTTAGTACCTGTTTCATTTTTGCATGCATACGTACTGTAAATTTGATAACTTGCTTACTAACCTTTCCTTTGTTTGTCTTGCAGCCAAAATGACCAAGTCCAAGGCCACTGAAAAGGACGAGGCCCTCCAGCGCCGCATGGAGCTTCTGCTTTCGAGCGCTGAGACCGTGCGCCGGGTCGTCGATGACGGGCACGGTGGATTAGTGGTTGGGGATACCGTCCAGCCGAGGATCTCTACGCCGAACGTGTTCGATCACGCCATTGCCGTGCAGACGCCTACTGTGATAGTCCCCCGAGTACTGGTCCCTGGTGCTGCTGTTGAAGGGATTGTTCGTCCACCTCCCGGGTCGTCTGCTGCCCGGAGTCACGACTGTGCGGAGCGGGATCGCCTCGCCCGGGAGAAGGAGCAGAGGCAAGCAGATCACGTCCAGAGGCGTGTGGAGCAAAGGGACCGGCGGGAAGCCTCCCTGAACTCGGGCTCGCAGAACCGAGCCTCCCAGCCTAGTGGTGCAGATCTTTCTGCTGGGTCGCTCGTTCCTGAAGGCGAGTCCTCCCGTCCCTTGAAGCGTGCTCGAGCGAATGCTGCTGGTGCCGAGGCGGAGGGTGATACGGTGGCTCGCGCTGTCCAGGCTATCCGTCAGGCTCTTAGTGAGGGCGTGTCTTCGCTCCAGCTGCTTATCAAGTCGAGTTCTGGCCCTGCTCCCGACAATCTTGATCGGGTCATCAACGCATGCACTAAGCTGCAGCACCAACTTCTGTCTGCGCACGCGGGAGACCTCGGGGGAGAAGATGAGGTTGAGAGCTGAGGCTCGCGAGGCTGCCGCGGCCCGTGAGAAGCTGCAAGCTGGGCTCTCCAAGGCAAACGAGCTGGCTGAGTGGAAGGCCACCCGGGTAAACGAGCTGACCCGGGAGCTCCAGGAGGTTGCTGAGCGGGAGGCCGTGCTCAAGGCAGAACATGACAATGCTCTTGCCGAGGTGAAGCGCGTGCGCGCGGAGGCTGCCAACCACGTTGCTGAAATGGAGTCCCGGTTGATTGAGGCTGAGCGCTGCGCCTGGACTCCGGACCGGATCGAGCTAACCCGAGCTGAGGCCGTTGCTGCCTTCAAGGAGTCTGATGATTTCTTGGAGTTGGTGACGGCTGAGGTAGAAGAGCAGGTGACTGCCTTCTGGTTGGCTGTGGCCCCGTTCATAGATCTGGCGCACTACCGGGCTCACCTGTGCAAGCGCGCGGGTGGAGCGGCCGGTCCTTCTACCGAGCAGCAGCCGGAGTAGCCGGAGCAGCCCGAGGAGCCGGTCGAGCGGGCGGACTAGGCTGAGCAGCCAGAGCAGGCAGGTGAGCCCCAGCAGGCGGAGCCAGTGGTGGAGGAGGCGGAGGCGGATGTAGAGTAGTTTTTTTTTTCTCTTTTTTTTTTTGTAATCTCGTAGGATTTTGTAATTAGCCTCGTGCCCTTTTTGATTAATGAAGTTTTCTTTTTCCTTCCGTATGTGTGTGCTTGCTCTTTATACATATATATTTTTGCTCTTTTTCACCAAGTGTTACATAAGTGCGAATAGTCTATCCTCAGTCCCCGAGTGTGCGGGTGGGCGGATCAAGGAAATACAAAACGTAATAAAAGAACTTAACGAAATAACTTAATGAAAGTACGGAAACTTAATGAAAGTACTTTCGTAAGTGTTGGATGTTCCACGGGTGTCATAGCATTTGACCTTGCATATCCCTAAGGTAGAAAGTGCTAGGGCTGACCACCTCGTCCACGACATACGGGCCTTCCCACGATGGACGGAGTGCTTTGTCCTTCTGTTGTATTGCCTTCATGACCCAGTCCCCCTGCTGGATCGGTCGAGCCCGAATGCGCTGGTTGTATAATCGGGCGATTCTCTGCTTGATCGCGGCGTTGTGGAGATGTGTCGTGTCCCTCCTTTCCTCCAGTAGATCGTTGTTGAGTCATAGCCCCTCTTCGTTCGTGTTCGGATCATACCCCTCGATCCGTGGGCTCTGGTGGGTTATATCTAAAGGTAGTACGGCTTCGGTTCTGAACGTCAAGATGAACGGGGTTTCGCTTGTGGCCGTGTTGGCGGTCGTTCGGATAAACCATAGGATTTCTGGGATGATCTCGGGCCAGCGCCCGTATCCTGCCTCCCTGGGTTCGATGTCTTCAATCTTCTTCTTAATGCCTACTTTGATGATTTTGTTTGCCGCTTCTACCTGCCCGTTCGTCTGAGGGTGCGCGGGTGACGCAAATACGAGCTATGTTCCTTGTCGTTTGCAGAAGGCTGTGAGTCGAGGATTGTTGAATTGTGGCCCGTTATTCGTGATGATGCTGATTGGGGTCCCGTAGCGACAGAAGAGGAACTGACAAATGAAGCGTTCGACCTTTTCTGTCGTGATCTTTATCATCAGCTGAGCCTCGATGAACTTGGTGTGGTAGTCGATGATAACGATTAGGTACTTGTACTGCCCCTTGGACTTTGGGAGTTCCCCAATTAAGTCCAGACCCCATTGTGCGAATGGTACTGGCAATAGGAGGATTGAGAGTGGGACGACGGGTGCTTGGTAGTGGTGTGCATGCACCTAACACTGGTGGCACTTGCTCGTTAGTGTCGTGGCGTCCACGTGGATGGTGGGCCACCAGAATCCGCACCGGAGGGCCTTGTGCATGATTGATCTTGCTCCCACATAGTGGCTGCACGTGCCTGAGTGTATTTCTTGTAGAATCGTGTTGCTCTTTGTTGGAGTGACGCACTTGAGGCTCGCCCCATGCTGAAGTTTGCCGCCCGTGCGACGACGGTCCTGGCCTCTCACTTGTCTTCTGGTAAATCCCCCCTAGCCTTGTACCCGATGAGTACGTCCATGTAGCTCCGTTCGTGCGGTTCGATCGCCAGGATCTGTTCTGTTCCCGAAATGCTTGGTCGTCGCAGTACTTCGACGATCCGCTGCCCTGATCCCGAATGGACGGGGGCCGTGGCCAATCGGGTCAGCCTGTCGGCCTTGGCGTTGAGTCCCCGGTGTATGTGGTTGATATTGACGTAGTTAAACTTGCCGATTAGCGCTTTCGCGTGCTTGAGGTAGGCGATCATGGACTCCTCTTTTGCTTGGAACTCGCCCTCGATCTGGCTAACTACCAACTGCGAGTCTCTAAATATGTTCATGTTGGGCACCTCCGAGTTTTTGGCCAATTGTAGACCCACGATGAGCGCCTCGTACTCGGTTTCGTTGTTAGTTGTCTTGAATTCGAATTTAAGGGCGTACTCCGCATTTACTCCTCCTGGCCCGGTTAGGATGATCCCGGCGCCGCTCGTCTTCTTTGTGCATGACCCGTCGACGTAGAGGTTCCACTTCGACAGTGGTCCTGCCTTGATTGTTGGTTTATCGGATGCTTCTACCGTCGGACCGCCAGGTGCGCCAATTGGTGTTGTGTCTGCCTCCGTGTATTCGGCGATAAAGTCTGCCACTGCTTGCCTTTTTATTGTTGTTTGTGGTTTGTACTGGAGGTCGAATTTGCTGAGCTCGACCGCCCACTTCGCCAGGCGGCCACTGTGGTCGGGCGATTGCAGGATCTGGCGCAGGGGCGCGTTCGTGAGGATGTGGATGTTGTGTGCTTGGAAGTATGGCCTCAGTCGTCGGGCGGCGGTGATGAGTGCGAGCGCCATCTTCTCGATCGTGGGGTACCGGGTTTCAGCGCCCGTCATGCCCTTTCCTGAAAAGAAAACGGGCAGTTCTGTGCAGTCTTCCCTACGGACGAGGGCTGAGCTGACGGCTGTGAGGGAGGCGGCCAGGTAGATGTATAGTACCTCCCCTCGGATGGGTCTGGACATGAGTGGGATCTAGGCCAAGTATTCCTTGATCTGGAGAAAAGATGCCTCACATTCGGGCGTCCACACGACCTCTCGCTTGTTTGTCGTTCGGATGGCTTTGAAGAACGGGGCACATTTGTTCGAGTAGCGAGATATGAACCTGTTTAGTGATGCGAGTTTGCCCGTGAGGCTCTGTAGGTCCGCCTTCTTAACGGGTGGCTTCATGTCGATGATTGCCCTTACCTTGGCGGGTGAAGCCTCGATTCCTCTCTGGCTCATGATGTACCCCAGGAATTTGTTGTTCGTGACCCGAACGTACACTTGGCCGGGTTCAGCCTCATGCCGTTTTTGATGAGGACGTCGAGCACAGTCCCCAGATTTTGGATGTGATCGGCCACCAGAACGCTCTTTACAAGTATGTCGTCCACGTAGACGTCCACGATGTTGCCTATCAAGCCATGAAATATTGTGTTCATGAGCCTCTGGTACGTGGAGCCCGCGTTTTTCAGTCCGAATGGCATACCGACGTAGCAGTACAGGCCCTTGTCAGTGACAAAGCACGTTGCCTCCTGGTCTTCGGGGTCCATGAAGATCTGGTTATACCCTGAGTATGCGTCCATCATTAATAAGAGCTCGTGCCCGGCTGTTGCGTCTACCAACTGGTCGATCCTTGGTAGAGGGAAGCTGTCCTTGGGGTATGCCTTGTTGAGGTCGTTGTAATCGATGCACATCCTCCATTTCTTGTTGTTCTTCTACACCATCATGGCGTTGGAGATCCACTTCGGATAATCCACCTTCCGGATGAACCCAATGCCTAGCAGTCGGTCCACCTCCTCGTGCATCGCTGCGTAGTGCTCGGCCTTGTACGCCCTGCGCTTCTGTTTCACCGCCTTCGCGCTGGTGTTGACGCTTAGTTTATGGGATATGATGTTCGTGCTAATCCCGGGCATGTCCTTATATGACCACGCGAACACTTTCTGCTTCTCCTTTAGTAATGCGATCAGTCCCTCGGCTATCGTGGGCGCCAACTGTGCGCCGATCTGGGTCGTTCTCTCCGAATGGTCGAGGGATAGCTGAATCGTCATCAGCTCTTCGCGTTCGGAGACGGGGGACACTGCCATCAGCCCGTCGCGCGGGTCATCTGGTGTCTCTGCCTCTGGCGCCAGTTCTTCAAAGGCCAGGACCTCCTTCCTGTTCCCGGGTTTTGCTGCCTCCTCGTAGTCGTAGCCCTAGACGTGCCCGACTCCGTGCTCTGTCGGGAATCGACCAAACAGCATGTGCCATGCGATAATCAATTTTAGCTGGCTGATCCCCGGTCTCCCAAGTATGGGGTTGTATGGGGAGGGCGTGTCCATGATGATGAAGTCCGTTCGGACTTCGCTGTGTAGGGAGTCGGGGGCACCGATCCCGACCCAAATGATGTCGCTCCCGATTGGGTACAATGTTTCGCCGGTGAAGCTTGCGACACACTCGTGGTCCTGCATCATCTTGTGTGCCGGACTGCCCAGCGCCATGTACGCGTCCAGGTAGATCACATTCACGGACGCCCTGTTGTCTATCAGCACTCTTTTCACGAGGAATCGATCTATGATTGCGTCGATCAAAAATGGTAGGGTGCTATTTTTCGGGCTTCTTTCCTCGTCTTCCGCCGTGAAGGTGATGGTTGGTGGCTCTCTTCTTCCTGCCTTGTTCATTCTTCCTGTTCTGATCGTCAGCATCACCCTGCTCAGACAATCGGGCGACGAAGTCCCTTCTTTGCGCTTTCCTCCGGATATCGTGCTGATAGTCCCCTTGGTCTCGATGTTCGCCTCCCGTGGGCGTTCCTTGGCTCTTGGGAGGGCAATCTGTCCGTCCCCCTGCATGTCCCGGAGTACCTTCTTCAGCATCACGCAATCGTTGGTGTGGTGGGTGATGGTGTGGTAGTATTCGCACCATTTGTCCGGGGTCCGACCGATCAGGGCCATTTCCTTCAAAACATTGTTCGGTGGTTGGATTTGGTGTCGGTGTTAGCGGAGTAGCTGCTCGTTCGACTGTCGATTGATTGCGTAGACTTCCTGCTCGGCCGGTCGGTACCGGGGGGCCTCTCGGGAATGGGTTCCTCGCGGTTCTGGTGCCCTCGCCCGGTCGTTTCGGACGCCCTGGTGGCTGCGGTAGGTCGGCCTTTGGTTGTTCTGCCCGTGTGTGTCTCAGTTTCGCTTGTAGCCTCCGCTTGGCTCTTCCCTATCGTCGGTGTTCTATCATGGTTGGGCGTCTGCGCCTTCCGGTTGGTCGGTGTTGGATTTGGGGGCGGACCCGTATACTCGCGTCTCCACTAGTGCCTTATGTACGATCAAATCCATGATCTCGTCGTAGTCGAGATGCTCCTTCCGTACTAGCTTCTCTACAAATGGTGTTGCGAGCATGTTGTCCATTAGGGCGACCTTAGCCACCTGCTTGTCGAGACTTCTGCATGTGCTCGCTAGCGCTCTCCATCGGTTGATGTAGCTGGATAGGCTCTCGTCCGCCCCCTGGCGGACCTTGAGGAGGATGTCTGTGGTGTTATACTTGCCCTGGAGCCTGTAGCGTCTTTGGAAGCTCTCCGCCAGCTCGAGGAATGAGTGGATGGAGCCTGGCGGAATCTCATAGAACCAGCTCCTCGCTTCTTCGGACAACGTCTCCTGGAATAGGAAGCACAAAGTTGAGTCCGAATACCTGGTTCCATCCGTGGCGGATCGAAATTCATCGATGTGCGTGCGGGGGTCTCCGCTTCCGTCGAACCGAGTGACCTTCGTTGTCTTCGCGTTCAGGTCCCTGCCCCTTTCCAATATGTGCGCCGAGAATGGACTGACCCGGGGGTGAACATCCCACCATGCCCGGCAAGCTTGTCCTTCCGCAGGCGCGAAACTTCCTCCGCTAACTCTTCTATCCTCCGAAGGATAAGGGTGTTGTCTGTGGGGGTGCGGGTTCCTCCGCTGGTGTGGGCGTTCGGGTCGCTCGGGGGTCAGTCCTGCCGAATGGGTGCTGCTCTTCGGCGTTGGTGGCTTCTCAGACGGGACCCCGCTCGTGTTATATCTGCTGTTGGCTGACGAGCGCGTCCAATCATTCTTCTAGCCTCTGCCGGACCTGGCGCTCATGGTCCCTTTCGAACGCCGCCACTCGCAGCTCCTGGAGAAGGCAATCGACGCGTTCTTCGCCGCTCAGTCCGGGGATGCTGTTCGTCCCCGGCTCCATTACTTGCCGCGCCCGTGCGCTTGGGGGTGTTTCCTCGACGGGTGTGTCTCTAACGTTTGTCTCTTGGGTATGCATGTGGGCTTTTGGTTGGTGGTGTTTATACGAGGTTTACAATTTGTAAGAATTCCCACAGACGGCGCCAACTGTTTCTACCGGATTACGCAGGACGTAATCTGGCAGAAGCAAGTACGAGTAATCTCATTTTCCTGGTTATTCGAACGCTCGGGCTGTTCGGATGATTGGGTGCCTCCTCTCTCTCTTCGGGTGTTCGAGTATTCGGGTGTTCAGCTCCTGCTGTTAGAAGAATACAACAACAAACAGGCGGTCAGATGGTCGAGACAGGGGTGGCCTGCCTTCAACGCTCCGATGCCTAAGTTAGAAGATGTATTAGATATAACAGTCAAGTGAACGTGTAAGAAAGTAGGTTGGGATGTTTAATGCTAGAATTCAATGTGGAGTTGATTGTCTAATTGAACATCTATATCCTTACCTGTAATAAATGCCTTACCTATATAGGTGGTTGAGATTGTTGCTTGCTTGTGTTCTTCGATGTAGGATAGAGCTGTTTTGCTATCATATGGTCCGAGTATTCGGATATGCGCTTGTCGAGCGCGTGCCCGATCAGATGGACTCGGTCTTGCGGGTGAGGTTATTACTTGCTTGGTGATCTTTCGGGTGCTTGGGTAGGTGTCGATCACTTGTTTAATTGGATAAGTATGTTTAATTAACGAACTAATTGTGTTATACTAACAACCAGATTGCTAGAGCATTTGAAATCATCACTACTTAGTACACTACATGAGAATCGAACCGACGCGTTTATATATAGTTAGACCAAACAATACAAAATGCCACTCCTAGTTATTCAGTATATCAGACACGACTATTTGTATAACCCTAGCCTTCATGATCAACCTGGCCGGTCAATTTCTAATAAAACTTTTTTCATGTTATTAAGTCTCACATTCACGTACTCGAACCATGTACAATCATCTCTAATTACTAGATACAAGTCCTAGTTTTGTAATAATTATTGGAAAGTAAATTATTGTGAATATTTTTTAGTAATTAGAATTAAAGTCTTGTAAATGTGATAAAAGTGTAAATATCATTTCTTATTAGGAAACAACTTTGTATACTTTATTAACCCTAAAACTGAGATAAATGAAATCATTGAATTTTCTCTAAAATACTTTTCTACTTGGCATCAAAGTCAAATTCCTAGATTTTGAAAACCCTAAATTGAATTTAAAATCCTGAACCACCACCAAATTTTTTTCTTCCGTTGCATCTGAAATTTGAAACCTGAATCCTGATTTTTGCAAACCCTGAAATTGAAGAGATGGCGAACGTGCATGATGACCAAAATATATTTGTTGAAGATGGAGCAATCGTCAACAACAATGGAGGAGCAGCCATATAACCCATCCATAATCATCAACACTTCCACAATATAATACCATCCAAGACAAATATGTTTTTCCCATCGGCGAGCTCCTCACTTAAACCAACTATTCTAGTTGGTCTGAATACATGAAGATTCGACTTGAACGTCGAAACAAGCTTGATCTCCTCACCAAGAACCCGCATGCCACTACCTCTGCTGAGTATTCAACATGGACTACCGACAATGGCAAAGTGAAGTGCTGGCTTATTGAAAATATGTCATCTGCATTGCGAAAATGGTACCTCCAATTGCCAAAAGCTAAAGCGATTTGGATGCCATGTACAATAACTACGTACTATGATGAATCTGATGAAACCCGGATTTTTGAGTTTCATCGTCTGTATTATACGACGAAGCATAATGGAAGACCTTTCTCAACGTACTACAACGAGCTTGTGGAATGACTCGATGAGATGGACCAGCACATGACGCACTCTCAAGAGACAGTTAATGGTGTTATGATTGAATCCTCCTGCATGACCCACCAGCATGTATATATGTTTTTAGTGGGACTTGTAGTTGAATTCAGTTAAGTCTGTGAAGAGTTTTTGAGGAGAGAACAGAAGCTGAACCTTGAACAAATATATGCCCATGTACGACGCTTCCACAGAAATCGAACCACCTTCTCTACACATCCTCCATGTGAGGCTTTTGTCATGGTTGCCTCCTCTTCTTCAATAGCCAACGCTGCCCAATCCTAGCACTGCCAGGATCCTCTACCTGGCTTTTCTAATCCTCCTCGTTTTGGTGGAAAACCTCATGCTAAAAACCCGTACTTCACATGTACTCATTGTAAGGAGGTTAATCATATAAAAGAACGATGCTATGAGCTTGTTGGATACTCTGAATGGTGAAATTTTACTAGAAGGCCTCACAAAAACTTCCCGAAAGCGGTTGTAACCACCACTGAATCTCTTGCTCAACCATCTGCACTCATCGTTGAAACAAATAACAGGGGTAAGGCATCTTCTCTTACCACATTATCTGTGGATAGGTCTTGGATAATTGATACATGTGCAATTGATCATATGAAGAATAATCCTAGTGTAGTTTATGTCATTAAAACTTCTCCTGAACATGCTATGTCTACTGCTGATGATTCTCTTTCTCCTATTTTTTGTGAAGGATCTTTATAACTCTCTCATGAACTCACCCTTGATTCTATTCTTGTTGTCCTTTCTCTTTCTTATAACTTTTTATCCGTTAATCAGATCACTAGGGCTCTCTCTTGCTCTATAACATTTTATTCCAATTTCTGTATTTTTCAGGACATTCTGACAAGGAAGACTTTGGGTTATGATGTTATAAAGGGAAAATTATACTACCTGGAGTTGATGAGCAGTGGACAACAGCAGATTAGTCAAGCAAACAATATCAGTAGCCTGAATAAAGTCGAGGAAGCGGTGTGGTTATGGCATCGACGCTTAGGCCATTTAAATTTTGGATATCTTGGAAAATTGCAATCTCAGTTATTTTCAGTTATTGATGAATCTAATTTTAAGTGTGATGTATGTGAACTAGGTAAGAGTCATCGTATTACGTATTCCCCAAGTTTGAATAAAAGTTATGTTCCCTTCATGAAAATTCATTCAAATGTTTGGGATCATACAAGAACTTCTTCTCGTTTTAGATTTTGCTACTTTGTAACTTTTATTGATGAATGCACCAGAATGACTTGGGTCTCCTTAATGAAGTGTAAAAGTGAAGTATATGCAAGATTTGTTGAATTTCACAAGATGGTGGCAACTCAGTACCAACAGCCAATTCGAGTCCTTCAATTTGACAATGGTGGAGAGTATGTGAATGGAGACATGTCAGCGTATTTGGGTGTTCATGGAATTAGGCATCAAACTTCCATTTTCTATACTCCTCAACAAAATGGACTAGCCGAAAGAAATAATCGACAGTTGATGGAAGTTGTTCGTGCTTCTCTATTTGGTATGAATGTCCCTAAAAATCTATGGGGAGAAGCCTTGTGTTCTGCTGCATACTTAATCAATTGCACCCCCTCTCGTGTGATTGAGTTCCATAACCCGTATCAGAAGTTACATGATCTGTTGAAGGCGCCCTCTTTCCCAAATCTGGAACCAAGAGTCTTTGGGTGTACTGTGTATGTTCACATCAACAAATAGTTCGAAGGAAGCTTGATACTTGTGATGTCAAGTGTGTATTTGTTGGATATGCTAAATTTTAAAAAGGTTACCGTTGTTATGATCCATTTTTGAACAAGATGCATGTGTCTCTAGATGTTTCTTTCCGCGAATTTGACCATTATTACTCAAGGGGAGTTTCAGTGTCTTCCCTTAAGGGGGAGAGAAGTGGATGTGAAGGAAATCCTCTGAACATACCAGAATTTGAAGAAGTGGAGAACTTGGAAAGAAGGTTCGAAGCTGCTGTAAATTCAATCGAAGACCGGGGAGCCTCCTTCGATGGATTGAAGGAAACTCTCGATCCATCGAAAGCTGCACAAGAGACAAACCTGAGAGCATCCTTCGATGGATTGAAGGAAAATTATCGGTCCATCAAAGACTACAGAAGTACCAGACCAGATAAGCACCTTCGATGAATCGAAGGGTATTCTCGATGGATCAAAGCTTGCATCTGAAATGAACCCGGGAGATACCTTTGATGGATCGAAGGATACTCTCGACCTATCGAAGACCGGACCTGAAGCTGAAGCATCACATGCAGTTCAACCTTCTTCTAAATTGAGATCGCATGAAGACCCTCCTTCTACTCCATCAACTAAAGAATCTTCTCAGAATGTCTCTCATGAGATACATAGTGACAAAATTGAATTGGGTAGAGTAGAAGTTAGTATGCCTCGGAGATCTCAATAGGAAACTAAGGGGATTCCAAAGAAACAGTATGAACCAACCCTAGATATTCAAGCCAAATATTACATTGCTAGCTTTGTATCTCACCATAGGTTGTCTGGATCACATTCACTTGTTGTTAATCAGTTATCTACAGTATCTATTCACAGTAATGTACATGATTTCTTGGCGGATTCAAAGTAGAAGCAAGCTATGAATGAAGAATTGGAAGCCCTACAAAAGAATGGAACGTGGGAGCTTGTTTCTGCACCACCTGGAAAGAAGACAGTTGGATGTAGATGGGTATATGCAGTGAAGCTGAAGGTAGATGGAAACATTGATCGATATAGAGCTCGTCTAGTTGTAAAAGGCTACACTCAACAATATAGAGTGGATTATCACGAGACATTCGCTCCAGTAGCGAAGATCAGCAATGTACGTATCCTCATAGCCTTAGCAGCTCGATATGACTGGCCATTGCACCAATTTGATGTGAATAATGCTTTCCTGAATTAAGATTTAGAAGAAAAAGTGTACATGAATATTCCTCCAGGTGTTAACTGTAAGCCATGTGACGTTAGAAAAGTATGCAGATTGAAGAAGTCATTGTATGGATTGAAACAATCTCCTATAGCTTGGTTTGAGAGATTTTCTGGAGCCATGAAGAAGTTTGGATATTGACAAAGCAACTCTGATCATACCTTGTTCATTAAACGCAAGGGTGGTAAGATCACTACTCTGATTATATATGTAGATGGCATGGTTGTTACATGTGATGATTCAACTTAGATGGAAGAATTGAAGAAGCGTTTATCCCAAGAATTTGAGATGAAGGATTTAGGTCTGGTGAAATATTTCTTTGGAATTGGAGTTGCAAGATCTAAGTTGGAAATCACCTTATCACAACAAAAGTATGTGCTTGATCTTCTTATTGAGACCAGAATGTTGTAATGTAAACCTGCTCATACGCTCATTGAGATGAATCACAAGTTGAAATTATGTCTTGAACATGTTCCAACGAACAAAGGTAGGTATCAAATGTTAGTATGGAGATTGATCTATTTGTCACATACTTGTCATGATATTGCATATGTTGTAAATGTTGTCATTCAATTTATGCATGATCCTAGTGAAGAGCATATGGAAGCTGTGATACGAATACTGAGGTACTTAAAGTCTTCACCTGGAAAAGGTCTACTATTTTCCAAGGATGGTGAGTTTGGTGTCACAGGATATACTGATGCAGATTGGGTTTGTGACAAAACTAATAGGGCATCTACATCTGGGTACTTCACATTTATTGGTGTATGTGAATTATTGTGGATTCGAAATGTGTTGAAGGAGTTAGGCTTTAGACTTCCAAAAGGTCATGGATTTGCATTGTGATAATACAGCTGCAATTGAGATTGCTTACAATCCTGTACAACATGACATAACCAAGCATGTGGAGATTGATAGACATTTCATAAGGGATAACTTTGATAAGAAGATTATACGGTTTCTCTTCGTAGCTTCTGAAGAGCAATTAGCAGATGTACTCACTAAGGGGTTAGCACACCAAACATTTGTAGGATGGATTGACAAGTTAGGCATGATTAACATTTATGTACCAACTTGAAAATGAGTGTTGAAAAATAAATTATCATAAATATTTCTTTGTAATTAGAATTAAAACTTGTAAATGTGATAGGAGTGTAATTATTCTTTCCTATTAAAAAATAACTTTATACATCTTTATTATCCCTTCACGCTAGCAAACTTTATACATCTTTATTATCCCTATCTTTTATCAATCAAATTGGCTTCGATCCCTTCACGCTAGCAAACTCTTCCATTTTGATAGGTAGGTAGGTATGTACGTAACGGTGGCGCGGATCTATGCACTGGTTAGTTTTTAGAGAAAGATTATTTAGATATATGTAGAAGATAATAACAGATAATGGCTTTGGTTTAGTTGATTAAGTGTCATGACCAAATTTATTTAAATGATAATTTTATTTGTTGGAAAAATGAATCATGCGCGATCAATCAGTTGGGCATAACAGCTCGATCCTGTCGGCCGGCCAACTCGTGGTGGCTCTAGCTACTTGAAAATGTGATTAAGTCACCTAATTCTATATGAAAGTCACTACGAACCTCAATGGAGCTAGTGTGTATCAGTACGCATGCATATGAATATATGCAAGCTTGGAACGTAGCTTAATTTACTTAATTGGGTGGTTCCAGCTAGTGCTCCACTCCATGCATGATGGCGAGCACTCTGAGGTCCACGTACTCAATCAATATCGATGACCACCATGAGTACTTCATGAGGTCGACTGGGAGACCAGTGATGGCCACGACTATCTAGCTATCACCTTCGATGTAAGGGTGATGCATTGATCTCGATATCTTCTTCTTCACTTTATATAATGGCCATGACCAATGGATTGGATGAACTATGAGTTTCAATTATGTCTTATAATAATTTACTTTCAATAATTTTTTATAACTAATCCGTTTTAAAATCTTTGTATCACTAAATTTTTCTTTGATAGAAAATAAAAAATAAAAATGTTTCAAACGCATAAAAAAATTATATGACAAAAATAAAAAAATTATATTTATTCTTTATTATTTTCTTAGTTTAAATTGAAGTTTACACAATTTAAGGAATCGAGAAAACAATCATACATGTTGAAATCTAATTTTCTACGTGTGATTTTCACGAAATCAGTTTAGGGTTTGTCTCGGTCATGTCTAGGCCAACTAATGTCCAACTCTATACACCTTCCGGTTAACGTTGACTGGAAAACTCTGAGTACCGCGGCCGCTTCAGCTTGCGGTAATTTGTAGTTCTCAGATAGCTCGTTTATATCATTTTCAGATATTTTCTCTTGCAGTTGTTTTCTAACTTTTCTTTTTCTTTTCGATGAACTACTCCTTGTTATTTCTCATTGCTCCTTTTCTGTTCGTTCTTCTCTGTTGACGATTGAATATACTCACTTGTGCTGATAAAGATACATAGGAAAACAAAATATATATTAGGTTGAGTAAGTGACATTAATTGTACGTGCATTGATCAAGCTATTATAAACACATAAACTTTTACACATGTAGTCCTATAAGTAATTGTACATACCTCAAATTAGTATTCTCAGGTTGCAATACTTTTTTGTTTGACATTTCATTTAGGTCAAATAGTGATTCTTCATTCGGCAGCTCATTTAAGTCTTGATTCATAATGAATTCTTGATCTATGTTAAATATTTTGTATGCAATGTTACAAATTATATATGCATGTAAATAGTGAAATATCTCACCAATAAATATTATTTGAATAATTCATTTACATATCTACATAAAAGAGAAGATACATTAGCAAATATTCTCAATCAATGAAAACCATAATTTGAATAACAAAAACTAACAAATAACACTAGCTTAATTAATTTATTGATCATGGCTTTACTTGAGAATTACAATATTATATTTTAGAAAATTGTCAGTAATGTACCTGGTGATATATATGTCAAAATAAGTTAAAATTTAAATTTCTCTACAAAATTAGTAACTACTACGTGTATATGAAATCAAAAATATTCTCTCAAAGGTAAATTAGTTTGATTAAACAATCTATTCGATCACATACGACAATAATAGAATGTTTGTATAAAATCAATAAGATATAAGAAGACAATAAATATAACATATACATGGAAACAAAAATATGTTTTATACAAATTGATTTATTTTGCATTGGTTACTTACCTACTTATTTTCTATACAACTTTCTTTAACTTCTTTTTGGGAAAGTTGAAAGAAGTTCTCAAAAGTTTCTCACTTTCTCATTCTTTGAAATTGGTTTTCTCTGACTAATGTACGTGAGCTCAATGAATTATAAACAAAATGCAAAGACTGGTTGTTTAAATATGATCTTAGAATAGAGAAAGCTTTCTCTGACTTTTATTACTCGTGAAATAAATTATAATTATGAAGAAACGTGTGAGATATTTATTTATTGAGAAAATTAATTACTACTTATGACACAACATGTAAGGGGTCAATATATGAAAATTTATTGCAATTATTACTAATAATAATTATACAATTAGATCATGTTAAGATGAAAAACTCAAAATTATTAGAGAGATCATGAGTCCACGACTCATCTGACCCCCTTAAAGTATATCCACCACATAATAGGGAATCAATACATAACAGGGAATTAAAGAAATCTCAAATTAGACCACTCAATTTAAGTGAAGACTCTAACAAACAGCACAATACATACATATATATGTTGATAATACTTGATATATATATATATATATATGTTGGGCATCGATAAATTTTTGTTGACGCTTTAAGTACATCGGTTGAGATATAAAGCTAATCTCCTACGTATTCATGTATTATTATCAACTAGATGCATGTGGAGTAAGAACTGATCGACAAATTAATCCAGCATCGATCGTATATATATGCATGCATTGCATTAGGTGACGTTTGTTTGACATGACTAATAGATATTGTACTAAATAAACAGAATCAAATCTCTTAGAGCATTCGTATCTATAAAATAGAGAGGAAGTCCTATTTTGAGGAATTTCTCACCTATTTGAGGAATTCCTCTTCAATAGGAAGTCTTATTCTTATTTTTCGTGTAGCGGTGCAAAAAATAAGATTTCCTATTATTATTCATTATTATTTAAAATTTTAATTTTTTATTTTCAGGTAATATTTTTAATCAATAACCAGGCAACACGTGTCATCTTGATACTTGTCATTATTGTCTGGAAAAAATAGACGCGTGTTAATATGCTTTGAATCAATTTTGTATGCCGGTAGCATACGGGAGCTAAATGTAATCTGAGTCATGTTGGACTTAAGTTTTTTGTTGGGCCTACATTCGTTATAACAACGTGTTTATTATGATTCTTTATTTCGTCGCGAATCAAAATTGATATTTTTTTAATTTATGATTTTTGATTCATTTTCTTCACGAAAGTTATAGAGAACATTAATATGAACTCGTTCGTATTTTTATTGAATATTTTGGAGGTCCGAGCTATTTATTATGAATTTTTGAAGTTTTCAGAGTAAATGGTTTATTTAAAATATTACAATTGATTAATATTTCTCAGTCGTCGGATTAAAATTTTGAATGAAAATTGACGGCTCAGATCAATTCAACCGTTAGAGGACACGTGTCATTGATTGATTGGTTTGTAATTTTTTTAAAACTTATTAACCGACACGTGTATTACACACGCCTGGTAGAAAAAAAAAATTGCAACACCTCTGGCGTCACCCATGTGCAGTGGAGACCACCAGAGAACGTCTGAGCAAGCTTCCTCTTCAGAGGACGCCGACGAGGATGTTAGAGGCGTCCACGTCTAATCGCCCTTTGGATTCCTCACCGCTACACGTTGTTTCGCCGAAAAACTGGGATTGTCCCCAAAATCTTGAACTGCTGCAGCTGCTCTCTGAGAACCTTAGCTAGGGGTGGTTAAGCTCAACCATGCAAGTCTACATACATACACGTGATCTGTTATTGACTTCAAACCATCATACATATCACATGACATGCATGATGGTACGCAACTTACTGGATAACCCCCAATAGCTAACTTTCTATCAGAAACTTTTTACCGGCAAGTTCATATATGAGGTTTCTACGTACGTATTATGTATCATCTATACGATTAGAGTTAATTAAACAGTCTCACATATACTCACGTGATTCATGGCTTTGATAATTTGAAGCATGTGTGCAACTGATTAGCTAGCTAGATGTGTATGTATATTTATACGAACACCATTTCTTAATCTGAATTCCATCGTAATAGTTTGGAAGTTGGAACCGGACGACGTCGCCGGCGCCGGTACGATTGCTTGAGTGGCCCACAAGATCGGTTGGGCTCCACTGTATGAACACTAGGACCCAAATGGGTCCCTACCCTCAGTACCCTGGCCGTTTATACTTGACTTTCCGATGTTGTTTGAATTTTTATAATCATATAGATAGTGATCGATGAGAGTTTAGACGTACTGGACGAGACAGAGACGTACGTATTTGACTATTCCGGCCTCTACTTAGCTAATCGATAATACTACGAAACAAAACAAGACAAACAAATTCGATTTAATAAGTCGGTGACCAAGTTCTAATCTAGGGAAATGACTCGTATTGTGATAGATGAGATCACGAATTCGAATTTCACTGAACACTAATTGTCGTGAGACTCGATTGTCACCACCGTGCGTCGCTGATCTTTGTATAGGTTTTGAACTTCTGCTTGAAGATTAGTTAGGGTTTATAAACCTGATCGATTCAAGTACGTACGTACTTGGATGATCGAGGTTCGAGAATGTTCTACCCAACCTCTTCTTTTTGTTTCTTAACTTTGCCCTACTCGATCATGCAAACCCCATTAAAGTCGGGCTTCTTTTTTTTCCACACAAAGCCGCGTCTCCACAGATCGTTGCTACTTGCTCCAGCCATCATAGCAATCTTATTTTGTGCAATGTTAGGGACATAAGAATTGTCATATTTTTGTGGTTATACATTTAAGCGAAATTACACATCATTATATTTAAATATTTTATATATAACCTGTTACATTATATTTGTTAAATGTCTATCATATTCTTTATAATTTAATGTTTAAGAAAATTCACATCTTATTTTAAAATTAGATAAATATTAATTATGAAAATATAAATAAATCAATCTATGAATGGATTATTCAATCAAGTAAACATGAATTAATTTATAAACACAATTGTTCATGTATATAACTCACTGTGTTCAATCAATAATTGTGTACAATTAGTATATTAAAAATAATAACGTATCCACTTGGGTAGTTTATACGTTGTTCGAATGACATTGTTTCACTCTTTTTTTTTTACTCCATTCAAAATCAAAACTCTCAAGATACATATGATTTCTAGCTTTTTGGTTCTCAGATTATTATCTTCTTCATCTCTTCAAAAATTATATAGAATAAAGAAAATCCATCTCACAAATATAATAATAAAGGAAGATTATTTCAAGTTTCTAAAGGAAAATAACACATATATTTCAAGCCAAGATCAAGATATATACATGCCAAATCTTCATCAATATTTTGATTTTATTTAAATTTTTTTAGAGAGCCGCTAAAATAATCCACTATAGGAATAAAATGACAGTAATACAGAATTCCACCAGATTACAAGACACGCAAAATAATAAAATTATATCTTACCTCTACACTAATTTAACATAATGATGAACATGCTCTAGACTAATAAACCAGAGTAGCACAAGTAATTGTTGATTTTATTTATATTTTCATAATTATTATTTATCTAATTTTAATAAAAAAATGTGAATTTTCTTCAATCATTGAATTATAAAGGATATGATAAACATTTAACAAGTATGATGTGATATGTTATATATATATATATATAGAAAATTTAAATATAGTGATGTGTAATGCTACCTAGACTTATGACCACAAAAATGTGGCAATTCTTATGACCCAATATTATTTTTCTCTTATTTTTTTGGCGGACAAAGTAAGAAGGCTCTCGATCTCCTCTCGAGTTTGGTCACATTATATATATATATATATATATATTTGTTGCAAGAAAAAGTAGAATATACATAAAGTAGTTGCCATTTTCATTGATAGAATGTCTTATATACATGCTGATACAATTTGTTACAATAACTATCCCGATATAACAGGGATTCTCTGTATCTATCTAATCAATAATCATATTTAACTAGGACAAGACACACACCAGGATTAATGGAGAATAAATTTTCTTAAACAATATTATATTTATTTATAATGTGGAGTAGAGTATTGTATAAGGCAACAAATTAAGTCACAAGATTATTCGTCTTTTGTACATATATAGTATATTCAAGTAACCTGAAATCAAGGGTGGGGGACATATATATGACATATCAATTATCGTTAATAATCAGAGCATCCACATCCGTTTAGGAATTTTTATTGGTCTAGAAATTTCTATTTGAAGAAGTGCAATCACTATTCATCAAATAAGAAGTTCTATTCATATTTTTCCTGCAGCGGTGCATAAAATATGACTTCTTATTACTATTCATTAATTATAAAAATTTAATTTTTTATTTTTTGGTAATATTTTTTTTCCAATAACAAGACGACATATGTCATTATCATCTTAATTATTAATCCAAATTTTCAATAAGATTTTCGACCAATCATAATGTGGCACGTGTCACTTCCACGTGTCGTTATCGTTTAAATTATTGATGAAGATTTCCGGTAAAATTTTCGACCAATGAGGATGTGACACGTGTATTTATCTTCAAACATCAGATTAATTATATGAAATTTTCTATAAAAGTATCATCTATAGCTCATTGTATACTCACATCATCTACAAGTCACTTAATATTTTACCTGTAAACACATTTTTTCAAACACTTCTTCACATTCTCTCATCAGTAAGATGAATCCTTTCAATTTCAATGACTCTTCTAGGAGGAGGCGACAACAACGTCAGTAAGCTGCCACAATTGCTAATTCATTGGTCATTTAGCTATGTGTCATCACACATCGACATTGAAATTGATCATGTTGGCTTGCATCATAATGCATAACATGATTGTTGAGGAAGAATTTGTGGAGGACGATTTTGAGGAGAACGAAGAAGAAGATCTACAAAATCTAACTAGTGCTTTCACAGTTTATGATTGGCCGGTGGATCAATATGGTAACCGAATTCCTTTTGAGCCAGTTGGAAGAGATCAACATCAACAACGTACGTTTTAGCGACTGTCTCGTTGATGTCCAATCAGTTTATCGTCATGGAGAGCTTCAAAATGACCTAGTGATGCACAACTGGTTTCTTGAAAGAAATCAGTGAACAACTCTAAATAACGTGTTTTAATTTTGTGTTGTTTGAGTGCAATTTATTACGTTTTAATGTAATGTGTTTTAATTTTATCTAAATAAATAAAGTGTGTTTTTATTTCTTGAAAATTGAAATTACATAATGACAAGTCAAACATAGATTTATTATTAAGACAAACTAACTAATCACTAAAATCAAGTGGGCACAGGCGATAACAATTTGTAAAGCTTGCATCGCCATCTTCTTCTTCATGCATTGTCATCTACTTGATTAAAGATTTCCGCTTTCCTCTTCGTGAAGTACCTCATTGACATCGGGGTCATAGCCTCCAAATTCATTGTCATGATCTTTATTTCTTCATCTAAGACCCTCAATTTGTAGTTTTCTCATTAAGGATTCGTTGCTTTTCATCACTTGACTTTTGCCAATCGGCGATTTTTTTTTATTAGTTGCAATATTTTTTAAAGTCTCATCTTGTACCTCATTTGTAGGTGTCATGAACTTTTTTCCCCTTCTATTTTCTTTCATGGCCGCCTTCACTCCTTGATGTCTAGCCAGACTCAAGGTACCTTCAAGGTTGCTTTGTAGTGTTAGAATCACTTCATCCTCATCCAAGTTGACTGTATGAGGCACATCATTAATGTGAGGAGTGGCTTTGAAGTTGAAATAGTAAGAAGGTGGAGTACTAGTTTCGACGGGTCTAAAAGAATGATGATTCTTGACTGCTTCTCAACACTCAAAGTTCGTAAACTCTTTCTTCTTTTTTGCAACATAAAATGTTTGTGCTTTTCTTAACAAAAAAAAAATTGATATGTCACAATAATATCAAATAAAATGGACTTGACATTTTTTATTTCATAAAATAAAATAAAAATGGAGCTAGGTGACCGACATAATTAAATCCTTACATCATCTTGCAAATTTTCGCCAGACTCTGGATTTCTTTTTGCGTATGCAAGTGAAGTTTTCCATTGTGTCAAGTTTGGCTTCAACTTAGCAAAATGAGAAGTAAGTGCATTTTGGATCCTAGCCTCCGCCCTCGATTCACCATGAGCCATCTCCCAATTTTGTTAGTAATTGACATAATTTTTTTTTCACAATTTATCGACCTTTTGTTTGTTGCCGGAGATAGGGCATACGCTTTGACGACAATAAGATATGCACAATTGTATATTTTCGGAAATAAGCCAATTGATAGACATCTTTTGCAAAAAACTAAAATGATTGAGAGAAGAGAGAGAGAGAAGAAAGGGAGAAAGATGATAAATATGTTGTGCACAAATTGGTGTGGAGTGTGAATGAAATGAAGATAGTATTTATAGAAAAATTGTAGAGGGATCAAATTTTTTAGATTTATTTTGCAATTTTTTAGGAGTTTTTATTGAAATATTTTATTTATGCTGGTGAAAGAGCCGTTTTTACCAAAGTGGTCATTTTATTCGAATCTGGACCGTTGGATTGAAATTTCGAATCAAAATAGACAACCCAAATAGAGAAGAATGTTTGTAGCTCGATGACAATAAACCCCGGCATGTGGTGGGTTGTCATTGACTCGTATTTTTTGGGTAAAAAAATTACTTTTTATGGCGCGTGTAATGGTTGAAAAAACTAATATTACGTGCTCTGGCGTCACCCACGTGCTTGTGCTTTACCAGGGGACGCATTCTTTCTGGAGATCGATTCCTGATCGCCGACGAGAAATTCCCTCCGTCAACGATCGATCGCGAGGCTGGAATTGCACCGCTGCATGATTTTTTCGACAAAAAAATCCGATTTCCGGCGGAAACCACCGATAGAACTTTCCATTTCGACCAAAATTTTAGTCCCGTACAGATGCTCTCATGTCTAACTTCATTAGCTAATTTGGGAATTCGATCAATAACCAATGATGGCCACTAGCTTCCACATTCGATCACGTAGTTGATATATTTTTTTTTCTCAATTTACTCTTGTTTAGAAAATAAGTATAATTTATTTTAAAAAATTAAGGAAGAAGAATTTATCTTGAGAAAGAGAGCCATGCATGGCGGTCTGTACACGGCAAAATAATTAGCTACGTACGTACTCTAGTTTGAGTCATTTCTCTTTCGAAATCTCTGGGCGTGAATAACAAATTATAAGATGGTTTGAGCTTGACATTAATTGTTCATCGAATATTTGTTCCAATTAAGCAGCTGGCCGGAGTCTTAATTCTTCAAACAAACCTAGGAGACGACTATTTGTACATATTCGAAAGTAACTTTGTAAGTATACATATATATTTGGACTATGTAGTATACATATATATTTGTTTGACATTTGAATCTGAATAATGTCATGTTCAAAATTCAGACTATCATTTTTTTTTATTTAGATGAAATGGTAAAATATGGAACTGATAAATTATAAAATAGTCTACTGATTATCAGCCCGATAGAAAGAACTTCTCATGAGTAACACACATTATTACAATTCAATCTGATACCTCACATAACTAGACAGACTAAGTGTAGAACAGTAGTTAAAAAATTACGACTAAAAAAATCGGGGACCCCACATCCTGTCTAACTATGTACCATCAACCATAGTAACCACACACAGCTCGAGGCTACTCACCCAAGTCGATATCCTACACAGGTTAAGTATATGACAAAGATGGCAACACTACAATTCGACGCTCCTCAATTTTGTTAGTGTGAGTGCCACAAAAAAGAATCTCACTACACACTCAACAGTTATTCTCAATGTATTTAAAACAAACTAACATGTGCAAAACTTAAAAAACAAAGCAAAAAAAACGTTCTAATAAAAAAAAGCAAAAAAACCCCCTAAAAGCTACGTGGACGTCTGGTCTTAGTCTCATTCATGCAGTGGCGGAGCCAGCTTTGGTAGTTAAGGGGGGCCTAAATATTTTGGGATGAGAAATAGAAGAAGAAAAAAAAGGAAATCATCACCCAAAACTTGGGAAAAAATAGGGAAAAAAACAATTGTGCAGTTGTAAGGCTCGAACTCAAGACTAAGTGGCAATTAATATAACAAACTATCACGGAGATAAAATATTTTCACATTAATATGATACACACAAAACTATATAACAAATTTTGAGGGAGATCATGACCTGAGCTCACCCTAACGTACCTCCGCCCTACGTTCATGCACCCATCTAAAAACAGCAGGTGTTCTTCCATTAACAATTTCGTAGGTCATACTATGCATATGCATGAAAATCTTTTTTTTTTCCGACATTTTCCAACGTGATGGTATTCTGTCAAATGTCAAAATGCACACATGATGAATTTGACCATTGTCCATCATGACGTCTGTTTTAATTTCTCAAATTTCGAGTTAATTCTGACGTTTTCATATATATTCTAGATCTCAGTTGGTTCTAGACTTTGCTCCCAATACTCGCCCTTCAATTCCTGGTTCTCGAAATAGGCCGGCATGAAAATGGTGTTATTCTCTTTGCTGATTAATGAAAAAATTTAGTCATTTGTAGACCCGGCCATGTCCTAATTTTCAATTGGTACGTCACAATATGTTACACGATATTTATCAAAAAAACTTCGTACACAGTTTAAGTACTAGTATTAACGCTTACATGAAAATAGACTAATATAATATAATTAAAGGAAGACACATTTGATACATCAAGAAGACTAAATGAAAACCGTCTGCCTTTATATCGAGAATCGAGTCATGTTTTTGTGGTCAATGAATACAGACAGTTAAATTTGTATCCTGCGATAGATAATTAAAAAATCGTTGAAAGATAATTTAACATCATTTATTAAATATAAATTTAACGATAATTAACTACGATTGACCACGAACTCATTATTTACCAAAACATGACTGGAATCGAATAATCCATATACACCGAGCAACTTGAAATAAACTTATTCTTCTATCGATTTTTAATTTTTTTTATCAAGACGGTCTACTTAATTATATATCGAAATAATGATTAATTATTTTCTATAACTATATATAATTTTGTAAAATGAAGCCGCAACTGTCAAAGTCATTAAGGCGAGCCGGCGCAGTTTATAAGACTAATGCACGTGTCTCCCCACCCTTAAGTTGACTTCTGTCTCTCTCCCATCACCGGCTTTACCAATCTCCGGTCACCACTTCTCTTTCTTCCTTTTTTTTGTCTTCATAAAACTACAGAACTCTATACACACACACATTGAAATTGAAAATAAAGCAAACAACTTTACTTCACTAAATCCAAACCATACCTTCCTTCTTTCCCTTCAACTCATTCATCGATTCAAACCCGTGTTTAGAAGTCAAAGACTGAACCACACACCCAGAAAGGTTCGATTTTTATTTCTTTTGAGTTTCTTGCTCTGTTTTTACGGGATACAAATTAAACCCCATTAAAGTTTTGATTTTTATGCTTAATTTTGATTTGGGTTTTGTGTTTTTGTGGAACAGTATGCTTGAAACAACAGAACCCAGTTCAGAAATCATCACAGGTTTTACTGCTGCTACTTGATTCTGTACATTCTTGATTTTTCTGTGTTCTAAAAAAGCTCGAGTCTTTTTGAGCTCAGTATATGGTTGATATGGGTGTTCAAGATATATGGCGTGTTGCCGTGATTGTTGTTGTTGTTGGGTTTTGCTTCCAAGTTTCTAGCTCTCAGAACTTGACTTGTAATCTGAATGATCTGAAAGCATTGGAGGGTTTTGTGACTGGTTTGAAAGGTGGTGTTATTGGTGGGTGGAATTCATCTACTGATTGCTGTAAATGGACAGGTATCATTTGCAATTCTTCATCCTATCTTGGATTGAATGATTCTGTTGATAGTAATAGAGTGGTGGTTTTGGATCTTTCAAGTAGAAAGTTGGTTGGGAATTTATCCGAGTCTTTGGGAGGTTTGGAACATCTTAAAGCCCTGAATCTCTCTCACAATTTCCTTAAAAACTCTCTTCCTGTTTCGCTGTTCCAGTTGCCGAAGTTAGAGGCCTTAGACTTGAGCTCTAATGACTTCTCCGGTCCCATTCCAATTGAGTTCAATTTACCTTCACTTAGGTTTCTTGATATCTCTCAAAACTTCCTGAATGGTTCAATTCCGCATAGCATATGTGTACACTCTACTCAGCTTCGAATACTGAAATTGGCTGTGAACTACTTGTCTGGAAGTTTACCACCGAGTCTTGGCAATTGTAGCTCCTTGGAGGATATTTGTCTCGTCACCAATAATCTCTCAGGTGGTGTGCCAGAAGGCATATATCAGTTGCAGAATCTGACCAGATTGACCATTGGGGATAACAAGCTTAGTGGGCTGCTGAGCAAAGAAGTTGGTAACCTGGTTAGCCTTAATCGTTTGGATATCTCGACTAATTCGTTTTCGGGAATTATTCCAGATGTTTTCCACAGCCTCGGGAGATTGCAGTACTTTGTTGCTCATACCAATTATTTCACTGGTCGGATACCTCCTTCCTTGTCAAGTTCCCCGAGTATCTCTATGCTTAATGTGAGGAACAATACACTGGAAGGTACCATTCAGTTAAACTGTTCAGCAATGACAAGTTTGACCTCTCTGGATCTTGGTTCCAACCGGTTTAATGGGGTTATTCCATCCAATCTCCCCTCTTGTCGGCATTTGAATAATATCAATCTTGCCCGGAACAAATTGAGTGGCCCAATACCAGAAAGCTTCAAGAATTTTGACACTCTTTCTTACCTATCACTTTCAAATGCCAGCCATACTAATCTCTCATCTGCCCTTCACATTTTACAGCAGTGTCAGAACCTGACTACTTTGGTTCTCACCATGAACTTCTACGGTGAGGAAATGCCTGCTGATCCTGCCATGTATTTTCCAAAGTTGAAGGTTCTCATTATTGCGAATTGTAGGCTCACCGGTTCAATACCCCAATGGTTGAGTAAAAGCAGCAGATTGCAGTTGTTGGATATATCCTGGAACTACTTGGAAGGAACAATCCCAAACTGGTTTGGTGATTTTAAGAATCTCTTCTACTTGGACTTATCAAACAATTCTTTTACCGGGGAGATACCAAAAGATTTAACTAGACTACGGATACTCATCGATGGGAATCTTTCATCAGTTCAAGAACCTTCCCCTGATTTTCCTCTTTTCATGAAGAAGAATGTGAGTGTTAGGGCTTTGCAGTACAATCAAGTTTGGAGCTTTCCACCGACATTGGCACTTAGCAACAACAATCTCAGTGGAAAAATCTGGCCAGAGTTCGGGAACCTGCAATCACTTCATGTATTGGATCTAAAGTTCAACAATTTATCGGGACCGATTCCCAGTACTTTATCTGGGATGAAGAGCTTGGAGACTCTGGACTTGTCTCACAACAAGCTTTCAGGTACAATACCTCCTTCACTGATTCAACTCAGTTTTTTGTCCAAGTTCAATGTGGCAGACAATCAATTAGAGGGGACGATTCCTAGTGGAGGTCAGTTTGGGACCTTCCCAAATTCTAGCTTCGAAGGGAATAATCTTTGTGGTGACCATGCTCCGCCATGTCCTTCAAAGGAGGATAGTGCTCCTCATGTTCAAACGAGCAAAAAATCAAGAAAATTTTTTGGAAGTATAATTGGTATAGCTCTTGGAACTATTTTGGGAACAGCAATTCTTCTTGCTCTCTTGTTAATAATTGTGTTGCGGGTACATAATAGAAGAGAAGTTGATCCTGAAAAAGAGTATTATGACATGAACGGAAGAGGTGTTGAAGAACTTGGTTCAAGATTAGTGGTTCTTTTCCACAACAAGGAGAACAACAAAGAGCTCTGTCTTGATGACCTTCTGCGATCCACCAATAATTTTGACCAGGCAAATATTATTGGTTGTGGGGGTTTTGGTCTGGTTTACAAAGCCACTCTCCCTGATGGTAAGAATGTTGCAATCAAGCGCCTGTCTGGTGACTGTGGCCAGATGGATAGAGAATTCCGTGCTGAAGTTGAAGCGCTGTCAAGAGCTCAACATCCAAATCTTGTCCATCTTCAAGGGTATTGCACTTATAAAAATGACAGGCTTTTGATATATTCTTACATGGAGAACAGTAGTCTGGACTATTGGTTACATGAAAAGTTGGACGGCGCATCCTGTCTAGATTGGAATACAAGGCTTCAAATTGCTCAAGGGGCGGCAAGAGGGCTTGCTTATTTGCATCAATCATGCGAGCCTCACATTGTTCATCGAGACATAAAGTCGAGTAACATTCTTTTAGATGCAAATTTCAAAGCTCACTTAGCTGATTTTGGTCTTGCAAGGCTCCTACGTCCTTATGATACTCATGTAACAACTGATCTAGTTGGGACATTAGGCTACATTCCTCCCGAGTATGGCCAAGCTTCTGTTGCTACTTACAAGGGCGACGTGTACAGTTTTGGGGTTGTTCTCTTGGAGCTTCTAACTGGAAAAAGGCCTATGGATATGTGCAAGCCAAAAGGAGCTCGGGATCTGATCTCTTGGGTGTTTCAGATGAAGAGGGAGAAGAGGGAAACTGAAGTGTTTGATCCAGTCATTTATAACAAGCAGAGAGATCCAGAGCTTTTGTGTGTTTTTGAGATTGCATTGCTTTGCTTGAGCGGATGCCCCAAGGTGAGACCTTCAACTCAGCAGCTGGTTTCTTGGCTCGATAATACTAACATCAAAATCTAGCTTTACTTTCTGTCGATAAAATCAGGGAATCTCCGATTGTACAGCTAGAGATGTTACTACTTCAAAAAAAATGCTATTTTTGGACTCCTCAAAGTTGGTTTTGCCTGTAAATATTTATCCAATCAATTGGATTTTATAAAGAGAACAATATTTCTGAATCTGTTGCCACTGTTTGTTTCATATATGTTAGAGATTGTTATGAATATAGGAATACAATAGTAATGTGTGTGTTGATATACTCAATTGCCTGTTATTGTCGCTAATGTAGCACTTGTACATTGTTCTAATATGGCCAAACATTTCTTCCGTGAATGTTCAAGTTCCATTACTTCTTTTAATTTTCGCTTTAGATTTCAACTATGTTCAAGACAGTCTACCGTTGTCTACTGTTGAAGTTTGATTGATCTAGAACAAGGCACAGGAAAATAGTTGTCTTCTTTTTTTCTTGGTGCAAATTTAAATGCCACCGAGAATGGACATGGCCCTGCATGTGGGGAGACGCAGTGCATTTTCCTATCATGGATTCATAGCCAACATCAAGTTGTGAAAAAAAGTCTACAACACACCACTAAATAGTGATGTCTTTTTATATGACAATTTGGATTGTTGGTCAGAATTGACGGTTTGTGGAAATAGATATGCATTTCATTTTCAGTTTTAGTTTCATGCAATATTCATTTTTATTTTGACTACATGGTGTAACTTGGAAATTTATGACCTGGTCTCAGCTGTTGTTGGATCAGAAATCTGGATTCAAGTTGAGAAAAGAAAATGAATAAAAGAAGACAAATCTTATTATCTATAGTTAGAAGCAGCAAGAAGTCTGTGTTGTGTGTAGCTGTAGTTGTAGGAGTTGAAAACAAATTGAAAGCAGAGGTTTCACTTGGACAGGCCACAACTCAAGTTTTGTGATACTTGAGAGCTACGGAATTTACAAGACAAAACCTTTTTCACTTTTTTTTAGAGTCAAATGCTGACCAACAATCCTCATTAATTTTCAATGACTGTTATAAACCAAACCAAACCAGACTTGCTTTGATTTCTTATGATGTTCACACAAGAATCAAGACCTGTTTGTTTGCAGTGTGTATAGTAAAAGTGCCGAAAACACAGCCACAAGACCACAATAGATCATTTAGAATCTGATTTATGGTACCAACTTCATATAAATAAACCAAAAGCTGAAGTCGAAAAAGAATGAGGAGGAAGAAGATGAGTGATTGGAGTAATTGGTTTTGTTCTCTGAGAATGTGTATTAATACACCAATTAGAGGGAGTTGAACATGTTTGCTTACAACAGGAGAAAAAAAATTGCCACTTTCAATCATCAATGTCTGTTTTTCACATTCTATTCAGCATCCACATACTACAAATCTTACAAAACAATGGGCATACACATCACATATCATATTATATCGTAAGATGATCACTTGTTTGAACAAAAAAATGGGCATCCAAATTATCTGAAGATCAAGCATTGGATTCCATGTCATCTTCCATCTCATGCACAGCTTGAAGTGGACCGCATCCACTTTCAGACACAAAGCCACTCTCAGAGAGAGTATTCAAAGGGCTGTTGCCAAATAAGCATACCTGTGGCTCGATGTGGTTCAGCCGATTCCACTCGTCATCTGTCAGAGACCAACTGAAGATGTCTATGTTTTTCCTAATCCTATCCGGCTTCAAGCTACACGGCAGGACGCTGGTTCCTCTTTGCAGGCCCCAACGCAAAATTACCTGAAACAAAAATCAACCATTGGGTGTAAACTATAAGGCACAACGATATTTCATTATGCATTCAATGCTAGACGTAATTGACACTATGACAGTAGAATCATATACAAATAAATATAACAAATAAAATTCGGTGTGAATGCATTGGGCCATTGCTTAGGACTAAGAATTCACCCTGCAATTTCTAACATAACTATGCTAACAGAACTGAAGGAAAAGTAAAGCACAAAAGACTAATGTCTCATATCAAGTAAATTAGCTGAAGTAAACTCAGGATGTTCCTCTTTTTATGTAAGTACGGTACACTTTATTAACTTACTGACAAAAGTATAAAAAATTATCTTGTAGGGTCACACTCTAATCCTTTTAGTTGCTTGAACAAGCCACACTACCTAATCTCCGGTTGGGCCTCAGTCCAATTATAAGGAAAGTCAGTAACCTACAGCTTAGCATTAAAAACTCCCTATTTTTTTTTACTTTTTCTTCAACGGCAGCAATCCAAATTGTTAAAAGCTCTTCTAAATCACACAACTTTAAATACCAGATTAATACTATCATTAAGAAGATCTGCAATAGTTTTGGTCCCTGCATGGACTCCTATAAGATTATAGTCCTCCACAATTTTAAAACAGACTCGCCAACAGATGTGCAGTGCAGACCACTATGCAGATTAAGGACACTGCCTCTGTCTCCAAATGTTAGCAATTGTTTTCAGTGCAAGAAACTGCAGGATCATCTCATCTTTAGATGAATGTCCACTTCAGTTCAAAGGCCTCAATCTAGATGCTAAAGTGCCTAATGTAAAATGTAGAAGCTTGTCAAGTGAAAGAAACCATAGCATATTGAAATAGACCCACAACTTGGCTGATTGTTTTGTAAAGGTCCTAACATAATGTTATGATTGCACTTTTTACATAATTGGGAGCTGAAAAGCTTATGGAAGCCTTCTTGAGGAAGACAATTTCTTCAAAGTAACTTCAGCCATTCCAGTGAGTGGGAAACACTTATTTGTATCCCTGAATATTACAATCATCCTGCTGAGCATGCTTTAGTGAAAACAAAGTGAAATTTGTATAGTGTGTTGCATCTTCAACATTAGTTTGTGGAGGATACTTAACTTTTAAGGCAATTTATAGAAGTCCACTGATTGAGCTTGTTTTGAAATATGAGTATACTTCAATTTCAGGAATCATTGCTTGGATGAGATGAAACATAAATTCTTGTAGAACTAGTGCCATAAACGAGTAATAGATCAAAGATCTCAAGTACCTGCTCAGGTGATTTTCTGTGGGTGCTTGCTATTTGTTCAACTGTTGACAATTTCAGCATAGGTCCATGCACTGACCTTGACCTCCTGAAGGATATGCGAGGAGTTCCCGGCTCATCTTCCCCACCTGAACTGCTATCAGACGGCCCAGGATTGGAAGCTGGGACTCCTAAGGGCGTGTGAGCTGACACGTGTATACCTTTCAATTGACATAACTTTACAAGTTCATCTTGCCTCCAAAAAGGGTGCAACTCCACCTAAAATCACAATCCGTTAGACTTAAAATTGGATCCCAAGGCATGCAGTAATCACAAGGAGGGAATAGTAAAAACAAGATAAAAGTCACAAAATAGTTTTGTTCAGAGAAATCTGGATCCTAACAGACCAATTGAGATGATACTAATAACAACTATACAAATCTAGCAAGATGGAAGTCATACATTCATAAAGAAGCCCTTCATGGTAGAAGAGAGACATGTAAACGATTCAGCAATGTTTATATACTTGGCTACATTATTGCTCAACAATGTGGAAAGTAAGCCGGAGAGTAGTGATGGGTATTAGTTCTATCGTATGAGTTTAATTAGAATCAAGTACATTTGGAGGCAATAGTAGGAAACATATGTTCACAGATATGAACTGTGCTGGAGTATAGTTCTTTTCGAGCCAGAAATGTGCTGGTAGTCTGCTTCATGGGGAAGAACTCATGTGGTTGTAAAATCTATCTACATCTCAAATGCCATAGGTATACAGGTAACTATCGAAGCTGGAGACATATCAAGTAATGTATATTAGTATATGCAATTGGCTGTAACTCAACAAGATCTCAACAGGTTCCTTCACAATAAATTGAATTTCACAGTCCAATAACTACAAAGTAATAAGTCATCCAAATACATAAAAAATGGCAGAAGATGTTATCTTGAGGAAAGCTAGATTTGCATATCTTTTGCATACTACAAAATCAACGTCTTAAGCGATGTTCAACATATTTAGACCTTGGAGACATGAAGCTGAACAAGGGAACTGACAGAAATCAACATGAAAATGCATTGCACCATTCACAATATCACAGTTATATGATCCACAAAGGGACTCGAATCTTATGAAGTAATTGATAGATATAAAGAAACCAACCTGATTGACTGCAGGCACAATTTTCACAAACTTAAGCAACTGTTTGATCTGCTCAACACTGAAATTGCTGACCCCAATAGCTCTAACCAGACCCAACTCCACCAGTCCTTCCATAGCCTTCCACGCTTTCTTCAACCGATTCAAGAATTGCCTATACTCACTCCCCGATTTCGAAGGTGGATCAGTGGCATCCCCAAACGCAGAGCTATCAGGCCAATGCATCAAATACAGATCTAAATACGAAACCCCAAGGTTCTTCAGCGAAACTCTCACATAGTTCTCGATTTTATTGAGAGAATTCATTGTACAATACAGCTTAGATGTCAAGAACACATCTTCCCTCTTCAGTGAACCCTTAAATGCTTCGGCTAATGCTTCACCAACTTCAACCTCATTACCATACAGATGTGCACAATCTATGTGACGATAACCTACCGACAATGCTGTTTTCACAGCATCAACACAAAGGTCTCCACCACTCTGCCATGTCCCGAGTCCAATGGCTGGGATTTTATCTCCTGTGTTCAACACAAAGTAGTTCCCTGGTAATCCTATCTTTCCTTTCATTTCCCCAAAAGCTTATAAATCCAGATAAGACTCGAAACAAACCCAGAAACCTCAAAACAACACAAACCCAGTTCTGGTCTATAAGTTCCAAGCAGATTACACAAAACCCAGAATCTCAAAAATGAAAAAAGCCAATTCACCAAACAGCAAAAGCTAACAAACCTAATTCCTGAAACATGTAAAAAACACACTTCCAGCTCAAAAAGCTAAAAACTTTGACGACAAAAACCCAAACTTTTCTACTTCGTCAAAATGTATGAATGAGCTAAACCAAACCTCTCTTCTCACCTTGACAAGCAATAAAACAAAACCCAACTCTTCAATGATGTAACACAATCATAAAACCAATACAACCATATCAAGTCTATAACAAAATAAATATATATATATACATATATATCCAAAGGTCCATGGTCAACAACGGCAACAAAGAGCAGTGAGAAGAAAGAAAAGAAAGAAAGCAAGCTTAGCTGTAATATCAGTTCCTTTCTTTGCTCTGAGAAGAATGCAAATGACAAATAGTGCGCTCTGTCTATTATTTTTATCAAAGAAAATTGTCTTTTTCTACTTGAGACATAGAAAAAGCTTAAGCTTATAAAATTCAAAGGTTTTACGGCACCTAGCTTAGAAGCATCGTCTAACTCTATAGATCCTACACCCACCACCCACCCAACTTACAACGACATTTGCATTAACATCTAAACTTGACTTTAATACTATTACTACTACAGAGTTACATACATGCATACAGAGCTATGAGAAATTGTGAATCATTCTCATTCATTCTGTAAAGTTGTAACGAATAAGGAAGCTTTGGCAATTACTGCCATAACGGTAAAAGAAGAGGTAACTTATAAGTACACTTGAGTGATGTGATGACGAAGAAGAAAGAAGAAGGTACGGGGTGTCAGAGACATAACAGAACTCCCATGTGAGCTTCTAGACGATTTGGGTTTTGATATTTTTGTGCATTGCACTAGAATTCAATGAAAGATCTCACTTTTACTCAAAAACAGAACGAAAGTATGGTACTTTTTTTTCCAAGTACACAAGTAGTCAAGTACTCTTGGTCCCAGGTTTGAATTATGTAACAGGTAAATAAGAAATGGATTTACTTCATAGGAAGCTAGCATTGTTCTTATAGCACTGGTTTATTTACATAGATGAGAGAATTAAGAAACATATATAAAAGTGATAGAGAAATATAAAAAGCATAGGAAACAAAAACAAATTAAAAATGCTAAATCTGGTGTCTTTATTTATGCAGCTGCTACCAATTTGTATCTTTATTTGATTGAACCTCCCCATTTCACCATCTCAACTTAGGAGGGAAGTACTACAACAGAAAAGAGAAAGCAAAGTAAGAACAGATAACATATATAACAAATGTGATACTAGCTCAAGTTTGATTCAGAGAAACTAGAGGAGCTTGTAAATAAGTTACACTAGGCTAGGCTTTTACCTTCTCAATTAGAGAGAGATAGTAGGGCTTGACTTCCTCTACATCAATGCGAACTTTGCTCTTGCTGTATAGGTCATACTTGCTGCATACAGATGATTGAAGTTAGTTTTGATCTAGCACATCTTCATAAAAAACTGTGGTAGGAATATGTAGCAATCATGTATTTCGTATAGTGTTAGTGAATTTTACATTACAGGAATGGAGAAGTGAAATGTTCTTACTTGAACACTTTGAGCCACTTCAAATTCTCGACGTCCTCTTCATTCATTAAGTGCTTATATGCTCCTGCTCTGTGTAAAGCTGCGTGACAATTCTAATTTGTAAGTCCTGAACCTAAACCACGACCAGCTTTTCGAAACTAAAAATTTCACATTGTACTGTACCATAAAATGAATGGTATCTGATAATGAAAAGACCAGCTGAAGGGAGAGTACTATTGTTCGCCTTGGCCACCTGGCGACGATGAAGAAATCATCATATTAAGATTTTGCAAAACATTATATATGATATAGTGTATGCAGAATGCTAAAGTTGGGATAGCTATGTTTGGCTAATGTGTATATATACCAAGTACATGTAGTCATCGTGTCCCCATGACATCAAATACATTGTTAAGTCCACAGCCTTCAGATCAGAGTAAATTCCAGATTTGGTGTTATAAGCAGGATTGTTGTAGTCAGGGTTTCCCTTGAAATGCTGCAAGAACAAAGCCACAGATCGTTAGAAATTACAATCTGTGGCGATTCATTTCACATTGTCGATATACTTCTAGCACTTCTAGCGTCTAACTGTCTAAGTACAAAGTTACAGAGAGAAGACCTTGTGATAAACAATTGACTCGTCAAAGGCACATCCAACAGGAAATGTGTCTCCTTCAATCAGTAACAATAGTCTATGTTAGACATTTATGCTAAAAAGTTGAAGACTAGAGGTTAAACATTTGCAGAAAAAACTAAGAATTAATGAGGAAACAACACTCAATTCTCACCTACAACAGCCCACTGAGGAAGCTCACCGAAGGCAGGAAGATGAAGCACCTTTCCAAGATCTACATTTCACCAAAGACAAACGAAGTATAAACAATTGATGCTCTTGTGCTATATAAACAAACTGAAACTAATGTGGAATTAAATTATACCATGGATCAAAGCACTCGAATGCAGCCATCCTTCATTAGTATTAGAGATTGTTGTGTTATTGTGTTACTGATTCGGTGATGATGATGCTGGCTAATTCTCCTATTGTTGATTCTCCTGGTTCTTCTCAGGAACTGCTGCTTACTTGCTTGTTGCTCACGTTTGTAACAGATTCTCTGTAGATTACTCTGTAGATTACTTTCCTTATTGCCCTCTATGTATATGCTGTATATATAGCAGCTTCTGACTGATGTATAGTGAGACAGATTGATCAATATAGACAGTTGCTCATTAAACCAGTTTCCTTCTCATCTTTTTCTACATGGTATCAGAGCAGTGATCCTCATAGGACCTGCTTCGCTATATATCGTTTCCTTACATTTCATCTTCATTCTATTATCCTCTTCACAATGACTGGAAGTTCATCTTCCTCTTTACCAAAATCTGAATTCAGTGAATATACAACTACATCTCATTCCACCCGTCTCATATCCACATTACTAAATGAGTACAACTACATCTCTTGGTCCAATGCCATGACGCTTGCGATTGGTGGCAGAAACAAGCTTGGATTCATCAACGGGAAAACTGAAAAACCTGAAGACACGTCTTCAGATTTCGATACATGGCTATCTCAGGATCAACTTGTAAGAGCCTGGATCATTAATTCCATGGAGCCAAAGCTACATCAGATCTTTCAATATTATGACTCAGCTTATAAAATGTGGATGGCAATCAAAGGATTTTATGGAGATCTAAACAACTCAGCAAGAGTTTTTCAAATCAAGCAAGAAATCACTGCCCTCAAACAAGGAAATCTCACTTTCATCGAACACTATGGACAACTGACAGCAAAGTGGAATGAACTTGATGTCTATAGACCACACACTACAGATGCTGCCACAATTTTAAAGAGAGGAGAAGAAGATAAGATCTTCGAACTTCTAACCAGCCTTGGGACTGAGTATGAGGATGTAAAGAGAAATATACTGATGGCTTCAGAACTTCCTTCTCTGAACTCAGTTAGTGCTACAATTCAGAGAGAAGAAACAAGCAGAAAGGTGATGCAAACTGAGAATACCATTGCCTCTGAAACTAGAGCTTTTTCAAGTAGCAGGCCATACAAAGGCAAGAGACCTGATTTGGTGTGCACTCACGGCAAGAAAATTGGACGTACAGGTATAGGCCACCTCAAGGAAAAATGCTGGATTCTATATCCTGAACTGAAGGCAAAATTCAATGAAAACACTCGAGAAGTCGAGATCAACTCAAGAGTAATTACAAGACTAGTCATACCACTAACATGGTTGATTACACGTCTAATCCCATCAACCTGTTACACGAGTTTGCCTCATACATTCAACAGAAACAAAGCAAACCTCAAGATAGTGGTACTACTGCCATGTTAGGGAAATTTGCTGGATTTCTTGCTGAGTCCAATCAAGCTAAAGACACAGATATTCCAGGTATCATCCTAACTATTTCTACAGCCTTAAATCTTAGCAAAACTCAACATTTGTGGATCGTAGATTCAGGAGCCTCAGATCATATGTCCAATGATAAAACCTCTCTGCTTAATTATCAGTCTTTCTCTACTCCTTCTCGTGTTTCTGTGGCTAATGGTCATACTGTGCCAATTCTTGGGAAAGGAACACTAAAATTCTTCTCTCCTCATATACAGTCTAGTGTCTTATATGTTCCTACCTTTCCTTTCAAACTCATGTCTGTAGGAAAATTGACTAATCAACTCAATTGTCTTGTCACTTTCTCCACTCATACTGTCATTTTACAGGACCAAACAACACTGAACACGATTGGTAAAGGGTTCTTCCTTAACAATCTCTACTACATTTCAGTCCCTTCCAGCCAGCCAACGAGTCTTCTTGCCAAACCAAATTCTCCTGAACTTCATCAAACGTTATGGCACAAACGTTTAGCTCATCCTTCCTCCCATGTCTTGTCTTTTTTGTTTCCTTCAAAATGTAACAATAATGTTGAATGTGAGACTTGTCACAAAGCCAAATCTACTCGGCTTCCTTTCTCCAAGTCTGTTTCTAGAGCCTCTCATCAGTTTGAATTAGTTCATTTAGACGTATGGGGGCCTGCTCGAGTTGTATCTAAGGATGGTTACAAATACTATGTCACCTTCATTGATGATTTTTCTAGAACCACATTTATTTATCTACTGAAATCAAAAAAGGATGTAAGTCAAAGTTTTCAGAACTTTCATAATCTCGTAAGAAATCATTTTGCCTTTAACATTGGTACTTTGAGATCTGACAATGGCACTGAGTATACTTCCAAGATCATGCAAGATTATCTTAGTGAACATGGCATCCTTCATCAAACAAGCTGTGTAGGCACACCTCAACAGAATGGTGTCTCTGAACGCAAGAATCGTGATCTTCTGGAAAAAACAAGATCTATTATGCTACAGTCACATGTACCAAAACAATTCTGGTCCTATGTTGTTCAATGTGCTGCCTACATCATCAACAGACTCCCTAGCAGTGTCCTCAACTTCAAGTCACCACTTCACGTTCTGAAAGGAAGAGAAATCAACATCAGTCACCTTCGTGTTTTTGGCTGCGTTTGCTATGTGCATCTCCAGGCTCATCAAAGAGATAAAATTGACTCTAGAGCTGCAAAATGCGTGTTCTTAGGGTACTCTTCCTCACAAAAGGGATACAAGTGTTATGATACTGTCGGTCAAAAACTGTTTATCACCAGGGATGTCAGATTTGGTGAAGAGCAATCTGGTTTTCAAGCTTCAATCAGTAACCTTCAGGGGGAGCTTTCACATGAGGTATTTGATGTTCCTTTGCTGGTTCCCACTGATCCCTCTCTTCCTGATAAAAATCATATATTCCCTCATGAACCTCCTACTCAGAACATCGAGGATCCTGCCACTATCATTGAAGATGACAGATTAGAAGTTGCTAACTCAGAAGCAGAACTCCCTGTGGATTCTCTTCCCCCTCAGAGATATCCTAGTCGCACTAGGAAAGCCAATGTAAGATTGGAAGGGTATGAATCCTACACTCCCAAGCACCATCTTGGTAATATGTGCACTCTAAACAAAGTCTCTGAGTCTCATAGGGCATTCCTCAACCATTTGTCTAACACATCAGATCCTACAACCTTTGCTGAAGCATCAAAATCTCTAGTTTGGAGAAAAGCCATGGCAGATGAATTACAAGCTCTTCATGACAACTGCACTTGGAGTATTGTTCCTTTACCAGCAGGTCACAAAGCTATTGGAGCAAAATGGATTTACAAAACAAAGTTTCACTCTGATGGCACAATTGAAAGACATAAAGCTAGATTGGTCGCACAAGGGTTCACTCAAACCTTTGATGTGGACTACACTGAAACATTTGCTCCAGTTGCAAAAATGAACACTGTACGGGTTCTCTTGTCAGTTGCAATCAATCAAGGCTGGAAACTGTTTCAAATGGATGTCAAGAACGCCTTTCTTCATGGAGATTTAAAAGAGGAAGTCTATATGCGATTGCCTCCTGGACACGAGCAAGAGAAGACACATGGGATAGCCTGCAAATTACACAAAGCAATCTATGGTTTAAAGCAGTCCCCAAGGGCCTGGTACTCTAAACTAAGCTCTGTTCTTCTTGCCTCAGGGTTCAAAAGGAGTCATGGTGATTCCTCTATGTTTGTTCGCACTGGTACTGAAGGCAAATTGGTTGTCTTAGTCTATGTTGATCTCATTATCACTAGAGATAGCAACACTGAGATTCAAGCCTTAAAGGCCTCTCTTCAGTCCTCCTTTGCCATTAAGGACTTAGGACAATTAAGGTACTTCCTTGGCATTGAAATTGATCACTCTCCAGGCTGCCTATTTTTAAATCAACAAAAATACATTTGTGATCTCCTTACAACAGCAGGTATGCAAGACACCAAGACTGCTCGGTCCCCTCTCCCTAGTGATCTTAATCTAAACTCTACCAGTGATATCCTCACTGATATTTCTTCCTATCAACAACTTGTTGGGAAGTTGATTTATCTCACTATTACACGTCCTGATATTACATATGTTGTTAGCATTGTTAGTCAGTTTATGCATGCTCCTCATTCTTATCACCTACAACTGGTTAAACGTATCCTTCGATACCTGAAAGGCACCATCACAAGAGGTATTCTCCTTCAGAAGCATGGTCATTTCACTCTTGAAGGATACACTGACTCTGATTGGGCAGGCAATGTCATCGATAGGAAATCCACTACTAGTTTCTGCACATTTGTTGGAGGTAATCTTGTCATTTGGAAGAGCAAGAAACAATCTGTGGTTGCACGATCCAGTGCAGAAGCTGAGTACAGGGCCATGGCCTCTACTGCTTGTGAATTAATTTGGTTAAAGTCATTACTCAGTGATCTTGGCATCGTGTCTTCTGCTCCTATTCGTCTCCATTGTGACAATCAAGCAGCCATGCACATTGCAGCCAATCCAGTCTTTCATGAAAGAACCAAGCATATTGAAGTGGACTGCCACTTCATTCGCGATCAAGTACAGTCCCAGGTTTTGTCTACTGCTTACATCAAGTCCAATGAGCAGCTGGCTGATATTTTCACCAAAAACTTACCGACTGCTCAGTTTGATCGACTTCTGTTCAAGCTTGGCTCTCGAGAGGCTCTTGTTCCAGCTTGAGGGGGAGTATTAGAGATTGTTGTGTTATTGTGTTACTGATTCGGTGATGATGATGCTGGCTAATTCTCCTATTGTTGATTCTCCTGGTTTTTCTCAGGAACTGCTGCTTACTTGCTTGTTGCTCACGTTTGTAACAGATTCTCTGTAGATTACTTTCCTTATTGCCCTCTATGTATATGCTGTATATATAGCAGCTTCTGACTGATGTATAGTGAGACAGATTGATCAATATAGACAGTTGCTCATTAAACCAGTTTCCTTCTCATCTTTTTCTACAATTAGGGTAGTCTTTTCTGATAGCTTCAGCAGTCTGCAAAAGATGCTCAATCTGAGGCTCATCCAAATCCGGATCACTCTCATCCACAACTTCATTCAGAAGTTCATAGCATTCCCATATGCTCATTTCCACCTTAACCAATTTGCCGTATTCTTCTCTCATCCACTTCACCTACATCAGCAAAACCAAAATTTGTAATTCCATATACCATAATGTCACACAACACAAATCATTGGCATGGATTGAAAATATTCACAACTAATTGATCTACGCATTTTATGCTTGATTCTTAACGTCTTTCTCTTTACATTTAGCTTTGTTTTGACTTTAGTAAATATGTTTCTAACTTACTTTATGTTTTTAGGTTGAAAATAAAGGAGGCAAAATGGAGTAAAAGCGCAGAAAAATGAAGAATTCTATTTCGACTAGGAATCTTTGTTAGAGTAGAAGTCCTTGTAAAAATAAGAAAGTGAATTTGAAACACGTGTAAAATATTTCTTAAAGTAAAGAGGAAGTGTCCGGATCTTTCCTAATTGATGAATGAAACTTTTCCTAATTGTGATTGAAGAAGAATTGAAATCCTAGTCCACCTAGAAGAAGGATTTGTCACGGACTTGCTTATATATGAAAAATGTCGACCATATTGCTATATGGGAGCCCAAATTATTCAATAATGGACCAAGATTAATGAAGATGGGTCAAAGACCAAGAGCACGTCCAACGAGGCCCAAAGAAAGAAGATGGATTAAAATAAATTATCAGAAATCGGCCATTGTACATCAGCCCACTTTGAAAGGCCACTGTGAACAGATACAGATGAATCTAGACACGGTTAGCATATAGTTGGAAAGATCTAGAAGTCTAGTTTCCAACGCAACTAAAATCACACGATTTGGAGTCCTAGAACGAGAGAAATTCCTGTTTTCGTGGAGAAGGGTCTGGTTACCCGGGTGGAGTAGTTAGAGTCCTAGAAGGAGTCGAACTAAGCTTTGCTTAGACTATATAAAGGGAGCTTCGACCAGAACAAAGGTATCACTCATTCCTACGCCTAAGCTCTGCCAAACACTCTCCTCCTCCCCACAAATCAAGCCGACATCCTCAAGAAGTCGACTACACCATCATAACGCCACATCTCTTCTTCCACCGACGTATAGGGAATTAAGAGCGTCTTTCACCAAAGAAATCTAGTGCTCGAGTAGCCTTAGGGGATTCCGAAGCTATAAAAGTGTAATCATGATCTTTTTACTCCTTAGTTTCTTTTTGTGTATTAAACTTGGTTGTGTGTTTTGGATGATTTTATTTGGTTTCATGAATTATATGTCTTTTAATAAATCTTCCATGTGTTTTATTACTTTTATTCGAAACTTGCATGTGTATTTGGTTCTTAATGCTTTGATTTTAGATATAGGGGATTCTGAGTCTAAATCAATGGTGTATAGGGAATTCCGAGCACAAAATATGAAATATGCATGTGTTTTGAGAATTTGAGTGATAGAATTTCGTACGTTGTTGAGAGTTGTATATATGCCATGTTTGAGTGAAGCTAAAGAATAAGATGATCACTTGTATATAATTAATTAGGTTTTATTTTTGTTTCAAAACATGGTATGTGTTTTAGGGTCTTCCACATGTTTGCTTGTCTATGAGTCAATGCATGTTAAAGTCCTAGGAATATGTGCTATGTTTGAGACGTTTTTAGTAAATAAATTAGGTAATTAAAAACCAACTTATAAACCCCCCATACATTTACTTTTGTGCTTATAAGCGTTGTCATGCATTAGAATCCTCAATCCCCGGTTAAGAACGATCCCTACTTATCAATGCTACATCTACAAAGAAGGATTTTAAATTGCATACGTGTGAGATATGTGTTGAGTGTCTACTTTGTGTTAATATTTTATGCATGTTTTACGCGTTATCACTAATAAAAAATTGCTTACAACTTCAACACTTTGGTTAATATGCTGGATTCGGTAAAACTCCTCGACTCCATCTCTCCGGTCACTGTTAACATCGTAGTCCTTGCAATCCAAATAAATTATAGACAAACACTAATCATAGTCCCTGCAGGGCCGGCCTTGCACGCGGGCAAAGTGTGCGACCGCCCACTTTCAGTTTTTAATTAAAAATAGGGGGGCACCACCGCACCACATGTTACTTCTTTATTTGTTTACCTATATAAAAAAAAGTACCTATCAATTATATATTTAATAATTTAAAACATATCAATTATACCTATCCTTTTTTGGACGTGCAATTATACCTAGGGGACCTATCAGATCCTTAAGTTTGTGTAGACGCCAAAGTCCAAACCCAGGAACTCTCTGCATCGAAAAAAACCCAAGAACTCTCATCTTTTCCCCTTCTTCTTGATTTTTGATGAGTTCATTGATTCCATTCACTTCAATCTGCAATTAACTTCTAACGTCTCTTGTTCTTTCAATCGAAAACGTCTTTTACTCTTCCAAATCCCTAAAACCAATAAAAATTTCTGTATAAATTTGAGGCTTCAATGATTTATTCCTCTCCCAATCTTTCATTCTCATCCATCACCCAAATTACCCAATCTTTCTACTCTCTTTCTTTGTGTCCTTCGACAGTGATTCGAGAGATATTTCGGCTTTCAATCGGTGTGGGCTGAGACTCTGACTCTCTGAGAGCCTGAATCACAATACAAATAGGTATGTTTGTCAGTTTTGAATCGGAATCATCTTTTGAAATTGATCATTTGATTATTGCTTTGTGTATTATAATCAAATAATAGTTCAATGACTTCAATCTAATATGCAATTGTATCTTCCATTGTGATATTCATTGAAAAATTGGGTATCAATTGCTAATCTATTACTACTTTTTCCAATTATTAATACAGGTGTAATTGAAACTTGGAGTTGCAATTCAGTCTTGATCCGATAGAAAGAAAAAAGAAGAGAAAAAGCTGATTCCAGGTTCCATCGTTTTGTGCTTATTGTCAATAAGTCAATTATTCATGATTCAATGTTTTGCAAGTTAGTATTTTGGATTGCTTGTGTGCTTGGTTGAGTTTAATTTATGAATCAGTAATGTTTCCTCGAAAACAAAAGTCAGGTGCTCAAAAAAGAAAAAGAACGAAAAGTATAGTAGCACTTGATCGATCCCAAAATGGAGCTATGGATAATTTTGTTATTAAAAAGAACAAAAATGCAGTTGATAATCGTGATGAGGAATTAGTTAATGAACAGAATGACCTTGTCATAAATCATAATGAAGTTAATGAAGAACTTGTAGAAGATCAGAATGAACAGAATGACCCTGTTCTAAATCATAATGAAGTTAATGAAGAAGTTGTAGAAGATCAGAATGAAGTAACTGATGAACTTGTTGATTTAGGTGAAAATGAAAGTGACCAAATGGAAAATAATGAAAATCCTTGCCATGGTGAAATTAGAGCCAATTGTTCTGAATTTTCGAAACCACCGGCTGATTTGAATATATTTGATCCTAGGGTTTGGGATAGTCTAAATTCAAAAATGAAAGACTTGCTTGTGGAAAAAGGACCCATTAGAGAAGCTGTTATCAACTTTCCTAAGGATGGTTTAGGTCGGCATTTTTCCTCAGAGCATTATGTTCAAAAATTAAGAAATGGTGATTCCTTCGATAGAAAATGGTTAATCTACTCAAAAGAGCTTGATAAAGTTTTTTGTTTTTGCTGTAAGTTATTCAAAGTTGCTCATTCAAGAAGTCAGTTAGCAAGTGAAGGATTAAAAGATTGGAAACACCTTGGTCAAATATTGAGTAAACATGAAAGCAGTTCTGAACACCTCATAAACTTGAAAACATGGGCTGAGTTGCGAATGAGATTGAAAAAGAATCAAACGATTGATAAAGAGTTACAAGAGTTGATTAAAAAAGATACTGAGCATTGGAGAGAAGTTATGGTCAGAATAATTGTTGTTGTCAAATGTCTTGCAAAACATAACTTGGCCTTTCGTGGAACAAATGAAAAAATTTATGAAGATTCGAATGGAACTTTTTTAGGCATGCTTGAAATGATTGCTGAATTTGATCCTATAATGAAACAACATTTTCGCCTCATTCAAGATAAAGAAATTCATTACCATTATCTGAGCCATAAAATTCAAAATGAGTTGATTGGTATGTTGGCCTCAAATGTCAAGAGTGCAATCATTAACAAAATCAAAGAAGCAAGATATCTTTCAGTAATCCTTGATTGCACTCCAGACGCAAGCCGCAAGGAACAAATGACCTTAATCATAAGATGTGTAGATGTGCTGAGTCCTACAATAAAAATAGAAGAGTTCTTTTTAGAGTTTCTCAATGTGGAAGATACATCTGGTTTAGGACTTTTTAATGAATTACAAGCAGCTTTAAAATCTCTTGATTTGGATATTGATTGTGTGCGAGGACAAGGCTATGATAATGGATCTAACATGAAAGGGAAACACCAAGGTGTGCAGAAAAGATTGCTTGATATAAATCCTAGAGCCTTTTATATGCCATGTGGTTGTCATTGTCTTAATTTAGTTTTGTGTGATATGGCAAACTCTTGTCACAAGGCAAAAACTTTCTTTGGAACATGTCAAACAATTTACACTGTGTTCTCTAATTCTACAAAGCGATGGAGTGTTTTGCTTGATTATGTTGATGACTTAACTTTGAAATCCTTGTCAACTACACGGTGGGAAAGTCATATAGAGAGTGTCAAAGCTATCAAAACTCAAGTTGCCCAAATAAAAGAAGCCTTAACAAAATTATCTGAAATAAGTGATGATGGTAAAGTGTGTAGGGATGCTGGTTCTTTGGTAAATGGTGAGTTTTCAAGTTTTGATTTTGTTCTAAGTTTGGTCATTTGGCATGACATTTTGTACAAGATCAACTTGGTGAGTAAAAAGTTACAGTCAAAAGATATGCTTCTTGATGTTGCTGTGAAGAATCTGGAGGGACTTGTTTCTTATTTTGAAAAGTATAGGGAAGATGGGTTAAATTCAGCCATGACTGAAGCTAAAGAAATAGCACTATTGATGGGAATAGAGCCTGTCTTTCCTATAAAACGTCCTGTTTGCAGAAAAAAGCATTTTGATGAAATTCCAAACACTGAAAGGGAACAACAATCTGCTCTAGAGTCCTTTAGAACTGATTATTTTCTTGTTTTAGTGGATATGGCTCTTTCTCAATTAAAAAGCAGGTTTGAGCAAATGAAAACATTTGAATCTATTTTTGGTTTTCTGTTTGATGCATCAAAGTTGGCTTATTTGGATGATCATGAATTAAGAAGTTGTTGTTTGAATCTTGAAAATGCTTTGAGAAATGGTGAGGCTTCTGATATTGATGCAAAATATTTGCTTATGGAGTTACAAATTTTGCAGGAGATGATGCCAAGTGAGGCCTATGAAACAGATAAGCCTTGGTCATCCATTGAAATTATGGAGTTTGCAAAGAGAGCGGATATGTTTCCTACCGTTATGATTGCTTACAAGGTTTTATTGACTATACCGGTGACCGTAGCTTCCGCGGAACGAAGTTTCTCAAAATTGAAATTGTTAAAGTCATATCTAAGGGCTACCATGAGTCAAGAGAGGTTGAATGGGTTAGCAATTTTAACCATTGAAGGAAATATGCTAGCAAATGTTGACTATGAGAAGATAATTGATGATTTTGCTTCAAAAAATGCAAGAAGACATCATTTTAGATGATTTTTTTTGTTGAAACTTCATTGCTCAGAGTTTTCGTTGTAAGTGTTTAACAGGGTTTTGGTTTATGTCCCCCCTGTTATATCATGTTCTTTTTATTTAATAAAATCGGCGTGGGGATGAGCCGCCCATCGGGTTCCAAATCCCTAAAAATTTGAATGTTCTGTACTAATATGGGGGCACCAAATTTATACCCGCCCTGGACACCACAAAGCTCAGATCCGGCCCTGGCAACAACAACTCGACAACCCGACTTCTTAGGTAATATTTTTACTTGTTGCTCGATGAGGATCGTCATCATTACTTGTTGCTCGATGAGGATCGTCATCATGTAGCACCAAAAACGACCTAATGATCACGACAAGACCAAGACCGAGCGCTAAAGAGAGAGAAAGAAATACTAGTAGTAGTGGTGGTGGCATTGTTGTTTTGGAGAGTATTAATTTATAGTCGGCCGGAAATTAAGTCCTTCCCTGAGAATTATCAGTATGGGAGTCCTTGGCCTGAAATTCTCAGCGGCCGAGTCCTTCACTGAAAAATTGGGGGGAAATGGCGCGCATGGCATGCATGCATGCACGGCCAATATTTAATTAATTAATTAATTAATTATCGGTGCCTGTGGGGACCACTGGAGTGGTGGGGATGAATGATGTCTTCCACGTCAGTGGTGAGTCAGCTGACAGTGCGGTGGACGTGTCGGAGTGACGTGGACAGGGCGAAGAGTACGCGCGGTGGGTTTTGCCAAAACCGTTTTGGACGGTTACGGGTGTTGGGCCTCGGTTTGGTGATGATCCCACTATTATTATATCTTTTTAGCTTTGTTTTGACTCTCTTTTTTACCTGCTTATGGTAACTTTAATATGACTTCTTATTATTTACTTCCCCAGTAAAAAATAAAATGATTAGTAGAGCAAGTTCGTCTGATTGGTCAAGCAGGATAATCGAAAGTGATGTACTCCATCGAACTTCTTCATTGATCATGTGTTGTATTTGGACCATATTAGTGACATGTTATAATATGCATTGGCATATGAGGTATTATCGCAATTAGATCTTATGGACTAGAATATATTGAATAGTAGCTGCCTCTTTGTAGAGGGCATTTAAGAATATATTGAATAAATATTTACTTACAACATGTCTTACATTTCGTATAGTAATCACATTTGAACTACTCGCGAGGTAATACCATGGTTAATGATTCTAACTCTCATAAACACAGTCTACTGAAAATAAAGAAGGAATACTAACGCGGGGAAACCTACCATTCAAACTGGTCTTGAGAGTTTTAGAGTAAAACCTACCATTCAATAACAGGTTGACCGTTGACACAGACCAGTAGAGAGTGAACGAGAACCTTTCCTCGTATAACATACTCAACATTCTTAATCTCACCATCCATAACACCACTCTTCTTCCTTCCCTCTTTGTTCGAGTTCTGTCGGCTACAGAGAGTTCACAGATGAAATGTCCAGAAAGCAAACCTGAGCGAGCATAGCTGGAAGATAAAGAAGCATCAAGTCTTCAAGCATAGGTAAGCTTCCTCTGGCCTGTATATACTTGTTCTTCCAGTGTTTCAATAGGATCAGATCATTATCGAAATCTAAATTCCTGCCAACATATACACACACAAAAGAAATACAGCTTTCCGAATCAGGAAACTATAAGTACAGCTGAAATGGCCAACACCAGGATGTTGTGAAAGCATTCGCATCAATAGCGATGTTATTGATTACTTCCGCACCGGACATACAGAAACATATTTCCTCTTTTCTTTGAGTTTTCACGTAAGTATCAGACATTTAAACAACAAAGCACCAATTGTATGATTTGAAGACATGCAAAATAAAAAGACCATGATACTAACATTAACCACAATTCTTAGGTCATTTTTTTTTTCTTCAACATATCTACCACCCCTGCAGAGAAGATAACTTCCCAATATAACAGTTCCTCAAAGCACAGAATGGTCAACTTTGTGTCGTCCCTTCTTGATTTCATTGTCCTCAGAAACATATATTTATCTCAAAGTCGATGTATAGCCTCACTCTTGGCTACTTTAGCGAATAGGATGATATTGTGTGATTCCACGTGCGGGAGGCAACTTCCTTAAAATGAAAAGAACCAAAGAAGAAGGCAATATCTCCACCAACTACAAAGCAAGCAGAAGAAAACTTCAAGAGACTTAACCTTTGGACTTCAGTTAGCTGCGAAATTTAATGGCACAAAGGAGCTACTGACGCCAAAAACGTCACCAGACCAGATCCTTACCAGATAATATATTAGGTTTAGAACTGGGTGATTCAAAACATCAAGGTCTGCCGCCTTGTCAAATGCACATAAACACATCTGCACCACAAGAATCGGAACCATAGAAAACTATGTGAGGAAAGTCAGATGCAATAAATCAGCTTTGGCTTCAATTAGCTCACAAAATATTAGCCTGAAGTCTACTGAATGAATTGGAATGTCAAAAAAGTAAATTATGTGGTACACAGTATATGGTTGCAAAAACAATTCTGTTCTTGCGTATCATCTTGATGGTTTTAAACCTTAAAAGACATCAAGATCAAGGAGTAGATCAAACAAACTCACCATTACACATCTGACAAGGAAACATGTAAAACAGATGGTTGTCACATAGCCAACCTGTCAACACCGAAAACAGTTGATAACAAGCACAAAATATGATTAAACTTGCTGTTTTATTAAGAAAAGAAGAGAATGACTATCTGAAATAGTACTACCTCCTGCAGCTTCTTACGTCTCCCTTTCGACTCCACAGGGAATCTCTGCAACATCAAGAAGAGTCTGCCAACAAGACCAGAAAGATTGCACGGATGCAAGTGATATGTCAAAATACACTTATACACATCAATAGGTAACAAGTCAACCCCAAAAAGAGTCATCATCATATACTCGGGCGAAAGAAAGAGTTCAACCGCCTATAGGTATTCCAGATTCTTAAACAGAGAAGATTAAGACATCAAACAATTCAGTTGGACAAAATGTAAGACACGGTTTCCATTTGGTAAGTGAGCAGGACAGCCAGCTTTGGAAGATTGTTGTCAGAGACTAGGAAGACTGGTAAGCATAACATAACATGTTTTGTTTCTTTCATAATTTGCTTTGATTAACTGAGACTAGTAACCACGTATGTCATTCATTGATCATGCACAACGTTTGTGTATTGAACAAGACTATAGACAGATGCTTAAGCTACAAGTAAAAAGATGGCAACGGTATGTAGGGTCCACTACAGCATGTGAGCAAGTATTATTACCAACGAAACCCGCCGAGTCCACGGTTTTTGTGGCTTCTATGTTGGTTATTTAGAGTCATATATCGTAAAATTGGATCAACAGTCAAAGCTAATGTGATCACAGTATATTCTACTTTGCAGGTGCACATTTCTAATATGTTAGCGGCCAAATATATGCAATGACAATGTGCAAATGTTGTTTTACATCTTACAAATCTTTCGAAAATAAATAATTGCAGTAGACTACCAAATCCGGAGCATTTACCTTCCACCATAAAGAAGAAATCCAAGTGCTGCAATTAAAGAGACACCTGCAAGATTATGTATCAGAAAAACAGATCATAAAGATATACTGCAAAGCCTAAGAATTTAGTAATCATACTTGGTTAGCGAGGAAATACCTGCAAAGAACATCTTAGATAAGATGACTACAACTGGGATTGGTTTCCACCACAGTATCAACCACATAGCAATCTGTATCGATTCAAACAAAGTAATATTGATTATTCAACTGATATCACTCCTGCCAACATATAAACAAAGACCTCCATAAAGGAACCTGTTCTTCAACTTTCAGTTCAGAGTACAAGACATGCCATGATTTAGAAAAGCTTTCAATACTCCAGTAAAATCAGGGTAACGTGAATTAAGGTCATAATGTGGATACACATGTCACAGAGGCACAACAACATCCACGTGCCCTCCCAGTATTTCTTGATAACAAATGAAAAGTGACAAAAAAGACCAATATAGAAGCATTGAAATGCTAGGTTTTCCCCTTTAACGTTACTATCGCCAACGTTTCCAATATACTTGCATGATAATAAAGAATGACATCCATCCCTGTTATTCAGTCCCCCCATGCAATAAAGATAATAGCATCAACATGCACAGGCCTATTGATAAACATCAGGCAGAAATCAACTGAATCGACCCATCCAGCAAATATCTACCCATCAACTACATATGTTTCAATTCACATTATGTCAATAATCTAGTGAGCAACCTTGCTGAACCAGAGGGTTGCTAACTAACAAAATCATTGGCCCATTACATGTTCCCTCCTCCCCAATTAAAATCCCGTCAATAAATTGACTATATCCCTTGGGTCCTTTGGTCAACTGCAGGTCAAAGCATATATGAAAGCCTAACCTGCGACTCCAGTCCAAATTCTGTTTGTTTCCCAATCTAGTAAGTTATGCTACCTAGTTAATCATTTACTAAGTCTACGGCCCGCTGACCCCCGTTGAATAGACAATTGACATCTGGTTACATATAACATTAATTTACATCAACAGAAGGTCTAAGATTCTATTCAGGAGAAAGTGATGTGACATATACGGAAAGTTCCTTATAAAGTATAAATCCCACAATTGGACTCTCTAAGTTTGTCTTAATTCCACAATCACTCTACTTGATTCACTTCCTAAATCTCCCAAATTCAGCAAAAAGAAAGGTCCACAATAGAAAGTTGAAATGGCTGTTTTTCTTGATAAAAGGCCAACAGCTCCCATTTGTCTCGAAGAAAGCACAATGGTGGAGAAGACTTTTCACCTGAACTACATAAACTGCAGCATTGATTGAAAAGAAGCTCGGCCTCAGTCCATCAGTCGAGACCGCACGTGCCTGTTCAATGTTGAAAACATTAAAATCCCAACATCCAGGCCAAAGACACAAAGAATGGCAACACACATTCACATGCATTACTCGAGATGGAAATATAACCTGATAGTAAATTTCCGCCCAGAACAGAACCAGAAGCGCGTAAGTCGTGAAGAAAACCAGACTCGGCATATCAAGCATTATATGTTGCAGAATCTAATCAAAAACAAAGCTCACAGAGTTATACACTCAACCAACACCAAATCAATCCTACGTAAAATATCACACAAACGAATATCGAATTCCAATTCCAAACCTCCGGATGCATCTTCTGTACTTGCCGGCGGAAAAAAAACACAGCTGATCGAACTACAACACCAAAAAAACAACATTCAAAATCAATAAACACCTCCAAAATCGAAAACTCAAAAATGGAAAGCTCAAAAAAAAAAAAAAAACTACAAACCTGCATTAACAACGAAATTGAGAAAGTGGAATACTTTCTGCGTGGTCCAACCGTACTCCGGCACTCTCACTTGTATCCGAACCAATTGAACCTAAAACATTTACATTTATATTTTCACATTAAATCATTATATAAACTCCAACCTCCATTATCATCACACATCATATTCCGGTAATAATGACGTCAGTGAATCCGAGACAGCGATATAGAGAGAGATAGAGAATCGTTACCAGAGCGACGATGGCGACGAGGCCGTAGAGGACGGCGAGGCCGTGGAAGATTCGGTCCTGCCACAGCAGCGAGGCATTGACGTCGTGCCACCAGCTCGACGAGTCTCTGAGATTGTACGCTATCACCGCCGCCGCCGTCTCCTCCATACCTCCGCCGCTGAACCGCCCCATCCAAATTTCCACCGCCGAATCTTATCTCTCCACCTCTCTCTCTCTCTCTCAAGCTCAACCGCGCGCCGCCTGGGACTGTGGTGGTGATGATTACGTAATCAGTGACGGAAGCAGAGAGAGATTGATAGAACGATGAAGAAGAAGAACGCAGCAAAATCAAATCCCAAAGCTTTTTTTCTCTTCGTTGTTTCTGTTATTTTTTGTTTTTTTAATTTTTATTTTTCGTAGTGAGGAATTCCAAGTTGGCTGGCAAAGGAGGAGAGAGAAAGAGAAAGCCCGAAAGGGGAGAGAGAGAACATTGGGCCTTCATTAATGAGCTGGTGTTTATGTTTATTTATGAATATATTGACATGGCCCTTATGCAAGACTTGTGTCTCTTCTTTTGTGATGAACGTGGGCTCTTTGCTTGACACTAAGACATGCCGCGTGGCATTGATCTTTTGCCATATTTCTTACTAGCCTTCCTGCACGCGCACATGCGCGTGCGAAAGGCGTCGCGCTCGCGCGTACGACTTTTCGGTGACATATTTAAAAGTGTGCAATTATATCGTCTTCACTTAATTGTCCAAGTTCATTGCTCACGACAGATACTATCGTACACTTTCAGGCCTATCTCTATTATTCGAATACTGATCTAATTGAGATATCTATTATTCGAACACAGATATAAAGAATAATAGATATCTCAATTAGATCAGTATTCGAATAATAGAGATAGGCCTGAAAGTGCACAATAGTATCTGTCGTGAGCAATGAACTTGGACAATTAAATGAAGACGATATAATTGCACACTTTTAAGTATGTCACCGAAAAGTCGCACGCGCGAGCGCGACGCCTTTCGCACGCGCATATGCGCGTGCAGGAAGGCTAGTATCCCATTAGAGACTGTTGTTATATAAGGAAATATATAGGTGATGAAAGTTATTGTGGTTTTTGCTATATGGATAATGTGAAGCTCGCCTTGCTTCCAATAATTGTAGAGTTGTCAGCAAACCATGTTAGCTGAAACTGAGATTGGCAATGAGCATAACATGAATTTATAAACATCCCATTTTGTTTAGACTTTGAGAACGGCTTTAGTGCATTCAGCATTTTACTCCTGAATCCTGTTTTAGTGATGTTAGGACAGTTCAACTTGAGCTTATTATGTTTCTGACGATCGATGATAAGACCAGTTCAAAAGAGCTTATCAATCGGATTACCTCTAATCTACAATGTATCAATGAAACCCATTCCACAAATTGAGCAAACAACTATCAGAACTTCATCCGATGCTGCAGAAAATGGGTTTATGAATAGATAATATGAACTCACTGCACCAAATTCCGAACAAAGTCTTTCAAACTCTCCTAGCAGCAATTTGGAAAGGTCGCTGCGTTAACCTGCTTCCCTCTTGAGTTTACACTCTGTATAATTACAAAACTCCAATTGTTGCCAATTCCATTCCAAACCAAGAAAAAATCACTAAAAGCCTCAAAACAACATAAGCATGACCTCGGTATTTCTCAACACATGCATATACACAGAACTGCATTAGCTTCTTACTCTCAATCCTCTTAATATGAACTCCAGGTACACACTTCCAACTCAAGTTTATTTTAAATCTGTGATCACCATCAATTAACTATATAATATGGCTAAGCAAACCATACAACTCTGATCAATTTACTTCCCACTAACTTCATCAATATACTTTCTACTACCCCATTTAGAATTCAACAAAAACAAAAACAAAAAAAAACAATCTTCACCGAGCAGGCAAAACACATATTCATCACAACCAAATCAAACAAACAAACCAAAACCCAGAAAAAGAACAGACCTGATGGATTGGAGGGTACATTGAATTAGTGCAAACAGGACATTCAAGAAGCTCATGAACACTGTAAATCCAAAACCACACACACACACATTTCAAATTTCAAATTCCAAATTCCAAATTTCAATTTCGATTTCGATTACCTTGGAGGTCGGGGATGGATTGGGTCTGGGAGAAGAGGTTGATGGTGGAATCGGACTCGGCGACGGATCGGAGGAACTTGAGATTAGATCGGAGGCCGCGGACGCGGAGAAAGGAGAACTCGGCGCGGAGGTCTCTGAGGCCGCTACGAAGGGCGAGGGTGACCTCGCGGTAGACACGCTGCGTGGTCAAAGAGTTGACCAGATCGGTGACGGCGGTGGCGGGAGAATCTGATGTGGACTCCGGCGAGGAGGGCTTGGGTGTTGTTATTCCCTCAATCCATTGGGGCTTCTTCAAGTACATAATTGCTCACTGCCTTCTGATTCGTTATGATGGAGCCGTTAAGCAGAGAAACTTAGATTGCAAAAGAGAGAGAGAGAGAGGATCGAGGGAGTAAGGAGTGAGAGAGAACTCACGATAGTATTCCGGAGTGATACGAATCATGGTGCGATGGCCTCCTACAAGGTAAGTAGTCGCCGGAGCCGTCTTGTGCCACCGTTCTCACATGTGCCATTCGAGACCTAGCAACCTCTCTCGCCGTGCTTGTTGAGAGAGAGAAAGCGAGAGAGGCCGATTTGAGTTCAATGAAGAGAGCACAAGAGCGTAGGTCGGGAATGGAAGGCTAAAAGTAGTTTTCCAAGTTCTCGATTACTCTTTTGTCCATGCTTGATAGAGATCTGTGTTTGACGAATTATAAAACCCAAGGACAAAATTAAGAATGTTGAAAATTCTACCTTTCAACTGTCCTAAGGGCCTCTGCCTTAATTAATAGAGATTTGAAATCTCTGCTTTGGCTTTCGGCGGTTTGATTTGATGTAAAAAAAACGGTTAAGCAACGTGAGAGCCTTTGTTTGACGTACGTGGAACAATGACCGTTCTTATTCTGTTTTTCATTTTTTTATTACTATTCTACCCGTCAATTATTCTTTTTGTCTTGTTTTTCAAGCTATGCTGAAGAGGGGCAAATTTTGGTATTTAGAATGTTTAACCATAAAGACTTTTCGCATAATTAATAGAGATACAAAACAAAACAAAATATACAATATGTATTCAATTTTGGATTTCCATTACCGTTCTCTCTTACCAATTTTGGACTTATAGAAATGAATAATATTTGTATCAAAAACATAAAAGAAATTAATAATATTTTATTATTGAAAACATGTTAACTACAGATATATAGTACTTCAAACTAGATTAGACAAAAATACTTTTAAAAAAAAAATTAGAGCGCCGCAAGCCTCCCCATTAGTTCTCTTGCAACACTAGCACCCTATGGCCTCATATGATGGTGTACCCCGCAGGTTCTCTGCTACCTTCGCAGTCTCCGAGCGAGGCAAAACCTCATTTAGCGTCAAGGACGCAAGTAACTCTAAGCACTATGATGTAAGCCGTTTGTTAGTGGCAAAAGATCTGAGCCCTAAGGCATTCGTGGGCATGATTGCAGGTGTGTGGGATCTCAAGAAGCGGTGTCAATTAGGCAACACGAGGGTCGGTTTGTCTTTGCTTTTGATGTCGAAGCGGAGAGAGATCGAATCTTGAAGGAGGGTCCATGATTTTATGGCAAATCAAACCTGGTTTTGAGTCCTCATGATGGAGTCTGTGACATTGGGAAGGTGGTGCTGAACAAGATCTCGGTGTGGGTTGAAGTATGAGGGATTCCTTCGTGGCTGCAAACGGTCACCACCGCCGGATACATCGTTGCTACCCTTGGCGAGATCATCCGGCTGGATGAACTGGGAATCAAGAGTGGCAAACGAGTCCGAGCACGCATTTGGCATGATACACAGAAGCCAGTGAAGCAAGCTTACCCACCGGAGGTCTTTGATTTCGACGACATCGTCATATCGGTTCGTCATAGGTATGATCGGCACTGTAGCTATTGCCAAACTTGTGGGATATACGAGCATGCAATTTGGTGCGGTCCACCGGACATATCAGTGGCAGAGGAGGCGATGACGGCTTACCATCTTCCCATCCCGAAAGGGAAGAAGGATATTGGAATCGGAACAGTTTGTGAGTTAATGGGTCAAAAGGGATACCCTGGTCAACTCGGGAACCCTAGCTCAACCAAGAGTCCCGGTTTGACTAGGACTCCACTCTCCACAGGTGCATTGACATCTTCTGGGAGTTCTCTAACAGTTCCAAGTCTCAGGTTGTCCTTCCAAGGTATTTCAGCCTTGGCTCTCGCTCGTCAATTAGGGGTGTTCTCTTTCAAGTCTCCGTAAAAGGTTACTCCCGACATTCGATTCTCGGAGGAAGCTAGACCGATGCTCGGTGTGAAAAGGAAGGTAGCGGAGAACACTCCAAAGTCTTTGCCGAGGCCAATAAAGGTTTATTAGAGGGCAACCCACGCTCAGGTCCCATCACCTCCTTCTAAGGGTGAGGCATTACTCACTGTTCTTTATTCGTCACTTACGGATGAGTTCAAGCATATCAAAGTCTCTCTGTTGAAAAGAAAGAGTGGTCGTCGTGTGGGATCAAAGAATAAGACCAAGGAGGAGGATGCGGCAGGGAGCGAGGATGTTACGACCCAGAATAATATTACGCAATAATTAGAACTTATGCGGTTAGTTGCTAAATAATTACGTTAATCGTCGATGATAATTAGTTTTTTTTACCGTTGGTAACTTTCGTTGGCGATTTATTGACAATTTATCGATTATGTTTTTCGAGAAATTTCTTTATATAAAGTTGTAGAGTTTGTCGATACGAGTTCAGGATCACGTCAAGTGTTGAAATCGGAGTTACGATGAAGAAGTTATAGTCAGCGAAAAAATTTATGAAAATATCGAAAAAAGTTTTGTCGCAAAATCGCGGGTATAAATTCGAGTTTCGTTTTTTGGAAAGTTAAATTTTCTATTTTGGGAAATTGTGGGTTGATTCGCGTTGACCACATTTGGCGACCCAAAAATCGTCATGGAGCCGTCGCCGGCAAGATGATTCTGGCCACCTCCAACCTTGAGACTGGTCAGATTCAACGAGGCTCGTCAAGTTCTTCTATTTTTTGGTGCTAATTTTGGCGATTGAGGGCCGAGGTGAGAGAAATGAGCGGGGGAAATTTTAGGTTTTCCATGTCGTCGTCGACGGTGAAGTTTCCGACCACCTCTGGCCGAGGTAAGGACACAGATCAATTCCTCTTGGCCTATACTTTGTGTTCGTGTTTGTAAAATTTTGGTTGCAGGTGGTTATCGTCAGAATCGAACCAATTCCGATAGGGTTTGTTCGGCCTCCGCCGTGAGCAGCAATTACCGGTGTTCTGGGCCGGCGATGGTTGAGGGTTTTACTCCTCTCCCCCTCCCGAGTTGTTTGGGACCGATCGCGAGCCAAGGGGTGGCTCGACGCTGGAGTTATGTGTCGGAGAAGATGTCCGACGAGTTTTAGTTTTTGTGGTTTTCGACCCGGATTTTGGTCACTTCTCGGCTGATTTGGCCGTGGCCGTAGTTTAGAAAGGTATTGGGCTTGGTAGTAGCTTTCTAACGGTGCACTATTCGGCGCCGTCGACAGTGATTGTCAGTTTTTCCCAAAAAAATTATTTTCCTAAACGGGTCAAATTATATGTTGTTTTACTCATAATCGCGTACTGATCTCAATAATAAGGTTATTAAATTCAGTGGACGTTGTTTGGTGTGAACTTGGAATTATTGGATAATAATTAATTGATTTCACGTTATTATTAACAGACGATCCGACTATCGATTTAAATTCGAGTCGCTCGATATTTAAAATTTATGTTGCGACTCCAAAGCTTAATTATAGTGAAGGAATGTAAGGAATTGAATTCAAAATCTGATTAAGTATGTTTTTAATCGGAAAATACGTTATTCAAGAATGCAAGATTCTCAACATTATTGGTCGTAGGATTACAAGCTTAGCTATTCAATATCAACGAGTAGATATTAACCCTAATCATGTTTTGGCGCCGTTGCCAGAGAAAGATCTAGTCTTTATATTCTAATATGTCTTTTGTTTTCAGTTTTTGTTTTGTTTTGTTTCATTTCTTTTGTAGGATAACATGTACTTTGGAATGAGTGTATAGTCTAGTGCGAATTATATGAAGTATCTCAGCTTAACTCTACCATCAACTTGAAAAACAAATTACTATGGATGAACATAAATCATGTGACTTTGGCCTTTCTAATAGTATTTATATTAGTTTATGATTAAACTTAGGTGTTACATGGATTAATGCCTAAACTAATCATGAATCGATGGGTTTGAATGGTCAACTGAGCAAGTAAAGGATCACAATGTGGATGCATGTGGAATTGACTGTGGGTCTCCATACTCATCAAGTCATTATAGTTTTCATCAAAGTCCCACTTCATCTAAAATAGAATGTTCTTTGTATTCAATGTAAACAACCACCAAAATAAGAACATATTGTAACATTTGATAGTCGCATATTTATGCAACGTTTATGTACTTAACTGAATTTTATATTTAGTTCTTTCGTTACATTTTTAAGCGACTTATTATTGTTATTTGTTTTGTAAGTAATTGGAAGTAAATACATAAAAGACAATTAATTGAGATTTCCTAGCTCAACGAGGAGTAACAAGGGACTGTCAGCAGGCAAATGGACCAAGTCCAACTTGAAGATGGATTACTAAAGCCTTATGGAATGTGGATTCAGCCCATGTGGGATTAAAAAACCAAACCAAATCTGTTTTTGATTAAATGAGGAAGACCAAATCAAACCAAAGAGGGCAAAAAATCAGAAACTAACGTGAAAAGAGGGAGAATGAGAGACGTGAAAGAGCAAGGAGAAACGCAAGGCTAGGCGTGAGAAGAGGAAGGGAGAAGACGTGAAAGAAGAAGAATAAAGTGAAGAAAAAAAAACATGAAAAGGGGGGAGCCATTCTATTGTGTAATTTTTCTATCTTTCTCTTATACTCGTATGGCTACCATGAGGAGCTAAACTTCATTGTTAAGGGGCTGTTTGAAGCCTCGTTCATGTCTTCTAGATTACTTATGCTTGTTAATTGAAGATTGTTTTTATTATTCGAATGAGGTTTCTTTGCTATTTATACAGGGATGATTCTTATTTGTGTATGCTTTGAGTGCATGCTTAGTAAGCATGTTTAGGAATCTAATTCTAAGAAAATTGATGGTGTTGGTGATCATTATCTTCCTCAAGTTTCAATCGTAGAACTCATACATGCTTGGTATAAGAAACCCTAGATCTAGCAAAACACGACCGTAGTGTACTTGTAAAGGTTTGTAGATTCTCAAACCCTTTCTAAACCTTAATGCTTTTCTCTTGGTAAATTCGGGTCATTGACTTCGGGTTCTTTGAGAGATAGACAATATTGATAAGCAGACATTCAATGTTGTAAACGTAAGGATTGAGTAATAGGTTGTGTTCATAGCTTTGAATCTTCTTGGGAACTTTCATTTATGACATTAACATGATTTTGGTTCTGTATTTGTGGTCTAGATGATGTGACGGTGGTGGATAGCACTTCCCCTTAACCATTTTTATCATTGATTGTTACTTTACTCTTAATCTGTTTACTGTTTCAGTTTCGTAATCTGTTTTGCATAATTTTATTCGGCAACCAAACAAACTCAGATTGTATTGAAAATTTGTGTGGTAGTCCGTCAATGTGTCTATAGTATCATGTATTAATTTAGTGATTTTAGGTTGAGTCTAGATATTTTAATTAATTACGTTAGTGTCAGTTGTCGAGGCTGTCAGGTTTCTGACTTTCGCTTCTGTTTGTAGTTTAGAGTATTGAGTCTCATCTTTCCATATGGATTGATCCATATATTATTGTACTGCATTGACAAGCATATTGAGTTCATTATAAGATAACTTTTGTAGTTGGTTAAGCACCGATCAAATTTTGGCACCGTTGCCGGGGAAAGATCTAGTCTTTATATTCTAACGTGTCTTTTGTTTTCAGTTTTTGTTTTGTTTTCTTTCATTTCTTTTGTAGTATAACACGTCTCGTGTGTGCAGGTACCTAGTGCATGCATACTCGAAGGTCAAGAAGAACTGAGCCACTATTGCTTGGTTTAGAGGTTGAACGCTCAGCTAAGCAAAACCAGAAGTAGAAGAGGCAAGCAGAATTGGAGGTTGGAAACACAAGTGGTGCAGTGTCAGAACCTGAGATTGAGGTATAAACAAGTTCAGATTCAGAAGAAGAAGTACCTCAATCGCCATCACAAGGAGCAACAATGGGAGAACAACCAAGAACGTTGATGAATTCATTTGTACCTAGTGCTCAGGAGAATTCATCATCTATAGTGTTGCCAGCTCTTGAGACATATTCAGTGCCTCTTGCTTTACTATTAGCCCTACCTCATTATAGGGGGGTGTTTTCAGAAGATCCTCAACAACATTTGGCAGAGATTGAAGCTTTAGCATCAACACAAAACTTACAAAATGGTGAATCTAATTTTATTTCCTTTTTCTGTGAAGGAAGGAGCAAAGATGTGGTTTAACTCTTTGGCTCCTAGATCTATACAATCATGGGATGAGATGAATGTGGCATTCATGAAAGAGTATTTTTCATCCCAAAAGACTAAGCAGTTAAAGAAAGAGATTAATAGTTTTGTACAAAAAGATGGTGACATGCTTCATGAGGCATGTAGTCATTTCAAGGAGCTATTGAGGAAGTGCCCACATCATGGGTATGATATTGAGGACATGATGACTTTCTTTTATGAAGGTTTAGAGCCAGCCAACAAGACAAGAGTGGATTCTGCGTGTGGAGGTATGTTTATGTATCAAACAGGTTAGCAAGCTCAGGACACCATAGAGAAATTGGCTGAGAACACCAAGCAGTTCTACACAAGAGAGAGAACATTGGCTAGCAAGAAACAACAATCTGTATTTGAGGTCGTTACAAACCCATATACGGATAAGAGAATGAAATCAATGGAGAAGAAATTGGAGTCCATTGCTACTGCCATCAAGAGCCAAACATCATCATCATCATCTATATCTCAGGTGTGTTCTGTTTGCTCTATGTCGGATCACACTAACGAATCTTGTCCCTTTATTCTTGAAGAAGAGCAGGTGAATTTTGTGCAACAACGGGCATCAAGAAATGATCCTTATTCGAACACATACAATCCGGAGTGGAGGAATCATCATAATTTCAGCTATGGAAACACTAGCACTGTGTTGAACCCACCTATCGGATTCAAGGTAAGACCTGAACATAAGCAGGTATAACAACCGGTTGCAGCTCCAGCTCCTAATCCCATCATGGCAGCAATATTGGCTAGGCTAGAGGGAATTAAGATGCACAACAAGAATTCTAGCGAGGCATTCGAGCTTATGGAGAAGCAATTGAACAGCTTGCAGCAACAAGTGTCAACAAGAGAACAATGTACACTTCCTAGCAATGTGGTTAAGAACCCAAGATCTCAACATGGAGCGAATGTAATCACATTGAGAAGTGGAAGAGTGGTTGAAGAGATTGACAAGCCTACAAAAAAATCCTCAGAAGAAAATAAACCGGTCCTAGAACATGTGCTACAATTTCCCCCGCTTCAGCTAAATCTGAGAGGAGCTCTTTTCCGCCGGTAAAATTCTCTTTGTTTTTTCACTCTAAAAATCAATATTCGTTACATCAAGGATTGAATTATTTCAGCAAAATAATTCAAACCCATAAAAGAAAAGAAGGGTCTTCAATAGTTCAATGCCATAAGGGATCCAATGAGTTGTTTTTAGACCCTGAAAATTAAAGGAGACCCTAGAAGCTAATGCCATCGATGAAAATAAAGGAAGCTGCTGCTACACTCTGCTTCTGGGTGACTGGGTCCTATGCCTTTTTGTCTGTTCAAGCTAAAATTAGAGAGGCCCAACTCTACGACTACCTTCACTGTCACTGACAACCGAGAGAGAGCTCAAAATGGTCGAGAAACTCAGTTCCGAGTTTGACAGAGATTGAGTGAACTCTATCATTTCAACCATTGCTATAATGTACACGCCAAAGTTTGAAGCTTTTTTCTGATTCATAATCAAGAAGAAGAAGATAGTGAAAAACCCAGATGCTATCACAGACCAAATTCAATGGAATACGAAAGGATCCAAAAGCGACGAGGCCGTGAAAGATTCGGTTCTGCCACAGGGCGAGGCATTGACGTCGTGCCACCAGCTCGACTAGTCTCTGAGATTGTACGCTACCACCGCCGCCGAACCGCCCTATCCGAATTCCACCGCCACTTTTTTAATCTCCTCAAGCTCACGAATAACCGCGCCGCCTGCGACTGTGGTGGTGATTACGTAATCGGTGACGGAAGCAGAGAGAGATTGATAGAACGATGATGAAGAAGAAAAAGAAGAAGAGGAAGAAGAACGAAGCAAATCAAATCCCAAAGCTTTCTCTCTTCTCTTCTTCGTGTATGTTGTTTCTGTTATTTTTTGTTTTTTTAATTTTTTTCCCTCTCTCTCTCTCCTCTTTTGCAGGGTTTTAATTGTTCCCGTTGTACAGCTTAAACTCTAGACTCTTACGGTAGCACTGATAATTCTATAATTAAAATATATCAATCAATGATTTCAATACAACTTAATTTGCACTGTACAGGAATGCTACCCAGTCCTCTCTGTGAGCTCAACATTTTAACTAAGATATGCCTCAGCTAAAGAAACTTATACATTTCTACTCCACATTCGCTGTTACTGGTGCATTTTCATCTTCTGCATCAAATTCTTGTTCCACACCTTTGACCTATAAACACGATATCTATGTCAGACACGTAAATCTTGAGCTAAAGATCATATTCGATATGTATCAACCTTCTTGGACATATAATGGGGGATGTAGGCAAGAGTGTAACTTTGCTTACAATCATAGAAAGAAATAATCTACAAAAAGTAAAGCTTTAAGGAATTAGAGATGTTATCATGAGAAGTAATGTACATCTCTAAAAAAAGAATGTACAACACACTGAACCTAAAAGAAGAAATCTCTGATACAAAGATACATGTACATTCTTCAAAATCCAAGAAATTGGGTTGTCATTAGTTACCTCAGGTACATAATGCATTAGCATATTTTCGATGCCAGATTTCAGGGTGACTGATGAGCTTGGGCAGCCACTACACGCTCCTTGCATGCCCAGTTTAACTATTCCAGTTTCTCTATAGACAAAGAAACGTGTAATATCATATGCCAGGAACTCCCCTATATATATATAGATATTAAAACTAACAAGGGTGAAATTAACACCTCTATATTTTCATGCACACGTGCACTGAAAAACACTCATAAAAAATGGAAAAGGGCGTCTTCGTTAAGATAGCAAGATTAATGTAGATGCAAGATAAAGAAATGAATAATCCCCTAAAATAAATGAAACAATAATGAAAAAGATTAATGTAGATTGAACCAACCAAAACAAAAGTCATAATTCTCCACCATCACAGTAAACAGACTACATTATATTAAAGAAAACTCACTCATCAAATCCTTTATACTCGATGTCCCCACCATCATCTTGCACTGCTGGTCTGATCCGAGTCTCCAACAATTCTTTGATCATGGCTACAATTTCTGAATCATCCTGCAACCAGCAACCATAGCATTTTTATATTTATTGGATTTATGAAACTGGAACTCATGAGATATTTGAGCACAACACAACACAAAACAAAATAAATCACAAAAATTTGCAAATGAAAAGATTAGATGATATGTTTAAAATTTCCAATTCTAATATCTGATTTACAATCTTTGGGGAAGGCTCTGTTCATCAAACAAGAAACAGCATGTTTCACATCAATTAGGTTTCCAGAGTAAGAGCATGTTCTTCTCTGTATGTGTATTAGTAATGGGAACAAACTATTCCATAACAACAAGTACGGAATACTGTTCTAAGAAAGTACAGTCCCAATACAAAGGAGACCCACTACTTTTCAGCACTACCAAGGCATCATCGTGAGTTAAACAATGATGCTTACATTTATTGACGACTTTCAGCACTTGAGTGGACAAACCAGTTCTATGTCGACCAAATGCGAATCTTTAATCGTCAACTCTGGTGTAATTATTAGTACAAGGAAATGAGAAAACTAAGAAGGTCCTTATGTATTAACAATTTCATCAGTACATATCATTGTAGCTAAGAGTCATTCTAATTTCCCTATGTCCCTAATATTTTTAAATTTCTCTCACTTTCTTGAAGTATTAAACTCTAATTTATCTATCTGTAAAGTCCTCTGGTATATCTTTAGGGTTCGAATATAATATCAGTTATCGTTTTCCTCTTGAGTTCTGTGAGATCTATAACTTGGTGGTGCCATAACACAAGGTCAAACATAAGAGAGGGGTATCAGAATCATAAAACAATATGTATAAAAAGGAAGGGCCAAAAGCATTGTTGGGTTTCATCGAGTCATATATAGACTTGGATAGGCAGAGTCGGGATATATCAAGCTGGTACTGAAATGCTATTAGAAAAGTATGGTAACAAAAACTTATTATTCGAAAAACATTAGAATAAACTGATTTCATCGCATAGATATTTCATTAAAAACTCAAAACCTATGCGTGGACGTACATCTTTAATAGCTGTGTCCTTTGCTGCTGCGGCATTTGAGTCTAAAAAGAGTGGCTCCCCAGATGAATAAAAGTCCATGATTGCTGCAAAGATTTCTGGCTTCAAAAGATCCCACGAAGTATCTTCTGACTTGGTTACAGTGACAAAATCTGATCCAAAAAACACTCGAGTGATACCTGTATAACAAGAAATTTGAGTTTATTATTCAATTAATAATAATAAAAATAAAAAACGTAGGCATTAAGAATTTGACAATTAATTAAAGCTAGAAGTGGATAACTATGCATAAGTAATAATATAATCACATGTCTTGATTAGTTAGTCGAACTTTTTTTGCGAACTGACAGAAAAGCTCCGTAAAGGTATTCATTTAACTTATGTATGAGTCTGGAAAACCTTATAATGGCCTTATAATATCATCTAAACAGCTGAGAGGACTGGCATATTGGAACAATTAAAAGATTCAAATGTTTAACTTTTTTTCCTCACTGCTCCCTTGTGAATTATGTAAGTTGATTTAACAGAAAACAAGATGTCTTTCTAAAAAAAAGAGCATGGAAAATGAATTTTTGATTCACCGTTACAAGGTACGACCCATTCAAGTGTTTAACAGCCTCCAATCTCCAATTAAGATGTCTCATAGCAAATCACTTGCAAATTACAATCCATTCCGGTGTTCAAACAAAAGCGCATGTCACAATATGTGATCATCAAGTACAACAAATAGGCTTCTAACAATTCTAACAAACCCAGGTATTCAACTACTAGTCCAACCAAAACTATTAATTACACAACAAACTAGAAAACTAGATGATCCCTAGTCACATATGACATCACAACAACCATCCCTGATCACAATAATATTCCAAAATAAAAAAGCAATCTCACCATCAATTCCATAAAGGACTTTAGCCAGAGGGGAATTCATCGCCGACCGGGCATTCGGAAAGTCTGCACTACCAACCTCCATAACAGGCTTTCCTGGATAAAACATGAGGGATGCCGGGTTTGGCGTGGACTGTGTTTGAATAAACATACTTCTCTTCTGCACTGTACAAAGTTAACACCACCAAACAATCCATTAATCAACCCATATATAACATTAAATCACATAAATCAATCTCAGCTCATGATCATATAAACATAAATTAAAAAACTATAAACTTTTCGCATTGTCCATGCTTCTAGTATATAAATTTTCAAGCTTTGAATGAGAAACTAACCTTTGAGATGGGCCCATTTTGTAGAAGTAAACGTAGATGATGACAGGGAGATACGGTGGCCCAGAAATGACCTCGTGGTGGGGGAAGAAGCATATAGGAAATACGTCCGGCGAGAGATGAAGGGTTGAAGCCTTGTTTGAGATGAAAGACTGCGTCGAATCAATCTAACTAGACTCCTCATCTCAGCTCTGTCTAGTGTCTACACAAAGATTTTCAAGTTCAGAGCTTAATAAACCAACATAAGAACATTATGTGCACAAATCCCATTTTTCCTCCACGATTTTATGGTTTTTACTTGCATTGTTTTCACAGTTGGCCATTGTGTACTTTATTATATATTTTTATTAATTATTTTAATATCTATTACACAAAAAAGAAAGGACTCCAAAATCTTTATCAACGACTTTGACCACAATAACGTGTTAACACAAAAGTCGACCTGCACCCCCGCCCCCAAATAGTGGTTTGAACAGTAACTGTGAACAGTGAAAATAGGCTAATGCACAGCACAGTAGAACCCATCTATGTTATACTAGGTTGACAATCCATGCGCAAGGTGCGGTTATATAATCATTTGAACTTAGAGAATAAATCGCAAATGGAATTAGACATATAAGAAGCATGCATTTGATCACCATTCATTTGTCCATAAGGTTTTTGTTAAGGTCCTAACATGCATGGCACTTGGTCCTATATTTTTCATGAGAGAACAAAATTGAAGCATTAGAAAATTTGTATGGCATACATTCGCAAAAAAAGAATACAATATCAGTTTTCAAATGAGATGCCTATAGCCTAGACATCATTACCAAATAAATTCTATCAATATCTTAATTATCATAGATGGCTCAGTAACTGATGTATAAGGTGGTATACTATGTGGAAGCATCTCCTCGATCTGCGACCCAAGGTGAAGTTATCAATGTACCGAATACATTGTTGCTCCAATGGAACCGGTGCTCCTCCATTTTTATAAACTTATATTCAACACCTTGATAAAGAAACGGAAAGGGACTTATTGCACCAGTTAAGCTCTTCATTACTTTGTTTACATTAAAACTGATCAACAAATTAAGACGAACTCATCATCTTCCACACATATATTCCATAGCACTACAACTAAAAATATTCAACCCATCGAACTATCAATTAAAAATTCAGGAACCATTAAAGTATTTTTTTTCTTCATCAAAGAAACCCGAGGCAGCATCCGGGATCACAACCAAAGCAATTTTTCACCAAAGGGGTTCGTTGATATAAAGGATTCTGGAAATAGTACAGTTTCTTTGTCGTTCCTACTCATAATCTGTAGATATGAACAGTTAATCAACCCGAATGATCCAAGTTACTGAGCAACAAAAGCTAACGATGAGGTGAAACTTAACAACCAAACCAACAAAACAACAATCTCATATATACTTGTCCAACTCATCCCATTTAACTTGCAAAAAAAGTGAAACCAATAAGGTTAATTCGAAAGTCTGTTAATTGATTTGCAACTAGGGAAATTGAAAACAGAGAGATCAGATTTAGATATCAGACCCGGTGCCGTTAGTGCCGCAGTGAGGAAAAACGAAGGCCGAAGCGATGAGAGCGAGAGAGGCCGGCGAGCAGCGTTCGGAAGATTTTCGGCCAGAATGGGAAGAGAGATCGATGAGAGGTTGACGCCAATAACAAACTTAAATCAGCTGTCTCTGGGCTGGAATCGAAATGGACTGCCGGAGGACTCTACTGTTTGAAATGGAAGCCGAATGGTAATCGAGACAGAGACAGAGAAAGAGGCGAGTGGGGATCTCCATGGGTAGGTTAAAACGCAGGAGGGGTACAAGGGACATTTGGACGTAACAGTAAAAGGAACAGTGAAAATGGGAGAGATAGGAAATAGGAAATTGTGTGGGCCAAATGGCATCCATATAAATCAATATGCATGTCTTTATTACATTCATTGTTCGAAAATTCACCGGAATCGTATTCGGCGAGTACTCTCTATTTAATAAAAAAAATGAACTGTTTTGGACCTATTTCTTTTCTTTGAGTGGTAACTTAGTAATTTCCAGGTAAGCCCGAATTGTTTGCTTAATCAATCCAAATCAAGTCTCACTTTTTTTATAAAAAGAAAAACAAACTAATTTCTAAAAATGAAAACATCCAAAAACTCAAAATAAAACTCAAGTATTAATTTGAAGTTGAAGAAACTGAGGATGCATTTGAAGGATTTGACAATATGAAGTGATTTTTTATTTTGAAATATACTTTTTCGTACTTTTATTTGAGTATTGAATTGTGTTTATGGATTTTGATAACTTTTATGTCAATTTTATTTTAATTATTCATATATTTCAATTAATGACATTTATATACATATATATAATATATTAATAATTATCTTATTATTTAAAAATTAAAAAATAGCGATTTCGAGTACTCTGCGAGTGATAATCGGTACCAAAACAAATCACGGTCAATTATACCCTTTTTTAACATTGACTGCACCACACGTCTACACTCTAGCCTCAACACCAACACAAAATTCCCTACCAGATTTGGACACTGATGATTAACGATCTAGGCACCAAAGACATATAATCGAAAATTTAATAGTACTTGTTTATTTTGATCAAACGTTCGTGCATAGTTCAATTCAACTTCCATTGAATTTGAACAACAAACAACTAGGGCTTTTGACACTACTTTGTTCTATCGATCATTATATGCTAATTGAGTTGCTAATAAGTAATGATTAAGCTATTTAGCCAAGAGCTTTTAGAGCTAGATGCTATGTTCCTCGTCTTCAACCCACCCAAACTGAAACGTGACGTCAAGGAAATAGAGCAGGACAACCAAAACAAAGCAGGAGAAGAACATAGGAATTGGCCCGAAGATCCACAAGAACAAAGGAAAGGAGAAGTAGAAAGCGCGGAGACCCAGAGACCAGAAATAGCTGCCTCTATCGACTGTGTCGGCCAAGTACTCCGTCATCGGATGGTGGTGCTTGAGAAACGACGACATCTTTCTAAAGGGAGTGTTGATGAGAATGTTGGCGTGGTTGTAGTACCTTATGGACTGCACGTTGAGTAAGAATGCGAGGAGGAAACATACCAAAATGGTGAAGTACTTGATGGAGTATCCTAGCTCGATTGTGTCCCCAAACACGAACACAAATCCGGTTGTGGCGGTGTCATCAGTGCGACGATGAGTGAACTGAGCATGATCGTCATAGACGCCAAAAGGGTGGATGACGTTATGTTGTTACGTAGGGTCTGCACTGTGAGTACGCCATTCTTCGACGTGCCCTACAATATATAACAAGCAAGTTTCGAAAAGATAATTACTGAAGGGAAGAGAAATTTTAATGGGTGACCAATTAGTTAAGGGTACCTCCATCATGGCGTGGAACCAGAAGTGGCGGTTGATGCAATTGATTCCGACTCATATATTGTTAATCACATAAGGCTGCAAAATGCAAACCTCGTAATTAACCAGTACAATATCAGATTTACGTACTTTGGGTGTGAATTCAAGTATTATGATTTTTACGATTTTCTCTTTGATACAACACATACTTGGGGAGGCTATATTTCTTTCTTAGAACAAAAACCACATATAGACAAAAATGAAAAGATCCACCAGTTATAACGTCTTCTTATATTATATAGTATAAAGAGAGCTAGCTAGGATCACTCCACCAGAAGACCCGTAATACAGAAGATTGAGACCTTTTTGAGATCGGAAACCATGGAAAGGAAATATCTTGACTGCATTTTGGTACCAGCTGACCTCCTAGTCATGGTGGGATACCATCTCTGGCTCCTCTATCGCATCAAAACCCAACCCAATAGCACCGTCTTAAATATCTACACAATATTAATAGACATTTGAAACCTGAAAACTTCACATGTTGTCAAAAAGCACGAGATGGAGGCTTTGATAAAGTTGTGGTTTATACGTTAACTCATTTCCCAGCTTCGCTTGCTTTTTGTTAATAAAATTGCAGCAAATACATTAGTCTAATCAGGTGGTCGTATACAGGCAACCATCTTTTATGCTTTATGCGCACACCATAAACATGATAGGAAACAACCTCTGTTGGTATGTTTTTGACATCATCACCATTATAGTATGGAAAAGGAACATAAAGATTATGCGTCAAGGACTTTCGTACGATTACTCTCCATGGAAATGCGCTCAACTTTTGGAGATGGAGAGTGTTTCTACCGGATTACGCGGGACGTAAACTAGCAGAAACAAGTATGAGTACTCCTTCTCCTTCGTGTACGTCCGAACGTTGGGGCTTGTTCGGATGGTCGGACGCTTCTTCTCTCTTCGGATGTGCGGGTATGCGTGCTCGGATATGGCTGTTAGAAGAATACAACGACAAACGGACAGTCAGGGGTCGAGACAGGGGTGGCCTGCCTTCAACGCTCCGATGCCTAAGTTAGAAGATGTATTGGATATAACAGTCACGCGAGCGTACGTAGAAGTAGGTTGGAGTGTTTAATTCTTAGATCAGAATGTCGTTACCTGTAATAAATACCTTACATATATAGGCGGTTGAGCTTGGTGCTTGATGATGTTCTTCGATGTGGGACTGGTCTGGTTCTGTTGATGTGTGATCCGCACTTTCGGGTATGCACCCCACGGGCGCGTGCACGCTCGGATGGGGTTGGTCTTGTGAGTGAAGTTGTAGCCTTGCTGGTGGTCTTTCGAGTGGTCGGGTAAGTGTTGATTGCCTGTAATAAATACCTTACATATATAGGTGGTTGAGCTTGGTGCTTGATGGTGTTCTTCGATGTGGGACTGGTCTGGTTCTGTTGATGTGATCCACACATTCGGATGTGCGCCCCATGGGCGGGTGCGTGCTCGGATGGGGTCGGTCTTGTGAGCGAACTTGTAGCCTTCCTGGTGGTCTTTCGGGTGGTCGGGTAGGTGTTGATTGTCTGCTTAAGTGGATAAGTATATTTAATCGGACAACTAATGATGTTATACTAACAGAGAGTTTAATTGCAAAAAACTTAAGACAATGAGCCTTTTCGATCATGACTTTAGCGCCTTTACCAATTTGGAAAATTAAGCACCAAACCTATTTGAAGATATGAATTTGAATCAGATCATATAGTGACATGAAGATGAAGAAAGTTACAGAGCTCTACCCACCAAACAATTTGGCCAAAGCTGATGTCATATGCAGCACATTTCGATATTTTGCTAGCACAAGAACCTGTAATATTTATGGCTTAACTTATGTTACTGTCATCCATAACTAATGCACGTAGCTTATATCAATCACATGGTTTGGCTAGTACTAGCAAAAAACATAAAAATTCCAAGTTACAAGATCTATCATTCAACCACAAAATACTCCCAGAGTATTAGGCAGATCAAGCAAGATCGTACAGATTCCAGATAATTTTTAAAACATAAAGCATATGTAACTTAATGCAGATAAATTTCACTTACAAGACAACGTATCTTGATTCCATAAGACCAATGATTTGGATGAAATACGACCCTAATTAAACCACCAATGGTGCAATGACCTGATGCCGGGGAGTTTGCCAATTTCTTGCAGCATGTTTGAGCATGATAAAGTTAGTTTGTCAGGTAAAATGATCAGAATAATACATAATCATCTACTTCATTCCCCACTGAAAAGAAGAGAAAGTTGATTCTTCCACTCTCTTTGCAGACCAACATTGTCATCAACACGTTATAACAACAGCGTCTTTAAAAACCTAGTAATTTAAAGAGTCGTCAACTTGTGTGAAAAATATAACAGCTACAATACAACCAATTGAGAAGAAATTAATCGCAATGTTGTTACAGTCTCAGTCAAGCCCTCGGTCAATTTGTTTTCTTTGGTCAATATACTTGAGTGCATTCGTGTTATTCAAATAATGCAAATCTTAAACCTCAACAAAAAAATTATCCCCATCAAAGGATCAGTGAAGAAGGAAAATATGAAGCAAAAATGCATAACCAGATAACATCAAAACTCTCTGCAACCTCTAAAGCTTTTCCATACTAAATTGTAACTCAATCAGCTAATCATGGAGTCCATCCACATTATAGTTCCTAAATATTATTTTAACTCTTCCTTCTCTTAACCAGGAATTACAAATGGTAGAGCACTGCAATAGACTAAATAGCGAATTGAGACCCAATTTTTCTGTTTTCAGATACCTTAGAAATATAGTATTCTTCATATTCCAAGTTGTTCCAATACAATTAGATATTGTTTGGATGAGAGTGAAATACTTGGAATTTAATTAAATTCCAGGAATTCAGAATTTCATCATTTAAATTTTTGTATTTTGATAAATTTCTTGAAGATTTTATGATTTCTATTTTTCTAAAATCAAGAGAATTTGAGACCTAAATTTTTTGTTTTAATTTCCTAAAAAATAGGTATCATTCTACAATTCCCTCAAGCTAACAGGGGCATTCCCCCCCTCCCAATAACCAACTGATATGTATAATTTGTCTGTATGATTGGTTGATAAAATAGATTTGACAGGATACTGCTTATATTTTAGTTCAATTGATCCTAAGTTCTAACATTCACGGCCTCACTTTACCAATTTTTTTTCATTTTTTTCTTGTTCATTTCTTTCTCCCGAGTTTTAGCCCCTTCAAAGTTTTGGCCAGCTCCGCCACTGTGCACTCGGTTTGGGATATAATAGATCTCTGATTGTTTTGCAAGGTTTCAAAGTAGGAAGAAGAAGCCCGAAAAGGGGAAAGAGAAAGTTTTTGCATGAGGAATTCCAAGTCGGCCGGCAAAAGAGGAGAGAGAGAAAGCCCGAAAAGGGGAGAGAGAATATTGGGCTTCTTATTTATGAGTTGCTGTTTAAGTTTAATTTATGAATATAATGACTTGACCCTTATCCAAGACTTGTGTCTCTTCTTTTTGTGTTACGTGTGCTTCTTGCTTGACACCAAGGTATGCCACGTGACATTTATCTTTTGCCATATTTCTTATAGAAACAAAAAAATATAGAGATTTGTACAAAATTTGGATTTCCATTACCGTTTTCTCAACAACTTTGGACCTATAAAAATGAATAATATTCGTATCGAAAAAAAGAGAGAATAATATTCTATCCTTATTGAAATAGATGTTGAAGTTGACATATGTTTCGACATAATTAATGATCTAAAATCGAGTTCTTAAAGTATCTTCAACGATTCTGTTAAAATTGAATTGGAGAGTTTAATGGTAACAATTGACTGAAAGGAAGTTCCTCCAATAGATCTGCCAAATCTATATGACACCGACGTGGATGACAAATCTCAACATTCTTGTCAAATTTGACAGAAGTAATCAAGTCTACCAAATTTTTTTTCTTTTTCTTTTAGCCTTTCTCCTCCCCCTTTGATTCCTTCTATTTCCCTTTGTAAACAGAGGTGCAAACCCAAATTCACCTGTCTCTGCACATTGAGACAAAAATACAAGCAGATCAAACTCATTGAAGACCTTAACGAACTATATATATGTTGATGATTGAATCCGCAAAGGAGAACCGAAAACGCTTGAGGAATTGCGATGGATCTGATGGATTTGTGAAAATGATATCAATATAACTTTGGAAGGGTGTTGGATTTGTGGGTATAGACATATTAGGGTGTTGGGTGTGTGATTCAAGTACTAGGGTGACAACTATTTACTTAAATTGAGACTTGAGAGAGACGGCTTTTGTTGAATGTGAAGCACCATGGAGAAAGAAAAACTTCGTTGAATATATAATAAACTAATAACAAAATAGCATCTCGTTTTGGCTAATCGGTTGGAATGAAAAATACAAGTAAGATGTCAATTGTCATGTCATATGTCAAAATTCAAATTTTGTATTTTAATTTAGCACGTCCATTGAGATGCTCTAAATATGTTATCGATGAGTACTCATAGCATTCATTCAATAACAAATTACACATCATGTAATTTAGAGATCTTATTTTCTCATTTAGGTCACTAAACTTTTTTGTTCTAGATAATGTCACTTTGACTTTTTTTTTTCTTGATATTTTCTTTTTGCCATTCTATATCTTTAATACATTCTTATTTCAATTCACAAAACCCATAGACCTGTTTTCAAACAAAGCTCGAAGAAAGAGAAAGAGAGGGAGAGAGAGAGAAAGATGCCGACAACGAGGACCGTGATGCCGTCAAGGACCACGACACCTTCGCGTTGCACGACGGAGCAGACTAAACCATCGACGGTGGAATGAGATTTTGGGAGAGAGCGGCGCCGATGAGTTCAATTTTTTTTTGTAGATTTGTTGTTTATAGTGTTTGGATTTGTTTTATTTTGATTTTGATTTCAATCTGGTTGATATCGTAGTATGATATTTTTTTTCATGGATCAATTCATCCTAATGATACTATTGTATTCTTGTTTCGTTGATTTACGTGTTGTTATGTTTTGATGTTGTTGATTTTTGTTTCGAGACAAATAATTTGAAGTATCATGTAATTATACTACTTGTGTTGAGTGAACATACTTTAACAAGCCTTTAAACATGCTAGTTTGTTGTTATGTGAGTTTCATGTGTGTTGCGATTGTTGTTATTAAACACACTATAAGTGTTAGCTAATAATACTAGTGTTGACTATCAAATATACTAGTAATGTTATCAGTGCGATTTATTTTGAAGTTTCTCATTGATTGGCATAAACCTATATATGGAATCAGATTTGTATATCAAGTGCACCTACAACGACCAAATAATCATATTTTTCCGTACGTCTAACTTATCGTTTCGTTGTTTTGTGTGTTGTAATGTGCTTGATGTTGTTGATTTTTGTTTCATGACAAAGAATTTGATGTATTATATAATAGTACTATCTTTGTTAAGCGAACATACTACTATTAGTCTCTAAACATACTCATTTGCTGTTATTTTAGTTTCCTTAGTGTTTTGTTATGGTTGAACTTAAACATACTACATCTTTTACTAAACATACTAGTAATGACTATTAAATATATTAGTACCGTTTTGTGAGCAATTTCTCTTTGGTTTGCAGATAAGTAGCTAATGAATTGTATTTATTGAATGATGCATTGAACAAAGCTCCCATTGTGAAACCACATTTGACGAGAATATCTTCCGAGCGTCCAAAAACTACCTCATATGAATTTTTCTATTGAAGGTGAGAAGACAAGACTCATTAAATGTGGTTAGTATAACGAGGTTGGGAGGCACAACAAGTAAACTTGCACAAAAGCCCTCGACAACTAAAACCTGAAGATATAGTATATTTACTAGTCACCGGTATTGTATTTGTTAGTCACATGTAATATGTTTAAATTGTAGAGCTATATATTTTCTCGGGACATGTCAAGTCTATTTGCATAACACTTCTAGTATTTTTGTCAACTTTATGTAGTATATTCTTGGTCTTTTTATTCAAATGGCATATTTTACTTGCTTTACGCCTTGATTTAATGTCACCGAAGTTGATTGAAGATGTAGTACATTTACCAGTCACACGCAGAGTATTTGTTAGTCGCATGTAGTATATTTAACATAATCTTTCTTGATATGAAACTAATTAACATCAAGTTGAATCGTTAAGTCACAATAGATAACAAACTTGATTAACATAATCTGTCATCAATGTATCATCACATTACCCAAGATCAGTAAATCGAATCATTTAAGCATATTATTGCTATGTATCAAGCACACTACTACTCATAACACACATACTATTGTTGTTTGAAAACACACTACAACATAAGCAAATACTACATATAGAATGCTAACTACTTCTTGGACTTCTTTGCTGCTCTTTGTTGCCTCTTTCTAGTTGAGTACATACTGTGAATGCTTGTCTTTGTTCGTTGGCTTCCTAGCTAAACACACTGATGCGGTTAGCTAAACATTCTATTGTAACATTCAGAATATACTACCACATCGAGAGTGATGTTGTCCTTTTTGGTGTTGTCCTCCTCGTCTTCCTCTACATCTTTTTCTTCATCACCAAGAGTGTTATGCACGTAACAGAACATAGTACTTTAGGCTAAAAACATCCTACTAGTTTACATTACCAAAAGTATTACCACACACCATCACACACACTATTAGACACCATCAAACACACTTGCTACTATCATCATAGTTAAATATACTACTTTAGCCATACAAAAACACGATCACTGACTATCAAACACACTACTAACATCATCACCTCTAAAATTACTACTTTATGCATTCAAAAACACTACCAGAGATAATCAACCACACTACTAATGTCATCCTCATTTGAAAATACAATTTCATGCATACTAATATATCTTCGACGCCATCTTAAACCACACTATCACATATCTTCATGTATAAACTATAGAACAACAAAAAATCATGCTTAAATGAGGCAGAGGAGTACCTAAAGGAAGAGATAAGCACGCCGGTTTGGTTGAGTGCGGCAATTCACTGCTGTCGGAGCTAGAGAGAGAGAGGTACGGGAGGCGGAAGTTCTTGAGATGACGACGTCAGAGCTCTTGGGATGGTGGTGATGGAGTTATAAAGCTCTTTTAGAGTTTTTGTCGAGAGAGAAGTGAGAGAATTGAGATGAAAGATAGAATAATGTGGTGGGTGGTCTGATACTTGTTTATATAGGATAACATAGGTTGTAAATAAGGTTAATTTCAAGATCAGAGAGTTATACATAGTGACCTGATTTGAGATAAAACTATGAGATGACCTTATTTAGTATAAATCTCAGGACAATAACCTTATATGTAATTTATCTTTCATTCAATTGGAGCTACGAGTTTTTATTTCAACTATAAAAACTTAACATCGATAACTTGACAAATGATGAGATACTAGTGTCGATATTTTAATTTATAAAAAAATTCGATCTTGTGAAAACTTAACATGAACTCTTATCAACTCGGATCACGAATAATATAGTACTATTAACAACACTATAATCAACTCTCTCAATATTTACCCTACGTTTAAAGGAATTAGAGCAACCAAGTGTACTTTAGAATGAGTGTATAATCTAGTGCGAAGTATATGAAGTATCTAAGCTTAACTCTATCATCAAATTGAAAAACAAATGACTTTGGATGGACATAAATTATGTGACTTTGGCCTTTCTAATAGTATTTATATTTATATTAGTCTATGACTAAACTTGGGTGTTACATGCATTAATGTCTAAACTAATCATGAATTGATGGGTTTGAATGGTCAACAGAGCAAGCAAAGGATCAGAATGTTGGATGCATATGAATTGAATGTGGGTCTCCATACTCATCAAGTCATTATAGTTTTCATCAAAGTCCCTCTTTATCTAAAATAGAATGTTCTCTATATTTAACGCAAACAACCACCAAAATAAGACCACTGTAACAGTGTAACATTCTTTCCCACTGGTAAAATTCTCTTATTTTTTCACCTCTAAAAATCTATATTCTTTACATCCAAAAAATTGAATTATTTCTTCAAACCCATAATAAGAAGAAGGGTCTTCAATGCCATAAGGGATCCAATGAGTTGTTTTTAGACCCTGAAAATTAAAGAGACCCTAGAAAATAAAGGAAGCTGCTGTGCTCTCTGCTTCTGGGTCATATGCCTTTTTGTCTGTTCAAGCTAAAATTAGAGACAGACCCAACTCTACTCTTCTTCACTGTCACTGACAAGAGCTCAAAATGGTCAAGAAACTCAGGACTGAGTTTGACAGAGATTGAGTGAAGCTCTATCATTCAACCATTGCTATAATGTACACGCCAAAGTTTGAAGCTTTTTTCTGATTCATAATCAAGAAGGTGAAAAAACCCAGATGCTATCACAGACCAAATTCGATGGAATACGAAAGGATCCAAAAGCCTCAGGTAATGTGTTAGTATTTCTTAGATTGAGCTAAGTTCAACAAAAACAAGCATCGCTTTCAAAGTTTGTTTCTTTGTTCTACTCGAGTGTTTTTGAAAGACTTGACCTTTATTGATCTGTCAAATCTTCGAGAGACCCACATTTTGGCTCAAAGTTTGTATCTTTGTATTGGGTTTTTGAGTGTAGATTCAGATACCCATTTGGAAGAGTTGCTTTGTTTGTTTATGTTTGTGGAATTCTGAGAGTGCAGGTTGGTGGCGGTGGTGGTGGGTTTTCACCTGGGAAGTTGAGAGCTATGTTACTCGGAGTAGAGAAGAAGAGGAAGGAGGAAGAAGAAGGTTCTGAATCTAGTTACAATTTGAGATCTCAAGCTTCTGACTTTGAAAGGACTACTGGTTAGTTTTTGTTGTTTGGTTTTGGAATGGTGACTCTTTGTTTACTGTAGAAGCTGGCTTTTGAATCATGGGTTATGTATTGTTCTCTGAGTTTGAGTTACTGGGTCTGTGCTGATTCAGTGTAACATATAGTAGTTTGAGATTGTAGAGTAGTAAAACCATGACTGATTGTGTTGTGCTAGTCTAGTTGATGTGAAACTATGTCATTTGGGAATCGGGTGCTAGGAAAGTTCAACTCTTTTGTATTTTAGAACCGAGATGTTAGAGTAAGTTGGGTGAATTTGTTTGTGATAGGTGGCGTTGACAACTGCAAGGACGTAGATGTTGTAACTGTTCATCCCGAATGCTCAACTTCAGCTGGTGCTGAATCTTCGGGTGCAGAGATGTTTAATGATCGTAGATTGAAGGACAATGCATTAGGCAATTTCCGAGCTAGGAACCAAGAGGACCCGTCTTTGGATTACGATAGTAGACATGATGCAATGAGTGTGTCCTCATCCATCTTCGAGTTTCAGAAGTCAGAAAGGGGCACCCAGAGACTGCCTCCTGCTCCGTTTTCCAAACCAGCACCGTCCAAATGGGATGATGCTCAGAAGTGGATAGCAAGCCCAACATGGAACCGGCCGAAGAGTGGGCAGGCTCAAATGCAAGGTGGGCAAGGAGTTGGATCTCGAAAGGCGGCTAACCTTGGTTATGAGAGTCGCCAACCAACGACAAAGGTCGTTGTTGAAGTCCCAGATCCAAAAGTAGCTACTTTTGACGAGCCAGATACAAAAAGGATCGACACTCAATCTAATATGGAAATTGGGAGACAGAAGTTTGTTAGCTGGGAGGCTGATCAATACCCCATTGCTGATTCATATGGCAAACCTGTCCCAATGATTGAAAACTCTGTCGGAGAGTCAGCAGGTAAGAGCTGTGGTTTCTCTCTAATTTATATTCCTTCTGTGTCTAGTCCAATTACAATTGTTGTTGTTTCATGACTGCGTCTTACAGTACGGAATAGATTTTCAGCACTGCAATTGAGCTAGTCAGATATATACCATATCAGATATAGTGTACGGAATTCTTACTTTGTTCTATAACTTGCATATGTTTTTTGCAGTCAATTTTAGCCGCCTCTATTCTTCTGGAGCTTTCCATGGCACAACGATGTTTCTTCCTCCTCCTTCAATGGCAAGGTCTGTGTCAATGAGAGATATGGGTACAGAGATGACACCTATTGCTAGCCAGGAACCATCCAGGACTGGGACTCCTGTGGGGGCAACAACACCAAGTCGTAGTCCTACTAATTCAAGGCCATCAACTCCTAGCAGAGCCGCACAAGCTTCATTTCCAGTTGTTGATCCTAACATGGAGTTGTCTGAAAAGGAGAAAACTAGGAGAGAGATAGTGGCTCTTGGTACACAGCTCGGTAAGATGAATATTGCTGCCTGGGCTAGCAAAGAAGGAGATAAGGATGCATCAGTGTTGGCGAAAACTGTACCAGCAGAAGAACTAGCTAAATGTGTTATCGAGACACGTGCAGCAGCATGGGAGGAGGCTGAGAAAGCCAAATATCTGGCTAGGTTAGTGGATCTATCTTTTCTTGACAGTAGAAGTATACTAAGCCATTTTAAAATTATCTCCTACCATTTCAGCTTGATTGTCAGTGAATCAGTCTATGAACTCATTTATGTTTTGGAAGTTCTATGTTACAATATGTGATGTGATCATAACTGCAATGATCCAGGTTCAAACGTGAAGAGATGAAAATTCAAGCGTGGGAGAATCATCAGAAAGCAAAAACAGAAGCTGAGATGAGGAAAGTCGAGGTACATTATACATCTTCATAGTTCTTTGTTGAGACAACTTGAAAATGAATAGTATCCACATAGTTTAGTCAATGAGCTTTAGAGACCGAGTACACTCCAACTTGGTCTTTTGAAACTGACAGATTTCTTCCAGGTAGAGATAGAAACGATAAGGGACCGAGCGCACAGTAAGCTGATGAATAAGATAGCAGCTGCAAGGCATAAGGCTCAAGAAAAGCGAGCAGCAGCTGAGGCCAAGAGGAACCAGCAAGAAGTGAAAACGGAGCAACAAGCAGAGCACGTTCGTAAAACTGGTCGCATCCCATCCTTGTTTTCTTGTTGCCGTTGGAATTGGTGCAGGTGCTTTTGAAGATGTCTCATTCTCTTTCTACCCCGCGGAGGATGCCTCTTGTTCAATATTCTGGTTACTCTCGCACATATGTTCGTGCACATATAATGTGCTTAACTGCTTATATCCATGAGCATAGTATGATCTCCCCCTCATGTAGAATCTTTAAAGACTTGATTTGGCGAAGGGAAACTGATGAAAAAATGGCAAGTACAGAATGTAAAGTATCGACGCCATTTCATATTGCAGGCTCTTTTGGCCCCTTGTAAGATCAAAATCTTGTTTGAAGATAACTAAAACAAGTGCATATTGTTCTTTGGAAATGTTTAATGTGCCAAGTGTATACTGTAAATCAATGTAAAAATGAGAACAACTTTTTCCGACGGACTGTTGGTCGGGAAAGGGTTTAATGATAAATTCATAAACCAAATCTGCACACGAGGTTTTCGTCGGCAAAGATAACAAATATTAACAAAAGGCTGTGAAGCCGGTTCGGGTCGGGTTACACTCATCATCAAGCTCACTATTTCAAAGCTCTCTCAAAAACCTTAAACCCAGCTCAAAAACCCTAATAAGCTTCTCTCTCCTTCAATCTCTCTTCTCCCTCTTCTTCGGCTTCGAATTATGATGAGCACCCATTATTCATCTACTTCATCTCTACAGACCCAGAATACCCATCTCTCCAAAAATGAAGCTCACTGAAGACAAAGTACTCGCCTTTGGTTTTTCATCGATGCTGGTTTTTCTTCGCAATCTCTGCAGGCTCTCATCGAATCGAGTAAGGCCTAAATACTCAGTATTTAATACCTCATATAATCTCAATGTGACATCATCATCACCATTGGTTTGGTTCACAAGTTTCTTCTATTTAATTAGCTTCCCATTTGTGACTAAAAGTACTAGTAGTAGTCAAGATTGTTATGTTGGGAGTTTAAATACAGAGTCTTTATGTAAGATTGTTCAAATGGAGCATTGGGATGAACCCAGAATTGTTAGTGTGTTTAATTCGGCGCTGGCGCCGATTTGGGTGTCAAAGCTGTTGTTGGAGCTGAGGAAAGATCCCAACTTGGCGTTGAAGTTGTTTAGATGGGCGAAAACTCGGACCGGGTTTTGCCACACTAGTGAGTCTTATTGTATTTTGGTTCACATTCTTTTTGTTGGTAGAATGTATGTAGATGCGCATGAGGTTATTAGAGAGCTGGTGTTGATGAGTAGCCAGGGAGGAGTTGACCCGGGTTTGGATGTGTTTGATGTGCTGTGGGAGACGAGGAATGTTTGTCGTTTTGGATTCGGAGTGTTTGATGCGTTGTTTAGTGTCTTGGTTGAGATGGGAATGCATGAGGAAGCGAACGAGTGTTTTGTGAGGATGAGGAAGTGTAGAGTTTTGCCAAAGGTGAGGTCTTGTAATGCCCTCTTGCACGGGCTTTCGAAGACAGGGAAGAGGGATCTGTCGGTGAAGTTTTTTGGGGATATGCTTGGGGCTGGGATTAGTCCCTCGGTTTTCACTTATAATATAGTGATTGGTTATATGTGCAAACAAGGCGATTTGGAAAATGCTAGAGGCTTGTTTGCACAAATGAAACAAATGGGTCTTACACCTGATATTGTGACGTATAATTCTCTTATTGATGGATATGGAAAAGTTGGACTATTAGATGATTCGCTTTTCATATTCGAAGAGATGAAGGATGCAGGTTGTGATCCTGATATAATAACATACAACGCTTTGATTAACTGTTTTTGTAAATTTGAAAAGATGCCTCAAGCATTCAATTTTCTCCGGGAGATGATGTGTAATGGCTTGAGGCCAAATGTGATAACGTATAGCACATTGGTTGATGCCTTCTGTAAGGAGGGGATGATGCAACAGGCAATTAAGATTTTTATAGATATGAAACGAGTTGGTCTTTCAGCTAATGAGTTCACCTATACTTCTTTGATTGATGCAAGTTTTAAAGAGGGAAATCTGAGCCAAGCACTGAAGTTCAGAAATGAGATGTTAGAGGCAGGAGTTTGCTTGAACATTGTAACTTATACGGCATTACTGGATGGGATGTGTGAAGATGGGAAGATAGAGGAAGCAGAAGAAGTATTTCGGGAAGTGCTAAGCTCTGGGATAACTCCTAACCAGGAAATGTGTACTGCACTTGTTCATGGATATGTTAAGACAAAGAAGATGGAGAATGCTTCAGAATTTTTGAAGGATATAAAGGGTAAAGGCTTTGAACCCGATTCAGTACTATATGGAACCATCATTTGGGTCCTTTGCTCTCAAAATAAAGTTGAAGAGGCTGAGCTTGTAATCAGTGAAATAAAGGATTGTGGTTTAACTGCAAATCCTTTCATTTATACAACACTTATGGATGCTTATTTCAAGAGGGGAAACACCAAGGAAGCACTCAATGTTTTACAACGAATGCTGGACAATGATATTGAGGTTAGTGTAGTAACGTATGGTGCACTAATCGATGGTTTGTGCAAAAAAGGGTTGCTCCAAGAGGCCATCAGTTATTTTAGGAAGATGTCTGAAATTGGTTTGCAACCCAATGTTGCTGTTTTTACAGCCTTAATTGATGGTCTTTGTAAAAGTAATTGCATGGAAGCAGCTAAGGAGCTGTTTAATGAAATGTTAGACAAGAGTATGATTCCAGATAAAGCTGCTTACACCACTCTAATTGATGGAAACTTAAAGCATGGAAATCTTGAGGAAGCTCTGAATATCCACAGGAGAATGAAAGAAATTGGCATGGAGCTTGATCTGCATGCATATACTTCTTTGGTTTGGGGGCTCTCTCACCTTGGTCAGATGCAACAAGCAAAAGCATTCCTTGATGAGATGATTGGTAAGGGTATTCTTCCTGATGAAATTCTCATTGTTTGTCTTGTAAGAAAATACTATGAGCTAGGGAATGTGGAGGAAGCCATCAAGTTGCAGACTGAATGGAAAAACAGGGCTCTAAGAACCGAAACTGCTACATGAGAGGCGCCGAGTGATTGGATGATTATTTGAGCTGGTTTCTGGTTAGATAGGATGAGTTGCTGCAGAAGTTGTGCTTCATGTCACATGATGAACATCAGGGAATATTAAAGCTTCTTTATGGTCTCACGAGGCAAAATTTGCTACTTTCAAAATATTTAAATCGTGATCCAGGGTGAGCTTTTGTGTTCTGTCCCAGTTTATGGCATATGAAACAAGTCAGTGTACTTCTATGGAGACAATACTAATTCTGCTCACATTTTGCTTCTCAAATTCTCCAGCTGCTGTATCATGAACCAAAGCACATGGCAGCTGAAGTTAGGAATGATCGACCTGGCAGAGGTGAACCGGAACTGAATGCTTTCGACCAGCCACACTAGGTTTGAACATAAATCTTACTCTTTATTTCATTCTACCAGCTAAACTAAAACCTTCTTTTTTGATCGGGAATTGGGCAGCATTAGTTTGTGATTAAAATTAGTATTTGGTCTTTGGGATACTGTGGGTCATAAGATTTAGATAACTGTTTCATTTTCATAATTCATGTGATAGGTTTATTTGGGATGAATCACATATTATTAGTTTTAAGAGTACTGTCTAATTAAACAATAACAATGGTATAGATGGCAGGCAGCAATGACCACAGGCTCATATCAATGGTGATGGCAAGGACAACGTTGAGTTGCACGGTGTCAATAGTTCCAGCAGTATCAGCTATCACATTGTGGGTGGGGCTGTGCGAGAACAGTGACGATGGGAGTGCAGTGGTATTGTTGTGGTTGAGGGATGGTGATGCCAGTGACAGTGATGTGGTACATTACTAGAGGCAAGTGGAGGCCAAGTGATCTCTGGAGTCTGGAAATACATATGAAGCACACAAATGTGGTCTTCACTTCATCATTTCTTACCTCCCAACTATATCCAATGGAAGTTGGGTTGCTTACAGAGATCGTTCATCTTGCTTCATCGAGTCGTATATGTATGCAATGCTTTCAGCTTTCCCATGAATCAGTGATGTCTTGCATCATATTCAATGATGAATGATACAGAGTTCGGTTATATCAGCGTTCTGAGAAATTTTGTTGGAGTTGTATTATTTACGTGTATCGCATCCCATACAGAGGTTTTATTTCATACATTCACACTAACAAAGATCAATGAAAGAAGGCCAATTTCATAGTCCAAATTCTTGGAGCAATTTTCTATTAAATTGAGATGAGATTCAATTTATGATGCAGAATTGCAGACCATCGATTCTTTTAATTTGGTCAAAGTCTGATAGGTCCATATTATAATACATAGTAATCAAAAATAATTAATAATGATTAAAACCCTTTAAATGACGAGAGATATTTTCACTAAAATATTAATGGAGCCTTTTTAGGGATACTCATCGACTCCTTTACTATCTATCCTCACATATTAAATTCCCCAATAAACTAGTTTTGAAAATCCCATGAGTAGAGTAATAAACCTAAAACATTACCAATTACCATGCCTTTAGCTTCTTCTTCATCTTCTTCCTTCCCACCTGAAACTTTTGAAGACTATTTTCTAGGGCTTTTGGCTCAATGCATGGCAGGTCTAATCTTTCTGGTAAGCCAAGCACTAGAAGACACCAATTATGATATTCTGATCCCCCATTCATCTTCACAGCTCTGTTTTTTTCCGTGTGCATTATCTACTTCATCTTCACGTGTCTCTCGTCGTTTATTCATCGCCGGAGCAACTTGTGCGGTTGCCCTGCATGGAGAGACGCGCCGCCGCAGATTTACGGCGAAGGTGAAGATGAGAAGAAGAGGAGTGCAACGAGTTGGAAGCAATGTGCTATTTGCATGGAGGATTTTGTGGAGGGTGAGTGCTGTCGTGTATTGCCTGCATGTGATCATATATTCTATTTGAATTGTATCTAGTCTTGGTTCATGTTTCATGACTTTCATCATCAGTTGCGCTATTTGTCGTAAATCTATTTCTGAATGTGCTGATTGTGAACGTTTTTGTTAGACGTTTTGGATTCATTAATATTTGATGTCATTATCATGTTGCTTCATTTGGTATCCTAACGTAAATTATATTATATTTTAAGAGAGACTATGTGAACCGGTCTCAAATTCATCATTCGGTCTTTTGATAACTAACTAGTTATGAGTATCATCAAATTTACTGTCTAGGGGTCTAATGTGTTTTTCGACTATTGCAACAAAGCAAGTCATAGATTTAGAAGAAAAACAAAAAACAAACAAAGCAAGTCATATAATTTTCAAAGTTGGTATCTTTTTTTGCGACCTCGCCCTCATCTTCGGGTCAAAGCTCATCAACGTTGCCATCCGTTACATTCAAATCTATCACTAATAAATTAATAGCCACCACGATCTTCATTTTTTAAATCTCATCTCATTGATGCTGATAGAGTTAGATTTGGTGGTCAGTATTATTTTGCAGTAACCACGAACTAACGATAATTCATGGTCAGTATTATTTCGTGCAACTCAACATCATCGATTGAATACATATTTAACGATAATTAACCACCAACTCACTAAGCATCAGATAATAACTGGATACTGATACATGTTAAATCCATATTTATTTTTAGTGGACTACCAGAGCATCGGGCTAGAGTCTTAAAAGCCCGGATGTTAATGTCTCATGGCTTGTGGAGCTTACATACTTATGATTGGGCCAGCCCAACATTTTACAGCTAGGTTATAAAGTTATAAACACCCACGATCAGACAGGAGTACAATACATGGCTATTCATATCTTAAGCTTTCATCCCGCCCCAATTAATCCAGAACAAACCCAAATGAACTCTAAAGCCCAAAAGAAGCCCTTGTATAAGATCCTGGCTTAGGCTTGGAGATTCTCAGACCCTCGGGGCTCAGGTACGGTGTCAGCCTTGGATTTCTGTCCACTCAAATTCTCTCAAGTCTGTATAGCCGTAGAAATGGGGAGCAGGGTTCCTGTGCAGCACTACAACATGAGGTCGCCGCCGCCGCCTAACTCCTTCATCGGAAGCGGCGGCGACCTCAACGCCCGCTCCTCCAAGCTCGAATCGATCGTCGGCGGCGACGACGACAACGACGACGACTCCAGCGCCGTCGTCAACGACTGTATCCACGAGTCGTACTCAAACTCTATGCCGATGCACGGCGGCGGAGGAGACGACCGGTCTAGTAGTCTCGACAACAACCACAAGGACGGGTCGTCTAGCTGCTCCAGAGCTCCCTACGACATTTTGTCCCTCCGTGGTAAAATCAGTAACTGTTAAGCTCAATTTTCTTTCCTTCAAAAATGCACGAGTGTTTGTTTGTGCTGATTGGATAATGTATGTGTAGTCCAAGATGTCTCTCCAATCGAATCGTCGAGGGGACGGTTTCTGCAAATCGTTGTGGATCATTTCATTAGCCAACATGTGATTCAATCGTTAGATGATGAGGGCGGTGGTGTGGCGAATTATGGTGCTCAGTCGGGGCAAGATAAGCTTAATAATAAGAGGAAACTCGGTGAGGTACAGCTCGAAGGAGACCCGAGGTTTGCTCTGCCTTTGATGTACATTGCGAATGTGTACCAGACTTTAGTTAATGAGGTAGATTCTAGGCTTGCTTCCTTGGGTGGATTTCGCGAAAAGACGATTGGTGTTGCTCTTGAGGCGGCTGGTGGGTTGTATAGATTGCTGGCTAAGAAATTTCCGAAGAAAGGTAGTGAATTTGTTTGATAAAGATTGTTTATGATGGTATCGGAAGAGTTAAATGGACTACAGAAATGTTCTTGTTTGTGATCAGGATTGTGTACGTTTAAAAGACGGGAGTTGGCTACTTCTCTTGAAACGAGGACGAGGTTTCCAGAGTTGGTGGTTCAGGAGGAGAAGCGAGTTCGTTTTGTAGTGGTCAATGGCTTGGATATTGTCGAAAAGCCAAATAAAATACTTATTGATGATGCAGAGTGGTAAGTCTGATGACTGAAATTTTTTTTTGAGCTTGAGATTATAGAAGTACTGTTAGTACCTCATATGTGCTGATCAAAATTCAAAACGAAGGTGACCAAGTCGATGAGACAAGATTGTGATCAGTTTTCTCTATATTGCAGGTTCAGACGGTTGACTGGTCGGAATGAATTTGCTGTCTCTGCCCGAGACTTTAAATTCTACTCTCCAAGACACAAGTATAGGCGTGTTTCATCAAACTCTTCACCTAATCTACCTGGTTTACCTGTAAGCTTAATGCAACTTAAATTATATTTCTTGATTGCTCTATTTTAAACTTGAGCCAACAACATTACAGGTACAGCATCATAAGAAATTTCTGTGGACTGATCTTTATAGTTATGCCATGACAGTTCAAATTCTCTACATAAGTTGAATTTGGAAGTAACAAACTCATCTTTCTGATTTATTCTTTTCAGACATATTCTGGACCCGACAATTCCTCTATGTTGGCTGTTGCCCATGGATTCCGCTCCATAAATGAAGTAAGACCTCTAAGCCAATATATTATTACAATTTACTTTTATCTTTTGAGGAGAGTATCAGTAGATTGAGAATCTTGGCCCTCAGGTTCCTCAAAAAGGGAATGGTACACTATTAACATTAGAATGACGACTATAAAACTTTCATATAATTAGGACTCAGCTGTGATTTAGGCTTCTCTTTCACCTTGGATTCTTAGATGGACCTCTTATATATTTCGAAATGGACTTATAATGCTGCTCGATATGGCTTATGTTTGAGTTGATAGTAGAGATTTGCGTTTCTCCTCTTGGCAGCCACAAAATCAGCAGGACAGTCCGACTAAGCATCATCATATGCAACCCCTGTCGCTCCAACCTCAGTTTCAAGCTGTTCACCAGAATCACCACCAATCCATGCACCAAAATCAACATGCCGTTCACTATTCCCAAAACCATGAATGCGGTCCAGCCTCACACCTGGCCGAAATCCCTCACTCTCACCATTCACCGTCCATGTCACAACACATGGCTTGCTTACAAAATGTAGGCGGACGCTTGCATGTATTGGTAAGTTCTCTTCATCTGAAGAGTAATGCATTTTCCGCTTTCAAGTGCAATAACTTTTCACATATATGATACAAACTTGTTTAGTTCATCGTCTATTTCACTTACTGACAGTTTATGGATTTGCTCATGTCACAGCCACCCAACCTGACCAAGTTCTGCGACGAATGCGGAACCCCATACTTGCGAGAAACCTCCAAATTCTGCTCCGAATGTGGCGTCAAGAGATTGGGTATCTAGTGCGCACTCCTTCACGACCTGACGTCTCGTTTTCACACAACGCCATATCAGTTCCAAACAGTGAAATTGTAAATTTTGTAACTTACGTGGGCACACATTATTCATAGGCCATTCATCATCATACCATTGGTGCCTGGTTTTACTTGTGCAAAGGCAATTTATATATGTATGATTCATATATGATTATTGTGAAGTAGGTAAAATGAAAATGTTATTAACCATGTGCACAATTCAATAGAAAGGTCGTTGTGAAGGTCTAAATAGCATTTTGAAAATTCTAATTCCTCTCGTGTCGAGGAAACTAAGCCGTTCCAAAGTCTTCTTGCCTAGAAGACCTAGATCCATCAATCGCTCACTCCTTGATCATGACTTTTGATTCAAAACCCTCGATTTCAGCAATCATTGTCTCTTTCTCGACCTCCCTTGCTCTTGGAGGCTCACTGTTGGACATCACCAAGGTCACAACACAGGTCGTCCGACCCAACTCCCAGGTTTTCTTGCTTGGAAAATCTCTTGCATCCAAGCATGTTGACCTACGCGACTTTCGCTCGCAATTTTGATGTATCTGGAATTTAGAAAAAAATTTCAAAGTGGAAGAACAATCAAACTTCCTGGTCTTGTCTTTTGACTCGATTTATGACAAGAAGAGGGTCTTTCGAGGAGGTCCATGGCAGTATCAAAAAGCTTTGTTAGTACCAGAAGATTATGACGACGCTGGAGACTTAAATTGGTATGCTTTTGATTCTCTATCTTATTGGGTGCGAATCACGAATGTGCCGCCTATTTTATTTTGCAAAAGAGAACTTTTGTATGGCTTGCGTCTGTGGTAGGAGACTTGCTGGAACATGATCCTACTTCACTCCAGTGTGGGAAGATTAGGTTTGGATTTCCCACTGCCTTGATGCTTCAATTATATTTGACAAGGCTATGAATGTTGCTCCAGGTATTACTGAGACCATAGCCTACTTCTATGAAAATTTGAGGGGCAGATGTGTGACCTGTGGGCTAGTATGGCACTTAACAGGGGTTTGCTTAGAGAAGAAGTTCTTACCAAACTCTTCAAAAGGCAATAAATTTGCAGCTCAATTGGAGGCGGCAATGGAGCAGGATTCCTCTTCCTTGACTGCCTCAATGATTTCGAAGCCTCCTAAGCCTTTGATCTCCCTTCAATCCGGTTTTGTGGCGACGCTAGGGCTAGGGAAGGACCAACAAGACTTTGTGTTTGGAAGCAAGCCTTTGATGACAAGAGAATGGACCAGGTTGGAAGAGCCACAAAGCCTGATTACAAAAAAGTCTCGAAGTGGTCCGATTGGGATTCACTTGGATAAGTCAGACTCCTTTATTCGCGCAAGTTCAGAGCTTGAAGATGTTGAGGAGGATGAAGTGGAGATTCTGGGGAAGCGAGTTCGTGATGAACTCAATACAACCTCTCCAAAGAAGTTGAAGGACAACAATGCTCAAGTCATTGTAGTGGTGTCATCTCCTCAAGGGAAGCGTACAGAGATTTTATCCTTTCTGGGTAGAGTTAGGGCAATCTCTTTTGGTTTGGTGGAAACACCAGATGGAACCCTAGTTCAGCCATGATGGACTGTTGGGAAGGAGGAGAAGAAACTAGATAGGCCCTTTGGAGCTCGTGACAAGGTGCCTAGGAAGGTGAAGGTAGTTGACAAGGTAGCTGCACCACTTCAGTTGACATTTTATGTGAAAGATTCGGTAACAAGGCTTTTTCTTTTGGCAACAAGTAGTAGGACACCTAGTCCCCAACGACTAGCTCGAATTCATTCTTTGGTCTTCCTTTGATATTTTTTCGAGGTTTTAACTTATTACACCACAATTGCGTGCTTAGGTACTTTGTTAAAGCGTTTTAGTTCGTTTGAATGACTAGGTTTACAAACAATAAACTCAGCATGTAAGTTGAACTCAATATTTTAAAAAAATAGTACTTATTTCTTTTATTTCTTTAATTTTAGTGATCGACGATGATTATTAGAATTTTCTTTAAACGTGTTTTATGTATTACTTCCCCAAGAAAGTTTATTTCAACAAAATATAAAGGACGTTGTTTGTTGACATTGTTTATTGTTGCGAGTACATATAATACGAATCTAGACGTTTATAGCTCACTCTCGCTCTTTAAAACCCCAAAAGCCAAAGCCAAAGACTCTCTTTTTGCTCATCAAACTCCAACAACCCACCATGAACTCCTCCACTTCTCTCTTCCACTTCAAACCCACCCACCATTCTCTCCTCCGTTCTTCCCAAACTACCCTCACCGTCACCGCCGCCGCCGCCAACTCCTCCCACCACCCTAAACTCCTCCAAACCGCCAAGCAATACGCCAAAACCGCCGTCCTCATCGCCGTCGCCGCCACCGCCTTCCACAAATCCTCCAACCTCCTCCTCGCCCGGGCCGAGCAGCCCACATTGACCGAAGAGGACCCGGCCCAAGCCCAACCCGAAGCCCAATCATCACCACTCTCCGATTTCCTCGGCTCCAACTCCGACGCAATCGCCGCCTTAAAAGCACTTCTCCAACAAAAGCTCGAAAACGGCGAGGACGACGAAGCCCTCAAAATCCTCCGCCGCCTCTCCGCGGCCGAGCCTCACTCCACAGAATGGAAGTTCCTCACCGCCAGAGTCCTCTCCGAAACCGGCGACGCCCTCGCCGCCCGCCACGTGTTCGAATCCATCCTCTCCTCGAATCCATTCTCCTTCGAAGCCCTCTTCGAAAACGCCCTCCTCATGGACCGCTCCGGCGAGAGCCACGCCGCGTTGCGCCGCCTCGAAGAGGCACTTAAACTCGCCGAGGAAACCAACAAGGTCAAAGAAGCTAGAGATGTGAGACTTATAATGGCCCAGATACAGTTCTTGCAGAAGCACGTTGAAGATGCGTTGAGGAGTTATAGTGAGTTGGTTGAAGAAGATCCTAAGGATTTTAGGCCGTATTTTTGTAGAGGGATGATATATAGTTTGCTTGATCGGAATGAAGAGGCGAGAATGGAGTTTGAGAAGTATAGGGAGCTGAGTCCTAAGAAGTTTGAGGTTGATGGGTACTTGAGGAAGTCTTTGTCAAGAATCAAGCTTTTTGGGTCTGATGAGAACTGAAGGCTATGTTTCCTTTTTATGTCTGTTTGTTTTGGATTGAGAGTTTTGAGAATAAGTACATTTTTTGGTCATAGTAGTTTTGTATTCAATCAGAATTGAACTCTACTTTGATTATCTGTTCTATGCTAACAAGCTTAAGTTTAGAGATGACAATATTGTTAAGAATCATGGTTTTAGGATCAGATAGAGAAGTGAGTTCTGGCCCTTTTTGGGTTGAATGGTTGTTATCTGTTTGTTTTCTGATTGAGTTTTGAGAATAAAAGTAGAGAGACATACATTTTTGTTGTACTAGTTTTGAGCATTTAGCACCTTGTGATCTGAAGCAAGCGTAGTGACATAGATGATCTGTTCAGAGTTCAGAGTTACATTACAAAAAAAAGCTAAGTTTTCACTGATGACTAACATTTACATTGCCAAAAGCATTATAAAACTCGGAGGTTGTGATTGACTGGCTATCTTTGGCCTCCTTTCTTGCCCTTCTTGTTGTTGTTGTTCTTTGCCTTTTTCTTGTTCTTTGTGCCGCTTCCTGATCCTTTACTGCTGGAAGGGGTGGGGGGAGTAGCTTCATCTTGTTGACATTTCGGTTTAGACTCATTGAATCTGCAGTTCTCCTCGCCTTTGCTGTGGTTGCTGTCTTCGGTGCCAAGTGACTCTGAGTTTGGGCCTCCTTGCTGCTTGTTATTGCCCTCTTTCTTCTTTCCAGATTGGGTTTCAGGAATAACATCAGCCTGTGGACACTGCTGATCTGATACCTCAGCTGCTTCACATTGCTCATCAGCTGCACCACCCTTGGAACTTTTCCCTTCTTCAGAATCAATTGCAGAAAGAACGACAGCGCAAGAACTTTTACCTTCAGCTTTGACAGATCCAATTTGAACCTGAGCAGCTTGAATGACAGGTAGTTTCGTTAAAATTTGTCTGAATATGTCATATTTGCACCAGTTGGCCTTCATGTTGACAAAGATGGCATCTGGGCGTAAGAACCTAGAACAATCGGCCGCAAAACTCGCAATTACTAGAGTATTATCGATCTTCTTGAGAGCTGCTGCGAGAACTTTCACATTTATAACAAGAGTGTATTTATTCCTCCTTCTAAGGGTGTCGTAAAATTCCCTGGGAACGAAGTTTACATAAAGCAAACATAAAAGAACAATCAATCTTGTCACCAGTGGTGAATAGCAGCTCTTCCAATCTGCATTGGACTTTTTAATCCATTCAAGTAGATTTCCTCTGTCACAAAGACCTTCACAAACCACATGAATAACAAAACGAACGATGCCTTCAGTAGATGGTAGCAAAACAAGAGATTCTTCATTCTGGTACATCAGCCATTCAATGAAACGAGCTTGTTGTGATAAGATGGCCTTGAAAGCTAGTTGCCCGAATAAGAAGACGCTCCACAAGATAAAAGAAGCAACCAGGAGATATGAGTCTTTAGCAACCCTCCAGTAACATTATATGTTTTGACTAAAGCCTCGTACAGAAGCTCCATCACATTCGCCTCATCATGTTTTTTACTGGTACAGAGATTCTCATAGAAGTTTCTCCATGGTGAACTCCGGTCCAGGTTTCCCACAAGCATCTTACATGGTTCAGGATTCAGCCTACCAGACCCCAGAATGGTCATTGCAATCTTTCCACTGTTTCCGAAAATCTTCATGATAGCATTTTCATTTTCTCCAAATTCAAGCAAAACCGGAGCTTCCCCATAAACCAGACTAGTTTCAGGTTTTAAAACATCTACAGAGTAGGGGAAGAAGCGATAGAATAATTCAACAATGCTTTGTGATAACTTCAAAATACCCGCATGGGTACGAAAGTTTTGAGTCAACTGGAGTAATTCTGAGATTAGGCCTTTTTCCTTTCCATCATCATGATCATTGCTTCTCGACTCCAATACAAACTTCTTGTAGAACAAATGTCGTATATCTTGAAATCTGAAGTCAACACCCCTTGCTATTGTCTGTGTTGTATCACCAGAAAAGACAAATCCCTCCTCGACGTTGCTGCAAATATATTTAAACAAAGCATGACTCATTGTGAGGTCTTGGACCTCATCAATATAAACAAATTCCATTCGATCACCCTCATATTTTTTATGCTCGAGTCGGCGATGAAGATCATTTACAAAATCAGCAAGATCTAAGTCACCATTTTCCATCTTCAAATTTTCATAAGCCTGGAAAACATCGTATTTGTCTTCTCTCCTTTGCTTGCTCAAATTAGAACCCTGGCTTTCACACAGTTGAACATAATCATCCCGACTGAGTTTACCATCACATGCATCCATAGCTCCTAAGCCACCTTTAATATAAGAAATAATCTCTGTAAAGACTCTTGACACGTCAAGCTTCTTTGTTATCAAACTATTAAACGGGGGCCAATAAGATGAACAAAACCTCTCATAATTAACTTCTTTTGCCCTTAGAAAGGTCCGAAATGTAACTGATTTCGAACTCCTCATATGGAAGGTAATGACGAGAGGGTAAGAACCAGGAGGAATGTTGTGAAAGGAGTCCTGGATATCCATGAATTGGGTTTCCTCCTCATCAAAATCAACCATATCAATCAAAGATCTTTCGGTTGAATCGTCTCTGCCACATGCAAAACCGTAGACATAGATATAACCATATTTAGTCTTTGATTTGTTGTTTCGTTTTTCAATTTTCGTTTAATAAATACTAGCCTTCCTGCACGCGCATATGAGCGTGCGAAAGGCGTCGCGCTCGCGCGTGCGATTTATCGGTGGCATACTTAAAAATGTGCAATTATATCGTTTTCACTTAATTGCTTAAGTCCATTGCTCATGACAGATACTGTCGTGCACTTTCAGGCCTATCTCTATTATTCGAATACTGATCTAATCGAGATCTCTATTATTCAAACACAGATCTAATTGAGATGTGAGAAAAATTACCAATGATTGATGATAAAATTTGTAAAATAATATTAGCCCACTTCATATTAAGTCAACACTATGTAAAAAATAATCAATCACTGATAATAAATGCAGTGTCAGTGCATATGAAAATAGAACAAAATACACACGAATAGAATCTATTTAAAAAAATAGCAAAAGTTTTAACTATGTTGACGTCGATATGTCCAACGAAATTCAACCACATTAATCACTATGTTGTCATCTGCCTTTAGATTACATAATACTAATTTGCTTACTCAGAAACTACGACACTCGCCTGTTGTTGAAAGGAATGCAAGATATCTTCAGAATATTCTTGCTTGCAGAATACCTTAACAGCAACATCCTGGGATAAACAATGATAATACTCAAGTTAACAATCTACATGACTATTATACTTTTTTCTTATCACTATCATAATCTAATAGATCAGGCTCTGGAACATTCACGTCGATTTTAAGTTGTGTAAATAGAGGAAGGAATAGCCAGAGAAACATACCGATCCATCCCACAGGCCACGGTATACAGTTCCGTATGAACCTGTCAAAGAAATTAATGAATGGGGAAAAGATATCAGAACGAAACATATATATCAACGTACGTCAAAGCTTCCAAGACAATTTGATCTGCAAGCCTGTCATAATAAACTAATGACGAAGTACATGATGCAAGAGAAATCAAATATATATATGAGGACATTCCAATATGCTTTGGTCCATTAAGCAAGTAGGTTACTTGAAAGATGATTACCTTGCCCAATTCGTTCTCCTATTATCATGTCTTCCCATAAAATATCATAATCCAAGCAGTCAAAGTCGACGTCCACCTTATTCTTAGAAGGACGATTAATTTCATGCACCTGACATTCTGGTTTTAACTTACAGTTATTCTTCTGAGGTGTAGAATCATTCTGTTGATCATTATGCACAAACACATTGGTTCTAACCTCTGTCCCTTTCTTTTCCATGGCCATGATGTCTTACCAACCCATGTTCCTTCCTTTGATGTTATCACCTTATGAAATAAAGGTTTTCCGTCACTCTGATCTCTGGGGGTTTTGCTTGGAAACTTGTCTTTAATCTTGTCAAACACACTAAGAGAGGATAGTGATACATCAATGTCTCTTCTTGATGAGCTAACCCCACTTACATTGTTCCCTTTTCCCTTAAGGTCAAATAAAATAGAAGCCGAACCTTGATCAGACAGATGACTGCATCTGGATTTGATGTTGCCCATCTTGGATGCCTGTTTCATGATAATATGAGATGCTAGATTATTATGTATATATCAAGAAACTAAGAGATTATAAGACTAACTGAGGGAGGAACTCTGTGACAATGCACAGAAGCTGGGGTGAAGTCACAGCTCCCATGAAAAGCAGAATGTTTGGATGTCGAAGCCTTTTCATAAGCGATACCTATGTAAACAAATCCAGATGATGAAATAGTACATCGGAACCTTAACAAACTAAAAAAAGAACCAAAAGTTACGAACAATAAATTGAGGCATAGTGACTAAATGAGTTTGAGAAGAAGGTGAAAGAGAGGAAGGATTCAACTGTCGTCCATGAATCACATAACACAAATTGATGAATTTAGGATGCCATCGCTTCCCAACTGCAACTAAAAGAAATATGAAAAAAAAAGAAACAAATCAGTTTTCACATGATATAGGCGAGAGAAAGATAACTGCTATCAATTAGTTTTGTTCTGTACGTGTCGTACATTCCTCCTTGTAAGCTACCGCATTTTGTTCCCACCATTTTTGCCCCTGTGATCAATCAATCGATCACAATCATGCTCCATGTGTACTGTATACATTGTAGTTTTCTTCATATGGTTTTTATCCGCAAACATTTTGAATGACATGTTGTTTTGACATTTGAAAATTCACAACCTTCTCAGAGAGGAGCACTAACTAATCATTACTAACTCATTTGGAATTCCCAGCTATCTGCCTTCCATTCACAATTAACATTTTTTATGAAGGAATATACGCACACACACATATAACGCACATATTTAGCAAGCAAGGTAAGGTTCTAGTACAGACGGTTTAGCTCATAATTAAGTGCTTTATCAGTATAACCACAGACACAGAGACAAACCCAGCAATGATAATTAGGTTGCATTGGAGAACTCGTAAGTGCCAAGGCTTGATTAAACTCACAATCTAGCACCAATATCTCCATCTTTCAATTATAAAGCTGAAGCATGCATTAGTTTCTACAGCAGGAAAGCACTAAAGTAAAGACAACCTAAGTCAACTCCAAAGTTTTACAAAATCATTCACATAGAAGGATAAGAAAAATAAAAGCAAAGCAAGAAAGTAACCAAACAACTCAAAGTTAAATTACCAGAATGTATCTAGAAGACTAAAAGTTACCTTGATGTAAATATTCTCAGCAGCTTTTTCCTCCTCGCTCAGTATCTTTCCACTGCTTGACATCCTCCGAGAACCAAACCTTGCAGCCATCCTCGATACCATTGGAATCCTTGCAGCCACCCTTGATGCCATTGCAATCAACTGTCTTACCTGAAAAGCATACAACGGAAAAAAGCAAGGCATCGAAAAAAGTACAAAAAAAGTAGATGTTGGTTCAAACTTCAATCTCTAAAATTAACATATCGACAAAATTAACACATTCGAGTAAGTCACAGACCTGAACCAAGTCAGAAGTCTTGGGATTAGTCACCTTCAAGGCCGAGCACGACGGTGACGGCGAGGACGAAGACCGCCGGACTTGAACTCCGTGAAATAGCTTTGCCCGGACGAAGACATGGCGAGGATGAACTCCGGGAGCCACAGCTTGGAGTTGGGATTGGGATCGAGCACGATGGTGACGAAGACATGGGAGGACGAACGCCGGGAGCCACGACTTGGAGATTGGGATTGGGATCGAGAACGGCTTGGAGATTGGGATTGGGATTGGAATTTGGGGTTGGGATTGGGATTGGGATCGGGATTGGGATTGAAATAGCTTCGAGGGCGAGGCTTGGAGATTGGGATTGGGATTGGGATTGGGATTGGGATTGAGATCGGGATTGAGATTGAAACACCGCCGAGCACGGCAGTGACGAAGAGCCACGGCTTGGAGAGTGATGACGTCGAGCAGGATTTGATGCTTTTACAAATAAGCCATTCAGAACATTTAAAGAGATTTTCCTCCGTTCGTAAAAAGTAAGGGCACAAAATGGAATTAGTAATGTTCTACCATATAAACTGCTGTTAACTTCCCTAAGGCCCTCTACCTTAATTAATAGAGATGAATTATTTTATGGTAGAAGTGTGAGATGAAATTAATATTTTTAACTTTTCTGATATAATGTACTTCTAAATTTTATATTTCACATGAAAAAAAAGTAGTATTTTCAAACAAGCATAGTATTGTTCACATAAACATTCAAATTTTGTTTTTTGTTCTGTTCTCTAACAGTCGTTTAATTGTTTTAATAAATAAGAATGATCTTATCGTAAGAGTGTGATGAAATTAATATATAGTGATCTTGTTATGGAAAATACTTGGGCCTAAAATCAATTGTACCAAGTCATCCAAACTATTTCAGATTATATAACTTTCGATTTGTAATTTTATAATCGAAACCACTTGTCTTATTAACCATGAGTTTGTACACTTGACTTTGAACTTAAGTATTTTCTTTTTACAATATATAGTGAACTTTCTTATCCATTAAAAATGTGCTTTAACATTTTTGGGGTGAGATCAACCTACTATCAGGTACGAGGAGTGTGTCTCACTCCGTGTATAGTTAGGAGATATATATTCTGTAATTAAGTAGGATTCAATAGTTGATTTAGTTTCCTTTTAGGAATGTAAGTACTTGTGTATATGTACCCCAATTTGGGATTGATCAATATATCAAAAAAATTCCATGAACTTTGACTTAGTATCAGAGCCAATCTAATCCTGAAAATCTGACCTAACATGACTTCCGCTGCATGACTTGAACCTGAAACCTTATCTGAATTTTGCCCCTTGTTCGACCCGTCGAAAAAAACCTTCGACCGGTCGAAATTTGCCTTCTGAGAATTCCTGACTTGAAATCTGAAATTTGATATTCTGACCTGAACTTCTTTGAGCAATGGAGCTTTCAATCTTTGAGCAACATGAACTCTCTCGTGATCAGATGATGGCCCTTCAAACGGGACACACAGGATGTGGAGTACAGTTGGATGACAACAACTATCAATTGTGGAGACGATTGATGAAGATGCATCTTGGCGGTGTCGGGAAGTGGCCATATGTGGCCGGAACTCTACTACGGCCTACTGAGGTTGGTAAAGAACAAGCTTTATGGGATACTATGAACCCCAATACAATGATGACCCTCTTGAAGTGCATGACAAGATCGATGATGATTTTATTCTCTGGCTACTCATCTCCAAAAGCTATCTGGGATGCTGTAGCAACCACCTATTATGATGGGAATGATTTTGCTCGGGTACATGAGTTGACATGTCAAGCCTTTACCACTTCTCAGAACAGCCAACCCTTAGCAGAGTACTATGCCAATCTAAAAGCTATTTGGCATGAACGAGATCCAAATCCTATGGTGTGTGACATTGATACTGCTACACATAATAAGACCACCGACAAGATGTGAGTTCATATCTTTCTGAAAGAGTTGGATTTAAGATTTGTTACGGCCAAAGGAGAACTACTGAGACATGTCACACCACTAACTCTTAAACAAGCATATGCCTATATCCAGAAAGAAGAATCAAATCAGCCCAAGGAACTCCATGATGCTATGTCAAATCTAGCAGTACAATCACAACAAGGGTGGAAGCCAAAACCACAAGACACTCAACCACAAATTTCACCTGCTCGTAGTTCTGATCTGAGCAAGGTACAATGTTTTTACTACAAAGAATTTGGCCACTACAAAATCTCATGTCCTCGTAAACCAATTCAAGACAAGAATTGTAATGACAATGCCGCAGTACAACTGGTCCAAACACCTGATTTCTATGAAATAGAGGGCCAAGATCTGACATCAGGTATTTATGCTTTTGCTAGCAGAGGTAAAATTGGTATTGCACTTGAATTTTCTGACTTTACTGGTAGTAATACATGGATAATTGATTCAGGTGCGTCTGACCATATGACCTTTGACAAGTCCTTGTTTTTAAGTTTGTCTTCCTCTCCCATATCTGAAGTCTCTAATGCAAATGGTGTGTCTTTTCCTGTTTTAGGTATAAGGTCAATCCAAGTTACTCCCACCATCCTATTACATAATGTTCTTTATGTGCCTTCTTTATCACATCATCTCTGATCGGTCTCTGAATTGAATTTACAAAACAAGTGTTCTGTAACCTTTTTTCCCATGTATGCCATCTTCCAGGATCTGTCATCTCATACAATAATAGGCAAGGGAGATATGAGGGGAAGAGTGTTTCAATTAGATTGCATGTACAACGGGGAAACAAGAACAACATTGCCTACGGTTGCCCTGACTTCGAGTTCTGATCGAATGAAGGAAATTTGGCTTTGGCATCGTCGATTGGGCCATCCATCATTTGGGGTTATGAAGAAGTCTATGCCGTCTTTATTTGTACGAATAAAGGAGTCCACTCTCCGATGTGAAACTTGTGTTTTTGCTAAAAGTCATCAATCGAGTTATCCTTCTCGGGTGTCTTCTAGTACATCACCTTTTGAACTAATTCACTCTGATGTATGAGGTCCTTCCAAAAATGCAACATTGTTAGGAATGCGATACTTTGTTTTGTTTATTGATGACTTTACACGATTGACATGGGTTGTGTTACTTAAGACCAAAGATGCTGTGTTTTCTGCTTTCACTGCTGTCCATAATCTTATCCGGAATCAGTATGGTGCTTGTGTAAAGATCTTTCGATCTGATAATGGTAGGGAGTTTGTTAACCATTCTTTCCACGATTATTTTTGACAACATGGAATCATCCATCAGACTACTTGTCCCCAGACACCTGAACAAAATGGAGTTTATGAACAAAAAAATCGTCATCTGTTGGAGATGGGCCGAGCTCTCTTGCTTAGTGACAACATGCCCAAATATCTGTGGGGTGAAGCTGTCTTATGTGCCTCTCATCTCACTAACCGACTACCATCTGCAGCTCTGCGAAATCAGATCCCGTTTGAGGTGTTGTTTCAAATAGTTGTACTTCCATTTCTGAACAAGCTTCCTGCACGAGTCTTTGGTTGTGTGGCCTATATTCATCTTCATCCGAATCAACAGACCAAGTTAGATGCCCGTGCCCTTAAGTGTGTCTTTGTTGGCTATGACACTCACCAAAAAGGGTACAAGTGTTATCACCCCCGTCTCAAAGATACTAGGTCACTATGGATGTCACTTTTAGTGAAGACATATGTTATTTCTTTCCATCAGTTACTCCTCATGAGGAGGAGAAGAGTGGATTTTATGAAGACCAATGTGGGGCTCCAGAAGAAGACATTCCTGCGGAGAATGCCCCAACCGGACAGCCTTTTCGATCGGTCGAGGCAATCTTTCGACCGGTCGAAAATCCTTCGGCCCAGACAGATCCTGAGCATCGACCGATCGATGCAATTTTTCGACCGATCAAAAAACCTTCGGTCCAGATAGATTCAGCTCATCGACAGGTCGAGGCCATTTTTTGATCGGTCGAAAATTCTTTTGACGAGATAGTACCGGCGCATCGACCGGTCGATGAATGTTTTTGACCGGTCGAATCTGATCATCCAGGATAGACAGACTCCTATCATCGACTGGTCGAGGGTATTTCTCGACCCATTGAAAAATTCCAGACGGCCAGTGTTCCGCGTGTCAACGATGACCCATGGAAAGGAGGAGAAGAAATAATCAGTGATCAGCAACCCGTTCTAGAAGATGTACATGCAAGCACAGTCTCTCCCCCTCTATCAACGATCTTTCCTGACCTATCATCACCTAAGGTATGTATTCCTTTGCCTAGTTCTAGTATTCCTGAGAGAGTATTACCTGTTAGGTCAACTCGCGGTCAACCCTCCAAAAAATATGATCCTCTCATGTCAGCTAAAGCCAAGTATCCTGTGGCTAATTATGTATCAACCCATAGACTATCCAAACCTTATGTAGCCTTTGTGAATTAATTATCTGTTGTATCTTTTCCTAGTAAAGTGCAGGATGCAATCAAGGAGGAGAAGTGGGCTAAGGCGATGGAAGTTGAGATGGATGCCCTCAACAAGAATAATATATGGGATGTGGTACCACTACCACATGACAAAAAGACTGTTGGGTGCCGATGGGTTTATGCTGTGAAACATAATGCAGATGGATCAGTTGACATGTATAAGGCAAGATTGGTGGCAAAAGGATACACTCAGAAGTATGGAGTGGATTATGATGAAACGTTCGCACCAGTAGCAAAAATGAATACTATTCGTGTTCTCATGTCCCTGGCAGCTAATCTAGATTGGCCCTTGCAACAGTTTGATGTGAAGAATGTTTTCTCCATGAATACTTGAATGAGGAAATTTACATGGATCTTCCTCTAGAATATGAAACTTCTACAGGGGAAAATATGGTGTGCAAATTAAAGAAATCCTTGTATGGATTGAAACAATCGCCAAGAGCCTGGTTTGGTAGGTTCACAACTTTCATGAAGAAGATTGGGTATAGACAAAGTAATTCAGATCACACCCCATTCTTCAAACACTAACAGAACAAGCTGACAACATTGATTATTTATGTGGATGACATGGTGGTAACATGTGACGATCTAGATGAGATCAAGAGATTGAAAGTTCAGCTGTCATTTGAATTCGAAATGAAAGACCTTGGAAATTTGAAGTACTTCCTAGGTATTGAAGTAGCTAGGAACGGAGACTGCATTATGTTGAGCCAAAGAAAGTACATTCTAGATTTGTTAGCTGAAACTGGTATGCTTGATTGTAAACCAGTTGATACACCCATTGACCAGAATCATCGGATTACAGAATATCAGGATAAGGTCCCCACAGACAAGTCGAAGTACCAGAGATTGGTCGGAAAGCTGATTTACTTGTCCCATACTAGGCCCGATCTTGCTCATGTTGTTAGTGTGTTAAGTCAGTATATGCATAATCCTAGTGAAGATCATATGAATGTGGTGGTGAGAATCCTAAGGAACTTAAAGTCTGCTCCTGGTAAAGGTCTTATGTTTCGAAAGAATAGAGATTTGGGAACTTGTGGCTACACGGATGCTGATTGGGCAAGTAACATCACTGACAGGCGTTCTACTTCTGGCTATTTCACATTTGTTGGTGGGAATTTAGTTACTTGGAGGAGCAAGAAGCAGAATGTTATGGCTAGATCTAGTGCAGAAGCTGAATACAGAGGAATGACTCAAGGAGTCTGTGAGTTATTATGGCTCAAGTATTTGTTGGGAGATTTGGGTTTTAAACAGGAACATCTTATGCATCTTTATTGTGACAACACCGCTGCAGTTGAGATTGCACATAATCCTGTTCAACGTGATCGAACAAAGCATGTGGAGATTGATAGACATTTTATTAAAGAGAAGTTGGATGCTCGGATCATCTCGTTCCCTTTTGTTCGATCAGAAGAGCAATTGGCTGATATTTTCACTAAGGCAGTTTCATGTAAGACGTTCAATGATTCTCTTGACAAGTTGGGCATTCAAGACTTGTATGCTCCAACTTGAGGAGGAGTGTTGGAGTGTGTCTCACTCCGTGTATAGTTAGGAGATGTATATTCTGTAATTAAATTGGATTCAATAGTTGATTTAGTTTCCTTTTAGGAATGTAAGTACTTGTATATATGTACCCCAAATTGAGATTGATCAATATATCAAAAAATTCTCATAAACTTTGACTATACATATATAACATTATATAAGCATAGACTAACAAGAAGATTATATCATGATCAAGATTTTGGATTGGAACAAAGGAAGAGACACTATCTAGTTTACATGAAGAGAAATCAAGTTTGAAAATAATTACTCTTAGTTTACATGAAGAGACACCAATGCTGATTCTCTTATTCGATTCAGCTCATGCTGCATACAAAGAGAAAGCCAAAAGATACATGCACAAGACTTGATGGATCAAGATTACAAATACACTCTGATTTCTTAAAAGATAATGTAAATTTAAAAAAATAACACATGAAAATCCCAAAAATAAAATATACTGAGATGCAACATGAGGAAGAATCTCCTGCTAGACATACCTTTGTACAGGTTCAGCAGTATTTTGGAGACAATAGCAACCTCCACCATATTCTTTCGACTATGTCCATCCTCATCCATTGTCTCTCTTCCACCAATAACATTTATAAAAGAATAAGGCCCAAACATTGCTCCTGGAAGATAGTGCTTCTCGTGGCTTCTTCGTTTTACATTTGGAGCATCCAGGATCAGGTTATGATAGAAAGCTGAATTGGGGAACAAACTTATTGATGGATACATCCGGTATTGCATATTTAAAAGGTGTTTCAAATGACCCATTAAGTTCAGCCTTTCAAACAAGCTTCTTGCAAATCCAGCTTCACTAGAAACCTACAGAAGACGAGAGAGTATACATAACTGCAATAGATTACAATAAAACATTATGAGTAGAGGTGGAAATAATGTGTCAATTGTAGCGTCAACATACATTGATTTTTACAGTAGATGGCAACTGACATTCATCACCGACAAGAACAGCATGCTTCACACCTGGAAGTTGTAGGGGTATTGTTGATTCACACTCTTTTAACTGTGCAGCTTCATCAATAACAACAATGCTTAGTGGCTGCATTGCCACTCTATGTAGCTTGAATGAACTAGATGCAGTGCAAAATATCAGAGAAGCATTTTGAAAACAAAACTTCTTTATGGATTCTTCATTCCTAATATTTGGAAGGGAAAGTTGACTTAGAGATTTCTGCAGAGTGCGTAAAGCTAATAGGCAATCCCTTCGTATCATGCAAATACCCAAGGAATTGTATACATCTTCAACATCCGGACAAGAAAAGAGGGCTTCCTATGCTTCAGAATGAACATTACCTTGAGACAACAATAACTCAAAGGAATCAACTAAGTGGAGAAGCGAAACCATGCCTTGGAAATTATCTCCCAGAATGTAACTTTTGGGTATATGAGTACAGAACACAGAAATGCAATGTCTCAACGATGTTGCAATAGAAACACATTTATCTCTTAAATATTCAACAAATGTTCTGCACTTCCCATGTTGAACTTTAACACCACTTCTGCATTCTGTATCTTTCGTGTCGCTAACATTCTTATGTTCTGTCTCTTTGGTGCCCTCATTCTCCAAGAAAATATGGTATTCGGAAACACAGTCTTCAAGTAGACCTATCATGGATGCAAAGCAATGCCTCCAACCAGTCAAAGGACCTAAGCAATCTTTAAGCCTTTTAACACGACAATCCAAATATATCTCTTCAATGTCTGAACTAATTTTGAGTCTCTCCTTATTCCCAAATAAAAGTATCTCTCCCAAAGAACAAAACAAATCATTGGCTCTGCTTCACTCACCATCGTTACAAGACGAGAAGAAATTTCAGTTATTGCAACATTTGTTGGAGCACAAATAAGAGTCCTACAATTCATCTGTCGTAGGGTTAAAAGAAGAGTAATCATGGTTTTAGTTTTTCCAGTACCAGGAGGACCCCAAATGAGTTCCACAGCAGAATTTTCATCACAATGCAGCATTTTAAGACAGACCAAAACAGCGCCAGTTTGGGATTTATTCAATCCCGAAGATGAACTCTCGATCAACCCCCTGGTCACCATGTCATTATTCATTTCAGAGCAGAGATTTTTCCGAACCTATCAACAAGCAGAACATATCAGTTAGTACCAACAATACATGTCATTTTTTAAATAACTACCGCCAGAAGTTCTCCCATTTCAATAGTATAATAACATGAGAGGGAGAGAACGCAGGTAATAGGAAGTCATAACATGTAATCCAATCAGCCACATAATCATCGTATAGCTGTGAGTACATATATACTAACAGTCTAACATTCAAATAAGAGAGAAAATATATGTCAGTTCTCCTGATCATATCTTACCACAGAATCAGTGCACAAAACTTCATTGATAATCTTCAAATTTCTGGACATGTGCAACGCTTTCCAAATTCTACCTTGAGGGAGTAAATTCACCAAAAACACTAAAAATAGCGATGTCCTGCTATTTTCGACTTCAAGCTCTTTTGATGCCATGACTTTAAAAGAAAGAGATGTACTGTCACCCACAGCCTCATTCTCACTTTGTGGGACATAAGTGGCCGATGCAAAAGCCCACGACCTTCCTACCTTTTGCAAATCAGATACAGTTTCAGGTTTTGCATCTGCTAACACAAAAAGATCACCGGGCAGAGATATATGGCTCCTTGCCACGATTATTGAACCTGTTGCTCAAGTAATCAACCTTGACATCATAATGCTTTGTTCCATATGGCTTGGCTTCTTCAAAACCAACTACTTCAACGAACAGTGCTCTACAAATACTTTCCATACTTGAAGGGACTTCAGCTCGGGTTTCTTCCAACAAAGGACATATATAAGACCCAAAGTATTGCTGAGCCGATTGAAATGATTTCGGAATCTTTTCCACCTAGAAAAGTAGAAGATCATAATGAGTTTTTTTACATATATTGATATATATGTCATGTTTCTACCGGATTACGCGGTACGTAATTAGCAGAAGCAAGTACGAGTAATCTTCTCTTCTGGACGTCCGAACGTTCGGGCTGTTCGAATGATCGGGTACTCTCTCTTCGGGTGTTCGGGTTGACGGGTATGAGGATTCGCGTGTTCGGCTTCAGCTGTTAGAAGAATACAACAAACTGGCGGTCAGATGGTCAAGACAGGGTCGGCCTGCCTTCAACGCTCTGATGCCTAAGTTAGAAGATGTATCGGATATAACAGTCAAGCGAACGTGTAAGAAAGTAGGTTGGAGTATTTAAGATTGGAATCAATGATCCTCTTACATGTAGTAAATGCCTTACCTATATAGGTGGGTGAGATTGTTGCTTGCTTGTGCTCTTCGATGTAGGATAGGGCTGCACTTGCTGTCATGTGGGCCGAGTATTCGGATGTGCGCTTGTCGGGCGCGTGCCCGATTGGATGGGCTCGGTCTTGGGAGTGATGTTGTAGTCCGCCTGGTGGTTTTTCGGGTGGTCGGGTAGGTGTTGATTACCTACTTAAGTGGGTAAGTATGTTTAATCTATGAACTAATGGTGATATACTAACAAGTCCCCCAAGTCCCCAAGTCAAAGAGACCTTTCTTGATTGGGGAGTTGAAAAATGGTTTGTGTGATTAAACAAATACTTATCTGATTGAGCAGTGATGCGCGGTCCCGTGACCCCCAAGTCCCCGGGCAAGAAAAATTTCGCTTGACGGAGAGGGTACTTGTGTGCCCAATCGTGTACCTGTACGCGTGATCTTGTACCTGGGTACCCGACTCCCAAATGAATCTTGCTGTTTGGAGCCGTGTGCCCGTGGAGCCATGTGAACGAATATGTATGATTTGTGTTATGCGGATGCATGTCAGTATGTAGGAGTGAATATGTAGATGTATGCGGTACAAATATATAAGTAGGTATGAGTGAATGAGTATGTGAATGTATGTATGATCGTGTGATGCGATTGAGTGATGATGCGGTTGAGTGAATGAGTATGTTGATGTATGCTTGTGTATGTGGATGCATGGATGGTTCCGAGCCGTTTACACGGCCCGGCAACGAATCTTGCTGTCCGGAGTCCGTCAAGGATGGGCCTTCGGAACGGCCTTTCTTGAGATGCATGGATGGTTCCGAGCCACTTATCTGGCCCCGCAACGAATGTTGCTGTCCGGATTCCGCCAAGGATAGGCCTTCGGAACGGCCTTTCTTGATGCATGAATGGTTCCGAGCCGCTTGCACGGCACTCCAAAACGAATCTTGTTGTTCGGAGCCCGTCAAGAATGGGCCTCGGAACGGCCATGCTGTTAGGTGCCCGAGAGGAGATCCTCATTCTCGGGGCTGACCTATCGTAGCGTCAATGGTGGGGCCCCGACCGTTAAGTACATGTGGTGCAACGCGCACAGAGGGACATGGACATCGTGCTCGTGCCGCTCTTCAGTTTAGCGCGCGCACGAAAGGAAGCTTGCCGCTATCATGTCGCCTAATTTGGCGAATGGTGGCGTTACGCCCTCGGAAGAAATGGGGCTACTCCCGAGTCGCCCATCATTCGACGCGTGCTCCGAAAGGAAACCTGCCGTCCGAATGGTCCTGCGATTTTGCGCGCCCCAGAAGATAACGCGTGACGTTAGCCACTTCCATGCCGCGTAGCCCGAACGGTGGGTCACCTCTTACTGGGTGTCTAGGCGTGGACTGCACAAGCGGCCGCTTGTGACCGGCTTCGCCAACAGAGCCAGGGAGACGATACCACTCGCCGCCTACTTGTCTTCATTTAGCGCGCGCACACCGAAAAGGAAATGTGGACCGTTAGCCTTTTTTGGGACGCCTAAATGGTCTTGCTTTAAGCGCGCACACGCTGAAAGGAAACACGTGACATTAGCCTCTTTCGGAACACCTCAATAGTCTTGCACTAACTTGGTGGGGTGGCGTTTACTTGCCTATGAGATCGTAAGGCGCTTGATCGTGTTGGTAGTGCGTGCGATAGTCCGAATGGGGGGAGAATCGTGACGTGCGTGTGCGTACATCGAGTGGGGTGATCTGACTGATGGGACGATTGGAATGACCCCTTTCAACTTCTCCTTGGAAACCGCTAGGGGTGTAATAACTGCTGGCAGGGCGGGCGTAATAAATGCTGGCAGGTCAGGCGTCACACACGTGGGAGCGTGTGAGGTTGCATGCCTGACACGTGGTGAGTCGTAGGAAATCGTGATAGGGTTTGAAACCGAGGCGGGAAGCCGAAGGGTGAGCGCGGTTACTTAGGAGGAGAAGTAAACCGCCTCATGGATACGTGTTATCATCTGATGGTGGCCACGCAAAAAATGAACGGCAGGCGTTCGCTTGTGTTTTAGGTCGGAGCAGTATAAATAGGCCTTCGGAGAACCGTCTTCTCCCACTATCTTTTACTTTCACTGAAACTCTGAAGAAATTACCTTGCTTACTTGTTCTTGCTTTTGTTGTTGTGTTCTTGCCGGATTTCAACGTCGACGTTCATCTTCGACCTCAATCTCAATCTCTGGTGAGGCTCTAAACCCAATTGTATTGCTTTCCGTTCTGTTTTTGGTTTTTCCGGTTTCATTTCTGTTTTTGTTTGCACGTTTTCTGGGTTTTCGTCTCGAGAATAGGGCGTGTTCTTGAGGCGTGCCTGTTTTGATATGTTTTGGGGTAGATTGCTGGGTTTTTGTTGTTTGCGGTGAGATTTTTTTGCTAAGTGTTTGGGTGTTGCGTGCGTGCGTTTTTTCTAGGAGAATGGAACCGATAGAAATTTCAAGCGACATGTCGCTTGAGCGGGTATATGTTCCGGGGGTGGGGTGTGTTAGCTGCAGTCCGTGTACGAGCGGATCAGACTCCACGTCCGACTCCGTGATGAGTGTAACGCCCTTGCGGTATGTACCTAATTGTAATTCTCCTGTCGTGCAGTCGATGGAAGAGTCACGAGTGCGAAGAACCATGGCTGACGATGTCGGGGTGGGGGATGCTTCTGAGTCGTCGGGGTCGGAGGGGGGGGGGTCTTCCTTGTCAGGACCGTGGGGCGAAGAGCGTGTGCAAGGGGAGTCTGTCGTGCCCCAGTTTGCGGAGTGCGGGCGCGTGCACTGGGTGCTCCCCGACGGAGTACCGGTGCAGGAGCCTGAACGATCACCGTCGGTTAATGAGATGGCGCAATGGGCGCGCGACTATCACATTCCTTCGTCTGTGAAGTTGAAGCCTGGGAAAGCTGAAACGTTCACGCGGCCTCCGCCCGGCCATACGTGCGTGAGTGAGTTCCACCTGAAGGTGGGTATTAAGCTGCATATGCACCCGTTCTTTCAGTACATGCTGGCTCTGCTGAAGATTTCGCTTGGCCAGTGTGGGCCAACGCGGACCCTCACGTTGGTGGCGTTTTTCAACATCTTCTGCCTGAGCGGATTGGAGCATCCGACGCAGGTGGAGTTCCTTCATTTCTTCCGCCTCAAGCATTCTTCCCTCCGAAGGGACTCAGGCACCTTCATTGTGGAGCCGCGGGTGACGTGGTGGTTGGTCGATCCGCCCAGCTCGTCGACTACTTGGCGTACGATCAGTTGCCTGGTGAGCGGTGACTGGGAGTTTGGTGCCTTCCCTCCCGAATTTGCGGCTAATGCGCACCGTATTCATCGAGTCCCCCAGCGTTTCTATCCTCTCAATACGAGTGAGTATCCAATGACGCCTGCGGAAGAGGCCAGGGTTGCTCGCTTGAAGTTTATTTTTGACCCAGCGCCCGAGGCGATACACTTCTGGGTAACGTGCCATTGTGATCTGATCGAGCGCACACGTCTGGCCCGAGCACCTGGTCTGTCGGGCATCTGATACCTGCGATTTTTGCATGTTTACGTATATTTGATAACTTTGTTACTGACTTTCCGTTCGTGTTTGTTTGCAGCGAAAATGACCAAATCCAAGGCCACCGAGAAGGACGAGGCCCTCCAGCGCCGCATGGAGTTGCTGTTGGCGAGCGCTGAGAGTGTGCGCCGGGTGGTTGATGACGGGCGCGGTAGGTTGGTCATGGGGGATACGGCCCTGCCGATGATCCGGGCGCCGGATGTTGCTGACCATTCTCCTGCCCTGAGTGCGGCGTCGGGTTCTGGAGCTGCTGCCACCATCGTCCCACAGGTGCCTGTTGCTGGTACGGTTCCTGAGAGGGCCGGGCTTCCTCCGCCCGCGAGTTCCTCTGCCGCTCGGGGTCAGAACCAGGCTGAACGGGATCGCCTCTCCCATGAGAAGGAGCAGGGCAGGCGGAGCGCAATCAGAGGCGCGTGGAGCAGAGGGATCGGGAGAGGCCTCCCTGAACTCGGGCTCACGGGACCGGGCCTCTCGGATGGATGTTGCTGGCACTGCGGCGGTGGAAGTTGGTGGGGAGGCGTCTCGTGCCCTTCTTGAGAATCTTCGCCAATCCCTGGGCGAGGGTGTGGGATCACTCCAGCACCTGCTACAACTGGGTTCCGCCCCTGCCTCCGACGGCTTGGATCGAAATTTCAATGCGTGCGCCAAGCTGCAGCATCAACTTTTTTGCTTGTGCGCGCGTGAGAACCTGGAAGAGCTGACGCGGTTGAGGGCTGACATCCGCAAGGCTGCCGCGGCCCATGAGAAGCTTCAGGCCGGGCTCTCCAAGGCGAACGAGCTGGCTGAGCGGAAGGCTACCCGAGTGAACGAGCTGACTCGGGAGCTTCGGGAGAGCGCCGAGCGGGAGAGCGTTCTGAAGGCTGAACGCGATAGTGCTTTGGCTGAGGTGGAGCGGGTGCGCGCTGAGGTTGCCAACAGCGTGGCCGAGATGGTGTCCCATCTGATGAAGAGCAGGGGCAGCTCGAGCAGGCGGGTGCTGAGGCCGTGGTGGAGGAGCGGGTGACGGATGCGGAAGTAGAAGTAGTGTAGTTGTAGATTTTTTTTTGTAGTTTGTAGATAGGATTTTGTAACTGGTCGTTCGTGCCTCTTAAGTAATGAAGTTTCACCCTTTTTTTTTCCGTATGTGTGTGCCTGCTTTTTTGTTGTTTTTTTTTTGGGGTCTGAATAGTACTTTCATCAAGTGTTACATCAAAGCGAATAGTCTATCCCCAGTCCCCGAGTATCGGGTAGACGGATCAAGAAAATACATAGCGTAATAAAAAGGACTTAATGAAAGTACTTCCATTAATGCTGGATGTTCCACGGGTGTCGTAGTCGTTGGCCTTGCATATCCCTTAGGTAAAAGGTGCTAGGGCTTACAACCTCGTCCATGACATACAGGCCTTACCATGATGGATGGAGTGCCTTGACCTTCTGTTGTATTGCCTTCATGACCCAATCCCCATGTTGGATCGGTCGAGCCCGAATGCGTTGGTTGTACAATCGGACGATTCTCTGTTTGTTCGCGGCATTGTGGAGATGTGCTGTGTCCCTCCTCTCTTCTAGTAGACCGTTGTTGAGTCGTAGCCCCTCCTCATTCATGCTCGGATCGTACCCCTCGATCCGCGGGCTCTGGTGAGTGATTTCTAAAGGTAGCACAGCCTCGGTTCCGAACATCAGATTGAACGGGGTTTCGCCCATGGCCATATTGGCAGTTGTTCGGATAGACCATAGGATCTCTAGGATGATCTCGGGCCAGCGCCCGTATCCTGCCTCCCCGGGCTCATTGTTCTCTATCTTCTTCTTGATGTCTGCATTGATTATTTTGTTTGCCGTTTCTACCTGCCCATTTGTCTGAGGGTGCATTGGTGATGCGAATATGAGCTATGTTCCCTGCCATTTGCAGAAGGCCCTGAGCCAAGGGTTATTGAATTGTGGCCCGTTGTCCGTGATGATGTTGATCGGGGTCCCGTAGTGACAGAAGAGGAACCGCCAAAGGAAGCGTTCTACCTTTTCTGTCTTGATTTTTATCATTGGCTGGGCTTCGATGAACTTGGTGTGGTAGTCGATGATGACGATCAGGTACTTGTACTGCCCTTTGGATTTTAGGAGTTCCCCGATTAAGTCCAGTCCTCACTATACGAATGGTACGGGCGATAGGAGGGTTGAGAGTGGGACGGCGGGCGAGTGGTAGTGGTGTGCGTGCAGCTGGCACTGGTGGCATTTGCTCGTCAGTGTCGTGGCGTCCGCATGGATGGTGGGCCACCAGAATCCGCACCGGAGGGCTTTGTGTGTGATTGATCTTGCTCCCGTGTGGTGGTTGCACGTGCCCGAGTGGATTTCTTGTAGAATTGCGTTGCCTTTCGTCGGGGTGACGCACTTGAGGCTCGCCCAAGTATTTCCTCGCCGATAAAGCATGCCATACCTTATGCTGAAGTTTGCTGCTCGTGCGACGATGGTCCTGGCTTCTCGCTTGTCTTCTGGTAATTCCCCCTTGCCTTGTATGCGATGAGTACATCCATGTAACTGTGTTCGTGCGGTTCGATCGCCAAGACCTGTTCTGCTCTCGAAATGCTTGGTCATCGCAGTATTTCGATGATCCGCTGTCCTGGTCCGGAGTGGACGGGAGTTGTAGCCAATCGGGCTAGCCTGTCCGCCTTCACATTGAGTCCCCGGCGTATGTGGTTGATGTTGACGTAGTTGAACCTACTAATCAGCGCTCTCACGTGCCTGAGGTAGGCGATCATAGACTCTCCTTTCACCTGGAATTCTCCCTCGACCTGGCTCACCACCAGCTGTGAGTCGCTGAATATGTTTAGGTCGGGCGCCTCCGAGTTTTTGGCCAACTGTAGACCTGCGATGAACGCCTCATACTCGGTTTCATTGTTGGTTGTCTTGAATTCAAATTTGAGGGCGTACTCTGCGTTTACCCCTCCTGACCCGGTTAGGATGATCCCGGCGCCACTCACCTTCTTTGTACATGATCCGTCAACGTAGAGGTTCCACCCGGACAGTGGTCTTGCTTTGGTTTCTGGTTTTTCGGGTGCCTCTACCGTCGGGCCGTCGGGTACGCCGGTCGGCGTCACCTTTGCTTCTGTGTATTCGGCGATGAAGTCTGCTACTGTCTACCCTTTTATTGCTATTCGGGGCTTGTACTGGAGGTCGAATTCGCTAAGCTCAATTGCCCATTTCGCCAGGCGGCCACTGTGGTCGGGCGACTGGAGGATCTGGCGCAGGGGCGCGTTTGTGAGGATGTGGATGCTGTGGGGTTGGAAGTATGGTCTCAGCCATCGGGCGGCGGTGATGAGTGCGAGTGTCATCTTTTCGATCATGGGGTATCGGGTTTCAGCGCCCGTCATGCTTTTTCCTGAAAAGAAAACGGGCAGTTCCGTGCAATCCTCCATGCGGACGAGGGCCGAGCTGAAGGCCGTGAGGGAGGCAGCCAAGTAGACATATAGTACCTCTCCTTGGATGGGCCTGGATAGGAGGGGGATCGAGGCCAAATATTCCTTGATTTGGAGGAATGATGCCTCGCATTCGGACGTCCATACGACCTCTTGCTTGTTTGTCGTTCAGAGGGCCTTAAAAAATGGAGCGCACTTGTCCGAGTAGCGAGATATGAATCTGTTCAGCAATGCGAGTTTGCCCGTGAGGCTCTAGGTCCGCCTTTTTAACGGGCGGCTTCATGTCGATGATCGCCCTCACCTTGGCGAGCGAAGCTTCGATACCCCTCTGGCTCACGATGTATCCCAAGAATTTGCTGTTTGTGACCCCGAATGTGCATTTGGCCGGATTCAATCTCATGCCGTTTTTGATTAGGACATCGAACATAGTCCCTAAGTTTTGGACATGGTCGACCGCCTGGACGCTTTTCACGAGTATGTCGTCTACGTAGACATCCAAAATGTTGCCTATCATGCCATGAAACATCGTGTTCATGAGCCTCTGGTATGTGGAGTCTGCGTTCTTCAGTCCGAAAGGCATGACGACGTAGCAGTACAACCATTTGTCCTTGACAAAGCACGTCGCCTCTTGATCTTCGGGGTCCATGAACATTTGGTTGTATCCCGAGTATGCATTCATCATCGATAGGAGTTCGTACCCGGCTGTCGCGTCCACCAGCTGGTCGATCCTCGGTAGGAGGAAGCTGTCCTTGGGGCATGCCTTGTTGAGGTCGCTGTAGTTGATGCACATCCTCTACTTTTTATTGCTTTTCTGCACCATAACAGCGTTGGAGATCCATTTCGGGTAATCCACCTTTCGGACAAATCCGATGCTCAGCAGTTGGTTCACCTCCTCGTGCATTGCTGCGTAGTGTTCTGCCTTGTATGCCCTTCGCTTTTGCTTTATGCTCGTGTTGATCCCAGGCATGTCCTTGTACGACCATATGAATACCTCCTGCTTCTCCTTCAATAGAGTGACCAACCGTTCGGCTATCGTAGGCACTAATTGGGCACCAATCTGGATTGTCCTCTCCGGATGTTCGGACAATAGCTGAATCGTCCGCAGCTCGTCGCATTCGGGGACGGAGGACACTGCCGTCGACTTGTCGCGTGGGTCATCTAGTATTTCCGCCTCTGGCCCTAGTTCTTCCAAAGCTAGGATTTCTTGCCTGTTCCTGGGTTTCGCTGCCTCCTCGTAGTTGTAACCCCGAATGTGCCCTACTCCGTGCTTCGTCGGGAATCGGCTCAGTAACATGTGCCTTGTGATGATCAGTTTTAGCATGCTGATCCCCGGTCTCCCGAGTATGGTGTTGTATGGGGAGGGTGTGTCCATGATAATGAATTCTGTTCGGACCTCACTGTGCGGGGAGTCAGGGGCGCCGATCCTGATCCGTATGTTGTCACTTCCGATTGGGTATGACGTCTTGCCCGTGAAGCTTGCAACGCACTCGTGGTCCTGTGTCATTTTGTGTGAGGGTTTGCCCAGTGCCATGTATGTGTCCAGGTAGATCACGTTCACGGATGCCCCGTTATCTTCCAGCACCCTCTTTACGAGATACTGATCCACGATTGCGTCGATCATAAACGGCAGGGTGCTGCTCCTTGGACTTCTCTATTCGTCTTCCGCCGTGAAGCTGATGGTAGGCGGTTCCCTTCTTTCTGCCTTGTTCCCATCCTTGCGTTTCCCTCCGGATATTGTGCTGATCGTCCCCCGGGTTTCGACGTTTGTCTCGCGTGGCCATTCCTCGATGTTGGGAAGGGCGATCCGGCCATCCCTATGCATTTCCCTGAGTATCTGTTTTAGCATTATGCAATCGTTGGTGTAGTGGGTGGCGGTGTGGTGGTATTCGCACCACCTGTCCGTGGTTCAACCGATTGGGGCCCTGTCCTTTGACATGTTGTTTGGCGGTTGGATCTGGTTTCGGTGTTGGCGGAGTAGCTGTTTGTTCGACGACTGGTCGATCGCGTAGACCTTTTGCCCGGTCGATCAGTATCGGGGGGCCTCTCGGGAATGGATTCCCTGTGGTGTTGGTGCCTTCGCTCGGTCGTGTCGGTTGCGTTGGTAGCCGCGGGGGGACGGCCTTTGGTTGTACTGTCCGTGCGCATCTCGGCCTCGTTTGTAGCTTCCGCCTGATTCTCATATATCGTCGGCGGATTGTCGTGGCTGAGCGTCCGCGCTCTCTGGCCGGTCGGTGCTGGATTTGGAGGTGGTCCCGTATACTCGCGTCTCTACCAGCGCCTTTTGTATGATCAAATCCATTATCTCGTCGTAGTCAAGATGCTCCTTCCGCATGAGTTTCTCTACGAATGGCGTTGCGAGCATGTTATCCATTAGGGCAACCTTAGCCACCTGCTTATCGAGCCTCCTGCACGTGCTTGCCAGCGGCCTCCACCGGTTGACGTAGCTGGATAGGCTCTCGTCTGCCCCCTGGCAGACCTTGAGGAGGATGCCCGTGGTGTTATACTTGCCTTGGAGCCTGTAGCGCTTTTAGAAGCTTTCCGCCAATTATAGGAACGAATGGATGGACCTTGGTGGTATCTCGTAGAACCGGCTCCTCGCCTCCTCGGACAGCGTCTCTTGAAATAGAAAGCACAAAGTCGAATCCGAGTATCTGGTTCCGTCCGTAGCGGATCGAAACTCATCGATGTGCGTGCGGCGATCCCCACTTCCGTCAAACCGGGTGACCTTTGTTGTCTTCGCGTTCAGGTCCCTGCCTCTCTTCAGTATATGCGCCGAGAACGGACTGACCCGAGGGGTGAACATCCCACCTTGCCCGGCGTGCTTGTCCTTTCGTAGGCGCGACACCTCCGCCGATAATTCTTCCATCCTACGGAGGATTAGGGTGTTGTCCATTGGGGATGTGCCCCTGGGTGCGGGTTCCCTTGTTGGCGTTGGTGTTCGGGTCGCCCGAGGGTCGGTCCCGCCAAACGGGTGCTGGAGATCCTCAGCGTTGGTATCTTCCCGAACGGGACCCCGCCATGTCGTATTTGCTGCTGGTTGACGAGTGCGTCCAGCCGTTCTTTCAGCCTTTGCCGTGCCTGGCGCTCATGATCTCTTTCAAATGCTGCCTCTCGCAACTCCTGGAGCAGGCAGTCGACCCATTCTTCGCCGCTCAGTCCGGGACTGCTGCTTGTTCCCAGCTCGATCACTTGTCGCGCCCGTGCGCTTAGGGGTGTTTCCTCGATGGGCGTGTCACTGATGTTTATCTCTTGGGTATTCATGTGGGCTTTTGGGTAGTGGTGTTTATACGAGGTTTGCAATTTGTAAGGTTCCCACAGACGGCGCCAACTGTTTCTACCGAATTACGCGGGATGTAACCAGTAGAAACAAGTACGAGTAATCTTCTCTTCTGGACGTCCAAACGTTCGGGCTGTTCGGATGATCGGGTACTCTCTCTTCGGGTGTTCGGGTTGACGGGTATGTGGATTCGCGTGTTCGGCTTCAGCTGTTAGAAGAATACAACAAACTGGCGGTCAGATGGTCAAGACAGGGTCGGCCTGCCTTCAACGCTCTGATGCCTACGTTAGAAGATGTATCAGATATAACAGTCAAGCGAACGTGTAAGAAAGTAGGTTGGATTATTTAAGATGGAATCAATGATCCTCTTACCTGTAGTAAATGCCTCACCTATATAGGTGAGTGAGATTGTTGCTTGCTTGTGCTCTTCGATGTGGGATAGGGCTGCACTTGCTGTCATGTGGGCCGAGTATTCGGATGTGCGCTTGTCGGGCGCGTGTCCGATCGGATGGGCTCGGTTTTGGGAGTGAAGTTGTAGTCTGCCTGGTGGTCTTTTAGGTGGTCGGGTAGTTGTTGATTAAACTGTTTCTACCGGATTACGCGGGACGTAATCAACAGAAGCAAGTATGAGTAATCTTCTCTTCTGGACGTCCGAACGTTCGAGCTGTTCGGATGATCGGGTACTCTCTCTTCGGGTGTTCGGGTTGACGGGTATGCGGATTCGCGTGTTCGACTTCAGCTATTAGAAGAATACAACAAACTGGCGGTCAGATGGTCAAGACAGGGTCGGCCTGCCTTCAACGCTCCGATGCCTAAGTTAGAAGATGTATCGGATATAACAGTCAAGAGAACGTGTAAGAAAGTAGGTTGGAGTATTTAAGATTGGAATCAATGATCCTCTTACCTATAGTAAATTCCTTACCTATATAGGTGGGTGAGATTGTTGCTTGCTTGTGCTCTTCGATGTGGGATAGGGCTGCACTTGCTGTCATGTGGGCCGAGTATTCGGATGTGCGCTTGTCGGGCGCGTGCCCGATCGGATGAGCTCGGTCTTGGGAGTGAAGTTGTAGTCCGCCTGGTGGTCTTTCAGGTGGTCGGGTAGGTGTTGATTACCTGTTTAAATGGGTAAGTATGTTTAATCTATGAACTAATGGTGTTATACTAACATGTCCAATATTTCATCTTGCAATATTTAAGGCTGAAGCAGCCTGAATTCAAAAAACTATTAATCAAAAATTCTTGGGACAAAAGCTTCACATTTTTTATTAATCAGAAAATATTAATTCAGAAAACTATTTCATCTTGTAAAAGCTTCACATTTTCTAATGGTAATGATGTACCCATTTTCCGTAGGGAAAATTTATTCACGAGTAACTAATACTTAGTTGTGGAGGCAAAAACACGTAAAAGAATCAGAAAAGTAGGGCTGGGCACTTAGGCCCGAAATTCCTGGCCCGTCACTGTACCGTCCCGGTCCGCAACAGGACGGGACGGGTTTAAAATTTGAAAGTTGAGGCCTGAACCGTCCCGGCCCGTTTAATAAATTCGGGACGGGCCATGGGATTTTGATTTCGTTAGCTCCAAGACCCGGCCCGGCCTGTAGTGAAAACTAAACTAACCTAAATACCTAATCACCTAATCGCGACTTGCGCCTCCCTCTCAGTTATGCGTCTCTCTCTCTCTCTCTCTCTCTCTCTCTCTCTCTCTCTCTCAGTTCACCGTCTCTCCCTCTCAATGAATCGACCCTCGACCTTTCACCTCTCGACCTAGCTTTCTCTCCGCCAACGTCCATCCTCAGTCCCACTCGGCCTCAGACCCTTGCCTCACAGACAATCTCGTGTCAAACTCTCTCTCATTCAGTCACTCCCTCTCGGCCTTCGTGTCAATCTCTCTCTCATTCAGTCACTCCTTCTCGACCTTTCAAGTCTCAACGTCGCTCTCAGTTCCAAACCGGTATGCATTGAGGCAGACCCCCCTCTCTCTTTGAATTGTAATTCTCTATTTGGCTTAGCTATCAGATTATGTGCAAAATCAGCATTTGAATGGCTTCTAGTTTAATAAGTTAGTAATATTGGTATGATTTACAATCTTGCATGTAAATTTTAGTAATTCAGTAGTTTAGTTAGTAATATTGTAATGATTTGAATAACATTATATGTTAGCTTTAATTGACTTCTTGTACAGTATGTTAGTATGTTTACTATGGTCAATTGTGTTTGACAGAAGAGTATGCAGTGCAGCTGTGATGGCCAAATTGAAGATAACACGATTCCTTTGTATATTTGGTTTGTAAATCAGCAGCTTTCTTGGATATTTGGCATGCTGATGTTGTAATTGAGTAGCATCTTATTTGATAGATTCAAGTCATGGATATCTGCCATGTTTAATTTGTAATTGAAATACCTTATTTGGCAAATTTTAGTTAGTAATTGAGCATTGAGAAATTGAGCAGCAGCTTATCTGATAGATTTTAGTCATTTCAGAGTTTACTGTCTATTTTGGATACTTACACAATTTTGGGCCTCTGGGCCTTGAGCAAAAATAAATGGAGTATGTATCCCATGTTGGACCCATACCGTCCCGAACTCTAATGGTACAGGACTCTATGAGTTTTCTAATCATGAATCTTGTCCCGTCCCGTTCCGTAATTTTTTAATGAGACGGATTAGACTTTGATGAGGTCCGTCATGTCCTATCTCGCACCCAGCCCTACAAAAAAGTATCCTACATAAGAAAAGTAAACTCCTCCTTTCATAGTCATCAACATTTAAAACATAACCCTATATCAAATTAACAACTTTTCTTTTGGTGGGTCTTGTACTAAATACACTACCACTACCAAACAGAAAGCTGCAATAAACAATCTCAAATATTATATCAAGAAGCAGAGAAGCTAGAAAACTGATGAAAATGAAGCATATAATCACATAAAGGAACAACTTTTCTTGACAAAAAAAAAACACAAAGATGAGATTTTTATCTGTAAATACCTTGTCTTTGTAAAACTCTTCATTGAAAATGTCCTCAAGGGACCAAGAGAACACAGTCTCAGTGAAAGGGTCAGGCTTGGTCTTTGTCTTCTCTGAAACTTCCATCATCTCCACCAAAGACTCTGGCTTTGCTTCTCTGCCTTGTTCAACTCAGAAAGACGAGAAGTTTGAGCAAAGAAAATATAGAAAGCTAAGAATCTAAACTTGGATGATCACTACACGCTCCAAAGAATCTAGACTAGGATCACTCCATGCATGTGTACATTATAACAAAGGCAAAGCCCACTTTTGAAGTTAAAGCCTTTTGATCAAAGAACAAGTGATTTCCAAACAGAAGCACTTGCACTAGAGAAGAAGAGTGAAAGGCTTCAACTTGCAAGGGGAAGTTCTTCTAAACAATTGGTTGGTCCGACTCACTCTCTCTCTTTTTACTTGACCATTTTGACCTTAAAAAGAAGAAGAGTTAGAAGACCAAGTTTTCTCTGACAAGTATCTTGTCTAAGAAATATGTTGGGACCCGGGAGAAAACTTTTTGAGCATAAAGCAAAAATCTTGGTATTATATATAGGCCAAATACAAAGCATAGTATTTAACCAAGTTTTGCTAGGCATGCGTTATTTATAATGAATGCTGCAGTGTCTGATGAGTTTCCTGAAATTTAATACATGGGGAATCTTAAATTTAATACATGGAGAATTTCAAGGTTGGTTGATTTTGTATGCTACTTGGATTTTGGAAGGAAATTTCATGACTTCTAACATTTTTGATCCGACATCTTTAACAAAGTAGTTAAAAGTTATATTTTTTAAAATTATAGCTAAAAATTGTTCCAACAGAATAGTTAAAGCTAAATTATATATGACTTTGAGCTAAATTCACAATCTATATTTAGCTACGAAAGAGAGAAAAAATAGGTTAAAAATTAAATCTTCCACCATCTAAAAAGTGGTTTCACTATCCAACAAGTGATCAAGCGATTCAAGTATTTAAAATAACTTAGTTATAGCTATAACTACTCAAGTTGAAATTAAAAACATGTGAACTATATTTAATTTTTTAGTTAAAAATAGTTATATATTAACTAAAGATGTTATAATTGAATTGCTTTAGCAGCATAATCACAAGCATGCTGAGCTTCAAAGATACTGTCTATTGAATTCATATTAAATCACAAGCAAGCATAACAACGAAAGTCATTTTCAGCCTCCAATTTTTTGTGTTACTTTGTTCTTGCCTCAACTGGCAAATTGGGGTTGATACTGACTCAAAATCATTTGACATTAAACAATGTCATTATTCAGGAAACAATGAGGTCATTGGGCACTGTGTATTTATAATAACACAATTGGTAGCTCTCACATTGCACAGGAAAAGAGAGCATCATCAAAATCTAAGGTGATCATTTCATGCAATTACTAGTGCATAGCACTTAACAGTTTGAGAGCCAGAGCTTCTTGTTGCTCTAAAGATACAGAATCAACAAAGGATCTAGCTTGATCATTCTTTTCTTCTCGCTCACCATCATCGTCACTATCAAAGTATAACTTTGACCTTTTGTGTGGTCGATCATTAGATGGTTCTTCTTCCGACTCAGAGATATAATCTTCTTCCTCTTCTTCTGCATTTGCTCTCTTCAGCTTCATCTTCTCCTTCATTCGTTTTTCACGGCGACGTTGGCGATCCTTTTGCTTATCTTCCTTGTCTGCCTCCTTCAACGCTTCCCTTACTCTCTTATGAAATTCGTTTTTCTTGTCTGAAACAAATTAATATATATCAGGAAACAAAAGTAAGCAGCTGCAAATACATTCCAGTTTATGTACAACGCGTGGAGCCGAGTCATCCAATGCTTCAATTCACGGACGTAGAGAAATAGTGTTTCATGGCATATAGAGTCCAGACACTAAAGGCAAACCAACTATTTCATGGCATATTCTGAACTCAACTTTGGAATTCAAGAACCGATACTTACCTTGAAGTCCATCAAGTGTGATGGGATCACTTGAAGCAGCGATCCTTGCAAGTGGATCCATCTCGTTGCCCTCTTCATCAAAGACTGTTCTAGTTCCTAATGGTCTATGGAGATTGATCTTCAACTTCTTTTTCTTCAAAACCCGAGTTGCGGGCCTGTAATGCACCCAGGATAAAAAAGAAGATTAGACCAGCATCCACAAAAACTGATTAAATTTGGTAAAGAATCAATTTATAATCCAGCAGAGCCTATTAGTGTGTAAATGAAAAGAATATCATAAATAACAATAGACAAGCAACATACAGAATATCCACCATCTCTTTTCCTCCCTCTTCTTCTCTCTCATTTGTTGCATCATTTATTCGAAGAAGATCTTTCACCTCCTCTTCCTCCATATCTCCAATATCAAGCTCCTCTTCAGGATTCTCTAATGCATTCTCCAGGTCAGAACTCTCTGGTTCAATAATGGAAGATGGTTCTAATGATTTGTTGGACTTCATTTTGTGGTTTGAAAAACGGATTTTGGGCATCATCGGCAAACCCATTGATGCCGAATATTCATCAATGGGCAATTGCATCACGTCGAAAACTTCTTTATCCTTGTGATTATGAATAGACTTCAAATATGTGATAAAGGCCCTTTTGGCCAGAGCTGGAAGTGTGCCGGGGTACTTGCCTATCAAAGCTCTCAATGTCTCAGAGATTGGTTGTAATCTCTTGTTGTTAGCCTGAAACAGCATAACATCATGCTTAGCATGTAAAAATGTAAATAATCATCTTCGAGTACAGTGGACTTTGTTTCTCCCAGCCATGATGTACCCGCTTCCGCTTCCAGGAGAAGGAAAAAAAATAACACTTTACCTTGATGCTCTCTATGGGTATCTTTGCCGCCACTAATTTTTCAAGCATTTTTATTTCCGAGGGCATCACAAATAAAAGTGATCTCCCTTCTGATTTATGACGCGCAGTTCTGCCTACTCTGTGTATGTAAGATGCAACATCTTCTGGACAATCCACCTGCAAATTGAATGGCAATAAAAATATGATGAATAGATAGAAAACAATGAACTAAGATCATAAATGCTAACATAATTACAAAAGTCCTGGCCAAGAAACCAACTCACCTGAACAACCCAGTCAACTGCCTGGTCGAAGTCAAGTCCTCTTGAAGCGACATCAGTCGAGAAGAGGACTGTAGCTTGTTCTTGAAACTGCGAATATGTACCCATTCTACCCTCTTGCTTCATCTTACCGTGAAGGCATTTCAGGGGTATTCCAGGACGGAGCTTCTTAAATGCTTCATAGACAAATTTTACCTATTACAATGCAATTTGACCTAATCAGTAATGATATAGCTGAAGCTGAATACTGCATAAAGCTAAGCCTAACCAAATCAGGAAGCTGAAAATAGAGTAATCTTTTATTAAAAGGAAAAGTCTTGGGCCAGCCTCAAGCAAGCAGATGAACTCAACTGCATACTTTAAGCTGACATTTCGGGTGCGATACTTCCAGGTAATTAGAATATAAAACACAATCGCACCTGTTTACGGGTCGATAAGAACACTAGAATCCTAGAATTCAGATGTGCCTTTATGAAGCTCCACAGCATGTCTAACTTTTTATCAAGGGGAACAATCATTGCAGTTTGCTTCAAGCGATTGGGAGTAGCTCTCGTAGCCTGCTCATGCACACTAAGGTATTCCGGATCCTTCAAACTAAGTCTAGCGAGATCTTGAACTTTCTTTCTTTGAGTTGCTGAGAACAGAAATGTTTGTCTTTTCTTAGGTAGCTGTGAGATAATGGCGTTCAGTGTCTTCTTAAATCCATCATCAAGTATACGATCTGCCTCATCAAGGACAAGTACCTGTTCCCAGGGCAGGAAACTTCACCCAAATCAGCAGATTGTATAGAAAGGAAAAATTAAACGAGATATAAATATCAGAGAACATCGGCCAATCTAATGACATCAGAAGCATACTAAACAAAAGCATAACAAGCAGTTTGAGCACATTTACAGTCATATTGTGGCTATTAAAAAGACCTGGACAGAAAGATTCAAACAGATGTTTGTAATCATCTTTTCATTTAGTGTTCCACCTAGATACCATTCTCATAAAAAAAAAAAACAAGAAAGAAGTAGACCTGTAGCTGTGAACACTCAAAATTAGGTGTCTCATCCATGTGCTGTAGAAGTCGTCCGGGAGTGCAAACCAATATGTTCAGCTCATTTACCCGCTCCTTCTCTGCATCAACGTCTTTTCGACCACCGATTAAGAGACCAGCACTGAAACCATGGCGCTTCCCAACTACATGTAACACATCAAACGTCTGACTAGCTAATTCCCATGTCGGAGATATAATGATGCTGCCTACCCCATCCTCAGGATTCCACCTCTCTTTATACAATTTCTCCAGAAGCTGAAATAAACAGCATGTCAGGGAATCACAAAGGATATTTTTGGATCATCTAGGCACCAAAATACCAGATATGCCTAGTGATTACAGGAACTGTAAATTAAACAAACCAAACCAAACCAATTAACAGTATCAAAACCCGGAAGTCTAAAAGTATTCTATCCACTTCCTCATATATCATCATAGCTAAAGATACCAAAATCCCTCGTCATCTTTTACTTCTCACCAAAACCAACCCTGTAAATATAACAACACAGCCTATTTGAAATTGACAATTTAAGAAAAAGGTATGTCCAACACTAGCCTATTCGCTACTATTTCACCAAACAAGCACCACATCCATGTTATAGATGGTTTTGATATGAATAGGATGTATAATAAATTACTAGGCAAGAACCAAGTGGCACATACATCCATGATAACAAGTCTTAATTTTCCACAAAAACTACCATTTTTCATTTGACCAAAGACCTTGGAATGAAAGCACTTCAATCGCCATGGTATATTTTGAATTAGTGTAAAGGCAAACTAATCAAGCCAGAAGACCTATACCCTCTCATACATTTCCAGCGTACGCACTTAAAATCTGTACCCCACAGTTCTTCCAACAACACCAAGAACATATATCAGAAATATAACCTCCGATCTTATTTCCTAAAACATTGCAATTATGGCATTCATACCCATATTCAAATCTGCAAAACATTCATAAAGCTCAAATATCATTCAAGGACTTTGGGTTCAGGTCATTGATACTAAGAGGCAGATCTGACCGTCACCTACGATATTTAGACATCTGATGGATTACTCATTTTCGGGTTTAGAACAATTGATAGAAGGATGTTGATGACAAAATTACTATAGTAGAAGCAGATGCAAGCAGTGAACAAGAAAATAAACCCAATACCATCAAGTAAATCAAAGAAGACATAACAATAATCTATACACTCCATCACATTTCTCACCCGGCAACACGATACCGAAAGACCTCGTCTTTTTACCTCTCCACAAAACCAACCATAAACACAACAACACAGCCCCATCCAACAATTCAAAAACTCAACATATTTACACCTCAACTACCTCAAAAATACACACTTTTAAAACCTGGTCTATTCTATCTACTTTCTCACGGCCTCGTATACAATACCATATCATCTTTGATCATAATTCAACCAACATTTTCACAGCTCATATAACAAAACCAAAACCCGCAGAAACTTAGGACAGTAATCCGAAATTGATCAAAAACTCAAACTTTGACTCACCGGAATAACAAAAGCCAATGTCTTGCCGGACCCAGTTTTCGCGGCGCCAAGAATGTCCCTTCCGGCGAGCGCATGAGGCAGACACGCCCTCTGTATATCGGTCATGTCAGTAAATTTCGCCTGACGCAAAGCGTCTTTGGTCTTCTTCGATATCGGGAGCTCCTTAAACCTCGTCGCGCCGGCGTAGTGCGAGAAGGTGGTGTCGTCGACGCGCCCAACACGCGCGTCGGGAGTGAGCGGCGGGAGGGACATCGGGTTGGATCCGCAGTCGGGTTTCTGGGCCTCGATCCATGAGTTGAGAAGGTTGATCTCTTCGGTTTCTGAGAGTAGCTTTTGCTTCCGGGTCGTTTTGGATATGGGTTTTCTCATCTCTCTCTCTCTCTTTCTCTCTCTCTCTGGGGTTTTAGGGCGGCGAAGAGAGAGAGCGATGAGGGTTTAAGGAGCGGGAGTTATACGGGTCGGGTCGGATCGGGTTTGGATTGATGATACTCCTAGTTCGGTTAATATGGGCCGTAAGCCCAAAGATGTTAAGACCTTGGGTCCGAGCCCATTATGCATGAAAATCATTAAAATGTACTTGTATTATGTTGCGAGTACTCTTAAACTTTGTAAACCCTGCAAGTCAAAAAAAAAAAAAAATTGTAAACCCTAGACATATATATAATTTGAAGCGAAAACGTATATTCGATTTCGGTTACTCCCTTCAGTGCCGCCGGTCTCTTCTCAGCTGCTTATTGAAACCAGATAGCTGCTGCCTAAACCCTAAACCTTACATTGTTGTTTGGAAATTAATAGAAACTCAACTCTGATCTGAACCAGTGCTTTGTTTTTTGTGTATAGTAATATGAAATTGCTTCGTTTGTTTTTTTTGGTAGCACAGTGATGATGTTGTTGCCGAATAACAGAAAACGAAAGCAAGAGCGAAAAGATGAGGTACATATATGGGTGTGTACATGTCTATGCAGCAGTGGCCAGTTGATTTGACTTACTATTTTTTTTCTTGAATTGGTTTGAAATTTTTCCTGAATTGTTGGATGATTACCTCAGCGATGTCGAAAAAAGACACCTAGTGGTGGTAGAGATGAGAAGGAAGCTGAAGAAGTTGGAGGCGAGTGACTTGGTGTTCTTGCTCACCTGTTTGTTTGTTTGAAACTTAATATATAGCTGATTGTTATGCTTGTGCAGCGAAGGAAAGTGACATTAAGTTAATTAGCAGAAAGTGTGGTGGAATTGGAGCGAGGATATGATCCTCGCTTTTTTTTTCCCTCGTTTGATTTACTGTTTTGGTGTGTTCGTTGAAACTGTTGTGCTTGTATTGTTAGGAAAAATAAGATACCGGAGAGTGCTCGAGCACTTCTTCAGTCATCACAAAAAATTGGACAGGTTTGCATTCGCCTTAGATAAATATATGTGTACAATATTACAGCATACATATTTCTTTGATTTTATGTGATTAGTTTTTCATTATGTTTTTCTCTATGTAGGTCGAGACTAGAAAGATTAATGTTGCAAAGGCTTTACGACTCAACATGTTGATTATTCTACTTCTTGCGGTGAAAGTGAACCTGCACTACTAGAATTATGATTTTAGACATTGCACTTTTAATATCGGTTAGAAATTCGCCCAATGTAAAATTTAGTTATAACATCAGTTTTGAAAAAAATGATGTCTTTATGTTATATAACATCGTTTTTATTAGTCAACCGATGTCTGTATTTTCTTTTTAAAGTTGAGCAAGAAACGCTCATACACTAAATTAAATTTTTTGAAGTGTCGCAACTCAAATTTTAAGAATTAAAACACGCGCCTCTCCTCCTCTTTTATTTTTCGCTCTATGTCCATACTACTTCTCCATTTAGGGTTCTTCTCCCTTTTCACCATCTATTGAGGACGCCTTTCTCTTCTCCTTTCCCCCCTTTGACTGAAACCTAGCTTGACTTCTCCATAACCTTTCTTCACAAAACCCTCATCGATCTCAATCTCACTCAGTCTTCATCCCAAAGCCGCGGAGCCGATCCATCTCTTTGTCTCGCTCTCACTCACTCATGCATGACTCTCTCTCGCTTCGCCTCCAGCTCTAGCTCCTCCAGATCCAACCTCTTCAAAACCCTCGCCTCCATCGTCTCCCTCCGCCGCACCATCACCTACCCTGCCGCCGACGATTCCACCATCACAAGCGAGACCTCTCTCTGCTTCCTGGCTTCATAGGCTCGGCGATTCTGGCCCGGCCAACGAGCCCATAAAGACCATTTCTACTTCTCTTGATTTGAAGAACTTCCCATCTACTCCCTCAAATCTAGTGACATGCAATTGTAAGTTTACATTTTTCTGAATCAAATTGCTTCATTTTTGGCTTTCTTATTGTTTTTGATTATTGGGTTATATCAGAATTCTTGTGTGGAGTACCATCGAGTTTTATAGAATTGTGTTATGTTTGTTTTGCCAATGAAGACATATTTTGAACTCATCCAAAGAACATGATGCAAGTAGAGTTTAAATGAATGAGATATGTTTTTTGAGTTTAGAGGCAGCAACATTGTGGTGTTCTAATTTGATTGTTGTTTTCTGATAGTTTTTTTATGCCTTTATGGTTTGACATCTATGAAATTCCTATAACAACTGTAAGTCTATTTGATTTTTTTGAGTGGTGTGCAATAAAGAGCATTAAGAGCTCTCAACTTTGTGTTTATTGTACTATTATGTGCTCCTGGACGGTTTCTCTAAAGGAGATGGAGTGGGAACAATCATTGTAAGTATTCGCAGAGAATTTGAATTTTCAGTAGCGAAATGTGAAATGTGCTAACAAGGTTTGATTCTGTAGTGATTGAATGTTGAGATTTGGAGAGTAGAGTAGAAGAGCAGTTCTTTAATCATTGTGCTAGGCTGTGATTAATTTGGAGAATGATTCGTCTTAGACGAGTGGACTCGACGAGTAGTGTAAAATAGATTTGGAATTTTTAGGTTTTTTATTTGGTTGAGGATTGATGAAATAATGTTTGTGCATACAGGTTCTTGTGAATTATGCTAGGTGATCAAAGGAGGCTGCAGAGGTTGCCAAAGAGGTAAATTAGACTCACCGATTCAAATTATAGCCATGTCTAGCTTCTACGTATGATGTGCTTGTTAACCATGTGTTAGTGATGATTCATTTGGTTTCATTGTCTTATAGATTGAGGCATTTGGTGGACAGGTCGTTACTTTTGGGGGATATGTTTCAAAATTAAGAAGTAGATGTTGAAGCAATGCTCAAAACTGTGAGTATATTAACATTCTCATAATTGATTCACTTGGTTTGATGTCAATATTTTAGTTGGGATGTGCCTATGGTTTGAAATATATAGGCAATTGATGCTTGGGGAACTGTTGATATTCTGATCAACAATGCAGGTTATTACGAGCTTAAACTCCTTCATCTATTAAGTTCCAATATAAAATTTCAACCTCGGACTTTTTCTACTATGATTTCAGGAATTACTAGAGACGGTCAGTTGATGAGAATGAAGCTACAACAATGGCAGGATGTCGTCGACCTAAATCTTACTGGTGTATATTTATGTACCCAGGTATGCATTTCTGAATTTGATTTTTCCTCACAATGCGACTCGATACCAACATTGAAGTCTTGAACTGAGTATCCCCCCCCCCCCCCCCCCCCCCCCCGGCGGCAGCCAAAATTATGATGAAGAAGAAGAAGGTACAATCCTTACTATTTGATTGCTGAGAGTTTCAGTAATTTCTTAAGTCAAGAGTTTTACACTTCCAAGTAAAACATAACTTATATCAGTTGAGTGATGCAGCCAAAATTATGATGATGAAGAAGAAGGTGCAATCCTTACTATTTGATTGCTGAGAGTTTCAGTAATTTCTTAAGTCAAGAGTTTTACACTTCCAAGTAAAACATAACTTATATCAGTTGAGTGATGATTTTATTTTTCTATTATAGGTCTTTGATTTTCATGTTTCCTCCGCTCACAATAATACAAGAGAATATGGATAGATGCTTTAGTGTATTTTTTGATCATTAAGACTTTACTATAATGAGGTGAACATCTGTCTATATCACGATTTTAGCTTTCCTGGAAGAAGGTACAATCCTTACTATTTGATTGCTGAGAGTTTCAGTAATTTCTTAAGTCAAGAGTTTTACACTTCCAAGTAAAACATAACTTATATTAGTTGAGTGATGATTTTATTTTTCTATTATAGGTCTTTGATTTTCATGTTTCCTCCACTCACAATAATACAAGAGAATATGGATAGATGCTTTAGTGTATTTTTTGATCATTAAGGCTTTACTATAATGAGGTGAACATCTGTCTATATCACGATTTTAGCTTTCCTGGTCTTTTCTCATGTATCAATCAGCTCTTCCCATTCTTTGTCAACGACCATTTATAATTTGTCTCACAGGTGCTCATCATCGATGGAAGGATTGTAATGTAGGTCTACTCTACTGCCCACCTCATGTAGTGAACTAGAGCCTTAGATGAAGGAATGTAATCATAGAACTCGACTGATTTTGAAAGGATTGTACGGAAGCTCGTGTTACAAGTTCTTGAAGGTAGTTTAATTATAAAATAATCAACAAATTTTGAGATAGAATCTGAGTGTATTTGCGATGATTTTCGGATAGGAAATGATAAATAATTTTATTTGTTTGAATTGATTATAATATTGATGGAATGGGAACAACATAGTGGAGAGCAATCTAGAGTCCTGTGTATTATAGATGTGGAGACTATGTTCTTGCAACGCCCCACAAGTTATTACATGCAATGAATACATGAGAGAAGTGGTTGTGTCTTAATCTCTTAGAGCATTGCAGGCAAGCATATCGATAGGGTTCTCAGTTTCGATAAGGTTTCTATCTCTATCTAAACTTGTTTTTTTGTTGGGTTGCATTTTTGTCGAGTACATATTCAAAAGTTATATTTTTTGCTTTCGTAGATGTTTGGTCCTAATGCACAGTAGAGAGATCTCTATGACCAAGATGTGATTCTGATTGTACATGAAGTCTTAGAGGGTAACTGTATCAGTTTTGCCTACGATCAAACCAGTACTGGAAAAACATACACAATGGAGGGTGACTGCAAAAAGGCCAAGACATAGTTTATGTCTTGTTGTTGCTCTCATATCACCTACGTTATAGTTTCTGAAAAAACTGTAACTAGTAATATTCATCGATATTAATATTTTTTTCTTCTAGTTATCGATTTTTTTTAATTGTTAATAGGAAATAGATTATTAGGTTAGGAAATATATGTGTTAATGTATATTTGCCTTTGGATTGAATTGAAATTCCGCAAGGTAGGATTATGATACTTGATTGTTGCACTGATCCTCTTGGTTGGAAGGATGGCCTAGTCGAGTGTGGGAGTCCTACGGAGCTGTCTCAGAAGGTAGCTTTGATATCAAGGAAGAGCTTTGCCCCAGCTTACCAAGCCCCAACTGTAATTATATCTCATTGTAGTAATACATCTTGTACATGATATTTTGGTATGAAATGAATGTATTCGTGGCTATGGCTTTCTAGTTTATTTGTTATGTGAGAATCTATTGTCAACAACAAGATTATACATTAGTTTTGTGACAAAATCGACGTCAATTTAGAGAAAATACATCAGTCTACACAAAAAAAATTGATGTCAAAACTCTATTGCCAAGAGTAAACATCTCTGATCTCCAATAACTTTGAGCATCCGAGATAAACTGGTGAACATCGATGGAGACCAACTCCTCATTTCTTCTGAAAGATCTCTTGTCAATACTTCTCACCCAATTAGTATCCAAGATAAGTGAAAGATATTCTGGATTTAGAACATCATGAAAGTGCCTCCATACGCCTAAATAATTCAGAAAGAAGTCTCATGACTCATGTAATTGTTATGATCTATCGATTCAAGATATTCAATCAAGTACTCAACTTTATGCTTCCAAGAATTCCAGAAGTAGACCAGTGAATCCATGGAAATTTGTTTTGAAGGCTTTTTTAGATCACTAGGCAGTTTTTCTTCCCACAAATATTTTGAAGTACTCGAAGAAATATGAGAGTTTAATCTGTTCGAGTGCATAACATTTCATCTTTAAGAACTTGAAACCTTGATTTGTCATTCTCGCCTTCATAATAATGAAAAACACAGCTCTCAAGAAATTCTAATTCAATTTCAGAAGATTCGATCATCTCCTTTTCTGGCCAGATCATACTCTTCTCTCGAATGTTTTCTCCAACATTTGATGTATTCCAAACATTTTTCAAATAGCTTTCCTTGTAAACAAGAAGACAGATTGTTTGGGCCCAAAAATAAACATAACAATTATTTTGATACTTTTGAGCCTCGGAGACAAAACGGACCTATCACATGCGACCTGATTGAAGCTATGAATCAGGAAGGTATATTTATGCGATTCATAAGTGAGTTGGGGAAATCCAGAGGCAAGATATTATCCCTTTCTTTCCTAATCAATTATGTTACCTTGTCAAGCTAGGAAAATTGGAGTGCCAACCTCTATAAATAGAAGAAGCAAGGAAGGGTTAAGGATCCACACATACATACAATTTGCGCACAAGTAAATCTTACTCCGCTGTGAGTAGACAACCAGCGAACAACGAGCTCAGGATCTAAGCCACCCGACAGAGCGTGGGGATTCGAAGGTTCACTCAAGCTACCAAACCGGCAACAACGAATTTAGGATCTAGGCCACCCAACAGAGCGTGAGGATTCGAAGATTCACTCGAGCTAGACGACGACAATTGAAAGAGTCCAGGCCACCTGACAGAGCGTAGGGATTCTAAAGATCTACGAAGTTACTCTATCATGTATTCTCAACACTTCGTCCTTAGGATTGCTCTGCTTTATACTCGTCCGAGTGTGTAAAGTATCGATTCTTTGTGGCTCGGCAGAGAGAGACGAACCTTACGTCTTGCGTTACATCAAGACAAGTAGAACTCAACGAGCGAGGTTGGTGCTCTCTTCGCTCCAATTGCTTGATAAGAAGCAGAGACTACGCGGCGCATAACACAACGACATTCTGCCCTCGGCAGTGGCACGCCTCGCACATAACACATCTACAACCGCAGCGACCTGACTGGAGAAAAATCAAAGCCAAACATTTTGGCACTGCCAGTGGGACCTAGATTTAGTGTCTTACAATCATTGATCCGTATCAGAAAACTTTCATAAGTTGCCTTAAACATCCAACACCTACGTTTCGGAAACACAATTAAGCCACTTGTATGGGTTTAAACAACAAGGAAGTAATACAGAGGTTCAGAGTAACGATGACTAAAGGTACATCATCATTATCATCGTCATCAGAACCTAAAAATATTGAAGAAATCAAGGCCATGGACTTTGACGCCTACATGGAGTATTCGCTTGAGTAAGAACATCAGAGAAACGCTAACATCAAACGAATATTGAACAACATGGAGGCCAGTGATAAGATAGTGTCTAAGGTTCAAAACAAGATTGATAACCTCTACGAGGCTCGGGAGGCTGACCACACTGATAACAACAAGAAGTTCGACAACCTTACGACAACCCTCGCAAATCTCACAAACACTATGGCAACTAGCTTCGCACTGATCAACAAAAAATTGGGAGAATGAGAACCTCTGTTTAATGATGAAGAAGATGTCAAAGATGATTACATACCAGCTCCACCTTCTCTTCTGCCAAACCCCGAGCGAGAATTAGAGGAAACGATCAATCGAATCATCAATCAGAGGCTGCTTGGTGCGGGCGGAGCTCCAGTTACCTACGATGAACCATTCCCACCACCGCCATTTGGTTGGAAGTGGCCAAAGGGTTACCGACCCATTTCGTTTACTCGCTTCAGCGGGGAAGGAGTTGAGCCAACATCCACCCACATTACTCACTTTAGAGTAGAATGTGGACCATGGGGAAGGCACAACGAGTTTAAACTAAGATTTTTTGCATTCTCATTATCAGGAGCCGCACTACATTGGTATACAAACTCACCACAAGGCTCAGTCCGCGATTGGGCAATGATGGAAAAGCTGTTCACTGAATACTTTGGCGGATATGAACTAGTTGTAAAGCTTGGTAAGTTGTGTCAAATGGTGTAAATGCTAAGCGAATCTCCGGTGACATACTTATATAGGTTCAAGACCGAGTATAACAAGAGTAGGACTTCATGCACTATGGAGGAATTGGTGGACATTGCAGTGGGAGGGCTCGAGGAACGCCTACATACAAAGTATGTAGATGCAAAGTTCACATCTTTAAACGCTCTTATAGAGGCCGTAGCTCAGACGCATGCCACATATGAGGAAGCTGACAATATGCGTAATGCGCCCAGAGGAACATATACTCCTAAAACACCATACCGAGAGCGTCTTAAGTTGATTGCAGCGGTACAGGGAGACGAGGAGTCTGATGAATTTGATGCAGACGATGCAACAGTGGCTGGTTTGGAGTTAACAACCAAGAGTACGGTGAAATCAAAAAAGACAATTCCCTCAAAGGGACAAGTACGAGTTTTGACAAGTGCTTTCACAAAACCGAAGTTTGAGTCATATACCTATGATGCAAACGCAGCTCATAAGATCATAGAAGACTTAATTGATAGGAAGCTGACCAAATCCGATTTTGGTGCATACCCTACTGCCGAACAGTTGAAAGGGAAGAAATATTGCAAGTTTCACAACATGTGGAACCACAGGACCAAAGATTGCATCAAATTGAATGATCAAATCCAGAAGTGGATTAACGAAGGAAAACGCAATATATGCATCACCACAGATTGCATTATTGGATCGCCAACCTTTTGCAGAAACTTCAGTATGAGTAGTAAAGCTGGTAAAGGCAAAGGCCATCAGTACGTTCCGCAGTGATAGAATGGTGGAAATCTTGGATGAGCTAATCACAGCAGGCAACGCAAATGTACCTGTCCCAACAGCTTCATCTTTGCAGGGAGGACTATATGTTTGTAAGTTCCATCATGCTTGGACGCACAACATGAACCATTGTGAGGCTTTGTGAGACCAGATCCAACATTAGATATATGAAGGGGACATTGTAATTTCGGGTTGCAATGAAGAAAAGGTTTCTGAATAAGCATTCATGGTTGGTACTCTAGAGGTATCTTGGCGTAGAGGAGGTAAGAGGAAGCAAACATTGGATCTAAAAACCACCAATGAAGTAGTCTCTAACAGTAGCAAAAAAGAAGAGCCTAAAGGGAAACATAAAGAGGTATGCAGAGAAGCAACTCCGGTGGTTCTTTGTACTCGATGTAAGGCAGAGTGTGGTCTCAGGATGACCTATGAAGAGTTCGTAGAAGCTGTGCGAGCAGGACCACCAGTCAAGTCTGCACCTGAGAATTACCAGCCAGCATGTCCAAATGAATCACGTACAGTTGCCAGAGAATTTAACTTATTCAAACGAATGCGGATGGCAGAGAAAAAGACTGAAGCGGTTGGTGATAAGCAGCAAGCAAAACCAAGTAAACCTTACATCCATTCGACAAGCTAATCTGTAATTAAAGAAGACGTGTGGTATATAAAGTCAGGAGAGAAAACTGTGGAGATTACCCCCACCAAAAAAAGGAAGTTGCAACATCATTACGGAGCAGTGAATAGGACTTTGGAAACCTTATACAAATGGTTGATCAAACCAGACCAGTTAGTGGAGTCACCAGAACAAATTCAAATGAGGATGAATCGGCTCGCAGCTACACCGGTGATTGCATTTGACAAAGGTTCCAACAGGCCAAAGAGGCAAACAACTAGACCAAATGTGTTTTCCAGGATAGACAGAGTAGAACCTATCATATAAGTTCAACAGACAACAAAAAAGGTTCGAAAGACGTTTGAACCAAAAGATAGGCCGGTGCGGAAATCAATCTTCCAACGTATAGAATCGAAGGCAGAACCTGTCGTTAAGCCAAGCAAGAAACCGATGCTGCGATGGAGACCTAAGCCTTTGGTGGTGGAAGAACAAAAGAAACTCCCTAGCCTTTCTTCCAACCTCAATGTCAACGAAGGAACAACTAATGAGTCAGAGCTCACAGCAAATGTTGACTTCTCAAAAGGACCTAAGTCAGAGATCTACATAAGGAAGCCACAGAACCCTCCCATCGAGGACCGACAACAAGAGCCACTGTTAGTAGAAACTGAAGCAGATAACTAGGAAGATAAGCAGTTAGTCTACTACGAGGAAGAGAATAAGAATATAGAGGAAGTCTATACCGAAGACATGCACGTAGGTATGGTGTACATGTTACCGACCAAATTTACCAAACCAGTCAAGGCAAAGCACGTGACCTTTGTAAGCAAAGAAGTTCAAGGAATAACTCTGACAGAGCTAGAAAAACCAGAGGAACGGGGATCAATCGTGGACCCTGTTGTGCGAAAATCCTGCATGATGTTCTCCAAACCAATAGCTACAATGGCGTCGCACATGAGACCATTGTATATCACTGCAGGCATGAGGACATCCAACTTAGCGAAGTCATGGTAGATACTGGAGCAGCAGTGAATGTCCTGACTACTAGAGTAATGACGTTATTGGTTATCCCAAGATCAGTCATTCAAGCGACGTCTATGACGATTAAAAACTTCGCAGGAACAGTCTCACAGACTCTATGGTTACTATTCATAGAAGTAAAAGTTGGACCAGTGACAAGGGTTCATACATTCTTTGTCATTGAGTGCAACTTACCCTTCAATGCAATACTAGGCATAGATTGGATCCATAGGAGGTACTGTGTACCTTCATCGCTTCATCAACAACTCTTTATATGGGACATGAGACATCAGAATCTCACGTAGTTAACGCAAACCCACGACCGTACTTAGTCTCTGTGAATGCATTGGATGTCGATTACTACAATGAGAATCTCCGACCATTGGAAGTATGCGGCGTCAATAAGAAATGCCGACCTGTTGGAGTAACGACCTTAGAATTAACTCGATGGGGAATAGTGAAAGAAAAAGAAGACAAAGCACGACCTTACTTCCTCGAGCTAGCCTCCATAAGACATCAATGATACGAGCGTCCAAGGACAAGGAAGCAGAGGCTTGTACTTCTCTATACGCAAGATTGCAAACCTATTAGATAGAGTTGCAAGCCTACGATTATCTGCCAACCATTGTAACGGCAGAGCAACAATGAAGATGTGCAATAGAAGGTGATTGAAAAGGATATCATCCATCTCCCACTTGCAGCCTTGGATGATACACTACCCAAAGTAAGAGATCTAATTGAAAAATCAATCTTGGAACACTGGATGAGTCAATGGAAGTGGCTATTAGTACCTTCTTAGAGCCTGAAAAAAGAAAGAGGCTCGTTGACTTGTTGATCGAATACAAGGATTGTTTCGCAGAGAAATTTGAGGATATGCCAAGACTTCCACCAAAACTGGTTGTCCATAAACTTCCAATTGTAGAAGGAAGAAAGCCAGTACAGCAGCAGATGTGATGGATGAATCCGGAGACAGCAACACTGGTCAACGAAGAAATCGAGAAAATGTTGAAATCCGGAGTCATCCAAGTGGCTAAATACACATAATGGATATTCAACATAGTCCTAGTGCGAAAGAAGAATGGGAAAATTAAAGTTTGCGTGGACTATAGAGATTTGAACCAGGCTACTCCAAATGATGATTACCCTATGCCAGTAGCTGATTTGCTCATTGATACAGTAGCAAGACATGAAATGCTGTCGTTCATGGATGGCACGGTCGGATATCATCAAATCTTAGTCACTAAGGAGGACAAGCATAAAACTGCATTTAAATGCCCGAGGGTGTTAGGAGTATTTGAATACGTCAACATGCCATTTGGATTGAAGAACGCGAAGGCAACGTATCAGCGAGCCATGCACTATATCTTCCACGACCTAGCAGGTGATACAATGAAAGTCTACATTGATGATGTTATGGTCAAATCAAAGAAGAGGTCAAGTCATGTAGAGGATCTAAGACATGTACTCAGGTGAATGAGGAAACATTAGCTTAAAATGAATCCTGCCAAGTGCATTTTTGGGGTGCAAGCAGGGGATTTCCTAAGTTTTTTAATGCATCAATGAGGAATAGAGGTACCAAATGACAAGAAAGAAGAGGTTATAAAGGCTCCTCCTCTAAAGAACAAAGAAGAGGTTATAAAGGCTCCTCCTCAACAGTTACTTAGGAAGATCAACTTCTTAAGAAGGTTCATTGCAAACGCTGAGGGAAAGACCAAACCTGTCGTACCTCTACTCAAATTGCAAGGAGAAAATGAGTTTGTGTGGGAGCCAGTTCACTAAGAAGCATTCGACAAAATCAAACAGTACCTGGTTAATCCACCGATCCTAGTACCACCACGAAAAGGAGTATCACTTAAGCTCTATATTTCAGCAACGGAATCATCCATAAGAAGTTTATTGACACAAGACGATGAAGTGAAGGCGGAAAGAGTAATATTCTACTTAAGCAAGACTCTCACAAACTATGAAAGTAGATACACACCGATGAAAAAATTATGCTTTACTCTTTACTTCTCAGGCTGCAAGTTGAGGCATTATATGCTTTCCTTCACTACGTGCGTCATAGCACAAACTGATTTAGTCCGGTACAGATATACAAGTTTGGAAAGACTCGCTGCTTGTGATCAAACAGCTCCAAGCCACGTTCAAAACAGGACTAGTCCTAGAGCCATATGTGAAAAGAGCTAGTGAGTTGTTGAATTATTCACAGATGTGCCCCTGACTCACATCCCGCAAGGAGAGAATTATGTAGTGAACGAGTTGGCTCAGCTTGCCATTGATGGAGCTTGTTGATGATGTGCATGAATGGTTAATGAAGGCAAAAGTTTGTACTATTCCGTCCTTCATGACTAGAAAAGAGGAGAAGGATGAGTGGTACATTACAGCTATGTGAACAATTGATGATGATTGGAGACAACCAATTATCACATATTTGAAATATCCTAGCTCTACGGTAGACAAAAGGATTATGTATTTTGCCCCAAACTACATTCTCCTGGGAGATGAGTTGTTCAGACGTGGAGAAGAGGGAGTGGACTTGGCTTGTGTATTCAAAACTGGGGCCAAACGATTGCTATGCGAAGTACATTTTGGAGTCTGCGGAGCTCACCAATCTAGCCCAAAAATGAGATAGCTCCTACGGAGATACGGATATTTTTGGTCTTCGATGTTAAAAGATTGTATAACTTTTGCAAAAGGTTGCCAGGATTGTCAAGTTCACGGACTAGTAAACCATATACCAAACATCTCTATGCAACCAATCATCAAACCATGGCCAGCACGAGGATGGGCGTTAGATCTAATCGGTTTAATTCATCCTCATTCTTCCATGCAGCACAAGTTTATCATCGTCGCTACAGATTTCTTCACCAAGTGAGTAAAAGCAAGGCCTTTAAAAGTGTCGTCTGCTGCTATGATTAGGCAGTTCCTCTACGAGGATATCATTTATCAATTTAGAATTCCAGAGTGCTTCGTTTAAGATAGAGGAACAACATTCATATCTGGAGACATAGAAGAGTTCATGACAGACTTTGGGATCAAAATTTTGCACTATTCACCATACTATGCACAGTCCAACGGTCAGGTTGAAGCAGACAATAAATTAATCCTCCACATACTTAAACGCATGCTCGCAGACAATCCAAGACTCTAGCATGAAGAATTGTTCAGCACGCTGTGGGCATACAGAACTTCTAAGCATAGTCCAATTGGGACTACTCCATATGCGCTAATGTTTGGACATGATACAGTTTTGCCATTAGAAATCAACGTTCAATCGCCGCAGATCATGGATCAACACCAATTGATTAGAGAATATTACGTACAGGCAATATGGCAGGAGTTAGAAGATCTATACGACAAGCGCATTAACGCACTGACCAACCTGCTTGCAGAGAAACAGAAAGTGGATTGCTGCTATGATCAACGTACTCGTGGCCTTAACTTCACAGAAGGAGAACTGGTTTGGAAAACAGTATTGCCTTTGTGAAAAAAAGCAAGAAGGACGTGGTAAATGGTCTGCAATGTGGGAAAGACCCTTCATCATCAACAAAATTTTAGGCAATGAAGCTTTCCAACTGCGAGATGTCGATGGTGAAGTTCATTGTAATCCAATCAATGACAGATTTCTGAAGAAGTATCGGCAGCCAGTTTGAGAATACGAGAAAGAAGAAGGATTAGCTACTTAATTTGACACTCATTTGCAGCCTATGAAAGATGCTCGCTATTCATGTAAAACTAAGGGGCAACCAGTATGTCCAAAGCCAATTTATGTGGCTAAAATATTACAAATTTAAATTTTTTGTTAACATGGATCCAATTTTTATGGTTCTTTCAAGTGTTACAAGTTACTTACGACCAAATTTCAGTGATTAAATCGCTGAAGATAGTATTTTCGTTGTTTACAAAAAGAAGCAAAAGGCAGTAGAAAATACAAAAATTCATTTGATCAAAAGAAAGAATACAATGGATTATGAGGCTTTGTGGCCTCTAACTCTGATACCATACAATCAAATGAACAGTCTTCTGTTAAAAAAATGAATTGTAGGCAGTGATTTTAGATCTATCCCAACCAGCCACAACGAAGCCCTCGACTTGCGTCGGTGGGTAGTCACTAACTAAGGGATAGATCTACCTTCGGCTCTGGAAGACTTTGGGATACTTGCACTCGCCCAACATTTGTGGCTCAACAAAACCATTCATTTGATCATGATCTTAGACGCTCTACTCAAAAAGCAAAGAGAACTGCAGCAAGTGAGTAAGAGCATGCACCAGACCAGGATGATCATGTTCATGGATGGGGTTAATGAGTGCCCATATCAACTATTGTCTACTAATTCTCAAAGGTTTGAGAACTAGCATAGAACCGAAGGACCTGAGCTTTGGTACTACGACCTAAGCCAGGTTTGAGCTTTGGTACTTCGACATTAAAACGTCTAGCAGAATACAAGATCTGGAGGTTTTGCCTTAAAGAAATAAAGGAACAAACTATGAATTAGAAACACCATCTTTTTGCTACAGAGAGATCTTATGGAGTGAAGAAGAAGTGACAAGCTATTTATAAGCCTAAAAACTCTAAGAGAATTTGAACAAAAAGACCCGGAGCGTTGTATCTATTCAACACAGCATTTAAGGGGACTCAACATTCAATCACCAATTTGCGTATCTCTTAAAAGCTGAAGACTTACTGTTTCGAAATACAGAGTTATGAGCCATTAAAAGTGAATAGTTATTCCAGACTCGGCGTGATTTTTGGAGGCGTAAAGTTATTGGATGGAAGAATTACACAACACGTGATTAAGACCATAGGCCATAAAATATAAATTAAACTGGCAGGAGTTTACACAAAATAAAGTATAGAGTCCAAAAGTGGGGCTTAGTCAATAAAAATCTAGTACTTCACAACGGAGCTACCAAGAGCTCGCAGACTGATTTTCACTTGGAGATACAGGGCCTGTGCAGCTGTCCAATCTCTCTCAGCATCCACAGCTGTAGCGCGAGTTTGTTGAACACTTTATGAAAGAGTTTTCCCGGCATTAAGAAGAGCGATAACAACTTGCTCTTTTTCGAAATAATCCTCCTCCTGTTGATGCAGCTTAGCCTAGAGCTTTGCGATCTCCGCACGTGTGGCTAGAATGTCTATCCACTTATCTTTGTAACTCTTCCCTATTGTAGTAATTTTCTCCAAGTCACGCTTCCACTTACGGTTATGGTTTACGCGATTGGAGATAAGTTTATTTCACTCTTGGGTGGCAGAGACTATGGTGTTAAAAAGATTGGGAAGTTCTCACAGCAATTCTTCCATTTGATTCAGGACAGTATGGTCAACTCCTTCCATGGCACGGCGAGCTGTTTGAATATGAACAGTCTCGTTCTCGAAATTCAGAGTCCATAGATCACGAAGATAAGCAATGGCGAGTTGGACTTCAGGAGGTTTTTTTTTCAGAGAGAGATAAGTCTTTGTAAATTTGCACCGCCTCTCGCAGAGTCCTTGTCATTCCCTCGTTACCCATGGTAAGAGCTGGAAAGGTTGGAATCGCACACTGGGGGGCAGCAGCTACGGATGATGTTAGAAAATTTTCCAAACCTCCATCGACCCTAGATAAGAGATAACTCCTGAGTACCTAGATCTTTCTGCAAGAAAACTTATACCCAGAGAGTTATGAGATGATCAAGAGAATAACACTGGAGAATCAACACGGGTAAAGTCATAATATACCTAGGATAGATGAAGGGCAGATTGATCATCATACAAGAAAACAATAATACAAGAAAGGGCAAAGACGACTGAAGAGTATATATGGTTGAAAATAGGCGGTGTGACTTTTAAAGAAAAGCACTTGAGTAGCCTATGCGAGACTATTTCAAGCCATTGTCCAGGAAGTGATATGTCACATCCAAGCGTTGCTAAAAAGACCAATTCGATTGTCCATGGGTTAGTCTTGAAGTCTGGGGGGGCAATGTTTAGGCCCAAAATAAACATAACATTTATTTTGATACTTTTGGACCTCGGAGACAAAACAGGCCGACCGCATGCGGCCTGATTGAAGCTACGAATTAGAAAAAGGTATATCTATATGATTCCTAGGTAAGTTGAGGAAAGATATTATCTCTTTCTTTCTTAATCAATGATGTTACCTCGTCAAGTTAGGAAAATTAGAGTGTCAACTTCTATAAATAGAAGAAGCAATGAAGGGATAAGGATCCACACATACATACAATTTGCGTACAAACAAATCTTACTCTGCTGCGAGTAGACAACTAGCGAACAACGAACTCATGATCTAAATCACCCGACAGAGCGTGGGGATTCGAAGGTTCACTCAAGCTACCAAACCGACAACAACGAATTCAGGATCTAAGCCACCCGACAGAGCATGAGGATTCGAATATTCACTCGAGTTAGACGACGACAATTAGAGAAGTCCAGGCTACCCGACAGAGCGTAAAGAATCTAAAGATCTACGAAGTCACCATATTCTATGTTCTCAACATTTCGTCTTTAGGATTACTCTACTTTATACTCCCCTGAGTGTGTAAAATATCAATTCTTTATAACTCGGTAGAGAGAAACGAACCTTACGTCTTGCATTACATCAAGACAAGTAGGACTCAACTAGCGATGTTGGTGCTCTCCTCGCTCCAATCGCTTGATAAGAAGCAGAGACTACGTGGCGCACAACACAATGACATTCTGCCATCGACAGTGGCACGCCTCGTACACAGCACATCTACAACCGCGGATCCAAAAGAGACAATTTGCGATATCTCCAATCGCAACAACCTGACTGGGGAAAAATTGAAACCAAATACAGACACGTAATGAAACAATTTCCCTTAGCATAAGCCTGTGCAGCAAGCACATAATTTGCAGCAAGATAAAAGCACTCCCCAGCTTTTTCCAGTTCACCACATTTATACAAATAGATTCTACCTGCACCAATGAATAATTAATTAAACTGACAAGCCCGTATGTGAAGATTCAAGTATTTTTAGGTGACAACAAAATTTCCATTTCACAGATTGAAGCCTGGAAATATTGACGTCAAACCTGCTTGTTCATACTTGCGCAGATCATAAAAGCATCTAGCAGCGGAAACATACTGCCCTATGGATTCAAAAATTAAAGCAGCTTCCGTAAGGAATGCATTTGCCTCCCAAGGACTAGAGGTCCGCATAAGCTCTGCCTTAACTTTAAGATCAGCAGCTTCAGCCCGTCTTTCCCTAAATGTACCACCAGCTCTTTCAAAGCACATTCTGGCCATTTTGTAGTTACGCACATAATATAGCTGCAACAAGATGAAATAGTGGATCAATCGTTAATGAACATCCTGATGGATTCCAGTACATGATGATCACAAGTCTAATAATATAGTCAATGTTATGATTAAGCAAACCTTGATTCCACGTGATCTCCAATCTTCTGATGTGCTAGAAACTTGCATAGCTTGTGCAAGAGAATCGTCAAGCTCTCTGACTTGTACAAGACATTTCTTTTTCCAATAGTCAAAAATTGGGTTGGAAAATTCGTCCAGAGTCTCATATATCCACAATCTTTGTTTTGTACGTGAGACTGCAACATACAAATGCTTCAGTTCAGAGCATAACATGCTGTGTTTGGCATCATCAAAAGATGGAAGGCACTCGACTAAAGTGGAGTCCAGCAAATCTTGCTCTTTCATGAAATCATATAGCACCCTCCATTCATTTCTCAGGGGTGATGATCCAAAAAAATTGTGTAAGAGCACATCCTACATAAATAAACAAATAATTATTAGTAATTAATGGTAGTATTTCTACAAAGTTAATTAATTCATATAAGCTTATATTACCTGAAACTCTAGACCCGTGCACTCCATTATAGTAAGAACCAAATGGAGTCAAAGACTTTTTTCCGAATTTATCATCACGAACCAAAATCACCTGATCCGCACCAAAGCCACACAAACCTCCCATTACAGTTCCACTACTTCCAAGAATTTTGACAAAAAGATCTTCATCATCTTCAGAATACAGTAGAATTGGAGCTTCCCCATATATCATACTCGTTTCTGGTTTCAACACATCTATATATTGGGGGAAAAGGCGATAAACCAGTTCAACAATGCTTTGCAACAACTTCAGTATACCATCATGGCTCCGATAGTTTTGTGTCAAATGAAATATATTTGCCATTTGTTCTTTTTCTCTCCTTTCATCTTGTTTTTGGCTCTTCGATTCCAATAAAAACATCTTGTAAAACAGATTCTGTATGTCTTGAAATCTAAAATCAATCCCCCTTGCTATAGTCTGCTGTGTCTCCAGAAAAAACAAAACCCTCTTCAACATTGCTGCTGATATTTTTAAACAGTGCAATTTGGCTCATAGCAAGATCCTGGACCTCGTCAATGTACACAAAATTAATTTCATCCCCCGCATATTTTTCATGCTTGAGCCGATGGTGAATGTCATTAACAAAATCAGCGATATCAAATTCACCATTCCTCATCTTCATTTTCTCATATACCTGAAATATATCATATATCTTTTCTCGCATTGCCCAGCTTAAACTGGAAGCTCGGCCCTCTGACAGTTGCACATAATCCGAACAACTGAGTTTTCCATCACCTATTTCCAAAGCTCTAAGACCTCCTTTAATATGAAAAATAATATCCGTATAGACTCTTGCAGTATCGAGCTTCTTTCTTGACTGGACATCAAAATGAGGCCAATATGATGAGCTAAACCTATCACATGTGACCTCTTTTGAGGTGAGAAAGTTCTGCAACACAACTGCCCTTGATCTTCGCTGTTTATAGCCAGGAAGTTTTGTGAAGTCAACAAATCTCTCAAAGTATGATTTACTCAAACTTCCATCAAGCATCATCAAAAACTTATGGAATGTTATGAAAAGAGGATAACATTTTGGAGGAACATCACAAAACGAATCTGGGATATCACTAAATTGAACTTCCTCATCATCAAGTTCATCCAAATCAACCATACTGTTTTCGCCACAAGCAAAACTGCGAACAGTAAATCATTAGATTAGAATTTCGTCCACGTTACCTAAAAAGTAAATAATTACAGTTGAAAAATTATTACTGTAGAGTATCAAATGATTTGCCACGGTAGCATCAGAATCAACATGGGAAGTATATACAGACTAAAAGCATATACAGAGGGAAGCATGCTATTATACACATGTCAAACCAAGAAAACATAAATAGGCATTACATCTATATAGATAGTATATGAAGAACATTTTTTTGCAGAATATTGAATGAGATAATCAAATATCAATATGGTGATCCAACGGCTTCAGTAACATATATGGATTGGGTAAAACCAGACAACAAGTTTAAAAGATAGCATGATTTTTTTGGGTCAAATAATCTACTCACCTTCTTAAATGAAGAAACTGCTGCCTTACTGCAAAACAGAGTTTAGGACTCACGGTCAAAAAAAGCTGGCGTAACATAGTCCCTTTCGTTACTGTAGAAGAAGAGCTCTGTCCAGCCTCGTATTTCATACCAGGTCTGAATGTACTTTTTTCAACACCATAGATACCTTCATTAGCCATACATTGCTCATGTTCTTTTCGATATTACTTTGTCGTTACAACTGTCGTCTTCCCAGTGCCTGACTGTCCCAGTATAAACATACTTTTATTGTAAAGGACAGTTTCCCTTTCTTGGTCAGTCACTTCAAAAGGGAGCTCCACTTCTCTGCACTTTCAGTCAGACAATAGGAAGTTCACTGCCCCAGATGCCAAGGAGTAAAACTTCATGAGAAGTAAACTCTCGTTAGCCTTTGAAGTCTCAAAGTAACCTTCTAAGTCACCAACAGAAATACTTGGGGTTTCTGCGCTGCATAAATCTTTATACCGAACAACGTCCAACGAGAGTGACCAGCTAGCCGGAACCTCCCGATCCCTGGTCATTGGTCACAACAGACAAAACCATGAGAAACATTTTCTATTTAAGACAAAATTTCAAGATAAAATATCTGTACTTCAATGAGATTTAAGTTCAAGAAACACCAATTACACATTACTAGAACGAAAAGTAGTCAACGTACCCATTGCAACATTTCTCTCTACAGAGATTGATGAAGCCATGAGTGTATCTACTGAAAATGCAGTCCAATCGATCTGCCATGTTTTGGACTTCCAATAGACCAGGTAATATGTCCCAGATCTTCAACACTTGCATATATCTTGATTCTTTCTCAATGTCAATTGTTAAAACAATATAAAGATCATCAGCCTTAAATTGCTTCAAGATCATTGAAGAGCGTTTACAAGTTATATCGACATTGTGCTTCTTGGGTCTCCAGCCACAGGAAAGCTTCAACACAAGATTCAGCACTGACATCTTCTTTTGGAACTCCAGCACTTTGAATGATTTCATAAAGTTACTACTGAATAGAACCTATCACAGTATGAAAGAAAATAAATATTCAAAGTTAGAAATGGAGAAAAGAAAAACAAAAGAAACCATGCACATGCTGAAGACTGAAAACTCTACCTTCGATGTAGAAATTGTGCACATGTGCATTGCGTTCCATATTCTCCAGTTAGGAGTTAAGTTTGCTAAGAAGACCACAAACAGTGATGTTTCGATGCCATCATTGACTTCAAAATGACAAGGTACTCTGACTTTAAAAGAACAATGAATTCTACCATCCTCTTTCTTATCTGTAAATACCTCAACAACTAGAACAAAAGACCACCATCTCCCCACCTTTTGTAAATCAGATATAGTATCGAGCTCAGCATCTGCTAAAACAAAGACATCTCCAGGCCGGGTTTTGTACAACTCCAAACCGCAACCAATGTTTCTCCATGAATCAGTTCCAACATTATATAACTTTATTTCTTCATACGGCTCAGACTCTTGAAGAGAAATTACTTGACCAAATGGTGCTTTGTGCATATCTTTCATACTTGAATGCAATTTTTCTTGAGTCTCCAATAATGGATATGAATAATCCCCAAAAGGTTGATGAGCTTGTTTGCGATTCTTTACCACCTAAAGGCACAAAATAAGAACCTAAATAACTAATGATACTTAGGGAATCAGTGGTAATTGTACCTCGAGGATAAAGATTAATAAGTACATCATGAGCTAAAAGCCTAAAAGTAGATTCCATGATGTCCCAAATGAACAATGTAAAATAGTCAAAACGCAACGAAATCATAATTTTGGTGAATCATGCATGCTTTTAAAGAAAATATACCATCATGTCAATCTCATCAATTGATTTCAGCTAAGAGCATCGTGCTTAAAACCTAAAATCATGTACCTGGTGTTTGAAAAGGTTTTCATTACAGAATTACAGATGTCGTGAAGAGACCGAGAGCACAGTTTCAGTAAAGCTTTCTGCACCTTCCGCCATCATGATCCTCACACTTTAACCTTGTGTCCGTAACATGAAACTTCTTCACTCAACTACATGCAAAAGTCAAAAGATTAGATCAATCAAATCACCCTGGGAGAGGAAAAGCTCTTCCCTTTCTCATTTTTAGGTCAAAAGCGTAAAAGAACAGATCTTGTACTGAATGCATTGCAACGAGAACGAGGAAAGCTATGAACAAAATTAGCAAACACTGATTCAAGGGCAAAATGAAACCCTTCAAAATTAAACAGAACAGTGGTAAAAGATTTCCAGCTACTTACAAGTAAAGTCTGCTAGCTTTTCGTGGTCAGCTACTTGTAGACTAGATTATGCAGAAGTAAACAGTAACCAAACACTACATGAGAAGTAAAGTCTGCCTTGTTCAACTCAGAAAGATGAGAAGTTTGAGCAAAGAAAATAGAGAGGGCCGAGAATCTAGACCAGGATGATCACTCCATGACTTCATGCACTAGAATCTAAACTCGGTGCATTTGTTGTACAATGGCAAAAACAAAAACCCACTTCAGGGGTTAAAGCCTTTGATCAAAGCACAAAAGTGATTTACAAACAAAAACAACCAGTGAACAGTGAAAATGAAAATGAAAAGGCTTCAACTTGAAAGAGAAGTTCTTCTAAACAATTGGCTGGTCTGACTCACTCTCTGTCTATCTACTTGACCATTTTGACTTTAAAAAGGGCAAGACTAACTGACTAAGTTTACTTGGACTAGTTTTCTTTCTCGTATCTTGTCGAAGAAATTTGTTGGGACCCGGGAAAAAGGAAATTGTAAGCAAAAAGCATACATCGTGGTTTAGGAATTCCATGACTTTTTCTAAACAATATTTTTGACCCCTAATTGAATTGCATTAGAAGCATAATCACAAGCAAACTAAGCTTCAAAGATAGTCCTTCCTCCTTTAGGGTTGGTGTATTAAACTATATATATTAAGGGGAGTGATTCCACACTTTCTTTTCTTCTTCCTCATACCCACATTTCATTTTTCTCTCTCTTCTTTATTTTAATATTTTTTTTAATTTTAATTTTTTGTTTACTAAAATAATTTTTGAATAAATAAGTTGAGAAAAAAATATTAATAATAATTTAATAAATAATTGATAAAAAATAATATAATAAAATAAAAAGAGGAATGTAGAGCTTGAGAATAAACATAACAGAAAAAAAAAGTGAGAATCACTCACCTATATTAATCCCAATTTCTTTTTTAAGCTATTTACTGTTCATCTAGCCTTAACTATGCGCGGAGAAATGGAACAGGCGCGTGCCATTGAAACTAGCAAAACAAGGGGAGAAACTCTGGCGTCAGATACGTGACGTCATATCTGTGCTTTTAACCTGCAGTAAAAGTAAAAGTAAAGAACTGAAGGGGTTCAGCGGATTGGATTGATTAGACACGTCTCACCCATTGGGCCATAGTGTTTTACTACGAGCCCAACAACATTTACAAGAACCAATGGGGTTGACAAAACCGGCCCGTTTTAACGTGGGCCATGAATTTGGCAGACATTGCCCCGCCTCCGAGTGATCCACATGTTCAACAATGAGTGGCCCACAGGATTTACACGCATGGCAGAAAATCCGATTGAGGATAAGGTATATATATATATATTATACTTTGGGACACATTTCTCTGTTTCACTCAACTCTCATCTCTCTGTCTCTCTAATGGCCATCTCCAGTTCTGCACAAAGTTCTGGAGACTGGTCCATGGCTTCCTTAGTTCCATGCAGAAAAAGCCACACAAAAACTAATCACAAACTCCTCCTTCTTCTCCTCCATCAATAATCCCACGTGTAATCTTCGAGCTGCCGCCTTCCAAGTCAGCTGCCACGCCATCAACTCATCCTCCTCCACCAATGTGGCGCCTGCTGCACTCATTGAAAATTTGGACCGACAACAACAACTTCAAGTACTCCCGGATGCCGAAAACTTAAACGAACTCCTATGTTCATTGTTTCAAGACCCCAAAACAGAAGCAATGGGATATGAACAGTATGTTCGAGCAAGAAATGTACAAAATTTCAGACCAAACAAGTCAACATTGGAGCATGTGAGAAGGTACTTGATACGATCAAAGAAATGGGATTCAATTCTTTCGGTTTGTAACGATTTTAAGACTTGTCATTTGGTTCCTGATAGCTATACTTGTTCTAGGCTGGTCACTAGTTGCATTAGAGCTAGGAAGTTCAGGATCGTTAGAACTTTGCTTGAAATATTTAAATCCGACAAAGAGGTTGGTCTACTAGTCTTTGATTCGGCAATGCGAGGCTACAATGAGCTTCACATGTATAAGAGTACAATATCTGTGTTTGAAAAAATGGTTAGTGATGGAATTGATCCAAATTCGGGGTGTTATTGTAGATTAATGGAAGCTTATTTCAAACAAGGTGAGCATAGGAAAGTTGTGGAGTTGTTTCATGAAGTGAAAAGCAAGCAATTAGATTTGACACCATTGTCAACTCAGATTCTTTGCGAGTCGTTAATAAAATTGGGGAAGCCTCTAGAAGCTCTTGAGATTTTTCGTAGTGTGACAAAGGAAGGAAATTTAAATTCTTTAGACTGTTCAAAGATTTATTCTGTATTGATTTGTTCGTTTGCGAGCATTCGAGAAGTGAAGGTGGCTGAGGAGCTGTTTAAAGAAGCAGAAACCAAGAAAATGTTGAGGGATCCGATTCTGTTTCTCAAAATGATTACAATGTATGTGGAGGAAGGATTGGTTGACAAGACTCTTGAGGTAGTGAAGTCAATGAAGGGTGCAAAGATTCGTGTTTCGGATAATATATGCTGCGCAATTGTCAGTGGATTCTCCAAGAAAGGCAGGTTACAGACTGCAGTTAAGGTCTTTGAGATTCTTATCTCAATGGGATGTAAACCGGGACAAGTGACATACTCTACGATTATCAACGTGTATTGTCGTCTTGGGCTTCATTCCAAGGCGGAAATGGTGTTTCAAGAGATGGAGGCAAAAGAGTTTGATAAATGTGTAGTGGCGTATTCAACTATGGTTGTAATGTATGGGAAGACAGGAAGGCCTAGAGAGGCAATGAGGCTTGTGGCCAAGATGAAAGAAAGAGGGTGTAAGCCGAATGTGTGGATATACAATTCTCTGATGGATATGCACGGAAGGGATAACAATCTGAGGCAAGTCGAGAAGCTGTGGAGCGAAATGAAGCGAAGGAAGGTAGAACCGGATACGGTGAGCTTCACAACTCTTATTGGGGCTTATAACAAAGCAGGGGACTTTGAAATGAGCATGAGATTTTACAATGAGTATAGGACTCATGGGGGTGTTTTGGACAAGGCTTTGGCTGGAATGATGGTTGGTGTTTTCTCGAAGAGTGGCCGAGTTGATGAGTTGGTGAAGCTTCTGAGAGATATGAAAGCAGAAGGAACAGGGTTAGACGTGAGGCTTTATCGGTCAGCCTTGCATGCTTTGGCAGATTCTGGTCTGGATAAGCAGGTGAAATGGTTGCAAGACAGCTTTGAGGTGACATAGAAAGAAAGAAAAATAGAGGGTTTTGATGACTTTGATTGTATACTGTACAGAATTTCAGTGTTTAGGAAACGCACTGGTTCAAGTATGTATGCTATTTAGAACAATAGGATTCTTTCAATTGAATTTTGAAATTGCATATAGTGAAACTTTTTTGCACTCCATTCATGTGTAGCTGATATTTTATTGCAGAAAAATGAGAATATACCCTTAAAAGAAAACATATTATTGTCTTACATGGACCAGAAAGAACAACTTTTCACAATTCTCTTCCTTTGTACATGGACTTATTGTATGAACTATGATGTACTGTAATAGTTTACATATGAATGAATCAATCCAACAAGAAACTTTCTAGCCTTGGTCAGGTTTTAGTTGAGAGCACTACAAATCTTTCTAACCTGTCCTGCTGAGCCAGTGAGAGGGTTAATGTTTCCCATCTTGATCATGGCTGCGGCGAAATCAGCCTTGAAGTTCGCAGGTTTTGAGCTATACTCCGCGACAATGCTGTCTGTTGATCCTCCACTAAACAAAACTTGATCAGATGCAAGTAGACCCTTCTTCTGAATCAAGTTCTTGAAGTAGTTGTTGTCCAACTGATTTGGTGTCACCAAATCAAGTGCTGCCAGGTTTGTGTTACCATTAGGAGCTACTGCAGGGCAACCACGTTTGCGAGTGCGAGCAAAGTTTGCATCAATGACACTGGTGTTGCTGTAAATCCTACCACGGAATGTGACGCACTGAGCCTGTCCTATTGAGTGAGCACCCGAGAGTGCAACCAAATCTCTCACATTAAGGCCATTACCTTTCGAGGCTGTCTGTGAATCCGGGAAGTGAGCTTTCGGCTAAAGTTAAGCTTGCTGTGGTGGAGTCTCTCCTCCCAAGCTGGACTGCCCAATTTGGTCCTCCAACCTATATTCACGCATAACCATTAGTTCTTGGCCAAAAATTAGTACTAAGAAAGTTGGATGTTTATCAAAAATGAAAAAAGAAAAAGAAAAAAAGAGTGAAATGTGTAATGTACTCACAGCAACTGAGGCATCTCTAGCAGCCACGGCAACGATATCAGCACAAGAAACTACACCAGGACATAGTTCCTCCACTTTAGATTTAGCAGCATCTATGACTTCGAATCCTCTTACAGAACCCTTATTAGGGCGTGCATTCTTTTCGCTTGTGATGCCAGGAGCGTCGTCGAGTAAGATTGATGCATCACAACCCTGCAAACACAATAGTACTTCTCTATTAATCATAGCTCACAATGAAATGACATCATTTTAATTTAGTGGCTCATTGTTAAACATTAGTACCTGAACAAAGCAATCATGGAAATGCAGGCGAATTAGGGAGGCTGCCATGCGACGTTCGGCTGAGACTGCTGATTGTATGGATGATCTGATCGTAGCCAGAGCATTCGGACAAGTCTTGGCATAAAATGTCGAGGAGAGGTGCGCTTCGCTTGTTGTGCTCATCAGGGCAAGCAACAACATCAGTACAACAGCAGCAGCATTTGTATTGTTGCTAAAAGACTTCATCATTGAATTCGAAAGTTGAACACCACTGCTCAAATAATAACTTGTACACGAAGCAAACTTTGTTAAACCGGCAAGTGCAGTACTACGGATGGAGTCGAGGAAATGAGAAGGGTTGAAGTTGATGAAGTTAGAGGTCATAGCTAACATCTATTTATAGGGCAGTTTCGAGTGAAGTGCACCTCAAGGTTTGCCGTGGTCACTATTTACTGCTAACGCGTATCCTTTGAACAATTTTACTGTACAAAATTGAAAATGACCAATTCTGATTTGGGTGCTGCACACAGTCTTCGTTTTTTAGAACCGGGTATCCTTTGAAAGTTCATATCTAGCCTGGATAAAACAAACTGTGCAGCCAACATTTCTGCGTTTACTAGTTCTTACTTTGTTTATAGCTGAGATCTCAAAGTCATACAAATGATGACTTAGTACTCTAGCACATGTCTCTTTTACTTCACAGCAATGCGTTTTGCGACCAAGCCAAAGTCATTAGTGTTCAAACTCATAAATGCAAAACAAAATAGTCATAAGGCCATTACATCACAAATGGAGCTTGAAGAACTTGATGGCTATGAAGTAGTTCATTCTTTCTTCTCAAGCTGCTTCTCCTTGGTCTCAGTAACATCCTCCAGAGGCGGCAATGTCTGCAACAACATCAACAAGAACAAAAACCCATCATTTAACACATGAACCCATTTTCTTAGTTAGCAAGGTTGGGTCAGACATTTCATCAAACACCTTGAGTGCATTAATTTTTTCGTAATGAAGTTAAATACCCAGATGGAGTTTAGTCTTTAAAATTAAGTAAATAGTGTTTACAAGGTCAGGCTTGTAGAGATTGTGGACCACGGAGGCTCCGGTGAGAAGCGAAGCGACAACGACGACGCTGGACCAAGCCAGCGACGGAGTGCCGGTCGGAACCTTGCCTCCTCCGAATTTATGACTCATTATGATACTCTGAACAAATACACACCCGCCGGCGCCGACGTCAATTGAGACTAGGTTTCGCCGGACTATGTCAGACTTGGGTTTCTGGCAAACGAAGTGTTATTTTGGAGAAGGTGAATGAAACGACGTAGTTTTAATTGAGTAGTTCCGGGTCGAATGAGGCCCGATTATTGTGGATCTGTTTGTTTATTCTGGTTGACAAGGGAGTCCAATAGGACCATATAGCAGAAGAAACCAATGTAAACAGTAAACGTGTTAGTAACTTGGTATATGTGTATGTGACGAGAATGAGCCAAGATTACATCCAATCTAGTCAAAAACTTGAGACTGCAATTGTTAGTATTGTATTATTAGTTCTCCGATTAAACATTTACCCAATTAAGCAGGTGATCAACACCTATCCGACCACCTGAAAGACCACCAGGAAGGCTACAACAACGCTCGCAAGACCGATCCCATCCGAGCGCGCACGCGCCCGTGGGGCGCACATCCGAATGTGCGGATCACATAACAACAGAAGGAGTCCAGTCCCACATCGAGGAATACAAGCCAACAACAAACTCAACCACCTATATATGAAAGGTATTTATTACAGGTAAGATCATCACAACTCATTCAATAGCATTCAATTCCACAAAACACTTCAATCTACCTTCTCGCACGTTCAGTTGACTGTTATATCCAATACATCTTCTAACTTAGGCATTGGAGCATTGAAGGTAGGCCACATCTGTCTCGACCATCTGACTGTCTGTTTGTCGTTGTATTCTTCTAACAGCCGAACCCGAGCACGCGTACCTGAACACCCGCTCACCCGAAGGGAGACGAAGCGCCCGCACATCCGAACAGTCCGAGCGTTCGGACGAAGAGGAGAGGAAGAAGAGCTTGTACTTGCTTCTGCTAGATTGCGTCCCGCGTAATCCGGTAGAAACAGTTGGCGCCATCTGTGGGAAGCTTACAAATTGCAAACCTTGTATAAACACCACCAACCAAAAGCCCACATGCATACCCAGGAGACGAATGCCAGTGGTACACCCGTTGGGGAAACGCCCCCAGGCGTACAGGAGCGGCAGGTAATGGAACTGGAAAGGGGCAGCAGTAGCGAGGAGCGCGTCGACGGCCTACTTCAGGAACTATGAGAGGCAGCGCTCGAGAGAGCAGAGGAGCGCCAGATCCGGCAGAGGCTGGAGGAGCGGCTAGATGCGCTCATCAGCCAGCAGCAGGGGCAACGCGAACAGACCCAAGAAACCACCGACGAAGAGCAACATCCGTTCGGCAGGGCCGATGCCCGGACAGCCCGTGCGCCCACACCAGTAGGGGAATCGGCACCCCTGACGGACAACACCCTGATCCTTCAGAGGATGGAAGAATTGGCGGAGGAAGTCTCGCGCCTACGGAAAGACAAGCTTGTCGGGCAGGGTGGGATGTTCACCCCCGGGTCAGCCCGTTCTCGGCGCATATACTAGAGAGGGGAAGAGACCTCCACGCGAAAACAGCGAAGATCGCCCGGTTCGACGGGAGTGGGGATCCCCGTACGCACATCGATGAATTTCGATCCGCCACGGACGGGACCCGATATTCGGATCCGACCCTGTGTTTCCTGCAAGGAGTAAAATATCGGATATCGAGGATATATCGACGTTCCAAAATTTGGATATTTCGGCGGAAATATCGATGAAATATCGATCCAGTGAAAATCCTGACGGAAATGACGGAAACTAATAAAATTACATGGAAATTTGTAATGAAACTTTTGGAGGTTGTAACATGATCAATTATCTACCTTATGTGAAAAGAAAATATTGATCTGACATCAAGACATATGAATTTGCTAAATTACTATATGAATTAGTATGTGTTAAGTGCTGATAATTATTAAAATATAATTTATTAGTTCTATTTTTATTTTTTGATGGCTAAAACTTATAGGAGGCTAGGCCATCACGCATTTTGTACAATATGTTACACATCACACATCACAAAATCAAATATATAAATACTTCAAAACCACGTAGGGGACCTATGAGGTTTGAAATTCACACTATTTTTTCTCCATCTTCATGTGCATAATCATGTGTGTATTGTGAAGAATAATTATTAAATGATTGTTCTCCCATGTAATTCTGCATGTATTGGACATGTCACGTGAATGGTGGATTGGACATTGAGCATGTGAAGATTGGACATTTACCAAACTAAATGTTAAATGTGAAAAGTTTACGGAAATTTCAAAAATTTCGGGAAATATCGGAAAATATCGGAAATATCGGAAAATTTCGGAAAATTTCGGAAAGTTTGGAGATATATTCACGGATTTTTCAGGTAAGTTCAAAAAACCGAAATATCGGCGAAATATCACCGATAATTTTGATTTTGCATTCCTTGGTTTCCTGTTCCAGGAAACGCTGACCGAGGAGGCGAGGAGTTGGTTCTACGAAATTCCGCCAGGCTCCATCCACTCGTTCCTCGAGCTGGCGGAGAGCTTCCAGAAGCGCTACAGGCTCCAGGGAAAGTACAACACTACGGGTATTCTCCTCAAGGTCCGCCAGGGGATGGAAGAGAGCCTGTCGAGCTACATAAACCGGTGGAGGACGCTCGCGAGCACATGCAGGGACCTCGACAAGCGAGTGGCCAAGATAGCCCTAATGGACAACATGCTCGCCACACCATTCGTAGAGAAGCTGGTGCGAAAAGAACATCTCGACTACGACGAGATCATGGACCTGATCGTACAGAAGGCGTTGGTGGAGACACGAGTGTACGGGTCCACCTCCGAATCTAGCACCAACATACTGGAGAAGGTAAGCGCTCAACCGCGACAACCCGCAGACGACGACGAGCCAGCCGGGGCTATAAGAGGAGCCGAGAGACGCAAGGACAAAATCACCAGAGGCCGTCCTCCCGCAACTATCAAAACAACCGCCACAACCAGGCAAGAGGATCAGCACCACAGGGAGCTCGCCTACCGTCGGCACCACGGTACCGACCGGCAGGGCAGGAGGTATATGCGATCAACCGGCAGTCAAACGAACAGCTGCTCCGCCAACACCGACGCCAGATTCCACCGCCAAACAACATGTCGAAAGAGAGAGCCCCGCTCGGCCAAACCCCGGACATCTGGTGCGAATACCACAACACCGCCACCCACCACACCAACGACTGCATCATGCTGAAGAAGGTCCTCACGGATATGCAGAAGGACAGACGGGCCACCCCTCCTAGGGCGGAGGAGCGGCCGCGCGAAGCAAATATCGAGACCCGGAGGACTATCAGCACGATATCCGGGGGAAAGTGCAAGGAGGGGACCTCGTCGCCCGATCGCTCGAACAGGGAAGTGCTGACGATCGGGGCAGAAAGGGCGCCCAAGGCAGGAAGGAAGGAGCCGCCAACCATCAGCTTCACGGCGGAGGACGAAGAAGGAGGCCCGAAGGACAGCACCCTTCCGTTCGTAATCGACGCGATCATCGACCGATTCCTTGTGAAGAGGGTGCTGGTGGACAACGGGGCGTCCGTGAACGTAATCTATCTGGATGCGTACACGACGCTTGGCAGACCCGCACACAAGATGACGTAAGACCACGAGTGCGTCGCCAGCTTCACGGGCAAAACATCATACCCGATCGCGAGCGACAACGTTCGGGTCGGAATCGGTGCCCCCGATTCCCCGCACAGCGAGGTCCGGACGGACTTCATCTTAATGGACACCCCCTCCCCATGCAACGTCATACTCGGGAGGCCAGGGATCAACAAGTTGAAACTGATCATTGTAGGGCACATGCTCTTGGGACGATTCCCAACCGAGCACGGGGTTGGACACGTCCGGGGATACAACTATGAAGAAGCAGCGAAGCCCCGGAACAGGCAGGAGGTCCTCGCCATGGAGGAATCGGCACCAGAGACGGAGGTACCAGACGACCCGCGCGACGGGCTGATGGCGGTGTCACCCGTCCCCGAACGCGAAGAGCTGAGGACGATTCAGTTATCCTCCGCCCGGAGAGGACGGTCCAAATTGGAGCATCATTGGCTCCCGCGATAGCTGAGCGGCTGATCGCGCTGCTGAAGGAGAAGCAGGAGGTGTTCGCATGGTCGTACAAGGACATGCCCGGGATCAGCACAAACATTATATCCCACAATCTGAGCATCAGCATCGGCGCACGGGCAGTGAAGCAAAAGTGACGGGCGTACAAAGCGGAACACTACGCGGCGATGCACGAGGAGGTGAACCGATTGCTGGGCATCGGGTTCATCCGCAAGGTGGACTATCCGAAGTGGATCTCCAACGCTGTAATGGTGCAGAAGAGCAACAAAAAATGGAGGATGTGCATCGATTACAGCGACCTCAACAAGGCGTGCCCCAAGGACAGCTTCCCTCTACCAAGGATCGACCAGTTGGTGGACGCGACAGCCAGGCACGAGCTCCTGTCTATGATGGACGCGTATTCGGGCTACTACCAGATCTTCATGAACCTCGAGGACCAGGAGGCGACGACGTTTGTCACGGACAAGGGCCTGTATTGTTACGTTGTTATGCCATTCGGGTTGAAGAACGCTGGCTCCACGTACCAGAGGCTCATGAACGCGATGTTTCATGGCCTGATCGGCAACATTATGAACGTGTACGTAGACGACATCTTGGTGAAGAGCATTCAGGCGGTCGACCATGTCCAGAACCTGGGGACTGTGCTCGGCGTCCTCATCGGGAACGGAATGAGGTTAAACCCGGCCAAGTGCACGTTCGGAGTCACCAATAGCAAATTCCTTGGGTATATCGTCAGCCAGCGGGGAATCGAGGCTGCGCCCGCCAAGGTGAGGGCAATCATCGACATGAAACCGCCCATCAAGAAAGCAGACCTGCAGAGCCTCACGGGCAAGCTCGCATCACTGAACAGATTCATATCCCGCTACTCAGACAGGTGCGCCCCATTCTTCAAGGCTCTCCGAACGACGAACAAGCTGGAGGTTGCGTGGACGCCCTAGTGCGAGACATCTTTCCTTCAGATCAAGAAGTACCTAGCCTCGATCCCACTCCTCTTCAGACCCGTCCGAGGGGAAATATTATACATCTACCTGGCCGCCTCCCTCACAGCCGTCAGTTCTGCCCTCGTCCGCAGGGAGGACTGCACGGAACTGCCCGTTTTCTTCTCAGGAAAGGGCATGACAGGTGCTGAGACCCGATACCCGACGATAGAGAAGATGGCGCTCGCGCTCATCACCGCCGCCCGACGGTTAAGGCCATACTTCCAAGCGCACAGCATCCACGTCCTCACGAACATACCCCTGCGCCGGATCCTCCAATCGCCCGACCACAGTGGCCGCATGGCGAAGTGGGCTATCGAACTCAGTGAATTCGACCTCCAATACAATCCCCGAACGGCAATGAAAGGACAGGCAGTGGCGTACTTCATCGCCGAGTACACGGAGGCAGAGGCGACGTCGGTCAACGCATCCGACAGCCCGACGATAGAGGCATCCGAAAAACCAGAGGTCAAGGAGGGACCATTGTCGGAGTGGAACCTCTACGTCGACGGTTCGTGTACGAAGAAGGTGAGCGGCGCCGGGATCATCCTAATCGGGCCAGGAGGGGTAAACGCGGAGTACGCCCTCAAGTTCGAATTCAAGACAACCAACAACGAGGCCGAGTACGAAGCGCTCATCGCGGGCCTACAGCTGGCCAAGAACTCGGAGGCGCCCGACCTCAATGTATTCAGCGACTTGCAGTTGGTGGTGAGCCAGGTCGGAGGGGAATTCTAGGCGAAGGGGGAGTCCATGATCGCCTATCTGAAGCACGTAAAGGCGTTGATCAGTAGATTCAAGTACGTCAACATCAACCACATACACCGAGGGTTCAACGCGAAAGTAGATAGGCTCGCCCGATTGGCCACGGCCCCCGTACACACGGGACCAGGGCAGCGGATCCTCAAAGTGCTGCGACGACCGAGCATCTCGGGAGCAAAACAGATCCTAGCAATCGAACCGCATGAGCACAGCTACATGGACGTGCTAATCGCTTACAAGACAAGGGGAGAGCTACCAGAGGACAAGCGAGAAGCCAGAACCATCGTCACATGGGCGGCCAACTTCAGCGTGCGGGATGGAGTGCTGTATCAACAAGGTAGGACTTGGGCAAGCCTCAAGTGCGTCACTCTAACAAAGGGCAACTCGATCTTGCAAGAAATCCACTCGGGCACGTGCAGCCACCATGCGGGCGCTAGATCGATCGCGCACAAGGCCCTCCGATGTGGATTCTGGTGGCCCACCATCCACGCGGACGCCACGGCACTAACGAACAAGTGCCACCAATGTCAACTGCATGCGCATCACCACCACGCGCCCGCACCATTCGCACAGTGGGGACTGGACCTAATCGAGGAGCTCCCAAAATCGAAGGGGCAGTACAGGTACTTGATCGTCATCATTGACTACCACACGAAGTTCATCGAGGCCCAGCCAATGGCAAAAATCACGACGGAGAAGGTCGAATGCTTCCTCTGGCGTTTCCTCTTCTGTCGCTACGGGACGCCGATCAGCATCATCACGGACAACGGGCCACAGTTCAACAACCCTAGGCTCACGGCCTTCTGCAAATGGCAAGGAACGGACCTCATATTCGCATCACCAGCGCACCCTCAGACAAATGGGCAAGTAGAAGCAGCGAACAAAATTATCAAGGCAGGCATCAAGAAGAAAATTGAAGATATCGAACCCGGGGACGCGGGATACGGACGCTGGCCCGAGGTCATCCCGGAGATCCTATGGTCCATCCGAACGACCGCCAACGCAGCCACGGGCGAAACCCCGTTCAGTTTGACGTTCGGGACAGAAGCTGTGCTACCCTTGGAGATCACCCACCAGAGCCCACGGATCGAGGGATACGATCCACGCACGAACAACGAGGGACTACGACTCAACAATGATCTGCTAGAAGAACGGAGGGACACGGCGCATCTCCACAACGCCGCGAACAAGCAGAGGATCGCCCAATTATACAACCAGGGTATTCGGCCTCGACCAATCCAACAGGGGGACTGGGTGATGAAGGCAATCCAGTAGAAGGTCAAGGCACTCCGCCTGTCATGGGAAGGTCCGTACGTCGTGGACGAGGTGGTAAGCGCCAGCACTTTCTACCTTAGAGACATGCAAGGTCAACGACTGCGACACCCGTGGAACATCCAACACTTGAGGAAGTACTTCCATTAAATTTTGTTGTGTTGGTACTTATTTTCATTTTCATTTTATTGCCACGTTTGTTCTCAACCCGCCCGCCCGATACTCGGGGGACTGGGGCGAGATTGTTCGCGTTGATGTAACACTTGGTTAGAATACCATTGGAAAAAGTAAAGAGCGTACGCGCGAATGAACCATTCAAAAGATGCCAAAAAAACATAAGTTAAAGGGCACACGCACGGAAGGAAAAGAAACTTCATTATATTCAAAAGGCACGAGGCCTGTTACAAAAAAAAAAGACCTACACTATTACAAGCAAAGGAAGAAAAGAAAATCTACTCTACTGCCCCGCCCGCCTGCCCCGTCTCCCCCGCTGCCTGCTCGGGCTGCTCTGCCTCTGGCTGCTCAGGCTCCGTGGACGCCCCACCCGCCAGCGACTGCAGGTGTGCGCGGTAGCGTTCCAAGTCCAGGAAGGGAGACACTGCCTCCTGGAACTCGACCACTTGACCGTCAGCTTCAGCGGCCACCAACTCCAAGAACTCCGAAGATTCCTTGAAGGCAGCAACCGCCTCCGCTTGGGCCCGCATGACGCGCTCCTTGGTCCACGCCTGGCGTTCGGCCTCCATTAGGCGGGACTCCATCTCCGCCAGCTTGTTGGCCGCCTCCGCCTTAGCATCCTCGACCGCAGCAAGAGCGATGTCCCGCTCCGCCTTCAGCACTGCCTCGCGCTCCGCGGCCTCATAGAGCTGACGAACCTAGCGGTCCGCCAACTCATTGGTCTTGGAGAGACCGTGCTGCAGCTTCTTCTGCGACAGAGTGGCCTCACGCAGCTCCGCCTTCAGCATCGCCACCTCCCGCTCGGTCGCCTCCCGCATGCGCACTCTGAAGAGCTTGTGCTGCATCATCGCATAGACATTATAGGCTCAGTCCAGGTCGTCCAGGACAAGCGGGCCCGGCGGCAGCAGCTCATTGACGGACTTCACCGCTGAGGTGATGGCGGCGATGAGGGGCTCACAGAAGGCGTGCGGACCCCCAGTGGCATCTGTCCGTGCACGCTTCTGCGGATGCTCGGCACTACCCTCCTGCTCGGGCGCACTAACGGGAAGTTCGGCACTTGACTGAGGCGTGCGGGTGGCATCCTGTCTGTCCCTCTGCTCCACCCGGCGCTGGTCGCGCTCCACCTGCCGCTGTTCTTTCTCGCGGTGGAGGCGGTTACGCTCCGCCCGGTCCTGGCCTTTGGAGGAAGAGGCGTTGCTTGGTGGTGGGCAAGAGGCGGTCGTCTTGGGCGCCCGGATAGGAGGGGCGCAGTCGGCCACATTGGGAATGTGGATCTTGGCCTGCGTGCTGCTCCCCAGAACGAGCCCACCACGCCCATCGTCCGCCACCTTACGGACGTTCTCGGCGGTGGCAAGAAGAGCGGCCATGCGGCGCTTGAGCGGCTCATCTTTCTCCGTCGCCTTGGACTTTGTCATCTTGGCTGCAGAACACACAAACGGAAGGTTAGCAAACAGAAACAACACTTAGTAAATTCTATTCCTACTACTAGCATACAGAAGAACTACAAAAACACAGACGGACCGGGCGGCTTGGCGAGTCGCGTGCGCTTGATTAAATCCCAATGACACACTGCCCAGAAATATCTTGCCTCGGGCGCGAGGTCGAACACGAACTTGAGGTGAGCTATCCTGGCCTCTTCAACGGGCATGAGCGGATACTCGTTTGTGTCGAGCGTATGGAAGAACTGGGGGACTCGATCGATCTTGTCGGCATTGGCGGCATATTCCGGGGCGATGGCGCCAAACTCCCAGTCTCCCCCAACCAAGCAGTTGATTGTGCGCCAGGAGGTTGACGAGCTCGGTGGATCGACCAGCCACCACTTCACGTGAGGCTCCACCGTGAAGGTCCCCGAATCCCTCTGGCGTGTGGAGTACCGAAGACGGAAGAAATGCAGGAACTCCGCCCGCGTTGGTTGATCCATTCCACTCACCCGGAAGATATTGAACATAGCAACGAGCGTGCGGGTGAGCGTGGGCCCGCACTGGCCGAGAGAGATCCTCAGGAGCTCCAGCATATATTGGAAGAACGGATGCAAGGGCACCTTGATCCCGGCCTTCAAATGAAATTCGCTAAGGCAGACGTGGCCTTGCGGAGGGCGGGTGAACGTATCGCCCTTACCAGGGATCCTCAGCCTCACGGAGCTCGGGATGTGGTAGTCGCGCGCCCACCTCGCCATTTCCTTCACGGATGGCACACGCTCGGGCTCTTGTACCAGAGTCCCATCTGGCAGCACCCAGTGTACGCGGCCGCCTTCCGCGAACTGGGGAACGGACGACTCCTGTTGCACGTCCTTCTCGCCCCACGACCCAGAAGTGGGCGAAGACCCGCCCGATGACCTTGATGAACTCCCTAACCCTGCAGCAACGAGCGCTTGTTGGGGATCCATTGGCTGCACCACAGGAGAATTGTTAGGGATGTATCGAAGAGGCGTCACACTCATCACGGATTCGGACGAGGATGTACTCGACCCGCTCGAGGTTGGACTACAACTAACCCACCCCACCCCCGGTACGTAGATCCGCTCACGCGACTGTCCGCTCGATATCTCTATTGGCTCCATCTCCTAGGCGCACGCACGCGAAACCCATACTTAGCAAAAAAAAAAAGAGCAAACTACCACAAACACCAAAAACCCAGAAAATCTACCCCAAACAAGATCAAACAAGGCACGCCTCAAGAACACGCCTTGTTCTTGAGACGCAAACCCAGAAAAAGACAAAAAAAAACCCAGAAACCATGGGGGGAGAAACAGAAAAACAACCGGAAAACACAAAAATAGAACGGAAAATAGCAAAACAAGTTCAAGGGCCTCACCAAGTTGAAATCGGAGGTTGAAAGTAAACGTCAACGTTGAACTCCGGCAAGGAACACGAACAAGAGCAAGAACAGTATGCAGAGTAATTTTTTGCAGCGTTTCAGTAAAATGTGAGAGTAGGTGAGGAAGACGACACCACAAGGCCCTATTTATACTGATCACACGGGACACACCATCGAACGCCAGCCGTTCATTTTCGCGTATCCACCGTCAGATGATGACACGTGGCCCCGAGGCGGTTTACTTACTCACCTAAGTAACCGCGCTAACCCTTCAGCTTCCCGCCTCATTTTCAAAACCCTAGCACGATCTCCCACGCCTCGCCACGTGTCACCCATGCAACACCCCACGCTCCCACACGCCTGACGCCTGACCTTCGAATAGTTACCACGTCATCAGCATTTAATGCACAGGGCACGCCAGCATTAATTACGCCGGCTAGCATTTATTACACAACAGTTCCCAAGAAGAAGTCAAAAGGAATGTCACCTCAAGCACCTCGCCAGACAAAAAATCACCCCACCCAAGGCAAGACGACACACGTCACGCCTCCCATCATTCGGACTGGCGCACGAACCACCCGCACGACCATGCGCCCGAGAAGCCTCACAGGCAAGCAAACGCCACCCCACCAGGTTAGTGCAATACCATTTAGGCGTCCCGGGGAGGATGAACGTCCGCGTTCCCTCCCGCGTGCACGCGCTAAATACAGAACTGACACCGCCACGGGCGTGGGGCACCTCCCCTCCGTGTGCGTAACGGTAAGCGATCAATTCGCCGGATTAGGCGGCACGGGCATGGGGTCCGTCCTCTCCGAGGGTACGAGGTTTGAACCTCTCCTTGGGCATGGGGTCCGTCCTCTCCTTGCGCGCGCTAAGACCGATGGGCGGCACGGGCATAGGGCTCCTCCCCTCCGTGTGCGTAACGTTAACGATCGAATCGCTGATTAGGCGGCACAGGCATGGGGTCCGTCCTCTCCGAGGGCATGAGGTCCGTCCCCTCCTAGGGCATGGGGTCCGTCCCCTCCTAGGGCATAGGGTCCGTCCTCTCCTTGCGCGCGTTAAGACCAATGAGCGGCACGGGCATGCGGTCCGTCCCTCCGTGCGCGCTGCAACAACCGTACATAACGGTCCTGATCCCACCGTTGACGTTACGATAGGTCGGCGCCGATGAGTTGACAGCTCCCTCTCGGGCACCTAAGCACGACCGTTCCGAGGCTTAACGACTCCATGTTGGGGGGTCGGGGTCAGCTCGAATCCATCCATGCATCAAGAACGACCGTTCCGAGGCTTAACGGCTCCAAATTGAGGGGTCGGGGTCAGCTCGGATCCACCCATGCGCGCGATCATACATACATTTGCATACACCCACATACATTCACGTGCATTTGCATACATCCACACTTATCCTTACCTATTTATATTCCACTCATTTATGTTCGCTCGAAAAACTCCACAGGCCCGCGGCTCCAAATAGCAAGATTCGTTTGGAGGCTGGGCCCAGAATGCAGGACCGCACGAACAGGTACACGATCGGACGCACAGGTACCCACTCTGTCAAGCGAGTCCTTCCTTGACCGGAGAGTTGGGGGACTTGGGGGTTACAGGACCACACATCACTGCTCAATCGGATAAGTATCCTGTTTAATCGCACGAACCCTTTTTCAACTCCCCAGTCAAGAAAGTTCTCTTTTGACTCGGGGACTCGGGGGACTTGTTAGTATTGCATAATTAGTTCTCCGATTAAACACTTACCCAATTAACCAGGTGATCAACACCTGCCCGACCACCCGAAAGACCACTAGGAAGGCTATAACAACGCTCGCAAGACCGATCCCATCCGAGCGCGCACGCGCCCGTGGGGCGCACATCCGAATGTGCGGATCACATAACAACAGAAGGAGTCCAGTCCCACATCGAGGAACACAAGCCACCAACAAATTCAACCACCTATATATGAAAGGTATTTATTACAGGTAAGATCATCACAACTCATTCAATAGCATTCAATTCCACAAAACACTCCAATCTACCTTCTCGCACGTTCAGTTGACTGTTATATCCAATACATCTTCTAACTTAGGCATCGGAGCGTTGAAGGCAGGCCACCCCTGTCTCGACCATCTGACTGTCTGTTTGTCGTTGTATTCTTCTAACAGCCGAACCCGAACACGTGTACCCGAACACCCGCTCACCCGAAGGGAGAAGAAGCGCCCGCACATCCGAACAGCCCGAGCGTTCGGACGAAGAGGAGAAGAAGAAGAGCTCGTACTTGGTTCTGCTAGATTGCGTCCCACGTAATCCAGTAGAAACAACAATCATTCATGTGTATCAATCTCTTCTATCTGGGCTTCCTATTATTTGCTAGATACGTTTTGTATATTGTTGAGTCACTTGAGTGAATCGAGATAGAGTTGTGTAAGATGCATACACATTACACAAATTAATGGCTGTTTAGACAAAAGACCTTGAAGAAATATTGAGATATAAGTATGCGGCATTATTGTTATTCACCAATGAAGGTACATACATCACCAAATGTAAGACACAACAAGACACAAACACAATTTACTCTTAAAGCGGCTGGAACACCATTTATTCTAGATCTTCTAGATCGATCACCAAGCCTAATTAAACACCCGTACCATACGTAGACTGACCGATAGATCAATCATCTCCGGCCGGCCGGTGCATCCTCCCGGCCGGCCAACTCAGCTAGATAACTAGCAAACCGAGACGGGTGCCCGGCCGGTCCTTCTAGCTAATTCATCTAGCAGTGTTTAGTGCAGTAGCATTTACGGCGAAGACCACGGCAGTCGCCTCCGCCGAAGCCCTCAGTTTGGCAAACAGATTTACAGTTGGTCTCGCTCAAGCAAGTTCCCTTGAACTTGTGACTCTGTGTCTCACAAGTCCTAGCCTCAGCCACCATCCCTGCATGAACATAATGTAAAGACATGCATTAGTACGTATAGAGAAACTTCTAGATCAAATCACACTACTAGTAGTAAGTTGCAAAATCTCAGAAGGCTAGCTATATATATAGATTGTATTACCCGTAGCCAACAGAAGCAGGACGGCGACGAAGATAGTCGAAAACATACGCATGAAACGCTCCATATCTTCTAGTTTTCTCTTCTTCTCTAGCTGTGTGGGGTGTGTTGAGGATGAGATGAGATTACAATGCAATCTTACCGCTCCTTATATAGAGCCGTAGACTGAAGTTAAGCTGACTCATAGATCATGATCGTGAAATCTAAAGGTAATTAAAAAAAGAGGGAGGATTGATTGCGTAATGACTCATTACTAGCCAGTAGGGTATGGTCTGCACTGGTGCTTCTGCTTTTTGTGCATTATTACATCATCTCCAAGCCACACCAAGCCACACGTTTGTGACAATTCAAGCTTCGACTGAGTTGTCACACCAGTAATTTTAATGAATCGAGTACTCTCTAGTACTGTACCCGTGCTCAATAAGTTTTCCAAACGCCAAAGTTACTTTGCTCAATCACACACAACGGCTAGCGGGGTCTTCTGACAAAGGCATCAATGAGAGTATCCGAATCCAACCAATGCATTAATAGTATTGCCTGCTGCTCATATCAGAAAGGATAAGAATATGAGATATGGTAAAAAATAAATAAAAAAAATGGTTGGTGTTTTGGCAAGGAAAATATCCAAGACATGTACCTAATGAGAACATGGTTTATAAACTTAAAGGGTTTCAAATACCTAATGAGAACATGCTTGGTTATTACAAAACTTAAAAGCATGACAGAACATCCATAAACGTAGAGAAAATAGGAAATTAAAGGAGTTTGCACCAGCAATGTCGTCATTTGTGTTCTTAAGGGACCCTATTTTCACTATATAATGATCAGGTTGGTCCACGTAGAAATCTGCCTTTCGTTTTTATTTGACTAACTCGATCATACTGGTTCTAATATAAACGAAAACTTTGTTCAAAGATAACGTTACTCGATCTGTATCATTTGTCCGATAACGATTATGAACCTCTTTTCTTTGGAACTTTTATACTTGACTTCAATATTTATCTGTATTTATCTGGTATTGTTAACTGCTAGCTCCAAATGCAACCATGCACAATGAATCGATATTGTTAGTACATCATACTGTACACGTCTAAGTAAGTATGATTAACGCTAAACATTAGCTTACATCTCATAAACTAACGGAAGGACTGACCCGAAAGGAGTAATTTTGACGAATAGACCTTTCGAAACTGATCAAGTCCTGACGGAACATGCGCCCTCCAGATCCAACGGATTAGACAGGTTATGCAGAGAAGGTAATGAAGGCTAATCCCACATCGAACAATAAATGTTCAACCAACCTCCAATCACCCATTTAAAGTCTCATTTATGGCGAGAAGGAGATAACGCATCTCACGCTAGTACTTTGCTAACGCTATTATACTTCCAATTCACTGACTTAAGCATCGGAGTATCGAAGGTGGGCCGTCCCGTCTCGATCTCTAACGCACTTTGTGGATTGCAGTTTGATAGGAGAAGTGCAGAGGAAATGAGAGATCTATTGGGAGCGATCATCATAATCATCTTACTGTCCATTACCATCTTTCTAACAGAAACCGGTTCAAACAATTGACGCCGTCTGTGGAAAGAGCATCAATTGCAAACCACGTTACCACATCAACACGAAAGTAACAATACACATCATGACTAAGCTAGACGCATGCAATTTTACCACATCCTTGATGGAGAAACATAGACATACTGAGGTTAACGCAACTGGGATATTCTCCACCAACTTCGATGAGTCTGTCATCAACGCTCAGCTTCTGAAGCAACTGGAAATGGAAAGAATGGAGAGAGATCAGGAGCGCCAAACCAGAATCAAGGTTGAGGAGGAATTAGAGGCAAGATGCGTCAGGAAGAACGACTATTACTCACCGAAACCCTCCGAGAGTGGAGATGACATGTCCAACGGAGAGGGGGGATGTCATGTTGACACGCTCTCTGGAAGACGGAAGCTTAAAGACAAAATGGATTCGAACCTTAGGGCCAACAGTCACACTCGGAGGATCCAGGAGGGAACAAACAGAAATCAGCATGTGACCGAACTCCTAGCCAGAATTGACGCCTTGACAGTGGAAGTGCGCCAGGGGAAGACTCAGAATCAGAATACGGCCCACATGTACACACTGAGGTCAACACCATTTTCAGCCGAAATACTCGGGGCAGGCAGGGATTGCCACGCGAAATCCTTAAAAGATAACAAGTTTAACGGAAGGGGAGACCTGAGGATGCACGCAGATGAGTTCCAATCGACAACAGCAGGCAGAAACTATGATGACGCAACCTTATGTTATTTGTTCCAAGAGACCCTAACGAGAGAGACTAGGGATTGGTTTTGCGAAATGCCCAAGGAGTCTGTACACTCATTCGCGGAAATGACGGAAAGTTTCCTCAAACGGTACAGGCTTCAGGGGAAATACAACATGGCGGCCAACTTGTTCAAGATCAAGCAAGGTGAGACGGAGAGACTTCACACCTTCGTAAATAGATGGAGAGCAACTGCACAAGCATGCAGAAATCTGAATAAGGACATGGCCTTGTCAGAATTTCGGGAAGACATCCTACCATCCCCGTTTAAGGAGAAGTTAATAAAATAAAATTTGCGAAGATATTTGTAAAGGATATAATTCCATGAATTTGAGGTATGCTCTATGTAGTTTATATGGTAAAAAGAAGGGTCGGCAAGAAAAATATCCGAGAAAGAACATGGTTATAAACTTAAAGGTGATCAAATTCCTAATGACAACCAGGTTAGTTACATTACACGTACAGAAAAGAAGGATAAAGTGAGGATCATGAAAGAGACTCCAACCCAAAAGACAAGATTTAATTTTGACGTTTGGCTACCGACACTGAAGCTTTTTTAATCTTACACAATTAGAACAAAGCTACCATTTATATAGTTACCCTCTTCCCCTTGTGAACGCAAAGCACCTCAGCTTAACCAAAGTTATTCACCACGTGTATCGAGTTGTTCTTACTTTTAGAGCAACTCCAGCAGATTTCTTATAAATCATTTTTAGCTAAAATATAAAGATTTTCTCTGAAAATTCACTCCAGCAGCTCCTCTATCTTATTAGCCAATTTAGGGATTCCCTATATTTCATGTTTTCATCCCCTATTCCTATACCGAAACATAAATTATAGGTAACGAAACATTCAATATTGTAATTAATACTTTCCTTCTAGATTGTAAATGTAATTAATAATTATATTAATAAATAAATATTTTATTATCAACCAATCAAAACTAAGCATATGTTTAAATCTAACTACATTTTAAGTGATATTGTTGGAGTAAATTTATACAAGTGATTAGCTAAAATAGGTTTCGGCTTCATTTTTGAACAAAATAAGCAAACTTTCTGTGATATTGTTGGAGTTGCTCTTAAGAGATGGACATGAGTCATCGAGTAGGGTCTGGTCTATCTTAATTGTTATCCAACAACATATCCTCAGAAAAAAACTTCAAGGGCTGAAATGTCCAAGTTACCACCTCTAACTTATTTGCATCACAACTCATAGCCTGAGACATTCAAAAACAATGCACAACGTACTATATGGAAAACCATATAACAATATATATAAAAAATTAATCAATACTTGAGTTCCAAACGATCAAATCAAATGTAATAAGTTTTGGATGATCCAAACATTGTTTTATTGTAAGAAAAACGAAAAACAAAAATACTTTAAAAGCACACAGCCAGCAGAACTAGCTAGATTGATCAAACTATCTTGAATATAGTCTTCAACATCATAATCAGCTTCCACTCCTCTTTTTCTTTCACCATTGGCATCTCAAGCTCCGAATGATCAAGCTCACATGTTTCCACCTTCTCTGTTCCACTAGGGTTTGGAGACTCAAGCTCCAAATGATCAGCTTCACATGTCACCTTCTCTGTTCCGCTTGGGTTCGGTGACTCGAGCTCCGAATCATCATCATCCCAGTGTTCAATAGCTCCATCAACAACTCCTTGTGGAGACCCATTCTTAGTTTCTTCGCCGAGTTCATGATGTGTTTTACTCGTGATCTTCTTCTTGTGATGATACACAGGTTTCTTCTTTACCGGTCCTTCTGTTTTTTCGTAAATATAATAAGGGTTGCCGATATAGGTACATAACACTTTCTTCTTCTTGGGTTCTTTCTCGGGTTTCTTTATCAACTCGGGATAGGGAAGAAGTAAGTCTCTCGCGCTCTTGCTGTATGTGAGCCACATGGCCTCCTTTCAGCCTCTCTTCTTCTTCTTCCCTCGGCCTCTCCTCCTCCCTCTTCAGCCTCTTATCCTCCTCCTTCCGCTTCTCCACGGCCTCACGCTTCGCCAGCTCCTCCTGCATTGCCCTAACTCGCTTCGACACTTTCGGCTTTTCCTCCTCCTTCACCTCTTCTTCTTCTTCCTCTTCATCTTGTTTTGGATCTCCGGGATCGAAACAACGTCGTTGTCGTCTCCGGTTATTGCAGCCATAGTCTCGTTTGGATGAGTAGTATTCTCGCTGGTAACGCTTGACTTATTCTTGCAGTCCATGAAACCCTAGCGTGTTATATCCAAAATCTGATCTTGGGACGATGAGGAGATAGAAGTAGAAGGAATAGGGTCAATGATGATCCGATTTTAGTATAGAAAACTGAATTGAATTGGGAGCGAAAGATCATTTATTTTTCTAAAAAGCAAAAGCTTGTAATCTCTGTAGAACGAGATTTCTAGGGTTTGTGAGGTTTTCTGCAAAAGTGGTAGCTAGTTTTTTGATGTTTTCTTATCTCAAAGATCTAAAGAAACAAAGGCACTTCGTAGAACGAGATTTCTAGGGTTTGTGGCTCTTTTTAGGTTTAGGCTAAGAAGAGATTCGTATATAGTTTTTTTTTTTTTTTTTTTGAGTCGGTGACGTATAGTCGGTAGTCCTAATTCGAATGGGGATATCCTAGTCCTTCTTGGATTAGGAATAGTGGGTTTATTGATTTGTAAAATAGCTCAATAGCACCATGACCTAATTATACCATCCTTGGAGAACCAGAGACATTGATCGATCGTTTCCCGCAGCCATGAAGCGAAACTACTCAGAATCGTCGTCGTCCACTTCTCGTAGGCTCAAACCAAACCCACCAGATGATTCAAACATCATTGCAAGAAAAGTTGCCGATCACTATCTACGCTCGCAGAGGAGATGCTGTTCTTGATTTTACATGCGGCAAAGGAGGCGATCTCGGCAAATGGGTCCAGGCTAGAATCGGATACTACGTCGGCAATGATATTGCTCAAGGCTCAATAGAAGATTGTCGCACCCGATACAACCAAAATAGAAAGTTGGCATTTCCTGCACGGCTTATAGTCGGAGATTGTTACGAAGCTCGTCTTGACAAAGTGTTGGAAGATGAAGAAGGCCCCTTCGCTATTTGCACTGGCCAATTCGCCTTGCATTACTCTGTTAAACCAAAGCACTCAATATTGAACTATGAATATCTGAATCACTTCCCTAATCTTATTAAAAGCAAACTTAGGCTTATATAGCCTTTATAAGAAAAAAATTCAAAACAGAAGAACCACGTTCTAAAAACATGGCACCAACAGAAAACTCAAACTCTATCTAATGTTCCTAATATGCAGGAACTTATTAACAACTCTTGACTAAGCCTAGTTGACTAAGTCAAGTTTCTATCTACTTAAAACAACTTCAACATTTCCTCCCCTAAACTGAAGCAGTATGCTTTCAGTTTAAACCAAGAACTTCACGAACACCAAGCTCACTCCACAGCTTTAAGAAAGAGTCAAGCTTCAAAGGCTTAGTCAATATATCAGCAACTTGATTATTAGAACCACAATGAACTAGCTTTACTTCTCCATCATTGACAAGATCCCTCAAAAAATGAAATCTCACCCGTATGTGCTTACATCTCCCATGCATAACTGGATTCTTGGACAACTTTATAGTTGAACTATTATCACACAAGATAGTGGTGCTCTGTTCTTGTGCATGATCGATCTTCTCTAACACTGCTCTCATCCAAACACATTGACAGGCGCACATAGCTGCTGCAACATACTCCGCTTCGGTGGTAGATAAAGTCACCACTGGCTGTTTCTTTGATGCCCACAACACCGCTCCATTACTCAGCATAAATACATAACCGGAAGTACTCTTACTATCACCAGTGTCTCCGGCATAATCACTGTTAGTGTACCCCAACAACTCTTCAGCCCCTCCTCTTTTGTAAAACATACCCAAACTCACAGTTCATTTCAAGTACCGAAGCACTCTCTTAGCTGCTTGCATGTGAAGAACAGTAGGATTAGCCATAAATCTGCTTAAGAGACACACCGCAAACATTAAATCCGGCCTGGTTGCTGTGATGTACATTAAGCTTCCAATGAGTTTCTTGTAAACTGAACTATCAACTGATACACCCTTTCCTTCTTTAGAAAGCTTGAAACCAGGGACAATGGGATTTTTCACAGAATTCCCATTCTGCAAACCAAACCTCTCAAGTAGCTCACGAGCATATTTCCTCTGACTCAAATAAATGCCTTCTGACTTTTGTATAACTTCAACACCAAGGAAGTATCTCATCCTTCCTAAGTCATTCATCTCAAACTCTTTCTTCATAGAGTTCTTAAAGCCCTCAATCATGCAAGCATTATTACCAGTACAGATCAAATCATCAACATACAAGCTTACTATTAAAAAATTCTTACCTCCTTCTTCCTTCTTAACAAAGAGAGTGTGTTCATGATAACACCTTTCAAAACCTTCTTTCAAAAAGTAAGCTTCAATCCTGTTATACCAAGCATGTGGTGTTTGCTTCAACCCATAAAACGCCTTCTTGAGCTTATATACTTTATCCTCTTCACCTCTTCGAATATACCCCAAAGGTTGATCCACGTATACATCTTCAGACAACTCACCATAGAGAAAAGCACTTTTAACATCAAGTTGATAGACAACCCAACCCTTATGTGCAGCTAGAGCTAAAACCATTCGGATGGTGTCCCATCTTGCCACTGGAGCGAAAACTTCATTATAGTCAACTCCCTGTTGTTGCGCATACCCTTTGGCCACCAATCTTGCCTTGCATTTGTCAACTTCTCCTTCTTCATTTAGTTTGGTCTTAAAGACCCATTTTACACCAATCTTTTTCGCTCCTGTAGGCAAAGTAGTAAGCTGCCATGTTCCATTCCTTTCAATAGATTCAATTTCCAAATCCATTGCATGTCTCCACTTTGCATCCTTCTCAGTTTCCTCAAAAGAACTTGAATCTTCAAATGAAGTGAACATAGCTAGCCGATTCTCCTCTTCTTCTTCGGACAGCCCTTCACCTGTCACATAGTCTTGCAAGTAAGGTGGTGGTCGTCGATTTCTACCTTCAACTGGAACTGGTGAACCCTCTCTTGTTGTATCTTCAATTGAAGAATTGGTAGCAGCAACATCAGAACCTTCTGTCTCTGTATCTTCTTTGACTTCTTCATCACCTTCAAAAATAGTCTCCTCATCACTATCTCCCCAAACCAAAACATCTTGCTTAATTTCTTCTAATGTCCTCCCTCAATTCCAGCCATTTTCTTCTTCGAATATCACATCCCTGCTCACAATAACTTTCTTTGTAACTGGATTAAACAGCCTATATGCTTTGGACTCCTCACTGACTCCAAGAAACACACATTGAATACTCTTGTCATCTAATTTCTTTCTTTTTTGATCCAGCGCATGAACATGAGCAAGACATCCAAACACCCTAAAGTAGTCCACTTTAGGCTTCACTCCACTCCACATCTCTTCCGGTGTCTTGTCTTTTGTCACCAACGTAGGACTTCAATTAATGACATGAGCAGTCCACTTTGCAGCTTCTGGCCAAAATTTATTGGGCATTTGTTTGTCACAGAGCAAACACCTCACCATATTCATAATGGTTCGATTTTTGTGTTTAGCTACCCCGTTTTGTTGTGGGGTGTAGGATGCTGTCAACTGCCTACTAATACCATTAACTTTACAAAAATTATTGAATTCATTAGAGGTAAATTCTCCCCCTCTATCAATGCTTATGCAACATATCAATGCATTGGACTCCTTCTCAACTAGACTCTTGTAAATTTTGAAAGTTGCAAATAACTCAGACTTTTCTAAGAGAAAATACACCCACACTTTTCGACTAAAATCATCGATAAATGTAAGAATGTACCTCTTGTCATTGTTGGAAACTGGTGTGATTGGACCGCAAAGATCAGCATGTACAAGCTGCAATTTGTGACTTGCTCTCCACTTACTGCTTTTTGGAATGATCTCCCTGTGTTGCTTACCCACTAAGCACTCAGTACAAGTTCTTGTTGTAGTCTTAAAACTTGGAAGTCCCTTCACCATTTATTTATTTTGTAATGTACACAGAACTTTGTAGCTCAAGTGCCCAAATTACTTGTGCCATAACTCCGAACTCTCTTCTGTAGTTGTTTGCAAACAAGCTGGAGCCTCACGAACCACACTAGCCAACAACACAAACATGCGATTAACAGTCATCAATGATTTCATAATCAGACCTCGCCTTGGATGATAAAGTCTGCACTCCCCATTTTGTATAAGAATAGCCAAACCGCGTTCTTGAAGTTGGCATATACTCAGTAAGTTATTCTTCAAATCAGGCACATAGTATACATCTGTCAGTACCTGCTTCACTCCATTCATCTCAAGCCTTATGCTACCTTTGCCCATCACTCTCATCCTTGAGTTATCACCGAGCTTTACTGAGTGTCTGTATGCCTCGTCAAGAACAACAAACCACTTTTTATTTCCACACATATGATTACTGCAACCTGAATCAAGGAACCAAATTTCCTCTCTTTTTGAGTCATTAGCCTCCACATACTCCATGAAAATAATCTCATCTTCTTCATCAATCTCAACATAACTGGCTTTCTTTTCCCAGCTAGGACATTCGTACTGGAAGTGCCCTAGCTTGTGACATTTAAAACACTCCACAGTGGCTTTGTTTAGAGTCTGTCTCCCTCTACCTCTTCCTCGGCCTCGAGCTGAGAATCCCCTACCTCTACTACTTCCCTCAAACCGTTCCCCATAAGAAACTTTCAAGGCTTGTTCTTCTCCTGTATCCCTATTATGACGGTTCAACCTCTGCTCATGAACAAGGAGACTGCTTTGTAGCTCATCTATTGTCAACTCGTCCAAATCATTGGACTCCTCAATTGAACCCACAACATAATCAAATTTTGAGGTCATTGATCTCAAAATTTTCTTGATGATTTCGACTGGTGACATACTTTCACCCTTATGGACTTTCATCTTGTTCACAATTGTAAGTGTCCGAGTAAAATATTCTTCCACTTTTTCTCCTTATTTCATTTGGAGAACCTCAAACTCCTTTCTTAATGCCTGTCGATGTGCCCTCTTCACTCTGGTTGTGCCCTGGTACTTTCTCTTCATCGAGTCCCAAATGCTCTTCGATGTCTCCCTGTCAAGAATAGTTTCCATTATTGTTCGATCTATGGCCAAGAACAAATAATTCTTTACTTTGAGATCATTTAACTTCTGATTCTCTATCCCCTTCCGTTGATCCTCAGCTTGCTTTCATTGCATTTCCGTAACCTGTCCTCTCTCTGCCACCACCGAAGAGAAAGTGATTAGCTGATCAACTCCATGTGTCCCCGTCGGAATTCCATCTTCTACAAGACTCCCTAGTTCCTTCGATCGAAGAAAATTCTCCATCATCATTGACCAGTGGTTGATGTGGAATCACTTCAGCTGCTGTTCTCTCACTCATTTTGCTGGCTCTCTCTCACTCTGCAAAGAAATCTGTAATTTCTATTGCTTTAGGTCAGACCCCAATGATGGGGCTCTGATACCAGATTTGTTGAACCAAAGCACTCAATATTGAACTCTGAATATCTGAATCACTTCCCTAATCTTATTAAAAGCAAACTTAGGCTTATATAGCCTTTACAAGAAAAGAATTCAAAACAGAAGAACAACCACGTTCTAAAAACATGGCACCAACAGAAAACTCAAACTCTATCTAATGTTCCTAATATGCAGGAACTTATTAACAACCCTTGACTAAGCCTAGCTGACTAAGTCAAGTTTCTATCTAGTTAAAACAACTTCAACATACTCTTGGTCCACCGAAGAACGTGCAAGGCGAGCGTTGGCTAATGTTTCGGCCTTGCTTCAGCCAGGAGGGACTTTCATCGGAACAATGCTGGATTCTGATGTCATCATGAAGAGGTTCAGAGAAGCTCAAGCTCAAGGCAGAAGCACGAGGTTTGGAAATAGTTTATATCAGATATGCTTTGATGAAGATTTTTCTGGAGAGATTTCAAGCCCGTTCGGTATCGAATACATGTTTCATTTGGAAGATGTTGTTGACTGGCCGGAGTGGATAGTTCCCTTTGATGTCTTCACAAGGTTTGCCAAACAGTAAGACATGGAGTTAGTGTTTGTGATGAACTCGCGCAAGTTTGTTAACGAATATATGAAAAGGCCATATTTTGAGGAGCTAATGCGGAGGATGAATGGGAATCAAGATCAAAGCACCACCATCACAAGATAAACAGGAAGTTGCTGATTTATATTTGACATTTGCCTTGAGGAAGCGTGGAAAGCCCTACCGGACTAGTCAAGCAAATGGTAGAAGAAGAGAGAGGGAAGAAGATGCATATATCAGAAAGGGACATATTCATGTTCTGAAGCTCTGTTTAGTCATTCTAGCTGTAGCTTTCCTTATTTGTGAGCTCTATGTATTTTGCTTCTCCAGCAGTATATATCTGCAACAGAACTCTTTGTAATGCTTAACCCCAATTCTAGCTGTTCCTAACAAATAACATCTACAGTGAATGGATCGATGAATCTATTAGTAAACAATGTTCTTCAGTTGTATATAGTAAACTTCCAATTTCAAATTCAGATACGATGCTTCTTACTACTGTTAGGATAATGAATAAGAGAGCAAGGAAAGTGTGTTCTGTGTATTGCATAACCGAAAGGACAAGTTACAGCAGCAGCATATATATACATATGCAGACAAAACACCAGCTGTATAAAACAGTTGTAGACAGCTAGATAAGAAATCAGAACACACAAAATTACAAGCTAATGATTAGTAAATGATGAGGAAATAACTGTTTTACTGTTAACACTCCACCCTCCCTCAGCTTAATGATGAGTGGTGATCATTAAGCTGTTCTTCAAGTAATTGTGCTGAGGACTGCATAGGCCTTTGGTAAACAGATCAGCAAGCTGCTCATGTGTGGTTACAAACTGTAGTCTGATAATTCCAGCTTTAACTTGATCTCTGGTGAAGTGTACATCAACTTCTACATGTTTGAGCTTGGAGTGATGAACAGGATTGGTAGCTAATGTCAATGCAGATATGTTATCACAGTAGAGAGTAGGAGTTGCAGCTAGAGAAACATGAAGGTCTCTAAGTAATTGACTAATCCACATAACTTCTGAGGTTGTGTCTGCCATACTACGATACTCAGCCTCTGTAGAGGACCTGGATACTGCATTTTGTTTCTTTGAACACCAAGAAATTGGAGTTTGATTGAGTAAAATCACAAAACCAGTAGTTGACTTCCTATCATTAGGGTCTCCGGCCCAATCTGCATCACAATATGCATGTAGAGTAAGAGGCAATGTATTCTTATAGAAGTGAATCCCATGATCTATGGTACCTTTTACATATCTAAGTATTCGTTTTGCTGCAATGAAGTGATCCTCTGTAGGACAGTGTAAGAATTGACATACAGAGTTGACACTGAATGTGATATCTGGTCTTGTGAAGGTAAGATACTGCAGACACCCAACAATGCTCCTAAACAAAGAGACCTCATGATCCTTCAGTGAACTACTGCCTTCTTTAGTCAGTTTGAGTCCTGATTGACATGGAGTGACTTGAGAATGACAGTTGTCTAGACCTGCTTTGTGTACCAATTCAACAACATATTTCTTTTGACACACAAACAACCCTGTGTCAAAGTAGTGAATTTCAAGACCAAGGAAATAATGCAGTTTTCCAAGGTCCTTCATATCAAATTCATTTTGAAGATCACTCTTTATGTCTTTGATGAGTTGTTCACTTCCCCATGTGATGATAATGTCATCCACATACAGCAAGAGGTAGATAGTGACACTGTTGAATGTTTTGGTAAAAAGTGAGGGATCAGAATAGGAACTCTGAAAGCCAAGTGAAGGAAGAAAGGATGTAAACCTCTCATTCCAGGCTCTTGGAGCTTGCTTAAGGCCATAAAGGGATTTATGAAGCTTACAGACATGAGTTCTCAGACCTTCATGCACAAAACCACCTGGTTGTTCCATATAGACTTCTTCTGCACGTATACCATGTAAGAAGGCATTTTTTACATCCATTTGATGCAATATCCAACCATTATAAGCTGCAAGAGCCAAGATCAATCGTACTGTGGTATGTCTAACCACTGGAGAGAATGTCTCATCATAGTCAACCCCATGTTCCTGAGAAAAACCTCTTGCTACCAACCTAGCTTTGTGCCTTGCAATGCTGCCATCTGAGTTTCTTTTGATTTTAAAAATCCATTTACATGAGACTAGATTCTTACCAGGAGGTAGAGGAACTAAACTCCAGGTATTTTGTTGCAACAAGGCATCATACTCTTCTTGCATTGCTTGTCTCCATACTGGACACTTCAGAGCTGACTTATGAGTACTAGGTTCAATGTTACTGAGCTCAGTTGAAGATATACCAGAAAGGAAACATTGAGGTTTGAATATGCCTCTTTTGGCTCTAGTAAGCATAGGGTGATCATTCATATCTGCATTGATTAAACCAGCTACAGGATGCAAGATATTAATATCTGAAACTTGTGCAATAGGTCTAGAAGGTGAACACTCAAGGACTACAGAAATGCCACTTCCTGGTTGTGTATGCACATTAATATTTCCTCCTTCCTCTTGAAAATCAATCTGAGTATGAAACTCTGGATTAAAGACTGTATGATGCTCAGCTGTTGAGTTAGATGAGGCTGATACCCACACATTTTCAGAAGTAGCAGAGGAGTGATGAGAATTAACTGAGGTTGGAGTGGAATGAGTATCCAATAGTCCTGCAGTAGTATTATCATTAGAACTAGATACATGAGAATTCTGAGGAAGAGAGACTGAACCTGTTTGTGTTGTGACAAGGTGAGGAACTTGAGTGTAGGACTGTGTAAAAGGTAAGCAAGGTTGTATCATATTTTCTTTTGACTGTTGTGATGAATTCTGAACCTGAACACTTGACTGAGTAGACTTTTGAACAGCAGACTGAGATATAGCATAAGGAAACATAGTTTCATCCAAGAAGACATGTCTGGAAATGATAAATTTCTTACTCACAGGTTCATAACATATATATCCCTTGTATCCTGCTGCAAAGCCAACAAACACACACCTAACTGTTTTAGGTTGCAGCTTAGTATGTTTTCTTGGAGCTAGAAGAGGATAACAGGCACAACCAAACACTCTAATGACATCAACAGAAGGCACCATATGATATAACCTTTCAAATGGTGACTGTAATTGTAGAACCTGAGTTGGCATTCTATTAATGATATATACTGACATAGCACAAGCATGATACCAAAAACAATTAGGCATTGTTGCAGTCTGCATTAATGTGACAGCAGTTTCCCTCAGATGCCTATTCTTTCTTTCAGAAATGTCATTTTGTTCAGGTGTATAAGGACAAGAGATTTGGTGAAGTATGCCATTGCTGCTGAGAAACTGCTTAAATGTAGAACTTGTATATTCTCCTCCACCATCTGATCTTAAACATTTTATTGTAGTGGAAAACTGAGTTTGAACAAAAGCAAACAAGGACTGAAAATATGCAGCTACTCCATTTTTATTTTTCAATGGAAAAATCCATGTGTATCTTGTACAGTCATCTATGAATAACACGAAGTATCTATATCCATCTATAGAAACATGAGGTGAGGGTCCCCATACATCTGAATGAACAAGGTCAAAAGGAAGAGCACTCCTAGATTGAGAAGTTTCAAAAGGCAACTTATGAAACTTTCCTAGAAGACACTCTTCACACACTTTAGAATCTGTAGAGTCACTGACAATATTGTTCTTCTTCAGCATGACATTAACAATTGTATCAGAAGCATGCCCCATTCTCTTATGCCACAGTGAATGTTTGACACACTTGCCCAAAAAAGCAGATGGTATAGACTGTTTGTTTGTAGTAGAAGCAGATGCAGAGTTGCTTGGTTTATTCATTGCAAGAATGTCAAATGGAATGGGATACAAGCCTTGCTTACACAGTCCTTGATACAGAATTTGTCCTCTCACCTTGTCCTGCATACAGCACATAAACTCATCAAACCAGATTCTACATTTGTTTTGTTTGCACAATTGATAAACTGAAAGTAAGTTTGCTTTCATTTCAGGAATTAACAAAACTGTATCAAGTAATAGAGGTCCTAGAGTAGCATTTCCAGTGTGAGTGATTGATAAATGTTCACCATTCCCAACTTGCACAGAATCATTGCTGGTGTAGGGTGCAAGATTAGACAACAGATTCACTTCATTTGTCATGTGATTTGTGGCACCAGAGTCAGCCAGCCAATAATGAGGTGATGATGATACAGAACCAGCAATATCATGTGAAGCAAGCATAGCAGCTGGAGGAGTGATGGCTGGATTTGAGGGAGTAAGTAAGGCAACTAATGCTTGTTGAACTGCCTGTGTCACTTGAGTAGTAATATCAGGTGTTGAAGGTGTTGTATGATAAGTGTTGTTATCATTCCTTTGGGAGCCAGGAAAACCATGTAGAAAATGGCAGGTGTTGATGACATGATTTTGAAGGCCACAATGACTGCATCCATTGGTATTGAAGAAGTATGAACCATTTTGTTGAGCTTGAGTGAGAAGTCTACATGTCCTGGCAATATGACCTTTTTTTCCACACATCTGACATATGGAATTCACAGCACATCCAAGGATCTGAGTGTTGTCATTAATTTCAGCATTGTTGTTTCTGAAATTACTGATGTTATTGTTGTATCTCCTCTGATGATTGGAACCAGTTGATCTTCTATTGTTGTTTCCATAACCACCTTGAGTATGATTAGCTAAGAAGCCAGTGAGAGCATTCTCCACCAAGATAGTTACAGTTGAACTCAAATCAGCAGAAATAGGTGAATGCTGAGGTGAAGGAGAGCTAGAACTGAGATTAAAAATCAGGAGGCACAGTAGGAGCAGACAGATGAGTTGATGATACACCAGAGACTACCATAGCAGTGAGAGGTGACTCAGTAATATTTGTTTCCTCAGCTTCAGCCATGTCTGCTTCAGCAGATTGTAAGAAAGACTTTAGTTCATCCAATGAAGCACTGACATAATTGGTTCGAATCTGAGTCTTATAGTAAGTATATGATGATGGTAGTCCTCCCAAAATTGTTACCACAACATCTTCATCATCTATGAATACTCCTACAGTCTCTAGTGCATCTCTAGCATCTTTAACTTTTTCCAAATACTCCTCAATTGTATCAGTTCCTTTTTTTAGCTTCTGAAAATTGCTCTTGAGATGCAGAATGTTTCTTTTATCAGGGGTTGCAAACTTCATCCTTAGTTTTGTCCAAACTTCCTTTGAAGTTCTACAACCAACCACACACTTTGTTGCAGCAATACTCAGTGTTTGTCCTATCATATTCATGATAGACTTATCCATTACCTTCCATGATGTATACTCAGAATTAGGCACAGACCTTCCCTCAGAATCAATTACAAACTCAAGTGGACATGGTTTAGAACCATCAACAAAACACAACAGATTCTAAGCACCAAGAAATGAATCCATCCTAAATAGCCATGATGGATAGTTCGTAGAGTCTAGGATGATGTTTGGCAAGTATACTGTAGTATGTGTAGTACTGGAAGAAGTCATGTTTAGCTATGAACACTTCAAGATCTTAGGGTTTTTAGCTCGTAAATTGTACACAGTCAAGTACAAAAACACCACAACAAGTTACCAATTCTGAGCGCACACACAATCCAGCAACATACAGAAGAACCTTAGCTTCGATGAAGATGAACAAGTGGAAAAACGTAGTAGAATTCTGGAATTTAGAAGAAGCACAAGGCTTGAATTGAGATCTGAGTCAAGAAGAACTTAGCTAGAGAAGAGAATTTGCACAGCAGAAGATGAAGTTGAAGATACATCTGTGATGAGCAACAGCAGTGGCTGTGAATTTGAGCAGCAGTGGCTGTGGTTGAAGCTTGATGGCTATGGCTGCCAATGACGTCACAGGATCAAGACCTGAGCTGTGATACCATGTTAGGATAATGAATAAGAGAGCAAGGAAAGTGTGTTCTGTATATTGCATAACCGAAAGGACAAGTTACAGCAGCAGCATATATATACATATGCAGACAAAACACCAGCTGTATATAAAACAGTTGTAGACAGCTGGATAAGAAATCAGAACACACAAAATTACAAGCTAATGATTAGTAAATGATGAGGAAATAACTGTTTTACTGTTAACAACTACATTCAATAAATGATGTTTCTAACTGGAGTACTATACCATTCCAATTCGAATTTGGCATGCCATGCCCATTCATGCAGGCAATTAGGCCATGGCTTCCACACAATATTCAAATTTCTTTTAGACACAAGTGGAAAAAAAATGTGACTAGATAATGAAATATAAAGACACGAGTATATACAAAATAAAGAGCACACTCCAAAATCTGTGTCTCCCCAAGTATAATATAAGCAAACTAACAAACGATAAATCTTCACCGGGCACAATCTAATAGTCAAAGACCATGAATTCACCAACTTCATTCCAAAGTAACTGAAACCATGGAGGATGGGAGGCCGGCTTCTTCAAATGTAGATTCACTATCATAATTTAGGACCTTTACAGCTCCAGGGACTGCATGAGTCAATCGAATGGGCCTTGTCTCAGCTTCATCTAGTTTTGAATAGCAGAATGACCACAAGAGCTGCAAAACATACATACGACTAAAGTTATTGTCAACCGCACAAGGAGAGTAGAATAACTCCAGATTTTCTTGAACATAACTGCATGCCTATCCAGACTCTTAAACAATTCAACTTTCATTACAAAAGTAACTCTTTCCTGTACCTGAATAGGATCGGCACGTAGAAAATTCCGTTGGGTCCTGCACCCATCAGGAAGACGGATTGCAACCTTGCAAATGAGGCTCTTATCACCCGTGGGTTCTTCAGGCAAAGGCGGATATGTAGGCATCTTAGGTAAGGATGGTTCTTCTTCCTTGTCAACGATACTTTCCTCTTCATCTTTTGAAGCAGTTCCACTTGTATCCTTCAGGCTTCCCATTGAATCTGCCAATGCACGTTGCAATTCCTCATCATCTTCATTAGTTTGTTCTGCAACAACTAAAGCATCCTAACTTTTTAGATAAAATAAACAGGGAAATATGGAAGTCAAATATACTTAACATAACAATGTAGAGAAGTCACGCCGTTACATTGTAAACAAAAGAATCTCTCTAATGTCACGATAATCAACCTGGAACATTAGCCAATTCCACATGAACTTAAACAGAACCTCGGCCTCTTCATATATAAGCCAAATGAAATGTGGCTTCAAAACATGTAATACCAACAAATGAGTGGCCTTCAAGACAGATGAAAATGGAGAACTACTATGAACTCAGATGCATATCATTTTACTAGAGAATACTAACATCATCCATCACTCTACATCAGCATACAATGTTTGTTTAATCCATTCTTAACTGAGACCGAGATTTACTCAATGATACAGCATACAAACCAAGAGACTAACGCTTACCGTTTTTATTCTGTGACCGAGACAGAGAACTTTCTCTTGGCCGCTTGTTGGATAAAGCTAAATGATGATCCCTGGGGCCACTATCCATGAACGGTAATAGATCCTACAGTTGTAAGGAACTTTTCAAGATTCAATGCAAAACATTCAAAATTAAATCTCAAAAAAAAAATTGATCACTGACCAAACAGCCTATAAAGCTCTCAAACAACTGATAACTCTATAACCTATTGTGAAAATACAGATGCCTATTACCTCCAGCAAACGTTCCGGTTGAACCATTCCATTCCACAAGCGCATTTTCTCTCCCGTGATGGGGTCAATGATGAGCACTACAGGCGCAGATTCCAACTTGTAGTATGTGCAGACCTTCTTGCCTTCAGTTGTATCATCATAGGTCTGTATATGTAACAAAATACAAACAATCGATTCAAAGACATGTGGCCAAAAGTTCTATTGCAGTATCTGATGTCATACAAAGCAACAAGCAAAATCCTTAATCAGATATCAAAAATTATATAATAGAGCAACACCACCAGTAGCTAAAAGAAGGGAAGAAGCCACCAAGCATACAAAGCATGGTAGACATCTTTACAATTCTCAATTACTATAAGAAGACTAGTGTATTTTACTTGTTCTTACACTTTACCGAGGGAGAGCATGATGGTTTGTATTTGATAAACACGGCCCTATCAAATAGTATACTGCAGCTAAACCTAGATTCAGGTTTAAGAAACAAGAACAAAAGATACTACAAGCTAACAGGACTGACCTGCCAGAAGATAAAATTAGTGAGAATGGTTTGAGAAACAGCCTCATTAGCCCAGGTGTCGCGATTAAGCTTCAAGTAATATCAATGTCAGAACACAAAAGGTGAGTACAGGATAAAATATAAGTAAAACAACGAACCTAAAACATATAGATCACACAAAATAAGTTACCATATGGGAGCTGAACTCCGTATTGGATTGCAAATTTACAAGGAGCCATTTGTCCTGTACAGAAGCAGCACCCTTTGCCTGCATCGGTTAAAAACACAATTGAGTTAGTTGAACAAATACATAAAGTTTATTTCTTTATTCACTCTACTAGTTTGAAAGACTATGTTTCGATTACTCTCTCATTTATCATACATATTCTATTCTAAATACTTGGACTTTGGCATGATAGAAAGCATGCACAACGTATGAAGACACAGAACCAGGGGTATTGCATAGAAAGAATTTATACCTTTTCAAAAGAACCTTGGAACAATAGCTTAAAGGGAGGACGATACAAGGAAGCGAGATTATCTCGTGGTCTATCTCTTGTTGATGTAGCGCCTTCATTTGATTCCCATACCCCAGGTTGTTTCAGCTCCTCCTGGAAGTTACGGAACGCGATCACAGAACCAGATTCATGTACTGGAAGTCTTGTCATTGGCGATCTAGATGTAACAAGTCTTACATCAAAACTCACATCACACAAAAACAGAACAAAAAAAGCAAGAACCACGTACCCTGCCCTATATATCGCAACGTCATCATAAAGAACGTCCCTTATAACCGGCATCGGAGCACGCACTTCATCCTCGTCATATACTGCCGCACTCTCACTCACACTATTTAAAACAAAAAAAATGTCAAATGTCAAAAACAAAACTGAGCTAAAACCATACACAACACCAAAAATAGACCAGCAACTTTTATTGACCTTGGTTCAGTCATATTCTGACCATCGTCAACAACCCGTGGCGCCGGCTCCTCCCTTCCTTCATTCCCCACATAAAAAAGCTGAACTGCTTCCTCGAGGTTCCAATTCGTAGCCTGAATCAATCAAAAACCGAATCTTTCAACTCACAAAAACTTCACACTATTCCAAACCTAAATTCAAACCCTAATCTACTCAAACACAACTAAATGCTAATGCGAGAGAGAGAGAGAGAGACCTGAAGAAACCGCCGAGCGATCTCGTCTGACTGACCAGCGGCGATCTCCATAAACAAACCGACCTTGCTCTGTTCCTCTTCCGCTGACGTCATCTTCCCCGTCTGCTGCTCCGGCTTGCTCTACAACCAACACCAAATAAAACCCAGTCGAATTTTAACATCTCCAAAAAAAAGCTTAAAAGAATCGAAATTTTTCACCACCGTAAAAAAAGAACGGAGTCTAGCAGGGTTGTTGTTGTTTGTACCGATCGGCCGAGGAGCTTGGGGATTTTGGGAGCAGCGGGGTTTTCCGCTTCGTCTGAGATTTTGTTCTTCCTTTTATTATTTCTCATAAATAAAATAATTAGTGAAAAAGCTGCTGGGTTTCTATTGTTTCTGGGTAATGGGAGTATTTGGACGGTTTTGACCTCGGAGAGAGTGAGAGGCGATGGAGATGTGTGTGTGTAGATATGAAGCAAGTTCAGGGGTAAGTTTTCAACGGAGGTAACGAGGAGGTTTTGCAGGTGAGAGGGATCGGTCGTTTTGGGAGATTCTGCTTTTTATATGGAGTTTTTTTCTTTCTGTGTTGGGCTTTTGTGTTGGTGGGTGTCCAATAGTGAGGTCCAATTGTGACTTGGATTTCTGTCTTCAGTTGTGGGCTTCTCAGATGAGCCCAATGATATTATTTTTTATTTTATTTATTTATCTATTTTGCGATTCTCAAACAATAATAGAAAACTTGGTGCGGTAAAACCTTCTAACTCCAAACCTAGAGGACACAAAGTTCATCAGTCACTCGATCAGCGAATAATAATAGCTAGTAGTAATAGTAGAAAGTTTAAATTAAAAGAGGTAATTTTGTAGTCTTAATCACGAGTTTGAATCTTAACAGTATCTTTATTGGTAGTGATTACCCATCGGTAGTGATTATGTACACAACAATAAGAAGATAACAATAAGCCGATACAAGCAAATCTCTCACACACGCACGGTGGCACACACGCATATAAAACATATATATAAGTAGGAAATTATCAAACTTCCATTGCTAGTTCGTTGTAAAGCAATGATCATATACAATCACGGTTAAGTTGGGTGAGTTGAGAGAGTTGGATATATGTATATGTGAAGTTACTCTAGCTTGTACGGAAAACCTAGTACAATACTAGAAGGGTTAATGACAAATTAGGTTACTTACTTTCGGAATAGAATTAGGCATATTATAATGTGTCACAAGTCAAATAGATTTTCTCACCCCAAATCGTGGTACAATTAGATCGAGTAGGTATAGCCGTATAAGGTGGGCGGGAATTTGATTGGATTCAAGTAAACTATGCGATCTAGCTAGTTCATTCTTTTTTGATGGATAAGGTATCGATGTATTTCACTTGTTGGCCAGGAATAGTATCTATTTGTACTCATGTATATTCACTAGCAAATAGAACCCGCGCTTCGCTGCGGGGTTGTCAATTTTTTTTAATATTTAAATCTCATCGTTTGGTGGAGCATAGTGAAATTCAAATTGCTTATGATTTACTTTTTTAGTACACCAATAGGTAATATGCCCATAAATCCATATATCTAAATTTGAATACCAATTGAACCAATTTCCTATTCATATTGTATAGAAAATGAATACAGAGGATTTTTGGGATAAAGAGACGTTCTGGTTTATGCAAGTATGGTAGCAGGTAGCTCCACTATGATGTCAAACTGAGCTCGACTAAGTATACAATAGCAACTCCGTTTATTATTTCCTTCAAATCTTGTATTGATTTTCTCTTCAATATCTTCTTTTTAGAGGTGAGCCGAGCCTGTTATTACTTTTAGAGGACTTGGATTTCTTGATATTGGCTTGCACCGTACCTAAACATGAAACCTGTCGAGAACGTACAAAAGACACAAAAGCAACTACAATATACTGCAGTGATCAACTACATCATTGTAATTCACCTCAATGACTACGTCTAAGATGGACTCATTTATATAAACTGATGTCAGGAAACTCATTCAAGAACAATAAACTATATCACGTATCTCTGAAAAGTAACCCTATCATACAATTGTCCCAAATACAGGAAATTGAGCCAATGTATGTAAGTAGATTTTAGTTATACAGATATACCAAAAAGATATCATTTCTGCACAATTTACTTTCCTGAATAGATATATTAAAGAAAAACCATGAGTAAGCAATTAAGCACCAATTCTGAAATATAACGACATTCCCAATGTACTATAAACGCACTTATCCCAAATTTATTTGAAAACAAAACAATTTTTTTCCTCCTAGAACTATTTGTGTCGGAAAATTGAAGTTGACTATGAAGGTTTGCTATGGAAGCCTATAACAAAACTGAAATGTGCAATTGAATCATTACAACCTACTTAGCAAGTCTTGTATGAGTAAAACCTGAAAGAGAAGTGTATGAGAGTAGTACCCAAGAGACCTAACTGCTTGCCTACGAAGAAGGGATTCTCCCCAAAGTTCAACTTCTAACAACTTAAAGTATTTTATAAATTCCATTGTTGATACTTCCTCTTCATCTCTTTTGCTTGCCTGCATTATCTACCATAATCTGTCTGTATAGGAAAAAGAAAACTAACTTTATTCATCATTCAGAAACAGCATATTCATCATTCTGTTATAGACTTTGTTCCAAGACATCACAAATGCACAAAATATATAATGCAGCTTAACTATTCCAGTAGACATCATCCCTTTCAAAGTGAATTTAGAGCTGGCGAGCTGCTTTGTCATTCCAAACTCCATCAATATACTGAGAAATTTGGGGTTGTCATTAAGGAGAAAACCCAAGAATTGCCTTAATTTACGTGTCAATGTGAACAATCCAAATTCACAAATATCCATCAATTGACAAACGAAAAATCAGTCTTTAGATCACAACAAATCGATCAAACACTATATCAATCATGAAAATAAGAATCTGAGAGAACCCCATCCAAGGAAACCTAAGAAATTCAAGAGCTTCATCGCACAAATCACATAAACATAAAGGAAAAGAAGAAATCAGGGATAGATTACATACCCGAGGGAGAGATATATGTCTTAATCCAATGAAGCCGTGAAGGGAAATAGTGATACCGAAGCGAGATCAAAGAGATGGGCAACTCAAAAACAACACATGATGGACAATAGTCGATCGAAGCGATTGGAGTGATCAAAGTGGTCAGAGTGTTGTTCTGGAAATGGCGCATGAAGGTGAAGGCATAAATGTAGAGCACTTGAGATTCGCGGAGATGAACCGAAAATAAGAAATTGATCAGAGAGACAAAAATCAAATTCGAGATCGATGATAAGAGTAAATTTGATCACGCCTACCTTGGCCGACAACGACGCGGTCAACAGCGAACAGATGAGGATCAACGAAGATGAGAGCAGGAATACTATGAGAGAGAGATGATAGCAGCAATACTATGAGAGAGAACAGAGAGAGAGGAGAGAGATCGAGGGTTTAACTTTGGAGAGGAAAGGGAGAGGGAGAATAGACAGAAAACTCCTATGAACAGTGAAATGTACAGTAACTTGCGAGGAACAGTAACTTGGGAGGAAGATTGTTATATAGGAAATTGGTGTGCTCGTCAATATTTGCTAGTTCATATCGATCCTAATTTGGCTTTAAACAACAACCGCTTGTTTGGATAGGCATGCTTATGTATATGTTTCTTTGTTAGGATATATACTCGAGTTTTCATCGACTCATACTCATGGTTCAAAGACAAATAGAAAGGTAGAAACACTGAATACTGTATTCGCAAAACTAGCTAGCTAGAAGCCACTTCACACACCGCATAATATGTATGAATTTGACAAGGCGGTTTAACACCTCTCAAAAATACCCTATTTACAACCTGGATATATCAATGTAGTAAGATAAATAGGGGTTATCGAACACGAGGAATTGGTGAAACTAAATCCTGACAAACTACTATGCTGACAGACTCGACTACAGAACACTAATGGTATGCGAACCTAAGCTAGACAGACTCAAATGCTACGAAATTTTGACACAATAAACTAGACACAGTATAGGACTACCACACAAAATTTGAGGGTATTCGGAGTTGATTTGCTTACCGAAATAAATCGGCTAAGCTACAGCTAATGCAGAAAATAAATTCTGAAAGTAAAAATATGCTAATGAATGCAAATGGATTTAAACTATATGATTAAAGAGTTAAGAGGAATGCAATCCACCACCGTCATTCCATCTATCTAACACATACTTAACCTAATGCACATATCCAATGAATGAAAGTTCCCAGGAAGAGTTGATCGTTACAACCACATCCTATTACCTAATCCTTATGCCTATGCAGGTTTGTCATGGACCTCCCTTACATCTATCCCTCTATTGAACTCATAGTCATGGACCCCAAGGTTTACAAAGAAGAAAGCATTAAGTTCTAGAAAAGGTTTGAGAAGCTACAAGGGTTCACAAGTACACTATGGGCGTGTCTCGCTAGACCTATGGATTTCAATCTCCCGACGGTAAAATCGGCGTATCACTATAGAGAATCTGGTGGAAGAAATTATCTTCAGTCGCCCGTATCTCATGAAACTAGAACCCTAGCATGCATACTAAGTTGCGCACCAAAGCAAACATACAAGAATTCATACGGTGAATCATTCAGAGAAAGAAACCTCATTCATAAAATATGCAAAACTAGATTAAAGTGTATGCATTAAAAAGACTTCATGTACAGGGCTTCAAGCAGCCCCTTAACAAAGGAAAATTAGCTACTCATAGTCATAAATAAAAACATCAAAGAATTCATAAAAGATAGACAGAAGATGGAGAAAGAAGAACTCTTGGCGACGTCGAGATCGAACTAGTTCGCATGCATGCGAACTTCTTCTTCTCCCTTAGTTCTGTTTTGTCATTTCCTCTTGATTCTCCGGCCGTACGTTCTCCTTTTTCAGCCCCCACTTGCAATATATATATGCAACAAAGCTAGGAAACCTAGCAGCCCACGTGCTCCAGTTTCCCATTCCATGTCAAACACTTTTTCTTCAATTAAGCTATATGCATATATATAAAACAAAAGCTAGGCTAATTAACTTAGCAAGTTGAGCACTTGCATGACTCCTTTTCCAAGTCCAACTCTACTTCTCTCACCAACTTTGCTCGCATAGAACGTACGTACTCCCCTTAACTAGCTCAATCAAAGTCTTCCTTTAATTAAGCAAATTAACTCACGTGCCAAGCACCTCCTCGCCAAGAACCAAAACCAACGTACGCAATCTCCTATAATCTGCTCGCCAGACAGTTCCAAAATATATTATTTAATCTCATTTTCTCCATTAATCTCCAAAATACCTAAAAACAAATAAACATAATTAATTCACTCGATCAATAATAATAAACTAAATATAGGGAACAAATTAAATACCAAATAGACGCATAAATATGCGACTATCAAAATACCCCACACTTAGACATTGCTAGTCCTCGAGCAATACACTAAACTAAGACTCTGAAAAGACTTAAAGACTCTAACTACATGACTCTAATACCCTTATCAAATTGTCTCAGCAATCTTCCACAATTGTAACACCAAGATAAGTGTGACTCCAAATTTATATACCATAAAATTTCGAAAGTTAATTTCAATGCATGACACACATGTAATATGTAGGACGAAAACATAATCATGGTGAATGTAAAGCTGTAGCATACGAAAAACTTGTCAAGATTCAACCTCACAGGTATATGCTCTCAAAAGTGTTTCTCTCAAAATATGTCTAAAGTATTCACTCAACTCAATTACTTGCCAAATGGACCACACCATAAGCTTACTCTTGTGACAAATCTCCACAGATCAAAGGCTGCCATCTTGAGGATCAAAAGGACTTCATGGGTTGTAATGGGGCTTGGCTCATAGGTTAAAGAATAAATGGATAAGGAATTCAAATATGATTCTAGAACCCAGTAGAGCACCAAATAAGAGATTTCTTCAAACTTTACAATCATGAACTTTCTCACTTTTGTGGCCGAATTTCATCTTGTTGGGCATTCACATCATTGTTTTCATCAACAGTTAACTCGGGTATCAAGCTAGACATCACATTTTTTTATTCTTTTCTTTTCTTCTCTTTTCATTTTTTTTTTGAAACACTAGCTTGATACCCCACACTTATTTCTTTGCATCACTTTTCGACTTTGTCGCCGTCTTCACATATCTGTCTCATGTATAGCTCTACCAAGTCCTAGAACAAGGGTAAAGAGATAACTATTCTAAGGTTTAAGGTCAGAGATATGTGGGTGATGACATAAAGTTTAAACATGTAGGCTCAAAGTGGTTAACTAAGGAGTGCACATCTTGTGTACATAAAATTAGGACACAGGCTTATATGGCTATGGTGGTGTCCCCTAAATGCCTTTATCACTTCCTCAATCAAAACATGTATTGACTATAAGCTTTGAAAAGCATAAGAGCAAGTTCTAGTAATATCTAGAGTCCATTAACTTAATCTGTGGCAAGCAATTGACACTCAATAAAGAAAGCATGTGTAATCACATATAGGCTCAATCGCTCACAGGTTAAATGAATCTCAACAAAGTTTAAACATGCCAAAAATCTGTACCATGTTAACTTTTTCTACATCCACTACACATTCGCATATGCATCATATATCAAGATTAACCAAAGAAACTTAAATAGCATGATCATCTTTTAGTCACAATTACGGAAGATATAATCACATCATGGACTAGTTAATGGCACTTAAGACACAAAACAAAAGACTCTTTTTATGTTTTTCTTGACACTTTTTACTTTTGTATTTAGTTTTTCAAATAAGTCACTAAATTACCCTAGGAAAACAAAGAAAAACTCAAAAATATCAACATCTGGCGAGCAATTCCAATCTCTGGCGAGCAGCTCGCCAGACACAGTGTACTGAGCAACACTTCTCGCGTGAATTTTAAAAAATTAATCACTCATTGTAATAGGCTGAAATTTTGGGACCAAAAACTAGACACATATAAAAACACTTCCTCAAAATTTCAGAAAATTACGAGCCCTATAACTATGTCAAATAAATTATACAAAACAGCAGACTGTTTGCTCGCCAGACTCAAAAACTACCAACTCTCGCGAGCAATCTCCTCTCGCCAGCAACTCTCTCGCGAGAATTTTACAAAATTCATCATACATTATAATGAGCTGAAATTTTGTGAGCACTAATTAGATACATTTACAAACCTGACCTCAAAATTTCAGAAAATTACGAGACCCATAGCTATAGAAAATAAATGACGCGAACAAGTTACTGCTCAGTACCGAGAACTGTTGCTCGCATGACTCAGCTTCACTCGCAAGAATTATATAGAATTAATGACAGAGTGGAATGAGCTGAAATTTAGAGACAAGAAACTAAACACATTTATATACATTCCCTAAACATTTCAGAATTTTACGAGACTTCTAGATATGTCAAACAAATCACACAAAACATCAAACTGCACAGTACAACATGCGAAGCTCGCCAGAGACCCATTCCCCTCGCAAGAATTTTTCAGAATTGATAATATATTGGAATGAGCTGAAATTTTAAGATCACAAATTATACATATGTAAAAACATCCTCTAAAAATTTCAAAAATTTACGAGACCTCAAACTATGTCAAATAATTGACACGAAACAGCATACTGTACAGTACCGAAATAACGAAAAATTTATACATAGACGTTAATGATATGATATAAACCCCACCCCACACTTGAAATTTGCATTGTCCTCAATATAAAACAAAACTAAAACATACAATACATCAAACAAGCATGGAATGAGACACATAACACATCACAAATCACACTAAACATGGAGAAAAATAAAGCAACGGAGAAAGATAGAGAGTTTAAGAATTTCAAATCTGGTTTTCCACGCTTCTCCATCAACATGGGTTGCCTCCCAAGTAGCGCTAAGTTTAACGTCTTCAGCCAGACAGCAAGTCTCAACTCTCCACACACAGAGATGCATTTCCAAGGGTTGCATCCTCAAAGACATGCTCCACAAATGACTCATAGAATGGCTTGAGTCGATGTCCATTCACTTTAAATGTCTTCCCATTTTTTGAACTTACAATCTCTATGGCACCATGAGGAAAAACATTAGTGATAACATAAGGTCCAGTCCATCTACTTTTTAGCTTACATGGAAACAAGCGTAGACGACTACTGAAGAGTAAAACTTTTTGACCAACAACAAATTCTTTTCTCTTAATATTCCGGTCATGAAAAGCTTTAGTCTTTTCCTTGTAAATCCTGCTGGACTCATAGGCATTGTGCCTAATCTCATCAAGCTCGTTCAGCTGCAACTTCCTATGCAAACCCGCATCATCTATGTCAAAATTGAACTTCTTGACAGCCCAATATGCCTTGTGTTCCAACTCCACTGGAAGATGGCAAGCTTTTCCAAACACCAACCTATAAGGATACATTCCAATATGTGTCTTATATGCTGTCCTGTAAGCCCACAACGCTTCATCTAAGCGTTGGCTCCGATCCTTCCTTGCTGGTCCAACATTCTCTAGAATTTGCTTGATCTCCCTATTCGACACTTCCACTTGCCCGCTGGTTTGAGGATGATAAGGTGTGACCACCTTATGTGTTACACTGTACTTTCGGAGCAAAGCATCAAAGGTTCTATTGCAAAAATGAGATCCTCCATTGCTGATAATGCATCTAGGTGTTCCAAATCTAGCAAAAATATCTTTCAGAAAACAAAGAACAACCTTAGCATCGTTAGTGCGGGTGGCTTTAGCTTCCACCCACTTAGAAACATAATCCACAGCGAGAAGAATATACAAATAACCTTGAGAATTAGGGAATGGTCCCATGAAATCAATACCCCACACATCAAATATTTCAACAACAAGAATAGGGTGTTGAGGCATTTGGTCTCTTGGGCCAATGTTACCTGTCATTTGGCATCTCTCACATGATTTGTACATGATGTGGGCGTCATGAAACAAAGTTGGCCAATAAAATCCACTCTCAAGCACTTTGAGAGCAGTCTTCTTCCCTCCAAAATGTCCACCACCTGCATGTGAGTGACAAAAAGATAAAATAGATTGAAATTCAGACTCGGGTACACACCTGCGGATGATGGCATCGGTACAATGTTTCCAGAGGTATGGCTCATCCCATACGTAATACCTGGCTTCCTTGACCAGTTTGTCTTTCTGAGCTCTGCTGAAATTGGGTGGAATGTACTTACTCACCTTGTAGTTAACAATATCAGCATACCATGGCACCAAATCTTGGAGAACAAGGAGCTGTTCATCCGGAAAACTATCTCTAAGAGGAAGATTATCCTCTTCTGCATTGGAACCATGGGTGAGTCTACTCAAGTGATCTGCCACCACATTTTCAGAACCCTTCTTGTCCTTGATCTCAATATCAAACTCTTGAAGTAAGAGCATCCATCGAATCAACCTGGGCTTGGCATCCTGTTTAGTCATCAAATATCTCAAAGCAGCATGGTCAGAAAATATGATAACTTTAGTTCCTAACAAGTAAGACCTAAATTTTTCAAGAGCAAAAACCACTGCTAAGAGCTCCTTTTCTGTAGTTGAGTAATTCAACTGTGCATCATTTAAAGTACGGGAGGCATAATAGATGACATGTGGTAATCTTTGTGGGCGTTGGCCAAGAACAGCGCCAACAGCATAGTCTGAAGCATTACACATGAGCTCAAATGGTAGACTCCAATCCGGTGCTTGAATGATGGGAGCTGAAGTGAGCAACTCCTTGAGCTTATTGAATGCTTGCAAGCACTCATCGGTGAAGTTGAAAGCTACATCTTTCTGGAGCAATGCACATAACGGTCTGGATATCTTGGAGAAATACTTGATAAACCTGCGATAAAATCCTGCATGTCCAAGAAAAGATCTCACCTCCTTTACAGTGGAAGGAGGGGGTAAGGTACGCACAATATCAACCTTAGCTTTATCAACCTCTATACCTCTAGCTGAAATAACATGTCCCAAAACTATACCCTGCTCCATCATAAAGTGGCATTTTTCCCAATTAAGTACAAGGTTAGTTTCTACACAACGCTCTAAAACCATAGCTAGATTATGAAGACATATGTCAAAAGAATCACCAAAAACAGAAAAATCATCCATAAATACCTCAATGATCTTTTCAACCATGTCTGAGAAAATACTTATCATGCACCTCTGAAATGTGGCAGTTGCGTTGCATAAACCAAATGGCATCCTCCTATAAGCAAAAGTGCCATAGGGACATGTGAATGTGGTCTTCTCTTGATCATCCTTATGTATGGCTATCTGGTTGTATCCTGAATAGCCATCTAAGAAACAGTAGTATTCATGACCTGCCAACCTTTCCAACATCTGATCAATGAATGGGAGCGGAAAGTGATCTTTTCTTGTGGTTGCATTGAGCTTGCGGTAGTCAATACACACCCTCCATCCCGTTTGGACTCTTTGAGGCACCAACACGTTCTCATCATTCTTTACCACTGTGATTCCTGAACGTTTGGGCACAATCTGCACAGGACTAATCCATTTGCTGTCAGAAATAGCATAAATGATACCTGCGTCGCGAAGCTTGATGACTTCTTTCTTGACAACTTCCATCATAGGAGGATTGAGACGACGTTGAGCTTCCCTTGTTGGTTTAGCTCACTCCTCCAGATGGATCCTGTGGGTACACAATGTTGGGCAGATGCCCTTGATATCGGCTACTGTCCATCCAATGGCGGCCTTGTACTCCCTAAGTACATTCAGTAACTTCTCCTCTTGTAACGTTGAGAGCTTGGAAGAGATGATGACTGGAAGTGTATCATCCTCCCCTAGGAAAGCATACTTTAAATACTCGGGAAGAAGTTTAAGCTCTAATGTGGGTGCTACCTGTATAGACGGAACAAGAACATCATCTGAAATTAAAGGGAAATGGGTTTAGAATATTTACCTTTCATAATTGGCAGGGATTCAAGTGCTTCTTCCATAGCATAATACTCCTCTTCTATTTCAAGATCCTCAGCCAAAGCTATCTCAAAAATAGGTTCAACTTTTTTCTCCTCGCCAAGCTTCAGACCTGGAACATCTTCTTTTCCGGATACCTCTATGACCTTCCTCAAAGGATCCTCCTCCAATGAATAGTAAATAAATTCCTGCACAAAACTCTCAAAGGTGTCAATTGAACAACATGAATAAGCACCATCACTATTCGGATGTTTGAGAGCTTCATAAATATTGAAGTGGATTTTCTCCTCAGCTACTTCCATACTCAATGATCCATCAAAACAATCTATCTTTGTACGCGCTGTTCTCAAGAACGGTCTCCCAAGAATCAATTGTATTTTTGATGGCATTGGCTCATGCTCCATCTCCAGCACAAAGAAATCTGCTGGGAATATCAAATCTCCCACCTGCACCAAAACATTCTCAATAATACCTTGAGGGTAACAGTTAGACCGATCAGCAAGTTTAATGGTGACACCTGTGGGAATAAGTTCTCCCATTTTCAACCTGTTATAAGCAGTGTATGGCATCAAATTAATGGAAGCACCTAAATCAAGTAAAGCATCCGCAAACCTGTGATCACCAATGGTACATGGGATCGTAAAACGTCCTGGATCACCTAACTTAGGTAGGAGCTTCCTTTGAAGCACTGCAGATACTCTCTCTCCTAAAGCCACAATCTCAGTTCCATAGAATTTTCTCTTTGTTGTGCACAAATCTTTCAGGAACTTTGCATACTGTGGTATCTGCTTGATCACATCCAACAAAGGGATGTTTACTCCTACCTTTCTAAACACATCCAAGATCTCCTTCTCTTTGTCAACCTTCACCTGTTTCTTCAACCTGCTAGGAAAAGGTAAATTAGGAATAATGGAAGGAGAAGGAGTAGAGGATACCTGACCTGATTTTTGATTTGTCAGTTCTTCTGTTTCAGGTGCATTTTCGATGGCTCGAATTGGGGTTCTTGCAGAATCTTCTGACGGCTTGTCCAACGGCTTGTAAGGGACAAGTTGTTCAACCACGGGCTCCTCCCATTTTCTCTTTGTTAACTCGGGCAGTTCTTCCAACACCTTCCCACTCTTCAAAGTCATGGCATGAGCTTCATATTTTGTGTTGGGATTTGGAAGAGTGTTACTAGGAAGACTTCCTTCCTTGACTTGAGCCATTGTTTGCTGCATTTGGCTCATTTGTTTCTCAAGAAAGTCAATTTCTTTTCCTTGCTGTAGAGCTGTAACCTTGAGTTCTTGAGTTGTGGCCTTGAGTTCTTGAGTCGTGGCCTTGATATCTTGGCGAAAGGCACTACTCTCCTCTCGTTCCTTCTTGTTGTCAAACATCATTTGTTGCATCAGGGCTTCCAAGGTAGACTTTTCTGATGATATTTGAGCTTGAGCTTGTTGTTGCTGAGGCATGCGCCTTTGGCCAAACTGCTGCCCATCTCTTGTAGGCTGTCTCTGCTGAAATCCAGGTGGAACAATAGGAGGATTTAGCACATTGTTGCTCCTATAGCTCAACAGGTCTCTATTTCCACCATATGTGTTGGGTTGTCTCTGGAAGTAATTTGGTTCTTCCTCTTGATCAACCTCTTCATCTGCTCTGAACTTGGGACAATCTTCTGCTAAATGGCTTGTAGCTGAACATAAAGTGCACACAACCTGAGCTGCAACAACTGTTGTCTTCTTGCTCACTTTCAGACTACTCGCAATCAAAGCAATATCATTCTCCATAGAGCTTAATCTTTTTTCCATGGCTCCATCGATTGCAACTGCATTGAGAGACCTTCTACTTGCTCCCATGGATCTATCCCTTGACTGAAATTGCCTTGAATTTTCTGCTTGATTCTCAACAACTTCTTTGGCTTCAACTCCAGTCATATTCCACCAATTTCCCCCACAAGCTGAATCAAGCTTTGACCTGTTGAAAGAATCAAGTCCTTCATAGAAGAACTCCATTTGAGTGTTGAGGTCAAACTTATGGCAAGGACATTGTCGAAGAAGACTCTTAAACTGGCTCCAGGCTTCATGTCATCACTGTCTTTTTGCCTGAATGTGCTAATTTGCTTCTTCAAGTTCTTGGTGCGTGAAGCAGAGTAAAACTCTTTCATAAATGCAGAGCACATCTTCTCCCATGTGTCCATAGATAAAGGAGCTAAATAATTATACCATGCTTTTGCTTACTCCTTCAAAGAGAACGAAAACAAAAGGAGTTTCATAGTATCCTCTTCCACATTAGTCAATTTCTGGATTCTGCACAATGCTGTAAATTCATTGAGATGGTCCTGAGGGTCTTCAGAAGGCGTTCCTCTGAAGTGTGGCAGATTCGATATAAGTGATGGGGGAATAGAATAAGCCCCCAGATTCTCTGGTAGTACAATCGGTGAATCTGCTGCACCTGTGCCCGGTATAAAGGACTCTCTCAGCTTGGTTGCATTTGCCATTCTTTTTGGTGATGGTGATGGTGTCGGAATACTCTGTTCTTCCTCAAATTCAGATCCTAAATCAGAATGTATTTCTTGCTCAAGCTGACCATCACTGATCACGTTCATGGACCGTTGTCCCTGCTGCTTCCTGTTTTGCCTTGCTGAGCGTTCAATCTCTTGATCAAGTAATAATGGCTCAGCGCTTCTTGTGTGCCTAGTATGCATACACAATGCTCCTGCACACAGAATAGACAGTAAGACTCAAAAGAAAAAGAAAACAAAACAAAATAAAATTGAAAATTAAAGACTCTATTAGGACTTAGAATTAAGCAATTCCCCGGCAACGGCGCCAAAATTTGACAAGGCGGTTTAACACCTCTCAAAAATACCCTATTCACAACCTGGATATATCAATGTAGTAAGATAAATAGGGGTTATCGAACACGAGGAATTGGCGAAACTAAATCCTGACAAACTACTATGCTGACAGACTCGACTACAGAACACTAATGGTATGCGAACCTAAGCTAGAAAGACTTAAATGCTACGAAATTTTGACACAATAAACTAGACACAGTGGAGGACTACCACACAAAATTTGAGGGTATTCGGAGTTGATTTGCTTACTGAAATAAATCGGCTAAGCTACAGCTATTGCAGAAAATAAATGCTGAAAGTAAAAATATGCTAATGAATGCAAATGGATTTAAACTATATGATTAAAGAGTTAAGGGGAATGCAATCCACCACCGTCATTCCATCTATCTAGCACATACTTAACCTAATGCACATATCCAATGAATGAAAGTTTCCAGGAAGAGTTGATCGTTACAACCACATCCTATTACCTAATCCTTATGCCTATGCAGGTTTGTCATGGACCTCCCTTACATCTATCCCTCTATTGAACCCATAGTATGGACCCCAAGGTTTACAAAGAAGAAAGCATTAAGTTCTAGAAAAGGTTTGAGAAGCTACAAGGGTTTGAGAAGCTACAAGCATTAAGATGGCTCCAACTTCGATGACCAGCTCAACCCCCATATCGATAAAGACAACGCCCACGCGCATATAAGAAACGGTAAAAAAAGGTATGCACACTAATCCCATATCGAAGAAACGGTAAAAACCCAAGCCCCAACCACCTATATATACCGGTTAGCTCAACATTAATGGTACGCATTCAATACTCAATCTCGCTATTACTCTACTGAACTCACATCCCGTTTCTGACTTAGGCATCAGAGGGTTGAAGGCGGGTCACTCCCGTCTCTCCTTAACTGTTATTGATCTTAGCAGCGGGAGCGATCAAGATTGGAGTAGGTGTGAAGCGATATTGAAAGCCAAACAAGCGATAACGACAAGTACTCATGAATCAATAGAGCGATAGCGAGATCAAACATATATCTATCAACAGCAACATCAATCCAAGGAAAACTCCAGCGATATAGCTACTATTGTTTCCATAACATCATGTTCAATATCCAATATCCATATCGGTGTCGGGTATTAACATTGGCGCCATCTGTAGGAAAATCACATCAAAAATTGTTTTCCCAACCACAGAGCTTACAATGAGCGACGAGCATGGATACCAGCCTGACACTCAGTATGACACCCGACACCCGACGAGAACTCCCCCATCAAACGCCGATCACGAACGAGCACAACGGAGAGCCCGAATTTACCCAACGACCAGGGAAGCAGCACGTTAAGCAAGACCAGGATGTCACCAATAACGCAGGCAGGCGCATTAGTGACATGGAACATCGATACGAAATAGCCATGGAAAAATGCTTCGAACTAGAAAAAGCCCCGGAATTTGAGCATCAGCGATACATGAAATCTGAGGCAAGGTTAAAGGCAGCAAAGCAACGCCGAGCCAATTCGAAATCAACGGCCGACTCCGAATGTATGGAACCCCACAAGGTAATCTGGCAGTGGGAAATGGCCATCCTGTCACCACTACGACCCCATCATCTGCAAGGAATTGGATCACCCCCAAGACCGGAAAGACTACAACGGAATCTCGAGTCAGAATTGAATAATGTCGTGCGCATCCCATCACTGCCCGTTTGGGCACAGCCGCCACCACCTCCGCAACGCAAGATCACCCCAGCAGCAAATCAGGCCAATGCAGGTATGGCGGCAAGGATCGCCGGTCTCGAAGCAATGGTGCTACAATTATCACAACCCAAGGCGAGCTATCTACATCGCACACTCCCGACAGTACGTGTTGAACCATTTTCAACTAATATTATGCGCCGAGGGCAATACCCACTGGGCAAGGTCAAGCTTGAGCGATACAAGGGGAAAATGGACCCTTCCCTCCACATCGACATCTTTGTTTCGGCGACAACTGGCAGGGGATACGATGACGTTACCAACTGTTACTTATTCATGGAAAGCCTCACCGGCAAAGCACTCAGCTGTCACTTTAGCCTACCTCTGAGATCCATAAATTCTTTCCCAGAACTTATTAGATCTTTCTTAAAACGAAACATAACGTCAGCTAACTGCTCGCTAACTTACAATCAATTGCAGGCTATTCGGAAGGAACCCTCAGAAGGAATATATGTGTTGATCTTACGGGGCGCGCTTCTCGCACAAGAGCCTGTATAGGCGGCATCGCCTAAATATAGAGCTGGATCGCGCGATTAGGATTGGCGGAATTGGAAGCATAACGGTCGACGAGCGGGAGAAAATCAAAGATATCATAGTAGTAAGAACAACTCCAGCAACTACAACGGAAAGCGGCTACGGGACGAAAAGAACGACCGACCCCACAACAACATGGCGCCACTACCCCAACCAGTCTTCGGCGTGTTAAACGCTAAATACGCTGACATCCTAATAGCTCACCCGGAGCTATTCACATTACCGAAGAAATCATACCGGGCAATAGAGTATAAAAACACAAGAAAATGGTTTAACTTCCATCAAAACGAATCACACGATACAGATAAATGCTAAGGCGTGAAGAATGTGGTAGAGGCGCAACTATAAAAAGGAAACTTGTCAGAGTTCAGGGCAGGAAGCAACAACCCACCAATGACGGTAGTAGCAAACATTGGAAGCATCAGGAGAATCAACGCCATCACGGGCGGTAGGTCGAAAATAGAACGAAAAAATGAGCAGGCAGTATGTAGCCTACGGCAAGGACCGGCAAAAGTTGCCAAGACCGGATGGGGATCCATCATGTTATATGAATCCAAGGAGCAGGATCGGCCCCCGGTATTGGAGGATTATCCTTTCCTGGTCGATGCGATCATCGACTTGTGCAGTGTCAGGAGAAGTCTCATAGACACGGGATCCTTCGTCAACGTCATATTTCGGCCCGCATACGAAGCCCTCAAGCGACTTCCTTCCAAACTCAAGAAGGACCACCACTCGTTAGTCAACTTCTCTAGGGACCAAATCCAACCGTTAGGAAGTGACTACCTGAGAATCGCCTTAGGACAGGAAGGCCGCAGCGCAGAAACCCACGTCGAGTTCCTAGTAGTGGATGCTCCATCATTCTACAATGCCATTATCAGATGCAATACATTACACATGATCAACACCATCGTATCGCAGAGGATGCTGACGATAAAATTCCCTACACCCAGCGGTATATGCTTCGTCAGAGGGACAACGCCTACACTACCAGGGTCAAAAGGAAGCTCTAATTACCCAGTGCAGGAGGTGTGCCTACTTGTAAACAACCCGTCAACAGAAACTCCAGATGACCCAAGGGAGGAATCACTCGCGGCTTGGCCCGTCAGCGAAGAGTCAACAAAACTCATCCTAATATAGGACAAACACCTTGAGCGAACCATCAAAATAGGAACTAACCTGGATCCAACAATCGAAACCGCCATCATCAACATCCTCAGGGAGTGCGGCGATGTATTTGCATGGTCTTACGCCGACATGCCAGGAATATCGATGGACATCGTTTCACACAAATTAGGAATCTCGCCCGACGTCATGCCTAAGAAACAAAAATGAAGGGCTTACAACGAAGAACAGTATGCCGCCATGCAAGAAGAAGTGACCAAGCTCCTCGATATCGGATTCATTAGGAAAGTCCATTACCCGGCGTGGGTCTCGAACGTTGTCATGGTCAAAAAAAGCAACAACAAATGGAGGATGTGTGTCGATTACACCGACGTCAACAAAGCCTTCCCGAAGGACTCCTTCCTATTTTCAAGAATTGACCAACTCGCTGATGCCACCAGCAGCCACGAACTCCTTTCAACAATGGATTGTTACTCTGGATACAATCAAATCAAAATGAACCCAGCAGACGCCGAGGCAACATGTTTTATCACAGACCGGGAACTATATTGTTATAAGGTCATGCCATTTGGAATGAAGAACGGGGGAGCAACATATCAACGATTCATGACGGAGCTACTGGCCCCGTTGGATAATGATACGGTGGCAGTTTACGTCGACGACCTAATAGTCAAGAGCTGATACCGAGAGAACCACGTCAAAAACCTAAAGGCAGTTTTGGATACCCTCATTAGCAGTGGGATGAGGCTCAACCCGGAAAAATGTATCTTCGGAGTATCAACGACCAAATTCTTAGGATACATGGTGAACCAGAGGGGAATAGAGGCCAACCCGGAGAAGGTCCAAGCCATCCTCAACACAACACGACCAATAACGAAAAAGGAACTTCAAGCTCTGACCAGTAAACTAGCATCACTAGCTCGATTCATCTCACGCTATACCAACAAGTGCAATCCATTCTTCAAAGCAATAAGGGTCATAAAGAAAAAAATGGTGGAATGGACTGACGAGTGCGAAGCAGCGTAGGCCGGCATCAAGCAGTATCTCACCCGCATCCCATTCCTATCAGCTCCTATACCAGGTGAAATTTTATACATTTACTTAGACATTTCAGTAACCGTTGTTAGCTTTGCCCTTGTTAGGCAGGAAGCGGACACGGAAATGTCAGTATTTTTTACAGGCAAGGGATTGGACAAAGCAGAGACAAGGTATCCAGTATTAGAACAACTGGCCTTAACGCTTATAGTATCGACGAGGTGCTTAAGACCATACTTCCAACTACACACCATCCATGTTCTGACAGACCAACCACTCTGACAAGTGTTGGCAAGCCCAGACCACTCAGGTAGACTAACCAAATGGGTGATAGAACTCAGCGAGTTCGACATCAAGTATCAGCCAAGAAGGGCGGTAAAGGGTCAAGTAATAGCAAACTTCATTGCAGAACTTACACCGGCATCAGAGGACTAATCACAACCAATAACCTATGCGTCACCCTCCACGGCACCTACACCACCACGGGCACCGGTACAGCTATCCCACTGGAACCTATACGTAGACGGATCGCGAACGGCAGTCACAGCAGAAGCGGGAGCAATCTTAACCGGCTCTGGGAGAATCTATGCTGAGTACGCCCTACGATTCTTGTTTTCAGTATCCAACAACGAGGCCGAATACAAAGCCCTTATCGCCGGATTGCATCTCGCCATCAACACAGGGGCCAAAGATGTTAACATATTCAGTGACTCCCAATTAATGGTAAATCACATAGCCGGGGACTTCGAGGCAAGATGGGCACAGATGTCGGCATACCTGGGGTATGTAAAAGCACTTTTAAACAAATTCTCTTTTTACAATATAACTCACATCCCCATGGAGCAAAACAAGAGGGTCGATGCCCTAGCAAGACTAGCAATGAAACCATTGATCACAACAAGAGGGCACATAATGGTGGAAATACTAGAAAAGCCAAACATCTCCAAAAATTTCTAAGAAGTATTCACGCTCACGCTAGCAACACCGCCGACACAAAAGGAAGATTGGAGAAGGGTCATGGTCAATTATCTGGTGAACAGAATGATACCGACTGATCGCATAGAAGCAAGGAAACTCGCTCAATGCGCTCCGCCGGCACAAAAGGAAGATTGGAGAAGGGTCATGGTTAATTATCTAGTGGACAGAACGATATCGGCTGATCGCATAGAAGCAAGGAAACTCGCTCAACGCACGGCATTCTACAACATACACAACGACCAATTATACATGAGCAAAAAGGGGTTCCCTATGCTCAAATGTGTCACGAAATCGGAAGGGTGCAAGATACTAGAAGACGTTCACAGCTGCAAGTATGGCAACTATAGCAGATCAAATAGCATAATACACAAACTCCTCCACTATGGCTTCTACTATAAATGAATGAGAAAAGACGCGAGAGATATCGTAAACCAATGCCGAATGTGCGCCCAGTACGCTACTAAGATACACGCCCCAGCAGCGCCAATGTCCATCATCATCATCCCGATACCGTTCGCGCAGTGGGGACACGACCTCATCGAACCACTAAAAGTGTCATCCTGTCAATTCAAATACATCATTGTCTGCATTGACTACCACACGAAGTATATCAAAGCAAGACCGTTCGTGCTCATCACAACAAAGAAAGTAATCAGCTTCCTCTGGAACTACATATATTACCGATATGGAGCTCCGCTCACAATAGTGACCGATAACGGAAAGCAATTCAACAACGACAAAATGAAGAAATTCACGGGTGGCTTGGGGACTCGGTTAGTATTCGCATCGGTGTACTACCCTCAAACAAACGGACAGGTAGAAGCGGCAAACAAGAAAATAAAGGTCAGACTTGAGAAAAGAATGGAAGACTACAGCCACAAGTGGGAAAAATGCATGTATGAGGTAATATGGTCAATACGGACAACACTGACGAAAGTAACAAGCGCCTCACCGTTCTCACTAGTCTACGGAGCAGAAGCGGTCCTGCCTTTGGAAATCATGCACCGGAGCCCGAGACTCGTAGGGTACGACGAAGACACAAACGAGGACGGGCTGAATATGGCCAACATACTCCGAGAGGAGAGGCAGGATGAAACCAACATCACACTTATGACAAACAAGCAAGTAGTCGCACGACACTACAACAGAAGAGTTAAGGCATGAAAGCTCTATGTCAGTGACATGGTCTGGAAAGAAGTCATCTCCAAGCCAAGAGGACTAGCGCCAATATGGGAGGGACCTTTCAAAATCATTGAAAGCATCACACCAACCACGTTCATCATCGAAGAAAAGAACGGCGTCAGGGTACTACACACGTGGAACGTGGAGCAGCTCTGGTATTGCCACTAACGAAACAGGTTCTACTATTATGGCAATTACGGCGTTACAAAATTTTTGCATCATACCGGGGACTAGCCTCATCCCAACATAAATATGGTTTCGCCATTTATGAAACGAAAATTCTTCGAACAGTTGCTTGTAAAAACAAAATGCTCTCGGGCCCAAATTTATGTAAAGCTCAAGATGCATAGTAAAAGTCCGCTGAGGCACAAAGTGGAGTAGCTAATTTGGTGAACCACTATACCCCTTGTGTTCATTTACTCACAACACTAGCATGATTAATATTTACTTGGTATGTCCGGTCTAACATGACAGCAGAATGAACATACAACAAGCAAACGAATTTCCTTCAGACCTTTCATTGATCAGCGATATCTAACCATACTTATAAAAATTTCAACAAAATATATCTTCCCATTAATATCGATAGATCAACAAAGTAGTTGTTACAACGAGAAAAGCAAAAAAACAAACACCTAGATTGTTCTAGCAAAGTACTAATGCTATTACAAAGGGCACCGGGCATCACGCCGGGCCGATAACATCACCATTTTGCAGGATCATCTCGCACTCGGCCTGATGAAACCGCTCACGGTACTTGATCGCCAACTCCTCACTCTTTACCTGAGAAAAAAGTTCAACATCACGAAAATGGTGACTTAGGGGAGTTGATGGTGACGCATTAGGTGTTAAGGGATGGAAGCCGTTAGAAGCCATACCTTCAAGAACATTGCCCCGCTGACGGTCCGCCTCATCTGCCTCCTCCTGCTTAACCTTAGCCAAGGCCTTCTGAATTGCCTCGCGCCTCAACCTACGCTCCTCGTTAATACGTTGTAGATTGACGTGGTACTTTTCATTGACCCACCCGTTCTTAAAAAACTGAGCTTGTGTCTGCTGAAGACCATCGCTGAAGGCCTTGTGCAATAGCGCGTCAAACGCTGGGCTGGCCTTGAAGTCCTCCACAGAGTCGGCCATTTCGTACTCACGCCACTCTTCCAGCTCTTTAACTTGGCCAAGAAGAGCAGTCACCTAGCCCTCCGCGGAAGACAACTTAGCCTTAAGGTCCTCCACCCGCTGCCGCTCCTCTTTTACCTCCAGCTCCAATTGCTTGTCGCGCTTGAAGGAGGCATTCATGCACTCGTCGGCCAGCTTCTTCTTGCCCTCCAAGACCTCATATATTTGTTGCAAAGAATGCCACTCCTCGCTCGCCTTCACCAACTCCTCGTTCACGCGAGCTAGCTCCTCGGAAGAAGCAACCACGGTATGCCGCTGGTGGCACATCAGCTAAAGAGCAATGACAAAGGACTGCACACACTGCTCGGTACTAACGGCGATATCAGCCACAGTATTCACAGCGGGGGGAAGGAGAGCTAGGATCTCAGCCGAGTATGGCGGCAGCCCTTCCTAGGTGATGGATCAAGTGATGACGACGCTACCATCCACGACAATGTTAGGATCACCAGAAGACACACCGCCTACTAAAGCATAAGGAGAGAGGTCAAGATCAACAATTGCCCGAGTAAGAGCGCACTCTTCTATATCAATAAACCAAAGGTTATCAGCGTTACCTGTTTCAATAGCAGACACACCGACATTATCAGAAGGCACAGCAATGGTAACCTGGGTGGCATCGGCATCGTCTGCGATACCGATAGGAGCGCTAGAGGCAACACCATGCTTCTTCAACCGCTTCTGGGGTGCATCAGTGGCCTCAAGTTTTCGCTTGATGAGCACAGGAAGGCGCAAAAAAGGCTCTGCAGAGGCAGTCACAATCTTCACCGACATGTTACTGCCTGTGCAGTCAGTCTGGGACTCGGGAGGTAGAGGAATATCGATCAGCTCAGCAAGAGTAAGAATCCTACCATAGCAGACATCTAGGTCGATCTTCTTGGCGGCAGCAGCTTCCTCCGCAAGATCGGCAATACGGTCATCAATATCGCCATACGAGCGATTCATCTTCTATCTCACTTTTGATTCTTATAACCAACTACAAAGCACACAAGCACAAAAGATCAGCACCGTGGGAACACAACGACAACGGGATAAAACCAAACATGCAACAATATGAAAGCAGGACGAGAAAAAGAAAAAAAAAACAGGCGGCGTATTGGCCGTCTTCGCGAGACCGGTCATCTCCATAATACTGTAGTCGGCAAGAAGGTACACGCTCTTAAATTTTTCACTAAAACCTTTCTCAATCCTATGACATCGCCGTTTTTCAGCAGCAGACAAGGCATATTGGCGGGTAACTACAAAATATGGGATGAATAAGAAAAGAAAGAATTCCATAACACCATGCAAAACAGAAAAGAAGGGGGGCAAGAAAAAAAACACCTAGATAAACAGTCACCTTGGGCTCGAAAACAGCTAGGAACACGACTGTTCGCAAATGTGGACCACCCGCTTGCCAAGAAGTGCTCACCCCTCCAATCCGGGCACGAGCTTGCAAAGTCTGAAAAACCAAGGGAATTTCTACGTCGTTGTCGAAGCGAAAGCATCCCGCTACACCCCTTCTTGGTTGAATACGCAACATCAAAGTAAAACAACACTTCGTTGCGGGTAGGATAATCCAAACCAGTGAGCTTCCACAGCGCAAACATCGCATTCAAGACCAGAAGCATCAACGACAAAACATGACCCACCGCGCAGTTGAGCTCCTCAAAGATATACTCATTGAAGGGGTGGAGCGGGAGGCGCACACCATAACGCATCTGAGCTCGGTCCAGGGCGATGAAACCCTTGAGCGGCCTCGAAAATAGTTCATTTTTCCCCAGCGGCCTGAGCACAACGCTATCGCCCACCTGAAACTCGGACTTCACTTTTTCCAACTCGGCTTGCGACAACGACTTAGAGGGCTCATCGACCTCTTGACCATCCCTCAAGGTCCACAATAGTGGCCCATCCAATCCTAGCCTCCGTGAACCAGAACCAGTAGCACTACTACCAGCGAGCGCTAGTGTCACCTCCTCAACAACATCGACATCGAGTTGGGAAGAGGAAGCCATGTCACCTGCAAAACAGTCACGGATAAGGTCAAGCTTAACGGTTCACCGATATCGGATCCCCAGTCCGTAAGCGGCTTCCCAAGCAACATACTCGGCCTCCCCAACACCGATAACACAGCAACATGATAAACATAACGACAATTAAACAGTACTACGCATGACTAGACATGCATCGACACGATCGTTATCCGGACCCGGGGACTGGTTCCGGATCCAACAACAAAAGAGAAAAACACCCAGAAAACCTAAATAGCATATCGACAATGCAACAAGGCACTTCTAATCACACAGCTGGCGACAAACACTTTAAGAAATTACGATTACACAAAGAAGCATCAAAACTAGAGAAAATAACCCAGAAAAGAGAAACCAGAAGCTCCAAAAGTAAGAAGCAGCAAAACCCACTATGACCGAAAGTTAAGAAGAGCGAGCGATGACGTAAGTTACCTGATACAGCACAACAGAAAACGAGGGAAGCGACGACGGAGCAACGGCAAAGAAAAGTCACGGCACGACGGAGTCACAGCAATACAGATAGACTCTCTCTCCCTCAAAGAAAAACCCTAAGTTCAGATGAGAATGAAAAGTGTGGGAAGGAAGTAGGGCCGAAAGCTTAAATACAATTAGATCGGCGAGATCGCGACCGTTGAAAAAGACACGTCGATCCGACAGATTGTCACGCATGTCGTATGATGTCACTGGAAACAGAAGGGTCCAGAACAAGAACCGGTACGCACTGTTTCAAACAATCACGACCTTCAAGGTACGGGCAATGATCACGCTTTATAGCTACGACGGGACATTTGGGTGCTCGGAGACACCCTACGGCAACACGTGGCAACCTAAGATTTGGTGGCATTTAATGAGCACAATAAGTAGTTGCACCTACCACACCCGCTAAAAAATCATTTCAAAGGTGTGGCATCGTCATCCGTAAAGAATTCACCATCACTGATACGGTAAAGTCCCGCCGTCTCAGATCCTACCACGATGCTGTCTTGATCTTGGAATACTTTCTTCATGACAGATACTCTATACCCGCTACCGATCTACATACTACAAAGTCGCTCGGAAGAATGGACTCGGGGACTTAAGGGTTACCAATTCAAACGAGCTCCCCCTACCGTAGCGCCCACAACGGTTTGAGCTACCCACGACAGAGCAAAACAACTACCGGCCTGGGCAGGACCGAGTGTTTGAGAGCCATCGAGCGACTTCCTCAATCGGTGCAATGTAGCCGCTCATTCGCACCCCCCGGCACTGACCAATCCTTACATGTCAGCCATCCGGGAAGGACTCCATTGGGAATGGGTCTACCGGGTTAAACCGTTACTTGGAGGAACCCCGATATAAATTCATGCCTCTATCGGGAAGACACTTTGTTACCATTATTAGCTACTCACCAATCTTGCTACTAACCAACTATCAAATACCGCTCATTTACACATTTGCAAGTACACCTCTCGCCAAGCATCGCAACCTTGGTCGCCAAGTTGGGGGACTGTACGGTATGATACCCGGCTCTAACAAGGTAATATCGCCGTTAAGTACGTGTAGGTGATTTCGCAGGTATCATTTCTCAAAACTCACCTACCAAGGTTGATCCCCTTGGCTGAGCGAGTTAGGGGAGTTGTACATATACCTAGCGTATCACCCCACTTGGTGCATACTTAACGGCTTAATTATAGTTATAATTATATCTCACCGCTAACGTGACAGCAACCACCAGCAAGATGGCTCCAACTTCGATGTCCAGCCCAACCCCCATATCGATAAAGACAACGCCCACGCGTCGAGCAAAGTACCGATCAGAGAGCACTTTAGTAAAAAAAGTATGCACACTGATCCCACATCGAAGAAACGGTAAAAACCCAAGCCTCAACAACCTATATACCGGTTAGCTCAACATTAATGGTACGCATTCAAGACTCAATCTCATTGTTACTCTACTAAACTCACATTCTGTTTTTGACTTAAACATCGGAGGGTTGAAGACGGGTCACTCTCGTCTCTCCTTAACCGTTATTGATCTTAACAGCGGGAGCGATCAGGATTGGAGTAGGTGTGAAGCGATATTGAAAGCCAAACAAGCGATAGCGACAAGTACTCATGAATCAATAGAGCGACAGCGAGATCAAACAGATATCTAGCAACAGCGACATTAATCCAAGGACAACTCCAGCGATATAGCTACTATTGTTTCCATAACATTTAATCTTCCTGGTCAATATCCAATATCTATATTGGTGTCGGGTATTAACATACGTATTAAAGGTAATAAAAGGAAATAATTGACTTTGTGAATGTCGACATCGATCGGTATACTGAGTAGGATTCAACTTATAGTAGAAAGAGTTTACAAATCTATCATATACGTACGAAGTCCAATTAAGTAAACTAAATAGAAAATCCCGCATGCAAATTAAAATAGGTCAACCAGCTTGTAGCTAGGGTTTGCTGGCTACTTGTAAAGAAACAAAGAGAACACCACTAGCTAAAACCCTAAAGACCGAAACAACCACATCTTAATCGTTTTATAAATTGTTGCTTCTATATGCATTAATAGATTAATTGGCAGTCTAGCTACTTAAATTAGATTATGTATGCTTTTGTTTCATTTTCATGTTTAAATCCTCGTGTGACGTTCATATCGGGAATATTTGAATATTCAAGATAGAACGATAAGTAACTAAGTCAGTGCGATAAGTAAATAACACAAGTGTTTATAGTGATTCACCAATTGGCTAGTCCACTTTGCCTCGTTAGGCTTTCACTATCTTGAGCCCAATAGGAATTAGGCCCAAGTGAATACTTAATAGAAGAGTAGTGGGATGGATTTAGTGTGGAGGGGAGGCTCCCTTTTATAAGTAAAGAATGACCTCTCCTTTACAACTTCTTCAATGTGGGAGGGAAGCATTCCTCCTCTCCCCTTCGCTATTCTATGAAGCTCTCTTGGTGGCTATGGGAAGATGATTTCCGGCAATCCGTTTGGCCGGCTCTTGCCATCGATGTGCACCTTCGGTGACGGTCTTCATGTTGTGACCTTGCTTATACTTGGTAATTAATATAATATATATATATATATGAACAAATCCCCTAACTCTCCAAGTAAAAGTAATTCTTGCTTGGGGAGTTACAAATAAATTACCAAATGTAAGTAAGGGTACGGACCCCCTGGTTCTCTTACTCTCCAAGTAAGAATGACTTGCATAATTTTACACTTTTTTTTTTGAATCGGCCCAAAAAAAAATTTGGTTTCGCGAAGGCATTCCGGCGTTGAGGAATTGGGAGCGAACTACCGTTTGGAATCGGAGTTGAACTACATTGGGGAAGCTTGCCGGTATCGGGGAGGTACGGCGTTGAGGATATGGTGGTCTTGGTAGACTCGTTCCTGCTCGGGGGAAACTCTCGGACTCGAAGAAGTGAGTCGGCTAGGTGAAGTCCATTGGACAAGAAGCAAAATGGGGAGCATATCAGTAAGCATATCGAGGAGCAAATCGGGGAAGCAAACCAGTATCAGGGAAGCCGGCCGATGTCGAGGAAGTCGTCCGGTATTGGGGAAGGAAACTGGCGTTGTGAATCGGAGCAAACCAATGTTGACGAGGCAAATCGGCGTTGATGAGGCAAACCAGCGTTGGGGAAGCTACTCGCTTGGCGAAGTCACTTCGGTTTAGGCTTGAGCTGAGATCCGGAGTGGCTTACCGGAGTAGGTCGATCTCGGTATGGTGCAACGGATGGAGTCGCTAAGGTATGGTTTCTGCCGAAATCGGTTGTCTCTGCTCGGTTCCAATTCAGAGCGAGTTCCCGGAGCGGTGTGACTCAGAGCGCTGTGGCCCGGATTGCCGTTCTCAGCGATGTGGCTTGGATTGCCGTTCTCGACGATGAAGGATTGGGGCAGTCCCCCGCTTTGTAATCCCTCAAGCGGACTCTGCTCGAAGTCTTCTGGTTTGGGCAGTCCCCTGGTTCCGGTGAGGCCCTCGACGTCAGCAGTCGCTCTGTTTTGGTAAGTTACTGCTGCCGTTGAGCTTTTGTTTCTGTTGTTTGATTGTTGTTATTGATCCGCTGTGCTTCCTGCCTCAAATTTGGTTGATTACACTGTATTCGCTGGATTGATTGTTGTTTGCTTTTGTGATTGATGTTTGATCCGTTATGATGGATGATGCCGTTATGGTTGTTGCTCCCTACCTTTGTTGATTGTTGAAGCCGTTAACACTAGGCTTGCTAGGTTCTGCTTGTTTGCTGATGCCGTTGTGATTGCTTCTGCTGCGATGCAGCTGTTGTGCCCCTTTTTTTTAATGATGTGCTGCAGTCCCCGAGTTCTTTATTGGGAACATACATACTCCTTTGGGCACCTGTCTACAAAAAATGATAACATCATAAATTTGGTTAGTTAGGGTGAGATCAGTAAGTAGCTAATTTACTGTCTCCCAAGGTAAGCAAAATCTATTGATGTTAACGCCCTTACGCTTATTTGCCTCCCGAATGAGTCATGACGTCATTTCGAGGTTCCTTCAAGTAACGGTTTAACCCAGTAGGCTCCTTCCCAATGAAACTCTTTCCGATAACTGGCATATTCCTTCATAACTATTCAGTGTCGGAGGATGCAATGAGCGGCTACATTGCACCGACCGAGGGATACACTCTTTGGCGCTCAGACACTCGGCCCCTCCCAATCTGGTAGCTTTTGTTGCTGGATGTTGGTAGCTACACCGGTGGAGGTGCAACGGTGGGTGGAACTCGTTTGAATAGGTAACTTTTAAGTCCCCGAGTTCGTTTCCCCCTCACGACTTTACGGCTCTTTGGCCGGTTGAAGGATTGTGATATGACATAGGAGATATTGTAGCCGGTAGGAGAATTTTATCATTGCTAACGGATGCCGCTAGTGTGGGCGATAATGGAGTCAAGTATCTGATATATGTGGGCAATAATGGAGTCGAGTATGTCATATCTAGGTGAGACCGCTGATCCATGTGAATAACACTATGCTCCATAACCTAATAGTCCTCAAGCGACATATAACAACACATGGCATAACCAAGTAGAGTGCTTTTTAAAAAAAAATGTTTACATGTGGAAGTTAATTTTGCATCGATAAAAGGGCTGAAGATGATTCATTTACTTATGTCGGCGATGTAACATAACACGGATAACGTAAAGATATAAGCAAATGGGTAAAAAATTCTCGTTTTGATGATGTAAAATAGTGTAACTAATATAAGCTATAACATTTTTTAATATATATTAAATTACTAACGGCAGCGATATCACATAAGTTATGCGAGTATAATGTAGACATGGCAAACACGTTTAGATGCTTTAATCAATCGAGAGTTTATTCAATCGAGTTAAAACACATGCTTCTTGTAAAGTGATCGCGGCATAGAAAAAATGATCACAATTATTCATGCTCTTTATTTTGGAGAACCGTAGGCATGCATTGGTTACAAGTATAAAGCTCTAGCACATGCTTGTTTACACACGATCAAAATTATCATGAGCAAACAACTAAAACAAACGTGAAAGGTAAATAGCTGTTGTTTGCTGAGTAAGGGACGGAAAAGGAAAACTTACTGACTTGCGGGCTCCTTCAATTAAACGTGATTGCGTGCCCAAATTGTATTGAGCGATAAGGCCCAAAAATCTTTGACTTTTCCTCTCCTTTCATGCCTTGCCAGCCGCCCCACCTCTCTTTCTTTCTCACTCGCGACAGCCCCTGCCTCGTCTCTCCTCATCTTCTTCGATCGCCCATGCAACTGATGCAAGCGACCTGACTGTTTCTTTCTCCAGCTATCTCACCCTACGCCCAATTTGTTTCCAATCGGCTCCCAAATATAATTTATTTTTTTTGGTTTTGGGGTCCGGAGTCGGCTGTGCTTTGGTTCCGTTGTGGGTGTCGTGGAGGCCGCGCGAAGGGCAGAAGCGGCAGTGGATCAGGATCGATTCTGCTCGGGCCGTGGCTGGTTCTGGAGTTGTGGTTTTGGAGTTGAAGCTGTGACTCAGCTCGGGCCGGTTGATCTCGGACGTTGTCGGTGAAGTAAACCACTTGGGAAGTCAAACGATATCGGGAGGCAAACCGCTCACGCAGACCGGGGCAGTAAACCGCTCATGCACACCGTTGATGCAGACCGAGGCAGAAAACCGCTCTCAGGGACCAAACCGCTCTCAAAGCAACCGACTTTTGAGGAATCAGCGTTGAGGAATAGACAGGCGTTGAGAGGCAAATTGGCGTCCTGACCCGGAGGTTCCGACGATGTCGTTGAAGTCCCCTGGTGAGGCATACCGCTCTCGGTTAAATCTGTCGCTCATGATGAATCATACCACTCGATGGAAGCAAACCGACGTTGTGAATCGAAGCAAAAATGGCGTTGGGGTAGTCTACCGGTACCGAGGGAACTTTGCCGGTATCGGGCATCTCTTAATGGCGTTGAGGAAGTCTGTCGATATTGTTGAAAGGAAACCGACGATATCAGGGAAGCATGCCGTTAACGGGAAGTGGTTCCGATTTCGTGAGGCTGCTCCGGTAATGGGAGGCAAACCATTCTGGTGGGGCATACCGGTCTCGGCGAAGAATATCGACGTCGATGAACCAAACCGGCGTAACGGCATTGGGAAGCATAACGACTCGATGAAGTAGACCGCTTCAGGAGGGAGACAGCTCGAAGTCCCCCAGTTCCAGCGAGGCTCCCGGTGTTGGTAAGTGTACATATACCTGGCTAAATCACATCTAAGTATGTGCTTAACGGCTTAAAAATAATTTATAAATATATCTCACTGCCACCATGACAGGAACCACCACCGGGAAGGCTCCAACTCCGATGACCAACATCGCACGATACTCGATCAGGCTAACGCCCACGCGCCGAAAAAGAGACCAATCAGACAGCACCTCAACGAAAAGAGTATACGCACCAGTCCCACATCGAAGAAAGGATAGGAACCCAAGCCCCAACCACCAATATATACCGGTCAACACAGCATTAAATGGTACGCATTCAATACTCAATAACGCCGTTACTCTATAAGACTTACGTACCGCTTCTGACTTAGGCATCGGAGGGTTGAAGGTGGGTCGTCCCCGTTTCTCCTTAACCGTTGTTGATCTTAGCAGCGAGAGCGAGTTGGACTAGAGGGAAGCAAGGAGCGTTATTGAAGGCAACTCAATAACGACATCTCAGCAGTAACCTTTCACTAGACATCACCGATATACAATCTTGTTCAATATCCGATATCCATATCGGTGTCAGGTATTAACATTGGCCCCGTCTGTGGGAATTGCACACCGGAAATTGTTTTCCCGACCACGGAACTCACAGCAAGCGACGAGCATGGACACCAGCCTAACGCTAGGTATAACGCCCGATATCGTACAGGGACTCCATCACCAAACACCGAGCACGACAGCCAACCCTTAGCAACTCAACGACCAGGAAAACGCCATGCAATCAACACGCACGATTATATCAACAACATAAAGCGTCGATACGAAGTAGCCATGGAAAAGTGCCTGGAGCTCGAAAAGGCCCAAGAATTCGAGCACCAATGATACATCAGGGCCGAGGAAGGACTGAGAGCCGCGGAGAATCACCGACTCAATCCAGAGTCGACGACGGACTCAGATTACGGGGAGGCCCACGTGATAGTCCAACAAAGAGAAACGGACATCTTGCCACCACCTCGATCCCACCGCCAAGAAATAAAATCGCCCGCGAGGGCAGGGAGGCTACAACGTAATCTCGAGCCAGAACTAAACAATGTTGCACACTTCCCGGCACCGCCACTTCCACAAAACGGAGTCATCTCGGCAGCGGACAACCAGGTCGGCTTGGGTATGGCGGCACGGATCTCCGACCTCGAGGAAATGATACGACAATTATCACAACCCGAACCAAGCTACCTCGACCGAACACTCCCAGCAGTATGCATGGAACCATTCTCAAACGATATCATGCGCCGGGGGCGACCCCCGCTGGCCAAGATCAAGCTAGAACGATACAAGGGGAAAACAGACCCATCCCTCCACATCGACATCTTTACATCAGCAACAACCGACAGAGGATACGACGATGCCACAAACTGTTACTTATTCATGGAAAGCCTCACGGGCGAGGCGCTCAGCTGGCTCTTCATCCTACTGCCAAAATCCGTAAAATCTTTCTCAGAACTTATTAGAGCTTTTCTAAAACGATACATAACATCGGCCAGCTGCTCACTAACTTACAATCAATTGCAGGCTATCAAGCAGGAACCCTCAGAGGGGCTGTCCGCGTTCATCTCACGATGGAACACCGCCATCGCTAACTGCCAGGGCATATCCAGCGACTCGGCCTTCTGCGTACTCAGGAACGCCCTACAACCCGGGTCGCTAACTTGGAAACTCAACGAGAACCCGGCAAGCACGTATGGCGACCTTCTCGACTGAGTCACGTCGCACGCCCAACTAGAATTACAAACTTTTGGCTCCAACCCAACGCCAACACAACAGGTAAACATATTTACTAACACCACAATCACAAATGTACAGAGCGCGTCTCCCGCCCAAGGACCATCACGGGCAACCCCACCTAGACATAAAAAAAGGACCACGAGATCAGAACCAGCAGAGATGGAGGCAAAACGGTCAACGGCACAACGACGGCAGACACAACTACGCCAACAATGGGAAAAGACCACGAGACGAAAGAACCAAATACACTGATATCCTAACGGCCCACCCGGAACTATTCACATTACCAAAAAAATCATATCGAGCAATGGAGTATAGAAACACGGGGAAGTGGTGTAGTTTCCATCAAAACGAATCACACAATACAGAAAAATGCCACGGCATAAAAAAGGTGGTAGAGGCACAGCTGGAAAAGGGGAACCTATCAACATTCAGAGCAGGAAACTACGTCCCGCCTGAAAAGGCAGTAGCAAACATCGACAGCATCAGAAGGATCAACGTCATCACGGGTGGCAACTCCAAAATAGAACGAAGAAATGAGCGAGCGATATGCAGCCTACGACAAGGCACGGCCAAGGCCGCCAGGACTGGATGGGGATCCATCACGTTCTACGAATCCGAGGAACACGAAAGGCCGCCGGTATCGGAATACTACCCCTTCCTGATCGATGTCGTCATCGACCTATGCAGTGTCGGACGATGTCTCATAAATACAGGTTCGTCGGTCAACGTCATATTCCGCCCGGCATACGAGGCACTCGATCGACTTCCATCCAAACTCAAGAAAGACCACCATCCACTGGTAAACTTCTCCGGCGATCAGATTCAGCCTCCGGGAAGCGACTACCTCAGAATCGCTTTGAGACAGGCAGGCTGCAGCGCTGAAACGCACATCGAATTCCTAGTCGTCAACGCCCTATCATTCTACAATGCCATCTTCGGATGCAATACCCTAAGAAGATTCAACGCTATCGTGTCACAACGAATGTTAACAATGAAATTCTGAACGCCCAAAGGAGTATGCACCATCAGGGGAACAACGCCCACACTACCAGGATCACAAGCAAGCGCCAACTACCCGGCACGAGAGGTATGCGTACTCAAAAGCAACAGATCGAAAGAAACCCCAGACGACCCAAGAGGAGAATCGCTGACGGCTCGCCCTGTAGGAGAGGAATCAACAAAACTCGTCCCAATATCAGATGAGCACCTTGAACGAACGATCAGGATAAGAACTAACCTAGACTCAACAACCGAAACCACCCTCATCAACATCCTCAGGGAATGCGGCACCGTATTTGCATGGTCTTACGCAGACATGCCAGGAGTATCAATGGACATCGTCTCACACAAGTTAGGAATCTCGCCATACATCATGCCAAAAAAAAAAGCGACTAGCATACAACGAAGAGTAGTACACCGCAATGCAAGAAGAAGTAACCATGCTACTCGACATATGATTCATCAGAAAAGCTCATTACCCGGCGTGGGTCTCAAATGTCGTCATGGTCAAGAAAACCAACAACAAATGCAGAATGTGTGTGGACTACACCGACATCAACAAAGCTTGCCCAAAAGATTCCTTCCCGTTACCATGAATCGCCCAACTCGCAGACGCCATCAGTGGCCACGAACTCCTATCAACAATGGACTGCTACTCCGGGTACAACCAAATAAAAATGAACCCAGCAGACGCTGAGGCAACATGTTTTATCACCGACCGGGGGCTATACTGTTACAACGCCATGCCATTCGGGATGAAAAATGCGGGAGCAACATACCAGAGATTCATGACAGAACTGCTCGCCCCGCTAGACAACAACACAGTTGCAGTTTACGTCGACGACCTCATAGTCAAAAGCAGACACCGGGAAAACCATGTCAAAAATCTCAAGGCAGTGCCGGATACGCTCATCAATAGCGGTAAAAGGCTTAACCCGGCGAAATGCATCTTCGGAGTAACGGCAGCCAAATTCTTGGGATACATGGTAAGCCAACGGGGAATAGAGGCCAACCCGGGAAAGGTCCAGGCCATCCTAGACACTACACGGCCGATAACAAAGAAAGAACTCCAGGCGCTAACAGGGAAACTAGCGTCACTAACGCGATTCATCTCGCGATACACAAACAAATGCGACCCAATCTTCAAAGCAATCAGGGTCACGAAGAGAAAAGTGGTCGAGTGGACTGACGAGTGCGAAACAGCACTATCCACCATCAAGCAATATCTCGCCCACATTCCATTCCTCTCCACCCCAGTTCCAGGAGAAATCTTGTACATTTACTTAGCCATCTTGCTAACCGTCGTTAGCTCTGCCTTGGTCATACGAGAAGCCGACACAAAAATGCCAGTCTACTTCGCAGGAAAAGGAATGGACAAGGCATAAACGAAATACCCAGCGCCAGAACAACTGGCCTTAGCACTCATAATATCGGCAAGGCGCTTGAGACAGTACTTCCAATCACACACCATACACGTTCTAACAGACCAACCACTCCGTCAAGTACTAGCAAGCCCTGACCACTCGGGGAAACTAACCAAGTGGGCAATAGAACTAAGCGAGTTCGACATCAAGTACCAATCAAGAGGGGCAATAAAGGGGCAAGCAATAACGGACTTCATAGCGGAACTCACGCTGGCGAAAAACGACCAGCCACATCCAACAACCTGCACATCGCCCCCTACAATACCGGCACCCCCAGCCCAACCAGCAGCACCATCGCGCTGGAACCTATACGTAGACGGATCAAGAACGGCAATCGCATCAGGAGCATGAGCAATCCTAACCGGTCCCGGCAGAACCTACGCCGAGTACGCCCTGCGATTCACATTCCCAGCATCCAACAACGAGGCCGAATACGAAGCTTTGATTGCCGGACTCCAACTCGCTCTCGACACAGGGGCCAAAGACGTCAACATATTCAACGACTCCCAACTAACAGTAAATCATGTAACAGGGGACTTCGAAGTATGGGGAACACAGATGTCGGCATACTTGGGATACGTAAAAGCACTATTAGGTAAATTCTCCTTTTATAACATAACGCATATCCCAAGGGAGCAAAACAGGAGGGTTGACGCGCTAGCAAGACTAGCAACGACCCCGTCAATCACTGCAAGAGGACACACAATGGTAGAAACGCTGGAAATGCCAAACATATCCAAAAAAATTTCAAGAAGTATTTGCAATAACGATAACGGCCCCACTAGTAGCACCAGCAGAAGATTGGAGAACAGGCATGATCAAATATCTAACAGAAGGAACGGTACCAACCAACAGAATAAAGGCAAGGAAACTCGCCCAAAGAGCGGCATACTACAGCTTACACAACGGCCAACTATACATAAGCAAGAAGGGATTCCCTATGCTCAAGTGCGTCGCACAGTTGGAAGGCCACAAAATACTAAAAGACCTCCACGGCTGCAAGTATGGCAACCACGGCGGGCCAAATAGCATGATACACAAACTCCTCCACTACGGTTTCTACTACAGGGGAATGCGGCTAGACGCAAGGGATATCGTAGATCAATGCCAAACATGCTCCCAGTACGCTCACAGGATACACGCCCCATCAGCACCAATATCCATCATCATCAGCCCCATACCTTTTGCATAATGGGGTCTCGACCTAATCGGGCTGCTAAAGGCATCGTCCTGCCAGTTCAAATACATCATCGTCTGCACAGATTACCACACAAAGTACATAGATTGCTTCTGCTGTCGTTGTGCTTGTTGTTGCAGTCGTTGTTGATTGTTGCTTGTGTGATTGATTCGCTCACGCTAGGATGCTTAGCTAAGTCCCTAGGTTCCCGCTAACGTTCACCCGCTCATGTTTCCCGTTGACGCTCACAAAAAATGGCTATCTTAGCTTTGGCGGCATAAAACCATATATAATTTTTTACGATTCCCACATGCGGTGTCAATGTTCATATCGAGAATATTAAGTATTCGAGATAGAATGATAAGTAACTAAGTTAGTGCAATAAGTAAATAACGCAAGTGTTTATAGTAGTTCACCAATTGGCTAGTCCACTTTCACTCGTTGGGTTTTTACTATCTCAAACCCAATAAAAATTAGGCTCAAGTGACTACTTAATAGAAAAGTAGTGGGATGGATTTAGTGTGGAGGAGAGGCTCCCTTTTATAAATAAGGAATGACCTCTCCTTTACAACTTTTTCAATGTGGGAGGGAAGCATTCCTCCTCTCTCTTTCGCTATTATATGAAGCTCTCTTGGTGGCTATGGAAAGATGACTTCCAGCGATCCACTTGGCCGGCTCTTGCCATCGATGTGCACCTCCGGTGACGGTCTTCATGTCGTGACCCTACTTATGCTTGGTAATTAATATAGTATATATATATATATGAACACGTGCTAATTGAACCAATTTTCCTCGGTCCTATCTAATACTAATCTAATTATTTGCAAAGCAGGAGACTCTAGTTGACACGTGTCGAGCAGCCTTTGCCGCCATTTTTATATCGATGAAAACTTTTCAAAGAAATAGCTAGAGAAATGACAATGACTCGAAAATTTTATAGCGCTCTGGAGCATCAAAAATTTTCAATTTTATAGTGTTAGATAACTTCTGCGGTTCTTATTTTTGGAAAAATAAAGTGACCAAATGTTCTAAAACCGAGAATTTTGATATTCCAAAGTAATGTAGAACACCCCGACAATGACTGCCACTATATATCCAATATATCTTAAATTAATGCAGCTCATATATATGGTTCTTATCTCGATCATTTCTTTTTAGTTTAAGCACTCATTAACTCACGTAATCTTACATGGTTTTCTGCATGCAAGGGCGTTTTCCAGGTTCATATCGATCAAGTTCGTCGATCTCTCAAGTAATTAACGTACTGATGAGTAGTGGTTTAATTTCCAGGTTAATTGAGACTTACTGTTACAATTCCATACTTGGCGTAGCAAATTACAAATCTCTACAGTATCGGAGGCATATAGTATTATAGTATTCGATCTATGGCCGGAGGTTAGGTAGTTGCTGTTTTGGTCGGGAAACAGTGAAGCGTCCGATCGTGGCTCATGCAGCATGAACGTACGTACTACGTACGCATGGAAATGATGGAATAATTGAACTTAATTAACTAGCTAGCTCCTGAAGTTTCCGTGGTGATTAATTTACAAAGTTGTGTGGAAGTGACCATTTGGCCATTTCTATTTGGATGGTTCCGCTATCGGGTCTCAGCAAAAGGCCACGAAAATTTTATATACATTACAAACACAAAGTTAGCCGACTTTGGAGTTCCACTAATTAACCAACAGTATTTGAAGGCGTAATTAATTAAATAGTAAGTAATTGCATGCTTATGGATTTTGACGGTTGAGATTACAACTAGATGGAAACGTTGGAAACTATTGGTAAAACCTTTATTGGCTTCAAACCGATCGAGAAGCCAAACTCTATCAATACCAATCCATCTTCTTCAAATAACCTATATAAATATTCAGTGGGAGAACAATTTTAAGGGTAATTTTTTGATATATATATATATATACATATATAACAAAGGTGAGTACCATTCCACTTAGGTATACCTATTTTTGGTCATTTTCAAGTATAAGGAATTACACCAACTTTTTAATCATATTTTACTATCTCCACCGTTCAGATCTTAGGTCCTAACGTGTAGATCAAACCCATAAATTTTCAGCTAAAATGGTGATCGTTAAGATATTCAAAACTGCAATTGAAGTTTATAAATATGAACGGTTCAGGTTTGACAGATTTGGTCCGTTCATTTATTTAATCTAGTTAGATACCTTAACGATCACCATTTTGGCTAAAAAATTACATGAATGATCTACTTATATAGATCTAATAATTGGACGGTGGAGATGTTAAAATATGATCGAAAAGTTTGTCTAATGTCCTATACCTGAAAATGACCAAAAATAAGTATACATTAGTAGAAAGGCCCTCTCTCTCTCTCTCTCTCTCTCTCTCTCTATATATATATATATATATATATATACACACACACATACACACACTTGAGTGAACAATGCCAAAGAGCACATTCAATATATATATATATTTAGCGAGAGAGAGAGGAGTTAGTCTTAATTCTACGTCCACTTCGTCTACGTCTCAATTTATATTAAATTTCAGCCGTTGGATATTTCTCCCATTTTAGGTTTATAATGAACAAAGGGCACAAGATAACTGCGTCAAGTCGCTTCGCCTGAGAACAACAAAAAACCGAACCCGATTAAAAACAAACCCCTTACTCTCTTCTTCAATGGGGGATGTCACCTGCCTTTAAATCCATGACCTGGAAGAAGCCCAAGCCTTCGACTCGCTCCCTTACTGGTCCCGTAAAGACATCAACATCTACATATCTGATCCCGATTTCCCGGCGGCTCGTATAGTCTTTGTAAACGAAGATCGTGAATTCGACGGAGACGGCTATGCCGATGCCGACGACGTCTTCTCACAGTACTAATAACGGAGGAGTTAGTTTAGCTGTTAGTGGTTAATAATACTATTAAGTTTGTTAGCTTGTATTGAGCACGTGTTGCTTATCCAGCTAGATATTAGCTGGCTCTTAGCTGGCATTTTGTGTATCTGTTGCAATTGTACTATATAAAGCTGTAAGAACGATTGTTCAGAAGATTAGCAATGGAACAGTGAAGCTCTGCTGGTTTTTACAGACTGAAATTCTCTCCATTCTGGTTAGAAAGCTTGTTAATGTTTCTTGCTTCAATCTGTAGTTATGCAAGTATTTCACCATGTTATCATGGTATCAGAGCTCTCATAGCTCCTGAGCTGCTTCCGTTTCTGTTTGGTATCATTGTTACATATGAGATCTGAGTGTTTTTCAAAGTTAGGGTTTTATCAAGAATTGTTCAATTGCAGATCTGATGTGTATCAAGTTCAAGGGTTTTGAATCACATCTCAAATCCACTTGAAGCATTCAATTTGGACAAGTTCTACTTCTCTTCTGATTTCAGGTGGTTTTCTCTTGAGCCTTACACCTTGATTCATAAGATTCAGTGCATTCTTACTTCAAATATCTGATGTGATAGATAACAAACTGTGAATTTGGAGTATATACATAGGGAAATTGTGGATCTATGTGTATTGTGATATAAGTGTATGAAGAGATTGTGTTATGCACTATGTGTTTCTTTTTGAGCTTGAGAAGAACTGTGAAGAGCAATTATGTGTGAAAAGAATTGTGTAGTCTTAAGATTGTGTTAAAGTCTGTGGAGCTAAGAAGAAAGTGAATTTAATACTGTGAAAATCTCCTGTTATAACTATTTGTGATCTAGAAGCTTTCTACAAAAGTTTTGGTGCATTCTTGATACTGTGTAGTGAAATATACATCTGCTGGTATAATATTGTCTAAGCAGAAATGGCACCTTCATCTACTACATCCTTCCAATCAACTGATGGTGGTCAGTCATCTCGTGCACTGACACAAGCTGATGTCAATGCATTACTAAGCATGCTAACTGTCAAACTTGGTGACTCTAACTTCATCAAATGGAGCTTCCAGTTTCAGTCATTGTTAGAGGGCAATGATTTGTTTGGTTTCTTTGATGGTACTGATGTTCAGCCTCCAAAATTTTGTCTTACTGAAGAGGGAGTAGTCACAAATGTGATAACTGAGGCCTACAAACTTTGGAAGAAGACAGACAAAGCTTTACTAAGTTTGCTCATGGCAACATTAAGTGATGATGTCTTGGAACTCATCATTGGTTGCAGGACATCACATGAGGCCTGGACTGTGTTACTTGAAAGATTTTCCACTGTGTCTAGAGCAAACATTATGCAGCTGAAAACTGAACTTCAGACTATTCAAAAAGGAGCTGATAGTATTGAAAGATATTTACTGCGCATAAAGGCTGCCAGAGATCAACTAGTATCAGTTGGAGTTACTATAGCTGATGGAGATCTCATCATTGTGACACTGAATGGATTACCAGATGAGTATAATATGATAAGAATGGTACTGAGAAGTAGAGATACTCCTCTATCCTTAAGAGATTTAAGATCTCAGCTACTTGCAGCAGAAAGGGACATTGATGGAACAATCTTCAGAGCTCATTCTTCAATAAGTGCTATGGTAGCCAGAGGTGATTCAAACAGTGATCCTCGAAGAAGTAGGACATCTGGTGATGGTAAAGCTAAATTCATAGGAGGAAATAATAAACCAAAGGGAAATGGTGGTCCATCAAGTGAATGCTCTCACTGTGGAAAGAAAGGTCACACTGCTGACAAGTGTTATCAGCTTCATTCTTGTCAAATCTGTGGAAAACGTGGACACTTTGCAGACACATGTTTCCAAAATCCCAACTACAAAGGTGGTGCTTCATATCAGACTGATGGATCTACTGTACCATTTAAAACTAATGGTGGTCCTGCTCCAGAATGCCAAATCTGTCATAGGAAAGGTCATACAGTTGTTAACTGTTTCTACAGGAATGATAATGGAGCTAATTCTGGCAATTCTTCAAGTGTAACTTGTCAGATATGTGGTGTTAAAGGTCATGTTGCTCTCAACTGTACTCAGAGATCTAACTATGCTTATCAGGGCACAGAACCACCATCTACCATTGCTGCAATGACTGCTCATGCTAGAGCAATGGCTTCTGGACATACAGCTAGCTCCTCTCAAAGCTCTGACAGTGTTGGCTCAGATATATGGATTGGTGATTCTGGAGCTACTCATCACATGACATCTGAACTGCGAAACCTTTCCATTGCTCATCCATATACCAATAAGAACCAGATCACTATTGGTAATGGCACTGGTTTATGTATTTCTCACATTGGCACCTCATCTATTACACCTTCTACACATACTTTTAATCTGCAGAATGTCTTGCATGTGCCTAAGTTAGCAGTGAATCTACTGTCTCTAACTAAATTGTGCAAGGACAACAAGTGTTTTATTACACTTGATGACACTGATATATGTGTGCAGGACAAGGTAACCAGAGCTCTACTGTACCAAGGAAAGAGTAATGCTGATGGCTTGTTTTTGTTCAAGAATCCAAGACATTTCTCTTTTACATCTCCAGTTTTCTCAGCTTACCTAGGTGGTGTTGTCAAGTCAAATCTATGGCATCAACGTTTTGGTCATCCTTCTGCAGAAATTACAGCAAAGATGATGTCTCTTTCTAATGTTCAGTCTAGTTCTGAATCTGTTACCTCTATGTGTGGTCACTGTTTACAAGGCAAAATGCACAAATTACCTTTTCCAAAGTCTGTACATCATAGTGAGGATCCTTTTACTAAGATCCATTCGGATGTATGGGGTCCTTCACCATGTTTGTCTCTAGAGGGTTACAGATATTATGTCACTTTTATTGATGATTGTACAAGGTTCTGCTGGATTTTTCCATTGATCAATAAATCAGATGTGTTTGCTACATTTGTAAAGTTCCATGCCTTTGTGATCAATCATTTTGGCTCCTCTATTAAATTCTTTCAATCAGATGGTGGTGGTGAATACACCAGTAAGGGTTTTCAGAATTTTCTGGCTTCAAAAGGAATCTTACACTATATTTCCTGCCCTTACACTCCCCAGCAAAATGGTTTAGCAGAAAGAAAACATAGACACTTAGTTGATACTGCAATTACCTTAATGACAGCAGCTTCCTTACCTAAACTTTTCTGGTTTCATGCTGTTGCTCATGCTGCCTATTTGATTAACAGAATGCCATGTAAGACTCTTAAGTTATCTTCTCCATATTCTCTTCTTTTCAAATGTATTCCCTCTATTGATCATCTTCGAATTTTTGGATCTACCTGGTATCCTTATCTTAGGCCTTATGCCTCTGATAAACTGGCTCTTAAATCTGCTCCATGTGTTTTCTTAGGTTTTGCTCTAGGATACAAAGGGGTATTCTGTTATAACATTGCTCTTAACAAACTTTGGATGTGTAGACATGTTATTTTTTATGAATCCACCTTTCATTTTGCCTCTATGTCATCTCCAATTCCATCTATTCCTTCCAATCTTGTTACTGCCTTTTTTTTGATGTATCTTTCCCTTCTTCTGCTACTTCCACATCTTCTTCTCCTCCTTCTCACTTTCCTGATCAGAGGGCAATTATTGAATCTAGTGTTGAATCTGTTCCTCCTTCTCCTTCTTTCTTTCCTGCCTCTAATCATAGTAATTCTCCTCTCATTTTTGATACTATTCGCAGTAGCTCTATTTCTCCTGCTCCTACTACTGTTACCAGTGAAGTTTCTGTTGAGTCTCCACCTATTGATCATGACATGCCTGCTGATCCGGAACTACAATTTATTGCTACTCAAAATTATAATGATCACTCTATGATTACAAGAGCCAAGAATGGTATAGTGAAGAAAAAGACTTTTGAGGATTATTGTGCATTTTCTACTGTCATTCAGCAAAAACTATACAATGAGTAAGCTGAATTTGCTGGCTTTACTGCTGTTACTGACATTCTGGATCCTCATGAGCCAAAGTCCTTTAAATCTGCTTGTGGTAAGCCTGAGTGGGATGCTGCAATGCAGGCAGAAATTGATGCATTACATAAGCAAGATACTTGGACTTTAGTTCCTTGTCCTTTCCATAAGAATATTGTAGGGAGAAAATGGGTCTATAGAGTGAAGAAAAATCAAGATGGCACTGTCTCCAGATACAAAGCTCGTTTGGTAGCTCAAGGCTTTTCTCAAGAACATGGTCTAGACTATGAAGAAACCTTTAGTCCAGTGGTTAAACATAGCACAGTACGTCTAATTCTTGCTCTTGCTGCTATGTACAGATGGAATCTGAGGCAACTTGATGTTACAAATGCGTTTCTACATGGTGATCTTAAGGAAGACGTTTATATGAAACAACCTCAATGTTTTATTGATCCTATTCATCCCGATTATGTATGCCTTCTCAAGAAGTCCTTGTATGGTCTTGAGCAGGCTCCTCGTGCCTGGCATGATAAGTTTACAAGCTTTCTTCCTGGTTTGGGGTTTACATTTTCTCATTCTGATCCTAGTATGTTCATACGAACAAGTCCTGCAGGAGTTGTCATTTTATTACTCTATGTTGATGACATTGTCATCACTGGTTCTGATGCTGCTGGTATTGAGCTTGTCATTTCTGAACTTAATTCAGTATTTGATATGAAAGACCTTGGTGCTCTCACATATTTTCTGGGATTAGAAATTCATTATACTCCTACAGGCCTTCTTATTAGTCAAAAGAAATATGCTACTGATCTCCTCATTCGTGCTAGAATGAGTACGACAAAGCCTTGTTCCACTCCATGTCTTCCTCATGCTCAACTCCTCAAACATCAAGGTACTCCTTTACCGGATCCTACAGTTTACAGAAGCCTAGTTGGAGCTCTTCAGTATCTCACCTTCACTCGTCCCGATATTGCTTATTCTGTTAATACAGTGTGCCAATTTATGTCCTCTCCAACTGATGTTCACTTTACTGCTGTCAAGAGGATTCTACGGTATATCCAGGGCACTTTAGATCAAGGCCTGTTTTATGGTTATGGTAGTTCTCGTTCTCTTCGCTATGGTCCCTGTATTCAAGCTTATTGTGACGCTGATTGGGCCGGTGATGTGAATAATAGGAGATTTACCACTGGCTTTGTTGTTTTCTTAGGCACCAATCCAGTTTCTTGGCAGTCTAAGAAACAAGGCAGTGTCTCTCGTAGCTCTATAGAAGCTGAGTATCGTGCTCTCGCAAACACTACAGCTGAGATATCTTGGTTATGCCATCTTCTTTGTGATTTGCAGATTACAATTCCACGGCCTCCTTTGCTAAAATGTGACAATTTATCTGCTCTTGCCTTGGCCTCTAATCCTGTCTTTCACTCTCGTATCAAACATCTCGATAATGACTTCCATTTTGTTCGTGAACGTGTTCAGAAATAAGACCTCTTGCTTCAATATGTTCCTGCTGCTTATCAAACTGCTGACATTCTAACTAAAAGGTTACATGGTCCAGCATATCGTTCTCACATTACCAATCTCAGCATGGTTACCCTTGCTGAGCTTGAGGGAGGGTAATAACGGAGGAGTTAGTTTAGCTGTTAGTGGTTAATAATACTGTTAAGTTTGTTAGCTTGTATTAAGCACGTGTTGCTTATCCAGCTAGATATTAGCTGGCTCTTAGCTGACATTTTGTGTATCTATTGCAATTGTACTATATAAAGCTGTAAGAACGATTGTTCAGAAGATTAGCAATGGCTCTGCTGGTTTTTACAGACTGAAATTCTCTCCATTCTGGTTAGAAAGCTTGTTAATGTTTCTCGCTTCAATCGGTAGTTATGCAAGTATTTCACCATGTTATCAAGTACCACACCGATGTCGGTAACGACGTCGTTTCAGAGTTTAATTTCATTTCCAACGCGGCAGGAGATGACGACGACCGCGAGAACCAGGTCAACTTCGTCATGGATCTGTTCCAGCAGCGCGACGAGCAGTCTCAAGTGACAGCGACGCGTTCAGTTATGATCTCCGACGGCGGATCAGGATCAGATTTTGGGGGTATTGAGGGTAATTGCGGCGAGTGTGATGACGATGATGGATTGGTTTCGACGGAGATGGGGATCATGATGAGGAATATGACTTCTTTGCGGGGAGGAGGGTGTCCAGGTCCGTATCTGGTGCGGCCAAGTCTTCGATAGATAGGGTGGAGCCGCTTGAGAATTGCGCTAGGATTCGGATTTTCAGATTCTGACGTGGATGAGAATGGGCTTATGGGGATTGATTTGCATTCGAAGGATGAGTATGGTGAGGATTATGTCCACGACGCTTTCGATGACGATACAAAAATCCCTCTGTGTTGGGATTCACTTCGGTTGGAGGAGCATAGAGAGAATGGTAATGAGGAATTCGAGTGGGAGGAAGTTGATGGTCGTGTTGATGAGGTTTTTGGAATGCTCATGGATCCTGAGATTGAGGAGGAAATGGGGTTGGTTGCGCTAGGGGCGAATGTTGATCCCGAGGAGGAGGAAGTGAGCGTGGAGAGAGTTGAAACTATGGGGAATTTAGAATGGGAGGTGCTGTTGAATTCCTAAAACTGGGAGCCGAATATTGACCTGGAGCATGATCCTGAGCCGTTCCCGGGTGATCATGACGACTACATTTACACAGCAGAATATGACATGTTGTTTGGGCAGTTCTCGGAGAATGAGAGTGCGCTGATGGGCCAACCGCGGGCTGCTATAGCAGTTGTGGAGACACTTGCATCGGTGGTGGTGAGTCAGGAGGATGTGGATAAGGGCAATGCTTTATGCGCTGTTTGCAAGGATGACATTGGTCTAGGAGAAGAAGCAAAGAAGCTGCCTTGTGCTTATAGGTACCATGGGATTGCATTGTGCTATGGCTGTGCATTTGCAATACATGTCCTATTTGTCGATATGAGCTGCCCACTGATGATGCTGCATATGAGCGTAGGAGGAGTCAGAGGTCTGCTTATGGAGTGAACTTGGGGCAGATGTGATTTTTGAAGTCTTTCTTGCAGCATTAGTTTTTTTTGAAAATGTAGATACTGCTATGGTGGTGAGAGTGTCCTCTCTTTGCGGTTAATAGAGAAGATGTGAGGACTATATGATTCGTGATGCATCGTTTGTTTTGGTGGTAGCATTAAAGTGTTCAATGATGGGGATAATATTTCATGGTTATCATGTAACTATTTCTGAACGTTTAGACATTTGTTATGCTTGGTTTTGCTGGAAGATGATTCCTTGTAAAGGGTCAAGCATATGATGTAATAAAGACTTCACCTCGTTCTTATGTTCTTTGTAGTATTCTGATGAATGGCAGAAGCAGCTTATACTCAAATTTTCTCATAAGCGTTTTACCTTTCTGTTACTGAAATCCTACATTGATAGGTTTGTTCCTGGGCTCAAAACTGAATACAGTGATTTTCAGAAGCAAAATAAATCTAGTGATATCAACAAAGAACTGCATCTCAGTGAGCAAAGAAATATTGATACATGTTGAATATCAACAGAAACAGAGATCCCAACAAGACCCAAAATCTAACATTGAATTTTTACTTGCACAAAAAATATGCTTCCCACGTTTTCCAGCAGTTCAATGAAAAAATGATTGTTTATGCATTACGTAAGTCTTAAGGTGTACATTAATGATTTGTTAGCATGCCCAGCATGTTTGACATTGTACAAAATCCTATTTTGACAGGTCGTCAGACAATGTAAGAACACAATGATGACCAAACTTCACTACTTTACTGGATGCTTTCCATTTGATAAGTTTAGCGAGGTTTCAGCCGTCGTTGAAGAAGTTGAACAGTTGTTGTTCTGGTCTTCAAAGCCCTGCACTGTATCTGCATATGATCTGGTATTAGACAAAGATATTAAAATCATTAGCTTCTGCAACAGTTCTGAAAATATCAGTTAACAACTGCATATTTATATAAACTGTACTTGCTTGACTTTATAACCTCGTCCTGTATTTTCATGTTGGGCTCGTGGGATTCGGATTTTCAGATTTCGACGAGGATGAGAATGGGCTTATGGGCTTGATTTGCATTCGGAGGATGAGTATGGTGAGGATCATATCCACGGAAATTTTGATGACGATACGGAAATTCCTCTGTGTTGGGATTCACTTCGGCCCGAGATGGTTGTCGGAGCCATGCGCCAGAAGCTCAACTGCAGGGTAGAATTTGGTGGGTATAACTTATGGTAGGCTCGTTGGCAGTTGACTAAATGGATCAATAACATATCGACACGTGTAATTTTTTTTATAAATTAGGGCGTGAACCAACCCGCTGTGGAGACAATCCTAACTCGAGATGGAGAGAGAGAGTTAGGCTTGTCTCCACAGTAGGTTTATTCATGCTCTGATTTTTTAGAAATGTACACGCATCACTTGTTGATTGGATAAGAAAGTCAAAAGTCAACGAGGTTATAATAAGCTTAGGGCACCAAATAATTTTCTGCCAGATCTCTCGCCGCCGTGAATACTCGTCGGAACTCTCTCTCTCTCTCCTCTCTCTTTTATCTTGCTTTCTCCATACTCCTTTTCTCCGTCGACCTCGGAAATTTTTTATCTCCACTCACTTTCTTTGCGTCGAACTAATTAGTTATTCGGCAATCGTGCATTGTCACTTGGAAAAAATTGTTCCCAGCCCAGCCTCTGCCGGCGACGGCCGGTGACCCTTTTGACCCAGAAACTACCCTATCTTTAAACAAAAGATAACCCTTATGAGTTATGACGTCGTGATGGTTTCGACAGTCGGATTAAGAGAGAAACCATGGTCTCAACAAACAATTGTGATAGTGGAACAATTTTTAAAAATGTAAAAAGTTGATCACACGTGGTGTATGTCAGCATGTGTATTTTTGAGCCAACTTTATGATGTTATAGCCATATTATGGTCATTTCGTGACATCTAAAGACGAAACGATTTGACTATGGCCTGACATATAATAGATTAAAGGGAACGATATTATACACTGGGAAGGTTTTCATTTGTTGCCGGGAAACTTATAAATGTTAGTAGGTTAAGAGTTTATTCCCAAAATAAAGCCTAGGTTATCCATATCGTCTGGGTATAACCAGGCCCAACCCATGCCGCCCCAATTGTTTGAAATTATTTTTAAAAACAAAAACCTTCCGAGTTTAATATTACTTATTAACATAATGGTTTTGAATTAATACTGTGACGCTGATTGTAGACAAATGCATTGGAAATATAAGATTCAATGCATATTAGCATATAAATACTACAACCATTACTTGAAATGAGATGGAGTAATATGAATACAAGGGACCTAGGTTCCCGAAAATGTTTCCTTGTGCTCAATTATGGTCTATTGACTCAGGGGACGAGTTATAATTACCGGGATCCTTGGAGTCATGCGAACTAGAATGGCGATCATCAAATTCATCGGTTTCCTCTTCTATTTCCATATCTTCCAGGTTTTACTCTAGTTCCATTGAGCACTCATTGGCCCATAAAAATCCACCTCCATGCTCCTCATCTTGTTCCTCGAGGGGCAACATGTTTAATATTCACTTTGCATTGTGCGATTATAGGATGATAATCGATTGAAGTTCAAATACACTCACCTCTGGACCATCACAAAACCAATAGGGTCGTCCGTAATGCACGCTAAGAACCCTCGAGAAAAATGACTTCATCCTGTAATGGCAAATGTTGCACAACGAACCAAATCTTGGGACGCCGTACCAAGTGTTAGTAGAACCATCTCGCCCTGCCTGAAACAAAAAAATTAATTGAATTAGATTCATGATTCATGCCTGAAAATGTTACCAAAAGGTAAATTTTGACAAAAAACATTTTTTGACATCTATTATCCTCAATAATCGCTCGAAAAAATATTTAAATTATATATTAATTTCCAAAAGAGTTATCACCCTGACCCAACAAAATACTCACAGTTGCAATCTGCACGTTGTTGTCATCCAGCGCGATGGGGCTGAACATTGAGTCAATATATACCATTCTACTACTCAGGCAGTTAACGGAGTTGGACAAGAATTTCGACGAAGTTGGAGAAGCATTCAAACAATATTATTATAACAATGGAACCTGTTTGCATTCACGAAGGTTGCTGTCATACCAAACAAAATCCACATGATATAACCACATCGAGTAGTAACCCTTCAATGCAAACACCTCCACCAATCTCTTTTGCCCGCTCCTATACCAATTAAAATAATCATTTTTTCATATCACTTTGTTCTATTAGTCACTAATGCCATAATATTCCAAGGTTATTACATATGTACTTACTAAAAACATGTTGGGTAAAAACCAACACTGGCTGGTCACTTGTGGCTGCATAGTATAATCCACTAAGGTTGATTACCTGATTGGGAATATATTATTATGCATTTTTATTCAAAATTAAATCAATCAAATTCTAGTCTATCCACATACCTCGGCAAAGATACTATAATTAGGTGTGAGGCAGGTTAATTCTCGTTTCATTAAGCTGAAGTTACAAAATCTTGCTACTTCGTTTCTGCTAAAGGGAGTTGTCCAGTGTTAGATATCTAAATGGTACTTTATACAATATTGACTTCAATACATATAAATCTAAATATCGGACATTTTTGGCTAGGTAATACCTTCCTACTCCTTCCAATACATCGGTGTGGCAGAGGACTTACTTTATTAAACGAGACTCATCATAATCAAACCGGGCTACCGATGAGAAAGGGGATGAGCTACTGTAATGACTTTGTAACACACTTCTTCCCATTAGACATCTCCCTGTCTGCTCCCCTGATACTACCTGCAGTTAACATTATTGTAATACGATCCATCAACCGCATTATTGAGTCGAATAAAATTATTTTATTACCAACAAAATAACTCGCTGAATCATTAACCTTGATTACATTATCTATCCATGCAGATAAATCATCGAGGCCCAACCAAAATGTCCCATTGTCTATAAACCCAATCTTCGGCTCCATCGTCTCATAAACACTCTCTTCATAACATTTGCAACTAAAGTTTCCGTTCCTTCATTGTCAAACTATTGTGAAAGTAACACCAGTCTGTCTACTAAACTGCACAAATTACTTAGGCGAGGACCAATTACAGTAAGCTTTTCCAAAAACTTTTCCAGTTGCTCTCTCATAGGTACCATATCATCCTTAATCTCGTTAAGGTCATCAACCACAGAGATCTTTAAACCAGTGCTAGCATCACACGATCCAGAATATGGATTACTTACAGCGTGCCTCTTGGAAACCTCTAGATGGTTGGCATAAAACCCTCCATGCTCCTCAATCTTCGTGAAAACACTATGCATATTCTTCGAACCCCAGCAAGTCATTGGTAATTCGCTCCTCCCAACAACTGACGAATTGATGACATGTACATCTAAATAGAATAGCTGCAAAAATATCAGACACCCTCCGACAGGACCAGAACCACATTTTGGGTACCCAGATATTCCATTCAATAGTGTTTCATACTTTGTAACACACTTCTTCCCATTGGACATCTCTCTGTCTGCTCCTCTGATACTATCTGTAGTTAACATTAGTGTAATACGATCCATCAACCGCATTATTGAGTCGAATAAAAATATTTTATTACCAACAAAATAACTCGTCGAATCATTAACCTTGATTACATTATCTATCCATGCAGATAAATCATCGAGGCCCAACCCAAATTTCCCATTGTCTGCAAACCCAACCTTCGGCTCCATCATCACAAGCACTCTCTTCATAACATTTGCAACTAAAGTTTCCATTCCTTCATTGCCAAACTGCTGTGAAAGTAACACCAGTCTATCTACTAAAATGCACAAATTACTTAGGCGAGGACCAATTACAGTAAGATTTTTCAAAAACTTTTCCAGTTGCTCTCTCATAGATACCATATCATCATTAATCTCGTTTAGGTCATCAACCACAAAGATCTTTAAACCAGTGCTAGCATCACACAATCCAGAATATGAATTACTATAACGTGCCTCTTGGAAACCTCTAGATGGTTGGCATAAAACCCTCCATGCTCCTCAATCTTCATGAAACACTATGCATATTCTTTAAACCCTAACAAGTCATTGGTAATTCGCTCCTCCCAACAACTGACGAACTGATGACATGTACATCTAAATAGAATAGGTGCAAAAAATATCATACACCGGATCAGAACCACATTTCTGGTACCCAGATATTCCATTCAACAATGTCTCATAAGTGAATGTCGACCAATCTTTATGACATATTGCATTACCATCACGAACTACCAATAGGAATTTAGGGTCCACAAAATTAGCTTTATTGGGAGCAATCAATGTAGACAGAGCAAATAGGCAGGAACATTTATTGGACATATCATCTGAAGTTGATTCCTCCAACAAAGCGTTCCTAAAAAAATCTACATTTATTGCATCTTCCTTTCCACATAGCAGATTTTTCATATATAATATGTCGGGGTCCTTCAAGTTTCCTTCTAGTGAAACAACATCTCTAGAATGACTAAAACCCATTATGCGGCTTACGTCTTTCGATGTGACAAAAAGGTTCCTTCCATTAATATGAATAATGCTGATTTTAACGTCGAATCTATCCATAAGCATCTGGCACAACTGTAAATTTAACTTCCTGCATTTAAATTTTTCAACAGTCCCAAAACCCATCATTTCTATCTAAAGTAGTCTATCATGGCTCAGTTGTCCCATGAGCATTTTGAATCCTCTTGTATCACATGGCATTGTTCACGAGGAAAAAACGTCAATACACGCCTTCCTCTTACTTGTATCTGCACCTCCTCTTCATTGCTGTAAAATGTTGTGCTAGAGGAACTTCAAACATGTTTACTGCATTCATTCACAACTGAATTATACTTAACATTTACAAGACTAATATAAATCACTTACATGGCAGAAGTATTTTTCAAGAGACTCAAGCTCCTGCCCCTCTTTAATTGCATTTGATTATTGTCCAATATTTTTAGGTTCTTTTGCATATGGAAGCACAAAATTTCATCACTATTAATATATCCGAAGCATATAAGATCTATAAAATATTGTTTGCTTTATATACTCATTGTCCGTTTATAATCTTTGTATAAAAAATTCTATAACATCCAAAAAAAACAAATTTTTATGGAAGTACTATCAGATCGTATCCAACAGAGGTGGTATATTACTTATTTCTGATGGTCAACCTAATATGCATTAGATATCTTATTTCTACAAATACAAACACGGAGGATAAGATTGGATTGCGTTTATCTACTACAAACATATTTCAATAATTAACAATCAAGCAACAAATCTCGCAACTACTATCCATTTTATTTATTCAAGTACTCGAACAAGAATAAAACAATCTCCTCTAAAATCTAAATTCATACATTTGTCATCGATGCTAGTGGTAGCCGGCGATGTTGGGAACCAACGCTCCGTTGCCCAAACTCCATTGCAGACTAATCAATCTCTTTTGAAATTTCTACATTTGATAAAACTCTTTTGAAATTTCTAGATCTGATGAAATACTATTCAGACTTCTACTTTACATCCACTTCAGTATATACCTCTGCTAAACGAGTGCGGGGTAAATTTATACTTCTAGAATTAGACTATTATGCAAGTTATAATTTTATATTTTAAAGAAACCCAACTAAATTTCTATTACGTATCTCAAACTGCTCAAATTATGCAATAATTTATTAGCCGTCCATGTACTCCAACGACGGTTTCCTTCAACAACACTATGCCTCTGCCGTCGATTTTTTTTCCTGGAAAGCCTCAGGCGTCGCCGTTACTCGATAACTTCAGACTAAATAACTGGAAAGCCTCAGGCGTCACCTCAGGTTTCCTTAAACAATAGTAAGCCTCGTGGTCTAATTCAAAACTACTATTTCCGGAGACCCTATTTACCCACAGTTTCTGGGGGCAGAGAGTGGCGGCGGATAAGCCCGACCTCCTGTGTCCAAAGTAAATGATAAGATTTGACCCAGTGAGATGGAGGACAACGCCGGAGGAGAGAGAGGAGATTATAGAAGTCGGCGACAGACGGAGTCGCCGGTAGCGGAGACAGGCAGACTGAGTTAGGGTAAGACAATGATCTTGTGGCCTTTGCTCATTGTAAGATTGAGATGAGAGAAATATTCAACGGTTAAAATTATAAACAAATTTGAGTGTGGACCGATTGAGCATGAAATTAAGACTAATTCGAGAGAGCTAACAAAAGAGAACACACACACATATATATATGTGCGCGCGCGCTATATATATTGATCTTTTTACCAGAAAGTGAAGGTAATTAACTAAGACTAAAATGTATGTGGTTGGTGATTATCGTCCTCTTTATTTAGATGTGGCTATAATTTATCGCTGTAGATAAGTGAGTAAATAGTTAGTTTATTGGATCGTACGTATAGAAGGCACAACTTCACGTAATGGTGATTTGCGTTGACAATGTGTACGTTTATATATAATGAAGACGCGACCAAAGAGATAAACCTAATTCCTTCAGCGGCCAATTAATTAAGAGGTGGAATTGAAGAACACAATATGATATTTTGATAATTAAAAATAAGGAAATTTGATCGATGTATAGTGATGTAGAGAGCCACACTATGAAAACACCCACCAACTAGACCATGTTCACTGACCTCTATGTAAAGGGCAACAAAGCGACAACATCTTTCATTTTTTTTTAAAAGGATCACATTTTAAATCAATAATTAGTAAAGTGAAAGATACTAATTAATATACTAACTAATCACATCAAGCAAAGGTTCTTTAATTTCTGACCATTTTATCACCGAGGCGAGAGGCCAATTATCCCAAACTTGGGGCCAGATGACCACAAAATGATTATTATAACTTGTCATTTCGAATTTAGAGGATAATGGATTGAAATGCATTACAATTTCAGACCAAAAAATAAGAAGAAATGTATTACAATTTATGATGCTAATATGTGTCACCGTGCTACTTTACATACATAATTGGTCGAAACGATAATATAAACTTCAAATGAAAAAAAATGCACCATACAATATACAATATGTGGCCTCAGTAACACGACACATGGCTTTACTCATTGAGCAAGAATTTTATACCGAGGGAGACTACATTTTTTTCTAAATAAGTTTATTCATAGTGTAAGAGCTAGATATATAAACTTAGGGGGAATAAGTTTTAAAATTTAAAATTTTACACAAAAAATTAAGCCGCAAATAATATTTTCTAAAATTTAGGGGGTTTATAGCGTTATATGTGTGTAACTACGTCTTTGTGTGTGTGTGTCTATATATATATATATATAAATCAACCATATAATGTAAATCAAGTATCACCCTATATAAGAAATCAGAAAGCAAGTACATTACCCATGCTATACGTAATTGCAGTATCTGCTAATGTACTTAATTAGGTACATATGCATGACTGACTGGCATGCATGTCGTGCATGGTATGGATCGGATATAGCCATATAGGCTAGCTAGGTATGAATTGAAAGAACTGCTCCTCCGCCAGTTTTGCTTCTAATTAAGACCCTTCGATCGATTACATATATTTGCATGCTTACTAATGAGGGGCTAATTAAGATTAACGTCATGAAGCGTTATGCATTTACAAAAAGGAGACTGCACCTTATTTATGAATTTAAGTGATCAAGCCCTAGTCGATAACTTAATGGGAAAGAAGAAGAAAAGAAAGCCGATCGCTGCTACCAACCTGACGGGTCAGAATTACAACTAAAGGAAGTAAAAGATTCAAATGTAGAAATTGAAAGTAGATTAAAAGATAAATTCATTCATTTCATCATTCATGCCTTACAACCATGGAAGTTGAAGATATATAGTAGCTAAGTTCTTAATACGCAATGACCATAATACCTCGAGAGACTATTCTCTATTACAATAAATGTACCTCGCTAATACAATAGGGTCCTAACACAACCCTAAACCAAACACTTCGGGTGATCGAGTTAAGTTGGGTGGGTGGAGTGGCCCAGGTAGCTCCCGTTTGCATATTAATAATTGCCCACGAACTCAGTGGGAAACTCAGACGAGCATATATTATTGTCTGCCCTATATTTCACAAAGCCAACACACCTCTGTACGTCACCACACCCCGATCAACGGTTATATTTCACCCCCTTCCCCATTTCCAAAACTTCCATAATCTCAGAGCACACAAACTTATTAACAGACTAAACTCCAGAGCACCAAGCATAAAACCATTAACCATTGAAAAAGGTCAAGTGATCGATTAGCTAGAACCTAATGGATGAGCAATGCCGAGTTGCTCGTAGTGGTAATTGCTTGGCAATCTCTTCCTCTACACAACCCAACTGGTGGGATCATGATAATCACCTCCATTCAGCGGTGGCGGCCGCCGCTGGCGTAGGCTCTCATCATGTCTCAGCTTCTCCGTGGCCGTGCCACCGCCAGAAGCAACCAAACCCTAATTCCAACTCTACATGCGACGACGATGTTTCCATGTCCAGTACTTCCTTTACCAATACCTCTAACCACTCGAGCCTCAGCGTCGATTCATCTCGAAGACTTGTCGATCAGCTTTCTGCTTCCTCCAACGATGACTTGAATAATATTGGGGAGCAGGTTTCTGATAATCAAGTTTGGAGCCAAGTTCTGATGTAAGTAAATTTTTCTGCGTTCAATTATATTTCATGTTTCCTTTAATTACACATGTATGTTAATTTAGCGAATGAAATTACAAATCTGAGATCTTAGATCTTAATGTACGACTAATGATTGTGAGTATTAGTACCCTTGGTACGGTGTACGTTGTTCGTTTCAGCTGAGTGGAACGAAGAATCTCTCAAGTTTTTTTAATTAATTGGCAAATCATGAAAAGGGTTATGCTTAATATGCAGCTGGTACGTACTTTGAGGAAGGTTTAGGAATTAGGTTTACTTCTTTTCGTTGCCTACCTTGTCCTCTGTTTTTTAGTAGTCACCAACTTTACCTAGCTAGGTTATGAACTTATGAGTAAGTGATGAATATATATAAATTTTAGTGCTCATAAACTGAAGAAAAATCTGAATTCCAATTGCGCAGAAGCATCGGAAACAATGGTTCGAACAACAAGATGGCTCATGATGTCGGTGAGAACTTTCTCGACGCACTCTCATCCAAGAACTTGTCAAATTCTGCCATGTACGAACCAGCTTGTGACTACTTAAAGAAATTGGACAACGCTAACAACAACAACTGGGAGTTCACAAACTCATCACCAGCTGCGGCAGCTTCCTTTCACGCATCTAATCTCAGCAATTTTGGAAGGCAGACCAACATAAATGGATCATTTAGCAGTGATAACTTGTCGAATCTAGTCAGCACCAACTGGTCGATTGCGCCACCGGAACCACAAGTAGTCAATAGCCCTTACTCCAGTCTTCCTCAGATGTCAAGCTACGGTGCAGCTCATAATAATTTGATGAAGATTGAGAGCGCTGCACGACTAGCCGGAGCAAATTTGCACGGGAACAACAACAATATTGAATACCAAATTGGCCTCAACAATGCAATGGATGCAGATAATAACTACTACGGATCGGGTTATGGATTATTGATGCCTGGTCATGATTCTTACTCCTCATCCAACAGTGCTAGAAATTTCAAAGATGTCATATCTTTTGGTAGCCGATTAGGCAAGCTGACGATCGATCATATTCACCATGCACAAAAGCCAATTAGTAACTTCAAATCTTTGATCAACTCATCTGATAGTGCCTCGAAGAAACAAGGCCTCCAAACTTCTTCCCCAGTAAGTAATGATGAACTTCATTATGACTTTTTAACTCATCGATTTTTGCTAATTTCATCTAAGAAAAAGTACATGCAGACAAAAGCGAGTGGAAGAGAACAAGGAACTGCAAATGAATCAGGGAAGAAGAAAAGAACGGAGGAGACTACAACATCATCGGAAACAGTCACGAAAAAGCCTAAGCAAGAAACTTCGTCAGCTAATTCTTCACCTGTAAAGGTACTTTATATACAAATCTTCTGTTTAACCCAAGATAAAAGTGTGTTAATTAGGATATGCATCACATGATTTCCTTGTTTAATAATATTGTAATTTAACAGACGCAGGCACCAAAAGTCAAGGTTACGGAGAAGGTCACGGCCCTTCAACAAATTGTGTCTCCGTTTGGAAAGGTGAGCAAAAAGCAAACCCTAGCTAACCACTACCCGGCCACACACTTTTTGTTTCTTTTATTCAAGAGTATAATTCTTTAAATTCGAGATTTTACGTTTTAACTCACAGATTATAATGAATCTTATCTACTTTTGGTGATTCTTTTTCCCAGACTGATACGGCTTCAGTACTATACGAAGCGGTTCAATACATCAAGTTCCTCCAAGATCAAGTGCATGTGGTATGAGATTACAATGCAAGTTCAATATATATATATTTCTCTCTACCGCTAATGTGAATGAAGTGAACTATATATAATTAATATATATACACGCAAGTTTCTTGTGTACTATTTAAAACAGTTAAATGTCCATAATTTTTGCAGCTATTGAGTAACCGTTATTTGAAGACAACAAATTCTCACAAGGTAAGTATGCATAATGCATTCATAGTACGTAAAAGCATCAACTTTCTGGTTAAATACGAATGCATATGTTACTTACTCGATGATACTGATCGATGCTTTATAATATACTACAGCAGGATCCATGGGGGAGATTTGATCAAATGAAAGATCATCACACAAAGGTTGATCTGAAGAGCAGAGGCCTATGTTTGGTGCCTACGTCATGTACGCCTCAGGTTTACCGTGAAAATAGCGGATCAGACTACTGGACACCAACGTATAGAGGCTGTTTGTATAGATAGATATTCCAACTATATATAGCTAGATTATTGCAAGGTGCTTATATAGTGTCAGACATATAGATCGAGAAGTGGAATATGGATCACTTATCTAAAGAACGGGAAGTAACTATGTTGATTTGTAACCCCATATTAAGTCTTTAGACTCGTGTTAGGTATATGCATATGTACTACGTGTACGTACAAGCGTATATATATATATGTGTTTGATCTTTCTGTGTATGTATAAGATGCACTACTTGAAGTTTGAACTATAAATGCCCTTCACCCATCTTCCTTGTCAATCAACCTTCTTCGCACTTGAGCTAGTTTTCAAGAGCATCTTCAAACAAATCTCAAAAACAAGTTTTTGCATCAAAAGTTTTCGATCCGCAAGATATATAGTTCCTGTTTCGTGTCATGCTGTCAAACCCTGGCAAGCGACAGGGTATTCCCACACGAGTGGAAAATGATGATGTATATTGAATCAGACTAATGCATGTCCGCTCTCTCTAAATAATCAAAGAAATGATCGTGACCATTTCGTTGAATAAATATGTAATTGGTGGGATCGATGGGGAGTATTACTTGCAATGCATGCTTGTAAGAGATTGAGTGCAAGTCATTGGCCACTCAATCACTTAGCTCCATTGATGCACACCAGAATTCGATTGTTTCTAGAAGCAGATAGAGTTGACAAAGACAAAAGTGATATACAGTAGAATGTAAGGAAATGATTTAGCTAGGGTTCAAATTAGGAGGAAGTGATCGATCGATGTTCGATGATATATATATTGAGCATAAAGTGCACAACTCACGTACACTACTACAGTACTACACTAGTGGAGCACTACACTGAAAACATGTCATTCTTGTGGCTCCTCTCTCGGTCAAAGCTTGCTAGAACGAGAAGAGTACTCATTTGATCTATCAAAAGCATTCAAAAATGCCATCATGAACCCATATGCTAGATTCAAGGAAGCACAAAAATCAACTGTCAGCGTGTCACTAAAGTTCATCGAGTTTGCGCCCCTCTTAACTTCACCTCCAACTCCATAATCTCTCGCGTGAAAATCAATGTTAGCGCATGCACCATTGCCTGATGTGCGTAAAATGGATTTCTCATGTGAGACGAGATACTCTAACATGTTCTTAATATAGTCATATTTTGGTTATTAGTGAGTTCGTGGTCAATTTTGCTCAGTTACTCTTAAATTTGTATCTAATTTATGATATTAAATTATTTTATAACTATTTATTAATTACATGCACAGACTTAACAACAGTTATCCACGATAGAACATAAAAAATTAAAAATCACTAACCAGAATATTACTGGTTCTTAGCCACCACCCTATCTTTAAAGTGCAATAAGCCCAGTGAATGTTTTTGAAGCCCAAATCCGGAAGAACGAACCGAAAAGGCCCATGACATCCTACAGATCAAAGCCCAATAGAAACATAATCTCTAATTTTAACGTCAGACCAAAAATAATTTCAATTTTTAACCACGCATTAAAACGAGGGCAAATATCTCTCCCCGAAGAAATGGCGGTCTTTGCAGAGTTGCTGCTCTCCCCTTTCCTTTTTCACTTCGTCTTCTTCCCTCTACTTCTGTAAATCTCCCAAAATTTGATGACATCATCATCATCATCATGAAGCGTAGCCTCGACGAATTCGAAATCTCCGACGACGAGTGGGTGGAGCACTCCTCTTTCAAGCCCTCCCGAGTCCTCAAGAAGCCGACGCCGCGGCGGACCCCGCCGCCGCCGCCAATCGAGTCATTCGCATACAGCCGGAGCATCCGAGTCTCCGACGAAGACTCCGATTGCGTCGAGATTAGGAAAGACGACAACGACGACGACGGCGAAGATTCCGATTGCGTGGAGATTAGGAACGAATTGGAGGACGACGACGTGGTGGAGGAGGTGGTGGTGTCCCGGCCGGTGACACGTGGCCGTAGGTTTGTGATTCAGGACGAGGATAGCGACGGAGATTGGGCTGAGCTGGAGGAGTCGACGAGCGAAGAGGAGGCGACGGAGGAGGCGGATGACGATGACGTGGTCGGGAGAGCTCTACAGAAGTGTGCTAAAATCTCGGCGGACTTGAAAAGAGAGCTCCATGAATCGTCCTCGACGGCGGCGGCTGCGGGGAGTGATCGGTATGCTGAGGTGGACGTTTCCGCTGTTGGAATTGTCACTCAGGTGCTTTCGGATATGTCCCTTTTTGCTTACTTAGGGTTTTACTGAGCTAATTTTGCAATGTATATAACAATTGTTTACACTTAAAGTTACTGCTTTCGTTTTCAGTAAATTGCAGAAATTTACTGAGCTAAGGTGTTCATAAGTTCTTGTACAGAATGTGTTGGGAGCTCTCTGTATGCATGGACTACTCAATGGTTTTGAAAATTCATGTGTTTTTTCGTTATTTATTGTAGGATGACATTATTGAGGCATGTAGATCGGATCAGTCCGATTTTCAACCTATCCTCAAGCCATATCAGCTGGTCGGCGTAAACTTTCTTCTTTTGTTGTATCGTAAGGGGATTGGAGGAGGTACTTTTTTTCTCCTTCTATGTCAACAGCATTTTATGTAGTAGAACTTAAAGCATTTGCAGAAACTCACTAGGAACTACACATAACTTTACAAATTCTTAATTTGGGTATCAACGATTGTTATTCTAGTAAAGTGGAGGATTGATGATGGTGTTTGTGTAAATGATCATAAAACAGTGTTTAGTTAGATTGTAAATGTCAAAAGTAAGTTTTAATAAAATATTGACCTTCAAGGAATGGGGTTACATGTTAGGTTTTGATTCACTGCTTTCATATGGCTTATAACATGCAAACATATGCTTAGAGATGCATGATACATATCTACACTATCCCGTCTCAATGCATTGTTTATTTATTTTCCTTCGTATTTTCTGCAGCCATTTTGGCCGATGAGATGGGTCTTGGGAAGACCATTCAGGTATAGAATACAATCTCATATACTGTAGCACTATTTCAACAGCATTCAATATTTTTGTGAAGTATGTAATATTTGTTCGTCTACCACAGGCTGTAACATATTTGATGCTATTGAAACATTTACACAACGACCCGGGTCCTCATTTGATTGTGTGTCCTGCTTCAGTTCTAGAAAACTGGGAAAGAGAACTTAAGAAGTGGTGCCCATCATTTTCTGTTCTCCAGTATCATGGGGCTGCGCGAGCCGCATATTCAAGAGAGTTGACCTCATTGGCCAAAGCTGGAATGCCACCCCCTTTTAATGTTATCCTTGTGTGCTATTCACTATTCGAAAGACACAGGTATGCATCGACCCTTCATTCTATATCTAAATCCTGACCAGTGTTTTGATTAATCTAGTATTATACTTTTCACTATTTACAGTGCACAGCAGAAAGATGATCGAAAAATTCTGAAACGTTGGCAGTGGAGTTGTGTGCTTATGGATGAGGCTCATGCACTGAAGGATAAAAACAGTTACAGGTGGAAGAACCTAATGTCTGTTGCACGGAGTGCAAACCAGCGTCTAATGCTGACAGGAACACCTCTGCAAAATGATTTACATGTATTACCCTTATACTTTCTGAAACCTCATATGAAATATTTGTTAACTAGCCACGTAAAATGAACATGATTCCTATTTTTGCGTTGCAATCTTACTATAGCTCCTCTTTTCAATAAAGGAAGGTTTAAAAGTAATAGAATAGATTTGTATACAACGGGATGCCATATAGGGCTGATAATGGCCCTCAGCCTGGCATGTGCTGAGAACATCTCTATCCCTTGGATTTCCTTGTCAAGAATTTCATTACCATGTCTCTGTTTCCCCTTGCATGAATATCAGATTTGGCTTAATTTAGCCGATTCCAGTGGCAATAGTCTCCAAACTCTGTTGTAGGTTTATTACATAAATGTTGATTGGAACCTTTGCTTGCATTTTACTTCTCCCAACTTCCGTTGCCCCCAAGTTTAATTGGTTTCTGTTGCAGGAGCTATGGTCAATGCTGGAGTTTATTATGCCAGATCTTTTTACTAGTGAGGATGTTGACTTAAAGAAACTACTAAGTGCTGCAGATAGAGATTTGATTAATAGGATGAAATCCATATTGGGACCATTTATTTTGAGGCGTTTGAAATCTGATGTAATGCAACAACTTGTCCCAAAAATTCAACGGGTATGCTATGACTCTTAAATTTATGCACAATCATTTTTCTTTGTAGGTGCTTGATTTAACATGGTATCATGCAAATTTCATGTATAGCGATGACTTTATGCTTTTCTATTTTCATCTTTTTTTTCATTCCTTTTTGTTATTTTTCTTGATATCTCTGAAAGTGAGACATGTAATGCAGGTGGAGTATGTTGTCATGGAAAACGAACAAGATGATGCCTATAAAGAAGCAATTGAGCAGTATCGTGCAGTTTCACGAGCTCGTATTGCAAAGACTTCACAGGTTAATGCAAACAGTATCTTTGGTGTTCTTCCTCGTCGGCAGATCTCCAACTATTTTGTTCAGTTTCGTAAGGTGCGTCTGTCTGAATTTATCATGTTACTGTTACCATAACTGTCTTTTTATGGTCCCATAAATCTTGTTCTTACTGTTGTGTCATTGTTTCCTTTCATTGTTCTATAGATTGCGAACCATCCTTTACTAGTAAGGCGAATTTACAGTGATGAGGATGTTGTTCGTTTTGCCAGAAAGTTGCATCCAATGGGTGCATTTGGGTTTGAATGTACGATGGAGAGAGTAATTGAGGAAATGAAGAGTTTTAACGACTTTTCTATCCACCGGGTATCTATTTAACTTTCTAACCATTGCACTTTACCCATTCGAATTGGCATGTTAAATTGTTACCTTTTTTTATAATTTTTTTTATAGTTATTGTCTGAAGTTACTTTTGAGTTGCTTGATGTATTCAGAGTGGAAAATGGTGTGATTAGAAAGGTTTTTTTAAGGGATTAAGTGTTCTGCAGTTGAGAATTGCAAACTTAATGTTGAGTGCAATATGTTCTCGTTTTTATATATAGTTGTAGGCAGTAGCATATTTGTGTATCCTCTCTTGACATTGCTTACTATCCACTCCCCTGCAGCTTTTACTATCTTATGATGTCCCTGATAAAAAGGGATGTCTTCCAGATGAAGATGTTATGCTTTCTGCAAAATCTCAGGTATACCTACAAGGTTTTTAAGTATGAGCTTTAATCATTTTAGAGATGAAACAAAGCTTTAATACATTCTGCTCAAAACTGAGAACAGCTGTGCTGTTATTGTATATGATACAGGCCTTAGCCGAACTACTTCCTTCACTGAAGCGAGGTGGACATCGAGTTCTGATTTTCAGCCAGTGGACATCAATGCTTGATATTTTGGAGTGGGCATTGGATGTGATAGGGGTTACATACAGACGGCTTGATGGAAGGTACTGGTATTAAGTTTTCATTTTTAACAATCGACTTTCAATATAATATTGCATTGAACTTCCAAATCTTGATGAGCAACTGCTGGTACCAATCTTTATGTTTGTTGGAATTATATTTATGGAAAATGAATTGTTAAAGGAATTAGAAAGCAGTCTTTAACGAAGTGATGAATATCACTATATATGAACTTGTATGTTAACCCATTCTATGAATGACAGTACTCAGGTTACAGAAAGACAGACAATTGTTGATACATTCAATAATGACACTTCCATATTTGCATGCTTGCTGTCCACAAGAGCCGGAGGCCAGGGGTTGAACTTGACTGGAGCTGACACTGTAGTCATCCATGATATGGATTTCAACCCACAAATTGATCGACAGGCAGAAGATCGCTGTCATCGCATTGGCCAAACAAAGCCTGTCACCATATACAGGTCTTCCACCTCCCGCCTTATGGTGCTGTTATTAGGAATTATTTGTGTTTGGCCCAAGTATATTGCAAATGGTACACACATATTCTAACCTGCCCATGTCCTTTACAGGCTAGTGACCAAGGGAACAGTTGATGAAAATGTATACGAGATTGCAAAAAGGAAGTTAGTGCTCGATGCTGCAGTCCTAGAATCTGGGTTGGAGATGGAAAATGAAGGTGAAACATCCGAGAAGACTATGGGGGAGATCTTGTCGAAACTTTTGTTGGGTTAGGATTTAGAACATTCAATCCCTGAAAGAGACTGTGAGGGAGTATGTTTTTGTTCCCTTTCTCATGTCTCTATGCAGTGGCAGCGGTTCTTAGTGACTTGTAACGTCCCTTGTATAATTAGAGATATTTGAAGAAGGAAAACAATGAATAGTTGTAGGTGAGATGTACTACAGGGGTGTAATTGGCCCAATCGTCAATCAGAAACGATCTTGACTTCTAAAGTTGACTTTCCTTTCATGCATGCTTTCTGCTTAGTTTGAAATGTTGATATATCGATAAAAGCCCAAAGGCCGAATTGCGAATGATCTGAAGGTCGAACCTTATATCCGAACCCCAATTTGCAACACCCAAAACAGGGCCCATTTGAGCCCATTTATGGGATCCAGATTCAAAACCCTGTCCTATCATTAGCCCATTTAGTGTTTACATGGTCAGTAGTCGGTAGTGCTTCAAGAAGAAACATAAAAGTTTGTTGAACTATCCTTAACTTGGATGTGGTGTACAAAATAAAACAATCAAGTATGCCAATATGATGGACTGTCCGCATATCAAAGGTGATCTTCTTCATTAGTATTACATTTTGGTTAGGTTCCAATCTCTCTTTCAAAATAACTCTAGATGACCATTATTAGGGGAAGTTATAGTATAAATGGGTTCATCTTGCACCAAGGTAAAAAGAAGAAGAAGTTATAATCATCAACCGGTGCGATTTGAACAGTGAAATTGAAGGTGCTTCAAGGTGAACTACGTTCAACTAGACCTGGGCACGGATCGGGTTGGGCCAAAAATACATGAATCCAGATCAAATATTATACACATCAAAATGGATCGGGTTTGTGCTATTTAGGTCTCTACCCATTTAAAAACGGATCTGAACGGTTTCGGTTTGGGTCCTCGGGTTTCAACATTTTTGACATTATTTGGGCAGAGGTCTTTTACGACAATAAATTCAATAAAAACTGAACTTTCAAAAAAAAAAAACTGAAGCAATTTAAGGCATTATTTGATTATAGCAAGTTGAAAAATCAAGAAAAAATTGAAATACTTCAAATAAGTCTGCAATTATTGCAGTTTGAAATCGACCGCCCAATTGATTTGGGAAAGTAGGTTCCAGTGTTTTACAATTATGGGATTAAGGTTATATTTAACTGGAATCGGTCGATATAGGTGGATGAAATGCGGAAGGTTGATGAATTGTTGAGTTTTGATTTCAATCGACTGATTTTTGAGAAGCTTCAAATGTGAAGTTCGACATGGTTAAGTGAGATTAGGAGTGGGCTGCGCCGAGAGAATGAGAGAGTAGAATGAAAAGGATTTTTAGTTATAGGTTATATACTTGGGTTTATGATCAGGTGCATCACGTCTATCAATTCATCATAGAGAGCAAGAGTAAGCCAATTATACTAAGATAAGTGCCATTTTTAAGCACATGTCGGTTTCAAACGGGTTTAACTTTGTAAGAAAACTATGATCCGCGAGTCCGAATCGTTTTAATTAGTACGATTTGGTTCTATACAACAAATCATCATTTTATCAACAAACCGAATAGATCTATCAATTTTTTGAGTTGATCCGGGTCGGATCGACAGGTTTCGGGTTCAATGGCCCAGACCTAAGTTCAACCAATGCGTACGCCACTAGCTATTTCATTGGAGTCACGTGGACATTTTTGTATTAGGATCTCTATTTACGTAACAAAAAGAGAACTAGTTTTCAGCCATGAACGAGGAATTGCATCGTTTTCTCTGATAGACTCTAGTTTGGTCGGAAAAAAAAAACCATGCTATTATCTTATAACATTGAACAAAGGATCCTTGTTAAATATATCTCGAGATCCACAATGCATATATGTCCTTGTAAAGAAGACAAGATGATCGGAGTGTGGCTAATCTGACAACTCACTGAAAAAGAAGATTGAGCCTGTATTCACTACTGGAAAAAGTGTAGATGGAAGGAGCTAGTAACGGACATGTCCGAGTTACTACACGAAGGCTATGCGATTTATGGCTCAGTACGTGCATGCGGACAATGAAACGAAAGCAAGAGGAAGAAGGCAGCAAAAGTTGTTAGTTGGTGTGTCACTTCTGGTGAAAATTCCCTTTACAAGAGACTGGAATTGCATCATCATCATCATCATCTCTCTCTCGAGTCAGTCTTAAATAGACGTCCAACACGTACACGTCCAAATTTGTTATTAATTTCAGTCATCGGATATTTCTCCTATCTCGAACTTACAATAAGCAAAACCCATATTATAACAGCCTCTGCCAAGTCACTTCGCTAGTCTGTTGCCGAGTCGGGGCTCTGACTACTTCCAGCTAATTTCACATCCTAATTTCAACAGGATGAGGGGATTAACATACAAGAGAAGACGAGGGCTGCAGCGACGCCGAGGAAGCCGAAGAACGGTGCCGTTTGAGAACAAATTTCTTCGAATTGGGTTTGACAAAGGATGACTGCACACAAACAAGTTGGCTCAAATCTGTGATGTACATTGCAGGTTACCCAAGTGAAACTCTTCCTCACCGTCGACCTCGAGTGCACCTCATGGATCCATAGCAACGATTGGCCTCACAACACTGCCCTCCCGCTCGGCCGCGACGCTTCTACAACGCCACACCTCTCCTCGGTGCCTCGCACGACAATCAGTCCTCAACAAAGGTCGAGGAGCTTCAACTGCTTCTCGTGTCAGCTGTTGGAGCTGCCAACCGAGGCGGAGGAGTTCGACCACGTCATAGACGGGCCGACATGGAGGAGGAAGTTCTTGTACCATTCACAACTTTCAACGACGATGAAACGACACCGTTCTTCGGCTTCCTCGGCAATCGATGGTGGTGGTGAGTCAACGACGAGGAGAGAGAGGGGAAAAATTGGGCCATGATGAAATTCTGGTGGGCTGAGCTCATCGTAAGCTCAGTGACCTTTGATTATATTGACCAATCATTTATCGACATATGACACTTTCTAAAATATTTTAGGCGTTTAAGACCAACTTCTCTCTCTTTCCCCCTCACCTTTTGCAGTTGCAGGTGAATCTTTCCCTTGGTTCCATTTCGACGTACGTACCCACCAATTCTATATATATATAGCTATAGCTTATGGAGTAGTTGTTTTCCTAGCCCGTGATACTTCTCTTTCGCTTTAGGAATCTTACCACTGCAGCAGTATATATCATGCTTTACTTAGAAATCCTAGTTACAGATAAATCAAAGCAAACAAAAACCCTAACAAGAGAGCCTAGCTAAGCTGGTTTTCTTGACCCTGTTTGATCTTCAAGAGGAAATTCGGGTCCCCTTGTAGAACGTAGCAGCAGTCACAGCACCATGTCTTCTACTTTATGCTTCCATCCAAGCAAGAGAAAGAAAGCTAGCCACAAAGGAAATAGGACCCACCAATGACCCATCACCACGCGTCCTTCCCAATGTCGACATCACCTAACATGCATCGACCAGGCAAATCACATGTTTCCGTGTTGTCTATCTCCATTTTTCAATCTCCACGCCCATGCAAATTACCTTCCAAAATCTAATTTTAAACCTCATCAATTAGTGATATCTGACCGGAAATGCTGTAACATGTCAATGTTTGATGTTAAAAATACATTTTGAGATGATCGGAGTTTTATCGAAAGACATTGTGAGTTTATGATCGACTATTATGTGAATATTTTACCCTTGTTTTGATCTAGGGCTCCCTCCAACAAAGTGGTACCGATCTAGTATTCAACGATTTTGGACACCATCGCATTTAAGGCGAGTTTACAATGATCCACTTCAATCGAAGAGAACGAACTGGTAAGGGGTGGCATGGGATCCGAATTGAAAGATGGAAATGGAGATCGATCGAGGGCATGCAAGGCATTGTCGTATAGGGTGTCCGATCCATATCTAAATTGTTATTGTGGTGCCGGCAAAGGAAGATTCCTCACAGTACGGGCTGTGTGAGACTTTAGTTACCTACACACAACCTCACTCTTCTTTCCGACACTGAAAGATTTGAATCGAAGCAGATACATCAGTACATACAATCATCACCATGAGATCGTAGTCATACATGTAATCTCTTCATCTATATATATCATGTTGAAGAAGAAGAAGAAGAAGAAGATGATGATGATGATCAACTTTCATTTTCATTTTTCTGTAATGTCAATGACTTTCCACATCGTAGGCCACAGGGAATCCTTTACAAACCGCAACAAATCCATCTCTTAAGATAAACACGACCCCACGAGAGCTTGCAAATTTTCAGTCCTATATACGTACTTATTTCCATTATTATTGTTATTGTTTTCAAGCCTAGCTCCATCAGTAACTAGCAGTTTTGTTCCAGTTGCTGGATCCACACTCATTAGAGAAATATTTGGTACTGATTTTTATAAGACCCCGGAGAATTGACAGGGAAAATTGAGTTCTAATTTCATATGAAAAAGGATTATGCACTATGAGTCATGACAAGCAAAGGAAATGTGGTTTTATTTTAGTTTATATGCAACTAAACATGTTTCCATATATATATTAATAATTTGTAATGTGGGTTGTTGTCACTATAGGTTGATTATTCACAATTTGGTGTGGACCGTGGTCCTTGAAAATTCTGAAAAATTTGGTATCATGTGAATAGAATATCCACAATCAAAGTTGTAGCTTATAATTTACACAAGGAGGTGATGCTGAAACTTGCCAAAGATGCTAACGTAGAGAATGTGTCTCACGGGAACGGTTGAAAGAGAAAGCCAAACCTGTGTGGTATTTTATTCTCCCACCGTAATATTTTTGTTCTCTTAATTTACTGAGGAAAACGATTTATCCATTATTCCATTATGACATCGATCTCAAAGTAAAATTGCAAAGTTTTCTACGCCCTTTACTACTTACTGTAGCTAAACTGCTACCCCAAATTTAAAATACCCAGATAGTTGGTGCATGGCTCTACACGCAAGCTAGATTGACCTTAAATCCATGTCCTTAAGTCTTGGTTTGAATTAAGTATCAATTAGTTGCTGGCTTGGGAAAGAAAGAAAAAAAAACAGTACGTTAATTATTGACCTGGGTTGATATATAATTTTGATGATTTACCTGCATGCATTTTAGTTAAAAAAAACTGGAAGGAGTGAGCTAGGATCGAATAATCAAAATTAAAGAACTGTTTCTGGCATTTGATCTTTTCGTTTTCGGGGTACTGATCGATGACTATGATATAGACGCTGCTGCCAAACAAACCCCTAGCCTGCAGCAAAACCCTAGAAATTGGAACCACGCAAAGCTAACAACTTATTTAACCTCAAAATCAGTACTTACTTCTGCACAACATGCACCTGCTTATAACTTCAGAAAAATAAACAAATTATTTTCACATTCCACTCCATATGCATATCGACGAGTATATATAGATATATAAAATATATGGATCTACATCCATTATTGCCCATACCACTGATCGATCTCACAGATTCATATAGCCATCCATGGCACTATTATATATACTTGTGCATGTATATAAACTATATCTTATATCTAATTATCAACCACTATGATCGACCAAATGTGTTCTAGGGTCAGTGCTGCATAGCTGGACTTATACATTTGGTGGTTACGTACACAGAGAATCAATCTGACTAAAAATGACCCGAACCACACTTACTGTGTATCAAGAATCACAAAGATTTTGACTCGAGCAAATCATGTCCGTCCATTAGGGTTAAGTTTGCATATTTCCTATAGCCCACCATGTCTAAGAGATATTTGGGGTCCTACTTCAACATGGCTAAATGAGTTATCTCATGCCTTCTAAAAGGGCATTTAGGGTCACTGAGCCCCCTGACTAGTACAGATGAGCAAATTTTCTTTGTATTTTATCATCATTGAAATTTAGATCGAGAATAATGTGAAAACTATGCATTATATGAATGAATGTAGGCCTTTGGCCCCATATATATTCTGCTGAGCCCTCAAGAGAGTGATTATGTTTACAAATCTATATATGATCGATCACCAACTAGCTATAAGCCCTCAAGAAATTGACAGAGGAAATACCAAAGAAGCTAGAATTCCAGGAGCAAGCAAACAACATATAGAATTGTCCATATCGATGCTCGAGATATAAATAAGAAGAGTAGCTAGTAGTAAAGACGTAGCCATACCTTTGTTGATGGGTAAGGCAGGAGCAACAAACTGAAACTGGCTCGATGAAGCTTCCTTTCCATGCAGGTAACAACAATTCTACTCACAAATCAGAATGGCTAGCAACCAAATTACAAGAAAAAGTGCATATTTGAAGCATTTCGATCTGCACCTTTAACCTTTATGATTTATATATAACTCTCCTCTATGTTATTTTGTACGTGAGTATAGATATCTCTTTCGCAAAGAATATTTATTCCTAAATACACTGTCCAAAGAGGCTAGGTACGTACGTGGTTGAGGTTACCCAACATTAGAATAACTATTATGTTAATTATAATTCGATTATTAGTACGTATTTGGGTTATATAATATCACAAGAGATAAGAAATTAGATTATGTATAGGATTATATATATTTTCTTATGTTACATGTAATATATGCGCGCATATAACGTTTTTTTTTGTAATCTATGTACCTTCACTACCTTGTGCTCTTATATAAAGGACCTTTTTGAGCATTTGTGATTGGTGTAGTGGCGAAGGCAGTGTGCCTCTCACTCCCTAGTCAATTAGTTCAAACGAATCAAACGCCGTCAGCCCCCAAATCTGCTATGGACTTATCAAAAAAAATAATTTGCTGTCTCCCCGAACATTATTTCATGAATAATAGTATGGGTCTACTAACTCACTACCGATCGATGACACAGACAAGCAGTGGCGGAGCCAATTCAGGCCTAGTGGGGCGCCCACCCCCCCCCCCCCCCCCCCCCCCCCCGGAAAATTGTATAGTTCGCCCCCACAGTCACTAACGCAACATGATATTATAAAGGTCGGACTCGGAGAAAGGGTGAAGAAGACGACGGAACATGAACTACTGGGTTTCTTCAATTATGACTCATCACAAAGACGTCGTTCTTTAAAGAACAAATAAGCTATATAAAACAGGCTGTTAATTATTGCAAATACAATTGCTTTTCAATAAAAAAAATATTCTTTTTATAGTCTATTTTTCTGTTAAAAAAAGTTCGCCCCCATGAATTTTTTTCTCTGCCTCCGCCACTGGACACATGAAGCTTCATTACCATTTACCTTACCTAAGAAACTTCCCTTGATCCCGTACGTACGTAATATTTTGATCTCTAGCTATATTATAGCTCATGCATCACAATAGCGCTTCACTTTCATATGGTCAAACCCAAAAATAATAACTTCCTCGCATGCAAAAATATATACTGAATCAATAGTAGATTAGTAGTATAGTATACTTAGCTAGTCATTACAAATCAAAACTTATCTAAGATCAAACGAGTGATATGTACTAATTTTTTACGGTAAGATTAATTAGAATTCTTGGTTGAGACGATCTACCACATTAGGGAAGAAAAAAAAACAAGGCATAAACGAGAGGGGAACAATAAGGAGAGGTGTCATGCAATTGTAGTACATAGCTAAGTAATCAAGATTCAAAGTAGTAGAGAATTAGATGAGGCCGTAGTGGAAAGATCGAGGAGGAAAGCTAGGAAGGTTGATATGATATATGATAGGAGCCTCTGGCCAGAGTGACGAAAGTGAGCCAGACTTGTCTTGAAGCGCCAGTACAAGATACGACATAAGAGACGGAGAGACATGGGGAGAGGGTAAGGCCTACATTGCTTTGCTGCATACAACAGGCCACCTTGCTTCACCTCCCTCATTTCCTCTCTACAATTGTACTAGTCTCCTCCTTACTTCTTCTGTTTACTACTCAAAACTGGGTGGCCCCCAACATCCGCTGCATAACGACACGTTAGGCTACTCATAGTTTTACAGAGGAAATATGAGAATCAAAATCACTATGTGTTTGTGTTGTGTATGTGTATATGTATATGTACCCCCAATATATATATTCATTTAAAAACAAGATATAAAGGAGCAAGAAGAAGTAGAAGAAGTCCTCCTCTTCATATTTACAGATTGACTCTACTCTCTCTTCTCTCTATCTTCTTCATTTCCGGATTGTAGCTGTCTCCTCATCGATGCTTAAGAATTTCCTCTCCATTATTTGAGGGGGGTTTTGCTCGAGCTACATAGCTAGTCAAGACCACGTCTCTCTCTCACTCGATTTTTGTTTTTATTTCTTCACTTAATTAGCTAGGTTTCGAGGTAGCTAGCGAAAGAGTGAGACTTGAACAGTAGGGTTGAAGAAGAATTGGTTTCTCTGTCGACTACATATACATGGCGGCTGCTTCTTCATCCATGGCTTTCTTTGGAAATAGCAGAGAAGAAAACCATAACCAGCTCATGTCTTCTTTACAACAACCACCTCCATCTTCCTCAACTGCTCCAAACACTGCAACTCCACCCACTGCACCTCCTCCAAAGAAAAGAAGAAATCAACCCGGAAATCCAAGCAAGCACTCTTTCCCTTTAATTTTCTTCTTCTTCTTCTTCATCAAGTTCATAAAGGGGAAACCCTAAAATGGATCTGGATGAGTTTATTACATATGTTAACATGTAGGGTTTGTTCATTTATTAGCAGATCCAGATGCGGAGGTCATCGCTCTATCTCCCAAGACCCTCATGGCAACAAACAGGTTCATATGTGAGGTATGCAACAAAGGGTTTCAGAGGGAGCAGAATCTTCAGCTCCATAGAAGAGGGCACAATCTACCATGGAAGCTAAAGCAGAAGACCAACAAAGAACCAAAGCGGAAGGTCTATCTTTGTCCGGAGCCGACTTGCGTCCACCACGACCCTTCTCGAGCCCTCGGTGACCTCACCGGCATCAAAAAGCACTTCTCAAGAAAGCACGGCGAGAAAAAGTGGAAGTGCGAGAAGTGCTCCAAGCGTTACGCTGTTCAGTCCGATTGGAAAGCTCATTCTAAGACTTGTGGCACTAGGGAATACCGCTGTGACTGTGGCACTCTCTTCTCCAGGTGCTTATTCATCACTTAATTATCATGATAATATAGTACTAATCATAATTAATTTTGATTGTTTTGAATCTGAAAAAACAAAAAAAATTCCTGTAAGGAGTCGACGAAATTCCACGTGAGCAATAGCTGTAGTCTCTGTGAAACTGAAACTGGACGAAAAGGAGTCGACGAAATTTTCATGGGGAGAAGGGAAACAAAAAACTTAAGCTCATCTATCTTTTTTATCTCGAAAACACCGCGCTTTAATCTGTTGGGATACTCACGTGTATTTGTACACAATTGAAAGCGAAATGGGAAGCAGATATGTTGGTTAGCTTGCTGTAGTTTGTTCTCATATGAGTTGGACTGTTGGATATTACATATTTATATATCTGTTGCTGGGCTTTTGTTCTCTTATGGATTGGCTTCTTATCATCAGAGTCTTTTCCAGGTACTCATTCCCATGAGATTGAACATGTAGACTCATCACTCATGGGACCAAGATTAAGATGCTTTTTCTCTCTCTCTCTCTAGCTACTTCTGGTGCATGCATGATTGGCCTACTGAATTTTTGGTTCTGCACAGTAGTTCTAGATTAGCTTACTTACAATCTGGGAGTTCTATACATGATTAGATGATGAGCTAGGTTTGTGAGTCTACATGGACTTCGAGAAAATAGACTATTCCTGCGTTTCACATCATGCATTGAGATCGAAATTTAAGAAATAGGCTTATGATGAGTCTCTGATGTTTTTGGCAGTAAAGCTTAAGAACACAGCACGTTATTTTCCAGTTTTATTCGTAGCAGAGCGGAAAATACAACGCTGCTACTATTCTTGTTTCCTTATTGAAGTCATTTCATCCTTGCTCATTACATGCATGTTTTGTTTTCAGCTTAATTATTCTTGTTAGGGTTCCTGCGTGTTCATATATACTAGTCCCGCTTAAATTACTGTTGCATGGCTAAGTTAATTTACTTTGGAAACACTAATTATTGTAAGTAAGTTATATCATTCGTGCAAGAAACAGTTTAGGTTTAACTAGAAATGGGAAATGATATTTCATCATTGCAGCGGTACGTCGATTCCTTTGCTGTTTTTGTTTTACCAACTCTTATAATTATTCGTTGGATAAGAATGATTTTTATTCTTCAATTGTTGTCTGTATTTACTTAGCTAACTAGAACTTGTGATCAGCCCCACACACACTCATCTGTATCAGCTTTGGATTCTTGGTGATGATATATATCTAGTTGTTCTATACAATTTGTTTACACGCATAACATGCATGGTCGTTTAATTATTTACAGGCGGGACAGTTTTATCACGCATAGAGCTTTCTGTGATGCACTAGCTCAAGAGAGTGCGAGGCATCCTTCGAGCTTAAACGCCATGGCTAATGGTGCTCATCTTTATCCAGGCAACAGCCAAATGATGAGTTTAGGCCTATCTCAAATGGGTGGTGGATCTTCACTCCCACCTAATAATATGTTGAGGCTAGGAAATGCTGGCTCGGGCGGTTCTACAAAATTCGAGCACCTCATGAATTCATCCTCGTTCGGACAAGCGCAGCCTATGCCTAATTCTTCGACTAGTTTCTTCAACCAAGGTTTTCGGAATCAGCAACAATCTTTAAATGGCTCATTTGCTCCGAGCAAATCGTTACATGGGCTAATGCAACTACCTGATCTCCAAAGCAACAGTACTAGTAACAGCTCGCCCTCTTCGACTACCACTGCTGCCGGTAGCCTCTTTAACCAGGGTTTTTTTGCGCAAAACAATTCTGATCATCATCAGCTTGGTGATGGAAATGGCGGTGGCCAAGGGACGACACTGTTTCAGAGTGGAATGGGTGAACATATTGGCTCCGGGTTATCATCTGGCCTCTATGGGAATTCGTTACAACATGAGAACATGAATGGTGCACATATGTCTGCCACTGCTTTGCTTCAGAAAGCTGCTCAGATGGGTTCAAATACAAGTACTGAGAGCTCATCTCTGCTAAGAGGACTGGCCGGGAGTACTTCCTCGAGTATAAGACCGGGAATGAAATCGATTTCCAGTAGGCAGCTTGACTCCTCTAACGCTAATGCTGGTGGTATCAGCTTTAGCCGCGAGAGTAGTAGCTGTGGTGAACATGAACAACACTTGAGATCACAACAGCAGCAGGTGGAAAATGATAATCATCATCTTCAAGGATTAATCATGAACTCTTTTGCCGATGGGAACAGCTCTGCGGCTTCCATTTTCGGATCAGCTGGGGATCATCATCATAACAATTTTGGTAGTCATGGGTTCACCAGTGGCAGCAACTCTAGGGTTTCTTTGATGGATCAGCAGCAGCACAACAATACAAACTTCAGCAACGTGGATGAGGCGAAATTAACTTTGGATTTTCTCGGTGTTGGAGGGATCGTGCGAAACATGGGTGCAGGAGCTGGTGGATATGAGCATCGTTGTATGAACATGAGTTCTTTAGACCCAGAATTGAAGTCAGCGCAACAGGCAAGTCAACCCTATGGAGGCACTAGCACATTGCAATGACTAATTAATCAAGATGATGTATGTAGATGAGACCGATCGAGGGCCTGTTTAAATCATATGTAGGGGTAAAAGACCTCTGGCTAGTGTGCCTTGACCCTCAAGTTAGGGTTTCGTTAATTTTATTTCTACATGTGTACGCCTTATGGCTTACAGTTTGATCCCACTTAATTTCAGTACTCATTTTATTCTTTCTAAGAAGAAGTAGTACGTACTAATGTTGGTGATAAATAATTTCGAATAAAGAAGTGCGTGATCCAAACTATATAGATGATGAGAAATTTATATTGAAATAACATGGGAATTTCAGAGAATATATATTTGCATTGAGCTAGGTTATTACTTAAGAGGTAAGCCATGTTTTGATTGAATAGAATCAGAATGTCACATAAGAATCTGCAGAAACGAATACATTCGAACAGAACAGACACGCAATGAATTAATGTCTTATGTGTTTAGGTTTAAGAAAGCCCTAACGAATAATATAGTATTGGTCCCTTTTCAAAAAAAAAATATAGTATTGGTGCATCAAGAACAAAGATATATAAATCATTTTCCAGACAAGGGAGAGAGAACAGGAGAGTCCTTGCGACGAATTATGTCCTCCCCACCTCCACATAAACTATGATATTTATACCCTAGTATATAAGATATGAAGAAGAAGATCGAATTGTTCGGCTACCTAATATTATACCTAACCCTACTGCCCATGGCTGCTGCTAAATAATTAATCTCAAAATATTTGCTTGGTTTGACAATTTAATTAATAAAATTGAAGCTTTCCACACAAATATTCTTTTCCACAATCTAGCTAATTCCCTTTACCACGGTCCACGTACGTGACGTTTTAATATTCTAACTCCACTGCTCCAGATCGGGACCTATATAATTTTACATTGGATTAAGAAAGTTGATTTGATTTTCACAGCAAGCAAATAGATCAATGTGTCTTGTTGGCTAGCGGCTAGCCATGAGTATTGCAGTACTTATATATATATATATATATCATATATGTATATTACTAGCTCCCGATCTGAAGCAGATGCAAGCAGAGAGGCAGCAGAAATTGATATCCAAGAAATTGAGTATATATATAGCTAGCTAGCTAGCATGCATATGCATCTGGCATATATGCATATATAGTTTCCTTATTGTAATTATTAGGAAATTGATATGGGGCTGTCTATTATTGTCGTAATAGTTGTCCCTTCTATCTCTAAAGAAATCATATCCATCAAGGTGACCAAGCCCGTGACCTGCAAGTGTGGGATACCTTTCATTTCCCTAAGGAAATGATCGATTTGTCCAGAACATTATCAGGTTCCAGTTAGCTTGAAAATTACAGTCCAAAGGGAGAATGCGCGCGGCGCATGAAAGTTTGGAAGTAAAGTCTTGCTGATATTATTGCTAGAGAGAACGAAATATAATTTGTCTGAAGAGAAATCGATCTGTCTCGTACAATCTCTCCAAAATCCTCGATTTCAAATGGTACCATTTGATGGATTAAGATTTTTTTTTCGATCTTTTGTGCAACATGTGGACAAGAAGCTTAGAATCCACGTAGTGGTATACATAAGTGCAACGGTTAATTTGTAAATCCCTTCGATCGGCTGGTAGATACTCCACATCAACCCATAAATTAACCTTCAACTTTGTTTATCGGTCACGTATGGTATATGTACGTACATAGCGAGTTTGTATTAGATCATTTACAGAAAAGACAGTGTTTTTGGCTTGTCGATCAATGAATAAGCACGGTTTTACAAAAAAAAAAAATGTATGCGCCCCAATTATAAAAAAAGAGAGAGTAATCTAGCCGCATTAGGAGGTAAATAATTCGTCCATGTTTTGGTAGTGTCAATCCTATGCTCATGTTGCACGAACTTGTCAGCTACCTAGTTGCATTGATTCCTCTCGATACATGTTGAAGATGTATGCTACGTCATAGTTATAAACTTAGCGTATGTTCTACATATGTAGCCAAATATCATTGTCAAGTGGAAATCTGTATTACAGTGTATAGATAGCTGATCTACTGGATCCGTACTAGCGATATATATGCATGTCTGCTGCCAGGCCGTAGTAGTAGATTACAAAAAGATAATAATAAGATTTTGGCATCAATCTCTCTTTTTCTTCACGTACGACGTCGTTCAGGGCTTGAGGGTCGGGAGGTTTAGCTAGGCTTCGAAGTTTGTCCCATATGTAAGTTTTGTCTTCTGTTACTACAAAGACTTGACGTCCTACATTTATCTATGCTACACAGCATGATATATACAGCTCTCTTCAATACCATGCATGCATATCTAATACCGATATATATATATATAGTGTTTTCTCATCCTAACTCATAAGCCAAACTACTCTTTATTTCAGGTTAATTCTAATCAAGCTTATCAAGTTGTATATATATACTTGTATAACAATATTTTCCCCAAAACAAAATGTTGATGTCGGCATGTTGCTTCGTTTTGTGATGCATAAAAATGATGAAACATAATCAAAATCTTTAGGAGTGTTTTGACAAATGCATGTAATTTAGATAGATTAATTAAGAACTCAATCTATTTTGGTTCAGCTCATAATTAACCTCATCGATCATTTAACATAATTTGAAAAATGAGATGTTCGTTTTGTTTACTAAGACCATCTTCAATCTTCAATCGTAGTGTTTTGAATCATATTAGGCATTATTTATCCATAAAGTAGATTCTATAATTTGAGCACCTTCAATGATGAAGATGTAAACTTATAGAACTTAATTTATTTTATTATTTTAAGTTATATTTTTATTTACATTGATATTCATAATATATACTAAATTATTAATATTTTGAAATAATTTTGGTATTCATAAAAAATGAAGCACGGGGGTGTGTGTTTGACCAAATTTGGGTTGGATGGGTGATAAAAAGAGTTGGATAAATAACATCCATATGCATTTTGCAACGTATTTATGCAACCCGGCCAACTCCATACAAATGTATAATTGGAGATGAGTTTTTGTTAATGAGTTTCAAAACTCAGTATGTGGCTCCCCACTGGAAATAGCCTAAAGTCCTTCCCAATGATATATGTCTAGGGAATCTAAACGTTTTCGTCGCCTAAGAGGGATTTAGAAGAGGGAATTTAAATCCGTCGTTTAAAAGGAACTTATGAGAGGGAATTTAATTTTGTCGTAATATTCCATCTGCTAAGACACTCTTTGACGACGAAAAAGAAAACGGTGTCTAAATGAGAATATTTTCGTCGCCTTAGAGACACTTAGACGATGAATTTAAATTCTCTCGCCTAATGTGTACATTGTTGATCTACGCATTTTAGGCGTATTAATTAATATATTTTTCTCTACATTTTTACTTTGTTAATTGCTTAGTTTTATTAGTTTTGATTCATTTTGTTGTTTTTAGGTTTTTGTCAAAAGAGACAGAGTAAAGAGACCTACAAGCATTTGAGGCGTGGTAAAATGGAGCAAAAAGAGGAGTAAAGAAATGTTGCCGAAATTCTATGGATCTTGAAGAAGAACAAATGAAAATGATACAAATACAGAAGAAGACATTTCTCCTGCGCGATCCAGGAAAGCACAACCTTGCCGAATTAATAAAGGACCATTGGGCCAAATTTTTGAAAAATATTCCAAGATGATATGGATATGATTTGAGGCCCAAAATATGTGTGATTATCTGCTTTGAGGCCGAGCTCCCCTTTATATAGGAGAATGATAGGTTGTTTCCTACCATAACAAGAAGTCCACATTAATTTCGGTGAAATCTGACCTCATATAGTAAAATGCGATTTTCTTGAGTTATACGCATCCGAATGGCATGATTCTTGCGGCATTGGAAAGATATTTCTGAGGGCTATAAAATACCTTCCTTAATCATCTCAATCGGAGTTGATACGCGATTTCTACAGCTTGTAGAAGTCTGCTATTCTGTAACTTCAGATTTCCTTCCTTTTTAAGTATTAGGAATCCGAATCTCATCAAATCTTGGATTTCTTGCTCTCCAATTTTTCTTGTCCGAAAATACCATTTAATTGCACAAATTTTGGGCCTCAAATCATATCCAAATCATCTTGGAATATTTTCCAAAAATTTGGCCCAATGGTCCTTTATTAATTCGGCTAGGTTGTGTTTTCCTGGATCGCGCAGGAGAAATGTCTTATTCTTTATTTGTATTATTTTCATTTGTTCTTCTTCAAGATCCATAGAATTTCGGCAACATTTCTTTACTCCTATTTTTGCTCCATTTTACCACACCTCAAATGCTTGTAGATCTCTTTACTCCGTATCTTTTGACAAAAACCTAAAAACAACAAAATTAATCAAAACTAATAAAACTAAGTAATTAACAAAGTAAAAATGTAGAGAAAAATATATTAATTAATACGCCTAAAATGCGTAGATCAATTGTGTCGCCTAACTAAACTTAAAACGATGAAAAAAATTCGTCGCCGTAGTAATTAATCTTAAACAATGGAATATTACCATTTTGTCGTCTAGTCCATATTCTAACTAACCCGTTAACCCTAACCCTAAACCTTGATTTCTAAACACTCAGACGACAGAATATTACCATTCTGTCGTCTAAACCATAACCCCTAAATCCTGACCCATAAACCATGAACCATAGACACTTAGCCAACGAAAATACATATATTCTTTGTCTAAGTGTTTACTTAGGCGACGAATAACACGTTTCCGTTTCGCTGAAATTTCGGTTTTATGATTGACTACGCTGATCAACCTCTTAACGAACTTCGTATTTACTAAAATTCGTCCACTTATATAATATTTTATGATGAATATATTTAACGGTTGTTTTGTCCAAATTCAAATTTGTTAATATTGATTTAGAGTGAACATAGACATACGAACACTTAAGTTATACAACATTAGTAAATATATAACAAGTTTTTAGTCTTGAAGAAATTTTTTATTTCAAATTTCAATAATTTCTATATAGTTGATAAATTAAGTTTTTATGACAAAAAAAACATTCATAACTTCGAAAACGGATTTACGAAATATTTTTTACGATCATTTCCGTCTTTTAACTATTTTCGATAATCACTAAATTTGATCGATCGAATCCTAAACTAATCTGAATTGGTTTAATTTTTTTTTAATATATTGTATAAATGTAGTGCTTACATCAGACGGTTATTTTTTTTTATATATAATTTTTAAGGAACTACCCAAAATTAATTTTTCAGAAATTTATGAAAAAAAATCCCTTAAACGATGGAATCATAAAGATTTAGTCGCCTAAGTGTTTTTTATTATTTTTTCTACACTTTTTTTTAGAATTTTTTTTGACAAATTTTTTGGAAAAATTCTAAACACTTACACGAGGAAATTTAAAGTTTCCGTCGCCTAAATGAATTTGTCAAAAAAATTTCATCGACTAAAAATATTCCGTAATGATGGTTGCATCTGGTAATTGCTAATAAGTAATAACAGAAGAGATAATTTTCAAAATAAGACAAGATATATTGTCAACTACAGCCACTCAATTAAAACTAGCTACCCAGAAAAGTTCTAGTCCTTCATCCCCAAACACTCGTTGAGGTCTAAAAAAAACAAGACAACATGCATATACAGCTTGAAGAACATTGCATTAGGTCCCTTCATCACATTCTACTAAATCTGGATTTCTCAGCGAGAACTTGATGCATACAAGATGGTATTAGCACGACCCCGCTTTGATCGAAACAAGTCAATGATCCCTGCACATAAATCCAAACCAAGTGATTGTAATCAGGGACGGAGCACATTAGGTTCATGGTAGGTCCATGTATGCTCCATTAAATACAGAGAAATCGACTCAATGGAGTGGTAAGGTTATGGGATTTTTTTGAAGAGGGTTCCCTTTTTTCTTTTCCTTTTTTATAAATTGTTATGTTTTCTCTTACTTGCTTTCTTTTTGTACAGTTTTGTAGACATATATTTTTCTTTATTTTTTGCTACCATTTTTTATAGTTATGCTTCTCTTCTATATAATATGAACAAATATATTTTTTTGGGTATTTATTGTATATATTAATTTTTTATATATTTGTATGTATTTTCTTTTAATTTCGATGTTTTTGAGCCCCCTTAAATTAAATTTTGGCTCCGCCCTTGGTTGTAATAATTCACTTTCCTTAAACTACACCAAAAAAGAAAGAGAAAATATTTTGTATCTTAAATTATCCAACTACATTGGTAATTAAGTAAGTTTTAATTAATTATTTAATTGTGTATTGTGGTTAATTAAAGTTAGTGCATATGTACGTAAGAGAAAACTTAATGATCGATCGATCAGCTCATTTTCTTTCAAAAAGATTATGCACATGGAAGATCGATATAAGCGTTTATGAGAAAAGGCAAACAATTAAAGTAAGTAAACTTTGATTATCCATGTTGTGCTTTAAAGAAATCAAATGTACTTACGTAATTGTGTTTCTGACAGTTGTTCATGTGTTTGTTCATCAATATATGGAAGATGCGAACTTTTTTAACCTAGAAAGAAAGAGAACACTCGTGACTCTGGTAGCTGCTACTTGCAAATAGCCAAGCAAGGTATAAGTTAAAATTACGGGTGGGAAGTTTTATCGAAAATCGAAATAAACTGAACTGAAATTTGTTGGACTTGAAAATCATGGGTACTGGCGGAGCCAGCCACTGGCTTAATCCCAGGTAAGTTTTTAGAAGTAAAAAAAATACCTACTTCAAGTTAAAAAAAATTAAAAAAAAATTTCATGCGATTATTTTATTCATTAATTCACTTCGTCTGTTTTTGTGTCTTCGTAACATTTGTTCTCCTTAAACCACTGCTTATTTATTCTCTCTCACCAAAATATATGAGTTTTTTGCAAAATTAAAGATGCAGTGGTTGTCTAAAATATTTATCTTTGATTTTTTATCTTGTTTTCAGTCTTTGCTTTGCTCATTCGAATTCTAATCCGTTCAAGTTTAAAGTTTAGAATTTTGGTTTGTTGTGTTTGTAAGATTCTATTATTTTTCTTAGTTTACTATGTTAAAATTAAAGCGTCATGGTGAAGTGACAAAAACCTTAAAAAAAAATCATGCGCTGCACAAAACATCGTCGAGTTACAATTAGGCTGGGTAACCATTAATTCAATCCTGGCTCCACCACTGCTCATGTGACGAAATAATCTAGAAACCAAACCGAACTAAATCCGAATCGAATGACTTTTTATGGTACAATACCGAATAAAACTGAACCGTTCCGAAATGATATATGTGACAAAATTGTGCTTGTTTCTTTACACAACTGAATATATAGTCAACCATTTTGAATCTTTTTTGGACATATATATAGAAAACACTTACAAAAATATTTTAATTTTCTCACATTTCTTCTATCTCTCTATGATTTTGGCTTTCGTAAACAATAATTAACTTAAACAAATTTTTTTGGCCTAGAAATTTTATCGAAAAATTGATTCGAAACCAAAATATAACGATCCGAAAATAATTGGGCCCAAAATTCGTGAGACGGATTTGCCTAAAAATTAAATCGAATAATTTATTAAAATATAATACGAGTTTCGAGGTAATATCTAACCGATCCAACCGATGCCACCCCCAGTTAAAACTATAAGAAAAAAGGAGAAGAAGGGACTGATATCGTTTTACATGATATGAAAACAAAAGGACAAGACCCCAAGGTCATAGACTCGATCATGACTGCCTCCACCCTATGTGACCATGCAAAGACACTATGTCAGAAATGATGCTTTTTAAAATTTCGAAAACAAAATAGTAACGGCAAGTGAAAGTGAACAGCGGAATAGCTATCTGTGTTGTTTTAGGATCTCACATTTACCAAAAGAAACCCCAAGATGTTAGCTTAGCTTAGATTACTAATTTTCACGTACCTTTTTTCTATGAGCTCTACTGAAAATTCCCACGTCCTCCAAAAGATTGGGTTGACGGCGCAGCATTAATGCTCTCCGAATCCAAAGAGCTCATGTGCTCAATCTGAGTTTGCTGCCCTCCGCCGCTCATGCTCCTCACAATCTCACCTACACCGAGGAAGTCCCTAGTCAACCCATCAGCTGACCCGGTTCCAAAGATTGAGGAGCTCCCACCATTAGCGAACGAGTTCATTAGGCCTTGTAGGTTGTTCTCGTTCTCGCTACCGCCGCCGAAAAGGCCTCCTAGGTTAGCGGGAATGAGGGAGGCCGTCGAGGTGGCGCGGTCAGCTTTATTGGCCGAGGAAGTAGTAGTAGTAGTGCTTCCAAAGCTTCTCAAAAGGTTGTTGCTTGTAGTGGACCCCATTTGAGCCGCCTTCTGAAGCAGCGCGGTGGCGGACATATGCGACACGGCTGTAGTAGTAGTAGTACCATGCTGCTGGTTGCTTTGAACTTGATGAGTAGTAGTACTATATAATGAAGGTACCACATTGCCGGAGCTCATGTTATGATCACCACCGCCCATCATGTTAAACTGGTGATCGGGATGAACTAGTACGCTAGTGTTGTTGTTTGAAAGGAAAGGTAGGTTTAACATGTTGCCGCCGGAGGAAGAAGAGTTGTTGTTGTTGCTTGTGTGATGATCAGTAAACTGCATTACTCCTTGGACTTGGTCATTATGGTACTGCTGGCTAGACTGGTCTTGATTCATGAAGAAGGGAGCCGTAGAAGACTGAGTAGGTCGAAAAGACGAGCCTCCGCCGCCGCCCATGGGAGGAGTGAGAGGAGAAAGGAGACCGCCACTGCCGGCGCCGCCGAGTCTCAGCAGGTCAACAGCCGTAAAATGATTGTTGTTGTGGTGTTGAGGGCCCACAACTTGTTGTTGATGGTGTTGAGATAATGCTAGGCCAGTGTTGCCGGAACGTCCAAATAAGGAGCTGCCAAGGCTGCTTAAACTGGGTTGATGTCTTGCACTTTCCTGAGCCAGTGCATCGCAGAAGGCCCTGTGAGTGATAAAACTGTCCCTCCTGAAAACAATTCAAAGCCTTATTGATTACATATGCTTGATGCTTCCATCACTATCTTTCATGGTAAACTAGGTTAAAACATTTTCTGATCACAAGGTCGTGTCCAGAAATTGCATCAACTTAGAAAATGTACGCTTTACTGCACATGTATTATTGATAAAAGTAAAACAGAAAATGAAAAGATGACTAGCCTGCTTCACCTATAAAATTTATTAACCTATCACAAATTGGTAAGCCGTTTAATCCCTATATGATATTGATTGATTCCTTGTTTTCCAAAAATAATAATTTAGTGTACTGAATTGAAGCATCAGAAATGATGGATGTAACAGGACATACATAGCTAGCTGGATGAAAACCCTAATGGGAAGGTTGAATGAAATAATTTCAAACACAATTATTAACTATCATATATACACAAGAGATTGCTGAATCAAATACACAACCCTAAATGAACTATCATTTTAGGTCTTTTCCTCAGTTACAAAACATACAACACAACTCAGAGAATGCCTGTCATATTCTCGTTTGAAAATGATTTAACTATTCCAAAACACAATTGACCAGTTGAAAAACAGTTCAGGAAAAAGAGAGAGAACTATAATATGCTAATTTGGCTAACGTTAAGGTGTCTATGAGACTGAAGGAAGCTAATGAGTGAAAGCAGCTAGCTAGCTAGCGCAGAGTAGTAGTTGTCACATTCAGAAGAGAACAAATTATCAAAGAGGGTCACAGCAAACACCACAGTTACATACATCCATTGCATAACAACACGTGAATACGATCGAAACAAGCCAGAGAGCGTTGTTTCTAATGTTAAACAAAAGAAAGGAAACGAAAATGAACTGTAGCATTAGTACTTCTACTGCTACTGCTGCTGCTTTCCTTTTTCTTTTTCTTTTCCTCTATCATTTTTTCTTTTTGTTTTTTTTAGGGTGTGATGGATGAATGATCGATCGACTAGACTGGACGTGTAATGTAACCTGAAACCATTACGACCATGCCAGTTTTCCAGAGATTTTTCACGTGGGAGCATGTTTTTCTGCCTCAAAACAAAAACTTTAAAAAAAAAAAAAAAATTAAAATAGGATAAGCAAGTGCGAAACAAAATGAGAAAAAAAGAGAGAAAAGAGACGATCCTTTCCAAAAAGTGAGAAAATGCACGCATACTAAAAGCGTGAAACGCTAGCCTCGAGGAATCTTAAACCTAAACGAAGCAAAAGAAAAACCAAGCACTACTGATGGAAGTGATTGATCTGCTGCTACGATATGATTATGCATATGATTAGTTGGAAATGTGAGAGTTTGTTACCTTGAGAAAAGAGTACCACAGTCGCAGCGGTATTCTCTAGTGCCACACGTCTTAGAATGAGCCTTCCAATCAGACTGAACAGCGTAACGCTTGGAGCATTTCTCGCACTTAAACTTCTTCTCGCCGTGCTTTCTTGAGAAGTGCTTCTTGATTCCGGTGAGGTCGCCGAGGGCGCGAGAAGGGTCGTGGTGGACGCAGGAGGGCTCGGGACACAGATAGACCTTTCGTTTGGGTTCTTTTGTAGTCTTCTGCTTTAGCTTCCAAGGCAGGTTGTGTCCTCTTCTGTGGAGTTGTAGGTTCTGCTCCCTTTGAAACCCTTTGTTGCATACCTCACATATGAACCTGTTTGTTGCCATTAGGGTCTTGGGAGATAGTGCTATTACTTCTGCTTCTGGATCTGTTATGAAAAATGACAAACAAAAACAACACTTTAATTACAAAACCAAAAAAAAAACTCATATTTATTAATCACAACAAAAACTACTACAAGACAATATCATCTATATATATATATAAACCAGGACTTGTATGGATCCCGACCATTTCAATCCCAACATGTATGATATGCTAACTAGCTGCGTAGTACTCCCGATTAGCTAGGATTCTTCAAAAGAACGAATTTTCTGAAGAAACTCATGTATATGATTATGAAAGAACAAAAACAAAGATACTTGCTTGGTGTTCCGGGTTGGTTTCTCTTTTTCTTCTGCGGCGGAGGCGGCGCGGCGGCTGTAGATGAAGTTGGTGTGGAGGAATGCTGTTGTAGCTTCATCTGGTTTTGGTCGTCTTCTCTGATTCCAAAAAGTAAAGAAGAAGAAGAAGATCCAGCCATGCTTGGCCGGCTCTTATGAATCTGAAAAGATTCTAGAAGAGACCGAAAACCAAGTTGAGTCAGAACTAGCTAAACTGGTTTAATCTTATCACAAAGATTCCAAAAGCCAGTGATAGGATGGAACAAAGAGAGAGAGCCTTGGAATTACTCTAAAAGTTAGATTAATCAAAAGCCTGAGTCTTTAGCTGAAGAAGGAGATTATGAGAGAGCTAGAAAACGATGGGGGGATCGAATTGAGGAGAAAGAAGGAGAAAAAGGAATCAACTGCACAGCTGAGCTGGGTTTGACGCTTCTCTTTTATTTCTGAGAGCAAAGGGATGTTTGTTATGGTTTTCTCTGATTTGGTGTCATGCACATACAGTAACACATATACACAGCAATTTATTTTCCTTTATTTTTTTAATGTTGTATTCATTAATCTCTCCAGAATTTAACTGAAGCTAGCTGGGTTATTTTTTTTTCTACAGGTCGGTGGACCCAATCAATTTGCAGAAAAAGACATTGTATGGTGCGTGATAGGAGCATGAATCTCTCTCATTTTCGGAACGAAATTTGTCGACCCTCCACCCTTTCTCGGTTATCAGACTCACTATTTTTTTGCTGTCACGTGTGCTTGGTAAAGTAAACCCGTACAGGTCTACTCTTTTAGTTGAGAAAAATACATACGCAGCACGTTTGATTGGTCGGTCCGGAGACCCGTTGAGCCTTGAGGTCGGGCAAATTTCGTTCTCTCATTTTCATATCTTCTATTCACATGCAGACAAAGCCATCCCACATCGCCGTTGTACCAAGTGGACCTAGCTAACCTCACAGTCACACGGCAATTTTTTTGTTAAAAATCAACCTAATACTGAAATTATTGGTACTAGATTTGTATACACAGTACAAGAACACCTGAAGTTTCGCACTGTGATGAACTCGTTTGCTGGAACTTAGCTTAAGCACTACAGCAAGAACAAAGACACAGAGATGGTGATGATTAGATTGTCCTCGCAGCACTATTAGGTTTCAGCCTCTGAGCTTGTTCCGGCTCTTCTATAGTACTCCAAGTCACATCTGGGCCATAACTGTTACGAACAAATTAAAATGTGTATTAACGTTGATCAAGATATTAATTAAATGACCTAATATTTCAAACCCAACCACTATCGTTAAACAATTACATAGCGAAATCAATTCCAGATTTTACATACTGGGAATCCGTTTCCATCGTCACCAACCCTACACTGCGTCACAGGCTCACAGCTTATTATATATGCAGCAACAATACATATATCTATATATATATATCAAGAAAATTAATTAAAACAAACCCTAGGGTTAATGGGTTTCGTTTCGTTTTTTCATTGATGATCATCGAGAGTGACAAAGAGGATACAGTCAAGTATACTGTGGAATTTGAACTCTTGATGGAGACGAGTTGGTTTTCAAATTTGGAATGACAGTTTTTATTCCAAGCCAGCTAAAACCTTCTTTTTTTTCTCATGAAAATTTCGAAGGCTAGCAGAAGATTTGTCATTCTTTGAAATAATGACAGCTTAACTAGAACCCATGCATATCACTGTCAGCTGTGTCATTTTGATAATATGATTGAGGGTGTACATAATATCCCTTATTTCTTTGGGTGGTTCATAACCTCATATATATGAATTATATAAGGGGACCTGACTCCTACCTCGAGACTCATGTCCTACATAGTCCACTCAGTCGACTCTGCACTTGGATGTGTTGTTTCTGTTGCACATCATATCTATATATCCTAATAGTTTTGTTTCTGATCGTTTTGGATATATATAGTACTAGCTAGTCTATTTAAGTATTGCTTCTTGGAAAAGACTGCCTAAAATGAGTAGAAGATGGATTTTTTGGCTATATTTTGTTCTTCCATCTTTAAATTTAGGATTTCGTTTTCATATTGTGGTCTTGGAATTTTCCGAAAGTGGTTTTGATGATTATTGTTGCCAACTGTTTCAGGTAAAATAACAACTATTTTATAGTTGAAAAGTAATTCAGGGTGAATTCATGCGTCTCTTTAGTCACATTATTATCGTCTTATTTGTAAAACAAATGGAATAACCAATGTTGCACTCTTTGCTAATTAAATGGTGTAGTTTAAAATACAATGTATTAGTCGAGTCGCCTAATAGTATTTCGGGTATTTCTTTTTCTATGGGATTCAGGTTTATATCCCCCTTATATTATATCATCTCATTAATCGAAACTTAAGAATAGTTGCAAGTACTTATTAAAAAAAAACTACTTCTTATAAACGCGTAATTGCATCACTCCTTTTCTCAAGAACGTCTTGGTTGCAAGCGCAACTCTCTTCTTCTAGCCATCGGTTTCATACAGAGCACGATCTAGCTAGATGGAGTCGAAACAATTTTCACTCTCAATACTATATAACATTATATAAGATTAAACGAATATATAGAGAATACAGATATTCCACTAATGACAAATACCGAGTGTGCGTATAATATTATATAATGGTGTCAAAACCCTAAAACTTCAAAACATGATAAATGTTTTCCGTTACATGCAGAGTTCGAGAATAGGATTGTCAAACCCAATTAAAAAAATCTTAACTAAACCATTACTGGGGACAAGTAAAGCTTAGCTAGCCACCATGCATGGACAAAGAACATGAAGCTAGCTAGAGAAGACCAAGACCAGAAACCATATATTTATCATGACAAAAAGGGCATGATGAGTTTGTTCCAAGTTTCAACAAGGGCGGCCTTCTGTTGTTTTAGGTTTTAACTTTTAACCTTCCCGTAGGCTTCAACGTAACGTTTAATTAACCATGCATTTTTTTAATTAGCGGTCTATGATTTTTCCCCGTGTCAAATTCAAATAGTTTTGTAGAGGTCGACTACTGGGTCAAAGTCAGTCGGACCGTTTAGGGCTATTTATTGCCTTTTTTGGGAATTAGAGAGGAGACCCTGGTATTAGGGTTTGGAAAGTTAGGCAGGCCCAAGCGTTTCCTATTTTTTTAATTTTAATTGGTTGGGGCCAGGTGACGTGGTTCAGTGGTTGTCTGGATAAACAAACAAAGAACCGTTTTTTTCTTTTCTTTTTGGAGGTGGTTCGAAAGAGAGTGTTTCATTTTATATACGCTTTTGTCTGTTCGGGCTAATTTAATTAGCTAGGCTTTAATCTTGTAAGTACTAGAAAGAAAGCCCAAACGCAAAATTCGATGATTGAGTCATTTAAGCTCAAACCAGAGGTGAGAATTATGTTGTATACATGTGTTTGGGTCTGAAATAAATATTTTATATTAGAATTGAAAGACTGAAGTTTTAGCGAGCGGTCCAAGATGAGTCAAAGTCTTGGCGAGCGGTCCGGTTAGGAAAATGTAGCTTGGCGAGCGGTCAAGTGAGTTAATAGAGTTCGTTTCCAGATCAACTTAAGATTGTAGATTCAGGATAGCTGATTCATGCGGCTTAATGTCTATCATACATTTTCTATTTCAGTTAGGTTTTTTCTAGTGAAGGAGTTGTGATAGTATTAGAACTATATAAAGATAAGACCCGTGTGCTGGATGGTGTTAGAGTTATATTGAGATTCGAAGAGCAAAAGTAGAAGACGTTCAACAGAATTGAAAGATGACTACTAAGTATTATATAAGGAGAGTAAGAGCATTGGAGAAAATGTCCTCGATCAAATACAAAACATTTGCTATACGCAAGTACACCTAGACATCTCGTCAATAGATTCTATCTTTGCAGCTAGACGATCAAAGTGCTTGTCACCGAACGAGTGAGAGTATTGCGATCAGAGGAAGCAAGCATCACGACTGGAAGGTTGAAGAGCTTGTCACCGATCGAGTGAGAGTTCAGATATCCAAAGGGAGTAAACGCGACTGGAAGGTTAAAGGGCTTGTCACATATCGAGTGAGAGTGCGCAAGGAAGCGGTGTTCTCAACACAACCTTAGAGAAGTTGCTATGCTTTGCACTCGTAAACAGTAGTGTGAGGTATCGATTTATGGGGCTCTGCTAGAGACACAAAAACCTAAAGTCCTAGGTTACTAGGCGAGAAGAACCCATTCAGGCAAGGTTGGTACTCTCCTTGTCTTAATCGCTTATCAAGAAGTCAGGCAGCTTTAAGTTCCATATTTCGTTGAGAGATGGTGGCACGCCAGCACACGAAAAACGTACAGGATAAACCGACAACTGCAGTCAAATTATCCGAACCCAATAAAAGAGACTGCTTCCGAAAGGATCTCTCCGCAAGAGATATTTTGAGCTCAAACATTTTGGCACGCCCAGTGGGACAATATTTTTATCTCTAAGTGACAATAGAGGATCCTTACTGAAGGAATTACCCTCAGTGTCGCAAACATCCACAACCGGTTTACCGTAAATATACATCTACTCAGTCTCGTTCATTAAGTAATCAAGCGGTTGAAATTATCTTCGCTAAGGAATATCACTCAACCATGTCATTCAAATCTTTAAGTGAAGTGGAGATTGCGGAACTTACGTTCCCGGAGTACCTAGTTTACGTGGCTAGGCGCGATGAACATCAGACTAACTACTACACGGCTCTCGATGAAAGGATTGAACAACAAGCAAGCAACTCTTCTCACTACTCAAGGAGACAGAATCGACGCGACGTTAGCCGAAATCCAAGCGTTACAGGTATAACTCCATAGAGATCAGGAGGAGAGAGAGGAATCAGAGCCCAGGCAGCGAGTCTTGCGGAAGGTCAGGATAAATTACAGATAGACATCATGCAAATCTTGGGATCAAATTTGGATGAATACCGCCAACATACGGCGACACTGTTGCAAATGACAGACAGGGACATAACGTCTCTAACGAAATTCATTTCTGATCTCGCTAGAAAGACTAGACAAGCAGAGTCTTTCCCACTTGCATGGGAACAAAAGTTAAATAGGTTCATGAACGAATGCGACATACATCTGGCCAAGATGTATGAATCATACGAGACACCGTTTCTTCCCATGCAGAAAGATGATCCAGATGCTTGGCAATGACCAAGGTATTACCGACATCAAACATTCCAGACTTTCTCTGGCGACGATGATTCCAATGTGGCAACACACTTAGCGTACTTCACACTGTAATTGGGGCAGTTTGTCGATAACGATGGACTCAAGGTGAGAGTCTTTGGATCATCTTTGTCAGGATCGGCCCTCGTATATATGGTATACGGGATTGGAAAAGGGCTCGGTCAACAAGTGGAAGGACATGGAGGTTTTGTTCATAGATCACTTTGGAACGGCTAGACCCGAAACTAGTGTTGGAAAGCTCGCTTCCTTGAGCCAATCGGCGACAGAAAGTTTAGTCACCTTCTTGCACCATTTCCGGTCAGAATACAATCTATGCAAGACTCCATTAGGAAAGGAAGAGGTAGTAGAGATGACCAAGAATGATTTAGAGGATACGTACCACCAACTGTTCTTGAATAGCAAGTACTTTTCCTTGAATGAGCTTATCACATCTGTAACTAAAGCTTACAACACCATGCAAGAACGAGACAACAGAAGGAATGCATCCAAGGGAACGTACACTGCTAGGTCTTACGATAGACCAAAGCCAAAAATTGTGACTTATATAAAAGACATAGACGACCAGGATTCAGACTCTGATGGAGAACAAGTGGGAGCTGTGGATTTATCGACAAATAAAGTTATTAAAGCCCCGCAAGCTTCAAAAGAGTAAGGGTCCCATAAAGCTTTCGATAGTGGCTTTCACTAAGCCAGAGTTCGAAACATACACGTACGATGCTAACATGGCCCATGAGATCTTGGATGAGCTCTACAGCATGCGAGCTGTCAAAGCAGATTTTGGACCTCTTCCTGCGGCTGAGCAGTTAAAAGGTAAAAAGTATTGCAAGTTCCATAGAGCATGGAACTGCATTACGAAGGACTGCATCAAGCTGAAAGATCAGATCCAAAAGTGGATTAATGAAGGAAGACTAGAACTAGAGGGAGCAACCAATGCAGCCGCATTAGTAGATTCAAAACCGTTCCCATCACCTCAGGCTAATATGATAGATATCCGTTGGTCATCAACTGATAGTTGTGTTGGAGGTGTGGAAGAATGGAATAAGCCTGTCTTCTTATCTTATTCTTTCCCGTATAATAAGATGGAAGAGAACCTGGACAGGCTGTGTGAAATGGGGTTAATCTCTTATTACCCAGTATTCAAACTCATACATTTACGGTATGAGGGGCCAGCTCAACATTTCTGCAGATTCTATAATCAATTTGGTCATCGAACAGCAACGTGTTCAACCTTGAGAGATGAAATTCAGGGATTGATCAACTGAGAGGTGATTAAAATTAACTACAAGGGAGTGGTGGAATGGCATCCGTAAAATCCTCATGCATCACCACCTCCCAACACAGCATTCACTTCCCCAGACACCTCTTCTGCTCGCAACGCATCTGAATCAACACATAGATTAAAAAGATCAAGGCGGAAGCCTAGACGTAGTATTACATTTGTCCGACCTAAGCGGGCTGAGATAACTTATGATGCATTCAGGCGAGAGGAGATATATGAAGAGCTAATCCAGGCAGGAATAACAACAATTCCTGATAACTGGGGAATACCAGACCCACATCCTGAAGATGTTGGGGGTCTACCTTACTGTCGATACCATCATCGATGGGGTCACCATTCCACGAATGCCTGTAATGACTTGAATTTCAGGATTCAGTAGTGGAATGACGAGGGAGAAATAATAATAGAATAAGAGCCCTCGCCAAGCTTGGCGATCGAAATATCATTGACGGTTGGCATGCTAGAGTTAACAAGGGGCAACCCAAGTAAACGCAAATAGACCGTCGATCTCCAAACTACTGGCGAGAGTCCATCAAGCAAAAAAACTACAAACTCAAATAAAGGAAAAGAAAAAGTGGATCCAAAAGCAGAGTCTCCAGTAGCCCTTTGTGCTCACTGTAAGCTCAGGGGCGGGCTGAAGATTTTCTATGAAGAGTTGGCTGAAGCAGCCAAGGCCTTCCCGGAGTTATTTTCACAATCAGATCGTCAGCCACGCAGCCCACACAGAGCAAGGCAAAGGGATTCCCCAGCACCTAAGATATTCCCCAGCACCTAAGCATTCGCGAGCGACAGAGAAGGTCAGTGGAGCAAAGAAGTCTGAATCAGAAATTGCTGACATGCTCGCCAAGCCATATGTTCCACCAGCTTCAAGAAACATCACTAAGGAGAATGTATGGTACGTAAAGGAAAAGGGAAAGACCATTGCGGTAACTCCAAGTAGAAGAAGAAACCTTCAGCAATGATTTGGAGAAACCAAAAGGGAATTAGAGGCTTATGAAACGGGTCTGCTCAAAGAAGAAGAACTGATCTGCTCCCCAAAAACGCTGGGAAGACGATTGAACGCTCTTACAGTAAACCCCTTAGTGATTTTTGGGAAGAAGTCTCGCGAGCCTAAATTGAGAGCACAACGACCAGGTGTCTTTGACCGTAACCCAAAACTATGGTCCAAAGATAAACAGCCCGAACCTATTCATGAGGTTCATCGTGGAATCACAAAACGTAAACTAACAAGATGACATCTTAGTTTTGATGATGAAGCGATGAAAACATTGGGGCTACATACATCACCTAAGGAAGGGGAACATGTTCAAGGACATGTCACTCCAGGCGAGACTAGGGTTTTGCTGTGGAGACCGAAACCTTTAATCATTGAAGAACAAAAGAAGGCTAGTCTTAACAAGAATTTTCCCCCTTCTAAAGAACAAAGTTCTGGAATACTCATGCCAACAACTATAGATCCTACACCTGAGGATCAGCAGCAACAAGTTGCTTCTCTGGAGGTCACTGCAACCGTGGGTCTCAAGGGACAAAAATCTGAAGATGACAATAACGCAGATGATGAAGAGTTGTTGGATTACGGTGAAGGTGAAGACAAAGAAATAGAAGAATATGTAGAGGAGGTGGATACCAATGTTAACATAGTGTTTGTCTTATCTTCCAAATATGCTTTAGCTTCACAAAAATCATCGGGTGAATCAGTCTCGAGCAAAAACATTAATAATTTGGCAGTGCCAGAAGATGAACCAATATTGACAGAATAATCAGCGCTCGCCAAAACATTGGTGACTGATCCTTCATCTACCAAGGGACAAATGATGTTCGTAAAACCCACCTTGAACATGGCCATGCACATGCGGCCACTATATGTGACAGGAAATATCCATGGAATTCAGGTCAACAAACTTTTAGTGGATTCTGGGGCAGCGGTGAACATCATCACAGTCAAAGCAATGGCCTTATTAGGCGTTCACAAGTCTACTATCCAAGAGACTACCCTTAATGTCAGAAACTTTCAGGGTAGCATTTCTAAGACTTTGGGAATTGTATTTTTGCAGGTGTATATTGGTCCAGCCATCGGCATATACACGTTCTTTGTAGCATAACGCACAGCTCCATACAGTGCAATTTTTGGGCGTGACTGGATCCATAGGAGCTATTGTGTACTTTCGTCCGTCCATCAGCAGATGTTACTTTCGAATATGGAGTCTGGTGAGGCAGAGATTGTCAACACTGATCCTCGTCCATATTCCATGTCTGCTAATTCTCTGGAAGTCAGTTATTACAACAGTGACCTCAGGCCACTGGACGTATGTGGCGTCAATAACAAATGCCTCCCAGTTGGTGTTACGTCCTCCGAGCTAGCTCAGTGAGGTATTATTCAAGTAGATCATGATAATAGCAGACCCTACACCATTGAGCTACCATCCAAACATTCTCAATGATCGGGTCTCTATCAAGTATAGAGACCGAGGCTTGCTAATTTTTGTATGAACCCTTCCATAATTTTCTGATGGAGAGTCAAGCCTACGAGAGGGTTCCAATGATTGCAGCATTGGAATATGTGGATGAAGATGTATTACACGACTTAGATGAGGAGGAAGAGATCAAATTAGCACAAGCAGCCTTAGATGATTTACCTCCTAAAGTCAAAGATCCTATTGAAAAAGTCAATCTTGGGAACAACGAAGAGCCAATCTCTGTGGCTATTAGTAATTTCCTAGAGCATGAAAAACGACTGAAGCTCATTGAATTGCTACAGGAATACGCTGATTGTTTTATAGAAAAATATGATGATATGCCAGGACTGTCACCAGATTTGGTTTGTCACAGCTTATCCATCATAGAAGGAAAGAAGCTGGTAAAACAAGAGATGCGTCGGATGAACACAGAAACAACAATTCTAGTCAAGGAAGAAGTAGAGAAAAATCTCAAGTCAGGGATCGTACGAGTAGCCAAATATAATAAGTGGCTATCCAAGGTAGTCCCGGTTAAGAAGAAGAACGGAAAAATGCGAGTTTGTGTTGATTTTAGAGACTTAAACAATGTAACTCCAAAAGATGCATACCCAATGCTAGTAGCGGATTTGTTGGTGGACTCATTGGCTCGTCATAAGATGTTAACATTCATGGATGGGACAGCTGGTTACCATCAAATTCCAGTGGCAGAGCAGATAGACATAAGACTACGTTTCGGTGCCCAGGATTTGCATAAGTATTTGAGTACGTGGACATGCCATTTGGACTCAAGAATGCAGAGGCAACCTACCAATGAGAAAAGAATTTAATCTTCCATGATCTTATTGGTAAGACTATGGAAGTCTACATCAATGATGTGGTGGTTAAAAAGAAATGCAGGAGTAATCACATTGAACACTTGCGGCAAGTGTTTATCCGGATGAGGCAACATCAACTGAAGATAAATCCAGCTACATGTGTGTTTGGAGTACAAGCAGGAGATTTCCTGGGATTTCTGGTTCATTAGCGTGGGATTGAGATACCGGATGACAAAAAGAATCGATTCTTAGTGCAACCCCACCAAACAGTAAGAAAGAATTACAACGCTTGTTAGGAAAAATTAATTTCTTAAGACGGTTCATTGTCAATGCTGCTGGAAAGACACAACCATTCTCAACTTTGCTCAAGCTTCAAAATCAGAAAGACTTTATTTGGGAGCCCATCCATCAAGGGGCGTTTGAAACCATCAAAGCATATTTGACAAACCCGCCAGTCTTGGTACCTCCAAGACCAGGGGTTCCTCTCAAGCTGTACATTTCAGTTACTGACCTTTCTATTGGGAGTTTATTGGCTCAGGATGACACATCAGGTACTGAACGTACTATTTTCTATCTCAGTCGTACCTTGAATGAGTGTGAAATGAGATACTCGCCAATGGAGAAACTGTGTCTGGCCTTGTATTTTTCAGGATGCAAGTTGAGGCATTACATGTTATCCTTCACCACATGTGTCATAGCACAAACAAACTTGGTGAAATACATGCTTTCGAGACCCATTCTCCGGTGACAGATTAGGAAGTGAATTCTAGCTTTGTCAGATTTTTCCTTGCATTATGTTCCCCAGAAAGCTGTCAAAGGCCAAGCAGTGGCCGATTTTTTTGCCCATCATCCAATGAAGGATGTTCGCGGGGGGCCAGAACTAGAACTCACTCGTATTGATCTGGCACCTTGGTGTTTATACTTTGATGGATCCAGTACGAGTACTATGACCGAGGCAGGAGTAGCATTGGTTTCTCCACGCGGCCAAACCTTTTCTTATTCTTTCAGGTTAGATTTCTGGTGCACAAATACCCAAGCAGAGTATGAAGCACTTATCATTGGTTTGAAACTTTTATTAGATATGGAGATCACAGATGTGCATATATACGGAGATTCCCAATTAGTGATCCGACAACTTGAAACCAAGTATAAGGCTTGTCCAGTATTAGAACCATATGTTAAGCGAGTCTGTCATTTACTCAAGTTGTTTACCGATGTGGAGTTGAGCCATGTTCCTCACGAGAGAAATTATGCAGTAAATGAGTTGGCTTAACTAGCAACGGTGGTGAGCTTGCAAGATAGGGTACGTGAACGTATATTAAAGGTTTAACGAAGGACCCTGCCATCTTTCTTTGCTCGCCAAGAAGAGAAAAATGAGTGGTACGTTGATACCCTCGATCACATTGATGTGGATTTGAGACAAGTTATTATTTCCTATCTCTAGAATCCTAATGATCCGGTAGATAAGCGGATTCGTTTTTTAGCTCCTAATTACATACTCAAAGATGATGAGTTGTATAGAAGATGAAAAGAATGCATATTCTTGCGATGTATCTTTGGACGTGACGCTAAGCTATTAATGAGGGAAGTTCATCTTGGGATAGCAGGGGCACACCAGGCCGGTCCAAAGATGAGATGGTTGATACGACGACATGGCTATTATTGGCCAGGAATGCTCAGAGATTGCATCACGTTCGCTAAAGGTTGTGAAGAATGCCAGAAACATGGTCCGACCAGCCATATGCCCAGAAAACCGTTACAGCCTATAATCAAGCCTTGACCAGCTCGAGGATGGGCTTTGGACTTAATTGGAACAATTCATCCTCATTCATCAGACGGGTAAAAATTCATCATCGTGGCTACCGATTTTTTCACAAAATGGGTTGAACCTCAACCTCTCATAGTATCATCAGCTAAGGTCATCCGCCAGTTTTTATTCGAAGATATTATTTGTAGGTTTGGCATTCCTGAGAGTTTTGTTTCAGATCGAGGGGAAACGTTCATGTCTGGAGATGTAGGCGAGCTTATGAAGAATTTTGGAATACATTTTCTACATTCTTCTCTATACTATGCCAAATCTAATGGTCAAGCTGAAGCAAGCAACAAGATCATCATACATATTCTTAAACGGATGCTTGCGAGCAATGCCAGATTGTGGCATGAAGAATTATTTAACACCCTGTGGGCTTATCGAACAAGTAAAAGAACACCTACAAGCACCACTTCTTATGCATTGATGTTTGGCCATGATGCAGTCTTGCCTTTAGAAATCAACGTCCAATCTTTACTGGTGATGGAACAACATAACCTGATCGGTGAAGATTATGTGCAAGCAATGTGGCAGGAGCATGAAGACTTAGATGAAAAGAGAATATAAGCTTACGACAGTATGTGTGCTGAGAAATGAAAGGTGGCTCATGCCTATGACCGATGTACTCGGGGCATGAGCTTTGCAGAATGAGAATTGGTCTGGCGAGTCATTTTGCTCGTTGGCGAGAAGACTGAAGGTTGAGGTAAATGGTCAGAAAAATGGGAATGACCATACATCGTCGATCGACTTTTAGGCAAATGAGCAGTTCATTTACGTGATCGAGATGGAACCATTCATGCTAACCCTAACAATGGTCGTTTCTTTAAGAAGTACATACAACTAGTCTGGGAGTATGAAGACCCTCCAACAGTGGCTTAATCCAGTTTATTCATGCTCATCTCATTCACTCGCATGATTAAACTGAAGGGACAACACATAGAGATTATTTACATAAAAATAGCCTATACTTGGGGCTAATTTTTTTTTACTTTTGAGCCTATACTTGGGGCCAAGACTTTATTTGTTTTTCTTCTGGATTAAAAAAGTTCACACTAGTCAACTACTGTGGCTGAAGTTATGTACAAACTACATCTGAGTTTATCAATATAAATTTATTATAAGGAACTCTTTACTCAAAATGACAAGATATTACATTGATAAGAAGAATACAAGGGCTTTGCAGCCTTAAACTCTGATACTAAATTACTATTTTACTGGCATGTATTTGAATCTGCGGCACGGCGGCTCATCCACGTCATCATCGTTGTCCTTGGCGTCTCCATTGGCGGCGAGGGCGGCGGAAGCGACGGCGTTTTGGCTCTGTGTGGTTGGGGCCCACTTGAAGAGCAAGAGATGAGATGAAGAGGAGCCATTATTACCATTAGTGTAATTGTTGGCGGCGGCGATCTGGTGAGAGTGAGAAGAAGAAGAACAAGAAGGGGAGGGGGTGACGTGGACCCACTTCTTCTTCCACTTCCTCACGGGGCCAGTGAAAACGGTGGTCGGGCTGTAGCGGGTCGAGGTGCGACCGGTTCGGGCCCCGACTCCTTCCATTGTTTTTTTTGTTGGATCGGGGCGGATCTCTCCGATTCGGGTCTGCGTCAGATCTCGCGGCAAAATAAAACTATCTAATCAAAAAACTACAACCATACAACTCCCTTAAGAAAACATCTATTAAAACAAAAGCTACGAATTTTCTCAAGTTTAACACCAATGGAGAATACCCAATAGAGATTAAAGCCTGACGAGTGACTGCTCGGCCAACCGATTCTACTCTGTGGCTCGCGCCTCATGCTCGGCGGCTCTCGCCCGCACCAGCTCTTCCATCCATACCCGTTGAGATTCCATCTCCATCGCTTGCCTCTGAAGCTGCTCCTGTAGCTCATTAGTCCTCGAAGATCCCGATCCGTGAGAGAATTCAGGAGTCTTCTTCAGCAGTCTTTGACCCCACTTTCCTAGCCCCCTGCAGTAGAAAGTGTTCTTCCTTGGATGGATCGCGGCTGCCATGATCCTAGCCGCTATGATCGGATCAGATTGATCAATCTGATTAGTCGAAAGTTCCGCATCGGAGGTGTTGGGATAACGCTCTCTCGTCACTTGAGTTAACACCTCTGGAATGACCTCCTGAACTCTTACATAATTGACAAAGAAAAATAAAATGTTAATTAATATAAACAATCAAAAAAATTTAGAAATATGTTTATTTTGTTATAAGGACACTTATAGCATCTTCGGGGGACTACGGATACACGTGTTGCATTGTATAGAGAAGCGGATGGACTTTTGGGTGGTTGGCCGCCTCCTCGATCCCCGACGACGACGACCCGGCTGGAGGCGGGGGACTCGGCGGCGCATCTGCTCCTCCAGTATTTTAGTAGTTCATTTGTGTAGTTTATTATATCGTTTTTTTCCCAATTCCGAACAATATTTTAATTTTTATGCGTTTTTCATGTATGTACAAATTAATTTTTATTATTTAATTAAGTAATTAAAAATTTATTTTATTTAATTATTTTAACATTTTTAATTATTTAAATGAGATTGGAGTTTATAAATTAAATTATTAATATTTTACAACAATTTAAAATTTATTTTTAAAAAATATTAAATAAGCACTTGGACGACGGAGATCACATTCTCCGTCGTCCAATTCTCCGTCGTCCCGCAATGGATCCTGCAAGACTTAAGATTTCAAAGGGTGCTTTATTTGCTACAGCTTTGACAGTAAGAGGGTAGGAATCTGTGATCCAAAAATAGGCAAAAGCGTTCTGCACCTCTCCTGAATATCAAAACACAAGGAAGTGTCGATCACATATTAATTTAATATAAAAAGTTATAAGAAGTTAAGAACAATACTATGAAAGTGCTTACCATTCTTGTGAGTGAAACGCTCCCATGAACGCTTAGGAAACACTCCATGGGTGACAAACGCACTAGACTTAGCTGCACCATGAGCAGCCAAAAGTGAAGAGTTTTCATAGTATTCCCGGAGCATCTCGGGAATCAGCCGAGAGGCCATAGCATTGATGCATCGTAGCTCCATACTTAGTGTAAAAACAAATCACATGTGCCTCCAAATCAATGTATGCTCATTAAATGCATAATCATAAATGCATTCTCGTAATTGTATAATCGTAAAGCATACTAATAGACTTGCAAATCCACTATGAAAATTAAAGTATAAAAATCAACGTGGGATAAAATGTCCACTCACAGATAACAGCTAGCCTTAAGGCTCGACGAAAGATCCCTCGCCACAAACTCGATCAAGATCACCTGAATAATAGGGATACAATCAATATATATTTGATTTCAACATACGGAGCAAATACGTCAAGAACCCCGCGTTCTCGAAAAGCGTATCGCTCAAAATATTAACGAGGATAACAAAGTTCTCAAAATACACCAAAACAACCCTCGTCCAAAGTTAACACACTCAACTCAACTTGAAAACCTCACGACTCTCTTCTATCACCCTTCTCTCCATTGCTAGTTTCATGTTGGTTGTCCGATAGGCCCACAATACATTTGCCAGTTGCGAAACCCTATTTCCATTCGCCATCTGATCCAACCGACTTCTAAAGCCTTGCAGTATCATCTTATTGGATGCCTTTGCTTGTTCCTTCCCTTGGGGATGTCGCGGGGTGGAGAATGTCAACTAGAGCCCTTTCTCCTTACAATATTTCATGACCTCTGCACAATTGAATAGTGGTTCGGATTATCGGCAACGATTGTCATGGGAACTCCAAAGTGACATGTGATCATCTTTCATATGAAATTCTCGACTTCTGCTCCCCTAATTCTTGACAGAGCCTCAACTTCAATGCACTTCGAGTGATAATATATGGCAACTAAGTGGTACTTTTTCTGTCCATCCCCAGTCTCTGTTGGGAAATCCCCAATGATGTCCAACCCCTATTTGAGAAAAGGCACATGGTGAGTGTTTTTAAGTCCCTTGCTACACAACAGAGACTAAATGATAAGGTTGGATTACAGGACAGACTTTGGTCTGTTTTTAGTTGTCTATACATTAGTTACAAGACAGACTTTAATTTGGTCTATCTTTAGTTGCCTGTACACATATGTATCATGGTGCGAGCACTACGATCCGAAAAATCGTCCTAGCCACATCTGACTCATCGATCCTCAACTGATGGTATCCGGACCTGAGATCGATCTTCGAAAAGACTGAAGCTCCCGTGAGCTGATCAAACAAGTCGTCAATCCGAAGCGGAGGATACTCGCTCTTCTCTGAAGCCTGATTCAGCTTCCAGTAGTCGATGCACCACCTCGTCGAACCATCCTACATTCACACAAATCCATGAGAGAAATAAACTATAATCAGCAACAGAACAGAAAGATAAATACAGTTTGTTTTTTCAAATCCTTAAACAGTTGATATCCGGTCTTTGGATCCACATATCAAATATGGATACATTGAAAAAAAAGAGGATTTGAAATGCCAAGGAAGCTAGTTCAGCATATCAGAAGACCTTTTGAAGCAGGCTTGGTGTTTGTTGCCTTTCCCCAGTTGAACTCCATGTTCTTCCTCTCCAGTGTAGCCGTGTCCACAGGGCTTGCAGCCTCTTTGCATCTAGAAACTGAGCGGGTGACTACGAGGAAGACGAGGTGAGTTGTCCCTCTGGATTGTGGCTTCGTCACCCTATAGAAACACTGGGTGAGTTAGCCAAGGCCAAGGCAACACCTGGATATAGATATTACTATCTAGTCTAGGTTTGGACATGGATATTACTATCTAGAGTCCACAATATGTACGGTTCTATCTGGAGGTTCTTTCAGATAGAAGAACCAGAGCAAACACACAAAAGGGGAGTTCATCTTGCAAAGAAGTTTGGAAGGTTTGATCACAAAGCAGTGAAGAGAAAACCTTTTATAGAAAAGAGTTATAGCGGTAAGGCTTTGCGAGAATAAATGCACCCGTTAATAGATTACACGCGTCTAATGGAAATTGGGCCATGATACGGTTTATCTACCCCTAGAAGAAAACATGATGAATGAAAGATTTTTGGCACATGTAGAGCGTATTTTGAAGATTTGATAGTTGACGCGATACGGATTCTAAGCTTGGAATTATAGTCCATTTAATCCAGATTGTCAGGGCAGGCGAGCGGTTAGGTTCTATAAATGAAACTAGCTTCGTTTGGTTAATTCTTGGAAGGCTTGATTCTGAGGCCCAATATGGTATCCAAGGCCCAATTAACATACTGATTCCAAAATTTGGACTAGACAGACATATACTCAAGAAGTTTTGGAATACCCTGAATAACATAAAAAAGGCTTAACTTTTGTGGCCCAATAATTACAAAACGAGGGTTTTTTCCCTCAACAACATTTTTACAAATTCAAGGTCTCGCCAGGATTGTTTATACATGTGTAGAGCGCTGGTAGCTTCTTCTTCCGCATCTTGCAATAGTTGAGCTTGGCTCTCTCCTTCAATCGCAAGTTGGTGAACGGACGCTCGATTTGAGTGAACATTGGACCTTAGGCAGTCCACCTCAGCCTGGAAGGCAGCTAATTCAGCTTCTTTGGTTGCAAAAACCTCTTACTGAGTTATTGCATCTTGCAGAAGGGTCTAGATTCTTTTGGTTTTCTTTTTATGTCTGGCAAGCCAATGTCTCCACCGCCTCTTTCTTACGTTCAGCTTCAAGTTTCAGACAGTGGCGGGCTTCACTTTGACCAAGAAATTCATGAAGTTTTTCCTCAAAATTAGGTATATTATGGAGGAATTTAGTAGGGGCAGTGGCCTCAAATTCCTAACTTGTTCTTGGACGCGTTTGACGTCTTGAGGGGAATCCAGACTACCATAAAGGATCTTCTGGAGAGCAATATCAATAGCAGAAGGGAGACTCTTTGCACTCAGTTTGGTTAAAATCCTTCGCAGGATTAATATTTCTTCCTGTGGATTGGGTGCTTGAGAAGGTAGTCCCTTTGATGAAGACGAATCTTTGGTTCTTTCAAGAGAAGTTTGAGGTTCTTCATCAATAGTATGAAATGAGCTGGAAGGCTGGTCCATGGTGGTCATTATGGAAGGCTCAGAAGAATGAAGTTGGCCTGACGAGCTTGCCTTTTCCTATGGATTTGCTTGGGAATCAGGAGCCATTTGGTCACTTGTCAGAGGAATGGGTTTGGACTAAAAGAAATGTAAAAAGTCAAAAGGCCAATAAAAAAAGAAATTAACATACAGAACAAAGTAAGTGAATGGAAATCTTACTTGGACGGGGACAACTGTTGTGTTTCTTCAGTTGCTTGGAGCTTAGGCTCTGGCGAGGAAGGAATTCGAATTTCTTGCTCTAGAATGACCTAGTCGTTCTGAGAACTGGTGCCCTCGCCAGAGGAGGAAGGAATGAAGCAAGATTGAAATTCAATCTGAAGACGCCAAAATAGAATATCAATATCAACTGGCTTTTTCTTCTCTTCTTCCTCAAGTTCCCTTAGTATGATTCTAGCCAGAAACCTGGCTATGAAGTCTTTACAGTACTATTTACGCTGTTTATGACTTCGAACCCTGTTTCATGATTTTTAGTTCCAAACATGATGCTGGAATCATCAAACTTTAAAATGTAGGCTTTGCAACATCTTTCAAAAAGCCTTTCTCCGAGTGAGTCGATAATATAGTAGGCTTCATCTTCAGCTTTGAGGATGAAGAAGTGATCGTTCCAACTCACTAGGTACACCTGAGGCTTGGTGCTCTTGCTGATATGGTCCCATATTGTATCAAATGATGCAAGATCACCCAGGGCTGCAAACCTCTCTAGGTTGAAATACCTAATGAAGGAGTCATCAGACGAAATCTTCAAGGGTCTGATGTTGGCCTTTAGAAAAATCTCGAGATCATAATGTTGATTTGGGTAGGAGTTGGCGAGGACTTTATCCTTGCATAGTTTCTGTCACTCTGAAGAACCTTGGACTATGAGGTCATCAAACTCGAAGACCGTGAGCATGACTTCCAGATTTGCACATAGCTAGTGAGCAATGGTGAAAACCAATGATGAGCATGCGCTTGCCTCGGTGGCTTTGTCACTCAGTTAATCAAAGGAGGCATGAAAGACATGGGCTTGAAGCTTGGGTTGTCCATCCCTGCTGTTAATCTCCGTAGCTATCCAAATACCACTTGAGAACACTTCAGGCCTGGAGTGGGTTTTCCTGCGCTTATGAGACTATAAAAAAGGTGGGTCAACTATGGTTCAGTGAGAAAGTTAAAGAAGCAATTGTTCTGGGTGAAGGATTTGCAATACTTACTGTTTTCCCAGAAGGATTGGACATTTTCTTCTTAAAGGCTTATATGGCGATGGTCACGTCTGTGTCTTGGGTGTGCCGTTGATTATAAGAGGGAAGAATTGGTCAAACACAATATGAGAAATTGCTAATACATGTGGCAAATTTGAATGTAAGAAGTATACCTGTGGCCAGGGAGTTCTACTTGTGTTTTTGTATAGCTTCCCAACAACTGCCAAATCTTCTTCATTTGAAAACCTTTTGCCAAAGTCACAAAAGATGTTGGCAAAACGAGCAAGCGGTCATATGCGTCGTATATCTTCCCAAAGTTGGGAGCGCCATACTTGGTACGACTCGGTGACCGATTGAGAGTTCACAAGTGGCTTCGTCAATTCAGGAATAATCACCGTCGGGAAGCTAAAGTGTTCATCTTGCACGTCCAGTGCTATAAGATGACTTGTCCATTGCCAAAGAGTATATTTGTTCACAAAACAAGCAAGGGGCATGGGGGCATCTTGGGTGAGCCCCAGTTGTCTTGAGAAATGGTTTAGAGCGTAGAGCTCATACCCGGGGCTCGAAGAATCAGGGACTGGCAGGTCCTTGCATGTGTGACATTGAAGGAAAAGGTTCCTCGCAAGGTCATCTTGCTCTGGCGAGGGCATAAATCCGTTCGCAAGGCTGCCGGGATGATGACGATTTAGAATTACTTCAACTGCTACAGTTGGAAAGTCTTTATGCGAGCAGAGGTGGTTGAAGCAGGCTACATAGGACCATGCTTTAGTCCTAGTTGGTACAGATACCAAGGTCTGGCCCAGAAGCTTGTGTTCTTCAAATGGAGGGACTGCTGAAGGGCAAAAGAAAGGAAAATACATCTGCAACCAGAACTCTACCATCCAGAGTGGTCCTGGTTGATTAAGGCCGAGATTTGAATGGACGACTTGCCTCAGACCATAGTAGGTGTAGGCGAGAACGAATTCAACCAGACCCAGTTGTTCACGATTGAAGAGGCTTTCGGCAAGGTTGGTCCATCATCTGTTGACCTTTGTAGAAGAAGGATAGAAGATGTACTTTGATAGCCAGTATTCCAAAAAGGCTATGCCTCCTTGATCGGTGTCTTTCTCCTCCTGTGCAAAATGCTTAACCCAGGAAGAGCAGAAGGAATGGCGATTGAGGGAGGCCTAAACTGGTGTCCCAATTTGGTGATTTTGTAACCAGGAGTTTTCAAATGCTGGAACTCCAAAAAGGGTATATAGATCAACAATAGTAATGCTCACATCACCACAGGAAAGACGGAAGCAGTTGGCGGTGCAATCCCAAAAGCACATGGCTGTGGCGAACGGTGCTCTGTTGCCACCAGCAGGGAGTGAAAAGCATAAATCGATGAGTTGGGTGATGCCGATCACTTCCCATCGTTCAATATCTTGTCCGCGACGGTGCCGGTACAAAGCGAGATCCTCTGCGTTTAGATGCTGCCACTTCCCAATTAAACAAAGGGTATCTTTGTTTGTCCATTCTTTGAGCTCTGCCTTTGGATGCTCTTGGAATATCAAGACTGAATTGCAAAGGAGATGGTGGAGAAGTTGGAAAAGTTCTGGACTGATTGGAGTTTCCAGAAAATGACCAAGTAGGCCAGTGCCTTCACTTGGGTTGACATTTAAGGAGATGATGGCCTCTGGGTTCTGTCGATTGGCGACGACTTTGAGGTGTCTAGAGAATTTCTCAACGCCACGGTCTGAGTAAAGAATGGAGATGTCTTTGCGTGGAGGCATGTTTCTAATCGGAATAGATGGACGGCGGCGAGAATGAAAGGTTTTAGCTTTTGGCTGAGGAGGTTGAAAGATTAGGATCGAGGCAAGTGAATGAGTCTCGTTGGGGAATGAGATTTTGTTGATGTGGACTTATGCTTTTATATTACATCATTCGAGTGACGCAACTTTTTAGAGGAGTTGTGTGACGTGGCGCTTGCGTGTGATGTTACCGTTTGGATTAACAGCGCGTCATTCGGGTAATATTCAAGTCTTTTTGCTTGCATAGATAATTTAAGCTCAAGGCTTGAGGGGTAATGTTTGGGCCTGAAATAAATATTTCATATTGGGCTTGAAAGACTGAAATCTTGGCAAGCGGCCCAGGATGAGGAAGGCTTAGCGAGCGTCCCGGTTAGGAAAATTTGATAGTCGCATATTTATGCGTCTATTCGGTATTTAATTTGTTCCCTATGTTTAGTTTTTTGTTATTAATTGAGTGAATTAATTATGTTTATTTATTTTTAGGTATTTTGGAGATTAATGAAGAAAATTGGCGTAAATAATATATATTGGAGAAGCATATTGCAAGTAGGAATTATAATTCATGAAGGATACAAGCTGGAGTCCTTGGTGAGAGATGCTTGGCGAGAGAAGAGATTAATTAAGAATGGCTTGGACTTGGGCTTTGGAAAGAAGTAGAGTTTGAGTAGGATTTGGCTAGCACGTGGGCTGCTAAGTTAATTACCTTTGCTAATTATACATATATAAATAGCCTAGGGGCTGACAAAAGGACGACTGAGGGGCTGGAATTCTTGGGAGGAGGAGAAAGAAAGAAACAAGAAGAAACAAAAAGAAAGGGAAGTTCTCATGCAAGAGGCCTAGCCCGATTCCGTCGTCGTCAAGAGTTTATTCTTTCTCTTTTATTTAATTTATCTTTCATGAACTCTTTGATGTTATTATTTATGACTTTTAGTAGCTAAACTCATTGTTGAGGGGTTGCTTGAAGCCTCGTACATGAAGTATTTCTAATTCATACACTTTAATCTAGTTTTGCATATTCAATTCGAATGAGGTTTCTTTTTCTATGTGACTCACCGTATGAATTCTTGTATGTTTACTTTGGTGCGCAACTTAGTAGGCATGCTAGGGTTATATTTTCATGAGATACGGGCGACTGAAGATAATTTCTTCCACCGGATTCTCTACAATGATACGCCGATTTTACCGTCGAGTGATTGAAACCCTAGGTCTAGCATAACACGCCCATAGTGTACTTGTGAACTCTTGTAGCTTCTCAAACCTTTTCTAGAACTTAATGTTTTCTTCTTTGTAAACCTCGGGGTCCATAACTATGAGTTCATATAGGGATAGATGTAGGGGAGGTCCATGACAAACCTGCATAGGCATAAGGATTAGGTAATAAGATGTGGTTGTAACGATCAACTCTTCCTGGGAACTTTCATTAATTAGATATGTGCATTAGGTTAAGTATGTGTTAGAAATGTGGAATGACGGTGGCGGATTGCATTCATCTTAACTCTTTAATCATATAGTTAAACACATTTGCATTCATTAGCATATTTACTTTTAGCATTTACTTTTATGCATTAACTGTAGCTTATCCGATTCAATTCGGTACTCAAATCAACTCTGAAAACCCTATAATTTTGTGTGGTAGTCCGCCACTGTGTCTAGTTCATTGTGACCAAATTTTGTAGCATTTGAGTCTATCTAGAGTAGGTTCGTAGTGTCATTAGTGTACTGTAGTCGAGTCTGTCAGCATTTCAGTTTCGTGTTAGGATTTAGTTTCACCAATTCCTTGTGTTCGACAACCCTTATTTATCTTACTACATTGATATATCCAGGTTGTGAATATGGTATATTTGAGAGGTGTTTACTCGCCTTGTCAAAATGTAGCTTAGCGAGCGGTCAAGTAGTTTATAAAGTCCGTTTCCAGATCAATTTAGGATTGTGGATTCAGGATAGCTGATTCATGCGGCTTAATGTCTATCATACATTTTCTATTTCAGTTAGGTTTCTTCTAGTGAAGGAGTTGTGATAGAATTAGAACTATATAAAGATAAGACCCGTGTGCTGGATGGTGTTAGAGTTATATTGAGATTCAAAGAGCAAAAGCAGAAGACGTTCAACAGAATTGAAAGACGACTACTGAGGATTATATAAGGAGAGTAAGAGCATTGGGGAAAAGGTCCCCGATCAAATATAAAACATTTGCTATACACAAGTACACCTAGAGATCTCGTCAAGAGATTCTATCTTTGCAGCTAGACGATCAAAATGCTTGTCACCGAACGAGTGAGAGTATTGCGATCAGAGGAAGCAAGTATCACGACTGGAAGGTTGAAGAGCTTGTCACCGATCGAGTGAGAGTTCGGATATCTAAAGGGAGTAAACGCGACTGGAAGGTTGAATGGCTTGCCACATATCGAGTGAGAGTTCAGACATCCAAGGAAGCGGTGTTCTCAACACATCGTCAGAGAAGTTGCTCTGCTTTGCACTAGTAATGGGTAGTATGAGGTATCGATTTCTGGGGCTCTGCTAGAGACACAAAAATCCAAAGTCCTAGGTTACTAGGCGAGAAGGACCCATTCAGGCAAGGTTGGTGTTCTCCTTATCTTAATCGCTTATCAAGAAGTCAGGCAGTTTTAAGTTCCATATTCCGTTGAGAGACGGTGGCACGCCAGCACATGAAGCACGTATATGATAAACCGACAACTGCGGTCAAACTATCCGAAACCAATAAAAGAGACTGTTTCTGAAAGGATCTCTCCGTGAGAGATATTTTGAGCTCAAACAAGATGGATCATACTCATAATTGCATATTACAATACCCAATATAAACTCAAGTTCATTTTTATACATCTTTTCATTTTTTATAGACCAATCATGATTGTTTCGTTACCTATTGGACCCCTACCGAATCTTAATTAGTTTGAGATTTGAGATTTGAGATTCCAGAAAACTTGGTTTTTGTTAAGGCTTGATTCTGACCGGCTCAAAAAGAGTGTCGTAGAAATCATGTTGGACCCCGAAAAGCTGTCGTTTAAAAAAATCATCTCAAGATATAGGCAAGCAACCCAATGAGTTTCCATCGCTTGGTATTGCATCAAATCTCGAGACAAGGAAATCCAAATTCATAGAATCGCACAACGCACTAGCCAACCCTCAACTCCTCAAGCCGCGAACATTTTCCCATTGTAAATATTATTCTTTTAACATGATCATTCTCTTTACTTTACTGTAGTGATCACCTGATACTAATACACCCCTAAAATGAAGTCAAGAAAAGAAAATGAAAGATGTCTTTCTTAATTTAGGACCATAGCAAAAACTATTCAATGCCCATAAACTTAAGCTTGAAGTTGGATTAGTAAAGCCCAAACTTTTCTAAACAAATAGTGGGCCGGCCCAACTATCTTCATTCATTCTGTGTGGTTGTTCTGAGCTCAGTGTGTCGCTTCTGAACCCTCCACCCCCCCCCCCCCCCCAACTCCAATGGAATCTTAGCTCCTCAGACTATCACCGTCTCTCATGGAGTCGCCGGCGCTCCCAACTTTCCGGCCACCTTATTCCGGCTTCTCTCTCAGTCCTTCTCCTCCAGACACTCTCCTCCTCTTCCACAGATGCTCATTCCGTCGCAGCTTCTTCCGCCGCAACAGCAACCGTTCTTCGCTTCGATTCGCCGCCGCGGCTGCTCCGGAGAACAGTAAACCTTCCGGCGGCTGTTTTGACGGCGACGGTTTTTTCGGAAGTTCCAAGTTCGTCGAAGTCATCGGCATCGGTAGCCGCAAGGAGGCCGTCGTCGATTTCTGTCTCGAATCGCCGTTCAGTTTTTCGTCTCTGCGATTCTGGTGAGGACTTTCTGTATATTCTTTTCGCTATACGATTTCAGTTTTGCTTTAGATTAGAATTTTAGAACTAAACTAAAACCATGTGTTAATGTTGATGTTCATGTTTTGGCTATGTTGAATGGCGTTTTGTTGCAGGCATATTATGGTTAACGACTCAGGGAATGCACAATTACAGCGACGGATCGTCGGAAAAGGTCCATTTCTTTAATCACGAGCTTTGATGTTATAGTTTGCTTAAGTAAATGCAATGTATTGTGGAACTGTGTTGTATGACTTGGGGTTGATTTACAGTTGCAGATGTGGCGCGGATGGTTTTGGAAGTGCCGATGATGTCATCAAAGTTGTGTCAAAAGGCTGTTATACTTGTTTGTACATTTCTTACCTATTACTTGTTGTTCATGTGTAGAAGTTACTAGGAGTTGAATGTATCATCCATTAAGGGATTGATGGATGTGTTTTTGTGGCGTTATTTATGAGTATTGTAGCTTATAGCATTATCATCATCAGCACCAGTATTTCGTGGCAATCTAGTGGATGCGTTTTTTAAATGATCCTCGTAGTTGGATGTAATTTACTAACACAGTATTTTTATCTGTTACTTTTTTACTATAGGTGGCAAGTGCTGGGTATGGCTTGGATCTCGTGATCGCAATTGATATTCTCAAAACCATAAGATCCGCTAATGGTTATGTGGTCACTATTATTATGAAACCATTCAGCTTTGAAGGACAGAGGCGCCAAGAGGAGGTATTGCTTCGCAATTTTTATGACACATATTGGTATGGTGAGTGAATTTATATGCCATTTGAGTTATTCAAGTGTAATTTGCAGGCCAGAAATCTCATGGAAAAGCTACAAGAGCATACAAATTTAATTATTGGTGAGTGATGTATTACATTTCCTTTACATTGAAGTTTAACCTTCCACTATTATTAAGAGGAGCTAATGGGCCACTTTCTATTATGTTGCTTCCTTTTACATGCAGGTCTTGACACCGACATGTTACTCAAAAAGGACTTGGTAACTTTAGATGAGGCTGTCAAGACTGCAAACAATGCTGTTTTAATGGCAATAACTGCTGTATTTGCTTTAACGTCTGTAAGTTTACATCTTGCACGTGTCTTTGGTTTCTGAGTTAACAGTAGTTTGGATCTGACTTGATTATTATTCGTGCTCATACAGGATGCACATAGAAAGTTTATTGATGCGTCCCATTATGATGTGAAAAATATTGAAGTTACAGAAGTAATTCAAGTAAATGTTCATACCCTACACTTTGCAAGTCATGAAGAACTACTAAATCATATATGTTATTCACACAGTTTCTCGTGTCTTGTTATCTTGATCAGCATATTGTTAACGTTCTGACTTTGCATTTCCAAGTTTTAAGAATGTGTTCTTTACCTTTCTATATTTCAACAAGACTAATGCAACCATGTGTAGGTTTTGGAAAGATTTAAAGAAGCTAAAATTGGATTTGGGGCTGGATACAACATCAAGACTTCAATTTTACGATCAATGTATGATTGCCCTTTCCTCAGTGTGGGCGTAAAGGTATGTTTAAACTGGACTAAATGTAGATTGGTTACTTTTTGGTTCCTCCCATGCCTCGATAATTTTGTAGATAGGTTTTCTAATTTTATGTACCACATGATTCTGTTATTTGACTTTTAGAGTTAATCTGCTGTACAATATTTTCCTTCGTCTCATTTGCATGCTTATAAGGTGGATTGTTTTCTACGGGTTTTATAAGATCCCCTCAAACTTGCCATTTCTGTCTTGTTTGAATTACTGATTGTCTCCTCATTTTCTGCCTTTGGCATTGACTTTGTCTGTCTGTCTGTTTGTTTTTCTTTTTTGCTGCTGCACAGGACTTGGATGGCATGGTTGTGTGTATTGTTGCAAGTTCAGGAGCTATGTATAACAATGATGTACAGGAAACTTTGCGTGCTTTTCGTCAAACTACAGAATATGAAGGAGAAATCTTAATTTCTACAATTAATGAACCTAGTCTAGAGCCCAACCTGCTAGTCACAACAGTGTTTATCTTAGGGTAATTGCAGCTTTTAAAATTTTGGCCCAGAAAGTTTGATTGATTTCTGCATGACACAATTGGACTTTTGTGTGCTAATGTATCTTTTTTGGGTGACCAGTTTTGCTGAAAGGCAGGTTCCTCAGAGAAGTAGCATATTGTCTGGACTGGCTCAGCATTTTCCGTTCTTTTTTAATCTATTTAGTAGACATCAACCGCAATCAAATGATGCCGAGCTAAACTCATCACTTCAAAATGCATGCCTTTCTGAAAAGATAGATTCATCAGACCCTAGTGAGATTGAAACTAGAAATGCAGTTGACGTTGAATACTCCGAAGAGGCTCAGACAGGAACTAATAGCAACTATAATGATTTTCAAGTTTCCAGGTTTATTTGATCTCTCACATTCAGTATACTAATAGCAACTACGTTTCAAAATTGTTCAGCTATACAATATCTTACATTATCCTTTCTTTTGGGTGCTATTCTAGTAGTGGATTTGAGCTGAACGAGACTGGAATGTTTGAGGCTGGTATGGAGTCGTCTGGTATATGTGCTCCCATTACTGAAGGTAGCTCAATTGCTACTCTTTGAAGCCTTGTTTTTTTCATAACAATATTTTACATTATTGCTTTACATACAAGTCAAAACATGTTTTTAACTGTTTACAAGTTATATGTGGATCTAAAAAAAATGCCATACCCAGAAACTCCTGCTTTCCAAAGGCAGCTGCTTGCTAGTTGGAACTTGGGGCAGGAATATCAGATTGCAAAGGATTGGGGAAAAGAGAAAGGAGCTGAAGATGGAGCTACTCTGATGCTTGATAACCTGAACATCTTCAGCCTTCCAGTTGGTGTGAGGTCTCCAGAAGAGTTGAAGGGCAATATCTCACTTCCGACACAAAACCCGGAGACAAAAAACAATGATGTTAAGTCGCAATCAGCTGTGAATCTCAACATGTCTTCTTGGAGTTCGTTGACCGACTCAGGGATGGAGGCCGTGAGAGAATTTTATAGTTCGGCATCTGAACTTGTAAAAGGAAAAGATGCAGATAATCCCAAACAAAGAAATCTCTCTGCTCGTGCAGCATCTATGCTGGTAATCTGTCGTTGTGAATAGTCTGAATTAGTATATACTGGATTTTGGTGTAATATGCTATGAGGATATATCTCAAGTGATACAGTATGTTATCTATTGTGTATGGTGTAGTTGGCATCTTCACAAACAAGAAGATTAAGCTGCTTTACCTTTACTTCATACAGGAAGCAGAACGTGATGCACCAAAAAAGTGGAGTCCCATGGTGGAGATGCAATACAGAGGAGGAATCTACAGAGGAAAATGCCAAGGAGGTCTTCCTGAAGGAAAGGTACCTCCTTAACCTTATTAAATGAGAAGAAAACTAAAATTACGATTTTTTGGATATTACTGTTGAAATGTGGTTCATACAGTCCTAAAGCAATTTCTATAGGGTCGTTTGATTCTTGGAGATGGAAGCATCTATGACGGTATGTGGCGCTATGGGAAAAGATCGGGTCTGGGTACATTCTACTTCAGTAATGGGGATACGTTCCAGGGATCGTGGAGGGATGATGCCATACATGGCAAGGTACTTTTGTTTATGTGATGGAAGTGATATTTTGTTTATAATTAACAATATAAGAAGTTATATTGAAAGCTTTGAGAACGATCTAATAAATAATATGTTTTTTTTCCTGGGATTACATAGGGTTGGCTTTATTTTCATACTGGGGACCGATGGTTTGCAAACTTCTGGAAAGGAAAGGCCAATGGTGAAAGTCGATTCTATTCAAAGTCTGGTCATGTCTTCTTTGGCCATTTCCAAGATGGCTGGCGACATGGTCAGTTCATATGCATCGATGTCAATGGAACAAGGTTGGTGTGTTCCTTATGACTTCAATTTTCCCTTGTATTTAGTAATAATCTGGTTAACGTTTGTTATCACTGTGTACAGGTGTATTGAGAATTGGGATCAGGGTGTTCTTGTAAGCCGTAAATTGGATACTGATATCTGTGATGAATAGTTTTCTTGTAATTAAGTTGCATATTGCCGTTTCTTTCCTATTTGTGCACCAGCTAATTCAGCTTTCCTGTACTAGTTGCTAATCAGGCATGGCTTCAGCTTTGTTAAATTTCAGAATATGAAAAACACCTTACCGGTGTTAAGTTCTTCCGATGTAAAGTTGTAAACTGATTTCCTTCATTGCTGAATTTGCTGGTGCTTGTATAAGAAATGGAGACTACTACAATGTACAGCAACTTCTTTACATAACTTCTTCACAAGACTTATATTGATTGATGCTGCAAGCTACACCTACGCCTTTATAATTGATAGTCAATGATTACATACTGATAGATTTATACATAAAGGGCAAGTCTATACCTAAACCTCTGCAAAATTTCTCAATCCCAGCACATGTATGGTTTATGATCAGTTCTCAATTCTTTTCCCCAAACCAACTCGTCGAATGACCTATTTCTTCCGATGATGAAGACCTTCAAGTCCTTGCATTCAAAAACTAGGAACCACCTGTGAGGAAAAGTCTCAAAACCTATGTACAGTACAGTACAGTTCAGAGCACTGTTCATTATTGTATATCGTGTTCAGCATCACTATCCGGTACAACATAGCGACGGAGAGAATCAAGGCTGGTTTGAAAGGAATATAAAAACAATGAGTAAGACAACAGTTATCGAAGATGTGTGGTGCTAATCAGCTAATGTATTATGCAACAACGATAATTCATATCTAAAAAGTTTCCAGACATGGGTGTACTTGTCTTACCTGCAATTCTGAGGAACCCCCCATGGCAATATCAAAGTTCTCTTCAGAGTTGGTGGCAATGAGAGAAATAGCTTCCAATTCTGAACCATGATTCTAAGGTCATGAAGCTTGCTATCTAGGCCATAACAACAATTGGCATGCATTGTGCAAACTTGATTCAAATCTCTACTAGGTTCGCAAAATCCACCAAAGTAAGCAGTGTCCAGAAATTTTATTTTCAATCCAATATTGATGGTGGAGTTATCAAACTTGATCATATTGAGAACATCCTGATCATGGTATCCAGGGTACGTTTCACGTGAAGAACACCAATATTTGTAGAACTCTATTGACCGGTTATTGGCCTTCACATAGTTAAACCCTCCATTAGGTCTGTTATGCAAATCATCAGAGCTGCCTAAGAAGTGATCGCAAGCAATCTGAAAATCTGCATCAAGATAAAACTGCGGAAACGGATCCCTGAACCACATAATATCAGCATCCTGGAGAAGGAAATACCAACCATGAGGGCCTTAAATAAAGTGAAAACGTAAAAGAACTAGAAGCTGATTATATTACAGTCATCAAGTAGAAAACCAATGTACAATAACACAGTCTAGTAGTTAATTTCTTCAGTTGGGACATTAAAAACCATCCTGATGGGAAACTTTTGGCCTTGTCTATACCTAACTTGATTGAAAAGAGAAGTCACATCGATGCAAAAAACGAAGGGGCGCATAGAGGTTTAAGTAGAAATTTGCAAACTACAGATACATATGAATGACGTTTTCGTTTCTGAAATGATGATTGGTGAAAAATGAGATTAAATGAAAGAGCACAGATTACCGTGAAAACAAAATTGTACCCCATCTCAAGCACCGAGCGAAGAAAATCAATCCTCGCCCACATCATCTTCAAGTAATGAGGCGTCATAAAGTATGCCTCCCTCCGAAAATCAACTCCTTCAGTAGTGACAAGACCAAAACAATGTGTATGCACCTCCAAACAACGACGAAATGCCTTCTGATCCAAGGCAACAATCACCAAATGATTCAAGAGCCTCCGTGTGCCAACTCCAATCCTAAAGCTCTCAAGAAACAAGTCAAGGATCGAATCTGGAGCTGCCCACGCTTCATTTAGCGTCGTCAGAATTACCGTCCCGTCTGCCATTGCAGCATCCTTCAAAACCTTCTCAATTCCTCGTTCCACACTCACCTACATTTACACCGCAACTTCTTCTAATAAATTACATTCATTTGAGGTTATTGAGCTCATTTCTACTCAAAAAAAAAAAATTCAGAAACACAATGTTCATTGCTCAATGACAAAAGCTTCACGAAATTTAAATCAATAGTTTAATCAGTTAATGCAATCAAATCAATTTTCACATAAAATTGAATACTGTATAAAAAACAAAGAGAAATAAAAGAAATCCAGGACTCGCCGGAGTAGTGTAGACGGCGGTGAAGGAAGCAGAGGGATAAGAAGAGAAGTGATGAAGCAGCCGGAGCGCGTCGGAGTCATTGTAGAGGAGCAAGCACGCCAGAAACACAGCCAGAAAGAACAGAAACCGCCGGAACAACGCCACCGATTCCGGCAACATCACGCCGTCTCCGGCGCTGTTAGTGGAGTCGAGGCTTAACGAAGAAGAAGGAGATGTCGCCGGCAGTAGTCGCCTCCGGTGTAGTAGAAGACGCATCAAAATCATTAATCATCAAAGTTAGAGAGAGAGAGAGAGAGAGAGAGTGAGTGAGTGTGACTGAAATGACTGGCCAAATAGGGTAAACACATTTTTTTTTACTTAACTTTGTTATGCTGTAAAAGAAAAGTTTGGCCAAAATCTTATCTATCTATCTATCTCTATTAATTAAGGCAGAGGCCCTTAGGACAGTTGAAAGGTAGAATTTTCAACATTCCTAATTTTGTCCTTGGGTTTTATAATTCGTCAAACACAGATCTCTATCAAGCATGGACAAAAGAGTAATCGAGAACTTGGAAAACTACTTTTAGCCTTCCATTCCCGACCTACGCTCCTGTGCTCTCTTCATTGAACTCAAATCGGCCTCTCTCGATTTCTCTCTCTCAACAAGCACGGCGAGAGAGGTTGCTAGGTCTCGAATGGCACATGTGAGAACGGTGGCACAAGACGGCTCCGGCGACTACTTACCTTGCAGGAGGCCATCGCACCATGATTCGTATCACTCCGGAATACTATCGTAAGTTCTCTCTCACTCCTTACTCCCTCGATCCTCTCTCTCTCTCTTTTGCAATCTAAGTTTCTCTGCTTAACGGCTCCATCATAACGAATCAGAAGGCAGTGAGCAATTATGTACTTGAAGAAGCCCCAATGGATTGAGGGAATAACAACACCCAAGCCCTCCTCGCCGGAGTCCACATCAGATTCTCCCGCCACCGCCGTCACCGATCTGGTCAACTCTTTGACCACGCAGCGTGTCTACCGCGAGGTCACCCTCGCCCTTCGTAGCGGCCTCAGAGACCTCCGCGCCGAGTTCTCCTTTCTCCGCGTCCGCGGCCTCCGCTCTAATCTCAAGTTCCTCCGATCCGTCGCCGAGTCCGATTCCACCATCAACCTCTTCTCCCAGACCCAATCCATCCCCGACCTCCAAGGTAATCGAAATCGAAATTGAAATTTGGAATTTGAAATTTGAAATTTGAAATGTGTTTCATTGATACATTGTAGATTAGAGGTAATCCGATTGATAAGCTCTTTTGAACTGGTCTTATCATCGATCGTCAGAAACATAATAAGCTCAAGTTGAACTGTCCTAACATCACTAAAACAGGATTCAGGAGTAAAATGCTGAATGCACTAAAGCCGTTCTCAAAGTCTAAACAAAATGGGATGTTTATAAATTCATGTTATGCTCATTGCCAATCTCAGTTTCAGCTAACATGGTTTGCTGACAACTCTACAATTATTGGAAGCAAGGCGAGCTTCACATTATCCATATAGCAAAAACCACAATAACTTTCATCACCTATATATTTCCTTATATAACAACAGTCTCTAATGGGATACTAGCCTTCCTGCACGCGCATATGCGCGTGCGAAAGGCGTCGCGCTCGCGCGTGCGACTTTTCGGTGACATACTTAAAAGTGTGCAATTATATCGTCTTCATTTAATTTTTTACTTCCATTATTTTTTTTTACTTCTGTGTTCGAATAATAGATATCTCAATTAGATCAGTATTCGAATAATAGAGATAGGCCTGAAAGTGCACGATAGTATCTGTCGTGAGCAATGAACTTGGACAATTAAGTGAAGACGATATAATTGCACACTTTTAAATATGTCACCGAAAAGTCGCACGCGCGAGCGCGACGCCTTTCGCACGCGCATATGCGCGTGCAGGAAGGCTAGTACTATTATTAAAGAAACAATTATTGTTAATCATAACTGATTTTTATTATTAAAAGGTCCTTAAAATATTAAAAAACTTTCAATAACTTTTAACCTGAAAGGATAAAACAATAAATAAAAAAATTATAATATTTAAAAGAAAATAAAGAAATATAATCAAGATCGATCGACCCTTAATTTTCTCACAAAATTGATACTGATAACCATCCCAAGCCTATATTCCTATATGGAACAGGATTCTCTCCTAACGGAGAAGTCCTTACCACTATCTAACAAGATTATCTTGACCGTCCGATATAATAGACGATCAAGATTTGATTTGTTTTTTTCTTCCCTGTCATCTCGTCTCTTCTCTTCTCTTCTTCTCTTCTCTTTCACTCTCAAAATGTAGCAGCTCTGACTCTCTCTTTCCCAAATTACAGACTCTTTCTCCCTCTCTCTCTTTCTCTCCCAAATTAATCAGGCTTCGATCCAAGTTTCATAAACTTCATCTTGGCAAGCAAAAGGATCTGTTATTCCTTCTGTGTAATCAAATATCCAACCATCGAAAACAAACACACACAAAGTTGTGGAGGGGGCTTATACCGAGTGGAGGTTGAACATGCCCTATGTTCTTATTCCCACAGTACCTCCTCTCAGATCTTAATTTTTTGTTCAAAGGTTTCGCATCTAGGTTTTTTTGTTAATTGGTGCGTCCTGATTTTGGGATTTCATATGTTTCTGAATTGCTTTGGATTTGGATCCTTGGTCTGAATTTTGTGTTTTGTCTGATTGGAAGTTTTTGGATTTTTGCATAGGTGTGCTAAATTGAATTGTGCATCCGGTGAGGGATCAGATATTCACTTTATTGAATCAGGAATACTCTTGGAATAAGATTACAATCTTTGAAACAATTTAGCAAAAGGTACTATTCTGTTGTAGATTGCTGATTCGTGTAATTGTCTGCATTTGGTAGCTGATTAGTTGGATGCTTATCGTGGATCAAAAGACAACTTCCATTTCAACTGTTTTGTGATCTGATTGGATATTCGTTTAGTTTAGTTATGATGGTAGAATTGTTTTGGATCCACTAGTAGGCCCATTTGTTCTCTGAATTGGGTTTGAGATGTTGATGAGTTTACCTCTTTCAGTTGGAATGAGACCAGAGATATGAGAATGTTCTAAGCTTGTGTACCTGTAAATTGTAGCGAATATGCAATCTGACAGTGGCAAGCTATTCATTGGTGGAATATCATGGGCCACAAATGAAGAGCGCCTGAAAAACTATTTCAGTGCGTTTGGGGAGGTGGTGGAAGCTGTGATCAAGAAGGATCGGACCACAGGTCGTGCTCGTGGATTTGGCTTTGTAGTCTTTTCTGATCCGTTAAAAAGCAAAAGGATCTATTATTATCCACAGAGATAGAGACGTACGTAGGGAAAAAGTTGGGAAGAGAAGAATAGAAGAGAAGAGAAGAAGAGAAGAGAAGAGAAGAAGGGAAGAGATAATATGAGAGAAAAATAAAAACAAAACAAATCTTGGCCCTCTATTAAATTTTACGGTCAAGATAATCTTGTTAGGTAGTGGTAAGGACTTCTCCGTTAGGAGAGAATCCAATTCCCATGGAATTCTCTCGGATAACTACTTTTATTCAGAAAAAAATAAAACCTTTTCTTTCTCGATCAATTCCATTTGTAGAGCTGCCTACCTTCAAACTTGAAATTGGGTTTTTCAATCATGCATGCACATGCTATTTTTCTAGTGGTACATTAATAAATTATTTAGTTCAGATTGTGATTTAATTTGATTTTCTTAGTTAGCCAGTCAACGCATTTTATGTGTTTCTGGTCGAGTCAATTTTAGGACTCGGAGACGGTTTTAAATCAAAGAACTGTTTGTGATATGCGCGATTGCGCGAGTAAATATCCTATATAGATTTTCCGAAGTGATCCGGTGTGGGTGACTCATGTATTTATTTGACTGAAGTAATTGAAGCACAATTATTTGAAACTTGTAGATTATTTCCAATCTAGTTTCGTTTTATGTGACTTCATTACATGCGAAAAAAACTATAACGTAACTGTAAGAATTTATACGGTTCGGACCCCCTCTTCGATTCGGTTTCTCGACCTATGCCATCTTATATGTTTCTGATCGGTTCATTTTGGTTCCTTTTTTTTGGTAAAAACTGCTTCGAGTGTAAATATTGGAGAATTTTTCTTTTTATAAGTCTCTATTAATTAAAGCAGAGATCCTTAGGACAGTTATAAAGGTAGAACTTTCATATTGTCTTTAATTGCCCCTGTCAGAGATTAAGCTGTCCAGCCTCAAATAAAAACGGAAAGGGGTAAAACAGTACGAAACAGAAGAGAAGGAGAAACTGATCGGTGGGGAAAATTCGTTCAAATATTTAACTGCCCCTCCCTATCGTCGAGTCGTGCCCGAAATCCCAATCGAGATCGTCAGCGACGAAGAGATGGCTCTGCTCGACGCTGCCTTCGTCTCCGCGGCTCGCTCTCTCTCTCTCTCTTTCCCACTTAACTACCAATGTCAAGTCCATTCGCTCCATTACCGCCGTATCCAAGCGAAGGCTTTCGTCGGGTTGCTCCGAAATCGAGGATTCGGGTCGGCTGAACACGAAGAAGACTCGGTTGGTCGTCACCGATTTAACGGGCACGGTACGTAAGGACTTTCTTGAAACTTGGTGCTCTTTGTTTCATCGTTTGGGAAAACTGGGTTTGGGTTTGATTGTGAATCGTTTCTCGGTTTTGGGAATTGGGTTCAGTCTATATTTGGTTAATTAGCTTACTTTGTGTTTGTTTATGAAACATTTGGGTGTTATATGTTATGGGATTTTCCAGACTGATTCAATTTTGAATTCGAAATATGTATTGTAAGAAAGCAATAGATAGATAAATCAATGGGTAGGGTGATTTGGGATCTTTGTCTCTACGGTAGTTTTTATATTTCAAGTTCCAATTTGACATCTTGGATTAATTTTCACTTGGAGAGGTAAATACATTTGAGTTTGGGTGATATATGTGTCTGTTATAGTCTTATGAAATACACAAAGTAGCAACTGTGTATTTGAAGAACTGCTAACTACATTACCTTATGAATTCGAATGGGATTTTGACTTGGGAAATGTTCTCTATCCAAATATCTCTATTAATCAAGAAAGCAAATCGTAAAAGTGTTCTGCTTTTTCTAGAGTATAACTTTGTTTAAGTTTTGTGGTGTTGTAATTGGTTTCACTGTTAGCAAGCAGAGTTCTTAAATATGATTGTTATGTTCGTAATTTGAAAGTTGTTAAAATATTAATTTGTATGAGCTGTGATAGTGTTTGGGCTTTTAGCTAGGAGACATCTACTATGCAAAATGGAGTAAAAAAAATTGTGTTAGTGACTAAGCTTATCAGATACTCGAGAAAGCAATGTGATTTTCTTATAAAGCTATCTCATTTTACAACTGCAGTTCCTCTGGGGACTTGGTCTTCAAGAGGATGATGCAGAATGCTATGACGTATACGGGCTGGATGGAGAACTCTTGGAAATGGTTCCGAAGCCTTTACTTGCTGTGCTGTTTCTCTATCCTTTAACCACTCAGGTATTGTTTTTGCTTCTAATGATTTTTTTCCTAAGTTTGTTAATGTACATCGCTATTCAACTAGAGTTCTTTCTCTGAAACATAGTGTATTAATTAAGGTAATTTTGTCAGGGTTGAGATATGGGAAATGTTGGTGTTAACTGGACAGTTTGGACTTGGAAAATTGCTTGATATCTGGTCAATTTAGGTCCCTCTTTGTTATGTACATACATGGTGTATTGATGTTTATGAACAGTTACAGTTGTTTCTTTTAGTAGTCCTCTCATGATTCCTGTGAATGGCAAATTCATTTCTTTCTTGATGTAATGTTGGGAATGGTAAAGCCGATTGAAGCTGCTGATAGGACGCATGAGTCATGAATGTCATTGGTAATTTTGGCAGGGTTGAGATATGGAATTGTTGGTGATAACTTGACTTGATTTGTTTCTATTTTAGAGCATGCTAAGTAAGGCAATAAATCGGATACAGAAGGCTTGAAAAGCCAATTACAGCAGCCACATGAAGTACCCAGATGATGAGGAAATTGCAAAGATAACAGGTCTTTCTTTGGCGAAAATCAGATCTGCTAGCAGATGCCTAAGAGTTGTGGATTCAGTAGATCATGTCTAGAAAACTTTCCTGTCTTGCTGTCATGCATATGCATGAGTTTTCTTTTGCTATGATTGGAGTTGAATATTATTAGCTCACTGTGTACACTTCAATCATCTCACATGCTCAGCTATTAAAGCATCATAGTTAGCCACATGTGACGATTTTGAAAGTCAAAACACCACATTCGTTAATCATGTTTTATATTTAAAGAGAATTCAATTGATTTAAGAGAAAATATTCTGTGTTTTTTGTCCAGGAATTTACACCAGACATATCAGTTGAGAGCCCTGAAGAATCTGTCATGAGGCAACATGACAGCCACCAAAATGCAAACTTACAAGGCTGTATGGCAGTTGCTATTAACTATAAGAGAAGAGTTGCCTTTCTTACTGTATATTAATGTTACCTGCTTCCTCATTTCTTTCATTACTGGCCTAATATACTGCTAATGTTGTTTTAGTTTATTGGTAGGGATAAAGTTTATATCACCTCTGACTTATTGTGCGCATCATTGTCTCCGATAGTTGATTATATTTTGTTGAAGTGGGGAAATGGATAGTAGTTTCAACAAAACCCTTTTCAGTGATGTCTAATCCCCGATCAACCCCTTGACCAAATGTTTCATTTTTGTGTTTCGTAAATGACAAGTCAATGTTTTGAATAAATCCGACTGTTCTCTATCTGCAGGTGCAGCAGGCCAAAAACAGCTGCCATCAATTCCTGAGATGGGATCTACTTCTCAAGACCGGAAAAGGAAGCGGTTTGAAATAGATGTAGATGAGGAAGCATTCGGTTTGCAGAATCAGTTGATTGATGTCATGGAAAGGAATGGTAAAATGCTGGCCGACTATTTTGAGGCTCAGAATTCGCATTCTCAACTGGATAGGGAGCAGAGGAAAGAACATTCTGATAGCTTAATTGCTGTTCTCAACAAGCTTGCAGATGCATTCATGAGAATTGCTGATAAATTGTAGAGAGGGCAAAGAAGTAAAGAGAGATTAAACAAAGTATCTCTTAAAAAAAACCAAGACAAGTGCAAAAGAGAATGCAGTTACCATGAGAGCAGTTATCCATCTGATATCTATTTATTATGCAAATAGAAGATGGAACGAAAGCCACTGCTCACGGGTTCTTCAATTGCAGAAAAATGTATTGTAAGCCTTCAAATATACAGAGTTCAACCATATCGGACGTTTGGCAGTATCGGAATTCAACAACGTTTTTCCTAATAGTAAGCCCACTCCACTTTCTCAAGTGCGAATTTTGAATTGATCGACAAGATCGCTTTCACTTTTTGCATTGTCTTCTCATTCCACAGTTGAAATTGAAATGGGAAAGAAGAAGAACAATGATCACGAAGCCAAAGTAAGTAAACATAGTTTACGATTCAATTGCTGGTTAAAACTTCTTACCCCTAAATCGATCACAGAATTACAACTTGGTTTTCGAACATGTAGGTAGTTGTTGCAGAATTCAAAGTCTCAATGCACTGCAATGCATGTGAAACGAGCGTTGCCAAACTTGACCCAGTGTGAAATTTGATTGGCGATTCGATGGAGAGAGGCGGTTACTGCAGCCGGGGTAGTACCAGAGGGAGAGGCGGTTATGGAGGCAGAGGTGGCGGAGGAGGGGGGAGAGGCGGTGGTTATGCTGACGTGGTCTATGGCCCCGGAGGTAGGGGAGTGGCGGTCGAGCCGGTTACGGTGGCGGTGGAGGTTACAACCGTCAACCGCCGCAACAGGATCAGCAGTGGAGTCGCGGCGGCCGGGCTTCCGATCATCAGTCGTGGAGGTCGTCGTCTCATTCTTCTCACACGAATACATGAACTCTTTAACAGAATGGTCAGTGTTCTTGACTTGATGACTTCCATACGTATAGTTCAAAATAAAGAAACAAACTTACAGTGATCAACGCTTAATTTTGGGAAAACAGAATCTGGAATTTAAATTTTCGTTCAGATTTGATGAGTGAAGGTTAGATATACAGAGCTGTAACTGGAAATAATTGAATCATAATTGTTGCTGTGGTGGTTTTAGGCCTTGTGCAATGCTCAATTGCTTAGAGTTGGTGGTTTGAGAATTGGATTTTGATATGCTTTAGTTCCATGTTTGCAGGCAATTTTTGGTGTATTTGATGGGCATGGAGGTGCAAAAGCCGCCGAATTCGCAACGGAGAACTTGGGGAAGAACATTGTAGATGAAGTTGTGAGGAAAGACGACGACAAAGAAATTGAGGAATCAATCAAGCATGGTTACATGAATACAGATTCTGAATTTCTTAAAGGGGAGTTCAAGGGCGGATCATGCTGTGTTACAGCTTTGATCAGGAACGGAGCACTTTCTGTGTCCAATGCTGGCGACTGCCGTGCTGTATTGAGCTATGCTGCATCGTTGACCCATAATTATTATGGAGCTTTTGGACTATTTTATTCTATGAAGATTTTTATATTTTTTGGATTATTGAGTAAAGTCTATATCTTAACAGGAACGAAGGTTAGTCGGGTACTTGAGAGACGTGAGGGAAGAAAATATATACACTGTTTTAATAGTTTACAGACTAGATAGATATATACTTGCAGAAAAACTAAATATTATAAAGAGCTTTGCTGTTTGGTGGTGACAGAGTTTGGAATGCCACTAGGTTGTGAACAAAAATGGCAGAAGTTCTCAGTATGATGAAACCCATCTTCTTTAGCTATGTTGCTGTGCTTATGTGCATTGGACCCATCAAATCCCAAGCTCAATCTGGGACTCTTGCAGCTGATGAAGGTAAAGCTTCTTACTTTGGAATCTCAGTGTCAAGTTTTTATAGTATGAAAAATGCATAGTTAAAGTCTCTTCATGCAATCTACAAGTTGTTGGGATTGAAATTGGAATTGGGGTTGTGTAGAGTTTGGGGTTTTTACAGTGATAGAGGGAAGAAGCAAATTTAGAAAAGCTTTATCATACCCAAGTTCAGTTTTTGCTTGCTGTTTTTGTTATATGATTCTGATATGTTTTGTGGGTGCGGGCTTGGCAGTGGAAGCTCTTCGTGAAATAGCTGTACAACTGAATAAGAAGGACTGGAATTTCAGTGACCCATGTAGCAATATCCCAACTTTACCGATCCCACATACTGACCAGTACAACAATACTCTGGTGTGCAATGTCTGCCACATCTAAAGCATGTATGTTGCTTTTAGAAGCTATTAGCTTTGCTCAATTTCCTCAAGTGTTCAAGTTAATAGTTGGGGAGGTGTAGTAATTTATAAATTAAGCACTTAACAATGTGATACTGGTGCTCAACTGCTAAGGCAAGAGCATTAATTTATCGACTTCAGTTATGTTGATATTTAATCTGGAAGATGAGGATGTTATAGATATTTTCACCCTTCTCGGTAGATCTCAATGTACAGGTTTCCAAATGTAGTAGATGATATAGTATTAAAACTGTCTCTTCATTTTCATTGCTACTGTCCTGAAACATTTACTCTGGGATATTGAGCACTGAATCCATAACATATGATTCTTAGGATCCCTTGCATTTTTCTTATGGGCCCGGATCTAGATGGTGTTCTTCCACCATCTCTGGCGAAGCTACCTTATCTGACGATAGTGTATGAAGAGATTTCAACTATTTTGCCTCTTTATTTATTACCACAAAACTGTTAAGCTTTTATCTGATAACGCTCTTTCTTTTTGCTGATTGATAAGACTTCACCGGAAACTCTCATTGGAATTAAGTTCATTGCTCAGAACCGTTATAAGAGTACCAATAGTTGAGTGTGATATCACAATTTCTTTAGTCTTATCTAGAAGAAGTGAATGCAGAATAACGGTTCCGAGTACTCTTACAAGAGTACCAATAGTTGAGGTGAATTGATAAGATCCGTAGTGATTTCTAAACATCGTGACGATATCAATTTATCTGTTTCATGATAAGAGGTGAATTAACTATTGCATTCCTAAACGCCTTTCATCGATAAGACGATATAATTGCACACTTTTAAAAATGTCACCGATAAGTCGCACGCGCGAGCGCGACGCCTTTCGTATGCGCGTGCAGGAAGGGCTAGTATTAATATAATATTTATAGATAGATATAATAAAGGTCGTTACTTACGCGCGGGTTCTATTCTGTTTATGAATCATCATCGTCGTCGTCCCATTCTCTCTCTCTCTCTCTCTCTCAGAGTTCTTCTTACAGTTCAATTTTCACTGATAGGATTCGATTATGATGATACAAGCTTATACGAGACATTATTATTATTAGATTAGACTAGCCTAGAAGAAGAAGCTAGGAGATTGTCGAGATATTAGAAGAGAAAGAAGTAATTGGATTGTGATTGATAATATCCATGGCGACTCCGGGACCACGCAATCATCATCCTCCTCCTCCGCCGCCGGCGACGAGCCCTAATTTCGTGATTCCGAATCCTCAATCTGTATCCGAGTATATGCAAAATTTGAACCTGAATCGGCCGAGCTTTCCGGGGCGCAATTCTCGAGGCCCGGTGGTCCTCCGGTAAGGCCTTTCGTCCAGCCACCGCCGCTAGGCTACGGACCTCAGAAGCAGCAGCCTCCTCCTCCCGCCTCAGCGGCGCGACAAATTGCGCCACCGCGGCTACACTGTATCCGTCCGCCGCCGACGAGAACCGGTCACCTGATGCCGCGTTTTGCACCGCCGCTTCCGCCACGTAATCAACATCCTCCTACGATGACAATGCATGCATTTTTGGGCAACGCGCCGCCGCCTACTACTACCGGTCCTCCTCCTCGTCGGAGGCAGCAGCAGCAGCGATCGCCGTTTGCGGTGACGTCACAGCCTCCTCCTCCTCCTCCTTATGGATCACAACAACAAGCTTGGACAATGCAATCGAATCAAGTAAGTCTCGATTTTTCGTGCTTAGTTCATGATGAGTAGTAGTTAGCTTTGTTAGGATTTTGTGATCATGCTACATTGTGGTGGAAAGTTGATTCCGTGTGTGTGTGTGTCTTATGAGTTAAGCTGTAGTTGTATTTGCATATGAATCATGGTTGTGTGTATGCATTGCTTCAATATTCGACAACAGAATAGCTCTCGAATGACCGGAATTTTGAATAGTTTTAGGTATCACAGCCTCCACCTAGTTCTCAATTTTCACAAGCACATGGGTGGTCAGGAATGCCGCCACCACCAAATCAGTTGTTGACTGCGATATCTCATGCTGTGGGTCAAACAGGAGCTCCCGTGGCAGGTCCATCGAAGATTGATCCTAATCAAATTCCACGACCCACTCCAGATTCCTCCGTGGTTCTGCACGAAAGTCATCAGGGCAATCAGGCCAACCCTCCTCCGGTATATATGGTTCTTCAACTTATGAATTATTTTGTTTGTGCGTGCTGCAAATTGTTTTAGTAGGGTTTTTTTTCACCTCTTAGTGAATGTGATTTTCTGAAGCCTGCCACTAGCGACTACATTGTCAGAGACACCGGGAACTGTAGAATTTCATATCAGCTACTGTATGAACTGTATGAACAATGCAGGATGAGGTTTGAATGAATGATTTCAAAAAATTACAATAAGTGATCACATCGATCAGTATAAATATTACAGAGATGAACTTCTACATAACCAATGTATAACAAGTTTTCTGGTCAATCCAGAAGATCACCAAGAATCATAATTTGGTGCTTGATTCAAGGAGATTGTGACAGTAACTTGTTTATGAAGCAAACAGAAAACAAGGAGCTGCTAAAGCAGCTTCTGTTGTTGCTGTCTTTGAACCACTTTGGTCTCCGTTGCTTCTGCCTTTGAACTACTTCGGTCAACACTCCCCCTCAAGTTTGGGGAAAGAGACTCTCTAGAACCAAGCTTGGAAAGGAGGCGATCAAATTGGACAGAGGGGAGGACCTTGGTGAAAACATCTACAAGTTGAACTGAAGAACAAATGTAAGAAGTTTGGAGGACCTTGGACTGAACCTGATGTCGAACAAAATGGCAATCAACCTCTGTGTGTTTTGTGCGCTCATGAAACACAGGATTAGCAGCTATGTGCATAGCAACTTGATTATCACAGAACAATGTAATCGGAGGTGGACAGTTGAGATGCAGATCAGAGAGCAGCGTTTTGAGCCAAATTAATTCACATGCAGTGGCTGTCATGGCTCGATACTTAGCCTCAACACTAGATCGTGCAACCACAGATTTTTTCTTGCTTTTCCATGTGACTAGATTACCTCCAACAAACTTGCAGTAATCGGTAGTAGATTTCCTATCGGTGACACTTCCTACCCAGTCAGAATCAATGTAGCCAGCCAAGGTAAAGTTGCCATGATTATGCATATAAACTCCAAGAGAGACAAAACTTTTGAGATAACGCAGAAATCTCTTAACAAGCTGAAAGTGAAAGTGATGAACAAGGGGAGAGTGCATGAATTGAGACATAGCTAACTGCATAAGTGATGCCAGGTCGTGTAATGGTCAAATAGATGAGTTTCCCAACCAAGTGTTAATAGTCAAAGACTTCAAGGAGAGGAGCACTGGTTTCTTGATCTTTGAAATTGCTAGGCAACGGTGTTCTTACTGGTTTACATTCAGTCATGTGAGCTTCACTCAGGAGATCAAGAATGCACTTTCGTTGAGCGAGGAAGAGCCCTTTGTGAGACCGATTCATTTTGATTCCCAGAAAGTACCTTAGAGCACCTAGATCTTTGATGGAGAACTTGGAGTGAAGAGAGGCTTTAAGAGCATTGATTTCATCTGAGTTATCTCCTGTAATGATTAAGTCGTCGACATAGACCAGAACTACTAACCTTCCACTTGAGCCACTGCGCACAAATAGGGAGGAGTCTGCATCACTACGTTTGAACCCTTCTTCAAGCAATACTGAACTTAGCTTGGAGTACCAAGCCCTAGGAGACTGCTTAAGCCCATAAATTGCCTTGTGTAACTTACAAACAGCTCCAACATCATGCTCATTTTCATGTCCAGGAGGGATTCGAATGTAGACATCCTCTTCGAGGTCCCCGTGAAGGAAGGTATTTACATCCATTTGAGCAAGGTGCCAATCAGAATTTACTGCCACAGACAAGAGGACACAAACAGTGTTCATCTTCGCAACTGGAGCGAAAATCTCCTTGTAGTCCACACCATAAATCTGAGTGAAGCCACGAGCAACCAATCAAGCTTTATGCCTCTCTATTCTTCCATCAGAGTGAAATTTGGTTTTAAAGATCTATCTGGAACCAACAACTTTCTTGCCTTGTGGAAGTTGAACAACACTCCACGTATGGTTATCCTCCAATGTTGCCAGTTCTTCACTCATCACCTGTCTCCATGCCTCAGATTGTTGAGCTTCTGTGAATGTCACAAGGTCCCTGACTTTTTCTAGTTCAACTAGGAAACTAGAATGAGGTGCTGACTTTGTGCCATGAGTAACTAGTTGTAAGTTGGGATGTTTTGGAACATACACATCGAATCCTCCTAATCGAGAAGAAGGTTTTCGAGTTCGAATGGGATAACGTCTTTCTAGAGATTGAACTTGCTCGTCACCAAGTGTTTGTGGACTGAGATCAGAGCCTATAGTTTCAGGCGTATCCGGTTGAGCTGTCTCCTCTGGAGGTAAATCTGCCTTTGCTTGGGGTGTACGTTGTTGAGCTGTAATTCCAGTGTTGGAAGGAGGATGGTTGGCCTCTGGAACTTCAATTTCTTGAGACATAGGAACCAACGGAGATGAAAACAAGTCAACATATTCCTCCCCCTGTGACCATTGCTCCCCCTGGCTTGATGGTTCTTGAAAATAGAATTTTGTTTCATCGAACCTAACGTCTCGAGTAACAAAGACCTTTTGAGACTTAGGATCAAAACATCTGTAGCCCTTTTAAGAAGTGGAGTATCCAACAAAAACACACCGTAAGGTTCTCTCATCAAACTGATCTCTTTGTTTGGTTGGAATGTGAGAATAACAAACGCAACCAAACGATCTCAGATGTGATATGTCAACTGGTCTGTCTTTGAGAACTTGATGTGGAGAGCGAAATTGCAGCACACTACTAGGAAGGCGATTAATCAAATATGTAGCAGTTTGGATTGCATGTGACCAGAGGTATTTTGGTACGTTTCCTTGAATCATCAATGCTCTTGTTTTTTTAAAGTAAATCCCTATTTTTTCTCTCCGAAATTCCATTTTGTTGTGGAGTCCCAACACAGCTTGTTTGCTGAAGAATCTCTTGTGCACTCAAATGGCTTGACATAGCATGAGATGTGTATTCTGATACATTATCTGATCTTAGGGTGTTAATGTTTGAATTAAAGTGATTTTTAACCAGACAGTGACAGTCCACAAGCTTTGAAAAACTTCTTGTTTAGATTTGAGCAGGTATAAAAAAGTTATTCGAGAGAAATCATCAATAAATGAAACGTAGTACATAAAGCCTTCAATTGATTCAACATAAGATGGACCCCAAACATCTGAATGGATAATTTCAAAAGGTTTCGAAGTCTTAGAAACTGACACAGAGAAAGGTAATCTGGTTGACTTCGATTTGAGACATGTCTCGCAGTTATGGTTACTGCTTTTACAATAATTTGGAAACAAAAAAGATAACACATATGACGAGGGATGTGCTAATCGTCTATGCCACAAAACTAGATGATTTGAAGGAGTTGAATCAACAAGGTGAGTCCTAGGTAAGTTGAAAGAAGAACCAGAAGCCATAGAGATATAGTAGAGTCCATCAATGTAAAAACCTTCACCAATCATCCTCTGAGAAACTCAATCCTGAAAAATGATGTTATAAGATGAGAAGATGGCCAAACAATTGAGTAAACGATTCAATTTGGCCACTGAGAGAAGTTTGAATGGAAATTCTAGAACATATAAGACAACAGACTCTTTATGTTTTAAAAAAATGTTGAGTTTTCTTTTTCCCACAATGGGAATTGTGTCTCCATTTGCAACTGAAACATTTAAAGGTTTTGAAAATCTTTTGAAAATCTTTTAATGAAGAAGGTTCATTTGTCATGTGATCAGATGCTCCGGAGTCACAAATCCACAAATCATGTTTATTGCTAAGGTCAAGAGTTGTTGAGAGTGCACTGATGATACCTGGTATTTCTTCTGGGGCTGCCATGTTTGATTTAGCAAGGAATCCAGCAAACTTGCCTAACATTGCAGATGTATTGCCAGAGTCAGACTCTCCATTCTTTATCTTCAAGAATTGAAGAACGCATTTATCAGGTGAATATGATTTGAAGAAACATCTGTTGGTTCATTGTTTGTAGCAGTATTGGGTTTTGGAGTGAAGGCAGTCCTTCACATAAGACGTGTATCATCACCAAAGTTTGGCTTGAGTTCAGGATGTAATATCCAACATCTTTCCTTCAGATGTCCAATTCCAGAACGCCCTATCTTCTTGTAATGAGTGCACTCCAAATCTGCCTTTTTCCTTTGTAGGGTCTAGGAGCAGTAAAGGCACGACTTGACGTGCTTCCTGTGTAATCAGGGTTCATTACTTCACGCCTGATCTCCTCTCTTTGAATTGCACTACATACTGCATCAAAGATAGGGAGTTCTGAGGCCTTAAGCAAGTGGCTTCGAAGGTCTTCATACTCAGGTCCCATGCTTGCCAGAAGTTGGAAGATCCTGTCATCTTCTGCCATTTTTATGATTGTTGTTGAATCATCAGTATGAGGCTGATAGAGCTCAAGCTCATTCCATTTGGTGGTGAGATTTCCATGTTCAACAAATGAAAGATTGCCTCTTTATAACTTAGACAAATCTTTCTTTAGTTGAAACAATCTTGAAGCATTGTTGAGGTTTCCATACATTCCAGCCACTTTCTTCCATAACTCCAGGCATGATCTGGAATAGTTGAAGATGGCAGTGATGTTTGGTTCCATGGAGTTCAAAATCCATGACATGACAAGTTGATCTTGTGCAACCCATGTAGAGTATTCAACCGAGGTAGAACTAGGCTGCTTGTTACTCTCTTGGATGAAATAGAGTTTACTCCTTCCTCCTAGTGTTAGAGTTATTGATCTAGACCATGAAAGGTAGTTTAAACGATTTAGAAGGACAGAAGTTAGGCGCATGACAAAGTTGGAGTCATTTAACTCATATTTGGTAGGGGTGAGAATCGGGCCGAACGGTTCAGTTTTTAGTAAAAACCAAACCAAACCGTAATATTTTTTTCAGTTCGGTTTTTGATTTTTCAAAAAAAAAATCGCGACTATTCGGTTCGGTTTGGTTCGGATTTTTCTCCTGATTTTTTCAGTTTCTTTTGGGTTTTTTACATGATGTATAAAAACCAACTTTGTCAAAAAATAACTAAAAATTTGTCTATAAAAGTCTTATTTTTAAGTTGCATAACATTTTAATTCGTTCATATGAGAGAATTTGTCAAGAATTGTGCATAATGAGATTAAGATTTTAGAAGTTTAAGTTTATTATATTACATATATTTATATAATATATTACAAAATACCCAAAATGATGTCATTTTTTGCATACTTCGGTAGTTCGGTTTGGTTTGATTTTTGTAAATCAAAAACCAAACCAAATCAAATATTTCAGTTTTTTTCGGCCACGGCTCGGTTTCGGTTCGGATTTTTTCGGTTTTCGGTTACAATGTCCCACCCCTAATATTTGGTGGTGGAGGGATTTTCAGAGGAAGAGTTTTTTCCTTTAGAGTCACCCATGTTTGAGTGAAAAGCAAACAGCTTTGGTTTGGTTTGGTTTGTAAGAAGCAGATCTTAATTAGGAGACTGCTCTGATACCATGTAGAATTTCATATCAGCTACCGTATGAACAATGCAGGATGAGGCTTGAATGAATGATTTCAAAAAATTACGATAAGTGATCACATCGATCAGTATAAATATTACAGTTAGGAACTTCTAAATAACCAATGAATAACAAGTTTCCTTGTCAATCCAGAACATCACCAAGAATCACAATTTGGTGCTTGATTCAAGGAGATTGTGTCAGTAACTTGTTTATGTAGCAAGCAGAAAACAAGGAGCTAGCAGCTCCTGTTGCTGCTGTCTTTGAGCACTTCGGTCTCTGTTGCTTCTGCCTTTGAACTACTTCGGTCAACAGGAATTGCAGTCCACGTAATATGAGGGGCACCATCAATCAGGCATATAGAAGTTACCAAAAGCAATTAAATTTGTTATTCATTCATTTAATTTTAGTGTGTTATCTAGAAAGGCCACTACTTGAGCATAATTTTTGCCTATTATTTCAACAGATTCCATGCACTGCTGACCTGTTGACAACATCAGGGATGCAGTTGGCTTTGCTGGTCCAACCGTTGGCCATTCCTCATCCTTCTGAAGAACCCATACAAGTAATGCGTCAAATTTATATAAGCATAGTTTTTTAATACTAGATCATGGTAAATGTGAGCATACTTGTCTAGAATTTGCCAGTGAGTTCATGAAGCCAGATTGCACATTCACACAAACTCCAGAATTACTCACTCATTGGTAGCATTTTCAGATTTCATATCTATTTTCTCGTTTGATAAATGTTCTTGTTGCAGGTTGTTGATTTTGGTGAAAGTGGTCCTGTTCATTGTTCCAGGTGCAAAAGTTATGTAAATCCCTTCATGAAGTTCATTGATCAGGGAAGGCAGTTCACCTGCAATTTATGTGGTACATTAGTACAATGTTAATACCCGACACCGATATGGATATCGGATATTGAACAATAATGTATATTGATGACAGTCGCCTATCGGTAATTGTTAAGATATCGTTGTTGCATTGCTTTCAATATCACTTTCTGCTTTCTCCAAATATAACTCGCTCTCGCTGCTAAGAATAACAACGGTTAAGGAGAGACGGAAGTAACCCGCCTTCAACCCTCCGATGCCTAAGTCAGAAGCGATATACAAGCTTTATAGAATAACGGCGTGATTGAGTATTGAATGCGTACCATTTAATGCTGAGTTGACCGATATATATTGGTAGTTGGGGCTTGGGCTCCTATCGTTTCTTCGATGTGGGACTAGTGTATGTATTCCTTTTGTTGAGGTGCTGTCTGATTGATCTCCTGTGCGGCGCGTGGGCGCTATCCTTATCGATATGCGAGTGATGTTGGTCATCGGAGTTAGAGCTTTCCCGTCGGTGGTTCCTGTCACGGTGGCGGTGAGACATATTTGTATTTATAATTAAGCAGTTAAGTACGTATTGAGAGGTGATAAGCTAGGTATATGTACAAGTCCCCCAACTCGCTCAACCAAGGAGATCAACCTTGGTTGGTGAGTTGAAAGAAGTGATACCGGCGAAATCACTGATACGTACTCAACGGCGATGTTACCCTTATTGGAGCCGGGTATCATGCCATGGAGTCCCCCAACTCGGCGACCTAGGTTGTGATTCTTGGAGATGGGTGTACTTGTATCTGCACGTGCGATCGATATTTATTTAATTGGTTAGGGCCGAGATCGGTGAGTAGCTAATTCACCGTTCTGCCGAAGTATCATAGGTAACCAAGTTTCCTTTCTGTTGAGCGGTTTAGACTGTATCGACCGAGGGGGTCGTTCGATGGCGCCCAAACACTAGGCCCTGCCCAAGTCGGGTAGCTATTTTGCGCTGTTGCGGGTAGCTCAAACCGTTGGGGGCGCTATGGTAGGGGAGCTCGTTTGAATTGGTAACCCTTAAGTCCCCGAGTCTATTCCTCCGAGCGGATTTTTTTAGTGTCTAGATTGTTATCGGTAATGAAGAGTTTATGTAGCGCGTATGCTGGCGAGCGGGATGTTTTATATGTCGTGACGCTTGATTAGCGGGATGGTTCCTCTTTAGCTGGTGTTGTAGGTGTATCTACTCTGTGATCACTAAAAGCCGTCTTTTATTATTTTGCCACGTGTTTGCGTAGGGGGTCTCGAGGTTCCCAAACGTCTTGTCGTAGCCATAAAGCGTGATGATTGCTTTTCTTTCGAGGGTCGCACCTTTTTGAAACGGTGCGTACCGGTTCTTATTCCGGACCCTTCTGATTCTGGTGACGTCATTTTGTCACGTGTGACCATCTGCCAGACAGACGTGTCCTTTCCAACGGTTGCGATCTCGCCGGTTTGTTTTATATATAAACCCTCGTTTCTGTTTCCTTTGTACAGTAGATTTCTTCCGTTCTCTTCTCGCCTCTGTCGTTCCGTGGTTGCTTGCTGGTGTTGTGTCGTCGTTGCTTATCTTTATTCCGTGCTTTTTTCAGGTAAGGCGTCGTCGCTTGCTCCTCCTCTCTCTTGGTTATGGTAGTTCTGTCGTTTCCTCCTCTCCTTTTTTTTGGATTTTTGGGTTTTCTAGGTTTTGGATTTGATGTTTGTTGCAACATGCTTCCCTGGTCCTGGTTTTCTGAGTGACACCCGATATCCCACTGTACTTAGTGTTTTTTGCGATTGTTGTTTTTGCTTTCACATTTTTCTTTCTCGCTTGTATCTGCATTATTGGGGGGTATGTCGCCTGGGAAGCTAGTTGCGGACTGGTGACCCGATATTGGCGAACCGCTAGGTTTGACCTTATCCGTGGCTGTTTCGCAGGTGACATGTCTTCCTCATCTCGAACCGACGCCGATACTGGTGCTAGTTCTGGAGCTCGTCGGTTAGGACTGGACGGGCCGCTGTTGTGGACCTTAAGGGATGGCCAAGAGGTTGATGATCCTTCCAAGGCGCTCTCGATGGCGGGGCTGGACAAGGTGAGGTCCGAGTTTCAAATCAGCGCTAGTGTTGTTCTGAAGTCCCCTGCTCCCGGTGAAGTCTTTTCGAGGCCACCCTTGATCGCTCTCGATCGGGCTCAACTGCGTTACGACGTGCATCTACCGCTGCATCCCTTCCACGAGTATATATTTGGGGAGCTCGGCTGCGCTATGGGGCAAGTTTCGCCGTTAATGCTTCAAGTCCTGAGCGCCATGTTTATGTTGTGGAAGCTGGCTGGCCTGGACTACCCTACACGCAACGACGTGTTGTACTTCTTCGACGTTGCATACTCGATGAAGAAGGGGTACGGTGGCACGCTCTCGTTGCGTCAGCGGTGTAGGAGTTCCCTTGGGCTCACCGACTTTGTGAGTTCGTGCCCTGACTGGAAAAGTGAACCCTTCGTTGTTAGCGGGTGGTCATCTTCACCCAATAGCCGTGTGCCCACTCGCTTTCGGGCCCGAGGTGACTCTTTTGTCTCAATGTTCTCCTCTTCTCGCTTTGCCATAGCGTTCTTCTGTTTAACCATCTTTATTTTGTAGTTACGTGCCAGTATTCTTTGTCCGCTACCGAGAAGCGGTGATGCCATAGGGTTGAGAGTGGTTTCAGCGAGAAGTTTAAGAGTGTATACCTCCTCGCTGATTACCGAATTATGGAAATGACTGGTCTTGCCAAGATGCCTAGTATGCCGCTGTGTTGTTTGTGCTATTATTGCTTGTTATGTTTGTGTGTTTCTGCATTCTTCTGTTTTACCGTGGTGTTGACCCCTTTGTTTTATTTTGTAGTTGGCTATAAAAATCAGAAGCGAGATCGGAAGATGTCTAGCTCTTATGGCGATATTGATGAGATCATCGCCCAACTTGCAGAAGAGGTTGCCGCTGCCAAGAAGGTTGACCTGGATGTCCATTTTGGGAGGAGCCTTAGCCTCTCTGAGCAAACGGATATCCCTCCTCCTCCTGAGTCCCAGACTGATCGGGTTGGGAACAGCGCACCGGTTAGGGTCGTTACTGCCCAGCCCGAGACCTCTTCGCGCTCGCATGTTTGCCTCAAGAGGAGGTCTGAGGGCGAGATTGCCCATCTTAAGCGTCTGAGGCGGGTGGGTGCTACTCCTAGCGCTCCTATACCTGTGCCAGATGATGCTGATGCCCCCAGGGTGAGCATTGATGTGCCGTCCGGCGACGCCGATAGTGCTGCCGCTGAAACAGGTGATGCTGACGATCTTTGGTATATTGATATAGAAGACCGTCCTTTGGTTGCTGACCCTGATCTTCCCCCTTATAATTTGTTAGGCGGTGCTCCCTGTAGTGACCCCAATATTGCTGTTGGTGGTAGTGTCGTCATTGCTCGCTCCAGCAACTGGGAAGGGCCGCCGCCTTACTCGGTCGAGATCCTCTCTCTTCTCCCTCCCAATGTGGGCATTGTGGCCGATATCACCAATGGTGTCGAGCAGTGCATGCGGTCATTCACTGCTTCTCTTCAGCCGAGCTGATGTGCCATCAGCGCCATACCTTGGTCTCGTCCTCCGAGGAACTGGCCCACGTCAGCGGCCTTCTGCCGAAAAAGGATGAGGAGCTTGTCAAGGCGAGTGAGGAGTGACAGTCCTTGCAGCACAAGTACGAGGTCTTGGAGGGCAAGAAAAAGCTCTCTGATGAGTGCTTGGACGCCTCATTCCTTCATGGTCGTCAGTTGGAATTGGAGGTAAAGGAAGAGCGCCAGCGTGCTGAGGATTTGAAGGCACGGCTGGCCATTGCTGAGGGCCAGGTCATCGCTCTACGTGGTCAAGTGAAGGAGCTGGAAAACCAGCGAGCGCATGAGTTGGCCGATGCTGTGAAGGACTTCAAGGCTGGCCCTGCCTTCGACGCGCTACAGCGTAAGGCCTTCAGTGACAGTCTGCAGCAGACTCAGAATCATTTCTTTGAGAACGGGTGGGTTAACGAGAAGTATCACGTTGACCTGCAACGTATCAATGAGGAACGCAGGCTGAGGCGCGAGGCCAGCCAGAAGGCTTTAGTTAAGATCAAGCAGGAGGAGGCCGAGGAGGCTGACCGTCAGCAGGGCAACATCTCTGAAGGTATGACTCCTAACGGCTTTCATCCTCTAACGCCCAATATGTCTCCATCCACCCCTCTAACCCGTCATTTTCGTGATGTTGAACTTTTTTCTCAGGCAAGGAGTGAAAGGCTGGCGGTCAAGTACCAGGAGCGATTTGGGTAAGCTGAGTGTAACGATGACGGAGCTGCTGATCCGGTGTGAGGCCCTGGGCACTTTTGTATTCAGCATTGTATCGCTTTTGTTAGCATCTCAGATGTATAATATTTTTGTACTTTTGCCGTAATGACTTTTTGAATGGAAACAAGATTTTCTCTAAGTGTGGTTTGGTATCGCCTATCGATGAAAGATCTGAAAAAAAATTTGTTTGTTTGTTCCAAGTGTAACTTTTAAGTGGCTAAGCAATATCGAGAACTGGTATTCAGGATAAAGATCGAGAGCTACTTAGTGGCGATAAGTAAGATGTTAAGCGATAAGTGATAAGTGAAGACAATGTTCATATCAAGAATAACTAGTATTTGAGATATGGAATGAAAGTGATTAACAATAAGTAAAGGCGATAAGTAAATAAGATATGTTTTATAGTAGTTCACCAATTGGCTACTCCACTCGTGCCTCGTTGGGCTTTACTATGCTTCTTGACTTTTACAAGTATTGTGGCCCGAGAGCGTTTTGGTTTTATGACAAAGGTCTGAAGAATTTTTGTTTCATCGGTGGCGATACCGCTTTTTTTTTAACGCCGTAATTGCGATAATACTTAGAACCTGTTTTACTTGTGGCAATATCGGAGGTGTTCTATGTTCCATGTGTGGGGCGTTCTGAGACCGTTTTTGTCCTCGAGGATGAACGTGGTTGGTGTGACGCTCTCGATGATTCTAAAAGGCCCCTCCCAAATTGGTGCTAGTCCCCTGGGTTTTGGAATGACCTCCCTCCAGACCATGTCACCGACGTGGAGCTTTCGCGCCCTGACCCTTCTTTTGTAGTGTCGTGCGACCATCTGCTTGTTCACCATGAGTGCGATATTGGTGTCGTCTTGTCCTTCTTCTCTAAGTATGTTGGCTATGTTTATACCGTCTTTGTTTGTGTCTTTGTTGTATACTTCCAATCTCGGGCTTCGGTGCGTGATTTCCAATGGTAGGACTGCCTCTACTCCGTAGACCAGTGAGAATGGTGAGGCTCCTGTTGCTTCTGTTGGTGTCGTCCGTATTGACCAGAGTACTTCATACAGGCTTTCTGCCCACTTATGGTTGTAGTCTTCCATTCTTCTTTTGAGCCCGGATTTTATTTTTTTGTTTGTCGCTTCTACTTGTCCATTCGTCTGAGGGTAGTATACCGATGCAAATATTAATCGAGTCCCCAAGTTGTTGGTGAATTTCTTCATCTCGTCGTTGTTGAATTGTTTTCCGTTGTCAGTGACTATTGTGAGCGGGACCTCGTATTGGCAATATATGTCCTTCCAGAGGAAGTTGATTACTTTTTTTGTTGTGATGAGGACGAGCGGTTTCGCTTCAATGTACTTTGTGTGGTAGTCTATGCAGACGATGATGTATTTGAATTGGCAGGGCGATGCTTTTAGTGGGTCGATTAGGTCGAGTCCCCATTGTGCGAAAGGTATGGGGCTGATGATGATGGACATTGGTGCTGCTGAGGCGTGTATCTTGTGGGCGTATTGGGCGCCTGTTTGGCACTGATCTGCGATATCTCTTGCGTCTTGCCGCATTCCTTTGTAGTAGAAACCATAACGGAGGAGTTTGTGTATTATGCTGTTTGGTCCACCGTGGTTGCCATATCTGCAGCCATGGATGTCTTTTAGTATTTTGTAACCTTCCAACCGTGTGATGCATTTGAGCATAGGGAAGCCCTTTTTGCTTATGTATAGTTGGTCATTTTGTAAGCTGTAGTATGCCGCCCTTTGAGCGAGTTTCCTTGCCTCTATACGGTCTGTTGGTACAGTTCCTTCTGTCAGGTAATCGATCATCCCTGTTCTCCAATCTTCCTCTGGTGCTGCTGATGACGCCGCTATTGTTAGTGTAAATACTTCCTGGAAATTCTTAGATATGCTTGGTTTCTCCAGCGTTTCTACCATTGTGTGTCCTCTTGCCGTGATCGATGGGGTTGTTGCTAGTCTTGTTAGGGCATCAGCCCTCTTGTTTTGCTCCCTCAGGATATGCGTTATGTTATAAAAAGAGAATTTACGCAATAGTGCTTTTATGTATCCTAGGTATGCCGACATCTGCGTTCCTCGTGCTTCGAAGTCTTCGGTTACATGATTTACTGTTAGTTGGGAGTCGCTAAATATGTTGACATCTTTGGCCCCTGTGTCGAGGGCGAGTTACAATCCGGCGATCAAAGCTTCGTACTCGGCTTCATTGTTAGATGCTGGGAATGTGAATTGCAGGGCGTATTCCGCGTAGGTTCTGCCGGGGCCGGTTAGGATTGCTCATGCTCCTGCTGTGATCGCCGTTCTTGATCCGTCTACGTATAGGTTCCAGCGTGATGACACTATTGGTGGGGGTGTCGGTATTGTAGGGGCAATGTGCAGGCTGTTGGATGTGGCTCGAGAGCGTTTGATACCGGTGTGAGTTCTGCTATGAAGTCCACTATCGCGTGTCCCTTTATCGCTCCTCTTGGTTGGTATTTGATGTCGAACTCACTTAGTTCTATTGCCCACTTTGTTAGTCTCCCCGAGTGGTCAGGGCTTGCTAGAACTTGACAGAGTGGTTGGTCTGTTAGAACGTGGATGGTGTGTGATTGGAAGTACGGCCTCAAACGTCTTGCCGATATTATGAGTGCTAAGGCCAATTGCTCTAGCGCTGGGTATTTTGCTTCTGCCCTGTCCAACCCTTTTCCCGCGAAGAAGACTGGCATTTCTGTGTCGTTCTCCTGTCTAACCAGGGCGGAGCTAATGGCGGTTAACGAGATGGCCAAGTAAATGTATAAAATCTCTCCTGACACTGGGGCTGAGAGAAATGGAATGTGGGCGAGATACTGTTTGATGGCGAATAGTGCCGTTTCGCATTCGTGAGTCCACTCGACCGCCTTTTTCCTCATGACCCTTATCGCTTTGAAGAACGGGTCGCATTTGTCGGTGTATCGTGAGATGAATCGAGCTAGTGACGCCAGTTTTCCTGTTAGCGCCTGGAGTTCTTTCTTTGTTACCGGCCGTGTTGTGTCTAGGATGGCCTGGACCTTCCCTGGGTTGGCCTCTATTCCCCTTTGGCTTACCATGTATCCCAAGAATTTGGTTGTCGTTACTCCGAAGATACATTTTTTCGGGTTGAGCCTCATGCCGCTATCGATGAGCGTATCTAGCACTGCTTTGAGATTTTTAACGTGGTTTTCTCGGTGTCTGCTTTTGACTATTAGGTCATCGACATAAACCGCAACCGTGTCGCTGTCTAGTGGGGCGAGTAGCTTCGTCATGAATCTTTGGTATGTTGCTCCCACGTTCTTCATTCTGAACGACATGACATTGTAGCAGTATAGTCCTCGGTCGGTGATGAAACATGTTGCTTCAGCGTCTGCTGGGTTCATTTTGATTTGGTTATATCTGGAGTAGCAGTCCATCGTTGATAGGAGTTCGTTGCCACTGGTGGCGTCTGCGAGTTGGTCGATTCGTGGTAACGGGAATGAGTCTTTTAGGTAGGCCTTGTTGACGTCGGTGTAGTCCACACACATCCTCCATTTGTTGTTGCTTTTCTTCACCATGACGACATTTGAGACCCACGCCGAGTAGTGGACCTTTCTGATGAATCCTATGTCGAGAACCTTGGTTATTTCCTCCTGCATCGCGGTGTATTGCTCTTCATTGTAGGCTCTGCGCTTTTGTTTTTTTAGCATGATATCTGGTGAGATTCCTAACTTGTGTGAGACAATGTTTGTTGATACTCCTAGCATATCGGCGTAAGACCATGCGAATACGGTGCCGCATTCCCTAAGAATGTTGATGAGAAAGGTTTCGGTTGTTGAGTCCAGGTTGGTTCCTATCCTGATCGTCCGTTCAGGGCGCTCATCTGATATTGGTACGATTTTTGTTGATTCCTCTCTTGCGGGGTGAGCCGTGAGCAATTCTCCTCTTGGGCCCTCTGGAGTTTCTTCCGATCTGTTGCTCTTTAGCACGCATACTTCTCGTGTCGGGTAGTTAGCGTTACCTTTTGATCCTGGGAGTGTGGGCGTCGTCCACCCTGATGGTGCATACACCGTTGGGCGTTGGGAACTTCATCGTGAACATCCGCTGTGATATGATAGCGTTGATTCTGTTCAGGGTATTGCACCCGATGATGGCGTTGTAGAAGGATGGGGCGTCGACGATTAGGAATTCGATGTGTGTTTCGGCGCTGCAGCCTTCTTGTCCAAAAGCGACTCTGAGGTAGTCGCTTCCCAGAGGTTGGATCTGGTCGCCGGAGAAGCTTACTAACAGATGGTGGTCCCTCTTGAGTTTGGATGGAAGTCGCTCGAGTGCTTCGTATGCCGGGCGGAATATGACGTTGACCGACGACCCTGTGTCTATGAGACATCGGCCGACGCTGCAAAGGTTGATGACGACATCGATTAGGAGGGGGTAGTCTTCTGATACCGATGGTCGCTCGTGCTCTTCGGATTCGTAGAATGTGATGGATCCCCACCCGATCTTGGCGGCCTTTGCCGGGCCCTGCCGCAGGCTGCATATTGCTTGCTCGTTTCTTCGTTCTGTTTTTGATTTGCCGCCTGTGATGGCGTTGATCCTCCTGACGTTGTCGATGTTTGCTACCACTTTCGTAGGTGGGGCGTGGTTTCCTGCTCTGAATGTTGATAGGTTACCTTTCTCTAGCTGTGCTTCTACAGCCTTTTTTATGTCGTGGCACCTTTCTGTATCATGAGACTCGTTTTGATGGGAGCTACACCATTTCCCCGTGTTTCTGTACTTTGTTGCTCGTTATGATTTTTTTGGTAACGTGAATAGTTCTGGGTGAGCTGTTAGGATGTCGGCGTATTTGGCGTTCAATATGCTGAAGACCGGTTGTGATGGTGGTGCCATGTGGTTGGTTCTTTCGTCTTGTGGTCGCTTTCCATTGTTGGCATAGTTGTGTCTGCCGCCGTTGGATCTCTGACCGCTTTGTCTCCACCGTTGTTGGTCCTGCTCGCGTGGTCCGTTTTTATGCCTAGGTGGCGTCGCCCGTGATGGTTCTTGTGCGGGAGGCGCGCTCTGTACATTTGTTATTGTGGTGTTAGTGAATGTGTTTACCTGTTGTGTCGGTGTCGGGTTGGAGCCGAAAGTTTGTAATTCCAGTTGGACGTGCGACGTCACCCGGTCGAGTAGGTCGTCGTACGTGATTGTCGGGTTCTCATTGAGTTTCCAGGTTAGCGACCCGGGTTGTAGGGCGTTCCTGAGCACGCAGAAGGCCGAATCGTTGGAGATGCCTCGGCAGTTAGCGATGACGGTGTTCCATCGCGAGTTGAACGCGGACAGCCCCTCCGAGGGTTCCTGCCGGATAGCCTGCAATTGATTATAAGTTAGTGAGCAACTGACCGATGTTATATATCGTTTTAGAAAGGCTCTAATAAGTTCTGGGAAAGATTTTATGGATTTTGGCGGTAGGCTGAAGAGCCAGCTGAGTGCCTCGCCCGTGAGGCTTTCCATGAATAGGTAGTAGTTTGTGGCGTCGTCATATCCTCTGCCGGTTGTCGCTAAGGTGAAGATGTCGATGTGAAGGGATAAATTTGTTTTTCCCTTGTATCGCTCCAACTTGACTTTGGCCAGCGGGTGTCGCCCTCGACGCATGATGTCGTTTGAGAATGGTTCAACGCGTACTGCTGGGAGTGTTCGGTCGAGGTAGCTTGCTTCGGGTTGTGATAATTGTCGTATCATTGCCTCGAGGTCGGAGATCTGTGCCGCCATACTTATCCTGACCTGGTTATTTGCTGTTGAGATGATTCTGTATTGTGGAGGTGGTGGTGCTGGGAAGTGTGCGACGCTGTTTAGTTCTGGCTCGAGATTGCGCTGTAGCCTGCCCGCTCTCACGGGTGATTCTACTTCTCGGTGGTGGGGTCGAGGTGGTGAAAGGATGTATGTTTCACGTTGTCGTGCTACCCCGTGGGCTTCCCTGTATTCGGAGTCCGCCGTTGACTCTAGATTGAGTCGGCGATTTTCTGCGGCTCCCAGTCCTTCCTCGGCCCTAACGTATCGTTGGTGCTCGAACTCTCGGGCCTTTTCGAGCTCGAGGCATTTTTCCACGGCCATTTCGTACCGATGTTCTATGTCGCTGATATAATCATGTGTTTCACCGACGATATGTTTATTTTGTACATGTCGTTTTCCTGGCCGTTGAGTTGCTAGGGATTGACCGCCGTGTTCGTTCGTGATCGGTGTTTGATGATGGAATCCTTGTATGATATCAGGCGTTATACCCAGCGTTAGGTTGGTGTCCATGCTCGTCGCTTGCTGTGAGTTTCGTGGTTGGGAAAATAATTTTCGGTGTGCAGTTCCCACAGATGGCGCCAATGTTAATACCCGACACCGATATGGATATCGGATATTGAACAATAATGTATATTGATGACAGTCGCCTATCGGTAATTGTTAAGATATCGTTGTTGCATTGCTTTCAATATCACTTTCTGCTTTCTCCAAATATAACGCGCTCTCGCTGCTAAGAATAACAACGGCTAAGGAGAGACGGGAGTAACCCGCCTTCAACCCTCTGATGCCTAAGTCAGAAACGATATACAAGCTTTATAGGATAACGACGTGATTGAATATTGAATGCGTACCATTTAATGCTGAGTTGACCGGTATATATTGGTAGTTGGGGCTTGGGCTCCTAACGTTTCTTCGATGTGGGACTAGTGTGTGTATTCCTTTCGCTGAGGTGTTGTCCTATTGATCTCCTGTGCGGCGCGTGGGCGCTATCCTTATCGATATGCGAGTGATGTTGGTCATCGGAGTTGGAACTTTCCCGTCGGTGGTTCCTGTCATGGTGGCGGTGAGACATATTTGTATTTATAATTAAGCCGTTAAGTACGTATTGAGAGGTGATAAGCTAGGTATATGTACATACAACATCTAGTTGTCTTTGTTTGTGGTGTATCTAACAAAATATGCTTACTGTCATGGAGTCATGTTACTACCCTCAACTGAGCAAAGAGATTTGTCTTCTATATTGTCATTGATGGCCCGTTTGGCTGTTCAATTGTTCATTGCATAACAAACATGGTTCACAATGAATAGGTTAATTTTCAGGATTCACTGATGAGACTCCTTCTGACTACCACTGCGATCTTGGTCCAGATGGCAGGCGTAGAGATGCTGATGATAGGCCTGAGCTTGGTAGAGGAATGGTGGAATTTGTTGCTCCTAAGGAATACATGGTTAGTTAACAAATAAGTAACTTTTTAAAGGATATAACTAATTTCTTATATACAAGTAGTGCGGTTTCGTTCTCTGTAGTATAAGGTGGTTGCTTGGTAATGACGGTCTCTTTTACTGTAAAATCATCATGTATTGTGTCTATTCAGTTTTGTGGTTTATCTTGTGCTTCAATTATACTACCAGCAGCATTCTTGCTTTTAACTTAATTATCATCGTCCAGGTGTGTGATCCAATGTTGGCTTGTTCTTCAATTATACTACCAGCAACATTCTTGCTTTTAACTTAATTATCATCGTCCAGGTGCGTGATCCAATGTTGGCTGTGTATTTCTTCCTCAGTGATGTATCCATGAATGCCATCCAAACTGGAGCAACTGCAGCAGCATGTAGTGCAATAAATCAAGTTATTTCTGATCTTCCTGTAAGATTTATGCCCATTTTTAGAGTACTCATCTATGTCATGATAAGACATACTCGTCTTTTGATTTATTGCGTTTCTCAATCTAATTTAGAATTATATGGTTCAGTATACTACATTTCTTCATTAAACTGAATATCTAATGTTTGAGTTCTTACACACCAGTGGAGTTTTAGCTATTTTAGCCACTGAGGTTATTGGTGATTACATTACTACAGGAAGGTACTCGGACAAATGTGGGAATTACAACATTTGACTGTACAATGCATTTTTATAATTTGAAACAAGCACTGCTGGTAAATATATTGTTGTTTGCGCTCTACTTCAGAAGAATCTTTGTCAGTCATGCTCATTTCAACAAAATCTTACTTTCTGATTTTCTTTGAAATAATTTGTAGCCATTGATGCTCATTGTTCCTGATGTACAAGATGTTTATACTCCTCTGGAGACTGATGTAATTGTTCAGCTTTCTGAGGTTAGCACAGTCTTCAGCTTGTGTTTTCTTTTCATAAGACAAAGCTTTCACATGTTTTGACAAACATCCACATACGTTTTTTTTATTGATATCTCGGTTATTTCTGATGTAGACCCAGTGCTGTCAGCATTTAGAGCTACTGCTTCAGATCATCCCATCCATGTTTCAAGATAATAAAATAGTCGACTCAGCCTTTGGTGCTGCAGTTAAGGTATGCTATCCGGATCTTCTTACATCTGGCATGTGTGAGGGTTAAACACGGTGCACATCAACAAAATAAGTAAAATTGGAGTGTTTCTGTAGAGGAAATACAGAGTTAATCTGCAGTCGACCATTTTCTTCCTATTTCTTAGGCTGCTTTTCTGGCAATGAAGAGTAATGGAGGAAAACTTTTGGTATTTCAGTCAGGCAAGTTGATTGACATCTGTAGTTTTGATTATCAACCACTTTTCACAAGCATTCATTTCTAGATGAGATTTCTGTGATCTTTTTACTATAAACCATTTAGTCTTTTCTGATGAGTTACACAATGAGTCTGCAGTCTTGCCATCTATTGGGACTGGAGCCCTCTCAGCCAGAGAAGCTGAAGGAAGAACTAATGCTTCTGCTGGTGAGAAGGTATGAATATTTGATCCTCAATATCTTTATAAACTGTATTCTTGGGTGTGCCTTCTTGGTACCCCTTTCTAATATTGTATTTGTGTATTGAATGTCCTTCTTCACTAGGAGGCGCACAAAGTACTTCAACCAGCAGATAAGACCCTAGAAACAATGGCAATGGAACTTGCTGAGTATCAGGTAAGGTGTTGAAGGTTATATTAGTACGTGCTGATGAGCTTAATCTTTGGGGCTAAATTTTTTTGTGTGACATGTCATAGGTCTGTGTAGATATTTTTATTACCACCCAAACTTACATGGACATAGCTTCTATCTCTTCCATCCCAAGAACTACTGGTGGACAGGTATTTCAAAATGTGTACTCTTTCTATTCATTTTATGCCTTTTTGATTTGAATGGCTATACCTGCAAATTTTATCTGGAAATGTAATGAGGCTGCATATCTTTTTCTTTTCTTTAATCATTGTTCTTGTTGGTCGTCAACTTTGGTTGCTCATTGATTTCATATTTTAGACATTTACAATAGATATTTTTGGCACTGACCATGACTTCTGCAGTTACAATTTTTGCATACTTCAGCATATGACTCAGTTTCTTTTCCTATTTGTTTCCAGATCTATTATTATTACCCTTTCTCTGCTGTTACTGACTCTGCAAAGATTTACAATGATCTTAGATGGAGTGTTACTAGGCCTCAAGGTTTTGAGGCAGTGATGCGTGTGAGATGCAGCCAGGTAACTTTTGTGGAGTACCAGTTACCTACTTAATCACCCTCGCCCTAAGAGTTATAGCAGTACATAACTATCTATGTTTATAACTGTAAAAGTATAGCTGAGGTTTTCTTTCTTTGTGTTAACCCCTATTATAGGGTCTCCAAGTTAATGAGTACCGAGGGAACTTCTGCAAGCGCATTCCTTCTGATGTTGACCTACCTGGGGTTCGTTTCATTTCCTGTAACATAATTACAAATACTTCTGCAATGTGTTTTATTTGCATGCAATGCTTGATGATATTTACATCATTTTGCACCATGCATATGCTTATAACTGCAGTTTAGGAAACCTCAACTAATCCTTGATTTTGCAGATTGACTCTGACAAAACTTTAATGGTAATCATAAAACATGATGAAAAATCGCAGGATGGTTCGGATTGTGTGTTTCAGGTACTATCTAAAGTGTAATTAGTAATAAGAGGAGAGTTAGTTATAGGTTTGTTACAAGAAAATGACAGTTCTTTTCTTTCAATAATAATTCTTTCTGCTCTATTGTCTAGTTTGCACTTCTGTACACTACTGTGTATGGCCAGAGAAGAATTCGAGTTTCAACGTTATCCCTACCTTGCACAAGTATGCTAAATAATCTTTTCCGCGCAGCTGATTTGGATACTCAGTTTTCTTGTATCTTGAAGCAAGGTATTTAGTTTTTGATTATCTTGTATATTTGTTTTCAATCTCATTTTCTGGTTAGGCCCTCATGCAATGCATTGTTTACTCAACATTTTACTTCCTCGAGTCGTGAATGATTACACTCTCTTTTGTGCACTGAATTGTGTCACGACCATTTTCATGATTTATATAGTTGTATGTCAGCATAGAAGCCATAGATAGTTTTTGGTTTTGTTGGTATTGGTACTGAACAATAGATTTTGTGAAATCTTTGCAGCGGCAAACGAAATTCCTTCCATCCCACTCCAGCAAGTCCGTGAACGACTAACTGACCGTTGCATCAGCATTCTTTCTTCTTATCGTAAATTTTGTGCTACAGTACCATCTAGTGGGCAGCTTATTCTTCCAGAAACACTTGAGCTTTTACCTTTATATATCCTTGGTATATTCCCTTTCACCACTTACTTTTATTTTACTTTGATGTACATCACTGTAGGTTTTCGCTTAGTTGGTTTCTCTATCTTATTCTTTGTCAGCTTTAACGAAAAGTACAGGATAGCGAACTTCTGGGAAAATAGATGAACGATCATTTTGGATCAATTATGTGTCTTCGGTTTCTCCTGCTTTAGCACTAGCACTTGTTTACCCACGGATGCTGGCAATCCATAACCTTGATTGTAAGGTCTGAAAATTTTCTCATTGTCGTGTGCTTCATCTCAGTCGGATCCACCCATTTACTTTCAAATGTCAGTAACCACTAGTAACCTTCTGTTAATTGACAGGGTGATGGACCTCTTTGCCCTCCTGCAATTCCACTTTCTAGTGAGCATATCAGCGATGAGGGAATTTATTTTCTTGAGAATGAAGTGGATTGTCTAGTATATGTAGGGAACTCAGCTGATCCAGAAATCTTAAACAAGCTCTTTGAGATTTCTTCGGTTGATGAAATTCCTGCTCAGGTACACATCTATTCTGATTAGTTTCCTATATTTAAGTCTGCACAGTACTATTGGAGTAATTTGAATGGCAGAAACCTTCATATATGGCCTGTTAAATAGGACTGAAATATATAAGTATATCAGGAATTTCATCCACGTTATGTTATATGGTCATTATCATTTATAGCAAATATTCTGTATGTACAGTTTGTCCTACAGCAGTATGACAATCCATTGTCGAAGAAATTGAATGATTTGATAAATGAGATAAGGCGCCAAAGATGCTCCTACCTCCGGTATGCTTCTGTACTTTTGGTACTCTTTCTTAAATATATATATCACTTGGCCCCAGGTGGTACTAACACTCTTTTCCAAAAGATGGCCATAGTTTTAAACGTGGCAGCATTACTCTTGACAGAATTAGTACTCAGTTAAATGTATATAATTATATTCTCGTTGTCTTCTTACAGCTTGAAGCTATGCAAGACAGGAGATCCATCAGGTCAGTTCTTCAGAGAACCCTTTTTACATAATTCAAAACAGCATCCAAATTATTCTTACATTTGGATAGATTCTGTTAATCAGAGCCTTTTACACTTTTTTTTTATTTCTAAGTAGTAGGCATCCAAGCATACTAATATAACATGAATGGAAATCGGTAAACCAATTGAAAGATTACAATTTAGCAAGGTAGCTGCAGATTTTTAGTATAACGCAAGGCATAGGTGTGTGGTTTGTGATAGGTGCATATTTATGCAACGTTTCTATGTTTAATATTACTTTATATTTAGTATTTTTTGTTATGTTTTCAGCTTTTTTATATTGTTTATTTGTTTTATAGGTTTATGGAGAATAATGAGAAAAAGATGATTAATTGGACTTTCTTAGGTCAACAATGAGAGAAATTGGGCTAACAAATAAAGTGGAATCTATTTTCTTTGTGGATCAGGAGTTGAGCATGTGGACTACAAAGAATTGGGCTAAGTTAATTAACTTAGCTAAGGAGACGTGAATGAAGCTGGCGAGAGAAGAGCAGAAGCAAAATAGAAGTTGGCTTGGTCTTGGTCTCTGGCACGTGAACACTTGGTGAATTAACTTAGTTAATTGACTTATATATATACCTTGCAAGGCTGATGGGCTGCATGCATATATATAGCCTAGCTAGCTAAACAAGAAAGAAAAAGGAAACGTACGGAGAGGGAGAGACGTGAGAGAGGGAGGTACGGAGAGTTTTTGAAGAAGAAGAAAAAAAGAGGAGCAGGGAGGCTCACGGCAGAGAAGAGGGGAGAAGAAGAAAAAAAAAAAAAAGAAGAGAGGAGGAGAGAAATTTCAGAAGAAGAAAAGACTTCATCATCATCACCTTATGGCTGTAATTTATTTCTTTCCTCTATATTTTTTTTTAGCTTCCATGGTTAGCATGAGGAGTTAAACTTTATTTGTTAGGGGCTGATCGAAGCCCTAGACATGTTTTGATCTTGAACTCCAGTGATTTACATAACTTTTTGATGAGAATTTATTCACTATTTTATCACTGTAATCATACTTGCATATGTGTCTTTGGTTCGAAACTTAGATGTGTATGTTAGGATCTATTGTCTTGAATGTGTAGGTGACGATCAATCAGTGCATATTCTGTAGAGATAAGCAGTTTAATACGTTGTGTGAATTAGTTCCAAGGTGATGCAAGGGCACTCATCCATAGTAGCTCTAGAAGTCTTGTTGTTTTCTCAAACATCCTACAGATCATGACTTAGTTTAAGTTGATTTTGGACCGATCGAAGAAGTACCATATCTCTTAAGTTAAGATCAAGTTAAGCTAGGATACATCAACCGGTTTAGCATGTCAAGCACGAGGGTGTAAGGTGTATGCGACTTAATCACAGCGCATGCATGAGAAACATTCATTTGAGGTTATGTGAATTGATTGGGGTAGATTGGAATTGTCTAGGGTGGAGAGAAGTGTCTAACGATCTCTTTATTTTGATTAAATCGTTGTTTTACTGTACTGTTTTCAGTTCGTAGTCTAGTTTATATAATTTATTTCGACATTCAAAACAACTCCGATTACATTGAAATTTTGTGTGGTTGTCCGCCACTGTATCTAGTTTGTCTTGTATAAATTTCGTGATTTTTGGTTTAGTTTAGGTATTTTAATTAATTACGTTTTCGTCCAGTGGTCGAGTCTATCAGATTGCTGACTTTCGCGTCTTAGTTTGTGTTTAGAGTATAGAGTCTACTTTTCCCTATGGATCAATCCCTATCTGCACTATATTGCATTAATCTTAAATATATACTGAATAGAGTATTATTTTTGGTTGATGTGCGACCACCGATCAGTTTGGTGCTCCATTGTTTGTAATCATGGTTATCAGAGAGGGGGTGATTTCTCACAGCACAATTAGACATATGTGGAAGTAATATGTTTTTGGTCTACAATTGTTGTTTCCCAGGGATGCTTTTCTTTTCTTATATCGTAGAAGACAAGAGCTTGAATGGTCTCTCATACGTTGAGTTCCTAATACATATCCATCGGCAAATTCAAATGAAAATGTGATTACTTAGCTTCTCTGGCTTCGTCACAAGTATGGATTAATACACACCTTTGCTTGGGCGATCGGGGAAATACAAGTACATAACTATAGAGGTCAGCTTCTTGCTACTAAAATGCACGCTTTCCCCATTACTAATCAAAGTGGAGCTGACTTTATTTGCTAAAAAGAAAGAAGCTGAGTTTCGGTGTGACGAATATTCATCAGCGTTGAATCTGGACAACTTTAACTATTACATGTATTCAGTTTAAGTTGTTGTATAACATGATTCACCTCCAGCCATTTTTCCTTATCTATATGCCCTTTGTATTTAGGGATTCTTGCCTTGAGGTATTAAGTATATAGCCCCCTTAAAAGGGGGAAAACAGAATTTGTAATTGTGGTTTTGTATTTAATGGACAGATCCTTGAATATTATTATTAATAAATAAATAAAATAAATGGTACTCGGCTCATTAATGATTTCTCTCTGAGAGTATCTCCAACACCTCTTATAAAGTTGCTCGAGATGCTTTGAGCTGTACGTGGACCGGCCGTTTCCGGATGTTTTTTGTTTTGTAAAATTTGAGCGAACGGGCCTGTCCATGGGTATAGGTCAGACGTTTAGGCCGGTATGGACGGGTCTTGATGGGCCGGGATTGTGGACCTTTGCACAATCCAATCTCCTTATACGTGCCCATTAGACCAAGCTGTTTTGGACCTAACCTCAGGGAAAACTACTTGAGATCATTGGGCCGCCCGTAAGATTTTTGGGCCAGATTTGGGCCCATTGTTCTCGACTCTATTACGCTAGTGAGTGCGTGAACGAAACAAGAAAAATGACGGACGGCGAAAGAGAGATAGAGACGGAGCTGCTGAGCAACACAGATGCAGATGCGGCGTCGGAGGAGATGATGATGATGACGCCATGGGAGCAGCACTCTGCCGTCATCAGTATCCCTCGCTTCGACTACAACGCTCCTTCCTCTCTCCTTCAACACTCCCACTCCGGCTTCCTCATCACCTGTCCCGTCAGTCACTCTCTCTCTCTCTCTCTCTAAATCTTGTTGTTTTAATCAGAGCGGGAGAAAATCACAGTATATTCAGTGCTCTAGTATTTTCACTACCGAAGAAAAGTCGGCTACTAAACGAAGGAAACTTGACACTAATGATGGTATGTTTGTTTAGGCTGTTTTGATTTTTGGAGACTTTTCGGAATTTTGTAGTGATGTGATTTGTTGTTTTTTGTGATGGGCAAAGGTTCGGTGTCTCCTGTGAAGGTGGACACAGATGGAGAGACGGGTCCTCTTCTCAAGCTAGTTAAGGTGACAAAGAGTGGTTTGCTTCTCTTCATTTTTAACAAGAACATCTCTCCTAATGTCGTTGGGATTGTCTCGAAGATGGTTCAGTCTGTGGAGTCCGGGAGCTCGGGTTCACTTCTGTGAGTACTGAGTAGATTATTTACTTGTTCCTTTTTCTAAGCTCTTAACATTCATTGTTAAGTACGAAGCTTCACATATGTTGCCATAATTTTTTGTGGTCTGTTTAGATTGCCCGTCTACACTCTACAATTCTTGATAGTTGCTTTTATATTGTTCTGTCTTTAGGTAAAACAAATCATATAGCTAGTTAGCTACAGGGTAGGTGTTGATGGGGTTTAAGTCAGCTGCTCAGATATAAATGGTATATGGAAATGATACTTCAAATTTACACAATGTACTAAACTGTAGGAAAGGTCCGGTGGTAATATTTGGAAATAAGCCTCAGTACTTGCTTTTTATAGTGGGTGTATACTAAGAATCAGAAATTCTTTGGTGCAGTTGGTGCAATCGCATTTTCCCTATCCAAGCTACTTGTAGTTTGAATGAAAAGGAACTGCGTGAAGTTGTGTCGAAGCTTGTTAATCAATTTATGAAAGATAATCAAAAACTTGTGCGGCCCATAAAGGTAAAATCTATCCATCTGTTACCGGTTTGCTAGATATATGTAAGTCATGTCTTAAAGCAAGTGAGGTGAGAAGTATATGAGAGATATTGTTTATTCTAAATTGATATATGTGGCTCTACATGAATACTGAATATAGGTGCATGAAACAAGCTTCTATTGTCATTTTGTTCTTTCTTCTATTTACAGTTCATCTTCCTTTCTATGTGGTTTTGTACATTGACATTCTGATTGCAAATTGTAATCTGTTAAAAGTTCATTACTTATAGGCAAGGATATGTTTCTTCAGAAATCTATGAGAGGGACCTTTAGTTTGGTGTGTGGGAGTTAATTTTTCATTTTTACTTGCTTCTGTAGTTTGCCATTGCGTACAACAGAAGAGGAATTGAGACAGAATTAGATATTCCAAAAGAAGCTCCAAATGCATTTGATTTGCTGGACCGTAACAAATGCTTTGCTGTAGTGGCTTCTGCAGTCAAAGATGTTGTATCAGATTCAGTAGTGGACCTTAAATCTCCAGTGGTAAGAACTCCCTTCCGAGGGTCTCCTATCTTATCAAGTATTTTGCTTTTGGCTTGTTACATTCAATTTGTTCTAACCATTAAACTAAATTTACGGCTCTCTGTTCTTATTGAGCTACTACCCCTCTCTGGTGTACCCAAATGGTCATTAGTGGTCGCGGTATCAGTTCTTCATCGAAATGTTGTTAGTGCAAAACCGAAGCTGTCCATCAAGGCACTGGTTTCTGATACCAAGCCAAAGGGAGGAAAGCCTTAAAAAACGATTGAGATGTGTATATATACCAGTGCTTCGAGTTTGAAGCTGGACTTGTGTTTGATACCTCTTAAATTTTGATTCAGCTGACTCTGCAACTTGTATCTCAGTTCTTTAGGATTATTATAGTTTTTCAACCTGTATATGTGATTGAGGAGAAAGTGATCGATCAATGATTTTAATTGGTTTGTAATATTGTTCATCAATCAAAGAGTTTGTTTGAGATTTTGAGCGATCAAGTTTGATTTTTTTGGTGAAAAGTAATCGCTTTGAGCATAATAAATCTATATTTGCCTTTGGTAATCCTAAATACCAATGGCGGAGACAAGATTAATTTCTCACCGGGGCTAGTTATAACTAAAGGGTTGTGGTGTTGTTCTGCGCATGATTTTTTTTTCGTGAACTTTATTACTTCACAATAATAGCTGTATCTTAATTTGTATGTATCATTTGTAATTTGTAATTTCGTGAAAAACTCATAAGATTTTGTTGATTAAGAACAAATGAGATTATAGCTTCGAGAATATATTGTTGAGAAGATCAAGTTGCATGATAAAGAGCCGAGATTCGAATGAATGAGATAGGAAAAAATCATACTTAAATTTTTTTTTTCTATCTATCAAAGTATTTTTTTTTCAATATAAAATTACATAATAGATTACTTATGCAAAAAATTTGACTAAATCGGAATTAAGGGTCTAGAGAATTAGGGAGAATGGCTGGAATGGTTGTTGAATGTTGGTTTTCCTCCGTCAAACATAAGCATGGGGTTATACCTTATTATAGGCTAACACTTTGCACAACATATTAATATTGGGTTATATAATAATTTTCTTTTTACTTAAATAAAAATAATATTTTGTTTTAACCCTGAAATACTCACCGAGGTTTAACCTCAGTAAGCTTTTGAATAGCTCCGCCACTGCCAAATACGCTTAGACTTTGTGCTGAGTTTGATTCATATCATCTCTATTCAATTTATACTACCAAAGCTTTTAATAACTTTGCCGTGCATTAATTTGATATTTGATCGATTTTGTTTGTATATAATACGAATTTTAATGTAATGTTTTATTTTTAAGAATTTGGTTATTTGTCCTCTCATTATATCATATTTTTTCATGTTTATATAAAATCTTGGGGATAAAATTATTACTATTGCACTTGATTGTTTTCAAAAATCTATTCAAAGTTTAAGGAAAGAAAAAAAAATGATTAGTTGGGTTCAATTTTATTCTTCACCCATGCCTTCAATTGTTACGTTCGTGCGGGGATATTCTGCAATCTTCTCCCTTGATTTCTGAGTTGGGTCTTGGTGGATAATCTTATACAATGCAAGTCGAGTCATGGGAAAGTTAAGTCTAATAATGCTTTCGTCCAAAATATGAATAGTTTATTGTCAAATTCCGAGATTCAAACATGGCTGGCTTGCAACTGCAACCAATAAACAATTTTTTCATGCTTCAGTTTATAGCAATGGAATATAATAACTATATATGTTCCGATTTAGTTTTCTTTTGTATCAGATCTTTAGTCCTAATAAAAGATATATTGAAGAAAATAAATACATATCTTCAAGAAAATTTAGTACGTTGTTAACTAGAGAAGTCTTCTTCTTCTTTTCTTCTCTCTCTTTCTCTCTGTTTTTTTTTTTTTTTTGAGATGGTCTATCAATATATTATAGTTTGATACCAATATAGAGTTTCAACGGATTACCTAATCCAAAGAAGCAAAACCTCCGCATAAACACAAAGTACTATACTAAGATCAAAATATATAATCTAAACCTAGACTAGCAAATTAGGGTACGAGAACTTCCAAAACTCTTAAAGAATCACCCTTTAACTAGCTAGGCACAACGTCTACCACCGGATAATTCTTAGGTACCCATGAGTACCATTTACTACTTGAGAACAAATTTAGTGATCGTGGTGTTAAACTGAGTTATTATTTAAGTTATTTAGTTGATCTTAAGATAATTATTTAACTTAGAAATTCAGTTACAATTTTTGAACAAATTGTTTTCAAAGTTGTAAATTAGATTCAATTAGTTGTAAATATCATAAATAAACATTAATATATATAATTATTGTAGTAATATTTGTCATAAATATTATAAATTTATATTTAAATATATTATAATTTTTGTTGTTAAGTGATAAATAAGGGTACAGGTATCTTTGGGTACTCAAGAAGGTCCGTCTGCCACCTATAATCACCCAAGTCAGGAGATTCATAAGCGACAGGTTTTCTAAGGGACCCAAAGAAGACCAAACCATCTTCAACGGGCGCAGGACCTCCTCTCCCCCACTTGGGTCTGATGAGGGTGATCTCGTACCTACTCTTGTTGAAGCCTTATTCGCCCATGCGCAATGAACATCACACAAGGAGCAAGAAAGGTTTGCAAGGGTCTCGGAGGGGCATGCCTTCAACATAAGCCAAGTATTAACCGCTTCAACAACACCCCTTCCCGGCTTGCAGGGTTCCTCCACCGCTTCTTAGGACCACAAGGACCTGGGATCGAGCAATATGGGTTGAACACCACCCGAGACAAAACACAAGAATCCAAAATGGAGACCACCTTCTCACTAGTGACGTGCATCCACCTATACCGGCCTCCATGGTCGACTCAACAACTCAGCTATATGCCGCCTCCTCCATACGGTTGCCAGCCATCACCATCACCCACGCAATCCATCACCACCACATATATCTCAACCCCGACCAAGCCCGTTAAAACTCCACTGTCATCTCCTTCCTATAATGGATCGTACAACCCTTCATTTTGTGGCCAAAACTACCAGGATATGAGAAGTCCTAAGGCTTCGGGATAAAGGTATCATTAACGAAAGAAGACCTTGTCCAATCTATTCAAGGACTTTCACTCACCAGTGATAACTGGTATTATAGTAGCGTTCTCCTAGGGCTGAAAATGGCCTCTTTTACACCTGGAAACGCGAGATTTTTGTGAGATGCTTCTTCTTCGAAGGTAGTCTTTCTCGGCCCATTCCCTATCCTTAGGATCGAAGGTGGGGCAAAGTTTTAGAAGTGTGTGTGTGTCTATATATATATATATATATATATATATATCAAAATAGTTGTTGAAAAATATATGTTAAATCGTTAAAATTCAATGTAGTTACATGATGAAAAATATACAAAATTGAGAATGAATAAAAGTTGTTATCTTTATTTTTTAATTTTTTAATAAGAAATTAGGCAATATTAATTTCTCATAAGCAGATAATTTAGAGAAAGTTATCACTAGACTGTAAAGCAGAATGAGAACATAGATGAAGAAGACATGGCTAATATCTTTACATTATTCTGTTTAGTAATTATATATAATTAATATTAAGAATTCCACATTACAGTATTAAAATTTTTAATTAACTCCGAAAATAAAAAGGAAAAATGCGCTTAAAACTAGATTAAGTGTGAGTAATTATACAATGTGCAAACACAAATGTGTAAATTAGCAATTGACAGTCTAGTTTCTCTTATGTATTATTTATTTAAGCTTTTTTTAGCCGGTACATAAATCCGCCAATGTGTTCATGTAATGTAATGTACTATTATGAATTAAACGTATAATAGATGCAACTCTATTCCTTAAGAGAAAAATATAGATCAAAGAGAAAAATAAATAAATAAATTAAAAACACTTCAATACTACATATGTATTCTTTTTTTATTTTCATCGTGAACTCGATCAATAAACAAAAGGAAACATATTACTCCAAAAACAATATAGCTCTACAATCTAAATTTAACATTTTCTTACTTACCATAGAATTCGAAGTGGTGTGCAAATTCGTAGTATATCTGAAAAAGAAAATTGCATCTCAACCATATTATTTCATTTAATAGTGATAAGCATTATGATCTAGTAATGGATTTACAATGTAGACTCAAATAATACGCGAATAAGTCATACAAGGTGATATACTAATGGAAAAAAGTTACAAACCATATTAAATCTGAAGAACAACAATGTCGATTTTGTTGAAGGATATTTACTTTATTATGTATGTTCCTAGTTATGGTAGAATATGTAGAGAATAAAGGAGAAAATCATATTTAGTGATGTATTAGAATTCTTACCATATGTAACTTCATGTACTCTCCTATATAAAATAGCTTTTTATTATCAATGAAAGGTTACACATCATTGCTTCCTCAATCTCTATATTTTGCCATATTTCCTAAAACACGTTATTAGTACGAAGCCCTAAACCGAGCACCGTCGCCGACTCCACTGCCGTGATCCCAAAGAGAAAAGAGGAAGAAAAGAATTGTTTTGCAATCAAACAACAAGTAAGTTTTTATAAACTCAATCTCGTCTTTTCAAAATAACCTACTCTTTTGAAAAATTTAGATTTTTTCGTAGGAATTTTGAGATAACATCTCATCCCTCCTTTCTACATCGCACCTTTTAAGGTGGGCATTTGGAACTAAGAGCGTTCCCACATGAACTAAGAGCGTTCATGAGTGAACTAAGAGCATTCACAAAATCGATTTGAAGTAAGAGCGCTCATAAAGAAAAATCATTGATTAACGAATAAAGAGAGTTCGTAAGACCATATACATCAAAGTAAAGGTCTAATCCAAATAATATATTGGAAAACAAATTAGTTGTCGAAGAAGTCTTTTACGACTGCGAAACTAATATATCTTTTGTTCTCTCATGGTGTTTGATATGCAAAAAAAGGCATTGACACCATGCTCCCGGATCTAAAAAAGAAGTGGAATAACGTGTGGTTTTCCGACTTCAAGCATATTGCATCAATAAATAAAGAGATGCTTAAGCTTAGATCCATGCTCCAATTATGTGGAAAGCAATTAAAGATAAAAATTTGATCGAGAAAAATCCTCTACACAATCATAATTCAAGACAAGTTGGAACCAAAAGTGTTCATTATGCAAATTATGAAACTGCATCAAGAGAATGACTTATGGATCGGAATCTTTAAAGAAAATTTTGGTAAGACGTTTAGGTCCACATCACCGCCCCAACAAAGAAGGACGCTACAAGGTAGCACCATGAAGGCCATGATGGCCATGATAGAGGAAGTGCCGGCCGTGGAGGCCATGGTGACCGAGGAAGCCATGGAGGCTAAGGTACTAATGTCAAAAGAGACAAGGATAAGACGCATGATGTTTCTCGAATCAAAAGAGTTATTTATTCTCAAGATGTTTGAGAAGATAGAATTCGGAAATTTTGGGTCAATAGGTGTTAAATACCATTGATAGGTAAAATATGTGAGGAATCCATGGACTGCCAAGATCATCAATTTGAACTACTCAATCCAAATCTACTTGATCCTAGAGCACATCAGTTTTCAGAACTATTTTATGCGTACTATTGTACAAATTATTTGACCAAGCTACATATCTCGAAAAATTATAAAAATTTGTAGAAGTGTTCATATACGTGTCTAGTTATGTTCGCATTATGATATACCAATAATTCGGCAGAAAATTGACAAGCAAGTATGCTCAGATTCTGCGAATTTTAACACTACAAGAAAACAGCATTTAGACCACGGAAACATAATTGTTCCGTGGTCCAAGTGACACTTGGACGACGGAGACTTCTCCGTCGTCTAAGTAACACCTGAACGACGGAGAAGACCATCTCCGTCGTCCAGGTGATCACCTGGAGGACAGAGAAGACTCCGAGCTCCAGGTGTCCACCTGGACGACGGAGATGGTATTCTCTGTCGTCCAGGTGATCACCTGGACCTCGGAGTCTTCTCCGTCCTCCAGGTGATCACCTGGACGACTGAGAATACCGTCTCCGTCGTCCAGGTGGACACCTGGACCTCGGAGTCTTCTCCGTCCTCCAGGTGATCACCTGGACAACGGACCGACACGCCGTGGTCCGAGTAACTTCCACTTAGACGACGTACCGACACCTCTGTCATCTAAGTGAAGCATTATATAAGCCTGATGCCAAACTCTCTTCATTCCATCCGATCCTCAATTCATTCCATTCGAAGAAGAATTGAAGGAGAAGGGAGAAGGAGAATGAGAAGGGAGAAGGCCGAGAAGGATCAGGATCAGGGATCTCCGCTCACTAGCTAGCTAGCTTAATTAACTGATATCGAGAAGGCCAGCAGGTATGTACGCAGTTAAAATTTGCTTAATATATATTTAGTGAAAACGTACGTACATACATGCATGGATGTTAGCTATATATACAGATTAAATTACGTACGTACGTAATTGATGGATCGATGTAGATCGAGTACGTATAATTAATTAAGCGTAAATTAATGGACTAATATATATATGTAATAATTAATTAATTATAATATTTTGTAGCAATATGGACAAGAGTTGGATGAAGTTGAAGAATAGATGTGATGTCCGGTATATGGATGGAATTAGCGAATTTGTGAATTTTGCGATAGAACATGGTCAGGGAAAGAAGCGTTTCAGGTGTCCGTGCCAGAAATGTCTTAATTGTCAGTATGTAGAGGTTAATGTTATGGTGCAACACCTGTACGAAAATGGTATGATGTGGAGTTACACTACATGGAGCGAGCATGGTGAAGCAGTAGAGTTCAGCGCAGCAGACTTCAGCTCAGGGTACAGTTATCATGGTGCCTCATCCAACGGGAGTGGTGCCGGACCCCCAACTTGCAACCCAACTGCAGATTTGGTCCATGATGCGTTTCCGGGATGTAGTCATGGTGGACATCAACAGCAAGACGGAGGTTACAGTACCACTAATGAGCATGATGACACATTCCCCGCTGCTAGCTTGGCCACTGACACCAGTGAGATGGATAAGTACAACCGGATGCTACTTGAAGCGCAGACCCCGGTGTTCCCTGGATGTCGAGAGAATGTGTTGCAATATGTGATGGAGCAAATGAATATAAAAGTGAAGCACAAAATGTCAGTGAGTGCTTTTGACGAAATTCAGGAGCAAATATGTAAGTTGCTTCTTGATGATCACAATCTTCCTAAATCTCATTATAAGGTTAGAAATATCTTGAGCAGCATCGGCCTAAAGTACAGGATAATTGACGCATGTCCGAATGATTGTGTGCTATTTTACAAAGAGTATAAAGATTTGGACTATTGTCCCGTATGTGGCCAGTGCAGATTCCAGGTGAATAGGATGAGTTCGAAAAAGAGAATTCCTGTGAAAGTTGTTCGATATTTTCCCTTGATTCCCAGATTGCAGCGCTTGTACATGTCTCTACACACAGCAGAGGTAATGCTATGGTACGCAGAAAAGCGAATAGATGACGATGTCCTGCGACACGCCGCGGATGAGAAGGGTTTCAAACATTTCGACAGAGAATTTGGAGACTTTGCTGCAGAGGTTAGAAATGTTAGACTCGGCCTATCTACAGACGGATTCAATCCTTGGGGAAGTAATAGCTTCGCCGTCAGCACTTGGCCAGTTATTTTGATGCCGTACAACTTGCCTCCGTGGATGTGCATGAACAAGGAATTTAATTTCCTTACTGTATTAATTCCAGGTCCTAAATCTCCAGGGAAGTGCTTAGATGTCTACCTCAGACCTTTGATCGACGAACTGAAACTGTTGTGGGAAAATGGAGTCCCAACTTATGACAAATTCACTGACACGATGTTCACGATGAGGGCTGCCGTAATGTGGACGATCAGCGATTTTCCAGCGTATGGGATGTTGGCAGCCTGCAGGACAAAAGGATATAATGGATGTCCTATATGTTTGGACGACGTGAACTCTAGTTGGTACGCGAGGAAGGTGTGTTACTTGGGTCACCGTAGATGGCTTCCTCACGACCACCCGTGGCGACAGGATGAAGCTCATTTCGACGGGACGGTAGAAAACAATCTTAAACCCCGTAGTTTGTCGGGCGAAGAGATTTTAGAGAGGTTGAGTTATTTCGACTTTGGTGTGTTGAGCAATGACGCGGATGTAAAGAAATGCAATCCAATTCCTCCACATGATCTGAGCTATTAGGATCACAAGAGTATATTCTTTGAACTCCCTTACTGGTCGAAGTTGAAGCTGAGGAACAACTTGGACGCGATGCACATAGAAAAGAATGTGTGCGACAACGTGGTGGGAACAATTCTCGGTATTAAGTTCAAGACTAAAGATACTCCCAAAGCGCGCAAAGATTTGGAATCAATGAATCTACGTCGTCCCTTGTGGTTGAGGAGGGATAGGAAAGGAGTGTACAACAAGATGTCAGCTGCACCTTACACAGTGAAGCCGACGCTTAGACGTTCTGTATTTCACTGGTTTAATGGCGTTCGTTATCCGGCTACGTATGCAGCTACTATAACTGGAGCAGTGGACGAGGTGCAACACAAGTTTGTTGGTCTAAAGACACATGACTATCACGTTATGCTGCAACGTCTGATTCCAGTGGTAATTCGACCATACTTGCCTCGTGATGTCGTAAAACCAATAGTGGCATTGTGCAGGCGGTGGCAGAGGTTATGCGCCAGAGAATTAAAGAAGTCAGATGTGGTGGAATTGCAACAACAAATTGTGCACATCATTTGCAAACTAGAGAGGATTTTTCCCCCTGCTTTCTTTGATATCATGATTCACCTAATGATACACCTGCCCGAGCAAGTGCTCATTTCTGGTCCGGTCCAGTACACTTGGATGTATCCTCAAGAAAGGTACGTACAACTAATTAATTATACAGGTTTTTCGATTCCTAATTTGTTCCATTGGAGATTACTAGCTAGCTATATGTACTTATTCTTATTGTACGTTTGATTTTGTAGACAGCTTGGACAGTATAAGTCATTCGTCAAAAACAGGTCGGCCCCGGATGGCTCCATAGCAGAGACATACATAATGCATGAGTGTGTTACTTACTGCAAAAGGTACCTCAAAGATCCACCACCTCCCACTGCCTCCGATCCCAGTGCCCGCATCAATCTTTCTGTCGTCACCAATGTCGTCCGACCGTTTAGAGGAGTATTAAAGGAATCGTTAACACGGGAAGAACTTATTGAGGCACATTGGGTAGTGTTGCGAGACTGTGACGAAGTTGAGCCGTACATGATGTCATACAGGGAGAGGCTTCAGGCGTTAAATCAAAACAAGAGTTCGGCGTGGATTGAGAAAATGGTTAAGAAGAAGTTTCCCGATTATTTCTTCCAATGGGTATGTACGTACGTCTCGGTATTTAATTAGTAATTTATATACATATCGATCATGTTTGGAGAAAGTAATTAAACCCTTATATTAATTTGCCCTTTTTCGCAGATGATTGATCTGCAAAAATCTGAAAACCACGGGGGGTGGTGGTCATGGCCAAAGCACTTGCTAGCAGGGAAGCCGATTAAACACTATATTTATCCCGGATGTTTTGTGAACAGTGTAAAGTTTCATTCATTGGCCCGAGATGAAGGAAGAAGAACACAAAACAGTGAGGTAGCGGTTGGGAAAGACAATGATCTATATTACGGGGCTATTGTATATGTGGTTCAGCTATGTTACGGGAATGATGTCAACGTTTTCCTATTCAAGTGCAGATGGTTCGAGCGTACAAAGGAAGACCTGGGACTATTATCAGTTGATACAAACTCAAGCTGGTATGAGGATGAGCATTTCGCTCTCGCCACCTTAGTTCGGCAGGTGTTCTATCTCGACGATCCGAAAGCCGGTGAAGGGTGGAAAATAGTGAACCATATCTCTCATCGAGGAATATGGAATACAGAGACAATTGAAGGGACACCGGCGACGACAGAAGATGCTGCTGAACCAGAAAGAGACATTCCTGCATATTAAGAGCCTAATATTTCTGTCATCCGCTCCGATATAATGGACTTGGTTCAAGATGGTGAACGGTTACCCATGCCTGATGGTTGTACAGATCTAACTGAAGATGAGATTATCGATGAGGTAGATGAAGAAGACGAGCAGGAAGAGGACGCGGACGAGGACTCAGGTTATTCGTCCGACGATGTTGAGTATGATGAGGAGGATGAGCAATCGGATACCGGGGACGAGGATGATGACGATTATGATGATGACTACTTAACTAAGACGAGAAAAATTAATTGGTAGTTGAGTATGTAATTATTTTAATATATGATGCATCATCGATCAATAATTAATATAAATATTATAAGGAGGAGAATGTATATATGTACGTAGATCTTAATATTTTTGTACTTAATTAATTAATTACACGCGTCCAGGTTATATAATTATATATTGCGAGAGATTAATGAAATAAATGTTTCAGAAATTATACTATATTATTCTATGATTAATTGATTATATACGTTGATCGACATGTGATAGTATTATTGTGAGCACAAATGTAGTATATATATATATGTTGTTTTAATTATGGCGTTAAATCTATATATCATGCGAGAAGGAAATTTCATACTTAAATACGTGCCTTGAGCTATCTCCCTAAACCCGCGACCCTAAATCTAGCAAATCGGATCGATCGATCATTTTTTTAATTTTTTTTTATTCAAAATAGTTGAACGGACACACAAATGACCAAGGACGACCTAAACCCCAAACCCTAAGGCCCTAACCCCTGAATTCAGGGTTTTTACACTTGGACGACGGAGATGGTTATTCTCCGTCGTCCCAGTTCTAACTAGGACGACGGAGATGTCATTCTCCGTCGTCCAAGTTCACAAACCCTAAACCCTAAACAGTAAGGCCCTAACCCCTGAATTCAGGGTCTATACACCTGGACGACGGAGAATATCATCTCCGTCGTCCAGGTAAAGATTTCGTAATTTTTTCTAAGCCAACGACCATCTAGACCTTCTTCCAATGCATATTCTTTTCATCAAGACTTTAGAGTAAACAATTCTTGGTATGTGAGCTTCGAAGGTTCGAAAATCGGAGTTGCGAAATGCCTTGTATCCACGTTTCTGGTTTGTGAAATTCTCGGTTTTGCGGTTGACTGTGCCGATGAAACCCTTCCCGAACTTATTATTTTATGGTCCTTTAAAGACAATTATATATTATGTTACGACGAACATATCTAACGGTTGTTTTGTCCAAATTCAATTTCATTAATACTCTGCTGCAAATGAGCCTCTACTCATGAACACTTAAGTCGTAAGGATTAGTCGATACTTAACAACTTTCAATACGTAAAATTATTCGTCGGTTCAAATTTAACTGTTCATATATACGATGTGTTCATCGATATTGGACGACTATTTCACTCGAATGACAGATCGCTAAATTCCTAGCGAATTAATTTTAAAATTTTTTTTAACGTAAATTGAACCTGGACGACGGAGAATGACATCTCCGTCGTCCAAGTCAAAAATTATGGCGGTTCGATTTACCGCCTCAATTTTTGGCACCGCTTGAATTTCCACTTAGACGACGGAGAATTAATTCTCCGTCGTCTAAGTCCAAATTTATGGCGGTTCCAAAACGTCCCGCCGATTAATTAGCGCCGCTTCAATTTCTTTAAACCGTCACTTAGACGACGGAAAACACTGTTTCCGTTGTCCAAGTGAACTTAGACGACGGAAATTAGTGCTCCGTCGTCTAAGTGAAAGCCTATAAATAGAGCAGCACCCCCCCCCTTTTCTCATTCCATCTCCTCTCCTCTCCTCCTCTCCTCTCCTCCGGCGATTTTCCTCCTCCGGCGACGCTCCGACGACAAATTTTCCGGCGTGGTTCCTCCTCTCCGACGACTCAACTCCGGCAAATTTTCCGGTGAGGTAAATTTCTATTTTTTACCTTATTAACATTATTTTCATTTAATTAATTAATTTCTAAATATAATTTAATAATTAGTTTTAAATATTTCATTATTGTAATTATAATAATTTTTAGTGGTTAATTATTGTAATTAATAATTAATTAAATGCATAATTGTAATTAGTTGATAATTAATTAAATGCATAAATTTATTATTGTAATATAATAATAATGTGGACATAATTAGTTTTAAATAATTCATTATTGTAATTAGTTTTAAATAATAATTATTGTTAATAATAATTAATTATATTGGTAAATGAATAATTATTATTAAATGGTATGGTAAATAATAATTCATTATTGTCATTATTTATTGTTTTAATTAATTGATAATTACGCGTATTTTCTAGTAAATTGCATGGTAGTACGTTTTCGATTTAAATTTAGTACATAGGCTTGGTTTATTAAGTCGCACTCTTTGGAATAGATGGCGCCTTTTTTCCTAGCTTATCACCTTAACCTCTCGTGATGTGTGGATTTCATCACCGCACACCATAACCTAAGTGAAGTTATGGACACGAGGTTGAGGGCGGAGTTTGCAAATGACTTGAGGGAGTGTAAATTTTTGAAAAATTGGCCGAATGTCGGACATGGTGTCTAGAAACGGGTTATGACTGGTGACAGGTTTTTGATCTAAGAAAGACGACAGCAATAGGTGTTTTGTCGAAATTAGTCCTGCCTCTCGCGATATCTCTATCCCTAACTGGCCATGTTTTTCGATTTAACCAAGGCTAATTAATTGAAAATTTACAGTGTAAATTTTTGAAAAATTGGCCGAATGTCGGACATGGTGTCTAGAAACGGGTTATGACTGGTGACAGATTTTTGATCTAAGAAAGACGACAGCAATAGGTGTTTTGTCGAAATTAGTCCTGCCTCTCGCGATATCTCTATCCCTAACTGGCCATGTTTTTCGATTTAACCAAGGCTAATTAATTGAAAATTTACACTTTATCGCGCGGGTCGCACGTCCATTAAACGACCGAAAAAGCCAAGCTAATGCACTCTATTTAAATCTTAACCGTACTTAATTAGCGTAAATTTTGCACTTGTAATTATTATGGTAAGTAGGTATTTTAACAACGTACTCCTAGGTTTAAATGGCTCCATCCGGCAAGAAGAAAGCCGAACAGGAGGCAGAAGATGCCATGCTCCGCCGCTTGGTCGACCAAGTCGGTTGGGTTCAACAGGAGGGCAACGACACCCTCAATCCGGACCCTTCATCTGGTTCGGAGGTGGCGCCTTCTGGGGAAATTCCCTCTGCCCCATTTATCTCCAGCGGTGATGACGTCGACCCCTTTTCAACTCCGACGCCCGCTACCGGTTCAACGGCAAGTACTCAGGCGTCCTCGACCGCTGAATCTATCATGTACAGCGCCCGCCGTAAGCAAAGGAGGGCCCCCACTGACCCGGAACCGAAAAGGACTCGGGGTCTCATTAAAGGGGGCAAAGCGGATAAAATTTGCAAGGCGACCGGGAAAAAGATCGACTTGCCCTACGACGAATTCACCGGTGGCCCTCCCACAGCTCAGCTAGCAAGTCTCTCGGCGCATAGCATAGGGTCAATCGTCCATAGCCGGGTTCGTCTCACTGCCCCTACTTGGAAGGAGGTGCCGGATGATGAGAAGGCGAAAGTCTTTAAAGATCTTTCGGTACGAAATATGTCCAATTTTAGTTATTATATAATATTGTTAATATTAGTTATAATTTCATAATATATACGATTATAATTTTCTATTTATTTTTGATAGGAACAATTTGCGGTGGATCCGACACCGGCGATGTTGAGGCATATCAACCAAACCGCCAACTCCATCTACAAAGATTGGAAGTACAGGCTCCATCAGTACTTCCAAACTTACGGTCCCGCGCCTCCCCCCGTAGAGCTGCGTGGGGATAGAGAAGATGAGTGGCAGTGGTTGTGTAACCACTTTACCGATGACGAATTTAAGGTGTTAATTTACTTTTTTTATTTCAATTAAGATAATTTAATTATTTAAATTTTAGTTATTAATTTTTTAATGATTTAATTATGTTGTCTAACAGAAATTTTCCGGTGTCAACAAAGCCAACCGGGGGAAGAAGGACAAGCACCATACTTCCGGCGCCAAGCAACTCATTCAAATAGCCAAGGAGCACAAGGATAAGGGCTCCAAACACCCTTATCTTGATGCAAGCATAAGCGCGTACGTGACGCCTGTGCTCGATAATGAAGCGAGTCAATGCGGCGTAAGTGATATATATATATGTGTGCTTTTAATTATAGTAATTATTATTTAAATATTATTTCATTATAATAAATTAATTATTCTTTTGTAGGCAAGGGTGATAGAGCATGCGCAGGAAGAATTGGCTAACACTCAGCTTGCGTTCCCAGATGTGCCGCCGGAAGACCTGCCTCCTCTATCCATAGAGAGCCAAATTGCAATCGCGGATGAGGTCTACGGTTGTAGAGCTGGCAAGGAGGTTAGGCACTTCGGGCCTAAGGTGGTTCGAGATTTGTCGACGACCTCGGACTCATCATCTACGGGAGGTTCGGGCCAGCGGAGAAGGACTCAGGCTGCGGCCGTCGAAGCAGCCATTCAAGAGGCTCGACTGGCACGAGAGGAGAATCGACTGGCACGAGAGGAGAATCAATCCATGCGGCAAAGACTTGACGAGCAACAAGCACAAATAGCCCAACTCATCGCCCTCATGCAACAATCTCGAGAAGTATGTCAACCTCCTCCGAACCCATACCGCGACGACGACGACCCGGCTGGAGGCGGGGGACGCGGCGGTGCATCTGCTCCTCCAGTGTGTTAATTAGCTAGCTAGTTTTTTAATTATCTCGTTTCTTTCCGCATTCCGAACAATATTTTCATTTTTATGGGTTTTTTGGATATGTATGTACAAATTAATTTTAATTATTTAATAATTAAGTAATATTAAAAATTTAGTTTATTTAATTAATTTTATCATTTTTCATTATTTAAATTCAATTAATAATAAATTAAATTAATAATATTTAATTACAATTTATTTTAAAAAAAAATTAAAAACACACTTGGACGACGGAGATGAAGTTCTCCGTCGTCCAGGTGATTACCTGAGCCACGGAGATTGTTACATTCTTCGTGGCCCATGTAATCACCTGGACGACGGAGATTACGTTCTCCGTCGTCCAAGTGATTACATGGGCCACAGAGATTGTTACATTCTCCGTGGCCCAGGCACCTGGATGACGGAGATTAAGTTCTCCGTTGTCCAAGTGGTTACATGGGCCACGGAGAATGTCTGCGGTCCAAGTGAACTTGGACGACAGAGAACTTAATCTCCGTCGTCTAAGTGCTTGGACGACAGCACTTGGAGCACGGAGCTTGGACGACGGAGATTCCGTCGTCTAAGTACTTAAACGAAGGGAAAACACACTTAGACGACGGAAACGCTCCGTCGTCTAAGTGCGATTTTCTTGTAGTGTAAGGATCAAATAAACAAATAAACCGAAGATAGAGATAGAGCTAATGCGAATCTCAACATAGCACACAAATTGGCAGAGATTCGATTGAAGAGATACCGAATTTTGATCAGAGCTTTTATGTTTTCCATGTAAAAAGGCGTTTGTACCTAAGTATTATGTTTGACAATGTTGGTAAATTACTTTGGATTAACAAATTTTGATGTATCATGTTGACTTATTAATAAAGGCACCATCGTATTGATTTATTAATAACCAGTTTGTCTATATTTTCTATATCACATACATATTTTATGGTTGCTATAAACCTATCGTTTACTATGCCTCACCTTAGAAACTTGTGATGTCTAGAAAAAGAGATTTTCGATAAAGGTATTTGAGAGGACATTGTGTCCCACTTACATTGATCTCTCTTCGCCTGGTCATGAGTGAAAAAAGCTACCCAAACGATTATATATGGCCTAGTAGACTGACAAATTCGTTTATGTATCAAATGGGATAAGCTAAGAGTGCTAATATCCCCAAAAAATATCACAAACTAGAAAACTGAATCTGCCTCTGCAGATCAGTCAGTTTCGACGACAAACTGGTATCAAACCAGAATGAAACAACATATAAGTGATATATGGTTAGAAATATACGGATGTCTAGTTTTTAGAACTACGTCCATAATATCAGTAGCTAATTTCTAGAAAAAGTTATGCCCATTTTACAAGACAGAGGTCAGAATCAGGGTAAACAGAATCTGGTCAGCAGATCAGTTAGATTTGACATAAAATTGGGATTGCGTCAGAATTATTCAGTATATGAGTAATATATGGTTGAAAATATACGGATTTCTAGTTTTAATAACTTCATCCGGATCATCAATATATATTTTTTAGAAAAATTTATGCCTATTTAAGTACACGGAGGTCAGCTAGACCCGAGGAAAGCCAAAACCTGAGGAAAATCCGAGGATGACCTTCGATGGATCGAAGGTGTACATTGATGTATCAAAAAAAATACCCGAGGAATCCCTTCGATGGATGAAAATAGCACCTTGATGGATCGAGGGAACAACCAGAAGAGGCCCTTCGATGGATCGAAAGCATATTCCCATAAAACCGAATTTTTTGTGTTGTTTTTGGTTTTTCCTCATGCAAGACTGTTTCTTTCCAAGTATTTCTCTTGAGAACTTTGAGTGTCTCATTGATATGACAGTTACACACATAATATTGACTTTGTGCCTTGTCGATCATGTTTCTTTATGATGAGAATGGATATAGGTCTTCTCATCATTTATGCCAATAATTTTCAAGCGAGAATGGACATGAGTTCCTTTGCATTATCTCTAATGATTGCGGTATAACCCAAATATTAAATAAAATTATGTGTCAGCCCGATGGGCTATGTAAGACAACTAAAACAAAGTTGTAGAATCAGGATATGTCATGAGTGATGACCTTTAGGATTCAGATACATATAGGCTTTGACACGACAAACTGGACATCCAGGTCGTGATATGATGGTCCAGATTTTGAGAAATTCAATCGAACATCATTTTTCTGAGTGAAAAGAAGCAAGAACCAAAGTTGGTTTATGAGAGTGGAGTCGGGCACCCTCAGTGGTGGTGCCTTCATCCACAGTCAGCCAGTGACCGGCGCCTCTTCCCCTAAGAGGAGAAAACTAGACGCCGAGGATGATGTGCTAGTCTCCTATCCTGCTTCCCAAGTCCAAGGAGACTCCAAACCTCAACAAAAATGCTCATTGGTTATTTTCAAAGGCTCATAACTCATTATTGCAAAGTTTACTCATTCGAAAGATTAGAATTGAGACCATCATATGCAAAGGACACACATGTTCTCACTATATAGAATCTAAGGTGATTCTATGGAACAATTCAACCAACTAGCGGACCACTAAGATGTTTTATGGTGTTGGTTATAATGCAAACATGTTGGTCACGTGTCATGTCATCGTCCACTTGTAATGCTGCTCAAACTTCTAGCTCAGATAATATGACTGCAGGATTACTACCCGAATCATCCCATTTATAGTAGGTTCAACTTAATAATTCTAGATAGTTTACGTTGAAGAGTTTCGATGACATATATTGCACATCATTGAGATTTGATATTGGTATTGTACTCTAATGAACATACCCAAATGGTCTCTCAGAAAATGACTACAATGGTAGCTTGGAGATTGGTGATGCGCACTAATATTTTCTGCTTAGGGTTATGCAATATCACATGCAGCTATACCAAATTATCTACGATACACCATCACGCAATCTGGTTTTGCACAGCTAGTGACTGTGTGCGAAGATAATATCTCGCACTTACGCATATATGTGCCAAATTGCTCTGCCACAACACATTATGATGGGTCAATCGAGACGAATGAATATATATGTTGGATATGAGTCTTCAACTATAATCCGTTATGAGAACCTTGACAAGCGATCTCTTTACCGCTAGTTTTGTGGATGTCACTTTGATGAGACAGTCTTCCCGTATTTAGGGGGAGATAAGAACAAGCATGTTCAAATAGGAATGACAGGAAGGGTCGTATCCTCACCATGTCTCATCATGATCCCTAAACGATAGAACGTAACAGATTCGATGCATGATGCGTTTCTAGTATCGTGAAAGTGACGAGTGATAGGCCGGGTAAACACCTAGTCAAAGATACCTTATTTTTAACCAAGATATATCAATGTAATAGTCATTTATAAGGGTTGTCGAACACAAGGAGTTGGTGACACTAAATCCTAATACGAAACTGAAATGCTGACAGACTCGACTACAGTACACTAACGACACTACGAACCTAACCTAGACAGACTCACATGACACAAAATTTGGACGCAATAAACTAGACACAGTGGAAGACTACCACACAAAACTTTAGGGTATTCAGAGTTGATTTGACTACCGAACTAAATCGGCTAAGCTACAGCTAAAGCAGAAAATAAATACTGAAAGTAAAAATGCTAATGAATGCAAATGAATTAAACTATATGATTAAAGAGTTAAGAGGAATGCAATCCACCACTGTCATTCCATCTTCCTAACACATACTTAACCTAATGCACATATCCAATGAATGAAAGTTCCCAGGAAGAGTTGATCGTTACAACCACATCCTATTACCTAATCCATATGCCTATGCCGGTTTGTCATGGACCTCCCCTACATCTATCCCTTTATTGAACGCATAGTCATGGACCCCCAAGGTTTACAAAGAAGAAAGCATTAAACTCTAGAAAAGGTTTGAGAATCTACAAGGGTTCATAGGTACACTATAGGCGTGTCCTGCTAGACCTATGAACTTCAATCTCCTGACGGTAAAATCAGTGTATCACTATAGAGAATCAGGTGGAAGAAATTATCTTCAGTCGCCCGTATCTCATGAAACTAGAACCCTAGCATGCATACTAAGTTGCGCACCAAAGCAAACATACAAGAACTTATACAGTGATCATTCAGAGAAAGAAACATCATTCAAAGAACATGTGAAACTAGGTTAAAGTGTATGAATTAGAAAGACTTCATGTACGGGACTTCAAGAAACCCCTCAAAAATAAGTTTAGCTACTAAAAGTCATAAGTAAATAATTAAAACAAATCATAGAGTTGAAACAAACAAACTAGATGAAGAAGAGTTCTGACTGCCAGAATTCGACCGGTCGAAATTATCCTCGACCCGTCGAACCGAGACTGGTTTGTCTTCTCACTTCGGCTGCTCTCTCCCTTGCACGAATTCTTCTCTAATAATCTGATTCTCCCTTTCTAAAGCCTAAAATAGGTTTATATACTTCCTCAAATAGCTCTCATAGTGTCCACGTTGGAATAGGCTTCTATTATTGCACATAACTCCTTCCATCTTTCCGTATTGAGCTAGGAATCCTTCTTTTATTTTCTTTTCCTTTATTTCTCCACAAAACCTATTAAAACAACAAACATAATTAAATCACTCAATTAATAACAATAAACCAAATGTAATGAACAAATTAAATACCGAATAGACGCATAAATATGCGACTATCAACGAGATCACATATACTTGTTTCAAACATGCATGTAAGGATTTATGTCCCCTTTTGAGAGGACATGTTGCCACCAAAAAGGAGTTGGTTACGGTGCTGCCACCATGGAATGTGATATGGTGACGTCACAAAGTGGCATAGTGTAATCACAGGTCATAGGTTCCGCTGGAGAGTGTAGGAGACCCAAATGTTCGATAAATACTCGTCCAAGGACGGGAGCGAGTTTGGCACAATATGATCCATTTATCATTGATACTCAATTTCATCATATGGTTATCATTGAGGGATGCCTTAATATTAAAACCAATTACTCATATAGAGATCTCTACAAAGTACAAATTACACTAGTGTACATGAGAGCATGGAATTTTGAGACTCAGCGAACATATCTACGTTGAAACTCCCAAACGTAGTAACAATTGGCCTACATGGAAAAAAGTGATTCAGATTGATTTATGTTCACTAACAAAGAGAAGCGATCCAGATTGAACATGCAAAGTGTTTGAAATCTAAATTTGAGATGAAAGATCTTGGGATGACACGGGTTTGTCTCGAATAAAGGAGTCACAGCTAGTGACGGGAACTCGAGCACCGTAATCATGAGATTTTCCATCATCGACTTATACTCTAAGATATGTTGCACTTTATGATAATAAAGTGAAGTCTATGAGTACTCCCATGATCTGCTATAGTCTTGACCCTTAAAGGGATCCGTTTTCGTCCAAGGGATGATGACGAAGACATGTTAAAGGTTAAAGTGTCTAATCTAAGTACAAGAGTGTACTTAGCGTAATATACAAGACTTACCTCCTCATCATTATTGAACTTGATAGCTAGCTGTAGCTATGCACCCACGCAATGCTATTGGAATGGTTTAAAGACAATATTTACGTATGAAAGATACGGGCTTGATCTATCCCTATAGAGAAGCCACAAAGAGAGTGGCGATGGAAGTAAGGACACCACAAAGAGAGTAGTGTCGTTTTTCCCTCAACCCCTACATCAACAATCGTTGTGATGTGTTGGCAAGTTTTGCTGAAGTTGGATATCTCTCTGATACACACAAAAGTTGTTCCCAAGTTGGTTATGTCTTTACCATGGTAACACCGAGATATCTTGGAAGTCTAGAATAGAGACTCTTGTCGCTACATCTTCGAACCCTATTGAGATTATTGATCTAACATGAAGTTGTTATTGAGTGCATATGGTTAAGGTCCATAAGTGCACATATCGAAGATCAAGTGGTTTATGAATCACCACTAATGAGCCTACATGCATTATGAGGATAATGTTGCTTGCATCAAGGTGATGAAGCTAGATTACATGTAGGGTGACAACACCAAACATATATCGCATAAGTTATTCTATAGTCAACAAACAATAGCAATTCTTCAAGGTTATGGTTGACCAAGTTTGATTTGAGGATAATGTGGCAGACTTTCTATGTCATTGACCAAATTTCACATTTGAGAAGCATGTGAAGAGCATAGGGTTACTCAGCTATCTTGATTGTTGACATCAGGGGGAGATGTAGGCTTCAGGTGGAATCTGGCATACACATGAGCGTTTCTGGATGTGAAAGACACATTGTACTTTTTTTTCTTAACTAAGGTTGTTTTTGTCCCAAAGAGTTTTTATTACTTAGCAAGGTTTTGATGAGGCAACATAGATAAGTGTCATATCATCATCTTCTACGACGACTTGCGTTCTTTTTACTTGGCGAGATCACTTTTTCTCCTGTAAAGGTTTTTGGCTCGTCAAAATTTTTAATGAGGCATCAAGGAATCATTGAAGAAGCACTGTTTACCATAATCGGCACAATGGGGAGTGTTGAAGGATATTTAATTTATTATATATGTTCCTAGTTATGGTAGAATATGTAGAAAATATTGGAGAGAATCTTATTTAATGATGTATTATGATTCTTACCATATGTAACTCCATGTACTCTCCTATATAAATGAGTTTCTTATTATGAATGAAATGTTGCACACCATTGCTTCCATAATCTCTACACTTTACCATATTCCTAAAACAGATTTTGATTCACAGTAATTGTTATATAAGAGCAAAGATATATTCCTTATATTTTTCTTTGTTTAAGTGATGGCAAGATTAGCGAGATAACGGGTAAGTTTCTAAGAATATACATAGACTAACAGTGTAATTAATTGCTAATAGTGCAGTAGATGATCACCTTAATATATATATTAATTTTCATAGACTGAGAGGTCAATTATTCAATTGAATCAAATCACATTAAAACTAATCAAACGTATATAATTGTTTGGTTCATTATATACAGTCGTTTATGGTATTTAGAGTAAAATATATTTCTACAAATTAAAATAGTATCACGAAAAGAAAAATTAAAACTAGAAGCAGACAAAGAGTAACTTTTGTGTCGGGCAAAATTCATCGCTGGAATCAATTTGAAGGGAAACATACTGATAATAGAAGTTTTGAGAGACCACTCTATATATAAATCCGTCAGACGAGACTCTAAAGATTTAAACTTTGTCAGAACCTCTTCATGTGTATACCTCTTAAAATAGGGATATGTGGCTCGAACTGAGGTCCAGAAAACTCGGAACGGAGGCCATCCATTATCTTCTTGATCCTTGTGGACACATCATCCGGTGGGAAGGACCAAATATAATACGAATACCATTCCGTCTCTCCTAGTGAAAGACTAATTGGAGAACACTTCAACAGAGGAAAGTCCTATAACATAACATGAAGTCAGCTCTATAATAAATTTGCATTGAATTTATGAAGCATTCATTAATAGAGAGTAGACATAGTAAGAAATTTTACATTCTTAGAGTTATCTCCGATCTCAAACTGGTTGCTCTCTGAAAGGGAAACTATACTATCTAAATAGACTTACATAATCATCTTAGACTCTTATGTAAGATTGATCCCCCGAAAGAGAAAGATACTTGACATTTTCGGTAACTAGGTCATAGCAAAATAAATTTTTGTTTTCAACCGTCATGAAAATCTCACCACTCATCAAAAATGCAATTGGCTTCACAAAAATCTCATTATGCTTCAAAAAATATAGCACTGGCTTCTCCTTAAGATCAAGTGTTACATGCTTTGTCCAAGCACCCTTGCACAAACCAACTTCATCCATTACCTATATCCAAAATTCATTGGTATCATATTGAAATTGAGGTTGTATGTAATCTGAGAAAAGCAATAGAAGATTCATTCCACACTAGAAGGGTCTCATCATAGAACTGATTTGAATAGCTATGATCCGGCATCGCCATGGCATGAAATTCCTCATCTTTTATATGAAACAAAATGATTGTTTTCCTCACAAACTGCTTAATGGCCTCGCCCGCATCATGCCAATTTATTTCCTTATATTTTCCCATTCCGATCCAAAAGCACATTCCCTTGAAATACATTTGGAAGCGTTGGGGCCAGAGGAGAGTAGTCTCTGTCTCTAAATAAGGCCTCTTTGGAAATCTCCATGAACAACTAGAACTGCCTAAGGTGTAAACTGCTGCTACTGGAGGGTGATAAACATTATTGCCACACTCGTTCGTGTCATAATGGTCATCAAAGTTAATGTTGATGTTAACGACTTTGTAGTCGTTAGAGTTGGGACAGTATCCAAATCCAATTGCATCCTTAAATCGATTCCAACAATACTCAAAAATGCATGGCTCGTCAGTGTCGAGAAGATCATATGGCAGCCGAGCGGGAAGAGCCTTGAGCTCCTTAATCGCTGGGTTCCATAGAAGCACCTCAGAAGACATAGCCAATTAGCCATAGCTAGACAAACGATCCTATTACAATGGCCAATAATACAAAGTGAAACCGAGGAGGGAGGAGTGACGTCCTCACAAGTAGCAAAAAGACAGCTATCAACAAAATCATCATCATTTTTATTGAAGTTGCGAATATCAAGCATTGAGAATACCTCCTTCAAATTCTCTTCATTACCATTAGGGCTAGCGTCGTCTGTGGAGGAGACTAGACGCTTCACAAGGACTCGAGTGGTAGAGAAATCATCGGGCCTGGAATTGAAGAGGTAATTGGCTACAAATTTAGGGTGGCTGATCAGAGCGTACTACTCCTTGGAGACACATTTGAATCGCATAAGAGGCTTGGGAGACAAAATCAAAAGAATTGACTCTGTGATAATCAAACTCTGGCATTTTGTTGCTAGCTATCGATCAACTTCTGTCAGCAATGAAGTTAGAGTTGTTGAAGTGAGATTATAACAAACAGCAGAGCAAATTAATATAACGTACAATAAGAAAGATTTTCACTTGCCTTGATCGTCAATAATTTTTTACTCTTCTTGTTGAGGGTTTCAGAATAATCATATTGCTTCAATCACGTTAGGTTACTCTCTGATTTTCTCGAACGACGTGCAATACGGAATGCCGGCCAAATGCTCAGATCCTAATTCAAGGCTCTCCTTCATTCATATTTGCATGTGATGTATATTAGATTCTCTATTTTTGCATGGTTTCAATTTTTTTTTATTTAATTATTAATGTGGTGCGTTAATACTTGATAGAGTCGAATAAATTCATGCATATTTCTCTTTGATCTTGTGTACGTGATTTCTCATCCTCGATTTCATATATATATTTCTCATCTGCTGAACTAAACTAATTAATTTGTGGTACTCGTTTCTTTGCATGTCGACCATAATGTGGGCACTGTATCAGACTCAGATCCACATTATTCGTGAGAAGTGATTGAGATATTGATGTCACTTTCTCCTTCACATAATTCCTTGACCGAATGTACAACCTATATCTGTCTCACTGTCGTCAACATGGTAATGCTTCTTCACTGCTTCCCTGAGGTTTAGCACTTTGTCTTTGTTTTTCACATGCTTAGGCATCTGAGAAATTTCATAATAGTCTTATTATGAGACCTTAAATGAATATTATTTATATATGATTTGGTTTAATTTCAATAGTAGGGGTTCTAACTTAAAGTCCTAAATTTATATATTTGATCTTTCTTTATTTTGTGTTGTCTTAAATAATAATTTATATTTGTAAACTATTCTTGTACATATTAAATAAATATAATATTAATTTTTTAAAAAATTGAGCCCGTATGCATTATCCACTATCGGACATGATTTCAATTGACACGTGCCGGTGTATAGGATTGTAAATTAAATTATACTTGACACGATAACTTATCACAAATCGTCACAGATTTTGCGCAACAGGTGTTAATGTCTAATTTGTTGTCGAGATTTCGTTATCATCCACGTATCAGTTTCTATCTTCGAAGATCATGTTGATCTTCTATAAAAACGGAGTCATTCACTCCTTCATACTCACCATTTCACAAACACTCCTCCTCCCACAACAAATTGTGGTTTCTAAGTTATTGTTTCATACTTTGAGTTTTGTTTTCCGCCATGAATAGGTTGTGGAAACTACTGAAGAAGGAGGAAGAAGAAGATGTACCGAGAAGGCACCAACAATCCCTCTTGATGTCTGCGGCAACCCACCAAGTGGAGATGATGGAAGAAGATGAAGCCTCACAATGTGGCGGTTCATCGGAAGGACTGAAGTACTAAGGGATCGGGAAACGATGGATCAGCGCTTAAAAGCTCTGTATTTCACCGAACCGTGTAGGTTTGATGATGACACCTTTCGAAGGCACTTCTGTATGCGACCTCATCTCTTTGACAAGATGATGCGTAGCGTGGCCAACCACGACCCGTACTTTGTACAGACTATGGATGCCACCGACAGACTCGGTCTTTCCACCAAATAGAAGCTAACATGTGCTATGAGGATGCTCGCATACAGTCTATCGGCTGACTTGACCGATGAGTTCCTTGATATTGCTGAATCCACTGCTCTTGAAGTGTTTGATCATTTTACAAGAGTTATATGGGTTGTATACCGTAAAGACTATATTCGCACACCAACAAAGGAAGATCTACAAAAGTTGACAAACAAAGCTGCAAATCGAAGATTTTTAGGTATGTTGGGTAGTCTTGAATGTATGCATTGGCAGTAAAAAAAATTGCCCCACTGCGCATGCCGGGCAGTTTCAAGGTCACAAGGGAAAACCTACAATTATCTTAGAGACAGTGACTTCGTATGATACTTGGATTTGACATGCATATTTCGGACTTCCAGGTTCTCTCAAAGATCTCAATGTCCTGGGAAGATCACCATTGTTAGATGAGGTATTCAGAGGTGAAACTCCTCAAGTGGATTTCAAAGTGGGCAACAGTACATATGATCAAGGTTATTATCTGGTGGACGACATCTACCCTAATTAGACAACTCTTGTCAAAGCCATAAAAAATCCTACCACTCCGGCAACAAGACACTTTACAAGGATGCAAGAGGCATTCATGAAAGACGTGGAGAGAGTATTTAGTATTCTTCAAGCGCGTTTTGCAATTGTGAGGGGTCCAGCTCGTTTGTGGAGTAGGGAGAGCCTACAATACATCATGATGACGTGCATTATTTTGCACAACATGATAGTAGAAGATGAGCGCGACGAAGATGAGTCATATGAATTTGACTTGGACGACATCCTGACTCGTCCAAGAAGAGCTGATATATATGATAAACCGAGTTATGATCATGAGGTGGAATCTGATCCCCAAGAAATGCATGCATTTTTACGTGGTTGTTACAAGAAGATTCAATGTCCATTGATATCTGCTTCACTAAGAGCAGATTTAGTGGAACACGGTTAGGTTTTGAAAAAGTGGAGAGAGCGCAACAATGGCTAAGTGGTGTCGCTATCATTTGTCAATAATTGGCATTGTCTTTCATAGTGTTATTGTTTGCATTTAATTTTGTGTGTGGTTGTATGAATTTGATTTTGTGTGTGGTTGTAAGCATTTAATTTTGTGTGTGGTAGTAAGCATTCAATTTTTTGTGTGTGGTTGTATAAATTTGATTTTGTGTGTGGTTGTAAACATTCAATTTTTTGTGTGCTTGTATGAATTTGATTTTGTGCTTGTATGGTTTTAAGCATGTAATTTTTTGTGTTGTTGTATGAATTGAATTTACAAGACCATAAATATAACAAATAAGGACTTACCATTTTATTTAAAATGAAGAAATAGACTACATAATTAATTAAAAACAACAATTTAAGTTAAGCAACAACATAAATTAAGCCTCAAGCAACATCATAAATGAGATCGAACTTGTTATCACGCTTGATCATTATTAGGATACCACTCTGTTTGATCGAGGGGAAGGTAGGGGGAAGAACTTAATCCGCCATGAGGAGATGTAGATGCTTGAATGGTACGGAATTGTCGGAAAGATGAATTATGTGTCATTTCCACTTCCTCTCGCTCAAGTATCATTTTTTGCTTCCTCTCCCAATACCCTCTTTTACAAGGTGAAAATGTAGTAGAATCCACCATCATTATGTGAGCATCTTCATCCCTTTGTTGAGCCGTCATAGCCTCTTGGTAGAGTTGTTCCCTTCGTGCATGATCTCTATCATTTTAATCGGCAAGCTTTTTTATTTGATCATGAATACTCATTGAAAGCTCTTGATTACCTTTTTTCTTTGCCACCTTGGCCACTTTTTGTCCCATTGGACAATTTTGTGTAGCTCTAGGTGGCATGCTTGGAGTTGACACACTTCCGGGCGAATCGTTATCATCCAAGTTGATAGGCGTCTCATAATTTATGGTATCCCCTTCCATTGATGGGGGATTTGAAAATTTTGGTCTATCCTTCAAGATATCCCAACAATGCAAAAATCCGAAATGCTCTCCATGGGATTCATCAAAGTAATTCGACTTGGCATTCCTTATCTACAAACAATTGAAATAAACATAGTTGTAGTTATTTATTTTAACTATATTTTAAGCGACTAGGAATGATTAATTTTAACTATATTTTTATTATGACGAATAAAAGTACTTACATCATCAAGACCATTTTTGCCACTCTTATGATTCGTGATGGCATGGTTTAATGCTATGCGCAATCTCATGCATGCGGGATTGATCTTCTTCCATCGAGACTCGACATTTGAAGCGGTTCGCTTCAGTGCATTGGGTGGGTTGATACTTTCAAAATACTCATATATACGATCCCACAAGGTTCCACTCGATTGATTAGTACCGATGGCGGCGTCATCACCAATACTCACCATGGCGATGCACAAAGCCTTATCTTCCTCTTTCCAATTTTCTGATTGTGGTTCCCGTGGTTGTTGTGCCTCTTTCTTTGGACCCATGGTGCTAAAAAAACAAATTTTTCTATATGAATAAAAATGATGGGGAGGAAGAATTGTTAGAGAGGATGTAAGAAATGGTGTGGAATGAATGAAATGTTGGGTTGGTATTTATAAAAGAAATGTAGATTTACTGTAGCAACGGGCAGAAAATTATTTAAAAATTTTTAATTATTTTTTTTGTCACTTTTCTTACCGATATATTAAAAATCAAAGTTAGTTTAAATAAGAACCATCGATTAATTAGAAACCTATATCCTGAACCGTCGGATCAAAAACTAATTTAGATAAAAAAAATTGAATTAAATCTGATGATTAATGAGGGCCGTTGGTTTCAAACAAGGTTGAATCCTGACCATTGATGAGGTAGCCGTTGGTTTCAAATGGGAGCCGTTGCTCTCTGTTTCGTTCACGTGTGCGAGACCCAGGCGGGGCCCAGATTTCGGCTCACTTCCCATTTTCTGGCGCGCGTTGCGCGTACTGGTATCTCCTCTTCTTGTCGTTTTGTGCAAAGCCCTCCATTTCTCCATCTCTCGTGCGTCAACTCCCCCTTCTCTCTCTCTCCTCTGCGCAGTCGGCCCCACCTGTCTCTATATGAGACGGGTCTCATACCGGGTCTCAAAATGAGACTTGGTTTAAGACTTTACCCTATATGAGACGGGTCTCATACCGGGTCTCCAATAATTATGGCTCTCCTATATTTATTGGAGAGCCATAAAACTGATTAGCTCTAAACTTATAAGGTTTCGAAACCCCTTATTGGAAATGCTCTTACTTTCACTTGTTTGCAATGTGAAGTTTGGTTGATACTTGCTACATATGCAAGAATAAATTTCCGGAGTTTTAAGTTTTACTCAAGTTTGGTAGTGCATGACCATCATTGGCATGGTGTTCGCTATCAAACAAGTTGTTCTAGCCTATGCAATCAGGATTGGTGGACCTGTGATCTCCAGATTTCTGCCATAGCTCTAATTCTCTGCATATGGAAGGGACCATATCTCAAATATTACATTGAGGAGGTGAAGGGTAACAACTCTTGTGTCATATTGAAAAGCCAAGTCTTTTGACAGAGAAAAGTTAGTACCCTTTAGAACCAAAAGTGGGGATTTCAGTAATTACTAACTCTGTTAAAAATCCCATGAAGAACTACATCAAACTAATTCTCCGAAGATCTATTGAGACCTACTGCTTGGCTAAATTAGATGTTTTTCTTTACAGCTGGCATCAATTACCACATAGAGCAATGGAAAGATTCAAATCAACGCAGCGATTTGAGGAAGAAAAGGCAGAGCAGTCTTTGTAGTTGATGGAAGAACCATGGTAGGGGGAGATTGCACCATTTAGCTCTTCACTTGAAGAAGCATTGCTCATGTGGGAAGAGGGTTGAGGTAACGAAAGCGACAATGATAGTTGACAGTCGCCTCCTTCGGTATCTCCTCTTGCCCTTTTGTCCTGTGTATGCATTTGATGTTCAAGATTTTCATTTTCTTGCTTGTTAATCTGCAAAATAAGCAATAACTCAAGATTCAAGTTCAAAGGTGTGATCTTAGTTCCTCAAAGACTTATGCTTTACTTTTCTTGCTTCCAAGTACAATCCTATCTACTCAAAAGTTGTTGAGGACCATTTCGAATTTTCTGTTTGAGCTTCATAATAGGCAACGGTCCCCGGTTTGCTCTGTTATATTTGCACCAATTCAGAATGGACCACAGAATGTAAAAGAGTTTTTTCTTTTGCAAACCAAACCGTGCACAACAAACTTCTGCAGAATGTGGCTCATGTAAACGACAAACCAACAGGAACAATAGCTAGCTTAGAAACCCCTTTGAAAAACTTAAAAAAGGATGACATATAGACCAACACCAGAGCTCAGATTGCTGCATCGACACCAGTCTTTAGTATTTATCTAGTACACTTGGGGGTAAACGATTAAAAAGAAAGGATCTTTCTTTTTCAATTTACACAAGTAAAAATTAAGAACTTCTTCAATTTGCCATACACGTGATGCAGGTTGACTTAAAAAGAACACACACTTCATTACAAGAAAGACCGAGACTTTCAGATTGAAAAATGAAAATTTAAAAAGAGTTGGGTATACCTTGAAGAAATCAGATTCATGCAATGCAGATTTGAGGAAGGGGTTGAAGTTGTAAAGACAATGCTGCTGCTTTGGCATAGACACTGTGGGATGAGCCTCCTTTACCAGCAGGCTATAATCATCACATAAACCGTACGGTGTCGTTTGGATCCATTGTTGTTGTCTCTCTGAGATGGAACAACTCCTCGTCGTCTCGATTCGAGCTCTGCATTTGTGTAAAAATGTATTTCACATTCAAACAAAAAGAAAGATTCATACTTGACCAGTAAAGCTAGCAAGCAACTTCAGTGTATAGCCATATATATGTGTATATATTATGTAGGTTGCCAAAGCTAGTATATATAAAGCTGACCTTTTGGCACGGCTAGGATAACTATAGAGGGCCTGAGTATCTGATTCTCTGATAGGTTTTGACCGGCGGGGAACACTGTAGATAACCTGAGGATCCGATTCTGTATTGGGTTTTGTAGATGGGCCGGCAAGAAAATGACCCATGATATTTACTTCATGATCAAGACACCCATCACTGTGCTCTTCAAAGCTTAGTTTCCTCTCCTGTATGAAACTCCCATCTGCCATTTATTAAAAAAGCATCTTAATTGTATGAAAAAAGTGAGAGGCCATTAGTGTCAAGATTTGTTGACAGTGAGAAGAAGATGATGGGTTTTTTTTGAAGTTGTTTTCATAGAAAAGTGTCGATACTAGGAGATCATGAGAGGATGATGGGTCACTATATCTCACACCGTTTGGGGCATCAAACTAAGCAATTAACAGGGTAACAATAAATGACATGATGCAGCAGTATCATTGATTCATTTCAAAGCAAAATTGAACTCATATGCTATCATAAATTTGAAGCCAATAGAGGAAACCAAAAGAAAATGGACCATAACCAATACAAGTGCATTTTACACGTTTTTGGAACATGAAATCCCACAAGAGTTTCTGCAGCAGAAGAAGTAGTAGGTACCTGGTGCTCTACCGAAGTCACCCCTCATGCTTCTAAACATCTGATCAAGACAAAATGAGGAGCAAAGATATGTGAGAGTTGAATATTAGTTACATAAGCACTAGCTTAGATAAAATAGAATAATGAATGGGGGGAAAAAGAGAAAGGCAAATACCTGGAGATGGCTTTTGACATGAGAAATGGTGAGTCCCTTGACATCCATGATCTGAAGAACAAGCTTTGGCGTAGCCTCTGAGATGAACAAAAACACAGGAAAACCAGCAACAACAACAACAACAACAAAAAGATTTAGAAAATGAAAATCCCAAGAATTTAAGAGAGTTTGAAAGAACATGAGAGAAAGGTACTGACTTTTACGGCCTCCAAGCCTCTCAATGGCTTGAACAAAGCAGTGATGAAGCTCAGGAGTCCATCTCAGACGAGGCACCTTAGATCTTATGTAAGGTCTCACAGTACCATTCCTTCCACAGCTACTACTAGTACTCATTGTTTTTTTTCTTCAGAACAAACCCAAGATATATAGCTTGATTGAAGAAGAAAGATAGAAACTTTTATCTCGGGTTGAGTTAGGTTTGGTTTTGGGGGACTTCGATTCTGAAAGTAAAAGACTGAACCTTTATATTTTCAGATTTGAAGAATCTCAAACCCGTTGGACGTGTCTAGGTTTGTAGCAGCATTATGGCAACAGAGCCTTAAAAAGAAGAGAGAAGCGAAAGAGCAGAAGGAATTTGAAGAAAGAGAAACAAGGGAAAATGAGAGAAAGATCACGAGAAAAGGATAAGACGGAGCTGAGCAAGCTCTGCAAATTCCTTAAAGAGTCTGATAATACCCCTTCCTGTTGCTGCTCTCTTCCTCTCTCTCTGTCAACCCCATTTATTATTTTCCCGTCCCTTTTTTGTTTTAACTGTTCATATTTACTCTTGTCTCACAAAAATCACGAGCTTCTGATCTAGTTCTGAGAATGGCTGTGGTCTTTTTTTTACCCTAAAATCATTACCCCTACTTGGCTACTTCTCTCTGTCTCTCTCTCCTTGTATATAATAGGCACACCAGTACCCTACTACTACAGTACTACAACAACTGCTTCGCTTTGACCTCTCTCTCTCTCTCTCTCATTATCTCGCTTCTGAAATCTGATACATACGCCAACGTCGCCATGATCACAAAAATGCCCCACGAAATTATTATTCTCTTTTTGTCTTTCTCCCTTTTCGTTTCTTCACTATTCAAATTAATCAATGGCCATAATAACAAAACTAGAGGACGTCTTTGCTCTTGGTTATGTTGTCTTTGGCGAGGACAAGGTGGTCCTTTGCACACTTGGGATGGCCCTAATTGAACGGAGAGATTTCCTGCAATTAAATTACCAAAAAATTCCTTTGAAAGTCAAAAACTCAAAATTGAAAAGCGAGCCAAAAAATATTGACGACTCCTAAACAAAAGCTTCTCAAGTTTCTCCAACTGCGGCAAAATTTTTTCACCCAAAACGATGTCGTCCGAGAAGAAGATTATCCTGAAGAGCTCAAACGGCGAGACCTTCGAGGTCGACGAGGCGGTGGCGTTTGAATCTCAGATGATCAAGCACATTGTGGAAGACGGTTGCGCCGACAACGCGATATCTTTACCCAACCTCGACCTCACCGTCTCCATCCTTGCTCGCGTCATCGAATATTACAAGATGCAAGTCGATGACATTGACAAAAACTCTGACAAGGACAAGCACAAGTCCGGCGTCGCTGCCGCTTTTTGCTGACCTCATCCTAAGTCGACCGCCGTTTTATTTTTCTCCGTATTCACTCCCTCAAGCTCTTCATCGTCGTCGCCGACATGAGCACCTCACTGTCTGTGAAGTCGACGGTGTTCGACTTCCTCGTAAACCTCACCGTCGTGGACCTAGAGAAGAAAGCAAAAATTCTTCGGCATTCTTTATTTCGATCAAAGGTTAATTAGATTTGAAAGACCAGAGTTCCGAAAATAAATTGGCTTGATTCCATTGACTTAATCAACTCAATCAATGGCCACGATTGATCCGTGCATAACCCTTACTAGGGGTCATCATTTGGCCCGTGGGCCTCGTGGGCCGGCGGAGGCCCGGAAGCCCGGCCCGAAAAAAAAGTCTGCTTAGGTAGATGGTGGGCCGGGCTTGGTTTAGAGGTCTAAACCCCGGGCCGCCCCGCCAAAAGCCCGTCAAGACCCGTTAGGCCCAGCCCATCAAAGTCCGTTAGGCCCGACCCGTTAAAACCCGCAATTTTTATATATATATATAAGATAGTAGTACATATATCATTATACCTACACTTATATATATATATGATATAGACTAGTACTATATAGATATATATTTTATATTTATGTATGTCTATATTAATATATTACATATACATATATTGATCAAATATTATAATTCCATATATAGTTATTTTTGTGTATCTATTTTACTATTAAATCATTGTTTAGAGTTTAGGATAAGTTAGGGTTTAGGTTTAGAGTAAGTTAGGGATTAGGGGATTGAGGTTTAGAGTAAGTTAGGGTTTAAGTTTTAGGGTTTAGGGTTTAGGTTTTAGGGTTTAGGGTTTCATTGTAATTATTTTTAATCTATTACCTTACACAGTAAAACAGTAAATATAATAGATAGTTCAAGTTAGATCTTGTAATTTTTTAATGGTGAGAGTTTAATTGAGATTGTGTGAAATGACATCAATACCCTTCTCTTATATATTGCTTATTTTTCTATGGAGAAACTAGGTAAATCAAATTTTTATGTCAATTTTTTTTGACACAATGAGATAGATATGTAATTTATAAGAATGTGTGTTAAAATTTTAATCTTAAAAAATCTCTTTAGGAATGGGTAATTTACGTTTTAGTTGTAAGGGTACTACGGTCATATTTAGCGAAATCCATAGATGTAGGTCTAAATCAAGTCCAAAATTTATAAAGTTTTAAGGGCATGCTTAGAATATTATGAACAACCAATCCAACAGTTAGTTTTGTAAAATAATGACACATGATCGATTACGTTTCACAAAGGTCTTTCAACCCATATAACCAAAGAATAAAGATAAGAACATTAGTGTGCATATAGAGAATTCAAGCAATATAAGAATTAAAAATGTTTTAACAATAAAGAATGTCATATATAATAGTTCACCTTGTAATAAAAGACACCGTACGTAAAAATTAACCTAATCGAAGTACGTTTTGATCCCGGTCAATACAGTTAAACAAAATTTGTGAAAAGACTAAAATACACTCATCTTATTTTCCTTATTTTCCTATGGGGGAGTAGATAAATTAATTTTTTTATGTCAATTTTTTTGACACAATGAGATAGATATGTATTCCATAAGAATATGTGTCCAAAATTTGATGTTAAAAAATTATTTTCGGGAGGGGTAATTTCCGTTTTAGTTGTAAGAGTACTACGGTCACATTTGGCGAAATGCATCGATCGATGTCTAAATCAAGTCCAACATTTATAAAATTTTAAAGGCATGGTTATAATATTCTAACCAATCAATCCGACGGTCAATTTTATAAAATAATTAAACATGACCGATTAAGTTTCACAAAGGTATTTCATTCCATATAACAAAGGAACAAACGTAAGAACATTAATATACATGTGGAGAATTCAAGCAATATGTGAATTAAATATGTTTTAATGATAAACGAGGACATGTAGAAATGTCCATCTTATAGTGATAAACACCGTACGTAAAATTTAGACTCGTCGGAGTACGTTTAGACCCCGGTGCGTGGATGAAGGTTACGTTTATGTAGAAATGTATTAATTTTTTAATAATTAAAGCCCGATAGGTCCGACCCGTAAAATCTTTATAGGCCCGGCCCGTATAACCCCGCAAAGGCCCGTAAAGCCCGCTTGAATAGACCGAGTCCGGATCCTTATATAAAAGATAAAACCCGGCCCGGCTCGACCCGCATATATTAAAACGTTGTTGAGACCTGACCCGTGCCGACTATACATGGGCCGGACTGAACTGGGCCGGACTTTTAGGGGTTGAAACTAAAAATATACAAATTTTGCATGTCTTGTATTTTGTGTTAGTACTTCATGCATGCATTCTACAAATCATGATGATTTTTTTGTTTTGGGGGGGGGGAGGTGGGGGGGCGGACTGCCAAACTATGTATGAAAATTGTACAACATTTATTGGACCTTCTCATTCTCTTATTGATTCCTTAAGAGGGTTAAGGACTATATAGTATTTGGCATAATTTTGAGCACTGTTGAGACTCACATGACTAAAATGAAGTAAATGTCAGGGATCTGAATTTATGAATCACTCGTGCTAAGAGGCTAATTAACCAAAAGGCCATATACCATTTCTTTTTAGAATGAGTCGACCCAAGTAGAGGTGTAAAGATATATCATTTTATTTTAGGTTTAGTGTTCTGGTGTATTTTGGATACCCCCTCAATCAAGGTCCCCAACTTTGAAGTTGTCAAAGTTGAAGACTTTTTACTATTCTGGTTTATAGTTGGACTACACCGATTAGATAGCCATGGCTTTTACGTCAAATTACCTCCCAAGGTTTTTAAAGTCAACCACGACAAGTTAAAAGGAAGAAAAAGAGAGAATACACACTCTTAGTGAGAGATCAGGACCGTCCACTCTACAATTAAAAAAGGATTTCAACGATGAGTTAACGGTTGGGATTGGGGAGATAGTGATCCCAGCACGTCGAGTAGAGACAAAGAAGGTAATAACAACCTATCTTCCTTATATAGAATTTACCTGGATCAGAGATCAAATCATATCACGCATGAGTTTTCAGGTGTGTCATATCATTGTGATTCTTATTCTGCTTCTGACGGTGAACAAACAAATAAAAAATAAATGGAAGAAAAAAAAAGACGGTGGCGATTGTTGAAAAGTAACTCGGGGAATCCATACTAGTTCTGGAAAGAGGTCATCAAGTAATTAACTTCTTGTTTTGGGTATATTTCTTAACCATACTCATCCGCCCTAGTAAAATGAACGAGGATTGGATCGATTATATATCCTTTAAGCAAATAACGCACGAGTACGTGTTCCATTTGCATGTGATTTCTTAAGAAAGGTAATACAAATTAGGTTTACGACCAAACCTAGACGGTACTTCCAATATGAAAGTGACACGTGTTTTTTTTTAAAAGTGTTATCTTCCTCTTCCTCTCCTCTATCCAGCAAATCGATGGTGATCGACGAAAAATCGGAAACAGAGGCATTATGCAACTTTTCACCGACTGTGGAGGAGTTATCGTCCACTGACTTAGACTGTTTTATGGACTCTGCAACTATCCTCTCATCTCTCACAACTTCGATTGATCAAGGGAAGCTGCAACCTCCAGGGCAAGAAAGGAGTTTGGCTCAAATCGGCTATGCAACATGTCAACCTGTTGGATTCCTAATTCTGCTCATCATATTCTTCCTGCAAATGCAACACATCACATCGGATCCCATCTTCTTGAGAGCTTGCAAGCAAGCCATGTAATCGAACAAATGAAAAAAAGGGTAGAAGATAACACTTCAGAAAGAAAAGAAAACACGACAGAAGAAAAAAAAAATACACGTGTCACTTTTCTATTGGAGTGGGTAGAAAGTGCTATCCAACCTGGCTGAACAGCCAAGAATTGTCCATCACTTTCTTATCTTATAATGTATTAGTTTTACTTGGTGAAGATTTGTTTCTTTGTTTTTTTTTTTTTTGCTGAAAGAAAGAAAAATTATATTTGTTTCTTTGTTGTATATATACATATTATGGTCGATGGTGGCATTCCAATGTGAGTAAAAAGACGTACAGACAAGCAGGCTCTCGAGTCTCGACCTCTCGTGCTCATGTAAAAATTAATAAATATATATATGTACACATTTCTTCTCATATTTTTGGGATGGTGTGTTTGTGTGTGGGAAAAAATTGGAAGCTAGTGTGAGTCTTTCAAGAATGAATGAGAACGAATGGAAATGGATGGGAGGCCATAGCTGAGAAATACAAACAGATAATGGAAAGGGACACAAGTTTTGGTCCATGCATCGAGTTTTCTTTGTCTCAAAGTACGTTATCCTCTGAACAAATATTACGAGTCGTTGCGATCATGCAGGTATCGACCTCAGAACAATCTATAACCAAAAGAAAAGAAGGTAATAATCGACTATGTATGACAAACAAGATTACCACTGGCAAAAGGAAACGTGCATTCTTGAACGTACAGAAAGGTGGTCGTGGTCATTTTCTGCTCCCATCCTGCATGCTGTTCGCTAAAGCCAATAGGCTGCCTGCAAATAAAAGTATAAAACCATGGAAAATGGTATTGGTCATAAAAATGATTACACTTTTATAGTCATAACGTACGTTTTATATTTAATTAGTATATTAAAAATAATAGTTTGGCCAATTTATGAGTACGTTACATCATAAATATAATTATTAATTGAACATAATTAATTATAAACATGAATAATTATGTTTATAAATTAATTCATGTTTATTTGATTCAATAATCTTCATTGATATATTGATTTTGTTTATATTTTTATACTTATAATTTATTTAATTTAAAATATATATAAATTTTCATAATCATTAAATTATAAAGGATATGATAGACATTTAACAAATATGATATGACATGTTTTATATAGAAAATTTAAATATAGTGATGTGTAATTCCACGTAGATTTATCATCACAAAATTTTATGGCCCCTAGCATCACCCTAAAACTATATATGGGGTATCTAATTTAGCATGATTTAAGAAAATTAGATTTAATGTGTATGTGCTTATTATTTAAGTTAAGTCGTCATTAATAAAGATTTAGTTGTAGTTTGAATGTTTGATATGAAAAGAAATAGCTTATCTTTCAATTATGGGGAAGAAAACAATTTAAGCAACTAAGTGCACGACATTTGTTAGTCAACGAGACCTTCACATGAAACATACATGGTTAAGAGCATATGCAGCGGTCGACGAACAATCTCTACTCCTTCCTTCTTTTAGTTCGGTCAACGAACGATCGTTGCTGCTATCACATGCACCGTTACAGATGCTCTAATAAATAACTAACTGGCTTGCTAGCCGCAATTACTAATTAGTAAAATGTAAAATTGTACGAGCATAATATAACAGAAAGAGAGAGGTGGGGCTAGAATAGGAAAAAGAAAAATACAACAGTAGAGTTTGTAGTATTTGTACTGGTGGCATTGGCAGAAAGAAGACAATGATGAAACTGTCAGGTAGAGAGAGAGAAGAAAGGAATGATGGAAATTCCTGCACAAATGGAATGATGCTTTGCTTTGCTCTACTCTTTCTCTCAAAAGCAACAGCTCCCTAAAGCCAATTCAAAATCTCTCTCTAGTCTCTAGTCTGGCCACTCTGAGAGGCTCTGAGCTTTTGCTAGGCAGGGGATCTGTATTCATTCTGAAATTCCTGCATGTAAAACAGTAAGCTAATTAAATTTATATCTTAACCTGTAAGATATCATCCCAGAAAAGTAGTAAATGACAAACAGTGCAAAACAAGCCTCACTGCTATAGGCCGGAAACAAGCCGGCGAAATTTTTTCACCGTCCAAGCAATATAATGATCGCCTCGACAACTAGTGGCATCCTTTTCGTCGCTTAAGTGTCGTCGCCTCATATTTGTCTTTCCACCACTTGACAACTTACTTTTATAAATCTTGGTCACTAAAGATCAATGAAGCGGCGAAGTCAAGTTAGTCGCCAAATAATATTGCGGCGAAGATTGTAGGATTTTTTGTCGCTCCTAAATTGAGTGACCAATATTGATGAGGTTGAGACGACCAAGATCTGCTATAGGATCTTACATAGAGCGACGGAATTTGACCTATCTTCTTCGCTCCATGTTATATGAAGCGACGGAGTTTGATCTATTTTCGTCGCTCCATTGGATGACAGTAAAAAAAAACTATTTTAATTTTTATTAAGTTACGGCAATAAACAATTATGCACACAATGTGCACAAAATTATTCTCAACACCTAATATGCACAAAACAAACTCATTCAACACACAAAATCATCCACACGCAAAAATTAACCTCAAATCTAAACGTACTAGTTTGATGCCCATACAAATACATTCTACCATTGTTTACAAATTCGAGTTTTGATCGGCATGAAAATTGCAGCTAGATTGGGTGCCATAAACGGTAGTAGAAACTGCAGTTTGTTGACCCCCAGATTGGATAGATCGTATTAAGGCCTCCATTTATCTCATCCTTTCGGCGAGCGCGTTATAATTATCTCTCGACTTGCACGCCACCTCTTTCGCTTCTGCGACCTCCCTTTTCAGCATCTCGGTTTCCTCAACATTTTTGTTCACCCGGGCGCCTCCTCTGGTTTTGGGCTCGCGTGTGATCACACGCCCTACCCCAGGCACGACAAACATGAACAAATAAATATGTATAAATCATACATGAAAATGGATCATACACGAAAATTGAGATAAACGACTATATGTTATGTATTACCTCTTATAAAGGTCCCGAGCCTTGCACCCATCTCTTCCTTTATGATATTTATTTGCGTATCAAGAGGAAGAGAAAACTCTCGTGAAACCACATCGTCGTTACATCATCTTGTTGGGACAACACTTCGTCAAGCCATTGCTTGATTGTCGCCTGCTCAATTAAAACATAATAATTAAATAATATTAAAAATATGGTAAACAAAAATAATTATACTAACATAACTTAACATATTTCCGCTCACCACTTTCTCAGCCGCATTCTTGTCCGGCTCATATACATCGATCCAAGTCTGGACGACCGGGGCTTTATGACCCTTCTTCTCCAGCACTTCGCTTCGGTATGAGAGTGCGAGGGAGCCCGAATAGTGGTTGAGCTGCTGCTTCTTGTTTTTGTTTCTATTTCCCAGAATCCGTGAGCACAGTTTTTTCCACACAAAATAATAATTTAAAAATATTAATAGATAAACATTTAAATTTAAAATCATGCCCAAGAACTCTGCAAATAGGTTATGAAGCTCACTAGGTATTTAGGGTTTTCGAAGTGGCCTTTTAACCACTTCCATTCTTCTTCCCTCCATAGGAACTCGGCATGAGTCTACTTGTTGACGTGGAGATAATGCTAATGGCAATCATACTTCCAGTCCTTGTATATGGTTTGCGCCGTCAAGTTTATAAAGTTCCACATGTCCACCTCGGTCGCAGGGATGTCATAATTCGTCTAGCACATAAAATAAAAATGTGTTAATTATCTTTACTAAATACATAAACCCTAAATTAACAAAGTTAGCTAAGGGCAGAAAGTATACCTCAATACTTGTATTGACGATGCCACGGTGCTCATCTTTGAGTCCCAAAAAGTTAGGCGCAAGCATGAGAACTTTGATGCGGATGATGCTGCCAATGTCTCTGGACATCAGATTTCTCCACTCTCTCGTCGCAGGCCCTCGATGCCTTATAGAGTAAGGCACCTGTAGTCGCTGATTGTTGTTCAGCCGGACGAGGTACTCAGTCTTTGTGCCGACAACGACCCCGTGCTACATCCTCGTCGCATTTCCAGTTGTCATATCCACCATGTCTGCTCAAACCAATGTTACTAATAGTTATACATTTATCAAACCAAATAAGTAACCAACAAACTGAGAGACAAGCAGTAGACCTGGAAGTCTAGTCTTCTTGCAGCGGATGCTGAGGGCGGGCGGCGGCTCTGAGTTGCCGGAGGTGGCAGTAGCGCCGGTAGATACCACAACATTGTTTTCCATTAACGAAAAAGTGTCTTAAAGCGGTGGGGCCGACGTTTCCTGCTGGGAACGAAGCTACAGGGGAGGCATGGATGGCGTCGTTAAGTCGGTGGTTACCACAGCCGCCACCGCAGCTTATCGACGGTCGAGCGCCACTCTCTTCTGATGGTGCGCCGTACTCCCGGGAGCCATTCTAACATCATCACAAACAAAATAATATCATCACAATTCACATCACATCATCACACGTCAATAACATGTATAAGCAAGTTTATGTACTTCCATTTGATCTGTAAGACGTGCCTATTCAAGTTTTCAGTGATTTATTTTAACAACAACGAAACGTAGAATACAAAAAGAGTCGTGATATAAATTCCCTTCTTGAACGATAGATGTATCAACAACGATAATAAGAACAAGAACAACATTAGTCTCTAAATCTTTAGTTTTTATCCAAAACTTTTCTCATGATAAAGAAAAATATTAACACCCAAAATCCCTACCTGATGTGTATTATTTCAACCAAAAAGCCAAGTACTCTATGCCACTTAGCAATGCAACAAAACAGATTTGCCTAGTGATAAATATTAAACCCATGAAACAAGATCCTAATCCTTACTTGTTACTAAGTCATATTCAAAACTAAATTTGACGCCACATTTAACTACTTACTGATTCCATAGTAACAAGATCCTAATCTTGGTCACAATCACACCGAAATCAGAAATCACATTTCAATCTCAATACATGAATATATCACCTAGTACAGTTAATCAAATTCATGTATCAATCCTTAAGTTAGAGAGAGAGGGGCAGATATACCTGGAACAACACTGTAGTTGGCGGTGGACAGGATTTGGGGGTTTTGGGTTCGGCGAGGTGGGTTACTGGGCCGATGGGGTAGGAGAAGATTTGGAGATTTAGGGGTGGGGGGGGGGGGAGGGAATTTAGGGTTAAAGAGGAGGGGATTTAGGGTTTCGGGTTCAGGGAGCCGATTAGGGGGCGAAGGTGATTTGGGGCCAAAGAAGAAGAAGAAAGAAACTGTGCCAAGTCTGAAACTATAATGGGACTGGGGCGATGACGATTGATGTCTTGGTTGCCTGGAAGTTCCGAAGCGACGAACATTACTTTCTTGGTTGCCTCAAAAGGATGAAGCGACGACACTTTTATTCACATGGTTACCTAAGGGATATAGGATTGGTCGCCTCATGAACAAATAATATTTAAAAAAAACCTAACCCAAGTGACGAAGATTGAAGTTTCTCGACGCCTCTTACAATGTGAAGCGACGAAGATTGAAGTTTTGGTCGCCTCATTTTGTTTTCTTTTTAAAAATGAAAAAATTAGGTTTAATATTTTTAAATACATAATTCATAGTTTACAAATAAGAAATCAGTTTTCAAAAATATAATAATATTAGTTTAGTCTTCCTCCTCGTCGTCCTATTTATCATTCTCTTCGTCTTCATATTTCTCTAATAGGTCTTCGTTAGATTCTTCGTCATCTTCGTCTCCTTCATCCAAAACTAGGTGAAGATCTTGGTAAAATTGTATCACCGTGGGAGTGTCTTCTTGGTGAGGCTCGGTGATATGATTACATGTAGGCGACCTGCTTTCATCTATGGCAACTACTTTGCAATGTAGACATTTCAGAGCGACATTTTTTGTACTACCTTTCAAGTACCACCTGCCTTTGGATCGTCCATGTAAAATAATTTTTTTGCTTTGGTTGCAATAATGAAGGGTGAATCCTCATAGTAATTGTTGTCTGTATCCACTGATATTAGTCCATGATCTAGCTTCCCGGTGTCAATTTTGTTCTCATCCTCGGAGTTGTTCCATGTGCACTTGAACAACACCACTGGCATATGGCCTGCATATAATACTTCGACCACATAGATAATGTGGTTGTAGAACTTGGATGAACCCATGTATATTATGACACCGCTATTTTGAGTCACTGTTCTTTGATCTGTATCAAACGATGTGAATTTGACACCGTTCACATAACACGACTTAAAAACCCAGAAATTGCTGAGGTCGTTGGGCTAATGACTTTATCCCTGGCACCAAGTTGTGGTCATTATTTTTATCCTTGAGAGACACCTGAAAGATAAGTGTTAGATAAGTGAAAGATAAGCGTTAGTTTTCATACCCATGTTAAGAACCATCGAAGAAAACTCCTCTGACGATGAAGATAGTCGAAATCTTCATCATTTTTAGCCTTGAACCTTGTGAGATGTTCTTCTAGGTATGGTTTAACTTCGTCTGTTTCCAACAAAACTTTTCAGTGAGCCTTAGCAGTCTCTACTTCAGTTAACCTAAACTGGCTACGAGTCTCGATAATCTCTGACCTTGTTGTGAAACACTGCTAATATTCCACTGTGGGAAAGTGTTAATTTCTTCGTGATCTTCCCATCTGAGATAAGACTTACAATACGTCACCGACTCCTGTATGAGGTACCATTCTGCAATACTACCTTCCGGGTAACGTGTATTCCTCATTGACCTTTTATATTGACCTAATTGCCTGCAATATCATTTAAATAGTTGGTACATATTACATACTAACATTATATTAGCAGTGCAAAAGTATTATACCTTTCAATTGGATACATCCATGTACAGTGTACTGGGGCTGTAAGCAATACTTGTTCGGGCAGATGAACCATAAGATGAACCATAGATGTAAAAAAATGTGGAGGAAAAATCATCTCCAAATTGCAGAGAATCAACACTATCTCAATTTCCATGTCACGCACAACATCCTTCTTCAGCTCCTTAGCGCATAATTTACGAATCCAATTTGACAGTGCTATCAATGGCTTCACAACGTTATCTGGCAAGAACCCTCTGATGACCACTGGAAGAATACGTTAAAGCAATACATAGCAATCATGCGTCTTCAATTCATAAAACTTTGACGGGGGTGCAACTTTGACCTTACTTCTCAATCTTTCTGCATAACCAAGAGGATACTTCACTTCCCTGAACCACTCGAACACATCGTCTAGAACATCCTTTTTAACTAAAAAAGGTGCATGAGGAACCTTTGCCGTCCCCTCGTCTCCCTCTCTTTGCCATTGATTTTTGCGCACATTCCTCTTCTTTAAAACAGTGTGAGCTTTTAGACCATCCTTGGTCTTCTTATCAATTTCAAAAATGGTTCCAAGGATGTTGTCACACACATTTTTTTCAATGTGCATGACATTTAAGCAATTTCTGATCTTCAATGATGACCAATAAGGTAACTTCCAAAACATGCTCTCTTGAGTCCAACACTGTCAGTTATTCGGATTGTACGACACCTTCAAGTCGTCCTGTTGGCTAAGAATGGGGTAAGCGTGTGACCTAGCGTCCTCCAAAATTTCATCTTCATTCTTCTGAACGGGTCTTCCGCCAAACTCCAGATTCCTGTTAAATGCCTTACTCAATCGCCAAGGGTGGTTCTGGTGGAGCCATTTTCGATGACCTTCATAAACTATCCTCTCACATATATGCTCTGAAGTCAGCTCATCTAGACAAATTGGACATGCCTTGTACCCTTTCACCGTTGAGCCCGCAAACATACCTAAACCATGAAAGTCGCTGATAGTCCACATCACCGCTGCCTTCTTCAAGAATACCTCATTGTCTACTTGATCAAAAGTATAGACTCCAACGATCCATAAATTTATTAGCTCCTCGATCAATGGCTCCATGAGTACACTAAAGCACTTTCCAGGAGATTTAGGGCCCGGAATCAATACCGATAACATGTTATATTCCTTCTTCATGCATATTGACGGTGGTAGATTGTACGACATCACAACATCGGGCCATGTTCTATGCAAAGTTTCCATTGTTCCAAATAGATTGAAACTATTTGTTGCAACTCCAAGGCGCACATTTCTGCAGTTCCGTGCGAAACCTGGAAATATTCTGTCAAAATGTTGAAACACTTTTTAGGGTTTAGGGACAATTCGAGAATCAACAACTCATCTCGATCAACTAGATGAGTTGTTGATTCTCAAACGAGAGTTCTAAGTTGATAAACACCACAATTATATATAACCATACGCTCGATTTCATGATTAACACTAATAACACCAGTAATTGAGACCAATAAGCCTAATCTACACTAATCATCACAAATTTCACTAAATTTAACCAAAATTCAAACGTTATTGATGAACCCATAATATGATTTATCACAATTTAATGATTCAAACACTAAAACTACAATCTAAGACCAAATTCAATTCAACTTCAAAAATTTCACATAAACACCAATTTCACTTCTCAATTAACATATAATATGGTCATGAAGAGGGTTAAAGAGATAAAAATCAAACTAACCTTACTTAAGAATCAAATGGATGGTAAGAACAACCTTCTTTCTCAATTTCTTCAAATTTCTCTCCAAATCGGCTAAGAACAGCTCCAGAACGCGAATGACCCATTTTCCCAAAAATTCAACCTTATAAAGGATTTGACTTTAAGAAAGAGAATAGATTCAGTTTAAAAAAATTGAGGCGACGAATATTGATCCATTTTCGTCGCATCAGATTTCTTCAAGGCAACCAAGTTTTTCTACGTCACTTCAAATACCTAAATTTGATTATATCATGTTTATGAAGCGACGTAGAAAAATATTGGTCGCCTCAAAGATCGTAAAACGACGTATGATATTTCTGAGACTACCAATGCATTCTTCGTCGCCTTAATGGACCTCTAATAATGAAAAAATTTACTTTCGTCACTTGATAACTGCGCTCCAGTCGTGCTGGCATGGAAGTTGGCCCATGTAAAAGTAAAAACATGGAGTCGGAAATGGAGTTAAAAAAGACAAAGAAGCTCAGCAGAGTTGGCCGGCTTCGAGGACGCCGGTATATTTGGCGTGTGCAGATAAAACGTAAATGTTCCTCGAAACCTGTGCATGCATGTCTACCTCTCTCTCTCTACTACTGTGTATGTAATCTATGTTTGTACAGTTATACGTATCTATCCGTATCTGTTGTGTGGCGTGCATGGGGATGCATGTGAAATATATATACAGTAATTGATTTTCAACACCAAAAGGATAAAAAGTTTTTACCGAAAAAGATATGAATGGTCGAATGGATGGGAATGGGATCCTCATCGAATGAATGAGTGGAGTTGCCAAGTCGTCTTCTTCCTTCTTGTCAATCAGTTTTTACCAGAAGAACCAGAGAAAAATTTATATCATGGCGGTTGCCTAATTTATTACCCCGGAAAATTAATTAATTAGTTAGTGTGTAATGGATCGATGCATGCAGCTGTGAAGGAGAGATTAATTAAGTAAGAGTGGCCGGTTTCTAATTAATTAGATCGATGAGCTGCTGCTGCTGCAGGTTTTAGGGTTTTAAGTTTTGAGGCTAAAATTAGCTGCACGATGAGTCTCGTCAAATCGCCGAGCTAGCTAGCAAAGTGACGTAGAGTGAGAAACTCTCTCTCTCTCTCTCTCTCTCACCAGTAGACAGATCGAGTGGAGTGACTAAGTGAGTAGCTAAATGAGCTATATAGCTAGATGATATGATGTGTAGTAGGATCTATGTTCATTCTGTGTTCCCCAAAACCCAACGCATGGTGCTCGATGGATCCTCTACGATGGCTATGGCTAATTAAGCTATGGATTACGTCGGGGATTGATATTCTTTCTCTTCGATCGTTTCGTCTGTGTAAGTAGCTAGTGTTAGCTATCGATCAAGTTTTTTTTTTCTTCAAGAAACAAGAAACATTGATAGAACTGTCATGTATTTATTGTCAACGCGCAAGGGCAAAGACAAAGGCAAAGGGCATCATCAGTATTGCTATTAGCTATATAGCCTTGTGCCTGTGCCTGTGCCTGCGCCTGCGCCTTTCTTTGTCTAAACTGCGATGTGGGACAAGAGGTTACCATCGGATTCCATGCCCTTCAACTCGATCGGTCCTCCATCCAACAACAATAATTACCAAGATAAGCTTGCAGGAGGTGAATATTTCTTCTTGTACGTACTTTGTTCTTCTTGCCACACAATAGATCGATATGGACCCGATGTTGTCGTGCTCATACTCACACATGCAATCCTTTGGTTCCTAACTTCATGTATGAAAATGTTAAGGACTTGGACTCCTAGCGGTCTGGCGGAAACTTGGTTAATCCTCCAAGTTTGTATATATACTTGGTTCAATATAGTTTAAATCTCGATAATCTTTTTATGAAAATCTCGACTCTGAGTAGTATGTAGCACACTTTCTGAGAAATTAAGATCAGAGTTGGCGATGCAAATGGAAATTGACACTTTGGTGTTTGCTCTCATCCTGTTCAGCTCTTCAATGGGAGTGTTGAGTGTTGTACATATTTAAACCTTAGAAAACAGACACTATTTGATTGGTTGCAAACTTGCAAATGCGATCAATACCAAAGTTAAGCACATGCATGCATATATGGTAGAATACTAGAAGTCAAGCGGAGACTTGAACAAAACTTTATTTTTCTCTTTTTGACATATTAAGAAATCAAGGTCTTTCTTGCTTTTATCTTCTCTTTTCAGTATTATTAACTTGTCCTACCGTGAGGACCAAATTGGCGGGGAATAATTTAAGAAAATATGACTCGTCCTACTTAGCACAATCTTGACTTCTCATGCTGAAAAGGTATGAACTAGTAGGTAGAACTTGAATGATATGTTGTTATTAGGGATCTTTTGTGAGCTTTTCAGATAATTATATACGACTATGCGTTTATACCTAGCTTTGAGCATTTCGTGTTCACATAATCAATCTTTAACTTTATTCATCGTAGGTAGAATGTTTTGCCCAAAAGTTGGAAATATGATCACTTTTGTTTGTTGAATAAAATGGCAAGAACTTTCTCCCTTGTCATATACGGCCAAGCATCACCCATATCAATCCATAACCAGAAACAACCTTCCTTTCTCTTTTGAGATGCACCATGGAGATACAATTAATCAACACAGAAACTATTTTCATTTTTTTATTGAAAATCAACACAGAAACTATGTTATGCATTGGATGTACGTGAAACTCAATAGAACGATTAATATTTATAATTCAAAACATTCAATCGATTCATAATAGGAATCAAGATTGATTTATTTAAAATTAATACTAGAATTGTTAGCGTGAGAGGTTAAATATTACATATCATTAATCATCTATTAGTTCGGAAATAATATATTGGAATTGAAAGTCTAAAAGAGGCCAGGTATCATATAAAATTGTATATGTATATATTATAACATTCCTCTAGGTGATATGTGACAAAGTTTTTAGAACATAGGATCCGCATGGATGGACATATTTAATTTTGAAAAATGAACTTTACATATAGTTGTTAGGTTGACTATTGTCATCCAAAATCATCTATGCATATATGTCGATTGGTGTGTATTTGGATCTCGTCGATCACATCTCATGGATGGAGTAGATCCTTTTCAAAATGGAAACACTCTTCCAGGGATCGACAAGCTATGTCAATGCATTAGGCTTTACGTTTGACAATTTTTCTACCAAATGAAGCAAAAAAGTACCTTTTGATCTAAACTCAAGGCATTATTTACTTTCAGCTCACTAATATATCGATCACAAATTAACCCTTTACGTTGTCAACTGCTTCTCCATATTTCCATTCTCTCCTTTCAGAAAGTAAGAAATTAAGGACTGAAACTCCGCAAGCTAGGGCGCAACAAGAACATGCATGATCTCAATTCAAACTCTCTGTGCAAACTTTGACAATGATCACTTGCAAATTCCCTACCTATAAGGCTATAATTATATGAATTCCATATAACCACTACGTTCAACATTCATCTGTATACGTCTAATTCATCTTCGCAACTCCTACGTTCCATCTACACGGTAGGCTAGAAGCCAACAATCTACAGATCTCTATCAGACCTCGATTGAAAAAGACGTACTTTCGATTCATTAAGCAAAGATTATGTGCAGCTCGTTTTTATATTATACACACATAGAAGTGTCTAGCCAGATTTCATGAATTCCCTTGATCACATGTTATTATATCATATAAGTTGTCTATATTTATATATATATACACACACACTTGACTCATACTTTGTCATTTTTCTTCTAAGGATATAGTAAAATTACTGTTACGTAGTCTCTTTTATGCATGCAACGATGGAACACTTCTCAGAGATCGAACACGACTCCTCTCTGATGCAGCACAATTGTGCACACAAAAGTCTACAACTCACAAGAAACAAATGCATTACCATGCTGCAATTCTTTATAAATGTAAACTGTTTGTTTAGGTAGTTGTCGATCTATATAGTAAGATATATATAAAAGATAGAATCATTGTTCTTTCTGGAGGTGAGTGGAGTCTGCATGTACGTACTGATCTGGGAATTGAACGATTGGAGGAAGAGGAATGATTGAAGAGCTAATTAGCTCCCCACCATATTTGACTTCCCAAGCTTAAGGCATCGAATTAGGTTGAAGAAATATCGAACATATATATTAGTTTCCAATTCATCAAATTCTTTCGTATCTAGCTAGCTTTAGGAAATAATACCTACCTCATCTGTCTCTACATCTCGTGATTAGATCCATTCATACTTTAAACAAACAATCCATGATGTATAACAGATCACAAGAAGCTAATCTTCCAACTGGTTTGGTTTAGAAACAAACTAAATTCATCTAGAAGGTAGCTAGTTTGTTTCGAACTTACAATGCATGCATGGACGGATCTGCATGAGTGGTTATACATGGCCTATTTGGCCTTGACATTTAGCAGCTGGCTGCAAAGTATTCCACATGTCATATTGCCACATAATTCTACACGTTTACTTGGACAGAAAGTGAGGCCGGAAATGATTTCGCGGCATTCATTTTTGTTCATGCGGTGGATTTTCTACTCTTCAAGTAGAGTACGTCGATCATAAAAGAATGATTGAAACTTGAAACTTGGAACCAATGTCTTGCATATCTTTGTTAATTTCCCAGTTTGGAACGGACCAAGATCTCTCTCTCTCTCTCTCTCTCTGGCCCTTGGATGTGGGTCAAAAAAGGGAGCCAAATACGTATATATCATATAATACACAAAGGGCGACGGACATTACGTAAATACTTTCTAATACATACTTTTTTTTCTTTGAATTTTAGGCAGAACAAGACTTTCTGATTCTTTCCAAGTTTCTATATTATGAGCAAATTATCACATGGTCAAATCTAGGGAATATGTGAGGAGCAAAGAAGTTGGCTATACCCCAAACCCCAAGATCTTTTCAAATTGAAGTTAGCCAGTTGATGAGAAGTATTATAAAGGTTTGAAATTAGTAGCTAGATTGTGGTTTTGGTCATTTGGTTTCACCACAGAGAACTATAACGGACAGCTCAATCAAGCTGGGTCATAGGCCCAATAACACCTGGTTATGACTTATGAGAGCACTCAACACTGTCAACAAGACAGTTCAAGACTTCGACTCGTAAGATCAAAACCGTGTCCTTATAACTGAACCAAAGTCGAAGCCCACCAGCTAATAATCCCAATATGTATTTCCAACTGAACAAAGGAAGTTCTAATGTTATCTAAATAAAGTACTACAGCAAGCGCAACATGCAATTACTATTCCGAAATGTAACAATACAGAAGTTCAGCAATGAGGAATTTAATTTATTTCAATATGTTGAAACTGGTTGCACAACTGAGAAGAGAAAAGGACAGAGTCTAACATTTGTCTCAGTACAGTCCCAAGAAAATTATCAACATTGGTGGTGAAAACCATCAAATTGTCCACACCTCACATATCTTAGCATCCTGTGGAAAAAGAATATATTAGTAAATATGCAGCAACAAAATAGAAACAAAGAGATCAAGAAACAAAGCATCACAGTAAGAGTAAAGTTTTTAACATGGTCATCAGCTGCATATATTCTAACTAGTAGCATAAACATACCTCACCCAAACAAAAATACTTGTTTAGAACCTGACAGCACGTCATCGTTCATTCTATTACTATGCACTTTCCCACGAGACTTGGACCAGAGCATTTACTTAATGAAGTGAATGAGTCACTGGTCTTAAGACTATGCATCCACCAAGGATGATACCAACTTATCAAAAACAATTCTATCATCTTTAATTAGAGCAAGACTGATAACTCACGTGTGTCTATTTATTTGCGAGTATAGAACCCAGAATCTACACTCTTAAGCCAACACCTAGGGCTCAAGGGGGAACATCTATCCAGTTTTGAACACTCTCCTTCCTTTATCAAACCTTAAACCAGTATACCACAGGAGCACATACATTTTTAGCACAATACTAGACTCTTAAAAAAACCAGAACCACCCTTTTGTTTGAGAGCGCACCAAATGCAATTATGTCATCATGAACTGACTTAGTCTGGTAAAAATTCGTAACTGAGACAAATCTATCACTCATGTTACTTGAGTCGGCTGCCAGATAAGTATGACCGAATTCCTGATCACCATAGATCAATGCACAAATGAACTCCTAATCCCATATCAGAAATGTTCTAGTCCAATCCTTAAGTAGCTTACACCCTCGTATATCAGGACAAAAATACAAGCCTCAACTTTCCTAACTAGGCATTAAACATTCATAGCTCCCCTCATATCAAGTATTAGATTCCCCCGATAAAAGCAGAAACCGTCAAAAGCCATAACCAAACACACCAAATCTAAAAAGACTCAAAACAACAGGACATATATTAGCTTAGCAACACCTTACACAATGTCAGCCATACCGAACCTCTCAACTGCAAATCAACACATTCCAATCAGTTCATAACATCTCTAATGATTTCAACACTGCTAAATCCAATTCAAATTGCAACATCTACTTTATAAATTCAGCTAAAACCACACTAACTGATTCAACGAAAAAAATCTAGTTCATCCTAGTCACAATTTAGCCAAAAACAAAACACACATTACACAAAAATCAATAATCTCAAGTTCAAATTCAAAACCTGATCACGGAGAGCTTCAAGCATTGGCGGTCTTTGGAATGAGAGGAATGACCTGTCCCTGTGGCTGTGACAATTGGGCCTGGGTCTCTTTCTCCCGGATCTTCTGCATCAACAGCATCCTCTCCATGACGAGTTCGTACTCGCACTTCTCGTACATGTGTCTCTCATCGCCGCACTTCCAAGGCAAGTACATCTCGCCTTGTCTGCACTTGTTCAGAGGAATCAACAAGTGCGCGCACTGGTCCCGATACGCTATCGGCACTCGATTCTCCACCATCACCTCCTGCGTCGCTATCATCTTCTTCGCCGTCCCCTCCGCCGCCATCTTAGGGTTAGGGTTCCGATCTGCTCTCTCACGACGACATTTTCGTCTCGGCTCGTTTTATAATTCGGATGAAGAAGACGACGAAATCTGAGCCTGGCGGATTTTCTTTATCCAAATTTATTTTAGTCTAATGGGCTGGAAGCCCAATACTGACCCATAGGCCCAATATTGTTTTATGGTTTGGGAGTAGTTAGACGGAAAGAAGGGTGTGAAGTGTTGAATAATGACGCTTAGGTAATTAGCTTTTAAAGAGTGCCGTTTCAAGTTTGTTTAGTCTTTTAGCTTAAATTATATAGATGATGTGAATTTTGGGTATGGAGGGGAAAAAGCTACAACGGGATGAGGCGATGAATATGTCGGCGAAGAAGTTTGTTTTCGAGTTTTTGAGTTATGTTTTTTTGTATGTTATGAAGCGTGTTGTATTTGGTTTTTTTTGCTAGGTTGGTTGGATAGGTTGCGGTTATAACCGGAGGTGCGAGAGGGATTGGAGCTGCCGCGGCGGAGCTGATTGCGAGGAATGGCGCGCATGTTGTGATTGCGGACATACTTCATGATTTGGAAGCTGTAGTGGCAGATTCTATTGGGGGAAGGTATGTACATTGTGATGTGTCCAAGGAAGCGGATGTTGAAGCGGCTGTTGGAGTTGCGGTGGGATGGAAAGGCCGGCTTGATATCATGTTCAACAATGCTGGGATTCCTGATCCGCCCGGGAGTATAACCAGCCTTGATATGGAGAAAGTGCAGCAACTGATCTCGGTGAACATTCTCGGCTACTTAGATGGGATGAAGTACACGGCAGCAGCTATGATCAAAAGTGGAAAAGGCGGAAGCATCCTATGCACATCTAGTTCTGCAGCTATTATGGGAGGCCTTGGAGGACATGCCTACACGTTGTCGAAGGAGTCCATCAATGGCGTAGTGAGAAGCGCAGCGTGTGAGTTAGGAGTCCATGGCATTTGTGTGAACTGCATTTCGCCACACCGGGTTCCTACAGAGATTCTTGTGAAGACTTACAGAGAGCATCTTGGGAAAGAAGATATGCAGGCTGAAGATGTGGGCAAGATTGTTGGGGAAAGGGGAAGCTTGTTGCAAGGGAGATGGGGATCTGTTGAAGATGTAGCAGAAGCTGCACTGTTCCTCGGAAGTGAGGGCTCTGGGTTTATAACAGACCATAATCTTGTTCTCGATGGAGGTTACACTTCTGCTAACAGTAACATGAGCTTCATTTACCAATCTAACAATAAGTAATAGCCATACACCCATACCTATGCAACGTAGTGAATCTTATTCTTACAAATAAGTCTATTTGGAATCGAATCAAGAAAATTGACTGTCCCAAACAATTCAGGGACAAGCATGGTTCATGACTAGCAATGACAAAAGGCTGAAAGACATGATCTGTCTGAATTGCCATTCACATTTGAAAGACAATGATGAATCATAAAGAAAATCAATCTGCTACACACGTATCCTTTTGTAAATCTCAAATTGGAAAGCTATTGGAGCCGCGTTAAGGTTAAATATGATCATCTCATCTATAGAATCTTCTACAACATTACTTTTCTTCCAACAACAGAAGGAAGCAAACATGTGAACACGGAACATGACTTAATAGCTTAAAGCAGCAAGTTGTAAACGGGGAGAGGAAAGCTTCAGCCAAGCTCCAGACCAACAAGTGATATCAAAATTTGCTTCAGACCTAAATCTTGATGGTGAAGTAATCATGATCAAAGTGATGCAGACGTATGTAGCCATCTTCACCTCCACTCGAGAAACTGAAAGTAACATAACCAACATATTAAAGAAAGTACAGATTAAGATTATCTCTGATGTTTATAAAAAAAACATTGTTTTTAACTTTTTATACACAAACAGATAAAAAATTATGAGTAGGAAATAATATTGACACCAACAGATAATGTTCAAATTATCTGCTCTTTTAACTTGCTTAGAAAAAATTCTACCTCAAATACTCGATTGTATCTGAAAATACTATCATAAGCATAAACTATTAAAGACGTGTTATCAGTCAATCAATAGTAAAAGTAGCACTGCTGGACCACACAAATGTATAATCCCCAAACATTAAATCAAGAATCACTGTCACATTGTAAACCACTTCAAGTATCACTATGAAGCATTTGTTCATCATGGAATACAGGAACCTACAATAGCAGTTAACCAGTTGAGCCATACCTTTTACCATCAGGGTTGAAAGCCAAAGCATTAATAGGTCCAAAATGCCCTTTAACACCTCCAATCTCTTCTTGAAGAATCTACAGCGCATAACAATGGAGCATCAGTACTGGTGCAGAAACAATTACATTTTTAAGGAAATGACAAATATACGTGTCGAGTTTACCTTGTCATAGAACTTAGCTTCAAATTTTCCAGCACGATGATCAGTGGTGGTGACATTGACTGCATCTTGACCACCACCAAGCACAACCTGGAAAACATAAACCAAGTTTTATGCTTAAGAATTTTGCAGTGTACCAGGAATAACATTACCTAAACACGAGATACAAACAGACCTAGTCGCATGCATGAATAACTTAGTCCACTCATCTAACGTAGTTGACACTGAGCACACAAATTATTTCCTAAGGCAACTTGTACAGACTCCACTATTATCTCACAGGCTTTTACAGAACATGAATGAAGGTCAGCTTACGTGATTGAGAAGAGGAGACATTGCAACTGCATTGACCGGACTCTCAGTCCGGTATGTCTTGATAAGAGTCAATGTCCTAAAATCCCAAAGCTGCAGAATTTCCAGCAACAAGATCGCATATTCAGTAAAACTAGAAACCAACATTTAACGGAAACGAGGAATCATCGATGAAAGGCATCACCTTGGCAGATCTATCAAGCGAACCGGTAAGAAAGTGCGATCCATCAGGCGATTTCACAAGTGAAGTGATCATTTTAGTGTGACCCTCTTCCTTGTTGTTCTCTTTAAGCAGCTTGCCAGTCTGCAATATCAGCAAACAAAACAGGTAAGAACTGCAAAATGCTGCCACATTTTTTCAAATGAAATTATCTATCAACGTAGCTCTCGAAAATTCACCTCGGAATCCCAGATACGAATAACCGCATCTTCTCCGGCGCTTATGATAGTTCTGTTCAGCGGCCCCCACACCGCTCTGTTGATCTTTGATCTCCCCTGCGGCACCTTCAGTGTCAAAATCGATTCCGCCGTCTCTGAACACATTAATAATCAAACATTACATCATCCAAAATTGCAACAATTCATAAAAAAAAAGCAAGCAAATAATCAATTCTTAACATCATACAAAAAAAAATGTATAGGCCATTGCAACAATCAAATAATAAATATAATAGAGTCTGAGAGACTAGAGAGAGCTTACGATCTTCGGGGTCGGCAGCGATGCGTTTGACGTGGATGGCGGAGGTGAGCTCCATGAAGGGGTCAGTGGTGATGACGGCGAGGGAATCGCCGACGGAGAATTCGACGGACCTAGTCGGAGAGTCGAAATTGAAAGTGAAGATTTGATGGCCGGACTGAACATCCCAGAGCTTGGCGGTTTGGTCGGCGGAGCCGGTGATGAGGCGGGAGGAGTCACGTGACACGTCACAGCACCAAACGGCGCCGTTGTGGCCGCGGTAGGTGCCGAGTCGCTCGCCGTTGTCGGCGAACCAAACGTTGGGAGTGTGGTCCTTGGCGCAAGAGAAGAGGAGGTCGCCGTCGCGGTTGTACTTGAGAAACGTCAATGGCCTCTCGTGACCTTTCATCAGAATCGGCCTCATTTTTACTTGTTTTTTTTACTGTAAGACAGCGGCGGCGAATCGGGGGGTGGTGGACGGAGAGAGGGGTGGAAGGTTTAGGGTTAAGCTGGTTAAGGCTATCTGCTTCTGGGGCAGATCTTCAGTGAGAGTTTTAGGGACGGAACTGGCTCGGCCCATTATACTTGTAGTGATAACAGATGGCCCACATAAGAAAAAGAGGGTGAGATACGATTACACACATATAACAAAAGAGAAATTTCCACCGCCTAGATTTTGAAAAATCTTCTCGGCCTAAGTAATATCGTATAATTCTCACATATCCAATACTCCGATGCTCTTAAGAGATTTATTCTCACTTACCAAATTTTTCCACTTCTTTTGTTTTTTCATTCCGAAATTGCCATTTTTCTTAACTGACCCGGTCTCTCTCTCTAATCGGGCAAATCAAGGTTCATCGTCACGATCGACAATATTGCTTGGCCCAACGGAGCGTGGCCGGCGTTCGCCTCTGCCTCCAGTCGTCGGCATCCTCAGCTTCCGGTTTATTGAAGTCTTGATCTGTTGATGAGCTTTCTCGACAATCACTGCGTAAAGGAGCACCGGAAGTCTGCAGAGGGAGGAGATGAATCGAAATCGAAATCGGCTTTTGATTTCTTGTATCTACCGATTGCTTTCTGGTATGTATATGATGCGCTCCACTGGTTATTGTCCCATATTCCCAATGCAAATATATTGTAAAGGCCATAAATGAAATTGGGGATTTTTTTAAATTTTATTAATATTCTAGCATTCTAGCACTGGAAAAAATGTGACTGTCTGATTTTCTGTTTCGATCAACCAGATGGTTATGTGTTGTGATCATGATGACTACAAGTTAGAATTATAGTGATTATATTGTTCTGTCTTACACGACGGAAAAAATATAAAGAATTGTATGCAAACTCCCTTTGATAGGCTTCAGAATACGTATACAGTTTGATGCATATATATATATATATATATATATATATCCACAAAGGAGCTCTTCAAGGCGTAATTTAAATATTGGCACGAAATAATTGAGGGTTATGTTCGGGTTTTACACTGGAAGAAGTATATATTAAGAAATGTAATGGACATGAGAGCTGGTTTTGGAGGGTATACCCATCAATTGAGTATCAGTTGAGTATCAGTTGAACGTCAACTGAATATCAGTTGATGAACCTGTTTTTATTAACTAATGATATTTAGTGAGACGCCCTTTGCTGCTATGATCTCAGCCTTGACTAAGATCGACGCCCGTCTCGCCTGAGATCTCTGCCTCCGTATCAGTTGCTCTCTCTTTCTGATGTGTTGTTTTTGGGTTAAAATTGCTGACTTAAGAAGTACACGGTGTCTGATAGTAGTAGTATTGGCCAGATTTGACAAACAAGGAGGTGAAGAAGAAGGTCTACTTGTGTCCAGAACCGACATGTGTACACCATGACCCGTCGAGGGCTCTTGGTGACTTGACTGGGATTTAGAAGCACTTTTCTAGAAAGCACGGTGAAAAGAAGTGGAACTGGGAGAAGTGCGCGAAGCGATATGTGGTTCAACCGTTCAATCCGATTGGAAAGCTCATTCTAAGATATGTGGCACCAGAGAGTCTAGATGTGATACATCTGAAGGGGAGGACAAGGTATTGTTGCGATACTCCTACCTTTACTGTGTAGTTGATTATTAAGTGATAGTGCTTTCTTTTTATTAATATTTTCTGAACATTGTGATTACAGATTAGAGAAGCTTCAAAATCATTTTGGTTCATGTGGAGAGATGACACGGTGTTTTATCCCTCCATATCATGAGACGGGTGGTGTCAAGGGGTTAGTGCATTTTCTATTGTTTTCTACATTGATTAGGCTATTATGCGAGTGGACTTTTGGATTTTTGACATATCTATTATAAAATATTTTAATATTTTGTACTCGGTATTTATGTACTTGAGAGCGGCCTGACATCTAGGTACTTCATCTAAATGTTGCTACTGGAATACAAAGATATTTAAGAGAGCCCGTATTGAAGGACTTCATCACCAGACACAACGTTTCTACTGATGTCCCTAATGAACTTGTTGATCTATGTGAATGAAGTGGCTGCTGTAACATTAGATTTGAATGTGTTGGTGTGGCAAGGAAAATTGAATGTGTTGGTATAAATTAAATGTGTTGTATGAACTTATGATATATGATGATTGGGATCCTTTTACTGTTTGCTGCATGAAAGACTTACTTGATTTCTGGGAGAAGCAATCAGTAGTTCTGGTTCTACCATGGTGACCATGGTGCTTCAAACGAAACTGTTGTAGGTTGAGCACCTTCTCCTTATTCTCACCAAAACCCTGAACTCCCTTTGCAAACGTAAACAGGAAAACAAGAACAAGAAACAAAGGAAGCAGCAACTGCAAAAGAGGTTTTGTGTCCGCCATTATAGTTTTGAATGACGAAATGCCGGTCGAATAAAACACAGGAAATGTGGTATAGCTGGAGATCAAAAATGGAAGAAAGACAATCTGTGAGTGAGAGAGAATGAGCTAGCTAGCCAGGGAGAGATTCTTGAGGGAGTTTGGCAAGAGAACAAAAGAGCAAGGGCTAGCTTTTAGGACCCCGCCCATGCTGACCTCAAAGGAAGACAAGAAAGAAGATGAGCTTTAACAGCTCGGCCTGAGAATATCAGAAATTTTATGTGTGTAATGGGTGCAGACTAGATTCATATCAATGTGCCAAGCATGAGAATGAGAGTGGTTAAAAGGCCACTTCGAAGACCCTGATTACCTGGTAAGCTTCATAATCTATTTACAGAGTTCTTGGACATGATTTTAAATTTACATGTTTATCTATTAATATTGTTAAATTATTATTTTGTGTGGCAGAAACTGTGCGCACGGAACCGGGGAAATAGAAACAAGAACAAGGAGCAGTAGCTCAACCACCATTCGGGCTCCCTCGCACTCTCATATCGGAGCGAACTGTTGGAGAAGAAGGGTCATAAATCTCTGGCCGTCCAGACTTGGATCGATGTATATGAGCCGGACAAGAATGCAGCTGAGAAAGTGATGAGCAAAAATATGGTAAGTTACGTTATTACTATTATTTTTGTTTACAATATTTTAATATTATTTAATTATTATGTTTTAATTGAGCAGGCGGCAGTCAAGCGAAAGCTCGACGAAGTCTTGTCGCAACAAGATAGTGCAGCGACCAAGGATGACGGCGATGCTGTTTCACGAGAGTTTCCTCTTCCTCTTGATACGCAAATAAATATCATAGAGGAAGAGATGAGTTCAAGGCTCGAGACCTCTGTAAGAGGTAATACTACATAACCTAGAATCGTTTATCTCGATTTATGTGTATGCTCACTTTTAGTGTATGATTGATACATATTTATTTGTTCATGTTCGTCGTGGCAAGGGTGGGGCGCGCAATCACACGCGAGCCCAACGTGAGAGGAGGCGCCCGGGTGAACAACAATTCTGCGGAAACCGAGATGCTGAAGAGGGAGGTCGCGGAAGCGAAAGAGGTGGCACGCAAGTCCAGAAATGATTATAATGCGCTCGCCGAAAGGATGAGAGAAATGGAAGCCTTAGTACGATCTATCCAAACTGGGAGTCAACAAGCTGCAGTTCCTACCCTGAACCCTACCCCCGCTCCTGGCACCCAATCTAGCTGCAATTTGGGTGTCAACCAAGACTCTAATGTGTGAATAATAGTAGTTAGGGTTTGTATAGACATCAAAACTGTGTACGTTTAGATTTGCGATTTATTTTTGTGTATGGATGATTGTGTGTTCATTGAGTTTGTTTTGTGCATATTTTGTGTTGAGAATATTTTTGTGCACATTGTGTGCATAATTAGGTACTGTCGTAACTTGGTACGTAAAAATTTGAATAATTTTTTTTAATGTCATCCAATGGAGCGACGAACATAGATCAATTTTCGTCACTTCATTGAACACATAGAGTGACGAAGATGGGTCAATCTTCGTCGCTTCCTATAGCTGACCTTGGTCGCCCAAACCTAACCAATATTGGTCGCTCATATTTGAAGCGACAGCTCTTATCTTCGCCGCAATAGTATGGGGCGACGAAAGTAGTCGTCCCACTTTAGGTAAATGAAGCGACGAAGATGGATAAGCTTACGTCGCCCCAAGCGTGGAGAGACCAATTTGACACGACGACGGTCAAGCGACGAAGACGCCGTCACCTCCTGTCCAGGCGACCAAAAAGCTTCTTAAGCGATGAAAGATCTTCGTCGCCTCGGTTCTCTCCTCCAATAGTGAGAACAAATCACCGCCACCAACGCCGTAAAACCCATTTGCAAGCGCAGAAACCGGATGGACCTTCCTCTGGTCTCTAAGTATGCTCCGAACTAGGTTTGCCACCGAGTAACCAATTGCCCATGAAGTGTACCCTTTCAAACTTATCACCTCGTACGCACAATCCACAACTTCTTGGTGAATCTTCGCCAGAGTCTCTTTCTCATATGAAATTTGCTGCTTCTCTAGGAAGCTCAACATCGGCACTCCCCCCACGCTAATACTTGACCACAGCGCCACCGAGCTATCCCCATGCTCTCCAACAATAAAAGCCTGCAGTTACATCGATTATATCAGCTAACTAATTAAGTAATTTTCACATCAAAGATTACTAATTAATTACATGAAACAAGTCACACAACACATATTTATAAGAAAACATACGTGCATGCATGCATGCATTACGTACAGGAAAAGATTAAGCTAGCTAGGGTTACCTGAACATCTTGAGCATTAACGTCTAGGTGATCAGCAATGACGAAGCGGAACCTGAGGAGTCGAGATTTGTACCGGAGCCGAAAACCCTATTACTAGGGAAACCGGAAAGCTTCCATGCCACGTAAGTGAGGACATCAACAGGGTTAGAGACTATGAGTAACATAGTGTCCGGAGAGTAACGCACAAGTGGAGGTATGATAGTTTTGAAGATAGCACCTCTGAAGCAGGTTCAGCCTGGACTCTCCGGGGTATTGGCGCGCACCGGCATAGGACAATGCAGAGGTCGGATCCTACGGTGGCGGCTTAATTGACGGAGGTGTTGATTTTCGTGCGAGGTGAGAAGCACTGGCGGAGCCAGCCACAGGCTTATTTGGATTTAAGCTCAGGTAAATTTTTAGAAACAAAACTAATACCTACTTCAAGTTAAAAAAAAAATTCATGCGAGAATTTTATTCATTAATTCATTTCGTCGTTTTTTGTGTCTTCGTAACATTTGTTCTCCTTAAGCCACCGCTTATTTATTCTCCCTCATCAAAATACACGAGTTTTTTGTAAAATTAAACATTCAATGTTTGTCTAAAGCATTTATCTTTGATTTTTTATCCTGTTTTTGATATTTGCTTTTCTCAATCTAGTCTGTTTAAGTTTAAAGTTTAGAACTTTGGTTTGTTGTGTTTGTAATATTCTATAATATTATTTTTTTCTTAGTTTACTATGTTAAAATTCAACCGTTATGGTGAAGTGACAAAAACTTAAAAAAAAATAGTACCCCACTGCACAGAATATTATCAAGTTACAATTAATCCGAATAACAATTTAGTCCTAACTCTTCCACTGTTAAGAAGGCTGTTGTGTGTTGAAGATCGAGCATCTCGCCACGTAGCTTTTCGGGGTTGGCATCAAAAAGAACAAACTCGTCGGCGAGATCTTGGGTTAGGATGGTTTGAGCTATGGCCATGCCGACGTTGCCGGCGCCAATGACGGAGATTTTGGTGTGGCGCTTGGTCGTGGAAGGGGGAGCAGCGAGGTTAATTGGTTTGAAGAAGGCTTGGGTTACGGCGGTTGGGTCGAGACCTCCATGGCCTAGTGACGAAGCTGAATTTCTCTTGTTCATAGTGAGATCGAGTGTGTAGCTTAATTGGCTCTGAGTTTTTGGTTTTGCGATCAGACACAAAGAGCTAAGGGGTTTTTATGGAGAGGATCGAGTTGATTGTGGGAAAAGTTCAACGGTCAACGTTCTGTGCAAGAATTACCTTTTTTGAGTTTTGAAGATCGAGCAGCCTTATCTTGGCCTTTACTATAGAAGGTTCGCCATGGATTCAAACTTCCCTAAATGTCTTCAGTCTTTATTGAAATTAAACGAGACTTTGCATTTTAGACAGGAGTCCTCTCTTGGTAAGGAAGTTGATTAATGTTGAGAACTAGAGCCTTCTTCGAGCCTAATTACACATGGATTTGCCAAAATCTGAGTGCAGTTAGTCACCATAATGCTGGTATAATGGTATAGATATGCAATATATATCTAAGATGGAAATGTATCATTTTATTTCAACTTTAAAGGTCCTAGAGGGGGGGTGAATAAGCCTTCACCACTTTTTCGTTCAATCTGTTTCCGGGATAGCAAGATATTGTCCTATCCCGAAACGCAGGATACGAGTAATAAAAGGAAAAGCAGTAAGGAAAGAATGACACCAGATGTTTTTGGTGACGCAGAAATCCTACAACCAGGATCAAAACTGCGTGCCCCTAACTCTTGAGGGACAAACCTTTCCATTAATTTGTAACTCACACAATTACAAGTTTCTGACACTCTGGGGATACATAACCCTTATGCTATCTTGACTAGTCTACCCACTAGTACAAACAGAGCTACACTACTTTAATCTATGTGCTTTACAATTTGGAAAGTGTACAGAAGTATCAACTTAGATCATAACTACTCTCAAGTTATATCTTCTTGAACAACTTCATGGGTTGGGCATCTCCACACTTTATCTCTATGGAATGCACAATGCAACAATGCATATGAGTTTTGAAAAACAGTTTTTATGCTTTAAGAATCCATGTCTATTATGCACATACAGGGCAACCAGAAGACATGGAAGGGGAAGAGAAGAGATAAGAGAAACTACACTCGAAAGTGCTCTCAAAGAATACCAAAACAGAATAACTAAAACCCCAAAGTGTTTCACTCAACCAACCAACTGTTCACAACAGCCTTAAGCTGCTTATATAGGCAATACAATACAGCAGCTAAGTGCAGCAAGTAAACAAGGCAAAATAGAGGTCAAGGACCACAAGAAAGCACGTGAGAAACCAACAAAAGAGTCACCCTATGGCAGACCTAGAACTGTCCCAGATTTGACAGAACACATTGAAACGGTTTGCAAAGCAGAAGCACGCTTAGAGACACAGAGTAGAGTCAACATCAGTTTCTATTTTAGGCAAGAAGTGTTTTGGGAGAGAAACAACATAAAACCAGAAACAGCAAGGTCAACTACAGCAAGCACGTGACTAACAGACTTGAGAAAAGCAAAACGCTGTCCAGGCTGTAAAGCACATTACATACCCTAAAAATCACATGTGAGCTTAAGACACCTCAAATCAAACAAAGTCAGCTATCACGAACAAAAGCTCTTGAATTCTGAAATAAGGAAGGTCTATGCCTTAGAGGATCACAAGCATACAGACTAAGAAATCACCTAGGCAACTGAAATCACGTATGGACAGAAATCCAGAATACCAGCAGATCAACGGGGATATGTGCAACAGTTGCTATCCTAAATGAAAACCATGTTATGGGATGCATGAACTACCTGATATCCCAAAGAGATAAGTAAGAGATGCCAACATCTTCAATCTCTTTCCTTGATGATCTTCTGGGTAATTGTGTTTTGTTGATTGTCAAGGGATAGCCAATATAACATATGCCTTCAATCTCCCCATTTGGCATTCCTTGACAAAACACAATCTTCAAAGAGTACCTGCATGAAAGGAGTATAGCACAACCAACACATGCAGCAAAAAGTATCCAAAGTAATTAAACCAAATAGTTCAGTACTCTCCCTGATTGGTTTACCATGATAGGAACACAAGTACCTATCCCAGCCAGGTAGTTCTCCCCATCCAAAACTACCTGCATAGATTAGTTAGTTCTCCCCCTTTTTGTCTAGGAAAGACAAAGGGTAAAACCACAGATGATTTAAAACCGCAGATAAAAGTAACATTGTTTAGGGACAGATCACAAAACCAAAAACCCAAGCTGGTTAGGGAGAAACAGAAAAGAAATCGAAAAGAACAACACACAGATCAGGCAGTTGATTAAGCATCATCACCAAGAGCGTTCTCATCCTCAGCACCAATCTTTCCCAAGAGGATGGTTGCACCAGAGTCGGAAGGAGAGGAAACCGCAGTTCTATCCTCGGGAGAGGAGGAGGCAGTGGGCTCCTGAGCTGGAACTGAGCCGGCCTGACTTGAGACAAGGATAGAGATTTCAGACTTGAACTTATCGAACTGCTCCACGAGGTGCTCCTTGAGAGAAAAGGGCAGCGGAAACGAGACCAACTCTACTCAAGAGTCCTTGAACTAAGAGTTTTCTCTTCTTAAACACACAATCTCCACTTTTAAATTCCTGTGTAGTCAAGTCAGCAATAAAGAGTACCAGTGTCCTATCCCTAGGAAAGACACACAAGCATCCAAGAAATATTCCTCAAAGGTAAACACAAGTACCACCATGCATGTATACTTCTAATATCCACTGGGATATTTGGGACACCCTGAATAATAGAAGGTACCGATGTACCTACCAACACATTGATAACTCCCCCTCACGTGGTGCATAAGAGAACATAAAGAGTTTGATTTCAGAAAGATTTACAACCTGTCAGCATGAACCTTGGGATGGAAACAGACGGTGAAATCCCAGACAACAAGAAAATTTAAGCATGACTCACAAAAATGTGACAACTAATTTTCATATGTCTTGATGGCTCAAATTTTTCACATGAGTATATGACTATAAAGTAACATCAATGCTATGTTCTTACAAATCAATCCTTGGAACCATAAGAGTGTGTGTGTGAAAACTTCACCAAAGGGAGTACAAGTTTGGAGCATCAAATGATATGAGGACATCAAGAGTAACTAAGTGACTTTGTCACAACCTTTTGGGAGTTCTGGAATTTCATCATATCAAGGACTTTGTCCTAACTTGGCCTTTGGCCGTTCTCATTTAAGTTCAAAGCATTTTTGCCATTCTCTTTAATTTGTCCAAGAGCTCATCTGAGAAATACGTCCTCATAGGTCCATGTAACAGAGTAGTTACCATTATGTCCTGAGCGCAATGCTCGAAAGAATAATGTGTGTTTCAAGGACACTCAGTGGATAACTAGTCCGAACCCATCGAAGGATAGATAACATCTCAGGGATCCCCACTGGTTCCGGTTAAGGTGCACCCAGCAAAAGACTAGCCCGTTCCTTTACTTAGTTCATTCATCAATAGTCACCAGATTTTCACATTTGTTCTTCAGAAACTAGTTCAACTCACTCAATTTTCTAGCTCAAACTATGTACACCCCACAAGAATAATCTTTGTGCTCAAGAGTTCTTTCTAGTTCCAAGAAAAGATTCAGACCACATGCACTAACATTCTTAAAGACATAGATGCATATACACAAGAGAAAGATGCAGCAATTGTCTATCAAGAAACATGAAATAAGAACACAACATTCTAGATCAAGTTCAGAAATATTTCCAGGGATATGACCACAGACTCGTATCCCATCATGAGCCAACAATTATTTTCAGAAAAACAAAAAGTGCTGAAAGATAAATTTAGATCAGTGAGGGAGATATCTCAAGTAATGGTGCATACACCAATAGCCTTCCTAAGACTTTCAAATCTCAGATTGTCCAAGGGCTTAGTGAACAAATCAGCCAATTATTGTTCAGTTGGAATATATGTCATTTCAAGCTGTTTGTCTTCAACCAAATTTCTAATGAAATGATATCTTATCTCTATATGCTTGGTCCTAGAATGCAACACAGGATTCTTTGAGATATTGATAGCAGAAGTGTTATCACAGAATAGGGATAGGATACCTTGCTCAAATCCGTAGTCGCTCAACATGTGTTTCATCCAAAGGAGTTGTGTGCAGCAACTTCCAGCAGCTATATACTCAGCTTGGGCAGTAGACATGGATACACAGTTCTGCTTCTTGCTGTGCCACGATACCAGGTTGTTTCCAACAAAGAAGCAACCTCCCGAGGTGCTCTTCCTATCCGTGGCATCTCCAGCCCAATCCGAATCCGAATACCCTACAATCTTAGTGTTAGTATCCGTGGTATACAGGATTCCAAAGGCACACGTACCTGAAACGTATCGAATGATACGTTTGACAGCCTTCACGTGGGATTCCTTGGGGTTGGCTTGATACCTAGCACAAACACCCACACTAAAAGAGATGTCAGGTCTGCTAGCTGTGAGATAGAGCAGGCTTCCAATCATGCTTCTGTAGAGGGATTGATCAGCACAGGTTCCCTCCAGATCTGCACTGATTCTGCATGAAGTCCCCGTTGGGTTACGGATGGGAGAGGCTCCTTCCATCCCAAACTTCTTCACAAGCTCCCTTGCATACTTTTCCTGCGAAATGAACAAACTATCTTTCCTTTGCTGGACTTGTAGTCCAAGGAAGAAGTTTAACTTACCACACAAGCTCATTTCAAATTCTTGTTTCATTAGAGTGACAAACTCTTCAACAAGATCTTTAGAGGTAGAACCAAACACCACATCATCTACATAGATTTGAGCAATTATCATATGATGTGAAACTTTCTTGACAAACATGGTTTTTTCTATAGAACCTCTTACGTACCCATGATCAATCAGGTGAGTAGACAATTTCTCATACCAAGCCCTAGGAGCTTGCTTCAAACCATAAAGAGCTTTGTCTAACCTGTAAACATGATCGGGATGGGTAGAGCTCTAAAATCCCGGGGGCTGTTCCACATACACCTCTTCTTTCAAAATTCCATTCAAAAAGGCACTTTTCACATCCATTTGAAAGAGGTCAAATTTCAGAAAGCAGGCAATAGCTAAGAGTAATCTAACGGACTCAAGTCTTGCTACGGGAGCAAATGTTTCATCAAAATCTAGGCCTTCAATTTGAGAATATCCTTGCACTACCAACCTAGCCTTGTTTCTAGTGATTATTCCCTTCTCATCAGTTTTGTTCTTGAACACCCATTTTGTTCCTATGATATTTTTATCCTTAGGTCTAGGGACAAGGTGCCAAACACTACTTTTCTCAAACTGATTTAGCTCATCCTGCATGGGAATAATCCACTCTGGATCTTTCAAGGCGTCTCTAATGTTCTTAGGCTCCACACTAGACACAAAGCCATAGCAAGCAATTCTATTTATAGCTAGCCTATGCATCATAAGAAAGCTCTTGAGATTTACCAGATTACTCACATACATTTTGGACTTACTTCGGGTCTGTCTTGGCTCGTCCACCATGCCGATCACATCCGAGGGAGAATGGTCTTTTTGCACTTGACGTTTCCCAACGCGATGTGACTTCTGGATAGTTAGGGTCTGATCTATCCCGGCACCTTCAGTATCAAAATCTGTATCCTGGGATACATCATCAGGTACAGGATTCTGTTCATCAATTGGAGTCTCGGCATCTTTGGGAGATGTCTCAGTGCTTGCATCCTCAACCTGCACATTTCTTGAAGAGTGGTTGTGAGAGCATACAAGAGAATCATTGATAGCCACATTCACCGTTTCTACAACCTTGCAAGTTCTCTTGTTGTAGACACGGTAAGCACGGTTATTCAATGCATAGCCTAGAAAGACACCTCTATCACATTTAGCATCAAATTTTGTCAAATACTCACGATCTCTATAGATGAAACAAGGACTACCAAAAGCCTTTAGATGTGAGATATTTGGCTTCCTGCCTTTCCAAAGTTCATAAGGTGTTTTGCTAGTTCCCGGCCTAAAGATCACACGGTTAAGTGTATAACAAGCATTAAAGATTGCTTCGGCCCAAAACATGTGAGGTAAATCTGCTGAACTAAGCATTACCCTCCCCATCTCAACCAAGACTCTATTTTTCCTCTCAACTATTCCATTTTGTTGTGGTGTGATGGGGGCAGAAAACTCATGATGCACACCATTTTCCTTACAATATTCCGCAAACAAAGAATTCTCAAACTCAGTTCCATGGTCCGACCTAATTCTCAAAATGCATTTGCTTTCGGAAAGCTTTTCATTTGAAACACGTTTTGCTAGTTCTAAAAACTTCCCAAAGGTTTGAGTTTTATCACTTAAGAACACAACCCAAGTAAATCTAGAAAAGTCATCTACCACAACAAGCACATATTTCTTTCTAGCAATACTTTCAGTTTCAACAGGACCTACAAGGTCTAAGTGAAGTAACTCAAGAATATTAGAGGTTGGCCTAGCATTTAGAACAGGATGGGAGGTTCGGGATAGCTTACCCATTTTGCAGTCTCCACACATACCTGCAGCTCTCCCGGACAGTTTGGGCAGACCACGAGCTCCATCCTTTGAAGATAACTTCACCACATCTTGATGGTTGAGATGGCACATCCTTCTATGCCACAGATCTAGCAGGCTTTCTTGAGTTGAGGATATGAAGCACATATCAGGTTCCAATCTCTTGTTCGCACGAACACAGTAGCAGTGGTCTCGGGACCTCTCCCCTTTCATCACACATCTCCCTTCTCCATCAAGAACAGTGCACTTAGATGAGTCAAAGGTTACTGTCTCATATTCATCAACTATCTGGCTCACGCTCAGCAGACATACTTCTAAACCTGCTACCAGCAGAACATTCTTCAAGCCCAGGAGACCAGGAGTGTCAACCATCCCGCTTCCAATAATCTCAGCCTTGGCACCATCACCAAACATAACATCACCAACTGGATGAGTGTCATCCATGGAGGTAAACCATTTCCGTTCTCCGGTCATGTGCTTCGAGCAGCCGCTGTCCATGTACCAAGAATCGGATTTCCTGGTGGAAAGAGCAGTCAAGGCAACATTGCAAACAGCTACAACTTCTCTTGCAGCAATGGGTGAGGTCTTCACTCTTGAAAGAAAGCAGATAACTTCTTCCGGTTTCTTCTTGACACCAGGGGCTTTGGGAGACATGACCCTTCTGGTATCCCGGGTTCTGTGAACAGACTTTCTGACCCAATTAGCAGAAGCAGGCTTATTTTTCTGCTTCGGGATGGCAAGTGACTGTGCAATCCTCGTCAGTTCATTTAGAGATTTCTGAAAGTGGGCGAGCAGATTGATGTTTTGTGGGGTCTTGGCAGGTACAGAGTTTCCTCTCAGCTTGTAACAGTACCGACGAAAGTGTCCACTGTTCCCACAGTGAAAGCACCTGATTTGCGAGTCTTTCTTGGGCTTCGACACCTTGGAGGTTTCCGGAGCATCAATCATCAACTGAGGTGGAGGCTTTCCTAACACCGAGCTGGTCCCTTTCACGAACGTAGTCTTCTCCGAGCCCTTGGGTTTGTCACCATCTTCAAATCCCAACCCCTTCTTACTGCCATCCAGTCTTCCCATCCCACAGATTTGGGATAGCTTTTTCGAGCCAATGGAGAACTTGGCAAACTGGTTCCGGGCGTCTAGCAGGGCTTCTTCGAGCTTCAGCTTCTCCGTAGTCAGCAAGCTTATGGTAGAAGACTGACGGTCCAGCTCTTCTTTGAGAAAAATCACTTGCTCTTCAAGTTGGGTTTTGACAGCACACCATTCTGCTTTCTGGGATATGTACTCTGCTTGTATCCTGGAATGTATCTCCTTACTCAATGAAAGCTCATTAGATAGAGCTTCATTTTTAGCAAGCATAGACTTAGAGGCTTTACATAAACGCATATACATATCATGCCCTTCATCATCGGAATCCTTGTCCTCAAGAGACTCATCCAATGTAACATGAGAGACAAAAGCAACCTTTTCATCTTCATCAAGATCGGTTTCAGAACTTTCATTAGACTCACTATCACTCTAAGTAGCTTTTAACACTTTATGAGACTTATTTCTCCTGTTAGCACAGTCCACAGCCTTATGTCCAAATCCATTGCATTCAAAACATTTCATGTCCGTTTTCGGGATAGGAGAGGGCCTGATATCCCGACCTTTCTGTGAGACCTTATTTCTAAAGGGCTTAGAACTAGATCCTTTTGAAAAGTTCCGATTAGAGTTGAAAGTTTTTCTTTTCCTTAAAAATTTCTCAAATTGTTTAGTTAGAAAAGCAAATTCATCATTTTCATCATCTTCATTTTCATGCAACTTTTCAACTTCAATTTTAACGGAACTTAGGGCAATGGACTTCTCATGCATGGGCCTTTTCTTAAGAGTTTCATAAGTTTTCAGATTTCCAACTAGTTCTTCTAGGGGATAGGTATCAAGATCATGAGCTTCCTCAATAGCATTCATTTTAGAGTCAAAGAAAGATGGTAAAGCAGTTAAGAATTTCCTGACAATTTTCTTTGATTCAATAGCCTCACCTAAGCTACGACATTGATTTGTGATATTAAGTACACGACCATAGAAATCATCGATAGACTCTTTGTCACTCATGCTTAGACCTTCAAACTCAAAAATAAGTCGTTGAAGTTTTTGTTGTTTAACACGAGAGTTACCTTCATGAGTGTTGATGAGCACTTCCCATGCCTCCTTAGCAGTAGAGCAATGAATGATCCTTTGGCGCTCTGCTTCAGATACGGCATTGAATAGACAACTTAGAGCTTTGATGTTTGCTCTAGCCAAAACTTTGTCGGCTTTCTCCCATTCGGACCTTGGCTTTGAAATTCTTTCGGTTGATTCATCGCCTTTTGGTTTTGTGGGATGTGTCCAGCCTTCCTCTACAATTTGCCACAGCATACCATCATCTTGGTAGGAGAGGAATGCGCTCATCATGATTTTCCATTGAGAGAAATCATGTCCATCGAAAAAAGGTGGAACATTTATGGAAGAACCTCTTTCCCGATCCATAACTGACCCCTCAGAGGATCTCACTAGCAAAAGCTAATGGCCGCTCTGATACCACTTAAAGGTCCTAGAGGGGGGGTGAATAGGCCTTTACCACTTTTTCGTTCAATCTGTTCCCGGGATAGCAAGATATTGTCCTATCCCGAAACGCAGGATACGAGTAATAAAAGGAAAAGCAGTAAGGAAAGAATGATACCAGATGTTTTTGGTGACGCAGAAATCCTACAACCAGGATCAAAACTGCGTGCCCCTAACTCTTGAGGGACAAACCTTTCCACTAATTTGTAACTCACACAATTACAAGTTTCTGACACTCTGGGGATACATAACCCTTATGCTATCCTGACTAGTCTACCCACTAGTACAAACAGAGCTACACTACTTTAATCTATGTGCTTTACAATTTGGAAAGTGTACAGAAGTATCAACTCAGATCATAACTACTCTCAAGTTATATCTTCTTGGACAACTTCATGGGTTGGGCATCTCCACACTTTATCTCTATGGAATGCACAATGCAACAATGCATATGAGTTTTGAAAAACTGTTTTTATGCTTTAAGAATCCATGTCTATTATGCACATACAGGGCAACCAGAAGACATGGAAGGGGAAGAGAAGAGATGAGAGAAACTACACTCGAAAGTGCTCTCAAAGAATACCAAAACATAATAACTAAAACCCCAAAGTGTTTCACTCAACCAACCAACTGTTCACAACAGCCTTAAGCTGCTTATATAGGCAATACAATACAGCAGCTAAGTGCAGCAAGTAAACAAGGCAAAATAGAGGTCAAGGACCACAAGAAAGTACGTGAGAAACCAACAAAAGAGTCACCCTATGGCAGACCTAGAACTGTCCCAGATTTGACAGAACACATCGAAACGGTTTGCAAAGCAGAAGCATGCTTAGAGACACAGTGTAGAGTCAACATCAGTTTCTATTTTAGGCAAGAAGTGTTTTGGGAGAGAAACAACATAAAACCAGAAACAGCAAGGTCAACTACAGCAAGCACGTGACTAACAGACTTGAGAAAAGCAAAAAGCTGTCCAGGCTGTAAAGCACATTACATACCCCTAAAAATCACATGTGAGCTTAAGACACCTCAAATCAAACAAAGTCAGCTATCACGAACAAAAGCTCTTGAATTCTGAAATAAGGAAGGTCTATGCCTTAGAGGATCACAAGCATACAGACTAAGAAATCACCTAGGCAACTGAAATCACGTATGGACAGAAATCCAGAATACCAGCAGATCAACGGGGATATGTGCAACAGTTGCTATCCTAAATGAAAACTATGTTATGGGATGCATGAACTACCTGATATCCCAAAGAGATAAGTAAGAGATGCCAACATCTTCAATCTCTTTCCTTGATGATCTTCTGGATAATTGTGTTTTGTTGATTGTCAAGGGATAGCCAATATAACATATGCCTTCAAACTTCTTAATAGATTCGATCTCATGAACGAATCATTTTGATATATCTAGCCGTTCATGCATATATATGAGTATACTCATTGATATACAATATATGTCCTAGGGCCTACGCATATATATACCATAAATATGTGTATATTTTTAATTCTCAGGCATTGTCCTAAAATATATCTCTTATGCAATAAAGTAGAAAGGTATGTAAGATGCATAGTAGAACGCTTTAGCTTCGAGTATATTTTCTGTCCAAAACTCATCCTCAAGTATATTTTCATTCCAATGATGCCTATGCCACGTATCCTTGTTTACATGTTCATTTGTTCATTGTCATCATATGAAGAAGATCGAATAAGCTAGCTCGATCTGATGGAAAGAATTTGCTGGAACCAAGATCGATCGATCACAATTCAGAAGCACTCTAATAGGTCGGTAACTAAAATTTTGGTTTGTCACCTTCTGATAGTATCAATAGTCGCTGAGTCACAGTAACACTCTGAGTTGCTCAGCTGCAAATTCCATGCTCTTCATGATTACTTGTTGATTTAACCAAGGCACGCACGAACCCTATAAGTCATCCTTCCACACCTTCACAACCACCGCACTAATCCAAAAGCTCCATTTCCTACTTGCTATATATAATGCTTTGCATAGCTAGTTTACTCCATAGAGCCCAGTGTACAAGCCAGGGATCACACTATTATATCAACGAGTCTAGCCAGCTTAGCCAATATGAGCTTCAACACCAAAGTGCGCCTTGTTCTTGTGTTTGTGCTTCTGCTAAGTACAAGCAAGGTGTTCGTTCAAGAAGTTGGTGCTGCCGGAGAATGTGGAAGGACCCCGATCGGGTCGGCCGCGGCTAGCCTGAGCCCGTGTTTGGGAGCTGCCGGAAACGTGAGGGCTAAGGTTCCTCCAACTTGCTGCACCAAAGTTGGCGCCCTAATAAAGACTGCCCCAAAATGCCTATGTGCTGTTCTGTTATCACCTTTGGCAAAGAAAGCTGGTATTAATCCCGCAATCGCTATCACTATTGCAAAGAGATGCAACATCAGGAACCGACCTGTTGGAAAGAAGTGTGGAAGTAAGTAATATATATGTCATTCATACATCATAAATAATTGTTCTCGATGATCGATCAAAATCAAATAATGCCAATAATCTTTAATTATGCTTTTTCTTTCCATGATGCCCAGCTAGCTAGCCTTTACAACTGCTCATTGTACTGCATGCTTTCATGGCTAAAATGGTAATTTGCGTGTTTGCAGGGTACGTAGTCCCATAAACCAAAATCACAGGACTCCCGATTAAGCCATTCTCAAGATATCGATCAAAGTGTTAAAATTGCAATAAATTTTAAATATATGTAATGTTGAAGCTTATATGTGATGGCCGGCCGGCGACCCCTTTTAATTTACAGTGTTGTATCTGGTTTTCTATTCTTGCTAATAAAACATGCATCGTCTTTCGTCGCCCTTAGTCCAAGTGTTTCTTACTCGCTTTCGATCCGAAAATTAAAGTATCGAATGAATCAAGAACCAGATGACCTAGGTTAATGGTGTCTGGATTACAGTTGAAGATGGTACAGTTAATGATTAAAGCTTGTACAGTTTTTATCCAGGTCTTCGTAACTATATAAATACTTACCGCGGCCCTAGCTATACACTTGATGCCATTACCATTTGAAATGTTGGCTATTCTGATGAATGATAAGCATGTGCAGAACCTCCAAAAACTTCAGCTAAAACAAATGCAATTTTATTAGTTACATTCCGGTCCCAGTTAATTGAATTCAAATTCTCCCTTACATAAATTAGTGCTAAAATAGCCACCCACCTGTGAAAACCGTTGCATCATTAGTAAGCAGCAGCAAATTTGTATGAACGAAATGATCGAATCCAGCTGGTGCATGGGGGCCTTAGACACATGATTGGACTTTCCACAAAGGAGTTTTCAAATCCTCATCCCCACCGTTTAATATCAAACATCAGTCATCTTCTGGCACAAAGCACCACTCAAAAATTTGATCTATATGTTAGCCCCATCAAACAAACATGCTCTCTGCCTTATGATTCTTCATCAATCAATGTTGCATAATGTGAGTGATGACTCACATCGTCCAGACAATCTTTGAACCATTCAAATTTCATGATTCCATTCCAAACAGAACATGCATATACGAGATACATACTCATGATATATAAGAATTTTTTTTTACTCTTATGGTGAACTTTTTTATTAGAGTTAATTTTTCTTCATATTTTAACAAATTTATCAGTAAATAAATAGATAGATAATGATAAATAGATCACTTAATTATGAACATGAACGGTATATGTTGGACAGTTTTAATTCGTCTATTAGTTTGATTTTGTTTGATACCTTAACGATTTTCAATTTGGATAAAAATTTATATAAATAATCTACTCATCAATATCTAAACGTCTAGCAGTTAACTTTGTAAAATTGTTATTGAAAAATTGCTCTCACAACTATTAATTAAAATATAATTATCAAGTTCTCATACAAGGGAATTCAAAAAAATTCTCTCCTAAGTGAATAGAATTGAGAAAATAGATCGAAGGTATTAATATTATTGTACAGAGGGATGTAAGTATGAACTACATAGCTAGGATTATTGCTTATCGTCTACCATCGATCTTCATCGTGAGACTTTGTCCTTGCAATGTATCAGTTCCATTTTCAGAAGGCATGCTAAGTAGTGGACCCAAAGCTCATTATCAACAAACAAAAGAAAAAGAAACCAAAATTTGGAAGAAAATGGTGACAAGGTGGTAGAAAAAGACCGGAAAAGAGCTATGGAACAGTTGGGGAAGCTGGCATATATAATCTGAAGGAGGAAACCAAAAAGAAAAAGCTGAAATTTGAATTGTCTTCAAGCACTAACAGTACGCAGACTATGTAGAGCATATCTATCGTCTTTATTCTTTGCCTGTTTACTTTTTACATGTATGATCTATATGATGCAATGCAACACCATCATCCGAGTACCCTCGACAATTATTTAGTTCCCCACAATATATATACAACTTAAATCACACAAGGAAAAATCAAAAGTGAACTATACATTTCCCGAATCCCAATAGACATATACCTACTTTGTTTTTCTTTTTAAAATTTCATCCTCTTCTTCCTTCTTTTTTCACTAACCTTGCCGTTGACTGATGACTACTGCTTCTTCTAAAATCAACTACTTCTTTAACTTTATCTCGATGGTTTTCTCTGCACATATATAGAAGCATTCCCCCATCCAGTTTTATGGGTCTCGTTCACTCTCTTAGTCTCTTCTTTCACTAATTTAGACAGAGATGGGTGAGCTTCACTCCATGTCCATGGCTTTCTCTAGCAACAGCCTAACCCTAGGGTTGGGACTAGGAGGAGGGAACTGCTGGGATCATTGTCACAACTTCAACCTTGGAGTGATCAACACAGACAGAATGCCTTTAGGTACTTGCACCACTTTTGATCTCTCTCGAGCTCTTTAACATTGTGTTACTCTGTAGTCTTATAACATTGTGTGTTGCTCACCGAACGTGCAGCCATGGATGACATGTATGCAACACCGTATTCTTCAACTTTTGAGTCGGATTTCTCCACCGGTTACTTGGAAGATGCTCTTGTTGAGTTCAGCGACCGCTCGAAGAGAAGACGCATGCTGCTGTTTTCCGATAACGTCGACGAAATAAGAGACTCCAGCAGTGGTGTAATGGCTTCAAAGGTACTAACTTAATTAGTACGTAGTTGGCTTAATTTACTCAGTATACTGCATGCACTGCTTTAACATTTTGGATCTTTGGTTAATTTGCCTCACAGAGACAATGGGATTCAGAATGGGAACTGTTTGAGAATTTTGACACCATGAGCCAACTAATAGGTAAGGAAATTAGCTACACTAGACGTACGTTCTTCTTAGTTATGTGTTTTAAGATAGTGTACGTTTCCTCTTACTCATCATAAGTTAGCTGTAAATTAATATGGATCTACTGTAGGTGATGGTCCTACAAGTTTAAGCACATCATCCATGAGCGACACAAAGATGAACAACACATCAGAAGAAGCTCTATATTTCTCATCGTCTTCTTCTTCTTGCAAAGAATCACCCTACACCAGCTCCAAGCCTGCAGAGGATTCGAAAGAGAACATTTTTTCCATTAGTGCTTCTCCAGCTGCAGGTACGTTAGGTACGTACACATCTAATATTTCTAACAAGCTTTTGTCACAATTTAATTGCAAGAGACTAAACACATTATAAGTTAAATGTTTAATTAACGTATAAGGTTGGTTATTCACAGAGGAGAAGAGAAAGAAGAAGAGGGAGGCGGCGGCGGCTGTGACGTCGTCGAGGGTGGTGTATCCATTTGCGGTAGTGAAGCCGGGAGGAGTAGAAGGTGACGTGACGCTAAACGACATCAACGAGAGGATTCTGATGCCACCAACGCGACCAGTACGACATCCCGTTGGAGACTTTGCATGTCGACCATGCGTATCTGATCCAGATGGTCCAGGACTTTCAGGTAAAGCTGTGGTGGCCCTTACCAGAATTCAAACGCAGGGCAAGGGGACGATCACCATTATTAGAACCAAAGGTTGAAAAAAAATATATATATATATAGCTAGCTAGCTAACTTGGCTCAACCGATCGAGTCCATCGATCATCATGCACTTCTAAATTAGCGGAGTTACTTTAGCTAGGTGGTTAATTAATTATGTAACGCGAAATGTATATATAGATCGAACATGTTAAAGTAAGAATTAGTCTATGTTTTCTTATCATCAGAGTTCTTTTTATGTTTTTACTGAGACATTAATTTAGAAGAACATGCATCATGATTATTTGTGAAGTGATGATCATACTAAGTGAAAAGAGGAAAGTGAAAAAGAAAAAAAGGGTGAGAGAGAGTAAAGAAGAGAGAATAGAAACGAAATAATGCTCCCGTCGAAGATTAAAGCTTGGGATGAATTGTCTGGCAGAAACCCCTGTTAAAGGTAATATCATGGTTTGGCAGAGTAGAACATACCCTTGTTCGTTCCTCCGGTTCCTCCTTCCTAGGATGTAAAGGTAAAACCGGCCTAAAGGTTATTGACCGTGTTAAGAAACAGATAATTAAACAACCACGAGGTTTATTTTTAATGGCGAATTGTTCTGTTCATCACGTGCATATGTGTATTAACCTGGGCTTCAATTCTTATATAACATTGAATAATTAACTAGGTCTATCACTAAGGCTACAAAGAATTTGGTGATGGATGTTGGTAATGAAAGCTTTATCATCATCCATTTACATCGAGCCTTTACCTAATTACCTTTGATTTGCATATACTAAATTAGCTACCTGCTGCAGACCTCTTTTGCCCCAGCTAGATTCAAATTAGCTAGCTAGATACCACTAATATTAGAATCATATGAATTAGGTTAATTTTTAAGGGCTAATTTAATTAGACCTCTTTGGCTTTTTGTTCCTGGCTTGGTATATTCAATTTTTGTAACAAGCAGTGCACCAATTAGTGTAATACTACAATATTTCTATACCAATCGAATTTACCACAAAATACCAAATGCCCCCACATTCTCCTCATCATGTGTTGCACTGTTTACATGTCAACACCCATATTTCAAACTTAATTAATTCGATCTCTAGATTCTGGACAATATCTAACAAGGGGGGCCATATGAAATAAACTTGTACCCAACTTAAATTGCTACATGCATATAATTAAATTGCATATATATAGTGCCCTTGATGTAGTATATATGTATGAGATCTTTCAGTATATATAGTGAGTGCTATACGGGTGGTCGATCACAATTTGAGTAGACCAAGCTCGGAAAAGGAGCACATCACATGATGCTCATAGCTAACGCATACAAAGTATATTGACGATTGAGCAGTGGTTTAAGGGAAATTGTTTATTGAGGAACTCTCATTGACTTAATGAGTATTTAATGAGTACTTTTTTATAAAACATATTTCATAAAAATATTTTAGAAAATTCATCATTAAATATTTAGCTATATATATGTAGATCATTTTTGTAAATTTTCATCAAATTTGAAAATCGTTAAGGTGTCGAACAAGATGAAATCAATAAACGTACTAAATTTGTTAAACTTAAACCGTTCATGTTTATAATTAGTAAAACATGATTATGAATTCCTTAACGATATTCAATTTGATTGAAAATTTGTAAAAATGATCTACTCATATATCAAAAAATCTAACAGTTGATCTGTCAAAATATAATCAAAAATTTAGTCTAATAAATTATTGACTATAAAATACTCACTGAATTCTCATTATACAGGTCCTCGATAATAAAAAAACTTCCCGGTGTTTTAATAACATCTTAACTTCGTTGTCATACTCATCCTCGATATTCTCTAAATTTGGATACAATATACGAAACATAAGTTTTAAGTTGAGCCCCAATCACGCATATGTTAGCTATGAGGCGGAGTTACATGGTGCAAGTGACAAGAGAGTGATGTGGTGGAATGTTATTTTGTCCCATTACAACAATCATTCTTCTTCTTGGTGTTTAGCTTTTTTAGGTGAAGAAGCGTCAATGATTTTTTTTACAAATATAGTCAAATTTCGTTTTGGATTTGCAGAATCTCTATCTAGGGCCAGGTTAAAACGAGCTCAGATCAATGGAGCTTATATACTACCGGGATTTTGTGGTCTCGTCACTCGATCTTGTGGATACCAAAACTAAAGATTTATATGCTGTTCAATTGTAGTAGCAATAAAATGGTGAATGAAGTAAATTTGAATTATTTCTTTTATTTCTATTCATGTACGATTATATATATTTCAAATTAAAGTAGCTAAAGAGAAAAGAGAAAACTCAAAGCAAACCATAAGAAAAAGAGTAAAAGACAAACATCAAAGATGATACATATATTCCAAATAGAATGTGTTTCAAGTCTTCATGATATACATAGTTATATCCTACAAGAATCTTCAATTGGTGTTTTTCTCTCTCCATTACCATGGCACACAACAAATGGGTCAAAGAGATACTTCAGAAGAGTCTTTACTATTAAGCTTAACAGGCCTCATCATTAATCTCAAGGCACACAACATTGAACATTTAAACTCGTGCAAACTTGGGCTAGGCCTAACAACTGGTCCCACTTATACAAAATGACCCAACACTACCACTGTCTAGCCCTAAGCCCAATAGAAGCTGGAAATGTTCCAACAGATTATTTATTAAGGAAAAATTTTATGTATAGTACCTGGACTTTTATTATCGGATCAATTTGATATTTAAATTTTTAAAGTTATCAATGTTATACTTGAATTTTCAAAATTTATCACCAGAGTACTTGAGTCTTAATTATAAGGATATATTCGTCAATTTAACTATTTTTACCTTTTTACTTTTTTTTATTATTATGTTGGGTGCTACTATTCACACCTCTATCTTTATTATTTACACCTCTCTTCAAATTTGTGTCTATAATTTTTCAATCTTAGGGGGGTGTATTGGATTGAGATTTTAATAGACAATTTTGGAGTGTCAAGATTTTATGGATTTGTAGGATTTTAAAGACTATTAGGATTATATGGACTAGACTTTCAAGATTCTGGAATTTTTAAAAAGAGTTTTTTGATTTTATTTATAGACTATTAGGATTATCTAGACTTTATTTAAAGACTTTTTGGACTTTTTGAAATATGGGCTTTATAAATTTGCTAGCTAACACACAGACCTGAGTTGAAAAACCCAAACTAGGTAGCAGGCCTAATCTGAAAAAACCCAAACAAGTCTAACGTCATTTTAACAGGTATATAACCTTACGATCAAAAAACCATCATACAGGCCTTATCTAATTTTATTAAAACCATATTGAACTAAATACTTCATCTAATTTTACTGATAATCAAATTAGACCAGCAAAAAACAAAAGAGGAAAAGAAGAGCAAATAAACGAACATATTCAAAAGTTTTAAACCAACAAGCAAAATCAATATGCTAATATCTCTCTCTCCACATATGGTCAGCTATGTTTAGTCTCCATGCATTAGCATCCTCTCTCTGCTGCTCCTGAGTTTGTGAAACTAGTTCATCAAGTTCCTCTTCAACAATCGGGGATGATGACAATGCAGATTCTCCTTCAATAGGAAATTCATCAGATCGACATTCTTTGCGAAGAAAGTTGTGGAGCGCTACACATGCCAACACTATCTCTACTTGTGTCTTAAATGGAAATGGAGGTGCCGATTTAAAAATGGTGAACCGGGATTTTAAAATGCCAAATATTCTCTCGATCACATTTCTCAAAGACGCATGGCGGAGATTGAACAATTCTTTTCCATTTTCAGGATCATTCCCATTACCTGCAAAATCTTGGAGATGATACTGCACACCTCGATATGGAGCTAAAAATTGACGTCGATTAGCAAATCCACAATCTGCTAGGAAATATTTACCTAATTACAAATACACGACCAGCAGTTATTACCCAACAGTACCACACAATAAAGCATTGGCTATTTAATTATATTATATTTTAAATTTTTAAAAAAACTAACATTTACCTTGTGGGACTTTAAGTCCATTCCTCCTTGATAAAGCATCATTTAACACTTTGGAATCATGAGCTGAACCCTCCCACCCGGCAAGGACGTACATGAACTCCAAATCAAAGTTACATGCTGCTAATACATTTTGAGATATATTTCCATGACGATCACGAAAACTGCTATTATCACGTCCCATCACCGTTGCCGGAATATGTGTCTCATCAATAGCTCCAATGCAATCCTAAGATAACATAAAGCATGATGATGGTAATGATTTAGATACATGAAATACAAGAATAATACAAATGACAATTTACATATAATGAAATAGTATAATACTTACCTTGAAATAAGGGAAAAACTTTGTATTTTCCCTTATTTTAGCAGGCACCATTGGTCCGGGTTTGGCCATCATGTCCTTTGACAATGTATTCAAAGCCTTCAACATTTTGTGAAAATTTTCACTAGTCGCGAACTGTGATCGACGAAAATTATTGCGGATAACACAATAACGATGATTTTGGCCGACAATTTGTAGGAATTGTCCAAGCATTTCTTCAACACAAATAAACCTTGTATCTTCCAAGTGTGTTTTTTCTCTAAGGATGTTGCACAATTTGCAGAACACATCAGGGTACATCCTATATACTCTTCGGAATATTGCAGGATCATCATTCAATGCCCTATGTATATAGTTATATCCAAAAACATTGTTGATTCGTCGCGGGTTTAGTGGACGTTCAATTTGTCTACCAGCCTCAATAACCCTAAGCTCATTCACCACATGTATTACTGCTTGAACTGCCATCACCAAAATCTTGATGGCTTCATAAAACTCATGTATTTCATTATCTTCTTCTTCACTCATTTCATCATCATTCATTTCTTCATCCTCTAAATCATTACCTCTATACATCCTGTGCAAAAGAAAAATGAAATCCATCAATGTATCAAACCAAGATCTAGTTCAACTAAATTGTAGAAAATTCTAAATAACAATTATATCAGAAATTGTATTTTCTTCATTCCCTAATATACTTGCATCAGTATCATCAGCACCTAATGCCATTGAGCCATTCCCAGTAGCAGTTCCAACCCCAACAACAAGTTGCAAGTCGTCATAATCAACACTACATTCTGTCCGAAGTTTCTTGTGGCTTGGGTGGGACTAGAAAAAAAAAACATACATTTTGTTAATATATCAGCTACACATAAAATGTTATAGTAACTACAGGGTGCCAAAATTATTGAAAATCATGAACTAAGCTCACCTTCAAGTATTCTTCCCATACTTCATCACTAGCCGTGACTTTATTTCCAATTGGGTCCCAACCAAAACCGGAGGTGTTACGCACCAGCTCGTTCAATTTGTTATATTGACTCTTGAACCATTTCATTCGGCTCAGGTAATTGTTATAGGTTTTGGGAAACCTAGTTTTCGCATTAAGACGAGAAAGTATGAAGTTTTCTACATTAAGCTTGCTTAAAGATCCATTCGCATCACGCAACCCATTTTTCATAGCTTCAGCCAACAACCCCAACAACAAGTTGCTATCATCCATGGTCCACTGTTGATAGGTATCAGCTTTTCCCTTTCCTTTGCCATTTCCATTTTGTGAATCCCCCATTTCCATCTCAACTAGTAGTACAATATCAATTCATCCAATCATATATTTTTAGTCAATTCTGGACAACAACTAGGACCACAAGCACTAGTTTATAGACAAATTTCTTTTACAATCTCAGAAAAACAACTGCATAATTTTATAGTACATAGAACGTGACAATTGACAGTATATATGCAGGCCAAAAAACTGACAAAGTTCTATTGATATTTGGAAAAGTTGTATACTGGTAACGTGCAAATTAATATGACGAAAGGATTACCAAAAGCCATGTTGTATACTGGTAACTTGCAAATTAATATAACGTGCAAGTTGTATACTGGTCACATCCATGATAAAAAGGGATTGCCAGAAGCCATGTTAAAAGGATTAAGTAATATGTACGGTTTTTGAAAAATGACAATAGGTCAAGATAGAGTTGTTCAAATATCCTGGAGCTATACATTCTTTGATCCCCATGTACATATCAATGATTTCTGAATATTTGTTGGATGTAAATATTTGTAAAAGTTGTTCTTTCTGACAAATATCCCATAAAATAAGGAAAACAATAATCTATTGGCAACAAAAACATGATGAGATTTTACCTTCAACGTGAATTGTCCTTTGCACCAGATTATTGAGCTTCAACGTGAACAATAGGCGCTGTTCTTCAGAAAAAAGAGTCAGTGCCTCTGCGTATGTTCAAAACCCTAATAAAAAAAAGTCTTGAGTGAGTATGAAAAGTCTGATGAGAAAGGGCAAGACAATTTTGGGGTCTTGGTATTTATAGTTATCACTAAAAAGTCTGAAACAATCCATTTTGTCATGAAATCCTATAAATCTTGATCTCAATCTAATACCACCAGACAATTTATTGCCTCTTAAAAGTCTGGATCCAATACCAGAAGATATTATGGACTTTTTAAAAAAATCTTAAAAGTCCTAATCGAATACCACCAGACTTATCTAATTTATTAAAAAGTCTCAATCCAATACCACCAGACTTTTACTTTCCAAAATTGTCTATTAAAATCTCAATCCAATACACCCCCCTTACCCTTATTTCTTTTACACTTCCTCTTTCAATTCGTTAGCACTCACCAGACTATCTTTTTCTCCCCTTATTTTTATTCTCCTTATTGATTAGTTGTGTTGAATAAATTTTGATCGAGCCCTCAACGAATCATGAAAATTTTAGACCTTTCATATATAAATTAAATTAAAGATCCACATAATTATATTTGGTTTGGCTATGAAAATAAAATATGCATATCAAAAACCCTTCTCTCTAATCTTAAACAACCCAGAAAATTTTAAACTATGAAGTTAAACCAATAAACTATTATGCTCATTAGGCATAACCTATTGTAATTGGAAAATAGACTTTGATTGATGGAGATTGGGGCATTATGTCGTGGCAAGGCTTGCAAGTACGATTTTGCAATGCCAGGAAGTCTCTAAAAGATCCTAACACATGAAGTATCCTGACCTCTTTAAATTGTTCGAAGCAGAGTTTGTTAATTACACATTCTCCGAACACTGAGACTTTTAATGAAAATGTACAACACTAATGGATGATTGATTGTTTGTATACTTAAACCAAAAAGAATTTCAAATATACTGTAAAATTTGAGATCCCACCACTGTATTGTTATATTTTTTTTTGGAGGAGGGGTAAAGTTGAGTTTTAGATGTTTCAAATAAATGGAGAAATGTAAATAACAAAAATAGATGTGTGAATAGACGCATCCTATTATGTTTTTTTTATTTTCTTTTTCAATTTCTATCTGAAACAGAATTTAAAAAAAAAAACTAGGAGCTCCTCCATATACTTCCATACATATGGCATACAGATAAAGCTTGGTTTTAGTTATAAAATTGTTCAGTTATGGTGTAATTTGCTAGAAACAAGCTAGCTAGCTAGCTGAAGAGAGATCGACTATGGTGTCTACAGATAACAAATACACTACAAAAGCCTTTAGTGCCTGCTAGAGATGTAGAAATCTTGACACAGAAAGCACAGAGTTTGGGGCAATTTTTTCTGATATATTTTAATTGTGTTTTACACTATGAAGATAACTAGTATATAAAGAGAGAAAACAAGAAACGGTAGTTAGTACAAGAAGGAATAGTGAGACTAAAGCTTGACAATAAGCCAACCTAGGATACAACAACCACTAACTTTCTCAACACTTAAAAGACAACTATACTATACTACACAATTAACATGAGTCAATTGTACAGTAAAAGCATGTTGTCTCCAAACTCCTCCTCAGGCTGGATCAAGAGGATCGATTGATCCAAGATTGGAAAGAATATGAAGAAACTGAGCAGTTGGCAAAGGTTTGGTGAAGATATCTGTCAATTGACCCTCGCTCTTGGTGAACACAGTGTCAATAACTTTGGTTTGAACTTGATTTCTTATTTAATGGCAGTCAACTTCAATGTGTTTAGTCCTCTCATGAAAGACTGGATTTGATGCAATATGCATCGCTGCCTGATTATCACGATACAAGGACATAGACTTGCAACTTGCAAAGCCTAAGTTAACGAGTAAGCCCTTTAACCAAATTAATTCAAAAGTTGCAGAAGCCATATCCCGATACTTAGCTTCAACACTTGATCTAGCAACAACAATTTGCTTCTTGCTTTTCCATGTAACCATGTTGCCACCAACAAAGGAACAAAAACTAGTAGTACTCTTTCCATTTAGAGTATTCCCTGCCCAGCCAGCATCAACATAAGCCATGATATCTGTGGCTCGATTATTCTTGAGTAACACTCCTCTTCCAGCAGACCCTTTGAGATATCTCAAAATTCTTTTGACTATCTCCATATGAGCTAGAGTAGGAGCATGCATAAATTGGTTAACAATACTCACACTATATAAAATATCAGGTCGAGTGATAGTAAGGTAAATGAGCTTGCCAACTAACCTCTGATATACACTCAGATTAGAAAGAAGAGCACTTTTGGTGTTCAAGTGAAACTTGCTGTCCCGTGGAGTTTTGGCAGGCTTGCAATCCACCATATCAGCTTCCTATAATAAATCAAGAGTGTACTTCATTTGGTTCAAAAATAAACCTTTCTTGGAAGAAGCCATTTCAATGCCAAGGAAGTACTTAAGAAATCTCAGGTCTTTAATGGCAAATTTTCTCTTAAGAGCCAACTTGAGAGCACCAATTTCATCAATACTATCTCCTGTAATAATTAGATCATCAACATATACCAAAACAACCAATTTTCCACATATTCCAGATTGAATAAACATTGACGAATCAAAAGCAACTTAGACGAAGAAACCTTTAAGGTTTCATCGTCTAAGTGGACTTTAGACTACAAAAATAAATTGCACCGTCTTAAATATTTTTCCGTCATCTAAGTCATACTTAGATGACGAAAATGACGTTTCGTCATCTAAGCTCTCACTTAGACGATGAAAATGACACATATTCCGTCGTCTAAGTGACTACTTAAACGATGCATCGATGCTTCGTCGTCTAAGTAGTTACTTAGACGACAAAAATTCGTTCCTTCAACCAAGTAAACACAATTATATATTGTGCCAAATTTTTTCCCTCTTCGCTCGGGTCATCTCATTCTCATTCTCTCTTGATCACTCTCTCCTCATCAATTAAAAAAGTAACTAGTTCTCTCTCGATCATCACTCTCTCCTCACACGTACAACCGGCACTATCTCCGGCTCCGACCATCGATTTTCCATATCCGTGAAGGCTAGGTACATACGTAGTTAATTTCTGATAACCTTAACATTTATATAATTAATTGTACGTTTGATTGATTGCATTATTAGTACGTCTAATATTTATAATTAACCTAGGTAATTGATCGATATATATATTAGTTAATTAATTAGTATGCATGGATGTTTAAAATTTTGATTAATATTTAGTTAAAATGTACATGCATGTTAGATTAAAGTAACTGATGTATAGTATATTCACTATTAATTAATAAAGGGAATTAATAAATATTTTAATTAATTATACGTTAATAAGGTAGTTGAAATATGTATATATAATAGTTTAATAATTACTTGAAAGTATGTATATATAATAATTGACTAATATGATAATTATTAAATTTCGTAGAAGTATGGATAAGAGTTGGATAAAGTTGCGGAATAGAAGTGATGTCCGGTATATGGACGGAATCAGAGAATTTGTGAATTTTACGATGGAACATGGTAAGGGAAAGAAACGTTTCAGGTGTCTGTGCAAAAAATGTCTTAACTATCAGTATGTGGAAGTTAAAGTTATGATGCAACACCTGTACAAAAATGGTATGATGTGGAGTTACACTACGTGGAGCGAGCATGGTGAAACAGTAGACTTCAGCTCAGGGTACAGTTACCATGGTGCCTCATCCAGCAATAATGGTGTCGGCCCCCCTGCTTTGAACCCAACTGCAGATTTGGTCCTTGATGCATTTTCGGGATTTAGTCATGGTGAACAACAACACCAAGAGGGAGGTTACGATACTACTCATGGGCATGATGGCACATTCCCCGCTGCTACCTTGGTCACTGACACTATTGAGATGAATAAGTACAACAAGATACTACTTGAACCCCAGACCCTGGTGTACCCTGGATGTCGAGAGAATGTGTTGCAATATGTGACGAAGAAAATGTGGATAAAAATGAAGAACAAAATGTCACACAGTGCTTTTGACAAAATTCAGGAGCAAATATGTAAGTTGCTTCTCAATGATTACAATCTTCTAAAATTCCATTATAAGGTTAGAAAGATCTTGAGTAGCCTCGGCCTAAAGTACAAGATAATTCACGCCTGCCTAAATAATTGTGTGTTATTTTACAAAGAGTATGCACATTTAGATTATTTTCATGTATGTGGCCAGTGCAGATATGTGGATGACAGGAATATGAGGAGTTCGAAAAAGTAAATTCTTGTGAAGGTTTTTCGATATTTTCCATTGCAGATTGCAGCGTCTATACATGTCTTTCTACACAATAGAGGCAATGCGATGGTATACAGAAAAGCGAATAGATGACGATGTGCTGAGACACGCTGTGGATGGGAAGGAGTTCAAACATTTAACAACGAATTTGGAGACTTTGAAGCAGAGGTTTGAAATGTTAGACTTGTACTTTCTACTGATGGATTCAATCCTTGGGGTAGTAATAGCTATGTCGTCATCACTTGGCCAGTTATTCTGATGCCGTACAATCTGCCTCTTTGGATGTGCATGAACAAGGAATTTAATTTCCTTACTCTGCTAATTTCAAGTCCTAAATCTTCGTGGAAGTGTATAGATGTCTACCTCAGACCTTTGATCAACGAGCTGAAACTGTTGTGGGAAAATGGAGTCTCAACTTATGACAAATTCACTGACACGATGTTCATGATGAGGGCAGCCATAATGTGGACGATCAACGATTTTCCAACGTATGAGATGTTGGCAGCCTGCACGACGAAATGATACAATGGATGTCCTATATGTTTGGATGTCATGAACTATAGTTGGCATGTGGGGAATGTGTGTTACCTGGGTCACCATAGATGGCTTCCCCACGATCACCCATGGTGACAGGATGAAGCTCATTTCGACGGGACAGTAGAGAATAATCCTAAACCCTATCATTGGTCTGGTGAAGAGATTTTAGAGAGGTTGAGCAGCTTCGATTTTGGTGTGTTGACCAATGACAAGGATGTAAAGAAACTCAATCCAATACCTCCACAGGATCTAAGCTATTGGCATCATAATAGTATATTCTTTGAACTCTCTTACTGGTCGAAGTTGAAGCTGAGGAACAACTTGGATGTGATACACATAGAAAAGAATGTGTGCGACAATGTGGTGGGAACAATTCTCGGTATTAAGTTCAAGACTAAAGATACTCCCAAAGTGAGCAAAGATCTGGAATCTATGAATCTACGTAATCCCTTGTAGTTGAGGAGGGATAGAAGAGGAGTGTACAACAAGATGGCAGATGCACCTTACACAATGAAGCCGACACTTAGAGGTTCTGTATTCCACTGGTTTAAGAGTGTTCATTATCTGGCCACGTATGCAGCTACTATAACTGGAGCAGTGGATGAGGTGTAATACAAGTTTGTTGGTTTAAAGACACATGACTATCACTTTATGCTGCAACATTTGATTTCAGTGGTAATTTGGCCATATTTTCCTCGTGACGTTGTAGAACCAATAGTTGCGTTGTGCCATGGTGGCAGAGGTTATGCGTCAGAGAGTTAAAGAAGTCAGATGTGGTGGAACTACAACAACAAACGGTGCACATCATTTGCAAACTAGATAGGATTTTTTCCCCTGCTTTCCTTGACATCATGATTCACCTAATGATCCACCTACCCGAGTAGGTGCTAATTTCTTGTCCGGTTAAGTACACTTGGATGTATCCTCAAGAAAGGTACGTACAACTGATTAATTATATAGGTTTTCCAATCCATTATTTGTTCCACTTGAGATTACTATATGTACCTATTTTACAATTAATTGAACGTTTGATTTTGTAGACAGCTTGGACAGTATAAAGGATTCGTGAAAAATAGGTCGGCCCCGGATGGCTCCATAGCAGAGACATACCTAATGCATGAGTGTGTTACTTATTGCAACAGGTACCTGCAAGATCCACCACCTCCCATCTCCTTTGATCCCAGTGGGCGCATCAATCTTTCTGTCGTCACAAATATCATATGATCATTTAGAGGAGTATAAAAAAAACTGTTAACACAAGACTAACTTATTGAGGCGCATTGTGTTGTGAGACTTTGACAAAGTCGAGCCTTACATGGAGGTGTACAGGGAGAACCTTTAGGCGTTAAATCCAGACAAGAGTTCAACCTGGTTTGAAAAAGTGGTTAAGAAGAAGTTCCCCGATTATTTCCACCAATGAGTATGTATGTTTACTTATTTAATTATATACATGTTTGTAGAAATTAAACCCTTCAATTATATATTCTTCCCATTTTTACAGATGATTGATCTAAAAAAATCTGATAACCACGGGTGGTGGTGGTCCTGGGCAAAACACTTACTAGTAGAGAAGCTGGTTATACACTATATTTACCCCGGATGTTTTGTGAACGGTGTAAAGTTTTTTTTTCATTGGTCCGAGATGAAGAAAGAAGAACACAAAATAGTGGGGTCGTGGTTGGGGAAGACGATGATATATATTACGAGGCTCTTGTATATGTCGTTCAACTATGTTACTGGAATGATGTCAACGTTTTCCTATTTAAGTGCAAATGGTTTAAGCGTACAAAGGAAGAACTGAGCCTTTTATCAGTCAATATAAACTCAAGCTGGTATGAGGATGAGCTTTTCGCTCTTGCCACCTTAGTTATGTAGGTGTTCTATCTTGATGATCTAAAAGCTGGTGAAGAGTGAAAAAAAGTGAAACATATCTCTCATCGAGAAAAATGGAATACCACGACAGCTGAAGGGACGCCGACGACTGAAGATGCTGAACCACAAAGAGACATTACTGCATATCAAGAGCCTAAGATTTCTGTCATCTGCTCCGAAAAAATGAAAATGGTTCAAGCTAGTGAGCGTTTACTCATGCCTAATGACTCTATGGATCTAACTCAAGATGAGATTATAGATCTAGAGAATGATGGCGGTGAAGATGAGGCGCATGATGATGACGAGGACTCAGGATATTCGTCGGACGACGTTGAGTATGATAATGATGAGGAGCAATCGGATAATAGTGGTGAGGAGGATGATGACAATTATGATGAGGAGTACAATATAACGACGATGAATATTAATTGATAATTAATTATTGGAATTAAAAATATTCAAGGTAATGATGATTATATTATGACGAGGAGTACAATTATTAATTAATTATAATTCTGAACTTTTTCACATAATTTACTTCAAATTAATTAAAGAGGTCGCTTCGACCCGTAGAAGGTAAAGATTCTAGACGACGGAATCCAGACGACTAAATGTCACATTTTCTCTAAACCCTATTACTTAGACGACGGAACGACTTTACGTCATCTAAGTAATTACTTAGATGACGCACTGATGCTTCGTCGTCTAAATAGATACTTAGACGATGAAAAGTCGTTCCGTCGTCTAAGTAAACACAATTATATAAACATAAACCCTAAAACCTAAACCTTTCCCTTAAACGACGAAATGACATATTTTTTTCGTCTGTGTGACCACTTCGACGACGAAATATTTTCGTCGTCTATGTCACCACTGAGACGATGAAAATGCAACATTTCGTTGTCCAAGTAATAACTTAGACAATGAAAATGTGAACATTTCATCTCTAAGTCATGTTATCATAATTTCACCTCTAAGAGAATGACTATGTAGACCATGTCCCAATGCATATTCTTTTCATCGAGGGCATAAAGTAAATAATTCTTGCAGTGTGAGCGTTGACGGTTCCAAAATAGGAGTTACGGATTTTCGTATATCCACGTTTCTATTTTGTTAAAATTTCAGTTTTACAGTTGACTGTGCCAATGAAATCCTTAACGAACTTACTATTTATTGTAAATTATTCTACTTATATATATATATATTATCTTATGGTGAATATATCCAACGGTTTTTTTGTCCAAATTCAATTTCGTTAATATTGATGTGCAATGAGTCTATACTTAATAACACTTAAGTTATACACATTAGTAGACACTTAACAAGTTTGAAGACATAAATTAATTCATCATCTTAAATCCCGCTTTTTTATATATAGGATTCTTTAGTCGATATTTTACGACAAAAAAAATCAAAAGACGGATCGGAAACATCCTTACGAATTATTTTTAAATAATATTTTAGGAAAATTTTACTTAGACGACAAAGGAGGAGGTCATTTTCATCATCCAAGTACACACCTGGACAACGAAAATGGTCTGCTTCGTCATCTAAGTCCAAATTTTGAGCGGTCCAAATTCCAGTGCCATTTATTTTGGGAACCGCCAAAACTGACTTAGACAACAAAGGAGGCCATTTTCGTCATCCAGGTGAGCACTTAGACGACGAACATGATCTCCTTTGTCGTCTAAGTCCAAATTTTGAGCGGTCCAAATTCACTGCCAATTTAGTTTGGGCGGTCAACTTTCACCCGCCAATTAATTCGGGGAGAAATCCGAGAAACACTTAGACGACGAACCCTAGGTCTTCGACGTCTAGGTGGACATTGAGATGACGAAAACCTAGGGTTCATCCTCTAACTTAAATTGAGACTCACTTAGAAGACTAAATCAGCCCATTCGTCGTCTAGGTGAAACTGTATATTTTGCAAAATTCCAGTAGTTTCACAATCTCTCACTCTCTCTCTCTCTCTCTCTCTCTCACTCTCACACACACACACACATAAATATCTCTCTCTCTCTCTCTCTCAAATGCATCCTCTCGGGCACACATAAATATATCTCTCTCTCTCTCTTTCTCTCTCAAATGCATCCTCCCTCCGGTCGGCATCTCCGTTTCCCTTCGGCACCTCCCACTGGCACCACCTCCACCCACCAACCTCCACCTCCTCCCACCGGTCTCCATCGCCTCCAACTCCTCCCACCAGCTCCCTCTCATCGTCGGTACTGCCACCACCACCACCGGTAAAATTCAAAATTTTAAAATTTCACGTATGTACATATAATTTTTTTAATATGTTTTTATGTATAATTGTGCATATTTACATATAATAGGGTATATTTGTGTTTAATAATGTGTATTTAGGTCAATATTATAAATTGATAAAAAAATAATAAATTTGTAAATAATGTGTTTAGGTATAATTTGTTCAATAATGTGTATCTAGGTAAATATTATAAATTGGTAATAAATAATATGTATTTAGGTAAAATTTGTTTAATAATGTGTATTTAGATAAATATTATGAATTGGTAAAAAATAATATGCATTTAGGTAAAATTTGTTTAATAATATGTCTTTAGGTAAATATTATAAATTGGTAAAAAGGGTAAATATTGTAAATTGGTAAAAAAAATGGTAAAAATATAAATATTTAAATATTAAAAATGATAAATATAAAAAAATGGTAAATATCAAAACATAGTAAAACCAAATGGAAAATAATGAAAATGGTAAATTGTTGAAAAATGTAAAATTATAAATAGTAAATATTAAAAAAGGTAAATATTAAAAATGATAAATATTAAAATTGGTAAATATGAAAAATAATAAATAGTGTAAATTGTTAAAAATTATAAATGGTAAAATAGTTATAATGGTAAAATAGGTTTAATAATTAATTTTTACATCTCATAGGTTAAAAAGGCCACATTGGGTAAGAAAAATGCACAGAAAAAGGCCGAAGATGCCCGACTCCGACACTTGGTAGACCAAGTGGGTTGGCAATGCTTGGAGGGCACCGTTGCGGCTCCTCCGGACCCTTCAGCTGGTCTCTCGGCTACGGCGACTGGAGAATTCCTAATGCCCCAATTATAGCGAGCGATGACGGTAACATCCCTTCAGCTCGATCGTCGATGTCAAAAGGTGCCCAGGAGTCGGCCTCCGAGTCTATTCTCTATAGTGCGTGGCGCAAGGTCAGGAGGGCCTCGTCAGACCCTCAACCGAAAAGAACCCAAGGACTCGAAAAGGGTGGAAAAACCGAGAAATTGTTTAAGGCGACGGGGCAACATATCTAGTTGTCGTACAACGATTTCACCAACGGCCCTCCGACGTCGCAGCTAGCTAGTCTCTCAGTGCATAACATCGAGGCAATTATTCGCAATAACATCCGTATGGTTGCGCCTAGCTGGAAGGAGTTGCCGGACCTGGACAAGGGGAAGGTGTTTAGAGAACTCTCGGTAATACAATTTTTAATTTAATTTTTAATAACCAATCAAAATAGTAATTTCATAATATATACGATTTTAATTCTTTATTCTTTTTTTCAAGGTACATTATGTTGTGGATGACACACCGGAGATGCTTAGACACATCAACAACTCCGCCAACGCCATCTACTGTGATTGGAAGTACAGACTTCACAAGTACTACCTCCAATTCGGCCGCTCGCCTACCCTCGTAGAGCTGCGTGATTATAAGGAAGATGAGTGGGAGTGGTTGGTCAAGCACTTCAAAGAAGAATCGTATCAGGTTCATCTTTTTTTTTTATTTAAATTGACGAATTCGAATAATTTATTTTTTAGTCATTTTTTAATTTTTTATTGATTTCTATTGTCGAACAAACGAGATCACACACAAACAAGGCCAATCGGAAGAAGAAGGACAAACATCATACATCCGGTTTCAAGCAGATGATACAAATCGCCAAGGAACACAAAGATTAGAGCGCCAAACACCCTTATCTGGTTGCGAATGTCACCGCTTACGTGACGCCTGGGCTCAGACAATGAAGCGAGTCAGAGCGGCGTAAGTGTCGTATATATTTTCTCTCAATTAACGTAATTAATATTTTTTATTTTTAAACTCTCATACAAATTTATAATTATTTAATTTTCATTATTATTTTCAGGCGAGATTGCTAGAATTGGTGCAGGAGGAATTGGCCAACATGCAACTTGCACACCCGGATATGCCGCCGGAAGACCTGCATCCTCTATCGAGGGAGAGCCAAATTGCAATCGTCGATGCAGTATACGGCCATCGAGCTGGCAGTGAGGTTAGGGGGTTGGGACGTAAGGTGCAACGATATTTATCTGACTCATCTACGACACATTCGACGAGGAAGAGTGGTCAGAATATGGTCGCCAAGCAGCCTTTGAGGAGGCTCGACTCGCACGGGCGGAAACGCTATCTATGCATCAGAGACTTGATGAGCAACAACTGCAGATAGCCAACCTCCTTGCCCTCATGCAAACCAGGGTTCAAGAAGATTGTCGTCATGTTCCGACCCCACACCCCGACGACGACAACATGGCCAGAGGCGGGGGACTCGGCCGCGCGTCTACTTTCATCGTATTTACTTAGTTTGTACGTAGTTTTTAATATATATTTTTTCCGAATGATATCGATGTATTTCCAATTTTAATTTATTTTAATTAAATTTATTATTTAATTTAATAATAATTTGCTTTAAATTCAAATTTTAAGGGAAAATTTTAAATTTTTATAATTAAATTGACTTAGACTACGAAATCATATATTTCGTAGTCTAAGTGATGACGTAGACTACGAAAAAATTTCATAGTCTAAGAAATAACTTAGACTACAAACTACTTTCGTAGTCTAAGTGATGACTTAGACTACGAAACAATTTCGTACTCTAAGGTGTACTTGGACGACGAAAATATTATTTTGTCGTCTAAGTAGTGTCTCAAACGACGGATTAATACCGTCGTCTAAGTCTTCACTTGGACGACGAAATGCTATATTTTCGTCGTCTAAGTACTTAAACTACGGCACTTGAATGAAAAACTTTAGACGACAAAGATTTCGTTGTCTAAGTACTTAAACGACGAAAACTTGAACCTAGACGACAAAATAGCTTCGTCATCTAAGTGTTTTTTTTTCCTGTAGTGGATGCAGAGTCCAAGCTTTATTCACAGCTACAGATATTAACACTCTTATAGTGTTTATTTTTTTTACAGGAGCAAATGTTTCAGTGTAGTCAACCCTATATGCTTGAGTGAATTCTCGAGCTACCGGTCTAGCTTTGTGCCTCTCAATTTTCCCATCAGTTTTACTCTTGAAAATCCACATGCAAGTAACTGCCTTTTTTGCTTCGGGCAGCTTCACCACACTCCAAGTATCATTTTTGTGCATAGCAACGAGCTCTTCTTCCATTGCAAGACACCATTCGGGTTTAAACTAGCTTCCTCAAAAGTATGTGGTTCGGTGGAATTATCCATAGAGCTTAGGAATGCACGATGAGAAACAGAAAAATTCTTACAGCTCATAACACTAGACAAAGGATATTTAGAGGTATATGTAATACAATCTAAGAGTCTAGCAGGTTTATTTCTTTTTCTGGGGGGATTTCTCCTAATAGGAACAAAAGAGACATGAACATTAGGAATTTCAACCATGTTTGGAAAATCTGCAATATCAGCTGGAGCAATCGAATGATTAATTTCTGGAAGATTTTTATTATTTGGTGGTGTAGTAGGAGAGAATGGTATGATTTGAGGTTCAGAAATAAGGTTTGGAAGAGGAACGGGAAACAAATCCTCATAGACTCCCTCTCACAGTCATGAATTTTCTTCTGAAAGAAGGGAGTGATTTCCTCAAATTTAACATCTTCGGAAACGACTATTTTTCTGGTATTGGGATTATAACACTTATATCCTTTTTGAGTAGACGAGTATCCCAAAAATATACACTTAATGGTTCTAGGATCTAATTTATCTCGACTAGTTGCTTGTATATGGACAAAAACCACACATCCAAAACTTCTAAGATGAGATAAATTGATGGTTCTTCCTAGCAACACTGCAAGAGGAGCCTTGAACTCTAAAATTCTGCTTGGAAGCCTATTGATGAGATAAGTTGCTATAAGAACACCCTGAGACCAGAATTTCTTGGAAACATTCATGTGAAATATGAGAGATCTAGTATTCTCAAGTAAGTACCTATTTTTTTTCTTTCTGCAATTCCATTCTGTTGAGGTGTTCCTACACAGCTAGTCTGATGAATAATCCCATTTGAGCTCAAGTATTGACACATATTATTATACAAATACTCAGTGTCATTATCTGACATTAAAATTTGAATATTCCCAGAAAACTGAGTCATGACAAGATTGTGAAAATTTGTAAACACAGTAAAAACTTCACTTTTGAACTTCAAGAGATATAACCATGCCATCTTTGTAAAATCATCCACAAAAGTTACAAAATACCTATATCCATCAAAGGATTCTAGGATAAGTCCCTAGATATCAGAATGAATGATTTGAAAAGGATGGCTAGCCCTAGACATAGACTGATCAAAAGATACCCTAGAGAATTTAAAAAACTGACATACATCACACAAGATGTTGGTTTTGCATAGATTTGGAAATAAAATAGATAGAACTTTATCTAATGGATGGGCTAATCATTGATGCCATATTTGGTGCTTTTGAGATGTGGATGAACTGAAAACAGCAGGAAAGGCTTTGGATTTCTGGAGGTGGTAGAGACCATTTAGGTAGAACACTTCATCAATCATCTTCTTGGTGGAGATGTCCTGAAAGAAAGCTTTGTCAGGAGTGAAAATGGCAATACACTGTAAGACATTGGTAATTCTACCCACTGATAACAATTGAAAAGGAAAAGATGGAACAAAAAACACATCTGAATTGATATGTTCAGATAAAATTTTGGTTTTTCCTTTTCCACACACGGCAACCTCTTTTCCATTTGCAACAGACACACTAGAACTCAACTTTTCAAAATCAAGTAGGTTATTTTGTTGGGTTGTCATGTGATCAGTGGCACCTAAGTCTATTATCCAATAATCATGTTCAACACTTATAATTAAGGTTGTAGCAAAGGAATGTAAAATATCTGGAACATCTTCTTTAGCCACATAATCTCCATCTGCTAGAAAACTAGCAAATTGTCATTTCTAGGGGTGCTAGCCTCTTGCTTTTGATGAAGGAATGCAGCAAATTCATTTATCAAGGCAGAAGGATTTGATGTGAAATTATGAACAACTTCAGGAGTTGATGTAACTGCTTGGCCTTATGAGTTGAGGTAATCCATCCTTTGGATGCAAGTTTACTCTTATTTGAGAATTTTGGCTTCAGCTCAGGATGCAAGACCCAACACCTATCGATTGTGGGACCAATTTCAGACTGATCAATCTTTACACAATGCTCACACTTTAGATCAGGTCTTTTTCCATGGTATGGCCTTACTTTAAGAGGTTTCTGGTTAACAGCATAGGCCCTTGATTTAGACATGTTGGTCTTGACCTCCACGTTCATCACTCTCTTCCTAACTTCTTCTCTCTGTATAGTTGCACAAACACTTGAGAAAGTAGGTAACACAGAATTCATCAACACATGACTCCTTAGATCTTCAAAGGCAGAGTTGAGGCTGGCAAACAACTGAAAGATCTTATCTTCTTCAGCACATTTGAGTAGGACAGATAGATCAATGGTATTAGGTCTATACACATCAAGCTCGTTCCACATACCAGTGAGAGCACCAAGATGCTTAACACAAATGAATCATCTTCCTGTTGCAGAGCAGATATATCCTTTTTCAATTGAAAAACTATTGCCGAGTTGTTCTAATTTTCATACATCTCCTTGACATTTTTTCAGATATGCATAAAGGACTTAGCATAACTAAATATATCAGAGATCTTTGGCTCCATATAATTAATAAGCCAAGATATGACCAACTGGTCCTTACAAAGCCAAGCATCATAACCTTTATCAGATACACCAGGTGCAACAATCACACTATTAATAAATCCAAGCTTGGATTTTCCTCCAAGAGCCAAAGTTACAGCTCTAGCCCTAGGAAGATAATTGAATTCATTCAACAAAGTAAAACTGAGACGTTGGTTTGGGTTTACCTCAGCCTTAAAAGAGTTTGCAGCGGAACTTTGTGTTGATTGAGTAGAAGCGGACAAAATAGCATCAGATTCCATTGTCGAACACTCAAACAACACTCACTCAAGAAAAAACTTAGAACAGTTTAGTAAGCAGATGCAGGAAGCAAAAGTTCCTGCTCTGATACTATGTAGAAATCTTGACACATATAGCACAAAGAGCTTGGGACAATTTTCTCTGATATATTTCAATTGTGTTTTACACTATGAAGATAACTAGTATATAAAGAGAGAAGGCAAGAAACGGTAGTTAGCACATGAAAGAACAATGAGACTAAAGCTTGACAATAAGCCAACCTAGGATACAACAACCACTAACTTCCTCTACACATAAAAGATAGCTATACTACACTATCAACATAAGTCAAATGTACAGTAAAATCCTGTTGTCTCCAAAAGAGATGAATATTTGGTCATCTCTGTCCCTTCCAATTATCAACAAGAGAGACGTCACTGCTACAATATTGGCCAAATACCACATACTCAAAGGTAGCCAATAAAGGGATGACAAACAACATTAGTGGTTATTTAGCCTAAAGAATGAATGCAGCCACAATTAGGTTGTTTGTGGCCAATAAGGGGTGACAAACAAACATTTTTTACATTGTTAGTGGCAAAAATAGGTATATTGGTGATAATAAATATCATATCCACCATTTAATTATTGATAATAAACTTGTGTGTAAATTTTGTCCACTATTGTAATGCATGGTAGTCTTCAATGTCATATATTATCATTGAATCCTTCGCATAATGAGATAGTTGGTGAATCCAACAATCGGAGGAACATCTATATTGAAAATACCTCAACAGACCACAAAACATCAAATCTCCAATTCCAAATAAATCATTTGCTGAGAACTCCCAAAATCAAGATAAACTCATCTCCATTAAAATTCAAAACCCCATAGATACAGCAAACCGGGAAAAAGCAAGAAACCTAAAATCAGCCAATCACCCACCCAAATTAAGCTCCTATAGATGTCCAAACCCATATCCAAACACCCCATGGGCTTTAGCGGCAAAACATTAGTGTGAAGGTGAAGGTGTGTAAGGTGAGCTCGCCGAGATGTATATCGATGACGAAATCAATGATTGTTCGGAGTGTTAGAGGGAGGCTTCGGAGTCATCCTTGAAATCTTAGTGGAAGTAATTAGAGTGGGAGTGTTGAGGGCGGCGAAGAACCCATAAAATAATGGATTATTTTTTTAGAAAACAAAAGTAATTAAATGAAATAGGAAATAAGAGCAATATGGAGTTTTTACTCTATTTTGAATGACACATTATCGAAAAATTTAACTCATGTGTATTAGTGATATGATTTTAAAAGTCTAGGTATCGCATTGATAATTCTAAAATTTCAGGAATCGAATTGATCGACCCAACAGTAAAAATTTAAGTGTCATACATGAAATTTTTTCATTTATTAATTGTGTAGATATATTACAAAGTGTCGATCAATTTTAACGAACGAGCCAAACATACCTCTATTCAACAGGAATTTGGATCCTTACCTGACGGAGAGGACTTAACCATCACCTAACGCAGCCATCTTGACTGTCCGATTTAATGGACAACCATGATGTAACGACCCGAACTTTAAGTATATGATTATTGGCACGAAACGTGGTTATCGCGAGTTGATTGTATATATGTGGTTTGTTAACGACTAAATTATCGGATAAGAATTTGGTCTAAGTTCCTTCGTGGAAATTGTAGAGGATTTGATTTCGAGCTCGTGGGAATTTTCAGAGAATTTTTCGGATAAGCGAGAAATGTTTTATCGAGTATTGAAGTCGGTTGATAAAAATATATAAAAGTGTTATTTTTATTGTTGATTTAATCGTGACTGTCCAATCTTAATCAGATTTGTTTTGAACCGTTGATTTGGGCATGTATGTGTATGATATATATACGGTATTAATACGAGACAAATTGGGAAAGTTTCTATTTTGGGATTTTTGGCCCGTTGACCGTGGGTCAAATCGACTCATTTTGGCTGAAATCTTCTCGTCGGCGGTGTGCTCTATTCCAGCATCCTTTGGCTGTGCTTCCTTGATGAAAGTTGTTGGGCTCAAACTCCTCTTTCTTTTGATAGGTGGATCACCAAATTTGGTAGCCAGAAGAGGAAGTTACGACGTGTTAAAGTTTGAGATTTTCTGGCGAATTTCGCCGGCAACGGAGGTGGCGGAGACGGTGGCGATGGGGGTCGACCTTGTGGGGGGTTTTTTAGCCCTTGGGATGGTGAGTCTATGCCAAGTGATCTCGGCCCTTGCCGTGCCCGGTGGTGGCTGATCGAAGAAATTGAATTTCAGCGAGGTTTTCGAACTTCACGGTGAGTTTTGGACCTTTTTCGGTTAAAATTGGGCTTAGTTTTGAACTGAAAAGTTGTTGGAAATGTCGAGATCTTCAAACTGATGTATAGCTAGAAAATTTTTGGGTTGGTGAATTTTCCTGCGATCGGCGGCTGCCCCACGCGCCGCCGTGCGCGGCGGAGCTCCGGCGATGTGAGATTTTTAGCAAGTTTTATTTCGTTTCGCTTGTTTCCGCGTGCCGAACGCAATAGTGAGATTTTTGAGTTGAGTTGAGTGTTCTAATTTGGGACGAGGGTTGTTTGGGTGTATTTTGGGAAAATGCACCTGGTCGGGATTTTCATGTGCATTGACTCGCATTATGCTTTTATGTGCATATATACTTATATGTTGGGAAAGGCATATTATTATTTTCGTTCACTCACTCTAACGATTTTAATTGTCTTCCCTTGGGTTTTTCGGTTTCCTTTGTCCAGTTTGCAGTTTGAGTTCTGGGGTTGCACATCGACGGTGGAGGCGTAGAGTTCCAGTCACACTTCTGTTCAAGTAGGTTCTTAGTTCGACCTACTGGTTGTATATGATGTATATAGGAGTCGCTCTGAATACTTATGTTACGTTTTCAATTGAGTTTACTCCTGAATATTTTCTGGATTTCTTGTAAACCTTGTGGTTTATTGTTATATATGATGTTGAGAAATCCGGATGGGGAAAGGAGCCCCACAGTTTGGCTTTTGTGGAATATTCGAAGTGTGATTCTTTTTGCAGGTTCTAATTTTGGCTCACGTATTTCAAAGTAAACTCTGACAAAAAAAATTTTAAGGTCATGTTTTCGAAGGGGTTTGATTTCGATTTAGACAACTAAATCGGAATCGGGTCCTTTTTCACATGACCACTTCTTTTTTATTTTCCTTTTTTTTCTGCAGACATATTATTTCTCTCTCTCTCCTCTGTGTTAATCCCCAACCTCCAGATATGGGTTTCTTCTTTTTCGAAAACCATGGATTTTTTTATATTCTCTCATCCTCTCATCTTTCTTCTTTTTTGAAACTTTGGGTTCAACCATTATCTTTATGTCAATGGAGATATTGGTGACTCTTGTCTATAAAGAGCATAGTTTGGGTTTAAATTTGGTGATGATTTGTATTGTTTGTGGAAAGATCAAAAGTACAATTAATCTGCTAGAATCAAATAGAGAGTTGAAGACAAACCGAACTGGAGAAAAAAAAATGAGAGAGGAAAATAGAAGAAACCTAAGAAGATAGGCTCTCCATGTCATCTCTGTCAGTTAAAAGCCAGTTATCTTTGCAATTTGTTTATCAAAATCTTCGATCCTTATTTGGTGTTGTGTATCTCTCGGGTAAGTAGGTAATTAAGTCTATGTAGTCTCATTTGATGATTAGAATTTGATTGAGATGAAAAAAATGAGAGCTGAGAGCTGAGAGAGGATATGCAGAAAATCTCAGTTCCATTGCAGAAGATAAGTGAAGAATGACAGTTCGAAACAAAGAGGAAGAAGAGAGAGGGAGTGGAAGGTGATATTGTGTCTCGAGTCGAATAGGAAGAAAGAGCCAGAAATGTAATCCAAATTCCATCCAATAAAAGGAGAACAGATTATCAAAGGAACCATCAAAGGAGTAGTAAGAGGGTTTCATCAGGAAGAAGGTGTAGACTACAATGAGATTTTCTCGCCTGTGGTCAGACATACATCTATCAGGGTGCTACTAGCCTTAGTTACACATCAGGATCTGGAACTTGAGCAACTAGATGTGAAAACAGCTTTTCTGCATGGAGAGTTGGAAGAGGAGATATACATGACTCAGCCAGAGGGTTTCCAAGTTCCTGGAAAGGAAGATTTTGTTTGTAAGTTGAAGAAATCTTTATATGGACTAAAACAGTCACCGAGGCAGTGGTACAAAAGGTTTGATAGCTATATGATGGAGATTAGATACAGCAGGAGTCCGTATGATTGTTGTGTTTACTACAACAAGGTTTCAAATGAGGCTTTCATTTATTTGGTCCTGTATGTAGACGATATGTTGATAGCTGCAAAGGACAAGTCAGAGATTCAAAAGTTGAAGGGTCTTCTCAGTGCTGAGTTTGAGATGAAGGATCTGGGTGCAGCAAGGAAAATTCTGGGAATGGAGATCTACAGGGATAGGAGTCAGAAGAGGCTGTTCTTATCACAGAAGGATTATATTCAGAAGATACTGTCGAGGTTTGGCATGTCTACAGCAAAATCCTTAGATACTTCAAGCGCAGCGAACATTCATTTGTCCACTGCATTTGCATCTAAATCAGCTCAGGAGAAGGAGTACATGTCTCAAGTTCCCTATGGTAGTGCAGTAGGAAGCTTGATGTATGCTATGGTCTGCACTAGACCAGATCTTGCACATGCTGTCAGTGTGGTCAGTAGGTTTATGAGTGAGCCTGGAAAGGAGCATTGGCAAGCTGTGAAAAGGATCTTTCGTTACCTTAGAGGTACGTCTGACGTTGGTCTCATTTATGGAGGTGATACAGGGTGTTTAGTAACTGGCTACTCAGATTCAGATTATGCTGGGGATGTTGACACAAGAAGATCTATGACTGGTTATGTTTTCACTCTTGCTGAATGTCAGAAGTTGTTAGTTGCCCGTTGGGGGCAACACCTGGGTTGCTTCTCTGGGAGAAGGCAACGTCTGGGTCCTTTTCTGGGAGAAGGGAACATCTGGGTTCGTTACTTGGAGGAACGACATTTTGGGCAGAGGAGAAGTCTGGTACTTCGGGTACATCTGATTACTTGGGAGAGAGAATTCAAGTCAAGGTGGAGATTTGTTAGTCTATGCCTTGAATCTTGAGTCGCGTCGGCATACGCGTGGCACGTTGGTATATGTGTGGTACGCGAACAAGGAAGAATCTCTGGCGAGAGAGTCTTTGGCAAAAGTCTCTGGCGAGGAAGTCTTTGGCGAGGAGAGTTAGAAGTCCTTGGCGAGCAGGACTGATACTCAGGATTTCGCTAGGACTAGGATTCCTCAGACATTAAGGATTTGGGTTTCCTTAATCATTCTGGTTTTGGTTTCCTCAGACGTATGTGTCTGGGATTCCTCTGGTATTCAGGACTCTGATGGCTATATATATATACAAGGGTATCAGTCATAAGGGGGTGTGTGATATCTGGTTCTATCCTGTAGATTAGGCTTAATCTAGTGTGGTAGAGAGATTAAGTATTCTCTAATCCTAGGTTAGGCTTAACCTAGTGTGATATACTTTGTAATCTGGTTCTCCAAGATAAAGTAATCTGTTCTCCTTCTGCCGTGGACGTAGCTAACTCACGTTAGTGAACCACGTTAAATCTGTGTTTGTTCTTACATTTATTTGCTTCCGCTATAACAGATATAAAATATTATGGCTACACAAACAGTTCAGGCTAGATCTGGTTGCCCAAAATAAATTAGTGTCGGGAGTTTATTGAAACCATTGAATTTTGGATATGGAAAAGTCGCTCATGATTGGGGAACTACTCCTTTGATGGGTCTCGCAATGGCTCTATTTGCAAATGGCTCAAAAATAATAGATAAACTCAAATAGAGCCATTGCGAATAGCAAGCTGTACTCACAGCTTCTGCCCAGAACCTCTTCTCTAGTCCAGCATTAGAGAGCATGCACCTTGCCCTCTCCAGAAGTGTCTGATTCATTCGTTCTGCTACACCATTCTGCTGTGGTGTGTCCCTGACTGTATGATGCCTAGCAATCCCTACATTCCTGCAGAACTCATTAAACTCAGAAAAACAGAATTCCAGACCATTATCTGTTCTTAGCCTCTTGATCTTCTTCCCAGTTTGATTTTCAACCAACGCCTTCCACTGCTTGAAGTTCTTAAAAGCGTCACTTTTATGCTTCATCATAATCACCCAAGTCATTCTTGAGAAATCATCAATCATCGACACAAAATATCTGTGACCTCCTAAAGACTCAACGCGAGACGGACCCCAACAGTCTGAATGGATGTAATCAAGTGTGCCTTTTGTCTTGTGAATTACTTTAGGAAACTTACTGCGATGTAATTTCCCGAACACACAATGCTCACAAAATCCAAGGTCATTTACCTTGTGGCCACCCAGAAGATCTTCTTTAGCCAGAACTTGCATCCCTCGTTCACTCATATGACCGAGTCTCATGTGCCATAGCTTGGTCATATCCTCCTTGTGAACTTCTGACGATGCAACAGCAACAGAACCAGACATCGTAGAACCTTGTAGGATATACAGAGTTCCCCGCTTGACACCTTTCAGAACCACATCTGAACCCTTGTAGACACGCAAGATCCCGCCTTCTCCTTTGAAACTAAACCTCTTCTTGTCCAAATGACCCAGAGATATCAGATTCTTAGTCATGCGTGGAACATGCCTAACTTCGTTCAATGTACAGAATTTACCATCATGTGTCTGTAATTTAACTGAGCCCATTCCAACCACCTTGCAAGCAACATTGTTGGCCATTGTCACATTGCCTCCATTTACCTGCTCGTAGGTTGCGAACCACTCCCTGCACGGACATATATGATAAGACGCCCCAGAATCTAGAACCCACACATCATCGCGATGTGCATGTTCATCAGCAACTAGAGCCGTATCCTCTTCTGAATTGGTGTCATCTTCTGCTACAGCAACAGTTCCTGCTGGTTTCTCTTGCTGCTTCCACTTTGGACATTCCCTTTTTCAATGTCCCCTTTCTTTACAGTACTTACAGACATCGTTGGATTTAGGACCCTTGAAACCTGGCTTCTTGAATTTCTTCTCATCCGAGTTTCCATGTCCCTTACTTCCACTGACTACTAACCCAGCAGCCTGACTGTCTGAACCTGTACCAGTTGCTTTATGGCGCAACTCTCTGGTATGAAGAGACGATTTTACCTCCTCAAGAGTCACCGTATCCTTTTCAACAATAAAGGATTGCACAAAATTCTCATATGATAACGGTAAAGATACCAACAGAATTAGGGCAGCATCCTCATCCTCGATCTTAACATCGATATTACGCAATTCTAACAGAATTATGTTCAACTGATCCAAGTGATCTCTTAGTGGTGCACCATCTTGCATACGCAGACCAAACAGACGTTGCTTCAGAAGCAACTTGTTGGTTAAAGACTTCGTCATATATAGACTCTCAAGCTTCAACCATAAACCAGATGCAGATTCCTCTTCTGCAACCTCGGTGATGATATCATCTGCAAGACACAACATGATAGTCGAGTGTGCCTTCTCCTCTAGACTGGCCATCTCAGTGGACTCGGGACCCACTGCTTTCTTCATCAGCGGCGCCCACAACCCTTGTTGCTTTAACAAGGCACGCATCTTGATCTGCCATAAACTGAAAATGTTCCTCCCCATGAATTTGTCGATCTTCACATTCACTCCAGACATCCTGAGCCGATGCTCTGATACCAGTTTGTTATAGCGGAAGCAAATAAATGTAAGAACAAACACAGATTTAACGTGGTTCACTAACGCGAGTTAGCTACGTCCACGGCAGAAGGAGAACAAATTACTTTATCTTGGAGAACCAGATTACAAAGTATATCACACTAAGTTAAGCCTAACCTAGGATTACAGAATACTTAATCTCTCTACCACACTAGATTAAGCCTAATCTACAGGATAGAACCAGATATCACACACCCCCTTATGGCTGATACCCTTGTATATATATATAGCCATCAGAGTCCTGAATACCAGAGGAATCCTAGACACATACGTCTGAGGAAACCAAAACCAGAATGATTAAGGAAACCCAAATCCTTAATGCCTGAGGAATCCTAGTCCTAGCGAAATCCTGAGTATCAGTCCTGCTCGCCAAGGACTTCTAACTCTCCTCGCCAAAGACTTCCTCGCCAGAGACTTTTGCCAAAGACTCTCTCGCCAGAGATTCTTCCTTGCTCGCGTACCACACGTATGCCAACGTGCCACGCGTATGTCAACGCGACTCGCGTACGCCAACGCGACTCAAGATTCAAGGCATAGACTAACAATATCCATTAAGATCTGTCGACTTTATATATCATTTCGTTGTAAATACATGATCTTATTATAGATTGATTGCGGTCTTAAAACTCTATAATAATGGAAACAACAACTCTAGTTGCCATCTTTTTATCTGGTTCTCTAACTGTCCAAACAAAATAGATGGATCAGATCGACTGATTAGGTAATAGTAAGGAACTTCGTGGTTAAAAGAGGATCCTGGTCCATTCAACAGTGATCCACTTAGAGAAAACTAAATGAGCTGCTCATAACCTTTAAATTGTTTGAAGAGGCAAAAGAGCCCTATATATTGGCCTATTATTTAATTTAACTATAGAATACTTATATGCTAAATCTACATGAAGAGCCGCATTATACCGAGGAACAACCGTACATCCGTATATACGTCCGTATAGTCTAGTCGTAGTTGCTGAGTCTTGGTGCAAAGTCTCCAAAACTTGAATTCGTCAACTACACAAAAGACATGGTCATTCAGTCACACTCGATATCATATTCATCGATCATCAGTCAAATATTCTAGGTTATAAATCATTGGTCAATTAACCAGTAAGCAGCTCGATCTCCACGTTAGATATGGCCGGAAAACAGTCACCGTTGAGGGGTATTCCGGCGGGTCCGGCCTGCTCCGATCCACAACCATCTCGATCATGTGAGGTAGCTAGTCATCATATTCATCAGTCAACGGCCACCACGGCCGCCATTGATTCCTCTATCCATTAATTAACTTGTTATTAACTTTATGATTATTTACCCTAATTAATTAGTAATGTTATTAACAACACAAACGAAAACAACTTGGCAGGGCCAACCGAAAGAGTGCTCGATTAATTAACCCAAGTACTAATTAACAGAAATGAGCAGACACGGATTGCATTACACATTTACACACAACGTTTTACAAGAGTAACAGAGTGAGAGCATACATGATCAAGTCACCTCGAGCTCGATGACAAAACAAACAGTCGCATGCAGTTAGCACGAACATAAATAAACTGACACAACGATACAAATAAGGATGTACTAGCTAGTAATCATCAATTTAAGTAATCAATACAAACAGCGTTAATTTGATTTGATTCATCTGGGCGTTTATAGAACTTGCCTTTAATGCTCATACGTATGAACATTAAAGGCAAGTTCTATAAACGCTTAGATGAATCAAATTAACACGGTTCGATCAAAACGACGTCTCTTTTATCGAGTTACTTAGAAAAGGGCTTCATGAAATCGATCAGATTTAGTGACGGTGAGAGATGCTCGGTTCAGTCGGTTGTTAACTAAGGGATCGGAAACACAAATGCTTTCTCTTGCTGAATGCAGATGCAAGAGAAGACGGCCTTCAGAACTTTGCGTAGAACTTGCCCACGTTTAGGAATCCACCTAGAACCGCCGCCGTGAATGGCGGTTTGCGAGGCCCTCAGTGGTGATACAGTAGTAGTAGCCGCCATGAGAACAGTACGTGTATGATGTGGGTAATTGTTTTTGAGAAATGAATTAGCTAGCTGTAGCTTAGCTGCCTCTTCAATTCGGGTGCCGACATCAAAGAGACTACAGTCTAAATAGGGGAGGGAATGTTGGAGCCGCGTATGGTTTGAGTAGGGTTTTGCCGAGTAACGTATGACGCGTGTTCTACAGTTTTCTACTGTGTCAATTTGTGTAAAGCGCAAGATCGAGCTATATAAGTACGTTGTTGTTGGACTGCTTCTTCCCGCGCTCTACTAGCTCTTTTGATTCTAAGTATACATAAAACAATGGAAACTAAGTACAAAGTAAGTAGCCACCAACCACAATGATTGAGCAAGCATGACTGCGTTACTCTAGTTCAAATGTTCAATTCGATTGCCACACACGCCTTATATATATTCCCTTTGAACAGGTCGATTCAACTTTCGAGCCTCTTCGGTTCCGATCCCTCCACACGCTTTCTTTACGTTTTTGCCCAATTAATCTTCTTTTAGATTCGGAGAGGTTTGTATATGTATATACCATGGTGTCACACTTATTCTTGACTTGTCACACGACTCACACGTACCATGTACACACATCAATCGTTAGTTAAGGGAATATATATATATATACACATACGAATTGGAAGGATCGATGTAGCTAAAGGTCAACATGAGTCTCTTTAATTAGTAAGCTTTAGGGTTTACAGTTTCACCATGAAACTCGATCAAGGTCATCGCGAGAAGCCCTAATTATTCATAGTTTATTATTGAGAGAGGAGTAGAAATAGATCAGAAATGGCCAACTCAAGCCTCCACATTTCTTCAGGTTGGTCTTGTCATACTCTCTAGAGATTTGTCCCAAGCGCGCAGAGATGATAGATTGATGGATCATTGTCCTGCAACCAAATGAAGAGTTGACATACAACAAAATTGTACAAAGTTCTGCTCAACGTCACTAGAAAGACGCATATAACATACAAAATAACCAAACTCATCCTGTAAAAAGTGACAAGCAACCTAAACAGAGTTACGCACCCCATGGATTTAGAAAAGACGTACAACTGAATCTGGTATCTTGGTCTTTCAGAATCACAAAAATGGTGTTGTGCGTTGTGATAGGGTTTGGTAACCACAATAGATATGTGATCCCCCAAATTCAGCTCAGACCTAACTGCAAGTTTGAGATAGTTCTTTAGTTAGGGTCTTTAGTCAGTCACAAAAGAAAGAGCATGCAGGTAGCCGTCATGATTCACCTGAATAGTAGTAGTTGCTAATAGCTAGTCTTCATATTTCATATTGAAAGTCTCATTCATCTTTTTTTTTAATAGCACCCCATGCTCGCACGTATTGTTAGATTCCAACTGAATTTGGTTAAAATAGTAAAAATAGAGTTGGTAAAGGCTATAAATTAATTAAGACTACTCTTTACATCCACTAAGTTCGACTTTTTTACTTGTGTCTTAAAAAAATTACAAAAACATGAAAATAGGAAAAAAATACCACTAAGCACGTAGTCGTAATAGATATGCCTAGACTAATTATTCACGCAATAAAAAAAAATACAAATAAACAAGTGGCACCAATAGTAGCTAAACTAGAACAAACATAATTAAAACAAAAAAAACAAAAAACCTTGAGGTGGACTGAGGAAATCCCGGCCCACAAAACAATCTAAATAAGAAGCTCACAGGATGAGGCCGAACCCAAACAAGACCAACCCTAGCACACAACCAGCCATACCAGCAACCAAAAAAGACAGGTTGGTGTCGCCTCTAAGTTGCTTGGTGCAATCTCTGCCAAAAACTATGCCGCACAAATAACGCTACCAAAGCCACATCGTCGGCACCACAGAGCCAAAACAACCTGCTACAAAACAACCCAAAAGCATAGCTTCATTGGAAGCGAGTCCATCAAAGCAATCTGAAACCGCCGACCAAATCCAATACACCACCCCACTGTCTCCGCTGCTAGCACCCGCCATGCTAACCAAGCTACATACGACAGCCTACAAAGCCGCAACCCAAAACCTCACCCCAAAGATGACTCTGGCTTTAAAGAACCCATCCGACAACAAGTCAAATGCGATGACATGGCCAATAGTCAGTCAAGCCTAGCATAGGTGGATCTCAGAGTAACCATACCCAACAACTGTTGGGCAAAAAAATTGAATATCGAGGGAAAGTTTTAATACTGCTAAGTAGGAAAAATCAAGTTACACTACCAGAAATGGAGACATTACCGGCGACCTCCCGTCGTCGGCCTTGTCTATTTTTTTCGCCGGAATTGTCATTACCGGCGACAAGTCGCCGGCAATGACGTCGCCGGAAATCCCCCGCCGGTGTTAACATTGCCGGCGACGGGAAACAGCGTCGCCGGTAATGACCGAGACATCACCGGCGACGCTGTTTCCCGTCGCCGGCAATGGCAGCGCCGCCGTGGCCGGAATGTGAGACATTGCCGGCGACTGAGGTCCATGTCGCCGGCAATGTCTAGAAAAATTTTGAAAAAAAAACGCGGTTCTGGATTGGGCCCAATTCCAGAACCTGCATTGAAAGACATAAAACGTACAATCATACAAGTTCAACAGTACACATAAATGTCCAACGTACAGTACAAATAGCAACGACGATACGAAAATTAACTACAACTACAGGTCAGGGTCGAGGAACTTGCGGGTCAGGGTCGAAGTAATCCATGTACTCATTTGAATTCCGGTGGCTACCTTGGTCTTGCTCTGGCGTTGACTGGTGCGGTGGTGGTGGTGGATAGCTAGGGAACGGAGGGACCGGGACCGGGGGAGGTGTGGGGAACGGTTGTCCGGTAGTCTGAGCCTCGTACATCGTCCGCATCCATGTGTACATCTGAGCCTGCATCTGTGTCTGCTGCTGGACCATGTTTTGGTACTCGGCCATCTGCCTCTTTTGCTCCTCCAACTCCCTCTGCGTCCTATGAAGCTCCGCTGTGAGGTTACGACTAGAAGTTGAACTTCTTGACCCGGTAGAGTATTGTGAAGTGGTTTTCAATACTCCTTCGCCCGCCGAGCCCATTCCCCTACAGTAGTAGGTATTCTTTCCAGTCCCGCACGCTTTTGCCATGATCTGAGCCGCTATCGGGGGATCAAGCGGATCGATCTGAGAGGCATACTGGGTGACTTCTTCCTCGGAGCAGTCAGGATGGTTAGTCCGAGCTATACTCATGGTCACTTCTGCGGTCGCCTCCTCCACTCTCGCCTAATTGAAAAGCGAAAATGAACAACGTATTAACTAACAAAATCTATTAATATCGAAAAATAGTTTTATTAACACATGAAGAGGCGAAAGACTTACCGCTTCGTCAGGGCACTGCGGATAGAACTTCTGATGAATATACACCAATGGGTTCACTTCTTGTTGTTGCTGCGCCTTAGTCGACCAACCCATGTAGTTGAGTGAACCTGCATGATGGGCCCTGGTGTTTTTCAATCTATTCGCCCGGTTCGTCTTCGAAATCGCCTTGTTTGATAAACATATGAAAAAAAATTAGTAACTAACTATTTCAATCTGATACGATACAGACGGCTTGTAAGATATATTAAGGATGCATACCTTTGCTTTGGGGTGCTCGAAGTGGGCTATCAGCCACAGCCACTCGTACTCCCTAAACCGGAATTCGCTAGGGGTAGAACCTCGGCCTAGCTCCTTGTATACAGTGTAATGGGAAGAAAGCTCGTTCTTCCACTCTTTATACCTATATTAAAACAAGGAAAAAAGTTAGAGATATTAAAACACTTGATAAACAAAAATCTAACTCGATATATATTCAAATAAGTCGAAGCACATCACCTCATATGTAGTTGACGCTCTACCCACGTGTGAATAAGAACTTCATCCACGTCAAACCACACCTGCAATATGAATATATAACAGGTAAAATTATATATTTAAGTGGACTTAATTAATAAATGTAAAATTTACGTAATGAAAATACGATTTTACTCACACTGAGTGCATTATGCACTTGCATCTTCACGTAGATAGGCACAGATTCCCAATCTGGCCAAAGCATTGGGACCTTGTCCCGCACGATCGCACCGGCCATGCTGACATATTTGCGCGTGGTGTCGAATGCCTCGATCACATCGCCATCCTCATTGGCCCTTATGGGCGTTTTCCTTCCGCCGGTGGCCTGCTCAAGTCTCTTCCCGGTGCAGGTGCCTCTAGCCCCTTTCCGTTTTCCAGTCCCATTAACGAAATTGCCTAATAATACAATGTCAACAAATTGATATCATTAATTGAACCTATCGCAAGTCTTAAGTAATAATTAAGTAATCAATCTGATGTTAAATAAAATTTACCTGCATCGTCCGTTTGTTGGTTGGTGCACCTCACACTCCAAAGATACACGGGGTCGAACGGGAGGAAGTTATACGCTTCCTCCACGGTCAGGAACTCCGGCCGTCCTTCAACATAAACAGGCATCCCCCTATCATCGAATTCAGAGATGACAGGAATCTCGTCGGGTAGGAAGAGACCGGACGGCGGAGATAGACGAGGCCTGGACGATGAGGCGCCAGCACCACCATGTGCCTCAGATGATTCCTGTGAAACGGGAGTAGGCACCGGGCGAATATGGGGCATACGGATTGAGGGAGTTTCTGATGCCCCCGTTGACTGTCGCTCGTCTGAGGCTCTGCCACCGGAGGGACGTCTGCTGATTGAGCGTCTGGAGACTGAGGCTCGAGCCTCGACTTCCGATGCCACGGCTCTTGATCGTGCAGCTTCCTCCTCAGCTCGCGCCTCTAGCAAGGCTCTCGTGCGAGCAATCATCATTGGCCCACTGGGCGTGTTGCTAACTGCGGGCGAGGAGGAAGCTTGACTACTGTTCCCTCCACTATTTCGGGAACCTCTCCGAAGCCAATTAGCCGCAAAACCTCCTGGACACCGTAATAGTCATGGATTCGGTTCAATAACAAATCGGAACCGGAACCGTTAGAAACCGGAACTGTTTGTAACTGGAACTGTTTGTAACCGAAACCGTTTGTAACATAACGGGAAAGGTTACAAACAGTTCCGGTTCCAAACGGTTCCGGTTCCAAACCGTTTCGGTTCTATAACAAATCGGAACCGTAACGGTTTGGAACCTGAACCGTTAGAAACCGGAACTGTTTGTAACCGGAAACGTTTGTAACATAACGGTTCCGGTTACAAACAGTTCCGGTTCCAAAGGGTTCCGGTTCCGCGCGGTTCCGGTTTAAAACCGTTCTGGTTCTAAACCGTTCCGATCCCGATTTCCACCTTCATTTATACAATTAATTAACAACTATATCACCTAAATTAACATATATACATTTTCGATGTATATATATATACATCATGCATCTTAATTAAATTTAATTTTCACATATTCATCCAAATCACAAACCCTAATTAATTTTCCACATTTTCCACACATATATATATATCATGCATCTTAATTAGGTTTAATTTCCACATATATATACATCACATATTCATCCAAACCACATATATAAATAATTTTCACATATATATACATCACTTAATTTTCACATACCTAAATATATATATATACATCACATATATATACATTGCATATAAATTTACTACTTATCACCCTAATTTCCAACTTAGCACCCTAATTAATTTACACATACACATACACATACACATACACATACACATACACATACACATACACATACACATACACATACACAAAAATAATTAAAAATTGAGAGAGAGAGAGAGGGAGAGAGAGAGGATCGGACCTGCCATGGATTTCCACCTACAATGCTTTGCCGACTACAATGGTGAGGGGAGGAGAGGAGGGGAGGAGGAGATTTTCGGAGGAGGAGAGGATTCCGGATCGGTGGAGAGGAGGAGAGGGAGAGGAGGAGTAGAGGATAAGGAGGAGGAGTGGGAGAGGAGGAGGAGGAGGTGAGCTAGAGGTGATCTAGTTTGAACTCGTCGGACCGATTTGGGAGGAGGAGAGGGAGAGGAGAGGGAGAGGAGGAGGAGAGGGAGAGGAGGAGAAATGAAAGGCTCGGGCTCGACTGGGTTTCTATCCAGACAACATTGCCGGCGAGTTTCTTATAACTCGTTGGTAATGACATTACTAACGACGAGTTAACTCGTTGGTAATGTCATTACCAACGAGTTGCTTATAACTCGTTGATAATGTCATTATTTCCCGAAGAATATCCGACAACATTTTCTGTCTACGATTTCCGGCTACATTTTCCGACTACAATTTCGATTATCAATTTTCGTATACGTACGATTAACGACTACAATTTCCGTCTACGATTTCCGGCTACATTTTCCGACTACAATTTCCATTATCAATTTCCGTCTACGTACGATTAACGACTACAATTTCCGTCTACGATTTCCGGCTACATTTTCCGACTACAATTTCGATTATCAATTTCCGTCTACGTACGATTAACGACTACAATTTCCGTCTACGATTTCTGGCTACATTTTCCAATAACAATTTCCATTATCAATTTCCGTCTACGATTAACGACTACAATTTCCGTCTACGATTTCCGGCAACATTTTCCGACTACAATTTCGATTATCAATTTCCGTCTACGTACGATTAACGACTACAATTTCCGTCTACGATTTCCGGCTACATTTTCCGGCTACAATTTCGATTATCAATTTCCGTCTACGATTAACGACTACAATTTCCGTCTACTATTTCCGACTACATTTTCCGACTACATCATTAACGTACTAAGGATGATAATCGTAATCATCGTCATCACTTGAGTCTGACTCGGTTTCATAGGTAACCTCTGGCAATATGTGCCTCTCCTCGTCATCTGAATCAGCGTCAACTTCATATGGATTAACATCGAGAAGTTCTGCTCCAGTAATTCGAACCACACTCTCAGATCTCACATTATTAAGGCGAATCGTAGATGATTCCGGAATGTCAAAAGCGTTCGGCTCTTGGTATGCAGTAACTTCCTCATCATCTGCGGTATCACCAAGTGTGGCAGCACTGTATATGTTTCTATGAGCAACATGGTTAACCACCTTCCACGGGACTTTGTTAAGAAGATCGTCCAGGTAAAACACTTGTTTACTGATGAGGCAAGAACGAAAGGGTCTTCTTCATACCAGGGGGTAGCAGTATTCACCAAAAATGTTCCGTGCTGATCGGTCCTTGTGTTCTCTGGGCTAGTATCAAACCATCTACACTTGAACAAGTGCACTTTCATGCGGTTCCCATAAATTAGTTCAACAACTGAATGAAGGACACCGTAATAGTCAACGCCATCCTGCCCACCATGGACCATCACCCCACAATTCTGTGTTTTCAGTCGGTCGTCTCTATTTTCACATATAAATTTCACGCCATTGACCTGACACATCGAGTAAACTTGTGAAGTTATTGGTTTCATCGCAAGGACCCTCAATTCGTTTGACCACTCTGGGTAACCATCATCTGCTACATGGTTCATCTGAAAACGATAAGAAACCACACAAGACATTATGAACATAGAAACCACAAAACCACATACGTACACACATGCTATATAAGGAAAATGGCAATAAAAAAAAAGACATATACACATATACCCTTACCCATGGACCAAAGTAGTTTGCAAACGTCCTGTTGTGGTAATCAACATTTCCGGCAATAGCAGGGCAGTGAAGATGATAATTTTTCCAATATTGTACTTCTTCACAGTTAATCAGTACCGACCAGTGGGCAATGACTACCTCATTTTCATCCAACTTGTACGACTTTGGCAAGCTTCCCTGTACTACAACGTCATTGGAGATGATAGAAAGGTTGAACTGAGGTTCATCTATCAGCATTTGTTGTAGGGGGTCCTCAAGCGCTCCCAAATACACTTGGGTGTACGTGACACACTCGTGCGCAACATATGCTTCAGCGATACACCCTTCAGGTGCATATTTATTCTTCACATAGTCCTTGTAGGCTCCCAATTGTCTACAAGTTAACAAGTGCATGTTAAAAGGGGTAAAACTAAGACTTTACATATAAAAACAGAGGCAAACCAAATGTACCTTTTCATGGGATACATCCAAGTGTAGTGTACGGGACCGGTAAGCAACAAATGTTCGGGAAGATGGATCGTTAGGTGAGGCATGATGTCGAAAAAATTTGGCGGAAATATCCTCTCAAGCTTGCACATGATAAAAATGATGTCATCTTGCATCTCCCTGAGATCTGATTTTTTAACTTCCCTGGTGCATAACTTCTGAAAGAATCTTGACAAGGCCACCAACGGCTCCACCACCTCCTTGGGCAGGTACCCTCGAATGAAAATAGGGAAAATGCGTTGAAGCAGTACATGGCAGTCATGACTCTTTAATCCGTACATCTTATTGTCCCGGTAGTTAACACACCTGTTTATATTTCCTGCATAGCCATAAGGATACCTGCATGTATATATATATATATATATATATATATATATAGCCATAGGCAACAATTATATTTCTCGCATATCACCATAATCCGGTAAAAATTAAAGGCAAACCAATTTCCGTACTGCATAGTCATATATAAGAATATTTACCTGACATTACTCAGCCACCGAAAAATTTCATGCTTATGCTTCGGCTTGACGGTATAAGGAGCTTGCGGCATTTTTCTCTTACCATCTCGTAACCACAAATGTTTCCGCAGTCCCATAGCTTTCATATCAATACGTGCCTTAGGGATGTCTTTTGTTTTCCCCTCCAAGTTAAGAACTGTGCCCACCACACTTTCACACACATTCTTCTCTATGTGCATGACATCTAGGTAATGTCTGATAGGCAACCTGGGCCAGTAGGGGAGTTCCCAGAATATGCTCTTGTGTGTCCAAAACTTATACCTTTTGGGCTTGTCTGAAATTGACGCCACTATGTCAGGATGATTGCTCAGCTGGCCAAAATCATATTCATTCAACACTTCCAAAATTTCTTCCCCTGTCCATCGCCTGGGTGCCACACCTGTTTCCACAGTCACATCAAACGCGTCTGGATCCTGCCTAAATGGGTGATCATATGGAAGCCAACAACGGTGACGCATCTGAACAATTTTACTGCAATGCGGACTGCAACAATCAACCGTCATGCACTCTGAACAAGCCTTGTAACCCCTGGTAACGTTGCCCGACAACATACCGCGGGCAGGAAAATCACTGATGGTGCCAACAAGCATGACATGCATCTGGAACATCTCCTTTTTGAACCTATCGTAAGTGGGGTGGCCACACTCACTCAGGTACTTAAGCTCCTCAATCAAAGGCCTCAAATACACATCGAGACACTTTCCTGGATAACCCGGGCCCGGAATTAACAGAGTCAGCATATTGTATTCCTTCTTCATGCACATCCATGGTGGAAGGTTGTACGGTACCAAAATAACTTGCCATATACTGTATTGAAGACTCATGTTGCCAAAAAGGTTGAATCCGTCAGATGAGAGCCCTAGCCAAACATTTCGGACCTCTGCTGCAAAATGATCAAACTCCCTGACCATGTGCTTCCAGGCCTCTCCGTCGGAAGGGTGTATAAGGGTGTCATCGTCAGGCAAGTTCCTCTCAGCCCACCATCTCATTGCCTCGGCCGTGAAAGCACACATGAACAACCGCTCCAGCCTATCAATAAGCGGGAAATATCGAAGTATCTTCACAGCTTTCTTGTTGCCTGCAGGAGTCAACTTATACCTTTCTGTAAAACATACCGGGTAGGCTTCAAGGTCTTTGAGATCTTTTCCCCAGAAGAGAATACAATCATATCTGCATGCATGGATTTTGATGTAGGAAAGCCCAAGATCTTTCAGGATATGTCGCACCTTATGATGAGTGGTAGGAAGACGATGACCGGGTGGCAGTAGCGAAGCAGTCCACTTCAACCAAGAATCAATAGCTTTGACAGACATTTTGTTCTCCATTTTGAGCTGCATCACTCCCATCACACTTTCAAGAACAGTCTTACTACAACCGTCGTACAACGGAGTCTGTTGCAATGCAATCAGGTTGTTGTACTTGTCCATACCGCTTGTGTTGACATGAGCTCCAGGTAATGGTTCGACTGGCTCGATATGGGGGAAACCCTCAACGACGGGAGGGACATTTGGTGCTTCATCAGCAAATACACCGCTCTCATGAGGAAACATATCATTGATTAACATCGATGTTGGATCATAGGATGAACTGCCCCTCTCAGCAAAATCTCCATGATCATAGCGTGGACTGGCCCTCTCACCAAATTGTCCATGATCATGCGGACCCGCTACCGATGTTTCACCATGATAAATCCAACAAGTGTACTTATCCCAAAACCCGTATTTACTCAGGTGCCTCTGGACTTTATCAATGGGAAATCGAAATCGATCGCTGAAACACTTACATTCTTTACACGGGCAATAATGAAGTGTAGTGTCTCCACAATTAGCCTTCACAAAATCCACAAAACTCCTAATTCCCTCGTGATATCTGACATCCCATCTTTCGAGGCTCATCCAACTCTTACCCATCCTGAAAATTCTAACAATTTTACGTATTAATTATATATATATATACACACATTCACTACTAATAATCGACGCGATATCTCAATTCAACTCTAATTAAATCAACACATGCATGCATATATATATATATATATATATCGATCTAATCTCTGAATTCGATTCAGTACTCGATGATGGTATTCTCCTTTTTTCAATTCAAAACGTATTTGACTGGGTAGGAGGCTCTGTTAAGCCTGACTCCGATAACAATACGATAATACCAGTCGTTGATTCAGACACAAGATTAACTATAAGTTGTTTTCTCGTTTCGGTGACATCAACAACATTTCATATATATCTCACGAATTGGATTTGATCAACACACACACATATATATATATATATATACATACACATATACGTATATATACACCTACCTATATATATAGCTTCCCGAGTGATCGAGTTTTCGACGTGCGCCTTAATTTTGACAATATACCGAATGATCAATTTCAGAGCGTACGTTTTCCTTCTTTCGATTTCTCTGGATTTTCTTCGATCAAAATGATTGAATGATCGAGCTGCCGCATCCGGCATCTAATATAAGACACATTGCCGGCGACGGAGTAAGTCGCCGGAAATGAAGACATTACCGGCGACTTTACGCCGGAAAATCGCCGGAAATGTGTGGCTAGACATTACCGGCGACTCCAACCGTCGCCGGCAATGTCTAGCCACATATTTCCGGCGAAATTCCGACCGGAAAATCGCCGGAAATGTGTGGCTAGACATTGCCGGCGACGGTTGGAGTCGCCGGTAATGTTTTGGAACATTACCGGCGAGATTCCGGCGACATTACCGGCGACGGAGTAAGTCGCCGGTAATGATGGACATTACCGGCGACTTTTCTGGTCGCCGGCCTTGTTGGCCGGAATCTCGCCGGTAATGTTTCAATTTGTGGTAGTGTTAACAAGCCCTAATAGAATTAACCTACTATAATATCTCACTTTTTCTTCCTTTTATTTTTTATATTTCACTTTTCATCTGTTTTACACATTTAAGATGTTTCAACTATTTAAATTTCCAATTTTTTCATACACTGCTATAGTATATATCTCTAATTTTTTTCCCTCATTTCATCTAATTTTTTCGCTCCCCTAAAATTTTGTCATTAGAAAAATTTGGAGAACCCAGAAAACTAGAGAAAGAAAGTCAGGAAAGCGGCACCCGTTGAAGCCTTTGTTGGTGTGTAAAACTAAAACAACTTGACACGCTCCCATCATAAGCTGTTCTTAATTTTAATCGTTCTAAAATAAAGACGATACAACAACTCTCAGACTTTAATTGTTTCCCTAGAGCAAAGGATTTTTGGTGTAGATATCCGGAAAAAATTATGTAGCGAGCACAAGTGTGACAAAAATAACGTATCATCCGATGGCCCACAATGCATCAAATCTGATGTACTCGCTATACCAATCCCGTCTGCACACGACACCAACATGCAATGGGATCCCCGAATTGGCCAACGGTGAGGGCTACTCACAAACACCACGTACGCTAATGGGCTCTCAACTCTAGAGTCCTGACACTCTCTTATTCATTCATATCTGTAATTTAATTACCAAATATTATTGAAGCCCTTGTTTCGTCTTCTTCTTCTCCTCTCTCTCTCTCTCTCTCTCTCTCTCTCTCTCTCTGTCAGCTCAGAGTCGAGAGCTCAGAGAGAGAGACGGAGTGAGTGTTGGAACTCAGAAGAGACACTGGTCAGTTATGGATCGCCAATCACAACTTGAACAATCCTCGGACCCGACCGAGCCTGAGGTTGTCGTTGTTAACGTTGGCGACGGTCGTCGTCTTCACCACCGACACACTACCACCGCCGCCGCCTCTGTTCCTATTCAAAACACAGACAACAAGGTATAACATTTGATATGTATATGACTGTATATATTACACAATATATGTGGCTCTAAATATCTCAGCTTTTCTGCCCAACTAATTTTTTTATACATCAGTTTTGTTGATACATATAGGCCTGCATTGACATGTGTAAACTGCAGTTTTTGTTTAATGGCAGGAGTGCATTGTTATTTTAATTTCATCGATGTGAAAATTATGGTTCTTTGTTGTTAAGACTACTTGAGACTTAAGAGGGTGGTGAATTGTTTCAGGGGAAAGGTAAAAAGGAGAATTTACTGCTTGCATATAAGACACTAGGAGTAGTGTTTGGCGGACTAGTGACATCTCCACTATATGTTTATCCTTCAATGCCACTCAAATCTCCAACTGAAGATGATTATTTGGGGATATACAGCATCATGTTTTGGACTCTTACACTCATTGGGGCGATCAAATATAACTGCATTGCTCTGAAAGCAGATGATCAGGGCGAAGGTTAAAACCGGTCTCACCTTCGTATTGTTTGCTCGTACATAGATTGCAACGCCATATTAACTAGTTTCACACTTTCACTTTCACTAATCTCTGATGGATGGTTTGATCTGTGATTGCCTGCAGGTGGAACTTTTGCACTCTATTCATTACTTTGCAGGAATATGAATATTGGAATTCTTTCCTCAAGATCTTCAAATCCAAACTCAAGTCTTTCGCGCTCTATGTTTGATGAGGAGGGCAACGAAAAGCAGAGTAGGCTTGCGAAGTTTTTCAAGAAAAGTATAGTTGCTAGAAGGTTATTGCTTTTCATTGCTATGCTAGGAATGTGCATGGTTATTGGAGATGGAATTCTCACACCTGCCATATCTGGTATTTCCGTTGGCATTCAATCTTTCTCTTACCTTTGGCAAAGTATATTCGAAGAACTTTCTCTTGACTTTTGTATTTTTGTATCTTCAGTTTTGTCAGCAATAAATGGAGTAAGAGCACCTTTTCCATCTATCAGTTCATGTAAGTATGTATTTGTATCATCAGTATTGTGATAAGTATAGAGTTGATATACTTTTTCCAGATGAGGATGACCATGGTAGTATCAAGTTGTTGAAATCGTCTTTAGTTCATCTGTTACATTTGAGCCCTCATCTTTCTTGTGGTTTGTATGTTTCAGCTGTGGTGGAAGCAATTTCTGCAGTAGTCCTCATCGTTCTTTTCTTGTTACAAAAGTTTGGTACATCTCGAGTGAGCTTCCTATTTTCCCCCATTATGGGTGCTTGGACATTGAGTACCCCGCTTGTAGGAATCTACAGCATCATACACCATTATCCAGGCATATTTAAGGCTATATTGCCACACTACATCATCCGTTTCTTTCTGAGAAATGGTAAGGAAGGCTGGCTGTTGCTTAGTGGCACTGTCCTTTGCATCACAGGTGAATATGTTGTCCATATGATCTTTTATTACACAGAGTAGACTCGAGTATTATTGCTATTACTATTGTTTTCATTAGAATATAGAGAGAGATATGATTACCTTTGGATCATGTGTTACTACAAAGACAAACAAACTAGCTGAATTGAGAACATAGTGATGATAATCATGCAGAAGTGTTTTATCTTTCAGCTTGGAAATAACCATCTAATCTGTTTTACCTGTCTGATTCAGGCTCCGAGGCTTTGTTTGCAGACCTTGGTCATTTCAATCGAAGCTCCATTCAGGTAGTCTTCTATTGCATTTTTCTGTCTTGTTCCAACATCCTATTCTTATGTAGCTAATGTGACACGTTCTCCTTAACAGATAGCCTTCATGTGTACAATCTATCCATCTCTGGTTCTAACATATGCGGGGCAGACAGCATACCTGATCAAGAATCCGAATGATCACAGTGACGGGTTCTATAAGTTCATCCCAACTAGTATTTACTGGCCTATATTTATCATATCCACATTGGCTGCGACAGTTGCAAGCCAGTCGCTGATATCAGCCACGTTTTCTGTAATCAAACAATCTGTGGTACTTGATTATTTCCCTCGTGTGAAGGTTGTGCACACTTCCGCTAGCAAAGAAGGCGAGGTTTACTCCCCTGAAGTCAACCACATTCTCATGGTTCTTTGTGTTGCTGTCATTCTTATATTTGGAGATGGACAAGACATTGGAAATGCTTTTGGTACGCTAAGCTCAAATCTGTGCACTATTTAGATTCTCCCTTGTAAGCGTCACCGATCTCTAACTATTGCGACGATCTTGTTGCAGGTGTTGTTGTCAGCTTGGTCATGCTTATCACCACAATATTATTGACATTGGTAATGGTCATAATATGGAGAACACCACCGGCATTGGTAGCACTTTACTTCTCTGTGTTCTTTGTGATGGAGTTTGTTTACGTAAGTGCAGTCTTCACTAAGATCACTGAAGGTGGATGGATTCCTTTTGCCATATCCTTTATCCTTGCCTTCATTATGTTTGGTTGGTACTATGGAAGGCAGAGGAAAATAGAGTATGAATTGACTCATAAGATAACTCTAGACAGACTAGGAGCGCTACTATCTGATCCAAGTGTTCAAAGGGTTCCTGGATTCTGCTTCTTTTACACAAACATTCAGGATGGGCTTACTCCGGTTCTAGGACACTACATCAAAAATATGAAGTCCCTTCACCAGGTCACCATGTTCACCACTCTTCGATACCTGTTGGTTCCAAAGGTTGCTCCTCATGAGAGGATCGTTGTAAGCAAACTCGGCCTGACAGGAGTTTATGGATGCGTGATTCAGTATGGCTACGCAGATCGCCTAAACCTTGAAGGAGATGATTTTGTTAGTCAAGTCACAAACAGTTTGCTAGCACATGTACAAGACAACACAGACTGCGTGCCATCTGATCCTGCAGAAGTCCAACGAGAGATATCCAACTTAGAAGAAGCAAGGAGGGCCAGAATAGTTCATGTTCGAGGAAAGACTAGATTTCATATCGGCAAGAGCTGTGGCTGGTTTGATAGAATTATGCTAGCATTTTATGAAGTTCTGCACAGCAACTGTCGATCTGCTCTGCCAGCTCTTGGAGTGCCACTGCCTCAGCGTATCGAGGTTGGAATGCTTTATGAGGCCTAGAGGATGACTGCATTTGGCCTCCTATGAATCCCTCATATTTCAAGTGATAGAGAGGTTAGAGGTAGGATATAAGCAGCAGAAGTTTCAGAACGGTAGGTACAAAGAATGAAAGCCCTGAACAATAATCTCCTCTCCTTCGGCAAGTAATGTAGCAATGTTAGCCTTGAAACCAACTTTGCTTTAAGAATTATTCAAGAAATAAATCATCACATATTTGCTTGTCTAGTTTTGAACCATTGACTTTTTTATTTTTTCATTTTATTACAGAAGATCTGATGACAACGAGTCAGTACTTGTCATGTATGTTGGAGTAATTGGATGTACAAAGAATTTCTGATGAAAATGCATGTTGCAATTTTCAGACAAATTAGGGTGTAAAGTTAGCCTGCTGAAAAGAAAGCCTACTTGGTGAATCAATTCTTATTATAACATCATCTTCACCACCAGATTCATCACTGGAATCATCTTCTACAACCATATGAGTCTTTATTGGGTCTGTAGTTGACTCCCCTGGAGGACTTGACTTCCCGGCTAATTTTCTCACTTCAAGGTTCTTTCTGACAATGGAAGACCCTTCTGATCTGACGGAAACAAGTGGACGATTATCATGTAACAGAACATTTGGATATGACACTGTATGTGATGGTTGAGTAGGAGCACTTCTCGGCATACTTCTAGTTCGTGGGCGGACATTAATCTCAAATGGACAACATAAAGAGAAGTTAGTCATGATTACTCCAGAAGAGAAGTGCTTAGCCTAAAGACGGTGCAGGTTCCAATGCAAAACCATGATTATCCAACACTTTAGCATACAATAATTGAACATACCATGCTGCCATATCTGCTCAACTGCATTGCCCTTGTAGATAAGCTGTTAGCTTGTTGCTTATTCCATTCAGGACTCTGCTTTTGTTGCTTTGGCTTGAAGAACTGTTCAGGCCAACTCATAAGACCAGTATGTTCTTTACTAACTGCATGAGACAGAAATGAGGAAAGCCTTCTAATCAGAGCACTGTCAGATTCCAATGCTGTCATGTCGAACCCAACTCATAAGACCCGTATGTTCTTTACCAAGACTTCTGAGTGGATGATCAACTGCATGAGACAGACATGAGGAAGGCCTTCTAATCAGAGCACTGCCAGATTCCAATGCTGTCATGTCGAATACAATCACTCTTGATCTTGTTTCAACATGATAAGAGGACCCTTTATGAGAAAAACTGGTACGAGCTCCGGTGGTGCCTGTTACCATCAACCAGCAAAAGAAAAGAAATGAGTAATGTCTGGTATGTCATAATTCAAATTATAAATTTGGAAAATTTATCTTGAAGCAGGATTTATGTTACCTAATGTTTCCAGATTTTGGAAGCTTTGGTAACCATGTGAGGCCAATAAAGGTGCAGGTGATGTAATGAGTTCTTCTCTGATGCCTTCGGTTTTGATGAAGCCTTCTAATAGAAACCCAAATGAATGGTTAGGAATTTCAAAAAACTCTCCCCTTATGTAAATGGTCATCGTTGACCTTTCAGCAACAAGTGCTCTCAAATCCTGCATCGCCATCTTCTCAAACTTTTGTGGAAAGAGAAGTTTCAGAAGCATTATAGCACTTTCCTGAAAGCACATTGAACTAAACAAAATTAGTGGAGATAATAGGTGCATTCAATTACCAAATTTCACATCATATTATCTTTTCACACATCAAAAATTCATTCTTTATATTGTTATTTGGATGGTGGTGGATATATATTTCTCACCTGGAGGCAAGCAGGTCCATAATTCCATACTTCATTATATCAACAAAGAGAAGGAAGCTCTCACAGAATAGAAGTTTACTATTTAATTCAAACATACCATAAGAAGTCTTCTACGGAGGGATCAGACCTGAGCATTGAAAGTATCTTCTGATTTCAATGAAAAAACACAGAACCACCGAATCTGTGATGATATCACATATATATGGCTTTCCAGAAAGCACTTCATATAGTCCCAAAGTACTCCCATGAGTAAAAGTTGGATGTAGCGAGCGCTTGTTTTTAATGCTCTTACTCGCCCACTGCCACAAATAGTTCTTATTCATGATTTTATCCATCAGAAAATCAGGAAATATTGCCACACAAATGACTTTAATTACCTTGACTACCCCAGTGGAAATAAGCCAAATACCAGAAGTCTTGGAGCCCTCCTTGTAAAGGGTCACACCACGTAATTTCATTGTTTCCTTGGTAGAACCTTCAAGTGGTCCATGAAGGAGGCAGAGCTCCCATCAGAGGACTGAGATTAATCAAATCAGTTATTTTTCGAACCTTTACTAATTGGGGGGGGGGGGGGGGGGGGGGGGGGTTTCCTTAGAAGCTTTTTTAGGTCGGTCTGCATGAGAACAAATTAATAACTTTCCTATTATCTTGATCAGTCAAAAACCAAATAGCCATTGTCAAAATGAAAACACCACCAAGAGGTACCTGAACAGCATCATGAAGATGACGCATCTCTTTTTATTCCAGCAGACCAACCATGTCCAGGTTTTGAAGATAATCAATTAGGTGGTTCAGAACCGAGTATGTTACCTGTCTTGTTTCCACAACACGCAAAACCTGAATCAATTCTAAAAATTTATACTTCAAAGAAGATCATTTGACAAAATATTCTTCCTAAGCAAGAACATAGAGAATAAAAGTTTGAAGGCCAATGCACCTTTTCTAATAAACTTACAAACTGGGATTTAGTACTACTGCTCATCATATCACAAGAGGAGAATTAACTAAGGTACCTGAGGGAATGTAACACGAACATCTTCCAGGATTTTTTTTGCTTCTTCTCCTTCTGCCTCACTTTCATTAACAATGATTGAAGCAAAATCACTATCACCTAATTTTGCACAATCAGAAGATCATTATCACGATCAACCTCCACTGCATAATTTTGCACAAAGAACTATACATAAAGTCTCCATTTTGAAACTTAGAAACAAACCAAATTTTACATGCTTTAATAGGTAAAGTAGCAATTCAGTATCACCTGGAAATCAAGACAGCCTAATAGGGATTGGTTTTAAACTGAGGCAGACATTGCAAGAACAAATACAACTTTTCAACGGTAAAGAGTGTAGAGACCAAATTGTATTAGATATTAGGGATGAACTATCACCTATAAAATCGTGGAGTTGCTGTCTTGCAATTCTATGGGCTCGAAGAAATGCGGCACATATGGAACATGCAGATTCCAACCTTTCCACAGTGAAATAGGTAACCATCTTCTGTGGGAAAATGCTTGTTTGAAGGTACTTGTAGTAATTTGGGAAATGAACATGAGACTTCAAACCTTTCCAATCACATAAAGGCTCATCAGAAACCAAGTCAAACGCTTCATCTACTGATTGCATCAAAATATTTGCAGTAGATCGAGTAATCCTGCCCTCATCAAGCATGCTCCAGTAAGCAGCTTGAACTCCTGACAGTGAAAATCATCTTTTATTAAAATCTGAGGTAACGCACCTTTGAATTAGTACCCAGGCTTTTCCAACAGTAAAATAGATATGGTAGGTAAAAAACTAATAAAGCTTAAGAAATAAAATAAACTAAATTTACCATTTAAAAGCCGTTCACGTATATCTTTCAAATTTTTAGTGTCCAGATTAGTATCATTCTCGTCTGCAGTATGAGGATGTACAATTGTACACTTTCACTGCCCACATCATTTAAGCTAACAATGTATTTTTTCACAGTGGGGCCAGGGTCCCAACTCCTCGCCATCTCCAAGATCACCAAAAGCCTCTAATGCTTTGTTCAACATTTCATATTTTGTGTAGTCCAGTATGCGCCTCTGTTATATAAGAGAGATGGTATTAATAGAGGAACCCCTTACTGTTCTGGAAACATCTATATTCAGGACCAGTAGAATCCTCACCTTAGCTGACGATAGCTTATCCAGACCCAGAAAGTGTAAAACAAATTGTGGTTGAACCATTTACAGTAAGTGTCAAGAAGACAATTCCGCCAGTAAAGAAGACAAACTACAGAGATGAAAGCACTTTATTGTTAATATATCAATCATCTGATGCCCAAGATTCATTGCTGGCAAAGCTATCGTACTGAGCATATTTAAAGCTGTGGATGCATGAAAATTCCATGTGTTACCCGGACTCCTGTCTCAGAACTGATACATAGAACTGTCACTAGTACGCTACAAATGAACAAAATGTAAATTAATTAGAAGCAGTCAATTAAAGGAAAAAAAAATGGAAGGGTAATGAGATTAAGAAGGGGAATTAAAGTCTTTTCTTTCTTTAACTTGTAATCAGGGTGCTAAGATGAATTGAGTCAAACGACGAAACCATCAACTATGAAAGGGTAAGGCTAATGTTCCCTTAGTCCAAATGTATATTAATAATAGTTTACCTTAACAGATAGTGAAAGTGACAATGCTACAGCACCTCACAGACCATATGAGGATTATAGCCTCTTTCCAATCTAGACCATAGCCAAAATAGCGAAGCAAAGGAAACGATACTCCAACAACTATAATCCGGGAAATCTGTACATAAACATACAGAAGAACAAGGTAGGCCCAGGATTTTCCTGAAATAAAACTAGTCAGAGTTACAGAATTCGGTAAAATGGACATCAAAAGAAAAGAATCATTAGTAATAGGGACCTATATGAAGGATAACAGTAAGGGGAAAGGGTGAAGTACTGCATGGAAGTAATTATCTTAGTTTTCAGACTTACTAGCCAATTGTGCAGATTACTACAGAGCATGTATCGATATTGAAACCTCATTCTCATCTACCTTACCAGCTTGGGATTATTTTAATGAAAGTTTAGAGTTTAGACCACTACAATGATTAACTATTGAAGCCACATTGAAGTTGCTCCATGTCAAATTCAACTTTATGCCTCATTTAAACACCTTATACCTGGCTCACATTAATACATTCATTACACCATAGCTGACAGTGTGATTATACTTCTCTCATATAACTGCATGATAGATTCTTTTTACACCAGTCAATGAATAAAGCCACAGGACGACAGGCTCGCTATGCTCTCAACACTTTCTCAGTTCTTCCTCTCTACTCTTCTAGCATCCCTGCTACCTTCTATTTTCATTTTCATTTTCTATTCTTACTTTTATTTTGGTGAAAAACTTACTTGTTTGTATCTCTGCTAGTTCACCATAAACACGCTACACACAGTTTAGTGTTGTAGACACATACAACTGCAATTCCATCTATGTGATTATGATCACGCTGATAACATAAACAGATTTGCAGAGGATGCAAGGTGGATTATGTATGTACTGTTGCAAGTGTATGATAAGTACATGGCGTAAGAAAAGTGAGGATTACCATTTCGCAAGATATCGTCGCCATCTAAAAAACCTTCAGCTATAACGCGACTCCACTGAAAAGAAAAAGAGAGAAGGCATTTCATTATATGTACATAGCGAATAAGAGCATACTTAGTAATTTCTAACAGAATTTTGAGTGATTAAGATTCATTCTAATAAGTAATACAGATTTCCATTTATAACGGCCACCTTATCAAAAGGAACTTTAGGAGCTTTATGACGCAGCACAAGCAATAAAGGTTTCAAACGAAAACCTTGAGTAACAAGGGAACTGGATTCCACCAGAAAATTAAGAGAAACTCTCTTTGATGAATTGTATTAAAATCTGAAGTGTACAAAAACGTTAGACGAACCCGTCTAAATACAACTCTCAACCCTTGTAACTGCTAGGGGAGTTATTACAAATAACTGAAAAACAGAATTAATTCGGAGACTTAACTACGTAACTGAAAAAAACAGAATTTATTTTGAATTAACTTCGAACTTTGACTGCAGTTTTGAACGGCCAAACAACTCCAGAACGCCAAAATCCATCATACATCACAGCAAAGCTATGAGTTCCATCTGTTCTACATCAGTCCCTTCCACCTCCGAAGAACTCGAACCCGAGTTATGATCTGGATAAAGAACCTCATCTTCACGGAACTCATATAAATCTGCAACATTAAAAATATTGGAAATTCCCATGGAATCTGGTAACTCAATAACATAGGCATTATCATTGATCCGTTTGAGCACTTTGTAAGGACCATATTTCTTCGGTTTAAGCTTGCAGTAAGTGCCAACTGGAAATCTCTCCTTCCTCAGAAATATCATCACAGAATCGCCTTCTTGAAACACTTTAACACGTCGATGCCTATCCGCAGCAGCTTTGTACTTAGCATTTGTTTGCTCAAGTTTCTGCTTGACCTCATCTCGAACGGCTACCACTTCCTCAGCCAAATTTTTCGCTGCCACACTGGTTTGCTGCCCTCTAGGCAGTTTCACCAGATCTACAACATGGTTAGGTATAGCAGTATAAACAATGGAAAATGGAGACCTCCCAGTAGCACTATGGACTGCACTGTTGTATGCAAACTCCACCTGCGGTAACGCATAATCCCATTGTTTCGGCTTCTCTCCACAGACGCTTCGCACCATATTGCCCAATGTCCGGTTTGTAACCTTAGTCTGGCCATCAGTTTGGGGATGGGCAGTGCTGCTTCGATTCAAAGTAGTCCCAAACAGTCTCCACAAAGTGATCCAAAAATGGCTCAAGAACTTAGTGTCACGATCAGATGTAATGGATGTAGGAACCCCATGCAAGCGAACAACCTCCCTGAAAAACAGTTTGGTTATATTTGATGCATCGGCAGTCTTTTTGCAGGCTATGAAATGCGCCATTTTTGAGAACCGATCAACCACCACAAATACAGAGTCCACTCCCCTTTGTGTTCGGGGCAATCCGAGGACAAAATCCATAGCAAGATCCTGCCAAATATCGTTAGGAACTGGTAATGGCATATATAATCCAGTGTTTTGTACCTGCCCCTTCGAAGTTTGACAAATGTAGCACTTGCGCACAATAGTTCCAACATCACGTTTGAGCTGTGGCCAATAAAATCTCTCCTCCATCAATGCAATTGTTTTGTCACGGCCTAGGTGGCCACTCAATCCTCCACCATGCAAGTCCCGAATGAGCTTCTCCCTCAAAGAGGAAACTGGAATACACAGCTGGTTGCCTTTGAACAAATATCCTTCATTAAGAAAGTAATCTACCATTGGCTCTTGATTGGTGCACTTTGTCCAAATTTCCCGGAAATCGTCATCTCCTGCATATAATTCCTTCAGACATTCAAACCCCACAACTTCCTGAGTCAGCGTGACTAATAATGAAGCTCTTCTACTCAGTGCATCCGCCACACGATTTGTCTTGCCGGAAGTATGCTTGATAACGAACGAAAACTTCTGCAAAAAAGTCATCCATCTAGCATGCATTTTATCAATATTTTTCTGGCTGTTAATATACTTCAATGCTTGATGATCTGTAAACAAAACAAACTCCTTCTGGATAAGATAGTGCTCCCACTGCTTCAAAGCTCGAACAACCGCATAGAACTCTTGGTCATAAGTACTCCACTTTTGACGTGCATCGCTCAACTTTTCAGAAAAGAATGCAATTGGCCGCTTGTCTTGTGAAAGCACAGCTCCGACTCCCACACCGCTGGCATCACATTCAACTTCGAAAACTTTCTCAAAGTTTGGAAGAGCTAGAACCGGTGCGGTGCAAAGCTTTTCTTTTATTTCTGCAAAGCTTCTCTCTTGCTCCTCTCCCCAGCTGAACCGGCCCTTCTTCAAACACTCTGTGATAGGTGCAGCAACGGTGCTAAAATGCTTCACAAATCTTCTGTAAAAGGTGGCCAAGCCATGGAAACTTCGAACTTCAGAAACTGTCTTTGGAGCTGGCCACTCAAGGATTGCCTTGATCTTCTCGTCATCTACCTGGATACCATTCTCACCAACAACAAAACCCAAGAACAGTAGCTTATTTGTGCAGAAAGTACATTTTTTTAGGTTCACATACAGCTTATTTTCTCTCAAAACATCTAAAACTTGTCTCAAATGCACAAGATGTCCTTCTTTTGTGGTACTATAAATTAAAATGTCATCGAAATAAACAACGACAAAAGAACCAATAAATGGTCGAAGAACCTGATTCATGAGTCGCATGAAAGTGCTAGGCGCATTTGACAATCCGAATGGCATCACCAACCATTCAAATAATCCGTCCTTGCTCTTGAACGCTGTTTTCCATTCGTCTCCAGGTCGTATGCGAATCTGGTGGTAACCGCTTCGCAAATCTATCTTGGAAAACACCCTTGAGCCGCCAAGAACGTCCAGCATATCTTCTAACCGTGGAATGGGAAACCTGTACTTGACTGTTATCTTGTTGATTGCCTGGCTATCAACACACATTCGCCAAGTCTTGTCTTTCTTTGGAACCAGCAAAACAGGAACTGCGCAGGGACTCAAACTCTCCCGGATAAATCCTTTCCGCAGTAATTCTTCAATCTGTTCTCTTAGGATGTCATTCTCCTTGGGGCTCATCCGATAATGGGGCAGATTCGGAAGGCTAGCTCCAGGCACCAAGTCAATTTGGTGTTGTATGTCTCGCGTAGGTGGCAGCTCGTTTGGCAGATTTTCAGAAAGTAATTCCTGAAATTGATCCAAAATCTTCTGCATATCTTGAGGAATGTCACCTTCTCCTCTGCCAATTTTCAACAACCCCTTCAACACCAAGGGACAAAAACACTCCGCTTCTTTGACAGCCTCGTTCAACTCCTGCTCGTTGCTAATTAGGGTTAGGAAACTAGAACTCTTCGTCTTGGGCTCAACAGGTTGCTTTGAGGGCTGTGTAGTTGCCATTGCAATTTTCCGGTTGTTCCAAGAAAACAGAATGACATTATCTCGTCCCTTGAAAGTCGCATCCACATCAAATTACCAAGGTCGCCCTAACAAAATATGGCATGCATCCATGTCAATAACATCACATAATACTTCATCCCTGTAATGCTTACCAATAGACAGTGGCACTCGGCAAGTCTCAGCTACACGAACCGAAGGGCCTTTTTTAACCCACCCTAGTGAGTAAGGGCTGACATGAGGCTCCGTAGATAGCTGCAAATACTCCACCAAATTCTTTGACACAAAATTCTCGCAACTTCTATTGTCGACGATCACATCACATACCTTGTTTTTAATTGAGCAGAGGGAACGAAAAATACTATGACGCTGCCCTTCCTCCTTTGGTGCCAAAAGAACTCTCTGCAAAACCAAGGTAATCTTCTCCATTCCTTCCTCAACTGCAAATTCAGCCCCTGCATATTCATCTTCCCTGACTTCATTGTTTTCTTCATCTTCATCGGCTTCTTCGATAAAATTAGTCTGCTTCCGCTCTGGACAAACGTTAGAACGATGCCCTGGTTTTTGGCAACGGTAACATATGTCTATTATGGGCTTAGCATACGGATTCTGGGACTGGTTTCGGGGCTGCCCTCTGTTGTAGTTCCGGCTGCTGCCTTCGTTGAAATTTTTGTTTTGGCCAACTGTTGCTGGTTTTGTCGATCCTCCAATATTCTGCTGCTGTGCTTTCCCTTTATCTCCTGAGCCACTAGAAGCACCAGCAGTATATTCAGAGGCTTCCGTCGTGTTCCTGCGGAAGTTGGGTTGGCGTTTCTCCTTCTCCAATAATTCAGCCTTCAATGCCATGTTAATCGCCTCCTGCACAGTCCATATATTCTGCATACCAATTTTTTCCTGGATGGAAATCTTCAGCCCATTGTTGTACCTCGCGACCTTTTGATTGTCAGTCTCTGTCAAATGGTTTTGCTCCGCCAAACGCATGAATTCTTCAGTATATTCAGAAACTGAACGGGTGCCTTGCGCACAGCTTAGGTACATACGGTAGAGAATCTGCTCATAATCTGTGGGCAGGAATCGTTCCATCATCAGCGACTTCATCTTCCGCCATGTTCGAACCCGCTGCTTTCCTTGCCTCTGTCGTAAATTTTGCAATTGATCCCACCAAACAGCCGTTGTAGCTTTTAGACGGAAAGCTACCATCTTCACCATCTTATGCTCATGAACCTCCATAATATCGAAAAACCTCTCCACTTCTACAAGCCAATCCAAGAAGTCTTCAATCTTCAAATTTCCCCAAAAGTTGGGAATTTCTGCTTTAATCCGATAATCGCCAAAATTCTCGTAATTGCGATTACGATTACGAGGATTATTAGCCGGTGGTGGTTCTTCAAGTTCTTCTTCTGACTCTGACTCACTATCTGGAATAAGTTGCCTCCTATTATCTCTTCTCTCGCCATCTCTACCTTCTCTTCTTTCGTCATCTCTGCCGCCTCGCCTATGGTTGCCACCAAGAGCTTGCAACAACAACTCTCGCATCTCCCCAAATTGGGTGGTAAGGTTGTCGATCCGTTGGTTTTGAGCGTCCAAATCCGCTCGAGTAATTGTGGCTGGGACATCAGCTTCACGATCACCCATGATAAGACAAGAATACCGAGACGGGAGAGACCCGCTCTGATACCACTTGACGCAGCACAAGCAATAAAGGTTTCAAACAAAAACCTTGAGTAACAAGGGAACTGGATTCCACCAGAAAATTAAGAGAAACTCTCTTTGATGAATTGTATTAAAATCTGAAGTGTACAAAAACGTTAGACGAACCCGTCTAAATACAACTCTCAACCCTTGTAACTGCTAGGGGAGTTATTACAAATAACTGAAAAACAGAATTAATTCGGAGACTTAACTACGTAACTCCGAAACTGAAAAAAACAGAATTTATTTTGAATTAACTTCGAACTTTGACTGCAGTTTTGAACGGCCAAACAACTCCAGAACGCCAAAATCCATCATACATCACAACAAAGCTGTGAGTTCCATCTGTTCTACATCACTTTAGATTATGCTCTTACCTCAAGATAAAAATTAATGTATTAGCAATGTAGGCAACCATTTCCCTGTCAAAAGTTGTGTAGAGTATGAGGACATGGTTAATCCAAAAATAAGTAAACTAGTAAATGGTCGATTAGCACTTTTAATTTTTAAGGCATGTCACATATAATAAAAAGTATATACCAATGATCATCAATTATCAGCATATATATGAAACTATTAGAATGAAAACAACAGCCTCAATATATACCAGAAATGATGCAAGCTTTGCTGGCTTTCACCTTTAAAAGCTGTCTTTGCAACCGCAGCATAAAACCTATCCAAAGAACATATTATCATACGAATGTATCCTTCATTAAGTTCATTGTGCAATGACATTCTACCAGACCAATTACCTTACATTCCTAAGGTCATCACAGTCAAAACGCCTGACACAGCGGCACCTTCTTGAGCCTGTTCCACCATAATAAAAAAGAATCACTCAGTTTCCCCCATAAACGAAATATGCAGGGAATCACTAATTCCGGTATAAACAAGAAAGTCACGCTGGAACAGAAGTTAGGCACTCTAATCATATGAACATGTTAAACCACCATAATTATCTTTAGTTAACCATGTCTAAATTCAGTATATCAATTTAATATGTTTAATCAGTAATAACTACAGCAGTCAGTGGCGGATCCACGTATAGGCGAGGGTGGGCATGCTAATGTTGAATAGGAGCATACAGTGAAGTAGGAAACATAGCTCACAGCAACAGTTAGTGTGATCTCTATCACAGTGTCATTGAAAATGAACCCTAGCCACACGACAGATACTATCCCAAAAGCGAGACCGATACATACACTGGACAAGTGAAACTAATTATATAAATCAGAGCAAACTAGTTCTCTTTGCTTAAGGAAAATATCAGACATACGCTCCAAATGCAACTTCAGATAGAAATCTAATTATGGCAGCCCAGTTATAGCTTTTTCCAAGGACCATTTGATAGAATAGCTGATAGACCACAATTGTTGTCCTGAACATGAAATTGAAAACAACCAGAGAAGAAGAAAATATGTAAGGGGATAGTAAAACAACATGAATGAAAACGACTTAAGGACTCTCTTTACACAAAATATTAAATTAGTAGAGAATAAAGGCAACAAATAATACTAGATTACTTTGAATATATACCCATCATTCATCAAGGACTCTCCTTCAATTATTGTACTCAGTTTTTTGCTTGCGCCAAGCTCTTTCAATAGAGCAACAACAGCCACAGGATCAGTAGCACTCAGAAGTCCACCCAACAATAATGACGTTTTCCAACTCCAGCCTTAAGGGACGTGAGCTGAAATAGTATACCACAACAATAAATACACAACACAAGATTATAATCTAAGCAAGGTATTGAATACCTTCAATGCAGATCCGAGACAGAAGGTTGATATCAAAACACCCGGGCCAGCTAGTATAATCATTTGAGCCATACACCTCTGCATGAAATTTGCAAAACAATCAGCATTGACATCATTTCAAATCAAAGTTTGCACAAAATCACAAGCTTGAATTGCACCAGGGTTGTTATTCTTATGTCACGGATATGTTTCAGACTGTTAACTGTTAGTGATTCAATGATTCAGCTATGTACATGAGTGTACCATAAGTTGAACTAAGCTCTAGTTGAGTGACAAAATTTAGCATTTATGCGGAATTTGAATGTCTCTTTTCTCACTTTAATTTTTCATAGTGAATGAACACTTCGAACAAAAGAAGGGCACAAAGAAAAACAGAAGATAACCACCCTCCAATTAAAGTAAGTTTAAACGAAAAAATGAATGAAGAATCAAAACACGGGCCTAAGAAAATGTTCCTACAGCGGACGAAAGTGTGAGCAAGAAAATGAACCTTTATTTGGTGTAATTCCATAGAAAATGCACTCTCAAAAAGAAGGGCAGGAAGAAAAACGGCCAATAGAAGGTCAGGATCAATACCAGCCCCTGCATGAAAACCATTGAAGCTGCTTAAAAGATGACTAACAAAATATATGAAATGACTAACACAAAAAGTCCAGTCTGTAATAAGTTTTGTCAGAAAAGATGTAGTTGGAACTTACAAATTCTAATGCCATCTCCAAGCTTCCCCATACGATGATGTGTACCATATTCTGCACAATGGGAATCATTTGTTAATGTATTACCAATGCACACAAACACTCACTGCTCTTACAAGCACTCATGTATCTTGCTAGAGTTCACTGTCCAACACCAACATCATTTGGTACCAAAAAAAAACTAAAGCAGCATTTTTCGTCAACGAGTTGTTTAGCTATCTACATCCACAGCATTATTCCTCAAATCACTTCATGACTTTTGCTCTTCATTCACATAACAAACTTCCCCATACAAATTCAAACAAAAAAAAATTCTAGAACTAATTATAAAAATCTAGTGTATGATAATCAGGCATACTTATCCTCTATTTTCAAAAACTTGCCTAGTGAGTATCCACCGTCCCATGGGACAGTCAAACACTCATACTGTCAAACAAATCATACTATTTATAGAAACTCATGCATCTCACATTTTAATTGTTGCTATGCTACTCTGGAACTCGATCCAAATTCTCACCGACTAAGCTAAGATTACAGAAAACTCAAAATTAAAATATTTTAAATAATAATTGACTATGCTCATGAGCCTCCAACTCTGATTTTCCAGAACAGATCACCAATACAAGCTAAAGCTAAAGCTAAAACTTAAAACCTATCATTCTGAATCTGAAAATTACAGAAATCAAAGACGATTATGCAGATTTAACTCTACAAGTATTGAAATTGAGTAAGCAAAACACAGAGACTACAGAGAGAGAGAGAGGAGGAGGAGGAGAAGAAGAAGAAGAAGAAGAAGGCCGATGGAAATGCCGAGCACGAGCAAACCGACGGAGGGAACTCTAGTACCACGCAACACATGCCTACACGCGATTCCTAACACCATGCACAGTCCGACGAAGGCTACGGCGTCCGATGGATTCGAGCTGTCTTCGGCTCCTTCATCCGCCGCCGTGGTAAGGATTCGGTACGGCAGCGAAGATGAAGATTCGGTCACCGCCGACGTTCTCTTCGCCGGAAAATTCTCGATTGTGTAGTTGCAGTGGAATCAGGGGAGCTTTTTCGTCTGTAAAAAAGAGCTGTAGTGGAATCACGGGAGCTTTTTAGCTTTCGTCTGTGAAAAATGAGCGGTCTTAGTGGTAAAGCTTCAAGACTGCTCACTTATATATATATATATATACTGGCGATGCACTTTTTTTTTAAAAGAGAAATAAAAAATCGAATTTTTATTTTTCCTAATATTACATAAAATCTTTTTCTTTTTTAAAAAATATATAGATAAAACATTTGAGATGTTTAAATCGGATAAAAAATAATCTGATTATAAAAGTCAGTTGTTGTTGAAATTTTTGTTTTGCAAATAATTAATTCCACCGTTTATATATCTTTCTTGTTTTTTTTCTTATTTAAGGTAAATTTGGATAATTTGTATGACAATTGAATGATTGACAAGACAAATGATGTGTGACAAATCATCGCATTTTTTGTGGTTATGACCGAATGATATATGCCTAACTTCCACACCAAAAATTCATGTAAATTCGGCCTCCTGCAGTGGTGGTCGTTGGTCGAGTTGAAAACTTAAAGAATATATTCTTTGAGATATTATTATTATTATTTAAGACGACCAAATTGCTATTTGAGTTCACTACTGAATGCACAATATCGCTGAGGAACGGGTTCACACACGAAACAGGTGGGATTTGTCCATGAAAGATGTTCCATTACATGCAATGGTAGGTTAATAGTGCAAGAAGTTTGAGAGCACTGTGTCTCAAATTCAATATAACAAAACAAAAACAGCTTTCATGAGAAGTAATCGGGTCTCCTTTTAGTAGACACTCTCACGATAAATATATATTTTCAAACTATAAAGAAACTAGAGACTAGATGGGTTAATAATGAAGCTAAATGCTAGATTATATTGTACATCGAAAGTTTTTTTTTTCGTTTCTTTCTTGGATAGTCTGTATATTATAGTGAGAGTTTGAAACCTGTGTAAATTATAGTTCCGTTCATAATCGGACTATAGAGCTTTGATTTGTTATCTATTTCGATTTTAGAGTATTATATTGTAGGATTAGGACGTTAATAATATATAGTCAATACTACAAAAGAGCTATAGAAAATTAGATCTGGGTACCCCACGTGAACTACAAAACAAGATTATGGGCTTTCTTACAAGATTTGATTAAGCTAGGTGACGACTTGCCAAGTGCTAAAATATTAATTAATCTATGATACTTGATCTTAGCCATAAGAAATTTAACTTTAGTGAGTTTAATCCAAGCGACGATGCTTATTGTTTGACATGTCCCATCATGTTTGCTAGTTTTAAAGTTAATTGCGACCTAATTCTGACTTAATTAGGCAGCGGCATCAATTAATATGGCTATGCTTATAGGCGGGACATATAGGCATTTGTGAACCATTGCTTGTTCTTCTTTTTACTTCTTTAACTATCACACAGTAAACAAAATGAATCGAGGGCAATGCATCACGGACCATTAAACATGATTGTGTTCTTTAGGAATCTTTACCGTATATGGTGATTCCACTTTAAAAGGTTCAAAATTGAAGACCGAAGATGGTATATAACAAAATATTAATGAAATTATGTAAAAAAAATTCCGTTTTCATCACGGTACCTCAATACCTATGCATTCGTGACTGTCAGTACGTTGGCCTAACTGTAAATCATTTTGTAGTTACTTCTACAATTTACTTGTCACGATTTTTTTCCGGATAAAACTATTCAATCATCCAAAAACTCTAACCGGTAAAAAAATAAATAAATTGGGCCTTGGTATGTGAGTCGGGCTTGATCCATACTTCTGAGCCCACTGTCCAATGGCAAAAGGCCCAAAGCTGACCCAAATCTGCAAAAGTTAAAAAAATAAAATAAAATAAAAAGTAAATTAGAAAAACAAATTATCCGGTTGAATATCATCACTGCAAATCCTTTTTCTTCTTCTTCATCATCATCATAGAACTAGCATGAACCACCTGACCTCCACTTTTCTCGTCCTCGCGGTTTTGATCTCCTGCACCGCCGTCGTCTACGTCAGATCCGACGCCTCCGATCACCGCTACAATGAAGGCGACATCGTCCCTCTCTACGCCAATAAGGTCGGACCGTTCCACAACCCCAGGTAACCTTATCAAAATCTCAATCTCAATCTCTAACAGATCCGATCGGAGATTCTGTTACTGCCAAACACGGCCTTAGCTTTGCTCTGTGTAAAACGACTAATGTGTATTTGTTTTTTGTATTTGTGTTCTTTTTTGTTTTGGTTTCAGTGAGACGTATCGCTATTTTGATCTGCCTTTCTGCTCTTCAGGTTTTTATCTCGAGCATTTTTCTTTTTTATTGTTACATTACGTATATGAAATGTGATTTTTACTATGCACTGTAGAAAATGAGATCGTTGAATACCTACATTTTAGCTGTGAAATTTTACTTTTTGTCTGCTAACATGTACCTATACAAATTTCTAATTGGCAGAAATTTATGATCACGAAGCGTTTTGATACAATTTCGTTGTAGACTTGTTCGTCAATATATGCAGATTCGTATACAATATGATTTTAAGATGAATAAAGTTGTGTGCACTTTTTATTTTATAAGATATGATGGAGAGTGATGTGAAGTTTGATTGGTGGTAGGTGATGTGAAGGAGAAGAGGGAAGCACTCGGGGAGGTGTTGAATGGAGACCGTCTTGTCAGTGCTCCTTATAGACTCGAGTTTAAAAAGGAGAAAGACACGGAAGTTGCTTGTAGAATGAAGCTGAACAAGGAGGCAGTTGCGAAGTTCCGAAAGGCTGTGAAAAAGGATTACTATTTCCAAATGTACTATGATGATTTGCCGATTTGGGGGTTTTTAGGGAAGGTTGACAAGGAAGGAAAATCTGATCCGAGTGAATACAAGTATTTCCTTTACAAGCATTTCCAGTTTGAAATTCTTTACAACAAAGACCGTGTGATTGAAATTGGTGCCAAGATGGATCCACATTCAGTTGTGGACTTGACGGAGGATAAGGATGTTGATACGGATTTCATGTACACTGTGAAATGGAGGGAAACGAATATTCCATTTGAGAATAGGATGGACAAGTACTCTCAGTCATCTTCACTTCCTCATCACTTGGAAATTCATTGGTTCTCAATCATAAATTCATGTGTCACAGTTCTCCTTTTGACGGGTTTTCTTGCAACGATTCTCATGCGAGTCTTGAAGAATGATTTCATGAAGTGAGATTTTGTTAACCGAGCGTGCAATCTTTTGGTTATCTGTTTACAGTTTACAGTTCATTGTCACTTAACATATATTATATTCTTAAAAGGTATGCACAAGATGAGGAAGCAGCCGATGATCAGGAAGAGACAGGGTGGAAGTACATTCATGGAGATGTTTTCCGGTTTCCCAAATACAAATCGTTGTTTTCTGCCGCTCATGGTTCCGGAACTCAGTTGTTCACTCTGTAAGGATCTTATATTTGTTCAGATATATGATATTTGGTTTCCTACATGTCTGTTATTAATGTCACTGTATTTCTCTTTTGTGCATTTCCAGCACAGTATTCATTTTCATGCTTGCACTAGTTGGTGTTTTCTATCCATACAACCGAGGAGCATTATTCACTGCTCTGGTGGTCATCTATGCACTGACATCTGGCATTGCGGGATATACTTCAACCTCTTTTTACTGTCAGCTTGAAGGGACGAACTGGGTAAGTGAAATATGGCCTCTCTTTCTCTCGCCCTCTCTCTCTGTGCAACAGTCGTAGCTTAATGGAATCGTTTCTTTTCTGATTGACAGGTCAGAAATTTATTACTTACTGGGTGCCTTTTCTGTGGACCTCTGTTCCTGACATTCTGCTTCCTTAATACAGTTGCAATTGCTTATAGTGCAACTGCAGCTCTTCCTTTTGGTACTATTGTGGTGATTGTTCTTATCTGGACACTGGTAACAGCACCGTTGCTTGTCTTGGGTGGTTTTGCCGGGAAGAACAGTAAGGCTGAGTTCCAGGCTCCCTGCCACACCACAAAGTATCCTCGAGAAATACCATCTCTACCATGGTACAGGACGACTGTTCCCCAGATGGCAATGGCAGGATTTCTCCCTTTCAGTGCTATATATATTGAACTTTACTACATATTTGCCAGTGTCTGGGGTCACAGGATTTACACCATCTACAGCATCTTGTTTATTGTTTTTCTTATTCTTTTGATTGTCACTGCCTTCATCACTGTGGCTTTGACCTATTTCCAACTTGCTGCTGAAGATCATGAGTGGTGGTGGAGGTAAAAAAGTTCTCTTTCTAGTGTATTTTTTTAAGCACTTAATTGTTTCATGGTTTTTGTGTCATGATATTGCCCAAGTCTGAATGTGGAGTCATGTTCTGTCTTCAAGTTTTCATATCATAAGTTCATGATATCACTTTCCATAGAGTTATTACTGTGTTATTATTCTTTTCACTTTCTGATGTTTGTGTGGGTCGGGTGAATTTATGCCTATGTATCTAGGCATAATTGACCTAGGTCTGAGTATGAAATGTATACTCTTCCCTACACCAAATGTATACTATATGCAGTTTATAATAAGCAAGAAACTTTTGTTATGGTCACTTTTGTGGACTAATCAGAGTTCTTGATTTGCGGCAGGTCATTTCTATGTGGTGGATCTACTGGCCTATTCATCTATGGTTACTGCTTGTACTACTATTATGCCAGATCAGACATGTCTGGTTTTATGCAAACATCATTCTTCTTTGGTTACATGGCTTGCATTTGCTATGGCTTCCTTCTTATGCTTGGCACAGTCGGATTTCGTGCCGCTTTGCTCTTTGTTCGCCACATTTACAAGTCCATCAAGTGTGAATAGTGGGTTATTTGGATCTTTTGGGCGCATTGGTCCTTGTTTCTTCCTTTGCTACATCGGAAAATGTCTACGAATTTTGGTAGAAGGTAGGTGACAGAGTGCCTTCAGAAGCAGCAAGGTAGGTTTCCTGAATTAAAGGTCTTTCAGAGCCCCCTGTGTGGCGCTTGCTCTAAGCTCTAGGAAGATAGTTTAACTACTATTCTTCACTATTTAGTGTATCTATGTGACACTGGAATAACTTTATTAACCACATTTTACATACTCCGGAATGGCTTTTTCCTGTGTTCATTTCAGAGTAACTTTAGCCTTATTTTTTTTTTCTTATTGCTTCACATGTTTATATTCTATTTAGTCTAAACGCTTACCTGAGGACTGAGGTCAATAAAATCAGTTCAAACTACACTATGTAACGATGGACACAAAAGCAAGGATAGCCCTTGCATCAACTTTGGCCGAGTTGCGAGCAATACTGTAGCCTTTTTAAGTAGCTAACCACAGACATCCGTTTCATTTACAGTAGCTACTTCTAAGGAGTTGAAGACCCGATCTGCCACAAGTGGCTAAGTTAGTATGAGTCATTATATGCTATTCTCGTACTGATCAAGATTGAGTCTCTTCGATGTTTATTGAGGTTAAATCTTAATGCATTTCGGGGATTTTTGTGTTATATCAATAAGCAGTCTTGTTTTGGTGGTCAGTCATATTCAATAACCGTCAGAACTCATTGATCAGTAGAACATGACTATCAATCAAATCTTCTTCATCATGCTTCGATGTGGTTACTACGTAAGCTCATTCCTCACCATCGCGTCATCTACAACTATTATGTAATTTTGACTTTAAAATAGATATTTATGGTAAATTAACAGATGATTGATCATGTAGAAGATTATGATCATTATTCGACCAGAATTGTAGGACATCCATTAAGATCAATAAACTTCAAGAAGAGGCACCAAGAACTCTCACGATGCTGATGCCCTAATTCTCTTTGATACTCCTCTGTTCTCCACTGCAATGACGAAGAAGACGTCGAAAGGCCGCCAGAAGATCGATGTCAAACGGATAGAGAATTCCAGCAACAGTCAAGTCACCTTCTCGAAGCGACGAGCCGGCTTATTCAAGTAAGCTAGCGAGCTGAGCGTGCTATGTGGCGCCCATGTTGCGGTGATCGTGTTCTCCGCTACCGGGAAGGTGTTCTGTTACGGCCACCCTGACATTTCATCCGTACTCGAGAGCTATCAAAATGGCCTTAGCTCAGTCGTTAACGTCCACGGCGACAAGGCTTTTGACGATGTGGCGGTGGCGGAGTTCAACGAAGAGTACGTACGTGGAGGCGGAGAAGGAGTACGAAGAATTGAAGATACAAGCCGATGAGAACAACAAGAAGAAGAAGATCATGATAATGATGAAGGAAGTGAATATGAATCGAGATGGTTTTTGGTGGGATGAGGCTGTGGATTTGGGAGTGATGGATGAAAGAAAAGCGAGGCATTACGTACGTGAGTGCATTGGAAGAGGTGAGGCTAAAGGTGGCTGCTAGGGTTCACCGGCTTTGTCATGTGCCGTTTATACCGGCGAATAATTGTTTTGGTAGTACTTCAGGTCAGGATGACCAATTCGGTTCGGGATATCATGGTTTTGGGGGTTAATTGCTTAAGTTTGCAACAAACTTTGTTCTGCTTTAGATCATATGCATTTTCAGTTTGCTGCTAAGTAACAACTTAATGCACTTTACATAGAAGTGACGAAGTTAATTTGTATCACGTACGTATGTGGTGACATGTTTTTTTTTGAAGGGGTGGTGACATGTTTATTTCGATTGTGAATGTTCAGCAGTACCTAGACTGTTTGACAACCAAGTATAGCAAACATCTTAATTAGCGTACACGATGCTTCTGATCGAATTTTCAAAGTAAGTTGTCCTATAGCATTATGGACCAATTCAATCTTGTGCAAATCAACTCCAATATTCTCCATATCTAGATCGAGAGAACTCGATAGTTCATGATATCTAATTGACAAAACAGAATCAAATTTAAGATATAATTTGAGGCAAAACATTAGTGATGTACAAGTAATTAATCACAGATATACGTACATAGATCGACGAAAATCTCAATATATATAGCTCTCACCCTTCAATAAAACGCTCATAAACAAAAAAATATCATCAAATTAAGTAACAAAGAGATTAAGGTGAGAATACAAGGGATTACAAACAAGTATTTCATTCAGAAGTATGTCCTACGTGTTGTTTCCCTTAACCTTTATATGTGTTACACATGCAAAACACTTAGTTGACTTCATCAACAAATACGTGGGAAGCCAAAAGTTTTGGAACCTTCCAAAAAGTAGTGACCAAGTCTATCTTATAATCCTACGTCGATCCCCAGAACGATATCATGCGCCCTAAAAGCGTCGTAAACGTAACTCCTGTTAATACCCAATACCGATATGAATATTGGATATTGAACAATAATGTATATTGATGACAGTCGCATATCGGTAATTGTTAAGATATCGTTGTTGCATTGCTTTCAATATCACTTTCTGCTTTCTCCAAATATAACTCGCTCTCGCTGCTAAGAATAACAACGGTTAAGAAGAGACGAGAGTAACCCGCCTTCAACCATCCGATGTCTAAGTCAGAAACGATATATAAGCTTTATAGGATAACGGCGTGATTGAGTATTGAATGCGTACCATTTAATGCTGAGTTGACCGGTATATATTGGTAGTTGGAACTTGGGCTCCTATCATTTATTCGATGTGGGACTAGTGTGTGTATTCCTTTCGCTGAGGTGCTGTCCGATTGATTTCCTGTGCGGCGCGTGGGCGCTATCCTTATCGATATGCGAGTGATGTTGGTCATCGGAGTTGGAGCTTTCCTGTCGGTGGTTCCTGTCACGGTGACGGTGAGACATATTTGTATTTATAATTAAACCGTTAAGTACGTATTGAGAGGTGATAAACTAGGTCTATGTACAACTCCTTTCCGCTGTGGGAGACGACTCATCTTTCTAATTCCTCCTCTGTTAAACAGAAGTTGAAAATGTCAAGGTTCTGCCTCATTCTTTCCTTGTTGCAACTCTTCGTTACTATGCTCACTCCTTGCTCATAAACCCAACTCAAAGATATCTGCATGCAGCATAGTACCAAATCAATCATAAGACAAATAATTAAGTAGACCGTAGCGGAGATTGTTAATCATGATGTTAGTACATACGTGAGCAGTTGTTTTTCCTTTGGCTAGGGCAATCTCTTCGATGACATCGGAACCAAGAACTCTATTGTCACCCCATTTAGTCCTAGCAGCACCGAGTGGAGAGTAAGCCGTTACATGAATACCCTTTGCCTTGCAGAAGTCCCTTGGTTTCTTCAGCTGCCAAGCTGGGTTCATCTCCAACTATATACACATGAAGATCATTGATATAAGGTATTAATTGACTAATAACTAGGACTAACGACTATCTGAGATTCTATGAAGAGAGTAGGTAGCTCCTCAAGCGTGATTCCTAAACTGTGGGACTACATATCCTTAATTTTTTTGCCGGTCAATTATTGCAACCTCTCCTGAAATGAACATGAACAATATATATATATATGTATATGAATGTCCCCCAAAAAATTGACATAATTTTCCCTAAAAATTGAGGAAACTAAAATTCGGCACGAAAACCAAAACACTTCCAATAACATTAAAACTAAATCTCATTCACATTTCTTAAGTTCACCATATGTATCCCACATACACCTATGTACCACACATGCATAAAATCAATTACCTATGTATCACACAAATAATATCCTCATTTATCAAGTTTATCTCTTTATGTACAAAACCAAAACACTTCCAATAACATTAAAACTAAATCTCATTCACATTTCTTAAGTTCACCATATGTATCCCACATACACCTATGTACCACACATGCATAAAATCAATTACCTATGTATCACACAAATAATATCCTCATTTATCAAGTTTATCTCTTTATGTACAAGTGAATAAGCAACAATAAAATTAATATTATTACTTTGAGAAAAAATGTTACTTACGGCGTGTTGAGTGCCGAGATGTTCGGTCTGTCTAGGTCAATTGTAAGCAGAAATGCTGCCTGTTATGAGCCGGTATTTCGAACCCTTTTGCAAGTGCTCATGCGTCAGGTTGAGTATTTTGCAGGAGGCTGATCCGTGGTGCAACAACTTCTTCTCCCGATTAGCTCCGTTCCTCTGTGATTGCGTCTGTTACACAATAATTTAAATTATTACGCAATTAATTATTATTCAACGAAATTTTTCTCAAAAAATGACACGAATGTGGAGGAATATGAATTACGAACCTTATACGGTTCGGACTCAAAGTGGGTTTTCAACCACTCCCACTCATCTTCCCTTCCCTTTTTGTACTCCTTCGGAGTCTTTCCGGGGTTTGCCTTGTACGTCTTGTACAATGCGCACTTCCAATCCTTGAAGATCTGGTAAGCAATTTTGTTGATGTAGTCCACCATCTCCGGAGTCTGTTCATAATTAAAATTGTTCTAACAATTTTTTTAAAACAATTAGAAACAATAAACACTAGAATTTGTAATCAATTATGAAAAAAAAACTATAATATTAAATATTTTTTTACCGTGAGTCCGCGGAACACATTTATTTTGTCCTCGTCGGGGAGCTCTTCCCAAGTAGGGGCTATCATACGTACGTGAGAACGTACGTAGTTTTTCGATTTGGTGAGCTGTCAAACTAGTCAGCCTCCTTCCTTCAGGATATCAGGTGAATGCGTTTAGAGGCACATCGATCCTCCCTCTTGTCGATGTCTTTTCTACGCTCTCGGCTTTGCTTCCATTGCAAATTCCCCGAATGCGTTTAGGGGGTGGAAGTGAGGGGTCCCTCCTGTTTCGCTGTCTCGCACTAACGGCAGCTGAATCTTCATCGGAAGATTGAGGCGTCTGTGACGTCGACCCATAACCTCCCTGATCAGCTGCAACGTTGTCAATAGGAGAAGCGTGCAGAATCTCCCCTTCAGGTGCCGAACTCATACCCGTCATTGGAGGTTTGATTCCCCTAACCCATATATCGTAAGACAGATTAATGCCACAATTCTTTGTCTTTTGCCGTGCGCCTCTTCGGCATCTTAACAATCTTTAACAAAAACCATATATACACATTTTTCTAATTACCACATTAATAATACATGCATATATATATATTCACATCAATACACACCAATACATGTATAATCGATCATCACCGACATTATCCAATTAACACATATATTTCTATATATATATATACACACACACATTAACACATATAAATTAATATATCTATATATTAATTAACACGGAAATTCAATATACATATCCATATGATTATATTTGGGGGGGGGGGGGGGGGTGGAGACGGTGGTGAGGGAGAGGGAGAGGAGGACTGTACGTGAGGGGGGAAGTTTTGATGGCCGGCCAGAAAAAAAAACGTACGGGAATGAAGTGAGAGAGAGAGAGAGAAGAAAACTGATTGGTTTTATTATGGAAATATCCACTTAGGTGTTCCACTTAGACGACACAATCTTGCTTTGCGTCGTCTAAGTGGTTTTTGAAAGCCCCCCAAAAAATGGGCGGTACTTATCATCCGCCATTATTTTTGGCTTACACGACGGAATCATAGGATTCAGTCGTCTAAGTGGTTTTTGAAAGTCACCCAAAAAAATGGGCGTTACTTATCACCTGCCATCATTTTTATCTTAGATGACGGAACCCTATGATTCTGTCGTCTAGGATAGAATTTCTAAATTACTAGCCAAATTTATTGACGTCTAGGATATCGCCAAATTCGATTGGACTCCAATTTGTCCATAATTAAATTAATTATTTAATTGATTGTCGACATCTAAAATTTGTATTAATTAATTAATAATATACATCGGTTTTATAGATTCAACCATTCATATATACATGCATGCATCAAAATTACAAATGCACCAAATTCGGTCCATCAATCAATCACTTTCGTCATCATAGTCTCCATTAACATCTTCCTCTTCACTACTCTCAACTGACAGCTGGTCCTCATCATCATAGTCTCCATCATTATCATCATATCCGAGGTCGTCTTCATCTTCCAGCTCTTCATCTTCATATGCATTATTAATCGTAAGATCCGTGTTCTCCTTTTCAGTAAGATCTGTTTTCCGATCAGGCGTGGGTAAGCGTTTGCTAAGGCGAATGAGTTCCCTTGTGTCTGGGACGACATAAGTATCAGATTCTTGATATGCATTGACATTATCCCGTTGAGTGTGAATCAGTGACAACCCTTCGAGTGTTGTGGCACTCCACATTCCTCGGTGAGACATATAGTTTACTATTTTTCAACCTGCACCAGTTTTCGGATCATCCAGATAGAACACCTGCTTAACTAATGTGGCAAGAACGAAAGGCTCATCTTCATACCAGCTTGAGTTTGTATCGACTGATAAAAGACCCAGATCTTTCTTCGTACGCTTGAACCATATAATTTGAGTAGAAAAACGTTGATACAATTCCCATATAGTACCTGAACAACATTGACAACAACTCCATAATATACATTGTCGCCTTGTCCGACCGCGATCCCACTATTTTGTGTTCTTCTTCCTTCATCTTGGTCCACTGAATGAAACTTTACACCGTTAACAAAATATCCAGGGTAAATATAGTGTTGAACCGGCTTACGGGCCAACATGTGTTTTTCCCATGACCACCACCTATTGTGGTTAGAGGATTTCTGTAGATCCTCCATCTGCAAAAAATGTGAACGTACAAAATGTAATTAAGAATATATATATATATATATATCTACCAAAAGTTTGCCATAGTTTCCCCTAAAACTAAAAGAAATCACAAATAAACCTGCATCCAAAATTTGACCAAAAACACTACGAATCCATTATTTAAACACCAAATCAAATAACAAATTACTTAACTAATTAATCCCTAGTCCGGTTCCATATATATATATATATATATATATATATATATCAACATCAAATTTAAAAAAGGAAGCACAAAGCCTATATGCATGGTTTAATAATTTAAACATACATACCCATTGGAGGAAATAATCAGGGAACTTCTTCTTAAGCATTTTTTTCAACCCAGTTATGACTCTTGTCCAGTTTGGCTGTCTGAATTTTAGTTCTCTAAGTTTGCATGTAACCAGTAATCTCTTCACAGTCTCGCAACACTACCCAATGTGATTCAATAAGTTTCTCATGACTTAATCTTTCGGTTAATACTCCTCTAAACGGTCGTAGAAGATATGTGACGACTGAAAGATTGTATGTAACATGTGTATTGGAAGCGATCTGGATCAGATCATTGAAGTACTTGTTGTAGTAAGTAACAAACTCATGCATTAGGTATGTTTCCGCGATGGAGTCATTTGGAGCAGACCTATTTTTGACAAATCCTTTAAACTGTCCGAATTGTCTACAAAATAGACATTATATTATTAATTCGCACCGATCTTTGTAAGAAAAGAGATATATAAATGATGGAAACGTGTTTAAAAAAATTAAGTACTACATATTTTACCTTTCCTGAAGATACATCCACATGCACTGAACTGGACCAGAAAGCAGAACTTTTTTGGGAAGGTGGACCATAAGGTGAATTATGATGTCGAAGAAAGCAGGGGGGAAATTCTCTCTAATTTGTAGAGGATGTGGACAATTTCGTATTGAAGACCACATTCGACTTCTTCAACTTCCTGGTGCATATCCTCTTCCACTTGGTGCACAATGCAACGATTGGTTCGACGATGTCTTTAGGTAAATAAGGTCGAATCACCATTGGAATCAAACGTTGCAGCATAATGTGACAGTCATGAGTCTTTAAACTAATGAACTTGTGTTCCCCTACTTTGACACAGTTATATATGTTGGATGCATCATTAGACGGATACCGAACAAGCTGAAACCAGTTGAATACAACATCCTTCATTGTCAGCTTCACTGTGTAAGGTGCAACGGACATCTTGTTATAAACACCTATTCTATCACTCTTTAACCATAAAGGACGGCGTATATTCATAGATTCCGGATCTTTTCGCGTTTTGGGAGTATCCTTAGTCTTGAACATAATACAGAGAGTGGTTTTCACCACGCTGTCGCACACATTCTTCTCTATTTACATGACATCTAAGTTGTTCCTTAGCTTCAATTTTTACCAGTAGGGCAGTTCAAAAAAAATACTCACATGGTGCCAATATGCAAGATATTGTGAAGGGTGTGGATCGAGTTTTCTTCACATCATCGTCATTGGTCAACACACCAAAATTGGAGCTATTTAACCTCTCAAAAATCTCTTCGCCGGACCACTGTCGGGGTTTAGAACCATTCTCTACTGTTCCATCGAAACAATCCTTATCTTGTCGTCATTAGTGATCATGAGGAAGTCATCTACGGTGATCCAAGTAGCACACATTCCCCAAGTGTTAACTCGAATTGACTTCGTCCAAGCAGACAGGACAAACATTGTATCCCCTGGTTGTGCAAGATGCTAACATCTCATACGCGGAAAAATCGCTGATGGTCCACATTACCGCGACTCTCATCAAGAACATTGTGTTACTAAACTTGTCATACGTTGGAGCTCCAATTTTCCATAACAGTTTCAGCTCGTCAATCAATGATCTGAGGTACACATCTAAACACTTTTTAAGAGACTTAGGCCCTGGAATTAGTAGAGTAAGAAAATTAAATTCCTTGTTCATACACATTCAGGGAAGCAGGTTGTACGGCATGAGGACTAGCCAAACATTGTACATGCCATCGTTAAAATAATTGAACCCGTATGTAGAAAGTCCTAGTCTGACATTTCGAATCTCCGCTACAAAGTCTGAAAATTCCCTGTCGAAAAGTTTAAAAGCCTCCCAATCAGCCACGTGTCTGAGCACATCATCATTTATTCTCTTTTTTGCATACCATCTCATTGACTCTGCTGTGTATAAAGATATAAACAAACGCTGAATCTGAGAATCAACGGAAAATATCAAACACCTTCACAGAAATCTTCTTCTTCGAACTCCTCCTATCAGGGTACTTCCACCTGAAGTTGTTACAAACAGGATAGTAGTCCAACTCTACATAATCTTTATAAAACAGTACGCAATCCTTTATGCAGGCGTGGATTTGCTCGTACTTTAGACCGAGTTTGCTTGAGACACTTTTTACCTTGTAATGGGAACCTAGAAGCTTGTTATTGTTAGGAAGCAAAACACATATGTGTTTTTGGATTTCGTGATTTCGTCAAAACCTGCATCCGATATTTTGTGCTTCACTTTGTATTCTATTTCGGTCATTATGGTGTGCAACATAGTCTGTGGACATCCATCGTACACCGGGGTTCGAGTTTCAAGTAGCATGCTATTGTACCTATCAAATTCAGTAGTGTCAATTTCCGGGAATATGGTAGGGACTGGATCAACATTAGGAGTATCAGATCCTCCCCATTCGTGTTGCTGTCTACCATGTCGACTGAATTCAGAAAAATATCATGGACCAAATCCACAGTGGGGTTCCAAGAAGGGGCGCCACTACCGCTGGATGAGGCACTATGGTAACTGTACCCTGAGCTGAAGTCTGGGCCTAAGCTAAAGTCTACTACTTCACCGTGCTTACTCCATATAGTGTAACTCTACGTCATACCGTTCTCATACAAGTGATGAGCCATAACATGAGACTCCACAAACTGATGGTTAAAACATTTTCTGCACGGACACCTTAAACACTTCTTTCCTTGACCATGTTGCATCGCAAATGTTACAAACTCTCTGATTCCGTCCATATATCTCTCATCACTTCTATTCGTCAACTGTATCCAACTCTTGTCCATATTCCTGTGTAAGTAAACGAAACTTTAAAATTATCGAATAAACCATTGTTAGAAAACAAAAAAATGTCGTTCAATTCATACAATTCCTAATTAATTAACAACTAATTTATTTATTTATCTCTAATTAACATTATTTAATTATGAGATTAATATATCGATCAACACACACATGCATTTCAAACGCAATATTGTTCATCAATAATTAGTTACCTAACTAACTAGCTAGGTTCACATTATGGAATAATATTTATATATATATATGCAAACAAATTAAAACCTTCGGAATGATCGATTCACGGATCAGAGTTATTAGTACCGACCAAATCGAATATATGTACGTACCTTAATTCATCGATAATTATTAGCCGGCCGGTCGACGTCGTCGTTGATCGAAATGAAGTGATCGAGTTACCTAGAGGTAGGTCAGGTAGGCTTATATATATAATATTTTATTTGAGAGAGCTAGCTAGAGAGATTGATGAAGAGAGCTAGATGAAGAATTCGAAGCTGAGAATTGAGAGAATGACGAGGAGATGAATAAGAAGCTAATTTATATATATAATTGGACTTTTTTACTTAGACGACGCTAATATTAATTTTCCGTCGTCTAAGATATCACTTAGACGACGCAATTAAGTAGATCCGTCGTCCAAGTGATTTCTTATATGACGCCTAAAAATGGTGTCGGTCCGTCGTCTAAGACTTCACTTAGACGACACAAATGCATTACTCGTTGTCTAAGTGTTGCCTTAGACGACGCAAATCTATTACGTCATCTAAGACCTCTTAGACGACAGAGCTGTTAAGGTTCCGTCGTCTAAGAGCCTTTTTCTAGTAGTGACTGAACGGTTAAGAGAGTAACTAAGACTTAATTCGGTATTGGAGTGAACTTAAGTATAATGAAAAAAGTTAGTGGTTAATCAAATCAATGATGAGAAAAATGTGGTAAAAAAAAGAGAAACTCTCTGAATGTTTTTTATTTTTGTGTTAATTGATCCTAAAATTTAAGAAAATATTGGTAAAGAATATCAACCAACTGAGCTGAGACCCCACTATAGTAATATTAAGTTACTTTTTCTCCCAAAACTCAACACCAAATCGACCGTAAATCTCTTATAACCTTATAGTTCAGGTCAGATGTGGTTTTAAGCAACGTTTTAAATGACGATAGAAGCTAGTCAGATAGCCATAGAGAAAGATACATATCGCCTATTGATCTAAGGGAGAGCTCAAACAAGATCTAAGATGACCTAGGCGGATTATTTCAAACATTTCTAACAAATTATTCATTCATTTCCTTTTGATCGATGCTAGCGAACATTAAAAACAAGAAAATTAAGAGTTCACTCAAATTAATAGAAAATCATAATAATGATGTGGCCTTTTGTTTAGAGCATCCATAGTATAGGCAAATTTAGAAGTTATATTTATCTAAAAGTCAAATTTAGTTACATTATTTTTGTAGTTCACTGCAATAGTATTGTTATTTTAAAAGTTGTGCAAATTGTAAAATAAGGAGAAAACTGAAAAGTGGAGACGGAAGATGAAAACTTTGATCGAGTTAAATTTATTGACAAATATAACTAGAAATTTAGCTACAAGTTATATTTAACTTTTATTTAGGACATCTGTTGGAGTCAACTTTTATCAATATTTAGTCAAATTATAACTTTATTTTTAAAATAGGGTTTCGATTGAGCATCCTAAAACCAAGGCACATGCTTGTAGAGATGAGTACGTAGCTAAATTTCTCCGTCCCAAAACTCTCCAACATACTTGTAAGGCCCTTGATCCGCGACGAATTCATAAGCCGGATATCCTCTCTCTGCGGAATTTGATCGATCTTTTGCAACTCGTCAGGAGTGAGCTCCCACTCAAATATGTATGCATTCTCTTTGATCCTCTCCTTGGTGAAGCTCTTCACCAAAGAAGCTACACCTTGCTCGTAAATCCACCTCAAACAAATCTGAACAAGACTTTTTCCTTTTGTATTCGCAATCTGTTTCAGAATCTCGCTTTCCCTAACGGCGTTTGTTCCCCATGGTGTTCATTTTCCTTCTAAAGGAGAGTAGGCCGGGACAACAATACCATTTCTAGCACACAACTGTCTTAGCTTCTTTTGCTGCCATAACAGGTTCATCTCCACCTTAGAGCATCCGTACTCATTTAGGAAGTCTTATTGGGTGAAAATTTTCTATCACTATTCATCAAATAAGATATCTTATTCATGTTTTTTGCGCAGCAGTATTGCAAATAAGAATTCCTATTACTATTCATCAATTATAAAAAATTATTTTATTTAATTATTAGTGTTAATATGCCTTGAATCAAGTTTATATGCCGGTAGCATACGGGGGCCTCACTGCCGAGGAGTTGGTGTGCAGTGTTTAGAAAAATGAAGGTAGTATTTATAGAAAAATAGTAGGGGGTTATTAGAAATTTTTTGAGATTTTTTTCGGAGTATTTTTGGTAGCATCCGTTCTAAAATTTTCAGAACCAACAGTAGCCGTTACATTTGAATATGAGCCGTCTGATCATCCAAACTTTGAATTTGGGCCATCCAGATTAGCATAGCCGTTACTGAATTATGCTGGCCGACAGCTTGCCACATGGTGGGGTGTCATTGACTAGTTAATCCAGTAAAAAATCACTTTCTTACCGGCACGTGTATTACACGCGCCAAATTCAAAAAAAAAAACTTCCCTCTGACGTCACCCACGAGCGTGGGCTCCGCCAGGGGAAGTTCTCTCCGGCTTTCTCAAATCACACGACAAGGAGGAATTCATCCGAATCGTCGATCGGTCTTCGACCTCCTTCTTCACCGCTGCACGATACCGACGAGGAGAATTCCTATTTTTTCCCGCGAGTCCCCACCGTTTTGGAGGAATTCCTCAAAGAGAATGGCACCGCTGCGGTTGCTCTTAAGTATCACCAAAATTTATAATCATTAACAAACCACCAAGCATATAAGCATGCATGCAGCATGCACATAGCTAAGTGAAAATTATATTGGATATCTACCTATCTAATGTGGACTTGTATTGAGCTCAACAAAGACGCATATGCATATATCGTGAGATAATAAGTGACAGAGATAAAATGATAATGTTATATGTACGTACTTGTGCCAATATACATGGAGTGTATCATTCTTCTTGTGTTAATATGTATAAGGGGTTTCAATGTTTATCTCATAGTCCACATTAGGAAGGTTTCAATGTTTATCTCATAGTCCCCTTTCTTCTTTTTAATGCATATGCGTCTTTGTTGAGCTCAATACAAGTCCACATTAGATAGGTCTATATCCAATATAATTTTCACTTAGCTATGTGCATGCTGCATGCATGCTTATATGCTTGCTCGTTTGTTAATGATTATAAATTTTGGTGATACTTAAGAGCAACCGCAACGGGTGCCATCCTCTCGGAGGAATTCTTCCAAAACGGTGGGGACTCGTGGGAAAAAATAGGAATTCTCCTCATCGGTGTCGTGCAGCAGTGAGGAGGGTGGTCGAGGACCGATCGACGATTCGGAGGATTTCCTTATAAATATTAACACAAAGACAGGTAGGAAGGTTGATCTTGATCGAGTTGCTTGGTGATAAGGAATTCAAGGGACAGCTAGTATGAAAGGGGCCACTAAAATCACTACATGTTGAGATCAAACTTAAGCATTGTATAGAAGCTTCTCATTTCCCTGTCCCAAATGGCCCTGAACGTGAACAACGTACAATCAAGGTAACTCTAATAGCCCTTGGTTATTGACATTGAATATGATTATGTATGTCATGCATAAGGTTGTTATGGTAAATTTCATGCAACATATTGAAGGACGTATTGACGGACGTAAGTTGGTAGAAATTACTTGGCTAACTGCTGGAGGGATCTTGGCGATAGCGAGCAAGTCTTCAATCTTTTTGCATGAGAAATTGCATACACCAATGGACTTGGCGAGACCAAGCTTCTGACACTCTTCCATGGCTTCCCACACACCCTTGAAGTCCATTGGAGCAATGAACTCTTTGTCAAAAGGAAAGTCAAAATTTCCTGGCTTGTAACTCACTGGCCAATGAATCAAATACAGATCACGGTACTTCAATCCCAGATTCCTACACACAAAAATCAGTTATATTAACTAAACAAACTGAGTAATTCTACAACCTGCGGGCGTAAAACAATTATTACTACAATAATAATTATATGTACTACAAATCTTCCTATACTTCTCAAAGATTTGTCCAGCCCACGCAAGGGAATACTACAATAATAGTTACTGTAACGTAAATTATTCAAACATCGAAAATATATATACATACTTGAGGGAGTTTTGAAGGGCAGGGAGGACAAGGTGAGGGTAAGCATCACAACACCAAAGCTTGGTCGCGACGAAAAGTTTGTCCCTTGACTTGATGAGGCCAAGAGAAAGAGCTTCTTTGATAGCTTCACCGAGAGCATGCTCAGTCTGGTAAGCAGCGGCAGTATCAAAATGTCTGTAACCAACTTGGATTGCACTCACAATGGCTTCTTTGGCTCGGCTATCATCAGAAGCGAGAAAAGGGTATGCTGCCGTTCCTAGACCTAGCACCGGAATGGTAATAGTACTATTCGGTGGAGAAGATTGTAATGGCAGCTCTGGTATGATGCTTATGCTGCTGCTTCCCATGCCTTAGCTAGCCTCACTAATCCTATCCACAATATGCACAGTTCTGCGCCTAATAGTACTAAGTAGCTGTGCGGTTGTCGTTTACGAATGGGCATAACACAGTTTTTGATTTTTACTTATATGAATAGCTAACCTCGACATCCTCCACAGAAGGTAGTGTTGGTCAATAAATTTGGCACAAAAAAGAGGGCAAGAAAAAGAATTGCCGTTTTCATTACCGAATAGACGAATGATCAACTGGGGAAGATTTTCTCCCAAGATATGGGGAGTAGCTACTGTGTATAATTCCAATTCTTAGATGTACGGTGAGAAAGAAATCTCGAAAATGTAAGCTATGCCTAGAAATTTATTTCCGAATCTAAAAATTTGACGTGTAAGGAGGAAAAATTTAGAGTCAAATACGAATTCACTTACGTAGATAGATTGAACGCTCTTTAATCCTTTGTCGGTAATTCTTGTTCTCAAGATCTTCTTTTGTAGGCGTATCCCTTATCGTTAATTCGTGTTCTCATAATCTTTCATTATATTAATCCGAAAAGTTCAACTATTTTGACTTTTAGGCAGAGATTTTCACTAAATTTAATTTAAGGATAATATTCTTATAGGTCGAGAAGTCAAATGTTCAATTCACCACAAAAATAATTTTTGGGTGGATTGAATTTTTTGAATAAAAGAAATCAAGGATAATACTTAAATGACCTGATTGGGCTGGCCTAAATGCCATCGAGGCCTGTGGGCTCAGTTGGGGAGTTTGTTTAATGATTTTGGGCCAAAAACTATTATTATTGGGCTGGACTTATCGGCATTATAGTCCAATCTCTGGGTTTGGGTTGGATTTGGTCAAAGTAAAAGCCAGGAAACTTGGGCTAGAAAATGAGAATCATATGCTTCTGTTGTGGTTCTCTGGTTTGAATTAGTGCGGTGTGTCTTTTTATGCTGAAGAGAACCAGAAGAGCAAAAAGAATGTGTCAATGAGGTGTCGTTGATGGCACGCCAAGGGCCCCCGAGTTGTATACATCACATTTTATATCCCCACTATGATTCTCTTTGCATATAATCCAAATGATTGGTGTGAAGCCAAAACCACCCCAATGCAATACATACATATTTTCCTTTTGTCTCATTATTTTCTCTTAGCTTCTTCCTACAAATCTTTTGAATCCTTTTGTATTTGTCAATGCAAAGAAAACTCTTGTGTAGCATGAAAATTAGATGGACCTTTGCAAATGATTATGAAAGATGATTCCCTTGGCGTGCAAGTCTTTGTTGGGGTAAAGGTGTTTCCAAGTTTCATATAGAGGGCTCTTTGATCATCATTTGAATTGATGGGGACATATAGATAGTGCTATATGGCTTATCATCTCTCTAAGGAATATTTCCCCCAAATATTATTGATGATAGGCATCTATTGTCTGTGTGGATTCAGGAATTTATGTTAGGCATGTTGGTCTAACAATTTGTTATGAGTAGTTCTACTTACACTATATGCTAGAATGAAGAAAATGTTCAGAGAAAATGGAAGTCTGTACTATAGAATAGGCAGCTTTGAATTTTGAATAGAACTCCATGCCATTCTTTTGGCCCCAAAAAAGTGGTCAGGCAACTTCAACCACAGAAAGGTTCAAAGACTAGAGCAGGAGTGATCAGTAGTTTTTTCCAGTCTTCCTCAGACCGAGACGTGAAGATGACAATGATTCTCTCTTTGAGCCTTGAAAGCCTTCACATTTCTACTTTCTTCACTAAAGTTTTAGGGATTAGGGTGAAGCACTAGTTCAACTTTGGTCTTCTTGTTGCTGCATTCTGCTCATAACAAAAAAGAAGCTAATATCTGCATATGTATATGTAAGCAAAGCCCATAAACAGGCCCCAGAGTGATGCATGACACTAATAAAGATGAAAAACTTGGGATACTAATTATAAATCTGATAATGGCAGATTCCAGGACCTTTATCACAGTCAAAATGCAATCCCACCCCCTTCATTATGTCTTTGGAGTAAGTGGATTGTTCTAGAGCTCTCATTGGCACTATCTTAGCTAATTTAGCCTACAACTTTGGAATTGGATCAAAACCTTCAGCTAGTGTTTTATATATACTTATATAAGTCCTCTTATGCTCAACTAGTGTGCTTAAAATTATAGCTCATGCTCATGCCCATGCTCATGCTTAAAATCAATCTTGGACTTCTTTTTATGCATCAACGAGTACGCACCGAGAGAACATCGGTTACTGTCCATCACCGCACTCCGATCAATAAGACTAAGATCACATATAACAGTCCCACTATCAGCTCCTTTGATGCCCTATGATGGCTTCAAAGATCATCATACAGAGAGTGAGTAGTAGCTGGCATTACGTTTCAGAATCCAAGATAACTATAGCTTTACATAGCTCAAATCATCATGAAACTGTCAAAATGACACAAATCAAACGAGAATATAATGGTCCCAAATCCAGCTATAAAGTCCTAACTTTAAAGTTTAAACTTTGTGAGTGACCAAGATAGTTAATTTAAATGGTTAAACCAAATCAAATCGATCTGGCCGGGGTTAAATCCCAAGAATCTCAACTCTTAAGCACAGCTTTCCAAGCAAGAAAAGGAAAAGCAAATCCAAATGGGAGCATGACCATTGATCATTAGCCTCCCATGCCATTCCCATTTAAACCACTTGCACACGGCACACTGCAATCCATTGATGCTGTTCCTGTAGATGTAACCAGTGGACCTCTTTCTCTTTGGTCACTTCCATATTATATGTAAGCTGTGTTCACTTCATCTTTTCAGGCTCACCAATTGAGCTGTATCATTCATTCTGGTTCATATTTCCAGCTTTCAGGCCACCACCAAAACCAACTGAACCAAGCAAAGTTTGATAACTCTTGGGATTCAATGAAGATCTTAATATAAATATCAAGTAGAATGTATGAAGAAGCTGGAACAAAGACAAGTATGACTGTATGAGTGATCCAAATGGGTGACAGTGTGACACAGTTCTTTTCTGCATATGAAAAATCCCCAGAGACCAGTTGTTTATGCTTCCAAATTTTCAGATAGGGAACATTCTCACGCTCACTGGCAGTGGGGCATTGATTATACACAGGCCAATCTTATTTATTTGCTTATTTATAGATTTAGCGCCGATCTTAGGTACACCCTTGTCGGTGGATCCTACACCTTTTGACCAATATTCATCCCAAAACCCTCTACAATCTACAGTGGTTGGCATGGAGGTATATCTACTTTGATATAGATACAAAGTATACGAGCTAGTCTATTTATGTATCGACTTATATCAAGTAAACCAATAATAATAATAAATTCTATACCAAATTAGTATACTTATACATCGAACTAATCTAGTTTAATGTATCCGCACTGTATAACTTTCCTAATACATATGTAATGTATCCACCACCAACTTTAATCTAATTCACTTATTTTCTATATTCTTCCCTTCCCACCTTCAAATGCTTTCAATTCTATAAGCTGCAAAAAGAACCTTCCTTTTTCTAAAGCTCCTCATTTGCCTAGCGTTGCCACAACAAATTTTCATCATAGTCACCACTCTCTCTGTCGCTCTAGTCACTAAGCTGTCTATACACTCTTCCTCTCACTCGTCTCTCTCTCTTTCTTCCTCAGAAAACTTGCTTCCTCAATGCAATGCAGAACACTACTCCACTCCAGCTTTTTCTTCATCTTTCACTGATTGTACTTGTCTCCACAGCCGAACAAGCCGTTTCATCGATCAAAACCGATGCAGAGTCGCTTCTCTTGTTCAAACAGATGATCGAAAAGGACCCGAATGGAGTTCTCTCTGGTTGGGAGCTCGGAAGAAACCCGTGCACTTGGTATGGAGTCGCATGCTCTAAAGGAAGAGTAACTCAGCTAGACCTCAGCGGCGGTTCTCTCGTTGGAGCCATCACTTTTGGCATGTTTACTTCTCTTGACATGTTATCAGTCTTGAAACTTCCTTCAAATACATTCAATGTAAACTCCACTTCTCTGCTTCAGCTTCCGAATAGTCTCAAACAGCTTGATCTCTCCTTCACTGGACTCTCCGGTTTTGTTCCTGAGGGTCTTTTTTCGAGATGTCCAAATCTCGAAACGGTGAACCTCGCCTTCAACAACTTAACAGGTTCTCTGCCTAAAGACCTGTTATTGAATTCTGATAAGCTACAAGCTCTAGACATCTCTTACAACAATCTAACCGGCCCGATTTCCGGCTTCAAAATCAATAAGGATTCTTGCACTTCTCTGTCTCAGCTTGATTTCTCAGGAAACAACATAACTGGCTCCCTTTCTAGTTCCTTCTCAAACTGCACTGCTCTCAGTACCATCAACTTATCCTTCAATATGATCACTGGGGAAATCCCAAGGTCTTTTGGCCAACTCACAAGTCTACAAAGACTGGATCTTTCACACAATCAGATCACCAGTTGGATCCCTCCTGAACTAGGAAACACATGCACTTCACTTTTGGAGCTTAAGCTTTCATTTAACAACATCACTGGCCCAATCCCACAATCTTTTTCTTCATGCTATTGGCTTCAGCTTCTTGATCTCTCCAACAACAACATATCAGGGCCCTTCCCAGATTCTCTCTTCCAGAATCTCACTTCTTTAGAGAACTTGCTGTTGAGTAACAACATCATATCTGGATCGTTTCCGGGTTCCATTTCAGCTTGTAAAAATCTACAGGTTATAGACTTCAGCTCTAACAAGATTTCTGGTGTCATCCCACCTGATTTATGTCCCGGGGCTGCTTCACTGCTGGAGCTGAGAATGCCGGATAATCTCATTACAGGAGAAATCCCCGCTCAGCTTTCGCAATGCTCACAGCTCAAGACTATTGATTTGAGCTTGAACTATCTCAACGGCTCGATACCTGCTGAGCTTGGGAAGCTGGAGAATCTGCAGCAGCTGATAGCATGGTACAATGGCTTGGAGGGAAATATCCCACCAGAGTTAGGAAAGTGCAAGTATCTCAAGGATCTCATTCTCAACAATAACCGCCTCAGCGGAGAAATCCCAACTGAATTGTTCAGCTGCGGTAATCTGGAGTGGATATCGCTCACAAGTAACAGAATCAGTGGCGAAATTCCAAGGGAGTTTGGTGTCTTGACAAGGCTGGCTGTCTTGCAACTAGGGAATAATAGCTTGAGTGGGCAGATACCAGGAGAATTGGCCAGCTGCAGCACTTTGGTTTGGTTGGATTTGAACAGCAACAGACTAACTGGAGAAATCCCAGCAAGATTAGGAAGACAGCTCGGCGCGAAATCCTTGAGTGGAATTCTCTCTGGAAATACTTTGGTGTTTGTTCGCAATGTGGGAAATATGTGTAAAGGAGTAGGAGGGTTGTTGGAGTTTGCAGGAATCCGACCTGAAAGGCTTTTGAAGGATCCAACCTTGAAGACTTGTGATTTCACCAGATTGTACTCTGGCCCTGTCCTGAGTCTATTTACAAAGTACCAAACACTGGAATATCTTGATCTTTCCTATAACCAGCTCCGCGGAAAAATCCCAGACGAGATAGGAGACATGATTGCTCTACAAGTTCTTGAGGTAGCCCACAACCAGTTATCAGGTGAGATTCCTGCATCCCTTGGGAAACTAAAAAATCTAGGGGTGTTTGATGCATCACATAACAGACTGCAGGGTCATATCCCAGATTCATTCAACAACTTATCATTTTTGGTTCAAATTGATTTGTCATACAATGAGTTAACTGGGGAGATTCCTACAAGGGGACAACTGAGTACACTTCCTGCTACACAGTATGCACACAATCCAGGACTTTGTGGGGTTCCATTGCTCGATTGCTCGAGCAGAAATGACCAACAACCTACAACACCGAGTTATGAAGATGCAGCCAAAGCAAGTCAAAAGTCATCTGTTGCATCATGGGCTAATAGCATTGTGGTGGGGGTTCTGATAACCGTTGCTTCAATATGCGTTCTGATTGTTTGGGGTATTGTGATGCGTACAAAGCGGAAGGAAGCGCAAGAGGTGAAGATGCTCAATCGGTTGCAGGCTTCTCGCGCTGCAACCACATGGAAAATTGACAAAGAGAAAGAACCACTGAGCATCAATGTGGCTACATTCCAGAGACAGCTAAGGAAGCTCAAGTTTTCCCAGCTCATTGAGGCAACCAATGGCTTCTCGGCGGATAGTCTCATAGGGTCCGGAGGTTTTGGGGAAGTGTTCAAGGCGACGCTTAAAGATGGTTCGAGTGTAGCCATCAAGAAACTTATACGGTTGAGCTGTCAAGGTGACCGTGAATTCATGGCGGAGATGGAAACTCTAGGGAAGATCAAGCATAGAAATTTAGTTCCCTTATTGGGATACTGTAAAATTGGAGAAGAGAGGCTGCTAGTTTATGAGTTCATGGAATATGGAAGCCTTGAAGAAATGCTCCACGGAAGAACAAGAACGCGCGACAGAAAGATTCTATCTTGGGAAGAAAGGAAAAAGATTGCAAGAGGTGCAGCAAAGGGACTGTGTTTCCTTCACCACAATTGCATCCCTCACATTATACACAGAGACATGAAATCAAGCAATGTATTGCTGGACACCGAAATGGAAGCAAGAGTTTCCGATTTTGGAATGGCTAGGCTCATAAGCGCACTCGACACACATTTGAGTGTAAGCACACTTGCAGGCACCCCCGGCTATGTTCCACCAGAGTACTACCAGAGTTTTCGCTGCACTGCGAAAGGTGATGTCTACTCGTTTGGTGTTGTTCTATTGGAACTTGTGACAGGAAGGCGCCCCACGGACAAGGAAGACTTTGGGGACACCAACTTGGTGGGATGGGCTAAAATGAAAGTGAGGGAAGGGAAACAGATGGAAGTGATAGACCAGGACATGGTTTCGGCAGCGAAAAAAGGAAGTGATGACGAAGAAGCAGAAGCTGAAGAAGTGAAGGAAATGGTGAGGTATTTGGAAGTGACACTTCGTTGTGTTGATGACTTCCCTTCAAGGAGGCCTAACATGTTGCAAGTAGTGGCATTGCTCCGAGAGCTGATGCCAGAATCAGCAAGTGGAAGCAGCAACAGCGCTTGAGATCGATGATGATATTGGGTGCAAGTTTGTTAATGTTATTCCAATACTATCATCATTGTAAGAAGGTTTCAACATTTTGTTCATCATTGCCTGCACCTAGATACTAATACTTCCATAGTTTCATCTTCTTGATACTATAACGAATTGAATCTGTGGACAACAGCAAGAAATTGGGGGTAGAAGTTTGATCAAGTAGAGGTAAAAGTAAGAAAACGTGGAAGATTACCTCTCAGAAGTCTTCATCGATTTAAGTTGATTGTGGTGCTTTCTTGTGGCCCGCTCTATTTGATTGGTGAGCAAATTGAGCGAGACACAGATTAGGGGTGGGCACGGGACGGGTTGGGTTTATTTTTGACCGTCCCTATTGTTATCTTAAACGGGACGGGATAGATCTAATTTTGGGCTCAATTTAAAATGAACATTTAATAGAGTATTTAATAACGAAAATTCGAATGAGACGACACGAACCAAATTTCGGATTCAATATAAGTTAAGCATAGTTTGATAAGACTTAGAAAATTTACAAAGTAATACCGTTTTACTTAATATTTAATTAAAAGAAGTAAAACTACAAGCAATTTCATTTCATGTTGAATTGATACATTTAATTCATATTATAAGCAGTATAATACTTTAATCGTTATAGGATATTTTTTTTGTGGAATAATGTTAATTGTTTGATAATTTAATTTGTCAACTTTTAATGAAATAAATGATGAAATAGACAAAATATAATATGCAGAACGATACGGGTCTTCCCTAAAAAATGAGACGAGATGGAATAATGAAAAATTTTATTTTTTTGTTCCTTTCGGTCCCGAGCATATCGGGTCCACTGCCTTCAAATATGAGCCAATGGACTGCACTCCAAACCCTCGACTTAGCTGGGAACAACATTACAGAGAGGCTTCCTAAGGAAATATTTAGCAAAAAAAAACTTCAAGTCCTGAATCAGGGACGAAACAATTTCTTTGGTTCAATACCTTTATCCATAAGCAACCTCTCGTCCACGCTCTCAGTCTTGAATTTGGGTACAAATGGCCTAAGTGGATGTTACCTAGTGAGTTGCGTCTACTTCAACATCTCAAGGAACTTGATCTTTCTGGTAACAAGTTCACTGGGACTATTTCCCCTTCCATATATAACGTTACCTCGTTGGTTTTGTTTACTGTTGCTTCAAACCAACTATGGGGCGAGATTCACACAAACATTGGTGAAACACTGTTTGCACAAAAATTGTCACGCCTTCGTCGATGGCCAATAAATTTTGGCTCACAGTGTCCCTCTTGGATGCGCGGGCGTGTCAACTCGCAGCATGTAAGTCAAGCGAAGTTTTGATTGATTTGTGTTGTGAATCCGACTTCTTCAAATAATTGTGGGCCGAGGAAGGAACTTTCTCGGTCTCAGGGTTTTTTTGCCTGGAGTTCTTTTGCCTTAGTGAATAAGGACTTTCGGCGCTTCTTTTTGTGTTTTTCTGGTATACAGTTGTTAAAAAGAGTAAAAGAATGTGTAAACTAACTAGCAAAAAAGTAAAGACTAGAATCTAAAGTGCATGTAAATAAAAGCTGAAGGATAAAATCTACGACTAAGCGCAAAAAGAAAAAGAAAGCGATAAACAAAGATAAATTTGACTAAAAAAAATGCCTTGAGAAAAATTGAATTATTCACAATCCTTTCCACCACCTTCCTATGTAGCAAATCCTTTCTTAGTTATCCTCCCTCATCTGATTCAATTAGGTCTCTAATTACATTAATACTCAATAAATATCATAATAACAAGATAATTATTAAAATTTAGCAAATATCATCAGTAATAATCAGACTTTTTACTCGTCCATCGGCTAAAATATCTGAAACCCCCAAAAAATAAGGCCCAATATAACCCGCTCATTTGAAAATTAGGCTAAACAAGCCGACGTGCGAAAATCAAGTACAAACATAGCCTCCCTAATTTCTTAAGCTTCAGTGTATGTCTCCAAATGGTTAAGAAACTATTAAACAATCTTCAATTTTGCATTAGTCGGCCTAGCATTCAGATTTAACGATCATTATCTTGACTTAATCTCTGCCAAATAAATGTAATTCGCCTAAACACGAAATTAATTGTCACCAATTAAATCTTGCTTTCCCTCTTCCTTAACTTCGATCGGTCAGTGTAGCCGAATAAAAGGAACTTCAATTAAACTGATGAACGTATCAAAACAAGGATCTTGGTAGAAGAAATTAATGGAGAATTTAGTTTGTTTCATCACTCACCTTGTCCAATTAAATGAGAAAGTCCATGGATTAATCAAAACCAGTGTTCTAAAAAGCGGGTTACTCGACCGAATATTTGGTGTTTGGCTTGAAAGTGCACCGGTTTTGGCCTCAACGGTGCCTGAATCGATTCGGCGAGTACTCGCCAGGTACTCGGCCGGTTCAGGTCAATTCGGTCAACTCCGGCATCGTTTTAAAAAAATGAAACTGAATATGGAGACTTTCAGGCTTTCCCTAAACAATCCATGCCGCCTCCTTTCTTTCAAACACACATCTCAAGCAGTTTTGCACTTACATCTCAAAACCCATTCCACGTCAATCCATCTCACTGCCTGATCCACACTTCCCTCCGTCAGCCCAATCCACGCCGCCCTCCATCAGCCCTCCGCCCAATTCCGTCAGCAGAAGTCAGCGTCGTCCTCCGTTAGCTGGTCATCCCTCAGGTACAAATCGTACAACTTGATTGTTAATAGGCTCATACTTGGTATATCAAATAGGATTCTCTGCAAATATAAGAATCATCATAAATAAGTAAAATGACAGAAGCCCTCATATGATTCTCTGCATATAAGAATCATCAGAAATAACAGAAGCCCTCATATGAATTTATAGGACTCTTGTGTGGCTATAACATCTTCAAATACCTGACATAGGGTTGTACCTGACATGAATTTACAGAACTGTTATTTACTGAACTATCCTTGGAATTATATATATATATATATATATATATATATCACTTTTGGAGAAGTGAGGAATCGAATTCCATGCCTTATTGTTAAATAACAACTTGTCAAACTCTACTTCAATTAATTTGTTTATTTGTTCAGTAATAGCTTAAATGCCTAAACTCTACATTGTTTACAATGTCAATGTGATTGTGAAATAGGTAAAATAGCTAGTAATTCGATGTCATCTTCTTCCTCTGCATCTATTGCAATGTCGGATACCTCATCATTGAAACGTAAGTCAAATGATATTGGATGGAATTTTGGTGTGATGATTGATCCTGCTCGTCCACAAAAAATCAAGTGTCTTTTGTATGGGAGGCCCACTACTTGTAAGTGATGCTAATCGCGTACAAAGATAGTTAGTTGAAAATGGTAAGGATGATTTTGAATCCGATCTTACTGGGGATGAAGATGATGGTGTCCAAGAATCGACGATATGAGAACTTGATGATGATGATTTTTTTTCTGAAGATGACAATGAACTTGAAGAAAATGAGGGTGTATTTGGAGGTTTTTGATAATATGAAGTGTTTTTATTTTATTTTTGAAAGACAATTTCTTATGTTTTTATTTGAGTATTGAATTATGTGTTTGATAATTTTGATGATATTTTATTTTAATTTTAACTTTTTAACTATTTTATTTTTTAATTAATGATATTTTATATTTTAATTTAATATATTAATAATTATTTCATTATTTAAAAATTAAAAAAATAACAACTCCCGAATACTCAACTGAACAGTAATCGATACTAAAACAAATCGCGACCGATTACCGTTCTTTTAGAACCATGATCAAAACCACTCTATCACCAAGCCATTAACGGGCAACATGGTTAATTAACTGATCAATTGAAAGCCAAGCTTCTTGACATTTAGCTTCCATGCATGAGTTGAAAACAAGCTGTACCATCCCATCAGTATACCAGCACAAGTGCTCATCAATGAGTGTGTGAAGTCCTCGACACTTCATATAACAATATTCTTCCTATATTTGATCAAGCCGCGTACGATCTTTTCTCCTTTGCATAGTATTTTAACAAAAACAAGCAAAATAAAAGAACTGCTTTGGCTGATCAGGAGGAGGAGGAGGAGGCCATCGGTGCTTTACTACAAATCCTGAAACTGTTGTGTAAATGGATTTTGACTGAAGCTCTTGAGCACTACAAAAAATCCCACGTCTCGTTAGATTTTGTTTCTTTTCGGCTATTACATAAGCCGAAATAAAAAGTCGTCCATATGCACATGAGTACCGGATTTCATCTTTATAATCAAATTTAATCGATAACACTCGTTGTAAATCAGCTTTATCTCCAAAAATCATGTCAAAATGGATGACATCTTCAATCAAATAACTATCTTCTTGATGATCCTCAAGCCCTCCGAGTAAGCTAAATCCACATATTGTTTCATCATCCTCATTTGAAACTCCTTCATCCTTAGAAAGTGGAATTGAAGATGGACAAGGATTTTTCATAATAGAAAAATGAGATAAATAAACATTCTAATTTGCTTCAAACTGTTTACATCTTTTAATTGATTCATTCTCATCTTCTCTATATCTCCAAATCGGACCATTATAAACACAATCTCTTGCATGTTGGCTAATAAAATCATCAAAACTGTATTCATTGCATGCTTCTTCATCCAACATTTAATGCAAAAGATTTTTGTCATACGACGATTGCATGTGACGTCGATTTGAAGTTTTCTTATCAGATTGCACGGTAGTCTCCTTTACTTTTTTCACAATCTCTTTAAATTTTTGCACATCTTTGATGAGACTTGCGAATAGTTGCAAAACCCGATCATTCGCAGAGTGAGGCTATATTTTAGCTCGAAGGTAACTCGACATATCTTGGCTCTCATAACTATAATGATCAAGGTTTTCTCCATATTTTGAGACATAATTAGACAAGTCACTGTCATATGTGGTCAATTGGCCATAATGCTCGTGATTTATGCCACCATCTGCTTTGTAGTAATTCATACTCTCAGCCGGTTGGTAGTAATTGCCTTGGCCGATAGAATCATATGTTGGTTCATAATAATAATAACCCATGTTAAAATCTTGCTGATCACTTTCATGGCTTAATTGGCCATGCATGGTTTGAGTAAAACTTTGGACATAACATTTCCCATATTTGCTAAAACCATAACTCGCCTCATACAGATGTTCTTGTGATTGATTGATCATGAATTGCATCATTCACACAATTTGTATATGTCCCATTAGGCGTGCCAAAAATGTTTGTACAAAAATCGTTACGACCTTCCTCGACGACCGATGGATTTTGGCACACAATGTCCTACTTGGATGCGCGGGCGTGCCAACTCATAGCATGTAGGCCAAGCGAGATTTTGATTGATTTGCGCTATGAATCCGACTTCTTCAAACAATTATGGGCCGAGGAAGGAACCTTCTCGGCCTCGGAGTTCTCTTGCCTTAGTGAATAAGGACTTTCGACGCTTCTTTTTGTGATTTTCTGGTATACAATTGCTAGAAAAAGTAAAAGAATGCATAAACTAACTAGCAAAAAAGTAAAGACTAAAATCTAAAGTGCATGTAAATAAAAGCTGAAGAATAAAATCTACGACTAAGTGCAGAAGGAAAAAGAAAGCGATAAATAAAGATAATTTCGACTAAGAAAAATACCTTGAGAAAAGTTGAATTGTATTGATGTATCGTATTTTATTCGTCGAGGACCTTTTACAATGTAGTAGAGTAGTCCTATTTATATTAATACATTTCTTGGTGAAGGAGTTGTACATGGATTCTTCTTCAAACCGTAATCTCCATCACTAATGTGGTATTATCACCTTTATTATCATTAAATTAGAATATTTAAGACTCCATGTCAAAAGAAATTCTTGATGGACGCGTTGCAATCTTCACAATCCTTTCCACCTTCATACGTAGCAAATCCTTTCATAGTGATCCTTCCTCATCTAATTCAATTAGATCTCTAATTGTATTAATACTCAATAAATATCATAATATCAAGATAATTATTGAGATGTAGCAAATATCATCAATAATAAACAAACTTTTTACTCGTCCATCGGCTAAAATATCTGAAAGCCGATGTACAAAAAATAAGGCCCAATATGACCCGCTCAATCGACAATTAGGTTTAACAGGCCGACGTGCAAAAATTAGGTACAAACAAACACTTCCGAATATCTTGTGTTATCGGAATTGTTTTAACCAAATCACAGGGAAAATTCCAGTATCTTTGCACAACATCATCAATATTTGATCAATTCGAATGTCAAACAACTTTTTGGAAGGAACAGTTCCACCGGGGCTTGGAAACTTGCCATTCCTTCAAATGTACAACATTGGCTTCAACCGCATTGTTAGTAAAGGCAATGATGGTATTAGCTTTGTTACTTCTCTAACAAACAACACACACTCACAGTTCTCGCAATTGATGACAATCCGTTGGAGGGGATCATTCCGAAGTCTCTAGGCAATCTCTCCAAGGTTCTATCAAAATTGTACATGGGAGGGAATCGCATTTACGGTAACATTCCTACCTCAGTTGGACAACTCAGTGGTTTAACTCTGTTTAACGGAAGCTACAACGCTATATCTGGTGAAATTCGCACTGAAATAGGCCAACTGGAGAACCTACAAATGCTTGGTTTAGCAGGAAATAAAATGTCGGGCCAAATACCAAGTTCCTTGGGAGATCTTAAAAAGCTTAACAATATTGATTTATCTGGCAATCAATTTGTGGGCCAAATACCCTATTCTTTCGCAAACTTGCCTAACCTGCTTTCCATAGACTTATCAAACAATTTGCTCAATGGAACCATTTCCAGTGAATTTCTCAACCTCCCTAGCTTGAGCACCATTCTCAATCTGTCCAACAATTTTCTTAGTGGACCTTTGCCTACAGAAATAGGATCACTACAAAGTCTTGTCACTATAGACCTCGCTGATAATGCTTTGTCTGGAGATATCCCGGTCTCAATAGGAAAGTGTAAAAGCTTGCAGAGATTTCTCATGCCGAGAAACAGTTTCTCAGGTTCTATCGCAAATGATCTAGGAGAATTGAGAGGCACATAGTTTCTAGACCTCTCCTCGAACCAACTTTCTGGCTCAATTCCTGATAAACTACACACAAGACCTCCACGCCCTTCGAAACCTGAACTTATCATTCAATAACTTGGAAGGTGAGATTCCTGATGGTGGAGTGTTTGTTACCAATTCCTCAAATGTTCATCTAGAAGGCAACCGAAAAATTTGTCACAAATTTCCATGTGTGACGAAGGATGGTCATCGAAGACAAAAAATACTCCCACTTATGATCACTATAACTGTCTTGGGAACCATACTGGCAGGTGTTGTGGTTGGATATTTGGTGTGTGTTAGTAAAAAAAGCAAATAAGGTCTCATATGAAGAGCTCCGTACCTCAACACAGAATTTCAACCCCGAAAATTTGCTTGGAAGGGGAAGTTTTGGGTCTGTATATAAAGGGTTTCTTAGAGAACAAGGAATTGAAGTTGCTGTGAAGGCGCTTGGTATAACAACAAGAGGGTCTTGGAAGAGTTTCTTAGCAGTGTGAGGCGCCGAGGGGTGTGAGGCACCGAAATCTTGTAAAGCTGATCCATCTTGCTCGAGCTTGAACTTCAAGAACATGGATTTTCTGGCTTTGATTTATGAGTATCTGAGTAATGGGAGCTTGGAAGATTGGATTAATGGCAAGAGAACAAATGCAAATGGGAAGCGGTTGAGCATTGTGGAGAGGTTAAATGTGGCCATTGATGTTGCTTGTGGATTGGATTATCTGCACCATGATTGTGAAGTTCCCGTGGTTCACCGTGATTTGAAGCCAAGCAACATTCTTTTGGACAAGGACATGACTACAAAGGTTGGAGATTTTGGTTTGGCAAAGTTGCTGCTAGAGGGAACAAGCACGCAACATTCTCTTGGCTCCACAAATGTCCTCAGGGGTTCCATAGGCTACATACCTCCAGGTTAGTAGCAAACTAATTAGCAAAACTCAAAATTAAGCACTTCATGATCATTTCATTTCAGAATTATGGTTGCACTTAATTTCTTGACCTTTACGCAATGCAGAATATGGTTTTGGACAGAAACCATCCACGGCTGGAGACGCATAATGTTTCGGAGTAATGTTGCTGCAGCTCTTTGCCGGCAAAAGTCCAACCGATGTGAGTTTCACAGGAGAACTTAACCTTATTCATTGGGTGCACTCATGTTTCCCCCACAACATTGCTAGAGCACTAGCCTCTGAGTTGTTACACTATGAGCACAACGACGGCTCCGAACAAGAACTAAATTGCATGACCTCCGTTATTGAGGTTAGACTCTCCTGCACTCTCACCTCTCCCGAGGGACGCATTAGCTTGAGGGATGCTCTTCACAAACTTGCAACAGCTAGAGAGACCCTTTTGAAGGTAGCTCACTTTGAGGGTCAAAAGTGTTCATTCTAACAACAATTGGAGGTTGATGATCGTTTTTATTAAGAGATCATATGCAATAATTAAAGTAGAAAAGTATTTTAGGGAGAATTCAATAGTTTCATTCATCCCAATTTTGAGATAAATAAAGAAGTACAAGTGGTTTCCTAATAAAAAATGATATTTACATTCCCATCACATCTATACAACTTTAATTCTAATTACAAAAAAATATTCACATAATTACTTTCCAACACTCCCCCTCAAGTGGATACATAGATGTCAATCATGTCCTAACTTATCAATCCATCCTGCAAATGCATGGTGTGACAACCCCTTCGTGAGTACATCCGCCAATTGCTCTTAAGAAGTCACAGAAGGAAAACTTACATTCTTCTTATCAAAGTGATCCCTGATGAAATGTCTATCAATCTCCACATGCTTGGTTCGATCATGCTGTACAGAAATATGAGCAATCTCAATTCCAGCTGTATTATCACAATGCAAATCCATGACCTTCTGAAGTTTGAAGCCTAGCTCCTTTAATACATTTCTGATCCATAACAGTTCACACACTGCATTTTTCATTCCACGGTATTCAACTTCAGTACTAGATCGGGTAATCATATTCTGCTTCTTATTGCGCCAATGTAATAATCCGTTCCAAAAATTCTTGGTTCATAATTTATTTATTATTAATCGGTGATGGTAATTAATTTTTACTATCGATAATTATCGATGGTATTTGTCGGAATTTTACCGATTATATTTTTCAAGAGTTTTCTTTGCAAAAAGTCGTAAAGTTTGTCAATACGAGTATGTAGCAACGTTGAGCGTTGAAATCGGAGTTAAAATGAAGAAGTTATGATCAACGGAAATTTTACGGAAATATCGGTAAACATTTTGTTGCGAAATCGCGGGTATAAATAGGAGTTTCCATTTTGGGCCAGGCGGGGTTGACCCGCATTGACCGGCTCTCCATGGCGGAAAGCGTCGACGAGCTCGGCTCCGGCGAAGCCACGCCGTCCAGCCACTAAACCGACTATCCAATATGTCAAAACGTTCATCTTGACATCCCCTACCTTTTCCCCATAGTCTCCAACCTCAATTTGACCGGAGCAAGCCGGAATGTTGATCGAAAGTTGACAGAATTTGTGCGTTTCGGGTCTTCCTTTTTCCGGCCAAATCGACTGGCGTGAAGCACTGGGCTTTGAATCCCCCATCACCACGAAGCTAACCATATAGGTATGGTACTTCAATGCCACTTGTGCATGGAGAATCGATGAATTGAAATTTTGGTGGGATTTCAGTTTTTTGTGAAATTAGACTAGTTAAAGTTGGATTTGGACTTTGGCGTAGTTATGAAAATAAAGAGGTGCCGCCGCGCCGCCGCCCCCGGCGGCGGTCCACGGCAGAGCTCCAGCGAGCTTGGTTTTTCGACGTAATTTTTATGTTGTTTTACTCGTAATTGCGCACCGATTCCAATAATGAAGTTAATGTATTGAATTGGATGCAATAGGATAAGTCGAGTGATGAATCGGAAATTAAATAAATGTATTTATAATTTTATTAATCGGCGGAATAATTTATCGATTCGACCACTGGTCACGTAACGATTAAGAATATTGGATACGAACTAAATAGAGGATTTAAAAATTGGGAATTGGAAATCGGAGTTTATTTTGGGAGTCCGGTATTATTTTGGGAAGCGCATTTGTTGAGAATGTAATTTTCTCGACGGTATTACTCATAAGTTACGAGCTTAGCTATTTGACATGATTTTCGACGAGTAATTATTAAATAATGACCATTGTTTCAGGGCGACGTATTAGCAGCCAATGTCTGACGTATAGAACGCTGACTAAGAGCATCCGCACCCATTTAGGAAATCCAATTGGGCGAGGAATTCCTATTTCTGGAATTCCTGTCACTATTCATCAAATATGGTATCTTATTCATATTTTTTGCGCAGCAGTGTAACAAATAGGAATTCCTATTACTATTCATCAATTATAAAAAATTATCTTATTTAATTATTAGTAATATGTTCATCCAATAATTAACCGACACATGTCATTATCATCTACACTATTAATCCGAATTTCCGATAAGATTTCAGACGAGTCAAAATGTGACACGTGTCACTTTCAGGTGTCATTATCAGCTAAATTATTGATGAAGGTTTCTGCTAAGATTTTCGACGAGTCGAAATGTGACACGTGTCACATTCACCTAACGTTATCGGTTATAAATTATTGACGAAGATTTTTGGTAAGATTTTCGACCAATGAGGATGTGACACGTGCCATATCCACGTAACGTTATTGGCTATAAATTATTGACAAAGATTTCCGACCAATGAGGATGGGACACGTGACACGACCACGTGTCGTTGTTGGCTAAGTTATCGGTTGAAGATTTCTGACCAATGAGAATGTGACACGTGTACTCATCCTTCAACATCCGATCCTCCAAATTTTGCTATAAAATCATTGTCCACGACTCCTTGATACCTCACAACATCTACAAGTCACTTGATATTCTACACCCGTAAACACACATCTTCAAACACTTCTTAACATTTCCTCATCCAAAAGATGGATCCTAACGTTTACGAAGAGTCTTCCAAGAGGAGGCGTCAATAACAACTGCAAGCTGCGACAATGATGAATTCCTTCGTCACTGATGCAACTATGGTAGTTGCAACATTTGATGATGAGCCACCTCGCCACCACCATCCAAACCAACTAAGGCAGAGGAAACCGAAGGGTCATAATCTGCTGGAAGATTACTTCGTCGAACACCCCGTTTTCCACAAGCAAGATTTTCGTCGGAGGTTCCGGATGAGCACGTACTTGTTCAACCGAATCAAGACATAACTCTGCAACCACGACCCATTTTGGCATCAAAGATCAGATGCCACTGGATTGCAAGGACTCCTTCCCGAGCAAAAGATGACCGGTGCTCTACGAATGTTGGCGTACGGTGCAGCCGCAGATCAATGTACTGAAAACACGAGGATGGGGGAGTCAACAATTTTGAAATACATAAAGAAGTGGTGCTCATAAGTGGTCTTGCTTTACCAAGACCGTTACCTCCACGCTCTGAATGCAACCGACATCACTCGACTTCCAAGAAGGGCGAGGTAGCGGGGATTTCCTAGTATGATCGGAAGCATCGACTGCATGCACTGAGAATGGAAGAACTACCCAACAGCTTGGCAAGGGTCTACTCGGGGCGGAAGGCTTGTTCGACCATAATCTTAGAGGCGGTGGCCTCTTATGACACGTGGATATGGCACAGCTTTTTCGGCACGCTTGGAGCACAAAATGATATCAATGTGCTTAACAACTCCGATGTCTTTGATGCGCTCCTTGCTGGAAGAAGCCCACGATCGACGTATAAAGTCAACGATATGACTTACCACCACACTTATTATCTAGCTTACGGAATATATCCGAGGTACTCCTCGTTTGTCAAGACAATCTCCAATCCCCAGGATCAGCCACAGAAGCTGTTCGCACGGAATCAAGAGGCATATCGCAAACATGTGGAGAGGTGCTTTGGCATCTTGCAATTTCATTGGGCTATCATTCGTCACTCAGCTATGTGTCATCACAAATCAACATTGAAAATGATCATGTTAGCTTGCATCATAATGCATAACATGATTGTTGAGGAAGAATTTATGGAGGACGATTTTGAGTAGAACGAGGAAGAAGATTTACAAAACCCAGCTAGTGCTTTCACAGTTTATGATGGACCGGTGGATGAAAATGGTAACCGAATTCCCTTTGAGCCAGTTGGAAGAGATCAATATCATCATAGGTTTAGCGACCGTCTCATCGATTTTCAATCAGTTTATCTCCATGGAGAGTTTCAAAAGAACTTAGTAAAGCGCTACTGGTTTCTTGAAACCGGTGAACATCTCTGAATAATGTGTGCGATGTATGTGTGTTTGCATCTTGTGTGGTTGCATTTAATCTTGTGTGTTTCTCTTTTGTGTGTTTTAATCTTGTGTGTTTCCCTTTTGTGTGTTTGCATTTAATTTTGATATCATGTAATGTGTTTGAAGTTTAATCTTGTGTGTTTGTATTTAATTATGATTTAACTAAAGTGTGTTTTTATTTCTTAAAAATTTAAATTACATAATGACATGCATAGCATAGATTTATTTTTAAGACAAACTAAACTAATCACTAAAATCAAGGTTGCGGGGACAATAACAATTTGTAAATCTTGCATTGCCAACTTCTCCTTCATCATCATCTACTTGCGCAAGGATTTCCGCTTTCCTCCTCATGAAATACCTCTTTGAATTTGGGGTCATAGCCCCGAAATTCGTTGTCATGATCTTTGTTTCTTCCTCTCGTTCCCTCAATTTGTAGTTTTTTTCATCAAGCATTCGTTGATTTTCTTCATTTGCCTTTTGCCAATCGGTGAACATTATTTGATTAGCCGCAATATTCTTTAAAGTCTCATCTCTAACCTCATTCGTAGGTGCCATGGACTTCTTTCCCTTTCTTTTTGCTTCTTTGGCCGCCTTCACTCCTTGAGGTCTATGTGGACTCGAGGTGCCTTGAAGGTTGATTTGTGATGTTGGAATCACTTCATCTTCATCCAAGTTGACGATAGGAGACACTTCACTAACGGGAGGAGTAGCTTCGAAGTTAGAATGGCAAAAATGTGGAGTGTTAGTTTCAACGACTCCAAAAGTAAGGTGATCCATGACCGCTTCCCAACACGCAAAGTGCGTAAACTCTTTCTTTTTTTTGCCCACATAAAGCGTTTGAGCTTTCCTTAACTACAAAAAAATACAAGTAATGAATTAATATTTCACATTTTTAATTTCATAAAATTAATTAAAATTAAAAGGAAGAACATAAATAAATCCTTACCTCATCATGCAAATTTCTGTCAGATTTCGGATTCCTTCTTGCATATGCAAGCGCCGCTTTCCATTGTGACAAGTTTGGCTTCAACTTAGCAAAACAAGAGGTAAGTGCATTTTGGGTCCTAAGTTCTGCCCTCACTTCACCTTGACCCATCACCCAATTTTGTTGGTAATCGGCATAGATTTTTTCCCACAATTTGTTGACTTTTTGCTTGCTACCAGAGATAGAGTACACACTATGATGATAATATGATATACACAATTGTACATCTCCGAAAATGAGCCAATTGGTGGGCATCTTTTGCAAAAAACCAAAGATATTGTGAGAGAGAGGGGGAAGGAGGATAATTTGTTGTGCACAAATTGGCGTGATGTGTTTAGAAAAATGAAGGTAGTATTTATAGAAAAATAGTAGGGGTTATTAGAAATTTTTTCGGATTTCTTTCGTAATATTTTTGGTCGTATCCGTTCAGAAATTTTCAGAACCAACAGTAGTCGTTGCATTTGAATAGGAGCCGTCCGATCAAGCCAACTTTGAATTTGGGACGTTTTAGATTAACATAACCGTTATTGGATTATGTTGGCCGACAACCTGCCATGTGGCGGGCTGTCACTGGCTGGTTAATCTAGTTAAAAAAATACTTTGTTATTGGTGCACGCACCGGATTCAAAAAAAAAATTGTTTCCCGCCTGACGTCACCCACACGCGTGGGCTCCGCCAGGGGGAATTTCTCTCTGGATTCCTATTTTCGCACGGCACCGAGGAATTCCTCCTTGTCGCCGATCGACCAACCCCCCCAAGCACCGATGCACGTCCCTCTGCCCCGGAATTCCTATTTTCCGGCGGCCCCCCCTCCATTTTTGAGGAATTCCTCCGAGAGGAAGCCATGGCTGTAGATGCTCTTACAGACTTCGGCTGGTAGAAATCACAGCACAGTACTGTGAGTGGACATGTTATTTTCACTGTCGGTTTGCAAGTCTATGTTATGCATTTATAATTATGCATTTTCATTTGGAGGCATATGCATGATTTGGTTTACATTGAGCATAGTCACAGTGTTGCATCGATGCACTAGCCTCTCAACTGATCCCTAAGATGCTCCGGAAGTATCCGAGAGGGACCCCGGGATTTACGAAAGTGTCTGAGAGGGACCCCGTAATTTACACAGTATCCAAGAGGGTTAGGACAAACACCTGACCTGGGCTTGTTTATTTTTAGACTCACATTATTTTTATGTACATTATTTATGAAATTCATATTATTTAGAGTTTCAGTTAAAAAGTGAAATATTATTTTCGTCCACTCACTGTAATAGTTTTTATTATTTTAATTGCCTTTCCCCTGGGCTTTTCGGTTTATAATGCCTAGTTTGCAGGATTTCTTCTGAGGTCGAGTGTACACGCAGATCGAGACATAGCAGTATCTACCGTAGGTTCCAAGGTTGATTCTACGAGCTAGTGTTTATTTTTCGTTGTCAGTTCAATCTGTTTGGCTGCTCTAATGTCGAAAACAGTCGTGAATATTTTTTGTTTTAGTAGTGAACCCTTATGTACGAAATATTATTATTTCATCACTTTTGAATTTTATTTCCCCGCTTTGGCTGACAATTAGTGTGTAGTAACTAAGGTTAGCAGAGTCGTTAAGGCTTAATTCCGGTTTAGGCAACTAAATCGAGGTTGAGTCCTTTCAGCCAAGTTACTAAGCTCTCACCAATAAAGGTGAAATATCCAAAAGTGAAGGCCATATTAGTCTTATCTCCTGCCCAATCTGTATCAGAATAAACTGTAACTCCAAATTCACCATCCTTTGAAAATAGTAGGCCTTTACCGGGTGCAGATTTCAAATATGTAAGAATGTGCATCACAACATCTATATGTTCTTCACTTGGATCATGCATGAATTGACTAACAACACTTACACCATATGCAATATCAAGCCTAGTATGTGACAAATAGATCAGTCTTTCTACTAACCTCTGGTACCTGCATTTGTTTGTTGGAACTTGACCAGGATACAACTCTAACTTATGATTCATCTCAATAAGAGTATTAGTAGGTTTACAATCCAGCATTCTTGTTTCAACAAGAAGATCAAGCACATACTTTTGTTGTGACAAGGTGATTCCCAAGTTGAATCTTGCAACTTGAATCCCCAAGAAATACTTCAACGGACCCAAGTCCTTCATCTCAAAATCTAGGGACAAAAGCTTCTTCAAATCTTCCATCTCAGCTGGATCATCACCTGTAACAACCATATCATCCATATATACAATCAAAGAACTAATCTTACAACCCTTGCATTTGATGAACAAGGTATGATCAGAGTTACTTTGTCTATATCCAAACTTCTTTATGGCTCTAGAAAATCTTCCAAACCAAGCTCTTGGAGATTGCTTCAATCCATACAAAGACTTCTTCAGTCGGCATACATTTCCAACATCATATGACTCACAACTGACACCTGGAGGATTATCCATGTATACTTCTTCTTCTAGATCTCCATTTAAGAAAGCATTCTTTACATCAAATTGGTGTAATGGACAATCATGTTGAGCTGCTAAAGCAATGAGAATACGCACAGTACTGATCTTTGCTACTAGAGCAAATGTCTCCTGATAATCGACTTCATACCGCTAAGTATAACCTTTAGCAACCAGATGAGCTTCATATTGATCAATGCTTCCATATGCCTTCAGCTTCTCTGTAAATACCCATCTACACCCAACAGTCTTCTTTCTAGGTGGAGCAGGAACAGTCTCCCACGTTCCATTCTTTTGCAAAGCCTTTAGTTCTTCATTCATAGTCTGTTTCCACTTTGTATCCGTCAAGTCATCCTGTACATTATTGGGAATAGATACTATAGGTTATTGACTAACAGCAAGTGCATATGATCCAGATAACCTATAGTGAGATACAAAGCTAGCAATATGATATTTGGCTTTGGCTTTGGCTTCTATAGCAGGCTCATATTGCTTCTTTGAAACCCCCTTTGTTTCTCGTTGAGATCTCTTAGGATTGAATTCTACAGTGTTTAATTCAATGTTATCAGTACATACCTCAGGTGAGATATTCATGGGGGTCTTCATGAGATATTGCTTCAGAAGAAGGTTGCACTTCAGGCGATGTTGCTTCAGCTCCACTTTTCGACGGGTTGAGGGAGGCAATCTGTTTCGTTCCGGGGTCCTTGTTCTACGGATCGAGAAGAATTCTCGATGGGTCATAACGGGTTCCTGTACTATTTTTTGCTCGATTTCCAACTTCAAGTCTCATCTCCAAGCTCTCCAATTCTTCAAATTCTTCCAAATTCAGAGGATTTCCTTCATATATACTTCTCTCCCCCGGAAGGGAAGACTCTAAAACTCCCCATGAGTAAAAAGGTTGAGATTCACGGAATGAGACATCCAGAGGAACATGCATCTTGTTCAAAAATGGATCATACCATTGATAACATTTTTGGAAGTCAACATATCCAACAAAGATACACATCACAGCGCATGGATCAAGTTTGCCTCTCAGTTGTTTGTTGATGTGTAAATACACAGTACACCCAAAAACTCTTGGCTCCAAGTTTGACATACATGGCACATTCAGCAACTGATGCAATTTTTGATAAGGATTTTGAAACTCAATCACACGGGAAGGAGTGTGATTGATCAAGTATGCAGTAGAATGAACAGCTTCTCTCCACAAGTTTTGTTTCACATTCATACCAAAGAGAGAGGCCTGAACAACTTCCATTATCCGTCTATTTTTTCTTTTAGCTAATTCATTTTATTGAGGAGTATATGCAATTTATGTCTGGTGTCGAATTTCATGAGAGCTCAAGAATGCAGACATCTCACCATTCACATATTTGCCACCATTGTAAGAATGAAGTACCCAAATTTGTTGTTGATACTGAGTTGCCACAATTGCATGAAATTCAGTGAATCTGGAATACACTTCATTCTTGTGCTTTATCAAGGAGATCAAAGTCATTCTAGTACATTTATCAATGATAGTTACAAAATAACGAAATTTAGAGCGGGTAGAAACTTGTGCAGGACCTTAAACATCTGAGTGTATTTTCATAAAAAGGACATAACATTTATTCAAACTTGGCATATAAGTACTACGATGGCTCTTGAAAAATTCACATGTATCACACTAAAATTCTGAAGCTTGTATACGGAAAAATAATTGAGGTTGAAGCTTTTGCAGATAGTGAAAATTCAAGTGAACAAGACGACGGTGCCATAACCACACATCTTCTTTAGCTTTATCCAAACTGGTTGTGTTATTCGCCTATCATGATGATTCCAATTTGTGTGCTCTACTGCTTGTCAAATCAAGATAGTATAATTTTTCCCTTCAAATACTATAACCGAGAACTTTTCAAGTCACAATGTCTTGAAAGATACAAAAATCAGGGTAAATAGTGACAGAACATGCAAGTGCTACAGTTATTAGTGACAAGGCGGGTAAACACCTCTCAAAGATACCTTATTTACAACCTAGATATATCAATATAGTAAGATAAATAGGGGTTGTCGAACACAAGGAATTGGTGAAACTAAATCTCACCACGAAACTAAAATGCTGGCAGACTCGACTACAGTATACTAATGACACTAATAACCTAACCTAGACAGACTCAAATGCTACGAAATTTGGACACAACAATATAGACACAGTGTCGGACTACCACACAAAATTTGAGGGTTTTCTGAGTTTATTTGGTTACCAAACTGAATCAGCTAAGTTACAGCTAATGCAGAAATCAGTAAATTGCAGAAAGTAAATTGTTGGAGATAATCAATGAGATATGAATGTTAAGAACTTCCCTCCACCCTAGATATACTTACGACCTCTCGAATATAATTGAACTAACCATGGATGAATACTCCACACACAAGAGTTTTGGTTTAGTCATCTTATGTATTACACTCTCTTACTTGGTATGAAAAAGGGATGGACAATCCGCTTGATCTTGATCATCAATTAACCGACTTATACATATGGTGATGTAAGCCTAGAGAACTGAAGTCATTACGTTCTAAGAATGCTTGAATAATAACAGAGCTTCAAGGGTTGATAAGGTGGTCACTCTTACATCACTAAGGCTTGTTTCACACAAATTCATGTTTGTCTCTAAAGAATATGCAATGATAAGGTGGTCATGTATACAATCAAGACTATAGACCCTAAGCCATGCATCTAAGCATGCACTCAAAGAAACATGAACATAGAAATCATACGGTGAGAAAACAGTGAAACAAAACTCATCCAAATAATTAATAGAATCAAAAGGGGTTCAAAATCGTAAGCATATCTAGGGTTTTAATCAGCCCCTAACAATGAAAATTTAGCTACTCATAATCTTAAATAATAATATCAAAGAATTCATGAAAGATGAACTAAAAAGGAGAATAAATAAACTCTTGATCCCCGTCGGGATCGCAGGCTTGCAATACGGCTCTTCTCTTTTTCTTCAACTTCTTCTTCTTTCTTTATTCTTCTTTGTCTTTTTCTCTTCTATCACGGCCGTCCCCCCTTTATTATGTTTAGCTATATATATATATATATATATATATATATGTATAAGCATGCAGCTAGGTTTAGTTAATCTAGATGAAGACCACGTGCCAGACTTCCTCTCCAAGTCTACTTCTTTTGTTCTGTCTCTTAATTGCTAGGCAAGCCAATTCCCTCGCCAAGCACACATATATAAATAGCCTCTCGTCAGACAGCAAAATCAAGCTGCAATATATATGTCTTCAATTAACTTAATTAATTAACTCACGTGCACTCTTTCATCACATGCTCGCCAAACTGCTACACTTTATATTCTTCTCAAATTAGGATTCTTTGACCTCATAAGTCCTCCACTTCCACAATAACTCCCAAAATATATTATTTAATTTTCTTTTCTTTATTAATCTCCAAAATATCTAAAAATGAATAAACATAATTAATTCACTCAATTAATAACAATAAACTAAATATAGAAAACAAATTAAATACCGAATAGACGCATAAATATGCGACTATCAATTAGACTAACAAATAAAATGTTATAGGCAAGAGAGGGAACAACAAGAACATAACCAATGGACAGATTATCAGATATCTTGATAGGACGTTCACCAATAACAGAAGATAGATAGCCATCAGCAGTAGACACAACATCTTGAGGGGATGGATTAAAAGTTTGTACTAGACCGGGGGTATTCGTCATGTGATAAGTTGCACCAATATCAATGATCAAAGTAGGATTCGAATATAATGCAGAGATGGATGATACATTACTCCTTACACCTGATTCAACTACAGTAAAATCTCAATAAATTAATAACCTTGAAACTGACAAAATTTATTAATTTAGCAAGGTTATTAATTAATCGAGTATTAAATTAATACTCAAGTCCTCAAGTTGGAACCGGCAAAAAATATTATTCTAACGAGGATATTAATTAATCAAGTATTAAATTATCGAAGTTTTACTATATATGAGCATATGCAATTGATAATCCAAGCGATATTTTCATGTTTCAAATAGTAAGGATTTCAAGAGTATACTTCGGGATTATAGGTCTTCAAATTCAAGAATTCAGGTTCAACTTCAAGGGTTTCAATTCAGGGATTTCAAGTGCAGTAGAAGAAATAATTCAGTGGTGGTAATTCAGAGTTTCAATTCAATTCAGGATTTTTCAAATTCCAGAAATTCAGCTCTGATACCAAGTTGAATTAGTGACAAGCATGACATGTGGACCCATAATATAACCGATATTGTCTCAACTTGAACCACTTCTAAGGTGTTAAGTTTTATCCAAAAAACTTCTGTTAATATTGAGTTTGGTCCATTCACTTATAAGTTATTTTCACCTTGCCTCTTTTCCAACGTGGGATCTCCAATCCAACATGCCCCCACACATGCAACTTAGCTCTAGGTGAGTACGTGGAAGTACATTCAGGTGCCAATGCATCTTTTCGAATGCCCAATTCATTCATTCGGCTGGAACCAATTCAATTTGGCCCAGATTTTAATTCGAGCCCAACGGGCTCGGAACATGATTAGAGAAGAACCTGCTCTAATACAAAGTAGAAAAGTATTTCAGGAAGAATTCAATAATTTCATTCATCCCAATTTTAAGGTTACTAAAGATGTACAAGTGGATTCCTAATAGGAAATGATATTTACATTCTTATTACATCTATACAACTTTAATTCTAATTATAAAATAATATTCATATAATTACTCTCCAACAAATTAAGTACTTGTGCACAATAAGAATCTAGATACAATTTCAATTATGCCCTAAAATAAAAGCTACTGTGTCCAACTGGCCATTAGCATTCTAGCACATGTATTGTGACTACAGAACTATTGTTAATCTTTGGCTGAGCCCAAAAAATACTAAAGAGCCCATCTCAGAGTCATGCGTGTATAAACTAGGGGTGGACTTTTTGAGACCGGAAAACCAAAAATCGGCCATAACCGAACCGTACCGACACGAGGAAATCGGAACCGGATAGAACCGGCTGATCGGTGCCAGAAACCATACCGAACCGGTCATTACAGTGTCGGTTTGTGGTTCAGTGTCTCAGAGAATCGATTTAACTGAACCGAACTGACTTTATCTAATTAATATAAATATACGTTTCATGTTTTGATTAGTCAAAAAAAATGCCTACCATAGGCCAACCCACATACACGATTGAATCCATATACTTCTATACTCTAAAGCTATTCTTCTGCATCGATCTTCTATTCATTCGCCTCTCTTCTTTTTTTATTCCCAGCTGAAGGTCTCTCTTCACTTTTCATTCCCAACTAAAGTTCTCTCTTCTGTTAACTTCAATCTACCATTTCTGTGACCAACAAACCCAACAATGACCCTAAATCCCTCATAACTCCAGCGACCTAACTCCAGTTTGTGGCCTCATCCTCCTACTCTAGCCTCCCACTCTCAGTCTCATAACTCAAGCAGAAGTCAAGGTAAAATATCTTATTCTCTAGTCTCATAAATTAATGTTTGCATATTAGATTATTATGAAGAAGTCAATTAAACTAAGTGTACCCTGCAAGTTAGACAACTATGTAGAATAGAAATATAGAATCACATTTGATAGATCAGAAGTTGATTTCTTTAATCTGTGTCATTCTTAAAGGTAATAAAACCAGTCAATCATGTTACAGTTCCAGTCCCAAATCCTTCAACACGACTTCCAGTTCCAATCCCAAAAGATGAAAGCACCTCAAATAATAAGCCAACAAAAATGTGAAGCTTGGGTACATTATAAAATGATGAAGAAAGAGGATGGTGTGAGTGATAGGGATGATAGAGCCCTTTGCAATTATTACGGTACGCCAATTATGTGTGCTTCAGGAACAGTGGAACTAGTGCCATCGGTAAACATCTTAAGAGCTGCAAAAAATCACCATTGTATGAGGTGCAAGACAAAAGACAAAGTAAGGTAAGATTTGAAAAGGCAGAAGATGGAACAACTAAGGTGGTTGCATGGAAATTTAACCAGGACAGAGCTACACTTAAGTGTGTACGGTACATCATAAGAGACGAGCTTCCATTTAGTCATGTTAAGAAGGAGGGTTTCAAAGAGTTTATGGAAGAAATATGTCCAGACTTCATAATTCCTAAGCGTAAAGTAATTGCCAAAGCAGTAAGGACCCTTTTCCTGGAAGAGAAATTGAAGCTGAATGGTATATTAAAAGGAAGGAGGGTTTCAGTCACTACTGATACATGGACGTTGATTCCATTATGTTAATTATTTAGTCCTTACAGCTCATTGCATGGATGATGATTGGGTGTTGCACAAGCGTATTATTAACTTCGCGGTGATTGGAAATCATACGGGGGATAGCATTGGCAAACTTGTTGAGGGTTGCTTGATGAATTGGGGGATCGAGAAGGTTTTTACCATCACTGTTGATAATGCATCATCTAATGATGTGGCCATTGAGTTCATGAAGAAGAGTTTGACAACCTGGAGAACTTTACAGCTCGGTGGTGACTATCTGCATCTAAGGTGTTGTTGTCACATTGTCAATTTAATCGTACAAGATGGTATAAAGGAGTTGAATGCGTCTATTCAAGGGATCCGGAATGCTGTTAGGTACATTAGACACTCATCCCAAAGGTTAGACAGATTTAGAGAAATGTCTGTTCTTGAAAAATTGGATCCATAAGCTAATGTGGGACTTAGATGTGATGACAAGATGGAATTCTACTTATCTGATGTTGGTAGCAGCTAAGAAGTATCAGAAGGCGTTTGAAAGATTAGGAGAGGAAGATGTAACTTACGTCAAGAACTTTAGAGACCCAAAAACTGGAGATCAAAAGCAAGTAGGGCCTCCTGATAATGCTGATCGGGAAAATACTGAAGCATTCATTGATTACTTAAAAGTATTTTATGAGGCTACCCTGCATCTTAGTGCTTCAAAATCAATGACATCGAATCAAGTACTTCATGAGTTTACTGGTATTCATATGCACTTGGTTGCACGCATTAAGAATAAGGAGAATGCAGTTTTGTGTAAAGTTGCAAGCATTAAGAAGCTAAAATTTGACAAGTACTGGGGAAACTTTGAGAAAGTTTATCAGCTTATGCTTGTAGTCAATGTTCTTGATCCCTGTTGGAAGTTAGACTACATTTCATATTGTTATAGTGATGTGGGAACTAAGCAACAAGATGTTGAGAAGATTTCTTCTCAAGTTAAGGAGCTACTTATGCAGCTATATAAGGAGTACAAGGAATTTTATCCATAGTCCGGCAATGCATACATTGAAGCTGATTCAGTTATCCCAATGGACTTCGATGGTTCTTCTAATCAACCAATAGTTGATGTTGGTTGAAAGGCTCAACAAATTTGTTGCATTGAGGAATGCTCATAAAGTTGTTGCGATTTGTAATGAGGTGGACAAGTACTTGATGGAGGCTCCTGAAAACCCAAAAAATCAGGGATTTGAATTGTCTGCTTGGTGGAAAGAAAATGCTCCAAGGTATCCTATTTTATCCAAAGTAGCGAAGGATGTGTTTGCCATTCCAGTCTCCACAGTTGCATCAGAATATGCCTTTAGCTTGGGAAAAACAATAGTGGATCCTTTTAAGAGTTCTTTGACTCCTAAAATGGTTGAAGCACTGGTTTGCTGTTGTGATTGGCTAAGGGCCAATGAATTTTGTATTTTTAAAAAGCCAAGTGCAAAGGCTCTTGAACTATACAAGGAGTGTGAGGAAGTTGAGGCTAGTAAGAAAATTTAAGTTCAAGAACTCCTCACTTATATTTTCTTTAACTTAATCGTTTAACATAATCTTGTTGAATTTAATCATTTCAGAATTGGAGAAACTTAAATTGACTGTTTAACAAAGCAGATAAACCTTCAGCAATGTTTTGTCAATTTTCGGGTATAATTCTTTTACTAATTTCACTTGTTTCATTTTGTTTCTTTGTTACTTTTTGGACTTGATTTGTGTATAATACAGATATTTATATATGTGATTCTGAACAGGTAGGAATTTGCTGAGGGCAAGGATCTTGTGGTCACTGTTATGTCGGTAATGGGAGACTTGTGCAAGACCTGTGTTATTTTATTAAACTTGATGCTATACGGCTGTCTAATGGCAAGACTGTTTTTTGGTTAAACCTGATGTTATATCAATAGGAAGTAGTTGTTTCTGAAGGCAAGATTTGTGTTTTTACTGTATTAATAGTTTGTACGAAATTGTAACTATTATGGGTGGTTTTGCAACCATTCCCAGGTCCCTGCTATCATAGAACATATGGGCGGCCTGGTAACTGGGAAGTGTGTAGTCTTATTGAATTTTTTGAGCATACTAATGAGTAGCCTGATTTTAATAGAATATTAATATTAACCTTTCTTGCTATGAGATGTTAGTGTTGAATTTCTCCTCCTTTTCAATATAAGCTGTTTGGAATTGAAAAAGGTCTAGAGGTGCTGAGTGTCGTTCGACCTGCAGGGAAGCCACTTGTTGATGACTGGGACTACCTTAAGTCAATGGTATTCCTTCTATTCAATATGTCCTTGTTTTGTCGAAACCTTTCTAATTTTGTTTTGTTAGATGATGTTGACTTGAATTCTTTCTCAAGATATCTGGAACTCTTAAAGATTGTTTGACTGAGTAGATCGATTGTACAGGTGAGGAGTTTTGAGACATACTGTGGATCCCTATCTCAGTACGTGATGAAACACATGCGTTCCCTTGCTAACATCTGCAACGCCGGAAAGACAAAGGAGCAAATGGCTGCCGCTTTCGCTCAAGCCTGCGTTAATGTTCCTTCTGGCCGATGGAGCTCTCTGCACAGGAGATTCAGTGCCTAAACAATTACAAAAAAAAATCTGGTATCCGAATTACCAGAATCTTCTATCTTTAGTTGTTTTGTATTCCAATCATGTCTTGTGATGCATTTCCATAATTGTGATTCTGATTCTGATTGCATTAGCTAAAATCTCTGTAACTAGAACTCAACTCCTGTATTAGGCTTTGTATATGTTTATGCCGTCTGATATTAGTTATGCTAACGGGATGACATTTCTATGTTTCCATAACTTGGAGTTTGAACTCATCTCCTTTCTTTTCATTTGCCAAGTGTATATGTTATTACGGAAAATATAGGTTATGTAACCGCAATGAATTTCAGTTAACCTACCGGTGCGGTTTATTGTATTCATTATGCAGTTTCGGTCTTGAGAAATAGGTAAGCGAGAGATTCGATTTGGTTATCAGTTCTTGCTCTAAAACTGAACCGATTGGACCGAGTCCACCCCTAGTATAAACTGGATTCTGTACTCCAACACATACATATTGTTTTACTGTTTTAGGCTGGCAACTATTGGGCCAGCTCTAGTATTATTAATATTCGGGTCTATTTCATCTTTTGGCTACGTTGTTCATGGAATCCGAGGTTCTGAACATTAAAATTCAGACTCTTGGGTCAGTCAAGTGCGAATTAAGTCAATTAACTACGCCAACTGGTCCATTGGCTTTATTTTCTATTTTTTTTTATTTTTTAAATAGTCAATAATCATATCAAAATATGATAATAATAGTATAGTATATGGCTTCACCGGATCATCTGTCTGATAATACGAAACTTCAAGGTAATACCATACTAAACACCAATTAAGGACCGATCATAAATTAACACAAGTGAGGACAATCAAAAATCACGGTGCCCCACACCGTAAAAACCTCGAAAATAGGCAGATGATATCATCCGGATCCCAAATAAGGATTCAAATCTAGCCCATGATGACCCACACAAGTAATTGACCTGCCTGACCGGTCCAATGGCTTTATTGGTACTCCTTACGATAAAATACAAGATGCATAACCTAACCCTCAGTGTTCGACGTTGAACATTAATAATTAATATTTTGGGGCCAAGCATCCCTTTGAGATATTTGTTAGATATATTTTTAAAGTTATAAACGTGTGAAGAGGTGTATGGATACAATTAATCAAGCAATATAATTGTTGATTAATCAAAATATTATTTTGCTAAAAAGATGGTTGACGAAGAGGTGCATCCCTTACAAAAGGGTGTGATTCAAATGTAAAAAGCATTATTATTTTAGAAAATATGGTAAAATATAAAGATTATAGAAGAAATGGTGTGTAACTTTATTCATGAAGAAGAAATTCATTTATATAGGAGAGCACAAGATGTTACATATCTAGTATGAATCATATTTCATCACTATAAGGGATTCATTCCCTTATTCTCTACAAATACTACCATAACTAGGAATAAATATCCTTCAACACTCCCCCTTGTGCCGCTTGAGATGGATGACGCTTCTTTATTACTTCCATGATGCCTCATTAAAAATCTTGTCGAGCCATAAACCTTTGCAGGAGAAAATGTGATCTCGCAAAGTAAAAAGAGTGCAAGTCATCATAGATGATGATATGACACATAACCATGTTGCCCCATTAAAATCTTGTTAAGTAATAAAAACCCTTTGGGATAAAAACAACCTTAGTCAAGGAAAAAGAGTACAACGTGTCCTTCACATTTATGAACGCTCATGTGAATGCCAGTCTTCTCCTGAAGTCTGCATCTCCCCCTGATGTCAACATCCAGGGTAGCTTGAATAAGTTGAGCAACCCTATGCTCTTCACATGCCTTTTCAATGTGGAATTTGACTAATGACTTAGAAAGCCTGCCACATTATCCTCAAATCAAACTTGGCAACTATAACCTTGAGGAATTACCATTGATTGCTTACTATAGAATAACTTATGCGATATATGTTTGGTGTTGTCGCCCTACATGTAATCTAACTTCATTACCTTAATGCAAGCAATATTATCTAGCAGGGGACCAAGACGCCCAAGTTAGCTCAGGACGTGGGTGGGAAATTGGTTTGGACGTCTGTTATTTAGGAGAAGGTCCCCCATCCCGAGCACGAGGAGTTGAACGCCCATTAGGTGGTGATTCCTCCATCGGACGCTGCTGTCGGTCCCACCGAGCCTAAACACCGTTAAGCCAATAAAGGGAAATGAAAGGCGGAGGGTCCTCCCGAAGTCCATTGGTTGAAGAAGAGACCCGCCTCAGTTCCTAAAGCCAAAGCCAAGTCGGGGTCGCACTCTGAAAGCGGCTCTCGATCCGTTGTGGGGTTAAGCGATTCAAATACTGAGTCAGATACGGGCACACTCCTTCCCGACAAGACATGCTTGTGAGTGACCCTCCTAGTACTGTAGCGCCAGGGGGAGAAAACTGTTGCGGCACCGTCTGCCTCTCTAGTCGTTGATCAAGCCACCCCTGACTCAACGGAGCTTGACCTGCCAAGGGATCTGGTGGAGCGTTTCCTCATCTTTAGCAAGAGGGTCGTTACACCGGAAGTGGCCAAGGCACAACGGCTTCATGCCGTTGAGTTGGTTCGGGGAAGAGCGCAAGCCAAGCTAATGGTGGACGTTGCGCGGTTGGTGCACGATATGCACTAGCAGATCTTGATGGATTGGGGTATTTATGGCCCAGACAGCCTTGATCAAGCTCGGGAGAAAATTAGCCTTCTCGAGGCAGAGATGAACGTGTTAACTAAGTCCAGAAAAAGGACGCAGGATGCCCAATTTAGAAGCGCTACCTCGGAAGACGTGAACAAAAAGAAGATTTCCGAATTTGAGCGTCGCATCGAGCAGCTCAGCGCGTTCAAGATTGAGCTGGAGAAAATTGTGGCTGAGTTGCGGTCAAGCCTGGATGCTGCCCACATCCGTCTGGATACTCGGGAGGAATGACACCTTGAGGATGTGAAGAAGATCGAGGATTTGCAGGGGAGGTTAAACGGTCTGCAACTTGAGCTAAACGTGCTCCGCAGCCAACATGAAGCAGATCGTGCTAAGTTGTAAGAGGAGTGCGCTCAGCTGAGATCGTCCGTCCTGGATGAAAGCTCACGCGTCAAGCTCGAGGAGAAGGCGGTGGAAACTTTTCTTGCGTTCGAGAGGTATTCACAGCTTGAGTTTCAGACTGTGTTGCGAATAATAAAGTATTGGAGAAATCCAAGTACTTCGATGCGAAACAGTACCAGGCTTATCGGGCTGCGGGTACGCTTCACCTCTTTAATGATGACGATGATGGTGGGGCGACGGGGGTGGAGGATGAGGATGATGAAGACTCTGGCAACGACGCCGTTGAGGATGATCTAGCCAAAGATAAATGAAGTTTGAATGTGATTATGGTTTTTTGACCCATCTGTGGGCTATCTTTTATTTCAGATATTTGTATTTTCAATATTGGTGTTGCTCTTTTCTTTTTCTTTATGTAATCAGCACAGCTATTTTGCCTGAGTTACAAGTATCTTTGTTATGTTGCTATGCACGTTGCTTTTATGCGTTGAATGGATGTATACGGTGAATTGTCTTATTATTCGAACATAGAAGCCTAGCATTAGAAGTAATAGAGAACATGTGTGTCGTAGATAATGCATAGTATAAGCACTGAATGTGATCGCATTTCATTAGCTTAAAGTGTTGTACATGCTCCAGGTGGTCACGTGGTGACTTACAAAAAAGACAATAACTTGAGAACAAGAGCAAAAAACATATGCGTAGCTATGCGAGACGCGCTAGTGATAGTAGTTTCGTATGTGATCGATGTTCTATGGGTGAGAGAGAACGCTACCTTCCTTCTCACTGAGGTAGAACGTGCCTAGGCTAGTGACGTCTACAATCTTGTATGACCCTTCCCAAACTGGCCGCAGGCTTTTTACCTTCCCCTGAATGGCCTTGAGCACCCAATCTCCGATCTGGAGTGGACGAACGCGAACATGTTGATTGTCCAAGCACACCACCTTCTCCTCATTGGTCGCGTTATGGTAGTAGGCTATGTTATGTTTTTCTTCCAGCATGTCATTATCCAAGTGTAAGCCAGCTCCAATCTTTTCGGGGTCAAACGCCTCCACCCTTGGGCTTAGGTTAATTAATTCCAGAGAGAGCAGTGCCTCTGTGCCGAAGGTTAAGGAATAAGGCGTTTCACCTATAACCGTCGTGGACATTGTGCGAATTGACTATAGGATTTCAGGAAGGAGCTCGGCCCATCGTCCAAAGTTTGGGCTGCCTTGTCGCATTGCTTGAAGTTTACGTTTTAATCTGTCCTTGATTATTTTGTTAGCCGCCTCGACTTGTCCGTTGCATTGAGGGTGAGAAGGTGAGGAGAAGAGGATATTGGTTCCCTGCTTCTTGTAGAATGCTATGAGTTTGAGATTGTTGAATTACGTGTCATTATCGGTGAAGATGTTAATCGGGGCACTGTAGCGGCAGAAGAGCGTTCTCCAGAGGAACTTTTTCACCTTCTTCGTCGTGATCTTGACGAGTGGTTCAGCCTCAATGAACTTGGTGTGATAGTCAATGATGACTATCGTGTAACGGTATTGGCATTTGGTCTTTGGCAGTTCGCCGATGTGATTTAGGACCCATTACAGGAATGGTATTGGGGATAGGATGATGGAGAGTGGTGTAGCTGGCGAGCGTGTTCGATGGGCGTGGAACTAGCAAGCTTTGCATGCACTGGTGATCTTCAACGCATCCGCGTGGATGGTAGGCCACCAGATGCCGTATCGTAACGCCATATGAGCGATGGAACATGCTCTAGCATGGTGGCCGCACTGCCCGCTGTGTATGTCTTATAGGAGGGATCGTCCTGCCCTTGTAGGGAGGCATCTCAAGTTGGGCCAGGTGAGTCCCTGCTTGTACAAGTGACTCCCGTGAACGCTGAAGTTAACAGCCCTAGCAAGGATCATTCTGGCTTTTGTTTTGCTTGTGGGCAGTGCCCCGTTTGTCTTATATGCCAAGATAGGATCTAGCCAGTCTGGTATAGCAGACTCGAAGGGTAATATCTAGAGGAAGCTTCTTTGGATGCTAGGTTTGACCAGCATTTCGACCTTAGGTGAGAACGAGCCCTGCGTTGTTTTGGCCATTCCGAGACGCGCTAAAGCATCTGCGTTAACGTTCTGCTCTCTTGGTACTTGAGTAATATTGTAAAATTTGAACTTGGAGAGGTAGTACTTGGCCAATGCCAAGTATGCCGCAATGGAATCATCCTTGGCCTCAAAGTCCCCTTTCACTTGGCTAACCACGAGCTGAGAATCATTGAATATGTTTAAGTCTGAAGCATCTAAGATATGTGCTAACTGTAGGTCAACTATGAGTGCTTCATATTTAGCCTCGTTGTTCGATGCTTTGAAGTTGAATCGTAAAACATACTCAGTGTGAGTGTCGTTTGGTCCTGTAAGTATAATACCTGCATCACTTTCCATTTTGGTGGCCGAACCGTCGGTGTATAAGTTCCACCCTGATGTTGGGGTGATAGTGGGGGGCAATGCGGTGGCAAGACGGGCTTGTTCTGTCTCAGGTTCAGCTTCAGTGTATTCCGCTATGATATCTGCTACAACTTGGGCTTTAATGGCCGTTCTGAGTTTGTATTCGATGTCGAATTCACTAAGCTCGATGGACCATTTGCTGAGACGGCCGCTATGGTCAGGAGATTGGAGCACTTGCTTAAGGGGAAAGTTTGTGAGTACCTGGATTTTATGCACTTAGAAATAGGGCCTTAAGCGTCGAGCAGCTGTGACGAGGGCGAAGGCCCATTTGTCGAATGCTGGGTAGCATTTCTCTACTCCTGTGAGTCCTTTACATGTAAATAAGACAGGGAGCTCAACATCAGCGTCGTGTCACACCAGGGCGGGGCTGACGGCTGTGAGAGAGATAGCCAGATATAGGTAAAGTGTTTCACCCTGCACTGGTCTAGAGAGTATGGGAATGGAAGCTAGGTATAGCTTGATTTGTTGGAACGCGTTCTCACAGGCAGGTGTCCAGTCAATTGAGCGCTTGCTGTGTGCAAGGCGTATGACCTTGAAGAATGGTTCGCATTTTTTAGAAAACCGAGAGATGAAACGTTTGAGGGCGGCAAGCTTACCCGTGAGGCTTTGCATTTCCTTCTTGTTCGCAGGAGTTTTCATATCCATGATAGGTTTGACCTTTTCAGGGTTAGCCTCGATGCCCATTTGGCTGACTATGTACCCCAAGAATTTGCTAGTGGTGATGCTGAACGTGCATTTTGCAGGGTTGAGGCGAACGTTATGTTCTATCAGAATTTGGAAAGCGATGCGGAGGTTGGCAACGTGGCCCCTAGCCATTTGACTTTTGACTAAGATGTCGTCTATGTATACTTCCACCACGGAGCCGTCAATGTCGCGGAAGATGTGTGTCATGAAACGTTGGTAAGTGGAGCCTGCGTTCTTGAGTCCGAATGGCATGACCACGTAGCAATAGAGCCCATTGTCAGTGGTGAACGCCGTAGCTTCTTGATCTTCCGGGTTCATGAAAATCTGGTTGTAACTGGAGTACGCGTCTAGCATTGAGAGGAGTTCATATCCTATTGTTGCGTCCACGAGCTGGTTTATTCTGGGGAATGGGAAGCTGTCTTTAGGGCATCCTTTGTTCAAATTCGTGTAGCCGACGCACATTCGCCAGCTCCCGTTGCTTTTTGGAACCATGACCGCATTTGATATCCATTTGGGATAGTGGACTGGCCGTATAAAGCTCATCTTGAGGAGGCGTTCCACCTCAGCGTTCATTACGACATAACGCTCAGCGTTGTATGCGCGGCGCTTTTGCTTGATGGGCTTGCTGTGTAGGGCAATGCTCAACCTGTGAGAAATCAAATCGGTAGAGATGCCAGGCTTATCGGTGTAGGACCATGCGAAGACTGTATTGCACTCCTGAAGGAGACTAATCAACTCTGTCATGATGCTGACATCTACAATGGCGCTGATGCGGACCTTGCACTCGGGGTGAACCGGATCGATCTCAACTTTGATGATAGAGTCCCCAGTGTCAATAGGTCTGAGAGCATTCACACCGTCACTTAGATCATTAGGCTTTTCCATTTTCATGTCTAGGACGGGTGTATTTTCCACCTTTATAATTTCTTGGCATACAAAGTGGCTAGTTTGAGGGTTGATCGGGCGCATTACGAAGATGTATCCGCGTACAGATTCTGTGCCAAAATTCGTTGGAAATTACATGTATAGCATGTGACTGGCCGTAATGGCTCGAAATTTTTTGAGGGCCGAACGGCCAAGAATTACGTTGTAAGAAGAATGTAAATCTACCACAATAAAATATGTAAATACTTCCCTTTGAGGAGAACCCGTGGCGCCCAAGCCTAAACGCATGTAATCATTACCGAGAGGGTAGACGACGACACCTTAGAAACTCATGAGGGATTCGTTGTCCTGTGATAACGAATGGCCAAGTCGTTTCAACTGTTCATACGCACTGAGGAAGATCACGTTAGCGCTCGAGCCTGAGTCAATGAGGAAGCGACTTACCTTACACCGATCAATAAAGGCGTCGATAACAAATGGGGCATCCGTGGGAGGAACTCCTAGCTCATCTGCCTCGAAAAAGGTGTGGCTCCCAGGAACGATGTTGAGCCTTAGGTTCGGAGCCCGACGCGATGGACAACATTTCCCGAGAAGGGGCGTCCGCCCGTCGCTTACCTCCATAGATCGTGGAAATTTCTTTCTGAGCCTCGATGAATGAGATCTACTTGCCTCTCGCAGCGCGATACTGGTTTAGCTCGCCTTTGTCAAATAGCTCTTGTATGATTTTCTTCAAAATGCTACAATCTTTTGTGTTATGGGTTTCTGATTCGTGATATTTGCACCAACTGCCAGTGTTCTTCAGTGGTGCCTTGCGCGTCTTGGGTTTAGGCTGAGCTATCAGATGTTTATTGTTGGCAAAAATCTCTGCATATGTGGCATTCGTAACAGTGTAGACCGTTCGATCAGGGGAACGATGCTTTTGAGATTGGGTGGCTGTCACGGGTTTCGAATGGGGGAACGATGCCCTTCCGGGGAGCTATGCCTGCTTCGAACAAGGGAACGACGACGTTCTGGGGTATGCTGCATGTACGGCTATGCTTCAGCTCTGGAGTATGGGAACGATGTCGCTTCCGCTCAGGTGTATGTGAGCGGTAATGCTTTCCCTTGTAGCCACGCCAATTGGGAGGTGCATAACCATCTCGTTGGCCCCAGACACAGTTGTGGACCTCAGCCTTCTCGACCATCATATCGAGGGTGGCCTCATATGTGAGTTGATCTTTGCGGATTAGTTTTTCTTTGAAGAGTGAAGGTTGGAGTCCCTCTACCAACGCTATTTGAGCCGTCTGTTTGTCCAAAATTCGACAAAGCTGAGCGGCCTCCCTGAAACGGTTGATGCAGGACGACAGATTTTCAGAGCCTCCCTGCCGGAAGGAGAAAAAAGACTTGGCAGTGCTATGACGTGTTTGCAATAGATACCGCTTGAGAAAAGCGTCCGTAAGTTCTTCAAAGGATGACATGGATCCTGGGGCTAGTTCAAAAAAGCAATTGAGCGTTTCACCCGTAAGTGTTTTAAGGATTAAGTAACACAGCGTCACATCATCATGTTTGTGGCCAACTGTGAAGGAAAGAAATCGGTCATGATGGGTGCCAGGGTCTCCATGGCCAGAATACCGTTCGTCTTTCCAAGTTTTTGCCCCTAGGTGGCGTCCCACATTGGTGATGGAAAGGGATAATGGGGTTGTATGTGGTGTGTAAGACACAGTGTGATGATGGTTGCGGTTATGCCTCAGTTCTTTTTCCAAATCAGCCAGTCGGGCAAGGATTTGGCTCGTCACGTCCTGGGGAGCAGGTGTCTCAATTGCTGGCGAAGGGCTGGGCAGTAGTGGATTGATCAGCTGAGTATTCATATGGATCATATTGCGTCATTCCTCTCGACGACTGAGTTCGAGTTGTTGGGCCTACATGGTGCTTACCATATCGCTGAGGCGCTCATTGGTGCGTTGGGTCACATCCCGTTCTGCCTTGAGCTCGGCGAGTTGTGCCAAAATTTGAGCATGAGTTATGTTGGTATTAGTAGGGATTCTAGGTGCGATGGTCTGGGACGACGCTCCAATGTCGCTGGATGTGCCTGCGTTAGGGGGCCCTGACGAGACATTGGGCATTAGAAGCGGTTCAAACGTTCGCAAGCGATCCCCAACTGGGGTGATCATGTCATCTTGGCGATTAGTAGCCATAAAGAAGAAAAAATAAAAACGGGCTTTTAATGTGGTGAAAAAAGAATATCCGGTTCCCACAGACGGCGCCAATTATTTTGGACGAAATCCGTAGGGATCCCGTCCCATTGAGAGGTAGATTTTGGGTATAGGATCACTCCCAAGCGTCCCGGTTTGAGACCTAGAACGCTTGCGTTATCTGCAAAACAACAGTTTCAGCCTAAAAGATCGAGACAGGATTAGCCCACATTCGACACTCTGATGCTTAATTCAGTAAATGACGTAACTGTCTGGGTAAAGTAACAGTAAAAGTCAAATTGAATTACCTTCCCTCTAGAGCGGGTATCATCTATTTATGGTTAGATGATTTTGACAACTCGAAGTGATTCTCAATGTGGGACTAGCTCTCCTACCATTTTGGTGTTTAGGAACAACTAATTCCCACATGAGTGTTCAAGGGGTACGCTGGTCAATTGCTGCTTCGTTCCGTACAGCCTACACGTGATGTGCGTCGCCCTTCATCACGTGCGTCGTACGGAGCAAGGCTGTGGTGACCGAACTACCCTTATGCGTGTCGTGAGGGTGCGTTGGTCATTCAACCTGGTGAATCTGTACGGCCTACACGTGATGCATGTGGGTGCAGTGTATATTGTGTGGCATGGGTTTTGAATGACCAGATTGCCCATGAGTGGTAAATAGCACTTTTGTATGGCGTTTCTATGCTCTCCGAGTGTTTTTGTGCCAAGTGAAGTATGTTTTTTGGGTTTAGCACATCACGTACTAACAGACAAGAAAGCTAGGTACTAGGTGTGGGACGAACCATACTCGTGGAAACATTACACTGACACCATCATCCGTACGTGGATCCCTGAATCTGAACTTCACTCTATTCTAGCTTTTTGTCACTCACATGCAGGTGGTGGATATTTTGGAGGGAAGAACACGGATCTCAAAGTGCTTGAGAGTGGATCTTATTGGCCCACTTTATTTCAAGATGCACAGTCTTCTTTAAATCTTGTGCCAGGTGCTAAATGACAGGTAACATCGGTCCAAAAGACCAAATGCCTCAACACCCCTTTCTTGTAGTCAAAATATTTGATGTGTAAGATATTGATTTCATGGGGCCATTCTCAAATTCTCAAAGGTATTTTTATATTCTTGTTGCTATTGATTATATGTCTAAATGGGTGGAGGCTAAAGCCACCAGGACTCATGATTCTAAGGTTGTTCACAGTTTTCTTAAGGAAATATTCAGCAGGTTTAGAACACCTAGATGCATAATCAGTGATGGAGGATCTCACTTATGTAACAGGACCTTTGATGCCTTGCTTAGGAAGTACAACGTGACACATCGGGTGGCAACACCTTATCATCCTCAGATAAGTGGGCAGGTGGAGGTATCAAATAGAGAGATCAAGCATATTGTTGAGAAGACAGTTGGTCAAACCCAGAAAGACTGGAGTCAACGCCTTGATGATACGTTATGGGCTTACAAGACAACATATAAAAAGCCTATTGGGATGTCTCCCTACAAGTTGATGTATGAGAAAGCTTGCTATCTTCCGGTGAAACTTGAGCATCGTGTATATTAGGCTGTGAAGAGGTTTAATTTTGACATGGATGAAGCGGTCTGCATAGGAAGTTTCAACTCAGTGAGTTGGATGAGATCCGACATAATGCATATGAGTCTAGCAAGACATACAAGGAGAGAACCAAAACTTTTCATGACTAGAACATCAAAAGAAAAGAATTTGTGGTTGGTCAGAAAGTTTTGTTATTTAGTAGTCGTCTACGCTTATTTTCAGGTAAGATTAAGAGTAGATGGACTGGACCTTATATTATTACTAATATTTTTCCTCATGGTGCTATAGAGATTGTCAGTTTAACAACAGGGAAAACATTCAAGGTGAATAGACAACGACTCAAGCCTTTTTATAAGTCATTTGTAGAGCACGTGTTTGAAGAAGTGGACCTTCAAGAAGCGCCTCCTATGGAAAATTGAGTGGATCTGCAATCTGGCTGAAAACGTTAAACTTAACGCTACTTAGGAGGCAACCCATGTGGATGGAGAAGCTAGCGACCAGATTTGATTTCTTATCCATTTTCTTTTACTTTTCTCCATATAGTGTGTTTTGTGTGTGATAGGTATTCTGTGTCTTACTTGGTTGGTGTATTGTATAGTCTAATTCCAGTTTTTACATTGAGGACAACGCAATTTTCAAGTGTAGGGTAGAGCTATATCATATACTTAGCGTCTAGATATAGATTTTTAGTTTTTTTAGTCAGAATTTTTGATTTTTGATGTAGTGTGTTTAGAATGTCCAGGGTGTACCCTTCGATCTATTAAGGGATATCCTTCGACCTATCGAAGGGTGGTTCCTGAGTGAGACCAGAGAACAGTCCTCGATCCATCGAGGACCATATTCGATCCATCGAAAAGTCAATGTCAGTTTAGAGTTTTTCTTAGTCTTCTTGTGTGTTTTAAGTGTCTTATTTAAAAAATAAAATACAAAAATAAATAGTGCCAAGAAAAATACAAAAAGAAAAGTCATAGGAGCCCTTAACAAGCCAATGATGTGATTATTTCTTCCAATTTTGTGACTATGAGATGATTATGTGACTCGAGTTTCTTTGGTTGATGTTTATATGTGATGCATACAAAAATATGTAGTGGATGTAGAAACAAGCTAACATGGTATAGATTTTTGAGCATGCATAGACTTTATTGAGATTCATTTAAACCGTGAGCTTTTGAGCCTTTACATGATATACATGTTTTCTTTGTTGAGTGTCAATTACTTACTGCATATTAAGTTAATGGACTCTAGAGATTACTAGAACAGGCTCTTGTGCTATTCAAAGCTTTTAGTCAATACATGTTCTGATTGAGGAAGCGATTAAGGCATTTAGAGGACATCACCATAACCATATGAGCCTGTGTCCTGATTTTGTGTATACAAGATGTGCACCCCATAGTTAACCATTTTGAGCCTACATGTGAAACTTTATTTGATCACCCACATATCTCCGACTTTGAACTTTAGAATAGTTATATTTTTACCTTTGTTCTAGGACTTGGTAGAGCTATACATGAGACATGTACGTGAAGACGGCGGCAATGTCGAAAGGTGATACAAAGGAATAAGTGTGGGTGTCAAGCTAGTGTGTTGTAAAAAAAATAGTCGAATGTGAAAGAAAAAAAAACGGCAAAGAAAAGGAAAAAGTTGTGATGTCTAGCTTGATACCCGGGGTTAACTGTTGATGAAAAGAATGATGTGAAGGCCCAACAAGATGAAATCTGGCCACAATAGTGAAAAAAGTTCATGGTTGTAAAGTTTGAAGAAGTCTCTTATTTGGTGTTCTACTAGGTTCTAGAATTGTGTTTGCAATCCATATTCATTTATTCTTTAACCTATAAGCCAAGCCCCATTACAACCCATGAAGTCCTTTTGATCCTCGAGATGAGAATCTTTGATCTATGGAGATTAGTCACAAGATTAAGCATATGGTTTGGTCCATTTGGCAAGTAATCAAATTGAGTGATACCTTAGATATATTTTGAGAGAAACATTTATGAGAGCATATCGATGTGTGGTTGAATCTTGATTGGCCATATCCATGTTCTAGCTCTTTATTCACATTGATTATGTCTATGTCCTACATGTTACATATGTGTTATATGTTCGAGTTATCTTTGGTACCTTGTAAGTACATGTTGATTTTGGTGTTACAATTTTGTGGAAGACTGCTGAGGCAATTTGTCGAGGGTATTAGAGTTTGGTTTTGAAGTTTGTTGAGTCTTTTCAAAGTCTTAGTTTAGTGTATTACTCGAGGACTAGAAATATGTAAGTGTGAGGTATTTTGATAGTCGCATATTTATGCGTTTATTCGGAGTTTAATTCACTCCTTATATTTATTTTATTATTATAAAATTGAGTAATTTTTATTAATATTTATTATTTTATAGGTTTTGTGGAGGAATAAAGGAAAAGGAAACAAACAAAGGATTCCTAGCACAATTTGGATTTAAGAAGGAGTTTTGTGCAATTAAAGAAGCCTATTCCAATGTGGACTTGAGGAGATCAATTGTGACACATATATAAAACCATTTTAGGGTTTTTGGAAGGGCTAATCAGAAATCTTGGAGCACAAACTCGAGCAGAAAAAGGAGCAGCCGCAAGAGAGCCAGAGACCAGTTTCGATCCATCGAAGATCAGCTTTCGATCCATCGAAACTGGACGACAGTTCTTCTTCTTCATCCATTCTTGATTTGTAAACTCTATGATTTATTTTGATTCTTTCATTATAACTTTTAGTATCTAAACATCTTGTTAAGGGCTTGCTTGAAACCCCGTACATGAAATTTTTCTAATTCATACACTTTAATCTAGTTTCGCATATTCAATTCAAATGAGGTTTCATTCTCTATGTGGTCCATTGATGATTTCTTGTATGTGTGATTTGGTGGCCAACTTAGTATGCATGCTAGGACTCTATTGTTATGAGATACGGGTGACTGAAGATAATTTCTTCCACCGGATTCTCTATAGTGACACCTCGGATAGATTATTTCTTCGGAGTATTGAAACCCTAGGTCTAAAAGGACACGTCCATAGTGTACCTGTGAACCCCTGTAGATTCTCAAACCTTTTCTAGAACTTACTATTTTCTTCTTTGTAAACATTGAGGTCCATGACAGACTCGCATAGGCATAAGGATTAGGTAATAGAATGTGGTTGTAACGATCGACCATTCCTGAGAACTTTTATTCATTGGATATGTGCATTAGATTAAGAATGTGTTAGATAGCTGGAATGGCGGTGGTGAATTGCATTCCTCTTAACTCATCCATCATATAGTGAATCACCTTGCATTCATTAGCATGTTTACTTTCAGCATTTCTTTTATTGCGTTAGCTGTAATTCGCCGATTTAGTTCGGTATTCAAATTAACTCCGAATACCCTCAAATTTTGTGTGGTAGTCCGCCACTGTGTATTATTATATCAAAATTTTGTGTCATTAGTCTGTCTAGAGTAGGTTCGTAGTATCATTAGTGTATTGTAATCGAGTCTATCAGCATTGTAGCTTAGTGTTAGGATTTAGTTTCACCAATTCCTTGTGTTCGATAACCCCTATAATTGATTATGACAATGATATAACTTAGTTGAGAATAGAGTATCTTTGAGAAGTGATTCTCCACTCATTAATCTTAGTTTGTGCAAACCAACGATCAACATTAATAAGTTGCTAGGCTTCATTGTATCCTAAAGACTTATTTGATTATTTCTCTTTGCACACTAAGTAGTTGGACAAATAAAGTTTAAAAAAAACGTAAACTTTTACGTGACTTTGAAGCGTTTTCTTCTGATCTCATACCCATAATCACAATTTATCCAACAATAGCGAGATCTAATTCAAAACGAAAGAGGTGGGTGTCAAAAAGTTAAAGAAGACATAAGCTAAATTTGGGACGCTGAGCCTAAATCGTTCTTATAAGGGCATATGCACCGGTGCTGCTCGAGCAGCTGCTCCTTCCCTCTGCTCATGCTCTCGAGCTAGCAATCTCTGCTCGTCCAGTTGCTTTTTAGCTCGGTCAACGAGCGGGTCGCTGTTACAAGGCCCACCTCCCTCCTCTCTGCTCGTGCTATCGAAGCACCGGTGCATATGCTCTAATGAGACAAAACTGTGAAAACCGAGCAGCTGAGAAAGCTGAGTTTGTGATTGAAGCTAGTCACTGAACTAACTATACCAAACACTCGATCGATCATACTGTTAGGGACTTGAGAGAGAGCATGCATGCATCATAAAATTCATAATCATAACTGGTAACCCTAGCTAGCCTGCAGCCTCATCATGATCACCAGTCAGCGCCATAGATATGTACAGTTTGCTAGCTAATTAAGAAGATATAAAACCTAGACCTCGTGATCCCAGCCATCTTACATCTACGATTCTAAATGCACACATTTAACCAGTCACTGATAATCTAGCTAGATAGATAGATAAATCGAAATAAAGCACAGAACAAAGCTTGGTTGGAATGGTCCACGTACAGTCCAAACCAGCAGAGTGGTAGCTGCAATATTGAAGCACTCTCTGCTTCACTAGCTAGCTTCTATGTTATCATTTTTTATCGGATCTGTGATCCATCTTCTTGCTGTTGAACACTACTAAGGTGAAAGACAGATCGATCTGCTCATTATGAAACGGAGACAAAAAGCCTCCGGACATATAGGTAACTCGATCTCTGCTTCATTTTTATCTTTTTGGGTTGGTTCGTTTTGGTGTTAGCTAGTTAGTTTTACTTTCTTGGATACTAGGAAAAAGGGTGACTTGTTTGATATGTACCGTCCATGGCGGGCTCTATATCGATCACGGCGTATAAGGTAGTGAAGTGGAAAGTTCCATCTACTCGCTAAGTGTTGGAAACATAGAGAAAAAGTTTTGTCTCCATTTGTGTGAAAGATCAAAGATGCCTTTGTCTCTTTAAACGTACGTACAAGATATTTTGTGGTGGCCTTCCTTTTGTTTTTCTCCGAAGAGATTGATGAGAATTAACACCCTATCTTGGTGAAAAAGCTAAGTGAAATGAATGATCCGGGAGAAAATTAAATTGAAGAGATTCTGAATGTATCAAATTTAAAGCTATTGGTATTTCTATAGTACGTAACTTCGTATAGTATATATCAAACAAATTATCCTAATCTTTTTAGTCCTTATTAGTTGAGGCACAGTCTTTAACAATACGCAAACGTTTTATGTTAGTATTGATGAAAATTGTATATTAACCAAGATAATGAGTAAATACTTCACCAAGTTATATTTGCATTATCTTACTCAACATTTCAGCATGCATGCACCTTTTGCCCATACATAGTTGATGTTGAATTGTTGATCCTACCTAGCCTCTTTGAATTCTTTTCTCTTGCTTTTAATTTGTTGTGTAAGTAAAGGTAAGTAAGGTAAGTATGAGGTCAGTATGGCACCCCTTATTTTTAGCCAAAAATCATTGTTGGTCTTTTTCAGATTAATTACTTCTGTCTCCACCTTACACACTCTATACTGTTGAAAGTTGAAAGGATCGGGGTAAAAGAGCAAGTCGTTTTTAAACTACAATAATGAAGAGGATCGGAATGACGAACTAGGGTAACACGCAAAAGAACCAGTAGGGTAATTTCAAAAGGCGAGCAGAGCAAGTAAACCCGCCTGTCTCAACTGCCCTACTGAGCTTACCATGTACCATACACCACCACTATTTTGATCGATCATTAGCTTCTTATCCGGCCACTACAGAAAAGAAAGCCACCATTGAAAGGTGTGGGGAAAGAAAGAAAGAAACACAGAGCAACCTAATTAGATCGAGCTGATCATGATCGAGCACCATTGTTCATGCACGCACGTGGTCCTAATCTTGCCGTCCCCAGAGCTCAGAGACCAAAAGCTAAGCCACCAACTTCGATTCCCGGCCACAGATGAGATAGAGAAAGCCAAAAAGAAATGTGTAAATGGTGCTCAAAAGGAAAAGTCTAGTTCCCTTTCTGTGTGCACTTTCGTTTTGTTTGGCATTGCTTAGCTTTTGAAATCGTGCAAGCAAATATGTATCTTGAGAGGAACAGATTGTGCATACGGGTAAGTTATCTACGGAGTACGTACAGCACGTGTATGGAAATGGTGACAAAGTGAGCTATATATCCCTCCGAGTTAGACGTGACATGTTCTTGTTTGGATAAAGCTTCCTTAGAGTTAGAGGTGTCGTTTACAAGTCGGAAAAATGATCTCTTTGAGTATTCAGCTTACATTTATCTAACTTGACTCAACAATATAATGTACGTATCTAGTATTTAGTATTTAAGGTGATAGTCAAGTCATCTAGTAAGAATTATAATAACATTGTCTATATTAATATATGTTCGTGTATATCTGTATATCAAATCCAATTGTAATATGATGTAGAATTTCATATAAAATGTAAACGTAATTGGTATTAGACATGGATTATGTCATGAGTAAAGACAAAAATTCATCGTTATATACGAGAGTCAGGTCCATGTTCTCGCTGTCACAAAACGTTCACAATCTACTCCATCAAAAAGAGTTAGAATCATACTCGCAATATCAATGACAAGTCTACAACGATATATGTATTTAATGATCTAATCTATAAATTTTTACATGTCTAATATTCCTCTATTATTGTATGTATGTTTAAGATGGTTTGGACATATTCATTATGTTCGTTACATAGCGTCTAGTCAAATTTTCTCAAGACGTACCAAAACCCTCGAGTAGATTCAGCAGCTCGTCTCTGCATGTGTGTGTGTATTTTACGTAGCTAGCTATCTACTCAACATTTGAATAGTCTCCGCTAGGTTACTAGTGTACGATCGAGTATATCTATAGCCAATTAAGCTTAGCTACTCAGTCGCTCTCTCCCAGTTTCTCTCTCTACTGTATTATTATCATGCAGACATGCACATTAGTGAGATCGAGAGAGAGAGAGGCCAAGCCCCCTTGGTTACATTACACAATTAGGCTGAGAGGGACGAGTGCCTGAGAGGAACAAGTCCAACAGTGGCACTGAAAAACATGGCGAACTTTTTACAAGGCATTTATAAGGATTACAAATGGCTTCGAAAACGACCTCCCATCTTTCTCACTATATATGTATCCACCTCTACAATACCTTCTTTCTTTCTCTGATTCAAAATCAATTTAATTTCAATAATTATTTGGTTTCATGTGTAGGTCAGCATCATATATCGCTGAAAAAACCTGCTTCCTTTCCCTATCATTTTGGCCCCCTAAAATGGTCCCGATAATAAACTCAACCAATTCGATCAAGTCCCCCCCCCCCCCCCCCCTAACCCAAGTGTCATTCTTGATTCTTCAAATAAAATCCGTGCCCTTCTTCTTAATTAAGTACTTAAAACTAAGCATGACATGTAATTAGCATACTACCATTCATATGCATAGCCTCTAATCGCGTAACTAAAACGAATCAACTCAACACGGTAGCAAAAACAATTCGCTATCTTAAGAATTCCTTCCAAATAGTATCTACCATTTGCCTAATTTTCCTCCACATTTTTTTCTTTTTCAAAACAAGTCAGGGCCTAAATGATCTAGTCACCACGATATGAGATCCAGTACGTATACTAGATAGATTTGTAGCAGCAGGGCATAAGTAGAGACTAGAGAGGCACATGGAGTGGCTAATTATATTGAACTTGCTAATTGACCTAGATAGATCGATGATCCTATCCCCAGAGGGAGAGGCACATTGCATGGACCCAAGCATTTACTTGCTACTTTCCTTTAGTTTTGATTCTTCCTAGTCTACGTACTAAATCGAATTCAACATCAGCATTCTGATGCGTATAGTATGTTAGTGTACGTATGGCAACATTTTTTTTTTTGCTAATTTTCTTCAACTTCTGTGAAGAAAAATAACCCTGTCACAGTGTACCTTCATCCATCCATTTTTAACCAAAAATGAAAAATATTAAATACAGGAGGACCCAAAATTACAGAAGGACTTGAACCATGGTCAGAAAAATATTAAGACCCCCAGCCTTTTTCTTACTCTGCTACAATACAGCAATAATTTGCTGACAAAATAAGTAAAGGGAAAAGATTTATCAGATCTGTTTAAATAACCCTTGCGCATGTGAAAACAAATTTTAAAAAAAGGAAACAAAAAGAAAAAAACAAACAAATTAAATTGCCCCTTTTTAATTAACACTAGCTTGTGCATGTTGTGGACTTTAATTTGTGGTTCATGATAGATTTGGATCACGACATTGATTTCATTGATCCGCTTCTCCGTCGGTGGTGGCGGAGGACGTCAAGTAACTCATGCCGAGGGAGGTTGTTGTGTCGTCAGAAGGTCGGCCCTTTTTTCCTCCTCCTCCTCCTCCCACGTCGGCGATAGTAGTACTAGAACTACTAGGATGAATCCGGAAATGTTGCTTGCAAGAAGGACAAGTGATTTGCATAATGGCGAAGCTGAGTTTCTTAGTGGACTGCTCTTTTAGTAACTCCGCCTTTTGCAGCTCGGCCTGCGCTTGTTGCCTCATCCTCTTGGCGCTAGCGAACTCGATCTCCGCCATCTCTATTTGCCGCTTCCCTTCTCGTCTAGCCTCTTCGGCGTAGGCCTTCTCTGCCACGGCCAGCTTTAACTCCTCGGAAGCAAAGTCTTTCAGCCTCGCCACTTCCCAATTATTCGGTCCAACGCCAAAACTAGTACTCACATTCTTCTCCCTCGAAGAGCTTTGCGGCGAGTCACGATCAATATTTCTTATTTGCTCTCCCCCGGATGAAGAACCGCCTATTGAAAGCTTCAGATGCGTCGCGTAATTATCGTCTTCTTCATTGCGAGGCGAAGTCTGTGTGTCTGACGAAGGAAGGAGCTTAAGTTCCAGCATATGCTCCTGTTCTTTGTTAGAAGTGGATGGATTATTATTATTGCCATCACATATTTCATGAGAGCCTCTAAACACAACGGCTTGATCACTCGGCTTCGGTATTATAGGTACTCCGGCCAACGGAGAAGGTGCATTGTTGTTGATGCTGAAATGGCCGTCGCTGGAGGGACTCGTGCTAGAAGCCGTCCGCGAAGAGCAGGCGGCCACCGCCGGCTGAAGGGGTTGCAATTCCGGCCGGACGACGTGTCGTACGCTGCAAGTGTCTTGGTGCTCGATGAAACTCTCAACTCTGTCGAAACGCCACACAATTAAAACGATTAAAACCTAACTTTCAAACTACACATTATATAATATTGTAGCCTTTATCTTACTGTCTTAAAAATAATACTAATTAATTATAAGCAACAGAATCTCGGGCCATAATCTGAAAGAAGAACTACGTACGTACATGATCAAAGCTTAGTTCTTCATGTAGGGTTACCAACAAAGCACATTTTATATATAATAAAAGGGAAGCTTTTATGGATTATATGACTAGGTTTGATTAAAAAAATATAAGCACTAATTTAGCTAAAACAAAATTTGAGCGTCTTTTTTGTTGTGAAATAAGAAATTAAAATCTAAAATTATTTTGGGGAACTGAACAGTAAGGCTGTTGCAGAGTCGTGGAGCTGCCATTGGGTAGCCCAGAACACACACAGAGCCAAAGCATGAGGATGAGGTCAGCGACATCACATATATGAACATAGTGTATTTGCAGTTTTTAAAGAGAAAACCAAACCAACAAGCTAGTACAGTACTAGTTTTCAAGATTTGTTCTTATTCGCAAACCAACAGCTAGCTGCTGCTTTAGGGTTTCGATGAAGCAGCTAGCAGAGACCAAAACCATTCTAAGCTAACCTACACGTACTGTGGGAAAATGGCCTTTCTGTAACTCAATTTGAACAAATACTTATTATTACACAAAACCGTCGTCATAATAATAAACTTTGGCGTTTTGGGGAGGAGAAATTAATAGTGATAAGAGAGAGAGAGAGAGACCTGGAAAACACACGGCCACAGTCACAGGAATGTCCTCTGGTTCCACAGGTCTTGAGATGGGCCTTGTAATCCGACTGTACGGCGTAGCCTTTGTTACATTTCTCGCAGACCCATTGCTTGTGATTGCTGTGCTTTCGCCGGAAGTGCTTCTTGATCCCGACGAGGTCGCCGAGGGCGTGACAAGGGTCGTGGTGGAGACAGCTAGGCTCGGGACAGACGAACACTCGCTTCTTCACTTGGTCTTGTATCTCACGCTTTAACAGCTTCCAAGGAACCTTGTGTCTTCTTCTGTGCATCTGAAGATTCTGGTCCCTCTGGAAGCCTTGGTTGCAGATCTCGCAGACATAGCGGTCCGACTCGAGTAACGTCTTGGGAGAGAGGGACACGACCTCCGCGTCCGGATCTGTTTGAACAATTAATCAAACAGCAACAAGTTCAAGACATTAATTAGAATAATCTGATCAAAGCCGAAGTATGAGTCTTTGAGACAAAAGTACGAGTCTTTGAGTAATTAAGTACCTGGGGTACCGGCGGGTCTTCGTTTTCTCTTGTTGTTGGGCAGTTGTGATGGGGTTCCGGCGGCGCCATTATCTAAGGGGGGAGTGAAGGAGGCATGGTGGTGGTGGTGGTGATCGGAGGAGGAAGATGGGTGAGGGGTAGTAGTGGTGGTGTGGTTGTGGTTGTTGTTGTTGTTGTTGTTGGCCAACATAGAGAGTTTGGTTGTGAAGACAGTTCCACTATATGTTGGGGGCCGGATCAAACTAACTAACACCAGTTAGAAAGAAAGAAAGGAAAAGAAAAGCAAATCAATCCCTACACTTGTACAGCCAGCAGAAGGCATAAGCTACTTAGTGGGTGGGTTTCAGCTTTAGAGAGAGAAAGAGGGATTGAGGAAGATAATGGAGAGAGAGAAAGAGAGAGAGAGGAAAAGCTCTTGCTTTCTGCAATCAACTTTGTTTAAAAGCTTTAAGGAAGCTTTTGAGGAGGGGGAGGGCTTTTTCAGCACAAGCTTTTCTTTTCTCCTTTTTCCCTCTCATGGAGCTTTTTCCTTTGTTTTATTTTTTCATTGACTACCCTTGAGCAGGTAAGCTTGTTGGGAAAGTTTTTTTTTTTTTTTTTTGGGGGGGGTGGAGGAGGAAGAAGAAGAAGAAGAAGAAAATTGGATATATAGGGAGAGGAGGAGAGAGAGTACATGTGTGTTGTGTCACTTGTGTGTGATGGAAAATAAAGGGTCACACACAGTCACAGTAGTTATGCTTCAAAACTATATGGTGAGGGCCCTCGGAGAAGAAGGCAGAATTAGACAGAAACAAAAAAACATCCTTCCCATAAGAAAACAAACAGTCATTATTCGTCACACTACTGTAATATTTGCATGAATATAAATGCAATGCAGGGCAGACCAGACCAGACCACCCTCCTCTTGCACGTGAGAGTTCATCTCCTCCCTCACGTGACCTGACCACCCTCTCTCTCTAAACAGCTAAATACAGTAAAATCACCTTGAAAATAACTGATATATACTCTAATTGGCCAAGTTTATAAGAATCTTCAAGTGTGGAAGCCGTATATATAGATTTGAATCCGGCATATGTTGGTCCTGAGTTTAATGTGTTAAAAAAATAAAATCATGCATTACATATTTAGGGAGATAACCTTTTTTACTCCGATGGAGAGTATTTCATTTATTCTCACTTGTTGATTCTAACATTGATCTATGTGATTAGTAACGGCCGATATGCATCCGTCTCTTCTATGGGCTACTTTGACTACGTACATACTCGACTTTGCTTTTCATTCTTCTCATATGGCGAGTGACGTTGATAAATTTTGTTGTTTCAGCGAGTTCTTAAAAGTAACAGATCAAGTTATTTCGTTTAATTATTATTTTTAATAGTGAATTAGATCAGAAATTTGTATGCATGTTCTTTGGATGTAATGGTCAAGGTTGGTGTGTGCTGGTCTCTTATGAATTATGATAGTGATAAAGTGAAAAATAATATATTTATATCTAAGACAAATCTCCTCAAGTGTAAAGAACCTTCAAAATACAGTGTAATCTTGATCGAGATTAAAACACCAAATTTGATTGATATTTCAGTGGAGATTGATCCGGTCAAATTTGAACTTGGGGATTCATGATGGTATAGAAAGCCAATCCAGATAGAGTCTTCAACACTAATCATTTCTCTAACTTCTATATATATATATATATCCCCTCTAAATTAGTTGGATCAAGACAAATACATTTCCCGCTCTTAGGCAACCATATGCACAGTGTCTAGGAAGACCTTTGTCCTCTTTTGGTAAGATCTGTATTGATTAAAGCATAATTTGGAGTGAAAATTCACTTCGTACTCTTTATTTTGGTGACAGTTTACTCTATATTTTTATGTATGCATGTTTAATAATTCAATTTGTAATATGCGGGCGGGTGAATCCAACCCGACAACATAAACATCTCGTATCACAAACACACCAACCCTTGAAAATTAACATGCATATATATCATTACTTATACATACCCTACATATTTATGATCATAGTAATAGTTCTTGCTTAATTGATTAAGTTTTAAGACAATTGTATATATACCGATTATCTCGATAAGTTCTTCTCAATTTCTTAATTTGCATCATCGAGCAACTTCAAAGAAAAGAAAAATACATTAGTCACATAAATCGGACCTCTTGTATAAACTTAAACTTAGAAACACGTTTATTCCGAATAATTTGAGACAATAAAATATAAACTGATAAAGTTGCATGAAAGCATCGAATGATTTGTCTAAAATTACTTTTCAAACATAATTTCGGAAAAGCAAACATGAAAAATAATGTTTTAATTAAGGATGAAAAATGAATATTAGATAAAAAGTGGAAGATGCTTATACTTTGTCGATGAGTTGTAAAGAATGAAACAAAGGATTCTCATCACATGGTAGCACGCATCCCTCATCAAACTAGAAAAAAGCAATTAGAAACAAAGCTAATCATCTCCCCCAAGTGTCATGGATTCCAAATCTAATCCCCTTTTCTCATAACTAATCCTTCACAACTATATCTTAATATGTGTCCAACGTGCTAACGACATAAATTATTCTGTTGACTTAGGCCAAAAAGTCCAAATAATTATTTAATTAACATTAGTTTAGCATGGCCTATAAAGCTTCAGGCTTTACTTTATAAGATGGATTAGAATAACGATATTGGAGTACTTTCACTTCCAAGCAATGAAATTTACAAGTCTTTGTCATATATATGGAATTTCCATCTGTATAAATCATGGAAAGAAACAAGCTTTGAAGTTTCCTGGCTTAGCTTTGGAACCTAATCCACCCATCAAGAGCAAACTATGTAGGTATGATTATATGTCGATCTTGGCTTCATCAAAGTAGTCAAACTGAATTACTTAAACCTCCCTTGAGCCTTAAGAAACTACATACTCATGACGCACGCCAATCCCAACAAATTTCAAAGAATCTACGTTTACATATTTAGTGACTTACATGTACATCTTTTATGGGGCAAATTGACTTACATGTACGTCCAATTTGCAAAGAATAACTTCATACAATACAGTAGACGTACTATACGGTGTATCTATCTTGTAGATGCATGAAAACAGATGTTATACAGTAAATCTTATCCATGTCAAGAGTTATCGGGAAATTAATAATTTGCGAGAAGTGTGCAAGTATATATGGAATGATTGAGTAACGTTCAATAATTTGATGATGGAATTGGAGCATGGGTGGGTGGGGTGGGTGGGGGTAGGGAAAAATAAGCTCTGTGCTATTGCACTGATATCTGAGGCCTTTATTTGTCTTGTTTAGTCTTGTTGGCATCCAAAGAGGTGAAGCCAAATTTGGCATGTATTCCTTTCTTTACTGTTACAGCACTGAAAACCACAAAGTAGAGAAAAAAAAAATATAAACAAGAAAAACAAAACAAATTAGTATAGTGTTCTTGGAAAATATTGAAGGATGGAGCTGAGCTAGCAAGAGAGAATCTTGTTGCGAAGCCATGATGATGGCCCATTTGTATCCATCATTTCATTCCCTAAAAACAACAGCAGATGGAGCTTTGTCTGTTTTCCTTAACCCTTCTCCTTCATCGAACTTTCATATTTCTTTGTTTTCTTGAAGCAAATGAGTGAAAGGCAAGGAATGCAAAATCGATATTATCGGCGATATTTCGTCGATATTTCGATATTTTGAACTTACCTGAAAAATCCGTGAATATATCTCCAAATTTTCCGAAATTTTCCGAAACTTTCCGATATTTCCGATATATCCCCGATATTTCCGATATTTTCCGATATTTTCCGATATTTACCGAAATTTTTGAAATTTTCAGTAATTTTTTTAATTTAACAAAATTAAAAGCTTGTCAAAATTTTGCAATGTCTTATCCTTCATATATCATGCCTTATGGTCTTCCAACAAGTGATAACTCATCGTTACAATCACAAACAAATGCCTCAAATGATGATAGCAATGAAGAAAGTCGAGCAATGCCTGGTTCATACTACGAGCTCCAAAATCTTTAAAGACCGCCCCCTGACCCATATGGTTGGCATGTAAGTCAATACGTGCAGAATTACATGGGAGAGCAATCATTTAATGAGTACTCTTCACAATACACACATGATTCTGCACAGAGAGATGAGGAAAATAGTGTGAATTTCGAACCTCATAGGTCCTCTATGTGGTTTTGAAGTATTTATATATTTGATTTTATAATGTGTGATGTGTAACATATTGTACAAAAATGTGATGGTCTAGCCTCCCATTAAAGTTTAGCCATCAAAAAAATAAAAATAGAACTATTAAATTATATTTTAATAGTTATCAGCACTTAACACATACTAATTCATATAGTAATATAGCAAATTCATATGTTTTGATGTTTGATCAATATTTTCTTTTAACATAAGGTAGGTAATTGATCATATAACAACCTCCAAAAGTTTCATTACAAATTTCCATATATTTTTATTAGTTTCCGTCATTTCCGTCAGAATTTTCAGTAGATCGATATTTCGTCGATATTTCCGTCGATATATCCAAATTTTGGACTGTCGATATATCCTCGATACCCGATATTTTACTCCTTGGTGAAAGGTATGTACCTGTGTACGTCTAGAGTGAAAGTTACTTACTTTCAACACTGCGAGGTAAGAAAAACTTACCCATCTAACCCTCGGTAAAATATTGGAGGAAGCTAGAAAACAAACCGGTGAAGACAGAAAGTGACGAAGGACTACTGGAAAGACTGAGTATATATATACAGAGAGTGGTATTTGGCAGAGACAAATATACCTCTCGATCTCCCGCTATATATAAGTCGGGAAGCTTTTTACCAGTGCCATTGTCTAGGCCACCAATCGATATATCGTAAGCATTATTGAACGTACATTTTCTTCGATCAAAGTGATTGTCGTAAACCCTATTGTGTATATATACATACATATATACATGTATATATGCAATAGCATGTGTTCTATGATTAAAAGTTCTATGATTAAAGCTAGGGACCCAACTATGTCAATTGCCTTGTCTGGAAGTGATTGAGCGGTAACGTATACATATTATGTTGCTCATGTTTGAACTCAATTCATTTTGATTGCCGTGCATTCTACATCATAATACAAGTACTCTATTATTATCCTGAATCATTTATATGACAGATTATATGAACTTACTTTGATTCTCCATTTGATTGAAATTCAGTCTAGTTTTTTCCTTTTTCTATCAAAGTGCATCAATTGGTTTATGGTCACCAATTCTATATGATGCAATTGTGTACAAGAACTTATATTTATATAAAGGCTATATTAACTGAATGAGGGATCAGAACTTTCATAAAGCAACTGTCTCATAGTTAACCGCCTATAATATAAAATCAATAACTGCATAGTCTAATTCAAATTCTAACTTAATTACAACTATGTTATATTTGTGATACAAAGATATTGGTATATATGCAGCATTTCTTTATATACTACAGCTTAGAACAATGTCTTGTTCCATAAGACTTCTAACAGCTCAGTTTCAGACCATATAAATTGATATTCCTGAGTACAATAGGAAATGATACTTTGCAAGATTTGATATTTCGTTCGATAACATCAAATTAAAATATGTAAATAGAGCTGCATTATTGTTTTGAAACGATAATTGGTAAGCTTTCGTCAACGTGCTCATGTTACAAGGTTTTCTGCAGTGATATTTGGTAGTGTAGAGCTTTCATTTTTATGAAGTCCCCCGATCCCTCATCAGGTTTTCTTATGATGGTACTGTATACAAGTCAATAAGAATCGAGGTTGTCGAAACAAAGTTGATCCTTACATTTGAAGGATAGACCAAATATGTATAGTTCTTTCAGCTTTTCGAATTCGGCGTACAACGCACAAAGCCATCTCATACGACAACCGGCAGCAAACATAGATTTGGTGCCAATCGATCATCCTCAAACAAGTCCACCACAACATATATACACTACTAGAAATACACACTTAGATGACGAAAAATTAATTTGTCGTCTAAGTTGAGTTTCTAGGCGACGAATAAAAGTTCCTTCGTCTAAGTACAATCTCTTAGACGAAGAAAACCTCAACTTGGACGACGACTTTTATATTTTGCCGTCTAAGAGCTAACCTAGACGACGAATTAGTTCGTCATCTAAGAAAACTCAATTATTTAGATCAGATTCCATTTTCAGATCGAACATTTCATCTCTCAACTAATCTCAAAAGCTCTCAACACCACCTCCGGCCACAATTTCAATTTATATGGTTTTTCCATCTCCGAAGTTCTAGTTTACCCACTTATCTCCTTATTGGTGAAGATATTAACTCGTTTCTCTCGATTAATTTTTTTGAATTTAATTAAGTACAGTGATGGAGTTCTCCGGTGAAATATTCCGGCGAATATAATTTTCGGCGGCCTTGTTTGCATATTGCATTAATTAATTATTTGATTGTTAAGCTAATTGCATGCATGTGTTGATTAATTATAAATATATGATAAAATATGTTAGACTAATTAGTTGAAAAATTATATATAATATGTAAATGCATATTATTGTATTATGTAATTTAATAATATAGTATATTAGATCAATTAGTTGAAAAATTATATAATATGATAATTAACTTACGCAGAAATGTGGACAAGAGTTGGATATAGTTAGTGAATAGAAGTGATGAGAGGTATATGGACGAAATAAGAGAGTTTATGTTGTTTGCGATGCAACATGGTCAAGGAAAGAAGCGTAACATGTGTCCGTGTAGCAAATGTCTTAACCATCAGTTTGTGGAGATTAATGTTATGTCTCAACACTTGTATGACTACGGTATGATGTAGAGTTACACTACATGGAATGAGCGTGGTAAAGTAGTAGACTTTAGCTCATGACCAGACTTTAGCTCAGGGTACAGTTACCAAGGTGCCTCATCCAGCGATAGCAGCGCCTCTTCTTGGAACTCCACTATGAATTTGGTCCATGATATTTTTTCCAAAATTTAGTCATGGTAGACACCAACACGAAGAGGGAGGTTATGATACTCCTCATTATGACGCACTCCCTGCAACTTTGGTCACTGACACTACTGAGATTGATAAGTACAACGGGATGCTACTTGAAGCCCAAACTCTGGTGTACCCTAGATGTCCAGAGAATGTGTTGCGATATGTAATGGAGGAAATTTAGATAAAAGTGAAGAACAAAATGTCAGATTGTGCTTTTGACAAAATTTAGAAGCATATATGTAAGTTGCTTCTTGGTCATCACAAACTTCCTAAAACCCATTATAAGGTTAGAAAGATCTTGAGCAGCTTCAACCTAAAGTACAAGAAAATTCACGCGTGCAAAAATGATTGTGTGCTATTTTACAAAGAGTATGTACATTTGGACTACTGTCCTGTATACAACCAGTCCAGATATTTACACCCTAATATGAGGAGTTCGAAGAAACAAATTCCTGTGAAGGTGTTTCGCTATTTTTTCGTTGATTTCTAGACTGCAACATTTGTACATGTCTCTATACACAGATGAGATGGTATGCAGAACAAAGAATAGATGATGATGTGCTCAGACACGTGGTAGATAAGGAGGGTTTTAAAGATTTTGACAGAGAATTTCCAGACTTTGTAGCAAAAGTTCGAATTGTTAGACTCAGACTTTCTACAGATGGATTCAACTCTTGGGGTAATAATAACGCTTCCGTTAACACTTGGTCCGTTATTATCATCTCATAAAAACCTACCTCCATGGATGTGTATGAACAAGGAATTTAATTTCCTTACTCTGCTAATTTTAGGTCCTAAGTCTCCTACAAAGTGTTTAGATGTGTACATCAAACCATTGATTGACGAGCTGAAACTCTTGTAGGAAAATAGAGTCCTAACTTATGACAAATTCACTGAAATAATGTTCATGATGAGAGCAGCCGTAATGTGGACCATCAACGATTTTTTGCGTATAAGATGTTGGCATCTTGTACAACCAAAGGGTACAATGCTTGTCATGTCTTCTTGGATGACGTCAACTTCAGTTGGCACGTAGGGAATGTGTGTTACATGGATCACTATAGATGGCTTCCTCATGATCACCAATGGCGACATGATAAAGAGAATTTTGACAGGACAATAGAGGATAGTTCTAAGCTCTGACAGTGGTTTGGTGAAGAGAATTTTGAGAGATTAAACAGCTTCTATTTAGGTGTGTTGAGCAATGACGATCATGTGAAAAAGCTGAATCGACCCTCCCCATCATCTTACATATTGGAAGCACATGAATATATTCTTTGAACTGCCTTACTGGTCAAAGTTGAAACTCAAGAACAACCTAGATGTCATGCAAATAGAAAAAGAATGTGTGCGACAGTGTGGTGGAAAAAATTCTCTGTATTAAGTTCAAGACTAAGGATACTCCCAAAGTGCAAAAAGATCTGAAATCTATGAAATTGTCCCGTCCCTTGTGGTTAAAGAGGGATAGAAGATGAGTGTACAATAAGATGTCAGATGCACCTTACACAGTGAAGCCGACACTGAGAGATACTGTATTCAACTAATTTAAAAGTGTTCGTTATCCGTCTAATTATGCATCGAATATATTTGAATGTGTCAACGTTGAGGAACACAAGTTTATTAGTCTAAAGACTCATGACTCTCACATTATGCTGCAATGTCTGATTCCAGTGGTAATTCTACCATATTTGCCTCATGATGTCGTCGAACCGATATTACCATTGTGTAGATGGTGGCAGAGATTATGCTCTAGAGAGTTGAAGAAGTCAGATGTAGTTGAACTACAATTCGAAATTGTCCACATCCTTTGCAGATTAGAGAGGATTCTTCCCCCTTCTTTCTTTAACATCATGATTCACCTCATGATCCACTTTCTCAAACAAGTGTTGCTTTCTGGTCCGGTCCACTATACTTGGATGTATCTTACGGAAATGTAAAATTAATTATAACACAGTTTTTCATCATCTATTTATATTTTTGTGTTTTTACTATTCGTCAAATAATTAATTTTATCATTTTGCAGACAATTCAGACAATATAAAGGATTCGTCAAAAATAAATCTGCCCTGAATGACTCCATGACAAAAACATACTTAATGCATGAGTATGTTACCTACTGCAACATGTACCTCAAAGATCCAGTCTAGACCACCGCCTCCAATCCATATGCCCGCAACAATCTTTCAAATGCCACAGATGTTGTACAACTGTTTAGAGGAGTATTAAACGAAAGATTAACTCAAGAAGAACTTAATGAAGCACATTGGATAGTGTTGCTAGAATGTGATGAGATCCACCTATACATGCAAGCTTATATGGAGAAAACTTAGACAGCCAAACCGGACAAGAGTCATAATTGAGTTGAAAAAATGCTTAAAAAGAAGTTCCATGATTATTTCCTCCAGTGGGCATGTTTAAACCATCTAGGTTTGTGATTTCTTTATTTCGAATTGAGAAATCTGGATGAGAATAGGTGTTCATGGTAAATTAATTTGTTATTTTGGTGTTTGCTTGTTCGAAATATTTTTCCTTAGTTTGTGCATGCAGGTTTTTGGTTTCCTTTTGTTTTAGGGGAAACTAAGTCAAATTTTTGGTAGCACTAAATACACATTCATATATCTTATTCATAATTTTGTAGATGATTGATCTAGAAAAATCCGGTAAGCACGAGAGGTGGTGGTCTTGGAAAAAGTACTTATTGGCCTATACACCGGTCCAACACTGTATTTACCCCGGATGTTTTGTCAACGGTGTAAAGTTTTATTCATTGGACCGAGATGAAGGAAGAAGAACACAAAATAGAGGGATCGGGGTTGGAGAAGGCGCTGATGTATATTGCGGGGTTCTTGTTAATGTCGTTCAGCTACTTTATGGGAATGATGTCAACATTTTTCTATTCACGTGTAAATGGTTCAAGCATACGATGGAAGATATGGATTTTTGATCAACCGATACAAACTCAAGTTGGTATGAGGATGGGTCATTTGTTCTTGTCACCTTAGTTAGGTAGGTATTTAATCTGGATGATCCAAAAACGAGTGAATGTTGGAAAATAGTTAAACATATGTCTCACCGAGGAATATGGAGTGCCACAACACTTGAAGGGACGTTGGCGACTGACATTGAAGAGCATAATGACAATGCATATCAAGATCCTAATACTTCTATCATCCCCGACATAAGGAAACTGATTCGGTATAATGAACACTTACCCATACTTGATCAAGCCAATGATCTTACTCAAAAGGAGAAGAATGCCTCTGAAGAGGAGCTGGAGAATGACGATGACGACGTCATATACGATTCAGACGATAAAGATTATGATGATAAGGATCATTCAATTAAGAGTGAGGATGATGATTCAAACGATGATGATTATGATGATGGAAGTGATTGATATATAATCATTTGTAATACTTAATTATAATTAATTAATATATGGAGATAATTTGATCAAATTTGAACTCAATTTATACGTATGCGTACGAATTTGAATACGCACGCGCATTATAAGACACTAATTAAAAGAGCTTTATTTAGAGTGTTTGTAATACATATTATGTCTTACAGGAATGATTTTAGAATAAAAGAATGCAAGATACTTTTTTAGTAAAGATGACATCTTAGACGACGAAATCATAGAAGTTCATTCTCTAAGGTGAACTTAGTCGATGAACATTGTTTCGTCGTCTACAAACTACTTAGATGACGAACATATATTCATTTCGTTGTCTAAGTAAATTTATAAACCCTATACCCTAAGCCCTAAACCATTTTCCCTAAACCTTCAAAGTGTTAGACGATGAAAACCCTATGTTTCATCGTCTAAATCTTACTTAGACGAAGAAATTTAACCACTTTCGTGGTCTAAGTAGAGTTTTACAATCTGACCCCTCTAAGAGTACGATCATTTGTACCATATTAGATTGCAGATTATATTCATCAAGGGTATAGAGTGAAAAATTCTTGGACTGTGAGTGTTGACGGTTCTAAAATCGGAGTTACGAAGATTCGTATATCAATGTTTATGTTTCATTGAAATGTCGGTTTTATGGTTGATTATGTTGATCAAACCCTTAACGAACTTCATATTGAATGCAAATTCATATATTTACATATTATATCGTGAGAAATATATCTAACGGTGTTTTCATCCAAATTCAATTTCGTTAATATGAATGTGGAGTGAATATAAAGATCTGAACACTTAAGTTATACAACATTAGTAGACGTATAACTAATCTTTACTCTCCCATCCAATTTTGTTCTCAAATTTCAATCTATTTCTATCTAATTGATCAATATAGTTTCTACGTCAATGGAAACACTAAAAACTTCATAAATGGTTTACGAATTATATTTTACGATCGTTTCCGTCTTTTAACTATTTTTTGATAATCACACATCAAGATCGATCGAATCCTAAACAAATCCAAATTGGGTTGGATTTTTTTTCTACAATATTATATGAATGTAAATATTACATCTGACGGTTAATTTATGAAGAAGTTTAAGCAGGTACAAAATATTAATTTTTTAGTTATAATCTGGAAAAAAAATTCATTGTTAGGCAACAAAATCCTAAATTTTCGTCGCCTAAGACCAAAAACTTAAATCTTAGACGATAAATTAATTTGTTTTTGTCCTCTAAGATCAAATTTTTTTTTCAGGTATTTTTTTGCGCCAAAATTTTTGGGGTATGTTAAAACCATTTAGAAGACAAAATGGCCTCACTTAAACGACGAGTTCATTTCGTCGCCTAAGTGTCTTTATTAAGATCGATTTTATCGATCTCATTTGTCCCCAATCAATTTGTTTTCTTTCTCTCCGTTCATCCCCAATCAATCCGACCTCTCTCTCTCTGTCGATACACTAACGCCACCGCCACAAACCAACTGACCCTGGCCACCACTCAACCATCACCAGCACTCCACCCACTCCACCCCTCTCTCTATCGCTTCTACCTCATCCTGTTATCATCACCGCCACAACCCACTGTCGCCGGCCACCATTCAACCGCCACCACCACTCTACCCACGTCACCCCTCTCTTCGTCGCTTCTCCCTCTCCCTGATACCATCACTGTAAGCCCCTACTCCACCGCCGTCACTCCTTCATCCACCGTACTTCTCTCTCTCTCTCTCTCTCTCTCTATATATATATATATATCTACTGTATATATATAGTAAGTTGCATGAATTTGTTGAATGAATTTGTTGTTGAATGAATTATCGAATTAATTTTTTGGATTATGGATTGTTGATGGAGATTATGGATTGTAGATTGAATGAATTTTAGATTATGTATTGTTGTTGATGGAGATTACGTGAACTTGTTGTTGATAGAGAGATTATGTAAAATTGTTGTTGATTATGGAGATTATGTAGAATTATGTTCCAATTATGGACATTATAGAAATAATTTAGATTATGGTGATTATGTTTCGATTATGGAGTTTATGTAGAATTATTGTTGATAGATCCTTTATGTGCTTTGTTGAATGAAAATGGATAAGGCATGAATGAATAAAGAGAAGCATGTAAAATTTTGGTTGTGTTTGATGAATTTTGGTTTTGTTGGATGAATTTAGGCATGTAATGAGGCTTAGTTAAATATGTACTGGATTAGATGAATATTTTTTTTTTAGTATGGATGTCCTTTGATGAATATGGTTTTGCTAAGTAAAATGTTGTTAATTTCTGGTGTCCCAGAGCTTAAGATACCTGGTTGAAGGAAGAGGCGCACTGCACAAGAGAAGAATGCTGAATTTTAATACATAGGACGACAGTTGGGTTGGGAACCTCAGAGGAGACCGTTACCGCTCTTGCAGCTCCTGCGACTCCTAATAGGCCGAATGCTCCCAATGAAGCGGCTACAACCTATACAGTCGAGCCAAGGATTTCTTCTTCGAAGGCGTCACAAGCTCCCCAAGAATCCGTTCAAGATTTTGTTTGCTACAGCGCTCGACGCAAAGTGAATAGGAGGAACCCCTCAGACCCGGTCTCCAAACGCACTACAGGACTTGTGAAGGGAGCTAAAGTCAAGAAGATAGTAAAGTCAACGGGGAAAAAGATCGAAGTGTCGTTCGACAAGTTCAACATAGGCTCTCCAACACCGAAGCTGAGCAGTTTGTGCTTGCATAACATTGAATCTATCATACGGAATAACATACCTTTGAAGGCCCCTTCTTGGGATGAGTTGCCCCAAGCCAACAAGTTCAAGGTGTACCGCGAACTCTTGGTAATAGGGTCTATTTAATTTTATTAAATTTCATAATTAATTATAAAGCATAGGGGCATAAGGTTTAGGAATTTAATTTAATTTTTTTATTTTTTCCTAGGTACATTATGACTATGAACCCAAATCGGAGATATGAGAATTCGTAGAGAAGACAGCTACCAACATTTATAAGGATTAGAAGCATGATCTGCACAAGCACTACAAGGAACATGGCGCCTCGAGTGTCCAGACTAAGTTGCCGACGGATAGGAAAGACGAGTGAGAATGGTTGGTCAGGCAATTTGAGTCCAATAAGTTTAAGGTTCATTTTTTTCTTTAATGTAATGAAAATGAATCATATCTTAGTTTTAAATATTTATTTATTTATTTAATTTTCCTTGTTGTGAAACAGAGAAGGTTGGCGACTAACACTACTAATCGTGAGAAGAAGGCGATGCACCATAAGTCGGGCTTCAAAAGGATGATCAACATCTCAAAGGCTCACAGAGATGTGGGTTTAAAGCACTATTTTCTTGATGCCAGTATGTCTTCTTACGTCAGACCTGGGTAAGAAGATAGCGCGAGTGAACTTGGTGTAAGTAACCCATTTTTCAAATTGATTGAGTTTAATCTTACTGTTGGTTTGAGGAAATTGAATCATGATTAGGAAATTTATTAGGTTGTGTTATTGGAATTTGGTTTAGTTGTCTAAATTAAAAATTATTCAGAACTTGAGAAATTCGGATGGGAATCGATGCCCACAGTTTGCTATTTTAGAATTGGTTATTCGAAGTGTTTTCTTTCAAGCAAGTTTGGTTTGTTATTTTGAAATTGGTTATTCGAAGTGTTTTCTTTGAAGCGGGTTTTTGGTTTCCTTCATTTTTAAGGGAAACTATGTCAAATTTTCTTTAGAAATCAACATATATTATTCACAATATTAATTTCAAGAGAGGTTGATACAATTAGCCGGGAAGAACTTGGCGCAGGCACATTTGTAGAACCCAAAGATGATGCCCGAAGAGCAGCTGGAGACTCAGATCCATGTTGCAGATATAGTTTTCGGCCCCCAACCTGGGAAGTAGGATCGTGGCCTTGGACGGGGAGTCAAGCGAGATCTGAGCCAACCTACGATTTCGTCGAGTAGGCGCTCGAGTGCGACAGCTGCCGAAGAATGGGTTCGAGCAGCCGAAGAGGAGGCTTGAGCGGCTTAGGAGGAGGCTCTAGCGGCCCAGACTCGGACTGATTGGTTATAGACTCAGATGGATCATATACTCGAGTTCCTCAAAACTAGGCTAGGCATGGATCTTGATTCCATTGGTCATCCGAATGTCACACCTCGGGATTCTGGACACGATGATGACAATTAGAGCACCGGGGGAATCAGAAGGGTCTAAACTCTTGCCGATGTCCATATTTTTGTTTAGCATCGTATGTAATTACGTTTATATTTCGATCGGAATGGTACAATTTTTATGTACAAATTTAATAAACTCAATGAGTATTTTCATAATTTACTATTTAATTTTTAACAATTTATATTTCTAAAATAATTATAAAATAAAATATAAAAAATATACAACTTAGATGACGAAATTGAAGATTTTGTTGGCTAAGTGGACATGTTAGACGACGAATTGGTTAATATTTCGTCGTCTAGCAATAACATTCAGACGATGAGAAAACATTTATTGTCTCGAATGGAACTTGTTAGATAACGAAATATAAGGATTCATCGTTTAGGGTAATTCACTAAGACGAAGAAAATATTTTCATCACTAAGAAATTATACATGACGAAAAATTTTGTTGTCTTTTTCAGTAAAATTTCATCGTGTAGAAACTTAGATGATGAAATAGGTTTCGTCGTCTAAGATATGACTCAAATGACGATTTTTTTTTGTCGTGTAAGTTTTTACACTACAACACTTAGCCGATGAACCTTAGACGATGAAAATTTCATCATCTAAGTACTTTTTTCTGGTAGTGATATAAACTCCATGGCTAGCTCTGATCTTAGAGCATCTCCAACAGTGAAGCTGGATCTATTATTATTCTTAGCTAAAAAAATTATAGTTCATTATTTTTTCAACTTCAACTTTAACAGTGATAGTTATTCTAAGTTAAAAGTTAAATATATGATGCTAAATATAGCTACAGATTTAATTGAAAACTATATTTAAACTCTAACTATAGCTATTATGTTGGAGCAAATTTTAGCTAAAAATTCAAAATAAATAATTTTTAGCGACTCTATTTGTTTAACGTAGCGGCTTAGTCCAAATATTTGATTAAATGTTCAAACTTACATGTTTAAGCTAGTATCATTTCAATAGCTAATTAAGATATTACAATACTAGATTAAGGGGTTAAGCTAGTATCATTTCAATAGCTAATTAAGATATTACAATACGAGATTACCCGGGGGGGGGGGGGGGGGACAAAAAAACTCCTAGATAACTAAAATGTCCTCGTCCGGCATCCTTCAACATTGACGACGGCCACTGGCCTCGTCGGTGCTCTGGTGGGAGGCCGGGCGGGGTTGTGTACATGCCGGTGATGGCAGACGGTGGCCGCAGAGGATGGTGTAGGGATTAGGCTGGCCTGGTCACGTTTTAGAGGTGTTGTGATGTTCGCGTTTGTGCGTGGAGCTTGTCGGATGGGTAGTTTACATTGGGCCTAGATTTCTATTGGTTGGGTCTTTCTCTTGTTCATGCCTCACAGCGGGAGTCGGCAGCTTGGTCAGCATTGGGTATGGTGAGATCTCGGACCTTACTGACTTGATGGGTTTGCGATATATATTGATTGAAAACTGGAGAAAGATGTCAATGGTAGTAGATCGTCTTCCAGGCCTGTTGGTCTTCTTTGGTAGGCCGACATCAATCGCTGACCGGAAAATCGAGCAAACTACGACGGACGTGTTATTCCTTCAAGAAGTGGGTTAGGCCTTCCTGTCCTACTGGGGATGATGCGGTGGTGTGTTGGGGTTTTTGCTCTTGGCCCAAGTCCTTTTATTTTATTAAGTTATTTATATTATTGTCTAATATGTTTAAGTAAGTTTAAGTTTAAGTCAAAAATAAAACCTCATTTGGTAGGGGTGAGTAGATGTGGGCTTTGTCCCGGCATGTGTACATTTGGTGCCTTATCTGTCATAGGTAGGTTTTGGTACGTTGAGTGGGCGCACCCTCCTACTGGCAGGATGAAATGTAGTGTCGACAAAAGTTTCGTTCGGCAACATAGTTGGGAAGCTGTTCAGAGTGATTGGATGTGTCGTCGTTATCGCGTTATATTTCCGTTACTATGTCGCCTCAGATATAAAGCAAATAGAGTAACCAATGTTGCACTTTTTGCTAAATGGTACAGTTTAGGATACAAACTATTAGTCGAGTCGCCTTATATTATTTCAGGTGTTTCTCTTTTTATGGGGTATAGGCTTTATGTCCCCCTCCCCCCCTCCACCGGCTCGTATTCTACCATTTCATTAATCAAGGCTTAAGGGTAGCTGTAAACCCTACTTTAAAAAAAATAAAAAATTACGATACTAATTGATTGATATTTTATTCTTGGCTGATCGATCACGAATAGATCTAAGTACACTAGCTCAATACTACTCGGCATCATTTCAAATTAACACACCACAAATGGAACACATAAATCATGATATGAGATCCCCAAACGAACTATGGAGAAGGTAATAGTGTGATTTCTCCCTCACAACGGTTGCAGAGAAATATACACGAGGAACTTGTTCGTTGTTAGGGATTCCAACACAGAGTATGCTGCCACACTTCACAAATGTCACAGCACACCATTCTTTCTCCATCATCATCTTTTTCACCACATGGACAACGCACAGCATAGTTACCCAACCCGCATTCGAATATGGGCCCTTCAAGCTCTCTAACAAGTCCAAGCCCACCACCACAACCTATTTCTCTAATTCTTTCTTGAAGCACAAGCTTCCTACCCACCTCAACTAGCCCAAAAACCATATCTGTGCCCTTTGCGTCCACACTCAAGTTTGCAATTGATTCCACAACAAAGCTCTTCAATCCCCAATATATCTCTTTGAAATTCCTCTCCACTTCTAGCTTGAGATCTTTTATTGTTGCGTTGTTTTTCAATACGAGACACTCGTTGGGAGGCAGCAGAGATTTGTGTTGTCATTGTTAATGACCATCTTATTGGTATGATCGAGCACAAGTGTAGTGCTGGTTCCTAGACTCACGGTACAGTAGAGGCTCGACTTTCCTTCGAGGCCTAATTCGAGTTTTATAGGCGGCAGTGCCCCGCAATAGTCCTTGACAAGGTACTTGGAATCAAGAATGATCCTAACAGCCATTGGTATTGCTGAGAGGATCCCCGTAGTAGTGGTAGTACTAGAGCTCAAATTTTGGTCTTTGAGAATGTACTTGTACAAGTAGAACATGTCCTTCATTAGCTGGAACCTTGAAATCTTGTACCATCTTCACTTTGGAATTGGTCATAACATTACCGTCTTGGTTAGATGACAGGTCTTCCAAGCAATACTCGAGAACTTTGGTCACCGGAGTCAAGCTGCGACGAACCAAGTAATTCCCCACTATTTGGTTCCCCAAAGATTTCAACACAAAATCTAACAAGCCAGTGTCACCTATGTACGTTCGGGCAGCATCCCCCACTTCTTGTCTAGACACCATATCTGAACTGTGCCCTCCTTTGGGATTCCACTATAACCCTAGACGCCATTTCAACTCTCTCAGGAGACCATCTACATGTTGTCTCCACTAGCATTCCCGGATTGTAGGAATCGATACATGAGGTTTGATCGTCGGCGGGTAGCCGTGACTTGAGCTGTAGCATGAAGTGGAATAGGTCGTCAAGTGTGACCAAGGAATGATCCGACAATCTGTGATACCTTGAGAAGATGAGAGATATGTCATGCCCTTTGGCCGCAAGTAATGTTAGCAAGATGGTGGAGGAGTAGGCACAAGGGCATGCCTTGTAGTGCTTCAATGGCGCTTTGGTACATTTCTTGAGTGACACAAAATGTTCCTCCACCAAATTTGTAACCCCAACGTCCGACTCCATGGATTAGTCTCAACTCCATGCCCTTCTTATGTGAAACGTAATTTAAACTCACTCTCCTACCAAAACATAGTAAACAAAAATCACATGCATTATATGTCTTGCTTAATTTGCTTACTTAAGCTAGCTAAGAACTTAGGTTGGAAATTACCTTGCTCTTAGGCCAGGCATAAGCGATCCCAAAAATCAAGTATCTGGTGGCCAGGCAAGTCCGAACCAGTTTCAGCTCCATTGACACAAAGCAAATGCCCGAAGCCGTTAGAGTGAAATACACCATGCATGATATGCCCCTCTAATTCCACTAAATTCAACGACGACGACGAGAACAACTTACCGGCGACGGAATATTCATCCCGATTACATCGTAGCCGTTAGTGTTGTTTCCTCCGGGAGCTTTGCAGTTGATCAAACAAGCCGCCGCCACCATCTTGTCCGTCGAAGGCAACACGAAATGGTACGTATTACAAACCATATGCTGCCCCCATCGTATAACATAACATAACATAACAGCCATCACGACGGAGTTCAAAAACATATGAATAATGTGTACGTAGCACATATGAAAAATGTGACATATATAAGCACAGGGTATAAAAACTGTACCGATATATTGACAGTGCTTGCAGTAACGATTGAGCGAGGCCTCGACGGGTTCTTCGACGACGAAGAGAACGAGATGTACAGGAGCATTGCGATGAACTTGGAGCTGAAACGACCAGCTCTGCATTCCGGTTGAGCTGTCGCAGAGACCACTCTCCAGATGACCATACTCCAGTACAGCTTTCACGTTCTCTCTAAACGAAGAAGCAACGAACCCAACAGGGTACCCATTCTCTCCAAAAGTCTTGAATCTAAACACCCTCTCGCCTCTCTTCCTCTTCTTGCTCCCACTCAAGTCTAAATTATGTGACGACATCGAAAACGTGAAGAAAGAGAGGTAGTTTGGGCCGTTAGATACAAGGAGAAGAAGCTAGAACGTACCATATGTATGAGTGAATTGAAATATTATTAACATAGAGATGTTGAATGTTCAAAGTTAGATTATATAATTCCCGGACCGCCACGCCATTCATGCCTAGAAATAAAATTGGGCAGCACCCGAAAGAGACTCTTCGACCATGAGTTAATATAGCTCAGGAGATGTGTGCTGTGTGCATGAGTCGTTTTGAAGAAGAATAGGGTAATTAGGGTTGCAAATCTATCGCTGCAACATATGGAGTAGTAAAGTATATAGGTAGCATGCACCAGTGGCGGAGGGAGAAATTTTTTCTTGTGGGGGTAATAGGGTCTGTGAGATCTTAGATAGATAGCTACGGGGATTTTTTTTGATAGAAGAGTACAATTTTATTTAAGTTACGTACCCATTTATTTTTGCTGTAACATGAGTTACGTACGTACTTAAACAAAGATCAAAGACTTATTTTATCGCAGATTCATATAAATTAATACAATATATACATGTTTTGTTAATTACAAGAGCTTATTCTACCACAGATTCATATAAATTAATATGATATATACATGTTTTGTTAAAGTGTGGGACGAAGTGCGACGCATATCCGTACGTAATCTTGTATCTGAGGTGTGGTCGTACTTCAAGTCTGAAGATATGCATAGTTGCATACTTGTATCTGAGGAAGGCAGTTCAGGTCTTAAATTTAATTTTATGTCACATTAGAGCAAAGAAATGAATGGGAGCTTTGTTGTGAGTTGTGACATAAAATTTATCATTATAGATTAAAAAAAAACACAACATGCATAAAGGTCTGTAGATTTTTCCCAATTGGGTTTTCTTAAAGTGACAGCTATAAGTTTGATAGGTACCCTTTCTCTCTCTCCATCTCTATCTCATAAGTTTTTTTCTTCTCTCTTTCTCTCACAGGTTTCTCTCTCTTCTCTCTTCTCTCTTCTCTCTCTCCAGAAGGGCAAAACCCTAAAGAGCCGTTTACACCCACCCAAGTAAGTTTTCTCTCTCCTCTCTCTTCCTCTCGCTCTCTCTCTCTCTCTCTCTCTCTCCAAAAAATTTGAATATATGGGACCTTCCTTCTACTATTAACCTGCCAATTTCATTTCTTTGCATATATGTTCATAAGGGTCACATATCAGCCTTCTCATTCTGTTCAATTCTGCTGCCTAGATCTCAGATCCCCAATCTGACCAAAACCCTAAATTTCTCTGCTTTGAAATTGAGTGTTACAGTAGATCTAAATTGGGTTGATTTGAAAATGTGGGGACAGAAGGTTGATTTGAATTTGAGGGTTTGAATTGGATTTGCCTGCTGGATTTAAAGTTGTGTTCTTTTTGGATCTGTAACCAATGAGAGTTCTGAAAGCTTCGATCTTTGTTGGTTTGATCGGTAATTGTATTGGAATCTCCGCTTGAATGTTTAATGCAGATGCTATTGTTTGTAATGGTAGATTGGTATTGTTGTGTATTGCTGTTGTTGTTGTTGTTGTTGTTGTTTTTGAATTGTATGGCGTCAGGAGGTTATACAATGTATAATGGTGTTGTTATTCGGAAGGTTTGGTTAATACGATGTTGTTTTTCTGCTCAATTTGTAGCTCCGAATGGATGATGATTCGTTGAATATGCCCAATTGGGGCTACTATGAAGCTTCTTTCAAGGGCCATCTTGGCTTGCAGCTCATGACTAGTATGGGCGAGCGCGACACGAAGCCTTACATACCGGGGCGTGATGCACCAGTTATGGTTAGCACCAATGACTACCATCCCCGGGACAATGTGGTGCAAGATGCACCAGTTCCGATGGGGAACTATATGAGGGAAGGATGGATGAACCAGAGAGACAAGTTTCTCACAATCATGCCAGGGAATCCGAATTATGGTGTTCTTCCGGAGACTTCAGCTGCTCAGCACTCCGCTCACCAGCAGCACTCGATGCAGATGTTACGGGCGCCACCTGAGGCGTCAAGGGATGAGAGGATGAATAGAATCGAAGAGCCAGTTGCCCTTAAGGTAGGTGGCCCTTCGAAGAAGAGACAGAACAGTGGTGCCCTGAAAGCACCAAAAGTGAAAAAGCCGAGGAAACCAAAGGATAATAGCAATCCAGCAGTTCCACGTATAAAGCCAGCAAAGAAGAGTTTGGATGTAGTTATTAATGGTATTACCATGGACATTTCCGGGATTCCAATTCCGGTTTGCTCGTGTACTGGAGGTCCCCAACAGTGCTATCGGTGGGGTTGTGGTGGCTGGCAATCCGCTTGTTGCACGACGAATGTGTCTATGTATCCTTTGCCAATGAGCACCAAACGTCGAGGTGCTCGGATAGCAGGAAGAAAAATGAGTCAGGGGGCTTTCAAGAAGGTATTGGAGAAGCTTGCGGCTGAAGGCTATAACTTCACTAATCCAATTGATTTGAGGACGCACTGGGCAAGACATGGTACCAACAAGTTTGTCACAATCAGGTAGAGTTGCTCCGTTGGCACCATTAGTGGAACTTCCATTGCATTTGTTCAGTTCCACCTGTATATATTTCTGTGGCAATTTGCAGAGATCTGTCAGTTAATTGTAGTCCTTGAAGTTCAATCATGACTTTATACTTGTTCTTGAATGTGGAATTGTCCTTTCATTTTTTTCTTCCTTTCGGCTATGTTATAAGGGCCAACTTTTTTGGCCCCAGGATTATGCAGATGAGTCTTTGTTTATTAAATTGTTGTTGGTTAATCTCTAATCTTATTATATGTGTTGTGGTCCTTGTTAGATTCACCATCTTTCTTATTGACACACAGTACTTACATTCATCTTCTTAACATGATAATTGCCACATACATCTTAATATATGATCAGTTCTGTTGTAACCACATTAAGCTGTCTTTATGGATTGTGTATCATAAACATGGAACTATGTGTTTGGGTTCCTATGTTTCTTTTTAATACCATTTTCTGTAGTATCTTGTGTCCTGCTAAAGAAATGCTAGTTCCAAGAGGCATATAGTTTGACATTCATGTTTATTGTTTCTTGATCTTAGGACTCTTTAAGCTTTAAAGTTCAAGTTATGTGTCCCAGCTTTTGATTTGCAGAGGAACATGATATAAGTTATGAATAATCGGTAGGGGAGAGAGAGAGGCTTGGGTGGATATAGGAACTGGCATGCAGGTTAGGGAAGTGACAGGTATAAGGAAAATACAGTCATTGCTCTGTGTCTTGCGGCTCCTATAGTTCATTTCAAACGCTGATCAGCTTTTAGTAGGACTGAACTTGGACATGAATGTACTCTGAGGTGTCTGGTTAGGGCGAACGATAGGGAGGGAGGGACAAACTACACGTGATGTAGAACAGATGACATTGAAGATTGAAGAAGAGCTCGCTCGTAGGAAAGGTAAAATCGGTAAAATACAGGTTTGGCAAACGGTGTCCGATCTAGGCGAATAATACCTTTCTGGAAAGGGAACGACGAAATAAAACAGGTCCCCATGGAGCTTGCTCGATGGAGATTATGCTCCGTTTTTCGATCTAAGGTCGTTTCGGCCTCGAAAAACGTGTTTTTGGACCCTTTTAGGATTTTATTTATTTTTGGTTTTATTTTTATTTCGCCCATGAGCCTTTTTGTTAGCGCCCTAGGGTTTTGTTTCGGTATTTAAGCGCCTCTTTGTGACTGCTAGACTCATCTTTCTTATTATTAATCAAAAACGAGAACTTTTCTCAAACTCTGGTAGATTCCAGTTTATCTTGGTTCTTTCTAGGTTAATCGCTTGTTAACCTATATACTCCGCTGCGTCAACACGTGTCCTTCGTTCTGGACTATTTGGCAGTGACTACTGAGGCATTGGGCGATTGTTGGAAAATAGTTCTGAATCACCATATCTTCCTTATGTGAAGCTTCTTAAAATTCTACTTCTGTACTCAAAATCGCGAGGACTCCTCGTGAGGATCATCTTTGTTGATCATACTCGAACAATTTCGAGTTAATTTTGATTTTGCTAGAGGGCCCAAAATTTGCATTGTCTAATGGCCCAAAATTCATAATAGACCTTTTGTACACAAAATTAACCATAATGGAGAACACCGAACCAAATAAGTAAACAACAAAAACGCATGAGTTAGTGTTGGTCCATAGATGCATGGTATCCGCAGTTTTCATACGGTGAATATATATTATGACGCCCACAGCCATATTAACCGCATCAGCATCTTATTATCACCTTCACTTCCTCTCCCTGTCAATCTGTATATATAAGCGTGCCACAGCCAAGCTTCTTCACTCAACTACTCGTCCTGTCTTTCATAAATTTCATTTCTCATGAGTCATATCCCACAAGAGACTGATCATCAATCCTCTCCCTACCAAAAAATGCTTAAGCCAGAAGGAAGTGTCTACTACTCAAACTTAACAAAATGCTTTGGCAAAATGAGCATCTTAAAAGCAGTATCTCGCAAATCTTCCAACTCCGACAGAGATTCCGATGACGCCAAAACGGCTCTCCCAGCCGAGATGACATCATCCGTAAAACGAAAACCAGGCGGTTGGAAGGCCATGCCTTTCATCTTAGGTCTCTCTTTTTCCTCCTTCCTCCTAAATTTGTTAATAAATTGCGTTTTTTTTGGGTCAAAGAAAAGTTAGTAACTTACTGGATTACTGGATATACACAACACTGAACACTAACCAGCTTTCTTTGTGTGTGTCTCTCTTTCTCTCTCTCGATCAGTTACAGACATATCGAGAGGTGACGAAAATGGAGATGTGCGTGACACGTTTTTTAACTGGTGTGGTTTGGTGTGTGCAGGGAACGATACGTTTGAGAGGTTGGCAACGTTTGGATTGTTAGCAAACTTCATGGTGTACTTGACGAGGGAGCTACACTTGGACCAAGTTTCGGCTTCCAACATTATATACATCTGGTCAGGCCTCACTAACTTCGCTCCTCTGCTCGGCGCCTTCATCTCCGACGCCTATGTCGGCCGCTTTCGCACCATCGCTTTCGCCTCTTTCTCACTCCTTCTGGTAATAATCACTTTCTCTTTTTTACTATGCATATTGTGAAGTTTTTTGAGTTTACCGTGGTTCGGTGAATGGTTGGTGATTTCGGCTAGCTACGGTCCAATATAGCACTGATTATAGTCGGTCACTTATTCTTGGTACTCAGATACCAAATGAAGTGAAGATATCTTGTACTGATGATCTATCACATGGTTCACATCTCATTATGGGCCTCAACCAACGTACTGCTATCAATTCTTAATTTTATTTAATTTTTAGGGAAAATTTCAGAACCAAACAAAAGGCATATATAACGTGAATAAGTGGGATTTGAATTCATAATAATTCATATATTGTGTGTACGTAGAAGCCAGTATGGAACAAATTATATATCAGATGCATTTTGTAGTAAAAAATATATATAGATCTAGAAATCCTGGTGTTCTGGCTCGTCTCGATGGTATATGTCTAAGTGTAACCACTAGATGAACCATACTGATATGTTCTATATACAATAGAGTTTGTCAATAATTCAAACCAATGAGCTAATGAGTTCGATCATCTACCAGATAGCGAGAAGCATGTTCCATCTTTTTCATTGAATTTGGACAAACGTGTTGCATCTTTCGAATTCATGAGATCAAAAATTAAATTCCATCCTTGTCAATATCTTTCATGCATGTCGGTGCAAACATATTTTATTTATGTTCAATTTGATAATCATATTGGGACGGAGCCAAGATGTAATATTAAAGGGGCCGGGGTCGAAATGTTTTTTATAGGAAATTTAAAAAATAACAAAAAACAGAGAAAAAAAACATGTTATATATTCTTGTTGATGAAAAATTGAAATAAACAAAATAACGGAAGAAAAAAAATGTCAATTATGGTAAAAAAAATTCAAAAGCATATGCAATTTTTGGTCAACAAACTGAAAAAAAAAAACTACAAATTTAATACTTGACATGATGAGAAGTTGAACTCACTCCCTCATGTGAACAATTTATTAGCTCCACCACTAAACCACTCAAACATTTATATTCATATATGACACTGCAAATATTTATTAAAAAATAAGGGGTGGCCGAAAATGAGACCAATTGACAATTGAGTCAATAATTTTATCTTCCTTGCAGGGAATGGCGACATTGACAATGACAGCATGGCTGCCGGAGCTACATCCGCCGCCGTGCAGTGCCATCGAGCTGAAATTAGGTCACTGTGTACCTCCGAGTAAAGCACAGTTAGGTTTCTTGATTTTAGGCTTGGGGTTTGTTTCGGTAGGCACCGGTGGAATTAGGCCATGCAGCATTCCCTTTGGCGTCGATCAGTTTGATCCCAACACCGATGAAGGAAAGAAAGGAATCAAGAGCTTCTTTAACTGGTACTATGCCACCTTCACAATCGTCTTATTGATCACATTTACTCTTGTGGTTTACATCCAAGATAAGGTCAGCTGGAGTTTGGGATTTGGGATACCAACTTTGCTCATGTGTGGCTCAATTGTGCTTCTGTTTGTTGGGGCAAGGATTTACGTGCATGTCAAGCCACAAGGAAGCATGTTTACTAGTATTGCACAGGTACTTGTTGCTGCTCACAAGAAACGACAGCTTAAGCTTCCCGGCGACGACAAAGAGACTGATGGAAGCAAACTTTATGACCCTCCAGTGAAGAATTTGCTCGTGCAACAACTCCCTCTCTCCAACCAAATCAGGTAACAAGTCTGCATCGGTATAGATTTTTGGTCATGATTAGTTAATCACTAATTTATACTGGGTAGGTTACTTTAATAATCAATCATCACCTTGAACAATACCTAGCTAGTACGTATTGTTTGCATGTGTTAAATCCATTCCAAAGTTCATATCGACAAGGACTCGAGGGTTGTCTACAACTGCTAGCACAAAGCTGTAATACTAATATATTACTTTATTATTGAAAGTCGACTAAATTTTTTTGTTCAATTTTCTTGCATAAGATTCCTGAACAAAGCTGCAGTAATATTGGAGAATGATCTAAATCCCGATGGCTCTCCCGTAAACAAATGGAGGCTTTGCAGCATACAACAAATTGAAGAACTTAAATGTGTTATAAAAACCATGCCAATATGGGCTTCAGCTATTGTTAGCTTCACAGCCATGACACAACAGGGAACATTCACTGTATCCCAAGCACTCAAAGTGAACCGTCATCTTGGTCCTAAGTTCGAAATCCCAGCCGGTTCACTCTCTGTCATCTCCTTAATCACAATAGGTATATTTCTCCCGATCTACGACAGGCTCTTGGTTCCGGCTCTCCGAAAAATTACCAAAGATGAAGGTGGGATTACAGTCTTGCAGAGAGTTGGAATTGGGATTGTTTTCTCAGTTGGGTCAATGGTCGTAGCCGGTTTCATGGAAAAGAACCGAAGAGACATGGCTAATTTACATCCTAACGAACCCATCTCCTTTGTTTGCTTGTCTCCGCAACTTGTCTTGATGGGTCTTTGTGAGGCATTCAGCTTTATTGGATTGCTCGAGTTCTTCAACAGGGAGTTTCCTGATCACATTAGGAGTGTTGGTAATGCACTTTTGTCTTGCACTTTTGCCGGGGCTAGTTACTTGAGCAGTGTGATAGTGAGCGTTGTTCATCGTGTGACGGCAACACATAATAAGCCGGATTGGTTGACCAACGATATCAATGCAGGAAGACTGGATCTGTTCTATTTCCTCTTAGCAGGGTTGGGGTCTCTGAATTTTATCTACTTCTTTTACTGTGCTCAACAATATCATTACAAGGGATCTGTACACAGAAATGATACTGATGAGGACAAGACTTATGCTAATGTGGAGCTAGGTTCAATCAGCACCGCGTGAACGTATCCCATAGAGTTTGTAATCTCGCCTTACATATATTATCTGTAACTCAATGCCTGTGGACGTACACAATGCATGTGATATGATATTCTGTAACAATGAAGCATGGGGCATGCATATATATATTGCTCTTTAGGTAGCCATGGTTGTAAGTTGTAACTAATTAATATTGGCTTTCCTTTGTAATACGTTGATATGTAACTAAGATACGTTATGCATCTTAATTTGCTAGCTCAGATCGAAAGCTAAGGATGTCGAGATTATTAGTGGTGTTTCCTGATCAATATATATTACACGTTGTTATAGTTCACATCGATCCGCAACACATTTTCGAAAGCATGCACATGCAATCGCTTAATTAATCTCCTTCAAACAAAACATTATCAACTAAGTGTATAGTATGACAAAAGATAGTGCGCTATAGCTTAAGCACAAGGCCACAACTCTTTGGCTCATCATGTAGGTAGCTAGTTGAGATTGATGGATATGGATTGTTGTTAATTTGAAGGCTTCTCTTTGTTGGTTTGGTGCATGTGGGAATACATGGGGGAATATATGGCTTAAAGCCAAGCGTGGCATGCATGGTGGGTTTGCCAAAATCTCTTCCTCACTGCCTCGACCTTCCATATCTTAGTCGTTCAATCATCGATCGATCTTTTTCACTTGAAGCTGCTTAGCTCTACCACATAAGAGATCGCCATCGATCTATCTAGCAATCGGTGGCTGTCGATTCATCCCCTACGTCTAAGGCAAGAGTAGCATAAATGGTCAATTAATGTCACTAAAAACAATTAGTAAAGCGTGGTTCTTCTTAAGATAGTGATGTTTGAAACTTATTTACAGTCTCCTAGTCATATACATGTGCAACATTGCACGTAAAACGTAAACAGGTCGTTAAGATGTAGAAAGTGGTCGATCAATTCTAATCACTCGATGATATATTCTCTATGTGAGTAGCTAGATCATGTCATTGGCTACTTCCTCGGCCCATGCTTCACTACAAGAAAACGAGGCTATGCTTACATTAGTTGGGAAACCACCAATTACCAACATTTATATGTAACATAGCTCATTCCCAACACATTGTCAATATTTACAGAGAGTATAAACTTCCCAGGTGTAACAAATCACCCTTGGCAACATTTATAAATGAATGTTAGACACAAATATTGACCTTGTTTAACCCCTAACACTTATTACAAATGTTAGTATCCTAATCACTTTGGTTTAATTACCAACTTCTTACATTTACTTAAATGTTAGGATACGAATATATTATGGTATATTTACAAACCTCACATTTGTAAAATTCTTTTGATTCATATTATTAAATATAGAATATTCATATTGGCATATTCTTTTTATTGATCACTGTACATATATTCAATAAGGCATTGTACATATATCCAATAAGCTACTGTATACAATTTCATTTGATCATTCAATATGAAAATCCCATTGATCATGCACAATATCTATTTCATATCCATAGTCAAATGAACTACATCAATTTCATTACATAAAACCTGCCAAATTATATCATCAAGCCATATTCTTGGCAAATATTCACAAAAGCTTCCCAAAACTATATACTAGCAGCTTCAACAAGTCTAAGGTGAATTTCTATTCTCTCAAAATGAACAAAGCAGAGAATACAAGCTACCTACAACTCGACTTCACCAATATTCATGATGGAGATGATAGCATAAACTGGCATCAACATAATTTCGATGGAAGTTCTTGATCATGTGAAGTAGAACTCACCTTGTATGGTGTGTCAAAGTGGGCTGGCCTCATTTGATCTATGATGCCCTGAAAACTTGTAAGTTTACTCATCGTAGGAGAATGATCGGGGAATGGATCAAAATCTTCTTCTATTGGTGTATGATTGTTAACACTCACTCCACCTAATAACTTTGCAACAAGAACATTTTGCCTTTGTAATAGTTGCTTAAATGGTTTGATCTTATCTTGAGCAACCTTTTCGGTCTCATCCCTCATTTCAGTTCTGATTTTTAACTCTTTGTCTTCAGCCCCCTTCCTTACCTTTTGAATCTCAAATTCATAACTAGCACGAAAGGTGTCAACCACCAAACAAATACCTCTTCTTTCTTTTATTGTACATGGAACATCATCATGACTTACTCCTATGCCATATCCTCGGATGCAGGTACACTTCTCCTTCCCAAGCACATCTGCATATACCTTATTAATCTCAGCTTCTGAAAGAAGTTCAGGAAGTTGGCTTGCCTTCTTGTTATCCTTGATCTTGTCAACTTTTAATTTCATTTCATGTTGCCTCAATAGTATAGAATATTAGTCATTTAATTAATTGAACAAAAAGAGTTGAAAATAACAGTAAAACAATAACTTTGATAACACACTTACAATAATGTCTTCAAAATCTTTGTCAATTGGGGTACCGTCTCCACGTAAGTGTGTCAATTCAAACATGGTGCATCTATTTGGTTTCACATCTCCATGACTTTTCTTTTGTAAAATGTAATTCTCAATTAAAGGGGCTAATAAGAAATTTATGTTCATTCCATAGTCTTAGAATAATTGAACATTCAAAACAATTTGGCACACTTAACAAAAGAAAATAGTTTAAAGTCTATACAAATCATTAATGCAAAATGTCATTCTATATAATGAAGATTGATGGCTTCTTTCCATACAGTTGTTGGGAATCCATAACAATACAGGTTCTCCATCCAAGAGTGACGACATGCAATGCAGGTTCTCCTTCCATGTTGCGCTTCCGTTTTTGAACTTCCCATTCAAACTTTATATGGAAGTGTCTGCAAACCTGTTTCACAAGAAGAGTATAAAATCTCAAATTCATACCACATTTATATAAATATGTATTTTGTGTAAATACAATGGGAGACCTTACTTATCTTAGGAGACCCTATGAAGAAAGACCATTCCTCATTTGAAGTTTCATTGGATTGGGATTCAAAAGCAGATACAGATTCATCATCTTCTACATCTGATGCCAATGTAACCAACGGTGCCAGAGCCTGGTTAACAGTTAGTCCCAATATGTCATCTCTAGTTTCTACATTAATATTATCTAGTGACCCATCATCTAAGTCTATTTCACTATATGGATCATCACTTTCCATTGAAATCACCTCATAAAGATCTCAAGGTATACTTTTTTTCACAACTTTCTACTGCTGATCTAGAGAATCTTTAACATAATTTACTTGTTGAGCTTGAATAGCATACAAGTGTATCACCTTGTGGCCGCAAGTGATTAAAATTTACCAACACAAAACCACATTGGTCTTTTCTAAGTCTAGTAGCATTACCATCAGTCTTGACCCAATCACAATCAAATAGAACAACTTTCCGCTCATTCTCATAATCAAGTATTATTATGTTCGTAAGCACTTCATGATAGTCTATCATACCATATTCAAGATTATGATCGCGTCTACTTGAGTAACTAGGAACAAATGCCCTAACAAACACTCCACCGCACTGAGTTTTCAAACCTTTGTCGACATCTTTGCAGCGGAATCTATTACCATTTATAACATAATTTTTGTAATGTGAACACCATCTCTTTGGACCAGCGGCCAAAGATGCCAAGTCCTCGCTAACATTTGTTAACTCATCAGATTGCAAGGTTTTCACCTATAATATGTAAATAACACCAAATGATGTAGAGTTTTCCAACAAATATAAAGTAAGCAAGGACTCACAAAATATAAATGTCTACGAATCATCTAATGATTGAAAAAAAATTAGTAAACAGGGGATCTCTTGGGATCATACATGTTCTACGAAGCATTCACGAAAAGAATTGTGGGCAGTTTTTACAACTTCCCACAAAGTCTGTCGTCCCCTATTTACCTTTGCACGTTGAATATACTCACTGCAAATATTATGTATTATAGTTAACTTGGTAGTAATAAATCATGGACAACAGAAGCTAGAATTGTTATACTACAATGACAGTTATTGAAATTGCACCTTAAGAAAGGGTAAGCTTCATCACAGTTAGTTAACGCATGTTTTACTATACACTCATATTCTTCTTCATCCATGTAAACTTTAGTTTCAGCTCCAAGAGAATGTCTTGGTGGAGACAATATATTGTAATTTCTACTGAGAAAATTAAATGTTAAATGAAGAAAAAAAATATAAATAATTGAAAACATTAGATACCGGAATTGTGAAAAATAATCCAATAAGGACTCCTTGGTCACCCAAATCGGCATTACGGCCAAGCCTGTTCCAGTGAGTTTCTACATCTTCCAAGTACATTGAGCAAAAAGACATACATTCTTCTGCAATGTAACCTTCTGCAATTGATCTTTCTAGGCTACTCCCGTTATGCATGTGCTTCTTTAGGATTCCCAAGTTTCTGATCAATACATTTCTTATGAGTAATACATAAATATATATGGTCATATGTATATATAAACAAGTGTGTGTGTTTGTGTGTGTGCGCGCGCGCGCGCATAAGCATGGAAATATATTATAACAACTTACTGCTCAATAGGGTACATCCATCTAAAATGGACGGGACCAGCAATGGCTGCTTCTTCAGCCAAGTGAACTACTAGATGTATCATAATGTCAAAGAACGCGAGAGGGAACATTGTCTCAAGATGAAAAAGAACTAGAGCTATACGTGGTGTCAACTTTTTGAACTCCTCGCTTGTCAAATTTTTGCTACACAAGTGCCGAAAATATGAGCTGAGCTCTAACAACACCTTACATAGTGGCTTCTTTAACACACCTTGAATGGTAAGTGGTAACAGATAATGCATTATCACGTGGTAGTCGTGACTCTTTAAGTTATTGAATTTCTTTTATATCACTTGTACACATCGAGCAACATTTGAGGAAAAGTCATCAGACATCCGACATAAAGCCATTACTTCACAAATGGTAGTCTTTTTAATATTGTTAAGAGTGTAAAGCGCTGGAGGTAGGTATGTTTTTTCACCTCGTCATTCTGGATGTAGCCCCTTTTTACATTTAATCACTTCTAAATTTGCCCTCGCCATTGAGCCATCTTTGAACTTTTTGACATTCCCTAACAAAGTATAGATGATACTCTCATAGATGTTCTTCTCGATATGCATGACATCCAAATTATGGTGAATGAGAAGATATTTCCAATAAGACAATGAGAAGGAGATGCTTTGTTTCTTTTAAGGTCCTTTGTAGTAAATCTGAGCAGTTCGCTTTCGTCCTGATGTTACTACTATTCCTTTGCCAACACGAAATTGCAGGCCAGACAATTTCGAAAGACATTGGTGACCAGAAAATGCTTTGGTAGCTTGCCTCAATTCATCCTTTCTGATGTGCCACATCGAGCCCCTACGATATCTATGCCTACTGGTGAACCATCTGCGACACGCCATGTAACATTCTTTGTGCCCAAATCGCAACCTTTTAGCATCAGTTTCGTAATTACAGTTTGGACAAGCCTTATTTACTTTTGTGCTCCATCCGGATAGGTTTGCATAAGTAGAGAAATCATTGATAGTCCATAGAAGAGCAGCACGCATAATGAATGTTTCTTTGCTGAATGCATCATATGTGAGGCAGCCAACTTCCCACAAAGTTTTCAATTCGTCAATCAGAGGAGCCAAATAACATCTATATCATTTCCCAGAGATTTAGGACCTGGAATGAGCAAAGATAAGAAGATGTATGGCTGCTTCATACAGATCCATGGAGGAAGATTATAAACTGAGAGCACAACTGGCCAAGTTCTAGGTGATAAGGTCTTATGCCTAAATGGGTTGAAACCATCACTTGCCAACCCTAAATGCATGTTTCGCATCTCACTAACAAAAACATCAGACAAACTATTCAGACAAGCCCAAACAGGAGAATTTGCCAATTGTCTCATCCTTCTATCCTTTATTCTTTTACTGTGATGTCATCTCATGAGTTCAGCAGTAAACCCACACATATATAGACGTTGTAATCTCGGTGTCAATGGGAAGTATCTGAAAACCTTGTATGACACCCTTTTTTCTTTCTTTCCTGTACCACTAACTTCCTCATCTTCATAACTATTGTGACCACATGTTCGACAAACTTCGTCGTATGCCGTGTCTTTTCAATATATCATGCAATCATTTGGACACGCATGGATCTTCTCATAGGTCAAACCAAGACCTTTCACTAACTTTTTTGTGTAATATAGGTTCTATGGTAAAATCTCTCCTTCTGGGAGTGCTTTTTTGAATAAATTTAGTACTAGAGACAATTGCTTATATGTCATTGATGTCAAACACTTTACTTGGTACAAACTCACAAGAAACTCTAATTTCCTCATCCTTGATCCAGGACATAAATCAGTATCTGCTTCAATCAATAACTTATGAAAACTCTCTAGATCTTCAGTTTGCAGATTTGTCCCACCATTTTGTGCACTATTGTTTCCCTCCCCTGTATGGTTTTCATTCTGAAGCATATCGGTCAAGATATCAACCATACCAACCATGTCAATATCACAGTTCTGATCTTCATTAGAAGTGTTTATGTTGTCCACGAATGCAACATCCGCAAACTTTCCCCATGTGAAACCCACAACCTATTCTCATATTGCGGCTGCATACTATATACATATAAATGACCCCTCACCACACTTGGACTAAATCTTCCCCGATTATTACATTGGAGACATGGACACCTCCTTTTTCCACTTCCATGGAATGTGCTATAAAATTTTCTAACCCAACTAAGTACTCCAGACTTAGTCTGTCAAGCTTAACCCAAGTTTTATCCATATTGAGAAGACCAAACTGATCTACCTAATAACAAAAAAATTAATTACAACACCAAAAGAAGTAAGGCACATAATCCACCAAACTTAGAAACATATGGCTAGCAACATAACCTCTCAACCTATTTACATTATGCAAATCTCTAAATCATGGAATTGTAAACTTAAATCAACTGTTTGATATATAGAACAACAATCCAAAAATTCAAAAGAAGGAACTCACCTCTTAATCACAAATAAGAACAAAACTGGGGTCCCTTTCCTTCTTGCACAACAAATTGAAATTCGAATGCTTTGAAATGTAAAAGAAGATGGGAATCTCGGAGTGACATGAAAAAAAAAACCCAAAAATATAAGAAGGAAATGGGTTTGCTTGATCCCTCCACTCATAGATTTGAGTTACCATGAGAGTGAGTTTTGTGTTTTGAATTTGAAGTAATGGGTTCTAGCAATCTTTGATTGACAACTTCAATGAATGAAATTTTGACACTCAATAAATAGTGTATTCATTAAAGGGCATTAGAATAACAAATAGGCATCGAAAGCGCATGCGCGATTGAGCTAAAACTTACGCATGCGCGTATGCGCGTGCAGGAAGTCTAGTGACTAATTACGAGCCAAGAACTCTATCGTAAATTCACGTTAGTTTTACTATACTAAGTTCTCATATCCTATCATATCCATAGTGGAGCTCTACTTTGAACTAACGAAGTGAAATTTCAATTTTCAAAGATTAATAAAGTTACCACAAATTGGAGAGCCCATTATTCTGACAAACCAGTTTATTTTGACGGCATTGAATCCGCTGTCCTCATCGCTCAATCCTAAAGCTCCAAAGCTACTTGCTTTTAGAAGAGTTTCCGAGCTTTGCACCAAAAAGGCTCTAGTCCGAAGGAGGTTTTGATGGCGAAAATTACGGGATTGGGAGATGTATATACTGGGAATGCTACGAGATGGAGAGATGATGGAAAAACCAGAAGGATCGATAACTTTAATTGACTAGATTTTTGTCTTCTCTATAACTGTGTAATAGGTATTCAAAAAGTTGAAGAAAATTAATGTTCTTCTCTAGGATTGATGGTGAAAATTTGGGAGGAATCAACTCAATCCTTGAAGAGGGAAAAGAGAAATTCTTGAAGAAAAGTGCAGAGCAAACCTCAGTTTTTTTTTGTTTTTATTTTAATCTTTAATATTTAATACTACAGTTGGCAAGACCCGCCCCAAATTATCGTAGTAATCCAGGATAAGTCTTGTGAGACCCGTATTATTGTATCTAGCACCGCCTATTCGGTATCAGCTACCATAACACGAGTAATCCTAAACTTCAACTGAGAACTTACACTGAGGAAACAAGAGTTGTGGACTATCATGCCTCGTATTCTGGAAGATCACGACTTCAACCGGCTAACCTGCAATCTAGGCAATTTAAAACAAATGGCCTAAATAAAAGCATAAAAATATAAAACGCTAGAGTTAGTGGACAAAAAATCATAATAATATGATATACATAAAACTGTAGTTATCTTTCCACCGTTTCTGATAAAACTTATGCGAGTTCGAAATATCGTAAAACTAAAAGAAAGTGGAGGTCGTCGCTGTGGAAGCACGAAAAATTCAGGCTAGATTCGAAGCTTCCACAAGGTTTTCTCCAACGATCAAACTGACATCCTCACTGACGACAACTCTAATATGACGGTGCGATGGCTGAAGTGTACTTGAACAATGGGGGGGGGGGGGTACCTGCAAAAGATTCTTCGACGCTCAAATAAGTGAGAGTTTAATGCAATCGTATAGGTATGTAATCCAACTACAAAAACTAACCAAGTTCATGTATTTATATAATCAGAATTTCACCAAAATAGGAGCCACTACGTCCACTAACATAGTGGCTCGACTTCGAAGTTCCTGCACCCAGGTTCAATCCTCAAACCTTGGCCATGTCCAACAATTGCCTCTTATTCCGGTGGCATGTCCCTGGGATCACGCTTCACTCACCCCACTACCCCTCATTTCAGGTTTCTTTGGGTTCGTGGACTTCATTTAGACACATCCGAACAGTCCTCTGGGTCTTTGGAGCTCAATATTTGCTCCCAGCCCAATGATCCATCCGAATCTTGCCATTGATTATCTTTACTCGAAGTTCGAGAGTCCTTTCAAACTTCGAGGTTCTTCATCGAGGTTCGAAGTTCAAACTTTGATAATTGCTTTTGGAACTGACAGGGATTTTCGAGACACTCCTACGAAGACTTAATGCCCATTGCCCTCATTTCATGCTTGTTCTTAGATCACATTGACAATCTTAAGTTTGAACCCTGAAATTTTTGCTCCCACAATGCCCCCAATTTCGTCTTTAGGTCACACTTGGTACCAATAGGGGAAATTCAAGGGAAATTCATCTTCGACTTCAAACTTGCACATCACTCATTGATCTTTCTCCAGTGACTAACCTCGAATCATCGATCAAACTCGATCCTCCAGCTTCGAAATTCGCATTTAACACGTTCTTCCCGCGCTTCCTCGATTTCATGCACCAGAAACGAAACTCTTATGCTGCTTGACTATCTATATTCTACCGTTCATTTCGTAGAATATAAATAACCATCTATCCTTCTCATTTCTTCACTTCACTTTACCAAATCAAAACCCTAAAATCAGAAAGACCTCAATCTTATTGACCCCGTTCGATTTTGATAGCTCATACTCACTCCGATGCTTATCGCGACCCATCTCCACGTCGTGGTCTAACCCCGGCCGAACCCGCCCAGTTTTCCTCGGAAGCCGATTCTTATCATGAGGAGGTAGTACCTCAACTCCCCGACTCCGAGATCTGTTGTCCGACCGAGGCCTAGGTTGACATCGAGCGAGCGAAAATCAACCCTCCGGGTAGCGTTACGATCCGAGTGCTACCAGAAGGTAGCAACATATACTCCGACAAGGTGATTCCGGTCGGTGCTCTCATGCTCGCGAAGCACCACCGATTCCTGAGCTTTCCATTGCACCCTACATTTGTCATTCTCTGAGTACTCTTGGATTTACACTCCATGCAACTCAACCCGAATTCGTACTTTTTTCTCTCGGCATTCCTCGCCGTTGGCCAGCAATGGTGGGTCTCCTTGGCCTTATCGACTTCTTCTATGCCCATATGTGAGACAAGGTGAGAAGTTTAGAGAGGCACTTCAATCTCCAACCCCAACAATTCAAGAAATGCTTCAACCAGAAGTCCACCAACTTTTCCCACTGGCACATCAATCCAGTCCTCGTCGAAGGCAACTGGTAAATATTGAGAGGTCTCCAGTTGAATTTTTACCAAATTGACGAAGTTAGTTGAATTTAGGTGGAAGTCGTAGAATTTATCGAGACGAGTTCGTAGACGTGAAAAACGTCGGAAACGGAGTTACGACGTAAAAGTTAGGATTAGTGGAAGTTTATTGAGAATTATATTTCCGTAAATTGAAGAGTATATAAAGGACTTTTCCTTTTTGGAAATGGAGTCTGAGTTGACTTGGGGTCAACTTCTTCTCTTTCGAGTGAGAGATAATTCAGTTCAACCCGTTTAGGGTCTTTTTACGTTCGTCGGCGGAACGACGTCGTCTGACCATCTCTTGTCACCAAACTAGTTGGGTTCAATTGGCCTTGTTGACTTCTATCTGTTCCTAGCTTTGATTTTGGGATTTAAGACCTAAGGAGAGAGAATCGAAGAGAGAGTTTTGTGGTTTTCCGGTTTGAATTCGACGTCGTCGCCAACGGCGTCTCCGGTGACGGATCGGGTAAGGATTGAATCCACTTGATATCTAGATGTTGTATATGTGTTGAATTTCTTGGTTGCAGGTTCAATTTGAGGAAATCGAATCGATTTCCAACGAGTTCTTTTCTGCCATTTTCGTGAACGGCGGTTGTCGGCAGTTTTGGCCATCCTCCTGAGTCGATTGATGTAAGCCTCGAGCTCTGAAATGGCTCAACGATGAAGATTCAGTGTTGGAAGGATTTTTTCGAGGTCGATTCCGGCCAAATGAGCTGAAATCTGGTGAGGGTCCATTGAGGAAAGTTGTTTGGATCTTCGAGAGCTTTAATTTGGTGGGTCAATATTCGCCGTCGATGGTGGCATGTGATCAGAAAAATATTTTCAGAAAACTTGTCGAGTTATATGTCGTTAGGTTCGTATCGACGATACGAACATAGTGGGGACTGGTGAGGTTCATTCAACGTTTAGGCTTCGTTGACTTAGTGAGAGGCCGTGGTGAGGAGGGTCTCCGCCAGTGGCGGTGCAGCCAATGAAGAAATTAGATTTGTCATATGTCGTTACGATCGCTTCATCGTAACGAATTTTTTGAGTTATTTCTTTAACTAGTGTAGTTGAAATTATTTTCAAATAGAGTACTTCCTTGATTTACTTGTTTATTTTTTAATTTTGACGATTTTTTACAAGGGTCTGGTCATCACAATAGTGTACTTAGATCTCGTTACAAAAGTTGCTCGACGATTGAAACCACTCATTCTTATATTACTATTAGATGATCATGCTTACAAAAAAAAACATAAACAGAGATGATTCGGCCATTTGATCATCACATTCAACTTTTAATGAATAAAGTTCATCGATATAGCTTAAACGTTTAATATAGCAATCAAATAGTTAAATCATCTATGAGTTGGCTAAATTTTATAAGCATGATAGTCTAATAGTAATCTAAATAGTGAGCAGTTTCAATTGTCGAGCAACTTTATCAATTTTGTGAAAATCAAAATTTTGCTCTGTTATTTCAAAGCGAAAATCCTCTCTGAATAAGGGTTGTCTAAATTCTAACATTTTAGTGCACAAATATATGAAGGTCATTACAAAAAGACTTACGTACGTACTCGTGCATGATCGAGTAAGCTTATGCGTAGCGGACATTCAATAACTAAATGAAATCTTCTTCTTTTTTTGAACATACTAAATGAAATCTTTTACGTACCTTACGGTTAATCAAATGAATTTATAGCTGAAATGCGTAAATAATAGAGCACCGAAGCGGAGGTAGCCATTGGTTTGCCTGGGCTTAAGCCGGTAAGATTTTTGAGATTAAAAAAAACTTCATGTAAAATAAATAAATTATGTTCTATATGTAATCGAGGAAATATTCTTTTATCAATTAGAGAGTAGCTTAGGGAGGGTATATATATGTGCATTTCAATCATATCTCATTTATTGTAACGTACACTCTCATTTACTTGAATTTTATAACTTTTATTTTCAATTAGTTATGACCAACGTTTATTCTATTCAAGTCATTCTTCACGGGACGAACATAAATAAAAACACATTGTATAACTTCAAGATTTCAAAAACAGATATATAAACCATTTAAAGAAGACCACCCAAAACTCAAAGGGTATAAAACTACATTGTTGTTTAAACAATTTGGTCATTTACAATAAATGTTACGTAAAGAAAATTTTTAAGTACAACTTTATAATTTAAAAATTACAATTTCGTCCCGTTATGATTAACCCTAAAAACATTTGTTTCCCGACTCCGCCACGATGGAGCACAGTATATGCATGCCAACCTAGCAACATGGGTGGCTAGCTACATGCATTTTATCGATCATCTTATTTCCCTGTCTCGATGTTACGCGCTACCTTAATTAATTAGCCCCCTCGATCCATATTGCTACAGTAGTGCAGTTACACTCGAAGATCTAATTAGTTAAGTCGATTTGTTGCTTTTACAAATTGTTCTAGAGAACACAGTCCAAGTCCATCACATGCAGAGTCACACAAAACTTTATGAATTAAACCCGGCCGATAAAGAAGTAAGCAGGCACCCGAGGAGGAAACATATATATATAGAGTAAACTTTTATATAGTTATGTCGTTGGTCTAGCAAAATTTATTCTTATAAACAAGTTATTTCTCAATTAAGATTTAGTTAAAAATTAAATTATATATATTGTGTAAACATTAAAAAAATAATATATTTACGATAACAATTATAAAACATAAATATGAGTTATAAGCTATTAACAAGCTCAAATATGTGATATTAACTATAAAGCATAAATCATCACATCAGTTTGCTATAGAAAAATATTTTTATTTTTCTTAAATCACATTTTCTTTTATTATTATTTACAATTATTACTATATATAGAAGCACATTTTTTATATATGAGACCTAAAAAGTTTATAACTTACTACTGTGAAGGATATTCCTATTTATAACTGGTCCCGAGTTGAGACTATGATTTTTTTATCACTATAACGAGGTTATTCTTATATTGAGTATTCCTAAATCGAGGTTTTACTGTATACTAAAAAAGAAAACATGTGTCGGAGGCGCAGTGTGAGGCCCTAGAAAATTTAGAGAGCTAATTCGTTTGTTTACCAAGATCAATTGTGTTATTCGGATGATTTCATTGAATATATTTTGAATTTTTTTATATTGAAGCAAAATCTTTCATTTGGATAATTTGAAATGAGGTATTTTCGGGAATCTTTGTTAAAAAAATTTGAGATGCTAACAAAAAAAGAAATTTAATCAAGAAATTAGATTAGAGTGATATTCCTGACCTTTGATCACTAGTCTTGTGATCTGGACCATTAGATAAAAATGCATATTACTTGGATCAGTTTGGATAGAACTATAGTGAACTTAGGCTACTAATTAACTACCATTATCTTCCTAAACATCATTCTCGTCATCTAAGTACCATGGCCAAAATTGACATGATACGATGCTCCTCTACTTTTGACTTCTTCATGAAAGTTTCGTAGAATTGTCTCTTTAGTATCATATTCAAATTTCATGGTGATCTAACGGTGAAATTGATCTGGATTAAAATAAATGCGATGATTATTTGTCACAGTTTTCAGTTTTTAGCATAACATCAAATCATCTCTAACTTGAGTTGCATGTTCTTTTTTTTTTATCAAATTTATTGTACCTGATTGTTAGGTCATGCTCGTCTCTAATATGAGAGCTTTTTCTTGGTCACCAATCATTCAACGACAATCTTCAGTTGAGATACAAAGTTTTTCCCCAAATTTTGTATTCTCCAGTCACCGATTGTTACATGCAGGGTATGGACTTCATCTCCTTGTTATGTTGGACATGTTTCTATAATTGGATTTTGATTTCGATTGAGTTTGATGAAGTTGATATTTTTGTTGGTACTGTGACAACCCGGAACAGAATCAGGAAAGTAATCAGTTTAATTCACGAGTTAGCGCGTAATCACTGTTTTTCGATAATTAATTGATTTGCCGGTTTTGATCGCGACATAATTATCGGCCAAGAATTTGAGTTGAGTCTCTTCTCGAGAGTTGTTGTACACGTGATTTCGAGTTCGTGGGCGATTCCGGACGATTATTTCGACGACCGAAGAATATAATATGAATATTTAAAGTTTCGGAATATCGTCGAGTTTATCCGTTCGTATCGAGTCTATCCGAATCGTAATGGTTATCCGTTTTGGACCGTCGATCGTCCCGAGACGCGAGTATAAATATCGAAAATTGTCGAAAAATTGTCGAAAACACTGTTCAGGAAGTTTGACCGGCGTTGACCATCGTTGACCCGTGGAGAAAATTGGACCGTTTGGATTCCTCCGAGGAACTGGTTGATTACGGCCGTTTTAGGCCACGACTTTGGAAGGAAAAATGTTTTCCTCGTGATTCTAAGCTATTTTGCAATTGGAATTTCTCGATTTGGTTTTGAATTGTGGGAGAAATGTTGAATTGAAAACGGAGAAAATCTTGCCAGAATCGGATTTTGTGGACGGTGGCGCTCCGGCCACGGGGATGGCCGGGGATTAGGGGGGTTGGACCGTGGGGCCACGGCTGTGCCTTTGCGAGTGGTCTCGAAGGCCGCCGTGCGCCGTTGACGGAGATTGGAGGAGATCGGAGGCTGCTGGCGGCGGTGGAACTTCGTGGGTTTCGAGCTGATTTCCGGCGTGTGTGACCGGAATTGGGCTTAGCCACAGTTGAGAGATGTGTTGGGCTCGTTGAGAGGAAGCTTCGGTGAGCTTGGCCGCCGAAAAATCTCTCTGGTTGACGGCGCGCCGCCGGCGGTCAACGGCGGAGCTCCGGCGACCGTTGACTTTTTTGGAAATGTGTCGAATTATATGTCGTTTTACTCGTATTCGCACCCTGATCGTCGCCTTGAGGTTTTCGAGTTGATTTGGGAACCGGATTTTCGGTCGAGGGTTTTGAGTGGAGATTTCGGGAATTTCGTTAATTATTTTTGTATCAGTTATACGTTTCCGGGAACTGTTGGTTCCAAGGTGTTGTACAGTGTTGTGAATTGTGATTTTGATCACATATATTTTATGAATATTCAGGGGATCGAGATCGTGCTTCGGACAAGGGATCTTCCGCCGGACTCCGTGATTAGCGCGAGTGCGCGCTTTGCTCACCTGTGAGTGAATTTTTATATTTTCACAATCGTTGCGAGTTCGTGATTTTCCTCCGTTAATAATTTTCTAAATAATAATATTTTATCAATACAAAATAAAAATATTTTGATGCATACGCATGATATACCGTTGATCGAACTCAATCTAGTCCACGAAATGTTTAATAATGAAACTTCAGAAATTAAACCGATCGATACGGCCATGTGATCGTTCTAGCCAAGGAGTAAAATATCGGGTATCGAGGATATATCGACAGTCCAAAATTTGGATATATCGACGGAAATATCGACGAAATATCGATCTACTGAAAATTCTGACGGAAATGACGGAAATGACGGAAACTAATAAAAATATATGGAAATTTGTAATGAAACTTTTGGAGGTTGTTATATGATCAATTACCTACCTTATGTAAAAAGAAAATATTGATCAAACATCAAAACATATGAATTTGCTATATTACTATATGAATTAGTATGTGTTAAGTGCTGATAACTATTAAAATATAATTTAATAGTTCTATTTTTATTTTTTTGATGGCTAAACTTTAATGGGAGGCTAGACCATCACATTTTTGTACAATATGTTACACATCACACATTATAAAATCAAATATATAAATACTTCAAAACCACATAAAGGACCTATGAGGTTCGAAATTCACACTATTTTCCTCATCTCTCTGTGCAGAATCATGTGTGTATTGTGAAGAGTACTCATTAAATGATTGCTCTCCCATGTAATTCTGCACGTATTGACTTACATGCCAGCCATATGGGTCAGGGGGCGGTCTTTGAAGATTTTGGAGCTCGTAGTATGAACTAGGCATTGCTCGACTTTCTTCATTGCTATCATCATTTGAGGCATTTGTTTGTGATTGTAACGATGAGTTATCACTTGTTGGAAGACCATAAGGCATGATATATGAAGGATAAGACATTGCAAAATTTTGACAAGCCTTTAATTCTGTTAAATTAAAAAAGTTACTGAAAATTTCAAAAATTTCGGTAAATATCGAAAAATATCGGAAAATATCGGAAATATCGAGGATATATCGGAAATATCGGAAAATTTCCGAAAATTTGAAGATATATTCACGAATTTTTCAGGTAAGTTCAAAATATCGAAATATCGACGAAATATCACCGATAATATCGATTTTGCATTCCTTGGTTCTAGCTAGTTGTTACCTGAGTGAATAGGGACGCACATCATGTCAAATAGTCTTTGCTGGCAACTCTCTGGGATGGACCGTGCAAGTTGTCTCTTCGTTTTTAACGGTACAAACTCAATTATTGAATTTAAATGGTAACCAGTACCAGGCAGAAGAGTTTTATAGTACCAGAACTTGAGGTCGATCTAAGAGCATCCGCACCGGGGCGGATTTCGCCGGCAAGTGCTCGAGCAGGAGGGAGGGGCCCGCCGGCAGCTGCTCGGAGGCCGAAGTGGAGGGGCGCACCGGGGCGGATCTGCTCGAGCAGATCGGAGGGGAGGCTCGCTCGAGCTCGAGCTCGAGCAAGAAGAAGATGAGTTGCTGCTCGCGCAGCTGGCGGACCCCACCTCACGTGGGTGACGTCAGCTGACGGGTGTTTTTTTTTTTTTTTTTTAACTTAGGGTAAAAGGTGAAAAAAAAAATTACCAACCAATCAGATCGTGCCACGTGGCACGACAGAAAAAAAAAAAAAAGTAACGGGCCAGTTGATCTGGGCCGTAGATTTCGAATTCAAAAGTTGATCCAACGGCTCAGATTCAATCAGAAAAATCAGAACGGATATAAACGGTAATACCCAAAATATTTACAAAAAAATTGCAAAAAAATCCCAAAAAATTGCAAAAAAATCCCAAAAAATTGCATATCACCCCCTACTATTTTCCTATAAATACTACACAATTTTTTTCACAACTCACTTCTCATTTGTGCACTACAAATTTCACCTCTCCATCCATCTCTTCTCCATCTCTACTTTCATTTTCGTGAGCATTTTTTAGAAAAATGGCCCATTGGCTTCGTTCCGAAGATTTGCAAATGTGCATCTCTTTCGCACGTCATAGTATCGATGAAGTCAACGGCAACAAACAAAGGAAAGATAAATTGTGGGAGATGACACGTGTCGCAATCTCATTCGTCGGAAATCTCACCGACAATCGGCCTCAATTATTTCCATTATTTCGTTATCCGGAGATGACACGTGTCGCAATCTCATTCGTCGGAAATCTCACCGACAATCGGCCCCAATTATTTCGCACATATCGTTATCCGGAGATGACACGTGTCGCAATCTCAGTGGTCTGAAATCACCGGCAATCCGGTTCAATTATTTTGTCGAAATCGTAATTACGTGATAACACGTGTCACGCCCTCATTCGCTCAGCGAATAGTAACTGCTTGAGCAGTTGGTGAACTGGTGCGTGCAGTTTTGGAACTGCTTGAGCAGTTCTGGGATTGGCAACTGCTTGAGCAGTTTCCGGCAACTGCTTGAGCAGTTGATGGAAAATGGGTGCGGATGCTCTAACAGCCATTAGATGAGCTCATTGAATGTCACATCACAAATAGTTTGCGATCTAATTGCACGTTCTAGAATCTAGATTGTATAATGTTTCTTTTTTAAAAAAAAAAAAATCTGATCCAATTCACTTACATGAAAGAATTCATGATCTCATCGTAGTGAAAAGCGAAAAGTGATCATTTCATTTTTTTCTTGTACACTTATCTCTTCATTTCTACAACATGCATTTGAGCTATTTTCATTATGAATCGAAAAAAGTGATCTAAACTAGGTATCACTTGCTTGTTCTATTGCAATCTCTAATCCTTTATTATATGTGGGGAAATAGCTGTTAATGAAGACACGTGTCATGATAAGCACTTAAATTAGACGAATTTTGTGTGTTCTAGGACTTTTCTAATTTGTCTCCTTCATCACCAAATTTGATCACTCGCGACCTTTTTGGCCTAAATCCAATCTCTTCAATTACTCTCCTACAACTTTTTAATCTACCCAAACTATTAGAACCCTTATAAACCAATGCTCAAATATAAACCCTCATTTGAAGTGTTTGCCCATTCTCAATCGAACCCCTCCCGATTCTCATTCATTATATACTTCTGATTGGCTTCGTGTTCAGGTGAACCATAACAGAGCTGACAAGATTCTCTTCTTCTTCTTCGCAATCTACAATACACCCTGGAACCCATAGATGGTGCGTTGGTGGTGGCTGCCGTGGCCAGGTTACCATTGTCTTTCTATGCCACTACCCCGCAGGTTCCAAAAATCCATCTTGATCAAGGTATGTCTCTCCCCCTATTTGTTCAGTACTCCTATTAATCTACATGGTGTAATTTATATTATCATGTATCTACGGAATGCTATTTAGCAACTATTGCTCCAAACTGCTTCGGAAGCCACCACTTCTTTGGAAATCTTTTATACTTTGGAGAATGTAGTTGGTTATGATATGATAAGCATATTGGCAGTACCTTGCTCTCTTATGAGCCATATGGAAAGAACAAAGGAATTTGATGATGATATGGACAAATTTGAGTCTAACCCCAAACCTAATGATGTTGTTATCTTATGAAGATAGTCAGTTGGAATAGCCGGGGTAGTTCCTGGCAGGGTTTCCATGCGCAGAAATTTTTTTATGCAACTATGTATGCCCTTGATGTTTTGTGTATCCTGGATACCAAGGCATCAACTGAATCAGGAAGTAATGTAGCTAACAAACTCTATTTTGATGATTATTTTGTTGAACGTGCACTAGGCGAGAGTGGCGACCTTATTTTGCTCTGGAAGTCTAGGAATATTAATATGAATGTTATTTTTCATCATGAACATTTTTTGCATTGTTGTGTTACTAATCTACATACTACAAAATTTGTCTATATCACTTTTATTTATGTGTATGCCCAAAAAAAACAAGGGGATCTTTGGAGCATTATTGAGCAAATTCAACCCTCTCAGGGACTCCCTTGGATCCTCATGGGTGACTTTAACAATATTTTAACTCTAAATAAAAAATGTGGAGGAAATAACACTGTTAACAGGCATATGATTAACTTTGTAAATTTTCTAAATTCTCTGAACTTGACTACTATTACTTACTCTGATATGCCTTTCACTTTGTCAAATAATCATAAAGATCATACTCTAATGTTTGAGTTTTTTGATCGCGTCTGTGCTAATCCTGAGTTTCTGAATGATTATGCAAATGCTCAAGTGACCAACTTGCCTATTGGATCATGGTCCCATCATTCTTGACTTTGGAATTGCATAGAATTCAACCAGTTCTGTCTACAAGTTTGAAGCAATGAGGTTAAACCACCCGGATTTTTTTAACCTTGAGTCTTGGTCTAATGTTTATGATAATGAGCCTATCAGAAATATTGTAACCATTTGCAAAAGCTTTCTAACCAAAGCTAAAACCTGGAATAAAAACACCTTTGGAAATCTTGATGACAAGCTAAGAAACTTACAGGACCAATTGAAAATTATTCAGCAACAACTAATGACTAATCAGACTTCTGTTTATCTGCAGGAAAAAAATTACAGACTGGATGATGAGCTTCTTCAGCTACAAAAGGATAAGGAGATCTTTTGGGCTCAGAAGGCAAATGCTAATGGGATTGCTTTAGGGGATAAAAATACTAAATATTACCAGTTGCAGGCAAAAATTAGGAAGCAGAAAAATTGGATTACCAAAATAAAAGATAACAATGACTTTTGACATAATAATCATTTGGATGTTGCTGATGTGATTGTGAAAGACTTTAAGAAAAGATTTTCATACTGTGATGAGCCTAATTAGCAGGCTATGGTTGAAATTTTAAACTATATTAAACCTTGTGTGTCTGATTCTGATAATGATAAGCTTAAGATGCAGGTCATTGATGAGGAAATTGCGACTACTGTTAACTCCATTGGTGGGCTCAAGTCCCTTGGACCTTATGGCATTCACGCCATTTTTTTTACCAAAAATGCTAGACTGAGATAAAACATATTGTCCACACTATGGTAAGAGACTTCTTTGAAAAAGGTACCTCTCTTGAGCTGATTAACTACACCAACATTGCTCTAATCCCCAAAGTTGATCAACCTGAAACTGTGAACCAATGAAGACCGATAAGTCTTTGTAATGTTTGTTCCAAACTTATCACCAAAATTATTATGAATAGACTGAAACCCCTTTTCAGCTATTTTATTTCTGAGAATCAAGGCGCCTTTGCACTGAAAAATCTATACATGATAACATACTGATTGCACATGAAATGTTCAATGATTTCCAGAAAAAGAAGAAGAGTATAGGGTCTTTGGCCATTAAGCTTGATCTGGAAAAAGCTTATGACATGATCAATTGGAGTTATATTAAGTCTTGTTTACAGAAATTTGGTTTCAATGCAATTTGGATTGACAGAGTTATGAATTGTCTCACCACTGTTTCCTTCTCAAATCTTATCAATGGAAAGGTTCATGGTATGTTCTCTCCTACTAGAGGGATTAGACATGGAGATCTTTTATCACCTTATATATGCATTCTCTGTGTTGAACCTTTTATTAGACATCTAAACTTCTTGGCTAGGAATTCTAAGTCAAATGTAGGCATTTTATCTTCTCTTAATGGGTTCAGAATTTCAAATTTAATGTTTGTTGATGACTACTTGGTGTTTTGTAAAGCCACCACAAAAGCTGCAAAATAGATAAAGAAATCCTTAGACATGTTCTCTAAAGCGTTAGGCTTCAGAGTTAACTTCCAAAAATCTTCTCTTTATTTTTCCCCTAATGTTACTACAACTAATAAGACTAAAATTATTTCAATCTTGAGCATACAACAAAAATTTACTATTGGGAGATATTTGGGGATCCACAATGTCATTAATTAGAAAGATCCTATCAATGCTAAAGAGTTGGTTCTAAAGACCACTAAGAAGCTTATTGGTTGGAAGAAATGCACTCTTTCTCGAGCTGGTAGGCTAGTTCTTATCTAATCAAGTCCTAGTCTTCCTAATCAGATGTTGTCTTGTTTCAAATGTCCAAATAAACTTGACAAGTATTTAGATACTTAAGCTAGAAAATTTTTGTGGGGTAACTCCTCTAACAGCTCCCCTATCGCATGGAATGAGATATGCTCCCCTAAATCCTATGGTGGCCTTCGAGTAAGGAAAGTAAGTACTTTCAATAAATCTGCTTTGACTAAGCTAGGTTGAAAAATGCTCACCGATAAGGAGAATTGGTGGGTTCAAATCATGACTAAAAAGTATTTAAGTAAGCAAATTTTTTTTCAAACTAAGTATAAACAAGGTAATTCTTTTGTCTGGAAATGAATTCTTGATTGCAGGGAACTGTTGATTGAGGGAATGAGATGGATTATTGGCAATGGTGAGAATGTTAACTTATGGAATTACAATTGGGCTTTTCTTTTTCCCCTTTATAAGTTGATTGACCATATAAGGCACATCTAGATCAATGATGATGAGTCTGTAGTCGAGTATATCATGAATGGGCAATGGAACAAATCTAAACTTCTTTCTGTTTTTGATTGATATTGTTAATGTTATATGTAGCATACCTCTTCCTATCAATCCTCAAGATGATGAGTTTGTCTGGGCTCCCGCCCCCTCAAGTAAATTCTCCATTAGGTCGGCTTCTAATCTTCAAGTTCAAAATAATCCTAAACATAAGCATGCTAATTTACTGAATAAAGTTTGGCTTCTCAATATCCTTCCCAAGACAAAAACCTTTAGTTGGCTTCTAATTAGAGGAAGATTAAAAACTAGAGACAGATTACTGAAAATGAAGCTGATTAACTCAAATACTTGTCCTATCTGTGGTATTGCGGAAGAACCTGTGACTCATTTATTTTGCAGTTGTAGTAAAACCAAGGAAACTTGGCAGAAATCTCATTTTGGATTCATCAATGATTATGATGACCTAATTGATCAACTGTACAAACTTACTGCTTCAATATGATAAAGACTGTTTGACAATGACTCTCAATATTTGCTGGAGTATTTAGCATGCCAGAAATAATGTCATTTTCAGGAATGAAGAATTCATCCCAACTTCTATTATTACTAAAGCTGTTGTCATTTGGAACAATTATAGAAGAAACAATTTTGGCTCTGGTCTGACTAGGAAAAGACCTAAAATAATCAAGTGGAGGCCTCCTATTATGGATAGTGTGAAAAGCAACTTTAATGGTTCTGTCTCTTCTTTTGGAGGCAGAAAAACTGCTGGAGGTTTTGTTATTCGAAATCAAGAAGGTGTTGTTCTTTCTGCAGGTGCAAGATGCTTTGGTTCTACAAATGTTCCTCTTGCTGAAGCTCTTGCCCTGAGGGAAGGTTTGATTCAAGCCAAGAGAGCAAACCATATCAATGTTATTGCTTAATGGAACTCTCTTCTAATTATCAACAATTGTCAAACTGTACAATTCCTTGGAGGATCAAAATCATCATTCAAGACATAAAAAGAATTGTCAATGAGTTTGAGAAGATTATCTTCACTTATGTTTCTCGTGAAGTAAATTTTGTTGCTGACAAATTGGTTAGTATTGGACACTCATCTCCTAATCTCAGAATATGAAATCGATCTCTCCCTACTATTGCTAATATAGCTCATCTGTATGATTCTTTAGGTTTAGGTTGTACAAGGAGTTTTTCTATTTTATAATTTTTCTTTACCTAACGAAAAAAAATCATATATTATATGTTGGTCTTTGGTTCAAATTGTTTAAACTCTAATGATTAAAGTTGATTTGATAGACATAATTGCGAGTTTTTTTTTTCTTTAAAAGCATACATGAAAAGATCGAAGGGAAAAAACTCCAAGTCTCACTATCATGTAGTATGTAAGCCTGGCCATGCTACTGTTGATATTACTTGTTTTTACTTCCTTTAGTCACTATTCTTGAAGCTAGTCTCTCTTCATTTTGAGTCTCACAAATTCTATCTTGAACCATTCAATCAAAATTTGAACCATTCAATCAAAATGCATGAATCCAATCCACAAGAAAATTACGTATAAAAAAAATTTACAAGAAAATTATAGTAACGGAGTTAAATAGTGACAAGCGTAGTATATAGGATTCGTCATGTATTGATATTGTCACAACTTAACCACTTTTAAGGTGTTGAGTTTTTCCACAAAAGATCTCGGTTCAATTAGAAATAGTATACATTCATTTGACTTGTATTTCATCTTGTCTTATTTCGATGTAGGATCTCCACTCCAACACGCTCTCGCACGTGCAACCTAACTCTAGGTTAATACGTGTAAGTACATTCAAGGAGCCAACACGTTTTTTCGAAGGCCCAATTCATTCATTCAGCTAGAACCAACTGCTCAGATTTCAATTTGAGCCCATCAGGCTTCGGACACGATTGGAGAGGAACTCGCTCTGATACCAAGTTGAATAGCGATAAGCATGACACATAAGATTCGACATGTACTGATATTGTTCTAACTTAACCACCTTTAAGGTGATAAATTTTTTCACAAAGATCTCGGTTTAATTAAAAATAGTCCATATTCATTTAATTTGTCTTATTTCGATGTAGAATCTTCACTCCAATCCAAAGTGCGGGGAATCTAACGCAGTGACGTCTGGAGTGTACTCATCGATCGTAATTATTTGTTGCTATTTCTCCCGGCTTCCTTTGGCGTAATCGATCATTGCATGCATGCTTGCATTCTAAACACGCACGTTGGCCAATCACTAGCTAGCTCGCATCGCTTAGCGCATGTCGAGCGACAGAGTTGGTTGCCAACTGGGCTCCAAAACAACGTCGACCCCTCCATTATTCACCGTTCACTTGGCGCATGCGAATTATTGATTTATTGTACTAGGTCGTTAGTCTTCGGGACCCGTCCATGCCATTTTGTCCCAATTTGGCATGTCCAGTATAGCCTCCTCCAAGTCTTAGGAATATTGTACAAGGACATAAGATCACGAGCTTTGTTAATATCTGTTCTCTACCGATCACCGGCGGCGAACGTAACCTTCCTCGTTTAGGGTTTAAGTTTGCTCATATGAAAGTGCTACTTAATTATCGGAATGCTTCCTCTAAACATATGCATGTGTCTAATATTTCGGAAATTAAAGCCACTACGTACCTTTGTTTATATCATGTTGAGAAACTTATGGTTACATGCATGGTGTATTTCTAAAAGAGAACAAATTAAGCTTGCTTCTGGATTAGTGGTAGTAAAGATCGTCTTTTTTGACGTTACTTGATCAATTTGCATACCATCACGCACATGAAAACTTGACGTTACTAATAGGATTATGCAACTTTGAAGATAAAGAGTGAGTTAAGTTTTGACTATAGTGTCTACCGGATTACGCGCGGTACGTAATCTAGCAGAAGCAAGGACGAGTACTCCTCCTTCTTGTACGTTCGAACGTTGGGGCTGTTTGGATGGTCGGACGCTTCTTCTCCTTTCGGGTCTTCGGGTGTACGGGTGTGCGTGCTCGGGTACGGCTGTTGGAAGAATACAACGACAAACAGACAGTCAGGGGTCAAGACGGGGTGGCCCGCCTTCAACGCTCCGATGCCTAAGTTAGAAGATGTATTGGATATAACAATCACGCGAGCGTGTGTAGAAGTAGGTTGGAATGAACTGAATCAAATGCTCTTACCTGTAATAAATACCTTACATATATAGGTGGTTGAGTTTGATGCTCGATGGTGTTCTTCGATGTGGGACTGGTGTGCACTTGCTGTCATGTGATCCGCACATTCGGATGTGCGCCCCACGAGCGCGTGCACGTTCAGATGTGGTCGGTCTTGTGATCAGAGTTGTAGCCTTCCTGGTGGTCTTTCAGGTGGTCGGGTAGGTGTTGATTGCCTGCTTAAGTGGATAAGTATATTTAATCGAACAACTAATGATGTTATACTAACAAGTCCCCCAAGTCCCCAAGTCAAAGAGAACTTTCTTGACTGGGGAGTTGAAAAGGGGTTCGTGCGATTGAACAAGATACTTATCCGATTGAGCAGTGGTGTATGATCCTGTAACCCCCAAGTCCCCCCAACTCTCCGGTCAAGGAAGGGCTCGCATGACGGAGTGGGTACCTGCGTGCGCCCGCGTACCTGTTCCTGAGGCCGGATCTTGCTAGTTTGGAGCCGCGCGCCCGTGGAGTGTTGCTTGGTAACCATAAATAAGTGCAATATAGGTATGCAAATGTGTGAATGTATGGTATGATGCGTGAATGTATGGTATGATGTGTGAATGTATGCAAATATTTTTCGTAACGCCAGCGTTGGGATGCCGCTGTGTACCGCGTACGTCAACGGGGATGCCGTTGCGTACGGTGTAGCGTCAACGGTGGGATCAAGACCGCGACGCACAATTAACGCGCACGGAGGGGACGGACCGCATGCCCGTGCCGTTCTTCGATCTTAGCGCGCGCAAAGAGGGCTATTTCCCATGCCTCTGCCGCCTAATCCGGCTTGCCGTCGCGCCCGGGGAGGGCGGGCCATTGCCCGGGACGCTCATTGGTCTCGGAGCGCGCAATGAGAGGACGGACCCCACACCCCTGCCGATCCGAGTCGGCGAGTCGATCGTTAACGTTACACTTACGGAGGGGAAGAACCCCACGCCCGTGCCGCCCCATCGGCTTAGCATGCCCAGAGAGGAGTCGGCCCCATGCCTCTGCCAATGACAGTCGGCTTGCCTTCGCGCCCGGGGAGGGCGGACCATTGCCCGGGACGCTCATCGGTCTCGGAGCGCCTAAGGAGAGGACAGACCCCACACCCCTGCCGGTCCGAATCGGCGAGTCGATCGGTAACGTTGCGCTCACGGAGGGGATGAACCCCACACCCGTGCCACCCATCGGTCTCAGCGTGCGTAAAGAGGGGAAGGGCCCCATGCCTCTGCCACCTGATCCGGCTTGCTTTCTAACGTTACGTATACGGAGGGGAAGAACCCTATGCCCGTGTTAGTATTGTATCATTAGTTGTACGATTAACATACTTATCCACTTAAGCAGATTAGCGACACCTACCACACCACACGCAAGACCACCAAGGAGGCTTCAACTTCACTCACCAGACCCACCCCCTCCGGGCGCGCATGATCTACGCATTTTATGCATATTAATTAATGTATTTTCCCTACACTTTTACTTTGATAATTGCTTAGTTTTATTAGTTTTAACTTATTTTGTTAAATTCAGGTGTTGACCAAAAGAGACGGAGTAAAGGAGTCTACAAGCACGCAAAACGCAACAAAATAATGGAGAAAAGAAATTGGTTCAAAATTCCAAGGAAGAAAGAAGAAAAATTGAAGAGAAAAAGAAATCATTGGTTGACTAGGAAAACCTTTCCTATGTTGACTAGGATTTGAAAACTTCCGGAAGGATCTTGAAGAAGAACAAATGAAAATGGGTCCAATTAATTAGAAGACTATTTAGATAGCCCAAATATGAAGATCCAATCAGCCAATTTCGTGGAGATCAAGCTTTGGTAGGAAAAGGATTCCCAAAGTCAAAAGAAGAAGGAAATCATGAAGAATAAGGAAAGCAGAATCTGCCTGTGCAGATGGGTCAACTTTGACAGGCTGTAGAAATTTCATATAAACTCCGATTGAGGTTATTAATGAAGATATTTTATAGCTCTTGGAAAGATCTTTCCAATGCCGCAAGAATCACGCAATTCGGATATGTACAACTCCGGGAAAGTGCAAATCTTTACAGACTGATTTGGCCGGGTACACAAGGAAAGTCTTATTTTGGTAGGAAAAGACCTAATCTTCTTCTATAAATTGGGGAGTTCGGCCTCAAAGTGGATCATCACATATTCTAGGCCTAAGCTCTGCAAATTTACTCTCCACACTCTCCCTCAAACACCAAGGCCAAGCACGGAGTTGACTACTCCGCCATCCACCATCACTCGGATCGCTTGCATACGTTAAGTCCATACAAGTGAGAACCACCATCCTTGGAGTCATCTACACCTTGGGAGTTTGCAGCGTTAAGCGGGATTTCTTCAAAGTGTAACCATGAACCCTTTACTCCGTAGTCATTTTTTGTTCTTGTATTCTTTTTGTTTGACATTGGGTTTCGGTGAATACTTTTGGATTTTTAATACTTACTTAAGTTTATCTTCCATGTGTTTATGTTCTTAGTTTTGTTTGAGGCATGCTATGTCTAGTTCTTAATGCGTTGGGTAGTGCGGGATGATTGTGTTTTAACCTTTCGCCTGGAAGTTATTCAATGATTCTTAGATTTTAAGGCGTTAAGCTTTAAACCACATGGCATGTTAACAATAAGAATTATGAGCATAAATTTCGAAGGTAGCTTAATTAGGTAGAGAAAATTGGTTAGGTTGAATATGATGATCACTTGTATATATTAGTTAGTATTTTGTTTCCGGTCTAGCAAGCATGTTTAGGATTCTTTGTTCTTGTTTGTTTTCTACTTGTCTATGAGTGAAGCATGATAGAATCTAGGATTTCTGAATATGTTTGTTTACCAATTTCTGTTCTTATTTTCGTAGTTAATTAATAACCAAACTTCCAAACCCCCATATTTTTTTTATTTTATGTTTACAAACGTTATCATGCATTAGTACCCTCAATCCCCGGTTAAGAACGATCCCTACTTATCAATGCTACATCTACAAAGAAGGGTTTTAAATTGCATACGTGTGAGATATGTGTTGAGTGTCTACTTTGTGTTAATATTTGATGCATGTTTTACGCGTTATCAGCGCACGCGCCCGTGGGGGGCGCGCCCGAATAAGAAGAACACACACCAGCAGAGTGCAGGTTGTCCCACATCGAAGAACACCACCAGGCTCCAAACTCAACCACCTATATATGTAAGGTATTTATTACAGGTAAGATCACTCCATTAGATCCCGTTCGGACTAATTCACACATTCACAACCAATTCACTCGACCAGAGCACTATTCGCACGTTCGCTTGACTGTTATATCCAATACATCATCTGACTTAGGAATCAGAGCGTTGAAGGCGGGCCACCCCGTCTCGACCCCTGACCGCCTGTTTCGTTGTTGTATTCTTCTAACAGCCGCGCGCGCCCGACCACCTGACAGAAGAGAGGAAGTGCCCGAAGGAAGGAGCCCGCACAAAGGAGAGAGCGCCCGCCCATCCGAACGGCCCCCAGCGTTCGGACGCACCAAGAGGAGAAGGGATTCCATCGCACGACGAGGAAGAAGGAAGGAAGGAGTATCCGTGGAAGTGTATTCGTGTTGCTTCTACCCCGTTACGCCCCCGCGCGTAATTCGGTAGAAACATCTGGCGCTGTCTGTGGGAAACTTACAAATTGCAAACCTCGTATAAACACCACCAAAATCAAAGGTCCACATGCTCAACCCGGTGACTAACGGCAGTAACACGCCCGATGGGGAGACACCGCCAGACTCACAGGGGCGGAATACACTAGCGACTGACGGGAACGGCGACGAGGGACGCATCAGTAGCCTGGTCCAGGAGTTACGAGAAGCGGCGCTCGAAAGAGCAGAGGAGCGCCAAATCCGCCGGAGGTTGGAGGAACGGCTGGACACACTCATCAGCCAGCAGATGGGGCAACACGAGGAGACCCAGGAGACCACCAGTGAAGAGCAACATCCGTTCGCCAGAACCAACGCCTGGGCGGCCCGAGCGCCCCCGCCCGTGGAAGAATCAGCGCACCCGACGAACAACGCTCTGATCCTGCAGAGGATGGAAGAGCTGGCGGAGGAAGTCTCATGCTTGCGCAAGGACAAGCTGGCCGATCAGGGCGGGACGTTCGCCCCCCGGGTCAGTCCGTTCTCGGCGCACATACTGGAGAAGGGAAGGGATCCCCATGCGAAGATAACGAAGATCGCTCAGTTCGACGGGAGCGGAGACCCACGCGCGCACGTAGACGAGTTTCAATCCACCACGGACGGAACCCAGTACTCGGACCCAACTTTGTGTTTCCTGTTTCAGGAAACGCTGGCGGAGGAGGCACGGAGCTGGTTTTACGAGATCCCGCCGGGATCCATCCACTCATTCCTCGAGCTGGCATAGAGTTTCCAGAAGCGCTACAAGCTCCAGGGGAAATACAACACCACGGGCATCCTCCTCAAGGTCCGCCAGGGGATGGACGAGGGCCTGTCAAGCTACATCAACCGGGGGAGGACTTGGGCGAGCCTCAAGTGCGTTACTCCAACAAAGGGCAGCTCAATCTTGAAAGAGATCCACTCGGGCACGTGCAGCCATCACGCGGGCGCCAGATCAATCGCGCACAAGGCCCTTCGGCACGGTTTCTGGTGGCCCACCATCCACGCGGACGCCACAGCACTAACAAGCAGGTGTCACCAGTGCCAACTTCACGCACATCACCACCATGCGCCCGCCGTCCCACTATCAATCCTCCTGTCGCCCGTTCCATTCGCACAGTGGGGACTGGACCTGATCGGAGGACTTCCGAAGTCAAAGGGGCAATACAAGTATCTGATCGTCATCATCGACTACCACACAAAGTTCATCGAAGCCCAGCCCATGGCGAAGATCACCACAGAGAAGGTAGAACGCTTCCTCTGGCGCTTCCTTTTTTGTCGCTATGGGACGCCGATCAGCATCATCACAGATAATGGACCACAATTCAACAACCCCAGACTGATAAACTTCTGCAAACGCCAGGGAACGGACCTCATCTTCGCATCACCAGCACACCCCCAGACGAACGGACAAGTGGAAGCAGCGAACAAAATCATCAAGACCGGCATTAAGAGGAAGATCGAGGATATCGAACCTGGGGATGCGGGTTACGGGCGCTGGCCCGAGGTCATACCAGAAATCCTATGGTCTATCCGAACGACAGCGAATGCAACTACAGGCGAGACCCCATTCAGCCTGACGTTCGGAACGGAGGCCGTGCTACCCCTGGAAATTACCCATCAAAGCCCACGGATCGAGGGGAATGACCTGCGCACGAACAGTGAGGGGCTAAGGCTCAATAATGACCTGTTGGAAGAACGAAGAGATATGCCGCACCTGCACAATGCCGCGAACAAGCAGAGAATCGCCCGGCTATACAACCAGCGCATACGCGCTCGCCCAATCCAACTAGGGGACTGGGTGATGAAGGCAATCCAACAGAAGGTGAAGGCGCTTCGCCCATTGTGGGAAGGGCCGTACGTCGTTGACAAGGTGATAAGCGACAACACTTTCTACCTTAGGGACATGCAGGGTCAACGACTACGCCACCCATGGAACATCCAGCACCTGAGGAAGTACTTTCATTAGATCTTACCTTGTACTTTCATCTAAGTGTGATCACTGTTGCGTTTGTCCTTACCCCACCTGCCCACATACTCGGGGGACTGGGGATAGGCTACTCGCAAAGATGTAATAGGGAAGCGCGCGCCCGTACAAGTTACTCGACGGACGGCAAACAAAGTTCAAAACAAAAAGAGACAAGGCACGCAAACAGACGAAAAAGGAAATTTCATTCATTCGCCAGTTCAAAAACAGCTGGCAAGAATCCAGAGCACGAAGGCCCGATTACAAAACGATCTACTCTATTACAAAAATAAAAAAGAGAAAAAAAGAGAAGGAAAAGAAAAGAGCTACTCTACTTCGCGCCCGCGCCATCCGCGCCCGCACCACTATCATCGCCCGTGAGCCCCGCCTGCTCCGCCATATAAGCATCAAACTCCTCCATCTTCACAAAAGGTGCCACCATCTCCTGGAATTGAGCAACCTGAACGTCGGCCTCAGCGTCCACCAACTTCTTGAACTCCACAAAATTCTTGAAGTCAGCGACCGCCTCCGCCCGCGCCTTCTGGACTTGGGCCTGCGCCTCGGCCATCAGGCGGGATTCCACCTCCGCCACCCGGTTGTCCGCCAAGACCTTTCCCTCTTCCAGGGCAGCAAGGGCTGAGTCACGTTCGGCCTTGAGCAGCGCCTCCCGTTCACCCGCCTCCTGGGCTTCTCGGCGCAGACGATCCGCCAGTTGCTCAGATTTCTTACAGGCACTGGTGAGCCTGAGTATCTCCGCCTGCGCCTCCTCCGCACAGCGCCTGTTGGCGAAGCGTTCGCGCGCAAGATTCATCTTGCGCTGCAGCACCATGCAAAGGTTGAAGGCCTTGTCCATGTCATCCCTGTTACCCTGCGCCACCTCTGGCGCCATCTCATCAACGGCCTTCGCGCTCTGCTCGATGGACCGCATCAACGGAGTGTAGAAGGCGAACGGATCGGACGGCTCGGCGGACGGATTGGAGGGCGGATTATCCGTCCTGGGACGCTTCAAGGAAGGCCCACTTGGGGGACTGGGCGGACGCTCGGACACTTGGGACCTCGTGGAGGCACGAGCAGACGATTGGGGCGAAGAAGAATGAGCAACCGTGTGGGGCGTGCGAGCTGTATCCCACCGGTCGTCTCGGTCCTGCCGGCGCTGGTAGCGGCCCTCCTAGCGCTTCTCCCTGTGCTGTTCAGCACGGTCAGCCTTGGCCTGAGCCTTTGAACCGCCAGCGTGGCCTGACGGCGGGCGGCGGGCACCCGCCGGGATAGCAGGAGCAAAATCAGCCACGTCAGGAATGGGGAGCTTGGGCTGCATGGTCTCCCCCAGCACCAGATCACCCCGCCCGTCCTCCACCACTCTGCGGACCTTACCAGCAGCCTCTCGAAGGGCGACCATGCGACGCTTGGCCACCTCATCCGCAGCAGCATTCTTGCCAGTCATCTTCTTCACTACAAAAACAACAAGCGGAGGGTTAGCGACAGCAGAACAGTTGGTCAAATCTACTCCTACTCCTTAGACAACAAACTACAAAACCCTACATACGCGGCAACTCAGCAAGATGCGTCTGCTCGATGATATCCCAATGGCAGGCGGCGAAAAAGGATCTCGCCTCGGGCGCGGGGTCAAAAACAAACTTCAGGCGGTTGACCCTGGCCTCTTTGGCGGGCGTCATCGGATACTCATTCGTATCGAGGGGATGAAAGGCTTGGGGGACTCGATCAATCAAGTGGGCGTTGGCGACGTACTCATCCGAGAAAGAACCCAACTCCCAATCACCGCCCACCAGGCAATTAATCCTGTGCCAGTTGGTCGAAGAGCTCGGCTGATCCGACAACCACCACTTCACGGTGATGGTCCCCCAGTCCCTCTTGCGCGTGGAGTAGCGCAGACCAAAAAAATGAAGGAACTCCGCCCGCGTGGGCTGGCCCAGGCCGCTCATCCGAAAGATGTTGAACATGGCCACGAGCGTGCGGGTGAGCGTGGGCCCGCACTGACCAAGCGAGATATTCAGCAGCGCCAGCATATACTGAAAAAATCGATGCAGTGGCAACTTGATCCCTGCCTTGAGATGGAACTCGCTCAGGCAGACGTGGCCGGGCGGCGGGCGAGTGAAAGTGTGGCCTCCGCCAGGTACCCGCAGTTCCATAGAGTCAGGGATGTGGTAATCTCTCGCCCACCTGGCCATCTCTGAGACGGATGGCGCACGCTCAGGCTCCTGGACGGGCGTACCATTAGGGAACACCCAGTGGATGGGTCCACCTACCGCTGATCGAGGAAGCGAATCTCCTCCCTCCGCCCTCTCCTCACCCCAGTGATCTGAACCGCCCGACTGCCCGACCGACGATCCAGACGAACTCTCCAATCCCACATTCACGCACGCTTGCCTAGCTTCCATTGGCTGCACGGGAGAGGTATCAGGCAAAATACATTGCAGGGGCGGGACACTCAAAATAGACTCGTACGACGACGTACTCGACGAACTCGACCCGCCCGACCCACAACTAATCCACCCCAACCCCGGAATGTAGATCCGCTCACGTGACTGATCGCTCGGTATCTCAATTGGCTCCATCCTATAGACGAGCGCACGACCAACACTTAGCAAAAAATCCCTTCCCACACAGAAACACCAAAACCCACAAACAAATCACCCACAAACAGATCGAAACGCACACCCCCCACAAACACACCCTACCCTCGAGTCCAAAAACCCAGCAAAAAAACAAAAAACACACAAAAACCACATAAACAAAAGCAACAACAAAACCAAAGACGAGGACCTCACCAGATTTGGTTTATGGGCTGAAACTTTCACGATTGAGCAGATACTCCGACAAACGAAGGACACGAACACAGAGAAAAGCCTAAACGGGTGCAGGTCGCAGAATGATTCCGGCAGAATTTCGGTAAGTTATAAGAGTGATGAAGAAGACGAAGGCAAGGGAACCCTATTTATATTACTCGGACGGGATACGCGAACGAACGCCAATCGTCCGTTTCTCGCGTGTCCACCATCGGATCGTGACACATGGCCAGGGCGGTTTACTTGCCCTCCTCAGTAACCGCGCCAACTCTTCCACTTTCCGCCTTGATTTCAAACCCTAGCACGATCTCCCACAGCCCAACACGTGGCGCCCATGCCCCACTCCCACGCTCCCACGCGTGTGACGTCTGCCCTCCGCGCAATCATCACAACATCGGCATTTAATGCAAGGGCACGCTAGCATTGAATGCGACGGCTAGCATTTTATTACACCAGTTCCCAAAGAGAAGTCAAAAGAAATGTCACCTCAAAAACGTCTCATCAGAGCACCACCAACCCCACGGCAAGGACAACACGCCACAACACCAACCATCTCTACTGGCGCATGCACCACCTACACAACCGGGCGCTCGCAAAACACCAATCAGGTTAGTACACGTACCACTCGGGCGCCCCGAAAGAGGGCTAACGCCTGAATTCCCTTTTGGCCGTGCCCCGAGTGAAGAGCTGCGCCGTACGGGATGGGGTTCTTCCTCTACGTACGCGCATGCATTAGCAAGCCGGATCAGGCGGCAGAGGCATGGGGCACGCCCCCTCTCTGAGCGCGCGCTGAGATCGATGGGCGGCACGGGCATGGGGTCCGCCCCCTCCGTGAGCACACCGTTACATGATCGAAGAGCAAGCCGGCTGTCATGACAGAGGCATGGGGCCAACTCCTCTCTGGGCGTGCTAAGTCGATGGGCGGCACGGGCGTGGGGTGTTTCCCCTCCGTGTGAGCGCAACGTTAACATTCGACCCCGACTCGGAGCGCCAAGGGCGTGCGGTCCGACCCCTCCTTGCGCGTTCCGGGATTGATGAGCGCGGGCGCCTCCCCGGTCGCGAAAGCAAGCCGGCTGTCATAACAGAGGCATGGGGTTCGCCCCCTCTCTGAGGGTGCTAAGTCGAAGAACGGCACGGGCATGCGGTCCGTCCTTCCTTAGCGCGTTACTTATAGGTCGCGGTCTTGATCCCTCCGTTGACACTATACCGTACGGAACGGCATCCCCGTTGATGTACGCGGTGCACCGCGCCATCCCAATGCCGGTGTTACGGAAAACATTTGCATACACACACGTCATACCATACATTCATGCATCATACCATACATTCATACATCATAACCTGCATACTTATATACCTGCACATCTGTTGTACTTGTATATATTTGCAAGACCGATCCCATCTGGGCTCGCGGCTCCAGAATAGCACATCTCGTTCTGGAGGCCGGGCCCATAGGTACACCAACGCACGAACAGGCAACACCCCACGGGCGCGCGGGTCCAAACTAGCAAGACCAGTTTGGACGCCGGGCCCAGAATACAGGAACAGGTACCCAAGTGAACGAACAGGTACACGCTCGGACGCCCAGGTCCCACTCCGTCAGACGAGCCCTTCCTTGACCGGAGAGTTGGGGGACTTGGGGGTCACAGAATCCTGACCACTGCTCGACCAGATAAGTATTCTTGTTAATCGCACACCCTTTTTCAACTCCCCAGTCAAGAAAGTTCTCTTTGACTCGGGGACTTGGGGGACTTGTTAGTATTGTATCATTAGTTGTACGATTAATATACTTATCCACTTAAGCAGATTAGCGACACCTACCACACCACACGCAAGACCATCAAGGAGGCTTCAACTTCACTCACCAGACCCACCCCCTCCGGGCGCGCACGCGCCTGTGGGGGGCGCGCCCGAATAAGAAGAACACACACCAGCAGAGTGCAGGTTATCCCACACCGAAGAACACCACCAGGCTCCAAACTCAACCACCTATATATGTAAGGTATTTATTACAGGTAAGATCACTCCATTAGATCCCGTTCGGACTAATTCACACATTCACAACCAATTCACTCGACCAGAGCACTATTCGCACGTTCGCTTGACTGTTATATCCAATACATCATCTGACTTAGGCATCGGAGCGTTGAAGGCGGGCCACCCCGTCTCGACCCCTGACCGCCTGTTTCGTTGTTGTATTCTTCTAACAGCCGCGCGCGCCCGACCACCTGACAGAAGAGAGGAAGCGCCCGAAGGAAGGAGCCCGTACGCACGTAGGAAGAGGAGAGAGCGCCCGCCCATCTGAACGGCCCCCAGCGTTCGGACGCACCAAGAGGAGAAGGGATTCCATCGCACGACGAGGAAGAAGGAAGGAAGGAGTATCCATGGAAGTGTATTCGTATTGCTTCTGCCCCGTTACGCCCCCGCGCGTAATTCGATAGAAACAGCCTGTATGGCGCAAGTTCTTCATTCGGCGTGCGTCCGAAAGGGAACTCAGACGTTCATCCTCTTTCGGGGCGCCTGAATGGTGTTCGTACTAACCTGGTGGTGTGATGCTAGCTTTTTGTGTTTTGCGAGCGCATGGTCATGCGGGGGGTGTGCGCCAGGTCGAATGGCGGGAGACGTGACGTGTCTTGCCTTGGGCGTGGTGGTGCTCTGACGAGGCGCTTTGAGGTGACATTCCTTTTGACTGCTCCTTGGGAACCGTTGTGTAATAAATGCTAGCCATCGTAATTAATGCTGGCGTGCCCTGGGCATTAAATGCTGATGACGTAGTAATTGCTCGAAGCTCATGCGTCAGGCGCGTGAGAGCGTGGGGCGTTGCATGGATGACACGTGTCGAGCTGTGGGAAACCGTTCTAGGGTTTGAAATCAAGGCGGGAAGCTGAAGAGTTGGCGCGGTTACTAAGGAGGGTTAGTAAACCGTCTTGGGGCCACGTGTCGCAATCCGACGGTTGACATGCGAAAATGGACGGCTGGCGTTCTTTCGCGTAACCCGTTGGATCAATATAAATAGGTGCCACAATCAGACTTTTCTTCTTTATCACTTTCATATTTTACCGAAATGCTGCCAAATTCACACTGCAATCTGCTTCTCTGATCTTCTGTGTTTGTGTTCTTCTCTTGCCGGAATCTTCGCTCGACGTGCAACTTCTCAACCTATAATCTTCAATTTCGGTGAGGCTCAAATATGTTTTTTTTGTTTTTTGGTTTTGTCTTTTCTGTGTGTTTGGTTTCTGGGTTTTGTTTTGCTTTTTCTGGGTTTGCATCTCAAGAACAAGACGTGTTTTTGGGGTGTACCTAGTTTTGATTTTGGTTTTAGGGTAGGTTTTAGGTTTTTTTGGTGTTTTTGGTAGGTTTTTTTTTGCTAAGTATGGGTTTGCGCGTGCGTGCGTCTAGGGATGGAGCCGATAGAGATATCAAGCGGGCAATCACGTGAGCGCATATACATACCGGGGGTGGGGTGGTTAAGTTGTGGGTCGAGTGGGTCGAGTACGTCTTCATATGAGTCCGTGCTGAGTGTGACGCCTCTGCGATGTATCCCTAACACTTCTCCTGTGGTGCAGCCAATGGATCCTAAGCAAGCGCTCGCATCCGCAGGGTTGGGGAGCTCGTCGGGGGCGTCAGACGCGTCTTCGTTCGGTTTTGGACCATGGGGTGAGAGGGACGTGCAACAGGAGTCCGTTCCCTAGTTCGCGGAAGGAGGCCGCGTCCACTGGGTGCTGCCGGACGGGACGCCAGTCCAGGAGCCAGAGCGCGCGCCGTCCGTCAAGGATATGGCAAGGTGGGCGCGCGACTATCACACTCCGAACTCCGTGCCCCTGAGGATCCCAGGCAAGGGAGACACGTTCACCCGCCCTCCGCTTAGCCACGTCTGCCTGAGCGAGTTCCACCTCAAGGCCGGGATCAAGCTGCCATTGCATCCCTTCTTCCAGTACATGCTGGCGCTGCTGAGGATCTCTCTCTGCCAATGCGGGCCCACGCTCACCCGCACGCTCGTGCCCATGTTCAACATCTTCCGGGTAAGCGGGATGGATCAGCCGACGCGGGCGGAGTTCCTCCATTTCTTCTATCTGCGATACTCCACGCGCCAGAGAGACTCAGGAACCTTCACGGTGGAGCCTCGCGTGAAGTGGTGGCTGGTGGACCCACCGAGCTCTTCAACCTGGCCTCCTGGCGCACGATCAACTGCTTGGTGGGTGGAGACTGGGAGTTTGGCGCCTTCCCGCCCGAGTATGCCGCCAATGCCGACCAGATAGATCGAGTCCCCCAATTCTTCGATACGCTCGACACGAACGAGTATCCGCTCACGCCTATGGAAGAGGCCAGGATAGCTCGCCTCAAGTTCGTGTTCGACCCCGCGCCCGAGTCAAGATACTTCTGGGCCGCGTGCCATTGGGATCTCATCGAACGCACGCGTCTCGCCAGACCGCCTGGTCTGTGGGTTGTAGTTTTCTGCTAGGAATAGGAATATGATAATTTTACCAAGTGTTGTATCCGTTCGCTAACCTTCCGTTTGTTTATTCTGCAGCCAAGATGACAAAATCCAAGGCGACGGACAAGGATGAGGTGCTCAAGCGCCGCATGGCCGCTCTGCTGGTCACTGCTGAGAAGGTCCGTAATGTGGCGGATGACGGGCGTGGCGGACTCGTGCTGGGGGACAGCACCCAGCCGAAGATTCTGATCCCCAACGTTGCTGACTGCGCCCAGCCCATCCGAGCGGATGCTCCCTGCCCGCCCGCAGGTAATGCCATTGGTTCCAAGGCTCAGATCCGAGCGGATCGCGATCAGCACCAACGCGAGAAGGAACAACGGCAGGTGGAGCGCGATCAGCGCCGGACCGATCGGGATGACCACCGGGACAGGCGGGAGGCCGTACGTACGCTTCAATTTTCGAGCCGTGCCCCCGTCACGCCTCGGTCTTCAGATCCACCTTCAAGTCCTCCACAATCCTCCAGGCGGGGGGGGGGGGATGAGCCTCTGTCGAAGCGGCCACGGACGGATGCTCCTGAGGGTTCGCTCGCCTGGTGCAGGCCTATGATGGACTCCATTGAGACCGCGGTGAAGTCCGTGAATGGGCTGCTGCCGCTAGGACCGCCTGTCCTGGATGATATGGACCGGGCGTACAACACCTGTGTCATGATGCAGTTCAAGCTTTTCAGGGCGTGCCAGCGGCAGGTGAATGACAAGCAGGCGGAGGTGCTCAGAGGGGAGCTGCGTGGGCTGACTGAGGCGAACAGAAGGCTGCAGCACGGGCTCTCCAAGTCCGACGAGGTGGCGGATCGCCAGCGTCGCCAACTCCACGAATCCGCCGAGCGGGAGGCGGTTCTGAAGGCAGAGCAGTATATCGCCCTGGCCGCGGTAGAGGAGGCAAAGGCGGAGGTGGCGAACCGGCTGGCGGAGATGGAGTCCCGCCTGATGGAGGCCGAGCGCCGGATGTGGACCGAGGAGCGCTTCCACTAGGCCCAGGCGGAGGCGGTTGCTACCTTCAAGAATTCTTCGGAGTTTTTGGAGTTGGTGGCCGCTGAAGCCGACAGCCATGTGGCCGAGTTCTAGGAGGCGGTGACGCCCTTCCTGGACTTGGTGCGCTACCGCGCCCACCTTCAGGGGGAGGCTGGTGGGGCGTCCGTCCCGCCGGAGCAGGAGCAGCTGGAGGCGAGGGCTCGGGAGGCTGCTGGCGGGGTCGATGGGGCGGTAGAGTAGGTTTCCTTTTTCTTGTAATAGTGTAGGTTTTGCTTTGTAACGGTAGTGTAGGGCTTTTGTAACAGGCCTTGTGCCTTTTGATAAATATAATGAAGTTTCTTTTCCTCCCGTGCGTGCGTGTGCCTTCCATTTTTGTTGTTTTTTTTTGGCATCTTTTGAATGACTCGCGCGAACATGCGCCTTCCCCTTGTTTTTGAATGGATTTTAACCAAGTGTTACATTCATGTGAACAAAACGAACGCGATAACAAAATGAACTAAAAAATGGATCAAGTACATCACAACAAAATTTAATGAAAATACTTCCTCAAATGTTGGATGTTCCACGGGTGCCGTAGTCGTTGACCTTGCATGTCTCTTAGGTGAAAGGTGCTGGCGCTTATCACCTCATAGACGACGTACGGGCCTTCCCACAACGGGCGGAGTGTTTTGACCTTTTGCTGGATTGCCTTCATCACCCAGTCCCCCAGTTGGATTGGCCGAGCCCGAATGCGCTGGTTGAACAATCAGGCGATTCTCTGTTTGTTTGCGGCGTTGTGGAGGTGCGCCATGTCCCTCCGTTCTTCCAGAAGATCGTTGCTGAGGCGTAGCCCTTCGCTGTTCGTTCGTGGATCGTACCCCTCGATCCGTGGGCTATGGTGAGTGATCTCCAAGGGGAGCACAGCTTCCGTTCCAAACGTCAGGCTGAACAGGGTTTCGCCCGTGGCTGCATTGGCGGTCGTGCGGATGGACCATAGAATCTCTGGGATAACCTCGGGCCAGCACCCGTATCCCGCATCCCCTGGTTCGATGTCTTCAATTTTCTTCTTGATGCCAGCCTTGATGATCTTGTTGGCTGCCTCCACTTGCCCGTTCGTCTGAGGGTGCGCTGGTGATGCGAACACGAGGTCCGTTCCTTACCTCTTGCAGAAGGCCACGAGTCTGGGGTTGTTGAATTGTGGCTCGTTGTCTGTTATGATGCTGATCGGTGTCCCATAGCGACAGAAGAGGAAACGCCAGAGGAAGCGCTCCACCTTCTCTGTGGTGATCTTCGTCATTGGTTGGGCTTCGATGAATTTGGTGTGGTAGTCAATGATGACGATCATATACCTGTATTACCCCTTCGACTTTGGGAGCTCCCCGATCAGGTCCAGTCCCCACTGTGCGAACGGGACGGGCGACAGGAGGATGGACAGTGGGACGGCGGGCGTGTGGTGGTGATGTGCGTGCATCTAGCATTGGTGGCACTTGCTGGTTAGCGCCGTAGCGTCCGAATGGATGGTGGGCCACCAGAATTCATATCGAAGGGCCTTGTGTGCGATTGATCTGGCGCCCGCATGATGGCTGCACGTGCCCGAATGGATTTCCTTCAAGATCGAGTTTCCCCTTGTTGGAGTGACGCACTTGAGACTCGCCCAAGTCTTCCCCTGTCGATACAATGCTCCATCCCGCACGCTGAAGTTGGCCGCCCGTGCGAAAATGGTCCTGGCCTCCCGCTTGTCTTCCGGTAGCTCCCCCCTTGCCTTGTAAGCGATGAGCACGTCCATGTAGCTGTGTTCGTGCGGTTCGATTGTCAAAACCTGCTCTGCTCCCGAGATGCTCGGTCATCGCAATACCTCGACGATCCGCTGCCCTGGCCCCGTGTGTACGGGTGCCGTGGCCAATCGGGCGAGCTTATCCGCCTTCGCGTTGAATCCCCTGTGTATATGTTTGATGTTGACGTACTTGAACCTACTGATCAACGCCTTCACGTGCTTCAGATAGGCGATCATGGATTCCCCCTTCGCTTGGAATTCCCCTCCGACCTGGCTCACCACCATTTGTGAGTCGCTGAACACATTGAGGTCGGGCGCCTCTGAGTTCTTGGCCAGCTGTAGCCCCGCGATGAGCGCCTCATATTCAGCCTCGTTGTTGGTTGTCTTGAATTCGAACTTGAGGGCGTACTCTGCGTTTACCCCTCCTGGTCCGGTCAGGATGATCCCGGCGCCACTCACCTTCTTCGTGCACGAACCGTCGACGTAGAGATTCCACTCCGACAATGGTCCTTCCTTGACCTCCGGTTTGTCGGACGCCTCCACCGTCGGGTCGTCGCATGCGCTGACCGGCGTCGCCTTTGCTTCCGTGTATTCGGCGATGAAGTCCGCCACTGCCTGTCCCTTGGTTGCCGTTCGGGGCTTGTACTGGACATCGAATTAACTTAGCTCAACTGCCCACTTCGCCAGGTGACCACTGTGATCGGGCGATTGGAGTATCTGGCGTAGGGGCACGTTGGTGAGAACATGGATGCTGTGCGCTTGGAAGTATGACGTCAACCGTCGGGCGGCGGTGACGAGCGCAAGCGCCATCTTCTCGATTGTCGGGTATCGGGTTTCAGCGCTCGTCATGCCTTTTCCTGAGAAGAAAACAGGCAACTCCGTGCAGTCCTCCCTGCGGACGAGGGCAGAACTGACGGCTGTGAGTGAGGCGGCCAGGTAAATGTACAATATTTCCCCTCGGATGGGCCTGGAGAGGAGCGGGATGGATGTCAAGTATTCCTTGATCTGAAGGAAGGACGCCTCGCACTCTGGCGTCCATGCGACCTCTCGCTTGTTCGTTGTTCGGAAAGCCTTGAAGAATGGGGCACATCTGTCCGAGTAGCGGGATATGAACCGATTCAGTGACGCGAGCTTGCCCGTGAGGCTCTGCAGGTTCGCCTTCTTGACTGGTGGCTTCATGTCGATGATCGCTTTTACCTTGGCGGGCGCGGCCTCAATTCCCCGCTGGCTAACGATATACCCAAGGAATTTGCTGTTCGTGACCCCGAACGTGCACTTGGCGGGGTTCAACCTCATGCCGTTCTTGATGAGGACGTCGAGCACGGTCCCCAAGTTCTGGACGTGATCGACCGCCTGAACGCTCTTCACCAAGATGTCGTCCACGTACACGTTCACAATGTTGCCGATCAGGCCATGAAACATCGCGTTCATGAGCCTTTGGTACGTGGAGCCAGCGTTCTTCAGCCCGAACGGCATGACGACGTAGCAATACAGGCCTTTATCCGTGACAAATGTCGTCGCCTCCTGGTCCTCGGGGTCCATGAAAATCTGGTTGTAGCCCGAATATGCGTCCATCATGGACAGGAGCTCGTGCCCAGCTGTCGCGTCCACCAACTGATCGATCCTCGGTAGAGGGAAGCTGTCCTTGGGGCACGCCTTGTTGAGGTCACTGTAATCGATGCATATCCTCCACTTCTTGTTGCTCTTCTGCACCATCACAGCATTGGAGATCCACTTCGGATAGTGCACCTTGCGGATGAACCCGATGCCCAGCAGTCGGTCCACCTCCTCATGCATCGCCGCATAGTGCTCCGCTTTGTATGCCCGCCTCTTCTGCTTTACCGCCCGAGCACCAGCGCCGAAGCTCAACTTGTGGGATATGATGCCTGTGTCGATCCCGGGCATCTCCTTATACGACCATGCGAACACCTCCTGCTTCTCCTTTAACAGCGCGATCAGTCGCTCGGCTATCGCAGGAGCCAATGATGCTCCAATCTGGACCGTCCTTTCCGGGTGTTCGGAGGACAGCTGAATCGTCCTCAGCTCCTCGCGCTCGGGGACGGGCGATACTGCCATCAACCCGTCGTGCGGATCGTCAGGTACTTCCGTTCCTGGCGTTGGCTCTAAGGCAAGGACCTCCTGCCTGTCCCGGGGTTTTGCCGCTTCCTCGTAGTTGTATCCCCTGACGTACCCGACCCCATGCTCGGTTGGGAATCGTCCCAAGAGCAAGTGCCCCGCAATGATCATCTTCAGCTTATTGATCCCCGGCCTCCCAAGTATGGCGTTGTATGGGGAGGGGGTGTCCATGACAATGAAGTTCGTTCGGACCTCGCTGTGCGGGGAGTCGGATGCGCCGATTCCGACCCGGATGTTGTCGCTCCCAATTGGATACGACGTTTCGCCCGTGAAGCTGGCGACACACTCATGATCCTGTGTCATCTTGCGGGCGGGCCTGCTGAGAGCTGCGTACGCGTCCAGGTAGATCACATTTACGGACGCCCCACTGTCTACCAGTACCCTCTTCACGAGGAAACGATCGATGATCGCATCGATCACGAACGGTAGGGTGCTGTCCTTCGGGCTTCCTTCCTCATCCTCTGCTGTGAAGCTAATGGTGGGCGCCTCTCGTCTTCCTGCCTTCTGCGCTCGTCCTGCCCCGATCGTCAGCACCTCCCTGCTTGAGCGATCGGGCGACGACGTTCCCTCCTTGCGTTTTCCCCCGGATATCGTGCTGATAGTCCCATGGGTCTCAATACCTGCCTCATGCTGTCGCTCTTCCGCCCTAGGAGGGGTGACCTGATCGTCCCTCCTCATGTCCTCAAGGGCCTTCTTCAGCATGATGCAGCTGTTGGTACGGTGGGTGGCGGCGTTGTGGTACTCGCACCAGATCCTCGGGATTCGGCCGACCGGGGCCATCGCTTTTGTCATGTTGTTTGGCGGTGGGATCCGACGTCGGTGCAGGCGGAGCAGTTGCTCGTTCGATTATTGGTCGACCGCATAGACCTCTTGTCTCGTTGGTTGGTACCGTGGTGCTGGGGGTAGGCGGGCTCCCTGTGGCGCCGGTTCCCTCGCCTGGTTGTAGCGGTTGTTGTGGTAGTAGCAGGAGGATGGCCTCTGGTGGTTCTGTTCCTGCGCGTCCCGGTTCCTCTTGTACCCCCCAGCTGGCTCTCCTCCGTCGTCCGAGGGTCATCGTGGTTGGGCGTTCCCCTCTGGTCTGTTGGTGCTAGACTCAGATGTGGACCCGTACACTCGCGTTTCCACGAGTGCCTTCTTTACAATCAGGTCCATAATCTCGTCGTAGTCGAGATACTCCTTCCTCATGAGCTTTTCTACGAACGGGGTGGCGAGCATGTTATCCATCAGGGCCACCTTGGCCACCCGCTTATCGAGGTCCCTGCACGTGCTCGTAAGCGTCCTCCACCGGTTTATATAGCTCGACAGGCTCTCGTCCATCCCCTGGCGGACTTTGAGGAGGATGCCCGTAGTGTTGTACTTTCCCTGAAGCCTGTACCGCTTTTGGAAGCTCTCCGCCGGCTCGAGGAACAAGTGTATGGAGCCTGGCGGGATCTCGTAGAACCAGCTCCGTGCTTCCTCCGTCAGCGTTTCCTGGAATAGGAAACACAGAGTTGGGTCTGAATATCGGGTTCCATCCGTGGTGGATCGAAACTCGTCGATGTGCGCACGGGGATCCCCACTCCCGTCGAACCGGGTGATCTTTGTTGTCTTCGCGTGGGGGTCTCTTCCTCTCTCCAATATGTGCGCCGAGAATGGGCTGACCCGGGGGGCCAACGTCCCGCCTTACCCGGCCATCTTGTCTTTCCGTAGGCGCGACACCTCTTCCGCCAATTCTTCCATCCTCTGAAGGATCAGGATGTTGTTCGTCAGGGGCGCCGATTCTTCCGTTGGTGTGGGCGCGCGGGCTGCCCGGGCGTCAGCCCTGCCGAACGAGTGTCGTTCTTCGCTGGTGGTTTCTTGGGTCCCTTCATGCTGCTCCTGTTGCCGGATGATGAGCATGTCCAGTCGCTCCTCCAGCCTCTACCGGATCTGGCGCTCTTCCGCCCTCTCGAGTGATGCCTCTCGTAATTCCTGGACTAGGTTGTTGACGCGCTCTTCGCTATCGCTGCCCCTGCCAAGTTCCAGTGCCTGTCGCTCCTGCGCGCCGGGCGATGTTCCTCCAACGGGTGGGACGCCGACGTTAGTCTCCTGGGTACGCATGTGGGCTTTTGCTAGTGGTATTTATACGAGGTTTGCAATTTGTAAGTTTCCCACAGACGGCGTCAACTGTTTCTACCGGATTACGCGCGGTACGTAATCTAGCAAAAGCAAGTACGAGTACTCCTCCTTCTTGTACGTCCGAACGTTGGGGCTGTTCGGATGGTCGGGCGCTTCTTCTCCTTTCGGGTCTTCAGGTGTACGGGTGTGCGTGCTCGGGTACGGCTGTTAGAAGAATACAACGACAAACAGACAGTCAGGGGTCAAGACAGGGTGGCCCGCCTTCAACGCTCTGATGCCTAAGTTAGAAGATGTATTGGATATAACAGTCACGCGAGCGTGTGTAGAAGTAGGTTGGAATGAACTGAATTGAATGCTCTTACCTATAATAAATACCTTACATATATAGGTGGTTGAGTTTGGTGCTCGATGGTGTTCTTCGATGTGGGACTGGTGTGCAGTTAATGTCATGTGATCCGCACATTCGGATGTGCGCCCCACGGGCGCGTGCGCGTTCGGATGGGGTCGGACTTGTGATCAGAGTTGTAGCCTTCCTAGTGGTCTTTCGGGTGGTCGGGTAGGTGTTGATTGCCTGCTTAAGTGGATAAGTATATTTAATCGGACAACTAATGATGTTATACTAACATATAGTGTTGCTACATGGATCAACTCACGTCTCAAATTCAAACCTCGTGACGGAAAACCGGACCCCGGACAAATATGATGTTTGATATATTTCTTGCTTTTGCTGGGAAAATTTGACGGACAAGTTTAAGTTTAAGAATCGAGTTTAATTTCTTATCTAGTGAGTACCCTGCCACCCACTTAGCTAGTGTTTCTACCGGATTACGCGGGACGCAATCTGGCAGAAGCAAGTACGAGCTTTTTCTCCCTCTTCGTCCGAACGTTCGGGCTGTTCGGATGTGCGGGCGCTTCTCCTCTCTTCGGGTCTTCGGGTATTCGGGTACGCGTGTTCGGATATGGTCGGATGATTGGGTGCTCCTTCTCTCTTCGGGTGTTCGGGTACGCGTGTTCGGATATGGCTGTTAGAAGAATACAACGACAAACAGACGGTCAGATAGTCGAGACAGGTGTGGCCTGCCTTCAACGCTCCGATGCCTAAGTTAGAAGATGTATTGGATATAACAGCCAACTGAACGTGCGTGAAATTAGGTTGAAGTGCTTAATGCTCGAGTTCAGATCTATATCCCTTACCTGTAATAAATACCTTTCATATATAGGTGGTTGAGTTTGTTGTTTGCTTGTGTTCCTCGATGTGGGACTGGATTGGTTCTGTTTGTTATGTGATCCGCACATTCGGATGCGCGCCCCCCGGGCGCGTGTGCGCTCGGATGAGGTCGGTCTTGTGAGAGAAGTTGTAGCATTCCTGGTGGTCTTTCGGGTGGTCAGGTAGGTGTTGATTACCTGCTTAAGTTGGTAAGTATGTTTAATCGGAGAACTAATGCTGCTATACTAACAAGTCCCCCAAGTCCCCGAGTCAAAGAGAACTTTCTTGACTGGGGAGTTGAAAAAGGGTTTGTGCGATTAAACCAAATACTTATCCGATTGAGCAGTGATGTGCGATCCTGTAATCCCAAGTCCCCCAACTCTCCGGTCAAGGAAGGGCTCGCACGACGGAGTGGGTACCTGTGCGCCCGACCGTGCGCGTGTGCGCATGATCGCGTACCTGTTCGCCTGCGCGCCTGATCGTGTACTTGCGCGTCTGCGCCTGATCGTGTACATGTGCTTCTGCGCGTGCGCGCCTGATCGTGTATTCGTGCGTCTGCGCCTGATCGTGTACCTGTGCGTCTGCGCGTGCGCGCCTGATCGTGTATTCACGCGTCTGCGCCTGATCGTGTACATGTGCGTCTGCGCGTGTGCGCCTGATCGTGTACTCGCGCGTCTGCGCCTGATCGTGTACCTGTGCGTCTGCGTGTGCGCGCCTGATCATGTACTCGCGCGTCTGTGCCTGATCGTGTACTTTGCGTCTGCGCGTGCGCGCCTGATCGTGTATTCACGCGTCTGCGCCTGATCGTGTACCTGTGCGTCTGCGCGTGCGTGCCTGATCATGTACTCGTGCGTTTGCGCCTGATCGGGTACCTGACGAGTATTGCATATTATGCCTGACTTGCATGATCGTGCTATGTGAATGAGCGAATATGGCCTTGCGAATGATGCATGAATGGTTCCGAGCCGTTGACCCCGACTCCCAAACGAATCTTGCTGTTTGGAGCCGTTAAGCCTCGAAACGGTCTTGCGAATGATGCATGAATGGTTCCGAGCCGCTGACCCCGACTCCCAAACGAATCTTGCTGTTTAGAGCTGTTAAGCCTCAGAACGGTCTTGTAAATGATGCATGAATGGTTCCGAGCCGCTGACCCCGACTCCCAAACAAATCTTGCTGTTTGGAGCCGTTAAGCCTCAGAACGGTCTTGTAAATGATGCATGAATGGTTCCGAGCCGCATGCAATGGGCTTCCGAACGGAACGTCCTGTTCGGAGCCGCCAGAGATTCGGAACGGTCTTGCGGGTGGTGCATAACTACACTTCGAGCACAAGAATAGTGTGAAACCAAGAATACTTATCTTTTGGAGTGACGGGTGCCAAGATGTTGCTCGGGATGATTGTACGGGATCAGGATGATCGTGCGTGATCGGGTCAGCCTTAGCAGCAACAGATGGAACACGAGTCTTTTGGGTGGTGGTGTTTATATGAGGTTTGCAATTTGTAAGCTTCCCACAGACGGCGCAACTGTTTCTACCGGATTACGCGGGACGCAATCTGGCAGAAGCAAGTACGAGCTTCTTCTCCCTCTTCGTCCGAACGCTCGGGCTGTTCGGATGTGCGGGCGCTTCTCCTCTCTTCGGGTGTTCGGGTACGCGTGTTCGGATATGGTCGGATGATCGGGTGCTCCTTCTCTCTTCGGGTCTTCGGGTGTTCGGGTACGCGTGTTCGGATATGGCTGTTAGAAGAATACAACGACAAACAGACGATCAAATAGTCGAGACAGGGGTGGCCTACCTTCAACGCTCTGATGCCTAAGTTAGAAGATGTATTGGATATAACAGTCAACTGAACGTGCGTGAAAGTAGGTTGGATAGCTTAATGCTCGAGTTCAGATCTATATCCCTTACCTATAATAAATACCTTTCATATATAGGTGGTTTAGTTTGTTGTTTGCTTGTGTTCTTCGATGTGGGACTGGACTGGTTCTGTTTGTTATGTGATCTGCACATTTGGATGCGCGCCCCCGGGCGCGTGTGCGCTCGGATGGGGTCGGTCTTGTGAGCGAAGTTGTAGCCTTCCTGGTGGTTTTTCGGGTGGTCGGGTAGGTGTTGATTACCTGCTTAAGTGGGTAAGTATGTTTAATCGGATAACTAATGCTGCTATACTAACAACTAGCATGTTAGTCCTCGTCGTTGGAGCGTTTCGCCCCCACCACCTTAGTTGGTGCTCTAAAGACTCGAGAATCCAACATGCCCTAAAATTGCATCGTTGAGTCCAATGGTTTTCACTAAGTGTTTATAATAGTCTATTAATACCAGGAGGAATTATCACCCATGCATCGAAAAAAAAATCATTTGTCATAAACATACAGAAGACTATATACTTTGGATGTAAAACACACATATGCGAGACACTTGTCACAATCTAAATCGCATTGAACTTAAATGAACAGTGCATGAAAAATTAAACTGTAAATTACTCTCATTCAGACTTAATTTGTGTTCTACACATTGTAAAATTACTCCGACACGTTACGTACAAATGGTCTCACAGTTATTATCATATTATGACCATCTTCTTGTTAGTTATTACACATATCTTTACTCTAACGCCATACTCACCTACTAAGGCACCGTCATATTTTTACTTTCTAGCAGCGCTTCAGAGACCAAAAGCTATAGGACCGCCCTAAGTGACTTTGGGGGTTTGGCGCACATAATTCTTGCCACCATGTTGAATTGTTCAACTCTTGAAGTAAGATTGATCTCCTTGGATTGGAGAACTAATATGCGTCCACCACATATAAATTACAGTAAAAATTTTGATTTAAACATATTTTATATAAGATTTTTTTTATAGTAATATAAAATTTCGGTCTCAATTGGAGACTAGTTATAAATAAGAATAATCTCCACGTTCGTAATAACTTACACACTTTTTCGGTCCTATATATAGAAAAAATTACTTCCATATAATAATAATTGTCAATAATAAGAAAACATAGGTATTGTCATTTAAGAAAAATCTAAATACATTTCTATAGTAATTTGAGGTGACGATCTATGCTTTATATTTGAGATTGCGGATATCTTATAACTCATATATTGAGTTATAAATTTATGTTTTATAATTGTTATTGAAAATAAATTATTTTCTTGATATTTATGTGAGATTTGTGATCCAATTTTTAACTAAACCTCAATTGAGAAATAAAAACAATACAGTAGAACCTCGATTTAACAATACTTCATATAGGAATAATCTATTTATAGTGATAAAAATTCTTGATCCCAACTTGAGACCAGTTATAAATAGGAATAACATTTACATTGTAATAAGTTGTTAACTTTTTTGGTCTCATATGTATAAAAGTAACCTCCACAAAGTAATAATTGATAGTATTACAAAAATATAATGTGATTTATGTAGAAACAAAATACCTTTTATAATATTTTGATACGATGATTTATATTTTATTATGGATACCACGTCATATAGTTTGAATATGCGTACTAATTCGTATTTATGCTTTATAGTTGGAATAGTTATTATCACAATTAGACAAGGTATTTAATATTTTTTTATTATTAGGAATAACTTTTTTATAAGAATAATTTATGTCAATTCCAACAATATGACTGTATAGAGGTTCTATTGTATAAGAAGAAATTATGTTTGGCCTAATAATATGATTGTATAAAAATTTACTGTATAATCATGTGCGTCAATGCTAACAAGCACTGAACTTTTCGAGGACACCATCACCATTATGAAAAAATTCATCACAAGTACTATTTAACGTCACCAAAGGGTCAACTTTAAAAATTTAGTAAATATGGCACATCATGAAGATGATAACAAGAATTTAACAATAGTGATCATGTTGAAGTAACATGTGCTTTTTCACCTCGGCAGTAACACAGGAGGCAAAATGTGAATTTTTTATTATGCGTCGACATGCTTGATGATGAGACCTTGCTGCGTCACTATCCAAGATCCAACAACGACATGAATTTGATAAGCCAGGCATGTTTCGCAACAATACTGTGCTTGAGGATAAGCACCTTCTGTTCGATGCAGAAATATCTCTCGGGAGAGACCTTTCCCGCGAAGCAGTCTCTTTTATCTCGGATGTCTTAACCGCGTGTGCCGGTCTATCCTGCTTGTGCTTCGTGTGCTGGCGTGTCACCGTTCTTCAACGGAATATGGACTGATTACAGCCGCCTGACTTCTTATGTAAGCGATTAGAACAGGGAGAGCACCAACCCTGCTCGAATAGGTTCTTTTTGCCTAGAAACCTAGGACTTTGATATGTGTACCTCTCTGCTAAATCCAGAAATCGATACTCCCACGTCTCTCGTGCAGAGCAGAGCAATCTCTTGACGAAGTGTTTGAGAACACTCGCTTCCTTTGAGTATTCAAGCTCTCAGCATACAAGTGAGCCGCTCTTCAACCTTCAGGTTGCAGTTGCTTCATTGGAGTCGTAAATACTTTCACTCGATAGGTGAACAATACTCAGACCTTCTGGTTGCAAGACAGATAGAAATCTCGAGGACGAGATAACCGTCTAGGTTTGTTTGCGTATAGCAAGGATTGTTTGATTGATTGTGCAAGGGTCCCTACATAAGATCCTTGCATTCCTTATATACTCGCTTACTAATCAGTCATTGATTCTATCTCTAACTCCTTTGCTCTTGTAATCTTGTCTGAATCTCCATACCAGCATACGTGTTATACCACTCATAGGCATTCTAATTCCACCATAATTCTCCTAAGAGTCCTGCAAATATCAATTAGTTATGACAGAAACTAAGCCGCGTGGAACCAGCTCGATAAGACATAGTTCTAATAGAACTCTAAGTCCTTCTCCAGCGAAGCTCGATACGAATCTCGCTAGACACTTTATACTTAACTTCCTCGATAGGAACTTATAACATGATTGGGCCGCTCGATAGACCTCGGCCATCCAGGCTCAAAGTAAATATTTTATTTAGGCCCAAACATTGCCCCTCAAGTCTTGAACTTGGAAACTTTCTGAACAAGTGAAAAGACTTGAATAAACCTTGAACGATGTACTTATTGACCTTGAAACGCTACACCATCACTCGAACGCCACGTTTAACCACTCTTCGAAGAAGTATGACGCTCGACTGACTCTTCTATAAAAACATCAGTCCAAATCCACAAATTCCATCTTTCATCAAAAACCTTTCAATTGCTCAGAAACCTGCAACTTTTTAACTCTCATAGTCAAAAAGCCTAAACCTTTCCTTCTCACCGCCGTAAAAAACCCTAGCTCAGAAAAATGCCTCCTCGTAAAGACATTATTATTCCTTTTGACAGCGTTGACGCCAAGAAGTTTGTCAAACGGCTCAAAGAAGTCGCTGTTCGATCGAACCCAGACACCGTCTGCACCCTTACAGTAGATGCTGAAGAAAATACAGGTCTTCTCGGCCCATTTCTGGATTCTCCACTAGATCCAGAGCTCTTTACTTCCCTTCGCGAGCCCATCTGCAACTCTTCCCTTCTACTTCAAGCAAACCCCTCAGCAGACCCAAAGTCATGGACACAGAAAGACAGTCTCTGTTCCATCGGGAAATGGCCACATACCTCCTCAGACGACCTCGACTGGTACCATCAGCGCCGCAGGCAAGACAGAGAACGATGGGAAACAGCAGGAATCGCTGAACTTATCGATTTATGCTTCTCTCTTCCGTCTGGGGGTAACAAAGCCCCGTTTGCTATAGCAATGTGCTTCTGGGATTGCACAGTGAACTGCTTCAGACTCCCTTGTGGAGACGTGAGTATCACAATGCTCGACCTCTACACCATATTCGGAGTTCCTGCCACCGAAAACAGCTGGGTTCCTCAGGATTCCAGCCAAACTCCTCTCAAAGCCTCGGAAATGCGGCTTCCATCCTACTCCTCCTGGGTAAAATACTTCTCACAAAAGGAGAAAGACACCGCACAAGGAGGAATAGCCTTCTTGGAGTACTGGCTATCGAAGTACTTATTCTGCACAACCTCAGCGAAGGTTATCAAGACGTGGACCAATCTCGCTGAACGTCTCTACAACGAAGAACCACTGAGCTTGGCTGAACCTGTCCTCGCCTCCATCTACTATGGCCTCAAGCGAATTACTCTATCGAAGCTCGACTTGAACCAATCTGGGCCACTTTGGATGGTAGACCTCTGGCTGTAGGTCTATTTCCCTTTCTTCTGTCCCTCCAAAACTCCTAGGTTCGAAGAACAGAAGTTGTTGGGTAGGTCGCTGGTTTCTACATCACCCAGGACTAAGCAATGGTCCTATCTCAACTGCTTCAAGTATCTCTGCTACCATAAGGATTTTCCTTACACTGCAATTGAAACAATTCTGGGTCGTCGTCATCCTGGCTTCCTCTCCAGTGGCTTCATGCCATCTCCTGGTCAAGACAATCAAGCGAGGAGCTTGTTTGTCAAGTCCAACACTTGCCAGGATCTACCACTCCCAGACTCCGGGTATGAGCTTTATGCTCCCAATCACTTCTGCAGACAACTTGGGCTCAGCCAAGATGCCCCTATGCCCCTTGCATGTTCTGTCAACAAATATACTCTCTGGCGAGCAAAAAATAAGCCCAATGTAGCAGAAGCCATCGATGAACAATTTGGCTTTCCAATGGTGATAATTCCTGAGATTACCAAGCCACTATCTCCATCGAGGTTGGTTACCCCATCATACCTCACCTGGTATTCCCAACTCTGGGTTGAGAAGCGATACCAAGGACCAGAACTGTGCTTTGCTACCATCTTTCATGGATTCGATGAGAAATTTTCGCTGAAGGTAGACTTAGATGCACTCATCAGTCCTCACCCTAACTCGAGCTCAACCCCATGGCCTCAGGTATGTTTTTTAGTTCAGAAATTTCCACTTGTGTTGGTAATCTTAGGATCAAACATGACCATCCTTCTTTTCCTCTCACAGTGTGATCCAGAGCCAGATGTAACCATGGCTATTCATTCTTTCAAGAAGAAAATGACCAAGCATTCCAGATCATCTGTAAGTATTTCGAACTATTACCTATCCGGAAAAAACTTGTTTTCACCATTTTTCCTGATATCGACTCTTAACCCTTGCAGCCCTCGAGATCTAAGAAACCCAAGCTGCAGACCCTAGAGGCAGAGAGTGGGGTTTGGCTAGACTTACGAATCAGGAGCAGAAACAATCAACTACATCTCTTCGCTCGAGTCTTCCTTGCTTCGTTTGATCAAAGGAGCAGCAAAGCCTCAGGTTCTAGTGCTTGTTCAGCCATCGCTTTTACTATTGCACACTGGTTTTGTGCAAATCCGGGTAGCACTCCTACACTTTCCCAGTTCGATGACCTCCTTCTTCAAGGTTCAAAGGAATGGCAGGAGTTATGCAAGGATGAATCCCTGGCCAGGAAATATCCAAACCATAACTTCGATCTGGGCACTATCTTGAAGGCAAACATCAGGCCACTCCAGTTTTCGGCTGATGACTCCTTCATAGGATACTTTGACCCTGAGAAGTTTACTAATCTGAATGGTCATCCGTCCTTCGATGACTTATGGGAACACATTCAAAAAAGCCGGAAGCCCCGGGTCTACATAGTGAGTTGGAATGATCACTTCTTCGTCCTCAGGGCTGAAGACGACACCTTCTGCATAATTGACTCACTAGGAGAAAGGCTTCAAGAAGGACACCGCAAAGCCTTCATTCTGGAGTTCGATGAGTCCAGCACTATATCCACCATTACAGACAAGGCTATAGTTAACAGCCACAAAGAGTGTTGCAAGGATTTCATAGTTCAATTCTTAGCTGGAATCCATCGAGCAGAGCTTGAGGAAGAAGAGAAGAAACACCCTGTAGCCCTTGAGACTTTGTTCAATCGTCTTCAAATCGAAGTTCAAGGTTGCTACATTCCTTCCTCTTCTAGCGAAGAACCCAGTGCTCATGATGAACCAGTCATCTCAGAGGCTGAGTAAATTGTCTCCTCACCAGAACCCAGATCTGATCAATCACAAACCCTGGTCGAGACTAGCCCAGAGGTTGAAGCAGCAAGTCCTTCTCCAGAGCAACAAGTCCAAACTCATGAGGAAACACCAGTACTGTCTCCCCAACAAGTAAGCAAATGTAACCTCACTTTTTAGGTTAATGATCTTCTTATATAGTCCTAACACTTCCTGTTATTTCCATATTGAAGTCCAACATTGCTCCTGTGGTCCTGGATGTTCATCAAAGCCTTCCTAACAGTCCAAGGAAACAAGCGAGCTCATCAGGATAGCTGATTTCGATGGCCACCGAAAATCAACCTGATCGTACTGCAAACATCGATGATGAAGGACCTCCCCCTCGAAACGAGGAAATCACTGTCCCCTCATCATCATCAGGAAAGCAACTCCAACTCCAACTGCCCAGTGTACAAGAGTCAACCAAGATTCAAGAACTTGCAGGTGCACTGAGCACTTTAAGCACTCCTCCTGAGCGTACCGACTTCACTTGTCAGCTCCGTAAAATTCTCTCTGGGCCCCTAGACTCTAATTCAGATGTTCAGGCCGTTTCGAGACAAGTGAAGGATTTGCGAGCCACTGCCCCTGCAGATTTTATTCCTCTCCTGAATAAGTTAGAAGACAATTTCCTTGAGTACCAGTGCCAACGCGAAGTCTTTCACGACTTAACACTCGGGACTAAACGTGAGAATGAAGCAGCGAGCACCCTAGAGCAAATGACTCAAAGGGAAACAAAGGAAATCCAGAAACTTCTGCAGGAAAAAGAAACAAGGGAAGAGACTCTATTGACCAAACGTGCCCGAAGGCTTGCTCTCGAGGCTGATCTAGCCAAACTCAACTCTGAAATAAACACCTTGGAAAATGACATCCCCGGTTACCAGGATAAAATGCGTCATTTCTTGAATGAAGGCGAGGCTCGAGCTCAACTCCTATAAGAGGCACGTGCAAAAGCTAGCGAAGCTCGCTTAGCAGCTCAACAAGCCTGGGTGGCCTCGGAGTATACTAAAGTTTTGATAAAGAGCTTCGTCTTCCAATTGTAAATTTTTTGGGCCTCCAGTATAGGCTTCTTGTAATGGTTATCAAACAATCAAGATTTTCATATATCCACATTGTTTTGACAGCAAAGTATGTGTTGGGCTTAAAACCCGATTGAGCCTCTGTGATAAGCCATTTTCCAAACTCTGACCCAGCCTCTTATTAGGCTGTAATTAATTTTAACTCTTCGGTTGTCCAGCAATAAATAGAAATGAATTCTATACTTGGAATCCGTATCACGTCAAACCATCGAAATCTTTGAAATACGTTTTACCTGCCCCAAAGATCTCCTCATTTATCATGCATTTCTTGCGAGCAGATAAACCGCTTCCCAGGTCCACTGTTAATTGAACACGTACTCACTTTTATTGGGTGTAATTACTCACGCGAAACCAAACCGCTGTGATTTCTGGCTATAAAAAGTTTCCTCTTCTCTGTGTAAAATGAACCAAGTCGCTTGCAAGAATGAATCAAACCCAACTTTATTTGCCCTGGTCTTAATACCCAAAGAAACCTCCAGATACATCCTTCAAAGTTATATTCCTTAGATAGCAATATCCATGCCCAAACCTGGACTAGATAGCAATATCTATGCCCAGGCGTTGCCTTGGCTCTCCCTGATTGAAGGAATCAATAAGGGAGAAACCACAACCCCGAGGTGGCAATCCTCTTCGTCTTCCGCCGTGCATTGGAGGAGAAAGCACTCTTCAACGCCTCCTGCAATAGATGGGGAAGGCCAGGGGCGTCACCCTGGGAAGAAGGCAACCAGCGTCAAGGCATGTGTAACTCTTGTTGTGGTGCACCTTCCTTGGCCTTGACTCTCCCTCTCCATCACCGAGATTGATCTGCAGGCTTTAAATTTATCTTCTTGGGAGATGGAGAGCAACGCAGAGGATCTTGTGAAGAATAAATCTGTCTTTTAATTTTTTGAGTTTCTTTGTTGCAACTGTCCCAGATTCATCTTCACCATATGGTATCGGAGCCTGAGGCCGGAAAGCCTTTGTATTATTCCAAGTAATTGAATGTAATATTTATTTTGAAGTGTAAAAGTTCTTTGTATTGATAAACTCATTTATAGTTTGCTCAAAAATTTAAGCCACAACGACTGGCCTGCATCGAACTTTTGACTTGGAATAAATAACTACTCTGATTACAAAAATTGGCCTCGACTATAGGCACTAACTATTCAACCCCATTAATAGGTTATTTGATGTTCATGATCCTCGATGTGTATATGTGTTGCCCCTGTAGTTTATTGATGCGAAGGCATGAATAAACTAGATTGAAGCAGTAGTAGGAGGATCATCATACTCCCAAACTGGGTGTATATACTTCTTTAGGTAACGACCGTTTATCGGGTTCGCGTGAATAGTCCCATCTCGATCTCGCAAGCGAACTGCTCCTTTTCCCAACAGTCGATCGATGATGTATGGTCCTTCCCATTTCGCTGACCATTTTCCTCGTCCTTCCGTTTTCTCACCGATAGGCAAAATCACCCTCCAGACGAGTTCTCCTTCTGCAAAACTCATGCCCCTGGTTCGTTGGTCATAGGCACGAGCCACCTTTTGTTTCTCAGCACGTAGACTTTCATAAGCCTGTATTCGATGTTCATCGAGGTCTTCATGCTCTTACCACATTGCTTGGACATAGTCTTCACCGATCAAGTTGTGTTGCTCCATCACCCGTAAAGACTGAACATTAATCTCCAAAGGCAAAACAGCATCGTGCCCAAACATCAGTGCATAAGGAGTTATACTTGTGGGGTTTCTCTTACTAGTCCTGTAAGCCCACAAGGTATGAAAAAGTTCTTCATGCCACAGTCTGGCATTGCCAGCGAGCATCCGTTTTAGGATATGAATAATGATTTTATTGCTCGCTTCAGCTTGACCGTTGGATTGGGCATAGTATGGACAAGAGTGGAGAAAATGTATCCCCAGATCCTCCATTAAAGTATCCACTTCACCTGACATAAAGGCTGCCCCTCGGTCTGAAACAAAACACTCAGGGATGCCAAACCGACAAATAATATCTTCAAACAAAAATTGACGGATGGCCTTTGCTGAAGATACCCTGAGAGGTCGAGCTTCGACCCACTTTGTGAAGAAATCAGTAGCCACTATAATGAACTTATGCCCTTCAGATGAATGAGGATGAATCATTCTAATTAAGTCCAAAGCCCATCCCCGAGCTGGCCAAGGCTTGATTATAGGATGTAATGGTATTCTGGGCATATGGTTGACTGGACCATGTCTCTGGCATTCTTCACAACCCTTAGCGAACGTGATGCAGTCTCTGAGCATTCCTGGCCAGTAAAAGCCATGTCATCTTAATAACCATCTCATCTTGGGACCAGCCTGGTGAGCCCCTGCAATCCCAAGATGGACTTCTCTCATTAACCGCTTAGCGTCACGTCCAAAGACACACCTTAATAGTATGCCTTCTTCTCCCCGTCTATATAACTCAGCATCTTTGAGCACATAATTGGGAGCTAAAAACCGAATCCGCTTGTCGACCGGATTATTGGGATCCTGGAGATAAGAGATGATTTCCTGTCTCCAGTCCTTGTCGATGTGATCAAGTGTAGCAACGTACCATTCGTTTTTGTCTTCTTGTCGTGCAAGGAAAGATGGAAGGGTTCTTCTTTCAACCTTAAGTATTCTTTCTCGTACTCCATCTTACAAACTTACACCCGTTGCTAGTTGAGCCAACTCATTAGCTGCATGGTTCTTTTCTCGAGGAACATGACTCAACTCTACCTCTGTAAACAACTTCAATAAGTCACAGGCCCTCCTCGCATAAGGTTCTAGTATTGGTCCTGCCTTGTATTTGGTCTCAAGTTGTCTGATCACCAGTTGGGAATCTCCAAGGACATGCACATCATTGATCTCCATATCTAATAGAAGTTCTAATCCAATGATTAAAGCTTCGTACTCTGCTTGATTATTTGTGCACTTGAAGTCCAACCTGAAAGAATAAGAATAAGTTTGGCCGCGTGGAGAGATCAAAGCTACCCCTGCCCCAGCCATAGTGCTCGTACTGGACCCATCGAAATACAAACACCAAGGAGCCAAATCAATACGAGCGAGATCCAGTTCTGGCCCGTCAACCACTTCTTCCATGGGATGATGGGCCAAAAAGTCAGCCACTGCCTGGCCTTTCACCGCCTTCTGAGGAACATATTGTAAAGAAAATTCTGAGAGAGCCAGAATCCACTTCCCAATACGACCATGGAGAATTGGTCTGGATAACATATACTTCACTAAATCTGTTTGTGCGATGACACACGTAGTGAAGGATAGCATATAGTGCCTCAACTTACACCCTGAAAAGTATAAGGCTAGGCATAACCTTTCCATTGGAGAGTATCTTGTTTCACAATCGTTCAAGGTACGACTTAGGTAGAAAATAGCACGCTCAACTCCTGCTGTGTCGTCCTGAGCCAGTAGACTACCAATGGAGAGCTCTGTGGCTGAAATATACAGCTTAAGAGGAACCCCAGGTCGTGGAGGAACCAAGACTGGTGGGTTCGTTAAGTATGCTTTGATGGTGTCGAAGGCCTCTTGATGTATAGGCTCCCATACAAAGCCTTTCTGATTTTGAAGCTTGAGGAGGGTAGAGAATGATTGTGTCTTCCCAGCAGCATTGGCAATAAACCGTCGTAAGAAATTGATCTTTCCTAGTAGACTTTGAAGTTCCTTCTTACTCTTAGGTGGGGCTGCACTGATAACCGCTTGTTTCTTATCATCCGGTATTTCGATCCCACGCTGATGAACCAAAAACCCCAGGAAGTCACCTGCCTGGACGCCAAACACACATTTGGCTGGGTTCATTTTTAGTTGATGCTGCCTCATTCTGAGAAACACCTGTCTCAAATCTTCAAAATGGTCACTTCTGCGTTTCTTCTTGACTACCACGTCATCTATATATACCTCCATGGTCTTACCAATAAGATCATGAAAGATCAAATTCATTGCTCGTTGGTAGGTTGCCCCTGCATTTTTGAGTCCAAATGGCATATCGACGTACTCAAAAACTCCGGCAAAGCCTGGGCATCGAAACGCTGTCTTATGTCTATCCTCTTCAGCCACTGGGATTTGATGATACCCTGCAGTACCATCCATGAATGTCAGCATCTCATGGCGGGCAATCGAGTCAACCAACAAATCAGCTACTGGCATAGGATAAGCGTCCTTAGGGGTTGCATTGTTCAGGTCTCTGTAGTCGACACATACTCGCATCTTCCCATTCTTTTTCTTGACTGGAACTATATTACAGCCACTCATTATATTTGGTTACTCGTATAATCCCTGACTTGAGCATTTTCTCAACCTCCTATTTGACTAGAATTGCTGTCTCCGTGTTCATGCGACGCATTTATTGCTTTACAGGCCTCTTTCCCTCGATGATGGGCAAGTTATGACAAACCAGATCTGGTGAAAGACCAGGCATGTCCTCATATTTCTCTGCAAAACAATCTGCGTATTGTTTCAGCAATTCAATCATTTTGAACCTCTCTTCAGGCTCCAAGAAAGTACTTATAGCCACAGACATTGGCTCTTCCTGTGTCCCAATCTGAATGTGTTCGATGGGATCCTTGACTTTAGGAGGTATGTCATCTAAAGCTGCGGGAGCTAATTGAATCTCATCCTCCTCTTCTAAGTCTTGCAGAACGTTTTCATCCACATATTCCAGTGCTGCAATCATTGGAACCTTCTCAAAGGCTTGGCTTTCTAACATAAAGTTGTGAAAGCGTTCGTGCAATGAAAGACAAGCCTCGGTCTCTATTTCTGATAGAGACCCATTCATGGAGAACGTCTGGATGGTAGCTCGATGGTGTAGGGTCTTTGACTATCCTGATTTGCTTGAACAATCCCCCACTGAGCTAACTCAGAGGCCGTAACACCCATGGGGCGGCCTTTACTGTCAACGCCACATACCTCCAATGGCCTAAGGTCACTGTGGTAATACCTGGCTTCTAGCACATTAGCAGAGACAGAATATGGGCGAGGGTCAGCGTTGACTATTTCTGCTTCGCCTGACTCCATATTCCACAAGAGCATCTGCTGATGGAGCGAAGATGGTACACAGTAGCTTCGATGTATCCAGTCGCGTCCCAGGATTGCACTATATGGTGATGTACATTCTACCACAAAGAATGTGTAAGTGCCTGAAGCTATCCCGATGTGTACCTGTAGGAAGACGATTCCCAAGGTCTTCGTTATGCTACCCTGGAAGTTCCTGACACTCAGCGAGGTCTCTTGGATAGCTGACTTGGGAACACCGATAAGGGCCAATGCCTTAAAGGTGATGATGTTCACCGCTGCCCCTGAGTCCACCAAAAGTTTATTTAATTGGACTCCTTGGACTTGTCCTGTGACATACAATGGCCGCATGTGCATGGCCATGTCAATGGTGGGCTTGGAGAACATCATTTGTCCTCTTGTGTCTGGTGAATCCAGTTCTGGTGTGTCATCCAGCGTGGAGCTGTCTGGCATTTTCGATTCTTCATCTTGTAACATCACGCTACTGATGTTCCTGGATTCATCTCTTGTTGTAGGTGAGGGTAAAGCATATTTGGAGGATAGAACATACACCATGTTAATGGCTGTAGTGTCCTCCTCGATGCAATCTCGTACTTCTTCGACCTCATCCTCACCGTAGTCCACCAACTCCTCATCGTCGTTGTAGTTATCACCTTCAGCCGATGACTGTCCTCCCTCGATAGACACTGTAGTCAGTTCGAGATGAGCGACTTGCTGTACTATATCCTCAGGAATAGGATCGATAGCTGCTGCTGGTGTTGGTGGTGTAGCTGTTTCCTTGGGAACTGGGACTATCTTTTTGGCCTTTGCTTGCTCTTCCACAACTAAGGGCCTTGGTTTCCACTGCAAGATTGGTGGCTTACTTGGAGCACTCTGTTTCTTTGTATCCTCGGTTCCCTTGGGAGGTGTCTTCAGCCCTACTTGTTTCACCGTGTCCTCTTCAAAGTTAAGGCGTCTCCTTACTGGTTGTCGTTTCTGAACTACACGATGAACCTCTTGAGTAGGCTCAAGCTCTTTTCCTTTGTTTGCTAGTTCTGGATTTCTTTCGAAAACCCCTGGTCTTTGGGCTCGCACTTTGGGCTCGTGAGATTTCTTCCCAAAGACCACTAATGGATTTGCTGCGAGGGTGTTCAATCTCCTCTGCAACACTTCTGGAGGAAACTCCAGGTCTTCTTCCTTGATAAGACCAGCTTCGTAAGCATACAATGCTCTCTTGGCCCTACCAAAGCGTCGCTGTAGGTTCCTCCTCTTACTTGGAGTCACCTCGACTGTTTTCCCCCTCTCCCGTATATACCATACATCTTCCTTCGTGATATTCCTTGAAGCTGGAGGAACATATGGTTTGGTGAGCGTATCAGCAACCTTGGATTCAGGTGTTTTAACCACACTGGCTTGGTTTGTTGCTCTTGGGCGCTTGGGAGCGGGAGTGTCCCTTTGCCTTGATTGTTGGGGTTGATGATCTTTATTAGAGAATAATTCCGGGAAGGCTTTGGCTGCCTGAGCCAACTCTTCGAAAGAGATCTTCAACCCACTTCTCAATTTACAGTGTGCACAAATGGCCACTGGCGAGTCTTCTTTAGGGTCCACCTTTTCTTTTCCTTTGTTCTTTGGTGTACGAGGTGGATTCTCGCCAGCAGTTGGTTGGTCGTTGGACTGTTTCCTCTTGTTTGTTTTATTACCTGTTACGTCCAGCATTCCAACTATCATGGGGATAGGAGTTGTTAAATTGAGCGAAGGTTTTTGTTCGATCGCTATTACTCCTTCATCGATCAACTGCTGAATCTTATATTTCAGATCTCTACAGGCAGCTGTAGTGTGATTTCCCCATTTGTGATGATATTGACAATAGGGGAGACCCCTAACATCATCAGGATGTGGGTCTGGTGATCCCCAGTTGTCGGGTACCACTGCTATCCCTTCTAGGCATAGCTTTTCAAATATCTCTTCCCGCCAGGACGCGTCATATGTTACACGTGTCTGTTTGGGCCGGACAAAGGCTATGTTTCCCCTGGCTCTTCGCTTGGACTTCTCCTTCACCTGAATCACTATATCTTGATTACGTTCTGAAGAAGTACCGCTGTCGGGAGGTTCTGTGACCGGAGGAGATGGCGTTTTGTGAGGGTATTCGGGGTGAAAATCCATTTATCCTTCTTCGTTGATCACAATCACTTGCCAATTAATCAGGCCCTGGATCTTATCTCTCAGGGTTGAACACATCGATGTTCGATGGCCGAAGTGATTGTGGAATCTACAAAAGTGTTGGGCTGGCCCCTCGTACCGTAGATGTCTAAGCTTATAGACCGGGTAGAAGAAGATCAGCCCCATATCCTTCAACCTATCCAAGTATTCATCCACCATGTCCATCTTGAATGAATAGGTTAAGTAGGCTGGTTGATTCCAAGCCTCTTTGTCCCTAAACATTCTACTAGGTGCTGGCCAACTTACGTCAACCATGTTCACCTGTTGAGCAGGGAATGGCTCAGAATCCACTAGTGCCGCTGTCTTGGACGAACCTTCCAACTCCAGTTTTCCCTCATTGATCCACTTCTGGATTTGGTCCTTCAGCTTGATACAGTCTTTGGTAAGATGGTTCCATGCTCCATGGAACTTGCAGTACTTTTTACCCTTTAACTGCTCAGCTGTGGGAAGCGGCCCGAAGTCTGATTTGACAACACGCAGACAGTACAATTCGTCCAGTATCTCATGAGCCATGTTGGCATCATAAGTGTATTTCTCGAATTCTGGCTTAGTAAAGGCCACTGTCGAGAGCTTGATGGGACCCCTGTTCTTCTGAAGCTTGCGGGGTTTCAGTACTTTACTTGACATTAAATCCAGAGCCCCTACTCGTTCATCATCGGAATCTGTTTCCTGGTCTTCCATCTGTTCAACATAAGCCACTGTTTTTGGCTTTAACCTGTCATAGGTTTTATTGTTATACGTCCCTTTGGACGCATTCTTCCTGTTATCTCTCTCTTGCATATTGCTGTAAGCCCTGGTCACCGCAGCGATGAACTCGTTCAGAGAGAAATACTTGCTATTTAAGAATAGCTGGTGATAAGTATCTTCCAGCCCATTCTTGGCCATTTCGACCACCTCTTCCTTGCTTAGAGGGGTCTTACATAGGTTATACTCTGAACAGAAACGATGTAGGAAAGTGACCGGACTCTCGGTGACCGACTGGCTAAGAGAGGCCAATTTTCCTACAGTAGTTTCTGGCCGTTCCGTTCCAAAGTGGTCTATGAACAAGGCCTCCATCTCCTTCCACGTACTGATCGAGCCCTTCTCGATGCCAGTGTACCACACGAGGGCTAATCCAGATAATGATGATCCGAAGACCATTAGCTTGAGTCCCTCGTCCTCAGCAAATTGGCCTAACTGCAAGGTAAAGTAAGCCAAATGTGTTGCCGCGTTTGCGTCATCATCACCAGAGAATGTCTGGAAGGTTTGGTGTTTATAGAACTTTGGCCAATGCCATTCATTAGGATCGTCTTTGGTTAGAGGAAACGGTGCTTCGTAAGATTCATGCATCTTGGATAACTTTACTTTACAATCATCCATGAGCTTATTTATACGTGCCTCCCACTCGTAAGCCAAATCATCTGATCATCTGGTTTTCCTAGCCAAGTCCGATACGGTTTTGGTTAGAGAACCCAGATCCCTATCAACTCTTTGAGTGATAGCCGCCGCTGACCAGCGGTATTCTTCCAATCCTTTGTCTAAAAGGCTCTGGACATCAGCCCGTAGGCGTTCTTGGCCTTCTGCCAAACTAGCTACCTGAGCGTTTATGGATTCTTTATCCTCTTGTTCCTGAGTCAAATCTATCCGTATATTCCGGATACTACTAGCTATCTCCTTTATGGAGTCAGTCTGAGCAGCGAGATGATCTGTCTGTTGCCCAAGTCTATCTTCGAACAACCGAAAACTACTAGTGTGGTGTAAGTCCCGCCTTATTGCATAGGCCACGTATTCCTCATACGTGAGCGCCTTTATCTCTGCTTCACTTAGGGGTACGAAATCCATAGTGTTGAAGTTGATGGCGAAGATAATCTCAACCGCCTGATTACTTAGTGAACGACACTGACTAGAAGTGTGTTCACGGTATACCGGTTGTGAATGTTTACGACACTGAGGATAAACCCTTCGATAAGGGTCTCCAATTGTCGCTTAGAGACGCAAAGAAGTATTGACAATCCCACTGGGCGTGCCAAAATGTTCGATGCAGAAATATCTCTCGGGAGAGACCTTTCCCGCGAAGCAGTCTCTTTTATCTCGGATGTCTTAACCGCGTGTGCCGGTCTATCCTGCTTGTGCTTCGTGTGCTGGCGTGCCACCGTTCTTCAACGGAATATGGACTGATTACAGCCGCCTGACTTCTTATGTAAGCGATTAGAACAGGGAGAGCACCAACCCTGCTCGAATAGGTTCTTTTTGCCTAGAAACCTAGGACTTTGATATGTGTACCTCTCTGCTAAATCCAGAAATCGATACTCCCACGTCTCTCGTGCAGAGCAGAGCAATCTCTTGACGAAGTGTTTGAGAACACTCGCTTCCTTTGAGTATTCAAGCTCTCAGCATACAAGTGAGCCGCTCTTCAACCTTCAGGTTGCAGTTGCTTCCTTGGAGTCGTAAATACTTTCACTCGATAGGTGAACAGCACTCAGACCTTCTGGTTGCAAGACAGATAGAAATCTCGAGGACGAGATAACCGTCTAGGTTTGTTTGCGTATAGCAAGGATTGTTTGATTGATTGTGCAGGGGTCCCTACATAAGATCCTTGCATTCCTTATATACTCGCTTACTAATCAGTCATTGATTCTATCTCTAACTCATTTGCTCTTGTAATCTTGTCTGAATCTCCATACTAGCATACGTGTTATACCACTCATAGGCATTCTAATTCCACCATAATTCTCCTAAGAGTCCTGCAAATATCAATTAGTTATGACAGAAACTAAGCCGCGTGGAACCAGCTCGATAAGACATAGTTCTAATAGAACTCTAAGTCCTTCTCCAGCGAAGCTCGATACGAATCTCGCTAGACACTTTATACTTAACTTCCTCGATAGGAACTTATAACATGATTAGGCCGCTCGCTAGACCTCGGTCATCCAGGTCTAAAGTAAATATTTTATTTAGGCCCAAACACCTTCACTTTTTTTAACACTAAAAAGAATCAAAAGTCATTGAAATTGGCCTTTGTAATACCCGAGACAGCAAGAAAATGTATGACTCTTTGTATGACTTTCTTGATTTTGTTGTGCTTCACAAGCGAAAGATGGGTTACTGAAAGATTACATGAGAAAGTAGAGTACAACAAAGATAGACGCATGATTTATAATCTTGCTCTGATATTATGAAAAGATGATATACTACTAGAATACTTTCATTCATACTGAAATTGAGTACATATACAAATCGTGGTGTCTCGTAAAATCTATCTCTCTCATCTTATCGTCGATGAAACATGCATGCATGCATGCATCAAAAGTAGTACATAGCTTCAATCGGTAGAAATACGTACAATAGCTCAAACCAAAAAAGGACTAAAAAAATAAAAGAATCAAAAGACAATAACGTACAAAATAACAAAAGTAATGTGGTTAAAGAACTGAAAGAATGATAGCTTATTTTCAGTGGTGGGAAAGTTTGTCTTGCAATTGGCTCCCCGATACTTTCTTGCGGCCTCGTCTTACGCTTTAGCAGCATCCTCCGTGATTGTATAAGTCCCAACCACCTTTTCTTCTTTCGTTCGTCTCTGATCTGGGCGCAAACATGTCATTCTTCTTGTAGACAACACCTCTGTATTTCCCTTCTGTCGGTGTATTGTCATTGTTCTCCATTTTTTTTTATAGTAATGAAAGCATCGCCAACTGCTGTATAACCTGTATTTGTAGGAAAAATTGTTACGTTAATGAAATTAGGTGGAGGTCAAAAGTTTGGTATAATCAGCTTTTGCATGTCTAAAAGTACATATTTTCCCTTCTAAGAGAGAATTAGACGATTCAATTTAGCCCCGATCACAGGGATACGTACGCTTGTTTCTTGAGGGCATTTATGCAACAGGTATACAAACATAAACCTGGTTCAAGTCAGATACTTACATTAGTAATTATACTAATATCTACGTAATTTATTAAATTAGGTGGAGGTCAACAATATGGGTGATATAATCACGCAGTAGAGCTACATACCCTATCTAATTTCATTCATTATTTTGTTGCATTACTTTACTTCATGCTCAATGGAGCTATATGTGTTAAACGTAGCAGAATACTGAGTGCCACATACCATATCTAATTTCTTTCATTATTTTGTTGCATTACTTTACTTCATGCCCAGTAGAGCTATATGTGAGCAAGATCGAGCATATGGCATATAGAAACTCAGGGGGCAGGCATGTTAAACAGTTAAACTATATATATATATATATTTCTTTTTGATTTCATCTCTTATCCATTTATATTTCTAATGCTCGCTTTGTTTCCTTTTAGTGCACCAATATACTAATACATGAGTTACTTGTTTTTTATTTAATTTTCGTATACTAGTATAGAGTTCATCATGGGCTGGGCCAAGCTGGACTTGATCAACGGTCAAACATAAATAAGCCAGGCCGGACCGGGTCGAGACCACAACTTAAAAGCCCTATCCCACTCATAAAGGCTAGGCCAATAAGGCTAAAGAGGCTGGGCCAAGATGTGCCTCAAATTGAGGAAAATTAATATATAAAAAGTTTAATGTATAGTTATTATTGAAGTATGATAATTATTTTGAATATATATTTTTGTGTGGAGAGAACATTGAGGATAATAAGAGGAAAAAATGAAGGAAATAAGAAAAAATATGACAATAATCATAAATTATATTACTTTTTCTAATAAGAATGGTCAAAATGGACGGGGTTAGGCTTGGTCTCTAGGTCTTTAGAATGATATAAATATATTAATTTATTTATTTATTTAAAAAGAGGTCGGGCTGGACGAGGCTTATGAGGCCGAGGCTGGGTTATGTCGAAGATGCTCAAATGGACTGGGCCAATGATAACGCGTAAAACATTCATTAAATATTAACACAAAGTAGACACTTAATACATAATTCACATGTATGCAAGTTAAACCATTTTTGTGTAAATGTAGCATTGATAAGTATGGTATTGTTCTAAACGGGGGATTGAAGAGTGTATGCAATAATTGTGTATAAAGGGAGGTATAAAAGTTGATTTTCATTATCTAAATTACTACCTAAAACTTCACATACACAAAAAAGTATTTCTAAGACTCTAGCATGCATAAATTCATAGATAAGCAACACATAAAAGACTCATAAAAACCTTTATTCATGTTATGACAAAAATAAAACCTAATTAATTATATACAAGTGATCATCCTATTTAACCTAGTCAAGTTTCTCTACATATTCATACTATCAACGAAATTCAGGCTCCTAGTTCTTATTGTTAACATGTCATGTGGTTTAAATAGACACTCTTTAAGATCTAAGAATTATTGGATTAACTACGAGGCGAGAGGCTAAACGCCATCATCCAGGACTACCCAACGCATTAAGTACATAACATAACATGCTTAAAAAAAACTAAGAACATAAACACATGGAATACAGACATGAATAAGTATTGAAAATCCAAATAAACACACCAAAAACCAATATCAAAGACAAAACATTCAAGTACAAAATAGGATTACGGAGTAAATGGTTCATGGTTACACTTTTTGAAGATCCACTTTAAACACTTGACAACCTCCTAGAGTGTGATGAATTCAAAGTGAATGGTTCTCACTTGTACAACGATGGTTGCAGCAAGTGATCCAAAATTGGTGGCGATGACGATGTAATCCACTTGTAGGATGAAGACTAGTGTTTGAGGGAGAGAGTTGTAGTGTATTTGGGCAGAGCTATGACTAAAATAAGAGAAGATACAATTTAAGGACGAGCCTCTTGTATTTATAGGCCTTTACAAAATAGTTTTCCTATCAAACAAGGTTTCTTAGCTCCACTCGGGTAGAATTGACAGTTTACAAATAATCACACTTTTTCAGAGTTGTGAACCTCCAAAAATTATGATTTTGGTGTCGTTGGAAAGAAGATTCGAAGAGCTTTCCAACCATAGGTCGATCATCATCTAACTTCACTTGGAATATTCCCAGTTGTCGTTCGAAGTTGGCCAATCTGCACAGGCAGATTCTACTTTCCCTATTCTTCATGATTTCCTTCTTCAACACAACTTATGAATCTTCTTCTTGCCATATCTTGTGCTCCACGAAATTGGCTGACTTGATCTTCATATTTGGGTCATCCAAATGGTCTTCTAATTAATTTGGTCCATCTTCATTTGTTCTTCTTCAAGATCCTTCTAGAAGCTTCTAAATCTTAGTCAACATAAGAAAAGTTTTCCTAGTCAACAAATGATTTTTTTTTCTGTTCAATTTGCCTTCTCTTCTTCCTTGGAAATTTCGAACTAATTAATTTTCTCCAATATTTGTTATGTTTTAGCATCTTGAAGACTCATTTACTCCGTCTCTTTTGGTCAACACCTGAAAATAACAAAAAATAAGTAAAACTAATAAAACTAGTACTACTAAGCAATTAACAAGACACAAAAATAGGGAAATATATATTAAGAAATACGCCTAAAATGCATAGATCAAATTCCCTCATACTTAGACTTTGCTAGTCCCTTAGCAAACACTAATTTAAACCTAAGACTCAAAAATTTTATAAACATATAACACTTTCAAAAATTTCCATGTTTTTCACAAGTATATGTTTGGAAACAAAAACATAACTAAGCCCTTTAACAAATGAATTTTGAAAATTTCATGGCAATCACAAAATTTAAACACAAGAAATTCAAGAGTTAATAAAAACATTCTCATGCATGAACAAGTAAGGCGTAAATGGAAACAATGGTGATTTAAAAGCTATGCATGCACTAGAAAAATTCAAAATCACCTCACATGGATGCACTCATCGTCTTTTCACTCATGCAAAAGAGTTTCACTCAATATATGAATATAAAGATTAACGAAACCTCATGAATGGAACTAATTACTTGCACAAATGAACCTAAACCATATGCTTACTCATGTGATTAACACCATAGATCAAAGACTACTTATCTTAAGGATCATAAATGACTCAAAAATGTTGTAATGGAGAAAAGGCTAAAACATTCAAAAATTTAGATAAGTGGTGTTTAAAAACGTTCCAAAGACTTTGTCAAGCTCCATCATTTTGTCAAATTCGTGCATCCACTTCTCCAAAACGTCACCAGGTCAAATTTCCATTTCATGGGCCGAATTTCATCATTTTAGGCTCATACTTCATTCTAAACTTCCCCTGAGCTTTTATGGACAGAACAAAAGTCATATTTCTTCATTATTAGGCCTTCAATTTGTAGTAAACTTCAAATCTACAAGTATGATGGACATTACTCCAAATTTTAAACACTTAAGAACTTATTGCCAGAGAGCTTCACAACATTTTTTTTCTTTCTCTTTCTCTTGCTCTCGAATTTTTGACTTTTTATTTTGTTGGACAATTCTATCCCCATATCTACATCTTCCTTGAAAATTCTCTACCAAATTGTCATCTTCAATGTTGCTAGCTTTGAAAATTCTCACAAAGTCTCATGAACAAAGGTAAGGATATTCTATACTAGGCTAAAGTGTTTAGATAATTATGGTGATAAAAGAAAGGCTTAATGTGGGTTCAAAATGGCTATCTAGGGGGTCGCAACACGTGCGCACAAATGGGGACACATGACTATTTGACAAAGTGGTGGTAAATCCTAAATGCCTTTAATCATATCCAAAATCAGAGTATGTATTAACTATAAGCTTTGAAAATCAACATGAGTAAGTTCTAGCAATCTCTAGTTCATTAAAAAACTATGGCAAACAATCATATGAGGCATATAAACCTATAAGCTATGAAAACCACTCAAGAAATAAAGCACAATCAGCTCAAAAACTCAAATAGGTTTAAATAATTTAAACTTATTCTAGCATGCTAATTCTGTACCAAGTTTACTATCTATATCTACTACATGTTAATACAATTAGAACATCTCTATTAACGGAAGAATTCCAATAAATAGTAATTTAAAATGTCATGTATATTATTTGTTTCAGTCCAAAATCATCATAAACTAGTTAATGACATCCTAAGATAATAAATTAGAACAAAAAACTCCTAAAAAAATTCACACTAATAAAACCCACTAAAATTAAACAAAAATAATTTTTTTATGGCATCATCCGTCAAAAATACTTTGTCCACCCAATTTTTCAATTTTATGACTCAATAAAGTTGTAAACCTCTCCCCCACACTTAAATCCTACATAGTCCTCAATGTACTCAAGTAAAAGCATAGAATCAAGCATGGAGATATGATTTACAAAATATCTAACAACATAATAAATAATAATAATAATAAAACAAAAGTTATTAAAATTCAAAGAGTGAAGGGATAGAAAGCAAATCTATATGTCAATCCTCCGTTGAGTTATCTCCCAACAAGCGCTTGTTTTTAATGTCTTACAGCCTAGACATGATACACTCCTTTATACTCTTGGAACAGCCTGATCTTGAATGTGTATCTCCTCAATTTCTTCTTTCCACTTTGCAACTTAGTGTTCTGATCCCCGTGTCTTCAAATTGTAATTCCTGATGATGTAGAACTCAGAATTTTGGGCTCTTTATATGGATGAAAACTAGACATCTCGAGATTTTCATCTATATAAAGAACTCGTGCTAACTCCAAACTAGCTGAAAGTCATAACTTTTCAAAGTTGACTATTTTGTTTTGGACAGAAACTGTGAATTATGAAAACACTTAGAGCACGTTCCTCCATCGTATCCTTCAAAACTCAACAAACATTAAATCCAATGTAAAATGCATGAAATATATTATGAATATAATTCAAGATGATGCAATTATGCAATGCAATGCATGAATGAATGATATGCAAAGATGCTTAACTATTCTAAATATTTACAAAAATCGAGCAACCTGAGCATGACTACTTACAAAATTTTTCTAGAGTTAATCACATATTAGAAGTAGCTGAAATTTTTCAAGCGAAGACTAGACACATATACAAATATTTCGACAAATTTTCAGAATTTTCAGAGATACGTAACTACGTCAGATAAGTCACACAATACAGCTTATTGCCCAGCTCCGATTTTATACTAAACACATAAAAACGCACATGACAACGAAAATACTAAGACACAATGTACTAGAAATATGAATGCACATGATATATAATAAGAATGAATGCAAGTGATGCAATAATAAGAAGCCAACAAAAATTATATATACATAATTAAGTTAGAATTGTTTCACATGTTGGAATCACAAGATTGAACATGTTGAGGCACTTTTCACACAATGTTACACTTTGATTCATCATGGATCACACATTCGCTTAATGAATTAACTAAATGCATCAAATAAGATCAACCAAACTAATAAAATGATGTGAATGCATAAGAGAAAATTTGTTAGAACCTGCAAAAAAAACACCCAAGTTACATGAACAATTATGAATAGAATGACTCGTCCTTTGGTCTCATGTCTCTAACTTCACTTAGGTTAAGATACCAGGTGATGAAATTAGAGCATCACAAAATCGCAGGGGAGTTAATGCAAGCTAAAGATGCAATGTTGGTTATCCTTTACAAGTTCAAAAATTTTGAGCATTTTAAGCATACATGTCCCAAATTGATTTCACCAAATATTTATAAAGAGTACACAACATTGATTTTTTAGTCTTTCCAAGGACGTGCAACCCGTGCGATAAAATATGAATTCTTAATTGTTCAGCCTTGGTTTAATCGAAAAACATGGCCAGTTGGGAATAGAGATAACGCGAGAGGTAGGACTAGTTTTGACAATATACCCCTAGGCTAACGTGGCCAATGGTATATACTCTATTGGTATAAGTCTTTCTTAGATCCACAACATGTCACTAGTCATAACTCGTTTCTAGAAACCATGTCCGATATTCAGCCAAACTTTCAAGATTTCACACTCCCTCAAGTCCTTGTAAACTCCGCCCTCAATCTCATGTGTAAAACATGAGGGGTTAAGGAGATAAACAAGAAAAAGAGGCACCATCTATTCCAAGGAGTAAGACTTAATCAATCAAGCATGTAATCAATGTAAATCTAAGACTATCCTTTAACATGCTTAACAATTATTAGATATATATATATACAAACACTGAATAATATTTACAAAAATTAAAATCTATCTAACATATATTCACAAGTATTTTTGCGAAAAATTATGGCACATTTTTAACAAGTATCGAAACTTAAAAGTATTTTGGTATGCATATATGTCAAAATTTACAAGTAAAGTACCTACAAGAAAAATTGGTTAGTAATATTCACAAGTATAAATTTACATATATACACACAAAAATCACAAACGATTAACAATTCTCGGCAACGGCGTCAAAAATTGATAACGCGTAAAACATACATTAAATGTTAACACATAATTCACACGTATGTAATTTAAACCTTTTTTGTGTAGATGTAGCATTGATAAGTAGGGTATCATTCTAAGACGGGGATTGAATGGTGCATGCAATAATTGTGTATAAAGGGGGGGGGTATAAAAGTTGATTTTAATTATCTAAATTACTACCTAAAATGTCACATACACTAAAAAGTATTTCTAAGACTCTAGCATGCATAAACTCATAGACAAGCAACACATAAAAGACTCCTAAAAATCCTAATTCATGTTATGACAAAAATAAAACCTAATTAATTATATACAAGTGATCATCCTATTTAACCTAGCCAAGTTTCTCTACATATTCATATTATCAATGAAATTCAAGCTCCTAGTTCTTATTATTAATATGTCATGTGGTTTAAAGAGACACTCTTTAAGATCTAAGAATCATTGGATTAACTATGAGGTGAGAGAATAAACACGATCATCCAGGACTACCCAACGCATGAAGTACATAACATAGCATACTTCAAACAAAACTAAGAACATAAACATATGGAAGATAGACATGAATAAGTATTGAAAATTCAAATAAACACACCAAAAACCAATATCAAATACAAAACATTAAAGTACAAAATAGGATTACGGAGTAAAGGGTTCATGGTTACACTTTTTGAAAATTCGCTTTAAACGCTTGAAAACCTCATAGAGTGTGATGAATCCTAAGTGAATGATTCTCACTTGTACAACGATGGTTGTAGCAAGTGATCCGAAATTGGTGGTGATGGTGGTGTAATCCACTCATAGGATGAAAACTTGTGTTTGAGGAACAGGGTTATAGTGTATTTGGGCAGAGCTATGGCTAAAATAAGAGATGATACAATTTAGGGATGAACCTCTTGTATTTATAGGCCTTTAAAAAATAGTTTTCCTAGCAAACAAGGTTTCTTAGCTCCATCCGGGTAGAATTGGCAGTCTGCAAAGAATCGCAATTTCCCAGAGTTGTAGACCTCCAAAAATTATGATTTTGGTGTTGTTGGAAAGAGATTTGAAGAGCTTTCCAACCATAGATCGATCACCATCTAACTCCTCTTGGATTATTCCCAGCCGTCGTTCAAAGTTCACCAATCTCTAAAGGTAGATTCTGCTTTCCTTATTCTTCATGATTTCCTTCTTCAACACAACTTAGAAATCCTCTTCTTGCTATATCTTGTACTCCACGAAATTGGCTGACTTGATCTTCATATTTGGGCCATACAAATGGTCTTCTAATTAATTTGGTCAATCTTCATTTGTTCTTTTTCAAGATCCTTTCGGAAGCTTCCAAATCTTATTCAACATAGGAAAGGTTTTCCTAGTCAACAAATGATTTTTTTTCTCTTCAATTTTCCTTATCTTCTTCCTTGGAAATTTCGAACAAATTTATTCTCTCCAATATTTGTTCCGTTTTAGCATCTTAAAGACTCATTTACTCCGTCTCTTTTGGTCAACATCTGAAAATAATAAAAAAAATAAGTAAAACTAATAAAACTAGTACTCCTAAGCAATTAACAAGACACAAATATAGGGAAATACACATTAAAAATACGCCTAAAATGCATAGATCAGCCAAGAGGCTAGGTTGGAGTTCAAATGTATAGCCCATACCCTACCCTATTTCAAAAGGGGCTGGGCCGCACTGCCTTAAGTGAAGGTTTAGCTGGGCTTCGACCCTAAAGGCTGGGCGGGCCAGAATGAGGCTTGAGGCCCAAAGGCCAAATGATGAGACCTACACTGGTAAGGAAAAGTTTCTTGGATCCTCAAATCAAAACATTGGGAAGCAAATATGGGATGGCAACGCATTGTTTAAGCTAGACAATAGGCTCGTTAGGTCGTTCCTGTTCCCGTTAGGGTTCACACCATCAATGTCAGTGTTTAAGTCAAACAAACGGTCATTTTCGTTCACACCTGACAACGCACCATCAATGTCAATGTTTAAGCCAGATGGTAGACCATTCATGTTCTCTCTATCTCTCATATGTACTTATATGTACTTTTTTATGTTTCTATTTGCGTAATAACCCTCAAGTTCGAATCGTATCTCCCGCTCTGGTGATCAAATCTACTTAGGCTTAGTTTGAGATTGAGGTAAATATATTGAACTTTTGAAAAACACAATTTAGAAAAAGCAACCATTTTCTAACCGTGGTTTTTGCACTTAAAAAAATAAAAATAAGTAGTTTTTCTTATTTTATCAAACTCTCGTTCTATAAAAATAGCTTACAATAATAAACTGATTTAATCCTAAAAAATCAACCCCAAACGAGACCTTAATTTAACGAAATAATCCTACCAACCGATAATTTGCGTTAAACAATCCCAAGTTGCATTAAAAAATAAAAATGATCCGTCTAATTTGCGTTAAACAATCCCAAGTTGGGCCACTACCAATATTAAGCTCAAAAATTTCAAATATCATTGGGAAAGGGAAAGGTATGTAAGTCTAAATATTCGGCCCAATTTTCTAACATCAAATGTACTCAAACTTCAAAGGAAGAATGAGCTTTTCTAAAGACTCGATCTCTATTAATTAAGTCAAAAGACCTTAGTACAGTTATCTGTCGGTTAGTATGGTCAAACATACATAATTTCTTCAACTACCTTCGCTAATGAAATCGTTTAAAAGTTAGAATTTTCTTAATTATGGACAATATGATAAAACACCATTTGATGATAAGATTTTACACAGATGCTCAAAATCGATTCAAGTCTAATATTGCACGTTCAGAAGATAACTGATTTGCGGTTCGATCTTCTCCAGCAACTGCATCAGTCCTTTATCATCAAAAAGAAAAATATCTCTTTTCAATTTCTGGCAAATAGTTCTCTTGAAAGTGCATCTGGATTTTTTACCAACTCTAAAATCTTCTTTATAATTTGTATAAGCTGATTCCCTCTTCCCCATATATTGACGAGCGTTCGATCAAAATATTTACACCCCATTGCAAAATCATTGACATATTAGAGACCGGATCGATGAAGTTTTCTCAAAGCGAGGCCTGGATAAACTCTCTCCAAGATTTCTCCAGTGGGTTAATTACCCTTTTTCGGTGGTCTCTCGGTGGTATGGGTGTTGCTGAAGTTGAATAACTAATTTTCATATGCTCTTTTATTTTAGAGATCAAGAGGGAGTGAGAGTTATTTGCGGTAAATATATATGCGAAAAGAGCAAAATCATTCACACGAGTAAGACTGTAAGACTAGGTAATTGATTTTGTTTAGTGAATGAGTTGCAATCTAACATAGTCGATGATGAATATGTAGTTGATCTTGATTTGTGCTATGTGGTCCTTGGAATTGAATAAACGTTCCTTTTCTATGGATGGTACAATCAATAATTTTCAAGTAGATAAATCAAGTGAGCATAATTTGGTTAAGCTTTTTGATTATGTTCTTAATCTTACGTTCTGGTGTAGGTGCATGAGACAAAACAATGGAGACCCCTTATCTATTTGGGCAAGTTCATTAAGATTTTTATTAGTCGGTGCTTGCTGGATTTGATTGTATCAATTTTTGGGATTTGCTAGAAGTCATAGTATTCATCAAACAATTCTATTACTGTATGTTTTTCGGTACGCTGATAGTTATACCATCTCAGAATGCGTTGAGAATTGATTGACTTGCTTTCAATCTGTTTTTTATAAGTGTTGTGCATGAGAAATTTTGAAAGGCTAGCTGTTTTTTTTAACTGATTCATTTGCATTATGTTAGTGAAACCTTTATATTCAATAATTCAATAATTCATAGTGAAGTAACCTCAAGTAATTCATTTATGCATAACGAGGTAAGGAACATTGGAACACAAATTTGGTGATTTAGGGAGCAGTGAGGCAACCATAAGTGAGATTGAGGGGATGTGAGTGCTCTATGTACGAGTGACAACCGAGAGGGAAAGAGATCGGCATTGGTGAGGGATAGAAAAGTTCTGCAACCAAAAATTTCTCCTTCTTTTTTCTTTTCTTTTCAAAGAACTACATATAAGTTAAGCTTAATATACTGTATCCTTCTTCAAAGTTCGATTTTACTTGCATTCTTGCATATATAATATTGAATATATCATTTTTTACATTGTTCGGGTGTAAATTGAGTCGGAGAGTAAGCTGTGTTGATTAAAGGAGAGTAGATTATCTTTTGGGTTATGAATGCTACAACATAACATACGACACTTCAAGAAAATAAGACCAAGAAAACAAAATAAGGTTTTGCATAGACTCAATAAAAAGTGTATTCATTAAAGGGCATTAGATTAGCAAGTAGGCATCAAAGCGCACGTACGAGCGCGAAAACTTTCGCATGCGCGTATATAAATACGCGTGTGCAGGAAGTCTAGTACTGAATTATATACAGTATGTAGGCTGGTTTCTTGGTCAGTTCTATTAATTTTTCGTTGGGCTCATGTTTCGGCCCAACATATCTATCTACTCCTTCGACACCGTTACTTTGGGCTTCAAAACTGCATTAATCCGTTTCGGGTCCAAACTATTTTCACAACAAAATAAAGAAAAAGAAAAAAACACGTGGCTCTCTACTACTTCGTCGTGCACATGGCATGGGCCCCACTGCTTAAATCCTTTCGCGCAATCTCACAAGTCGCAACAACACGCCACTGTATCACGAGCTTCACTATCACACAAAAAACAACCCCTCTGCCATCAAACCTCTCCAATTTTATTTCATCAAAACTAAAACTAAAATATCATCATCACTAGCGTAGTATATAGACTCCATTCTCTGAAACCGAGTCCGATAATGGACTCGTCATCGTCTACGTCATCATGGTCATCGACCTCGGCTCTCAACCTAGCCATGGCCGCCTTGGTCGGCGCTTCGCTCATGGCCGTCTCCGCTTTCTATATCCACAAACGCAGCGTCGACCAGGTCATTGATCGCCTCATCGAGATCCGCCGCAAGCCACCGCCGACGAAGAAGCAGAAGAAGTAGGATACGACGACGACGAGGAACTAGAGCTCCCTCAGCAGCAGCGGCGAGCTCCGTTGGACGTCGTCGATCGCAAAACGACGGCGTCGAATACTCCCTCGTACAGAATCTCGTCGTCGCTGCCGAATGCGGCCGCCGCGAACGGCGATTTAATCGAGGCGGCGGCGGCGAAGTTTGATCCTCTTTCGAATTATCATCGAGCTCCGCCTAGGTTTTCTTCCTCCGCCGATAAGCTCTGTTTCATCCCCTCCGGCCTTCCGCCTCTCCGGACTGCTCAACCAAATGGTATGCTTTGTTTTCAATTCAGTTTTCTTACATACACAATTATTATTATCAGCTACAAATTTAATTTTCGATTATTGAATTTGAATTTGAATTGGTCAGAGAGTCAGTCTGGTAGTTTGATTACGAGAAAATCTACTGCGTCGGTTGGTAGGTTGACGACGCCGAGGTCTCACGCCGGACGTGTGGAAGATTCCGATGAGGAAGGAACAGAGTATGCAAACGAAGAAGATGATGATGCTTTTAACTATGAGAATGGAGATGCAAATGACAATGTACGTGTGTATGATCTCTAAAGACTAGCTCACTTTTCAAACTATTAACTTGTGCTGATCAGAAAATGATCATTCTGTTTTTCTTTTGTTTTTTTCAGTCGGTTTACCAAAATGAAGGTACAAATGGGAAGGGCTTTGATCCCAATGGTGCAAAACAATATAATGACAAACATCTGCTGTTTATAAAGAATTCAATCCTAAAATATGAAAACTAAAATTGCTGTGGACATAGTTTAGTATAATAATTCTTCTGTGTCAAAATGGTCAACTGTCAACCACAGTGTAGAATGTCACCTTTTCTTTTGCTACATGGTAGATGTATGGATGAGAAGAAAAACACCTTGATTCCACCTCATTTAGTAGTAGAAGTATTGGGATGTAAATTGAAGCTTCCAAATTCTTATGCAGTGCTGCGTACAAGTAACAACTTTATACAAGAGGTAGATGCAGCTTCCTCTCAGATAGGAAGGAATACAACTGCTTTTGCAAGCATTCTTTTACCATTGAGTGAAACAATGACTGGTAATTTCGTAATACTTTCTCAGCTCTGTGTCTAGTTGATTGTTAATTGTAAACCCTATAAGTATTGACATAATGATTAGTGAAGAGTTGTTTTTATGTTGATAAAATACAGTAGCTCAGCCATCAGAATATATTGTTGTGTTTGTGAATAATTTAACTCATCTTTGTCATGTACTATATTGCTCAGAGATAAACAAAGAGGATGAAGAAGTATCTGTACCGTGAGAATGTTGTTGCATGGAGGGTAGCAAGGGAAGAATCAGTGAAGGAAAGCAACCCATTTCATTTTGAACCTGTTAAAGCATCACCTGTGAGTCATTATCTGCTCATTAAAACATACCAAACTTAGGGAAATTTGATTGTTGCAAAATTGTTTATTTTATGTACTTTCTTTCTTTCAAATCTATCTTGCAGCACCGGTTTAGGATGGAGGATGGTGTCGTCCATGTTTATGCGAGTGAAAATGGTATGAGCTATAACTCTTCTGAATTCGAATTTTGAAGTTATTTATTTAGTTAGTGTAGAAAGAAATATTGCTTTTGAAAACTTACTTTTTTGTCTCCCTCAGACACTGAAGAAATGTTCCCTGTTGCAAGTGCAACAACTTTTTTCACCGATCTTCATTATCTTCTTAAAGTGGTGTCTATTGGAAATGTTTGCTCTGTATCCCATCATAGTTTAAGATTTCTTGATGAGGTTAGCCACCCTGAAATTTCATTTCCTTTAGTGTATCCCTCAAGGTTGGCTTTTTGACTTGTGGTGATAAATATGCAGAAATACCGTCTTCATCATTTATTACATGAGGGAGAGGAATTTCTAGCTCAGAAGAGTGCACCCCACCGTGTTTTTATAACTGTAGAAAGGTTAATACACATGTGCATCATTCAGCTTGCATGAACCAGAAGCATCTTCTGTCCTTCATCAAGTCAAAGCTGAAAAAGGAACCTGATGAGGTAGAAACTATATTCCTCTCTATTTCACTCAGCTTGGTGTTGTTGCTTTAACATGGTTTATGTTTCAGATTCTGCCTTTTTATTTATTTGTAATTATTGAAGTTCTACTTTCTATATATGAATTGCCCCGGTTGTCATATTTAGAGACGGAAAGTATTTAACACGGAAGGAAGTATTTGAGAGTTTGGACTTGACATGGTAAACATGTCCAGTGATTGTTATCAATGAATTATACAATCTGTCTCTCCCAAACTGCTCTTTCTTCCTTATAGGTATGATCTGATTGTTGACTTATTGGATGTTCATGCCGATGAGACTACTTTTCATTGATTTGACAAGTTCAACCTAAAGTATAATCCATGTGGACAAAGCAGACTCAGGGAGATATTTTTGAAGCAAGACAAATCTTATCCAAGGTATGATCACTTTGTTAAGATCAGGCGGTTCCTCGTTGCATTTGTTTGGTATCAATTTTTGCTAGTTCTCGATTGATTTCATTTGAGAATCAATCTTATGGTTCTCAGTTGAACTTGTCTAATGAAGTAATAATTCAAATAATTGCAGGGCAGTTTTTAGCAGAAGTCACTAAGGAAGTTCTAGCAGATCTTGAAGCCAGCAAATACCAGGTTATTCTCATCAAGAATTGATATTTTTTGGAAATGTTTTGTGACCTCTCTCTTCCCTCTGTCCACAAAGAGAGGTGATCTTAAAGTCAGGTTCTCATCTTAAATAATGTATTTTTAAATTTGCAGATGGCAGAGTACAGGATTTCAGTATATGGAAGAAAACAAAGTGAGTGGGATCAGCTGGCTAGTTGGATTGTTAACAATGACATCTATAGTGATAATGCAGTATGGTTAATACAGGTATGTACCTGCTCTCATACGTGTGATTATTGTGAAATGTGCAGTTACCGCGGTTGTACAACATCTACAAGGAGATGGGTATTGTTGCCTCTTTCCAAAATATTTTGAAGCTACAGTGGATCCAAATTCACATCCTCAGTTACATTTGTTTCTGAAGCAGGTTAGCTGATGCTTCTTATTTGTTTCTAAATATGTGCTTTTATCTGATGTTTTGGCCATATCAAGTCCTAAATTGATGAGAAGCTTTTCGAATACTACATCAAATATCTCACGCCGATCTCCCTCTGTAAACAGGTGGTGGGTTTTGACATTGTGGATGATGAAAGTAGACCAGAAAGGCGTCCAACTAAACACATGCCAACACCATCTGAATGGACTAATGATTACAATCCTGCATACGCTTATTATGCTTATTATGTCTATGCAAACGTGTACACTCTGAATAAGGTTTTCAATTATGATCCTTTAATTCTCAGTTTTTCAAGTACCTTGACAACATATCTGGGTGATATTTTCTCATTATTCTTTCAATATTGTTTCAGCTTCGTGAATCAAAAGGAATGACCACAATAAAATTCCGGCCTCATTGTGGAGAGGTCATTGTCTGCGACTTAAACTCAGTTATTGCTGTTAGATAATCTTCTCTATATTTACTGTCCTTATTTTCTATGTTGGCGGGCGATACTGACCATTTGGCTTCCGGATTTCTTCTATGCCACAATATCTCTCATGGGATTAATCTTCGTTACTCTCCAGCTCTACAGTATCTGTATTACCTGGTGCAGGTGTGTCCCTTTCTATTGACTTTTTGTTTGGCTGGAATGTGCACTCATGATGACAAAACTGCTAATAACCTTCCTTACAATGTGTCTGTCACCCTTGAGCAATAATTCCCTTTTCTTGGATGACAAGAAAAACCCATTTCCTGTGTTCTTCCAACGTGGTCTAAATGTCTCACTCTCAAGTGATGATCCTCTGCAAATTCATTTGACCAAAGAACCACTAGTAGAAGAATATAGTGTTGCAGCACAGGTTTGTTGATATTTGATTCTTGTAGCTGGCGTCGAATGCTAAAGGTTGTATCTCTTATCAAATCAAATATGGTGTAGGTGTGGAAGCTAAGTGCTTGTGATCTCTGTGAGATAACTAGAAATTCCGTGTATCACTCTGGATTTTCACATGTAGCAAAGGTCTGAAACCAGAAAATCTGCTTTTTAATATGATGCATCTTACAATTTCTAAAGCATAACCGAGCTCATTTTCCTTTTGCATGCAGACACATTGGCTTGGTAGCAAAAGACAAAAGACAAACGTTCCTAATTTGAGGATATGATATACAAAAGACAAACGTTCCTAATTTGAGGATTGCCTTTCGAGATATTGTGAGTGTTATCAGTTTATGGTTTTTATGAACTTTGAGACCCTCTGCACCCTTTCACTCTCTCTTGTCCCTCTTCTCCAATGTGTTTGGTTTTGCAGACTTGGAAGGAGGAGATGCAATATATCTATTCTGGAGAAGCCAGGTTTCCAGAAGAAGTTGATCCTTGAAGCATATATGGTTTAAGTTTTTGCACTGATTCTAACATGTCTCTTGGACTGTTTCTGGCTACTCTATGCATCAATTGATTTAGAACTAGTAACGGCAACTAAAGCAAAGACATTTAGGCAGAGCTTTGAGGGAAGACACATTGCCAATTTTGTTCCAATGGCTGTGGTTTTCTGTCGACTCTCAATACTGGAGGATTTACTTTTTAAGCTTATAATGATAATTTTGCTCGGTTTAGAAATGTGATTGACGCACATTTTGATTGAAGAACGAATTTGGGTTGGGGCCGTAGGATTGTGGAGAACTTGAGATATCATGTAGTCATGTAGATTGTGTTCTTCTGGGTCACGCAACTATATGAAATTGAAGCATGGGATAGTTATGAACGCCTGAAAGACAAATATCCATTCACATTAATTTGGTTACTGATTGTGGTCTATCCTATCTTGCATGTAACGAGTTCACCGTTTAGTTCACCGTGCATTATCTTCGATCTCGGGGCACTGCAGTGTCTGTCCAGTTTCAGAATCGTATATAGTATTGGAGGTGTACCAGAAAAAACAGTATAGGAATGTCAAAAATAATGTACCATTTAAGAAAACAATAGTATGGAGTGGTGAAATAATGTAAGGATGTGAACTCGTAGTGGAGCATGATCTTCCTAGTCAATAATGGACCAGCTGATCAACAATGTATGACTTCCTATCTTCCAGTAACAGTGTTTTATTTGCATTATATTGTCGATATCAATACAAGATTACGTATATTGTGGTGTATCCTAGTCCGTCTAAATAGTTGTCGGGCGAATCAGGTTCACTGAGGATCAACACATCAACAAGTACTTAATGTAATTTGTACGGTAAATTCGGACGAAGTGTAAATACTTTATGTGAAAACGAGTAAATTTTGATTTTGGGCACGAATTCTATTGGGCTGAATGAAGATCCATCGGCCCAAAATCAAGACCCACTCTCATCCACACCCAAAACATTCAAAAACAGATTATACACCAGAACCCTTCCATTTTCCTCGTATATAAATACCGAGACTTTTGCCCTTCCAGTCACCCATTAAGCTCTTTTTATTAATTAATTTCCAAACCCCAAAGCAAAAGCCCCAACCAAACCCACGCTCCTCGTCTCCCCCCCCCCCCCCCCCCCCCCCCCTCTCTCTCTCTCTCTCTCTCATCCATAAAATCCCTAACCCTTGCCACCGCCCGGTGGTGAAGCTCCGATCGCCGCCGCCTCCGAAATCCTAACAACCTCTCAAATGGCTGCCACCACAACGACAGCGTCGGGTTCCGAAGTCTCCGAGGGACCAGTCCTCACCGTCATCACCAAGCGCCTCCGCGCCCTCCGCAAGAAGCAGAACCGCATCCTCCAGATGGAGGAGTCTCTCGCTCAAGGAAAAGTCCTCAACAACGAACAACAAGAAGTCCTCCGCTCCAAGCCTGGTATCTCTGCCCTAATCGACGAGCTCGAGAAGCTTCGCCAGCCTCTTTCCGCCGCTGCCGCCGAAGAAGTCTCCTTCGCCACCGCTCATATCTCCTCCGCCGCTCCGAACGGTGCGGCTGCGGAGACGGAGAAGAAGAGTAGTGACGTCAGCGGCGGCGAAGGTAAATCGGAGGTGGAGGAGCTGTTGAAGCTTCTCTACTTCGGGTCAATGTTCGACGTGAAGTCGCAGAGTGACTTCACATCGATTATGCTCACCAGGAGTCACGAGCGAGGCTGCTGTATCACCTATGATACCGTCACCGATGACGACACTGATCTGCTCGCCGAGAAGGACTTGGATTTGATCTCCTCGCTCAGTGGATTGTTGATCTCTCGCCCCGTCGATTCGAGCTTGTCTCACCAGAATGCTCTGCAACGCTGCATTGAGCACGCTAAGCTCTGGTTGGCTAACTCGGACCAGCCGATCGAGCCGAATGCTAGTGTCACATGTAATAGAGCCCTCATTCTGTATTGTTAGGTTTGCAGCTCAGTGATTTTAGCTCATTTTGACATGTGTGATTTGATTTTTTGTGTAGATGCGAGCTTGAGAGAGAGGCTGAGTAAGATCATGTCGTCGGCCTACTTCACCATCACGCCGGAAATAAGAGCTCCGAAGGAAATGCCGCCGGCTGCTGCTGGGGGAAACTTCTCTCCATTTCAGGTGAGGATTGGAGATGTGGATGCCTCGTTTGTCTTACAGCAGCACAAGGTATAATCCCTGAATCGAATTGAGAAGGCCTTTGATTCTGAAATAATGTTGTAGCTGCTAGATTATTATGTGATCTCAAGTGTGGTTTGATTTGCGAGGCATGCTTTGTTCTATGTAGTTGAATGTGTTTGTGGACATTTTCTTGCTATGCTGCAGTTGTTATTGCTTTCATATATGAAAAATGATTCAGTGTTTGTTCTTCCTGAAATCTATGTTTGGGAAAATTCAATTACAAGCCTCACAGTTCTTACATATATACCCCATCAGTGAATACAGTTGACTTTGAGTGAATGTTGACTACTTGCCAAGAGTAGGGAGTACTTCGTAGTTTTGAGAACAGTTGGAATTTATGTGATAGATGTAATAATGTGGAATATTGTGATTTGATTTTGTATGAACTTCATGAGATCTGGGGTTAAAAGTGACCAATTGTAATTTTGTTATCGAGTCTTAACAAATTGTTGTCTTAGGAACTAGTTTGTTTCAAGAAATTGATTATGTGAACTATACATCAGTAATCAGTGTTTGAGAAATCTACTAAAATGAATTAGAACAGTGCATATTCATTGTGCAACAATGTTTATACAGCATCAATATTTGAGAAACAAATCTTGCTATGATGCATTTTGCCGTAGACAAACTGCAAAATATGTTTAGGAAACAAATCTTGCTATGAGAGTTTCTTGTTGGTTGTACTTCCACTTCCAACTTTTCCTAGACCTTTCTGCTTTTTAAAAGGTAGTTATTGAATCTTATGGGTTCACGGTCCCTGGTTTTGGATGAATGATGCAACTTGAGAGTTGATTATTTGACTCTCTTTGCTGAATATTCTTTCCTTTAATGAGGACACACTTTTATGTAGTTGATAATGTAATGGTATACTCAAATACACCAAAGTTGGATTCTTTTTTTTTTTTTACTCTTTTAATTGGAATTTTCTAATTTGTTTCGCGTCAGAGATGGAGTACTAAGTTCATTCCCTTCAACTTTGTTGATGTGCTGTGTCTGCTCATACCCATCATAGAACTCATCTCTTGGTGCTGTATACAGTCACAGCCCATCTCATTTAAAGTCTCAACCATTGGAATATTATCTTTGCTGTACTGTTGACTGTAACAAAATCTTATCTCATGTTACAGCTCTTCTCGAGTTCAGGTATCTGTTTGCATGCTTTACATTCTTTGAAGTATGTAGAATCTGGATTTTAATTATTATCTGCATAGAATCTGGAAGATGAAGTCTTTAGATCATAATCTAAGCTACTAGAGATAAACTATAGGTATATACATGAATTCAGCTTCAAATATGTTTTTTTTGGTCATCTGCCGACTTTTCAAGTGCTCTGTAGGTTGAAGAGGCACCATCTCATCACCAAGGACTTGAGACTGGTGAAAACCAATCGGGTTCTGTTGAGGAAATTCAGAAGGTGCTCTCAGCTTAGCATTCAGCGTTCAGTTCATCCAGTTTAGCGTTTATTCAGCTTTGAAACTGGTACGTAATCAATTAATACGTTAACGGTTCTTTGTTTGGCAGGATGAAGTAGAGACAGAATATCCTGCCGAGGTGATTTCGTCTCAAGAAGAACAAGTCCAATATGAAACAGAAGTACAGCATAATGAGGGAGAAGGTGAATTTGAGCCGCAGAATGGTTCGAGAAGGCAGTATCAGAACCAAAAAGGTGGACGTGGAGGTGCTCGTAGAGGATTTTCCAATGGTCGTGGAGGCGGAGGTCGAGGCAGAGGAGGTGGTCCTTACCAGAATGGTCGAAACCAGTTCTATGATCATCAGCCTGGAAACTATTATCCAAGGAACTACAGTAGGGGAAGGGGTGGTGGAGGTAACGGGGCAGCTTACAACAACCGTGGTGCGGCTGCGCAAGATGCTCATGCCTCGGCTAACATTGGAGTTGCCTCTTAACTTACTCGTAGTCTTTAATAGGTTTTGCTTCTTACTAGTGGATAATGTGGGTGGTGAAGACGTTTCCTGCTTTTGTTGAAAAGTAAGTTTCTATGGGATAGGGGTTGCTGCTGTTTATGGATTTATCATCCATGAACTTTCTCATTTCTCAGTAGTTCGGCTAATGGGTTTTTTCGGTCTAAAGTTGATACCATCCGGAAATAGAATTCGCAGCTGGTTTTTTGGACTTTTCAGGATGGTTGATGACAGCTTGACTTTCTCATCATCATTGCTTCTATTGTGTTTCACTAGTATCAGATCCTGTAGTCTTTTGATAGTATTTCACGGTCTCTAGAGTTTGTAGAAGTTTAGTACTTTGCATTGTTTTTCCATATGGGTGAGCATCCGTGACTGGTCCAGCCGTCCCGGAATCTTTTAGGTTTTAGTGGCCAGTCGGGTTGCACTTATCTGCCGCATAATTTTTGGATAATTTTTGGTAGGGCAATGGGCCGCAATGCGACCATAAGGTGTAGGCATCAATCTAATATGATATGTGCGAGAAAATATTTAACTTACAATTTCAATCTAATAAAAAAATAGTTCATTAAATTTATAGATTATAATTAATTAAAACAAAAATCTCGTTAAATTGATAAACCTTGAAAATATATAAAGCATTCACATAGTTAATCTTAAATTTTAAACCTCAACTCTTGAATTTTAATCAATTCCTATACCCTAAACTCTAAACATAAAAAATTCAAGAGTTTGATCTGTATCAAGTTAAACTAATGTGTTAAAAGAAAAAAATAAAAAATCTTGTTTGTAGTCGTCAAGTATACACAAAAATTTATAATCTAAGCTTCAACATTAAACCATAAACTATGAACTTTAAATTTTAAACGTTAGCCAATCATCTCGAAAATCATCCAAATCTAATTCAGATGAAGATGAAGTCGTGCATTAATATTACTTGATATATTTTCAATAAGATGTTATCTACGAACTCTACTTAGTTACATGCTGATCAAGGTGCTATATGAACATTTGATCAAGCATTCTTCAGTACAAAAATAATTTTGTTACTAACTTTACGTACTAACATAATTATCATGCCATGCATGTAAACATATATGATCGAACACTGTTTTTTCAATCAAATTAAGAACTAGATAGTTAGTCGATCACAATAGTAACTTTCACATTTGTATTTAAGCTTTGATTTGAATCAAACAAATTGAGTGTTTCAAATCAATCATACTATATTTATTGTATGTTAATATCATGTGAAAAATCATGAAAGTTTCTATTCTAAAATAATCAAATATATTTACAATTGAATAATATAATTTTGCTTATAATTCAATATACTTTAATCAAAATATGGAGCAAATCATGTAAAAAATCAGGAAAGGAAAGTGGTTACCTTTTCTTATATACTTTATGTTTTTATTTAGGCAAAATAGCTTAAATGGTCATTAATCTTTGCCAAAAACGACAGTTTGGTAACTATCGTATGACATATGTCAAAATGGTCACTCTCGCTAAGGTTTCATTTTCAAATTGGTCATTCGATCTCAAATGTCCGTTAAAAAAAGAATATTCCATTCATTTTCAGGGGTATTTTTGTCTTTTTATCCTCATTCGGCAAAAAAATTATTTATTAATTACACTTCTTAGATTGAGTTAATCAGTCGCGTCAACTGAATTAGCCAGTCGCGGAAACTGAGTTTGCCACTCCCGTATTTACAACCCAATCTGAAAATTACTTTGGGTATTTACAACCTAATCTCTGGCCGAAACCGAAGCGAACCACGGCCATAATTTTCCGGCGCTTGTCAAGCAAACCCTGCAAGAACTTGCCCATCCTCACCATCAAGCTCACAATCTTCTTCTCCAATCCCGTTACATCCATCCACTGCAAACAACTCCACACCTTCCTTAATCACATCCTGCAAATTTCGAGCCTCCGCTTGGTTCACCACATCTTCGCCGTAGAACCTCTTCCCCACAATCAACATCGTCATCACATTGAACGCCTACCCTATTGCACTAAATTTGAAATTAAAATCAAAACCCCCAAATTTAACCCATATTCTAATGTCTAGGGTTCTAACCTACTCGGATGAGATGGAGGAAGGGGCGTTGGCGGCGATAGAGGGTGAGTGGGAAGGAGGAGTCGGCGAAAGAGGAGTCACGATAGTTGAGGCAGAGTTAGGGTTGGCTCCGGTGAAGTCAAGCGAGGCTAGATCCTTGTTGCAGCGCGGCGACGATTTGGTGAGGCGACGTCCATTCGCGGCTAGAATGGAGCGATGAGATATTCATGAGGCGACAAGCACCAAAGACAGCGAGGATGAGGCGTCGACAGCGAGGACAGTGGGATGCTACAGGGTCGCGGTAGAGGTGCATGCCGGAGTCGGGATACCACTGTCGATATTTTGTTGTTTGAGAGAGAGAGAGAGAGAGAGAGAGAGAGAGAGAGAGAGAGAGAGAGAGAGAGAGAGAGAGAGAGAGAGAGAGAGAGAGAGAGAGAGAGAGAGAGAGAGAGAGAGAGAGAGAGTAATAATGGTATTATTGTAAATAAAAGAATTTGACAAATAGAAAGACAAATTTATCCCTTATAAGACATATATTTTAACGTCTCAGTTAACGGAGTGACCATCTTGATATACTTTGAGAAAAGACGAGTGACTATTTTGACATATGTCATTCGATAGTGACCAAACTGTCGTTTTGGACAAATATTAGTGACCATTTAAGCTATTTTGCCTTTTATTTAATACATTTCAAGAATTTATTTGCTCTATGATCTTTGTTATTAAAGTTTTTATTTGAATTAAACACAATTAATGGTGCAGTTAAGAAATCAATATTAACTAGTTTTTTGTTCCGATGAACATTAAATTAATTTCCTTGTAGAGTCATTGTTATAAATTATTTTTGAACTTTTAAATATGAAAAATTGACAATCTTTAGATATAAAGGGTATGATCGTCTTCTGATTGAGTTAATGTGTCAAAATAATAATGATGTGGACAAAAAAACATGTCATGTAGAGTTTGAGCCATACATCTCATAGCTTTAATGAGGCCTAAAATCATTTCTCTTCTGGTACCATAGACATATGGAATAATAAGAGCTGATGCGTTTTATCAGCCACACATAATGTTTTTGTTTCATGGATTTGATTAATGCAAAAGTAGTGTGGCCCTAATTGGCCAATTAATCTGACCAGTGAAGAGTTTGATCAAATTATAAGTTAATGGAGAATATATCCCAGTCTTATCTCAAGTCTTCTTCCAAAACTGATGTCCTATACATTGTTTTGACGTCGTAATACAAAACTGTGTGCTTCTTAAATATCACATCTCTATAAGACAGCCTCCTAAACTTAGATATCAAATACAGCCGCATTATAATAAGCATGAATGGGAGTGCACAATACCAACTTAAAGAATTATGTTCGAGACTTGTGATAGCATCAGCAGCAAAATTTACTTCTCTTCGAACATAAACTGATAGTGATACGAGTAAAATGCTCTACGATTTGTGATCGATGTTTATTCCTTTTGTCTTTCGTCTTCCACAAGCACACCAAATTGTCAACTTGTTAAATAAGTCGAATGGATCCTGGATTAGTAATCATCGATCAAAACAAGGGAAACAAAGGTTATATCCATGCCATTGTAGGCTGCTTTTTGTTTAGAGTTGTGTTCGTTCATATAGAGAATGTTTTCCTTTTCAAGTTTTTTTTTGCTTTTCAATCGTATTTCAACGGTCCACACACATTTAAAATGACATTTATACTCAAGTGAATCAGATGCTAATTACAATTTCTGAAGTGCCACTAGTTCCAGGACTATATATCAAGCCAATGGCAGCCACTTTGAACACACACCAATATTCACTGGCGTTATAAGTTTTAGATACAAGTCATACAACATTGCTAGCTAGCTAGTCGGAATTCAGAGAGAATGGGAAGCACCATGTGGAACCGCAACATTGCCAACGACTCGGATGGATCGTCACACGGGAAGAAGTCTCGGATCATGTCATTTCATTCCAAGGACCAGTGGAAGACTCACTTCACTGCCTCCAAACAGAGCAACAAGCTGGTAATTACCTAAGCATATTGATCTTACGTAGTACATAAGCATGTATAATATGTTGAGCTTTTGTTAGCTAATTTTGTGTTTTAATTTGGATGAAGATGGTGATTGATTTCACGGCAACATGGTGTGGACCTTGTAAATCAATGGAGCCGGCCTTGAAAGACTATGCCGAGAAATACACGTACGTTGAGTTCATCAAGCTTGATGTGGATGAGTTACAGGTAATAATCAGAGTAGTTACTTATAAGTGTTGCAGCGTTTAACATAGCTATCTTATTGATGGTTTGATCACTTTGATGTATGCATGCAGGAAGTGGCTATGGAATTTGGAGTGCAGGCAATGCCTTCATTTGTGTTTGTGAAGAAAGGAGAAGTGATCGATAGAGTTATCGGGGCCAGGAAGGAGGAACTTCAGCAGAAGATAGTGAAGCACGGGAGTTAATATGGAACTAGCTAGTTCTGTCCATCGTGACTCTTGAGTAAATGAAGCTCGAAGATTGGAAATATAATTGAGCAGAATAAGAACCAGAATAAGATCGATAGTATATGAACTATATGATCATTAAGGTCTCTCAGTTGGGGGGTTTTGGAGTTTTGATGTGTTCATCAGTTGTTTGTATTCTACGATAAAGAAAAAACAGTTATTTGTATTCTTTTATTTTCATGTTTAAAAATTAAAGCTTGTATTTCTCCAGAGTTTCATTTATCAGATGCTTAACTTTGATCTCAATACTTTGTCTTCACTGTTTCCACAAATGTATGTTTTTAACAACTTCTTCGACTTGGTAGAAGAAAAAGAAAGAAGAAGCATTTTCAGACATGATTGTAAATGATTCTAAAAGTACAAAGCTCAAGATTCCAAAGCTGTAAAGGTACCTGCTTACATCCACACGTCTCTGTATTGCACGAATGGAGCATCACCTTTTCAATTAGTCAAGGACAAAGCGAAGATGATCTCAAAGCAAAACGAAAGAGCTGCTGCAATAAATTTACTTATTCATAAAAACCAACATTGTACAAATGGACCTTAGATCATTTGCACACGGCTATTTCAACTAGTATAGACACTTCTACTAAACAGCCAAAACGTTGCATATTCACAGATCAAATGACTCAATTTAATTAGACATGAAACACAATCTGAATTAGTTATTAGATTCACCTAGCACTCTTCTCAGATCAGCCTCTGTTGAGCTCTGAGATTCCTCGGAAAGATGACGTCAAACTTGATCCTGAGGTTTCCTTTCTTGGTGGGATCCTTGGATATTGGCATTCCCTCATTAGGGACCACCTCCTCATGACCAGGACTTATTATGTCCCTGACCGGAATTGGAAGAACCCTTCCATCCAAGGTTGTCAAATTGACAATCTTTCCGGTGAGAGCCTCGAGTAGAGTTAGCTTCTAATTCACCACAAAATCATTCCCATCTCTCTCGAAAACATCATGAGGCGTCTTGTCGACCACAAATATAAGATCAGCTGCAGCGCGGCCACGTTCTTGGTTTCCCTTCTCCGGAAATGTGATCTTCGTACCCTTCTTCCATCCTGGTTTGATATCAATCTGTTCGATGCAAAAATATCCCTCGCAAAGAGATCCTTCACGCGAAGCAGTCTCTTTTATGATTTCGGATGTTTTAACCGCGTGGGCCGGTTTATCCTGTTTGTGCTTCGTATGCTGACGTGCCACCGTCTCTTGACGGAATATGGACTGATCACAGCCGCCTGACTTCTATATTAAGCGATTAGAACAGGGAGAGTACCAACTCTGCTCGAATAGGTCCTTTTTGCCTAGAAACCTAGGACTTTGATATGTGAATCTCTCGCTAAGCCTTGAAATCGATACTCCACACGTCCTTTCTCGTGCAAAGCAGAGCAATCTCGTAACAGAGTGTTGAGAACACTCGCTCCCTTTGAGTATTCAAGCTCTCAACATACAAGTGACAAGCTCTTCAACTTTTCGGTTGCAATTGCTTCCTTACAGTCGTAATACTTTCACTCGATAGGTGACAAGCACTTAGACTTTCTGGTTGCAAAGAAGATAGGAATCTCAAGGACGAGATGTCCGTCTAGGTTTGTTTGCGTATAGCAAGATTGTTTGATTGATTGGGGGGGGGGGGGCTTCTCATAAGATCCTCGCTCTCCTTATATACTCGCTTAATAATAGTCATTCATTCTATTTCAAATTCCTCTGCTCTTGTAATCACAGTCTGAATCCAACACTAACATACGTGTCGTATCACTCATAGATCTTCAAATATCATCATAACTCTTCCAAGAGTTCTATATAAAGTCAAACTAGTTATGATAAAAATCAAAGCCGCATAGAACCAGCTAATAAGACATAGTTCTAATAGAACTCAAAGTCTTCCTCTAGCGAAGCTCGCTAGACGTTATATAACTTGACTCCTCGCCAAGCACCATTACTACAATGGGCCGCTCGCATAGACCTCGGCCATCCAAGCCCAAAATGAAATTCTTTATTTAGGCCCAAACATTGCCCCTCAGGTCTTGAACTTGGAAATTTCCTGAACAAGCGAAAAGACATGAATATATCTTGACCAATGTGCCCATTGACTTTGAAACGCTATACCATCACTCGAACGCCACGTCAACCAACCCTTCGAAAAAGTATGACGCTCGACTGACACCTCTATAAAAACATCAGTCCACATCCATAAATTTCATCTTTCAACAAAACCCTTTCAATTGCTCAGAACCCTGCACTTTCTAACTCTCTCAGTCAAAAAGATCAGATCTTTCTTTCTCACCGCCATCAACCCTTATTCCTCTGTCTCATTGGCAAGTGGCCACACACAAGCCAAGACGATCTCGCTTGGTACCGGCACCGCCGTGGGCAAGACATTAACCGGTGGGAGGCAGCCGGAATAGCCCAACTTATCGATTTGTGCTTTTCTCTTCCAGCTGGGGGTAACAGAGCCCCATTTGCAATAGCCATGTGCGTTTGGGACTGCACAACAAATTGTTTCCGTCTTCCTTGTGGTGATGTGAGCATCACAATGCTCGACCTTTATACCATCTTTAGAATTCCTGCCTTTGGAAATAACTGGGCTCCTCAAGACCTCCTCCAAACACCTAATCAAGCCTCTCCAGAACGCCCTTCATCCTACTCCTCCTGGATGAAACATTTTGCTCGCGAGGAAAGAAATACACCACAGGGAGGAATAGCCTTTCTGGAATATTGGCTAGCAAAGTACTTGTTCTGTTCAACCTCTGCAAAGGTTACCAAGACATGGACCAACCTCGCTGAACGTCTTTTCCACAATGAACAACTAAGCTTGGTTGAGCCCGTCCTCGCCTACATCTATTATGGCCTCAGGCGAGTAACATTATCAAAGCTTGATCTGAACCAACCAGGACCACTGTGGATGGTAGAACTCTGGTTGCAAATCTACTTCCCCAACTTCTGCCCCTCAGCAACCCCTCACTATGAAGAGCACAAGCTGCTAGGGCAATCATTGGTTTCCACAATGCCTAGGACTAAGCATTGGTCCTTTCTCAACTGCTTTAAGTATCTCTGTTCGCATAAGGACTTCCCTCATACTGCAGTTGAGAAAGTTCTGAGTCGTCGCTATCCTGGCCTCCTCGCAAGTGGATTCATGCCCTCACCTGAACAAAATGTTCACGCGAGGAACTTATTCATTCGGTTCAACACTTGTCAAGACCTGCAAATTCCAGACTCAGTAAGCTCCGGGTATGAGCTCTATGCCCCAAACCACTTCTGTAGACAGTTTGGGCTTAGCCAGCATGCTCCTATGCCCCTCGCCTGCTCTGTTAACAAGTATACTCTCTGGCGAGGAAACAACAAACCTGTTGCAGCCGAAATACGCGACGAACACTTTGGCTTTCTAATGGTGATGCCTCCAACAATTACAAAGCCACTATTGATATCAAGGTCGGTCCCTCCCTCGTATCTCACATGGTGCTCCCAATTCTGGGATGAAAAACGAAACCAAGGACCAGACCTATGTTTTGCTGCTATCTTTCATGAATTCAGCCAGAAATTCTCGCTTAAAGTAGACTTGGCTGCACTAACTGGACCACACCTCAGTACAAGTTCTTCCCCATGGCCACAAGTATGTCTCTTCACCCAAAAATTGCCACATATATTAGCAACTTTTCGGATCATAATTGATCACTCCTTTCTTCCTCGCACAGCACAACCCTGAACCAGATCTGACTGTGGCCATACAGTCCTTTAGGAAAAAAAGAACAAAGCGTTCTGGATCCTCTGTAAGTATTTTAAACTACTATCTTTCCAGAACAAACTGATTTTACCACTGATCCTGATACTAACCCCAATCCCCTGACAGTCTCCAAAACACAAGAAGCTTAAATTGAAGACCCCAGAGACTGAAAGTGGAGTTTGGCTGGAATCACAGATCATCAGCAGGGACAAACAAACAAGACTCACCGCTCAAGCTTTCCTTGCCTCATTTGATCAGAGGAGTAGCAAAGCCTCAGGGTCCAGTGCTTGCTCAGCCATAGCTTTCACTATTGCACACTAGTTTTGTGCAAATCCAGACAGCACACCTACACTCTCCCAGTTCGATGACCTCCTAATTCAAGGTTCAAGGGAGTGGCAGGAATTATGCAAGAACGAGTCCCTTGCGAGCAAGTACCCAGACCAACATTTTGATCTAGACACAATCTTGAAGGCGAACATCAGACCGCTTCAATTCTCATCTGATGACTCCTTCGTTGGGTACTTTGACCCTAAAAGGTTTACAGCCCTGAATGGATTTCCTTCTTTCGATGGCCTATGGGAACAAATCCAGAAAAGCCAGAAGCCACAAGTTTACATAGTGAGGTTGAATGATCACTTCTTCGTCCTCAAAGCTGAAGACGAAGCATACTATATAATTGACTCACTAGGAGAAAGGCTCTCTGAAGGAAACTGTAAAGCCTTCATTTTGAGGTTCGATGAGTCCAGCATCATATTCAGCAACGAGGACAGGCATACAAATCCTGAAATCTTTAACAGCCACAAAGAATGCTGCAAGGATTTCATAGTCCAAATCCTAGCCGGAATCCATCGAGCAGAACTCGAGGAGGAAGAGAAGAAAAAGCTTGTGGATCTTGATATTTTGTTTAGGCGTCTGCAAATCGAAGTTCAATCCTGCTTCATTCCTTCCTCCTCTGGCGAGGGCCCCAGTACTCAGAATGAACAAGCCATTCCAGAGCCTGAGCGACAAATTATTTCCTCGCTAGAGCGCACAGTTGAACAACCACAAATTCTGGTCGAAGACAATCCAGAAGGCGAAGAACCGAGTCCTTCCTTGCCAGAGCAACCAGTTCAAGTAATTGAAGAAACACAGCCACTGTCTCCCCAACAAGTAAGAACTCTATACCCTTACCTCTAGATTAATGATTTCTAAATTGGTCCTGACATGACCTGCTATTCATATTGTAGTTCAAACTTGTTCCTGTGGACCTGGACGTTCACGAGACAATTCCCAACAGTCCAAGGAACCAGGCGAACACGTTAGGCGAGCCACTTATAATGGCTACTGGGGATCAGCCTGACAATGCCTCAGGTGTCAACGATGAAGAATCTGAATCTCAAGTCCAAGAAAGTCCTAAACCATCTTCATCGCAAGAAAAGAATCCTCAACTGCTCAGTGTACAAGAGTCAACCACCAAGATACAAGAACTTGTAGGCAAACTGAGTACACTAAGCTCCTTCTGACACCAAAGCCCTGCTTCGAAAAATTCTCTCAGGGCCCTTAGATTCTCCAAAAGACATTCAGGCCATCCACAAACAAGTGAAAACCCTGCAAGCCACTGCCCCAGCAGACTTCATCCCTCGCCTGGACGAACTAGAAGAAAATCTCTTTGAATTCCAGCACCAAAGCGAAGTCTTCCAAGACCTAACACTCGAGGTTGGGCGCAAGAACGAAGTAGCGGAAACCTTGGAGCAAAAAACTCACAAGGAGACAGAGAGAATTCAGAAGCTTCTGGAGGATAAATTTACCAAGGATGAGACTTTAGCAACCAAACGTGCCAAAATAAATGCTCTCGAAGCTGAACTCACAACTCTTAGAGCTGAAGTAAATGCATTGGAAACTGACGTCCCCAGTTATCAGGACGAAATGCATCACTTTTTGATGGAAGGCGAGACCCGAGCACAACTCCTGCAAGAGGCATGCGACGAAGCCAATGATGCTCGCCTAGCAGCTCACCAAGCCTGGATGACCTCAGAGATGGCTAAAATCTCGATAAAAAACTTCCTCCTTCAGTTGTAAAATTTTTGGGCCTCAGATGTAGGCCTCATCTATTTGTCACCAACATTAAACTATTTATGCATTCAAATCGTTTTGATAACAAAGTTTGAATTGGGTCCAAAGACCAAATTGGGCCTCTCAATAAGCCCCTTTCCTAATTTCGATCCAGCCTCGTTTTAGGCTGTAATTAATTTTGACTATTTTGATTGTTCAACAATAAATGAAATTGAATTCTAAGCTTGGAATCCGTATCGCGTCCAACAATAAAAAATCTTTTGAAATACGTTTTACCTGCCCCATAAATCTCCTCATTTATCATGCACTTCTTGCGAGTAGATAAACCGTCTTCAGGGTCCACTCTTATTTGGACACGTATTCTCTATTTTCAAGCATAATTACTCTCGCGAAACCAAACCGGTGTGACTCCTATTTATAAAAGGTTTCCCTTTCCTTTGTGTTATGAACCAATCCTTTCGCAAGAATGAATTACCTCACTGTTTATTTGTTCTGGTCTTCCTACCCAAAGAAACCTCCAGATAAATCTTTTCATGTTGTGTTCCTTAGATAGCAATATCCATGTCCAAACCTGGACTAGATAGCAATATCTATGTCCAGGCGTTGCCTTGGCTATCCCAACTTGTGTCAGTAGAAGAAGGGAGAAGCCACAATCCCGAGGTGAATTCCTCTTCGTCCTCCTCCAATGCACTCGCTCGGTGTCCATATGTACTGGAGGTGGAAGGCCTCTTCAATGTGGCCTGCAATAGATGGGGAAAGATGGGGGTGTCACCCTGGGAAGAAGGCAACAAACGTCAGGGCAGGTGCAAAGGTCTTTTGTACTGATGCACCTCCTGCGTTCAGATCCTCCCCATCCCTCATCGAGGTCGATCTCCATGTATACATATTTGATACATCTACCTCAGGGGATGGTAAACAACGCAGAGGATCTTGTGAAAAACAAACTTTTATTTTATTTCTCTGTTGTTGATTCAAGTTTGTTTTTCCGTATGGTATCAGAGCTTGAGGCCGCAAAGCCTTTGTATTCTTCCAAGTATTGAATGTTCTATTTGAAGTGTAAAAGTTCCTTGTATTGATAAACTCATATACAGTTTGCTCAAAACTTAGGCCACAAAAACTGGCAAATATGAACTTTGACTTGGAAGAAAAACCATAAAAATTACAAAAATTTGGCCTCGAGTACAGGCCCTAACTTTTTAACCCCATAAATAGGCTATTATAATGTACATAATCCTCGGTATGTGTTGCCCCTGTAGTTTACTTATGCGAGAACATAAATAAACTAGATTAAGCTGTAGTTGGAGGATCCTTATACTCCCAAACAGGTTGTATGAATTTCTTTAGGTAACGACCATTTATTGGGTTCGCGTGTATAGTACCATCTCGATCTCGCAAGCGAACTGCTCCTTTTCCCAACAGTCGATCGATAATGTATGGTCCCTCCCATTTCTCTGACCATTTACCTCGTCCTTCAGTCTTCTCCCCAACAGGCAAAATGACTCGCCAGACAAGTTCTCCTTCTACAAAACTCATGCCCCTTGTACGTTGGTCATAGGCACGAGCCACCTTTTGTTTCTCAGCACGTAGACTATCATAAGCTTGTATACGTTTCTCATCTAAGTCTTCATGTTCTTGCCACATCGCTTGGACATAGTCTTCACCGATCAAGTTGTGTTGCTCCATCACGCGTAAAGACTGAACATTGATCTCCAAAGGCAAGACTGCATCGTTGCCAAACATTAATACATAAGGAGTTGTACCTGTGGGTGTCCTCTTACTAGTCCTATAAGCCCACAAAGTATTAAAAAGTTCTTCATGCCACAGTCTGGTATTGCTCGCGAGAATCCGTTTGAGGATATGAATAATGATTTTATTGCTCGCTTCAGCTTGACCATTGAATTGGGCATAGTATGGAGAAGAGTGAAGAAAATGAATCCCAAGATCCTTCATTAGAGTATCTACTTCTCCAGACATGAATGCAGCCCCACGGTCTGAAACAAAACTCTCAGGAATTGCTGTTTCTGTGTTCATGCGACGCATCTCCTGTTTTACAAGTTTCTTCCCTTCTATGATGGGAAAATTGTGACAAACCAAGTCTGATGACAGGCCAGGCATGTCGTCGTATTTCTCTGCAAAACAATCTGCATATTCTCGTAGCAATTCAACAAGCTTGAGTCTCTCCTCAGGCTCCAGGAAGGTACTAATAGCCACAGAGATTGGCTCTTCATGTGTCCCAATATTGATGTGTTCAATGGGATCCTTGACTTTAGGAGGTAGATCATCTAAAGCTGCGGGAGCTAATTTAATCTCGTCCTCCTCCTCTAAGTCTTGCAAAACGTCTTCATCCACATATTCCAAGGCTGCAACCATTGGAACCTTCTCAAAGACTTGGCTTTCTAACAGAAAATTATGAAAGCGTTCATGTAGAGAAAGACAAGCCTCAGCCTCTATATCTGATAGAGACCCAATCATGGAGAACGTTTGGACGGTAGCTCAATGGTGTAGGGTCTTTTACTATCTTGAGTTGCTTGAAGTATACCCCACTGAGCTAATTCAGAGGCTGTAACACCAACGGGGCGGCCCTTACTGTCGACGCCACATACCTCCAATGGCCTAAGGTCACTGTGGTAATATCTAGCTTCTAATGCATTAGCAGAAACGGAATATGGACGAGGGTCAGCATTGACAAGTTCTGCCTCGCCTGACTCCATGTTCCAGAGTAGCATCTGCTGATGAAGTGAAGAAGGTACACAATAGCTTCGATGTATCCAGTCACGCTCCAGAATTGCACTATATGGAGATGTGCACTCTACCACAAAGAATGTGTAAGTGCCTGAGGCCAGCCCTATGTGTACCTGCAAGAAGAAAATTCCCAAGGTCTTGATTATGCTACCCTAAAAATTTCTGACACTCAGCGAGGTCTCTTGGATAGCAGACTTGGGAACGCCTATTAAGGCCATTGCCTTAATGGTGATGATGTTAACCGCTGCCCCTGAGTCCACTAGGAGTTTATTCAATTGAATTCCTTGGACTTGTCCTGTGACATATAACGGCCGCATATGCATGGCCATCTCAATAGTGGGCTTGGAGAACATCATCTGTCCTTTTGTGTGTGATGAATCCATCTCTGGTAGTTCAACCAGTGTTGAATCATTTGGTAGCTCTGGTTCTTCATCTGGTAATACCACGCTGTTGATGTTCTTGGATTCACCTTTTGGTGTTGACGGAGACAAAGCATATTTAGAAGATAAGATATACACCATGTTAATGGCGGAAGTGTCTTCCTCGATACAGTCAAGTGCTTCTTCATCTTCATCCTCACCGTAATTCACCAACTGCTCATCGTCGTCGTAGTTATCATCTCCAGCCAGATGTCCATCCTCGTTAGACATTGTGGTTACCTCGAGATGGGCTACTTGCTGTATTGGATCCTCAGGAGTAGGATCAATGGCTGCTGGTAGTAGTAGTAGTGGAGTTTTTTCCTTGGGAGCGGGGATCAATTTTTGGGCCTTCTCTTGCTCTTCCACAACTAAAGGCCTGGGTTTCCATCGCAAGACTGGAGGCTTCCTTGGAGTGTTCTATTTCTGCATGTCCCATGTTCCCTGAGGGGGTGTCTTTAGCCCTACTGTTTTCATCGTGTCCTCCTCAAATGTGAGGCGTCTCCTTACTGGCTGTCGTTTTGCAGTTTCACGATGAATCTCCTGAGTAGATTCAGGCTCTTTACCTTTAGACCCTAACTCTGGGTTTCGTTCGAAAACTCCTGGTCTTTGGGCTCTCACCTTAGGCTCGCGAGACTTCTTCCCAAAGACCACCAATGGGTTTGCTGCAAGGGTGTTCAATCTCCTTTGCAACACTTCTGGAGGAAACTCCAGATTTTCCTCTTTGATCAGGCCAGCCTCATAAGCATCCAATGCTTATGAGGCTGTCGTTTTGCAGTTTCACGATGAATCTCCTGAGTAGATTCAGGCTCTTTACCTTTAGACCCTAACTCTGGGTTTCGTTCGAAAACTCCTGGTCTTTGGGCTCTCACCTTAGGCTCGCGAGACTTCTTCCCAAAGACCACCAATGGGTTTGCTGCAAGGGTGTTCAATCTCCTTTGCAACACTTCTGGAGGAAACTCCAGATTTTCCTCTTTGATCAGGCCAGCCTCATAAGCATCCAATGCTCTCTTGGCCCTACCAAAGCGTCGTTGAAGGTTTCTCCTCTTGCTTGGAGTTACCTCAACGGTTTTTCCCTTCTCCCTTACGTACCAAACATCTTCATTTGTAATATTTCTTGAAGCTGGAGGTATATATGGCTTCGCGAGCGTACTTGCAACTTTAGACTCAGGTGTTTTAGCCAAACTGGCTTGGTCTGTTGCTCGCGAGCGCTTGGGAGCTGGTGTATCCCTTTGTCTTGTTTGCTGGGGCTGATGATCTGTACTCGAGAATAGTTCTGGGAAAGATTTGGCTGCCTGAGCCAGCTTCTCATAAGAGATCTTCAGTCCACTTCTTAGTTTACAATGAGCACAAAGGGCTACTGGCGATTCTGCTTTGGGGTCCACCTTTTCTTTTCCTTTATTTCTTGGTGTGTAAGATGTATTCTCGCCAGCAGTTGGTTGGTCGTTGGACTGTTTTCTTTTATTTGATTTGTCACGTGTTAGTTCCAACATTCCAACCATCATGGGCATGGGGGCCGTCAAGCCTAGCGAGAGGTCTTGTTCTATCTCTATCACTCCCTCGTCAAGCAGCTGTATCTTGTACTTCAAATCTCTACAAGCAGCTGTAGTGTGACGTCCCCATCTGTGGTGGTATCGACAATAGGACAAACCCCTAACATCCTCAGGATGTGGGTCAGGTGCTCCCCAATTGTCAGGAACCACAGGTATTCCTTCTAGGCATAGCTTAATGAATATCTCCTCTCGCCAGGACGCGTCATATGTTATTCGAGTCCGGTTAGGTCGGACGAACGCTATATTTCGGTTAGACCTTCGCCTTGACCACTTCTTCGCATGAGTTGGTTTAGTTTGACTACCCCTTGAAGAAGTGCCACTGGCGGGAGAAGTTGTAACTGGAGGAGATGGTGTTCTATGAAGATATTGTGGGTGAAAATCCACCTCGCCCCTGTTGTTTATTTCAATCACTTCCCAGTTGATCAAGCCTTGGATTTCATCTCTCAAGGTGGAACAAATCGTTGTTCGATGACCAAAGTGATTGTGAAATCTGCAGAAGTGCTGGGCTGGTTCTTTATACCGTAATTGTCTAAGCTCAGTAATTGGGTAAAAAGAGATCAGCCCCATGTCCTTTAGCCTATCAAAGAATTCTTCTATCATATCCAATCTGAATGAATAGGCTAAAAAGGAAGACTGATTCCAGGCCTCCACTCCTTCAAGGTGCCTATCAGGTGAGGTCCAATTCACATCAACCATATTCATCTGTGGAGTAGGAAACGGCTCGGAATCCACTAATGCAGCTATTTTGGACGAACCTTCCAATTATAATCTTCCCTCATTGATCCACTTCTGGATCTGATCTTTAAGCTTAATACAGTCCTTTGTAACGTGGTTCCATGCTCCATGGAACTTACAATACTTCTTACCCTTTAACTGCTCAGCTGTGGGAAGTGGTCCAAAGTCTGCCTTGACTACACGCAGACTATACAACTCGTCCAAAATTTCATGAGCCATATTGGCATCATAGGTGTACTTCTCAAATTCTGGCTAAGTGAAAGCCACCGTTGAGAGCTTGATTGGACCCCTAATTTTTTGGAGCTTGCGAGGTTTTAAAACTTTGTTTGTTGATAAGTCAACAGCACCCACCTGCTCGCCATCAGAGTCCGACTCCTGGTCGTCTACACCTTCAATATAAGCCATTGTCTTTGGCTTCAACCTATCATAGGTTTGGCTACTGTACGTCCCTTTGGACGCATTCCTTCTGTTATCTCTCTCCTGCATGTTGCTATGAGCTTTAGTCACAGCCGTGATGAACTCATTCAGAGAGAAATACTTGCTGTTTAAGAATAGCTGATGGAACGTGTCCTCCAGACCATTCTTGGCCATCTCGACCACCTCTTCCTTACTCAGAGGGGTCTTACATAGATTATACTCTGACCGGAAACGATGCAGGAAGGTGACCGGACTTTCTGTTACCGATTGGCTCAAGGAAGCCAGCTTTCCTACACTAGTCTATGGCCTTGCAGTTCCAAAGTGATCTATGAATAAGGCCTCCATATCCTTCCATTCACTGATCGAACCATTCTCTATTCCAGTATACCACACAAGGGATGATCCTGACAACGATGACCCGAAAACTCTTAATTTGAGCCCTTCATCTTCGGCAAATTGGCCTAACTGCAAAGTAAAATAGGCCAAATGTGTTGCCGCATTTGCATCATCATCACCAGAGAAAGTCTGGAAGGTTTGGTGTTTGTAGAATTTTGGCCATCGCCATTTGTTAGGATCATCTTTCATCGGAGGAAACGGTGTCTCATAAGTTTCATGCATCTTGGATAATTGTATGTTACAATCATCCAAGAACTTATTCAACCGTTGCTCCCAAGCAAGAGGAAAAGACTCCGCTTGCCTAGTTTTCCTGGCCAAGTCCGATACAGATTTGGTTAGAGATCCTATGTCTTTGTCTACCCTTTGTGATAGAGTTGCCGCGTATCGGCGGTATTCTTCCAATCCTTTGTCCATTTGGCGAAGGATATCTACCCGTAGTTTATCTTGACCTTCTACCAAACTAGTCACCTGGGCCCCCATGTCCTCTCTCTCCTCTCGATCTTGATTTAACTCTGCCCGTATCGCTTGGATACCAACTGTCGCTGTATCTACTAAGTGGGCCTGGGTGTTGAGAAATTCTGCATGTTGCTCGATTTTCTGTTCGAGCACCAAATGGTGATTAGTCTGGTGAATATCTCGCCTGGCTGCATAAGCCAGGTATTGTTCGAGCGTAAGCCCTGTTATTTCCGCCTCACTCAAAAATTGGAAAGTCATGGTATCGAAGTTGTTAGCGAAAATAACTTCAACCGCTTGATTACTTAATGAACGACACTCAGTAGATGTGTGTTCACGGTAAACTAGTTGTGGATGCTTGCGACACTGAGGATAGACCCTTCGATAAGGATCTTCAATTGTCACTTAAAGATGCAAAGAGATATAGTCCCACTGAGCGTGCCAAAATGTTCGATGCAAAAATATCTCTCGCAAAGAGATCCTTCTCGCGAAGCAGTCTCTTTTATGATTTCGGATGTTTTAACCGCGTGGGCCGGTTTATCCTGTTTGTGCTTCGTATGCTGACGTGCCACCGTCTCTTGACGGAATATGGACTGATCACAGCCGCCTGACTTCTATATTAAACGATTAGAACAGGGAGAGCACCAACCCTGCTCGAATAGGTCCTTTTTGCCTAGAAACCTAGGACTTTGATATGTGAATCTCTCGCTAAGCCTTGAAATCGATACTCCACACGTCCTTTCTCGTGCAAAGCAGAGCAATCTCGTACCAGAGTGTTGAGAACACTCGCTCCCTTTGAGTATTCAAGCTCTCAACATACAAGTGACAAGCTCTTCAACTTTCCGGTTGCAATTGCTTCCTTACAGTCGTAATACTTTCACTCGATAGGTGACAAGCACTTAGACTTTCTGGTTGCAAAGAAGATAGGAATCTCAAGGACGAGATGTCCGTCTAGGTTTGTTTGCGTATAGCAAGATTGTTTGATTGATTGGGGGGGCTTCTCATAAGATCCTCGCTCTCCTTATATACTCGCTTAATAACAGTCATTCATTTTATTTCAAATTCCTCTGCTATTGTAATCACAGTCTGAATCCAACACTAGCATACGTGTCGTATCACTCATAGATCTTCAAATATCATCATAACTCTTCCAAGAGTTCTATATAAAGTCAAACTAGTTATGATAGAAATCAAAGCCGTATAGAACCAGCTAATAAGACATAGTTCTAATAGAACTCAAAGTCTTCCTCTAGCGAAGCTCGCCAAACGTTATATAACTTGACTCCTCGCCAAGCACCATTACTACAATGGGCCGCTCGCATAGACCTCGACCATCCAAGCCCAAAATGAAATTCTTTATTTAGGCCCAAACACAATCTATAAGGTTTCCTCAATTGTCTTTGACTTACTGCATAAGAAATCATATACCACTAAACTTTAGGCTAAAGAAAATTACTTGATCAAGTAACTTGCTTTTTTAACAAGCAAGTTAATAAAGCTCCTTCTACAATCATACATTTCAACAGAAATTTAGTGATTTAAATCATAAAACGGATAGTGTTCCTTTGAAAAAGTTGTAATCTTGACAATTAATTTAAGACTAGTTAGGATCATACATTCATATAAGATCAAATAGCTGCAAATCCAGTAAACGTTGCAATCCAATCACTTTGGATCAGACAAGTTTTCCCTAACATATTTCAAAGTGTAGAAGAATTGAAATCCAAGCAGGGTAAAAGAGAGAGAAAACTCACCCAATGTCATCAGGAACAGTTCTAGAGATCTTCACTTTCTTCCTGCCTCCTCTATAAAGCTCCTCCAAACTACACACCAACTTACTCTCCACCGCCGCAACAACCTTCTTCCCACCGCCACCGCCACCTCCTCCACTCTTCTGACTTCGACCACTACTACCCTTTTCCCCGCCGCCATTACAAGTCTTCTTAAACGCCCTCTGCCAACTATTGTTCATTTTCTCGGCCTTGAAAAACTCGGCAAAAAAATCGTCATGATCCAGCCAACCCGAGCTACCGGAGTCAGAGTTGAGCCCCTCCTCGCCGTAAACATCATAGATCTGATGCTTCTCCGGGTCACTGAGTACATCATAAGCCTAACAGAGCTGCTTGAACTTGGCCTCTAAAGGTCCTAGAGGGGGGTGAATAGGTCTTTTATCTCTTTTTCACTTAAACTGTTCTTGGGGATAGCATAATTGCAACCTATCCCAAAATATAGGATACGAGTGTTTAAACAGTAAAGACAGTAAGTAAAGAATAACACAAACATGTTTTTGTTAACGCAGAAATCCTACAACCAGGATTAAAACTGCGTGCCCCTAACTCTTGAGGGACAAACCTTTCCACTAACAAGTAACACACACAATTACAAGATTCTTGTACTCTTGGGATACATAGCCCGTATGATATCCTAACTAGTCTGACTATCAGTTCTAAACAGAACTACACTACTTGATTTATGTGTTTACACCTTGGAAAATATCTAGAAGCATCAACTCAGATCTTAACTACTTTCAAGTTAAATCTTCTTGATCTACTTCTTCGGGTTGAGCATCTCCATACCTATCTCAATGGAATGCACTATGCAATGATGCATATGGGTTTTGAAAACGGTTTTTATGCTTGAGAATCTATGACTTACATGCACAGCAAGTAGCAATGAAAGACACAGAAGGAGAAGAGAAGAGAAGAGAGAAAACAACACAGTTTTTGTGCTCTCAAAGAATCACCCAAAAATAATAACCCACTCAACCAAGGAGTCAAGACTGCCTTGGAGTCCTTTATATAGACAGAACATCTTAGTTACTTTTGACAGTAAGGAGAACGTGCTGGATAGCCCAGAAACCAGCCTATGGCAGACCTAAAACTGACTTTCAGTTTTAAAGGACAAAAGCATGTTTAAGAGACAACACACAAAGTCAACTCTAGGGTTTTCATTTTAGGCAAAGTGTGTTTAGGAGGGAAAAGTTTTTCCAAACTTTATACCAGAAATGGCCAAACCAGTTTCAGCAAGAAGCACGTTATGTTTTACAAAGACAGACTATGGGAAGGCAAAAATCAGTCCAGCTGTAAAGCACAAAACAGATTTCCCAAGAAATCACATGTGAACCTAAAAGCAATTTTAACCAAAAGTTCTTCCATAATTCAAACACAACTTTTGCAAGGTCAACTACCGTACACCCTAAGCACATGTATTCTGAATCAAAGATAACCTAAGCTGCAGAATGTCACACATGAACACGTTCCAGAATATCAGCAGAATGACAGGGATGCAAGTATAGGGTGCTATCCTAAATGAAAAACATGTTATGTATATGAATGATCAACCTTTTTTTCCATGAGATTGATAGATAGTGTCAACCACTTCAGTTCTCTTCATTGATGTTCCTTCAGTCCATTATGTTTTGTCCAATACAAGAGATAGCCAATCATAAGTATGCCTTCAATCTCCCCCTTTGGCATTCCTTGACAAAACACAATCTTCAAAGAGTGCCTGCATCAAAAAGACTTAAAAAAAACGCATATGTAGCACAAAGTATCCATAGCACTTGAACCAATTAGTTCAGTACTCCCCCTGACTGGTTTACCATGATAGGAACATAAGTACCTATCCCAGCCAATTAGTTCTCCCCATAACTTCCTGTCCCAGAAAGTTAGTTCTCCTCCTTTTTGTCCAGGAAAGACAAAGGGTCAGATAATAGAAAACCATAGTTATAGTTAACATTGTTTGGGAACAGATCACAAAACCAAAAAGATGTTCAGAGAGAATAGGACAGAGACATAGGAGTAGAAACAAAAAGAGTGCATAGGGTAGAGAGGAAGAAGCTTCTAAACAGCATAACCGGATGCATCACCGACAACATCATCGTCCTCAGCACCAATCTCCCCAAGGTGGATAGTTGCACCGGAGTCTGAAGGAGAGAAACCAACAATGCTGTCCTCAGGAGGGGAGGAGACAATGGGCTCCTGAGCAGGAACTGAGCCAGCCTGACTTGAGACGAGGATAGAGATTTTAGACTTGAACTTCTCGAACTGCTCCATGAGGTGCTCCTTGAGGGCCTTTACAGCAGATGATACCATTGATTGTACGGCCGCCTTCAAGAACTGCTGGTCCATGGGCTTTACATATTCATTCGATTGATGTGCAGATTTATTGATGGTGAGAACATCCATCAAACAGAGTTCTGGACCAAGGACGTCTCCTTCTCAAAGAGGAACCTCGGCATCACCGCAAAACTTGGTGATGAGGCAAGGAAACACCAATGCCTTGCCGAATGAGCTGCGGTGGCTCACACCAGCGGTCCTAATAGCTTGGAACATGAAGTACTCAGCAGGGATAACTGGTCAAAGTGGGTCGTGACTGAGGTATGCCATTAATACCGCTTGCTTTTGGGAATCTTGCTGGTTTGAGAGGCTGGATGAAACAGAGACTTAACCAAGAAGCCCAAGGCCTTGAACCATTCGGTCATATACCTGCTGGAGAGAAAAGTGCCAAGGACCGGTTCCACGGGAGGGGAGGAGTACAGTCGAGGAGCTAAATCTTAAATTGAGAGAGAGGTTGAATATGCAGTATAGCTTTGTAGGACACCATCAGCTGAGAGCGAGAGAGACAGAGCACGACGTATCCCGGATGGAGAGAAGTTGACTTCGATACCACGCATATTGACACATACTTGTTGCTTGGAGCGCAGACGAACTTCAGCGGAGACTGTCTCAGGGAAGTTGGCATAAAACTCTTGCACTAAGGTACGATTGTACCTAGGCAGGGAGCTCAACGCTGTCACCCATCCCAGACGGGAGACTAGGGAGAGCAAAGCAGGATGCAAGGAGGAGAAAACGATAGGTCGTTCCGTAACTATGGGGCGATTCATAGTGATGTAACCAAACAGACTATAGGCATCAGAGGAGACAAAGTGAGACCTTGGAGGGAGCGAAGGAGAGACACCCAGACGAGGCTTTAGAGGAGCTTTGGATCTTGGCTTGGTTGCCACAGACTTGCCCTTTGACGCGAGAGGAGTGGATGCAGCCGGTGCCTTAGCTTTAGAATGGGTGACCCGCTTACCCTTGGGTTCAAAGGAAGCCAGAGAAGATCCATAAGAGCATATGGTGGTCATAGCAGTACGCTTGCGTTTCCCTGGAGGAGGATCCGAGGAGAGATGGTGAGAAGCAGCAGCAATAGGGGATGCTGATGAAGGAGGTGCAGCCACGGGGGATGCCGATGGAGGAGGAGGTAGATCTGGTTCCATAGTGACCTAAGGTGGAGATGGTGGTGGAGACGGTACCATAGAGGCGGATGGCATAGACTTGGGCTCCTTTTCTTGCTTGACGGAGCCTTTAGAAGCTCGCCGGTGACGCTGGTAGGTGGCAGTGACTGTTGGTGGTACCAGAGGAGGCCGTTTACTTCCAGTGGCTGGGCTTGGTGGAGTTTTCCGAGTAGGAGGATGAGGAAGAAGAATCACTTCTTCAGGGATGAACGGATCAATATTGGCCATGGGAGAGTTTGATGACTTGGCGGTTTGAGAGGAGGAGTTATTCTTCTTGCCGTTTCTGATTCGGACCATTTAGTGAAGATAAAGAGGAGAGAAACGGAAGTGAAACAGACCAGAGAGAGAGAAAAGGGCAGTGGAATCGAGACCAACTCTACTCAAGAATCCTTGAACCAAGAGTTTTCTCTTCTTAAACACACAATCTCCACTTTTAAATTCCTGTGTAGTCAAGTCAGCAATAAAGAGTAACAGTGTCTTATCCCTAGGAAAAGCACACATGCAGCCTAGAAAGACTCATCAAAAGCATATAAAAGACTACCATGCATGTATACCTCTAATATCCATTGGGATATTTGGGATACCCTGAATAATAGAAGGTATCGATGTACGCACCAGCACATTGACAACTCCCCCTCACGTGGTGCATAAAGAAAACACAAAAGATTGATTTCAGGAAATGTGTACAACCTGTCAGCATGAACCCTGTGATGGAAACAGTCAGTAAAATCCTAGATATCAGAAAAATTTAAGCAAGACTCACAAAAACGTGACACCTAATTTTCATGTCTTGATGGCTCAAATTTTTCACATGAGTATATGACTACAAAGTAATATCAATGCTATGTTCTTAAAAATCATTCCTTGAAACCATAAGAAGTGTGTGTGTGAAAAGTTTCATCTAAGGAAGTACAAGTTTGGAGCATCAAATGAAATGAGGACATCAAGAGTAATCATGTGACTTTGTCACAACCATTTTGAGAGTTCTGGAATTTCAGCATATCAAGGACTTTGTCCCAACTTGGCCTTTGGCCGTTGTCACTTAAGTTCAAGGCATTTTTGCCATGATTTTTAAATTTGGCCAATAGCTCATCTGAGAAATACGTCATCATAGATCCGTGTAGCAGAGTAGTTATCATTATGTCCTGAGCGCAATGCTCGAAAGAATAATATGTGTTCCAAAGACACTAAGTGGATAACTAGTCCAAACCCATCGAAGGATAGATAACATCTCAGGGATCCCCACTGGTTCCGATTAAGGTGCACCCAGCAAAAGACTAGCCCATTCATTTACGTTGTTCATTTATCAGTAATCACCAGATTAACACTTTTTAGTTCTTCAGTAACCAGTTCAACTCATCTCAGTTTTCTAGCTCAAACAGTGTACACCCCACAAGAGTAACCTTTGTGTGCAAATATTCTTTCTAATTCCAAGAATGATTCAGACCACAAGCACTAACATTCTTAAGGGCATGGATGCATATACACAAGTGAAAGATGCAGCAAGTGTCTATCAAGAAACATGAAATAATGACACAACACTTCAGGTCAAGTTAAGAAATATTTCCAGGGATGCATACACACACAGACTCGTATCCCAGCGTGAGCCAACATTTATTTTCTGAGAATTATTTCATAAAGGAAAGTGCTGAAAAATAAATTTAGACCAGTGAATGAGATATTTCAAGTGATGGTGCATACACCAATAACCTTCCTAAGACTTTCAAACCTCATATTGTCCAAAGGCTTAGTGAACAAATCAGCCAATTGTTGTTCAGTTGGAATAAATGTCATTTCAAGCTGATTATCTTCAACCAAGTTTCGAATGAAGTGATATCTAATCTCTATATGCTTGGTCCTAGAATGCAACACAGGATTTTTTGAAATATTGATTGCAGAGGTGTTGTCACAGAACAGGGAAAACATACCTTGCTCAAACCCGTAGTCGCTTAGCATATGCTTCATCCAAAGAAGTTGGGTACAACAGCTCCCTGCAGTAATGTACTCTGCTTGGGCAGTGGACAAGGATACACAATTCTGCTTCTTGCTATGCCATGATACCAAATTGTTTCCAATAAAGAAGCAACCTCCCGAGGTGCTCTTCTTATCTGTGGCATCCCCAGCCCAATCCGAGTTTGAGTACCCTGCAATCTCAGTGTTAGTATTCGTTGTGTACAGAATTCCAATGTTATACGTACCTGAGATGTATCGAATGATACGCTTGACCATCTTCACATGGGATTCCTTGGGGTTGGCTTGATACCGAGCACAAACACCCACACTAAAAGAGATATTGGGTCTGCTAGCTGTGAGGTAGAGTAAGCTCCCAATCATGCTTCTATACAGAGTTTGATCAGCATTGATGCCCTCCAAATCGGCACTGATTTTGCATGGGGTTCCCATGGGGTTTCGGATGGGAGAGGCACCTTCCATCCCGAACTTCGTCACCAAATCATTTGCATACTTTTCCTGTGAAATGAACAAACCATCTTTCCTTTGCTGAACTTGTAGTCCAAGGAAGAAGCTCAGCTTACCACAAAGACTCATTTCAAATTCTTGCTTCGTTAGAGTGACAAACTCCTCAACAAGTTTTTGAGAGGTGGAACCAAACATCACATCATCTACATATATTTGAGCTATAATCATATGATGGGAAACACTCTTAACAAACATGGTCTTGTCAATAGAACCTCGCACATACCCATGTTCAATTAAATGTGTAGACAATTTTTCATACCAAGCTCTAGGAGCTTGCTTTAAACCATAAAGAGTTTTGTCTAATCTGTAAACATGATCGGGATAGCTAGAGCTCTGGAATCCCGGAGGTTGTTCCACATAAACTTCTTCTTTCAAAATTTCATTTAAGAAATCACTTTTAACATCCATTTGAAAGAGATCAAATTTTAGAAAGCAAGCAATGGGCAAGAGAGGTTTAATGGATTCAAGTGTAGCTACAGGAGCAAAAGTTTTATCAAAATCTAGGCCTTCTATTTGGGAATAACCTTGCACAACCAACCTAGCCTTGTTTCTAGTAATGACTCCCTTTTCATCCATCTTGTTTTTGAAAACCCATTTTGTTCCTATTACATTCTTATCCTTAGGTCTAGGAACCAAATACCAAACTTTGCTTTTCTCAAATTGATTAAGTTCATCTTGCATAGCTATAATCCAATCCGAGTCTTTCAATGCATCTTTAATGTTCTTGGGTTCAACATTTGAAACAAAACCATAGCATGCAATTTGATTGATAGCTAGCCTATGCATTGTAAGAAAACTTTTGAAAGTAACAAGATTACTCACAAGCATGTTTGACTTACTCCGGGTCTTCCTTGGTTCGTCAACCGTGCCAATCACATCCGAGGGGGAGTGATCCTTTTGAACTTGGCGCTTCCCAATGCGATGTGACTTCTGGATAGCAAGAGTCTGATCTATCTCGGCACCTTCAGTGTCAGATTCTGTATCCGAGGATACTTCATCGGGTATGGGATTCTGTTCATCAATAGGAGTCTCGGCAGATGTGGGAGATGTCTTAGGGCTCATATCCTCATCCTGCACATTTATTGAAGAATGGTTGTGAGAGCACACAAGAGAGTCATTGATAGCCACATTTACCATTTCTATAACTTTGCAAGTTCTTTTATTATAGATAAGGTAAGCACGACTATTCAACGCATAGCCTAGAAAAACACCTCGATCACATTTAGCATCAAACTTTGTCAAATACTCACGATCTCTATAAATGAAACAAGGACTACCAAAAGCTTTTAAATGTGAGATATTCAGTTTCTTTCCTTTCTAGAATTCGTACGGTGTTTTACTAGTGTCTGGCCTAAAGATCACACGGTTAAGTGTATAACAAGCATTAAAAATTGCTTCGGCCCAAAACATGTGAGGTAAGTCAGCTGAACTAAGCATTACCCTCCCCATCTCAACCAAGAATCTATTCTTTCTTTCTACTCTTCCATTTTGTTGTGGTGTGATAGGGGCAGAAAACGCATGGTGCACACCATTCTCTTCACGATACTCAACAAACAAAGAATTCTCAAATTCGGTTCCATGATTCGACCTAATTCTTGTTATGAGTTTGTTTTCAGAAAGCTTTTCATTTGAAATTCGTTTTGCCAATTCTAAAAACTTCCCAAAAGTTTGACTTTGAATTTTATCACTTAAGAACATAACCCATGTGAATCTAGAGAAGTCATCAACCACAATAAGCACATATTTCTTCTTAGCAATACTTTCAGTTTCAACAGGGCCTACAAGATCTAAGTGAAGTAATTCAAGAGTATTAGAAGTTGGCTTAGCATTTAAAGCAGGATGGGATGTTCGGGATAGCTTACCCATCTTGCAGTCTCCACACATACCTGCTGCCCTCCCGGTCAGTTTGGGTAATCCTCGAACTCCATCCTTTGAAGACAGCTTCACCACATCTTGATGATTGAGATGGCACATCCTCCTATGCCATAGATCGAGCAAGCTTTCTTGTGACAATGACCGAAAGAAGATTTCAGGTTCCAACTTCTTGTTGGCTCGAACACAATAGCAATGATCCCTAGATCTTTCGCCTTTCATCACGCATCTTCCTTTCCCATCAAGGACAGTGCATTGAGTCGTGTCAAATGTTACCGTCTCATACTCATCGACAATCTGACTCACACTTAGCAAGCAAACTTCTAATCCTACCACCAGCAGAACATTCTTCAAGCCCGGGAGACCAGGAGTGTCAACTGTCCTGCTTCCAATAATCTCAGCTTTGGCTCTATCACCGAACATGACATCACCAACTGGGTGAGAATCATCCATAGAAGTGAACCATTTTCATTCGTCGGTCATGTGTTTCGAGCAGCCGCTGTCCATGTACCAAGAGTCAGACTTTCTGGTAGAAAGGGCAGTTAGGGCGACATTACACACAGCTATGACCTTCCTTGTAACAGTGGGTGAGGTCTTGACTCTTGAGAAAAAACAAATGACATCTTCTTGTTTCTTCTTGACACTAGGTTCCTTGGGAGAGATGACACTTCTAGTATCCCTGGTTTCTCAATTAGATTTCCTGACCCAGTTTGAGGTGACTGGCTTGTTCTTCTGCTTTGGGATGGCAAGGGTCTGTGCAATCCTGGTTAGTTCGTCGAGTGATTTCTGAAAATGGACGAGCAGATCATTGTTCTGTGAAATCTTTGCCGGTACAGGGTTCCTTCTTAGCTTGTAACAGTACCGTCAAATGTGTCCACTGTTCCCAGAGTGAAAGCATCTGATTTGTGGGCTTTTCTTGAGCTTGGAAACCTTGGAAGTTTCAAGAGCATTGATCTCTGGTTGAGGTGGAGGCTTTCCCAACACCGAACTGGTGCTTTTTATAAATGTAGTCTTCCCCGAGCCTTTGGGTTTACCATCATCCACAAACCCCAAACCCTTCTTGCTGCCATCCAGTTTTCCCATCCCACAGATTTGGGATAGCTTCTCCGAGCCGATGGAGAATTTTGCAAACTGGTTCTTGGCGTCCAGCAGAGATTCTTCAAGCTTCAACTTCTCAGCATTAAGCACCATTATCGAGGAAGATTGACGGTCTAGTTCTCCTTTGAGGAAATTCACTTGTTCTTCTAGTTGAGTTTTGGTAGAACTCCATTCAGCTTTCTGGGATATGTACTCTCCTTGTAACCTGGAATGTGTCTCCTTACTCAATGATAGTTCATTAGTTAGAACTTCATTTTTATCAAGTATAGACTTAGATGCTTTACACAACCGTACATACATATCATGACTTTCGTCATCAGAATCCTTGTCTTCAAGAGACTCATCTAATGTGACTTGGGTGACAAAGGCAACTTTCTCATCTTCTTCTAATTCGGATTTAGAATTTTGATTAGAATCGCTATCACTCCAAGTTGCTTTTAGTACTTTATGAGATTTATTTTTCCTATTAGCACAGTCAACAGCCTTGTGTCCCACTCCATTACACTCTAAACATTTATTGTCCATTCTTGGGATACGAGAAAACCTGGTATCCCGATCTCTACGTGAATCCTTGTTTCTAAAAAACTTAGAGCTAGATCCTTTAGAGAAGTTCCGGTTAGAATTGAAGGCCTTCTTTTTGAGTTCCTGAAGAATTTTTCAAATTGTTTGGTTAAGAAGGCAAACTCATCATTACTATCATCTTCATTTTCAAGCACCTTCTCATCCTCAATTTTAACCGAACTTAGAGCAATAGATTTCTCATTTATAGGCTTTTTCTTGAGTGTCTCATAAGTTTTCAAATTACCAACAAGTTCTTCTAGAGAATAAGTGTCTAGATCATGAGCCTCATCAATAGCATTCATTTTTGAGTCAAAGAAGGGAGGTAAAGCATTCAAGAATTTCCTAACAATTTTCTTTGGTTCTATGGCCTCACCTAAATTACGACATTGATTTGTTATATTAAGTACACGACCATAGAAATCATCAATAGACTCTTTTTCACTCATGATTAAACTTTCAAACTCATAGATAAGACGTTGAAGTTTTTGTTGCTTAACTCGAGAGTTACCTTCATGAGTGTTGATGAGAACATCTCATGCCTCCTTAGCAGTAGAGCAATAAATAATCCTTTGATGCTTTGCTTCGGATACGGCATTGAAGAAACAGCTTAAAGCTTTGATGTTTGCTCTAGCTAAATCCTTGTCGGCTTTTTCCCATTCGGACCTTGGCTTTGAAATTTTCTCATTAGATCCATCGCCATTTAGTTTTGTGGGATGTGTCCAGCCTTCCTCCATGACTTGCCACAACATACCATCATCTTGGTAGGAGAGGAAGGCACTCATCATGATTTTCCATTGTGAAAAATCATGTCCATTGAAAAAGGGAGGAACATTTATGGATGAGCCTTTTTCACGTTCCATTTCTGTCCCCTCAGAGGATCTCACTAGCAAAGGCTAGTGGCCGCTCTGATACCACTTAAAGGTCCTATAGGGGGGGTGAATAGGCATTTTACCACTTTTTCGCTTAAACTGTTCTCGGGGATAACATAATTGTAACATATCTCGAAATATAGGATACGAGTGTTTAAACAGTAAAGACAGTAAGTAAAGAATAACACAAACATGTTTTTGTTAACGCAGAAATCCTACAACCAGGATTAAAACTGCGTGCCTCTAACTCTTGAGGGACAAACATTTCCACTAACAAGTAACACACACAATTACAAGATTCTTGTACTATGGGGATACATAGCCCGTATGCTATCCTAACTAGTCTGACTACCAGTTCTAAACAGAGCTACACTACTTGACTTATGTGTTTACACCTTGAAAAATATCTAGAAGCATCAACTCAGATCTTAACTACTTTCAAGTTAAATCTTCTTGATCTACTTCTTCGGGTTGAGCATCTCCATACCTATCTCAATGGAATGCACTATGCAATGATGCATATGGGTTTTGAAAACATTTTTTATGCTTGAGAATCTATGACTTACATGCACAACAAGTAGTAATGAAAGACATAGAAGGAGAAGAAAAGAGAAGAGAAGAGAAGAGAGAAAACAACACAGTTTTTGTGCTCTCAAAGAATCACCCAAAAATAATAACCCACTCAACCAAGGAGTCAAGACTGCCTTGGAATCCTTTATATAGACAGAATATCTTAGTTACTTTTGACAGTAAAGAGAACGTGTTGGACAGCCCAGAAACCAACCTATGGCAAACCTAAAACTGACTTTCAGTTTTAAAAGACAAAAGCATGTTTAAGAGACAACACACAAAGTCAACTCTAGGGTTTCTATTTTAGGCAAAGTGTGTTTAGGAGGGAAAAGCTTTTCCAAACTTTATACCAGAAATGGCCAAACCAGTTTCAGCAAGAAGCACGTTATGTTTTACAAAGACAGACTATGGGAAGGCAAAAATCAGTCCAGCTGTAAAGCACAAAACAGATTTCCCAAGAAATCACATGTGAACCTAAAAGTAATTTTAACCAAAAGTTCTTTCATAATTCAAACACAACTTTTGCAAGGTCAACTACCATACACCCTAAGCACATGTATTCTGAATCAAAGATAACCTAAGCTGCAGAATGTCACTCATGAACACGTTCCAGAATATCAGCAGAATGACAGGGATGCAAGTATAGGGTGCTATCCTAAATGAAAAACATGTTATGCATATGAATGATCAACCTGTTTTTCCATGAGATAGATAGGTAGTGTCAACCACTTCAGTTCTCTTCATTGATGTTCCTTCAGTCCATTGTGTTTTGTCCAATACAAGGGATAGCCAATCATAAGTATGCCTTCAGCCTCCGCCTCATTCTTATCATCGACCAAATTCTTATCCGGGTGCCATTTCATCGCCAACGTCTTGCACGCCTTCTTCACGTCCTCCAGTTTCGCATTCCAGGTAATCTTCAGAACGTCGTAGTAATCCACCGCCATTATTGATCACGGCCAATTATCCAATCCAAACACATACAAACAGAACACAAAAGAAAAATGGTTGAGTTGGTTGTTGTTATGAATCAGGATCTGTTTCTTGCGCGCGTCGTCAACGATCGAATCCGTTCAATGAGGAAAAGAGATGAGAATGACGAAGATAAGGGACACAGACGGCATTAATCTAAAAGTCTTCTACAACGTGCAGTGAGGTGCGGGGGAGGCTTTGCTTTAGGAGAACTCATAGAGAGAATCTTTGCTTCTGGTCGGTTGTTGCTGCCGAAATAACACGTAATACGTCTGCCAACACGTCTTCGTTTAGTTTCTGTTTTTCATTTTTTCCTTTCAATTTATCCTTATTGTATTTTTTTGTTCAATATCTCCCATTTTGGAGATTTTGTAATTTATTCTTGGCACAAATGACCATTTGATTTTTTTAGATGATCGATAATATGTATTAATGTGATGGTAATAAAGATTTTTATTGAATTATCTGGTTCGATAAAGCGAATTTGTTTTAATCAAGACTAGTGAACTAGAGTAGCACAAAGACTCTTGAAATTTTGATTTGATGCCGCAAATGTGCTTGATCTTCTATTTAGACTAGTCCGGGAGTAATTTCATATGCTTTTACGAAGATCATAATTTAAAAGTACTAAACAATAAAACCAAATAATAATAAGGTAATTTAGATATTTTATTGAAATAATGAGGAAATATATAGTCGGCTTGACTTTGGAAATTTCAATCTTTTTTCTCGTCACCCCTAACACCAGAAACATTAAGGAATGGGCTCTATGTTGGTAAAACTTGAGTGATATTCAATTAAATATAATATAATAAATACTAATTAAATAATTAATAAAATGTAAACATAAGAACGTAGAACAATTTCTGGGTAAGAAAATGAACTAAGTTGAGTCACGTGTATCACACGTTTTTCTTAAGAACTTTTACGCCGCCTACAGGCTTGTAAGGCGTTGTTCTCCCAGGATAAAACAACTTCAAATTTTTGTACCGCAGCACAAAAACTTCTAGTCAAACTGAAGAATACCTTACTCTATCACCGAATTTGCTCACTGTTGAGAGAGGGAGAGAAGTGATCAGAAGAGGAGATTGCTTTCTGATGGGATGAAGAATGAGGGAGGATGGAGCCTCTATTTACATGGAGGAGATGGAGTATGACATTAAGGTCGGCCACCAAAAGGTTATGAGTTACCACTCATTAACCATGCAACATAAATCTGGCCAATTAAAGTGTATAAACCAGCCAATAATGGTGAGAAAACCCACTATAATTCGGCCAATAAACCCAACATAACCGGAGAAGTTTAAAGGTATTGAAGTTTTTCCTGAGTGCAAAAGGAAACTCGTGCGGCCTGGCCCAAATCGGGGGCGACATTTGTGTCCGCAGGCACACACAAATCCATATCACATACTCAATTCAGACAAGATTTGTTAAGTGGGAGCCTCTCTACTCACTTACTCAAGGCATACACTATGGTGCAATCATAAATAAAGACTTCCATATTCATAATTTCTCCCATGTGGGATCACATTCATTCATTTTGTTTCAAGTGACCAACTTTGAGTGACAATTTCTCATTCACCTCTTAACCAATTTAAACAAATGAATGCATAATCTTTATGTATTCTTGTAGAATAACACAAATCCATGTTTCCCTCACATCAAAATTAAGTGCAACACACTCGAATATTTTGTTTAAATTGTCATATTAAAATGTTGGAAAACCACCATTTTTCCAACACTCTATAGTTAAAATAGAAACCTAGCCTGAAATAATTTTTTTTTTAGCAAACTACACTAAGGATATTTTAGAGAAGCCAAATACACTTAAGAACAAAACTTTTAATTTTAAACAATAAATGACAAACTCTTACGAATAAAGATAAGTTACTTGTAAACTATCATGTGGCAGGTACAAATTTACTTAACAAACTTTTTCATAAATTAGGTATAATTAATTATGAGCAACCTTTTTTCCTCGTGAAAATATCATTAAATTAGGTAACCCTTTCCTATAATGATTGGACTTAACAAACATCGTATATTAGGGGTAGTGATTCTTGTGTTTGATAAAGTTTCTCACAACACCCTAATCTTGTATCCTATATTCATCACTTGATCTCTTTCTCACAACACCCTAATCTTGTATCCTATATTCATCACTTGATCTCTCTCTCTCTCTCTCTCTCTCTCTCTAAACAAATTTGGATAACATAGAATTTCCAATTATGGTTAAGATCTAAATAAATTGTCTGGGGAAGGATTGAGATTTGACTTAAATAACTTGTCAAGTAAAGATTTAGAATTTAACCTAAACGACTTGCCAAACGAAGAATTGAAATTTCATCAAACTAATGGATGGTACGAAACATCACTTTGCACAAACATAGGTTAATATTTCCATATAATTTGTATACCATGCATTCAAATTGCTTTGGTACAGGGAAGTCCTTGTTTTGAAACTGAGCGGTGATGGTGGATTCGAATCTCACATGTTACTACTTTATTTTGGTTGTTTTGTTGCTTTCCTCGTACAGTGTATGGAAAAAATATATATCTATTCTTCATCTTTTCTTTCATTTTTCTTCATTTTTGTTGTGTTGCTATATTTTATAGTGCATAAAAATAATAAAAAAGTTTTTCATTTATTTTATTTTCATTTTCATTTTTTTGTCTATTAATATACATTTTTCATGTTGTTATTTGTGTTTTTTTTGGCATAAATTTTGCCCCCCCCCCCTCTACACACACGTTAATTCCTGACTCAGTCACTGTATTTCATAGCCATGTCTCTTTCATTATATTATTTTATTATATAAATTGATTTTAATTAATTGTTATAATTAATTGTTTCTTCTTCAAAAAAAATTGATGTTCAAATTAGTATGCACTACCGGAAGAATTACTATGACCGACGACTTGGTGTCGTTGGTCTGTTTCCGTTTATCGTCGGTCATACCTATATCCGACGACACATCGTCGGATATAGTATCGTCGGAAATACGCCGTCGGTGATACTATATCCGACGATGATTTAGGGTTATCGTTGGAAAATAGATAGACTATATCCGACGATGTTTTATCGTCGGTCATAGTTTAAACTATATCCAACGATGTCATCGTCGGATATAGTTTTCTCCATGGTCAAAATGGTTGACTGTGGAGAAAACTATATCCGACGATATTGACACATGTTGTCGGATATAGGGAAAAAATTTAAATTTTTTTTGGCAGGTTTTGGGTTTTATCCCAAAACCTGCATTCACAAAAAATCACACTATCTATATATTGTTCAAATTGAAAATCAATAACCATTGAAACTAGATCGAGTACGTAGTAAATAAATAAATTAATAAATTAAAACCGAAATCGTTAAAATCTGTATACATATGCGTAGTAAATAATGAAAATAAAAATGAAACCGACAATTGTTCAAATGTAGGGGGGTCCTGGTCCTAAGTCTATGTGGTCAAACGGATTGGAGAAAGTTGTTTGGTCCTGGTCTGGCTGAGGCTGAGGCTGAGGCTACGGCTGAGGCTGTGGCTGTGGTTGTGGCGCACCGAAAATGGGCGGGGGGGGGGGGGGGGGGGGAGCTATCTGGATTCCAGATGCTTGCAACTGTGCATAACATTGCTACATCCATGTCCCCATTTGCAGCTGCTGTTCGGCCAACCGATTCTGCTTTGCAGCCTGCGCTTGCTCCATCTCCTATATCCGACGCCGTTGAGCTTCCATCTCAATTGATTGCCTATGAAGCCGGTCGTTTAGCTCATTAGTCCTCGAAGATGATGATGATGATCCCGATCCGCGAGAGAATTCCAGGGGTCTGCTTCAGCAGCCCTTGACCCCATTTTCCGGAACCTCTGCAGTAGAATGTGTTCTTCCCTGGAGGGATCGCAGTTGACGTAATCCTGGCCCTAACGATCGGATCAGATCGATCAATCTGATCAATCGGGAGTTCCGCATCGGGGGTGTTGGGATAGAGCTCTCTCGCCACTTGAGTCAACACCTCCGGAATCGCCTCCTGAATTCTCGCCTAATTGACAAAGAAAAATAAAATATTAATTAAAAAAACAATCTAAATAAATAAGAAATAAGTTTATTTTGTTATAAGGACACTTACAGCATATTCGGGATTCTGTGGATACGCATGCTGCATCGTATAGACAAGGGGATCATCTTCTGGGTGATTGGCCGCCTCCTCGATCCAACCCGAGTATGATCTGGTACCGGCATGATGATTTGTGGTGTTTTTGGCCCGGTTCCTTGCGTTGACTTCAGAAAGAGCCTGCGCGATTAAGTCAACATAAAAAAAACACTCATTAGCCAAATAATTTACGGGAAGTACGATAAAACAAAAATTAAACCGATTGAAGGTTGCGTACCTTCAATCGAGGGTTGTTGAAGTGAACCACAAGCCATCGCCACTCGTACTCCCTATAACGAAACTCGCTAGGGGTACCCTCACGATCGTCCCCGTACTTTTTCCAATGCTTCTTCAGCTCGGCCTTCCACTCCTTATACCTATATATACCCATAAAATCAAGCGTTAGTAACTAACAACATTGTATGAACATAATCAAAAGAAACGAAAAAATTGAAACAAATGGTCGTCTGCAAACCTGCTCCCATGCACTTCATCTGCCCACGTGGGTCTAATGTCTTCATCCACGCGGAACCACCTCTGCAATGCATATATTTATATATATATATCAATAATATTAAAAATTTATTATTGAAAATTTTCATAATGAATATACAATTCAACTCACCGACAACGCATTATTCAGCTGATGTTTGACGGCTTGTGGCACTGAATTCCAATCTTGCCACAACATTGAGACTTTATCCCGTATGAGGCTGCCCGCCATCCCCGCGTACTTTCGAGTGACCTTTCCCTCGATCACCTGCCCTCTATCCCCGGTCGGAATCATAAGTTGGCCACCACCGCTAGCCTGAATGGTTTCGTCCAGTAACTTGCCGACGACGGGGCCTCTGGTTCTCTTCTGTTTGGCACCGGGCACGATCTCGCCTATCACATATATATGTAGACGATTTTTTAAACATCAACACCTAATTGAATTTAAATATTAGGGAGTAAAAAGATATCACTAGCTAATTAATATTTACCTGATTCGTCGGTGCGTTGTCCCGGAATCCTTGCACTCCAGAGAGGTGCCGGGAAGGGTATATACGCATATGCCTGCTCCGGGGTAATGAACCCTAGCTGTCCCGGAATAGGCATCCCGTCGGAATCGACGTGAGGTATCGTCGGAATTTCCAACGGTAAGAATAATGTAGGCGGCGGGCATAGTCGCATCCTCGCCGAGGACTGAGTGGATCCACCAGCCTTCTCGGAAGAATGAGGAGCTGTCTGGTGGATGACGGAGGAACCCTCCTCGCGATGAATGTCCAGCATTCGGACCGAGGATTGAGTCGCACTATTCGTTTCCGGCGTGCGACTGACCTGCTGAACCCTCCTCGCGCCTGAGGATCGAGCCGGCTCGAGCTGCTGCTGCTGAGGTTATCCCTCGCCCATCAGCCGACGGTGTCGAGAGGTCAGCGGAACACTGTAAGTATTGGGGACACTGGTGGATCCTGATGCGGACCGACTTCCGGTGCCATCAGGATCCCCAGCTCCCGAGCCCTCATCCCCACGTCCCGATCTCCCTCTCTCTCTGGACCTTCCCCTCGAAGTACTCGATCGCGACCCGGCCACTCGGGAAGGTCCGCAATTAAACCATTGCATCGTTGCTATAAAATTATAAAAATTAAAAATAATTCCTAATTCCTAATTTATCCATAAAATTATAAAAATTAATCACGGTGCCATATATAATCCAATAATTTAACTATATATATATATCAATAATTCCAATAATCCAAATAATCCAAATTCATGCAAATTTAACCTAAAATTCCAATCCATATATAATCCAATCCATATACAATCCATATATAATCCAAATTTAACCTAAAATTTCATACTATTCCAATATATATCAATACATGCATAAAATTCAAAAAAATCGAAATTTAACCTAAATTTAACATACATATTATTTACAAATATTCATGCAAATTTAACCTAAATTTAACATATTATTTACAAATATTCATGCAAATTTAATTAACCTAAAATAACCTAAATTTAACCTAAAAATCAGAATTATTCTAATATAACTCAATACATGCATAAAATCCACAAATTCCACAACTATATCAATACATGCATCCACATTGACAATCAACACATTCCACAACGTAAAATCCAACCGAATTCAAAAAATTCGAAAATTTGAAATTAGGGATTTCAAACCTGTTTTTTCACTAATCGACGAGGAATTTGGCTTGAGGATCGATGGAATAGCTAGCACTTGACCTTCGATTGCTTGCTTCCAACACGAAGATTGCGTAGAAAATCGAGAGGAGACGGAGAGGAGGCGACTGTTCCGGTTTGGGGCAGTTTCGTTTCTGCCCCAAATCGAAACCCAGATCGGGATATAAAACAGACTATATCCGACGAGATTTCATATGCAACTCGTCAGATATAGTTCCTCTATTTATTTTTCATTTATGCCGGCCGGTAAAATAATTAAAAGTGTAGTGTTTTAATATATATATATATATATATATTTATTAATAGTTAATTAATACGAAATTATTAATAGTTAATAAGAAATTAGTAAAGCAAAATTATTTAATAATACGATCGATCGATATTAATTATTAATCGATCGGTTGTATTTTTTTCCCGATCGATCGACACAATTTAAAGTCGATCGATAATATGATCGAATAAAATTCATTTTACATTGTACGTTCTAAGTCGAAATAACATACATATATATATACACTAATTAAGGCGCATAATCAGAATCATCGCTTGAGTCTGACTCTGTTTCCGAGTTAATTTCAGGTAAAATGTGTATGTCCTCGTCACTTGAGTCTTCATTGTCTTCATTTTGATTAACATCAAGAAGATTCGGTTGAGGAATTCGTACCACACTGCCCTGTCTCACATTATTAAGGCGAATTGTTGAGGTTTCAGGAATACCAGTTGCATTCGGCTCTTGGTATGCACTGACTTCTTCATTATCCGAGGTCACAGTACCAAGGGTGGAGGCACTGTATATGTTTCGTGGAAGAACATGGTTAACCACTTTCCACGCGCCTTTATGCACAAGATCATCAAGATAGAATAATTGTTTCACCGCTGTGGCCAACACAAACGGATCATCTTCATACCAGCTTGTGGCAGTATTCACCGAAAAAATCCCTTATTGATCGGTCCTTGTGTTCTGAGGGTCGGTATCAAACCATCTACACTTAAACAAGTGCACGGTCATGCATTCCTCATATATTAATTCGACAACTGAATGGAGAACACCGTAATAGTCAACTCCATTCTGCCCACCATGCACCATTACCCCAGAATTATGTGTTTTTCGTCTGACATTTCTATGTTCACAAATAAATAGCACGCCATTAACCTTACACATAGGATAAACTCTGGAAGTTACCGGTTTCTGCGCCAAGAGCCTCAATTCGTGTGACCACTGAGGGATACCATCATCTTGTACATGATTCATCTGAAAATAATCATTTATTAAGTACGTATAAATAGGATGCGAGACATGCACTTAACATCGATCATATACAGGTCAATTTAAGTATCAACTTACCCAGTTGCCAAAATAGTTTGCGAACGTCTTGTTGTGGTACTCAACATCACCGGAAATAGCAGGGCAGTAAAGGTGCAAATTTTTCCAATATTGAACTTCTGGACAGTTAATCAATACCGACCAATGGGCAATGACTAGCTCATAAGGTTCCAACTTGTACGAGTTGGGCAACTTTCCAGAAACTTCAACATCATCGGAGATGATCGAAAGGTTGAACTGCCCTCCATCTACGGGCATATGCTGTGGAGGGTCCTCCAACGCTCCCAAATACAACTTGGTGTACGTTACGCACTCATGCGCAATATATGCTTCAGCGATACACCCTTCGGGTACAGATTTGTTCATCACATAGTCTTTGTAGTCCCCCAATTGTCTGTAAATGGGTAATTACAGATCGAGCATGTTATGCTTATTGTAACAATATATAAGTGAATAAATAATATTAAAGATCGACATATATATAGCCAGATTCAGAGATGCATTACGTACCTTTCCATATGATACATCCATGTGTAGTGTACTGGACCAGTAAGCAACAATTGTTCCGGAAGATGGAGCATCAGGTGAGGCATGATGTCGAAAAAGTTTGGAGGAAATATCCTTTCGAATTTGCACATGATAAAAATGATGTCCTGTTCCATTTCCAACAAGTCCGATTTCTTCACTTCTCTCGTGCATAACTTCTGAACGAATCTTGACAAAGCCACTAACGGCTCCACCACCTCTTTGGGCAGGTACCCTCGAATGAAAACAGGGAAGAGGCGTCGGAGCAGTATATGACAGTCATGACTCTTTAGTCCGTACATCTTGTTGTCTTTGAAGTTAACACATCGACTTATATTTCCGGCACAGCCTGAAGGATACCTGACATTACCCATCCAACCAAAGATTTCACTCTTCTGGGCAGGCTTCACGGTATAAGGAGCCTGTGACATTTTTTTCTTCCCATCTCTCAACCACAAATGTTTTCGCAGTCCCATCCTTTTAAGATCAATGCGTGCCTTCGGGCCGTCTTTAGTTTTTCCCTCCCAATTCAACATTGTGCCGACCACACTCTCGCACACATTTTTCTCTATGTGCATGACATCTAAGTAGTGTCTGATCAGCAACTTGGACCAATAAGGAAGTTCCCAAAAAATACTTTTGTGTGTCCAGAATTTATACCTGTCGGATTTGTCAGGTATTGACGCCACTATCTCAGGATGATTGCTTAGCTGCCCAAAATCGTATTCATTTAGCACTTCTAAGATTTCATCCCCCGTCCATCTCCTCGGCTGCTCACCTGTTTCCACAGTCCCATCAAATGCCTCCATATCCTCCCGAAATGGGTGATCATGTGGAAGCCAACAACGATGTCGCATCTGTACAATCTTCCTGCAATGAGGTCTGCAACACTCAACCGTCATGCACTCTGGACAAGCCCTGTATCCCCTGGTAACGTTGCCCGACAACATCCCGCGTGTAGGAAAATCGCTAATGGTGCCAACAAGCATGGCATGCATCTGGAACATCTCATTTTTGAACTTGTCATAAGTGGGATGACTATGCTCACTCAAGTACTTAAGCTCCTCAATCAAGGGTCTCAGATACACATCGAGACACTTTCCTGGATAACCCGGCCCTGGAATGATCATAGTGAGCATATTGTATTCTTTCTTCATGCACATCCATGTAGGAAGGTTGTACGGTACCAAAATAACTGGCCATATACTGTATTGAAGACTCATGTTGCCAAAAGGGTTGAATCCGTCAGATGAAAGCCCCAGCCAAACATTTCGAACCTCTGATGCAAAATAAGAAAACTCCTTCACCATGTGCTTCCAAGCCTCTCCGTCAGCAGGGTGTATAAGCGTATCACCGTCGGGCAAATTCCTCTCGGCCCACCATCTCATAGCTTCAGCCGTGTGTGCATACATGAACAACCGTTCTAGCCTATCTATCAGGAGAAAATACCGAAGTATCTTCACAGCTTTCTTGTTTCCGGCAAGAGTCAACTTATACCTATCTGTACCACATACCGGGCATTCATCAAGGGATTCAAGATCATTCCCATAAGCATCTTCACCCCAGAAGAGAACACAATCATATCTACAAGCATGGATTTTGATGTAGGAAAGGCCAAGATGTTTAAGGATCTGTCGCACCTTACGATGAGTGGTAGGAAGACGATGACCGAGGGGCAACAACGAACCAGACCACTTCAGCCAATCATCAACAGCCTTCACACTCATTTTGTTCTCCACTTTGAGCTTCATTACTCCCATAACACTTTCGAGAACAGTCTTATTACACCCGTTGTACAACGGGGTCTGTTGGAAGGCAATGAGGTTGTTGTACTTGTCCATACCAGCAGTGTTGACAGCTGTAGGTAATTGCTGGACCGGCTCAATATGAAGGAAGTCTTCAACGGCGGGAGGGATATTGATATCCGGTGCTTGAGCAAATATACCGCTCTCATGAGGAAACATATCGTTGATCAACCTTGTTGTTGGATCATTGGATGTACTGCCACTCTCAAAAAATTGTCCGTGATCATGTTGACCAACTGTTGAGCTCTCACCGTGATAAATCCAACATGTGTACTTATCCCAAAACCCGTTTTTCTTCAAGTGCTCCAATACTTTATCGATGTGAAAACGATATCGCTCCCTACGACACTGACATTTCGTACACGGACAATAATGAATTGTCATCCCTCCACAATTAACCTTCACATATTCTACAAAACATCTAATTCCACGGTGATATCTTACATCCCATCTTGGAAGACATATCCAACTCTTGTCCATCCTGAAAATTATATATATATATAATGCAATATATTAATTAAATAAATTAATCACCCTAGCTAGCTAGCTAGTTATTGCTATATATATATTCACAATAATCAAATTAAAATTAACAACAATTAATATATATATTTACGATCAATCACGCGTACGTACTCAAAATCAACCATCGATCAATTACTCAAACTCCAGAATCAATTAATTAACTCGATCGATCTATATATTCAACCAATTAAGCATTAATATATACATACATGCATATCATGCACAACACATATATATATTAATTAAGCACGACGTACCTATATATATATAATGCGCATGAATCATCACAAACTCATTGTCGACATCACCCAAAGATCGATTTCAGAGCATTTTCAGAAAAAAATGGAAAGTTTCTTGAATGACAGATCGAGCTGCTGCCCAGATCTGAAATAAGAAACTATAACCGACGAAATGAAAAACTCGTTGGTAATAGTCAAAAAAACTCGTCGGACATTGTCCAAAACTATGACCGACGAGTTTCCGGCGACGATGACCGACGACAAGAAAATCTCGACGGTCAAAAAACTATAACCGACGAGATAATCATGTCGTCGGTTATAGTTTACTATATCCGACGAGAAGGGATCTCGTCGGTCGTTCTTTGAGGATCTCGTCGGATATAGTACTTCTTCTGGTAGTGATGGATGAAAGTAGTCGAGGGAGAGTGAAGTAGACCGAATTATCTCTTGAAATGGTGCTCCAATACCGTCACTTAACTCAAACGAAAGCAGCCAAAAAACTCAGAGTTTCTAGATCTACATCACAGATAAGATATACTGAATTGGGCATTGAGTGACAAGTGAACCGGAGTAAATTATCTAGTGAAATGGTGCTCCAATACACTCATTTAACTCAACTGAAAGCAGTCAAAGAACTCGAAGTTTCTAAAAGAACTTTACAGAGAAGATGTAGTGAATTGCAAATTGAGTGGCCTTACATCCAAGAGCACCCCGAGACGAGTGACGAAGATTATAGAAAATAGATTTAATTTGAATAATGTTATTTATCGTGAATGGCTATAAGATTATAGTATTTTTATTTTATTTTTCTTTATATTTTTTTATTAATTTTTGAATAATAATAATAATAATAATAATAATAATAATGCAGTAGCAGTTGTCGAACCAAAAATGCAATAGCAGTTCTCAAACCGAAAATATAATAGTAGTCCCAAAAATGTAGTATCAGTCCTCAAACATAAAATGCAGTAGTAATTTCCAAACTAAAATACATTAATCCTTCTCAAAAATACAATAGCACTTTCGATAAACACATTAGCGATTTAAAAAAAAATAGCAAGCACTAAAACACACAGTAGCAGTGTCAATAAAACACAATTTTAGTATTAGTTTTCGTAAAATACAGTGGCATGCAATAAAAAAGTTTCGAAGTACACTAGCAGTAAATGCAGTAGCACTCTAAAAATGCAGTAAACAATAACGTAGTAGCAACCATTTGAGAGAACACAGAAACAACACAAAACTCAATATCAATTTCGAAAATACAGTAGCAACAATTTGAAAAATTTAGTAGCAGGGGTTAAAAACACATAGTAACAACACACATTTTCATAAATAGTAACATATACTAATTTCAATTAAAAAACTAGTAGCAATTGGTTGCAAAAATTTGAAAACAAAAAACAAAGTAGCAATAGAACTTTTAACAAAAAAAAATTGAAATATAACAAAATCGACATCTGAGTCAGCCACACAACAACTGGATTTTGAGTCGTCGACAACGGATCTGCGGAGGCGGCTTGGGTGTGGAGAGGGCGGAGGCCACGAGGCGAGCGTCAACGATCTTGCCTTCTTGAATTAGCCGGAGAAGCGGATCTTGGCGATCCTAGAGCATGTGGCCATTGGCGACATGATCGCGCAGGAGGCCGAGCTCGTTGCAGCAGAGGCCAAGAGATCGAAGGCAGGAAAACAACGGTTCGACGAGAGAGGTGGCCTGAAAATGAAGACTAGTGTCGTCGATCGTGGCAGTTAAGGTCCTCAATGCAACAAGGTGAGTGAGGAGCCGCGCGGCTTGCAGGTGAGTGAGAAGGGAGACGTGACGCGAGAAAGGCAAGTAAGAGGAAAGAGCGGTGGCGCTTTCGTTGACAACAACGGTGAGGGAAGCTGCAAGGATGAACCGCCACACCGCGAGAGTGAGCCACAATGGTGAGCCGCAAGCGGCGGCGTTGTCATGAAATGGCGGGAGAGAAAGACTGCTAGCTATTATGTTTTCTCTTCACAGAGAGAGGGACAGAGATGAGAGATGAGAGATGAGAGAGAAAGTGAGGCTGATGAAAATGTAAGATTGATTTTAGTTGTTAGGTTTTTATTTTTTAATCTATATAGGGGTAAAATTGTACTTTCATTTTAATTATTGGTCTGAACATGTGATACTACATTTTTGGGTCTAGGTCTGTGACCTTGATTGTCTAAATAATATGGTGGTTGGATTATTTATATTTGTGATAATTAGTTTGCCCTCTTCTATGTATTTTTCTATTACTTTTTTGGCAAACAAGAACTTTCATTAATCGCAAACACAAGAAACAACAAACCCATAAATCTGGGCAAGAGAAACTGTAACAAGCAAACACAAAAAGCATCCAATAACAACAAACTGTAGCTAGTCCCAACAATAGCATAACCACACACAGCTTTGCCGGAAGACAGTAACAACGCCGACTTCGAGAAGAGGCTGAAGAGCAGATGCATGCAACAAATGCTTTGGTGGACCACACACACAATCACAAACGTCTCCATAGAAGACAATTCTGAAGGGAAATACAAATACAAGCGCACAAATTCATCAATATCGTCGCACTCCTTGGGGACATCAACCGCCAACAATCCAAATAAAGTAGCGTAGAAGATCCGATAATGGATCAAAAGGCCAGGCACCGAAGTAAGCAGCCCGGCCTACAGTGCACAACGGGAAGAACTCCCAAGCGCCTTAATGGGTTAACCTCGTTTAAAACACAGCTCAAAAGAGACATAATTAATACGAACAAAAGGTGCTTAATAGAAATGAGCCAGAGATTAAACTCAGATGACAAACAAGATTAAGATTGACACATATGTGATTGTGGAAAAGAATTAAAAAGATCCCAAATTATTCCCAACAAAGGAACAATCCAAGAGAAAAGAAGAAGAGAGAGACCTTCATATGGGCAGGGAACCCGAGCAAAAATGCTCCCATGGAGCAGAGATAGTTTTCATCTACACCGAAGAAGAAGAGATAAACAAAAGCAAATGAAATCACCGAGAAAACTAAGACAAAAATGAAGAAAACAGAGGCAGAATGCCTCAAATCTGAGACTAACCCAGAGAAAACCCACCCCCGAAGGAGGAAGAATACACCCACCGCCTCTCAAATGTTACAAGGAGCATTTAACAACTAATTAAGCAAATCGTACAACTCTGAACTCCCTCCAAAGAAAACCAGCTAACAAATCGTAGCTTTTGGTATTATAGATTTGAATCATAGAATAGTACATAGTTTCCAGCTACTTATAATACAGATTGTTCATTTTAAGGGTAATGGTGAATCAAGTTGGTGCCAGCCATGACTATGACCCGACATGAGAATTTGAGACTTTGAGCGAGAATAAAAAATGATACCTTATAATGAAAAGAAAAAAAAATGACAAATATACAAAATCATATCAAACAAGTATCTAAATCAATATACTCTCACGTTGTTCTCGTATCTACAAAAATAAATCTAAACTATATGTAATATCAGTTATGTTTAATTTGTCAATTACAAGCTAAATAAAAACTTATAATCAATTACTTCTAAACCAAATTGATATAAATAGATGTTCCGTCATAGTAAATAAAAAAATAAATTAAATGTTTAATTTGTAATCACAAGTTAAATACAAACTTATAGTAAAGTACTTATATACCATACTCGACATAATATATATAAAAAAAATAAACTTACAATATTTCAACATTATACATAAAAAGAAAACTGACATTTATAACGATATTAATAAAAAAGAAAAGAAAATAATTTTCAGGTCATAATTTTTTTCCTCGAAACAAAGCTAATAAAACCATCTTACAATTTTTTTTCTAAATATTTTTATATGAATTTTTTTTACAAAAAAATTGGATTTGAAATTTTGGTGCCTTTGCCTTTTCTGCTCCTCTTTCCTTTATGTTGCAAACCATTTATCAATGTTGGATACATAATTGATATGACCATACGCATTCATTTGGTTGAATAGTGAAAGCTTGTGCGTCGTAGTTGGATGCTTCACTTCACCTCCCCGCCCTCATCATTCTGGTTGGCAAAAGTCTCGTTCAAATTCTAGCATGCTCAGGATTTGGCACCCATTTTCACACCATCCTGCTTTCTCATTTTGAGAGAGAGAAGAGAGTACTGTCTTTTATAGGGCGAGAGGTGGGGCATGAGTGAGTGGCGCAATCGTCCGTCCAAATCCCAATCATTTCGTGTAAATTGCAATCACTCTCGACTAGTGAAAGGAGTGGGTCACGGTGCCATCTGCTTAATTAAATTCTCTCTGTTTATACCCAGATTAGATGTGATTGTATTGATAGGAGAGAGAATGCAAATTGAAATTCAATTGATAGAAGAGAGAATGCAAGTCCTACCAAACCCATACCTGAGCTGAGGCGGGCGCCTCTTTTGTCTTAGATATCAAAATTCTGGAGAGTCTCAAATTTTTAGTATGTACATATTCAAATTGTAAGAAAAATCATGCATATAAAATTTATTTTTAAAAATTTTGAGACAAAAATATTTAAGTAAATTTGTGATGCATTTGAAGTAAAAAGTTATGACATGTGGATTATTTTTTTATTTTTTATTTTAGTATTGTTATGAATTTTTATTGATGTATTGCTATGAATGTAAGTTTTCTTTTTATGCACGGTGTTGGAATATTGTTAATTTTATTTATTTTTTATGTATTATGTGAGAGCATCAATTTATATATATTAGTTTGGTATATATATATACACACACACACACTTGATTATAGGTTTCTATTTGGATTGTATTATGTCAGAACATCAAATTATATTAGTTTGGTTTATAAGTATTTGATTATAGTTTTGTATTTTACTTATGATTAACAAATTAAATATAAATGTCAGTATATGTTGAGTTGGATTTGTTCTTGTAGATACGAGAACAACATGAGAGTATATTAGTTTAGCTACTATATGTAACATAATTTTATATATTTGTCTTTTTTTGTATGATCATGCGAGAACAACATTTTTGATTCTCGTCTCAAGTATCAAATTCTCAGGTGCGATCCTGAGCCCTACACATCGGTGGACCAATCAAATTGTAGAAAACGACATTGCATGCAAACGACATTTAACTCACAAGTATGATTGTATGCAAAGGTTCTCAAGTTAGTCAAGTGAACCTTTTGGCCTGGTTCAGCTTCAACCATGTCACTTTAACAAACAAAACTGACGGATCCCATCTTTTGTGAGTAAATGTGACTTTGTTCAAGATGCGTGATAGGAGCATGAAACATTAACAAATTTTCAACCTAAAACTGAAATTATTGGTACAAGATTTGTATATACATTACAAGAACACCTAAAGTTCTGCACTGTGATGAACTTGTTTGCTTGAACTTAGCTTAAGCTATAGCTCAAAGAAAGATCGAGATAGAGATGGTGATGGTTAGATTGTCCTCGCAGCACCATTAGGTTTCAGCCTCTGAGCGTGTTCTGGCCTCTTCTATGGTACTTCAAGTCACATCTGGGCCATATATAACTGTTACGAACAAATTAAAATGTTAATTAACTTTAATCCATTTTAAGACCTAGGATATTAATTACATGACCTAATATAATTCAAACCCAACCACTATCGTTAAACAATTAGGTGACTATCCGTGTTCAGGTGCGGTTTTCCGACGAAGTTAAAATAGAATAAAAACTGTATAATTTTTCAAAAATTCAATCATTGTAATATGAAAACACTTTTTTAGAGATGTAAACGATTTGTAGTCCCAATCTTCTGTCTAAATCGCAATCTGTCTCTCACAATCCGACTTTCACAAAGGAGGTGGGATATTGCGCTATCTGCTTAATCAAATTATTAAATCGCAATCTCTTAGATTAGACTTAGCCTATGTGTTTATGTCTATGGAAAACGTGCACAAAGTATGATTTGTAAGTGAAGCAATCATCGAGGCATTGAGGCATAATGCTGGAATGCATATACTTTCACCCCAGAGTCTAAATTTAGTATTAACACGTGGTACGATTTAATTGATTATTTTGATCCATTTTATTCGAGGATGACTAAACTTATAGAAAATTAAAAAAAGTGGATAGAGAATCTTTATATTTATAAAAAACTCAAAACTTGTATATTCATAAAAAAAAATTGTAAAATTTAATGCTTGTCTAATAGAATTCACTCTCTCTCTCTCCTTAAAACAATTAAAAAGAGAAAAATATTTAACATGTGATTTGGTTTTATTTAAATAAACAAATCGTATTAATATATATTCATTAAATTATGGATGAAATCATTAAATTTTGTAGAATATAATAGAAGAGTTGGAGTTGAACTCTTCTTTTTATAGAGATTTTGTGATTTCATTTTCTATAATAGAGAATTTATACAAGAACTGTTGGAGATGCTCTAAGATAAGAAGTTGATATGATGGTTTTCATCAACCTCTTCTCAGTTGCATCAAACTCAAGAAGTGTTGGAAGAAATAAAATGATGTGTGACCGACCATGCTATCAACTGCAATTTACCCCTCGTAATTAATTTAGCAAATCAAGTGCGATGATGAAGTTACGAAGAAGAGGTTTCCAAGTGAAATATTTTCTAGATTTCCTATTCTAAAGGGTAAAATTAGAATATTCTTGTGAAAAATAGGGAGAGGGGGTCTCTTGAGTAAAGTAAGAGGTTCAAATAGAAATTTCGAATCAAAACCAACAGCCCAGATAAATTTGTCTGTTATAAAGCAGGTGTCAGACACTCTCCCCATGTGGTAGGCTGTCATTGGTTTGTAAAAAAAATTGACAATTTTACGGAACGCGCCCTAGTGTCACCAATGTGAGTGGGCTCCACCAAGACCGATCGTATGCTCGCTCGATCGATTTTCGATCGTCGTCGAGGACGTTCCCTTGGTCAACGTCTGGTTTTCCTCCCCTTACAACACCGCTGCACTGTTTCTCTCCCTTCCTCGGTCGATTTTCAACGGGACCCAGCCCCAGAACGTCCCATTTGCAACCCCGTTGCAGATGCTCTTATATATGCCTCATGCATATTAACAGGTGTGGGGTCTGTTTCTAATTTCTTCTTCTTTTTCTCTTTCAGATTTGTTACCTTGTAATTTTTATATAGGGTTGAAGCATAAAACCATCTCCAGCAGCTGCCCTATATTTTTTCTATAATAGGGAAGAAAAAAACACAGTTTATGATACATTTTATGCTTCAATTCCAACATATTCCCCATTTTGAAAATTTTATCATTCTTTCCTAAAAATGTAGAAATTGCTGTAAATATCATTTTCTCTTTCATCATATTCTCTAAAATAGGGAATGTATTTAGGGAATCTGTTGGAGCAAAACAACCAAAATATTCCTTATAATGGTGAAAAATTCAAATATAAAGAAATTGTTGGAGTTGTTCTAAAGCTGCTATCTAATACGTACACTAATGCATAGTTTCGAAATGAATAAACGTTGGTATTGGTATGAGTTTCCAATATCTAACTTCTTCAAGTGACATATCTCCCAGTCTAAACTTTAGCTTAAACTTTCATTCTAGCTATTTCTTACCAAAAATGGTGTCCGGTTTAAATTGCCTGATGTTCCAATCTGGAACAGTACCTTGGACATTTGGGACCCAAAATTGATCAAGATCCCAACATGGCACCTGAGACTGGGGCGAGAGAATCGACCAACGTTCATATGATTGATTAGAAATGAAGTAACGTGATAGAGGAGAAGGAACTATAACATGTCAATAATGTGTCTCCTGCAAAAGGTTGTGTTAAAATATAAAAAGTTGGATCAAGTTCATGGGCATCAAACTTTTTACACCGATTTTAGACCAATTGAATTCTATGAGAATGAACAGTGTAGATGAGTAATGACATAACCATCAAGACATCATCTCCTCTTCTATAAATAATAAAATAAAAAGGAAAAAACCCTAATGCTTCAAAATCTCTTCGTCCGGCAGCTTAAGCGTGCGTTAGTGTCAGCCATCTGGCTTTACCGGTGCATTGTGAGTGCGGCAGGATGGGGAGTTTGTTGCCTCATGGCTCGTGTGTTTGTTGATGGACGGTGTTGTCAACCGGAGTTCAAGCAATGGTAGGAGCACTACTCTACTTTTGAGATGTTGCACGAAGAGGTGTGGTGCAGATCGAAGGCGAGTTTTGGAAGTAAGGGGAGGACCGAGGAGTGGTTGGTTACACCTCTTCCTTGAGGGCGTGAGGTTTTTTTCAAAGAGCTGTATTCCATGGCGTGGTTAGTTCGTTTGGGCCGTTGGACGTTGAGCGCAGACAGTATTTGATCATGACACGAGGAAGGAGGTGGCAGCAGAGTTAGACCAGACTCAGATCTGTCCAGTCTTGGTTGATGTTGGTCGGCCAGAGTTTGGTAGCGGCGCGGGACGTGGTAAGCAGTTTGTGGGTGTGCGACAGATGCAAAGTATAGTTTGGGCACGTTCCTATTTCTTTATTGGCCTTTGGTGGAGGTGGGCTTGGGTTTTAACCTTAAGCCCATCTTATTTTGGGTTTTTTTAAGTAATTTTTATTCTTGTTTTCCTTTAAGTAATAGTAATATTATTATTGTTATGTCAATAATAAATCCCAATGTTATGTGACTAGAGCTAGTTAGACGTCTTAGGTGGGTTGTCTGTGTGTGCACTCTTAGTGTCTTGTCTATTCTAGTGATGATGTGTCTTATTAAATGGACACATCCTCCTAGAGGCAAGATGAAACGTAATGTTGACGACACGATTGTCGTTCGGCAGCATACTAGGAAAGCTGGTCAAAATGGGTATGGATGAAATGCTTTCACGGGGGAATCGTTATGATTTTTCCAGTATGTCGTCATTTTGGTAAAGCAGATAGAATAACTTATATGGTGTTCTCTGCTAATTGGTGTATGTTTATTTACATAGTTATTGTAGAATATTCTATGACTATCTGAGATGTTCTATGTATGCTCATTGTAATATGGGGTTCAGGTTTTATGTCTCCCATATGTACTCAACAGTTTCATTAGTAAAGGCTTGAGGGCTGCGCACCCGCCCTTATTGTTCAAATAATAATAATAATAATAATAATAATAATAATAATAAAGTAAAAAAAATCTTCCATCACTCCTTTCCCTTTTTTTATTTTTGGTTTACATTCTTTCCCGACTTTCCTACACTATAAACATTAAGCAATAGGATCTATAGTTAGAATAGAACTCTAGTTTGAAATAACGGAATGCAAGTTGGCCAAGTCCGCGAGCGGAAGATGAAACTTCCACTCCAAGGTATATCGAATTGGAGTTTACTTATTAAACAAGTTGCTTTAAGGGAGAGCTTTCAGAAGTTCTCCGATGAACACTGTGCAAGGTGAACGAAAATAATTTTACACTATACAAAAGCTATACAAAGGTGAGTCTACATTTAAAATAGTGCGCCCCCCCCCCCCCCTCCTTTTTTTTACAAAGAAGAGATGGTTGTTCAACGTGCACCCTTGTACTTGAGCCATACCGAGAGCTTCCCATTCCAAACATTAAGTTATAAGAGTAGGGTTGGGCACGGGATATGGCGGTACAGGCCTTGACAAAGCCCGACCCATCCTATTTTTTATTCACAAGCCGGGAAGGAACGGGATGCAAGGTTTCAAAACTGAAATCGGTAAGGCCTGTCCTGTAAGGGATTTGGGACCGTACGGACCCATCACAGGATACAATGTAATTTTTTATTTTTTGTTTTAGGCCCAAAGGCCCAAAACTGTAAAGTATATAAAATAAGTTGCAAATTGTAAAATGACTAAAGTCTGTCAATTAAACTGTTGTTACAACATAAACATGCCAAATATCTAATTCTGTCAAAGCTGCTGCTCAATTACAAAATAAACATGCCAAATATCCAAAATAAGTTGTTGATTTACAAACCAAATCATTAAAGAGTCAAAGTTACTCTTAACAGTAAACCAGCAAGCAGCAATCATCAACGCATCATTTTAAATAAGTACAAACCAATATTCCAAACAACCACAAGTCTGTCAAGTCATCTCAGTCACTGACTTCCTTCATAAAAGTCAAGCATCAATAACAACATGATCTTTCTCATTTCTTCTAACAGATGGAAGTGGAGCTGGACAAGAGATACTACATGCACTTGTTGCATCACTTTCATGCTCTACAGAATATAAGAAGTAAATCATTATCTCAAGTCATCAAATATGTAAAAAAGAAAATTAAAGAAACAATGTTAGAAATAATTACCAATTTCCACTTCTTCATAATACTTTGTATAACTAACTGAAAGTTCCTCTTCTGCGGGAGCAATCTCACCTGCCAACAACTATTTTTGCATGCAAATCAATCCCTCCACAAATTTTGTACTTAGTGAGGCTCTAAATGGATCAATGACTCTGTCCCCAGTTGAGAAAACTGATTTTGAAGCTACCGATGAAGCTTGTATGCCCAAAACATCCCTTGCAACTGCTGCCAACATAGGATATTTACAACCATTAAGCTTTCACCATAGTAGGATGTCGAACTTATCCTCCTCTTCTGTTGGTTCTAGCGGAGCACTTAGATATTGATCCACTTCATGCATGGCAGTAGCTTCAACAGTCTCACTAACAACCTTTCTTCAGGAATTAAGAATTTGCCCCATCATTCCAGTTGATCTAGAACTAGTCGTTGAACTAGATGAAGAAGTCGGACTAGCTTTCTTATACATATGTCTCCGACCATCAATATTAGATGCATACTAAGAATAAAAACTAAATTAATAATAGTGCAGCAGTTTATATCTAAGTGTGTGCAGATTATATAGTGCAATGAGTGCATCATGTATATAGGCAGAAGATTATATAGTTCATTATGCCTTTTGGTGTTAGAGTGCAGCGATTAATTAGTCCATCATATATAGTGCAGTAGTTTATATCTAGGCATAAAGAAGATAAATCATACCACTCCATGAAGAAATCAAATAGTATGGTGAAGTAGAAAAAAGAGAGGAGTACCTCATCATACAGTCATAAGAAGTTTTATAATCTCTCTTACTCTTCGCTATACCTCATCGACATCGACTTTAAGCTCGTTGTAAGTGGACTCCACATTCTTAAGCTTGAACCTTGCATCCAAAACTAACATGATAAGCACCATGTGATTCACTTCCTTAATTAAATGTGCCAAAATACTTCAAGTATTTGGCTCTCATATTCGTAGCCATGTCCCTCAATGTGCGTTCAACTTCTGAATGAGGTGTGATTAAAATCTCCACAATGCTATTTTCCATCGAACATACATCATGAAAGGTAGCGTGAATTGTGGGATGCAAAGATACACTAACCCTCAGTGTCACATCATAGAACACACCTAAAAGACCAACAAAAATCTTAGCTTGTTCCCAATCTTCCTCATCTGGTGGCCCGACTTTCCTTCCTTTATTATTTGACGATGGCAGAAAATTTCCATCTTCATCTACTTCCTCATTTGGTTCCCTAAAATAGCTCTAAAATTGGCTGTCTTGAAACTCCTCCATCCTAGCAAAAGCTGACTTGAATTACAGAGCTGCCTCTAACATTAGATATGTAGAATTTCATCTCGTTGGAACATCTAAGCATACCAAGCCTCTATGTTTTATGTGCTTAATCTCTATAGCTACCTTAAAACTTCACAGCCTATTAGCCGAACTTTTCACATATTTTACTGAGTTCTGAATATCGAGTACACTTTTCTGCAACCTTTTCATCCCATGACCAACAATTAAGTTGGTGATGTGTGTTGTGCATCTCATATGCAAGTACTTGCCATCTAACAAAGGTTGGAATTCTTATTTGCTCTGCCATTGTCTAGAGTTATGCACATGACTTTTTCAATTCCCAACTTAACAAACAACCCTCAATAAGTCGGCCTATACTGGACCCTTGGTGATCATGAATTACATTAAAGCTTAGTAACCTCATGTGCATTTTCCCTTCACTGTCGATGAAGTGAGCAGTGATCACCATGTAATTGACATTCTGCACACTTGTCCAAGTGTTAGTAGTTAAACTAAGCTAATAGTTCTTCAACTCCTTCTTTAGTAGTTTCCTTTCCCTATCATACAATTGAAGGAACCGTTGACAAATCTTCCTACGTGATGGGATATTAAAGAAAGGAAAGACTCTCTTACAAAACCGAATGAACCCTATCTTCTCAACATGGCTAAATAGAAGCTCATCGATTATGATCATCTCTACACATGCATCTAAGTACTCTTTTTGATCACCTAGAGACACCAACGTGAGTTTGTTTCCCTTAGACTTATCACCAACAAGCATTGTTTGATCTTTATTCTGCCTTAATGGATTATGCTCGCAAACTTTTATATGCCTATTCATTCCAGATGTTCCATGAATTTGGGAATGAATAGAAAAATCACATACTACTCCTCTAGGACAGTATCTATAGTGAGCCCTCCTCTTCTTAATCTTAACCGGATTACCATCTGCATCCTTAGACATCACTACCCTATCATATTTAATGAAATGCTCCCAAGCCGGACTACACTTAACACCAGTAGCAATGTCACTTACATGCCGACTTGTTGAGCCTCATGTGTTGAGTGGCTCCCATCCTCATCCTCTGAAAGATTAGCTTCAGTAGGATGCTCAGTTTCCATCTCAGAGTGTTGAATAACTAGCGGAGGCGCCGAAGGTGTAGGCAATGAGGCGTCCATCGAAGGACTGTTTAGAGTACTTGGAGCTGAAGAGTTTTGGAATCCATAATCACTAGATCGAGGTCGGGGGAGTCGTGTCTTCAATTTTTCCATTGCAGCTGCAACAAGACCAATTTCAACGGTTATGATGATTTTAATTCATAATTGAATTACACAACTAAACAAATGAGCAACTAAACTCTTCTAATTATGAATTAAACAAGGTAATAAGACCAAGTGACTTGTAGTCTACATATTATTAAACAAGCTTCAAATGAAACGGGTTGTAGATGACTTAAACAAGTTCAAAATGCTCAAAGTAGCAATCTTACAATTCAAATTTTTCTATTCAACTTCAAAGGTAATCTTATACAAACAAACCCACTGATTCCATAGTTTCCACTTCCCAACAGTAGATTAAAAAGGTAAACTACAACTTTTCTACTTATTAGACCCCAATTAGTACTTTGTAGTTTTTGAACCAATTCGGTTTGGAATATCAAGAGGTTTACTTGATGATGACTACGTTGGAGTTGAGTAGATGGAGATTGAGCCGAGGGAGTGAGAGTTGACGATGAGCTTGACTCGATGAGTGCGACTCTGAGATGTGAGTGCAAGAGAGAGGGTTGCAGGATTGAGAATAATGCGAGGTAGGTTATGCTAGTTAGGTTAGCTAAAGAGTTAAAGGCTTTTTTGGTTATGGGCCGGGTTGGGGCGTAGAGAAAATACAAATCAAACCCGTACCCCACCTTATTTGGATCAAATGGGTCTGGACGGGACGAACTTCAAATTTCAAAATTCAAACTCTGTCCCATCCCAGAAATTTCGGGTCAAGGTGCCCGACACTAAATAGGAGTCGGTATTTGGAGCACATACATGAGTAGATGCCAACAATACTATAAGGAGCATTATAAGTTTATAACACGTGCTATCAAGGAGTAAAATATCGGATATCGAGGATTTATAGAAGTTCAAAAATTTGGATATATCGACGGAAATATCGATGAAATATCGATTCAGTGAAAATTCTAACGGAAACGACGGAAACTAATAAAAATACATGAAAATTTGTAATGAAACTTTTGGAGGTTGTTACACGACCAATTATCTACCTTATGTGAAAAGAAAATATTGATCAAACATCAAGACATGTGAATTTTTTATATTACTATATGAATTAGTACGTATTAAGTGCTGATAATTATTAAAATATAATTTATTAGTTCTATTTTTATTTTTTGATGGCTAAAACATATGGGAGGCTAGGCCATCACGTCTTTTGTACAATATATTACACATCACACATCACAAAATCAAATATATAAGTACTTCAAAACCACGTAAGCCTATGAGGTTCGAAATTCACACTATTTTTTTCATTTCCCTGTACATAATCATGTGTGTATTGTGAAAAATAATCATTAAATGATTATTCTTCCATGTAATTCTACATGTATTGGACATATCACGTAAAGGGTGGATTGGATATTGAGCATGTGAAGATTGGACATTTACCAAATTAAATGTTAAATGTGAAAAATTTACGAAAATTTCGAAAATTTCAGGAAATATCGAGAAATATCGAAAATATATCAGAAATATCGATAAAAATCGAAAAATTTCGAAAAATTTAAGGATATATTAGAGAATTTTTCATGTAACTCTAAAAAATCGAAATATCAATGATAATATCAATTTTACTTACGGTGCCATTATCCGCCTTTAGTGGACGAAAGTCTCCAACGGAGTAGGAATCACGTTCCACAGATCTGAAACTAGCACTAGATCTATACTTCTTTATGATCACATCAATTAAATAAACAAATTCGTCGCTGATACTCAACAGCTGATTAAGCAATCATACAACACTGAACTCTTTCCAAACAAAACCAGCTACCAAATCGCACATCTCTATCAGAGCTGACACATGAATATTACAGATCTTGAAATCCCCCAAAAACGAACATTATTTCAGGGAAACCATGAGGAAGAAACTAGTTCTTCAAACTCGACCGGGATGCATGGTGATGCATGGTGTTTAGTTGTAGAGACATCAACTATGTTTTGGTGGGGGGGGGGGGGGTCACCGCTCCCGATAATGGAGATTTTGAATCCTTTAAGTTTAAGGTATACAGTATATGCCGATTCAAAATGCTCCTGATCAATATGTACAAAATATGTGACCAAAACTGTGACTCCCACACGTTGCCTCTCATAATAAGCGCTTTTTCTCAAGATCTTCAGCCGCTGTTACAGAGAAAAGAAGTAGAAATGAACTTTTAGACATAGCACGAGTAAAGAAAACACTCAGGCAATCTCAATCTTATACATGCTAGAAATGAAAAATTATACCATGGGATCATGGGAAATTGGGAAGTATGAATCGTCTTTAAATAATCATTGATAAAGAACAGTCTCTTCCTCATTTTTACCAACTTTGAAACAAAATTTCTAAGCTCTACCAGACTGGTTAGACAATAACTAATGGCCTGAATGACTATCCTGCCAGATATTCAAGTACAAAATCTATCTAACATATGCAATCCTAGTGCTATAGAGTTCACAAGTTCCATTATCTGAATACAGAGAAATGACAATTCCCAAAAGCCTCTGCTAATCTAGTACTTGGATAACTAACTCCGGGCAAAAGGACATGAGGAAACATTGCAAAGACGATTAATTCAAGCAATGTAGAGTAAACAAAAGCTCCTTACCTTTCGAGGAGGACAAGACCACCACAACATGCATAGTCACATTGTTGGGAGGCAGCTGCAAACGCAGAGGGAAAAGCTGCCCATTCAAAGGACTTCTAGCACACACCACAATCCCCTCAATCCCCGTCTCTTCCTCCAATTTACGAGTCAACTCCTCAACCCCATTCCCTTTAAAGATCATAGAGTAGCCCTGCACGGCCTCATCGTCCACATCACCATTGTCCTCGGCTATATGGTAGTATATAGTCCTCCCTTCCATCTTCGGCGGCGACTCCACAAATGAGTCATTCGACTACAACACCATCACATAACAAGCAAGGTTCAACAATCTGATCGAGCTTAACACAAAAAAAAATTCTATGACAAAACAAATTACTGACCGGCGGCGGAGGATTGTTCGAAACAGAAGAAGGGGAGGAGCTGGGCTCTTCGAAATCGAGAGAATCCGAATGCGGCAGCGGCGGAGGTCCGGCGGATCTATACGCCGGAGACTGTACTTGAATCTCGATTATATCAACCTCCCACAAAATCCAATCCTGCGTCGCCGTCCGATGAGGCACGTCGTGAGTCACCGAGTTTCGCCACGGCGGCAGCCCACCATTGGCTCTGAGGAAGTTTCCGTAGCGAGTCTTGAGCCGCACCTGATTATTCCCTTCCCGGACTGGCTCCCACTCGACGGAGGAGTCAAGGCGGCGCGGGAGAGTCTGGAGGACTTTCCGGCCAGTCATGCCAAGAAGGAAAGGCTGGTTTGAAGCAGTGAGGTACTTCCCGAAGCAGGACTTGAGTCGGATCACGGATTCGGATCCGGGTACGAGCTCGACGGACCATTTGGTGCTCTTGGATGAACCGTTGCGGTCTTGGGTGACGGACTCTTCGTCGTCCTCGGCTAAAAGGTACTTGTCGTGGTGGCCGCGGAGACGAACGGCCTTGGCGTTGTGGAAGAGGTCCATTCCGACTCGGAACTTGTTCGATGTGATCTGAAGATAGAAGAAGAAGAAGAAGAAAGCTTCAGACGCGTTTGAGTTCGACAGTTTAGCTTTTTTGGTTTCAGACAAAATATAAGTGGCGGGTCAGCGCCGCTACTTGTTTGGCTTAATTGGACCACGCGGTTTTTCTTTGCCCAGGTATACTAGCGTGGACGTGTTTCCAAGTATGCTCCGTGTGAGGCTTATGATATGGCCTATTGGTAATCTCCACATGAGGCTTATGATATGGGCCTATTAGTAATCTCTCCATGTATCTAGTTAGACCATCTCCAACAATGAAGGTTTTATACTTTATAATGAAACCATGAAAAAAAATCTCATCTTCAACCCTGAAAAATTTCAGTTCCATACCGTAAAAGTCAGTCTCATACCCTATATTAGGTTCTAAAATGGAACCTGATATGAGGTATAGAACCTTGAGATTTCGGTGGGCCCAAAAAACAGAAAAACAACAGAAGAGAGAGAAGAAGAAAACTGGAGCACGCGTGATGAAGAAAAGGAGAAAGAGACGCGCGAAGAGAGAGAGAAGCGAAAGGCAAACTACGAAGCAAGTGTATCAAGTGGAAAGCGACTGGACTTTTTTTTTGCGCCGAGAAGCTGGGGAATGCCTAGTAGTGAGGCATATATTAACCGCCTTTCTTCGTTAAATACATGCATATATTTAAGTGCATATATTTAATACATGCATATAGTTTTTTATTAAAATAATAATATAAATTATTTTTAAAAATAATTTATAAATTATTATAGAATACAATATGTATATTTTAATATTAAAAGATATATATAATAAATATTATCAGTTTTAAGGTATAAGGTATAAGACTTTATGGTTAGAGATGAGAAGTCTTATCTTAAAATGAAGTATGAGATCTTGATGGTTGGAGATGAAAATGTCCTAAATTGAATAATGATTTTACAAGGTCTCATATAAGGTATAGAATCTCCATTGTTAGAGATGTTCTTAGTAATTACTTCTTCAAGAAATTTTTTTATATTCAATTACTTTTAAATGTGTACCAAAACTATTGTTCTAGAAATCTCGATTTCCTTATGCAAAAAAAAAAACCTCGGTCCAGACCCGGCCGATTAATCTTTGGTCCAAGCATCTGATAGTGATTAGTCGCCCGATCAATTAGAAAACTGGTCAGAGCATGAAATCAATCCACTGAGACTCTCTTAAGTTCTCCACCTAGGTTCATAAGCACTAACCCTTCTCGCAACTCGTCCAGCATGTGACAATTTTAAAGCCTCAATCAAAGTATGAAAACGATAGTTTTATTAGAGTAATTTATCAACAACCGGATGAATATTATGATAATTTAAACTCAAGAATAAGGTTCATTTTGCAAAGTAAAAATAGTTTGGTGATGCAACGCAAGATTTGATGATAGGGATGTATAACTACATCAAGATGACGATGTGAGTCACAACTCACAAGTAAATAAATGACATGACGAGGGAAAGTAGACAAGAAGGTTTGTGTCCGAAAAACTAGTGCGATTTTTGTGTCCTACCCCATTGAGATGTAGTGCAGAAAGGCTGGTGCAGGTTTTTTCTTTTGTTTTCTTGCCTTCTTACTTTCTCACTGTTTTGATATGCACGGGTTGGTGCAAGTTAATTTAGACACATAAAGGTACACCCGGATCGACTTTGGAATCGAGATAGAGATGCCACTTCAATACATATATGACCTTGCTATCATTGCAAGCACACTTCAACTTGGTTCCTTATTAATTATATAACACACCAGCTCACCCAGCAGGGCAACTTGTTTATTGTTGATGGGATCCAATGCTAACAAGGACGTTTACTAGCAGATGATCTACGACTTTTTTTTTCTAAAAAAAAATTCAATTAGTCCGAAAATCAATTTTACGGAGAATTCTACGACTTTGATTCATATTAAACTTGCCCTAATTATAATACTCTAATCCTAATCTGTATTTAGCTTCTTACTCTCAACCAATATCAACCAATGTACAGAGGACAAGCTTCATGCTAGTGTGAAAGTGTTTTGAGTGATGTCCCCTATAAGGAATTGGCGTGACTTGTGAGACAAATTAGTAATGGATTGCTTACACATTTCAAATGTACATGCATGATTCATGACCTAGTTAAAATGCAAACTACCTATATGATTCATCGATCACCACACATTAGTCGATTGAGCACTAGCTAGTAGTTGCTAACCATACGCTTCACACTTGCCTAACTAAGGGTTCTATTATAATCCAAAAACACTAAGCTCCAAGCCTTTTCGTGTATCACTAACCAAATATAATATCTTACTCGATAAGTTAGACTTTCTATAATTAATAAAAATTAAGAAGAAAATATTGAAAAGAAAAATACGTACCGGCTTAATTGTGAGCTGTTTCGACGACGACACCTTGGGAGAATTCCACGGCGACCTGCCTGAGAAAAACGACCTCTTGCTCGAAAGACTCGACGTCGTCTTCGGTGTCCTCGCCGGAGACAAAACCTCCACCGGAGATCCGTACTCCATACCATTCATCTCGTCGGAATTAAACGAAGAAAAGCTCGACTGCTGCGACAACAAAAAGTTCGAAACCGAGTCGTTAACCGGGCCCTCCACCCCTTCGACGTCCCAAAGAATCCAGTTTCTAGTCGACGACGTCGTCGGATCGTCGTGCGTGACGGAGTTCCTCCACGGCGGCGGCCCACCGTTGGCCCTTAAGTATTTGTTGCACCAAGTCCTGAACTTGATTTGAAACCCGTCTTTTATGGGCTCGAACTCGAACTTCCACTCGGTCCCTTTATCGGCCTCCGTCGCCAGAATCTTCTCGCCGGTGGCCCCCAGCAGAAACGACATGTCGGTCGCCGTGAGGTAGAGGCCGTGACAGCTCTTGAGTCGTATGATGTGCGGCTTGTTCTCGACAATCTCCACCGCCCATCTCGCGTTTCGGGTGTTCACTCCCCTCCGGCTCTGCCGCACCTTCGTCTTGTCCTCGTCGGCAACGAGGTACTTGTCCAGGTGGCTCCGGAGCTTCACCGCCTTGTACTTGTTAAACACTTCCATGAACAACAACAACAAAGTATGTCACTAGGGCTAGTGAGCGTTTAGTACGTAGAGGTTGGATAGAAATTTAAGTAATGAAAGCTTGAAAAAGGTTGATGGTGTTGGGGCTTTCTTGTTTGTTTAGTAATCAAGTAGTGGTGGTTTTACACGGCGATTTTCCAATCCCAATATTGGTCTAAGTCAGCAGACGAAGCAATGAGGACGATATACGCCTGTGACTTGTTGTATGGTCCAAATATTTGACGACGATATTCACGTGAAGTTTCGAGGTGGATGAGGAGGTGGAATGCACGCGCTTCGAGAAGACTGTAGGGAATTGACCAGAGCTGGCTGGTTGTGTTTGTCGACGTTAATTAGCGTAGTCTTGAAGGTCAATTAAAGTGTAGACCATCGGAAAATGGTGAGAGAAAAACTAAACCTCGCATACAGGCATTGAATCAGGAATGAATCGTGCTAAATTTCTTTCATTAAGAATGATCATTTTTTTTCTTCAAAAAAATCAATAGAATTTACTTTATTTTGATGAAACATCTGACCTAAAGAGTTGGAGATATGAAGAAAAGTAGTGTAGACTAGAAAGCAAACTCTGAACGGAGATGCACAAGAAGAACTACGGAGATCGAGAATGGAGAGATTGTCGAACTAAGATAAAAGCGAACAAAAAATGCTAAATCCGATGTTTGATATGGGGATTTTATAACTTTTTTTTAGTATATATGTATTAATATTTTTGTGGCAAAAAAACTAGGGGGTGCTGCAGCACACCCCAGCCCCCCACTGCATCCGTGCTTGCTCGCATACAATTCACTGTATGGTAAATTTAAATGATGAAGAATTCACTGCATGGTGACAAGAGGGTAAAATGAGTTGATTGTGTTAAATGAAGATCCTATAAGCAGCTAGCTATAATCCGAATGAATGTTGTGTTTGGTAATCATTAATTGGGAAAATACTAATAAGCTATGTATTGAAGAGGTGGTTCATGTTAATGAGACTAATGAAGCCTCTCTTTGGAATCTATAAAGGTAGGCCTGGGGGATTTTGATCTGGATCTGCTCCAGATCCGTACTTATTAGGCAGATTTGGATCTAATTTTTGGACCCGTTGATCTGTTTGTAGCCCGAACCCGTTGACCCGTTTATTTAACGGATCAGATCTGGATCACAAGCGATTCGATCCGTTTATGATCTGTCCCGTTTATTTTTTAAAACTTATTAAATATAATTTATTTTTATTTACATATATGGAATATTTTTAATCTAAAACTCTCCTTTTTAGAAATAAAATATAAATATCTTTAGCAAAATTTTATAAAATTATTTATAAAATATTAAAAATCCAAAATAATTTATTTTTTGTCAAGTTCATTTATGTAAATGGAGATTTTTTATTTTGGTCTCTCAAGTTTGTTTTAATGAAATATTTTAGTTATGTAAAGAGGTCATGTGACATATTTGTAATAATTAACATATTGATAAAAGAAATAAATTTAGTAACTAGCACATTGAAAAACAGGGTCGGATCCACTTCGTTGACCCATTGATCCGCCAGATCCGAATTCGGGTTTGATTATTAAAGATCGGCCGGATAAACGGGACAAGTCGGGTTAATTTTTTCTCTCCTTAAACGAATTCGAGTCTAAATTGATCTGATCCGGATCCGCCCCATTGACATGCGTATATAAAGGTATAAATCTTACTAGTAACGTACACGCCTAGAACAAGTATTCATCATAACTGTAGTACAACATGTAGAACAAAAAGTTAATTGATATGTGGACTTCATGGAAAGTGACATTAGCTTATCTTGTATTGTAAAAACAAAGGAAATTGTCCCCAAATTCTCCATGTTGGTACTACGAAATTTTGTTGCTTCCCGTGTCCGATTGACTGTAGGATTGTGGATCAAGCGACCATTTCATCGTAGGAGGTCAAAGTCTAGTCGATGTATCTTTTTAATTTTTATTATAGAGAAATACGAAATTGCACTATTTTTCCTTCAACTGGGCCGATCCAGCGTTTTGTTTTGCTGAGCCTGAATGAGGTGGGCTTCATAGTAGGCCTGTAACTTAAGGGAGTTCAGTTCGTATAATGGGCCAACACGTGGCCCAAGATGGAAAGAAAACTCAAGCTCTATGCTCAAGAATAACACTAGTTTAATCTTAGGTTTGAGCTTTGGAGTTTGAACAAAACAGCTTAGCAGAGTTTCTCTATGTTACTGTTCCTGCCTTGCTGCACGGCTGCACCTAGCTTAATAATAGATTAATAGTCATTATACCATAAACACTTTGGAATCTAATCTAAATTTTCACTTTTCACCCTAGGTTGTTACTGAGAATCAAACTCATGAACTAATCATAGTCAAAAAGTGAAAACGCATATGTAACTATGATATATTCCAAAAGTAAAAAGTAAAAAAATTACATTATGGCCACGGAAAAAGAGCAATAGAAAAGAAAAAGAGGCAGCTAGCCAGTGAGACCTCGCCATTCGTTTGTCCACTACCCTTTTCGAGCATTTTGTCTTGACCTCACTCCTTCCACGTGACCCTTCTCACTCTCTACTTCACTCTGCTCGATCCACTCATAATCAAGATCTCATCTTCTCCACTGCAACAACCACCATGCCTCCAACACTCCTCACAGCCCTTGTCTTCTTCTTCCTTTCCTCAGTCAACTCTCACTCATGTCTCTCTCACAACCACCACCAATGCCCACCCTTCTCTTCTTCCACACCTCCTCCTTTCCCCTTCTCTTTCTCACCTGGCTGTGGCCACCCCTCTTTCCAACTCAACTGCTCTAAAACCACCACCAACAACACCCGCTCGCTCATCTCCATCAACAATCTCACCTTCTCTCTCCTCCACTTCGACCCCAACTCCTCCTCCCTCCTCCTCAAACCCATCACCACTTCTTCGAACTGCTCACTCTTTTCCATCCCCAACCGCCCCATCAACCTCTCCGCCACCCCATTCCGCTTCTCCGACGCCTCCTGCCACCGCCTCTCCGTCTTACGCCCTTGCTCCCGTCCTCCCAATCTCTCCTCCTGCCCCAACCATTGCCATTGGCAATGCAAGCTCACCCAAAACCCGGTCAAGCTCTTTCACGGCTGCGGATCTCGCCGCACCAGCTCTCTTCCCGACCAGGGCTGCCAGGGAGACGTGTTGGCCTACCTCGACAGCTTCCTCCAACTAGGAATCGAGCTCGAGTGGGACGAAGACGACGAAGAAGATGATGACTCCTACTTCACCAGCTGCAGAGATTGCAAAGCTCGTAAAAACGGGGTATGCGGCTACAATGTCTCCGACCCAACCAAACATTTCCTCTGTTACCACCACACCGAGGCGAGAATCTCGCCGCCCTGGATCAGCAAACAAAACACCGCTGTTTTATGTACGGTGCTGGCAATGACGTGTTTGATGGTCGGAGTTTCGGTTTTGTTGGCGAGGTCGAGAAGGTTAAGCTCTAGTTCTAACGAACAAGAAGAAGAAGACCCGACGGTGCTGTTCCTCCACCGCCACCGCGCCGCCGCGCTCCTCCCGCCGTTGTTCACCTACGACGAGCTGGAAGCTTCCACCAACAAATTCGACACCAAGCGCAAAATCGGCGACGGCGGGTTCGGGTCTGTCTACCTCGGCCAGCTCCGCGACGGAAGAGTCGTCGCCGTTAAGTACCTCCACCGAGGTCCCACCACTCACTCCACTAAAGCCTTCTGCAACGAAATCTTAATCCTCTCGTCAATTGACCATGCTAACCTCGTCAAGCTCCACGGCTACTGCAGCGACCCACGTGGCCTCTTATTAGTCTACGACTACGTCACCAACGGCACTCTCGCCGACCACCTCCACCACCACCGCGAAATCCGCGGATCGAGGCTGACGTGGCAGGTGAGAGTCGACGTGGCGCTACAAATCGCGACGGTGATGGAGTATCTGCATTTTAATGTGGTCCCACCCGTGGTGCATAGAGACATTACGTCGTCGAATATATTCGTGGAGAAAGATATGAAAGTTAAAGTCGGAGATTTCGGGCTGTCGAGGATGTTGGTGTTCCCTGAAACGACGTCGTTTGATGGGTCAGATAGGTCCGGGTACGTGTGGACCGGGCCGCAAGGGACACCGGGTTATTTGGACCCGGATTATTATAAGTCGTTTAGGCTGACGGAGAAGAGTGACGTGTACAGCTTCGGGGTGGTGATGTTGGAGTTGATATCGGGGCTGAAGGCGGTGGACGGGGGGAGGGAAAAGACGGAGTTGACCTTGGCGGATATGATGGTGTCTAAGATTCAGATGGGCTTGTTGAATGAGGTGGTCGACCCGATTTTGGTGAATGAGGAGGGTGTCGACGTGGCGGCTGAACTGGCGTTTAGGTGCGTGGCGGCGGAGAAGGATGATAGGCCGGACGCGAGCGAAGTGGTGGAGGAGCTGAGGAGGATCAGGAGCCGTACACGTGGAGGGAGTTCGAATGTGAATGGCGCGCTGACGTCGACTAAAGGTGAGCTGCCCATGCCACGTGCGCAGGTTGTGGAGTTCTGACTCAACTGAGAGAACTGAGAATTGAGAAGGACATCGATCTGGATCATTCTGATGGGTTCTGTGACTTCTGTCGCAGCTAGAGAAGAAGATAGATTTTGTAGGGGTAATTCCAAGTTTCTACTATGTTTTCTACTCCATTGTGATGGTAAATAGTAAGGTCATGTTTCTTATGATAAAAAAAAATGGTGGCCAATAGGCAAATAACAATGCATTGAGGTCTCGGAAATGGAAGGTTAGAGCATCTTCAATGGAAGGTCCTAGAAATCTATAGAGCATCTTCAATGGAAGGTCCTAGCATCTTCAATAGCTGTGACTTCTGTCGCAGCTAGAGAAGAAGATAGATTTTGTAGGGGCAATTCCAAGTTTCTACTATGTTTTCTACTCCATTGTGATGGTAAATAGTAAGGTCATGTTTCTTATGATAAAAAAAAATGGTGGCCAATAGGCAAATAACAATGCATTGAGGTCTCGGAAATGGAAGGTTAGAGCATCTTCAATGCAAGGTCCTAGAAATCTAGAAATTATTTATCTAGTTTTGAGATTGAAAATAGCTCTCCAATGGTTAAATTGAGAAGTCTTAAACCCTATAAAAATAGCTTGGGGTGTTAAACCAAGTGTTAAAATAGCAACCGATTTAGGACGCGTGCTATAAATTTTTGGTGGGACCTGTGGCTAACAGTGGAGAGAGAGGAAGGCTGGACTGACGCGCTGGAGAGGAGAAACGGATGACACTCGCCCCAAAAGGGGAGAGGAGTAGCGCCCAGACGTGCGACGTGCTTCAGAGGAGGGAGAGTATGAGACAACGTCTGCGGTGTGGGGCTCGCAACACGTGAAGACAGCAACTGTGCAGCAGCAACTGGTTTCCCTCCAACGGTACTAAATCGGACGGTTGAAATTTAAACTGAGATTGAAATCAATGGCCTAATTTCAATCTCCCCATAATTTTTTTTTATTTCTATTTCTGATCGGATGATTCAGAATATATACCAAAATCGATCGGACGATTCAGAATATATACCAAAATCGATCCGACGATTATCATTCGATCCAACTATCAATTTTCATATAACGGTCAGAAAAAAATAAAATAAAATTTTAATTTTTTTTTGAAATATTAATTAGTCCGTTGGAACAGTAAATTCTAATTTTTTTCTATAAATACCAACCCAAATTTTCATTCATTTCACACCATTTCTTACATTCTCTCACACCATTTCTTACATCCTCTCAACATTTCCTTCCTCATCTTTTCTTATAGCAAATTCAATTTTTTTGTTCAACACCATGGGGTCCAAAGAGAGCATCATCAAAACCTAGGGCACCACGATTGGAAAATTGGAAAGAGGCGGAAGATAAAACTTTGTGCGTGGCCGTGTTGAATATTGGTGGAGATGTCGCCGTCGGCATTAATCAATCCGGTGGAACCTTGTGGGATCGTATATATGAGCATTTTGAAAGTATCAAGCCAACCAACGCACCTACGCGAACCCAAACAAGTGTCGAATCTCGATGGAAGAAGATCAATCCCGCAAGTATGAGATGGAGCCAAGCAATGCATAAAGCCATCAAAAATCATGCGAGTGGCAAAAATGATCAAGATGACGTAAGTATTTTTATTTGTCACTTAAAATATAGTAATAATTCATGATATTAAATTAAATAATCACTACTATGTTTGTAGTTAAGGAATGCAAAGGAGTACTATTTCGATGATTCCCATGGAGAACATTTCACATATTTGCATTGTTGGGATATCTTGAAGGAGTCACCAAAATTTTCATGTCCGCCAACAATGGATGAGGATATTAGAAATTGTGAGACTCATACCAACTTGGATGATAACAATTCACTCGGAGATGAAGCAACTCCAAGCGTGGCATCTAAAGCTAGGCACGAGCGTCCAATGGGACAAAAAGCAGCCAAAGCGGCAAAGAAGAAAGTTAATCAAGAGCTAACATTGAGTATTCATGCTCAAATGAAAAGGCTTGCCGATCAAAATGATCGAGAGTTTGCACGAAGGGAACAATTTATACATGAGACAATGGTGGCTTAACAAAGGGAGGAAGATACTCGCACAATGGCGGAGGATCCAAGTATATATTCACCATGTAAAAGAGGATATCGGGAGAGGAAACAAAGAAAGATACTTGAGCGAGAGGAATTGGAGGCACCCACATCTACACCTTAAACATCCACACCTCCTTATGGCAGATCAAGTTATTTCCCCTATCTTCCACTCAATCAAAAGGCGTGGATGCAAAATGATGATCAAGAGTGATTAGTTTGTTTTATCTTGTCTATTGCTTAATTTATATTGTTGTTTTGAATTAATTTTAACTAATTATGTATGAAGTGTATTTTTATATGGTCTTTTGCTTAATTTATATTGTTGTTTTAAATTAATATATAATGCATACAACACACACAAAGTTAAATGCATTCAAGTACACAAAATATTACATGCACACACGAATTAAAAACACACAACCACACGAATTAAAAATACACAACCACACACGAATTTTAAATACACAACCACACACGAATTAAATGGCGGACAACAACATGATGGCAAACGGATGTCATTTATTGACACAAGCTAACAACACAAATTAGCCACGGTTGCACTCTTGCCACTTCTTCAAAGCCCATCCGTGTTGAACTAAATCCGATCTTAGTTCCCCACATATCACTGGACACCGAGTCCTCTTGTAATGATCACGTATAAATGCATGCATTAGTTGGGGATTACGATGCACCTCATCATCATAAGCCGGTTTATCATATATATCAGCTTTTCTTGGACGCATTGGGATGTCGTCAATGTCGAAATCATACTGCTCATCTTCGGCGTGCTCATCCTCTACAATCATGTTGTACAAAATAATGCACGTCATCATGATGTATTGGAGCGTCTCCCTACTCCATAAATGAGCTGGACCCCTCACAATTACAAAACGTGCTTGGAGGATACCAAATGCTCTCTCCACGTCTTTTCTGAACGCCTCTTGCATCCTTGTAAAGTATCTTGTCTCCGGAGTGGTAGGATTTTTTATTGCTTTCACAATAATTGCCCAATTAGGGTAGATGTCGTCCACCAAATAATAACCTTGATGGTACGTACTGTTGGCTACCTTGAAAGTCACTTGAGGAGCTTCACCTCTGCACACCTCGTCGAACAACGGTGACATTCCCAGGACGTTGAGATCGTTGAGAGAACCTGAAAGTCCAAAATATGCATGCCAAATCCAAGTATCATACAAAGCCACCGCCTTTAAAATAATTGTAGGTTTTCCTTTGTGGCCTTGGAACTGCCAGGTATGAGCTGTCAGACAATTTTTTCACTGTCAATGCATACAATCAAGACTACCCAACATACCTAGAAATCCATGTTCTGCAGCTTTGTTCGTCAATCTCTGCAGATCTGCCTTTGTTGGTGTGCAGAGATAGTCTGTGCACCGCACAGACTATATCGCCCTTGTGAAATGATCCAACACTTCAAGAGCAGTGGATTCGGCAATATAAAGGAACTCATCGGTCAAGTCAGCTGGTAGACCATATGCGAGCATCCTCATAATGCATGTTAACTTCTGTTCGGTGGAGAGGTCGAGTCTGCCGGTGGCATCCATCTTCTGTACAAAATACGGGTCGTGATTAACCACGCTACACATCATTTTGTCAAAGAGAGAATGTGACATACGGAAGCGCCTTCGAAAAGTGTCGCCGTCAAACCTACATGGTTCAGTGAAGTATAGAGATTTTAAGCGTTGATCCATCATCTCATGCTCCCTTAATATGTACTTCCGCCCTTCCGAAGAACCACCCTATTAGCCTTCGACTTCATCTTCTTCCATCATCTTCACTTGGTGGGCTGTCGTGGACATCAAGAGGGCTTAATGTTGCATTCTCGGAACATCTTCGGCTTCCTCTTTCTTCAATAGTTTTCACAACCTATTCATGACGGAAAACAAAACTAAAGGTATAAAAACAATTACTAAGAAACCACAATTTCTTTGTGTGGGAGGAGGAGTGGTTGTGAATTGGTGAGAGATGAAGGAGTGAATGCTCCAGTTTTATAGAAGATCAACATGATCTTTGAAGAGCTTCACCTTTACACGTGACAGATAACGTAATCTCGTAAACTAATTAGACGTTGACACGTGTTGAACAAAATATATCGATAAGTTACGTGGTAGATAGCGTAATCTTGTCTAAAATCTTGTCCGATTTTTTGATACTTTATACGTGGTAGATAAAGTAATCCCGCAAACTCGGATATCTATACAATTATATTATTAAATTAATATAATTATTAATTATTATGTACAATTATATTTTACAAAGTTTAAATATATAAAATTAAAACTTTGAGATAAGATTTTAACCATTAGAAGTCCTAAAATGAGATAAGATTTTAACCATTAGAAGTCCTAAAATTAGGTTTAGAACGACCTTAATCATTAGAGTGATTAAGAGATAATTGAAGTCATAAATGAAGTGTCAAAATAAAGTCCTAAAAATAAGTTTAAGACTTCATATAAGATTTTATCATTAGAGATGCCCTTATACATCACAACTCATTCAACATGGTAACGGTAAATAGTAAGAAAGGTCACGGTCAACTGCTGTGAGAGTATAGTACAAAGTAAGAAGGTTATGGTCAAGGTAAAAAAAGGCCCAACCGGTTCGAATCGGTGACCTCTTGATCTGCAGTAAAATGCTCAAGCACTGAGCTATGGACTCATAGTAGTGATAATTCACTTAAGTATATACATTAATCATTTGTCATAACAAATTGAGGAGTATGATCTTACTATTAAACATGATAAGGAGATGAAATGTTGACATTTGTTCTTGAGGAAGCTAGTACGGCTTGTTCTTAGTTTGGGATACCGAATAACGTTTCATATTTGATCTTATTTCTGTCTTGCTGGTTTAATTAAAATATGCAGTCTCTAGAACGTTAGCCTTCTCACTTGCAATAGCAGCTTCTTGCCTGTCTGTCAATTTATAACCTTTCTCCTGCAAAACACTCTCTTGATATCTTCATCTGCTCATGTGCATTTTACATTTAAGACTACAGTATAATTCGGAGACATACCAGAAGGCGCCAAAGGAAAGGGATCCCATCTCTTGCTTTGATCCGCTTCTCAATCACCTCGATTGCTAAATATTTGCAAATTAGATTAGAAGACAATTAGTGATGTTTCATGCTTGCTAGGATTAGTTCATATCATACCTTTCGTAGCTTGTCCACTGTTGAGTAACATACAATACCAGACTTCGTTAAACACATCAATCTGCTCATCCGATGCTCCAATTGTCTTTGCAAGATAGTAATGATAAGTTTCAGTCATAATCTATTTGAAGATAGAAAAGATAACAAAATCAGTTCTCCATGTAATACCTTGCAATTACTGGCTTCAAAATCAGGTCCCAACAACTCCAATGCCTGTTTTTCATTACCCCTCCCATACTCATACACGGCTTCTGCAAGCTGATAAACAGATAACAACCAAAACCCTCAGGGAACAACTTAAGTGCATCAGTTATAAAGATACAGTAGTAAAGTTTCAAAGCCAACAACCAAAAACCTCTACCAAAAGAAAAATAAATTCTGAATGTTTGTTTATAATAATACTAGGGAAGAAGTTTCAGGGTAGAATTCAAGGTAGAAGTAAATCAAGTAATAGCAACTCTAGCTCTGTTAGCAACTTCAGTGCATCAGTTATAAAGATTCAGCAGGAAGAGTAAAGTGACTGTGTGATTAAACATAGAGACACTGTGTGAACGAGCAAATAAGTGAATGTAACAGAACTCCCTACAGAAACTAATGAAACAATAATTGCTAGAGTGGCAGCTAGTAGAACAAACCAGTACTGCGCTCTGCATGGATTGTTGCTTCTTTTTGTTCATCTTAAAAAATCTACAAAGGAGGGACAGAGTTTTCATTGATATAGGATGACCTCAAATAGGGTGTCGTTGAGATTGGCAAGATAATTCACCTGGATTTTAAGCCCTTGAGCAACTCTTCAGCCTTTGAAATTTGACCAGCATTAGCCAAGGCCCACAAGATTAATACATCAAAATGCCACTCCATATACCAGTTGGCCTATACAAATTGATGAACATACAAACAACAAGTTTAGATTTCTGCAATACAAAACAATCAACCCATACTAATTGACTAGTGAAGTAGCATCCAATAAGTTCATAATGTATAACTCTGGAACTACAAAAAAAAAATGATTGTTCCCCTCTAACTGCAATTATCTTGACTAAAAAGACATTAGACTTCTTGATGCATCATAACCATTATGTAAGATGTGGATGCAATAATGATGATGTTCTTTTGTTTACCCTGTCAGTAACGCATTCGGCTAATATCTTCGGACGGTCCCCAAATCCATCCATGTGATTACGAATGTGCACTCGTAAAAACAACCCAAGAGCATTCAAGTACACCTAATTTCAAAAAAGAAAAGAAAAAGGAAAGAAAAAAAGATGAAGAAAAGGTTAGGAGCTAGTTGCAGGAGAGCACGGGTGATGTCAAACGTACTTGAAGTACACCTCTGGTTTAAAAGTATCAGGTTTCTCCAACTCCTTCCAGATATGATGGTCATATACCCCTATGATTTTTTCAACTGGAGAATGACCTTCCATATAACAGAGAGCTACATGCCACCAATTGTGTGTGAGCCTGGTAGTTATAACAGTTCTTAGCATCCAAATTCACGTGAGGAGATAAAACTTCATCACATCGACTCATCCTATTACACATACATAAACGACATACAGGACTCCCATGAAGAGGAGCATGCTTCCATGAACTGTACTGCTTCTTTAAAACGACACTCATGCTGAAGAACATGGCACAACTGCATAGAAAACACATGAACTACAACAGTGGATCAATATTCTAAGTACTAGAAACTGCTTAGGACAACTCTAACTGATATAACAGAATTAGAAGTAGACGATGATATTCATGTTGGTGCTGGGGTCATTTATAGCATTGAACCATGGTCTTACACTCTTACACAACTCTTACATTTGCCACATTTATACTGTTATATGTCAAGACTTATAATTCAACATAAATAGAATTTGGCTTGGAGCATTCAAGAAAACTTGACAAGTATGAAGTACGAATTTTCAAATCAACCCAAGTAATAATAACTCACACAATGCTGTGACCAGCAGTCTTGCTTGTTGATTTCATATCCCTTCCTTGCTGCTTTTTCAGCATCTGCCATTCTACCAAGCTCCAACAAAGGGAAAGCAAGCATACCATATATGTATTCTTCATTTTGATTACTGGGTAGAACCTGGCATAGCAATGTTTTACACGATAGTAAGAAAAAGGTAAAAAGGATTCAACCAAAGGTTACAAACATATCTTAAACAAAAATTATTCTAAAAGTCTCGACACTGTCTCAAGTCATAATAGATGCATGGGGATTCACTAAATGAATGAAAAAGAAATATGTAAATTTTGGATATCTTCAACACAAAAGTGAACCTGTTCAACAAGACTCAAGGCCAGATCAGGCCGAGCCGTGTAGAAGCAGATCAGTTGACCCCTTTTCAGAGAGACCAGATCCTTCGGGAAGGTTTTCAAGAGCTGCAAAACAAGATGAATTCACAATCAATAAACAAAACCTGCATGAAGAATACTCATACAGAATAGTCAAACAACATTGGATCGATTTAAACTACGTATAAGATTAGTACTTCCAATCCCTTAAACATAACACTTGTATTTACATGAATCAATCATCAGTTCCACTACAACAAGCAACTAACATCATCATTCAGTTTCCATTTATGCATCAAACTGGAGTTTGATTGTTTGAAGTGAAAATCTTTCCACTTTCAGGCACTTCCCAAACATGTATACAAAAAAGTAGAAACAAAGTTATCAAACTACCATCTAAATCATCAGCAAATCAGCAAAGTAAACTCCCAATAGGCAAATCCTGGGTTACTAAGTGGGACCCACCTCAAAATGCAACTCATAGGCAACATCATCGTCCCTATCCTCAGACATCAAACAATTGACAGCATCGAAAACTGCCTTCTCGTACTCAGTAGCTTGTTCCTGTCCAAAACAACTCCATGAAACTAAAACACCCGAGTGGCTAAGTTTCACAACAAAACTCAAAAAGGTCAAAACAAAGCTTACGAGGCGAGACTTGGCCGCTTGGAGATGTGAAGGAGCTTTAGAAGGATCAGACGAGCACAAAAAATGAGCCGCTAAAATATTAGCAAGCACACAGTTGTTGTCGTGCGCCACCGCTTCTAATATCACAGACCTCCATCTCCCATAACTCAAAACCTTCACTCCCACATCGATCAATAACAAAGTCCCACTTCAGATTCTCACTCACACAACAACAAAAGCATCGAGATTATATAAGAAGCATATAAAGAATGACCAACCTGATCGTAAAAGGCATTAATAGCAGATATGCAAGCGTCTGAGCCAGTGTTAACCTCGTATCCCCATTTGTCAAGTTTCACTACTCCTTCCATTTTCAATTTGGTATAGCTTTTCTGTTTCCGAAAGACACAAAGACAGATACTTTGGTCTTTTTCTAACTCTATCTGTACAACTGTGTTATATGTTTGGTTTGGAACGAGGAAATGGATGATGGAATATAGAAGTAGTGAAAGTCCTAGTCAGAACTGAGGTGTCGTTTATAAGCTATATAGCTAATAGCTGTCACTTGTCACAGTAGTCGAGTTCATCTGATGGGATCTGATTCTCGACGTCTGTACTACATACTAAGAAAACATCCGTTGTCAACTAAAATAATTTTTTTTATTTTTATAATCCTTAACTACAGAAAAAGTTTGAATTAATTTAATCAAGGATAAAACTGTAAAACACAAAAATTAAAGAAAAAAATTAAAACTTGAAAAAAGAGAACTCGAAAATTGCCACGGTTTTTTTTGCTTAATTTATTGTTTAGTTAAAATTTTAATTTTTATAAATAGTATTTTCTGTTATTAATTTCACATCCGTGTGTATTGCGACTAGTGGTCTTTGAACCATATAAACACAACTGAATTTTCATTTGCCTCTCCTTGGTTTCAAAGCTTTTTTATTTTAATTCGAATCTAGATAATATACCCATGTGAGAACTAGTTATAATCGATCATTTGAGCAGTTTCTAAAAGAAAAGAAAATTCACGTTGAATTCTTATGATCAAGTTAAATAAATTCTCGACATCACAGAGGAAGTTCTTGAACAATCAATTATTAAGAAATAGATAGATATTTGATTATTGACGAATTTTAATTGAAGTCTTATTTTTGTTGTTCAATATCAGATGTAGTTCCCATTCATTTTATATTATGTCTAACCCATTCATTTTACCTTAGGTTTACTTAATATTCTTGTCTCTTTTGTTTAGATTTATTTGTATTGACTTAAAGTTTGATAATTTAAATTTGAAAGTAGGTAATTAAAAGCTATAATAATGAAAATAGCAATGTGCCTGCCCATATCAATGTGAAGCTGAGTGCAATGGTGAAGAAAAGTTCAGCTAAAGGGTTGAGTAATTACATGCTCAAGATACAAAAAGAGAACGTTTGATTTACATTGAAATCAAAATACAACACTTAAAACAATGTGAGATTATCTTTTTAAAATATCAATGTGCACGCCTATAATGATATCTATGTACACCGCACTCTTATTTTGATAAAATTTATTGAATGAATATCATTCATGTTCCAATTTAATTAGGTATCAAATTAATGCTCAATAAATTGCATAATAATCACTAGACAATTATCAAGATTTAACAAATATCATTAATAATGAGTAATTTTTTTTCCTCGTGCAATTATCATTCAACTAGGTAGCCCTTTCCTTCAATGATTGGACCTGACATGCAAACATCAAGCGAAAACACATACATAAGGGGGTAGTGATTCTTGCGCTTGAGAAGTTTTCTCACAACACCCTTTTCTTGTGTTCTATATTCGTCACTTGATATCTCTCTCTCAACAAATTTGGATAACATAGAAACTCTAGTCATGGATCAAGAACTAAATGACTTGCCGAAGGAAGAATTGAGATTTGACTTAAATAGCTTACCGAATAAAGGTTTAGAATTTAACCTAAACGACTTGCCAAACGAAAGATCGCAACTTCATCAAACTAACGTGAGGTACGAAACTTGGCTGCATGTGCAAAGTCAATTATTTCATAGCCGAGTCTTTTTCAATATAGTATTTAACTCGATTTTAATTAATCCTTATAGTCTATAGTTTATTGTTTATTTTATGATATTCAAATTAGTAAGGGTGAAAGTGCTCAAGGGATAGTGAACCGGAGCGACATATCTCATGAAATGATGTGCCAACACTCACTTAACCCAACTGGAGGCAGCCAAAACATTTAGAATTTCTAAAAGTACGTTACAGACAAGATGTAAGGAGTTGGGCATTGTGTGGCTTTGCAAGCCTAACAAATCTTAAATAATTGCGCACTAGAAGTTGAACCCAAGAGCACCAACACTCACTTAACCCAACTGGAGGCAGCCAAAGCATTTGGAATTTCTAAAAGTACGTTACATACAAGATGTAAGGAGTTGGGCATTGTGTGGCCTTGCAAGCCTAACAAATCTTAAATACTTGCGCACTAGAAGTTGAACCCAAGAGCACCCCGGAAGAATGACGTAGATTAGAGAAATAAGATTTAATTTGAATAATATAATAAGTCGCGTATGGCTATAAGATGCATGATAGTATTTTTATTTTTCTTTAAGTTAGTTTTTTATTTAAGAATAAAAATAATAATATCAATGTTTGTATTAGACACATGTGGGCATTTACGGATTGATGTTGATTGCAACAAAATAAAAAATATAGTTTAGCATTGATCCCATATTTTTAGAGGTATGATTGTCAATTTGCTACCCTATAAATTTTTCCTACAATTTGCTATCCTACGTTTTTACTGGCTAATTTGCTATGTATACATCAAATTATACAAAAAATTAGACAATTTTCTACTTATACAATATAATAGTGGATTTAGAGTACCAAAGTGTTTTCAAATGTTTATAATTTGATAAATAAAATAACGAATTCAATTAGTTAGACAACAAAATTGCAGGTTTATAAATCCTAGGATAACAAATTGGCAAGAAATTTCAAGGATAACAAATTGATATTAAGGTGAAGGACTCGATTCTTAAGGTTGTAAATTGAAAATTAAGATAAAAACAAATTAGTTATTAAGGTTTAAATCCTTGTGTCAACACAATTGGTGGTCTATCTTCTCGGTCGAATCTAATCCAACCCCATTTCCACTTGTGAAGGACTCCATCGCTTATCTCAAACCGTATTACCTTTTGGTCTTGCATAGTGGAAGCTATGAAAACTATAATCTCTATAGTGGTTCTCATATGTTTCTTTCAAATTTCATCTCTTCCGGCCACCAAGTCAATGCAGGGTCTACTCGATCGCCAACAGAAGATGACAATCTCATTTCCCAAACCTTGTTCTATGCCTCTCTTCTTAAATCACTCCCTCGGAGTTTCAACGTCAAAACCCCAGCTCTCATAATTAATGTCAAACCAGTATTTGTTAAGAGAGAAACCACCTCAACCTTTTGAGCTATGGATTAGCTCAAGGTTGGAAGAAACTCTCTTGAACCACGAATGCACAATGTACGAGTTATAATATAAAATAGGAATAAGAAGTCGGATGTCGAACCCACAAGTATTGATCACCAGAATTCTATAGCATTTTCAGTTTAAGTCTTGATCACATTTAAAGAAAACAAAGGATGCAACAAACACATAATTAAGAAGCAACCCAAGAGCACTCAAGTACACCTAATTTCAAAAATGCAAAAAATGAAGAAAAAAATGAAGAAGAAAAGGTTAGGAACTAGTTACAGGAGAGCACGGGTGATGTCGAACGTACTTGAAGTACACCTCAGATTTAGAAGTATCAGGTTTCTCCAACTCCTTCTAGATATGATGATTATATAACTCTACAATTTTTTCAACTGAAGAATGATGTAAGCATAAGATATGTTGGCAGTCCTATTGTTTAACAAAACACAACCTATGAAGGACATATACTTGCATATGTGAAGAACTGTGTGAAAGAACAAGATGAAGAACCAAGATGATCTCATGGGTTCAGGTAAATCATGCATATGCATATCATTGATTTTCACAAAGAAGACCTACCTTGGCTCCTATCCTTCTAGGATAACCAATAGCATTACCGTCTTAGTTCTCTGGGTTTAGGATTTCTTTATCGAACCCATAATATCTTGTCTAGGCTCTCAAGCTCCGGCTGGATTTTCGATTTACAAACTCAACATGACAGCTGGGCTTATGAAAAAAAATGTGTTTTGACTCTAGGTGATCATTTTACATTTAAGTAAAAGTAGCAAAATATTTTTCCTCCTTGGACAATGTGAATACACTTTTTGAAAGATGCTTTTGTCTATTTTTCCTCCAAGCCTAATTAATGTCTTTGACAAGTCGTCCATAAGTTTATTAGGCTATCTATGCTTTTGTCATATAGCATGTGTCTTGTATCTTGTTTAGACATAGGATAAATAGTAGCCCTAGTATCCTAATCTCACTGTGTCGTAACTAGACCTGTGACTTCTTTGATTGGGCCCACAAGGCTCCAGTTGAGTTTGTGATTCAAATCTCGAGATTTCTGTTGGGTATATGATTAATTTGGAGAATTGTGTTTTGATATTCATGTGACTTGTTTTCCTAATTAACAAAATATTTCTCTTTGATTTATATCAATCATATTTTGAGCCATGGACTTTTGTCATTTTCCTCTTGGCTTACGACAGACTCTCTTGTCATTTGCACCTCTGAAAAACAGCTATGTTATAGTCCAAAACGTGCTCACATGGCTGGGGTGTTTGGCCATTAGGTCATTTGTATTTGTGGCAAATATAATAAATAAGACTAACTCATTTCAAGTGGGTTGTCTTGCTTAGTGTTTGGCTAGGTTGTCAAAATGTAGAACCTTAGAGCTGCATGGTTTCTTTGCTGAGTCTAAGTTTGTTCATATTGTGTTTCACTCTAAGTTATCCTTTTGTGATTATAAGCTAGAGTTGCATAAAACATTTTTATATACTCATTGCATCTTTCATCCATGAGATCGTATTGATAGTGCAAGCAATCTCAGAAGTATTTCTAAAGAACCAGCTTTGTGATAGCTGGGTTCATGATCTGAACCTTCTGATATCTTCATATGTGAAAGTGAATAAACAAGACCGAGCAGATTTCAAGCTAGTGTGGCAATCTAGTTGGGATAGTTTCATGTCTTGCCATCTTTATTTAGCTTTGCATGTGTAAATACTTAGAAACAAGAAAGAGTATAGTTCTTAGGCTAGTGAGTGAGACTAGATAGGATAACACCATCCTTGCTACTATCGGAGATGTAGTTTTGTAAGGAGTGTCTTGACATATATTCTTGGGAATCAACTGTGGGAGTTGGATTCCGGGGTAGAAGCTTATGAAACCTTCATATGTAAACACTTAGAGATGAGAGTGTAGTTCATAGACTAGTGTGCGATACTGGTTATGATAGAGATGCGAGTTTCTATCCTGAGAACTAATCTTGTAAGGAGTGATTTACATGGTGGAAAAGTTTATCCTTTAGAGTTAAGGGCACGTAGATTTTCTCCCTGTTGCAGGGTTTTTACGTTAAAGAAAAATATCTTGGTGTTATGTATCTCTTTACTTCCTTGCACTTTAATTTTATATCGGTAAGCATCTGTCCATCAGAATAGCTCCACATATTGCTATCCCAGATACGATCTTTTGACGAAAAAATTGGTAAAGTCATATTCACCCCCTCTAGGACCTTCAAATGGTATCTTTCCATATAACAGAGAGCTACATGCCACCAAATTGTGTGTGAGCCTAGAGAGTTGTAACAATTCTTAGCATCTAAGCTCACTTTTAAGAGAGAAATTTCATAACATTGACACATCCTATTACACATAAAGGACAAACAGGACTCCGATGAAGAGGAGCATGCTTCCATGAACTCTACTGCTTCGTTAAAACGACACTTATACTGATGAACATGGCACAACTGCATAGAAAACACATGAACTACAACACTGAATCAAGATTTTTAGTACTATAAACTTCTTAGGACAACTCTAACTGATATAACAGAATTAGAAAGTAGACTGCTCTAATAAAAAAAAAAGTAGACTATGATATTAACGTTGGTGCTAGGGTCCATTTATAACATTGAACCATGGTCTTATACTCTTACACAACTCCTACCTTTGCCAGATTTATAATTTGCACACACACAAAAAAAATTGTAGGAATCAAGAAGTAAGTTGTGTTAGATATGGATTGTACATTGTCCTCTATTGTGCTATAACTATCATGAATCATATGCATGTTTATGTATTGAAATCTATAACCATAAAAGTTTGTTACTTTCTTGATACAGATTACTTACTTGAAGTGTTCTGTCCTTGCATCGAATTGTCTCCTGTTTTCATCAATGTCTCTATAATAGTGAGGCTATCTTATTACAGAACGGATACAACAGAAGGGACTTCGATCAGTTATATATATATAGGTTTTGGCATGTTGATTATGACAATTTCTTCCACAAAGAAACTGACTGTCAACATCTCAGTTTGAATTCCAATTCAAACTTGTATCTGCTTTTTGTGTTTATCACGTTTATAAAGTCATCCAATCAAATTTGTATCAGCTAGAAACAAGTGCTGCTGCTATATATGCATAAGCAGACAACAACATCAAGGTTCAACTAACAATCTCCCACTGAACCTTGATATTTTCTGATCCTTTAATCAACACTTGTAAAAATGTATTGTACAATTTTGAAACAGAAATGTGCACTGTATTAATGACTTCTGTTTCATTCTGTTATCAGAAGGATCATAATCCAGTATACCAAGGTTCAACTCAATGTCACTTTTCCATTTGTTGTAGTTTGAACCATTTAGTAACTCAATGTTACTTATACTCATTGGAAAGTGCATGCATGTAGGTAGAACTGATCATTTAGTTTAAAACTGTATGATTCAATCAACATCAGAACAGTTTTAAAAATCCAAAACATGAAAATTCATAAGAATAATCATTGTATGTATAGTGCAGATGTATGAACATGATTTATAATCAAGATATTGACATCCTTTAGGAGTGCTAATCTTAAATAAATCCTTAAGTTCTTCTGTCCAGTTTTCACAAAAACTTACTTTCTATCAGAATGAAATAAACTTCTTTGGAAATTTATACCAAAATGATTTTAAGCATTTGTTAGTTCAGTCAATCCTTATGTTTAATCTTATTCATACCTGGCTACTTTGGTAACATTAAGTATTTTATAAACTAAACTGATAACTTTTAGTCTAAATGGTTCAACTGCTATGAATTCCTATTTCATTTGGTCACTTTGGCAACACTTATGAGGCTTGAATGATTCAATTAGCAGTACCATAATCATAATTGATTGAGTTGTTTGACAAATTTTTACCATGAAGAATTTTTACAGAAAAGATGGTATTCTTTGCTGAACCCTGAAGTCTTATAATTTGTATGAAACTCTAGAACATAATGGTGAGATAATCCTTTTTATCAATCAATCTCTTACTGCGGAATGAACTAAAATCGTCCCAGAATTGCAGGTATCTTACAACTTGATTTACAGCAGTATGTTCAATGATAGATTGCTCTGATACCAATTGTTAGATATGGATTGTACATTGTCCTCTATTGTGCTGTAACTATCATAAATCATATGCATGTTTATGTATTGAAATCTATAGCCATAAAAGTTTCTTACTTTCTTGATACAGATTACTTGCTTGAAGTGTTCTATCCTTGCATCGAATTGTCTCCTGTTTTCATCAATGTCTCTATAGCAGTGGGGTATCTTGTTATATAACGGATACAACAGAAAGGACTACGATCAGTTATATATATATAGGTTTTGGCATGTTGATTATGACAGTTTCTTCCACAAGGAAACTGTCTGTCAACATCTCAGTTTGAATTCCAATTCAAACTTGTAACTACTTTTTGTGTTTATCACGTTTACAAAGTCATCCAATCAAATTTGTATCAGCTAGAAACAAGTGCTGCTGCTATATATGCATAAGCAGACAGCAACATCAAGGTTCAACTAACAGGTTGGTCTTTGATTATTCCACATAAACACAAAATACTCAGAACTAGTTCACACAACACTAAACGAATACATGATACTTCATCATCAGCTTCATTACTTGGCTGGAGAAGTTGAAGCAGCAGCTCTCAATTTGGCAAAAATAACCTTACTAAACTCAGTAAGCTTCCCTGTCTCAGGCAGAACATCTTTCACAGCAGCATGTTTAGCAAAGCTCTCAGCCCACTTGACCAGTCCCGGAGTCTTGGTTTCGTCAAGAACCTTAATCCCACTAGTCCCTTCAGTCACTCTGATCCAACCCAAGTATCCCCCAAATGCAATGTCAAGGTAGCCAATGTTGTCTCCGCCGAAAAAGCTCTTCCCTTTGCTTATCTTTTGAAATGCTTCCTCCACCAGCGTTAGACCTTCGGATAGTGCTGAGAATGATGCCTTCTTTGCATCATCATCTTGTGCAACAGCCATGCCTTTCATCGATGGGAACCACTACAATTTCAAAGTAGCCCATTTCATTCAATCTTTAAACCAAAATTAGCCTTAGCAAATTGATAGCAAATACCATATAATGCATGGAAAAATATAACACACACATCACACATCCTCATCTAAAATCAACAGTCTATATATCTATGGTCATCTATGTATATTTTGTTGATGCGTATCGATAATACTTCATTGATAAGTATTGGATTACTTAAAAAATAGGCTCATATATATAAGACTGGATATATTACAAAGATCTGAAATTCTAAATGGTAAATTACATGTGAACACAGCTGATCACAACGGAGCATCAAACCAAAACCAAATCACAAAAACGAAGCAAATCACAAGTCTTTGAATTGATCAAGAACATGAATTTACATTTACATACCTTCTCGTCAAGATAGCTACCCCAGAATCTAGCAATGGCCCTCTCGTATGGATCAGAAGGAAGGATCGACGGTCCCGATTTCCAAGCCTCGTCGATGTACTCAACAATGATCAGAGACTCACATACAGGCTTGTCATTATGAATAAGAACAGGGATTTTCTTGTGAACAGGGTTGGATTTCAGCAGAAGCTCACTTTTGATTCCCATATTCTCTTCAAGAAACTCGTACTCCACTGACTTGAGATTCAAGGCGACACGAGCCCTCAACACAAAAGGGCTCGGCCAAGATCCAATAAGCTTCACATCGCCGCTCGCCATGATCGAAATGATGAAAAGTAGATGAAGCTTAGATCAGAAACAGAGAGAAAGCTAGAAGTGAATGAATGAGAAAAACAGGGAGGGGTAATATAGAGAAGTAAATGCTGGATGTGTGAGCGTTGGGAAGTTAGTGCGGTATGGTTTTGGTATTGTTAATAACAGACGTAAGATTCGTTTGTGTGGTGTGGAGAAGATATGGACACGTAGAGATAGTCCTTTGTGCTGTGGAGAAACTCGTGTAAACTGGAGCTGTCAATCTCTCATTGACAATGCACCAGCCGGGAATCGAACCCGGGTCTGTACCGTGGCAGGGTACTATTCTACCACTAGACCACTGGTGCTGATGTCTGTCACTGCTGAATAATTATTATATCACTGAACTTAGAAGTTTCTGCATCCTATTAGCGATGTGGAAATAACAGGAGACATTAGACTGATTAGAGCTTCGTTGATCTGTCTCGAGCATTTTTACTTCTGGTTTGATTCTTTTGCTGGAAGAGTCGCGCAAACACATTGATAATTATCTTTGGATTGTCTTTTCATGTACAGAAAATGAAATACACAATCAGTCACTACTCACTACACAAAAATGCCATTCAAGCTATGTATCTTTACTTGTAGACTCACCAACAAGACAATTCTCTATAACTTCATCACAAAGCTCAAGAGTATCGTCCATGTTCCCATCTTCATAGTTCATATCAGCAAAAATGTTGTACATTTCTCTATTTGCTACTAAACCTTGTTTTCTCATCTCTTCAAAGAGTTCCCTTGCCTCCACAAACTTCTTTCTCTTAATGAAACCCTTAATAAGTGCAATATAAGAACTAGATGTAAGAATAAAGTTCTTCCCTTGCATCTCTTTGTGCAAATACCATGCCTCTTTCATATTCCTTGCTTTACAATGCCCTTTTATTAGAATGTTATATGTGTTGCTATCAGGTGTTACTCCACTAGACGCCATGCCCTTGAACATCTCAGTCGTAGAACGCATATCATTTTTGATGCAGTACTGCTTCATAAGAGAATTGTAGGTTGTGGCATTAGGTGCAATACCCTTCTCCAACATCCATTTAAGTAACCTTTCTCCATCTTCCAGCATTCCTGACATACAAAAGCCATTCATCAGTACATTAAACGTAACAACTGTAGGTTGAAGCCCTCTATTCAGCATCTCACGCAGGACTGTGTGAGCCTTAGCCATCTCCCCTATCTTACAGTATGCATCCATCAGACTAGTATAAGTAATGGTATCAGGATGGGGTCCTGCAACCTCCAGTTGTTCCATCAACTTTTCTGCTTGCCCAATATTTCCATTTTTACAAAGACCATTTATGATCGAATTGTAAGTGCAGATATTAAGTTGAAGGCCTTTCTTACACACCTCGAGAAGAAGTTCATTTGCAATATCTACTTCCCCTCGTTTACAAAGACCATCAGCCAGTGCAGTGTAAGTGACAACATTTGGGCTAAGCCCCATACCAACCATCTGGTTGTGAAGAGAAAAGGCCTCTTTCATCTGACCTGCTTTGCAACAACCATCGATAAGGGCCGTATAAGTAATTTCATCTGGTTCCAACCCTCTACGAACCATTTCATGGAATAGCTTATCTGCTTCCTCAATCTTCCCTGTTTGACAGAATCCATGAATAATAGCAGTATAAGCTATAAAATCCGGGATAACTTTCCTAATCTGCATTTCATCAAACAGCCTCCAAGCAGCTGGAACATTCCCTACCTTACAGAAGCCATCGATTAGAGTTGTGTAGACGACATTATCAGGATGTACTCCCAGAAAAATCATTTTCCTCAATAACAATTCTGCTTCAGATAGTTTTCCTGTCTTGCATAGCAGAAGTATTATGCTGTTATAAGTATAGGAATTTGGCTTCAAACCCTTTCTTCTCATCTCTTCTATGAGATTCAACACATTCTGTAGTTCTCCAACATGACAATATCGGCTGATTAAAGTACTATAACTAACAACATCAGGCAGACAACCCTTCAACTCCATTTGCAGTAGTAAACTGTGGGCTTGTTTTGTCTTACCTAATTGACAGAGAGAATGAATCATAACATTGTACGATGATGTGTTCCAATGAACACCAACTTCATGATATTCACTGAAAAACTTGATTGACATCTCATTGCCATCAGAGATGCTTGATAGACGGGAAAGGAATAAATTACAGGATTCAACAGAGAGAACCAACCCATAACTCAACAACTTAACAAAAAGTTTTCTTGCTTCATTGAACATCCCAAGTTCAACAAGGACCTCAAAGAAAACATCGAACACATGGGGATCTGAACCCCAATCCTTATAAGTGTATATCAACCGATCAGTAAAGTGAGTATATGAAAGACTGACATCTAACTTGGGTTTAGCCCAAAAACCATGGATAACTCCATGAGCTGTTTTAAGATCCCTTGATGCTGCAGCTATGTGTACAACAATGCAACGAGCTTCTACTGTTGGATCCCTACGTAGGCATGCCCAGTCAAACAAATCTAAAACCAATCTATAGTCACTCCTTATATTCATGAGAACCCAAATTAGATGGTCAGACCTGAACTTTGATTCATAAGGCCTCAAAATCCGGCGCAAGGGCTCAGAGTAATGCTGCTTGATTGTAGTGGAGATGCCATGAACAAGTTCGGCATCTTTAGTGGTCGGTCTCTTGGGAGAATAATCAGGAAAGGGCCTCACATCTGTTGAGCCGGACGAATATACATTGCTTAAACTTCTTCTGAACAAGAATACAGAACCCTTTAGACCATGATTTAACCGAGAACAATGATCGAATATCTGACAACAATAGATTGAGAAAACGGTGCTCCTCTTCATATCTGTCAGAGGAACCCATCACGACAAATTCCGAGGATCCCCTTCTAGTGATGTCAAGATTCTCCTACAATTCGAAGAACCAGAACAAAGATGCTTCTTCATCACATCACCTGAAAAATTAACACAACCAATCACCCAACGTGCACCCACTTGTTATAGTTCATAAAGATAACACACTCATAGCAAAACATATATAAAAATCCTTCCTTTTCAATCTTCTCCGTGTATAATGTGAAAGGTTATAACTTCAGTAGTTCATCAATACTAAACAACAGTCACTACCCAAGTATCTCTCAATCAATTTTAAACCTTTAAGGCTTACATTCAAAAAACGAATCATGCTAAGCACAGGCGAGGACTCGCACCCACATTCTGTGATACCAAAATCGTATCAGGCATTTTGTCAAACACTTGGTGAGCAATACACAGAAGCATTTCGAACACTACAAAGGAAAATTAAACATGACCTAGTAACACATCAGCTATGAAAGAGTAAAAATACCTCCAAAGTGAAGTACAGCGAGATCCCAGAAGCTTCAAAATTCAGTTTCAGGTGGGCTGTTGAAGAAAGTCGATGTTATTCTTGTCTCCGGAGAAAATACGTATTTCCCATTTATAAAATGTTTTAATCTACACTGATACAATCTGTTACAATAAATGTCTCAATAGAACATAGATTCTTTGTATTTATCTAATCTAATCCGTATCTAAGTAAAACAAGACACACACCGAGAATTATGGAGAATAAATCTCCTTAAACACTCCCTCTTGTATCGATGGTCTCAAGAATAATGCATGACTTGTTGCCTCACTAAAAACCTCGCTAAATAAACAAAAATCTCATGGATAAAATAAACATTGGGTTAAAGAAAAAAGAGTACAATGCATCAACTACAAATGCTACTACATGTGATGTAGACTCTCCCTGACTGTAAACTCAGTCTTAGAGTTCAGATGACCTGCACATACTAATGCTCCTCACATGTTTCACAAAAGTAGATTTAGATAGTGACTTGGTAAACAAGTCCGCTGCATTATCAACGGAACCAATCTGGTTCACTTGAATATTCAACAACTGCTATTGTTGCTGATTAAAGAAGAATTTCAGCGATATGTGTTTTGTATTGTCACCCTTAACGAAACTCAACTTCATATGTTCAATGCATGCTGCATTATTTTCAAAGATGCAAGTGGGAACTGTAATAGTAGATGGTAATCCACTAGACCCTCGAATATGATCTATGACTGACCTAAGCCAGACATATTCTCCAACAACTTCATGCAAAGCAATAATTTCAGAATGATTCGAGGAAGTAGCGACAAGGGTTTGCTTAGTTGATCTCCAAGAGATCGTCGTGTTCCCCATAGTAAAAACATAACCGGTCTGTGAACGACCTTTGTGTGGCCAGAGAGGTACCCAGCATCAGTAAAACCAACCAACACATCAACTGGTGTTTTGGAATATGGGATAGCATTAAAACTGCTCGTTGCCTGCACATCTTTCGATGCATCGAACCATTCATTCGATGGATCGAAGGAGTGATTCTGATCCATCTTGAGTACATTCTTCGATGGATCGAAGGACCTGAGATTTGCGTGCTGTGATTCAACATTCCCTTTACCAGGAATTTCATGCTTCTCTCTGTATTCTTTGTAAGTGAAGAATAAACTCATGTCAATGGAACCCTTCAAGTATCTGAAAATTTATTTTATTCCAATATAATGACGTTGCGTAGGTGCAGAACTAAATTTAGTCAACAAGTTCACTGAGAAACTAATATCTTGACGTGTGTACTGAACTAAATACAACAAAGCTCTAATAGCACTAAGATATGGAATTTCAGCTCCCAAGATCTCCTCATCGTCATCTAACGGACGAAACGGATCTTTCTTGGGGTCCAGACTGTGAATAACCATTGGTGTGCTAACAAAGTGTGCTTTGTCCATGTTCAATTGCATGAGCATCTTTTGGACATAAGCATACTGGTGAATAAGAATTCCACCAACTCGATGTTCCAGCTCTAATCCAAGATAAAATCGAGTCCTACCAAGCTCTTTCATCTCAAATTCAGTTTTCAAGTAGCAAACAGTCTCATTGATCTCATTAAGAGTTTCAATAATGTTCATATCATCAACATAGACAGCTACTATGACAAATCCTAAACTTGTCCTTTTAATGAACACTCAAGGGCATAAGTCATCATTCTTGTATCATTTCCCAATCAAGTAGTCACTAAGACGTGTATACCACATCCTACCAGATTGTTTCAATCTATATAGTGAATGCCTCAATTTGATAATATGAGCACTCCGTGGTTTAGAGTGCTCTGAATCAAGATCCCCATAGAGATATGCAGTAAGCACATCCATAAGCTTCATGTTAAGCTTTTCGGACACAACCAAGCTTATCAAGTAGCAGAAAGTGATTATGTCCATAACAGGAGAATACGTCTCCTCATAATCAGTTCTAGGGTGCTGAGAGAAACCATATGCTACCCGCCTAGCTTCGTAACGCAAGATCTCATTCTTCTCATTACACTTCCGAACAAAGACCCATTTATATCCAACCAGCTTAACATTCGGTGGGCATAGCACAACCGGATCAAAAACTTGCCTTTTATTCAGAAAGTCTAGTTCAGCTTGGATTGCAACCTTCTATTTCGGCCAATATGCTCTACGTTGACATTCAACAACAGAGCGGCATTCCACTTCATCGTTGTCAATAATCTCTTGAGCAAAAGAATAAGAAAATACATCATCAACTAACATGGACGATCTATCCATAAGAACACGCGCATCATTTGTTCTAAGCAAAATTTCTTTGTTCTCTGACATCACAAGAGGCTCTAGAGTGTCCCCCAGAGATGCCAATTGTGATTCAAGCACATAATTATAGTCAAAGACAATCTCATGTGAATGATTCACAATGTTGATGATCAATGGATCTTTTTGTGCCTTGATGGCCCGCCTTTTAACCGACAGCTCATCTATGAATTTTCTTGGTCTCCTCCTCTTTCTGGTGGGAGCCGAGGCCGACGTAACACCTCCACATGAGCAGGAGAAGCGCCTCCTTGCTCGGTGTTGCTACTAACGAGTCTCTTTTTCGGGATTTCTAACCTTGTAGGAACATTTACAGTAGGTATATCCGATCTCATCACTTTAGCGATATCAGCAAATTAGTCAGGCATAGAGTCTGCTACTTGCTAAAGATCAAGTATTCTTCGCACTTCCGTCTCACTCTGAGAAATGCGAGGATCATGATAAGACACAATGAGATTAAACCACGTTAATTCTTGACGTTCAACTAGAATAGAACTATTCCTATCTCCCCCTAACGGCGGAAAATATGTCTCATCAAAGTGACAATTTGTAAATTTAGCAGTAAAGAGATTTCCTGTCGAAGGTTCAAGATAACGGATTTTCGTTGGAGATTTATAACCAACATAAATGCATAATCTTCTTTGAAGACCTATTTTAACGTGCTATGGAGGCGCAATTGGGACATAAACCGCGCAACCAAAAATGCGCAAATGTTAAACATCAGTCTCATATCCAGTTACTAACTAGTATGCACTGAATGGTTGGCGGGCTACGGGTAGAAAACGAAGAAGCATAGTTGTGTGCAAGACTGCATATCCCTAAGCAGAGACCGGTAAATTTGTATGCATTACCAAAGCTCTAGACACAAGCTGTAACCGCTTGATATGAGCCTCTGCTAAAGCGTTCTGAGAATGAACATGAGGAACGGGATGTTCAACTTCAATCCCAAGAGACCTGCAGTAATCATCAAAACATTTTGATGTAAACTCTCCTGCATTATCCAATCGAATAGACTCGATTCGATGATCTGGGTGGTGAACCTGTAGCTTAATGATTTGAGCCAGGAGTTTTGCAAATGCAGCATTCCTTGTGGATAGCAAAGCAACGTGTGACCATCACGTTGATGCATCTATCAAAATCATGAAATATTTAAATGGTCCGCATTCGGGTTTGATAGATCTACAAATATCACCGTGGATCCTTTGTAAGAATAAAATATTGTCATTATTATCAACAGGAAAAGAAGGACGTGTATGTAACTTTGCCAAAGAACAAGCTTTGTAGAACGAGCGATGTGCATCAGAGATTGCAACATAAAATTCTGGTAGGATAACGCACAACGCCTCAGCGGTATGTTGTCAGGAGGGTGTTGCACTCATTTTGGAGACCGAGCCAGGAATAGGAGGAGTAGTCCCATCCTCACCATCTAAACCAATGGATATAGGAATTCCAACATATTTTTTCGCTCTAAAGAACGAATGTCCGTGAGTATTTTTTAAGATTTTGATCATCATGTCTCGACCTGGGTGTCCCAGTCGAAAATACAAAAGCTTATATGAATCAGAATCACATGTAGTTATGTGAGTCACGACATTGAATTCAATAATCTAAACTGTAGTTAGATATAAACTAGTATGAATAGCCGGAAACTTCTCTAAAATGCGTTTGCGGCCACACTCAACTATACACAATAGTTCGTTTCCATTCTCCCAATAAGTTTGCAAGTGAAAATTGTTGGCATTAATATCCTTAAAACTTAGTAAGCTTTGATTGACCTTTGGCGCGTATAAGGTATTAATGATATATAATTTTGTACTATGAGGCAGCATAAATTCTGTAGAACCACGCCCCTGAATAACCGGTTCTGCACCAATCATAGTAGTCACTGATGATTTCTATGACCACAAAGAGTTGCCTATTATGCAGAATGGTATGAGTAGTACCACTATCTGCTAGATACTCAATTTCGCCTTGAGACGTCTACAAAATCAATGTAAATAAGTAAGTCTTTGTACTAAAGACCATGCATACATTTTAAGTATACACTTAAAGATTTGAATAAGGGTGTGACCCTTGTTGAGTGTTGATATGGCATGACATAAACCGATGTATAAACAACATCATTAGCCAATGAAACAGATGAAAAACTCATCTAAAAACATCACATCTAGGTAACATCTTCAATGGGTCGAAGAAATCCCTCGATGGATCAAAAAACCCAAAATAAAAGTGTGATTTTTCGATACCAGAATTTCGATGGATCGAGTGATTTTTCGATGGATTGAAAAAGTGTCCAGGGTGGTTGCTTCGATGGGTCAGGAAAAAAATTTGATGGATCGAAGGAAATCTAAAACGATATCAAAATTCTATGGATTGAAATTTTGGAACAGAAGCTATGCTTCGATGGATCGAGGCAAACCTCGATGGATCGAAAACGATCAACAGTGACAATTTTTGATGGGTCAAAAATGTCCAGTGATCAAAATAAATTACTTCATTTTAAGGACGTTTTTAAAGGTATCTATACATCGTTTTGCCATATATGTAAAAACATCGAACCATACATAAGAATTGTATGAAATAGAACATTCTCAACACGTTCATATACCGAAAAAATAGAGAAAATTCATTACTGCCAACAAAAATACACCATAGATGTTCTTAATCAAAAACAAGACAAGTGTATGAATAATTTTTGACCGAAAAGTAAGCCAAAAATAAAACCAAAACTTGAAAAATTACAGAGGCAATGCCTTTTATATAGGCTTAATCAAAATCCGGGGTAGCAAGATCTTTCCTCCTGTCTTCTACAAGAACGAGATTGGTGTCAACCTCTATCTCTAAATCTCCAACATAATTAGATTCTTGAGCCAAATATTGGTTATGTCTCTTATAGATGTTATGAATTTCTCTACTAGCACGGCACTATTTGTGCATATGCTTAGTTGAACCACATTTGAAACAAACGTATCTTCCAGATTGTTGAGACCGTTGACCATCAGGAACCAAACCAGACTAGTTCTTGTTGGAGTTGGCGTTGGCGAATGGATCTCTATATCAAGTCAGATTTTGGCTGCGGCCTTGGCCATGCCCACGCCCTCCTTTACCCTCATGTGGAGCATGTCCACCATGAGCATAAGATTCTGAACGAGCAACCTTCTTGTCTTTACGGGCATTTCCTCCAGTTTGATAACTCTCAGGATTTTTAGTAACAGCCGTTCTTGAGTTATTATTTATGATGATCTCATGATGCCTCTTTTTTTTGCAAGGCTATTGATGAGATCATTGAAGGCAGTAATCCTCCCATGTTCGTACTCAATCATGTACTAATGAGCAAGAATGCTCATGGATGTTGGGAAGGTGTTCAGCAAACGCTCAATCATATCGTTCTCAGATTTCTCCACCCTACAGAAACTCAACTCTGACTGCAGATCAAACATCGCTTGATTGAAATCTTAGATTTTGGGAAAATCCAAAAGTTTGGTGTTCTACCATCTTGCAGTCAACTCAGGAAGATGTGCGTCATGCACATTATTGAAGCGCTGCTTCAGAACGTCCCACAATACCATGGGATCTGTCTTGTTTAAATAATGCTTATTGAAAGTTGAATGAATGTGAAGCCTCAAAAATATAAGGGATTGAGCTTTGATTCATCAGATTGGGGGGGGGGGGGGGGGGGGGGGGGGGCAGGAGATTCATTCTAGGGCCAAAATGTTTGATGGTGTTAGTCAGTCTCTTTCCGATGAATGTAGTTTCCACATCTGAGACACAACGGTGATACTCCTTGCCTTGAAGGTCAAGGATGTGAAATTTCGGCCTTCCTTGCTCATTCGAACTCATCTACAAAAACACACAGAGATGTTTTATTAGTAACGATAAAAAACTACGATCACAAAACTTCAAGTTTTAATGAATAAAAATGTGATCCATGATATATGGTCACAAAATCGATCATAAACGGTGGCAAAAATCACACCCAGCAACCGTGACTAACCGTCACAGATGATCGATTCCCCTTTTCTTTTCTAAAACCATGACTCTCTCAAGACTGTCACTTATACTCTATGGATATAGGTTCATAGGAACTAGGGTAAAACATGTAATATAAAATAACTTATATCAAAATTCCAATAATCCTAGATCTAGAGTTTTGTAGTATGTAAGTTTGATCTTAGATCTATAGATTAGTGGTTTAAAAATTTTTACCTCGATGGGTGTTGTGCTCGGTATGACCAGTACACTTGATGAACGATTTGAAGTGGAAACTCTTCTGAAAGGATTCCTCAGAAGTCGTGCAATCTTGACGACGTAGGAAGAGAAGATGAAGCTCGTGTGTCGATCGGCAGGAACCCACAGGGAAGAGGCCGACGGTGAAGGTGATAGTCGGCGGTGAAGGCTTTTTCTGAAGGTTAGGTTTTTTTCTTTCTTTGGTGATGGCTATCAACCAAGATACATGCTAATAACGTGTTACAGGAGAAAATATGTAAACTGAAAAACTATGTACTTTTCTCATTGATAGAATGTCTTAAATATAGGCTGATACAATCTGTTACAATAAATGTCTCAATAGAACAAAAAATTTTTGTATCTATCTAATCTAATCTATATTTAAGTAAGACAAAACACACACCAAAAATTATGAAGAATAAATTTTCTTAAACAGTTCTAGTGTTTTTAGTGGAGAACACACAGCTATAAATCTTTGATAAAAAATTGCCCAAAAAGGAAGAATTTGATTGGGTCCGTTTAACACAAAAATATCGGGCTGTAAAACGTTGAGCTGATAACGGTCCCAGCCCGCATTAGCAGTATGATTATGAATTTTGACAGTGGGAAATTAAAATTAGTTATCAGAACCAATAATTTGATAATGGATGATATAATATAAGGGATGAAAGCTATCAATAATGGAATAGAGACCATCATTGCTGCATTTTCAATCCGGTTAATGCCAACATTATGCTTTTGGATCATCTTTTCTTTCCTAATTATAAGAAGATGATGGAAATGGTGGGAACATATATTATACTCATTACTCGAACCAAAAGTAGAGTTTGCAGATGGATTTTCAAATATTGAAAGCTATGGCTATGCTGGTTTTGGGGATGAATTAAGGGGTAGCTGTATATAGCTGCATTGTTACCTTAACCATAATGTATTAGAAGTTCATGTTGAATATTGTACTTCTGATGATCAAAAACACCATGTTGTGTATTTGTTTTACAATTATTAGAACAGAATCATCTGCTTTCTATTTGAGATGGCCATTATTAGTGGTGTCATAAGCCATGTGAGATTACATGACCAAGATCCAGAAATGCATGTGAGATTTATGAGCGAGTTACTTCATTTATGGCTGAATTGAAAAAACAGTTCTAGATCTCTTGATGAACCTCGAACTATTGGATAAGATGAGACAAGGCTCTAAATACTGTGAACCTCAAACTGATGGGAATTGAAGAACTAACTAGCTACATAAGACCTCATGAAAGCTCAAATGACCAAGTGTTTGTTTGGTTATAGTACATGAAACGAGGAACTGATATGCATGTTTATCTTCATTTTCTAAGAGAGATGAAAGAAGCTAAGGTAGCAATGGAGACAAGGCATCTACAATAATAGGGAAAAGCATGGACATGATCAAAAGCTCAACCAGCTAGTAGCCACCCCCAACACCGAAAGTGGTAAGATCCCAATTCCCAAGTTCCTCTCCCAAAAGTGAAAATTCATCACTAGCTAGCAGCTTCCAATTCATATTTTTTAATGTCATGCAGTCACAGCAGACTGTCGCTTGCAAGTAAAACTAGGCGGATAATATAACGTTAATAATCCGTTTAAGGAGATCATGTCAGAACGCTTCCTATTCTTTGCCACCAAGAATAGACTGACGGATTTTGAACTTAAGTGGAACGTTCCACACCTATCATTCTTAGCAACTCGACCACTTTGAATGATTTACATTTCTTAACAATTTGATTAAACTAACATGTCATTTATAACATTTTTCCTATTTAAACCATCTCCACCGGATGCTCACTTCTCACTCTCTCTAAGCTTCAAGTGACCTAGCTCATTTCTCCAACACTTCCATAACCACAAGAATGAGGCTTTATTGTCATCCTTCACTTGTTCACATCATCTTCATCTTCCTCACTCTACTACCTTCCCTAATCACATCCCAAACCTGCAAAAGATCCTGCGACAAAATCCCTCTCCGCTTCCCCTTCGGCAGCGAAGCCGGCTGCGGCGACCCTCGCTTCCACCAATCCGTAACATGCAACCAAGACACCAACAAGCTCACCTTCACCACCCACACCGGATCCTACCCCATCACCAACATAGACTACACCAGACAAACCCTCTACATCTCCGACCCTTCCATGTCAACTTGCTCATGCACTCAGCCCAGCAAAGGCTTCGGCCTCAACTACGACGCACCCTTCTCCTTCCAAGACGACAACATCTTCGCCTTGCTCGACTGCTCCACCTCAGTGACGTCATCCTCCAACGACAGCAGCAGCAGCTTATACTCTTCATCCAACTCCAACCTCTCTCTTTGTGACAACCAAGGTGCACCCATCTGCAGCTTCTTGTACTCATGCAGGAAAGTACTAATTTTTTTACGATATCATCGATATATCCTCGAAATTATTCCAAAGAGTGAAGCTTTTTATTGTCATTCTTGATATTATTTGAAGATTTCCGTTTTTTTTAACTGTAAATATTTCATCCATATCTGATATTTTAATCGTTACATGCAGGGCCATAAGCTTGATCAACCTCCCTATTTCCACGTGTTGCGTGTACACGCCGGTGGATCTAGGGCCGGCATTTGAGATGGACTTGGAGAAGCTGCAGTGCAGCTCTTACTCTGGCTTCTACAGCTTCAATGGGAGAGAATCAGACCCTAATAGTTGGAAGTATGGTATAGCGCTCAAGTATAAGTTTAATGTGAACAATGAGTATCCGAGCTCGTGTGCAAGTTGTGAGAGGAGTAATGGAGTTTGTGGTTACTTTGGAGCTTACAATACGTTTGTGTGTAATTGTCCTAATGGCTTGAACACTACAAACGATTGCTACTTTGGAGCTTCGTATAGTTATGGCTCCAGGCTCATTCCATCTTGGCCCACTGGTAAACATCATGTTTACACTTCAGTTCTTTTTACCGTTTTGAAGTTATTTTTGTCTTCATTAGTTACTTGGTTGCTGAAGTTGAGGCTAGTGTTGGTGTTCTTGCAGGTACCCGGTTCATCTATTGTTTGACATGGCTATTGGTTTCACTATTATTGTAGATTACACTTTTTCCTTTTGTTCTCAAGTAATAATATTGAGGACTAAATCCTTAGCAAAAGACTTCTGGCATCTCTGAATGAATGGATTTACATTTACCTAGTGTTTATTTTGAATTGATAATGTTATTTGTTTATTGTCACCCTTCTTTATCCTACAGAATTTCTAGGCCGAAGTGCTAACCTGGTAAGGGCTAACTGGCTCATGAGATGGTTGAGTTGGTACATCAAAGGATTCAAAGGCACACAGAATGGCGTTAAAATAAGTAAAAGAGAAGATTATGGGAATAAGGTTCCTTCTTTTATAGCAGCACTATATAACCCACTCAGGAAGCATCCCTTTTTGTTATGAAGGTTCTATTTTTATCCTTGCTTTATGGTAAGGTCCAGGGTCCAGAATGCAAGATAAAGGAGCAGAGCAGCAACTCTAGTCCTAAAGGAAGATCCTTGCTAACTTGCTGTACAATTAGCAGGGCTTCAAAGCAACCTTCTTATACCGAGAAGGGTTGTACTCTATCTGTCTCCAAGATACGACTACCAAATCCCAACCCGAAACCTTAGAAGATTAAAGAGCAAGAGGATACAAAAAAATGAAGTTCTGAAAAGGGCTAAGCAGCCCCGTTGTAATTAACTTGACCGCCAATGAATATTTACAGAGCTGTCAACTATGCCTGCAAAACTTGTTTCTCTGTATCCCTTCCCGGTTTCCCCAGTTCTCTATATTGTAAATAAGGTTCACTAATTACTATTGTACCATGGTCATCTCATATTGCAGCACTGGGGTTTCCCATTATGTTGCAATTTGTCCCACAAACATATCATCTGCCTTTCATCTCTGCCTTGGAGATTGGTAATGTGCAGTGTAATAGTCTTCAATGCACCCAAATTGGCAGAACTTCAAACTGTGCACATACTCGACTGGTCTAGAATTGTTGAATTGCTCCACCTACATTCCCATGCTCACATCTTCCATCTTGAACAACTGCACAAAGTCTGGACATTAGTAAATATATGAATATCAAAGCCATGACCGTCTACTGTCTTCAAAATGAGAGATAGTAATCAGAGTAACATACTCGCAATTTGTTCTTCTCAAAATCAGATACGATGAACTTTGCCATGTCGGAGGAGACGATATATCCTGGACCATTTGCATAGGTTGGATAATCTTCTTCTGGCCATTCCTGGAGATTGTCAAGGAAGATAATGAAAAAGAGAAACCGTTCATGATATAAAGAATATATCAATCCACATGACCCTGATGAACAAACTGGTCATTAGGAGCCAAATACTAGACTATGCAGTTGAGCTTAACTAATCACAATCACATACAGTGTTCCATCTAATCTAAGCCATGCCGGAAATGAATTTAAACCAAGACATTCTAACATGTGACTAATAAACATCTCAATTTGTATTGCTGTCCACTAACATCAGAACAGGATATGTTAAATCAGAAGGACTGAGATTCTCAGTGAAGAATATACTGCCTCAAATTATACATCAAGTTTAAGGTATAAATACTGCGTCTTTAATGAATGAAGCAGAGCAGAACAGTTTATACCTCATAAGTCACAGCCCATTTACCATGACAAAGAGGCTTGTGGTGGTAGTTCAAATTTCCTATATAGAGGCTTTTGTGTTTACTCACTTTCGTGCTTCCTTGAGCACAGCGTCCACCCTGACAAATGTATCATCATCACACTTCATGATATACATTGAAGGCACTGTTTGAACCTGTCAAACAAGCAATCAAGTGAGAATTAGTATTTTCTGTAAGTAATCAATAGATAGACAACTGACGTCATGTGACAAGACTTACCCCATATTCACGAATTGCTATTGTCTTCAGCACTACAAGATCATAGTTATCCATGTAAGGAACTATTACGATGTCACCGAAATACTCTACTTCTTTCATTAACTCAACGTTTACTTCCTTCCTTCCATGCTGACAAAACATAAAATCAATGCTATAACATCTAAAACATAGAACACAAGAGTGGTTGATCATAAAGCAATAAATTCATTCAACAATCACCCTTACCAATGCTACAAAAAATCGAGCAACAACACGCGAAGACTTGACTAATTTATGCTGCATCCAGGACTTCCTCACAGCCATCCACTCAGCAAAATGGTTGCCAGCCGACAGAATGGCAACGAACAACTCCACGTTCCCATAGCGTAGAGGTGGAGTCTTCCATTTTGTAACCATCTCCAGATGCATCTGCGGAGCAAAACTAGGATGTGATGTGGGCAAGGAAGCTGCAACCACAGAGTACACATCAACGACTCCATTTACAAACAGTCCGGTAGCATCCTCAAGAACAAATCCCTGTGACCAACAAAAACCAAAATAAGTAATGCAACACACCTTCCATCCAGATCACAATGCAGATCAATTCAACGACAAAACTCAAACTCAAACTCAACCCACCGTGCGATAAGGGAAGGAAGTAACATGTCTACCATCCACATTGATATGGTAACCTTCCAAACCAGCACTCAACGTCAAAACAAACATCTTCCCCTCCACAAAAGGATATGGCCAGTCTACCTTCACCTTCTTCCTCCCCGGCCCTAGCAGCCTCTTCAACCACCACGTCGCCTTCCACTCCTCCGAGTGATCATCATCGTCCCTTATCCACTTCTCGCATTTCACCTGTCCATCAACTTCACGCACCCAAAAACAATACACCATTCTCAAAACAACTAAACCTATCACATCAACAATACAAATACATTATACATATGATACAAACTTAACATTGACACTGAGTAGTACTTCAAAATCCTTACCGGTCTCTTCATCGGCCCGAGAAGGCCATCCCTCACATCTTAACGGAGTCCCCCATTGCATTCTGTAACACGTGTTCTGTTCCATCACAGGCCTGTTACTCCAGTCTCCCTTCAATCTCGGATTGAAATGCAATATTCTCGGCGGGTCTTCCCCGTCTACGTTTCTCAATCCTTGCGATACCATCACTGCCTCGTCACCTTCTTTCACCACCGCAATCTTCGGATCATATTCCCGGTGGGCCCACTTCGGGGTCCCCACCACCGTGATGTGGGACCACAGCGTCATTACGCAAGGGATGACCATGACTAGGTTACGGGACGCAAACTCCGACCCGGATTGAGTAAACGAGTTCGGGCAAAGCTCCGAGGTCCGGTTCTCGACTCGACCCGGTTTAATCTTCCCGGACTCGAGCTCGGCCCAGAGGCTTTTACCCAGCTGCCACGCGTCCGCCGCCGCCTCGTGAAGCTCGTACGGTTCGTCCACGTGGCTCACATTTTCGTCAAACTCGGTCGTCGTCGTCTTCGTTGTTGTTGTATCGAAGACCAGACCCGATACGACTCGCTTTGACCGCCTCGTTTTCCAGTTGGGCGTCCGAACCGGGCCGCCGTCGGAGTTGGTGGGCCTGCTACTCGGGTCGACGTCGTCTTCCTCCTCCAACAAAAACGCTCGGGGCAATGGCGGGTCCTCGCAAGCCGAGTCCGACCCGGTTCTGATTGGGATTTCGAACCCGATGAGAAGGAAGTACACGACCAGCGCCGCCATCAGAATTTGAAGCAGTCGGAGCCGAGTTTTCTGGTCCAACTTTCGCCGTTTCCTTTTGTAATGCTGTTCCCACAATGCCCCTCGAGATTGAAGGAAACCCCAACCAAACCCTCTAAAAGCTCGAACTGAACAAAAAACTGATGGAGATCAGAGAATTTCATATGTTGTGTGCGTGTGTGTTTAGTTCAGAACGAGAGTGATGGAGCTTGGTGTTGGCTTTTTGGACTGTAGTTTTTCTGACGGGTTTGAAAAGGTGTGAAGCCGTAAACGGAAACTTAAAATTAATATTGTGGTCGGGAAACGGCGTCGTTTGGGGGATACTAGTTGCCAAAGAAGCCAAGAAGGTGTATGGGCAGGTCACGTTTATGGTACTAGGTAATATTATAGTATTGAATGGAAAAATGAGAGCGATATTAGGAGGTGGTTTATGGGTTGCAACTAAGGAGTAAAATATCGGGTATCGAGGATATATTGACAGTCTAAAATTTGGATATATCGACGGAAATATCGACGAAATATCAATCTACTGAAAATTCTGACAGAAATAACGGAAACTAATAAAAATATATGGAAATTTGTAATAAAACTTTTGGAGGTTGTTATATGATCAATTACCTACCTTATGTAAAAAGAAAATATTGATCAAACATCAAAACATATGAATTTGCTATATTACTATATGAATTAGTATGTGTTAAGTGCTGATAACTATTAAAATATAATTTAATAGTTTTATTTTTATTTTTTTGATGGCTAAACTTTAATGGGAGGCTAGACCATCACATTTTTGTACAATATGTTACACATCACACATTATAAAATCAAATATATAAATACTTCAAAACCACATAGAGGACCTATGAGGTTCGAAATTCACACTATTTTCCTCATCTCTCTGTGCAGAATCATGTGTGTATTGTGAAGAGTACTCATTAAATGATTGCTCTCCCATGTAATTCTGCACGTATTGACTTACATGCCAACCATATAGGTCAGGGGGCGGTCTTTGAAGATTTTGGAGCTCATAGTATGAACCAGGCATTGCTCGACTTTCTTCATTGCTATCATCATTTGAGGCATTTGTTTGTGATTGTAACGATGAGTTATCACTTGTTGGAAGACCATAAGGCATGATATATGAAGGATAAGACATTGCAACATTTTGACAAGCTTTTAATTTTGTTAAATTAAAAAAGTTACTGAAAATTTCAAAAATTTCGGTAAATATCGGAAAATATCAGAAATATCAGAGATATATCGGAAATATCGGAAAGTTTCGGAAAATTTCGGAAAATTTGGAGATATATTCACGGATTTTTCAGGTAAATTCAAAATATCGAAATATCGACAAAATATCGCCGATAATATCGATTTTGTATTCCTTGGTTGCAACACCACAGATTCTTCACCTCATGGTCAACCTTTCCTTCTCTTTTTGGCCTTTTATATTCCATACACAATTCTTTAGTTGGGGATTTGGACTAGTTTAATTTTCTGTACTGTATTGTCTGTATAAGACAAACTAATACCATTCTGACTCTAAGGGGATGGTCTTTCTGGGTATTGCTTATTTTATGACACATTTTCTCCATCTCTTTCATTGTAGGGTGTGAGGAGCTTCACACATTTGTTGCAACTTTGTAATGGGTGGTGCACATAGAGGAGAGAATTAAAGCTCCTAATAGCTGTGAGAATAGTCCCAACCACTTCAGACTTGTGGAAATCATGGCCTCACTACATAATCGATAGATGTTTGAGATGTCATTGATAATCTGACTCAACAGAGAGGTTTACATCTCTCGCATGAGTCAAGATACTGATAATTGCAAGACAATCAATTTCAAAAATAATTTGTGCCAACAAAACTAAACAGCAAGCTCGTAAACTTAAGGGGGATGGCGAAGAATTCCAACACTATGGTGAAACGGTTGACGCCACATGCACATTCGTGTCCGAAGAGACATGCACGACCAATTAACCACATCTTACATTTTTACATAATTACATTTCCTAACACCGTCTAAGAGATGAATACCAACCTGGGCTGACAATTAAAATTTTCATTTTAGAGACCCTTTTCAAATTATATAACAGGAAAATATGTGATTCCATATCCAACTTTTATCTTGTTGAGGTGTAAATGGGAAGCTAAGTACCAGAATCTGTGTTTCCACATCATTTCCGGGCCAACTCTTTTCAAGCTTCTAGTATTGCTGATCCATTGGGCGCCAGTGAGGTATCATTGGGCCAAACCACTGCCTTGGCATACTATATCTTTTTCGACAACAAAATAAATTTATTTGCATCATGGTTATCAACGACATAGCTACTCACCTCATTCTCATTTTCATTTTTCGATCGATATTATTCATATTCTCTATGTGTTACTATTAGGTAGAAGTTAATCACTTATAGATCGAGGAATCAAGAGCAACTATATGTGTGGAACACGTTTGGGAACATAAGGTCAAATTAATGGTCTATACTCTTCTATATGTAATGCGGTAAAGAAAAATTGCTTAATTAAACTCTGAGACAAAAAGAGGGCGATAAGACAGCACCAAATTACGCAGACCCTGATACTCCCTCCTTGTACTCCAAAAACAAGAGCAACCTACCCTCGAATAACCAATCTGTCTGCATGTCAAACCCGTTTGGATTGTTCTCATTTTACCATATCTTCCCTTGTCTCTTTTAACACATAGCCATTCATTTGATGTAGCTAGCTTCACGAACTCCATGTCTATATATTTCTCGATGTGTATTAGCATCTTCTTTCAAAAAGTCGGCAAGTTCTAAGTAGTACGTAGATTGAAGGCAAACAATCAACTTTCCCAACCGTGGAAAAATGCTCGTCAAATGGCCGAGAAAATTACACGGTGGTTGCCGACATGGACGGGACCTTGCTCAGAGGCCGGAGCTCGTTCCCTTTGCCCTAATCGCTTTCGAGGTCGGCGGCATACTAAGGCTCCTATTCTTGCTCTTGGTCTCGCCACTAGCCGGACTCTTATATTACTTCGTGTCCGAATCCGCCGGGATCCAAGTTTTGATCTTTGCCACATTTTCCGGCGTGAGAGTCTCCGAGATAGAGTCGGTAGCGCATGCCGTGCTGCCTAAATTTTACTCGAGTGAGGTTCACCCCGAGTCGTGGCGGGTGCTCTCTGCGTGCGAGAAGCGTTGTATACTTACGGCCAACCCTAGGATTATGGTGGAGGCGTTTTGTAAGGACTTCCTAGGGTTTGAGAGTGTTGTGGGGATTGAGATTGCGACCTTCAAGGGTAAAGCGACTGGTTTTGTTACTTCTCCTGGTGTTCTTGTAGCGGAGAAGAAGGCTGATGCTCTTAAAAAGGCTTTTGGAGATGTGCAGCCAGAGATTGGCCTTGGTGATAGGCACACTGACATTCCCTTCATGAAACATTGCAAGGTAATTCACTAATTCCTAATCTTAATACTTCGTTTATATATGTACACCCAACACTGTATATCAACTTTAGTACTAGTTAAAATGGCTCAATGCTAAAACATGCATTACTTTTAGGGTAATTAAAGGCGCCTCATGTTAACAAAAGTTAACATTTGATGTCGGTGAGTTGTAAGGACTCACAATATTGTAATCAATGAAATTACGTATTCGAATATCATCTTTACAATTAATTTATATATATATTGTTTCTACTGGATTACGCGCAAGACGTAATCTAGCAGAAGCAAGTACGAGTACTCCTTCTCCTTCTTGTGCGTCCGTACGTTGGGGCTGTTCGGATGGTCAGGTGCTTCTTCTCTCTTCGGGTGTGCGAGTGTACGGATATGCGTGCTCGGATACGGCTGTTAGAAGAATACAACGACAAACAGACAGTCAGGGGTCAAGACGAGGTGTCCCGCCTTCAACGCTCTGATGCCTAAGTTAGAAGATGTATTGGATATAACAGTCACGCGAGCGTGTGTAGAAGTAGGTTGGAGTGAATTGAATTGAATGCGTTGGGTTGAATATCCTTGAATGTCGTTACCTGTAATAAATACCTTTTATATATAGGTGGTTGAGTTTGGTGCTTACTTGTGCTCCTCGATGTGAGACTGGTTTGCACTTGCTGTTATGTGATCCGCACATTCGGGTATGCGCCCCATGGGTGCGTGCACGCTCGGATGGGGTCGGTTTTGTGAGTGAAGTTGTAGCATTGTTGGTGGTCTTTCGGGTGGTCGGGTAGGTGTTGATTGCCTGCTTAAGTGGATAAGTATATTTAATCGGACAACTAATGATGCTATACTAACATATATATAAACATGTACTAATTGACAATTAAAGACGGTTAAGGTTAAGTTTCGATGATTAACTTCGTGATTAGTAATGCTCAACATTTTTTCAAAATTTAGTGAAGTTGATTGATTGACTAACAAAACATACTCCACAACTAATATTAGGTTTTGATGGCCCAATTATGAGTATCAAATTAATTATAAACCTTGGGGATTCGATCAGTGGCATATATCAAATGAATGCATGAATATATAAGCCCCATTCTTATTGCCAAACGATTTATTGGCCTATGTTGGCTACGTACATATATACCTGAATACCTCTAGCATATATTACACAAGTTTGATTTGCGATCATGCATGCTAACAAGATGAAACGTGCATGCAATGCAGGAAGGCTACATGGTTCCGGCCAAGCCGAACGTGGAAGCCGTCACTTTTGAAAAGCTTCCCAAGCCAATAGTCTTCCACGACGGCCGCCTAGTCCAAAAGTGTTAAAGTAAAGACCACTTTATGGTGTAGAGAATTTTTGAAGCTAGAAGTATAATCAAGATGAGAAGCATCTAGATGAAGCTTGATTATTCAAGCTTAAGAATGATGTTGGTGGTATGAGCTAGAGCAGAGTAAGAAGAAATGGAGTAGAACAATCAAGAAGAAACTAGAAAAGAAATGAAGAGAGGAGAAAATGATAGTTGGTGAAGGAAGAAGATTAATCAAGAAGCTTCAAGAAGAAAGAGAGGAGGTGGAACACCACTATAAATAGAGGATTGGTGCTCCTCTCTTGAGTGTGCATCATAACCAAGCTAGCCTAATCCCTTCTTCCCTGTAGCCTCCCTTACGTAGAGTCCACCATATCATACACTCTAGTGTTAGTAAACTCCTCCAAGTGCGAGAGAGTTGTGTTTAGAGTAGTGTAGTATTCTTCTCTAGATTGAGAGAGAAGTGTCATCAACCTTGTAATTCCCTTTTTCTTCTAGTGAAATCCTCCTACTTGCCTGTGGTTTTTCCCCGATTCAAATTTGGAGTTTTCCACGTAAATCCTTGTGTCTCCTCTTTTTTACATTTTCTTTGCACATCTCAATTGTGTATAACTTCCTCACGTAGCTTCTAACAAAAGCCAACACCTCTCGTGGCGCTCTCACCCTCCTCTGGCACCCCATCGGCTTCTTCCTCGCCTGCCTCCGCATTGCCGCCGGCTCCCTCCTCCCCATGCCGATCGTCTGCTAGGCTTTCCACGCCCTCGGCGTCCGCTTCACCGTCAAGGGCACCCCTCCTCCTCCCGCCAAAAAATCCGGCGTCCTTTTCATATGCTCCCACCGTACACTTTTAGACCCTATTTTTCTCTCCACCGGCCCTCGGCCGCCCCATCCCCGCCGTCACCTACTCCGTCTCGCGCCACTCGGAGATCATCTCCCCTATCAAGACCGTCCACCTCAACCGCGACAGCGCCAAGGACGTCGCCATGATCAAGAAGCTTCTAGAAGAAGGTGACCTAGCCATCTGCCCCGAGGGTGTCGTGAGCCATTCCTTTTGAGATTCTCCGCGCTCTTCGCGGAGCTGAGGAACGAGCTCGTCCCTGTGGCGATGGTTAAAAAGATGAGCATGTTTCACGGCACGACGGCGTGTGGGTGGAAGGGCATGGATCCGTTCTACTTCTTCATGAACTCTAGCCCGGAATACGAGGTCACGTTTTTGAACAAGTTGCTGCAGGAGATGACTTGCGGCCCGGGTAAGTCGAGCCACGAGGTGGCGAACTATATTCAGAGGGTTATAGCGGCGAGCCTTTCGTATGATGTGACGAGTTTTACTAGGAAAGACAAGTACCGAGCTCTGGCCGGGAACGATGGCACGGTGGTGGAGAAGCCGGTGTTGCAACCCAACAAAGTCATGGGGTGCTAATTATTTTGATCGATTTCTTTTCCTAAAATTTGGTTTTTCTAGCCTAATTTCTCTTAATATTATTTTATATGCTCTATCATGTGTCAAGAAAGAAAACGAGGGATTAGCTTAAGGCACCAAACGTGTCTGCTTGATTGCATTTTCGTTTAATGAAACATGTAGTTTGGTGTCAATTCAGTTATTAAAAAAAATTAAAAAAAATAAGTGTCAACCAAATGTGTTAATGAAAGAACATTTAGTGAAGAGATATATATCCATTTAGTTCCGGCATAGATTTCCTATCTATAGGAGTAATATGACTATATTATTCTCTTTATATTAGGAAGTTTGATTTAATGGCTATGCATGATATTCTACCTCTTAACAAACCGAGCCGAGTCCTACGTGTTTGTAATGGCTGTAATTGCCCACCTCTGTCTCCCTCTCTCTTTCTCTCTTTCTGATCACAACAGGTCACCAGTCTACTTCCTCCTACAGACTTTCCAAACACAACATCATAATCCAAACGTGGAGCATTTGATGAGCTTGAATTGATCAAATACAATAATGGACCCGAACGCGATCAAACATATTTCACAGGCATCACTTTCATCAGTAGGAGACTCTATAGATTTTGAAGCACATCTTCCTCTCAAGGAGAGGCTTAAGCCTTTCAAAGCTTCTACATTCGAACCAGATGGCTTTATCACCTCCAAATGCCACACCATTAGTGAGAAGGTAAACAAAAAGTACACTTAATGGCTTCGATCATCTCGAATGTTACTAGCTAGGTTCTTGTTCATGTCTATTTCCAGGGTACGTTTATATTCTTAATCATACAAAAGCTCGAAAATTTTCGTTAAGAACCACATGGTATGTTTGCAAAAAATTAAAATTAGTATTGCTGTCTAGACAAATTAACACTAGGACTATGATGATATCAAAGCATGCTTTGTGCCTTTGCGGAGGGTACGTATGTTATAAACACAAATTTCCCCTTTAGTACCAGGAATTTATCATTCATGTGAAGCCGATCTTGTGGGAAGAGTGTTGTTATATGAGAATTGAGCTGCTTTGCATGCAGAACAAAACAGTGATCAGACTTTATGTGCATTGATGTGATGACATGCAGGAGGTAAAGCACCTGTGCTCTTACCTTGTTGAACTGAAGAAGGCTTCTGCAGAGGAAATGCGTAAAAGTGTGTATGCCAATTACTCCGCCTTTATTCGGTGAGAACATTTTTGTCTATCTAGAATTGCAGGAGGATTGAGAACATTTTGTCATCATATAACTGATAGGATCATAGGATGTTGTGGTTTTAAGGTTAATTTTTGTGTGTTTCATCAATTTCAGTACATCGAAGGAGATCACTGACCTTGAAGGACAGCTTCTATCCATGAGAAATCTCCTATCTACTCAGACAGCTTTAGTTCATGGCTTATCCGAAGGAGTTCTAGATGATTCAACGTCTGCGGATCATGATGATTTTGATGATGAGGACATATCTGACGAGAAGAGGCACCTATCCGAGACTGAAAAATGGTTTGCGGAATTTTTGGACACCCTTGAAGTTCTACTTGCTGAAAGAAGAGTGAAGGAGGCCATGGCTGCTTTGGATGAAGGAGAAGTTATAGTGGATAAAGCACATAGCCAACGAACAATCAACAAAGCTACATTCTTGTCATTCAAGAATAACATCAGTGAAGGAAGACAAAAGCTAGTAGATCAGATATCGGAGACTATGTCACAGCCTTTTACTAGTGCTGTTGATCTGAGGTCAGCTGCTGTAGCTCTCAAAAAGCTCGGGGATGGTCCTCGAGCCCATGTGTCGCTGCTTAATTCTTACAGCCAGAAGTTGCAGGCTAATATGCAAAACATGATCCACTCAACCACTTCATACGGAGGAGCATACATTGCTAGTCTATCGAAAATTGTGTTTCAAATCATTGCACAAGCGTCAAGTGACTCCTTGGCGGTTTTTAGAGAGGAGCCTGCTTATACTTCTGAGCTTGTGACATGGTCAGTGAAACAGACCAAGGCTTATGGTCTACTTCTAAAAAGACATGTTCTTGCTTCCGCGGCAGCTGCAGGGAGTCTAAGAGTTGCTGCCGTGTGTGTTCATATAGGCTTGGGACACTGTTCTTTGCTAGAAGATCGCGGTTTGTGCCTATCGCCTGTTCTGTTGAGACTCTTCAGACCATTTCTTGAGCAGGCATTGATATGCAACTTGAAGAGAATTGAACAAAGCAGTTCTGTATTAGCCGCCGCAGATGATTGGAATCTTCTTCATCCAGCATTAGGTGCGCGCTTTTCGGGCTCTACTAATTCGCTTAGTACTTTAAGTGCAAACCAGCCAAAGCTTTCAACCAGTGCTCACAGGTTCAACTTCATGGTTCAGGTGAGGTCATTGATCTAGGTTATACTAGGTCTTACACTATACTGAGCTGATGTATGTCAACGTTTATGGATTTAGGAACTTCTAGAGGATGTAGCGCCTCTGGAGACACTTCAGCTGGACGGTCCAGCAATAGAAGGAGTTCTACAAGTGTTTAACTACTATGTCAATTTACTAATACATGCACTATCTGGTGCTGTGGAGAGTGAACAAGAAGGTCACATTATTGTTAGCATGGCAGAGACAGAAGCACAACAATTGGCTTTGTTAGCTAATGCATCCTTACTAGCAGACGAGCTGCTCCCGCGTGCTACCATGAAGCTTTTGCCCTTGCCGCATGGCCAAACTAACAGATCAATGCGAGACATGACCCCTAAGAGAGGTTCAGACAAGCAAAGCCGCGCTCCTGACCCAAGTAGGGAATGGAAGAAGCGGCTTCAGCGCTCAGTTGATCAGTTAAGGGACAGCTTTTGTAGAGTCCACGCCCTTGATCTCATCTTCACAGAAGAGGGAGATACACGTCTCAGCGCGCATATGTACATTAGTATGGATGGAAATGTAGAACCAGAATGGTTCCCATCTACTATATTCCAGGAGCTCTTTGCAAAGCTGACTAGGCTGGCAAACATTGCAACTGATATGTTTGTGGGAAGGGAGAGATTTGCAACTGTGTTAATAATGAGACTCACAGAGACTGTGATCCTCTGGCTTTCTGATGATCAAAACTTCTGGGCAGACATAGAAGAGGGCTCAAGGCCATTAGGCCCTCTTGGACTTCAACAGGTATAATGCAACAAAGTTTCTCTTTGTTTCTCATGTTTTGAATATACATTAACACACACTATTTTGATTTTTTATGCAATCAGTTCTATTTGGATATGGAGTTTGTCCTGCTTTTCGCATCACAAGGCCGTTACCTGTCACGACATCTGCATCAAGTGATCAAGAACATCATTGCTCGCGCACTTGAAGCAGTTCAAGCTAGTGGCATAGATCCTTACAGGTATAAATGCAGCATATACAGTTTCATATGATAGATGAGTTTTCGAAGAATCAATTTCTGTTGACCCTACACTGGCTTGAATGGTTTTTCTTCGCGTAGTGTATTGCCAGAAGATGACTGGTTTGCTGAAGTAGCTCAAATAGCAATAAAGATGTTGATTGGGAAAGCCAACTTCTCCAGTGTAGAAGAAGATGTTTTAAGCCCAACTTATTCACAGTCAGGAAGATCTCCATCCATCCATGAGTGAGACCAATCTTGCCCACAACTATAGAGACCACTCTTTATAATTGTATGAGAAAATTTTATTTCTATTTCTGTGATTCCTAAAATTCAATAGATTAGGTAAATAGGGACAGAAAATTAGAAAAACCATATGCAGGTTGAAAATTTTGTGTTTGTGGATATGACAAGAGAAGGAAAAAAATACTTCAAAGGCACGTAAAAGTTTACGTTTTTCTTTTTGAGTTTGTTTGCCCCACTACTTAGTGTGCAAGAGGGAATAATCAAATAAACTTTTATGATACAATGAAGTCTAACAACTTGTTATTGTTGATCGTCGGTTTGCACTAGCGAAAATCAATCTAACACTCAATCGGAAGTTTTACAAGAGCCTCAAGATTACTAAAAACTATTCCTGCAGAATAATAATTTCTAGATTTTATTGGCTTAAAACTAGAAAAACTAATTAAAGAAGAGATGGAATAATATGGGAGATGAGACATTGAAATACGAATCAATAAAAATGATGGCCAAGCACACCTCTTACTTATAGGAGTAATAGTGCATGTTAAACATCCTTCTTGGTTTGAATAAAAGGGTTACTTCCTTTCACTAACATCTCTTCAGATGGTCATGTTGATTAATCACCAACCATTACACCCATTCACCAAATACACCTCTTGACATATTTAGAAAATATATCTAACAATCATTCACCATTTTCAAAATATAAAATTTATTAAAAAATTATTTTGAAAACGTTTGAAAAAAATTCTTGAGCAAATTCTTGGAAAACATAGTGCATAAACTAAGATTTCTTGTGGACTTGAACCTTAGCTTAGTGAAAACACATTAAAGTTAAATCAAGATGACGAAGTAGCTTTGCTTTGAACTTGCGATCTTATAGTGATCTAACCAGACACATTTCACACACTAGCTTTCTACTTCTTCAAGTGTTCTAAAAGCCGATACGTGGATTAGTCTTTTGTTTATATCATTTTCATGAGTGCTCTAAAGGCTAGCCCAAGTCGCATAGAAGGTGGCACCATCTTCTTCACTCGTATAAGTAAACATGTTTTATCCATGTAACTAAAGTACTTTCCGTCATGCTTATTAAGAGTTTTAATTATAATTCAACTTCCACCATTTATTACATGTACCAAGCACTTATACCTCGGAATTCATATGGTATATATGTGTTTATACATATATATTCATTTAATTTATTTAGTGCTTGCAATCACTAAATATGATGTACTTTTACTCATTGAACTCAAGATCTTGATGTTTCAAGTGTTGAGTTGAGTATTGGTGATTAATAAAATTTGGCTTTAACCTTATTCCTTTAGATGTTTTCCACACCAAATTCCTTGCAAGTCCTTTTGTTAATGGATCAGCCAAACTATGGCATGATCTAACAAAATCAATGGTTATAACCCCGTCGGTTATTAATTGTCTCATCAAACTATGTCTCAAACTAATGTGTCTTGATTTACCATTATATACCTAACAATATGTTTGTGATAGTGTTGATTGACTATCACAATATATAGATATTGGAGACATTGGTTTAGGTCATATCAGAATTTCTAGTAGTAAATTCCTTAGACATTTCGCTTCTTTACTACATGAAGCCAAAACTATAAATTTTGTTGTCATGGTGAAATCTGAAATTACAGTTTATTTCTTGGATCCCCATAGTTGATTTATGATCTTCGTCATCGGATATCCAACTAGCATCAGTGAATCCTTCTAAAACTGAAAGATACCCACTATAATATATTCTATAATCAATTGTAAAATTTAAGTACTTTAATATCCTAGAGATTAGATTCCAATGTGCTTGTCCAGGATTGCTAGTATACTTATTAAACTTGCTTACAACAAAAGCTATATCAGACCTAGTTCAAGACATGACATACATTAAGCATCCAATCACTTTAGAATTTCTAATTGATTTACGGCTCTACAATTATTTTGATTCAACTTCAAATTTTCTAACTTTTTCTATGTAATGTGATTGAGTTAAAACCAAATGACCATTACATCTTTTAATTCTTATACCCAAAATGACATCACCTTCTCCCATATCTTTCATATCGAAACTAGAAGATAAGAATTTCTTAGTCAATTCTATACTTTCGATATTAGTTCCAAATATAAACATGTCATCAACGTATAGACAGATGATCACTCCCTTATTATTTTGGAACTTGTTATAAACACACTTATCACATTCATGTATTTGTGAATCCATTAGAGATAATGATCTTATCGAATTTGTCATACCATTTTTTTGGTGGTTGCTTTAAACCATATAATGATTTAACTAGCTTACACACTTTTTGTTCTTGTCCAAGCATGATAAATCCCTTGGATTGATGCATATAAATTTTCTCATCCAATTCACCATTTAAAAATGCGGTCTTCACATCTATTTGGTGAATATGAAATTTATATATAGAAGCTAAAGCAATATGTATCCTTGTGATAATAATTCTAGCAACAAAGATTTTGGATTTTCTCATAATGATCAAATTATATCTGGTACCGGAGCATATGTATCGAAATAATCTATACCTTCTTTTTGAGTATACCCTTTGGATACTAGTCTTGCTTTAAACTTGTCTATAGTTCCATCAACTTTAATTTTATTTTTAAATATCCACTTACACCCTATTAGTTTAGAACCATGTCAGGTCTTGTTTCCTATGATGGAGTCCATCTCATCATTGATAGCTTCTTTCCAAAAAGAATCATCTTAGAATTTTATTGCTTCCTCGTACATAATAGGATCAGACTCTACATTATGTGTAACCATTGTTTGTTTTTGGTATGAGTCTCTTGTACCTTCCACAAGGTACACTACGAAATTGGGTCCAAAGGATTTTTTCTATCCTTCTTCGTTTGCTTATTCTAATTTCAGTTGGTTCGTCATTTTCATCTTGCTCATTACGGAGTCTAGGTATACGTAGAGAATTTGAATCACTATCCTTGTTTCTTGACGAATCATCTACATTTTCATTATCATCTTTAGATAAAGACGTGAACTTATTTTTATATAATTCTGCATCTCTAGATTCTATGATGGTATTAATTGATATAGAATCATTATGTTCTATAACCAGAAATCTATATCCCTTGTTATATTCCTCATATCCTAAAAATATGCATTCTATATGCCTTTTTCCTAATTTCTTTATTTTAGGTTCAGGTAACCTAACTGCGGCTCTAAACTTCAAACTTTAAGTTTGGTTTCCTTTTGAACCATAACTCATAAGGTGTTAATTTTAACGACCTTGTAGGTATCTTATTTAAGATGTAACATGCTGTAAACAATGCTTCTCCCCAATAACCCTTACTTATATTAGAGTTTAAGAGCATTGAGTTAACCATCTCTACGAGGGTTCTATTTTTCCTTTCGGCAACTCCATTTTGCTGTGGAGTATAGGCTATAGAAGTTTTATGTACTATACCTACAGATTCACAATAAGATGGAAATGGTATTCTTTACTTCTATCAGAGCGTAGGTATTTTATCTTTGTTTCACAAAGATTCTCTACTTCATACTTAAAGATTTTAAATTTGTTAAGAACTTCATCTTTAGTATGCATAAGATAAACATAACAAAATCTACTAAAATCATCTATGAAAGTCACAAAATATTTTTTTCTTCCTCTAGTAGGTGTACTATGCAAATCACATACATCACTATGAATAAGTTCTAGCAAAGTAGAGGTTCTTTCTACCTTATGAAAAGGTTTGTTTGTTATCTTTGTTTGTGAACAAGGTTTCTACCTTATGAAAATGTGTGTTTGTTATCTTTGTTTGTTTGTTCACATACATCACATTTATCATGCATATCATTTTCATGCTTTGGAATTAATTCTAGATTAGACATATCAATAACTTTTGTAGTATTAACGTGACCTAATCTATAATGCCATCAAGATAAAGAATATAACAAGTAAATAGAAATAGTATATATTTTATTAATATTTAGTTAGAACATTCCACCATACATATATCATTTTGCAATAAAGGTACCAGCGTTGGTCAATATAAACTTATCCGATTCAAAGACAAGTTTGAAACCATGCTTATTCAAGAGGCTTGCGAAAACCAAATTCTTTCTAACATCCGAAACATGATAGACATCGGTTAGAGTAAGTATTTTTCCCGATGTGAACTTGATATCAATTGTGCCTTTGCCTTTGAAAATTGAAGTCAATGATTCTCCATGTAGATGACGTTGTCACCATCACAGTGTTAATATGTCTTGAACATGCTCTTATGTTTGCAAACATGTTTGGTAGCACCGGTGTCAACCCACCAAGCTTCATTATCCTTCATCATATTGACTTCGGATATCATTGCCACGAACTTTTCATCATTAGTTTTTGGCTTGTCCTTGAGCAAATGACAATCTTTCTTGAAGTGATCCAGCTTGCCACAATGAAACAACCTCATTTTTCCTTCTTGTTTAAATTTTGACCTTGGTGTCCCTTTTTGGAAAAGTTTATTTTCTCTTATTTCCTCCATGGTTAACTTTTGTGTTTTTAGACCCATCATCAACCATATGAACCTTGGAAGAATAAGTTTCTTCAGTTTTTTTTCGGGATCTAAGTTCCTCTTCTATACGAAGATGTTGTCCCAATTGCTCCATGGACATGTCCTATTTCTTATGTTTGAGGATTTTTTTGCATTCATTCCAAGATGGTGGAAGTTTATCCACAATTGCGGAAACATTTATGGAATCATCCATGTGCATTTTGTATTGAGTAAACTGATTATGTATATGCATGATCTCATGAAATTGTTCCACAATTGATATATCTTTGGTCATCTTATAATTAAAAAATTTATAAACAAGAAACTTCTTACTTGTAGCGTCTTCGGACATATATTTGGCTTCAAGCGCGTCCCTTATTTCTTTTGCAGTACTCATCTCATGGTAGATGCCAAATAGTAAATCGGACTTTGCGTTGCATATATGACCCTTGCATACATAGTCATCTTGTTCCCACTTTATCCTTTGACATTGGGAAGCGATCATCTTGTCTTCATTTTCTTTGGATTTTGGAGTAATGAGGACATAAACCACCTTTAGGCTAGAAAGCAAGAAGTGTAACTTCTTTTGCCATCTTCGAAAGTTTGCTCCATTGAAGCGATCAAGTTTCATGAAATTTGATGTAAACTCCTTCAACGATGACATTGCAAAAATAAAGTTTAAAGATTGTTAGAAATTTTGTGTTTGTGGGTATGGCAAGAAAAGGAAAAAAAATGCTTCAAATGCATGTAAAGATTTACGTTTTCTTTTAGACTTTATTTGTCCCACTATTTAGTGTGTAATAGAGGATAATCAAATAAGTTTTTAAGATACAATAAAATCTAGCAACTTGCTATTGTTGATCGTCGGTTTACACTAACGAAGATCAACCTAACACTTAATCGAAAGTTTTACAAGAGACTCAAAATTACTAGAAATTATTTCTGCAGAATAATAATTTCTAAATTTTATTGGTTTAAAATTAAGAAAACTAATTAAAGTATAGATGGAAGAATATGGGAGAGGAGATATTGAAATGTGAATCAATGAAAATGATGGCCGAGCACACCTATTTATCGGAGTAGTAGTGCATGTTAAACATCCCTCTTGGTTTAAATGAAAGGGTGGTTTCATTTCACTAACATCTCTTCAGATGATCTGATCACCAACCATCACACCCATTCACCAAATACACCTCTAACTGGTCCCATACCACAGAGAATTGGACAGCTTAGTGTCACGCCCCGCCAACATTCCAAAGGTTGCCTTGAGCATTCGCGAGGGAAGCATAGCTCAAGGATAGGGTTGGAACACCCTAGAAGTAACCAGGGGCAGCTAGAGGCACCCAGATGGGGCTGCCAGAGACATATGGGGGTTGCCCGAAACAGCCAGGGGGCTGTCCAGAGACATACGGGGGCTGCCCGAGGCAGCCAGGGGGCTGTCCGAAGCACCCGGAGGCAGCCGGGTGCCAGCCAGGGGGCTGCCCGGCGCAACAGGGGGCAGCCGGGTACCACCCGGGTGGCTGCCAGAAGCACCCGGGGGCTTCCAGAGGCATCTGGGTGGGCTGCCAGAGGCACCCGGGGCGCTGCCAGACGCACCCAAGAGGGCCTGGGAGGTGCTGGAAGGCTGCGGAACAGCAGAGACAGTTCCGGAAAGGTCCGGAACAGCGGGGTTAGTTCCGGAGGGGTCCGGAACAGCGTGGTAGCATCCGGAAGGGTCCGGAATGGTACGGAGGCACCCGGAACACTACGGAAGGTTTCGGAAGGCCGTGGAAGGCCTTAGAAGGTTGCGGAAGGTTGCGGAAGTCTCCGGAAGACTCGGGAAGCATCAAGAGGGGTCTTGAACTCTCTAGAACCTTAGAGAGGCTCATGGGTCAAGGTCACTCCGGAGATCTCTAGAAGCGTCAAGGGACATCTTGGAGTTGTCTAGATAGGTCTAGAACTCCCTATACTTGTATATGTGCTAGATTAGTCTAGAAACACATAGGCTTGGAGGTGGAGACTATAAATAGGGAACCTCCCCTCCCATTTGAGATTAGATTGGGTAGATTGGAAAGATTAGAAAGAAGTAGTGAGAAAAAGAGTAAGGAACTCTAGGAACTCACCTTTGTAAAGCTTTCTTTAGCAATACAAGTTCTTCTTTCAAAGCTCTTCTCCCTTCGATCTTTCGGTTGTTCTAGCCAAGCGTTGGCGATAGTTAGGCTGACTTAGCATAAGGGGAGTGCTAAGGCCGCACGAGTACTAGCAGAAAATAAGCTCGTGACAGTTGGTATCAGAGCCGAAGTTCCTTCGGAGCCTCATTCAACGATGGTGAAGCAAACAGCGAGCAAAGGTGCATCGCTTGACATTACCAAAGGTGCGTCGGGGTCCAGCCCTTCCGATGTGGTGACGCAAGAGGGAGTTAGCGAAGAGCTTGCCAACCCAAAGAGGTCTACAAGGGACATGCTTTCTTCTCTCGACTCACGCCTAGCTCAGGTGGAGGAGGCCGTGAGTGGCATGGGGGCCCAGGTGGAAGACCTAAGCCAACAAGTGGAGGGCTTAGAGGCGGAGGATATCGCCATCCACACTGCGATCAAGGGAATGCTAGTCCAATTGGAGGAGACCTTGCGTGGCGAGATGGGGAAGATTCGCGAGGAGTTCATGGGGGAACTCGCAAGGATGCGTCAAGTCCACGAGAAGGAGTCGAATAGCACGCTTGCACGCATGGAGGAGATGCATGGGGACTTGACCCTATGCAAGCGCACATTGGCATCGACGGGGACAAGCACCAGTGGTATGGGGGAGGCTAGGCACGTGGAGGTGCCAAAGCCAAATAGTTTCGGAGGTTCGCGCAACGCTCGTGAAGTGGACAACTTCTTATGGGGGCTAGATCAATACTTCGGAGCCGTAGGCATCAACGAGGAGGATGCCAAGATTCGGGCAGCGGCTCTCTACCTCACCGACACAGCCATGTTGTGGTGGAGGCGAAGGCGAGGAGACATTGAAAAAGGTACGTGCACCATCTCTACCTTTGATGAATTTAAGAAGGATCTTAAGAGGCAATTCTATCCCGAGAATGCCGAGGACGAGGCAAGAGCTCGATTGCGAAGGCTCAAGCACTCGGGGTCGATTGGTGAGTATGTCAAGGATTTCACCAATCTAGTGCTTGAGATCCCCGATATGACCGACAAGGATGCTCTCTTTAATTTCATGGATGGTCTCCAAGCATGGGCCAAGGCCGAGTTAAGGCGACGTGGGGTGCAAGACCTTGCTACCACCATAGCTGTGGCCGAAAGCCTAATCGACTACACTAGTCGAGAGGAGACTAGCAGCCAGCCGAGGGAAAAAGAGAGTATTCATGTCAAGGGTGGGGGAGACAGAGGCCTACGTGAGAGAAACGGAAGCCCACGCAGGGACGAGTTCCGACAAAATAATCACTCGGGACGGAGAGTGGACAAGGGCAAACAAAGGGACACGAGGAGCTTGGAGAAGCTCAATGACAATCTGTGTTTCCTTTGCGATGGTCCGCATTGGGCGAGGGACTGCCCACAGAAGAATGCGTTGAGCGCAATTCTAGGGACCCGTCAAAGTGAGATGGAGGCCAAGGGTGGCCACGAGGATGCACGTATGGGGGCTATACAGCTGCTGAATGCGATCGAATCAACTCCTACGGATGAAGGTAAAGGATTACACTTTGTCGACATCACTATAAAGGGAAAGCCAACGGTGGCGATGATCGACACAGGTGCATCCCACAACTTCATTTCCATTGAGGAGGCTCAAAGGTTAGGACTTAAGGGCAACGATGGAGGAGACTTCATGAAGGCGGTCAATTCACCAGCTCAGCCAACTCTAGGGAGAGTTCGAGGAGTCAAGACAAGCATGGGGGCTTGGCATGGGAAATTAGACTTCTCGATAGTGCCCATGGATGACTACAAAGTTGTCTTGGGGATGGAGTTCCATGATCGGGTCAAGGCGATTCTGATACCGTTCGCCAAAAGCATGTTCATCATGGAAGGCGACAGGGTTTGTGTAGTGCCAACCAAAGTCACCAAGCAAGGCGCGAAGGTGTTATCGGCATTACAACTCGTGAAGGAGCCAGCTAGGGAAGCTACGCATCGGGTGATAACAAAGGTCGTGGACAAAGTGCTCGCGGATAGAGTCACTTATCGCCTGGGGAGGCGAAGCCACAGGGAGTACCTTATCAAGTGGAGAGGTCTACCCGATACGAAAGCCAGCTGGGAGTCCGAGGACGTATTGTGGAGATTTAAGGACGAGATCCGACGCTACAATAGGGAAGCCGCGATGAGGGCATCGCGAGATTGGGTAGATTGGAAAGATTAGAAAGAAGTAGTGAGAAAAAGAGTAAGGAACTCTAGGAACTCACCTTTGTAAAGCTTTCTTTAGCAATACAAGTTCTTCTTTCAAAGCTCTTCTCCCTTCGATCTTTCGGTTGTTCTAGCCAAGCGTTGGCGATAGTTAGGCTGACTTAGCATAAGGGGAGTGCTAAGGCCGCACGAGTACTAGCAGAAAATAAGCTCGTGACATTAGGCTCTCGGAAGAGCTTGATCTTTCAAGCAACCATTTAGTTGGGGAAATTCCACCTTCAGTAGCTAATTTAACCTCCCTTACAACACTCTGCTTGGATAGTAATCATCTAAATGGATCAATCCCACTTCCATCAAGCTTTGCTCCAATGTCTTCTCTTAAGATTCTAAGGCTTCAATGTAATCAGCTTTCTGGAACAATCCCTCCACCTTCGGAGAGTTGGTTTCTCTCTAAAGACTTGTTTTACAAGATAATAAGCTTGAGGGAGCAATCCCTTCTAATTTGGGGAATCTATCATCGGTTTTGAGAGAGCTATACCTCGGTAGCAACCGGACCAAATATCAGAATCAATTGGTCAACTCTCTCAGCTTATACTGTTTAACATCTCTCATAATATGATTCAAGGAACACTACCTCCAGAAATGTATTCCCTTCATCTCCAAACACTTGATCTGTCGTTCAACCGTTTAAACCTCTCGTATATCCCAGAATGGGTTGCCTCTGTTTCAAAGATTTACATGGCAGGATGTGGAACCAACGGGAAATTCCGGAGTTCTTACCCTCGGCTTCAGTTCAAGAACTAGACCTGTCAGACAACAACCTCACCAGAAGTATTCCTAGTTGGCTTGGGAACCTGTCTGGGGTTCACTTCTTAAACCTGTCCAAGGACTCACTTGTTTCAAACATCCCAGACTCGATCACTAGCTTGTCATTGTTGGATGCGCTTGATATCCATGCAAACAAGCTAACAGGTTCCATAAGTAAATTTTTCCGGATAGACCAGAACACCCCATGGGGACCAACACTAGCATATCTTGATCTATCTGATAACAGCTTCACAAGTGGAATGGAGGAAATTGTTGTAGAAAAACAAAATGGTATACAGTTTCTCAATCTATCAAGTAACATGTTTCGCGGTAAACTACCAACATCCATACAGAGGTTGAAGTCACTTAGAAGTTTGGATTTGAGTAGCAACAAGTCCGGTTTCAACTTGCCGGAGGGCTTGGGAAATTTGAGCATGTTAGAAACGCTCAAGTTGCAGAGAAACCGCTTTAGTGGAAGAATTCCAAATGGGTTTCTGAAGTTGACAAAGCTGAAGAAATTAGACCTATCACACAATTTTCTGGTGGGAAAAATCCCAGATGGTAAACCCCTGAGTGATTTTCCGAAGAGCTTTTACTCTGGAAACAATGGCTTGTGTGGAGAGCCTCACTCCTTGTAAGAGTGCATGATCGGGTTCATGTGTTTTAGTAACTTCTGTACTAGTCTCTAAGAAAAGTAATAGAAGCTCATTCACATCAGTATGTCTTGTAGAAGCTATTTTTTATCTAGGTTTGGATATGATGCAGCTATTTCTTAAGCATTCTACCTCCTATTACTTGGCTAACGGCACATCTTCAAATTCATAAGAACAATTAACAACGGCTCAACTCAATGCAGAACACAGAAAGATTTCGTTAACTACACAAACCAGATGACAGTTTTCTCTTGAATTTTTGTTTTATTAATGAAATTTTAGAATTTACACTGTTCCATCACTTACAGGGTCATAGGGTATCTTGGCCTAATCCCAGTTGGTGGTAGTTCATGTAGTCAATTCCATTTAACCGTATACAGCATAGAATCTGTTCTGGCAACTCTTCAGGTTTGTTCCCCTGTTTTCCAAAGACATGTATAACAAATAGATTAACTAATTGAGAAAGAAAAATGGAAAGGTACAAGAAGAACAACTGAATAGAGGAATCAAAGGACTATCCAACTTGTTAATGAATGAGAATTGTCACCTGAATTGTGAGGCCAACATCTAAGATGCAGATCTTTAGTCTATCTAGGAACGTTTCAAATCCTTTTCTTGATATATAACTAAATCTGTGCATATCAATGTCAATCTCAATGTAGTTTTCTCCCTGCGTAAAAGATCCACCACATATCATCAACATCCGCTCTATGATATTGCATTGTGATCATGTTGAATCTTCATTATCATAAAACAGAACACATTACTCAAAATATGCATTACAAGTGGAGACCAATTTGAGCAATATAAACAAACTTACCGAATAGAACTCATGCTGAGGACGCGAAAGAACAGGTTTTTCATTGTAAGCCTGCATAAGCTTACGCTCTGCTGTATTTAAGTGAAGATCATCCACATTAACTACACGTCCCAATATTTTCAACCTTTCTCGAAAGGGTGCAATTGTGTCCACAGCAAACCCTTTAACTTTTTCAACTTCATCGTCTATTAGTCTCTGGTAAGGAAAAACTGAAACTGAATTAAAGAAGCCCAGCAACATGATTGATGGATGTAAATCATATAATATTTAGCGAAATAGTTGCTTAGGAAGTAAGACTGCAATGCAAACTTCAAAAGGCACTCCTTCTTACTCTGATACTTTCTTGAAAGTGATGTGGAAGTTCTTTAGAGTATGATTCATTAAGCTTAAAATACAAAACAAAGTTCATTCCTTCTCCATCAGTCTCACCCTGAAATATGGCTGCAGGATACATTGGTACCTGGAGAATCCATAAAAGAACATTATCAGAATATCTAAGTAAGTTTGACACATATCTAGAAGGTTGTTTGAATATAAATATCATTAATACTACCCAGAAGGATCTCAAAAACACATTTTGATGGACAATGCTAAACAGTTAGTGACAGAGAAAATGAGATACAGAATGAGAAAAGAGAAACATAGCAATTACCTGTACATTTACAACAAGAATAGCAGGCAGATCTCCAGAAGAAGTAGCTGCAGGTAGTTCCACAAACCGAGCTAAATGATCAACTTTTCGCGGAGATAAAAATACGTCAAGACCAAAGGGATAATATGCAGCATAGTTTGCAGCACATTCCTTCTTCTTGTCCCTGCACTAAAAGACAAATATCAATCTACAAACTCAACAACAAGAGATCCATAGATCAATCTCAGGTTTTGAAGATGTTAATGGATAAGTACTTGGTTCTTAGATCCGTACAGATATGTACGTCAGTAATTGTTTGAATGAATCAAACCAGTGAACAATCTTCAGTTGGAGTCTTACCTAAGATAATTCACTCCTCGAACTTTGAAAGTACTTGGCTCAATCTGTGACCACGAATCAAACATTTTCTTATCTATAGGACAAAATGGAACTTGGGAGCCTGCTAGTGGCCTTTGTACGACCATCTTCGATGAAACTGAATTAAATAAATGGAGAATGTTAAAAGAGATTACAATAGGATGTAACTATTCTACACTAAACGCCATGATGATATAACTTATTACTATTACCACTATTAACTACTACACCTAAACTTTTTGACTGTGTGGTAATAAGTAGAAATCCTTGAAAAATTTTGGGAAGAAATTAAAGACTAACATATATGCTACAAAATAGTTTACAGATTGATGTTGCTGAAAGAAAATATTGATATCCACCATGTGGACTGAGACAGACTATATGGCATTAAGTCTAACTTTGGAAGGTGTCAAAACACTGACTATTTTAAATATAAAGCATATATGCATTCAACTGCCCAAGTACTTCTGGATGAGAACCATATCCGGCTCTAAAGACTAAAGAATGCATCGTCATGATAATAATAATGGAGATGGTATGAACTTGTATGCATATAATGGACTGGAGAAGATCTAAGAGTGTTCTGGTTCTTACATAAACATGCATTGGCATGTTCTTTAAATTTGAAGGGAGATTTTATGGCAGCCTTTTTCCTTGCACTTGGTGGACTATAACTTAGTGACCGTCTCTTTTCATCTGCAGTTGAAACAAGGCAAGGGAGACAGTTGCTCGGAAGAATCCCACAATTGTCCAATATACCTTCCTCCTTGGAAGAACTTTCATCCACAGACGAGGAGATTTCATCAAGGAATACAGGTTGACTAGTTCCTGTGGTTGTATGACCACCACATTTGGTTTGGGAATCACCATCATTAAGATTCATGTGTTCTACATTGCCCCTTTGGGTAGCCACAGTGGCAAAGTTTGCAGAATTTTCCGGTGATAAATTCAGTGGTTTATGCATTTGGTCCGTAGAAAGGCGAAATAGATCATTCATGTCCCTGTAATTGGCATCTCTCGCAGATGAAGTACTAGATACAGAAGTACGTTCAAAACCATTAAGAGATGAGATCTCTGCAAACATTAAGGGCATTAATCACTTATACGGAACACCAGAATTTATCTGAACACAGAGGGAAACAAGAAGGATAATATACGACTCAAATTTAGACATCTGTAAAGCTTTACCATCCTGAACACTCTGGTAGTCTTCATCGCAGTCAGATTCCAATATTGCAACTGAATCAAACCATGCTTCTTCAATACTTCCTGTGGATTTCATCACAATCAGCAATTACAAGATGCTATGGCATAAACAACTTTTTTGTTACAATGTGGTCCAACATGTCATTTGCAATTAAAGATGAAAAAACATAAGTAAAGCTTTGAAAAATTGAAATTTTGACTAAGTATGCATGAGCTCATCATCAAAAGAAGATCCCCAGAGACAGAGCTGCAAAACACATAATGAGTCATTGGCAATAATGTAGACAAAATACTAAGAAGTGAGTGAGGATAATTCAAGTCCTCTAACAACTAAACCCTGAAGACAGAGTTCGACTAAGCTCCCAATCTAAATTCCTCAACTAGTACACCAGAAGCAAAAAAACATAACTCAAACTGATAATCTCCTTCTGGTCAACTCTTAAATCTTAATCTTACCACATTCTTTACAAAAATACTAAAACCTCCCATTACCAAAAACCAACAAGAACTAAATTCCAAAATAGAGCTCATCAAACAATTCACCAACAACAACAGACCATTCTAGAGAGAAAGAAATAATCGAAAAAAAAAAAAAAAGTATAAACCTTGGAAGGTGGGGTTGGTGAAGGTAGAGTGATCAGACACATCAAACATTTCCGACGATCCATCCGTCGTCACCGGAACTGTTCTCGCCGGAGACGGCCTGGAGTTAATCCCATCTCTCCTCCTTTTACCTCTCTCCTTCCTCCTCTTCCTCCTTGAACCGAGCCTCCCTCCAACGCAGCGGTCGGGCGTGGAAACACACGCGCCCATCTCCGCCGTAAATTCCGAAGGAGGAAGAAGAAGGAGATATTACTAGCTTACCGTTTGGTTTTGGTTCTTCCGAAACCAAAAAAAGACGACTCAAAAGAGAAACTAAAAATAACGAGAAAAAAAAAACGGTGACGGCAGTTAATACAGTGGCAGCTGAGAGAGAGAGAGAGAGAGAGAGAGAGAGAGAAGCAAAGCAAAGCAGGTATCTTTATGACAGCGGCCACTGGTGGGGTGGAGGGTGGAACTGAAACGAAGGAGAGAGAGGGGACCCACTATTCGGAAATGGGCGACACGTGGCGGGACAATAGCTTGTGTGGGGTGGACGTGTGGGTTGTTTGTTTGTTTCACTGTGTAGTAAAATCAATGTGTATGTACAATTGTACATGGCGAAGAAGAAGAAGAAGAAGAAGAAGAAGAAGAGGGTTGGCGTTTAGCTTACGTTTGTTTTAGAGAGAGAGAGAGAGAGCCCAGACTCTCATGTAGGAAAAAGTTAATGGAGAGATGTACCGTGTGTTTTTCTGAAGGTCTGGTCCAGAAGGGTCAGTGTCTCATCAAGCTGCTGGATACAGTTTTCGGCGATTACTATGAGGACGTTGGCACTACTAATTTAGGTAATTATTATTATGATATTATTATCCCCCCAAAAATAATAATTTAGAAAAATAAATTAATTGGAAATAAATATTTAAATTGGAAAAATGTGGGAAGAGTTGGTCTTTAAATTTAGTAATGGGAGTGCGAAAATATTATGTCATGGTTTTATATATAAAATTGATATAACTAAGAAAAAGAAAAAGAAATCAGGAATAGACAAATTAATGAAGAGAAGAAAAGAAAAGAACAATTTTTGGGTGATCATTTGAGATCTTCTACTCTTTGAGTCTATGTACACTCATTTCTACCTACCAAAATCGATTGCGTTTACAAATTGAAAATGTAGAAATATCTAGCCTTTAACCATCATTTTGTTTATTGCATTAGACTATTTCCCGTCCATAACTTCACGAGTAGAAACTAAATTTTAGTAGAAAAAGTAGGACTTGCAATAAAGAAATTGTAGTATGCTGTGTTAAGCGAAAATGACACATTCAAATACTAAACTAGAATGTCGGACCTATAATAAGTACTTTGTTTGGAGAATTATATTATCATTGAATCAAATATCAGTTGAACAAACAATTTTTAAGGTACAATTCAACCTTCTGTATCCAGTTGTCCAGAACGAGCTAATCTTTTCCTGTCAAATGGCTTCTTGTTGGAACGCTACTAACTATATATATCCTATCACCAGCTGAAGTATGTAACATAATCCATATCAAACTTCTATAATTATTTTGAATCCATATTTTACCTGGGAACTCATCTATTGTCCTTGATTTGATGAAAACAAAGAGATTGAGTTCTTTTTTGAAAGGGAGATTGAGTTCTTAAAAATAGACAAAAGCTGCTACACTTTCTCTAGTTTAAAATATAGGACACACTAATTGTACCAAAAACTATAGTACTCACTAAATGTTTGATGTACAAGTTCAGCGGTGTATGTGGTGTACATGACTTGGCAATGACCCCATTGATTTTGATCAGAGCTGAGAATCCAAACTTGCAATTTAATGACTAAAAACACCTACACGTAAACTTCCAGGAGGAAAGGTTCAGGTTAGAGATAGCAACAGCTCACAATCAATAATCTATTACACATCGTATTCAAAATGGGGGCCTTCAGCTTCTCTGTGGCACATATTGGTGATATTGCATCGCACGACCTTACCAAATTGCACTGTTCCCACAACTATTTCAATTATTACACCTACAAAATCAATACTATAGTATGATCGTGATCCTTGTAATATAGAGATATTAGTTTTCCACGCAGTATTGTGATATGATTCGAATTCGACACGAAATTTGAAACACATAAATGGGTTCCAAACCAAGAAAATTAGATTAAAGAGAAACTAGTGCAAGTAATTCACACAATATATGGAAGATAACTCCAAGAAGAACCAACTACTTCTTCTCTTTTGTGGATGTGGGAGTTTCTTTTAATAGTATCGTTATCCGTGTTTGAATCCAGACCCTTAAATGAGTGACTTAAACTAAGGACGTCTTTACTTTTGTGGTAATAAACTTATAAGGAGACATCTTTAATGACTTGTTCCATGGTCTATGGCACACAATGTGCCAGTTTTTCTTAATTCAGGATTCCTTCAATTTCATTCTTGTTTAATGACTGTTCCTTTCTACCTTTAGCAGACTAATCTACCATGACTTCTTCTGCATCATACCTAGATAAGCTTAATCTTAAAGCAGAAATTGATTTTAACGAGTAAGAGGTTCTTTATACGAATCAATATCCTCATTGTTTAGAAGCTTAGTGGAGTGGGTGTTACTCCAAACATTTAGGTGAACCTGACCCTAGACGTCAAGCTGGAGAAAGCCTGGATTTCTGATTCATTACAGCTTCTTTATTCCTTGGTTTAACTTTTGTAGTCTTTTCAAGCTTGAAATTTAGGGAACTACCAAAAATGATCATCCCCTAAAATCCTTATTCTTAGAATATCCAACCACAGAATAACTTACAACTCAAGATTACGGATCTCCAAAACACATCTATAACCACCATATTAGCTTCTTAGAATATGTTGTCTAACCGAGTTTGGGGAGCCAAGAGCTTATCTCTCAAATACTAGTTTACTAATACCAAGATTGCCAACGTAGTTACAAGTTCCCAACGTCCAAGTAATTAAATGGAGCTTCTGGGTTCCATCTGCCTAAGGGACTTGTTTTGATTCTCTATCCACAAAGATAACAAAATATAATTCATGGATCAAATAACAGGAACTGATTATGGGCAAAATCATCTAATCAAGGGTTGACTGATTTCTTGTCATGGGCATTTTCTCGAGTAAGGGACACTAACCATTAAATGGCATCTGGTTAGAATCAAGATGACTCACGTGCCGTGCCGGTAAAGTTGCACGCCAACTTATCATGGATCTAGCTTAGGGGTCTAACTATGTTTACCTCCAATTACAATGATACAATTTGATCCTTAAACATGTTTCTAATTAATCCTCAAGATTGACCCCTACTAGTTTTTTTTATATATTTTCCTTTGCAACAAAATCGTCACATGTTGAGCATGTGGTTAATGATTGATCTTTTACGACAATTAGGTATAGATACTTCTGCTTAAAGTAAAGATGTCTAATTCTATAGAACATTGACAAAGTTCAGCTCACCTAAATGAAGTGTGTACTCAAGTTTGTTGACCTTTTTGCAGCAATGCTCTTTAAATTCAAATAGAGCACTTAAAAAAAATGGAGTGTACCAGGGGTTCAACATAGACTTGGCACGCCCACGTCAGCCCAAAAATCAAATAGGGTGGGCTGAAGTCAGTCTAATATGGAATTGACCAAAAAAGTCCAACTTGAAAACTGTATAATAAGACTAAGGACAGTGTAAAAAGAGTTACCTATTTGCTGCAGACTTTGTTCACTCATGATGTTGATAGAAGAAGAAAGAATCAACTGCATGCTTCCATTTCTGGTGCCAACTGTAGTGTTTTGCACCTCCTACTTATGGTTCTGAGCTTGAGATTACTAGCACATAATTAAGATGGTTTCATGAAACTATACATGAACCTCATTTGTATCATGTGAGAGTTCAGCTTGGGTTGATGAGCATTCAGAATCTATATGCATTGATGTTGTGCAGCTACCCTGGACATTTAGAAATGAAAATTACTGTAGGTAAGAAACCATTCAATCTCTTTTCATATAGGTGATAATAACATTCAGATCAAATTTCAGATCAGAGACAGCTGCTGCGGCATAAAGTTGAATTCATCATACCCTTATATCATTTGGTAAGACACTCTGAATGCAGTTCGCAATTGAGGGTTTGAAGAAGCTGTCTGTGGTGAACAACAGTGAAACTGCCGATTTAAATGAATAAACAACATTACTTACATTACTCAAGTTTTTAAGTTTCCAACTTCAGAAATTTACTTACCTCTGACGCACAGGAGCCGAAGTTATTGTTCTCTAGTAAGGTGTTGCTAACTGACTTGCCTTTTTGAGATAGAGATGAGGCTGCATAAATCAGCTTTCCAAATGAATATTTTTGTATCATTCTTTCATAAGAAACTAATATGACAATGACCAGCAGTGAATCATTCATTTGATGAAACTAAAGCAGTACTTGTTTGGTGGTCTACGAGCATATCAATTTTATTTATGTGTAATACTAATTTTGTTTATTTTATGTGTTCGAATTCCATTCATAGCTAAACATATATTCATTTCGAGACTCAAAAACTTGTATTACCTCCTGCAACTGCCCCATAAGTCTTCTCTTCAAAGTTTTCCATGTTCTGTAATGAATCTTGAATCCTGGAAAGCCAACAACAATAAATTTATGTAAAACGGAAACAACAGTTGATTCAAATCTGGAAATACTTGCATCTTATCTGCAGATATTAATAGTATTAGCTTATAATGTTTCCTTGTTGCTGCTCCAATATTGAGGAGAAAACTCTTTTGTCCTGCAAACAAAGTAAAGACATTTCCCAAAATTGAGTCTCTTGAACCAAAGATGTGTCAGGATGGTATGAAGCGTAGGCATTAAATGCATGTCAAGATCCAGAACAATAACTTAAGAAACACAACACTGATTCCTGACTGACAAACTACAAGTGTAGCACTAAATGGAAATATTAGGACAAAATAATCCAGAGCTGGCAACTCCATAATGATAAAGTCAAGTTACCAACTCTTTCAAATACTCTGTCGTCACTTGCATAGACAGAGGAATTACATATGTGTCACTAATACAGTCTCTATTTATGAATGACACAAAAGAGTCACTTGTTTATAGTGCTGGATGGAAAGTTCACTAAGCAGTTACAATTAATTTCTGTAATCAAACGCTATGTACCTCTTGATTCATACTTCTCATAGTGTCTTGAATCTTCCTAAGTATCATGCCCAAACTTTCAACTTCAAGTTGCAATCCCTGATTATGAAGGATTTCAACAAAAGTTTAGAAATCAATAGCAGAAGTTAGTACTGTCAAAATAATCTAAAATTGGTGAAATCTAAACCTGTTTTTCTGAAATCAAATTATGTATGACCATATCCTTTGCTGATAAGACTTTCTGAAGGTAAGGATGGTCAAGACAACACACTGATGAGAGCATCTTCTGCTGAAATATTAATTAAGAATTAACCAAACAGATGAATACTATATGCTGGTGTGGATACTTCTAATTGTATGTGGTTGTTACTATTAAGTTTCGCTGCTTCAAGCTGTGCTTCTAGTTCCGAAATGACCATATCTTTTCTCCGAGTCTCATTCTTATAACTTCTCAGTTCTTTGTCCTGGTTGCATATCTTCTCTGCATAAAATGGTTCATGCTCCAATAAATTTAATGTGTTACAGATCTGGTGCCATAAAGACCATTCAACTCGACAAGCTAAAGTTCGACAATTAACTGACTAATTGCAACATTCAATTTCAACAGAAGTGTTCGATTTGATTCGGTTGACTAATTGCATACCATCTTTGAACCAAAATCATTCAGATTATCCTCACTTAAGTTTTTCACTGTTAGTCTCCATGTGATGTTGAGGTGAATGAAAATGACAGAAAAAAATATCACACTATCACTGCCTACCCCAAGTACTCAACCAGATATAGACTTAGAAAACTGCTAGCCAGACATACATTTCAGAATTTTAGCAAACAAATTAATGTATTTGAATAAGAAGTAGGAGTTAGTCATTTACCAATAAATACTTTCTCGAATGAGGAAACACTCTCCATTTTGCTCTTTAATCCCGCCACTGATGAAAACGCGGCAAACAAAGAAAAAAAACAACGCTCATATTCAAACAAACTTATCAATCATCTTTGTTGAAGTTAATAGAAGTATAAAGAGTTCCAAAACTGCTTGCCTAAATCCTCTTTCTCACTCACAAGGTGTTGCACATCATCCACAACTTTCTTGACAGAAATCGCCTCCTTCTCTATCGAATCAAACAGCATCAGATGCGACTTTATCTTCTCGGACAGGGCCACAATTTTTCTATCTCTACAATGAATCGCGCTTTTCATTTCACATGTCGATTCCTGCAGATAAATGTGACACCAGTGAGCAACATCTTGCTCAAATTACATACTGTTTACATACCACAACATTTACATAAACTTTGTAGTAATTATCGAGTCACAGGCAAACCTCGTAAGCGTTAATGAAATTCTCCTTAGATTGCAGTAGGCTGTGAATCGTTGCCTTCAACTCCTTTTGCTTCGTCTCCAGCAAGGAATTGTCATTCTGGAGATAATTAACCTTTCACATAACAAAAACAAAATCAATTTGAACCGATTAAAAGACGATTCGCTTCGAATCAACATCACAACAATCTGTCGCAGGCATTTCGTCGAACACGTTATCTGCAAAACTTTCAAATCCCTAATATGACGAGCATCTCTTTGGAGCTTTTGCCGGATCTCGTTCGACGAAGCCAACTCAGCCTGAAACTCCTGCAACTTCCGGCCGTACTCTTCGTCTCTCTGCTTCTGTTTCTGTATCCAAAATACACCTCAATTCAAAATCAATCGAAACAAATCAGACTGAAAAATCAAAATCAGTATAGAATCTCAGAGCGAAAACCTGAACGAGAAGATCAGATCGCTCCCGTTCCTAAAAAAACAAAGACCGATCAGAGGATGACAGAGATTCACGGCGGCGGTCGCGGCGGCGATACTTACTCGGAGTTCGCGAACTTCGGCGATGAGAGTACGGAGCTGGAGTTTGAATTTGGAGAATTTGAGCAGCTCCATTTTCTCTCTCAAATTGAAAACCGCTGTGTTTTTGTGTGTGTTAATTTTTGAAATCTAAATTTTTATTCTCTGCGTTTTGTTTTAAAGTTTTAAATTTTAAACACCGCCTCTGAAATTTTCCATGGCGCTTTCGTTTCCCGCCTCTGATGTTATTATATAGGCCTGTAAAACAAGCCCAAGTCTAAATGGGCTTTTGGAAAGCCCAGATATGTTGTTTTATTTGGGCTATTATATAGTCCACGAGGATATTGCAGTATTTTTTATTTATTGTTTTGAAGAAAACGTCCTCCCTCTAGGAGATTATTTTGTTACTTACACTCAAATCATAATTGATGGCTTCCAGAGTTTCATAATTGATGCTTCCAGAACAAACTCTAGTGCAAATTGAGTGTGTTCGGATTATAATCCCGACAAGCAAACCTATGAGCATGCAACTCTATTACAATTTTTCAGAGCAAATACAATAGAAAACTTAGGCCCGATGTTGCTATATATATTATTGACATGTGTGTTTTAATTAAAGTGTCGAAAATAGGTCAAAATCTTATCGAGTCATGTTCCCTATCTAACTGCTTTGTCCAATTGATTAGGTTGTCTGCAGGTTTGGTTTGATATTATCTTCCAAATAACTATAATTTGCAGCTTTCGTTTTTCAAATATTAATAATTGAATTCCAAGCAGATGAAGAACAAGGAGAAAGTAGAAACTTCCCCAACATACGAATTATTGGTTTTAAGAGGGTCCGATTTGTATAAATAGTAGGGCACTGGTGATGTGTAGCGTGTTCTTCAGCATAAAAGGACGTTAAACGTACTGTATCAGTTGATGCCTAACTAATAAAAATACAAACGAGTATAAAGAAGTGCAGCTAAGCAAGCCCTAGCTGTTTGCAATTTCGATCTGTTTGTTTTTACTTGATGGTTTCTATATGCGAGCTAATTAGCAAGCTACTTAAACTCCGATGACAACGACTAAACTTACCAAATTGCCTTTATTGGATTGAAAAGGCTCTGTGGATCGATGCAACTGTCGTGACATCTACAGGTATCAAACACCATCATCACCATTCACTCCTGTTCTTTGCTACAGAAGAACCACTAATTAAGTGCGTATCTGCATGGCACCAGAGCTTAATTAAAATTTAACAAATAATCAAACCCTTTTATCATTAGGAAATATTACGTCAAAGCTTAATTATGTATGCATGCATATATATCAAGCTAATTTAACATTCTTTTCAATAACGTAACTATGGTGATCTATATGATGCATGCGTTTTGTAGTCTGTACGTACGTTCACGTACATCCATATATAATATATGAACTTCGTGATATATACAAGTCTATATATACACAAGTACGGCGTACGTACTGAATAACGACTCGATCGATGTTTACCTTACTAGTCAAAAGAGAAAAATTTCAAAGGATGGTACCAGTGAAGAAGCTCAGCTAGCATCTGGCATGAGCATAATGATAATAAATGAGAGGGACCTCATCGATCGATCTCAAATGACAATGGAGCACTGAGCACAGCATCTTTCCATTTTTAGAAGTTTTTTTCACGTGAACATGCTCAAACTGATCGAACCAAATTCTCCTCCATCTGTACCAGTTAAATTCTCATTCCCATTCTCATTCTCATTCTCATTCTCGTCACTCTTTTTCTCCCTAACGCACTATTCTTTCTGCGTTTTCTGCGCACATGAAACTTAATCTCGATCCCTAAAAATCAACGCGATCCATAGTGCTTTGCTGTTGCCCATATCGACCTATATAATACGACGAGAGAAACAGAGTCCCATAGTTGGCAATATCAGAACGTGATGAAATGGCTCGATCAGAAGAGCAAGAGCAAACACAAGCTTTCGAGTAAGTGAGTGTGCCTAACCATTTTTGATATTGCAGACAGCAAACTGGTTGGCCCGACTTGTGTGACGAGCTAATTCATCAGTCTTTTGACAACTGACTACTCCATTTACCGAGCCAGATCGATAATCATATCGTTCGTTCTTTGCACTACTCACTTACTATACTACATAGCCGTTCGTTCTATATCTACATTAGCTCCAACTATAAATTTTGGTTATGTGCTATATTTGTGCAAGAGATTGTCACTCTTATTAATCAGTCGAAAAACATGCATGTAAGGATGTCATATTGGACCTAATCGGTGCGTACTTCCTTATAACTAAATAAACACGTGGAGTTTATCGAATTCGAAACTTGGTGATCTGATGCATGATGTGAAAATCCCCCATGTGTAATGTGTTATAAGTAAGAATGAAAGTTTTAGGGAACTAGGGTTCCGGTGAACTTAACTATTAAGGAAATAGGTGAGTGCATGGAGGTTTGATCACGACCACAACTAAATATGACAGCCACTAATTGGCCTCAAGCAATAGAAGAGGCTTAATGGGGACCAACCTTTTTTTTCCTATTCGCTTTTATAATAGGCTCATGGGGAATCCTTTGTGTTCGGATCTAATTTTGGATAAAGGAAAGAACAACATTTCCAATATGGGGAGGATGGATCTCATGATCATTGAGATGGCCACTTAAACTAAATTAGGCCAGGGTGGGCCTACTTCCAAATTTTAGTCCTAATTTTTCTCCTACCCAAATCTAAAAATCATCATTAATCACTAGCTTAAACTAATACTCACTAGACACCCATAACATATATCATAATCATAAGTCCTAACAATCATTAGATTATTGGAAACCTACCCACTAACTAACCAAACATTTTAGTTGACCATATAGGAAAATAGCTAGATCTACCTCCCATGAGCCTAATGTAGATGATGACATATTCTCTGAATCTCGTAATATAATAATTCGACGAAATATCGAAATATAACTCTTATATATATGCATACTTGTGCATTGTTACATCAATTTGTTATTTTAAAAATGATTCTTACCAATTTGTTATTTTAAGTTTAAATTTTTTTAATAATTTTTTATGTTTTTTTCGTTGAAATCAATAAAATAAAAAATTTAAAGTACAGAAGATTTCAAATGTTTATAATTTGATAAAAAATTGTTAAAATTCAAAAATAATTAAACAATAAAATAACAAATTGACAAATTTATAAATTTATAAATTTGAAGATAACAAATTTACAATTAAACATTTTCTAAATTTTAACGCGCAGTTACAGTTGAACATTGTACTTAGCTGCTGAGCTAAGCCAAACCAAATACGTGTCACATACCCAATCCCTTGAAAGAATCACGTATCTTCCGCACCGTCCGTTACGTAGAAAATATAGTTGACTCGAAACAGTGATCTCCATCAACGGTGGAGAACCGAATGAAAAAAAAGGCGCATAATAGAAGAGTGAAAGAGAAGGCAGAGACAGTGAAACGCTGGAGACTCCGAGAATAGCTCTATCTCTCTCTTCAAACTCCAGTTTCTCAGTGACTCCAGTCTCGTTTCCCGAGGTCGCTGTCGACCCAAAATAGTTTTAGAGAGAGAAACTTTAACAGAGGAAACTTACAGTGAGTTTTGTAGTTAGTAGGGCACCAACTTCCACTCTCTAAGGAGGTCACATCACTTAGCTCATTATCTCTCTCCGTCGCTTTCGATCTCTTCACTTATTAAAAACCATATTTCATTTTTTGAAGCCCTTAACTTATTGGTATCATTTGAATCGTTACTTTAGTTTTGTTTCGGATCGGTTTTTGACAATAAATGGATCCGCCGGGGGCGCTAGTCAACGAATGCGGGTACGCCAAAGGCAATGCGACGTCGTATAACTTGTCGGAGATCTGGCAGTACCCGATGGACAGCGGCGGAGAGTCTGGAGGAGGTGGGATTGGGCTGAGGAGGCCCAACTTCTCAACGCAGAGTTTCGGGCAGTTTGGAGACGTTTCCGGTGCGATTCGTGATGTTTTGGGCGGCGGTGATCTGAATCCGATGAGCTTGGACCACCGTAGCAGGAAGAGACGCGACGCAGAGGATGAGTCGCCCAAGAGCAGTGGAAATATTGGAGCTGTATGTAAATATTTAGTTTCTGTTCTTCATTTCTTGCACACGTGCATATCACTGTTTAATTAGTCCATAAATTTTCTTTTTTTCTTTTTGTAAATCTGTTTTTAGATTCATGTGTAAAGTAAGTGTCTTGGAGAATGATGTGTGCTGAAGATTTTGTATTTTTTTTTTTTTTTTTGCAGAGTGATTCTGATGGGAAGCGGATGAAGGCAGGAGGGAGATGTAGAGATGAGAATGTTGAGGCCAAAGCTGAAGCAGAAACGAGTACAGGGAAGCCGGTGGAGCAGAGCACACAGCCGGCCGATCCGCCTAAGCAGGACTACATTCATGTACGAGCTAGGAGGGGTCAAGCTACTGATAGCCACAGTCTTGCAGAAAGAGTAATAAAAACCACTTGTGTTATCTTAGATCATATTGTGATGTGTAGAAATTTAAAAACTTTTTCAAGGCTGTAGAAAGTTTCTTATTATTAATTGAAGAATGAAAACACGAATGATTCGAGCAATTATATCGTAGTAGTCATCATGATACTGAGTTTTAGAACCTGTGGTGGACAGGCTAGAAGAGAAAAGATTAGCGAAAGGATGAAAATTCTCCAAGATCTGGTCCCTGGTTGCAATAAGGTATGGTATGGCCATTCTTTGAAGTTCATTTACTTAGTTTTATTTGAGAGTATTCTGTCGTATAGTCTTCAATAGAGCCAGACATGACAACTGGAGATGTTGCATCAGTATGTTCAATTTTCAGTATTGGTTCAAAACGGTAGAAAAATTGCTGATAAGGGACAGTTGATTTGATTCAGGTTATTGGGAAAGCTCTAGTCCTTGATGAGATTATTAATTATATCCAATCATTGCAACATCAAGTAGAGGCATGTACCTTTTTACCTCTTCAGTTCTGATCATTCGCTCTCTTGTTTACCTTGAACTTAAATCCTGACCTCTATGGTGCTGCAGTTCCTGTCAATGAAGCTTGAAGCTGTTAATACAAGAATGACCCCTGCCATTGAGGTCTTTACTTCTAAAGAAGTAAGTCCTATATTTATATCTGTGATCGTTCACCTTAGCCCCTGCATGTTTTTCCAAATAAGCTGTTAACTATGTTAGATCAAACTTCAGGGAAACTCTTCTCCTTGAAATTGTTTCCCTTGACTGTTCGGACAGTCACCTCTTTGCTTTGTTTGAAAGTATCTTTCTTTGTTTCACCCTTTCCCTTTCTTTTAAAGAACAGAATAGGATAGATATTTTTGTAGGCTTCAAATGATAGCTATTGTGTGCCAAACTTGTGTTGAAAACATTACATTTTTTTTGGATATCTTGTGGTTTTTGTGTGGATTTCTGAACCCCAATGTCAGAACTGCATGGTTCATAACATGCCATGGCTTTAAGTTACTGGTGGAGGTTATGTTACATTGTTTGGTTAGGGAAACATGATTCTATACATACGAAGTACAGGTGATTCCTTCAGCTCTCTTTTTGAACTGTGATTCTTATAAAATTTCAAATTGTCTTCAGTATGGTCAACAAACGTTTGACACTGCTGCAATGGCATTCGGCACGCAACCTCCAAGGGAATATAGCCGCGGATCTTCACCAGAGTGGTTGCATATGCAAGTTGGTGGCGGTTTTGAAAGAACATAGCCCAGAAAAATCCTCTTCAGTTGGGAATAAAAGTATCAGGGCAATTCTTCCTACTTCGGTAGCTGTCAAAAAAACTATACCTAGATATATCAAATCAAATCAAGGCGTTATTCTCTGTTTCTACATCAGGCAAGTAGTTATTATACTACATATGAATCTGCTTATGTCGAAAATTAAACACCTCCACTTGTTTGTATGTTGAAAAAGAAACTTTTAACTTCATATATAGCGGGCTAAAGATTCTTCTCCATATAAATACCCAAACAACCTCTTGAGGAATGAGTACTGTTCTTGTATAAGATTACTGCTTGTTCCAAATTTCTGATGCTCACCTCTCGTGTAAACATTGTTTTAAGATTGATTGGTTGTCAAATGCGTAAAATAAAGTGAGCAGCCTTTGCTTTCTGGAAGTAGAGACTCGATTGGCTACAAGTATGGTTTTCTAGATTTTTTTTTCTTTCTGAAGCCTTGGTATGTAGGTTGTTACAGGAAATACTAGAACAGTAGCAAGCGAAAATTAACGAAGACCACTACTTTAAAGCAACAAAAGAGAAACCTAACTGTATTATAAGTACATATTGACTTCCAAATGAGCTGATGAATCTCTCGGACTGCCGTCAGCAGTTTTTCCCAATCAGCTGTGAGGTTTGAATCGTTCAGTCTTCATGAGCTTGTTCAACAAGTGAGAGAGAGAGAGAGAGAGAGAGTACTATCTATTAACTGTTAACCATGGCACCATGCTTAAAGGAAATGATAGTCGCACAAAGAGAAACTGAAATTGAATTGAGAACAATTTTACTGAGCTTCGAATATCAAAATCTCAAGCTTACAAGAGAGAGCCTACATGTATATCTAGCCAACCCAGACCAAGAACCAAGATAACGAACTTATCTAAAAATGATGGTCTATATCCTTTTTTAACCTTTTCACTAACGGAGAGCAATATAACTCTGATAACATTAACAATACGACGATGAAGAGACAAACTTGAAAAAACATATGAAAACACAAACGTGAATTTTATTTATTTTACACGTTCAATCAAACCCAATATTCAAATTAAAAGTCTTATTTCTCTAATCTATTTCACTCTCCCGGGTGCTCTTTAATTCTACTTCCAGTGCGCATGTATCAAAGATTTATGCCTGTTAAGCCACTTAATGCCCAACTCGCTACACCTAGTATGTAAAGTACTTCTAGAAATTCCGAGTTTTTTTGTTGCTTCTTGTTGAGTTAAGTGATAGTATTTGACCACAGTTTTACGAGATAATTCGCCGCTTCGCTCTTGCTCGAACACATTCACCCCTACTAATTTGAACGTCATAAAAATAAGGGAAAAAAATGCAAGGATTAAGGTCATGAAACTAAATTTTAAATTGAAAAAGATTCAACTCTGAAATACAATTGTTTATGTTTCATACCTCACATTAGTTTGCTCAACTTGCGATCCTTCATTTGGCACTTTGTTTAGATCAAATTCTAAATTTTTATTTGTCAAGCTATTTAATTCAAATCTCAATCATTTATTTGACAAATCATTTAGATCTTGATTCATGACCAGAATTTTTATGTTAATCAAATTTTGTTCGTTGTTGTTTCTAACTGATGGACGTGCCTCCTTTATATAAGTTCAATGTCGTTGAGAATATGAAAAGGTTTTCCTCCGATAGATGAAATTAGGAAAGGTTTTTTTTTTTTCTTCAAGGAAACTACAATATTGTATTGATCGCCACTGCCAAACCCGGAGCCTCTGGTCTACCTGCTATGGCTCCGATCATCCTCTATTGTGATTGTACTTCTCTTATTCTTTGTCAACCTTCTCTCCTGTTCTCTCCTCTCTTGTATCCTCAGTATCCAAGAAATATGACTTTGAAAATAGTAGTAATTGACCGGAACGTAAGTAGAATTGTAGAAAAGAGAGAGGGTATGTATAAATGGGCTTCTTCTAATTGCTACCAACACACGAATGAGTGGAATGACTACCAGTTGTCCAGTTTCAACATACAGTTACAATAGATGAGATACTATTCTAATTTTTCAAAATTGTGTTTTATTTTTCTTACTCCAAGCTGGGATTCGTTATCCTCAGCCGTGTGGAACAAATCAATTCTGTCACTCATCCATGGTACAACAATTCAGACTTTCATTGTAAAAGTTAGAAATTCTTGAGTATCTTCTCAGTTGATACTCCATCTCCTATAAGAATTGAGGTAACTTCCTGCAAAGAATAGGCCTTTCAAATGTCAAGTTTTCATATAAATGCGATGATCAGAACCAAAATGAGTGAATAACAATGCACATAGCATCTAATATTGACCAGGTCATTGGTTTTCACTCTACATTCTCTCTGTGCATCAGATATTTCCTTATTCTAGTAAATTGTGATCCAAAGAATAGCAAATCATCCTGGCACAGATAAGAGTACACCTTTGCATTTAATATCAGTGACCTCAAAAACAGACATGTTGACACAATACAATGCAAATGTCAAGAGAAGTTAATGGATTCTACAGATGTAAAACCGCGTGACACTGTGAAGACATGATGTGACTAGATTGGCACAGTTCCATTTTAGCAGATATCCAACCCAAATTGGCTCTTAGGGTATTCTATTTGTTTCACAATGTCTTGATTTCAACTTTCACAGAATGTTCAACTCACCTGTCCTTGAAGCCACCGGGTCAGTCATTTTCTTGTAACAATGTTATTCTTTTCATATGAAGAAACAATTGGACAATCAGGTTCATGTATTGCATTAGAGATTTCATCAATGACTTGGTCTTTAAACTGCCCAGCATTGTCAGATAACATACTTGCATGTCCATCCTAAGAGCACAAAATTCATAGAACACATCTCACCTCACTTCTTGACTATCCATCTACGTATCTCTTGGCTCAAGAGAAAAGCAGGTTTGAAAAAGGATTCTAAAATGTTTATGGCTGATCTCTTAACCCCTTCCATTTTTTCCCAGTTCATGTTATGTTCTTTTCAGCAATTTGCCATCATAAGCAAGAGGGAAGGAAAGCACACTCTGTACATTGCAGCACAACAGACTCATATGCACACTCTGTACACCGCAGCACACTCTGAGCGATGGACTAATCACTCCGGAAACAATTGTCTATCGACAAAAGACATCCTAAACCGACACCAAACTTTTACTTTCCAATAAATCCACACCCCAAAATGTTCAGAAACATAACAAACATGGTACAGAGCTACAAACACAAGAATGCAATAAATAACACAAACAAAAGCAAAGTGAATCAGTAAACAAACCTCAGCCATCTGTTTCTGCCCACAGAGAACGGCAGCGGTGGAGAGAGGGTTATAAACTTGCTTGGCTCTGGAAAAAGCAGCCTGAAAATACAATCATATGTGCGCTCATCAGAAATCTAAAAAGTCTGTGTGTGCCAAGTCGAAACGAGCCATATTAGGTGAAAGTTTATACCTGCACATAACCGCTGTGTCCGGTCCAACCTTCTTGCGGTTGTGATAATACAGGAACTATGTTTACACCTGAAGCTTCCCAGTCTCTAAATCTATCCTATAACATATACACAACAACAGACAAATTCACTTACACAAATTGAACACAACACCTGAAAATGAACAAGCATAGCATAAATATAGACCTGATAAGCCATTCTGTCCAGGTTTCTGGCGCCGTAGAAGAGCTTCACGTCAGTACGCTTATCGGCATTGAATCCTGATTCGATTAAAGACCGAATTGGACTGCACAAATTGAATTGAGTGCTCTTATTGTATTGCCAGTATACACAATTTTACTAAATTCATAATCTGAAGTAGTACATGAAATGTGACCAAAACCTGATTCCAGATCCGGTGGCGAAAATCAGAACCGTCGGAAAACTCTCCGGCGGCTCGATCCGATCGATTTCGAATCCCTTCCCCATGGCCTGCGTCAGCTCCACGACGTCTCCCTTCTTCAATCGGCAAAGCAGCTCAGCGATTGACCCCTCCACGCTCTTCACCAGAAACTCAAACGCGCCTCCCTTCGCAGCCATGGACGGCGGCGACGCGATGGCGAGGAAAGACGGCTTCTCGACGTCCGGGACGCGCAGCTGGAGGTACTGTCCGGCGCGCGTGTACGACGACGCGAGGTCCGGCGCGTCGGAGAGGTCAACGCGGACGTGGAAGAGCGACTCGGCGGCGGGCTCGATTTGAGAGAGCGGCGCGGGAGTCCAGACGGTGGTGGTGTCCTGGCGGACGGCGCAGGCGGCGGTGGCGAAGCGGCGGCACCGGCGGTGGAGTTTTAAGTGGGAAGGGTTGAGGCGGCGTAGGATAGACATGGGAGCGAGGGGGAGGATAATGTGCGCATGAGGCTGTGGGATTGTGATTGACGACATGGCTTTCGGGTTTTTTTGGGGTTAAAAAAAATGTGGCGGGTTGAAGAGCGACGGCGCCAAAGCTGGTGATGACTGTGAGAGTCAAACAAAAGCTTAAAGCGGATCGGAGTTGAGGTTAGTTTGGTAATTTAAACCGTTCCCAATTACACGTGGCATTCTTCTGAGAGATCCGGGATTTTATGGAGGATAATACCACATAGCATAGCCACTGAATTTTGGTATGAACTATTGAACAAACAAAAGAGGCATTATTTGAAACTCTACTTAGTAATTCACATAAGCAAAAGAGGTTAAACAGTGCCATTCCAAATGTGTTGGAAAATGGAAAAAGGGAAAATAAATTTACATGTCCTCTAAAATCTTTCTCCCCTTGTTGAGATAAAACAAGGAAAAAGGGGATTAGGCCATTGCCTCCATTTCTTTTTTCTCACACTTTGCAATATATATCCTTAAATCTGAAATGGGAAATTGCTCATACAAGCTTTTGTCTCAAAAATGAAAATCCTGTTCGCCGACATTGCCGGTGGCAACTAAATTATTTTTTCGCAATTATCAAGATAATAGACACAAAGAGGAGGGTGTGGTCGGCTTAAGCGTTTTCCTTGGCAATCTTCTCGGCCTTGGCAATGACCTCCTCAATACCTCCAACCATGTAAAATGATTGTTCGGGAAGGTCATCATATTTCCCATCCAGAACTCCCTGTCAACGTGAATGTTCAGAGATCAATGGTTCGTCCAATAAAATTGCTACAGAGAGAAATTTTCAGTATGGGGAAAGAGAGAAATTTACCTGGAAACTGCCAATGCTTTCCTTCAACTCTACATACTTTCCGGGGGCACCAGTAAAAACTTCTGCAACATGGAAAGGCTGACTCAAGAACCGTTGAATCTTACGGGCACGGGCGACAGTCAATTTATCATCTTCACTAAGCTCATCCATTCCCAAAATGGCAATGATATCTTGCAAATTCTTGTAGTTCTGAAGAACCTTCTGCACCCCACGAGCAGTGTTGTAATGGTCCTCACCCAGAATATGGGGAGAGAGCATACGAGATGTAGAATCAAGGGGATCGACAGCAGGGTAGATACCAAGTTCGGAAATCTGTTCAATTCATAATATCAAGATTACCAATCGACAACATGCAAAAAGGTTCTATTACAAACCCATCAATCACTGTGACAAACCTGTCTAGACAACACAGTTGTGGCATCCAAGTGAGCAAAAGTAGTTGCAGGAGCTGGATCAGTCAAATCATCAGCAGGCACATAAATAGCTTGGACAGAAGTGATGGAACCCTTTTTGGTGGTTGTGATACGCTCTTGAAGACCTCCAAGATCGGTAGCTAAAGTAGGTTGGTATCCAACAGCAGATGGGATACGACCAAGCAAAGCAGACACCTCAGAGTTGGCCTGCAGGATGGCACACACAAAAACAAGACCACATTAACAACACGCAATGGCTAATGAATGAATTTAGAGTATCTACAAAACTTCATCGACAGGATTGCTTACTTGGGTAAATCGGAAGATGTTGTCAATAAAGAGGAGCACATCTTGCCCTTCGGCATCACGGAAATGTTCTGCCACAGTCAGACCAGTCAACCCAACACGAGCACGGGCACCCGGGGGCTCATTCATCTGACCGTACACTAGAGCACATTTGCTGTCGGCCTGATATAGGAAAGAATAACACGTAAGCAACAACTTTACCAAAAAAAAACTAAGGTAACGGATAAAGGCAGGGGAGACGCAAAATGCACTTTCTGACCTGCTTTTCACCGAGCTTGATGACACCACTCTCAATCATTTCCCTGTACAAGTCATTTCCCTCACGGGTACGTTCTCCGACACCGGCAAACACAGAGAAACCACCTGATCAACAAAGATACATTGCTAAGTATTTAACAACCAGTAATATTATCAAGCCAGTGTGTCCACAAGTATCTTTACAAGGACTGACCATGAGCTTTTGCAACATTGTTAATAAGTTCCATGATAAGCACAGTCTTTCCGACACCAGCACCACCGAACAATCCAATCTTTCCTCCTCTTTGGTATGGTGCAAGAAGATCAACAACCTGTAAATGAACCAAGTGATTAGCAGACACCCAAAGAAATTGAATGAAGCCACAAGGGCATCAAAACTCTTTACAATAGAGCATTGTAATCATCATAATAGTACCTTGATTCCAGTAACAAGGATTTGTTGTTCGGTAGCTTGCTCAACAAAGGCTGGAGCTTCTCTATGAATTGGGAGAAAGTGATCGGTGTCTGTTATTGTATACAACAGGTAAAGTCAGATATCATACATGACCACATTTAACATATGGCAAAACAAGTTTCAAAATTTGAATGGATAATTAAGGTTTCGATTACTTACTGATATCGCCTCTATGGTCAATGGGCTCTCCAATGACGTTCATAATTCGGCCAAGGGTAGACCTACCAACAGGCACCTAAGAAGGCCAAATAAAAAGCACACTATTAAGTCCAGAAATGAAAACACCCGGATGTAATGTTCGCCATTGACCCCAAGAATTAACAAAACACCACCATCCAACACATATTTCAAACACATCAAATCAAATGTCTAAGACAGAAATGCCAAAACATAACATTAATCATGCCCAATCAATCAAGTCAACTATGAAATGTACAGCTCTCTAAATGACACACATTCATTTCACAACATGATATCAACGAAATGTATGCAGTATGTTCAAATCCCTCGGCCGCAGAAGCTAGAACTATTTCACCAATCAGCCATTGTTCAACTGAATACAACACATTCAGCAAGCACATATCTAAGAATCACAAAACAAACTCACAAATCAATCCAAACCCAACTGATTTCATCTATTACTACACCATTATCAAACACTTCAAGCATGAAACAATCAGTAAAAACCCCAATTTTTCACAAACAAATCTAAACATCCGAACAGTCTGCTCATCGAATTTATCAGTACCCAATACGCATTGACCAAAAACCACAAGAGCCAAAAACTAACACCAGATTGAGAAAATGAGCTTCTTACAGTGATGGGAGAGCCGGTGTTGAGCACGCGCTGACCTCTCACAAGCCCCTCAGTTCCATCCATAGCAATAGTCCTGACCATGTTCTCTCCCAAGTGCTGAGCCACCTCCAGCACCAATCGGATCGAGTTATCCAGAACCTCCAGCGCCGTCAAGATCGGGGGAAGCCCCTCCTCGAACCTCACATCCACGACGGCTCCGATGACCTGGCACACCTGCCCGATCGCGCCTTTCCCGGTGAACTCGTCGGTGATCTTCCCGTTGCCGCCGTCCTTCAGCGACGTCGGCGGCGCCTTGGAAGGGGCCTCGGCGGCGGCCGCGGCGGTGGCGTACTCGGCGACGCGGTTGAGGAGGTAGCCGTACGGCGAGGCGCGGTGAGCCGGCGGCGCCGGCGAGGAGAGGCGTGGGTGGGAGTTGGAGATCGGAGATTTCGACGGAGATCGGCGTACGGATGAACGGACGAGAGAGGATAAGAGCCTACGCGAAGCCATTTTCGTTGGGGCTTCAGAGGGACAGTGAGGAAAGAGAGAGAGACTAGGGTTTGTTGTTTGTGAAGAGCTGAGGGAGACTGTGTACAGCTACCGAGCCCAAAATGGGAATATTCTATTTTTTTCAAGTTTTTGTTAGTGTTAGTGACCACGAGTACTGGAGTAAAACGCTGCGTTGCGGTAACGCTGTCGGGTTCCTAGTCGTCGCCTTGGTAAAATTTAAGTGGTGAATTTTAGTATTTACTCTTTTAATGACAGCCAAATGTGTTTTTATTTTATTTTTCCTTTTTTTGACCATTCCACATTTCTACCACTAAACTTAGGGGTGAGATTTGGGGCAAACGGTTCAGTTTTTGATAAAAATTAAATTAAACCGTAGTATTTTTCTCAATTCGATTTTTCATTTTTTTATCAGAAAAATCACGACTATTTGGTTTGATTTTGTTCGAATTTTTTTTCGGATTATTTCGGTTTTTTACATGATGTATAAAAACTACTTTTAAAAAACTAAACAATTGTCTCTAAAAAATCTTATATTGTATCGCCAAACATTTTGATTCGTTCTATGAGAGAATTTGATGAGGATTGTGCATATATAAATTAGAATTTTAGGAGTTTAAGGTTTTTAGTTTGCATATATTTATATAATATATTAAAAAATACATAAAATGATGGTTTTTTTGCATACTTCGATTTTTTGTTTTGTTTGGTTCAATTTTTTTCGATTTCAGTTTTTTCCGATTTGGTTTGTATCGAGTTCAAGTTTTTTCGGTCGCGGCTTAGTTTCGGCTCGATTTTTTTCGATTTTCAGTTTCAATGTCTTAACCCTAACTAAACCAGGTAAACTTGTAGAGATTTAACGAGCAATAAGGAAGTTGAATAACACATGTGTATCGAGTCGGTAAAAAACTTTAGAGCTAGATTGAAATATCATAGTTAGAATTCTTCGGGAAATGGAATTCAATTTTCGTAGAGAATAGTCAATTGGATAATACCTCTATATGGGCAACAATGTTGTTTTAACTTTTAAGAGTAAATTTCATAAAAAAAATTACATTACAGTTTCCCTAGCCATTATAAGGCATAAGAGAAAAAAAATTAACACAATTTTTTTTATTGCAAGATAATTCAAAACTTCAGTATGGACTATCTATTACTAAACGCACATTTACTATTAGTAAAAATGTGATCCGTAATAAGCGAAGATAATGTACAATCAAACCTAGCATCGCAAGGCCTAAAAGCAACTCCAGCATATTCCCTATAAGTCATTTCTAGCTAAAATATAAAGATTTTCTATTAAAATTCAATCTAACGGCTCCCCTATCTTATTAGCCAGTTTAAGGATTCTCTATATTTCATGTTTTCATCCCTTATTCTTATACCGAAAACATGAATTATAGGTAACGAAACATTCAATATTGTAATTAATTCTTTCCTTCTAGATTGCAAATGTAATTAATAATTATATTAATAAATAAATATTTTATTATTAACCAATCAAAACTAAGCGTGTGTTTAGATCTAACTATATTTTAAGTGATATTGAATCTAACTTTATTTTTGAACAAAATAAGCAAACTTTTTGTGACATTGTTGGAGTTGCTCTAAAGTCATCTCCAATTCTAAGGGGATATATTTGGTCATGGACTATAATTTACCCCCTCAAATATATTATTGAAATGAGTAGTAATGTCTATATTTTGTGCCGTCTCCAACCCATAAGAGGCTATACTTTTAATTTTATATTATTTTATTAATTCAAACTTTTAAACTTATACATATATATTCTAAAAAAAAATCTTATGAATATTATATATAAAATTCAGACTACATGTGTTATTTTTATAGCAAGTTTTTTTGTGAGATTTGAAGATAATTATGTTAAAATATTACATTATTTGTATTTATTTATTATATTACCGTTGCATATATTATATTTACTGAATTTTAAAAATATTTCTAATGTGTTTAAAGTATTATACATGATATATTTATTATTTTAATTATATTATTTTACAAAATTATTGTGATTATCAGTTAAAAATTAAAATAAATTGGTTAATTAAATAATGTCATTATAACATTTAAATTGACACAATCACTAATTAAAATTAATATTAACTATTAATGTAATAACCCGAGATATTACATTAATTAATCTCTGGGTAAGTTTTGGTTATCTTGGATTATTGAGTTATATTATTTTGTTTTGGTGGGGCTGAGTAGTCGTGTTAGCAAAATAAATTAGAGGAAAGGTGATGATCTTTGGCGGAAAGGTGATGATTATCCGATGTTGCATAGATATGCCTTTGAAGCTATTGATCGAAACTTTAAAGATATCATGAGTTGTGATGACTTGCCATTTGGAGGAAAGGTGATGATCTTTGGCAGAGACTTTCGACAAGTTCTCCCAGTTATACATAGAGGCACAAGAGCAGAGATGGTCCAAGCAAGTTTGGTTAACGCTTCTTTCTGGCCTATTGTAAAGATTCTGCGTTTAAAACAGAATATGAGATCTATCAATGATCCAGAATTCTCACAGTTCTTACTTGATGTTGGCAATGGAGATGAACCAAATGTGATTGATGACATGATACGATTACCTTCAAGTATAGTCATGCCATGGGAGGGTGAAGAATCAATCAACCAATTAATCAGTCAAGTTTTTCCAGATCTAAGTTCCCATGTTAATGATATAACATACATGGTTGACAGGGCAATAATTACTCCAAAGAATCTTGATGTTGACATACTCAATGAAAAGATTGTAAAGCAGTTTCCAGGATCAGAACGCATCCTATATTCTTTTGATTCAGTTGAGGATGACACCAGAAATATGTATCAACAAGAGTTATTGAATTCAATTTCGCCTTCTGGCATGCCGCCGCATCAGTTAATTATCAAGAAAGGAGCTCCCCTTATGCTTCTAAGAAATATTGACCCAAAAATTGGGTTGTGCAATGGTACAAGACTTATTTGCCGTGGACTGTATAACAACCTCATTGATGCTGAGATCTTATCTGGACAATTTGCGGGAACAAGAGTCTTCTTACCGAGAATTGAGTTAAAAACCACCGAGAGTGCCAGACTTCCTTTTAAGTTGAAAAGAAAGCAGTTTCCTGTCAAATTGAGTTTTGCACTGACAATCAACAAATCACAAGGACAAACAATACCAAATGTTGGTATTTACCTTCCAGATCATGTGTTTAGCCATGGACAATTATATGTGGCTATATCAAGAGGAGTTTCAAATGCCACTACTAGAATATTGGTGAAGAAGGGATCAGTAGAACGTGAGGAAGGGGTTTTCACAACAAACGTTGTGTATAGAGAAGTTTTGCTACCCTACGATTAATCCATCTTTAAAAGGTACATAAGATTTTTTCAATACTTTAATGCTCACGAAAATGAAATAATCAAAATATATAACATGTATACATTTTCAGGACTATGGTATCTTGAACCCTATCACTGCTATGAAGACAAATTCATAATATCGAATGACGAAGATGATAGAAAGAGATATGTGGCAAGTGATGATTGACTAATCATGGTGAATGTGGACACATATTATGTATTTGATATTGTATTCGTTCGACAAATCGACGTCAACATAGTTAAAACTTTTGCTATTTTTTTTAATAGTTTCTATTCGTGTGTTTTTTGTTCTATTTTCATATGCACTGACACTGCATTTATTATCAGTGATTGATTATTTTTTATATAGTGTTGACTTAATATGAAGTAGGCTAATATTATTTTATAAATTTTATCATCGATCATTGGTAATTCTTCTCACATCTCAATTAGATCTGTGTTCGAATAATAGAGATCTCAAATAGATCAGTATTCGAATAATAGAGATAGGCCTAAAAGTGCATGATAGTATCTGTCATGAGCAATGGACTTGGCCAATTAAGTGAAGACGATATAATTGCATACTTTTAAATATGTCACCGATAAATCACACGCGCGAGCGCGACGCCTTTCGCACGCGCATATGCGCGTGCATGAAGGCTAGTTATATAAATATGGGTATTGAGCCCATTTGGTTAATTGAACTTTTACACACTCACGTGAGCCCATTACCCAACTCACCTATAGCTATTCACGAATTGATGAGAAGACAAAGCAAAGAAAACCTAATTAAAGGGTTAGTCGGCCTTTAAAAAAAGAAGATAAAAGAAAAGAAATTGAACGGGAAGGGAGGGAGAGATATTAGAAGAGAGTGGGGGCGGCGCAGAACTAAGGAGTTAGAGAAAAATTCCATTACCCACTTCCTCATTCTTCTCTGTTAGGAGCTACGCGAGGAAGTTAGTACACAATCGAGATACGGAATGAAAATGTAAAAGAGGAGACACAAAAATTTACGTGGAAAACCCCAAAAGAAATCGGGGAAAAACCACGGGCAAGTAGGAAGATTTCACTAGGAGAATAAGGATTACAAATGATATAACTCTCTCTTTAACACTAGAGGAGTTTCCTAGAGGAGTTAACTAGCTATAACAAGGAAGAGGGATTGAGTGGCTTGGTTTGGATGAATGTTGTTATGATATACCCGGGGGAAGCAAGCTCCTCTATATATAGAGGAGATCACTGACTCAACTTCATTCTTGAAGTTTCTTCTCCCACCGACTTAACCATCTCTAGATGGTTCTGGTCATTCCACTTCTCAATTAAGCATGTTGCTTAATTGATCTCATCTCACCGCCTCTACAACCCACAATAGTGGACTTCTCCTTCTTTCCCTCTTCTTCTCAAATCTTCTTCTTTCTTGTAGAGATTTCTAGAATCTCATCAGCAAAGTGGCTTTACATATAACATTCTCCCACTTAAAGTCACTTTGTGGATCCTTTCATCCTTCCTACATTTGCCATTTCCATGTTGCTTACGTTTTTGCTAGGCCAATAGAGGATCGACACCAAATAAACTTGTCTGCATTGATCAGCTTCGTCAAAGCATCTGCTAGGTTATCGTTTATATGGATTTTCTGCATATCCACACATTCGTCTTCCACCACCTCACGAACAAAGTGATATTGAACTCGTATGTGTTTGGTTTTCGGATGAAATGCTGGATTCTTTGCTAAGTGCAAAGCGCTGTGACTATCACAAAACAGAGTAATCTTCTCTTGTTTGCGTTCGAACTCCTCCAGCAATATTTGTAACCATATTGCCTCTTTGCTGGCTTGTGTAGCTGCGACGTATTCTGCTTCTGTCGTAGACGTTGTCACGAGTGGCTGCAGTTTTGAAACCCAGCTTACAGCACCTCCAGCAAGAGTGAACACATACCTTGTGGTGGATTTACTATTTTCTTGATCACCTGCGTAATCCGAGTCAACATAACCTTTGACGGTAAACTCTGATCCTCCGTAACATAATGCAGCATCCAAGGTACCCTTGACATATCGCAGGATCCTTTTTACAGTGTTCCAGTGCTCCTTACCAGGATTCGCCATGTACCGACTAACTGCTCCCACTGCTTATGCAATGTCCGGTCGTGTACAAATCATGGCGAACATCAAGCTTCTCACTGCTGATGCATACGACACTCGAGACATCTCCATCCTTTCCGCTTCATTGCTAGGACACATACTTGAGGATAACTTATAATTAGTAGGAAGAGGGGTAGAGATTGGCTTACAGTCTTGCATGTTGAAGCGGCTGAAGACTTTCTTCAAGTAATTCTTCTGCGACAGCCAAACCTTCCTACTTTCTCTGTCTCGGTGAATTTGCATCCCCAGAATCTTGTTTGCTGGTCCCAAGTCCTTCATTTCAAACTCCCTAGCCAATTGAGCCTTTAAGTCTTTAATACGATCATTGTTGGGGCCTGCTACCAACATGTCGTCAACGTACAACAGCAGAATGATGAAGTCACCATTACCAAATCTCTTATAGTAGGCATAAGGATCTGCATAAAGTCTGTTGTACTTAAGGCTCATGATGAAGGAATCAAATCTCTTATACCAACATCTTGGCGCCTGTTTGAGACCGTATAGAGATTTGTTCAACCTGCAAACCAAGTTCTCCTTGCCTGATTCAGCAAAACCTTCTGGTTGGAGTATATATATTTCTTCTTCAAGCTCTCCATGAAGAAATGCAGTCTTCACATCTAACTGCTCCAGATGTAGGTCGAACGTAGCACACATCGCCAAGACTACTCGAATAGTTGTGAGTCGAACAACATGAGAGAATATTTCGTTGAAGTCAACACCTTTTTTCTAAGCGAACCCTTTCACCACTAGTCTAGCGCGATACCTCTCCACTTGATCATTGCCATCTCGCTTGATCTTGTAGACCCATTTGTTACCAATGACTCTCCTTCCTTGTGGTAGAGAAATAAGATCACATGTCTTGTTTTTATGTAGAGCTTCAATTTCTTCTTGCATTGCTGTCATCCACAGAGCTGCATCTGAACTGCTTGTGGCTTCATGGAAAGTTGACGGCTCTCCATCCTCCGTTAGAAGACAGTATGCAACATTGCTCTCTGTAACATACTCCGACTGCCAGGCTGGTGGCTTCTTTGCACGGGTCGACCTGCGAACTTCTTGGTTCTCCATCTCAAATGGTTCTTGATCCTCGTGCTTGGGTACTTCTTCAGAAGAACTTGAATTCTCCTCATCTGATTTACTATCGACTTGTATGACTACAGTCTTTTCACTTGAACTGCTATCATCACGACCTCCTTGTAGTAGTTGATCTTCTTTAAAGATCACATCCCTGCTGACAATAACCTTGCGGGCAGTGGGATCCCACAGGCGATACCCCTTTACTCCGCCAACATTCCTCAAGAATATACACCTCCGAGATTTAGGATCCAACTTTTTCTTCTTCCTTTCTAGGACGGTGTACATTACATACGCAGGACATCCAAACGAATGTAGATGAGAGTAGTTGGCGGGCTTACCAGTCCACATCTCCATCGGTGTTTTAAGTTCGATTGCCGTTGATGGAGACCGATTTACCACGTGACAAGCGGCCTTGGCTGCTTCCGCCCAGAATGAGTTGGGTAATCCTGCAGTCCTTAGCATGGCTCTCATCTTTTCTACGAGAGTTCTGTTCATCCGCTCCGCAACTCCATTTTGCTGAGGAGTATACGTGGTTGTGAACTGTCTCTTGATACCTTCTTGCTTGCAAAGTGCAAGAAACTCGCCGTCCATGTACTCTGTCCCATTGTCAGTCCTCATGCACTTGATCTTCTTTCCAGATTCAAGCTCCACCTCTGCTTTGAAGGCCTTGAATACCGAAAATACATCGGACTTATTCTTGATCGGGTACACCCAGCATCTCCTGGAGTAATCATCAATAAAGGACACAAAGTACTTTGCACCTCCTAGGGACACAACCGGTGACTCCCACACATCGGAATGTAGCAAGTCTAGGATGCATTTACTTCTGGAGACCGACCTATCAAACTTCAATCTACTCTGCTTGCTTGTAACACAATGCTCGCAGAGAGGCAAATTTACCTGCTAGAGCCCTGGAAGTAGCTTCCGATCAGAGAGAATCTTCAAACCTCGTTCTGACATGTGACAAAGTTTAAGATGCCACATCATTGTCGATTCTTCTCCATTGTTGGCTGCAACAGTACATGCGTCAGCTTCCTGATATGTCTCTCCTTGAAGCATCCATAGATTTGCCCCGATCTTCTTCGCCTTCAATAACCACAAGTGCACCTTTTGTAGCCTTCATGATCCCATCTTGACTATGCATCTTGTACCCGCTGCCATCTAATTGTCCCCAGGACAATAGATTTTTCTTCAGGCCTTTCACGTGCCGTACCTCCGGAATACTACGAACTGTACCATCAAACATTTTTATTTTTACAGTACATATCCCAACAATCTCCAAGGCATAGTCGTCTCCCATGTACACCGATCCACCAGAGATAGATTCATATTGATGGAACCAATCTCTCCGGGGAGTCATGTGCCATGTTGCCCCCGAGTCTATAAGCCAGATATCGGCAATTTTTCTCCTGCCTTCAAAAGTTGTTGCCTCGCTGTATAAAATTTCAGCGTCATCGGAGATACTTACCACGTTCCCTTGAGCGTTTGATGATTCAGGGTTTTCGCTCTTCTTCAGAAGTCGACAGTCTCTTTTGACGTGTCCCTTCTTGCCACAGTGATAACACCTGAAATTCTTCTGCGGTCTTGACTTCGATCTACCGTGACCTTGGCTCCCACTTGAGCCACGCTCCGTTGATCTTCCTCTCACCATCAAAGCTTCCGCTTACTGCGAACTTGCCAACCTGTCCTCCTTGTTTCTGCGCCTGCTCTCTTCTTCTAATACAGCAGCTGCAACTTCATCGAAGACTAGGTGGTCCGTGAAGATATTGTTCGTCAGATTGATGATGAGTTGATCATACGAGTCAGGTAAACTCTGGAGTAGATACTTCGCCCGTTCACTTGAATCTATTTTCTGCCCCATGTTTTTGAGCTGTGAAAATAGAGTATTCAAAGTGTTGATGTGCTCGGTCACTGATGTAGATTCTGCCATACGAAGAGTGTAAAGCCTTCTTTTTAAGAAAATCTTGTTGTGCAGCGACTTCGCCTCGTACAGCTTTGTAAGCGTATCTCATATCTCCTTTGCCGTCTTCTTCTCCTCCACGCTTGATAACACCCCATCGGCTAATGCAAGGTGAAGATCCGCCATGGCGAGGGTGTCCATCTCATCCCACTTTGCATCATCCGTGAAGTCTGCGGGCCTTGTCCCAATTGCAGCTAAGCAATTGACCTTCCGCAATAGTGCTCTCATCTTCATTTTCCATAACGAGAAGTTAGTCCCATTAAACTTCTCGATATCAAACTTCGTCGCCATCTCGAACTGAATGACTTTCCTCTAGAACCAGCTCTCTATATGATCGCACAACCTGGCTCTGATACCACTGTTAGGAGCTACGCGAGGAAGTTAGTACACAATCGAGATACGGAATGAAAATGTAAAAGAGGAGACACAAAAATTTACGTGGAAAACCCCAAAAGAAATCGGGGAAAAACCACGGACAAATAGGAAGATTTCACTAGGAGAATAAGGATTACAAAGGATACAACTCTCTCTTTAACACTAGAGGAGTTTCCTAGAGGAGTTAACTAGCTATAACAAGGAAGAGGGATTGAGTGGCTTGGTTTGGATGAATGTTGTCATGATATACTCGGGGGAAGCAAGCTCCTCTATATATAGAGGAGATCACCGACTCAACTTCATTCTTGAAGTTTCTTCTCCCACCGACTTAACCATCTCTAGATGGTTCTGGTCATTCCACTTCTCAATTAAGCATGTTGCTTAATTGATCTCATCTCACCGCCTCTACAGCCCACAATAGTGGACTTCTCCTTCTTTCCCTCTTCTTCTCAAATCTTCTTCTTTCTTGTAGAGATTTCTAGAATCTCATCAGCAAAGTGGCTTTACATATAACATTCTCTCATTTGCCTATTCTTTCTTGGTGTTATGCGTCAAGGAAGGACGCGAGATTTTTGGACGAAATAACTGTTGTGCGCGGCAAAGCTTAGCAACTCGACTGAGCAACAAACGACGGCGAGCACGACGGGGTTGGAGACCAGCGACATCATTCTCATTCATTTGGTTTTAGCAGGTGATTACGAGACAGAGTTTCGCTGAATTGTTGTATTGTTTGTTTGATTTTAATGAGCCATTTTATATAAGGAAATCTTCTCAACTAATTTTCACGTAGGAGATTAACTTAAACTTGAAATTGTAGTTTTTTTATGTCTCAAAATGGAAATTGATTTAATTTGGATTATATTTAAGCATGTGATAGAATATAAATGTTAAGTGGTACGTTAAATTGAGTTACTCATACGAGGTTGCAAAAACTCTCAACTCGGATCATTATTCAGTGGTGTGGGAGTTAATCTTGCAGGTTAATTGTGACTTGCAGCTGAGGTAAAAATTTTGTGGTAATTGTTGTGGTGGTGATTTGTTATAGACTTTGTATTTATTTATTTTTCTTCCTCTATGTAATGTATTTGTCGACATATCGATTTGAATTTGTAAACATATGAAATGTAACATATGATTCAAATATTTGAATCTTTATTCACATTAATTGGTTTCGGGTTGTAGAAAAAAAAATAGAATCCAAGTATTTAGAGTGAGTTTCACGTTATGAGTTTTGGTTTATTAATGATAATTTGTAGACCAAAATTTGGGGCGTGACAATTAAGAACATCAAATTTTCTAGTGTTTAAGTACAATTGTTGTCTCTATAAAAATATAGTCCAGGGCTTTGCAAAGGGACATACATAGCCTAACTCTTGCCCCGATCGGGCTACTTTATCAGTTTTTAGTATAGCCTTGCTCTGGGTTAGAGATGAATTTTTACTGATTATGGACCTATATCAAGCCCTTGGCTCTGGACTGGAGATGGCCTAAGGTTTTTGGTCGCATCGGTGTCGGCTTGCTCCAGAGAAGGTTCATGTGCTGAAGGGCGAGAGAGGTGTTCAGGAAGTAAAGAGGTCTTGGGATCCAGTGGTATTGTGTTTGGTGGATGATGGAGTTGGACTCGTGGAGTGGAGATCTAGAGCGTACGACGTTGGAGATATCGGGCAAAGGGATTCATCGATTTTGGCTGGCGGTTTTTTTGGAGCTGAGAGCGAGGAAAAGGCATTAGCGTGGGATCTTTTGGGATTAAGGACACGAAGGATGGTATTGGGGTAGTGAGATGCTGCACTGCAATAGGCGGCGGCGGCGTCGTGAGGCACTGGCCGGGACGAGGATGAAAACAAGCTGCTGGTGAGAGAGCAAGAAAGTTACTCTAGCACGTTCCGAGGGTAGGCTAGAAGAGGGTGAGGGTGAGGGTGAGGCGTTGGGTGGTTGCCAACCATGGCGGAGAGCTAACCTTATGGGGCGACTACTGTGCATGGTAAGGGAGGAAAGAGGTTGTTGGACTTCTCTCCTGACTTTTATGCATTTAGGCTTTGCCTGCTATAATATGGATGAGGAAGTTTGGTCAAAGTTAGGATTGTACGCCTGTCAGGGCCATAAATCATGGAGGGACTATATAGTTTGTCAACCCTTTAGTGCTCCATTTTGGCTCCTCTCTCGGGACCCGGGTGACTCTTTTCTCCGCGGATAGAGAATGTGCCTAACTAATCCAAGGATTGTGCGACCGAAAATTTGATTATACTCAGTGCTATCCTTTTTTTCTAGTCTAATCTTGAACTAAAAATGTATGTCTATTATAGTGGTATGTGGGGGGTTTTGTTTTATCAGGTCGAATATTCCGGTGGAGTCTTTGTACTGCTATCACTTTTTAATGAGAATTTTATTGACCTTCTAAAAAAAATTACTTTAATCTGGACAAAAACACAAACAAACTACCTAGCTCAAGGTTTCCTGATAACGTTTTACCGCGAAGGTCATCTCAATGTTACCCACGACAGCCTGCATCCCCTGACCAACATGAGTAGCATTGTCAGTGATGTTATCTTACATGCCACTCTCAAGCTTTTTTCCCTTCTAGCGACGCTTCTCCACCTCGGTGAACCTTTGACCATTGGCAAGGTTTTTACTTTTTAGTGAGGCAACTTGTTATGTATTATACATTAGGAGCTCGACACTAGAGGATGTGTTTAAGGAAAGTCTATTCCTGATATTTTTGTGTGTGCCTTGTCCTAATTAGAGTATAAATATATATTTTGTCAATCCCTAATTTATAGATATATAGATTGTAACAAATTATGATAGAGCAAACTACATTTAATGACAATATGCATGAGTCAAATACATTTAAGGACATGGCCTCTTATTTTAGATAATGAATGAAAAAATCTTACAAATAAGGACAAGTTGCTTATAGGCTGCCATATGATAGGTATAAATTTACTTTCATACTCTGCCTTGTCTTTTTGTGTGTATTTAATATTACTTTTTTCAAAAAATTATATTTTATCCGAAATTAATTAAAATTATTATTTTAAATTTTGTTTTCTTCTTTTTTTTAAAAAAAAAATTTATCCAAAATTTCCTTAATTTTTAAAACTATTTTTATTTTTCGTGTATTCATTTTTTTTTACTTGAATTGATTATTCAATTTATTAACACTATCAATAAATATTCAATATCAATTCAATAACAAATATAATAGTAATTTAATGCAAATTCATTAGAGGTTCCGATATAAATTGAGTAACAATTTCGATACAAATTTAGTAGCAATTTTGATACACATTTGCGTAACATTTTCCAACCCGATAACATAGTAGCAGTCATCGAACCGAAAAATCAAAATAACACCAAACAATACTGCTAATGTTAAATATGACACTGTTACCGAAAAATCAAATAATACTGCTACTGTTAAATATGACACTGTTACTGAAAAAATAAAATGTCTGCTACTGTAAAATATGACATTGTTACAGAAAAATCAAAATAACACCAAACAATACAGCTACTGTTAAATATGACACTGCTACTGAAAAAATAAAATATCTGCTATTGTAAAATACCACTGCTACTATTAAATATGACACTGCTACTAAAAAAATAAAATAATACTGCTACTGTTAAACATGACACTACTACTGAAAAAAAAAATAACACCAAACAATACTGCTACTGTTAAATATGACATTGCTTTTGAAAAAATAAAATGTCTGCTAATGTAAAATACGACTGCTACTGTAAAATCTGACATTGCTACTGAAAAAATAAAAGCAATTAGTGAGACCGAAAAATCTTAACGTAATAATTTTCTTAAGTCGCTCACTCCAAAATTCACAAAAATTCACAAAATTGAACTCGTGATACTAACAAAATCCATGAAACTAACAAAAAAAAACTCATGATACTAACAAAAATCATGATACTAAAAAAAACATAATAGTCATCGGAAAAAACTCATGATACTAACAAAAACTAAAAAACTCTTGAAGACTTCAACTACAATACAATAACACAGTAGCATTAACACAATCGATCTCGAGGCTTCAGTCGAGATGAAGATGTGGAGAGAAGGATGTCGAGGAGGCGAGGTGCTTTGCAAGTGGACGGGATCGGAGATGCAAAACACTAGAGGACGCAGCGCCGAGTTTAGGGCACTTGCAACTAAAGACTGGAGATCGAGGTGTCGTGACTTTGATATAGAGGCTATGAGCGACACGTAGTGGCTAGAGGGAGGCGCTGAGGTCGAAGGTAACTTGCCGGCGGTGCGGCGAGTCCAAATTGAGATTGACGACATGTTGCAACTGCGCGGAGGCGAGATTTGTGGTTGAGCGGTCTTAGTGACACTGTGGTGTGGCGCGAGTCGACGGCGAGTGGTGGCATCTTGCACGATGGGGATTGAGGCACGTGGAGAAGAGACAGTCGCGGTGGACGACATAGTTGGTTGGAGGCGGAGCTAGCCGAGCAAAGAAGCCACGACTGTTACTGCGTGCGACGTGCTTGAACTGGTGGCGATCGACGACGAGATCGAGCTGGTGGCAGACGACAGTGGAGGCCGAAGACGGAGCTAGCCGAGTAGAGATGTCGTGAATTGCGACTGCTACTGCGTAATTTTTGTTTTGAGAGAGAGAGAGATTTTAATATATATGAAGGGGTATAATCACATTTTTGGCTATTTAATGGATTTGGTATAACTGTTACTACGTTTGAGTTTCAAGGTCAATCATTTATTGTCTAAATTATGTTATGATTAGGTTATGAGTAATATTGTTTCTTATCTTGTCCTTGACTTTCATTTTTCCATTATAATACCTATATTTAAAGTCATTTATCAATTAATAAAAATATAATTATTGTATGTACCTTTTACTTGCGACACAAATATTAAATATATTAAATTGAAAAAAGAAAAAAAAAATCATCTATAAGACTTGAATGGCTAAAATCTTATCTCTCGTGCGTATAAATTTGCAGGGACCGTATATTTGCAAGACAATATTCGCCGAAAATGTCACTCCCGCCAATTTGGGTCTCTCTTTCCCTCCATCTCCCCCACCAAACCGGATACCGCCGGTAAACCCCTTCCCTCTTCTCTCACACATCTCTCTATCTCCTCCTAATACCCAAATCCCAATCTCTCTCTCTCTCTCTCTCTCTCTCTCTTCTCCCTCGCGCTTCACCTCCACCTGTCAAGTTTTCCGCTTCTCCGTCGGCCCGGCTCAATTTCCGTTCTAGGGTTTCGTACGACACACTCGGCGAAAGGGATTCATAATCCGATTGAGGGTAACACCCGAGAGAGTCTTTGTGTATTGCGATGAGCGCCGTCAACATTACAAACGTCGCCGTTTTGGACAACCCGTCCGCGTTTCTGAATCCGTTTCAGTTTGAAATCTCATACGAGTGTTTGGCTTCTCTCAAAGACGGTAAATAATACTAACAAAGCCAATTGTTGATTTTAGTTCTTGTTAGTTTTGTATTGGAAGAAAATGGTGATTTTTGGTGTTTGTGTTTTTTTGGCTTAGTTAGGGTTCGTACCAATTAGGGTTTTGAATTTGGGGGTTTATATTGTTGAATAAAGATTTGGGTTCTGATTTTGCTATGTGAATATTTAGTGTTGGTAGTTATTGATGGCTGGGATGTACTCTAACAGTAATATAACATGGAGTGTTGTGATTTGAGATGGTAAGAATGTATGGTTAATTGGTGAAAGAAAATGTAGTGTTTGGTATTTTATCGTTTCTGAGTAGGGGCAATTAGCTAGAGGGCTTTGTTTGCAATGAGGAATGTTGCTTTTGTTTTGTTTTAGGATCGGAGGAATTTCGTGCAAAAATGAAATTGTGATGTTTATGCAGCCATTTGCCAGTGAAAGCATATTAGGAGGTTTACGTCATTGGTTGATTATCTCGTCTTTAAGTGCAATGTTTATAGGTTTGACATGAGATCTTGTTGATTTTTTTATTTACAGATTTGGAATGGAAGCTCATATATGTGGGATCTGCTGAAGATGAGACCTATGACCAACTTTTGGAGAGTGTGCTTGTTGGTCCTGTCAATGTTGGCAACTACCGGTTTGTCTTTCAGGTAACTATTGTGACTCCCCGAACCCAGTTCCTAAGTTGTGGGGTTCAACATGCTATATCTGTTTTCTTATGTGTTTTGTTCTCCTGGCAGGCTGATCCACCAGACCCATCAAAGATACGTGATGAAGATATCATTGGTGTCACAGTATTGCTATTGACATGTTCTTATATGGGGCAGGAGTTTGTTAGGGTGGGATACTACGTGAACAATGATTATGATGATGAACAACTGAGGGAAGAACCTCCTCCGAAGCTGCTGATTGAGAGGGTCCAGAGAAACATCTTAGCTGACAAGCCGAGAGTCACCAAATTCCCAATTAGTTTTCATCCTGAAAACAATGAACATGAGGAACCAGCACCTACTTCAGTTGATGATGCAACAGAGACACTAGACGGTGCAACTGAAACAAAGCGGCATACACTGTCACCTGATCGTGCAACCGAGTCAAATTTCAATGGAGATGAATCATCCCTTCCACCTGTATCATCCCTTCCACCTGATCATCATCCATCTGAAGTGTTCAAAATTAAATGTTAGATCTTCAAGTTTCTGTCGGGCAGGGTGATCACTTTTGGTGACATAGCTATGTATTCAGTTTTTAACACCCCGTTTTAAAAAAACATTGTGACGTTCATCTAGAGTGCTTGATCGGAATGTTCTGTGCCATTATTTTCTTGTTAGGTTGATTTTCCATAGGGGTTGCCTTGGTGTTGAAGCAGCCCTAGTTCATTCTTCAGATTTGTGGTGTACTATTATCTGATAGAAATGTTATCATGTCCCTGAAGCATAGACTGACAGAACTGGAATGCACTTGGCTTTTAAGCAGTCCCTGAAGCATATTGCAGTCATATGTTTATCCTAATTGTTCTCATCTATCTATTGGTCAAGAACTAGTATTGTTTGCAGGCTTTAGAACTATTGCTGAATAGAAGCTTAATTTCTACTAGTCCAGATCAGTTTTGTTGATTTAGATTCCAGATAACTGGTATCATCTCCCAACTGAATGAAAGATCTTCTAGTTCATATTGCTGATAAGAAAAGGTATTTGGTAGTTGTTTTCACATGTATCATCATGAACTAAGTGACCTACAGTAAAACTCTTAAATTCTAATAACTTGGGATTGACAAAAATTAGTACTTTAGCAAGTTTATTTTTTTTATCGATAAATTAATAATTTATTAATTTATCAAAATATTTAGATATTTCTTAAATAATGAAAACAATTAAGTGATGAAATTGTTTATTGATAAAAGGATTATATGTTGAAGGGATAATGAATCCGCATGATCATGATCCAAATGCTAGTTTGCTATATAGACAGCTTCTCCAAAAGAGGCAACTGGGGCAGTTAACTTGAATAATTTTGTTCTACAAAATGGAAAAAAAAAATTACAAAATGTAGTGCACACATTGCCCAATATAAAGAACCAAGACAAGTAGTTTAGGGAAAGTATCGGGTCTCGCTACGAGAATGTTTGATATCGAGCCCCTACGTTATGTGTTTGAACGCTGACGGCGTCAAAATGTGTTTGTTGAATTATAAACGTGGCCAGACACTGTGCTGCAATGCACAATTAAATCTTTTCACGTAAGCCAGAGATTTGTCTTGGGCCTAGGAAGCCATTGGATTACCCTTAACACCTAAAAAAAAATTGTCCAAGATGAAGAAACAAAGTTTATTTTGGTGTTAGAGACAAAATATAAATTCACAACTGTGAATTTAATTTTATGTATTTTTATGAATATTAATAAATATTTTTAATCACATTATTACTTTATATACTCGTAGAGATCTAAAGAAATTAGACAAAAAATATTGTCTTATGCATTAACGAGATTACTAGTAATATGAACTGGTATCAAGTCGGAATTGAAAAAATATACTACTTTAACGAAGTTGTTAATTTATTAATTATTAATTTATCAAAAAATTTCCTTTACGTTGCATTTGATTTATCTCTTCCTTTGGAAACAGAAATAGCATCTTGGGCCGGACACTAAATTGACTTGGGCCAATTTATTCATGGGATTGGTCCGCGCGTGACAAATAATAAGACAAGAGAGTTGACACATTGATATTAAATGTTGCTAACGTGTCATGCTCTCTTGTGACACTTTTATATTGTTAGGAGTTTGTTTTTTGTTGACAGTGCCACGACTTCCACCAACTTTCCTAACTAACTATTTCGAGTAATTTCGTCATCCTTTCCTCGCGCACACCTACATCATGACCGATTTGCAAGACTCCAAAACCAAATTATGAAATTGTTTCAAAATTTCAAATTATATGAAAATTTGAAAATCTCATAAAAACGATTGCCACTAATACTAAATTTCATATATCATGTAAATAATCTCTAAACAAATTTACCAAACAATACACAAAAAGAATACTATCTTTTCACGATTATAGACTATCTCGATATAACTTGGTTAAGTACCAGATCTCTTACAAAAAAAAAAATCATCTCGATTTCTTGTCAAGTTAATATACCATTTGATGTAATCTTCCATCTTTGTATCGATTAAATCTACCTTATACATCAACTATCGTTACCACCTATACAAATGTGGTAAAATAAGTTTTTTTTGGGACACTAATGTCTAATGGGTTGTGGAATTTGATCTCTTAATGTCATATTCTTAAATGCTCTTAATTATATAGTAGACCATTAAACTAGGATTTGATTTGGATAAATACTAGCATGAGGCAACGGCTTAGATCGCATTTACAGTTGTAGTCTCTCTCTCTGACTCTCACACGCGATCAGAGAGAGTCAAAAATCGTGTTAGAGCTCTCGCTCAGGCTTCAACTTTCCCAAAACGAATTCTTCTTCTTCTTCTTCAAATCCTCTGAAAAATTCCCAAACCTTCCAGAAACCCCAAGAAAAAACACAACAACATGAAGCACGCGATCGTTATCGAACCGCCGCCGGGTCCGGATCTGAAACCCGACCCGATTACTGAGGATGACGACGACGAGTTCGGATCCCTTCCGATCCCTCCTCTCGATCCTCAGTTCTTCTCATCGGACACGGGAATGACCACAATGCCCTGCTCCGATGATGCGTTCATGTCGGATCTCGGGTTCGGGTTCGGCGAGAATTGCGATTACGAGCTCACGTTTGATGACTTGGACGACTTCCTCATCCCCGACGCCGCCTTCGATCCGCCGCCGAGCGCTACCGACGACGATAACAACTCCTCCACGGTTCTGTTGGATTCGGAGTCTTCTAAGGGCTGCGACTCCGCCGTGGTGTCCGGGTTTTTGAACTATCCGTCGTCGGAGTCCGAGAATTCCGGCTGTGCGATTTCGTCGCAGGGCTCCGGGATTATTCCCGAGGTGTCGGCGGTCCACTCGCCGTCGCACTCATCCGATCGCGACGTGTCGTCATCGAACGTCACCACGGCGGCGGGCGAGAAGGTCAAAATTGAGGACGAGGCGGCGGCTCGGAACGGCGTCGTTTCGAAGCGGAAGAAGGAGATCGAAGAAGAAGAGTGTAGAAGCTCCAAGTTCCGGAGGTCGGAGAGCAGCATCGGCGGCGGCGGAGGAGGCGGCGACGAAGATGAGAAGAGAAAGGCGAGGCTGATGAGGAACAGGGAGAGTGCTCAGCTTTCGAGGCAGAGGAAGAAGCATTATGTGGAGGAGCTGGAAGATAAGGTAAGGGCCATGCATTCCACAATTGCTGATTTGAACAATAAGATTTCGTACATTATGGCCGAAAATGCCACATTGAAGCAGCAAATGAGCGGGGGGGCCTCGGCACATATGCCACCGCCGCCACCGGGGATGTACCCAATGCCGCCGATGGGGTATCCGTGGATGCCGTATTCGCCGTATGTGGTGAAGCCGCAAGGTGGAGGTCAGGTGCCTTTGGTACCGATACCGAGGCTAAAACCCCAGCAGCCACAGGCTGCGCCGAAGCCGAAGAAGAAGTCTGAGGGTAGAACCAAGAAGGTTGCTAGTATTAGTTTGTTGGGTCTGTTGTTTTTCCTGATGCTTTTCGGTGGACTTGTGCCGATGATGAATGTAGGGTTTGGTGGGTCGAATTATGTTAGAGATAGGTTTTATGATCAGCAGAGGGTGAAGGTTTTGAAGGTTCCGGGGCATTTGAATGGATCAGAAGGAAATTTAGTATCTGGTGGGAAGTGTGATGTCTCTTGCAGAATGAAAGATCGAGGGGGAAATTCGAGTGAGCCTCTTGTGGCTTCGCTGTATGTTCCAAGAAATGATAACCTTGTTAAGATCGATGGGAACTTGATTATTCATTCAGTTTTGGCCAGCGAGAAAGCTAAGACTCATAAGAACAGTAGGGAGGCTAGTGTGGAAGGAGCTAAAGATTTGGTTTCGGCATTGGCTATACCTGAAGCTGGAGGGAACAGAGGTGGAGGAAGACATGCTCCCGTGTACAGAACACCTGCCGGAGAACGGAAGGCTCTTGCTGCGAGCTCTGCTGATGGTAAACTGCAGCAGTGGTTTCGGGAAGGTCTTGCCGGACCGTTGTTGAGTTCTGGCATGTGCACTGAGGTGTTCCAGTTTGATGTGTCAGCTGGTATAATTCCTGCTTCGTCAGTGTCCAACGTATCTCAACACAGTTCGAATGCTACACGGCTTAATAGGGGAGGAAATAGAAGGATCCTCGGCGGTCACCCAATTCCTCTGGCCGGATCTAATCTTAATGTTAGTGATGGAGAACGCGCCATACGAAACAATCAGTCGAGCAACAACTTCCAAGGCAATAATTCTTCCATGGTCGTTTCGGTTCTCGTTGATCCTAGAGAGGCTGGTGACATTGACGTTGATGGTGTGATCAAACCCAAGTCACTTTCTCGGGTTTTTGTTGTTCTGCTTCTGGACAGTGTGAAGTATGTCACTTATTCATGCGTCCTTCCTCACTCTGCTCCTCCTCACTTAGTGACTACTTAACAAGGAACCTCAGTTTCGGAGTTTTGAAACGATATTTAGAGATCTAATCCCAGAAGCTCCCAGTTATATGTGACAGGAGTAGCTGTTTCTGTAAGAACTTTAACTTCATGCTCTCTAATTTACTAGAGTATTGGGAGCTATTTATGTTTGGTTCAAATGTTATCCTTGTAGCAAAAATGTGGAATCATATATGCCTCTTGGCATGATGTAGCCCCATGAGTTTGTATGAGCACCTAGGTTATATAAGTTATACTTTATAAAATGAAATCTACTTTCCTTTACTACTATATTTGTATACTCCATTTGGTTATCAAATTAGAAAGAATTTTGATACTCAAAATGGTATCGGAAAATCCGTATCTTTATTTGATATGAAATTCCATAGTTATAGTGTCCTAATGACAGCCAAAGATGGAATCCTAGTTTTCTTCGACTTCCTTTGAACTGAGAGTTTTGAATTGCAAAAAGATTAAGGAATTGGTGATAAAGATCAAAAACAAATTTAGTTATAAATTTATTGTTCGTCCTAAATTACTGGTCTCCGTTAAGTGCCAAAACTCCTATACCCCTTCCCTTGTATTAATAGTAAAGCTAAGCAGCGGCAGAGGCTGAGACTGAGGCTTAAGCCGCCCAAATGCCAAAACCTTTTGCGGCCATAGACAGCTCTACTTACAAAATAGAACAAACAATGGAAGAGGGTTTGTTATTACCAAGATATAAAGATCAACTAGAGCAAAAAAAAGGGTCTAGTAGTCCAACAACAACATGGGGTTTGTTTTACGAAGAAGTGAAGAGGTTGGGATGCCTAGCAGGACCTATGGTTGCTGTGATTCTATCACAGTATTTGGTGCAGGTCGTTTCGATGATGATGGTTGGTCACCTTAGTGAGGTTGCTCTCTCCAGCAGCTCCTTAGCCATATCTCTTTCCGGTGTCACTGGCTTTAGTCTTCTTGTAAGTCTTCCGTACCATTGAACTCCCTCTTTATCTTGTTATACGTTTCATTTTATCTTTGTTGTGATCTTCGGCCAGCTGCATTTGGTTACACTTCTACTAGGTTAGAACTCACAGAAGGCCAGAAATTGTTCTGAATCATAGATTCTGAATAAGATATAGGGATGACCTTTGTAGCTAGGCTTTATCGTTTATTAGAAATTCTTATGAATTTCATAAACAAATGTGAGTTCCCAAGACCACGTTGCTGTAGACAACAATGTACCTCCAGAGTAGTTCTCCCTCTCGGATAGACTATATTGTTGATATGTGCTGTTGAGATTGTTCTCAGAGATTTGAGAAGTTTCTGCCATTTGTGAAAAACTTTTTGTACTTAAACGGATCTGATGTAGTTAGATATGATATGTGAAATAAATTCAAGATGGAGTCTTTCAATTTGTAATGCCATTGTCATGTATCTTCTGTGTGCCTACTAAAGACACTAACTAAATCCTGCATATTTGTTGTTTGAACAGCTCGGAATGGCCAGTGCACTGGAAACGTTATGTGGGCAAGCATATGGAGCCGAGCAGTACAAGAAAATTGGACTTCACACTTACACTGCTATTTTTTCACTCAACTTAGTTTGTCTCCCTTTATCTTTGATATGGATATTTATGGCGGATATACTGATCTTCATTGGTCAAGATCCTGTAATTTCCCGTGGAGCTGGCCAATTCACAATCTGGCTGATTCCTGCTTTATTTTCTTATGCAACACTACAACCACTCATTAGATACTTTCAGACACAAAGTATGATCATTCCTATGCTCCTGAGCTCTTTTGCCACAGTTTTGTTCCACATCCCACTCTGCTGGGCTTTAGTATTCAAGTCTGGATTGGGAAGCCTTGGAGGGGCATTAGCAATGAGTATTTCTTACTGGTTGAATGTGAGTGTACTTGGATTGTACATGAAGTTTTCTTCTGCCTGTTTGAAGACCAGAGCTCCAATTTCTATGGAGGTATTCCATGAAATCAGAGAGTTTTTTCGTTTTGCCATCCCTTCTGCAGTTATGATATGGTAGCTTCAATCTCCTTTTCTACATGTTTTCTTGATATTCAGCTCTAACATCATTCTCATCTTAGTTTTTGTTACTGATCAATTTTGGTCTGGTTGTAGCCTCGAGTGGTGGTCATTTGAGCTGCTTGTCTTACTTTCCGGACTTCTACCAAACCCTGCTCTCGAAACTTCAGTGTTAGCTGTATGGTAAGCTTTTCAAAAGTTCATTTCCGAAATTTGTGTTATTCGATCTAATGAGATGCGCTCTATTAATGAATTTTGTGTATTCTTGATCTCCATACTAATGAGATGCACTATATTTTTTCAGTCTGCAGACCACTGCAACACTCTATTCTATACCGTATGGGCTTGGTGCTGCAGCGAGGTATGCATGCTTTAACATGTTTTTTACTATATTAGATCTAGATGTTTGCATACCACTCATCTACAATGCTGTTGATTTTGTATCAGTAGATCGATCTCTAATAAGTTTTAACTTATTATTCGTTCTTGTGAATGATTTAGTACTCGAGTGTCAAATGAACTTGGAGCTGACAACCCAAGAGGTGCTCGTATGGCTACTGGTGCTGCAATGTTTCTTGCACTCACAGAGTCGGCTATTATAACCACTACCCTCTTTGCCTGCCGAAATGTATTTGGATACACTTTCAGCAATGAGAAAGAAGTCACCTATTACGTCACGACCATGGCACCTCTAGTTTGTCTATCTGTTTTACTAGACAGCTTCCAAGGGGTCCTTTCAGGTATTGCTAGAGGATGTGGGTGGCAGCACATAGGGGCTTACATAAACCTCGGCGCATTTTATCTATGTGGCATTCCAGCTGCTGCTGCATTGGCTTTCTGGGCACAACTAAGAGGAAGGGGCCTATGGATTGGAATACAAGTTGGGGCGTTAGTGCAAACCACTCTGCTTGCTATTGTGTCAACTCGTACAGACTGGGATAAACAGGTATGTTTCTCTCAAGTCTCAACCCATTTGTAATCTCTTAACAAACTCAATCTTGATCTTAGTATACATAATAGGGTTGGATAGTGCAACTGATACTCAGGATTTAACATGTTGGTATTGATGTTTCAGGCAAGTGAGGCAAGGCAGAGGATATTTGAGGCAAACTATGTAGAAGATAATGGCTTGTTGCACTGATGGAGCAGAGAATTAACAATTTGATGAGCTTACTTCTCGTTTATGGCAGTATTACTTGCCTGAGTTGCCTCTGTCATGAGGCTTTACGGCATTGCTGCACATAAGTATGAGCATCAGAATGCGCAGAGCAACTGCTCGCCTCCATGGCAAGATCAATCTAGTCACGGAAAATGTTGTTATGAATCAATGCAGAAAAATGAAAATTTACCCGGAAATTAAAGCATGTTGGGTTTAGATTCATTCAAGACATGGGGCATTTGAGGGAGCCCCATTGTGCCATTGATTAAGCACACAGTCCAAAAAGTTGCTCAGAACTTCATATACTGATTCTAGTGCATGATCGAACAACATTATGTTATTGTTTGAATTCATCATTAAACTTCACCAAGATCTAGCTAGCATGGATGTTTAGTTGATGAAACTCAACTTTTTTATATTTCCTTTCATAGAAGAGGCATAAATGGGTGGTGAGGGTGTGGACAGAACTCAAACCGTCGGCCAATGAACAGTAAACTTTAAAGAATGCTCAAGTTTAAGCGAAGCCCATATTATAGAAGACACAAATTCGACCCAAATTCGAAGACAGCGAATCAACCCCAACTCACAACTTCAAACATGTGAAGAGAGTTGAACAGACCGACAGTGTCACATAGCAGGAAGTCAGGCACTATGGTTGGATTGGTTGCTGTTGTGATTCTGCAGCAGAGCTCTGTTGCCATATATGGTATTTTTGTAAGTCATCTAAATTGTAAAAAAAAATAAATAAGAAAAGGGTCTAGAGATGTGATATATAGATTTCTGCCGCGTCGTCTATTTTGACCAACACGAAAGCCGACAATATTAAATATCCATATCATTTGAATCATCCTATTATGCACTCAGGTCTAAACACTTTCATGTCTAATTTTTCAAAGTAAAATGTGTCTTAATATAAGTGATTAAATTTTTCAGTTTTTTTAAACTTTGACTGATCTACATGAACATAGTTTTGACCACTATCATCTCTGATCATTTTTTTTCCGTTTATGCTCCTTTCTCATCTTCTTCCTCCAGCGAATTTAAAGGCTAAGGTAAAATCTTGGGTTCCACCTCCTCCTCCGCCGTCGTCGATCTTGTTAATTCTCTGATCCTCAACCGTCACCCAGCCTCCTCCCTAACCTAAGCCCAAGCCCAAACAACTCTCCTCTGCCTCACAAACCCCAGATTCTCGATCAGACTTGACCTGACCAAATAAAGTTTTGTACTCAAATAGTCTTTATCTTTTTGGTTCTGTAAAGAAAGTTCTCCGACCCAACTCCGCTGATCGTTGATTGCCGCTGCCTTCAACCAATGTAGAGATCCCAAAGAACTCAAACTGAATCTAGACAACAACCCTGAGATCAACGACATAACTGTCTTCCCATCTTCAAATGATACAAGTTCTAATCACCATGTGATGAACTAGACTTGAATGCCGAGATCGACGACAATCTGCAATGAGAGGAGGTTGGCTGAGAGACAGAGAGAGATAGTTTCCTAGGATGATCTCAACATAAGTTTAGCCAACTTTGAAAAAAGTTGACAAAATCAGCCAATCATATTGTGACATTTGACACATTATGAAAAAGTCTAAAGAGTACATAGATTTGGGTGCATTCCAAAATTTTCTTGATCTTTTTCTTTTTTAGAGTTAGCAGGAAATAAGTTTGTTTTGACTTTTCTACATAACTACTTCCGTTTCTTGTTTGTCTAGTTTGGCTTTTGTCAGATTGGTTGTGTGTGTACACACATACATACATATACAACAAACTTCCACTTAAGTATACTTAAAAATGATATTTTTTTGATATATGACATTATATCAACTTTTTAATAATATTTTATCATCTCTATCGTCCAATTACTAGGTTTATATGAGTAGATAATTCTTGTACATTTTTAGCCAAATTGGTGATCGTTAAGGTATTGAACTAATTTAAATCAATGGACGGACAAAATCTGTCAAACCTGAATCGTTCTTAATTATAAACTTCAAATGCAGTTTTGAATACCTTAACGATCACCATTTTGGCTGAAATTTATAATCTTGATCTACACATTAGGACCTAAAATTTGAACGGTGAAGATGATAAAATATGATAAAAAAATTGACGTAATGCTATATACCTGAAAATAATCATTTCCAGATACATGTGAGTGGAAACTTGCTCTATATATATAAATATCTCTCTCTCTGTATATATATGCGCTCCGTGGAGTGTGAGTTTTTCACTGAAGGAACACAAAATGGAAGAAGGGTAGTTATTGCCAAAAGGCAAAGATCATGAATCGAAGCAGAGGAAAGGCTCATATAGTACTACTCTATCATGGTTTTCGTTTTTAGAGGAAGTGGAGAGATTGGGATGCATAGCAGGACCTATGGTTGCTGTGGTGTTATCTCAATACATGGTGCAGATCGTTTCAACTATGATGGTTGGTCACCTAGGTGAGATAGCTCTCTCTAGCACAGCCATAGCTATCTCTCTTGCTGTGGTCACTGGCTTTAGTGTTTTTGTAAGTTACCCAATTCCACATTTTCGTATAATGATCTGTTCATTTTGTTGATTTGATCCCTAGTTGATACTGTTATGTTGTTCAAGGTTACTAGTTCATTGTAATTGGTTTATCGATTTATAACTAAATGAGTACCATCATGGCTGCTTGAATAGTTGGGAATGGCTAGTGCATTGGAAACATTATGTGGGCAAGCTTATGGAGCTAAGCAATATCAGAAACTTGGACTTCAAACATACACTGCTATGGTTTCTCTCAGTATTATTTGTGTCCCTATATCTTTGATATGGATATATATGGAGAACTTGCTGATTTTCATGGGTCAAGATCCTCTCATTTCTCGCGAAGCTGGCAAGTTCTTAATCCGGTTGATTCCTGCTCTATTCGCTTATGCAACTCTCCAACCGCTCCTTAGATACTTTCAGACACAAAGTTTGATACTTCCTATGCTTCTGAGCTCTTTGGCAACCCTTTTGTTCCACATTCCGCTTTGTTGGGTTCTTGTATTTAAGTCTGGACTGCATAATCTCGGAGGAGCATTGGCGATGAGTATTTCGTATTGGTTGAATGCGATAATATTGGGATTATACATGGGGTTCTCTTCTGCATGTTCAAAGACAAGAGCTCCAATTTCTAAGGAGGTATTCCAAGGAGTTGGAGAATTCTTTCGCTTTGCCATTCCATCTGCAATAATGTTATGGTAGAACATTTACTATGAGTTTTGGTATCTCTAATGTGTTTTATGTTCTCATCGAAAAAGCATCCTTGTTATATATTTGTTTGATTGTTGTTGATGGTTTTAGCCTGGAGTGGTGGTCTTTTGAGCTGCTTATCTTGTTGTCTGGGCTCTTACCAAATCCTGCTTTAGAAACTTCAGTATTGTCGGTATGGTAAGTTTTCTAATGGTGTTCCACTTCTAAATAGAGACTATCTTCTAAGAAATAAGTAGATGCTTAATTTACTTAGTTTGATCTCCATGTACGTGTTTACAATAATTCAGCGAAAGGATTTTAGTACTCAAACTTAGTCATGTGCAGTCTGCAGACAATTTCAACACTCTATTCAATCCCGTATGGAGTTGGTGCGGCAGCAAGGTTTGTTTATAGCATACACACAGACCAATAGACTAAATATTTTTTCTTTAGTATAGTGTAAAATGCAGCTTAAACAGGTACAAAATAAGTAGTTATAAATTGTTCACTTGATTGATATGCAGTACTAGAGTCTCAAATGAACTAGGGGCTGGCAATCCCGAAGGTGCTCGTATAGCTACTTGTGCTGCCATGTTTCTTACAGTGGCAGAGACAAGTACAGTAGAAATAACCCTATTATGCTGCCGTTATGTGTTTGGTTACCTATTCAGCAACGAGGAAGAAGTCATCGGTTATGTGTGAACCATGGCTCCTCTACTTTGCCTCTCTGTTATACTAGACAACTTTCAAGGAGTCCTTTCAGGTAACTTGATCTTTCAGCTTAAGAAATAATTTCTTTCAATGTCTCAATATCAAGTGTTACCGACATGATGTGCCAATGGTTGAATGTTCAGGTCTTGCTAGAGGATGTGGGTGGCAGCATATAGGAGCTTATATAAACCTCGGCGCATTTTATCTATGTGGGATTCCAGTTGCTGCTACATTGGCTTTTTGGGTACAACTAAGAGGAAAGGGACTTTGGATTGGAATACAAGTTGGGGCTTTTGTCCAAGTCAGTCTTCTTGCTATTGTGACAACTTGCACAAACTGGGAAAAACTGGTCAACTATTACAAATTGTCTAATACGATCGACACTTACCTCATCTGAACTTGTTAGGAAGATTTTTATGTATAATGGAGTTCTTAATATTGTTACAGGCAAGTAACGCAAGGGAGCGGTTATTCGAGGGAAGCTCTCTAGATGATAATGGATTGTGCCAATAAGTATATCAGCTAGCTCAATGAGTACGTCCGTAGTGCAGGACTTGGCTTGTGACTTTCTTATATTCTCAATGGCAAGAAAACAATTTACCTTGTGAAAGTATATAAATTAAAAGCTGTAAATCAGTATATTTATCCACTATAAATGATCATCAATAAATTTGTTTCTACCAATTTCCAGATGGTCCTTGATAGAACCATAAAAAGTAAATACAATAAAGTAAAGTGCAATAAGTAAAAGAATCAACACAAAATGTATAGTGGTTCACCAATTTCAACTAGACCGCTAAATTTTCACTAGAGGTCTTAGGCCTTAATGGAGACCCAAGTAGAGATTACAAAAGAGTGATATAGTGTAGTGGAGTTGGAATGAGTTAGTATTAAGTGAGAGTGAGCTCATCTAATATAAGGCAAATTAAGACTCTCTTCCTCTAATTCTTCAATGTGGGATGATGCTCTTTCTCTTGCTTTATTCTTCTTCTCTTTGCTATTTGGAGGAGTTGCTTTGATGCTTGATAACTTCGATAGATTAGTGGCTAGGTACACTTAATTAGGCCATACATGTATATATACCAACAAGTCCCCCGAGTCCCCAAGTCAAAGAGGTTATTTTTGATTGGGGAGTTGAAAAACTCTTGGCCTAATTACTTGTACTTAGCCACACTAGGTGGCTACGTACCGTACCCCCTAGTCCCATCAACTCCTCAAGTAAGAATGGTCTCACTTGATTAAGCTTTGGGTAACTTCATGAAGAGGCAATGATATAGGAAAAATATGTATAATCGAAAAGATGGTGGTGTGCGAGAAAATAATCATGTGAACATATGAGACATCATGTGATAAGTAAGTCAAACGGTCATTCATACAAACACAACGGGATATGTAAGTGATGTTGTATGCATGATTAATGGACCACGAATGATTGACGGTGTATTGTAATCATGTAATGTGCGTTTATGATGTATGAAGTGCTTTATGTGGTGCATGAGTATGAGACGAGCATATGAAGTACGTGCATGAGTGAAGTAGATGTATTTGTAGTGCACATGTAATCTGCTAAGTCTCCGAGTATCATTTGTTGGGCTTAAGGGTTCGAGTGATGTATTCTAAGTGGTGACAAGTGGTATTATTTTTCCAGCCACTACTCGACCTCGGAACAATGTTGTTGTTCGGTGTCGCTTTGTTTATCGGGTGGACTCCAAAACGATGTTGTTGTTTCAGACAACCTTAAAGCTTAAACCTAATATTGCCGGTTTAACCATGATAGTACGAACATTTTGTGATGTTCCATGTGTAGGGGTGCCAAGGGCACTATGTTCCTACATGGGCATGCAATCCTACATCTCTCGAGAGTGGGAATGTGATGTGCTTATATGTGCATGCTCACATCTCTATAGTAAGATGCGTTTTGGGGGTAGGCTCAAAAGTAAAACCGTGCGGGCAAGGCTCAAAGCAGACGATATCTTACTATGTGGACTGGGATGTTACAGAATGGTATCAGAGTCTATCCCGACTGTCGTGTGCCGACGATGACGTCGGGCCTCTAAGGAGGGTGGATTGTGATGTTCCATGTGTGGGGTGTCAAGGGCACTAGCTTCTTACATGGGCATGCAATCTCACATCGCTCGAGAGTAGGAATGTGATGTGCTTATATGTACATGCCCACATCTCTATACTAAGACGTGTTTTGGGGGTAAGCCCAAAAATAAAATCGTGCGAGTAAGGTCCAAAGCGGACAATATTTTATTACGTGGACCGGAGATAATAACAAAGTTAAGATGTGAACACTCAATTCACTCATCTTTTATGAGCATTAATTTGGGGAAACAGTATAACAAAGTTCACCTATGTTGCTTGTCGTTTAGAAGGTCAGGAGAGGTTGTGCAAACCTTTCATCATATGGTTCCAGCATACACATGTTGATGACAACGATACTCTTACACAAGCATGTCTCTTATTTCCTATATTTCTGCATGCCCATGATTGTGTTTTCTACTTATGGCATCTGCTTGTCCCTACTTGGAGCTTCCCAATGAAGATATACATATCACCCTAACTTGGTTCATCATTATGAGTTGTGAGTCAACTCATCTGTCTAGCGATGTTGTATATGAAGCGGTCCACTGATATGTTACGTTCAGTCTTTCAATCAACAAATTGAGGCCGAAAATTGCATTTGAGGCGATCAAGTCTTAAGAGTACGACGTCTACCCTACATCTATGTTTTGTAGGTAATTAAGCAACTTCAATAGAGTTAGATGTTCTCTTCGCTGAGAGTTTACGCTCATGGATTTATTGTTTTATTGAATCTTGTAAGTTTGAAATTATTTTCTTTACATAATCATTTCTTATCTTAAATGATTTTGGTTTGAATTTATAGTTGTTGACAAGAAAACTTGGCTTGTGTTCTGGAATTTGTTGTGTTTGAGGGATCTTTAGACTTTAGTTTGTTGGTTTGCATAAGTACTTTGGTGAAAGATTTTTAGTTTGAATTTTATTTTGTAATTGATATAAAGTGTTCTTTGGGTTTTGTTTTTAGAAAAAAATCAAATATAATTTTCAGATTACTATCTCAAGTATCTACAGGTTTTGAATCCATAAGATTTTCAAGGTTGAGATTATGCTTCAGGATTTCACTGTCTTTCACAGGAACATCCACTTTGAGTAAAGTTTTCTCTGAGTTCTGATGGTCCAAACTTTTTAATTCTTTTTATACAAAATGAATTGTTGTCTGAAGAAAAAATATGCAATTTTTTAAACTCATTTGGATCAAAAATGAAATCGTGGTAATTTTTACAAATCAATTGCGCAGTTTGAAACAAATTTGTATTATGAGTTTCTAAGGATTTTAAGTACCAAAATTTCTCCTTGTTATGAAAGTTGCAATATTGGACCGTTGATGCTCTAAAATTGGATATTCAAGTTATTCTCTTAAGATATATTTTTCTAAGATGTTCTTAGCATGTTATTCTTGTTATACGTAATGTATATTTCTGCATACACACAAGGGCAAGAAGATTGTGAGTATTGCTCGTAAATATATGGAGTTCACACCACAAGGGATGATATTACGCTGTCATGTGGAACTACAGTTCGACAAAGGGATATGTTGCGCATTCGCAAGTTACTATCTTATGAAATTTGGAGGATGAAATTTTTATAGGGTGGATGGAATATAAGGCCTAAAGCGGATAATATCTTATTATGGAGACTGGGATGTGACACATTCGTGCCGTTCGCCTATTGAACTGGATTATGAAACGATGTGGCTTGTTTCAGAAGTGCGAATATGGTTCAAACCTGATGTTACTGGTTTAACTTTGATAGTCCGAACATCCTTGTCATTCGGCTATCAAATGCTCTTTCGAAATGTACTTGTTTCGAAAGTATCCCCATGTATTGAATAAATGTGTTTTGTTCGATCATGCTGTGAGAGTCTGAACATTCCTGCCGTTCATCAGTTATATGCCTTATTGAGATGACATTGCCTGTCTCGAAAGCGCATTCATGTACCGAACCATGGGGCTTGTTCAATCATGATCGAGAAAGTCCGAACAATTCTTGTTGTTCGTCAATCCCATGCCTTCTCGAGATGACCTTGCCTTTCTCGAAAGCGCATTCATGTACCGAATTATGGGAATTGTTCGATCATGGTTGAGAAAGTCCGAACAATTCACGTCGCTCGTCAATCCCATGCCTTTTGAAATGACCTTGCCTATTTCGAAAGCGCATTCATGGATCAAACCTCAAAATGTCTTACTTGTTTCGAATCCCTGGTTTGACCATGATGGGCCAAACATTCCTGCTCGTTCTGTTCCATGCGCATTCCGAAGTCACTACTTTCGGAATCGCCGATTTGGCTCAAAGCTAGTTTGACCAAGATCATGATAGTTCGAACATCCTTTGCCATTCGGCTATCATAGGCCAACTCGTAATGATTTTACCTGCTTTGAAATGCCTCTTAAGTCTCAAACCTGGAAGTGCTGGTTTGACCATGATTGTGATAGTCCGAACATCCTTGCCGTTAGGCTATCGAATGAGCGACAAGTGTCATATCACATAGTACATGCGTCTAGGGTGAGCACATGTTGATTAATTTAGAAAAATTAACACGTGATTTTTGTGAGCATGCATGGTTCATTATGTGTTTGAGACATGACATCAACTATGAAGCAAATTTCTCTAATGGGTTGAGTAAAATCACATGCTTAAACATAAGTGTTCGTAAAGCACTTAAGGTACATAGGTTGTGGCATGTACACATGCTCATTTTGATCGGATAATCACATACGTTGTACAAGTGAATAGCTAGAGAAAATACTGTAAATATACTTAATTTGTGAAGCATGGCATGTTGGAGCAGAGTACATTTAGACATGCGAAAGCTTTGTACAATGGTAGACATGCTTTTTGAACTGAATACAGATGCATAAGTATTAGAGTAATCACATACTGTATGTTAGAAAGTTTACTGTAGACATGGTTGATCGTTTTGGTAGTAGACATGTTTTGATTGAAAGTATCAAGTGATGATAGAGAAAGGAAACTTATCTCTTTGCAGACTCATTCAGAATACAAGTATGAGGTATGAGTTGTATAGAGTGTGGCGTTGGAGGCTCAACGATAAGGGCTACGCGCTTGATCCGATTGCGCATGGTTGTTTTCTTAATACCCGATACTGATATCGATATCGGCGTATTGAACAAGAAGACCCTAGTGTCTGGGAAATAGTAGTAGGTATATTGCTGATATTGTTTAGAGTGATATCGCTGTCGCTTTGCTTTTAATATCGCTCATCTATCATCTGTATCCAAGTCGCTCTCGCTGCTAAGATCAACAACGGTTAAGGAGAGACGGGAGTGACCTGCCTTCAACCCTCTGATGCCTAAGTCAGGAGCGATATGTAAGTTTTATAGAATAACGGCGTGACTGAGTATTGGATGCGTACCATTTTAATGCTGAGCTGACCAGTATATATAGGTGGTTGAGACCCTGGTCATTACCATTTGTTTGATATGGGATCAGTGTACCCTTTTTGGTGAGATGTTTTCTGACCGGTTTCTCGCTTGGCACGTGGGCGCTGTCTCTATCGATATAGATGTCGGGTTGGTCATCGAAGTTGGAGCTATCTTACCGGTGGCGGCTGTCATGTTAGTGGTGAGATACAATTATAATTGTGATTAAGCCGTTAAGTACGCACTAAGTGAGGTGATAAGCTAGGTATATGTACAAGTCTCCCAACTCGCTCAGCCAAGGAGATCAACCTTGGTTGATGAGTTGTAAGAAGTGATACCGGCGAAATCACCTGTACATACTTATCGGTGATATTACCTTGTTTAGAGCCGGGTATCATGCCATACAGTCCCCCAACTCGGCAACCTAGGTTGTGATGCTTGGCGATAGGTGTACCTGCAAGTGCGCATGCGATCGATATTTGATTAGTTGGTTAGCGGCGAGATCGGTGAGTAGCTAATTTACCGTTCCGCCGAGGTAGCCTAAATAATGGTAACCAAGTTTCCTCCTGATTGAGCGGCTTGTATTGCACCGACCAAGGGGGTCGCTTGATGGTGCTCAAACACTCGGTCCTGCCCAGGTCGGTAGTTGTTTTGCACTGTTGCTGGTAGCTCAAACCGCTGGGGGCGCTACGGTAGGGGGTGATCGATTGAATTGGTAACCCTTAAGTCCTCGAGTCCATTTCTTCGAGCGGCTTTGCAGTGCATAGATCGGTATCGGGAATAAAGCATCTGAATTCATGTAGCGTGTATTCCAGTGAGCGGGATGGTTTATGTAGCGTGCATTCCGGTGAGCGGGATGGCTCTTCTTTAGCTGATGTGGTAGGTGTATCTACTCTATGATCATTAAATGCTGCTATACATCAATTTGCCACGTGTCTGCGTAGGGGGTCTCGGGGTGCCCAAACATCTCGTCGTAGCCATAAAGCGTGATTATTGCTTTTTCTTCGAAGGTCGTGCTTTTTTGAAAAGGTGCATACCGGTTTTCATTCCAGACCCCTCTAATTCCAGTGACGTCAGTCGCCACATGTGACCATCTACTGGACCGATGTGTCCTCTTTAATGGCCTTGATCTCGCCAATTTGTTTATATGTAAGCCTTCGCTTATGTTTCTTTCTACACTTTTTCACTCTCGTCTAAAACTTGCGTTTTCTTCTCTGAGACAGAAGATTTCTCCTGCATTCTCGTGTTTCCGTCGTGCCGTGGTTGTTCTTGCCGTTGCTCCGTCGCTGCTCGCCTTTTCTTGTGCTTTTTTAGGTAACACGTTGTCGTTTGCTCCTCCTTACTTTCGGTTGTCTTGGTTTTGTCGCTTCCTCTTTTTTGATTTTTGGGTTTTCTAGCTTTTAGCCTTGACGTTTGTTGCAATCGTACTTCCATGGTGTTGATATGCCGGTTTTGGGTTTTCTGGGTGATAGCTGATGTGCCGTCGTACTTAGTATTTGTTTGATTGTTGTTTTTGTTTTTATCGTCTTTCGCGCTTTATCGGTGTCGTGGGGGGTATGTCGCCTGGGAAGCTGATTGCGGACTGGTGACCCGATATCGACGAACCGCTAGGCTTGACCTTATCCGTGGCTGTTTCACAGGTGACATGACTTTTTCTTCTCGACCCGGTGTTGATATCGCTGAGGAGGTGACGCCGGCTGCTAGTTCTGGTGCTTGCCGGTTAGAATTGGATGGGTCGTTGATGTGGACCTTGAGGGACGGTCAGAAGGTCGATGAGCCTGCTAAGTCGCTATCGGATGTCGAGCTGGAGAAGGTGAGGTCCAAGTTCCAGGTTGGTCGCAGTGTGGTCCTCAGGTCGCTGGGGAAGGGCGAGTTGTTCTCGAAGCTGCTTAAGGGATTTATCGCCCTTGACCGAGCCCAGATGCGCTACGGTGTGCGCCTCTCGCTCCACCCTTTCCACGAATATATATTTGGGGAACTCGACTGTGCTGTGGATCAAGTTTCGCCGTTAATGCTCCAAGTCCTGAGTGCCATGTTTACGTTGTGGAAGCTCGCTGGGCTGGACTACCCTACGCGCAACGAAGTGTTGTTCTATTTCGACGTTGCGTACTCAACCAAGAAGGGGTGTGGTGGTACGCTCTCACTACGACAGCGGCATATGAGTTCCCTTGGCCTCATCGACTTTGCGAGCTCATGCCCAGATTGGAGGGGCGAGCATTTCTTCGCGAGCGGGTGGTCATCTTTTTCCAACAGCCGCGTGCCCAGCCGTTTTCGGGCTCGAGATGACCCTTCTATCTCGATGTTCTTTCTCCCCGTTCTGTTATGGAGTTCTTTTTGCTTATTCGTCCTTATTTTGTAGTTACGCGTCAGTATGCCCTGTCTGCTACTGAGAAGCGGCGGTGTCATAGGGTTGAGAAGGGTTTTAGTGAGAGATTTAAGAGTGTGTATCTCCTCGCTGATTACCGGATTATGGAGATAACCGATCTTGCCAAGACGCCCAGTATGCCGCTTTGCTTTTTTCCGTTGTACTGTTGTGTGTTTTTCTGTATTCTTTTGGTTTGTCGTGGTGCTGATCCTTTGCTTGTGTGTTTTGTAGTTGGTTATAAGAATCAGAAGTGAGATCGCAAGATGAGTAGTGCGTATGGCGATATCGATGATCTTATCGCCCAGCTTGTGGAGGAGGCTGCTGCGGCTAAGAAGGTTGATATGGACGTTCGCTCTGGCAAGAGCCTTAGTCTTTCTGAGCCGACGGATATTCCTCCCCCGCCCGAGTCCCAGACTGATCGGGTTGGGAGTAGCGTGCCGGTGTCACTGCCCCGCCCGAGACCTCCTCGCGCTCGCCCGTACGCATCAAGAGAAAACCTGAGGGCGACGTCGCTCCTCAGAAGCGGCTGAGGCGGCCGGGCGCCACCCCTAGCATTCCCATCGGTATTCCAAACGATGCCAAGGTGACCGTTGCCGTGCCGTGTGAAGATGCCGGCGCGGCTGCTACCGAAATAGGTGATGCTGACAATCTTTGGTTTATTGATATAGAAGACTGCGTTCATATCCCCTTGGTTGCTGATCTTGACCCTCCCCCTTATGCTTTGTTAGATGGTGTCCCCTGTGGTGACCCCAATGTTGCCGTCGACGGTAGCGTTGTTATTGCTCGATCCAGCAATTGGGAAGGGTCGCCGCCGTACTCGGCCGAGATCCTTTCTCTCCTTCCTCCCAACGTGAGCACTGTGGACGATATTGCCAATGGTGCCGATCAGTGCCTGCGGTCCTTTGCCGCTTCTCTCCAGCTGATGTGCCATTAACGCCATACCTTGGTTGCTTCTTCTGAGGAACTGGCTTGCGTGAGCGAGATGCTGGCGAAGAAGGATGGGGAGCTGGTGAAGGCGAGCGAGGAGTGGCAATCCTTGCAGCAAAAATTTGAGGCGTTGGAGAGCGATAAAAAACTCTCTGATGAGTGCTTGGACACCTCCTTCCTTCGTGGCCAACAGCTGGAGTTGGAAGTGAAAGAGGAGCGGCAACGTGCTGAGGACCTGAAGGCACGGTTGGCAGCCGCTGAGGGCCAGGTCACCGCTCTTCGCGGTCAAGTGAAAGAGCTTGAGGACCGGCGAGAGCAGGAGTTGGTCGACGCCGTAGAGGACTTCAAGGTCAGCTCGGCCTTTGATGCGCTGCAGCTTAAGGCTTTTAGTGACGGTCTTCAGCAGACTCGGACTCGCTTATTTGAAAATGGGTGGGTGAACGAGAAGTATCACATTGACCTGCAACGTATCAACGAGGAGCGCAGGCTAAGGCGCGAGGCCAGTCAGAAGGCCTTGGCCAAGGTTAAGCAGGAAGAAGCCGAGGAGGCTGATCGTCAGTGGAGCAACGTCTCTGAAGGTATGACCCCTAACGGCTTTCATCCTTTAACGCCCAGTATGTCACCATCAACCCCCCTAACTCGTCATTTTCGTGATGTTGAACTTTTTCCTTAGGTAAGGAGCGAGGGGCTGGCGGTCAAGTACCGTGAGCGGTTTCGTCGGGCCGAGCGCGAGGTGATCCTGTAAGATGATGGCGTTACTGACCCGGTGTGAGGCCCAAGGCAATTTTGTAATATCATTTAGTATTTTGTTAGAACAGCAAATGTATAATATTTTAGTACTCTTGCCGTGATGGCTTTTTGAATGGAAAGAAGAGTTTTTCTAAGTGTGGTTTGGTATCGCTGACCAATGAAAGATCTGAAAAAAAATAGTTTGTTTGTTGTACTAGTGTAACTTTTAAGTAGCTAAACGTGATATCAAGAATAACTGGTATTCAAGATATAGAACGAGAGTAACTAAGTAGTGATAAGTAACGGCGATAAGTAAATGACACAAATGTTTATAGTGGTTCACCAATTGATTACTCCACTTGTGCCTCGTTGGGCTTCATTATGCCTTTCGGACCTTACACGTATTGTGGCCCGAGAGCGTTTTGTTTTTATAACAAAAGTCTGAAGAATTTTTGTTTCATTGGTGGCGATACCACTTATGTTGGGGTGAGGCTAGTCCCCGGTATGATGCAGAAACTTTTTAACGCCATAATTACCATAATACTAGAACCTGTTTTACTGGTGGCAATATCGGAGGTGCTCTATGTTCCATGTGTGGGGCGTTCGAAGGCCGTTTTTGTCTTCGAGGATGAACGTGGTTGGTGTGATGCTCTCGATGATTTTGAAAGATCTCTCCCATATCGGTGCTAGCCCTTTGGGTTTGGGAATAACCTCCCTCCAGACCATGTTGCCGACATGGAGCCTTCGTGCCTTGACCCGTCTATTGTAGTGCCGTGCGACTAGTTGCTTATTTGCCGTGAGTGCGATATTGGTTTCGTCCTGGCCCTCCTCCCGGAGTAAGTTGGCCATGTTTAGCCCGTCCTCATTTGTGTCTTCGTCGTACCCTTCCAACATCGTGCTTCAGTGCGTAATTTCCAATGGCAGGACTGCCTCTGCTCCGTAGACCAGCGAGAATGGTGAGGCTCCTGTTGCTTCTGTTGGCGTCGTCCGTATCGACCATAATACTTGGTATAGGCTTTCTGCCCACTTGTGGTTGTAGTCTTCCATTCTTCTTTTGAGCCCGACCTTTATCTTTTTGTTTGCCGCTACTACCTGCCCGTTTGTCTGAGGGTAGTACACCGATGCAAACACTAATAGAGTCCCCAAGTCGCTTGTGAATTTCTTCATTTCGCCGTTGTTGAATTACTTTATGTTGTCGGTGACTATTATGAGCGGGGCCCCATATCGGCAATATATGTCCTTCCAGAGGAAGTTGATTACTTTTTTTGTTGTGATAAGCATGAGCGGCTTTGCTTCGATGTACTTCATGTGGTAGTCTATACAGACGATGATGTATTTGAACTGGCAGGATGATGCTTTTAGTGTCCCGATTAGGTCGAGTCCCCATTGTGCGAATGGTATGGGGCTGATGATGATGGACATTGGTGCCGCTGGGGCGTGTATCCTGTGAGCGTATTGGGCGCATGTTTGGCATTGATTTACGATATCCCTTGCGTCCTGCCTCATTCCCCTGTAATAGAAACCGTAGCGGAGGAGTTTGTGTATTATGCTGTTTGGCCCGCCATGGTTGCCATACCGGCAACCGTGGACGTCTTTTAGTATTTTGCGGCCTTCTGTCTGTGTGACGCACTTGAGCATGGGCAAGCCCCTTTTGTTTATGCATAGTTGGCCGTTTTGTAAGCTGTAGTATGTCGCCCTCTGAGCGAGTTTTCTTGCTTCTACACGGTCGGTTGGTACCGTTCCCTCTGTCAAATAGTTGATCATGCTCCTTCTCCAATCTTCTTCTGGTGCCGATGACGCCGCTAATGTTAGTGCAAATACTTCTTGGAAATTTTTGGATATGCTAGGTGTTTCCAGTGTTTCTACCATCGTGTGTCCTCTTGCCGCGATCGATGGAGGCGTTGCTAGTCTTGCTAAGGCGTTAACCCTTTTGTTTTGATCTCTGGGGATGTGTGTTATGTTGTAAAAAGAGAATTTACTCAATAGTGCCTTTACGTATCCTAGGTATGCCGACAACTGTGCTCCTCGTGCTTCGAAGTCCCCAGTTACGTGATTTACCGTTAGTTGGGAGTCGCTGAATATGTTGACATCTTTGGCCCCGGTGTCGAGGGCGAGTTGCAATCCGACAATCAAAGCTTCGCATTCGGCCTCGTTGTTGGATGCTGGGAATGCGAATCGCAGGGCGTATTCGGCGTAGGTTCTGCCGGGGCCGGTTAGGATTGCCCCTGCCCCTGCTGCTATCGCTGTTTTTGATCCGTCTACATATAGGTTCCAATGCGACGACTGTACTGGCGGGAGCGGAGGTACTGGCGTTGTAGGGGCAATGTGCAGGCTTTTGGATGTGACTGGTTGTTTGACGCTGGGGTGAGTTCTGCTATGAAGTTCGCTATCACCTGACCCTTTATCGCTCCTCTTGGTTGGTACTTGATGTCGAACTCGCTTAGTTCTATTGCCCACTTGTTAATCTCCATGAGTGGTCAGGGCTTGCTAGAACTTGACGGAGCGGTTGGTCCGTTAGAACGTGGATGGTGTGTGATTGGAAGTATAGTCTCAAGCGCCTTGCCGATATTATGAGTGCTAAGGCCAATTTTTCTAGCGCTGGGTACTTCATTTATGCTTTGTCCAGTCCTTTTCCCGCGAAAAATACTGGCATTTTCGTGTCCGTTTCCCGCCTGACCAGGGCGGAGCTAACGGCGGTTATCGAAATGGCTAAGTAGATGTATAAGATTTCACCTGGCACTGGGGATGAGAGGAATGGAATGTGGGCGAGATACTACTTGATGGCGGATAGTGCTGCTTCACACTCGTCAGTTCATTCAACCGCTTTCTTCTTTGTGACCCTTATCGCTTTGAAGAACGGATTGCATTTGTTGGTGTATCGTGAGATAAATCGAGCTAGTGACGCCAACTTTCCGGTTAATGCCTGGAGTTCTTTCTTCGTTACCGGACGTGTTGTGTCTAGAATGGCCTTGACCTTCCCTGGGTTGGCCTCTATCCCCCTTTGGCTTACCATGTATCCCAAGAATTTGGTTGCCGTTACCCCGAAGATACACTTCGCCGGGTTGAGCCTCATCCCGCTGTTGATGAGTGTATCTAGTACTGCTTTTAGATTTTTAATATGGTCCTCCCGATATCTACTTTTTACTATTAGGTCGTCGACGTAAACTGCAACCGTGTCGCTGTCTAATGGGGCCAGTAGCTCTGCCATGAATCTTTGGTATGTTGCTCCTGCATTTTTCATTCCGAATGGCATGACATTGTAACAGTATAGTCCCCGATCGGTGATAAAACATGTTGCCTCGGCGTTTGCTGGGTGCATTTTGATTTGGTTGTATCCGGAGTAGCAGTCTATTGTTGACAGGAGTTCGTGGCCACTGGTGGCGTCTGTGAGTTGGTCGATTCTTAGTAATGGGAAGGAGTCTTTTGGGCAGGCTTTGTTGACGTCGGTGTAGTCGACACACATCCTCCATTTGTTGTTGCTTTTCTTGACCATGACGATGTTTGAGACCCATGCTCGGTAGTGGACCTTTTTGATGAATCCTATATCGAGAAGCTTGGTTACATCTTCCTGCATCATGGTGTACTGCTCTTCATTGTAAGCTCTGCGCTTTTGTTTTTTTTGGCACAACGTCTGGTGAGATTCCTAACTTGTGTGAGACGATGTCCGTTGATACTCCTGGCATGTCGACGTAAGACCATGCGAATACGGCGCCGCATTCTCTGAGAATGTTGACGAGGGCGGTTTCGGTCGTTGAGTCAAGGTTGGTTCCTATTCTGATCGTTCGCTCAGGGTGCTCATCCGATATTGGGACGAGTTTCGTTGATTCCTCTTCGATGGGTCGAGCCATGAGTGGTCTTTCCCTCGGATCGTCTGGAGCCTCTTTTGATATGTTGTTTTTAAGTACGCACACCTCTCGTGCCAGGTAGTTGGCGCTTCCCTGTGATCCGGGTAATGTGGGCGTTGTTCCCCTGATGGTGCATACACCGTTGGGCGTAGGGAATTTCATCGTCAACATCCGTTGTGATATGATAGCGTTGATCCTGTTTAGTGTATTGCATCCGATGATGGCATTGTAGAATGATGGGCCATCGACCACTAGGAATTCGATATGTGTTTCCGCGCTGTAGCTTTCCTACCCTAAAGCGAATCTGAGGTAGTCACTTCCCAGAGGTTGGATCTGATCGCCGGAGAAGCTCACTAATGGATGGTGGTTCTTCCTCAGTTTGGACGGAAGTCGCTCGAGTGCTTCGTATGCCGGTCGAAATATGACATTGACAGACGATCCTGTGTCTACGAGACATCGTCTAACGCTGCATAGGTCGATGATGATGTCGATTAGAAAGGGGTAGTCTTCTGATACTGGCGGTCTCCCCTGTTCCTCGGATTCGTAGAACGTGATGGATCCCCACCCAGTTTTGGTGGTCTTGGCCGGTCCCTGCTGCAGGCTGCATACTGCTCGCTCGTTTCTTTGTTCTGTTTTGGACTTGCCGCCCATGATGGCATTGATCCTTCTGATGCTGTCGATGTTCGCTACCACCGTTGTAGACGGGATGTGGTTCCCTGCTCTAAATGCTGATAGGTTCCCTTTTTCCAACTGTGCTTCTACCGCCTTCTTCACACCGTGACATTTTTCCGTATCGTGTGATTCGTTTTGATGGAAACTTACACCACTTCCTCATGTTTCTGTACTCTGTTGCCCGATATGATTTTTTGGGTAAAGTGAACAGTTCTGGGTGAGCCGTTAGGATGTCGGCATATTTGGTGCTCAATATGCTGAAGACTGGTTGCGGTAGTGGTGCCGCATGGTTGTGGGGTTGGTCGGTCCTTTCATCTCGTGACCGTTTCTCGTTGTTGGCGTAGTTGTGCCTGCCGCCGTTATGTCTCTGACTTCCTTCGATTCTTCGACTGTTTTGCTTCCACCCCTGTCGGTCATGGTCGCGTGGTCCGCTTTTATATATAGATGACGTCGCTCGTGGTGGTTCTTGTGCGCGGGGGGGGGGCTCTGTACATTGGTTATTGTGGTGTTAGTGAATGTGTTTACTTGTTGTGTCGGTATGGAGTTGGAGCCGAAAGTTTGCAATTCTAGCTGGGCGTGTGACGTCACTCGGTCGAGTAGGTCGCCGTATGTGACTGTCGGGTTCTCGTTAAGTTTCCAAGTCAGTGATCTGGGTTGTAGTGCGTTCCTGAGTACGCAAAAGGCCGAATCGTCGGAGATGCCTCGGTAGTTAGCGATGGCGGTGTTCTATCGTGAGATGAACGTGGATAGCCCCTCTGAGGGTTCTTACCGAATAGCATGTAATTGATTGTAAGTTAGTGAGCAACTGGCTGATGTTATATATCGCTTTAAAAAGGCTCTAATAAGTTATGGAAAAGATTTTATGGATTTTGGTGGTAGGCTGAAGAGCTAGCTGAGTGCCTCGCCGGTGAGGCTCTCCATGAACAGGTAACGGTTTGTAGCGTCGTTATATCCTCTGCCGGTTGTCGCTGAGGTGAAGATGTCGATGTGGAGGGAGGGGTCCATTTTTCCCTTGTATCGTTCCAACTTGACCTTGGCTAGCGGGTGTCGTCCTCGGCGCATGATATCGGCTGAGAACGGTTCAACGCGTACTACCGGGAGTGTGCGGTTGAGGTAGCTTGCTTCGGGTTGCGATAATTATCGTATCATCGCTTCGAGGCCGACGATTCGTGCCGCCACACCTGTATCGACCTGATTGTTTGCTACTAAGATGATCTTGTATCGTGGTGGCGGTGGTGGTTGTGCCCACTCGGGTGGTACTGGGGTGCATGCGACGTTGTTCAGCTCTGGCTCGAGATTGCGTTGTAGCCTATCTATTTTCGGGGGTGATTCTGCTTCCCGTAGGTGGTGGGGTCGAAGCGATGATAGGATGTCCGTTTCTCGATGTCGGGCCACCTCGTGAGGTTCCATGCATTCGGAGTCAGCCGTTGATTCTGAGTTGAGTCGGCGACTCTTCGAGGCTCTCAATCTTGCCTCGGCCCTGATGTATCGCTGGTGTTCGAACTCTCGGGCCTTTTCGAGCTTGAGGCATTTTTCCATGGCTATTTCATATCGATGTTCCATATCGCCGATGTACTTATGTGTGTTACCAATGGTATCCTGATTTTGTGCGACGTGCTGCTTTCCTGGCCGTTGGATGAGCAAGGGTTGTCTGCCGTGTTCGTTCGTGATCGGTGTTTGGTGATGGAATTCTTGTTGAATACCGGGCATTATGCCTAGTGTTAGGCTGGTGTCCATGCTCGTCGCTTGCTGTGAGCTTCGTGGTTGGGAAAATAATTTTCGGTGTGCAGTTTCCCACAGACAGCGCCAATGTTAATACCCGATACCGATATCGATATCGGCGTATTGAACAAGAAGACCCTAGTGTCTGGGAAATAGTGCTGATATTGTTTAGAGTGATATCGCTGTCATTTTGCTTTTAATATCGCTCCTCTATCATCTGTATCCAAGTCGCTCTCGCTGCTAAGACCAACCACAGTTAAGGAGAAACGGGAGTGACCCGTCTTCAACCCTCCGATGCCTAAGTCAGGAGCGATATGTAAGTTTTATAGAATAACGGCGTGACTGAGTATTGGATGCGTACCATTTAATGCTGAGCTGACCGGTATATATAGGTGGTTGAGACCCTGGTCTTTACCATTTGTTCGATATGGGATTAGTGTACCATTTTTGCTGAGATGTTTTCTGGCCGGTTTCTCGCTTGGCGCGTGGGCGCTGTCTCTATCGATATAGAAGTCGGGTTGGTCATCGAAGTTGGAGCTATCTTACCGGTGGTGGCTGTCATGTTAGTGGTGAGATACAATTATAATTATGATTAAGTCGTTAAGTACGCACTAAGTAAGGTGATAAACTAAGCATATGTACATGTTTAATTGCTGAAACCGCCAGCCTGAATAGGGGCAGTGGCATTGAGAGATGGTTGGGCTTGGTTGTATGGGCCGTTTTGGGCTGGTTTGGTCGGAGGCCCAAGTGCCAATTTTAATTTTGTTCCCAGTGTAAAACCTTTGCACGTGGAGTAGACAGGTAGCTTTTGCTCACGTGGCCAAATATACACCACCATCACGAGAAACTGTTTCCTTTTGACATGGACCGGCTTCTCGCATCCTCCGAAGTCTGAATGCGATGAGCATTCTCCCCACGTCACCAGCGTTTTGGGCGAGTCCGAGTTTGGATGTTCTGATGATGCTCGGACGTGGCGGTATATGCAGACGAGTGTTCGTGTTTGCTTTGCTTTTCCGGACGTACGTTAAACTCTCTTAACGGAGTTGGCATGGTGATTGATAAACTAACGACAGAGGCATTCGAACTTGACATTTATGAGGCATAGCTAGCGAAAGAAATATGCAAACCAAGAATACTTATCTCTTGAAGTGACGGGGTGTCAAGATGTTGCTCGGCGTCGGCCTGAGCTTTTTGGATACTGGTGTTTGTACGTGGTCTCAACTTGTCAAATATTTCTACTAATTTTCAGAGTCCTTAATAGAAGTAAAAAAAGTAAATACACAATAAAATAAAATGCAATAAGTAAAAGAGTTTGAACAATCTATCTCACCTAAATCCTATATATAGTGATTCACCGAATTCGGCTAGTCCACTAAATTTTCACTAGAAGTCTGAAGCTTTGATAAAGGCTTAAGTAAAAATTACATGAGAGTGATGAAGTGTAGTGGAATATGAATAAATGGGTAGTGCATCTAATATAGGGCAAAATGAAGCTATTGAGGCTCTTTCTCTTACTTTGCTCTTCTTCTCTTTGCTATTTGGAGGAGTTGCCTTGATGCTTGATAACTTACATAAATTAGTGGCTAAGTAAACTTAATTAGACTATACATGTATGTATACCAACAAAATTCACGCTTTCTATTGTTCTGGTATTAGAGGAATCTTATCAGTTCATCTCACTTCTTCTTTCTCATAGATAGAGCATCATATCATTCGTATCCACTATCAGTATCTTGTTGGTAATGACACATTGACACGTGACAAAAAAAAACACAGCATGGCTAGTGATAGGTGACGGTGTTTCTGCCTATCTCAATTTGTTGTCTAGCAGAGTAGCAGATAATGTTTTCCTAGTTTGTAAGGTTTCTTCTGCCCTTTTATTTTGTAGTCTAGCAAAGTTACATGTCAATCAGCTCCACGTACGCAGTGACCTAGATAGATAATAGTAGTGACTATATATAGTAGAGCTGCTGTTAGGTGCCAAAGCTTGGAGTGAGTTGCACCGTAGATATATACTGAAGTCACAAACATGGAGGAAGGACTATTATTATCTAGAGGCAATGATCAATTAGAGGAGAAAAAAGGAGGGTCAAGTAGTTCTAGTATTCTAACATGGTTTTCGTTGTTCGAAGAAGCCAAGAGGTTGGCTTGCATAGCAGGACCAATGGTTGCCGTGACTATATCCCAGTTCTCCTTGCATATCATAACGATGATGATGGTTGGTCACCTCGGTGGGCTAGCTCTCTCCAGCACCGCCATAGCCCTCTCGCTAGCTGCGGTCACTGGTTTCAGTCTCTTTGTAAGTCTTTCATGTATTCCTTTTTCGGCTCTTCTTCTTTTGCTTCATGCTTTAAAGCTGCTAGCTCATTTCTTGCTTTCATCCATTTTGCAACTATGTTGTTTCCACAGTCAGGATTGGCTAGTGCACTGGAAACTTTATGTGGGCAAGCTTATGGAGCTGAGCAATATCAGAAACTTGGACTTCAAACTTACACTGCCATATTTTCTCTTTACTTAGTTTGTCTCCCTTTCTCTTTGATTTGGATATTTATGGCGCATATACTGATTTTCATGGGCCAAGACCCTGCAATTTCGCGCGAAGCTGGAAAATTCACACGTATTCTTCTGCCTGCTCTCTTTGCTTATGCAACTCTTCAACCACTTGTTAAGTACTTTCAGACACAAAGCATGATACTTCCTATGCTTTTCAGCTCTTGCGCAACACTTTTGTTCCACATTCCTCTTTGTTGGATCCTAGTTTTTAAGTCGGGACTAGATAACCTTGGAGGAGCAGTAGCATTGAGTATTTCCTACTGGTTGAATACAATTTTTCTGGGATTGTACATGAGATTCTCTTCTGCATGCTCAAAAACTAGAGCTCCGATTTCTAAGGAGGTATTCCTAGGAATTGGACAGTTCTTTCACTTTGCCGTTCCTTCTGCAATAATGTTATGGTACTTCTATTCTTCCTGTATTCCTAATATTTTTAATGAACATGGTATCTTTAGTTTTTGGCATCTTTAAAGTCCTCGTTTATTTTGTTGATGGTTGTAGCCTTGAGTGGTGGTCATTTGAGTTGCTTATTCTGCTGTCTGGTCTTTTACCTAATCCCACTCTTGAAACTTCAGTGTTGTCTGTATGGTAAGTTTTTCAACCTTGTTCCAGTTCAGAAAAAGAGAAAACTCGGATGAAAAAATAAGAAGTTTCAGTCAAGTTGTAGTCAAGTTTGATTTAATCGATTTTTGTTGACAGTCTGCAAACTCTTTCGACACTCTACTCAATACCCTATGGATTTGGTGCGGCAGCAAGGTATGTGTCGAAACAGATACACCAAGAGATGGCACATATTTTGTATACCATAGTGTTAAAAGAACTTTAGTTTAAGTTTGCTTAAAGAGATCTCAGTAATAAATATCTCCTGTTTTCTTGAGCATTTTGCAGTACTAGAGTTTCAAATGAACTAGGAGCTGGTAACCCTGGAGGTGCACGTATAGCTACTTGTGCTTCCGTGATTCTTACAGTCGGAGAAGCTAGTGCAGTAGCTATAACCGTCTTTTGCTGCCGGAATGTGTTTGGATACCTCTTTACCAACGAGGAAGATGTCATCATTTATGTCAGAACCATGGCTACTCTACTTTGCTTGTCTATTATAGTAGACAGCTTGCAAGGGGTTCTATCAGGTACCTTGCTTTCTAAGTTTTAAGAAGGAAGTTGGTTTATTTATCATGGCAATGTTTGTCACTGGTTAAATATTCAGGTGTAGCTAGAGGATGTGGGTGGCAGCATATAGGGGCTTATGTAAACCTTGGGGCATATTATCTTTGTGGTATTCCAGTTGCTGCTACATTAGGTTTTTTGATGCAACTAAGAGGAAAAGGGCTTTGGATTGGAATACTGTTTGGAGCTTTTGTCCAAGTCACTCTACTTGCTATTGTAACAACTCTTACAAACTGGGAAAAGCAGGTTTCTTTTCAACCATTTATACAATCGATACTTGCTTCGTTTGAACTTGTTGAGCAGACTCTTTTATGTTCATTTCTTAACATTCCAGGCAATTAATGCAAGGAGGCGGATATTTGAGGGAAGCTCTCTTATCAAATCTGTGGACAAGGTTTTGTGCCATCATGGAGAGCTCGATCAATGAGTTTCTCATGAGAAACTAGCTAATGTGAATGAGCATTAGCTTGTCCTTACAGTTGTAGCACATGGTAATCGAGCCATTTGTATGCGGCTGATATGAATTGAGCAGCCCGGGATTGAAGTGCTTTACTATGATCTTAATTCTCCTAATGCATTCTGGTATTACCGAGTACTAGAGGGAGTGGAGGACTTAGCCTTATGCCTCTCTCCATTCTCTATGGCTGGAATTTTATCTACACAAGATGTATTGAGAGTTGTTGAGATGCTGATTCAGTATACTATATAGATTCATATCTTCTAACTTGAGTTGGTGATGACTGATGAGTGATGACCATTGAGATCGACAATTATTCCATCAGAAAACAAAAACAACCTGACAAATAATATCAAATTAATTTGAATAGTGCAGAGTCAGCCCCCAGAATATGTTGTATTCTAGCAAATAAAAGTTTTGTATTCTTACATAACAACTTGCTTGTATTGTATTCTGTTTACATCTTTGCGTTTGCAAGATTGGCTGTACAGTATTTAATCTTTCTTTCATACGTAATGACTAATGACAGATCTATGCTGCATAATATAAATAGTGTTGTTAAGTATATATATATATACCAAAACATTGAGTGAGCTGCACTGCAGATACTGAAGTGACTAAAGATGGAAGAGGGATTGTTATTGCCAAGAGGCAAAGATCTACTAGAGCATAGTACAGGGTCAGATTGTACTAGTAATCTAACATGGCATTCGTTCTTCGAAGAAGTGAAGAGATTAGGATGCATAGCAGGACCATTGAGTGCTGTGGTTCTATCCTAGTACTTATTGCAGATAATTTCCATGATGATGGTCGGTCACTTGGGTGAGCTAGCTCTCTCTAGCACGGCCATTGCCATTTTGCTAGCTGGAGTTAGTTGCTTTAGTCTCTTGATTTACGCATTTTAGGCGTATTAATTAATATATTCTCTACATTTTTACTTTGTTAATTATTTAATTTTATTAGTTTTAATTCATTTTGTTGTTTTTAGGTTTTTGTCAAAAGAGACAGAGTAAAGAGGTTTACAAGCATTCGAGGCGTGGAAAAATGGAGCAAAAAGAGGAATGAAGAAATGTTGCCGAAATTCCATGCATCTTGAAGAAGAACAAATGAAAACGATGCAAATAAAGAAAGAAAACATTCCTCCTACGCGATCCAGGAAAGCACAACCTTGCCGAATTAATAAAGGACCATTGGGCCAAATTTTTGAAAAATATTCCAAGATGATATGGATATGATTTGAGGCCCAAAATATGTGCAATTAAATTGTATTTTCGGACAAGAAGAATTGGATAGCAAGAAATTCAAGATTTGATGAGATTGAGATTAAGAAAATATGAAGTTACAGGACAGCAGACTTCTACAGGCTGTAGAAATCGTGGATCAACTCCAATTTAGGTGATTAAGGAAGGTATTTTATAGCCGTCGAAAATATTTTTCTAATGCCGCAAGAATCATGCAATTAGGATATGTATAACTCAAGAAAATTGCGTTTTACTACAGGATGTCAGATTTTACCGAAATTAATGTGGACTTCTTGTTATGGTAGGAAACAAGTTACCCTTCTCCTATATAAATGGGAGCTCGGCCTCAAAGCAGATCATCACTTATTTCTACGTCTAAGCTCTGCCAAACACTCTCCTCCTCCCCACAAATTAAGCCGACATCCTCAAGAAGCCGACTACACCATCATAACGCCGCATCTCTTCTTCCATCGACGTATAGGAAATTCTGAGCGTCTTCCACCAAATAAATCTAGTACTCTTGAGTAGCCTTAGGGAATTCCGAAGCTATAAAAGTGTAACCATGATCTCTTTACTCTGTAGTCTCTTTTTGTGTATTAATCTTGGTTGTGTGTTTTGGATGATTTTATTTGGTTTCATGAATTATATGTCTTTCAATAAATCTTCCATGTGTTTTATTACTTTTATTCGAAACTTGCATGTGTATTAGGTTCTTAATGCTTTGATCTTAGATATAGGGGATTCCGAGTCTAAATTAATGGTGTATAGGGGATTCCGAGCACAAAATATGAAATATGCATGTGTTTTGAGAATTTGAGTGATAGAATTTCGTAGGTTGTTGAGAGATGTATATATGCCATGTTTGAGTGAAGGTAAGGAATAAGATGATCACTTGTAAATAATAGATTAGTATTTTATTTTCGGGTCAAACATGTTTAGAGTCTAGAGTTCTGGATTGTTTGCTTGTCTATGAGTAAAGTATGTTAGAAGTTTAGGATCTTGATATGTTTGAACCATAAAGCCTTAAATTCCATAGATATTAAAAACCAACTTATAAACCCTCCATACATTTACTTTTCTATTTATAAACGTCGTCATGCATTAGTACCCTCAATCCCCGGTTAAGAACGATTCCTACTTATCAATGTTACATCTAAGAAAGGTTTTAAATTGCATACGTGTGAGATATGTGTTGAGTGTCTATTTTGTGTTAATAATTGATGCATGTTTTACGAATATCATCTCTTTGTAAGTCACTTTCACCTTTTTAATTTCTGTAACTTCTTTCTTGAATCTGTTCAGTTCTTGCATCCCACCAATGTGAATCTACAATTTTGATGTCTAACTATATTAAAGTGCTCATTAAACTTGTACCGGTTCTTCAGTGACTAAATATATTTTGTAACTTGCTACTTGAACAGTTAGGAATGACTAGTGCACTGGAAACTTTATGTGGGCAAGCCTATGGAGCTAAGCAATATCAGAAGCTTGGACTTCAAACATACACTGCCATATTTTGTCTCAACTTAGTATGTCTCCCTTTATCTCTGATATGGATTTATATGGAGGACTTGCTAATTCTTATGGGTCAAGATCCTGTCATTTCTCGTGAAGCTGGAAAATTCACAATTTGGCTGATACCTGCTCTATTTGCTTATGCAACTGTTCAACCACTAAATAGATACTTTCAGACACAAAGTTTAGTTTATCCAATGCTCATAAGTTCTTGCGCAACGTTTTTGTTCCATGTTCCTCTCTGTTGGTTCCTCGTGTTCAAGTCTGGACTTGACAACTTGGGGGGAGCATTGGCAATCAGGATTTCGTTTTAGGTGAATGTGATTTTTCTTGTACTATACATGAAGTTTTCATCTGCATGTTCAAAAACTAGAGTTCCATTTTCTAAGGAGGTATTCCAAGGAACTCAAGAGTTCTTTTGCTTTGCGATCCCTTCTGCAGGAATGATATGGTGGCACTCTTCTCCTTGCATTCTGGTTTCAGAAATAGGTTTATGAATTTACATGTATACATATGTGAGATCCTTAATGTTGACTTTCGTGTTCTTGATAATTGTAGCCTTGACTGGTGGTCATTTGAGCTGCTCATTTTGCTGTCTGGTCTTTTACCAAATCCAGCTCTTGAAACTTCTGTGTTATCTGTATGGTAAGTATTTTACCTGTGTTCTAATTAAGGAGAAATTTTTCAATGAACTAAGTAAACTGTTGTATCTTCTTTTACTGAAAATGACTTTTATTTACAGTCTACAGACCATTTCAACACTATTCTATACCATATGCACTTGTGATAGTCGCATATTTATGCGTTTATTTGGTATTTAATTTGTTCCCTATATTTAGTTTATTATTATTAATCGAGTGAATTAATTATGTTTATTTGCTTTTAGGTATTTTGGAGATTAATGAAGAAAATGAAATTAAATAATATATTTTGAGAGTTATTGTGGAAGAGGAAGACTTACGAGGTGTAGGAAGTGCACATGAGTTTTGCTAGTTTAATTAAACTAGCTAAATGATATATTTTTATATATTTGCTGCTTGGCGAGGAGGTGCTTGGCGAGCTGTTTGAATTATGAGATTAATTAATGAAGTGGTGTTTGACTTGGACCTTGAGAAGAAGTAGAATTGGAGTTGGAAACTGCATGCACGTGGGCTAGCTAGGATGATTAACCTAGCTGCATGCTTATATATATATAGCTTGATAGCTAGTTGAAGAGGAGGGAGTGGGTGGCGAGAGAAGAGAGAGAATAAGAGAAAAAGACAAAAGAAAAGAAGAAGAAGTGGAAGAAAATGGAGGAGCTGTATTGCAAGCCTGCGATCCCGACGGGGATCAAGAGTTTATTTCTTCTCCTTCTTTTGTTTATCTTTCATGAATTCTTTGATGTTATTATTTAAGACTATGAGTATCTAATTTTCCTTTGTTAAGGGGCTGCTTGAAGCCCTGTACATGAAGTCTTTTTAATGCATACACTTTAATCTAGTTTTGCATATTCTTTGAATGAGGTTTCTTTCTCTGAATGATTCACCGTATGAATTCTTGTATGTTTGCTTTGGTGGCCAACTTAGTATGCATGTTAGGGTTCTAGTTTCATGAGATACGGGCGACTGAAGATAATTTCTTCCACCGGATTCTCTATAGTGATACGCCGATTTTACCGTCGGGTGATTGAAACCCTAGATCTAGCAGGACACGCCTATAGTGTACCTGTGAACCCTTGTAGCTTTTCAAACATTTTCTAGAGTTTAATGCTTTCTTCTTTGTAAACCTTGGGGTCCATGACTATGGGTTCAATAGAGGAATAAATGTAGGGGAGGTCCATGACAAACCTGCATAGGCATAAAGATTAGGTAATAGGATGTGGTTGTAACGATCAACTCTTCCTGAGAACTTTTATTCATTGGATATGTGCATTAGGTTAAGTATGTGTTAGATAGATGGAATGACGGTGGTGGATTGCATTCCTCTTAACTCTTTAATCATATAGTTTAAAACCATTTGCATTCATTAGCATATTTACTTTCAGCATTTACTTTCTGCATTAGTTGTAGCTTAGCCGATTCAGTTCGGTAACCAAATCAACTCAGAAAACCCTCAAATTTTGTGTGGTAATCCGCCACTGTGTCTAATTTACTGTGTCCAAATTACGTAGCATTTGAGTCTGTCTAGCTTAGGTTCGCGTTGTCATTAGTGTACTGTAGTCGAGTCTGTTAGCATAGTAGTCTAGTGTTAGGATTTAGTTTCACCAATTCCTTGTGTTCGATAACCCCTATTTATCTTACTACATTGATATATCCAGGTTGTGAATATGGTATATTTGAGAGGTGTTTACTCGCCGAAGTATGACATAGATGTTCCATCAGAATACAAATGTTGTATACCTTACTGTAATAATGTAGTCAAGGTGCTTAAGCCTAACATCTGATATTTTTTCACATGGGGATTGTGCAGTACTAGAGTTTCAAATGAACTGGGAGCTGGCAATCCCAAAGGTGCTCGTACAGCAACTTGCGCCGGCATGTTTCTTACAGTTGCACAGTTGAGTATAGTAACTACGACCCTTTTTGTCTACCGACATGTATTTGGTAACCTCTTTAGCAATGACGAAAAAGTCATCGATTATGTCACAACCATGGCTCCTCTGATTTGCTTGTCTGTTATGATAGGCAGCTTGCAAGGGGTTCTTTCAGGTAATTAAGTTGCTCTTTCAACTTAAGAAATAAGTGCTTTAGTGTTTCAATTTGAACGTTACAAATCTTGTCGATCATGTTTAGGGTTTAGGTCAATGGCTTGACATTCAGGTGTTGCTAGAGGATGTGGGTGGCAGCACATAGGGGCTTACATAAATCTTGGAGCATTTTATCTATGTGGGATTCCAGCTGCTGCTACATTGGCTTTCTTGGTACAACTACGAGGCAGAGGCCTTTGGATTGGTATACAAGTTGGTGTTTTTGTGCAAACTACTATGCTTGCTGTTGTAACAACTTGTACAAACTGGGAAAAACAGGTATTTTTTTTCAATAATTTTGATCTTTCATGATCACCACCAATTTATCGCATGTTCTGACTTTTAGAAAGGGCCGAATAGGATTAACACTGGTCTCATTTGAACTTGCAGGCAAGTAATGCAAGGGCTTGGAAATTTGAAGGAAGCTCTCCGGTTGATAATGAATTTTGACAATAAGCAGATCAGCTCAGTGATGTTAGTTCTTGTAACAATTTATGAGGGAGAAGTACTAAAAGTCTAAAATGCAACATGGTGCATCTGAGCCTAAAATCCGAGACATGGCGTATCAGGGAAAAAAATATATGCAAGGATGAAGATATTATGAGAAGCTCTCTTGAAGTTTATGAAGTGCACACAAAGTTGTAAACCAGATTAGAATTTTGTAAATCTGAAATCAGCTTTGCTTCAGATGTGTTTCAGAATTTAAAATAACAAATAAACTTATGTTGTAGGATATTTGATGTTCCTAGTTATGGTGGAGATTACAGGATATGGCAAGTATAACTTATCCAGTATTGTAATAGGATTACTTTCCTGATTGTACCTTTTGTACTCTCCTATATATAGGAGTTGCTCCTTCATTAATAAAGACACAGAATTCATTGCTTCAAACTATTCTCTTCATATTCTTATTTCCTAAAACACGTTATCAGCACGAAGCCCTAAAATTGAGCACTGCCGCCGACTGCAATAACTGCTGTGATCCCGAAGAAAAAAAAGGAAGAAAAAGAATTGTTCTGTAATAAAACAACAAGTAAGTTTTATATACTCAGCTTTGTCTTTTCAAAATAACATACTCTTTTGGGAAATTTGAATTTTTCCGTAGGGATTTCGGGATAACATCATATCCCTCATTTCTACACCGCACATTTCTTGAAGGTGGGCATTCTTGGAACTAAGAGCGTTCCCACATGAACTAAGAGCGTTCATGAGTGAACCAAGAGCGTTCACAAAATCGATTGAACAAAGAGTGTTCATAAAAGCATCGATTAAAACGAACAAAGAGAGTTCGTAAGACCATATACATCAAAGTGAAGGTCTAATCCAAATATTATATTGGAAAACAAATTAGTTGTCGAGGAAGTCTCTAACGACTGCGAAACTAATACATCTTCTGTTTTCTCATGGTGTTTGATATGCAAAAGTGCATTGACACCATGCTCCCGGATCTAAAAGAGAAGTGGAATAGCATGTGGTTTTCCGACTTCAAGCAAATTGCATCAATCAACTATGAGATGCTTAAGCTTAGATCCATGCTCCAATTATGCGGAAAGCAATTGTAGAGCAAAATTTGATCGAGAAAATCCTCTACATAATCATAATTCAAGGCAAGTTGGAACTAAGAGTGTTCACTATGCGAATTATGAAAGTGCATCAAGAGAATAGCGCAAGGGGCGGAACCCTTAAATTAAGGGAATCTTGATGAGACAGTTTTTGGTCTCCACCACCGCCCACACAAGGAAGGACGCCATAAGTTGGCGCATGAAGGTCATGATCAATGACCATGATAGAGGAAGCGCCGGCCATAGAGGCCGTGGTGACCAAGGAAGCCATGGAGGCTGAGGTACCAATGCCAAGAGAGGCCAAGATAAGACGCATGATATTTTGAGAATAAATTCTCGAATCAAACGAGTTGTTTATTCTCAAAATGTTTGAGAAGTTAGATTTCGGAAGCTTTGGGTCAATAGGTATTGATTACCATTCATAAGCAATAGATATGAGGGGTCTATGGATTTCCAAGATCATCATCGTTATATTGAAACCACCCAATCCGAATCTACTTGATCCTTGAACACATCAGTTTTCGGAACTGTTTTCTGCATACTATTGTAAAAATTATTCGACCTAGCTACAGGTCTCGAAAAATTATGAAAATTTGCAGAAGTGTTCAAGTACGTGTCTAGTTTGGGTATGCAAAATTTCGTTGCATTTCGACACACCAATAATTCGGAAGAAAATCAACAAGCAAGTGTGCTCAGATTTTACGAATTTTAAGGATCAAAGAAACAATGAAGCAGAAGATAGAGATGGACCAGAGGCTAATCTCATCAAGGCAAACTTCAAAATTGGCAGAGACTCAATTGCTGAGATACCGGATTTTGATTAGAGCTTTATGTTTTCCATTAATAAAGGCATGTGGCCTAAGTCTTATTATTGACATTGTAATTCGTCAAATTTCTGGATTAGTAAACTTTGATGTAACTCGTTGGCATTATTAATAAAGGCATTGTTTTGGCTTATTAATAATAGGCTTGTCTACATTTTCTGTGTAATATACATGTTTTGTGGTTGCTACAAATCTATCGTCTACTAGGGCTCACCTTAGTAACTTGTGATGTTTAGGACAAGAGATTTCGATAAAGGTATTTGAGCGGACTTTATGTCTCACCTACATTGATCTCTCTTCACCGGGTCATAAGTGAAAAGAGCTACCCAAACGACTTTAGATGTCCTAGCAAACTTACAAATTCGTCCATGTATCTATTGGGATAGCTAAGAGTGCTATAAATCCCCAAAATCGCAGAAAACAGAATCTGCTGCACTATCAGACAGCTTCGACAATGAACTGAGATTTTTTCAGAAATATTCAGCATATGAGTGGCATATGGATGAAAAGGTACGGATGTCTAGTTTTCAGAACTACCTCCGGATTGTCGATAACTAATTTCTAGAAAAAGTTATACCTGTTTTACTGGACAAAGGTCAGAAACAGGGCACAACAGAATCTGCTCTGCAGATCAGTTGACATCGACGACAAACTGGAATTTTTCCAGAATAAACCAACATATGTATGGCATATGGCTGAAAAGATATGGACTTCTAGTTTTTATAACTATGTCCATCTCGTCGATATTTATTTTCTAGAAAAAGTTATGCCTATTTTACTAGACAGAGGTCTGAAACCGACATAACGTATTTGGCTGTGCAGATTGCTTAGCTTTGACATGAATCTGGGATTGATTCAAAATGATCCAGCATATGAGTATTATATGCTCGAAAAGCTACGGATATCTAGTTTCTAGAACTTCATCCAGAACATCAAAAGCTATTTTCTAGACAAAGTTATGCCTATTTAAGTACTCGAAGGTCAGTTTGCCCGAGGAAGGCCAAAACCTGAGGAAAACTTGAGGGGGTGCTTCAATGGGTAGAAGGCATATCCCTAGAAAAAATTTTGAGTTAATTTTTCCGATCTTTCCTCATACAAGACTTGTTTTCTTGTAGGTATGTTTCCAGGAGAGCTTGAATGCCTCATTGATAGCGAAACCACACATACCATTCTTCGTCACAGACAACTCTTCATCGACTTTATGCCTTGTCGAACATCTCTAACCACAATGATGGGTGGGTCTTCGGATTTGATCCAAGGGCGAGGGAAAGCCCAACTTTTGTTGCCAAATGGAACAAAACTCATCATTGATAATGCTCTCTATGCTCCTAGGGTTCCCAGGACCCTACTGAGTAGTCGAGACATCCGAGCCAACGGATTTCATATCAATACTCATTGTGAGAATGGAATGGAATATATATGCATTACTTCTAGTGATTCTGGCAGAAACCGAATACTAGAGAAGCTCATGTGTCAGCCAAATGGGCTATGTATTACAACTATGAGATTTGTAGAGTCACACCATGTTATAAGAGATGACCTATGGGACTCAGACATATATATGCTTTGGCACGACAGGCTGGGACACCCAGGTCGTGATATGATGATCCGAATTTTGAAGAATTCAAACGGACATCCATTCTTTCGAGCGAAAGGAAGCAAGAACCAAAGAGCGGTTCACACAAACATGGAGGTGGGCACCAAGAGGGGTGGCGCCACCATCCATGGTCGGCCTCATACCGACACCTCCTCACCCAAGAGGAGACGACTTGACACCAAGAGTGGTGCTCTCGTCCCCTATGATGCTTCCCAAGTCCATGGAGACCTTGAGCAAACGCCAGCATCCTCACTGGTGATGTCTAATGCTCATTGCTCATTCTGCAAAGCATGCTCTTTAGCCAAGGTAGGAGCGAGACCCTCTTACGCTAAAGACACCAAAGAAAATATTCCATTCTTACAACGTATCCAAGGTGATATTTGTGGACCCATCCACCCATCATGCGGACCATTTAGATACTTTATGGTATTGGTGGATGCTTCGACACGCTGGTCACATGTCGCATTATTATCCACAAGAAATGCTGCATATGCTAAACTCCTTACCCAGATTATTCGTTTGAGGGCTCACCACCCCGATCATCCTATAAAGTCGACCCGTCTCGACAATGCTGGGGAGTTTACATCGCAAACATTCGATGATTATTGCATGTCCATCGGGATTGATGTCGAGCATTTAGTTCCCCATGTATACACCCAAAATGGTCTCGCAGAAGCCACCATTAAAAGACTTCAAATGGTTGGACGGGCTTTGGTCATGCGTACCAACCTACCCACTTCTGCTTGGGCTTATGCAATATTACATGCAGCAATGCTTATTCGTTTTAGACCCGCTACTAGACAACCATTTTCTGCGTACCAGTTGGTTACTGGATATGAGCCGAATATTTCTCACCTACGCATATTTGGTTGTGCAGTCTATGTGCCAATTGCACCACCTTTACGCGATAAAATGGGTCCTCAGAGACGAATGGGCATATATGTTGGTTTTGTTTCACCAACTAAAATCCGCTACTTAGAACCCTTGACAGGCGATCTATTTACCGCAAGATTTGCGGATTGTCACTTTGATGAGACAAACTTCCCGTCGTTAGGGGGAGGAAGGACACATGAACGACAGGAATTGTCATGGTCAGTCCCTAACTTGTCCCATCTTGATCCCCGCTCCTCACTAGCAGATAGTGAAGTAAGGAGAATTATAGAGCTTGGTAATGTAGTAGATTCGATACCTAATACGTTTGTTGACCTTGCTAAAGTGACAAGATCACATATACCTGCTGCAAATGTGCCTGCAAGGATTGACATCCCACAGGGAGGATGTCATGCCGCCACCCCTATGATGGGAGAGAGCAGCGCCGCCACACATGGTGGACGTGTGGTGGCTGAGGCCACGGTTCCCCAAAGGAAGAGGGGGAGACCTGTAGGTTCGATGGATACTCACCCTAGGAAGAGAGGGAGATCGGCACAACAAGATACATTGTTCATCAACTCTCAGAATCCATCTCATGAAATTATTCCTGACTACAGTTATGTCCTTGAGACAACCAATTTGGAAGGAGTTCCAACGGTTGATCTTAGTTCAGTGAATAAAGAAATTTCGATGAATTATGCTAGCATACATGAGATTTTGGAGAGAGAATCTATGATCATTGACGATGCATTTGCATTCTCAGTTGCACATGAACTCATAGAACATGATGACATCGAACCTCGATCTGTTGAAGAGTGTCAATAGAGATCAGATTGGCCCAAATGGAAAGATGCAATCCAGGCTGAAATAGATTCACTAACAAAGAGACAGGTGTTTGGCCCGGTAGTGCTAACCCCGTCAAGTGTAAAACCTGTAGGACATAAATGGGTCTTTGTTAGAAAGCGTAATGAGAATAATGAGGTTGTAAGATACAAAGCTCGCCTTATGGCGCAAGGTTTCTCACAACGCCCTGGTATTGACTACGAGGAGACGTATTCTCCCGTAATGGATGTCATAACATTCCGCTACCTTGTCAGTTTGGTAGTTTCCGAAAAATTGGACATGCAGCTAATGGATGTGGTTACTGCATATCTCTATGGGGATCTAGATTCAGAGATATACAGGAGAGTCCCTGATGGATTCGAATTACCCAAGTCAAGTAGCTCTAAACCACGGAGCGCATTCTCTATAAGATTGAGAAGGTCACTGTATGGATTGAAGCAATCCGGGCGTATGTGGTACAACCGCCTAAGTGAATACTTGATTGGGAAGGGATATGTGAATAACGAGCTATGCCCTTGCGTGTTCATTAAAAGAACAAGTTCCGGATTTGCAATAGTAGCAGTCTATGTCGATGATATGAATCTCATCGGAACCCTTGATGAATTAAGGGATACTGCGAAGTACTTGAAATCCGAGTTTGAGATGAAGGACCTTGGGAAGACACGGTTTTGTCTAGGCCTTGAGCTAGAACACCGTAGTAGTGGAATATTAGTCCACCAGGCTGCTTATGTCCGCAAGATGTTGAGAAGGTTCAACATGGACAAGGCACATCCTGCTAGCACCCCCATGGTAGTCCGCAGCCTAGATCCAGAAAAGGATCCATTCCGTCCAAGGGATGAGGACGAGGAACTGTTAGGGGCTGAAGTGCCTTATCTAAGTGCAGTAGGTGCATTACTGTACTTAGCTCAATGCACAAGACCAGACATCTCATTTGCTGTGAACTTGTTAGCTAGATTTAGCTCAGCGCCTACGCAACGTCATTGGACAGGCATTAAGAATATCTTCAGGTACTTGAAGGGTACGATAGATATGGGCTTGTTTTATCCCTACAAAGAGACAAGATGGAAAGCCACCGTATCGAAAGGACGTGCCATTGAAGATGGTGACGCCATTCCCTTTACCCCCTATACCAACAATCCTTGTGATGTGTTGACGGGTTTTGCTGATGCTGGATTTCTCTCTGATCCACATAAAGGTCGTTCCCAAACAGGATATGTCTTTACTATGGGAAACACTGCGATATCTTGGAGGTCTACAAAGCAGACCCTAGTCGCGACATCCACGAATCATTCTGAGATTATTGCTTTTCATGAGGCAATTAAGGAGTGTATATGGCTGAGGTCCATTATTACACATATTCGTGAGACTTGTGGATTGGGATCCACTACTGATGAACCTATATGCATTTATGAGGATAATGCGGCTTGCATTGAACAGATGAAGCAAGGTTACATCAAAGGCGACAATACCAAGCACATATCGCCTAAGTATTTTTATAATCAGCAACAACAAGAGTTTCTCAAGATCCAGATTAACCAAGTTCGATCTGAGAACAATGTGGCAGATTTATTTACTAAGTCATTGCCCAAATCCACATTCCAGAAGCATGTGAAGAGCATAGGGTTGCTCAGCTTGTCTAAGCTGCACATGAGCGTTTCTAAGTTGCTCAGCGTTGATTATTGGTATCAAGGATAGATGCAGACATCAGGGGGAGTCTAGCATACACATGAGCGTTTCTGAATGTGAAGGACACGTTGCACTCTTTTTCCTTGACTAAGGTTGTTTTTATCCCACTGGGTTTTTATTACTTAGCAAGTTTTTAATGAGGCAAGATAACTATGTGTTATATCATTGTCTACGACGATCTGCACTCTTTTTACTTGGCGAGACCGATTTTTCTCCTGCAAAGGTTTTTGGCTCGACAAGGTTTTTGATGAGGCACCAATGAAGCAAATGAAGAGGCATCACCACCATACACCGGCACAAGGGGGAGTGTTGTAGGATATTTGATGTTCCTAGTTATGGTGGAGATTACAGGATATGGCAAGTATAACTTATCCAGTATTGTAATATGATTATTTTCTTGATTGTACCTCTTGTACTCTCCTATATATAGGAGTTGCTCCTTCATTAATAAAGACACAGAATTCATTGCTTCAAACTATTCTCTTCATATTCTTATTTCCTAAAACAACTTATGTATTCTTTCTTGAATTGGAATAAAATGATTCTTACCGGTTCAGCTCATTTCTGCGGTTCTCAGAAAATTATAGAGCATCTTGCCACTTGAAACTGATCTTTAATTATTATTTTGTAAATAACAAGTGCTGCATGCCTGCATCATAAAATAAAGAGTTAAAGACTACATAATAAAAACTACCACTTAATTTATGGCGAGTGATTTTCTCACCAGAGAGATCCTGTGTCTTTTCTTGTGGCAATATAAGATAAGCAACAGTTAATTTTACCTTCTTTGTAGTCTAGCAAATAAAGCTCTCCCCTACCCTTTACATCATTGTTTAGTCTATCTAGTTTGTCAGATTGCTTCTAATGTTGAATATATGGTTGAATATGCTGCATAATATATATACTTTTCTGTAGAACTACAGAGGTATGATTGCAGTAATTTTGTCACACAGTTGTATGCTACAGACACAAACATGGAAGATGGATTACTATTACCAAGAGGGAAAGACCAACTAGAGCAAAGAAAAGCTACTACTTTAACATGGTGTTTGTTTTTCGAAGAAGTCAAGAAGTTGGGATGCATAGCAGGACCTATGGTTGCTGTGATCCTATCCCAGTACTTGTTGCAGTTTGTTTCGATGATGATGGTTGGTCACCTTGGTTAGCCATCTCCCTAGCCGGAGTCACCGGCTTTAGTCTCTTTGTAAGTCATAAATCTTCATCTTCACTTACTCAAATCCTTAATTTCTTGCTTTCATCCAACTGTGTTTTGATGGCTAAACATTGTAGAAATGATAATCAGCTGAAAATTCATTTCCATATAAAATTCATTAGTCCAGATATAATCAGCTGATAATCAGTTTTGATAGTACTAATTAAAATTTCAGCTTCAATTTCTATATAATCAGTTTTCATTAGTGCCTTTAGACCAGGACCACTTTATATTAGGGCTTTTGTTCATCAACTACTTTGTATTTTGTACATGAATAGTTCTACATAAAAGAAAAGTTTGTACACAGACTTGTGTGATAAGTCATAAAACTGCTCACGTGTTAATCTACAATGAGCTTACGTTTTAGTTGAAAAACTTGAAATTGTACTGGTGATCTGTTTTCTACTTTTCTTTGACTAAATAAACTTAGTAATCTGCTGTTTGTACAGTTAGGAATGGCTAGTGCACTGGAAACTTTATGTGGGCAAGCTTATGGAGCTAAGCAATATCAGAAACTTGGACTTCAAACTTACACTGCTATATTTTCTCTCAATTTAGTTTGTCTACCTTTGTCTTTGATATGGATATATATGGAGGACATACTGGTTTTCATAGGCCAAGACCCTACAATTTCGCACAAATCTGGAAAATTCATGATTTGGCTTATTCCTGGTCTATTTGCTTATGCAACTCTTCAACCACTGATTAGATACTTTCAGACACAAAGCTTGGTAATTCCAATGTTCCTAAGCTCTTGCGCAACGCTTTTGTTCCATATTCCTCTATGTTGGGTCCTAGTGTTCAAGTCTGGACTTGGTAACTTGGGAGGTGCATTGGCAATTAGCATTTTGTGTTGGGTGAATGCAATTTTTCTTGGACTATACATGAAGTTTTCTTCAACCTGTTCAAAAACTAGAGCTCCATTTACTAAGGAGGTATTCCAAGGAACCGGAGAGTTTTTTCGCTTTGCTATCCCTTCTGCAGTTATGATATGGTAGTAATTCTTCACCCTGACTCTTCTGTATTCAAAAAGAGGTTTACCTTTATGTTTTCTTCAAGTTTTGGTATCTCTAACTCCTTTCTTTTTTCTTTTGTGTTCATGTAGCCTTGAGTGGTGGTCATATGAGCTGCTGGTCTTGCTATCTGGGCTTTTACCAAATCCTGCTCTTGAAACTTCAGTGTTGTCTGTATGTATAGTTTTCTTTTCCTGTCCTGTTCAGGAAAAAAAGTTGTAAACTATTGGCCTAGTTAGATTTCTTTAGTAACAAAGATTTCATGTATAATGCTCTTTCAGACTTGGAAATAACTGCGCCGCAATGTTTCTTGCGGTCACCGAGACAACTATAGTAACCACAACCCTCTTTTGCTGCCGGCACGTGTTTGGTTACCTCTTCAGCAACGAGGGAGAAGTCATCGATTATGTCAGAACCATGGCTCCTCTAGTTTGCCTCTCTGTTATACTAGACAGCTTGCAAGGAGTACTTTCAGGTACACTGCTCTTTCAGACTTGGAAATAACTGCTTTCATGTTTTAGTTCAAAGCGTAACATGTTCTGTCAATGGGTTACTATGAAGGTATTGCTAGAGGGTGTGGCTGGCAGCATATAGGGGCTTACATAAAACCTTGGGGTATTTTATCTATGTGGAATTCCAGTTTCTGCTACATTGACTTTTTTGGTATAACCGTACAACTAAGAGGTAGAGGCCTTTGGATTGGAATACAAGTTGGTGCTCTTGTGCAAACCATACTTCTTGCTTTTGTAACAAGTTGTACAAGCTGGGAACAACAGGTCTGACCTCAACATACTTCTTGCTTTGTCAAGTGGATCTTTACGTTGCGTTTTTGATGTTTTAGGCAAGGAACGCAAGAGAGAGATTATTCGAGGGAAGCTCATTGCATTGACATTAACAAGGTATGAATCAGATTGAAATGAAGACATGAAGTAGAAATGTGCTAATGTTATTGAGCAAATTAACTGACCTTTAGCTTTGACAATGTATATGCACCTAGTCTTTTAGGCAATGAAGCATATTGGAATAACTCATCTGAATCTGATTGACTTGACCAGGTTTGTGGTGTCTACTCATAGCTATCAACAAATTGACAGAGATTACCTGCACTGCTGCACCAAAATGCGTATCAGCATGTACTACTGCACTATCTGTTTGTCAAAAATGTGTTCAAACTCAGCAATTTTGTCCTGAAAACTTACCCATTAGATGTTCATTTTCTATACATGCAAATGTTATTTGGTTCATTTTTTGGGTAACACACACACACACACACTGATATGATCTATTGATCAAAGCTAGGGTTTATCTGCACCCATATCTGGCTCCAATGCAACAACACTGAATTAGGAAAACTCAATGGGAAAGTGGACGCGTGGATTCTAACCACAATGCCAAAATAACACGGTGTCTCTTGCACACTTCCAAATCCTCTTTAGTCTCTGCAGAGCATCAAACAAAAATCTTATATAACAAATAGGACACTAGAACAAGGGCCAACACTGTCACGTCTCTTCAAACCTTAAATGTATAAACCCACATGATTAGAAAGAGATAGTGACAATAGGTGCATAAAACAACGGTCACAGAGAGAGAGAGAGAGAGAGAGAGAGAGAGAGAGAGAGAATTCTCAAAAAGGGTTGTTGATCAAAGAAACAGAGGACGGAGGAGAAGAAGGTGGTTGTAATCTAAACACGTCAAGATGCGGCGGCGGCGGTTTTGGTGGAGAAGTGAAGAGGTTAGGTTACATAGCAGGGCCTATGGTGGCAGTGAATTTGTCTCAGTACTTTTTGCAAATCATTTCGATCATGATGGTTGGTCATTTGGGTCAGATCTCTCTTTCCAGCACTGCTATTGCTATCTCCTTCTGTGCTGTCTCTGGCTTCAGTCTTATTGTAAGTCCTTGGTTTTTAGCAGTGACTTCAGTAGTACTATTAGGGTTGCATTGGTTTCTTGTATATTGAGACATCACAGATATTAACCTTGGAAGTTCTTCTAGTATTGTATGAACTAGGAAGTAGGTTATTATGTTATATAAACAGAGAAGGCAATGTTAGGTTAAGTGAACTAGCTAGCAATTGTTACTGTTATGTATGTTGTGTGATTTGTGCATATATGTTGAGCAGTTTGGAATGGCTTGTGGACTTGAGACACTGTCTACTCAAGCTTATGGAGCGCGACAGTATCGACAGCTGGGACTTCAAATCAACACTGCTATCTTTTCTCTAATGCTAGTTTGTCTACCTCAGTCTCTTGTGTGGTTTTACATGGGGAAGATACTAATGTGGTTGGGACAGGACCCTATGATTTCACATGAAGCTGGAAAATTTGCGAGGATGCTCTTGCCTGCGCTTTTCGCTTATGCACCACTTCAGCCACTTTGTAAGCATCTTTAGACGCAAAGCTTAATCGTTCCATTGCTCTTAAGCTCTTGTGCATCTGTGTGTTTTCGTGTGGTTTCTATTGTGTGTGGGTTTCACACTTGCTCGCATAGTCTTGCTCGCGTACTCTCGCTCGCTTACGGTTGCTCGCATGACCCATGTGATGTGCACCTGAAGTGCATGAGTCGTATGTTAGAAGTTTGGATTGGTGTTGTAGCGTACGTAAGAAGCTTGGTGGTGTTTGGCGAGGAACAGTGTTCTTGGCGAGTAAGTTAGCTGTTAGTGAGAGAGTTGTATAAAAACAGAGTATTGAGAGCTTTTGTGTATCCCTCTTGAATGTGTGCAAACTGTGGGTAGTTTTAGGGATTTGTTTGTAACCCTATTCTCTCTTTGTAACCTCCATTGATAGTGAAGATTCTCCCTGCTGCTCTATGAACGTAGAATATTGCCGAACCACGTATATCTTGTGTTTTTGTTCTTGTCTTCTCATCTTCTTTGTGTTGATTGAGTTGTTTGCTGTTTTGATTTGGTTCCCTTGGTATTGTGTTCATCTATGTATTTTGTGCACTCCCAACACAACAAGTGGTATCAGAGCTTTGGCTTAGATCCAGTTGAGATAGATGGCAGATAATAGAGGTGAGGATGTCAACCCATTTGGTGGAGCTGAGAGCTCGAATGTTACGAAGACGACGGTTCAAAATGCAAGGTTCAAGGTGGAGAAATTTGATGGTACAAACAACTTTGGAATGTAGCAATGTGAGGTGAGAGATATGTTGACACAACATGAGTTAAATGTTGCTTCAGAAGACAAATCTCAGTCGATGTCGGATACCGATTGGAACAAGATAAACAAGATGCCTTGTTCGTCTATTCGTTTGTGTCTTGCAAAGCCTCAAAAGTTTGATGTGATGAGGGAGACGAGGTTAAGGGTTTGTGGCAGAAGCTTAAAAACAACTACATGTCGAAGCATTAAGAACCAAATACACATTTAAGATCAAAGCATTAAGAACCATGATTGATTTAGACTCGGAATCCCCTATATCTAAGATCAAAGCATTAAGAACCAAATACACATGCAAGTTTCGAATAAAAGTAATAAAACACATGGGAGATTTATTGAAAGACATATAATTCATGAAACCAAATAAAATCATCCAAAACACACAACCAAATTTGATACACAAAAATAGACTACGGAGTAAAGAGATCATGGTTACACTTTTATAGCTTCGGAATCTCCTAAGGCTACTCAAGAGCACTAGATTTCTTTGGTGGAAGACGCTCGGAATCCCCTATACGTTGGTGGAAGAAGAGATGTGACGTTATAATGGTGTAGTCGGCTTCTTGAGGATGTTGGCTTGATTTGTGGGGAGGAAGAGAGTGTTTGGCAGAGCTTAGGCGTAGGAATGAGTGATGATCTGCTTTGAGGCCGAGCTCCCCTTTATATAGGAGAATGGTAGGTTGTTTTCCTAGCATAACAAGAAGTCCATATTAATTTCAGAGAAATATGACCTCCTGCAGTAAAACGCAATTTTCTTGAGTTATACATATTCAAATTGCATGATTCTTGCGGCATTAGAAATATTTCCGAGGGCTATAAAACACCTTTCTTGATCACCTCAATCGGAGTTAATATGCGATTTCTATAGTCTGTCGAAGTCTGCTGTCCTGTAACTTCAGATTTCCTTCCTTTTTAAGTATTAGGAATCTCAATCTCATCAAATCTTGGATTTCTTGCTCTCCAATTCTTCTTGTCCAAAAATACCATTTAATTTCACATATTTTGGGACTCAAATCATATCCATATCATCTTGGAATATTTTTCAAAAATTTAGCCCAATGGTCCTTTATTAATTCGGCAAGGTTGTGCTTTCCTGGATCGCGCAGGAGAAATGTCTTCTTCTTTATTTGCATCATTTTCATTTTTTCATCTTCAAGATCCATGAAATTTCGGCAACATTTCTTCACTCCTCTTTTTGCTCCATTTTTCCACGCCTCAAATGCTTGTAGACCTCTTTACTCCGTCTCTTTTGACAAAAACCTAAACACAACAAAATGAATTAATACTAATAAAACTAAGCAATTAACAAAGTAAAAATGTAGAAAAAATATATTAATTAATATGCCTAAAATGCGTAGATCATCTAGTGCTTTGATGAATCATGAGATTAGGCAGGCAGACAAGAGGAGTAGTGCTTCTACATCAGATGCTTTGGTAGCTAGCGGTAGAGCAGTTGAAAAAAAGGGCTTCAACAACCAGAGAAAGTCTTATTCCCGCACCAGAGGAAATTCCAAAGGCAAAAGGAGTTTGGGGATAGATAAATATGTCTTTTGTCGTGAAAAGGTCATTGGTAGCATGAGTGCCCGAAGCTGCAAAATAAGAACAATGGGCCTCATGCAAATGTGGCTTCTACTAGTGAGGAAGCTGATTATCTTCTCACTGTAGCTTCTAATTGTGTTGCATCAGTAGATGAACCTGATTCATGGCTATTGGATAGTGGTTACTCCCAACACGTATGCAAATCAAAATTGGTTTGCTACTTTGGATACAAGTGTCACCAGTAGTGTGTTTATGGGTGACAACTTTACTCATGATAGGAAGAGTGTAGGAACAGTCAAGTTGAAGCTCCATGATGGTGTAGTCAGGGAACTGACTAACGTGTGGTATGTTCTTATGCTTAACAACAATCTGATCTCCTTGGGTGCCTTGGAAGCTAGTGGTTACAAGATCACTATGGAGAATGGAGTCACTAAAGTGAAAAATTGAGCTTTGGTAGTGATGAAAGGAAAAAGAGATCGCAATCTGTACGTACTGCAAGGTGAAACAGTGATTGACAATGTTATTGCAGTTAGAGATTGTACAGATGAGGCTACTAGATTGTGGCATATGAGGCTTGGGGATGCTGGTGAAAAGGCCCTGCAAGGTTTGGTGAAACAAGGGCTCTTGAAGGGGGCCAAAACTTACAAGATTGATTTTTGTGAGTTTTTTGTCTTGGGTAAACAACACAGAGTGAAGTTTGGTACCACTGTGCATCAAACCAAGGGAATCCTTGACTATGTGCACTCTAATGTTTGGGGTCCTACAAGGAATGCTTCCATGAGTGGTAAGTATTGGTTTGTGACCTTTGTTGATGACTTCTCCAGGAGGTCTTAGGTTTAAACAATGACACACAAGGATGAGGTGTTGAGCATCTTCCTTGATTGGAAGAAGATGGTTGAACACCAAACTGGCAGGAAGGTAAAAGCCTTGAGGTCTGACAATGGTGGAGAGTACACTTCTGATCATTTTCATAGAGTCTGCAGAGAGGCTAGGATAGTGAGGCACTTTACTGTTCCAGGAACTCCTCAGCAAAATGGAGTGGCTGAGAGACTCAATAGAACCCTGTTGGAGAAGGTGAGGTGTATGTTGCAACAATCTGGTTTGAGTAAAGTTTTTTGGGCAGAAGCAGTCACCTATGCATGTTACCTGGTCAATCGTTTGCCATCCTCTGTGATCAATGGTAAAACACCTATTGAGGTGTGGACTGGAAAACCTGCAGATGATTATGATCATTTACATATCTTTGGTAGTCCTGTTTACTTTCATGTAACTGAAACTAAGCTAGATGCAAGGGCCAAGAAGGCTATATTGTTGGTTTCAGGAGTGGTGTGAAAGGCTACAGGTTATGGTGTCCAGAATTGAAGAAACTTGTGATTAGCAGGGATGTTACCTTTGATGAAGCTAGTATACTTCACCCTAATGTCAAGGGTACTGTTGAAGAAGGAAAGAATGATAGAGATGTTCAACAGGTGGAGCTGGACAGTGTTGTCACCAAGGATGTTTCTCCTCGCCAGAATGATGTTGGTGAATCTGGAAGTGAAGAAGAGATTGATGTCCTGAACAATGAAGATGTGCACAACTAAGATGATATTGAGGCACATGTTAGAAGGCAGAGGCAAGATCATGTACCTGATCCTAAATCCATTGCAGCAAGAAGACAGAGGAGAGAAATCAGGAAATCTACAAGGTTTAGCAACTGTGTTGCTTATGCTTTTCCCATTATTTGTACTGAGATCCCATCAAATTTCAATGAGGCTTTGGTGAGTCCTGAAAGCAGTGATTGGGATGAGGTAATGAAGGAAGAGATTAGATCCCTTGAGAAGAACAAGACCTGAGATCTAGTTCAGTTGCCTATTGGGAATAGAACTATTGGCTGCAAGTGGATTTATGCTAAGAATGATGCTGGCGACGACAGCAAGAGCATAAAGTATAAGGCTAGATTGGTCGCCAAAAGGTACTCGCAAGAAGAAGGGATAGACTATAATGAAATTTTCTCTCCAGTTGTGAAGCATAGTACTATCCGTGTGTTGATATCACTAGTAGCACAATATGATCTTAAGTTTGTGCAACTTGATGTGAAGACATCCTTCTTGCATGGAGACTTAGAGAAGGAGATTTATATGTCTTAGCCTGATGGTTTCAAGGATGATGGAAAGAAGAATTTGGTGTGCAAGTTGAATAAATCTCTTTATGGTTTGAAGCAATCACCGCGACAATGGTACCTCAGATTTGATGAGTTTATGAGGAGGCAGAAGTACACTCGCAGTAGGTATGATCATTGTGTGTATTTCAAGAGGTTGCGTGATGGTTCATTCGTCTACTTGTCAATCTATGTAAATGATATGCTTATTGCTTCAAAGAATATGATGAAGATTGAGAAGCTGAAAGAGCAAATGAAGGATCTTGGCGAGGCCAAGAAGATCCTTGGGATGGAGATTACTCGCAAGAGAAATGATGGTTCGGCGTGGCTAACTCAGAAGCAATACATTGAGAAGGTTCTGCAGAAGTTTGGTATTTGTAGTTCAACCAAGTCTGTGAGTACTCCTTTGGCGAGCCATTTCAAACTGAGTGCTCTTTTGTGTCCCAAATCTGATGAAGAGAAGATGAAGATGAAGAATGTTCCATATGCTAATTTGATTGGTGGATTGATGTATGCTATAGTCTGTTCCAGACCTGATATTGCTCATGTTGTTGGTGTTGTTAGTCGCTACATACACAATCCAGGAAATGAGCATTGGAATGTAGCTAAGTGGATACTTAGATATCTTCATGGGACTAGAGATGTTGGTTTGTGTTTTGAGAGGTGTTCTGCATATAGTAATCTTGTTGGTTACATTGATTTTGATTATACTTGTGATTTGGATAGGAGGAGGTCTACTACTGTGTATTTGTTTACCATGACAAAAGGACCAATAAGTTGGAGGTCTATTTTGTAAGATACAGTGACCTTGTCTACCACAGAAGCAGAGTACATAGTGCTCGCTGAAGGTATTAAGGAAGCTCTGTGGTTATCTGGTTTCATCAATGAGTTGGGCATATATCAGAAGAAGGTGGATGTCCATTGTGATAGCCAAAGTGCCATTCACTTGGCTAAGTATCAAATGTATCACTCAAGGACCAAGCACATAGATGTGAGATTTCATTATGTGCGTGATATTGTTGAGCAGAAGAAGATTATGTTGAAGAAAGTTGGCATTGCAGACAACCCAACTGATATGTTGACAAATGTCGTTGGTGCTGCCAAGTTTGAGCATTTCTTGGACTTGGTACACATTCTTCATGCTTGAAGAGTTGTTTGAGCAGTGGGAAGTTGAGTTGTTAGAGATGGAAGGAGGGGAGTCGTGTGAATCCCAAGGTGGAGATTATTGTGTGTGGGTTTCACACTTGCTCGCATAGTCTTGCTCGTGTTCGCTTGCTCGCATACTCTCGCTCACTTACGGTTGCTCGCATGACTCATGTGATGTGCACTTGAGGTGCATGAGTCGTATGCTAGAAGTTTGGATTGGTGTTGTAGCGTACGTAAAAAACTTTGTGGTGTTTGGCGAGTAAGTTAACTGTTAGTGAGAGAGTTGTATAAAAACAGAATATTGAGAGCTTTTGTGTATCCCTCTTGAGTGTGTACAAACTGTGGGTAGTTTTAGAGATTTGTTTGTAACCCTACTCTCTCTTTGTAACTTCCATTGATAGTGAAGATTCTTCCTGCTGCTCTATGGACGTAGGCTATTGTCGAACCACATATATCTTGTAATTTTGTTCTTGTGTTTTCATCTTCTTTGTGTTGATTGGGTTGTTTGCCGTTTTGATTTGGTTCCCTTGATATTGTGTTCATCTATCTATTTGGTGCACTCCCAACACAACAGTTTTCTGCTGGGTTATGGTGTTCAAATCTGGACTAGGAAACCTTGGAGCTGCTTTAGCTATTGGTATGTCTTATTGGTTCAATGTGATTCTACTTGTACTTTATGTGAAGTACTCCAGCGCTTGTGCACGTACCAGGGTGCGGATTTCTTGTGAAGTATTTCAAGGCATTGGAGAGTTCTTGCGTTTTGCTATTCCGTCTGCTGTAATGATTTGGTAAGCTTATAGCTTAATAGAAGCATACCTGGCTTCCTTGGCACTTAATCCTTACGATTAATGTAATTTCTCGGTTAATGAATGCAGCCTCGAATGGTGGTCATTTGAGCTTCTCACCTTGCTGGCTGGTTTTCTACCAAATCCGAAGCTTGAAACTTCGGTGTTATCCGTTTGGTATGTTGAAATTTTACAAGTGACAACCAGAATTTTCAAGTGGTTTCATCAGTAACATGTTTCACTTTGTGAACAGTTTGTCAAATATTGCATCACTTTATACAATTCCAGAAGCACTTGGTGCTGCAGGAAGGTGTGTTCCACTAATTTGTCATATTTATTTTGAAGCTTCTTAGTTTATGCACCGATACATTTGTTGTCTTATGGGGCATAGCACTAGAGTTTCAAATGAACTAGGTGCCGGGAACCCACAAGCAGCTCGATTAGCTGTGGTTGCTTCTATGTTTCTTACTGTCTCGGAGTAAGTCATTATAAGCTCAACCGTCTTTGCCAGCTGATCTGTTTTTGGATATGTTTTCAGCAATGAGAAGGAAGTTGTGGACTATGTCACTTCCATTGCTCCTCTGATTTGTCTGTCAGTTATAACAGAGCTTACATGCGGTTCTTTCTGGTTAGTCCAAACTTCCACATTGTTTTTGGTGCATTGTCAATGTACTAACTCACCTTTTTCTGTTGTCCGAAATTTCAGGTATTGCTAGGGGATGTGGTTGGCAGGACTTAGCAATGTATGTGAACCTCGGTGCTTACTATATTGTTGGGATTCCGGCAGCTGCCACATTGGGATTCTGGTTCGACTTCAGAGGAAAAGGCCTTTGGATTGGAATACTAGTTGGTTCTTTTCTGCAGACTGTTCTTTATTCTGTCATAACAAGTTGTACAATCTGGGAAGAAAAGGTAAGCTAGCCATTTGTAGTCTTGATCATTATGTGTGCGCTACTACAAATACTTGTGTTACACTTAGTTCTAACAATATCTGTTTTTACAATTGGCAGGCAGAAAAGGCAAGGGAGAGGATATTTGAGGAAAGGGCTTTAGTTAGATAGCTCTATTGCATTGTTCTTTCAGCAAGCAAAGCTTCATTTCTGTGATACAAATTCTGTCCAACAGAATCAAATAGAGCATGGCAAATCAACTCTCTCTTTTCCCAATCATGAGTACATATGAGCTATAGCTTACTCCTCCTTCCTCTCCTTCTCTTGTATCCCTTTGTACTTGTAAAATGTCCATTCATTTAGTTTTGTAAACCTCACTGCTCTACAGTAATCATTTATTTTCTGTCATCACAGCAATGTGGCCTCCCTTGACCAAAACAAATAAACAGACCTATACCCACGACAAAATCGTGGGGAAAGCTAAACGAGCCTAGATTCTAAAGCCCATATTCTACGCAGAATATTTGAGGCCCAATTTAAATAGAGAGGGAAAACTAAACCGGCCCAGTTTATCGTTCACACTATTTAACAACAATGTTGGTAAACTCAATTTGACGTCACTCACTAAAATCGTCGTCCACTTTCTTCTTCTCAAAACCCCAAAACCCTCTGAGACCCTCATTTTCAGCACCACAAAATATGGGTAGAGCCGAGAGAGAGCAGCTGAATCGAACTCTGAATCAGCACCTCAACACCGTTCATGAAACCTCTGAGGTTCAGTTTCTATTCTCATTTTGTATAAATTTCTCTGGGCTTTTCGAATTTTGGTGATGGTGATAATGATGTAAGTCTTGCTTGTTTTTGTTTAAATTTGTATGTAAAAAATAGCTGCTGGATCAAAACCCAGATTCTACAATGAAAAAGGTGAGCTGGGATGAGGTCATTCAGATGGGTACCCAAGTCTCCAAACAAGCCACCATTGGTATAACTTTGCCTTCTTTCGTATCAAATTGTGTAGTTCTTGAAGACTTAGCTACTAGTACTAGCTAGGCCTATCTGTCTGTTTCGATTTGATGTTCAGTTGTGGTGTGTGTTTGAGTAATTAAATGTGTGTGACTTGTGATTGTTATGCAGTTGGAATGATTTGGAGTGGAGAGAAGCTGGAAGCTAGAGTGATTGAAGAGAACATGGCGGCGTATTTTAATATGGTGCAAGGTTTTCTTCTTCTTGCGCATGGGAGTATGGTCGGCGCGGGGCCTACCCTTTGTTCTTGTGTCTGTGCGGCTGTTAAGATAGTTTTAGACTCCAGCACTAAATTGATGAAGGAATCTGTCTTGTTGTATGGTAATCTCTCCTTTTTATATATATCTGGGAGCACAGGCACACAAAACTGATGTTTACTCTAAGACACACAAATCGACACTAAAGCGAGTTGGGGATGTACTGTTTGAATTGTAGCATATGTATACGTAATCGGACAATAGTTTCTTAAAGCCTTGTTCTTGATCACTTCAATTCTAGTTATTGTCTGTTATCTCAGTGGTTTGGTGTATATGAATCTCATTCTAGAGTCAGGTTCTGTGTTAGGAGAGTGAAAGACTAGTTTTTTTTTAGGTTAATCCCTAAATTTTTAATATTGATGCTATAGGAAAGCATGTTACAAGTTTGTTCATATATCTTTGAATCTCTTAGGGCTGCTTGACTGAATTATATTGGAATTTGGCAAATTGGAATGTGAAACAATAATTTTACACTTGCAGGTGCAGCGCATAAAGACCGGAAACTGTTAATTCCACCGTTGGTTGGTCCTGTATGGGAAGCCTGTGCTGCGCTGAAGAAGACCCCTGCTACAAATGTAACAGCAATTGGGCGAGCAATGACACAAGTTGCAGTCACCATGAAAGATGTTCTTCGTGAGATGAAGGAGCTTAAGCCAGATTCCGAACCAACAGAAGATGAGGCAAGCGACGATGATCTGGGAAATGACTTGTCACATGAAGAGATGAAAGTTGCTGAACTAGCAATTTCTACAGTGTCTGCAACTCTTGTGGTGATAAAGGAACTAATTCGTACCATCACAAGTTTACTTAAACGGGAAATTCCAAATTACGGTAGTACTCTTGTGGATTCTCTGGAGAAGTTGTTGAAGATGTGTCAAGGAATTGGAGAACAGATAGATGAGCTTGGAGCTTGTCTTTACCCACCTCAAGAGGTTCACACTATCAAGGCAGTATCGGAGAAAATGTCCAGCCTCACTGATGATATGAAAGCTGAGTTACAGAGTCTTGAAGAGTACTTGGAAGCGTTTTGTCAAGCATGTAATAATTTGAAGAGTTCGTTGAGACAGCTTGAATCTTCGATAGACTCTCCAACAACTACTGATTTAGATATCAGAGTGCAGAAGATTGATCTAAACAATTAGGGGTGAGAGGTGTAAGTGATGAGAGATTTGCTTTACATTAGTAGGAAGTCGCAAGTGTAATTGTTCTTGTTTCGACAGTTGAACTCGAGATGATTGAGTGTTAATATCAGTGTAACATTTCATATCAAACTAGCCGCGCATGGCATAATGTTGTTCCACCCTTTTATATTATAATGAGCAAAATCATATTACTAATACGGGTTATTCACCCTTTCTCAGAGATCACATTTATGTTACATCATGTGGTAAATTACAGACTCTTACAGACTGAGTATACAGGACAGTGACTACAAATGTCAAGCATTTAAGTGGTATGATTCATGTTTCATCGGCCACTGAGTTTCACCACCCAGGCACCACCCAAGTACAGACCGAGGAGGGGTGCTGCTAGAAGACACTGAGTGAGTGGATCGGTTGATGGTGTTAGCACGGCCGCTGCCACAACAGCACCAACCACAACATACCTCCAAATCGACAGCATTTGATCTCCTGATACTACACCAACTTGTCCAAGGAGAATTTGTATCACCGGAACCTGTAATAACAAGATCAACGGTGAGTTATTTGCGCAAGTACGTCTAAACGACAGACATTACAATTCATTATGTCACATTTAACGAAGTAAATCTTATCAAAAGCAGGCATTACCTGGAAGGACAAGCCTGTGCTGAACAGTAAAACAAGTACAAACTCAAAGTACTGATCTATAGACCACAACGATTCCACAACTCCCTCGGCATAAGCAACAAAAAAGTTCAACGCTGCTGGCACCAATAAAAAATACGAGAAGCTGATACCAGAGTAGAAAAGTACCGACGACCCCAACACAATCGGCCCCAGAAATCTCCTCTCGTCTCTCGTCAACCCCGGAATCACAAACGCTATAATTTCATACAAAATAATCGGACTCCCTAACAGAAGTCCACAATATCCTGATACCTGCAACAGTACAAACTAACTAACTTCATACCCAAGTACATAACCAAACCTCAACATTATCCGAACAATCCTCAGGACTCGAAAAAAATCAAACCTTCAAAGTAGTGAAGAAAAACTCTCCAGGAGCTAGCTGCAAGAACTTAACACCTTGAGTCTTAACCGGAGCTTCAAGAAACACAATAAGATCTTTCGACACCGCGAAACATCCCAACATTGCAACTCCTACTGCTGCAACCGATACGAATATTCTCTGCCTCAACTCTTCTAGATGATCAAATACACTCATCTCTTTGTCATCAGGCAGTAATTCTTGACTCGGATACAGAAAATTGTATATCGAACTCCCTCCTCCCTCTTCTTCTTTCGACGACTCATCATTAACCAAATCTAAATAGCACCAAAAGTTTGAATAAATTTTATAATCTAAACCACCACTATTTCCTTTATCCAAATTTTACCGCGGCGGATATTGCACTAAAGCAAATTAAATTGAGTTGAAAAGTTTTTTACCGGCGTCAGGTCTATCTTCGACGGCGGAGCTTCTGAGCCTCTTTCTTCGGATTTTTAAGCTATTAAGCTCGAATCTAAGCTACGTGGCGGCTTCTGATTGGTCCCGGCCGGTCGCGGTTGCAGCTGTAGCTTCGATTCGGAACGAAGTGTAAATTGGAAATGGAAGCACAGCTCGTGCTTCCCATCACTTCTAATACTCTGCTTCTGCTTCTGCTTCTGCTTCTTCTACAAGTCGGTTTCGTAATTAAGAAGCTTTTGGGCCTTGTGTGTACCAAATAACGAACGACTGCTCAGTGGTGGCTCTCTTTTATCGAATATTTCAATTTTTCTCTGCCGGCGTATTTTAGTGGTTTACTCCATTGTTCAAGTTAAGACGAGCCCAAATTCCATTTTTGTTAAAATGGGCCCGGCCCGGCCCAAATTCCATTGATAACCTACTTAACACTCGTTTCCCGCCATTTCTTCATTCTTTCTATGCCCTCGCCGCAGCCGCAGTTTCAGTCATGGGAAGAGAGACTCCGGCGGAGAAAGCTCTAGTTCTATTGAGGAGTAGAATCTGTGATTCCAGATTTGTTTTCCGGCCACTCTGTGAATCGTCTGATTCAAATTACAGGTGAGATCATATCGAAAACTCCGATTTTGTATCCATGTTTTGTATAAAGCGAAGTTAAAGTTGGGTTCTTTTGGGTTTTGGGTTTTAGCAACCTGAAGTTTTTAGTATCCAGTTCGCTGACGGAGGCGTGTAACAACTCGATTTTGCTTCTGGGAAACTTGCGGTAATGTCCCAAATTTGGTATTGTGAGGTTTTCTTGTGATTAATTGGGTGGTTGATTGTGGATTGTTTGTTGTGATTTAGGTGTTGGATATTGTGATTAGCGATTTTCTGGGAGAATATCCCGATACGATTACTGTGGTATGGTTGAATTGTTTGTTTGATTCTTGCGATTTGTTTTGGGGATTAATTAGCTAGTGTGTGTTTTGCAGATCAGGTTGAGTGGTCTTTTGCATAGTGATGAGAAAGGAGCATTGAAGGTTGAGACTTTTATCTTTTTTCTTTCGTCATTTTTATGCGATTGAGGAGAAGAGGGGTCTCCTAGACTCTATAATTACATTATTGTTTGTTTGTCTAACATGTTTTGTTGGTTATTCAGGAGATTTCTAGACAGTTGTGTACGCAGCATCAGTTGTTGTTTTCGAAAATGGTAAAGCGCATGGTCTATATGTTTGGTTTCGAAGGAAGTTGTTTCTACAAACATATAGTTTCCTGATGTTCTGATGGCTTTCCTGTAGGCATCATTTGATGAGAACTCCCAGTTTCTGATAGCTATGTTATGGTACGTGTGTGACGTTTTGCTGATGTGATTATCTTCAAATGGTTTAGACGATCCGATGGATATGTGTATCTGATAATTAGGGAATGCGGGCTAGTACATAAAACAATCATCTTTGTGCTGGATGAGTTTGACTTATTTGCTCTGGTAAAATCACATTATCTCATCCCTAATTTCTTTTTCTGAAGGCTAGTTAGTTGTCATTGCTCATAGTTTTGGATTCGGTGGCTGTAAAACTACATTTTCTCTTCATTTCTGTTTGTTTTTGTTTTTGCAGGGAAAACAGCGATTACTTTATAATTTGCTTGATGCACTGCAGTCAGTGACATCACAAGCTGTTGTCATTGGTGTGAGTTGTAGACTGGTATGTTGTTCTAAAGCTGCTTTGATATATTCCTGGTTAACTCATGTTGTCATGAATGTGAATGCCTATCAATATAAATGATATGCTTTTAAACAAAATGTAAAGTGGCAGCCATTGTTGGGTAGTTGTCAATGAATTGGAGGACCAATTAATTAGTCATGAAATATATTGCCCTGCAGGATGCTGATCAGCTTTTGAAAAAAAGAGTAATCTCTCGTTTCTCAAATCGAAAGCTCTTGTTTCTTCCTCCCTCTAAAGAGGATGTACAGCGGTAAAATCACTACCTTTTGACTTGTATACTGTTGTGCCATTTCCCAAATATAGACCTTTCCAGTGTAGTTTCTGTTCTTATTTTATTAATGTTCTAATGTCACAGATTGTTGGAGCACATTTTAAAGTTGCTAACAGACTTGGACCTTCCTACGGACTATGTTGTCAAGTTCTATGCAGAACTCCAAGTATTTTTTCTGACCATGTTTATATATGATAATTTAAGAGTATAGATCTGTTTTCACAGCATCCAATCCATTGATCGTCCTTGACATTTTACAGAATATATTGACTGACGACTGTGACGAGGGATGCAAAGAGATTATTAACTCATATCTAAATACTGATTCCACTGTCAAAGATTTGTTGAGATATCTGTAAGTATATATACACATACTCTTGCATCATGAGGGAATTGAATCAACATGTGTCTTTTGTTCTTTTTCGTCAGTTATACTTGCTGTGACTAGATTCCGGGCTGTTTCTAATATGGATTTGGATTCTGGATTGCTATCGCGAGAAAACTTCAAAACTGCACTTTCAAGTATCCAAAGATGGAAGCCATAAAAGGTATGAGAATTTTATTTCTGCTTCTATAGATTGCTTCCATGTCCTCATCGATGTTGATTCGAGTCAAATCACAATCTCCTCTTGATGGCTAGAACAGGTAGCGTTCTCACATGATCCTCCGCTCAAATGAACTCGTCTCCTCTGTGGAAGTAATATCATGAAAGACCATAGTTAATCCGTGTTTCAAAAAAAAATTGTGACCAATAGGTAAATAGTTTTTTTTACCTCGCCTTGGCGGTAAAAACTTGTCCCCATTATGGTTTAACGAAGGTCCCTAAAACCTTGTCTCGCCCTTGGGCTCGGGTCTGTCTTTAGAGAACAACCACCACCATGGCTCACTAATCTCTTCTTCGATCCCAGACCAAGCTCAAGCTCAGCTCCCATGGCCGCCGCCAAAACCCAAACCCCGAGCAGCTAATAAAACCCTCCATATGAGTTTCCTCATCTCTCAATGACCCTCTGCGCCAGAGCTTCTCCCAAAGCTTCACCCTTTACAACATCACTCTCTCTCTGCCTACGTCATCATCTCTACTCCACCACCGCCACTACTACTTCCTCCTCTTCTTACGGCCACCTCATCTTCTCCGCCGTCCGCAAAAACCCCTCATCCGCCCCGACATCTCCGACCCGACACTCTTCGTCCGGGTGCTGACGTCAGTCGGCGACAAGCCCAGAGTCGCGCTTCGGTTCTTCCGATGGGCCGAGGCCCAGCCTGAGGTTAAGAGATCCGTATTTGTCTACTGTGTCATTCTTGAAATTCTGGCTAGGAATAATATGATGAGGTCTGCTTATTGGGTTGTTGAGAGAGCTATTGTTAACCTTCACAGCATTAATGCAATGGTGGATTGCATAATTTATGAGTATGTGTTTGCGCATGTGTGTGTTAGTTTACTCGATCTCATGTTGTTGGTTTGCGTGAGGAAATTATTGGTAAAGGAATGCTTGTCGATTTTCAACAAGATGATACGAAAAGGGGTGTTTCCCGATGTGAGTAATTGCAATAGGGTACTTAAGATGCTTAAGGATAGGAAGCTTGGGGATGAAGCGAGAGAGGTATATAGAATGATGGGTGAGGCTGGAATTCGGCCAACTATTGTTACTTACAATGTGATGTTGGATTCATTTTGTAAGCAAGGGGAAGTGCGAGAAGCGCTTGGGTTCGTGTCGGAGATGCAGAAAGTTGAGTGCTTTCGGAATGAGTTTACGTATAATGTGTTGATTAATGGGTTGTCGAAGAATGGGAAGCTTGAGCAGGCTGAGGAGCTGTTGAGGGAGATGTTGAGGTTGGGGTTGAGGGCTTCTGCGTATAGTTATAACCCTTTGATTTGTGGGTATTGTAAGAAGGGGATGCTTGAGGAGGTGTTGCGTTTTGAGGAAGAGATGGTGGTTAGGGGAGCCACGCATAATGTGGCTACTTATAACTTGATAATGTATGGTATGTGCAAGTTGAATAGAGTTACAGAAGCTATGGGTTGGTTTGATGAGATGGTAGAGAAAGGAATGTTGCCGGATATAGTTTCGTACAACACTCTCATATATGGGTATTGTAGGTTAGGGAGCTTACAGAATGCTTTTCTACTGTTTGATGAGCTGAGATGCAAGGATCTCATGCCTACTGTCATTATGTATAATACACTCCTGGATGGTTTTTGTAGATTAGGGGACTTGGAGGTTGCACAGCTGCTTAAGAAAGAGATGATCAGTCAAGGAATTGGCCCTGATGTTTTTACGTATACCATCCTAGTGAACGGGTATACCAAGGTAGGAAATTTGTCGAAAGCCAAGGAGTTATTTGATGAGATGTTTACAAACGGACTGGAGCTGGATCAATTTGCATACAATACTAGAATAGTGGGGGAATTAAAGATTGGTGACCCATCCAACGCATTTGATATGCAAGAAGAAATGCTAGCAAAGGGGTTGCCTCCTGATTTGTTCACATACAATGTTTTTGTGGATGGGATTTGTAAATTGGGCAACTTGAATGAAGCATATGGCTTGTTGCAGAAAATGGTGCAGGATGGTCTTGTTCCAGATCATGTAACATACACTAGCATCATTCATGCTTACCTGGTAAGTGGTCGTCTCAGGAAGGCTAGAGAGTTACTGGATGAGATGCTAAGCAACAACTTGCTCCCCTCAGTTGTAACTTATACCGTACTGATCCACGCGCATGCAGCCATGGGGAGACTGGAACTAGCCTATATGTACTTTACAGAGATGCAAGAGAAGGGTATTGTGCCAAACGTTGTTACCTACAATGCTCTGATAAATGGTCTTTGTAAATATACGAGAATGAACCAGGCTTACGAGTTCTTGACTCAGATGGAGGAAAAGGGTATACTTCCGAATAAGTATACATACACTATTCTTATAAATGAGAACATCAACATCGGCTATTGGGAGGAGGCATTGAGATTATGCAAACAGATGCTTGATAGAGAAATTGAGCCCGACTCTTGTACACACAGTGCACTTTTTAAGCAATTAGACAGAGGCTACGAACTGCATGCAGTTCATTGCCTTGAGACTTTAATTCTTACCAGAGAAGAATCTAGCTAGGAAAGAAAATGCTGGTTCAGTCTCAACTGGATATGTAGAAGAGAGGCAAAACAGTTTGAGAGAGGCAAGACAAGTTGAGAAGAATTTGTCAACTCCAGGCAGGAGCTATTCTGTTACAAGCCACATAAATTTTATCAAATGATATAGCGAGTAAGACATCTTCCTTCAGTGTTTAAGTCAAAGTACTACGTTCTGTAACTTCTTTATAAAATGTTCGTGTCCTGATGAGTTTCTGGTTTGCTGTTACAGATGAAATGTTAAATGGAAGCTGCTGATGGGTGAGGTTGACAACTTGAAACTGAAAGGTCAAATCCTTGACTACCTCGTTTTTATCATTGCTAATCTAAAAGGAATATACTTGATAATGAGTTGAATTGGATTTTTTTTATTATTCTGCACCATTTTTGCTGAGTCAACAGCATTGTACAGATTAAACTGACTACATCATAGTGATCCAAATAAAATTCTTGACTAGTTGTTTAGTCATTCTTTTATTGCTGTGGCTGAGAAATAGAGGGAAGAGGGAGAGAAGGGATAGATTCTATCCAAGTTTTGGAACATTGTAACAAATACGTTGTTGAATATTAGATAACTTCAATTTAGATTGAATGCTGAGACTGTTGGTGGTAGAAACTCTCTTATTCGTTCATACTCAAGCTTGGTTCTTGCGTACCCCTCTATACAGTTTTAGTGTCTGCATCTCTTTGAATTCTTGCGTAAATTAGAAACAGGCATTTGGAATTGAAGGGAATCTGTAATGGAAACCTGTACGACTCGTTATGATATGGCCTTCCTTAAAGATTCAGGGGATTTCTATTTTGCCATGGAGCATGTGGATCCTGGTCTTGTGGTTTTACATTTTACCAATCTTTGAACTGTTGATATGATAGGTTTGTGTTACTTTACTGTATCTTCCCCTAGTCTCCTTAAAAGTTGGGGCCATCCCTTGTTATCCTTAATTTCTTTTTATCTGCTTCCGTGAGTGTACACTTTCAGTTTGGTATGTGGTAGTTGCGCTTATCTTCCATGAATAGGTAATACAGACAACAATAATCTGAGGCCATGGTAGTTTTCCTCATAATGTTTACGAAAAACCAATTTCGGGGAACGTTTTTCACAATGCTTCTGCATAATCAGAACTAGAGAAAATACCAAAGCTTGTATAATGATTATGGATATCACCGGTTAACTTCTGTTTGTCTCATTAAGTTCTTATTTCAAGTATATATAATAGTGATGATGTACATGGATGAATCCATTCCATGATTTTGCAATTCTGCTTGGCTTTGTCTCCTTGTGGATAACCATCTCCACATTGCTTCAATCTACTAATATATTAATGGCAGTGTTTTACAAGTTAACTTCTTGACTGCAAAGAATCAAAGACTTCGAAAATAAGGGTGTAATTAACATTTGAGTCTACAAGAATATACGCAAGAGTTTTAGTTCCTATTGTAACCAGACTTTGAAGAGTCAACAGTGTGATTAACTGAAGGAATTAGTTTCCTTCAAGAGAATTACATGTTCTTTGATTCCACTCTTTAGTTCCTTGAGTTGGCAAACCATAATGCTAATTGTCAAAAGCAAGAATCAAAACCACAATACCCAAAGAGAAGGAGGCTTCCATTTGGTCTATCGCAGTCAAAGGTCCCCATGCTTTGGCTAATAAGTCTATAGCTAGTGTTAACAATTTGGATCCATTTGTTTGTTGTCACAAATCATAACATCAAATCCGAGATCAAAGAACCACAAGCTGCTGTCCAGCCCCAGAACCAGAACATTCTCACAATGCTAACTTTAGTGACCAAAGACAATATCAACCAAAACAAATTGTATAACTCTTTTGTTTGGTTCCCAATATACACCGATCAAACCAAGGCAAACCTCCAATTTTGTAGTAGCAGTATTCAGCTTCCTTCACTATACACAAAGCCATGTCTTTGATATGTACAATTTCCCTCATTTTTCCTCCTTCATTTTTGCTCTTCATTTAGACTTGTCCGTCCAATCACGACTATAAGAACATCCCATTACCCCTTTTACAGTTTCAAACTTTATAGCAAACTGAAAACAAAAATGGCTACCTTCTCAACTCTAGCCTACTTCCCAATTAGTATTACCATAAGGTGCTTCTTTCCTAGAGCTAGTTATGATCCAAACAAGAAAAACTTGAGCAACATCAAGATTAATGGTACTTCAACAAAGCCCACAACCAAAGTTGATGTGGCAAGCACTATGACCTCACTTGCTTCTGTTGGTATTGAGAATGGCTACGTTAGTGAACAGCAAGTTCGGCAGAACATTCCGACGACCAAGCAGTCCGTTGATCACTATCGGCAAGGACTGATTGTCGAAGGCGGTGTAGGATACAGACAGAGGGTGGTTATTAGATCCTATGAAGTTGGTCCTGATAAAACTGCCACACTGGAGAGTGTCCTTAATCTTCTGCAGGTTATGATCAACACTTTAACATTTACTTTGTTACATTAGTCTTCCGAGTACTAATTTCGATCCTATGGTACATGTGTTGTGTAATGCAGGAAACAGCACTAAATCATGTGTGGATGTCAGGGCTTCTGAGTGATGGATTTGGTGCAACTCATGGAATGATGAAGAATGATCTCATTTGGGTAGTGTCTAGAATGCAAGTTCAAGTTGATCACTATCCAATTTGGTAAGTCCAATAATTGCTAACTTGAAAAACCAAACCAAACTCATGTGAACTCTAAATAAGCTTCAAAACGTTGCAGTCTCAGTCTAACAGTGATGTTTTTCTTAGTTAATTACGAAAGGGAGATCCATCCAAAGTATCAAATTAACAAAGCTATAGTCATAGGATTCTCCTCCATCTGTAAAATCAGTGGCTGTCAACCTTGAAATTATTAGGGTAATTGATCTATAATCTCTACAATGTGCAGGGGAGAGGTATTGGAAATTGACACTTGGGTTGGAGCATCGGGGAAGAACGGTATGCGGCGAGACTGGTTGATCCGTTGTGAAGCCACAGGTCATGTTTTTGCTCGTGCAACCAGGTACGTATGAATATGATGCTTAGAAACTTAATAGTTTCATGCATGCATATATTAATTAGGTGATGCTAATTTGGGATATGTGAAACATGAAACAGCACTTGGGTGATGATGAACCGAAAGTCAAGGCGCCTATCGAAAATGCCAGAAGAAGTGAGAGCTGAGATCTCACCTTGGTTTATAGAGAAGCAAGCAATCACAGAAGATGTCGCTGAAAAAATTGTCAAATTGGACAGTAAAGCCAAGTACATGAACAAGGACTTGAAGGTACTTAATTACAAACACTCCCATATATACACCTCAAGTCAACTTATGAAGAACTTTTTTTTTTTTTACAAAAAAAATCTTTTCACTCGAAAAATCAGTTTTTATGGAAAATTGAGCACCTGATCTTTCAGCCTACAAGAGTAATATGAGAGTGACCAGCCACTGCACTACCAGCTAAAATGCTTTCTTATCATGTGTAGCCCAAGAGAAGTGACCTAGATATGAACCAGCACGTCAACAATGTTAAGTACGTGAGGTGGATGCTTGAGGTACAAACAAACAACATGATCACCATTCTATAACCTCTTAGTTCTTAAAACTTGGACTAATCAAATTTGATTGCTGCTTAACGTGTTTTCGACAGACCATCCCGGACCAAATCTTGGAGGCTAATCAGCTAACAAGCATCACTTTGGAGTATAGAAGGGAGTGTGGGAGCTCAGACATAGTTCAATCGCTTTGCCAACCCGACGAGGATGGAATTCTCAAAGATGGAGTAAAACAAGAGAACCAAACCAGTCTCGTAAATGGTTTTTCTTTGGCAGCCGAGATTCTTGAAGGTAATGGATTCATTGCATCGTTTGGCAAGCAAGCATTGCGGTATACACATCTCCTCAAAGTTGATGGGGCGACCAAAAATGAAGAGATTGTTAGAGGAAGGACAACATGGAAGAAGAAGTCGTTTTAAGAGTACGTAACTAATTGTATTTAGAAGCAAAGTCCTCCATGAACATCAAGGAGATTATTTTCCAGGGGACTGCAACTTGAATGTTCCCATCAGGGGACAGTGGATACAAGTACAACTGATAAAAGAAGAAAAGCTGAAAAGGGATGGGGGACTAAAATCATTGACACAAGAAGAACAAATACAAGAGACGCTCTCAAATGAAATTTCCTCTATTTATTGAGCATGACTGCACAGTGAAAATTAATGCCAAATTACAGCTAAATTTATTACAAAAAACTGTCCATCTGTAAATGATAATAGGAAAAAACCTAGACAATCGTGGGATCTGTAAATCAAAATGTCTCATCCTTCGACTCTGGAAAAATCTGCCAGAAATGGTGGCAAACCAGTAACGCACGAGCCTGAAAGTCGCCTAGCAAGAAAGAATAATTGTTCTCTACTCAAGGAACTGTGATCCGCTAAATCTAGGAGAACCGGAATGTACAGTTATAATTTTAGGAAGTGACGAGTATTAACACCATGGATTGATACCCTTGTAGAAGTAACTCAAAGAATGTAGTATCACCATAGGTAAAATCATCGCCTCTTTCTCCCTAGAGTTCGATGCAATTGCCATGACCAAACAATCAAAAATATTACTAGTAATGCTCCGGCAGACATCCAACAGATTACCAGCCATAGTGGCATTGGTTTGGGATATAATCCTGATCAGCATGAAAAAAAAAACAATGTCATTATCATAACTAAAACCACCTCAAAAAGGACAAGACAATTGCTAATGATTAGTTTGTAACAGATGAGAATAAGAACCCACCATGGCCAAACTTGATACAAATGAGTAGTTCAACAATGCAAATGGCTACAGAAAGCCAACAAAATGCTCCAACCTTCTTCACAGGTTTCCTACAAAAGACAGAAAATCAGTAATCAACCAAATCGACAAATGATCAAACCCATATCTCGTGATGTAGTGGGCGTTGTGGTGTGTGTGATTAAGAAAGAGAGAGTATACCGGTCTTGAAGGTATGAATTGTATTCACGAATAGTTGGAATTGCAATTAGCCACCACAAGATCAACCTATACACGATGACAGGGTTCCGGGGAGGAATCCACAGACAGAACTTCAAAAAGAATGTATTGAGCTCTACAGTCATGAATACTATGCAAAGAGTGATGACTTGAATGAAACGCCATGGACCAAGCAAAGGATGCCACTCATCTTTGTCCCACTGAGCTGGTGTAAATTGTCCGAGAGTTCGTTTGACCTAATACCAAAATATAATCGCATCTCAGGAATCACTTCTTAAGATCATGGTAACTATTATAATGACGGTAGTAACTATAAGGAAGGAACTTGTTACTTTACAGAATACTGCAACTAGAAATTTATTAGTATTTCCAAGTTTTATAAATGAGGAAACCTTTTCCGGGCCAATCAGAAAACTGAATACATAACAATTAACCAAAATGTATAATTGAAACTCATCACATACTTTTCCAATAATATTTGGCTGACGACTTAGACCAACCCACTTATATGTTTTTCCATCAAAGTACCTAACAGTATGCATTCCTGCCCAGATACCTGCCATGTACACAGTACACCAAACAGAACTAATTTAAAATCTGCTAAAAAGATAATTTACACTAGTGGGACACACAAGATTTCATTAGTAATCTAATGAAGCCCAATATTAAAGCTGTAAGGGGAAGCTTACCAAACCAGTTACATATCAAAATGTCAAGAATAATACTATCCCACCAGCATTCATTGAAATTTGGTAACATGTGACGGAAGGTAAGCTGATCATGCAGAAAAAAGCACTAGATTACAGACCAACCACTTGAGAAAAGTACAAGACTAAGTGTTGAAACTAACCTCCAAAAACTCAAATCCAATTGAAAGCACCCACAGGAGGGGCTGATTACGAATCAATATAGCCTTTCCCCACCACCCAATAATATGTGCCACAACAAATTCATCGAATAAGGTGTCCTAGAGAGAAAAAAAATCAGAAGACTGGCATGCTGACAAAGGTGTATATACAATTATCCAATGATCATAATTATGTGAGAAGCGACTAAAATAGATAAGTTGTTAAAGAAGAAATCATACATAAACATTCTTAAACCTGCTTTTAGGATTATCAGGCAAATATATACGACAATCAGCACCATACGATCTTTCTGGAAGTTCTGTTCAAAAAACATATATACAGCCAAAGAATGAATATCTTAAAAATGCAGCAGAAAATTATGCAAGCCTCCCACGTAGTTGAGGGAAGAAAAAACTTTAAAACAAGCAATTTCAATCCCATAGGTATAAACAACTTTGATGATCAATATATTCCTAACCCAAAATGATGTCATTTTCATATTTTAGACAGAACAAATTGCATTACCAACACCAAGATCAGGGTGCAGAAACTTCATGAACTGCCGAGCATCATCACGCTTCTGTAAAGTGAAAACCTCACATGTTAACTACCACAAAGTTTACACTGGAACCAGTCATACTGAGATTAAAAAAAACTGAGAGAGGAAATTGACAACATTGGAGAGCCTTAAATCAACTACTAGTGCACCACTTATTAAACATACTTGTGATTCTCAAATACATCATCAAACATAAAGAGCTAACAAATTTGGCTAGACTATTTGCATACATGCTTGAATAACTGTATGTACATACACAAAAAAAGTTGCATATATAGTTATCAAGAAAAACAAAACAAACCTGAAAAAGTACAAATGTAAGAGCTACGAGGTATATAACAGCCATTCCATGAACTAACCGCCAAATTGCAGGATGTGGTCTGATGAGAACCCTGTATAAAATGTATCAAAGCATAAGAATGACTTTAGTAGCAAATGTAGTACTTGCATATCAGGAAAACCGACCACCTCATATACTAATAGGAAAAGGAAGAATAGACTAATCATCCGCATAAACATTCTTGCCATCCTTTACCATACCAACAAGATAAGTACAAATATACCCAGCCACCTCAAAAGATTACTCACGCCCTTCAATCTTACCCTGATATAGTAAATCTATGGACTCCCAATTTCAAGTTTTAAAAGGAACGGTAAGTCATATTAATAATTTTTCAGGGTACAACATTATTGCCCCTACATCCCATTCTGAAACCAATTCTCATAGTCTCAAACCCCTATTGTAACAGTTGCCTCGTACTGTTAAACACGTATATATTAATGAGAACAAAGTTCACCCAATCCAAGAACTTACGTAGATGGGGCTTGCAGCAAGCAATAAGCAAGAAAAACTGCAATCATCGCCCATATACCCCTGCAAGAAAGATTGGCAAAGGCTTTTAGAAAACTCCAAATGCAAATAAGAGCAACAAAATTTTATCATAAATTAACAACACAGAACAAACCTTTTTACAGACGTAACAACATCTCCCGATGCACTGCTTTCCGGATCTAAGGCTCCACTTACCCAACTGGTATAAAAATTCAAACAAACAACATCAGATGGCCATAGTTAGTTTAACCAGTTATCCCCAAAGACACAGAGATAAGTACAAGGACTACCAAAGATTCATCCTTTCTACAGTTGTACACCATGCATGTAATAGGCAAAGGAAGAAGTTCACTTACATTAGAAAACATGCACCAACTAGTAACATTGATATAGTGCGAGGCTTGTATGCCCATGCAGTCCATGGATCCAGTTCTTCACCTACATTTGAGTGACTTGTATCACCATTTTCTTGAATAAGATTATCCTTTCTCCTCGCTCTTCTAGTGCTGTTAGGCTCCATTGCATATGAGATATACTTAATCACTACAAGAACAAAATATAGGATGAGACATTTGAGGTTCATGTTATTCAAAAATCTTCACTTATTTCCCCCTTTAAATAAACTAAAGACAAAAATAACAGAGACTAGTACATACAGGCGATACAGCATGGATAATAACATGCTATGATAACGAAAACTCATTTGTATATCATGTATAATGTAAAACGAAATAGTAGAACTGATTGAGTTAAGACTTAAGAATATGACTTGCAGAAGTTAGACTACTTAACAATCAGTGGGTTTGCGACATAAAAAATGTTGGCAAACACCAAACTAGTACAAGTGAATAGGCATGACAAGTAGTAGGAAAACAAATGTTTTTCTGACTCTACCAAAATGATATATGATCCATCACCAACTAACATGTAGACATATAGTACACACAAGCTTATAAGTAGCTCAGTTCTCTCGAAATAGAATTTACATCTGTTTTCAGAAAGAGTACCATACGAAAATGATCCCAATTTACAGGTACAAAGGTGTGGTTCATGAAAATTTCAACGCAACAACAGATACATAAAGTTGTAATGAAACTAACATGTAGACATATAGTACACACAAGCTTATAAGTAGCTCAGTTCTCTCGAAATAGAATTTACATCTGTTTTCAGAAAGAGTACCATACGAAAATGATCCCAATTTACAGGTACAAAGGTGTGGTTCATGAAAATTTAAACGCAACAACAGATACATAAAGTTGTAATGAAATCTATCTCATAACAGCCACATCCCGAATAAGAATTTGATCCATTGATATATTATGTGTTATAGGGCCGATTAGATTCCCACAAAACCACTTACATCTACATGTAGAGACATTGATTTGATATAGAATTGGGAAATCTAGTCAGCCATTAATTCGATACATCTTGCTCCTTACATACAGGTGGAGAGTCCTCTACAAGTTTTTCCTACAGGTATAGGCATCCAACACCATCTGTAAAGTAACCAACACTTCCAAATAAAAATGTCCACCAACAAAAAAAAAAAATACTCCATTCTCAAAATTTAAAACAACAAAGTTCAAAACTTATATGTCAAACTCCACAATAACTCCCACACTTATTCACACACATAAACCACTTAACTCAATACACCCCATTTAAAGTCCAAACCTTTATAGGTGTCTAAAGTAGCCTACTTTGCCCATACTCATAATTCTTAGTTTCTTACCCTAGTTTCTCAACCAGTACACAAACAAAGCAACACCACCAATCTGAAAACACCATAAAAATCAAGTCTTTAGATTAACAAACAAGACACTTCAATGATCTGATTTCTGGGCAGCAAGAACACAACCCAGTAAAACCAAATTCAGACACTGAAATCAACAAAAAACCATCATAGAATTCCAGCCCAAAATCACTTGCATGTCGGAAAACAAAAACGTAGCCACCAAATCACATCCCAAAACAAAAAACAATACTGCCCTGAAAACAATTCGACTACAAAACAATAACGATGGTATGTCATTCATAACTGTATTGTGTGCATTCTTCATCAGTTCATGTAGAGAGAGAGAGAGAGGAGAGAGAGAGAGAGAGTAAAAAAAAAGGATGGTCCTTTAGAAATACTTACGTAGAAATGGCCGTACGAGAGGGTGGACCAGAAGAAGATCGTGGCCGTCGGATCAAACAGAGAGAAGGGCTATTGCGGAACCAAATCTGTGTTATAGAGAGAGAGAGAGAGAGACCACTTTTCTTCTTTGTGTTTGTTGGTTATGCTGTTGTTGGTGTTGAAGTGGCAGATAAAAAGAGAGAGAGAAGGCGATGATAGATACACTGATCAGATGTTGTCTTAAGTCTGCAACAGCGGCGAAAAGGCGAGAGATTGATGATGGGAGAAAACCCAAAACTGAAACTAAAACACAACAATATATTTTTTGCTCAGCGATTTGTGTTTATATATGTGTTTTGTGTATAGCAGAGAGATATATATATATATATACACACACATGTCAGTAAAGGGATATTCATTTATTTTCATTTTGGGAAATGTTTTTTTTTTGGAGAGGAGATGCATGGAATGATTCATTGATTCTTGAGTAGGGGGTGACCAAATAAGTTTTGTGATCCTGTTTGATCGATTATTCTTGAATAGGAATTCGATTAGAGAGAGTAACAAAACCAATAAATCATTTGTATTCAGTTCAATTACAAATTATGTTTGATTATTTCGTAATGTATTGCAGTTCATTATTATCTTTGTTTTTTATGATTGTTCTATATGTGATTATAGTCTTTATTCGTGAATCATGATGGTTATATTACATCCAGTCAAATGCTAACGATATGGAATTCCCTCGTATTTTGTGGTCCGATGATAATATCAACATTATTGAATCATAAACGTAGTCCAAAAAAATGTTCACCGAAACATTTGAAATGGAGAATGTCTATTGGGACCTTCAATTTTGTTCACTACACCTCCTTATTCTCCACACCTCCACTTTTATTTTGATTTTAGAATATTGCTCACTAGACCTCCCATTAAATTCTTATTTTACCTTTATTGTTGTAATTTATATAGGACACATTGAATTTCTCACTGACGAAAAAATTAACGTAACATTTTATAATTTTTTTTATTGATAATACAATGGATCGTAAATCTTTATTTCCAAACAAAACATATGATTTATACAATGAATCATAATTTCATAATGATAGCATCACCGCAGTCCCTCTCTCTTAGTATATAATTCCAGGACATTTAGCTAGCTATTTGATTTTTATCATATATGATTCCAATTTGCTTATCTTTCATCGGAATGAGGTATATATGAAAAGAAAACAATGTCGAGAATAGGAAACAACAAAGAAACAAGAAGAAGCTAAAGGAAAATTCGAACGAGCGAAGCTAATTGAGACTTGGGCAAGTACAAATTTAACAAGTCACAGAGTTTTCAAGCAGAATAAGGGAAAAAAAACCTTTAAAAAGTACTCGTATCTTGTCTAATGGCTCTATATATAAATGAGAATCAATTCTTATCAATCTCGTAGATTTATATGATCATTGCATGATCATCTTAAGAACAAAAAAAAAAGGAAGATTTTGCGCGTGTCAATATAGGATTTGTTGATGTTCAACTAAACATGGAGGTTTAAGGAGATAATTAAGGTTTTATTTTTTGTCCATAATTGTCATTTTATATGAGGATAATTATGTAATTATATAATAAAAATTAAGAAGAAGTCTATTGAGGAGGTTCTAATAGAAAAACTCTTGGAAATGACATGCAAAACTCAGTGAAAAAAGAAAGAAGGTGTATTAATTTTCTTGTGTTACCACAGAAACAAGTTAACAATTAGCGGTCTTGGTGAATAATTGTGAGAAGGAAAGGTGAAAGTCATGGACCTAGTTTTTGTGTAAGTTTTGACCTGGACAAATGATAAGACGAAAGAGCAATCAATAACCTTCACTTTGATATTGCAGAAGCAAAACTGAACAGCCAGATAGAACCACGGGTTTCCAATCTCTCTACAGTCTTCATCTTCACTCTTCTTCCTCTTGTTTACTACTACTACTATGTACTGTCTTATTAATGCTCATGTGATATATGCCCGGCCTTCACAGTACAGTACAACACACTCATCAATGGAAAAGCTGAAACAGTTGTCCCCAGCCTTGGTCAAATAGACGAATCAAACCCTTCTATTTCTTTTTTCTATTTTTGGAGATGAAAAAATGTGGCGAAACACAAATGTCCTAAGGGAGGTATGGCAACTTGCTATCTGTATAATTTCTACAAACTCAACTCTTCATTTGTCATTTTGGTCAACAATGATGCGATACTCGAATGCCACTACAGAAAACCGTGATAAACTCGACCATTTTTAGTGTTTCAAACTGTTCTTTCTTTCTCGATGGGTGATCATTAGATTCAGGGGATCTAATAATAAAACATAACAATGATTGAGTCAACAATAATGTGCTACTTAATTACTCGTCACGCAAAAAAGTACCATCCTTTTGAAGATTTCCAAGTAAAAGTTTAAGTCTTTAAGAACCCTATGATCGATTACAGATGATTTGAACACCGTTAGGTGCACGTAACATTCCCAAACCCCACACTCTGCCTTATCCCAAACTATTTGTTATTATACTTCATGTGCGTACTTTGCTACAGCTAGCTGACATCTCCAGGTCTTATTTTGTTTTAGCACTGCCATTAATCAACTAATTACGCCACCTATATTAAACGGTCAGGATAATAGTGAGCAGGAGTACATAGTCCTTTGGACCTATGGTCCTTCCCATCTGTTATATTAAGTCTTCTAATGATGATACACCGTGTGGGGGGTGGGGTTTTAAGGTTCCCTAGAAAGAATAAATGATATTGCTAGCTTCAAGTTCATCATCATTCATCACCAAAAGCTTTAGGTAGAATAATCCAGCTGTTGTGAAGGAAGGGGGAATATAGCTATGAGTTGTTCAACATCACAAAAAATGCTCCTCTTCCTCAAATCATTGTCGTCCGGGGCTCCACGGTGGTGCCACATTACTCTCTCCGGGACGTTACAAAAAGTTCCGTAATGACACTCCCATTTCTGATCATTTGAGTTGGATGAAGTAAAATTATCATTTTGCAAAGGATAGGAGGCATGGACCGTTGAGTAACAAGGACGCCCACATGCCCCGTGGGAGTTGGGGACAAAAGGACCCAAGATTTATTTTCCAATGTTTCTCGGCTTTTGTTAATTGTCACGGGATTCACAAACCCTGACTCAAGTAAGTGGCCCAAAAATTGTGCAGATACATATTCTAATGGCAACACACAAGAACTAGGCAAGGGCCAAAGGCAAAGAGGGGGGGGTCCAAAGAAAGGTCTCCAAAGACCAAGAAGGCGAGAAGTGAGAACCCTTTTAACTTGGGTCTATTTCTCACCACCAACTCCAACAACAACCCACCACACTAAACTTTAACGTAACGTAACGTAACGACGACGAGTAAGTCGTCGTCTTCACATGGTTTTGGGTTGCTTGGGAGCTTGTGAAAGCTTCGATCTTATGAGGTTGAGAGCGTTATGGACAATTGGGACATACTAGGGGGTCAGAGAGCTTCCCAGCCTGTCCAACATTCATATATATCATAAGATTTGAGATTCGATTTTATTCAACATTATTTTACCTAATCAATAAGCAATGCCCCCCGACACACCATATCAATGTCGCAATTCGAGGTCGGATTGAAATTTGTTTATTGATTTTCAACAACAAATAAAAGAAAAGGATAGCCTAATCTACGATCACACAGCTTCACAGGGTGGAAATGAAGAGGAAGAGACCCTCTTAATGTTGGGGCAAGATTGCTGCAAGATGCAGATTGCGGAGAGCTTATTTTAATTGTGGTCCCTTTATAAGACAAAAAACCACCATTGGAAAAGAGAGATAAGAAATTAGAAATCAAAGACCCATCAGCGGAATCATCTCCATTTTGTTTCCAGTCACATGCACCATGAAAGTAGCATACTTTGTGCCATGTGATATGCTCCAATCGCAAGTCATGTATACACTCCATCATCAACATCTTAGAGCTAAGAAATATGTATATATGGTTCAGCGCCTACTAGTACCAGCCCAGCTGAACCTGAGCACACCAAACTCAACGGCTGTAAACACAGAAGACACAGCCTTGATTTCTTGCCAAATATTGTTGGTACAATCAAAGTGCTTTCTGGAATTTACAATGACAGAGCTACTATTGACAAAAGGTGGAGTATTACTATTGTTACACTACGCAGGCCCTAATATATACTAGCTAACCCAAAGTCCCAAACAATACTATTGTACACACAATGTCTGATTATCCTAATCTACACCAAAGTCCTGCGCACTAACTACAATTTCAACTTCCTCTTTGGTCGCCAATAGTGTCAAGGCACAAAAGGAATCCACTGAAATGGGCAAAATAGGTCAAACTGTAGTCCCCTCAAGTCTACCTCAAATGTAAAGTGAGCTCTATGTGCCGTGGCAGATGACCCAATAGTCCAAAATCAGCCGCAAATTTGGCATCTTAAATACTATTTACTGGTGATATCTGATCCATTATGGGGGTCAAAGAAGCCCGGAGCTGGCTCTTAAGTCATAATGCTGCCCAAGAGGCAAGGACTCGGACATTGTGGCCACATTGATTGTCTAGACATCACAAAGCACTAACGACTTTGGCTTGCTGTCTCTCATTTATGGGAGAACTGGCTGATTGTAGTTCAATTGTAATCCCTTTTGCTTTTTTTCAACATCAATGACATGTGATTGATGTGTTCATGGCCCATTTGTGACCCACTCACCAGCCACTGAATGGCCTCAGCTGCTGCATCTTTTTCTGCACTCTTCTTGTTGTTACAAGGCTCCCCCATGATTTGCATTCCATTGAAGTCCACACTAGCTTGGAACTTTCCGTTCTTCAGTGACTTAATTTTGTAGGTGGGCGCGGCATATCCTGCCCTTGTGAGCAATGTCTGGAGCTGACTCTTAGAATTATCACCCCCAGGTCCACTTTCAGTTCTTGAAACCAAGGCTTGCTGGGTAGTCCCTACCGTCGGATTTGAGGATGTATGAACCTGGCGGCCTAATACAAATCTACCATCACCTTGATCCTCAGAGAGCAGCAAGCGAACAGCAGAAAGAAGTTCATGATATTTATGTATGGCCATCCTTGGGTTTCGCAGCTGCTTAGTCAGTATTCATTGGAATGAAAATAAGCCAGAAATAAGATTTAAAGAAGCAAATGGTTCCACAACAGAAACAAAAGTACGAAAAGAAAAATGGAAAACAGTGAGATTAAGAGAAAATTTATTCATTGCTCACTTACTTTGTTTTGAATTAACTCATCAAGCTCTGCCCTTAAACATTGATACATTTCTGCTACCGCAGGTTTCATGAAAAATTCCAAGTATCCTCCCAACATTTTCAAGTGTCCATCCTGCTAGAACAAACCCCTTTTACTTTAACTTTAGAAATACCAGAAAAAAAAAGGGGGGAAATCACGCACTAGTTTGCACAACCCAGCAAACAAATAATCAAAATTGACACGCCCATCAAACACAAGAAACAAAATACTTACAGTATCCCCTTTTGAAAAACCTCCGCCAAATAAGAGGAGCACTGAATCAGACACAGCTGTTGAGTCCCGTAGAAAAACAGAGTTCACCTTTATCTTCTCATTGAAAACCAGCCATGGATATGGAATTTTAGAATCCCGAGCATTCACAGAGTTCTAGACAAAAAGAAATGAACATGAGATGAATCCGAAATAGAATCATTAAAACTACTTATATTGATGTGATATGACCTAAAATGCTCACCCAGTATAGCAGCACCTGACCATCCTCCATAGTTTTAAGTGAAAACGACTTGTCATTGTGCTGCATATCACATATATTAGTCAAGAATTTTTTTAGGAAATGAGATAAATATTTAGCCACCTTAAGAGTTAGGACCAAGCAACCAAACTACGATAAACCAGCCTCTTATTACGTCTATTTTAGTAGAGACTTCGTGATTAGACTAAATAGGCCTAGTCATCATTGCATAAGCATATGGAACTAATGGAAGAGAATGGCAGAATCAAGGATTTAGAGAAAATAAAATATTATAGCTAAAGGATAACATTGAGTAAATCAGGCTCACCATAACAGAGCAAATTCCAGGATACAGCCCATAGCAAATAACTGCACGGACGAGATGCTCATCGTAGCTCCACACATTGTAGGTAGTTGCATTGGCATCAATAAGATCAGTATCCCTTAGCAACAAAAAGAACTCCTTCCTGAGAGAATCGATAGCTTTCATCGACTGTGGTGAAAGAAAATTTTTCCAGCAGTAGTCATATCCAGCAAAGTCACTTTCAGCTACCTTCCATCCCTCATAGGCACGCACGAGTGCAAGGTGATCACTGTGGTCTTGAGAAAACTGAGACTTTGCAGCATCTGCAAGCTACAAAGATAGAACAAAAAAAGAAACTGATAACAAATCTGATATATGTTTGCTTCATTTTTTTTCTTGGTCTGGTTTCTTAAAGGTAGCATTCTGTAGTTGTTGTCCACTGTTTTGAGTACCTCAATCGTTGGCTCCATCCTAGCTCTAAGAAATACAGCCAGGCAATACTGTTATTTTTTTATTATTTTTTTATAGAAAAAACAGAGCAGACTTACATCTTTCTTGTCAAAGGGTGTTAAGAAAGGATCTCTGACACTAAGACCAGAAACAATAGTCAAAACTGGATCCAGGCAATTGAAGATGGCACCAAGCAACAGCATCTTTCCAAGTTTTGGCTCCACAGGAAGCATAGTTAGATAGCGTCCTGTCAAAAGACTTAGACAGCGTGAGGCTTATTGCTGTATGGAAAATAAATTAAAAATTGGCCATTTCGAGAGTTGCTAGCATCAAATCACATAAATTTAACTATTGGAATGGTTATATCTATCTTCCCACCTAAAATAGTCAGATTCTCGTTCTCATCCAAGGCCCCAATGATCTTCAAATACTCTATGGCATTTTTCACCTAGGAAAAATTAAGAACCAATTAATTGTAGGTGAGAAGCAAATAGTGCAAATAAGTCATGCTACAGTACAAATTGTTACCGCGAGTAACTCTGGTGACTGTAGAGCCCTAGATAAAAACTCTGAAATACTTCCGAGTTTTAAACTTTTAATTTGTAGACAAAGTGACTGCAGAGGTGTCCTCAAGATTTCTGGCAACTGGTATTCTGCAAATGCATCATAGACACATCTAGGATAGAGACGATAACATTCCCCAGGTTGAACACGTCCAGCTCTTCCTCTTCTCTACAATATAAGCACATAAGAATATTCAGCTCTTTTTCAAAAACTTAACTCTTAACCCCTTAAAATACAAAACATATCAACCTTCCAAAATGTAATAGTACAAGTATATCATATTAATACAACTGTCCATCGATATAGGCTGCCAGAGTACCCATAACATAAGATTCGATAATTATATTTTTCAAAACAGCCAGGGACATGACCAGTCATCAAGCCTAGTCAGCAGGCACAACATGACAACAAAATTCAACCAATACTTATCCCAGATAATTATGTTGGGCTAAGGAACTTCTTTTCTATCAATCATTCTACCACACACAAGCACAATGATGTGGGTCAAAAATATTTCAAGTTCAACCAATATGATATGACTTGCATACTGCCGGTTCATTTCAATTTTCATCTATGATGATAAAACCTTCAGTTAAAGCACGAAAGAAAGCCTTACTTGTTGAGCAGAAACCTTGGATATCCAGGAAGGAAGCAAACAAGGAGTATTATTCAGAGCATCATATGACGTCTCTTTAGCCTTTCCGCAATCCAGAACGAAAACAATATCATTTATGGTAATACTCGTCTCCGCAATATTAGTAGCCAGCACTATTTTCCTCACTCCATCCTCAGGCTCATCAAATATTAACCTCTGCATGCAGTCACCAAATAAATAAATCGATGATAAATAAAGTGGGATGGAAATTGGTTAAAATATTCGGCGGCAATTCTTTCTCTCACCAAAAATATCACAAGACGCAGGATGGAACATTATCAAGCAACAACTAATTGATTGCTAGTAAGTAGTAACCAACAAAGATGTAGAACAGAGTACTGGACACTCTTGCAGACAAATTCTGGTAGCAATTCCACAACTATTAGGGCATCAAAAGTTTACCTGCTCAGAACTTGCCATGGAACCATGGCATGCTAACAACAAGACTCGGTTTTGATCACCTAAGAGAGGATTTGCTTGCAACTTTTCCTTCAGAGAATTGATGTCATCCCACCCAGTCATAAAAACTAGAATGGCACCAGGCCTTTCATTCTCACAGATATTGCACAAGAGAAACTCTATAAGATTAAAGCCGATACAATCAGGATTCCAGCAGGCTAGGGACTCCCGAGTCTGCGCACTGTAACCCTTGAAATCAGCTGCTTTCAGTGCATCCTGAATACATTGAAGTAAAGAATAATTAAATTGATACATGCAATGTAAAAAACATTCCGGCTTACACAAATACTTGTATACCTCAACTACAGACGCAATTTGGCTTTTCCTCTTTCTTGGTGCCTGCTTGCTCATTTTCCACATCTTTTCCTGACCATAATCATCAATTTGATTGTATGGAGTTAACCTGCACCCCGTACTTTCCAGAACATCCTCCAGAAAATGAGTTTGAACGGGGTATGTGAAACCCTGATTTAGAGGGAAGAAGAGATAGAAGCACAATTAAAAAACACAAGTGAAAGAGCAAAACGTAGCATTGTTAAAATTGGTAAAAACAAGGAAGCAGAATAGTATTTCATATCTTAAACCTCTGCTAGATATTTGGATTAACTTACTGGAATGTGAATTATCCGAGCCCTGCCAAAGTAGGATGAGAAAAACTCAGAATCTAGGGTTGCACTCATCAGAATCAGCCTCAGTTCTGGCCGGCAAGGAAGGAGATCCTTGAGAACAATAAGCAGAAAATCTGACATCAAATGATATAGTGAGAAATCACACTTCAGAAATGAAGCCTCAATGTAGACCTATCTTGCATTTGGTTACCTTCATTCATTCCGCGTTCATGAATCTCATCCACAATGACATGAGTTACACCATTCAGATTTCCATCGACTAGCAATCTTCTCAGCAAAATGCCAGTGGTGCAGAAGAGAAGGCGAGTGTCCTTCCCTTTCATACCCTCTAACCGTACCTTATATCCAACCTAAGAAAGAACCCAAACAGAAAAGGAACTTCAAAAATAAAGTAAGGCGACTTAGAGTATTTTTTTTATAACAAAGTTGAGGAATACAACATACTGAATCACCCAACTTCTCCCCTCTCTCTGAAGCAACTCTTTCAGAAACAGACATGGCAGATATTCGCCTAGGCTGTGTACATATAATGCTACAAACAGCTCCACGGGCAGCTTCTATCTCAGATTCTAAAATGAACTGTGGAATTTGAGTGGTCTTTCCGCAGCCTGTTTGCCCTGATATGATAATAACCTACAAATACGAGCTAAACTCAGCACTGCACAACTCTTTCATGACTGTGGAATTGTCAATACTATGGGTCAAATCAATTACTAACAAATTACAGGCACTTTAGCATAATTACAAATTGGTTCAGAATTTCCAAAATATGGGGTGACAGTTATGAAGCAATAGACATGACTAAAAACAGGACGGAAGTCAGGATCAAGATCCTACTTAACCTAGGATTGAATATTTAAGTGAAACATAGATAAATAAATAACTTGATGGAAACATCCAAAGATTTCAACATACTGCAAACCTGATTCTGTGAAATTGCTCTCAACAAGGCATCCTTCTCTTTATAAGCAGGGAGACTTTTACGAAGTTCCATAACTTTTCTGCCTTCAGTAGATTCCTGCAAAAATAATGAAAATTAAAAATAAGGAGAACACATGATCTTCTATTAACTGAATGACAATCCTGTCGAGGACAAAAGTTGAATGACTGATAAAATTAACCAGATATAAACTATACTTTACTATTTTGATCATCAAAGTGATCTAACATTATTTACCCCAGAACATTACATTACTTAGGCTCATTACTGAAGCTATTTGATAGAGAATAAAAATAGTCTTAGTATCTGCGCTACGACAATAATATTAGAAATAAAAGGTTGTACCACAGATATCATGATACATTATACCTGCCAAGCTTGTTGCTTATCACGCAGCTGTAAGCTTCTCCTTATAAGAGGTTTTTCCATCAACGCATTATTCGATGCCACTGGTTCAGGTTGCTCAAAGAACCCTTCATCAGTACCAAAACTGCCACTACTACTTGATCTAGAAAAAGAAACATTTGGAATGCTTTCCTTAGTCCTAGACTTTTGAGAAAGGAACTCTCCAAGATAAGCCTCCACTCTCCTCATCAACCCAAGAGGCAAAGTCACCTTTCAATATATAACGTTTCATTTAGATACTTAAGAAAATCACATACTAAGAGATTACAGTCGCATTAATGAAACATTTGTAAACTGAGGAATAGTATACCTCCCTCAGAGGTCTCCGGTCATCCAGGTCAAATCTGTAGTTTGGCAGTGGGACTTTACTAAACACGGCGACTTTTGAATATAGATGGCTGCCAAAAAAATTCATCTGATCAGACTTTCTTCAAGTTTCTGAAAACCTTAGCCGTTGACAAAAAACCAACCTGTATAGTCCCATTTTGCTTGCCAAAGCAGCTATGTCCTCGAAACCACGTCGATCCTTTTTCTCCCTCGTAATCAGCTCTTGCCTCTCGCTGTCGCGTAACAGCATGGTTAACTTCCGTTTCCACTCATCAATGTTATCAGAAGGGAGAGCACCCTGTATCAGAAACACCAAGTCGGTAAAATTCACCAACTCATGCATTTTATAATCAGAGCCCATGAAAATGTAACTGGAAGCTTTGATTTATCACTACATTCAAGCTATCATGCTTCTCATCAATGTTATCAGAAGGGAGAGCACCCTGTATCAGAAACACCAAGTCGGTAAAATTCACCAACTCATGCATTTTATAATCAGAGCCCATGAAAATGTAACTGGAAGCTTTGATTTATCACTACATTCAAGCTATCATGCTTCTATGGCTCAAACTAACTCTCTGGCGATTCAAAGAAGCTAAACTACTGTATAAAACATGCTTAAATTGACAGAATTACATTACAGAATTAGCAAAATTAAGTGCAACAAGTCATGGATTAGGCAATTCGAGCCATTATAATATCCATTTTGTATTAAACTACAAGCCTAACACACTTGTAAACTCAATTAAAAAACCAACTAAGCACTCTAAACCTCAGAAACCGAGACCTATAATCAAGCTTCACTGCAGTGAACCACAGCAAGAACTCCAATTTAACAGTTACCATAGAACAAAGTAATCTCACCGGATTAGACAACATGTTATAATCGCGATCGGAGCCTTCATCTGAACCTACTCCGGCGCCGGCGCCGACGAGAGCAGCAGAGCTGTTTTGCGACTTCGGCTTATGGAGCAGCTCCTCTTGCTGCTGAGCCTGGTAATACGCGCGCGCACCGTTCCGGCGGTTGAGAGCAGCAGCGGCGGCGATCGTTTTGGACGAGGCGGCGGAGGTGTAATTAGGTCCGACGATGACGGAGCGGAGGCGGTGGTGTGGAGGGACGTAGACGGCGCCGTACAGTGACGACGGAGGAGGTCGGTCCTTCATCGCGATGAGCGAGAGAGGCGACGGCGACGGCGGCGAGAGAGTGACGGCGATGATGACGATTGTGGAGATGGTGAAAGAGGGAGCATGCAATGTGTGAGTGATGAGATTAGGAGAAAAGAAGAAGAAGCAAGTAGTTTTTAGTTACTCTCGGCCTCAGTAGTACTTTTTATTTTTTTAACTGTTTAACTGTAAGTAACAAAATTTGGCTTCATTTTGGAACAGTGATAGTTGTAGCTTGACACCATGAAATCAAAAAGCAAAGTACTTATTACACAGCACAAAAATTACATCCAACACGAATGAGTGTCTGAATCAGTGTCTACAAATGAATAGGGTGATCTCCCTCACAAAAATTACAAAAATTACATGCCAAAACCAGTGCATATGTGTCTGAAGAACAGGGCGGAACTCAGTTGGGACGGAAGGGGCTGTTGCCCCGGAACTTTTAAAATTAAGGTTAATTTTCCTTGATTAATGCATATAATATTATTAAATTACATTAAATTATATTTACGGCCCTCTCAGAATAAGATTATTGTTCATTTGACCCCGTCGACAATCCGTTTCAAGATCCGTCACTACTGGAGAACGTTTTAGAACGTCATATATATCATCTTTCAAAATTATCAAAATGATATCAAAACCAGATTCGCCACTACTGGAGAACGTTTTAGAACGTCATATATATATATATCATCTTTCAAAACCAGAGACGTTATAATGCCTTCAAGTCAACAACATTGTGTTTCTTTTTGAACTTTCAAGGACTTTTCGCAAGTGAAGTAATTAACGGGACTAAACGATGAAACAATCCAAGAATCACACGGCAAGTTAAGAAACATAACACTTTTACTACTCCCATGGTCATAAGTTGCAGTTTGGAAAAACGTATCCTTTTCTCAACGGTCTTATTCAAGCTCTCTCAAGTCTTTTGTGGTTGGGGAAGAAGAGAAATAAAATTTAAAAAAAAAAACTTTTGTTGTAGCAATTCTCCTCAGCATACATTATCTAAAACCCAAAAAAAGAAAAATTGCGGTAAATTACACCTTCAATTGCCTCGAAGGGCATGAATAGCTTCGGAATCCCGCTTAGTAGGTATAGCCCTTGACGAACATTCCTTTCTTGGCTTCCTCAGCCTCGCCCTCTGCAGAGTACTTTCCTAGCTGAGCCAAGGAGTTTGCCTTTGCTCGTACCAAAAGTGCCTTCTGTCCAGCTTCTACATTCTCGGGAAGTCCTTGCCATGCCTTAAGCACGGAGTTCTGCAGGGCACGAGCATACGAGAAGGAAACATGCCATGGGTTGGGGCTCTGGTTCATTGCGTTGAGGTTGAGGGTCGCTTCTACTTCGGATTGTCCTCCTGACAAAAACTGGATAGTAGACAAAACAAATATCAATCGATCAGCATTCAAGTGTTCTCAGAAACTAATAACTAGTGGCTTAAAATTAAGGCATACTACAGTAGCCACCAACACACTTGAGAATTACAATCTGAGGCTTTTAGTTTGTGTTCTAAGTTTCAATCCTAGTTCAGTCACAAATATCATTAGATTGCATTCATGGAAATCAAGTCAAAACATAAACTGGGAAAAAAATAACAAACCAAATACATGACAGGGTCATGAGTTGTTGGCCTGGCAGGTCCTATGGAAACAGCATGATATGATACTAAACTGGTCAAGCAATAAGGGTAAGCCCATTTTATCAATCAAAGAACTACGGATAGTTTTATTGCGGATTCTTCATTTATCATTCTCTTTATGGTTACTTCAAAGGGGATCAGGTCATCTTACCATAATTCCTGGCACTGCAGGAGGAACTCTCCTCCTAAGCATTGTGAGTGTATGTTTGGCAATGGCCTCTGGAGAAGCCTTTTCCTTGTGTTCAGCCCCTGGTGTCACCATGCTCGGCTTAAGAAGGATTCCTTCAAACACTACATTGTTCTCAGCCAAGTAGTAGAATACTTCAGCCCACACCTTCTCGGCCACTTCAAGGGTCCTTTCAATTGGGTGGTTTCCATCAAGAAGAATCTCGGGCTCCACGATGGGCACAAGACCATTGTCCTGCAAATAATGTCATAGTAATGAATCAAACACTTTGCATGATGGCCAAATCATTGTTAATATAGGTTTAAACTAAGAAACAAACCGGATGCAGCCCATCTTTCTATGGGTAAGGATATCAATAAACTCCTTACAGATCTTACTCCAGTTAGCCAATAACAACTTACATAGCTCCATAGAAGAGTTCATACCTGAGAAATAGCAGCATAGCGTGCAAGTCCCCATGCAGCTTCCTTAACAGCAAGAGCAGATGGACCACATGGAACACTAACAACTGTGCGCCTGCACATTTCATGGAGAACAATTAAATATGTTTTTCTAAGCATAATGGATCAATGCAATGTGCATGGAACTCTTAACAAAACTCTGGAAGGTATAAACTGCAAGATAAATAATACTTCACTCACCATTTGGCAAAACGAGCACCCTGCTTGTAGTATTCAGCAGATCTCGAATCCAATCCATCCAATCCTTGGCACCAAGACTCATTGTTGGATCCTGGTAGTGGAACCAAACCCTGAAATCCAATGAGACACATCAATAACAATACAGATATATCTCACCCAAAGCACACTCATTTCAATAAACGTCTCAAGCTATACCTTATCAACTTTGATCCCAGGTACTATGTTCTGCTCGCGCAACACATCCACAAACTTCTTCCCGTCTGTAGTCGACTGGTACAGCGTTTCCTCGAAAAGGATGGAACCAGAAACGTACTCTCCAAGTCCGGGGGTAGTCAACAAAAGCTGCCTGTAGGCCTGACGGTTTGCCTCAGTATTGTCTAAGCCAATCGATGCCAGCCTCTTTCCAGCGGTCGCGTTGGACTCATCGATGGCAAGAATACCACGTCCAGGTGACGCGATAGTTTTCTACATAATTCAAATTACAACCATCAACAATTTCTTCTCACAAGCAACACACACTCAAGCAAAAATTAAACGGAAAATTACAATTGTCACATAGCTTCTCCAATTTTTCATTAGTCTCCATCATGTTAATACTGTAATATCGGATTATGTTGCATCACAGCAAACAAAACATACATGCAAAATGAAATTTCTAAAGATTAAATTGAAATTAAAATCCAGTCAACCAGTTCATATTCCATAGTGAGCGAAGCTCATGCATCTTATAAACACTACAATTCAATCTAGATTTCATAACGGATGCATGTATCAGAATCCATAGCTACGAAATCAAATCAAACCTGTACAGAAGCTAATAGAGAATCGAGTGATCGGTCAAACAATGATTTTTCGAGCTCCGGTCAAATCAAATCACAAAAATCGGTAAGAGACTTACGGCGGTTTGGATGAGTTCATCGGTGTAAGCCTTGGCCTGGATCGGGAAGGACACGCGGCGCGTGGAAGCGTTGCTGCTGCGCTGAGTGAATGACTGCTGTCCAATCCACTGAGACGACGCCGCATTGAGTTTACATGCCATGAGTCCGATCAACGGCGGCGATTTCTCAGAGCTCAGAGAGAGAGAGAGAGATTTGTTTATATCTGACGGAGAGGGAGTTGGTGAGTGATATAAGCAACGCTGGTGTTCTTCGGAGACTCCGCAGCTGAATTCTCAAGTGTTAATAGGACAACGAAATATGCGACACTACCGAACGGTCCATGTTGTATCAATTACCAAAATTACTTAATTAGCCCTGACGACATCACGGTGGTGGTCCTTGGCGCTGTTGTTTTTTGGGGAGTGACGCGGTCGGCTTTAGTTAGGAAATGTGGGAGGATTGGGATTGTCGTCCGAAGGCAGAGAAGATGGGTACTATCGTCTATTAGGTCAGTTATGAGTCCGGAGGGAAGTACTTTCATAATTTCTGGGGTCCGGAGGGAAGTACATACATAATTTCACCTGAACAATAGACAACTTATTATTTGAAATTGGGAAAATCAAAAATGGAAACAGAATATCATTTGCTATGATATGGAAAGAATCAAAGAAAAGTTACATGTGCAAACTTTCCTAATTTGACGAAAATAAACAAGTGTTTCAATTAGAAATGTGCTATATTGCATTATTTGATTTTTAAGACCTTTTGAAGTCAGGAACAAAATTCTATTTTCTAAATTTTCAAGCTTATTGGAGTTAGTTCATCAATTTCACGATAAGATGATCATTCGCGTTCGACAATGACAACATTTCGTGCATTTCACGATAAGATGATCATTTTTGTTTGATAATGACAACATTTCGTGCAATTTAGCCTAGTATCATCACATAATCGAGCATCAACCCAAGAAGTGGAGCTAGTTCCTCAGTTTCAAAATTCGTGAATCGTTAGTAGTAACACTAAAGGACATGGAGTGTTTCCTAAAATGAAAAACGTTTTGATGCTCAATGGAATGAGCTAGGCGGTTTGGGTATTGAGTTTTTGAATTGAAGAGTCTGTGAATGACCAATCCTACGTTCTTAACATGTGGTTGACCGCACTGAAGATCTCCTTCATAAGAGATGATTCACATCGAAGGAGAGTGTGTTGGCTCTGCTAACGTGGGTGGTTTCAATTAGGGGAGTGGATACTGTGACACGACATATGTTATAGACTTATATGAAATGAAAATTAAAGTGTGTCCAACTCCAATTAGTTTGATATAAACAATGAAATAGGTAAATGTATTTGAATTTGAACATTATTGGAAACAATGTACCTATTATTTGGATTTTCATCACAAAAACATTGAAATTGGAATGATAGTTGCATTGTTTTTAAAGATATTCAAATTCAAATTCATTTTTAACTAGGTTAAGTTAGACACCCATGATTTTCAATTTCTGAATAAGTTTCTAACACGTCACGTCTCAACGTCTCTACCTCTAATCAAAATCAACCACGTCAGCAGTGCTAACACATTCTCCGCCTAAGTGGACCGACCCTCGCGAATCAAATCTCCAATGCGGACAACCACATAATAAAAACATAAGGTCGACCAATCACAACTCCCCATTCCAAAACCCTATACCCAAAAGTTCCCATTAGACTCCTCATACCCTGCTGTTGTTATTGGCCACACCCCAAGAAACAGACAACGGCCTCGCTGAAGTTATGCTCTCTCAGACTCTCACTCACGTCCACTGTTAAAAACCTGAACCAGAAAAATCCCATAAACCCTAACCCTAACCTGCGTCTCAAACTTTCTTCTTCTCCTTTCTCCATTCCCCCAAATCCAATTCCTTCACTCGCCTCTGCCTCTCTCTCTGTAACAGACCAGGTCCACCATGGACCGGAGTCAGCACCAGCCGCCGCCGATCACGGCCAACGGAAACGGTGCCGTTTTAACGACGACGACGAGGCTGAGACTGAAGCCGGAGAAGGAGCACAAGGCGGAGAGCTACCAAGACATTGAGCAATTGGAGTTCAGTCCTCTGCTATTCAGCTCACTCGAGCATTACTTACCTCCCAACATGCTCAATGTGCCTCGCGAGCTCAAGCTCCAGTACATGAGATCCATTCTGCTACGGTACTCCTCCGACGGCGAAAGGGCACGTGTAAGTTTCAATTCCGAATTCGATATGTGGAATTGTTCTGTGTTTTTGTGTTAGTTTTATTTTGAATGTACTGGAAATGATTGAAGGAAACAGAATGTACATTGTGATAGAAATTGGAATTAGGATTTAGGACTTAGAAATTGGTGTTCGTAATTGTGTGGAAGTTGATTTTTTGATGCGAAATCGGTCTAATTAGGCAATGTAGCTCCATAGAGGCTCATAGTTTTGTTCTGTGTGAATGAACAGATTCAGCAGCATAGAGAATACAGAGAAAGGATCACATCAAAGTATCAGGTTCGCGTGACATACGATGCTTGTGAGATTATTTATTAATGTTCGAGTACTTCTGCAATTTAGGGGAAACCATATGCGTATGTTTCTGTTCTTATTGTTCCTTTGTAATTTGTAGGCTTTACACGAGGAGTTGTACACTATGAACGCTGAACAATTCTTTGTTCCTTCATTTCTCAATGCAATCAATGATGGTACAGAGGAGGGTTTTAGAAATGTAATGCATGAACCCTCTCCTGGGATCTTCACATTTGAAATGCTTCAGCCGAGTTTCTGCGAAATGTTAGTATCTGAGGTATCATTTCGGGCATGTGTTATTATTATTATTAGTTTTTTCTTCTGTGGCAAAGGAGATAGTTTCAGGTCTTTTACATGATTCTGGTTTTTTAGGTGGAAAATTTTGAACGGTGGGTCCATGAGACCAAGTTTAAAATCATGCGACCAAACACAATGAACAGATATGGTGTTGTTCTTGATGACTTTGGCTTTGAGACTATGCTTGACAAGTTGATGGCGGAGTTTATACGCCCTATGTCTAGTGGTAATTTATCTCAAATTCTTATCATATTTAAATAAGTACAATGCAAAGGTTTTGAACTAATGACTCATTTTGATTTGGGTGGGAATGTTATCTAGTTCTCTTTCCAGAAGTTGGTGGAGCCACATTGGATTCTCATCATGGTTTTGTAGTTGAATATGGAATGGATAGGGACATAGAGCTTGGTAGGTGCTACTTTTCCATCTGAAATTTGAGAAACAGCTTTTATTTATTCCTTATAAACCTTGAAATTTCAGTGTAGTACTGGAGCTCCGATACCTTCTTATTTTATGTAGCCTGTAGCTTATTTGTACTGATTTTATCATTCTTTCACAAACTTCAGACAAACAAAAGAGTAAACTGTTTTCACATAGCAGTTATGGTTCATTATTTATTATTTCTCCTTATTCGTCTTGTTCAATAGTATGTGGGTACTCTTTTCCATTTCCTCTTTGTGGTTAAGTGTTTATGGATACACATTGGCTATGTATTGTAGGCTTTCATGTGGATGACGCAGAAGTCAGCCTGAATGTTTGCTTAGGCAAACAATTTACTGGTGGAGATTTGTATTTCCGAGGGGTTCGATGCGATAAACATGTGAATTGCAAGACACTATCAGAGGTATAGATATGCTACTCTATAAGATCAGTTTGATATTAGGCACTCTATGAATTTTTATAAGTACTAGTGATTGAGAGTTTCATACTGGATATCATTCTAAGTCACAATAGCATGTTCCTTTGGAAATTGTAATTGTCCAATATAGGAAGTCTTTGATTATTCTCATGTTCCGGGACATGCAATTCTTCATCGTGGTCGCCATCGACATGGGGCCAGAGCTACAATAGCTGGGCGTCGAGTCAACTTACTACTATGGTGCAGAAGGTAACCATCGACTATTTGAAGATATTCTGTGTTAGTCTTGGGATTTACTGCAAGTTTTATTTTCATAATTTTACAAGATGATTAATTATCTTCCACAATCTTCTTGTAGTTTGGTCTTCAGAGAGCTGAAGAAATACCAGAAAGAGTGTTCTAGCTGGTGCGGACATTGCCATCGTGAGAAGAAAGAAAGACAACGTCAATCAGTTGCTTCCACCAAACTGGTATTACATAGTTTGATATGAAGAAGAGACTGAGAAGTGGAAATTAGCTCGTGTGTGATGGTTGATATAGATTAATCTTGTGTGGTATCTTTTCAGGAATTACTAAAGAAGGCTGGATAATCTACTTCTTGACCTGTTGGACTTGCAACTTTTGCTTGTGAAGTTGTAAAATCTACAAAATCTCATTTCTCAACATATAGAAGAGTTATCATCTACCCTTCCAATTTCAATCTCAATAATATATATAGCTAGGCTATTAGTAATGAACTGTTCAATCAAATGCAGTGACAAAGTAGTTGTTACTTGTACATACTTACAGAGAACTTCCAATTAATCGTGCTACTGTTTTTGTAGTTGCATAAAATGTGCTTTAAATTGATGGAGTTTGCTCTTTTCAAAATGTGTCGGCTACCTTGTCTGTATGAACCTGTCAATTACTCTTTTGAATTCTTCAGAAACTATTGACAGGACCAAACAACAATTATCATTCTGTGTAATGGGCAAAACTTAGTCATGCACTTTGTTGCCTCGAGTAAAAACTAGAATTGGCCATTTCCTATTACTTTTCATTTCGATTTTTCACTTCTGCAGGTAAATACCTCATTATTGTTTTCTTCTGATAAACTACGAAGGTAGGTGGAGTGTGAATCCATATTTGATGACATTGACATTGTAGGTATACACTAGTGATTTCCTTACTTAAGCAAAGCCAAGTAATATGCATTGCCAAAAAGTTTTTCTTATATGATTTCTTCTGCTTTGTTGGCCTGTCAAGTACAATGAATGAGCTTATGTTTCTCCCAGACTTCGTACCTAACTAATCTCTTTGAAGATCTTCTGGGTTCTGCAAGACCTAAAATGCATCCCACATGAAATTTTTTGTTTTTGTCCTAATTATATAATCCTCTTATGGTCTATGTATATGGGACCTCTTGACCTTAAACATGATTAGTTTACGTTAATTCAATGATGTATAATTCAATGCTACTAAGGTCTCCTACCGATCATTGTCATCATCATTGTCATCAACCCTATTTATCATCAATCAATTGCCATCTCCATCCTTCTAAGAACTTATTGGACAAACTTGTTTGTATAATACGCATGATTGATACTCTTCTATTACTAAAATGTCATTTAGAAAAATACTCACCAGCTCCAAGCACTTTATATGTGGACCAAGGACCATTCGGTGTTCGAGTTGCGTGGCATCGATGTTGGAGTTGTGTGGTTCGATATAAACCAAATACGTGGAAAAATATACAAATTTCATGTCGATGTTTCAATTTATTTGTGTATATCATATACTAATTTATGTTTCTTCTCAGATTTCTGCAAGAAAATGGACATGAGTAATTTCTACAACATGTTTTTTGACAATAATCAGAGTTCTAAGCTGAGTAGTTGTATGATTCAGTTTACAATAAAGATTTTTCAGGGGCAGACGTGTTTGGTAGTGCCAAACAATAGTGAGGTGTCATATTCTTGACATTTCATACGCTTATCTAGGACTCCAGTTTGTGAAAATACATCTCCGATGAGTCACTCTTGAATCTGTAATTTGAAGTAATATTTTTGATAAGTTTAAGCTATTACAAATATTATGTATGTTGAGTTTTTTTAATATATAAGTTTAAAATTGGTTATTAATCATAATATATCCTAGAATGATATTCTTAAAAAATTACTTATAATTTTTATTTATTTATTTTAATTCGTCACAAAATCACGTTTGGATGGCGGCAGCCACCTAATAGTAAATTTAATAATTAATTGTATAATAAAAAATGGGTTAATAGTGTATTGATCTGGTCCACAATGATTTGTGCAAGCCAAGCCTATCATGCTTGGTTCATGTGGTTCCACTTTCGTGTGTCTCATGTTTGACATGTTGTGTGTGGTCCTGTACTCTCCCGTATATATATGACTTCTATGGATCTAGCTAACCTTGCAGGAAGTTGACGAAGGCAACTAAATTGGACAAGGTGTGAAATTTCAGACCACATTCCAGTTATTTCACATTGCTTTAGAATTTCAAGGAGGTAAAAGCAAAGTGAATTGTAACCATCTGGTTGAGAACGAGAATAAAGAGGTTAGATACGATTATAATTTATTTACAGTAACTCCTTTTTAATAAATTAATAAAATTAGATAGTTTATTAAGACAAAATAAACTGTTATGTTAATAATTTAATTTTTTCTAACAAAGGAAGCTTAGAAAACATTTTGCGGTTTGAGACGGTAGTATTTTTAAGTATATCATGTTGCTAATTAATATATTGGAAGTCTTCTGAAGTCTCTCAGATGAGATTTTGTGTGCTCCTAATTTATATGGTCTGAAATTGGGGATATTGATTTAATTAGTCAACGGAGATCAAGGAAAATTTTCTCTCCGTGTATTTGATAATTGTCTAGTGCCACCGCCCAAAATGGTTCTTATAATTAGTGGTCTCTCTTGGGTCATTAACTAACCACATGTTGGAATTTCTTGTGGCAACTTCATTACCACCCACAATCCAGCATGTATATTAATTTATACCTAACATTATATAATGTACTCATTCATGCCAAGTGGTTTTCTAGTAATTACCAAGTGATGCGACCGTACTTTTTGTTGTTAATGTGTAATTTTGTATGTATATTTATAATAAAATTTTGATTTAAGAATATTTTATAAAAAAATAATTTATTTATAGTGATAAAAATATTTCGAGTTATAGACTAATTATAAATAAGAATAACTTTTATATTGTGATAAGTTATAAAAAAATTTGGACCTATATATAAGAAAATTATCTTCATATAGTAATAATTGTTAATAATAATAAAAAAATATTATTAAAAAAAATAAAATTTATCTATATTAGTTTGAGACAATGATTTATGCTTGATTGTTGCAATCACGTTTTTGAGCTCTCGGGTCCGTAATAACTCATTAACATAAATACCTTGTTGTTGAACCCAAAATGTATCTAACTTTTTTAGCATGTGGATGACTTCTTTAGTTAAAATTTTTGGTTGTTCTACACTCTTGTCTTCCGGATTATCTTATTCTTCTTATTGTCTAATTGTAGTAATAATTTTGTCTCCCGTTAAAGGGTACATAACATGTTGCTCACTGGGATGATGAAGAAATATGTTGATATCCATTGGACTAGTTTCCTTTATTAATCATATAAATTTCTCATTTAAATCATATATATTATTTTTCTAATATTTATGAACTAATTTAGAGAAAATAGCTGAAATGATCAGTCAACTTTGTCACAATCGACAATTTGATCACTGAACTTTAAAAAATATCAAAAAGGTCATTGAATTTTAACTTTATCTATCAATTTGGTCACTTTGTGTATTTGGCATAATGACTAAATTTATAGTAAAAGTTAAAGTTTAGTGATTTTTTTGATATTTTCTAAACTTCAGTGATTAAATTGTCGATTGTGACAAAATTAAGTGATCATTGTCGCTATTTTTTTACTAATTTATAAGTAGACTTTTATTTATGAATAATCTTTATATATGAATAAATTTTGGTAGACCCAATCAAGATTGTACTACATGTTGTTAATCAATAATAAGATTTTCATAAACACAATTGTTTGTGTTCCATTTGATGCCTATAGGAATTTAGACGTGATGATATAGAATTTGGAAAGTTCAAACTAATTGCTTATGGTTTTAAATGAATGGCAATACTCAAATCGCAATGCAGACGGTGATTGATAACCATCAAGTCATGAACTCATAATGCATAGTTGCATAGGTTATGTTAACCAAATGTCATGAACTTTAACTAGACGTGATATCTTGGGACCAGATCAAACCACTTCAAAACTAGACCAATGAAAGAGTCTATACTCTGGCTAGAAGCTAGTCATCGAAACATCATTTCTATAATTTTTTTTTCTGACTAAATAGTTTAATTCGTTGTATCCGCACAATCAACTAGCTCGATATCCCAGCCTCTCTCTGATATAGATTAATAACTAATCGATCTTATAGTCCGAACATAAAACGCATGAGAGTTTCACGTCTTAAAACATTTCCACGAGAAACTCGATATATATACCGTATGACTTGCCTCTCCTCACCCACGTATATTCTCTCAAGCTTTTCCTCTACCTCCAATTTCCCTCCTCTTATCGTCAAAATTACTTCACTACCCCTCATCTCATAAAAACCTTTCATTTTTCTCACTCGTATAAAAATCCATTTCAGCGCCTCTATCTCTTCCCCAATCCTCTCTCTCTAGCCAAGCCAAGCTAAGCTACGATAGTCCAGTACCCACTATAAAAGATTCGGTTATCGATAATGGGATTACAGAGCCAATTGAACGACGTGTCGTCCGACTCGATCCCGCTCTTACTCGTCGCCGTTATCGCCACCTTCGTCGGCCACCTCCGCTCCTCCGTTTTCGCTTTCCTCCACTCCCTCGGCCTCTCCCACCACCGCCTCGACGCCTCTCCTCCGCCGGACGACGACGACGGAAGCCTCATAGCCGCCGTCGGGTCGGGGCTCGCCGGACTCGTCGTCCTTGCCGACCAGCTCAACCTCAACCGCCTTTTCTCCTACCGATACCAGAGAAGCGAATCCTCCGCCGTCTGCCGCGGCGAGACGTGCGTGGTGTGCCTGAGCGGCTTGAGAGACGGCGACCAGGTCCGGATGCTAGATTGTGGCCACGTGTTCCACAAGCGGTGCTTCGACGGATGGCTCGACCACCTCAACTTCAACTGCCCGCTCTGCCGAGCGCCGCTCGTGCACAGCGAGCGCGTGGAGATGACGCGCCGCCGCGTGGGAGGGGACCTCCTCCACTGGTTCTCGTTGCGCACCAATTGAAATTAGATTGGAATTGAAAGTGAATCTAGCGATGGGAATTTAGATAGGCCACTAGCCACTGCGAGATTGTGATGGCTTAGCTGGTGCCTGGTGGTTTCTTTCTTCTTTGATATTTTTCTTTTTTGGATATTTAGGACAGTTGTTGGCAGATTTTGACCACCGGCTTTCGTTTTGGTCCCTCCAAACAAAATTTGTTCGTTATCTCTCCCCTTGTTTCTTTTCCTTTTTGAAAAAAAACCCCATAGGTTTTTTTTTTCTACAGCTGTAAATTCTTGGTGTTTCTTATGATGAATAACACAGGGAAATATGAATCTCTCTATTAGTGTACTGCTACATGCAATATTGACTGTATGGTGAAATCTTCAATAACCTATAACTGTTCTATCTTGATTAGTGAAAATACCAAATGTAATTGTGGCATCCTCCTAATAAAAAATGAAAACCATCCAACTAATTAGTCACTAGAGCCAACAAAACATCAATGGCACACGCATATACCCTATTGACTTTTCGATTGAATTATTAGGCTAAACCAATGGAAATCACTTCAATTGAGGTCTGTTAAACTTTCAGGTGCGAAATGCTCTCACTCGTGTTCAAATTACGAAGTTGTCAAAGTAGCTATACACGATAATATCATGCGTATTTAAAACATTTTACTTTTTGAGAGAGTCAAAAAGACTGAACCACCTGATAAGTGATGGATTTTTTATTAGTGTCTTATTGTCTAGTCTAGTGTCCATTAGATCATCAATACCCCAAAGAACCGGTTACTAGGCCCATACCATCCATATAAGCCCAAAGCCAGGACCAGACGTCTACACTAAACACTCGCCAGGTCGCCAATCGCCCGCACTTTTTATGCATTTGTATTCCTTATTTAAGTTTATAGACAAAATGTTCGATGAATTGTGATAAAAAGCCTAAACGAAACCGGGCAGTCAGCTAGAACGTAAGCTTCTTCATCTTCCCGAGAGAATTGAATTCCGGGATATCAGGCACCAACAAGAATATGATGTTATTTTTTGAATTTTTTCTATTTCGATTGAACTAGCTAGAATTTGATATTGGCCTTTGGTATTCATGAAAGGCGAAAACAAACTAACCCCTGGTGTTTTTATAAGCTTAGGAACACGGTAGTGTATCGACAAAGCTACGTTAGAATCATATATGTATACTATTGAAATAGAACGAAGATATGGATGATCGACATTATTCTCTTTTCTTTGATCATTGCTCTATCTTTGAATCTGTGCATATCTTTCACATAAACTCGTCCCCTCCATTTCAGCCGTGTAGCTTGTTCATGATATATAATCACAATCAACTTTGGAAACGACACAGAAAAAGAAACAATAACATTTTGACCATCTCCATTTCGTTGACTTATTGTGAAGTTGTTAAGCAACTTGGCAAGTTTTGTGTGTTGTGTTGTCTTCTGTTCTCAAAAGTACATATATTTAGAGCTTCTGTGTTATATTAGGACTAATCCAAGTTCTGAAGTGTAAGACAGATTGTAGAATAGATTGGCTGGAATGAAATTTCCATTGATATCAAACCGTGTATATATACAGCAATCCTATACACTCTAGGGAAGACTCCCTGCAAGTCAGGGAATACAGAAAGGAAAGCTAGATTACAGAAGATTATATACGCAGAATCTAAGATATGAAAGATACAGAGAAATCTTTCTAACACTCCCCCTCAAGTTGGAGTGTGAATCATGGGAACAAAGACGTCTTTACCCAACGGCTTTGTAAAAATATCGGCTAACTGGTTTCCGGAACTCACAAACCTTGTTTCCACTGAGCCATCTTGTATCTTATCTCGAATGTAATGACAATCCATTTCTATGTGCCTTGTGCGCTCATGGAAAACTGGGTTCGCCACAATATGTAGAGATGCCATGTTGTCACAGTAAAGAAAAGCAAAAGCATGATGCAAAACTCCCAAATCTTTTAACAAATGACGGAGCCAAGTTAACTCACAGCAAGCGTCTGTCATGGCTCGATATTCTGCTTCAGCTGAAGAAAGAGAGAGTTCGTTGTCGCTTTGATCTCCAATATATCAAAGAAGGTCCAAGAAAGACACAGTAACCAGTAGTGGATTTTCTAATGAGTGGACAACCTGCCCAGTCCGAATCACAAAGGGCCCTTAATCTGAAATCACTATGGGCTGAAAAGAACAAACTTTGGTCAGGTGCACTTTTCAAGTATCGAACAACACGTAGGGCTGCCTCCATATGAAGTTTCCTAGGTTGATGCATGAATCTACTCAATACGTGGACAAAGAAGGTGATGTCTAGCCTCGAAATAGTTAGATATATCAATCTGCCAACTAATCTCCTATAACACCCTGCATCCTTGAGCAAATCGCTCTTATCAGACAACTTCAAATTTTGATCCATGGGTGTGTCAACAGAGGTTGCGCCCAATAGACCTGCATCTTTAATTATTTCCAAGGCATACTTACGCTGTGAGACAAATATCCCATTCTTGGAAGAGGCAATGTCAATTCCCAAAAAGTATTTCATTTCACCAAGGTCTTTAAGATGAAAACACTTATTCAAAAACTTCTCAAGCACGACAATACTGTCCAAATCATTTCCAGTAATCAAGATATTATCTACATAAATCAGTTAAGCAGTAAATGACTTGCCTTGCTTTCTGGTGAATAACGAGTAATCAGCCCGGGATTGTTCATAGCGAGCAGAACGAATACCTACAGAAAACTTGAAGAACCATTGGCGAGAAGCCTGTTTTAAACCGTAAAGGGACTTGTGTAATCGACAAACCAAGTGCTCCTCCCCCTGTCTTTGAATCCCTGGTGGAGGAGACATATAGATTTCTTCGTGGAGATCGCCATGAACGAAGGCCTTGCTGATGTCCAATTGGTGAAGGGACCAACCAAGCAACCACGAGCAGTAACAAGGGCAAGCAAGCAACGGACATAAATGATCTTGGCAGTCGGAGAGAATGTGTCATGATAGTCAACACCTTCCAATTGTGTGAACCCTTTCACAACTAATCGTGCTTTATATCGTTTAACTGAACCATCAGACTTATGCTTAATCTTATAGACCCAACGACAACCAATCAGTTTCTTACCGAGAGGGAGAGAGGTGAGAGACCAAGTACCATTGCCTGCAGAGCCGCAAATTCGGACTTCATAGCTGCATGCCACTCCGGATAAACAAAGGCTTTGGAATAGGATTGTGGTTCTGTTGCTGCACTGACTTTGGCCACGAATGAATGGTACGCAGGTTTGTACTGATGATAAGAAACAAAGTTAGCCAGTGGATACTGTGTGCCTTTGCGTGGACCTGAAGACGAAGGGCAGCGGGTTCGGGTATGGGTTGCCGGAGTCAATCGGAGCAATTCAACTGGTGGTGGCCAGAGCAGGGGCATCAAAGGAGATCAAAGGGACCAGATTGAGATTTGTTGGAAAATGGTGGTTTTCAACCATTTTAAAGTGACAATTTAAACAAAATAATTAAGTGTGTTGCACTTAATTTTGATGTGAGGAAAATATGGATTTGTATTCTCCTATAAGAGTACATAAAGATTATGTATTCATTTGTTTAAATTGGTTAAGGGGTGAATGAGAAATTGTCACCCAAAGATGGCTACTTGAAACAAAAGGAAGGAATGTGATCCCACATGGGAGAAATTAGAAATGTGGAAGTCTTTATATATGATTGCATCCTAGTATCCCTTGAGTAAGTGAGTAGAGAGGCTCTCTCTCATGCGTGCGCGCGCGCAGGGAGGGGGGGGGAGCAAATCTTGGATGAAATGAGTCAGTGATATGGACTTGTGTGCGCCCGCGTCCTACGAACACGAATGTCGTTCCGATTTGGGCCGGGCCGCACGAGTTTCCTTTTACACTCAGGAAAGACTTTTTGCATTCTTCGAGACCTTTCAACTTCGCCGGTTATGATGGGTTTTCTCACCATAATTGGGTTTAGGTTAATGAGTGATAACTCACAACCTTTTGGTGGCCGATCATTATGGCATTCTCCTTCTCCTCCATGTATAAATAGAGGCTCCATCCTCCCTCATTCTTCATCCCATCAGAAGCAATCTCCTCTTCTGATCACTTCTCTCCCTCTCTCAACTCAGAGCAAAATCCGGTGATAGAAAAATGTATTCTTCAGTTCGAAGAGAAGTTCTTGTGCTGCGGTACAAAACTTGAAGTTGTTTTATCCTGGGAGAACAACGTCATACAAGCATGTGGGCGGCGTAAAAGTTCTTAAGGAAAACGTGTGATACACGTGACTCAACTTAGTTCACATTCTTAACCTGAATTTGTTCTTCGTTCATATGTTTGTAATTTACTAATTATTTAATTAGTATTTTATTTATTATATTTAATTTAATATCACTTACTTTTCCTACAAAATTTTGGGAAGGAGGCTTAGGTTGACGACTGTAGGTGCGGAGGACGGAAGGAGGCGAGGTTTCCGGTGAGGGTGGTGAGGGCCGGTGAGATGGGATTTGGTGGTGGAGAGATTGGTGCTGTATTAGGATCAAGAAGAGGGGAGATCGGTGAAGTTGGGGATTTTGGGGAAGAAGTAAAGGTTGGATCAATTGGGCTTAGTAAGGGTTATGGGCTAGAGGAATGGGCCGGAGGAGTAAGAGACAAACTGGGTTGATTGAAAGCATAAGGAAAATTTTCATGGAATTTGACATCATGACCGGTGAAAATCTTTTTTGTTGAAAAATCAAACAATTTGTAGGTCTTTTGGCCAATTGGATATCCAATAAAATTTGAATGTTTAGCACGAGAGTCAAATTTTTGGGAGGTGTGGACGTTGGTAGCATAAGCAAGACAACCGAAGACATGAAGATGAGAGAATGAATGAGGTTTAAAATAAAGAAGTTCAGAAAGAGTTTTAAAATAGAGAAGTGGTGAAGGTAACCGATTAATGATGTGAACAACAATGAGCGCACAATCCCCCCAACATTGAGGAGGAAGTTGAGCTTGAAATTTCAAAGCTCGAGCCACTTGTAATATATGATGATATTTGCGTTCCACAACCCCATTTTGTTGAGGTGTGTAAACGCAAGAGTGCTAAAAAATGATCTCATTATCTTGAAAGAATGAACGAAGGGAAATAAATTCCCCACCATTGTCACTTCGAAAAGTTTTAATGCGAGACTTAAATTGAGTAAAAGCATAGTTGAAAAAGTGTTTGATAAGTGATTGCGCTTCACTTTTGTGTCGCATAAAAAAATCCATGTAAAATGCGTATAATCATCAACAATGGTAAGGAAATAATGGGCACTAGAGGGAAAAGAATGTCGATAACGACCCCAAATAACACAATGAATGATGTCAAATGATTTTGAAGAAAAAATAGTACTGACACCAAAAGGTAAACGACTTTTCTTTGCCAAATGACATACAGGGCAAGCGTTATTAGTCTGAACATGAAAATTCTAAAAATTCTTGGCAATGAAACTAAAAGAAGAATGAGAGACATGTCCTAAACGATTATGCCAGAGGTCGGTGGATTAGTTGGTGAGGTTGCAGGAAGGTTGGTGTGTGGATGTAGGAGGATTGGTCACAGCTTTCTTCGTCGTTAATGCCGCCAAATAATATAGTCCGTTACGGTGCTTCCCCAAACTAACCATCTTCTTTGTAGCCAGATCTTGTAAAATACTCCATTAAGGAGAGAATGTCACTGAACATTTTAGACCTTTTGTTAGACGACTAACTGATATCAAATCGACTTTGAATGTAGGCACACATAATACATCACGTAGATAATAGATGAAATTGAGAGGCAATGATCCCTTTGCAACAATATTCGCAGTTTCTCTGCTAGATAGTGATACAGGGGGGAATGAACAATTTTTATCTTTGCGGAAAAATAATTTAAGAGATGAAGAGATATGATCTATCGCCTCACTATCAATAATCCATTTACGGAAATAATATCGGACAAACCTGGTTTGGTTACCGCATTAGCCCGAGAATTAGATCCTTCACTTTTGATGCTGAGAAGTGATAAAAGTTGCTTTAATTGTGCTTCCGAAATACCAACAACTGACTTCCCATCTGCATTGGAAGAAGGGTCAAATACATGAATTGGATTTGGCTTTTGGGTGGCCCACAGGACAATCCTGTGCCTGAACTTCGTCGGTTTTGGTCAAAACGGCGGCCTCCGTTGGAGTTTACCGGTGATCGAGCTGGTCTTGTTGTTCCATTCGATGAAGACGGCTTATTGGTGTTGGTGGCGTTCCGGACTGCCATGGCTGCGCTACCGGCATCACTTGCGCTCAGGGCACGCTGCTTTTCCTCTTGGGAGATGGAGGAGTATGCTTGTCGGATTGAGGGAAGAGGGTTCATCAGGAGGATCTACCCTCGAACAGCACTGTAAGAATCATCTAATCCCATCAGGAATTGCATCAGTTTTTGTTGGTCTGATTGTATTGCATCTGAATATGTGGCCAATTCGTCCCACAAACTCTTCAACTTTGTGTAATAGGCTGATAACAGAAAGTTGTTCTTGTTTGAGTGAAGTAATGTCTCTTTGTATCTCAAATATGCGGGTTGCATTCCCTTGAGAGAAATGTTCACCGAGATCCTCCCAAACTTCACTAGCTGTAGGGGAATTGGTTACACTATCCGCAATTTCGGGATCACAAGAGTTGATAATCCAAGAGTGAACCATATCGTTGCACCACAACCAAGTTGCATAACCTTCGGGATCAGCTGCTTCTGAGGGAGCCTTGATAGAATCATTGACGAATCCAAGCTTATTTTTGGAGTTCAAAGCTCGGACCATTCACCTTTTCCAACCTGAATAAATGTTCCCATTGAGAAGTTTGGAGACGAGAACCAATCCGGGATGATCCAAATGGTGAATGAGGAAGGGATTAGAGAGATCTGCCTTGGAGGAATCGACAGAACTTTCTGCCTTCTTCTTGCCTGAATCTTCTCCACCGGCCATGATGTTTGAAAGAGAGATGCTACACCGGAGATTGAAAAAGCATAGCGATGAGTCAGGAATTTAGTCCTGCTCTGATACCATGTAAAACAGGTTGTAGAATAGATTGGCTGGAATGAAATTCCATTTATATCAAACCGTGTATATATACAGCAATCCTATACACTCTAGGGAAGACTCCCTACAAGTCAGGGAATACAGAAAGGAAAGCTAGAGTACAGAAGATTATATACACAGAATCTAAGATATGCAAGATATAGAGAAATCTTTCTAACATGAAGATGGTAGAGTTATTCATGAGGATGAATACATCAACCATTTTGATAATCTGTTATGTGCTTACTTCCCTCTTTTGCCTTGCAGCAAACAAGCGTGTGCTACTTCGTGTGGAGATATCGATAAAATCGGCTACCCTTTTCACCTAAAGGGAGATCCAGTAGATTGCGGAGACGCAGACTACGAACTATCATGTGTCAACAGCAGAACCGTCCTCGAATTGTTTCCAGGCAAATACTATGTCAACAACATATCATATGAGGAAAATGTGCTCCGTTTGGTTGATGTCAATTTTGCCAATGGAAGTAGCTGCAGCCTTCTGTCTGGATCAGTTGTTTCATATGAAGGAAATGTGGACGATTTTCGCTATGTGACACTAGGCGGCGCCACCCGCGTATACACACAGTTTGTCAAGTGTGACAGAAACCTGAGCCAGTCTGATGTAGCTGCTTATAACTATACAGCTATTCCATGTCTGACTAATGGGACTAGTTACTTCTATGCTGTTTATGACATCTACCGCATAGCGCGTCTTACCACATTGCTCCCTTGTTTCAGTGGCTCCTTCGGATTATCGTGTAGAGCTTGAATATGCAGTTAAGCCTCTATCTTATGATGCCATCATGAGGGAATTGGAGGCAGGGTTTGATCTCGCGTGGTCCGTTGTGTGCCGAGATTTCCGTTTAGATGGAAAATATTGTGGAGTATATGAAGGTGATCAGTATACTAAGCCACTCCTATGGCGATGATCAAAAGGAGGTAAGTTTAGTATGTAACTATGTATACATGCCTGTTTTATCTTTACTTGAAATCAATATTTTTGCTGACTAGTATATCTTTCTACAAGTGCAGAGTACAAAGAACCCACCGAGGCCCAAGTAATCTTAATATTTGTGGGAATTGCGTTGGCAGGTATGTGCATTATATAAGCATATACATGCATCTGGTTATCTATTTTCACTTGATGTTTAGTTTAGATTCGATTTGTTAGGAAGTTGCCTCATATGATTTGTTTTTCTCTGCATTTTCAGCTCTCTTTGGTCTAGTGCTTATAGTGGTTCTATCGGTGTGGCGCTTCCGAAAATACAGAAGAAGGCAGAGGGAGAAGAATCTGCAGAATCAGCAGCAATCATCCGCAGCAACAATCAGCAATTCTTGAACTTCATACCTTTAGCATCTACATGTTGTCAGCTATATATCATACCATTTATGTACAAAATGCTTGTTAGCAGCTATATAATTTGTTTGGATTTTGTTGTGCGAGAGCAAAAAAATGAATGTAATAATATCATTCTTCTCTACCAATTAGCCTTCCCTTCTAGTTATGGTTTTTCTGGACAATCCAACTGGCTATTGCTCTTCATAATTATTCTAACTAAGTGTTTGTATAGCATTAGTTGTCCGATTAATATACTTATCCGTTTAAGCAAGAAAGCAACACATACCCGACCACCCGCAAGACCACCAAGGAGGCTTCAACTTCACTCACCAGACCGACCTCATCCAAGCGCACACGCGCCCGTGGGGCGTACGCCCGAATACGCGGATCACACACCAGCAAGTGCACCAGTCCCACATCGAAGAACACAAGTGAGCCCCAAACTCAACCACCTATATATGTAAGGTATTTATTACAGGTAAGACTCTCCCATTCGTTCCATCTCGACGAATTCACTTCAACTACACACTATCTACACGCACGTTCGCTTGACTATTATATCTAATACATCATCTGACTTAGGCATCGGAGCGTTGAAGGCGGGCCACCCCATCTCGACCCCTGACCGCCCGTTTGTTGTTGTATTTTTCTAACAGCCACACGCGAACACGCACACCCGATCATCCGAAGGGAGAGGAAGCGCCCGAAGGAAGAGTCGACCATCCGAAAGGAGAGAGCCCGTACATCCGAAGAGAGAGAAGAGCGCCCGTCATCCGAACAGCCCGAGCGTTCGGACGAAGAAGAAGGAGAAGGAAGTAGGTATTCGTACTGTTCCGCCAGATTACGTCCCCGCGCGTAATTCGGTAGAAACAGTTGGCGCCGTCTGTGGGAAACTTACAAATTGCAAACCTCGTATAAACACCACAAAAACCAAAAGTCCACATGCTCAACCCGGTGACTAACGACATCACCACGCCCGTCGGGGAGACGCCGCCAAACACACAGGAGCAGCAGGTACTAGGGCCCGCAGGAAACAGCAGCGAAGAACGCATCAGCAGCCTGGTTCAGGAACTACGGAAGGCGGCGCTCGAGAGAGCGGAGGAGCGCCAGATCCGCCAGAAGCTGGAGGAGCGGCTGGATGCGCTCGTCAGCCAGCAGAAGGGGCAGCACGAAGGGACCCAAGAGACCACCGACGAAGAGCGGTACCAGTTTGCCGGAACCAGCGCACGGGCGACCCGAGCATCCTCACCCATGGAAGAATCGGCGCCCCCGACGAACAGCGCTCTGATCCTCCGGAGGATGGAGGAGTTGGCGGAAGAGGTCTCACGCTTGCGCAAGGACAAGCTGGCCGGCCAGGGCGGAACGTTCGCCCCCCGGGTCAGCCCGTTCTCAGCGCATATATTGGAGAGAGGAAGGGACCCCCATGCGAAGACAACGAAGATCGCTCGGTTCGACGGGAGCGGGGATCCACGCGCGCACGTAGACGAGTTTCGATCCACCACGGACGGAACCAGATACTCAGACCCAACCTTGTGTTTCCTGTTCCAGGAAACGCTGGCGGAAGAAGCACGGAGCTAGTTTTACGAGATCCCGCCAGGGTCCGTCCATTCATTCCTCGAGCTGACGGAGAGCTTTCAGAAGCGCTACCGGCTCCAAGGCAAGTACAACACCACGGGCATCCTCCTCAAAGTCCGCCAGGGGATGGACGAGAGCCTGTCAAGCTACATCAATCGATGGAGGACGCTCGCAAGCACGTGCAGGGACCTTGACAAGCGAGTGGCCAAGGTGGCCCTGATGGATAACCTACTTGCCACCCCATTCGTAGAGAAACTAGTGAGGAAGGAGCATCTCGACTACGACGAGATCATGGACCTGGTCGTACAGAAGGCGTTGGTGGAGACGCGGGTGTACGGGTCCGCCTCCGAGGCTAGCATCAACAGACCGGAGGAAAATGCTCAACCTCGACGACCCTCGGATGACGGAGGGGCACCAACCGGAGGGCACAAGAGGAGCCGGGACGCGCAGAGACAAAATCATCAAAGGCCGTTCTTCCGCAACAACCACTACAACCGACCGAGGGAACCAACGCAGTAAGGCGCCCGCTTACCACCAGTACTGCACTATCGATCGGAGGGACAGGAGATTTTTACGGTCGATCAACAGCCGCTCGAGCAGCTTCTCCACCTACACCGACGTCGGCTTCCACCTCCAAATAACATGACGGTGGCAGCGGCCCCGGTCGGCCGAATGCCGAGAATCTGGTGTGAATTCCACAATGCCGCCACCCACCACACCAACCACTGCATCATGCTCAAGAAGGCCCTCGAGGATATGAGGAAGGACGATCGGGCCACCCCTCCAAGGGCGGAAGGACAACAGCGCCAGGCGAACGCCGGAACCCGTGGGACTATCAGCACGATATCCGGGGGTAAGCGCAAGGAGGGGATATTGGCGCCCGATCGCTCGAGCAGGGAAGTACTGATGATCGGGGAAAGGAGAGCACCCAAGGTAGGAAGGAAGGAGACGCCCACCGTTAGCTTCACGGCGGAGGACGAGGAGAAAAGCCCGAAGGACAGCACCCTGCTGTTCGTAATCGACGCGATCATCGACCAATTCCTAGTGAAGAGGGTGCTGATCGACAGTGGGGCGTCCGTGAACGTGATCTACTTTGACGCATACAAGGCGCTCGGTAGGCCCGCACACAAGATGACTCAGGATCATGAGTGCGTTGCCAGCTTCATGGGCGAGACATCGTACCCAATCGAGAGTGACAGCCTCCGGGTCGAAATTGGCGCACCCGACTCCCCGCACAGCGAGGTCCAGACAGACTTCATTGTCATGGACACCCCCTCCCCCTACAACGCCATAATCGGGAGGCCGGGGATTTGCAAACTAAAGATGATCATCGCAGGGCACCTGCTCTTGGGACGATTCCCAACCGAGCATGGAATCGGGTACGTTCGAGGATACAATCACGAGGAAACCACGAAACCCCGGGGCAGGCAGAAGGTTCTCACCTTAGAACCTACGCCAAGAACGGAGATACGGCGCGACCTACGCGACGGGCTGTCGGCGCCACGAGCGAAACCCCGTTCAGCCTAAACGTTCGGGACAGAAGCTGTGCTACCCCTGGAGATTACCCATCAGAGCCCACGGATCGAGGGGTACGATCCACGCACGAACAGTGAGGGGCTGCGGCTCAACAAACGACCTATTGGAGGAACGGAGAGATATGGCGCACCTCCACAACGCCGCCAACAAGCAAATGATCGCTCGATTGCACAATCAGCGCATACGGGCTCGCCCAATCCAACTGGGGGACTGGATGATGGGGGCGATCCGACAGAAGGCGAAGGCGCTTCGCCCGTTAAGGGAAGGCCCGTACGTCGTCAATAAGGTGATAAGCGACAATACTTTCTACCTCAGGGACATGCAGGGTCAACGGCTGCGCCACCCGTGGAACATCCAGCACCCAAGGAAGTACTTTCACTAAATTTGCCCTATTGTACTTTCATTTTATTTCCCCAAGTATAATTACTGTTGCGTTCATTTGTCCTTACCCCACCCACCCACGTACTCGGGGGACTGGGGATAGGCTACTCACAGGATGTAATACTTGGTCAAAATTCAGTTAAGTACAAGCGCGCGTTCGCGTAAGTTACTCAAAAGATGCCAAAAAAAAATCATTTTACAAGGCACACAAACGGAAAGAAAAAGAAACTCCATTCATTCGCCCGATTACAAAAAACAACAGACAGGAATCAAAGGCACAATGCCCGACTACAAATCTACCCCACTACAGAGAAAATCCTACACTACGCCCCCGTATCAACATCCAACTCCTCAGCCTCCTCCTCCGACACCATCAAAACAGCTTCCACCTGCTCGCCCAAATCCATCCGCCTGATCACCGGCTCCAGCTCCGCCCTAGCAGGTTCCCCAGAGGGCCCCACCTCTCTCTCATACGAAGGAACCCGAGCGCCCGCTCGTTTCTCAAATTCAGACTCCACGAACGCTTGGTACTCCTCCATCTTCAAAAAAGGACTCACCGTTGCCTGGAACGCAGCCACTTGCTCATCCACTTCTGCTCTGACCAGTTTGCGGAGCTCGTTAGACTCCTTGAACGTCGCCACAACATCCATGCGAGCAACGCGATCAGCCTCCTTCAGCCGAGACTCTGAGAGCGCCTCCCGGGCGGCTGCTTCAGCACGGACGCGCTTTAGCTCGGCGCGCACCCGCTCCACCTCGGCCACGGCCTTGTCCCGTTCAGCAATAGCGACAGCTTCACGGGCGGCAGCTTCGATAGACCGGGCGGTTGCCTTTTCCGCACGGGCGGTGTACCGGTGGACCAATTTGTTCGCCTGTTCGAGCTGCGCCGCAACCCTGCCCGTCATCCTCCGCTGCTTCGTGCACTCGGCACTGACGCGTGCCAGTTCCAGATTATCCCGCGAGCAAACACGGAAAATCTGCTGCTGCAGGCGGGTGCACGCGGTGAAAGCCGCGTCCATCCCATCAGGGGCAGCATTCTCCAACGGTTGCACCAGGGGCCCAAGAGAGCTAGCGCTATCCACCAGCGCACGGAGCAGAGCGTCCACAACATCTCCACTTGACCCAGGGACGGGGCCGGGAGAGGAGTCTTCCGTCCGTTGGGGAGGACCTAAACACGGGAGCGAGAGATTTGGAGAGCAAGAGTATTGTGGAGGACTTGAAGGTCGACTCGAAGACGGGGGCGCGCCGGGGGCACGACCTAAAGACTGAGGCGTACGAGCAGCCTCCCACCTGTTCCCAACATCATCTCGCTCAGACTGCTGCTGCCCGCACTCCGCCCGGGCCTGGGCGTTGAATCCAGTAGCATCACCCAGTGGCGGGCGGGGAGCATCCGCTTGTGGCCCTCGAATGAGCGAAGCAGGATCAGCCACGATTGCAACAGGGGTCTTCGGCTGGGTACTTTCCCCCGGGACGAGTACGCCACGACCGTTATCCCCCACCTTGCGGGCTTTCACGGCAGTATCCCGCAGTGCGAGCAGGCGGCGCTTCAGCACGTCATCCTTATTTGTCGCCGTGGACTTCGTCATCTTACCTACAGAGCACACAGACGGAAGGTTGGCAAACAGGTACAACACTTCGTAAAATTATCCTCTTTCCTATTTCTGGTAGCAAACCACAACCCAAAGCCCAGGCGGCCTGGCGGCACGCGTGCGCCCAGCGAGTACTTGCTCGTATCGAACGTACGGAAGGACTGGGGGACTCAACCTGACGGGGTGGAGTGTCGCAGACGGAAGAAATGGAGGCATCCCGCCCGTGTGCGGTGCCCAGCCCGCTCAAACGGAGGACATTGCACAACACCACCAACGTTCGGGTCCGTGTGGACCCACACCGACCAAGGCAGATTTGGAAGAGCGCCAGGGTACATTGGCAGCACGGGCGGAGAGGCGACACTTGGCAAAAGAGAGTAGGGGAGGGGCAAACTACCAGAAACACCAAAAACACAAAATTCCTACTCCAAACAAAATCAAGCCTGGCACACCTCAGGAACACGCCCTGTTCTTAAGATGCAAAACCCAGAAAAAGCCAAAAAACCACAGAAACAACCAAACACGAACCAAAACGGAAAACACCAGAAACGGGATAAGAGCCTCACCAAATTCGGTCTTTGATGGCAGAAAAGTTGAACGTCGAGCACGTATCCCGGTAAGAAAGCACGAACGAAGAAATGGTGAACAGATTGCAGAGCAATTCCGGCAGAGTTTCGACAAAACGTAGAAAGTGATGGAGAAAGACGACGCCACACCCCTCTTTATACTGATCGCACGACGTAAGCCAATGAACGCCAACCGTCCGCTTTACGCGTGTCCACCGTTGGATCTTGACACATGCCCACGGCGGTTTACTTGCCCTCCTAAGTAACCGCGCCAACTCTTCAGCTTCCCGCCTCGATTTCAAACCCTAGCACGACCTCCAACAGCCCGCCACGTGGCGCCTATGCACCACTCCCATGCACCCACGCGCGTGACGCTTGCCCTTCGCGTAATGATGACGACAGCAGCATTTAATGCCCGGGCACGCCAGCATTAATTACACGACGGCTACATTTATGGCAAAAACGGTTCCCCAAGAGCACTCAAAAAAGAATCACTTCAAAGAAACACCTTTGCCAGACTGGCTCACCCAACCCGACAGGTCGCGACCACACGCCCGCACAGATAAAATCAGGTTAGCACAACACCATTCGGGCGCTTCGAAAAGAGGATGAACGCCTGAGTTCCCTTTTCGGACGCATGCCGAATGAAGAACTTACGCCGTACGCGCATGGGGTTCTTCCCCTCCGTACGCGTGAACGTTAGACCGCAAGCCGGATCAGGCGGCAGAAGCATGGGGTCCGTCCCTCTTTGCGCGCGCTGAGACCGATGGGCGGCACGGGTGTGGGGTCCGTCCTCTCCGTGAGCGCAACGCTAAACGATCGAAAAGCCGACTCGCCGTGGCTTGGGCGTGCGGTCCGTCCCCCCTTGATCGCGCCGAGACCGAGGAACGTCGCGGGCATGGGTCCCGGGCGTTACAAAGGCAAGCCGGATCAGGCGGTAGAGGCATGGGGTCCGTCCCCTCTTTGCGCGAGCTGAGACCGATGGGCGGCACGGGTGTGGGGTCCGTCCTCTTCGTGAGCGCAACAGACTTGGATGGCTTGGGCGCGGGTCCGTCCCCCCTTGATCGTACCGAGCACGATGAGCGACGCGGGCATTGGTCCCGCCCTCCCCGCACGCTGAAGGCAAGCTGGATTAGGCGGTAAAGGCATGCGGTCCGTCCCCTCTTTATGCGCACTAAGACCGATGAACGGTACGGGCATGGGGCCCATCTCCTCCGTAGGCGTTTTGTACGTCGCGGTCTTGATCACTCCGTTGACGCTACACCGTACGCGACGGTCTCCCCGTTGACGTACGCGGTGCACAGCGGCATCCCAACGCTTGTGTCACGAACAACATTCGCATACATTCATATCATACATTCACGCATCATACCACACATCATACCATACATTCACACATTTGCATAAACTATATATCTATGATTGCCTATATTCATGTTTGCCAGACAATACTCCACGGGCGCGCGGCTCCAAAAATAGCAAGTCTTGTTTGGACGCCGGGACCACAGGTACAAGACCGCACGAACATGTACACGATCAGACGCACAGGTTCCCCACTCCGTCATGCGAGCCCTTCCTTGACCGGAGAGTTGGGGGACTTGGGGGTTATAGGACCATGCACCACTACTCAACCGGATAAGTATTTGTGTTAATCGCACGAACCCTTTTTCAACTCCCCAGTCAAGAAAGTGCTCTTTGACTTGGGGACTTGGGGGACTTGTTTGTATAGCATTAGTTGTCTGATTAATATACTTATCCGCTTAAGCAAGAAAGCAACACATACCCGACCACCCGCAAGACCACTAAGGAGGCTTCAACTTCACTCACCAGACCAACCTCATCCAAGCGCACACGCACCCGTGGGGCGCACGCCCGAATACGCGGATCACACACCAGCAAGTGCACCAGTCCCACATCGAAAAACACAAGTGAGCCCCAAACTCAACCACCTATATATGTAAGGTATTTATTACAGGTAAGACTCTCCCATTCGTTCCATCTCGACGAATTCACTCCAACTACACACTATCTACACGCACGTTCGCTTGACTGTTATATCCAATACATCATCTGACTTAGGCATCAGAGCGTTGAAGGCGGGCCACCCCGTCTCGACCCCTGACCGCCCGTTTGTTGTTGTATTTTTCTAACAGCCACACGCGAACACGCACACCCGATCATCCGAAGGGAGAGGAAGCGCCCGAAGGAAGAGTCGACCGTCCGAAAGGAGAGAGCCCGTACGCCCGAAGAGAGAGAAGAGCGCCCGTCATCCGAACAACCCGAGCGTTCGGACGAAGAAGAAGGAGAAGGAAGCAGGTATTCGTACTGTTCCGCCAGATTACGTCCCCGCACGTAATTCGGTAGAAACACTAAGGTTGACTATTTAGCAAGTATGTATGTGCTAGAATTAACAAACAAAAAACCAGATATTGACAGATAATCATACGAAAATTCCTCGAACTATCTCTAACATGAAATTTTCTTCCCAATGACGGTTTGACCAACTCTTACTCCTGAACTGATTAGGAAAGCAGAGGCATTATCACAGCTGACTTAAAGCATTAATCATAAGCAGAGTTTTGGTACCTAATTGTAACACCTTTGTATACAAACAACGCGGAAACACCTTGGCGTACGGAAAGTTCATCGGCAAAGGTCTGATAAATTTGGGTTTTGATGGATGCATCAGCCAAAGCAATGATGGGCTAGTGTCCATTTTGCATATGCACCACTTGTAGAGAGTCATAAATTTGATCTGGATAGAATCCTAAATGATATTGGGAAAGTCATTATCGACGGCCAAAACCTTATCTGTCTTTGGTCCAAAAAAAGGACCAACTCAAACATGAAATGACCAAACTTTTGATTTTGTCTAACCGAGTAGTATTTTTGAGGTAAGCAGCGTATGGACAGAAGGAAATAGGTACGAAGCTGCATCGACTCTTGACCTTTGAATTCTCAATACTATATATGCTGTTCATTTCCATCCCTATCTGCTCAATTCTCATCAGCTTATCTAAAACCAACTTCTGAAATCTCACATTGAGCTACCTATTCTGCCAATTCAATCTTTTTTCAAGCTTTATATATCATGAGAAAAGCAAGCTATTGTGTCCTTACTTTGCTACTATTCATTGTCCTAGTTCAAGCAAGAAACCTCAATGAAGAAGCTACTTGTTCTTCATCTTGTGGAGACCTCCACAACATCAAGTACCCTTTTCGGCTTAGAGGCGATCCATCCGGCTGCGGTGACCCTGACTACGAATTCTCATGTGTCAACAACAAAACCATCCTCGAAATATTCCCCGGCAAATACTACGTCAAGAACATTTCTTACACTGAAAACCAACTCCGTTTAGTTGACGTTAACTTGGCTAACGGAAGCTGCAGTCTCCCCTCTGGCTCCCTACAAGGTGCAGACGGTTTCTTTAAAGATTTTCGATACAAAGGCTATGTCAATTACACAACAGGTTCTCTTATCCGATTTATTAAGTGCACTAGAAGAAATGTGACCCTTGATCGTTTGAACCCTGATAACTACACTAGCATTCCTTGTTTGTCAAGAAATGGGAATTACATGTATGCTGCTCTTGACGGCATGTACTCGAATGACATTATTCGACCGTCTTGCTCGCTCGTTTCTGTGGCTCCGGTGGATTATCATGATGATGTTTACAAGTCACCTTCCTATGAAGGCATAGTCAAAGTGTTGCAGGGCGGTTTCGATATGGCTTGGTCTGTTGAGTGTAGGGATTGCAATTTGGCTGGTAAACAATGTGTTTACAGCAACAAGGCATTCGAAAAAAGACCTGTCATATTTCAATGTGCAAGAGGTATGTGCCTAACTTCATCTCTGTGTTTTGGAATTATTACAACAATGTTCTATTGCTCATTCTTGTTTTATGAAAATGCAGAATACCACGAAATCACACCTGCTGAAGCGAATTTAATCATTGCCGGAATCGCTTTTGGAGGTACTGTTTGTATGATGTGATACACATTAGTGGACAGTTAATCTTGTTTGTATAGAATGTTGAATTATTTTTTTTTGGTTTTGGAACTTATCATATCTCTGTCTCCATTTTTGCAGCTTTTATTGGTCTAGTGATTATAGTGGCTGTACTGGTCTTTGTCATCTGCAAATGTAAGAAACGAAAACAGCACAAGAAGAATCTGCAGAACCAACAATCGTAGATGCTTTGCTCCAGCCATCTTTGCAGAAGCTTGTGATTGATAACTGTAAAAAGTGTTTGTTAGTTAACAAGTACTGTTGTAATTTGGATCCATTCTTTCAATCTTTTGTGTAGTCAAAAATCAAAATGTCAAATACTATACTAGGCCTTGAAGACTGGTTTAAAATGTCCTTGTTTAGTTGATCATTGAAGTTGATTAATAAGCTAGGCCTTGTTTGATCATTGGTTACTTTCCTTGAGTAACTAGGACAAATAAAGGCTTACTCTTGTGAAAGATAGTTTGACAACCTCTAATCAGTCCCATAAACATCAAATGTTTGGCCAAATAAAATTTTATAAACAATATATATGATCTGTTTTTACAAAGCTCCGGAACTGAAATCTAGGGAAGTTCTTGGATCCATTGATGTGAGCACATCAGATGTTTAAGTACAGCGTTGGGATGCTGACTTAGGACTAGGCCCAAGGAAGAATTGCTGTGAATGCAAAGGCAAGTAGTTCAAGAGGATTGAACTTCCCATTGTACATCTACAACCGTTTAGTTAACTGGGGATTCGGAGACTTGCATGGAACTAGATGACACTGAGTAAAACTGAGGCTAGACAAAAGCTGTGTGTAGTGGAGCGGGTGCACTCAAGTTTATGTATATATCCATCATCAATTGATTCCAGAAGTTTTGGAAGCCTTGGATGGATACAATATATGATAGCCTTGTAATGCCTCCTCCTCATCATCATCATCAGATCTTTCTATGCAAAACTCAAATCCATAGCAATGCATTTGTTGTATTATAAGGTCATAATAAAGGACTACAGGAATTAGCAAAGTCATGATGATGAAGAATGGTTGCCCTTTATGTGAAAGATACTATTCCTTTTTCTGGAATGGACAGATATTCACTTCTGGCCATAAATTATTGAAGGAGACACACATTATCATTTGGTTTTGATAGTTTTCTGCTCAAACTAACAGCCTGCATATATACATCTGATGCTACAGAGAATGTCTTGAGTCAGTATACATACATTATTTGGTGTTACATATATATCTTATCAGACCCAAAACGAGCTTTGTAAATAGCTCCATCAGGGATCCGGCTCATCTGAAGCACACTTTACAAGAGTTCTAACAATCTCGTTACTACGATAGATCCATCCAACAGTGAGCAATTTTTGGCCAAAACATGAACTTTGAATTTATAGGTATATGATTATTGACACATCTTATTATGAACAAAACATAGATAGAGACTCATACAAGTGAAGAATGAAGATGAAGAACCAAAGTGATCTCATGGACTTAGGTAAAAACATGCATATGCATTTCATTATTTTTTTACTGATGATACATAACTAGTCTTCTATCCCTAAGCCCCTGGTTTGACAGTTTATTTGATCGGTTTTATCAAAGCATCATATATGTTTATAAAACCTTTTCCAAATCATACCACTGGTCATTTGCTATATGTAAAATATATTTTACTTTTACATAAAAATAAAGTTTTACTTACCTTGAATTAAGGAAGATATTTATAGAGTAAAATAGTCTTTTGTGTGATCACCAAATTTGATCAATTGGCCAAGAGTTGAGCCACATTTTAGACAACTCTCTTTTACCTTATAAATGACTTTGTGTGGTCTTTAAGATTGTATACTTAGTTGAAATGATTCCACCTCTCTCTTATGGGCTATCTTGTTTGGCATATATTTAAAATATCTTCTTTATGTGGTGAGCAAACCTCTTTGTGTAATGGACAAGCTCGTGGCACTTTGCCAACAATTGAGCCACATTTTAGATAGCTCTCAAAGCATTTAAACAAAGTGTTTTAAGTTTTATTTTCAAAAAACTTAATTAAAACTTCAAAAGCATTTCATTCTTATCCTAAGATGAAAATATTTTCTAAAGTAAAATATCTTTATGTGGCTTTCAAGTTTCATTACTTGGTCTAGATTAAAGATTATTTTTTTTTACTCTTTTAAATGCTTGGCCGAGCTTCATTTGGCCTCTCACATAGGACACTTCAATTGGCCTATATAAAGGGGTAAGCTCACATTGTTCAAATCGGTTGTTTGACTTAGTATTTTCTAGGTTGTTAAAACGTAGAAACTATCATAGCATAGTTTCTTTGTTGAGTCTAAGCTTGTGCTTGTTCTTTGTGTTGTACTTTATGTTTTAAAAACTACACGAAAACCCTTTAAACTCATATACATTCATCTTGCATCCATGAGATCGGATTGATAGTGCAAACAACCCAAGAAGTGTTCTAAAGAACCAACTTTGTGATAATTACATTTTGGAAATAAATCTTCTAACATCTTTGTATGAGAAAATGAAGAAACAAGACCGAGTGTATTTCAGAGTAGTGGGCAAACCAGATAGGGATAGCAACGTGTCTTTCCATCCTCAGAAAGCTTCATATGTGTAAACACTTAGAAACATGACCGAATACAGTTCTTAGTCTAGCATGCGAGTCTAGGTAGGATTGCACCGTTATTTGCTATTATTGGAGTTGTAGTCTTGTAAGGAGTGTCTTAACATGTACTCTTGGGAATCAACAGTGGAAGTTAGATTCTGGGTAGAAGTTTTTGTAACTTTCGTATGTAAACACTTAGAGATGAGAGTGTAGTTCTTAAACTAGTGTGCGATACTAGTTAGGATAGACGGACGAGTTTTTATCCTGAGAACTAAAATCTTGTAAGAATTGTTTTTACATAGTGGAAAAGTTTGTCCCTCAAGAGTTAGGAGCACGCAGTTTTCTCCCTGTTACAAGGTTTCTGCGTTAAATAAAAACATCTTGGTGTTATGTGTCTCTTTACTTCCTTGCACTTTTACTTTATATCATTAAGTATCTTCCCATCAGAATAGCTTTATATATTGTTGTCCCTTATACGATATTTTGACGAAAAATTTGGTAAAGGCATATTCACCCCCCCATGACCTTCAAGTGGTATCAGAGTGAGTCACTAACCTGTGTTAGTGAGATCCTGGATCAGCTTGGATGGACAAAGAGTATTGTCTCATCTTCTATTATAGAAGATGTAAATGATTTTTTGGGGACTTTTGTTTTATGCACTTTTTTCTTCTTATGAAGCATTTTTGAAAGTGTATCAAGTCTTGAAAGTCATTTTTAGAATGGTCAAAAACTTCCTTTTGCACTTTCTTTTTAAGAGAAAAATTAATGATTTGTCAATGGACAAAGAGCATAATACTCCCTTTGATAGTGGGGAATTTGTGGCTTTTTATGCTACTACCCTCCATGAGACCTCAAGTGAATCAAAAGATGATGAGGGCTCTCAAGAGTTAATAACTGATCATGAGGGGTTATGTGAATATTTGGTCGGTGTAGAAAAACTCTCACAAGGAATATTTAGATTCATTGAACACATATCTATTCTTGAACTAGAGATTTCATATGAAAGCACTATGTATGAAGAATCTGGTCATTTCGAGTTTGTTATTAAAAGAAATAAGTACATGTCACTTTCCAATATAACTTTTGTGTGTACTTAGAATGACAATGAAACTAACACTTGAAATCCTAGTTGAAATCAAACATTGGTTGATAAACTATGTTTTGATCCCCTGATGCGCATTTTTAGTACAAGCTATGCTTTGATAAGAATGGAACCTCGTCATCTCATGACTTCACGAGCAGGTGATTGAATTTTGATCTTTGATGTTTATACATGTACAAATTTATTATTGTATTCATGTTCATATGTCACTATTTAATAATTAGAAGTTCTCATGCATTAATTAAACTATGCATCTTAATTAAAGTAGTATTTGCATGTCTTAGTGTTGTGGTTCTTCAATGTCATGTGGTTATGCTGAGTTTATTGTTGAACACAAGATTAAAATATAAGTTTACATGTGCATATGTATGTAGTATTGAATACCTTCAAGGATTGCAAACACTGTTTCTATCCTAGGTTCAGTTTGTTTTGATAACATCAAAGACTTATCTTTTTCTGTTCGTTTTGGAAAAAAGTTTGTTCATATACTATTCTCAGCATTGCATGGGTCTTCTTGTAGAAACAAAAGAAAACAAAAAAAATTGTTTCTTTTTCTTTTGCTCTTTCATGCATGTGTAAATATTTTAAGCATTGCATAGACCACACAACAAATAGGATACTTAGTGAAGGTTTGTGAATGTTTTGGTTTCTAGATGTGGTCCTAAAACTGTTTGCATTCAAGTTGATGATTAATGAGATTCATTGTACTTATCCTAATATGATTGATTATTGAGTGAGTCTTTATTTTTCATAACTATGTCATACCACACTATGCCTCATGGGTTTTCATGTTTCAAGTGGTGATGCGGCAAACACAAAATGTGATGAATGGATTCCATACTTGAATATACTTTATCACAATTCAAACCTGAATTGAAAAGATGTATTAAGATTAGGAAGCATCTCATAAATTCCTGAACATGGTTGGTTTAAACACGCACTCTATGAATTAAGGTGTTACTTAGATTATTTTGGAGTTTAGGGTTCATGTTTCAGGTATTTGAGTAGAGAGAACTGTTAAAAACTTATGTTTTGAGCGTTGAATATTTTATGGCAATCATTTCTCTCATTCATTTTTTCGAGACGTTTCTTCCGCTGCTTCTGCATACTACCATAATTACTCTCTATTTCGAATAATGGATTGATAATAAATTATCTAAAAATACATCCGAGGGTTACAAATCCTATCAATCATTTCACCATGCTAATCAGTAAGGTTCTACCCATCAACACCCATCTGTCCTTGCTCCGAATTTGGAAATTTAAGGAAGATTGCATCCAACTTCCATATCCTCTGCTGGAGTTTCGACCAACAAAGCTTGGTATGCAAATGTGATTATGGCATATGTTGTTGTTATCACTTACTGTGTAGGTTTTCATCTTCTCCAATCCTAGGAGACAAGCACAAAGGGTTGTAAGAAATATTTTTCTCTCTTATGTTTCTTTGCACATCATCATGAAATATGAGCATATACCTATTATAAATGTTTGAATAATTGTCATGCAAGATTAATTGAATCAATTTATTTTTTATGTTGTGGAGTCTTATTCCTACATATAAAAGCAAATTTGTTGTTTTCAAGTTCAATTCTTTGTGCATGATTTTTAGTTTAATCTGAAATAATTGAGTTAAGTCTATTTGTGAAAATGTTGGAGATTGATGCTTATTCTTAAAATCATTACCATGTGTGATTTTAATTGAAATAGTATTAAGCATACTTCTTATAGTGGTATGATAGAAAGTTTGTGTCTTACTACTATTAGACTTGTTATGCGCTTCATTATTGATATGAGTACTCTGTTCAATGAAGACTTGTAGAATCATATCAAAGGTTGATAATTGCTTGATTAGACTTATGTCTATATTCATAAACCGTTTGATGAGTGTGTTGTACACTCTTGATTCTAATAATGAGATTTTAGACTATTCAGATTCACATTAGGCAATAAATATTGATGATTACCTTTGAAAAAATCGTTGAGAATGCAAGTTATGGTTAGAGTTGGCTGTCTATACAGAATAACATCTGATCTTTCTATCATCTGCCAGAGTACAATGATTGAATCATTAAAAACCATGTGAATTTCACAAGCAAAGAAGAAGTGAGAGGTTTACTCCAACCCACTCATAAACCTACAGGTACGTGTGATGACATCAAGTGTGGGTACTCATTCTTCTCATGCATCGAGAAATATTAATATGGGTTATTTTTCATGTATTGTGTGTTTAAATCTCTTCTTGGCTCAAGTACACATGTAATATGTTTGTGTCATAATAAATTTTAATCATGATAACCCTGTTGTATCTACCTCACCTCATATGCTTTTAAAATCTTTCATGCATTTGAACCTTGTTTTGTCCATGTCTAAACAAGAAGCGTTGGTGGGTGAAGATTGACTTGTTCAAAATGGTAGAGATGATAAAACTAATAAACAAGGAAAATTTCCTTAAAAATTCTTTGGACAATCATGGTCATTATGTTTCTAACATGAGCTCAAGATATTGTAATATGTTGGAGACCATAATGTCATTGTTAATGAATCACTTTTGTCGATCTCCTCATGTTTCACCTTTCATGTATGAGTAGAAATAAGTTGTCAATAATGCGTTGAGAATGCACTAATTGTTGTGCAAAATTCCTCATATGAAGATTGTTTTTCTGAACATTAGCCTGAGTGCACATGGATAGATGAGACATCTGCTATCCTCACTCCGTACACATCAGGAATGCAAAAAGTTAGGAATGATCACTCACAATGATGTCATTGGTGATGATATTTATAACTAGAAGCAATGCTCAATTGGTTTATATGATGAACAACCTTTATGATTTTGAGATTCTAGCCATCAGAGTTATTTGAAGAAGACCCTCGAGCACATGAGGGAAAATATGAGAAGTAGTCTTCTTATTTTGATCATAAAACTCTGATATTTGTATCCTTGTGGATACCAGCTCTAAGATTAGTATTGCTTTTAATCCAAGTTCTCTTGATATTTGACTAACATGAAAAAGATAGAGAATTCTTGTTTTAAGTGCACAAGTGATGCAAAAAAGAGGAAAGCTAGAGCTTCACTTCACAACAAGACACAGAGATTATAACCATGTTGGGCAGTCATGTTTATTGCAAAGGCTCGAAAGCGAAGCACATGCTTCATAATTACGGCTTCCCACCACAAATCACTTGATAACTCACATTTGGTAAGCTTATGGAAGGGAATCGATGTGTGTTTCATGGTTTGATTACTTTTCCTACTCAATGTGTGCCTTTTGCATTTCAGTTGGCCAGAATTAGAATTTAATTAGTGTTTTAGTCTGTACTTCATGAAAAACCAAAAAAATATAGTTGTCAACTATGTGTTTTAGTGTTTGTCAATAAAGATCAATATATATGTTGATATCCCTAGATAATTATTGAATTTGACCCAAGTGAATGTCTGAGTTATTTCTTACTTAGTTAGCCTTATGGGTTGTGTAGGTATATCATTATTGACACATCTTATTATGAACAAAACATGGATAAAGATCGGTACAAGTGAAGAATGAAAATGAAGAACAAGATGAAGAACCAAGGTGATCTCATGGACTCGGGTAATATATGCATATGCATTTCATTATTTTTCACTAAGGATACATAACTAGTCTTCTATCCCTGAGCCCCTGGATTGACAGTTTATATGATCGATTTTATCAAAGCCATATATATGTTTGTAAAACATTTTCTAAATCATACTATTGGTCATTTGTTATATGTAAAATATATTTTACTTTTACATAAAAATAATGTTATCTTACCTTGATTTAGGGAAGATATATGTGAAGTAAAAAAATACTTTTGTGTGATCATTAAGCTTGCTTACTTGGCTTAGACTTGAGACATGTTTTAATGAGCTCTTCTTTATCTTATAAAGACTTTATGTAGTGTTCAAGTATGTAAACTTGGTAGACATGCATGGTTCAACATCTCACTTATGTGCTACCTCGTTTGGCATATATAAAAAATATCTTCTTTATGCAGTGACCAAGTTTCTTTGTGTGGTTTTCAAGCTTGTTTTTCTTGGCTTAGAATTAAGTCTTCATATAAAAATGACCACCTTTCACATACACTTGGTTGTAACAATTTCTTTACCTTTTACTTGGTCTAAGAGAAACATTTTTTTAAGTATACAAAGATTTTGTGTGGTCACCAAGCTTGCTCTACTTGGCTATAAATTAAGCTACCTTTTAAGAGAGCTTTTCTTTATTTTATAAAAGCTTTGTGTGGTGCTCAAGTTCTACGTACTTGGTTGGGACAATTCGTCCATACCAAATAGACCCCTTTCTTGGTCTATATAAACACAAAGCCTCTATGAAGAAGTTCGGTTGTTTGGCTTAGTATTTTGCTAGGTTGTTAAAATGTAGAAACTATCATAGCATAGTTTCTTTGTTGAGTCTAAGCTTGTGCTTGTTCTTTGTGTTGTACTTTATGTTTTAAAGACTACACAAAAACCTTTTAAACTCATATACATTCATCTTGCATCCATGAGAACGGATTGGTAGTGCAAGCAACCTAAGAAGTGTTCTAAAGAACCAACTTTGTGATAGTTGTGTTATGGAAATAAAACTTCTAACATCTTTATATGAGGAAACGAAGAAACAAGACCGAATATATGTCAGACTAGTGGGCAGACTAGATAGGGATAGCAACGTGTCTTTCCATCCTCAGAAAGCTTCACATGTGTAAACACTTAGAAACATGACTGAATACAGTTCTTAGTCTAGCGCGCGAGTCTAGATAGGATGGCACCATTACTTGCTATTATCGGAGCTGTAGTTTTGTAAGGAGTGTCTTAACATGTACTCTTGGGAATTAACTGTGAGAGTTGGATTTCGGGTAGAAATTTTTGTAACTTTCGTTTGTAATCAATTAAAGATGAGAGTGTAGTTCTTAGACTAGTGTGCGATACTGGTTAGGATAGACGAGCAAGTTTCTATCCTGAGAACTAAAATCTTGTAAGAAATATTTTTACATGGTGGAAAGGTTTGCCCCTCAAGAGTTAGGGGCACACAATTTTTTCCATGTTACAGGGTTTCTGCGTTAAAGAAAAACATCTTGGTGTTATGTGTCTCTTTACTTCCTTGCACTTTTATTCTATATTATTAAGTATCGTCTCATCATGATAGCTTCATATATTGTTATCTCTGATACAATCTTTTGACGAAAAAAGTGGTAAATGCCTATTCACTCCCCTCTAGGACCTTCAGAATTCCTTGAGTATTCGGAGATAAAAAGTACAGAGAGAAAAGTACAAAAGTGTAGAAGATGAAGAAATTAAATTTCCATGCTGCCAATTAGCTAGCTTTCAAAAAATCAAATTCTACTTTGAATATCAGCTAGCATCTAGATCAGCAAGAGAGACAGTACCAAAAAACAAAGAGGAAAAGAAGATTAAAGAGGAAGGGAGCGACAGAGACAAGAGAATGAAAATAAGTTGAAGTGTCATTCTTTTTCTTAACCACTTCCAACTTCATTACAAAGCAAACATATTACATGATAGGTGTAAGTGATGCATGCCCAGCAGCCCACCTAAGTAAAAGTAAACTAGCCAGCTTCTCTAGTATGCATCTCTTACATCCCATGTCTTATAACATCAACACATACTTAAGAAAAAAAGGTTCAACAAATTAAGAGAGCAACAAAAACTTGAAAAGCACCAAATACCACGAAGGGTTAAGTAATTAAGTACATGACAAGAAGACGAAAGACCCTAGTAATAAGTAAGATTAAGGTAAATTCGGACCGCTACCCTCAATTCCCCGCAATGCAATAGCGCCGCTCTTCAAAGTTCGTCCCCCTCCACTTTTGTGGCGGCGGCTAGAAATTCAGGAGAGCGTGCACGATTGCAAAGCCTTGTTTAGTATGTTATTTTTCTCCATCAAATTTCTCCTCCTTCTCGTCGCCGCCAGTCACCACCACCACCCTCTTCATCATGTCCATCACCACTGAAGTAGCCCGAGAAGCCCCACTGGTGGTGGCTGGCTGGTGGCTGGCCATCATGATAATATAGTACACTTATGAATGATATGATTGAGCTCAAAATGTAATATGCTACCTCGCAAGAAAGAAGAAAGGAGGCTAGGAAGTAGAGTAGTATGAAACTATGAATGGGAGTAATGGAGTATGGAGCAAAGGGGACATAATGGGGTCATATATAAAGAGGAGAGGCTGTAGCTTTTTCGTTGAATATGAGTGCCATTTTCTTCCTTCCTTTTCTTTCTGTTTTTCATGGTGAAATTATTTAACTCATTTTCGGCTAAAGTGAAGTTGAACTTCTTGGTACAATTCAAATATGATGTTAAGGGCATGTTTGTGGGGGCTGCAAATAACTCCACTAACTCGGTTTCCAAGGCTCTTGGAATTTTCACATTATTCTCTCTTCGAGTGTAGCTAGTCTCTCATTTTCATATATATATATAGGTGAGCTGCATACCTCCCACTCAGTCACTCTCAGGCCTAGCTCAGCTGCTCGATCAAGACAGAGGCTTTATCATCAATGGCCAAATCCTTTTGAGAGTTTTATTACCTTATTATTGAGCAATGAGCATCGATCATGCATGAGAAGCTGTGATCGAAGTGAGTGAGTGAGTGCGTGGTGGGTTGTCGTTTACATAGAGTTCATATATACTTCATACATAAAATGCTGTGCATATTTTGCATGGAACTTCGAAGCTAGCAGACAAAACGAGCTTGATTTGAGAAGGAAAACACTGTTTAAAAGCACTCATCACAAAGAATACTCGATCTTTAATCATATATACAGAAAGATGTATAATGATGAAGATAACGAAATAGGAGTATGCATGTATTCGATCTCTGCTTGAATCGGTTTGAGCTTAGAAATGCCGCAAGCCAAAGTATCAAATGGAGCTAGGTTTGCATGTGTTCTGGGCAAAGTTAAGAGGCTCCTTTTACTAATATGCATGATGAATCTATGAAGCTAGCTTTTCCGGTCCTACGTAATTATGCTATCAACTTTCATACCACATCATTGTACATAGATTGTATAATGGTCAGGCCTTTTCCAATCGAAATAATCTCTTATGTTTTCTCCTATCACGTACTATTATTTTTGTTTATGCACTATGAAAATACTTTTAAGTAACGTAATTACTTTCGGCAGCCTTGTTTAAACGTCACAGGATCGAATTCTCAAATACTAGATGTAGCGAATTAGTGTATGTATTTTGGGTCATATCGAGTACGTATCTCATACAAACGAGCTACGTACGTGTTTACATGAACAATGATCGAAATCGATCATACTTACAAGTTAGTTTTAAGCATGTTAATTTGATGTAACATATTACAAAAGAGATTCAACTTTTAGAGCTTAAAGTTTAGGATTTTGGAATTACGGTAACCAGTAGGTCTTGTTCTAGTTCAAAGGAATCACCACCAGTCCACCAGCATATATATAGAAAACCTAAGTGCTGCGGATGAGTGGATTTCTCTATCAAACTATGTATGGTCTAGAGAGAATGTCCTAGACATATAATTGAAGCAATTAGGTTTTTGATTGATGGAAGCTCGTTGTAGAGCTAGACCAACAAACAAAGAAAAAATGGCGCAAATTACTCGATCACTTTTACCTTGGATACGTCCATCCATTACAAGAAAAAGCGAAAGCTAAAGTACATAAAGACGAAGGCATAAGTCAGCGGTGTAAGATTCTCTTTCTTTCACTTTCCTTTGCTAGATTTGTTGTTTGTTTCTGTATCTCTTTTTATTTTCTGAAGCAGAGAAAAAGAAAGAAGACATATACTAGGTTTTGAGTTGATCGGAGTATATATAATGGCCGCCAGAAGTTTTGGTGGAGACATGTCTCTGTCACTGGATGGTGGTGCATCCCTTCCATCTTTTCCGATCAGAACCTCATCTCATGATCTCGATATTTTACGGCTTATGTTTCGACACCTCCGAAGAGTTAATATATCTGTTTAAAGTTGACCTAGCTAGCTTCCAGATATTCCATGTCAACTCTTATGAGAAATGAGATGGGACAATGTTCTACGTACCTCACCCTTACGTCATTTTTACATCAAGGTTAATGCAAATTGAGAATAATGCTGGATCATAAACTGGTGATATATATAGTTAATTAACTAGTTGCGAAACTTTGAAGAGCTAGAGTTCTGAACATCGATCATGCATGTTCCCACGTATTCCTAGCTAGCTAGAGTAAGAACGTTCTTACATACTTCATGATGTGTAATACATTAACACTGCAATTTTATTTTCATTCAAACTTCCATTAATTGTGATATATATTCATACGCATGCATGTAACGTAATTTCGCAAATTAAGCTATCGTTGTTAATTGTAATTCGATTCTCATGCATCAGTTTTAGACGTTAATGCAATGTGGATGTGGATCGCCATGTCGGTACGTAACTTCTGCATGTCGATCGGGGGCTAGTGCTAAACCCTAAAAAGATCGAGGGAAGATAGATTATCGAAGCAGTAGTAACATCCAGATGGATGAAAGAAAGAACGAAAGAGAGAAATATATGCATGCATGCAAGCATGATTGGATATACTCGAAGGTGATAGAGTAGTCTGCTGGAGATCGAAGACATTCGCCCATATAAAGCACCAAGTGTCCCATGCCTGGCAGACAAGAAGCGGCGCGTGAGGACCTCGATACTGTGTGTTTGAGTCGTTTTGAGCCACATAACGGCGTTCCCATTGGACCGAGTAACCACGCACGCCTCTCTCCCTCTCTCTCGCCAGCATTGGATCCCTCACATAACTCTCTCTCTCTCTCTCTCTCTCTCTCTCTCTCTCCCTCTCTCTCTCTCGCACGCCTCAGCTAGCAAACTCAAGCACAGAGGTAAGTGGTAACTATCCATACATGTATGCATTTTAGTTCTCAAATGAAAGAGACATTTATACTTTCTAATTTTATTTTTTGTTCAATTTTTTAACATATATTTCAATAATAGTTGTTTATATTCTGGTAGTCAAATATTCGGTAATCATTTACTATTAGATTTAGTCATTCTGATTGATGAGAGTAAACTGTTATTTAACTGATCTATTATTCTCATCCATCGGATTTAAATTCGGACATTAAGAGAGTAAATAATCACAAATTTTACTAAACACCAAATTAAACATTGCTCTCTGTGCCACTATTCCCTGTTTCTCAAGAATCAATCACTAGGGATCGAGTCGTGACTGGTCAAAAGGTTGAAGCATGCATGATTCGTAGAAATTTTGGGTCGTAGGTGATCAGGGCCTACATTTTAAACTCTTACGTATACACTTTGAGCCCAAATCCAACATATTCCAAACCCATAAACTCAAGTGGCCCGTTACTAGTCTCTCATGGCCTGCGACTCTCTGAGAGAATGATTCATCAACTAGATCTATTGTCCAAACCAGAGAAATTATATTAACCTGGAGAAATCGGAGGAGATGAGTTCAACTGACTATTATATGAAACAGGCCAGATCGATGCAGAAGATGGACGAAACTCTCCATCTCTCATCTCTCACCTTAGTCACCTACCCAACAACTTCATCAACCTTTCAACTCTTTCCGATAACAAGTCACCCCATTCCTCTCATATCATTCTTTCCCGTGCTAGCTATGAAAAAGAAGTCAGAAGTAATAGGGATATATAGGCAAGGAATTTGAGTACAATAGACTAGCATGATTCATATATCTTGCCTAACATCCCACTTCAGAAACATCCTCAAGGCCCTAATTCTGTAGCCTAAACATTGAGGTTTGAGTTAGAATAAGTGGCAGTAAAGCACATAACTACTAAACTGCTCTTCCATCTGGCACTCAAAATGCGTGAAACATTGTGCAATTTCATGCAGGATACCAGTTAGTCTGAAACACAAAATGGATGAAGTTCATACCATTTAATCACTCACAGAGGCTAGGTTCTGTTTTGAGAACCAGTGAGGCTATAGTGTAACAAGTAGAAACAGTAACCTGCATTGGTTTCAAGTACTAATTCCAGTTTAAAGCTCGGTATTATTTCCAGAAAGTTACTATCTAATGTGTATATCACGACAAATCCCTAGCCATTTATATCAACCAGACAAGATCTTCCTATGGCGTTAGGGGTTTCAACCAAACAGAACACCAAAAACCATATACACACAGAAACCCAAACAATAGCTCATAGCTGATAAGAAAGAGAACAGAGAAATAAACCAAACCAATGAATGAGATGAAAAGCTTTCTTTCATTAAGAGGTCGCATCTGAAACATATTAACATGGTACAACCAAACAGAGTTTCTTCTTGGTTGCTTGGTTTGACATCACCAAAACGTCTTGCATACTAATCCCAAAAACAAGAACACAACTCTATCTCTCAAAACGTCATCCATTCTCCATCTCCAGGAAGCCTTGAGACTTCCACGGCAGCAATGTAGCACACTAATTATTCTTCCTATCTTTACGTTTATCTAGATTTATATACTTCAAAACAAGATATAACGAGGTATTATATACTAAACGGTTCACATCTGAGGGCATGCAGTATAAGCATCACTTCTTTACTCAACCCCAGTAAGCTACTAAATGGTTTTTGTCTTATTACTATTGCTTTCCATCCATCATCATATCTTTGATATATTTACTTGATTGGCCTGTTCAGCTTAAGGTTGCCACCAGCGAGCTGCTTCTCCTCCTCTGTGAGTGCGTGACGAAAATGGCAGCGATGACCATATGAGCAGGCATCACCAGCAAGCACCATTCTGCATACCTCAGTCTTGTACCGCGGGTGACGAATCACAGGGCGCAGCTCCTCCACTCCATGAGCAAACTGGCAGTGGGCCTTGTAAGGGCAGTCACCAGACTCCTGCCACTTGTTGCAGAGCTCAGTCTTGAACATTCCTTGGTTGTACACCTCCAGTTCAAGCTGCTCTTTCATGTCTCCACGGACATACACCTTTTGCTGCACCACACACAGACATCTCATTATTAGAAATATGCATCATGCATCAGATATCTCCTCATTCGGACAATTTCACAACAGGTCATGTGCATTACATAGTTATATACAGCCTAAATATCACTTTAGTAGATGGAAACTGTTTTAAGAGCTTCACTTATCTCATTGTGGCATTTTCACAAACAGGTGGTGTGCATTGCCTACTTATAACAGCCTACACTTGCTCAATCAAATTCACAGCTCAACTAACTGATATGAATCAAAGCCAATCCAACATTAGCCTAAGCATCAGCTCTACCAATTCAAAACAAAGCGAATTCCATGAGAACAATTAGTGAAAATTGAAGACACAGAGAAAAGCAGTAAACAAGGGCCAGTAAAACCACTAAATTGAACTTATGATTCTCCCTCCTGCAATGTATCAAAGCTGAACTGAGAACCTATACAATTCCTATGAGCAAGAGTAAATTGAAAACGTATAAGACTATAGGATCGATCCCCCTCTGCTACTATTCACTTTCTAACAGTAAAGATGTGCAAACACGTAGTTCTATGGAAACTAAAACGACACGCAGTAAAATCCAAAACGAGCCGGCGTAAATAAGAGTAAAAGAGCATGGACTTACCGCAGCCTTGACTGGCTTGCTGGCGATTCGAGATCTGGCGGCGCTGCGAGCCCAAGTGGCGGCGCTTGGAGTAGCAGTCACCGGAGGAAGCTTCACGTAGCCGTTTGACCTGACGGAGATGCTCTTCGGCAGCGAAAACCTCTCCACATCAACATTCTCAGCGTCTTCGCTCTCAACGACGCTCGTTTGACTCTGATCGCTGAACTCCTCTTCCTCCTGAGCCGCCGCCGCAACGGACGACTTGTCGTCAATCGAGATGCCGTGGAATCCGTTGACGATCCCAAACGGCGGCCTCTGAGTCTGAGCAGCAGCAGCGGAGGCGCCGGCGCCGGCGCCGATCTTCTTCTGGATTGAGGCGTGGATGAGGAGGTTGAGCTGATTGTTGAGGTCGGCGTTGAGGCTGTGGAGGTGGTTGTTCTCGTGGCGGAGAGAGTCGGCTTCCAAGGCGGCCTCGTAGAGGCGCTTCAGGCAGAGGCTTTGGCGGTTGACCATCTCCTGGCGGTCCTGGACCAGCTGAGACAGGTAGAGCTTGTTGAGGTGGGCTTGCGACGTGTCGGTGTTTGATTGGACGACTCCGCCGTATGGTGCGACGGAAGGTCCCGGACCCCCACTGAAGATCGCGGAGGAGTAGAGTGAATTGTTGTAAGCAACGCCGCCAACGCCGTCGTGCGGTTGAGGCTGAGATGACGTCATCATCTCGAAGACTCCTATCCGAGCAGCTGCTGCGACGGCCGCGGCGGAGGAGGAGGAGAAAACGGCATCGTTTTGCATTCTCGGCCTGAGTTTCACTGTACGGCACCAAATTCCATCATTTTTCACATAAAATTTCTCAAAAATACAAAGCATACGAACACTAAATCACACTTCTCTTCAAATTTCCATTTCGATTTTCACTAATTTCGTTCTTTGAATTTCACAGAGAGCTGAGATTCAAATTTTCTACGGCTCATCAAAATTACTAGGTCAAAATTAACAATCGGAGCAATCAAAACAACGATTCCATAAGCACAAAAATGACAGATCCAGATCGAACTAACGAAATTGATGAAGAACACAGCAAGAAATTAAAGCAAAGCGAGAGAAAGAAAGAGAGAGAGAGAGAGTGGAATCGGTTACTTCCAGAAGCACTGAAATCGTAGCGAGACATATTGGAGAAAATGAGAAGCTCTCTCTCTCTCTCTCTGATCTGAGAGAGTAAAGAGTTTTGAGAAATGGGTTGGCTTTTATAGGTGGAAGAAGAAAGAGGAAGGAGAAGAATTGGAGGGAAGTAGAGCGTATACAAAAATCGTTCTCTAACTGAATGCCAGCTCAGCTCTCTCTCCGTCGTAAAGTTGACGTGGACTGCCCTCGCTGTTGTAGCAGTTTGTACGCATATTACACGGGGTTTTTCGTAATTTCAGAGAATATTTTCCCGTTAAATTTAGATCAAGTAGTTGGAATATTGAGCAAAAATATAGGCCGTTGAATTTGTCATGCGTTGCTCATCTACGGTGTCCGAACCAGGAATGTTGAGCTTGAAGAAACACTCCTGTTCACCTCCACCAGCAAACAAATCATATGTTAACGTAATTGCCCTCACATTGTGTTTTATATTTTTCGCATCCAGAAAACACATATTGAAGTATATCGTAACTAAAATTCTAAAATAACGGTAATACGATATTATTTCTATATAACAAAAACAACAATTTGAACTGAATTCAGAATAACATTAGACACTAAATCAGCCTCTCTCTCTCTCTCAATTAGAGTAAACTCGGAACGTTATTTTGTTGATATGAATTCTGAGAAGGTGAGGGCAAATAGGAGTCAAGGTTAGGTTGCGAAAAGCTCATGAGGTTGCGGTTCAGATTGATATTGTTGCTTGGTGTGGAAGCTTAGTTTGAGAGAGGGAAGGTTGATGGAGGAGGTTGTTTTGGTCTTTTTGGCTACCTAGGAAGTGTTTAGCGGCTTATTAAGCCAGTGAAGGGAGTAGAGAGACATCATTATCGGTTTGGTTTTGGGAGGGAGTTTTGCTACTTTATCACAACTATAACAACCTTGAGAGAATATGTAATATGAAATCTAGGTCTCCCATCTAAATCGAATATCATGTACATGTTTGGTGAATCAAACACTACTACGTAAGGAATTAAGCTACTTGATTCAAAACGAACTAGTGATCGATCACAATTTCATAAACAGAGCTCACTCGATTGCTTTTGATATAAAACAGATAGAAGACATCTTTCATTTCATCGTTTTTATAAGTCAAGAACTGGATTTCATTGTCAAGAGTAAGTAAATTGAGCAACCGTAAGAAAACAAGTTCATGCTTTGAGTGTAAATTAGAAACCAGAGAGCACCATGGTGGCATGGTTTTCCAAGACGACTATGTACAAACCAACATCGATCGATTGATACAGTTCAGTAACTTCTAGTCACATCTTCTGTCTTAATGTATCGGTCCTTTCCTCGCTTGCATACATAAGCCGTTGATTTCAGAGATGGATAGGGAATTTTCTTCTCAATCCTGAACATCAATTTAACAATTCATATGCTATGCTTACACAAAGCTTAGAATGACACATTTTTATCTGAAAAGATCACATCAAATCCATGTACTTACAGTCGAGAATGCTTCTTCTCCTTGTACCTCACCCGAGAATTTGCTCCACTTTTTAAGTGACTAACATCCACTTCAGGTGAACTGCTTGCCGACTGTGTATCGTGACAAAGTGCCACACTGCTGACAGTGGAGAACCTCAAGGCAGTGATCGATGAAGTTGAAGAAGGTGGTTGAATAGGACATGGAGAATCTGAGTCTATGCTACCCAAGACACTTCCGAGTTTGTTACAAGCACCGGTATCTTTGTCCATGTCTGCAGGCTCATTAAGGAACATAGATGAAGCCTCTGATGCCTCCTGTCAAATAGTCATATAATATAGGAAGACATGTCTGTCTATTTAGCACCATTCTATACATTTGAGTAAATAACTGACATACTTAATTCATAAGAAAGAAAAACATGGAAGTCCTAACTCATACCACCATGACTCTTGAATTGCTGTTATCTGATTTATCGAGGGACATGTCCCTCTCCACAGAGGAGTACGACAAATTGTTATCATTAGGCTCTTGATCACCTCCAAATAATTCCTCAAAGTTCCGGAATGTCAAATCGACATCAGGTATGTTGAAATCATCGCCGGAAACAAGTTCTTCGCAGACACCAAGGTCTTGCATATCTTGGGACCACACCTGCAAAATCAGATCAACATGGTAAAGCAAAATGGAATATGAGTCTCTAAGTCATGAATCCTTTATTAAAAGCTATTTACTGGATAAAACATCTGCCTTTTTTGAAATGAAATGATGAACTAAAGCATAACAGTTCAACAATAATGTCAACTCAATGAGCAATCACATCCACATTTGATAAATACTTTGACTATCAAAGTAGCAATGACATTGTTCAAACCTGACTACTTTGAACCGGACTCCTGCACTGCCAAATGGATTCTGTCTGCAACGGAAGCTCATCTGTTGAATTCGAAGGTAAATTCTCCGGTTGAGAAAATGAAAATGGCAGAGGATCGACTTTCAGATCCTCGAGTAAACTCGGCTCTTGCTCAAAGTTAGTACCAGTAGTCTCGGAAAGTTGTAAATCCGGATCAAGATTCTCATCAAACCTGTTCCAAGTATAATCTACTGAAAGGCTATTCCCTTCAGCAAGTTGAAGCTTTCCCAACTCAAGTATCTGTTGCAAAATAAAACTACCATTCTTATGCCCATCTTCATCTTCATCTTCATGATACATCTGCAAGGACAAAAGACATCATTTAAAAAAGACATGATCATATCAACAGTGCCAATTCATTCAAGCAATATTGCTAGCTACCTTGTATTGTTGACTATTGGATCCCTTTTCAAATTGAGCAAGACCTGCAAGACAATCAATATGTGAGCAAGAATGCACATGATCCACATTGGACTCACAAGAACCACAAGAATTAAATATAGTCTGATCCAGATGTGCCATGCCTTTGTTTTCTAGCTCATTCAATTGAAACCCCCACAATGCTGCAAATTCCTTGGCAGATGGGCACCCCATGTAACTACGTATGGCGCGTCGCTGCGAAGACGATACACAATGCTGCTGGCTCCTATCACAAGCATTGCACATAAACATTCTTTGATCGAAACTCTGAACATAAGCCGGGTGGCTTTGGCACGAATCACACAGAACCGTGCGGTGGTGCCGGTTGAAAACTGTGTTGGCCGAATGGATCTTTGCATCACAAGATAGGCAAAGATGTGCAGCATCAGCTTTACAGTACACTACTGGCCTTAATGCCCTACAGAACTCACAACATTTCTCCATTTCCTTCTACAATTTGCAAACCTTCACAAACTAGAGCATAATTAGAGAGACGAAATTCTAAGATTACCAACAAATAGAGAGAAAAAGATGTAAGATTTAGAATAGGAGAGGCCCTGAATGAGAGAGCTAGCTCCTGTTTCTCTTCTTCTTAGAGTTTTATTATCTTCTTTCTCCTTCTTGTGTGTATTTGATCGGTTACACACTTTGAGGGTGTCTGACGTGTTACATCTTTGAGCTCGACTTTCCAGCGTGGATTTTGAAGACGTGGCTTATGAACCATGCGATCATCATCCACGTTATCCCCAATACAATCCCAGACGGTGACTGAGAGTGAAGTTAGTGCATACCAAGTGTATGACCCAGAAGTCCATCCAAAGCCTAAAATACATCCAAGAAGATTTCAATTTAGGTTGTTCTAAATCGGCAATATTAATATGAATGGATTAGTTAAATTAAATTTTTTTAATTTAAATTAAAAGTCGACTAGGTAACATATTATTTTATTAAATTTTAAGTCTAATGATTATGTTAAAATAAAGAGACATAAATATTAAAATGAAGAGACAAATTGTCAAGATAAAGAGATAGAAAGATAGTTTGACATATTAGTTTTTGAAGTCAAATTTGACATTTTTTATTAGATATGTCATCCACGTGGATTTGATATTTTGGCATAACCATTAGACTTACTCTAATGCATACAACATTAGTCATAAAATTAGAAAAATATTAAAAACTTTCAACAAACTCTCCGATCTACTTTTATAGTTTAAAGTTTAATTTTTAGATCCACTTATATTATGAAGTGCTCGATCTTCGAATGGAGCATCTTGAATTTTGAAGCTATGTACAATTGGGAAGAAAAGTTCAGCTAAAGGGCTGAGTAATTACCTGCTCCAAAAACAAAAAGTTTGAATATATTAAAATCAAAATATATTTCTAAAAACAAAATATTTAATTATCAGCTTTAACGTACATGTGAGATTATCTCTTTGATTTACACTAAATCAAAAATATCAATATGCATACCCATAACGAGATCTAACAACACCATACTCCCAATTTTGTAGCATTTCTTGAATAAATATTCTTCATATTTCAATTAAATTGGGTATCTAATTAATATTAATGATCAATAAATTTCATAATAATCACTAGACAATTATCAGGATTTAACAAATATCATTAATAATGATCAAGTTTTTTTCTCTCGTGCTAATACCATTCAATTAGGTAGCAATTTCCTTCAATAATTAGACTTAACCGGATGACGTGCAAACATCGAGTGAAAACACATATATAAGGGGGTAATAATTCTTGCGCTTGACAAGGTTTCTCGATCACAACACCCTTTTCTTGTGTTCTATATTAGTCACTTGATATCTTTTTTTCAATAAATATGGATAACATAGAAACGTTAACTCTAGTCATGGATCAAGATCTAAATAACTTGCCGAAAGAAGGATTGAGATTTGACTTAAATAGCTTGCCAAATAAAGGTTTAGAATTTGATCTAAATGACTTGCCAAATGAAGGATTATCGTTAGTTGAGGAAACAAATACGAGGCACGAAACATGACTGCATGTACGAAGTCAATATATTTCAAAGCCCAGTCATTTTTCAATATATTATTTAACTCGATTTTAATTAATCCTTACAATTTATTGTTTCTTCATCTAATTTTTATGATGTATAAATTAGTAGGGGTGAAAGTGTTCAAGGAATAGTGAGTCCGAGCAAATTATCTCGTGAAAAGGTCCTCCAATACATGCACTTATCTTAACAAGATGCAGCTAAAGCACTCGGAGTTACTACATCTACTTTTCATAGAAAATGTAAGCAATTGGACATTTAGTGGATAGTACACCCGAGCGATTTATCTCATGAAATTGTGCTCCAATACAATCACTTAAGTCAAATGAACGCAACCACAAAACTAAAAATTTATAGAACTACTTTACGTAGAAGATGCAAGGATTTGGGCATTGAGTGGCCTAAATAACTATTGTTACCTGCGCACTAAAAGTTGAACTGAGGCATCCCGAGAGAGTGGCATAAATTATTGGTCGCGTATGATTATAAGATGCATAATAGCATTTTTATTTTTAATTTTCTTTAAGTTTATTTTTTATTTTGATTAAATAATATTAACATTTGTATCAGACATGTGTGGTGGCGTTTAAGGATTGAATTGATGTTGACTGCAACAAAATAAAGAACATAAATTAATTCATATTTTTAGATTGTCATCACGATAAATTAGTTATTAAGATTAAATCTTCGTGCCAATCCAATTGGTGGTCTATGTTTTCGGTCGGATTTAGGGATGGTAGCTGGTCGGGCCGGGGCCGGGATTTTGGATAATCGAACTCGAACCCAAAATTAACCGTTCTGACCAAACTTGACCTTTTTATCTGAATCAAAAATAAATAAAATAAAATAAAATAAATAGGATTATATATATACTATTCTATATAAAATATATATATATAAGATATAAATTAGAACATTTAAAAAATAAAAAATAAGTTGGTCGGGTTCAAGTCCGGGTTTGGTATATGTATATCTGTACCCAATTCAAACCCACCACCATACGGTCGGGTTCAAATTCGATAAATACTCGACACCTGTTATTTGCCTTAAAAATTGTATCCGATCAGATTCAATTAAGATGAATACCCGCAAATTTGAATTATTTTGTCATTCTTAGTCGAATCCAATCTAACCCCAAATTCACCCTTGAAGGACTTGATCATTTCTCTCAAACCCGATTACCTTTCGATCTTTCATAGTGGAAGATATGAAAACTAAATATCACACAATCACACCCCACCTTTCTTTCGGTTCTATTTCCCCAGGACCTCAACAGAATGAGTAACGACAAGGACATAGGCAAGACCTCGGCCAACTCTCCCGTGCAATATAGGGGATAGGTGTGCTATTGCTTAGGTTATTAGGCTCGGTTAAAATAAAACACAAGCCATACAATGTCGTTATATATCATAACAAATTATAAGTGGTTTACAATATCTTTCAGCGAAGTGTAAGTACCCACTACACGCCAATAAAAGATCTATCACAATTATTTATCCCAATTATTGTAACCGGCTCTACTCCAAAACTACGAAAAGTATTTTTTAATCTTGATGTAAAATGAGCACAGCAATAATATTGACACCATGACACCCAGAAAAACAAAATTGGAATGTTAATGTTCATAAAAATATGACTATATAAAAATTCAATTTTTGTTTTCATGTGAACATAAAATTTATATAACAAAAACTTAAATATTAATTTTATCTCATACAATAATTTATTTATTTATTATAATTTCGAACGAATATTGAAATATAAATCAATTAACAAAATATTAAAACTTTATGTTCATAATATTATTACCATGTGAAAATTACTGTCTTTATTTTTTTGTTTCACTTTGGACACCTTTTAAAGTTTCGCCTTAAAAGTTTAGCCTAATGACAGGTCCAGACATGCTGCCTAACTAATGGAGAAATATTACTCGAGGAAATTTGATATTATCCAGATTCTAATGATGCTAATGGTGACTGGAGTTTTAAATTTTAGATGATGGAGAACGATGGGAATGGGAGAATGGATTCGGTTGGCGAGGTGCAGTGAATGGGATTGTTGGGAGGTCATAGACGAGGCTAGTGTCAGATGCGAGGACTGGTGAGGTGCGGAAGGTCTTGGAAGGCAACGACTTTGGCTTGCTCTTGTGGGTTGCGGTTTACCGATCCCAGTGGAGATGGCGTCTGTCACCGAATTCAAAGTGACCAGCGTCATTGATGGTGGACTGGGGTGGTGGAATGGTGATTGTTCATATAGGTTATACAACCTATTTCACTAAGCACTCGTGCGTGAGTCGGCCATCGAAACTAAAATTGGAGTCATCCATTTATTACCGAAGAAGCTAGTTCTATTTTAGTTGTTGTGTGGTTTGAGGGACTCCCCTCCCACATTGAAGAAATGTAACAAGGAGAGACATCCCTTACTTATAAAAGAGAGCCTCCCTCCACACTTAAACCAAGTCATTCACAACCCACATAGCACTTGGGCCTAATCTATTTTGGACTCGAGATGCATAGTTGAGGCCCAACGAGGCACAAGTGGAGTAGCCAATTGGTGAACCACTATAAACATTTGTGTCGTTTACTTATCGTCTTTATTTATCGTTACTTAGTTTCTTTCGTTTCATATCTCGAATACTAGTTATTCTCGATATGAACATTGGCGCTGTCTGTAGAAACGTAAAAAATTTCCATGCGATTGTACTAGCTAGCTAAGATAGGCAGAAATCATATTTTTTTCAGAATTTTTTTCTAAGTTTGTGAGCGTGAGTGTTAACAGGAAATACATGAGTAAATTTAGGAGCACTAGCGGGAAGGCATGAGGGACTAAGAAGCTAAAGTTCCTAGCGTTAGTGTAATCGGCTTCCTAGCGTAAGCGGCATCAACAATCACAAAAACAATAGCGGCATCAACTAAATCACAAGCACAACGGCAACGAGTTACACAATCAACAATGGCAACAAAACTTACCAACGGCCAAGGGATCGCCGACACCGCTACTGCCTACACCGAGGGACTTCGAGTCCGGGTTGCTTCTCAAGTGGCAGCGACATGCTCGGTACTTCCCGACAACAGCATGCTTTCCAAGAGCGTCAACGGTTTAATCCCCGAGTTCTTGACTTCCCCGTCATTGGCCGAGTTTCGTCGACGCCATACGGTGCGCCCGATGTCGGTAGGAACTGACGCTGTCACTGAGGGACTGCCTCGAGAGAGATATCGTCGGTGTGCTCTGAGTCCGATACCGCCGTTTTGGTTCATCAACCCCGTTCCCGATCTGCTCCTCAACGCCGTTTTGGTTCTCAATGTTGGTCTGCCTCCCACTTCCCTGACACCGATATCGGCCACTTCCCCGACACTAATACCGGCACACCCCTCAACGTCGTATGCCACTCCCCGATATTAGAGCGACTTCCCCAAGCCCGTCCCGAGACCGCTCCATCGAGATGCGTCTCCGACCCTGATGCCACCCCGAGACCGACCACCCTATTCTGCGAAGACCACATCGACGGTACGGCTCTGAGATAGGCAATGCCGGTCTGCCTCGAGATCAATGATGCCGCTATGCTCCCCCGACCGGTTTTGGTTTCTTAAACGCCGTCCTCCCCCGAGACCAAGATCGACATCGGCCGAAATTTCTCACTCCGAGCCAAGTCACATCGCCAGGCATTAGGGACTCCAAAGTGGCACCTCACTCTGAGATCCTACTCTGATATCATTCTCCTCAAGCCGGAACCCACCTTCTCCGAGCGGTACCTGCCACTCCAAAAAAATTGAAAGAAGACACTTCGAAGAAGGAGAAGCAGCGAGAAGGTAATTGGAGCGGCTGACTGTCAGGACACGTGAGGAAGGGTTGAAAAGTCAGAAGATTTTTTTTTCTCACTTGGGCTCCATTCCTCTACTGATGGGCTTACCGGTCTCGTGCCTTAAATGCCTCTTCTTTTGGACTTCTGCTCAGTCCAAACTGGCCTCACTTCTCCAGCCCAATGTTAAGCTAAGTTTCTTTTTCCAATACTCTAAATTTACTTGCCATTGCCTAATATGAAATATGAAGCTTGTCTACTACGCCAAATTGCATGTGTCAAGCTTAGTCACTTACACATTCTCTACTATTATACATGTTACAAATACATTCTTCATGTTACGTTTACACATCTGTATTCCTATAATTAATATATGTTGAAAACTGTTGCTAGAAGCTTGAGTAGGTAATCTATAGTTTTGATTAGGTCACCCCGAGTTCGGTATTTGTTATGTTACATTACGGTTATAATATGGTCGCCGTTAGAGTCGATTACATCCTCCGGGACACTTACGATACTTATGATACTTTCGTACCAACTCATGAGGGACTCGACTTTCTATCATTTTGCCTAAATTAAGACTTAAACAACATTTTTGCTTATATTGATTATATGTTATTTTGCATCAATGAAACGAGCATTCTTCATACCTTTGCTTATGTCTTATGCTCTCCAAGTTACGTTACTCACATCGCCGACATAAGCAAACGAATCTTCTTCATACCTTTCATTGATGCAAAACATTATGTCACATATTTATCGATATTACTTGTCACTATCCTCCATGTCACACTCGAGGAAAATATTCAAGAATTTGATTCACTATTTGGTTTACTAATACATAATATTTATATGACTCTATGCATTGTTTAGGTGAGGCCATTCTTACTCGGAGAGTTGAGGGACTAGAGGGTCTGTACCATACTCGCGCTTGGTGACCCTTTGCAACTCCCCGAGCAAGAATTGCCTCTTACTCGGAGAGTTGAGGGACTTGTTCATATATGTTATACAACCTATGCCACCAAGCACTCGTGCGTGAGCCGGCCATCGAAACCAAACCCGGAGTCATCAATTTATTACCGAAGAAGCTAGCTCTATTTTAATTGTTGTGTGGTTTAAGGAACTCCCCTCCCACATTGAAGAAATGTAACGAGGAGAGGCATCCCTTACTTATAAAAGGGAGCCTCCCTCCACACTTAAACCAAGTCATTCACAACCCATATAGCACTTGGGCCTAATCTCTTTTGGACTCAGGATGCATAGTTGAGGCCCAACGAGGCACAAGTGGAGTAGCCAATTGGTGAACCACTATAAACATTTGTGTCGTTTACTTTTCGTCTTTATTTATCGCTACTTAGTTTCTTTCATTCCATATCTCAAATACTAGTTATTTCTGATATGAACAGTGATGTTGCAGGAAAGGGAGGATGGACTGCCGACAAGGGGCGGCCGACATGGTATGGCGGCTGTTCCACGAAGCAAGAGGTTTAGCGGTGGGTCGATCCTCCCGATTGGCCTGCCCTAGATCTCAGGGTACCACACCTCATGTGGGCTTATAGTTTGGGACAATTGAGCTGCCCTTTCACTTGGGTCCTTGGGTAATCAGTCCAGTAGTTTTCTTCGTAGGGTTTGTAATCTACGTATTAATCTCAATCTTCAAAGTTGGATGAGATAATTCGTAATAAGGCGACACCCTCAGTTATAGAGACTTTGCGCTTCAAAGTGAGGTCATGACGACTATGGAAGTACGCATATGTGGATGGAAACGTACTAAGTTCACAAGCTTCAATGATGATATGAGCATCAATGGCTTGTGGGACGGCCAAAGTATCATCAATGATCTACTATCTGACTACAATGACGTCTCCAAAGATTTTTCGTAATCCACTTCTCCTTTGGGGTCGTTTGACTTGAATTTTGAAGTTCGTTGCAAGACTTCTCCACCTCATCCTAAGTCTTATTATTACGGTACATGATGTGGGATTGACTACCGAGGAGGTATATTGATCGATAAAATGGACGATATATGAATGACCGGCTATTATGTATAGCACGACTATTGACACGTCATTATATGATTCACAACTCGTGCACAAAGATTTACCCTACGAAAGAAGAAATCCAGTTCTTGGCTCTAGAATATCACTACCAGGATCTAAGTAGTTATATATGTTCCTTTACTTTCAAGAGTCCTTATAGTCTCAATTGAACTAGAATACCCTTCTAATAGAATTTAGCGATTTATCAAAAACAAAAAAAAAACTACTCTATTAAACACTATTTTTCCATCGACCAGTTTTCTTGTAGTGCGAAGCCAGATATGGAATATGTCGTACTGCCTAGCAACACTTGGTCTGGCATTAATTTTCAATACAATTTCTTCTTCTCAAGGTCTTCAAGTTATCCCAATACAATCTTAAACGGTGATTGAGAGTGAAGTGAGTGCATATGAAATATATGACCAGAAGTCTAACCAAAGCCTAAAAGTCGATCTAAGATTTCTTCGAGCGCAAAATATCTCCCGCAGAGAGATCCTTCCGCGAAGCAGTCTCTTTTATGGGTTCGGATAGTTTTAACCGTAGGTACCAGTTTATCCTGTATTGTGTGCTTCGTACGCTGGCGTGCCATCGTTCTTCAACGGAATATAGACTATAAGAGCCGCCTGACTTCTTAATATGCGATTTAGACAGGGAGAGCACCAACCCTGTCTGAATAGATCCTTCTCGCCTAGTAACCTAGGACTTTGGATATGTGTCTCTAGCAGAGCCTTCGAAATTGATGCTTCACACTCCCTTATCAGTGCAAAACAGAGCAACCTCTCTAACGGTGTGTTGAGAACACTGCTTCCTTTGGATATCCAAACTCTCACTCGATAGGTGGCAATCCCTTCAACCTTCCAGTCGCAATTTCTTCCTTCTGATCGCAATACTCTCACTCGATAGGTGACAAGCACTTTGATCTGCTGGTTGCAAAGAAGATAGAATCTCGAAGACGAGATGTCTGTCTAGGTGTACTTGCGTATAGCAAATGTATGTATGTGATCGGGGACCTCTTCCACAAAGCTCTTACCTTCCTTATATACCCGCTCATCAGTAGTCGTTTAATTCTATTAAACTTCTTCTGTTCTTGCTCTTAGAATCCCAATGTAACTCCAACACCAGCATACGGGTTATCAATCCTCATAGATATTCAATGCTATCACAACTCTTCTATCAAAAAGACCTATCTGAGATACAACAGGTATGATAGACATTCAAGCCGCATCAATTCAGCTAATTAATGAATCACAGCTCTAACTGAACTCTATATCTTACACTCGGCCGCTCGCCAATCTCCTTATAATACACGGGCCGCTCGCCAAGACTTCAGCCAATCATTGGGCCGCTCGCCAAGACTTTAGCCATTCAAGCCCAAAATGAAATATTTAGTTCAGGCCCAAACATTTCCCCTCAAGTCTTGAACTTGAATTATCTGAACAAGCGAAAATACTTGAATATTACCCAACTGACGCGCTATTAAACCAAACGGTAACATAACACTCAAGCGCCACGTTACACAACTTCTCCAAAAAGTTGCATCATTCAGCTGACGTAATATAAAAGCACTAGTCTATATCAACAAAATCTCATTCCCCAACGAGACCTTTTCACTTGCCTTGATCCTGCACTCCTAACTTTCTCAGTCAAAAACCAAGACCTTCCATTCTCACCGGCGTCCATCTTTTTCGATCCAGAAAAATGCCTCCTCGTAAAGACATCTCCATCCTTCATGAATCTTATGACGCCAAGAAATTCTCGAGACACCTCAAGGCTGTCGCCAAACGACAGAACCCAGAGGCAGTCTGCACCCTTTCTGTAGACCCAAATGAAGGTACTGGCCTTCTTGGTCCCTTCCTGGATGATCCAATCAATCCAGAGCTATTCAATATCCTTCGCCAACCCATCTGTAGATCATCCTTAATAGTCCAAGAGAATCTCAGGGCAGACCCAAAGGAATGGACTAACAAAGACACCCTTTGTCTTATTGGGAGATGGCCGCACCCAAATGTAGAAGATATCACCTGGTACCGACACCGTCGCGAACAAGATATCAACCGGTGGGAAGCAGTTGGAATTTCCCAACTCATCGATTTGTGCTTTACTCTCCCAGCTGATGGCAACAGAGCACCGTCGCCACAGCCATGTGTTTTTGGGACTGCACCGCCAACTGTTTTCGTCTCCCCTGTGGTGATGTGAGTATAACAATGCTGGATTTGTATACCATCCTTGGAGTCCCTGCATTTACAAACTCCTGGTCGCTCAATCAACACCATGAAACACCAGTCCAAGCCTCCCTCAACCGTCCTTCTTCCTACTCTTCTTGGGTAAAATATTTTGCACAGGAGGAAAAAGAAACAGACCAAGGAGGAATAGCCTTTCTGGAGTACTGGCTATCGAAGTACATCTTTTGTCCCTCTTCTGCAAAGGTCAACAAATGTTGGACCAACCTTGCCGAACGCCTTTTCAACGGTGAACAACTAGGCTTGGTTGAATCCGTTCTCACCTACATCTACTATGGCTTGAGGTGAGTCACACTTTCAAAGCTCGACCTTAATCAACCAGGACCGCTCTGGATGGTGGAGCTCTGGTTGCGGATGTACTTCCCCTTTTTCTGCCCATCAGCACCTCCTGCCTTCTAAGATCAGAAGCTGCTGGGCCAATCGTTGGTTTCTACACCAACTAGGACCAGACCATGGTCCTATATCAACTGCTTCAACCATCTCTGCCTGCATAAAGACTTTCCAACTGCAACAGTTGAAGTAGTACTGAATCATCGCCATCTTGGCCTCCTCGCGAGTGAATTTATGCCTTCGCCAGAGCAAGATGCTCTTGCGAGGAACTTCTTCATTCAGTGCAACACTTGCAAGGACCTGCCAGTCCCAGACTCAGCGAGCCCCGGGTATGAGCTTTATGCCCCAAATCACTTCTCCAGACAGTTTGGGCTCACTCAAGATGCTCCCATGCCCCTCGCCTGTTCTGTGAACAAATATACTCTCTGGTGAGGAACAGGTCATCCCCTTGCAGCAGAAGTGCGAGATGAACACTTTGGATTTCTAACAATAATGCTTCCTATCATATCAAAGCCACTAGTAATTTCTCATTCGGTCACCGAGTCGTACCAAGTATGGCGCTCCCAGCTTTGGGAAGAGATACGACACAAGGGACCGCTCGCATGCTTTGCCTCTATCTTCTATGATTTTGGCAAAAGATTTTCAAATGAAGAAGACTTGGTTGTTATCAGCAAGACTTATAGGAACATAAGCACAACACCTTGGCCACAGGTATGCTTCTCCATAAAAAATGCCACATGTATTAGCAATTCCTCACATTGTAACTGATCAACCTTTCTTCTTAACACAGCACACCCCTGAACCAGACGTGACTATGGCCTTACAATCCTTTAAGAAGAAAAGGTACAACCTTTCTGGGCACTCCGTAAGTATTTGCATTCATTTACCCAAAACAGTATCTGATTTTGTCACCAAACTATAACTAACCCAAACTCTTTGACAGTCTCAGAAATGCAGGAAGATCCACCTGAAGCCCAAAGAGCCTCCAAGTGGAGCTTGGTTAGCCACAGAGATCACAAGCAGGGACAAACAAGCAAAGCTTAAAACTCAAATCTTCCATGCTTCGTTTAATCAAAGGAGTGACAAAGACTCTGGGGCAAGTGCATGTTCAGCACTGGTTTTCACCGTTGCACACTGGTTATGTGCAAAACCCAACAACATGCCCACGCTCTCTCAATTCGATGACCTCTTGATTCAAGGTTCCCGGGAGTGGCAAGAACTATGCAAGGATGAGGCCCTTGCAAGCAATTACCCAGATCAACATTTTGATCTGGAAGTTATTTCGAAGGCTAGCATCAGACCACTGAAGTTCTCATCTGATGACTCCTTCATTGGGTATTTTGACCCAGAAAGGTTTACAGCCCTGAACGACCTTCCATCTTTTGATATGTCATGGGAGCAAATCAGGAAGAGCCACAAGCCTCAGGTATATATAGTGAGTTGAAATGACCACTTTTTCGTCCTCAAAGTTGAAGACGAAGCCTTTTATATAATAGACTCACTGGGAGAAAGGCTTTTCGAAGGATGCTGTAAAGCCTATATTATGAAGTTCGATGATTCCAGCATCATATATGGAAGTGAGGATCATGATACAGGTCATGAAGTCATCAACAGCGGTAAAGAGTGTTGCAAAGACTTCATAGCCCAATTTCTGGCTGGAATCCATCGAGCAGAACTTGAGGAAGAAGAAAAGAGAAAGCCTGTTGACATCGTCACTTTATTCCGGCGCTTGCAGATTGAATTCCAATCTTGCTTCATTCCTTCCTCCTCTGGCGAGGGGACAAGAACTCAGGATGACCAAGTCATCACAGAGCCAGAACAAAAAATTTCCTCCTCGCCAGAGCCTTTAGTTGCCAAACCACTGTCATTGGTTGAGGTTAATCCAGAACACGAGGAACCAATTCTTTCCTCGTCAGGGCTTCATATCCAAGCAACTGAGGGAACACAGTTATTATCTCCTATACAAGTAAGAATTTTTACTTACTTTTTCCTGGATTATCAATTCTAACTGATTCTGACAACTTGCTTTTATATTTCAGTCCAAAAGCGTTCCTGTAGACATAGACACTCATGAGATGATCCCCACAAGTCCAAAGGAACAACTGATCTTGTCAGGCCAAACTTCTGAAATGGCCGCCAAGGGTCAGCCTAACAGTTCTCCAGGTGTCAATGGTGAAGATCTTGAATCCATAATTGAAGAAGTCGTTGCACCATCTTTATCACAAGGAGCTCCTTCTCGGTTACTCATACCACAAGAAACAATAATGAAATTGCAAAATCTTATAAGCAAACTGGGTACACTGAGCTCTCCTTCTGACACTGATGTCACTATTCAAGACATCCTCTTTGGGGAACTGGATTCTCCTCAAGACATCCAAGATGTCTGTATCCAAGTTAAGAACATGAAGGCTACTGCCCCAGCAGACCTTATCCCTTGCCTGAACGACCTTGAAGAGAATCTTTCTCAACTCTTGAGCCAAAGTGAAGCCTACCAATGTCTAAAACTCGAGGCCGACCGTAAGAAAGAAGCAACAGAGACATTGGAGCGCCAAACTCAAAGAGAGAAAGAGCAAATCCAGGTGATTCTGAAGGACACATCCACCCAGCATGAAGCCTTAGCAACTAAAAAGGCTAAAAGGGATATTCTTAAGGCTGAACTTGCCACCCTTGAGGCTGAATAAGATGTCCTGCAAGCTGATGCCCTCAGAAACCAAGATAATGCCCACCAGATTATGATAGAAGGTGAAAGCCAAGCCCAGCTCATGCAGGAGGCACGGGAAGAAGCCAAAAATGCTCACCAAACAGTCCATCAAGCCTGGGTGGCCCTGGAAGTCGCCAAAGTAGCAGTGAGGAAATTCTCCCTCTTGATGTAAATCTTTTGGGCCTCAGATTTCAAGCCCTATTTTGTTTGTTCCAAAAAATTTAAATATTCATTTATTCAATCCAAATTTTGGAAACAAAGTGTGAATTGGGACCAATAACAAGAATGAGCCTTAAGTATAAGCCTTTTCCACACTTGTTCTAGCCTCACACATAGGTTGTAACCGTTCGCTTGTTCTGATTGTTCAACAATAAATGGAATTTAATCCCATGCTTGTAATCTGTATCGCGTCAAACAATCAAACCTTCAAAATACGTTTTACCTGCCCCAAAAATCTCTCATTTATCATGCTCTCTTCGAGGGTAGATAAACCGTATCGTGGCCCAATTCTAATTAGACGCGTGTCCTCTATTTTCGGGTGTAATTACTCTCGCGAAGCCTTACCGTTGTGACTCCTTTCTATAAAAGGTTTCCCTTTCCTTGTATTATGAAGCAACTTCCTTGCGAAAATGAATTCTCCTTTCATTTATTTGCTCTGGTCTTCCTACCTAAAGAGACCTCTAGAAAAAAAAATTCATGTTGTGTTTCCTTATATAGCAATATCCACGTCCAAACCTGGACTAGATAGCAATATCTATGTCCAGGCGTTTCCTTGGCTATCCCAACTTGTGTCAGCAGAAGAAGGGAAAGCCACAATCCCGAGGTTGAAAACTCCTCGTCTTCCTCCGGTGCACCCGATCCGTTTCTATATGCATAGAGGCTGCAAGCCTTATGAACATGGATGCACTGAAGAGGAAAGAGTGGGGCTTCAACCCGGGATAAAATGCAACAAACGCCAAGTCTAGTGTAAAGGGTCTTCTGATCTGATGTACTAGCTTCCTTGGCGTTTCAAATCCTCTCCATCTCATCGCTGAGGTCGATCTCTCTTTTCCAAGTGTACATATTTGATACATCGACCACAGGGGATGGCGATCAACTATGAGGATTTGTGAAAAACAAACTGTATTTATCTTTCTGTTCTGTTGCTGATTTGTAGTTTGTTTCTCATGTGGTATCAGAGCTTGAGGCCGCAAAGCCTTTGTATTCTTCTAAATAAATGTAATATTTTGTTTAAACCAAAGAGTTCCTCATGTAAATTTATATTGATAAACTCAGATGTAGTATGTACGTATCTTTAGCCACAGTAATTGGCTAACATGAACTTTTTTAACTTAGAATAAATAAAAAATTAAAATTTGGCCTCAAATACAGGCTCTAACTGAAGATTTAGCCTTGAGTATAGGCTATTATGATGTACATAATCTCTGTGTGTTGCCCCTACAGTTTACTTATGCGAGTAGAATTTTAGCATGAATAAACTGGATTAAGCCACAGATGGGGGATCTTCATACTCCCAGACTGGTTGTATGAACTTCTTAAGGAATCGACCATTTACAGGATTAGCGTGGATTGTACCATCTCGATCTCGTAAACGAACTGCTCCTTTACCCAGAAGTCGATCGATAATGTATGGTCCTTCCCATTTTTCTGACCATTTTCCACGTCCTTCAATCTTCTCGCCAATAGGCAAAATGACTCGCCAGACAAGTTCTCCTTTTGCAAAACTCATGCCCATAGTACATCGGTCATAGGCACGAGCCACCTTTCGTTTTTCAGCATATAGACTATCGTAAGCTTGTATTCTCTTCTCATCCAAGTCTTCATGCTCTTGCCACATTGCTTGTACATAATCTTCATCGATCAAGCTGTGTTGTTCCATCACCCGTAAAGATTGAACGTTGATTTCTAAAGGCAAGACTGCATCATGGACGAACATTAATGCATAAGGAGTCGTACCTGAGGGTGTCCTCTTACTTGTTCTATAAGCCCACAGGGTGTTAAATAATTCTTCATGCCACAGTCTGGCATTGCTCGCAAGCATCCATTTAAGGATATGGGATTTTATTGCTTGCTTCAGCTTGACCATTGGATTGGGCATAGTATGGAGAAGAGTGTAAAAAATGGATTCAAAGATCCTTCATAAGCTCATCTACTTCTCCAGACATGAATGCTGCCCCACGGTCGGAAACGAAACTCTCAGGAATGCCAAACCGACAAATTATATCTTCAAATAAGAACTGGCAGATGACCTTTACTGATGATACCCTGAGAGGTCGAGCTTCAACCCATTTTGTGAATAAAGCAGTAGCCACTATGATGAATTTGTGCCCTTCAGATGAATGAGGATGAATCATTCCTATTAAGTCCAAAGCTCATCATCGAGCTGGCCAAGGCTTGATTATAGGCTGTAATGGTATTTTGTGCATATGGTTGATTGGACCATGTTTCTGACATTCTTCACAACCTTTAGCGAATGTGATGCAATCTCTGAGCATTCTTGGCCAATAAAAGCCATGTCTTCGTATTAACCATCTCATTTTAGGACCGGCTTGATGTGCCCCTGCTATCCCAAGATGGACCTCCCTCATTAATCGCTTAGCTTCACGTCCAAAGACACATCGTAAAAGTATGCATTCCTCTCCTCTTCTATATAACTCATCGTCCTTGAGTACATAATTAGGAGCTAGAAAACGAAGCCGCTTTTCTACCGAATTATTAGGATTCTGGAGATAAGAGATAATATCCTGTCTCTAATCCACATCAATGTGATCAAGTGTAGCAACGTACCATTCATTTTTATCTTCTTAGCGAGCAAAGAAAGATGGAAGGGTTCTTCGTTTAACCTTTAATATCTGTTTGCGTACTCCATCTTGCAAGCTCACCCCTGTTGCTAGTTGAGCCAACTCGTTTGCTGCATAATTCCTCTCGCGAGGAACATGACTCAACTCCACCTCTGTAAACAACTTGAGCAAATCACAGGCTCGTTTAGCATATGGTTCTAGGACTGGTCCAGCCTTATACTTGGTTTCAAGTTGTCTGATCACTAGTTGGGAGTCTCCAAATATATGCACATCATTGATCTCCATATCTAATAGAAGTTCCAATCCAATGATTAAAGCTTCATATTCTGCTTGATTATTTGTGCATCTGAAGTCCAACCTGAAAGAATAAGAAAAAGTTTGGCTGCGTGGAGAAACTAATGCTACTCATGCCCCAGCCATAGTACTCGTACTTGACCCATCAAAGTATAAACACCAAGGGGCCAAATCAATACGAGAAAGGTCCAGTTCTGGCCCTTCACTAACATCCTCCATCGGATGATGAGCTAGAAAATCAGCCATCGCTTGGCCTTTAACCGCCTTCTGGGGAACGTCCTGCAAAGAAAACTCTGACAAAGCCAGAATCCATTTCCCAATGCGTCCTCAGAGAATTGGTCTGGACAACATATACTTCACCAAATCGGTTTGTGCTATGCACACGTGGTGAAGGAAAGCATGTAGTGCCTTAATTTACACCCTGAGAAATACAAGACTAGGCACATTCTTTCCATTGGAGAGTATCTTGTTTCACACTCATTCAGGGTACGACTCAGATAGAAAAAAGCACGTTCAGTTCCTGATGTGTCGTCCTGAGCTAATAAACTTCCAATAGAAAGGTCAGTAGTTGAGATGTACAGCTTAAGAGGAACCCCTAGCCTTGGAGGGACCAAGACTGGTGGGTTCGTTAAATATACTTTGATGGTATCAAATGCCTCTTGGTGAATAGGCTCCCATACAAAGTCTTTCTGATTTTGAAGCTTGAGCAAGGTTGAGAATAGTTGTGTTTTCCCAACAGCATTGGCAATAAACCGTCGTAAGAAATTGATTTTTCCCAATAAACGTTGTAGCTCCTTCTTACTCTTTGGTGAGACTGCACTAAGAACCGCCTGTTTCTTGTCGTCCGGTATCTCAATCCCACGCTGATGAACCAAAAATCCCAGGAAGTCTCTTGCCTGAACTCCAAATACACATTTGGCTGGATTCATCTTCAGTTGATGTTGCCTCATTCTGAGAAACACTTGCCGTAAGTCTTCAAAATGGTCACTCCTGCATTTCGTTTTAACCACCACATCATCGATATATACTTCTATAGTCTTGCCAATAAGATCATGAAAAATCAAGTTCATTGCGCGTTGGTAGGTTGCTCCTGCATTCTTGAGTCCAAATGGCATGTCCACGTACTCAAATACTCCTACAAATCCTGGACACCCAAACATAGTTTTATGTCTATCCGATTCTGCCACTGGGATCTGATGATAGCCAGCAGTTCCATCCATGAATGTTAACATCTCATGGCGAGCCACTGAGTGCACCAGCAAATCCGCTACTGGCATTGGGTATGCATCCTTTGGAGTTGCATTGTTCAAGTCTCTGTAGTCAACACACACTCGCATTTTTCCATTCGTTTTCTTGATTGAGACTATGTTGGATAACCACTCATTATATTTGGCTACTCGTATGAGTACAGGTGGCCGGACCGATGTGTACCTGCAAAAAGACAATGCCCAAAGTCTTGGAGATGCTACCCTGAAAGTTTCTAACATTCAGTGCGGTCTCTTGGATAGTAGACTTGGGAACACCTAATAAGGCCATTGCTTTGACGGTAATGATATTTACCGCTGCCCCTGAGTCCACTAAGAGTTTGTTTAATTGAATTCCTTGGACTTTTCCTGTAACATATAACGGCCGCATATGCATGGCCATGTCTACAGTAGGCTTGGCGAACATCATCTGTCCCTTTGTTGATGATGAATCAGTCTCTGGTGTCTTGGCGGGGGCTAAATCTTCTTTCAATTTTGGTTCATCTTCTAGTACTACCAAGTTGTTGACGCTTCCGCTTGTGATTGATTCATCCATTGATGTTGGTGGAGGCAAAGCATATTTGGAGGACAAGACATACACCATGTTAACAGTGGTATCTTCCTCTTCGATATATTCTTCAGTTTCTTCATCTTCACCTTCACCATAATCCAACAACTGTTCGTCATCTCCATAGTTGTCACCCTCAACCTGTTTCCCCTCAGAGTTCAAAGTTGTAGTGAGCTTGAGAGAAGCAATATGTTGTGATTGATCCTTATGTATAGGATCTATGATTGCTGGCATGAGTAGTACTGGATCATGCTCCTTTGGGCGGGAAACGTGTTGTCAGACCTTCTTTTGCTCTTCTACAACTAAAGGTCTCGGTCTCCATTGCAAGACCTTGGGCTCGCTTGGAGTATTCTGCTTTTGAATGCTTTTCCCTTCCTTAGGAGGTGTATATAGCCCTATTGTTTTCATCGTGTCATCCTCAAAAGTGAGACGTCTTCTCACTGGTTTCTGTTGTGTAGCATCACGACGGTCCTCGGGAGTAGGTTCGAGCTGTTTTCCTTTAGACCCTAACTCTGGGTTACGGTCAAAGACATCTGGTCGTTGTGCTCTCATTTTGGGCACGCGAGACTTCTTCCCGAAAACCACTAATGGGTTTGCTGCAAGGGCGTTCATTCGCCTTTGTAGCATTTCTGAAGAACACACCAGTTCCTCTTCTTTGAGCAGGCCTGCTTCATAAGCCTCTAATGCTCTTTTAGCTTCTCCAAAGCGTCATTGAAGATTTCTTCTTCTACTTGGAGTTACCTCAATGGTCTTTCCTTTCTCCCTCACGTACCACACATCCTCCTTTGTGATATTTCTTGATGTTGGAGGCACATATGGCCTTGCGAGTGCGTCAGCTACTTATGATTCAGATTTCTTGACTGCACTGACTTTTTCTGTGGCTCGTGAGCGTTTAGGAGTTGGAGTGTCCCTTTGTCTTGCTCATTGAGGTTGATGGTCTGCTGGTTCGAATAATTCTGGGAATGACTTAACTGCTTCAGCCAATTCCTCGTAAGAGATCTTCAACCCACTTCTGAGTTTATAGTGAGCACAAAGGGCTACTGGCGACTCTGCTTTTGGGTCCACTTTTTCTTTCCCTTTGTTTGGTCTTGTTGTTTGCTTGCTATGTGGATTCTCGCCAATAGTTGGATGATTGTTGGGTTGTTTTCGTTTGTTGGATTTATCTTGTGTTAGTTCCAACAACCCAACTGTCACCGATAAGTCAGTCGCCAAGCTTGGCGAGGGCTCTTGGTCTATCATTATTTCTCCCTCGTCAATCCACTGCTGTATCCTGAACTTCAAATCACTACAAGCACCTGTGGAATGACGACCCCACCTGTGATGGTATCGACAGTAGAATAGACCCCTGACATCCTCAGTATGTGGGTCCGGAGCTCCCAAATTGTCAGGAACCACTGCTATTCCTACTTGGACCAGCTCTTCAAATATTTCCTCTCGCCTAGACGCATCATAAGTAATCTCAGTCCGCTTAGGCCGGACAAATGTAATATTGCGTCTAGACTTCCGTCTTGACCTCTTCCTTTTATATGTTGGTTCAGTTTGATTGCACTGGGAAGAAGTTTCGATGGCAGGGAAAGTTGTGTCGGGAGGAGGTGATGCCCTATGAGGATATCGTGGATGCCATTCTACCTCTCCCTTGTAGTTGATTTCAATCACCTCCCAGTTGATCAACCCTTGGATCTTATCTCTCAAGGCCGAACACCTTGCTGTTTAATGACCAAAGTGATTGTGAAATCTACAAAAGTGCTGGGCTGGACCTTCATACCGTAATTGTCTGATTTCATGAACCGGGTAGTAAAAGATCAAACCCATGTCTCTTAGTCTATCAAGGATCTCCTCCAACCTGTCACAGTTGAAAGAATAGGCTAAAAAGACAGATTGATTCCAGTCCTCCACACCTCCAATGCAACGATCAGGTGATGACCACTCGATGTCAATCATATATACTTGAGGCTTTGGGAAGGGTTTAGAATCCACTAATGCTGCTGTCTTGGACGTTCCTTCCAGCTCTAGTCTTCCTTCGTTAATCCACTTCTGGATCTGGTTTTTGAGCTTGATGCAGTCTTTTGTAATGTGATTCCACGCTCCATGGAACTTGCAGTACTTTTTACCTTTCAACTGCTCAACTGTAGGCAGTGGTCCAAAATCCGTTTTGACAGCATGCATATTGTATAGCTCGTCCAAGATCTCATGAGCCATATTGGCATCATAAGTGTATGTGTCAAACTCTGGGTTAGTAAAAGCCACTGTTGAAAGTTTGATTGGACCCTTATTCTTCTGAAGCTTGCGGGGCTTTAGAACTTTACTGGTTGTTAAATCCACAGCACCCACTTGCTCGCCATCAGAGTCCGAATCCTGGTTGTCTACATCTTCAATATAAGCCACTGTTTTTGGCTTTAGTCTATCATAAGACTTAACATTGTACGTTCCCTTGGATGCATTCCTTCTGTTATCTCTTTCTTACATGGTACTGTAAGCTTTAGTAATAGTCGTGATAAGCTCATTCAAGGAGAAGTACTTGCTGTTTAGGAATAGTTGGTGGTACGTGTCCTCCAAGCCATTCTTGGCCATCTTGATCACCTCTTCTTTACCAAGTGGGGTCTTACATAGATTATATTCCGACCGGAAATGGTGCAAGAAGGTGACTGGACTTTCTGTAGCCGATTGGCTCAAGGAAGCCAGCTTTCCAACACTGGTTTCAGGTCTTACCGTTCCAAAGTGATCTATGAATAAAGCCACCATGTCCTTCCACTCACTGATCGAGCCCTTTTCTATTCCCGTATACCATACGAGGGCTGATCCTGACAAAGACGATCTAAAGACTCTTAGTTTGAGTCCCTCATTGTCGGCATACTGCCCCAATTGCAGCGTAAAATAAGCTAAGTGTGTTGCCGCGTTCGAATCATCGTCGCCAGAGAAAGTCTGGAAGGTCTGATGCCAGTAAAACTTTGGCCATTGCCATGCATCAGGATCATCATTCTGCATGGGAGGAAACGGTGTCTCGTATGTATCATACATCTTAGCTAAATATATGTCGCAATCGTTTAGGAACCTATTTAACCGTTGCTCCCAAGTAGGAGGGAAACACTCTGTTTGTCTAGTCTTTCTTGCCAAGTCGGATACGGATTTGGTTAGAGACGCTATGTCCCTGTCTGTCCTTTGAGACAGTGTCGCCACGTGTCGGCGGTATTCATCCAAACTTGATCCTATGTGTTGGAAGATATCCATCCGTAGTTTATCTTGACCTTCCACGAAGCTCATTACCTGGGCTCCCATGGCCTCTCTCTCCTCTCGATCTTTGTTGAAGTCTACCCGTATCGATTGGATTCCGGCTACCGCCGTATCTATTAAGTTGCTCTGGGTAGTGAGAAGAGTTGCCTGCTGCTCGACCCTTTCGTCGAGAGCCGCGTAGTAATTAGCCTGGTGGCTATCACGCCTAGCTGCGTAAGCTAGGTATTCTGGGAACGTAAGTTTCGCTATCTCCGCTTCACTCAAGGTTTTGAATGTCATGATGTTGAAGTCCTTAGCGAAGATAATTTCGACCGCTTGGTTACATAATGAACGACACCGAGTAGATGTATGTTCACGGTAGGCCGGTTGTGAATGCTTGCGACACTGAGGGTAAATCCTTCAATAAGGATCATCAATTGTCACTTGGAGACACAAAGAGATATCCCACTGGGCGTGCCAAAAATCTTTGACACAACAGTGGTATCTTGTTTAGAGACACGAAAATTTAGTCCCACTGGGCGTGCCAAAATGTTCGAGCGCAAAATATCTCCCGCGGAGAGATCCTTCCGCGAAGCAGTCTCTTTTATGGGTTCGGATAGTTTTAACCGCATGTACCACTTTATCTTGTATCGTGTGCTTCGTATGCTGGCGTGCCACCGTTCTTCAACGGAATATAGACTATAAGAGCCGTCTGACTTCTTAATAAGCGATTTAGACAAGGAGAGCATCAACCCTGTCTGAATAGGTCCTTCTCGCCTAGTAACCTAGGACTTTGGATATGTGTCTCTAGCAGAGCCTTCGAAATCGATGATTCACACTCCCTTATCAGTGCGAAACAGAGCAACCTCTTTGACGGTGTGTTGAGAACACTGCTTCCTTTGGATATCCAAACTCTCACTCGATAGGTGACAAGCCCTTCAACCTTCCAGTCGCAATTGCTTCCTTCTGATCGCAATACTCTCACTCGATAGGTGACAAGCATTTTGATCTGCTGGTTGCAAAGAAGATAGAATCTCGAAGATGAGATGTCTGTCTAGGTGTACTTGCGTATAGCAAATGTATGTATGTATGTGATTGGAGACCCATTCCACAAAGCTCTTACCTTCCTTATATACCTGCTCATTAGTAGTCATTCAAATCTATTAAACTTCTTCTGTTCTTGCTCTTAGAATCCCAATGTAACTCCAACACCAGCATACGGGTTATCAATCCTCATAGATATTCAATGCTATCACAACTCTTCTATCAAAGAGACCTATCTGAGATACAACGGGTATGATAGACATTCAAGCCGCATGAATTCAGCTAATTAATGAATCATAGCTCTAACTGAACTCTATCTCTTACACTCGGCCGCTCGCCAAGCTCCTTATAATACATGGGCCGCTCGCCAAGACTTCAGCCAATCATTGGGCCGCTCGCCAAGACTTCAGCCATTCAAGCCCAAAATGAAATATTTAGTTCAGGCCCAAACAAGATTAGTGAAACTCCGAAGCCGGAAACCATATGTTGTCGGGAAAAAAATTAGTCGGAAAAGTAGGGATAGACATGAAAAGGAACAATCCTTTTAATCAGACAAAAAAATTGTACAGGGAGTGTTCGAAGGCATGTCTTTAATCTTTATATAGCACTCACTTTTGAGCTTGTAGTAGTTCCTGGAACAAATTCTGATGATGAAGTTTTCTGAATGTGAAGTTGTAAATTACTACTGTACAGTTGGGAAAGAAAGCACATGATATCAAACTAAGCTTTTACACTAAATACATCACAACCGTCGAATTTAGGGAGCATTGGAGGCTATTTCAGTCCATTGTTTCCCACTGAAAACAGAACCATCGAGGTGCATCATTGGTATAAGAATCACCTGAATTCAAAAAAGAATGAATGCGAAATAATCAACATGCGTTACCTCTTTTCAATAGAAAGTTCAACAATGTCATTGTCCTCCATCCCAAGGGATTCAGGTGGTGCAGCTGGACCTATTTTATCACCATCAAAACTAAAGATTACACTCTGAAGGTCAGCCTTAACCTTATCAACATACATTTTGAAGAGCCGTTCAAACTTTTTATCATCTTACAAAACAGAAGAATATGTAATTAGAATTATAGTGCTAAATATCCAAAAACAAGTCAGATACATAGGAAACCTTAAGCCAGAGAACATGAAGAAAAAAACATATACAAAAGAAAAATAGAAGGTTAGGTTGACAGAGACTCAGGGTGAAAAGAGTTGGGTGAACTATATTATATACCTCAAGACATTTCTTATGAAAGCCATACAATAAATCGGTGATATGAATTAGATATTATAATCTAGCCTCAGCTGTAAATGGGCGCAGAAAGCACCTGCTTTGGACTCTATACTGCCTACAACATTAGTCATAAAGTTAGAAAAATATTGAAAACTTTTAACGAACTCTCCGATCTACTATTACAGTTTAAAGTTCAATTTTTAAATCCACTTATATGAAGTACTCGATCTTGAATGGAGCGTCTTGAATTATAAAGTTATGTGCAATTGTGAAGAAAGTTCAACTGAGTAACTACCTACTCAAAAAACAAAAGTTTGATTTATATTGAAATCAAAATATTTCTCTTAAAACAAAAGGTTTAATTATTGACTTTAAAATTAAAATGTGAAATTATCTCTTTGATTTACATTAAATCAAAATATCAATATGCATGTCCATAACAAGGTTTAAGTACACTACACTGCCAATTTGGTAGCATTTCTTGAGTGAATATTCTTCATATTTCAATTTAATTAGGTATCTAATTAATATTAATGCTCAATAAAATTCATAACAATCACTAGATAATTATAGGAATTTAACAAATATCATTAATAATAAGCAAACCTTTTTCCCGTGCAAATGTCATTCAATTAGGTAGCTCTTTCCTTCAATGATCGGACTTAACCGACTGACGTGCAAACATCGGGTGAAAACACATATATAAGGGGGTAGTGATTCTTGCGTTTGACAAAATTTCTTGCAACACCCTTTTCTTGTGTTCTATATTAGTCATTTGATATCTCTCTTTCAGCAAATTTGGATAATAAAGAAATTCTACTCATGGATCAAGATCTAAATGATTTGCCGAATGAAGAATTGAGATTTGACTTAAATAGCTTGCCAAATAAAGGTTTAGAACTTGATCCAAATGAAGGATCATCGCAAGTTGAGGAAACTAATGTGAGGTACTAAACATGATTGTATGTGCAAAGTCAATGTATTTCATATCCCAGTCTTTATCAATATATACTAAATTTTAATTAATCCTTATAGTTTATTGTTTCTTCTTCTAATTTTTATGATATTCAAGTTAGCAGGGGTGAAAGTGTTTGAATGAAAGTGAATCAGAGTAAAATATCTCGTGAAATGGTACTCCAAAGGGAAGTAGCAAAAGAACTCGGAGTTTCTACAACTACTGTACAGAGAAGATGTAAGGAATTGGGTATTGAGTGGAGAGTGAACTGGAGCGATTTATCTCGTGAAATAGTGCTCCAACACAGACACTTAACTCAATTAGAAGCAGTCAAAGAACTCGGAGTTTCTAAAAGTACTTTATAGGCAAGATGTAAAGAATTGGGTATTGAGTGGCCTTGCAAGCTTGATAGGTTATTTATACCTGCCGACTAGAAGTTGAATCCAAGAGCACCCTGACAATGTGACGTAGATTAGATAAATAAGATTAATTTAAATAATATTATTAGATATTTTTTTTGAATAATAATAATAATAATAATATTTGTATGAGATACATGTGGCTGTTTACGGATTGATGTTTAGAGCAAAAATAAAGAACATAGGTAGGATTGATCCCATATATATATTTATTTAGATTGTCGTCGAGACAAATAGTTATTAAGGTTTTGGAGCCAACCCAATTGGCGCCTATCTTTTCGGTCGGATCCGATCCAACCCCATTTTCAACTGTGAAGGACTCGCTCGCTTCTCTCAAACTGTATTACTTTATAGTCTTGCATAGTGGCTCTCATGATATGTTTCTTTTAAATTTCATCTCTTCTGGCCACCAAGTCAGTGCAGGGTAGATGCTGACAATCTCATTTTCCAAACCCCGATCTAGATATGCATCTCTTCTCTTAAATCGCTCCGTCGGAGTTCCGACGTCAAAGCCCTAGCTCTCATAATTAATGTCAGACCATGCAAGTACTCAAGGCCAAAGCCGATCGAGGCTGCTAAGAACATAATCAATTAACGAGCTCATAAAGCAGGGCCCTAAGACAGACTCTGTGGTCGCATGCCGCAGATTGAGTTTCATATCGAAATGCAATCCCACGATAGAATCGCTGGTGGTGCGCCTAGGGAGGCTGCAGAGATTGCCGTGGAAGATATTATCAAGCTCGGCTCTGATCTAAAAAATACGAGTACAAGTGTGGTTGAGCTTGCTATGGTCACCAAAGCTATATATTACAGACTTTGCCCTAATCTCTGTTTCTGATAATTGGCTTATATATAGTTCCGGACTTTCTGTTCATTTGTTTTAGGTTGACCGTAGACCTCCATGGTGATGCTGTTGAAGTGTCGAACATAAACAGAAAAACTATTGCCCTGTGAGTGAGAGAGCCAACCGGAGTCGTGGCACCATTTTAAGGGTTTCAAGTGTATTCTCATTTTAAGGGCAACAATGTTCCTTCTGTCCATGCAAAAACCGACTGGAAAACTATATATGCCTTTGATCTTCAAATCGTAGGTTACATGGTGTCAACGATGTGAACTTGAAGGATGCAGCGAATGCCATGGATGATACTGTTGTGTCTTTGGCCACTCAATGTCGCAATGGCTTGGGACGAACTTTCCGTACGCGACCTAGTACTCCTGAACACAAAAAATGTGATCGATCTCGCTATGGTGACTGAATCAATCAATAGTGCAGCAGCAGCAAGTTGCCTAGATAATTTTGAGTCAAAGATAGCCACCGTTGTTTCATCCTAATTAGATTTCCTAATTACATATAGCCTTGCTAACTTTAATCTTGGCAATCTGGGAATTCCACGGAAAATGAACTCAGATTGAGACATTAATTACATGGACCAAGGTCAAGGTCTTCACGTTATCCCAATACAATCTCAGACGGTGACCGAGAATGAGGGAAGTCAGTGCATTATACTTGGAAATCTTAAAAGTATGAAATCCCAAACCCTAAAAGTCGATCTAAGATTTCATTGTAGATTGTTTCAAGTCATCGTACTTAGAAAACTTAAAGAGTATTGAAACTCTGAAGCCGGCAACCGTGTGTAGTCGGAAAAAAGAAATTAGTCGGAAAAGTAGAGACATGAAAAGGGAACAATTTTGTTAGTCGGACAAAAATTGTACAAAGGAGTGTTTGAAGCCTTGTCTTTTTATATAGCACACTTTTGAGCTTGTAGTAATTCCTGGAAAAAATTCTGATGAAGTTTTTGAATGTGAACTTGTGAGAATGTGAACTTGTGAACTACTACTGTACAGTTGTGAAGAACGCACATGAAATCAAATTAAGTTGTTACACTAAATACATCAACGGTCGAATTAAGGGAGCATTGGAGGCCAGTTCAGGCCATTGTTCCCTGCAAAAAACGGAATCATCATGGTGCATTGGTTGAACAATCACCTGAATTCAAAGAAGAATGAATGAGAATCTAGAATCCCAAATTCCATGAAGGGAGAAATGTGTCAAGTAGATTGCGAAATAATACCCATGCATTACCTCTTTTTAGTAGAAACTTCGACAATGTCATCGTCCTCCATCCCAAGGGATTCAGGTGTTGCGGCTGGACCTATTTTATCTCCATCAAAACTAAAGACTAAACTCTGAAGATCAGACTTAACCTTATCGGCATACATTTTGAAGAGCCGTTCAAACTTGTCATCCTGTTAAAGAAAGGTGAATGGGTAATCAGAATTATAATGTTTAAATATGCAACAAAGAAAAAGCCATATACATATATGTATAGAAGCCTTAAGCCAGAACATGAAAAGAAAGAGGTTAGGTTGGGTGACAGGGACTTGGAGTCAAAGAGTTGGGTGAAATCTATTTATACCTCACAGGCATTTCACATGAAAGCCATATGACTCAGTAACACAAGTTAGGTACTTATAAGGTCCTACTTGTAATCTAACCGCCACTGTAGATGGGCACAGAAAGCACCTGATTTGGACTCTCTAGATGGATTACAACACAAGTTGATCACTTTGGTATGACCTAACTTACATAATCACAACATATAGTACATGACACAGAATGTTACTGAAACCTAAATAAAGGTAATGTTACACAAGTATTTCCAATTTATTGCAATGAACAAGACACATATAATCTCTGCAATAGTAAATGTAAATCTCAGGCTGTCAATACATCATGTTTCTGAACAGCCATTCCTTTTCCTACCAGCAAGAGGTAACCACCGACCAACCAATACTTAGAACATCAAGAATAACACAAACATGTCATGTATCTGCTTAACATACCACGTATATGCGAAATTGCTTAGCCCCTTCCTTGTCTTGAAGAGTAATAACCACTTTGTTTCTTTCCACTTGGGGCTTCAGAGGTTGGGCTGTAGCAGCATCCAGTGAAGACTCTAGTGAAGTTTGAAGCTCTTTTCTTACAGATTCCTCCACAGCTCGCACCACATTTTCAGCAGACTTGGCAAACGACTCCAGCTCTTTCTTTTTTAATCTACATTAAACCGATATCATTTCAAACAAGAGTCGAAACCAAAACAAGGATGAACACAAGCATATCTGACTTCAAAAGTAAACAGTTCCCAAAATCAATAGCCACATGACATCTACGACACTACCATAATCTGAATGGCCTCGTACATCCAATACAATCATATATAAGGATAGATATGCAATTCAATCACTAGAATCCAACTAAATCCCAATACCTCAAGGCCTTTAAAATCGAATCATCATTGAGCTTCTTCGAAAACTCCTTAGGCGGAGGAAGCAACCAGTCCTCTTCGTCTTCACCAATCACTGTAACCTCCACACTGTCACCAACTTCCTTAACCTAACTCCAATTCAAAACTCAAAATCTCAATTCAAAACTCAAAATCCAAAATCACACTCTCAAATCAATCACTGAGCTACTCACCGCCGAATCCAAAACCTTCTTCCTCTTCCTCGGCGGACAATTCGCAGCCAACCTCTCGTCTGCGATACGATAAATTCGAATCAGGCGAGATCAAATCCACTACAAGCTTCGATTTAACTTGGTTCGGTACAGATTCAAATCCACTACAAGCTTTGAATTGAGAAGAGACAGATAGAGAGAGAGAGAGCTCACCGTCGTCTTCGTCGTCGAGGCAGATGACATTGATAGGCTGCACGCGGCTGTAATCGAATAGCGGCTCGAGTTCCTCGTCGGCCTGAGAAAATTTGAAAACCGGTAAGTCGTCGTCGCCGGAGGTCAGTTGCGTTTAGCTGATCGTGATTTTAAGAGAAGACCTAACGAGTAATGAGAATAAGAAGAAGAAGAAGAAGCTCACCATTGTTGTTGAAGCTCAGTAGTCTCTGCGTCGATTGGGTTTCTTCAACCTTTTTGAAGTGTCCCGCCGGAGATTTTAAAGATAAAAGAGTCGTTCGATTTTAAGGAGGCTTTATCTCTACTAATATAATAAAGTCTTTTGGTCTCGTCCCATAAAACCCGAAAATATTCCTATCAAAACTTTAGCCGCAGTCCCAAGAAAAAAAATAGAATATATAAATAAAAAAAAATTATTATAATGCACCAGAAAAAAAAGAGAAAGAGAAGAAAAATTAGGCGGAAGACAAAAAAAAAGTGAACAACAGTTTTCCTCAGCATAAATTATCATAGAAGTGGATAGAATAGTGGTTAATCTGATTTGACACGTGTCTACGTACACACGGATAGTTCAGCTAATTATAATAAAGTTAAACTCCTCTTTTTGGTGTCATCGACTTCACTAAAATATAAAAAATTTATTATAATAAAGTCAATCCCCTCTCTTTGGTGTCATCAACTTCACAAAAATATGAATTTCCTAAAATACCCAAAATAAATAAAATAATAAGTTCTAATTTTAGCCAACTACATAAAAGAACAAGGGTATAATATTTAAACACTTAAAGACAAAATTTAATACATAAAGATAAATTATTTAAAGATTGCTATGTGGCAGGTATAAATTTACTTTTATACTCTGTCATGTTTTTTTGTGTGTATTTAATATTTATTTTTTTATTTTCAAAAAAATATGTCTTATTCGAAATTATTAAAAAAAATTTATTTCTTTTTTCTAAAAAAAATTTCTTTTCAAAAAAAAATTATCTGAATTTCCTTAATACTTTTTTTTTATTATTTCATTCAAATTTTTTCTGTATTTAATTTTAACTTAAATTGATTATTAACACTATCAATAAATATTCAATATCAATTCAATCACAAATTTAATAGTAATTTTAATACAAATTCACAAGAGGTTCCGATACAAATTGAATAACAATTTCGATACACATTCCATAACATTTTTCAACACGATAACATAGTAGCAATCATTGAACCGAAAATACAGTAGCATTCCTAAAAACGCAGTAGCAGTCCTCGAACCGAAAAGGCAGTAGCAGTCCTCGAACCGAAAATTCAAAAATGCAATAGCAGTTCTCGAACCGAAAATGTAGTTGCAGTCCTAAAAACGCAGTAACAGTTCCAAAAACACAGTAGTAGTCCTCAAACCGAAAAATCCAAAAATACAGTAGCAGTCCTAAAAATACAGTAACAGTCTTCGAACCGAAAAGACAGTAGCAGTCATCGAACAGAAAATGTAATAGCAGTCCCAAAAATTGAGGTAAAATTCATTAGCATCGAACAAAAAATACAATAGCAATCACAAAATTTACAGTAGCAGTCCCCAAATTTTGGGGCAGTAGTCCCCAAAAATACAGTAGCAGTTCCAAAAGTGCAATAGCAGTTCCTGAAAGTTCAGTAGCAATTTTTGAAACACTAAATCAAAATTGCAGTAAGACTCCCAAAATTTATAGTAAAGGTCCCCAAATATTGTAGTAGAAGACCTCGAATATGCTACATTGAACCAAAAATGCAACAATAATGCTCAAAAATGCAGCAAAATCGAACTAAAAATGCAGTAGCATCCCCAAAAAATGTAATAACAACCCGCAAAAACATAGTAGAAGTCCTTGTGTATTTTTGGCAATAACAATCCCAACAACACAAATACATATCTTCAAAAGAAACGAAAAAAATTTCAAAACAAACTAAAGAAAAACATTATGAATACCTAATACAAAAGGCACTCAACCAATCATGTAGTTGCATCCACACATAACACAACACAGTAGCATTCAAAATAAAACAAAAAAATCTTAATAAAATAACCGATCATGTAGTAGTTGCAGCACCCATGCACAAAACACATTAACATCTAAAAATTTATTAGAAAATAAGATATCCAATCGGGTAGTTGCAGACTTGCAACAACCACACAACACAATAGCGTTCAAAAAAGTAATAAAAAATCATAAGCAAATTTAAGAAGAAGCTCGATTCAGTAGCATACGTGAGCTAGCTTCTAAGAGGATGGATTCGAGTGTGTTGAGACAAAGATAGAGCACTCACGGAAGATGGATCTGATGCATGTGAAGCACTGAGACAAGTGATGAGAAGCTGCGAGGCTAGCTCACGACATGAGGAGTACAACGCGGCCAAGACTAGCTCAAGATTCATGGAGCAGCTGCCTGGCTACAATGGAGGTCGACAAGGCTTGCTGCAGCGCGGAAGCCGAGGCTGGTGGTTCGACGACATGTTGCGGACACAAAGCTTAGACGGTTAGGCAGCGGTGGCCAACCCATTGCTTCTTGAGGTCAGCGGCTGCGAGGGACAAGCGGTGGAGGCCACGAGTCGTTGGCAGAGATGTCGGGAGGCACCGGCGTCGAGCTCGGGATCAAGGAGGAGAGGCTGAGAAGCGACAACGATGAGATCGCGAGGCGTTGGTGTCACAGTCGGCGTTGAGGTCGCGATGCATCGACAGTGAAGGCATGAGGCGGCGACGATTGGCATTGGCGGTGATTTTTATTGCTACTGCGTCTTTTGAGAGAGAGAGATGAAAAAATATTTTTGTTCTTAGGGTTTTATAAATATATGAGGGTATAGATGTCATTTTAGTTGATTTATTGGATTGGATTACTGATTTTGAGCTTCAAGCTCAGTCTTTAATTGTCTAAATAATGTTATGGTTGAGTTTTTTGTATTTAACAAACTTACCTTGTCTTTGGTTGTCATTCTCTATTCTAATTTTTATAAAAATAACAAAAAAAATCTAAAAAAATAAAAATAACTGCTATATATATTTATATATATATTATTCTCCCAAAACTCTCCCTTTCTCCCCACACATCGAGTAAAGCTAACAAATCCAAACCGAGAGTTTGAATTATGAAAAGCAATAAATGAGAACGAAAATCAATTGGGCTGGGCCAAACAGTCCATTTGGGTTAGGTGGAGTTGCATTGGGTTGGGTTGGGTTGGACTAAGTTTCATGAATAAATTCTATTAACTTTTTAAAATGATACAAAAATCATTTGAATTTACGGGATCTCTCTGTGCATTATTAATTAAACTCGGAATTTACTCATGCTAGATTAAAGCGTGACGAAAATTCCATTTTGGTTTTGTTAGACGTGATGATATACTGAATTTGTAAACTGAGAATACACTAGTGGATCGATAAATTTAAAACTTGTCAAGATAACGAATTTCATTTGAGAGATTACTAATAAGGTGGCCACATTATAAAGTAAAAAAGATAAATAAATAAACTTCAGCTTAGTATGCAAAGCCACTGATTTGTTAGTATAGAGCCATTGTAATAAATCATATTTAAGTTGTTTGACTTGTTTCTAGTTTCTACACCTTCAAGTTAGTCTCTGAATGGTTAAAATCTCATTAAAACTCCAAATAACAAACTCATTTGACACATTATATCCAAGAGTATCATTTACTATTTTAGGACAGTAAATCTGCCAAATTTGTATACCTGGTTTGACACTTTGAATAGTGTTACCTTCTGTTGTTTCTCTCTTTCTTTCTTTTTAGTTCTGTTGTGAGACATCATAGGTAAAATGTCTTTCCTTCTCTAAATGGGAAAAAATTATATGGTTTAGGAGAAGGCTGACCTGATTTTGACTAGCTGGTCTCAGGTTGATGCTTTACATATGAATTCAACTGACTTCCAAATATGTTGTGAATCCTGAAGCAATTTACTACTCTTGTTCTTCTTCATATTGGCAACCTGTTTTCTGAAAGTGTCAAAGTATATAAACTTGGTTCTTGTTTAGAAACCCTCCAAGTTCATCTACGTTGCTGCTGATGCTAAGTGTTCCAATTGCAGAAGTGGTATTTCCCATTCTTCAAGTATTCCTTTTATTGCTTCATCATCTCAACTTTGTTAATTTGCATTTTCCCTCTTCTGCCATGAACTTAAAACTTCTTAATCCATTTCTTTTTCAGCTTTGAGCTTCTGGATCTTGTCTTCTTCATTTGACTCCATATTTGTCTAGCTGTGATGAACATGGGACACGTTAGTTATACAGATACTAAAGGAATACCTGAATTTGCACGCGGCCTTCAGATCCTACTAATCGATCATGACAGATTGTCCCTCACTTACATGGCATCAGTGCTTGAACAATACACATTCAAGGGTAATAAATCTCAATACAATTTAGTATACAATCCAGAGTCGTAAACATGTCACGTGTGCGTGTAAATGTTACGAACAAAATGATATACCTTTGTTGATCAAAGATTTACGCATATAAATTCTATTCTATTTGTGTAATTACCATAATTATTGACTATGTAAATGCTGCTTATTATGACGATGTGAAAGAAAGTTCTCAAACAATCCAGAGTCTGAAGAAATGTGTGCTTGTTCTTTGTAGCTTGATTAATTGGGATGTCGAATGAGATTTAACTATATCTACTGTTTTCCTTCCAGTAAATGCAATTGTGCAGGCATCTGTAGCTTTGTCCATGATTAGGGAACGAAAGAATTGCTATGAACTAGTAATGGTTAACATTGACATGCCTGATATCGACAGTTTCTATTTTCTGCATGTACTACTTGAGAACCATATTCCTGTCATATGTAAGCTTCAATTTATTTTCCCTGTCTTGAATGATTTAGCCTAGAAAATTATCTTCTTCTATATTAATGGTTTGATAAATGAACTCTCCCTGCAGTAATCTCCTCTGAAATGAATATTGACATAGCCAAAACAGCCATTAAAAAAGGAGCTAGCATTTTCCTTGAGAAACCAGTTTCTTTGGAGGATCTGAAAAACGTATTTGTACAGGGATAAGGTGGTGAATTCCTCACCGATGGACACGCTTGAATCCGACTGGGAAGAGGAGAAGGACACATATGTATCGGATTGGGAAGAGAAAATAGACTGGGAAAACGATCAAGTACTTGATTCAAATAGCACTGCCCTTGTGACTGATCCTAAAGGTAATTATAAATATGTCAACTCAGAAAACACTTGCACCAAAGAGAGCCAAGAACAGAAAGCATTTGGGATAAAGCCGCCTGCTCATTCTGCTCATGATACTAATGAACTTAGCAATCGTATCGATAAGAGACGTAAAGTTTGGACTCCAGAACTGAATTTTAAGCTCTATACAGCCATAAGTGTCTTTGGAGATAAAGGTAAGTCTGCTTTCTCTGAAAACAATCTAATAGCTTTATGTAATTTCCCTTATGTTCATCAGCAACATTATGTTTCACAATCTAATAGCTTTATAAGTTACTAAATCATTGTCATTTTTTTGTTGGCTTGTCGAATCCAGAAGCTTGTCCCAAAGACATTTTAAGATTTATGGATGTGAAGAGTGTAACTCACAACCAGGTCGCGATTCATCTGGAGGTTCTTCTTTATTACTTGACTCATATTTTTAAGGGCCCTATTTTTCAAATACTTCGCATATTTGTTGGCTTAGGAGATTTATGGTCGTGAGTTCTGAATACTTATTTTAGTTATTTATACCATTCTTTATTTTTCTTGTTGCTATTTTTCTGGTTCCTGGTTTCACTTGCACATGTTCTTCATCTTCGTAAGGGCTTAAGTTAAACTCTTTTGTTTCAGAGATTTAGGAAAAAAGTACGGAGAATTTGTAGGAATGGCACAATTCCTACAAAGAGTTTAAGTCAGCAAAGCAAAGTTCTGTGATGTACCAACAAAGATCAAGGACTTCAGAAACATCAAGTTGTGCATACAGGACTGACATGAATGAGAATTTAAAGAAAAATGAGTCTCTTGGATTAGAAGAAAGCAATCTAAAAGTAAGTGAAAACGTACCAAGCATGAAGAACATGAGTTCCGAGCCTCTATCCATGAGTCAATGACCACACGGTTCTCCAGCTTTGGCTGATCCCTTGAATACCAAAGAGAAGGAACAATTTTCAAAAGAAGTTTCAGAAGAAAGGGTAGTACTTGGGCCACAACATAAGAGCTTACCATCTATGAACTACTTGACTTCAGCGGCAGATTCTCCCCACATATCAGCAAATGCATTTCATTTCCCAAATGAGCTTGCGGTTGCGACTCAAAAGCAGAATGATACTCCAGTTGTAAGTGGTCTAATCAGTTATGCAACTCAGGATCAATATTCAATGGAAGCTGAAGGAATGACTGAGTTACTTGAGCTCAAGCCAATGAAGACCCCATGGGATGCTTCTACTTGCATATCAGCTACTCCCTTTCAGATTGCAGATGAGCCTCCTCTTGTGAGTTACGAGCATTATTATGCTCCTGCAATGACTGAGCCATTTGGTTCTGAACTTCCAAGCAATCTTTCAACAGAAGCTGCAGGTACTAATGAACTACTTGAGCTCGTGTCAATGAAGTTACCTAGAACAAACTCCATGACTCCTGAGGATGCTTTTTCCCACAATTCAGATAATTCATTTCAGGTCCCATATGATTCTCTCAACATGGACATAGAGCAATACCACACTGATCTGGTACTTTCGGTTCCCAAAATGACCACAAGTTTTCAGCAGGAACAACTGAACTTGATCTTATTGCGAAACAAATAGAGTCAGGCAGCGCAAACAACCCCGAGAAGATTCCAGCGCAAACAACCTCAAAATCAGAACATGTTGTCTGCAGGAACAAATGAGCTTGATCTTCTTGCAAAACAAATGGCTTCAGGCAATGCAAACAAGCGAGAGTTTGTTCAAGCTGTCTTCAGAGACGGAAGCCAGATTCTGGATGCAGGAGAGATTCCTCCAGGCTCCAGCTATTGAGTCAAATGAGCGCCAGTCCTTGTCGGCTGATCTGTTGAAAGAGCTCAAGCTTTTTGATAATGCACCATTTGCAGGAGGCAATTTTAGTGACTACTGTCAATGGATGGAGAAATATATACTTGAAGATAGCACATAACCAATATAGATCATAATTCTATATGCAGGTTGTGTGTTGATGAAGACTCATGCCAGAATGCTTTTTTCCTAACAAAATGGAAACCTATGTTTAAGTTGTATGCTGAGAACTGTAATATCAGTGATTTCAGTAGACTTAAATAGACATTATTTACAGCTGAATCAGACAATGTTGGTTCATATATCTCCTGATTTAAGTGGGATAGCTTTAATCAGACAAATGAAATATAATATTACTTATCACAGATGTGGTTTTATATGAAAGAATAGATGCTGCATCAAGAATAGAAGAAACTTATAATACTTAACCGTTATGAATGCTATGACTACAGACTCATTTGGTCTGATCATTACCACTGAATAGGTAGTTTATACAAACTAAGTAATCAGATTTCAAGAAACTGTAATTGAATGACATGTTTAGCTGTAAACAATCATCCTAGTCTACCCAAGCAATGAAAGCTACCAAATATACACTTGTTTCATTCATCTACGTTGCTTATCGGACCCTTAAACCAATGCCGAGCACTAAAAATCCAAGAGAAAACTAAAATAATTAACAAACCGCCAACTGCAACAGGAGTATAGTTGAGTGTCTCGTTGGTAATTGGATAGGCCACAGGCAATGAGAAGAGGACCGAGATGATTACAACCCAAAGAACTGCAATCCATCCAACAAGGATCCCGTAGCGGCCCAGGTTGAAAGGTCCAGGTACGAAGGACTTGCGCGCCAAGGTCACCCTAAATAAGATAGGTAGTGCATAAGCAATGTACAGTCCAATAGTTGCTATAGACACCATGGCATTGAATGCCACAAGACTTCCGAGAGACTGCAAAGCATAAAAGAAACAAGTACATGGTTACCAGTTGCAGATTGTGGTAATAAAAGTATCGCAATCCCTTGTACTTACTGTCAGTGCCATGCAAAACGATATAAGAGCTGAAAGCCAAACTGCATTGATGGGGACTTCATACTTGTTCACTTTATGCCAAAAAGGTGAGAGCGGCATGGCTCCATCTCTTGAGAATGCATAAGCCATCCTGCAATGACATTCAAGCACTGTGAGCTGCTATAGAGTTAGATTTACCCTATTGATTCTTCTTCTATGAGACAGCTAAAGCAGACTTGCAAACCTGGAGTTGCTAGTAACTGAGCTCATTCCACAGAAGAAAACGGCAACACCAACCACTCCCAAGCATATAATTCCTCCAACTCCACTGCCATACCTACTCTTGAATGCTAGATAAAATATTTCAGCAATGGCATAACCACCAGCATCATTATTTTCATCCAAAAGGTCAGGGATGTTGGTAATCGCAAAGGTGATGCCGAGTATATAACCCCATCCAACAAGTATAGATATCCCAATGGAGCTGATTATTCCTTTTGGTCCATTGATATCAGCACTCTTGGTTTCCTCTGTCTAGAAGTTGAAGGAAACTTCAGGAATTAGAGATATTTATTCTTCCGGTCAAAGGTGCTAGAGATAAATACGGTAATCAAGTTTTGTGCTTCCGCAGATACAATGCAGCATGCGTATGCACTTATGCTCTCACGGTTTAACATTACACATGTATTAGGTTCATCAGATAAGTTATAGATTGCTACCGAAGGAAGTGAATTAGTTTGGAAAAATTGAAATAGCAAGCTTACCATATGTGCAGATGCATCATAACCAGTTAAGGTATATTGACTCATCAACAGTCCCAGAACAAAAATGTAAAATTTGTTATTGACTCCATCCCCATTATCAGTGTTGAAGTGAGTGAATACAAACTTGGCACTAGCCGTCTCCGTTGCGATGAGGGGAATCAGAAGCATCAGGACAAAGACTCCTAAATATATTCGAACGGCAATAAGAATTCCAGTATATATACAGATGCCTCAAAACATATGTATGGAACCATAAAAAGGGCTCGAAAATTCTTCCTACCTACAAGATTCCATGCAGCAGCCAGCTGTCCAAAGAAAGATAGATACGAGATCGGAAGACTGTTTATGATAGCATGTAGAAGCAAAATCCCTCCATGGAAACAGATAACTACATACTTAGATGCCATATAACCATCATTATTTTTTCCACCTGTGCCGAGGAGAATCATCACTTGAATCAGCGTTGCAAGTGAAAAATCGACACTGGTTGTAACTGCCCACTGCAATTTAAATGAAGGTAGTAATGCAGTTAAGAACATAATGAACTATACTAAATCCATAACAAGCTACTGCCACCATGGATATTATAGGATTCTGAAACTCTAGAACATACGAGTTCTTCAAAATTACCTGACCGACAATGTTGAACCTACAAAAACCAAAATCATTTGCCATCATCAGAAAACAGTACAACTGTCTTAGACTACATCACAAATGAAATGAGCATATTCCAGTCCATCACATAAGAACACAAAAACCAAAATATGCAAATACCAAATAAAAACTAATCGAAATAACTACACATCGCGCAGCTCTAAACCGAGTTTCCTTCAACGAAACTCAAAGTGCACACCCAAATGGGATCATTTACTACTATTAAAGCACAGTTAGTCAACTGTGTGAACCAAACACATCGCCTTCAGATCCCTAAACAATCAAAGTAGATTAGAATTGTTTGTAATACAAGTGAAATAATTTACCAGCCAGTGAGCCAAGAAGCAAAGGGAGACCATTCTGGGCCAGCAAGCATAGCACTCCAATAGTACAAACCCCCAGAAGTTGGATAAGAAGAACAAATCTCAGCCATAGACAAACCAACAACCATGGTGAAACAACCAGCAATCAACCAACCATAGACAATAGAAACTGGGCCGCCGAATCTCAGCCCGGTGCTGTACAGAGTGGTCACTCCTGTAAGCACCGATATGATCGCAAAGGAAAAAGCAAAATTAGACACCACCCTGAAAACCAGAAAGAACCAATATCTTTCAAACACAAGATTCTGTCTTTGAAATCATAAAAAAAACACAAGATTCTGTCTTCGCAAAATTACGAGAGGTCACGCTTGAGTTCTTGTTTGTATCCCAACTGATGTAGACGTGCATGGCCGGAATCCTTCAAAACGCCGCCGTTTTCCGCCATTGTGACGCCGTTTTCTGCCATTCCGGATACCAAAACAGAGGAACAGAGCAAAGTGAAGTGACTAACTGACTAACTACCTAACTGTTTTTGGTTCCTCCTCAGTTGTTGGGAGTACTGTGTTTAATTAAGGTATGACATGAGATGTGAAATAGAACAGAGCAAAAGAGATCAATGGAGTCAGCTTGAGGCGCGGAGGAGGATGACGATGGCTTAAAGACAACATGGCCTTTTTGGGTTAGGCTATGTTTGGTAATGCTTAACTTATAAGTTAAGGAACTTATTTAATAACTTTTGAAAATAGAAGTGTTTGATAAATCAACTTATTTTCAACCAAGCTTTTGAGAAAAGTAGATTTTTTCACTATTTTGAAAAGCACCTCGATAGGTACTTCTAAAAATAAGCTTTTGTGTGAAAATACGGATGAACAGCAATTTTCAAATACCTTGCTTATTTTTTTCTTTTCAAGTTACTTATTTTCAGAAAAAGTATAAGCCAACTTTTCTAAAAAGAAAAGAATTGCCAAAATTAAATGGGGTGGGAGACTTTGGACTTCCCCATGTAAATTATTTGTTTAAGACTTGCCAGTTATGTACTACTCTGACTTTGTTGTTAAAGAGAAAGTTATGTACAAAGAGAGCTCTGTCATCGTTCCATCTTTTTTGGCATGATTCTCTCTAAGACGTTAAGATTCAGACTTGGACAAAAGAATATTCATGGATCTAGATTCATGCGTGATGAATATAGATTCAGATGAAAGAGAATAGGGTAATAAGTGTTGACATTTACTGAAAATAGATCTTTAAAATACAATTATGTAAGTAATAATGTTTAATTTTTTTAATCAGATGATATATAAACGTAACACGATGCATGCACATGTTACGATGTCTTAAAATTTTGATCATCGGTAGACCCAACCCTTATGTGGTTGATACACGTACATGACCATGATAACGGTCTTTTACGTGTTGACATGGTGCAAGGTCTAAAAACATATCACGCGCATTTGCCTAAGCACTTCAAGGATGTAACACCAACTAATATGTAATAGTTTAAATAAAAATATTATATATAAGTTTAATGAGAGATATTATTTCACACATAAAATTATTCAATTTTTTATATATAAATCAGGTCATATTTTAATTTTTTAATTTTTTTACCTTCTAAATTTACCCTCACATAAATAACCATATAAGAATTGGCTTTGCTTTCAAATTCATAACCATGCGAGGAGAGAGAGAGTGATCTAGAGAGAGGGGAGAGCCGCACAAGCTTATATTCCCGCGAGAGGTAGATTTAGTCAACGGCTAGAGGAAGATTTCGGCGAGAGACATCTTCTGCTTATAAGAAAAATCCGGCGAGAGACATCTTCTGCTTAGAAGAAAATTTCGGCGAGATTTTGCATCGTCTGGTTAGAAGAAAATTCCGGTGAGAGTGAGGTGAAGCTTAGATTTTGCAATTTCTGGAGGTGTTTTGTGTTTTTGTGTTATTCGATTGTGCTTTGTTATAGCTATGATTTCAAATTTTCATCTCGCATTTCGATTTCGAATTTTGGTGTTTTGATTTCGTTGATTTCATATTATGTATTATTTATTATGGATCGACGCATTATAGTGATATTATTGTATGTTTTCTCTTGTGGTTTATGTGTGATTGATGCGGCTGATTTGTGTGTTTTGACATTTCGTATAAATTATGAGATGTTACAGACTGGGAGTACTACCTGTGTTGAGTGAGTACACTATTGCATCACTCTGAAAATACTAGTTAGCTGTTCTGTGTGTGTTTGTACTTGATAATACTATTAGTGTTGAGTGAATACACTACTGCATCCCTCTGAAAACACTAGTTAGTTGTTCTATGTGTTCTGTCTATGTTTGGACTTGATAGTACTATTAGTGTCGAGTGAGTACACTATTGATGACTATTAAGGATACTACTTCTGTTATGTAAGCAGTTTATCTTTGATTTGCAGATTGATAGTCATGGACTTGGATTTGTATGCGAAGTGCACCTACAACAACCATACAATTATTTTTTATCTTACTTTTACATCGAGAATTTCTATGAGGTTGTTGTTGCGAAAAATGAAGACACAACTGATTGACATGTACCAAAGTCATTAGTAGCTGAGACCTGAGTAACTATTGTCTATATTAGTCACCTGTAGTATTTTCATCAGTCTAAAGTAGTACATTTTGCCTGAACAGATAATTTTCTTGAGGCCTGTCCATTTCCTTTACATACACTATATTCGTCACAAGATATAGTTGGTACGAATACAAGTCGTTGGTAGTACACTTGGTCCGAATCTCTTTCATCAAGTGCTTTTCGATAAACATATAATGTGATTCTTCCTTATATAACATACTACTTTAATGTAATTTTCCCTTATGCGATTTGTTTAACATACTAATTTAAGTTTGTTGTTCTTCGGTTCACGATTTTGTGTTGGTCAATTGTGCATTTTTGTATGTGACAACGCTTTGTGTGTGAAACTAACTACATTAGTACTATCTAACAACAATAGTAGTACACTCATCATACAACAAAAGTTGCACTACTTTAAAACATTCATCGCATTACATCAATTTTAAACATACTATTGATTTCTCTAGTAAACACTACCGTTTCACAATAGAAAGTACTACTTCAACACATTTAGTGTACTAACATTACTACTATCTCTAGTAAGCACTACTCCAAAACATTCAGGGTACTAATTTAAAACACGGTAAGTACTACTGTTTTGTAACACAATGTACTACATCGGAACCTAACAACATGGTACTACATCAGACTCTAACACAACAGAAAGCACTACACTACTACTTGGACTTTGATGCTTTTAGTTGCCTTCTTCTTGTTCCGTAGTCGAACTGTTAGTCCTGGTTCGCCGTCTTCCTCTTTTTGTGCTTCACAACTTTGACCAACGAAGATGGTGACTTTCCTTTATCTTTTCTGGCTACAGCAGCATCCTTCTAGGACTATAGTTGGTGTTTCACTGGTTCTGCCAGCCTATCATGTCTTTTTTTCGACCCCAACTCACGTTCGACATTGATAGGTTTTGCCACCCTATCGTGTTTCCTTTTCGACTTGAATTCATGTCTCTGATCATTATCAGTGCTGCTCTGCATGTCATCACCATTATTATATAAAAAAAATCAGTTCATCGCAAACAACCAAAGCACACTAATCTATATGCACTACTACAAACTAACATACACACTACCACAGACTAACGTAGACACTATTACGTAACAACCAAAGCACACCCAATCTGTATACACTACCACAAACAACTTAACACACTATTATAGTTCTATCTCATACAGCATATCAGTTTCAATATAAACAAGACTAACAAGAGCAGAAACTAAGAGGAGATAGGTCACAATTACATTCATAAACTCTACGTCCTAATGTTGTACCAAAACCAGAAATTAAACACTCATGCATTCACAAGTTGTAGATGAGAGAGAGAGAGAGAGAGAGAGAGAGAGAGAGTTGTACCGATCGAAATTGGAATTCAGGTGGCAGCGAGCTTGGCGGGGACGGCGTGGAGAGGCGGCGAGAGGAGAAGTCTCGTCTCTCGGCGGCGAGTTCGGCAGAGAGAGAAGAGCGATAGAGAGAGGAGAGCGGCGAAGAGGGGACCACGATGGAGAGAGGCTCTGCTGGGGTTTGAGTAATTTGGAGTCGATTTGGTTTTGGTTCGAAACAGAGAGAGAGCGAGGTTTATATATGATGACATTAGCGTAAATAGTTTGAACAAGATGATTTAAAAATAATAATAATAATGTGACCTGATTAGGGAAAAAAAATATTAAGTGACTTTACACGTAAGTAATTTTATACATAATTTATCCTAATCTAAAGGCTAATAATCATATAGCTTAATGCCTTAATAGTGTGACACCCATATATATTTCACTAAATATGACTAGCACACCAATTGACCAAACATTGATTTGGGTCCTTTGGGACCAAACTAAACATTATTGATGATGGGCTCAAGCCCATATCATACAAGGACTTTTCATCTCTAAGGCTCACATCATACATGGACTTCTAATTATATGAAACGGCCCACTTCATATGCACTAAAAACTTTATAATTTATGTGATAAAAAACTTCGTGTATGTAGACAAAGATGAACAATTCAACGTACCAACCTGTGAGCCAAGAGACCAAAGGACCCCAACGATCGCCACAGAGTTTGGCACTCCAGAAGTAGAGTCCACCGGAAGTCGGGTACGCCGAACAAATCTCCGCCATCGATAGACCCACCGTCAGCGTCAGCAGCCCCACCACCGGCCACCCGTACACCATCGTGATGGTCCCACCGTATGTGAGACCGATACCAAAAGTCGTGCTCAGGCCGGTGAGGACCGATATCATGGAGAAAGTCACAGAGAAACCCGCCACAGCCCTACACCACCACCACAATAATTAACGTACACCGGCACAACAGAAGATCATTAATTACCGGAAAAACAAGAAGAAAATTATTGTTCTTCTAGATATTTTTAGGGCAACATTGAAAGGTCGTCTTGGAAGAAATCCTATCATTCAAACACAACGGCCAAGTCTGCCGACTATAAAGAATGTTTGATCAAATTTTAAGCAATGTTTATACTACGTACTATTAGAATTGCATGCTATGCTGAGGCGATGAGTGACACCATGCCACAAGAATATACATATATATTTTGTATGAATATATCAAACAAAATGTAGGTACATGTCAAAATTAGGGGGGAATATTGAAAATGAAATGGAGCCAACAAAGTAAATTTGTCTATGGAGTCTGAAATCGACATCCCAGATATTATAAGATTTGCAGATATTTCTGATGTAATTTATCGACGACATCCCTTTTCAAGTTGTGTTTTTTTATATGTAAGTCGGAATCAAGAACAAAATAAGGGTACTGATATTCAATGAAAAATGGACCAAAAGTCTAAAGCTATGAAAGTGAAGCTTATTTAGAATATGTAAGCTGGCTATGAAAAGTGTAGCTAGCAGAACATAGTATGAACTCAAATGAAACAAAAAGGAGGTTAAAGTTTTGGTTAATTCATGATCATACGAGAGTTTGCGGCTGAGTTCTCGCTTGTAGCCGAGCTGTCTTAAGCGCGAATCGTCATCGGAAGTAATGGCGTCTCTATCTTGAAGAAGAGGCTGATGATAAGCAGGATCTTCTTCCTCAGCCATGATTCTATGAATTTGCCTCAAACTCGAAGAAGCAGTTCTAGAACTTACACGTACTCTGGTTTTGGTTGATGATAGAACTCTTGCACTAGTTTATTAACCTCTAAAATCTTCGATCGGAATCAGCAATCGAATATCTAAGAGATTTTTTGGTTGCTAACAGTCAATTTAGATCACGTGGTTGGCAGTTGAAGTACGTAGTTTTCAAAAATGACAGAAATAATTGGAGTCTTGGAGATGCTTTTATGCAATTTTATGTCTGCCTTTTTCCTCAAAAAGGACAATAATTTCATCTAATTAAGGCCGAAGATAATTCTTATTCCTTCACTTTCAATGAGCAAAAAAATATATATACACTTGACATTTCAAAACATGCATGCAGACCTAGGTCAGATACAGCTGTCGCTACTACTTCGATCACCATGCAAAATATCCACTTCTAATAGAAGTGGACAGACTCTATATATAAAAACTCGAGAAATCAAACCAACACATCACACACTTATGATTGGAAGAGAATTTGAATCTTTGCTTGCTTCAATTCTCAACAGGCAGTTAATTGGCGAGAAGCCGCTAATCTCTTGTAAATCTCCAAAACGAGTCTAGTGTCGACGGCTTCTTCACCGCAAGTAGCCGCCACAGAAATCTGATCTTGCACTTTAGTCACCTTTTTTGACCCGCTAGCAATCCTTCTAGCGCCGCCCACGTTGCCGGCCATCTTGACCATTATGTCGACATAAGCGCCGTGGAACTTGGCCAAGAGGTTGATAGGGGACGTTACGAACTTGAGAAACCTAAGCTTTCTGATCTTGAAAAACCTCCGGGGAGGACTAGTAGTAGTAGTACCGTTAGGGCCTCCGCCTAGCCTTTGAACTCTCATCTTCTTCTTGTTGTCTACGCTCAGCTTCTGGTACCTTCTCCTCCTCCAGTACCTCTTCAAGTTGGTGTAGTATGAAGTAGGAAGAATCTCCATGTTAACTAAATCCTTGGAAGAAGAATGAACTGGATTTGGTTTTGAGAATTATTGAGATCAGAATTGGGTGTGGAAATGAGGAAGTAAGAGGGGTATTATATAGAAGGAGAAGTCAGAAATGAAAAGGCTTGGTCAATTTGGAGTTACGTATCGGAATGAAGACACATCAGATTGAATATGTATGACAAATTAGTTCTTTAGGTCAAAATTTGTGTGTCTGACCAGCAATAGAGTATTATTAGTTTAATGAAGAATGCTTACTCTAAACCGTAGTTAAATGTCTAATGCAACAAGGGGTACAAGACTTGTTCGAGCTAAATCACACGATAGGATCACAGATATAGTAAGACTAGGAGAAATTCATGCCAGTTAGTAAGACTAGGTTCAAGATTATATATATATATATATATATATGTATGTACACAGTATCCCTGTTTATGTATAATGATGAGATATCTTTAGATCGATCGAGTGATTAGAATACCAGAAAGTGCATTCTCTCTCTCTCTCTCTCTCTCTCTCTCTCTCTCTCTCTCTCTCTCTCTCTCTAATGAAGCGGGTGGATTACAAATACAACTTAAAGACTAAAGATGTGTCTGAGAGACCAAGACGTTTGAGGTTTCGCCTAGGCTTAAGTATATGAACATAAAGGGTAATGGAGAAAGAAGATGGGGGGATTTAGACTCGGACTGCTTAGCCAATGTTTTCAACAGAGTTGAAATGAAGACATTGGTTTTGGCCATCCCTTTTGTCTGCAAGTCATGGTACAGAGCCAGTCTCAACCCTTTATCATGGCAGCGTCTCGTTTTTCCAAAGTACGAACCTCTTCCTTTGTTTTTGCCTTGTAGGACAAGTGAAAATGTTGATGAGGATGATGATGATGATGTTGGACATTTCAAACTTAAGCCCTTTTATGCAGAATTTGTATTTCAAAATGGTGTCATGGACAATACTCGTTTCTCTATCACTCGTTTTGTCAAGTTAATAGTCGACCGCAGCAAAGGAAAAGTTACCGAATTGATGCTACCTGCGTTCTTCACAGAGGAGGGGTTAATATATGTTTCGGATGCTTGCCCTCACCTTAAGGATTTGGCTTATTGTGATGACTTGATGTTTTTCAAACATTCTCTAATTCTTCCAGAGGTAATTGGGAAATGGAAACAGTTGGAGTTATTGACCTTGTTCTCCCGCAAACCTAAAAATATTATATTCGAGATGTGTTATGGGTGTGGTTGTAATTCGGTAGGGAAACACTTGAGCTTGAGCAAACATTTCAAGGCAATGTTGACAAAGCCAAGTCCCAAAATTAATGTTTTCCATCAACTCCTGGTACAGATTGGCATACATTGGCATACATTGGCATACATTACAAGCATTTTAAGCACTTGGATATTTTTTGATTTTTTCTATCCAAGTACAAGGTAAAGTTGAGGCATCCACGATCGTGTCACTCCTACCAAACCTTCGAAGCCTGAGGGCAGTTCGTTGTGGCATTGAACGAGATAGTCTTTGGACAATCCTTGGAGGATGTGAAGAGCTTGACTTTTTTTTTATGCCCATTACTGTAAAATCTTCGGAGGAGATGCGGATAAAACTCTCCAACTTGCTTCTGAAAATGATAAATTTGAATCCTTAGGTTGTGAAGACGAAGATGGACTAGGAAACATTCTTTGCTACCTCGCGAATAAAGATGGTCGTTGTGGTCGTGTTGCCCAATCATGATGAGATCCAAGCGTTCAAGTTTGTTCTTTCTTCTAAAATTCATGAGATCCGATCCATTATACTTGCTTACATGGTTACATGGTTATGGTTGAGTTTAATGTACGTACAAGAATCAATCTCTACACATGAGCATTATACATTTATACTGGCCGGTAGAGGAGTAAGAGGACGTACGTACGTACTATATTCTCTAACATTTCTTTTCCTGCACTATTATCCTTGCAAGGTGATATTTCAGTTGTAAGTTTCACTTTTACTTTACTTAATGATAATTTATTTTACTACTTTCATACAATAGGGACAATGTCACAAGGACAATGACAGAACCACTAATACATTATGATCTAGTAATGAAAAGGATTTGATTTTGAGAGAAATCCAATGATTTTTTCCATTGAAACTTGGAAGTGAAGTATAGATTATTAATAAGTTGTTCCTTTAAAAAAAATGTTAAGTGAGAGAGCTAGTATGTTAGATTAGAGTAACTCCAACATATCTCCTATACGTCGATTTTACCAATAAAATGAGGATTTTTCATAAACATCACCTTCAATAGATCCCTTATATCATTTCTCATTATAGGAAATTCTTAAATTTTTCATTAATTTTCATCCTCTATTCTTATACCGAAAAGAATAATTTTAGGTATCGAAAATAGCTAACATTGCATTCAATTATTTCCGTTTACATTGCAAATGTAATAAATAAATGTATTTAATTATTGTTGAAGGAGAAAAGTAAATAGATACGCAATAGACTGAAATTGTACTTTATTCATTGATAAATGACCTTAAATAGGCATTACAATCTGTTACAATTAATATTCGTATAAATCAAGGATTGAGAGAATATTTACTTCTATTCTAATTAGGACAAGACGCACACCAAAATATCTGATGTATAACCTAATGTCTGATGCATAACCTAATGTCTGATGCTCTTCACATCCTCCTTGTGTCACGATCCTAATGTCTGATGCATAACCTGTTGCATCGTTAATAATCTTGCCAAACAAACAAAAAATTTCTTGGATAAAAATAAAATTTTGTTCTACAGAAAAAAAAAATACAACAAATCAATTACTACCACATCTCATATTTTCGATCTGTAGTGTACTTTTGTATGACTAGCTAGGAATATATATAACTATGTACGTCATACTAGGCCAAAGTTTTACGCATGGCAGCATAATCAGAGCATTCGTTTTGAGGTTGGAGTTTGAACTTCATCATGTTCATTAATTGGTAGTTACATTACGAACTAATTAAGATGTTGGAGACTACTACATTGGTTGATAATCAAATGCGTTACTTCTGTTAGTTAATAATATGTTGTATCCAGTGTCGGAGCCAGGGTTCCAACTTATGGAGGGTTAATTGAAAATGCCAAAACGAAAAAAATTGAAATAGAAAAGGAAAACCCATAAATTCAGTAAAATGGAAAGAAAAAACACTAAAAAATCAACCAATATGTCAAAATTGGGTATCAAACCCATGCATTGTAGTTATCAATATGAGTTACCACCTTGTTGTTCTGCATCTCATGTATATATATATGAAAAGTGAATGAATTAATTTAAAGTTTGGGGAGGCCATGGCCCACTCTCGCCTATACATAGCTCCGCCCTTGGTTGTATCGACTAATTCTTATATTGAAATTCAACATAGCTGTTTATATTGTGATAATTGGAGAAATTTTTGTGTCCAACCTTCACTCCACTTCATCTGGTTGATGCTCCAATGAGATTTTATCACGTGTTCTATTTAATCCAGCTAGATTATTCATACCAAATGACGTCTTTATTTGTTTAACGTCCTCAATCTGGGTTCTCTCTCCCCTGAAACTTTTTCTTTCTTTTCAAAATTCTTTCTCCCTGGGAACTTATCGACCAAAGAAACAGTCAAACACCCATTCTGACCTGCTAGTCAACAACATCTATGTCTATTTTCCCCAAGTTTTCCTTCTAAAACCCGAAATCCGTATGAGAAGGTTTTCTTATTGGCTTTTGATTAAGAGGATAGATAAGAAAGAACTGGTTGAGATTTGATAACTAGAAACGTACATCTATTGATGAAAAATAATTTTAGGATCTTGTTTAGATCTTCTAGGCGAATTGTTTTGTACTACTTAAACATATGGGCTACAACCATTACCCAGATCGAGATGCATAATAACGCTTAACATGGAGTTAGAGCTCTTCTTATGAAAACCATTTATTTTTTTCTCTAGATAATATATTAATTCAATAGATAAGCGATAATTGTGTACTCAATGATTTGTTATATAGATGTGAGAGGAAAACAAAGCTACAATGCAAGAAAAAAGATGAAACCCTACTTGACAAGCATGAGATACTATGATGTGAAAATAGAAGAAAACGGAAGAAGACGGATGACGAGATACACTCAGAGAAAATAACAATGATGACACGTGGTGAAATCTTATTAGGGTGTCAAACGATGAAATGGAGTAACGGGAGGACAGAAAAGTTTCTCGATAATTAGAACTCGAGAGTGATATAACAATATATATTAACATAAATATGGTTAAGTATTGCAACGATATTAATTAGAAAATATTCTTGTAAGAAATTTAAGACATCATCTCATATCCTAAATTACATATGTGTATTGCATATATGTGTGCAGTGCATGCATACATTAATATTCATATTCTTTGTATAGTAGTATGCATACATTAAGATTCTAAATATTATAGTTTGAAAGCATCTCCAAACAGTAAAGTTATATTTTAAAGTTAGAATAGTCTAAAAGTTAAATATAGCTAGCCAATATTTGACTTGTGATATATCAATAAAAATTTATTTATAAGTTAAACTAGAAGAAATTTAACATGAAAATAATAAAAACTGAAAGTTTGAAAATATGACTTCAAGTCATTTCCTTTCTCCATTTTTGTTAAGTATAACTAGAAGATTTAACAAAAAGTTAAATTTAACTTAGCTTTAAGGTGCCTGTTGGAGGGATATTTTGTAGAAAAAGTTAAATATTTGACTTTATTTATGAAATAAGATATATATTAGAGATGCTCTAAGCTAGTTAAATATCTTTAACTATGCGGTTGATTAAATGTATTAGATGTAAGTTAGACATAAGCATTCTGCATGTTTTTCAAGCTTTTGTTTTTTTTATTGAAATTTGTTTAGGCTGCGATTATTCACACCTCATTTTTACTCATCTCACCCTATTGCTCTTTACAACCCATAAGAATATTACAAAAAATATATAAAATGCCAAATACGTACACCCAATTTGTTAACATAAATACTCATTGGGGTGTACTTATTACAGAGAAAAAAAACTTTACAATACACCCCAATTAGTTAGAGCGTTATCAAATTTATTCATTATTGTTCTTTAGCATCTTAACAAATGACTTACTTTCTTTTGTCAGGGTTCAGACGAACAAAGTTTAATTATTCGTCAGGCAATAGACGTAAGATGATCACATATTTGTTAGGGTCCTGACAAACGAATAAAATAGCTAGCTAAGCCAAACTGGATCATATGGTTGTTAGGGTCCTGATAAATCATGTATGTGCGTTTGTCAAAAGCTTGTGAAACATAATATTTCTGTTTGTCAGATATTAGACAAACGTTACTATTTTATTCATCAAAGGATTGTCAAAAACGTCTTATTTGTTTGTCATCTAACAAGCTAAAAATGTCTTATTTATTTGTCATACACCTAACAAGCTCTTTTGTTTAGTGGTTACTCATGGAACCTAATTCTTAACATACTCAAAGAAATTGACATAACTTTCTGGCTTAAGAATGCTGAAGGACCCGAGAAGGAGGCGTGGCTCAACATGCAGTACAAAAAAACAATATCTCTAGCTATAACAAGTCTCATTAATCAGGAGGTTCCAGAAGACATTAAGGAGACAATATAGCATATGGTGAAGTACCTCGAAGTTGAGGAAGTTGAGGAGGAGGATGAGGGGATCGGCGCTGCCATTGGTACTTTCAGTAAACTACCAAATGATATCTGGGTATGTAATATTCATCATTTTCTTTTTCATTTGCTTAGTTAACTAGATAATGTAGATTTTCATTTGCTTAGTTTTTTTTTTTTATGTTTAAGGACTAGAGAAAAATCGGCAAGGGCAAAGGAAAGATGGAATGTCAGCGGTGACGATGACTTCTCAATGTGGAAACTGTACATGAAGCATGCCAATGAGGAAGGTGATGGACTTCTTCTTCGCTCTCTCACCTTAAAGGATCTGTTTGGGTGATAATTATCGGCTTATACATTGATAGATCCAATTCTTATTTCCTATGGCAGGCCACTGTGCTAGCCCAACTATGTTATATTTCAGCCCAAGTTATAGTTGTCCGTTTACTCTCTTTTGCTATATATTGTAGGCAATAACCAGAGACGCGTTTTGAATGAACAATCAAATTCTGCTTTCCTTTCAATTCCAGCATTTTCTCAAGTTTTCAACATGAGATATATGTTCAATTCACGAGTTTTAGTCGGATCACAACAATGATGTTCCAAGTTAATGTTTTATTGACTAATCATGAATTGATGGTGTAATCGTCGCAAATTATATATCATTTTGATAAGAAATACTTGGTACATTAATTACGTGAATCCATGTTTTCTAGTAAGAAAATCGAGACAAATCGTAAAATATATGTATGTATGAGAATTTGAAGTTGCATGCAGAAGCCGTCCTTCACCGTCTTCATCATATCTTTTCAGCAACAATTTGAACATTGGACTGCAACCACCAACATCTATCCAGTTTCAATGCCACTCGGCACCTCAAGAATAAGATTAAAGGGATACCCAATTATCATAATGATTTGCCGTACGGCCTCCACGATGATGGGGTGGTGGGCCTTGAACTCAGCAGCGAATTCCTTCATTATCTCCTTCTAAATCTACTTCCTACTGTGTTCCGTTTCCGGAAATAGGAAAGTTTGAGAACATTTTCTGAGCAAAACCTAAAGACATTCGCGTGGCTTCAGTAAGATTGTCAGTGTTCTCATGGGCTTTCGGTACAAACAAAAGAGAAAATAAATGAGTTGTATTACATAGACAACCGATGAACATCATAGTTTATCAGTCGACCTCGACAATGATAGGATGTTTGGCCTCAAAATTAACTGCAACATCCATCAACTTCCTCCAAGCACCTTCTTGATCCAGGTCCACTAATCTTCAGTGCCAGGGCGGGAAACAATCACATGATTGTAGTCATTTATTTGGCTCATATGCTCGTTAGCTTTAATCTAAAAGTATGTTTGTGAAAATATGTTTGGAAAATTAGACTTGGATGAAGTAGTCATATATTCCCAATGTAGTTCATCGCTGATTAGAAAATGATTTTTTTTCTTTTGAGACTTTGAAATTAATGTTGATACTTTGGAGCCAGGACAAGAAACAACATCATGATTGTAGTCATGTATTTGGCTACTCTGCTCATTAGCTTTAATCTAAAAGTATGTATGTGAACAAATATTTGGAGAATTACACTTAGATAAAATAGTCATGTAAATATTATTTAGCTCATGGCGGATTAAAAAATGATCGTTTTTTTCTTTTGAAATTTTATAGTTTATGTTGATAGTATTACCACCGTATGAATTTTTTTTTATGTGAATATTAATTTTAGAGTTTAAATTAAAAAAAGCGCAAGATTTCAATTTCATCCCATACTCTTATAGAATGCTCAGCCCCACCCCCAAACCACCTCCCAACCGCCATCTCTGCCCCAACCTCACCAAACTCAGTGCCGAGTTGAAAACAGAAATGCACATCATCCAAACCAGATTCCGATAACCACCGCCCCGCATAACACCAAGCCTAAATCCTTGTCCGGGGTTGCACCCTCCATGCACTAGCGATGCCAGAAGCCTACACCGGCAGAAGACCTAAAAACCAGGGGGGAAATCGCCTTGTATCCGTTCGATCAGTGGCCTCCAACATCTTAATTAATCAACACAATAAAGTTCAAAATCCAACCTCAAAACGAATGCTCTGTTTATGTTGCCATGCATAAAACTTTGGCATGAGATGTATGTTCAATTCACGAGCTTTAGTCAGATCACAACAATGATGTTCCAAGTTAATGTCCTTGACTAATCATGAATCGATGGTGTAATCATCGCAAATTAACCATCATTTTGATAAGAAATACTTAGTACATTGATTACGTGAATCCATGTTTTCTAGTAAGAAAACCAAAACAAATCTTGAAATATATGTACCCATGAGAATTGGAGTTGCATTCAATGTACGTGCTTCATATATATCCTAAATGATCAATAGGCATCTACTAACTGGCGAGAAGCTGCCAATCTCTTGTAAATCTCCAAAAGCAATCTTGTGTCAACAGCTTCCTCACCGCAAGAAGCCATCACCGAAATCTGATCTCGAGCTTTCGCCACCTTCTTCGATCCTCCCGCAATCCTCCTGGCGCCGCCAACGTTCCCCGCCATCCGAACCATCGTGTCAACATAAGCACCGTGACACTTGGCCAACAGCTTTATAGGAGAAACTAACTTGATAAGTCTCAGCTTTGCTCCGCCGATTCTGGTCTTCCAAGACCGCCGAGGAGGACTAGTCATGCTCCCATTATGTCCTCCACCAAGCCTTACAACCCTCATTTTCTTCTTGTCGTCACCATTCAGTCTCTGGTATCTTCTTCTCCTTCAATACCTCTTCAAGTTTTCATAGCAAGCAGCGGGAGCGATCTCCATTATGTAATTCTCAAGTGGTTGCTGCACAGTATTGGTCTAATCTTGAAGACTCCAATTGGATGATGGCTTATTTCTCTCAGTAAATGCTAAACTAAAGCATCTGGAAGCAATGTAATATGAACACATGACGAAAAGTTCCAACTTAAATCAATTAATCACATAGCCGAAAAGGAGTCGGTCCAAAACTCCACACAAAAAATGGTTCATATATGATGCCGAGTATAGATTTTAATTATCTGTAGAGAAATATAAACAACCGCTGATCCTAGAGTATAAACATCTATCGGGCTCCAACTCTTTACTCCTCTCCTCAGCCACGTACACATATATATTCACAGCCTATAGTCAATGTCTAAACCCACCATTGAGCATGGGGTTTGTGTCTCCACTACTGTTTTCCGATGCTTCAATATCATGATGATTTTGGACATAAAGACTCCCAAGCTCTGCTTGCTGCACAGTGAGATTGTTTGCATTGATGGTAGGCGGCTGAGCAGAGTCTGCCAGCATCTGAAAGTAAGCATGAGGTCCCCAACCTGCCCATCCAAACAGAAAAGAAATGTGAGCTATTACAAATTGCTAAAAGTACAGAAGTTTTAAGTGAAGACATAAAGAACTGCTGCTCATGAACTCTAAAAGTTAGGAAGGAAGACAACTAGCGTATCTGGCATTTCTTCAGCCTCATAGTTCCATTGTCAGAATCAATATTATCAAAATGCATCCCAAGTAGACACAAAGTAGCACAAAGCAAGACAAAAGATGTAGAGGATGATACGAAAAAGAACAGATAACTCTCAGGCAATACATACCATCAGTGTCATATGGAGGTGGAAAGAATTGCAAGTAGCAAAATGAAGAAACAGTGATTCCTGCAGCAAAGAAGAAATCACATCATTCAAAATAAAAAATAAAGTACTTGCAAAAATAAAGTACTTCCACAAACATCTTCTCTAAAAATTGTGGAAAACTAAAAAGTGATTCCAAAAGCTGGCAAGAGTACCTAGAAGACCACCAGCAAAGACATCTTGCCAGTGATGCCAATAGTCATCAACTCGAGAAACTCCTACCAGTGCTGCTAGAAGTAGTGGAAAAAATACAAGACAGAGCTTTGCAACATGCCCCTGACGATCAAACACCCTGACTTTCCCTGACAAGTACCATGCAAGGAAAGTAAGACCTGCAAAGGACCCTGCGTGAGGAAAACCAGATTCTCTTTCAGCTAATATTCTGGTGATATAGAAGAGATGAGCCAATGAGCCAGCTAAAAATTGCACAAGCGAAAACATATGGGTAACTCATAAAATTTCTGCAGATGAAGAGAAGTAAAAAGAAAGATAGCATACCCCAACCCCCAGTAGTGTATTAATAAGATACAAAGATAGTGGATCTAAGATATAAAGAACCATGTCCCAGAGAAATGTGTTCGGATATAACATTGAAAAATCCCTTATGTACTGTCAATTTCTCAAAATTACTATTCTTACATGAAGTATGCCCACTTGGGAAGCTTTTGTGTCCTTCCTTGATGACACTTTTCTTTCCAGTACACATGACATCCTTCGTGATAGGATCAAAAATCTGCAGAAATAATATGCATAAGCAAGTAGGACAAAGAACTATTTAACATAAGTTTACGTGAAGAAAAATCAGTAGTAGAAGAATCCTATATATAAGTAATCCCACCCCTGTTCCATTAGGGAAACAACGCCAAAAGAAATCTGGACGAGGTCGTCCAACACCATCTTTGATTGCATCAGTTAAGACAGCAGTTATAAAGACAGAAAACAGAAGGCCTGAATGAACATGGAATATGGGAGTGATATCAGTATACAACAACATGAAACAGTTCTCCAATAAAAGAATTGGAACTAGATGACAGAATAATCACCCAAAATGGCATGGTGCAGATCATAGACATCCCTTCTGATGAAGTAGTAGACAAGAATGACGACAAGCGGCAGTAATACTGCAATTATCTGTTACCAGAAGTTAGAAGTAAGAGACGGGACTCAAGCAACTTTCAACTAAACAAAGCACTTCCCATAGCGACACTATTTTTCTTTTAACAAAATACTCACCGGAACACCCCAGAAGGGAACTGTATTGCCTTTCAATGGGTATTTCAGGTCTGTCATCATATCCTCTCCAACAAAGCGGTGAAAAGGCTCTATCAAGTTCAAACCAAGATCTATCAACGCAAGAATCACCAGAATGATCCAATCATGCATATGGAACCTCGCCACTTGTACTCCATGAGATCTTACAGTGTGAGAACCCAACTGAATTTCCGGCATTTTCAACTAACCAAGGGGGGAAAAAGACACTATAAGCTGATTGAGCCGAAAGGGAAAAGGTGACTACAGTTTACTAACATATTAACGAATTTAACTCATCACATCATCACCACTATGATTATCCAACCAATTAGAACTACTACCACACACTTATTCTACACACAAAAAAGAAAAGAAAAATATCAATGCTTGCACAGGTTAATCGCACCGGCATTTCAATTATGCGAAAAATTCTTTAGATTGAAATTCTCAACCTAACAGCCACACAATTGCTGCATACAAACGACTTCAAATCCCCTAAATTCTACAAAATCTACTAATCGAAACGATTCGAAAACACAACACGCTACGGAAACCAGAAACGAAGAGCATTTCGAAGTTTTCCTTCATCAATCTGTCTACAGAACCACTAGAGCTACCAGGAATTTCATTCTCCTCACAGTTTCTTTCGATTTCTGAACAATCAAAACCTGACATCGATGAAGATCAGAGTCCAATGAGACCTACCGCAACATGTACACTGCTTTTCACACAACCGCAACTTCTCGTGTTCAAACGAAGCAACGCACATATAAAACTCGATTTCATCAACACATAGATGTATGTGTGTGTGTGTGTGTGTGTGTGTGTGTGTGTGTGTGTGTGTGTACAGAGAGAGAGAGAGAGAGAGAGAGAGAGAGAGAGAGAGAGACTCACATGTAAAGCAACGACGCGAGTCTGAGACTGTTGAGTTGAGCTGGTTTTGGTTTCGGCTGGTGATTTATAAAAGCAAAAGCCTCACCGGAGAGGGAAGCGCGTGAAGCGAGTGAGAGAAGATGAGCTGGTGAAGAAGTCGTTTACTGTAGAGGCGATGAGGAACAAGAGAGGAAGGAGCATGTTGTTTGTTTCTGCTGAATTTTTTTTCTTTTTTGGTGGAGTGACTGCTAAATTGGATTTGTTTTTTTTGTTTTTTTTAAGGGTTTTGGAATTTAGACTCTTTGGATTTGTCTGTATTATTATTACTGCTGTATAATTTTGTATCTTCCAAAACGCTTTATGAGTTTTTGAAATGACCAAAGGGTGTTTTAGAGTGAACTCTATCTCTGGCCTTGGACGGCCACGACGCGTCGTATTCGGGACTGTGACAAACAGACAGCTAAAATTTCAGGCCATGTTTTACCTTACATAAATTTTCAAAATTATATGAGGTCGATCATGTGCTGTGAAAATAATTAGTTATAGTTTATAGTTTATAGAAGTGGTATACTGTTAATTTCTATAAACTGTTGTAGTTTATAACTTTTACATATAATTTTTGAAATAAGTTACAGTTACTTTGGTTTATCAAATACCTTAAGGTTTAATTTGAAATTGAGGTGAAAATATTCAACTTTTATAAAACACAGTTTAAAATAAACAACTCTTTATTTGTTTATTTCTAACCGTAATTTTTAAACTAAAATTTAAAAATAAGTATTTTCATTATTTTACCAAACACTCATTTTATCAAAATAGTTAAAAATAAGCTTATTTTATCCCAAAACCCTAGTCCAAATCATGCGAGTTCAAAATAATAAACTGAATAAAATATGGAGGTGGACGCTCAGGGTGTTTGTCCTAACCTGAAACGACTCCCTGACTGTAAATATAAAGTGATGGGATCATCCGGGATGTTTGTCTTAACTCGAGACGATCCAGGTCGGCAGGATGTTTGTCATAACCCGGTCTAACCCAATTAGTCAGAGATCAACCGATTAGTCAAAGCATCGAGACAGAAAATAAAATCATCACAAACATACCTCCAAACTCGACTGTAATAAAATACAGGAGATTGTAAATCTGCATAAACATGAACTCACAACAACTGTGAAAATAAATAAACGTTCACTCACTGTCTGTAGCTACTGCTGTGATTCGGATGTATCGTCCTCATTGGGGTCACGATCACGAAGTCCTAAAAATGTAGTGTATACGACATCAATATACGCAAAACGATACAAAATTGGCTTTAAAATGATCCCATAAACTCCCTCGACAAAATCAAAAAATACCCTCACCGAATCTCCATCGTGGGAAGCGGCGCGTGGCTGTGGTGGCGGCGCGTTAGTCCCATGCGCCTCTCGGCAAACCTGCTCCGATTAGAGCGTGTAGCCTACCAAATTGTAGATCACACCAATCTCAATCGATCTCCCAACTACAACTTCTCTTGATTCCAACGCATTTTCGAAAGTTGACGGATTCTTTCTTTCGCCGGAGTATATGATGATGACTCTTTTTGGAGTTGACTTGTTATCTATTGATGTGTTTAAGTGTATTTTGACATATCACTCGCATCCGTTCAATCTTTCTGGTCTTGTTGGCACTCTTCTTGATGTTGCAGAGATTCCCTGTGGAGTCGAAAGGGAGACGTAAGAAGCTGCAGGAGGTAGTACTATTTCAGATAGTCATTCTCTTCTTTTCTTAATAAAACAGCAAGTTTAATCATATTTTGGGCTTGTTATCAACTGTTGTCGGTGTTGACAGGTTGGCTATGTGACAACCATCTGTTTTACGTGTTTCCTTGTCAGATGTGTAATGGTGAGTTTGTTTGATCTACTCCTTGGTCTTGATGTCTTTTAAGGTTTAAAACCATCAAGATGATATGCAAGAACAGAATTGTTTTTACAACCATATACTGCGTGTACCACATAATTTACTTTTTTGACTTTCCAATTCATTCATTAGACTTCAGGCTAATATTTTGCGAGCTAATTGAAGCCAAAGCTGATTTATTGCATCTGACTTATGATTCCTCACATAGTTTTCTATGGTTCCGATTCTTGTGGTGCAGATGTGTTTATGTGCACTTGACAAGGCGGCAGACCTTGATGTTTTGAATCACCCAGTTCTAAACCTAATATATTATCTGGTAAGGATCTGGTCTGGTGACGTTTTTGGCGTCAGTAGCTCCTTTGTTCCATTAAATTTCACAGTTAAGTCCAAAGGTTAAGTCTCTTGAAGTTTTCTTCTGCTTGCTTTGTAGTTGGTGGAGATATTGCCTTCTTCTTTGGTTCTTTTCATTTTAAGGAAGTTGCCTCCCGCACGTGGAATCACACAATATCATCCTATTCGCTAAACTGGCCAAGAGTGAGGCAGTTATACATCGACTTTGAGATAAATATATGTTTCCGAGGACAATGAAATCATGAAGGGACGACGCAAAGTTGACCATTCTGTGCTTTGAATAACTGTTATATTGGGAAGTTATCTTCTCTGCAGGGGTGGTAGATATGTTGAAGAAAAAAAAAATTACCTTCTAAGAATTGTGGTTAATGTTAGTATCGTGGTCTTTTTATTTTGCATGTCTTCAAATCATACGATTGGTGCTTTGTTGTTTAAACGTCTGATACTTTGTGAAAACTCAAAGAAAAGAGGAAATGTGTTTCTGTATGTTCGGTGTGGAAGTAATCAATAACATCGCTATTGATGCGAATGCTTTCACAACATCCTGGTGTTGGCCATTTCAGCTGTACTTGATAGTTTCCTGATTCGGAAAGCTGTATTTCTTTTGTGTGTATATGTTGGCAGGAATTTAGTTTTAGATAATGATCTGATCATATTGAAATACAGGAAGAATAATTGTGTTGATAAAATTTAGTATATGCATTTGGTTCATCCCCATGTGATGCACTCTTCATGTTATGTGTCAAAAGGTAGTTGCTTAATTATAAACGTAAACAAAAACATATTGTAAAATTTGGACCGTGATGTGACTCTTTAATATGGAATAATTATTTGACGTATGTAAATATAGTATACAGTTATTATATCAAAATGGAGATTAAAACAAATGCTTTCAGGCTGATTGGGTAGGAAAAGCTTCAATATTTCAAAAAATTGCGTCTCTTTACCATTATCTTCAATAATTCCTTGGTTCAACTCTATTTCAAATGGTCAACACTCTTTACACATGCTCCATATTCGTTTCTTGTTCTTCGTATGAAGATGATATACCCTTTATCTTGTTACTTTACCTTTTTTAAAAGCCAAAATCAGAAGCCAAGCTAACACTAGAAAACTCAGTCGTGTAATTTGTATATTACTAGGTGCGGTACCCGCGCTTCGCGCGGGTTATACAATATATTTGCGTACTTTTTAAAAAAAATATAATTGCACACTTATAATTATATTGTGGTTGCATATTACAAATTAATATAGTTTTTGTTTGAATGTAGTTGTTGCATATTACAAAATTAATGTAGTCGTGAGAATGAAAAGCAGCATGAGACATAGATGATATATAATGATAGAATTCAAGTTATTTAAGCATAAAATAAAACTACATTTGTTCAAATAAATTTGCAATTAATTTATTGCAGATGGCAAGAAATAACTTTGAAACTTTAAACATAAGGCTAGAGACAACCACACTAATTTTAAATGTATATCCAATGGTTATAAAAAAACTCCAACCAGCTCCAACAAAACAATTTTGTCACTCTATTCTATTTCAGCATTTCGTTTCGCTAATCACAGTTCATATATGAAATGAAGACTTTACTTGAAAATCTCATATATGAACCATATGATTAACTCAACAAAAAGCAGAACCAAAAGCTTACGTCACTTAGACAATTGAGTTTTACTTAATACAAAAGAAGTCTCGAATTGGAATAGATCAATATGTACCAAGTCACTTGTAAATGAGATAGATACAACTATCACTAAAATTTCACCAAAAGAAATTAAGAGATGAAATAACGGAAGCTGAAATATCTGGAAAACGATATGATATATGTCTTTCTTCTGAGAAAGCAAGCATTCTTGACAAAAGACTGGCTTTTCTGAGAGCTCATGTGTTTGACGAAGGGCCTTAATCAGAGACAGCAAGCGTTGAAGGGTTTAATAGAGTCTCGGCCCAGTCATAATCTAATTCGTCTTCTCGTTGTATGGATACTTTGTATTTTTATTGATACATAGCTAAAATATATATTTTGTATGTATTATCCTGTGTGTTATATATTTGTTATATATTTTGCAATACATCTCTATAGACTATATTTTTCGTATAGTTATTAGGCACATCGTTACCATTTTTTATCATTATCTTAAGACCTTTTTTTGACGTCACTCTCGATAATGCCACGTATAACTGTCCGTGAGTAAAAACTGGTTCCGACAAATATATTCCGACTTGATTTAATGATTGACCTTGGCTTTTATTAATCGTCATTGCATAACATGGTCTAACAGGAAACTGACGTCTTTTAAATGTAAACGGCCATTTAGTTTCAGTTGCTATCAGTACTATTCTTGGAATATGTATTAATTGTCCGACTTTACTCCCAGTAAGTATTTTTGCTTCTATTAATCTTTCAAACAATTTCGTCACAATTAATCTCGTGCCATTACACAAACCTCGTATTTGATCTAAATTTCTTAATAACATAATAGGCATACCAATTTTCAATATGAGTTCGTGTGTTGGCAAACCGCTAAACTCAAGTTTATTCAAAAATTCCATGGGATACAAAACATCAATATTATCACTGTTACCTGAATTATATGAAATGGAATCTGAACTAAAATATGATTTGTTATTTCCAGGTACTAATTTAATCGCATAATTATTGATTTCATGAACAATTACATTTTTGGGAGTCACAATAGCACGTTCTCTCAAATAATTTGTATCATTGTATTTGGTATTAAAATTGGGATAAGTTGCTTCAAAAATTGATTTTATGGGTTCATCTGTGTCATCAACCAACAAATCTTTTGGTATATTAATCCAACTCACATCGGGATCATCCATAGGCAATTCAAATTCCAAACGACCTTCACCTATTTGTAGCATCCATTCACTAAAATATTTTAATTCATTTTTTTCAAGAGGAGTTAAATCAATCGTCGACAATCTCATATTTTCAATTAGATGAAATATTGTAATGTTAGGCCACAAATATGAATTATTGAACGATGTTTGAATGACTTGTTCTTTACTACCACCTTGTATCACGGGCAATGTTTGTCTAAAATCTCCACCGAATAAAATTGTCTTTCCTCCAAATGGTTCTTCCTTTTTTGACAAAATATCACGCAACGTTCTATCCACCGATTCAATACACCATTTATTGCACATAGGAGCTTCATCCCAAACTATTAATTCAGCATTTTCAATTAAATTAGAAAGATTTGTTTGTTTATTTATATTACAATTTGAATCTTTATCTATAATCGGTTTTATTTTGAAACGTGAATGAGCTGTTCTACCTATCGGAAGTAATAATGAAGCAATGCCTGATGAAGCAACGGCCAAAACAATTTTGCCTTCAGATCTTAATTTTGAAATTATAGTATTCCATAAAAAAGTTTTGCATGTACCTCCGCTACCATAAACAAAAAATGATCGTGGGTTCTTTTGTTCTACGGCTTTGATCACCTCATCGTATATAAATTTTTGATTATCATTTAGTTTGGTGATCAAGTCAGAATGTTCTTGTTTCAATGCTTCACAATCAAAATCTAATTCTTCTCTTATAAGCCTATTATCAAGTTGATGTATTTCTTGTGTATTTGGCATTGGTAATTTATGGTCTTTTAAACTACTGGACGACATATTAAATAATTTTTCAAGTTCATGTAGAACAGTATTCTTTAATTCGTCATCTGATATGGTAAGATTTGGCATATTAAAATTTAATTTCATTCTATGTGATATGTCATCAGACATCTTAATCCAATATGCATCAAACAAAGCTATAGGATCCGAGACATTACAAAATAGAATAATCGTAACAAATAAATAACGAATTTGAGGAGAAGTGGCAGTAAAAGTAGATTCCAATAATGCTTCAATCCATTCTTTATCATCACCTAGTAATCCTAAAGCTCGACATGCCTCTTGATAAGTGGAGTATACTATCCCATTGACCGTTCTTATTGCCTCAAAATTGATACATCCTTTTTGAACATTCAAAAGCATTCTAAGATAGTACAATTCACCTGCATTTGGTGGCACGTACATGTGCTATTCTACCGAGAACGCGATATTGTTTCCTTCGGGTCCATAATTTTTTATCAGCATTCCACACAAATTTTGTAGGAAATTGAGTATATGTTAATTTCTTTGCCTTCTTATACGTGTTATTTGCAGTAAACCAAGCAGTTAGCATTGTAGTTTCTACACCTGGACTTTGTAACACATTTTCAAGAGATTTAGCCTGATGAAAACAAACATTTTGTTCGTCCGGTAAATGAATTTTTAAATATTGAACTGCGGGATATCTAGAATGAATGAAAAATTCAAATAAACGCCAAACGGACTCATGAGGAGTTAAATATCGACAGTTGAGATAATTTTGGATTTCATCATTTATATTATCACGAACCAATACGCGTGCTCTATCGGGTCCTTTATTTATATACTTGAATAAATATTTTATCAACATAGACTGAGAACATGATTCAACATTTATATGAGCATTATACCTCAATAACAAATTAGCATTGTATGGAACAACATAATTATTACCAACTTGAACTCCTTTTTTAACTACAAAACGGGAATCATCATCACGACGTCTATATTGAGGAGATTTGATTGCTTGAAAAATTGTATTAGGAATAAATGATTTCGGAAAATGTTTTATGCATAATTTGTCTCGCATACACGGGGAAGATGGATTAATTTGACCGCAAGGACCATGAATCATAAATTGACTAACAATTTCAAACAGCTCTGGATTAATATTTTTGTCTGGCAATTCTGCTGAAATTATGGAATCTACATCATTTGCTGTATAACATTTGTATTTATCTTTCAACCAAAATAATAGATGAGCATGTGGTAAGCCTCGTTTTTGAAATTCAATTGTACACACATAACCATGGGTTTCTCCAAAAGGTTCTCCATTATTAATATAAGCAATCATATCATCTACTTTTATTTTAAAAATTCGACATACAATATCAGGACGATCTTCTGGTTTGTAACCTGGTTTTTTTTCAAAATATCTCAAAATTTCTGGCCACTTCACATTGCAGGTGAAAGTAATGAACAAATCCGGATTACCGTATTCTCTACAAATTTCCATTGCATCTTGATAATTATTTATCATATTTCTTGGACTACCTGTGTGAGAACCAGGAAGAAAAATTCTTTTTCCAACATCAGAACCTTGGACAATTCCATCCGACATAAATGTTGATATGTTATTCCATGTTTCACACCTTAGTTCTGGTTGATGATGCCTTATATATTCTAAACGATTTTCTTCGACAGTTGCATATGCATCGACTAAATATTGTTGAAATAATCTTCCACCTTTTAACAAAGTATTTGATTGGTTTGCCCTATCATGAATTTGGTAACATACAAATTTGTTCATTGTTAATTTTTTATCTTTATTACCGTTTTGGCTTGCAACTGGTTTAAGTTTAATATTAATTTTAAATCCATCCTCACCATATGGAAAAAGAAGCGGATATTGTAATGACATCAATTTAGGATGAATTTTAGATATACGTTTTAATGACCCTTCGCTTGATCGAATAATTATATCTCTATTAGAATTAAATTCACCTATGTCACCTACAATCAATCCACCGATTTCAGAAGTAGAAGGTAATTCATATTGTTTGTTGTCAGTATTTTTACGATCAAGTATAGTCACATCAAAATTGAGCAATGATTGATTCTCAAAATCATCTCTCACAGATCGATACTCTTTGGTTAATTCATTACATTGATCTAATAATTCCACTAATCCTTTAACAATATCAATATCAATCTTGTTATTTTCTTTATTTGGATCAATAGCAGTCATTCGATTTAAAATCTCATTTTGAGTGTCGTATACATATAACTGAGCGTATTTAGGACATTCTCCTTCGGAAGGTAAAACAGAACCCATCAAATGATGCACTTGTCCGCATATTTTAAAGACATAAGGAGCTCCTCCAGTGTTTATACTATGCTCAATTTTAGCTCCCATAGAAGTAAAAGCAAACATGGAATTATAAACCCTAATATTATCACGAAATAATACACTTTTTCGATCATTATTTGGATTTAACAATTCATCAAGAAAAATAGGAGTTGGATATGACATTGGAATTTGAACTTTTCCTTTTTCACAACAATGAGTATATATGAATTGATTTTTTTCTTTTTTTTTCAATGCTTCAGCTGACCAAAATAGAGCAGTGCAATGAGTACATGTGTAAGCATCATCACCAACATCATTATAATCCACAATGTGACCTGCAATATAGTTATAAAAAATTGTGTTAGAAAATACACGATTGATAATGATTTTGTATGAATAAATGATTGATACTGAAGTTTTTTCTCACCTGCATGAGTTTGTTGATATGATGCTTGTCCAAAGATTGTTCCGCCAACAACTGTAACTAATAGAAAAGCACTATTATTATATTGACTCAAATAAATAATGCAATATTAAACCAACACGAACACACAATACCTGGTATAATTTCTTCATCGTCGCTACTGTCTGCAATTTCTGTGTCTAATTGATGTGACGTTGAACAATTTTGAAAACCAAGTTCTGCCCCATGTGACACTATCCTTTCATTCATAGAGTCACAATTCCTCTCCCACACCATATCTGAACATTAAAATCAACAAAGAAAACAAATTTCAAAAATCAATAGACATTGTGCGCAAATTTCAATCAAATAAGAAAATAATTAACCTAAGAATGTCAAAAAAAAGGACTCCACCTTACTGACACTAAGGAAGACATTTTTTAACCAAAAAAATTGGCCTTGAACAAAAATTGGCTGACCATTAATTCAAAAGACAACACAACAATTCATACAACCCAATAATAAGGAAAAAAATGCTTACTTTCTGAGACTGCACAACAATAAGCCTCTATATTCTATAATCCATAAGAAAGACCTCGTAATCTAACAACACTATTTTAACCAGCATTAAGAGCTCTATTGAAATAATGTAACAAAAGTCCATATTGTACAACACCTCTGAGAGTTTGGGCAAGATCCGCATCATCATTTTCTGGATCATCCAATGCGAAGGTGTCATCAGATGTAGATTGGAAAAAGCACTGTCTTTTGCTTAAAGACTTTTTGGCTTGGGAATTTCCTGCAACACAATAAATATGATCAGGTTGTTTCATAATTGAGAGACAGAACTAATCCAAAGCCAAAAAGAATCCAATTCAGGGACATAAACTCGTAATAGCTGGCATAAAATTTTCATTATGGATTTCAATCAGAGAAGAAAAGAATTAACCTACGAACGTCTAAAAAAAGCACCTCCGCCTTACTAACACTAAGGAAGATATTTTTTTACCAAAAAGTTTGACCTTTATGAAATGCTGGTTGCCCATTGATTCAAAAAACAACACAACAATTCATACAACCCAATAAGTTACTGTATGTGTGGGCCACCTAACATACCTTGGTAAAGATAATACAAAAACAAATACTTGCTTTCCAAGATTGCATAATAATAAGCCTTCATGTTATATAATCCAAGAACACGGCCTAGTAATCTAACAACACTATTTTAGCCAGCATTAAGAGCTTCAATGAAATATAATGTAAGAGCAGTCCATATTATACAGTACCTGCTAAACTTTGGTCAAGATCTCCATCATTATTTTCTAGATCATGGCACACAAAGGTGTCATCAGATGTACATCGGAAAAAGCGCTGTCTCTTGCTTAAAGATCTCTTATCTTGGAGATTTCCTGCAAAACATAAAATAGATACAATTAAGTCCCTTCTATAATTGAGAGTCTAATTGAGGGACACAAACTCATAATAGCTAGTGTAATTTATTCGTCATGGTTACTGTCTCCAATTTTCGAAACTGGTTGACTTAACCACTGTCTCTTACCGAATGAATTTTTGGCCTGGTGTAACTCTGCCCCCTCATCGACAGAGTCATGGTTCCTTTTCCGCACCATATCTGAACACCAATTTCAGAAGAAAAAAAAGAAAACCAATGTAAAAAATGAAAAAACATCATGCACAAAATTCAATCAGCGAAGTAAAAAATTAAGCCAAAAACATCCAAAAAAGGGACCATTCATCTTACTACACCGAGGAACAAATTTTATTCCACGAAAAAGTTTCTTCAATGAAAAACCTGACACCCCATTAATTCAAAACACAACCCAACAATTGATAGAACTCTATAAGTCACTATATGCGTATATCATCTGACATAAGATGGCAGAGAGATAATCTGCAAGCCAGGTTTGATTTCTACAACTGAACAATAATAAGGGTGCATGTTCTATAATCAACAATAAAAAACTGATAATCTAACAAACCCATATTACTATTTACTACTATTAATAGCTCTATTGAAATATAACATAACAACAGTCCAAATTGTAAACTACCTGCGATAACTTCATGAAGATCTAACTCATCATTTTCTGGACCATGGCACATGAATGCGCCTTCAGAAATAGATTCAAAAAAGGACGGTCTTTTGCTGATAGATCTTTTCTCTTGGGAATTTGCTGAAATAGACAAAATATATAAATCAGTTTATTCTATAATCAAAAGAAAGCCTAATCCAAAGAAATAAAACTTAAATTCTGGAAATTCTAGATAGAACTACAATGAATTAAGATTTTTTTTTTCATAAAACAGTTCGTTCTGTACACCACCTGAGATAAGATGGGAAAGATCTCCATAATTATTACTGTCGAATGTTGTTGTTTCTGGACCCTGGCATCTCGAGGATTCTTCGGACATGCGTTGAAAAAATCTCTGTCTCTTACCCGAAGATCTTTTATCTTGCGAGGATCCTGCAACGGACTCCAATGGTGCAGCAGTATTCTTTTTGCGCCGCATACCTTAAACATGACTTTTAAAAATCAATAATTTTTTTTAGCGACATATTATGAGAGAACATTAACCACGAAAATACAAACCTGATTCTCGAGAAAAAACTGAATAAGGAGACAACAATTGCAAAAGAAACAACAACACAAAGATACAACAGGGTATCTTTTGCATGTAACTTATGAACCCTGCAAAAAAAAGGGAAACAACATTCAAGATAAACCACTTATATCCACAGAGATGACATAAGCATTGATATAAAGATGTTTATACGATGCCGTATATAGAAAAACACATATGGCATGCTAAAGACTAAGACACAAAGCTTTTAGTAGTAGAAAAGCTCTCATACACAGTTTCAACAGCACAAATAACGTCATAAAAAAAATTCAAAAAGTGAATCATCAGAATCCAAAGAAAAATAACCACATGGCTTTACAATCAGAAAACCCTAAAACCTCAAAGTAACCTAAAAACTGGACACCCAACAAAGCGAAAACAATAACGAAACAAAGAATCGAAAATTCTAAAATTTATGACTGTAAATGAAATAGCTAAAGAGAAACAGACAAAAAGTGAGTAAATACCGACAAACCCAAAGATACAAAAACTGACACTATATAAGTCGCCATTCCTCCACATATATCTAAGTAACAATAGAAGACCAATCAAGGCTTAAATCAACAACAAATCGAAAAAAAAAATTAGAATTTCAACATGAAATGACCATGTACCCAAATACCCAGATTATAGCAAGTACAAAATACGAACAAACACCAAATCACCACCATCCAATCTAACATATCTCCTAACAGACTCTTCATTAAACACCACAAACATTGACCAAGAATTGGTACCTTGTAATAGCAAAAGTCCAAACCAGGAACAAAACTTTATACACTGCTGAAATTAGGAGATCCAATCACTGTAAAATAAAACACTTTTGTTAAATATAGAATCCTGAAACCAAATATCCAAAGGTCATGCAACAGAGGAGTAACTATATCCTCAACAAAACCTGCTCCCAAAATTAATTGATTTACTTGCAAACCAATTCAAAAATCCAATATATCTTTTTAGAAAACCAAACCAATCATATTTACATGTAAACATTGCAGATCAACTGGCCAAAACACCAAGACTTAAAAAATCATTCACATGAGCTGCGAGGCCAACCTAAAAAACCATGTCAAATTCATACACAAAGAAGGAATTGCTAAGAGACCAGAATTGGTCAATGTACAAATTTTGACAGCAAAGAACTGTCAGGCCTCAAAGTAAAAAATAAAATTTCTTATTCTTATAACATAGATCTGTACATTGACTAATAATAAACAATCTAGATCCAATCATAAAACAGTTCGTTTTGTACACCACCTGAGACTTAGGATATGAGAAGATAAGCTTTCCATATATGCTTACATTTGGTGTGTATAGAAAAACACAGATTATCAAGCAAAGCAGTGAAGAGAGAGAGTGGGTAGAGCTATCAACAAACAAAGTGTTGGCTTCAGCTTCAATCCTAAAACAAATTATGACAAAACATACATTAGTCTGGTTTGAGACCTTTTTAATGCAATCAAATATCTAAATTTGGGGTTGCAGGCATGCTGGATTTGAGTTTTTGTATTAGCAACCTCAACAGAATCTTTCTAAAAAAAGAAACAAAGCAAACCTAATTATCTTCTTATAAACCACAACTCGGTCTTCATATTAGATCACAGATTCGTTTAACAAATTTTTTCTATCAGTTAATCATAGCAACATCAAAACAACAATCAAACGATAGCAACATCTCTCACTGATAATCTGATATGTACTTAGAGTTCTTTTACATAGTAAATCCCAAGACCAACTATAGCTTTTACATAGTAAATCCCAAAATGCAAAGCCTGTGTCCCAATTGAAACTATCATTTATTGTTGTGCTTTGCACCAATAGCTTGTGTATACAAAGTTTAAATTTTTTAGTATTCCATCAGTCTGCAGTTAATTTAGAAGAGGAGAAAATTAAGGAAATAAAAGAAAACGGACGAAAGCTGGTTTACGGTCAAACCTGGTCTTAGATGAAAGCTAGCACGAACCAAATCGTAAGATCGACTGCGATTGAAGCCGCGTTAGTGGATCTGATCGATCGAACGAACTCCAAGGAAATAGGCGTTGTTGGCCGTAGACGAAGAGTCACAGAAGTGGGCGAGGATCGCTGGAGAGAAATAGAGAGAGATAGAAAGTGGGAGGATCGTTAGAGAGAGAGAGGAGTCCAGATTGATCTAAAACAGTGATCCAAAAAGAGTTACCATCCAAAACATTGATCTGAAAACAATGAGATTGAGAGATTGATCTAAACCCCAATAATTAAAGCAACAATAGATTCAAAACAGTCTTGCATTGCATGATATCATCAGCTCACCTCAACAAAAACAACCAAATATTGTTGCGTAGACTTCAATTCCTGCTAGAAAAAATTTACACAGCTACTTAAAATGAGATTCCAATCTGATACAAACCATTAGTGCATCATCACGAACTGCAGTGCTAAAAAAACAAAAAATGAACTCAATTCTTATGAATTCCTACCAAAACAGATAAGTGAACGTTGTCAAAAGAAAGAAAGAAAAAACAATAAAATTTGCCACATCAAGGACTCTAGGCAATTGTTCTACACAGTTCATAGACCAATAACTTAAAAATCAAAGGGGCATCTTTATTGATATTCAACAGTAGAACAAATAATTGGATAACGAAAAATATCTTAGCAGGCTAATGTATAAAGGATCTACGGAAACAAACAAAATGCTTATCTCACTTTTCATAAAATGGAAATTAGAAGATTTATACTTGAAAATGCAATTGAAAGAACACTAATCAAATTGGTATCAAATGTGACCGGATCAAGAAGAAGAAAAAAAAGATTTCAGCCTACACCATTTTTTCAACAGCAAACAAAAATCTAGGTTCATATCCAATCATCAAAATTTCCTAATCACTTCACAAATGATGGAGAAGAATCAGAGAAATTGAGCCCAAAAATCAGATATGTTGTTCGACACAACCTCAGACCAATATTGAATTCACAATTCCAGTCGAAATGGAAAGGCTTCAATTAAAACTAACTACGTACTCTGCAAGGATGGTGCTGCATCACGGAATTGAACAGCGACATCTTGGAGATGAAAACCCAAAAGTTTTTATCACAAAACTATCAATTACGAAACCTAAATAAATGATGACGAAGAGAATGAATTGGATCCACTTTTGCTTTGCACCCATAGAATAGACTTCAACCCCTGAGAATAAACTAAGCCTTAATAAAAATAAACAATGACACACATAATCTTTTCCAATATCAATAATCCGAGGACAAACGAAACCATTTCCAGCAGCAGCTGGCACACATGAATTCCCCTATTTCCATCTCTCCTGACTCCATTCATTCCAAGACTACTACAAAACCATTGGCATCCTAGATATGTACTGCCGAACGATTTAACTGGTATAACCTTATAACATCGATGGTTGCTAAAAATACGTATTAAATGAAATCTTTCGGAGAACATCTATGCAAATGGAGCAATCCAGATGAACTTAAACAACTACCATGTCAAATATGTTTGAAATAAAATTGGAGAGAATACATAAACATAATCAAACTACGTTCAACTATGAATTTGGGTTTTAGTTAAAACAACATGTTCCACTCTAATCCTCGAATCAACAAACATGCAAAATCATTCAAGTATCACCAAAATAGCATACCTAAGCCATGAGGCCTACAAACAGAGATTAAAGCAGGGGTTTCACAACTTCGTCATTCAATAACCATCCACAAAAACCCGAAATTGAACAGCAAAAACCATCATGATAAAGTCTTTGTCATTCTGTCAGTACAACAATAATCAAATTTGAAGCACCCTTTTCTGTTAGATTCAACAAAAAGGAAACGCATGCACAAATAAACATGCCCAACAAAACCCAAAAAAAACAAAGCAAAAAGGTTTATGGGAACTTTTACCAGCAAGAAGTGGCTGGTCTGAGCAAGAGGGACTAAAGAGAGAAAGAACCAACTCTGTTATATAGGAATCCTAATTGTAACTAACATAAGTACTCTAACCCTATAATGATCCCTGCTCCCTAGTTTTTATGATTGAACATCATAATCTAATATGATCCTTGGCCCTAATACTACCAACATATTGCAGGTGAAATGCTAAAACCTGATCACACATATACAATAATAATCCAAAACATATGTAATCTTCTTGGCCTCTACTTAACCCATCTATTTCACATGGTTCAATGTCACTGTGACATATTCATCAAAAGAAATTTTGGACATTCATTATACGATATTATAATCACTACGCCACTCCGGCAAAACCTCGAAATAGGAGATAATTACATGACCAATTACAAACAAAAAAAATTAACCATCTCAAACCAAAAGCTTCAAATAACAGAATCAAAAATCAACCAAAAGGCAAGAAAGCAAGCGATGGGATTTCGTTCATTTATTACCTTACTTGAAAGTTGATGGAGTCGATGCAGAGGATCGTAAGGTACAAAATCCACATGAATCACAAAACCATGTTCCTGAAACCACATTAAAAAATCCAGAAACCAATTCAGAAATTCAAATCTCAAACAAACCTAAAAATCTGTGACCCCAATCAAGACCAACACATGAATCAATGAGGAGTATGGAAGAGTTCTGTTACACACCTCTAGCTAAAAGCACTCCAAATTCGAAGTGATAGAGACCCTGTGTATCTATGTGAGCTCCAAATCGCGAGATGAGAATATGGGATGATGGAGAACAATTAAGTTTGAAATCGAAAGTGTGGGATGATAGAAGCTAGATTCGTTGTCTGGGTTCGGCTCTAAGATGCAAACAGAGAAAGGGGAGCAGAAACGAATGGGTTGGCGTTTGAGATGCAAGCAAGTAATGGATTTGGGTTGGCAGGAGAAGGGAGTATAAACGAACTGATCGGGGGAAAAAGATTTTGGTTTTGATCAGAGAAGTCAATCCTGAACCGGATTTGATTGAGAGATGAGGAAGAGGAGAAGACTTCGAAATACTGAAAGAAGAAGAGAAAGATCTAAGACTGATCTGTTTGGGTAAGTGGAGGACTGAGATTGAGAGCGAGATCGAGAAGGAGACTGCAAAGGTGAGGGGCTGCGATGCGAGGCTGCAAAAGTGAGAGAGGAAATAACTCGCACGTACCACACGCAAACGGAAAGTATGAACAGGACTTGTGAACAGGAAGTGTGAACAGTGGCGGTGAACAGGAGAACTCTCTTTTGTTATATAGGAAATTAAATGAATTGGTCATAAAATCCAATAATATTTTGGGTCCATATGGACAGGTAGTAGTTGATGAAACAGCTCAAAACACTATAAACATAGTTGACTAAGCAAGGTCTCTCAAGGCAGGCCAACTAGGAACAAGGTAAGATCCAAAGGCTTACCTGGTTAAGGCATATATACTCAAAAACAAATCCACACTCATCCATGTGGCTTGCTTAAAAGTTGACATAAGTTGGTTTACAACACCTAATTCTTTCCAATAAATATTAGTGCTCTCCCATCCTTGTCTCTAAAGTTATGGTCATTTTCCATACATCCATGTCCTACATTGCGTGACATTAATTTCTTAAGTTACACTGAAGGCTTAAGTTGGCGTTGATCTAAGCCATCTTTTCCAACGGAACAGGTTTTAATAGTCATCTAGGAAGCTATATATTGGATTTAATGGTGAATGAACGATAGAATGAATGAGAGAATGAAAGAGAGAATGTGAGCAGATAAAATATATTCATTGTGTATATTTACAGAGGAGAGCAAGGGTTTATGAACAACACTAGCTAACACTAAGAAACCAAATACTAACTCTAGACCAACTCTAAGATCAACAGATCCACATAATAAGCAAGAAAAAATGGATCTCTATTCCTAAAGAATGGCCAAGCATAAAACATGGTGCTATCCTCTCTTTCTTGGGATCCCTTTTCAGGAAACGTAAGTAACAAGCAAGAGAGATATTCTTATATGATTCAACACTTCCCCTCAAGTTAGATCAAAGGAGTACATTGAACCAAGCTTGAACAACAGACGATCAAATTGAGCTGTGGGAAGTATCTTGGTGAAAAGACCAGCCAACTGATCACATGAGCGAACATAAGCAGTAGTCAGAACTTTTGATTGAACTTGATCTCGAATGAAGTGAAAATCAACTTCGATGTGTTTTGTTCATTCATGAAAAACAGGATTGGCAGCAATGTGTATGGTTGCCTGATTATCACAATGTAGGGTGATTGGAGTTGAACACTTGATTCCCAAGTCAAACAGCAAAGATCTTTGACTTTGAGCTCACAAACTCGAGTTGTCCTAGAACTAGAAATAGAGAAAGGTAATCTGGTTGACTTTGATTTGTGACAGATTTCATACTCACTGAGAGTTTTACAGAAACTAGAAAATAGAATTGACACGACATGGAAAGAAGGATGTGCTAGACGTTTATGCCAAAGCCATTGAGCAGAAGAGTTGTTGGCTTCAGCAAGAACACTCTGAGAGAAGCTTGAGGAAGTTGAAATGTAGTAAAGGCCATTAAGGAAGAACCCTTCATCAATCTTCCTCTTTGAAATTCGATCCTGAAAAACAGCATTATATGTTGAAAAAATGACAAGGCAGTCTAGCAATCGAATAATCTTTCCAACAGACAGAAGTTTGAAAGGAAATGATGGAACATACATGACTTCTAACTCTTTACCATTCAAAAATAATTTCAATTTTCCCGTTCCTAAGATTGGAACTTTCATTCCATTTGCAACAGACACATGAGAAGGTTTTTCAAAAACATGAAAATCATTTAAGTCTGATGCATTATTGGTCAAATGGTCTGAGGCACCTGAGTCAACAATCCAAAAATAATGACTTTTGCTAAGATTTAAGGCTGTGGAGATAGCACAAATGATACCTGGAATTTCATCTTGTTGAGCCACACTTGAGTCTGCAAGGAGGCCGGCAAACTTACCAAGCATGGCAGTTGAGTCACCATTGTCACTTCCTTCTTGTCTCTGTTGCAGGAAGTATGCAAACTCATTTATGAGTGTTATTGGATTTGTTGTGTAATTCAGCTTGCCTTCAGAGGTGTCGCAGTTAGCATTGTTAACCTTGGGAGTGTATGACAATTTCATCTGACCCTTTGGACCTTTGTTGTCATCACTAAACTTTAGTTTGAGTTAAGGGTGAAGAATCCAACATGTTTCTTTGAGGTGACCTATGCCTGCACGACCAATACGTACACAATTAGTGCACTTAAGCTCAGGTCTTCTTCCTCGGTATGATCTGTTGCTGGAGAAAGCTCTAGCTTCAGTGCTATCTCCATATGTCTCTCCAACTGCAACATCAGCACTCATAACCTTCTTCCTGACTTCTTCTCTTTGGATAGTGTTACACACCATTTGGAAGGTAGGCAACTCAGGAGTCATCAACATATGACTTTTGAGGTCTTCATATTCAGGTCCAAGGCTTGCAAGTAGCTGGAAAACTTTATCTTCCTTAGCACGCTTAAAGAGAATTGAAGGGTCAGTTGTATGAGGCCTGTACAGGTCAAGCTCGTTCCATTTAGTTTTCAGGTTTCCTAGATGTTGAACAAAGCTTAGATTTCCTTATTGCATCTCAGCGAACTCTTTTTTTAGCTAAAAAGCGGCAGCCCATCTTGTGAAGGAACTCCAAATGAGCAGAACCAATAGAGATCAAGAACGCCAGACCCGACAGCGATTAGAGGAACTTCTTGATGCGTTCATCCTGAGCCAGGAGACCCAACGCGAGGAACCATGACCAACAAAGGAACCAAGAGCGGGCAGGCAGGTCATCAGAATCAACCCACCATGGGGACTGCGAAACAACCAACTTCCGGAACCACCCCCACCGCCCGAAGGAATACAGGAATACGGAGACGAAGAACCAACCGCGACAATCGAGGATGCAATGCTTCAACGGATGAAAGAAATAGAGGCTGAAATCACATCGCTTAAGAAAAACACGCACATGGGGCCAAAGGGGATGTACACGCCCCGCGTAAGCCCATTGTCGAATGTTATCATGGCCTAGGGCAGGGATCCGTATTCCAAAACCGTCAAGATAGCAGATTCAATGGGAAGTGAGATCCACGAACACACATCGACGAGTATCAATCCGCCACCGTAGGTACTCGATACTCAGACGCAACCATCTGTTTCATGTTCTAAGAGACGTTAACGGAAGAAGCGTGAAACTGGTTCTACAAGGTGCCCACTGGATCCATGCACTCGTTTGAGGAGCTAATGAAGTGTTTCCTCAAACGATATCGACTGCAGGGCAAGTACAACACCACAAGCACACTCCTCAAGATCCGTCGGGGGGACAATGAAAACATTTCCGGCTTCATCAATCGATGGAGAACCCTTGAAAACACGTGCATGAACCTTGACAAGAACGTGGCAAAAACGGCGTTACTGGAAAATCTGACAAGAACCTCATTTGTGGAGAAGTTGGTCAAGAAGGACCACCTCGGGTATGACGAGGTCATCGACCTGAATGTCCAGAATGCACTGGTGGAAACCCATGTATACGGGACACAAGGTCCAAACGCAGCTCTACCCTCGAAAGCACCCAACTACATACACAACTGCCCACCATCCCCCACACGGCTAAAGGCCCACCACCGAAAACACAGCCCGAATCGACCTCCCGCAAACTCAAGAGCCACTACCGCGAACACAAAAGCAATAAACGGTACCAACAAGAATATCGCGGACGCGAACCCTCAGCTTGATAGAATCTACCACCACCACCCAGAGATTTCCACCCACGCCGAAAAATCTTCTCGATCGCCCAGGCCTCAAACGAGGAGGTGCTTAAGCAAAACAAAAGCCAGATCCGTCCACCAATGCCGAGAGGACCTGGTATCGCCCCCATGCGAAATAACAGGGGAACATGGTGCATGTACCATGATTCGAACACCCACCACACCAATGACTGCGAAATCCTGGCAAGGGAAATCGAGCGGTTGCACAAGGAGAAAACGTTAATCTTTCAGAGGCTGAACACCGAATGACAGGTTGCAAACATACGAACGAGGGGTACAATCAAAAACATCTCGGGAGGGAAGCGGAAGCCAGAATGCCCACAAGAGCAGGAAGAGTCCAGCTCAAGGGACGTATTCGCGGTACATCCCGGGAATCCACCAAAGGTAGGCAGAAAGGATTGGCTTCCAATCACTTTCTCCTGCAGCGAAGAAGAAGGCAACCGAAACAGCACACTCCCATTCGTCATTGACGGAGTGGTGGATCGATATCTTGTCAAGCGTATCCTCATTGACAACGGGGCATCCGTTAACATCATCTTCCGGGAGGCATACGAGGGGCTCAAACGCCCGAGGTGCAAGATGACACAGAACCATGAGAGCATCGCCAGCTTCTTAGGTGAAACCACATACCCTCTCGGGAGCGACTATATGCGATTTGGCGTCGGGAAGCCCGGCATCCCCCAGAACGAGATCAGAACGGATTTCGTCATCATAGATATTCGCACGTCCTACAACATGATCCTTGGACGACCCAGCATCTCGAAGCTAAAGTTAATTATCGCAAGCCATATGCTCTTGGCCAAGTTCCCAACAGATTACGAAATCGGTAAGATCAGAGAGTACGATTTCATGGAAAATGTTACACGACCGGACGAAGACAACACACGATTGGAGGTACTCGCAGTGGCAGAGGACTCCCCCAAAGAATAGCAATCTGATGACCTACGGGACGGGCTGAACGCCATCCGGCCAGCCACGGAACTAGAAGAGCTATGCACGATACACATGTCCAGCGAACACCCAGAGCGCACGATCTGCATCGGCGCCCAGCTAGAGCCTGACATAGCAGCCCAACTGGTTCAGATCCTATCAGATTGCCAGCAGGTGTTTTCATGGTCTTACGCATACATGCCCAGAATCGCCTCAAGCATCATCTCCCACAAACTCAGCATCAATCCAATCGTGAAGCCGGTCAAGCAGAAACGACGGGAGTATGACCAGGAACGATACACGGCTATGCACGCGGAGGTGGACAGACTACAGAAAATCGGTTTCATCCGAATGGTTGACTATCCGAAATGGATCTCCAACGTCGTTATGGTCATGAAGCACAATGGATCATGGTGCATGTGCGTAGATTACAGCAATCTGAACAAGGCCTGCCCGAAAGACAGCTTCCCATTGCACATGATCGATCAGATGGTGGACGCCAGTGCAGAACACGAACTTCTATCCATGATGGATACGTATTCGGGGTACAACCAAATCCTCATGAATTATGACGACCAGGAGGCCACTTGCTTCACTACGGACAATGGGCTCTACTGTTATGCAGTCATACCGTTTGGCCTGAAGAACGTAGGCTCCACCTACCAGAGATTGATGAACATCATATTTGATGGGTTAACGGGCGAAATCGTGGAAGTCTACATTGATGACAACTGGTCAAAAGCACCAAGGCAATGGACTACCCCGAACACCTACGAACTGTACTCGAGCTCTTGATCAAGAACGGCATGCGATTGAACTCGGCTAAGTGCACATTCGAAGTAACGACAAGCAAGTTCTTCGGATACATTATCAGCTAGAGAGGCATCGAGGCCTCCACCACGAAGGTCAAAGCAATACTAGACATGCAACCTCCTACGACCAAGGCCAAACTCCAAAGCCTAACAGGAAAACCAGCATCCCTGAATCGCTTCATCTCTCGCTACTTCAATGAGTGAGCTCCATTCTTCAAGGCCCTCCAGACAACAAACAAACGAAACGTCATCTGGACACCCAACTGCGAAGCCGCATTCACATCCATCAAGCAATACCTAGCCTCAATCCCCCTCCTATCCAGGCACGTGAAAGGAAAAACCTTATATATATATATACACACACACCTATTTACTTCTCTAACGACTGTTAGTTCCACCCTTGTTCGGAGAGAAATGAATTCGGAACTGCCAGTTTTCTTCGCCGGAAAAGACATGACACCACCCGAGACCTGTTACCCAACAATTGAGAAGGTGGCACTCGTACTCGTAACAGCAGCCAGGCGACTCAGGCCGTACTTCCAGGCCTATAGCATCCACGTCCTTACAAACGTTCCACTACGACAAGTACAAAAATTGCCCAATCACAGTGGCTGTTTGGCAAAGTGGGTCATCGAGTTGAGCGAATACGACATCCATTATACTCCCCGGACAGTAATAAAGGGCCAGGCCGTCGCAGATTTCGTAGCGGAGTACAATGAGGCCGAAGATACAACACCGCCTACTCCAAACGGCAAAGCACCCGTTAACAACGACATCCTCGACCAGGAGCCCCAAAAACCCGAATCACCATGGAACCTCTACGTAGACAGATCGTGTACCAAGAACACTAGTGGGGCCGGAATCATCCTTATCGGGCCAGGGGGTATACGAGCAGAGTACACACTCAGATTCGAATTCAAAGCCACAAACAATGAGGCCGAATACGAAGCTCTCATTGCCGGACAACTAGCCCGAAACTCAGAAGCCCTAAGCATAAACATCTTCAGCGACTCGCAACTAGTCGTTAACCAAATCCGGAGTGACTTCAAAACAAAGGGCGACACGATGACGGCATATCTCGGCCACGTTCACACGATGCTAAGCAAGTTCAAGTTTTTCAACATCAACCACATCCCCCGGGGCAGAAACACAAAGGCAGACGCACTCGCCCGTTTGGCCATATCGCCCGTTCATACGGAGCCAGGGCAATGGGTAGTGGAAGTCCTGAAAGGACCGAGCATCACAAAAACATTAGAAAAGATCTTCATCATCGAGCCACACGTGACCAGCTGGATCGACCCAATTGTCCAATACAAAACAAAAATCGAACTCCCAACATACCGGGCACAAGCATGAAACATCATAGCCAGAGCAGTCAACTTCAGCATCCTACATAACAGCATGTACCGACAAGGGAAGACATGGGCCAACCTCAAATGCGTCACACCAGAGAGAGACGACATGATACTAAAGGAAATCCATTCGGGCGTATGTGGCCATCACGCAGGAGCACGATCGATCACACATAAGGCACTCTGAAGTGGATTATGGTGGCCTACCATCAATGCTGACGCAACTGCAATTACGACGATCTTCCACCAATGCCAGCTATACGCACACAAGAACTATACGCCTGCAGTACCCCTATCGATTCTCACTTCTCCAGTTCTGTTTGCACATTGGGGACTTGAACTAATCAGAGAACTTCCGCAATCCAAGGGCCAGTACCGCTACATCATCGTGAGAATCGATAGGCTGTCAGGTCCTCTAATCGTTGTCGGGTCTAGCGTTCCTGATCTCTTTCGGTTCTGGTCGTTTGGAGTTCCTTCACGAGATGGGCTACCTCTTTGTCATTCGTTAAGTCGTTGATTCAGTGACTAAATGTGCGGTAATTGTGTGTTACAGGATCACACACTAACAAGTCCCCCAAGTCCCCAAATCAAGGGAATCAGCTCTTGATTGGGGAGTTGTAAAGTTTTTTCCTAGTTGCGCACACGTGGTCACTCGGGGAAGGGTCTGCGCCCCGCACACCAATTCTAGACCAACTCTAAGACCAACAGATCCACATAATAAGCAAGAAAAAGTTGATATCTGTTCCTAAAGAATGGCCAAGCATAAAACATGGTGCTGTCCTCTCTTTCCTGAGATCCCTCTTTAGGAAACGTAAGTAACAAACAAGAGAGACATCCTTATATGATTCAACACTATATATGTTATGCAGTTCTGCATCATGTATTTACCGCATATGTAAAGCACTGGTGTAGTCACAAAACTGCAGTGACGAAACCATTCAAGCTACACAGGAATGACACTAGTGGTGTTTTAACTAGTACTAGTATAGACATAAGCCAACTAAGCTACAAACGAAAAAGAACATGCAAGATGCACATTACTATTAGTATCACCTCCTCCCAGATTCCAGTTCATCCAACCTGATGCTTGTGTAGTGATTTGTTGCATATGTTGCAAGTGCAGCACCATTTTGTGCAGGTGAAGGTTGACTCGTATTCTGAACCTCGATTACTTGCACGCTGAGTGCATTTGTAGTGGCCGCCGAGCTTGAACTGGTGCTACGTGTCTCCTCCAATGCTCTGAAGTATGCATAAGGACCCCATCCTGATAGTATCAGAAGACAAGAAACTTTTCATCAGCATTGGTAGCAAATGCAACATAAATAAAACAAAAAAATCAGCAGGAAATGGATCAGAAAAGAGAGGAAAATAGACCTTCATCGTGATTAGGGGAAGGGAAGAATTGCCGGTAGCAAAATGCAGCCACGACAAATCCTTCAAGATGTGATCTCATGTCATATTAATATCAAACGTACTCTATACTACTCAACAATAGATATTAGAACATAATGAAACAGACCTAAAAGGCCTCCAGCAAACACATCTTGCCAATGGTGCCAATAGTCAGATACTCTAGACACCGCAACCAGGGATGCAACGAGTAAAGGAAGGGCGATAATGCATAGTTTCGCGACATGCCCTTTCTGATCAAAAGCCTTAATCTTTCCACTCAAGTACATCGAGAGAAAGCTTAAGCCTGCAAAAGACCCTGCACACCAACAACAAAGTATCATCAAATTCTTTGAATGTCACTTTTTTGGTAAATCAAGTATTGTATATAAAAAAATAGCAGGAAGCATTGCTTACATGAAGCATGGCCACTAGGGAAACTCTTGTGTCCTTCCTTTATTACACTATCCTTACCATGGCACACCACATCTCCCCACTTATCATAGTTCTACAAAAGAACAAACACGGATCAAAATCTCTACTCGGCACATGTTTATAGAACACAACAAGGACAACATACATCAATTCCATCGGGAAAGCAACGCCAAAAGAAGTCTGGTCTCGGCCTCCCAACTCCATTTTTGATTGCATCAGTAATCACACCAGTAATCAACACAGAAAATAACAGGCCTGCTCATATAGATACATAAGCAAAAAAACCAAATTTATAATTTTCAACGTCCCAAGTTGAACACAAAATTTAAATCGGACTTACCAAGAATGCTGTGGTGAAGGTCATAGACATCTTTCCGATGCACGTAGAACAAAAGAAAAATGACAATGGGAAACAAGACTGCATACATCTGATCATAAAAAATAAAAATTAAAAATCAATCTCACAATTATGTAAGAACACAAATATTAGTATGGTCTCAGAGTTGAGATTTCTCACAGGAACAGCCCAAACAGGAACAGTGTTCTCCTTAAGTGGATACTTGAGGTCCGTCATCATATCCTTCCCAACAAAACGATAGAAAGGATGAACGATATACAAAACAATCTCGATCATTCCCAGAAGCACTAGTATGAGCCAATCATACTTGTGATTCTTCGCCACAGTTGCTCCATGTGACTTCATCGTGTACGTTCCAAGTTGGTCACTGTGCCCTTGCTATAATAAAATCAAACAAACAAACTCATATCACTTCACTGATTAAAAATCGAAGAAAAAATTCAAAAGCGCGGAAGAGACCAAACCTGGAACTGAAAAAGACTGCGGAAACTAGCGAACAGGGAAGCCATAACTAAAACCCAGAATTGTTGCAGTCCACACGAATTAAACCACACACAATCTTATCGCGGAAAGACCAAATGAAAACAAAGTTGTAAGATTTTGAAGTGAATGAAAGCCTATATATCAATAAATGTGTAGTACGAAACATTGCATCAGCTCGCTCAGTACCTTAAAAAAAAATACAATATTGAAGTCAAGCGACTCTTCTGCTCGCTGCCAAATGTAACGGCGGAGATGAAGTTGGTGAGCGCCGGACGGACGGTTACGATTTCTCTCTCTCTCTCTCTTTTTGTTTTTGTGGAAACGGCGTTGAATGTGGACGAAGGATAATGAAAGACGTAGTTTTGAATTTTGAATTTTGAATGAGTATCGGTGAGTTCGGGTTTCGGGTCGGGTCGGGGAAGCGGTTACTGCGTAGCTCAGTGAACGTGGTGGGGAGTTGAGTTGACCGGGGGAGGGTTTCAGCTTGACTTTGTTTTATGTTTGATTTTTTAAGGCGTCGTGGTGAGCTAGTCGGGATATTCTGTAGAGGACGACGTCGTACTGGTTGTTAGAGACGGTTAAATAGGGATCAGTTGGCGGGAGGATTTGCTCAGTCGTAACATTGACGTACACTACGTAGCCTAACCGTGTCCGATTGAAATAGATTGGCACTTGCTTATTTATGAATTTTTATAGCGTGACTTGAGAATAAAGAATAGGGAAAGCCAAAGTCTTTTTCTTTAATAATTTGCATGTTTGAGTCTTCTTTTATTTGTGATTTTTTTTTGGTAAACGATAGAGCATTTAATTTATATAAAAAGTAGTTTTACAAGGAATCGATTGGCTTTCGGCTCGATAGAAAAAGACCTCCAAGGTGAAGTTACCCTAAACACATTGAACCGAGTACTCTATTAGCTTGACAAACAGGAGTAGGATGGGCGAGGTTGTCAATTCTTTAGTCATAAAAAAAATGAATTGCCTTGCTCTCTAATCAAGCTAAATACCGAAAAAGCATCCTAATAAAGATCATAAAAAAGCGTGCGCATAGGAACCCAAAAATAAAACTAAGAGAAGCCATTGAAGAGCAAGCCCAACGAAAATTTAGTCCAACCATGGACATTATTGCAAATAAACATCTAAAACCTAAAAACAAATAAATCTAACAAATTAGAGCCTAAGAGCAAATGCACCCATTGCTTGAGCAAATGCTCAAGCAATTCCTCAGACTGCTTGAGCAGTTTGAAATCACCAAATTGCTTGAGTAGTTCCAAAACAGAATGCAGCAGTTCACAAACTGCTCAAGCAGTTACTATTCAATAACTGAATGAGGGTGTGACACGTGTCATCTTCGAATTGCGATTTCGACAAAATAAATATGATGTATTTTTTTTGCAAGTAATTTCATAAAGGAATTGCAATTTTATTTCTCAAAAATTTAAATACATAAAGGAAAGATAATGAAACATAATGGAAACATAAATGACAATACTTATTCTTAATACAATTGCTAAAATTACTCAGGAAAGAGTACACGTGGTTGATAACAATCCGCAAATATATCATCGGCAGGTTCACCTTCCTTATTTTCTGCTTCCTTAAGGATATCTAGTTTCTTCTTGGTAAAGTACCTTTTGGAAATCGGGTTCATAGCCTCCAAATTCATTGTCATGATCCTTGTTTCTTCCTCTTGTTTCTTGAGTTGGAGCTCACTTGCCGCCCTTGCTTCTTTTCGTTGTTGAAGTTGTATATACTCTTTGTAATAATTGAGCTCACTTTCATTATGCATCTTCCTTGCGGAATGCCACGATGCTTGATCACTTGCCATGGTTTGCAAAACCTCAATGCGTTGATCAATAGGAGTCTTACCTTGTTTCTTTTGACGTCTTGCTTCCTTTGCCGCCTTGCATCCCATTGGTCTAATCGGACTCGACGGATCAGTGCCAACATAAGCGGGTGGTGCTTCATTCACTTCCTCGTCACCCAAATTTATGATTGGAGATGATTCGGTAACGGAGGGAGTCTCTTCATATGAGCTTACATACGAAGACGGAGTACTTGGTTCAACATCTCGGTAACTTGGATGGTTCTTAAGAACTTCATAACATTCAAAGTGGGTGAACGGTCTTTTCTTAGCGGCATAGTAGTATGTTTGAGTTTGCTTAATCTAAAAAATGTAGTAAATTAATTAGATTAAAATGACATACAAAAAGTTAATTAAAAATTCACTAAATTAATTACATAGTAAAAATTAAATAAAAATGAGATGATGAGTATAAGGAGTTACCTCATCTATGTGAGAAGTGCCGCTAGCTCTACGCTTACATGCGTCTCGCAAGCATTGACCTCATTTTTGCAATGGTATCTTGAATTTATTCTAGTGAGACGCAAGCGCAATTTAAGACCTAAGCTCCTCTCGAGGTGTTTCTCCTTCCGATGACACCCAATTTTACATGTAATCGGCATGAATTTTCTCCCACAATTTATCCTTCCTTTGTTTGTTGCCGTTGAATTCATCAACACTATGACGTGCGAAAGAGATGCACATTTGTAAATCTTCATAAGGAAGCCAATGAGTGGCCATTTTTTTGGAAAAGTACGCAAGAAAATGAGAGTAGAGATGGAGAAGACATGGATGGAGATGTGAAATTTGTTGTGCACAAATTAGTGTGAGTTGTGAAATAAATAGTGTATTATTTATAGGGAAATACTATGGGGTGTTAGGTAATTTTTGGGGATTTTTTTGTAATTTTTTACGGTTTTTTTTTTGCAAATATTTTGGGTATTCCCGTTTATATCCATTCTGAAAATAAAAGTTACCATTCTGTTTGAATATCAGCCGTTGGATTAGATTTTGATTTCAAAATCAACGGCCCAGATCAACTGGCCCGTTGGATTTCTTTTCCTGTTCGGTAAGGCCACGTGTCAGCCCATGATTGGTTGGTTACTTCTTTTTTTCACCTTTTACTAGGGTAAGTAAAAAAAAAGCAACGTCAGCTAATGTCACCCACGTGTCTATGGGCTCCGCCAGCTGCTCGATCTGCAGCTCGCCTCAATTCTGCTCGATCCTGAGCTCGAGCTCGGGTCAATGAGCAGCTCGGCTGAAAATTTCGGCCCAGTGCATTGGTTTTTTTGGTTTGCTCGATCGGTTGCCTGCGAGTCCCGCCCTTGCTCGAGCAGCTCGGCGAAAAATTGCTCGTAGGTGCAGTTGCTCTAAGCCCAAGCCCAAAAGTAAGTGCAGGAAGACCCGCAACCACCAAAACTCGTCGGAGTGCCGTCATCGCCAACCGCAACAAGCACTATCAAGATGTTTCCACCACCATCGGAAACGAACCACTGCCACTCCCCATATGACTGAACAGAATCGACACAGCCACCACCGCTCGCCCCAACCGCCACAACGACAAACAGAGCATCTTCCTAAGGCCAAAACCATGCTCCAAGCCGACCTCAATCGACCGTACAATTACCACAACACCAGCAACCAAGCTCGCCTCCCAACTTTTGTTCGACAACAACGTCAGAGGCACGCTGTCGGACAAGATACGTATCACCGAAGTCGGACCTCAAAAACTTTATTTTCGCACTGGTTGGCAGGAGAGTTCATACACAACTAATGTCATTTTGAACGACAGAAAGGAGTATTAGGATTTGAACCTGACTCGTCAGCGGATAGTTCAACGCCTTGGCCATAGAGCAACCCCAATGCTCTAAATTTTGGACGATAGAAGGGAGTTTAAGATTTGAACATGGCTCGTCCACGGATAGTTCAACGCCTTGGCCGTGGAGCAACCCAAATTCTCAATTTTCTATTTTTAGAGAAAATACACTTCAAATAGGGGAGTATTGAGATTCGAACCTGGTTCGTCAGCCTTGACCAACAGAGCAACTGTAATGCTCTTAATTTTGGATGATAGAAGGGAGTATTAGAATTTAAACCTGGTTGGTCAGCGGATAGTTCAACGCCTTGGAGATAGAGCAACCCCAATGCTCTAAAAATTTTGGACGATAGAAGGGAGTATTACGATTTGAACCTGACTCGTCTGCGGATAGTTCAACGCTTTGGCCATGAAGCAACCCAAATTCTTAATTTGCTATTTTTAGAGAAAATACAATTCAAATAGGGAGTACTAGGATTAGAACCTGGTTCGTCAGCGAAGAAGTTCAACGCCTTGACGACAGAGCAACCCCAATACTCTTAAATTTGGACGATAGAATGGTATATTAAGATTTGAACCTGGCTCGCCAGTGGATAGTTCAACTTCTTGGCCATGGAGCAACCTCAATTCCCAATTTTCTATTTTTAGAGAAAATACTCTTCAAATAAGAAGTATTAGGATTCAGACCTGGTTTGTCAACGGATAGTTCAATGCCTTAGACATGGGGCAACCCTAATTCTCAATTTGCTATTTTTAGAGAAAATACTCTTCAAATAGGGAGTATTGGGATTCGAACCTGGTTCATCAACGGATAAGTTCAACGCTTTGACCAACAGAGCAACTCCAATGCTCAAAATTTTGATGATAAAATGGAGTATTAGGATTTAAACCTGGCTCGTCAGTGGATAGTTCAACGTCTTGGCCATGGAGCAACTCAAATTCTCAATTTGCTATTTTTAGAGAAAATACTCTTCGAATAGGGAGTATTGGGATTCGAACCTGATTTTTCAACGTATAAGTTCAACGTCTCGACCAACAAAGCAACCCCAATACTCTCCACAACAAAAACCAAAGAAATGAGTATGTCATTGTTTAATGATTTTCAAAGATTTAAATTAGGATCTCCACAACAAAAAGTTATTAAAAAGAGAAGTATAATATAACCTCTGTATGTGTATCGAGACTTTTCAAAAGAAAACATTATACTACTTTTAAAAAAAATCATATTAAAGGTCTGAATGAAACATAAACTTCTTCAGTTCTACCGAACGGACACTTTTCAGTGTACATGTCACATTTCACGATTATTTCTTTGGTATAGTTCTGTTGTGTTAGGAGCAGAAGTGTTCTCCTAAGTAAAAAAATGAGGAATAGAATGGGATGACCATTGCCATCCGTCAATTTATAAGTGAGTAAATCATGTGGCTGAGCTTAGACAAATAAGAAAACTCATATCCCAAAACCCGTTTCAATTTTTTGACCCGTACCCATCACTTTTTACTTGAAATTCAGCTCTAACTCTTCGCGCTCGCGCTCGACAGTCGAGATAAGATGGAAAAGAAAGAATTTGAGAAGAAGAGAAGTCCTCCCAATTTTTCTTTTTACCTCATCAATCTGATCACCTCCATCATACACCCATTTGTTGTCTACAATCTTAACCGACTTCTCTCACCATAAGAATGGTAAAGGTATGAGTTGTTGTCTTTATTGAAATTTTGAATTTTAGGGCATTGGGGTTTAAGGTCCTGTGGAAATTCAGTGAATGATTCTTATAATCTATAATCATATAGTTCTCGATCAAGGTCTTATGTCTTACTGGGGATCTAACTGTAATCATCATGATGAATTCCAACATACAATTTGTCTCCTTCTTTCTTACTCTCTCTATTTCATCTTCAAAGTTTTTACTTTTAATAGTAAGAAGAGTCAGAGCTTGTATGTGCATGCTCACATCCCTATAGTACGACACGTTTTGGGCGTATGCCCAAAAATAAAATCCTGTGGGCGAGGCCTAAAGCGGACAATATCATACTATGTGGATTGGGATGTGACAGAACTTCATTTTGCTTTTCCTTCAACATCAACAAGCAGATCACCGACGACGACACATCCGTACCCCGCGGTGGCGCCGTCTCCAAGCCATGCAAGTTGATCAGCTCGTGCGATGCCTCTTAAGCCTGAGCCTCGGCTCACCGCCGCACAGCACGGCTTCGTGATCACCTTTGCAGCATGTCGCTGCATCTCAACATCGAGGCCAAAGCGACAGATCAGGCTCGCGTTGGCCACTAAGATTTGCTCATCCACGGCTCCATGCTCGCCACAAGCACTTGTTCCTTCTGGTGCGCAATGTTTGGCCTACGCCTAACATCGAGCGTCAATAGTGCTTCAACATAAAACGCCGCAGTCCACCACATCTCTAGATCTGCTCAACACACTATTTTGCTACTACAATATTTTCAAAGGGTAAATGAGCTGTTCACAATCCTTTTCCAATTACTAATTGATGGTAATGCAGTTCTATACAGCTGCATGGATAGTCAAGAAAAAATTTTGCTATTTTGTTTTTGTGATTTTTTTTAAAGGTGTTGGTGTTTGTCAGTAAGATGTAATTATTGTGACCTTGATTTTTCATATATTTTTTTTCAAATCAAACATAGTGGTACAACATCGGTGAAGATACTGCTACAACAACATCAATGCTATATTTTCAGGACTGCTTCAATAATTTTTTGGACTGCTACTGAATTTACGGTTCATCGCTACTATATTTTTTAGGACTGCTAATGCGATTTTTCCAAACTATTATTGCTGGTATGAATTGTGTTCTTTCATTAGCAGCAAGCAACATTGTTTTCTTTTATTAGTAGCATCAATGTTTCCAAATTGTTATTGCTTTTCCAAGTGGCTAGTACTATATTTTTCAAGCTCCTGCTACTGCATTTTTCAAGCTATTGTTACTAAATTGTTCGTGAAGCTACTGTTGTATTGTTTGTCGAGCTGCTACTGTGTTTTTCAAACTATTGTTATTGAATCATTCGTCAAGTTGGTACTAAATTGTTAGTTAAGTTGCCATTGCCTTGTTTGTCGAATTGCTACTAAAGTTTCGTTCAATTGCTATTGAAGTTTCGTTCAGTTGCTACTGAATCATTCTCGAAGTGCGACTGAATTATTCATCGAGATGCTGCTGAATTTTTTTTTACACTGCTACTACATTGTTCACTGAGTTGCTACTATATTATTTTCAAAATTTTATTGTAGTTTTATTGAATTTAATACTGAGTTTTTTGAACACTACTAATGAAAATTAGTGTTATTGAATGTAAAGTACTAAAGTATTACAAAATTTTGATTGAAAAAAATGTTATAAATTTTTTATAATAAAGGTTAGTTGATAATGGTATCAACTTTGCCCTGAAATTGGTATTAAATTTATTCGAGACTGCTACTGAATATTAAAGCAATTGATACTAGAAATTTGTTCTAGAAACAAAAAATTAAACATAATTGTTTTTGAAAGTTGAGCTGAAAATGCAAATAGAAAAAAAGTTAAATAGCAAATTTTTCAATTTTTTTATTATATAGTTTGGATTATACCAAGTATTAAATTGAAGAAAAAAACAAGGAGGGCAAAAGAGTAAATTTGTCATGTCACATGGCAACATATAAGTTACTTGTTCTTATGACTAAAATTTTTTATGATTTTTTATTATGATATTGTTTTCGCAAATATTATATAATATGTTTTTACGTTTATGTATATGCATGGAGGCACTCATGTTTATTTTTTTATGCATGTAGGTCTATGTCATATTGCATTGATGCATTAGCCTTTCGGCTGATCCCTGAGATGCTCCGGAAGGGTTATGATAAACACCTAACCCGAGATTCACATTATTCTGGGAGGGGTATGACAAACACCTGACTCGTGATTCACATCGTTCTAACTTCTAAGAGAGTTATGACAAACACCTGACTCGATCAATCATTAGTGGATGGTGAACGCACGACAATAAACACCGCCTCCACTTGCACATAGTTACTCACATTACTAGACTCGCTATTTTTTATATACTAATTCGGTGAAAGGCATAAAAGTTTCTGTTTTTCTTTTAGTTACGAAATTTGACTTTTCGTCCACTAATTCTAACAGTTTTCCTATTTTATATGCCTTTTCCGGGTTTTTCAGTATTCGTTGCCCAGTTTACAATTTTTATCTTAAGGTTACACGTCGTCAACGGAGATGTAGAATTCGAGTTTCACTTCTTCCATAGTAGGTCCTTTAGTTTAGCCTACTAATTTGTTTAATATGTGAACTTAGTACTCACTCTGAGTACCAAACTATGTTTTGCTGTCGTTGGTTGTATAACTAAATATTCATCAGATTTCATGTATTTTCTTGAATTCGACACTTCTGTAGTAACTTATGTTATTTATTTAGTTTGAGAAATCTGGATAAGCATCAACGGCTCATTGTTTGGTTTGTGAGACTTGTTTGTATAAGTGTTCTATTCTTTCAAGGTTTTGGTTTTCCTTAGTTTACAAGGAGGTTATACCAAAATTTCAGTAGAACTTCCTCCTTCTTTATGGGTCGTTAGGACCTAATTTCGGTTTACTAGCTAAATCAAAATCATGTCATTTCACAGTTAACATCAATCCATAAATGTCCACATGTGTCTCATACAAACATTGATATTATTATTTTATTATTATTATTAAAATAAAAAAATAAAAAAATTACTATCATGCATCTTATGGCCATACACTACTAATAACATTATTTAAATTAAATCTTATTTATCTAATCAACGTCACACTCCTAGGGGTGCTCTTGGGTTCAACTTCTAGTCCACGGGTATAAATAATCTATCAAGCTTGCGAGATACTTTACATCTTGCATGTAAAGTACTTCTAGAACCGCCGAGTTCTTTGGTTGCTTTCGATTGAGTTAAGTGACTGTATTTGAGCACCATTTCACGAGATAATTCGCCCCGGTTCACTCTCCACTCAATGCTCAATCCCTTACATCTTATGTGTAAAGTAGATGTAGAAACTCCAAGTTCTACTGCTGCATTCGATTAAGTTAAATGATAATATTAGAGCACCATTTCAATTTTCAGGAGATAATTCGCTTGGTTAACACACTCATACGTGTCACAGTTGTGATACGGTGAATTGTATGTGCATGGACCATCCCCTAGAATCAATAGAAACATAGTTTAGTGTTTCTTTCACCATTTTTCGGCGGTCCATACTTACATGACATTCTTGGTAAGGTAGACACGAAACTCGCCTGCGGGCATCAATCAATTCCCTCAAGTTTTCCTCTCTTTTCTTCTCGAATTATTTGCATTCTACCTCCTTGTCCCTCATGATAAATATTTTGATGATTTCATTTTTATTTTTTTTATCTGACAATAAAAAATAATACGTCTATTCACACTTTTTAATTTAATATTTACACATTTACAAAAAATTATTTAACGTTTCATTTGATATAAATAATAAATTTGAGACTAATTTACCACTATCTATCGTACCTCAATTATGTAGTAAAAAAAATGAAAATGTTACGTTCATGGCTATCTAGCTAGGTAGCTGGCATACGATCTCTCAATGATGCGTGGGAGAGAAACTAAGGATGCAAGTAGAGCTATGTGCGCCCGCGCGCTCTTATCCAAGACTTATTGATAAGGACTAAAGCCAAAACCAATGCAGAGATAACACTTTGTATGCATGTCCTTATCGATGTCCACACATATATAGTCCAAGCACTTACAATCTCCCTTAAATATTATCGTCCCAAGTCTTTCTTTGCAACCTTTACTTTGATCAGCTAGTTTTGTCACGGTACATTTTACCTAACTATGAAACTATTTATGTAAATAAGTGATCGAAGACTAAGAGACTATACCCGGCCTCGTGCTATATATCCTATGACATTAACACCAGACATTAGAGTGATTTAGACATGGCACGTACTTCGAATTGCTCCACCATCACTACTTACCGGCCGACACTCGTAAACCGAACACCCGAGAAACATCGCCACCAGTGGCCACCGCCGACCACTCCTTGTCTACTAACTAATTACTATAAGAATCTGATTTGCATGGTTCGCTCTCCATCGCCAAACGATGGGACATCTTTGTAGGAATTGTAGCTAAAGACTCTTTTAGTAAAGAGAGCCACACACAAAATAACACCATGTCTGCATGGCACTTTACAAAGTGAAATGGCACACACGTACTGAACTATATGGGCCTTACTCTTTACTCAGCCCAGTCAGATCCAATCCAGACTGATTCTGGGTCTCCTCGAAAAAACAACACATTATAAGGCCCAAGGAGAAAATAACTAAGGTTTCTTGCCGAGTAGGAAATTGAGGTGGCATAGAAAGTGCTATGCACTGCTGCAACGCAAACATGCATGGAAGACACATTTCATCTCGGGCTTCTGAAACAAAACCAGAAAATACGGATAGGACTGACTGCTGTATCAGGCTGTTGAGCACTTGACCAGGAATAGTTTGATCGAGCTGGTTTCCAAAAGGGGGTCCTCAGTCTCCCAGTTTTGGGACCATGTGTATCTTAAAGTGAAGAACCACACGACTGGGTAAGGTCATATATGATATATTGGAGTACTACTGGATATATATCATCCCCCAAGAAACCCTAGCTATTTAACTTCACTCTCTTGTATCTAATTCATCTATGATCATGATCAGAAGATCTTGGGTCATCAACCTGCCGTGTCGCATTAAGTTAAAAGGAGGTGAAACAAAACATGACCGAAAACAAAACTAAGAGGAGAAGTGGAACTGTGGAAGTGGTACTCTTTTTATGTATAGTTGGAATGGTGGAGTGGTGCACGACAAATTTGTCAATGATTAAGACAGCACCTACTCACTGTGTTACCGCGTAGTAGATTGGTGGTGATGAACATGAGCCAGCAACTTTGGGTTCCCACTCAAATATTTTGAGACGAAAAAAAATTGGGAGATATTTAACCAATTACATAAAGTCAAGGAAATAGCTATACCTAGCAAAGTAGTAATGACATATGGTCATCAATGGATTGGATTGATTCATTGATACAATTGGACACCTAGCTACCGTATTGCTTTGACTATATCGTTAATTAATTTGTTATAAATATGATACATTGGAGAATTCATGCATTATCTAGTTTGTTTATACTTAACGAGTCAAATATACACAATGTTTCGTCAGCCACAGTAACAGTGGGTTTTTACAAAATACTATAGCCTTGATAGTTTCGAGTATATATTATGTATCTACGTAAGAGTAGATCGATCACTTCCTTCTCATATAGTTGAGCAATTATGCATAGATCCAAGAAACCATCACGTAAATGGAACTGCATCACGTAGAGAGCATCCAGTGATTTCAAAATTATTGGTACCTTGATTCAATGTAGTACTCCTCGATGATGTCAATCACATCCCTTCACAAACAAAAAGTTAACAAATGAAACGGCGAAAGGTAACAAAGGGAAGTATATATTTCGAAGAAAGTAGTCACAAGCCTATCAAAATAGTTCAAAGCTAAGTTGCACATGGTGTGCATTTAGGTAAACCGTAAACAATGATGGTTACGAGTTAACCTAAACGCCAAAAAGATTTGTAATAATAAATTTTTATCTATTTCAATTTTCAAATAAGACTAAACGGATTGGGATACAATCACTTCCATAATGTGGCAAAATCACAACGACTTTATTCGTGTGACAAGAGACCTGAAATGTTAGTCTATGTTATCCTCCAGCCTATAGCATAAACAAATGAGAGTATCAAAACTATGATGATTGCTTACGTGGTGTAATACTCATAAATAAATATTGCATTACCGTCACTAACTCTAGCTTTACTTTGATAATTTACCCTTCCAATTAAGTGGTCAATTGTATAATGAGTTTAGTAGGTTTAGCCGGCTCTTCTATTATAAACTTTGATTCCATACATACATATCTAGCCGAGTTCAATAGAAAAACAGATAGAACGCATAACGTAAGAATTTGAAAGATATCACGGTGACACATACTTTATTTACCTAACTATATAAGCCATGTGACATGTGATGATTTATATAATTGCATCGATATGCAAAATATAACCATAAATATTAGAATTTGATATAGTTAATCGTTAATTCACATATAATTAATTTATCCACTAGTTCTTATAACAATATGCTGATACGTTGATATTAAAGTAAACGCAATACCTCAATTTTCAAATGACAAATCGACGTTCCTAATTTTTGTTCTTTCCCATTAATCCATATCTCACAAATGGACATGAATTATTGGTCAGCTCTCCTTCACATTGAATTAAAATCAGAACAAAATAATCATCATTTTCCTGAATCCATGAGCTGGAGACCGGTGCGACTAAAAATCACAGCCGGGTAACTGACTTTACACATCATGGGCTTATGTCGTGGCAGAATAGTTTGCACCAAGCTGGGTCCCGCTTGGACCCTACAACAACAAAAGAATATTCCCTTTTAGTAAACCAGCTGGACTTGCTGCGAGGGTGGAATGATCTTTTTATAATGAATTACTGTCGGTTAATTATGTAGATTTATGGCTTTGTCCGAAAATTCTATGGTGTTCTCTGGTTTCAATATTCTTCAGTTTTGGACCGTTAATCGTAGAATATATAGTGATCTAACGCTCTAAAATTAAAAAAATTTGGTACTCCAAAGTATTGTAGAACACCCCGGCTTTACCTACCTTATAATAAAGTCACCTAATCAGCTTTATTGTCAGTAATTCGATAGTTAATCACTCTAATTAGTTATAGAAAAGAAATAGACATCAGTCTCATCAGGTGACACCTTTGTTTTGTACGTCTGTTGTATAACGTTGTTTTGGCCATGAATTGGACCATTTATGTCTATACTTCTAAAATGTGGTAGTGAAAATAGCCAATATATTTCTTATATCCCAAATCATGAATCATGTTACATCACGTGAAATTTGATTTGATCAATGGATTGCGACGTCATCCTAAGTTAACTTTTTGTATCAATAAATTAGACTACTATTTTAAAGAAAATACAGTAGTTGTTTGTACACTCTTTGTTTATTAGTGTTATTTTGAATACATCGTTTTTGCAGAGTCGTCTGATATTATTTAGATTTGTCTCTTTATGTGTATTGTATTACAAGATTTAGGCTTCATGCCTCCTCTTGTATTTTACCGTTTAGTTGATGAAAGCTCAAGAGTAGCCTCACAAATACCTTATTAAAAAAACAAAGTTGAAAGAATATCACTAAATTTGATTCTCTGAGAATTAAATAAAATTGGTCATGAGTACAACCAACCTTCGAATCTACTCAATCTAGAAAAGTATAGGAAAGAAATATTGTTGTAATCAAGGTTCAAATAAGCGCTTGTAAAGTGCTTTGGTACCGGTTACCGCTTAACTGATTACTTGGGGAAGTACTCGGAGTCGCTATTTTATAATTTAAAACTTGTAATATAATTATTAGTTTATTATATATGTACATAAGATGTCATTAATTAAAAGATAAAATGATTAAAATTTTAAAAAATGTCATCAAAATCTGTAAACACGTAGTTTAATACTCAAATAAAAACATAAGAAAATGTATTTCAAAATAAAAAATCACTCATATTGCGAATCTCTCCAAAGTTAGATATTTTGTTTTGAGTTTTTAGATGTTTTAAGTTTTAGAAATTAGAATAAACAGAAAACAAAAAAGAGAGACTGATTTGGACAGAATAAATGGCCGATTCAGGCTAAGTAAGTAGCCAATTCAGGCTTACTTGGGGATTACTCGAGTTGTCACTCAAGAAGGGAAAACATACTCAAAATGACTCGTTTTCTGACGAAGTAGCAAGAAAAATTATAGACTTTAGCAAAATGTTACATCCATGACAAGACAACCAAGTACACATACTTTTTTGTTAACCGGGGAGATGCATAGGTTAAGTAGAACATCTCTCTAACAAAGAGATCTCAGGAGAAGTTTCCTCGGAACAGAAGCGCCATATTCCATTTTTAAACAAAAGCGCTTGATTCCTAAGCATTTTTGTCTTAAGAGGCAGTTAATGTTTAAGTCTTGCTCCAAAAGAAGCAGCATACGACGTAGCTTTACAACTCTCATGCCCGCCGCGAGTAAAGCAGGCCATGCCAATTTTAGGAGAACAGCTTAACAGAGGACGGCCAGTGGTGATGAGCGTGAAGCGCGTGATAATATGAAGAGCGTGATTCTATTTTCCAGATGTAAAGCAGGGCAGCATGTTGCTAAGTTGCGGCTAGACTTCATTTGGTTTTTGAGTTAAATTGGCGGGGGATTAACCATTTTAGGGGTTTATTTCCTAGTGGGGGGAGATTAAAGAAAATTATGTATGTGATTTCAAAAACACATTTTCTTAAAAATTGTTTGGTTATCCAAAGACGCGAATTGTGACCGGATAAAGCCACAGACAAAAAACTTTAAAAGATCATGGAATTGTAAAGTGTACGGTGTTTGAATGTTAGTATATGATGTGGAATTTTCTTTTTTGACAATAAAATTTTAAAATTATTTCAATGTTGCATTTAACTTAATCTCGTAAAGTTATATAGGTTTTTGTAATTATTAACAAAGTATCGTAATCTATCAAATATGAATATATACGGTACGTTTCATGATTTAATCTTGTTCAGTACTTTAACAATTTTTTCAAGTTAAATAAAATCTTACATAAAATGATCTATTCATACTCATAAAAACATCTTGCGATTCCCAAATGTTGTTGAAACATGTCTTATAAGAAGGTATCCAACCTAGATTCAAATTCTATCTTTCAATTTGGCTAGACACACTTTGTATATTTGGAATATTTCACATGTATGATGGATTAATTTCTAGGCCTATAAAACCTTCGTGGAACACTAATGCAGTAATGCTATCAAACACAATAAAAGTCTTCACTACATCTTTCGAGATTTGCTCCTCTATTATAAAAAATATAGAAAAATATCAATTCTTTTTCATTTCTAACTACGAATTTATCAATTCTTTTTCATTTCTAACTACGAAAAATATCAATTCTTTTTCATTTCTAACTACGAAAAATAAAAGTCTACACAGCAATGCAGTAATGCTATCAAACACAATAAAAGTCTTCACTACCGTTAAAGATACTCCAAAATAGAAAAATATCAATTCTTTTTCATTTCTAACTACGAATTTATATTGTAGAGTTGAGCGCATCATCCCATAAGCTTCGTACCCAGAACTTATAGTCATTTGGTGACAAAGTATGGTAACATGTAATCTAATATTTCATGCATATATATATGATATCGTCAACATCGTTAAATTGTATAATTAGAGAATGTTATATTTTAATGTTTTGAAAACCGGCAGAATTTAATATATATATCTACATATTCACTTTGTTATGGTTACTATCTAATACTTGCTATACAACTTTCGCACTCAAGAACATACGTCCCTACAATCTGACACTACTTCCTTATTTTTGGAGCAATGAAGTTAAGAAGATAATCATCGTAAACATCACCAACACACTCTCAAGTCGCAAGCGTGGCACAGTGTCAAAACTCAGAACGTATCTGGGCGCGCCAACTCGCCAAGGCGCTGAATCTCAGTCCCATGATGTCATGCTCATACTCTAACCCCGGCCGCACCAGATAACACCCACTCCACACCTGGAACCAATCAGTAAACTAGCTGTCAAACTCTCTCTGGAGTCGTCGTCCACAGTTTCTGCTTCTCTCACTATTCCCCGTAAAAAAGTTTCCATTTAAGTAAAAACCAAATTTTTAGCCACCCCGCAATTAAATCATTATTTTCCACAAAAACATCCCCTAAAAATTTAATCATTATTAAATTAACGAGAGAAAATAGCTGCAGTCCGGTGGTAGAGGACTAGTATAAACTATAAAGACCTTCCACCACTCCATTCCCCACCCCTCTTTTTCTCTCTCTTCGGAAAACACGAAAGAAAAAAAAAGGGCATCACCCCAAAACGAGGTCGTTTTATTCTTTTTATTTTTTTTGATTCAGTAGTTTCCCAGTGGTGTGTTCTGTACTCTCTCCCTCCCTATGGACCCACCTGCGGCGCCGCCGCCACATCAGAGCTACGCGGACTCGCTGGACTCGTCGCCGCGGTCGCGCAACACCGACTCATGGGACGATAATCCTATGCCTCCGGCGAGGCTAAGGTTGATGTGTAGCTACGGCGGCCACATCGTGCCGCGGCCGCACGACAAGTCGTTGTGCTACATCGGCGGCGACACTCGGATCGTCGTCGTCGAGCGGAACACGAATCTCTCCGAACTCTCGAACCGTTTGTCGAAGACGCTTTTAAACGGCAGGTCGTTCACGCTCAAGTATCAGCTTCCGAGCGAGGATTTGGACTCGCTGATCTCGGTGACGACTGATGAGGATCTCGATAATATGATCGATGAGTTCGATAGGAGTGGAGTGAGTCATAACTCGAATCGGATTCGGTTGTTTTTGTTTCCGACGAAGCCGGATTCGTCGCAATCGATGGGGCCCATGTTGGATAATCTGCTGCCGACGACGAAGACGGAGGACTGGTTCCTCAACGCGCTCAATGGCTCCGGCGCCGCGGCGGCGGGGATGATGCTCAACCGCGGCTTCTCCGACTCGGCGTCGGTGAATTGTCTGCTCGGGCTCGACGACGAAGGGGGAGGAGTTCACGGAGGCGGAGGAGGAGGAGGAGGAGGAGCGGGGAATTTGGAATCTAGAGAGGCGGAGGGGAATTCCGGCGGCGTCGCGGCGGCGAATTGTAAGAACGGGGGGAGGGCGGCGGAGGTTCATTCGGTTCCAGATTCGCCGATGATGCTTGAGAATTCGTCGTCGTTTGGGTCGACCTCATCGTCTCCGTCGCTCGCGAACTTGCCGCCGATTCGTGTCCACGTGGAGGACGGCGGGAGTAGTCACGGCGGGAATAGAGCTCAGCAGGATCAGAAGGCGGTTGGGATTGAAGAACAGTTTGCTCAGATGACGGTGGGCTTGGCTGGACAGCAGAAGCAAGATGACGTCAGCGCCGGTGCTGGATTTGTTATGATGCCTCCGCCGCCTCCGCTGCCGACTACTATTGTGCCTTCCGCAGTAGCTCCGGTGAGCTCTTCTTCTTCTGTCCCTGATTACATGAATCGGGTAGTCTCCGACGACGAGCGATCCGATCACGGCGGATATCGGAAGCCACTTGCTCCTCCTCCTCAGCCGCAGCAGAGTTTCCCGCCGCAGTCTCAGCCCAAATCCACTGCCGTGTTCGATTTGCCATCCCCAGATTCAGTGTCAAGGTTAGTCCTCCATACTCTGAGAACTTGGATTAACTTATGATTGCTATTATTATGATGGTGTATTGGATTAAGTAATATCAAATTTGTTGATCGTGGAATTGGTTTTTGGTTTGTTTGTTTGGGTTCAATTTTTACAGTGATCATAGTTTTTCAAATGCCATGTCTCGTCCGAAGCCTGTAATTTATCAAGAGCCTCCTCCTGTTGTTCAATCTGGAACACCAACCAGGTATGCTGGGAATGTTGTTGATTCGAAAGTTAATGTCTCCGATCCAAACACTCGGGCTCAGATGCAACAGGATTCCGGGTATAGTGTAATGCAAGCGCAGTATGAACACCATCAACAACAGCAACAACAACTACAACAACATCAACAATTACAACAACAGCAATTACAGCAGCAACAATTGCAACAGCAACAATATATGCACCCGGGTGCTCATTACGTGCATCATCACCCTGCTGGGTCTGTGCCGATTCAGTACTACCCTGTATATCCTCCTCAGCACCAGCACCAGCACCAGCCGCAACAGCAACCTCAACAGCACCAGCTATCTCAGCTTGATCAGCAGCAGCAGCAATATCAGGTTTACTACATGCCACAAAGACAGCCCCAACCTTATGCCAACTTGCCTGTTCAGCATTCGCTGCAGTCCAATCTTAGTGAAGCAGCTGCTGCTGCCACTATTGTCTCGAGTCGTTCTCAAACTCCTCCCAATCCGATGCTCTCTCCTACTGTGTCTTACAACCAGATAAGAACTGCCCAAATTGCCAAACCCGAAATTGCTGCTGCAGGTGTGTACAGGACGACAACTACAGCTGCTGCTCCTCTTGTTCAAGTTCCTTCTACTCAGCTTCAGCCTCAGCCGCAATACGTTGGTTACTCACAGGTTCATCACCCGTCTCAATCAACTGTACCTACTTCAACGGGTGCTGCAAACTATTCGAATCAATATGCTGATGCTTCTCATGCGCAGCATGCTCAGATATACTATCCTCCTCCGGCTCTGGCACCGGCAATGACTTCACAGTACCAAACCATGACGGCCGTCGCTGCCATGGGGATGCCTGAAGTCTCTGCTCAGCTTCCCAGTGACAGCATCAAGCAGCAGCAGCAGCAGCGATGATATACGAGGACTTTGCATCCTTTGTAAGTCGTCTTTCAGAAGGAAGAAACAATTTTGGAGAAGCGGGGATTGCCTGGTTTTATGTTCAAGTTATCTGTTTTTGGATTGTAGTATGTATTTGTGATAGATAATAAGGATCTTGGTGAAACGTTTTCAAACTCTTTCTTGTATGTCATATCGTTTCTCATTGTCATGGAGAGACTCATAGGAAATGAAAAAGTGGTCTGAGATTATACTGTAAAAGCTCGAAACTCAAACATATGGTGTGCTTGTGCAGATCGCTTTCTGAATAAATGTTTTATAGTAGCAAGAGTGTTAAATTATTCTGCAAATGGATACACTACGCAATGCAGCTTGGTTCTGTTGCTTAGTTTCGATTTATTGTCGATTATCTGTGTCAGGGATTGCTCGCTACGACTAGGTTGTGGCCGGAATTGCAGCAGTTTACTATAAATCCTCCTTTTCGATCATTCAGCTGATGATGATGTAGGCACTACTGGAATCGAAACTTCAAAACTACCTTTGCTATTAGTTTATGCAAGCAGTTGTCCCCCTTCAGTTATGCTATGTTTCACTCGGTCTTGCAAAGCAGCACAACCTTGTCTCAAATCCATGAAAGATTTCGAATCCTTGACTTCACTAACAATCTAGATGGACACTAAATTATTGAGGTTTAGTAAACAAAAGTCCTTTGTATATTTTGTTTGATGAGTCGATAATGTCGTGATGGGAGGGGGTATATGAACTTAGGCGGTGACAAGTGTGGCACGGGCACTCGACCAATACCCAATGCTCAAAATATTATATTGTTTCAGCCTAAAAGTCGAAAATTAGTCATCATTTTTTCGGGGACTTCAAATATCACGAGTTATGCATAAATCCAAGATTTGGTAACGGAATCATCCGGATTAGGAATCAAGATCTCCGGTGGGAATTGAATTCTATAAGATGAAGAGATAATGACGAGTTTGATTGATGTTGTGTGTATCTTGAAAAAGCTTGGAACATCCATCCGTGGTCTTTCTGATCATCAATTGGAAATTGACCCATATAACTCCACATAAGAAAGTGCATCTTATTCGGCTCATTGGTTCTCATGTGAGTAAGCAGTGATACGACACACACACACACTGCGCTTTAGATTCTTCGTTTTTTCATTATCCAATAAAGTTTTACGTACTTAATTAGTCATCTTCATTATATTATGAGAGCAGAAGTACGAGGTTTGTCTAGTTTTTTTCTTCTTTCTTCTTGGAATGCAGACTATGTCCAATAGCTACATATTATGATAATTAAGCTCACACATGACACACATGGTTTTCTGGTGTAAGCCGCAACAGTGAGAGCTACGCTACCGTCGACACCGCCACCGGAGGGCAAGCGTCAACGATAGAGCTTCGAGTATGGTCAAATGTCTGCACTTAATTTAGTTTTGCTTCAAAAACATGGTAGACATGGCCAAATATGTACGTTAGCGAATTCAGCGTTCAATGTTGAACATGCTAAATGGAAGTGCTACATTTTGGACCCTAATTTGGGAGTATCAGGCCTTTTGCCCTACGGCCCTGTACCATCTGAAAGAGAGAGCTGAAGTCACATTCAAAAAAGCAAAGAGATGAAGAATCCTAATGTTCCTTTGTGAAATTTGTGTTTGGAGACTGGAATATTTGGCTTTGATACGATGCACAAGAATCAATGACCCCAAGCAAAAGAAGCATACTTGTCAAACTTTCATGGCTAGGGTTCCCACTAAGTTAAAGAGTTGGTCACCAAAGTTCTGCTTACAGAACTAATGTTAAATAATGTTAATCTTGATCAGTTAACATTTTACCTCGAACACTCTCTCACACTTATCAGCTCCGGCAGAAGCAAGCTGTATGCTACTGCAATCTTCATTCTTGAGCTTTCTCCAGGCCAAACGGCCCACAGAAGAAACATGGCACATCAATGGATCAAACCGTACTAGGAGAGCAGCAGCTGCCCCTGTTGCTAGATCATCGTCGGTTCTGTTGATAGAGAGGCTCCATAACTCAATCAGTCCGTTTTCCGTTCCGACTGCAAGTAATCCAACATTTCTCTTGGAATCAAGACCAGCCCAAGATAAGGCTGCGACGCTACTGCTGAACTGTGGCAGAGTTGAGAGCAGCTTAACTGATGAATCTTTTCCGAGAGTCCATATCTTCACCGTCTTGTCCCTTGAACTTGTTGCAAATTCGTAGCCATGTCTTGTCCCTTGAACCTGTTCCTTTCTGTGTGCCTCTTGCTTTGCTACAAGCTTGTAACTAATTTCATTGGTCCCTAAAGAGACGTAAGAAAAATTATGCATCATGAAGATATGGCAGAACTAGGCTTAAGATATAAGAACGCTATCAAATTCTTAATGTTTATTTACTTTAGTTGAACTTTTTAGAAGTGTACCTTCTTTTGTTCAGTACTTACATCTGATTGATCTGAGATATAATGTGAAGTAAAAACTCAAAAAGTACAGAACTGATGATTATATTTCATCATATATCATTATTACTACACCAGTAGCATAAGATATGTTTTAACTGAATATTGCCAGGATATATTAAAAAGTACCTGTGTTGTCAATTGAAAGTACAGAGAATTGGCGATCCCTTGATACAGCCAACAGGTACTTGTCACCATGAGAGAATTCCATCTGTGTCACTGTCAAGCTATGAGACTGCAAGTGACCAACTGCTTTCCATGAACCAACTTGCCACAGCCATATTTCTGCTACTGCTACTGATTGGGCCTGTAATACATGTAAATCATACAATGACTGAATGACTCTTGCGGATAATAATATCAATACATTGAGCAAATTCGGCATGATTTCCAAAGCATATAAAGCACATTATAATGCACCATGTTAGTTAACTTCTAAATATCTACTCGCAGCAAATTCTCCATGAATCCATTTGATTATAGCAGTAACGATATACCTTACATGAAGAAGCAACAAGCTTTTCACTGCAGAGAGCGAACAACTCATTTCCATGACCATAAAGCTTGTGTGATTCTGGCCAGTGTATGCCATCCCAATTGATCTTCTATCGGAGGTTCAGTCAATACAACAGGAACGACATCAGGAATAGCTTCAAGAGTGTCAAGGCTATCATTTGGATTCTTTTCTGGGATGTGCTGCTCAGCTGCCAAAATGAAAAGTTTTTTTAAAGAAGTACTCCTAATTTTCCTCATTATGAAGAAATTTACAAGATAAGATACTTGCAAAAATAAGATAACTATATAGTACCAATTGCAAAAAGTTAAGCATTTGAGGGAGAGAGAGAGAGAGTCACCATGAACATAAATAGGTTTCTGTGATAGCCCAAGAGCAGACATATTTGCACCCAAAATCTGTACACCCGCTTGTATATCTTCAGAAAAGGTAGAGTTTTGTGAAATGGCATGACCCAATGTCTTCAAGAACGACAAAGGAGCTTCAAATACTCTGGCAACTTTCTCATCGGTACCACTGAAAAACGATGGTTTCCTTTCCCTTGGATGATGGTGACACAGTTCATATCATGACCGTGAACTTGAGGACGAGCAATTTCATGCCAAGAATCCTCATCTCCCATAACTGTCTCATTTTTCCAAGGAGAAAAGATTCGTGTTGTCTGCATATTTTCAAAGGGATTGTGAGTCATATATTAGCTTCAAATGACATGACAAGTCCACTTGAAATTGTTCTCATAATATAAAGCTAACAAGGTTAGGTATCTATTTGCAAACGAAATAAAGAAGAAAAGAAACTAGGTTAGCTATCATCCAATCCAAACTGCAAAATTTATAAGGATCATGCATTCAAAAATCTGTTGTAACATATTCACCTGGTCATCATTGACTGATAGCAGGTATTCACCCGATCTCCCCCAAGCAATATCTGTGATAGCTGCAAAATGCCCAGATGGAACTTTTTGTGGTTGCCAGTTATCCAAGCTAGTACCAACATTTCTCCACAGATGGAAAGATCCACCATATCCATGAGCTAAGATTGAATCTCCATTTGGACTCCAGTGGCCACCATAAAATCCTAGAGCACAGTGACTTAATTCCCCAACAGTAACAATATTCATCCAGATACCAGAAGTTTTTTCTGGTTCCCAGATCATCATTGTTTTATCCATAGATGCAGATAAGATGCTCTGGTGTTGGAAGTAGTCAATCCCTTCTGAAGATACAGGTGGCAGGGGTTGCCACTCTACTGAATACACCCAATCCTCATGACCAATTAGAAGAGATTCTAGTGAAATCTGATACGAGGTTTTTCCAGCTGTTAGTACAGGGCCTTCTATGTAAGATGACAAACTTATTTTTCCTAGCCTGGAACTCTGGAACTCTGGCTGCTGTCCAAAGAACCCTGTAAAGCCATCTTCCATATACATATGCCTTTGTCTTGAGATGAACTAACAAGTAGAATATTATGCGCCTCACCATCAGTAAATATAGGTAATGAGAAATTCAAACTTCAACTCGCAGGCTCGAATAAACTGGGTGTACACAAGAATAAGTTCAGAATGTTCCAAGGCACCATAAGTAGGAAATAACTTGAAGGGTAAGTTTCATGAATGTAATGCCAAATACCTTTCCTCTCCTCTCACCAGAGTAAAGGTGAATCTTGTTATCCAGACCACCCATGGCCAGGACCAACTGCCTAGTATTCCCAGGAAATTCGACTAGTGAAAGAGCTACCATAGGTTTTGTACCAACAGAAAGAGAATCCATATGCAATAACTGACATCACCTGAAACACCAATCAACTGATTTGGTGCACAACCAAAGCCAACAGGCTGTTGGAATAAAAAGATGCACAGTCTATTGTTTAGGGGCCACTCCTCTTATAGTATACAAATACAAGCAATTGATTCGCAGTGGTTCCGACTCAACACTTCACTTTAAAAAATGTTGTTCTTTGTTCTTACAAGAAATGACAATGTTTTGCTGGATCAGTTTAAACTTCCAACAAGTGCTCAATTCAATGCACAATACAAATTTAGCAACACTAGAGGTATAAACGAAAGAGAGTGTGCAACCAAACATGCTACTCATCAAGATGTTAAACCAGCCATATAAATTAAACCGAACAGTTTGGACTCGATAGAACTTTTGCACTCACCTCCTTCAGTCAATGGAAACACAACCTCCCACAAATGAACTGTACCATCTGACGAAGTAGAAGCAAACACTGCCTCAGTATCAGAAACCATAATTCCACTAATACACGTCACACCCTTCTTGTGTAACTCTGGCACTTGCAGCACATACCTCCACTGTAATCAGACCAAAATATAGCATATGAACATCACTAACTTGACAAATTCATCACGAACAGTGAACATTATAATAATAACGGCGACAAAGATTTCACCTTTTCCTTGAAGAACAGAGTACTCCCACAGAATAATGGCACCACCAGCATCACCACTTCACCAGACAGCAAATAATGCCGCTCCAAGTGTTTAGCTATACATACAAACACAAAGCTGTTAGCTTCAAAACAATATGAACACACACATTCAAGCTTCAACATTATACCAATAACACAATAGTATAGATACCTCTGAAAGCAATTTTTTTGCTGGGAAGCCACTGTGTGCAATTAACACAAGCTTTGTGACCCGGAAGAGTAGTCGAAAATTTGAGCACTCTGAAACTGAACTATGTTACTTTTGAAATGAAAAGCTTGACTGGGTATGTAAAATTTTACAGAGAGATGAAGAAAGTTGATACCTTTGGGTCGAAAACAGCGACGGCGTTTTGGGCGCCGAATGTGACCAAGTCACAAGCGCCCCATGAGACGTTGTTCACTATTCTGTTGCACCCTGCTCCGATGAACATTGGCTTTACTTCAGCCTCACTCCGGCCGCCGCCGACGACGGTGGAAATGGCGGAGAAATCAGAGAGAGAGAGGCAGTGACACTGCTTTAAGCAGAGAGCGGCTTTTAAGTTCCTTGCTGTTTTACAGGTTTTCTGGGAAAGAAAAGAAGAAAAGCGCATTTGGGCCGTTGGTCGCCAGAGGGCCAAAGACTTGCTCATGAGTCATGACTTCATGAGTCTTGAGTTTTTATTATCTTTTTTATGATATGCCAAATAATCGGGGAGAGGAATTGAATTTGAGTACGAGTAGCACTCGGTAATCCGACCAATCTCCAATACTCTCACGAGTCATGATCTCTGCTAATATTCTGTTGTCGTTGTAATCAAATTAAAGCATTTTGTTGTCCTTGATGGGATTAGGCGATATCAATATTTTCAAGTTTCGTGGCCGGGGGATCGTGAAGATATAGATTCGTGGAGTTTTACACATTTAAAGGAATCAACCAAATTTGTTAAACATATGGGTGACAAGAACAGAAAATAAAGGATCACTCTTTATTATACTCTCAACGTAAATTGATGTTTACACATTTAAAAGAATTCAACTAGACACGTTGAAATCCAAATCTCTACCTGTTTCTTTCATGAAACTTGTACATTGAATTGCGCCAAAGTTGTCTAGGCCAATGAATGTCCAACTCTTTACACCTTCTTTCTCACGTCATCAAGCAAACTTCAAATATTGTGGCTGCTTCATATTGTGTTTTTTTTCGTCAATGAAGTCGTTTATCATTTTTTTTTCTTCAGATATTTGATTTTGCTTATATTTTGGTTTTCTTTTCCTAGTTGATGAGCTACTCCATTTTTCTTTCTCATTGCTCATTTCCTCTTTGTTCTTCTATGTCGATGGTTGAACATATAGATAGGACTTTTCACGTACTACAGTGCATATATGATCGATATATGATGGATTGTTAGTTCTTGATCTACATGCATCTTCGGGTATCTTATCAGTTGATAATAATACATGAGCATATTAGTTTTGTATTTCAACTGATGTACTTAAAGCATTGACGAAAACTGATAGAATGTCAACATATATAGTACGTAGAATCACATGTATTACAGATTTGTAGGCTGATTAGTAATGTGGTGTTTGTTTTAAGAGTCTACAAATTGAGTGGTCTAATTCGAAACTTCTTCGATTCCCTACTCAATGGTGAATGTTTTAAGGGGGTCATGCCCCCTCCGACAATTTCAAGTTTTTCATCTTAGCATGATCTAATTGTGTATAATTATTAGTAATAATTTCTAGAAATTTGCATAAATTGACCCCTTGTTGTGTCATAAGTAGTAATTAATTTTCTCAATAAATTGTATGCCTTCTATACATATTATATCCCGCATGCTCTTGCATATTTACGGTTTATTTCATGAGTAATAAAGTCAGAGGAAGCCTTCTTTGTTCAAATATTATATTTAAACAACCAACGTTTTGCATTGAACTCACATTAGTTTATTTTTAGGGAACCAATTTAAAAGAATGATAATGTTTTGAGAACTCGATCATCTTCTATTGTCAGTTGTAATAAACTATCGTTAGATCTGCATCTAATGGCAGGTAATTATAAAACAATTAGATGACAATTTAATATCATCTGTTTGATGCAGATCTAACGACAGTTTAGTGAGTTAACCACAATCGACCATATATATCACTGACCACCAAAACATGACTAGTCTTATCTACACTATCTATTATGAGAAGTGTCGTTGTCTCTCATTTTTTCCTGTTTCTTCCAATTTAGCTCTTTATCGGACCGGGACAATAAGTTAGTCCTGCTTTTTTTTCATAAAAAAAACAAGGATACATTGGTTAAATATAATATTTCAAGGACATATTGGTAGTTTGCAAAATAGTATAAAAAAGTTATAAAAAAAACTTTACTTTCTCTCGGGATTTCACTCTCTCTCCCTTTACTTTAACTGATATTTTCAATTTAAAAGTGATGCACATGCATAGCATGTATGCAATGACTAGTTAAATTAAGTATTTGTTTGTGAATAGATTGTTTAATCACATAATTTTAGTTTGAGAGAATGTTTTCAGTTTCATATATGTATCAACAAATTTGAATTTTGACTTAATAGAAATCTGTAGTATAATGATCAAGGAATTTGATCAAGGAAGTTGAAAAATGATACGTCATAATTTTCACAAATGAGTTGAGAACAATCAGTTTTCATGAAAATAAAACAAGTTGAAAATTCCGCAAATTTAAGTTGTTCTGAAGTCTCCAATTTCTTTTGCCCCTTTCAGAATTCACTCTAAAGTTCCGCTAATGTCCTGCTAACAATGCAAAGCCTTAGATACAAGCTTAATTTGCATGCATGTAGAGATATATGAAAGAAATATTCAAATAACCTTTATTTTTCCTTGACAAGATATTTCACTATTTATATGCTTATATAACTTGCAACGTTGCATATAAAAAACTTTACAGAGATCGAGAATTCAATCATGGATCAAGACCTAAATAAATTTCCGAATGAAATATTACAGTTTGACTTGAATGACATGCCAAACGAAGTATTGGAACTTGACAATACAAATTTGAGATACGTACAATTACTACTACATGCGTAAAAGTCTTGTGTTTATAATAGCTTGATCAATGCACAATTAATGTCACGTATTCAATGTAATGTATATTTTGCTTTCATATATATCTTATTAGCACAAATGAGTATGTTCAACCTTCGACAGAGAAGAACGAAGAGGAAAGGAGGAATGAGAAAGAAAAATGGAGTAGTTCATCAACTAGGAAAAGAAAACCAAAATATAAGCAAGATCAAATATCTGAAAAAATGATAAACGGCCTCATTGACGAAAAAAATGCGATATGAAGCAGCCAAAATATTCAGAGTTTGCTTGATGGCGTTAGAAATAAGGTGTAAGGAGTTGGACATTAGTTGGCCTAGACAACCTCGACGCAATTCAATGTACAAGTTTCATGAAAAAAAAAATGTAGAGATTTGGATTTCAACATGTCTGGTTGATTCTTTTAAATGTGTAAACCTCAATTTACGTTGAGAGTATAATAAAGACTCTCAACAAAGAGTGAATTTATATTTTATGTTCTTGTCACATTGATAGTAGTGTGAGACTGAATCTATCTCTATGTTCTTGTCACCCTGATATTTTTGTAGTATAATAAAGGTTGTGCTAGCGCGTTTTGACAACATTGAAGATCATGAGTTTAAAACTGACACTGATATCAAATACGTAGTAGAGTTATGAAGTACGCTGTACGCATTTGTGTATTAGCACCAATATTTGGATTTTTTTCTAGAAAAGAACACTATCGAGAATGGGACAAACACAAATAGTCCCATACCAATAGGCTCGAGCTCATATCTTGGAAACAAGAAGAATCGAAACTGAAATCTAAAAGTGGACATTAATTAATTAAAGCCTCTATTCATATATGGAGATTGTGCTTGAACTTGAAAGCATTATACCCATATAGAAACTGTATTACAAGTTTTATCGAATAGAGACACTAGTTACAGTAAGTAGAATCCCTCACTCTAATGAAACTCTGTTCCAAGTGGAGAACTTTATCCATCAGAAAATGGACTAAGCAACCAAATTCACCAACTATATATACGCCCCTCTTACACCAAATCTATCACTTTCGATCTCCTCAAAAAACCATAGCAGGAGGTTTAGCGATTACTACTCCAAAGGGAGGAGGCACAAAATTTGAAGGAAAAATCACATGGAGTGTGATCATCTCATGCATATTAGTTGCAAGCGGAGGCCTCATGTTCGGCTACGACGTTGGTATTTCAGGCGGTGTCACGTCCATGCCTGATTTTCTCAAGAAATTTTTCTCAACTGTTTATCGCCACCAACAAATTCCAGGCCTCACCGGAAACTACTGCAAGTACGACAACCAAGGTCTACAACTCTTCACATCTTCGGCGTACTTAGCTGCTGCAGCTGCAGCATTCGTCGCATCGAAAGCGACTAAAACCCTAGGACATAAGACGAGCATATTGATCGCCGGAGTCTTCTTCTTGATTGGAACAGTTTTCAATGCAGCAGCTCAGAATCTCGCCATGCTTATTATTGGGAAGTTGTTACTTGGGTGTGGAGTTGGTTTTACTAACCACGCTGTCCCGCTTTATCTATCCGAGATTGCACCAACGAAATATAGAGGCTCGCTTAGCATACTGTTTCAGCTAGCTATCACTATTGGCATTCTCGTCGCCAACATGATCAACTATTTTACATCGGAGATTAAAAGCGGGTACGAACGGAGAGTCTCCCTCGGCGGCGCTGTTGTTGACGGTGGGGGACCTCATTGTGACAGACTCTCCGCATAGTCTGATCGCACGAGGAAAGTTGAAGGAAGGGGACGCAACTCTTAGAAAGCTTCGTGGTGTTGAGAGTGTTGAGTTAGAATATAATGAAATTGTCAATGCTAGTCGTGCTGATGTTGAAGTGAAGAAGAATGCATCCAAGAACATTCTCAAACGTAGAAACATACCATCTTTGGTGATTGGGATCATGATGCAAATCTTCCAACAATTCACAGACATCAATGCCATCATGTTTTACTCTCCGATTTTGTTCCAAACATTAGGGTTTGGCAACAATGCTTCACTAATGTCATCAGCCATAACCGGAGGTGTGAATGTTATCGCAACTCTTGTATCTGTCTACTTTATAGACAAGCTTGGTCTTGGGTACACGAACAAAGCTCTTGTTAGAAGCTGGTGCACAAATGTTGGTGTGTCAGCTAGGTGCTGCAGTCATGATGGGACTCAATGTGAAAGACCACTCCAACAACGTTAGACATTCCAGTGGAATTGTCGTAGTAGCTCTTGTGGTGATTTTTGTTGCAGGGTTTGTTGGACAAACAATGCAGTAACAATGAAAGGAATAGAGATAACCGTTTTGCAGCGACGAGGTAAAAAGGCCTCTGCCTTGAAAACTATTTCGGCTCGACCGTGGTGGCGATCAGCAAGCGCCGGTAGTTCCCCAAGGTTTGACACTGCAGCACCTAGACTCGCCCACTCAAGGCCAGGAGCTTTGGAACGATAGCAACTTTACCCATAAAAGTTTAAGAACAGAAGAAGAATTTGAGAGATGAGAGCAGATGTTCTATGTTTTGATAGCAGAAGTGAGACTCTATTTATAGTGGAACTAAAGCAGTTAAGGGAGCCAAACGTGCTCCTTAATTGCAGAAGTCAATATGCACAAATAGAGGAGCATTACCCTCACCCACTAACAGTCACAATTGACTGATTCACACAAACAGAACCTGGCTAAATGAGCCCCTATTTCCAACAATCCCCCACTAGGGGCGACAGAGAAAGATAAAGAAATTCCTAGGTAAAGGAAGGAATGGATACTTAGGTATCAATATCTTTCGATTTGAATTGACACTTTAGTGAAATGAGGAAACAACTTACTTACAGCGAGAGAATATCTTGCAATTTGAATTCCTTGCTGAGCTTCGGTCGATACCCCCCACAACACATATCATACCTTCGAAATTGTGATCGTTCCGCGATTTCAACGTGCAACGCGCTCTTTTGAAGCCATGCGTTTACCTTGGTACTAATAGATGTGTTCACAAGGCTTCTAATACTCTTATGATCATCACACCTATGTAGGTGGCTCAAGTGCTTCTCAGTAGCACTTCTCACACGAGCCATTAAGGACATAAGTCCAACCTGGTATAATTCATCAGGTGCGTCTCAATAACACCACCGTTAAGGCTATGAATCATACAACACCATAAAAAAAAACTTTAGACCTAGTCAAGTGTCACTCTTTAACTTTGACTTAAGGACTTAAGCCCCATTCCCCTTGATGTGTCAACGACTAGTCTCCTAGTCAACCCCTTAGTAAAGGGATCAGCAAGATTGCTTTCGGACTTCACATAGTCCAAAGCGATCACTCCATTTTCAAGGAGTTGTTTAACTACAACGTGCCTGATTCGAATGTGTCGTTTTTTCGCATTATAGACACTATTCTTAGCAACACCAATAGCTGCTTGTGAATCACAATGTAATGAGACCGGTGTCTGCCGTCCTCCCCACACTGGTACATCGGCTAGTAGGTTTTTCAACCATTCAGCCTCTTGTCCTGCCAACTCAAGAGCTATGAACTCCGACTCAATGGTAGAGCGTGCAATACAAGTCTGTTTAGAAGACTTCCACGATATAGCACCTCCACCCATGGTGAAGACATAACCACTAGTAGAACAGATCTCATCGTTTCCTGAAACCCAATTCGCATCACAATATCCTTCTAACACTGCAGGAAATTTGCTATAATGCAGACACAGATCAACTGTTCCTTTTAGGTATTTTAGTAAACGACGAAGAGCATTCCAATGTTCATTACTAGGGTTATTAGTATAACGACTCAGTCTACTAACAGCATATGCAATATCTGGTCGAGTACAGTTCATAAGAAACATCACACTACCTAGGATTTTAGCATACTCTTCTTGGGAAACACTCTTACCCAAGTTTTTACATAAAGGTATACTAGCGTCGTAGGGTGTTCTAGCAGAAACAACATCAAAGTAGTTAAACTTTTTCAGCACTTTTTCCACATAATGAGATTGACTTAAAGAAATTCCATTAGAGTTTCGGATAACTTTAACTCCTAAGATAACATCAGCTTCCCCTAAGTCCTTCATCTCAAATTGTGATGACAAAAATTCTTTGGTTTTAATTAATACATCCAAATTATTACCAAGTATTAACATGTCATCGACATATAGGCATATAATCACACAATCAGATTCTATCACTTTGAAATACACACATGAATCAGAATTGTTAACCATATATCCATTACTCACCAAAGTGTTGTTAAATTTCTCATACCACTGTTTGGGTGCTTGTTTTAGACCATATAGTGATTTGTTCAGTTTACACACTTTATTCTCTTGACCCTTAACCACAAAACCTTCAGGTTGTGACATATAGATCTCTTCCCTTAGTTCACCATTCAAAAAGGCAGTTTTAACATCCATCTGATGTATAATAAGGTTATGAATAGCAGCTAAAGCAACAAGAGTTCTTATAGTCGAAATTTTAGTCACAGGGGAATAAGTATCAAAATAATCAATATCTTTCTTTTGTGTAAAGCCTCTAACCACAAGTCTAGCTTTGAACCTTTCTATTGTACAGTCAGGTCTCATTTTCCTTTTAAAAATCCATTTACTACTAATGGGTTTACTACCTTTAGGTAAATCAGTCAATTCCCAAGTCTGATTAGACACAATAGAATCAAGTTCACTTTTAATAGCATCTTTCCAAAAATTAGCATCAATGGATTTCATTGCCTCACTGTACGTTTTTGGATCATCTTCTATTAAAAAAGCTGAAACAAACTCATCACTAGCACAAACAGTGTATCCATGTTCAGACAGCAAAGTAAAATCATCACCAAAGTTCTTTGCACATCTAGGTCTCTTACTTCTTCTAGGTTCAGCAATATGATCAATAGAAGTGCTACTACTAGCATGTGAAGATATATCAATAGATGCAACAGGTAAATTAGGAGATGATACATCATTTTTCTTTAATGGAAAAACATGCTAAAAAAATCCAGCATCTCTAGCCTCAGATATTGAACGATCACTTAAAGACATGAATCGGTAGGCAGAGCTATTATGAGCATAACCAATAAACACGCAATCAAAGATTTTCGGTCCAACGGTAGGTCTCCTAAAGTCTGGTAAACCCACTTTAGCCAAACACCCCCATATCCTAAGGAAGCGCAGGTTAGGAGGATAGCCCTTCCAAATCTCGTATGGTGTCTTATCAATTTTCTTATGGGGTACACGGTTAAGAATATAACAAGCCGATAAAATCGCTTCCCCCCACATATCGTCAGAAAGGCCAGAACTTAAAAGCATAGCATTCATAATTTCTTTTAATGTTCTATTTTTCCGTTCAGCTACACCATTAGACTGAGGTAAGTAAGGTGGACTAAACTCATGAATTAATCCATTTTTCGCACAGAAATCGATTAAAAAATTAGACCCATACTCGCCTCCTCTGTCAGACCTTACCCTTTTGATTTTTCTGTCGAGTTGATTTTCGACTTCAATTTTAAAATTTATAAACGATTGTTCTGCTTCATCTTTAGTCCTAAGCAAATATACTCTAGTGTACCTTGAACAGTCGTCTATAAAAGTGATGTAGTAATTTTTACCGCCTCTACTCGCAGTATTTTTGAAGTCAGCTAGGTCGGTGTGAACCAATTCAAGAAGACTCGTATTCCTAGTTTTAACAAGTTTACTAGGTTTCTTTGTGAATTTAGCCTCAACGCAGCTAGCACATTTAGAGAATTCTTTACTCGTCAAACTTGGAATTAAACTCATTGTTCTAAGTTTTTTAATATACTCCACATTCACGTGACCTAATCTACCATGCCAAACATCAATAGACTCAGCGATATAAGCAGAAGTAGATGTAATATTATTAGAAACTGAATCAGTGTTCAAAACAAATAAACCCCCAGACAGATAACCCTTGCCCACAAATTCCCCATTACGCGACATTACAACCTTGTCAGCCTCAAAAACGAGTTTCAAACCAGCTTTGTTCAATAAGGCACCAGACACGAGGTTTCGACGCAATGAGGGTACATACAAAACATTGGTGAGAGCAAGTGTTTTCCCCGAGGTGAGTTTGAGAAAGATCTTGCCTTTGCCTGTGATCATAACAGATGAAGAGTTACCCATGTAGACGCATTCCCCATCAGCTACCTCCTCGAACTCAGCAAATAACCCCTTATCAGCACATAGGTGTCTAGAAGCACCAGTATCCAAAACCCATTCAGCAACATTACCCACCAGATTTTCTTCAACAACCACAGCGGCAATGATGTCGTCAGTCACCGCAACATTGGCTTCAACAGTTTTCTTTTGAGTGCATTGGTAAGCTTTATGACCCGTCTTACCACAAACATAGCAAACAAGAGGTCCAGCAGGTTTCTGAATTTTAGGTACTGGTTTGGTGTGTTTCCCGGTACCATTCTTCTTAGCATAGCCCTGATTCTTAGCCTGACCACCCTTGGCCTTACCCTTACCCTTGAACTTTTCAGCATTAGACGGACCACCAAACTCAACCACGACCAAATTAACCTTAGCAGCATTAACAGGAAGACTAACAGGTTTATCTTTGAGGCGATTAGCCTCCTCGGTCCTCATGTGTCCTACAAGTTCTTGGAGGGACAGGTCTCTTTTCTTATGCTTAAGATGGTTTCTATAGTCAGACCAGGAGGGAGGGAATTTTTCCAGCAGCACATTAGCAAGAAAGACATCACATAATTTCATCCCTTCATTAATCACATCAGCACATAAATTTTCATAGGTGTGGACTTGAACCATTATAGGTTTACCATCCTCCATAACAAACTCAAGCCATTTCCCAACCACATACTTCTTTTTCCCTGCGTCATCAGACCCATATTTGGACTCTAAAGACTCCCAAATGACCTTAGCAGACTTATTAGGTGCAAACAAGTCGAACAAGGTATTAGTCATGTGGTTTAACAAATGACATCTAGCAGTTTTGTTGTCTTTTTTGAATTTTTTGACTTCCTCTTCGTTAGACTTAACAACAGTGTCAATAGGAGGGGTAGTCTCAACATCAGTAGGAGCAGTGGGTTTGGGTGGGTCGTTAAACAGCACATAATCGACCTCTAATTGCTCAAAAAACATTAACAATTTTTGGGACCAACGTTTGTAATTGTTACCATCTAACTGATCGAGTTTAGACAAATCAGGAATGATTTTCGACATGATAGACATTGTTACAGCAGCAAATAGTTTTCAAATTGTTGGACAAACAATGCAGTAACAATGAAAGGAATAGAGATAACCGATTTGCAGCGACGAGGTAAAAAGGCCTCTGCCTTGAAAACTATTTCGGCTCGACCGTGGTGGCGATCAGCAAGCGCCGGTAGTTCCCCAAGTTTTGACACTGCAGCACCTAGACTCGCCCACTCAAGGCCAGGAGCTTTGGAACGATAGCAACTTTACCCAGAAAAGTTTAGGAACAGAAGAAGAATTTGAGAGATGGAGCAGATGTTCTATGTTTTGATAGCAGAAGTGAGACTCTATTTATAGTGGAACTGAAGCAGTTAAGAGAGCCAAACGTGCTCCTTAATTGCAGCAGTCAATATGCACAAATAGAGGAGCATTACCCTCACCCACTAACAGTCACAATTGACTGATTCACACAAACAGAACCTGGCTAAATGAGCCCCTATTTCCAACAGGGTTTGCATGGTCTTGGGGACCTCTAGGGTGGCTGATCCCTAGCGAAACCTTCGCCGCCGAGCGTGGCAAAGCATAGTCGTATGCACAAACATGTTGTTCACGTTCGTTATAGGACAAGCCTTCCTTTCTATGCTTTGTCACATGAAGTATGGAATATTTTGCTTTTTCTTGGCTTGGGTTATCTTGATGACATCTTTTGCATATTTCTTCATCCCCAGCCCGAGACTAAGAACATCCATATTGATGAGATGAGAGAGAATCTGGAAGCAACATTGGTTCTGGAAGAGGTACATGGACGACGACGAGGAAAAAGACGTGGCAAAAGCTATCGATGATGAAGTCTGAGGACAATTTTTTTGTTGTTGAGATAATTGGTAGTCAAAAAATTACTAGCACTAGTACAAAAAGTCCATCAGATGACATACATACAACGTCATCTGAATAATTTCCATCTGTCTTTTACAAGCTTGCCGTTTTAAATGAACTCAGACAACAGAAGATTTTCGACATTAGAAAGACACTCAGATGACAGAGAAAATTGGTATGTCGTGTAAGTTGATTGCCAAATGTTCTTTTTTTTAAACATAAGAGTTAGTTATACGATAGAAGAAAAATTCTTAGTCATCTGAAGTGTAACTCAAATGACAAAATGAGATCTTAGTCATCTGATTTACACTCAAATGAAAAAAAAAATGAGAGTCTTAGTCATCTGAAGTGTAACTCATATGATAGATGATGAGAGAATAAGTTATGTCGTATATCTTGATCGAATAATGGTCATATTTTTTTAACTTGACATTCATTCAGACAACAGAAGCCAAAAAATTTAATCATCGATTTGAAGTGTTACAGCGAGTCAAAATTCTTAGTCATTTGATACATGCTCTTATCCATTGTTGTCAATTCAGTTTCCTTTTGGTTTGTGTTGAAATTATCATTGAACATACATTAATCCAAACTTCTGTTCCAATTTTCTTTCTAGATAAAAAATCGATTAATATATATCAAATCAATCCAGTATACATATCAAATTGCTTCCGCCATCAAAAAATGAAGTTAAAGTATATCTATGTAGCATATCATGTACTTTATGTATAGACCACAATGGACAAGACAATGTAAATGTGCACGATCTTTACTAGAACCACAATGGACCTCGCCTTGATCACATCTGCCATAAATGTCTTCTTCACGAAATAGACAATTCATGACAAAAGCCTTCCATTCTGTTCGTCTTTTAAGCCTTGATGTGCCTTAGCTTTTGCATCATTTTTCCATGTTCTTCGGCTATAGATCAACAATGAACTAAAATACAGCTCTTATTTCTCCGCAAATACAAGCCTGGAGCATTAGAAAACTCCAAACCATGAGAAGATAGATTGGAATTGGAGAAAATACAACTCTGGAGCATTCATTCTCCCATTCCAGGTGCCATGCAGATCTTTTCTTCTCTAGAAGCGAAGCGACAACAGCCTCAGTAGTAGTTATTAACAAGGAGAAACTGTACAACTTGCACGTTTTAGTTGCTTGGATTGACAATGTAAAGTTTAAATGACCAGTCATTGAAACCAATAGGCTCATTTCGCAAATTAAATACCTTTCAGCATCTACCAAGACAGTTCTGATGATCTTTAAGGGATCGATGATCCCTGCCTTTATCAGGTCTACCTATTCACCTACAAAAAAGAAAGAAAAAAAATCATGATCTGACTATCACAGAGCAAAGATCTAAACATTTACTAATCCTATTTGAGGGTAGTGAAGTTTTCAAACAGAAAAACAAACATTTCGTTACATCATGTCCAAGATCAGGATTGTTCTGCTCCAATAATTAACCAACACCTTCAACTCCAGCATTAGAAGCAATAGTGGACACAGGCATCTAGAGAAGTGGTAGACAAAATGAGTACATAATACACGCTTATAACAATCAAGCAAAGAACCGATGAAAATCTGCTACCTAATACTACTTTAGACAATCCAGCAAATAAACAATAAGATACTACCAGACATTTATTGTCAGCTTCTTCTTCACTTAGCCTCGTCGTCTTCATCTTCACCTCCGCCGTACACGATTAGGACTCTACCGCCTTACCGCATCGCCCGGAGCGCCTCGTGGGCGCGCCGGGTGCTGTCGCCGTGGAAAACGACGTCGTTGTTTAAAGCGAGAGCCGCCTTCTCAACCTCCGACGACGCGTCGTCCGTAGTGAAGCTGCCGGAGAAGTCATCGATATGCGCGGCGGACGAGGTGCATTACGTGTCCGTTCCGAGCTTCGATCAGAGACTCGCTCTCTGGCGCTACCGACCTTGCCCCAAGGTCAGTGACGTCACGGCTCAGTGTTTTGATTTTGTAGTCTCTGCTCTATTTTTCTGGTTGTGATTTTCTTTTTTATATTTTGGAAGTGAAAATTGATTTTGAATTTTTGCTTATTGACGATGAAATTGAACACAGGCTCCTCAGAGGAATCATCCGCTGCTGTTGTTGTCCGGAGTGGGGACCAATGCAATTGGATATGATCTTTCACCGGAGGTAAAATTACTGTTCTTAGTTCTTAGTAACTCTCAATTTTGTTCGGTAAAAATGTGATACGAATTTCATGAAATTCTAGGTGTTTTTTGTTTGATTGAATTATAGTAGATGTTGATGTGTTAGATGTGAATGTGGCTGTGTTTGCAGTCTTTGTTTGCACGTTATATGTCCAGGCAAGGATTCGAGACTTTGGTACTTGAAGTTCGTGGCGCTGGATTGAGTGTTCATGAATCGAACGTCAAGAAGATCGAGGAGTCAGCGCGTTCGAAGTATGAGGAGATGGAGGCGGTTTCCAAGAGTGCGGCGGCAAGTAAGGCTGCTGCTTCTGTGGAAGTGCAGTCCGGCGATGACGGAGGCAAGTGGGGCCAAGGTGGGGCTGGCCCCCTTGAATTTTTGTAAAAAAAAATTAGTATATTATTATTATATAATATAAATATTATAATTTATTTGAAATATATCTAAACTTTAATGACGCGTATGAGTGCATGACTAATTCAAATCTGACGACTTTGTAAGAATATTATTATATATTATTTCAATAATGAAGTCCAAATATTATGTCAATTAGGATTTAATCTCTTACCAGGTTTATGATTTTATGGTATTTTTTTCTTTATAAAAGCTTTACCGTTCCTGAGATTAAAATACAATCATTTTTATTAAGTTTATTAGATATGGAGAGATATTTCAAAAAATAAATCTTCTTCTTCTTCTACTCCAACATCAGATGAGCAACCACCTACGAAAATTCAAAAGAAGAATAGTAACAATATGAAAAAGTCTCGTGCTGAAGATATTACAGAAAAGTATATATCGGATCCCGCTAAACGCCCGTCAATTTCAAGTTATCATCCTAACATTCAAGAAGAAGTTCGAAGATATTATCTACAACAAGACCCTTGTCGACCTAAACATCATACTTTTCCTTTCACGGAATTTAAAGAGAAAAACAAAGAAAAGAAGGTTTATTCGTGATTGGTTTATTGAATTTTCATATTTGTTAGAGTACAGTATTAAAGAGGATGCTGTATTTTGTTTATGTTGTAATCTTTTCAAATCAGCTATTGGAGAACAAGGCGGTGGTGAAACTTTTGTTGGTGCTGGTCATAGATTCAGTAATTTAAAGAAGAAGCAAACGCTAATATCACATTTTGGAGAATCAAATATTACTCATAATTAGGCTGCGAGTAATTGTAATGCTTTATCAAACAAAAAACAACACATTGAGACTGTTTTGGCAAAATATACATATCAAGATTGAATTGACTATCCTAACCGAGACTATTTTTTAAGTTTTTCATTTAGGTCTTTCCTAATCGAGAATCATGGCTCCGTCCCTGCAGTCCGGTACTTGTGAAGAGGTGGAAGTTGAGGAGTCTGATGGTGCGAAAAGTGAACAGTTTGAAGCTGTTTCTGAGATTGTGACAAATGGAGCTGTATCGGTGGAGAAGGAGTCAGATAGTTTTCCTGGTGCATCGGTGTTTGAAGCTCCGGTTCACAAAGTAAATGATGAGATTCAAGCTGCTGATGGAGACCTTAATAGTATACCAACTGTAGGAGGTGAATCAAAATCAGTGACGAGGGTGACCGAAACATTTACGTAGATGTCAGAACGAGTTTCTGAATTTTTGGGTGAAGGTCAGTCCAGTGTCATGTCTACTAATTTGCTTGATCAAATTTCAAAACTTTTTGCTGATTCTACCTTGTCTGAGCGTTTCAATGAGATAAGCAATAAGCTTTCAAGCCTTTTAGAGACAAGACAAAGCTCAGCTATGGCTAACCAAATCAGAGACCTCAGTCAAAAGCTTGTAACTATAATTGAAAAAGGTCAGCGGTCTGTTTCACCACCATTGTTTGATTTGCAAGAGCGTCTTTCATCAACATTAAAAGAATTTCAGAAGCAGCTTGATTTGATAGTGAAGTATGATTGGGACTTTGATCATTACCTTGAAGAGGATATTCCTGCTGTGGTGAGGTGACAATTTTTCTTGCTGGGAGTATATGTATGATTTCTCATTCTGATTCTACTTTTCGTATAAAGAACAGTTGAATTCTGGATAGAACTATATCTTTGTCGACTCAAGTAGTATTGCCTACTCTTTGTATGATGATTTTTCTAGGTTAACGTGCAGACGGAGTTTATAATGGCAGAAAGTAAGCCGAAGGATGGGAAGTTATTAGCTATTGGGCACTCAATGGGTGGTATCTTGCTTTATGCAGTGCTTTCACAATCTGGTGAGAATCTGCTCCCTCTCAAGCGTTTGTGTATTGCCCCAATTGGAATTGTGTACTGGGCTGCTCATACTTTTAAAAGGATATATTAGGTATGTGGTTCGAGTAATTCTAGAGCTAGAGATGAAACTATGAATGAATGCATCATAATGTAAGGTTCCCAGTCTTCCCACTCAGTGTGGGTGAAGCAAGTTAAAGAATGTTTTGAAGGCAATTAGAAACTGTAAACCTAAATTCCGTCTCCCACCTCTTTCCAAGTTATTGATCTACAAAGAATAAAATGTGATGTAATGGGCAGGGGTCTGCTTATGATGCTGTTTATGTACTTTCAGTTCAAGGTTTAAACTGTAGTACTATTTTTATCTGAAGTAGCTTCAAATGCAATGCTTTAGCATATGAATTTCACACTTTCATTTAGTTACTTTGTCTTGTAAGGTTCTGAAGGAAGAACGTGCAACCTAGCTGCTGTTGAAACACTTGCCTCATCACTTGATTACACAACGTCAAATTCAACTCTCAAGCTGCTCATACCCCTTGTAAGTGATGAAGATATGGTTTGTGGTACTATTAACTGCAATACAGATCATTTCTGAAGTTGATTACAATGACTTCCTATATAGCTTTATATCTTGAAAAGGAGAAAATCTCATTAAGAATCCTACCTTGCCATACAGGCAGATCCCGCTCAGGCTCTCAATGTCCCTGTTATCCCTTTAGGGACATTATTGGCAGCAGCTTATCCTCTTTCATCCCGTCCTCCTTGTGTCTTATCTTGGCTCAATAATCTGATTTCAGCACAGGGCATGATGCATCCTGAACTATTGAAAAAGCTAGTTTTGAATAACTTTTGTGAGTACTCTCTACGACATGATACACAGTTCTGATTTGAGTGTTTTTGTTGCTTTTCTTTTTCTTTGCTGAATAACTTAATAAATGTAAGGTCTGATTGCAACTGGCAGGCACGATACCAGCAAAGCTTTTATTGCAGTTAACAACTGCTTTCAAGGAGGGTGGATTACGTGATAGAAGTGGCACCTATTGTATAAGGATCATATACATAAAAGCAGAGTCCCTATTTTGGCACTTGCTGGAGATAAGGATCTAATAGAAGGTAAACTCTATTCAGACATGATTTATATCCCTGTAAATAGTTTCAGTGCTTATGAAATATTTTGATTTGCCAGAAACTGTTAAAGTGATACCTGAGCACCTGGTTACATATAAAGTTTTTGGAGAATCCGGAGGTGCACACTGTGCTCATTATGATTTGGTAGGAGGCCGGATGGTATTTACTATTCTTTCCTCTTTGTAACTTTGTTTAACTAATGGCCAGTTGGATAATGTTCTTGACTAATTATTTAAGGATTGGCATTTGCTTATACCTCCGTAACATTATTTTTTCACTTGTAGGCAGCGGAGGAAGCCTATCCCTGTATAATTGAATTTCTTTGTCGGCATGACTGAACATCATGACCTAAAACGATGTAACTTAGTCATCTACAAGTCCTTCCGGATCTTAAAATAGGCATTCCAAGCTGCTGTAGTAGATACTATTCATACGCATCATTATGTTGTTTTGGTTACTGGTGCAGAGAAGAAACCTCGTACTTTCCAAGAATTGGTAACATAACAGGTCTTGTAGGATGGTGATTTATACACGTGGAAACATACGGTTATGGGGCGTGTGGTTATCTAACATCCAGAGATGAATGATCATGAAACCTTGTTCATAGAAGGTCGATTTTTTCTCTCAGTTTAGAGTTGTTCATAGTTATTTTTACTTGCTTCCAGGCTCTTGTGTTCCAATTAACATTGTGACAAATATCTGCAATTTGAAAGAAACTACTTGCGAGTGATCTTCAGTTTCCGCGTACAGTCTGTCAGTTATGTGATCACTAGATCCCTCAACTTGACAATTTTAGGTAATGACCTTAAAGAAACTTCTTAAATTGGCATGACCTTCCTCATAAGTCATAACAGCCAGAATGACTTCTCTCCACGACTTTTTCGTGGTGACAAGTCTGCCTACGGAAACCACTGTTTGGTAGAAAACTAGAAATGGATCATTCTATATCACAAGACTTGTACTCTATCTCAAGTTTTCCTTTCGGCCAATGACTCCATCTTAGTCACCGGATACTTCACTGGGTTCCCATCCAGATTGGTGTGGTATAATATCTGATCTATCAAAGCTAGATAATCTTGTTATCTACTGCAGGTCTTTTATCATGTCATGTATACTATACAGTATACACAAAGCATTCTAGTATGGGACGTAGGGTCTTTCTCAGATCTTTGTTCCCTTAATAAGTAGGAATCGACACTCAGATTCAACACAAACTTACCCCAAGAGAGAGCCATCAGTGAAGTTGCAGTGAACACGTATGTTTACAAGCACATGTTCTTGTAATTGCATGAAAGCTACTTGAACCAGCTGACAAGTCCTGACTCCTAACCGTGGTCGGATTCCGATGACCTGAAATATGGAATCCTTAATCTGTAGCCACATTGGGGTTGCATAATCCAACCAACTTCTGTAGAGTATCACATAGACCATCCCTTGTCCTTCTGGTGTTTTTGGTTCTAACTTGGCTACACTTTTATCTCTGCTTGTCTTCCATGTTTTAATGTCTTTGCTCCCTCCACTTATTAATTCTTGCTTGGCTATATTCTCACCATTGCTACTATAAATATCCATGTTCTAATTGTACATGATGTATATGTGGATTGGAAAATATTATCTATCATATCTTAATGGATCATTCTAATTTTCAGCCAGTTTTCTATCAAGCCAAAGACAATGAGGGTCTTATTGATCTTGGTCTTAGCCTCAGAGCTCTTCAACCTGAAACTTATCATCCACCATCACATTGTATATATCTATCTCCATTAATTTTTAAATTTTATTTCCTTCAATATATTACATTTGCTAATTTCTGTTACACTTTTATGTGTAGTGGTGAGCTTGGAGGGATATGATGATCTGATAGATTGGCCTCAGGCTAGTCACTTGAACTCAAGCGTCATAAGTTCGAGAAATGTACGAGAAGACTGTAATGATCAGGAAGCAGAAGGAGTGCAGAGCAAGGAGAGGTGGGCTTATGTGAAAGTTAACATGGATGGGATTGTTATTGGCAGAAAAGTTTGTCTACTTGATCACAGTGGCTACTCAAGTCTTGCATTTCAACTAGAAGACATGTTTGGTAGGTACAAATAGTCTTCAATATACAATTATGCTGATTGTTTCACTAGAAGCAAAGTAGTAAGTAGTGTTTACTCATTGTTTTCAGGTAGACAATCTGTATCCGGGTTGAGTTTGTTCCAGGTTGGATCTGAATTCTCACTTTTCTACAAGGATAGAGATGAGAATTGGAGAACTGTTGGTGATGTTCCATGGAGGTAAAATACATGCTCATAATTTGTCACTTACAGTTTGATATTGAACCATGTTAGTCACTGAAGCTGGGTATTGCAATGCAAACAGGGAATTCGTAGAATGCGTGAAGCGGCTAAGGATTGCTCGAAAGAACAACTGAGCCGATCTTCTTCCCGGTTCTGTCAAACTTTAACTGATTTACTTCTCTTGTTTATGTAATGTGCAACAATGTTTTAACACTACTGTTCTTGTCACACTAAGTGAACACAAGCAGACTTGCACCAGAAAATTATTAGTGAGTTGTCAAGTGGGACTAAAAACATTCTTGTGTGCATGTTACAAGGCCCCAAAGGTCAGAAATATATTCTAAAAGATCAAGATCAAGCTCAACTACTTTTGTATGTTTATATCACAGCAACTCAAAGCCTAGTAATAGTTTTAGAACATAATGGACCAAATACATACCGACAAAGATTGAAGCCAAACAACTGTGACTCAGATTATCCTACCATTTAAGCTTAAAAGACAGCTAGAATCTCTATACAGATTGACTAATATATATATTGATTGGTGGACTCTTCCCCTATAATCACGCCGCACAGTTGAAGACACCTTTTAAGTCATTGGTCATTGTCATATAGATATAATTAGTCTCCTAACCCAGAAAACGATACTTTGAAATAGGATTGAGCATAAAGATGAGCATAAGGCCATAAGATTATGGCATGAGCTTCTGCATATGGACAAAGGTAGAAACAGTTCTAGTTTTCATGAACTGATTTACTTCATTAACCTACAAGAACGAGATACAAAAGGTCTCTAATTACCAAAGAAAAGATACAAAAAGGTCCAGAATAAGAGCATGAAAACATTCCCTCACATATATACCAACTATTCAAGACCAAACTCATGCAAGCTCAAGTTAACAATGCTCTTATGCCAGACCAACCTCTACCTAGCTACAACAAATAACAATTAAACGTAGAAAATCCGGGTCATATTTTCACTCGAGACTGAAGACTGAACCAAACCCAAACAGCAAGCTTCACAAGTGGAATGATTTCAATTCAACACTGTCTAGCAATCTCAAACAGCAGGTGTGAACAACCTGTCCAAAGCTTCGGAGATATGCCTCATTATTGGTCTTCTTTCCGGACTGCTATGGACGCAAGCCATTGCAATCTTCAAAACTGCGATAATCTCTTCTTCCATTTCGACATCTTGCATGAGATGTGGGTCTAAGACATCCAAAAGTGGCTTTTTGTCATCAATGCAGAGCTGAACCCAATGAACTAGGTCCATTTCTGAGGAACCTACTTGGACTAGCGGCAATCTTCCAGTAATCATTTCAAGTAATATCACCCCATAGGAATAGGCATCCCACTTCTGTGATGGCTTGACCACTTTCAGAGCTTCTGGAGCTTGATAACAAGATCCCAGATTACTAGACGAACAAACTACAGCAGATTCAGTGGATGCACTCTTTTGGTGCCTTTCTTGTGCTTTGTCTATGGTGGCCATTCGGTTGGATTCCAGAATCGGGGTACCTCCAGCTATATTGGCAAGGCGACCTAGTCCAAAATCAGAAATCTGTGGCTCCATGTTCTGCCCAAGAAGTATGTTATTCGGTTTCAAGTCCCCATGGACATACTTTTTGGGGCTGAACTCATGCAGATAAACCAACCCTTTCGCTATTCCCTTCATGATTTGCAGCCGAACAGACCATGACAGTGGCGTAAATTGTAGCATTCCTGGCTTCCCTGAAAACATCACCAAATAATCAGATCAACAAAACAGCACAATGATAATCAAGCTTAAGTGCAAACAACCTTAATATAGTCAATTTACCGTGAATGGCGGCAGCAAGGTTTCCATTAGGTACATAGTCATATATGAGTAGCTTTTCATCCACAGACCAATAGTAAGCCCTTAGTGTAACGACATTGGGATGCCTTAGCTTTCCGATTGCTTCTACTTCAGTCTGAAATTCCTTGAATCTCTGAGAGCCTCCTTCACCCAATCTTCTCACTGCTAAAGTTAGTCCTTCTTCAAGCACAACTTTATAAACAATCCCAATTCCGCTTTTGCCAAGAACAAAAGCAGAAGCCTTAAGAAGCTCATCCAGATCAAAAGCTACGGCTGTGTCCAGTGCCACTAAATCATACTGCTCCATATTTTCGGATAAAGTGTCCGAGTCATCTTTCCTAAAACACAAGAACTCTTTCCTCCCCTTCCCACCCTTCGCAAACCCATAACCATTTTCATCCTTAACCTTACTACAAGAACAAATCCTTGAATAGCAATACGAGAAAACCAGCCCGACAAGGCATATACCAATTACATCACCCACAACTATTGCAATCACAGCACTCTTACTCAGCCCTTTCGACCTCTCACCGTTTCCACCATTATCATCCTGAGGGGGGAAGTTATCCGGCAGAAACGGAACCGGTGCAAATGCACCGGGAGTTTCTGAAGAACAAGGGTTCTTCAATGGAGGGCCACATAGACCAGGGTTCCCTATAAAGGCAGTTGGTCCTCTATTCATCAGAGCACCATTTTGGGGTATAGCACCACTCAAATTGTTATAAGTAAGATCAATGTAGACCTTTTCAGGTAGATTTCCAAGCCTAGCTGGGATTACACCAGAAAACTGATTATGAGACAAATCAACAGTACCTTGCAAGCTAGACAAGTTCCCTAAATCACTAGGAATAGACCCATTGAACATATTAAAAGAAAGATCAAGCTTCTCCAAAGAAACCAAGCCAGTCCCAAACCCATCAGGCAGAGACCCAGTGAAATTGTTCTCACTAAGATCCACACTTCTCAGTCTCTTGCACTCTACAATTGATGAAGGCATTGACCCATTGAACAAATTCTGTGACAAATCTAAGTTCTGTAGATACTTAAGCTTACCAATAGCATTAGGCACAGACCCAGAAAATGAATTCCCATAAAGAACCAAACTTTGCAACCCCAGAGCTTCAAACAGCTCAATGGGAAAGGACCCATGTAGCTTATTGTTCCTCAAATTCACATGGCGGAGCTCAGAGAGAGTCCCCATGGCTGAAGGAAGAGACCCTAAAAGCTTCTTCTTTGGAATACTAAGGGACACGACTCTCTGCTCTTTGCATGTAACACCATTCCATGTACATGGGTTTGCATCAGAAGAGTTCCAATTACTCAAAGACCCTTCTGGGTCTTGTGTAATTGATTGCTTGAATGACAGGAGTGCTTGGCCTTCTTCATTTAAAGAGCTCACTAGGCAATGTGAGTTGCATAAAAGAAGCAGAAACACCAAACCAAAGTTGAACATGGTCTGAACAACAACAACAAAGCTAGGAGAGTTCAAAAGTTGTTACCTTTTTGTGAGCTAGAAACTCAGTTGAGACTTGAGAGAGACAACGGAGTTGAAAATGTGAAAGCTTTGAGAGTGACGGAGAAGAAGAAGAAGGAGAGAGCGTTTGTGGGACGCTAGTTAGGCTCAGCAAGCAAGAAAGACATTGGGAAATAGAAGCACTACTTTGAGAAACTAAAGCCAAGTGAGTGCCAAGAGAAAATGGCAAAAGAGAAGGCTGTAGTGGGAATCCATAGACTATTGTCACTAGTCACTACCATACCTTGCAATTTATCGCGATATTTTGAGGGAATCAAATAAACTGTGTAAAAATACTTTGTACAGTTGTATTATATAACAGAGTATGACTAATGAGCAAGTATTGGGGAGAAAATCTGCTATTATATCTACCAGTATGGAATCCGGGAATGAATTGAAATTTAGGATTTGTATTGATTACTACATAAGAGGAGTTGCAGGCGAAACAAAGCCCATATATGTTGCTGATGTTTAATCATTAATCAATTCCCAATGCTTCTATCAAATTTGCCTACACTAAATTAAGCATACATATCCATCATCTTCCGCCTACATCAATTTCATTTCGAAACCTGTTTTACTCCGACTCCAACACCCAATCCAACCCGAACCATGCTAGCCAATTTTGCCGACCTCATTCCTCTCGCCGGCGAGATATATTGTGCTTTTGTCGATCTGCCAGGAAGCTAATTCAATATTTCCACATACGAGTTTTTGTTACTGATGAAAAGAAAACAGCAGACGACACATTTAGAGATGGTTGTGTTAGAGTTAGAGATATAGATAGGTCGAGTTAGACGTTAACGTAGGATGATTAAATGGTGTTTGCTGAGTCGACAGACATTGATAAGTGTCCAAAATTGAGAGGGAGATATGGTAATGGGGACAACATTTTTTTCCCCAAGTATTGTAGATATACAGAAATTTATGGGTTTTGTTTTGTGTTTGTGTAATTTAGTTCAATTCTCGGCTCATGAAGATCCTTTTTTTAAAGAATAACGAAATTGTATTATGCAATGGAGATGTTTACATCGGATATAAGTACTGTAGTAAACCATTGTGGCTTAACTACAACCTAGTTCTGAAATGCAAGAAACAAAAGCGTCTTTCTAGCTAAAGTATGCGCTACCTAATTACATTTTCTTGGTACATAAATACAAGTAACTGATGGGAATGAGTGAAAAAGAGACTTCATTTCTTCAATCAACGCTCCATCTACTGACCGATCTTGAACAATTGAATTGAGTGAGTTGATTATGCCAAGAGCACCCATTTCCAGAATGATGGTACGATGAATAAATCTAGCATGTGATCAAGAATGTAGGCCAAGAATTGCAGCATATAATTCAGTTGCAATAACACTAAAGCGCCCACGCATTCCTTTGGAGACAGCTAATAAAGCAAAACCAACATGGTCTCTAAGCACATCCCCTAGTCCCCTTAGGTCTGATTAAGGATCCAAAGTTCCATCAATATTTAACTTTAGAAAAGAGTGAGATGGTTTAATCCACTGCATAGGTAGGGAAGTCTGGAATTTAGACACTACTGCAACCGGATGAGTATTCAATATCTCATAGACTTGTGACACTACTTGGTTAAATAAGAAGTAAGGACCGGTATACTTTCTCTGAAAAATCTCATCACAACGTGCTTTCCAAATGGCTTTGCAAAGTGAAATAGCTAAGATCAAGTCTGATGATGACAATACTATGCATGCCTGGCGGTATAGCTAAAAAAACTCACCCATTCTTGAAATTTCAGCACCAAATTTAAAAGGAGATAATGACCAAACAACCTATGCCTTGGGACAAAACCATAAAGCATGGATTATATTCTCTGCAACCAACTGACACTGATTACATACAAAATTCGATGATGTAAATTAGCATTACATGGTAGAATTGCATGAAGAGATCTCCATAGAAATATACAAGCTTGAGGCTGCAATTTAATAAACCAGAATGATTTCCAAATCGTATCATTTCCAGCAAGAGAAGAACCAACATTGCCAGAAGAGATATTGTTAAAAGAATGAGCAAGATGATATCCACTTTTAATAATATAAGTTTCTGACTTTGTATAATGCTAGCATAACAGATCTCCAACAGGAAATATAGGTAGTGGGATAGAACCGATAACTTCCACTTCAGTATTCCAAAATAGGTGCTATATTAACCCAAAGTTCGAGCATCCAGGAGGTGTAATCAGTTGGGAGACCAGAGCATTAGAATCAATAGTTGAAGAAGAATGAATCTTAAATGATATGGGTCTAGGAATCCATAGATCATGAAAAATTCTTACTGACAGACCATCACATGTCCTCCATCGTAAACCTTTCAGCAAAAGAATTCTACCCCACAACAAAGACCGCCAAATCAAGGAGCTGGAGCGACCCATTAGAGCATCTAAGAATGTAGAATTTGGAAAATAGCGACCTTTGAAAGCCTTGATAGGGGCACCACATGCTCGAGGGCCTGGGGTCAGTATTTTTCTCGAGTCTTTGGATAAGAGGCACCACATGCCTGAGGGTCTAGGGTTAGTATTTTTCCCTAGTCTTTGGATAAGGGTTACCATAGGCCCGAGGGCTTGGGGTAAGTTTTTCCTTGGATTTTCGGATTCAAGGCATGAAGGGTCTGAGGATCTAAGGGCTTGTAGATGAAGACCAGAAAAGTCTTAGTGAGACAAGGGGAGATCCTTGTGAAAGTTTTGAAGGCTATGCAACTCAGGAATCAAAAGTACATTTATAATTTGACATTATTTGGTTATATTATATATGTTTATGTCAGGAATGTTTGGACGAGGACTTGTTGGGGGTATGAAATCCTTTCGAGAAACGAGGTGTCAAGGATACTATATAAGTATTCGATGGTTAGAAGAAGGAGTTCGAGGAATCAAGTTTATAAAGTTCAAGTAAGGCTTCTACAAAAAGAAAAAGGAATCAAATCTTGTCATACTTGATGAACGAGACAATGAGCTCGTCGTATGCGGTGTGGTTTCTCGCTTTTGATTTAACATGTTTTTAACAACTGAATATGTTTCTTTAAGTAGGATTATACTAGCTTGATAGATTTTTGTGTAATGTTAAAGGGTGACTTGGTATATTGGTGAAATTTCTTTCTCAAGACTATAGAGGCCTCGAGAAATAAATTTAGGGACATTGTGAGAGGGAAAATTTATGGGTTTTGACTAAGTTAAAGACTTTAATATTTCGGTTTGCTACTTTGTAGGGGTTAATGGTCATGCTTTAAATAGGCCCGTTTAATTCGTAGGGATTGAGGGTCATGCTTTGACTTGGTCTAGTCAAAGTAGCTTTCAATTTTGATATGCAGGTGGAAAGTGGCTGTAGTGGAAAAGTGGGAGCCCTTTCATGCGTCCTGGAATAATGGAAACTCATTCATGGAGTAGTGGATTATATGGGTCGCAAAATAATAGATGCTCATTCATGGAGTAGTGGATTATGGGAGTCGCAAAATTATGGAAGCTCATTCATGGAGTAGTGGATTATGGGGGTCGCAGAATAATTGAAGCGCATTCATGGAGTGGTAGATTTTGGGGGTCGTGGAATAATGGAAGCGCATTCATGTAGTAGTGGATTATGGGAGTCGTGGAATAAGGAATCTCATTCATGGAGTAGTGGATTATGAGAGTCGCAGAATTATGGATGCTCATTCATGGATGAGTGGATTATAGGGGTTGCAGAATTGTGGGAGCCCATTAGTGATGCATATGATTATGGGGACATGAAACTAAGGGCCTGCGAGAAAAGTGGGGATAGTGGCAGAATCAAGCGTCACCTTTATAAGTGTTTATTATAAATAGAAGATGAATAAAATTGACACATGGGATTGGATTTACTCATTATAGAATGAGAGAAGAGGATGGTAAATACGATCTAGTTTTGAATTACTTAATATCTAAGGAAAACTTTAACTTGGGCGTCAAAGTGTTTGTTCTTTTGCAGGTACCCCTCTTCTTATGGTTTTTGGTGACCCATGAGTATGAATAATGAAGAGAATGGTATTCATCCCCTCGTGATGTTTTGTGCCCCCCTGAGTTCATAATTATATTCATCGATCAAGGATCGAGCGTATGCTTTAATCAAAATAGTCTCGTGGGTGCGAAAAAGTGGACGACGAATTTTTCAACATCAACAATTGTATATGGCCAAAAGAGTTACCCTGCCACAAAACTGAGAATGAAACTGTTGACACACAATCCATAATTCTCCTCACCCATTCATTATGAAACCCCAATTTCAGACGCATGGCCTCCAGGAATCACCATTCAACTCTATCATAAGCCTTTGACATATCCAGTTTAAGAATCATAGCTCCTAAATCAGTCTCTTGTAGCCTCTTGACATATTGAGTAATTTCAAAATCAACCATCACATTATCAAGAATATTACGCTTGGAAACAAATGCACTTTGAGTTAAAGAAACCACAACTGAGAGCACTTGCTTTAAAGGATTCGCAAAAGTCTTTGCAATCAACTTATAAAGAACATTACAAAAGCTAATGGGTCGAAAATCACCAACAATAGTAGGAGCAGGAATTTTCGAAACTAAAGCTATCAAACTATGATTAAAAGCTTGGACACTACAATGTCCATTAAGGACTTGAAGAACCTCAGAACCTGACCATAATTTTTGGTAAAAGTTTGGATTAAAGTCGTCATCACCTGGAGTTGTAGAAGACTTCATGCTAAACAAGGCAGAGTCCACATCTTCATAAGAGAATGGTTGAAATAGTCTTTTATTCATAGACAAAGTCACTTTGGCAGACACTTTATACAACAAATTCTCCATGTGAAAACCATCATTGCTAGCAAACAGCTCAGAAAAGTATGAACTGAACAAACCCCCAGTTATTTGTGGGTTAGTTGTCCAAATGCCAAAAGAGTCAAACAAACCATAAATTGAATTAACTATTTTCCTTCGTGAAGCTCGTTCATTAAAAAACCGAGTGTTTCGGTCTCTAAGATGTAACCAATCTATTCGATTGTGTTGTCTCTATAACAACTCTTCTTGTTCTTGTAAGTTGTCATATTGTGCTTCCAAGTTAGTGACAACTTCATAAAAATCAGCAACATCTGGATTCTGATATGTTTTATTTTGAAGATCGTTCTTCGTCGACTAAAATAAGCACTAGCTTATTAGTGTAGATATTTTAATTTTTTTGATAAAAAAGAAATACAAACAAAGAAAAGAGACTCACAAGCTAAAACCCATAACATAACTTTCATCAAACATATCAAATTGGAGGGCATTTCAAGCACAATCAGGAACTATATGGTCTCAAAGTGGAAGATGATCTGAGTAGTGATCCCAACCGGTTAACTTGTTAGCAACAAAATTAGATTCTCGATAGACATGACGAAAGCTAGCTCCATCAAACTCGACAACAAGACATCAAAAATCATTAAGGATAGTTCTCTCCGAAGAATAATGCAAGCACCTCTAATACAATTTATTAGTGTAACTATGTAAGTTTAACTTTTTTCTAGACCATTTTTGAAAAGCGATGTCAGGCGAACTCACATTTGAGCGTAACGAGTTAGACCATCTCCAACAGTTTCCCCAAACTTTTTCTAAAATGGGGAAAGCAAAAGCCAAATTCTCCAAAAAAAATTTGCTCCAAATCCAACAGGTTCCCCATTTTAGAGACTTTGACATTAATTACAACAATAAAATATCCTATATATATACTAATTATAGTAAAATAAATGTTTTATCTTCTATTATTGCCATATAATATTCAATATATATTGTTTTCTTTTTTGAAGAATGTGAAATATTTATGATAATGCTAATTTCAAGAAATTTGGGGAATGAAGGCTTTGCTGCAGATTTGGGGAAGCCACTCTATGTTTTGCTCTCCTTCTCTATTTTGGGGAATGAGATGGGGAAGCTGTTGGACCAAAAACAAGGCTAATATTCTTCAAATTTAAGAATATCAAGAAAATATGGAAGCTGTTGGAGATGCTCTTAGAGTGAAATGCAAGAAAAAGAGAGATGGAGCCACCAAATGCATATTAGGACAGTGATGATTATTCCACACTGGTTACGAACCGGTTAGAGAACATAAACATAAACATCATTATAGTGCGGAGGAGAGCCTTAACAATGAGATCATATAAAATTCCTCGGGAAACACCAACCCAAACAGTCCAATACAGATTTCCATAATTAGAAAAGGATAAACTAAACCATGCAAAGCTCTACAAAATGACGAGATAAATGATGACGGAAAATACAACAATCACGAGATGACAAGAAATTGGGAGAGAAATTGGCATGTGAACGTAGAGACTAGAGAGTAGCCGTTTGTCAGTGGAGTACTGCCCCCACTTTTCTAGACTTAGACTGGTCACTGTGTGAGTGAAGGCCTTTACTGTACATAATTTATGGACACCAGAGAATTAGAGGAATTTGTTTATATTCTGAGGGCCTTGCAATGTAAATTAATAAAGTTTAAAGTGGCTTTTTCAAGGGACATTTTCTGTTCTCCGTGAATGGTTCAGTGTACAAAATACCAGGTTGTCTCCCATCTTTATTTTTCATCTGGGTAACTAGTAAATAAAGTGGGAGGGAGCTAGAGACTAAACAGAGGTAAAGGCCAAACAAGTCCAGCAAGGCTCCAGCTGCTAACAGTAAATAATAATTAAGGGGGTCCTCTTTGTCTGTGTATATACTGTGAAAACAGAACTGACATCTGTAATTTCTGTAAAAGGACATTTCTGTTTGGAATTTTGCTATTCTTTTATTGCACCTGCATGATCAGATAGCTAGAGACTTCTGATGTTTGTTTTCGTTAATTGTTGAGCTTTTATGTTGTTTGGAGATAAAATGGTGGCAAAATGTGTTACTATTCCAACTCGCTCTATGTTATTTATTTAGAGATTATTGAAGGGTGATTTTTGTTTTTAATATCTAGTTAACCTTAGTCCAAAAACAGATCTGTTTTTTTTTTAATTATTATTAGCAAACATCCGCACGCTATGTGGTGATAAAAATGGGAGTCTTAGAGAATAAAAATATATTTATAGCAGTTTTTTTTCTTTTTTAGATTTCATTTTTATCCTCCTTTTTTTTTATTATTAAAAATAATTTTAAAAGTTTATAAATTAGTATGTCCAAACTCATTCACGTCTGATTTAGAGATTATTCAACAAAACAAAACAAATTTGTTTGTGCTGAATTCAATACATTGCTGTTTGCAGTGTTTGAACCAGAGGAGCGAAAATGGCGGTAAATATTTTGGGCTTTTAGCGCCTTATTACGTAGCCAAACCAAAATTTAAGACCCATATTCAAAGCCCATAACGATATAAAACTTGGGCCGATGACTCGGATTTGAATCAGCAAACCAAAACGACGCCGTTGTCGGGACGAGTCAAATTTCACAGTGAAAGAAAGAAAGAAGAAAATGAACGATGGAGAAAACGTAGCAGAAGGAGTTAGCAGAAAACGACAGAAGCTCATCGTATGAGTATGAATATAGGAATCAGATCACTCGTCAAGCTCTTCACTCAACTACGACTCAGTCTGTCCTCTACCTCTCTGGCGGCGCCACCCAGGTCTTTCTCTCTGTAACCTTTTTTTTTTCCGATGAAAAACTCGTCGTAACTAACCAAACTCCGGCTAATTCAGGCCGTCGCGTGGCTGCTTTCCGTTCCCGGAGCATCGAGCACGTTTCTCGAGACCGTCGTACCTTATTCTCGAATCTCCATGATCCAATTGTTCGGCAAGGTTCACAATTTTTAATAATTTTTTCAATTTCAGTTATCAATTTATTATACTGATGAAGATTTTGAAGATGATTGCTTTGTTGTTGTTGTTGTTGTTGTTGTTGTTGTTGTTGTTGTTGTTGTTGTTGATTCAGATTCCGGTGAATTTTTTCGGTCAGATCACCGCCGAAGAAATGACCCTTTTGGTTTATAATCGAGCTCTCAAGCTCTCCTCACAAGGTTAGAGATCATTTAGTTATGAAATTTAGAGATGTAAAATTTGATGAATATTGTGATAATTGGAGCTGTGTTTAACAAGAAGTAGCTACATTTGAATTCAGAGGTGTGAATTTGGTTGTGTATTTTGGAATCGGTTGTCCTGTTATTGGTGTGGGGTTCACTGGTTCTTTGGTTACCTCACGACCGAAGCTCGGTGATCATTGGTATGCACTTTGGATGAACATTTATTATATTAGTGATGATCCTTAATTTTGGCTATGCGGCTTAGCTTCTACATTTTGATGTGATATGTAGGTTTTATTTGTCGACGAGGACATCAGACAAGCTTTCAGTATTAACAGTGACTCTTTCCAAGGTGTTTGTCTGATTTTTTTGCATTTCGAATATAAAATTTAAAGTCTTGCATTCCCTTATGTTGATTTTTCGTCGTTGTAGGGTTTGAGGAATCGAGAGGAAGAAGATATGGTTGCAAGTCATCTTGTACTCAATGTGTGTATATATGATTGCATTTCCTAATACACTTACAACAGCTTGATTACCGAATTGGGAAGTTAGGGAAAGAAGTGCTGCTAGGGACATAGTAGATTTAAACTTGTGATCTTATTAATAGAAAGTGAATAAATAGCACTGATCCTCTTATTCACTTTTATTTTCTTGCAGAATGTAACTTGAGTAAACTCATATTTTAAACTTGTTTCTTATGCAGCCTTTCTATCAATTTGGTTACAGGCAATTGCAAATGCGTGCAAAGTTCCAGAAACATTTGTTTCAGACCTCACTGAATCTGAAGTACCTGATGAATGTGAAAAGCAGTTCAGTGAAGATGAAGAATTACAGCAGCTTATAACTGGGCAAATATGCTTCAAGGTTTATCCCTTTTCAAGTGGTATGTTTTAACCTTTAGGTTCAATACACTGTTATAAGGGGGTGTATCGTTGTGATCCTCAATTTATGTGCATAATGCTTCGTTTTTTTCGAAATGTATCTCAGAGCCATCTGCACCAAGTGCAGAGTGAAGGATAATATTGTCTGGTTCTTTCAATCCATTACATGAAGGTCACTTCAAGCTGTTGGATGTTGCAACCAGGTAGGACATCTTTGCACTATTGTAATTCTTCATTATGTCTCTTTTTCCAGATCATTATTGTTTTTTTGGGGGTCTCACTGCTGAAGTTCACCAAGTTGAGTTGCAGCTGGGTTATATTATTTACTCTCTGTTTCACTTCTCTCTTACTCTCCCTGTGCTTCTCTGTCTCAGTTTATTCTGATATGGTGGCAAATTTTCTGTGACTGAGTAGATTTCAATGACGCTGTTTGCATCATGTCTTACAGTTGTTACCTAATATATGCTTCTCTTCTGGGTCTTCAAGGCTATATAGACACATAATTAAACACATGTATATACATATATTGTTTTGATGGGCATATGCATTACTGTAGATGAATAATAGATAAAGGTTTCAAGCAGATCATGATCAATCTAATCCTTCTAATGGTATTACTGTATTAGGATCTATAGTGAAGGCATTATTAGTGACAAGTATACCTATCCAGAGCTTAACTTTGTCTCCCTCCTGGAAATTCTTTAATTTAAGCCTTCCAGAATGAGCATACTATGTACTTGATTTTTATTAGAATCATATAAATCAGAATGAATGTATATTACTCTCATCAGCCCACTCATTTTCACACAGCATTTGTGGTGACAGTTACCCATGCTTTGAGCTCTCTGCAATCAACGCTGACAAACCTCCACTTTCAGTATCACAAATCAAAGGTCGTGTCAAGCAGTTTGAAAAAGTTGGTGAGGCTGATTACATTCTGTAATTTTTTTATTTTTCAAGGGAATTTGGAGGGATAATAAGTTATGATGTGGGTGGATGGGCAATATTTTTAAGGAAACTATCATGTTATATATATGAACCACATAAAGGACTCTCTATATTCTTTAAGGTGCAATGTTACCAGAATTTGTAGAGGAGAGTTCTTCTTGAGGTATCAATAAGATTTCCTGTGTTTTCTAATATTTAAGCCATAACTTTTGTCCTTGATTGTCAGGAAAAACGGTAATTATATCCAATCAGCCATATTTTATAAGAAAGCTGAACTCTTTCCAGGCAGTGCTTTCGTGATTGGTGCTGACACAGCAGCAAGGCTGATCAATGTATGTTATTTAAGTGCATATAGTTATCCTTTCAAGGAAAAAAAAATGTGAGCCATTATAATACACTGAACCATATTCCCACTTAACATGCACAAATCACGCCATCTCATAGTTAAACTTAGGATCATAATGTTAGTCTTCCTGACTTCTGATCTGTTAAATTTGCATTTGATATATGACTTTTGAAGTTTTGTATTTTACTTTCTTTCAGACCAAATACTATGATGGGGACTACAGAAAGATGTTAGATATACTTCTTGGATGCAAGAAAACAGGGTCCACGTTTCTTGTTGGCGGTCGTAATGTAGATGGTGTTTTCAAGGTGTGCTGGCATGTTAGAAGCTGGTAACTCTAGTTTAAGCTTAATGAAAGTGCTCATCTCTGTTTCACATTACTTCTCAGGTTCTTGAGGATTTTGATGTTCCAGAAGAGCTAAGAGATATGTTCATTTCAATTCCACCGGAGAAGTTTCGGATAGATATATCCTCCACTGAGATCAGGAAAAAAACTTGGAAATTTGACTTTAGCGTACAACAGTTAATTGTGAAAAGTATTGTTGACCTTGTGTACTATGCCTGAAATAAAATGAGCTTAAAGAGTATTCATATGCTATGCTCATTATACAGAAAAGTTATATTGTGGGCTGTGTTTTAAATAGGATATACATCGTGGCCAATGGCCGGTGAGATTTGCATCTTAAGCTATCTTTAATTTACAGGGATACAGTTGGATGCCATTCTTTTTCAACTTTGTATTCAATGATTCTCGATCCTCATTCTTTGGTAATATAGGGTGAAGGGCATCTAGCTATAGCTAGTGCCATTGGTGGGATGAGCTTTTAGTAGTTGATGACTTGATGTATGCTCTTGGAAAAATTTCAACCACTGAAACTATGGTTTCAGATAAGAAAGAAGTTTCTTTGAAAATATCTACATTCACTCCATCATCTGTTCGAACTTGAAGCTAGTTTTATCTGGGAAATAAACTAGCTAGTAAATCAGAGGAGAAATAACAAAAAGAATCTTTACATTGTTCTGTATCTGAATGTAACAATACAATCTTGCATGTGCTACACTATTTGTTTCTTCAATGCTGAAAAAGTTAGCTCTCTAGTACTGCAGGTCCGTCTGTTTCTGATGCAGGAAGAGAGGATGAACTCAAGCCCCGCAGCCTCCACCGCAACCACCGGCGGCGCAAGCGGTTCCGTATGTATCGGTGTGGGTGGTATCGGAGGGCTTATCGTCTTTAGGCATACCGTCCGAACATGAGAAGATGATGGCAGAAACAAGAGCCAAGGTGACCAAAGCTGCCCAGAAGAGACACACTGCAGGACTGATTGAACTACTCTTACTGCCCAAGTCTTCCCAAATAACCCTCGCCATAGATATATATATATATATATATTTGGCTTCAATTCCCTCCTAATTTTTTGATTTTTTTCTGGGTTTCTTTGTCTCTCTCGCTCTCAATTCTCTGTCGTGTTTGTGCACGTCCGTGACTCTCTCTATATATAGAATCAGGAGTCAAAGGCTTTTGATAGGGTGACCAGCGGCCTCTAAACTTATCGAAAAGACGTGTTTCTTTTCTTACATGCCAAAGGAACCGTTGCAGGGACCTCTGGGATAGGTTTCAGACCCCATACCGTGTTGGAAGGGTGTTCGATCATTTCATTTTCATATGTAATTATGGTCAACCCTGTGTTGTATACATTATTACTATTAATCCACAGCGATGAGTTGGGATTCTGTCAATGGATAATGATCCGGCCTTGTTTACTGACTAAGCTAGCTAGGGAGGAAGACCAGTCTGCATGCTTGAGAGAATATTGATTAAGCTAGGGAAAGGGCCGGCCGGGTTCGCTAGCTAGTACTAGTACACAACAAGTCAACAAAACAATTGAATGTCCACCAATCCATGGCTATTTTTTGTACTCTCATCAGTTTTTATGAGTCAAGACATGCTACCTTTATTGATTTTTAATAAAATTCTTTTTGTTTCATTTTCTAATATTCACTAGCTAATCAATGATCGATGGCGGATGGGTTAATTAGTTTTACTGTAATCTCGACATCTCATATGTTCGTCTTTACTTAATTTGATCGAGTTGTACGTAAGGGGGTCTGCTCATGCGTGCATGCATTTACGTGTACATACATGATCGTGTGGGCGGCTAGTCAGTAGTCACAGGTGAGTGAGGTGACTACCGATTAGGTAGGACTCGCGTGAGGAGTGTTTGTCTGTTTGATGTGTCGTGTTTGATGATTAGGGTTTGGCCGGAGTCGGAGTTACAACTTTTCAGGGATTGACGTCCATCGGTCCAGACAGCCAGACTATCATTACTTCGGTGCAGCGTGGGCTAGCTGCAGTGTTACAGGCTTTTAGTCTTCTCTTCTTTTTTTTTGGCGGAGATTGCGGCGGCTTGGTAGACTTGTTGATTAATGGGGTAGAACTATGGCCTTCATCCAGCCAAGATCAACTCGATCTGATTCTCTAGAATTGACTGGGTAGCCCTAATCGTACCTTTTGTACCTCTAACGCGAGGATCAAAATTTTAGGTCCGCCATAATCTTTTACGTACGCAGTACATTAATTTATAGATAACACTTGATTCTATTATAGACCGATGATCATAACGAGAGGCATGCATTCATATGCATTTCTTTATCGATGGATGCATGCATGCATGCAAGCAACTGAACTTGCAATGTTGAATATGAGAACGGAACAAATCGATCGTAAACAGTGATGCGAGTAATTTGTAATAATGAAATAGTTGGCATGCCATACCAAAGATCGATGGAATGAGCTAGGTTTGTAGCCGTGTGAGTAAGCAATTAGGTCACTGGTTTATTTACTGAACTACTAACTTTGTTTGTAATCTGCGGGTAAATACGTACGTAGTTGCTTGCACGTTGAACTTGCAATGTTGGGATATGAGAAAAGAACAAATCGATTTGAGCAAACAGTGATTTACGTGATTCGTAATAATGAAATAATTTGCATGCCATAGTGTCATACCAAAGATCGATGGAATGAGAGTGAGTGAGCAATTAGGTCACTGGTTTATTAAATTGACAAAGTACTAACTTTGTTTGTAATGTGCGGGTGGATGCGTGTCGCGTATTCACAATCTAATCACATGGATTTGGATTGAATGGAAGCTATATATTGGTTACGTCAGTCACTCGACGTCAAAATCACATGGGTCTTCTCGACAAACTTCTTCTTCTCCGATAAAGGTTTTCCATATCTGTCTCTGCATTATTTTGGAAGTTAATTGGTAGAGTAACTAGTCACAAAGCTAACAATCCAGCTATATTCACATGCAAAACTGCCAAAGGATATACATAGAAATAGTATATATGTACATACTATTATACTTGATCAGTCCCGGCTGATTATGCTAAGAACATCCATATTTATTGATAAATACGAATTTTTTTGACTCACATTTAAGTCACATAACCACATTTTTATCAAATTTTCTACATAATTTCATCAAATTTTGATGATGGTTTGAACTTACATAATCATGATTTTCTACATATAAACATTAATAGTTTAAATTACACAGGTTATAGTCTGTTTATTAGTTTGATTATCTTAAACATCATTAAATTACAGATAAAATTTTACAGAAATAATCTATACATTAATATCTAGAACCTGAACTGTATAGATGTAATTATATTTTTTTTAAAATGAGTTAGATAAAAAAAATAAAAAAATCTGTATTTTTCAAATAATTGGAGACGTCCTTACCTGATTATTTCTCTATATATATTTGGTGGCCGGAGTGAGGTGCACGCAGATAAGGCCCAAAATCCCTGCCCTACGAGTATACGTGGTTCATAAATTTACGGTGATCGCACACTTGCAACAAAAACTGTTGCTCTGAATTCACTTCCCTATGAAGAAGAAGAATTATGAGAACAGGAAATTAAGAAAGCTATCGGCTTGGAATTTTGTTTCACAATACGTCGATGTTCGATCAGCAATGTAAGAAATTCTCTTCTTTTTTTTCTTCTTTTTCTTCGCTTCTCATATATACAAACCTGCCCGTATTTGCCACGTTGATGTGTGCCGCCGTGTGTGTTGATGAACATGAAACGTGGATACCCTCCTGGAGTTGCCTGGGAATATTTATTTATTTATTATGGGAGAAAGTGACGAATTGGAATGGGTTAATTTATAGACCGCAACCACACTAGCAAATTGATATAAAAATTCAGAAGTTGACCGGTTACACATGGTTTCAGCCAGAATCAGCCGATATAATTAGATTACGAGAAATACCAACTTGTTTTTTTTTTCGATAAGGAATACCGACTTGTTTTGTTCTGTCTTTCCCAACAAAACAACAATGTCATGGTACGCTTTATCGAAGAAAATAGAAAAACAATCTCGTGCTCCAATAGTTTGTTTATTTTTTATCACACCTCAGGAGGAGCTACCTTACACTATATATTACTAATACTCTAAAACTGTTATTATTCTTCATTCTAGCTTCTAGGTTTTCCTTCTGTTGTATCTCGAGTTCATCTTGATTGCCTCTCTGTTTGTTTCTTCTCTCTTGTATCACTGAGATTCTATATCATGCATAAAAGTTTGAGAAGCCAAACGCAAGTCTCAGAAATACCTAGCCAAGCATACGATTCCCGACATCACGATGAAGACATTTCTTTGCTTCATGAATCTCATAATCAACCACGGATCCAACAAGCTTCTTGGAATTCAGCCGAAGATGAATGTTTTCAAGATATATTTGATGGATTACCAAATCTTCATCCACTTGATAACATTTGTTCAGACAATAAGTTATCTCTATCGCCCTTGGACATGAGAGAATCACCAAGAAGAAAAACCAAATCCACTAATCAGGTTATTTAACTACATAGCTCTTTCTTCTTCTTCTTCTTCTTCTTCTTCTTCTTCTTCTTCTTCTTCTTCTTCTTCTTCTTCTTCTTCTTCTTCTTCTTCTTCTTATTATTATTATTATTATTATTATTATTATTATTATTATTATTATTATTATTATTATTATTATTATTATTATCATCATCATCATCATCATTTTTGTTGTTGTTGAAGTTAATCGTCATCTCATGTGATTTTTTCTCTATTCTCTTGCTTAGGATGATGAAGTAGTAATATCGGAATCTATCCGAAAGAAAAGAACGCGTTCAGCAGAACAAAATGAAGTGCATAACATGTCTGAGAGGGTTAGTATCTCTTTTGTTATAGCTAGTTGTTCTAATCACATTCTTATTGATTGTGATGTAATGCTTAATTTTAAGTTATTTTGTTCTAGCAGAAACGAAGAAATAAGATAAAAGAGAGGATGAATGCGTTACAGGAACTCATACCAAATTGTAACAAGGTACGTAATTCCTATTAATTTCTTCTGCTCATAATCGATCTAGGTTCGAATGGAAGTATGCAACATGTTTCACATAGGTAGCAATGCAACCACGTGTGCGATTTCAAAACTACAGAAACATACTATGCAATAAAACCTGACGCATGCATGATGCATGCAACTCTCAACCTAGCTCTAATAACTTATATAAATGTTTGTCCGGATCAATATGCTCGTTTTTTTTCTTTGATATATGCTTTCTATCACATTCTTTTGCTCACTGAAATTGTATGAATAGTCATAAAAAAATGAATGAATGAATCTAGGCCTATATATAGTACTCGAGCTTTTTAATGTATATAGCACATTAGTACTATGAGGCTGGTCAAATATCTTTGTCTACTTTCGTAGGATGGATCCGTAAAAGTTAACCACCCGGTGTTGTTTGGTGTCTCAGATGCTTTATAATTATCGATCATCGATCTCCCCAGAACCATGCATTTGTTTCTTTCTCATATATTAAATTGGTATAACTACTAAACCAGCTGTATGGCTTCATGAATTTCAGTTCGACAAAGCCTCAATGCTGGATGATGCCATTGAATATATTAAAGTCATGAAGCTTCAAGTTCATGTGTGTATTCTCTTCTCCTCATAACAGGGTCTTTCAATTCTCTTTGTTTCTCGAACGTACTCGGTTTCATATCCTTATCTTGATCAAACTCAACTTCTCTGCATGGCATGCAAATATTTATAGATATTAAGAGTTTAAGACCGAGTTAGCTATTAGTACGTACGTACGCATATGAATTAATTGTCCTTAAATCGAACTATCGAAGGTTGTTACTGGTGTTTAATTTGACTGGCAGCATTGTGGAAAACACGGTCTCAAATGAGTTACATTTTCAAAGACTTAAGTAGTGACTAACTCGTTGTACTCTGCATGTTATTGTTTGATGTGTCAGATGATGTCCATGGCTAGAGAAGCTATGTGGCGGACTGGTTGTCAAGGAATAACAAACACTCCACAAATGATACCTGAATCTTCTACGCCTTCAATGCCAATGGAGTTCGGAATGGGAATGGGATTTGGAATAGGGATGGGAATGGTTAATATGTTCTGTTATTCAGAAGGAAAATGTCATCCTCTTCCACAGTTTCAGAGTACTACTACCAATCCATGCTCCAGGTTGTCTTCATTTTCTGGACCAAGATCACCTGTTCCATTCCCTCAATTCCAAGCAGCAGCACCGCCGTCTTTCATGGCTAATTCACAAGTAGTACCATCAGATGCTACAGCATCCAGTAGTAGTAATACTGTTCAACCACAACTGATGCCAAAAGACTTCCCTTACACATTTAGTCCTAGTACGTCTCAGTTCTCAAGGGACACGAACCACAATCATGAGGTGCCAATTCAAAAGCCACGTCAATAAAATTTCTAAGCTTTTATATCAAATGCATAGAAACACCATACGAGTATTTTGATTTCCTGAGTTGATAAGACTATGGAATGGTTACGAAAGTCACATGCTAAAAAAGAAAAAATTAAAACGGATCGAAAAAGAAAGTACGATTCATTTCGAAAAAGAGAAGACGATGATTTCGAGATTTTCACTTTTACAAATCCAGCTTATGTTTTCGCCCATTTGTTTTCTGTATATTCTCTCTTTAATCAGTTCTTATGTTTTTCACATTTCTTCACTCATTAAAGTTCGATCAGTTGAGGGCCGGGTTTTCTCAATTTTCAATCACATTTCGATAATCCAACCGTTAAAATGTTTAGTCGATTAGATCCTCGTGAATAGATCATTTCTAATTAGAGAAGTGCTAAATAATTGTACGTCCATAAAATCTTAGTTCTATTTGACTTTTAAATGGAAACTTCGGATAGTTATATGATCGCGCTGTTTTATGGCTCCAGTTGGAACTCTAACATACAATACACTGAATACAGATGACATGTATCCACTATACAATGACAACAATATTGGAACTCATGTATTCTAACGCACCGAAGAAAACAAAATAGTACACTTAATACACTAAATACAGTTCGGAGCTCGATCTCTTTCAGGCTTAATTGGCCAGTTTTGGAATGTACTTGTACGTAGTTAAAACCATTCAGCTAGTTTCTTGATAATTGCATATTTCTGCAATTTTATTAATTTTATTGTGCTTAATTATTTTTATTATTTAGTTCAATTGTCTTAGTCCCAGCAATATTAATTTGTTTTAGTGTTTTATAGGTAGTTTGAGTGAATAATGAAAAAAGAAGGAAAAACAAAATTTAAGCTGAAATCGTGAAATTTGTCTTTACAGATCAGTTGACTTTGATAGAGAACTAGGAACAGTGCAGGACGAACCAGATGGTGATTTTTATATGCATTGAAATTCCCAGATTGCTAGTTTCCACAACATGCATATTGCAGATTGTAATTTGGATGTCTTTAGAAGAAGTTATGACCGATTTAATCCATAGAGCGAGGTCAGTCTGCTCGGAAATCTGACTTTTGAATGAAATTTATGTTTCGATGCCCTAATCACACTGAGAAACTTGATGAGGAATTTGTGGTTGAATTGATATTCTCATTTAATAAGAATGTGGCTGGTGAAAACGTAATGACCCGAACCGAAAATGGTATGCTAATTGGTTTGACTCGCGAGATTCACGAATAATCGCAGTTTATCGTAATTAGTCGAAATTGTAGACTTGTTTACGACTAAATTATCAGCCGAGAATTTGAGATGAGTTCCTTCACGAGAGTTGTAGTGTACTTGATTTCGAACTCGTAAGAGTTTCCGGAGGATTATTTCGAATTACGAGGAATAAGTTATGATTATTTCCGACAGTTGAATTTAGTCGTGTTTATCCGTTTTGGTTTCGATTCATTTTGGACCGTCGATCGTTTTCGGATGTACGTATAAATATCGGAATAGTCGTAAAATTGTCGGAAGTCACATTTGGAAAGTTTGACCTTGACCACGTTGACCAGCGTTGACCTTCGTTGACCCCATTTCCGGCCACCTCCGGCCACAATCTTGGTGATCGAGATCGAGCGTTTGGCGAAGGATCTTCTGCCGGACCTCAGGCTAGCTTTGCTCTGTGAGTGGACATTTATTTACACTGTTGTAGCGAGTTCTTGATTTCAGTATTTGTTTCCAGTACAATGTTCATATTATTTATCGTTTGAAGAGTATTGTTTATTTTATCGGTGATGACATTTATTTATTTAGCATCGATGCATTGGCTACGCGGCTGATCACCGGTAGTTCATCTATTAGGCTTGAGAGATTCGCTTGATATGCCGACTAGGCTTGAGAGATTCGCCTAGTTTATCACCATCGAGTTTGAGAGATTCACCCGACTTGCTACTCTGGCAGGGAAATCCGCTGGAGTGGCGATTTTTATGTACTTAAGAACTCGCATTATTTTTATGAACATATAAATGGTGAAAGGCATATGATTATTTTCGTCCACTCACTCTAACGATTTTATTTGCCTTTCCTATGGGCTTTACGGTTTCCGTTGCCCAGTTTGCAGTTTGGGTTCCAGTGTTGCACGTCATTGGTGGAGGCATAGAGTTTGGATCACTCTTCAGTTTCTCTAGGTTTCTTGTTTGACCTACTCGTTGTAAATGTTGTATATAGGCGTCGCTCTGAGTACTTATACTGTGTTTCAGTAGAGTATACTCCTGAATAATTCTAGATTTTTTGTAAACCTTTGAGTTTATTATATATATGTTGTTGAGAAATCCAGATGGGGAACGGAGGTCCACGGTTTGGCTTTTGTGGAATATTCGAAGTGTATTTCTTTGCAAGTTCTAAGAATGGTTCACGTATTTCAAAGTAAACTCTGACAATTTTTTTTAAGGTCGTGTTTTCGAAGCAGCTTGATTTCGGTTTAGGCAACTAAATCAGAGTCGGGTCCTTTCAGAAAATAAGTCTTTAAAGTCAAGAGTCAATAGAAGAATCAGGAAGATGACTTTTTTTTCCAAGACAAGAAGTCTCAAACCTATAAAAAATGAATATTGAAAGAGCAATATAAAGTTCCCATGCATGAAACATCTATTATGGTTTTCTTCCTCTTCCCGTCTGTTTTTCTTCTTTTCTTCTTCTCCATTATGTTTAGTTAGTTTTTCTTTAGTTAGGAGCTGATCGAAAATCCTAGATATTTTGATTTTGAACCCTTTGTGATTTATTTAACTATTTGGATGAGTTTTGCTTCACTATTATATCAATGATGATTTCTACTATATGTTTCTTTGGTGGCCAACTTAGTTGCATGTTGTAGAGTCTAGTGTCTTAAATGTGTACATGATTACCATATTATTGCATGTTATTTAGAGACAAAACAAGCTCTAGTGTGAAGTAATTCTTTAGTGATGTAAGGGTGACCACCATATCAACCCTTGAAATTTTTTTGTTCCTCAAACATTCTTAGAACTTAATGACTCTAGTTTTCTAGACTTGTACCATTATATGTATAAGTTGATTACTTGAGGATCAAGTTAAAGCAGATGAACATTCCCTCTTTCATGCCAAGTAAGAGAGTGTAATATGTAAAATGACTTAACCATAGCTCATGCGTGGGGGAAATTCATTCATGGTTATTTGAGTTAGGGTTGAGGTAGATCGAGATTATCTAGGTGGAGAGAAGTTCCTAGCTCTCATCTCCATTAATTTTTTCTTAATCTTTATTTTGTTATTTTTGTTCTTCTATATTTACTAATTTATTTCGACACCTCAATAAAACCCAAAAATTCTGTAAATATACGTGGTTGTCTGCCACTGTGCCTATTTATAGTTTCTGTTTTCTTGTGATTTTAGGACGAGTCTAGATATTGTAATAAATTAATTTTTCGTCTATAAGTCAAATCTATCATATTTCTGACATTAGTGTAATCAAATCTTTTAAAATGATTAGTCTCATAAATTTTTTGTTGATAATGATCCCTAATATTTTTTATTTACTATATTAATATACTCTTGCATAGAAAATAAATTAAAATTATCTTTGTTAGATGTTTTTCCACCTATCATTTCTGTGGATGATTTCATGTCGATCCATGGATCGAAACCCCTTGCGATCGAGTTTCTCTGGGTTACTGATGGCATGCATGAGATACTAGCTGCATGCATACCGTTCCTCTTGTCGGTGAAAACTTCTTTGAGAATTAAGTTCAGATTCGTTCGAAATTTCTAAAGCGTGCTTCCTTTGGAATTTTGCTGCAGGCGTACTGGGTGGACACTGCTTCCAAACCGATCTGCAAGCCGACGAACAACTAGCATATTATACATGGTCAGGCCGCTGCGTGAGGTTAATGTAATGTTTTAGTTTCTGAGGCCAAGAGTTCGACTACGTAGCCGAAGCTGGTGTCTCTAATTCCTCGGTCGATATGGATCGAAGGCGCGCAGCCATCCATTTAACATATACATATATATTGTCGGAGAAATCTGAGTATGTATTGGCTGTATAACTTGAGGCTGAAGCAATTAACTGGCTAGCTATCTGAATGGCATATATGTGCGCGCAGAATTGCAGATAGACGATCGAGTATTTTCGGCGGTCTAATTCAGAAGATATACAGCTCGATCCCAATATAGAATACAATGCATCCGAACCTAATTTGCAAAGTGATGAAGATTCGAAGAACGAAAGGATTGAGAACCAATGAAGCTTGCGGTGCCTAGTGGTAGTGGTAGATCCAAGATTAAAAAGTCATTAGGGTCAATTTTTTGTGATAAAATCTCAGTACGAAAAAATTTCAATAAAATTGAGAGATCGAGAGATAGCAAGATGAGAGAGTTAAAAGTTTGACTCAATTAGAATTAAGGTTTTGAGAATTGAGGAGCTGCTGGTTAGTTTTTTCGGTGACAGTTCAACAAAATGAATTTTGAATTTAAAATAGACTTATTAAGTTGCACTATGCAAAACAAATTAGATTTTATAGTAACTTTTTCTTCTTACTTCAAAACTACTAATAATATTTTTTAACCACTCAAATTTTCACAAGGCTTAAACTTTGGTGGGCTGGTTCACAACTCTGCCACTGATGCCAGCTAGATACTCTGTTTTTGGGTGATCAATAAGGTTTGAGACATTAAATTATAGAACCTCGATCTTTCAAAATACTTCACATCATGATCGAGAATAATGTTATGATGCTCACCAGAATGGTATATCGTACGTACCTCGAAATAATGTATTATGAGTCTATGATGCTCATCATACATGAGCAAATTTACACTTAATTCGATGAATGAATGATTCATCTAATTTACTTTTGCGTGCCTTGGTATATTGTTAACAAGGTTAGACTGAATCAAACTGCACAATTTCTTCATATCCCTTATATATGTTAGCCAGCGATTGCATAACCAAATTCAATTAACAATACGTTATATATATGAACAACAATAAGCTAGGTAAACGAATGCACGTAGGAGTTTACATTTTCCTACACACAGAATCGCATTGCAGATGCCTTTGCCTAGACATGATTAACAATGCTATTCCTTGGGTGTGCATGTGCACCAATGTGTAAGTTGGAATTTGTCTCGGCCATCATTCTCATATGCAAGACACATGCTACTTTATTCATGAAAATGAACTCGTACACTGGATAGAACATTGTAAAAAATTTCGGGCACACAATCCCACATATCTTTTCCTTATTCTACAAAGAAGTGAGGTTTTTTTGGGTAAGAAGCGTACTCCTGAGCTTGCTAGGAAAGATCTATGTTTTGTTGTGAGTGCTAGGAAAGATCTAGGCAAAGAAATATTGGACTCGCTTTATGAGCTGGGCCTCCAATTTGAATACAACACTTTTGGCGCAGTCGGCCTCTCTAACCATAGTCAAACCCATTTGGTGTGCTCTAGAGTAATTGGGCTTGATTTTGGGCCTGATCGATGGGCTACTAGTTCTGGGCCACTCGGTATTTTTTCTCTCTCTTTTTCCTGCTGTATAGCCTTTTTTGCATCACACTGATATATGCCATGGAGTTACAGACTCTGAAACAATCGACTTATGATCTCGGCAAAATATATGATGATCGGAGAGTGGACTAGTTAAGGTATCAAATCAAAAGGAGAAGAAGAATACGCAAATGGGGTTCGCAAGTATGATTTTTTTTATTTTTTTTGGATAAGTATGATTCTTTCTTGCCTTTGGTATACAACACTACGTTGTTTTCAACGCAGAGAAAGGGAAGCCCGCACGAAAGTTTGATCAAAATCAATAATGGCGTTTATGCTTCTTTGATAGCTTTACATGCAAGTGTTTCATCTTAAAGAACATTATAATTCTGCAATTCTGTTAAATAATGCTGTAAATGTAGAGAAAACAAGATAGAGGAAAGAAATGTAAATGTAACTTTCCAGTTGGAGTGAATTACTGTGGTCACAATCAAACCAACAAACTAATTAACAGGTGGATCATTATGTGATTCTTTTGATGTGAAGTTGCAACCGATCATGATCATCAGCACTACGTACTCCAACTCTTATTTATCTTTGAAGTAATTTACTTTCGATCCTTCAAAGCAAATATTCCTCGCTAACTAGCATCCACCCAAGTTCACACTCGATCAGATCGATTATATATCTATTGCTAGCTACCTGCTCATTCTGGTGAAAAGGCTTGCTGAATGCTGATGATATATATATGGAAACTCACAATGGATCCAGGTATGTAATATTATCCCACTTAGTTATATGTTTGGCCTGCATTTTGAATCATGCATGCACTGAGTGATCACTAATGAAGATTGAAACCAGATCGATCAAACTAATCAAAGGGCCATAAGTCCATGACATAATTTTACATCTATATGCATGTTAAGGTGGTCCTCCTCCTTGCTGCAAATACATGATCGATCTGCTAATTAAGGCACATATATACATGCATATATGTTAGTCATAGATTTGATCACAGTTTCTCTATGCAGTCACATTCTCGATCTCTTGTAGCTCGTAACTATAGATAGAGCTCGTTCAAGTTTCACCGGTTCTGTGTTTCTGTTCTGAAACCAATGTCTATAAGTTTTAGTATAGTAACTCAGAAGGGATTGTGATGAAAGACAATTAGTGATTTGAACTTCACATTTGATTTGATTATTTGAGGGTTAAGCAAGGGTGTATGATCATGATTACTTTTAACTCCATCAAACTAACTGCTTTCGCTTTTTTGTGTCTTTTCATGCACGATATTATCCTCTCCAAATCTCAAATCCATAGGTGTATTATTCATCAATCTACATATCTTGATTCATATAAAACAGCTATAGGTGGAATTGCGAGGCTAAAGCCATTATCTTTGGACGTCTATACCATATTTGAATGTTTGCTTTAATAAGTAGTCATAACTATCAAGAATGTTACTGCAATAACTTACTCTGCAATTTCCTTTGCTCTATTTCTTATGTAAATATTCACAATGACTATGAGGAATCAAGTTGACCATTTTCTTATGCAAACGTGGGAGCTAATTCATACGGACCACAATGCCATAGTACTGTAATGGTACACTTTCCTTCTCTCTTTCCTCCCTTAACATCATAATGGAAACCTGTCCACATAAAGCCAAGACTAGTTTTTCTTTGGTGGGATCTATTCTTCCTCTTTCAGAATTCAGATTGCTAGTCTTGAAACCTCAGCTGTACTGATTTGAAGCACAAAACTTTACCCTTCAATAACAAAGAAAGTAGCACCAACCTCATCATAATTTAACCATAGGAAATATGATGTGTTCATCATTGAGTTTTGAGAGGCTGAAGAAATATATTATAATATACCATTGACCTTGCAAGCAACCATTTGGATTAGGGAGCAGTTTGTGCTTAGAAGAGAACTTGTGAATCAATATTTAAAAAATATGGCCAGTTATGATTGGTCTTTACGCATTAAGGTCTCAGTTCTCAACTGAAGAATGTGTGCGCTTCATTGCTGTAGTAATTGGGACATCAATTTCCAATCAGTTTCAATATTCATTAGTGCACAAAAATTGTTCTTGTCCCTTTTGTCACGGACCCATCTCGAATTTTATGTGATACAAACAACCTTAGCTGCATTGGCACATCACCATTTGATAGTAGAGCCCCAAAACAACAAAAGAACTGCCAAAATTTCTTTTAAGAAAGACTGGTTATTGGATTCTACATCACATAGGTATGTTCTTCATCTTAGAATCTCAAAGGAAATAGATTTTGGATATGACCCAATTGGTCAATCTGCTTCACTTGTTAGCTCGAGAATTAGTGGGAGCCAAGAAAGATGAGTGGTCTGTTTTTCTTGATCTGAAATGGGGGGTGTACTCTATTGTGGCATTTTTGGCGGTCATTGATGAAAAAGATGATAGCTTTATAAGTCAACTAGACCCCATTATAAGTATAGCTTTGCGGCTTCGACAGAATCTAACAAGAAGCTCACTTAATTAAAATCTCTGTTTGCAGGTTTATTGAAAAAGACACAAGTTTTAAGCCATGAGCAGAAAGCAAGCACCACCATCTTCAACAAAGATTCAAAGCAAAGATTACACTAACATGTCTCACTTCAGAGCTTCCCCTAAAGCAAAACCAAGTCAAAGACCTTCAAGAGCAAAATCAGTGACCCCAGAAGTGAATGGTGGCAGTGAATCCATGAGTAGTATTAGGAGGGTTGAAATGCTCAACAAGCCTAAATCTGGAGAGTTTGTGATGGGATCTCAGAAAAGCAAGGAACTTGAGGAGATTAGAGTTGTGGGTAGTGTTAAAAAGACCCAAGTTGTTGTTGAGCAGTTTGCTAAGCCAAGAAGGCAGAGGCATAGTGTAGACCACAATTGTAAGAGAAATGAAGAAGACCCACATCAGAGGATCAAGGAATTGGAGGGGAGGATTGAAATGAGTGTGAGTTTGATCAACAATTTGCAGGCCGAGGTTTTGGCATTGAAGACAGAGTTGGGTAAGGAATTGGGGTTGAAACTAGAGCTGCATGCACAGAATGAAAAACTTAGGGAAAAGCTTGCTGCTGCTGAAGCAAAGATTACAGCTTTTACAACTCCCCAACAGGTAAAGGTTTCAACTTTGGTGGGTCTTTGATTGTTTTGCATGAAAAAGGTGGTATCGTTGTTCTTCATAGATTGAGAGTCTTGAAATTGTATTGGATTTAATAGCTCCAAGTTCTTATTTATGATTGTGGTAGAAAGTTCAATTATGTAAGTAATGTAACTTAGATTTCTATTTATTTGGGTTGCATGTAGAGGGTGACAAATGGAGAGTACCAGAGTCCTAAATTCAAAGACCTTCAGAAACTCATTGCCAACAAACTAGAATCCTCAGTAGTCAAGAAAGAGGCAGCAGTGAATGAAATGAGTCCTATTAAAGTAGCACCATCACCTCCACCTCCAACAAGTGTAATTCCTAGAGTTGCGGCCACATTTTCACCGCCTCCACCTCCACCACTGCCCTCACTCCGGCCACCACCACCGCCTCTGCCACTGCCATTGATGAAGGTAGCAACCACTCAGAAGGCTCCAGAGAGGAAGATGGTCTCTCCAGAATCCAGAAACCATCATAAACCAGTGACTACTAGTGCACAAAATAGCATAGTTGGCGAGTTTCAGAATCGTTCAGCACATCTGATAGCTGTAAGATATTTGATATGCAATTTGAGTCATTTGGTTTTGGTGATGAGTTTTGAATAATTATCTAAAGAATTTCTTTTCCAGATCAAAGAAGATGTTGAAACAAAAGGAGAGTTCATCAATGGCCTTATCCAAAAGATTCTTGCTGCTGCCTATACAGATATCGAAGACATTCTTAAATTTGTGGATTGGCTTGATGGAGAACTCTCATCACTGGTAAAATTTCTTATGCATATGATCTCTGGTTTTATTAAATCACTCAAGAATCATGTATCCTATACCATTCTAAAAGTAGCAGCCAAGCAGATTCTCTAGAGCTTATTGCTAGCCAAACATAGAATTCAACTTGGCTTAAATATATTGTTTTTTTTTTTTGGTTGCCTTTCTCAGAATGTAGACTAGTATTCTTGCTCCCAAATTTGGCTTGATTGTCATGCAGTATCTCCAGCCATTTATGTGGTATTCATATGGTAATTGGTTATCACTTAGAGTTTACAAAACTTTGAAATTATGTTTATGGTCCAAATACTATAGTAATCTGGCAGATTATGGTGCAAGATTCAGATACATGAAATAGGTGGATAAGTTTTAAGTTCTCTTGTTTGCTACAGGCTGATGAACGTGCTGTCTTAAAGCACTTTAAGTGGCCAGAGAGGAAAGCTGATGCCATGCGAGAAGCTGCAATTGAATATCGGGACCTTAAATTGTTGGAAAGTGAAATATCTTCTTATAGGGATGACACCACTATTCAATGCGCAGCTGCCTTGAAAAAGATGACTGGCCTATTAGACAGGTAAGGGTTATGTTTATCTTCTGTAGTTGTAAAATTTAAAGGCATACCACTTCTATGCTCAGAATTTTCACTGTTCCTTCTTTCATGTCATTGTGAAGGTCGGAGCGAAGTATTCAAAGGTTAGTCAAGTTGAGAAATTCAGTTAAGCAGTCTTATCAGCAATGCAAAATTCCAACTGACTGGATGCTTGATTCAGGGATTGTGCATAAGGTATGATCCTAATGTGTTTCCAACTTTCTATGATTGGGTTGGAAAATGTAATTTTGTAGGCTGAGAAGTAAGATTTCAATATGGCATGAACCTCATATAGTATATTTACTAATTTGGTAGATGAGCAAATCTCTACTTGGTGACTATCATAACAAAGGCTTAAGCTATATTGTGATTATTTGAATTTAAGTTGCTCTATAATGTGCAGATAAAGCATGCTTCCATGAATTTGGCTAAAATCTACATGAAGAGAGTTACATTGGAGTCCATTCGATATTCAGATAGGGAATCAGGTCAAGGATCGCTTCTGGTTCAAGGGGTAAATTTTGCGTACAGGGCGCACCAGGTATTCCTTCAGCCACTACTATCTGTGTTATGATACCAGGATCCACACCAGTATCTGTTTTATGTTATTGTTTAGAAGTAAGAGGAATTAAGTTGGATTGCTCTGAGCCTCTAATATACTTTTTTTGTGTATCCTTGTGTGTATGGTTTGCAGTTTGCCGGAGGTTTTGACTCAGAAACACTATGTGCTTTCGAAGAGATAAGACAGCGAGCACGATGACACTTGGGAGGTGCAAAAGAGTTAATGGCAGGCATTGCAACATCATAACAAGCTCCCAGCAGAAGGCTTTTTGCTGCCAGTTACAGTTGTTAAGCTTCTAACAACTGTATCTGGCAGCAAGCAAAGCTTGAATAATCTTGCTGGAAAAATTGATCAGGTCTTTTAAATGAAGTTGCTATGGACTTGGAGTTGCTGTAAAAGATGACATACCAATTATATACTTAGAGCTAAACCAATGTTAGCACATGTATCTAGTTTTCTTTTAAGAGATAATGCTAGCTCAACTAGGCGGCAAATTGAGTATAAACGGTCTCAAATTCCTAGCTTTCTTGTACATGTACTTCAATAGCTTTGGACCATTTTTGCCTAGAAATAAAAAATGTTCGGTGGCTACTGCCAACTGCATTGACATTATTGCCTTTGTTGAGCTTCACAAAATCATATTGTCAATATAGCTGGCTGTTCTTCAAACATTTTGAAGGCCAAAGTTCACAGCTTGGCATTACAAAGTTTCCTCTTGTACCTACATTTCAGCTCAACTTATTTTGGAAACGCTGCCACGTTTTACGTCTGTATGACAATTGTTTTTCGATGCACATTTGATTTTCCGAACTCTCTAATTTTCCACGTGAAAAATATTTCTGACTCTACATCCTAAATAGAAAGAAAAAGAAATTAAGAAAAAAATCTATTTGGCCACATATGTGGCACCACCTGGCAAGGGTCTGTACCGTTGGATTTAACAGACGGTTGAGGATGATCCCAATCGTGAAGTTTCCTCTTGTACCTACAACTCAACTCAGCTTATTTGGAAAATCTGCCACTCTGTACGGCAATGGTTCTTCGATAGACATTTGGTTTTTCACGTGAAAAACGATTTTAACTCTTGATCCTAAAATAGTAAGAAAAGGAAAAAAGAATTCTATTTGTCTGCATACGTGGTACCACCTGGCAAGCCTCTACACCAATGGATTCAATCGACGGTTGAGCATCATCCCATTCGTGTGGTAACTATAAACTGGCACAAGCCTCCACGCGCTTACCACTAGCATCCACCACGTCACCACCGACCAATCAACGCCTCCCACGTTGACATATAGTTACAATCTTCCTTCTTCTCTCAAAGACCATTTACTTTTAAAGCTGCATACTTCTTTTTTTCTATAGATTTTGATTTTTCAAAAACCCAGCTTTCCCAAACTCGAAATCTAAAATCCATGGAGGTTTCCGGGTTGGTTTCCCGCCAAATCCCCTACTTTCCCGGCGCCGGAACCACCGACTCACGCCCCACAAAGCCGCTGCTTTTCTCCGGCGAGCTCAACTTTCCGGCGAGCCATGATTTCGGAGCTAAAGCTTCTCTGAGAATCACCACCAGGAAAAAGGGTCGTGGGTTTGATTTGAATTGTGGGTTTTCCGATAATGGACACGTGGCGTATTATTATGACTCGGGGCCCAGATGTGGTGGCGGTGATGATGATAAGAAGACGATGAAGAAGAAGGAGAATGAGATCAAGAAGAAGCTGAAGTTTCTTAGAGGATTGGAGAGTTTAGGAGGAGCTCAAGTTCAGACTAAGCTCATTTCGGTATGACCCTTTTTTTAAAATTGAGCTTAATTTGTTATTGCAGATAGTTTTGAATTATTGAATCTATGTATGTTAAAGGTTAGGCCTTTTTAGTGTGTATGCTTGTATGATTTAGGAGTTAGATTACTTAGATATAAGCTTTTGGGTTTGTTGGTGTTTGATTTTGGTTTAAGATTTTGTTGAAGATAGTGAGGTGAATGTGTGTGTAATTTTGGAATTGGTGTAGGAAGGTGCAGAGGCATTGTTGCGACAATTGGAGCAGGTACGAGCTGAGGAGAAGGAGATGAAGAAGAAGGAGGAGAAGGCGAAACGGATGAAGATGAAGAACTGTGAATCTTCTTCTTCTTCTTCTTCGTCTGAGTCTGAGTCTGAGTCGAGTGGGAGTGAATGCGGTGAGGTGATTGACATGGGAGGTAGAGGAGTCGCCATGCAGCAGATAGTAGATGGTTCTTCGCAGGTGTCGAGTCAAGAAGCTGTGGCATTGTTGACCCGAACGAGTTCAGAAACCGCGGTTGGAGTTAGTACTAGTTGTGGCAGCATTGAGAGTATTGGTCATGAAAATGCTTCTACTACTAGCTCGGTTGTGGAGGAAGCATCTGTTGTGACGAAGATCGAGGTTTGTATGGGGAAAAAGTGCAAGGCGTCAGGAGGTGTGGAATTGATGGAGGAATTCGAGAGGTTGATGGGAGTAGAGGGAAGTGTTGTCGGGTGCAAGTGTTTGGGAAAATGCAAGAACGGTCCGAATGTGAGGGTTCTCAACTCGATTAATGGGATCAAACCCGAAGAAGGACTAGAGGATTCTGTTAGGAATCCGACTAATCCTTTGTACATTGGAGTTGGTCTCGAAGATGTGAGCCTCATTGTTGCCAACTTGATGGAGGAGGAAGTCCGAAAGGATTTCGGGATTTAGAGAAGAAGCCTTTTGTTTTGTGCAATGAGATTGCATTGGTTCTTTTAAGCTGTTTTGCTTTTGCATAGGTCCCTAGTCTGATACCAGTGAAAATGTAGAGATAGATAATGATCAAGTTTCATGTACACCTCCACAGATCCACTCCTTAAATTATCTATGCATCTTGGTTGTGCGTGCTTGTATGACAACCTCGTGAAACTTTGATGTATTGAAGATCATACACAGCCTTTTTGTTTCTTATTTTTTTCGGTGCGGATTATGCAGCTAACTTTCTAGTCAATGGAAATAAGTATAAGAATGGAAATAATTCAAATAAATAAGTCCTATTAACAGCTAGGTTGCACGTGAAATGACTCCAAGGATCATTGTTTATGTCTTTTGCTCTGTTTATGGAAATGGATCGGTCAGCGCGGATTTGTTTGGTATGAGTTGGTTTTGATTTGTGTGCATATGTTTATGTTTCAACGATCTCATCTAAACAAAGAATTGCCGCCTTCTTTCTTTAATGTTTTCTCCCGTTGTTTATCACGATCTCTACATATAAGTTCATCATTGACAATCTCATCTCAATACAATATTATTACCAATAAACAATAACTGGGGATGCTGAACCTTGTGAAAAAATCAAAATAAATAAACCTTGTGAAAATAATAATAATAATAATAATACAATTAGGAAATGAAAGCTATGTTCCTTGATGGGAAGCAGACGAAATGGAGAATGGGCCGAAAGCCCAAAAGGGTTCGGACAAAACTGGCATTCTATCCAGGCTTTATTAGGTTTAGTCTTACACAACAGTATAAACAGAGTCTTCTTCAGTCTATAGCTTCTCTTTCTCTCTTCTTCGTCCCAACTACGCAGACAGACGAGGCTAAGTAGACTTAGAGCGCAGCCAGCCTCCAGATTCAGCTCGGTACGATTGTGCTTCGTTACCCAAGTTTCCTTTTTTGCTTCTGAATTTTAACTGTGAGTTATTGAAACGGTTAAGTTCTGGGTTTGCCTGCTTTGCTTTTGGTTCTCTTCAATGTCTGTTTAGAATTTGGCTGCTAAAGTTTCATGCTTTATCTTCTGGGTCTGTTTTGAATGCTAAAGTTTCATGCTTTATTGGTTGGATAATCTTAATTGTGCTGTGTTTGTTGTGCTCCGATTTTAGCTTTGAAAAGAGTCGGAAGATGTCAGACAACGCTGACAAGAAGCCAAAGGCAAATGCCAAAGCCAAGGGCGGCGGTGGAGGTGGAGGAGGTGGTGGTGGTGAGTTTTTTTTGTATTCTTTTCGTCACTCGGTTTTCGGGTACTTTCTTTTATTGTAGTGTTAGCTTAGCTGAGGATTTGTTGCTGATTTAATAGGTGGGAAGAAGAAGGAGGTGAAGAAGGAGACTGGCCTGGGCCTGACTAAGAAGAAGGATGAGAATTTCGGGGAGTGGTATTCGGAGGTATGATTTGTCTTTCGCAGTTACAGGGTGTGCTTTGAGCATATTTGTTTGGACATGTATAAGTGATATATTGGGTGTTGTTTTGTGGCGTGCAGGTTGTTGTCCATGGTGAGATGATCGAGTACTATGACATCTCGGGGTGTTATATTTTGAGGCCATGGACCATGACAATTTGGGAGATCATGCAAGTAAGCTTCTTGTTTGAGTCACAGTATTTTCTTTGCCATTAGAACTATTAAGCAACCAATTGGTTTCAGCATTTCGATACCAGTCTATTGTTTAGGGTCCCAATTAGTTTGGCCGATTATCTATTAGCCTCGATCATTTTTCCCCTAGTTATATCTGTAGCAGTCTTACTAAGTACTACTATATATTCATATACTTTTGTTTTGTGTCAACCTCTGAGCTGAAGATACGGACGTTATGCAGTAGCTTCCAGTTTAGTATTCATTGCTTGCTGATTTATCTATTAATTTGAAAAATTGCTAGAATAACTCCAGCAGTTACTTACGACTTGGTGCTGTTCATGTGTAGGCATTCTTTGATGCTGAAATTAAGAAAATGAAGATAAAGAATTGCTACTTCCCTTTGTTTGTCTCCGGAGCTGTTTTGGAAAAAGAAAAGGATCATATTGAGGGTTTTGCTCCAGAGGTAAGAAATAATGTTCTTTTGGTGCCATAGTGTACTTTGACTATTTAAGCAACAAGGTTCGAGTGGTGCCTGGGCTTCTGTTCACCTTTCACTTTAATGTAGTAATACAGTTGTTTGTCGTGTTCTCCATTTACTTTAATGACTTAATTGTTAAAATTAGGTTGCTTGGGTCACAAAATCTGGAAAATCTGATCTGGAAGTACCTATTGCAATCCGTCCAACAAGTGAGACAGTAATGTATCCTTATTACTCAAAGTGGATTAGGGGACACCGTGACTTACCCCTGAAGTTAAACCAGTGGTGCAATGTAGTTCGATGGGAGTTCAGCAATCCCACTCCATTCATCAGGTTAGTTCCTGCTCTCCATTGCATCTCTATTCCTACTGGCTAATGCATTGATAATGCCAGTGTGAAATTACCTTTAGTTTCTGCTGTTTTGTTACTTTTTGGTGTTTGATAGCATCTTTAGTGAGGTTTGCCAAGTGGGGGTCACAATCTCATTTCTTTGCACTTTCCCTTTCTGACAAGTATGCTGAAAGTGATTTCTCATCAAACAATACTTTCTTCATATGATATCAGGAGTCGGGAATTTCTATGGCAAGAAGGCCACACAGCCTTTGCAACAGAGGAAGAGGCAAATAAAGAGGTGAGGAGACCAATCCCAACTTGTATCAGGGATGTGTATACTGTCCATAATCTATAATAGTCCAATTTACAACCCTGTTTATCTATTTGACTATAATATAAAGCTAGCAAATTACTTAAAGAATTGGAGCACTGTTGTCACTACTTTTAGTCTAGTTGGTCAAGAAGTTTTCCTTTATTATTCCCTCAACAGTTTGTGGATTCTTGGTACGACTAGTTTAATGTACATAATATTTAGCATTCACCCAAGATAATTTTTAGAATTGCATGTTAAGAAAAATTGAAATTATATCTATTAATGTTCTGATAATCGTTCTGGTGTAGGTTCTTGAAATATTGGAGTTATACAGAAGGATCTATGAGGAGTATTTGGCAATTCCTGTTGTGAAGGGAAAAAAGAGTGAAAATGAGAAATTTGCTGGCGGTCTTTACACCACAAGTGTGGAGGTATTGATATGTCCTTTGTATATAATGGATTAGTGGTGTTTGGCATTCTGCTTTTGCTTTTTCCAATGTGATATTGAGCAAATGTTTTCACATGTGCAGGCTTTTATCCCAAATACTGGCCGTGGTGTACAAGGCGCCACTTCACATTGTCTGGGTCAGAACTTTTCTGAAATGTTTGACATTAGATTTGAAAATGAAGAGGGTAAAAGAGAAAAAGTTTGGCAAAACTCTTGGGCTTACAGTACTCGAACGGTAACTTCCCTTTCTTTTTGTTTCATGGTTGAAAGCTTGTCTCAAAGCGGGTATATTGATTCCTGAATATTATCCATTGATAGCATAGACCATATGTATTTCATTTGGATCATGGACCACCCAAACATATCAATATCATTTCTGTGTGGAACAAAATACATGAATTTATATATTGGCGTGTGTATAATCATATATATATGTTTCTGTGTGTGCATATCGCCAAGTGATAATCTATGCATAGGTATTGACTTTCTTATACTGGTGATTTCTGGGTATGGATGTCTGTACATTATGTGGATCCAATAGACAACTTCCTGAATTGCTTGTCATTAATGTGATATAGTTGAATAAGAAATTGTGTAAGATAATCATTATGTTATGGGCCACCCCCTCTCATGATATTTAAGTTAGATTCATTAAGTGCCTGGTAGTAGTTGAGAAAAAAGGGAAACCTATATCTTTACCTTGTCACTTATTTTTCAATTATACATCTCTATCTCCATTTGCCATAAAATTTTCATTATTACTTATTTCTGGAATTCAGATTGGAGTAATGGTAATGGTTCACGGAGATGACAAAGGCTTGGTGTTACCACCTAAGGTAGCATCTATCCAGGCCATTGTGATTCCAGTGCCATTCAAGGATGTTGATACTCAAGCCATATTTGATGCTTGCTCGAAAACTGTGGACACTTTGACTGAAGCTGGTTTCCGTGTTGAGGCTGATTTGAGGGATAACTACTCGCCTGGTTGGAAGTATTCACAATGGGAGATGAAAGGTGTTCCTCTGAGGATTGAAATTGGACCAAAGGATTTGAAAAATAATCAAGTGAGGCTTGGCTGTTTTGTCTCTTCATCTCTTATCATCATTTTCATCATAATGCTCTGTTTAGCAAGTCTGATGACGACAAGTAGATATAAATAGAAAGTATTATTGTTATAGCACTAGGTAAGATGAGTGTGAAAAAATCTCTGTTAACTTTGCAAAAATATTTCTATGAGAGGAACATTCCTGATAATAGCAACATACTTGCATCTCATAATCTGATAATCAGGCCCAAAATCTTTATTTTTTTATTTATTGTTTATAATTAACTAAATTAAGATGCTATTACTCAGAAGTAAGAACTTTGTGTTCCACCTTGTTTGCTCTGTTGATTTGTTCTAGTATTGAATTATGTTTATCTTTCTTGTAGGTGCGATGTGTTCGTCGTGACAATTCTGCCAAAGTGGATATTCCAATGGACAAGCTGGTCGAGGAAGTAGCAGACATGCTGTCTAAAATTCAACAAAATCTATTCGATGTTGCAAAAGAAAAGCGGGATGCTTCGGTCCAGATTGCCAAAACATGGGATGAATTCACGGTAGCCTTGAGCGAAAAGAAATTGATCCTGGCTCCTTGGTGCGATGAAAAGGTAATCACTGTTACAAATGATCTTTTGGGCTAGCGCTGCTTCTGTTTGAAAGAATAATTTGATATATTTGAATGTGCACCTTTTCTGTACAATTTACAAACCTCTCAACTCTGCTTCTCGTGTTTGAATTAGGCTGTAGAAGAGGATGTGAAAGCAAGAACAAAGGGTGAAATTGGAGCGGCAAAGTCACTTTGCTCACCCTTTGACCAGCCTGAACTCCCTGAAGGTACAAATTCAAATACTCGGCAAATAGTGAACATGATTGTGATTTCTGGTCAATGACCTCTTTGAATGTCGCAATTTTAATGCGTTGGTGGTGTAAAATCTGTGTGCAGGAACACTTTGTTTTGCATCCGGAAAGCCAGCGAAGATGTGGACCTATTGGGGCAGGAGCTATTAGGATACACCTTTTCCGTGTGATGGTTTTCAACTATTTCCGATTTGGATGAACTAAACTCACTTGAGTTCCATCTCATACAATTACAAGATCTATAAGTTTTCATATGTTAGACTTCAAGATTTTGTTATCTGTTTTCTCTTGATTGTTTGATGAACAATCCTCTTGGTAATTTCTCTTCATTACTTTACTCTCGAGTAAAATGGTGTATCTACATCCGAACTAATCCCAAACATGTCACTACCTTGTAAAGTCGAAAATATGGAAGGGTAAAATCCGACTTCTTGGAAATTGTCGGGCACAATCTCAAACACATCCTGAATGATTTAGCCTTAGAGCACCTGCAGAGCAGCCCTCCGGCGGTGGACCCCAGGCGGCGGTAGCACGAGCAGTGACGTTGAGGACGTGCAGCGGGGGAGAAGCTTTGCCTTGACCGCTCGTTGACCGGAGGCTCGAGCAGCTGTTGCTCGTCCTGCTGCTCGTGCTGGTGCTGACGTCATCCACGCGCGTGGGTGACATCAGCAGGGTTATTTTTTTTCTATCAGGCGCGTGGATGACACGCGCCAGTAAAAAAAAAAAATTATCAGCCAATAGGAAGCTGACACGTGGCAGCCCGGATTAAAAAAAAAGAGTAACGGTCAGATTGATCTGGACCGTCCATTTCAAATCAAAATATCTGATCAGACGGTCCAGATTCAACGGAAACGGTAACCTGATTTTTTTCTGATTTTTTCTGCCATTTTGCAAAATAACCCCTAAAAAATTGCAAAAAAATCCCTAAAAATTCTAAAAAATTGCAAATAACACCCTAGTATTTTTCTATAAATACTACATCAATTTCATTCACATCTCACACAAATTTATCCTCTCCTTCCTCTTCTCCTTCTTCCTCCTCACAAAATGTCCAATTGGCTTGATTCCGAAGATTTGCAACTTTGTATTTCTTATTGTCGCATTAGCGTTTGCCCAATTACCGGCAACATGCAAAAGTCCGACAAATTGTGGGAAAAAGTCTATGCCGATTATAAGAAAAATTGGGAGCTTGCGCATGGTGAATCAAGGTCGGAGCCTAGGACCCAAACCGCGGTTTCTTCTCGTTTTACAAAGTTGAAGCCGAGTTTTAAAACTTGGGGTGCCGCTCTTGCATATGCACGAAGGAATGTACAATCCGGCTCAAATTTGCAAGATGAGGTAAGTGTTAATAATTTTGTCGTAAAGCTCATCTATTACATTTATTTTAATCAATGTTGACATCTCCATTTCCTAGATATTATTTTGACATACAAATTTTTGGCACCTTAGATAAGAAAAGCTCAATCATGGTACGTGGCACAAAAAAAGAAACAGTTTACCAAGTTTGATTGTTGGGAAGTGATGAAAAACCACCCAAATTTTCGGGTCGTCGAACCTACTATACCACCTCCTTCATATTCCAACTCCGCAACTCCTCCTCCTTTTACCTCAATGCCTCCCCCCGTCGACGTGGAGGATGATGAAGTCATTCCAACACCACAAAGCAATGAAGAAGAAGTGTACTCTAGTCCGGTTAGACCAATCGGAGTGAAGGCGGCCAAGGAAGCCAAAAGAAAGGGGAAAAGAGCATGCTCATCTTCAAATGAGGTAAGAGATGAGGTTTTGAAAAACATGATGGAAAATCAAAGAATGCATCTCGCCGGGCAAAAAGAAACTGATGCCACTGAACTAGCTTTGTACCAAAAACAACTCGCCCTTAAGGAGAAGGACTACAAATTGAGGGCCGAAGCGGAGGATTCAAGGATAATGGCAATGGATACGGATGCTATGACCCCAAAATCGAAGAGGTATTTTTCGAAGAAAAAAGAGAGTATCCTAAAGAAAATGGAGGAAGAGGAAGGAGATGGTAGCGATGAAACATTTTCAAATTGTTATCGCCCACTGTTTCAGTAGTTTGGTATTTGTTTTTCCATTATGAAATTATGTACTTTAAATTTCCAATAATTCTAGGGTTTGATTGAAATTATGTACTTTAAATTTCCAAGTAATAAAAACGCACTTTTCTTATTCCATCAAAGCTCACGCACAGTACAACAACACATACTGACTTAAAAATCAAACACACATCACTCAAACAACTAAAAGGAAAAACAAATAAAGCAAACATGTTACAAACCAGGTTAATTAAAATTACACACCCACATCATTTAAAGTCGTTTGCCGGTCTCTAGATACCAGTTGTGCTTAACTAAGTCCTTTTGCAACTCTCCATGGATGTACGCAGATTGGAGATCTACAACACGGTCGACAAATCGTTGTTCATTTTGTGCATCCCTTCCAACAGGCTCAAAAGGAATACGATTACCTTGTTCATCTACTGGCCCATCATAAACATTGAAAGCAGTTGATGGGTTTTGAAGATCTTCTTCTTCCAACTCCTCAAACTCCTCCTCCACAAATTCTTCTTCGACAATCATGTTATGCATTATAATGCAAGCCAACATGATGCTCTTCAATGTCGATTGGTGATGACACCTAGCTGCATGCCGAATAATTCTCCAACGAGATTGCAAAATTTCAAAGCACCTCTCTACATCTTTGCGGTATGCCTCTTGTTTCTTGGCAAAGAGTTTTTGTGGAAGCTCTTGGGGATTGGAGATTGTTTTCACAAACGAGGAGTACCTGAGATATATACCGTCAGCTAGATAGTAAGTATTGTGGTAAGTCATACCGTTGACTTTATAGGTCGCACTCGGACTGTTTCCGGCAAGGAGCGAATCAAATATGTCCGATTGGTGGAGCACGTTGATGTCATTTTGTGATCCGAGTACCCCAAAGAAGCTGTGCCATATCCACGTGTCATATGAGGCCACCGCCTCTAAAATAATAGTTGGACGCTTCTTTCGGCCCGAGAATGCTCCTTGCCAAGCTGTGGGGCAGTTCTTCCACTCCCAGTGCATGCAGTCAATGCTTCCGATCATACCAGGAAATCCGCGATGCCTTGCTCTCTTTAGAAGTCGGGATAAGTCTGTGGCATTTGGAGCGCGGAGATAGAGGTCACCGTAAAGCTCGTAGATATGCATACACCACTTCTTCATGCATTGTAGTGTTGTGGATTCACCAATCCTTGTTATTTCAGCACACTGATCTGCGGCTGCGCCGTACGCCAACATACGAAGAGCGCCTATCATCTTTTGTTGTGGAAGAAGTCCAACCAATCCGACGGCGTCAGCTCTTTTGTGCCAAAATTGGTCGTGGTTGCAGAGATCCGTCATTATACGGTTGAATAAATTGGTACTCATTTGATACCTTCGACGAAAGGCTTGTTCGTTGAAGACGGGCCGTTCGATGAAGTAATCCTCCATCAGATTATGTCCCCTTGACTCCCTCATTCTTTCTTCATTTGGTCGGCGGCGAGGTGGTTCGTCATCGAACATTGCATCGACCACGACCGCTTCAGTGATGAAAGCATTAGCAATTTCGGCATTTCGCCGACGTTGCTGTCGCCTCCTCCGGAAAAAATTCTCAAAACTAAAAGGATTCATCTTATCGGAATGTGGAATATATGGTTGGTTTTGGTGTGAATGAACGATGAGCACCGATCAACAAATATATAGCCGAGTGTAGATGACGTGATTAGATAAGCTGATGACACGTGTCGGCTTTCAATTGGTCGGAAATCTCTTAGAGAATCTTATACAATTATTAGAGCCGATCATGAACAGTGGATATGACACGTGTTGCCTCGTGATTGGTTGAAAATTTTATCGGAAATTTTGTACAATTATTTACCCGATAACCTTCTGTCGGCGTGACACGTGTCAACTCGTCATTCGTCGGAAATCTTACCCGAAATCTTATTCAATTATTCATGCACGACAACGACACGTGTCGTTTATGGATTGGTTGAAAAATATTAAAAAAAAAATTCAAATTTAAATTATGAACAGTAATAGCACGTGCTATTTTTTTACACCGCTGCGCGAAAAACAGCTTCTGCACCTCCTATTCGATGAACAGTGACTGCTCCACCTCAAACAGTGCCTGCTCCTCCTCAAATTGCTCCTCCTATCCTATTTTACCGCTGCGGGTGCTCTAAATCTGTCTTATTGTCTAGATCGTATGGATGATTGATTGATGATAATTTTAGTTATTTTTTAAAATTTTGTCTTAATTCGCATAAGGAAACTCCTTTTAGAATAGGCAAGCATCTCAATTGCGTAATTAACTTTATTATTCTCTAAACTAAGAATTAATAAAGTAAAAAATGTAAAATGAATGGGCCGGGTATATAAAGGAGTTAGAGCCCAAACCATTCCGACGTCGGCAATCGTAGTGACGATGAGTTTTGACGACGGTGATTGGAATCTCACCGCCGAAGAATTCGACTCTCTCGAAAGAGAAGCTTATCAGAAACTCTCTCAACAACGCATCAACTCTGCTTCCACGTGTTCATCTTCTACTTCTCATCCTAACCAGGTTTCCAATCTCTCTCTCTCTCTCTCTCTCTCTCTCTCTCTCTCTCTCCTAGGGTTTCGTATCCTTACATTCACAACTGTTCCTCATTTACTCAAAGCCCTAAAATTTCAAAACTATTGATTCTTTGTGCTCAGATTATGTTAGAATTTAGGTATTTACTGTTTCAATTTTTACTTCACTCTTGTGTTGGTGGCGCCGCCGCCGCCGCCTTTTTCTCCTGAACCAAGACTATTACCTCCGTCGCTAGACGGTAAAGTAAATCCTGGTCAGTTTTCTCGATTATTTACTGTCCTCATTTTTTATTTATTGACTGATGTATGATGTTAAGGATTATCTGCTAATTGTTTGTGTTTTTAGGACAAGAAGTCAAAAGAAAGATCAGTGTCAAGTTTTTTCTTCACGCTACCGGAAACATTGCGGCAAAGTTTTCTTTCAACCAGGTTTTTGGTATTTTTGCTATAAAAAGAATGAGCATTTTGGACTAGTTTTCGGAATTATGATGTTGTGTATAATCTGTGTGTTATGTTGCACCAGGCGGTGGTGGCTGTGTTCCGGAAGATCCCCAGAGCTGCATGGCATGCGAAAGAAAGGTCTTTCACCACTGTTCTCCCACGTAACCAAAGCTGCTTTTAAGTTTGTCTATCGTGATATCTTGTATAGAATTTTGTTAAATTGGTGTGTTTCTTGATCTTATTGGACATACACTGTGCATTGGAACCTTCAGCTGGGTTTAATAGTGATGAAAATGCAGGTTATGGATGTTCCCTGTGTCTTCTTTGTCATCAGCGGAAAAAATTCTTCATGAAGTATCGAATGTTAATGTGGAGGTGACAGCATTTTCCATTTTCTGGTTTGTAGTGTCAAATTCAATTATTCTATTCGAATTCAGTTTTCATGTTTGATATTCTTTGGCAATTTTTACAGGTAGAGAACTTAGATCCCTTAGTTCGTTGTGCCATTGCTGCTGCATCTGTTGTTCCAGATATTCGAGGTAGACTATGACTATTGTAGTTTTGTGCAATATAGCTCTCATCTAAGGACGTTTGGTTGATAGTACCCCTGCCATATTTGTTTTTGACTCTTTCTACTCGGAGCTAATATGTAATTTTTTTTTTCCTTTTTGGTGTTCTCACTGTCCAGACCGGTATGACAGGATACCTAGCTGTGTTGAATCGAAGCTCTTGGAATTTCAGCGAGAAGGTGTTAGGTATATATATTTTTTCTATATTGGAAGGCTGTCCCGTACTTGGTTACTGGTATTTAAAGATCTTTTATATAGATATTCTTGTATTGTTGTGTCCCATTATCTATTCATCTTTAACTCAACTAGTCATTTTAACCTTTCAGGTATTGTTTTCTCCAGGTTTATCTTGCAGCATGGAGGACGCACACTCCTTGCTGATGAAATGGGACTGGGAAAAACGTTATAGGCAAGCACTTCTTCCAGTAAACCTTCATTATATATATAATCTAATCAAAACCAAAATGCAATTCAAAATATACTAGTCTCTGATTCCTACTTCTTTGCTAAGTCTCTAGAATATTGAAATTTACATCGGCAAACATAGCCCAAGTTCTTCTGTGGGTTGAAGCTTTACACTGGTTTTCAGGCTACTGCTGTGGCTTCCTGCATGCCTGACTTGTGGCCTGTTCTTATACTCGCACCATCTTCCCTGCGTCTGCAATGGGCATCTGTAAGTTTTTTGTTTTTTTTTTAAACTTCAGTTATTGAATCATCTTCCCGGAATTGATGTATTCCCCTACTTTCTTGTAGATGGTTCAACAATGGCTGAACATTTCTCCATCAGATATACTTGTATGTTATATCTGCACGCTTAATATAACTATCACTTCTTGCTAATACGTTCTAGTATTCAATACTTTACACTGCTCTGATACCCCCTTTGAATTTTACTTTTGCCAGGTTGTTTTGTCTCAAGTTGGCAGAAACAGAGCTGGATATAGAATAGAATCCTCAAGTGCCAAAAAGACCATTCAATTTGATGGCCTATTTAACATCATCTCCTATGACATAGTTCCTAAATTACAAAACCAACTAATGGCATCAGAGTTCAAGGTAAGGATTAAACTTCATCTAGTTCTACCCCTCCCTTTGATTTTTTTTAGCAGCCTTGGATATTGGATGGTAATCTGGTGCTATTGGAGCAAGTCTTTTGTGGTTTGTAAAATGTTGGGCTGTTGGAGAACATTTAAAAGAATATGAGCTTAGCTGGATAATATATGGTTTGGAATGGATGATGACTACAGTAAGATTTAAAAAAACAAAATCTCTCTTGTTCCCTGAAATGTGGAACTATGGGGTGCACCAGTAAAACCAGAGTGTGACAAACTGGCAAGGTGGCAACAATGCAAATGATATACTTTACTATTGCTGCTGGAGATTCAATACGGCTGTGTACAGTTGGAGTCTTTTTTTAAAAACTGGCGACAATGCAAAGAATATACTTTTGCTGCTTTAGATTCATTACTACTGTGTATAGCTAGTCTTTTTCAAGTTGATGAATGAAATGTGTCTTTAAAATTCATGTTACTATGAAAATATTTTGGTCTTGTTTCCTTTCACATTGCTTCATATAACATGTTACTGTTTAGATTGTGATTGCAGATGAGTCACACTTTTTGAAAAATGCTTAAGCAAAGAGGACAACTGCTTGCCTGCCTGTTAGCAGGGTTTTCATCTCTTGTATACGCACCAGCTACTAACATTGTTAGTTTATGTCTCTATGACTTTATTAGCTAACCCTATCATTGTGAAAAAATGCAGAAGGCTCAGTATGCTCTATTGTTAAGTGGAACTCCTGCATTATCCCGATCAATCGAATTATTCAAGCAGGTAATTTCAAATGCTAACTTAGGATTGATAAGCATATATGTATGTTTATCTAAAGTTTAATCAGTTTGTCATTAATAATCGTCAACAAACAGCTGGAAGCCTTGTATCCTGATGTATACAAAAGCGTGCGCGAGTATGGCAACCGATATTGCAAGGGTGTAAGTTACTGTTTATATTGGGTTTAGTATCTTACAGTATTGAATCTTGTAGTTCTTATATCAGGTGATTAATTTCATTTTCTTTCTATTTTGAAATAACAGGGAATATTCGGAGAGTATCAATGTGCAAGTAATCATGAAGAATTGCATAATTTGATGAAGGCAACAGTTATGATTCGCAGACGTAAAAATGATGTTCTCTCTGAACTTCCTGTGAAGCATAGACAACAGGTCAGCGACTGTGTGTTATACCCAGTCTGCATCTTTCCTGTGCAATTGCCTGGTAGTCTTGTTACAATCCATGATTGATCGTTTATAAATCATGTTTTTGACATGCTGATCTCAGGTTTTCTTAGATCTGGCTGGAAAGGACATGAAACAAATTAACTCCTTATTTCGAGAGGTAATATAAGTCATGAGTACTAATGTCTCTTGAAGGGACAAAAAAAAACTTGGGGAAGCATATCTAATTTTTATGTTCTGCTTTGTAGTTGGAAGTGGTAAAGCAGAAAGTTAAGGCCTGCAAATCAAAAGAAGAGGTCGATTCACTTAAATTTGTGGAAAAGAATCTTATCAACAAGGTATGCACGGAAGTTATATTTAGAGCAGGGCATGTACGGTTAAAATCTGTGTCCTTTTTTCTACTCCGAATGCCGAAACAGTCATTTTCCTACTTTGCTCTTTGCTTTTTGTGATACAACTTTTATTCGATCCCATTACAATCTCAAATTTTTCGTTAGATATATACTGATTCTGCTGAGGCCAAGATACCGGCTGTTCTGGATTACCTGGGAACTGTCATTGAGGTACTTTTCCTTGCATTGTATTCTGAAGTTCTGAACTGCATCTTATTGTACTAACCAACTTGGACATATAATTTGTGTACTCAAAGGTAGATTCTGTAACGAGCCATGTCTGTTTTATGTTCTGTATGCGTGTAGCAGTTTATATTTGTTGTTCCCTAAGCAGTTGCCTTGTAGATTTTTTTTTGGGATTATTTCTGAGTTGGATTAAAGTTTTGGATATGTTGCGTGGCACTTATGATGTTTGTATAGACAAGATTTTTTTTATTTTGTATTATTCACTTTACTGTTTAGCTTATGCTTTCGTTTTATCCTCATTTATTTTGTTTACATATTTTCTGTTTTCGGGTGTTTGAACATTCATGCATATGTTCATGTAGGCTGGTTGCAAGTTTCTAGTATTTGCACATCATTTATCCATGATTGAGGCAATATATCAGTTTCTTCTGGTAAGGACACATGAGTTCATACTTTACTCCAAGACTGCTTGAGTAGATGCTCACAACAACTCCAAATTTATCAGAAGAAGAAAGTGGGTTGCATTCGTATTGATGGAAGTATGTATACCTACAGAAGAGAGGCAATCTTTCGTTACTGAATTTCAAGAAAAAAATTCTGTCAAGGCAGCAGTGGTATGGCATCTTTTTTGATTATATGAAGTGGTTTCCCTGTTACAAGTTAAAAATTAAAGGCAGTTCTTTAAAATTCTGAACAGATTAGCTAGGTGTAGTTCTCTGACTTGAGATTCATTTTTCCGAATTTCATGCAGCTATCTATCAAAGCTGGAGGCGTGGGATTAACTTTGACAGCTGCAAGCACTGTAATTTTTGCAGAATTGTCATGGACTCCTGGTGACCTTATTCAAGCAGAAGATCGTGCTCATAGAATTGGCCAGGTAATATTACTAATCGGAATCGTTGATTCTAGAGGCTTTGTTGATGAAGATCTGTTTTTATAGGAGTCAAATGTCTCTACTGGTCACCATCAGCTGCTTCATAATACTTATCAGTATTACTTATACTTGCGCATGCACAAAGTTGATGAATATTCGTTTTTCTTGAGAAGCTTTGTTTATGTTTTAGGTGTCTTCAGTCTATGTATACTACCTTTTAGCAAACGACACAGTTGATGATATCATATGGTATGCTCTTAAGAAATTCTCTACTTGATTGATTTGATGTCATTTGTAATGTTTAACTATCTTCTCTCTCTTCAGGGATGTTGTTCAGAGCAAGTTGGACAATCTGGGACAGGTGACTTCAGACCCTCTTACCTTAGCTTTTTAAGTAAATATAAAGCAGTGCACACACATGCACACAACTCTCATTCCTCTGCTGTGACAATGATTTGGTGTCCTCATGAGATGATATTCCATCTATGAGTAAACGTTCTTGTTTTGACTGGTAAACTGAACTCTGGTTTCGGGCAATCAGATGCTGGACGGCCATGAGAATTCACTGGAAGTATCGGAAAGTCACCCACGGAGCAGCCCCGCGAAGCAGAAAACTCTCGACTCGTTCTTGAAAGTTTCAACCAGCCAGCCACAAATCAGCCCAGCAAAGCAGATAACACTCGATTCCTTCTTGAAGCGTTGCGGCAATGGGGAAGACCATGAAAATGAGCCCAAATATAAACGCCCAAGGCAGTAACAGATTTCCTTTTATGTTAGATAGAGATACAAGGAAGCCATTTTGGGTTTGGAATTGGGGAGGCTCGTGTTGGGTGGATGACCAATCAATGCTTCAAGCATTTTAGTCTATGTATTTGCTGCTAGAGCATCGACTTCTGTTAGTTTAGCTAGATCAACTAGTTCGATCCTTGTAGAAATGCTCAAATGGATATTTGCTTTAAGAAACGAGGATTCCTTTTGTTCAGTAACCCATGTTTTCCCACAATAGGTTCTGGATTCTAGCATTGTTTATAAATTGTCTAGCTAATGTATCACCCAGAACGATGTATATAGCAATGAAGTAAATCTCATTTTTTGAAGTCTTGTTCTATCGTCAATCACAGTTTACAAGACCATCATTGCTCCTAGCTACTAGGCAACTTAGAGCTAGCTTGCTGGTTACGGTGGTGTTGTTCATGAAAGGAAAAATGGAAACCTAGCTATTACTACATACTTGCACCTCCACGTGGCGCTTAATGAAGGAAATCCCACTCTAAACTAAATTAGTTACTTAAACTCCAAGTCATTAACTAGAGTGAAAGAAAGCCTACTTGATCTTACTTGTGAAAGAAAGCCTACTTGATCTTACTTATGTTAGTTACTTAAACTCGATCCACGTCGTTGATTTAGATAAAACCTAACCTACTGACCTACTCGCTCGATCATAGTGCAGCATCAGATATCACCTGAACGTTAGTCGGTCATTAGTTCCTATAAATATACCTATTACTCCACTCTAGCACTCGTTCTTCTCAACCCTAATCACCCATCAAACGTATACTACATTCTCTCCAACCCTAGCTTCATCGAGATCTCTGAAACCCTAGACGATCATCCTACATCAAAAGTTCACAACCCTAGAAAACCAAAATCAAGACCAACCATGCAGCAACAGTCAGCAATCGAGGAGATTCAAGAACGTCGTCTACTCCCTAGCGTGAGGTTCTGCCCCATGGACGACGAGCTCGTTCTCTCGTACCTCAAGCCCTTGTTGTCCGGAGAGAACGTGCCTGGCTTAAACGACGTAGTCTTCGACTGCGACCTATACGGTCGACAAGAGCCATGGTAGATATGGGACGTCTACAAAACAAGAAGGGCTCAAGACTTGAGGAAGAGCAAGGATGATGCAGGACAAGGAGGGGTCAATTCAAACAGAAAATAATGAAAATAAAGAAGCGAGCCATAATCAAGAAGAGTGGTTGGTTAATCGGTAATTCAAGCTTTATGAGGTTTTTAGTTTCTGGAATATTAAAGAAACTATGATTTTAGACATTTCAGCTGGTACGATCGGATTTAGCCTGTTCAGATAATTGCAACGTTGTGCCAAAATCTCTGTTTTGGACAGATGATACCTTTTCAGAATGGAAACGACGAGATTTTCAAGACTCACTTTGAGCTTTCCAAATATAAGCCATCGAATTTCGATTGCATTTTCTGATTTGAGATTTAATAATTTTAAGAAGTTTCATAATTTGTATTGATTTAGAATTATATTTCCCTTTTTAGATTAGATTACTTTCTTTCCAAGTATTTTGTGTAGATGTATATATAAACATCATTATACTATTGTAAAATGGAAGTTTTTTTTGATATTATATATAACTTTGAGATTTTCTCAATTTCTGGTGGAGTTCAGTTCTTCTCCTGGATTCGAGAAACCCTAATTTTATGGATTCAAGACGATCCGTTGGTGGATTTCAACGTTATTTTTTCCGCTGCATCAAAGGATCTCTACTTCTTCACCAAACTCAAGAAGCTCAAAGTCCACCGACAAACGCATAAGCCGAACCGTCGGAAATAATGGAACTTGGAAAGGTGACAACCGCGGCGAGGCTGTCACGTGTGTGGAAACCGGTCGTGAGGTCGGGGTCAACAAGAGGTTTACGTACAAGAATCAAGACTGCGCACAACGGTTGTTGGACAATGTACGAGTTCGACCTTGCTTCATCGGAGATCGCATACAAGAAGCGAAAGAACAAAGACGACGTGCTTTGCTTGCTTCGTAAAACCAGTGAACCCAAAAATGTAACAAACAAGAGGAAGCACGCTGAGAAGAAGAGGGTTCGTCGAAGCAAGGAAGAAGAAACTTCAGATGAGGAAGATGAGGAGGAGCAAGAAGAAGAGGTTCTTGAAGTCGAAGCGAAACGGCAAAGAACAACCGAATCGTGCAGTGATGCATTGGCGGCGCAACCACAAGAGGAGATACCAATGCCAGTGGAAGATGATTTTTTATTGATGTCAGAAGCCGAGCTCAATGCATTCATGGCTCAACTGGAGGAGGAGTTACTGCCAAGTACGCAAGATAGTAACTATCTAACTTATCCAATTTCAGAAGAAGAAGTGCATGCATTCGCGGCTGAAGTAGGGGAGATATTGCCAGGTTTTGAAGCTGAGTGGGTGGACACTGTGAACTCCATCGATTTCAGTCCTGAGGAAAACAAGGACTTCGGGAATGCGTATAAAATGTTGTGCTAGATAGCTAGCTAGTTCAGAGATGTTTGTATGAAAAGAGCAACTCGCTCTTCATTTGTATGATTCATCACAATTGTATGATCAACTCATCATCTTGTTCGACGAAAATTACACTCGCCGTCCCCAATTTGACCTCATTTTCATTGGAAAGAGGAGGCCTTGGTACGAATATTCATCTTTGTTCAACTCGCCCAAGCTCTAGTTAGGCTCAATTTTTGATACTTGTAAATTCAAATTTTAGGGATCTCTCACTAGATTAAATTTAGGTTTGTTTTCCTCGTTTCCTTTTAGTTTGATGACTTTGATCACCTTGTAGCCTTCTTTATATATTATTAGGAGCTCTCGATCAGAATGTACTTCACAAACCAGAATCACAGAACCAAAAGTGTCCTTTGGATATGAAAGAGATGGTGCTAATATTGTCATGGTGTACATAAACAATTCAATTAGAATAATCCAAGTTCCATGGTCTATTCACATTAACGTACAAACGCACAAAAAGCTTAGCAGCCTTGGCAAGAAACCTACCACATTCCTTTATAACTGTCTCGAAAATCTCTATGGCTACTTCACTAACTTCCCAACCAATACGTCAACCTCGAAACTACCTCGTGTTTTCCTCAACCATGATAACATAAGCAGAACAGAAACACAAAGCTACTTAAGCTCAAATCGGCTTCTGGGTCTCACCGATTCACTCATTCAGTAACTAAAGTCATGAACTTTACACATTCTTCAATTCAGTAAAAGTGTTCTCAGGTATGAAGTTTCTGATTTAAAAAGTTTTCTCCTTTAATTATGTTTTAGTGTTTTTGCAATGTGGATAGTGATAAGTTGCAGGACAAGTGTTTGTGTAAATGTCTCTGAAAGGTTTATGATCATGGGGTTTAAGTGGGTTTTAGTTGCAATCTCTATGTGGGTTTTGTCAGCCTACTTGGCTACTTCAGAATCCAGTGATGGGCTATTGAGGATTGGTCTAAAGAAGCAGCCTTTAGACTTCAGTAGGATAAATGCTGCAAAAATTACCAATACAGTAGCTTCTCAACAGAGATATAATGGGAGTAGTCTTGATGCTCGTATTGTGTATCTGAAGAATTATCTGGATACACAATACTATGGAGAAATTGGTATTGGATCACCCCTACAAACCTTTGCTGTTGTCTTTGATACTGGAAGCTCCAACCTTTGGGTCCCGTCGTGGAGATGCATCCTTTCTGTAAGTTTGGTATTGAGCATGATGTGTAGTGATGCTTTTCTAGTCTTGAGTGATTTGTTAAAGTATGGCTGTTTGCAGATTGCTTGCTATTTTCATTCTAAATACAGGGCAAGTTTATCAAGTACCTATACAAGAATTGGTAAACTTTTTCCCATTTAGCTGAGACATTTTGTTATGATTGGCACAAACATTGCCTGTGAGAATTTGGAAAAATAAAAAACACTCATACTTGGTATGCTCTATACTGTTTAGGAACTTCTTGCAAAATTCCTTATGGTTCTGGCAAAGTTTCTGGCTACTTCAGTGAGGATAATGTTAAAGTTGGGGACACTGTCGTCAAAGATCAAGTGGGTTTTTCAAAATGATCATGTCCAGTTTTCTGATAAGTTATTTGCCTTTCCAATTGTCTAATATATATCTGCTCCCATAGTTCAGGAATTTGTTGAAGTTACACAGGAAGGATCTCTTGCGCTCTTAGCTGCAAAATTTGATGGGATTCTTGGACTTGGATTTCAGGATATTTCTATTGGCGAGGCCACACCAGTGTGGTAAACTGCTGATCTATTATTTCAAGCTGCATAATTTTCTCGAATATGTAATTATATATAAGTATCCCCTTATCTCTATATCTAAAGTAGTGCTAGAACCTACTCCTAGAAGGCTAAAATCTTACATTCGTCTCACAATTTCCTTATAGGTCTCTTTAGGAACTTCTGGATCTACATCCACCTATAATTATTTCGTTACGAGACTTTCAAGTTTCAACTGACCTATTATAGTTGTGGAAAAGAAAAATCATTGACCATGATGCCTTCATAGTTTTATGGGTGCAGGTATAACATGGTACAACAATATTGTATGAGTCAGCAGATTTTCTCTATTTGGCTAAGTCATGATCCAACATCACCAGTGGGAGGTGAAATTGTCTTTGGAGGATATGATGGGAGGCACTTTAGGGGCGATCACACTTATGTCCCAATTTCAGAAAATGGTTACTAGCAGGTATAATATAATAGAAGGAAATTGATATTTTCCTGTAATGTATTTTCTTACTAAGTTGGATGACATTTACTTGCACATTATATTGATTTCTCCAGATTGAGGTGGGTGATATTATTGTTGCAGACATGTCGACAGGTCTTTTTACCTTTCACTCCCTAGGGTGGTTTAAGCCATATCTTATCTTTGTAAAATAAGTTTCCTAGGCTTATGATTGACTGTGAAAATTCATTTACTGTATTTTTTTCTTTTTCATTCTGTTAAGGACCAACTACCTTGATTTTTACTTTGATTTCATTAACAAATTCGTCAAACTTCAATTTCTTCAGGGTTGTGCAAGGGTGGTTGTGCTGCCATTGTGGACTCGGGGACATCCTTACTTGCTGGTCCAACTGTATGAAATCATGCCTAAGTTTATTCTTGAGCTGAGTGGTCTTGTCTTGTATTTTTAATATAAAAATTCTTACTCCATCCTTCCTCAGCTCTGTTTTGGCAATTTTTTTCTTCCAGACTGTTGTGGATCAGATCAACCATGCCATCGGAGTAGAAGGGTTTGCGAGCTTGGAATGTAAAACTGTCGTTTCCACTTATGAAAATTTGATATGGGAATATTTAGTATCAGAGGTTTGTACTTCTTCCTTGGAGCTTCTTACTTCAGCACATCCTTTCACGAAATGAAGACTCACCTGTATATCTGTAGGTACGGCCTGATGTACTGTGTGTGGATATCACTCTGTGTCAATATAGTGGATCTCGTCCTGTGAGGTGAGACTCTTCCTTTTTCTCTAGTTACTTTTTACTTGGTTCAGATTCCCTTTGCTTCTTTCTTTTCTTTTGGATAGCTGAGACTCTGAGAGGAGTCAGTATGGTAATTTTATCAACTAACAATAACCAGCAAGTTTATTTATTCTTGTGCAGCAACTATATTGAGACAGTGGTTGGAAATGGAACTCGGAAGGAGCCATCCATTGATGAAACTGCTTTATGTGATATGTGTGAGATGATTGTATACTGGATTCAATTACAACTTAGGAAACAAGTATCAAGGGAACAAGTATTTAAACATGTGAATGAGGTGAGTCCTTCTTAAAGCACAAGACTAGCTCGAACCAATACTCATGCTGTAAACATGTGTTTATACTTTGTCAATGTTTTCTGTTTGTAAGATGTGTGAGAAGCTTCCAGATCCAATGAGAAGTTCGTTTGTCAACTGTAGTAACCTTGCAGCCATGCCAGATATTTCATTCACAATTGCAAACAAAACCTTTACCCTCACACTCCTGAACAGGTGAAATTTCGTTTAGTCATCACTGTTTCTGCATAAATGGCTTGTTTGATTGATGATATGATTTTCTGAAGGTGTAACCCAAATGTTTGTGAAGAACCGAATGCAACCAAAACCTTTTAGATTTACTCTATTCTTATGATTATTCTCCTATCATTTCTGACATCCTTTTTTGATCGAGTATCATTTCTAACATCTTTAATATAAAACAGTATATACTTAAAATCGAAGAAAAGTCCTCTACTATCTGCCTTAGCGGATTTGTTGCTTTGGGTGTGCCTTCCCCCAAAGTCCCTTGTGATGTTAATGCATTCTTGTCAATTTGCACCTCCATAGAGATGTGAGTGCGCCCTTGGAGTCTTGATCTTGAGGTTCTTTTCAATGATGTTATAACATAAGTGCATTCTGCAGGGTTCTTGGAGCTCTTTTCTTGGGAGCATATCACAGTGTTTGACTTCGGTTATCTCAGGGTGGGATTTGCAAAAGCTGCATAGTCTAATTTCCTATGATTTACACTTCATCTGCAAAGTTATTAGCCTGTATAACTTAAACATCACAATGGAAGTATATATAAACACAATAAACATGGACCATGACATTTATGTGTCTTCTAGTCTTCTAGTTCCAACGTGTATGCATCCCTGCAGTGATTGTAATTTGTATACATTGACAATAAGTAGCTGGAATATTTGATTCTCATTGTCTCACCGTGTGTTATTATATGCTAGAAAGTATTTTCCTATGGCCTGGTAATGCCAAAGTACCCCCTTACCCAGCAAATTTAAGAAAAGAATTACCAAGCCTGAGATCCAATTACACTCAATTTGTGCCAACTTCAACTTTTTACGATGCGAGAATCTAAACTGGCACAAATCTCAGGCGCTGTCACATTTCCAACTTCAATGTATCAGTTTAGATTTGTGCCAATGATTGGATTTTTGAATTTACATGATGTGAGAGTTAGGCTTAGGCAATGACTTCTGTTGAGTGCAGAACAACTTGGAAACAAGAAAAAGATGCTTACTTTATGCGTGTTTGACACTCATCTTATGTGTCATTGCAACACTGAGCTTGTGAGCTTGCTTGTATAGGTAATATGTTCATGTAGTTCAATAACAAAGTAAGTTTTGGAAACATAGACAGCAGGGTACAATAGATCTACAATTTGGCATACTTCTTGAGGGCTTGATCGGCATCTTTTGCATGCTCCGGCACAGGCATGTTGCTTAGGAGAGTAACTCTTGATGATGACACTAGGGATTTGATGTCTGGGTTCAAAGGATCAATCTTTGACAATCTTACCTCCCAAACCTATTCAAAATCACCAAGTAAGTATAATTCACAAGGGGTACGCTAAAGTGAATTAACATATGTCATACATAAATTTACATCCTTTTGGGTTGAAAGTTGCATCTTTTTGGACCGGATTTGATACAAGTCATATAACACTAGACTAAACTAATCCATTCAATAATGTCAATGGCAAGCCTAGTTCTTTATACTTTGGACAATTTGGAAATTAATGGTATCTAGAGTTTCAAACCATGTTGGGAAAAATGAAATGGGAAATCAAGTGATGCATAGCTTGTGTGGATAATGTTGTTGATAATGTAAAAAGAGAGTGTGATGGTGAGCAGAGGATCGGAATTAACCTGTATGGTTTTGCCAACACTAATTGGTGTGGCTTCAGCATAGATAAGGTCACCGAGCTCGGCTCTCTTCAAGTGGTTGATGCTAAGGTGAATTCCGGCGATCCTTTGTAAACCAGAAGCCAAGTGAGCTCCTATGCTAGCCAGAGCCTCGGATATGAGAGCTGACACACCTCCATGTAACACCTTGAATGGCTTCTCACATATTTTGCACAACATACACAAAACTTAAAAGAGTCATACTCCAATTCCATGATCACTTTGGTCTCTTTGAAGACACAAACAAAGACAGACGATACCTGACAGTTTTTGTAGGCGACTCTCAAATGACCACAGACTTTTCGGGGCGTTACTTCCTCGATTTCGAAGCCGACTGCATGAAGCGGAGCATCCAAAGCCTCCGTCTTCTCCTCCGATGACGGTGGCGAGTGGGAATGTGGAGCCATATATTCTTCTGTATGACGATGCCTCCCTTAGTCAAGGTTCTCTCTTTCTGTTTGACTTCTTCTATATCTCCCTCTGCTCGTTTGGCTTCTTTAGCTATGTGTTGGATGATAGAGCCATTAGAACCAACTCAATTCAATGCATCATAATATGACTCTGGCCTTGTAGGAGTTGTGGTGGAATGACCTCTCGATATTTTCTGTATCTATTTCTCCGCTTTGATTATTATATACGTTATGTGATATTTATGTGGTGGATTTATGTAATTGAATTTAGACTAGTATAGTTATTTATCTATATTATTCTTTAACTTTAAAGAAAGAGGGTTGTTTCTCATTTTTGTCATTTCTTCCTTTTATATTCTTTTTTTGTTAATGTAAAAAAATAAATCAAGGATAATACTGTAATTTACATTCGAAAATAATAAAAAATTTGAAAAACAGAAATTTATCTCTCTGCACGTTTATGCCGTTGGAAGATTCAGTTTTTATCCCTTCTCCTATTTTTGAGCTGAAATAATTTTACATGAAAGTTAATTAAACGTTTCTCTTTTTTTCTTTTTTGAACATAAATAATTTTAAAACACACCCGTCGGGTGTGCATTATGGCTAGTGTACATAAGTAGAATCATGTTAACTCGTTAGGTATGACTACTTTTTTCACTTCTTGAAATTAAAGAGGGTCCAAGTACTAGGATTAGTAGGTAATCGAGTCAATTCCAACATGTGTTTGGTGGTAGGTGGGATTGATGGTGTCCGTGGGGAGGAGAAATTAGGTGGCGCTACCAAGGCCTTGTGGTTTGTCTATTTGCCTCACGTTTTTCACCACCACCTTCCCTCGTTATCTCAACCATAAGGATTTCATTATCTCATTTTATAATAAAATTTTGATAACTTAATATTTAATTAATAATTTCATTAAAACAATATTTTATGTCCGTTCTAATTTGGGACAACATACTAAATAAATAAATTTGCTAAATTTATATAATAATAGAAATTTAAGAATTCATGTAGACTCATGCAATATATAGATTAATAGTGTCTTTATATAATATTGTTTATGATGACTTCATGAAGAATGACTCAATCGTAATTTGTTGTTTCTTAATATTGATATCACCTTGACTCTCATTTTGGACTTTTCTTAACATGGTATGTATTTCTAATATTGTCTTCTCATAACACATTTAATAATATATACACAATAAATTAAAAAATGATATACATTGACCAAAGTACAACAGTAATAGTTTTGTAAATTAATAAGTTATTAGTTAACGGATAAATTAATAAATTATTAATTTATTAATTTATCGATTATTTAATATCTCGCTAAATTAATAAATTTTGCCAATCCTGAGGCTATTAATTTATAGAGTTTAACTGTAGTTGTTATCTCTGTGTTTTATCGAGTTCAATTAAAAATAATTAAAGAATTTTATAGTAATTCGAATAGTCGAATAATATTTTGGCCAAATTAATTAATATTATCGAGGTTAATTACTAGAAATATCTAGATATTTCGTTAATTTAGCTATAGGCAACACCAATGACTTCACCATTGCCTTTTATGTTCGAGGTTTTTCCCATCCACTCAAATTATAAGAAAATCTTTTTCATTAGCCATGAAAAGATTTCAATATTACTATAAGCCAAATTACTCTAAGAAATTTTTTCCCATTCACCCAAAATCACCTAATCTCTCATATTTTATTTCACATTTTGCCCTCATATTTATGTGATAAAAAACTCACCCAATTTTCAAATTTGAAATCTGCATCCCAGAGAGAGAGAGAGAGAGAGAGAGAGAGAGAGAGAGAGAGAGAGAGAGAGAGAGAGAGAGAGAGAGAGAGAGAGAGAGAGAGAGAGAGAGAGAGAGAGAGAGAGAGAGAGAGAGTTTGAGTTGAGATTTGATTTTCTTGATCGAAGCTTTGATTTCATGAGAGACATAGTTCGATCTGGATTGTTGTGTAACACTTTTATTTCTCGATCTACAATGGGAACAACAATCTGCGATTTTCTTTTCGATTCAAACATGCAGCTAGCTAGGTTTGATCTCTCTTCTCTCTCTAGATTCCTTTTTGTTAATTTTTAATTTAGATTTAGGATTTTTGATATGGTTTGTGTTTTTATTTGTGAATTTGAATTTGTGAAGCTTTGTGATGTTGCTAATATAGAGTGTTTAATTCCTTGTTTTCGTTATGTTACGAAGTTTTGTGCGTGGAGATGTATGTGAATTATTGTGTATTTCTGGAAATTTACAGATTTTGAGATCAACTGATACTCAGTTGAAGGTTGCTATGTTTAGATTTAGGATGAACTGAATATGAGTTGACCCTCAACTGAGTATCAGTTGACACCCAAATGATACTCAGTTGAGCCTTCAACTGATACTCTGTTGAGCCTTCAACTGATACTCTGTTGAGCCTTCAACTGATACTCTGTTGAAGGTTGCTATGTTAGATTTGTGATGAACTGAGTATCAGTTGACCCTCAACCGAGTATCATTTTAAGGTTGCTTTGTTTAGATTTTTGAAAGGACATGACTCCGATTTAGTTGCCTAAACTGAAATCAAACCCCTTCGAAAACATGACCTTAAATTTTTTTTGCCTGAGTTTACTTTGAAATACATGAGCCAAAATTAGAACCTGCAAAGAAAATCACACTTCGAATATTCCACAAAAGCCAAACCGTGGGGCTCCGTTCCCCATCCGGATTTATCAACATCATATATATAATAAACCACAAGGTTTACAAGAAAGAAATCCAGAAAACATTCAAGAGTAAACTCAACTGAAAACATAACATAAGTATTCAGAGCGACGCTTATACATATCATATACAATCAGTAGGTCGAACTAAGAACCTACTCAAAATAAAGTGTGACTTGAACTCTACGCCTCCACCGTAGACGTGCAACCCCGGAATTCAAACTGCAAACTAGGCAAAATAAACCGAAAAGCCCAGGGGAAAACAAATAAAATCGTTAGAGTGAGTGGACGAAAATAATAATATGCCTTTCCCAACATATAAGTGTATATGCTCATAAAATCATAATGCGAGTCAATGCACATGAAAATTCTGACCAGGTACATTTTTCCTGATCCATAAAGATGCACATAAAATCATGCGTGGTCACTCACAGACTTCTCTGTATAGTACAATCTAATCACAGGATCCCAGACCCACACGTGATTATAAATCTAAAAGACCTCGGGTCAGGATATCTGTCCCCCCCTGGAGCATCTCGGGGATCATCCGAGAAGCCAAAGCATCGATGCTACCTCTATAACCGAGATTGTACTCTGTGTAAACCAAATCATAAATACTTTCCATGCACATGCATAATTGTAAAATGCATAATCATAAAATGCATACTTGTATGTGCATAATTGTAAATGCATACTAATATAATGCATAATCGTAAAGTGTATAATCATAAATACATAACGTAAATACATAATCAGGACTCGCAAATCAACTGTGAAAATAAAGTGTCCACTCACAGTACGAAGCTAACTCTGAGGTCCGGCGGAAGATCCCTCGCCAAACACTCAATCACGATCACCTGAATAACAGGGATATGATCAATACATATTGAAACACAACATACGGAGCTAATACGTCAAGAACCCCGCGTTCTCGAAAAGCGTATCACTCGAAATATCGACGAGGATAGAAAAATTCCCAAAATATACCAAAACACCCTCGTCCCAAAATAGAATACTCAAATCAACTCAAAAAACTCATGACTACGATCAAGACGCGATTACGAGCAAAACGGTATAAAAATCTCCAAAAATCCCAAAAAGTTAACCTCATCGGAGCTCCGCCGTTGACCGCCGCCGCCGGCGCAGCGCCAACGGTTACCAACTCCAGCGACCCATACCTCAAAATCTTCCTCTCTTCAAGCCCAATACCTTTCCTCAAAACCCCAAGTCCAAACCATAGCCCAATCGGCCGAAATTGAGCTCGAAAGCTCACGGCCAAAACCTCCTCCGGCAACCACCACGACTCCTCCCAAAACCCATCCTTGTACAAATTCATCCACCCAGAAAGCATCAAGGGGATGAGGGGAACCTAACCCCCTTCATCCGTGACACCAAAGCTCGCCAGAGCACCGCCCCAGACGGCAACGAAAATCAAGGATTTCACCGAGCTCAAACTCACCCAAATCTTAACCAATTCCCACAAAATCAAGTATAAACCAATAGAGAATCACAAGAGAATTCTAGCCATACCAAAATTGTGGCCGAAAACGGCGAGTCGGACGGCAAACCCGAAATGGGTTGCGGTGGAGCTCCGGTCAACCCAAGTCAACGCGGGTCAAAGCAGGTCAAAGCTGGTCAAACGGCCCAAATGCGTGATTTTCCAAATTTTTACGACTATTCGATACTTATACGTTGCGAATCGACCAAATTCACGATTCGGATAACTCAAACCCAAACGGATAAGTACGACTAACTCGACGATAATTTCAAATATTCATTTTATATTCTCCGATTACCTGAAAAATCCTCCGAAACCACCTACGAACTCGAAATCAAATCCTCTACAATTCCCGCGAAGGAACTCAAACCAATTTCTTTCCCGATAATTTAGTCGTGAACAAATCCACAAATACGATTAATTCACAATAATCACAGCTCGGATCAATACGTACACATTCCACGGTTCGGGTCGTTACAAATTTGTTGAATTGAATATGAGTTAAACAATTCTGAATGGTTATGTGTTTCAATAATAACTTTTTCTGTTATTATTTGTGAAGTAGTGTTGCTGTGAAGTTCTTGTATTCAGGGAAGAGATTCGTTTTATCTTGTAATGAACACATGAGTTATGCCATTCTTTTCAAGTACATTTGTCAGAGGTTTGAGTTCTATCAAAGTGATGTAATCAAACTTGATTACTCACTTCTTGGATGCAGTAGTTGCTCTCTGAACAATGAGAATGATTTCAAGATGCTGTTGACCGGAGCAAATTTGTATAAGGTGAATTCTGTTGATGTTAATATGTCTAAGAATGGTGGAAGCACAAACAAGAGATTTGATGCGGATGATGATGAGACTTCTAGTGTAATTGAAAAAGATGATTACCTCACTGAGACATATAGGGATGAACCTAGCAAGATGATTACCATGACTTCGATGTAGTCGGTGTATGAAAATGGGGAATCAAAACATGACAACGTGTAATAAGCCCATGACTGCATCTGCTGCTGAGTAGAACAATTCTTTCTTTTTAGCTTCAGGGTTATTCTTTTCTTTTTTAGATTGAGATTCTTTGAGTTGATGAATTTATTGGTAAATCACAGGGATATATCTGTACTACAGTATTTTTTATTTATGTGTTTCTCTTGTTGAATCTATTAATTAGACCACTTCTGTTAAGAGTACAGTGAATAAGATATGCAACTGAGTATTAGGTCACCATCGGCTGACTATCAGTTGAACCTTTTCATAACTTAGATGTGTTTAATTATGTGTTGAACTGCCCTCAACTGATACTCAGTTGAACCATTTTCAGAAAGTTGACCTGGGTTAATTTTTGAACCTCAACTGAGTATCAGTTGACCTCCAACTGAACCTCAATTGAGTGTCAGTTGAACCCCAACTGATACTCAGTTGAGCCATTTTTAGAAAGCATCTGTGTCAATTTTTTTGAACTGGGTTAATTCTAAACCTCAAGTGAGTGTCAGTTGACCCTTAACTGATACTCAGTTGAACCAAATATTTGAAGAAAAACACAATTAACTAGCTGATTGTTCTTAACAAAACTCATCCATAAACAGAAATTATCATCCATAAAACACAACAACATTACATAAGCACAACATAAACATAGAGATAAAACAAAAATATAAAAAACCATAAAAACAACAACATTACATAAACTACGATAAACCAAATAAACCCATTAGGCAACACCAATGACTTCACCATTGCCTTTTATGTTTGAGGTTTTTCCCATATGAAAATATATCAATTGAACTTCAACTAAGTATAAGTTGACACTCAACTGAGTATCAGTTGAACCCCAACTGATACTTAGTTGAGCCATTTTTACAAAGCATCTGTGTCAATTTTTTTGAACTAGGTTGATTCTGAACCTCAACTGAGTGCCAGTTGACCCTTAACTGATACTCAATTGAACCAAATCTTTGAAAAAAAACACAACTAGCTGATCATTCTTAACAAAACTCATCCATAAATAAAAATTATCATCCATAAAATACAACAACATTACATAAGTACAACATAAATGACAACACAACATAAAATGTAGACATACTAAACAAAAACATAAACAACCATAAAAATAACAACATTATATAAACTACAATAAACCAAATAAATCCATCAGTTCCCCTCCACTTCCTTGATCTTCAACACAATATCTGTCAAGGCTTCGATTTTCAACACAATGTCGTCTTCTGCTTCTGCACATGGGAGCTCCCCTTCATGTGCTTCTTTCCTTTCCCATTATTTTTCCTCTTCCTTTTATTTTGTAATGGTAGTCTCAATATTAGATCTCTAATTATTGGATCTGATCTCCTGGTATCCACAATAGACGACAATGACATCCTAGTTATTAACAGAAAATAAAAATAAGTCAAATATAATTGAGGTCCAAACTCATTGTTAGTTGACCCTAATATGATACTCAGTTTACCAACAACTGACACTCAGTTTACCCTCAACTGAGTATCAGTGGAGATCAAATCCCATCAATCCCAGAAGAAACAAGAGCCTAAACTGAGTATTAGTTTGGCCTAAACTGAGGGCCAAACTAATACTCAGTTTAGGGTAAACTGATACTCAATTTACCCTAAACTGAGTGTCAGTTTAACCTCATATCACATCAAACCCAGTACAAACAAATTCAAATTCAAAATCGTATCACACTCAAATCATATCATACCCAGAACAACTTCATAATTCCAACTATCAAACACAACACAACCTCAAAGTCTATCGAAACCCTAAACTAATTTTACATAAACAAATGGGAATAGTTATTGTAAACCTTAGTCGTAGTTGAAAGAGTAGTTATTGTAGAAACTTACATCGAGATTGAGAAGTAGTTCGAACGATTTGGTTTCCCCTTTCTGTTGAAATTGAATCGATCGACGAAGGTTTGAGGGTTTGTTGCGAGTTGATCGGTGACAAACTAACGACGATTCCATCAGTAGCGACCGATGATTTGATTTGGAATGTGAGAGAGAGTGAGATAGTTTGAGAGAGAGAGAGAGGCTTAAGAATATGCTGATAATTCTGTCTAGTAAGTGGATTGATGAGAATTTTTAATCTTTTGATAGATTGATGAGAATTTTTAATTTTATTCTTGAACTTTAGCAAAATAGCTTTTTATGTTTTCATACGACAAGCCATAGAATTTGATTATTTCAAAGACCTGATCCATCGACCCCCATGCTTTGAAGAACGTTTTTGTTGATCAATGGCATCCCCCAATTTGTTATGTATAATTACTATTATATGTTTTGAAATATTGAATGTGGTTCCTCTCCAAGTTTTGCTCGGCAGGCCACTCAATGAGCCTTATCGATATAAATAAAGCTCGTTTTGTAACTTAACATCAAATCCGTATCATCTGCCACCCGTTATTCCAAATCTTTCACTCCTGCAGTCCTGCCCTCTCATTGGCTCTCAGTTTTGGATCGAGTTAATTTTAATTTTAATTTTAATGTTAATGCATGCATGACAGATATAGCTCTCAGTGCTTTCGAGACGTCGTGTGATTTTTCGATCATTATATTGCCTAGACAGTTTAAACTCTCTCTCACTTAGCACGCTACTGTAGGTCGATCCGATCAGTAGCCCAGGTGGTGAGTAAATTAAAGAGACCGGAGTCACCGTTCCATGGGTTGGAAATGGTTGGAGTTAGCTAAGACCAAAGTTCACTAGCTAGCTATCTTCTAATGCACAAAAGAAAATTGTGGATAATTGGATAAGTGTGAAGTCTATTTTAAAATGGCAATGTTCCAAATCACACCATCATCACCTAATTATGTTTGAAAAACTACTACGAACGCTCACAATTAATTGTTTAAGAAGGTCTCGGGTCAACTAAGTACGACAATTACAAAGACAAGTCGAGGAATTCCACCTTTATTAGAAACGTCTCTGTAATTCTCAGTAATTTTTTACGTAATCACTCAACCAACTCATTGTACTTTATGGACAGCACATACCATGATTACCATCTCTGACTTTTCGCGCCGGGTAGATTAAGTTTATAACTAGTGTTTCATGGTTACATTTCTATGGGATATGAATTTTACGATACTAAACTAGTGGTTGCATACTTGCATTGCTGTGGGATATCACACAATTTCCTCAAACTAATGATTTCCAGGACCAGAGACACGTGTGTCGCGAGTTCATTCGTGTGAAAACGCTTCATTCCTTTAATTTCAATCTCTCATCTCCTTAGTCATCAAGAAAAGATTGTGATTTATATTTAACTCCAATGAACATCGGCAGGATTCGAATTTAAGTGGTGAGTTCCACACCTAAAATTCTCAGGAACTCGACGACTACGGTGGCTAGACTAGTCTATATAGTATTAGCCCCCAAAAATCACATGATTAGTAACTTTTGATCAAAGAATTCGTATATTCCAGCCTAAAGCCTTTCACTTGAAATTTGACATCTACGTACGTACGTACGTACTTGCCTACATTCAATCCCACCAGTCTAGGCTCAATATATTAATTGCACTTGACTTATTGAGGAATGGTCAAGAGAGGTTTTAGGTCAAGTTTTATATTGTTAAGCTAGATTGCTGCTCATTGCGTTCAGATTGAGCTTGTGTAGAGAGGAATATTGGCTACTGACAAGTAACAAGGGTCCTAACTCCTAAGCCTTTCATGCTTGTAGAATTCTGTGAGCTAGTACTTGCCCTCTACGGCTAGCTAGCTCGAACTATATTCTGTGACTATATCCTGCCACGTGTCTGGGTTCAGGTTCTGGTTCTAATTACCTGTTGAGGGTTTTCTTTGTTGAGATGCCACAAAGCTAGACAGCTTGAATGCACTGCTCAGTTGCAAGCTTACTTTCCCAGAAACCCTCCCACATATTGTATACAGAGGATGCTTATCCGGAAAGTACCGAAGAAATAAGTAAATTAAGAGAAAGCTGAAAGCTAGCGCTCTGCGAAAACACAAAAAGCTTGCTTTTGAATTTTTCCTCGCTTAAATATCTCTGATATATATCTTCCTACAATCTTCTGCGTTTTCTTGCAAGAGAAGTACTTAGCTAGGCACAGAGCATGCGGTGCGACTTTATCTAACTTCCAAATATATTATGGTGCCCAATTATGCTGTTCAAATTTGAAAACACAATTGAATGAACTACTATATATGCAGGGTGTAGTATTTCAACTGCGCTAGCCTCTTTAGTTTTGGTTCTCAGATTTCTACTCGGCACTTGGTCTTTGATCAACAATTGCATGATGATTTAGTATATACGTACTTTATATTGTTGTTTGACAACGTACACAGAAATGAGAAGCAGATACATTGGATGTAGGGGTTGGCGGATTCAAATCCTTAAGCGGAAATTAGTGTGTGAATTAAAATGATTCTTGAAATTTAGCTATCAACGTCAAATTCTGCGGATTATAAGTTTATAACCAATACAAAACAATGTTTATATATCAAGCTAACATGATAGAGTGCACGTTCATGTAAGATGATTTTACAAAGTTGGATAGTATATAGATGGTTGCTTAATTGGGTTATCTATCCTGCATGTTATGATCTACTTTTTACATCAGTAATTAGTGCGTCTAAAGTTCATATGCATATGCTTTTCCAAGAGAGATTCTTCCAAATTAGAACTACCTGCAATCTAGTTTTCCCCTAGGCATTATATATATTATAAGAGTTAACGAGCATCTTTTAGGCTACAAAGGAAACTGGTAAGAACAAAAGAAAAAGTTGGGTACTGCACCACCGAGAAGCACTGTTTGGGTCAATTCAAAAGCAGCGGACAATAACACTGATGCTTCCTCTTTCTCTTAACCCTCAGATCATTGCATCCCATCCGTCCATTTAACTCTTAACCTTAAGCAATCTTAGCTGGACTCACATACGTTAAGGTACGTCCAGTGGTTTCTATAGCACTATAAATAGGCATAGATACTGCCCTCCAGAGTGTGCACTACTACTATTAAGTACTAACCTTGCTTGTTAAGAGAACCAGCGAAAACTAGCTTGCTAGGGTAAGTTGAAGAAGAAGAAGAAGAAGAAGAAGAAGACTAACTATATATCATGGGAAAGTCGTCGTTGTTCTCCTTCTGCAACATGTTCAGAGCTTGCTTTTCCGGTGGCAGCAGGGACGACGCGTACTCCGATGATGGTGGTGGCTACAGAAGAAGAATATGTCCGAGCGATGAGGACAGAGGTGGTTGGACTGCAGAGCCTGGGATTGACCGTAAGGCCACTGCTTTCATTGCACGATTCTATGAGAGTCATGTTTCAGATGCCGAGTACCATGCTGTTTGATCGATCGGTTTGAGCTAGCAGTTAATTTACAGTAGTGAATTTGATTGATCAGATCGAGCATGTTGGTTTAATTGTACTTTCAATTATTTTTTGTCATGCTTCCTTCCTTCATCCCCTTCTTCTTCCTCTTCGATCTCTTGTAAGTTTCCTTGGAAGTGTGCAGTAATTAATCTGTGAGTTAAAAATAGAATAACGCAGACAATAAAATCGTAGAGCCTAGTATCTTGATTATTTTTCGTTTGTTTTCTTGGCTGTAAAGATTGTTATCTCGATCGTCTCTTAGTACATTGAACAGTGATCGATAATTAGAAATTCAAAGACCAACACATTCTACTAGAGCAAGATCATGCATGCACTAATTATATAAATTAATTGAAAATTTTAATAAAAACTAATATACAAACAGTATTCTTTCTTGGTTAATTAGCTAGTATAGGTTATTATTTTGTCTATTCTTTCATCGATCTATCTTTCTGCATAAGGTGGATTGGGAATTGAAAGTTCGAAACTAATTGAGAATCAATTAGCAGTGATTACCGTCCACCATTTTGATTAAACTTACTTATTAATTAACCAATAAATCTGCACAGTTTAATGGACAGTACGTAATTTCCACCTTAGAAAATGCACTACAATATTGTTCATAGGTCGAACAAATAAAGATATATAACCTTGTTGTTTGTTTCTACTCCCAAGTGATATATGTAGACCTGTCTCCTTAGCCTTTTGTCTTTCTTTTTAGGCTTGATGCTCCATTTTATATTTTAAAGTTAAAGCCGGCATGAAACTAACACACAGAAATTAAAGCAGCTAATATATCAATCCTGATCAATCATAAGCACAAATGACACACTCCAAGCTTTAATTTTTCCGAACCTATATATGCAGTTTCCAGAAGCTGCCTACATTAATACATTATGTTTTATAAGAGTAGAGAACAAGAGGCATACACTGTTTTGATCAAGTTTAATAGGCTCGATATATTTAGCCTGTTAAAGTTGAGTGATATTCTGTTTAAAGTACGTCATGAATGAAGCACAATATGAGCAGCATTTCGTACTCATTTGTCCGTAGCTATATTAAAAATCGATCAAAAATCGTAATCACTTTTAAAATTACTTTTCCCAGAAGAAAATACCAAAGAAAAGCTAGAATTTTGCTCGATCACTTAATTGGAAGCAAGTACGTTACCACATATATAGTGCATGCATGTACCTTTGGAATATCATTCAGGAATATCCCATTTTCTTCAGTGAGATATGCTTTCATCATGCATGTTTTGGATTTGTTCTACGTAACAGAGAAGAGCCATAGTTTTTACTCATATGTATCTGGCCTGTATAACGTACTTTAGGTATATATACCTGGGGACGGAGGGACATGGGACATGGTGGGCTTGGTCCCCTGAGTTGGTGTGAAAAAAAAAATAGTATATTATTATTATATAATATAAATATTATAATTTATTTCTAGTATGTCTAAATTTCAATCACGTGTAGACTTATTCAATACTAGTTTGTAGGAATATTATTTTAATAATGAAGTCCAAATACTAGGTCAATTAGTCCAAATTCAATCGGTTACTAGGATTAGGATTTTATGGTCTCTTTCTCTTTATAAAAGTTGGACCTAAGATTAAAATACAATTATTTTTATTAAGTTCATTAGATATGGAGAGATACTTCAAAAGAAAAGAAAAATCATTTTCTTCTACTCCAACATCAGATGAGCAACCACCCACGAAAATTCAAAAGAAGAATAGTAACAATATGAAAAAGTCTTGCGCTGAAGATATTATAGAAAAGTATCTATCTGATCCTGCTAAATTTTCGCCAATTTCAAGTTATCATATTCTAACATTCAAGAAGAAGTTCGAAGATATTATCTACAACAAGGCCCTTATTAACCTAAAAATCATATTTTTCCTTTCACGGAATTTGGAAAAAAAAAAAGAAGAAAATAAGGTCTATTCGTGATTAATTTTTGTCTAGTGTTATCCACGAGATTTTTCTGAATATGAGATAGAGGTACTTGATGATCAGCTTGAGAACTATATAGTAAACATGCGTTTCAACATTGAGTTTTCCGATTTGAAAGGAATTGCTGAGCTTGCAGAGAAAATGGTTCATCGAAGGAAAGATAGAACATATCCACTAATTACCGGCTTGTAACACTGACGTCATTGATTCTATCTATTGCAACAACAAGCGTGGAGAGAGTATTTTCTGCAATAAATATTGTGAAGAATTGATTACGCAGCCGAATGAGTGACGAGTTGATGAATGATTGTTTGATTTCTTATATTGAGAAAGATATTTTTCTTACTATTGACGATGAAATTATTATGAAACGTTTTCAGGATATGAAACCTCGATGAGGACAATAACTCTTGTAATAGATTGTATTTTACAAGCACAATGTTAATATTTTGAATTATTTAAATTAATATATTATTTTTATTTTTTTATTTTTTCATTTAGGTTCCCCTTAACCAAAAATCATAACTCCGTCCCTGTATATACTCATCATGTTACTTGAAATAGTGAACAGTAATACAAAGTGTTATCTCATCTTTAGACCAACTTATTTTTAGGTTACAATGGCAACTCCCAAATGAAGAAAGAATAACAGGCCTCTGGTTTCTGTCTTTATAAATAAAATGGCAAAGGAACCCAGTGCTTACATATATATGCCCTTCAACTCAGGGCTACTGAACTATGCACCCTAAGACAAATATAAAATTGTTGAGTATAGCATAAACAAGTGACCTAAATATTACTGAAGAAGCTAACTGATCGATTGCTAAGGAATCTAACTCCTTTCTCAGTTCTCACTTTTTTCCGTTTGAGTGAAAGAATCCCAGGCTAACTAAAAGTAAGTAGTAGCTTGATCTCTCTCTATCTTCCTCGATCACTTGGGGTGCTTCTGTTTCTTTCATGCACAGAGCTACAAGGAAATGAAGGAGAACCATTTAAATGTATGTATGGAATGGACAGATCCGATCCCCTTGTTCCAAGTCCCTTTTGGGGGTTCTACTACTTCTACATGCACCATGCATGTGCTTCTTTAAACTAGTGGTAGACGTACGCGTACTCGAACCCCTCGTGCTTTTATATGCCACCTTTCTATTCCACTATACAATTACCTCACTATACAATTGATCGAGTTACAACAGTCATTTTTTTTTAATAGATGACGTGAGGAATGTTGTTAGTTAATGAAAATTAATATTTAAACTTCCATAAAAAGTGTTCAATTGATCTTCTTATGTTTTTTATTAGTGAATTACACAATACACCAAATTTTAAAATCCTAACTCTCTTAAAATTCTAGTTTACTTTGATCAATGACCAAATTAAGCTTTTTTTGTCCAATCTTTAAAGCACGGCTAAACCTATTCTTTATCTTTGGATCAGTCATTCAGATTTAGATATATATATTCATTGAAATTAGGAGAAGCCGCCGCACACTACTGGAGAACAGCTACCAAGCGATGAAGGTAAATTCCTTCGTCACAAGAGGTCATCTGAGGCGACGAAGAATGCATTCGTAGCCTCATAAATATCATACGTCGCTTTACAGTCCCTGAGGCGACCAATATTTTTCTACGTCGCTTCATAAACATGATATAACTAAATTTAGGTATCTGAAGCGACGAACGGAAACTTGGTCGCCTCGAAGAGTCTGATGCGACGAAGATTGCACAATATTCGTCACCTCATTTTTTTTTTAAACTGGATCTATTCTCCTTCTTAAAGTCAAACCCTTATAAGGTTGAAATTTTAGAAAAATAGGTTATTCGCGTTCTGGATCTATTCTTGGCCGATTTGAGAGAAATTTGAAGCAATTGAGAAAGAAGGTTGTTCTTGCCATCCATTTGATTCTTAAGTAAGGTTAGTTTAATTTTTATCTCTTTAACCCTCTTTATGACCATATTATATGTTAATTGAAAAGTGAAATTGATGTTTATGTGAAATTTTTTAAGTTGAATTGAATTTGGTCTTATGTTGTAGTTTTAGTGTTTGAATCATTGAATTGTGATAAATCATGTTATGAGTTCATCAATAATGTTTGAATTTTGGTTAAATTTAGTGAAATTTGTGATAATTAGTGTAGATTAGGCTTATTGATGTCAATTAGTGGTGTTATTAGTGTTAATCATGAAATCGAGTGTAGGGTTATATATAATTGTGGTGTTTATCAACTTAGAACTCCCGTTTGAGAATCAACAACTCATCTAGTTGATCGAGATGAGTTGTTGATTATCGAATTGTCCCATTTTTGGACACTTTAGGTGAACACGACTTTGTTGATCCTTTTGCTATTCATGTGGTTTCAGTTTCAATTTTGGGATATGGTTTCGACAATGTCTCCTTACAATGTTCCTCGAGTGCAAATTAGATTGTTTAGATATCTGTGCACTTAGAGAACTGTAGGGAGATGCTGCCGAAATTTCCCTAAATTGGAGCTGAAACCCATGGATGCAAGAGGGTTGACAAATGTTATGTTCTCGTGAAGGGGATATGACCCTACCCGGAGGCATAAGGAGAAGAAGTGGGGGGACAGGTTTTGGTTGTATCATAAATGTGGTGTGGTAACTTTGTTCATATTGATTGTTTCTGTTGACATGAAACATGGAAGGACACCCAGACAAAACTTGGATGACATATCCTCATGCTGATCCAAGGTACATCATAGGCATATTTGAGTTTATGAATTTTGCTCAGCGACATAGTAACAGAGCTGATTATCATTTCTGCCCGTTCAAATGTTGTAAGAACGGACCGTTCAAGGTTACTATGAATACCATGTATCATCACTTGTCACACAGTGGTTTGAATCCGGATTATACTGTCTGGCATCTTCACGGGGAAGTTTCAAGTGAATCGGCAATGCTCAGTCTCCGAAAACAGTGGCTTCAAGATAGAGCCTTCTAGTGGTGTTGGTCCTTCAGTGAACCCGCAGTTGAAGATTCTACATGATGCATATCCGTATTATCCTGGATACCATGCATATGCACCCCAATAATATGTGGAAGATAATTCTGGCATCAACTTCAATGACATGGTAGATGATGATTATGAAAAGTACGATAGATTATTGAAGGACTCGCAGACCCAATTATATGAAGGCAGTGACGAAACTGTTTTGAGTGCCATATTAGATGCAATGGAAATGAAAAATGGAAATGGATGGTCAGACACAAGTGTTGACTCTTTATGTATTTACATTAATAAACTTCTTCCTAAATGGCACACATTCCCCTGTTCATACTCGAGAATTAAAAAAATATTGAGTGATCTTTCACTTGGTTATGAAAGAATTGATGCATGTGAGTTCAACTGTGTGTTGTTTAGAGGGGCGCTTGTAAACAAGATGATTTCTCCAGTGTGTAATTCTGAAAGATATAGGCCATATACGGATGACATTCCCAAAAAAATCATTCGTTACTTCCCTCTGACACCAAGGTTGAAGCGTCTGTTTATGTCACCACACATTGCCAAGCATATGCGATGATTCGGGGAGTGGATATGCATGGCTAGTAGCCTCAGCCACCCAGCTGATGGAGAAGCATTTCAATATTTTGACAGAACATTTCCAGGTTTGCACGGAACTGCAAAAATGTGCGCCTTGGAGTTGCAATAGACGGTTTCAATCCATTTGGAACAATGGGAACTTTGCATAGTACATGGCCCGTTGTTGTGATGCCGTACAATCTACCACCGTCAATGTGCATGAAGAAAGAATATAACATGTTATCGGTGTTGATTTCGGGCCCTAAATTTCCTGGAAAGTGCCTTAGTGTACTCATGGAGCCATTAATCGAGGAGCTAATACATTTATGGGTCGTTGGAGTCCATACTTTTGATCGAGTAGACAATGAGGTAGTCTTGATGAAGGCAGCGGTGATGTGGACTATTAGCGACTTTCCTAGTTTAGGGATGCTTCCAGGCTCAACGGTGAAATGGTACAAGGCATGTCCAATTTGTCTAGATGAGCTGACTTTAGAGCATATATGTGGGTGGATAGTTTATGAATGTCATCGGAAATGGCTTCACTAGGACCACCCTTGGCAAATGAGTAAGGCATTTAATGGGAAGGTGAAGTTTGGCGGAAGACCTGTTCAGAAGAATGGAGATGAAATTTTGTAGGACGTTAGGTCACATGCTTACCCCATTCTTAGCCAACATGACGACTTGAAGGTGTCGTACAATCCGAATAACAGACAGTGTTGGACTCATGAGAGCATATTTTGGAAGTTGCCTTATTGGTCATCATTGAAGACCAGAAATTGCTTAGATGTCATGTACATTGAAAAAAATGTGTGTGACAACATCCTTGCAACCATTTTTGCAATTGATAAGAAGACCAGTGATGATCCAAAAGCTCGATCTGCTTTAAAGAAGAGGAATGTGCGGAAGCACCAATGGAAAATAGAGGGTGACGAGGGGACGGTGAAGGTTCCTCATGCACCTTTTTTAGTTAAAAAGGATGCTCTAAAAAATGTGTTCGAGTGGTTCAGGGATGTTAAGTATCCTCTTGATTATGCAGGAAGTTTGAGAAGTAAGGTCAAAGTTGCACCCCCGTCAAAGTTTTATGGATTGAAGATGTATGATTGCCATGTATTACTTTAACGTCTTCTTCCGGTGGTTATTAGAGGGTTCTTGCCAGATAACATTGTGAAGCCATTGATATCACTATCAAATTGGTTTTGTAAATTATGCGCTAGGGAGCTGAAGAATGAGGTTATGCTTGACATGGAAACAACGATAGTGATGATTCTCTGCAATTTAGAGATGATTTTTCCTCCATATTTTTTTACATCTATGGTTCATCTCATGGTTCATCTGCCCGAACAAGTATTGCTTACAGGCCCAGCACACTATACATGGATGTATCCAAGTGAAATGTATAATACTTTACACTGTTAATATTATGTTAGTTATGTAATATGTACTAACCATTTATATGATATTGCAGGCAATTATGTCAATATAAAAAGTCAATGAGGAAAACACGTTACCTGGAGGGTAGTATTGCAGAACGGTAGCTCGTATAGGAGTCAGTGACATATTTTAAGTCTTATCTCAGACAGGAAGACCACGAAGAAATTGACACTTTCCCACAGTGGAATATTAGCAGTGTTTCACAACAAGTAAGGTCAGAGATTATCGAGACTCGTAGTCAGTTTAGGTTATCTGAAGCAGGAGCTCATGAGGCTCACTGGAAAGTTTTGGTGGAAACAGACGAAATTAAACCATACCTAGAAAAACATCTCACAAGGTTCAAGGCTAAAAATGGTGAAAATTTCAACGATGTTCGTCATCAGAGGAGTTTTCTTCGATGGTTCTTAACATGAGTATGAAAACTAATACTTATCTTTCAGGTGTCTCTCAAGGATAAAAATAAGGACTAGGGCTTAGTGCCAGGGATAAAGTCATTAGCCCAACGACCTCAGCAATTCCAGGTTTTTAAGTCGTGTCATGTGAACGGTGTCAAGTTTACCTCGTTTGATATAGATCAAAGAACCGTGACTCAAAATAGTGGTGTTATAATAGACATGGTTTCATCCAAGTTCTACGGCCATATTATCTATGTACTCGAAGTAATATATGCATGCCGTATGCCAGTGGTGTTGTTCAAGTGCACATGGCACAACTCCGAGGATGAGGACAAAATTGACACTGTCAAGTTAGATCATAGACTAATATCAGTGGATACAATCGATTACTATGAGGATTCACCCTTCATTATTGCAACCAAAGCAAAACAAGTATTCTACATGGATGATCCAAAGGCGGTGATCCAAAGGCGGGTGGTACTTGGAAGGTAGTACAAGAAATGTCGCACCGAAATGTCTACAGTGCCAAAGCACTTACCATGGATGAAAGATGGTCGCCTACATGTAATCATATCACTGAGCCTTACCAAGAGGACACTCCCACGGGGATACAATTTTACCAAGATCTTCACCTAGTTTTGGATGAAGAAGAATGATGAAGAGGATGACGAGGAGGAAGACTAAACCAATATTATTATATATTTGAAAACTAATTTCGCATTTGTAAACTATGAATTATGTATTTGAAAACATTAAACCTAATATGTAAAAAGAAAATAAAATGAGGCGACCAAGACTTCAATCTTCGTCGCTTCACATTGTACGAGGCATCGATAAACTTCAATCTTCGTCGCTTCGGTTAGGTTTTTCAAAATATTATTTATTCATGAGGCGACCAACCCTGTATCCCCTAAGTAACCCTGTGAATAAAAACTTTGTCGCTTCATCTCTTTTCGACGACCAAGAAACCAATGTTCGTCACGTCAGAACTTCCAGGCGACGTAGGGATCAATCTTCGTCGCTTCAGAACTTCCAGGCGACCAAGAAAGCAATCTTCGTCGCCCATGCCCCATTATATTTCCTGACTTGCACGATTTCTTCATTCTTCTTCGTTTCATCTTCTTCTTCTCCCCCAAATCGCTTCCGCCCCCTAATTAGCTCCCCAAACCCTAAATCCCCCCCCCCCCCCCCAAATCCCCAAATCTCTTTCGCCCCCTAAATTCTCTCATCTTCACCGTCAATCACACTCTTCACTATTGGTAAGTTTGCTCCGTTCAATTCTCAGAAGAAGTTGTGCGTCTCTGATTTTGATTCGTTTTTTTTATTTGTGACTCTTACCATCCGGAAACCTAGCTCATAGTACATCGCCCCAAGGAGGCTCTCCAAGGGTTTCCAGTCTCCGATAACCCGCTCAGGTTCTAGTTTACCAAGGCTGTTAGTTACTTTTTACCGGATGCTATTTTATTGTCATCTTCTCTGCTATAACTATGCCTATGCACTGTTTATGTGTATGCTTATCGTTTTGATATATTTGAATTCAAGAGATTGGTTTTTTTGTTATTTTTAGCATGTGCAACATCAAAATTCACCTAATTAGTGATTGAGTTTAACAAAATTGAACTAATTTATAATCCATAACAGAGTTACTGTTTCTTAGAATTGCCATATTCCACCAAATTCACTAGTTCAGATACTCCAACATAAGGCTTCAAATTTCAGAACAGCATTCCACATGCTTCAGTGTGCATTGTGTTCTTCAAAATTAATGATTTTACTTACCGTTTTGGCTATAATCATGGGTTTTGGTGTAGTGTTGGATGGTTTGTCATGGTTTTTGTGAAGAAATGTATGGTTGCAATAGGTGAAGCTATTAGTTGGAAATGTATGGTTTGTCATGGTGAAATGTATGGTTGCTTATTGTTGTTCCTCTTATGTTAGAAATCACATAATGGCTCCCGAGATTACGGAGCACCGGATGAGGAGAGCGGCGCTCGAACGTCAACAAGCTGCAGTATCCACCGACCTAATCGTGTCATCCAAGTCTCCTCCGAAGCCACATTCCCAGCAAGAAATGCCGCCCCCACCGCTCGAAGACACTATTCTGTCAGTGGAAAACAGCACTGCGGTATCCACAGGTGCCACTGCCACCTCCGGTAACTTAGAGCCACCGCCCGCCCTCAGCATCCGCTGCAAGAAGACTAGACTTCCAGGCCCACTGCTTGTCTCTCAATTTGTTGGTTATTGATTTGGTTTGGTAAATGTATAACTATTAGTAACATTGGGTTGAGTAGACATGTTGAACATGGCAACCGAAAATGCGACGAGGATGCAGCGCGGGGTCAATGTCGGCACAAAGACTGAGTACCTCGTTCGGCTGAACAACAATCAGCGACTACAGGTGCCTTACTCGATAAGGCATCGAGGTCCTGCGACGAGAGAGTGGAGAAGTCTGATGTCCAGAGACATTGACAGCATCATCCGCAACAAAGTTCCTATGCTTGCGCCTAACTTTTTGGGATTTAAAGATGAGCACCGCAACATCGTCAATACAAGTATTGAGGTATACTTTCTGCGCTTAGCTAAATTTGTTAATTTAGGGTTTATGTATTTAGTAAAGAAAATTAACACATTTTTATTTTATGTGCTAGACGAACTATGATATCTTTGCAACCGAGGTGGACATGTGGAACTTCATAGACTTGAGGACGCAAACTATATACAAGGACTGGAAGTATGATTGCCATCAACATTATCTCCACGTCAGCAAGGAGACTCCTACCGAGTTTCTAAGGAGGGAAGAAGAATGAGAGTGGTTAAAAGGCCAGTTCGAAACCCTGATTACCTGGTAAGCTTCCTAACCTATTTGCAGAGTTCTTGGGCATGATTTTAATTTAAATGTTTATCTATTAATATTGTTAAATTATTATTTTGTGTGGCAGAAACTGTGCTCATGCAGCAGCTCAACCACCATTCGGGATCCCTCGCACTCTCATACCAGAGCGAAGTGTTGGAGCAGAAGGGTCATAAAACTCCGGCCGTCCAAACTTGGATCGATGTATATGAGCCAGACAAGAATGCAGCTGAGAAAGTGGTGAGCGGACAATAATTATTACAATAATTTTTGTTTACCATATTTTTAATATTATTTAATTATTATATTTTAATTGACACTACAACATTTCTTCCCATTGCCGGCGACTTTTATGTCGCCGGCAATGTTTTTGGACATTACCGGCGATTTTTGCCGGAAAAATCGCCGGTAATGTCTTTTTTTTTTTTTTTTTAACATTACCGGCGACATAAATGTAAGTCGCCGGTAATGTCTTGCCGGAAAAGACATTGCCGGCGACATACATTTATGTCGCCGGTAATGTAAAAAAAAAAAAAAAAAAAAGACATTACCGGCGACATAAATTAAGTCGCTGGTAATGTCTTTTTTTTTTTTTTTTTTTTACATTACCATCGAGAGATTGCCGGCGACGGACATTACCGGCGACAAAAATCGCCGGTAATGTAAAAAAAAAAAAAAGAAGACATTACCGGCGATTTTTCCGGCAAAAATCGCCGGTAATGTCCAAAACATTGTCGGCGACATAAAAGTCGCCGGCAATGGGTCAATTTCCAGTAGTGTGAGCAGACGACAGTCAACCAAAAGCTTGATGAAGTGTTGTCCCAACAAGATGATGCAGCGACCGAGGATAACAGCGATATGGTTTCACAAGAGTTTCCTCTTCCTCTTGATACGCAAATAAATATCATAGAAGAAGATATGGGTGCAAGGCCTGGGACCTCTATAAGAGGTAATACATAACATATAGTCGTTTATCTTGATTTTTGTGTATGATCACTTTTTGTATTTATTTGTTCATATTTTTCATGGCAGGGGTGGGGCGCGCTATCACACGCGAGCCTAAAACCAGAGGAGGCGCCCGGGTGAACAACAATTTTGAGAAAACCGAAATGCTGAAAAGGGAGGTCGCATAAGCGAAAGAGGTTGAACGCAAATCGAGAGATGATTATAATGCGCTCGCCGAAAAGATGAGAGACATGGAAGCCTTAATACAATCTATCCAATCTGGGGGTCAACAAGTTGCAGTTCCTACCCCCGCTCCTGGCACCCAATCTAGATGCAATTTGGGTGCCGATCAAGATTCGAATTTGTGAACAATGGTAGAATGTATTTGTATAGGCATCAAACTAGTACGTTCAGATTTGCAGTTAATTTTTGTGTATGGATGATTGTGTGTGTTGAATGAGTTTGTTTTGTGCATATTGTGTGTTGAGAATGATTTTGTGCACATTGTGTGCATAATTGTTAGCAATAGGGTATTTACGGAGAAATATAGTTAGCAATTCCTTGTAATTAAAAAGAAAATAAAGGTGTAGAAAGCATGAGAGGTCTAGTGAGTAAAATTAGATTTATGGTTACGTTGAAATATATATGTTTGGTTAATGAATTTAGTATTTGTGTGATTCATGACCCAAATCTTTTAAAGATTTCTCCGAAAAGTGAAGGCATGTAGATCTGAGTTTAGAGTATCATTATCAAGTTTCAAGTAGTTTTCCTTTTTTTGGTCTGAGCCAATTCTACTTGATTTTTATTAATGGAATTTATCCACTTATCAAAATAAAAATAAAAATAAAAATTAGAGCGCCATGAATCAAGGCCGGCCTCGCAGCGTTTCATATATGCATATTCTAGTGTAACACTAGTTTAATTTTTTCTTACATTCATATTTCAATTAACAATTCGAGCTACTGTTGGAATCATATTCTAGTGTAACACTAGTTTATTTCATTATCGTATTGCTAAAGCAACCATTTTTTTGTTGGGGTCAAATTGAATAGACTAGCTATATCGTAAAAGGAATTAATTACGTAGCAGTTTTTTGACATGCACATGCTCTTAGATAATTACTACGTACAAATCCTATCTATCAATAAATTTTCAAGTAATTAACAAGCACTAAATTTATTAACCAAACATGTTGGGGTCGGGGTCATTGAGTTCCAGAATCTATACCAGAAGTTTCGAGTAATTAACAATCACTAAATTTATTAACCAAACATGTTGGGGTCATTGAGTTCCAGAATTCATACCAGAAGTTTCGAGTAATTAACAAGCACTAAATTTATTAACCAAACATGTTGGGGTCATTCAATTCCAGAATCCATACCAGAAGTTTCATGAGATGTTGAACCTCCATTCTCTTGCCAATCTTGATGCATTGTGTATGTTCATATTCACAAGCTTCGATCTCCGGAGTAGACTTGATCTTTGTACTTTAAAGTGTGTCTTCATTGGATATGCTGACTTTCAGAAAAGTTATCGGTGCTATGATCATGTCACCAAGAAAACTCATGTCTCTCTTGATCCTTGAGAGAATCCGAACTATATTAGTCAGTGGGGAGTTTCAGAGTCTTCCTTTTAGGAGGAGAGAGGATGTGAAGAAAATACTCTGAATTTGCCAAAATTTGAAGAATTAGAGAGTTTGGAAAGTCGTTTTGAAGCTGGAACTCGGACTGGCCGGAGGATTTGCAGCACTGCTGGTTGACCCATCAATCGGAAAAATTCTCTCGGTCAACGTGTCAGTCGACCTATCGGATCCCCCAGAAACAACACTTGTCGACATGTCGACTCTAGTTATCCCCTTGGTCGACTCCTGTACTAGATTTACCTTCTTCTAAAGCAATTGTGCCTGAAGACCCTCCTTCTACTCCATCAACTGGAGAACCTGTCTAGAATGTCTTGCCAAAGGTACGTACTGATAACTATGAATTTGGTAGTATAGAATCTATGGTGCCTAGCTAGGAGGTCTCAACGGAAAATAAAGGGGGTTCCAAAGAAACAATATGAACTTAACATAGGTGCCAAAGTCAAATATTCTATTACTAATTATATCTTCCACTATAGGTTGTCTACGTCTCATGCACTTGTTGTCACTCAATTATCTTCATTATTTATTCCTAGTAATGTACATGATACTTTGGAGTATCCAGAATGAATGCAAGCTATGAATAAGGAAGTAGAAACCTTGCAGAAGAATGAAACTTGAGACATGGTTTCGATGCCACCTGATAAGAAGTCTGTTGGATATCGCTGGGTATTCACTGTGAAAATTAAAGCTGATGGGAGCATTGATTACTATAAAGCTCGATTGATTGCCAAAGGTTATACTCAGAAGTATAAAGTTGATTACCAGGAGAATTTTGTACCTGTTGACAAGATTAACGTTGTAAGGATTCTCATTGCCCTTGCAGCTTGTTATGATTAGCCCATACAGCAGTTTGATGTGAAGAATTTTTTTCTTAATGGTGAGTTAGAAGAAGAAGTTTATATGGATACTCCACCAGGAATCAGTTGCAAACTAGGTAATGAGGGAAATATTTTTCGTTTGAAGAAGTCTCTATATGGTTTGAAGCAATCACCAAGGACTTGGTTTGGACGCTTCTCAAAAGCATTGAAGAGATTTGGGTATCGCCAGTGTATTTATGATCATACTTTGTTCGTTAACACAAAGATGGTAAAATTACTGTCTTGATTGTATATGTTGATGATATGGTTGTTACAGGAGATGGTCCATGTGAGATGACAAATCTTCAGAAACAGTTGTCGCAAGAGTTTGATATGAAAGATCTGTGTGACTTGAAATATTTCTTGGGAATTGAAGTAGCAAGATCCAAACAAGGGATTACATTATCCCAGAGAAAGTGTGTTCTTGATCTTCTTGCTGAGACATGATTGTTGGACTGTAAGCCTGCTGCTACTCCAATTGAGCAAAATCACAAGCTGGAGCTTCTCCCAAATCAGGTTCCAGCGAACAAGGGCAGATATCAACGTTTTGTTTGGAGACTTATTTATTTATCACATGCTAGACATGATATTGCATATGTTGTCAATGTGATGAGTCTGTTCATGCATAATCCCGAAGTAGAACATATGGGTGTTGTCTTACATATTCTTAGGTATCTGAATGGCACACCTGCTAAATGATTGTTATTTGCAAGACACAGTGAGTTGTGTGTTTCAGACTACACCAGTGAGATGTGTGTTTCAGGCTACACTGATGCAGATTGGGCTGATGATCAAACTAATATGACATCTACTTATGGATACTTTATTTTTATTGTAGGAATTTGGTAACTTGGCGCAGTAAGAAACAGAATGTGATTGCTCGTTCTAGTGCAGAAGTTGAATACTGTGGAATGGTGAATAGAGTATGTGAGTTATTATGGATCAGAAATGTGTTAAAAAAAGAATTAGGCTTCAAGCTTTGAAAGTCTAGGGATTTGTATTGTGATAATACAGCTACTGTTGAGATTGCTCATAATCAAGTACAAAATGATAGAACCAAGCATGTGCAGGTTGATAGACATTTCATAAGAGATAACATTGACAAGAAAATTATTCGGTTCATTTTTGTGACGTCTGAGGAGTAGTTAACTGATGTTCTTACTAAATGGTTGTTACATTAAACCTTTAGTAAATTGTTGGACAAGTTGGGTATGATCGACATCTATACTCCAATTTGAGATGGAGTGTTAACAAGTATTAAATTGTAGATACATTAGAATCCTTTTGTGATTAGAGTTGATTTATTTTTTATTGTAGATATTCAATTCCTATTAGGAATGTGTATTGTAAAGTTGTATATATATATCCAATTCCAGAGTAAACAAAAGTATTGCATTTTACCTTAAACACTTTTAATTATACTTTTCGGGCATGTTTGTTACACCTCCTTATATTAGAATTTTTAGCTTAGGATTAAAAATAGTTCAATCTCATGTTTAAATCCACTAGATACTATTTTAAATGAGTTTATATAAGTCCTTAGTCATGTTTGTTACATTTTCTTATTCTTAGATTATTTTAACAATCTAATATCATGTTTGGTGTTACAATAGACTATTTTAAATGAGTTTATGTAATCCCTTGAAGTGATGAAAACACGATTTTTACCTTCTTAGACAAAGAGCTAAAAAATTTGCTCCTTATATAACACCCTTTAAATTGAGAAATATAGTATCTCTTATATAATGAGTGCTCAAATACTGGATCCTTGTTTAACACATTCTAATATAAGAAATATATTATTTCTTATATTGCATCTTATAACAAACATGCCCTTCTACTGTTATCTCTTGATCTTGCAGATGATCGAGAACCATACTGGGTGCATGTACTGCTTGTGTTGAATAAGGCATTTAGAGTGGCACGCATCCGAGTTCGCAAGCTACCAGTAGGGGTTTATGGTAATGCTACATGTTTATACGATGGATCTTCATATTTAGTAGTTTTTTGTGGCATTCGTGTAACCAGCACAGCTTGTTGTAAGTCAAATTCCAACTGCAAGCAGCTTTGTTCATGATTCATGTCTACTTCTTTGATCATCATCTTTTGATAATTAGGAATTAAGACAAGCTAGGGTGCCTTCAATTTCAAATTATTGTTGAGTAGGATATCTTCTTACTGCAGTTCAACTGATATATTGCATCTAGGTGCTGTCAAAATACCAATCCTTGAAGAAGGCCAGGATGTCAATCACTTTGTATGACTTTGCATATCAGCATTTCCTTCTGTGAAGAGAGTTGAAAGGATAGGCTACAAATTTGTGATGACTGGCTAGACTGCTCAAGACACAATAACGTCAGGTACTTTTCAGTAATTTTTTGTTCAGGAAATTTGCAGATATATGCAAGTCAAAAGAAATCCTGAGGTATTCCTCTAACAAATATTTTCATCGCAGAAGAACGTCGAAGCAAGATACAATTACAACTCAACTGAAGCTCAAAGCATGTAGGATGCAATCGAGGCTAAAAGCCATCTTGGTAAGGTCTGCTCTTTATAACATAACTTGAAGTTCTCTGCTTAAAGGTGTCATTCATATAAATGGGAGTGCAATTGCATGTATCCTGCAAGTTAAGGTGCAACTGCAAGCTGCTTAATTTTATGAAGAAGATACATAATTTTGTGTATGTCCATATTCATTATGTTTTACCAATTTCTAGACAAAGGCCAGTTTCTTACTGAACTTGCATTGTTTATCACTTTCAACATTGTGGCCCATAATTCTGTGAGACTTGTAACTAGGATTGTATCAAGCTTGCAGATTTCTAAATTTTTGGTCAATTGGATGTACTAAGGCTGAGTTGAGTCAATGAGCTAGGGTCCAACTGACCAAGGTTGCCAACACTGAGAGACAGATGACAGTTCACTATAGTATGCAGCTCTACTAGTCAAGAAGCTAGTCTTTGATTGCTCAACTTACTTCTGAACTGGGTCTCACTTCCATAAACAACGTAAGCAAATGACACAACACTAAGAATATCAGTCATCTGTTATAAAACATTGTCTAATTTTGCACGCTTTATATATGCTGTGCTCTCTTTGAAACTGAGAGAGTAGTAGACTTTGTTCTTCATTTCTAATTAAAGAAACTAATACTTTTTACAGGGAGGAACCTCACATCCCTGAGGGATGGCACCGCTGAAGGATATGCACAGCGGCAAGAGAACTCTCTTGCATTTCCGATTTATTAATGTAGAGGAGACAAAAGCTCTCCCGGGTGGGAAAGAAGCTTATGTGGGTGGTTCAGCCGGTCTCTTGATACAATCTTAGAAGAAGACCAGGCGATGAAGCAACAATTACCTCCTGACATTTATGCAACCGACCAGCAAGCCAGCGAGCTCAACCACACGTTTAGATTTAGATTTAGACAAGAATGTTCACAGTGAGACTGTCTGATCAAGTTCTACTACACAAACAGATTGCCACCGTCCACATGTGTTCTCATTATACTGTAAGGAATACTAGAGTGAATGCATATAACATTCTCGAAATATGTACTACCATGAGTACCAGCGAAACCCATATACATGGATGTGAGTAGTTTAAGTTAGATGTGATCCTAATTAATAAGTTTTTCTATTTAGTAAGAACAACATAGGAGGCAATACTGTACACCATATATAACAGTATCACACGCACATACACCATAATAAAACTTGGACAACAGCATACACACATCTTAAAACTGGAAGATAACTGAGTCTCACATTTTTCTGATGCATTAATTCATTCCAAGTTACTAATGCTCATAAACATCAAACTCTAGCATATACAATATACATAAAAAGAGCTAGCTAGCATATATACCTGGCCGATGTCATTTCCATCCTCCTTGGAATCATCCTCATCACCGCCGCCCTCTAGATTACAATTAGACTCTCTTCATACTCGAGCATGCTATAACAAAAAAAATTGTCAGAAAACGGTAACAGTCGAAACTCCTTCTCTTGTTTTTCTTTGTGGATGATCCGTATCAACTATTAGGGAATACGGAAGAATAAGCTGTAGAATAGAATAGGAAATAAATTCACAACCACAAGCGGAAATGAAATGATAGAGAACACCGAGAATTAACGTGGTTCGGCAAAATGCCTACGTCCACGGGACAGCAACAACAAAGAACCTCTACTATATGATTAAAGGTTACACTGAGGGAAACACTACTTCAAGACACACTTGAAAAGGGATACATTCTCACACTCACTTTATTTTGCTACACACACAAACTCTCTACTTGGAGTTTTCTTTCTACTCTCTTCTTGGAGTATTTCTCTCTATCTCACACTCTTGATATATAACTCTGCAGCTTGCTTCTTTTCTTTGCTCCAAAGTAACATGCCTTTATATAGGCAAATATATGCATGCATTCTCCATGCACGTCATTCACATTGAGCATGAATTCAAGGAGTCTTCCTCATTTCAAGCTCCATGTTTTCATGCTTCATAATTGCTTCTCCATTCCTTTTGTCAAAGAAAGATGGCCGCCACACTCTTGCATTTCAACAAATGCATGCTGCACCAACTTTGTTCCAAACTCTTCCACGTTTTGTCAAGCTTTGTTGCTACCACAAGTTACCTCATAAGGATTGATGGGTATGAGGCAATGAGTTTTTCTCCTCCAAATAAGGAGGGATGTTTTTACCCCATCAATCTCCCCCTCCCGACTTAGTTGGAGGGACGCGTCATTCCCGATGCATTTCTGCAGAACTCGAACTTCTCTTTTGGTAGAGACTTCGTCATCATATCTGAACTGTTATCATCTGTGTGAATCTTCTTTAGCATTATTTCCTTAGCTTCCAGATAATCTCGTATCCAGTGATACCTCACATCAATGTGCTTCAACCTCGAGTGAAAACTCGAATTCTTGCTTAAGTGAATGGCGCTTTGACTGTCACAATGTAGAACAAACTCTTGTTGTGTATAACCCAATTCCAGTAGGAATCTCTTCAACCACAAAATATATTTGCATGCTTCCGTAGCTGCAATGTACTCTGCTTCTGTAGTTGACAAAGCAACACATTTTTGTAGCTTTGATTGCCACGAGACAGCTCCCCCTGAAAACGTAATCAGGTATCCTGATGTGGACTTCCTCGTATCAATATCACCGGCCATATCTGCATCTGTGTAGCCCACCAGTTCAGACTTGCCACTTCCAAAGAATAGTCTCATCTTGGATGTTCCCCGCAAGTATCTCAGAATCCACATAACAGCATTCCAGTGCTCTTTGCCTGGATTAGATAAGAATCTGCTAACAACACCAACTGCATGTGTTATGTCTGGTCTGGTACAAACCATTGCGTACATCAAGCTCCCTACTGCTGATGCATATGGCACTGTTGCCATTTCTTCTTCCTCCTTCTGACTTGTAGGACTCTGCTTTGAGCTGAGCTTTAAGTGACTAGCAAGTGGAGTAGCAATTGATTTTGCTTTCTCCATGTGGAACCGCTCCAGTACCTTCTCGATGTACTTTTCTTGTGATAACCACAATTTCTTATTCCCTCGATCACGGGCAATATCCATGCCCAAAATCCGCTTTGCTGGTCCCAAATCCTTCATATCAAAGGACTCTGATAAACTTTTTTTTAACTGCTGGATCATAGCAATATCTTTACCGACAATCAACATATCATCTACATAGAGTAGTAAGATGATAAAATTACCTCCAGCAGATTATTGAATATACACACACGGATCAGCTGACGTTCTCTTGCACCCATGACTTACCATGAAGGAGTCAAACTTCTTGTACCACTATCTTGGTGCTTGCTTCAATCCGTACAGGCTTTTCTTTAACTTGCATACCATATGCTCCTCTCCATTGACTTCAAAACCTTCTGGTTGCTCCATGTATATTTCTTCTTTTAAATCACCATGAAGAAATGCAGTCTTTATGTCCATATGTTCCACCTCAAGATCCATGCTTGCAGCCATGCCCAAAATGACTCCAATCGAGCTCATCTTGACAACAGGTGAGAAAATCTTATCAAAATCAATTCCTTGTTTCTGGCTGAATCCTTTGACAACTAAGCGAGCCTTGTACTTCGTCAGCTTCTCATTCTCATCTCGCTTCAACTTGAACACCCACTTGTTCTTGAGTGCTTTCCGGCCTTTAGGAAGCTCCACCAACTCGTAGGTGTCATTTTTCAGTAAAGACTCCATCTCAGACTCCATGGCTAGCCTCCATTTGTCGTGATCTTGGTGAATATTTGCTTCCTGGTAACTTTCAGGTTCTCTGTCACTAGTAAAAAGGATGTAATTTGCATAAGGATCATCTCCATCATTAGTCACCAAAATATATTGTGATGATGGATACTTGGTGGATGGTGTCAGCATCCTAGTGCTTCTGCGTATTGGTGCTTGATTATCCACAGGCTGCTCCCCCTGATCAAGCTCCCCCTCATATTCGACTTCAGCATCGATCATGTCAGGTACATCTCTAACTCTATCACCTTGCAACCCAACGTTGGATTCTTGCTGCAACGGTAAATCATAAATACGACTATCTGTTGCTCCATTTCTCTGTAGTACCTCTTTGTCGAAATCCACAAATGATTGGTCTTCATGGAACACCACATCTCTACTTCTAATGAATTTATTTGTCTTTGGATCCCACAACCGGTAACCAAATTCTTCATCGCCATAGCCAACAAAGATGCATGGCCTCGCCTTGTCATCCAACTTTGTTCTCTGCTCCTTGGATACATGTGCAAATGTTTTACATCCAAATACTCTTAAATGTGAGTATGATGCATCTTTGCCGGTCCAAACTCCATTTGGAGTCTCAAATTCCAAAGGTACACATGGTGCTCTGTTGATGAGGTAGCACGCAGTCTTCACAGCTTCTCCCCAAAATTCTTTTGACAATTTGGCCATCTTTAACATGCATCTGACTTTCTCCATAATGGTACGGTTCATCCGCTCAGCTACACCATTATGTTGGGGGGTGCCAGGAACTGTCTTCTCATGTCTGATGCCATGCTTCACACAATAATCTCTGAATTTGTGCGAGATGTACTCTCCGCCATTGTCACTGCGAAGACACTTCAATTTTCTTCCAGTCTCTCTTTCCACTATGGCATGAAAAATTGTAAACGTTTGGAACACCTGGTTTTTGGATTTCAGCAGATAAACCCAAACCTTCCGTGAAGCATCATCGATATAAGTAACAAAGTACTTTTGCATATTCAATGATTCGACTTCCATCGGACCACACACATCGGAATGTACTAGATCAAGAATATTTTCCTTCATTGCGAAAGACTTCGAAGAACTGTTTTTCCTCTGCCTACCAAATAAACAATAATCGCAAGAGTCCAGTGAGTTACCTTTGGCAATAGGAATCAATGACTTCTTTGCCAACATTTGTAGTCCCTTCTCACTCATGTGGCCAAGACGTCTATGCCACAAACTTGGTGAAGATTCCTCGACTGCATTCAGCTCACTCTTGCATATCTTCCCATAGGTCTTATAGAGCGTGCAACACATTTTTCCTCTAGAAACTACAAGAGATCCCTTGGTAAGCTTCCACTTTACATTACCTCCATGATGATGAAAGCCTTGTCGATCAAGTACACCGGTTGACATAAGATTGAGACGTAGACCAGGAACATGTCTCATATCTTTCAGCATTAATTGGTAGCCCACATCCGTTTGCATGCAAACATCTCCAATCCCAGCAATAGACCAGGAACATCTTCACTTTACCAAAGTCACCCGCTCTGTATGTAGTGAAGAACTCTACGTGGGACGTGGCATGAAATGAGGCTCCAGAATCAACAATCCATTGAACTCCAGGATGATCTACCAGCAGACATTCACCTACGAGTGACAGGAACTCACACTCATCATGAGACATCGTAGCAGCAACATTATTCATGTCCTCCTTTTATTGTTGAGTGGCGTCTTCTCGCCCTTCTTTGAATTCCCGCTTTAACTTGTAACAATTTTTTTTCATGTGGCCTGGAAGACCACAATGATGACACTTTCCGCTGAACCTTGTTCTGGATTTGCTGATACTCTTTCCATGGCCTCTCGATCCTTTGCTCTTGCTCCTTCCTCTATTCTCCGCAACGAAGAATTGACCATTTTCTGAACTTGATGAAGAACTCCTCCTGGTTTCTTCGTTCATCATATTATATTTCATAATTTCCATAGATAATACATCATTTGGAGCAGAGTTACTTATAGTAACAACAAATGTCTCCCAGCTATCTGGTAACGACCCGAGCAACAGCAAGGCTTGTAACTCATCATCAATCTTCATGCTCATCGTGGCTAATTGATTGATTACACTCTGAAAGTTGTTAAGGTGCTCGGTCACTCGAACGCCTCCCCTATACTTCATGTTGACGAGCTCTTTAATGAGAAAAGCTTTCTTGGCAGTAGTCTTTTTCTCGAACAAGGACTCCAGCTTCAACCACAGCTCATGTGTGCTGGTTTCATTGGCAACATGGTGGAACACACTGTCGTCCACCCATTCACGAATATGACCGATAGCTTTTCGGTTCATCTTCGTCCAAATTGCTGGTGTAGTCCCTTCTGGCTTGGCATCATCTCCCTCGATCGGTTCATGCAAATCTTTGCAATAGAGAATATCCTCCATTCTCGGCTTCCACGTAATCCAGTTGGAGTGGTTGAGTCTGATCATCGTACTTCGTGATTCTTCCATTCTAACAGCTCTTGGTCAGAACCAAGTGCTCTGATATCACTGTTAGGGAATGTGAAAGAATAAGCCGTAGAATGGAATCAGAAATAAACTCACAACCACAAGCGGAAATGAAATGATAGAGAACACCGAGAATTAACGTGGTTCGGCAAAATGCCTACGTCCACGGGACAGCAACAACAAAGAACCTCTACTATATGATTAAAGGTTACATTGAGGGAAACACTACTTCGAGACACACTTGAAGGGATACATTCTCACACTCACTTTATTTTGCTACACACACAAACTCTCTACTTGGAGTTTTCTTTCTACTCTCTTCTTGGAGTATTTCTCTCTATCTCACACTCTTGATATATAACTCTGCAGCTTGCTTCTTTTCTTTGCTCCAAAGTAACATGCCTTTATATAGGCAAATATATGCATGCATTCTCCATGCACGTCATTCACATTGAGCATGAATTCAAGGAGTCTTCCTCATTTCAAGCTCCATGTTTTCATGCTTCATAATTGCTTCTCCATTCCTTTTGTCAAAGAAAGATGGCCGCCACACTCTTGCATTTCAACAAATGCATGCTGCACCAACTTTGTTCCAAACTCTTCCACGTTTTGTCAAGCTTTGTTGCTACCACAAGTTTCCTCACAAGGATTGATGGGTATGAGGCAATGAGTTTTTCTCCTCCAAATAAAGAGGGATGTTTTTACCCCATCATCAACCTCCACATCTCCATGTCCGCCTCCTCGTCAATCAGGGTAGCAATTGTACAAGTCTCCATAACTAAGAAACCATATGACCACCTCGGCCGGGTATACCTGAATCTATAGAGCATAGTCCACGACTGAGCCACTCCATATTCCTTCATAACACAGAATTCTAAAAACGAGTCAATATCAGGAGTATCGGTTTCAATGTTAAGAAAATACACTGGAGTGAGGCATCCTTAAGTAGAAACCCCAAGAAACCTCCTCTTTCTATTATTATAATTTTCATTTCCACCACCTGGCAATGACAATTTCCGAAACTCCTCATTGTCTAAATCAAAAACAATGATTTCGCGATCCGCACCATAACTAATCCATGCAGGCTCTCTCTCGCCACAGTCACCCACGATCACAAATCAGATCGTGATCGTCGGAGGATGTAATTATCTTCCGAGTGTTACGTCTCAACGAGAACATCTTGACCTCCCTTCCGATCACCTTACCATAATCACCGTAATTGATATGAGCAAGGAGGAGCTTGTAGTCGTCAACGGCGGAGACATACCCGGCGCCGTAGAAGGTGTCCACTCAAAAAGATCGTTGTCGGCGCGGTTAGTTATATCGAAATTCCGGCACGGTAATTGCTTCCATGAATTGTTGTTGTTGTTTCTTAAAGGGTTCCAGATACAAACTCAGTTGCCGCCTTTAGACGGCGTCAGGAACACGAGCCCATTGCAGGAGCCGAGTAGCGTGACTGGCTCTGGATCCGTAGTCGTCGGGAAGAAGACAAACGACGGTGTTTCGGGTTCGGTTTCGAGGTGGAAGGAGCGTATCTGAGGAGGGTCGGGGTCGTTGGTGGAAAGGAGAAGCCGCATGTGGCTTCGGCTCGGCTGGTTCGAGCTTTTAAGTATTGTGCTTATTTGTTTTGATTAAATAAATTAGACTAGTACGTAGTCTGTGTAATCAGTTAGGACTCGTGGAGTTAATCTCTTAGTGTTTACTAGGTCTTTAGGAAATTTTCAAATTTTTAGAATTACTAGTCATGTATTGAGTAGTCATGTATTGAGTAGTTGCTTATTTTCAGTAGTAGTTGGTTTTGTTCGCTCTATATATACAGAGCTTTCTTAATCAATGAATGTATCCGGTTCCAATATCTCTCTTGTTATTCACTCACAAATTCTCACATAGTGGTATCAGAGCCCCCACTAGGCCTGAGGTAAAGCAGCAGCTTTGTGTGTGGTTTGCAGCAGCAAGAGTGATGGCAGAGAACAACAACTATGTGCAACCCTTCATTCCACACTTTGATGGTCACTACGGCCACTGGCGTATATTGATGGAGAATTTTCTGAGATTGAAGGAGTATTGGAGCTTGATTGAGACTGGTTTTTCTGAGACTGCCGCTAGAGAGACGCTGACAGCAGCACATAGGAGGAAGTTGGATGAGACGAAGCTGAAAGATTTAAAAGTGAAGAATTACCTCTTCCAGGCGATTCATCGTATGATTTTGGAGACTATTCTTCAAAAGGAGATTTCAAAGCAGATCTGGGAGTCTATGGAGAAGAAGTATTCAGGGAACGCGAGGGTGAAACACGCTCAGCCCCAAGCACTAAGAGGGGAGTTTGAGATTTTTGAGATGAAGGTTGGTGAGTCCATTACAGACTATTTCTCCAAAGTCATGTATGTGGCAAATAGAATGCAAACTTATGGTGAATAGATGCAAGACGTTGTTATGGTGGAGAAAATACTTCAATCATTGACTGAGAAGTATAATTATGTAGTATGCTCCATTGAAGAGTCAAAGAACATTGATGAGATGTCAGTTATGAGCTACAGAGTTCGTTGCTTATTCATGAGCAAAAACTCAATCGACACAAAGGGGAGGAGCAAACTGCTTTGAAAGCAGCAACAAATGGTGGTGGTAGTTCATCAACAAGAGAAAGAGGACGTGGTTCATGGAGAGGAAGAGGCCGAGGAAGAGGAAGAGGAGGTCGAGGATATGGAGAAGGAAGCAAGCAGCCACATGGAGATTGGAGCAGACAGTCACAAAATTTCAGATATGAAGATCATTCTCAAGGTCGAGGTAAAGGTCGAAATCATTATTTTGACAAGTCTAATATTGAATGCTTCAGATATCATAAATTTGGTCACTTTCGATCTGAATGCTACACCAAGTTGCCTGGTGACCAAGAAAGGGAAGAGAATCCCAACTTTACTGAGAACAAAGAAGAAATTGAGCCATTTTTTTATGGTGTTTCATGCGAAGGTGGAGCCTGAAGCAAACACATGGTATTTAGACTCTAGGTGCAGCAATCACATGACCAGTCGTAAGTCATCTTTCTCTGTTTTAGATGAAACATTTCGTATTTTTGTGAAGTTTGGTGATAATTCTACAATTAGTGTTATGGGGAAAGGTGTGATTCCAATTAGAACAAAAGCAGATCATGTTGAGGCTATTTCAAATGTGTTTTATGTTCCTGATTTAAAGAGTAATCTGTTGAGTATTGATCAACTTGAAGAGAAGGGATATGTGTGCACTCAGAGAGATGGTGCTTGTGAAGTTTATAATCCAAAAAAGGGTCTAATTGCTCATGCTAAAAGGACTTCAAACAGACTGTATCCACTGTAAATCAATGGTGTTTATTCCTTCCATTTGACCAAGACAAAAGACTCAACATGGCTTTGGCATAATCGCTATGGCCATTTAAATTTCAACGGATTGAAGACTCTATATCAGAAGGGAATGGTGGCAGGCCTACCACATATCAGTCTTCCTTCTTATGTTTGTGAAGAATGTGTTGTTGGCAAGCAACACCAAGATTCCTTTCCTAAAATAAAAGCTTGGCGAGCTCGGGGAGTGTTGGAGCTGATTCATTATGATCTCTGTGGGCCTATAAACCCAACATCAAATGGAGAAAATAGGTACTTTATTACATTTATTGATGATTATAGCAGGAAATCATGGGTCTATTTCTTGGAGGCAAAGTCAGAAGCATGTGCAGCATTTAAGAAGTTCAAAGCTCTTACTGAGAATGAAGTAGGAACAGCTATCAAAATCTTGCGAACAGATCGTGGTGGAGAATTCAACTCACAAGAATTTATACAATTTTGTGAGATGAGTGACATTAGAAGGCAACTTACTGCAGCCTATACACCCCAGCAAAATGGTGTGAGTGAAAGGAAAAATCGTACTATTTTGAATATGGTACGATGCATGTTGGCAAAGAAAAACATTTCAAAGGAGTTTTGGCCAGAAGTGGTTAATTGGAGCCATGTATTGAATAGAAGTCCTACGTTTGCTGTTCAAAACATGACACCTGAAGAAGCTTGGAGTGGACAGAAGCTAGCAATGGATCACTTCAGAATATTTGGTTGCGCAGCATATGCTCACATCTCATATGAGAAGAGGAAGAAGCTTGATGACAAGGCTAAAAAATACATTTTTCTTGGGGTTAGTGAGCACTAAAAAGCTCATAAGCTATTTAATCCTATTACCAAGAAAATCAGTATAAGCCAAGATGTTGTTTTTGATGAAGAAAATATATAGAATGGGCATATGATGCAAGGCGGAAGCATGTTTCAGTCAGTTTTAATGAAGAAAGTGAGAAAGAAGCTGATCAAGAGGTGCAAGATGTTACTTTAGATGTATCAAATGAAGGCCAATCATCTAATTAAAGACCCCAACGTAACAACAGAAAGAGGCCAGCTTGGATGATGGATTATGAAACAAATTTTGATGATGAATCCTCTGAAGATGAAGAAATTGCTGGTCACTTTGCTTTGTTTGTAGATTGTGACCCGGTGACATTCAAAGATGCAGCGAAAGATCCCAAATGGCAAAGGGCTATGGATGAGGAGATGAAGGCTATAGAAAGGAACAACACTTGGGAATTGACAGAGCTTCCAAAGGGACAAAAGTCTATCGGTGTGAAGTGGGTCTATAAAACAAAGCTCAAAGCAAATGGTGAAGTTGACAAGTACAAATCACACCTAGTTGTGAAAGGTTACAAGCAAGAATATGGAGTGGTTACAAAGAGGTGTTTGCTCCAGTTGTGAGGCTTGATACAATCAGATTGGTGCTTTTGGTTGCAGCATAGAATTCATGGTATATATATATATCAGCTTGATGTGCAGTCAGCGTTTTTGCATGGAATACTAGAAGAAGAGGTGTATGTTGATCAGCCTTCCGGATACGTGCAACAAGGTCAAAAAAATCAGGTATATTGACTAAAGAAAGTACTTTATGGACCGAAACAAGCTCCAAGAGCTTGGTACAGTCGCATAGATACTTACTTTGCCAAGAATGGTTTTCTTAAATGTCCTTATGAACACACACTTTATGTTTAGCTTGGAGATGATGGGAAAATGCTTTTCGTGTGTTTATATGTTGATGACTTTATTTATACTGGCAATGATAAAGGCATGTTTGATGATTTTAAGAAGTCTATAATGGATGAATTTGCCATGTCTGATTTGGGGCTGATTCATTATTTTCTGGGCATTGAAGTTCTACAGTCATTTGAAGGTGTCTTTATTTCACAAAGGAAATATTTTTTGGAGGTTTTAGACGGGTTCAAAATGAAGGCTTGCAATCCTGTTTCAACTCCAACTGAGATTGGTTTAAAGCTCACAAAGAATGGTTTTGGAAAGAAGGTAGATGCTACACTTTTCAAGCAAATTGTTGGAAGTCTTATGTACTTGACTTCAACGAAGCCTGATATCATGCATTCAATGAGCTTGATTAGTCGATATATGGAGAGACCTACTGAAGTTCATCTCTTGGATACAAAGAGGATTTTTTAGTATCTTAAAGGTACTGCAGACTTTGGTATTTTGTACAAGAAATGTGGTAGTTCAAGTCTGATTGGATTTTCAGACTGTGACTATGCCGAAGATATTGATAGGAAAAGAATTTTTGGGTTTGTGTTTACATTGGGTTCTGGTGCTATTTCTTGGTCCTCTAAGAAACAACAGATAGTGACCTTGTCAACTATTGAAGTAGAATTTGTTGCAGTTGCATGTAGCTCTTGTCAAGCTATTTGACTACGTAGGCTACTGGAGGTTCTCCACAATCAGCAACAAGGTGCAACCTTAATTTTCTATGATAATCAGTCCACAATAAAGCTGTTCAAGAATCTAGTGCTACATGGAAGGAGCAAGCACATTGATGTAAGGTATCACTTCTTGCGTGATTTATGTAAGGATGGTACAATTGATTTGGTGTTTTGTAAGAGTGAAGATCAAGTTACAGATATATTCACCAAGCCTCTCAAGTCTGATGTGTTCAAAAGGCTCAGAAGTCTGCTTGGGGTATGTTCTTTGAAGGAGATTACTAATGAAGAATGTGAAGGGAGATGTTGGAGTTTCATGTGTAAACTGATGTTTTGAAAAATATTCAGTTTAAGGGAGAGTGTTAAGTATTGTGCTTATTTTTTTTATTAAATAAATTATACTAGTACGTAGTCTATGTAATCTGTTAGGAGTCGTGGTGTTGATCTCTTAGTGTTTACCAGGTCTTTTGGAGAATTCTAAATTTTTAGGATTGTTAGTCATTTATTGAGTAGTTGCTTGTTTTTACCAGTAGTTGGTTTTGTACGCTCTATATATACAGAGCTTTCTTAATCAATGAATGTATCTAGTTCCAATATCTCTTTAATTGTTATTCACTCACAAATTCTCACATGAGTTGTCCTTCTTCCTCCTCAACCCAACCATTTCCTCCTCTTTCTCTCTTTCCCAAAACACCATCATCCGTACTGTCCCCTCTTCAAAAATTAAAAACCCAAAGCGATATTACTTTAAGCTCCCAAAGCTTTAAGCTTCTTAGTTTAAAAAAAGTGCTTCTTGCTTTGCAATTTGTAGTATCTTCTTCTTCTTTTTTGTTAGTATTTGTTTTGTTCTTCATTTTGCTCTTCTAGATCGATGAGATTGTATTGTTACAATCTTCAAGTTTGAGTGAAAAAAGTATTCAAGCAGTTCATTGCTGGTTGGGGAACAGAGATGAGAAAAGGGTAATTTTGAAACTTTATAAAATAAATGTGCATTGAATTGTAAAGAGGGGAGTGAAAATCACTGCCCTTTAGTATTATGGTCAATCGCTTTTTGTCTAATACTGTTGTGTTTTTTAAGCAGCTACTATTGTGTGTTTTGGCAAGTGCTATTACGTTTTCCAAAATTACTACTATATTTTTGGAAACTATCATTCATATTGTTACTATGTTTTCGAGTACTGTTGCATTTTAGACTACTATTATTACATTTTTTGTGTGTGCAAGTATACAATGTTTTACAAAATTACTATTACATTTTTTTCTTTCAAATTACTACTACTACTCTATATTTTTTAGGTGTTAGACATTTAGAACCATTATCATTGTTAAGGAGCTAGATTAGAAACAATCATTTATGTTTAGTCCCTCAAAAACAATATTTTTCATACTTCAACTACCCACTTTTTCGTTCAAGTGCACTTGCACCGCGTAAGTGTCATGTTTCTATTGACTCAAATTTAAACTGAAAATTTATATTGTTTATATCAAAAATTAAAAAGAAGAAGTTCATTTCCAGCTTTGCCCTCATCTTCTTCACTCACTTTCTCGCCCCTCTCACAACATCGCCGTCCCCCAACACCAAAAATACTCTGGGCAATGAACCTCACTCTTGGCCTCCTCGCCTTCATTGTCGCACAAGTCGCACCATGGCCCCATCGTCGGCTTCCAGTCCCCGACTCTTCACCTTACAATGGACAAGAACAAGTTCCTCCTCTCGTGAAGCCCAGATCCGATCCGACTCCTTTCGCTCCTCCTCAACTCCCACATGAACTACACTTTGGGTTTGAACTCACCACGGCCCAAAATCTCTTTAATATGCTTCTCTACCTCATCTTTTTGCTTTGGCTTTTGCCTGTAAGGCATGGTCACCACTAGACGTGAACCAGGGATAAGAGGGATGCGGTGGTCACGGTACCAATCTTCGATTGCATATGCAACATTCAAAAAGTCTCTGAGACTAACTCGGAAGAAATTCAATGGGTTAGTAAGCTTCTCTTTGATCTTGTTTCTTCTAAGGTTTTTTCTGTGAATCAAGGGCAATTGTTCTACAGAGGCCGTGTGTTTGTTCCTGCTACTTCAGATTGGAGAACTAAGTTGTTACAGGAGTTTCACTCGTCTCCCACAACAAGCCATTCTAGTTTCCTTCCCATGTTCAAGAACCTAAGCCGGAACTTCATATGGCTCAGAATGAGGAGACGTATCAAGAGATTCATAGCTGAATGTGGTGAGTGTCAGCGCCAAAACTATGAGTCCATCAAACCACTTGGCTTGTTGTAATCATTACCACTTCCAAACAAAGCGTGGATGTCTGTGTCAATGGATTTTATTGAGGGATTGCCAACATCTAAGGAAAAGCATGCTATCATGATTATGGTTGATAGATTCACAAAGTTTGGGCATTTTGTGGCCATTTACCACCCATATACGACGGTAACAATTGCTGACATTTTCACCAAGGATATCTTTAAACTCCATGGGATGCCACAAGCCTTGATCGCTGATCATGACCCAGTGTTCACCAACAATTTTTGGAAGCTCATTTCCAAGCTCATGGTACTTGTCTGTGTCACAGTACGGCCTACCATCCTCAAAGTGATTGTCAAACGAAGGTCTTGAATTGCACGTTGGAGAATTATTTGTGTTGTTACGTGGCCGATAAGCCACAGGATTTGGTGGATGTGGGAACAAGAATTTTTAGTTTCGAACTTGGAATGGGCGATATAAAGCCAAGTGAGGATAGATCGAAGGTTAAGAGCAAGAGACTAGGAACTTCGAAGCTAGAACTTCAAGGTGTTTTTCGAGGTTCAATGTTCAACCTCAGAAGTGTTACTCAAGGTTCGAAACCTGACCTTCGAAAGGTCGAGATGTGTTTCGAAGTTCCATGGTCGTGGACAAGATGAGATCCATCTTGCGGAATTGATGGATTGTAAGGCCCAGACCCAGATTTTAGGGCCCAGAGTAAGGGCTAATGATTTGATCAGGTTTGGTAGGCCAATAATCTACGTAGCCCTAAAAATGGGCACTAAACGTGGATTGGGGCGCAAGCCTAGGGAAGTGGCACCAAAATATGAGGGTGTTGGAGTTTAAGACCCAAAATCGAGGATCAAAGTTTTGGGCATGAACTTTCTTAGTTCGGCAGAAAAGGTAGTGGCTCCTATTTTGGCGGCTCCGAAGTAGTATAATACGTGAAAAGAGTAATTTTTCCTGTGAGACTCTACTCAGAACATACTTGCACTAAAACTCTTACTTACTTGAGCGTCAGAGTATTTTTTGCAGGTACTCTCCCCCCTCATATTCATGCATCTTGAAGATCTTCATCGGAAGTGTCATCAATGAGGTTCGTCTATTATTCGTTGGAATTGTCTTGTGGAAGTAGGAATAATCTACTACATTTTTTGTGCTCCTACAAGTGGCACCATCTGTGGGAAATGATGGCAACAAATGTTCTTGAGAATGATGACCGAAATTTGCTCTACAGCGAAGGCAACCGATCTGACGGAGATAAAGAAGATGGAGAAATTTCTAGAGGAGATAATGGAGATATCCAAGCATACGGTTGATCCAATGAATGTGATGGATTATACGGATTATGTTTTGGGAATGGTTCATGGATTTGCAAGTTATGTGTGGAGAATGCAGATGAGAGAGAGCAGCAAATGGCTAAACTGAGAAAGTTCAGGTGTGGCCTTTGCCACGATATTCCAAATGCGATGGGAAGAGGCCAAGAGAACGGAATCACCATAAATTTTTTTTTGCGGATTTCATTAATGAGAAAGAGATACTTCTCAAGGAAAACTAAGAGAATGAGATCATCTTTGAGTTTTGAAGATGCCAGCTCTCCGCAAGTTGAACTAAAGCTTGCAAGAGTATAGGTTGTCAACACTGAGCATTGAGATATTCAAGAGTCTCAGGTTTGATATGGTCTATCATCTAAGTCGATATTAAATGGTGAAATAAATCTTAAACCGTTGTCTAATTGAAATATATAGTTATCGAGGTGTTCACCTTGAATCTCCAAGTGTGAGTATATCATTCATAAGACCAAAGCAATATTGAATAGATGTTACCTCTTGGATCATATATGAGTCTTCATCGAGAATCTCAATGAGTAGACTCGTTTGGCCTTGTCTTCCAAAAAGACATCGAATTGAAACCAAGAGAGGTAATATCGACTTAGTTTGGTTTTAAAAATAATTGATATACAATTGAGCAGCTAGTATCAAACATCGATGGAAGACTGAACATTTGTCGACTAAGTGTCGACTAAGGTAAACGGTATCGTATCATCTTAAACTACATTTGGTGATTAAAATACATGCTTTGATGTTAGCGTTTGTAATTGCACATCTTATTGATGTTAGGCCTTAAAACGTGTGTAAATATGGTTAATGCTATTGAATCACCCAAATATCTATCGAGCAAGGATATAAGGTAGTAGGTGACAAACAGTGATGAACAAGGTGAAAGAGGCTAGATGTCAAACGCTCGAAGTTAATCTAGTCAAACGTCTATAGCGAGACCTAAAGAATGAGAGTGATTCGGTCAAGTTTGAGGCTTAAGAGCAGAACCTCTTACCGAAAAAATGTTAGTCAAGTTCGAAATCTTGAGAGCCGAACCTCTGACTAGGAAAGAATGTTAGTCAAGTTCAAAAGCTTAAGAGCGGAACCTCTGACTAGAGAAGAATATTAGTCAAGTTCAAGGCTTAAGAGCGGAACCTTTGATTGGGAAAAAATGTTAGTCAAGTTCAAAGCTTGAGAGAAACACCTCTGACTAGGAAAAACTGATAGTCAAGTTCGAAATTCGAGAGCTGAACCTCTGACTGAGAAAGAGTAATTGGTCAAGTTCGAAAAAGCTTGAAAGCGGAACCCTTGACCGGAAGAGTATGTTAGTCAAGTTTGAAGTAAACCTTTTAATTGGGAAAGAATACTTCATTAAGTTCGAAGGTTTTGAACAAAACTTGGACGAAAGTATAAATATCAAGAATGAGGTTTTCGGTAGAATCTCTGACGGTAATAATTATGGGCGACACAAGTGTCAAGTCTTGGATTATGACTAGAGCCATTGATAAGAAGCTTCGGAGCCAGTGCTTTGAGAATCAAACTTCGAAAGATGGACTTCGAAGGACAAGCTTCGAAGATGAAACTGCAGGTGTATAGGTAAAGTTCGCATACAAGAATAAATAATCCTCTCTTCGAACATGTTAATCAGAAGAGAGGAATTATTGGGGACATGTATGTATGAAGATATATAGAATACCTGTGATACACTTATGATGTTGAAATCAAAGAACGCAAATTCTTGTGCCATTAAAACCTGCAGTAGACTTTTTAAGTTCGATACAATAAAAGTCCATGGAAAAGAAAGTGAGAAAATTGAAGGGAAACAAAAATTTGTTAAAACTTGACGAGGTTTGAAGAAATCAATGACGTGCTTGGAGGCCTTGGTAAGAAGGGAGGAAATGTGCTGGAACGCCCTTTTCAATCCGTAAGAGTTGACTACAAAGTTGAAACCACGAGCGTAGGCTGCACTGACATCGAGTCTAAAGACTCAGATGGTGTCTAGCAAGCGGTGGATGGTGTCGTCATTACAGGCCACGTCGAAGCCGAAATACTATCTCCTCCAGACCATCAGCCTTGAATTGGATGGCCTCGAGTTTGAGCTCAAAATCACGGGAATAGAATGCTAGGAGGCTTGAAGCAGTCTAAGCTGCAACTTCTATGGTCGCGAGGAGGAGAAGGGTTGTGTCGGCAATGACTAGACTCAGCAAGTTCACGGCGATGACAAGGAACAATATATCTTTAAGACAAGTAACTCTCTTCTCTAAAGTCATGCCTTCAGTGTTGGGGCTGCAAGAACCAGAGTTAGTATAAGGAGACCTAAATTCGTCAGATCGAGAACGTGAACTGAAAAAGAAGAAATGTGAGGATAGGACAAGGGGCATGTTGGAAAGCTCTTTTCTTTTCCCTTAATGATGGAAGTGTTAATGTCAAGCCCGAAACTTTGAGTAAAACCTCTTGCAAAAAAAGTATGAGCATCAAGTTCGGGTTGAAAAGTTGAGTCGATGACGACGTGAAGTGTTGATATCAAATTCAAAGCTTTGAATAGAACCTCTGACAGGGAGAAGTACGGGCGTCAAGTTCGGGTTGAAAAGTTAAGTCGCTGACGACATGAAGTGTTTGGGTCAAGTTTGAAGTTGTTGAGTAGAACCTCTGATGGGGAAGAGCGGGTGTCAAACTAGAGTTATAAGATGAGCCTCTGACAACTTGAGAGAATTAAACGTCAAGTTCTAAGTTGTTAAGTAGAACCTCTGACGAGAAAGTATGGGAGTCAAGTTCGAGTGGTGAGCTGAACCGTTGACGACATGAATTTGAATGTCAAGTTCAAAATTTTGAGTAGAACCTCTGACAAAAAAGTATGACATCGAGTTTGAGTGGTGAGCCGAACCGCTAATGATGTAAGTGTGAGCGTCAAGTTTGAAGCTTTGAGTAAAACCTCTGACAACGTGAGGCGTTAATTCCAAGTTCGAACTATGAGAAGGACTTCTGGCAAGACGAAACATCGAGGTGCAGCTTCGAACTATGAGCTTTGAAGGATAAGCTTTGAAAGCGTGATATGGAATTTTCTCAGGTAATTTTTATATGTAAGAATAATTCTTGCTTCAATTTCGATGATCTGAAGAGAGAAATTATTGGGGGCATGTGTATGAGAAAGTTTGTGATATAATTGTGAGATCTATGATATATATGATATCAAGAAAATCAAATAGATAGATGATTGTGGAACCGGAATCTGTGGTGGACATTTTCAAGTTTAGTGCAACCAATAGAAATATTCGGAAAAGGAATAAACTAAACTGCAGAAAAGATTGAGAATAGCCTACCGGACAAAGGTTGAATGAAATCGAATAAAGGTGTTTGAGAATAGTCAAGTGAACATGTACGTTGATAGACAGAAGAATGACCGACCAAGTTTGAGGTGGATGAACTTTGAACAAGTTCAAAGCTAGGTGAAGTTTGAGAGTCCATCGACATCACTTGAAGATTGCTTACGGCGTGTGTAGAGAGTTCGTGTGCTACAAAAGTTGAGGAAGCACTTAACTTCGAAAGAGTATGAAGACGCATGGTTGGGATGCAGTGTTTTGGAGTATATGATGGGGTAGAAGGAGGAATCAAGCATTGAGTTGAGTTTAATCTCATAACAAGTTGAAAATCCTCAAAGGAACCTCAGGTTAGCGTAAATATTTTTGCACTAGAAAATATTGTTATGTGAATAGAAATATTATTGTAGCAAGGTGGGATGCGACGAATTCGAAAGTGGAGCTAAAGGTTAGCCGTTGTTCGAGAGATTAGTTGCAAAAGATGAAGTTGTAACACAAGTTTCAACTAATAGTAATCGAGGAGTATAGACACTCGAAGCACAGTTGAAGTTCGAGACATAGCCTTGAAATCTCGAAGCAGAGTTGAAGTTTGAAAATGTTCTCGAAGCTAAAATGAAACATCCAGAGAGGCTATGAGACATTGAAGGGCGATGATGGGGTCAAGATGAGCCTATGTTGTTTCCCATATGAGACAAGGGGGCATGAAAAATGTATGTGAGAGGCGTGTGTGCAACACCCTAAAAAGCATTAAAGGTATGGTCACTTGAAACATGGATCGAAGTAGAGCCAAATCTGGGCAAAAGGTATGTGTCTTTCTTGGTTATACCACATGCAAAGAGGTACGACTCTTTCAAATGTTGTGTTATAACAGTAATGACGATTGATATGGTTTGTTTTGATTTGGCTATGCAATATGCTATATGGATGGAAAGCGGTGTGAAGATATGATTATGTCTTTCGCACTATCCATAATAGATTCCTCAAAGTTGGAAAGTCGCATTTTTTTGTTGTGATTGATTGCTTGAGCAAGAAAATGAAACTGGTTTACGAAGAACAGTTCTTTAGCATGAAAACTTGTTATTGGCTTCTCGATTAAGAACGTGGAGTTAAGTTGTATTGCCTCACGAGGTTTGGGAGAATTGTCATGATATTCTTCAAAGAGGAGACATCTTGAGCAAAATATGAAATCCTCGCCAGACTCGGGGGTATCGTTGTGATGATTTTGAGAAGAAGATATCGTAAGCGATATTTGTAACAAAAAATTTGTAATGCAAGAGAGTATTTTGGTCAAGTTATTTATTTTTAATAACAAAAAAAATTATCTTCTAAAATTATTTTTCCTAACAAATAAGTTATATTAATTTTATTAAAAAATGGTCGATTGGCTAAATATGTCATTCTCACCCTTGATTGGTTAGGGCCATATGAATATATATTAAGACATATGAGCGACATAATTTGTAGGAACTCATAAATTTAGCTCGTTTGAGAAACCCTTAGCTTTAAAAAAAATCTAAAATTGTTCTTTTTAGCAAAATAAGTGCAAGTAAAATTTAGAACATTAAGATAACTTATCTTGTTACGAAAAGAAATTTAGATTATTTTTTTTTAAAGCTAAGAGTTTGCCATACGGGCCAACTTTACGAATTTCTACAAATTATGTCACTTATATGTCGTAATATCCATACCGCATTAACCAATCAAGGGTGAACATGAAATATTTCACCAACCGACCATATATATTTTAGAAAATTAACATAACTTATTTTTTTAAGAAGAATAATTGTAGAAAATTAAATAAATTCTCATTAAAAATAAATAATTGACCAAAATACCCTCTTGCATTAGATATTTTTTTTAAGGAAACAATAAAAGTGATAAGTAAATGAAAACTCAGGTAGGAAACTGAAAAAAAAAATTAAGTAGTAACATGAAGAGAAACCCAAATGTCAAGTAGTAAATTGAAAAATCTAGAATTTCAGGTAACGACATGAAGATTGACTTAAACCTCAAGGTACTAAAATAAAAATTTTCCTAAATTATTCTACACTCTACAAAACTAACCTGCGATATAAACCGATCGATAGACTCGATGAGGACTAGTTAATCCAGAGAATTGCATGCCAAAGATTCTTCCATTAGTTTATGTAGCTTCAAAGTTTAATTTTGAGCGTAATTATCTTTGAAAAGAATCTAGTTAATTGCAATATTACTTGCATTGTTGTTGTTGTAAATTGTTCCATATTAGCAACTAATTTATTTAAATCCATATAGCTATATTAATGAAACTACAAGTTAATTAATTGGGTATGTAACTGTTAAATTAACCCTCTAGCTGCTCATATTTTGATGAAGGAGATATGCAATACCTGTGAGGTACCCAAGAATCTTACTGTTCGACTGGAATTAACGAATCAAATTCAACATGGTTAGATTTCCGTAAAGAATATTCCTAATATACTCTAGGTTGTGGCTTCAAAGGGACAAACAAACACAATGTGTGGAGCAGCTTATTTAGAACCGCACAGTCACATTGCCTAAATCTTTAAAAGCTAAGCCAATGAATTGAACCAACTAATACTATTACTTTGTACAAACAATATTGGTTTGGCCCTCGAATTTGGCTTGGGCATGCTTTAATTCGGGTACTAGTTTTCTTCTCCGTATAGCTCAGTTAACTTGCCCTTCATCGATCTCATGAATCTGATATGTCTCATTCACAACACGTTATCACCATAAATTTTCAAAGATTCTTAGGTGAACAAGTTCGCCTTGAACCTCTTATGAACACAGTACAAAACTCACACCCTCTCCTTGTTTGTGCAGAGCACGTGCCCCTAATTTACAAAAGAAATTCAGACTCTTCTGGGTGAACCTCCAGCCGTATTGATAAATTTTGTATTTTTTATTCAATTATTGAGTGGGTGATATAGCTCATGTATATGTTCTTATCAGACAAGAGGGTACCAAGGAACAAGAACATGAAAGGTTAGATAGGGCGAGGCTTAAAGAAAAAGGACATGGAGGTGAGCAAAAGTAACATGGAAGTTTTGAGCAAAAGGACACACAAAATTAAACAAGAAGGACAAGAACGAAAGAGAAGAACAAAATGAAAACCATGCCAATATCTATTAACAAACCTAACTAAACCATACAAATGATAATTGTGTTTGCTCAACGGTGCATACCCATGAGTGGCCTTGCATGTTTTAGAAGTTTTTGGTAGTGTTGTGATAAACTTGGTTCACATGCTTGGATAGTTACATTAAATTTGATGTTGTTGCTTTTCATAATTTAGTTCTCGATCAATTAGGTTCACGAAAAAATTATATAAAATCTATATTGAAATTTAGTGGGAATATTATTATATCTAACTAATTTATTTATTTTTTAGGTGAAACGGCTTAATAGAGAATTGGTAAATTACAAAAGAGTCCACCGATTACAGACCAGATAGAAAGAACTCCTCACGAGTAACCTACACTATTACAATTCAATCTGGTACCTCACATAGCTAGACGGACTAAGTGTAGAACAATAGCTAAAAAGTTACGACTAAAAAAATATAGCGCCCCACACCCTGTATAACTATGCACCCCCAACCATTGTAACCACACACAGTTCGGGGTTACTCAGCCATGTCGATATCCTACACGGATTAGGTATAGGACAAAGACGACAACACTACGATTCGTCGCTCCTCAACTATGTTATCGCGAGTGCCACTGAAAAGAACTTCTCAACACTCAACATCTCAACAGTTATTCTCAACAAAATCAAAACAAACTAACCTATGCAAATTTAAAACAAATTTAGGCCCAAAGCCAGTAAAAGGCCCAAGAAAGCACAGACCCAGCAAGCAATAATAGCACAGTCGCCTTAGATAAACCTAGCTCGAGCCACCGTCACCCATGCCACTCCGACGTTGGCGAACAAGCATCTGTCACTGCCAAACGAACAGCCTTGTCCGACCCCAAGTGAGCAGAACACCCAGGACCCAGAGATTCGACCCGTCAGATTTTCAATATCCAAGCACCGTCAGCCCCACACTAGTCGGTCACCGTCCATTCTTCGAAATCTGCCCTCCACCAGTCGACGAAGCCCGTAGAACGCCAACACACCCAACTCGTCCAACCCCCGCTACTTTTTCCTGAAAACCATTGTACCTATCACCACCTGCAAAAACCCAAACCATTAATCTCAAAATCACCCGTCCGGCCGCACTCATGAGGCCATGACACGGCCAAAGGCCGACCCGAGTTAGGCGAACCACCAGTCAGACTCTCAACTCGCTCGAAGAAAGCCTAGTTCGGAGGTGTACTCAAAACTCCCTATATCTAGCTAATTTAATATCACTTTTATTTTTTCATGAGTTTGCATCTCTCACATAAATAATTCGCAAAATATGTTCTTTCTTCCTCTAGCCATTGTCATGTTCATTATGAGGACACGAGCTTAACTCGTTGTAATGTTCTTGTACGGTTTGAGCTTCAATAATTTACATTCATTTCACAAAAGAAGTATTCCCAAAATGAAATTTTAAAATCCGACCATCTGAGTGCCCAAACATGCAGTCTGTCTACATGTGAAAACTACCCATTACCATCCCTCTAAGTTATTATTCAATCATGGATCAAAGATCCATTTAAAAAATAAAATAAAAACTATTCAATCATTTATAACATAAAAACTGCCATTGTGCATGTGGGTTGGAATAATACACAACCTAAATTAAGTAATGAGAGTTAACTTCAAATTAAAGAAATTAAACTGAAAATAAAGAGGAGAATAATATTGCATTGAGCTAGGAATAGGATAGAAGGGGGATGCATTTTCACATTTCACTGCATGAAGTATATAATATAACAAGTTCTCAGACCATGTCAGATATAACAGAGCATTTTTAGTTTCTATAGCAATATTTTTTGGGGGATTTTAGGGTTTGCTGAAGCGTTTTCTTTCAATGTTAGCAACATGACCGTCTCGTTTTGCTAGAATAATAACACATTTTGCATTATGCAAGGAAGATATTAGGATATATCATGTGCATGTTAATGGGATTGTTAATCTAATGTATGCCATCAGTCCTGTATAATGGGAGGTTCGGTGCAAAATCTATAATGTTGTCCCAATTATGTTTTACCAGTATTTTTATGTTTTCATCGACTTGTTGCAATGTATAATAATCTAATTAATCTTTTTATATGGTTAGTGACTTTTATTTGCTGGAAGATGGAATAGAATTATAGAATGTTGCTAAGGGGGTTAAGGTTTAAATAACGGGAAGATGTAAAAAGAAGAAGAAGAATCACACAAAATAAAAAAGTAGGGGAAAGAAAACAGAAAAATAAGGAAAAGAAAAAAAAGGATAAAAGAGAGGCAAAAACAGAGAATTCGAAGAGAATAGAAGGCCTAAGACAAAGAAAAAATGAATAAGGCAAAAACAAAGTTGAGATTCGAACCTAGGTGCACAAAAACTCATTAATAAGACATATCCAATTGAACTCAATCTTGGGTTATTAACACATCGGTCTTTTTTTATTATTGTTAGATGCTCAGCTGATATGAACAAAATTTGAGACCGAAAATTGGAGGCCCGATACGATTTCACCTCTCGTGCGGCCAAAGGACCTGTCTGCCATGATAGTCGAGACTACAAGTTGCATGATATAACATCACAAACGAACTGAAAATGTCATTGTGTTCTGATCGAGCAAAATGATGTCAAAAATTCTCGACCATTGAATTTGAATTCATATTAAAAAAATATATTAGATTTAACTATAAATTTACACTTCGATATTGAAACTGCCAAACTGGTTCATCAAACGCTCTAGTTCAAGGTTAGTAACTATAAGATTCTATGAATGAACATAGCATTGGATTCTACATTTGCAGGTGCTTCATAAATTTCAGTTAATTTTTCAAACTTCTTCTAAATTAGGGAAATTTCCCTATATTTTGAGTTGCTATTGTTGTCGTAGTTTCACCCACATGAACTCGAGTCTTCTATCCATTTGTTTCATTCCGTTAATGAATTCTCCTCATTGGATTCTCCCAAAGCTGTCTATATGAAGTTCAACACACCTCAACTCAAGTTCTCCGGTTATCAATGAAGTCACGGGAGACATTCAAAATTGAAACTTAAAGAAACGAGTAATTCAACGTACGTTTAGAAGAAACTTAATGTTTCTTAATTTTAAACATAACGAAAATAAACAATGGAAATTTTGATTTTTGTCTTTATTATATTATGGGGAATGATAGGATGTCCCAAATGGGCTTAAGATATGGAGACCCTAAAATGATGTGCCACATACACATCATTTCCATGTCATTATAAAATTATATATTTATATTACCTTAATTTGATATCATTTTGTGAAAATACGATCATATCATTGTACATCTAACGGCTATCAATTATTCAATCAAATTATCAATTTAATTACCTAAAATCAAACTGTAAAATTTATTCCAAAATCAAATCAAAATCAAGTATAATTATAATTATAATTACATAATAAATGTAAATCGACTATTTTCCCTGAAACTTAAAAGTCATAAATGTACAACTGTAATTATGATATCCTATTTATTATATTCAATAATTCTTTCTACTTATATTTATGTTTGATATTTTTTTTTGAAACGGGAATTGTTTTTTGAAAGGTGAAACAGAATTGCTTGTTATGAAAGCTTAAAGTATCAAAATATGATATTTTATTAATTTGATTGATTAATTTATGTAATACAAAAATCATAGAATCGTAATTATATCCCAAAAAATAAATTAACACATGAGTTTATTACATCGATCAAAAGAAATTTTCGATTCGAAAATTATAATTTCAAAAAGAAATCATAATTAAAATTTTTGAAGTATCTTCTAATTAAAATATAAGACTGATATTTAAAGATAAATATTGTTCAATAACAAACAATTTGTGGCCGAGGTATGTTTCAAATCTCAAAAAATTACTCGAAGAACATATATACCATTTGTCTTTTTAAGTTCATTTCTTCTTCTCACGTACTCCAAATCGAAAAACTAAAGAATTGTATGGATCAATTAATCTTTTACAAAAATTGAAAAGGTTAAATTTTGTGTGGAAATTCAACGATTATGCATAACGGAATTATTTTTTGTGAACTCGAAATGATCATCCAATGGTTTTGCTAATCCACCAGAAATTATATTAATAAGAATTGATATGAATAATATTTGATATGAATTTAATCTTGTTTTAGAGAGCTAAAATTGATAAGTAAAAAATCATAGCCATTAAATATAAGATGAATATGATTATCTTTTTCAATATTTAATTTATTTATATTTAAAATAATTATATGATATAGTAATTATGTGTGTCACGTCACATCATTTTGGCGCTTTCGTATTTTAGGCTCTTTCAATCTTAAAATGATCTCCCTTATATTATATTACATACCTTCGAGAGATGTGAACCATTTGTTTTGTCAACTCATGATTAAAATCTACGTTCCCACAAATTCTTGTAGTAAGCTTCAGTTTTATATCGAGTTCGTGTTTTGATGCGAATCCATTAATCTATGCAGCTCAATTTCTGCACAGACCAAAGATAATACAGATTAAAATACTTAATAGCATTAAACAATACAGTGCAAGTTGAGATATGGTTGGGTTTAGGGGTTATATCGACATAACAAACACTGCTGCTCTAGATTTTGCTGTCCTTGGAGACTAGTCTAGCTCCCTATCTGCATATAAAACAGAACATGTGGGAGTCACATACCCTATGAAATGGATAAATTTCTTCTCATATTAACTAACAAGCTACCTAGGGCAAGGAATAATTTTGCAGAAGTCCCTAGGTGAAGAAGGGAACCGATGGGAGGGGCTGGGAGTGGTAGTGTTTGAGACTGAGAAATTGCATGTGACAGACTGACAGGCATGAAAAGTCTCAAAGTAATTAGCCAATTGGGTACATGGATAGGGAATATGAATCTGCATTAAAGCATCCAACAAGAACATTGGAAGGTAGTTATTAAGTGTGAGAGTAAAGGCACTTCTGGTAGATCATGTTCTTACACTGTTAGTTTGGTGCCACTGTTTTATTGAAGAACTTATCTCCATGGTTGAGATGATGGATAACCAGTTGCCCTTATGTCAATTATGTCAATTAGTTTGAGGTAATTAGTTGAAAACGTTAATTGCCATGATGTTCGGATGCGTTATGAAATTAATTGTCTGTATCGGACAACATAATTCTATTTATTCGTAAATTATATCTGGCGATTCAACTTAGTCGATTTTTTCAGTTAACAAGTATCATTTTCGATTCATGTCAGGTCCATTCAGGATTTTATTTCCACAAGTAGATCGCGTCCGCCTATTGTTCCCTTGAGGCTTCGACTAAAAGTCTAGTCGCAACCAACCATCCATCGACTAGCCATTAGCAAGAGTTGACATTGATTTTGTACTCACCTTCGACTACTCATGCAAAAGATCTGCAAAACCTTTTACATCCTTAACTTGTGCAAGGCCACACAATTTGTGAAGGAAAAACAAACCAAATCATCTGCAGGATTAGGTGAAGGGTGACTGTGAAGTCTATGATGATGAGATGGGGTAGTGTTTGTCCTGGTGAAAAGGCAACTTTGTAACTTATGTGACACACATTGAAAGAGAAAGAAGAGTAAGATGGGGCAATATGTGTGATTATGCAAATCCCATAATATACGTCACACTCACAAGGTAGTAAAGGTTTCACGTGTTGGGGGTCTCTCCAACTCTAAGCCTTGTGGGAGTGTGCGCCATGTGCTTTGGTGCAGTCGGCGACCTTCAATGAAGAAGATAAGAAATAGAAGAAGAAGGAGAAGAAGAAGAAGGAGAAGAAGAAGAAGAAGAAAGAAAAAATATATAAAAGAAAAAAAAAAGTGATTAACCAAGTGAGTGATGTTCCTCTATTGTAATCGTACCCCATCTCACGGATCTTGCCCGTCTCTTTCTTCACCATCCCACTATATATACAAATCCTCTTCCTCATCATTTTAACAGCAAAAGCTGAACAAGGCTCAGAAGAGGAAGCTGTCTAGCAACACAAAACATTCATACATTACAACACAATATTACCAAGTTTCTAAAGCAATCATCTTTATCATCCAACATCCATGGCTTCTTGGAAGAAAACCATCACAACACCATTCAGGAAAGCTTGCAAGGTCTTCAACCAGCAGCCCAGCACCAGAGACCAGAAGAAGTCTCAGCTTCAAGGTATACAAATATATATACTTGTTTATCACCACAGCATATACATTCTTGATAGAATTATACATTACTGTGAGCCATTGAGTAATTGGATTCCATTCATATTATGTGGAACAGGGAATGAGAATAGTGTGAATTCTCTGCAATGTGAAGTGATGGCTTGTGGTTATGAAGATGTTCAGGTCATGTGGTCTATTCTGGACAAGTCCAACTCCTCAGCCTGCACCATGAATTCTTAACATAAATGGCAGCTAAGCTATCACCCAGTTTAGCCTAGTATCTATTTTAGCTACCCAAAAAAAGAAAATTACCCAAAAGAAGAAGAAGAAGAAGAAGAAGAAGTCCTACTTCAGCAATTGGCATGTGTATGCCAATTGGGACACATGCCAATTGCGTCATCATAGTTTTTGCTTGCATATCATACTGGTTTGTGTGCAAGTGTTGTAGATATAGTGATCGATTTGTGTTGGGATATGATGATCTTGTGCTTCAAAACTGTGGTGGCAAGAAGAAGAAACCCAACTGAGCACACAACAAATTAAAGAAGGGTTTGTGAGGAGTAAATCTGAAATGTCCCCCATTGCCGGGAAGTTTTTTAGATTGTAATTGTTAAAAGTAGGGAATCCCTGTGATTAAATGAAACATTACAGTGAGATTATTAATGGAAAATTAGAAGGATTGTTTTAACTCATCTACTTCTTTCTCTTCTCTAGATTCTCCTTATCTCTTCCATTCTAGTTTGCATCTTATCTCTTTCTCTTCTTTCTGGTCCTCAAGTGACTTGTTGGCTAGTAATTTAATACCCTCTATTCATCCATTTGATTAGGAGCATGGCTATGAACCAATCCACTAGAACGAACAGATAAGGAGATTCTGTATGTTAGAATTAACAGAAAGAATCAATCAAAATGCAAATCTTTAAAATAATGATTTTAAAGCTGTTCATTGAAATCCAACACACTGCATGTCTAATAATGTGAGATCATGTGCTCCATCCAGCTGCTAGGAAACCAGTCAATTCCTAAGTTAAGTAGTTAACCCGTTTCCATCAAAAATTTCCACAATGTCAAGCATGTAATGTAATGAAGGGGCATAGAGTTTCAAGTTTTTCCTTTTCATCTTCCCTGGAAATGCAACTCTTTCTCTTGTTCTGCCCTCTAATACTAAATTATCACAGACCTAAGCAGGAGTAAAACTAGACTAAGCTTTCTTTACACAGAAAGGAAGTCGAAACTCGAAAAGCAGGGGTCTGTGTATTGTTTTATCTTGAAGATTCAAAATTTGATACCAGAGTTTATGAGATTCCATGATGGCCAGAGAGACTTTGATTGATGCAGGGGAGAGAATACTAAAAACATAATGAAGCAGATGAGTCATGTAGGAAGCAGATCAGTCATGTAGTTTCTCACAAATAATGTAGGAAGCAGATCAGTCATGTAGTTTCTCACAAATATGTTTGTCATCAATCGCACTAAAAATGACTCATATTTTAAGAGCTAAACAGCAGAGCAAATAATGGAGCTAGAACAATAATGCAGCTGGATTCTATAAAATCAAAAGTACATGGGAGTACAGATACCGTCCTCCAAGGTGTGAAGTCACAACATCTGATCCCTAGTTGAACCAATGACATTCACCGTCGGTGGTTCACAAAATTGACTCAAATATTTTGCTGAGGATACATACAGGATTATATATATTAGAAGTCAAAGAAAGGAAAACAGAAATATGGGTAGGCTCCGGGGCCCATATCCGGGCATGATTATGATATAAATTGTCACTACCTTCAACACCAGTCCATACTCCATACAATCGATGGTGTCTTATAGTAGCTGGACGAATGAAGATGATATGATAAGAATCCAAGATTGGAAATGAATGAACAGAAAAGGCAAAGTACCTAGATTTGACTACCTATCCTTTTATTCTTAGTTTTCTTTATAAAAAAAAAAAATTTAAAAAGCAAAGTACCTCTTTGTGCAGTTAGCTTCATGATACGAGACAGTTAGACATATGTGAGATGCTGGGAAATAATGCTCCTTGCATATGACCATTAAGATAGATTCTTCGCGGGGGCACTTTGTTGGCCTTAAACAATGAATAACTAGACAGTCTCAAATGACTGCGAGTTTTCACTACTCAGAGAATTAGCTAGTCAACTACATATACTTGATAGTCAAAGAATCAGGCTCCTGGCCAGTCAGCTATCGGTGGTGTTCTATAAAAGCACTCAATACCTTTACAGCCGTTTCGATTTGTAACAAACCTCGACAGAGGCGAGGGTCTTTCGTTAACTGACTAAAATAATACAGATAGTACACATAATCAGGGGTACATAAGCCTCATCCTTCTAAAGAAAAGAAAATCACTAAAGTTACAAAGAGATGACCCTAAACCTTTTTCCCTAGGGAAAGATTGAAACTTAACTAAAGTACAAACAAGGAGGGAGGAGGGGCATAAACCTTACCCCTCACAGCTGTATTAGTTCACCGAGCATTCCTTTCTTCTTTTGCTTCAAGAGCATCCACTTCTGCATTAGACAGAAGATCAACAATGGGTTCATACACATCCCACTCCTTTCTTTTCCTGAAACATATGGGGTAAGAGAGTAAACACTATCAGATTCTTCATTGTTAAACGATTCATTCTATTTTTTTGAACGATAATTCATTCATTCTTATTCACAAGTGAAAGTGTAAAACATAAGCTACTAAAAATAACGTTCTCAGTGATATGAGAAGCAAAAAGAAAATCTGGAGTAAAGCACCCAAGAGACTACAATGAGCAGGTAGTCATATCACTGATCGAGCTAGAAAGCTCGACTCGCACTGTCCCTTCCACTTATGAAATTGATTCAAGAGAAGCATGAAGGACTAAAAATCAAATACTTAAACCATGCTGAACAAAGCATTCACTATTGTTTCCTTCACTAACTGTGACGGTTAGTCTCTCTACACTCTAGTATGAGAGTGAAGGTTTTTACTTTTCCACGGTTATTGAAAATTCTATATGTAGCACAATTTTTTGTTTATGAATTAAGGGAAAATTTCAATTTTGGAGACAAATATAATGTTTTCAGTTTTGCCATCAACATAGATAGAAAAAATTTGGATTTCACGATCAATCATTAAAAACTTAGTGGGATAGAAGACATACCTAATGACAGTTGATCTATGACCAAATGACTTCACCAGGTCCAATCCAGTAGTGCTTGCTTTACTGTGTCAGACAGAGAGAGGGAGTTAATGACAAATGTGCTGTCTTGAACAAGTCGGTGTATATTTTCTCCTCTTGCCTGATATAAATTGTGTGCACCAGCCAGGAAAAGGCAAGGCAAGAAAACATGTTCTAAAAGAGAAGCACAAAACAAAAGCTCATCACACCTCAGTGGAGTATAATCACCCCCTCGACGCCCTTTCTTGCTTAGTCTGCTTTCTCTTGCCGAAGCTACATTTTGGACTGCAATCTACAATATCAAACACAAACTTCCGTCAGTAATTGAACCCAGACTAAAGTACTCATTACATTACTGGTGCATACAATATACCTCATACAGTTGTTCTCTGATGGCAAAAGCAATTGCAGGCTGCAATAGAAATTTTACTTCTTTTAGCAAACTACAAAGTCATCAAGGTTCCAACTTTGACACAAACCAACATGTCTTGCACTTTCTAACAGTTGAAAACTGCATCTATTAAAAAGGAATAACACAAAACACAACAACTTACACCAACTTCAGGGTCATGAACACCTAAATCCGCACACAAGGTTTTAGCAAACTCCTCTGGATCACTTTCAAAGTTGTTCAAGTCCTGAAATCCACCCCAACACATATGAAACTCAAGCTAAGATGTATCAGAATCATTACAAAAAAAGTGAAGCTTTATGCATTTACCCATAAAAACTGGTCCCTGATGAGAGTATGGTTTACGCGAAGATCAAGCTGAGCACAAAACATCATCAGAACTTTACTACTCACCCAACACATTTCAAAGATGCATACTCTCCAATGTAATAACTATGCTACATATCAAACTTAACCTTAATCGGAACAATCCTCTCGCCGGTGAACATATCTTGGCCTTGAAATGATCGAAAGATCTCAACTTGGCTCTGATACCACCACATAATATCCATAAGCTTAAGTTCACTAGCTAACAGTAATAAATAATTTATCAGAACCGAATGAATACAATGCCAACCTGAATTGAATTAGCAATGGCTTTCTCGTAGTTTGAAGATAGCTTCAAGTCTTTAGCTGTTACTTTCGCAAACTTGGCAATCTCTGCTGGATCATGATCTGTTATCAAACACCAAAAACTCAAAAAAATCAGACACGACCCAAAAAAAAAAAACTTTAATCAGATAAAGAATTAAAGACTCAAACTTTACCAGCTGGGTTCCAAGTGAATGCGTCTTTGAATCTCTGGCCTTCGACTTCGAAGTCGACCCGAATCGGTATCAAATTCTGGGAAGTGGGCCTGTGAATTGGAGCTCAATATTGTCATGGGAATCAAAAACAAACGAGGATAGAGAAAATTAAGACTCACATTATGAACTTTTTCACAGAGCCTTTGGGAAGCTGGCCTTTCAAGGCCTTCATAGTCTTCGTCTTCTTCTCCATTTTTCTCCCTCCTTTGTTTCCAATTTTGAATCTTTTCTGTATAAACGTGACACGAAATTGAGCTTTCTTCTTCCTATGGCTTCAAAAACTGAGGATTTATACCCGACCCGATTCTGTTTTATCCTCAAGAACTAAACTGTCTACAAGTTCAGTAGTATTGAGTTTGTCTTATGGGCCATGGAGTTATTGACCCAAAATATTTAAGTGGATTTTAGAAGCTAACGGGCCTCTGGCAGATTGGGCTACGGATTTTAAAATATATATTATTTTAATTTCATAATGTTTTCTTCGGATATCGATTACATTTCGTGTTAAATTATCGGTCTATTAACGATAGAGTTACAAATAAAGGCTTGATAATGTCTTAATGTCTGATCAGTATTGTGATAAAGTTGCGGAAAATTCAAGCTATCCGCAAGAGATAGGTGTTTGATATATAGCTCATTAATGAGGATTGGTAGCTAAACTTTCCAAACTTGCTGATTGATCATTCAAAATATCCGCAAGAGATAGGTGTCTATAACTCTCTTTTTTTGGGGTGAAAGGATGTAGACATGTAGTCTATGATTAGCTCTATATGAAAGGGAAATGCACATTCTTTTCCATTTTGCACTAATGTAACAACCTTTTAGTGGTTGGTTTACCTACTAATAGTACTACTCTTACGTTTTCAACACTAATCAAACTGGCCAGCCCAAAATTACAAGCATATAAATGCTTTCCGAGACACCACCCCACGTTTCAAGCAATTGGGTTGTCAAATTCAATGGATTCCATGCAGTCCTCAGCAAGCATTAGAGCAGGTGCATGGGCACCGGGTCCAGCAGGTCGAGCAGTTCCAAAACAGCGGGTCCCCATCTCCGATAGCACGAGCAGTTCCGGAACGAACGTACAGCTTCAACTTCCAGCTCCGACGACCGCTCGTTGACCGGCGCCACGAGCAGCTGCACGAGCAGCTCCTGCTCGACCTCCTGCACGAGCTGTGCTGGCGGAGCCCACGCACATGGGTGACGCCAGCCGGTTCATTTTTTATTTCTACCTGGCGCGTGTAATGTATTACACGCGCCAGTAAATAGTTTTTTAAAAAAATTGTCAGCCAATGGGGAGGTGCCACGTGTCAGATTGATCTGGACCATCCGTTTCAAATCAAAAATTCTGATCAGACGGCTGAGATTCAACCGAAACGGCTATTTTTGAATTTTTTGGCATTTTACAAAATGAACCCTAAAAAATTGCAAAAAAATCCCAAAAAATTTCAAAAAAAATTGCAAATAACACCCTATAATTTTTCTATAAATACTACATCAATTTCATTCACATCTCACACAAATTTGTGCACAACAAATTTATCCTCTCATTCCTCTTCTCCTTCATCCTCCTCTCATCCCTTTGTATTTTAGTTCCCAAAAAATGTCCAATTGGCTTGATTCCGAAGATTTGCAACTTTGTATTTCTTATTGTTGCATTAGCGTTTGCCCTATTACCGGCAACATGCAAAAGTCCGACAAATTGTGGGAAAAAGTCTATGCCGATTATAAGGAAAATTGGGAGATTGCGCATGGTGAATCAAGGCCGGAGCCTAGGACCCAAACCGCGGTTTCTTCTCGTTTTACAAAGTTGAAGCCGAATTTTAGAACTTGGGGTGCCGCTCTTGCATATGCACGAAGGAATGCGCAATCCGGCTCAAATTTGCAAGATGAGGTAAGTGTTAATAATTTTGTCATAAATTATTTATTACATTTATTTTAATCAATGTTGACATCTCTATTTCCTAGATATTATTTTGACATATAAATTTTTTGCACCTTAGATAAGAAAAGCGCAATCATGGTAAGTGGCACAAAAAAAGAAACAGTTTACCAAGTTTGAATGTTGGGAAGTGATGAAGAACCATCCAAATTTTCGGGCCGTCGAACCTAGTATACCACCTCCTTCATATTCCAACTCCGCAACTACTCCTCATTTTACCTCAATGCCTCCCCCCGTCAACGTGGAGAATGATGAAGTCATTGCAACACCACAAAGCAACGAAGAAGAAGTGTACTCTAGTTCGGTTAGACCAATCGGAGTGAAGGCGGCCAAGGAAGCTAAAAGAAAGGGGAAAAGAGCATGCTCATCTTCAAATGAGGTAAGAGATGAGGTTTTGAAAATCATGATGAAAAATCAAAGAATGCATCTCGCCGGGCAAAAAGAAAGTGATGCCACTGAGCTAGTTTTATACCAAAAACAACTCGCCCTTAAGGAGAAGAACTACAAATTGAGGGCCGAAGCGGAGGATTCAAGGATAATGGCAATGGATACGGATGCTATGACCCCAAAATCGAAGAGGTATTTTTCGAAGAAAAAAAGAGATTATCCTAAAGAAAATTGAGGAAGAGGAAGGAGATGGTAGCGATGAAACATTTTCAAATTGTTATCACCCACTGTTTCAATAGTTTGGTATTTGTTTTCCATTATGAAATTATGTACTTTAAATTTTCAATAATTCTACGCTTTGATTGAAATTATGTCTTTTAAATTTCCAAGTAATAAAAACGCACTTTTTTTATTCCATCAAAACTCACGCACAGTACAATAAAACATAATGACTTAAAATCAAACACACATCACTCAAACAACTAAAAAGAAAAATAAATAAAGCAAACATGTTGCAAACCAGGTTAATTAAAATTACACACACACATCATTTAAAGTAGTTCACCGGTCTCTAGATATCAGTTGTGCTTAACTAAGTCCTTCTGCAACTCTCCATGGATGTACGCAGATTGGAGATCTACAACACGGTCGGCAAATCGTTGTTCATTTTGTTCATCCCTTCCAACAGGCTCAAAAGCAATACGATTATCTTGTTCATCCACTGGTCCATCATAAACATTGAAAGCAGTTGATGAGTTTTGTAGATCTTCTTCTTCCAACTCCTCAAACTCCTCCTCCACAAATTCTTCCTCGACAATCATGTTATGCATTATAATGCAAGCCAACATGATGCTCTTCAATGTCGATTGGTGATGACACCTAGCTGCATGCTGAATAATTCCCCAACGAGATTGCAAAATCCCAAAGCACATCTCTACATCTTTGCGGTATGCCTCTTGTTTCTTGGCAAACTGTTTCTGTGGAAGCTCTTGGGGATTGGAGATTGTTTTCACAAACGAGGAGTACCTGGGATATATACTGTCAGCTAGATAGTAAGTATTGTGGTAAGTCATACCGTTGACTTTATAAGTTGCACTCGGACTGTTTTCGGCAAGGAGCGAATCAAATATGTCCGATTGGTAGAGCACATTGATGTCATTTTGTGATCCGGGTACCCCAAAGAAGTTGTGCCATATCCACGTGTCATATAAGGCCACCGCATCTAAAATAATAGTTTGACGCTTCTTCCGGCCCGAGAATGCCCCTTGCCAAGCTGTGAGGCAGTTCTTCCATTCCCAGTGCATGCAGTCAATGCTTCCGATCATACCAGGAAATCCGCGATGCCTTGCTCTCTTTAGAAGTCGGGTTACGTCTGTGGCATTTGGAGCACGGAGATAGAGGTCACCGTAAATCTCGTATATATGCATACACCACTTCTTCATGCATTGTAGTGTTGTGGATTCACTCATCCTTGTTATTTCAGCACACTGATCTGCAGCTGTGCCGTACGCCAACATACGAAGAGCATTAATCATCTTTTGTTGTGGAAGAAGTCCAACCAATCCGGTGGCGTCAGCTCTTTGGTGCCAAAATTGATCGTGGTTGCAGAGATCCGTCATTATACGGTTGAATAAATTCGTACTCATTCGGTACCTTTGACGAAAGGCTTGTTCGTTGAAGACGGGGCGTTCGATGAAGTAATCCTCCATCAGATTATGTCCCCTTGACTCCCTCATTCTTTCTTCATTTGGTCGGCGGCGAGGTGGTTCATCATCGAACATTGCATCGACCACGACAGCTTCGGTGATGAAAGCATTAGCAATTTTGGCATTTCGCCGACGTTGCTGTCGCCTCCTCCTGAAAAAATTCTCAAAACTAAAATGATTCATCTTATCGAAATGTAGAATATATGGTTGGAAAGGTGTGAATGAACGATGAGCACCGATCAACAAATATATAGCCTAGTGTAGATATTCTAATTAGATAAGATGATGACACGTGTCGGCTTTCAATTGGTCGGAAATCTCTCCGGGAATCTTATACAATTATTAGAGCCGATAACGATACGTGGACATGACACGTGTTGCCTTGTGATTGGTTGAAAATCTTATCGAAAATTTTGTACAATTATTTACCCGATAACCTTCTGTCGGCGTGACACGTGTCAACTCGCCATTCGTTGGAAATCTTACCCGAAATCTTATTCAATTATTCATACGACAACGACACGTGTCGTTTATGGATTGGTTGAAAATGATTCAAAAAAAAATTAATCAAAAATTTAATTTATGAACAGTAATAGCACGTGGTATTTTTTGGCATCGTTACGCGAAAAACAGAAATTGCACCTCATATTCGATGAACAATGACTGCTCCACCTCAAACAGTTTATGCTCCTCCTCAAATAGCACGAACAAACTCGTTTTACCGGTGCGGGTGCTCTTATTACAAACTAACCAAGCATATGATCAATGACTTTTCCTGTATTGGCCTTGTACAAGTTTGAATGGAAACCCTTTTTGGATGGTGTGCACGTCTCAATTAAGCTCCCGTCGGAGAAAAAGAAAAGGGAAAACACGTGTACCAAGTCATTTCTCGACGAGGATCGATCATGGTTAATAATTATCACAGAGCAATCTTGTAGTGACAACATTTCATTCTCACCTAACATATATAGCGAAAGGATTAAAGTAGAAGCTAGAGACCCAAGCTAACAACCTTGCCTGCTGTGTAATAATTGGTTTTGATGGATGGAAATAAACCCAGAAAGAGAAACAAACCAAGTATTGATCTTTGTGACGATATATTGATCGATGCTGTACACATTGTTCGAGTATGAAGTTTTACAAAACTGGATTAGCTAAGGCCAGCTGATAACAGTTATAGGAATAAAGATGAACGTACAAATCAATATAATGTGGCTAACACCTGTCTGCTCTAGTGATCTTCAGTCTTTTCACAGTGGTCAAGAATATCCTGTATCAAAAACCAAAAATTAGACATGCATGTTGGGTCAACTTACTTATTAGCAGGATTGCGATTTCTGCACTCGGGTTTTCAGTAGCGTGAACAATCCGCACATGCTAAATGCAGAAATCGCTACGAATGTAGTATAGTTGCTAAAGAAAATGCTTACTCCCAAGGCACATCTCCAAGCAGCATCCAATCCCCTTCTTGATCTTCATAAGTTAACACATGATATTTGTCTGAATGGACATTATTTTCAGGACCTAGTTTTACCACAAAGAAAAATTGAAAACTATTCAATTACTATTTGATCTCGAAATTGGAGGTGGTGACTATTATAATTTTGTGTTTTTGGTAGCTTACATAGAATGGTGGTCTTGAACATGAGGCTCAGAGTTGTGATCAAAGCTTCATAACCACCATGAGCCAACAGATTCAATTTTCTACCAATTGGGATTCCTTCCATGTACACCTTCACAAACAAAGAAGAATTCTGATGGTAATAATTATCTGCTTTCCCTGTGAGTGTGCTCCTCAAGATCGATTTGATCGGCGGCCAGTTCAACAATGTTTCCTCCCTTAAAATTAGAATTGAAACAGAGTAAAGCAGAGCATTCTTTTGCCAAACACACCTAAAAATCAACGGGGGAAGAACAGAAGAAACAGAGTGAGTTGAAAAGAACACACCTTGGGCTGGAAGTAGTGGAAGACAAGTCAGAGTGATGAGAAGTTGAGATGCTTAGGCCGAGTCTCAGATCAGTGCTCAAATCTGTTCTGATTCCGCAACTGTTACGATGAAATGTATCTCCGATATTGGTTTTAATCTTGTGGGAGAGAGATGAAGAAAACGACCCGGAAGGCTTAGGAAGAAGAAGATCGTCATGATCAGGATGGTTGCTGCTGTCTATGGAAGAAGATGAAGAATGTGCAGCTGATCTTAATCCCATTTTTTTTCCTGTGTGCTCCGATCAGAGGATAATATGAGGCTTGAGAGAGAAGATATGTGAATGTGTTAAAAGGGTTAAAAAGCCTATCAGGCCATGAAACCCTGTATATATAATACTGCACAATCTTTACATATAGACAGATCAAGTCTTTCCTTTAACAAGAGAGAAGAAGTCACTTCCTAGTCAATTGAGGATGGATTTATGGCCCACTTCTCCATTGTTGATTTTCTTTACAACTTTTATGTAATATCTTATGAAAATTGAGAAATCCTCTTATAATGAAAATTTAGTGAATATTTTCTAATTAAACCCATTTATATATATATATACATTGATAAATTCACTGTTCGTTAGATAAATAATGAAGAGTTGATTACTCGTGCAAAATTTTACAAAAAAATGAATATCGCCAAGTCATTCATAATCAAGATTTATCACTTATGAACATGAACGGTGTATGTTTGACAATTTTGGTTATCACTTATCAAGATTTATCATTATGATGAGTGGATTACTCATGCAAAATTTCACAAAAAAAATGAACATCGTCAAGCCATTCATAATCAAGATTTATCACTTATGAACATAAACGGTGTATGTTTAACAATTTTAGTTCGTCTATTGATTTAATCTTGTTAGATACGTTCACGATTTTCAATTTGGATAAAAATTTGTAAAAATGATCTGCTCATCACCTTTTAAATATCTAAAGGTTAACTTTATAAAAATATTATCCAAAAATGACTCTTATAATAATTTTATAAAAGATTCTTCATTATAAAGATTCTTATTGGAAAAAGTTTCTCATGAAAATTAGGATGTATTTCATAAAAGATGTGAGCAATTCTTGGTAGTAGACATTTACGCTCTGTTATGTACGTGTCTGCCCTCGCTAGTTGTCAAAATACTAATTGTGTTTGGCATAAGTTAAACCAAAATATCAGACTCTATTAATCCACAGTTCCAACCACACAGGGTCCAATGAACATAGGAACTTGATGACCAAAACAACTTTTGTAGAAGTGTTGAACAAATAATTCATGGAAGGAAGATGAGGAGGTTAGGGATTTGGGTAGTGGAGACAAAGAAGCAGATACTAAAGTTCACAATCCCTTCTTTTAGAGAGCAGATGATCTGCCTATTCTCCTTTCTCTTTTTTGTTTCTCTCTTTTTTCTCTTAATTGTCTTCTTAAATCTAAACAACTCAATAGGCTTTATGTTTTGTTGTACAAATTGAGCTCAATAGGGAGCAAATTACAAAGCAAAGATGGTCACAAATGGCTACACAGGGCTTTTAAATAAACTAGCTTAAGCAGCAAGCCAGGACAACCTTCACATTCCTTGTCCCTTCACATTACTCCCTCACAGCCATATTCTGCGACCCTAAATTTCTCAAGGGATTTACGAAATGATTATGTATTTAACTTTTCGATTGATTTTATCTATTGTATGGGGTATGTAAAGTGAGCAAGAGGGATTGCTTTCTCATCACCCATCAGACAAGATATAAAATCAACCCATGCCTTCATGCATCTTGTTGGCAACACGCTTTCCTTTGATTACATGCCTCACGTAAAACATGAATTTTAACATGAATAAGAAGTGGCAAATGATTTGGAAACAGTGTTTATAATTCAAAGAACATTTTATGTGAAGCAAGGAAAAAGGGAGACTGAAGGAAGCAATTCAAAGAAGGGAATTGGAGATAGGGAGACAAAGATAGACATGAGGTTTGAAACTTATAAAAAGTCCTTAAAAGTCATAAGGAGGTTAATTTCCATGTCGATGGTGTCATGGTCGTTTGGAGATATTATTCAAAGACTTTCGAACTAATGCAAGACTACGTCTCTCAAAAGGGAAGACATGACTCCAACTTTATGAAACATGCAATCAACTAATTTCCGCAACCATTGCCTTGCTTACTATTTAGTCTCAACCCACACATGACTACATGAATCTATATATAATCATTCTAGAATGAAAAATCACCTAGCCATATATGGATCTCAATGTTACCACATTAGTCACTACTTTCACACACTAATTGTAACACATGCATGCATAGACAATTAATATGCAAGGCAAATCATCTAAAAGAAATTGAAGTAAAAATTTATCGTAAACAAAACCAATTCAAGCACACTGATCGAGCGTACTAGACTACTAGTGTACTACCATTACCAACATTCCTTTCTGGATTGGGTCATTAGTCTTGAACCTTCGATAGTTCGATCCCATACACATGCATGTTGTTTGCTCCAAGTCTCCAAGATTCCAGCAATTTAGCTAGTCTTTTTAATTATATGTCAGGTATTATTGAACTGACCTAGCTCGGATTGGGAAGATCTACGTACCCCAAGTTCCCAAGTCATAGGTTGCATATTAACCAGCGGCCTAGCTACCTACAAATGAGAAGTGTGAAATGACACTGCTCATCATCAGGTTATAACATATAATTCATTACAGAAGTATGATTTCTCAAATTTCATTTGATAATTATTAACAAAATAACACGCCTCAATTCTTGAAAACTCAAGAAATTTATTAGTATTAATTTTGATTTGCCTTGATTCAGGTCATAATTGGAATAAGTATCTTGGAAATTAATTTTTGACTTTCTATGTCTGATAAAAATCAATACTTTTATTGATTAATCCATCATTTATCTTTTACTAGCCATATGCCCACGTGTTGTGCATTTACATAGTTTTTAGGGGAAATGAGAAAAAAACAGTCAAGTTTAGATTTTTTCTTTTCTCAAAAATCCACCATAAGTTTTCCATCTCAAAAATGTCCATTCTGTTTTTAAATTTGTAACATACCAGAATTTTCGTCATATTTACGTTATTTACCACTCTTTATCTCCCGCGTATTACATAACGCATGTTAGTCTTCTTTCACATATCTTTCTCTCTCTTTGTTTGAAAATCGCCGTCGTCGTGTTCCTTCTCGCCGCCGTCGTTTTCACGTCTCGTCGAGTTGTTCGTTCTCTTCGTTGCCTTCACAATCTTCGTTGGCGTTCATATTATTCTTTGTAAGTAAGGAAATCTCTGTTCGGAAACCTTAAGTTTTAGTTTTCTCTGTTCTAAGCAGTTTGCATGTTCCTTTTCGTGGTTCGTATATATGCTTTCTGTATTTTCAGTTGTTGTTGTTTGTTTATGTTTTTCTATGATTTCAGTTTGATTTTCGGTAATTTTTCACTTTTTTCATTATTTTTTGTAGAATGTATGTGATGTAGTGTGTTCAAAAGGTTATTTGTTTGTTGTATTAGTTGCTGTTGTTGTCGTGTTTGTGATAGAAGTCATTTTTTCTGGATATCTTCGAAGTAACTGTCTGAGTATCTGTATGAGTATCTGTTGAATTATCTGTCTTGATATCCTTTCAAAGTTTTTGAAATGAATGTTATTGTTGTTGTTGACATTTTTCTAAGGTTTTCATTTTAATTTTTGGTTGTTGTACTAGTTTGCTGCTGTTGTTTACTAGTTTAATTTTTAAGTATCTTTCTAGGTATCTATCTGAGTATCTGTTTGAGTATTTAACTCTATATATGTTAATCATTTGCAGTTATTCTATATTTAATGGAGAAACACAGTAGAGCACACCAAGATTCAGACATTGAATCTGAAAAAAGATCATCTAGGAAGAGATCAAAAAAGTATGTTGAATCTTCAGAATCTGATGGTCTTGCTTCTTCATCTTCTTCTTCTTCCGAGGAGGAGCATGTTGTTTATAGAAAAAGGAGCAAGGTAAGAAGAGTGGCTTCCTCTTCATCTGGTCTTGTTGTTTTCGATGATCGTCTTATGAAGATTGTCAGGGAAGCTCTAAAGAAGGAAGAGCAGAAGAAGAAGATGATGATGATGATGATTATTTGGAAGACTAAGGGTATCAAGAGGCCGGATATGAAGGTCAAGGGCAAGAAGAAAGTTAAGTCTTTTGAATCAACTTCTTATAGTAATTCAGAAGTTGATTCAGTGAAAGGACCCAACCCGGATTTAGTTTCCTAAACCGGAATCAAACCCCTTCTGAAAACATAAACTTTCGAAAACCATGAAAATTTCGCCAGAGTTTCACTATATCGCGGAATTGCTATTAACCTGCACTCGAAAACACACTTTATCCTATACCATAAAAGTCAAACCGTGGGCACCAATCCCATCCGGATTTCTCAAAATGTAAAGTAATAAGTAAAACTTTACTTTACAGAAATCCGGGGAAAAATCATATGAAAGTATAACCGTAGAATAATCAGAGCGACCTCTAATGTATAAATACATAAATATACCACAGTAGGCAAAACTAGAAACTTACTGGAAAAGCAAGGTAGCTCAAACACTAAGCCTCCGACTGCGACGTGCGACACCAGAATCCGAACTACAAACTGGGCACGAAAATCGAAAAGCCCAGGGGAAAGGCAAATAAAATCGTTAGAGTGAGTGGATGAAAATAAACATATGTCTTTCACCATTTATATATATATATATATATATATCATAAAATAAAGCGAGTTCATAAAATGAATGGATGTGTCAGGCGAATCTCTCAAGCTCGACGATCAGGCGAATCTCTCAAGCTCGACGGTGATAGACTAGGCGAATCTCTCAAGCCTAGTGGGCACATCAGGGGAATCTCTCAACCCTGGATCTGGACTACCGGTGATCAGCAGAGTAGTCAATGCATCGATGCTAAATAATGCCATCACCATATAAATTATAAAATAATACCTCCAAAAGCAATAAATAATCTCAACATCGTATCGTAAATAAATACGGAAATCATGAACTCGCTACGACAGTGAAAATAAAAAGGTCCACTCACAGATGAGCATAACGCAATACGCGTTAATCCAGTGATCCGGCGGAAAATCCCTCGCCAAACGAACGATCACGATCCCCTGAATAATCATAAAATCCACTGCTCAAAACGTATGTAAATGCTTTGGTTAACTAACAAAATAAATAGAGAAACAGATACTTAGACAGACAGTCTAACAAATACTTAGACCGATACACTAACAAATACTCTGATAGGTACTCAAACAGATACCTAGACAGATACTTAGACACATCTTCAGAACCAAAATCATATCCAACCTAATTAAGTAGATTTCAAATTTGCAATGTTTATTGTTCGAGGAGAAAAGTAATCAATACTATCATGAAATCGATTAATACAATTACGAACTGAAATAATTTCGTGCAAAAACAGAGTGAAATTGGATATACAACAGAACTTAACATATGAAATCATCAATAGCAAGTTAGAGAGAGAGAGAGCCGGAAAAAATTGAGTAGAGAAGAGAGTTAGCATTAAAAACAATTGCTGCTTCGCAGCTCTCTCTTAAATAAGACAGTTAGAATTGAAATTAGAGAAGAATGGCAAAATTGGTAGAAAAAAATAGGTTTTATAACTTTTTAAATTTTTTTAGAAGAAAATGACAACAGTTGAGTTTTTTTGAAGAAAAAAAAGATGTCATAACTTGAGTCTTTTTTACCTTGGTGTCATAAGTTGTTTTTTTTTTTTGAATTCTTATCTTTTTGGGGTTTTTAAATAATTTTTCTTAGTTTTTAACTGCACAATGTTGAAGATTGGAACCGTTTTTTCCAGAAAAAAAATGGGAGAGAGAGAAATCAGGATTTTTGTTAATTTTTTATTTTTAAAACTATTTTGTTAATTACTAATTTAACCTTGAAGTTTTTTTATAAGTTAAAAGGACATAATAGGAACAAATTGACAAAGTGGAGAAACAAAGCAAACAAAGAGATAGTACAAATATGATAACTACACCATTCATTTTTAAACAATAAAGTGATTAATAAGAAATTTTATATATTTAAAATAATATTAAATATTAAATTTTGACACGATTAAGTTTAAGATTTAGCCCACTCATATTAACCAAGTGGCATGTCATGGTTTCTGGAAGAAGCATGCAAAATTTCTCCATCGTCTCACAGAGACGTGTATTGCAAGGTAGAGAGATAGGTTGGTTTCATCCCCAAATTGCCTCCCACTTAATATGTTGGGATGAAATTGGCATGTATTAGAAAACTTAAAGAGAAATTCTTCTCAAAAAAAGAAGAAAGAGAAACATTAGAGGGGACAAGTAGGCACGCTTGATCCCGAAGAAAGGTATGTAGAAGAAGATTCTGAGGTTACAGCTTACAACAAATCAGAAGGGTAAAACAAAAGGTTGTTTCTTCTATGTTGCTTCGGTCTCCCTCTGCAGCCTTCTCTCTAGTGCGATAGTGCATGGCTCCTCTTCTGGCATATCTCTCTATCTCTTTTGTCTTGCTAACTCCAATGACATTGATGTTCATGCACTTTGTGTACGACTCAAGGCTACCTACAGGCTACAGCTATAGCTCACGAAACATGTAATTTTATACGTCTGCAGCTTTTGATCTGGTTCCTCCAGCCTTAAACTTAATTATTAGTTAAAACAGAGAAGAAGACACTGAAAGAGAATTTGAGCGTGTGCCCTATGGCCAACATGCTAAATTCTAATTACCATTGCCCACATGCATGTCTTTTTCTAGTTTATTGTTCGTGGTTCCTTCTTTTTTTCTATACCTGTCAGAATTTGTGAACCCAATAAAGGGTATTGCTCCCTCAGTATTGAGGATATGTGCCCCTCCCTTAGGCTCTTCGATCCTTTTGCTTTAATTTATCCTTTATCTAACCCCCATTGATCTAGATAGATGTAGATATTAATCTCACATTTCTTTATGGTAATTTTCATTTCTGGGTAACTTCAATTTTAACGAGATCAACGCAACCCGACCCAACCTGACTGATTGGTGGTCGCACACCAACTAAAAATAATACCCTATTCAGTATATACTTAAGATTAATGAAATATAGTGCAGATAGGGATCGATCCACATGAAAAAGTAGACTCTATACTCTAAACACAAACTAAGACGCGAATATCAGAAATCTGACAGACTCGACCACTGGACGAAAACACAATTAACTAAAATACCTAAACTAAACCAAAAATCACGAAATTAATATATGACACTGTAGACACAGTAGCCGACTACCACACAAATTTTCAACCCAATCGGAGTTGGTTTAGTTGCCTAATAAAACCTTTCAAAATTGATTACGAAACTGAAACAGTAGCGAAATTCAGAAACCTGACAGTCTCGACAACTGACACTAACGTAATTAATTAAAATAGCTTGACTCAACCTAAAATCACGAAATAAATACTGGACGTACTAGACACAGTGGCGGACAACCACACAAAATTTCAATGTAATCGGAGTTGTTTTTATAGTCTAAATAAATTCTACAAACTAGATTACAAACTGAAAACAGTACTGTAAAACAAAGATTTAATCAAAGTAAGAGATCGTTAGACACTTCTCTTCACCCTAGACATTTCCAATCTACCCCAACCATTCACATAACCTCAAATGAATGTTTCCCATGTATGCGTTGTGATTAAGTCACATACACCTTACACCCTCGTGCTTGACATGCTAAGCCGGTTGATGTACCCTAGCTTAACTTGATCTTAACTTAAGAGATATGGTACTTCTTCGATCGTTCCAAAATCAACATAAACTAAGTCATTACGATTTGTAGGATGTCTGAGATAACAACAAGACTTCTAGAGCTACTATAGATGAGTGCCCTTACATCATTTTGGAACTAATTCACATAACGTATTAAGCTGCTCATCTTTACAGAATATGCACTGATTGATCGCCACCTACACATTCAAGACAATAGATCATAACATACACATCTAAGTTTTGAATCAAAGATACATATGCAAGAAATCATTCGGTGATAAAATAGTGAATAAATTCTCATCAAAAAGTTATGTAAATCACTGGGGCTCAAGATCAAAACATGTCTAGGGCTTCGATCAACCCCTAACAAATAAAGTTTAGCTCCTCATGCTAACCATGGAACCTAAAGAAAAATATAAAGGAGAGAAATAAATTACAGCCATAAGGTGATGATGATGGAGTCTTTTCTTCCTCTGAAATTTCTCTCCTCCTCTCTTCCTCAAAACTGTCGCCCTCCTCTCTTCTTCTTTTCTTTCTTTTCCTTTTTTTCCTTCCTTCCCCTCTTTTCTTCCTCCTTGCCGTGAGCCTCTCCCCATTTAATTGATCTCCACTTCTCCTTTTAATTGATTGATCTCCAACTCTTCAAAAACTCCTAGTCCTTGTAAAATTGTTCTTCTTTTATTTAATCCACCAAAGCTGATTTGGTTTAGATAAATAACATTAATTGCGCTGAAACCAATTAACTTAGGGCTTTGGCAAACCATTCCTTGTTTGGATATGATTCATTAATTCCTTGCTAATCCATTGCTTCTCCTTGTTGACTTAGGAAAGTCCATTTAATCATCTTTTTCTCATTATTCTCCATAAACCTATAAAACAAATAAACAATATTAAAATGCTGAAAACATAACAAAAGATACTAAATATAAGGTAATATTAGACATAGAAACGTTGCATAAATATGCACCTATCACTGACCCGACCCTGATTCGAGCCAGCCGAACATTCGGCCCAGAGAAAACATAATTTGGTTTTGGTTATGGATTGGGAACCGAACAAATCAAAAATCAATCTGGCGTTTTGGACCCTTGCACCAATTCAAGGATCCAGCTCCTCTAAAGTGAGATCTCTGCATAGCAAGATGATGCCTTCACCTAAATTCTGCAAAAATTGATATGAGAAAATTGAGGATCTTCAGCAACAGTCCCGGGAGGATTGGATTGCAACAAATCCTAGTCGACTTGGATCTGCATCATCTTCTTTGTCCGTCAGTTCGCTCGAATGTTTCTTCTCATTCTCCTATTAACGGCTAAACTTAACGTAGTTTGTGGCAAAATCTTGAAATTAGGCTTAAAACTATGTGACACTCTTTCAACCATTGGATTAGTTTAAGGAGATGGACTTTAAGAAATTCATGAACTTCACAGCTCTCTCACTAGAGCTGGATCCCCGATCCAAATATTTTCAAAACGTTAGAGCTAATATTACATGAAAAAGAACTCACACTACTCTAGCTATACCATACTATTACATCAAGTGATAAATGAAAGGTATGTTATAGAAGTGCACCTACAGTGTACATAGTACAAGTGTGCGATGACACTTATTACAATCTCAACAGTTTTGATGTTAAATGAATAGTAAAAGAGAATTTTTATATTATAAATTTCATCTTATAATTTTGTGCGCCGCACACAATAAATAGAACTACTATATGATATAGCTTGGCCTAGGGTTTCATGACTTTCATCTCATTCTAATGATTCTATGGTTGACAACGGTTTTGGGCTTTTGGCGACGGGGATGGGTCGATTTCAAACAAGCAAAGGTTTAGGTTTTGGCCTTTTGGGCTCCTTTGTAAAAAGAATTAATATAGAACCAAAATAATACAGTACATGCGTACAACGTCAATTACATGTCACACACATAATGACTCACAAAAACAAACACAACTAATTGTTACTTGCCCCTAACATGAAAGAACTAAACAAAATCTTGCAAAATCCCACACCTCCTGTGTACACCAAATGAGGCACACCAATTTAATCAACCATCAAAAAAAAAAAAAAAACTATTTCACATTTACTCGATCTCCTTTGATTTCAGGTGCAAGAACTTTTGAGCTGGGAGACTTGCCAATTATAGCTTTCTTCACCTTCACCAAAGATTGCTTCACTTTTGACATGATATTGTTACCTGATTGCTTCTGTGCTGGTTTAGCTGAAACATCTTGTACTTGGTCTTTGGATGCTTCGCCGTCATCTTTGCATGACTCTAATGCTGGAGCTTCATCAGTTTTGGTCTCCTCCTTAGCTTCTTCTCCATTCTCCTTGATGTCCTTGCACTCTTCTTCTTTGACTACTACTACCTCTTTAGCCACAACCAATTCTCTGTCACTCTTCTGCTCTCCCTCTACTGTTTTTTCGGCAACTTCATCTGCTGCATTAGTACCGGCTTCTTCAGTTTTGTCATAAATTTTTTCAGTTGCTTCTTCCTTCTCTGCAGCTATTATACTTTGCAGTGTCTGAGATTCCTCATTGGTAGATGACTCGCAAATAGTTTTTCCCTGATCATCAGCAATAGTCTCCTTCTCAACCTCAACATTTTCTTCAGGCTTGACTGTTTCGCTTAAAGGAGTAGACTCGTAAGCTTCAGTCTTCGGCTTCTCATCTATCTTTTCTTCACTAGCTGGTGTGTCCTGTATTTTAGTCTCATCTGCTTCAGTTGCTTCTTTCTTCTCTGACTCTTTCTCAACAGCTTCAATTGCTACGTTCTCCACAGCTTTATCTTCGCATGGCTCAGTAGCTCGTGTTTCTGGTTCCTTTTCAACTGCTTCAGTTGCTATTTTCTCTACAGGTTTGCTTTCATATGTTTCAATTGCCTTCTCTGGTTCTTGTTCAACTGCTTCAATTGCTATTTTCTCTACAGGTTTGCTTTCATATGTTTCAATTGCCTTCTCTGGTTCTTCTTTAACTGCTTCAGTTGCTATAGTCTCCACCTTCTTAGTTTCACATGCTTCACTAGCTTGTGTTTCTGGCTCATATATAACAGCTTCAATTGCTATTTCCTCCACTGGTTTGTTCTCAACTTCTTTTACAGGGTCATTATCAACTACTGTTTCAATAGTCTGTGCCTTTTCTGCTTCTAAAGGTTTGGTCTTCTCTGGCACATCTTCAGCTGGTGCATTTGGTCCGCACTCATGATCTGCTTTGACATTTGGGACTGGGACATGATCAGCCTTCTCAACCTCAACAACAACAGAAGCCGGGGCCTTGTCCACCACCGGTGTTTCTTGAGCTTTAGTGACACAAGTCTCTGAAACATCAGATTTTTCTGCTTCACAAGCTTCCTTGGATGGAGAAACATCACCTTGTTCAATTGGATGTGTTTCTAGCTTTACTTCTTTCTCAAGTTTCTGCCATAAAACAAAATCCATCAGCTGGATTCACTAAATAACATGACAACTGATATATTATAACACAGGCCTTTAGCTATAGATAGGTATGCACAAGCACAAGTCCATAGATCATGAAAGCCTAATTCAACAGCGCGCCTCGGCACTCAATGACAAATTTTAGGAAGAAAGATTCAACCAACTATAGATTTTCAATGTACTACCGGAGGAATCGGAGCCGGCTAGACGCATAGAATTGTCAGGCTAGAACTTATAACTTCAGTGGATATAGGAACTTACTGTGTGTAGCTACTAAACATACATAGCTAGCTAGCTTTATAGACCATTGTAACTATCTTATCATACATATACATACATGCTGCATAACTATATTGTACACATTTCTAACAGCATTGATGCAAAGATTCAAGATGTTCAGACAAGTAGCATGAAAAATTATATGAGTTGTACTAGCAAAAGTGCAAAACTGATAATAACACTCAACACAAACATTTTAAGATGAACTACTAAATATATAGGATATGCTAAACAGAATACTCAAAGCTAACGAAAGAGCTGATCAAAAGTGTTGAAAGCAATTATGCCATGTTAATTACCTGATTATCTACTTCAGCACAAGGCACAGATACAGCAGCAGTAATCTCAGTAGACATGGCTATGGTGATGAAAATAGAATCAAGATTGAGAAGAAGCAGAGAGGCAGAAAGACAAGAGTGAAGAAGGATAAAGAGCACGTAGCTTGCCTCCTATATATTCCAATACAAAAGCAGCAGTACTAGACAGAAGGGTGGTCACATGAGCTGGTTATACAATGTCATGCAAGGAAATATATATATATATATATTACAACCTCAATTACAGAAGACAACTCATTCCTCCAGCCAGGCTCCTGAAATATTTAATAACACGTACATACATATATATAAACTCTCAACAATACAGACATGGTGGCACGCACAAAGCCCCAACCAAGATTCCATCTTTACAGATGTGTTACTATTTTGATATATATGTAAATTAAAGAGCGAAAACAGAACATACTCATTTTCATTTGAAGTGTTCTGATATTGAGCAATGTAACATTTCGTATTTCTAAAGTTTCAATTCTCCGGAACAATATAGGAGTTTAGGATTTGATCATTTTAGCTTTGGACAGATAAAATCTACGTAACATTCACTCCAACCTGGCCTATTCTTGACAGGGTGTTGGTTTTGACCAGAAAGCATTAACAAGTGTAAAGGTTGGATGATGATTTAGAAAAGGAAAGAAAAAAAAAGGTGTAGTCTTTGTTTGGCATGTTAACATAAAAAGGAACCTGACCTCCTCTCTTTATTGATTATCCTCTCACCATCTTAATATACTCAAATCCAAAGCCATGAACATATATGATAAATAAGACCCCATTAGAAGCTCGGAACCGATCAAAGCAACCTGAAAAATAAGATCACTAACAAACAGACTGTAAGGTATGCATGATCTAGTTTTGTATTCTTAAAAACAAATAAAATGATTTGGGTAGTAATGATTCATGACATAAGTGCCTTAACATGTACCTATAATTCAATTTAGTGACAAATAAAAGAACAGAGGTTTAATGCAAGCAGATATTGCAGAAACTTAGACCACAAAGTGGCGAACCCAAAATTTTATTCATATGGGGCGTAATAAAAAAAGTTGAAAATGTTAAAGGAAAAAAAAATGTACAAATCTCTTAAGCCATATTAATAAATAGACAAAACTTGGGTTCAAACTCATTTGAATGCCAAAGTCCAAATTACTTTTATGTATACAAATTTTGGTTTGTGATTTAATAATCGAAATCACCTAACATATAATCTATCTTGTAAAGATCATGTATACAAAAATTTGATTAAATCGGAGATCATTTGCTCATTAGATTTTGTAAAATAAATAGACGGTTGTTAACGTAATATTAAACTTCATAATAACCGCATATTTATTCAATAGAATCATATATCCAAACGATTTTTATTTTAATTCATTTTTGGATGAGTTGATCTTCAACCCATGGTCTATAATATAGGTGGTATTGATTGTAAGATTACAAACCGAATTTGTATAAATAAGAATAGTTTGGACCTTGGCATCCAAATTAGTTTAGACCCAAGTATTGTCCCTAATAAATCGCATTGTGACGAAATCACTACGAAATCTTAGTAAAAAGAGCCATTCGAATAAATATTTTACAATCTAGGTGGCTTTTATCTAATTGTGTTTCTTTCCATTACTACTTTTTTGTGTTTCTTTCTCTTTTAACAACACTTGCACCAAAAAAACTTGTGCTATTACTACATATTTTGGCTTTTATAATCTTTTATATCAAAATTAAAACATCAAATTTTATTCAAATTATAAAACATTACATTAGATGGGCATATATATATACATATTAGATTTTTTTCGAATAAATAAGATTTTATTAAAACCCTCTCGATCAGCCTAATGAATTCATACACGGCTAACAAGTAATCATATCCCTAAACAAGAGAAGAATAACATATTAGACGCAAGAAACAAATCTTTAATAATGCTAAACCCAACTAGACACGTCGGGTTTGCATACATCTTACAAGGACTGCGTAAGATATGTATCACAGAAATAGGCACACCCCTGAACACTTAATGAACCCATGAAATACGCAGTCCAAGAAAGACGCATGCAAGCCGACACCATGAGGTGTCTAAATCTCCTTCTCCTTGCCCAAAATTGAGCTAGGAGTCTTCACAGGGTATGTCAGACGAGGAACTTCCACACCTTTTCTTTTACGCTTCTTGGTCCCATCAGCTGATCCAGAAGCCCCTTCATCAACTCTCTCAACAACTGGCTTTGGCTTTTTTTTAGAACCCACTGGACGTCCCAGCCTCTTCTTACGCAGAACAAACAGTCTCATCATGAGTCTCCATGAGATATAACGAAGCAGCATGTAGACGATCAGGAAAAGAAGGTACCTTCACTCGTTTAGGTTCCCCATTCACATAAAATTCAACAACAGGATTGATCTTGAATTTCTTTTGGAGAAATCTTGGAACCCGACAGCCTTCGCCGCTTCTTCCCCACTGCCTCGACTTGTGGCTCACTTGACTCCATGCAAGACTCCTCTGGACGATGAATAACAGTTGATAGACGTCCTTTCTTCAAACTGTCCACAGAATCACTCAAATGCTCCTCCCAGCGAGGAAGCGCATAAGAACCAAAATGAAAGTCTTCCTTGGCCCCTTGTGAGCCAAAAACAGCCTTAAAACCAAAATCAAAGTTGATTTTCGGGACAGGCTTAACCACAAATGCCTGAGATACCCCAGAATCTGATGGAATAACTTCCAAAGCCGTCAAAGAAGGGACGACATCCCTGCTTGCATCCACCGGCTTAGGACGAGAAGCTCCAAAAATCCTGGATGAAGACACAACACAAACACCAAACGAATGGAAAACCAAACCACACTTACCACAGCGACCTTTGATATTCTCAAAAAAGAAGTCAATGTCAGTTTCCACCCCAGTCACCAATTTCATATTACGCTTGAAAATCACTGGCTTATCGATTCTGTGCACCACACGCACCCTCAACATCCCTTTCTTTCGAGCGAGCTCATCGAATTCCAGGTATTCCCCAACTTCCTCTGCAAAAACCCTAATGTTCTCATCCTTGCCAAAACAAGGCGGGATGTTCGAGATCCGAACCTAGAAGAAGAGCTTGTCAAACTGCAGACCAGACAAAGACACCGCACCATTTTACGACACCGCCACAAGAGGAGCATTTTGATAATGCCACACTCCAAGCCAAAAATAGCTTCGACTCATGGGAGCAGGACGACGACACAAGCCGGCTGCTAACATCGACCGTGCCGGCCCCAAGAGCCAGCGCGGAGGAGAAGGAAGCCGTGACCTGTTCGATGGAGTCAGACATCGTAGATCGATGGAGGCCGGCCTTAGATGACGGCGTTGCTTTCTACGAGAGAAACTAGGATTTTTTTTTGCTTACTCAATGCTTTCATTTTAATATAAATATAAGTTATATTACATTAAATAAGGCATAATATTAATATAAGTAGGGTTAGATGAAGATTTGTCTAGCAAAATATATGAGATTCAAAATGTCAAAAGGACGGGGCTTCAGCCCCCCGGGCTTAGAGCATATGCACCCATGAAATGGGTGAGGAATTCCTATTTGAGGAATTTCTCTCCAAAATCCTCGAATAGGAAGTCTTATTTCTGTTTTACGTGCAGCGGTGGCCAAAATAGAACTTTATATTACTATTCATTATTATTTAAAATTTTAATTTTTTATTTCCCGGTAATATTTTTAACCAATAATACTTGTCATCTAATACTTGTCATTATTGTTTGAAAAAATAGACGTGTGTTAATATGCCTTGAATTAGATTTGTATGTCGGTAGCATACAGTGGTTTCGCTGACCGGTTAGTGAGTCGGGGTCCAGGGGCGACGCACCCTGGTGTGGGCTCGGGGGCAACGCCCCAGGAGCTAAATGTAATCCGAGTCATGTTAGACTTAGGTTTTCTGTTAGGCCTACATTTGTAATAACAACGTATTTATTATGATTCTTTATTTCATCGCGATTCAAAATTGACAATTTTTAAGTTATGATTTTTGACTCATTTTATTCACGAAAGTTATAGAGAACATTAATATGAACTCGTGTGTATTTTTATTGAATATTTCGGAGGTCTGAGCTATTTATTATGATTTTTTGAAGTTTCAGAGTAAATAGTTTATTTAAAATATTACAAATGATCAATATTTCTCAGCTGTCGGATTGAAATTTCGAATGAAAATGGACGGCCCAGATCGATCTAGCTGTTGAAGTCAGCTGTCCCGCTTTGCCACGTGTCACCGTTTGATTGGTGAGTTAATTTTTTAACTGTTTTACGGCGCGTGTATTACACATGCCGAGTTTTAAAAAAAATTACGCCCCACCCTGGCGTCACCCACGTGCGTGGGGACCACCAGGAAGGACGTTCTCCAGCTCGGTCGATTTGGGGACGCCAACGAGGACGTTCCCTCGGTCAACGTCCGGTCGCGGCTCCAAATCCCTCCCGCTGCACCGTTTCTCGACGCCGGACGTCCTATTTCTACGAGCCCCCGACGAAGACGTCCCGAAATTCCCCTCCCGTTGCATATGCTCTTATACTGGGTCCGCCAATGGGAGTAGACATTATTGATGGACAGGAAGAAAGGCAGGGAAAGCCAAAAGAGCCCCCACGTTGCTAGACTGACCCAGTGGCATGTGGAGAGGCAAAGAGCCACCCTTACCCTTCTGTTGAATTTCTCAAGGAAACTGAAATGGACCACTCTCTGCTCCTCTGTTATCTGTAGCTATAATCACATGATAACTAGCCACAAAGAGAAGTGTAAGTGGCTTATACATCACTAGAATGTTGCATTGTGTTCTCAAGTAACATACTTTAGTTTAAGACTTCAGACCTGGCTACTTACAGAGTTAGAGGTGCATAGTGAAAAATGTAACATACATGTTTGACGGATCAGTGCGAGCTTACCGGTGGAAGCGACGGCGTATGACTCCGGCCAATAGTTTCGCCGGCGGGGAACTGCTACGTTTTCACCGGTAAAGATGGCGTCCGGCAGTTTAGGAGAGTGATGGGGTGTTAGGGCAGGGATTGGTTCTGCTTTCCTTCAGTATGGGCCTGGAAGTGATTGGGCTCTCGTCAAGGCTACAGAACATACCAAACCCTAGCCAATGCTGGGCTGTTGGGTCTCTATTTGGTGAAGGAGGCGAGCTTGGATATCCCAACAACTTGCTGGGCCCCTTAGAATGTGATTTTACGCAATTGGATTTTCTGGTAGTCGGAAGAACTATTTTGATCGATCAAAGGAGCAGCGGAAGAAGGTTGCCATGGACTCAGTGTATTGGCTAGGATTAGGACTGAGGCACAAGAGCAGTGACTCACAATACTGTAATTATATTGTAATTTGAGGTACATAGTTAAATAAGGTGTGAAATTTTGAAATATTATCGTTTATCTTACGGCTAAGTCGTCTACCTATATTAGATAATTGTTTGAACTGCTTAGTGTAGTTTATTTTAAGAAATTCGTTTCTATCTTACCGGGACACCGGAAGATTGTTTGTATTCTAACACTTTCATTAATAGACTATCATTTACCTCAAAAGAAAAGAATCAGTGTAACACAGTCACTGTCATTTTGTGACACAAAACAAAATGATAAATTAGCAAATGCACACATTCAAAATAGAAACTGAAATTGTCTTTCAAGATTAATTAATATAACACATCTACATTCTCATCTTTAGCAATGGAAATAAACACATCTACACCCACACACGCTCTTTAGACTTGGCGACTCATCATGGTAGTTATGGCTAACTTTTTCTTTAGAAAACGAGAGTCAATGACAATTATAGTATCAATAATATAAAAAACTAATCACCTTAAGATTTAGACAACAAAAGATACGGGCCTAAAGCCCAAAATAAAGAACCAGAATCTCAACCCATTAAGCACATTAAAAAATATAATTTATAAAACAACCAGAAAAAATTTTAAAAAATCAATTTTCCTCTCTCTCTCTCTCTCTCTCTCTCTCTCTCTCTCTCTCTCTCTCTCTCTCTCTCTCTCTCTCTCTCTCTCTCTCTCTCTCTCTCTCTCTCTCACACACACACACACACACACACACACACACATTAGAAACACGAAAACGCAGTAGCACCTCACCGACTTTCGCCTCGTGGCGCCAGTTTCGAGTTTCAACCCCCACGGATCGCCTCTGCTCCGTCGCCCCGCCGTTCGGCCTCCATCTCCTTCCTAGTTTCTTCATTACCTCGTCATTCCTAGCCCGCTCTCGACCTCCTCGTTCCGCCACCGCCTTCGACCACGTCGCTGCAACCTCCGCACTCTGCCCTCGACAACCTCTTTAGTGTTCCCTCTCGGCTCCAGCACCGCCTCTAACAGCTACACCAAAGGACATCCTCGCCTCACCTTGACCGGCCATCCTCGTGCCTCGTTTCACCTCACGAGTGCTACTCGACTGACTCGCCTCACTAGATCACAATAGCACGAGCTGATTCAATTTCTAATAATGTTTTGTGATTTTTTCTTTGTTGAAAATTTGTGGATTTTGTTAGCTTTGTGCCTTTGTTTGGGTCGATTAGAATGAGATGATCTGCTTGTGAAATTTTTGCAAGCAGTAGTAATTTTGTTTGTTTGAATAACTAGGTCGGTTCTCTTTTTTCCAATTTCAGTATCAGCTTATATTTCAATTTCGCACATGAAAAATTCTATTCATTGTCGTTTTGAATTTTTTCGTAATAGTTTTATAGTAAATAGTTTTGTCATTTTTAATCTTAATTTAAGAAGGATTACTCGCATCTTAAAAAAAATTAGCAATAACTTTTTCAAAGTCACATGAAAAGTTTGAAATTATTTTGTTTTTTGAATTTTCAGTAGCAGTGTTATATTATTCAGTAACAGTGTTTTGGGGTTGTTATTGCATTTTTAGTTCGATTATACTACATTTTTGGGCATTATTGTTGTAGTTTTGGTTTAATGTAGCATATTCGGGGACTGCTACTGCATTTTTGGTTCAAGGAATGCTACTGTGTTTTTGGGCCTGATACTGCATTTTTCAAATTTTCGGTTCGAGGACTGCTACTGCGTTTTTGGGACTGCTAATGCATTTTCGAATTTTCGGTTCGAGGACTACTACTGCATTTTCGGTTCAAGGACTGCTACTGCGTTTTTGCGCTTGATAATACATTTTTGGATTTTGGGTTCGAGGACTGCTACTGCATTTTTAGATTTTTAGTTCGAGGACTGTTACTGCGTTTTTGTATCGAAACTTCCAGTAAATTTGTATCAAAATTACTATTAAAATTGTGATTGAATTGATATTGGATGTTTATTGATAGTGTTAATAAATTGAATAATCAATTCAAGTTAAAAAAAATTGAAGTAAAAAAAATTTGAATGAAATAATCAGACAAAAAAGTATTAAAAAATTAAGGAAATTTCGGATCAAATATTATTTTTAAAAGGAAAAAAATTAAAAGTAAAAGAAAAAAATAATTTTAATTAATTGTGGATAATTTTTTTTGAAAATAAAAATAATAAAAAATAAAAAATTAAATACACAAAAAGATAAGATAAGGTATAAAAATAAACTTATACCTTGTCACTTACAAACAACTTGTCTTTGTAAAATTTTGTCATATATATTGTTCAAATTAAAAAACATTCCCTTTAACTATATTTGCCTCTTTCAAATTATCCTTTAATATAATTTACTATTTTTCTTTTTCACTTTGATGAGTTTGATCACACATTCATGTCGTTTCTCTGGTCCTTGGAAATTAATTTTTCTTTTCATTACTAAATTAAAAAAGCGTAGGAGAATGATTGGCTGTGTGTCGTTTAGGGAGAAAAGTCTCGGGCGGCTGTTTATACATCAACGTGTTCCTTCTCAAGCCAAAACTTTTTGCTCGATCATCATCGTCTTCCTACTTTCTACTTCATTTCCCAGAAAACAATCCCTAACACACCACACACATGCACACATTCACACATTACTCTCAACTCAACGAACCAGACATACTACTTACTCGATCGACCTTTTGCAACGTCATTTTACATCTTTCTCACTACTTCCAAGTTCCAAGTTCCAACTAAGGAAGTTAACCCCTAGCTACCAAGCTTAGCTTAAGAGATCGATGTCTTCTAGCTTGGACAATCAGCAACAAGCCGGGTCTTCTTCTTCTTCATGGAGAAGGTTCAATGCCAACAACAACTCTTCTAGCTCTCCTCACTCTCTTCAAGACAACAATAGTAAGAAGCATAAGCTAGGTTAGTTTTCAAGATCGATCCCTATCTCTCTTCTAGTTCGCTCCATAGTCCATATTCTAGGAGTATGTATGTATGTATGTATGTATGTGTGTATGTATGTATCTTGAAATATTTTGGTTGTGGGTTTTGAATGTACGTACGTACACTCTCTTTTCTGATGTCTTAATTTAGAAGTTGATTCATTTTGGTTATGGGATGATGATGATGATGATGATGATCCAGAAGATAGCGATGAAGATATGTTCACCGTTCCAGACGTCGAGGCTATGCCGCATGATGATCATCCTATTATTACTACTACCAACTCTACGGTCACCAACAACAATGGGACTAGCAAGAGCAGCAACCCCGCCGCGGAAAATGGCTTTTTAGGCAAACGCCGCAGAGGGCGAAATCCGGTTGACAAGGAGTACAGACGACTCAAAAGGTACGTACTAATTAAGAGATCAATTGATTAGTATACAATACGACTAATATATCGTCTAATTATGTGTACGTCGTTAAACTAGACTAGGACTTAATGTGCTAGACAATCCGGCATAATTAGTACAATAACCATTCAGTTTGGTACACATAGTGTCGCAAGTTGTCCATGCGACAAACAACTTGTGCGACACTCTCGTGTGTGTGTGTATATATGTAGATAGAATATGCTTTCATATGCATATTACATTATTACCTAATTAAATTCCTCAAAGATCAACAGATATTATGGCCTTAGTCCTTATTGGCATATATTGTATGCGTTGTTATTGAAAATGGAGATGTAGTCTTCAAGCAAGTGTTCTAGTATTTATACAGAAAATGGGTATACTTTAGTCTTATTTGGAGTTACATCACCTTGATTGCATATAGCTTCTAAGATCACAATGTTAGAACTAACATGGCTAATGCCCTAAACTAGCAGATTGCTAAGGAACAGAGTGTCTGCTCAACAAGCCCGGGAAAGAAAAAAGGTTTATGTTAATGATCTGGAATCAAGAGCGAAAGAGTTGGAGGATGCCAATTCTAAGTTGGAAGAAAAGATCTCAACCCTCGTCAACGAAAACACCATGCTTCGAAAGGTGATGATCCTTAGCTAGCTAATTAACTAGCTCTTCTTTGTAATCAAGGTTATAAATTATTTGTTAATTAACATGTGGAATCGTTCTCGATCATGCAGGTTCTTATGAACACAAGGCCAAATAAAGTGGACGAAAGCATAGGGCAAAAGCAGGATTGATGAACGGTCAAGTAACACAAGCACATGTAAATGAGGTGTATGTTTCTTTAGGAGTTTAGGTGAATATGTATTAGAGACTGAAAAGACCATTTAGAAGGAACTGTGAATCGAATCACTGCATGTGGTTCCTAGTTTTGCATCAGTTTGTGCTTTATGTATGAAGACTCAACTAATTAACCAGAACACATGCTGTGTAATAATCTGGTCCAGACGTTATGTTTTTGACTTTCTGATTTCTAGAAGAAGTTCTGTCTCCACATTACTCATCATCAGATTGTAGTCTTTTACTGACCAAGATTCCATTCCAAAAGTGTGATCCATGTTTTTGAGAAACTTGTGTGTCAAAGTACAGAGTACAATCATATTTCTAATCAATCAAATGTGTATAATATGGTCCTAGGCTCCTAGCAATCATGTTATTCATGGATTCATTCATAGAAGGCACATAAAATAGAAACTATAAGTTCTTCATCAATACAGAACGATATACTTGTCGAAAACCACACTGAAGTCTGAAGGAGCTAATTTTCATGCTAATCCAATCAATGTAAGTCCACACCCAAGTTCAGAACAGATGAGCTTAGGCTTGCTGATCACTCTTTGAGCTTCACAGCAATGACCTACTAGTAATCAATGAAATGCTAAATGCCCTTAATTGGCAATATATTTGTATAACAGAAAGCATAAGGTGATACAGCACTTGGTGATTACTTGAATACCATATTATGGCAGGTTTTATCATAAGGGTAAGGACAATCTATAGCCTTGGTAATAGCCCTATCAAAATACCAGTTCCCCTCAGATTTTGCTATTCCCTGCAAATAATAATTTGAATGAGTTCATGGTACCAACAATTTGAATATGAAATGATGAGTCCAACAAGACATACCTTATTTCCAATATGGGGAGAATCTTGAGAAAACCATGTGTCCTGTGTCTCAGTTTGGCAGTGCGCAAAGCAAGAGTTAATGAACAAACCATTTTTATTAGCCCTTGAGAAGCCGCTTACAGCTTTGAGCATTTGATTCCGGAATTCTGGTTATGAAAGAAAGATAATTAGCTTTTAGTACTTAAAACTCAATTTTGAACACAATGTAAAGAGGCGGTGAATAAACTCGAGATTACTTTGGAAAAAGTTAATCTGCTGCGTACTGCAACGCGCATGATTCTTTTTGCATTCATTCCAATGGCCATTACGATCTGCTGTTGGTGGAGCTAAGCTAGCTTGGATCTGATAAAAGTAGAAATAGAATCAATATGATCATTAGGATTCTACCGAAACATTAATAAGGTTTATGAGTCAAAACCTTATTAAATTGTGTCAACCTTGAGCAAATTAGTTCCTCAGGATAAAAATTAGGCAATCTTAATGAGGCAACTTGTTTGAGAAGATACTCAGTTACTAATGCATGCATGCTTCTTCAGTTGAACTGTGTGCAATTAGGGTACGAACTCACCTGCCATGTATCATAAGCTGCATTGACTAGAAAAAGGGGGGTCTTGACACTTGCAATGAGGTGCTGAGGGAAAAAGCACTGAAAATGGAGTAAAGTTACTAACTTTGACTCAAAAACAGCACTTCATCTCTGAAGTTGGACATGAGTAAATAGTAGAAAGGAACCTACCAAATTTGGGTTGAGGCGATTAGTACAACTCCTTGGAAGGTTCTTCTTCACTCCCTGCAATGTAATTAAATTACTTGTTTGAATTAGTTCCCAGTTCCAATTTAAAAGGAACCTACCAGCAAATCATAACAATTCACATATACTAAACCCCTTTCATATATATAGCCTTCCATCAGTCAGAGCTATCTGTCTGCTGTGTGTGACCCAACCAACTGGCTTTTTTAGTAAACAAAACTGTTATCATATGGAAACATAAAACTCTACAGGTTGAAGATGTACTTTAAATTGAAAGTTACCTGTAAGTTAACCACTCGTCTAAACATATTTCTCAAAGTGCGGCTACCAGATACATCCAGTCTGCAGTTTCAGTTGATAATGTTATACACTATTTGAGTAAGAACCAAAAAATGTAGCATGTTCTAATGAGGGTCATTACGCATCAAGAAATAATCCAGCATCACTGAGGCACTTGACTCTAGTAGTTCTAGGAAACATCTCACCAAATTCATCGCAGTGGAGAACAGATGCAACAGCTCCGGCAGAACATCCAGTAAGAAGAGCCTAGAAATCCAAAAGTAAGATCATAAGTTGTTAGTAGTAGAAGAACAGAAATTTACTATCTCTAGTGTCTCAATAACAATAACCTGATTAGCATAGCGCATTCCCTTGGACATCAAATCTTCCATAGCAGCTTCATAGATACGTTGACCACGAAAATGTAATTGGGCTGCCTGAGCACCAGAAAAGACATTACATTTCAGTCATACATAAGGTAAGGTTGAGCTGCGTAGAATAAAAGAGAAATAATTATACAGCAACTCATATAGTCCGACCTACCTTATTTTCACCGTCTCCAGCAAAAGATGCGCCATCACAATATCGAACCTTAACTCTGTTCCAGTTGAAAAAGTCTACAAGTATTATGTCCCATTCAGAATATCAGTTCAATAATTACTTCTTATGTATACAAACAAGGTTGCAGGACTTGAAGCTAGATATACATACCAGGGTTTTCACTAGCCTTGTTGCTCAATATCCCAGCGAATGGTATCTGCTTCTCCATATATGCTGATGAACCACGACGTGATTTCTTGCGATAGACACAACTTCTGATTGTATCACACCATCCCCCTCCCTGTTGATAAAAGAAGTTCAACAATTACGTCTCACAGCAAAAGTTGTGTTGTGACAAATTTATCTAAGCTTATCAATGATTATTAATAGAAATCTCATTAACGACCATAACATTGACAATGATGTAAAAAACAGTAGCTATCATACCTCCAAATCAATAAGCCAACTGTTTGCTCCTGATCCATATCCACGATGAATGTGGTAACCAGGTAATGAACCATCTAGGCAGACTGCACATAGAAAACATAGAATCAAGTTATCACACACTCTCAGAATTAGTCTCAAAGGAATTTAACTTACACATTGAGCTCAAAAACTGATTTACTTTATAAGAAAATTGAATAAAGCCTGGTTTTATTGTACATCTGAAGCTACTTATTCAGAAAGAATCATTGTTGTTGGAAAAAGAAAAGGTATCTAGGAAGTGTCCATCACATTAATCTGTAAGATCATAAAAACTGTAATGCAAATGAGAGATAAGGCCACAGACCTGCTCCTTTTGCAGCAGCTCCACCAATAAGAGTTAGACCCACCATTAAGGATGTGCTAGAAACAGCATTAGCATAACCAAAGACATTAATCTCACTATAATTCAAGTCTTGATCTTGAGTCACATTCCAATCTGCAAAACCATTTGTTTGTCTGCAAAGCATGAGCCCCATAAACTCCACTAAAACCCAGAACAGTTTCATGTCAGCTTACCACTACAAATCTAGCCAGAGCTGATCAGATATGGGTTTTTTGCTATTTCACTATTCTTTAGCTGAAGAAAGTGCAAGGCGCCAAGAGAGAGAGAAAAAAAGAAGAGGAACTGGGAGGGAAATGTAGCTGAAGAACAAGTATCGTTGTATGAAGATATATGATGGTGTTTAAATTAAGTGAGAATGTGAGATACACAAGAAAAGACAGAACACAGAGAGTGATCTACTACTAAATAAAGAAACAGAGGAAAAACACCAATGATGGGGAAGAAGAAGATATGTGCTATTGCCTTTTGGTCAGGTACATTTATACTCTTTTAATCTTCGAAGAAAAAGAAAAAAAGCTTTTCATTATTCAATAGTAGTTGTACTGCTCCGCTGACATGACTGGTTTTGGAGCTCACAGACTAATAAGTGTGCATGAAGACGGTGATTAATATATATGAAAATGGATTTCTATTTTTTTCTCCCCAATCTGTCTTATTAATCTGTAACTTTTAGGTGCTTTAACTTCTTTGTCTTTCTATTTGTTTTGGACTTTTGGTCTTTTAATTACCAATAAAATAGTGTTCTTGCATTTTAATTTCAATGATGAAGAAACCCCAACCTAAATTATAGGTAAGAACAAAGGACTGTCTGGCTCCAGGTACTAGAGCAGTGGTCAGTAGAGCTGTACCACACCATCCTTACTGAGTTCACAACTCTTTTGGTTCTGGTTTCCAGCCACGTACAAAGCCATTCTTACCAATATAGATCAACCAATGTCATCCCACTTCTTTGCATGTCAATATCATATAGCAAAGTTGTAAACATCATGATGATGAGCTCGATCCTAACCTCGTTAAAGGCACATGCATTTGCTCCCATATTTCAATCTTCGATCTTTTGACAATAACATTCATTGATTTAATAGGGCGGATAATTGGATAGCTTTTATTAATAATAGATATCTTAAGTTTTTTTTAAAAAAATTAATAAGGGATTAGTCGATATTAGTTCCTCGAAAAAAGACGATATAGGGAACAAGTCTCACGCTCAATCTCGAAGGAGAAAGGTCCGAAACACTCTGAAAACCCACCGCCCGTCCCCCTATTATTTTTATTCATAAAAAAGAAATAGAAAAGAATACAAGCAAAAGAGTAGGGGAACAAAAGATGAACCCCAAGTTTGGAGAGAAAAACAAAGTGGGTTGAGAAAACTTCTCACACGAACCTTGAACAGTATGGAAAATTTGAACAACTATAAAGCATATAATTGTAAGCCAAAGCCGCACTCCAAATGAAAGATGGTCCATGTACTCAAATAGTCTCTTCATATCATGTAAGATGTCGCAAAACTCCAAAATCATCAAGAATGACGCATATAAGGGAAGCCCAACTCATCCATATGGAGGAAATGAGAGATTGAAGCAGAGGATTAGAATGCCATATCATAGAAGATGAGAGCAAACCTACCTATCTTCCACTGTATTACCTTCGCGAAGAATGTGAGAGCAGTGAAAAGTCATTGCTCGAATGCAAGCTAAGAAAGTAAGCCAAACAATCCTAAGAAGCCAAGGCGGAGTAAAAGAAGATGACTTAATACAAGAAATAATACTAGTAGAATCATTTTCAAACCAAAGGTAATGTCAACTATTTTGAAAAACATATTCAACTCCGATTATAACTCCTATAAACTCAGCATAGAAAATAGAATTATGTCCCAAGCCCTAACAGTAGCAACCAATATACAGATATCTTAAGTTTTTGTATATACGAGATTGAATAAATGATTAAGAACATCGCATGCTAGCTTTCATAATTGTATATACATATAAAAGTTACATCTTGCTAAATTATGAATCACCTGAATTATAGTAAACAGGAAACAAATTTTTTCTTATGATAGCTGGATTCATCCACCTATTATACTTTGGTACAAAAAAATATCCTATCATGTCCGCTGGATCATTCTTTGTATCTATGAATATCATTTATCACTTGAAAACAAATTGTGTGGTCATGACGGTAATTTAAGTTATTAATTGTGTAATTTTAGGTAATTATTTTACTTTAAAATCTAGTTGAACAAATTATTCTCAAAGTTGTAAATTTGATTTAATTAGTTGTAAATATCATAAACAATCATAAAAACATATTATCATTATGATAATTTTGTTCTGAATGTTGTAAATTTATGTCCGAATATATTATAACTTTGGTTCTTGTTGTAGGATATTTGATGTTCTTAGTTATGGTAGAGATCATAGAATATGGCAATATAGCTTATCCATAGATGTAATAGGATTACTTTCCTGTTTGTACCTCTTGTACTCTCCTATATATAGGAGTTGCTCATTCATTAATAAAGTTACATAATTCATTGCTTCATATTATTCTCTCTACAATCACAATTCCTAAAACACGTCATCAGCACAAGACTCTAGCCATGTGCGCGGATCTCAAAGAAGAAGAAGATTGTTCTGGAGAAAACAAGAGAAGAAGAAGATTGTTTTGTAATGATTTCAAGTAAGTTTTCTATGAATACAACTTCAATTCAAATTCAAAATAACCTACTCTTTTGGGAAATTTGAATTTTTCCGTAGGGATTTCGTGATAACATCCTATCCCTCATTTCTACACCGCACATTTCTTGAAGGGGGGCATTTTTGGAACTAAGAGCGTTCCCACATGAACTAAGAGCGTTCACAAAATCGATTGAACGAAGAGTGTTCATAAAAGCATTGATTAAAACGAACAAAGAGAGTTCGTAAGACCATATACATAAAAGTAAAGGTCTAATCCAAATATTATATTGGAAAACAAATTAGTTGTCGAGGAAGTCTCTTACGACTGCAAAACTAATACATCTTCTGTTTTCTCATGGTGTTTGATATGCAAAAGTGTATTGACACCATACTCCCGGATCTAAAAGAGAAGTGAAATAATATGTGGTTTTTTGACTTCAAGCAAATTGCATCAATCAACTATGAGATGCTTAAGCGGAGATCCATGCTCCAATTATGCGGAAAGCAATTGAAGAGCAAAATTTGATCGAGAAAATCCTCTACATAATCATAATTCAATGCAAGTTGGAACCAAGAGTGTTCATTAGGCGAATTATGAAAGCGCATCAAGAAAATGGCGCAAGGAGCGGAACCCTTAAGTTAAGAAAATTTTGATAAGACAGTTTTTGGTCTTTACAACCATCCACACAAGGAAGGATGTCATAAGTTGGCACATAAGGTCATGATCGATGACCATGATAGAGGAAGCACCGGCTATAGAGGTCGTGGTGACCAATGAAGCCATGAAGGCTGAGGTACCAATGCCAAGAGAGGCCAAGATAAGACGCATGACGTTTCTCGAATCAAATGAGTTGTTTATTCTCAAGACGTTTGAGAAGATAAATTTCAGAAATTTTGGGTCAATAGGTATTGAATACCATTGATAGACAATAGATGTAAAGGATCTATGGATTTCCAAGATCATCATCGATATATTGCAACCACCCAATCCGAATCTACTTGATCCTTGAACACATCAGTTTTCGGAACTGTTTTCTGCATACTATTGTACAAATTATTTGACTTAGCTACAGGTCTCGAAAAATTATGAAAACTTGCAGAAGTGTTATATACGTGTATAGTTTGGGTATGCAAAATTTCGTTGCATTCTGACACACCAATAATTCAGCAGAAAATCAACAAGCAAGTATGCTCAGATTTTGCGAACTTTAAGGATCAAATAAACAACGAAGCAGAAGATAGAGATGGAACAGAAGCTAATCTCATTAAGGCAAACTCCAAAATTGGCAGAGACTCAATTACTGAGAAACCAGATTTTGATTAGACCTTTATGTTTTTCATGTAAAAAGGCGTGTGTGCCTAAGTATTATGTTTGACAATGTTGGTCAATTACTTTGGATTAACAAACTTTGATGTATCATGTTGACATTATTAATAAAGGCATTATTTTGGCTTATTAATAACAGGCTTGTCTACATTTTCTGTATGATATACATGCTTTGTGGTTGCTACAAACTTATCGTCTACTAGAGCTCACCTTAGTAACTTGTGATGTCTAGAACAAGAGATTTTCGATAAAAGTATTTGAGCGAACTTTATGTCCCACCTACATTGATCTCTCTTTACCTGGTCATAAGTAAAAAGAGTTACCCAAGCGACTTTAGATGCCCTAGAAAACTTGCCAATTCGTCCATGTATCAATTGGGATAGCTAAGAGTGCTATAAATCCCCGAAACACAGAAAATAGAATCTGCCACACTAATAGCCAACTTCGACAATAAATTGGGAATTTCTCAGAAATAATCATCATATGAGTTATATATGGATGAAAAGATACGGATGTCTAGTTTTCAAAAATACCTCTGAATTGTCAATAGCTAATTTCTAGAAAAAGTTGTGCCCATTTTACTGAACAAAGGTCAAAAATAGGGCATAACAAAATCTGCTTTGCAGATCAGTCGACTTCAACAACAAACTGGGATTTGTCCAGAATAAACCAACATATGGATGGTATATGGTTGAAAAGATACAGACCTCTAGTTTTCAGAACTATGTTCGACTTGTCAATATCTATTTTCTAGAAAACGCTATGCTCATTTCACTAGACTGAGGTTTGAAACTGACATAACACAATTGGCTGTGCAGATTGCCTAGCTTTGACATGAATCTGGGATTTATTCAAAATGATTCAGCATATGAGTAATTTATGCTTGGAAAGCTACAGATGTTTAGTTTCTAAAACGTCATCCGAAATGTCAAAAGCTATTTTCTAGACAAAGTTATACATGTTTAAGTACACGGAGGTCAGTTGACCTAAGGAAGGCCAAAACCTGAGGAAAACCCGAGGAGGCCCTTCACTGGATCGAAGGTATCCTCGATGGATCGAAATATTTCCTGAGGAAGCCCTTTGATGGATCAAAGTTATCCTCGATGGATCAAGAAATTTTCTGAGGAAGCCCTTCGCTGGATCGAAGGTATCCTCGTTGGATCGAAATATTTCCTGAGGAAGCCCTTTGATGGATCAAAGTTATCCTCGATGGATCAAAAAATTTTCTGAGGAAGCCCTTCGATGGATCGAGGGATCAACCTGAGGGGATGCTTCGATGGATCGAAGGCATATCCTCAGAAAGCTAAACTTTCGAGTTGTTTTTTGATTTTTCCTCATGTAAGACTTGTTTCTTTGCAAGTATTTCCCCCGAGAACTTTGAATGTCTCATTGAAGCGGAAATGACATATACTATGTTATCATATAGACAACTTACATCGAATTTGTGACTTGTAGATTATGTTTCTATATTATGAGAATGGACATTTGTGACGACCCAGAATAGAATAAGTAGAGTAATCGGCTTAATCCACGAGTTTACGCGTAATCGCAGTTTTCTGTAAATTGATTGATTTGCCGGTTTTATTCATGACTTAATTACCGGGCGAGAATTTGAGTTGAGTCTCTTCTCGAGAGTTGTTGTATGCGTGATTTCGAGTTCGTGGGTGGTTTCAGATAATTATTTTGACGACCGAGGAATATAATGTGAATATTTGAAATCACGGAGTTTTGTCGTGTTTATCCGTTCGATTTGAGTTATCTGAATCGTGATTGTGATCAGTTTTGGACCGTCGATCATTCCGAGCCGCGAGTATAAATATAAAAAATTGTCGAAAACACTGTTGGAAGTTTGACCGGCGTTGACTTTTGGTGTTGACCGTTGACTTTGGGCTGACCGGATCTCCACCGTGCGAAACGCACTGCCGCCGTCGGATTCCACGATTCCGGCCACCTCCGGCTTGGACCTTGGTATGGATCGATTCCTCTTTCAATTTGCTACTATTTAGAACTTGAAATTTCATGATTTGATGCCGGATTGAGGGAGAACGAAAGGGTTGAAATGTGGGGATTTTCGCCGGAATCGACCTTGTTTGGGGGCAGAGCTTCGGTGCCTTTCCGGTGAGGATTTTTGGTGGGATCTGTTGGGTTTTGGCTTGGGGTGATTTCCCCTTTGGTTTGGAGGGACAGGGTGCCGTGACGGCGCCAGAATCAACCAGGAAAGTTTTCCGGCCGGTTGTGGTCTTTGGACTTTCGAGCTGATTTCTGGCAATTTGGGCCGGAATTGGAGGTAGCCTCAGTTGGAAAAGATGTCGGGCTCATTGAGGAGAACCTAGTGGGAGTTTGGCCGCCAGAAAATCTCTCCGGATGACGGCGCGCCGCCGCCGCCGGCGGAGCTCTGGCGACCCGTTGACTTTTTGAAAACTGTCGAGTTATATGTTGTTTTGCTTGTATTTGCGCCCCGATCATCGCCTTGAGGTTTTTGAGTTGATTTGGATACCGGATTTTTAGTCGAGGGTTTGTGTGGAGATTTCGGGAATTTCGTCGATTATTTTGTATCGCGTTATATGTTTCCGGGAACGGTTGGTTTCCGAGGTGTGGTACAGTGTGTTGAACTGTGATTTTGATCAGTTATATTTTATGATTATTCAAGGGATCAGGATCGTGCTTCGGGCGAGGGATCTTTTGCCGGATCTCGTGATTAGCGCGAGTGCGCGCTGTGCTCACCTGTGAGTGGACCTTTCTATTTTCACTATCGTAGCGAGTTCGTGATTTCCGTATTTATTTTTATACGATGTTGAGATTATTTATTACTTTTGGAGGTATTATTTTATATTTTATATGGTGATGGCAATACTTGCATCGATGCTGTGGCTACTCGGCTGATCACCGGTAGTCAGACCCAGAGTTGAGAGATTCCTCTGGGCAGGGTTGAGAGATTCCCCTGTTATGCCGCTAGGGTTGAGAGATTCCCCTAGCCTATCACCGTCGGGCTTGAGAGATTCGCCTGACTGTCGGGCTCGAGAGATTTGCCTGGCACCTCTATAATATATTTTCCGAACTCGCTTTATATTGTTTTATGTATAAGAAATTGGTGTAATGCATATGTTTATTTTTGTCCACTCACTCTAACGATTTTATTTGCCTTTCCCCTGGGCTTTTCAGTTTCCATGCCTAGTTTGCAGTTCGGATTCTGGTGTCTCATGTCGCGGTCGGAGACTAGTTGTTCGAGCTACCTTTCTTTTCCAGTAGGTTTCTTGTTTTGCCTACTGTTGTATATTTTGTATATATATACTAGAGGTCGCTCTGATACACTACTGATATATTTTCTTAAGATTTTTCCCGAATTTTTGTAAAGTACAGTTTTGTTTACTGCTTTATTTTATTGTTATGATATTGAGAAATCCGGATGGGATTGGTGCCCACGGTTTGGCTTTTGTGGCATATGATGAAGTGTATTTTCCGGGTGCAGGTTAATGGCAATTCCGCGTTAGTAGCGTTACTCTGCCGAAATTTTTGTGGTTTTTGTTGGTTCGTGTTTTCAGAAAGGGTTTGATTCCGGTTTAGGAAACTAAATCGGGGTTGGGTCTTTTCACATGGGTCTTCTCATCATCTATGCCAACAATTTTCAAGTGAGAATGAACATGTTCTTTTGCATTATCTCTAATGATTGTGATATGATCCGAATATCAGAGAAACTTATGTGTCAGCCAGATGGGCTATGTAAGACAACTAAAAGAGAGTTTCAGAATCAGATAATGTCATGTGAGATGACATAAGGGATTTAGACACATATAGGCTTTGATACGACAAATTGGGATACCCAAGTCGTGATATGATGATCCGAATTTTGAGAACGTCAATCGGACATCCCTTTTTCGAGTGAAAGGAAGCAAGAACCAGAAATGGTTCATAAGAGATTAGAGTTGGGCACCATTCAGTGGTGGCTCCATCATCCAAACGTCGATTAGTGATTGACGCCTCTTCCCCCAAGAGGAGAAAACTAAACGCCGAGGATGGCGTGCTAGTCTTCTATTCTGCTTCCCGAGTTCATGGAAACTCCAAGCCTTAACCAAAATCCTCATTGGTTATTTTCAAAGGCTCATCACTCGTTATTGCAAAGCCCACTTATTCAAGAGATTATGATTGAGACCATCCTATTTAAAGAACACATATGTTCTCACTATATAGAATCTAAGGTGATTCTATGGAACGATTATACCAACTAGCGAACCACTACGATGTTTTGTGGTGTTAGTTATAATGCAGACACACTGGTCACGTGTTGTGCCATCATCCACTTGTAATGCTGTTCAAACTTCTAGCTTAGATCATATGACTATGGGCTCACTACCTGAATCATCTCATTGATAGTCTATTGAACTTAATAATGCTTGAAAGTTTACATCGAAGAGTTTCGATGACGTATATTGCACATCATTGAGATTTGATATTGGTATGATACTCTCATGAACAAACTCAAATGGTCTCGCAGAAAACTATTATTTAGCGACTACGATAGTAGTCTGAGCATTGGTAATGTGCATAAATAATTTCTTCTTAGGGTTATGCAATATTGCATGCAACTATACTTCATCGTCTACGATCCACCATCACACAATCTTGTTTTGCGCAGCTAGTGACTGTGTGCGAAGATAATATCTCGCACTTACGCATATATGTGCCAAAAATTGCTCTGCCACAGCACATTATGATGGGTCAATCGAGATAGATGAATACATATGTTGGACATGAGTCTTCAACTAGAATCCGCTATAAGAACCTTGATAGGCGATCTCTTTACCGCTAGTTTGCAGATGTCACTTTGATGAAACAGTCTTCATGTCATTAGGGGGAGATAAGAACAAGCATGTTGAAATAGAAATGACATGAAGGGTCGTGTCTTCACTATGTCTCATCATGATCTCCAAACTATAGAACGTAATAGATTCGATGCCTGACGAAGGCACATTCGAGAGGAGAGTGAGACTGTTGTGAGTTGAGGAAGCCGAGGAGATGAAGGCTGAGGTTCTAAGCGGAGGAGAAGTCACTTCTCTCAGCGGCGACGACGTGTTGAGGTGGCGGTGTGTGTAGTGAGGGCTGCGAATGAAGAGGAGAGAGAAGGATTTGCTTTGCTAGGGTTTTGGGTAGAAAATGGTAATTTTGTGAATGAATTTTGGAGAGAGATGGATTCTTATGTTTATATACGATGACATATATATAAATAAAATAAATTTTAAGGTTCTATCTGTTTTAAGTTTTATATCAGGTGACCTTATTTAGAATAAAATTGTGCAATGACATTATCTAATATACATCTTATGTATATGACCTTATATGTAATTGTCCCCATACTCATTACTTATCATATGTCACTATTGTTCTTTGTGATTTTCAGATTATGTACATTATTCCCCTTGAAGCTTAATTCAAGATGCTAGCTAATGTTTTTCTACCTTCCCAGGTAAAAATCAATGAAATTCTCTCGTGTCTCAATTTGTCCCAAATTAAATGTAGATTGGGCCTCGTGGGCTCTGGCAATGCCCAATGGGCTGGGTCAAAGCCTCAAATCATATGTAAAAGTTCCAAACAGAGAAAACCTGCATATCGTAACAACAAGACAAACCAATCTCAAGTTCTCAGAGTTCTCAGATCCTCAAACCAATCTCAAGTTCTCAAAGTTATTAAATGTAGATCGGACCTCGTGGGCTTTGGCATTGCCCAATGAGCCGGGTCAAAGCCCCAAATCATCTGTAAAAGCTCCAAACAGAGAAAACCTGCGTATCGTAACAACAAGACAAACCAATCTCAAGTTCTCAAATCCTCAAAACCCTAATCCTATATTAATGGAGAGAAGAGGCTCCCGATCGAACGGAATGTTGTTAGCGCTTATACTCTACACGGCAAGCGAGTACTACAATCTCGATCGGAAACTGTCGGTCACCGCCGCACTCATTGCCGCCAATTCTCTCGTCTATTTACGACCATCGATCCGCGAACCCATCCTCCCTTCTATCCACGACGTCTGATTCAACCCTCACCTCATCCTCAAGGTAATCAAATATGCATTTCAATTCTACAGTGGTTATCTTTCGCCGAATTGAAAATCCCCAATTGTAAAAAAACCCTAGATTAAAACAACATCGTTAGCTGAATTCGGTTGTGAATTTTAACAGAATGAGGACATGGAGCAGTTTGTATTGTCGCCATTATAGCACAATTCTATATTTAATCTTTTGCAGAAATGAAATCCCTAATTTGTAAACCCTAGATAAAACCACGTCGTTAGGTGATTTGGTTGTGGTGAGCTAAAATTTGTGTTGTAAATTTTTAGAGAATAAGGACATGAAGCGGTTTTTGCTGTCGCCATTTTACCATATGGGAGAGTCTCATTTGGTCTACAATATGCTGTCCCTTTTATGGAAGGGATTTAAGTTGGAATCTTCGATGGGCAGTGCCAAATTTGAGTCGATGGTTGCGGTGCTGCTTGGGATGTCTCAGGGGATCACATTGGCGATTCGAAAGCAATGCTGGTGTTGTTTGACTACGAGAAGGCTTATTATTCGAAGTATGCGGTTGGGTTTTCGGGGGTGATATTTGCGTTGAAGGTTGTGCTCAATGCGCGGTAGGGGAACTACAACTTGGTTCATGGGGTACCTGTGCCGAATAGGTATGTTGCTTGGGTGGAATTGGTTCTTATTTAGATGTTGGTGCCCGATGTCTCGTTTGTCGGTCATTTGGGTGGAATACTAGCTGGTTTGTTGTATCCGCGGTTGAGGGGTACACATTCGGGTTTTGATCCATTGCTGCGCTCTTCAGAGGTGTTACTGATGTTGTAAAAATGCCGCTGAGGTTGGTGAGCCGCGTGTTTCCGATTAGACGGAGGCATGTATCCAGTAGAGGACCGGTTGGTGAAAGACCGAGAGGCATGGCTGCTGCGGATTGGAGATACAATGCTTGTACATATGAAAACTCGGGTTGGTTGGATACATGTGAAATGTGTGGGACGAGTAACGACAGTGGGACTAGCAACACCATGACATCGATTCCTTTGCCACATTATTCGGGTGGCCTTACTTTGGAAGAACTAAGGCAGCGAAGGATGGAAATATTTGGTAGATGATACGATCATGGATTTGGCTTAGGTAGATAACAAACCCTTAGGGCATCTCCAATGGGAGGTGCTAAGCTCTAAATTATAGCTTAGTATGCCAATATTTGCTCTCCAATGGTTCATTTTGAGAATCTAAACTCTACATTCATTTAGCTACAAGTCCTAAATGAAGATTTAGAATAGAACTTGTTTTAGATCCGGATCTAAAATTTTTTGGAGAGAGGAAGTGGGTTGCGCGGTGCAGAGACAGAGGGAAGAGAGAGAAATGAGCTGGACGCTCACTTGCTAGAAGCACGGCGTGGGAGGCACGCGCGACGCGCCATGAAGAGCAAGGAGCTGGGCCACGCGCGACGCGCCATGAAGAGCAGGGAGGTGAGCGACAGCTGCTGCACCCATGGAGCTCGCACCCACGTGAAGCCCCAGTTGTCGTTGCCAGCCATGAAGCTCCAACGGCTCCAAAATGAACGGTCAGGATTGATTTCAATTTGAAATCAACGGCCAGATTTGAATAAAAGTAAAATATTTTTTTTCTTTTTTATTACTGATTTTGATCCGACGGTAAAAGATATATATTTAAATCGATCCAATGATTATCATTCAATCTACCATTTATTTTTCATATAATTGTCAGAAAAAAATTTAAAAAATTTACAATAATATTTAGTCTATTGGAACAGTAACTTTCAATTTTTTCTATAAATATCAACCCAAATTTCCATTCATTCCACACCATTTCTTATATTCTCTCATCACATCATTTTTTACATCCTCTCAAACTTTCCTTCCTCCTCTTTTCTTATAGTAAATTTAGTTTTTTTGTTCAACACCATGGAACCAAAGAGAGCTTCACCAAAACCTAGGGCACCACAATTGAAAAATTGGAAAGAGGCGGCAGATAGAACTTTGTGCGTGGCCGTGTTGAATATTGGTGGAGATGCCGCCATCGGCACTAATCAATCTGGTGGAATCTTGTGGGATCGTATATATGAGCATTTTGAAAGTATCAAGCCAACCAACGCACCTACGCGAACCTAAACATGTCTCGAATCTCGATGGAAGAAGATCAATTCCACAAGTATGAGATGGAGCCAAGCAATGCATAAAGCCATCAAAAATCATGCGAGTGGCGAAAATGATCAAGATGACGTAAGTATTTTTATTTTTCACTTAAAATATAGTAATAATTCATGATATTAAATTAATAATCACTACTATGTTTGTAGTTAAGGAATGCAAAGGGGTACTACTTTTATGATCCTCATGGAGAGCATTTCGCATATTTGCATTGTTGGGATATCTTGAAGGAGTCACCTAAATTTCATGTCCGCCAACAATGGATGAGGATATTAGAAATTGTGAGACTCCTACCAACTTGGAGGATAACAATTTGCCAGGAGACGAAGCAAATCCAAGTGTGGCATCTAAAGGTAGGCAAGAGCGTCTAATGGGACAAAAAGCGGCCAAGGCGGCAAAGAATAAAGTTAATCAAGAGCTAACATTGAGTATTCATGCTCAAATGAAAAGGCTGGCCGATCAAAATGATCGAGAGTTTGCACGAAGGGAACAACTTATGCATGAATATAAAATCCAAGTAACAAAACACAAAGTTAAATGCATTCAAGTACACAAAATATTACATGCACACACACAAAATTAAAAACATACAACCACACACAAATTAAAAATACACAACCACACACAAATTAAATGCAAACAACAACATGATGGAAAACTATGTCATTTATTGACACATACTAACGACACAAATTAGCCACTGTTGCGCTCTTGCCACTTCTTCAAAGCCCAACCGTGTTGAACTAAATTTGATCTTAGTTCCCCACATATCACTGGACACCGAGTCCTCTTGTAACGATCAAGTATAAATGCATGCATTAGTTGGAGATTATGATGCACCTCATCATTATAAGCCGGTTTATCATATATATCACCTTTTCTTGGATGCATTGGGATGTCGTCAATGTCGAAATCATATTGCTCATCTTCGGCGCGCTCATCCTCTACAATCCTTTGTGCAAAATAATGCACGTCATCATGATGTATTGGAATCTCTCCCTACTCCATAAACGAGCTGGACCCCTCATAATTACAAAACGCGCTTGGAGGATACTAAAGGCTCTCTCCACGTCTTTTCTGAATGCCTCTTGCATCCTTGTAAAGTATCTTGTCTCTGGAGTGGTAGGATTTTTTATTGCTTTCACAAGAGTTGCTCAATTAGGGTAGATACCGTCCACCAAATAATAACCTTGATGGTACGTACTGTTGGCTACCTTGAAAGTCACTTGAGGAGCTTCACCTCTCCACACCTCATCGAACAACGGTGACATTCCCTGGACGTTGAGATCGTTGAGAGAACCTGGAAGTCCAAAATATGCATGCCAAATTCAAGTATCATACGAAGCCACCGTCTCTAAGATAATTGTAGGTTTTCCTTTGTGGCCTTGGAACTGCCCGGCAAGAGCAGCCGGACAATTTTTCCATTGCCAATGCATACAATCAAGACTACCCAACATACTTGAAAATCCGCGTTCTGCAGCTTTGTTAGTCAATCTATGCAGATCTGCCTTTGTTGGTGTGCGGAAATAGTCTTTGCGGTGCATAGCCCATATTGCTCTTCTGAAATGATCCAACACTTCAAGAGCAGTGGATTCGACAATATCAAGGAACTCATCGGTCAAGTCAGCTGGTAGACCGTATGCTAGCATCCTCATAGCGCATGTTAACTTCTGTTCGGTGGAGAGGCCGAGTCTGCCGGTGGCATCCATCTTCTGTACAAATTACGAGTCGTGGTTGGCCACGCTACACATCATTTTGTCAAATAGAGGAGGTGACCTACGGAAGCGCCTTCGAAAAGTGTCGCCGACAAACCTACATGGTTCAGTGAAGTATAAAGATTTCAAGCGTTGATCCATCATCTCATGCTCCCTTAATATGTACTTCCGCCCTTCCAAAGAACCACCACATTGGTCTTCGGCTTCATGTTCTTCCATCATCTCCACTTGGTGGGCTGCCACAAACATCAAGAGGGCTTGATGTTGCCTTCTCAGAACATCTGGCTTCCTCTTTCTTCAATAGTTTCCACAACCTATTCATGGCGGAAAATAAAACTAATGGTATGAAAACAATTACTAAGAAACCACAAATTTTTTTGTGGGGGGAGGAGTGTTTGTGAATTGGTGAGAGATGAATGAGTGAATGCTCCGGTTTTATAAAAGATCAACATGATCTTCGAAGAGCTTCACCTTTACACGTGGCAGATAACGTAATCTCGTCAACTAATTAGACGTTGACACGTGTTGCACAAAATCTAGTTCGATATCTTGATAAGTTAAGTGGTAGATAGCGTAATCTTGTCCGATATTTTGATACTTTACACGTGGCAAATAACGTAATCTTGCAAACTCGGATATCTATACAATGCATAAGTAAAACGACCGACACATGTGAAACGAAAGTATATCCGATTTGTGAATAATGCGTAAGTCACTCATTTTAAAAAAAAATTAATATAATTATTAATTATCGTGTATAATTATATTTTACAAAGTTTAAATTATTATTAAAACCAACATAAAATAAGATAATCTAAATATATAAAATTAGAACTTTGAGATAGGATTTTAACCATTGGAGATGATTGAAGTCCTAAAAAAATAGTGTCAAAATGAAGTCCTAAAAATAGGTTTAGAACTTCATATAGAACATCTTCATTGGAGATGCTCTTACAGAGGATAAAATTTCAGTTGACATAGAATCTGTCGTTCTCGTCCTTTATATATCTAGTCATTTGGTTAGAAATGTGAACAGATTGTCTTGGTAGTGTACCAAGATTGTGTTTGTTCAAATGTTCAATTGATATGATGAACTTCTACTTTCCTATTGTTGATCCCCTCGAAACAGTTATGCTCGCGGCTTCTCGAATTGCCTCGTAGCAGAGCTATGAATAATCAGAGGCTTGTTGGTCTAAACTAGTCAAACCAACACAAGTATGCTTTCGTCATGTTTTTTCGATTAATCATATCAATTATCATTTACTGGAAGAAATTATTACAAGCATATAGTACACATAGGAGCCACACAATTGATTGCTTATAACAATATCAGGACAAAATGCCGACAAATTTCTAAAATCCATAAAGACATAAACATTAACAGCACACTATAAAGTAAGGAATAATGATCAAAATATACCGACGAAAACATCCGGAAAACTGCCAAACAAAGTTAAAGAGAAATCTTCATAAGTGCCTCCTAAGAAGGATGAACAAACACTAGAATCAACTCGGCTTCCTGAGGCATCTCCGCTTGATGAACAAGCACTAGAAGTATGATTTTGATCATGTTGAAATTTATGTGTGAACTAAAAAGACGTTTAAGTTGGGCCGGGTCAAGTACTAAAAGTACCCATATTGGCTTAACCAAACAAGACCGACCCGGCAGTCGACAAATGGGAAGAGTTGTTTCCTCCTTCCCACCATCATCGACTCATCTCCTTCTTCTCCTTTGTTGCTTCTCAGTTACTAAACACAGAGACTACTAATATGCTGGGCAAAGCTCCTGCTCCAGTAGCCAACCACCTATGGCCGCCGAAACGCCTCGACCCAGAATTCAAGGTGCCACGTCACCACTGCAACTGTACTCGTCGCAATACAAAATGGGCCATTAGTTGCAGTTTGAGCCAGAAATCCACTGCTAACAAAAACTCTGCTGCTGCAGCAGCTTATGACCTCATCGACGACTTCATCGTCGTGGGAGCTACCAAGAACGACTCTTCCGTCGTCCATGACTCTCCCGAGACCAACATCACCACCATTCAAAGAGGTCTCTTTTCTATCTCTTATTCTCTCAATTTACAAAGTTTAATTCTGGGTTTGCCTCCATTTACTTAAAATTCTCAACTTTAATATGAAATATATGAACTTGAGGTTGCATATGTGTTTTCTTATCATGTTGTGATTGTGAAGACAATTTGAGAATTGAGACATTGAGCATTATGTGTTTACCATTTTATAGATAATGAAAAGGTCAAAAGGGAAATAGCTAGTGTTTCTGCCGACCAAAAGAACTTGAAAGTTCAAGCTCTCAAAGGGCCAGGCGCTTTGGTGAACAATTGCTTTTCATCTGGGCGTAAGATCCTTCTTCTTTTTGGGGAATTGCAGCCTGAGGAACTCCTGTAGTACGCTCGGGCGCATATAAAAAAAAAAGGTCTTGAATGCCCCGACAAACCAAGAAAAAGAAGAGGAAGAAAAAAAATAAGCCGGCGTTGCCTACTAGGAGAGTTGCCGGGAATTTTGGGAGGTTGAAAGTGCAAAGAGTGAAAGCTGTGGTGGAGAAAGCTTCTCGGATGAGGCGAGACATGGATGAGAGTGATAATGAGGTTGATGTACAAGGTGTGTCATTAGTACACTTGAAGGTGCGAGGAGGAAGAAGAAAGATAATAATGGCATTGGTCGTGGTGGGAGGGTATTGAGTCCTTCCAATTCGCATGAATTTAGGGATGCATTGCAGAAGAAGGAACTGACTGATTATAGGGACCGGTCTGGTGTTGCTACGAAGGATTTCTTTGAGCAGCCACCTGAGACTCGACATAAGCCGTATATGCGACAGAAGGCTAATACCATTGTAGATCGACGAAGGGCTGCAGTTTCGACGAGAGGATGGGGCGGTGGAGGGTCTGTACGTGACTCATCAGAGTATCCAGACCTAGACCAACGGAGAAGAGTGTCCAATGATGGTGGCTTTTTCAGTCGAAAATCGTTTAGGGATGTGGGATGCAGTGAGTACATGATTGAGTGTTTAAAGAAGCAGCATTTCCAGCGCCCATCACATATTCAGGTAAAAAGAGAGACATTTGACATGTTTGTTCTCTATAAGTATATGCACTTCAAGAGTTGTCCTATATATTATTCACTTGTCGTTGATGTTGCCTTCTTATAGATACTATAGCCTAGAGGTATACTTAATTACTACATCAGATTGCTTAGGAATTTCTTGCATGTAAACTGAGGTAACAGTTTGATAGGTATGGTTCCAATATTTATTAATGCGCATAGAAAATCAGAGAGAATGGAATATGAAACGCATCCTTAGTCAACCTGTTAAGGAAGGATTTACGTAAAAACGATTTCAATAGGTAAATCTCAAAAGAATGGCATACTCATAATGAAGAATGTATGATTGTGGACTTGGATAATTGCAGGCCATGGCGTTTGCTCCAGTTGTTGCTGGAAAAACCTCTATTATAGCCGACCAAAGTGGATCTGGCAAGACACTAGCTTATCTTGCTCCTGTAATTCAGCGTTTAAGAGAAGAACTTCAAGGACTTAGCAAGTCCTCTTCGCAGAGTCCTCGATTAGTTGTCTTAGTTCCAACTGCTGAGTTGGCTTCTCAGGTCAGGTTCTGTTGTGCGTGTTAATAGTACATTACTGTTTATCTTTTCTGATCTACATTGTTATCTGTTTTCATTTTGCCATGGTCCCTCTGCTTGTGCACAAATTGTTAGCTTTGCATAGTTATTTATGCAGGACACCAATCAACCCAAATTTAATGCTGTTTCTTATAATTTTGTCATGAAGTTTGCATATAAACTGAAAGGATAATGGATGTTTAGTCTTATTCCATCCTTGTGCCTTCGCCTGCATCATTTCGTAATAAAAGTGTTTATGGTTTTGGCTAACTGCCGAGCAATTGCAAAATTCGGAGTTCCTGTCAGGTCTATGGTTGTAACAGATGGTCATCGACAGAAAACTCAGCTGGAAAGTTTACAAGAAAGTGTTGATGTTCTAATAGCAACGCCTGGTCGATTTATCTATCTCATTAAGGAGGGCTTCCTGAAATTATCAAATCTAAGATGGTAAGCCATTTTCCTTTAAAATAGAAAATTGCATAAACTTTTTGTCATATACATGTGTTAGAGTTTGATTAGTTTAGAGCCTCTTTCATGGTTTCAAATTTGGTGGAAATGTGACTAGTTAGCTAAACCTCTTCTTGTAGTGCTGTGTTGGATGAGGTAGATATACTCTTTAATGATGAGGATTTTGAAGCAGCACAGCAAAGTTTGATCAATTCCTCACCTGTTACCACACAATATCTTTTTGTGACTGCAACTTTACCACTTGGCATTTACAACCAATTAGTTGAAGATTTTCCTGATTGTCAAGTTGTCATGGCACCTGGAATGCACAGAATAAGCCCTGGCCTTGAAGAGGTTGGTGCACTTAGATATCGGATAATAGACCATTGTCATAGGAGCATTCAGTACATCTTTTAATTAATTTTTTGCTCAACGAACCATTTTTTTCATGTTAGTATTTAGAGATTTATACCTAATCCCAAGTTGTCGATATTAATCATCATGGTTCATGTCCAGGTTCTTGTAGACTGCAGTGGAGATGATCGGAGTGAAAAAACCCCAGAGATGGCATTCTCAAATAAGAAATCAGCTCTTCTGCAGCTTGTGGAGGGAAGTCCTGTGTCCAGAACAATAATTTTTTGTAACAAGGTAAGGTGGATGTGACGTACTTGCTTACCTTTCAGGTTAACACCGGTGGTCCCTGTGTGCCATTACACACACTTGGACTCTTTTTGTGTTGAAAAGACATTTGAGAAATCCTAATTCAAGTTAGCGTGCTTTCTGTTTCGCAGATCAAGACATGCAGAAAAGTTGAGAATGTCTTAACACGGTTTGACAGAAGTGGAACTCGTGTTCAAGTTCTGCCATTCCATTCTGCACTGGCTCAAGAAGCACGGCTAGCAAATATGAAGGAGTTCACCAATTCTTCTTCAGAGAAAGTCCAACAGTTTTTGGTCTGCACTGACAAGTAGTAATCTCTGTTACATGCACCGAAATGTGTTGCCAAATATGAATTCTGTTCCCTAAAAGTTAGCCACTTAATGTTTAATTACGAAATATCTGCCAGAGCATCATGTGGAATCGACTTTCCTGGTGTGGATCATGTCTTTCTCTTCGACTTCCCTCGTGACCCATGCCCAAGTGAATATGTGCGGCGTGTGGAAAGAACTGCAAGGGGAGCTGGAGGAGTGGGTTAGGCATTCATCTTTGTTGTCGGCAAGCAAGTCTCCTTTGTGCGAAGAATAATGGACAGGAACCAAAAGGGTCCCCCAGTGCATGATGTACCTGCTGCGTATGAGCTTTTGTACTAAAACACAACTGACCTGCTTGTAATATAGATGAGTTATAGTTGCCAAAAGTACCTCTTGTTGTATGTACTGGGAAAAGTTTGCTTCAGTTCATATATGATATGATTCAATCAAAGTCCAAATCTTATTGTTGACATTCAAGTACATTGATCGACACAAGTACTAATTACAATTTGCATATGAAATGCATACGAACATTCTTTTAATTATTTATCATTAGATGTAGATTCACCACATATATCACTGACTACCAGAATCATACACAGTTAAAACACTCGACTTTGGTAATTCTTTCTTTTTAAATTTCAGACCAAACAGGAAAGAAAAAGAATGGGTGCAATGCACAAAACGACGTCGTTTGTTATGGCCTGCGTGGGAACAGATAAGGTGCCGAAATAGAAGAGGGACTATGAGAGTGAGAAACAGAGAGACAGTGACAGATAGTGAAAATGTCTGCGTCTCTTTCGTTCGTTGGTTCTTCACAACAACTATGGATGCGTCCTAAGTTTGTAGGAGTTGTCGCTCCTCCCAGGCCTCAATCCCAGTCTCTTGTTATTGAAGCCAAAGTCACTACTAAAAGAGAAGACAGAACCGCTCGCCATACTCGTATCAGAAAGAAGGTAACCCACTTTCTTAAATTTCATTGCTTTCCACCTCCAATGCATATTGGTTAGCTTAATTTTACCGCATAATTTCAACCCAGATGAACTTTCATGCTTTAATTCACTAAAATTTGGAACTTTCTATGGTTTCTGAGTAAAGGGGCCTCTGCTTTACAATTTCCATGTATTATTATTTGTTGGGTACTGATCAACTGTGTGGTATGATTGAATCTTGTGATGAAGTTTTAAAATTCGGTTGAAACTGGGTGGTGGATTTGAGCAGCTTGTTGGGTTCTCTTCAGAAAGTTGAAATCTTTAGTGTGCTTGATGAGTGATTGAAGTTTACTCTTTTGTTAACCACATTAGTGACATTACCTTCCATTGCAATTTCAATCTCTCTTGCGAATTCTGTGCGTTCTCCTTATGTTCACCATTGTTTCGTAAATGTACTCCATTTTGGAGGTAAATTGTGTTCAGCATATTGTGGTGGAAGTAAACAGTTTTGTTATGTTGCTCAATTTTGAAGGGATTCACAATGCCGTAAAATTTGTGACAGCAAAGAGTTCAGTTGACAAGGTGGTTTGAAATTTTTTGCGTGGTATGGTAGTTGATCTGTTTGGAATATGGTTCATCTTGAGAACTTTTGTTTGCTTTGCTTGGTATTGGAGTGTGTGAGTTTCAATGGTTTTTATTATCGAGTCCTCTAATGTGTGGGAGGTATTTGCTGAAATTGAGAGTTGCTGCTCTGATCGGCTGACTCATTGTATGGTGATTCAGGTTGAAGGGACTTCTGAAAGGCCTAGACTTTGTGTGTTTCGCTCTAACAAGCATCTTTATGTCCAAGTGATAGATGATACCAAGATGCACACACTTGCTTCGGCTTCAACTATGCAGAAGCCCATCTCCGAGGAGTTTGACTTCACGTCTGGTCCTACAATTGTAAGTTCACAGATAACAATTATGCCGCCTCTAAAACGTCGATGCTAGACTTGTGTTCGTACAAAAATCCATTCAGATGTACATATCTATATGACATTGATGAACATATTTTTTCAGTTGCTATTAATCAAAATTTTGATAATTCTATTTCTAAAGCCTTCTTTAGAACTTATTTCTGAAGTTTAGGCTCACTGTAAAGCTGTACATGGAAAAGTATGATAGTAACAAGAACATTGGATTCAATAGTTTGTTTGCTGATTTAGTCTATTTGACATATATTCTTGTCATTGACGCTCATGTCTATCAAAGATACGACCTGAACAGTTCAAGTTTTCTGGCATCAGGAAGTAGCAAAGAAGGTTGGAGAAGTCATTGCAAAGTCGTGTCTGGAGAAAGGCATTACTAAGGTGGCCTTTGACCGAGGTGGTTATCCGTATCATGGACGTGTGGAAGCCCTTGCCAGTGCTGCTAGAGAAAATGGCCTTCAATTCTAAAACCTAGGTGTGGAATTTGTATTTTTTTTTTCATATTGTTGTACCCTCTTGTTTCCTTTCATTTTTGTATAATCTTGAGATGGAGGAATGCATTATTTTGTAACAGTGTTGCTCTTTCCTAGTGAAATGAAGTTGAAGATTTGACGCAAATAGTCTTAAAACATTGAAGATGAAATGCCTGAGTATAAAGAATACGCTTGGCTTTTTCATCTCATTTTTATGGCTTTCTTGATCAGGAAGTGACTCCAGTCTGTCATATAGCTAGTATGTAGTTGAGAACTGATTCTGTTTGGCTTTGTGGCTGCATTTTTTCAAGGTAAAGGTTGTTGGCTTAATTGTTGCTAGCTTGCTTCCTTTTACAGCCTCTTCTGTGTACACTAAAAAAAATTAAATACAAAGTTAGGTAGTCAAATTGTTGAGTAAAATGTCGTGGGTGAAATTAAATATTCACACAAGTCTTTCAAACTAACAATGACCATACGTAAGAGAAGAAGGAAACCACAAGGAGACCCATTAACCAAAGCAGAGAAAGCGATGGGCATCTAGTCTTACTTTCTATAATTAACTAGGTTAGTTCTATATAGTTTCTCCACCATTGCTGTACTACTCCCCCTGCGTTCTTGTTCCTCCACAGTCCATACGGTAAAAACATAACCACAATATTACAGCTAGTTCTTGGTTAGTTACTCTCATATACTTCTCTCAAAAAGAACCACATAATTCAGTGTCCTGAAAAAAAAATTATCCATCTGTTTATGGAGTGCATCCAAATTATTTTAACTCCGTCTTTAAGATGAGGCCGCCACCACCGCCGGCGACCACCGCGCCATGAAGGCGATGTCCAACGGTTCTTTCCAAGGTCAAAATCCACTTGACTATGCTCTTCCATTGCTCATCCTGCAAATCATCCTGGTCGTGGCCTTCATTAGATGTCTTGCATTCATTCTTAAACCTCTCCGGCAGCCTCGTGTCATAGCCGAAGTTGTTGTAAGCTCCCCAATCCTAACAAACAAATTGATCGATTCTATAATTCTTCATCATTTTAACTTATGACAAAGAACTATAGAATCGTACGTAGTTCTATAATGATGAAGAATTATAGAATCGATCAATTTGTTTCTTAGGAAATGATGAAGAAATCAAACATCTATGGTGCTGGGTTATAGATGTTTGATTTTTTCTATAATTCTTCATCAATTTGTTTCTTAGGTTTCTTGCTCCACAAGGGAAGACGTTGAGATTTGGAGCACATTTAGTTGGAATAACTGAGGAGAAGAATAAGAAAATATTAAAAGAAGATGATCCTTGTGATGAGAAGGAAGAGGACGATAAGTTCGTAGCGGAGTACATGAGTTTACGAACTGGTAGTAAGGAAAAGGAAGAGTCGATGTTGTACTAGGAGAGAGTGGTGGAGAGTAAAGGGAGATAGCGGTGGCATTGAAGTCGATGAGCAAGCACAATTTGTTCATAGTGGGGAGAATGCCGCCGACTATTCCGTTGGTGGAGAATAGTGACTGTCCGGAGCTTGAACCGGTCGGAAGTTTCTTGGCGACATCGGACTTCTCGTCCACGGCTTCGGTTGTGGTGCTTCAACAGTATAATGCCACGGCGTCGCAGCCGCTTATGGTGGAGGAACCTGAGTTTGAAGCATCGCCTGAGTCGTCTATGGTTTGATGAGTGTATCAGAAACATGATGAGCCAGCAAAACTTTAGCATTTTCGGACCTTTATGTAATGAACTGGCTAGGAAATAATCAGTACATCCGTAGGACCATCTTATACATATATACGTGTATATATATATATATATATTTTTTTTTGGAAGCAATCAAATTTATCCACTTGGAAAAGGTTGCAAAAATACAAAACTTCATCAGATTATCCCGAGCCAACAAAGTGAAGCCATATGCTATCCCTACGCTATCACTTGTGACGAACACATAACATAGACTAACAAACCAAAATAACACTAATAACTATAAAAAAAAGGCGCATAACTCTTTAATTAGCTGCACGCTTTCTCTGTGGAGCAACCTTCGTAGGCCACCCCTTATTCCTAAACTGCTTGCGACAACTACGTATCCTCTCTAAACCAGATGAAGCATCACTCTAAAAGACAGGGGGAATATCCCAATGTGCCACAACACGGGCAATAAGCAGTGTGGTAGGGATGAGATCAGATCCACGTCTCCGGACAGGTTCCTGAGTGGTCCACAGTCAATGGACCTTCTACGCTTCAGCTGACACTGTGCATTCTGAGGAGTGGCTCATTTTCCCCAGTGTGCGTCATTGTTCTTTACCAACCGAATTGGCGGAAGGATGTGGAGGCAGAGACTGAGGATCCCTCGTAGTCACCAATTGTCTGCCACTTCTTCCGAGCGGTTCCCAGCACCCCATGCCATTTCCTGCAGGGATAACTAGCTTCTTGTCAATGCCCCATAGTTCCTCTTCCTGGCGGAGATCGTCTTCCAATTGCATGCGAGTTTCCAACTTCCCACACTTATCAGAGCACCCATGGTTGTCAATCTCAAGGAGACCACATCCCATACAGTACACACGCATGGTAATATACTCGAACTCGCAATCTACCCATTGAGACTTAGTGAATTGTACACGTTCCCCCTAGTTGTGAGGCACTTATCTAAGTCCACCTCAATCAATATTCAGATATCTTCAGTAGCTTTCATCTGTGCCATGTCAAGATCGAGACCACGACCCACACTGTTCCCAATCTGACGCCACCGGCCATTAGTCAGTGGCTCGCCATCACGATCTCCACCACGTAAATGAACCCTAATCCAAACCCTATCCAAAGAAGCCGGGACGGAATGCACTGGGATCAGGCCATATGCATCAAACTGTTGGACAAGAACCCTCACGTCCTTGAAGAACCAAGGATCCCGAAAGATTTCCCTATGCAGATCAGTCGGACTCCGGAAGCGACCAATTAATTGGTCTGGAGTACATCGCCACATACTTATGGCCTTGGTGCCTGCCTCACCATGCCACAGATGTATCATCTTGAGTTAGAGGGCGTGCGCCCTATCATCTGAGAGTAATCGAGAGGAGAAGATCCTGATTACAAAGAAGCCATAATCGTCAACCTCCATAGGATCATCCTCGAGATTGATCACCATCGAGGGTTTTGACATCGGTAGAACCACAAAAACAAAGCGTCCAAAGAGAAGAAAGGACCAAGAAGAAAGGTTGTGGATTAAGTAGTCGGATATAAGAGGTTGATTGGATTCGGATTTAGAAGGTAACAATGTGAAAGCGGCACGGCTAGAGTTTTAGTAGGTTAGAGCATCGATCTCTAACAGCTCTTGTAAAAGTTCTCTATTATAGATGACACAAAATCTCTAAAATAAAGCTACCACAACTTCAACAACTCCTCAATATAGTTCTCTAAACTTTAATAGTTTTCTCTATAATTTTATATAAATTATACTTTTTTTATTAATTTTGTATTTAATTAAGCCATAAACGCGTAAAACATGCATCAAATATTAACACAAAATAGACACTCAACACATATCTCACACGTATGCAATTTAAAACCATTCTTTGTAGATGTAGCATTGATAAGTAGGGATCGTTCTTAACCGGGGATTGAGGGTACTAATGCATGACAACGTTTGTAAACACAAAAGTAAATGTATAGGGGGTTTATAAGTTGGTTTTTTTAATTGGCTAATTTATTTACTAAAAACGTCAATCACATAGCAAGTATTCCTAGGACTTTAACATGCATCAACTCATAGACAAGCAAACACATAAGAAAATCCCAAAAACACTTACCATATTTTCGACAAAAATAAAAACCTAATTAATTATTTACATGTGATCATCCCATCCTACCCACATGCATATTATACGGCTCTAATTCTCCCATCATCTTCGAAATCTACAAACCCTAATTCCAATTACATGTTATGGTTTTCTTTATCTTTTAATTAAAGTGCAATGAACAGCATATAAACACCTTAACTAAATCATCAATATGACTAAAGGTAGGGACTAACATGCGATGAACAGCATACAAACATCCTAGTGATCCTAACCTCTACCCATACCGAAGCTTTATGCCCAACACATAACACATAAGAGGAACTAAGACTCACAAACACATGGAATACATATGGAATTCATAAAATGTATAAAACCAAAATAAGCATTCATTCACTGGGTTTTTACACAAATAATTACAAAGACAAAGGAGACTACGGATTAAAGAGTTCATGTTTACACTTTTAGTTCCGTGAAAAGCACTGCAAACTTCGAGAGCAAGAGGACCCTTTGATGGAGATGGCATCGGTTTTAGGAGGTGGTGATGGTGTAGTTGGCCTTGACTTTGGAGATCTTTGTGGTGGAGAGTGTTTGAGTATTTTGGCAGCGCGTGAGAGCATAAGATAGGTTATCATTTACTTTGAGGCCGAGCTTCCCAATTTATAGAAGAAGATTAGGTCTTTTCCTACCAAAACAAGACTTTCCTTGTGTACCCGGACAAATCTGACAGTCTGTAAAGATTTGCACTTTTCCGGAGTTGTAGATCTCCAAAAATTATGATTTTGGTGTCGTTGGAAAGAAGACTCAAATATCTTTCCAACCATAGGTTAATCGCCTCTTAACTTCTCCTGATTTGTTCCCAGTTGTCGTTCGAAGTTGGCCCATCTGCACAGGCAGATTCTGCTTTCCGTATTCTACATGATTTCCTTCTTCTTTTGACTTTGGGAATCCTTTTCCTACCAAATCTTGATCTCCACGAAATTGGCTGATTGGATCTTCATATTTGGGCTATCTAGATGGTCTTCTAATTAATTGGACCCATTTTCATTTGTTCTTCAAGATCCTTCCATTTTGCTAGCCTTTGAATGCTTATAGACTTCTTTACTCCGTCTCTTTTGGTCAACACCTGAAATTAACAAAATAAGTTAAAACTAATAAAACTAAGCAATTATCAAAGTAAAAATGTAGAGAAAATACATTAATTAATATGCATAAAATGCGTAGATCAAAATGTATTAAATTTGATGAAAGAGAATAACAAATATGGAGAAAAGATGAAGAAAGAGAGAGAAAACATATGAAAGTATTAAGTTTTAGAGGTTTATAGATGGATATACAAATTTTGAGTTTTCTATAAATATAAGGATTCTCTATCTACTTTTTTCATTTCCTAGAGAATACAAGAAGTTATACAAAAGCTGTTGATGCTGAAAATAATTTTTTTTTCTCTAAAATGAAAATTTTTGTTAGTTTACAAGAACAGTTGGAGATGCTCTTAAACAGTAAAGAGAAAACGTACTTTCGGAAAACTACTTTTTCATGTATCAATCTCTCATTTCACCTAAACTTATTTTCATTATTATTAGAGTAAAGAAAACACAAAGACAATACCGTATTTCCTATTTGTTTCATGGTTTATTTTTTGCATTAGAAACAAGTGTTATTGGTTGGTATGATAGAAATTAAGAAATAGAATCAATAAAACTTATTGTCACGATTAGACGCCACAAATTTAGAAAATCGGCTGCTTAAATATAAGGTTAGGTCATGTTCAAGCATGATGAATCCACGACATTAGTCTTATAATGGTTGACCTTATGAGGAACTAATGATACGTATAGGAATTAACTTAGGAACTAACTAATTAATCATGAGATACGGCATAGCTCTAATCATATAATACCTAATCATGAAATTGAGTGCTCAAACCGAAGTCAATCGGTAGCTATTTATCCAAAAGTCACTTCAAATCACCAATTTGCTTAAAAAATTATTTATTTTATTTGAAAGTACCACTAGTCACAAAACTTCAATTTTAAAAATCAAATAGTCACTTTTTAACTTTGAATTTAGATTTTATCCTATTTTCTACAGGGATGAAAATGCCCCTCCTTATATTTCACCCAAATTTCAAACTTTTTCTCAAAACTCATTGCGCCTCTCACAAACCAGAAGCTCTACATGTGTGTGTATGTATGTATGTACGTACGTACGTACGCATGTATGTATGTATGTATGTATGTATGTATGTAGAGAGAGAGAGCGAGAATAAACTTCTCTCTCAAACTAGAAGCTTGTTGTACGTATCGATATCTCTAGCACCGTTTGAATTTGAATTAGATTTTGAAATCGAATTAGGTTAGCTTTTCATTTTCCAATTGTTGTTGAGCTTGTTGTTGATTATACGTTCTATTATATGTTGTATTGTTTTCAGTTTTGAATTGATGATCCATTGAAACTAAGTGAATACATCGGTTTGAGTTGATGAGCCTTTGAGTTGTTTTGTTGTTGATTTGAGTATCAATTGATGCTAATCGATGATTTTTAGTGTTATTTTTGGTTGATTTCTTATTCAGCATCGAATTGTCCTATTAGTACATTTACAAACCTTGGTGTGTATCTTTGTTGGTTTGTGATAGCATCCTTATCTTGCTTGCAGGGTTGTGGCTACAATTTTGGCCAAGTGTTAGTGTACATATGAAGGGAACACTCTCTTCATCTCACTCATCAATGCGATGAAATTCAAGGATTTATTGGCCGAGACTGGCAAGAGATTCAGAATCCCGAAAATAATGGATGTGGATCTCACTTTTGCATTTCTTACATACAAATTGTGCTTTCTTCAATGTGATGGCGATTTACAAAGCATGTTTCTTGTGTTGAATTTGGAGAGATTGAAAGAGGTTGACATAGCCGTTGTCGTCAAGAGTGTAGTTGTGGCAGAGGGAGGGTGTGACAAGGCTAGAGTGGAATGTAAGAAGAGGCTTGCAATATATTTTTTTGATGAGAATGATTACGTAGGTAAAATACTCCTGCCTTCTCTTTTTGATCATACGGTATCTTTATAGAACAAGGTTGGTATACTTACCTGATGAGCCTGGTATCTTTATGTTCATTACTTGGTATCCTTATTTTGACCTATGATATCTTAGCATCCATACTAATTGCTTTCTTTAGTTCTATCTTCAGGCGTGGCGTATAGGAATTCTAAGGCAACCGTGTATCTTTCTAAGGACTAGAAGGAGAATATTCGACATGTTGGACATAAATTTTATGGAGGTGTCGAGACTTTTCGTCTTGATTTGTTGAAGTATGCATGAGAGGTTGGATTTGAGTACACTTATGTTAGGAACAATGCATTCCGTGTGGCTGCTGTTTGTAAGTACAAAGAATCTGAATCTAAAAAGTGCAAGTGGTCTATTGAGGGACATGTGAGCTTTGTGAATGGTTCATTTTATATCAAAAAGTTGAACAAAGTGCACACTTGTCAAAATGTCTATAGAAAGCGAAAGAGTCCTCTCAACACTGTGAGTTTGGTGACCAGTTACATCATATGCAATGTTCGTTTTAATCCATCATATTCACCCAAGGATGCTTTGGCTAAGATGATGGATAGGTATGGATTTGATGTTGCGTGTAGGATTGCAAGGAATGTTGTTTAGAGGGCTAAGAAATTCATCTATAAGGGACTGCAGATTCGTATAATAGGTTGTTATCGTACAAAGAAGTTGTGTTAGAAAGCAACCCCAGGTCCGTCTTTGTATTGGAAGTTGATGCAGATAACAAACGTTTTTAACGTTTATTCCTTTCATTCTATGGCTGGATTCATGGTTTCTGGTCATGTGTGCCGGTTCTATTCGTGGATGAGACTTTCACAATAGGAATTTACAAGGGCCAAGTCCTTACTGCAATTGCAAAAGATGAAACCGCAGTTGCAAAGGATGAAAGTAATGGTATTATTCTATTCTGTTTCATAATTTAAAAGCAGTATATTTCTACTTGTCTGATGGTATTCTTACGCTTCTCACATGGTACCTTTAGACTCCACATATAGTATCCTTATTTTTCTAAAAATCTGTGTATGAGACTTGTGTGTATACTTACTGTTTTTAATATGTTTCTTGTTAGGAATTCTCCGGTTACCATATGTGTATGTGATTCTAAGTCGGAATCTAATGGGTCATTCTTTTTTCAACATCTTGGGGATATTTTGGTTCAACAAGAAAGAGAGGTGACATTTATATCGGATCGTGGTATCGGTCCATTGAAGGCGTATAGCAAGGTGTTTTCTGGCTGGCCTCATCTCTTCTGCTATAAGCACTTGCAGTAGAACCTTTTGGCAAGGTACAAGGGTAAGGCTCACCAACAAAAGGGAATAATCCTTGATAAGTTTTTCAAGTGTGCATACTCGTCATTTGAGAAGCAATACCACTTTTTCTTCTCGGTATGGCAGGTGGAGAGTATTTTATAAGTGAGATGCAGGTGGAGAGTTGGGTTAGAGCATTCACCGTGTCCTCTCGGTATGGCATCATGGCCAATAGTGCAGCCGAATCATTCAACAACTGGATTAAATTAGAACGTGGTCTTCCCGTCTTTGAGATGTTTGAGAGGATTAGGATTCATTCTAACACAAATGAGTAATCAAAAGAAGACCGATACACATTGGACGACCAATATGACTCCCGTGATGGAGTTAAAATTGGCTGAAAGTATGCAAATGGCAGTAAAGTATACAACTCACCACTCTGTTGAAACAAAGTTTGAGGTACATTTTGAGTTTGCCTATTATGTTAACGTTGAAACATTCACGTGTTCATGCAATAAGTGGCAAATTATGTGCTTTCCTTGTTGCCATATTCTTGTTGCTATTGGTCACAACTCATTGGACATTTATACTTTCACGGATGCACATCACAGTGTTGAGTATTACAAGTGTGTATATGAGTTTGGCATTCTTCTGATCCCTAGTGTGGACATGCCATATTACGAGTCCTTAACAAATGCCTTAATCCTTCCTCCACTCATCAAGAAGCAACCCGGTAGGCCAAAAGTCAAGCGGCTCAAGGCTGCAAGTGAAAAAGAAAAAAAAAGAAAAAGATTATGAGATGTGGGAAGTGCGCGGAGGTCGGATACAACAAGAGAAGCTTCTTCATTTAATTCTGACTTCATGCTTGGTACCTTTACACAATGGACTTAATACATTTACATAAGGGACTTGGTACTTTTACGCAAGGGACTTGCTACATTTACATAGTAGACTTGGTAGTACCTTTACATAATAGACTAGGTACCTTTACACAAGGGATTTGGTACATTTACACAAGGGTTTACATAGTAGACTTTGTACATTTACGTAGTAGACTTGGTACATTTACACAAGGGACTTGATATCTTTACACAAGGGACTTGGTACCTTTACAAACTAGAAAGAATACTACACGTGAATCTTTACGGTTGATAAAAGTTGTTACTTTCTAACTATTTAGTATATTTCAACGCTACTCTTGGTATCTTTGTGAACTACACTTGTTATTTTTGCAAACTGTGCTTGGTTTCTTTAAGACAACACTTGGTATTCTTCAACATGTAAAAATAAACTGAACATCATTTTCATTTGGTTTAAGAGCAACAGTTAAGATGAGAAATCATCCCAAAAACACCTTACAATAAAAATATTCCAAAAGAGATATCCAAACACAACTGTCAAACTATATTACACTAAACAACCAAAAACTATTAAGTTCTTATGTTGTTGTCTTCCTCTTTTTAGTTTTCGGCTCTTCTTTCTTCTTTTTTGGCTCCTCCTCCTCCTCCTTCTTCTTCTTCCTGTCATCCATCTCCTTCTCGGCACCTAAATCCATGATCACCTTTTGCTTTCTTTCTTTCTTCTTGATTTCTTGAACCATGGAGTTCGGCTCGGCTTCTTTTGTTGCTGCCCTATTCTGGACTCTTGTCACTTGGATTTCCCTTTCTTTACACACATGCATGGCATTTTCATAGGTTTCAGGAGTCTCCTCATCGTCTGTGTCTTCGCTACCTCTTACATCATCTTCCTCGGCCTCTTTCGTAGTCTTTGATTGCATATAATGCTGCACAGATAAATATACCATTACCTCAATATAAAGATACCATCACCTCAACATAAATATACCAACACTTCATCATAAAGATACCAACCATTATACTACAATTGAAAACACAAAAGTATAATCAGAGACACAAGATTGCTGCTCTTTTTTCCTTCCTTGCCGAATGTGGATTATCCCTGAATTTGGATCTCCTCTCATATCGTTGCTCATATAAAGATACCATCACTTAAACATAATGATACCATCACTCAAACATAAATTGTGACAACCCAAACCGGAAATGGTAGTTAATCGACTTAACTCGCGAGTTTCACGTATAATTGTGGTTAGTCGTAATTAATCGGTTATGCGGCCTTGTTCACGACTTAATTATCGGACACAAATTTGGTTTTGGTTTATTCGCAGAAAATGTAGATAATTTGATTTCGAGTTCGCAGGAGTTTTCTGAGGATTTTTCGGATAATCGAGGAATATAAAATGAATATTTGAAATTATCATCGAGTTAGTCGTGTTTATCCGTTTGAGTTTGAGTTTGAGTTATCCGAATCGCGGATAGAGTTGGTTCGCGACGTATAAATAGCGGAATAGTCGTAAAGTTGTCGCGAAAGTTGAAATTGGGCTGTTTGACCAAGTTGACCAGTTCTGAGCCGAGTTGACTGAGTCAACCCGTGTTAACCCAGTGAGTCCGTGACTCGTCAGATAACGGCACAGTTTCCAGAGTTTGAGATATGGATTTGAAGCTCTTCCTTTGGGCTTTCATTTGATGTATGTATTGTGTGTTTTGGTGATGGTTTGGTTGGAGGATTATGGAGGTGAAGGTGAACGGAATCGGGGTAAACGGAGGGGGGTTTTCTGGCAGCGTTCCGGTGGAGATTTGGGTTGGTTTGGACTGGGCTTGAGCTAAGGAGAAGAACCCCTATAGTTTTAAGGGCATTGGTGGAGCGACGGCGTCGGAATCGGCCGGAGAAGTTTTCCAACGATTTCAGGCCGTGGACTTTCGGGATGTTTTTGAGGTGGTTGCCGACTGTTTTTGGTGTTGGTGTAGAAGATAATTGGACTGGGCTTAAGGAGAGGAAGCTTTGGGGGTTTTGGTCGTGGGAAATCTCACTGTTGACGTCGCGGCGGCGGCGGCGGCCAACGACGGAGCTCTGGCGAAGAGTTGACTTTTTAGAATTTTGTCAAGTTTTATACCGTTTTACTCGTAATCGCTCCCCGATCGTAGTCTTGAAATTTTTGAGTTGATTTGGGTGATGGATTTTGTGTCGAGGATTAAGTAGGGTATTTATGAGATTTTCGACGATTTCGTTGATATCCGAGTTATATGTTTCCTGAAATGGTTGGTTTCCGAGGTGTGGTTCAGAGTTTTGAATTGTGATTTTGATCAGTAATATTTGTGATTATTCAAGAGATCAGGATCGTACGCTTGGCGAGGTATCTTCTGCCGGATCTCAGGATTAGTGCGTATATCACGTTGTGCTTGTCTGTGAGTGGACACATTTCTTTTCACTGGTTGGTTGCGAGTCTTTATTATACATTTTACGAGCATGAGCATACATATGCGATTATGATTTATGCGAGCATGTGTTTTACGTTTATGCATTTATGAATAAGCATCTACGAATATGCTTTTATAATTATGTATTAAGAATATGCATTTACATTACGCTTATACATTTGCATAGAAACTATGTATGATTTGGTTTACACAGAGTACAGTCTCGGTATGTATAGTTATATCGATACACTTAGCATCCCGGCTGATCCCCGAGGATGTTTACCGGGGGGGGGACTGTTACCCTGACCTGAGGTCTTTACCAGGGGGGAGCAGGTACCCTGAACCGAGGCCCTTTCTAGCTGGAATCACCTGAGGGTCTAGGATCCCGTGATTCAGACTGTACTAGCGCGGATGTGTCCATGAGTGACCTCGTGAGATTTTCGATGCATGCTCTGTACGCGTGAGGAGTTAGAGTCTCCCTCGTGTACCATATGATTTTCATGCATTTAGACTCGCATATGTTTTATAACATATATAATATTCTGCGAAAAACATTTATTTTTGTCCACTCACTCTAACGGTTTATATGTCTTTCCCTGGGCTCTTTGTTTTCATTACCCAGTTTGCAGTTTAGATTCTGGTGTCGCACGTCAAGGTTGGAGGCTTAGTAATCGAGCTACTTTCCCTTCTCAGTAGGTTTCTAGTTTGGCCTACTGTTGTGTATTTATGTATATACTAGAAGTCGCTCTTAATACTATTGTATTTATATTTTCACATGATGTTCCCGGATTTATGTAAAGCTACAGTTTTGTTTAATGCTTTACATTATGTTATGTTTTGAGAAATCCGGATGAGATTGGTGCCCACGGTTTGGCTTTTGTGGCATAGGATGAAGTGTATTTTCGGGTGCAAGTTAATGATAACTTCGCGATATAGTGGAACTCTGCCGAAATTTCTTAAGATTTTTGAAGGTTCATGTTTTCAGAAGGGGTTTGATTCTGGTTTAGGCAACTAAACCGGGATCGGGTCCTTTTATAAATATACTAACACAGTTGCAAAAACATACCTCTTCTTCATCATCTCTTCCTTCAAACACATGAGCTGAAGCGTCGATGTCTTCTAACGGAACTTGTGAGCTCATCATCTTAAGCTTTTGGATTTCACTTCTAAGCTTCGAGATGGTTTCATTGAGATTCTTATTCTCATCATTACTTTCATCTCTCTCCTTCTTCAAGATAGCTATGGAATCCCATTTCTTCTTGACCTTGTCCCTGAATACCTCCACCTTTTTTGTAGCCTCTTTGCACTCCAAGTGGGATTTGGTTAGCATCTTTACGAACTACGTGCTCTGCTCGCTCCCACAAATTGGCATTTTCCTCGCTCATTTTCTTGATCAACGCTTTGCAATTGAGAAGCTCATCTTGACTTAATGCAGGCTGAGTAGTCGCCTCTTTCAAATTCCCAATCATCTCCGTCAAGTTCTTTTTCCTTCTCCTCGTTGATGCCCCAATCTTTCTGCAAAAAACTAGTAAAACAAATTTAGCTTTCTGAGAAAGAAAAAAAAACAAGCATACCATCACAACATCCTAAATATACCATCACAACTTCTTAAGGGTGTGATGACCTGAACCAAAATGACATGCTTAATAACTCGTAATTCGTATTATCGCGTATGCGATAAACTTAAGAATTTATTAACAAATTTCTTATCCGTCAAGATTTTGACTTAACTACCTTCTCAAAAGTTGTAGAGAATTTTATGTCAAACTCGTGAAATTTTTTGGGTATCCGAGCTAGTTGTTATGAATTTTAGAAGTTTTTGTGTTAGTTTATTAGAAAATAAATTACTTTGTAGCGGTTTGATCTCAGCCGTTGATTTTGGCTGAGATCAAACATGGACCATTGGATTATATGCGGTGCTTAGGATATAAATAAGAGTTTTTTTTTCAGAAAATTGGAACCATTTTTTTTTGTTTGGTGTTCGACCAGTTTGCTCCACCCGTCGGAGTCTTCACCGGCCGACCACCAAATTCCATGCCTTAGGTATGAAATTGAAGCTCTTGATATCCATGTTTAATTTCTAGGCTTAGTTTGGATTGCAAGTGAAGTGTTTGGGAGAATCGACGAGATTTCTCTCGTCGGATTACTGCCACCGTGGTTGGCGGTGCTCCAATGAGTTTTAGAGGCTGGGAATATGGGGTTTTGGTAGGCCTCGTCCTTCTGAGCATGTTGGGTATAGCCTTACGCTTCAACAAGGCTTGGAGGCGGCGATGCGATGTCGAAACCCTAAATCGGCAATTTCGGTCGCCATGGTTTTCAGGGTTCGTGGCAGCCGGCTGTCGTCAAATTGGAGCGTGTGGATATGGGGTGGTTGGACTTGGTGTGAGGATCAATTTGTGGGGTCGAACGCCGTTGTTGGTGGCGGTTGCTGGAGGTGGTGGTTCACGGTTGTGGCGATGGTTTCAGCCACAACGCCACCTAATCTCACTCTGAAGAAGAAGAAGAAGAAAAAGTTATTTTGAATTGTATAAGGAAGCTAGCTGTGTATTTTCGGGGTCGTCAGAGGTGGCACATGGCGGCCATGCGCCGCCGTCCACTATAGAGCTCCGGCGAGGCAGGAACCTGATTTTGATCAGTGGGTTTCTGGGGTAGTTTCTACGCTAGATTCGCGTACTTTAATGAATTATTGTATTGAATGTTTTCATTATATTTGATCAGGAGACCGTGATCGAGATTTGGGCGAGAGGAATTCTGCCAGACCCTAGAATTAGCTGTATACTGTGAGTGGACATTTGATTTTCACAGTCGTTTAGCGAGTTTTGCAGATTATATTTTCATTCAGTTTGAGCTTTCATTTTTAGTTTTGGAGGCTAAACATTATTACAGATATTTAGTATTATATCGATGCATCGATTACTCGAGTGATCCTCGAGTAGCTCCGGGATGAGTTATGTGGCTCTACCCCGACATTCACGTCGTCTGAGTTAGGTGACTCTTGACGATTTCAGGTGACTAGAGGTCTAGTTACTCTAGTTACCATTTCACTATTTGTCGTCTTGGGTTAGATGGCCCTTGACGCTGCCTCCTCTGCATGATACTCAAGGAGGATTAGATGACTATTACTCCTCCTTGATGTATCTTCTTTCTTTATATTTACATAAATTCGCTAATTATTTTAATACAATATCGGTGGACAGGCATAAATAAGTTTTATGTTTGTGTTTGATAGATCATTAATTTTCGTCCACTCACTCTAACAGTTTTCATGTTTTATATGCCTTTCCCTGGGCCTTTCGATTTCTTGTTGCCCAGTTTACAGTTTTTATCCTGTGATTGCATGTCATCATTGGAGGCTTAGAGTTTGAGTTGCTTTTCTTCCCTAGTAGGTTCCTGGCTTAGCCTACTAGTCTGTATAATATGTAAATTAAATGTCGCTCTGAATACTATGTTCTAATTTGCTTCCGTTTGTGGTGTGTTCATAAATAAACAACATATTTTGTATATTTTGGAATTCAATACCTAATGTAAGTAGTTTAATAAGTTGGGAAATCCAAATGAGCATCAGTGGCTCTCGGTTTGACTTGTGGGATTTGTATTTATAAGTGTTTTCAGTGCAAGTTTTTGGTAGCCCTCTATTTGCGCGTGGGGAGGTTATGACGAATTTTTGATAGAATTTCCCTATTTTCTTGTGAGTCATTAGAATTTGATCTCAGTTTACTAGTTAAATCGGGATTGGGTCCTTTTAAGGGTACAGTCACAGTTTCCTAAGTATATCACCACAGCATCCTAAGAGTACTGTCACAGTGTCCTAAGTATACCATCACAACATTCTAAGGGTACTGTCACAATATTCTAAGTATACTATTACAGTGTCCTAAGTATAATGTCACAGTATCCTAAGGGTACTGTCATAGTGTAAGAAGAGTACTAACCAAAAAAATTTGACAAATTTAGCTTTCTCAAAACAAACAAACATACCATCACAACATCCTAAATATACTATCACAGTATAAGAAAAGTACTACCACAAACTCATAAGACTATCAAAGTATGAATCTTACGAAGAGGTTGAATGAGGGGGCCTTGTATGTGCCAAAGTCGGGAGTAAGCCATTCATCTACTTTCAAATGTTCTTCATCTTCCGGAACCTCCACTTGCTCAAGTCGGGAGACCACCTCCACTTGCTCAAGTTCGTCACCCTTGAACTTGGCTTCAAGCTCCACATATGAACATTCAGCTAGAAGAGCATACTGAGAATATGTAGTAGTAGTAGTACAGGCAGTAAAATACAATCAATAACAATGCACCGTGTTTGTTTATAAGCATGCCTATTCCACTGTGTACTATCTGCAATATATAGCACCAGTAGCTCCATTTACATCCCCCTATTGCGCAATTTTCTACCCAAAAACAGAAATATGGATATCTCTTCCCAATATATAGCAGCAACACACAAACTCATATATCCAAGGCACAATCCAACATATTAGCTCAATTCACCAGTCCGTAAAAGTTGTAAAAAACTGTTTGGTCCATTTTTGATATCACAAACATTATTTTTGGTTGAAAAATCGAAAAACTAACAAAATTGAGTATAAATGTCAAGCCATATCAAGAATTATGAACCCGCAATCAATAACCGAATCGGAAAGAAGAGTATACTACTATGTTGATAAGTAGTTGAAGTCGATGACATCAGCAGTGATGTCTGGCTAAAAGGATGATGATGTCTGGCTAAAAGGATGATGACGTCAGCATATGATTTTGACCAGACGATGTAGACCGGAGAACACCACCATGGCTGACTCTGTTTCGCTGTCGTTTCCTTCCTCCGCCGTTGGCGGAGTTGTGCTTTCCTCTCGCCACGGTCGGTCGGAACAGGCTTTAACGACTCTAGCATTTTTGAACCTCCACTACATTGATGCGCCACCGTTGCCTCCTCTGTCACCAACTGTTTTGGCTCGGTCTGGTCGGGGAAAAAGAGGATGACGTCACCAGGCAGCAGATCGGTAATGTCGTGTCGCTCGATCTGGTTAGATCTATGCGACTGTTATGCCATTGCTCGGATTGAAACGGTACCTCCTCTGTATCTTGCTCCCTCTAGCCTCTGGGAATACACTAGATGAGTGCCATGTTGGGAGAGACAAGAGAGAGAGCCGAGATAGGTGAGTTGAGATGAAAATTAGATAAAAGAAAAATAAGCAGAAGCAGAAAATCTAAAGCAGAGGCCAAGGTTCCCAGGTCCGGTTCCAAGGCTCTGATACCATGATAGGATTATGGTATTATTCTAGAAATATAAAAACAGTGTAGAAAAGTAAAGAAACGTTTTAATCTTTGGAGACTATATTGTTGCTATCTTGAGTGATGTCACAACATTATATAGGACTCCATTGTAATGTTACATTTATCAAATGACTATATTGCCCTTATATAACATCTATAATTCTAACATACATCTGATGGTATATTGTTGTCCAGTTGTCCTCTTTAATTACTTTCTAATGGTATATATCTGGCTGATGGTATATCATAGTGAGACTAGATTCTAGTGCGGATTTGAGTCTAGAATGATCGAGCAATACAAATATATGTATAAGATGGTTGGATCTTATATATGTAATCAATCATCCCACATATATGAATATATTGCTCGATCATATCTTTCTAATCAATTAGAATTCCATAATTTGCTTCGTAAAATTTTGATAAGGGTTGGCCTAGCTTGATATGTAGATAAAACATTTTATTTGCAGTCCCCAGCATTTTTGTGTATACACAGGACAGGGGCAGATCCAGGATTTCAATCTTGGGTGAGCTATAATTTATTGTGCAGCGTACTAATTTTTTTCTTGAGGTTTGTAATCCAGTGGGAGGCTCATCCTCACGCCTGTATTATTATATATAAGAAAAACATACATCGGAGGGGGTATAAAACCAAACTCCGGGAATTAAAATATCTATATTATTACTAACTAAATCTCACCCTCCGGGTCCACTAACTTCAAACTCATCAGCAACCGAATCATTATCAATACTATTGGCATACTGTCTTTCAATATAGAGAACCATGCTATCATCAAGAAACTCTTCACACATCTTATTTCAAAGAGCATTTTTCAAGATCTTCATAGATGAAAATACTCTCTCTCTGTTGTTGCAGTAGACACAGGAAGAGTCAACACAAGACATATTAATTTTTAGATCATCAGGAAGAATACACACTTTCTTCTTTCTACCAACCATCGACACAAGTCTGATAAAGATGATGTCATGTTGAATCGTACATCCCTCTGAATATCCATCAAGAAAATATCCACACTCTATCTTAAGATAAAGTATATTAGTAGACATAAAATCTCCAAGATAAAACTTCACAACAAGAGTACGAATATCTTCAATATTGAAAGATCGAAAATTATCATGAGGATCAAATGTTGCACTAAGAACAAGGAGCTCCAATGAAGGCTCTGTAAATCTAGTATCCAACTCTGCTAACTGAAAGTCTATCACAGCATTTAGAACACTAACTCGATAATAATGCTCATTTGTAATAAAATTTCTTTGTTGGCATGTTCTTGGGTTTGTACCTTCTGTGTAGAGAGCACACAATCTGGCATAACAATATCATGTTCTTCACAAAATAATATTACCTTTGCAATCAATTTAATTAGGACATTATAATTTTACAGATCTGCACACAAAACCCACATTCCATATTTCACTTCAACATTCAAAATCGAAACTCATAAAAAGCATAGCTAACCAAATTAGTTTAAACACTAAAAACATAGATTATATTGTATTCTTGTACTAAATCGAAATTGAATTTGAACCCAACTACCCAAGACAATATATCATTCATACAATGCTCGAGTGAGTAGATCGAGGAGCTAGCTAGCTAGCTTTGCTGGTATGAAAGCACAGTAAGAGAAAGCTACCTCTCATCTTCTTACTCATCGAGTTTGTTTTTGTTTTTAGCTAGGTCTAGATACAAATTAAACACAGTTAGTTTTTTCGGGTCTTATATATTTTTGACAGTCCATTTGAAAAAGCGGAGTTGGATGGGTGTATTGATGTTAGCTATATATATTAGACTACTTGTAAGAAAAATAAGTGATATTAAATTTAATATAATATACTAAATACTAATTAAATAATTAGTAAAATGTAAACATATGAACGAAGAACAGAACAAATTCTGGGTAAGAAGATGAACTAAGTTGAGTCACGTGTATCACACGCTTTCCTTAGGAACTTGTACGCCGGCCACAGGCTTATATGGCGTTGTTCTCCCAGGAGAAGTGATCATAATAGGAGATTGTTTTCTGATGGGATGAAGAATGAAGGAGGATGGAGCCTCTATTTATACATGGAGGAGATGGAGGATGACATTAAGGCCGACCACCAAAAGGTTATGAGTTACCACTCATTAACCATGCAACATAAATTCGGTCAATTAAAAGTATAAACCGGCCAAAAATGGTGAGAAAACCCACCATAACCGAAAAAGTTGAAAGGTATTGAGGAATGCAAAAAGTCTTTCTTGAGTGCAAAAGAAAACTTGTGCGGCATGATCCAAATCAGAACGACATTTGTGTCTGCAGGACGCGGGCACACACAAGTCCATATCGCATACTCATTTCAACCAAGATTTGTCTTCCCCTGCGCGCGTGAGAAAGAGCCTCTCTACTCACTTACTCAAGGTATACTTGGGTGCAATCATAAATAAACACTTTCACATTCCTAATTTCTCCCATGTGGGATCACATTCCTTCCTTTTGTTTCAAGTGGCCAACTTTGGGTGACAATTTCTCATTCACCCCTTAACCAATTTAAACACATGAATACATAATCTTTATGTACTCTTGTAGGAGAACACAAATCCATGTTTCCTTCACATCAAAATTAAGTGCAACACACTCAATTATTTTGTTTAAATTGTCATATTAAAATAGTGGAAAACCACCATTTTTCCAACACTACTCACCATAGAATTTTAGGTGTTGATTTGGAATGGTGGTTACATATAGAATTTCAGAGTCGAGATATAGTCCTGTACGCATATATGTAACGCGAGCTAATCTCCAAACCCACTAATCGTTCAAATCATACATATGCAAGTGATGCAACCACTAGCCATTATTCCATTAATCCAAGTTATCCAAAAAAAATACAAAATCAAATTAAAATTAAAAATTTGAAATTGAAATTGGTAACAAAATAGAGGGAGAGAAAAATGGAGATACCGGGAGGGTCGGTGGTCGGTGGGTCGGCAGTCGGTGGGCAGTCGGCAGTCGGTGGGCAGTCGGCAGTCGAAAGATCAGCGACAAAGGAGATCCGGGAACTACCGAACTGAGCAAGTGACCACAGAGTTGGGAGAGAGGATTAATTGAATGAGGAGATGAGACTGATGAGTTTCCCAGCTTGGACATAGATAGGAATGGGCTATTGTGTTGGGCTGGCTCACCTGGATGCATAGCTAAATTATTATTCTTTTAATTGCCAAAAAATTGACGTGGACTGTAGCTCATCCTGTTCTTGGACTAGGTCCGCCCCTGTGTATACATATATACCCCTGTGTATACATATATACTTCAAAGTTCAAGTGAACTTTTTTTTTATGTGTACTAGGCTCAAATCCGCACTAGAATCTAGTCTCATTAGTCTCAAATCCACGAGAGAATTTACTACTCAATCTAGTCTCATTGGGTTATAATTTGTGCTATTATGTTATGTGACTGGTGTCTATAGTTCTCAATTACATGAGTAGGTAAACTAATCAATCTGGGGATATAATATTGTAAATTTACTTTCACTTCATCTAATAGTCCAGAGAATCCTGCCCTCTTTAGTCTCTAGTCATTTTACCCTACTCTGCTAAGAGGAGACACTCTCCTACTTAAAAACCCCCCTACAACTCATCAAACCATTATTTTGGGGCCCCAGAAAATTTGGGTCTACACTGTAGAAACGCATAATCTCAATTGAGCTTTGGCCTATAAAGACTCCATGGTATGATAAATGGCCGACGAGTCTTTCTGGAAGGTTACCGAAACCGTGCGAAACAAATTTTAACGACAGATAGAAGAAGAAGAAGAAGAGAGAAGAGAGATGGCGGTGAATCCTCAGCTGTTCCCAAATGGATGGCCGGTTCCTTTCGTCAACGAGATGTTCGTCCTAGCAAGAGAACGCGTCGAGTTCGAAGTCGATAAGATCCCCGGGTTCGTATTCGTATTCGTATTGCTAAACACTTTGATTCGCATTACAACAATTTTGATTTGGATCCAATCAATCGTCTGTCACGTAATTTCAGATCGGACGGTGGTCGTCTCAAAGCGAAGGGGACAATATACCTGTCGAATATTCGGATGGTCTTTGTTTCCAGCAAGCCTGATGCTCATTTCACTGCTTTTGATATGCCTCTGGTATTTACTAGTTTATTTTTTACTTCTTTTAATTGTATGTTTTTGTATCTGTATCATTGCTTGTTCTGCGGTTTTACTGTTTGGATTTTCTGCATAGGGAAATGTAAATAGACACAGCAAGAACTTAGCTTTCGATTTTCTTATTTGATTTTGCAATGTGTATAGTTTACTAGAACCTGTAGGTTTACAGATTGTTGAAGATATAGAATTTAGAGATATTCATATCGCGTGTGCTTATGTTTTATTGTCTCAATTAATAAGATGGACTTGGAGTGGGTTTTCTTGCCGAGTTAATATTAACATATGTGCCCTGCGCACTGCCTGTGTTGTACTTTTGATTATGGGAACAATGAGGATAGGTCATATAGGTTAGAGACACATATGGATTTTATTGTAAGTTTGCTTCTGGTACGTGTGGTCTTACAGTTTTGCTTGAAAACTCTGTCGTGCTCTTTTCACATCATCTCATAATGTGGATAATTGGATGTCATATTCCCTTGTTTATGTATATATGTATACACACATGTTTTGTTGATTTGTAGATTTAAATGAAGAAAAAAAGTTGATCAGAAGGGTTAGCTTTCAGGCTTGATTTTGCTCATTTGATGTAGAGCAGACCTGCCCTGGATCCTAGTTTTTTTGTATTTAGCCATGTATTCACTTTAATGGAGCTATGTGTAATAGTCTGATTTCTGCAAAGGTTTAAGTTACTGACTAGCTTCTTTAATACCTTGTTGTTGGAATTGTGTTCTACAAACGTTTTACCTTGTGAACTATTTCAGCTCAAAAGTAAATATTTTTTTTTCATCCTTGAGCAATTTGAGGACTTTTTTCTCTTCCAAGTCTGTTGTGGTCTCTTTTAGGTCCATATGCCTAATGCCTTGCTTCTCACTGATCATTTTGCTTGCAGCTTTATGTTCATGGAGAAAAGTTTAACCAACCCGTCTTTTTCTGCAACAATATAGCTGGTCAAGTAGAGCCTGTAAGTATACTGATTATCAAATGATTAGCAACCCCTTTTCTGATTTTGGGAATCCTGATCGGTTCTCCATGACAAATTTCAGGTGGTTCCAGAAAATCAGCATGGGGCCCTTTACTCTACTCACTCATTCAAGATTTTGTTCAAAGATGGTGGCTGTGGAACTTTTGTTCCTCTTTTTTTCAACTTGATCTCTTCTGTGAGGCGATATAATCAACAATTTCAACAAGCAAATGTTCCACAGGCTTTCGTGGATCCTTTACAAGCATCACAAACTCCAGTTGATGATATGATGAGACATGCGTAAGTGACATGTTTGCTTAAGTGAAATATAATGCTTGTTCTGCTCAAGAATGGTTGGTTAAATGATCTGTTGCTACTTTTGCAGGTATGTTGATCCCAATGATCCAACAAGGATCTTCTTGCAGCAGCCCACCCCAGAATCCCAACTCAGGCGGCGCACATACCACCCACAAACTGCCGTTCACTAGATGTCTTTGTAGTTACAAATAGTGAATAAAAGTACTTGGTGTGAGGAAACCATATAGTAGTGTGTTGTGTGATTGGATTTATATACAACAGATACTTGTTAAGTGATGTTGCTGAGACACTTTCTACTTGTAAATTCACCAAAATATTCTATTTCATTGTCAAAAGGAGGCGCTGAATGTTCATGCTTCAGAATTTCACTTTTCTTTTCGATTCAATGTTATCACACACCAGGTTCAACAATCTATGGTGCAAACCGTACGTCATACAATAGCAAGACTGAGCGTCTGTTTCAGAACTCAGAAGTGTAAAACTTCACCAAATGAACTTCCATCTATACTTCTTACACAGTGGCAATTCGCACACAAAGCAAAAAACTACTGAACTAGAAAGACGGACGCTGCGAGCCTCGTTTGAGCCACAACTGGTAAGCGGTCATGTGGAAAGCGTCATACCCTTTGGGAATCTTGTGCCAAACAAAGTGCCTCCTAACTCTCAACAGATTCCGGTACATGTTCAAGTAACTCTTCTTCGTTATCGACATCAGTATCTTCTTCAACGAAGCAGCCTCATTGTGGTTAACAATGACCGAAAACGTCGTCCAGTTCAACACATTCGCAAAAGGAAGCTCATAGTAGTTGGACATTATCACAGGAACACAACCATAATGTATAGCATCGCTGACTCTAGCTGTGTTCACCTCATATCCCTTCACATGGAGGCAATACTTGCTCCTCTTAAACCCTTCCTCGTATGGATAGCTCAGGTTTTCGAAGACATCCATTCGAGTATCGTTCCCCCATAAATCCACTAATTGCTGTCTCACATTCGAGTTCTGTACCCGCCCCGCAAAGAACACAAGCTTGTCCCTGCACATAACATGCGAAAAAATTTGGTGTCACTATGTATGCTACTACATCTAAATCATCTACAGTATCCGTGATGAATTTACAATTTCTTCATTTCCTAGTATAAACTTGCGGAAATGGAAATTTCAGTAACCTGGATTTTGGAGGGTTGAGAGTGAGCTGGGTCGGGCGAGGCAAGATTTGCGGCATTGCGACATCTTTATGTGCGACGTAGAATCTCTGGAAATAGCTAGAAGAGCAAGTGAGCTGAATTGCATTGTTGCGAAGACCAATGTGTTTGGACATGGCTTCTCTACAAACAGAGTGACAGCAAGCATAGAAATGATCCAAACCCATCGAAGCATTCCAAAAAGGGTACTTAAGTTTCACCTCGTTCGCATAATTGGCTACGAATGCGGCTATGGACTCCTCGGAGTGGACTCTCCTGTCGTTGCGAAGAAGATTGACAGAGAAGGGCAAGTAAAAGAGGCTCGCTTGGTAGGAATCTTGGGTCACAAGTTCGCTGCGGAGCAGCGCCAGCTTGAACATGTGCTCGCTGAAGTAGTTTCCGATTTTGGGGTCGAATGGGTTCGGGTGGGGATCGAAAATTCGAGAGAAAGAAGAGGTTGAATCAGTTGGGTAGATGTAGATCTTGAATTCTTTGAGCATGTCTTTGAAGTCGGCCGCGAAGAGCTTGAAGTTGTGGTAGGGCCCGCCGGAGACTGAGAGTGTGGACTGTTCTGATGATGATAAGTGGTCGCCGGAGTTTGAGTTGTAATTGGGGAGGAGAGAAGTGGCGACCCATAGAAATGAAGTGGCGGCCAAGAGTAGCATTGCGAGGACGACGCGTCGTTTGAGCTTGGGTTTCTTCTTCAGGTAAATTAACACAGACTTCATCATTCTTGTGGATCTTCTTCTTGTTCTTGTTAGATCCACACTCAGCATATGAGAGAGAGAGAGAGAGAGAGAGAGAGAGAGAGAGAGAGAGAGAGAGAGAGAGTGAAAGTGAGTGAGTGAGTGAGACAGAGGACAAAGTATAAAGCTGCCGTCTTTGAGTTAAGTTACAGTTATGTAGTTGTGTTGTGCAAGAAAATACTTCTACTCTACCTGACTTTTTGGTAAGAAAACAAAACCAACACGTGTCCCATCTGGGCCTTTTGGGCTTATAAGCTTATATTGGAACAGCAGAAGAAGAATGAAGATGAACTTTGAAGACACGAAGATTGAATCTTTCCTCTAGCAGAAACTAAAGATTGAAGCCTTTTCTTGTTTGGGTGATTGAGTTGCGAAGAATGGCGAGTTTTGTGAGGAGTGCTCAGCTTCATTCTCATCCTCGTTTTCAAACCCATAAGTCTTTAAACAACAAGAGGCTTGAAGTTCATCAGCAGAGTTGTTTGGTCAGTTTTCCCAACAAGAACAACTCTCATCGGCAGCTTAGGGGTAGAAGAGTCTATTGCAGCTATGATGATGAAGCTGCCAAGAAACAAACGCAGCAGCCTCAACAAACTGGGATTCAGCTCTATTCTGAGATTGAGAGGTTGTGTTTTGTGTTCTTCTATGCCCATTTTACTTTGTATTTCATTAATTTTAAGCTAGTTTTGTTTTGATTGGGCTCTAAAATTCATTGCTTGTTGGTTTTGCTGCTATCAGGTTATTGACTGAGACTGTGAGGCAATCCCAGGGAGGGTGGAATGATTCAAGTGACTGGAATCAAGTTGAGGTATATCATTTCATTTTTAAATCGGCTTAGGATAGATCACCCATGGATTTTTATTTGATGTTTAGTGAAGGAAGCTGTGAGTTTCTATTTCAGGGAGCATGGGTTCTTGAGCCAAAAACCTTGAAACCAATGGCAGTTGTGCATTTTATTGGTGGGGTATTTGTTGGAGCTGCCCCGCAGCTCACATACCGGTTCTTTCTTGAGAGCCTCGCAGAAAAGTGAGATTCAGTTCTTGTAGATGGTAATTGCTAGTTGATAAAATTGTTGGGTAGTGATGAACTTGTATAGTCTATGTTTGTGACTCTAGATTTATTCTAAGATCCACTGTTGTGGCTGCTACTATAGGTGTAGAAAGGTGAATGTGTTGGATATATATGCCTATGAGAAGAGAGAGAAAATGTGAACCAGTTTTTTCTTTTCTTTTGCTGTAGGGGAATTTTGGTGATTGCAACACCATATGCTAGTGGATTTGATCACTTCTTCATTGCAGATGAAGCTCAATTCAAATTTGATCGATGCTATCGGTTTTTGAAAGACACAGTAAGTTGTTGTAGATCGATTATGTTCATAAAATCTTTAGTTCAGCTTTATATTCTTCAAAAGGTGAAGAAAACTTGAGATGCTTGGTTTTACAGATTGAAGATCTTCCTGTTTTTGGCGTTGGTCATTCTTTGGGATCTGTCATCCACCTTTTGATAGGTATAGCCAAAATTTAATTTTCTTCCTGTTTAACTGCTTACAGTGTTTAGAAGTTTCTCACATTGGTGATCAAATGGTTCGTCAGGTTCAAGATATGCTGTTCAAAGAAATGGGAATGTGTTGATGTCATTCAACAACAAGGTAGTTACCTTTTGAATTCATTACTACACATATCAGAACTTTATCAAACAAAAAGGACGCATAGATAAAAGGATCTTAACAAAATGTTGTCAAACTACTTCTGTCTAACTATTTTTGGTACACAAATACTGTCCTTCCATAATTTAACAGGAGGCGAGCTCCACTGTTCCTCTGTTCTCACCCGTTCTAGTTCCAGTTGCCCAACGCCTGGGACCAATTCTAACACAGATTGCATCATCACGAACATTCCGTCTAGGGGTAAGACTGTAAGAGCTTTGTTTAATAAATGGTTATCTATACACACTCAATTGATTTGTTTGTCCTCTCATCAAAGTTGTTGCATCTTCATTGTTAGCAAACAACATGAAATACCAACATATAGATTATGAGGATCTCTTCATTTAACCTTATACACTAAGACCTTACATATATAACAAATTACCAATCTTGGTCTCTGTTTCTCTGATTGATCCTTTGTGTTGGCATAGCTAGTACTTTATTTGTGTATTTGATTTTTTTTTTCCGATTACAATTTGTGCATTTGTTGATAGTGATGGATGAATCTACTGTGTATGATGCACAAGTATATGCTCATACTAGTAATCTAATCCAGCTGTGACCAATTACCCTGTGAAGTATTCTGAATGTGCTGTCCCAGTTGTTTGATTCTGTTATGCCCCTTAGTAAAAGTATGTTAGATAATGTTTCCATCCATGGAGTTGGCTGTGTTTCAAATTTCAAATATATATTCCTTTAGTATTGAATAATCGTCCTTGAATTAAGACTCCTGAAACGATGCCTCATCAAGTCTTATGAAAATGCTTGCAGGCTGAAATGACTCTGAGGCAATTTGAAAATCTTAGCCCTCCCATCATGAAGCAAGTTATGCCTTTAGTGGAGCAACTCCCGCCCTTGTATATGGATTTAGTCAATGGGAGAGAAGATTTTTCCCCAAAACCGCAAGAGACTCAGCGACTTGTAAGCACACTTTGAACTATCAAAGCTGTTCCTTCTTACTGGAAACAGTTCTCTTTATCTGCCAGTTCTCTCTCCAAATTTCTGTATGTTTTATCTTATAAATCAGTTATTGATGCTTTTTCCAGATAAAATCCTATTACGGTATTTCCAGGAATCTTTTAGTGAGGTTCAAGGATGATACAATTGATGAGACTTCAATATTAGCTCAGGTGCTAAGTTCAGATTCAGCCATCAGTTCTATGCTAGACATGTCAACTCGCCTATTGCCTGGAGATCACGCACTTCCTTTACAACAGGTGATCCTCAATAGAAATCCAAGAGTTCTTAAATATAATCTGTATTTATGAATGCATGTTTGGAAACAGTAATTGTAGTTACTCAGTAACTTAGATAACATTTCCTTCTTGCAGGCTATACCAGATGTGCCTCCAGCAATGGCAGATGCAGTAAATCGCGGGAGTGAGATGTTGACCAATCTCACAGTGGGAACACCGTGGGAGTCAGTTGCTAAAGAAGTAGGCAACTCATTAGGCGTAGACTCAACCAAGATCCTTCGTACAGAGGTATCCAAGGACATGGACCTTCTTGTCAATGTTGTCGCATCTTGGATTGCTTCCAATACAGGTCCAAGGCTTTTGAAGCCATGATGAGTTGGACAAATGATACCATACAAATGATAGAAAGCAATTCTTTTAGGTGTTACAGCAAATATGGTATTCAATGGGCCAATGACAATAATTGCTTTGGATTCATCAGTTCATTTCAGTTTTACTCAACTTAATGTGTCGTCTCAGGGATGTAGAAATCAACACGTTTATACAAGTTTGTTTCAATGTAAATGCATATTTTTTTAGGGTATAGATGGCAAGAGAAACATGCATCAGGGAACAATTGAACAAAAATATATACTAGTTTACTGGTTCCTTTGATACATAAAATGTTCTGTCAATGTGTATCTATTTCCAAAGCACTAGTGATCGTGAGGATCAATTATTTCTTTTGGCACAACCCAAATTATATAATTGTGAGACCATATGACAACTCATTTTCCAGATATTTACATCAATGGGCAGATGAAGGCACAATCTATCTGACTTCATAATGAATTAACAAAAGAAGTTGACACATGGAGATGGACAAGGTCACCCCTTTTGCCCTCTAGTCCTCGTGGTACAGATACAGGCCGAGGCCAAATCGAGCGCATGCTCTGCAGAAAGCTATCTCCTCTGCTGCAGCTACTGGATCATCAACAATGTTGTCGTTGCTGGGTGATACTGTTCCAGTTGACTCACGGTGTGCCTGTATTGGTTGGTCCGACAAACATATAAGAGATTTGAACCTGATAAGTCATTAGTACATAAGATCTACACAATGAATTTGTGGATATTAAGAATATGATAAGATTACATTGCTATGAAGTCCAATTTTAAATTGTCATTACAAAATATTGTATTCTCAGATGTGAAAGGCTTGTTCCCCTTCCAAAGATTCAATATTTGACTTGATATATCTAAAAAATGAGTGCAAACGTGCAAGACATGTTGTTCCATTCCCCCAAGTCTCATCTTAAATTAAATCAGAACTAATCTTAAAATGAAATCAGCCACCAAACAGAGCAAAGAGACTTTTCATTAGATAAGAGGTTCACAACTTGCGTGAGAGCCTCCTTTCTAGTCGGTTGGCTCCATGACCTATAGATTAACAATTCCTATAATTGTTAACTCATTTCAATATCTTCATGCTTAGCACATTTCATGACCCAAGAATGAATGCGAATCCATTATCCAGGCTTGCAACAAATTAATGTTCATGAATTCTAACCTTGAGAACCACCAAATTGCCTTCCTACTTGTGTTTTACTAGATGAAATGCCAACAGAGACCACAGTGTGGCTACTATATCATTGTTATCTTTTGTAAGTTTACTAATATGCTACAATGCGTAGGTAGTTATTAGCAGAGACTGATTAAGTAATGAAAGTGGATAAAATTAACTTCAATATCCAATTAAGATGGTAACGTTGCTAAAGTGATGAAAAGAAGGATCCATATGGTTAGAGGCATGACTATATGAGTATTGTGTGATAGTATTATCAATTCAAACTTGAGACATATTGTGAAACAGATATAAGTAGAGCCAAACCTCTCCATCAGATCCTCGTATAGTGACACGATATACCACAGTCACACTTCCATTGTCAGAAAAGATTACATCACGGATTTCTCCACACCATCCTGCCACAAAGAACATTAAGAACTGTTAATAAGATGTGGAACTCAAGAATACTTAAGAGTAAACTAAACACTGACAATGCTGCAAGAAACAGTCAGAAAACAGCCTGCTAGCAAACTCGAATAGTGCTAACCAAAACTCCTAATTCAGATTTTGGGGTTTTGCAGACTGAAAAACTAGTTTAGAACTAAATGCAATAACTACACAACGACTCACTACCCACAACTAGAGGGCCCAGAAGCTTTAGGAGATACATGTGAATGTAACTGGCCTGTGGTGGTTGCAGGCACCCTCATATGTGTACATTCAAAGAAAAGCAAACATGTGGATGCTAATGCTACACCACACAGTATTTAATCACTTGAAAAAACTCAATTACAGAACCTTCAAACAGCATTGTGTAGTTCCTCAAACACAAAACAATCACCGCAAAAAAAAAAAAATGTTAACTAAGAATTAACAACAATCAATCAATAGTCTAACAACAATATTTCCTGATGTTAATTTACTAATTATCAAAATGTAACATAATTACATACCAGGAGCGTAGAAGCTGAGCATCCTATTCGCATGGTACCTACACAAAAACAACACAGAATCCACACACAAACAAACCTCAAAATTTGAACCCGAAAACACGAAGGAAAAACAAATTAATTGAAATTTGAAAATGAAATTTTACCAAGGAATAAAAGTGGACTGGTTCTCCGGAGGAGTACTGATGATGTTATCAGGTATCCTCTTGTTCAAGTCCCTCAGAATCTCAACTAAAGGTCGAGTGATACACGATGAGTTCGTATACGAAAACTTTTTGTCTAAGGGCACCACATAATTGGAGTCCGGTACTCCACTTCCACCACCACCCTTGCCGTCGCTGCTCTTACACACCAGAACCTTCCCGCCGCCGCCGCGTCTCCTCCTCCAAACTCCACCTCCGACCTCCGCCGTCGCCGGAGGAGCTCTGATCATCGGCGAAAGAAACAGGACACTGACGCCGGTCGTCGTCGTCGTCTGCAGAGCAGCCATTGACATCCTTCCCCGATCAGATCAGGGAGAGAGAGAGAGAGAGAGAGAGAGAGAGAATGGGGGTTTAAACAAAAATGACGGACCCGACCCGGGAACCCGAATTGGATTTTTATTATAAAATCCACCTACTTCTTATTCCTCAGAGGAACCAGTCCCCACGACCCCACCTACCCCATTGTCTTCTTTTACGCACCAACCCCCCTGATATTGGCAATATCCCAAAAAATAACCGATTGGATTTGGACATTTATTTCCAACTCTCCAAAATTTCTAATTTCCACGCATCAAAAATTAATAAAGTATCCAAATTAAATAAGAGCTCATCAAGTGATTAGAGTAGATCTGGAGTTTTTGGATTGCATTGATGTGTTAGAATTGTTTTAACAAGCTATACTGTATAGGCTTATATTATATTATTCATTAAGAATATGTTTGTTACACTTTCTTATATTGTTTATATAAAAAATATATTATTTATGATATTAAGGTGTGTTAAATAAGAGGGTGTGAGCTCTTTGTATACTTGGACTCATTATTTAAGAGATAATATATTTTTTATATTAAGAGGTGATATAAAGAGCAAGTTTTGGGACTCCTTGTATAAGAAAGTCAAAATGGTGTTTTAAACTCTTTAAGGACTTACATAAACTCATTTAAAATAGTCTCTTGTGTCACCAAACATGAGATTAGATTATTTTCATAATATGCTAAGAAATCTAATATAAGAAGGTGTAACAAACATATTCTCAATGGCTTATATAAGCTCATTTAAAATCAAACATGAGACTTGACTATTTTTATAATAAGTTAAGAATTATAATATATGAGGGTGTAACAAACATGACATAAAATTCTAATAATCTATATATTTTTCGCAAGAGACAAATTTATCTTCAGATTACGTTTCTTTTTAGCATATATAATATTCTTGATTACAAGCATTAGGTGAGAGATTTTCTACCTTTTCATTACATATATTTGTTAACAACAATGAAGCTTCTATAATGAGACATTCATCAAATACAAACGTGCACTCAAACTATATAACTATAGAAGTCTATAGTTATGCACTAAGACCTAAATGATTTGCCGGTTTTTTTTCCCGCTAAGAAACAAAAAGAACTAAAAGGAAGATTCCTTAAAATATCCAATATTATCAAATAGCTAGAGATGAGCAGCAGTTGAAGGCAGCAAGTTGTTTCAGGTGTTGGTGTTGCCAGTGTCATGTCCCATGCTTGCAAGTTTATCAGCTACACTATTAGCCTCTCTAAAGATGCGTGAATCTGATGTTAGTGAAACTACTAGCCAATCCTTATATATCCTTTATGATTGATGAGATTCTCCAAGGAGGCTTTCATATGTCGAGGACACAATTGATGATGAGGAGAGAGTCCCCATTCCACCAGAATATTATCAATACCTGCTTGTTTGGCATCAAAAATGCTTTGTCTGAGGGCGTGAGCTTCGGCCATAAGTATTGTTGAGATGCCAAAGTCACAAGAGCCTACCACAATTGAGGTACCACTAAAATCTCTAATCACATAGCCACCGGTAGCAGAAGAATGAGGGGTGTGTCTGACAGAACTATCAAAATTGATTTTGTTGAAACCGGGGTTTGGGGGAGTCCATCTAAAAATAGCATCCCCTTTTCTGGTTGCAATAGGAGAAGTAGAGCTTGAAGTGTAATTGTTTCAGTAGGTAGCAACTATGCTAGTCACTGCCTTGGGGTTGAAAGCTTCATTCCTAAAAATCAAGTTATTTCTTGCATGCCAAATATGACAACAAACATTTAAGATCATAGTCCATTCCATGGGATCATGCTTTTTGGAATCAGACAAATTATACATGCTTGAAATCAGATCAGTAGAGATTGAGAGGCATTGCATATTTGATAATCTCCAAACTTCTCTTACCATAGGGCACTGACAAAACAAATGGTTAATATTTTCTTCCTGATTCAAGCAAAGAGCACAAGTATTGTTAGGAATTAGGTTCATTTTCAATAATGTATCCCAAGTTTTCAATCTGTCTCTAAGCAAGAGCCAACTAAAAATCTTTAGTTTAGGAGGTAAGTCTAGCTTCCACATTTTGTTCAATATATCAGCATGCTTATGTTTTATGCAATTAGAATATTGTAAATTAGAAGCAGATTTGATAGAAAACTTACCATAATTTGAAGGACCTCAGACAAAGGCATCTTGTTGTGGAGTCAAAGGAATGGGAACTCTACAAATAGTTTTAACTATATCATGATCAAGCAAATGCATACGTTTGGTTTTGTTCCAAGCACCATTATCAATATAATCAGCAACACACTCATCTAAATTGATCTGCATCCTCAAGTTGTTGTCAATAAGATGATAAATAGGAACAGGAAATGCCAATTATGAGTCCAAAAATTTATGTCTTTACCATTGCTAACAATCCATCTCATACCATCAATAATTAGCTGTCTACTTTTCAAAATACATTTTCAAGTATATGAGTTACCTTGCTTATAATCAACAGTGAAAAATGAATCTCTTGACAAATTTATTCCTCATAATGCTTGTCCACCAATTGGAGGGATCAGTTCGGATTTTTCAGCCTAATTTTGCAAGAGCAGAGTTATTAAAAACTTTAGCCTGTTTGATTTCAAGACCACCATAATGTTTAGGAGTGCACACGTCGGCCCAAGCAATAGGATTAGAATTCATAAAGCCCTAAAAGAAATTTTTGGCCTCAACATCAATCTTCTTTGCTAATTTTTCAGGACATTTGAAACATGAAAAAATATGGTTAGACATTCCAGTAAGATTGGACTTAACAAGAGTAAGTCTTCATGCTCTAGAAAGAGAACATTTTTTCCAGCCAGCTAATTTATTAGAAATTTTGAGTAAGAGCTCCTTAGCATTTACAAAATCCTTCCAATTTATAACATTATGAATACCCGGGTAATTACCAATAGCGCATTTTTGTTGTATGCCAACGATGCTGACAATCTTTTGTTTGTCATGGATGCTTACCTTAAGAGAGAAGTAGAGTGAAGATTTATTTAGATTTATTTTAATCCCATAGCTTTCGAAAATATGTCAAGGACCTTCTTAACCTTGTGGGCAACTTTTAGAGTTGCCTTGCAAAAAATTAAGCAATCATCAGCAAACATTAAATTAGAGATTCTAAAACCATTAGTAGAAGACAGAATACTGATATTAGACTTAGCAGAAGTAGCCAGATGGTTTAGATGCCTGATAAGTGGTTCTACACACATAATAAAAATATAAGGCAAGAGAGAGTCGTCTTGTCTTATGCCCCTCGAAGGACAAAACATAACTTCAGGTTTACCATTGATTAAAATAGAAAAAGACACTGAAGTAATACAGTTCTTCACTCTCTATTCAGTAGTCACTAAAACCATATTTTCTCGGACAACATAATAATTTGCTTGTTGAAGGATTTAAATTTGATCAAATTGCTTACCGGGAAAAATATCGCAACTTGAGGAAACTAACACGTGGTAGAAATTATGTATATCCTATCTTTATGACGTTTCCACTTTTTAATACTGTGTTATTCAATACACTTTTAATTCCACTTACTCCCTTAATTAACCTTAACTAGTCCTTACAATTTTTCCTATCTCTATGATGTTTCTGAATTAACAGAGATGAATATGATTTTTCCTATCTCTATGATGTTTCTGAATTAACAGAAATGAGTATGTTCAAGCGATACAGAAGAATGATGAGGAAGAGAACAATAAAATAAAACAAGATAGTAGCTATGTTCCGAAATATTCCACACCGAAGCGAGAGGATATATCTTTTTGATATGGTGGTCCAATACTTGGACTTAACAATGGCTGAAGCAACCGAAAAAATCGGAGTTCACAGTTCGATGTTAAAGAGAAGGTGCAAGGAGTTAAACATTGTATGGCCTCGTCATTCTAAATGGTTTGCAAATACTCGGAAAGAAATTCAACAAAAAAGAGTGTCGAGGCAGTGACGTGAATTGGAGAAATAGAATTTGGTTCGCATATTGTCGTTTGGCTTATTAGTGTTAAAATTGTCACAATATATTGTACATATAAAATAACATGCACAATCATATTTTCATACTTTCATATTTCCCGAGTTCTTTTTAATAAGATGAGATAGTTTCTATGATTCATTTAATCCATATATTATAAGTTCTGTAGTTGAAGGTCAGTGAGCAAGAACTCTCCACCTACTACCCTAGATAAGTATCTGACCGAAAAACCAAATCATTCACCAAACTCAGAAACCAATAACTCACATTTGCTACGACTATACTTTAGAGTTGACGATAGAAAAAAAAAATCCGGAAAATAGAGCCAAAGAATGTAAAGATAGTTTCAGGTTATTGCAAGTGCGAAAACTTTGGAAGTAATTTTAAGATCTAGTCCTTTGACATGTCAACATGGCCAAGTTTATTCTATTTAACTATCGCTACAGGCAAAGCCTAGTTTTTAATCAATCAGCCATATCAAAATGTTTGCAAGGGATCCACGGACAAGAGCATCACATATTTACAATAACACCAAATGCCTCTAAGTCGGCGAAAACAGATTTGTGCAATGCAAAGTATCTCTCTGATTGCTTCACTGATACAAATAATACTTGTGCATCTTTGCCAAAGACAAATCGGCTAAGATTAATCTAAGAAACTATGACAAAGTCATACCACACACACTACTGTACTCCAGCTTTGTGTCTATAACTTACTGAGTCTGATGGCTGTGATGGAGCTGTAGTGGATATTTGTTGCTATGTGAATTGAATTTAATCACTTGCTCTTTGTCAATTGGATAACGTTCCGTGTCACCTGTGTTACCTGTATATACATAGCATGGAGAGAAGTCCAGGATGCTAAGCAAGCAAAATAGCAAATTGAAATGGGTAAACAAATTAATATCCAAACTCAGTAAAGAAGATATTACCTTTTCCAGCTTCTTAAGGAATATCAGCTGAACTTCTGTGCGGAGGATTTCAACATCCATTGCATAATCTTTATGGAATTCCTCTTCCATTAAGTCCTGAAGTTGCTGCCTCATTCTCTCCAATGCACTATCCAACCCACAAAAGTTCTTAAAAACCATAGCATCAGTTGTCTTGAGTTGCAGAAGATTCTTAATTGTAACAAGTGCCTGCTCACCATTTCAACAAAAGACTCAATCATATCATACCTTGTTCCGACATAAAGTTAACTACATCCCAACCGATGCACAAAGCACATCACCAATATTACAAGTTGAAACACATTGTACAGTCATAAACTTGCATCAGTGCTAAGGACTTGCCTTTTCCTGTAGGTGAAGGTCAGGAGCTGATGTTAGATCAACAACAGACTTCAAAAAATTGTGATTACTAAAAAAGGGACACTCCTCCTTCTCCGAATTTTCTAGCTGAAACTCTGCAAGATCTCCCAGAATAACCACGGCTCTTATGCGCAGTCTGGTACCAATGCTTGAATCACTCATAATGTCCTAAAGAACAATTACCATATCAGTTCCACTCAAAATCACCACATTAACTTCAGATGCTTAGCTTTACTCATTTTGACTAGTTACCTGAAGCAGTAAATGCCCAGCTTCTTCATAAAACAATTCCTGCCCAGCCACATTATTCCTCAGCAAGGCCGAAACAGCATAAATTGCCTTAATCGCCTCCTCTACAAAGTCCGATTTCACCATCTTCATTAGCCTCGACAACGCCCCAAACTCCAAAACCTATATCCGACACCAATTTAGTGACTCAATTTCTTCAAGCACATAACTTTAACTCTCACATAAAACTCATAAAAATAATGTGTCTTTCATGAAACGCAAATAACACACCTGCTTCTGTACAAGTGCATTGTTTTGACTAGCCTTCCCTATAATCCACGCAGCTAACTTCCTCGTCTCCGCATCCGAATGATTCAGCTCCCTTATAACCACACCAAGTCCTCCAATCTTGTTCAAATCTAATAACAATTAACACAGTCACTAACTCAAATCCACTCCTAATTACAACATGTAAACCCTACAATTCAATTCATACTTACCATTGGCGTTGTCGATGGGCTCAACGAGTTCTAGAAGCTCCTCGAGAGCTCGGTGCCGATCTTCGATCGACAACGACGAGTTCTTGAGGTCGAGTATCGCCACCTTCATAAGCTGAGCATCGGACGGCGTTTTGAGCTCCTCCATCAGCTCCTTAATCTCCACTCGCCGCTTGTCCAGCTCCGCCGCCGACAATTTCTGCACGTCTTTCGCCGCCTCCTTCAACTGATCGGGATCGGAGTGACCTATGGCCCACTGCAACATCGAATCGAGCGACGAGAATCCTCCATCTGCGTCGAAGTCGTCGGCGCTCACGGCGGAGTCGTCGACACGTGGCTGGAGCTGAGCCTGAGCTTCCTCTTCCGCCGTCGACCAGTATAACCCTCCCGAGTTGTTACTATTCCGATCCGCCGTAACGTCCATGACCGTAGCAACAACAACAGTCGCCGCTACTAGAAGCTTCCATGAAAATCTGAGCTCCATCTTCGTCTTTCTTCAGTGGACTGAGAACACCGAGTCCTCGCTCTCCTCTCTCTTATTCTGCAAATTCAATACGTCATCTAGTAAAATCTACGCCGTTGATCTTTGATCAAGCGGTCCATATACGCATGAACTTCGTGGCCATTCTTTTTTAAAGTGTTTTAATTCCGTATCCCCAAAACAACGCCTTGTGAACTAAACGGGCCAAGCCCACATGTAACTTCGGCCCAGTTACACATGGATCTTTTAAAATTTTAGAGGAGATCCAAACCTCCTAAAACCCTGGAGCAGAAATGGCGATGGTGACAAAGGAGCTGAGGCTAACTGAGCTAAAAGGCCGAGGACGGTCGCTGGTGGCGGCTCAGCCACTCAAATCCGGCCAGATCGTTCTCCGCGACTCACCTATACTCCTCTACTCTGCCCTCCCTTCTTCTTCTTCACCTTCACCTTACTGCGCACACTGCTTCAAAACATAAGCCCTCAAAACGCCGCCGTTTCGATCTGCCAGGCATGCTCCCGCCACGCCTTCTGCGGGCCCACCTGCCTCTCCGCCGCGCAATCCTCCTCCCATACGCCGTGGGTTTGCGCCGCGCTCGTGAATTTACACAACTGCCACTCGAATAGTCTCTCCGATGACCGCCGCGTCCACCTCATTGCCGCCTACAACCTCGCCGCCACTTTGCCGGGGAGCTTCCAGACGCTTCTCTCTCTCCAGGGGAGGGATTCATCCGACGCTCAGCTTCTGCTTTCTCTACTATCATCTATCTTTCCTCCGCCAAATCGGGAGCTGTTCACGGTGGAGCTCACGGCGGCGCTGCTGGCCAAGGACAAGCTCAATGCGTTCGGAGACCGAGGTGAGGTCGAGCCGAGCCTATGGAATCTATCCCAAAGCCTCGTTCTTCAACCACGATTGTCTCCCCAATGCTTGTAGATTTGATTACGTCAACCAAGGCAGTGCTGACATAGTCATCAGGATGATTCACGATGTTCCGGAGGGGAGGGAGGTGTGCTTGAGTTACTTCCCTGTTAATCATGGTTATTCGAGCCGGCAGAGGACCCTGTCCGAGGACTATGGATTTGTGTGTCAATGTGATCGATACAATGTCGAAGCGAATTGGTCTGACAATGAGGAAGATGCGGTGACGGAGTGGCGTTGGAGAAGATCAAGGAGGAGATGGATTTCCACATGTGTAGTAGACCCAATTGTTGGGGACTCGGGGGACATTAGCTCCTCTGCCGCCGAAAAATGATGGAACTGCTTCGGATGTCATGGAGTGCAATGTGTGTGGAAGCCTTAGGAAAGATGAGGAGATTGGTGGTGGTCATGGACAGAACAGAGTTTCTTTAGATGGCTAGCTAGCCGAGTTGCTCTTTGGTTTGCAGCTGCTTTATGTGGGTATAGCCATCTTCTTGTTGTATGATCCTGTTGCAATGCATTGGCTGTAAGCATACTATGAATTTTGCAATCTTTTGGTTTTGGATGCTTTGGAATTTGGACGAAACTGATTATATAGGCAAACTAACTTTTCTGTGGAATATTTGCTGTTATTCAGATTATGAATGCATTCCTAGCGTAGAGGGAAATACCATAAACCAAACAAAGAGAAGACTGTGATGTACATGAAGGTGCACAAAGCTATTTCATGTGCTATGTATATTGTGACCAACACTAAATTGAAAGAAAAAAGGCATTTTTGCTCTTAACGCTGGGTAGTCTATCGAATAGTACTCGGGAATCACTAATCGTGTTTTGTAATGTAGTGTAGGATATGCTTGGGTGGGAGGGCTTTACTCCTATTTGAGGAAGAGCATACATGAGGTGGAGCAGATACTATTCATCAAATAAGAGGTGTAGTTTCTATTTTTTGTGCAGCGGTGCACAAATATAGCACATTTTTATTATTGTTCATAAATTAACTTTTTAATTAAAATTTTATTCCGATTTCAACCAATACATAGACGACATGTGTTATTGCCGTATGAATAATTAAATAAGATTTTCGGTAAGATTTTTGACCAATGACGAGTTGACACGTGTCACACCGACAGAACATTATCGTGTAAATAATTCTACAAAATTTTCGATAAAATTTTCGACCAATCACGAGACAACACGTGTTAGCACCACGTATCGTTATAAAATCCCTATTTAATATAGGACTTTCTCATTTCCAACCATCAAGGTCTCATACCTCATTTTAAGATGAGACTTCTTGTTTCCAACCATAAGGTCATATACCTTATACCATAAAACTTATAATTTTTATTATATATTTCTTTTAATATTAATGTATACATATTAAAAGAAATAAAAAAAAATTCAGTAAGTGTTACTAATTTTTATTATTTTTTCAATATTTTTTTCTTAATTTAAGAGGAATAGCTATTAAATATATAGGGTATATTAAATATACATTAGTTGTTACCCAACGGGCCTCACCAATTTTAACAAGATTCTATACCTCATATGAGGTTCTATTTTAGAACCCAAAATATAATATAGGACTCAATTTTAAAGTATAGGATTATGATCTTTATGAATTTGAAATAAAATATTTTTCAAAAATTATATTACGAAGTATGAAACCTCTATCATCAAAGATGGTCTTATTAATCATATTTTACTAGTCCTGTGTTAATGGTGGTACGCAAGATGCTTACCACGCCGCCTAACAACTTTGGCAACCGTCCATGGTACGCGGAAGAGGCGGAGCCCACCGGAGATCAAAAAGGATCAATAGTGGGGACCGGTGGAGCACAACCCCCTGTAGCCCTTTCCATCTTGATCGGAGCAACACAAGTGACCCGCGGCCCCACCCGACCCATCCCCGTCACCCCTCGGTCAACGCAAGACCTCATCGCCCCAACCATTGGCAGCTTCAATCCTGGCCCCACACTCCACGCGGATCCCGCATCTTTTTATGCCCTCCCCAACCCTCACATCCCTCTCGTGCTCTACACCATCGAAACTTAAAACGGGACAGCCGAGCGTGGAATTCACAAGTCTATAACGCGAGTGGCCATGGGTTTGGATAAACCCTTGATTTTGACCCACCACTTTTCTAGGTGGACCATCCCACACCACACAGTCCCCACCCAGACCCAATGAACTCGGCCTAATTTTCTTCACGTGTGAGCTCCCCGCACACATGTGGTTCCTGTACGGTCTCAGCCTCTCCATCTTCCTCACTCAGCTCAGTACTACTACCACTACCACTGCAACCATTCCAAAAAGAAACACCATTTCTATGTTCATGATATTCTGGAAAACAAAACGCCCCAAATAAGGCAACCAAATTATCTGAGAACTTTTTATTTGATTCCAATCAGATAGAGAAAAGCATAACAAGATTCTCTAATGGTTAATAACTCAACAAGTTCTTCTTCTACTGGCTTTCTGGGCCTCCGCCGGGTCGGCCCATGAACTGCAACTCCTGCTTGTCGTAAATCTCTAGAGTGAAATCCCTAAGCATCTGAGCTTTGTTGTCGCCACTACCGTCACTATTACTGTTGTTTCCACTGCCACTAGAGCTGACGCTCGGCGCCATTGTCGACGACAACTTCCTCGCCGCCTTGGAACCAATCGTGCTCGTGCTGACGGCCGAGTTCGACATCGCCGGCGACGGAGCGCGCACCTGGACGACGGAGGAAGAAGATACGGGTCGGGTCGCCACCGCCACCGCCGCAGCCATATTGAACACCGGCGTCATGGTCGTTGGAGATATGGCCCATATTTGTGGCTGCTGATCTGCGGCGGCGGCAGCAGTAGCCTGGGGTATCATCCAGAAGGCATTCGCCGGAACCAACATCCCGGCGGCGTTTCCGACTGCCCAAACGGGGACGAGGCCTTGCGGGATGGCTTGGGGAGTTGAGGTGGACGTGGAGGGCCCCACCGGAGCGAGGCCGAACGACTGCGACCGTGATATGGCGGCGGCGTGGCTTAGGTCGACGAAGTCGCTGTTGGAGGGGCGTTTGCGCTTCTTCTTGATCGGAGAAGAGTCTGCGTTGTGGTTGGAGGTGGTGGGGATCTTGAGGGTCCCACCGACGGAGACGGCAATGGCGGGGATGGTGCCTGTTCCGGTGGCTTCCATTATGGCCTGTTCGGCGTGCTCGAGTAGCCACCGCACCGTCTCGCCGTCAGACTTGTGCCCTAGCTCACGTGTCAGCTGGAAGATCCTGGCCGCGCACGTGGCGGGTATACGGATCCTACGGCCCCTCCCGTCCACTTTGGTGTGACGGTCTTTCGTCGACGGCCGCCGCGTCGTCGTGGAAACCACCGTTGTCTTAGGGGGCATTTGCATCTGTTGCGGTTGAGGGTGGGCCCTGTTCGGTTGTGGGTCCGGGTCGATGGGTTCCATCTTGAGCAGCGGCATCCCGCGCAACGGCCCCGTTTCGTCAAAATTCATCAGTTGACTCGAGAAGGTTTCGGCCTCACTGTTGTTCCGAGTCTCCTCCGGGTCGTCGATGCTGGTGCTCAGATCAGAACCACCGCCGCCCCCGCCTCCGTCGCCTTTTTCATCCTCATAATACGACGTCGTCATTTATATTGCCTCCCCCAAAACAAACACTATTGGTTGTTGTATGAAAAACAGTAGCAAAGTGATTAAGGGAGTGATGAAACTCAAGAGGCCTCTCTATCAATCTAATCCATGGAAGAAAGGAGAATAGAAAAACCAAGGAACTGTAAAATAGTAGAGAGAAAAAAATAATATAACGGGAAGAGTGAAAGGAGACGGGGACCCCACCCGAGAGGTGCACAATGTGGGGGCGTGGGGCAGTGGAGCAGACGCGGTGGAGATTGGGGCTACATGTCGAGGGGACCTACCTTGGGTGGGAGATGTGGGCCTTGGGGTCCCCATCTGGGGAAAGAAAATGCTTTTTTGCGCGAGAAATTGGCTAGGGGATCGGCATATTTGGTAAACCAGTGCCTTTACGTGACGACCGAGAGCGTGGCTCCCAAGCGCCCACGGATTTCTCACGTGGCCTTGGTGGACGGTCTTTTGATCAGTTTTCATATTTGGGTTAGTTTTTATAGGCCTGGAAAAAGCAAAGAGCAAAACTACAATCCAAGAAAAAGGCCCAGCCCGGAGCTCCCCATGGTTTGTTCTAGACTAGAGCCCAAAAATAGCAAGACCAAAGCCCAACAGAAGTCCAATACCCCGCACTAAAGCTCAATGTAAATCAAAAATTTTGTTTGATCAATGCCCATAACGAGATCCCGCACTCCAGCATTTATTGAATGAATATTCTTTATATTCTAATTCAATCAGTTATCTAATTAATATCAATATTCAATAAATCTCATAATAATCACTAGAAAATTAACAAGATTTAGCCAACATCATTAATAATGAGCACGTTTTTTTCTTGTGTATTGTTAAAATAAGTGAAAGCCGACGTGCTAAAATTGAAGCCAAATGTTGCACTTTCCTTCAATGGTTGGACTTAACAGGCTCACGTGCAAACATTTAAGTCCAATTATTGGATGAAAACACATATATAAATAGATAGTGATTCTTGCACTTATCATTAGTAATGAACGTGTTTTTTTCCTCGTGCATTGTTAAAATAAGTGAAAGCCGTCGTGCTAGAATTGAAGCCAAATGTAGCCATTTCCATCAATGATTGAACTTAACAGGCTCAAGTGCAAACATTGGGAACATATATAAGTGGGTAGTGATTCTTGTGCTTGACTAGGTTTCTCACAACACCTTTTTTTTGTGCTCTATTTTGATATATATTTCCCACAACAAATTTGGAAAACATATAAACTCTAGTCATGGATCAAGATCTAAATGATTTGCCAAAAGAAGGGTTGGGAATTGACTTAAATAGTTTGCCAAATGAAGGTTCAAAATTTAACATAAATGACTTGGCAAACGAAGAATTGCAACTTCATCAAACTAATGTGAGGTATGAAACATGGCTGCATGTGCAAAGTCAATGTATTTCAGAACCCAGTCTTTTTCAATATATTATGTAACTCAATTTTAATTAATTCTAATAGCTTATGTTTCGTTTTGTAATTTTTATGATGTTCAAATTACCAACAGTGAAAGTGTTCGAGGGATAGTGAACCAAAGCAAATTATCTCGCGAAATAGTTATCCAATACAGTCACTTAAGTCAAAAGAAAGCAGCTAAAGAACTCGGATTTTCTACAACTACTTTCCAGAGAATATGTAAGGCATTGGGCATTCAGTGGGAAGTGCACTAGACCAAATTACCTCGTGAAATGGTGCTCCAATACAGAAACTTAACTCAAAGGGAAGCAGCCAAAGAACTCAGAGTTTCTAGAACTACTTTACAGTCAAGATGTAGGAAATTGGGCATTGAGTGGCGTAAATTAGAGAAATAAAATTTAATTTGAATAATGTTGCGTATGACTATAAGATGCATGATAGTATTTTTATTTTTATTTTCTTTAAGTTTATTTTTTATCTTTAAATAATAATAATAATAATAATAATAATAATAATAATAATAATAATAATAATAATAATAATAATACCAAAGTTTATATGAGACACATGTGGACTTTTATGGATTGATGTTAACTGCAAAAAAATAAAGAATATAGGTAAGCATTGATCCCATATTTTTAGGTTTTCATCAAGAAAAATTAGTTATTAAGGTTTAAATCCCCGTGCCAACCTAATCAGCGGCCTATCTTCTCAGCCAGATCCAATCCAACCTATTTTCACCTGTGAAGGACTCGGTAGTTCTCTCAAATTGTATTACCTTTTAGTCTTCCATAGTGGAAGATATGGAAAAGGCAATATCTTTATAGTGGTTTTCATATGTTTCTTTCTAATTTCATCTTTTTCGCCCACCAAGTTAGTGCATGGTCTACTCGATCGCCAACATATGATGACAAAGCCCACACTATACCTCTCTTCTTAAATCGATCCCTCAGAGTTCCGACGTCAAAGTACTAGCTCTAATAATTAATGTCAGACCAGTACTCAAGACCAAAGCCCTGCTAAGAAAATAATCACTTAACGAGCTCATGAAACATGGCCCTAAGACAGACTCCATGCTTGCATGTCGCAAATTGAGTTTCATATCGAAATGCAATCCCACTATGGAATCTCTGGTGGGGCGCCTAGGGAGGCTGCAGAGGTTTCCATGGAGGATACTGTCAAGCTCGGCTCTGATCTAAAAAATACGAGTGCAAGTGTGGTTTAGCTTGCGATGGTCACCAAAGCTATATAATTGCAATTCTCAAATTTAGAGATTATTGATGTTAAGTGTGAGAAATAAGCTTCTACCTCATGACTCATAATTCGAGATTTTTACCATCTCTAAAATGAACCTTTTACTTGAAAAAAATATATAATTCGTGCAATCACTACTGCATACAACCATCTCTAAAATGAACCTTTTACTTGAAAAAAATAATAATTTGTGCAATAACTACTACATACAACATCAATCATAAAGTTGGAAAAATATTGAAAACTTTAAACAAACTCTCCGATCCACTTTTAAAGTTTAAAGTTCAGTTTTTAGATCCACTTATATGAAGTGTTCGATTTTTGAATGGAGTTTCTTGAATTACGAACTTGTGTATAATTATGAAGAAAAGTTTAGTTAAAAGGCTGAGTATTTAGCTGCTCAAAAAAAAACAAAAAGTTTGCTTTACATTGAAATCAAAATATATCTAGTCAAATAGAACAAAAGCGTTTGAGAAATTTCTAGTCTATTGAACAATCCCGAATTGGGTATATATACAAGTATACCTACAGTTCTAGAATGAAACTACTTACACCTAATCAATTGCAGAATTATACTTAATCACAGATATACCTCCTAAAAATACAAGGAGTGTGACTCACTCCAACACTCATACTCAAATTAGAGCATATAAGTCTCGAATTTTTAACTTTTAAAGTGAGTCACTGAAGATCCTTGACGAAACAACTTTGGTAGGGATGTCAGCTAATTTCTCTTTTGAATGAACAAATGGGAATAATATAATAAGAGCATCTAGATTCTCCTCGATCAAGTGTCTATCAATCTCTGCATGCTTCGGCCGGTCATGTTGAACATGGTTATATACAATTTCAACTACAATAGTGTTGTCACAATAAAGTGGCATTGGCCGTTTTTGCTTGAAATCCAAATCCCTTAAAAATTATCACAACGATAATAACTCACAAACTACTTGAGTCATACCTCTATATTTAGCTTTAGCACTAGAATGGGCCACGATATTCTTCTTCTTGCTCCTCTAAGTGACTAGATTTCCACAAACAAATGTAAAGAATCAAGAAGTAGAATGTTTGTCAGTAATGTTCCCTGCCCAATCTACATCAGTGTAGCCTCTAGTCCCCAAATCTCCATGTTTATGAAAAACAAGCCCTTTACCAGGAGCGGACTTCAAGTACCTCAAGATTCTTATCACAACATTCATATGATCTTCACTAGGATTATGCATATACTGGCTCACCAAACTAACAACATAAGCAATATCAGGTCTAGTGTGTGACAAGTAACATAACCTCCCAATTAACATATGATACCAAGATTTGTTTGTAGGAACTTGATCAGGACACTCTGCAATTTGATGGTTCCCTTTTATAGGTATATCAACCGGTTTACAGTCTAGCATACCAATTTCTACTAACAGATCTAGAACATACTTCATTTGACTCAGCATGATACAGTCCTTGTTCTGGGCTACCTCAATTCCCAAGAAATATTTCATGTTCCCAAGGTCCTTCATCTCTAATTCACAAGATATCTGATCTCGCAACCTCTTGATCTCATTAGTGTCATCACCTGTCACAACCATGTCATCGACATAAATGATCAACGCAATCAGCTTACCATGTTAGTGCTTCAGAAACAAAGTATGATTTGAATTGCTCTGTTTATACCCAATCTTCTTCACGAAAGTTGTGAACCTTCCAAACTAAGCTCTCAGAGTCTGTTTCAATAAATACAAAGACATCATTAATTTGCACACTATCTTCTCACCTGTAGAAGTACTATATCTTGAAGAGAAATTCATGTAAATTTCTTCATACAAATCTTTATGAAGAAAGACATTCTTCACATCAAACTATTGTAAGGGTCAATCCAGATTAGCTGCCAAAGACATGAGGAATCAAATAGTATTGATCTTTGCCTCTAGTACAAATGTCTCATCATAATCCACTCCATATTTCTAAGTGTATCCTTTTGCAACCAACCTTGCCTTATATCTGCCAACTGAGTCATCTGTATTATGTTTTACAGTATAAACTCATCTACACCCAACGGTCTTCTTTCCAGATAGTAATGGTACCATGTCCCAAGTATCATTCTTGTTGAGAGCATCCATCTCAATCTCCATTGCCATTGCCCAATTTTCCTGCTTGATCATTGATTACATCATGCACTTTACTAGGAAGAGACACAACAGATAATTAATTCACAAAGTCTACATAGGGCTTAAACAGTCTATGGATTGACACATATATAGCTACAAGATACTTGACTTTAGCTGACAAGAGAGGCTTATATTTATTTTAAGGTTGACCACGGGTTGACCTAGAAGGCAAGACTCTACCAGACTCAGGCATACTAGAACTTGACAAAGAAACACTACTACATGCCTTAGGTGACGACAGACCAGGCGAGATCATTGATGAAGAGGGAGAAACTGGACTTGCATGTACACCTTCAACAATTGGCAACTTATTACTGACTAATTCTCTTACTTTCGACGTGTCAGACACTTGTTTGACATGTCAGACACTTTCAGAACTTAGAACAAACCCATCACTTGCTGCCTGAGTATTTTCAACAAGTTGAAACATACCTTCGATGGGTCGAGGAACAAATGCGAGAGGGTCCAGAGTGCCTCCTTTGACAGGTCGAGTATATGTCTCGATGGGTCAAACTAGATCTTCATAAATGGGAACTGCCTGAGAACACCCTTTGACCGATCGAGTCTCCCTCTCGAAGTGTCAAAGCTCACCTTTTGTGAGATTCTGGACATGATTTTTGCCGAGTTGAGGCCCCTCCTCAATGAGTCGAACATCACTTTCGGCTAGGGTACCTCCAATTAGAACACTAATGTCCGGTTCTCTAAATTGGTCCTCAAAAAACATATTCTTCTCCTCCTCTCTCAAATTCACTGTGGAAAAGCATTAGCACAAGTTTTCACTAACGATAACGTCCATAGTGACATAAAACCTTTGAGATGGGGGATGATATCACTTGTATCCTTTCTTATGAGAGCCATAGCCAACAAACACACACTTGAGAGCATGAGCTACCAACTTAGATCTCTGATTCTTGTGAAGTTGAACATAGACCACACAACCAAAGACACGAGCATGATGTTCGGTGAGAGATGAGATGACAACATATTTAGACAATATCTCAAATGGAACATAGTTCTGAAGAGTTGCATATGGTAGGCGATTAATGAGTTGAGAGGCACACAACATAACTTCTCGCTATATATATTTGGGCATGTTGGCACTGAGTAAGAGAGTTTTTCCCATGTCCAAGAGGTGATGATTATTTCTTTCAGAAACTTCATTCTGCTCCAGTGTCTAAGGACAAGTAGTTTGATGAATAATTTCATAATGCTGAAAATAGTCTTGAAAAGAGTGGTCGACAAACTCCCATCCATTGTCAGATCGAAATATTTTCATACAAGCATACTATTGAGTTCAGATGAGACTATGAAAACCAATGAAGGCAGAACACACGACACCCTTCTTTTTCAGCAATACAACCCATGTTAATCTTGTAAAGTCATCAATAAATAAAACAAAGTATTTCATTCCTGTCAATGTTGAATTTTTCGAAGGCCCTCATACATCAGAATGAATCAACTCAAACGATGCTGAACTAGAAGACAAACAAGGAGAATTACTAGAGTTATGGCTCTTAGCAAAAACACAAGTTCCACAATGGAGACTTGACTCCTTTATTCCCAAAAACAAGAATGACATATATTTCTTCATGACCTCAAAAGATGGATGATCCAATCAACAATGCCAAAGCCAGATTGCCTTTACTCTATTCGAACTCAATGTCAGGGCAACATTTTGTGACGACGCTCATGCTTCCCCATTGTACATGCAATCCAAGTAGAATAGTCTGCCCCTCAGATCTCCTTTGCCTCTTATTGCCTGAGATTTCAGATCCCGAAAGACCACATATATAGGGAAAAAACTACATAGTATTTGTTTTGTGAATTTAACTCAGAGACAGATAATAAGTGAAAAGATAAAGAAGGAACATAAATGATATTATGTAACAATATAGTTGAAGTAAATTGGATTGACCATATACCTAACACTGAGAAAGACACGCCATTATCATTAGACACTTCAGGTATGGGAGATGAAGACAGACTCGAAAACAAGAACTTATCAATGGTTATATGATCAGACGTACTATAATCAATTATTCATATATCACCACTAGTAAAGCCAGAAATTTTTAATGCAATATCATTTTTACCTCTTTTCTCCTGTGAACAAATACCTGTAGTGAGATATTGCCCTTCTACTCCATAGAAATTAAGTTCTTGAACCAGCTTAACGACAGCCTTGCTATCGCGACTCCCTATCTTAGGTGCCTCCCTGATTTAATTCCTGAGGACACGAGTTCTTGTAGTGTCCAAACTCCTTACAATAGAAGCATTGCACCTTACTTAGGGCTGGTCCACAAGGAGGTGGGATTCGAAGTTGACTGTCTCTTGATTCTTGAGATTCTAACCTTGTTGAGGCTTAGATTAGATTGTGAGTCTGGACACTTCGGTGTGTAACTCCTTTGCACTAGACTGATTGGACCCATCCTTGCAAACATATGCATAAATTTGTTCCAGAGTTGGTGGTGTGGCTTGTTGCAGTAGTTCTTCCTTGACACTAGCAAATTTTGAATCCAATCCCTTTAGGAAGATATGGACTCTCATCTTGTCTTTGGACTTGTTCTGTGAAGTAATATCCAAGTCACACACCGTAGGGTTTAAGTCTCTTTCATCCAATTCTTGCCATATAGCTTTCAGATTTGCGTAATAATCCTCAAGAGGTTGGTCGTTCTGAGTAGTTGTGCATGCTTGGCATGTTAACTCGTGTACCCTTAGAGAGAGTCACTTTCATCATGGTACGTGGTCTCAACAACATCTCATATTGCCTTTGGAGAATAATAGCCAGAAAATAAAAGCATGACAGGTCTTGTCATAGATTTTAGGAGAATCTTCATTGTATTGGAATTCGCAGAATCCCACAATGCTTGAGGTTTGTCGACAGCTTCAGATTGTGATAGAGTTCCAGCAACATATTCCCACTTGTCAACACCTCCAAGATGCATCTTCATCAGTCTTCTCCATAACGGATAATTGGTGCCATTAAGTTTGACTCCAAAACCTGTGCTCTCATTCTGAAGAGCCATCAGTTGTTACAGATGACTTCAGGTTGTTCTCCAAGAAGTGCAAGATCCATTGCAAACAAGTTCTTGATCAGATAACAGAAAATGAAAGAGGATCAGGACAAATTTGACAGGCTTCGACGGGTAGAGAAATTCTTTCGACGCGTCAAACAAATTAGGTCAGGACATATTCACAGAGAAAAAATAGGGTCATATTTCTAAGATTACTAGGATCAACTTAGGCTCTGATGCCAAGTCAAATAGAACACAAGTGTTTGAGAAATTTTCCGATATATTGATCAATCCCGAATTGGGTATCTATGCAAGCACACTTACAGTTCTAGAAGGAAATTACTTACACCTAATCAATTACAGAATCTTACTTAATTATAGAATATACACCTCATAAATATACAAGGAGTATGACTTACTCCAACATATCTCTTAAAACAAAAGGTTTAATTATCGGTCTTAAAATGTGAGATTATTTTTTTGATTTACATTCAAGCTACTGAGCTTAATTACTATAGATCATTCACATATTACACTGTTGTTGGTAGCTTTAGATGAAAAACTGGTTGAATGCAATGTTACTTGTTAGTAATATACTTGTTCACCGTAAACCAATCTCATATATACAAATTCAAATGACATATAAATATACTTTTTTTCTTGCTTATGTGCTTGCCAAGATAGTTCAAGGTTATCATCATTACCTGATAGTTCAATGTCACTTTTTTCTTTAAAGGTCGATAAAATTCATTATAAGGTGATAGTAGTACAAAGATTTCATCAAATTACTTGGCTCGATAAAGCGACGTCCCACATATACCACTATATTAGACATGCATTTTCAATTCCAAAGCCTAGATTAGCAAACAAGGATAGTACTGGATTAATCAAAAATTCAGTTGCACCATCCCTTAAATAGTTAGGAACCATTTCTATCCAAGGGGCATAGTCAGGTTAGGGGTTTCATCTGTAACCTGGCCCATCGAAGCCCATTTCCTCCTCAATAAGCGTCGCAGCACCAATATCCCACTTGGTCATGTAGAAGCATTACTCTGATTCTCTCGAAGAAGGCTTTTTTGTTAGCATCAAGTAGTAAGCTTAGAACTTGACGGGTTATACAGAACTTGCCTCCCTTCCATCTTTGGTCATGGTCCTCTTCTCGTGGCACTCTCCAAACTAGATGGCCTCCACTGTTTCCTAGATCTTCCAGATTCTAGCAAGATTGCTAGTGGCTCTCCCGAATCCTGCGTAGTTGCCTCAAGAACCTACAGTACCCTCAATTGATCAGTAGGTGACACATCTGTAGTCACCTATTCAACCCAACTATCAACTACCTCCTCCTCGTGGTTGCCTTCACCACCACCTTCACCCTTAAACACCACATTGCCCGGTTCCAATCTTCAAACAACTTCCTCGATCAGTCTTGGCTGCCCTATCGGCTTCTGCCTTAGCTTCCATCTTCCCACATTGTATATGACATTCTTCCACATTTTGGTCAAACCTCCCACAACTCAAACATTAACCTTTTAAAGTGAGGTATTCAATTTTACAAATAATCCATGCCTTAGGTCTAAGCCTAAGACTTGCCTTTGCCTCAAGATGCTGTTGTAAGTCCACCTTCCCCAAAAGGCAGATCTCCTTGCTAACCCGCAGTCGATTCTTATCATAGTCGACATATCACCAAACAATTTCTCAATGTTCGCCATCACTCTGCTATCATCACCTCGACATCTAAGTCACCATCAACTACATTCACTCGCGCCCATACCTTCACATTTGCTACTGGAATAGACTGAACGGATGCAAGACCATCAAACTGCTCTACCATGACTGTGACATCCTCGAAAACCCAAGGGCCCCACTCCACCGCTCTCTAAAGATCCACTTCTCCTTGAATCTCCCCATGAAACAATCATGAGTGCAATGTTAGATGCTTATAGCACTTAGTCCTGCAAAGTTATGCCAAAGATGAATCATCCGATGCTTGAGAGACTTAGCCCTTACCATTGACAAGACTGCCGGAGAAATAATTCGGATAACGACAAACTCGAAATCGTCGTCTTCCTCCTTCGCCCCACTAGAGATATTGCATTCCAACAAAAGACCGCCTGAGCTAGGCATGAACAACATTGTTGGAGTCTTACCTCACTCTGGATCCCACATACAAGAACACCAACTGAAAGTTAACAATGGGAGGATTCGAAAGCTATAATCATAATAGAAATCAAGGTAGATAATACTCATAATAGAGATCGGAGAGGAAGAAGAACCTTTTGACGGCTAGGGTTGTATAAAAATAGGAATAATTGGGAGGAGAGAGAACATAGAGAAAGAGAAGGCTTCGAAAACCACGTAACCTACGGTCGCTGAAACTTCATCATCACTATACTAGTTAGTTCTAAACAATGTTCGAACATTTTCTTTCTAAGATCTCATGTCTAGGCGGTGAGCGGGGATTAACAGTTCCGACTAAAAATGTCTATTTAGACTGATTAATTTGTCTAAATTTAGCTAGATGTCCGCCTAAACTCTCTGCTTAAATCCCTAAGCGCTTGTTCTCTTCCTCTCCGCTCGACTAGAGCCAAGCTATTTTATAACATTGATTTTAAACATAGCTTCTTAATTGGACCGTCCTCCCAAAAGCAAACGTTTTTTTATTTTGTGTTTTACTTTGATAGATCTTACAAGAATTTCATTAATATGTTTATTAGTTTGCAGAGAAAACACTGCAACATTCGAGAACTTAGTGATCGAATTGCTCACCATGCCATCAACAGCCTTACAGCCCCCTAGCCAATCATTCATATTTCACTTTCTAGGCGGTAAGTGTTTCTTTACTCAGAGAGACTTGCACATCGGTACAGTGGACAAAGCACCAAAGATATTTTTTTTTAAAAGGTGTTAGAACATGACATGCATGTATTGTACCTATATGCATTTTGTAATAAACTTGCTCGCGATCGATGGGTTATTTTGTAGGGTAATGGTTTTGGTAACCGACCAGCTAGTTAGTTCTTTAAACTGCCCCAAGTCCCCAACCTTGCACGTAAGGACATGCTTTCCGAATCATGCACTAAGATCACGTCACTATGGTGTGGCTGTAAATCAGCACACACTATGAATCAATACCCAACTTCATTGTCTTAAGCGGAACGAGATGAAACATCTCATAACAATGATAACATGATCAGTAACGAATTCAGGATTAAATTATAGAGTCGGTTAAATACGATGATCACGGGATTCCGTCAACCACGACCCTTCAACCTTAATTTGATCGATTGCGTAATGCCCTAACTGACGAGATGAAGAAGATTCGAGTACTAGAGGAGTTGAGGATCGACGTCACGGACGGCGTTCATGGAAACAGCATGGCGTTTACCTAATTCTCGTTGTGAGTGGCATGCATGATGGCATGATGCATCGTCATATATAGGCATGTGATTATTATTGCTTAGACGGTGGAAAAGGAGCATCTAGTGCTCGTCGATCATCCTCGTATCCAAAATCCGCGTTTGACAGTCTGAAAAGCTAGTATGCAAAACTGCAAATCCTATCTGGCCTTTTAACTCGTTTCTTCGTAGGCGCTTTAGCAATTAATAATACACACACACATATATATATATATATAAAATCTTATCAAGAACGGAACTTCAGTTTAATAAGTTTTGATTTTACAAAATTGATAATGTTTACAAAAAAATCAGCTCAATCACAGATAATTTGAACATTTGATCCTCATATTCAACTTCTAATAAATATAGTTCATCGATATAGTTTAAAAATTTAATGTTATATACAGTAAAATCTTTATAAATGAATAACTTCGGGACCGAAAAAAATTAATACTTTAATGAGATTATTATTTTATCCATAAATGAATAATTTATTAATTTATCGATAAATGAATAATTTATTATTTTATTGATAATTTTTTATATTTTCTAGTTAAATTATATTTATTAAGAAGATTTGTTTATATCTCTTATTCCTCGTCGATCAGGTACTTTTTACTTAATCTCCAAGTTTACTACCTTGAATAACTTTTTGCTATAAAATGAAAAAATATACTAAGTGTGGTGCACACATTACAAAAAATCAATGACGAAGTTAAATTTGGTGTAGATGCGAAGAAGAAATAGGCTACAATAAAATTTTCTTTTAAGAAATAGCTTAACTGATAGAGAAAATTGAAATTTACAGCTGAAAATTTTATTTTTTATGGAACTCTTTAAATTATAATAATATTTTTAATATATTTTTCAATGAATTATTACTTTATATATTCGAGGGACCTAAGAAAATTAGAAAAAAATTATTATCTTATGCATTTAACAAGGTTGCTAGTAATATAAACTGATTCCGAATCAAGACCGAGAAAAAATATTACTTTAATAAAATTATTAATTTATTAAAATTCTACTGCATGTAAAAGATAATTTTAGTATATTCCGATTGGATTCCTTTCCTTGTTTCGCATTACCTTCCTCTTCGACCATCGGTCACTTGATGAGAAAGAAGCACCACTGAATGTTGAATAGTTCAGTTCAAAAAAAAAATGCTGAATGGTGACAAGACCTAAACTCTATAGCCAAGAAAAGAAAAGGTTCGATAATGGTGGACGCGCAAGCAAGCTAGCTAGCCTGTCCTTTATAGCAGCACGTAGATTCCCAACATGCACCACCTGCCGCAATTGCTCATGCAACGGCATAAAAGCTTATGTTTTGCAATGGAAATCAAAATGTAATAAGTTTTGACATACCTTTTGTTGGTAAAGCAAACTCTCATTTATCACACTATTGAATCTAGTTTTTGATTGATCATGCCATATTAAGATCAATTGTATGTAAAGAGCTTCGCAAAAAAGAAGAAAATAAATACAATTTTGTAAAGAGTTTATGATCAATACATACTCTATGTTCTTCATGGACATGTGTTAGCTAGATCAATGTACTCCATCCGATATGTTATTTGACTTATGGACATAGACCATCTATATAATTCACCAAATTTTCTGCTAAATTTAGCCTGCAATTGCAAACCTGATAAATATTTCTTCCTTTCCTAGCTTTACTCTATTATCCCTTTTTTTTTCGATATTGGATACTCTATCAATTAACATATCAATGGAAGTGAGGCTTTTCCTAAAGACAGCCGCCATGTCAGTGATCAGCCTTCAATAACTAGTATGTTGCATAACATTAGATCCAACATCTTTTGTTGGAAACGTTAGATACCATGTAGTGTATATAGGACAATATCTATAGAACAAAAATCTGGAAAATCTAAAACATGCGTCCATTACTATATATCCTATTATTCTTCCTCCATCCAAAAATAAAAATAAAAGAATAAAAATAAGAGTGAAAAGTAGTGCGAGCCCATGCCGGGGCATGAAAGCAAACAAAATATCTAAGGCCGGGGGTGGTGTCTGGTGGCCAAAGCTAAACCCCCCAATGCAATTTTATGCTTCTAAAGATTGCGGCGCACCACGATGCGACTCGCACCAGTGAGAGAGCATTGTAGCCCGTCAGCTCCACCACCACGTACCATCAGATATTTCAACACCCCCGGGAAACCGTACAACTCCAAACACCAAAGGCCCAACCACAACCCGCCACGTAAGTTCTGGTTCGATACCGACTTGGATAAGTTGGATTTACTCATTTACGTACGTAGTAACAGTAGTGAACTGGGATTATAGTCTTAAGGTCGAGAAAGGTTAGGGTTAAAACTGGGAAAACCAAAATCCTATACCAAAAACATGCACCAAATATCTGTTACGACACGACGCTTACCCAATTATATAAGAAAACCCAAATATAATAAGGGGCATCTAATCGGATGAAAACTTTTTAACGATGAAAGATTTAATGAGTAATTTTTATAAAATTATCGTTAGAGTATTTTTTGATAATATTTTTATAAAATTAATTGTTAGATGTTTAAATATTGATGAGTAGATCATTTTTATATATTTTTATTCAAATTGGAAATCGCTAAAGTATTAAATAAGATCAAATTAATAGACGAATATAAACTGTCAAACATATACCGTTTATGTTCATAAATGATAAATCTTAATTATGAATTATTTAACGATTTTTAATTTTTGTAAAATTTTACGATAAGTGATGTATTGATTATTATCTATCTAACAAAAAATTATCAAAAGGGATTTTAATAGAAAATTTAAGTAAGCAGCCAGAAACAGAGAAAAACCAGACACCAGATACAGATAGAGATATAGAAAGAGAAGTGCTTCTTCTCCCCATAAATTCCTGGCCTCTCAAAATAAATACAAAGACCAAAAAAAAGCACAGCAAATGTAGATACAACAAATAAATCTATTTCTTTTCTCAGCAGCCAAAAGGAGACAGAGGAAGAAGAACAAGAAGAAGAAGCAGATAGAGTTGCTTCATTTCAATCCCTTCCTCTCCTTTTTCCTGCCCTCCCTAATCAGGTTCGTTCTTTTAGGTTTTGTTCATTCTCTCAAATATGTCCGTACATTTGATTTAACATGAGGTTTTTGTAATATTTTTGATACACAACAGATTAGGGAGATGGCGTTATATGAGCCTATACAAGGCCACGAAGTAGAAGAAGAAGTCGATGAGGAGCAAGGAATAATAATAATAAAGGCCACAGATTCCGTCATCAACAAGAACCACCACGACGAGGATGTCGTCGAGATGTCGACGACAGCGGCGGCCCATGTTTATAAGTCGAGATCGTCATCCGCCCTGAACTGCGCCACCGCGTACAGCCACGCCGCCGTTGCCGACGCGGCCTCGTCATTGCCTTGTTCCGTTAACAGTTCCCGCCACCACCTCGGGCAGCAGCAACAACAACGCCTTGTTTCGCTCGACGTCTTTCGTGGGCTTACGGTTGTGGTAATGTCTCTTTTGCCCTTGTCTTTCGTGGGTTGTTAATCGTCGTACTCTTTCTCTCTCTAAAGAGTTTTTTGATTAACAAACTTTTACCGGCGAATATGTCGCCGCTTTAAACTCGTAAATCTCGTTTCGCTTATCCGACGTCGTTTTCGTTTCCCTCCTCTCTTTTTTTCTTTTCTTTTTTGTTTGTTTTGTGTAATAGTGTTGCATGGATTTATTATGAATAGTCAAAATCTATGAAAATATTTATCGATGATTATGTTCTTTCCTTTGATGCGAAGTCAACGTATAATAAATTATATTCTCTTTTCGTTTAGATTTAATTTTTGATGTTTTAGATGTTAGAAAAGAAATTTCACTTGTAACCAAAAAAAAAGAACAGAAATTTCACTACACAAAATTTGGACGCTTTACTTCAAAGGAAATGGAAAGCTTAGTAATGGGTGTGGCACCAAACTTCTGGTTGCTACTATTATGGATCCATGTTGCCCACACAGCAAGCAATCTGGTTGTGCTGACATGATGGCCTGCTGCACTATCTGAACTGACATTGAATCATGGGTCATTTTCTGGTCATGATCATATTTATTTGTTTCTTCTTGAGGAATGTGGTGAAGGGGCATCACGGTGCTCCTCAATATTTACATTAACTGCATAGGGAGGTCAGAGTTATTAGTCAGTCAGGTAGTCAATGAAACCTGCTAGGTGTTACAGACACTCATGGAGCTTGCATTGGAATTGCCAGGAAGTCTTGTCGTTGGCATTTAACACTAGCCTTCACTTTGAAGCCAGTGCATGCAAGCAATAGAGTTATTCTTTTATATACAAACGAACACATCCTGTTTAAGATGTTGTATTGGAAGTGGTTAAGAAACTATAGGGTTTAGGGTTTAGGTGTCAGCTTGATTGAGCCTTCAGCATTTATAAAATCTTTATGATTGTCAATTCATAAAAGATGTATGATTGTCTAGAGAAGGTTTTGAAATGACTAATAAGTGCTTCTGTAATCTACAAACACATATGTACAACAAGGTTTCAATGTGCCTTCATAGTTTCTTTTGGGGGTGACACTTACATGATTACTTATCCAAATTGTGCATGATGATGCAGCTGATGATACTAGTAGATGATGTTGGTGGACTAGTGCCCGCAATTAACCATGCACCCTGGGATGGATTGACCCTTGCAGATTTAGTCATGCCATTTTTCCTCTTTATGGTTGGTGTTTCACTTTCACTCGTCTACAAGGTAGGTGCCTATGTATTTCTTTCTCCTCACAGCTTATTCCTTCAATTTGCCTCCACCTAGCTGTACACTGTTCAATCCTTTAATACTTTTCATTCTTGAATATTTGTGTACAGAAATTGTCCTGCAGAGGCATTGCAACTAGAAAAGCAATATTGAGGGGGATGAAGCTTATAGCATTAGGCATTTTTCTTCAAGGTGGCTTTTTCCATGGAATTAAGGAACTAACCTTTGGGGTTGATATTACAAAGATGAGATGGATGGGGATTCTACAGGTATATATTTTTAGAGTTAATGTCCAGTTTTTGTTCTTATTTTGCTGTACATAGCAAAGTATAACATACCATTTGTTTCCCACAGAGAATTGGAATAGGATATCTAGTAGCTGCATTGTGCGAGATTTGGCTAAAGGGTCATGGTACTGTAACTGCAGGATCATCTCTGTTCAGGAAATACAAGTTTCAGTTGTAAGTAGTATCTAAATGGTCTAATTTTCATGTTTCATTTCTTACCATATTTATATGCTTAGTTTCCTATGTCAATGATCTCTTTGTCAGGATTGTGGCATCCATGTTAACTGTGACATATTTATCACTGTCATACTGCTTGCGTGTTCCCGATTGGGAGTACCAGATTCCTACAGGAACCTCTTCTGCACCAAAAACATTTTTTGTAAGCTATATTTTTCAGATTTTGTGCTTGTAACCAACTTGTTAGAAATTATTCCAGAAATCTGAATTGATTTTTACTATCTTAAAGATGAAATGTGGAGTAAGGGGTGACACAGGACCGGCATGTAATGCTGTTGGGATGATTGATCGTAAGTTATTGGGTCTTCAGCATTTATACGGAAGACCAATCTATTCAAGAACAGAGGTGCCTACCTTTTTCTTTAGTTTGTTCTGACTACTTTGGTCGTTCATCTTGGTCTTTGCTAATAAAGTTTGATTTGTTTCTTGTAAACAGCAATGCAGTATGAACTCCCCAGATTATGGTCCATTACCTGATGATGCTCCTTCTTGGTGCCAAGCCCCTTTTGACCCTGAAGGAATTTTAAGCTCACTGATGGCCATTGTTACCTGCTTGGTTGGACTGCACTATGGTCACGTTGTCAACCATTTTAAAGATCACCGAAACAGAGTTCTGCACTGGACTATTTCATCCACGACTCTTGTAGTCTTAGGCCTTGCCTTGGACTTATTTGGTAAGCACCTTCTTTTCAGCTGTTTTGTTTATTGTAGCCACCTTCGAAGTTACTACCTATATTATGACACTAAATCTTCTGCTTCCCTCGTTCTCACTTTTCAGGCATGCATATAAACAAGGCTTTATACTCCTTCAGTTATACATGTATAACAGCTGGTGCTGCCGGCATTATCTTTGCTGGAATTTACTTAATGGTAAGAACATTTCGTGTTGTTTACTGTCAATTCACAGTTTATCTTGATTTTCTCATTTGACTTGAGGAGTTGGTTGTTACTGCAGGTGGAGGTTTGTGGCTGCCGGCGTCCAACTATTGTGATGGAGTGGATGGGGAAACATGCATTGGCGATTTTCGTTCTTGTGGCTTGCAATCTCTTGCCAGTTATCGTTCATGGATTCTATTGGGGCAAGCCTCAGAACAACACTGTAAGCTCCTTTCTGTTCTCTTGTGTCAAAAGTTACTTCCACTTACCTAGTAATGCACTTGAATCTGATAATCCACATCACCTCTTGCAGCTCACATTAATCGGAATTGGAAAAAAATGAGCTGATGTTAAAGCTAGTTGCTTGGGATATACGAGTTTAACAGTTGGACTAATTTTGTTGCATTTGGAGACAATGAAAGACAATTCGGAGATTGGTCTTTTATTAGAGGCGAGGACACAGTCTCTCTTTCTCCATCTCTTCCGTGTATGCATAAGAACTTCTGTACATAAAATGGCGTTGGCCTGTCCTTTTGTTAATCAGGCTTACATGAAAAGGAAATACATGGAGAGAATTGAAAATGCTTTGCTGTGTCTGTAAATAGGATGTGTTTCAAGATCAAGACACATCGATTACTTTCGCGATTATAACAAATCCTGTGTTTCTGTGGCCACATCGAACATGTATAACCCCAGCTAGTCTTAGTCATTGGTGTAATGGACCAAAAACTATAATGCAAGTTTAGTATATAGGAATAAGTTCTTTTAAAAGGTCTGAGACCTGAACAAGTTCATGTTTCAAATGCTGGTATAAATATCTGTTCAACAGAAGGTTAGATCTTGCACCGAATCAAGCAAACATTAAGAAATCATTCAAATGGGAGGACAAAATCACTCTAGGAAAGAAACCACTGAACACAAACAAAGAAAACTGAGATCATCATGAATAATTGGTAAGCATGCATACAATGCAACTAAGAATGAAAGAAAATTTAATGGTTGATGGAAAATTGGAATTGGAGGATGAATGCTTTGGAGGAGGCGGTGCTGGAACAACAATGAAGGTGGTGGGAGAACAGCCGCCCGGTGGATGGTAGTAGGGATATATGGAGTATCCAGTCTGAGCTACAGTGAAGACAAAGAGGAAGACAGCAGCAATGAAAGAGATAACAGCCCATGGATTTCTGAAGTAAGTGTGAATGAGATTGGTGCGCCACTCATTCCATGGCTTTTTGCAGTAGTGATGCACCCTCTTGTGAACAATTTGGAGGCTGCTATCCGGGTCCTGTGTCACATCGTTTGATAGGGAGTTGAACAGTTTGGGCCACAGCTTTGTCACTCCCCAAAGCATTTTGGATGATCCCTTTGGAGTGCAAGAGGGCGACATCCCTAGCATTGTCTATGATGTTGTCCATGAAGAGTAAATAAGATGTCACCTCATTTCCTGCTCCTACATGGAATCTCTCGAAGGCCATCAGATTCAAGAATGTGGACTCGGTGGTGTCATCCACAACAACTACAGGGAGCCTCAGCACTCCCCTGCGGAATGTGATGTCTTTGAGGCTTGTGGTTTTACTTATCTAGAATCTGATTCCAGCTTCATTTAGCTCTGTTGCAGACCAGACGATCTCATCATCGCGCTCCATGGACCGTACTTTGTGGCGAACAACGTTTGGATCAGGTTCATGCTGAAGCAGACTCTTCCTGTAGACGTCCAATACATGCACACACTTGCCCATGTTTGGAGAAACATTGCAGGAACACAGGGACTTGATTATGGAGTCTCGTTCTGGTGGTCAATGAATTTTGTGATTAATCGTGGTCAATCACCGTTAGATCTGCAACCAACGGTGGTTAATTAAAATACAATTAGAAGAGAAATTAATATCATCCGTTGGATGCAGATCTAACGGTGATTGACCACGATTGACCACGAATTCATTGACCACCAGAACATGACTGCTTGATTATGAGCTTGGTCACATACCCTTCATTCTGTCCAAAACAAAGTGGTTTTTATTGCCAAACAACAATGACAAACAACTATCTACACAAATCAACCAACATTTAACAAAATTTACCTTTGTTTTATTGTGTTCAACTTCCACAAGTTTTACAAGAACAAGCATAGGCAGCTGATTCTCAAGCATCAACATGTCGCGCTTGATGTACAGCACAACATGAAGCCTACCGTGATTTACAAATATGGGATCATTAGGAGAATAATCATCTAATACATGAGAGGCAGTCCTTAAGATCTCCCGCATGAAACAGCCATCTAAAATCATCAGTTGCAAGAACATGTCAGTCGCATCTTTCGGCACAGAATGAAGCATTGTATACGAATACTTCAAATCTTCCTCTACTTCAGCCAAGGCATCTAAAAAGACCTCAACAGGTTTTCCACATCTTTTCAGGAAATGAAGCAGAGCGCGGTGCTTGTGCTCCTCCATTGGATTTGAAGGATCATAATGGTAAGGCCCGAAGGAGACTGTCTGAGGCTTGTAGGCCTTCTTATGAATCTTGGTGACGCTTACTGGTAGTTTGTAAATTGACCACTTACTCCAGTGGACCTCCTCTTTTGAAAGAGTTTCCATGTTCTTGACACCTTCATTAACTTGAACAACCAAGTTCATGCCTGCGATTGTGATCTAATAGATTGCTTAACAACTCTACAAGCTTGAGAGTTGAGACACCTAACCGGTTCTGCTCCCTATATAAGAATCGAAATCTCAAGCTTCACAGTGTCCAATGTTCTATCCTTGCTTTAGATGCAAGGCAACCAAGAACAAGCTTACAGTATCTGTCATTATACACATTCTGATCATGCTAATAATCAAAAAATTTGTAAATCAAAATTTTCTGACCACTAAATAAGGTATTACCAAGTTAACATGAAAAACTCTAATAAAGTACTCATCATATGACACTAAATGATCATGCACTTCACCTTAGCATAATCGGTTTCAATTGCCACCAGCTTGACAAGAACAAGCATTGGTAACTGATTCTCCAGCATCAACATGTCCCGTTTGATAAACCGCATCACATTCATCTTCCCATGATTGCTGAAGATAGGATCACTAGCAGGATAGTCGTCGAGTATGTGAGAACCAGTCCTCATGATTTCAAGCATGAAACAGCCATCCCAGAAGCATTAGTTGCAAGAATCTAGCTGTATTATCTTCCCACTTAGGGTCAAGAGGATTGCGAGTCATTCAAATCCTCCGCCACTTCAGCAAGTGCGTCGACAAACATCTCAACAGGTTTTCCACATCTTTTCAGGAAATGAAGCAGTGTGCGACTCTTGTGCTTCTCCTTTGAATTCCAATAATCAAAATGGTAAGGTCCAAAGGAGACTATCTGCGGCGGGTAGGCTCTCTTGTTCAAATCTGTGATGCTCCTTGGTAGTTTGTATATTGACCACTTCTTCCATAGTTCCTCTGTGTTTACATCTACCATCTTCTTCAGGTCTTCCTTAATTTCAGATATCCATTTCATGTCCGCCATTGCTCACTCCCTCTCCCAATTCCAACTCATCAACCCCAAGCTTCAGTCTACATGCAATGTCATAATCCTTGCTTCACAACCAAGCTTGCTTGCAAATGATACAACGATCTTGTTTATTTGTCTAAACAATAACAGTGTTAAAGCTAAAGTGACCAGCAACAGACTCAAACAAGGCATTGTCTTGGGCTGTTAGCAAAATTCCATTCTTTGATGCAAGTTAAGGTTTAGCCTAAAATCATTAAGGTAGATTTCACCTTTTCCTTTTGATTATGGTACATCTTCCTTTACATTAGTTTATGATAGAAACATACACAAGTTTCATAGTGTTTCAGTCTCATTTACAAGACCACAAAACACCATAAGAAATGATCAACATTAATATTGCATTTCTGATCAGATAGACTAAACATGGAAATAAGCAACATTAAAGTCCTAAAACCCTGAAATCAAAACTCAAAAAACATAAAACGAAGAAGACAAAATCTCAGTAGCCTCCCTTGAGGTCATTAACAACATCATAAGGAATAGGAGTGACCGTCTCCAAAGTCATCCCTTCCACCATAAACCCAGGCTTGGGCCCCACCGGAACCCTCTTCGTACTGATCACTTCCCCACGCGCCTTCGCCTCCGCCTTGAGCGCGTCGTTCCTCACCTTCCTCGCCTTAAACTCCTCCTCGCACCGCGACCGCTGCACGTGCTCCACGCGCACGTGGATGCGCTTGCGGATGATGCGGTTGCCGACTTGCTTGTTGATCTCGACTCCGATCGCCCGTTTCGTCACGTTCCAGACCCGACCCGTTCGACCGTGGTAGAATTTGTGGGGCATCCCCTTGTGGACGGCGCCGTTGACTTTGACGTCGACGTACTGACCGGTGCGGTAGGTTTTCAGGTATGTGGAGAGAGGGATGTAACCTTTCTTTCTGAACCCACGCGCGAACAGGTCGCGTGTGCGAGATCGGAGACCATGACCCGCCGGCATAGCTGCTTCACAGTTTCACTCTCTGTTTCTGAGTTTCTCGTAGAAACTTCAAACCCTAAACGGCTGCAGCTATTTTGTGGCTCTTTATTTTTGCGTGGTTTATATACTCGTCTTGAATTGGGCCCTGGCTCAAACGCCTGAATGGATTACCGATATGAGCTTGTTTTGATGCCCTGCTCAACAAGGCTGGACAACCCACACGATAAGTCCGCATGAGGCCCAACCCATTAAACTATGATGATCAGAGGTATTGTTAACACAATTCGCCACAAAATGGTTCAATGAACTTCGAAAAATTAGGGCCACATCTAGTAATCTTTTACAAAACTGTTTGTGAAAAACTATTTTACAAAACGAAAACGAAAAACATTCTCACTATATGAAAATGCGTTGGCATGTTCGTTACAAAATTATTTTGTCTGAACAAAAACAATAAAAAACGTATCTAGTACAACCAATTATCCTAACAACACAATCATCCCACTATGTTTTAGTATCCTTCTTGCAAATCCACAACTAGGGATCACCATTTGACCCATAACTCCAAAAAGTATGTAGGCGCTCTGAGACCCAAAAAGCTCAGGCATAGCACGACCCAAATTTAAGCCAGAAAAATCCCGGTTCTATGGGCATAGAGCCGAGGTCCTAAAGCCCGTGAGCCCAAAATGTTTGGCCCGTCGAGGCTCGCCCGGCCCTTAGGGTCTATCCCGTCTAACCCATCAATTGTATATATTATAGATCATTTAATCAATATATTTTTTGAGATAAAAGATAGAAATATATTTGTTTTGATAAGTTACAAAGGAGAACGTCGTGGTCTTGCTTGATAGAAATAACTACATATGGCAACCTATTCTACATCGTGCTCACAACAATGCTATCACATTCCATAACTAGACGGGCTAGACGTAGGGAAATTATTGAAAAAAATTTAGGGCCACACATCCTATCTAGTTATGCACTCCAAAAGTTACGGCCCTATGAAGTACCGCCCATCAGCCTGCACAATGCCCCGTGAGACCGGATCTTGACGCGTGTGGTTACGCTGAAGAAGTCTCTCGAGAATAATGCTAGATTTCCAAATGCGAAACTACCGGTGCTCTGTGATTGGCCCAATCCGAACTCCAGCCCACAAAGCCAAAAAGGTCAGAAGGAGCTCTGTAAAGAGCCACCAACTAGGAGAAGCCCAACATCCAAAAACAACATAGGGTATAATAGGCCCAATTTCCATGTTAGAATAAGCCCTAGGCCCACTAGTTTACCCCTTGCCTTAGTACCCATTTGACCTAGTTGATCGAAAAGGATGGGTTCATTCCGCCTCTGTCATCCAAGCATCAATCGCCGACACCAAAATTCTCATCCAATCACCAGCCGCCTTCTGTGTTTTCACCACCGCCACCAACCGCTTCTTCCCGCCGGAATAAGGCCACCGGCGTACTCCCATAGCTTCGTCGGTGACGTTTCCCGCTCACAATCACCAAGCTTCCCGCGATCGAACCACCAGTACCGTAGTCCTCTAGTTTTCACAGCGCCAACTACACCGGTGGCGCAGCCTGCCGCCTGCCATCACACCCTTGATGGTCTCAGCCCCGCCGTCGGGTTAACATCAGCCCCATATGTTGCACACCCAATCATCGTCCCCTTTACAGTCGACTCCCACCAACGTGTAAACCAAATCAGATGTCCCAGAAGAACTCTGCTCCACCACCATCTCCTATCGGCCCTATTTGCCTTCCAAAGTACCTCCATCACCAATCCTCGACCAAACCTTCTCAACACTTCAACAGGCTCGCCGATAGCAAACGCCACTGTTGGCACAAATCCTAGCACTGCTAGATTGTTCTGGTCGCTCACGGAAAAGCCGGAGCAAGAGAGAACTACTTTTCCAACAAACTCAACCAAAAAATTTAATCTATTATTTTATAAATATAAATCTTTAAACTCTTTAATTTACCTTAATATAATTCAGTCATATATTAATTATTGTTGAAGGAAAAATAAAGATACGCAAGTAATAGATCCGAAACTGTACTTTATTAATTGATCGATAGATGACTATTAAATAGGCATTACAATCTGATACAATAAATCTCCCGATAAATCAAGGATTGAGAGAATATATATATCTACTCTAATTAGGACAAGACACACACCGGGATACCAGGAAAATTATTCTCTTAAATACTCCCCCTTGTGTTGCGATCCTAATGTATGATGCATAACCTGTTGCCTCACTAAAAACTTTGCCAAGCAAACAAAAATCTCTTGGGTAAAACAAAATCTTGGTCGAAGGAAAAAATAGTACAATGCATCAACTACAAGAGCGACCACATGTGATGTATACTCTCCTTGATGTCTACGAAATGAACTCCCCTTGATCATTAACTCGATCTTGGAGTTCAGACAATTTTCGCATATTAATGTGTTTCACATGCTTAGCAAATGTAGATTTAGGCAACGACTTGGTAATCAAGTCTGTAGCATTATCTGCCGAACATACCTGATTCACATGAATGTTCAATAAATACTGTTGATGCTAATTGAAGAAAAACTTTGATGATATGTGCTTGGTATGATCACCATTTATGTATCCTAACTTCATCTGTTCAATGCAAGCCGTATTGTTTTCAAAAATATAAGTTGGTGTTGTAGTAGTGGAAGATAATCCACCAGTTCCTCGAATGTGGTGTATAATTGACATAAGCCAAACACACTCCTTAACTGCTTCATGTAAAGCAATGACCTCAGAATGATTCGAGGAAGTAGCAACCAAGGTCTTCTTTGTTGATCTCCATGAAATCATAGTATTTCCCATCATAAGGTGTGGATAAGAGAGATCACCTATCTAGGAACGTCTTTTGTGTGGGTTACAAAGATACTCAGCATCAGCAAAATCAACTAAGACATCACAAGGTGTCTCTGAATAGGGAACTGCACTGAAAGGAGTAATAGTGCTTTCAACCAGACCTGTCTTCGACGGGTCGAGCAATTTATTTAACGGGTCAAAGGTAAGGCTATGGTCCATCCAGGGTGCAACTTTCAACTAGTTAAGAGGATCATTCGACGGGTTAAAGGCCCTGGAATCAACTTGTTGCTATTCAACTATCCAATTTCTGGAAATTTCATGCTTCTCTATGTATTGTTTGTAAGAAAAAAACAAATCCAAGTCTATGGAACCCTTCAAGTACCTGAAGATAGGTTTTATACCATTCGAATGACGTTGTGTAGGCGCAGAGCTAAACTGAGCTAGCGAGTTCACATAGAATGCAACGTTTTGCCTCGTTCATTGAGCTAAATACAACAAAGCTCCAATGACACTAAGGTATGACACCTCTGCTCCAAATAACTTCTCATCATCATCTTTAAGATGGTACAGATCTTTATTGGGTTCCATACTATGTACGACCATTGATGTGCTAAGAGTGTGTGTTTTGTGCATGTTAAATTGCCGATATGGATTTTTATTGGGTTCCACATTGCGTACGACCATTGATGTGCTAAGAGAGCGTGCTTTTTCCATGTTAAATCGCCTAAGTATCTTTTGGACATGAGCAGATTGGTGAATAAGTATTCCACTAACTCGATGTTCTAATTCCAACCCAAGACTAAATCGAGTCCTACCAAGGTCTTTCATCTCAAACTAGGATTTCAAGTAGCTAACAGTCTCATTGATTTCCTCAAGAGACCCAATGATATTCATATCATCAACATAGACCGCTACAATGGCAAATCCTGAATTTGTTCTCTTAATGAACACACATAGGCATACATTATTGTTCTTGTATCTCTTCCCAATAAAGTAGTCACTGAGGCATGTGTACCACATCTTACCGGATTGTTTTAATCCATACAGTGAACGCTTTATCTGATCACATGAGCACTACGTGGTGTAGAGTTACTTGATTTGGGTATGACCACACCTTCCAGCACTTTCATGTATATCTCTTAATCTAGGTTCCCATAGAGATATGTTGTCACCACATCCATCAGCTGCATGCTCAGTTTTTCGGACACTACAAGGTAACGGAAAGTAATGATGTCCATAACCGGAGAGTATGTTTCCTCATAATCAATGCAGGATGTTGAGAGAATCCTTGCACCACAAGTCTAGATTTATATCGTATGACTTCATTCTTCTCATTACGTTTTCGAACAAAGACTCATTGATGTCTGACCGGCTACACATTTGTTGGGCATAACACTACCAGACCAAATACCTGCCTTTTCTTTAGAGAGTCTAGTTTGACATGCGTTGCTTCTTTCTATTTTGGCCAATCCGCTCTCCGTTGACATTCAACAACCGAGTGAGGTTCCACTTCATCGCCGTCAATGATCTCCTGAGCGACGGAATAAGCACAAGCATCATCAACTACTTTGGATGTTATATCCATTACAATGCGTGCATCATTGTATTTAGTGAGATTTCACCATTCTCTTATATCACACATGGGTTTAAAGCGTCATCCAGAGATGTCATTTGTGATTCTAGGACATAACAATAGTAAAAAACAATCTCATGTGTGGGATTCACAATGTTGATGATGAAAAAAGATCAATTTGGGACTGAATGATCTGTCTTTTCACCAGCAACTCATCTATGAATTTTCTTGATCTGCATTACACATAGGACATTCCCAGAAAGAATCTTTCTTTTTGAACCCATGCTCAAACAGGTCGCGTGTGCGAGATCGGAGACCATGACCAATTGTCATAGCTGCTTCACAGTTTCACTATCTGTTTCTGAGTTTCTCGTATAAACTTGAAACCCTAAATGGCTGCAGCTATTTTTTGGCTCTTTATTTTCACGTGGTTTATATACTCTTGTTGAATTAGTCCTTGGCTCAAACAAGCCTGAATGTATTTCCCATTTGAGCCTGATTTGGTGGCCTACTCAGCTAGGCTTAACAACCCACACGCCAAGTTCGCATGAGGCCCAACCCAAGTATGATTATCGGAGCTATATTTGTTAAGCCGGGTCGCCACGAAATGGTTCAATAAACTTTGGAAAATTAGGGCCACATCTAGTAACATTTTACAAAACTGCTTTCGAAAAACTTTTTTACAAAACGAAAATGAAAAAAATGTATTTTTAATTATCAATATATGAAAACGTGTCGGCCTGTTAGTTTAAAAAATTGTTTTGTCTGAACAAAAAACGGTAAAAACACATATGAGGCAACTGATTATCCTCACAACACAATCCTCCCCAACTACGTTTTGTATCCTTGTTACAAATCCACGTCCCAGGGTTAAGCACATTGAGGTCTAATTTCTAAAAGAGACACGTGTCCCTATAAGACTTGTTGGTTTAGTCAATTTTTTCCAAGATTAATTGAGCTTACATTAAGCTGTGTGTGTTGGATCACTGTATACACATTGAGAGACTATGAGATTGTCGGAGGTCACCAAATTCACGCTCATTGTTGCCTTCACCAATGTCATCGGATCTGGTTCAGAAATTGGAGGAATTGGGATTAGGGTACTACAACCCTAGCTAGTTAACTAACCCGGAGATGAAGAAGATATAAGGTTTCATTTCGATCGCTCGACATCGCCCTCTGTGATGTCAACAACATCCGCCTCATCATATGGTCTCCTCTTTGCAAGGCGATGGCGTCACCATGATGATCTACTCCGCCTTAGACAACGAGAACAAGATCTGCAGCGCTGACACGATGCCTTCAATCTTTGGCCCAAGATGATCGTTGTCAGTGGCTAGGCTGACGATCAACACGATTCTCCTCAGCGATGGTTGGTGTCGTGGTTGCCATTAACTGCGGGGCGAGAACCAGCAGTTCTCGAGGTCCTTTTTTACCCAGATCGTGCAGCTCTATCATCACATCATCTCCAACTGGATCTTCTCTTCTCACTGCCGCTCAGCACTCCTCAGCCTCCATCGCACCACTGCCGGCCTTGGCCTCGGCTGGCTTTGATCAGCCTCATCTCAGCCGAGAGAGAGAGAGAGAGAGAGAGAGAGAGAGAGAGAGAGAGAGAGAGAGAGAACGCCAAAAAGTGCTTCAGACAATAGCCATGCGGATGACCATTTTCTCAACTCCAAAAAGTGCTTCAAATAATAGCCATGAGTATGACCATTGTCTCAAAAATGAAGTCAACACTCAGAAAAAAAAACCATTGTCTATATTGCATGAGATAGACAATAGAATAAGTTGATCATTGTAGTAATAGAAATCAGACAATGAGTCAAAAGTGAATGGTTTATGTCTGGCTTGAATGAAACAATGCTTATTTTTCAGGCGTTGTGTGATATCTCTCTAAAAATTGGCTATTCATTTGTTGATCCAAAGTCTTTCAGACAATTCTTTTTTGTTTCCAATGTCTCATTTCAAACAATGGGTTTTGTTGTTCATTGTCTGAATTTTATGTACGCACTGCTCGTTTTTAAGTCAATTGTTTAGGCAGGAGGTATATTTTAGTTTCCCTCCTAATACTTAACAACATTTTGATTTCCCTCTTTCTCATTTGTATCTGACCATCAGTTTAAAATCAAAGTTTGATCTCAGCCCTTCATTTTATTAAGAAACTTTACTTCCCCTCTTTCTTCTCCGCCTCTTTCTCTCTTCATTACCTCACCTTACATCTTTTCTACTTCTCTCTCTCTCTCTCTCTCTCAGCCAAAAACATAGTGGCAACTTGCGATGAAAAACCACTGACGTCATCAACTCCTCGTTATGGCCATCCATCACGCTACTGCCTCGCATAGCTAACATTGTCCAACATCGGTTCACACCGCTCTGCCTCAACCGGATCTCGCGCCTCTCCCCGTTGTAGCAATTGCAAGGGTTTATCCCGTGTATCCTTGCCGCCAAGAAGATCCTGCAATCAAAACACGTCGTTGCACCACCAGCGCAACACCGGGAGATCTCGTCTCGTTCTTAGCCACCTGAAAAACCTCAATCAATTAAAGCTGGCCTCAACGCCTTCGCAGATCTCAAGATTCTGCTCTGCTCTCGCTTTCGTCGTTGTCGACGTCACCTAACACCCTTCGCTCTTCATCTTCTTTGAGATTCTCGTCATCCCCAATGTTCTTAAGGTTTTTTTCAATTTTTTGCTTTCCCAAATTTTTATTGTTGAAATTAGAAAATGAAAATGGAATAACGCAACATCCTAACTCTGTTGATCGTGTTACATTTGCATTCATGTACAAAAGAAGAAAGAAGAAGTTGATCGAGCTCGCAACTCCTTCGCAGGACTCTCTCTCTCTCTCTCTCTCCTCTTTCTTTTACTCGATCAATTTCATTCATTACTCACAAAGCTAAATCTGCATAACCTTATTAATTTCTATGATATTTGGATTCGATTGTGAGTTATTCTATCAAATGGTCCTTTGAAATAGCTATAATTGTGTGTTAGATTTCAATAGTAAATCATTGTTGACCAAGAGAATGAGCTTAGTACATTTAACTGAGGCATTAATTGAATATGTCAATATCTATACGTGCTTTGTACTTACTAGCTGAATTGGGACTTGTATGTCTGAAAATCAAGAGATCAAATTTTACATTCTTGCAATATTTCACCATTTTGTCTTACTGTTATCTTATTCTTCAAATCAAGTAACTAGTACTGATATATGATTCATTGTTTAGATGTCTATTACTCTGAATTTTGTAACTCTGACTATCTAGTTAGTTTTTCCTTTGATCGAATGCTTCTAATGCATTTACTTTTGCATCAAGTTATTGTGAGCACTGTTTCAAATAGATGGACGATTTCCTATGGCCATGGTGAGTCTTGAGTGGAGCATGCTTGATGAAGGCATGATTAGTCGATCTACTACAACCTTTATGGGATTGGAAAAAGTTGAAGTCTCATGTTCGTTTCCTAATTACTACAAGTACCTTCAAGTTTGTGTTTAAAGCTTAGGAGGAACACTTGAATTCATCTAGGGTAATCTACTCTCTTGTAAGACTTATTTTCCATATACATGTGGTAAAATTCAATGGAATTTTATGTGCCTAGTGTGTTTGGTGTGAGAGGAAATAGTGCACAGTTGGCTGAGGTGGACTGCGGGAAAGTTGTTGCTTTCTGTTAAGTATTCAGATTAGGTGAGGTTAATATATCACTCTTGGCTCATAACGTACTACTGGATTGTTTATGTTTTAGTGTAGTTAAAGGTTGACGACTTGTTTTTTGTTGTTTTAATTTGCAAGAGTAGGGAGTGTCATTGCGCAACTCTCGTATGTGTCTCTTATTATTGCACAGGCTTCCACAGAGAAAGGGGTAGCTGGTTTTGCTGTTGATTTCCTCATGGGAGGTGTATCTGCCGCTGTTTCTAAAACAGCTGTTGTTCCAATTGGGTGTGTGAAACTACTAATCCAGAATTAGGATGAGATGATCAAGACTGGTCGCCTTCCTGAAGCATACAAAGGGATCATTAACTGCTTTGCGCAAACAATGAAGGATGAGGGCGTCATGGCTCTATGGAGAGGAAACACTGCAAATGTTATTAGATACTTTCCCACTTAGGTCATTTTTCTTTCACTAGGTTTCTTCTTTTTATTGTCTTTGGATTTATAATTTTAGGTGTTTGTTTTAGCACTTGTATTCATTTCCATATTAGAGTAAATGTTCTGTATCTAATTTTAAAAATGTGAGAGGCCACTTGGTAATTTATCAAATAGAGATATTGTTGTGTACTACATAAGGTTATAAGTTTTTCTATTGCAAAATTCTTCTTTTGCTCCTTGTTATTTTCTAAACTAGTAACATTTGCATATCAGGTCTTAAACTTTGCATTCAAGGATTATTTTAAGAGGCTCTTTAACTTCAATAAGGACAAAGATGGCTACTGGAAGTGGTTTTCTAGGAACCTGAGGTGGTGCTGCTGGTGCTTTATCTCTTCTGTTTGTTTACTCATATGGTTAATAATATGACACTTTGTATATTTTGTCACATGTACATTTGTAGATATTGGTAAATGTCGATTATGGATGACAAATGGATATTTGATTTATTTGAATGCATATAAATAGTGTGAATTTTGGCATATAAATGTTGTAGGATGACATTCATAAGATGCATTATGACACAAAACAATTGAGCAAATCAATAAGATTGCAACACAATTGTGAATAAAATGTATTGTGCGAGTGCAATGCAATAACCAAAATGGTTTGAAAGACAATTGTGTGATAGAACTTGAAATAATGTTACAAAGTTAAATGCCTATTGTCTAAAACAACGATCTACAACAAATATTTGAACTCAAAGTATTGTCTCATTTTTACTCAGACAATAGTTTTATCAAAATCAAAGTATTGTCTCATCGTACTTGGACAATGGTTTTATCACCAATAATATGTTGATTGGTTTTTCTTTGTACAATGGTCTACAGACCATTATCTGATATGACTTCTCTCCTTAGCTAAATAGTCAACACCCCACAGGTGTATCAGACAATGGGATATATGCCCATTGTCTGAAGACTTTTTTGGCGTCTCTAGAGTGAGAGAGGGGGGTATTATAGACTGAGCTTACTGTAAGCTCAATCAACGTTGAAAAAAGCTGATTAGAAGAATCAATAATATTGTGACACGTGTCACTTTTAGAATTATTCGCGAATTAACAAATTTTTGAAGAAAAAAAACGTTTGTTTCCCGAATTAGTGGCAAAGATTCTAAAGAAAAAAAACACATCTTTTTTAACCGAGCTAAATTATTCGCGATTTTTTCGGCTTTTTCAATAAAAAAAATGTGAACTAAAAATATATTTTTTTATTGGAATTTCATAGAACTCTTCCTCTGATAATTTTTTTTAAAAAAAATTATGGCTGATTTTTTACGAATCTCATTCATATAAAATTACTGAATTATACAGGCACGTATTTTTGACGTATAATTCATGTGTTGGGTGCATTCTATAATTTTTCCGGTCATGGGTTTGTCGGGCTTTGAATCAGACCACTCTATCTACACCTCTTTGATTAGCCCAGGTGCTAAATTCTCCGCAAGTAGCCCAATAACCCATGAACTAACCCCTTCATCAGCCAAGGTACCCTACTCGTCATCTTCCTCTGTCAATGCACGTGTAGAAACAGAGACAGTTTACACTTGGTGATTGATACTGTCTTTGTTCAGGCAGCCATCGCTTTACCCAACGACCACCTGTGACTTTACTAGTCACTTTACTTTACCCCACACGGCCACACCACCACCTCCCCCATTCAAAAAGAATCAAAAACAGTTCGAGTGATGTTCATGAATCCACTAGGTCTATCACACAACCAGATTGGCTGTGCCTCCCCTCATGTTTTTGTCAATTTTGATCCGCGAAATCTGCTTCCTCTATTTTACCATTATCAATATCAAGTCACTCATGCCAGTGTCGTCTTCTAATTTCCACGGTGCACCTCCCTCTCCCCTCTTCTTTCCTTTCTGTGTTCCACATTGTCATTTTTGGGTCCCTATTAATATAATGCAGAGTCGCCAATCTTGAGACATGTAAAGTTTCAACGATGATGCAACGAAGTATTTAGGCTTATAGTCCAAGGTCTACTACTTGTCATTGGGTAGCTAAATCTAGTTACTTTCTTTGTGTTTATAATAATCCTTTGAATCTTTTGGACTCATTTCAAATATCTACTACCTACTCTCTCTTTTTTTTTTCCGATGAAACTACATACACTCTGTTTACTCATTATTTATATAACCAAATGCTAATTCTATCTTTTTCTGAACAAAATTCGACAAGAGACAATCTAGGATGGGATAATTTTGTTATTTATGCCTCCAAGATGATCCCCACCCCTTAGAAGCATGAAAAATACTTGGAAGCATTCCAAACATGTCACCAGAATTTCTTTCTTAAAACCTAAAATACATCATCTTTTATCCAATTATTCCCAATCACAACTGATCCTCCAAAATACTTCCAAAACATTTCAAACTCTACAGTGCCTTACGGGCAAGTCAAGGCCAAAAAGCCATCGACCCATCTGCCTCTTGCCAATGAGTGGCAGACCAAGTGTTCTCCCTCTACTGGGATACCAGATATCATCATGTTGTAACTAATTGGAATCCTCAATCTTTTTTTGTGTGGAGTGGAATAAGGATCAATCAATTTTAAGCATGCATGTGCACGCATGAATCCCCAATACATGGAAAAATTAATTTAATAAAATACAAAGATACTATATAGATTAATCCAATAATTGTGACGGGTTACAATAGCAAACATAGTAGAGTAGTAACTGATACTCACAAGACATGAGATTTTGATTTGATTTTAACATAGAACAACCCAATTCAACATAATGAATGTAGCTAGAATCACATATAATATAATGAATTCCTCTTCTTGTTCATGTTGATGATGATATTCATATATCTCTGTCTCTCTTGCACTCTGGAGGAAGAGTTGGGTACCTCTTTCTGTCAGTGCAGTAGTTGTAGATGGTGAACTTGCTCCTAACCCACCTCAACCTCCTCCATTGGTAAGCATCAAGGTCCTGAAACTCCTTCTGATCCCACCACCTCTTACCCTGGGTGGCGCAATATTTGGCTTCTACTGACGCCTCACAGCCGTCTATGTGGAATCCCTTGTATGAGGCAACGAAAGGAGCCTTAGACCAATCGGTCTTCTCGAGACCTCCCCTCGTGGCCCAATCGTCTGCATTCCACAGACTAGAGTAGAGCTTCATGGGCTGGTTGAAAGGGAACTTGACTCCCAAGTCTTTGCAGTTCTTGAACGTTCGGATGGGGATGTCGTCCACTAAGAATCTGAAAAGAGGCATCAAAAGTCAGCACACCAGCTCATCATCAACCTCACCTCGTTGGTTTTGTTATAAACTACTAGACATGATATGAATATTTATGTCAAAAAAGTGGAAAAAAAAAAGTAAAAGGGAAAAGACCACATTTCATTTATAGTGTGCTACAAAGTTCAAGGCTTTCTTTGTCGGTTGAATACACGCACAAGCCGGTCAACAAAAAATCCCATCTTTTTTTTTGTTGGGTTGTGCTCAATTTGATTTTGTGGGACTCTGATTTACTTTGAAATGGTGAAGTGAGATTTTACTATAGTGAAGATATATGAACTTACACAATTTGGTACATGTTCCAGAGGACAGCGTAGGAGTGGAAGTCTTTGGTTGGGTCGAACCAGAGGAAGATCCTCTGTTCACGGTCACCTTTGCCTCCGGTGAAGACATTGGTCTGTAAAATGTAGGGCTGTCCTGTTCTGTTTCCCAAGAACTCGAAGTCTATTTCATCGTGCTCTGAGTTTGTAGAAGACAGCTGAAACATACAAGAAGGTTTTTAACATTTTTAGCAAGTTGAAAAGAAGCTGAGGAACAATGTGGTGGAAGTGAGAGGAGTATCTGGATACTCACATAGAAAGCTGTAACAGTTCCAGCAGAGTCACCAGCGACCATTTTGATTCGCATATGAAAATGGCCAAACAAGTAAGAACCTTTGGATTGGAATCCAGTACCTATTTTCCCAGAATGAGACACAAAAACATTAGTACTAAACAGTCAGATGATATGAAAAACACTAAAGCCTCTTCACATTTATTCATTTTAGTACCTGTGTAGTTGTCAAGGTGAAGCTGAATCTCATTGCCACCATTGAAGTACTTGATGTGGTCAAAAGCCCATGTGGGCTTGTAGTTTCTGCCAAAGGGTACATCCATAGGCTTCTTTAGGGGAGCTGCCATTGTTGCAGAGACCATAAAGAGGAAGCTTACAAGCACTGTCCATTGCTTGCAGGAAGCCATATTTTGTTCTCTGCATAAAACAAAGAAAAGATCCAAAATTTAGAACCAAAACTAGCTAAGCTTGAAGCTTTAGAAGGTAATGGTGTTTCAAGAAGTTGAAAACATACGTCTGCAGCACAGAGAAAGAGAGTGAGAAAGAGAAGGTGTTTGAATTTGTGATGAGGAAATGAGGAGGAGTGGAGGTCCTTATGTAGGGGTCTGATTTGAGTGATTTCATCTACATTACATAATTGACGAAGGGCTCTGTCTGCAAAGAAACTTTAACCAATGGGTATTAGTTTAATTTTTTTAAAGATTTTTGTAATTAATTTTTAGGAAACAGTAGCAGCAAGACAGCTGTTCAATTATTTCTGACTTAGAAACAGCGCAAGGAAATATGCTTATGAATCATACAGATAACATTTTGCGGCCAAATTTGTAGTTTCAATCATTCACAGTTCTCATTGTTTCTCTGTTCTTATCTTTGCAGTGAACCAGTGTGAGAGAGAGAGAGAAAAAAATGTGGCCATGGAGGAAAAGTACCAGATGATGCCTTACTATTTGTGTCTTTTTCTCTGGGTTTTCTGCATTTGGACACAACAGCTCCAGCTCTTTGCGTCATACAGGACCTTGTCCTGCATTGAAGCAACTTCTGAGAAGAGTAAGTAAAGCCATGATGGATGGTTTTATTGGCCGGTTGTGATCATTAAGTAAGCTAGCTAGCTAAGTTCATGATGAGTTACTTCATCACTCTCCCTTTATCCCACCCATTTTAAAACCAATTTTCATTGCTCTTTATATGAAAAATTTGTGGGGAAATGGTTATCATATGGATCATCTTAAGCAGTTTATAAGGAATTTACTGGATTCAATTCTATTGAGACAGTTGCCACCAAATTAACTAGGGTTTTAGATTTCTTGCCAGATCATGAGCCAACCGAGGAAAGTAATTGGGAAACAGAGTGTTGGGTGCAGTGTTGCAGAGAAGGATTAGATTTTTGTTATGAACTTGCATAAATGCACGTGCAGAAGTAGTACTTGGTCCAATGCTTTACCTTTTAAGAAGGTAAACTAAACCCTCTAGATACATTATCAATTTTTCATGCTCCTCAACAGTAATGAAAATAACTACTCAAACTGATAAGAACATATTTATCATTTTAGTTAGAGTCACCATTTCCTCCAAAGCTTCAAAAAGTTCATGGACGGGATCGAGGCCCGAAAAATTTAAGTTGAGTTCGATCTGAAAAAATTCGGTTTATGGGTATAGGGTCGGAGTCGAGTCAAGATCCCAAAATTTATGGGCTCAAAAGATCCCAAAATTTATGGGCTCAAACGGAGTCGAGTCCAGTCAGTCGAGGCGTGCCCGACTTGACTCCTATCAAGTCTATTAATTGTATATATTATAGATTATTTTATTTATATTAATCTTTAAATTCTCTAATTTACTTTAATATCATTTATTTATATACTAAATATAATAATTTTGAGACTTGTATGCTATTTCGTATACATCATTGTTGATATAATTGATAAGTAAACACTTTTAATTTTTTTAATTTAATACAAAAGAGAAAAACTGATCCGGCCTGGCTCTGAAAGCCTAAGGCCCAAAAAGCCTATTGGTGACCCGTGGGTCTCAATTTTCATTAAAAAATTCAACCCGACTCGGTCCGAATTTTGGAGACGTGACAAAAATATCCGACTCGACCGATTGTCGACCCCTATTTTTATTTAATTAACTAACTAAAATAGTATATGAAATTGATAACTGTATGGTCCATATGTACCATGCGTGGTGTATTTGGTTTGCTTACATTTGGAAACCTCAAATTAAGCCAAAGATGGGTGTCTATGTGCTATGTTTGTATAGTGAAATATACCACTGTGTTAATTGTTTGGATAACAAATAGTACAAAATATAAAACAAATCTCTCACTATTTTCTAGGTAGATGCAAGTGTCAACGTAATTGGCCGGTCAGATCATTCCGGCGATCTCACTAAAGACTATTGTCCCTAAAGGATAGATGTGCCACGTTTAGTAGATTTTGGAAGGGACCAGAAAGTCACCAAAGTGACCATATGATCTCTAGCTAAGCTAGGTTTACAAGAGGATAATATATTTGTGTAAAATCGTGCATGAAAGACTTTAATTTGGACAGAAGAAGAACATGAATTAAGAAGAAAGGCGGGGAGCTAGGTAGAGAGCAAAATGTGGATTGGATTATATGCTGGGTGCACATGAGTAGTATCTTTTGACGACGACTGTGAACATTTACATGTGGTGAAGCCTGCCGACTTAATAGGCAACATTTACAAAACCTGAGCACATGCACATGAACATGAATCCCCTCGATCCAAAATGCATAAAATATGTAGATAGAAGTTGAGTCTCAATTCTCAAACCAACTGCCGCATACGCTTCAATATCCAACTGCCTGCTCTCAGTTCAATTTGATGCAGAAAGGACGTCTTGCCTAAGGCTCTAATGGCGGTTCGACCATGTTCTGAAATGACTTATAAACAGATTCTCTATCTCGTGTCTTTACTGTTTGCCAACTTCGACTATATAGACTCGAGCAGCTTCGACTATGTTATGAGACGTAATACCGTGGGTATTTTTATTCGACAACATAATTGGAATACAGGTTAAAATGAATTAATGTGTCGTCGTTATCACATTATCTTTCCGTTACAATATTGATATATTTGTGAAACAAAAAGGATAATCAATTATGCATTATTGACTAATTTGTGCAGTTTAAGATATATTGTCTTAGCGGGGGCAGATTCATATGGTAGGCTGCAACCCAGTTAGTTTTCAAGAAGCTTAAAAAAACTAATTCTACCAAATGTTAACAAAAAGTGTTTGGTGGCTCAAATGGCTCGAGTTACATGTAATTAAAGTATGAGGATCGGTTGGTCTTGATTTCGACTCTTCTCAATCCAATTTCTTTTTCTATTCTCTTCCGGAGTCTTTATCTTCTCTTCTTTTTCCTCTATTTGGGCGTTGAGTCTCCTCAATCTCATTTCCTTTTCTCTTCTCTTCCTGAGTTCTTCTTTCTCTTCCCTTCCTTTATTTTGGTTGAGTTCTTTCCTTTATTTTGGTTGGGTTCTTTCTTTTAAATTATTTTATTATTTTATCCTACCTTTGTTTCAGTTGGGTTCTTTCGATTAAAGTTGAAAATGCAAAATCGTGTTATGATGTGAATTTTGTAACTGATTTGCATTGATATCGTTATAAACCAAAAATATATATATTATGCGCCGCACAGTTACAGCCCTCCCCGTTTTGAAATTTTGGATCCGCCCACGTGTCTTAGTTGAGTCTTCTGATAGTATTTTAGATTGTTATCTTTTTTCGATGTTTAGGCTTTATGTCTGGATCTATTATACAATTTCAATAATCAAAACTTAAAGATAGCCGCAAACTCTTACTTAAAAAAAAGACTCGAGCAAATTAAGATGATTGCATGTTATAGGCAACTTAGTCTTGTTACCTTAAGGATTTATTACAAAAAACTACCAAAATTATGTGGTCATTTTTATTTTGGTACCCAAGTATCAAAAATTTATATTCTAATACCTCACGTTATCTCTGTCTTGCAAATTAGTACCCATGTCTCTCACTCCGTCAAATATCTATGTTTTCTGTCGACATGGCGAACTTCGGCTCTACACGTGTCAACTGAGTCAACTCCATTAGATATCGTGAGGGCACTTTTGTCATCGCACTCACTTCTCACTCTCGATTTCTTTATGAAGGTTTTCAATTCTCAATTCTTTTTGAAGCTCACCGAGCCCAAGAAACATACCCTTGAGTCTATAACTACTGATCTAAACACCTAGTTTGTCGATTAAATCATTTCCTTGGTCTCTCCTTCCCCATAGTCTTCGTCATCTGTTAACATGCGTTATTCCTCCGTGACGACCTCGGCCACGCTGCGTCTATCTCTACCATTTTTCTCGTACATGTCGTCGGGTAAAAGAAGATCTCGATCCACGATGAATAGTAGCCAGAAACAAAGTTTTGGTCTTCAATTTCTCACTTTGGTTGTGTTTGTGCAAAAAAATTAACAAGAGAAGAAATGAACATAACAACACGAGAGAGAGATGAACAGAGGACTTTGAAATAGTTATGCAGAAAACGAAGAAGAGGAATAAATGTGAGGACAATGACGAAAGTGACCTCGGGCTATGGTGGGAACTGACTCAATCGGGGCAAAAATGCATCTCGTCGACAGTAAACTGAGATATTTGACGGAGTGAGAGACGAAAGTACTAATTTGTTAGACGGAAATAACGTGAGGTATCGAAATGTAAATTTTTAATACTTGAGCACCAAAATGAAAATGACCTTATAATTCGAGCGATTTTTTGTAATTAATCCTTACCTTAATTAGCACCAAGGTGAAACTTATATATGGTAGCAAAATTACTGACCAAAATGATTGAGATCAAGATGAAGTCACAATATCTCGCATTTGTTTTCATGTATTGTAACCAAAGATCAATAATACACCGTATCCTTTGCTTACGTTTGAACTATACAAGTGAAGAAAAGATTGAGCAAACTAAGCCAAACTAAGAATCTGAGATGCAAAATAAGGTTAAGGTGAAGTGGCGAACGATATGACAGGATTGATGAAATCCGCCCCACCCGTTGTGAAGTAGTTTCTGAATTCTATCCAAAAGCCAAAAAATTAAGCAAAGCCATGCATGTATGCAGCTGTCGTCTCTCTACCTCCAGTTGTATTCTTTTGTCAGATTTCGTTGCCAACCCATTCATTCATTCATCGATATCACTTCCTGGCTACCAGCAACTGATGCATACATTTTTTGTTTTCTTCTTCTACTACTACTACTACAACTAGCTACCACATACATGTTACAAGAAGTAGCTAGGAAAATATTGGCTTCATCTTTGAACTTGGCCAACGCAATACTTTTCCAATATGGCCATAATTGCGATTTGCGAAGTTGTCATCTTATAAGTGAAATTATTACGTCCCATAAAAGAAGATATTGTGTTATATAATCCAAAGTTTCCAAACAATGTCATCAACTATTGGTCGAATGGCTAAGGTAGTATGCTACCCAGTTCACTATCCAAGTCAATGACGGAGTTGTGACCAAGCTCACAAGGGCTAAAATCTGATGAGAATTTTAGATGTTAAAAAAAATACTACTACTTGTTTTGAAGTAAAAAAACAAGTTACTATAAAGCCTAATTTGTTTTGTTAAGTGCAACCTAATAAATCCATTTAAAACTCAAAATTCATTCAATAAACCCAATAAACCCGTTTAAAACCCCAAACCCCAATTTCATTCATTCGAAAGAAAAGAATATTTCAAGTAAGATTGTTTCATCTCCTATTCATTCGCAACTCGGCTCTTTACGACACAACTCTATCTTTTCGATAATGTATTATTGAAGTTACAACCTCATTTGTTCCTTATCGATTAACAAAACTTCATGAGTTTTTTTCGCAAACTCATGAATTCAATGCTTATCTAAACTCTTTATTTTTGGTTTTGAAATTATTTCGGTGTTGCTCGATCAATTTCTTTTGAGCATTTTCATGTTGAAAATTGAGAATTTAGTGAATTTATGTATTTTTACAAAAATTGGAGGTAGCATACAATTACGAATTAGAATATAATCATTTTGAAGTAATAAAGTTCATAAAAAAAAAATCATTACAACTCTTTGCAACAACATTGTAACCCTTCGGTACAACTAATCCTAGTGAGAAATTAATCATCGCTCTGCACTGATCCAAGTTAAATATATATACTCTACTAATTTGTCAAGAAAAGAATGCACGCGACCAGCTCGATCATGTTTTGTTCTCTCACTTTCTTTTCACGCAAAGGTACGTAGCGATATAATTTTCTTCTTTGGGATAATGTTTATGTGCTTTGGAATCAAAGGCTCGAAGAGGTAAGGACTATTTGATTCCATCAATTCATATTGAAATAGAACCACGCACTAGTTGGTTGATTGCGCAATTCCCTAGGTTCTTCAGTTTTCACACCAATCACACATGCATGCAACATCTAATAATATGTATCCTCCGATTACGAACGACGATGGATCGAGTTGAATAATTAGATAATACCTGAGCCAGATATAAACTTGTTCTAAATGCATGAGGAAGTTCGACTTGCGCAATTGACTTCACTAGTTTTATACTAGCTAGCTAGTTCATTGTGATCTCTTCTCCTTTTCTTAATAGCTCTTAGTACATCTCTAACTTGTAAGGCCGGTCAATTAGTTTCTACGATCGATTCCAACCTGGTTCTTCAAGTCTTGTGGTCATCCATGCATGTTATTTAAGTGTCCAGCTTTGTCTTAACAAAGATTTGACTCATTTGAGAGTGATGAAAATAATGAAGTTATCACTTGATGAAACTTTAAAAGTGATCGATGCTCATAACAACAATAATAATAATGTTTACGGCGAGCTTTGTGCCAAAGCATGTGGCATTAATCAATGTTTCGACGTGGTTTTCTTGAGATTAGGCCACTTCACATCATTACATGCTAACCAAGCCATTAATCAAGCATCATCGTTATCGAATATAATTTTAGAATCCCAAAATCTGTCACAACATATATGGTTCTAAAATTGATATGATCTGCTCGATCATCGTCGATCAGTTCAAGTAGTTCTAAGTTAGGTGTTATTAGCTGTCCAAAATTTCGATTTGGTGGTTGATAACTTTGATGTGGTCGCATGCTCTATCTCCTATATATGATTCGATCGATGATGTGAGTCGACTCTCTCAATAATACATAACTATTTAGGTATATAATTGCGTTTGCATGCATGCATGCATGTATGTATTTGTAGCGAGGCAAGCCAGCTTAATTAATCAGACCACTTCCACGCATCATGTCTAGCTTATGTTTACGAACAAACGCCAACCGGCAAGTCTTTTGTAGCCCCGACTCTATTTATTTGTGGCCTATCTTGTTCAGTGTTTATTGTTTGCTTTTGTCGACTTAACTTGAAAATGTCACGTCCGCCTTCAACGCTCTAAAAATTACTCGGCGCTAGGCGGATGATGACAACCTAATGTTGAGACGGAGTATTTTTCGTATCCTTGCCGCAGCTCCCATGACTCGGCCAAGCTAAGAAGAGTACCGATAGCGCGCTGGGAATCTTTCACTGAGTTAAGCGTTATGTTGTATACGTAAGGAATAAAATATCGGATATCGAGAATATATTAATGTTCCAAAATTTGGATATATCAACGGAAATATCAATGAAATATCGATCCAGTGAAAATTTTGACGGAAATGACGGAAACTAATAAAAATACATGGAAATTTGTAATGAAACTTTTGGAGGTTGTTACATGATCAATTATCTACTTTATGTGAAAAGAAAATATTTATCAAACATTAAGACATATGAATTTGCTATATTACTATATGAATTAGTATGTGTTAAGTGCTGATAATTATTAAAATATAATTTATTAGTTCTATTTTTATTTTTTGATGGCTAAAACTTATAGAAGGCGAGGCCATCACGTCTTTTGTACAATATATTACACATCACACATCACAAAATCAAATATATAAATACTTCAAAATCACGTAAGGGACCTATGAGGTTCGAAATTCACATTATTTTCTCCATCTCCATGTGCATAATCATGTGTGTATTGTGAAGAATAATCATTAAATGATTGTTCTCCCATGTAATTGTGCATGTATTGGACATGTCAAGTGAATGGTGGATTGAACATTAAGCATGTGAAGATTGGACATTTACCAAACTAAATGTTAAATGTGAAAAGTTTACGGAAATTTTAAAAATTTCGGGAAATATCGGGGATATATCGGAAACATCGATAAAAATCGGGAAATTTTGGAAAATTTAGGGATATATTTGAGAATTTTTCAGGTAACTTAAAAAAATCAAAACATTGGCAAAATATCGTCGATAATATCGATTTTACATACCTTGTGTATATGTAACCTTACTAAGAAACCTTGTTCATGATTGATTTGCTATGCATACTGCATTTGAGGTGAATAGTTAGCGAATGGTCACACACAAACGATGATCGAGCCTAAAATTAAATCAATTTATGCGGAGAAATACTTGCAAATAAGATATAATGTACGGTTAGATTATTTTATATGAGCCGAAAGATTTATCTTGAAGTTAATAAAATTTTTAGATTACTCTTAAAAAAGTAAAAAGAAAATAATAATTTGATCATACTTGTATAAAACTCGGCCCAATATAAGCTTAGCCGTTTCTATCATTTGTCTCCGATCATAAACTCTGGTTTGAATATTAGAAACAGAATCATGAGTATTGAGTCCGTCAGGTATATTTCAGGCCCACTAGTCCACCATTAGTGTTTGTGGTCAAATTTAGGCCCAAACAATTAGTAGAACTGTAGAGAACATCGTGCTATCGTTTGATGAAACAAACTTGGAGTTGGAGAAGCTTGAATGTACAATAGAACTAAGTTGGGTCAGGATCTTCTAAATTAGGCCCAATACTGAAAACTAAATACTTCACAAGTGTCGAATCATCATAATATCAAATTTCCTTGCTAGACTCAATTGTTAGAACAACTTTAACAAATATTTTAAAACTGAAATTATCTTTATTTTAAATAAAAACAACTCTTTTATACTCCAACGATTTCTTTAAATATTCTCTATAATAGAGAAAGTAGAAAGAGAGAAAATCAAAAATTTTATATTTGTAGAAAAGTTAAAATCTCTAAATTTTCTCTAAAATTTGATGCACACTGTTCTTTCCTTCTTTTATTTTCTCTTTCCTAGTTTATCATTTAATTAAATATAAAGAGCAATAATTTTAACATTCTCTAGTTTACTTGCTGCACTCCCACTAACTCTTTTATACATATATTTCCATTTATGCCCTTCTTCTCTCCGTTTCTTTGTGATTGTTCAACTGCCTGCACCAATTCTCTCCTCAGTTGCTACGAGCCGTTCTTGCAGCGAAGTTCCTCAGGCATAATTTGGGGTTACAGTCTTACGGATCAGATCAGATCGACTCAGATTCTTAAATTCGTCAACTGTACCGGTTGTCCGTGGGGTCTTGGCTGAATCGTTTCTTCTCCAACCGCTTAATGTTGCAGTATCATGGTTGTCCATTTATGAAAATTTTGAATCTGAAACCAACTTGACACTTGAAATCCAATGTTTAAATTCCGGACAGTTTTGGCATTGTTGAGAAAAAATGTCATAAGCATGAGGTTGGTTGTGCTTCGAATCGACTTCGTTGCAAAGCGGCTCTTACTGTTTGGGCCAGGAAGGTGTTCCCAAATGTGGGAAAGGCTGAGGATAGAGTTTTTGATCACCTGCAAGCTATCCTCGATTCGGATAATGCCTCGAATGCAACTACGGCGGATTCGGTGATTGCGGAGTTGGATCTTATCTGGCATCTTGAAGAAACTTTTTGGCTGCAGAGGTCTATGATTGCTTGGTTGAGAGTTGGTGACTGTAATTCTCGGTTCTTTCATCAACCGGCAACTTTGAAAAGGAACGGAAACAAGATTTTGCGCTTAAAGTCTGAGAATGGGTGTTGGTTGACAAATGAAAAGGATATCATTACCAGCCTCAATGACCATTTTCAAAAAGCCCATTCTGCTTCTCCTCCTTTCTTTTTGGAGACTGCTATTGATTTTGTCAATCCCATTGTTTCGATGGATATGAATAATGTGCTTATGAAGGATATTTCGATGGATGAAGTAAAAATGGTTGTTCATGAGATGGGTGGGCTAAAAGCTCTTGGTCAGGATGGTTTCTCGGGCTCTTTCTATCAAAACTACTGGGCAATGGTGGTTCATTGTGCAATGGCGGGTGCTCTATTGGATTCTTCTGCCTTCTTGCGCAGCTTTAATCATACGTTTATAGCTCTTATTCCCAAGGAGCCAGTTCCAACTACGACAACTGATTTTCGCTCTATTTCTCTTTGTAACTTTGCTTACAAGATTCTCACCAAGATTATTGCTACAAGATTAAAGTCTTTTATGCATGATCTTATTTCGGAAAACCAATCCGCTTTTGTCCCTGGTATCCTGGTGGCTCATGAATTCTTTCATCACATCAAGCAAAAGAAGAAGGGCTCGGAGCTGGACATGAATAAAGCTTATGATCGAGTAAATTGGGTCTTTCTTGAAGGTGTTCTTATCAAGATGGGCTTTCACCGGTCTTGGGTCAAGTTGGTTATGGCCCGTGTTTCTACTTCTTCTATGGCTCTTCTGGTTAATGGTAAACCCGGTACCACTTTCAGGCCTTCTAGGGGTCTTCGTCAGGAGGATCCCCTCTCCCTCTCCCCATTTCTGTTTCTTTTTATCAATGATGTGTTATCCCTGATGATAAAGAAAATAGTGAATGCGGGTCTTATTCATCCGGCTTCAGTTGGCTCTTGTCCCATTCCGGTTATTCATCTTTTCTTTGTTGATGACTCCATTTTCTTTATGAAGGCTACTCTGGGAAATTGTGAGTTGTTATCCGATTTGCTTCATGTTTACTGTTCGGCCTCGGGTCAATCTATAAACAAGCACAAATCTTTTCTATACTTGAGCCCCAATAAGAGAGTGGAGATTTCCTACGTTCTGAGCTCTATTCTTAATATGAAGATTATTGTCAACCCGGGGGCTTATTTGAGTCTTCCTACGATATGGGGCAGGTCAAAGATTTCAGCTTTATCTTATATCAAAGATCAAATTGAGAATAAGATTTGTGGGTAGAATAATCGTTTCCTTTCTCAAGCTGGCAAGGAAATATTGATCAGGGTGGTATTGGTTTTCGCAGCATCGAAGACTTTAAATCGGCCTTGCTTGCTAAAAAGTGTTGGCGCCTTATTTAGAATCCTGATGTTTTGTGGGCTAGTCCTAAAAGCTAGATATTTTCCAGATTCCTCTTTTTTGCTGGCTCGAGGTGGTTCCTCACCTTCTTGGGGATGGTCAAGCATTCTCTCAAATGCAATTTGGCAGATTAATTCGGGGAATTCTGTGGACTTCTGGAAGGACGCTTGGATTCCTAACCTTCCTCATCGGACTCTTTCAATCTTATGCTCTGAATCCTGACTCCTACCACCACAAGGTATTTTATGTGATATCACCCGGAATTGGAAACTTGATGGCCTTTTGAATATCATTCATCCTCATATTATTTCTGAGATCAATTGTATCCAGGTGAGGAATTCTTCTACTCGGGATATGATGGTTTGGCCTAAAGTGACGAGCGGTATTTATATGGTAAAGTCTGATTACAAGGTCTTTGCTTCTCTTAACAGCCATCCTCATTCTTCTCACAATATCTCGACAAATATTTGGCCCTGGTTATGGAATATTCGGGCTCACCCCAGGGTTCTCTCTTTTCTGTGGCGTGCTACCAATAATGCTGTGGCAACAAATGAGGCGTTGTTTTATTGTCATCTTTCGACTAACTCACTGTGTCCTATTTGTGAGGTTGAGTGGGAATCCATTGAGCATGTGCTTTTATTATGTCCCTGGGCTCGTTGTACTCGGAAGGCTCACCCTTTGTCGTACAACATAAATGATGCAATGATTTCTTCTTTGGATGTGTGGCTCCTGGCAATCTTCGATCCGACAAATGGTTTTGAAGACGCAAATCCGGACGCCATGACTTATATTGCCTTCTTGCTTTGGTTTATTTGGAAGTGCCTATGTGTTTAAGCACTCCAAGCTTGATCCTCTTAGAGTTGCTTCCTATGCTTTCAAGGCTGCTTTTGATTTCCTCAATTCAAGGACTAGCTTTCCTCCATCTGTTGGGAGGGGTGAGTCTTTGGTATGGGTTCCTCCTCTTGAGGGTGAAATTAAAATCAATACTGATGCTGCTTGGCAAGCTGAGTCTCGTGCTTCTATTGCTGTTGCTATTGCTCGGGATTCCAGGGGTTCCTTGATCTTTGGCTCTGTGTTCTCGGCAAATCACCATTCGGCAACTTCTGCGGAAGCGTCTACAATTTTGGTTGGTTTGCAACTTGCTCGGGATCTCTCTATTACCAAGGTTTCGATTGAGTCGGATTGTCTATCGCTTATTTCTGCTCTCAAGGATCCTTCCTCTTTGGTGGATTGTGGCGTTTTTCTTTCCTGTTGTTAGTTTCTGGGTTTTTGTTTTGCTCTGTTTACTTTGTTACATCTATCAAAAATAATAATTCATTAACTACCTCTCAAATGGTAAAATCCAATGTTGAAAACCATTTTCGTTCTCTCTCTCTCTCTCTCCACCCTGTGTATTTACAAGGATTGGAAACACGACTGTCATACTCATTACGTTGAAGTATCAAAGGCGACGCCCGAAGAGTTCATCCACCGACCTGAGTAGTGGGAGTGCCTCATAGCTCACTTTGAGGAAGACGGTTATAAGGTAATAAAAATCAATTATCGGTTTATGTATTTCATATAATTTCTAAATTCTCATATGAAATATGTTTATATTATATATATTCGAAATGGTTTTTGCAGGCGATGTGTGCTCAAAACGCCGCTAACCAGAACAAGGGAAAGGAAACGGTGTATGCAATCAACCATCATTCTGGCACCACTCCCTACAGCTACCGGGTCGCTGCAAATGAGGAAAAAAGGCACCTAGCGCCTTTACTCCAGACAGTCTACGATGTTTATGAATCATCCCAGAATGTGCAGGAGAAAGTTGTGAGTGACATTGTTTCATGCGAATATGTTTTTGACTTGGAATTAAAAAGTATAATAACACAAATCTATTGAATAATTCTTTTTTTTTTTGCAGGCAGCGGTGAAGAGGAAGATGGATGAGTTGTGTGCTAGTCGAGTGAGTGATGAAGCGGGCGGGAGTCACGTGACTAACTCTGTTACCGTCGACAAGCAGATTGCTGTAATCGAGCAGGAGCTGGGTGAGAAGCCGGGGACGAGGGTCCGAGGTATATATATATATTTTTTATGGTTTATCTTTTAACAAACCACTTGACTTTTTTTGTTGTGTTTTTGTTTTTAGATACCACTCGTATATATTTACTTGACTTTTTTTTTTATTTTTACCAATTTTTAAGGTCTAGGGGGTGCATTAAGACGCCCGCCGAAATCAAGAGGCGGTGCACGAGTTCCCCACAACGATGGGGAGGTTGAGGAATTGAGGAGGCAACTGGCAGAAATTTCCAAGCGATGCAAAGCCTCGAAGATGGAGAAAGAAGAGATGAAGCATCACAAGGTTGAAGGCCTCCCTCAATGATGTCATCTCGGCTCAAGGCAATCCGGGTGACAATACCGCCGCGGCCGCAACAACTCTCTTTGTAGCCAATAAATCATCATGTGTTTCAACAGGTATTCCCGAGGAAGACCAAGACTAGGACCCTTTATTTTTCTTGTATTTAAATTAATGGACAATGTTGTTATGAAACATATTGTAACTTTTGATGAAAACTACGTGTGTGTGAAATGTAGTGTGTTTGTGTTATGTTGGATGTGTGTGTTATGTTATGTGAATGTCTTGCGGATTGTGTTATTAGGATGCGAAGGAAATTGGTTCAAATCATACCCACAAACCTGTTTTTCTACTCTGTAAGACAGAATAAAGCGACGAACATTGTTCAATCTTTGTCGCTTGAACAACTAAGCGACAACCAAACTTCGCCGCTTCAGTTTTATCATCCCATGTTTTCTTCTCCAAAACCTGATGTGAAGGGACGTATTTTGAACCAAAGTTTGTCGCAACAACAGTGAAGTGACGACTCAATCTTTGTCGCTAGGTTAGGAACGACGAGCTTTACCTTCGTCGTTTGAAATATTCATGCGACGAAAATACGTTCAATATTCGTCGTTTCAAATCTAAGCGACAAGAATGAAGCGACGACCTCAAAGCGACGACTTATTGTCGTTTGGATAATGAAGCGACGAGTTGTTTGTTGAAGCGACGACAAAAAGTCGTCGCTTCGATCAAGTGCTGGAATAGTGATAGGTTGGTGAAGTTATGGACAATAGGACAAGTTTATCTTGATTAAGTTAAGTTATGTTAGGACTTGGGAGAGAGGTTGAAGATGATGGAGCTCAGATGGGAACGAATTCGGCAAAATGAAGGAGGGAGGGGCACTCCAGTTCGGGAGAGAAAGATAGGGGGTTTTAACTGTATCGTGATATTATGATTATAGCAACGGCCACGATTAAGTGGTTAAGTGAAATTTAGGAAGTTTTGGGTTAAGAAAGGATCCCAGTCTGCATAGGTGATGAAGGGAGAGGTTCAAACAATTATACATTCATATGGGAAATTTTATCAAAGTAATCTCAACTTTCATTAATTCTAAATATTCGTACTACAATTTTACAAAATATTATAATCATATCTCAACTTTTGATCTCGATTCAAAAATCATATATATCGTTACTTATTCCGTTTATCACCGTTATTTCTTATATTATTGAAATTATGCAATTTAAAATGGAGTAAGATTGTATAAGTAACGACATAAATGATTTTTGGGTTGAGGTCAAAAATTAGGATATGATTATGATATTTTACAAAATTAAGATATGAATATTTAGAATGAGCGAAAGTTAAGACACTGTTTGTTTGTTGAATTTTCCCATGAATTATGAAACCATTGATTCGTAATGCTAACGTACGTACTCATTATTTCTCTTATTATTCTAGCTAGCTTCTCATATTTTTATAAGACCAGACAACTAATTAACAATAGAATCATGAGAAAGGAGGTTCCCAAACGTATATATAAGCCAACATCGATCAACTCCATAAAGATGGAAGTTTTTCTATATGCGTGGTTGGTGCATGTTGTCTTCTTTAGTGAAGTCGTGAAGAGCATATATGTCGTCAGCAAGCACGCACGCATGCATTTAGTGATGAGCAAGGTAGTCCATAAACGATTCTTCAATATATCTGTACATCAAAACAGTGACGGAAAGTGACCGATTGTCTCTATGTATAATTTCAGTTATAACTACAGCAGCTAGGAATCGAATAATTTGTTTGTTTGGTTTGTACATGGGATTGAATGTAAGAGGTGGTTGTGGACAAGATATAGATCTATTATCCTCAACAACAAAAAAGATATAGATCTATTATGATTGTGAACCCGCGTTTATTTCAGTTGAGTTGGCTAGGTTCAAACTTGCAACCGCGTCGAGAATAGAACTCATAGTTGCATGCACTCGATGATTCTCTGATCTAATCTGTGGACTGGAAACTGGAGACCTGCAGAGTCGATCTGGAGCCATATATCCTCAGTCAATTGGCTTCCAGCTAGCTTTCTATTTTTTTCGAAGTAAGGATTGAGCTCAAGTCAAAGCCATGCAGACTTCTTGTTGGGACTTGAATTGATTTGGTTTACATATATAGAGTTATATACAGAGTTATGGACTTATGGATTCTCAATTCTCATGCCAATGATTCCGGAATTTTAACTATATTACAAACAGAGATTTTCAAGTACTTACGTCTTCGATCTTTGATTGTCTTTATTCCAGAGGAGTGTTCACTTAGCAAACTAGTTCAATCATTTCACGTCTTTCATTTTCAGTTTTGTCAATGTCAAGGATATGTTAAAAATCTTCATATGTCTAATTGGAGATCATTTTCTAGTGTTTGTCTAATGCTTCAATTATGTGCATCATGTTGTTGTTATTTTAACGAACTCCTTATATTAACTTTGTGATTCAATCATTTGAAGTCTTTATTTTATAAATTTCCATTCAAAAACCAGCAATATTAGTATAACTAATTTACGTTAATTACAACTTACAAGAGATCGAATGAAAGTTTCAACTTCGATTGAATAATGAGTTCTTGTGCATGAATTAAAACATATTTAGTTGTTGAAATTTAAAATTTATTAGGAAGATCGATCATGACCCATTATATATATTTGATCAGCTGATCAATATTGTGCCATGCAAATAAACATGGTTAGGAAAGAGCACCAACCCACAAATTAAGGGATCAATTAGCCTTCTCTTTCTAAATCATGGTGACGAGGAGATGATGAAGAATAGGTTATTATGTACTCAGCTTAGCTTGAATTGACTTTACTTATCGTCGTTCACACCATGAATAGATTATAGACTATATCAACTGTACATTTTGAAGACCAATCAGTATCTATATAAGATCAAGAAAATGGACCAAATGATCATAAACATTGAGTACTTAGACAATTAGCATGTAGCTAGGCAATATAAAACGAAGATACAGACAGTGCACATGTTAGAAATTACAGGGTTAGGATGATGATATATAATCGTTTAGTTAGTACCCCATGTGAAGCCAAACTTGTTCGATTGATTACTATCTAAGTATCTATTCCTAGCTATATGTTAATCGATCACTTGCAGTAGAATTGCATATCTAGCTAATTTGGTCGTCGACCAGTTGGGGTTTGTATATGCAAGCTTCATGCTTTATACACTTGTATGCTATCTGTGTACTAAGCACTAAACAATGACCAACCCAAAGTATGTCATTACTAAGTTTACGATCAACCAAAGAATAAACTGATGTACGTAGAACTTCAATTCAAGCTAGATTGAAAATTCGCATTCTTCCCCAATCTATTTGATTCTTGTAAGAAATGGTTTGCTCTTAATTAAATTTAGATTTGATTCTGCCGTAAAACTCAAGTTATAGTCTGACCTAATAATTTGCAACAAAAACTATTACAATTAGAAGAGGTTATACGGTTTTAGGAAAAGCTTCGGAAGCAGCTCGCTTTCTTCTATTACAGGTGAACTGACAAACCCTAAACAAGCTTATGCCAATTCAAAAAAGTGTTATTTGGGGCGATAATTTCTAATTGTGGCTCCCCTTGTCAACACTTCTATTTGAAAGAGGTGCTTGAAGACTGAAGAAGCAAATTTGGAAAACGTGGATATGCCGATGGAATAATTCTTGTTGTGATAAACGTACACGTTCGGACAGCCGCCGTCTCCGGTAGCCACGTTCTACACTTTTCGTTTGGTTTATTACCAGTTCCTCACCGTCCTCGCCGTAGTTGATCTATAAGTACTTTACATAAGTACACGAAGATCAAATCAAATTGACATGGTGCTTATTTGTTTAACGTCGTCATAATATTTCTCACAATACATTGCTTATTTATTTACTTCATGTGTTTTTACATTCTGTTTCCATTTATTGAGATCATTTTGTTCGATCTGTTTGCTTCTCTGAAACTTGGATGTCCATATCTCTACTATACAGGGGAAAATTAATCTTTAGCGACACGTAAATTGCGACACACATTATATGTTTGTCGCAAAAAATAGTTTTTTACGACACACTTATAATGTATGTTGCAAAAGAGTCATATTTTTGTCTTTTACGATGTATTTTTGGGTACGTTATAAATACTGTTTATATTTACGACACACTTTTAATGTACGTTGCAAAAGACTCAAAAATTTAATCTGTTACGACACACGTTAAAATGTATGTCGTGAAGTCTTTTACGACACATTTTGAATGTATGTCGCAAAAGACCAATCTCTCATTTCTCACCATACACTGAGATCACAAAATTCAATCTCAAATAAAAAAGAAAACGCGCAAACCCCTCCTAACCCTCTGATAAAAAATTACGCTAAACATAGACTCAGATTTTGATTTATTTACGTCCTTACCACTGTCTAAAACCACCCAGTCTCTCACAATCGGCCCCAATCCGTTTTCTTCAAAGACTCTCTCTCTCTCTCTCTCTCTCTCTCTCTCTCTCTCTAAACTTCATCATCTTCCTCTGAAACCAAAATCCTATATCTGCTCTAAACTTCGTCGTCTTAATTTCTCATTCGCTCTCGGCCTTGGGGTTCTCGTAACTGATGTAGCGAAAAATATAACGTTGAAATCCACCAACAGATCATCTTGAATCCATAAGATCAGGATTTCTCGAATCCACGAGAAGAACTGGAATCCACTAGAATTTTGAGAAAATCTGAAGGTTTTATATATCATCAAAAGTTCTTCATTTTACAATAGTATAATGATGTTTATATATACATCTACACAAAAGACTTAGAAAACCAAGTACCTTTAAGTACTTCTACTATTTGAAAACCAAGTAGCCATATATTGTATGTCTTTAATAAATACTGAGAAATATCTTGTGTGCTTTCAGGCCTAAGATAACAGGAATAAAGGGACACAATGCAACTAAAGATCGAGGTACCAAAACATGAACATAAAGTTAATGTTTTGTTAGTAGTAGTTGACTTGGGAAAGTGATAATATATTTCCAGTTTTTATGTTTGTTGTAGGGGAACGCATTTCAGAGGAGCAGCATTTGAAGTCATAAAAGAAACTTCATGAAAAGCTTAAGGTACATTGGAAATAGGTGAAAAGGTATGCTTGAGACTTGCCAAGTTAACGGTATTGATTATATTATATGTTGACAGTTAAACTCTGTACTCTCGCCAGTCACTACTAGATGTAAAATTGACACCACATCTCTGTGACCATTCTAGTTTGTAGGGTGTTTGAGTTTGTACGGTTCAATTCTAAGCTACATTTTCATGACCTTCTTACCTAGTTTTCCTTTTGCATTGATTGTGTCTGGTCTATCTATTATATTTTCTTTTAACAGGAGATCAAGGTTGAATCGAGTAAGAGATTGGCTCAAAAGAGGGAAGCTGAAGCTAAGTTGGAGGAGTTAGAACGTGAGAAACCATTTGCAAGGACCATGTTGGAAAAATACCACACAGAATCAGTTTCAATATGCACGAATGGTTTGTATTGACAACTTTAGATAAGATTTGGTAAAATATTCAGTATCAATCTTTTTGATTGAGTTGTAATTGTAGTAGATTTCTTTCCAGTTGGTTTCCTGACTTGTAGGACAACCACCAAACGTAGAGTAGGTATTCTGTATATATTTGTCCAGAATGAATACAATTAAATCATTCAGCCAAACTATCTTTTTCTTTATGATATCAGAGCAGGCATAACAACCTGATTTTTTTTTCATGCATTCCTCATGGCCGGAGATGACCTCTCAAACATCAGCTATGGTTCATCCTCCTCGAATGAATCTGCAAGCCCTTTCTTTCTTCACCATTCAGACCATCCAGGTCTGCTGCTTGTTTCCAAGAAATTGACTAGAGACAACTACACATCTTGATGCCGTGCTATACGCATCTCTGAGTGTCAAAAACAAAATCAGTTTCATCAATGGAAAAATTCAAGAACCATCAGCAGCCTTAGAACCAGACGAACATGCACTATGGAAAAGGTGCAATGACATGGTGCTCTCATGGATTCTCAACGCTTTTGAACCTGAACTTGCTGATTCAGCTCTATGCTGTGCTACACCATATGCTGTTTGGGAAGACCTTCAAGAGAGGTTTGCGTTGGGCAATGCTCCTCGCATATTTCAGGTTCAACGAGACATTTACAGGATTGAACAGGGACAACTGTCCATTGCAGCGTACTACACAATATTGAAGGGTCTCTGGGACGAGCTTGCTTCGTACAACACCGTTACCTATATCTGTGGAGCACAAAATGATCGTAGTAAGTTGATGCAATTTCTTATGGGATTAAATGAATCTTGTGCTGCTACTCGTGGACAGATTTTGTTGATGAACCCTTTACCTTCGGTGAGACAAGCTTATGCTTCCCTTGTTCAAGAAGAAAAACAGCGAAAACTTGGTTCCTCGCTTCTTATGCCGTCCAACAGTGCAGCCATGGAAGTGCGTAGCAACTATGGACCATAGCCTCAGATGCATGAGAATCTAGGAAGCACCCAAAGCAACAACTATCGTTCTCGTGCCCCAATCAAGCATTGCACTTATTGTGACAAGGATTACCATACTAAAGCAACTTGTCATAAGAAGAATGGCTACCCTCCTGGCCATCGTCTCTACAAAGGTCCAAAAGTAACTAACTCTACAAGAAGACGTCAAGGAAAATCCTGGTGTCAATCATGTTGATGCCACTTCAACATTTGAGGAACTACAAAAAATGATTCCAGACCTTACAGAGGATCAATACACTTAAATAGTTGTTGCACTAGTTCCTACATCATCAACTCCTCGAGCCAATGCTGCCTCTGCAACTGAATATGCTGCAGGTTTGTTACCTGTTGCTCAAAATCGTTGGATACTCGATTTTGGAGCAACTCACCACATTACTTCCTCTCCTACACCATTAATAGATGTCAAGCATCCTCTTTTAGCACTTGTATCTTTACCTAGTGGAGACACAGCTGGAATTACCATGACAGGATCATTTCGGTTTAATGACTCTTACCAATTAAATGATGTGTTATGTGTACCAAGTTTTAGAGTTGATCTTATGTCTATTGGCAAGACGATCGATGATTTATATTGCTCACTGACATTTTTTTTCCATCTTGGTGCATTTTACAGGACTTGGCTACGAGGATGATGATTGGTGTGGGTAAGCGACGTGGTAACCTTTACTATTTGGTGGCATTGGCTTCGACTACTCCTTCATCTCACTTCTCTTGCAACCTCAACATATCCTCTGATCTTTGGCATCGACGTCTTGGCCACCTTTCATTTGCTCGTTTACAATTTTTAGCAAATAAACCTCTCCATTGTGTTTTTGATTCTAGTCATAAGTGTGATATTTGTCTGTTGGCGAAAGAAACTCGTCAACCTTTCCCTTCCAGTTCAATTTCAACTTCAAGAATATTTTCTCTTATTTATTGCGATATTTGGGGGCATTATAAAACTCCTTCTATTTTTGGTGCTCATTATTTCTTAACTATTTTCCCAATTTACATGGGTTTTCTTGATGCAACACAAGAGTGAAACATAACCTCTTTTTCGTCGTTTTTTTCATTATGTCACCACCCAATTTAACACAAAAGTTCAACAACTTTGTTCAGATAATGAGGCTGAATTTCTATCCTTATAAAATTTCTTTCTTGAAGAAGGTGTCCTCTTTCAACGGTCTTGTGTTTATACGCCACAAAAAAACGGTATTGTTGAGCGAAAACACAGACATATACTTGAAACAGCTCGTGCCCTTCATTTTCAAGCACATCTACCTATTAAATTTTGGGGAGAATGTGTTCTCACAGCTGTTTATCTAATCAATAGACTTCCCACCTTATTACTTCACAAGAAAACACCTTTCAAAATTCTCTATAATAAACTTCCTAATTATTCTCGAATGCGAGTATTTGGGTGCGTTGCTTTTGCTACAATTCCCAATTCGTCTTCCAAATTTTCTCCTCATGCAACAAAATGCATTTTTTTGGGTTACCCCGAGGGACAGAAAGCCTACAAACTCTATGATATTGATACTAGCAAAATTTTCACCAATAGAGATGTTATATTTCTGGAAGACAAATTTCACCACTTGCCGGAATCAAGCCCAGCCGCACCAAGCCCAACAGCCCACTCTCTTCCTATTCTCATTGAACCAGACCCTTTCTCTAGTCAACGGTCTCCAACGATGCAATTGACTTCTTTTTCTCCTTCTCTTCCGTCGCCTTCCTCGACCCCTGACCCATCGTCGACCCCTTCCACTTGGAAGACCTACGTCTGGCGGCCCACTGCTCTAGCATCGGTGTCATCTATTTCTCTTCCGTCAGCGTTGTCTGCTTCCTCTCCACCTGTGTCGGCTGACGCCATCCACCCTCCATCTTCTTCTTTTGATTCCGCTCCACCTATCGCTCCTCCTCCACCAGAAAATCCTCTACCACTAGAACATCCTCTACCACCAGAACATCCTCCCAACCAGCCACCAGATTTTGCTCTCTTTCCGGATCATCCGGCTGTTGCTGCCGAACCCCTTCGCCGTTCTCAACGTTCTCGCGATGCCAATGTCTACCTTAAGGATTACGTTTGCTCGCAGGTGATTCTGCCTCTACATTAATTATCCTTGGCCTTGTCCTCTCCGACACCAGGTACACGTTACCCTCTTTGTCACTATCTGTCATGTGATTGGTATTCACCTGCCTATTTGAATTATGTTGCTAATGTTAGTCGAGATGAAGAACCGACTTCTTATGAAATGGCCTCAGCTGATTCTAGATGGCAAGCAACTATGGACTCTGAGCTTCAAGCCCTGATTGACAATAAGACTTGGAGTTTGGTCTCTCTACCTCCTAGAAAACGCCCAATCAGCTGTAAATGGGTGTATCGTATCAAGCGCAACGTTGATGGCTCGGTTGAGCGCTTTAAGGCTGGTCTTGTTGCCCGGGGTTTTACACAGACTGCAGGTATTGACTACCATGACACATTTTCTCCTACTGCCAAAATGATCACTGTCCGTTTTGTTCTTGCTGTTGCTGCTAGTTTGAATTGGCCTTTACAACAGCTCGATGTTAATAATACTTTTTTGAATGGTGATTTGTTTGAGGAAATTTACATGTCCCCTCCTCCTGGACTTCGGCGACAGGAGGAGAATTTAGTGTGTCGCCTCCACAAGTCATTATACCGACTAAAACAGGCTTCTCGCCAATAGTTTTCTAAGTTCACAGAGGCCATCCTTGCTGTCGGATTCTCTCAGTCCAAAGCTGACTATTCCTTATTTGTTTGCAAGCATGGTACATCACTCACTGTTTTGTTGATCTATGTGGATGATATTCTAATAACAGGTAACAACATGGAAGCCATTAATGCTCTGAAGCGATTCCTTCATACTCGCTTTCGCATCAAGAACCTTGGTGATATTAAATTCTTTCTTGGTATTAAAATAGCTCATTCCAAGAAAGGAATTTATGTTTCTCAACGCAAATATGCCTTGGAGATTATTAAAGACAGTGGCTATTTGGGCGCTAAACCGGTTGAATTTCCTATGGAGTCCAAGCTTTCAAACAAAGGAGAATTACTCAAAGGTGCTGGTGCATATCGGCGTTTTGCTGGTAGATTGATTTACTTGACCATTACCAGACCTGACATTACGTACTCAATTAACATTTTGAGTAGATTTATGCATGAACCTCTCTTAGAACACATGACTGCTGCTCTTCGAATTGTTCGTTACTTAAAGTCATCACCTAGTCAGGGCCTACTTCTCCATGACAATAATTCATTAAACTTAAAAGCCTTCTGTGATTTTGATTGGGCAGGATGCCCAATTACACGACGATCCACCACTGGTTATTGTATGTTTCTTGGTGATTCTTTGATCTCATGGAGAACCAAGATACAGAAGACTGTATCTTTATCAAGTACAGAAGTTGAATACATGGAAATGGCAGGAACTTGTTGTGAGCTTACTTGGATACGTTATTTATTAGCAGATTTGCATATGCCTATTTCAAGTCCTGCTATTTTACATTGTGATAATCAAGCTGCATTACATATTGCAAAGAATCCAATGTTTCATGAAAAAACTAGACATATTGAAATTGATTGCCATTTTATTCAGGACAAAATTGTTAAAGGTGAAGTTGTCACTCGTTTTGTGACTTCTTCACGGTAGTTGGCAAATGTGTTTACAAAGGCTTTGGGCAAGGAAAAATTCAGACAGCTCATAAGTAAGTTGGGAGTTATCGATATACACTCTCCAACTTGAGGGGGAGTGTTGAAAAAATATATCACACAGAATCAGTTTCAATATGCACGAATGGTTTGTATTGACAGCTGTAGATAAGATTTGGTAGAAAATTCAGTATCAATCTTTTTGATTGAGTTGTAATTGTAGTAGATTTCTTTCCAGTTGGTTTCCTAGCTTGTAGGACAACCACCAAAAGTAGAGTAGGTATTCTGTATATATTTGTCCAGAATGAATACAATTAAATCATTCAGACAAACTATCTTTTCCTTTAGACCAGGTAATTTCTTGGATGCACTATAGAGTTTTTTGGGATTCCTTATTCTGCATTTTAAAAGGTTCTTTTAGTCGACAATCTCTTCTCTTAATTGATCATTTAGACAGTTCTATCTTCTGCTTCATCTTCTTTCTTTGAATGTAATGGCATGGAATGTTTACTAGTCATGAAATGTAAACTTATCCATCATGCAATCATATTCATTTTTGTGGAGTTATTAGTAAAAGATTATGAACATAAAGAAACTGTGGTTCATGTTGCATCAAAATGATTATGGTTTTTTCTTTTACAGATTCTTCAGTTTGCTATGGAAGCTGTGGATATGGAATCTTCAGATAAAAGTAGGAAGATGATTGCATGTACCCAGCCTCAAAGAGTGGCTGCAATGTCAATGTCTTGCCGTGTTACTGAAAAGATTGATGTTATTATTGGGGAGGAGGTTTGTTATAGCATTAGTTGTAAAGATTACCCATGTTTCCTGATGTAGTACTCTAGCAATGCTATTTCTATTGCTCATTCAATCTTAGCAGAAGTATTTGATACCATATCTAATCTTGTATGAATTTGAATCTGAGTATGGATTTGTAATCTTGTGTTATTGAATGAATATGTAAGTTTTTGTTTATCTCACTACAAGAAAAATACACCTAGACCGCGGACCGTTTCAGTCATCTAGGTACGAATTTTCGTCGTCTAAGTATTTAGACGACGGAACCTCCGTGGTCCAGGTTATGTCCTCTAAGTACCGTCGTCTGGGTACTTAGACAACAAAGATGGAGGTCTGCGTGGTCTAAGTGAGACTTAGACCACAAAATTTTTTCGCGGTCTAAGTGATCACTTGGACCACGGAAAATACGGTCTCCGTCGTCTAAGTGATTACTTAGACCGTGGACTTTTTGGGCGGTCTAAGTCCCCACTTAGACTTTTTCCGCGGTCTAAGTAATCACTTGGACCACAGAAAATACGGTCTTCGTCGTCTAAGTGATTACTTAGACCGCAGAATTTTTGCGCGGTCTAAGTCCCCACTAAGACCGCGGAAAAAGTCCGCGGTCTAAGTAATCACTTAGACCTCGGAGAAAGCCATATGCGTGGTCTAAGCGTGGTCTAAGTGACCACTTAGGTCACACATATGATTTTCTCTGTAGTCTAAGTGATTATTTAATTTTTTTAATTTTAATTTTATTTTAAAGTAAAATATTAATAATTTGATTAAAATGCCAAATTCTCATTTAAATATTAATAAATTAATTAAAATACTAAGGAGAGTGGAGTCGCCGGAGGGAGGGGATCGCCGGATTTTGGGTCGCCAGAAAGTTGCCGGATTTTTGAGAGAGAGTAAGAGTGAGAGAGAGGGGAGGAGAGGAGGAATTAAAATACTAAGGAGAGGGGAGTCGTCGGAGGGAGGGGATCGTCGGATTTTGGGTCGCCGTAAAATAATAAATTAATTTAACTCACGGGAGAGCGGAGTCGCCGGAGGGAGAGAGTCGCCGGAGAGGGGAGTCACCGGAGGGAGGAAGTTGCCGGATTTTGGGTCACCGGAAAGTTGCCGGATTTTTAAGAGAGAGTGAGAGTGAGAGAGAGGAGAGGAGGAATTGAGAATGGGATGAGGAAAAAGAATCGGATGGGTCCTTTATATAGAGTTTCACTTAGACCGCGGTGATATTTTTTCTGTGGTCTAAGTGAACTTAGAGGACGGAAATGGGCATTTCCGTGGTCTAAGTGAACAGTTTAAATTTTTGGAACCAGCACTCAATTAATTTGGCGGGTGGGAGTTAACCGCCCAAATTTTGGGGAGCGGTTCAAATTTCACTTAGACGACGGAGATACCTATTTCCGTCGTCTAAGTGAAATTTGAACCGTTCCCTAAAAAATTGGCGGTGAAAATTGAACCACCATATTTTTCAACCTAGACGACGAAGATGGTTCATCTCCGTTATCCAAGTGGAACCTGGACTACGGAACCAGACCGTCTCCATCGCCCAAGTAGTCACCTGGACGACGGAAATGTCCATCTCCGTGGTCTAGGTAAAATTTCCGTAAAATTAATTTTTAAAAATAATTCACAAGGAAGTTTCCGATCTGTCATTCGAATGAAATAGTCGTAAAATATCGATTAACGAATCGTATATATAAACAATTGAGTTTAAGACGACGAATAATCTTACGTCTTTAAACTTGTTAAGTATCTACTAATGTGTATAACTTAAGTGTTATTAAGTATAGGCTCATTGCATATCGATATTAATGATAATGAATTTGGACAAAATAATCGTTGGATACATTCGCCATAAGACAATATATAAATAGAATAATGTTCATAAAATTGTAAGTTCGTTAAGGGTTTCATCGGCACAGTCAACCGCAAAATTGAATTTTTTACAAACCGGAAACGTGGATACACAAAATTAAAATCCGTAAGTCCTATTTTGGAACCGTCGACGATCACACTCCGAGAATTGTTTACTCTATGGTCTCGACGAAAAAAATATGCTATGGGACATGGTCTAGATGGTCGTTGTCTTTGATGAAATTACGAAACTTTCACTTAGACGACACAAATGTGCCTTTGCGTCGTCCAAGTAAGCACTTAGATGACGCAAAGACACGTTTGCGTCGTCCAAGTACTCACTTAGACGACGCAAACGTGCATTTGCGTCGTCTAAGTGAAAAGGCAAAGTTTAGGGTTAAGGGCCTTAGGGTTTAGGGTTAAAGTACTTAGACGACGGAGATGTCTTTTTCCGCGGTCTAAGTGACACTTAGAAGACGGAACCTTAAAGGTTCCGTGGCCTAAGTGCATTTTTCTTGTAGTGTCTATGGTTTGAATGAATTGTTATATTAATTTATAGAACATAGGACAAGAACAAAATAGGTCTTTTACGACGTATTAATTAGTCTTATATGACACGATAGATAGATCTTTTACGACGCACGTTATATATTTTTTGTGACACACATATTTGTAGGGGTCATCATTTGGCCCGTGGGCCTCGTGGGCCGGTGGAGGCCCGCAAGCCCGTGGGCTAAAAGCCCGGCCCGGCCCGCAAAAAAGCCCGCAAAAGCCCGCCAAGGTGGTTGGTGGGCCGACCATGGTTTAGAGATCTAAAGCCCGGCCCGGCCCGCGGGCCCGGCCCGCCAAAAGCCCGTCAAGGCCCGTTAGGCCCGGCCCGTCAAAGCCCGTTAGGCCCGGCCCGTCAAAGCCCGCACACATATTGACATATATCATTAAATTATTTAATGAATTTTAATCATTATACAATTTATACCTAGTTAATGTTTACCTACACACATATTGACATATATATATAATATAGTGACTAGTAGTCTAATAGACTAATACTATATAGATATATATTTTACATTTGTGTATATATATTAATATATTACATATAGATGGATAGATTGAATATTTGAATTCCATATATAATTAAATTTGTGTATCTATTTTACTATTAAGTCATTATTTAAAGTTTAGCATAAGTTGGGGTTTAGGTTTAGGGTAAATTAGGGTTTAGGAGATTAAGATTTATGGTAAGTTAAGGTTTAGGAATTTGAGGTTTAGGGTAAGTTAGGGTTCCGGTTCTAGGATTTTATTGTAATTTTTTTAGGGTTTAGGGTTTGGGGTTTAGGTTTTAAGGTTTAGGGTTTAGGTCCAAAATTTATAAAAATTAGGGACGGCCTACTTAGAATATTATGAACAACCAATCCGACATTCAATTTTTTATATATATAAGATAGTAGTACGTATATCATTATACCTACACTTATATATATAATATAGTGACTAGTACTATATATATATTTTTTATATTTGTGTATGTTTATATTAATATATTACATATACATATATTGATCAAATATTGGAATTCCATATATAGTTATATTTATGTATCTATTTTACTATTAAATCATTGTTTAAAGTTTAGGATAATTAAGTTAGGGTTTAGGTTTAAGGTAACTTAGGGTTTAGGGGATTGAGATTTAGGGTAAGTTAAGGTTTAAGAATTTTGAGGTTTAGAGTAAGTTAGATTTTAGGTTTTAGGAATTTTGAGGTTTAGAGTAAGTTAGGGTTTAGGGTTTAGGGGTTAGGGTTTAGGTTTAGGGTTTAGGTTTAGGGTTTCATTGTAATTTTTTTTATCGATTTACACTGTAAAACAGTAAATATAATAGATGGTTCAGATTAGATTTTGTAATTTTTCAATGGTGAGAGTTTAATTGAGAGTGTGTGAAATGACATCAATACCCTTCTCTTATATATTGCTTATTTTTCCATGGAGAAACTTGATAAATTAAATTTTTATATCAATTTTTTTGACACTATGAGATAGATATGTAATTTACAAGAATGTGTGTTAAAATTTTTATCTTAAAAAATTCCTTTAGGGATGGGTAATTTATGTTTTAGTTGTAAGGGTACTACGGTCACATTTAGCGAAACTCATAGATGTAGGTCTAAATCAAGTCCAAAATTTATAAATTTTTAACGGCATGCTTAGAATATTATGAACAACCAATCTGACAGTCAGTTTTGTAAAATGATGATACATGATCGATTACGTTTCACAAAGGACTTTCAACCCATATAACCAAGGAATAAAGGTAAGAACATTAGTGTGCATGTAGAGAATTCAAGCAATATAGGAATTAAAAATGTTTTAATAATAAAGAAGGCCATATATAATAGTTCACCTTGTAATAAAAGACACCGTACGTAAAAATTAGCCTAATCGAAGTACGTTTGGATCCCAGTCAATACAATTAAACAAAATTTGTGAAAACACTAAAATACACTCATCTTATTTTCCTTATTTTCCTATGGGGGGAGTAGATAAATCAATTTTTTATGTCAATTTTTTTGATACTATGAGATAGATATGTATTCCATAAGAGTATGTGTCCAAAATTTGATGTTAAAAAATTATTTTCGGGAGGGGTAATTTCCGTTTTAGTTGTAAGAGTACTATGGTCACATTTTGCGAAATACATGGATCGATGTCTAAATCAAGTCCAAAATTTATAAAATTTTAAAGGCATGGTTATAATATTCTAACCAATCAATCTAATGGTTAATTTTATAAAATAATTAAACATGTCCGATTAAGTTTCACAAAAGTATTTCATTCCATATAACAAATGAACAAACGTAAGAATATTAATATACATATGAATAATTCAAGCAATATAAGAATTAAATATGTTTTAATAATAAACGAGGACATGTAGAAAACTCCATCTTATAGTGATAAACATCGTACGTAAAATTTAGACTCGTCGGAGTACGTTTAAACCCCAGTGCATGGATAAAGGTTACGTTTATTTTGAAATGTCTTAATTTTTTAATAATTAAAGCCCGATAGGCCCGGCCCGCAAAAGCCCGCAAAGGCCCGGCCCGCAAAAGCCCGCAAAAGCCCGCAAAGCCCGCTTGAATGGGCCGGGCTCGGATCCTTATATAAAAGATAAAGCCCGGCCCGGCCCGGCCCGCATATATTAAAATGTTGTTGAGGCCCGGCCCGGCCCGGCCCGTGCCGGCTATACATGGGCCGGGCCGGGCTTTTGCCGACCCCTACATATTTGTGTTGTGAGTAAAATTGATTTTTTGTGACGTAGTTTTTTACGACACGCGCATGTGTGTCGCGAACCTAACTTTTGCGACACACATCGTGCTGTCGCAAAAGACCATTTCTCCCGTAGTGATAATAAAGTCAAGCGCTTGATGTCATCGGCTTCACTAAATTATGAAGTCTCCAATATGTCCATATAGAATGAAAAAAATAAACCATCCGAAAAACTAAATACAAAGGATACCGAATCGGAAAAGAAAACGAATCTAATATATTGTTTGGAGTGTTGTTTAACACGACTGAACGTACACACAAAAATGCTAGAGTAGCAGAATTCGAGAAAATAAATGATTTTAGGCCTCAATAAGGCCATAAAATGTAGACATCAAATCTTACATGACACATTGCATCTTATACGTATCATCAATATCGCACCATGTCATCTACAAGTCATATTAAGCAAAAGACAATTAAATCTTTTACATAATGGTTAGTATTTATTTATCTTTAAACCTTATCTATAATTATTAAGTAAAACATGCAACAATTCATTTGATGACGTTCATACAAGCCTATCAATTTTTTCAAATTTAGTCTTCATGCTTATCCAATGCCCAGGTTGATCATATATATCGATCACTCTGATTAGACAGAATATTGATATAACCAATATATATTTTATAATACAATTGTTAGTTTAATTGTTTTTATAGATCCCTAGATCAATTGTGAACGTATTTTGATCTTAAAATCTGGGAATCAAGTGGAGGGCTAGGGCAAAAACGTTAAAGAAAAACTAGCAACCGTGTATTCCTTATTCTGAATGAAGACAATGACAATTCCTTACTTCCTTATACAATTATAATTCTAAAAGAAATTTATTTCTAAGCAAACTAGCTACTATCAATTCAGGAAGAGTCGGCGTTAAAGATCAGATTTAAACATCAATCTATCGACAGTGGTGTCTTCATCTCATGTCATGGTTCGATCAAATGCATATTCACCGTACCAAAAAAAAAACAATTGCAGCACCATTAATAATCCTGAGTAAGGATTTCACATAGGCCGGGTTGTTAATCCTGAACCAAAAACCGGAAAAAAAAATTAAGCCGAAATCAAACCGTATCTAAAAAAATCGAAATCGAACAAAAACTGAATCGAAAAACAAAAAAATTGAACCAAACCGAAAAATTCGGTTCAGTTTCGGTTTTCGGTTCCCAAAAAACTGAACCGATGAACCAAAATATATTAAACGACGTCATTTTTTATACCCTTTTTACTTGATTGATTCATTTGCTTGCAAGTTGCAACTCTCCACCATCCACTTATACTACTACCAGACGATTAAGCTGGTTCCTCACTTTCTCACTTCTCACATTTAGCAGCATGGCAATATCATCACTCTTATTGAGCTGGATTTCCAGTACTTTACCTGACAATAAGGTAAATTTGCACCTCATTTCTCTAGCTACTTTGCCTTGTTATTTAGTTAAGCTAACTAGTATTAACTTCGTTGTTTTTACTTGGTTTTGCACCAGTTGAATTTGCTTATCATAATGAGGTGCCGAAAGCTATCGGTGCATACATTCCCGGTAGGACTATCACATGCTCCGACAATGCAGCTTTCAATGAAGAAAATAAGATAACTCATCTGAGTTTTTCTTGAAACTCATCATACTCAATTATGCAGGTACTATATGTGTATATATATTCACAAATTGCCTTATCATGAATACCTAGTTAGCTACCACAAAATGCTGCTTTGGATAATGTTCTTTCACATAATTCAACCTCAGCTCCTAGTGTTATTTCTTATGTTAATATTTCTGCATTGTTTCTAGAGAATTTCAGTACTAAGTTTTAGATCAAAGATTGAATGATAGAATAAGCTTTTAGTACAAGGACTCATTGCCTTGATGAATTTTAGGTCAGTGCAAGAGAAGGCCACTACTCTTAGGTATTTTCGAAACTAATCGAAAGAAACAGTATTTTTTTTAGAAAGAAAAAATGCAGTTTTTTTTATTTAAAAAAAACAGAAAAAATTGAACCGAACCGAACCATTTCTAATCGATTTTTTGTAAAAAAAATTAGGATAACCCAATCGAACCGAACCGATTAAAAAATACGATTCGATTTTCGATTCGGCTTAATAACCAAACCGTTTGTACCGATTAACAGCCCTAATTTCACATTTCCCTTAATACTGCTGTTTATCGATTCTGGAAATTTACTCAAACACACAAATGTTTCATGGCAAAAAAGATGAAGGAATGGTGGTGAATGCAAATCTTGTTATAGAAAAAAAATTAATTGAAAATATAGAAGAGGAAATATATTTAAGATTATTTATTAAATATCGATAACAAAAGCTTAATATGGGTTGTGTGGTATAAAAAATTTATTCCATAAATATAGAAAAATAAATGTACAAATTTAATTTTATATATGTGACATATTGTGTCATGTACGATTGAGGTCATGATTTCATGGTCCTATTAAAACCTGACAATTGGAGAAATATAAACATGTTTAATACCATTTAAATGGTCCGAGAGAGTCAGAGAGTAGAGACCAACAAATTCAAACACATGAAAATGAAAAATAGTGAAAGCGTAAGATATAAGGAACGTATCAAAGCCATTTAAAGAATAGTAGAAACGTAGACCTTCACACATACATGATCAAATCGGAAAACGGTGGAAACCCGTAAGAAATTAAGGTGGCGCTGAATTTTTGTGGCTGTAACAACCAGTTGGTCAGGCACTCAATGCAGGCTTCCCTTTTTCTTCCTTTTTTTACAATGAGGTTTCCTACCCCACTTTTCACTTCGAAAATCTGATGACTCCGATCCAACAACATCTCTATATCATTATAAAAACAAATATTCAAATCAACAATAACGTGCATATTGTACGTAATCCGATCTCAGAGACACTGTTGTGTGGTAGTTAGACTCAGGTGTCCCTCCTTTTCCTCCAATCTGTTGAATTCTTCCCTCGTCAAAGTTTTTCTCCTGCGCAACATTGACTTTTCTCCTCAGAAAATCAAACTCCGTGTTTCTTCTCTCTCCTCTCTCTCTCTCTGTTATCCAATCTCAATCTCACTGTCGTCCCTAGCTAACGTTATATATAAAACGAAGAACATCAAACCCCATTTCTATAGCTTCTTCTTCTTCACCAAACATATTCTCTCCATTTCTGACTCGTGTCACATTCTTTTTTATTGAATCTGTTTCATGTACACGAGTTGTTGAAACCTTGAAAGGACATCTAGCTAACTTCGTTTTGAGTTTTTGATAATCGAAGAATGGGAAGCCGCCAGCTGGAGGATCGACCTCCTCACTCGGGGAATATCTCCGATTCCGAGGTCATGGCCAGAGCTGCCGAGACGAGCGCCGAAAGAAAAGCCTTCAGCGGTCCTCTCGGCACGAGCTCCTCCACGAAAGCGTGGAGGAGAATCAAGAGCTTGGACAAGAAGAGGAACACTACTACTACTAGTAGTAGTACGGAAAACGACGACGGAGACGACGAGGCTTACGTGGAAATCACACTCGACATCCTCGACGACTCCGTCGCCGTGCACAGCGTTCAGGCCGCCGGCGGAGGAAGTGGCGGAGGAGGCCAAGAGGATCCGGAGCTGGCCTTGCTAGCCAAGAAGACTCTAGAAGGCAAAAGGTCGGCGTCTTTCCGATCTTCGCTTCTCCGAAACACGTCGTCCAGCATCCGACAAGTCTCTCAGGAGCTAAAGCGTCTAGCTTCCTTCTCCAAGAAGAGCTCGGGACCCATCAGACGCTTCGACCGTACGAGGTCCGCCACCGCGTACGCTTTAAAGAGCTTGAAGTTCATCACCGCCAAGGCCGCCGCCGCCAACGGTTGGACCGCCGTCGAGAAACGCTTCGACGAACTCACTTCATCCGCCAACGGCCTCCTCAGCTCTTCTCTCTTCGGTGAATGCATAGGTACATAGCCAATCAATTAGTTAGTCACTCACTAATTACTAATATCATATAGTACTATTAATTAGTTAGTGAATGTTAATTATATTAATTAGTTTCTGTTATGTGACGTAGGGATGAACAAAGAGTCCAAGGAGTTCGCCGGCGAGCTTTTCCGGGCTCTCGCTCGGAGACGTAACATTAGCGGTGACGTCATCAACAAGACACAGCTGAGAGAGTTTTGGGAGCAGATTTCCGATGAGAGCTTCGACTGTAGACTCCAGACTTTCTTCGACATGTACGTATACATATTTGTACATTTCTAATACTACACATGCTTAATTAAGTTAATTTGGTCAGGTTTTTCAACTCGCTAGTCTAAATAATTTATATATTAAAAATGGAGATCGTTTGGTTACATGCAGGGTTGATAGAGACGCCGATGGACGAATCACTGAAGAAGAAGTTAGAGAGGTAGGTGACACTGGCCAGCTACGTTGAATTTTTTCAGTCTAAATTAGTATCTTGATATATTATTTTAAATTAATTGGACGTGGACATTTCGTTACAGATTATTAGTCTCAGTGCTTCTGCCAACAAACTATCCAATATTCAGAAACAATCTCAGGAGTATGCAGCGCTCATTATGGAAGAGCTTGATCCAGACAATGCTGGTTACATAATGGTATGCTTAATTAAGTAATTAGTTGAGTAAAGTAATTAACATTTGAGTTGTTAATTAACTAGTGGCAATTGTCAGGTTGAGAACTTGGAGACCTTGTTGCTGCAAGCTCCGGTGCACAATTCAGTGACGGTAGGCGACAGCCGAATTCTGAGTCAGCTACTGAGTCAGAAGCTGAAGCCAACACAAGATAACAATCCAATCACAAGATGGTACGAGAAGATGAAGTACTTCTTTTTAGATAATTGGCAGAGAGTTTGGGTTATGATGTTATGGATCGGCATACTATGTGGTTTGTTTGTGTACAAGTTCATTCAGTACAAGAACAAGGCTGCATTTGATGTGATGGGATATTGTGTTTGCATTGCCAAAGGTGGAGCAGAGACTTTGAAGTTCAACATGGCACTCATTTTGCTTCCCGTTTGTCGAAACACGATCACTTGGCTAAGAAACAAGACCAAGTTAGGTGTTGTGGTGCCCTTCGATGACAATCTTAATTTCCACAAGGTCATTGCTGTTGGAATAGCCGTCGGAGTTGGACTCCACGCCGGAGCACATTTAACGTGTGATTTTCCGAGGATTATACACGCCACGGAAGAAGAGTATGAACCGTTGGAACACTACTTCGGCGAAGACCAGCCTGATAATTACTGGTGGTTTGTGAAAGGTATAGAAGGGTTGACCGGGATTGGAATGGTGGTGTTGATGACCATAGCGTTTACTTTGGCCACTCCTTGGTTTAGAAGAAACAAGTTGAACTTGCCAAAGGCGCTCAAGAAGCTCACCGGGTTCAATGCGTTTTGGTATTCACACCATCTGTTTGTGATTGTCTACGCTCTCCTAGTAGTCCATGGCATCAAACTCTACCTCACTAAGAAATGGTACTACAAAACGGTAAGTTCTCTCCATCATTTGGTTTCCATTTTTTGTGTTCTTCTGAGTACGTACCTACTTAACATTCATGTTATATATTGCATCATGATGACATGTCGACTCCTTTTTTACGGTTTTGCAGACGTGGATGTATTTGACCGTGCCGGTTTTCTTATATGCTTGCGAAAGGTTGATTAGGTTTTTCAGATCAAGCATCAAGCCAGTCAAAATTCTCAAGGTAAAAATTACTACTCAATTAGTACGTAGAACTAGTTCGATTTGTACGTATGTCTATCTAGCTAGCTCAATTTACTTGAATATTGACTCATTGTGATAACAAAAACATTGAAGGTTGCTGTTTATCCCGGAAATGTACTTGCATTGCACATGTCTAAGCCGCAGGGCTTCAAATACAAGAGCGGTCAGTACATGTTCGTCAACTGCGCCGCGGTGTCTCCTTTCGAATGGTAAGTAGTAGTACACTACAATTACAATAAGTTTACACATTGATGCATCAACTTGTGTTAGCACATTAATGCATAGTACCCTAAACATAATCAGTCTATATTAGCTAGTTAAAACTAATTTAGTAATGGCCGCTTATTTTTCGAACGTATAGGCATCCATTTTCGATTACTTCTGCACCGGGAGATGACTACCTAAGTGTACACATTCGAACACTCGGTGATTGGACTCGGCAGCTCAAGACTGTTTTCTCATCGGTAAAGCCTTGAACTCAAATGTATGTATCTCATGCATTTCATTTCAATTTGTATGATTGATCTAGCTAGCTCACTGTTATATACTGTCACATGCATATTGATTCGTGTGAATTATTGGTTAACTATTTATAGGTATGCCAGCCCTCAGCTGCTGGTAAAAGTGGACTACTCAGAGCTGACATGCAGGAAGATAACAATCCCAGCTTTCCCAAGATATTAATAGACGGTCCATATGGAGCACCAGCACAAGACTACAAGAAATACGACGTGGTTCTCCTAGTGGGCCTAGGAATCGGGGCCACGCCCATGGTCAGCATTGTCAAGGACATCATCAACAACATCAATTTCTTAAAGAACAAGGAACTCGACGAGTACGCAGTTTTAGACGATGCGCTAGAGAGTGGCAACAATAACAACGACAGCAACAACAGCATTAGTGGCAATTCTAAGAACAAGAGTAGCAGCAGAAATAACAAAGGGTTCAGGACCCAGAAAGCTTACTATTACTGGGTGACGAGAGAGCAAGGCTCGTTTGAATGGTTCAAAGGGATTCTAAACGAGGTGGCAGAGATGGACGAGAAGGGTGTGATCGAGTTGCACAACTACTGTACCAGTGTGTACGAGGAAGGTGACGCCAGGTCAGCACTGATCGCCATGCTTCAGAATCTCCACCACGCCAAGAACGGCGTCGACGTCGTGTCTGGGACTCGCGTCAAGTCCCACTTCGCCAAACCTAACTGGCGCCAAGTCTACAAGAAGATCGCACTGCATCACCCAGATAGCCGAGTGGGTCAGTATATACACCACCCACTACTACTCAACTTTCATGTTTGACCTCATGCACATGATATATAATCATGCATCACTAAAATACTAATCTGTTTTGTTGTGGCTTGTCGTTGTTGATGTGATGCAGGCGTGTTTTACTGTGGGGCACCGGCACTAACGAAAGAGCTAAGGCAATTGGCGCTGGATTTCTCACACAGAACCTCCACTAAGTTCGAGTTTCACAAAGAGAATTTCTAAACTAAGCAATCCTTTAGGGTTTCCATCCTTTATTTAGTTAACTAAGTAGTATTATGTAGAAGCTCAATTGTATATGATCATTAGATGACCGAATGCCTATGTAAGTAGGTATCAAACAGTTTGGTCGACATAAGATAAAGATCGATTAGAATAGGTGATTCTTTTGTATTGAAGCCATATAGTGGGAAATAGAGGACCATCGATCTTAGCCGGCCTTTAGTTGAGGTTTGAGGTGGGTGACGACTACCAATAACCCACGAGTAGAAGCACCGTGATTTGAGGAAAGTGGCAAGAAAGAAGGGAAGGACCCGCCGCTGAAAAGGACCATAGAAAATAATAGATGTGTGATATGTCAGCTTTGCTCGAAAGATCACCACACCGGCCACGGCCACTGAGCCACTGATTTTTACCCGATTGCATATATAACAACAATACACTATTCTTTTCTGTTCTATGTCGATATGATATGATCTTGATTTTTTGTCCACATTTTACAGAATTATTAAAGTTTTGTGTCGTTCTCCGAATCGAATAGCGACCTATAAGAACTTGGATCATCATGTATCTCCTTTCAAGTCTTTGTTCTTCGTTGATTTTGGATCAACCCGATCTCTTCATCACAGAATTTATATGAATGAAACTCAAACAAACTAATATGAGGACGTTCCAAGGACAAAAAATTCAAAGAGAAGATCCATGACATTATGAGTTTAGTGATAACGTATCCAGGCACTAAACTTTGTCGATCACATTACTCTTCAAAACCATATGACTTTGGAGAAAAAACAATTTGGTCGTCGAGATTTCTCCTGTTTTTTTTCCCGCTGAGAAACTAGATAAACTACAAAACTAAGGAGAAGCCCCTCGGGCAAACATTTCCAGAGATGTCATAGCTGTGAACATGCGCAGCACTAGCGGGGAGACAATTCTTCCAGATCCTTAGGTCATCTGAAGCGTGACCGATATGAGCAAGATGATCAACAAAAACGTTTGCTTCCCGGTAAACATGATTGAATTGAACATCTTCAAAGTCACAGACTAGGAGAGATTTCTCCTGTTGAATCTTAAGAAATACCCTCTCTTTTTTTAAGATGGTCAATACAATAAGGTTCCAATCTTTCTTCCATGCCCAAGTCCTAACCTACCCTCCAAACTCTAACCACCGAGTGGTATGTATACAACTATATATACATGCATAATGAGTAGCAAAATAAGGACCGATGTAAAGGTCCGGGGGAGGATTGAATAGGCCTTTTACCACTTTTTTGCTTAAACTGTTCTCGGGGATAGCATAATTGTAACATAACCGAAATACAGGATACGAGTGTTTAAACAGTAAAGACAGTAAGTAAATAATAACACAAAGATGTTTTTGTTAACGCAGAAATCCTACAACCAGGATTAAAATTGCGTGCCCCTAACTTTTGAGGGACAAACATTTCCACTAACAAGTAACACACACAATTATAAGATTCTTGTACTCTGGGGATACATAGCCCGTATGCTATCCTAACTAGTCTGACTAACAATTTTAAACAGAGCTACACTACTTGACTTATGTGTTTACACCTTGAAAAATATCTAGAAGCATCAACTCAGATCTTAACTACTTTCAAGTTAAATCTTCTTGATCTACTTCTTCGGGTTGAGCATCTCCATACCTATCTCAATGAAATGCACTTATGCAATGATGCATATGGGTTTTGAAAACGGTTTTTATGATTGAGAATCTATGACTTACATGCACAGCAAAGAGCAATGAAAGACACAGAAGGGGAAGAGAAGAGAAGAGAGAAAACTACACAATTTTGTGCTCTCAAAGAATCACCCAAAAATATTATCACTCAACCAAGGAGTTAAGACTGCCTTGGTATCCTTTATATAGACAGAACATCTTAGTTACCTTTGACAGCAAGGAGAACGTGCTAGACAGCCCAGAAACCAGCCTATGGCAGACCTAAAACTGACTCTCAGTTTTAAAGGACAAAAGCATGCTTGAGAGACAACACACAAGGTCAACTCTAGGGTTTCCATTTTAGGCAAAGAGTGCTTTGGGATAGAAAAGTTTTTCAACTATCATGCCAGAAATGGCTAAACAGATTCAGCAAGTAGGCACATTTTGTACTCAAAAGCAGTTTTTAGAGAAGGCAAAAAGTAACCCAGCTGTAAAGCACAAAACAGATTTCCCAAGAAATCACATGTGAACCTAAAAGCAACTTTCACCAAAAGTTCTTTCATAATTCAAAAACAACTTTAGCAAGGTCAACTACCGTACAAACAAGCACATGTATTCTGAATTAAAGACATCCTAGGCTGCTGAATATCACACATGTAAATGTTCCAGAATAACAGCAGAATGACAGGGATGCAAGTATAGGGTGTTATCCTAAATGAAAAACATGTTATGCATATGAATGATCAACTTGTTTTTCCATGAGATAGATAGGTAATGACAACCACTTCAGTTCTCTTCATTGATGTTCCTTCAGTCCATTGTGTTTTGTCCAATACAAGGGATAGCCAATCATAAGTATGCCTTCAATCTCCCCCTTTGGCATTTCTTGACAAAACACAATATTCATAGAGTGCCTGCATCACAATACATGCAGCAGCATAAAGTATCCATAGTACTTAAACCAAATTAGTTCAGTACTCCCCCTGACTGGTTTACCATGATAGGAACACAAGTACCTATCCCAGCCAGTTAGTTCTCCCCATCCATAAGTACCTGTCCAGGTAGTTAGTTCTCCCCCTTTTTGTCTAGGAAAGACAAAGGGTCAAACCACAGTTAACTAATAAAACCATAGTTATAGTAGCATTGTTTAGTGACAGATCACAAAACAAAAAAGATGTTCAGAGAAAATAGAGACAGAAACATAGGAGTAGAGACTAAAAGAGTCCAAAGAGTAGATAGGAAGAAGCTTCTAAACAACATAACCGGACGCATCACCGACGACATCATCGTCCTCAGCACCAATCTCCCCAAGGTGGATAGTTGCACCGGAGTCTTGGTAGGGAGCTTAATGCCGTCACCCATCCCAGACGGGAGACCAGAGAGAGTAAATGAGGCAGCGGAATCGAGACACCCTCCACTCAAGAATTCTTGAACCAAGAGGTTTCTCCTCTTAAACACACAATCTCCACTTTTAAACTTCCTGTTTAGTCACATCAGTAATAAAGAGCAATAATAACTTATCCCTAAAAAAGGCACACATGCATCCAAGAAAGATTTCTCAAAGGAAAACAAAAAGACCATCATGCATGTATACTTCTAATATCGACTGGGATATTCGGGACACCCTGAATAATAAAAGGTACCAATGTACCTACCAGCACATTGACAACTCCCCCTCACATGATGCATAAAGAAAACACAGAAAGATTGATTTCAGAAAATTGGTACAATCTGTCAGTATGAACCCTGGGATGGAAACAGTCAGTGAAATCCCAGATATTAGGAAAATTTAAGCATGACTCACAAAAATGTGACAACTAATTTTCATATGTCTTGATGGCTCAAATTTTTCACATGAATATATGACTATAAAGTAACATCAATGCTATGTTATGTAAAATCAATCTTTGGAACCATAAGAGTGTGTGTGTGGAAAGTTTAATCTAAGGGAGTACAAGTTTGGAGCATCAAATGAAATGAGGACATTAAGAGTAACCAAGTGACTTTGTCACAACCTTTTGAGAGTTCTGAAATTTCAGCATATCAAGGACTTTGTCCCAACTTGGCCTTTGGCCGTTTGTCACTTAACTTCAAGGCATTTTCGCCATCACTTTTAAATTTGGCCAAGAGCTCATGTGAGAAATACGTCCTCATAGATCCATGTAGCAGAGTAGTTATCATTATGTCCTAAGCCCAATGTTCGAAAGAATAATGTGTGTTACAAGGACACTCAGTGGATAACTAGTCCGAACCCATCGAAGGATAGATAACATCTCAGGGATCCCCACTGGTTTCGATTAAGGTGCACCCAGCAAAAGACTAGCCCATTCATTTACTTTGTTCATTCATCAATAATCACCAGATTTTCACATTTTAGTTCTTCAGTAACCAGTTCAACTCATCTCAGTTTTCTAGCTCAAACAGCATACACCCCACAAGAGTAACCTTTGTGCGCAAAGATTCTTTCTAATTCCGAGAATGATTTAGACCACAAGCACTAACATTCTTAAGGGCATAGATGCATATACACAAGTGAAAAATGCAGTAAGTGTCTATCAAGAACCATAAAATAAGAACACAACACTTTAGATCAAGTTCAGAAATATTTCCAGGGATGCATCCACAGACTCGTATCCCAGCGTGAGCCAACAATTATTTTCAGAAAATTATTTCATAAAGGAAAGTGCTGAAAAATAAATATAGACCAGTGAATGAGATATTTCAAGTGATGGTGCATACACCAATAGCCTTCCTAAGACTTTCAAACCTCCGATTGTCCAAAGGCTTAGTGAACAAATCAGCCAATTGTTGTTCAGTTGGAATAAATGTCATTTCAAGCTGATTATCTTCGACCAAGTTTCGAATGAAATGATATCTAATCTCTATATGCTTGGTCCTAGAATGCAACACAGGGTTCTTTGAAATATTGATTGTAGAGGTGTTATCACAGAACATGGATAGAATACCTTGCTCAAATCCGTAGTCGCTTAGCATATGCTTCATCCAAAGAAGTTGTGTATAGCAGCTCCCTGCGGCTATGTACTCTGCTTGGGCAGTGGACAAGGATACACAATTCTGCTTCTTGCTATGCCACAACACCAAATTGTTTCCAACAAAGAAGCAACCTCCGGATGTGCTCTTTCTATCTGTGGCATCCCCAGCCTAATCGGAGTCCGAGTACCCTACAATCTCAGTGTTAGTATCCGTTGTGTACAGAATTCCAAAGTTACACGTACCTGAGACGTATCGAATGATACGCTTGACAGCCTTCACATAGAATTCCTTGGGGTTGGCTTGATACCGAGCACAAATACCCACACTAAAGGAGATATCGGGTCTGCTGGCTGTAAGATAGAGTAGGCTCTCAATCATGCTTTTATAGAGAGTTTGATCAGCATTGATACCCTCCAAATCGGCGCTGATTCTGCATGAGGTTCCCATTGGGTTTCGGATGGGAGAAGCTCCTTCCATCCCAAACTTCTTCACTAGTTCCTTCGCGTACTTTTCCTATGAAATGAACAAACCATCTTTCCTTTGCTGAACTTGTAGTCCAAGGAAGAAGCTCAGCTTACCACAAATACTCATTTCAAATTCTTGCTTCATTAGAGTGACAAACTCCTCAACAAGCTTTTGAGAGGTGGAACCAAACACCACATCATCTACATATATTTGAGCTATAATCATATGATGGGAAACACTCATAGCAAACATGGTCTTGTCAATAGAACCTCGCACATACCCATGGTCAATTAAATGAGTAGACAATTTTTCATACCAAGCTCTAGGAGCTTGCTTTAAACCATAAAGAGCTTTGTCTAATCTGTAAACATGATCGGGATAGCTAGAGCTCTGGAATCCCGAAGGTTGTTCCACATAAACTTCTTCTTTCAAAATTCCATTTAAGAAAGCACTTTTGACATCCATTTGAAAGAGATCAAATTTTAGAAAGCAAGCAATGGCCAAGAGAAGTCTAACATATTCAAGCCTAGCTACGGGAGCAAAAGTTTCATCAAAATCTAGACCTTCTATTTGGGAATATCCTTGTACAACCAACCTAGCCTTGTTTCTAGTAATGATTCCATTTTCATCGGTCTTATTTTTGAAAACCCATTTTGTTCCTATCACATTCTTATCCTTAGGTCTAGGAACCAAATGCCAAACTTTGCTTTTCTCAAAATGATTAAGTTCATCATGCATAGCTACAATCCAATCCAAGTCTTTTAGTGCATCTTTAATGTTCTTAGGTTCAACATTTGAGACAAAACCATAGTATGCAATTCAATTGATAACTAGCATATGCACAGTAAGAAAACTTTTGAAAGTAACAAGGTTACTTACAACCATGTTTGACTTACTCCGGATCTTCCTTGGTTCATCAACCATGCCGATCACATCCGAGAGAGAGTGATCCTTTTGAACTTGGCGCTTCCTAATGTGGTGTGACTTCTGGATAGCAAGAGTCTGATCTATCCCGGCACCCTCAGTGTCAGATTCTGTATCCAAGGATACTTCAACAGAAATGGGGTTCTGCTTATCAATAGGAGTCTCAGCAGATGTGGGAGACATCTCAGTATTGATATCCTCATCCTGCACATTTCTTGAAGAGTGGTTGTGAGAGCATACAAGAGAATCATTTATGGCCACATTTACCGTTTCTATGATTTTGCAAGTTCTTTTGTTGTAAACACGGTAAGCACGACTATTCAATGCATAACCTAGAAAAACACCTTGATCACATTTGGAATCAAATTTTATCAAGTATTCCCTATCTCTATAAATGAAACAAGGACTACCAAAGACTTTAAAGTGTGACACATTTGGCTTCTTCCCTTTCCATAGTTCATAGGGTGTCTTGTTAGTGCCATGCCTAAGAATCACACGGTTAATTGTGTAACATGCATTGTAAATCGCTTCAGCCCAAAACATATGAGGTAAATCAGCCGAGCTAAGCATTACTCTACCTATCTCAACCAAGACTCTATTCTTTCTTTCTACTATCCCATTTTGTTGTGGTGTGATGGGGGCAGAAAACTCATGGTGCACACCATTCTCTTCACAATACTCAGCAAACAAAGAATTCTCAAATTCGGTTCCATGATTCGACCTAATTCTTATTATGCGTTTGTTTTCAGAAAGCTTTTCATTTGAAATTCGTTTTGCCAATTCTAAAAACTTCCCAAAAGTTTGACCTTGAGTTTTATCACTTAAGAACATAACCCATGTGAATCTAGAAAAGTCATCAACCACAACAAGCACATATTTCTTCTGAGCAATACTTTCAGTTTTAACAAGGCCTACTAGATCTAGGTGAAGTAATTCAAGAGTATTAGAAGTTGGCTTAGCATTTAAAACATGATGAGATGCTCGGGATAGCTTACCCATCTTGCAGTCTCCACACATACTTGCTGCCCTCCCAGTCTGTTTCTACCGGATTACGCGCGGGACGTAATCTAGCAGAAGCAAGTACGAGTACTCCTCATTCTTCTTGTACGTCCGAACGTTGGGGCTGTTCGGATGGTCGGGCGCTTCTTCTCTCTTCGGGTGTGCGGGTACGGGTACACGTGTTCGGGTATGGCTGTTAGAAGAATACAACAACAAACAGACAGTCAGGGGTCGAGACAGGGGTGGCCTGCCTTCAACGCTCCGATGCCTAAGTTAGAAGATGTATTGGATATAACAGTCAAGCGAACATGTGAGTAAGTAGTGTTTGGTGGGATTGAATTCAATGCCGTTACCTGTAATAAATACCTTACATATATAGGTGGTTGAGCTTGGTGCTTGATGGTGTTCTTCGATGTGGGACTGGTCTGGTTCTGTTGATGTGTGATCCGTACATTCGGATGTGCGCCCTACGGGCGCGTGCGCGCTCGGATGGGGTCGGTCTTGTGAGTGAACTTGTAGCCTTCCTGGTGGTCGGGTAGGTGTTGATTGCCTGCTTAAGTGGATAAGTATATTTAATCGGACAACTAATGATGTTATACTAACAAGTCCCCCAAGTCCCCAAGTCAAAGAGAACTTTCTTGATTGGGGAGTTGAAAAAGGGTTCGTGCGATTAACAAGAATACTTATCCGCTTGAGCAGTGATGCGTGATCCTGTAACCCCCAAGTCCCCCAACTCTCCGGTCAAGGAAGGGCTCACATGACGGAGTGGGTACCCGTGCGTCCGTTGGTGTACCTGTTCGTGTGATCTTGTATTCTGGGCTCCGCCTCCAAACGGATCGTGCTAGTTTGGAGCTGCGTGCCCGTGGTGTGTTGGCTGGTAAACATAAATAAGTGCAACATAGATATATAGGTATGCAAATGTGAATGTATGGTATGATGCGTGAATGTATGGTATGGTGTGAATGTATGCAAATGTTTGTCGTAACGGCAACGTGACAAGGCGGTTTAACACCTCTCAAAGATACCCTATTCACAACCTGGATATATCAATGTAGTAAGATAAATAGGGGTTATCGAACACGAGGAATTGGTGAAACTAAATCCTAACACTAGACTAAAATGCTGACAGACTCGACCACAGAACACTAATGGTTAGCGAACCCTAGCTAGACAGACCCAAATGCTGCGCAATTTTGACACAATGAACTAGACACAGTGGCGGACTACCACAAAAAATTTGAGGGTTTTCTGAGTTGATTTGGTTACAGAAATAATTCGGCGAAGTTACAGCTAATGCAGAAATCAGTAAATTGCAGAAAATAAATTGTTGAAAGTAAATTGTTGTAGTTAACCAATGAGATATGAATGTTAAGAACCTCTCTCCACCCTAGACATACTTACGACCTCCCCAATATAATTGAACTAACCTTGGATGAATACTCTCCACACAAGAGCTTTGGTTAAGTCATCTTATGTATTACACTCTCTTACTTGGCATGAAAGAGGGAGGGACAATCCGCTCGATCTTGATCCTCAATTAACCGACTTATACATATGGTGATGTAAGCCTAGAGAACTGAAGTCATTACGTTCTAAGAGTGTTTGAAGAATAACAGAGCTTCAAGGATTGATAAGGTGGTCACCCTTTCATCACTAAGGCTTGTTTCACACAAATTCATGTTTGTCTCTAGAGAATATGCAATGATAAGGTGGTCATATACATAATCAAGACTATAGATCCTAAGCCATGCATCCTAAGCGTGCACTCAAAGAAACATGAACATAGAAAACATACGGTGAGTAAACAGTGAAACAAAACTCATCCAAATAATTAATAGAATTAAAAGGGGTTCAAAATCGTAAGCATATCTAGGGCTTCAATCAGCCCCTAACAATGGAAATTTAGTTACTCATAGTTATAAATAAAAACATCAAAGAATTCATAAGAGATAGACAAAAGATGGAGAAGGAAGAACTCTTGGCGATGTCAAGATCGAACTAGCTTTCATGCATGCGAGATTCTTCTTCTCCCTTAGCTCTGTTTTGTCTTTTCTTCTTAATCCTCCAGCTGTACGTAACTCCTCTCTTTACAGCCCCCCTCTTGCTATATATATATATATATATATATATATGTCTAGGTTGATTAACCTAGCAAGTGGAGCACGTTCATGACTCTTTTTCCAAGTCAAACTCTACTTCTCTTTTCTTTGTTTACTATTTAATTTCTCTCTCACCAACTTTGCTTGCATAGTACGTACGTAACTTCCTTAACTAGCTCAATCAAAGTATTCCTTTAATTAAGCCAATTAACTCACGTGCCAAGCACCTCCTCGCCAAGAACCAACGTACGTAAACTCCTAAAATCTGCTCGCCAGGCAGTTCCTCGCCAATCTTGCTCGCCAAACAGCAAAATAAATCACATGCTCGCAAGACTCACATGCTCCTCTTCTTCAATTATCTCCAAAATATATAATTTAATCTCCTTTTCTCCATTAATCTCCAAAGTACCTAAAAACAAATAAACATAATTAATTCACTCGATTAATACCAATAAACTAAATATAGGGAACAAATTAAATACCGAATAGACGCATAAATATGCAACTATCACAACGCTGGGATGTCGTTGCGTACGTCGCACGTCAACGGGGATGCCGTTGCGTACGCTGTACTGTCAACGGTGGGATCAAGACCGCGACGTACAATTGGTGCGGCGCGCACGAACGCGTACCCGTGCTGCCCGTCAGACTTAGCACGCGCAGAGGTATCCGCCGCCTAAACCGGGTAGATTTCGCGCACGGAGAGGACGGACCCCACACCCGGAATGCTCATCGGTCTCAGAACGTGCAAGGAAAGGACGGACCCCACACCCCTGCCGGCTGAGTCGGCGAGTCGATCGTTAACGTTACGCACACGGAGGGGAAGAACCCCACGCCCGTGCCGCCCATCGGCTTAGCGCGCCCAGAGAGGAGTCGGCCCCATGCCTCTGTCACCACAGCCGGCTTGTATTTTCGCGCACGGAGAGGACGGACCCCACACCCGGAACGCTCATCGGTCTCAGAACGAACAAGGAGAGGACGGACCCCACACCCCTGCCGGCTGAGTCGGCGAGTCGATCGTTAACGTTACGCACACGGAGGGGAAAAACCCCACGCCCATGCCGCCCATCGGCTTAGCGCGCCCAGAGAGGAGTCAGCCCCATGCCTCTGTCACCACAGCCGGCTTGTATTTTCGCGCACGGAGAGGACGAACCCCACACCCGTACCGCCCATCGGTCTTAGTGCGCGCAAAGAGGGGGCGGACCTCATGCCTGTGCCGCCTAATCCGGCTTGCTAGTTCGTACCGACACGCGCCCGGAGGGGAGATGCCCCATGCCCGTGGCGGTGATCTCTGTGTTTTAGCGGTTGCAGGCGTTCGTCGTTCGTTGGTCGTGCGGGTGGTGTGTGCGCTTGTTCGACTGGCGGGAGACGTGGCGTGGTATGTCTTGCCTTGGGTGGGATGATTCTGCCTGACGAGATGCTTGAGGTGACATTCCTTTTGACTTCTCCTTGGGAACCGTTGCGTAATAAATGCCAGCCGTCGTAATTAATGCTGGCGTGCCCTGGGCATTAAATGCTGATGACGTAGTAACTGCTCGAAGCTCATGCGTTAGGCACGTGGGGGCGTGGGCTGTCGCATGGACGACACGTGTTGAGCCGTGGGAGACCATGCTAGGGTTTGAAACCGAGGCGGGAAGCTGAAGGGGAGCGCGGTTACTTAGGCGGGAAGGTGAACCGCCTTAGGGCCACGTGTCGTGATCCGACGGTAGACACGTGAAAATGGACGGCTGGCGTTCATTGGCGTGCACCGTGCGATCAGTATAAATAGGGGCTCTGGTGTCGTCTTCCTCACTACTCTTTGCCATTTACCGAAACGCTGCAAAAATCACTCTGTGAATCTGTTCTTCTCTGATCTGTGTTCTTTGCTCCTTGCCGGAATTCTTCATCGGCGTTCATCCTCCAACCTACAATCTCAATTTGGTGAGGCTCTCAACCTGTTTTTGCTGTTTTTCCGTTTTGGTTTGTCTTTGTTTTTGGTTTCTGTTTGTTTCTGCTCTGTCACGGTTTCTGGGTTTTTTGGCCTTTTCTGGGTTTGCATCTCAAGAACAAGGCGTGTTCTTGAGGTGTGCCAGGTTTGATTTTGTTTGGGGTAGGATTTTTGGGTTTTTGGTGTTTCTGGTAGTTTGCTTTTTTTTGCTAAGTGTGGGTGTCGCGTGCGTGCGTCTAGGAATGGAGCCAATAGAGATATCGAGCGGGCAATCGCGTGAGCGCATATACATACCGGGGGTGGGGTGGTTAAGTTGTGGGTCGGGCACGAGCGGGTCGAGTACATCGTCGTGCGAGTCCGTGATGAGTGTGACGCCTCTGCGATTCATCCTTAACACTTCTCCTGTGGTGCAGCAAATGGATCCCCAACTAGCACTCGCTGCCGCAGGGTTAGGGGAATCGTCGGGCGGATCCTCATCGTCCGGACCATGGGGTGACGAGCCCGTGCAACAAGATCAGCCCGTGACCCAATTTCCGGAGGGCGGGCGAGTTCACTGGGTGCTTCCCGACGGAGTACCAGTGCAAGAGCCCGAGCGGGCGCCGAGCGTCAAGGAGATGGCGCGGTGGGTGAGGGACTACCACATTCCTTCGTCCATCAGGCTGAAGATACCGGGGAGGGGAGAGTCGTTCACCCGACCGCCTGCTGGCCACGTATGCGTCAGTGAGTTCCACCTGAAGGCGAGGATAAAGCTACCTCTTCACCTGTTCTTCCAGTACATCCTGGCACTCCTCAGGATCTCCCTTTGTCAGTGTGGGCCTACACTGACCCGAACGTTGGTGGCGTTCTTCAACATCTTCCGTTCGAGCGGGTTGGACCACCCCACATGGGCGGAATTTCTTCACTTCTTCCGTCTAAAGTACTCCTCCCGCCGGCGCGACTCGGGCACCTTCACCGTGGAGCCAAGGGTGAAGTGGTGGCTGATCGATCCTCCCAGTTCCTCCACCAGTTGGCGAACGATCAACTGCCTGGTCGGAGGTGACTGGGAGTTTGGCGCGCACGCCCCTGAGATCGCGGCCAACGCCCACCGTGTCCACCGAGTGCCCCAGCGCTTCCATTGGTTGGACACGAACGAGTATCCCCTGACGCCCGAGGAGGAGAATAGGATAGCTCGTTTGAAGTTTGTCTTCGACCCCAGGCCCGAGGCGAGACACTTCTGGGCGGAGTGCCACTGGGACTTGATCGAGAAGAATCGCCTCGCCCGTGTAGTGTAGTTTTGATCGACTGTTGCTAACCTGTGTTCTTTCTGTTTTTGCAGTGAAAATGTCCAAGTCCAAGGAGAGCGACCGGGATGCTGACCAGCTGCGCCGGCTGAATATGCTGCTGGAGGGTGCGGATACCGTACGTCGTGTCGTGGTGGATCGCTCGGGCGGAATGCATGTGGGTGAGGAGGTTCAGCCCACCATGCGTGCGCCGGCAGTGAATGCGCATGCCTCCCCTGTTCGCCAGCGTTCGTCAGGCGCTGGCCCATCTGTTTCCACTGCTGCTAACGTCGAGCAGCCAGCGTCCATTCCTCCTCCTCCGTCGACCAATCGGGGCTCCAGCAGGGCTGAGCGGGACAACCGCCACCGTGAGAAGGAGCAACGCCAGGTGGAGCGCGATCAGCGCCGGGTCGAGCAGCACGACCGGCGCGAGGCCTCCCAAGGTTCGGGGTCGCGCCGCTCGTCACATAGTGGTGCAGATCTCTCTCCCGGTGCCCCGGCCGGTGAAGATGGGCGTGCGCAGAAGCGCCCCCGGACTGAAGACTCCGCTCCCCCGGAAGGTGGGTCGTCGGGTAGTATTGTTGATGCCCTCAATCGTGCGCTCGTGGATGGCGCCAACTCGCTAGGGCCCCTACTCCAGCCGTTAGATAATGCTACCCCCGACGGGCTGGACATGGCGTTCATCGCTTGCGCCCGGCTGCAGCACCAGCTCTTCCGCGTGCGCTCGCGGGAGAACATGGAACTTGCACGCCTCAGGGCCGAGGGGCTGAAGTAGCAGAAGGTAGTGGAGAGGATAGTGGCCAACCTCGACAAGGCCAACGACCTGGCCCAGCGGTACACTGCCCGCGCGGAGGAGGCAACTGCCCGGTCCGTCGAAGCTGCCGCTTGCAAAGCTCTGGCGAGGACTGAGCGTGACAAGGCCCTGGCCGAGGTGGAGCAGATGCGCGCCGAGCTGGAGCGCGTTCGTGCTGAAGCAGCCACCCGGGAGGCACTGTCGGAGTCCCGGATGAAGGAGGTGGACCGCGTTGCTCGCATAGATGCTGTAGCGACGTTCAAGGAGTCCGACGAGCTCCGAGAACTAGTGAGGGCTGAAGTGGATGAGCAGGTGGCCGCCTTCTAAGAAGCGGTGACTCCCTTCATCAGGTTGGAGGAGTACCGGGCGTTCGTGCGGTCTGAGACAGAGAGACTGACGGGTGCTCAGGCTTCTGCGCCTGAGGGAGAGGTGGAGCCCTCAGGGGAGGCTGGTGAGGCGGAGCTGGGGCCTGTGATCGCGCAGCTGGATCCGTCCGAGTAGGTGGAGCCGGGGTCGTCTGAGGGGGTGGAGGAGCTGGAGGTTGATACGGGGGCTTAGTTTGTAGGATTTTTTTTTTTGTAATAGAGTAGGATTTTGTACTCGGGCCTTGTGCTCTGTGAATATTAATGAAGTCTTTTCCTTCCATACGTGTGCCTTGTCTTGTTTTTTTTTGGCATCTTTTGAATGATTCGCGCGCGCATGCGCCTTCCCTTTTCGGTTTTGAATGGAATTTAACCAAGTGTTACATTCGTGCGAGCAGCCTATCCCCAGTCCCCCGAGTACTGGGCGGGCGGGGTAAGGACAAACGAACGCAATAATATCATAAACTTAAAAAATGAAAAAGTACAACATAACAAAATTTAATGAAAGTACTTCCTCAAATGTTGAATGTTCCATGGGTGCCGTAGTCGTTGACCATGCATATCTCGTAGGTAGAAAGTGCTGGCGCTTATCACCTCATCGACGACGTACGGGCCTTCCCATAACGGGCGGAGTGTCTTCACCTTTTGCTGGATTGCCTTCATCACCCAGTCCCCTAGCTGGATTGGTCGAGCCCAAATACGCTGGTTGTACAGTCGGGCGATCCTCTGCTTGTTCGCGGCGTTATGGAGGTGCGCCGTGTCTCTCCGTTCTTCTAGCAAATCGTTGTTGAGGCGTAGTCCCTCGCTGTTCGTGCGTGGATCGTACCCCCCGATCCTTAGGCTCTGGTGAGTGATCTCCAAGGGAAGCACAGCTTCCGTTCCGAACGTCAGGCTGAACGGGGTTTCGCCTGTGGCTGAACTGGCGGTCGTTCGGATGGACCACAGGATCTCTGGAATGACCTCGGGCCAGCGCCCGTATCCCGCATCCCCAGGTTCGATGTCTTCGATTTTTTTCTTGATGCCAGCCTTGATGATCTTGTTGGCTGCCTCTACCTGCCCATTCGTCTGAGGGTGCGCTGGTGATGCAAACACGAGGTCCGTTCCTTGTTTGCAGAAGGCTATGAGTCGAGGGTTGTTAAACTGCGGCCCATTGTCCGTGATGATGCTGATCGGTGTCCCATAATGACAGAAGAGGAAACGCCAGAGGAAGCGCTCCACCTTCTCCGTGGTGATCTTCTCCATTGGTTGAGCCTCGATGAATTTGGTGTGGTAGTCAATGATGATGATTAGATATCTGTATTGCCCTTTCGACTTTGGGAGCTCTCCGATCAGGTCCAGTCCCCACTGTGCGAACGGAACGGGCGACAGGAGGATGGACAGTGGGACGGCGGGCGTGTGGTGTTGATGCGCGTGCAGCTGACACTGGTGGCATTTGCTTGTTAGCGCTGTAGCGTCCGCGTGGATGGTGGGCCACCAGAAATGGCTTAGTGTACGATGGATCTGGTGCCCGCATGATGGTTGCACGTGCCAGAATGGATTTCCTTCAGGATCGAGTTGCCCTTCGTTGGAGTGACGCACTTGAGGCTCGCCCAAGTCCTCCCTTGTTGATACAGTACTCCGTCCCGTACACTGAAGTTGGCCGCCCGTGCGACAATGGTTCTGGCCTCTCGCTTGTCCTCTGGTAGCTATCCCATTGCTTTATAAGCGATGAGCACGTCCATGTAGCTGTGCTCCTGCGGTTCGATTGCCAGGATCTGCTCTACTCCCGAGATGTTCGGCCGTCGCAACACTTCGACGATCCGCTGCCCTGGTCCCGTGTGTACGGGTGCCGTGGCCAATCGGGCGAGCCTGTCCGCCTTCGCGTTGAACCCTCGGTGTATGTGGTTGATATTGACATACTTGAATCCACTGATAAGCGTCTTTACGTACCTCAGATAGGCGATCATGGATTCCCCCTTTGCTTGGAATTCTCCTCCGACCTGGCTCACCACCAATTGGGAGTTGCTGAATACATTGAGGTCGGGCGCCTCCAAGTTCTTGGCCAGCTGCAGGCCCGCAATGAGCGCCTCGTACTCAGCCTCGTTGTTGGTTGTCTTGAATTCGAACTTGAGGGCGTATTCCGTGTTTACCCCTCCTGGCCCGGTCAGGATGATCCCGGCGCCGCTCACTTTCTTCGTGCATGAACCGTCGACGTAGAGGTTCCACTCCGACAATGGTCCTTCCCTGACCTCCGGCTTGTCGGACGCCTCCACCATCGGGCCGTCGGATGCGCCGATCGGCGTCGCCTCTGCTTCCGTGTATTCGGCAATAAATTCCGCCACTGCCTGTCCCTTGACTGCCGTTCGGGGCTTATATTGGAGATATAATTCACTTAGCTCGACTGCCCACTTCGCCAGGCGACCACTGTGATCAGGCGATTAGAGTATCTGGCGCAGGGGCACGTTCGTGAGAACATGGATGCTGTGCGCTTGGAAGTACGGCCTCAACCATCGGGCGGCGGTGACGAGCGCGATCGCCATTTTCTCGATCGTCGGGTATCTGGTCTCGGCGCCCGTCATGCCCTTTCCTGAGAAGAAAACGGGCAACTCTGTGCAGTCCTCCCTACAGACGAGGGCAGAGCTGACGACGGTGAGCGAGGCAGCTAGGTAGATGTACAATATCTCCCCTCGGATGGGTCTGGAGAGAAGTGGGATGGACGCCAAGTACTCCTTGATCTGAAGGAAAGACGCCTCGCACTCTGGCGTCCACGCGACCTCTCGCTTGTTCGTTGTTCGGAGAGCCTTGAAGAATGGGGCACATCTGTCCGAGTACCGGGAAATGAACCGGTTCAGCGATGCGAGCTTGCCCGTGAGGCTCTGCAGGTCTGCCTTCTTAACTGGTAGCTTCATGTCGATGATCGCTTTTACTTTGGCGGGCGCGGCTTCGATTCCCCCTGACTGACGATATACCCAAGGAATTTGTTGTTGGTGACCCCGAACGTTCACTTGGCCGGGTTCAGCCTCATGCCGTTCCTGATGAGGACGTCGAGCACAGTACCCAAGTTCTGGACGTGGTGGACCGCCTGAACGCTCTTCACCAAGATGTCGTCCACGTATACGTCCACAATGTTACCAATCAGGCCATGAAACATCGCGTTCATGAGCCTCTGGTACGTGGAGCCAGCGTTCTTCAACCCGAATGGCATGACGACGTAGCAAATAATCCCTTGTCCGTGACAAACGTCGTCGCCTTCTGGTCCTCGGGGTCCATAAAGATCTGGTTGTAGCCCGAAGATGCATCCATCATCGAGAGGAGCTCGTGCCCAGCTGTCGCGTCCACCAACTGGTCGATCCTCGGTAGAGGGAAGCTGTCCTTGGGGCACGCCTTGTTAAGATCACTGTAGTCGATGCACATTCTCCACTTCTTGTTGCTCTTCTGCACCATCACAGCGTTGGAGATCCACTTTGGATATTCCACCTTGCGGATGAACCCGATGCCCAGCAGTCGGTCCACCTCGTGCATCGTCGCATAGTGTTCCGCCTTGTATGCCTGCCTCTTCTGCTTTACCGCTCGGGCGCCGGCGCTGATGCTCAGCCTGTGGGATATGATGCTTGTGTTGATCCCAGACATCTCCTTGTACGACCATGCGAACACTTCCTGCTTCTCCTTCAGCAGCACGATCAGCCGCTTGGCTATCGCGGGAGCCAATGATGCTCCAATTTGGACCGTCCTCTTCGGGTGTTCGGAGGATAGCTGAATCGTCCTCAGCTCTTCGTGCTCGGGGACGGGCGATACCGCCATCAGCCCGTCATGCGGATCGTCTGGTACTTCCGTTCCTGGTGTAGGTTCCAAGGCGAGGACCTCCTGCCTGTCCTGGGGTTTCGCGGCTTCCTCGTAGTTGTATCCCCGAACTTACCCGACCCCATGCTCGGTCGGGAATCGTCCCAAGAGCAAGTGTCCCGCAATGATCATCTTCAGCTTATTGATTCCTGGCCTCCCAAGTATGGCGTTGTATGGGGATGGGGTGTCCATGACAATGAAGTCTGTCCGGACCTCGCTGTGCGGGGAGTCGGATGTGCCGATCCCGACTCGGATACTGTCGCTCCCAATTGGATATGATGTTTCGCCTGTGAAGCTGGCGATGCACTCATGATCCTGCGTCATCTTGTGGGCGGGCCTGCCGAGCGCTGTGTACTCGTCCAGGTAGATCACGTTCACGGACGCCCCACTGTCCACCAGCACCCTCTTCACGAGGAAATGATCGATGATCGCATCGATCACGAACGGTAGGGTGCTGTCCTTCGAGCTACCCTCCTCATCTTCCGCCGTGAAGCTAATGGTGGGCGCCTCCCGTCTTCCTGCCTTCTGCGTTCGTCCTGCCCCGATCGTCAGCACCTCCCTGCTCGAGTGATCGGGCGACGAGGTGCCCTCCTTGCGTTTTCCCCCAGATATTGTGCTGATAGTCCCCCGGGTCTCAATGTTTGCTTCGCGCTGTCGCTCGCTCGCCCTGGGAGGGGTGACCCGTCCGTCCTTCTATATATCTGCGAGGGCCTTCGTTAGCATGATGCAGTCATTGGTCTGGTGAGTGGTGACGTTGTGGTACTCGCACCAGACGTTCGGGATTCGGCCGACCGGGATGTTTGCCTTTGATATGTTGTTTGGTTGTGGGATCTGGTGTTGGTATTGGCGGAGCAGGTACTCATTCGACTGTCGGTTGATCGCGTATATCCCCTGGACCGCCGGTCGGTATTGTGGCGCTGGCGGTAGACGGACCTCTTGTTGTGCTGGTCCCCTCGTCTGGTTGTAGCGGTTGTTGTGGTAGCGGGAGGATGACCTCTGGTGATTCTGCCTTTGCGCGTCCCAGCTCCTCTTATAGCCCCTGATTGGCTCCTCGTTGTCTGCTAACTGTCGTGGTTGGGCGCTTGCCTTCTCCGGCCTGTTGGTGCTAGACTCAGAGGTGGACCCGTACACTCGCGTTTCTACCAACGCCTTCTGCACAATCAGGTCCATAATCTCGTCGTAGTCGAGATATTCCTTCCTCACTAGCTTCTCCACGAACGGCGTGGTGAGCATGTTATCCATTAGGGCCACCTTGGCCACTCGCTTGTCAAGGTCCCTGCATGTGCTCGCAAGCATCCTCCACCGGTTAATGTAGCTGGACAGGCTCTCGTCCCTCCCCTGGCGGACTTTGAGGAGGATGCCCGTGGTGTTGTACTTGCCCTGGAGCCTATACCGCTTCTGAAAGCTCTCTGCCAGCTCGAGGAACGAATGGATGGAGCCTGGCGGAATCTCGTAAAACCAGCTCCTGGCCTCCTCGGTTAGTGTCTCCTGGAACAGAAAACACAGGGTTGGATCTGAATACCTGGTCCTGTCCCTGGTGGATCGAAATTCGTCGATGTACGTGCGGGGGTCCCCGCTCCCGTCGAACCGGGTGTTCTTCGTTGTCTTCGCATGGAGGTCTCTTCCTCTCTCCAGTATGTGCGCCGAGAATGGGCTGACCCGGGGGGTGAACGTCCCACCCTGCCCGGCGAGCTTGTCTTTCCTTAGGCGTGATACTTCTTCTACCAATTCTTCCATCCTCCTGAGGATTCGGGCGTTATCTGTCGGGGGTAGCGACTCCCCTCCTGGTGTGGGCGAGCGGGCTCTCCAGGCATTAGCCCCGCCGAACGGATGTAGTTCTTCGTCGGTGGTGTCCTGGGTCCGTTCGCGTTGCCCCTGCGGCGGGCTGACGAGTGCGTCCAACCGTTCCTCCAGCTTCTGCCGAATCTGGCGCTCCTGCACCCTATCGAACGCTGCCTCTCGCAGCTCTCGGAGCAAGTCATCGACGCGCTCCTCGCTGCCGCTCGTCCCTGGTTCTACTACTTGTCGCGCCAGTGCGCTCACGGGTGTTTCCTCGAATGGTGTACTGCCGACGTCAGTCTCCTAAATAGGAATGTGGGCTTCTGGTTAGTGGTGTTTATACGAGGTTTGCAATTTGTAAGCTTCCCACAGATGGCGCCAACTGTTTCTACCGGATTACGCGCGGGACGTAATCTAGCAGAAGCAAGTACGAGTACTCCTCCTTCTTCTTGTACGTCCGAACGTTAGGGTTGTTCGGATGGTCGGGCGCTTCTTCTCTCTTCGGGTGTGCGGGTACGGGTACACGTGTTCGGGTATGGCTGTTAGAAGAATACAACAACAAACAGACAGTCAGGGGTCGAGACAGGGGTGGCCTGCCTTCAACGCTCCAATGCCTAAGTTAGAAGATGTATTGGATATAACAATCAAGCGAACGTGTGAGTAAGTAGTGTTTGGTGGGATTGAATTCAATGCCGTTACCTGTAATAAATACCTTACATATATAGGTGGTTGAGCTTGGTGCTTGATGGTGTTCTTCGATGTGGGACTGGTCTGGTTCTGTTGATGTGTGATCCGTACATTCGGATGTGCGCCCTACGGGCGCGTGCGCGCTCGGATGGGGTCGGTCTTGTGAGCGAACTTGTAGCCTTCCTGGTGGTCTTTCGGGTGGTCGGGTAGGTGTTGATTGCCTGCTTAAGTGGATAAGTATATTTAATCGGACAACTAATGATGCTATACTAACACGGTCAGTTTAGGCAATCCTCGACCTCCATCCTTTGAAGACAGCTTCACCACATCTTGATGATTGAGATGGCACATCCTCCTATGCCATAGATTGAGCAAGCTTTCTTGTGATAATGAACGAAAGCAGATTTCAGGTTCCATCTTCTTGTTGGCACGAACACAATAGCAATGATCCCTGGATCTTTCGCCTTTCATCACGCATCTTCCTTTCCCATCAAGGACAGTGCATTGAGACGTGTCAAAAGTTACCGTCTTATACTCATCAACAATCTGACTCACACTCAGCAAGCAAACTTCTAATCCTGCCACCAGCAGAACATTCTTCAAGCCCGGGAGACCAGGAGTGTCGACCGTTCCACTTCTGATAATCTCAGCTTTGGCTCCATCACCGAACATGACATCACCAACTGGGTGAGTATCATCCATGGAGGTGAACAATTTTCGTTCGCCGGTCATATGCTTCGAGCAGCCGTTGTCCATGTACCAAGAGTCAGACTTTCTGGTGGAAATGGTGGTTAGGGCAACATTGTAAACAGCTACGACCTTTCTTGCAACAGTGGGTGAGGCCTTGACTCTTGAGAAGAAACAAATAACATCTTCTTGTTTCTTCTTAACACCAGGTTCCTTGGGAGAGATGATGTTTCTGGTATCCCTGATTTCTCGAATAGATTTTCTGACCCAGTTTGAAGTGACTGGCTTGTTCTTCTGCTTCGGGATGGCAATGGACTGTGCAATCCTGGTCAGATCGTCAAGTGATTTCAGAAAGTGGATGAGTAAATCGTTGTTTTGTGGAATCTTTGCCGGTACAACGCTCCTTCTTAGCTTGTAGCAGAACCTTCGAATGTGTCCACTGTTCCCACAGTGAAAACATCTGATTTGTGGGCTCTTCTTGAGTTTGGATACCTTGGAAGCTTCATTGATCTCTGGTTGAGGCGGAGGCTTTCCCAACACCGAACTGGTGCTCTTTACAAAAGTAGTCTTCCCTGACCCTTTGGGTTTTCCATCATCCTTAAACCCCAAACCCTTCTTGCTACCATCTAGTCTTCCCATCCCACAAATTTGGGATGGCTTCTCTGAGCCGATGGAGAATTTTGCAAACTGGTTCTTGGCGTCCAGCAGAGATTTTTCAAGCTTCAACTTTTCAGCAATAAGCACCATTATCAAAGATGATTGACGATCCAGCTCTCCTTTGAGGAAGTTTACTTGTTCTTCTAGTTGAGTTTTGGTAGAACTCCATTCAGTTTTCTGGGATATGTACTTCTCTTGTATCCTGGAATGTGTCTCCTTACTTAATGATAGTTCATTAGTTAGAACTTCATTTTTAGCCAGCATAGACTTAGATGTTTTACACAAACGTACATACATATCATGACCTTCGTCATCAGAATACTTGTCTTCAAGAGACTCATCTAATGTGACTTGGGTAACAAAAGCAACTTTTTCATCTTCTTCTAATTCAGATTCAGAATTTTGATTGGAATCACTATCACTCCAAGTTGCTTTTAGTACTTTGTGAGATTTATTTTTCCTATTAGCACAGTCAACAGCCTTGTGTCCCACTCCATTACACTCAAAGCATTTATTGTCCATTCTTGGGATAGAAGAGGGCCTGGTATCCCGATCTCTACGTGAATCCTTGTTTCTAAAAAACTTAGAGCTAGATCCTTTAGAGAAGTTCCGGTTAGAATTGAAAGGTTTCCTTTTTGAGTTCCTTAGAAATTTTTCAAATTGTTTGGTTAAAAAGGCAAACTCATCATCTCTATCATCTTCATTTTCAAGCACCTTCTCATCCTCAATTTTAACCGAACTTAGAGCAATAGATTTCTCGTTTATAGGCTTTTTCTTGAGTGTCTCATAAGTTTTCAAATTACCAACAAGTTCTTCTAGAGGATAAGTGTCTAGATCATGAGCCTCATCAATAGCATTCATTTTTGAGTCAAAGAAAGGAGGTAAAGCATTCAAGAATTTCTTAACAATTTTCTTTGATTTTATGGCCTCACCTAAACTACGACATTGATTTGTTAAGTTAAGTACACGACCATAGAATCATCAATAGATTCTTTTTCACTCATGATTAAACCTTCAAACTCATAAATAAGACGTTGAAGTTTTTGTTGCTTAACTCTAGAGTTACCTTCATGAGTGTTGATGAGCACATCCCATGCCTCCTTAGCAGTAGAGCAATGAATAATCATTTGACGCTCTGCTTCGGATACGGTATTGAAGAGACAGCTTAGAGCTTTGATGTTCGCTCTAGCTAAGTCCTTGTCGGCTTTTTCCCATTCGGACCTTGGTTTTGAAATTTTCTCATTAGATCCATCGCCATTTGGTTTTGTGGGATGTGTCCAGCCTTCCTCCACAACTTGCCACAACATACCATCATCTTGGTAAGAGAGGAAGGCACTCATCATGATTTTCCATTGTGAAAAATCATGTCCATCGAAAAAGGGAGGACATTTATGGATGAGCCTTTTTCACGTTCCATCTCTGGCCCCTCAGAGGATCTCACTAGCAAAGGCTGGTGGCCGCTCTGATACCACTTAAAGGTCCTGGGGGAGGGTGAATAGGCCTTTTACCACTTTTTCGCTTAAACTGTTCTCGGGGATAGCATAATTGCAACCTAACCCGAAATACAGGATACGAGTGTTTAAACAGTAAAGACAGTAAGTAAAGAATAACACAAAGATGTTTTTGTTAACGCAGAAATCCTACAACCAGGATTAAAATTGCGTGCCCCTAACTCTTGAGGGACAAACCTTTCCACTAACAAGTAACATACACAATTACAAGATTCTTGTACTCTGGGGATACATAGCCCGTATGCTATCCTAACTAGTCTGACTACCAGTTCTAAACAGAGCTACACTACTTGACTTATGTGTTTACATCTTGGAAAATATCTAGAAGCATCAACTCAGATCTTAACTACTTTCAAGTTAAATCTTCTTGATATACTTCTTCGGGTTGAGCATCTCCATACCTATCTCAATGGAATGCACTTATGCAATGATGCATATGGGTTTTGAAAACGGTTTTTATGATTGAGAATCTATGACTTACATGCACAACAAAGAGCAATGAAAGACACAGAAGGGGAAGAGAAGAGAAGAGAGAAAACTACACAATTTTGTGCTCTCAAAGAATCACCCAAAAATATTATCACTCAACCAAGGAGTCAAGACTGTCTTGGTATCCTTTATATAGACAGAACATCTTAGTTACTTTTGACAGCAAGGAGAACGTGCTAGACAGCCCAGAAACCAGCCTATGGCAGACCTAAAACTGACTCTCAGTTTTAAAGGACAAAAGCATGCTTGAGAGACAACACACAAGGTCAACTCTAGGGTTTTCATTTTAGGCAAAGAGTGCTTTGGGATAGAAATTTTTTTCAACTATCATACCAGAAATGGCTAAACAGATTCAGCAAGTAGGCACGTTTTGTACTCAAAAGCAGTTTTTAGAGAAGACAAAAAGCAACCCAGCTGTAAAGCACAAAACAGATTTCCCAAGAAATCACATGTGAACCTAAAATCAACTTTCACCAAAAGTTCTTCCATAATTCAAACAACTTTTGCAAAGTCAACTACCGTACAAACAAGCACATGTATTCTGAATTAAAGACATCCTAAGCTGCTGAATATCACACATGCAAATGTTCCAGAATAACAGCAGAATGACAGTGATGCAAGTATATGGTGTTATCCTAAATGAAAAACATGTTATGCATATGAATGAGCAACCTGTTTTTCCATGTGATAAATAGGTAATGACAACCACTTCAGTTCTCTTCATTGATGTTCCTTCAGTCCATTATGTTTTGTCCAATACAAGGGATAGTCAATCATAAGTATGCCCCCTTCACGATGAGCTCACCAAATTTAAAAAGGTGGTTTTCATATACGTCTCTTTAGCGAGATCTTGGTACGTAGTGTGGTGCATACGTAACCATTTCGTTGGAAAATATCGATTTGAATTTGCAATATGGAACTTAGCTGTACGTGTGTGTGTACCATTTCCAATGTTGGGCTGGTGCAACAGATCGACTTCTGTTAATATTTTCTCTAGGCTCTAATCGTTACAAAGTCAAACTAGTCAAATAAATACTAATTGGCTTCTAGTAAACCAATTAATGGTGTCTTCGAAGGGTTAATTAGGCTTGCACATGGCTAAAGTAGCTAGATTTTCTAGGTTTATCGATCAATGTGATGATAACAAATGGTTCTAGTTCTCGCACAACCCGAATACGATATTTTATCTATGGTACGTTTTGTTTTTGTGTATATTTATTTTTCTTTGGGGTTGGAAGACATCACAAACTTCGTTAACATTACAAATTAGATGAATACAGCTTTGAATTTTAGATTTCTGCCGTTGAATATGAAAAATTATACTTAATTTTGAATAATATTCCATGGTCAATCAATAAATACGAGAGTCTTTTACTTCATGATGAAGTCTTAACCTACCCTCCAAACACCAAAGTCCAAATACATGCATGAGCAAAAGCAGAAATTAACCACTCCAAAAGTACATAACAAATTTGCTTGAAGTAAAAGTTTGAATTGGCAAGCTAACTTTAAGATTTGCTGGGATTGTATTTCACAACATGCAGTTGGTATGATACCAAGTATTTCAAAATCCATGAGCTATCGTTAATGATCGTTATAAAGAACTTCAGCCATATGTTCTTGTTTGGATCCGAAATAAAATATTTTTTATTGGACTTTGAGGGCTGGATTAGGCGAGCGGTTCGAGTGAAGTATACAAATCCGGGTCAAAGCTGAATCCATGCGGCTTGTTTTTATTTAACATTTCCTATAGTGGTTAGGACTCTGTTACAAGAGTTATATATAAATATCGGATGACTCTATTGAGTACGTAGAGTTGTATTAAGAGTCTAATTACCGATATCAAAAAGTTCCAAGTGAAGTGGAATACGGCTACGATCTTCTATATAAAGAGTTGAAGTGCGATTTAGAGAGGATCTCTCGATCAAATACATATTTTGTTCCCAACAAACTATCATTCTCTATACGAGAAAACCCTTACAACCAGCGATCAAGAGAGTTGTCACCCGAAGAGTGTGAGATTCTTGCGATTCAAGGACGCAAAAACCTGCAACCGACGATCAAGAGGCTTGTCACCAGGAAGAGTGAGAGTTTCGAGGTTCAAGGAAACAACACCATGTGTTCCCGGACACTCTGTCAAGGAGATTGCTCTGCTTTACACCAGGAGGAGTGTAGAGTATCGATTTCCGTGGCTTAGGTAGAGACATGAAAACCCACAAGTCCTAGGTCACTAGGCGAGAATGATCCACTCAGCCGAGGTTGGTGCTCTCCTTGTCTAAATTGCTTATTAAGAATTTAGTAGCCGCTAGCCTACAATTCAACATTCCATTGTGAGACGGTGACACGTCAGCACACGAAGCACAATCGAGGAAAAGAGACAGTTTGAGAAATCTCTTATGTCCGTTAGGAGATTTTTCAGTTAATTTTGGCACGCCCAGTAGGAGATAAGCATTTAGTGTCTCTAAGTGACAATTGGGGATCCCTATAAAAAGGAATACCCTCAGTGTCAAAAACATCCACAACCGAAGTACCAGAAACACAGTTCTTCTTAGTGCCGTTCATTATCCGAGAAGGCAGTTGACATCAACTTCGCAACAACACATCATTCGAGAATGGATATTAACTTCTTAAGTGAGGGTGAAATTAATCACCTAAGTTTCGAAGATTATCGAGCGTACGCCGCCAAGCGAAATGTACAACTTGGAGGTTTATTTGAAACGATCGAACAGAGGTTTGAAGAACAAGTAGACTTGCTGGCTTCCAATAGCGAAAAGACAGGCACAACGATAGCCAAAATCAAAGCTCTAAGGCTAGAACATAATAAGGCCTTGGAAGACCAGGAGCTACTGAAGGTCCAAATAGCAACCCTCGTGGAGGGTCAAGAGAGGATGCACGCAGAGATTATGCATACTCTAAATACAAACCTCACGAAACATGCCAAAGTAGTGGCCACACAATTTCAGAGAATGGAGAGAGACATCTCAGTCCTTACTAAGTCTGTTTCCGATCTCACCAAGAGGACACAACAAGCAGAGACTTTCCCAAATGAATGGGAAGAGCATTTAGAAAGATTTATGGAGGAATGTGACATTCACATCGCCAAAACACATGAGCCGTACGAAACTCATTTTCCGCCTATCCAGAAAGGCGACACCAAGGCTTGGCAGTGGCCAAGACATTACAAGTAGATCAACTTCCAGACCTTCACAGGGATGATGATGCCAACACAACGACACATCTGGCATACTTCACCCTGCAACTAGGGCAATTTTCTAACTACGAGGAGCTCAAATTGAGAACTTTTGGTTCATATTTATCAGGATTAGCCCTTGTTTGGTATATAAGTTTGGAGAAGGGGTCTATCACGAGGTGGGTAACAATGGAAGCATTGTTTATAGACCACTTCGGAACAACGAGACCGGAAACCAGCATCAAAAATCTAGCGGCCATGAGTCAATCGTCAACAGAGACACTAGTAACTTTCTTGCACCGTTTTCAATCTAAGTATAACCTATGCAGAACCCCGCTAGGTAAAGATGCAGTTGTTGAAATGGCCATAAATGGCTTGGAAGACCAGTACTATAATTTGTTTTTCAACAAAAAATACTTTACCTTAAATGAGCTTATCACGGCTGTAACAAAAGCTCATAGTGTCATGCAAGAGCGCGATAACAAGCATAACTCATCAAAAGGCACATATGCATCAAGGGCGTACGATAAACACAAGCCGAGAAATGTGACTTATATAAAGGACCAAGTAGAACAAGAACCTGACTCTGAAGAAGAGCAAGTGGGAGCTGTCGAGCAAACAAAGTATTAAAACCCTACAAGCTTCAGAAGAACAAAGGTCTTATAAATCTCTCGACAGTGGCTTTCGCAAAGCCAGAGTTCGAGATGTACACATATGATGACAGCATGGCTTATGAAATACTTGACGAGCTTTTCAGTATGCGAGCCGCCAAGACAGATTTCGGCACATTACCCAGTGCAGAACAACTAAAAGGGAAGAAGTACCTGTAAGTATGGCACATAGAACCAGATGACTAAGGACTGTATCAAGCTCAAAGATCAAATCCCTAAATGGATTAATGAAGGCCAGTTAGCCTTAGAAGGAGCTTCCAAGATAGCCTCGCTAGTCGATTCTCAACCATTCCCGGCACCGCAGGTTAATATGGTAAATATCAGTTGGTCGTCGACCGTTAATTTTGCAGTAGGAGCCGAGGAAGAGAATGCACTAATTCACCCACAATATACTTTTCCGCAAGATAAGGCAGAAGAAGTTGTAGACTGACTGCAAGAGATGAAGCTCATCGTCTATTGGCTAGTATTCAAGCTAAGACATCTAAATTATAGATGGTCAGGCGAACATTTTTGCAGGTTCCGCAACGCGTTTGGACATCGAACAGTAATGTGTTCTGCCTTGAAGGACAAAATTCAGGGTTTGATTAAATGGGAAATGATCGTAGTTAGCGAAGAAGTGACGGTAGAATGGCATCCTAAGACACCACCGCCTTCTATGATAGTTCCAAAAACTTCCTTGTCTCGCGATGCATCTGGGTCAGCGCAAAGATAGAGAAGATCAAGGCAAAGGCCTAAGCCTAAGCGCAATATCGCATTTGTCTAACCTAGGTGAGCCGAGATCACATATGATGCATCTAGGCGAGAAGAGATTTTTGAAGAGCTACTCCGAGCTGGAATTACAGTGGTTCCTGATAATTAGGGGACTCCAGACCCAGATCCTGAAAATATAAAAGGTCTACCTCATTGCCAATATCATAACAGATGGGGGTGCAACTCTACTAATGAATGCATTAACTTAATGTATAGAATTCAATAGTGGATAGACGAGGGAGAAGTGCAGATTGTAGCACCCTCGCCAAATCTGGCGATTGAATGAACGTTGATGGTTGGAATGATAGAACTGTCAAGGGGTAACCCAAATAAAAGGAAACCAACCCTCGACCTTCGAACCAGTAGTGAGGATACTTCAAGGAAAACACAATATAATGCATCAAAAAGAAAGGAGAAGGTCGACCCAAAGGATGAATCACACGTGGCTTTGTGTTCACGATGCAAGTTCCATTGTGGGTTGAAGATCACATATAAAGAATTGAAAGAAGTAGTTAAAGTCTATCCAAAATGGATCTCGACACCTGAACACTATCAGCCAAGTAGTCCAAGGGAGTTGAGTCAAAGGACTTCTCAAGATTTCAAACGAAGAAGAGCTATGAAAAAGTCTGGCATATCAGAGAATCCGAACTCACCAAACCATATATTCCACCCGCCTCAAGAAACATCACCAAGGAGAATGTATGGTATGTGAAGGAGAAAGGTAAGATAGTGGTGGTGACTCCAAGCAAGAGACGCAACTTACAACAACGCTTTAGAGAAGCTAATAGAGCTCTTGAGGCATTGGAGATGGGTTTGGTACAAGAAGAATAGTTGAAGTACACTCCAGAACAATTGCAAAGATGTCTAAATTCCTTGGCCGCTAATCCCTTGGTTTTTTTTGGAAAGAAATCTCTCGAACCCAAAATCCGAGCAGCCAGGTCCAGTGTTTTTGATCGTAACCCAGAATAATGGGTCAGACAGAAGACACCAGAACCTGTACCTGAGGTTCCTCGCGACCCAAGGAGACACAATATGGCTAGACAATGTCTTCACTTTGAAGAGGAAGCCACACGAATAGTGGAAAGCCCTAAGCGAACTAAGGAAGTTAGAACCGTTGATGAAGAGAAGATGGTACATAATAACTTAAGTGAATCCAATCTCATCCCAGGATTACGCTATATGGCATAGTGCATTCTTCCACACGGGGTCATGTTACAATGAGAGAAACAAAGAGTTTCTGTTGGAAGCTAAAGCCTCTGATTGAGGAGGAAAAGAGGAAAAAGGTTGGCTTGGACAAGTCTTTTCCTCCCTCTAAAAAGAAAAGTTCTGGTTTGTTTGAGCCAACTACATTAGAACCTATACATGAGGTTCAAGAACAACACATTGCCGCCTTAGATATTACTGACGAGGCAGACATGGATACTGAGAAGACTGAAGAAGGTGTTGGAGGCAATGACGATAAGGAACTAGTAGACTACGGTGAAGACGAGGAGGATGCCATGCAAGAATACGAGGATGAGGCATATTAATGTTAATATGGTATTTGTCTTACCTTCTAAATTTGCAAGACCTTCGACAAAAGCGACAGAAGTAAACATTAAACCAGTGAAAAGTGTGAATAACTTGGTGACCACAGAAGAGGTCACTATATCATCGGATCAGTAATCGCTCGCCAAGGAATCAGAGGTTGACTTGTCTTTGAAGAAGGCATACATGATGTCCGCGAAGCCTACTCTGAACTTGGCCATGCACATGCAACCATTGTACATCACAGGAAAGATCCAAGGTATTCAAATCAATAAGCTTTTGGTGGAATCTGGGGCAGCTGTCAGCATTATCACCGTCAAAGCAATAGCACTACTAGGTATTTTCAAATCCGCTATCCAAGAAACAGCATTGAATGTTTGAAACTTCCAAGGCAACATCTCCAAGACTTTGGGAATTGTCTTCATACATATGCAAGTGGGACCAGCTGCGGGCACATACGCATTCTTCGTGGCAGAATGCACAACACCATATAGCGCAATCCTGGGATGAGATTGGATTCACAAAAGTTATTATGTACCATCTTCTCTTCATCAACATATGGTGCTTTGGAATATGGAGTCAGGCAAGACAGAAGTTATTGATGATGATCCCCGTCTCTACTTCGTATCTGCCAATACGTTAGATGCCAGCTATTACAACAGTGGCCTCCGGCCATTGGAAGTGTGTGGCGTAGATAAAAAAGGTCGCCTAGTTGGAGTAACGACCTCTGAATTAGCTCAATCGGGTGTCATCCATGTAGGCAAAGATGGCCTCCGACCTTACACCATTGAGCTACCACCCAAATCATCCCAATGATAGGGTCTCTATCAAGCATAGAGGCTGAGGCTTGCTTCTCCCTGTATGAACGATTCCACAATTGTCTAATGGAAAGTCAAGCCCTCGAGAGTATTATGATGATTGCAGCATTGGAATACGTAGATGATGACGTACTACAAGAGTCAGACGAAGAGGAGGACATCAAGCTAGCTCCGACAGCTTTAGATGATACACCTCCTAAAGTTAAAGATCATATCGAAAAGATTAATCTTGGGACTACATAAGAGCCAATGACTGTGGCTATAAGTACCTTCCTAGAACCTGAAGGATGACAAAAACTCATAGAATTGTTGTAGGAATATGTAGACTATTTTGCATAAAAGTACGAAGATATGCCAGGACTATCGCCAGACCTAGTGTGCCATAACTTACCTATTCTAGAAGGCAAGAAACCTGTGAAGCAAGAGATGCATCGTATGAACACAGAAACAGCAACTCTAGTCAAGAAAGAGATTGAAAAAAATACTTAAATCAGGCATTATCAGAGTAGCCAAATACAATAAGTGGCTTTCAAACGTAGTCCCGGTAAACAAGAAGAATGGCAAGATGAGAGTTTGTGTTGATTACCGTGACCTTAACAATGTAACTCTGAAGGATGCATACCCAATGCCAGTAGCAGACTTGTTGGTGGACTCAGTCGCATGCCATGAGATGTTGTCATTCATGGACGGGACAGCTGGATATCACCAAATTCCAGTGGCAGAAGCAGACATGCATAAGATAGCGTTCTGGTGTCCAGGTTTTGCAGGGGTATTTGAATACGTGGACATGCCATTTGGACTCAAAAACGCAGGGGCGACCTATCAACAAGCTATGAATTTAATATTTCACGACCTCATAGGGAAGTCCATGGAAGTGTATATCGATGATGTGGTAGTCAAGACAAAGTGAAAAACAGACCATACCGAAGACCTGAGGCAGGTGTTTGTTCGAATGAAACAACATCGATTGAAGATGAATCCAGCCAATTACGTTTTCGCAGTATAAGTGGGAGACTTTTTTGGTTTCTTGGTTCATCAACGGGGAATCGAGGTCCCAGATGATAAGAATGAAGCAGTCTAAATGCAATCCCGCCAAAGAATAAGAAAGAGCTACAACAATTATTGGGAAAAATAAACTTCCTCAAACGATTCATTGCAAATGCAGTAAGGAAAACACAACCATTCTCTCATTTACTCAAGCTTCAGAATCAAAAAGACTTTGTATGAGAGCCTGTCCATCAGGAGGCTTTTGATACCATCAAAGTGTATCTGGCGAACCCACCAGTTCTGGTTCCGCCGAGACCAGGGGTTCCTCTTAAGTTGTATATATAAGCTACATACCATTATATTGGGAGTCTACTAGCTCAGGACGAAATGGCAGGGATCGAGCATGCTATTTTCTATCTTAGTTGTACGTTAACAGATTGTGAAATGCAATACTTGCCAATGAAAAATTGTGCTTGGCCTTGTATTTCTCAGGATGAAAGTTGAGGCACTATATGCTATCCTTCACCACTTACATAATTGCTCGGACTGATCTAGTAAAGTATATGTTATCAAGGCCCATACTAAGAGGCAGAATTGGAAAGTGGATCTTGGCAGTATGTACCACAAAAGGCAGTAAAAGGCCAGGCAGTTGCTGATTTTCTTGCTCATCATCCAATGATTGATGCTCGCGAAGGTCCAGAACTGGAATTAGCTCGTATCAATCTTGCCCTGTGGTATTTATACTTTGATGGCTCAAGTACTAGCACTTTGGCTTGGGCAGGCGTCGCCTTGGTTACTCCACATCGCCAAACTTTCTCGTATTCTTTCAGGTTGGACTACCCGTGTACAAATAACCAAGCGGAGTATGAAACACTTATTATAGGATTGGAGCTCTTGCTGGATATGAAAGTTACAGATGTGCACGTATATGGAGATTCCCAATTGGTAATTAGGCAACACGAGACAAAGTATAAGGTCGGACCAATATTAGAGCCATATGCCAAGTGTGCCTGTGAGTTACTCAAGCTGTTTATTGAAGTAGAATTGAGTCATATTCCTCGCGAGGAGAATTATGCAGCAAATGAGTTAGCACAATTAGCAACAAGAGTAAGCCTTCAGAATGGAGTACGCGAGCGGATATTAAAAGTTGAACAACGCATACTTCCTTCTTTTTTTGCTCGCCAATAAGCAACCAATGAATGGTACGTCGCAACACTTGATCATATCGATATAGACAGGAGACAGGCCATTATCACGTATCTCCAGAATCCAAACGAACCGACAGATAAACGGATCCGGTTTCTGGTCTTGAATTATGTACTCAAAGAAGATGCATTGTACCAGCGGGGAGAAGAAGGTCTGTTATTACGATATGTGTATAGATATGACGCTAAGCGGATAATGAGAGAAGTTCCCTTAGTGGCAGCATGGGCACACCAAGCTGGTCCAAAGATGAGATGGTTATTACGACGACATGGTTACCACTGGCCAGGAAGGTGATATGTCGGAAACATGCATTTAAATTAAACACATAAATCAACCATAAACAATTTAAAACCCTATAGATGTAGTATAATATAAGCAAGTAGGGATCGTTCTAAACCGGGGATTGAAGGGTGCATGCAATTCTTGTGTAAAATGGGGGGTGTATGAGTTGATTTTAATTACTAATTTATTTACTAAAAACGTCAATCACATAGCAAGTATTCCTAGGACTCTAACATGCATCAACTCATAGACAAGCAAACACATAAGAAAATCCCAAAAACCCTTACCATATTTTCGACAAAAATAAACCTAAGCTAATTATTTACATGTGATCATCATATTCAACCTAGCCAATTTTCTCTACCTAATTAAGCTACCTTCGAAATTCATGCTCCTAATTTTTATTATTAACATGCCATGTGGGTTAAAGCTTAACGCCTTAAAATCTAAGAATCATTGAATAACTTCCAGGCGAAAGGTTAAAACACAATCATCCCGCACTACCCAACGCATTAAGAACTAGACATAGCATGCATCAAACAAAACTAAGAACATAAACACATGGAAGATATACTCAAGTAAGTATTAAAAATCCAAAAGTATTCACCGAAACCCAATGTCAAACAAAAAGAATACAAGAACAAAATATGACTACGGAGTAAAGGGTTCATGGTTACACTTTGAAGAAATCCCGCTTAACGCTGCAAACTCCCAAGGTGTAGATGACTCCAAGGATGGTGGTTCTCACTTGTATGGACTTAACGTGTGCAAGCGATCCGAGTGATGGTGGATGGCGGTGTAGTCACTTTGTGCTCGGCCTTGGTGTTTGAGGGAGAGGGTGGAGAGTAATTTTGCAGAGCTTAGGCCTAGAATATGTGATGATTTGCTTTGAGGCCGAGCTCTTGTATTTATAGGTGAAGAATTCCAACTTTCCTCTCCAAACTAGGTTTTCCTAGTGTACTCGGGTAGAACTGCCAGCCTGTCTTGAAACGTCTTTTCCGGGAGTTCTAGAGCTCAGAAAATTCCGATTCTTGTTTCATTGGAAAGCTTATTCAAAGGGCTATAAAATCCATATAATGAACGCCATATTTGGAGTTGAATTGAATTTACTACGGATTTTAGAAGTTGAGTGACCTGACTGCCCAGTTTTCTTCTTCTTCAAGGAAAAGGAAATCTTTATATCTTCAAATCTTGCATTCCTTATTCCCCAATACTTCTTGGCCGAATATACCATATTTTGGCCCTTAAATAAGGTATTTTTCTTCATGGAATATCCTTCAAAAATTCGTCCATTATATGCTCCATATATTCCGCCATATTTGCTCTTTCCTGGGTCGCGCAGGAGAAATGTCTTCATCTTTTTGTCCACCATTTTGGTATCCATTTTATTTGGCATTTGGTTTCCAATTCTTGACACCATATGGGAATGTATTTTAGTAACCATTTGAAGACCATTCCTCGGACTATTTCTTCTCCGGATTTATTGCGTTTTGCGTGCTTGTAGACTCCTTTACTCCGTCTCTTTTGGTCAACACCTGAATTTAACAAAATAAGTTAAAACTAATAAAACTAAGCAATTATCAAAGTAAAAATGTAGAGAAAACACATTAATTAATACGCCTAAAATGCGTAGATCAAATCCCCCACACTTAAACTTTGCTAGTCCCTTAGCAAACACTAAATTAAACTAAGACTCAAAATTTTCCAACAAAAATACTACTAAGCCCTATAACAAATGAATTTCGAAAATTTCATGAAAATTCACAAAATTAAAGCACAAGGAATTCAAGAGTTAATAAAGATATTCTCATGCATGAACAAGTAAGACTTAGATGAAAACAATGGTGATTTATAAGCTATGCATGCTTCGAAAAAGTTTAAATCAATCTCACATGGATGCACTCATCATGTTTTCACTCATGAAAAGAGGTTCACTCAAATGTATATGTATTGCATCGAAATACCTCATAATTACTTGCACAAATGAACCAAACCATATGCTTACTCATGTAACTTACTCAACCAATTGAAGGCTACTCATCTTAAGGATCATAAAGGACTTTAGAAAGGTTGTAATGGGGCTAAGGCTAAGGCATTCGAAATTTAGATAAGTGGTGGTGTAAAAACGTTCCAAAGACTTAGTTTAGCACTTAGAATTCTTCAAATTCGTGGCTCATCCTTTCTACACTTCTTCTTGTGTCAAACTTCAAGATCGGGGGTCAATTTTCATCTTTTTGGGCCCTAACTTCATTCTAAACTTCACTTGTCCAAAATTTTTACACTTAGAACTTTTGCCGGAGAGCTTTTTCATACATTTTTTCTTTTCTTTTTCTTTTGCTCTCGATATTTTCTTCTCTCTTTTTTATATTTTTTTTTGTATTTTCGGCAATCATCTTTTGGACAAGTCTTCCCTTCTTTTGTATTCTTCCATCTCTTTTTTTTTTCGCCACTTCTTTTATGCTAGCTTCGAAACTTCTTCACCAAGTCTTTGAACAAGGGTTGGAAACTCTACACTAGGCTAAGTGTTTAGATATGTATGTGGTAAATGAAAGAAAAGGCTTAATGTAGGCACAAAGGGGTAATCTAAGGGTGTCACAACTCGTGCGCACAAAAGGACACAAGGCCATTTGGTTTAAGTGGTGGTAACCTAATTTGCCTTTAATCATATCCAAAATCAGAGCATATATCAACTTAATAGCGTTGTAAATCTACATGAGTAAGTTCTAGTAATCTCTAGTTCATTAAAATCTATGGCAAGTAATTAGATGAAGCATGTTTTGTTTTTGAAAACCATATGCACGAAATTCACTCTCAAATGAAGTAATGTAGGCTCAAAAACTCACTTTTAGGTTTGTATGATTTAAAACTTATTCTAACATGCGAATTCTGTACCAAGTTTTACTATCTATATCCACTACATGTTAATGCAATCAAAACATCTCTATCAACAAAAGAATTCCATAGTTTAATAATATGAAAGCCATGAACTCGAAATTGTCTCAGAAAAATATCATCATCGACGAGTTAAGGGCATCCTAAGACTCTGAAAAACATTAAAATACACTCAAAAACTACCTAAAATTTTTGAAAACTAAAAACCCACGAAATTTTTTTATTTTTAGGGCATCATCCGCCGAGAAGTTTCATTGTCCGCCCAATTTTATAATTTATGACTAAAAGAAAGTATAAACCCCTCCCCCACACTTAAACCCTACATTGTCCTCAATGTAAATAGAGAAAAACATAGAACCAAGCATGGAGAATGAATTTACCAAAAATGACTAACTAATTAACACACTAACAAACTAATAAGGAGGAAGGGAAAAGAAAGCAAATCTGTATGTCGATCCTCCATTGGGTTGCCTCCCAACAAGCGCTTGTTTTTTATTGTCTTACAGCCTAGACATGATGCACATTTAGTTGCTGGGAATGGCCGGCTCGTTGAGGGGCATCTCCTCCATCGTTTTCTTCAAAGCCTCTTGATAGGGTTTCAATCTTTGGCCGTTCACTATGAACTCTTTCCCTGTGTCTAATGCTTGAATCTGGATTGCACCATGGGAAAATATTTGCTTGACCAAGAATGGTCCAATCCACCGAGTTTGTAATTTGCCTGGAAATATCTTAAGTCGAGAGTTGAAGAGTAGCACCTTCATCCCAACTTCAAGTAACTTGTTCTTGATCATCTTGTCATGAAACGCCTTTGTCTTTTCTTTGTAGATCCAAGAACTCTCATAAGCTGTATTTCTAATCTCTTCAAGTTCATCTAGCTGCAATTTCCGATGGAGGCCGGCTTCATCATAACAAACGTTGAACTTCTTGATGGCCCAATAAGCTCTGTGCTCCAACTCGACTGGGAGGTGACATGCTTTCCCATAAACTAATCTGTAAGGTGACAATCCGATGGGTGTTTTGTAAGCAGTCCTGTAGGCCCATAAAGCATCATCAAGTCGTTGACTCCAGTCTCTCTTGTTTGGTGCCACAGTCCTTTCCAGAATCTTCTTGATCTCACGGTTGGAAACTTCAGCTAAACCATTTGTCTGTGGATGATACGGCGTGGAGATCTTGTGAGTAACTCCATATTTTTTCATCAAAGCCGCCACAGTTTTGTTGCAGAAATGACTCCCTCCATCACTGATAAGTACACGAGGCATGCCAAACCTGGAAAGGATGTTTGTACGAAGGAAATCTGAAACAACCTTTGAATCATTAGTGCGCGTAGCTTTAGCTTCAACCCATTTTGAGACATAATCCACTGCAAGTAAGATGTAGACGAAACCGTTAGAGATAGGAAAAGGACCCATAAAATCGATCCCCCATACATCAAAGATCTCAACGTTGAGAATGTAATTCATTGGCATTTGATCACGTGGCCCAATATTTCCACTACGTTGGCAACTATCACATGAAGCACAAAGTTCGGCAGCATCCTTGAAAAGTGATGGCCAGAAAAATCCTGCTTCCAGAACCTTTAAAGCTGTCTTCTTTGATCCAAAATGTCCTCCACATGCTTCATTATGACAGAACTCAAGAATTGAACTATGCTCGCTGTCTGGTACACATCTTCTAATCAAAGCATCAGCACAGTGCTTCCACAAGTATGGCTCATCCCACACATACTGACGTGCCACATATTTCAAGTGATCACGTTTTGCTTTAGGCATATCAGCTGGAAATTCCCTTGTAACAAGATAGTTGACAATGTCTGCATACCAAGGTAACTCCTGTGAACTAGTCTGAACTCCGAAAAGTTGCTCATCTGGAAATCTCTCCTTGATGTCCACGTTTTCCATCTTGTCTTGTACAATACGTGACAGATGGTCTGCTACAACATTCTCAACTCCTTTCTTGTCTCGAACCTCAATGTCAAATTCTTGGAGAAGTAGAATCCATCGAATAAGCCTTGGCTTGGCATCTTTCTTTGCCATCAGATATTTCAATGCCGCATAGTCAGTATAAACAATTACCTTAGTCTGAAGCAAGTAAGATCGGAATTTGTCTAAGGCAAACACTACAGCAAGTAACTCCTTCTCGGTTGTAGTATAGTTTATCTGAGCTTCATCCAAAGTCCGAGAGGCATAATATATGGCGTATGGCTTCTTGTCCTTGCGTTGTCCCAAGACAGCTCCAACTGCATAATCTGATGCATCGCACATAAGTTCAAAGGGCAAGGACCAATCCGGGGCACATAAGATAGGAGCAGAAGTCAGAAGCTCCTTCAACTTGTCAAAAGCTCGTTGACAGTCTTCATCAAATTCAAACGTTATTTCCTTCTGTAGTAGGCGGCACAAAGGTCTTGCTATGTGAGAAAAATCCTTGATAAAGCGTCTGTAGAATCCTGCATGTCCCAAGAACGAACGAACCTCCCTCACACTTGTTGGAGATGGCAGATGTCGAACAAGATCCACTTTAGCTTTGTCAACCTCAATCCCTTTTGCCGAAATAATGTGACCAAGAACAATACCTTGCGTCACCATGAAATGACACTTCTCCCAGTTAAGCACCAGCTTCGTTTCCACGCATCTTTGCAAAATCATATCCAGGTGATGAAGGCATGCGTCAAAACTGTCTCCAAAGACGCTGAAGTCATCCATGAACACTTCAATAATCTTCTCAATGTAATCAGAAAAGATGGCCAACATACATCTCTGGAAAGTGCCTGGGGCGTTGCATAAGCCGAAGGGCATTCTTCTATAAGCAAATGTACCAAATGGGCATGTAAATGTGGTCTTTTCTTGATCCTCTTCAGCAATGTTAATCTGATTGTACCCGGAATAGCCATCAAGGAAGCAGTAGTAAGCATGGCCAGCCAACCGCTCAAGCATCTGATCAATGAATGGTAAAGGAAAGTGATCCTTTCTGGTTGTGGCGTTGAGCTTTCTATAGTCAATGCAAACTCGATGTCCTGTAACAGTCCTCTGAGGTACTAACTCATTATCCTCATTTTTGACAACAGTGATCCCAGATTTCTTCGGAACAACTTGGACTGGAGACACCCAACGGCTATCTGATATTGGATAAATAACTCCACAGTCATAGAGCTTAATCACTTCCTTCTTCACAACTTCCATCATAGGTGGATGAAGTCTGCGTTGAGCCTCCCTACTAGGCTTGGCGCCATCCTCAAGCAAGATCCGGTGTACACAGTGTGCCGGATTGATTCCTTTGATGTCTGCAAGCGTCCAACCTATAGCTGTCTTGTGTTTCTTCAACACCTCAACAAGCTTGTGTTCCTGCTCAGCCTCCAACGTTGCAGATATAATAACAGGCAACGTCTCACTCTCTCCAAGATAAGCATACTTCAAGTGCTCAGGTAAGACTTTCAGCTCTAACTCAGGTGCTTGAACAATTGAAGGCAGCATTTTGTTTTCACCAAAAATGATAGGCATATGGGGAAAGTGACGAATTTCAGCTTGAGCTGCATCAAGGAGAGCAAAAACTTCCCGTGCTACAGGTACCATTTCGAGCCATAGATCACTAAAAAGGGCATCATCCCCAAGTCGAGTCCGCCCAGCTCCTTCATGTAAAACCAAGTCCAACGGCTCCTTCCCGTGAGTGTCCAAGTGAGCTTGTGCCAAGGTGTCCACAATATCCACAGAAAAACATGAGTTGACACTAGCTGAAGGATGTCGCATGGCATCAAAGATATTGAACTCAATTCTCTCTCCATCGAATTCCATGCTGAACGTTCCGCTGAACACATCAATCTTAGTTCTTGCAGTCCTCATAAATGGACGTCCTAATAACATTGGCGTGGTGTTGACGTCACTGTCTTCAATATCAACAACATAGAAATCAGCAGGGAAGATAAGCTGATTGACTTGGACAAGAACGTCTTCCACATAACCTCGTGGATAAGTTTCTGAACGATCGGCTAACTGAATGATCACATCATCTTTCTTCAACGCAGGAAGACCTAGAGCTTGATACAATGTAAAGGGCATAACGTTTATAGAAGCTCCAAGGTCAAGCATGACGTTGCTGAAAGATCTTGAACCAATAACGCAGGGAACAGAAAAACTCCCAGGATCCTTCAACTTTGGGGGTAGCCGTCGTTGAATGACTGCTGAAACAGTCGCATTCACCTTCACAATCTTCTTCTCTCTCGTTTGTCTCCTCGTGGTGCACAATTCTTTCAAAAACTTCGCATACTTTGGCACTTGCTTGAGGCACTCAATGAGGGGTAAATTGACTTGCACCTTCTTGAAAATTTCCAAGATTTCCTCATCCGTTTCTAATTTCTTCTTGCTCGCAAGACGGCTGGGAAATGGTGCCATGACAAACGGGGAATTAGCATGAGTCGAACTTGAAGGGATTGAGCTCATGCCTTGTGGCTTCGGGTCGACTTGTGAAGATGAAGGTGCCATAGAGACAGGTGGCGTAACCTTCTCTTTCTCGGCCTCAATGGTGGCCTGATCAACGTCATCCAGAATGTCTGTGTGTGGCGTTGACTTCTTCTTTTGTTGATACTCGCTATGTTGCTTCCCACTTCTAGTAACTACAACACTTGCTGAGTGAAGGTCTCCTCCCGGATTGGGCACTGATTGAGTTGGCAGCATTCCAGATCCTCCCTTAATCTGACCCATGAAATCAACAACTTGACCCATCTGCTTCTTCAATTCAGCTATGTCATTCCCTTGTTGGGCTTGAGTGTTCAGCAAAACCTGTGTGGATGATGAGAGTTGTGACAACATTCTGTCATAATCTGGATTGGTGGTAACAGGTTGAGCTGGGCGAGTTCCAACGTTAGGAGGTCTTTGCTGAGTCGATTGTTGCTGTTGAAATGGATGAGCTGCAGGAGGGTTAAGGCAGCCATCATTATTCCTCCACTGAAAACCAGGATGGTTATTTCGCATCCCCTGATTGTAGTTGCCATAATTGTTGTAGCGAGGGGCTCCTTGATTCTTCTGATATCCACCAATGGCATTGACTTCTTCCATCCCCTGAGCAGGTGCATTCTGAGGACACTGATCATTATGATGTCCATCCAGCAAACAGATCCCACATACCAACGTTGCAGGTGGTTGTGGCTGGGGCGACTTGGTTTCCAGAAGCTTGGTAATTAATGAAGAAAGCTTGGCAATTTCGGCACTAGTGCTTGAGGAAGACGCCTCACTCACTTTCCTAGTCTGATGCAACGTCATTCCCTCATACTGCTGAGTGTTGAGAGCACGCTGGTTCAATAAAGTACGTCCCACAGTTGCAGGCTTCTCCAGAAATGATCCACCAGCGGCAGCATCTAGAAGTTCTCTCTCCAAAGGCTTGAGTCCCTTATAAAAGTATGTCAAGAGGTTGCTCTCAGATATTCCATGTGATGGGCATGATTCACACAACTCCTTGAATCTTTCATAGTAAGTAGCGAAAGACTCATCACTTTCTTGCATAACGCCCGTTATCTTCTTTCTCAGACTTGTGATCTTGGACGCCGGAAAGTACTTGGTGAGGAAAGCTTGGATGCAAGCGTCCCATGTGGTGATGGATCCAGCAGGTAGGCTGAAGAGCCAACATTTGGCCTTCTCCTCCAGTGAAAATGGGAAGGCTCTTAGTCGAAATGCATCCCTATCAGTGTTGGTGGGACACATGGAATCACACACAAACAGAAATGTGGTCAAGTGAGTGTTGGCATCCTCTGTTGTGTGGCCATGAAAACGTGGCAAATGATGGATGACACCACTCTTGAGTTCTGGTGTAGTCTGGCCCGCTGTTGGTGTTGGATAAGTGATCGACATTGGGCCAAAGTTACCCAGATTCGAGCAAGTCTGCTGTCTGATGGACTGCTCAACGTTATCCCTGTTGTCACCCATGGATTCGGCTTCTGAAGTGTCTGAAAATGATGTAGGTGATGATGGTCTAGGTGGACTACTTGGTGGACTGTTGAAAATAGGCCCTTGTAAAACCCCTTCTGCGTTAACTTGATTCCCTTGATTCTGTCTAACAACTGTTCGGTTTCTGAGTTCAAGTTGATGAAGAATAGGAGTGGACATTCATTAAATGGCCTGAGATTCAACAGATCAAGCGTTAGTATCAACAGAATACATATGAAATGCAAAAATATACAATGTTAAATGCAGAAACACACTTAAACGTGAATGCAAATGATATATAACAAAAATGCAATGCAAATGATGCAGAAATATAGTAACCAATGAGAAATCTAAGTATAAAACACACAAAGTTTGTTTCACACGTTGGACATGTTCTTAGGGCACCTTTCACACAATGTCACACTTCGATTTACCATGTATCACATATTTACTTAATGAGAATTAACTAAATGCATCAAACAAGATTAACCTAGATGATAAAATGGTGTGAATGCATAAGAGAAAATGGTTAGAACCTGCAGAAAACATCCAAGTTACATGAACAATCATGAATAGAATGACTCGTCCATTGGTCTCATGTCCCTAACTTCACTTAGGTTAGGGTACCCGGTGATGAAATCCGAGCATCATGAAACCGCAGGGGAGTTAATGCAACTAAGTACCTGCAACGTTGGAAAGTTCTTTACATGTTCAACAATTTTCAAGATTTTTAGCACACATGTCCCAAATTGATTTCGCCAAAAATTTACAAGGATTACAAGGCATTGATTTTTCAGTCTTTCCAAGGACGTGCGACCCGTGCGATAAAGTATGAATTCTCAATTGTCCAGCCTTGGTTCAATCGAAAAACATGGCCAGTTGGGGATAGAGATAACGCGAGAGGCAGGACTAATTTCGACGATGCATCCCGAGGCTTACCGATCATGGAAAGTAGATTTAGTCCTTGTCTTCTTTGGGCAACTTTAATAAGCTTGGCCAGTTGGCAAGAGAGACCACGAGAGGTAGGACCGATTTGAGATCTCGGATCCAGAACCCGTCATAGAAACCGTCACCTTCTAGACACCAAGTTACCAAAGATTTCTTACTCAAAGACAAGTTTTCATCCACTTACCGGATCATTGGTATATACTCCATTGATGCAAGTCTTTCTTAGATCCAGAGACTGTCACCAGTCATAACCCGTTTCTAGACACCATGTCCGACATTCAGCCAAACTTTCAAAAATTCACACTCCCTCATAGTTCTTGTAGACTCCGCCCTCAACCTTATGTGTAAAACATAAGGGGTTAAGGAGATAAACAAGAAAAAGAGGCACCATCTATTCCAAGGAGTGAGACCTAATTAATCAAGCATGTAATCAATGTAAATCTAAGACTATCCTTTAACATGCTTAACAATTATTAGATATATATATACAAACACCGATTAATATTTACAAAAATTAAAATTTACACTAACATTTATTCACACGTATTTATTTACGAAAAATTAAATCATTTAAGGCACATATACAAGGCATCGAAAATTTGTAAGTAAAATTAGCATATATACTTCGAAAATTCCTGAAAAAAGAAAATGGTTAGTACTATGCACAAGTATAAATTTACATATATACACACAAAAATCACAAACAATTAACAATCCCCGGCAACGGCGCCAAAAATTGATATGTCGGAAACATGCATTTAAATTAAACACATAAATCAACCATAAACAATTTAAAACCCTATAGATGTAGTATAATATAAGCAAGTAGGGATCGTTCTAAACCGGGGATTGAAGGGTGCATGCAATTCTTGTGTAAAATGGGGGGTGTATGAGTTGATTTTAATTACTAATTTATTTACTAAAAACGTCAATCACATAGCAAGTATTCCTAGGACTCTAACATGCATCAACTCATAGACAAGCAAACACATAAGAAAATCCCAAAAACCCTTACCATATTTTCGACAAAAATAAACCTAAGCTAATTATTTACATGTGATCATCATATTCAACCTAGCCAATTTTCTCTACCTAATTAAGCTACCTTCGAAATTCATGCTCCTAATTTTTATTATTAACATGCCATGTGGGTTAAAGCTTAACGCCTTAAAATCTAAGAATCATTGAATAACTTCCAGGCGAAAGGTTAAAACACAATCATCCCGCACTACCCAACGCATTAAGAACTAGACATAGCATGCATCAAACAAAACTAAGAACATAAACACATGGAAGATATACTCAAGTAAGTATTAAAAATCCAAAAGTATTCACCGAAACCCAATGTCAAACAAAAAGAATACAAGAACAAAATATGACTACGGAGTAAAGGGTTCATGGTTACACTTTGAAGAAATCCCGCTTAACGCTGCAAACTCCCAAGGTGTAGATGACTCCAAGGATGGTGGTTCTCACTTGTATGGACTTAACGTGTGCAAGCGATCCGAGTGATGGTGGATGGCGGTGTAGTCACTTTGTGCTCGGCCTTGGTGTTTGAGGGAGAGGGTGGAGAGTAATTTTGCAGAGCTTAGGCCTAGAATATGTGATGATTTGCTTTGAGGCCGAGCTCTTGTATTTATAGGTGAAGAATTCCAACTTTCCTCTCCAAACTAGGTTTTCCTAGTGTACTCGGGTAGAACTGCCAGCCTGTCTTGAAACGTCTTTTCCGGGAGTTCTAGAGCTCAGAAAATTCCGATTCTTGTTTCATTGGAAAACTTATTCAAAGGGCTATAAAATCCATATAATGAACGCCATATTTGGAGTTGAATTGAATTTACTACGGATTTTAGAAGTTGAGTGACCTGACTGCCCAGTTTTCTTCTTCTTCAAGGAAAAGGAAATCTTTATATCTTCAAATCTTGCATTCCTTATTCCCCAATACTTCTTGGCCGAATATACCATATTTTGGCCCTTAAATAAGGTATTTTTCTTCATGGAATATCCTTCAAAAATTCGTCCATTATATGCTCCATATATTCCGCCATATTTGCTCTTTCCTGGGTCGCGCAGGAGAAATGTCTTCATCTTTTTGTCCACCATTTTGGTATCCATTTTATTTGGCATTTGGTTTCCAATTCTTGACACCATATGGGAATGTATTTTAGTAACCATTTGAAGACCATTCCTCGGACTATTTCTTCTCCGGATTTATTGCGTTTTGCGTGCTTGTAGACTCCTTTACTCCGTCTCTTTTGGTCAACACCTGAATTTAACAAAATAAGTTAAAACTAATAAAACTAAGCAATTATCAAAGTAAAAATGTAGAGAAAACACATTAATTAATACGCCTAAAATGCGTAGATCAGAAGGTCCAAAGACTGTAATACGTTCACCAAAGGTTGTGAAGAGTGTTAAGCACACGGTCCAATCGACCATATGCCCAATATCCCTTTACAACCAATCATCAAGCCTTGGCCAGCACGAGGATGGGCTTTGGATTTAATCAGGATGATTCATCCTCATTCGTTAGACAAACACGAGTTCATCATCATTGCGACTGACTTTTTCACTAAATGGGTGGAAGCTAAGCCTTTAAAAGTGGCCTCCGCGAAAGTCATTCATCAGTTTCTGTTCGAAGATATCATTAGTGGATTTAGCATTCCAGAATGTTTTGTGTCAGACAGAATGGCAGCTTTTATGTCTGGCGAGGTAGAGGAGCTAATGAAAGACTTGGGAATACATTTTCTTCATTCTACCCCGTATTATGCTCAATCCAACGGTTAAGCCGAGGCAAGTAACAACATAATCATCCATATCCTGAAGAGAATGATTGCCAGCAATGCCCATTTATGGCATGAAGATTTATTTAATACATTATGGGCATACCGAATGAGCAAACGAAGCCCCACTGGCATGACTCCTTATGCATTAATGTTCGGCCATAATGCAGTTTTACTATTAGAAATCAACGATCAATCTATGAGGGTTATGGAACAATACGATTTGATTGGCAAAGATTATGTGCAAGCAATGTGGCAGAAGCTTGAGGACTTAGACGAGAAACGTTTAAAGGCCTATGACAACCTATGTGCTGATAAACGAAGAGTATCATGTGCTTATGACAGGTGCACAAGGGGTAAAAGCTTCGCAGAAGGAAACTTAGTCTGGAGAGTGATACTGCCAATTGGAGAGAAGATTGATGGCCGAGGTAAATGGTCTGAAAAATGGGAAGGACGATACATCATAAATCGTATTCAAGGAAAAGGAGCTGTGCGTCTACGTGATCGAGATGGTACAATTTATGCTAACCTCGTCAATAACAGTTTTCTCAAGCCATATTTGCAGCTAGTTTAGGAGTATGATGACCCACCAACAATAGAGTAATTTAGTCCATATAGGCTCCAAAGCAATGCCTCGCCTGAATGGACTGAAAGGGCATAACGTAGAGATTTCTATAATTTTTCAAGGCCAATTTATGTGGCTAAATTTTGTAGTGAAATTTTGTTACTTTTTAAAACTTTTTACAGCCAATTTATGTGGCTTAGTCTTTTGTCAATAGTTAGTTGTTAATCTGTACTTGCCAACTTCTATGGTCAAATTCATAAGTGCTTCATATACAAACAGTGTTTGAGTTTATCAATACGAACAACATTTTTGTAAAGAGAAACTATTTTCTTTAAACACAAACAGATTACATTGAAACACAAGATTACAAAGGATTTGCAGCCTTAAGCTCTGATACCATATGAAGATAGGCTATGAGTGACATGAGAAACAAAAAGGGGAAAATGGCGTCTTTTCCCCCAAATCCGCAAACGGTTATAACTAGTCTCTGGGCACATGTATCAAATATGCATACATGGAGAAAGACCTCAAGAGACAAAACAAAGAGGATTTGAAACACCAAGGAAGCTAGTTCAGCAGCCCAAAAAGAATGCTAGAAGCAAGTTAGCATCGTGCTTCCCTTCCCTAGGTTGAATTCTCTGTCTTTCCTCTCCAAGACGTCCGTTTTCATAAGACTTGTAGCCTCTATGCACAGAAAAATGGATCGATTGCTGGCGAGGAACCCATAGCAAAGTCATCCCTGGCGTTTAGACTTCGTCACCCTGTAGATACTTAGGGTGATTTCATCAAGGAATCATCTAGACATAGATATCACTATCTAGTCCAGGTTTGGACATGGATATCACAATCTAAGGTCTATAGTGTGGGAGGATTATATCTGGAGGTTTCTTTGCAAGTGAGGATCAGAATAAATACAACAAATTGGACTTCATCGAATGAGAAGGCTTTGAAGGCATGCATAGTTGCAAACGATGTGAATGGAATTTAAAAGAGAAGTAAGTATTGAACCATTACGTCCTAATGGAGCGGTAAAGACTCTCGGGATTAAACGCACCCATTGATGAAGGACATGTGTCTATAAGGGATTGAGCAATAGGGCGGTTTATCTACCCCGAGATAAATGTGCCATAATTAGAGATTTTTTGGGCAGTTAAATGTATGTTGTAGATTTGACTGATGGAACAACACGTTCCGAATTTCAAGTCTGAGTTTAAAAGCCATTAAGGTTAAGCGACAGCAGTAAGAGGGCAGGTAATTTCCTTAGCAGGCCAATTATTGTTGGATTTTTTTAGCAGGCCTATATCTGTGGCCCAGTAATATGTTCAGAACCTGAATAGATCATAATAATACGAAGATAATTAAATTTTTTTTTGGGTTCATAAGATACAAAAGTTGGGCTTAATAGTAGAGGCCCATGAACTATAACAGAAGAGCTTTCTTCTTCAATCCCACTTTGAAGAATTCGAAGTCCGTCCAAGCCAAGCTATATGAGTCCAGAAGCTCTGAAGTGTCATCTTCGACCTCAGTGAGCTGGTTCGCGCGGCAAGAGCTCTCGTCCAGCAGTTGTTGAGTGCTAACATGAGTAGAATTAGCATCAGCCCGCAAGAGTTCCACTTCGGCTTAAAGAATTGCTAGGTCTGCTTCCTTAACAGCTGAAACTTCTCTTTTGATTGATGCATTCTTCAAGAATTCCTAGACTCGACCATGATCCTGCTGTAAGTGGTTGGCCATTCCCGCTACTATCTCCCGTTTGTGATCCAATCTGTGCTTCAAGTCATCCTGATGGTTATATAGTTTGTGGAGCTCGTGAAGGTTCTGCTAGAACTTGGAGATAGTATCAAGGAGTTCGCTAGGAGCAGTCCCTTTCAGATCTCTGGCTTTGTCCAGAGAGTCGTTGATATTCTCAAATGAATCCAGCTTGGCCTGAGAGAGTTATTTGAGAGCGAGCGACTCGAGAAAGAGCGAAGTTAGCCGGAAAGGGACTCAAGACAGCAAGCTTGGCGGAAAGTTCTTCCAAACTCAGAGCTTGGTCTCGCAGAGTGGTTATTCAGCTGGCGGGACATGAAGATGAAAAGGCCCATGGAGACACTTCTTGATTGCTCAGAGTTTCTTTAACTATGGCGACAGGAGTCGAACATTCTGGTAAAGCGGTCTGAGCACCAGAGGTGGTAGAAGAAGTCTGAGGCCAGAATTTCTGTTTAAAACACTTGGTTCAAAATAAAGGTTGATGCAATGTGTAAAGTAAGTAAAGGCTGTTATAGTAAGCATACCTTAGGCTCGCCAAGCATATGTGAGTCAGGCGAGAGCAGAATATCAAGTACCATTTGTTCTAGAGAGGTGTTAGGCTCGCCTGGGGATTCTTGATGAGAGATCAGCACTATGCGCCATTGCGCCATGGCTCGTTGTTCCTCCAGAGTATAATGCAAGAAATGATAAGAGAAAGAAGCGGCACCACCTTCATTTGTGGCATAGTGCTCTCCGGACTTGTTGGCAAAATTTAGGAAATATTGGCATTGGGGCAGTCTGGCATCCAGAGTAGGCTCAGAGTTAGCCGAGTCAGAAGTGTTCGCCAGAAGATCAGGAACGTTCTCGATAGTAACAGCTTCAATATTGAGGGTGGTGCTTTCTTCAATGGCAGTGCACAAATCCTAGAGGCAACGAACAATTAAAAGTGTAATAGTGTAACCAAATATTTCCTAGATGTTAAAAGATTGAGTTATCTTACCTTAAGAGAAGGTGAAGGATCAATTTCAACTAGCTTAGGTGGTTACTCGACAAAGGCGTCGTCAGTCTGTAGGGACGGAACTACCATGGTGGCCTGAGTCTTTGTCAACGGCAAGAAAGTCGTGGTGGCTACAGAGGTTGTAGGCTCGGTTTGGCAAAAAGGTTCATTTCACATTGCTTGTTACTCTGAATTTCCTTTAATGGTAGCCTCACTGAGGTGGTGCTTGCATTGGTGAGAACTATCAGTTGTTGAGCCGGTTCGAGTCTGCTTCTGAGATCGCTGAAATGAGCACGATAGTTAGATTATTTGAAAGTTTAGAATAATGAGGCACTCGGAGAATGGAATACTTACAGTGTGTGGGAGTTCTTCTTGTTCTTTTTCCATCCTCTGGCGAGGCTCCTCATCAGCAGTTGCATCTTGGGCTTCAGAGTCTTCAGAGTATTGTTCAGATCCAGCAGAGAAAAAATGAATTAAATTAATGCAGAAATATCGCCAACATCTGTGGCAAAAGTTTAGCGAAGAAAATAAGTAAAAATAACTACGTACCATCGGCCAAGGGGTGTCATCAGTATCCTCATGGGCCATGCGTAGAAATTTTCGGTTAGAATCATCCATGAAGTGCTTCGTAAAGTTACGGAAGATGGCAGAAAAAAGGGTCAGTGGTGGCTTGCATCTGATCCCGTCCCAGAAGTGGGCCTTCCAAGCAGAACAGTTGGTAGTCATGTGAATGGATGGTGCAATAGGATGCTCAAAATTTTACTCAGGAAGCATTACTAGAGGGAAGCCATAGTGACCATCAATCAAGTCAGCGGGGTCAGGACGAGAAGTGGCTCGCCAAATGCTGTAGCGGTTCACTGAGCAAATGATAGGCATAGGGGCACACTGAGATAGCCCAAGTTTCCTGGCGAAGTGGATCAGAGCATATAGTTCATGCTCAAATGTGGAAGGATCAGGAACCAGTAGGTTGCCACAGGTGTTGCTTTGAAGAAAAATGATTCTCGCTAGGTTGTCCTCTTCTAGCGAAAGAAGGAAGCCAATATCAAGGTCTTCAGGAAAGTTGCAGCTTAAAATGAGGTCGACCGCGGCCTTAGAAAATTCTGAATGCGAGCAAAAGGTAGCGAAACATGTTTGGTACGTCCACCCATTAAAGGAGTTGGTGGTTGCCAGAGTCTTCCCCAGAATTACGTCTCTCTCGAATGGTAGGATTTCGGGATGACGAAAAATGGGGAAGTACATTAGAAGCCATAGCTCTACCATCCAGAGTGGTCTTGGTTGGTTGAGGTCCAGTCGTGAGAGCACAATCCACCTTAGGCTGCGATAAATGCTGGCAAGGATAGACTATGCGTGACCTAATTTTGTTCCCTCGAAAAGATGCTCGGCGAGGTTGGTCCAGCATTTGTTCACCTTCTGAGAGGAAGGGCAGAAAATTTATTTGGATAACTAGAATTCAAGGAAAGCGACCCCTCCTTGATCGGTCTGGTCATTGATGAAGGCGTTGGTCCAGGCAGAGTATGAAGTGAGGCGTTGAGGATCAGCATGAATGGTACATTTGATGTGATCGCCTTGTTTCCAGATGGGATTGGCGATGGGAACTCCGAATATAACATAAAGATCGGGAAGAGTGATACTTACATCGCCAAAAGGCAGGCAAAAGTAGTTGCATGCTGAGTTCCACAGGCACATGGCGGTGGCGAAGGGAGCGCAATTTTCACCACTGGGGAGTGCGAAGCAGAGGTCAAGAAGTTGATCAATGTCGGCTGTTTGCCATCGGATTAAGTTCGGCTCCTGGCGATTGGCATACCAAGCACGGTCATTCTCGGAAGTGTTGGGCCATTTGCCGATTGAATAAAAGGTATCCTTCTTCGTCCATATCGTGAGGTTTTCTTTCGGGTTATCTTGAAAAATCAGTGCCGGGTTGCAATAAGGGTGACAAAGCACGAGGAAGAGCTCTGGGTCAATTGGTATTTTGAGGAAGGGGCCTAGGCGACCGGTGTCTTTGGGAGTAACTTTCAGAGTGAGAGTAGCACCCGGTTTCCTGTGAGCCGTAACGGCGTAAATGTCAGCAGCGAGGCGATTTGCCTCTTTTTAGTGACCTCTGGGAATCTATCTTTGTGAGGCGGCATGTTGAATAGTCAAAAATTGACGGCGGCGCAAAGGGAGAAAGATTGGCTTTTGAGGGAAGCTTAAAGTTCAAATGAAAGGAAGAGTTTGTGTTGGAAGTGAGGATTGACTCAGACATGCACTTTTTATCGTCAACTGAAGTGGCACAGCTTTTCAGGAGAGGAGAGATGACGTGGCGCTTGTGTAGAAAGTTACCGTTTTGTGTTATCGACATGTCATTTGGTAATACAAGCATTTTCGTTTGCATCGAATTTAATCTCAAGTCTTGAGGGGCAATGTTTGGGCCCGAAATAAAATATTTCTTACTGGGTTTCGAGGGTTGAATTAGGCGAGTGGTCCGAGTGAAGTATACAAATCCGAGTCGGAATGAGCTTGAAGGAAACGAAGTCAAAGCTAAATCCATGCGGCTTGTTTTTATTTAACCTTTCCTGTAGTGGTTAGGACTCTGTTACAAGAGTTATGTTTAAAATTCAGATAAGCTCTATTGAGTACGTAGAGTTGTATTAAGAATCTAATTATCGATATCAAAGAGTTCCAAGTGAAGTGGAATACGGCTATGATCTTCTATATAAAGAGTTGAAGTGCGATTTAGAGAGGATCCCTCGATCAAATACATATTTTGCTCCCAGCAAACAATCATTCTCTATATGAGAAAATCCTTGCAACCAACGATCAAGAGAGTTGTCACTCGAAGAGAGTGAGATTTTTGCGATTCAAGGACGCAAAAACCTGCAACCGGCGATCAAGAGGCTTGTCACCAGGAAGTGTGAGAGTTTTGAGGTTCAAGAAAGCAACACCCTGTGTTCTCGACACTCTGTCAAGGAAATTGCTCTACTTTACACCAAGAGGAGTGTAGATGATCGATTTCCGTGGCTCAACTAGAGACACGAAAACCCACAAGTTTTAGGTCACTAGGCGAGAAGGATCCATTCAAGCAAGGTTAGTGTTCTCCTCGTCTAAATCGCTTATTAAGAAGTCAGTAGTCGCTAGCCTACAATTCAACATTCCGTCATGAGACGGTGGCACGCCAACGCACGAAGCACAATCGAGGAAAAGAGACAGTTTGAGAAATCTCTCAAGTCCCCTAGAAGATTTTTGGGTTAAACAACACTAACGAGGATTTCCCATAAATTTTTATCACATGTAAGAAAAATACTTGAGCTACACTAAGACTTTTCACAAAGCATTTAGACAAGAACATACTCAATAAGTTAACAAGGATTGATAAAATACCTGAATTGTCCGTAGCAATAATTGATCGAGAACACAATTAAGATAATGTTCTGTCATTCACTTGGGTTATGCTTCATATGGTTGGGGCAAAGACTTATGCTTGTAATCAATCGGAGTGAGTCCAGGATCAACTCATCTTCAACTCTCATCTTATTTATATGTTTAGCTAAGGTGTTGAATTTCCTTCCCATAAAGGTTATTCAACCTTGCCTTGCTTAACCTCCAAAAATCCTAAATGAATTAGATGGATCACCATGTAATCTAGTAAGTAAATCAATGCTTACGTTAGAAAAATACACCTCAATGTAATAACTAGACAAAAGATATTTCCAGATTTCATGATATATCGAATATGCATCGATCACAAGTCATTTACTTTAGAGTAAATATATGACAAATTGATAAGTCCACAATTATGCTAAAAATACAGCATATGTGTAGTGGCAAACAAAATGGCTTTGTGCAACCTCACCTTAGGCCAACAGTCTCCTATTAGAAATGTTTCCCCTTTTAATCATACATTCTTACATTAGGAAATGAGTAGGCTGATCTGTCCACCATGTTGAGTAGTTAGGAATTTTCGAAGTCAATCTGATCGATGTAATCTAAGATTAAAGCAAATATTAGAACTTGGGATAACTGATAGAGTAAAGTTGCAATCGCAGCTGACACATACAATAACATATTAAGTGACAAAATAATCACCATCTATGTGAACAGATCTTTCAAACTAACACTGGGAACCATTGTCATGATACATTCATCTTCCTACGCTACACTGCAGGGACTAGAGAGGAACAGCTCCCTGGCATGGTCCCAAAATCACCCCTCTTACAGTTGAACTAATCTTGATTCAAGATAAATGAACAACCCTTACAAAAGAAAAGAACAAGAGCGACCCAAGAGGAGACAATCAATAAAAACAACTCAAAGTAATCTCAGTAGCATAACATCGATCAATGAGAGAAGATTGAAACACTAAATCAAGTTCTAAGGTTCATCTGTTATTACTGGAGAATAAAAGAGTAACAACTATCGTCCCTTTTTCAGGTCCTTGTTATCAGAATTATCATTGTTATTAGAGTCGTGTAAATGCTCACTGGAGATGGGAGATGATTCAGCAACTAACTTTTCAGTAGAGTACTTCTTAATTCTCAAGGATATAAGGATACTCGATATAACTCCTAGTAAGGGAAAAAGGTATGACCAAACTTTAGATTTCTGGGAGCCAGCAGCTGAAGAAACAGCAGCACCAGCCAAGCTGCCAAGCGACGTGTTCTGTAAAATCATCGGCATGCATCCAATAACCGTCGGGAGCAAGAAATCCACAACAAACCGAACTTTTGTTGCAGCTAGTGCATAGTTTATTATATAGGATGGCATTGGCGAGAAGCGGGCAAGAAGCACAAATTTCCAACCATCTCTCTCAACTCCTCTGGAGAGTACAGCAAAGTACTTGTTCTTCTGTACCCAATCCATTGCCGAAGCTGAACTCCTAAATATCAACCTGAAATTCACATGAGTAGTGTTAAATCACTTCCTTTGAGAAACTACTGTTACCATTCAGCAGACAATGAATCCCAACAAACTCAGGGGTGGGAAACCAAACTTAATGGATATGGGCGTAATCACTTTCTATGAACATTGCCAGGTTCTATAGAGCAATGCTGCTCACAAGGTTAGTAAACCTCCCATCATTACCAACACTTGTACCATTGTAGTCAACATATACATTCCACATTAATCTCTAACACAACAATTCTCAGAATTTGTTCAAACAAAAATGAATGCAGAATATCCCATATAAATAAGTATGCAAACAAAACTCGTCTTTCAGTCGAAAACTTAAACACTCCCCTATATAAATGTAATCCATCAATAGCAAACAAGCCAGTATACTATCACTCTATCTAATCCACTATCAAACAAAACCAATACCATATCACACTTTATGTTTTCCCAAACTCTTATTTCACTAACATTCAAGCTCTAATGTTCATATAACAAAAAGGTATAGGTTTCCTTTGTAAAGGTGCTTCCTTTACACTAAAACTAATCTGAAACAATAAAAGATCCCAACGTTGACGTACCTGCCGATCCAAAACGAAAGAGAAGCGCCGAGAAGCTTGGCGGTGAAGACACAGAGCACCGCCGGAAGAAACCCAAAAAGCATAGAAGCGGCGGCCTCGAAGAAAACGGCGTAGGGCAAGCAGAGAGCGAGAGTTAGAGTGTGGATCGCAACGTAAAGTGGGATGGCCCAAATGCCTAAATGATCAGACAATTGAGAGAAGATCTCGATCAAAGTGTCCTTGTCCCAACCGTATTGCTTGCTCACTTCTCTCACCGTTCCAAGTATCGCCACCGCCGCGCCGATTGTCCACCATTTCTTCCCCATTTTCTCTTTAGCTCCTTCAAGAGTCAACACTTCTACAGATTCTCTCTCTCTCTCTCTGTACACAGAGACGGGTCTAGAGAAGATGAATAGCTCGAGTGGGCGGTATCGGTCCACAATGGTTATTCTTTTGTTATCTTTTGGAAATTGTCATTTCTGTTCGATCATAGGGCCCAAAGATCAATTGTGGTTGCGAGTACGGAACTTTTGAGAGGTCTCCTCAACCCAAAGACTAGTTCTAATTTAGGGATCCGAGAAATCAATAACGCATCTTACTCAATCTTAGCTTCGATTTAAATATCTGATTACGTTTATAATTTAACAAATATAATACTTAAAAAAAATACATTATGTCATTACCAACTTTCGAGCACAAGACATAAATCATATTTCTAACATTCACATGACGGGATTGTAGGTTATTTTGAGTGTATTTAGATGCAAACAAAGAAAAATGAGTAAGCTTATTAGTGTGATTGAGTACTCATAAAATATACCAATTCAACTAGTGTGAATAGTTCGAGTACAAAATATAGAAAAGTTTTTATACGAATCAGGTTCACTGTGAATTACGTCGTCTAATTCTTCAAAAATAACAAGAATTATCAGCTACTCAAACGGTAAAATTGACAGTAGTTTCCGTTCAACTTAACCCTATCGGCAAATATGAGTTTGAACTCACGCATTGATTGAGAGGATTGAGTGGTACGGTAGAATAAGGACCCGTGGACTATAATTGGCCAGAAAGCTGGCTGTTTTTCACAATTTTTCTACTTTGAAATATATATATTCATTTTGTTTCATGTCATTTTCATGAATCACATGATTAATAATATTAGCTTTCGCCATATGTCGGTGTCTCATTCTCAATTATCCTTCGGTCATCTTCAATTCGTTGAACACATAACACGCGTGGATGGTCAAACTAAAGGACAAAATGGAATGATTTGTACCCCTCTACTTTGATCTTCTTTGTTCGACCACGTTTGGTTAATTTCTTCTCTTTGAATGGCTTTATCAAACAAGAAATGGAATGAATTACATTGTGTCTTACTTAGCTCTTTGAAATTGAGTTTAATGACTTAAAATTATTTATTTTTAATTATTTTAATAAATAAATGTTTGATAAAATAATAAAAATGACTTATTTTCAATTTTTTAGTTTAAAAATTATGATTAAAAAAATATAAAAATATATATTTTTTAAAATTATAATTTTTTAAAATTGAATATTTTCACATCGATTTCAAACAAAGTCTCAATAATCTTAATAAATATATAAATGATATATCCGTGAGGTTGTAGAACACCTCACCGTTTTTGACATTATATTGTGGGATAACTATTCAAGATGAACGCTTCGAGAGCTTTGACTTGTCATATATGACATGTGTGAGTGATTTTATACAGCTAACGTCCAAATTCTGATGTGACATAAAACGGATCCATAGCAAACAAAGAAGATCGACAATTATAACTTTTAAGTTTTGAGTTTTCTAATGCATGCATACGGTTCTAGCTACTTAATGCTTTGGTCACATAAATGGTACACAAACATTGCATGTGTCACAACTTCTAAATTCAATTCTGATGTCCTCTAGGGCAATCTAACCCTAGCAGTCAAACTCTCTCTCTTTCTCTCTGTCTCTCTCTCAGAGTTAAGAGCATTTGCATTGCCGAGTAAAAGATCGGATCTTGCTTGCTCGAGCAAGTTGTGGATCAGTTGACGAGGTGGTCGAGCACCAGAAAATGGAGTGCGCAACGGTTGACGGGGGCCGGCGTTTGCTCGAGCAAACGGCTGCTCGGTCATTTGCTCGAACTAATTTTGCTCGATCGATTGCTTCACCTCCTGGCGGAGCCCACCTCACGTGGGTGACATCAGGCCCAACCTTTTTTTTTAATTGGGCTTGCGCTGCTTTCGGCGGTAGGGTTGTGGCTGGACGGCCCAGTTAGGGTTAGTGTTTCGCTGGCTGTGGTGTTGGTGGTGCTTCATCGAAGGAGAGAGAAGACCTTGGAAAAGCTTTTGCTGTGAGAAGAGAAGGAGAATTTTGGGGCTTTTCTGAAGCATGAATAGGGAATAGAAGATAAGAGAAAAGGAGGAGAGGAAAGAGAAGAAGGTTTTGATGTGCAGCAGCAATAGTATTGGGGTTCTAGTAAGTCCTAATAGTTAACGGGGTTACTTTTTACTTTTAGGTTTGGGTTAAGCTGTTCAAAATGTATGGGTTGGTTATGTTTGAGTTTATATTTCTGCTTTAGTTTCAATTTTGTTTAATTACATGCATAGATTAGAAAATAACATGTTCTGGTAGCTATCTCGTAGCAACATATGTCGGATCAGCATTGATCAAAAATCTCACCGAAAATTTAGTCCAATTATTTTATCGACAATGACACGTGTCAATTTTCTTTTTGTCGAAAATCTTTCCGAAAATCTTGTATAATTACTACCGAAGACACGTGTCACATTATTATTGGTGATAAATTTATCCGGTAAATGATTTTTAAACATTTCACAATATAACAAAATGAATTTGCTTGAAGCAAATAGTGAATGGGTGTGTGCAAAAATTGATTTGTTTGAATAAATTTTGGATGTATTTTGCTTGAAGCAAAATACGCTTTTAGTTTACTTCTTGCTTTGCTCATAGATACGGATATATGCTCTAAGTTTCTGCATGCATTTGTGTAAAGAAGCATAACGATAATGTTGTTTTATTGGTGTCAGTGTAATTAGTGGAAACAATAATTTTGATTTCTATAAATTAGCCAGGGTTTAGCAGCAGCTCGATCAACTATACACTACTCGTGTGTGTTGGTTAAAGTGATCAAAGCAGTCTTGTGTTAGAGCAGCTGCAGCGGTTAGGACGGCGAGGACGTTCGGAGGGAGGGGCCCATGGTTTGAGGACGTCCGGAGGAGAAGCGACGTGCAGCGGTTGGGTTAAGGGGAGGCGACCGACGGTTGACCGGGAGGACGTCCTCACCGGCGTCCTCCTTTGAGGAAGAAGACGAGGACGTGCTGCCTGGTGGGCCCCACGCACGTGGGTGACGCCAGGCTCACGTCGTTTTTTTTTAAAAAAAACCTGGCCCGTGTAATACACGCGCTGGGTAAACTGTAAAAAAAAATGACAGACGAATAGGATTACGCCACGTGGCGCGTCCTGGGCTGCTGCCAGATCAACGGCTAAGTTGATATGGGCCGTCCATTTTTACTCTGAAACTTAAAAAAATCATAATAAATAGCTCGGACATCCGAAAAATTCAAGAAAAATACGGACGAGTTCATATTAATGTCCTCTATAACTTTCGTGAAGAAAATGAGTCAAAAATCATAACTTAAAAAAATGTCAATTTTGAATCGCGACGAAATAAAGAATCATAATAAACACGTTGTTATAAAGAATGTATGCTAAACAAAAAACTTAAGTCTAACATGACTCGGATTACATTTAGCTAGACCATCGTATGCTACCGGCATACAAAATTGATTCAAAACATATTAACGCGCGTCTAAATAGGACTTCCTATTACTTGGAAATTGGTTGAAAATATTACCCGAAAATAAAAAATTAAAATTTTAAATAATAATGAATAGTAATAAGAAGTCCTATTTCTGGCACCGCTGCACGAAAAATAGGAATAGGACTTCCTATTGAAGAGGAATTCCTCAAATGGGTGAGAAATTCCTCAAAATGGGACTTCCTCGGTGCACATGCTCTTACTGCATAGATGTACATAGGGAGACTCAGTTTGAACTTAGATTACCAATTAAGAACGTACCGTTCAATTACACTATACAATTCATAATCGTGTATCGAAGCATTACGTAAAACTCTCTTATTTAGCTTCTCTCTGACCTTGTGCTCTAATATAAGCATCGAAAATCTGCTGCATGCGAATTGAAGTTCTGACCTGCAAATATACAATATACTCGAGGATACAGATTTGGCTGAGCGGAATACAACCTGGACCAATCAGGATCTCTCTTGCTTCGGTTACTAAACAACATGCATAGATTAAAGACTAAAAGGTGTGATTGGATAGAATGAAATGGGAATCTTTGAAGTTAAACGCAAGCTTCAAAGCTGGGAATTAATGGTGGTGTGTGCGTCACGTATGGTATGGTATGGGGGTGGGGAGCTTCTTTTGGAAACTGTAGTCCTTAGACCATGCAACACATGAAGGAATTAAAATCTAAGAGAAAAACATAAAATATAGACGTACACTCTTCATCTTCTACGCAACAACGCCATGCAGTATATCATCTGGTTATTAGAAATAGATCAACTTAGCTCACGTTCTTGCTTATTTATGGTCTTCAAGGCTTGCTTCAAGAGTGAAGAGTGTGTTGGATATACAGAGGATAATGCCTTGGGCATCTTTGATTGTATACGGGTCCTCTATTCTGTCTCCAATAAATCACGGTTCCCCTCGTGCATATCTCTGGATAAACATTACTCCTTCTTTCTCTATTAATCAAGTCCTCATATGCATCCCTTATATTTAAAGACCTTGGACCAATGGACCACAAAAGATTCAGAAACGAAAGGCGGGATCTGAGAATTTTAAAAAGCTATAGCTCTGTGCTCTCCCCTAATTTCCTTGCCAAGCTATAGCTCCAGCATTTGGCGGAGTATTCTACAGTACTCCAGAGTAAAAAAAAAAAATTCCAGTTTTGTAATAGTAGATTCAATGTCAAGAAATGAAGAAAAGATGGACGAAGACGTTGTTGCCATTTTCTATTATAGATTAGAATCACGTGTTTGTCATTCGGTGGTTGTTAGCTGGATTGCTGTTTTTTGTCATTTTGTTCATCTGATGCTCACTCTATATATTGTTGTATCATAAACATTGATGTAAGCTCTTGAATTACATAGCGAAGTTCTGCCATTTTCACTTCTCAAATTTCTCTTGAGGTACTGTGTAGATTTCTGCTTCTGTTTACTATGAATCTCTGATATGATATCCATGTTATCATGGTATCAAAGCGTTCATAGTTCTTGATCTGCTTCCGCTTTGATTTCTCACTTCGACGTTTTGTGATTTGGTTGATCTCAAAACTTAGAGTTTTGTGAGATCGTGTTCGATTGAAGATTTGCTCAGCATTGAGTGCAAGGGTTTCGCAGAGCATGACAGATCTAATTGTGTTGTTCAATTTAGATAATTTGTGTACTCTCATCGGTTCAGCAATGGCCCCTTCATCATTTCAGCTGGAAACTCTGGAAGCAGTGGACAATCCACACACGCCTTGACACAATCTGATGTCAATGCTCTATTGAGCATGCTAACTGTTAGACTTGGTGATTCAAACTTCATTAAGTGGAGGTATCAGTTTTAGTCATTGCTTGAAGGAAATGACCTCTTTGGCTTCTTGATGGTACTGAAGTCCAACCTCCACGCTATGCTTTAACTGAAGAAGGAGAAGTAACTGTTGAACTTACTGAGGCATATAAGTTATGGAAGAAGACAGACAAGGCTCTCTTGAGCTTACTGATGGCTACTCTTGGTGATGAGGTAATGGAGCTCATTATTGGCTGCAAGACTGCTGCTGAAGCCTGGTCCTTGCTGTTGGAAAGGTACTCAACTGTCTCAAGGGCAAACATAATGTAGTTAGAGACTGACTTGCAGACTATTAAAAAAGGTTCAGTTAGCATTGAAAAGTACCTGATGCGTATCAAAGAAGCTAGAGACCAAATGTTATCTCTTGGTGTTCACATTGCTGGTGACATCATGATGCTCACTCTAAGTGGTCTACCTGAGGAATACAATATGGTGAGAATGATACTTCGTGCCAGAGATGCTCCTATCTCCCTCAAAGACTTGGGGTCACAGCTCTTCGCAGCAAAAAGAAACATTGAAGGTGCTGCTCTTAGAGCCCTTTCCTCTATGAGCGCTATGGTTGCCAGACCTTATTATGATAACACTAATACTAGAAGGAGCTGGTCTAACAATCATAACAAGTCCAAGTTTGCTGGAGGTGGTCAAGGTAAAGGTCAGAAAGGCAGTGGAAAGTGTACTCAATGTGGCAAAAAGGGGCATACTGTTCATTCTTGCTATCAACTCCATTCTTGTCAAATCTGTAGCAAAAGAGGACATTTTGCTGACACATGTTATCAGAACCCAAACTATAAGGGAGATTCTTCTGATAACACAAGTTCATCTTCTGTATCCTTCAAGAGTAACAGTGGACCTGCTCCAAAATGCCAAATCTGCAGTAAGAAAGGTCACACTACTGTTAATTATTTTTATTGATCTGATGGTGTATTTGGCAACACATCTTCTGTGGTGACATGTCAGATTTATGGAGTGAGAGGCCATGCTACACTCAATTGTTCTCAGAGGTCAAATTATGCGTATCAGGGCACTGAACCTCCTTCTTCTCTAGCTGCTATGACAGCTCATGCAAGGGCATATGGCTACTGGTAATGTGGCAGGCTCTTCTCACACCAATGATGCCTCTTCTTTAGAAGTTTGGATTGGGGACTCAGGTGCTATGCACCATATGACTGCTGATCTGAGGAACTTGTCTATTGCTCATCCATACACTAATGAAAATCATATCACTATTTGGAATGGATCAGGTTTACAAATCTCTCATACTGGTATTTCAACTATTACACCATCTTCACATACTTTTAAATTGCAAAATTTTTACATGTCCCTAAGTTGGTTGTGAATTTACTCTCTCTCACCAAGCTGTGCAAGGATAATAAGTGCTTTATAACACTTGATGATATATAGATTTGTGTGCAGGACAAGGGAACAAGAGCTCTACTGTACCAAGGCAAGGGTAATGAAGATGGCCTATTCTTGTTCAAGAATCCCACGTTCAGATCTTCTTTATCACAAATTGCTGCTTTTCTAGCAACTGTTGTCAAGTCTGGCTTGTAGCATCAAAGGTTTGGCCATCCTTCTGCTAAGGTCACTGCTAAAATGTTGTCTATGTCCAATATTAAATATAGTTCTGAGTATTTGGAGAGTCTTTGTCATCAGTGTATCCAAGGAAAAATGCATAAATTGATCTTTTTAGATTCTACTCATCATAGTGATAGTCCTTTTGCTAAGATTCACTCTGATGTTTGGGGCCAGCTCCTTGTGTTTCTTTGGAAGGATATAGATACTATATAAATTTCATTGACGAGTGCACAAGATTCTCATAATTTTTTCTATTAATCAATAAATCTGATGTTTACTCCACATTTATGAAGTTCTATATTTTTTTCTCCAATCATTTTGATACTTCAATCAAGGTGTTACAGTATGATGGGGGAGGAGAATATAACAACAAGGCTTTTAAGATTTCCTTGGAATCGATAGGAATCTTACATCATGTCACATGTCCATACACTCCTTAACAGAATGGACTTGCAGAAAGGAAGTATAGATATTTAGTTGACACTGCTATTACATTGATAATTGCTGCTTCTCTTCCGAAGGTGTTTTGGTTTCATGTCATATCACATGTTAGTTTTTTGATTAACATAATGCCCTCCAAGGTTTTGAAATTTTCTTCTCCTTATCAAATACTTTTTCATAGCATACCTCTTGTTGAAAACCTCAAGGTGTTTGGCTCCACCTGTTTTCCTCATTTGAGGCCTTATGGCAATGACAAACTTGATCCTAAGTCTCTTCCTTATATTTTTTTTTGGGGGGGGGGGGGGGTATGCATTAGGTTATAAGAGGGTATTTTTTATAATATTCCACTTAACAAGCTGTTGATGTGTAAGCATGTGATTCATGATGAATCACTTTTCCCTTTTGCTTCTGTAACTTCTCCTATCCCCACCATTGCCATTGGTCTTGTATCGACTTCATTCTTTGATGTTTCTCCCTCTTCTACAGCTTCTCCACAGTCCTCAGTCTTTGATACACCACTTGCTATGTTATCTTCTCCTAGGTCTCATCTTCCTGTGTTGAGTCCTTCACAACTACATGTTGTTTTGCCTTTAGCAGAACCTGAAGGCAGAAATGATACTCATGTGATAGCAGAACCTGAAGGCATAAATGATACTAATGTGTTGCATACTGATGCTGCTGAAGCAAGTGAGTCACATAGCCCTTCCTCTGATATTTCTGTTCCCTCTACTAGTTCTCCTGGGGGTAATATTTCTGATTAGTTGCATATTAACAATGTTGATATTGTGGTTCCTTTTGATGACAATGTTGTGCCTACTGTGCTTATGTCTAATGTTGCTTAGAATGCATCTATTGAGCATCATATTGATCCTATCCTTACTGATCCAGAATTCCAATTTGTGGTTCAACAAGACTATAGTACTCATTCTATGCTCACAAGAGCTAAGAATGGTATTGTTAAGAAAAAATCTTTTAATGATTATTGTGTTTTCTCTGCTGTTGTTCAACAAAAATTGTACCATGAATATGCCTACTTTGCTGGATTCATTACTGTTACAGATATTACTGATTATTTTAAACCAAAGTCATTCAAAGATGCTTTTGGAAATCCTGAGTGGTAGTTAGCTATGCAAGAGAAGATTGATGCTATTAGTAAACAAGATACTTGGTCTCTAGTTCCTTGTCCTCCTCATAAGAATATTGTAGGTAGTGAAAAGATATATAAAGTCAAGAAGAATCAGGGTGGAACAATGTCAAGATATAAGGCACACCTTGTTGCACAAGGTTATTCACAGGAAAATGGGCTAGACCATGAAGAAACTTTTAGTCCAGTGGTTAGGCATAGGACTGTTAGAATTATTCTCTTGTTGTTATGTACAAATGGGATCTGAGGCAACTAAATGTCAAGAACGCATTTCTTCATGGTGACCTCAAAGAGGAGGTTTATAAGAAGCAACCACAAGGATTCACTGATGTTGATCATCCAGATTATGTCTGTCTTCTCAAGAAATCTTTGTATGGCCTTAAACAGGTTCCTACGGTCTAGCATGAAAAATTTACTAGCTATCTTCCTAGCATGGGATTTTTTTTCTCACATTCAGACTCTAGTTTGTTTGTTAAATCAAGTCTCAATGGTGTGATCATTCTTCTACTCTATGTTGATGACATAGTTGTCACAGGGTCTGATACACAAGGCATTCAGCCTGTTATTGATGAACTCAGTTCAATTTTTGATATGAAAGATCTTGGAGCCTTATCTTTCTTTCTTGGATTGGAAATTCAATATATGCCAGAGGGATTACTCATTAATCAGAAGAATTATGCTACATATTTACTTGCTAGAGCTGGTATAAGTGCCACAAAAGCATGTTCTACTCCTTGCTTACCACATCTTCAAATGCTTAAGAATGAAGGCACTATATTAACAGATCCTACTACCTATAGGAGTCTTGTTGGTGCACTCCAATATTTGACCTTTACACGCCCTGATATTGCTTATTCTGTAAACACAGTCTGTCAATTCATGGCTCAACCTATAGATGTTCATTTTCAGGCAGTCAAGTGTATCCTTAGGTATGTTCAAGGTACCTCTTCTAAAGGCATGTTCTATGGTCATGCTCCCAAGTCTGCTCTTGTTCATGGTGTGTCTTAAGGCCTTTAGCGATGCTGGCTGGGGTGGGGAAGTAAACACCAAACGTTCAACTACAGACTTTGTTGTCTTTATTGGTAATTGTCATGTGGCATGGCAATCTAAAAAGCAAGGATTTGTTTCCCGAAGTTCCACTGAGGCAGAATATTGGGCTCTTGCAAACACATCTGCTGAAATCTCATGGATGCGACATGTTTTGTGTGATTTACACATTCGTATTCCTCATCCTCCTCTCCTCAAATGTGACAACCTCTCAGCACTTGCCTCAGCTTCTAATCCTATTTTCACTCCTGAATTAAACATCTTGACAATGACTTTCATTTCGTTTGTGAACGAGTTCAGAAACAGTATATTTTGCTCCATTATGTCCCTACAGCTGAGCAAACAACATACATTTTAACTAAGAGACTTCACAGTCCTCTATATCGTTATCATTGTACCAATCTCAGCTTGGTATCTCCTACTGAGATTGAGGGAGGATAATAGTAGAGTCAATGTCAAGAAATGGAGAAAAGATGGACAGAGACGTTACTGTCGTTTTCTGTTATAGATTAGAATCCCGTGTTTGTCATTCGGTGGTTGTTAGCTGGATTGCTGTTTTTGTCGTTTTGTTCTGCTAATGCTCTATACAGTAAAACTTCGATAAATTAATAACCTCGGGACTGACAAAATTTATTAATTTAGCGAGATTATTAATTAATCGAGTATTAAATTAATACTTAAGTCCTCAAATTAGGACTGGCAAAAAATATTATTTTATCAAGTATTAAATTATCGAGGTTTTACTATATATTGCTGTATTATAAACATTGATGTAAGCTCTTGAATTACATAGCGAAGCTCTGCCATTTTCACTTCTCAAATTTCTCTTGAGGTAATGTGTAAGTTTGTGCTTCTGTTTACTGTAAATCTGTGATATAATAACTGTGCTATCATCTTAGAACATTAGATCACTTTATTTCTTTAAAAAGTAGAGATCGTAGAAATTACGTAAAATTCTAAAACTTGAGATTTTTATATTTCAAAACATTATAAAAAAATTTCCAAGGGAGCCTCCCCAGCCTTTAGCCTCAATTGGCGTTCGAGAAGAAAGACCAAGAGAGAAGAAGCAGGCAATAGATCTTGGTCAAAGTCTCAAAAAATGTGAATAAACAAAAGGTAGAGAGATGCTATAAAGTACTATGTGGTTGCTGTTGTTGCTATGCCTGGAAAAAGAAAGCAAAGCTTTACCCGGGTCTCACGCCCATCCCCTCCAACTCTACTACTACTCTAAAATCCAAGCTCTCTATAGTCTTCTCAATACTTTATATACACATTTCCACGTTAATATATCTAAACCCCCAAAATACTAAAAACCCAATCTTGTTAGCTAGCTTCATAATCAATTCTGAACCCATCCTTTTTCTCCTCTCTCCCTACTCCATAAAACACACAAATCCTTTTGCCCATTTCATACCAATCTAGCTTCTTTTTTCTTCTCACATTGGTCCTTTTCTTTTGGTGCCAAAAATGGGTGTGAGGTTCTTCACTCTCCAAATGATCCCCATGTGTTTTCATATCATGGGCAACCACCATGTCTCCTCTCGCGTCCAGCTCCAACCCGAAGACTACGTCGACGAAGACGAGTACCAACTAGCACGGATGACTAAATCATCACCCGCGGTAGTTGGTACTACTACAATAACAACTACAACTATCAAGGTCGTCAAGTCGGACGGCCTTGTCAAAATCTACGACAAGCCAATTGACGTTTCCGAGCTCATGAACCAATTCCCAAAACACATGGTTTGCGCTTCTGACTCGTTCTACATCGGCCAGAAAATCCCACCTCTTTCAGAACACGACCAGCTCCAGCTCGGCCACAAGTACTTTCTTCTCCCCAAGCACGTTTTCCAAACCGTCCTCACCTTCGTCACCATTGCCTCGTTTGCCTCGTCGGACAAGAAAGTTACCTCCACGAATAACTCGTCGTCGAAGAACGCGTTTCTAAGAAAGGCTGCGAATTGTGAGCCGTTTCATATACACAAATCAGAATCCGGGTGTTTGAGAATACGTGTCTCCGACGAGTTTATATCGCAGTTGTTGGAGGAAGGCAAGGTTAAAGACAACAACGAAGTTGAACTCGGAGTAGATGAAGATGAAAGTAGTGAGAGTAGTTTTGAGTCATCGAACAAGAGCAAAGTGTGTACTACGGCGCAGTTGAAGAAAGACTACTCGCAACTTGTTGGGGTGAGACAATGGAAACCGAGATTGGAGCCGATTAGAGAGATAAGGGAAACCAAGAGAAGATCCAGACTTTCTTCGTTTGGGATTCGAAGATCGAAGAAGAAGTCTCTACCCAACTCGTCGAAAGCAACACAGAGCTCAAAGAGTGTGACTACTTTGGTGGTGAAATCTGAGCATCATTCAAAAGCAAAGATCAAGATCAAGTCTTCAAAAAAATGATGAACAGACCAATTATCAGAATATCAGTTAGGATTAGTTTCTAGGAATTAGGATTGAATTGAAGTGAATATATGAATTTTGTGTACATATAATTTGACCGGGGGATTTTCATGCACTTTTGTTAGAAACTTTGAATACAGCTTGTTAGAAAAGATTCAATGTTTTTTGGTTGTGCAAATTAATTTCCAGAATGGGAATAAGTGTAGCATTATTGGTTTTTTATTTTTTTGGGTGGATACGATCAAGAACAGTGTTGTAATTTGTATTATGTGATGATGGATTAGGCAGAGAAGAGCTGTATAAGTTGGACTAGCTGTCGAGCTCAGGTGACCAAGAGACAGTGTTTCCTTTAACTTGTTCTGTTTTTTTTTTAATATGTGAGATTGGGAAGATAGGGAAAATGGACAAACTACCTGTCAAAAAGAGGTCTCTTTTCGTTTCCGTCTAGTTTTCTCAGATTAATTACTAGTTAAACACAGCCGGCCTCTACCCAATTTGCTTAGCTGCGGTCAAATTTAGAGCTGGCTTTGGTGCCTTTTGGGGCAGTCAATAAGCCTGTGGGTTTTTACTTTACAATGAACAGAGATGAGGAGACTGGGAGTGGTCTTCGATTCTGCATGTTGGTTTCTGTCCCTTATTGTTTCGAGAGGGTTTATTAAATGGTGTGCTGCTGCTCTTTGTAGTTTCGTTGACTGGTCATCTGGGGTGAAATTCAGTCTAGAGCCACGTGGGATGGCCGATTGGTATACTTAAGAGAGTCAAAATTGAAAGAGGACAAAGAAAATCACCATATATATGAGGAAGAAATCGAAGAATCATACTCAGAAAAAAGGTTATAAATTTTCCTGGTGAAGCAGTGAGCTACAATTCCTACAAAGTAAAATCATACAATAACATATTAAAAAGATGTCATCATTTTATGATTAGGGTTTGTACGCCTCATGAGATGCCACATAAAGTAAGCTCTAATTTTTTTATTTAATATTTTTGTTTACCAATGACTGGTTATTGAAGAAAGATCGTCCATTGAAGTCGGAGCAAGTAACCCCACACATTGCACATTTACAACAATCTTAACTTTGAATGCCATATGGTGGATACGTCCTCTTATCACACCAACTCCTTTATATGAATTTTCACAGAAAAATTCATATATCATGTGTTCCAACACAAAATTGTTAGATACTGACAATCGAACACGAATGAATTACGAGTACTTGTTCACTCTAGCAATCGAGCCGGTACATTTTGGGTAATATAGCTATTATTTGTTTAAGAATCAAATTTATTAAATTATTTAAATGTGTTTTAAAAAAGCTTCACTCTCTCATTTTGTCAATAAAAAATAAATGGTCATTGACCCATAGGTCATTTAATGCGAAAAAGTGACCAAAAAGTCGCTTAAAACTATAAATTGACTCAGAAGTCGTTTTATTTACAAACACGCACAAATGATTCTTCAAGTTTGAAAAAATTATGAGTTGCCACTGACTAAAAAGTCACAAATATTATATTTTGTGCCACTAGATTCTCTCGCACCCGAGAACCCAGCAACATTACCGAAGGGACTCCATCTCGATGTCGGTTGTCCTCGTCTAATCGTCTCCGATTCCGGCCACACTCCTTGCCTCGTCGTCTCCGTCTCCCCGCCGCCTTCTCGTCTCATCGCAGACGCGCCGTCGCCAACATCTCACCTAGATCTCGCGTCGGTGTCCTCGCCCTCGTGCCGACATCTCACCTAGATCTCGGCTCGTGACGATGAGCTCGATTGTGCTCGCTGACGCCGCAACCCTCGTCCTCGATGTGCTCGCCGCGACGTGGCGTCGCCTCGCCATGACTTGTCGTCGCTCACCGACCGACCCACAAGCCGAAGTCGACGACCGAAGCTCTCGGCCTCGCTTCGACCATGGCTGAGAGATCTGGGTACCCACCGATGGGTGTCTAGAGAGTAGATTTTTTATTATTATTATTTGTAATATATAGTATCTTTAATAAATGTATATGGTATTTTTAGTAAAGTAAGCGGTATCTTTATTAAACGTAAACAATATCTTTGCGAATTAGACAAAACGTATATTTGTGAACCTGTGTTGATATCATTATCGTGTTGTATTGGCATTTTTATGACACTGTGTGTTTGGCTCAGAAATTCCCAGGGTGCTGAGAAGTCCGCAAGCTGTCTCTTTTACTTCGACCGTGATGTAGGTGTGTGTCGGCGTGCCACTTCCCTAGGGCAGAAGAGTGCGGAACGTAGCGTAGGCTACTACCTGACTTCTAAGTAGCGATGTTATGGACGGGGAGAGCACCAACCCTGGCCGGTGGATCCTTTTTTTCCTAGTAGGCCTAAGACTTCGTAACTTTCGTGTCTCTAGATGAGCCCCGAAAATCGATACTCCACAGCTCATGCGGTGTGAAGCAGAGTAACTTTTGACGAGGTTTGAGAGCACAAGGGTACGACCTTGAATCTCCAAATACTTATGCTCATTTGGGTGAAGATCTTTTGATTGCCGATTGCTAGGGTTTCTCGAGATGAGAATATTATTTTTGCCGAGAGCAAAGTTTGTATGATTGTGGATCCAGATCAAGTAGAGATTTCCTCAATGTATAGGAAAATATGGTGCATTGTCGTAGTAACCCTAATATTCCTTGCATTTAGATTCACTTAATGACTCGAATTGCCCGGATTCTTACTTCTTAGGTCTTTCAATCAAAATCTGAGATTTGATGACAAGATCACTAAGGAATCCTACCCTCCTTAGGAAATGTTGTTTGTTTCTCTCTAGGCTGCTGGTGTCGGTCCATTATTATTAAAACTATTTCCCGTGCGGGTCGTTGGTATCGGCCCATTTGCAATAGAAACCCTTAAAAATAAAGACTGTTTATTTTGGGCCCAAACATTTCCCCTCAGGCCTCGAGATAAAGCCCAAGTGTAATCGAAGAGGTTTGTATCTGTAACACATCGTCTGAGGTCAAACAATAATTCCCGTTCATGACGCCACTTCAGCTCGTTTCATTTATGAAAAGTCGCGCCCTTAATGATGCAACACTATTTAAGCACACACGATTTGTCAGAATTTCATTTCCCAAAACTCTCTTCTTCCCTTAGTATCCCTAAGTGACTAAACTTCATTTCGAAGCTTTCATCTTTTCTTCTCTGGTCGACTATTTTGATCACTACCATGCCGCCCGTTTACTAAGCAAACCCCTAACCTCGCATTTCGTAAGAGGTTGCTGATACTTTTGTGAAAACGGTGCGCTCCGTGATGGACAAGAAAAATCTTGGCTCCACCACCACCCTCAACTCTAAACTCTAAACTGGCTGACTAGGTCCGTTTATCCAGACACCGTTTAATCCAGCCCTCTTCCAAACCGACATTTGCCACTCCTCCCTGATTTTTCGGCAAACACTAGTAGCATTAACGGGATGGAATCATAAGGATGTTCTCTGTCAGTTTGGTAAATGGCCATCGACTTCCACCGATGAAAGGAACTAGTATCGTGCTTGGTGACAATCTGATCACTGCTGCTGGGAAATGTTTGGTGTTTCTCACTTCATCGATCTTTGCTTCACTTTACCCAAAGGGGGTAATCGAGCACCATTTGCCGTTGCGATGTGCTTCTGGGACATGAGCTACAACTGCTTTCGATTCCCTTGCGAGGATATGAGTATCACCTTGCTTGACCTGCCGACCATTTTCGGTGTTCTCGTCGCAGACCCAGTATGGAAGCAAGGGGATCCCTACCTCACGAAAGAAACAGCCATCTAGTTTCGACCTGGCTCCTACCTAGCTTGGTTCAAATGGTTCCAAGAGAACAAAACAACCCATGAGGGTATTGCCTTCCTGGAATACTAGCTGTCAAAATATGTTTTCTGCACCGCCTCTAGCAAGGTTAACAAAATTTGGACTAGCCTCGTCGAGGCCTTGTTCGAGGGTACAAAAATAGGTCTTCCTCAATCCATCCTTGCCTGCCTCTATCTTAGTTTGTGATGGATTTGTTTGGATCCAATAAAGCTTGACTTCCCTGATCCACTATAGAAGATAGACCTCTGGTTATAGGTCTACTTCCTCGTGTTTTGTCATCCGAGCATGCGACCATTCCAAGATGGGGAACTCCTAGGAATGACACTCGTGAAGTTTCAACATGACAACCCGTTGACCTATCAGACCAGGTTCATGACTTTCTGCTCGCTTAGTGGCTTTGTTGAGCTGATTGTCCGACATCGCTTCCCTGAAGACTTAGCGACTGGCTTCCTTCCCTTGCCTAAGCAAAACGACACAGCAAGGATAATTTTTATCCAAAGTCACACTTGAGATGACTTGAGAGTTCCTGACCCTAACAAAGTCTACCACGAGCTATACGCTCCCAACCACTTATCTCGTCAACTCGGGCTGGCCCAAAATGCGCCGCTGCCCCTAGTCAATTTGGTCAATCGCTATAGCAATTGGCGGGCACATAAGAGTCCTCTGGCAGTCGATATAGAGGATCCCCACTTTGGCTTTCCCATCGTGGTGTTACCAGAAGAAGCATTCATTATCCCCCTTACGCCATAATTTAGTGTCACTAACCACTACCGAGCTTGGCGGGCGCAATTCTGGGATCATATTCGTACCGTGCAACCCATGACTCTCTTTGCCACCATCTTCAAGGAATTTGACTCCTTTTTCACTTCCCTCTATGACAAAGAAGCCCTACGATATGATGTGCCAGACGATCCTGATGTATCGATGTCATGGTCCACGATAAATGTTCTACACCTTTGGTATTCTGATTTTGCCATCGCTATTGGCAATTCTAATTGTTTATAGACCCTGCATGCCGAAAAGAGGCGTGACCCTATGGGCAATCCTGATGTGGGCCCTTCGAAGAAGAAGAAACACTCTCGTCGTGCTAACCGCACTGTTTCATTTGACTCGGATCGCAAAACAGGTGATCTTGACAACGAGGAAGCTTTACCTGTTCAAAATGTAAGTTTCTTTTCATATCACCTCATGGATTAAACCCATATGATGTGATACCTTTCTAATTTTTAAGTTAAATGCTTTGACTCAGGCTCCTCGAAAGAAGGCTCGACGCGCTCCTTCTGAAGGAAATGTTCGTGACCTCCATTGGGATCAACAAAGGCACCGTCCTCATACATGCTCCTCTCTAATGTAACCAGCAAGACCCACCGCACTGGGCTGACCGATGGAAAGGTAAGTCCACCCCATTTTGGAATTCTAAGAACTCTTTTGATCACTCACCATCCTTTCTCTTGAGCCAGCAAAAATAGTCGTGGCTGGTACATCCCTCTACCGACAACCTTCGCGAGGTAACACCCTTTTATATGTGCTTAGAATAAAGATGCCATGTTTTCATCTAATCTGACCTCAATTTGATTATGCATCTGCAGACCATGGGCCACGAAGAAACTCATCCTGAGGCTGGTTGCTCGGTCAACACACCTCCTGAGGAGGCTGTTGGCAAAGTTACAGTTGGTAATGAGGAGGCGATCAATGTTCGCTCGCATCGAGGATAGCCGCAACTGTGAGCAGGAAGGATCTTCTTACTTTACCAAAGTCAAATTCAGCTGGCATGAATGATTCTACCCCGTTGGAAGGCAAGCAAAAACCACCCTAGCGATAGTACCCTTTTCCGATCCCCGCCAACAAGAGCGAGTGAAGAGCCCTGGTGTTGGGCCTCAAGAAAATGTTAACGATGAACATGCTGGTCCTCCAGTAGACTACCCACTAGAAGTTTCAACCCTACTCGTTCACAATTCCCTTGGCGACATCGAGGCAAGCCATCAAAGCATTAACTCTGTGAGCCCGAATACCCACTTCTTAATGTTTGTTCTTCCTTGTCTAACATTTAATTTTCCAAAAACCTAGGCCTTGTAATTCCCTGGCGTTGTTTGAAGGTGTTCCAGAGGTTGTTCAAGAAAAACTCCCCGAGGAAGCAACTGTCACAAAGCCTCTCTCGCCTTCCAACACCTTGCATGTCATCGTCCTAGAGCCCATGCCTATTGAGGAGGACAGTCTTGCAACCACTATCCGAGTTCTCTTAGAGGACCTGCCCCTGGCTCGGAGGACTTTTACGATCCTAGCATGGATTTTTCCCAGGCCTCGAGTTCATCTGGCTCTGTAGTGGATGTCGCATCTGCCTTTGCCGAAGTTCATGAGCTCAAGCCATTATTTGACAAGTTCCTGATCACACCTCCTGGGCCTGCAGAGATTGCTGTCACCAAAGGTAGTATACGGGCCCTCCTCAAAATCGATCTTGACAATCCTGAAGTTCTCAGGGTGATCTTGAGTGAGGTTACAAAGATGTTGCCCAACATTCCTTCCCAACTTATTCCTCTGGAGAGTCGATATCATCAGAGCTTACAAAGTTTTCAGGGTTGCAACTTGAAAAGGATGAGCAGTTTTGTCTCATGCCAGCATACTGAGACTAGGCCGAAGAGAACGCAGCTCGTACAATCTGAACGCCACCAACTCCGGAACTTCCTCAAGGGTATCGAAGATCGCGACCAAGTCTTGGCAGAGAAAGAAGCAGAGCTAGCTAGGCTTCAAGCAGAGGTGGTTGCCTTACGAGCCACTTCCAGCTCTACATGTGCAGCCGACGAGCAATTATTGTAGGAAAATGCTGCTCAGGTCAATTCCCTCGCCGAAGCTGAGAGAGACTTTTCCTCATCCTTTGACGCATTCTCTGTCACATGGGCGAAGTACGAGCATGCCTTAGTAGAGGTCAAGCTGAGTATTATCCGTATGTAGAGCGTAGGCCTTTCCGTTAACATATATTTATTAAAGTTTATGGGCCTTAACTAGTATCAACCCCAGATTAGCATTTTAATACTAATATTGTTGTCAAGCTCATGAATTAATTTAACCTAACCATAATGGGCCTCAATGATAGGCCTTATTTAAAATTTGATTTCGCACCAAACCAAGTAACAGGCTTAGCCCACTTAAATTGGTTGGCCCATCCAGTATTTTTGAATTTGAATGGAAACGTGTTATCAAATCAATAATGCCGCTCTCCGACTTCCAAGGAACACGCCTTCTCACTCCCAACCGTCTGAGCGTAAATAACAGTAATGGCTGTAAATCATCCTTCCATGGAAAGGATGAACCGTCATTATAGCGGTTTAGAATGTCGAGGAACAAACGTCTTTTGACCATTAATTGGTGTATTGAAACAATGCCATAATCACCTCGACTTTGTGCAAAGCCTCTAGGGTTAGGCTTCCTATAAATACCCATTCTTAGTAGGGCTTCAAACATCCAATCCTCTCTAGGTCAGAGCAAAGATGTTGTTCCCTTCAGAGTGTTTCCTTTGGTTTTGCAAAAAAAAGCTTCCCACCAGATTCCAGGTGTCACATTCCAGACTTTAGATAGTGATATCCACGCCTAGACCTGGGCTAGATAGTGATATCTACGGCCAGGTTCCTCCTTCGTAAAACTGCACCTAGAATCTCTAGGAGAGTAGAGTCTCAACACCGGGGAGGATCTTCGTCATCACTACTAGCTAGCAACAGCCCTGTATTTTCCTTTCAAGGGAGTTGGATACACCATGTGTTAATGATGATCTTAGAGGAAGAATAGGGAGCTATGTGTTACCACTCCCCATTTTATGTGTGTCTGGGAGGTGGTAAGCGAGGCGAGTGAAGTCGAATGGCAAACGGCTCATTCCTGGGGAGACGCGAAGGTTGGGACCGCCTCATCAGCACCAACGATCATTTGACCGAAAGGATGCATCTTGCCCCTTTTGGTGGTCTTTGTCCTGATGTTCCAGTCCCTTTTTTCTTTTAGCAGACCTTTTGGTCTGGACTTGCATGCCACTTTTATTTTGGAAAGATTTTTCGTTTTCCACTTGTATGCCTTTTCTTTTTCCATGGTATCAGAGCTTACGGCCACAAAGCCTTTGTAATAGTTAGTATCTTTCTAATAAACTCGATTCCATGTACTCATTGTGTTTTTATGCATCATAACTGTTCTTGCTTTAGAATCTTGTATCGAAGTCTTTAGCAAAAAGAAAGCATTTAGCCACTCATATTGGCTTTGTATTCACAAAACTTAAAACAAACTATGTTGATAGTCTCATGTATTTTGGCCACAGGATTGGCGATGTGTTTATTTCGAACTTTAAAGCAAACTTTGGCAATAATGCAAGTTACAAAATAGCAAAAAAATTCAAAAATTTAGCCACAAAGATTGGCTTTAGTAATATACTAATGGGTTGCCCCTTGACTCATTAAGTGGTGGAAGGTAGATCATCATGTTCCCAAGTTGGCACGATGTACTTCTTCAAGAAATGACTGTTGATAGGGTTCGCGTGGACTGTCCAGTCGCAATCGCGAAGACGCACGACCTCTTTTCCCAAAAGATGGTTAATGATGTATAGACCTTCCCACTTGCACCACTTACCGCGGCCATCCATTCTCTCGCCAAGGGGTAGGACTGCCTTCCAGACTAATTCTCATTCCACAAAGCTCATGCCTCTTGTACAGTTTTCATAGGAACGAGCTACTCTTCGCTTCTCGTCATAGAGAAGTTCGTAAGCTTCTAGATGCTGCTCGTCTAAGTTTTCCAACTCTTTCCACATAGATTGAACATAGTCCTCATTAATCAAGTCACGCTACTCCATTACTCTTAGCGACTGGACGTTAAGTTCTAAGGGTAAAACTACATCATGCCTAAACATTAAGGCATAGGGAGTGGTCCCTGTGGGGTTGTGCTTGCTTGTACGATATGCCCACAATGTTTTGAACAAGTCTGCATGTCACAAGTGAGGGTTATCTACTAGCATGCGCTTAAGATTGTGTAGGATGAGCTTGTTACTTGCCTCAACTTGGTCGTTGGACTGAGTATAGTAGGGAGTGGAATGGAGGAAGTGAATGCCTAACTCTTACATCAAAGTGTTGACCTCGCCGGACATAAAGGTTGGCCCTATGTCTAAAATGAAGCATTCTGGGATACCAAACCTGTAAATAATCTCTTCAAATAAGAACCTATGAATGGTACCTGTTGAATCGAATTTTGAAGGCATGGCCTCCACCCATTTGGTGAAGAAATCTGTAGCCACCATGATGAACTTGTACCCCTCGAAAGAGTGGGGATGGATCATTTCGATTAAGTCCAATGCCCAACCTTGAGTAGGCCAAGGCTTGATGATGGGTTGCATAGGGATATTAGGTATGTGACTGACCGGTCTATGAGCGTGACAGTCCGTGCATCCTTTAGTGAAAGTGATATAGTCTTTGAGGATGGAGCGCCAATAATATCCATGATGCCGCAAAAGCTAGTGCATCTTGAGGCCTGCTTGATGTGCTCATGCTGCCCCTAGGTGTACTGATCTCATCAGCCGCTTAGCATCTCAGCCCTACACACACCAGATGAGGACCCCTTCTTCCCTTCTCCTGTATAGCTCGTCATTCCTTAGTACATAATTAGGAGCTAAAAAATGAATGCGTTTGTCGACGGGGACATTTGGGTCTTTGAGGTAAGATATAATTGGTTGTTGCCAATCCATGTAAATGTGATCAAGTGTGGCCACATACCATTTGTTGTTATCCTTCTACCTGGCTCTGAAAGATGGTAACATACGCCGGTCTTGTGGGAGTCGGTTTTGGCCCCCTGAGCTGGGGAAAGACGAGTTCGGGTGGTCTGATTTCGAATGAGGTCCAATGAGGCCAGGAATGGGCTTAGGCTTAGACTACTAGGGTTTCAATTAAATAACAAATTATCTAGAGGTTTCTGGAAGTATTTGGAACATTGTAGAGGCTTCTAGAATGTTCAATGACATGGCAATCCCAAGGGCACGTTCGGACCTCGAGGAGGTTGGGCAATCTGACCATGAGGGACTATTTGGTCGGACCTCGGGAGGATTGGCAAAATCTGAGGGAAATAAGGTAAGATTTACAGTATATCCGAGGGGATTATGCCAAAGGGCATGTGGTAATAATCAGATTTGATTAGCCTTGAATATGGAGATTCATTCCTTAATGAACCCTCATTTCCTAATGTAAAGTAGTCTGGTTCGATGATGATTATGTTTAGACCTAGCAAGATCTCTATATATAGATCGATTATACATGGTCTCAGGTAACGTTACTTTGCCCTAATTGCTAATCTATTCTGAAGATAAAGTTTTGACTTAAGCTTCGAAGGGTCTAAGCACGGTACCACACCCTGTTCCAACTTGTTTTGCAGGTTCACAAGGATATAAGCTATAGTGGGACAAATTTGCTCTCACAAATTGGTGCTTTCATTGAGACCGAAATCCTAGGTTAACCCTCGTGAATGGAAGAATATGGAGACATCACAGACGCGAGTAACCAGCATGACAAGGAGATAACCCTGCCAACGGGAAACAATCAAGTTACCCCCGATATGGGGGCATCGAGGCATAGAAGCGCCCTCACGCACAAGGTTCAGCTGAGAAACGTTGCGGAAGAAGGGCACATGAGTGAAGAAGAAGGACCCAATCAGCAGAATGAAGGAGCCAGGGGGTGGAGGGCCAAGGTCGATCAGGACCTTCACTGGGTTGAGGAACGGTATACGAATATGAGGATTGATATGGCTGCATTACAACAGTCTATTGAAGGGGCCGCTCGAAGCACGAACAAGCTAGCAGGCACCGTGGCCCTGCTGACTCTGGTAGAACTATTAAAGAACCAAGGATTGGTCACGCCTGACTCACCCATGATGGAAGTACAGAGAGCCCCAACGGCTGAGTAGAACAACCAACAGGAGGTAGCAACTGACACTGAGACCCCAGGGGTCACGGCTCTCAGGAACATGATGGAGGAGTTTATGGAGACGCAGCGTACCCATAACGTGCAGACCAACCAAGAAATTGAGAAACTGGGGAAGAAAGGGATGTCTAAGAAGGAATCTGAGCTAGAGCAAAGGGTTCATAGAATGTCCCAGAACCCCGTGGCTCAGTTCATCCGAGATGTTAAGCCCCCTAAGAAGTGGAGCTACCCTAGATTCGATAGGTACTCGAGGGATTCAGACACATACTAGCATGTCAGGAACCACTAGTCGGCAATGGCTACCAGCCAATCGAACGATGCTTGGATGTGCAAGATGTTCCAGGCTAGTCTGAAGGACCATTCCCTACAGTTGTATGAGACACTCCCCCTAGGTTTGATAGAGGATTGGAAAAGTCTAAGAGCGGCTTTCTTCAAGAGGTTTGGGAGCAATGCCGAGGGAACTAAAGATGTAACCTACCTCACATCCCTCAAGATGAGGCGGGGAGAGGGCCTGGGGGAATGGGTCACGAGGTTCAGGAAAGAGTATACGACAGTCGATTGCAAGGATGATATGTTGCGGCCACGGCATTCATCAATGGACTGGACATGGACTCGGAGTTGGCTAGCAAGCTAATCAGGAAGAAGACTAAAGACATATCCATGGTCTATCATGAACCCCTGGATTACGTCCGGGTAAAGGATATGAGGACCTATAGCAGCAGAGGTTCCCCAACGGAGAAAGTGTACGGGGGTGGAACTAGCTCGAGGAGGAATACGGCCAGCAGCAATAAGAGCCAGGGGTGAAGTAGTTACGATAACAAGAGGAAGGCCTCAAGGCACCAGCCTGCCAGTCAGAGTGGAAAGTTGTTCGTTCCCCTCACAATGATCCCGATTTTGACCATACTTCACTACATTAAGGACGAGTCATGGCTTAAGAGGCCACCACCGATGACGAGCAAGAGCAACTCCAGGGACTTTTGTGCTTACCACAAGGCCAACGAGCATAAGATGATCGATTGCGGTGTCCTCAAATGGCACTTTGGGGATTTGGAGGACCATGGGTACTGTTGGGAATACCTGACGGAGGACTACAAGAGAAAGCTCGAAGATTCGTTGAAGCCGCAAGGTGACGGTAAACGTCAAAGGAGCAATGAGACCCTGTCGCCGCCACCTAAAGGCCAAAAGGAGAAGTACTCGATGCTAAACTGTATCCTCCAGGGCCCTGAGTACCCTGAGGATACCACCTTCCCCAGCTTGAAATGTATCATGGTTGAGGCAGAGGAGAAGGAAAAGGAGCACGAATAGAAGAGGCACAAGGCCGGAAGTGAACCCAAGATCAGAATCGGGAAGAACATGCTCGAGTTTTCAGATGTAGACCTTCCTGAGGAGGAGAAAGATCACGACGACGCCTTGGTCGTCAACATCAAAATGGCTCACATGATAGTGGCTAGGGTCTTGGTTGACAATGGAGCCATAGTGAACGTTATATTCAAGGATGCGGTGGAGAGAATGGGCTTGATAAGGGCGATCCAGGATTACCGAACAACCCTCATGGGGTTCGAAGGATCGAGGGTGAGGACTCTAGGGACCATTCCCCTTTAGGTAGGGACTCCCTTACTAACCCAACCACGTGGTTCATAGTGGTTGACGCCCCGTCCCCCCATAATGCCATCCTAGGGAGGCCATGGCTCCACAGGATGTAGGCGGTGACATCGACCTACCACCAGGTCCTTAAATACCCGACCCCATAAGGTCCTGTCATCATTAAGGGAGATAGAGTTGTAGCAAGGTTGTGCACGGTGCTAGCCACCAAAGGTATGAAAAGGGAGACAGTGGGAGAGGCGGGGGGCACGGCTACCCCAGCTTCGCCGGCGTAGCAATCATAGAGCGGGGGTCGAGACGGCACGATAGGTGAGTTAGACATAGAGCTCGGACACTTTTACCAAGATCAATCCGATCGATGTGTAAGGATTGGGTCAGCCTTAGGCCGAGATGAGCATAAGAGCCTGACGGACTTACTGAGGGAATATAAGGACGCGTTCGCATGGTCGGCACGGGACATGCCAGGGATTGATATAGGAAAATTATCGAGCACCGGCTTCATGTAGATCCTAAGGTAAGGCCCATCACGTAGAAGAAAATAACCTTCACTGCTGAGCGTAACAGGATAATTGAGCAGGAAGTGGAAAAGCTGCTAGCAGCAGGGTTCGTTAAGGAGGTCCCACATTCTGAATGGCTCTCTAACGTGGTTCTTGTCAAGAAGAAGAACGGTAAACCTAGGGTTTGTGTTGACTTCACAGACCTCAACAAGGCATGCCCCAATGACAGTTTCCCTTACCTAGGATCGATCAGCTGGTAGATTCCACTACGGGTCATGCCCCTTAACTTCATGGATGCATATAGAGGATATAATCAGATCAAGATGGCGGAGGATGATGTGGAAAAAATGGCATGTGTAACTGAGAAAGGAGTTTACGCTTACGAGGTAATGCCCTTTGGATTGAAAAATGCAGAAGCAACGTACCAGAGGCTGGTATATAAGGTGTTTAAACCCCTACTCGGAGATACGATAGAGGTGTACGTGGATGATATGCTGGTCAAGAGCAAGAATAGGCGGGACCACGCGTTTGACCTAAGGGGGTGTTTCGACCTCCTACAACGACACAACATGAACCTGAACCCCGAGAAGTGTCCGTTTAGAGTAGGATCTGGTAAGTTCTTGGGGTATTTGGTGTCGCAACGTGGGATTGAGGTGAACCCGAACCAAGTGGCAGCAATTGTCAAGATGAAATCCCCATCCACGGTCAAGAAAATCTAGAGTTTGAATGGGAAATTGGCAGCACTAAGCAGGTTCTTGTCCAGATTAACATATGAGTGCAAGCCATTCTTCGAAGCACTCAAGAAGACCAAGGGGAACTCTGGACAGAGGAGTGTGAAAAGGTGTTCCAGTCACTTAAGTTCTACATGATCTCTCCCCTTATCCTCTGCAAGCCCATATTGGGGAGGACCTATACTTATACTTAGCAGTCTCCAACGTGGCAGTAAGCGAAGCTCTGGTTCGAGAAGATATTGGGGGAAAGCTACCCGTATATTACGTGCCTAAAGCTCTCCTTGACCCAGAAACTCGCTACCCCAAGCTGAAGAGGTTGGTACTGGCTCTAGTTATGTCATCACGTAAGCTCCGACCCTACTTTCAAGCTTTCAAAATCATCGTCATGACCTAGTTCCCCTTGAGAATGATTTTGCACGCCCCAGACTCCTCAAGCAGGGTAACCAAGTGGACTATCGAATTGCACAACACGATATCGAGTACCAGCCCCGAACAATGATGAAAGGGCAAGCCCTGACGGATTTCTTAGCTGAGTTTATGATGCATGAGCCAGAGGTCAAAGAAAGAAGAAAAAAGGAAGGAGGAAGAGACGTGCTGGGGGTAGATCATTAGACGTTGTACACAGATGGATTATTGAAAGACAAGGGAGCTAGAGCTGGCCTGGTATTAATGACGCCAGACAGAACGATCATGAAGCAAGCCTTAACCCTAAGATGGAAGGCCACGAACAACGGAGGTGAGCACGAGGCCCTTCTGGCAGGATTAAGGCTAGCAAGGGAACTAAACGTGAAAAAGATCAAGGTATTCTATGACTCGCAGCTGATTGCAAACCATGTGTTGGGGGAATACGCGGCTCACCATGCATCTATGGAAGCATATCTCAAATTAGCTAAGGGTTTGGTTGCCCAATTTGAAGAGTTCTCAATCATGCAACTTCCAAGGTCTGAAAATACACATGCAGACGCCTTGGCAAACCTGGCCTCCAGTATTGACTATCAGCTTAGGAGGACAATCCCGGTAGAGCATCTGCCCAATTCAAACACGAACGAGGAAAAAATTGTGGCAGTAATGCCAGTTCAGCTAGGACCCTCTTGGATGGACGAAATAATGAATTACATAGAAATGGGCACCCTGCCAGAGGAAATGGTGGAGGCTAGAAGGGTGGTACGACAAGCAACAAGGTACAATATTAGAGAGGGAAAATTTTATAGGCGATCCTTCAGTGGACAAGACCAGCTAGCGGTGTACCCCATGCAGGTTAGAACGATCATGCATGAGCTCCATTTTGGAATATGCGCCATGCATATCGGGGGCAGGAACCCTGTAGTACGATGCTTAACCGAAGGATATTACTGGCCTATAATGAAGAACGATTGCATGGAGCACGCCAGTGCTTGTAAGGTCTGTCAAAGGCATGCCCCTCAACCACATTTGCACCCAAAGAAGCTACACCCGGTTTCAATACCATGCGCCTTCGCACAATGGGGACTGGATATAATAGGAGAGTTCCCCACAAGAGTTGGGGGCAGACATAAAAGATATCTCCTTGTCGCCACAGACTACCATTCCAAATTGATCAAAGCTAAAGCCCTGTCAAAGATAAGAGGAACATAGGTAACAAACTTTATTTAGAAATTTATTATATGCAGGTTTGGAATCCCGCAGACAATGGCCCTCAATTCAATTGCTAAGAGGTCAGGGATTACTGTGCCAAGCATGGTATCAAGATCAGGTTCTCCACCCTAAGGTACCCTCAAGGTAACAGACAGGCAGAAGCTTCAAACAAAACGATACTGCAAGGTCTAAGGAGGAGGCTTGATCAGCTGACAAAGGGGCAGTGGGTGTCTCAGCTTCCAAACGTACTTTGGGCATACCGAATGACCAAGAGGAAACCCACTGGGGAAACTCCCTTTGCTTTGGTGTACAGAATAAAAGCTGTCATCCCCATCAATCACAAGATCCCTAACCTCAAGCTGGCGGAACGAACAATGGAGAGCAACGCAGAAAGCCTGAGACATGAGCTAGACCTGCTAGAGGAGCAAAGGGAGCAAGCTCAAGTTAGGGTGACCTCCTACCAACAGAAGATAAAAGCTTAATATGATAGCAAGGTTCGACCCAAAGTTTTCCTACCTGGCACCCTGATCCTACGCAAAGTATTTGAAAATACCAAGGTCCCAAGAGAGGGAAAACTGGGGGCAAAATGGGAAGATGCCCTATAAGATCGTGGGAGAAGGCTACAATGGGTCATACGAGTTGAAGAACTCTATAATCGGATCCTTAGTGGATAAACGATGGAATGCTCTTTACCTAAAGAAGTACCGCTCAGAGCAGAGCTGAAGACCTGGAAACAGAAGCTAGCAAGAGTCTAGAAGGGGCACGTACTATTCCTAACCAGCTTGGTTTTTATTATGATTGTTTTATAAGTTGGCAGGTTTAATGAGGTGTGTCAGATACTTTCTTACTTGTGAGATAGACATTGTACGATGTATACGATCATTTAATAAAAGCTTCTATTTTCAGTAACTATGCTTTTCATTGTGTTCTATATTATATTTCATGTTTTGTCTGACACAAAATAGCAGAGTTACCATATGGATCGATGTGTACGATAAGGAGAAGCTTAAAACCCAGGAAAGGCAACGAGCTCGAGTGGGGCAGATGACGTTGGTTCCTGTGGGAAGGACTTTCACTTTGTGAGCTAGCCAATCCTCCCAAAGGTAGAGCATCCCAAGGGATGAAAGGTTAAGGAATTAAGGGGGATGCCCACGGATAGACCAAAACATTCGAAGTAAAACCTCAAAACGGCTCGCAGTAATCTTGGGTCGGTAAAGCCCCTGAGGTCAGGTTTCATAAGATCAGAGTGTACGAAGTTAGATCCACACGAACACCCAGTGGTGGCTCGGCTATATCCTAACAATTTGGGCATTCTAAGTCCCAAGCGTTCACACCTGATGACACCCTAGGGATAAGTCAAAGTCGATATATAGAGTTTTGGCAGACCCCATCTCGACACTGCAGATAAGTCCCCTTGGTATGACTCAAACTGGAGGGCAACCCAGATGTGGTCTTTGTGAAAGCGTCGGGTACCCTATGAAGGCTGAGATACTCTAAGATGAAGGGAGTTGGTCGGATAAGCTCCTTGCGCCCATGCTCCCAGTCCACCTGTTGACTCTCGAGCTGGAGCCCATGAGTCTCCTCCAAAGCATGAAGATGATCCTCACACTCAAGGTCCTTGGCCTCCAGAGCCTCCTTGAGTCTGGCATCGGCCGCCTTAGCCACCTCCTTAACCTTGACCTGAGCTCTCTCAAGGTCGGACCTCAAGGCTGTCACCTCCCTCTCATAGATGGAGCACTCGTCCTCGAAAGCCCTCTCATTCTCATCGATAATGTGGCAGGCAAGGGTTTGAGAGTCCCCGAGCTTGTGAACCTCGACCTCGACCTCGACCTCGAGCTCCTTGATTTTTGAGGTAGACTCTTTGGCCTCCTTCTTTGCCTCCACCACTCTCTTGTCTGCCTCACGAGTGGTGGAGTGGAGACGCCCAAGGGTGGCTATGAGGGTGATGGAAGATTGAAATAAGAATGGAATGATACGATTAGACACGAGAAAGCAAAAGAGACAAGTACGAAAGGACATCAAATATGTGAGGGAAAGATTACCCAATAGAGGGTGGTCCAAGACATCGTCATCAGGTCCTTGGTATCAAGGGACCCAAGGTCCTTAGCATCCTGCTCCAACATCATGGAAGTTAGGGAGGAGCAGACAATGTTGGAACGGGCCAACCCAAAACAGAATTGGGAATGGGCATACCCACCTACACAAGGAAGCATAACACCCTTGCCTAAACCCTCGACCTCCTCATAGGTTAGATCACGAGGATGTTGAACGATGAAGCCGGGGCCTGACTGACCCCTCCTGAAGAAGACCCTGGGGAAATCAGAGATGATGCCCTCGATCAACTCCCCAAGGGAACCTGCACGATCAACAATATAGAAATTCCCAAATGGTTAACACAAGTAGGTAAAGATGTACCAAGACAAACATGCAATGCAAGATAATCCAAGGCGTAAGTAGGATCCCACGAACAAAATATGGAAGAGAATGAGCTTACTAAGCGAGAAGCCCCTGGGCTTAGAGGACCACGACTTGGATGAGGAAGACAGGGGTCAGTGAAGGTAGCCGTCCTCATCCTCTTATGATAGGGAAATGAGGGAAGAACGAAGTCAGAAGTAGCAGTAGCAATAGCAGCAGCAACAGTAGTAGTAGCAGCAGCGATGGTAGTAGCAGAAGAAACCAGGTAACATGCCTCATTGGGCTCTACGGCCGAGAGCGGAGCCTCTTCCTTGCCCTTGGTCAGCTCAGCAGTCTTCACCAGCCTTTGCTTTTTGGGCTTGGAGGCCCCCCTGCTCAATTAGAGCTTGAAGATATAGGGGCTTGGGGGTGGAGGCTCATTTCTTATGGACCTAAGGAGCTCGAGGAACCACGGTCAACTCTTGGTGATTCTTGTGCTGGAGAGGCACGATGCCCTCCAGACCTCCTGGGCTAAGGTGTTCCTTGCTCCACAGCCACTGAAACTAGTAGTGCTTAGTAGAGATGGCAAGGGCATCATTCACGAGGTCGCGGTAGAAATCGATAACTCTGGTCAACTCCTCCGGCAGCTTGGGGAGATGATTGATGGCGGTGGGAACCTTGAAGCCGGTTTCCCAGCCAAGCTTCTCCCAATCCTCGAAGACAAGGATAGGAGTCTCCTTCCAGTCCTTGGGAGAGTAGGGGGACCGATCAATGATGAGTCCTTGACATACATGATTTTTTGGGAGAGGTAGAACTGGTTCACCGGGGTGAGCTTGGCCTGGAAAAAGAGCATGAACTCCGACAGACCCATACAGCAGTTGAACCACCGATTGAGCCTATCAAAGCAGGCCAGACAACAAAAGTTATCTGGCACCATTGCTCCACAGTGACGTCATAAGAATCTAGAGCAGCACATATGAAGGGAGGAATTGGGAAAGAAACCCGTAGACAATTTGGAAAAGATGGACGAGCATGCCCGAACCATGAGCTCTCTCGAGCTCTAATACTCTTGCTTCGTCTTGAAAGGGAGCAAACTGGAAATTGTCATTGTCCCCCTGGTGGAAAGATTGGATGAAGGAGGCCAGGGCCTCAATAGAATCAACCTTCAAAGCCAAAGGATAAAGCTCCTCACGAGCCTTCTTGGGCGCAGCCTTGGCGACACACAGCTGAAATGGCATGGCGGTAGGATCAGCCTCAACCTCCAGAACATGAGGCTGAACGACTTTGACCTCTTCCACTTTGAAGGTAATGGGGTAGAAGGGATCTTGAACTACCTCAACGGAGGGTTCTCGGCTTGGTTCAGCGGCAGTCTGTTGGGATTGTAGGATGGGTACGGCGGTGGCAAGCGGTTTGGAAATATCAATCCGATCGATGGCGTTGGGGTCCTGGAGGATGGTGATATTGTGTCCAATGATCTCATCGGGAATAGGAGAGGGAGTATTGTTGGAGGCCATTGGAGCTTCTTGGGTTTTTTGAACGATTAAAGTTTTCTGGGATTCTTTGGGAGAGAAAGCCTGAAGCTTTGTGAATGCATAAAGGGTTCTTTGGGTTTGATAGGAAGACTGGGTAAGCAGGGGAATGTAAAAAATGGGAGAGAATGAAAGTTTTGATTTATATATGATGAAGGGGCATGAAGAGAAGAGGAGTGACCATTTGAAGAAAAAGGTGGTTTCGGATTCCAATGGATGTGATTGAGTTTGAAAAGGAGTGGGAATGGAAAAGTTTGTGTGAGTTAGGAAAAGATGTGATGACTGACGAGATTTGATGATGCATGAGTCATGATGAGGGTGGCACAGTGGATGCACGTGCTTGGGATTTCGTGCACAGTAAGGTAGGAAAGTTGGAGAATTTTTCGAAGACCGAAGCAATAAAGCCTGGACGAACAGCAGCGCGAGGCCAACACAGGTTGAACCTCACACTATTGTGGGGGTATTTGTGGGAGTCAGTTTTAGCCCCCTGAGCTAGGGAAAGACGAGTTCGGGTGGTATGATTCTAGATGAGGTCCGATGAGGCCAGGAATGGGCCTGGGCTTGGACGACTAGGGTTTCGATTAAAGAACAAACTATCTAGAGGTTTCTGGAAGTATTTGGAATGTTGTAGAGGTTTCTAGAGTATTTGATGGCATGGCAATCCTAAGGGCACGTTTGGATCTCGAGGAGGCTGGGCAATCTGACCACGAGGGATTATTTGGTCGGACCTCGGGAGAATTGGCAGAATTTGAGGGAAATAAGATAAGATTTACAGTGTATCCAAGGGGATTATGCCAAAGGGCATGTGGTAATCATAATATTTGATTGGCCCTGGATATGGAGATTCATTCCTTAATGAACTCCTCATTTCTTAATGTAAAGTAGTCTGGTTTTATGAAGACTATGCTTAGACCTAGCAAGATCTATATTTATAGACCGATCATACATGGTCTCAGGTAATGTTACTCTGCCCTAATCACTAATCTATTCTGAAGATAAAGTTTTGAGTTAAACTTTGGAGGGTCTAAGCACGTTACCACATCGTGCTCTAACTTGTTTTACAGGTTAACGAGGATCTAAGTTGTAGTGGGACAAATCTGCTCTCATAGGTCTACCTTCAGAATTTGTTCGTGAACACCATTCTGGAGACTGACACCCATAACAAGTTGAGTCAATTCATTAACTGTCTGGTTCTGGTCGTGAGGGATGTGTTCCAGTGTTACTTCAATGAACAATCCTAGCAGCTCAGCCGCCCTTCTTGCATAAAGCTCGAGTATTGCACCTGCTCTGTATTTGGTCTCCAATTGTCGTATGATAAGCAAAGAGTCCCCTCGGACATGGACGTCAATGACATCCAAGTCTATCAGCATTTCTAGGCCAATGATGAGTGCCTCATACTCAGCCTGATTATTGGTACAATGAAAATCTAGCATGTAAGAGTAGGAGAAAATGCCTCCGTCTGGATTAACCAGTGATATTCCTGCCCCGGCCATGGTTCTGGTGTTAGAACCATTGAAGTATAAGAGCCAAGGAACGAGTGCAATACATAAGAACTCCAACTCTTTTCCTTCGTGAGCATCTAGCATTGGGTGATAAGCTAGAAAATTGGCCACCGCCTGGCCTATGATTGCCTTATGTGGCACGTACTGTAGTGAGAACTTAGAAAGGCCCAAGATCCACTTTTCAATGCAGCCTCTGAGTATAGGCCGTGAGAGCATATACTTTACCAAATTTGTTTGAGTGATAACACATGTGGTAAATGATAACATGTAGTGCCTCAATTTGCATCCTGAAAATTACAGGGCCAGACACAATTTCTCCATGGGCGAGTACCTTGTCTCACAATCTGTGAATGTGCGACTAAAGCAAAAGATGGCCCGTTCTGTATTGGTTATATAGTCTTATGCTAACAAACTCCTAATTGAGTGCTTTGTAGCAAATATAGAGCTTGAGAGGCACTCCAGGCCTTGGTGGAACCAAAACAGGTGGGTTAGTGAGGTACGCCTTTATGGTGTCAAAAGCCTCTTGATGAACAGGCTCCCATAAGAAATCTTTCTGGTTCTAGAGTTTGAGTAGCGACAAGAACAGTTGAATATTCCCTACTGCATTTTTAATGAATCTCTTAGAAAATTAATTTTACCCAGCAAGCATTGAAGCTCCTTCTTTTTCTTTGGTGGGCTGGCATTGAGTATTGCCTCCTTCTTGTCATCGGGCACTTCAATCCCCTGTTGGTGAACCAGAAAACCAAAAAAGTCTCCGGCTTGGACTCCAAAGATGCACTTGGCGAGGTTCATCTTCAACTGGTGAAGTCCCATATGGTTGAACACTTTCCTTAGGTCATCTATGTGATCAGTCCGACACTTGGTTTTGACCATGACATCATCAATATAAACCTCCATGATTTTTCCTATGAGGTTATGGAAGATTAAACTCATGGCGCGTTAGTAGGTGACACCAACATTTTTGAGTCCAAATGACATGTCCACATTCTCAAAAACACCAGCAAAACTAGAACATCTGAATGCCATCTTATGTCTATCAGCCTCGGCCACTGGAATCTGGTGATACCCAGTTGTACCATCCATGAAAGACAATATCTCATGGCGAGCAACTGAATCCACCAGCAAATCTGCTGCAAATCTGCTGCTGGCATTGATACTGGGACATGCATCCTTTGGAATGGCATTGTTGAGATCGTAGTAGTAGACACAGACTCTCATCTTCCCATTCTTCTTCCGGACTGGGATGACGTTAGATAACCACTCATTGTACTTGGCTACTCTGATGATGCCTAAAATGAGTATCTTTTGGATTTCTTCCTTGACTAGAATTGTTGTTTCGGTATTCATTCTATGCATCTCTTACTTCACTGGTTTCTTCCCTTCAATGATTGGAAGGTTGTGACATATCAAGTCTGGCGACAATCCTGGCATATTCTCATATTTCTCTATGAAGGAATCTGCATACTCGTGTAGAAATTCAATAAGCCTCTTTTGTTCTTCAAGCTCTAAGAAGGTACTAATAGCCATAGTCATTGGCTCTTCCGTGGTTCCTGTTTCTACCGAATTACGCGCGGAGGCGTAATGGGGCAGAAGCAACAAGAATAAGCTTCCTTTTCCTTCCTTGGTCGTGCGTGCGGACCTCTCCTCCTTGGTGCGTCCGAACGGTGGGGCTGTTCGGATGGGCGGGCTCTTCTCTTCTTCCTTCTCTCCGTGTGTGCGGGCTCTTCTTGCGGGTGCCTCCTTCCTCGGGCGTTCGGGAGCAACTGTTAGAAGAATACAACAGTGAAGCAGGCGGTCAGGGGTCAAGACGGGGTGGCCCGCCTTCAACGCTCCGATGCCTAAGTCAGAATATGTATCGGATATAACAGTCAAGCGAACGTGCGAGTGGTGTGATGTGGATCGAGTGAGATTGAGTCCAACGTGTTGTGTTGAGATTCAATGGAGTGATCTTACCTGTAATAAATACCTGCTATATATAGGTGGTTGAGATTGGGACCTGGTGGTGTTCTTCGATGTGGGACTTTGTTGTTCCTGCTGGTGTGTGATCCGTGTGTTCGGGTACGCCCCCCACGGGCGCGTGCGCGCTCGGAAGGGGTGGGTCCGGTGAGTGAAGTTGGTGCTTCCTTGGTGGTCTTGCATGTGGTTGAGTAGGTGTTGCTAATCTGCTTAAGTGGATAAGTATGTTAATCGTACAACTAATTATGCAATACTAACAAGTCCCCCAATTCCCCAAGTCAAAGAGAACTTTCTTGACTGGGGAGTTGAAAAAGGGTGGGCGATTAACAAGAAATACTTATCCGGTTGAGCAGTGGTCACGATCCTGTGACCCCCCCAAGTCCCCCAACTCTCCGGTCAAGAAAGGGATCGCATGACGGAGCGGGACCGGGGTGCCCGAGCGTGTACCTGTTCGTGCGATGGTGTACCTATGTGTTGCGAACGTTCGTGCTTTTATGGGCCCGGCTCGCAAACAAGAGTTGCTATGTGTTTGGAGCCGCGCGCCCGGGTGGGGTTGGTCTTTAAAACATACACAAGTGTAACAGGTACATAGGTGCAGGTATATAAGTATAGGTATATAAGTATAGGTATATAAGTATAGGTATATATGTGATGCATGAATGTATGGTATGGTGTATGAATGTGTGCGAATGTGTTTTCGTGATGCCAGCGCTGGAATGACGTGGTGCACCGCGTACGTAAACGGGGATGCCGTTCCGTACGATATAGCATCGACGGAGGGATCAAGACCGCGACCTATAAGTAACGCGCTACGGAGGGAGCGGACACCGTGCCCGTGCCGTTCTTCGGATTTAGCGCGCGCAAAGAGGGGACGTGCCGCATGCCTTTGCCGCCTAACCCGGTGTTGCCGTCGGCGTCCGGGGGGAAATCCAACTCCCGCGACGTCCATCGGTCATCGGTACGATCAAGGGGGGGAACAGGACACCCCCAAGCTGTCCGAGTCGGCTTGTCGTTCGGTAACGGTGCGCTCACGGAGGGGAACACTAGACCCCACACCCGCGCCGCCCATCGGTCTTAGCGGAGAGAGAGGACCACTCGACCCCATGCCTCTGCCGCCCAAGCCGGCTTGCGTATCGTTATCGTTACGCACACGGAGGGGAAGAACCCCGCGCCCGTGCCGCCCATCGAGCTTAGCCCCGCTAAGTCGGCTTTCGTTGTTGCGATCGTCGAATGAGGAGCGTACTCTCCATTCGCGTCGTTTGTGTGGCCTATAGGGGGAGGGCGGACCTCACGTCCCTACTAGGACTTCAGTTGGCACGGAGGGGAAAAACCCCACGCCCGTGTTTTGCCAATCAAATTTCGTCAGGAGAGGGGACGTATCCCATGCCTCTGCTAGGAATGAGCCGTCGCACGGAGGGGAAGAACCCCACGCCCGTGGCGCCCATCAAACTGTGGAATACTCAGAGAGAGGGGGGACCTCATGCCTCTGCTTTGGAATGAAGTGGTGAACGGGGAGAAAGAACCCCACGCCCGTGTCACCATTGGCGCGCGCAAGAGAGGGGACGGGACCCCATGCCTGTTGCCGCCCATCTGTTGCCTGGGACACAGAGAGAGGGCGGACCTCATGCCTCTGTTGTTTATCCGACCTGCGATTTGTGCGAACGGAGGGGACGTGCCCCACACCCGTCGCCCGTTGGTTCCAGGGACTGCAAGGGGAGGACGGACCCCTTGCCCTTTCGTATAGGCGACCTGTATCTTTACGTACGGGGGGGACGTACCCCGCGCCCGGCGCCCGTTTACCCTCGGCGCCTGCAACCTGCCAGGGCCGAGCTGGTGTGTGTGTAGTGGCGTTTACCTTGTTTGGACGTGTGCGTTGTGATCTGTCTCTACCGGTCGTGCGGGTGGTGTGTCCTGCCTTGGGTTTTGGTGGTGTGCTGGTGATGAAACGGTTTGAGATGACATTGCGCTTTTTCCTTGGGAACCGTTGTGACGAATGCTGGCCGTCGTATTTGATGCTGGCGTGGGCCAGGCATTAAATACCGCTTTCGCTGTGATTGCCTGAAGGGCAGGCGTCGCGCGCGTGGGGTGGGGCATGGGCGCCACGTGTCGAACCGTTGGGAGTCGTGCTAGGGTTGTGTTGTTTTTTTTTTTTTAGGTGGGGAGATGATGGGCTGGCACGGTTACTGAGAAGGGCAAGTGAACCGGGTGGTGCCACGCGTCCCAATCCTACGGTGGGCATGATGGATCGGACGGCTGTCACAGGCTGGCTGATATCAACCGATTAGTATAAATAGGGGTATGCGTGGTCTGTTCCTAGACTTCCATGATTCACAAAAAGCTCTGCAAAAATTTTCCTGTGGTCTGCTCCCCGAGATTTCCTTCATTTGTGTCCACTGTTGCCGGAATACGTGCCCGTCGGTTGTACTCTGTCGTGCCATCCCGAGCTGGTGAGTCCCCCAGTCCTGATTGCGTGTGTATCTCTCTCTAGTTTGTGTTGCTTCTGGGTTGTTTCTGGGTTTTCTTGTTGGTTTTGCTCAAGAACAGGGTTGGTTCCTGAGGTGGGGTGGGTTAGATCTGATTTGGGTGATGTTTGGTGGGCTTTGGTGTTTGTGGTGTTGTTCTTCTGTTGCTAAGTGTTAGGCTCGGTCGCCCAATGGGGCTACATGGGCGGAAGTCCCCCAGTGTACATGCGCGCGCCCAGTGTGGGCGTGGCAGTAAGTAGAATTCAAATGTTGCGAAAGTGTTATCTGGTTTGCTAACCTGTCTGCGCGTGCGTTTGCAGCGAAGAAGATGGATGGAGTGAGCAAGCGTCTAATGCTTAGGTTGCTGGGTGCCGGGAAGAAGGTCCGCGCGGTGGCAGATGATGCCAAACGTGCGCCTTCGGTGGGCGGTGTGGGTGCCCCTGTTCCATATGTTCAAGTGCCGCAAGCGGATGCTCCTCTTCTGCCGGCGGGCGATGTTGCTGGAGCCGAGACGCAGGTCGAGGCAGAACGTGAGCAGCAGCTGGTTGTGCGGAGTGGTGGTACGAGTAGGCGGGAGGGTGGTCCTGCGCTGGCGCCGGTGAGTCGTGCGCTTGTTGTGGGGCCATCTCCAAGTCGGGCGATTGTCCCAGATCGGTCCCCGAGTCCTCCCCAGACTTCTTGTTTTTCAGATCCTCCTCCTCTGGCTTTGGAGGCGCCAAAGCCTCTCCCGCACGGGAAGAGTGGAAAACGTGCGCGGAAGAGGGCGCGGGCGGAGGACGCTTCTCCTGGCCCCGCTTCTGGGTCGGGCGATGATGTTGTGGGGAGAGTGCGCCAGTCCCTGGAGGATGATGCTGCTGCGCTCGCGGTCGCGTTGCCGTCGGTGGAGGAGGCTCCTGCTGATGGGCTGGATGGGGTTTTTGGTTCATGCGCCCGTCTGATGCAGCAGGTCTTCCGCTACCGCTCGCGAGAGATTGCGGAACTTGCACGCCTCAGGGAGGGTGCGCTGGAGCACCAGAGGGCGATGGACGTGGTGGTGACCGCCCGGGAGAAGGCCGTCGACCTGATGCGGCAGTACGTTGCTTGTGTGAACGAGGCGGATATCCGGGCGGGAGAAGCTGCTGCCAGTGAAACTCTGGCCAAGATTGACAGAGATAAGGCCGTGGCCGAGGCGGAGTGTCTGCGAGGTGAGCTGAAGCGTGTTCGTGCTGAAGCAGCCGCCCGGGTGGCGTTCCTGGAGTCCGAAGTCGAGAGGCTGTCGGGCGTCGAAGTTTCTTCGTACGAGAGAGTGGCGGGGCCTTCCAGGGGACGTGCCGAGGCTGAGCTGGAGCCAGTGGTCAGGCGGGTGGGGCCGGGCGAACAGGCGGAAGCTGAAGTTGCGGTGACATCGGATGAGGGTGAGGAGTTGGATGTGGAGATGGGGGCGGAGTAGTTGTTTCTTTGTTTGTAATAGAGTAGGTGTTGTAATATTTGGACTGAATGGAACTGCTTTACCTTTTGCTTGTGCGGCTCTGTTTTTTTTTTTTTTTGGGTGCCTCTCTAAATAACTTGTGCGAGAATGTAAAGCAGTGCCTTCATTCGGTGGCCTATCCCCAGTCCCCCAGTCCCCCGAGTTCATGGGCGGGCGGGTCAAGGGCACGCGAATGCGCAAATATAGGCTAACGGAAAGAGTAACAAGTTATGACTGACCGCAACAACACTTCTCCAAATGTTGGGCGTTCCGTGGGCGGGGCGTACCCCAGTATGGACGCGCCCGTCCGGATGATCGGGTGGTCCGTTTCCCCGCCCCTAGTAGATTACTCGTGGTGTTGCCTTGCGCCGCCCGTGTGTGGATCGTGCCTCCAGATCCGTGGGTCCTAAAGTAAGGACCTCCTGCCTGCCTCGAGTCTCCGTGGTTTCCTGCTGGTTGTATCCTTGGACGTGGCCGATCCTATGCTCAGTTGGGAACCTTCCCAAGAGCAGGTGTCCTGCGATGATCAATTTTAATTTGCAGATTCCAGGCCTCCCGAGTATGGCGTTGTAGGGGGAGGGGGTGTCCATGATGATAAAGTCCGTCCAGATCTTGCCGTGCGGGGAGTTGGGCGCGCCAACCTCGACCCGCAGGTTGTCACTCCCGATAGGATATGAGGTCTCGCCCGTGAAGCTGGAGATGCATTCATGGTCCTGCGTCATCTTGCTGGCGGGTCGGCCGAGCGCCACGTATGCGTCCAGGTAGATTATGTTGACAGACGCTCCGTTGTCGACTAGTACCCTCTTCACAAGGAATTGATCGATGATCGCGTCGATCACGAACGGTAGGGTGCTGTCCCTTGGATTTTCCTCCTCGTCCCCTGCTGTGAAGCTGATGGTGGGCGCCTCCTTTCGTTGTGCCCCGGGCGCTCTCCTTGCCCCGATCGCTAGCACGTCCCTGCTCGGGCGATCGGGCGATGAGGCTCTCTCCTTGCGCTTGCCCCCGGATATCGTGTTGATGGTCCCACGGGTCCTGGCGCCTACCTGATGCTGCTGTCCTTCCGCCCTGGGAGTATTCGTCCGTTCGTCCTCCATGTCCTCGAGGGCCTTCTTCAACATGATGCAGCTGTTGGTGCGGTGGGTGGTGGCGTTGTGGAACTCGCACCATACGTCCGGTAACTGGCCGGGTGGTACCCCCGCCTTCGCCATGTTGTTCGGCGGCGGTATTCGGTGTCGGTTCAGGCGGAGCAGGTGCTCGGGTGACTGCCCGTCGATTGTGAAGACCTCCTATGCCGCCGGTCGATAGCGTGGGGCTGGCGGAAAACGGGCATCCTGCGCCTGGTTGTAATTGTTGCCTTGATATCCGCGGAAGACGGGCCTTTGGTAGTTCTGCCTGTATGTATCCCGGCCCCTCTTGAAGCCCCCGGTTGGTCTCCCGATGTCCGTCAGCTGTTGCGGTTGAGCGTCCGTTGCCTCGGGTCTGATGGAACTAGGTTCGGAGGCGGCTCCGTACACCCGCGTTTCCACCAATGCCTTCTGCACAATCAGGTCCATGATCTCGTCGTAGTCGAGATGCTCCTTCCTCACGAGTTTCTCTACGAAGGGGGTGGCGAGCAGGTTGTCCATCAGGGCGACCTTGGCCACTCGCTTGTCAAGGTCCCTGCACGTGCTTGCGAGCGTCCTCCATCGATTAATGTAGCTCGACAAGCTCTCGTCCCTCTCCTGGCGGACCTTCAGGAGGATGCCCGTGGTGTTATACTTCCCCTGGAGCCGATAGCGCCTCTGAAAACTTTCCGCCAACTCGAGGAACGAGTGGATGGACCCTGGCGGGATTTCGTAGAACCAGCTCCGTGCCTCCTCCGCCAGTGTTTCCTGGAACAGGAAACACAACGTTGGGTCCGAATATCGGGTCCCGTCCGTGGTTGACCGGAACTCGTCCACGTGCGCTCGGGGATCCCCGCTCCCGTCAAACCGGGCAATCTTCGTTATCTTGGCGTGGGGATCCCTTCCTCTTCCCAGTATGTGCGCCGAGAACGGGCTGACCCGGGGGGCGAACGTCCCGCCCTGACCTGCCAGCTTGTCCTTGCGTAAGCGTGAGACTTCCTCCGCCAGCTCCTCCATCCTCCGTAGGATCAGGTCGTTGTTTGTCGGGGGTGATGACTCCTCCACGGGTGAGGGCGCTCGGGCGTTGGTTCTGGCGAACAGAGGGCGCACCTCGCTGGCGGTCTCCTGCGTTTCTTCGTGCTGCTCTACCTGCCGGCCGATGAGCGCCTCCAGCCGTTCCTCCATCCTTCGGCGGACCTGGCGCTCCTCCGCCATCTCGAGCGCTGCCTCCCGCAACTCCTGGGCCATGCCGTTGATGCGCCCGTCCCTGTCGTCCCTGTCGGTTGTCTGTGCGTTCCGCCCCATCGACCCTGGCGGAGTCCCTCCTTCAGGTGTGTTGCTGCCGTTAATCGCCGGGTTGAGCATGTGGACCTTTGGTTTCGGTGGTGTTTATACGAGGTTTGCAATTTGTAAGTTTCCCACAGACGGCGCCAGATGTTTCTACCGAATTACGCGCGGAGGCGTAATGGGGCAGAAGCAACAAGAATAAGCTTCCTTTTCCTTCCTTGGTCGTGCGTGCGGACCTCTCCTCCTTGGTGCGTCCGAACGGTGGGGCTGTTCGGATGGGCGGGCTCTTCTCTTCTTCCTTCTCTCCGTGTGTGCGGGCTCTTCTTGCGGGTGCCTCCTTCCTCGGGCGTTCGGGAGCAACTGTTAGAAGAATACAACAATGAAGCAGGCGGTCAGGGGTCAAGACGGGGTGGCCCACCTTCAACGCTCCGATGCCTAAGTCAGAATATGTATCGGATATAACAGTCAAGCGAACGTGCGAGTGGTGTGATGTGGATCGAGTGAGATTGAGTCCAACGTGTTGTGTTGAGATTCAATGGAGTGATCTTACCTGTAATAAATACCTGCTATATATAGGTGGTTGAGATTGGGACCTGGTGGTGTTCTTCGATGTGGGACTTTGTTGTTCCTGCTGGTGTGTGATCCGTGTGTTCGGGTACGCCCCCCACGGGCGCGTGCGCGCTCGGAAGGGGTGGGTCCGGTGAGTGAAGTTGGTGCTTCCTTGGTGGTCTTGCATGTGGTTGAGTAGGTGTTGCTAATCTGCTTAAGTGGATAAGTATGTTAATCGTACAACTAATTATGCAATACTAACAGTTCCTAGGTTGATCTTCTCTATGGGATCCTTGACTTTAGGTGGAGTATTATCCAAGGCTGCTGGAGCTAGTTGGATGATTTCCTCCTCTTCTGATTCGTGCAGCACATCGTTATCCACATATTCCAAGGCTACAATCATTGGAACATGCTCATAGGCTTGTTTCTCCATCAGGTATTCACAAAGACTGTCGTGGAGAGAGTCACAAGCCTCTGCTTCTATGTCTGATAGAGGCTCTAACATTGGGACACCTTTTATGGTAGCTCAATAACGTAAGGGTGGTGTTCGTCTTCGCTTGCCTGTATGATTCTCCATTGAGCTAATTGAGAGGTTGTCACCCCCATAGGGCGGCCCTTCTAGTAGACCCCACATACTTCCAATGGCTTCATGTCTCCATTGTAGTAGTTGGCATCTATGTTATTAGCGGACACTGAGTATGGGAGAGGATTTGCCTTAATAACCTTTGCTTCTCCTAACTTCATGTTCCACAAAACCATTTGCTGGTGGAAAAAGATGGCACACAATAGCTCATGTGGATCCAGTCTCGTCTGAGTATGACACTATATGGTGTCGTACATTTTTCCACGAAGAAGGTATGTGTCCCAGCTGCTGGTCCAACCTACACGTGAAGAAAGACAATGTCCAGAGTTTAGATATGTTACCTTGGGAATTCTGGACATTGATGGTAGTTTCTTGGATGGCGGACTTACGAATGCCTAATAGTCTCATCACCTTGACGGTGACGATGTTCACAGTTGCTCCCGAATCTACCAGCATTTTTTTGAGCGATATATCTTGGACCTTGGCGGTGACGTAAAGAGGTCGTGTGTCCATGTCCATGTTCAAGGTTGGCTTGTTAAACAACATGTATGTCTTCCTTAGGGATAGATCAATCTTAGGCTACACCGAGAGAGGTTGTTGCTCTCCTTTTTTCCCTTTCTGGTTAGTCGTCGCCAGGCTGCTTACTGTATTCGGTTTGTCCAAAACTACCTCCCTAGCGATAGGAAGTGTTAAGCTTGGTAGCTTCCTTGCAGTTAACTACCTCATCATCAACAACTTCTTCCTCTTCACCTGTAGTCTCACCTTGAGGTTTAGCCTTTGCCATGTCTTGGTCCATAGCGTTTGTTACTCCCAGTGCTGCTACTAGGCGATCCTCAAAAGAAACCTCAATTGTAGGTTCAACACTAGCAGATGAGAATAATCCACTGCTCTGACTTGAAGAAGAGGAGACCTATGTTTGAGTTTGAGCCAAGGCTTTCTTCCTTTTGTTCCTCCACAAGTAGTTTTGGCCTCCATCTCAAGCCTTGTGTTTCACTTGCAATAACATGTGCTTCGCCGGACTCCACAGCTCGGTGAAGACTTTTGAGCACAACAGGCCTTGGATCTTTGGGACTGGCGACCTGCTTGGTACCACTGGGCCTCCTATGGACCCGTTGAACCTCATGAATAGGTTCTTGAATCTGAACCTTGGAAAGTAACTCAGGGTTACGCAAGAAGACGTTGGGTCTTGCTGTTTGTACCTTAGGCTCGTGAAACTTCTTACCAAAGAACACTATAGGGTTGGTGGCCAACGTGTTGAGCCTATGCTCTAACTCCTTCTGTGTATAAGCCAAGTCCTATGGTTGAACGAGGCCCGTGTCTAGGGCTTCCAGTGCCCTCTTGGCCTGCCCAAAGCAACATTGTAGGTTCCTTCGCCTGCTGGGAGTAACCTCTTTTGTCTTCCCCTTCTCCTTAACATCGTCTTTGGTGATGTTCCTCAATGTTGGTGGTATGCAAGGCTTGGAGATGTCCTTTTTCTTCTTGAATTCTACAGCTGCCCAATTCTGCTGCTCGCATTCGCTTGTAGGGTTGCGAGTCCCTCGTGTTCATCTCTCGAGGGCTGCTAGGCTGGTAATGCTCAGGAGGAGAGACCAATTTGGGATCTACCTTAACTACTTCCATCAGCTCCTCATAGGATATCTTCGGTCCACAACAGACCTTGAAGCGAGAGCGCAGTGCTACTGGGGATTCTTCCCTTGGGTCCACCCTTCCATTGCCCTTCATGGAAGATGATGTTTTTGCTCCCTTAGAAACTTCTCCCTCAGTTTGGAGATCCAAGATCTGTTTCCTTTTGTTAGGATTGGATCGTTGCACCTCTACTATGTCGACAATCACATTGTCGCCAGTATTAGTGTTTGGAAATGGGTTGTCGCCCTGCAGCTCGATGACTATTTCATCCTCGTGTATCCACTGTTGAATTCTAAACTTTAAGCTCATACATTCCTCAGTTGTGTCAGTCTAAACATGGTGGAAATGGTAGTATGGGAGCCCTTCCACACTCAAGGGGTCTGGCGATGGCCCGTTAGGTGCCTCAACGATTTTTGCCTGTATTAGGTAATCTAGGATTTCTGACACTCGTGAGACATCATAAGTGAACTGCTGCTTTGGTTTCTTGGCTGGCTCAGGCTTCTTGTAGGTTCTACCTTTGAGGCCGGTAACACCTGCTTAAGCTTCTTGTAGAAATGTGGCAGTGGTCTGGGATCAGTGCTTGATCCTTCTCTCTATCTGAAACCAATTACTTGGTAGTCTAACAAGCTTTAAGCAGTGTTTTTCAAACTAAAGCACGAAGAAGTCGTGTGTCCAAACTTATTATGGTATCTGCAAAAGTAATCACTTTGCCCCATGTAGGCTAGGTCCTCAAGCCTCCTTGCAGGCATATAATTGATCAGATCCTCCATGATTAGTTCATCAAGGATTTCATTCATGTGATTCTGGTTGAAAGTGTACTATCGTGACGACCTGGGCTTTTTAATTGGTCGCACTCGCCTGGGCTCGTTTGACCTTGTCTCTCTCTTCTCTGCCCCTCGCCTAGCTTGGAATTCATGTACCTCCACCACATTGATTTATGGGTAAGGGAATGGCTGGGAGTTCACTAGTGAAACCGTCTTGGGTGATGACTCTAGAGCAAGATTTCCCTCATTGATCCACTTTTGGATTTGGTCTTTGAGCTTGACACAATCCTTGGTGGAGTGGTTCCACATGCCATGGAATTTGCAATATTTTTTACCCTTGAGCTTTTCAGCACTAGGGAGAGGTCTGAAGTTTGTCTTTGCCACTCGCGAGTTGATTAACTCGTCCAGGATCTCATGAGCTAGGTTGGCATCATATGTGTAGATCTCAAATTCTGGCTTGGTGAAAGCCATTGTTGAGAGCTTCACTGGACCTTTGCTCTGCTGAAGTTTTCGAGCCCTGAGCACTGTTTTAGAAGTTAGCTCGACTGCATGAACATGCTCACCTTCAGACTCATACTCATCATCAGCAAAGTCTTCAATATAAACCATGGTTGATGGCTTGTTCCTCTCCAAGTAAGTTGATCTGGGTGCATACGTCCCTTTCGAAGTGTTACAGTGCTTGTCCTTCTCTTGTATGGCATTGTAAGCCTTTGTAACTGCAACGATGAACTCGTTCAGTGAAGGATGCTTGCTGCTGAGGAACAAACGATGGTATTGGTCTTCCAGACGATTGATCGCCATGTCAATGATGCTATTCTTTGTAAGATGAGTCTTACATAAAGTATATTCTGATCTAAAGCGATTCAAGAATGTCCATTGGACTCTCAAATGGCGCCTGGCTCATGGCAACCAGTTTGCCAATGCTAGTTTTTGGTAGAGTTGTGCCGAAGTGATTGACGAACAGCTTTTCCATATCAACCCATTCCTTTACAGATTAAGGGTCGACACCGGTGTACTAGATCATGGCTAAGCCAATCAAGGAAGACCCGAAGACCCTTAGTTTCAGTTGTGGGTCCTCCCCCCATGGCCCGAGCTGCAATGTGAAAGTGGCCATGTAAGTTGATGCATTTGCGCTGCCATCCCCACTAAAGGTCTGGAAGTTGATTGGTTTATAATTCCTAGGCCATTGTCAAGTAGCATTAATACCTCCCAACGACAGGTAAGGAGTCTCGTATTATTTGTGAGGCTTGATGACATGGATGTCGCATTGATCCATAAACTCCTCAAACTTCTCCTGCCAAGCGGCTGGGAAGGCATCGGCTTTCCGTTGGGTCCTCGCGAGGTCAAACACAAACTTGGTAAGCTGTCCAATGTTGTTATCAACTCTTTTGAACATCTCTAGCATGTCTTTATTTTGTCGCGTCATTGTGACCTCAACAGCACTCAAAAGCTCGGCTGGCTTCCTTTCTTGTCCCTCGACTAGGGCTGCAAGTTGAGCTTTCTGGGCTGCTTGTTCCTCCAATCCCTTGGCGAACTTGTCCCTCAGAGCGACTATCTCAGCATTGGTAGCCACTGTCTTCTCGCCAGTGTCAACAAGTAAATCTGCTTTATCGGCTAACTTTTGGTTGATGAGATCAAGCTGCTTCTCTTGGTGTTGGTCACGCTTGGCAACGTACAGTCGGTAGTTCTTGTACATCAATCCCCTGATCTCCTCCTCAGACAAGAACTCAAACTCCATTGGTTGGGGTTGTGTTGTTCTCAATATCAAGTCTACTGTGTGTGCAAAAAGTGCACGACACTCAGCATATGTATTCTCCCAGTAGGTCGGTTGAGGATGTCTGCGACACTGCGGGTAGGCCCTTCGGTAAGGATCCCCAATTGTCGCTCAGAAATTCCCAGGGTGCTAAGAAGTCCGCAAACTGTCTCTTTTACTTTGACCGTGATGTAGGTGTGTGTTGGCGTACCACTGCTCTAGAGCAGAATGGTGTGGAATGTAGCGTAGGCCACTACCTGACTTCTAACAAGCAATGTTATGGATGGGGAGAGCACTAACCCTGTCTGGTGGATCCTTTTTGCCTAGTAAGCCTAAGACTTCGTAACTTTCGTGTCTCTAAACGAGCCCCAAAAATTGATACTCCATAGCTCATGCGGTGTGAAGCAGAGCAATTTCCTTGACGAGGTTTGAGAGCACATGGATGTGTCCTTGAATCTCCAGATACTCACGCTCCTTCGAGTGGAGATATTTTGATCGCCGGTTGCTAGGGTTTCTAGAGATGAGAAAGTTGTTTTTTCCGAGAGCAAAGTTTGTATGATTGTGGATCCAGATCAAGTAGAGATTTCCTCAATATGTAGGAAAATATGGTGCCTTGTCATAGTAACCCTAAGATTCCTCGCATTTAGACTTACTTAATGACTCTAATTGCCCAGATTCTTACTTCTTAGATCTTTCAATCAAAATCTAAGACTTGATGACAAGATCACTAAGGAATCATTCCCTCCTTAGGAAAGGTTGTTTGTTTCTCGCTAGGCTGCTGGTGTTAGCCCATTATTATTAAAACTTTTTCCCGTGTGGGCTGCCGGTATCGGCCCATTTGCTCTTAAAAATAAAGATTGTTTATTTTGGGCTTAAACACTGTAATGGTATCTTTAGTATACTGTGATAGTATCGTTATAACACTAAGATGGTATCTTTAAAACGCTTTCATGATACCCTTATGTTGTATCCTTAAAACACTTTCATGGTATCTTTATAACCCTCAGATGATATCTTTATAACATTGAGATGTTATCTTTAAAACGTTGTCATTGTATCCTAAAAACGTTGTTATGGTATCCTTGAAATATTATCATGGTATCCTTATAACGCTATGATGGTATCTTTATAACACTGAGATGGTATCTTTATATCACTGGGATGATATCTTTAAAACGTTGTCAAGGTATCCTTATGTTGTATCCTTAAAACATTTTCATATCTTTATGACACTGTAATTGTATATTTATGACATTGTGATAGCATCTTTATAACACTGGGATGGTATCCTTAAAACGCTATCCCTTAAAACACTGTCATGGTATCTTTATAATGCAAGGATGGTTTCTGTATGTAGTTGTGTTAATATCATTATCCAAGCCTTATCTTATACCTTAAACTCCAAATACTACACCCTAAACCTGATACTCTCTCTCTTTCTCTTACATCTTAAACCTTATGTAGTGTTGGTACATTTTCGAACTTGTGTTATGTTTTTGTTGTTAGGTTGGTATCTTTTCGAACATGAGTTCGTATCTTTCTTGTACCCTAAACCCGACACGCTTTACCCTAAACCATATACCATACAGCCTAAACCTTTATACCCTATACCCGACACCCTATAACCTATACCCTAATCTCTAAACCATATACCCTACATCTTAGACTCTCTCTCTCTCTCTCTCTCTCTCTCTCTCTCTCTCTCTCTCTCATATCATAATATCTCATGAATGCAGCATAACATCCTTGTTGATTGAGTTTGTGTTGAGTTGTGAAGAAAAAAACGAAAAAATAAGTCATGGTATCTTTACGAACTTGAGTTGGTATCTTTATGAACTATAATTGGTATCTTTATGTACTAGAGTTTGTATCCTTATTTTTTGAGTTTGTGCTGAGCTGTGAAGAAGAAAATAAAATAAATTTTTTTTTTGGAAAAGAAAAGGTTTTTTTTTGCGAAAAAAAATTGGACAAAAAACAAGAGGGGTATAATAGTCCACGCGAAAAAAAAATTATTTCAAATTTTACGCTTTAAAGTGACTTTTGGGTAACTAAAACTATAATTTGGTGACATTTTAGTACTTTCTAAAAAGTAAGGTGACTTTTTGGTCAAATTAATGATTTTAAGTGATTTTTGAGTAATTATCCTAAAAAAAATATTATCGAGAAAAAAAAATCTTCTTTTGCCGGGTCATCAAACAGCCTTAGGACACACATACGGCATGTCGTTCTTACACTCATCATCTTCAAGCCTATCTCCTCCGAAAATAGATTCCAGAGTCCCTCGATAATACCAGTATTCCAACCAAACACACAATGCTGAGCTGAGGTCGATCAATCTCAAATGGAAGCCCTCCCATCTACACAAACTCATCGTCTTCTCATCAAACACAACCCCGTTCATCAGAGTCATCGACTCACTCGAAATGTCCAAACCCCAACGAAACTCGGCATGGCACACCAAGTGTTCGACGCAATGCCTCACTCAGACACGTTACCTTGGAACAAGCTCATTCAAACCCACATTGCCAACAACGACTTCCAAAACGCCATTGATACTTACCACCAAATGCTCAACCGAGGTGTTCGCCCAGATAGGCACACTCTGCCTCGAGCCTTATCCGCTTCTCGCTTTTCACGTGACTTGTCTCTAGGAAGACAGCTCCATTGCCACGCTGTGAAGCTCGGTTGCTCCGAAGATAGGTATGTGATAGCTTCTCTTATTGAGCTTTACGGCCATCTTGATAGCGTTGATGCTGCGAAATGCGTGTTTGATAAGTCATCTGTTAAGGACTTGGTGTCGTGGACGATGATAGCTAGGTTGTACATTGTTGAAGGGAAGCCGAGAATGGCGCTTGATATGTTTGACGGAATGGTGGAGTGTGGAGGTGAGGTGGATGCTGTGGCGCTGGCGACGGCTGCTGGTGCGTGTGGGATGTTGAAATCGAAGAGTGATGGGATGAAAGTACATCGGGTTGCCAAGGAGCGAGGGTTGGAGTTTGACGTGTTGGTGAGTAATAGTCTGTCGAAAATGTATGTTGACTGTGGCTGTGTGGAGGATGCTAGGGAAGTTTTTGATCAAATGCCTGCGAAAGATGTCATTTCATGGACAGAGATGATTCGTGTACATGTGAAGAATGGAGGCTTCAATGAGGGTCTTAAATTGTTTCGGCAGATGATTGCAGATGGACTGAAACCTGATTCATTTTCCATATCTAGTGTTCTCCCGGCGTGTGCCAGAGTGTCTGCTAATAAACAAGGTAAGGAGATTCATGGATTCCTGCTTCGTAACGGAATACAAATGAATCTCACTGTTCAGAATGCTCTTATGGACATGTATATAAAGTCAGGATTTATTGAAATTGCTTTGGAGATTTTTACGAGGTTGAAGCGCAAAGATGTCGTTGCGTATACTGTGATGATATTGGGGTACAGCTTACATGGACAAGGACACCTCGGGGTTAAATTGTTTAGGGAAATGGAGAGAGACTCGAGCATAAAGATCGATGAAAAAACATATACTGCTGTACTTCATGCTTGTGTTGCTGCACGCATGGTTGAGGAAGGGAAGTTTTACTTCAATTGCATCAAGACACCAACAGTTGCACACTGTGCTTTGTTGGTAGCTCTGTTATCACATTCTGGGCTCTTTGATGAGGCAAGGAACTTCATTGCAGAGAAAAAGATCGAAGGGCAAGCCAAGGTACTGAAGGCACTGCTAGATGGGTGTAGGATTCACAGGCAATTGATATTAGGTAAACGGCTAGCTGAACAGCTCTGTGATTGGGAACCTCTTAATCCCGACAATTATGTGTTACTCTCCAATTTGTATGCTGACACTGCAAAATGGGACATGGTCCTTCAACTAAGAGGAATGATTACAGACATGGGTTTGAAACCTAAGGAAGCTTCTTGTTGGATTGAATTGAGAAACAAAATTCATGTCTTTGGGACGAGGGATGCATCTCACCCAAGATCAGAGAAAATATACTGGGAGCTGCAGAGTTTGATGACGAGAATGGAAGATGAAGATATCAGACCTGATTTGGATTATAGTCTCCATGATGTGTATGAAGAGAGGGAGTGCATTCAGATTGGACACAGTGAAATGTTGGCAATTTCTTTCGGTCTCATCAGTACACTAGCTGGAACAACCATACGAGTTACTAAGAACCTCCGGGTGTGTCGCACCTGCCATGATTCAGCAAAAGTAATATCCAAGATGGTTGGACGAGAGATCGTACTCAAGGACCCAAATTGTTTCCACCATTTTAAGGATGGAAATTGTTCATGTGGTGGGTTTTGGTGATTTTAGCTGCCTGTAGGAGTGTAGGGATTCTTAAATTGTTGAGGCAAATGATTCGGTAAAGGTTCTGCTTTTAATAGTTGCTATGTAGAACAGACAATGATGATAGTTAGAAACAAAGAAATTGCCATGCATTCATGTCGCCCAGATAATAGAAAAAATAGCTTAATGTATGAGCTCACTTTCTTCCAAATATCTCCAGGAGATCAAAACAAGTACCTCTAACGATGAGCACAAGCCTGTGTAGCCGTTCTATACACGTCTTTGAAGTGTTCTAGTAAGAAACGAAAATCCCAGAATTGTACTAGCAAGAAATCCCGACGTATATGCACTGCCTCAAAACTTTGTTATGTTAACACGGACTAGTTATACGCTAAGTTCAAGTTTCTCTTCTGGTAGGTCTCTTGCGGGGAGGAGCAGTGGCATTTTCTTTCAAAGTCTCATCTGCCTTCTCCTCACTGCTTCTGCTTACTTTACTGGTGGGAGTCTCGACAACCGCACCTCTGTTTGATTTAGGAACAGCAACCTGCAAGTGAGGAAAGCATTTATAGTGTAATGATCATAGTACATTGACATCAGAAACATAATCGGTACAGACAAATGCAAATATGCCACATTTAACAGCATACAACAGGTTCTCTGCCACCAAATAGGATTTTGAAGAGAACTGTCAAAATAATGACCACGATGGATGTAATGACATCAATTGTAATGTTGGGCGATTTTTCTGCTTTCTCGATTAGTTCCTGCATAACAGTGCATGGCGCCATTGGTAACATCTTCTCTAGACTCAATTGAGCAGTGTATTTAAAGTTTTGGAGTTAATCAAAGAAGATCACAGGTCATAAACTTACAATGACCTTAGGCTTGTCTGCATCCAAAAAAGGAAGACCTGCCACCTTGTAGAGAAGCTGGAATATTCTCTTCTGCAAGCATAAGTCCATTAACATTGTAAGCTATGCTGTATATCTCAGATAACTGAAATATAAAGAAGATAGTTACCTGGAAGCTTGAAAATCCAACTGAAAAACCAGCAGCTACATCCTCAGCCCTTTGTTTCTCTTTCTCCACATCAAACTTGGGCTTCCATGTTGTCATCCGGTATGCTTTGGCAACCTTCTCATTGTTAGCTATCAGAATATTGTCAAACAATATGCCACTCTGCATTGTCCATATCTCAATGCCAATGGCAGCAATGTACTCAAAGTCAGGCTTCTCAGTCTCAAAGAAATGAGGGTTTGGGATTTGCCGAGGTCTCCAAACCCCCTTGTATCTATGGTTTTTAACCAGACGCGGGCGCCATTTTCCTCTATAAGCAGGATTCTTCTTCATTTGCCTTTTCCATTTGCCACAACCAGGTGCCAATGAGCACTTGGGGTTAATCTTCTTTGGCGGTTCCCATTCACCATCCTCCTCATCATCCCAATCCTCAGGTTTAGTTGCCTCCGGGTCATCAATCTCATCAGGCTCATCATCCAACCACCCTTCAGGTTTCACAGCCTCCTCATCTTCAATCTCCACAGGCGCATTCTCATCCCAATCATCCGGCTTCACAGCTTTAGGATCCGGAATTTTTGGCCTCTCATCCCACCCTTCCAGCTTCTTATCATTCGGATCAGCAACAGTCCTGGCTGGCACCAATGCAGGCTCAAAATCTTCACCTAAAACAAACCTCACCGCCTTCTTCTCCTCCCCATCCACCAAAATCCTCACTCCACTATCCGATTCCACTACCGCCGTGTACACATGAGACATCTTGTCACCAGGCACAGTTGGAGGATTCCTCACATGATGCTCAACATACTCTCCACTCACAGGGTTCCTGTGCTTAAAAATGAAATGCACCTTGTTCTTCGAACCACATTTATCCGGTCCAAACATAATCGAATAAGTAGAATTCTCACCAAACCATTCCGGTTTCCACTTACCCTCCTGAGGCCCTTCTGTAACCGAACTTCGAACTGAAGCACTATAGTTCTGTTGTTAATCCTCACAGGCTCATCCAGCATTTTCACTGGTGCATATTTTCTAGCTTTCTCAGTCACTAATAGTCCATTGTCATCGTGTCCCTCACTCTTTGAGAGTTTCCACACACCTAAAATCGCATCAATACAAGTTCAGACTTGTGTTTTTCACTAACCTATATGAAAAGATTGAGCAGAGAGTGATGGTGTGGTTTTATCACCTTTGTACTCGTCTTTGGCGGAGACGATCCAGCAACCTTCGAGTGGCTCATCGAACGGCTCGTAGAAGATCTGCAGAAATTATCAATGGTGTGTATTAAAGAACATTCGAGAATGTGAAGGAGGTGAGTATTTAGAGGGAGTGTTGCTTACGGCGTCGACGTCGTCGTTTTGAGAAGAAGAGTGGATCTGAGAGGCGAGGGAGGCTGTGACCAGTAGTAGTAGTAGCAGCAGCAGCCGAAGCTCTGTGATCTTGCGTCTACATTCCATCATTGTTTGAGAGTTTTTTTTTTAAATATTTTTCCAAGGATTCAAATAATGAGAAAGAGAGATATATATAGTTCCACTGAAACAAAGGAAACTATAATTGAGCCCCAGTTCCACCATAGCTTAGAGTCCAATTGATGTAAGCATAATGAAGATTTGACCAATTTGTACCAATGCAGATTATACAGTACTAGGGTTGGGCAGGAAGAAAGGAAATCTGAATTCTGAAAGACTAGTGTTCATCTGGAAAGTACATGAAATTTCTAAGATGTTGCTAGCTTCATGGCCCAACAAAAACAACTAGAGTAGATGAGTAGTTCATATGAGAACTCATGGTCTTCATCTTCAGATCAGCCTGAAAGGCGATGCCTAATCAATCCCCGCCCTTCATCCAACACAAAATTGGCTCGTGTAAAGAGAGCACTGGTAAAGAAGGGAGTGAGATCATAGATTTCATGCTCGTTGGCCTGCACAAAACAAAGTCATTCTGTTAACAAAATGGTAAAAAATATCAAAAGTAAATGTGCCTATTTTGTGTAAAGGAGTTTGGAAATTCAGTGTTTGCAAGCACCTTGTTCAGCAAATCTCCCACTTTTACATCTATATGGGTAAGCCCTAAGGAAGAGCCGGAGACGATTTCTTCAAACTGCAATGCATTCTTTACAAGCTCTTTGAGAAGAAAGAGGAGCAGTTCATTCCTATCCTTCTTGAAAGTGATGTGTCTTTTGAAACTCTGCAGATACACAACAATTTCTTAAAACCAGACATTTGTGGCTGCTCAACTTCAAAAAGATTTACTTAGTAATATATAAAGTGTAATTCAACATAGTTTATTATGGTTACATAGTTGTGATCTTCAAAATATGTATTCAGCTCACATCTACAGATATCATAACAAGGAACTTGATACATATGTGAGCAAACCAGGCTACAAATACATGATAATTTGAAATTGTGTTTTGCGAGTCAGCAGCAGTGTCATGCACAAGAATCTTAAAACGTATAATGTGAAAATCCATTGCTATGAGATTTAGCTAATATCAGAAACTTTCAAAGTGACTTCCATCAAGAATACTACCAGCAGCTCTAGAACAATGTCTAAACACAATGATGGGAATAGAAGAAAAAGGTGTGTTCTTTCGATACCTTTTGTAAAGCCTTCTGCACACCAAACTTTTGGGTTGAGATGAATGAATCGAGTGCAACGCGAATTGCCATGTCCACATCATCTCCAGTTACTTGCTGTCTAAGGTGCATTCTTGCATGTGCTTCAGACATTCGGATCATTGATTCTATGTGCCTTACTGCTATCGGTACTCCTTGTCCATGCTAAACAGGAAAAAAAATAGTAAGTCTCCTTCCCGAAAACACCCAATGCAAAACTCTTGAACAGAAAATCAGAAAGCAAGTACGAGAAAAACTAACCGAAGATTCTCGCCGCAGTTCAGCATAAACATTTGAGAGTTTATCCAAATCAGCATCGTGCAACCTCGGGAATACATTCAACTTAGCATAAGTCAAGTATTTCTTTAGCATATCTTGAGGAAGTATCTGAAAAGAAAGAAGCCCAATGAGAATCAGAGAAAGTAAGTTCTGACAAACTCATAAGCAGCAAAATGAGACAGTAGAGTATATACATCAGGATCTACTGGACTGGTGGAGGCTTGGATCTCTTCTTGAGTCTCGTCTAAGGTTATGTCATCCATGTTAGCTCCCTTGGGTTGCGACTTGAAATGACTTTCAACTACAAACTTTGCAAGCATCTCATCGGTGACAGGGTCAACCACATCCTGCATGTTACCAATGTTCATCATGGTAAAAATAACTGAAGAAACAAACAACCAGACTAGAATAGTGTAAAGATAGGATTTGCTGAATTCTGACCTTAACAACACAAAGGATGTCAAACCGAGATATGATGGGATCTGTCAACTCAACATTTTGTGTAAACGTTTTTGAGGAATCATACCTGGAATACAGACATACAGATTAGAGTCGGTCCTATATCTTCAAGGGAATGGTTAAAAGTGTATCTGGTATTAAAAGGTGGAATCATTTTTATTTCATGTCCAGTTGTTTCATAATTGTATGCAAACATACCTTCCTCCAACAGGGTTTGCCGCTGCTATGACAGAGCAGCGTGCCTGTAGAGAAGTTACAATCCCAGCTTTTGATATGCTAATACTTTGCTGCTCCATTGCTTCATGAATACTCACCCTAAAGGTAGATTAAAAATAAAAATTAATGTTCAGAACTTCAAAAGAAGTTGGAAAGGGGGAAGTGTTGGCTTTCCTATTCACAAATAGGGAAGAAATGAATACCTGTCCTGATCATTCATTTTGTCAAATTCATCAATAAGGCATATTCCCTTGTCAGCTAGAACAAGGGCTCCTCCTTCAAGGGTCCACTCCTTTGTAACAGGATCCTTGTGCACAGCTGCTGTGAGACCAACAGCAGATGCTCCTTTACCAGTGGTATACACGGCCCTCTGCCCAGTCTTTTCAACATACCTAATATCAGAAAATAAAAAAAATCAGCTATATGTTCACCTTTATCCATCAAAATCACTTTCAGTCATAATTGTAGCTCTTACTTAAGAAACTGTGATTTTGCTGTGCCTGGATCACCTAGGAGAAGTACATTTATATCTCCACGCAGTCGGTGCTTTCCCTCAACATTTTTCTCTTGGCCTCCAAACATGGCAAGCGCTATTGCAGTCTTTATGTCCTCATGGCCATAGATAGATGGAGCAATAGACTTGACAATCTGTTGGATCATAATATTCTAAGTTAACTTCATTACTATAAACAAAAGATACGAAAAAAGAGAATCTTGATAACTGACCCTTTCTCCGATCCTTGGGTCTTTGGATAACATTTCAATCTGTTCTTTGTCCTCCTGAGTAAGTTTGTATGCAGAAAAGAGATCTTGCTTCTTTGTGATATAATTAGCTTCAACAACTGTAGCAAATACAGGAAACCCATTCTTTGTATTCAAAGACAAGTCAAAGTTATTTGAATAAATACCAGTGACCTCCTGCAAGTTAAATTTGACAGAACAAATATATCAATAGGCATTCACTAAAACACAAAACAAGCAAAATCAGGAAGACTGAGATAATGATCTTACAATCTCTTCCCCAGGACGTGCACAATCAATTAGATCATTCAATAGTATTACTTCCTTGTATCTCGGAAGCCGACCTGCAGGCACTATTCCTGGGCTCTCCTGGAGCGAAAGCTTTTGATAATTCCTGTATATTGTCTGAAAGGGAAACAAACGGAATCTATTTTCCCATCTTTATTGCAACTTCAAAGTTGAATTTCTTTCTTCTCTTCAAAAAATTTCAGCAAAAAAAAAAATACTAGAGAACAAGTATGTTTGTACATCATTTACCTGCTCAATATTGACAGTAAATGGTCCTTTTGAACTGCATTCAGGACAGGAACCAACTTTAACTTCTGAATAAGAGTTCTGAAAGAATGGCCCCAAGACTGCTTGGCATTTATTGCAATCATACTTCACCTGTTGCAACTGAGGAAACACCCCAGAGCGTCGTGTCACAACCCCTCCAATTCGAATCATGGTGTTCAAATGGATCTGCCTGCACATTGTCGTAGCAAGGTGAAAACAAGCTACAAAGGAAATGGAATTAAAATAGGTTTCCACAGAAATGCATCTTCACCATACCTAATGTTGCGAATCTGATCATAGACGGGCAAGTTGGTTATGCGAACATATATCTTTTGATGGATAAGTTTATAATTAGGGTGTAAACTAAACACAACGTTCTTCGCAACATCTTCCATGACTTCCAGGACAGACTGGGGCGCATCAGCTAGCCAAATGGCAATGTTGGGATGAACATAGATAAATTGCTTGTAATCGATCTCCAGACTGCATTTATTCGCTGCAATCCAACACTGAGTTTGTTAATATATATGAATGTGATTTTTTGTGTAGCTCACACAACCCAACAGGATAAAAGGCAGAAAGGACAATTTACAGGAAAAAAAGCAAGGCAGTTAGCAGAAAGGAATTAAGCATTTACCTAACACCATCTCATTGATGAGGCGCACATATTCAATGTCACCATGATCATTCCTTTGATTTGTATAGGTGAGTAGAAACTCTTTGAATTTCTTGGCAATAAATCTTCGTACTTCATCTCTAGTAACCCAATCTCGGAGTGTTCCCTGAACACGATACATGTCAAACCCATCTTCGTCTTCATCGTCCTACACAAAAAGACACAACGATGGTTATGAGAATTCCAATATGAGACAGGCCAACACTTGACAATATATTTGGTTTATGTAAACAAAGTGGTATACCTCATATTGATCATCAGTCTGATCAGTCATGGGAACATCCTCTCTGGATTGTCCCGGCTGTGATCTTCCCGGTGAACTCAGCATTCCATCATTAGCGTCTGCACTTCTCGGAGGCCTGAAATCAGCTCTCGCTCTCTTCGAAGGTCTATAGTTGTCCTCATCAGTATCTGCAACATTACATTAACAACATCAACACCACCAACAATTAACAAAAATTCTCATTCATTTCCTATAAATCTCCAACATTTCATCTAACACCATCATCACTGCCATATCCTAATACCTGCCACGTCACTTCAACATCATCTATTCCATTCCTATATACCTAATTGTGCTCCAAACCCTAAAATTAAAGCAATTAAAGCAACCTAGAGAGTACCTTGGTCATGAAGAAGATGAGGTAGCTTGCGAGACCCCGGTACACCGTCCCGTTTGTCGAGCTCGAGCTCGGCGGCGCGTCGATCCGCTATGATCTGATCCAAATCCCTCTCGTCCTCCGCCGAGTCATCCAATCCTTGTGACTCGTACTGGTCCATCTCCTCCATTCTCCGATAATCACTGCACCAATTTTCATCCACACATTCCTCTCATCAAAATCAAAATCAAAATCAAAATCACAACGAATCAAATCATGAGTTTCAAAAAACAAAATAAATTTGAGAGCGACTTACTCCATGTAGTTTCCTTCTAAGAGATCTTCACCCTCGGGCTCTTCCTCGGCGAAGAGATCGTCTTCCACGTCATCCTGGAGGACGTGGGGGTCCACATCGGCCTCGTCGCCGGAGGAGGAGAAGTTCTCGGAGGTGCGGCTAGTGTGGGGGAGCTGATCGGTGTTGAATCCTGCTGACGTAGGCGAGTCGGGAGTCGACGGCGGGTGGTCTGCCATCTCTGATTTTGTTTTGGGGGGGGGGGGGCTCTTAGTTTTTTCACTGTAAATGAAAACCGGCGGAGACTATATATTTTAGTGAGAGAGAAAGAGTTTGGGGAATTAGGGCTTTTAAGGGTTAGCACATTTTGGCGGGAAGGTTTCCCGCTATATTCTATCTCACGTGGGGATAACACTTTAATTGGTTGGACCACACCATATCCGATATGACCCGAATGGATTGGGCCTAGGCCTGGGCCTTACTTTGGATCGGTAACGATTTTCTACGTTGGGTCAAGTTTGTTTAAGGAATACCCGCCTTTTGGCGACATATGGAACGCGCGCTTTTAAAAACGAGGGGAGCGCTTGGTACCATTACCCCACCTTGGCGCTTCTTTATCCACGCGCGCGCGTATCGTGATATTATATTTAGTGCCTTTTGGCGTCGACTACATGCGCTCTTCTTATTAGGGGCCCGCACATCGTTTTTGGCGCCTCTCTTACACGCGCGCATACAGTACGATATTACACTAATTTATTTATTTTTTGAAATATTACACTAATTTTTTTGAAGCTCACAACTTCACGAGTCACTATTATTGTATGGGAATGTGAATATGTGACTGAGAACTTCAAAGGTAAAGGTAAGATTCCTACGCATCGGAACTTTCCAACCTATACATGATCTAATTTTACAACACTCGAATAGTCAATGTCAATATACTTATGCATATATGTTTGGCTCGATTTTTTTCTAGCGAGTAGATGGGTATTGATTTTAGGTAAACCAAAAAATGTCTCTTTTATACATGCTTGGCGTGCTACTGTCTAAGGCAGAACGTTGATATGCATTGCGCTGCTACTGAACTTCTAAGAAGCGATTGAAGCGAGGAGAGCACCATGATGAGTTCTTTTTGCCCAAGTGACTTAGGACTTGGGTTCGTGTCTCGCTGCTAAACCACGAAAATCGATACCTCATAGCTTCTTCGGTGCAATGTAGAGCAATCTTCTTGGCAAGTGTTGAGAACACTGATTTGTGACTTCTTTGACCGCCAGAATCTTCACGCTCCTTCGGGTGAAACCTTCTTTGATCGTCATCGTCTGACAATAGGGGATCTTCAAATCCATCATGCTTCATCAGGTGAGAATTCTGGATACGACATCGTCGGTTCTCTCGCGAGGAGAGTTGTGTTTGTATGATTGTAGAAGTCTGCGACTATAGAAGTGCTTTTTGATCTGGTCATGAAGCCTCTCTTTATAGTGATTGCTCAAGCATATCTCTCGCTGAAAAGAGTAAGGAATCAGAATCCTTAAAGGACTCTAAATACTAGATTCGCTAGGTTTCATTCTTTCCTGCTCAGTAAGGTATACAACAAGATAATCTCGATTTTTTTTTCAAACTAGAGCTTATTAAGCATGCCTGGCCTAATAAAATATTATTTTATGATCCAAACATAGCCTCTAGGCCTCGAGACTAGGCCCAAGAGAAGAGGCCTTATTAAAACGCTATATCATTTCGAACTATAAAGTAACTTTGGCAAAGACAACTTTATTCTCCAACCAATCTCCTGCGAGACTACAATTCTTGCGAGACAAACCACTCAACCTGACTTTTGGATTATTGGACCCTCCCGCCAATAGAATTGTCACTTCAAGTCTGTTACAGAAGAACTTACTGCTCTTTTCGGCTTAGCTTAATCTGATGCAGGATGTAATTCCCGATGAGCTTCATCCCGAGGTGAACTTTTCGGTCAACCCGCCCTTTAAAAGGGAAGTTGATACTGACGAAGTAGCTGGAAGCAACCCAAGCGGGAAAGCGGCATATGGAGGAAGATCAACGAGGAAACCACCAGCGAGTGGAATTCAGGCGAAAGATAACTGAGTGAGAGAAAACTAAGCGAGAGACACCCAGGCGAAGGAAACTCCTTGGCGAGAGACACCCAGACAGGCGAGGCCAGGCGAATGACGACTCTCACCTATGTTCTTGACGTCTAAGGTGGATCTGGTCACAATCAGAGCAATCCTTAAAGGATTTCCCGATACTCAAGCACCATAAATGGTTCAATTCGGGCTCCTCCACTCCATCCTTTCCAACGAGTAAAGCCTAGCGAGGAAAGCGAAAACCCCCTTCATGTTGTGATTTGATAACGGAGACGTCTGCAAGTCCCACTGAGCAGGCTACTTCAAAGACATTTGATTTGTACCTCACGTTGAGACCACTAGGGTAATGGGAACTTGTATAACTCATGAGAATTATACCAAATTTTGGCCACAAGTGATGGCATTTACGGTAATATTTACAATGAGGGATCTTCGGGTGAAACCTCTTTTGATCATCGTCGTTTGACAATGAGGGATCTTCGAATCCATCACTCTTTCGAGTGAAAATTCTAAATATGCCATTGTCGGTTCTCTCACGAGGAGAGTTGTGTTTGTGTGACTATAAAAGTTTGTGACTGTAGAAGTGTCTTTTATCTGATCATGAAGCCTCTATTTATAGTGATTGCTCAAGCATATCTCTTGATGAAAAGAGAAAGGAATCGGAATCCTTAAAGATCTCTAAATACAAGATTCACTATATTTCATTATTTCTTGCTCAACAAGGTATACAACAAGATAATCTTGATTTTCTTCCCAAACTAAATTTATTAAGCTTGTCGCTAGAATCAGCCTAATAAAATATTATTTGATGTTCCAAACATGTGCTACATCGTTCCCTTTGGTAACTTTTTATATTTTAACACGACCTCTTGTAGGAGTCACATTATTACCATGTGTTATAGACTGATAGTTTCTTCTCCCATCTAGTTACTCCACTTGTAAGCAATCATATGAAGCACTGGTCGCCTCTCTGGCCCCTATATCAGGTCCCATGTTGGATCTTGATCAGTTTTGAGGGTCCCAATTGTCCGAAGATTGGAACATAAACATTTATAGGCAGGACACGTATCATTTTCGTATGAGCTAGAGTTCTAATTTTTAGACATAGAGATCTGTCACTTGAAGAAGTTAAGTATTGGAAACTCATACCAATACCAACGTTTATTCATTTCAAAACTATACATTAGTAGTACGTACGTAGTAGATAGCAGCTTTACGCTACAGCCGTGTATAAAAATTACAAGGCAACAAATCTGAAAGAGAAAAAGAAGAACAAAAAATAGAAACAAACCCCACACACCGGAAGCCAGTAGTTTCAGTGATCGAAATACATAGTTTCTGAAACCGGCCGGGCCGGTTTATCTGCATGATGAGGCATAACAAAGTTGGTTGCTCGAGTACGTACTAAAACATATAGTAGATCTTAGGTGCCTCTAGCGAGCATGTCTTTGTATCTCTTGAATGACTCAAGCTTCTGCAAACGGATCTGCTTATGAAACCTGGTGATGAACAAGTCCGCAACTTGGTCTATCTCGTCTTCAAGCTTGAAATCCTGACCTTCTTCCTCCTTGGAGTTCTTGACCAGATCAACCACAGACCCACCGGCCTTAATGTCATCAAAGTTTTCGTCTTCGTCGAAAAGACAGTGCCTCAGATCCGGGTACTTATCATTGTCATCCTCCTCTTCCTCCTCCTCGTACTCCACGGCGTGCATGTGGCTCGAACCGGCCGTATGCGAGTACTCGTTGGCAATGGCATTGTAGAGCACAATGGCCCTATTTTCGTCTCCCTCGTCGTCTCTGTTATGGTTGCCGAGGAGGTTGTGGATCTTGGTGGACACATTGCCCATCAAGACCTTCTTGTTCTTCAGCAAGGAGAACATAATGAGGCGAGCCTTGGCAGCGCTGGTTTTGTTCTTGATCGCCATTGTCTTGGCTTTGGCTATTGAGCTGAGTAAGGTGATGATCTGCTTCAAGAAAACCGAAGCCTTCTTCATGGTTTCTAATTAACTCGACTAGTTTACAGAAATTAATGGAAGCTTGATTTGGAATACAAAACAGGAAGTTATGAACAAACTCGATATGAATAGGGTTATTAGAGTATTATGAGCAATGGAAGCTTTGCATGAAGGACTATAAGAGGGTTTGGGGGCTTTATATAGCAAAAGCAAAAGCAGATGTGTTTTGGATTTTTTGGTTTTTGTTCAAGTGGGGGCGAAAGTGCTCTAGTGAAATTAAAGCAAACAATTATGTAATTAGAGACGGAAGCTTCTTTCTTAGCACAGTGCACATGCCCCTTCATCTTTATTCCGATCAATCCTCGCCGTACACGACTCCAGGACAAACCCTAAAAAAGCGTATGTGGTGGTCAAATGTGTAGGGTTACTAGTCGAAAAGACGAATGTGTCCTTGGATAATGGCCTGTAGGTGTGTGGTAAAGCTAGCAGGGTTTCTATTCTCTGGGTAGGGGGCGCATTATTTGATCTTACCTTTGCCATTAAGGAAAGGTGTTAAAAAGGAAATTGGACTGTTGGCCGGTGAAAATATCGAAACCAGTAGTAGTGAATAGTGAATTTGAACAACACCAAAAAATAGGTGACAAATTCTTTGCCAATGCACTAAGCTAGGTATAGGTTTCCTACAGATGAAATCTTTGTTAGATATAGTACTCATGTGCATCCCTAATTATTCATGTAGAATATTGTGCATACCCTTGTTCTTTGTTAGCTTGGTCACTCATCTTTTTATTTGTGCCTTTATAATATAATAACTTTGATCGTTTAGTAATTTGTTTAGCCGCGCCATTTGATCGTATATACAACTTTTATTCGTCTTCTTTATAGCAATTAGGTACGTAGCTAGTGAATTGAAAATGATTCTGATCCATAAGATCGATCATGGCGTCACATTAATCGATCAACTTTCCCATGTTTATAGTACGTGTTCTAGTTTTAGATGCATGCATTCCATTATTTCCATGCATGACATCTATATATATTGGTCACCTTTCACAACCATCACATTCACGAAAAGAATTCAGAGGTGCCAAAAGAGCACCACATACGAGTCCAATTAGATCATGTTTGATGATACTGTTTGCCACGTACATTCTAGCATTCTAGGATTTCTAGCTAACTATATGAATATGGTGTCACCTCTTTATAGAATAGACTAGATCGATTAGCTGAGCTCCTTTTCTATATATCTTCTTTAGTTGGGGATTTTATTTCAGATCTTGCTTGCATATGTAGTCAGTAGTTTGCATCCCATTCAATCAGAGATCTAAAAATTAAGAAAGACATGCATGAAACTGTGTGGCACTGTTGTGAACCTAGCGTTTAGATCCAGCGGGAAATAATGGAAGGTAAAATATATACAAAAGTTCCAAGCTAGCAAGGCTTTTCTACTTTACTAAGGAAAAGACAGAAGAACGAGGAAGCTTTCTGGTTGTCACTCATATTATAGGCTCCAAAGTAAATCCCTTGCTTTGATATTTTTATTTTCCTATAAACTACCGGCCACTAGTTAATTTCTTTTGGTAAAGATGAAATTTAATTTGGAACATCTCCCTTGGTTTTCCCTGTGATTTGCTACAGTTGGATTGGAGACATACGGTGTGTTTTGAGACAATTGACTGCACTATAAGGAAAATGGTCTTTCATGACATGCGATATGCCTCGTAAATATATATTTACGACACACATTTTTGTGTTAGTTTTTCTCAACACCAAATGAGCTTTACACTTCTAAACACATTAAAGAACTTAAGTCTCACTGTTCTAACTCAAACAAGACAGATTAATATAAATGAGTCCAAATATAAAGAAGCACGTATCAGTTCATAAGTCGATTTTAATTAGTTGATTTCTTTCTTATCCAATGCAATAGCAAGGTTCAAAATGATAAAGTGGTCCTGGAAAATCAAGAGACACAAGCTGTTAAACTTTAACCACACTGAATGAATGAGGTACTAAATGTATCAATATACTAAGTTCATTAATCAATGTCATCAAATTTAGTTAGAAAGTGAGGTAGTAATATTTGAGAAAAACAACTCAAAGCATAAACTCACTTTCCTGAACAATTTGAACAATTAAGTTAGCACCCCGATAACCAAAACAAATATACCACTCAAGGGAGCAAAAGCAACCACTTGGACACACCACAATGTGGCATTACACATCTGGAAATAACTCAAACTGCAAAATATTATTTTCTGATGTAGAGGTTAACCATAGAAGATGACATATAGCCTTGTTTAACAGCTTAATATCAAGAAAATGACCTTCATATAATTTCATTAAGAGTAAATCGATTTCAATGACAATCAAACTAGTCACGCCCTCACACTTATCAATCATCCTCTGCCCTAAAAAAATAACAACACTAATCAAATTATGTAGTTTAGAGCATGACATCCATCGATTTGGGCAGTAACCATGGCATCAAACTGATCAAGCCAGCTAAAACAGTAACAATTTCCCTCTAACACTAAAATAGCCCCAAACTTTAAATCACCAATCTGTTACAGACTTTGCCAGCTAAAACAGTAACAATTTCACTCTAACACTAAATTGAAGCAATGACATTCAAGCCAGCCACACTCTAATACTTAAGTTTTAACTTTGAATTCACACTGATCAAGCTAGCTAAAACTTTAGACTAACACTTTCCACTAAACTCGAACCATAATAATCATATACACTAGTTCATGCTCAACTAGTGCTCTATGCGCAGATCTAAACATTGAATTACTAATTCCTTAAGCAAGATCAGATAGATATAATCGATAATGTTCTAGAATTACAATTAATCAAAGACGAAATTGAATTTGATTTCGGAAACAAGCTAACCTTTGAGGATTCATGTATCACACCCAATTCGTTTGATGCTTCGTTGATGTTCGAAAATTACAACTGCTGTGAAACGATTTGAAGTTGTTGACCTCAGTCGTCGGTACTTCCATATCTGCATGCGGCTCACCCAATACCAACGTCGTCACAGCTTCAAACGTCGTCGCTGACTTCAATTTGATAACCTCGAGCTCTGAAAATCCTGAATTGGAGTGATTAAGTAGAGTTAGGATGTGATTTGGACATCGAGATCGCACAGGGCTTATCGTACGGAGAAGAATCGGAGCAGAGAGTGATGGTGATGCTCTTGATTTTTTCTGATGGTGCAGTGGCGGTGGTGAAATCTAGGGTTCTGGAGAGGGTGTTCTATTTGATTTGGACAAAAGAGTATAAATGGCAAAGAAATATTTGAAAAGTTCATTTATGTGCGTGAAATAAATTTAGTTCAACACCCTATTCCGGCGTGTTTCTAGAGCATGTCGTAGACTACAATATTTCTACGTATGCTCAATTGTTAAAGAGCTCAACCCTTTTTACAACGTGTTTTAAGAGGACGTCGTAAATTATTTTTAATATTGTGTAGATTTTAATTTTTTCTCTCTCTCAAATTTATAAATTATTTATTAAAATATAGAATTTTACTTACGGCATGAATTCAAAGTAAGTTGTAAACAGAATTTTTTTATACAATATACTATTTATGGTGTGTATTAAAAGTGTGTCGTAAATCTTTTACAACATGCTTTTTATGTGTGTTGTAAATATGGTCAGTTACGACATATTTTGAATGTGTGTCATAAAAAAGTACAGTTAATCAATCGATTCCTTGTAAACTACTAATTTGTAATAAATTTCTACTGTTCACCTCAAAAAATTAAAAAAGTGACACAAAACTACGTACGTACGAACTTTTAACTTTTGTTAGATCTATTAGCGTTACTAAACAAAAATGACCGATTGCATCAAAGTCTTAGTCGATATTGTCTTGATTGGTATTTGGAATTCTGATAATAGACAATTACATATAAGGTCATTTAGAGACCCTACTTTACACATAAGGTTATTTAAACTTTTTATCATAATTAATGTCACTTTCTTTAATTCATATTTTCTGTCTTTCCAATTTTGCCCTTTTATATTTATTTTGAAGATCATTTATATTTTTATCTTAATTAAGGCCATTTTTTATCCATATTTTCTGTCTTTCAAATTTTGCCTCTTTATATTAACTTTAAAGGTCATTTTATATTTTTTATCCTAATTAAGGCCACTTTTTTTATCCATATTTTTTTTATGCATAAAGTTCCAGTAAAGTAGTATTATCCAACAACTAGAGTAGTATTTTCTGAAAACTACAGTAGTATTTTCAACGAAGTTTTAGTTAGAATGCATAAAGTCCCAGTAGAGTAGTATTATCCAACAACTAGAGTAGTACTTTCTGAAAACTACAGTAGTATTTTCAACAAAGTTTTAGTTAAAATGCATAAGTCCCAGTAGAGTAGTACTATCCAACAACTAGAGTAGTATTTTCTAAAAACTACAATAGTACATTCAACAAATTGTTGTAGTGCTTTTCATGAAACTGTCAAATGGTGTTTTTTGCAACGTCTTCACTGTTTTTGGAGGCAATTTTTTATGAAGTTCACCCATGATATTGCAGAAGCCTCTCAATGACGATCTTATTTGGACCTTGGGTTTTTTAGGGTCCTCCATTTGTGCAATTTCTGCAAAACAATAAGACAGACCATCAAAACACTACATACCACTTACATAAATTCTATATACTACTCACAGACAGCAATACACACTACTCACAGACAGCACTACACACTACACACAACAGGTCTACACACTACTCACAGACAGCAGTGCACACTACTCAGGACAGCAGTACAAACTAGTTCAGAGCAAACAACAAACTACTCATGATAGCACTACACACTACACACAACAGGTCTACACACTACTCACAGACAGCAGTGCACACTACTCAGGACAACAGTACAAACTAGTTCAGAGCAAACAACAAACTACTCAGGACAGCACTACACACTACACACAACAGGTCTACACACTACTCACAGACAGCAGTGCACACTACTCAGGACAACAGTACAAACTAGTTCAGAGTAAACAACAAACTACTCAGGACAACACTACACACTACACACAACAAGTCTACACACTACTCATAGACAAAAGTACAACCAAAGCACACTACAGTCTGTACATACTACTACAGAGTAACATATGTACTACCACAGATTATTATAGATACTACTACGTACGTAACAACCAAAACACAACAACTTTTGCGTAACAACCCAATCAAACCAAATCAAACACTACCACAGACTATGCTCCAACAGAGAGAGAGAGAGAGAGAGAGAGAGAGAGAGAGAGAGAGAGAGAGAGAGAGAGAGAGAGAGAGAGAGAGAGAGAGAGAGAAAGAGAGAGAGAGAGGGGTTGCGGACTCCTTGAGAGTCTTGAGGCGAGCCACAACCTCGGCCCTCCTCTCCACCATATCTAATCAAATCAAATCAATTCAAATGCAGACAATTAATCAACCCTAAATATACAGATTGATGATATGATGAATTCGAATTGATTAAGGTCGTGTTGTGTTGGTACCTTGGGGGACGTCTTCGGTGTGATAGAGAGACTTGTGGATGTCCATGGCGTAATCAACCATGTTTGTGTTGCTGAGGAGCTCGATCTTGGACTTGAGGATCTGCTCATCAGGGTAGAGTTGCCTCTCCTGAAGAAACTCCATTAAAGGGAAAACAAGGTGTCTGTCAAGGTTGGGCGCGATGCGCGGGGTAAGGTCATGCTCAGCCATGGCCGCCGCTAACTGAGGTAAAGAGAGATGAAAAAGATATTTTTGGTCTGAAATCAGAGAGAGAGAGAGAGAGAGAGCAGGTTCATATAGATGGTATTAAACGTAAATAAATTGAATGTAAGAGTTTTTTTGTTAAATCAGGTGAGCTTATTTGAGTTAAAAATACCATATGACCTTATACATAAATAATCTTATGTAAATAACCTTATGTATAATTTACCCTTCTGATAATTAGAATTGGTCAATACCAAATGCAAAACGCCAAAAAGAAATAACAGTCGAGCATGGACTATCGAGAAATCGAGTACCGTACTCCATGTCCCTTTGATGTTACACTTTCTTTAATTAGTCATCCCCACTCACATATGCCATTAACACTTGGCTAACACAGCTTAATCAAAAGGATTAACTACACTATTGTCATTATATACAAACTACTACTTTAATTATATATGCTCTTGGTTAGGTCTCAAACTCTTACCTTCCTCAGTCGACGATTGTTCCAGTTCGCAACAGATCTGGATTTCTTCAACTTGGAAAGTCATTTTGATGGTTAAGTGAGGATGGGACAACGATGAGAGTGTGTGTATATATATATATATTTATATATATATATATATTTATATATATATATATATATCACCGTAATACATGGCTATTATTTCAGAGACGTGTGCAGTATGATCAAGTGTGGCGAGTCAACATTTTGATCGTTGTTATAAGAAATGTAAGAAAAAATACAGATTTATGTGGTTCACTAATAATATGTTAGTTACATTCACGGGTAGAAGAGAACAGTTTTATTAATTCTTGAGGAAAACAAATTACAGATTATAGAATACCACATTTAGGTTAATAACCTAGCGAGTATATATATACTCTCGTATGCTGGCAGTTCATACCTGATTCAAGGCATATTCTAACAAATCTCTACCTTGACTTGAATCCTCTCACAAATAAACAGATGCACCATAATGTTGCTAGATGTACGATCATCTCCTCTGCCTCAGATATTGCCCCCAAAGGGCAACTAACAGATTCTAACATTTAGCAAGTACAAACAAAGTTGGAACTTGCTATGTGGAACTGACTTGGTGAACATGTCAACTGAATTATCAGCAGTACCAACTTTGTTCACCTTAATTCTCTTCTCACTTCTCATAAAACTATACCTGACATCGATGTGCTTAGTCCTTTCATGATGAACTTGATCCTTAGCTAAACAAATTGCACTCAGACTATCACAGTACACTATAACCTGATCGTGATGTATACCCAAATCACTAACCAGTTCTTTCAACCAGATTCCCTCTTTGGCTGCTTCTGTCAATGTCATGTACTCTGCTTCTGTAGTAGACAAAGTCACTGTAGGTTGCAAAGTAGCTTTCCAACTAAAAACATAACCACAAAGAGTGAAAACATAACCAGTTATAGATCTTCTACTGTCAACATCTCCAGCATAATCAGAATCTGAATAACCTATTATTAAACATTGTGTATCACCTTCATAAATGAGACCAACATCAAACGTACCTTTAAGATAACTAAAAATCCTTTTCATAGCTTGCCAATACTCATTGCCATGCTCACCCATAAACCTATTAACAACATTGACAACATGTGCAAGATCAGGTCTAGTGCAGACAATAACATACATCAAACTTCCCACTACACTAGCATAGAGAACTCGAGACATGTACTCATTCTCCTCAGCAGATTTAGGTGCAAACGCAGTAGACAAATGAATGTTTGCAGCACTTGGAGTATCTATGGGTTTTGCTGTAGACATGCCAAATCTCAACAATATCTTCTGAATATAATCCTTTTGTGATAAGAAAAGCCTATTTTGACTTCTATCTCTGTAAATCTCTATTTCCATAATTTTTCGAGCTGCAACCAAATCCTTCATCTCAAACTCAACATTAAGAAGACCCTTCAACTTCTGAATATCTGACTTGTTTTCTGCAGCTATCAATATATCATCTACATAGAAGACCAGATAAATGAAAGAACTATTTGTTACCTTGTTGTAGTAGACACAACAATCATACAGACTCCTTGTGTAGCCAATCTCTATCATATGACTATCAAACCTCTTGTACCACTGCCTCGGTGACTATTTTAGTCCATAGAAAAATTTCTTCAACTTGAAAACATAATCTTCTTTTCCAGGAACTTGGAAACCCTCTAGCTGAGTCATGTATATCTCCTCCTCCAACTCTCTATGTAGAAAAGTTGTCTTCACATCTAGTTGTTCGAGCTCCAGATTCTGATATGCAACTATGGCTAGCAGCACCCTGATAGAAGTATGTCTGACCACTGGTGAGAAAATCTCATTGTAGTCTACACCTTCTTTTTGATGAAACCCTCTTACAACTACTCGAGCTTTATACTTGATACCCTTAGCAGGTGACAACCCTTCCTTCTTCTTGAAAACCCATTTGCAAGTGATAACTTTTCTCTCCTGAGGTCGTTCGGCCAATTCCCAAGTTTGGTTCTTGTGAAGTGACACCATCTCATCTCCCATTGCAGCAAGCCATTGGGTAGACTCATTACATGTAATTGCTTCCTTGTAGGTGGATCGCTCGTGAGGATCTACCTCTTTAGCAACCTGTAGTGCATAAGCCACCATGTCCTCAAAACCATACCCCATGGGAGACTTCCCAAAATTTGCTCTCCTAGGTCGATCAAGAGCCAAACTGTGCTGGTTAACAACTAGTGGCTCTCTTTTTTAATGTTAATGTTGATGTTGTTCTTCTTGTTGTGATTCACTCTCATCTTGAGTGTCTTGCTGCTCCACCTGTTTCTCAACACTACCATTTTCTGATACAACAATAGACTTCACAGAAAGGTTAAACATAGAATTTTCATCAAAGACTACGTTTCTACTAAGTATAACCCTTCTTTCGGATGGAGACCAGATTCTGTACCCTTTAACCCCATCCCCATAGCCTACAAAATACCCTCTTTTTAGCTCTTGGTTATAATTTACCATCACTTACATGATAATAAACAGTACAACCAAATCTTTCAGATTTGAGTAATCAGCAGACTTATTAGACCACACCTCATAAGGGGTTTTGAGATGTATACCTATGTGAGGTCTATGATTTATCAAATAACATGTTGTACTAACCGCTTCTGCCCAGAACCTTCTTTCTAGTCCAGCATTAGAGAGCATGCACCTAACTCTCTCCATAAGTGTCTAATTCGTACGTTATACCACACCATTTTGCTGCGGTGTGTCTCTGATTGTATGATGTCTAGCAATCCCTTCATTATTTCAGAACTCATTAAAATCAGACCAACAAAATTCCAGACCATTATCAGTTCGTAGCCTTTTAATCTTTTTCCCTGTTTGATTTTCAACTAACTCCTTCCACTGCTTGAAATTCTGAAAAACGTCACTTTTATGCTTCATCATAATCACCCAAGTCATTCTTGAGAAATCATCAATCATTGATACAAAGTTTCTGTGACCTCCTAAAGACTCAACGCGAGAAGGACCCCAACAGTCAGAATGAATGTAATCAAGTGTGTCTTTTGTTCACAAAATCAGTATTTCCTGAAGACACAATGTTTACAAAATCCAAGGTCTTTGACCTTGTGGCCACCAAGAAGATCCATTTTTGACAGAATTTGCATCCCTCTTTCGCTCATATGACCGAGTCTCATGTGCTATAACTTGGTCATATCATCCTTGTGAACCTCTGATGATGCAACAACAGTAAAACCTGACAACGTAGAACCTTGCAGAATATACAAAGTACCCCACTTAACACATTTCAGAACCACAATAGAATCATTGCAAACACGTAGAACTTCACCTTCACCTTTGAAACTGAACCCCTTATTGTCCAAATAGCTCAGTGATATCAGATTCTTTGACAAGCGTGGAATATGCCTAACATCGTTCAATGTACAGAATTTACCATCATGTGTCCGTATTTTAATCGAGCATATTCCAACCACATTGCAGACAAAACTGTTAGCCATAGAAATATTGCCTCCATTTACCTGCTCATAGTTAGTGAACCACTCCCTACGCGGACATATATGATAAGACTCCCCGAAATCTAAAATTCACACATCAATGTGATGTGTATGTTCATCAGCAATTAGGGCAGTACCCTCTTCCGAATTGGTGTCATCTTCTGCTACAGCAGCAGTACCTGATGGTTTCTCCTGCTGCTTCTTCTTTGGACATTCCCATTTCCAATGTCCATTCTCTTTACACTAATTACAAACATCGTTGGGTTTAGGACCCTTAGAACCTGGTTTCTTGAATTTTTTCTTCTTCGAGTTTCCATGTCCCTTACTTCCACTGGCTTCTAACCCAGCAACCTGATTATCTGTACTTGTACCAATAACTCTCTGGTATGAATAGATGATCTAACCTCCTCCAGAGTCACAGTATCTCTCCCAACAATAAAAGATTGCACAAAATTCTCATACGATAATGGTAAAGATACCAACATAATTAAGGCAGCATCCTCATCCTCGATTTTGACATCAATATTATGCAACTCTAATAGAATTGTGTTTAACTTATCTAAGTGATCTCTTAGAGGCACACCTTCTTGCATTCACAGACTAAACAGACGTTGCTTTAGAACCACTTGTCGGTTAACGACTTCGTCATGTATAGACTCTCAAGCTTCAACCACAGACCGGATGCAGTTTCCTCCTCCGCGATCTTGGTGATGATATCGTCTGCAAGACATAACATAATTGTCAAGTGTGCCTTCTCTCCAGACTGGCCATCTCAGTGATTTCGGGATACCCTGCCTTCTTCTTCGTTAGCGACACCCACAACTTTTGTTGCTTTAACAAGGCTCGCATCTTGATCTGCCATAAACTGAAACTGTTCCTCCCCATGAATTTGTCGATCTTCATATTCAAACCAGACATCTTGATTTGGCTCTGACGCAAATTTGTTATAACAAGTCTAAGAAAGAACACATATTTACGTGGTTCACTAACAATATGTTAGCTAGGTCCACAAACAGAGGAGAACAAAGTTAAGAGTCACGAGCAGCAACATTAACTTATAAAAGAAATTAGGCTTGCACTAGATAGGATTACACAGTATTTCATGATGATAATCCAAAATGATAAGGCTTTATAGTGCTTACAGTATTTACAACCCAGCCTCCACATCCCAAAATGTGAATCATAATATAAACCATGCTTAGTTTATAGGAGTATGATAATATAGCACATGCTAGAGCTATTAGTGCTGAATTGCTAATACAAATAATACAATCCAGCTAATTAAACTGATCACATGAGTAAAGCTCAGTAGCACCTGGCATTGGTAGTAGTTTCTGGATCTCCAGCTTGAACAAGACTATGAGATCTCCATTGATCATTGTAATCAATTATCCAAAATTGTCCAACTCCTGCAGGGTTTCCACAGAAGCTGCAACCATGATTTGTGAACTCTGATGGATGCCAATGCATCCCCGGAGGCTGCACAAACGGCGAGAATGGTTGACTAGGATGAAAATGATGATGATGGTTATGATGACGATCATACGCAGAAGGCAAAAATGGCATGTAGAGATTTGGAGAAGGGATTGGAATTGTTGGCATAGGAGTAGAAACATCAGCTAGTGAAGGATATAACATGTCCCGGGAGAGGTTTTCTAGTTCTAAAGTGGGGTAAAGAGATTGAACTCCAACTTTGTCACTAGGATCAGCAACACTGGTTTTTCCAGATACTGATGAATCAGGACTACTTCCATTGTTGATGTTCTTCCCAACTACAGAGTATGAAAAATCCAAGACTCCATTAGACTTACCATCACCACCCTTGACTTGATAGCTCATAAACCTGACTGCTCCATTGTACTCCTCAACCAACTCCTTCAAGGTTACCTGCGCTATGCCTAAGCTCTTCCCCAAAATGACACCATCATTGCGCAACTCCAACTTGATAAACCAAAGATCCCATTGATCAGAAATCGACGAGATGGCTTTGGTGTCGAAGCTCATCGTGTGATTCCATTCCGGGTTCCCATCTCCATCTCTGTCCACTGAGGTCTTCTGGAGCTGCTGTACAGGTTCTTGCTCTTTCTTCATTTCATCACTGAAGATGGAGACCACAGCGTAAACCGAAAGCTTCTGGAAGAAGTTGAAGGCTTTGAGATCCTTACAGGAGATAACCTTCAGTTCTATAGCGCTGCAATCCATCAAAACTTCTAGTTAACTCAACTATGCTGATACAGAAAAAGTTAAAGACAGAGGAAGCAGAGTGGATGCAGATATTTCTTTTGGCCCTGGATTAGAGTTGACGCGTTAAAACTTACGGAGCAAGTATTGAACCACACAAACTTATATTAGCCAAGAAAAATCAAGACACTTGAAAAGGGACCCGGAGAAAATGTTGAGGTCCGAGTCTACATCATTGACCAGTAGCTGTGACTTGTGACATGTGAGTAGAACAAGACTTGCAGCTTCAAAACAAACCGTGATTATGGGGCAAAATTAATGATGCCCATGAAAGCTGTAGTTATAGATTCACATTAGAAGATCAATTCTATCGGGTGAAATAAATTTTTTTGTAGAAGACGATCAAAATCCATCGATCTCAGTGGAAGAAACTGTTAGTATAACACCATTAGTTCATTAATTAAACATACTTATCTAATTAAGCAGGTGATCGACACCTACCCGACCACCCAGCAAACAACAACTTCACCAGCAAGACCGAGTCCATCCGATCGGACACGCGCCCGACAAGCGCACATCCGAATGCTCGGATCATATGACAGCAAACAGTTCTATCCCACATCGAAGAACACAAGCAATCAACAATCTCAACCACCTATATAGGTAAGACATTTACTACAGGTAAGGATATTCAATTCGACAATTAACTTCATCACATTCAATACTTCAACCTACTTTCTTACACGTTCGCTTGACTGTTATATCCAATACATCTTCTAACTTAGGCATCGGAGCGTTGAAGGCAGGCCAGCCCTGTCTCGACCATTTGACTGCTCGTTTGTTGTTGTATTCTTCTAACAATAGGAGCCGATTACCCGAATACCCGAAGAGAGAGAGCACCCGATCATCCGAACAGCCCGAACGTTCGGATAACCAGAAAGAGGAGATTACTCGTACTTGCTCTGCTAGATTACGTCCCGCGTAATCCGGTAGAAACAGTTGGCGCTGTCTGTGGGAATTCTTACAAATTGCAAACCTCGTATAAACACCACTAACCAAAAGCCCACATGCATACCCAAGAGACGAACATCAGCGGCACGCCCGTCGAGGAAACACCCCCAAGCGAGCGGGCGTAGCAAGTAATGGAGCTGGGGACGAACAGCAGCCCCAGACTGAGCGGCGAAGAACGCGTCGATTGCTTGCTCCAGGAGCTGCGAGAGGCGGCGTTCGAAAGGGACCATGAGCGCCAGGTCCGGCAGAGGCTAGAAGAACGATTGGATGCGCTCATCAGCCAGCAGCAGATACAACACGAGCGGGGTCCCGTCCGAGAAGCCACCAACGCTGAAGAGCAGCACCCGTTCGGCAGGACCGACCCTCGAGCAGCTCGAACGCCCACACCAACGGAGGAACTCGCGCCCCCGACAGACAACACCCTAATCCCGCGGAAGGACAAGCTTGCCAGGCAAGGTGGGATGTTCGCGCCCTGGGTCAGTCCGTTCTCGGCGCACATACTGGAGAGGGGCAGAGATCTGAACGCGAAGACGACGAAGGTCACTCGATTCGACGGAAGCGGAGATCCCCGTACGCACATCGACGAATTCCGATAAGCCAAGGATGGAACCAGGTATTCAGACTCAACTTTGTGCTTTCTATTCCAGGAGACGCTATCCGAAGAAGCGAGGAGCTGGTTCTACGAGATTCCGCCAGGCTCCATCCACTCGTTCCTCGAGCTGGCGGAGAGCTTCCAAAGACGCTACAGGCTCCAAGGAAAGTACAACACCACGGGCATCCTCCTCAAGGTCCGTCAGGGGGCGGACGAGAGCCTATCCGGCTACATCAACCGATGGAGGGCGCTGGCGAGCACATGCAAAAGCCTCGACAAGTAGGTGGCTAAGGTCGCCCTAATGGACAACATGCTCGCAACACCATTCGTAGAGAAGCTAGTGCGGAAGAAGCATCTCGACTACGACGAGATCATGGATTTAATCGTACAGAAGACGCTAGTGGAGACGCGAGTATACGGGACCGCCTCCAAGTCCAACACCGACCAACCGGAGAGCGCGGACACCCAACCACGACAGAACACCGACGATAGGGGAGAGCCGAGCGGAGGCTACAAGCAAAATCGAGACGCGCACGGGCAAAATAACCAGAGGCTGACCTACCACAGCCACTAGGGTGCCCGAAACGACCGAGCAAGGGCACCAGCACCACGAGGAATCCATTCTCAAGAGGCCCCCCGGTACCGACCGGCCGAGCAAGAGGTCTACGCGATCAATCGACAGTCGAACGAGCAGTTACTCCGCCAGCATCGACACCAGATCCAACCGCCGAACAACGTTTCGAAGGAAAGGGCCCCAATCGGTCGGACTCCGGATAGATGGTGCGAATACCACCACACCATCACTCACCACACCAATGACTGTGTGATGCTGAAGAAGGTACTCATGGACATGCAGGGAGACAGACGGATCGCCCTCCCAAGAGCTGAGGAATGCCCACGTGAGATGAACATCGAGACCAGGGGGACTATCAGCATGATGTCCGGAGGAAAACGCAAGGAGGGGACTTCGTCGCTCGATCATCCTAGCATGGAGGTGCTGACTATCGGAACAGGAAGAACGAACAAATCAGGAAGAAGAGAGCCGCCAACCATCAGCTTCACGGCGGAAGACGAGGAAAGGAGTCCGAAAAATAGCACCATACTGTTTATGATCGACGCGATCATAAATCGATTCCTCGTGAAGAGAGTGCTGATAGACAACGGGGCGTCCGTGAACGTGATCTACCTGAACGCATACACGGCGCTGGGCAGACCCGCACACAAAATGACGCAGGACCACGAGTGTGTCGCAAGCTTCACCGGTGAAACATCGTACCCAATCGGGAGCGACAGCATTCGGGTCGGGATCGGCGCCCCCGACTCCCCACACAGCGAAGTCCGAATGGACTTCATCATCATGGACACACCCTCCCCATACAACGCCATACTCGGGAGACCAGGGATCAGCCGGCTAAAATTGATCATCGCATGGCACATGCTGCTGGGCCGATTCCCGACAGAGCGCGGAGTCGGGTACATCCGGGGCTACGACTACGAGGAGGCAGCAAAACCCGGGAATATGCAAGAGGTCCTGGCTTTGGAAGAACTGGCGCCCGAAGCAGAGACACCGGATGACCCGCGCGACGGGCTGATGGCAGTGTCCCCCATCCCCTAACGCGAAGAGCTAATGATGATTCAGCTATCTTCCGACAATCTGGAGAGAACGATCCAGATCGGCGCACAGCTGGCGCCCGCGATAGTCGAGGGACTGATCGCACTACTAAAGGAAAAGCAAGAAGTGTTCACATGGTCATACAAGGACATGCCCGGGATCAGCACAAACATCATATCCCATAAACTGAGCGTCAACACCAGCGTGATGGCGATGAAACATAAGCGAAGGGCGTATAAAGCCGAGCACTACGTGGCGATGCACGAGGAGGTGGACCGACTGCTAGGCATTGGGTTCATCCGAAAGGAGGATTATCCGAGGTGGATCTCCAACGCCATAATGGTGCAGAAGAATAACAAGAAATGGAGGATGTGCATCGACTACAGCGACCTCAACAAGACATGCCCCAATGACAGCATCCTTCTACCGAGGATCGACCAGTTGGTAGACGCGACAGCCGGGCACGAGCTCCTATCAATGATGGACGCATACTCGGGGTACAACCAGATCTTCATGGACCCCGAAGACCAGGAGGCGACGTGCTTTGTCACAGACAAGGGCCTGTACTGCTACGTTGTTATACCATTCAGACTAAAAAACGCAGGCTCCACATACCAGAGGCTCATGAACGCGATGTTTCACGGCTTGATAAGCAACATCGTGGACGTCTACGTAGACGACATACTTGTGAAGAGCGTTCGGGCGGCCGATCACATCCAAAACCTGGGGACTATGCTCGACGTCCTCATCAAGAACGGCATGAGGCTGAACCAGGCAAAGTGCACGTTCGGGGTCACGAACAGCAAATTCTTGGGGTACATCGTGAGCCAGAGGGGAATCGAGGCTTCACCGGCCAAGGTGAGGGCGATCATCGACATGAAGCCACCCGTCAAGAAAGCGGACCTACAGAGCCTCACGGGCAAACTCGCATCACTAAACAGGTTCATATCTCGCTACTCGGACAAATGTGCCCCGTTCTTCAAAGACCTCCGAACGACAAACAAGCGAGAGGTCGTGTGGACGCCTGAATGTGAGGCATCTTTTCTCCAGATCAAGGAATACTTGGCCTCGATCCCACTCATGTCCAGACCCGTCCGAGGGGAGGTACTATACATCTACCTGGCTGCCTCCCTCACGGCCGTCAGCTCAGCCCTCGTCCGCAGGGAAGACTGCACAGAACTGCTCGTTTTCTTTTCAGGGAAGGGCATGAAGGGCACTGAAACCCGGTACCCCACGATCGAAAAGATGACGCTCGCACTCATCACCGTCGCCCGATGACTGAGGCCATACATCCAAGCACACAGCATCCACATCCTTACAAACGTGCCCCTGCGCCAGATCTTGCAATCGCCCGATCACAGTGGTCGCCTGGCAAAGTGGGCGGTCGAGCTCAGCGAATTCGACCTCCGGTACAAACCCCAAACGGCAATAAAAGGGCAAGCAGTGGCAGACTTCATCGCCGAATACACGGAAGCAGAAACAACACCAATCGGCGCACCTGGAGGTCCGACGCTAGAAGCATCCAATAAACCATAAATCAAGGCAGGACCACTATCGGAGTGGAACCTCTACGTCCACGGGTCATGTACAAAGAAGACGAGCGGCGTCGGGATCATCCTAACCGGGCCAGGAGGAGTAAACGCGGAGTACGCCCTCAAATTTGAATTCAAGACAACCAACAACGAAGCCGAGTACGAGGCGCTCATCGCAGGCCTACAATTGGCCAAAAACTCGGAGGCGCCCAACCTGAACATATTTAGCGACTCACAATTAGTGGTGAGCCAGATCGAGGGCGAGTTCCAGGCGAAAGGGAAGTCTATGATCACCTACCTCAAATACGCGAAAGCGCTAATCGGCAAGTTCAACTATGTCAATATTAACCACATACACCGGGGACTCAACGCCAAGGCCGACAGGCTAGCCCGATTGGCCACGGCTCCCGTCCACTCCGGACCAGGACAACGGATCGTCGAAGTACTGCGATGACCAAGCATTTCGGGAACACAACAAATTCTGGCGATCGAAATGCACGAACGGAGCTACATGGACGTACTCATCGCATACAAGGCTAGGGGGATTTACCAGAAGACAAGCGAGAGGCCAGGACCTTCGTCGCACGGGCGGCAAACTTCAACATGCGGGATGGCATGCTCTATCGGCGAGGAAAGACTTGGGCGAGCCTCAAGTGTGTCACCTCGACACGGGGCAACACAATTCTACAAGAAATCCACTCAGGCACGTGCAGCCACCATGCGGGAGCAAGGTCAATCGCGCACAAGGCTCTCCGATGCGGATTCTGGTGGCCCACCATCCACGCGGACGCCACGACACTAACGAGCAAATGCCACCAGTGCTAGCTGCACGCATACCACTACCACGCACCCGCCGTCCCACTCTCAATCCTCTTATCACCCGTCCCGTTCGCACAGTGGGGACTGGACTTAATTGGGGAACTCCCAAAGTCCAAGGGGCAGTACAAGTACCTGATCGTCATCATCGACTACCACACCAAGTTTATCGAGGCTCAGCCGATGATAAAGATCACGACAGAAAAGGTTGAACATTTCCTTTGGCGTTTCCTCTTCTGTCGCTACGGAACCCCGATCATCATCATCACGGACAACGGGCCATAATTCAACAACCCTCGACTCACGGAATTCTGCAAACGACAAGGAACAGAGCTTGTATTCGCGTCATCCGCGCACCCTCAGACAAACGGGCAGGTAGAGGCGGCAAACAAAAACATCAAGGTAGGCATCAAGAAGAAAATCGAAGACATCGAGCCCGGGGAAACAGGATACCAGAGCTGGCCCAAGATCATCCCAGAAATCCTATGGTCTATCCGAACGACCGCCAACACGGCTACAGGCGAAACCCCGTTCAGCCTGACGTTCAGAACCGAAGCCGTGCTACCCCTAGAAATCACCCACCAGAGCCCACAGATTGAGGGGTACGACCCAAACACGAACGAAGAGGGGCTACGACTCAACAACGATCTACTGGAAGAAAGGAGGGACACGGCACATCTCCACAACGCCGCGAACAAACAGAGAATCGCCCAATTATACAACCAGCGCATTCGGGCTCGACCGATCCAACAGGGGGACTGGGTCATGAAGGCAATACAACAGAAGGTCAAGGCACTCCGTCCATCGTGGGAAGGCCTGTATGTCGTGGACGAGGTGGTCAGCCCCATCACTTTTTACCTTAGGGATATGCAAGGTCAACGACTACAACACCCGTGGAACATCCAATACTTGCGAAAGTACTTTCATTAAGTTATCTTGTTATGTTATGTACTTATTTCGCGTTATGTATTTTCCTGATCCGCTCACCTGCACACTCGGGGACTGGGCATAGACTATTCGCACTGATGTAACACTTAGTGAAAAAGAGAGCAAAAAAAAAACATATATATAGAGCAAGCACACGCATACGGAAGGAAAAAGAGAACTTCATTGATCCAAAAGGGTACGAACGACCAATTACAAAATCCTACAAAGCTACAAAGGGAAAAAAAAACTACTATGCTACTTCTTCTACATCCGCCTCCACCTCCTCCACCACCGCCTGTTCCGCGTCCGCCTGCTGAGGCTGTTCGGCCTGATCCGCCTGCTCGATCGGCTCCTCGGGCTGCTCAGGCTGCTGCTCCACGCCCCCAGTGGAAGGACCAGCCGCTCCAGCTGCCCGCTCGCTTAGATGGGCCCGGTAGCGCACCAGATCAATGAACGGGGCCACAGTCACCCAGAAGGCAGTCGCCTGCTCTTCCGCCTCAACCGTCACCAACTCCAAGAAATCGTCAGACTCTTTGAAGGCAGCAACGGCCTCAGCCTGGTTTAACTTGACATGATCCATAGTCCAGGCGCAGCGCTCGGCCTCCATCAACCGAGACTCCATCTCAGCAACGCGGTTGGCAGCCTTCGCGCGCACGCGCTCCACTTCGGCCAGAGCACTGTCACGCTCGGCCTTGAGCACGGCCTCCCGCTCATCACTATCCTGGAGCTCCTAGGTCAGCTCGTTCACACCCGGGTGGCATTCCGCTCGGCCAGCTCATTCGCCTTGGAGAGCCCGGCTTGCAGTTTCTCATGCATCACGGCAGCCTCGCGGGTCTCAGCTCTCAACCTCATCATCTCCTCCGAGCTCTCACGCGCGCGCAGACAAAATAGTTGGTACTGCAGCTTGGAGCACGCGTTGAAAACCAGGTTCAGATTGTCGGGAGCAGGCGCAGAGCCCGTCTGGAGCAGCCGCTGAAGCGAAGACACTCCCTCACCCAGAGCATGGCGAAGACCCACGACGGTGCGAGTCACATCTCCACCCTCCGCCACCGCACCAGCAACATCCACCCGAGCACGCTTCAGGGGACGGGAGGACTCACCCACAGGAATGGGCGACCCGGCAGAGAGATCTGCACCACTAGACTGGGAAGCCCGGTTCCTTGAGCCCGAGTTCAGGGTGGCCTCGCGCCGGTCCCTCTGCTCCACGCGCCTCTCGTCGCGCTCTGACTGTCTCTGCTCCTTCTCATGGGAGAAGAGATCCCGTTCGGCCCGGTCTTGACTCCGAGAAGTAGACGACGCAGGGGGCGGACAAATAACCCCAGCAGCAGCACCAGTGACCGACACTCGGGGGACTATGACGGCGGGCGCCCGCACGGCAGGGGCGTGATCGGACACGTTCGGCGCAGGGATTCTCGTCTGCACGGTGTCCCCAACAACCAATCCACCGTGCCCGTCATCGATGACCCGGTGCACAGTCTCAACACTCGCAAGCAGAAGCTCCATGCGGCGCTGGAGGGCCTCATCCTTCTCGGTGGCCTTCGACTTGGTCATTTTGGCTGCAAGACAAGAACAAATGAAAGGTTAGTACCAGTAAATCAAATATGCACTACTTAAACATGCAAAAATGAAATAGGTACTAAATGCCCGAACAGACCAGGTGCTTGGGCCAGGCGCGTGCGCTCGATCAAATCCCAATGGCACGCCACCCAGAAGTGTCTCACTTCGGGCGCCGGATCGAAGACGTACTTCAAGCGAGCAACCATGACCTCCTCAACGGGCGTCATCGGGTTCTCGTTGGTGTTAAAAGGATAAAAGCGCTGGGGGACTCGATCGATGCGGTAGGCGTTGGCCGCGTACTCGGCAGAGAAGGAGCTGAACTCCCAGTCCCCTCCGACCAGACAGCTAATCGTGCGCCACGAGGTCGACGAGCTTGGCGGGTCGACCAACCACCACTTCACCCGCGGCTCTATGGTGAAGGTACCCGAATTCCTTGGACGGGAGGAATGCTTCAGGCAGAAGAAGTGCAAGAACTCCGCCCGCGTCGGGTGATCGAGGCTGCTCAGGCCGAAGATATTGAAGAAGGTCACCAACGTGCGGGTCAGCGTGGGTCCGCACTGGCCGAGTGAGATCCACAACAGCGCCAACATGTATTGGAAGAACGGGTGCAGAGGAAGCTTGATGCCCGCCTTCAGGTGGAACTCACTCACGCAGACGTGGCCGGGTGGAGGCCGCGTGAACGTCTCGGCCTTCCCGGGGATCCTCAGCTTCACGGATGAAGGGATGTGGTAGTCGCGCGCCCATCGCGCCATCTCCTTTACCGAGGGTGCATGCTTTGGCTCTTGAACAGGCACTCTATCGGGCAACACCCAGTGCACGCGCCCGCCCTCCGTAAATTGGGGCACGACACTCTCTCCTTGAGCATGCCCCTCACCCCGCGGCCCCGAAGACGAAGACCCACCCAACGAGCCCGACGACTCGGACGAATCTCCCAACCCGACAACCTCAGCAGCAGCCCGCGCTCGTTCCTCCTCCATCGGCTGCACGACAGGAGAATCGTTAGGGATATAACGCAAGGGCGTCACACTCATCACGGAGTCGGACGAGGAGTCCGATCCGCTCGCGCACGGACTACAGCGAAACCACCCCGTCCCCGGAACGTACACCCGTTCACGCGACATGTTGCTCGAAACTTCTATCGGTTCCATCTCCTAGACGCACGCACGCAAAACCCAAACACTTAGAAAAATCCTACCAAAATCAAGAAAACAAAAACCCAGAAATTCTCCCCAAAACAGATCAAAACAGGCTCGCCTCAAGAACACGCCTTGTTCTTGAGACAAAAACCCAGAAAAAAAAACCCAGAAACGTGAAACCCGGCAACAGTAAGACACCGGAAAACCAAAAAACAGAACGGAAAAGCGACAAAAACAGGTCAGAACCTCACCAGAGATTGAGATTGAGATTGAGATTGAGGATTGAAGATGAACGACGACGAGAATTCCGGCAAGATAACTTCTTCAGAGTAAGCAAAGGCAAGAACAAGCAAGCAAGGTAATTTTTGTAGAGTTTCAGTGAATGTAAAAATGATGGAAGAAGACGACACCACGAAGACCTATTTATACTGATCACACGGGACAAGCGAACAAACGCCAGCCGTTCATTTTTCGCGTGTCCGCCGTCAGATGATGACACGTGTCCACGAGGCGGTTTACTTACCCGCCTAAGTAACCGCGCTCACCCTTCGGCTTCCCGCCTCGGTTTCAAACCCTAGCACGATCTCCCATGATTCGCCACGTGTCAGCCATGCAGCATCCCACGCGCGTGACGCTTGACCTTCAAGCAGTTACTACGTCACCAACATTAATTACACAGGGCACGCCAACATTTATTGCGCCGGCTAGCATTTATTACATCACCGGTTCCCAAGAAGAAGTCGAAAGAATGTCACCTCAAGCGTCTCGTCCGTCAGATCACCCCACCCGAGGCACGCACACGCACATCGTGATTCCCGCCATTCGGACCACTGCCCGTACCACCAGCTCGATCAAAGCACCCCACAATCTCACGGGCAAGTAAACGCCACCCCACCAGGTTAGTGCAAGACCATTGAGGTGCCCCGAAAGAGGCTAACGTCACGCGTTTCCTTTCGGTGTTTGCGCGCTCAAAGTAAGACCATTTAGGCGTCCCGAAAGAGGCTGACGGTCCGCGTCCCCTTTTCGGCGTGCGCGCGCTAAATGTACCGTAAGCAGCGCGTGGTATCGTCTCCCTAGCTCTGTTGGCGAAGCCGGAGCACAAGTGGCCGCTTGTGAGTCCGCGCCTAGACACCCAGTAAGAGGTGACCCACCATTCTGGCTACGCGGCACAGAAGCGGCTAACGTCACTCGTTACCTTCCGGGGCGCGCAAACAGCAGGACCATTCGGGCGGCTCGAAAGCGGCACGCACCTTTCGGAGCGCGCGCCGAATGATGGGCGACTCGGGAGTGGCCCCATTTCTTCCGAGGGCGTAACGCTACCATTCGCCGAATTAGGCGGCACGATAGCGGCAAGTTCCTTTCGTGCGCGCGCTAAACTGAAGAGGGGCACGGGCATGCTGTCCGTCCCTCCGTGCGCGCTGCAACACATGTACGTAACGGTCGGGGCCCCACCGTTGACGCTACGATAGGTCGGCGCCGAGAGTGAGGATCTCCTCTCGGGCACCTAAGCACGACCGTTCCGAGGCCTATTCTTGACGGGCTCCGAACAGGAAGATCCGTTCGAGAGTGCCGTGCAAGCGGCTCGTAACCATCCATGCATCAAGAAAGGCCATTCCATTGGCTTATCCTTGGCGGATTCCGGACAACAACATTTGTCGTGGGGCCGGGTAAGTGGCTCGGAACCATCCATGCATTTCAAGAAAGACCGTTCCATAGGCCTATCCTTGGCAGACTCCGGACAACAAGATTCGTTGAGGGGACGGATAAGTGGCTCGGAACCATCCATGCATCTACATACACGCATACATCAAACACTGATTCACTCAAACATCACTCAATCGCATCGCACGATCATACATACATCCGCATACATTCACTTACTCACTCACTCATCCCTACTTGTATATCTGTACTACACACACACATTCACTCCTACATACTAACATACATCCGCATACAACATACATATCCATCCACATAGCTCCACAAGCGCACGCCCGGACACACGGCTCCAAACAACAACACTCGTTTGAGAGTCGGGCACCCAGATACAGGACCACCCGAACAGGTATACGATCAGACGCACAGGTACCCACTCCGTCAGGCGAGCTCTTTCTTGACCGGAGAGTTGGGGGACTTGAGGGTTACAGGACCACGCATCACTGCTCAATCGGATAAGTATTTGTTTAATCGCACGAACCCTTTTTCAACTCCCCAATCAAGAAAGGTCTCCTTGACTTGGGGACTTGGGGGACTTGTTAGTATAGCACCATTAGTTCGTTAATTAAACATACTTACCCAATTAAGCAGGTGATCGACACCTACCCGACCACCCGAAAGACCACCCAGCAAGCAACAACTTCACCTGCAAGATCGAGCCCATCGGATCGGGCACGCGCCCGACAAGCGCACATTCGAATGCTCGAACCATATGACAGCAAACAGTTCTATCCCACATCGAAGAACACAAGCAAACAACAATCTCAACTACCTATATAGGTAAGGCATTTACTACATGTAAGGATATTCAATTCGACAATTAACTCCATCACATTCAATACTCCAACCTACTTTCTTACACGTTCACTTGACTGTTATATCCAATACATCTTCTAACTTAGGCATCAGAGCGTTGAAGGCAGGCCAACCCTGTCTCGACCATCTGACCGCCCGTTTGTTGTTATATTCTTCTAACAGTAGGAGCCGAACACCCGAACACCCGAATACCCGAAGAGAGAGAGCACCCGATCATCCGAACAACCCGAACGTTTGGATAACCAGAAATAGGAGATTACTCGTACTTGCTTCTGCTAGATTACGTCCCGCGTAATTCGGTAGATACAGAAACAGTTCATAGTCTGTAAAGCTTTCTAGATTGTTGATTCATTGTTCAATGACTGTTTCACAATCCATTGAATCCGCAAACCAATTAGACAATTATTTCGAAAGAAACAATATCACTAGCATAACTTTGAGCTAAAAGAATTTTACGCCATGAAAAACTGAAGTCAACCTCAGCGAGTTTTGTTCTTCTTCTGGCCTTGCGACTGAGTGTGTACTGCTGCACAAATCCTCTTCCAACTCCGGATTGAAATGAGTGTGGGTATAACGATCCAGGACGCATTGGCAACAATGTAGTATGCATAGTAATAAAGAGGACTTGCAGCAAAGTGGTCGCCTTCCAAGAGGGCTGTTATGAAATATACAGCAGTTCCATACAACTATCCCAGTGAGATGGCCAGCAGAAGAACATAGCTATATGACTTCCCTTTAGCTATCGTGTACCTGGAAAAATAAAAAAATCACAGCATAGCAAATTGTTAGCAATGTAAAACGTAAACATGATCGATTTGCTTATACTTTCTCATTACTGAAATTTGAGAAGTATATAGTGAGACACAAAACTTGACAAAAGTCCCACTCAAATCTTACACTACAAGAAGGCATGTCGGTCCCTCTATAACTGCAGTTAATCCTTCGACAGCAACAACTCCTGCATCCCTGAATGCATATCTTGAATCGCCTTTACTGTATTCCTTCCCTGTCAATAAATATCTGTAAGCAACTACAATGCATAACATTTTCTTTTTATTTTCTCTTCTTTTTTTGAAAATAAATTTAAACAGTTTGACAGCTACCAAAAGTTCAACATTGTGTTAATGGTAGCGGGCATGTTAAGCAAACTCACAAACTTCAGCCAAGCAATGAGCACTCTTCTCCTTGTAAAACTCTGGCGTGAACGCAAAATAGCCTTCAAGTATCATAGGCGTGAGGCCCGTAAAAGCCCACCAACACATAAGTCATCTATCAAGTTTCGTTTTCCTGGGGGATCGCCCTGACAACAAATCAAATAGTAATAACATATGAATGAGAACACTTCTGTCTGATAAAAACTTCAGCACACACTCCATGACAATGTAGATTTCCTCTGTTATTCAAGACTAAGACTTTTACATCATTTATCTACAGCTAATAAACCCACGACATTGCTGCAGGATCTACAACATGAAGTTCACTACACTATGATTTAATGCTACTACAGTACGACTACATCAACTGGCAGATATATTGTCTCAATAAAACAGTACACATTCTGATTCACTCATTCATAGAAAAAGACTCAAAGATAGCTGACACCAGCTCATTGTGTTGTGCATACAACCAAAACACTTAATCAAATTCTATGACCAACAAAGAACTGGGTTTTCCTAATGCCACAATCTCAAGTACCAACAATCAAAATATATCAGCATTCAAGAACATGACTTGGCTATTTGAATTGTGCAAAGATCGAAACTTTATTGTCTTAAAAGACTACGAACCACTCATTGCATCAAATAAACTAATAAAATCAAAGCTTCTAATGAATGAAACTGAAGAGAGTTGGATCTGATGAGTGAGAGTGATGTGTGTCAACCTGAGATGAGCTAAGTGACGAAAATGACAAATAGGGAAGCTGTTGGAAAAATGGTGGTTTTCCACCATTTTAATATGACAATTGAAACAAAATAATTGAGTGTGTTGCACTTAATTTTGATGTGAGGGAAATATGGATTTGTGTTCTCCTACAAGAGTACATAAAGATTATGTATTCATTTGTTTAGATTGGTTAAGGGGAGAATAAGAAATTGTCACCCAAAGTTGGCCACTTGAAACAAAAAGAATGAATGTGATCCCACATGAGAGAAATTAGGAATGTGGAAGTCGTTATTTATGATTACACCCTAATATGCCTTGAGTGAATGAGTAGAGATGCCTCACATGCGTAGGGGGTGCAAATCTTGGTTGAATTGAGTATGTAATATGGACTTGTGTGTGCCCGCGTCTTGCGGACATAGATGTCGTTCTGATTTGGGCAAGGCCGCATGAATTTCTTTTTGCATTTCTTGAGACTTTTTAACTTCTACGGTTATGCCATTATTGGCCGGAATTATGTTGCATAGTGGTAAGTCATGACCATTTCCTCCATGTATAAATAGAGGCTCCATCCTCCCTCATTCTTCATCCCATCAGAAAGCAATCTCCTCTTCTCTCTCTCATCAGAAGACTTTTGCTCTCCTCTCTTCTCTCCGGTTCTGGATTACATTTGTCACATTTTTGCCTATATTACTTCAGTGTCACAATGTGTCAATGTGCATCAGTGCATGCATTACATAGGTCTAATAACTTAGTTCCTGTAAATATCCAATGTTATTGCAGATTTATGTCCTTAGAATTACATGTTTGCAGGATTACCTATTACCTTACTACAATACTACTACATATTTTTCAAGATTGGTGTAGACCTTGAGGCTTTGACGTCAAGTACATTTGAGATGAAGTTATTGTTCATGATGGCATTTCTCATGCGACTTGCTGCTAGTTCAACTCAATAGATGGCTGATCTGGTTTGTTCCATGACCTCTCTTCCTTTCTCGGCCAAAAGCTTCTCCAACTCATCCCTGCCTTTCAGACCTTTCGAAGAAGTCATACGCGGCATTATTCTGTTCATATCGTGTCCTTGGCTTTTGCTCTGAGACAATAAGCACAAAGCAAGATACTCAATTTCTCGATCAAAATGGCATTGTTTAATTTAGTGTTTGTTTGTGTGACCATATGAATGTACTTACTCCAAGGAAACTTCATGTTATTATTCAGTGTTTGACAGGATACCAATCATTTTCTAGAGTCCTAATTTAGGTTGCAAGAATGCTAAAGAGAACCTGGGACTCATCAATGTCTTGGTCTGATTCAATTGGAATTTTCATAACACCTGCAGGCAATATGGAAATAGGCTTCCCTGCAAACATAGCATCCTGCAGAAAAAGGACACATTTTTCTAAAACACAGTAGTCTAGAAATGTAAAACAGAAAACAGCCTCAACTTAACACATATAATGATATACATGTAGTGACTTACATCAAGGAGAAGAGCAGTTTGGAAAGCATAAGGCTGCACAAAAGTCACTAAAGCATAGGGAGATCGATCTTTGTCCCTGACATCAACGAAAGCGGAATATGCTTAATCAAAACAAAGATATATGTTAGATTAGAATTTAAGAGTACACATTAAGAGGATGTTTTGTGTTTACCTCAAGATCTGGACATTGTGAACAGTTCCACAATAAGAGAAGAAGGTGATCAGTTCTGTAAGAGTCACCTTTGAAGAAAGGTTGAGAACCTGAATACTTAAATCCTGAGTTCCCATTATGATTATGTTCATAGTTACTCAACACTCTTGCGCTGCTAAAATACATATCATAGTGGAGCATACAAAGACAATTTCTACTATTCAAACCTGATAAGGAATTTCATAAAGGTTCTGATATCTTGGAATAAAGGAGTTGAGGAACTTATTCCTCTTTATTATGCATCAGTTTCTTAAAAAGAACTTCCACTGCAGATAAACGCACTATACTGAACATCATCAGTGCCTGCATGTGATATACTAGGTGGTTGCTCGCCCCGTTGGGGCGGTGTTATCACAAATGTTTCATTCGATAAATATTAGTACTGAAATGTCGATAATAAATGAGATGAAAGTTCTTAGATTGTGTTATAAATCTCATAAAAATAATATGAAAAGTTCGTATTTAATACAATATGAATAAGAAACTAAATTCTCTTATTTATAATCTATAATATGAAAAGTTTGTACTAAAGAGAATATGAATAAAAAACTAAATTATCTAATCTATAATTTCATTTGAGTTCTTTACGTATACAGAGTCTCTGGTTATTGAATAAGAAAAGTTACAAAGCAGAAAACTACATCCAAAAGAGTACTAACTGTTTGAAATCAATAGAAGCACATACTGTTTGAAATCAGAAGAAGAACATTTAAGTAAGCTAAATGGCCAAGATCCTATACAAATGATAAAACTAAATTCCCAATGAATCAAAATCCATCAAAACCAATATACAATGATCATAGTCAGTATGATCAATATAGACTTGGTAAACAACAATATGATCATGCAAAGATTTAGTTGTGGGAAAATATAAACACTCCAAAATATACTTCTATTGAAATATAGTACTATCGAGATTGAGATTGGACCATAATCTACCATGCATAACTAAATGTATGGCCATTGTTTGTCTATAAACAACAATTCAATAACCAAATGTCTTAAATTTGTAAAATACAGATCGGAGGGATATGAAGACCATATTAATAAGCAAAATCTGATAAAGAATTGTTGCTACTACTTTGACATGGTTTCTTAAAAAAACAACCATATCTTCATTGTAACAATACTGATATTCTACTACAAAAACTAAAGCTGAAAGCTAAAACTTACAACAAAAGGGTCTACCTTGGTGCATCTCTATATACTTTTTGTGTAGTTTCAATTTAGTTCGTAGCTACTTCATCGACCTTATAGTCGGGTCTATAAGACTTCCAAATTAGAGCTGGAAACGACACACATCACCATCAACATGTTTAGATCCTTAAAATCACAAAAATGTGAATCAGTTAAGCAAATCGAACTAATCCTGAAAGGCAATACCAAACGCAAGCACATGCGAATCAGTTAAGCAACAAACCAAAAATTGGGTTTAATCAGCAGGTTTTTCCTGATTAAACCCTAATGTACATTGCCCTTTTGTTGCACCACTTTCTCATATGATGCTTCTGTAGAACATAATGTGCTCCGCTCACTTTTAAAGGTTGAACATATGTATATTTTCTTCACATTGAGGAAGCATACTATTTTAATGCATACTAATTCGATTGCTTATATGTATTCAAATGCCTTTTAAACTAACATCATAGTTTCATAGAATTTTTTTGTATAATTATTGGGTTCTCCAATAATTCATAATGGTATATTCAAAAGTATATCGAAACTTGGGGAAAAAAACTGAAGAAGAGAGATCTTGGTACTTGTAGGCAAAGTCCCAATCCACCATTGTCTTCCCGATCAAAATATAATAACTACAAATAGATAATTAAGCTGTTAAACTAATGATTATCTACGATGGGAGTCCGAAAAGAGCAATTTACTAATTATCTAATATACCAAATGCAGCATAAACTTCATAAAGAACCCAGATTTCTAAGGGATTCAAGATTAAACCTTGAATTTTCTTTTGTTAGATGACTGTACTTGGCAAACCAATCCAGCTCGTGACTGGCTTTTAGTTATTTCAACAGAATAGAAATAACAACCTTGCTTGTCAACCTGTTACAAAAAAAGAACTAATTACAATGAGTACATGAACATAAGAATCAAATCATCCACACAATGGTTTTATACCTTTTTCGTAATTGGCTGCCCCAATAGAAGAGGGTGAACAGTAACCATGCCATTAAGTGCTTCTTCTAAGACCGTAGTTGACACGGTAGTCTTAATTGCACCCCAAGTTTACTGAATGCAAAAGACTTTATCAGAAGAAATTTTTTCCAATTTCAGCTAAAAAAATTAATTCAGACTAAATAGACCAACCAAACCTAAAAAAAGAGCAACAAACATGGTATTTACAGCACACAAACTTGAAAGATCCAGCTCTAAATCGTGGGTTTTTGATTCAACATCCTGGATAACAACAAATGAATCATGTTCATGAACAAAGACTCATGGTAAACCAAGAAGAATGCAGGGTGTGCAGAATCCAGATTAACTACAGTCATTAACATAATAAACAAATGCAAACTCCACAACTACTAACACCCAGAGTAACGAATAATCACAGATTGTTGTGTGATTCATTCTATATCATACAAAATGTACAAAAGTGTGTAGACTCCATTTGCTAATGTAATAGGACATTCCAAGGTACTGAAGCACTCGTTTCAGGTGTGACAAATATAAAAATAACTACATTCAGTTATTATGAATTGGATTGGAATATGAGCATCAAAACCCAATAGATTGTTAGGGTACTCGACAACTACTTTCCCAACTATAAGCATAGATTGTTACGAACCCTCCTTACCGATCACTCACCTTCTCATCCCCACATAGAACTTCTTGGTGGAACATTCTTTTTATGTACTTCATTTCTAGTATCCTGTTTTCTCCATCCACCAAACCATCCTTTCTTTTCCTGCTGCTTAGTCTCCCCATTTCTACAGTTGCTTACATCCTCAATAGGAATTTCCCTTTGCTCATAACAACTATGACGATGTTCAATGATCCCATCACCATTCTCATGGGTTGATTCGGATGAATCCAATTTCAGTGCAACTTCAAGCTGCCTCCTCTCATCCTCTGTTAGGATATCATCAAGTTCCTCGCTTTCTGTTTCATTTTCATTGCAAGATGAGAAAAAATCATCATCTGTCATAGCCCCAGGGACCCTCCTAGACTTGATACTCACAACCACATTATGCATATCATACACCTTAGCCTTCCATGGCCCAACCATTTCTGTTTTTTCCTGCAGCCTCCAAGTCATCTAAGGTAGGAGCACTGTCTGAGTCACATCAATCCCAGGCCTAAATATATTAGTCTGAGACATTGCAACTACCTCTTGCTGAACCTCTTCTTCAGTTGCTTGAGAACCAGCACCATCCAGAGCATTCATGACCTCCCTATCCTTGTGTGAGATCATGCAAAGTGACCCAGGCGGCACCTTCCCATTGTCAGATCCATCACCAAGAAAAAGAACACTCTGATCAGAACGCTGAATCCTAAAGCCATCAAAACCGGCCAATGTCATGTCTGCTCTCAAATTCGCACCTCCCTTCCAGATCTTGTATGTGTCTGATTGAGCGATCCTCGAAATGAAAGGGATCACAGAACTCTCAAAGTGGAATGTGATTTCCATGTAGAAGTCTCTCATCCTCCGCATTGTCCCACTCAAGCGAGGTAGCCTTCTGCACCATTTTGCCCAAGCCAATGGTTGGTAGTGCCTTACGATAATCATGGAAAGTAAAATCAGAAGAAAAATAGTTGGAACATAATATTTGGAAAGACCTTCGAAAGCACCCTCTTTACCGAAAGTTGCATCTTTGATTTGATCCACTTGAGATGTCAACACAATCAAAGCAGCAAAATCTGCAAAACCATAGATAAGTGAGAGACGGGAATGTGAGTTTGCCAACCCTTTTGCACGTACGATCAGATTGACAAACCTAAGACCTGATCATATCGAAGTAACCAAACATTGCTTTACCTTTACAGCATCCTTTGGGTTTAATCAGCAAAAACCTGCATCAACAAAGCGAACTAAATATAATTATACCATTTCAAATCTACAAAACTGAACTAACTAAACAAACTGATTCTATACTTGCTGACTCTCAAATAATCATATTACATGAAAGAATACACACGCAAAATGTTATCAGATACTGGAGCCATTACAATCAAGACTAACTTAACATCTACCTAGCAGTACTTCCTGCAGTTTAACCCATTACATATGTTCAATTCAAACTATCTGTGCCTATAGCGGAAGCCATAGAATCTCATTCAGGCAACCCATTGCAGTGTTATCACTGCAAACAGCTAGTGTTAACTTTTAGTCAAAGTTAAAGTGCAATAATCCCACTAAACAACAATCCCATCTGCAACCAGCTGTACGTAATATAATGCAACAATCAGTTTTTTTTTCTATGGAAAACGTTGGAAAGGTTGAAGGAAAATGACTTTCAACCAAAACCAAACAAACTGTTCTAAATCAGATCAAGTAGGTATCCACAGTTTTTCTAACCATATACCTAGTTCAGTTTGCTACCATCTATTAATCTGACCTACATAAAGAGGACATATCAGTTATATTGATACTAAGTTGGTTTGGGGATAATGTGAGCTTACACTACCGAACATTTCATTCAAAAAATGTGCACCCATGTAGCAAAACATGAGATAACATATCAAAGTTCATCACTATATAAATGAAAGTTTGCACTGTTAGATTCTATATAGTTATGAACTCCTTTAACTTAATACTAACCCAAACAATTTAACCACAAACACATATCACAATTTCAGATGCAAAGTAAGATGACCGAATTAATCTGTGAGCCGCAAATAATTGTAATGAATGATTAAATCAAATCCTAAATTTAAATGAAATTATGTAGTAGCTAACATGCTTTACAGGTGCAGGAGAGATCGATTTTTGCAATGAATACATAAGCAAATAACAACTGTAGCATTCACTACCAACGAAAACTAAGGCAATAAGTTTTGAAATCCACCCTATGAAAAGATTAAATGTTATGGACATATCTGTTTAGCAGCTTTGACAGAGGATCTTGAATCCCTCCCCGTTTGGTTCAGTACCGAAACACGCAGATATGCAGTAGGTTCTTATCTAGACAGATGACGATAATGGATCACTATTTATGTAAATCTAGAGGCCACCTAGCTAACCCATTCTATTACCCCGAACTACCAGACAAACATCACATGGATGGAAACTTCACAACATAAAACGAAATTGATCGAACCCAGCGATGAAATCAAACTAATAACACAAACGAAATCAAATCAACGCAGATGAAATCGAATGAATCAGACCAACGGGATTCGGGATGCTTCGCCGATTTGAAGTTTGAACCTATTACGAAGATCAAACTGATTGATATAAGGAGAAGGAAACCTGAACGGAACAGATTCAGTGATGGTTGTGGTGAGAGAATGGAACAGATTGAGATGCAACACGATGCATAAATCAAAATCGTTGAGCGGAGTAAAGAGCGTTGATTGCAATCGTTGAGCTTAGGATAAGACCAGATGAGAACGAATGACGGAGAGAAGAGAAAGAGAGAGTTGACTTCAGAAAACTCACACGCCTGACACTTCACACTGTGCTTATAAATAATGCTTATGAACAGTAAGACCATGGTTGTTATATAGTAAATTTGAGGAAATGAGCAAGTTATCTTATAGCATATTAAAATGCTAATTATCTCTACAAATGAAGGTAATAATTGATTAAAAAGTTATTTTATTTTCCACTCAATGTATAATCTCACCGCATCTTTGATTGAGATGTTATCATCCTAATCATCCCATCATGTTTGTCTTGGTCTCTTTCTCTTTGATGATGGTACCAAATGTTGGTGCAAAGTGCCTTCCTACTACTCAATTTATCCAAACCTATACTTTTTAAGACGTCGCCCCATCTAAACGTCACCGTTCTGTTGACCCTAATAGTCTAAAAAGTCTACGTGTCCGTAATCACCGACGAAAACACTTCCCCCTCGGCCGCCGGATCCGGCCACCTCAATTTACACGTCACCACATTTTCCTTCCCGCGAAACGCCACCGTTTCGTCTTGAAAAGAAATAGTCATTTCAACCCAAGCCAGCCTCCGTCTTGACAATCTCGTCGGCTTTTCTTCTCTCTCTCTCTGGTCTCTTTCTCAGTCCCTCTATTTCCTTCCCCAAAATCCAGCTCTCTGCTCTAAACTCTAAAAACCTTTGAGAGAGACTGACACGTGTACATGGATCGGAGGAGGCAGGCGAGTCCGGTGTACGCGCGGCAGTGGAGCGGAGGCTCCAGCAGCTCGGGGTCGTCGCCGGCGATGTCGCCGGCGATGTCGCCGGCGATGTCGCCGGCGCATCCTCAGTCGTCGCGGCTGAACACCTCCGCCACCGGATTCTCCACCGTCAAGCGGAACCAGAACTTCGCCGCCAAAGCCGCCGCGCAGCGCCTGGCTCAGGTCATGGCGTCGAAGCCGACTGGCGACGATGAAGATGATGACACTTCACACTGTGCTTATAAATAGTGCTTATGAACAGTGGCTTATGAACAGTAAGACCATGGTTGTTATATTGTAAATATGTGAATCTTTAAAACTGATATATTACAAGTTCGGATCTTTCTCGCCAATGAATTGATATGTTTGAAAGCAAGAAAGTAGTCTTGTTATTGTCCCAGTTAATCTCAGTTTTATAAATATTAGACTTCGTAAGTTATCATCAAACCGACCTTAGCTCAGTTGGTAGGGCGCAGGACTGTAGTGGGTAAAGCCGTCAGATATCCGCTAAACGTGATTAGGTATAGAACAAGTAGCTAAAAACTACGCCTAAAGAAATCGGTAGCCCCACACTCTATCTAGCTATGCACTTCAAACTATAGTAATATCAACCGACACTCCTCCACTTGTATTTTAGCGAGTGACACCGGATCCATAGTCATATTCTTTTGAGGGGACTCCAAGTTGCGTGCCCCTTCGATGCCTCCACTCCTCACCGTGGTTACCGGTGGAGGAGTTGTTTCACGAACAAACCGCTTTAACGAATATGCCTCAGTGGGTTTTCTTTGGGTGTCTGAGCTCCCAAAAGAAATAAAATTCCTTTTTTATCATTCATCATTCAGTATAAAAGAGAAATAAAGCAAAAGCAAAAACGCCCAATATTTCAATGAATGGGCAGCACTTAAGTGTTCTTTAGTCACAAAAAATAAGAAAAAAGAACATTAATTTTGAGAGGGAGAGAGTATTATTGGTGCTCATTCAGCTACTCCAGCTCTAAACACATTAAGAGAGAGAGAGACTACAAGTAAGAGAAAGCTCCGGCGATTTCTCCGGCTACAAACCTCACATTACAGTTAAGTTTTCCCTCCTCAGAAACCAGTAAGACTCTCATTTTTATTTTTTTTCAACTTTTTTGTTTTAGTTTTAAATCATATTCGTTAAAATCGGCGATCCGAGTCGTCCGGAAATCGTCATCGCCACGGTGGCAAACAACACCATTGTTCTGTTCCTCTTTGTCTCTCTCTGTCTGTTCTGACTCGTAATCTCTCACTGTCTCCCACATTCTCTATATGTTCATCTCCTCGGGTTTTGGACCCACCCGAATATCCGACCCATTTTTCTTCATCGGAAAAATTAACCGGAGCCCATTTCGGCATTTCCAATTCCCGCAAGACCCAGAAAGTTCAATTTCAAGAAAAAACAGCCAGGTACGCGAAAGATTCGATCTTTGAGTTAGATTTTGGTACCCAATTTGTTTAAAGTTTGTTAATTTGAGTACTCTTTTGGATTTCTATAGGTTTGTGTGGTGTTATTGAGCTGAGATTTGGGGGAAGAGGCTATATTTCTTGATCATGATTCCGCGAGTTTTGCTTGCGGGTCTTGGATTTGTGTGCGCAATGTTGTTAATGAGATTCGGAATTGAATGCATTGAGCTCAAGAAAGATTTGTAGGAGTTGAAAAAAAATGAAGAAAGACGAAGACTTGGTGGTGGGAACACAGGAAGGAATGCATGAAAGGTCTATACATCCTCACCATTCCGACTCCGACCGCCGGATTATCGAAACTTCCCCCGGCCGGCCGCGGCTGTCGTTACGAGTTTACCAAGTTTGGAAAGGAAACAATGTAGGTCATTATATCCCCCAATTTCGAAAATTTATGTGTTTTCGGATATCTGTGATAGAATGTGGTGTTTGCAGACAATGTGTCTTATAATGTGGAATTGTTTTATGTGGCAGAAATTTTGCTTTGATGGCAGACTGATGTTTGGTCCGGATGGCAAGTCATTGATTCTTACTGTGTCATTGATAGTGATTCCGGTGTTATTGTTCTGCGGTTTTCTTTCTCGGAGACTAGTTGATATGTTTCCCAACCATATTGGCGAGCTCATTATAGTTTTGGCTGTCCTATTAGCACTCTATGTGAGTTGTTCCTTACATTACTGGTTTAAATGCCGTCTAAGCATGATATGTAGTAAGCGGAGATTTCAAGTTGCTGTTTCTAAGAATATGGAATGTCTTATGTCATTGCTGAGTAAATGCATAGGATAATATATGAGTTAACTTTCAGTTGGCATTTTTCTTGGAAAACCAGAATGAGGAAATGTAGTGATTGAACTTCAGATGAGTGTAAGGAACCGATAACTTTGTTACTGTATAGTGTATATACAGAGACAGATACTGAATTGTTTGTGTTAATGGGATTTAATGAGATAAAAGCCTAATAACATTGTTGGAAGTGATTTTATATTTGGCTCATGAATTTGATGTGTGGTAATATCCATGATATAAGCTTTTCTGGTTTTCTTTAAAGGGCTTGTGCATTCTTTGTACCCCGATGTATACGACTTTAGTACTGAATGTTTTTGGGTAACTGACTACTGCAGGTTGTTAGTCTTCTCTTAATTACAGCTTCAAGAGATCCCGGTGTTATTCCTCGTAAATTGCATCCTCCAGAACCAGAAGATGATGGTTATGTCTCCAGTATGTCTTCTGAATGGCCAGGAAGTCAGAATGGACCACCAACTGTACCACCCACAAAAGAAGTAATTGTTAATGGCATGATAATGAAGGTCAAGTATTGCCAAACGTGCATGCTATATCGCCCACCCCGATGCTCACTCTGCTCTATATGCAACAACTGTGTTAAACGATTTGATCACCATTGCCCATGGGTGGGGCAATGTATTGGGAGAGTATGTTCCAACTTTTCATTCTTATTACTTTCACATGTTAACCTGAATTCCAATAACTGAAATTATGAATATGAGAGGGAGTTGATACCTTATGCTATCTCATTCTGGTAGCTATCAGGAATACATTAATTTTGTTCAGTTGTGTGTCTATCCATCCCTTGCTAATTGCAAACCTTATGTGATTAGGATAATGAAATTCCAGCTTTCGTCTCATCCTGAGTTTAATCCCCTGCATATATGCATGCATCTGTATCAAAGATAACTCTCTCATTGTTTGACCTCCTGGGGATGATTTTTATCAAGCTTGTCATTTTTGGCTATATTATTATCTCTCATAGGCCTCACACAGTTCAAATTTGTTTTTTGCAGAGGAATTATGGATTCTTTTTCATGTTTGTGTCCTCCACAACCATGCTGTGCATTTATGTCTTTGCCTTCTCCTGGGTAAACGTCATGAAAATAATGGAAGCGTACCATTATGATGTTTGGAGAGCTTTATTGAAGTCACCTGTTTCAGGAGTTCTAATTCTATATACGTTTGGAGCTGCTTGGTTTGTTGGAGGTCTAACTAGCTTCCATCTATATTTAATCTGCACCAATCAGGTTCCTTACTATTGAACTTCACTAAACAACAAATCTGTCACTCTCTCTCCCACTAAAAGTTGTACTTATACTTGCAGACAACTTATGAGAATTTCCGCTATAGATACAATATCAAGATGAATCCGCATAATCGTGGGTGTTTTCAGAATCTTGCGGAAGTCTTCTGCACTAAAATTCCTCGATCCAAGCATAACTTGCGGGAAAAGATCAAAGGTGACTCGACATCTGCCTTTAATGATTCATCTATTTCATTATGTCATCATCCCATGAGCCCGAAAGCAAGATATGACCTAGAGATGGGAAAACGCCAAGCTGTGGCTGCTGAAGATCTTGAGGATCTACAAAGTCAGATTGATAGTGTTGTTGGAATGGAGAGGTTGGAGAGGTGTGGCACTCAGCCAAGACATTCAAACTGGGATCACAATGCCAACTGGCCATCCACACCTGATATACAAATCTTGGCTGCTGAGTTTGGAATGGAAGGTGGTTCAACAAGAAGTAGACAGAAAATTGAAGGGCCTAATGACCTGAAGTAGTGCTATTTATGTCTGACCCTTCATTCAAGTTTGATAGTAGTTGCTAACTTTGGTAGGATGATTGGAATTGGAATTGAATTGGTGCTGAACTCCCGCCATTGGTAGGATGTTGTCACCCTTAAATTTCTCAGCGGCAAGACTGATTCAGAATCTGCGGTTCTGTCAAAATAGTAAAGAGGCATGCAGTCTATCAAGTTCTGTGGAGACCTGGATTCAAGTATAGTGCTCTAGTTTTTATCAGGAAAGCAATCCCATCATCTCAAATATTCTTCAGTCTTGACTGAATGACCAAAGAGCTTGCAAATTGTGGTGCACTTCCGGAGGTGGGCCTTGAGACATGCCAGCAATTGACATCCATCGATATACATATCTGTGAGTTGTCTTAAACTCAAGTGGAAAAAGAAGAAGAAAAAGAACTTCAATCAAAATTAATTGTTTCCCTAGAAATTAGATGTATGTAAACTATTTTTTGATTTTTCTATTGAATTTGAGCATTACACACCAATCTAGCAGTTTATCTCTTAAAACATTTAGACGGTGATGACTCCAGGAGAGAAGGATAGATATGCAAGAAGAACAAACTTGTAGACATTTTCCTTCTGTTGCCTGCTTAAAATGCCAAAGCCTATCTTGGGTCAACATTGCATGGTAGCTGAATATTGAGTTTTAAATAGGGAGAAGACTATCGACAAAGTTTTAGAATTGTTTGATGAGAATAGTACCCTGTCAAGTTCATAGATTACGTTATTTTGATACTTAGAATGTCAGAAGGTGGGAAGGCTTCAAGTTCCAGCCTGGATTCTTGAAGCCAAAACTGAAGGATTTGTTGACTGAATTTTTTTTACATGAACTTTGTTTCTGGCATTCTTATTGCTTAGTATGAGTCTTAACTGCATTGCTAGCTAGGAACTACTTTTGCATTTTATAATCCATTCAATCCCATACATAAGAAGGGAACTCTTTCAATGAGAACCCTTATAATGAGGACTTGATGAATACCTTTCATAAAATTGTCGTAAAAGTTATTTTTCGATAACATTTTTACAGAGTTAACCGTTAAATGTTTAGATATTGATGAGTAGGTCATTTTAAAAAAATTTCGTCCAAATTGAAAATCGTTAAAGTATCGAACAAAATCAAATCAATGGACGAACCAAAACTGTCAAACATACACCGTTTATGTTCATAAGTGATAAATCTTGATTCTGAATGACTTGACGATTTTCAATTTTTGTGAAATTTTGCATGAGTGATCTACTCATCATTATCTATCTAACCAACGGTAGATTTGTCAAAATATGAAGAAAATGTGAGTTTAATAAGAAGGTACTCACCAAGTCCCTACATAACAAATTCACTCTCATGTTTCAACTTTACTGCCAAATTCTTGTTCTTCACGGTTGAACCAGGACCTTTTGTAGTTCTGTTTCAGGCGTAATATCTCTATTTTTGGTTCAATAGTTGGAGAATGGGTTTTTCTTCGAGTTGGTTTATTTCCTTACCAATGAAACTTACTTGTGTATTACTGTATTATATAAAGTGAAACTGCCGGGAAATTTGATGGATGATAATTGAAGAAAACTGGCATGTAAAACATCACTTAATCACCTAGTCTTCCACACTTCCAGACATCTGGGGATTTCTAGCTAGTTAGCATATACCTGTACTGATATGCGCAACCACATTTTGCAATATTTGCACACAATTATAATATTTCAGATCAACACGAATTAGGTTCCAACAATCTAGGTTGGACACATTTATTTGAACTTAGAGATTGTCCATCTCAAACCTCAAATCTCATAGGTCATTCCAACCTTGACAAGTCTAGACCTTGGAATGTCCAATATCTTCTCCCCATGCCTAAAGTTCTTCCTCAAGAAGTCATAGATATAGTTGACCACTATCTTCTTGAAGAAAGATGAGTTTGGTTCAGCTACCACTTCCGTCTCTCCCAGCAGAGATATACAATTCCTTTCTCCATTTCCGCTTGCACAAACTGCATTTCCTCTTCAGCCCCTCGGAGCGGCACAGAGACTATCCGGTTAGATGAATTCGCAGACCTTATAGCGTTAAATGATGATGCAGAAGAGGCAGAAGAAACGTTAGGTTGTTGTACTGTCTCCTCTGGCTCCTCCGTTTTCTCTACATTCTCAGTTGCTTCTTCAAGTATGAAGTTTTCGTGGCGAATAAACTCCTTCAAGTTCTCAACTAATTTGCGCTCAAACTCTTTCGGCTTCTCTCTTCTGTCATTGTATCCGTATCTTGCTACGCATCGGAACATTCTATACTCTCTTGGCTCCAGTTGTCGGAACAGAAACCTCTCCCCCGATGCAACCTTGCTGAGGGGAATGGACTTAATAGACACAATAACCACAACCGAATGAATGGAGGGTATGTTGGAAACGAAATGAGAAAATATAGGAGGTACTCCTTGGACAAGCTCAGAATAGAGAAGCCCAATTCCAGGCAGGCGGTTTATATTAGGGTTTGAGGCCAGTTGTATCATGTATTCCCTTGAAACCTTGTTGTTGAGCTCAAACATGTATCTTTTATTATGTACGTAATGCCATATTGTCATGAATGCCATGAGGAATGCAGCAAACACTAGAGGAAGAAACCCGCCTTGTATAATTTGTACATGACTGAAGACATGTAGATGGTCTCGATGGAAAGAAACACCACAAGGAAGAGAGCAATTGGCCATATGCTGGTCTTCCATATCACCAACATTATTAGGGCAAGCAAGCCTGTCGTCATCACCATCACGCTAACCACCGCAATCCCATAAGCGTTTTCGATCTTTTCTGTAGTCTTAAAGGCCGCGGTGACCACCACGCAAGCGATCATGAGCATGTAGTTAATCTCGGGTATGTAGACTTGGCCTTCTTACTTTGCAGAGGTGTGAACTACCTTGACTCGTGGGAAACAGCCAAGACTGAGGGACTGAGAGATGATTGCGAATAATAAAACTGAGATATTTGGTGAATGAATTGTTATATTTATCATCGTTCACAATGTATACACACACACGCACACACAAGAGATTTGCTAACTTCTAGCTAACTTCTAGGACTAGATAAGGAAAGCCAACCTAGGCTAGCTAAAGTAACAGTTTACATGGAGATTACACAAGATATCGATTACCAGTTCCTAACTATTTGGAACAATTTCATTCTCTTCTTCAATACTCTCCCTTAAGTTGGAGTGTACGTTGATTACACCCATCTTGCTTAACAAACTGGTAAACTGTGTAGAAGTAAGCGGTTTAGTAAACAAATCCGCCGGTTGATCTTGTGTTCGAATATGAGCCGTTTTGATCAAGCCTCTTTGAATTTTCTCACGAACGACATGGAAATCAATTTCTATATGCTTGGTTCGTTCATGAAAAACTGGATTGGATGCAATGTATAAAGCAGCTTGATTGTCACAGAAAAGTAATGCTGGTTGTGTACCTGTGACGTTGAGATCTCTCAATATGTTTTGCAACTAGGTAATCTCATAACAAGTAGAAGCCATGGAACGATACTCTGCTTCTGCACTTGATCTAGATACGGTTCCCTGCTTCTTTGTCTTCCAAGAGATAGGTGAATTACCGATAAATATGCAATAAACAGTAACTGACCTTCTAGTATCCTTACAACATGCCCAATCTGCATCACAAAAGGCACGTAATTGAAGTGTACCTCTGGATCGCAACAATAGTCCTTGTCCTGGCATCTGCTTTAAATAACGCAACACTTTGTGTGCTGCTTCTAGATGCGGTATTCTCAGTTTATCCATCAATTGAGAAAGGATGTGTACTTCATAAGCAAGATCAGGTCTTGTAATAGTGAAATAAATAAGTCTTCCTACCAATCTTCGATACTATGATGGATCATGAAGCAGCTCTCCATCCCTTTGTGTCAAAGCTATATTATACTCTACTAAAAATCTTGTAGGCTTTGCTCCAAGGAATTTTGAATCTTCCAATATCTCCAACTCATATTTTTGTTGACTTAACACAATGCCTTGTTGTGATCTGGACACTTCAATGCCAAGGAAATATTTCAACACTCATATGTCCCTTAACTTGAACTTGCTTAATAAGAACCGTTTCACAACATTGATTTCTTCAAGATTGTTTCATGCCAAAATGATATCATCGACATACACCAAGAGTATAGTGAATGTTCCTTTGCAATTTCGAACAAGTAAGGAATAATCGGACCAACTCTGATGAAAACCAGCCCTCTTTAGTTAATTAGAAAGCTTGATGAACCATTGTCTTGAAGCCTGTTTGGGTCCATACAAGGATTTGTGCAATTTGCATACACGATTCTCCCCCTTTCCTCCGAAACCAGGAGGAAGTTGCATATAAACATCTTCAGATAAATCACCATTCAAGAAAGCATTACTTACATCAAGTTGGTGGAGATGTCAACCACGTAAAGATGCTAAACTGAGTAGGACCCGAACTGTAGTAAGCTTGGCAACGGGAGAAAAAGTTTCTCTGTAATCAAGGCCTTCTACTTGACTATATCCTTTTGCAACAAGGCGAGCTTTGTACCACTCTATACTGCCATCTGAATTGTACTTGATCTTGTAAACCCATTTACATCTGATAGGACGTTTGTGAGCAGGTGGTGAAACTAAGCTCCAGGTTCTATTGGCTTGTAAGGCATCAATCTCTTATCTCATGGCCTCACACCATTTTGGGTCTTGAACGACCTGAGAATAAGATGTAGGCTCTCTATGCAGAGTTAGAGAAACAAAAAATGCTCTATGATTAGCAGATAATCGATCATATGACAACGCATGAGATATGGAGTGAGTCGTACCTGGGACCTTGGTCGGTGAAGATGATGGTATGGTACGTGAGGGGAGAGCTGCCTCTCTATGAAAGTCTTGTAGTAAGCTTGACGTTCTTGTTGGCCTTGTAGAACGACGAGGATTAGGAAAAGTAGGCTGATCAATATTATCAAATGGATGTGTCACAAGAATAGAGGACGGACTGTTCGGACTTGAAGACGTGATTGGTCTGGATGATTCTTGGTGTGAGGCTACAGTGGAATTTTGATTGATAGGAGGAGATAAAGTTGCATCATTTGAGTGGGAAGGAGTTGGAGTTTCGATAGGCTCTTGATGGTTATCATTAACCCTAATAGAGCTAGGGAAAGATGTTGTAGTGATAAGATTTTGATTGTCCCGTGTAACAAAATTTGGTGGGCTAAGGTCACGCACAAATTAGGCTTCCCAACATTTAAAGTTGAGTGTTGGTAGAGTTTTGTTGATTTTTTCCATTTATATCAATCAATAATTCCTATAAATGTGGGTAGTTATTTTTTTTAATTAAATGATCAAAAATATCAATTAAGAAATGAAAATGAGGGACATTTGAATAAATATTTATTTAGTAGTGAAATTTTTTTGTATTTCATAATTAATACTCGCTGTAACAATCCAATAATCCCACTTCAAACAAAACTACAATCATAATATATCCATATTGCTTAGAATTCATTGTTGGCCTCAATTACATCAATTGCATTACAAAAAGAATCACAACTACAAACATGCCATTTGTATCTTCCACCTTGTCAAATATTCACAAATTTTCTTCAAGACCAAGAAGCTCCAGCAATCAGATAGTGCTACCAATAACCTGCTATCAAATTTGATAGATAGAAAGAAACATAATAGACTTAGATGTCTAGCCTTGTAAAAATAAACTAATAAAATATGCATTTTGTGAAATAGTTGGACGAATACAAATATTCCGTGTAATTTTAAGCGAAAGTAAATAATCAACCTGATCCATGTAAAGCAAGGATTCCAAGGAATGTCAGAAGTGCAATCGTTCAAGCTCAATCCACTAGAGTTCACTACACATGACAAACACAGAGATACAACAAGAAAAATGAATGCAAATTAGGATACATGGAAACTTTCTATGTAACTTCTTCCTCTATTGCACGAATTGCATGAATGCAATCTCCAAAAACTTAAGAGCTTGGTTACATCTGAAATCTCACTGCTCCAACAAATGAAAGAAAATCATGGAGACTAACATCAGTCAATTGGTCAATAGGATATTGAGCAAACTAAGAAGAATGAAATAGGTTAACAAATACATGCAAGCTCCAGAACCTAACTATGAATGAAAACTGAGATATAGAACGAGCATGACATTATTTGTAGACTCCATGCTCATAAATACTATACTTACAGTTGAAATCCTCAAAGAGTAGAAGCTGGGCATGCAAACTATGGACAAGTACGAGACAAGCAACAGTCTTTGCCTGCATTTCATTGGCTATATTAGAGATAGGTAAGCTTCTAACTACTTATAAATAAATTTTTGTAACTACATTACTCATCAGTCATCTGCTTTCTAAATTAATTATCACCTTCATAATATGTTTAACATTCTCTTTATCATCTCTACTTGTCATTGAAAAGTTACAAAGTCTCAAGTTTCGAACTTCATTTCAAAAAAAAAAAAATCAACCAAAACCCATTACTTGTTCACATCCATTTCAAAAATCAAATAGTCTAATAACAAAAACAAACAGACATAATTAATAGGGGTACTTGAGAATTAGAGCAGCCACGACGAGCTACAACAACAGATACCTGAGAAGTGAGAACTGAGAGATGAGTAGATTGGGGGTCTCAAAGCCCCAATCTTTGCGAACATAATTAGGATAAAAACAAAAACATCAAAGACCTACCTGAATATGGGGATTAGATCATTGATTGAGACTCAACTACTCAATAAGTGAACGACTTCATCATCCACTTCCTCTCAAAAGGAATTTGAGACCAACTTAGCCCAAACAAAAAGAATCAGGACATTGAAATTAAATGCTCAAGGACACTTGGTTTCGTGATTTAGGAATCCGTGAAATTGACTTACATGTTCAACTTCCCCAGATGTGTAGTCTACTTATCTCTACCCAGTTTCCATGAACATCGATTTGTTGGATTGACCAAGATGAAGTATGTTAGTACGCGATGTGCTAAACCCGAAAAACATACTTCACTTGACACAAAAAACCTAGAAACACCATGCAAAGGGCCATTTACAAGGTGTAGGGGCAGTTCGGTCATTCTAGACCCATGTCGTACAACGCACGTGAGACGCACCAATGCGCATCACGTGCAGGCCGTACCGACCTACCTGGTTGAATGACCAGTGCACCCTCGCGACACATATAAGGGCAGTTCGGTTATGGCAACCTGGTTCCGTATGACGCACATGATGGAGAGCAATGCGCATCACGTGTAAGCTGTACAGAACGGAGCTGCCATTGACCAGCGTAACCCTTAGTCATGCACTCATATGGAGATCAGTTTTTCCCTTGCACCAAAATGGTAGGAAAATTAGTCCCACATCGAAAATCACCTCGAGTTGTCAAGATCATCTGACTATAAATGAGAGATATCAGCTCCAAGGAAGAGGTAACTCAATTCTACTTATGCTGTTACTTTACCCTGACAGTTACCTCATTTATTGACTTAGGCATCGGAACGTCAAAGGCAGACCAATCCCGTCTCGATCTCTTAGGCTAAGACTGTTATTTTGCAGGTAACACAAGTGTTCAAGGCCTCTCACCGGAACGCTTGGAAGTGATCATATACCCAAAATTTACCCCTCAATGAGACGAAACCTCTACGGATTTCGCCCAAAATAAAGTAGAAAAAATGGTTAGTGCGACCGAGATGAGAAGGAGAAGTTAGAGAAAAGAAGAAAAAGTAGAAATAAAGAGAAACGGGTTTTCAACTTTTTAAATTGTCGAGAAAACTGAAAGAATTTGTAGATAAATACATTCCTCACACTTTCTTTGTAAGCGTGAGATATGGTCTCCACGTGTTGCTGCCAAACACAAATTGAACTACGGTTGACCTCACCAAGTTACCCACGTTTATAAAATATGTTACTATCTCAAATGTAAACTTTGCTCGGTTTTCTTGTAGTGCCACATGGAAAGTTGAGGGGAATGACATGGTGTCAAGGACTAATGGTGATATTATATTCAAGGATTCGGATCCAACTTCTTGCCAATAATGCATGCATATGATACTTTGGCTCTGAAAATTGACAGAGAAGTTGAAAGTTAACATATAATATGATACTTAATAGAAAATTACCAAAGATGCTCATATGTGTACGTATAAGGTGGCGGAAAGTAAGCAAATTATCGACTACAAAGTTAATTCGAGTACCCCGCGCACTTAGTCAACCGATTAATCCATTATATCTCTTGGAGTCTTGGATCCAGTACACTGAGCATGAGAGGTAAAGCGTTATGTCCTTATATATAGATCGACACTAGCTTGATCACACACAGTTCTGGTCGATCTGCATGATACTGGCATGCATGGTATATACATCAATATATACAGCATGTTCTTCTTAAGAGCTAACCAGTTACTACAGAGCTATATATATAGCTAGCACGTTTATACTTGTTTTACAAGCTTAGCTTCGATTCTGTATGTTCACCTACAGAAGTTGAGGAGAGTCATGGTGATGGAGAACTTGCGCTAGCTACGCATGCAGTTTTATCGTCCAATTGTCTTATTAGGTGGTGGGTCTGAGCTGAGCAATCAGTTTAGTTTGAATATAGTGTTAAATCACATGCTTACCGACTTTAGCTTTAAATTTGGTGGGGTTGGATTCGATCGGGGGGAAGTAACCTCTCGATGATGATGATACTAAAAATTAATCTGTGATGCTAGCTGACCTGAATAATAATGCTGTCGCTTGTATAATATATATTTAAAACTAGTTGGGTCCTCTATATACGATTGTACTAGGATGATCATCCGATTAATTTTGGATATTTTTAACTAATGAGTCGAAAATTCTCTTATTCAATTCATTTGACATACAAATAATTATTTTAAGTTGATGATTACCCAGTATTGTGGTAATTTGATTGGCTACGTCTAATTTGTGAATGATATAACAACAGTGCATAAAATTCGACGCTTGATTTTCCGAATTTGAGATCAGCTCTAAAAAAGACTGCTCAATCGAATACCCTAAACATTTTTTTTATTAATTTTAGTCTGAACCGCAACAAATTAAATGAGATGTGCTAAGCTTTGAATATATATCTAAGTTACATATGAGATGAACTAGCCAGAAGAAAAGTAAAAATTTACGTAAGAGGTAAAAATTAGTTGAATCATTATTAAAAACTTAGGTTGCTTATTGCCTACATTATCTACCTATGAAAAGCTAATAGGTTGCTTATTACCATGCTAAGATGGACGGTCCCAGACTAAGATACAGAAATTTAATTAAATTTCGTAGATCATTCCAACCCTAACAAGCTTGGCTCTTGGGATTGCCAAGACCGTGTCACTTTTCCTGAAGTTTTTCCTCAAGAAATCGTAGATGTAGTTTACCACAATCTTCTTGAACCAGGTTGAATTCTCTTCTGCCATTACTTGTGTCTCTCCCATCAGATAAACAATCCCTTTGTCCATGGCTTCTTGGATGAATTGGATTTCCGCTTCATAATTAGTTGTTTCTTGACTACTCGATGAGCTGCCTTCGCTCATGAGATGTTTCATTCTGAGGAACTCCTTCAAGTTCTCCACCAACTGTTGCTCGAACTCTTTCATACTCTCCACTGTGTCATTGTAACCATACCTCGCCACGCAGCGGAACATTCTGTACTCTTTCGGCTCCATTTGTCGGAAAATAAATCTCTCCTCCGGTAAGACTTTGTGCACCGGTAGCGGCTTGATCGTCACAACAACTGCCACAGAATGAACTGACGGTATGTTTGAAATGAAGTGAGAAAATATGGGAGGAATGCCCTGTACTAGGTTGGAGTACAAGAACCCCATTCCAGGTATGCGATTTACGTCAGGGTTTACTATCAGCTGCTTGAGGTAGTCGCCAGAGACCTTGCTGTTCATCTCATAGATGTAGCTTTGTTTGTGCACGTAATGCCAGATGGCCATGATCATCATGAGGAACCCGGAGAAGAAGAGCGGGAGATAACCGCCTTCAACGAATTTGAAGAGAACCGAAGATAGGTAAAGTCCTTCGATTCCAATGAACACCACGAAGAAGATGGTGATCCACCATATAGTAGTTTTCCATATGACTAACATGATTAGGGTGATCATACACGTTGTGATCACCATGACACTGACCACCGCGATTCCATAAGCATTGCCGATTTTCGTTGTGGTTTTGAAAGCCACGGTGATGATCACGCAGGCGATCATGAGCATGTAATTTATTTCGGGAATGTAGACTTGGCCCTCGTTCTTGGCAGAGGTGTGAACAATCTTGACCTTAGGGAAGCAACCCATGCTTAGGGACTGTGAGATGATTGAGAATGTTCCAGTAATCAAAGCTTGGCTCGCAATGATGGCAGCAAGTACGGCTACAACGAATGTTGGCCAGTACATAGATTCTGCATGCATATAAAATGAAATTAGATGGTTAATTACAGAGAAAATGTCGTATCATACTAGCTAGTATCAATTTGAGCGACAGCTTAACTATGTCAATTTTTTTTAGAAGCATGATCCGAACACAATTTGACATATTAGATGGAAAATTGTAGTATGTGTTTAGTTTACTTTGCCCTAAAATACGGTACCCATTAGTTAAGTGTTTGAGGAGATTATACGTCGAGAGGAGAACTCACTAGCTTGGTATTGATGCATAGAAAGTGTTGGCCACCTGGTCTGGATACTTGATGAGATATGCCGATTGCCCAAGATAAGCAAAGAGTATGGTGGGAAATGTGAAGCAAGTGAAACTGACCTGTGCTCAAGTAATGGAAAACTTGATCAGCTTTGACTGGATGCATGCATGCATGGTTCAAATTGATACGTAAATCTACAATATACTCACTTGGATTGCTCGAACACTGAAGTGACCTAGATCAGCAAACATGGCTTCAGTACCGGTGATGCACAGAACTGCTCCCCCTAGGGAAATCCAAGCCGTTTTTACATTTCTCTGGAAGTATGTGATAATGTACATTGGATTGAAAGCTTTCAATACAGTAACGTCGTGAACGATCAAGTTGTAAAGTCCAATTCCAGAGAGGAACACGAACCACAACAAGATAGGACCAAAGGTGAATCCCACTTTATCAGTCCCAAACTGTTGAAAGGCGAAAAGAAGGATCAAGATTGCTACGGAAATCCACACTACAGCATCTGCAACATCATCATCACCCAATTTTAAATTTCCATCAATCAAGTTTACAAAAACAATGGTCCATATAGAAATTTTCTTTGGAAAAACACTAATACATAGCTTGGTTTAGTGACTTGATTCCACTCTGCTGCAAGAGAACTGTTCGATCAGACACGAACATAAACATTAGTATTTACGCTGTTGCATGCACCCCAAAGTCCACATGGATTTAGCATAACTATATAGCCATATAGCTAGCTAATGGATTGCCTGAAATGCATGGAGTAAGAACCCCATCTCCGATAACCATAGAAGTTCCGGTGATGGTGACAACGAAGAGTATATACTGAACAATTCTGTTGCTCTCCAGCTTCTTCTTGATGGCTTGTGCTCGTTTCAGCTCGCTCGACGGTCGGTCGAGTTTGTAGTTGGATATCTCTCTATCCTCTGGCTGGTTATTAGGGATTAAGCTTACTTTTGCATGCCGGCAAATCAAAGAATACATTGCAAATGTTCCACCTGAAACAAAAAGTATTCATTTAGCGAGCTAAAACCCTAAAAGAAAGGATATGTAGGACTTGAGAATTTAAACAAACTTATGCAAATACGTACCTTCCCCATTGTCATTAGCCCACAAGACAATGAAGACATACTTAAGCAAGGGCACGAGGAAAATGGTGTAGATGATGATAGACAACACCCCCAGAATGTCATCCTTTGCTTTGATGCCATCGGGGAAAGTACTCGAGTACACATAGAGTGGAGACGTCCCTATATCCCCATACACCACTCCTACACTTTGTATTGCCAAACTCAATGTGGTCATCCAACTTTCCTGCAGAGAAGTGAATACCAACAAACAAAAAAATTCGATCATTTCATAACCCTAGATCACATAGGCATTTTGTAGCAAAATGAGTAATACAAATTGTATGTTGTACCTTCGATCCATGTCGACCAAAACCAGAAAAGTTTCCGGCCTCGATGTTGAGGGAGTCTACTCGGCGCATCTCCTTTTCTCCTCCGTTGGCCGCAGCCCCCGTCTTGACTGATTTCTCTGCCATCGGCTCCACATTGTCCTCTTCCATTGTTTCCTCCTCTTCTCAATCTGTGTTTTACTCAGATAGAAGACTATGACGGTCTATACTTTTTCACCTTCGTGTTCTCCACCGATGATGTTGTTTGCTTTCTTTAGCTTCTTATAAGCGGAAAGGATTAACTCTAGCAAGTTAATAGCTACGCGTTCACTCTGTGTTTTGTACGTGTAGTGTGTTGTTTGAACTGAGTCCGCACTTGAAACGAAAGACTCTCGCAGACCTGTAGTTTGGCACTCGGTAAATCCATGCTTTACGGCGGTTTGCGCCACAAACACAGACGACTTTGCCTTGACATTTGTTGATCGCAGGTATATTTCATTCTGTAAAAAATAGTCGCTGCAATTCCAATATTAGGGAGTCTTTTGTCTACATCATATATCCTCATTTCACGGGAGTTCTGTTGCTTTACCGTGTCTCAGTAACACGTACGTACTATACTTATCTAAAGTTTCATGCATGTAACTTCCCGTTGTGTTAATAGTTTTAAAAATTTACAACTCCACAATTTTATAAATGGAAAAGGATTATTGGCCTTTACATGTCACTAACTAAATAAATTTTCTTTTATTATATACTCAATTTATATGTCATAAAAACCAATATTACCCTTGCAAATTTATATGAGTTTCAACTAAAAATTGAAACAAATATTCTTAATCAATATTACGTGTTCACTCTGTGTATTGTACACGTAGGGATACTTTCATTGAATAAGTTTGTTCTTTTTGAAGAAATTGTAACGATACTTTCAAAAGATGGGAAAAAGAATTGTGGCGATAGATACTTTTATTGAAGATTTTTTTTCCGCAGCTATAATATTGTGTGTGTATATATATATATATATTTAAGTGTTTGATAGACTGTGAGAGAAACAATTTGTGAGACCATACTAAATACATTCGTGATCAAAGGAGAAGAAAAAAAGAGGAAGAAGAACTTAGGCCTGGGCATACATCGGTTCGGATCAGTTTCAGGCCCAAACCGAACTTGGGCCAAATTTTTCGGTTTTGCCAAATTTGAAACCGATATGTGAAATGAGAAAAACTGGACATAAATTTTTGGTTGGGCCAAATTTCGGTTCGGTTTCTGTTAAACCCCAATAACAAATTTTTCACATTCCCAAAGATCTAATAATTAAAAAAAGAGAGCCTAAACACAGATTTACTTTAATACCCATATATTTTGGGATCAATGTTTGCCTAAACACGGATTTACACAAGTATCATCACAATTCAAACCTGGGCTTTTTTTTCTTCAAGCAAATCAAAACCTGCATTCAAGGATTTCAAGCAAATCAAACCTACATTCAAGCATATCTAATTATCTATCACAATTCACAAGCATCATCACAAATCAAACATTCAAAAGTCCAAATACTCAAATTGAGAAATCCAAGTACCCAAGAGTAACACACACAATTTAGTTTTACAGTCCATAGCAATAAGTTCAAACATAAAGTGCTAGTGAACAAAATAAAATGAGAAATGGGCAGCAAGCACTCCCAAGCAGCTTTTAATCATAAAATCACAGCCTTCAAACTCCAGCCTTCAATCCCTTCATTGTCCAAGCTTTCTTCACTCATCAGACATCTCCAAGCAATTGATGGTAGAATCTATAGAAAAAATCACAAATTTTTTTCCCAAGTCAACATGAACAAACAACAACTAAAAATTTGGAATGAGAAAAATTACAAGTTACCTGCAATCAGTTTCTCCAACTCAGTGTACTGCTTCATTTCATCTGTCACCAGTTCATTAAAGAGTGGCTTTGATGTAGCCCTTAACCAGTCACTTGAACAAATTAGAGTCTCCACCATTTTGAGGGTCAATGAAGACCTAAAGGATCCAGAATCTGTTTCCCCAGCAAGAATGCACTCTCGGCTGCCACTGTTGATGTAGGTACACCGAAGACATCCTTTGTAATTTGTGACAGAATAGGATATCTCCCAGCATTTTCTTTCCATAAACCCAATAGTGAAAATTTGGGTTGGAAGGATCTTCCGACGCCTCCGGTAGGTATTTATCGACTTCGTTCTTGATCTCTACAACATCCTTATCCTTTCTAAGCCTCATAAACTCATTCATGCTTGTATCATGGCTATCTTCTGCGATCATTGTTGCATTGGCACCATCAAACTTTGGTTGGGTCATTGATAAAGATTTTTGTGCTGCCTCGGGATCATTCACCATGTACTCCGCATAGAGCTTAAGGAAGGTGTTCTTAAGGTCAGCAATCAATTTCTTAACCTAGTTCACCTCATGCTGAAATTTTGGATAAAAGTACTCCATGTACAATATCTTGTACCTATATAAACAATAACAACAACAACAAAACAACAACAAAAAGGATATAACAAGTCAATGGAAGTGATATAACAAAACAACCACCAAAATGCAAGTGATATATTTAACAACACTCACAGTCATATATCAAGTACTTGGGGTCCAACAAAACAGCCACCAAAGGATTTTACATCTCTTCAAGTTTTTCTCAATATTTATCAAACTTTAACTTCATTGCAATTGTAATCTCAACCATAAGTACATCACCACCTTGTAAAACATGACCCAAAGCAATAAGAATACATACTTACAAGCAGAAAACTTAAAAGTTGTAAAATCATGAAAGAATAATTTAGTTTACCTTTAATGCACTTGTCCATCTCTACAAGGATGATGGATATCCAAAGCAAAGGCTGGTTTGAAGTCACCCCACTTGTACCACTAAACTTGAGTGTTGTATCGTAGAAAATCTTCAAAAACTTGACAAGCCTTGTAGCCTTGTCCCAATCATCAATACAAGGAGGTCCAACCATCTTCTTCCCTCCAACTTTCTCAACAAAATAGGCATCAAACTGTGAATCCTCATCCTCTAACCTAGCAAAAGCTTTTTTGTACTTGACAGCTATGTCCAGCATAAAATAAGTTGAATTTCATCTAGTACAGGCATCTAGAGGAACTATCCCACCCTTGTGATCAATTTTCTCTTATGCTGCAGCTTTCCTAAACTTATCCAATCTAGCCGGAGATGACCTTATATACTTCACACAGTTTCGAATCCCATCAATTAAGGAGTCAAGCTCTTCCATTCCATCCTTAACAATTAAATAAAGGATGTGGCAACAACACCTCATATGCAGAAATTCTCCCCCCATAACCAACTCTTTCCAATTTCCTATTTTTTTTCTTTCATGTAATTTATAGCTACTTTGTTTGAAGATGCATTATCCACCACAACAGTAAAGTCTCTCTCAATTTTCCACCCAATTAAACATGTTTCTACCAGCTGACCTATTATCTTCCCCTTATGGTTAGGTATCACCCAAAAATTTAAGATTCGTTTGTGCAAAATTCACTTATCATCAATAAAGTGGGAAGTGAGAACCATATAGTTGATGTTCTGTATAGAAGTCCAAGTATCGGTAGTCAAAGACACTCGCTGCCCAAAGTGGCTAGGATGTTCTTTATCTTATTCCTCTCTGATTGATAAATATCCCAAATTTCTCTAGCAATTGTTCTACGAGATATCTTCTTAAACTGTGGCTGAACAGATTTCATAAAATGAATGAACCCTTTTCCCTCAACAAAGCTAAAAAGTAATTCATCCCTAATGATCATCCTAGCACAATAATACCTAGACAATTCAGGATCAAAAGCCCTAGCAATCAACTTTCCCCCATTTTCCTCAGCAAAAACCAAAATTTTATGTTTCTTATTAGCAACAAGGAGAGGACTCTTGGTACAGTAGTATAACAAGTGATGTTTCATAGAAGATGTACCATTTCCCTTGGTGTGGAAGAAGTAGGTCTGCTGACAGTGCTTGCACTTGACCTTCAGTTTTGCCATCTTCATGCCATCCGGATTTTTCAAAATAGTGAAGTGATCCCACACCACACTCGAGTTCTTCCTCTTGGGTGCAGAGCTTTCTGACAGCTCAGTTGGAGCTGAAGAATCTGGGGTAGGAGTAGCTCCAACATTAACACTGGATGCAGGTGTTACATCGTTGTTCCCTGCGCTTGAATGAGTTTAGTCCATCTCAGTTCCAACATGTGTTGGATTCCCAGACTTGGTGTCATCCATCATCTGCAAAAAAAATTTCATCTACAACATTATCTAAAAATCTCTGTGTGATTGTAAACGAGAGAGAGAGATAGAGAGAGAGAGAGAGAGAGAGAGAGAGAGAGAGAGAGAGAGAGAGAGAGAGTACCTGAGTGATCAGAGAGTGTGAGGAAAATGCGATCAAGTGAAGCTAAGTTTTGGGATTAGGTTTGAGATTTTGTGTGTAAAGAAATTAGGAACATATGACTGAGATGAGGAAATAAGGAAGAGCGGTGCTCTTCAATGAGTAGCTTAGGTTAATAAGTCTTGTGAGAGTGTGAGAGAGTGCAGCTGTTCACAAAGTAGATTAAGACGTTTATATTTATATACAAAGTAGATTAGGCCATTAGGGTTAGAGCATTGGCCCATATATTTGAGTTTTTGGGTTTGGGTTCAAAAGCCCATATATTTATTATTTGTATTTTTGGCCCAATAGAAATTCTGAATTTGACAATCAATTAAAAAGAAATAATTAATATATTAAAAAAAATATTAAACTCATATTAAAATAAATCGGTCGGTCTGTTTGAAATCGGTTGGTTCTATCCCCGAAATCGCTTTCAAACCGATTTATTTTGGTTCGGTTCGGTTATGTACGTTTTTCTTTTTCTTTCATATCGGTTCGATTCGGTTCGGTTATAATTCAGTCAGTTTCGGTCGGTTTTAATCTCAAATCGGTTTTATGCCCGGGGCTAGAAGAACTAATCAAAACAAATGTAAGATGACAAATTACCTTGACTATAGTCTATAGATATCACTCTAGAGTATCGACACAGAGAGAGAGAGAGAGAGAGAGAGAGAGAGAGAGAGAGAGAGAGAGAGAGAGAGAGAGAGAGAGAGAGAGAGAGAGAGAGAGAGAGAGAGAGAGAGAGAGAGAGAGAGAGAGAGAGAGAGAGAGAGAGGTATTTGTATAATTAATACTCAATAGATGTGGGCATTAAATGTAGGAAGACTGATCATAGTCTCACTCATATATATATCAACATTGGCGGAGCCACATGGAGGCTACGATATGAAATAAATTCCTATATAGCTATAGTTTGCTAAAGTGGCTTTGGCATCGTTGTTCATTTCCTATATGGGTTCGAAACCTGTCTCTCTCACATATAACCGATCATACGTACGGACGATATAACACGTACCGGCCCGGGACTCTCCTTTATCGCACTTGCATGCACTTCACTCCACATTCTCTTAACTTCCATCATCTTTGGCATCTACTAATGTGAGCTTGCGAATCATGCATGATGTTTCTAGCTATGTTTGCGGTATGATGCAATTCCACCTTTTAACTTTCATCATCTTTGGCATCTACTAATTTTTGCCTTTTAGGTGTGGATGTGACTTGTGACTTGTGACTGTACCACAACCCTCGAAGCTCGCTTTAGTAGGTGAAGATGGAACCCGGTGTGTTCGGTACATCTTCCATGAGCATATATACTCTAGAGGCTCGGATCGGTATCATTTGCGCACAAAATGTCAAGAACCAAAACCGAACCGAGAGAAATTAGTTCGGGTCGGTTTCGCATGTCGCAAGTCTTCAACCAAGTAAAACTCTAACTGATTTCCATCGGTTCCGTTTCTCGAGTTATCGATTCTTTCATTCGGTTTTGGAGTTCATAATCATCCGTTAATTCGTTACTGATAAACTCATATCATATATATAAGAATATGAGATGTCATTGTAAATTAAACAAAACTCAAATAAGAGAACTTTCAACCTTTCCCACGACGCCGGTCACGGCAGCTTGACCTTTCCAAACTCCTCCAAGAAGGTCGACAAACCCGTTGCGAAAATGGCGTTGGTGTTAGAGCTCTTTCGCTTGGCGAAGCCATAAAAACTATCACCGTCGTGACTCGTGAATAAGTTTGTCGAAAACCAAGCCGGAATCCGTCGTTTTCGTGCAGAAACGTCTAACGTGCAAGTCAAACCAGCAAAGAGCATATGTCAAGCCGAAATAAGAGAATAAAAGAAGATGACAAACCGACAAAGAGAGAAGAAGAAGAAAGATCGACCAAAGAAGAAGATGAAGAAGAGAGAGAAGAAGAGATAAGGGAGAAGAAAGTGAAAAAGACGTAAGGGGACGAGACAGAAGCGTAAATTCTATAATGCTCCGGAGTACAAAAATTTTCAAGTTTTGGAGTATTGGATCACTTTTGTGGTCCCCACTTTTGGAGAAATTAAGTGATCCAACGTTCCAAAATTGGAGAGTTTTGGCATGTACTCCAGAGTACTGTAGAACACCCCGGGTCAGAAAAGAGAGAGAATAATTTTTTTTCCAATGGAAGAAGAGAGAATAATTGGCAGAATAGAGTGGGGTAGATAATGAGTCCACTTAAAATGTGTCACATAGTCATTTAATTAGACGCATTCTATATAATTGGTTTTGTTTGTATAATATGTTTTTATAATATGTTTTTCCAAACACAGAAATTGAACCTGAACCGAAATTTGTACTATAAAACCTGAACCAGAATAAAACACTCAGTATAAATTCAAAACCGAACTGAACTTACAATTTTTGGGTTTGTCGGGTTATTCGGGTTGGTTTCTTCACATTTCGGGTTTAGAATCCTAGCCCTAATGAAATTAATTTCATCTTGATTTCGATCGTGTGAACATATGTATGTGTAATCACAAAAAACCCTACCTCATAACCGCTTCTAGAAGACAACGGACCCTAGAACAGCTAGTGATCGCCCAGCATGTTATCACGATGACTTACCTTATTTTTCCTCCTCTGTCCCGAGATTGATCTCCTGCATCTTCTCTCCTATCCTCTTCATGGAGCCGTTTGACCTTTTGGCCTCCTTGTTGAAGCCGAGATGATGACACCTCCTCTCCTCCTTCTATGATCGATGTTCGCTTCTAATGGCGACTACGTTATCCTTGCATGGAATATGTGTGACTCGGGCTTTAACGTCAAGATAGAAGATCTCAAAAGATTCTCCCTCCAATGGTTACAACACTATGCACCCGATACGTGCTGTCAAAGAGGGTAAGGCACATCCCCTCAATGGTCTTCCTTCGTAGACCTTCGTATAATTTTGTTCAATTTTTTGTAAGTACAAAAACGAGCACATTTTTACAAACTTGAGAACAAATCGTAGTCAATATTGTAATTTAGTTTAATAGTTTGTAAATAATACAAAAAGTAGTCGTAATTTTATTCTAAATGTAGTAATTTATTGTTCAAAAAGTTGTAATTTTGTTCAACTAATTATAAATAATATTTTAGATAGATCTTTGATCCTCTACCATAGCCTTACCTCATACTATGGGCGTAGCTACCTTAAATTGAGGAGTGTCAATTGACATTGCTCAGTTTTTTATCAATACTTCTCTCATGATTTACTAATTTTTCTAGATTATCAAAAGTTTTGTATCATATAACGCATTTTGACATGACTGATTTTTTTGACAAAACTCAAGTTATCAAAAATTTGTATCCTTCGTTTATAAAAAAAATATATAAAAAATTAATTTACATCCTCTGTTTCAAACCTTATCCGATCAAATTCTAATAATTATCTTAATATATTTTATATACATAATTTATTATTTGGATTTTATTTTCTCTATATATATAGTTTACAGACATCATTATCCAAAACTATTTTTGTGCTCAAGTACCCTTGAATCAATTTGAGCCTTTTGCTTGTTGAGTTCTTCCAAATCGAAATGAAGAGAAATACTAGATCTTCATGTTAAGTACATTATCATCAATTCAAATGTTTTGCTTGAATCTCTAATTTTTAATTTATCAATGAGATTGAACTTAATTTTCATCTTCTTCTAATGAAATATTTGACACTACTGACTAAGAATTCTGGTTACACCATTGCCCATACTATACGTGATTATCATTTTATTGTACTTGTTTTGATGATCTATTAGTCATTATTGGTAAAGAAAAATTGTATGGAGATGAAGTCTTAGAATTTAGAATGCATTTCAATAACATATACTAATCGTACCTAATATTCACTAAACCAGCCACGATATTGACAATGAGCTAATATTAATCGTACTTAATGTTGCATGAGAAAGTAGAATAGACATAAAGTAATTTTTCTTCTCATTGATAGAATGTCTTAAATATAGGCTGATACAATCTGTTACAATAACTATCCCGATATAACAGGGATTATCTGTATCTATCTAATCAATATCCGTATCTAACTAGGACAAGACACATACCGGGATTAATGGAGAATAAATCTCCTTAAACACTCCCCCTTGTGTCGATGGCCATAAGAATGATGCATGACTTGCTGTCTTATTAAAAACCTCGTCAAGCAAACAAAACCCTCATGGGTAAAAAAAAAGCTTGGTTTAAGGGAAAAAGAGTACAACGCACCAACTACTAAAACTACTACATGTGATGTAGACTCCCCCTGATGTCTAAAGAAATGGAACTCCCCCTGACTATAAACTCAGTCTAGGAGTTCAGATAATCTTTGCATACCAATGTCTCTTACATGTTTCACAAAAGTAGATTTAGGAAGTGACTTGTAAACAAGTCCGCAACATTATCAACAAAACCAAACCGGTTAATATTGGTAATTAATAAACGCTGTTATTACTGATTGTAGGAACACTTTGGCGAAAAGGACTAAGTATAACACCCTTAATGGAACTATGCTTCATTGACTCAATGCAAAATGCATTATCCTTAAAGATGCAAGTTAGTGTTGTCATAGTAGATAATAACCCACTAGACCCTCGAATGTGGTGTATTATTGTCTTATACCAGACACACTCATCAACAGCTTTAATCTTTAGAATAATTTGAGGTAATAGCAACAAGAGTTTACTTAGTTATTCTCCAAGGAACTGTCATGTTTCCCATGATTAATAACATGTATGGGAACATCCTATATATGGGTCAGAGAGGTACCCAATATCAGCAAATCCGACCAACACATAAACTAGTGTCTCGAAATAAGAGATAGTATGAAAAACATTTGTACCCTGCATTTTTTTTATGGATCGAAATTTCCATTCGATGGATCGAATGAAGGACTCGGCTCCGTCCAGGGAATATCCTTCGATGGGTCGAACGTTTCCTTCGATGCATCGAAGGAATGCCTCAGCTCCGTCCAGGGGATATCCTTCGATGGGTCGAAGGTTTCCTTCGATGCATCGAAGGAACTGGAGCCAACATATTTTTTTTCTCAACTTTCCCTAGTCCCGGAATTTCATACTATTCTCTATATTCATTGTAAGGGAAGAATAGACCCAAATCAGTGGATCACTTTAAGTACATAAAGATTCGTTTTACTCCATTCCAATGACTTTGCATTGGCACATACTGAGAAGGTATTCATGTCTGGATATGTATACTGAGCTAGATTCAATCAAGCTCTAATCATAATAAGATATAGAATCTCAGCTCCAAAAGTTTCTCATCATCATCTTTTCAGGTGAAATTTCCAATGACTTTGCATTGGCACATACTGAGAAGGTATTCATGTCTGGATATGTATACTGAGCTAGATTCAATCAAGCTCTAATCATAATAAGATATAGAATCTCAGCTCCAAAAGTTTCTCATCATCATCTTTTCAGGTGAAATTGATCCTTTTGGTTTCCAGACTGCAAACAACATTTGGTGTATTAATAGGGTCTGCTTTGTTCATAGCCTGATTAGACATAAGTAAACTGGTCAATAAGAATTCAACCAACTCGATGTACCATCTCTAAACCAAAACTTAATCAAAACCTACCAAGGTCTATCATCTCAAACAATTTGTTCATATACTGAACACGCACGAACATAACTTTTCATTCTTATATCTATTCCCAATCAAGTAGTCACTAAGACGTGTATACCACATCCAACTAGATTATTCTAATCCTTATAGTGAGTGTCTCAATCTAATCACATGAGAACTCCATGGTTCAGAGTTACTTGATTTGGATAGAACTATGTCATTTGGCACTGTCATGTATATCTCTGAATTAAGATCCCCAATGAGATATACAGTAACCACATCTATAAACTGCATACTCAGTATTTTGGACACTACCAAAGTGATAAGGTAGCGGAAAGTAATGATGTTCATGACCAGAGAACATATCTCTTCATAATCAATACTAGGGCTTTGAGAGAATCCTTGCGCCATAAGTTCTTCTCATTGTGCTCATAAACAAGACTCATTTATGTCTAACCAGATTATCATTCGATGGTTATATTACTACCATACCGAAAACTTGTCATTTGTAAAAGAGTCTAGTCAGCCTAGATTGTAACTTTCCATATCGATCAATTTGCTCTACATTAACTGTTGACAATCTGCAACAGAGCAATGTTCCACTTTATCGTCGTCAATTACTGAGCGACGGAATATGTAAACACATCATCAACGAACATAGAAGAACTATCCATAATAACGCTAGCATTTGTTTCATTTTGTGAGATTTCTTTGTTTACTGACATCGTCATTGACTCTGAAGCGTCCCCCAGTGTATGTCAATGTTGACTATTAGACACAATTGCAGTCAGAAACAATCTCATGTGTTGATGATGAACGATTGTGCCTTGATGGTTTGCCTTTTAACCGGCAACTCATCAGTGGATTTTGATCGACGCTACACCTCCACTATGGGTAGGAGAAAACACTACCTTGCCCGAGTGTTACGTTCAACTTGCCCAATATCAGGGACTTTCAACCTTGCAAGATTTGCAGCATGTATAAACGATCTCATCACTCTTCATGATATTAGTAAAGAAGTCAGACAGTGAATATGCTACTTTCTGAATATCAAAAATACATTACACATCAATCTCAAACTGAGATGTATGGGGATCATGATGAGACATAGTGAGGATATGCCACATCAATTTCCAACGTTAATCCATGATGAAACCATTCATATCTCCCCATAATGGCAGAAATTATGTCTTATCAAAGTGACTATCTGCAAAACTAGCAGTAAAGAGATCTCTTGTCAAAAGTTCGTAATAGCGGAAAAACGTTGGTGAAATAACATAGATGCTCAATCAACGTTGATGACCCATTGTCATACACAGTGGAAGTGTATTAGGCACATGCATCGCACAACCAGAGATGTGTAGATGTGAGATATCAGGCTCATATCCAGCTACCAACTGGTACACACAAAATGGTTGGCGGTTTTATGGGTATCAAGCGAATGAGTATAACTTCATATAACATTGCATATCCCTAAGCAGATACCAGTAAATTAACATACATTACCATAGTTCTGGCCACAAGCATGAACCACTTGATTTGTGCCTCTACTTAACCCGTTCTTATGAAAGAACATGGGGAACTGGGATATTCAACAACCATCCCAATCAATATGCAATAATCAACAAGGTATGTTGATGTAAACTCTCTTATATTAAACCAATCTGAATGACCAGATTAAAATGTTCGAGTGGTGAGCCCGAAGCTGAATAATATGTGCTAGGAGTTTTGAAATGCAGCGTAACATGTGGATTGCAAAGACGTGTGACCGATGCGTCGATGCAGCAATCAGAACCATAAATAAATAGTCTGCATATTAGTTTGATTGATCCACAAATAGATTCTTGGAATCTATAGAGAAAGAAAGATGTGTCTGCAACAAAAGATTGTCATGCATGTAAGTAGCATTACAACATTACAGACATAATTAAGCTTTATGAAACGAGCAATGTGCATCAAAAATTAAAACATGTGAATCTTGTGGGATAATGCACAACGCCTCAGCAGTATTTTAATGGGATGGTGTTACACTCATCTTGGAGACCGAGCCTGAACCGAGTGGAGTAATCTCAGTTCTTCCATCTAAACCGATGGTTTTAAACATTCTCACATGCTTCTTTGCTCTTAAAAATAGATGACCATGAAAATTTCTCAATAGGTTGATCATCAAAGTGCAAAAGCTTATATGAGGCTAAATCACGCATAGTAATATAAGTAACTACATTGGATTCAATGATCCAAACTGTAGTAAGATGTAAACAGCTACCATACCTCATAAACTTCTCCAGATTGCGCCGTTGGCAGCAGTCTACGGAGATCAGACACAAAACTTCTTTCATTCTCACAATGTGAAGTGAAGAACGTTGGCACAAGAGTTTCCAAATTTGAGTAAGGTTCGAATGGTAACACTCAATCTACCAAACAATTTTGATCAAACAATATTTGAATCTAAGACATGGCGAACACTTTAAGTGAATACTTAAAGATTTTTAAAAGGATTTAACCCTTGTTGAGTGCTGATATGGTATTATAATACCTAAATACAATCGATGTACAATAGCATCATATCGATCATATCGATCGTTATATTTGAAGTTTCAATTGTATGGCATAAACGAATGTAACACCACATCTAGTGCTGAAATCTAGGTTGGTCGATTTAGACATCATAAGCCAATGAAACAGATGAAAAACTCATCTAAAAACATCACATTCGGATTGGATTTTCGACGGGTCAAAGAAATGCCTCGACGGATCGAAAATAAACCCAAAATAACTTGTGATTTTTCGATACCAGAAATATGATGGGTCGAAGCAAAGCTTCCATGGGTCAAAAATGATGTCCAGAATGATGTCTTCGATGGGTCGAATTAATTCTTTCGATGGATCGAAGGAACCTAAAACGAGATCGAATTTTCGACATCAATTTTCGATGAGTCGAAAAGTTGACCAGAGGCATTCCTTCGTTGGGTCGAAGGAGTGTCTTGATGGATCGAAAATTGTAACCAAAGGTCCCGAGGATAAGCTTCGATGGATCGAAGTACCCATTTTCAATGGATCGAAAAATGTCAGAAAACAACCCGTGGGTAGCTTCAATGGATCAAAGTATAATACTTCGATGGATCGAAAAATCTCCCTGAGTTCAAAATAACATCATCTCCTTCGTGTCACGTTTTTACTGTATCTTTATCTCATATTGCCATATACTCATAAACATCAAACAATACATAAAAATTGTATGAAATAGAACATTCCCAAACAATTTCATATACCGAAAGATAGAGAAATATTTATTATACTGCCAACAAATAACAGTTACATCATGGATATTTTTATCGACAAAGTCTCAAAACATGACTAAAACCAAGTCAAAAATGAAATTGGATTACATAGCAAAGATATTAGCCTAATACATAGGCTACTCAAAAATCGAAGTCACCAGACTTGCTTTTGTATTGTCTGCTATAATAAGATTTGCTACAGGGCAATCTTCCATCTCATAAACTTCAGTGAAACGAAGTCTCATGTGCCAGATATTTCTTGCACTTCTTGTAAGCATGTTGAAGACCCTTGGACGCACAACATTTTTTTTTTGTGTGCATGTGCTTGGTAAAGCCACATCTATAGAAAGATGACAAGCACAAAGTAGAAGCAGAATGTGAAAAATTCTCATCATTCCTAGAACCGGAATTGGAATGATTCATATTTGAGTAAAGGTTATTGTCATGGTGAGTCCAAATCAAGGTTCGACTATATTCTCTACCACGAAAATTGCCATGTCCTTCTCTTTCACCATGGTTATTGTAAGGCTCAGAACGACTGTTCATTTTTATCCTTATGTATCTTCCCACCAATGAGGTAGGAAATGTACTAATAGACTTCTCGATCATAGCCTGATCAGTCTTTATAATGCCACAAATGTTCAACTCTGATTGAAGCTCTAACATTGCTTAAAAGAAAAAATATTTGTATAATCCAATAACCGGATGAAAACTCATCATTTTCGTAGTTCATAAAGTTGTGCATTATGCACATTATTGAACATGTCTTGTAAAGTCGCCCACAAAATCGGGGGGTCATTCTTTAGCAAATACTTTTCTTTAGAACTGGATGTATATCCTGCCTCAAAAACATGAGGACTTGATCTTTACGAGCTAGAGTTGGTGGCTACCAAGTGGTGGTGGTGGTTGGATTATATCCATCAGATGCATACTGAGAAGCTTGTTCTCAACGTCTGACACCCAACAATAATGTTCTGCTCCTTGAGGATCAATGATATCAATTTAGGCCGTTCCGGCTCAAATGGTGTCAACCACAAGACAGACACGAGATGTTGATTAGTAACGATCAAAAACTACAATCACTAATATCAAGTGTGAGGAATAAGAACGTGATCCAAGATTTATGGTAACAAAAATTGATTTATAAACGGTGGTTCAAAACCACACCCAGCAACCGTGACAAAACCGTCACATAGTATCGATTTTCTTTTCTTTTCTTTTCTTTTCTTTTCTTTTCTTTTCTAAACCGTGACTCTCCCATGACCGTCACTTATACTCTATGGATATAGGTCCATAGGAACTAGGGCAAACATGCAATATAAATACAACTCATAGTGCAATTATCATCAACTTAGATCTAGGGTTTTGCGGTAAGTAAGTTTGATCCTAGATCTATAGATTCAGGGTTTAGAAAATTGACCTCGAGGGTGTTATGCTCAGTATGAAAACTTCGCTGTGAAAGAAGTTTGAAGAGAGGAAGTACGTCCACGAAGCCTTTAGCATGAGGAGGATTTCTTCTCTTTTTTTCTTTTCAGGCAGACTGACATTTGTTCACTAAAATGGCTATAACTTTCTCCAGACAGCTCCGAATTGAGATTTTTTGGATGTTCTGGAAACTAGATATCTGGGGCTTTCCGTGCATATGAAGATCACCATCTGGTTCATCCTGAACTGCTCTCAATCTTCTGTCTAAGTTTGCTGAACTGCACAGGCTCAATTTTGGCTGAAAAAGAGGAAAGAGACCGACGGTGGTCGGCAGTGGAGTGAGTTGCCGGTGGCGGTGGTGGTCTGCAGTGTTTTCTGACTTTTTCGATTCTAGGGTTTCTTTATTATCTATGGTGTTTTCTATCAACTCTGGGAGTCGTGTTGATTACGTGTTGCGGGAGAAAGTAGAATACACAGAAAATAGTTTCTCTTCTCATTGATAGAATGCCTTAAATATAGGCTGATACAATCTGTTACAATAACTCTCCCGATATAACATGAATTCTCTGTATCTATCTAATCAACATCCTTATCTAACTAGGACAAAACACACACCAAAATTAATGGAGAATAAATCTCCTTAAACGTCTAATACATTTAGGGTTGATTTAGCTCATTGGTCATTTAGATGCATTTCAATAACACATACTTATCGTACCAGATTGTATGGAAGATTGTATGGAAGAAAAGGGTAATATATTAAAACCAGCCACGATGTCTCATTGAATTGTCCCTACAATACGTACCTAATATACGCTAATCAGCATGTATCTGCCTTTGTAAATTGGTAGCTGGCTGAGAACACCAGATAGCTTCGGTGAAGACAGCATGATCAAGACATGAACAAGAGGTTTTATATATGCATATATATTAGAAAGACTTGATATTTTAATTATATTCTAACTCCATGATGAGAACTTGAGAAGAAGGCCCGACTATTCAACCATTGCTAAAGATTAGTTAAAGACTGATATTCATTGATGGAAACAGATTGACCAAAAGCCTATTTCACATGTAACCTGCAATATATTCTATATTTCTCCTAATGGTCAATGATTTGATTTGAGATCCATATATAACTATCAGTCGGTGTATATATATGTATATCTTTGTTTCATCGATTGCCTTCTTACAAACGAAATCTCTTTTGGTTATCAATTTCTTGTGAGTTTCTTCCATTTGGTTTCTCTAGCTTGTTCTGATCTGCTTGTTGTGTTGCCCGTTTGCTTTTTGGTGGTATCCAATGGCCTCGAGCAGCAAAACATCCTATGCATCTCTTGCTTCAGCAGTTCAACGGGAGCATCAGCTCATCGGTTGATCTATGAAGTGTTTTTGAGTTTTAGGGGTGATGATACTCGCGAGGGTATTACATCTGCTATATATGATGCTTTGCAAAACAAGAAAGAAATCAAAACATTCATGGATGGCCCTAATGTTGAAGTAGGTGACAGTATTGCATCCACGCTCTAAACAGCGATCAAAGAATCAAGGTTTGCAATTGTTTTTCTGTCGAAACACTATGCTGATTCTTCTTGGTGTTTGGAGGAGCTCACAACAAGTTTTCAATGCATGAAAGTCCAAAAAAACATTCTACCACTTTTCTATTGAGTGGATCCTTGTGATGTACGATATCAAAAGGGGAGTTATGATTTATGAAGATGCTTTCAGAAAACATGAGTCTAGGGAATGTAGATATGGTGTAGTGAAGCTTAAGCAATGGAGAGATGCTCTAGAAAATGTGGCCAATCTCTCTGGGTGGAATATCAGTTACCATCATTGAAGCAAGCTACAAAGGGATGGAAGTGTCCTGCTTCAGCCATCTTGACAACGAAATGAACATTGTAGGAGAGATTCAGCAACACCTTAGTAGCTCTCTGAGACACATCTGGGTTATTTATATGGAGTAAGGAAACCAGAAGTGGACTACAATCCTTTGTGTTTCCTATATTCTCGGCAAGGCTTTCCTTTTGAGACAACTCTAACAAGAAAGCGAGGGCATGGCATTCATTTCCACCTTTGCAGATGTGCTTCACAATTCTGCCCCTGGGTCTTGCTCTGACAATAACTTCCTGAAAATCGAAGCAATAAGACTACTTACAGCTACAATAAATTACACAATGAAATGGATTGGGATAAGCAGCTAGATACTTCTATATTTTTACCTTTTGATCAGCATTGTATTTAGCTAGACAGTAGATGCATTTTAATGCTGCTCCAGCATCTTCCCTGTCGTCTTTTAAGACCTCCACAAACTTTGTCGCAAGTCCTTCCTCTGCAGCTTTGGTTGCATATTTAGGCATTTCCGGTCAACATTGCAGGTCCTCCAAGGCCCTGTCTTGTCTGGAGTGGTCATCGGATTTGATTCCATGCACTGCAGCTTGGAATTTTAAGTCCCTGTCTCTCCCATTCCATTCTTCTTATTGAATCTGAATTCCAATTCATTGTATTGATAACACTTTGTACAATATATAGAGATCCTATTACAGTGAGTATTGATGACTATACTACATCTATGGTATGACAGCTACTGATATGGTAAGGTTACTAATATAAAGAGATTACAAATCATCTAGAGATTTGTGGCTATGAATGAGGATCTCTGTAATGACTGACTTGATTTGTTGGAGCTGATTGTAAGGATGAGAGATTGGCACTGACACTTCTATAGAGTTTCGAGAAAAGGTTGGGTGTGAGCTCTAGAGATGAAAGCTCCTGTCTGCAGGTGGGGCAATTCCTCTCTCCCCTTCCAAAGTGTTCTTGAATTGCCTCCCTCTCAAAGCTATGGCCACACTGAACTGCTACTGGGTCTGTCATCATTTTGTTGCACAATTGGCATACAAATGAGTCAATAGGATATTGTTGGTGGTATGTAGAGGCGGTTTTCTCATCATCTGGTCTTGTAATGACTTCAGTACTGTACAGGAACTCAATGAGTTGAGATAGCTGATGTGCATCGGCCCCTTTTTTTGGACTTCCAACTCGTTTTTCTCTTGCTTCAGAAGTTCCAACTCGTTTTGTACCAAGGATGCATTTGGCCTAGCACCAACAGCTTCTGCAATTTTCTCCAGAAGCTTTTTAGCACTCTCTCTATTCCTAGTATTTTGTGATACCAAGTCCTCCATCTCTGAAGCAATTTTTACTGTTGTAGCTTCTGACCTGAATTCCATTGATCCGAGATTGTTGATGATCTGGTTAGTCATACTATTGAAGCTCAGCACAGTACCTAGAATGACCAGCTGAAATGAGGAGACAGTCTTGGCAATACCTTTAGCTACATTTTCCATCTGCAAAAGCATAGAGTGAGACTTAAGCAAGAGGCGGAGGCGGCTTCCACATTTGTAATCTTTGATGATCTTGCTTGCTTTCGCCAACTGCTGATTCAATCTTGTCAACGCAACTGTCGTGGACTCTAAACCAAGTGCATGTTCAACCTTCTGGACATTTAAGCTCCTGAGAAGGATATTTAGCTCAGAAATGCTTTCAGAAAACTCCAATAAGCTGTCCTTTTCCAACATGACATCCTTTGTGTCGCTAACAAGCCCCATGGCCTGAAATGCCACCTTGTTCCATAATTCCTGTAGTACTGCAAATCCTACATCCCCCATTCCAATCATGAAGTCCAGTCCTGACATAGTGACATTTTCTAGTTCTGCTAACTTGATGATACCTATTCCAACATCACTAGTTTTTTATGATGTCAGTTATCTCAATAAACTATACAGTTCCATTGGTACATCGGCAATCCTACAATTATGACATATACAAATAAGAACTTCAAGAGAAAATGTAAATGCACTGCATTGACATCATAGGCTGATAGGCATATCATTCCCATATGATCAACTGAAACATATGAAGGTGCATTGCAGAAAATTTATATTTAAACACTTATGGCTACTGGCAATCCATAATCTGCTTAAAATATAATCAGTCCTAGACCAGAATTCAATCCACTTTAATCAGCCTCTCATTTAAAGTTTTAATCTTTTTGATCAAACTATATTGATGGATTCTACACTTCTACATGCCTCACTTCAGTACTCAAAAAATCACATCTTACATTACATTTACCACAGTAAAGAATCACACTAGTCAAACAAAAACCCAAAACTTTAAGGCACTAAATTAAATGAGATAGGAAGTTCCAAGTGAGTTACTGACCTCATTGATTGACCAAACTCATGACACTTGAATTTGATGTTCCAAACTGTATCTTTGAGTTCCTAGCTCTCTTTGTTTGAAATCCACGATGGAAATGAAGATGTAAGATAAACTACTCTGAACTCTAAGTTTGATAAACCATGGACGAAACTAAGCTGCAGAAAGAGTTCAACTCAGGTTACTCAGCTGAGTTCTCTGAACCAGACAAGAAGAAGAAGTAAGAAGAGATTGCAAGAAAAACCAGACACGTCAAGTTGAAGACTTTGATAGTCCTAATGGGAATGATCCTTCTGTTTTGTATTTATTTGGGTCCACGTTGAATTATTCTCACACTTGACCACAATCACAGAAAGCACAAAACTTTCTTACTCTGAGTTAGTAAGAACCCAAAAGACTTCAATCCTCAAACACTGCAAACCTTGATGTTTGGTTGTTTGGGTCATTAATCTGACTTGACCCGAGCACAAAGTACATAAAGCTAGAGCAAGAAAATTACTAGGCATTAGTCAAAGTGTGTGCATCCATTTGCTATGAAGTTTTCATGGGGCAAGACTGGTTCCAACATAAGAAATCGATGTAATATTAAATTTGTGGACGCTGACTTACAGAGAAGCAATTAGAAGCAGATGGTTTTTCCAATTGCCGTGTTGGCGTCTCTGCGGTGGCAACGACGACTGCGACTGCGACATATAAACCATCTGAATTTGACGTAATTGGGATTTGACTCATTTGAGGGCTATCCTTCTTCATCTCTAGTGTGTTTTACTATTACAGTTTGACCAAGACCACACGACGTCAGGCTTATCTCGCTTAAGACGTACTTGCCGGACATTTTGGAGCAGGAATCTATCTTTTCATGAAAACATTCGCTAAACGAAGGAATAATTCTACCATCAGTGATGTGCTGAGTTGATTTTCGTGAGCAAAGATATATGAGAAAAGAAGTTAGTACTAAATTTAACATGAATACCACGATAAATACATTGATATTTAATTTAAATAATTAGATATATTAAATTGTGTTCGTAAAAAGTCTTAACTATTACAAAGGTAAAAGTCTTCATTGAAGTTCTATATTCTGAAAATATTTTGTGTGAAGTCCATCGTCAATAATAACAAATATGTATCTCGCTTCGATATTAAATTTAAAAATATGATTATTCGATTACAGGTTTTCCAAAGTTTTTTTAAGTTTTTAATTCCCTTTTCTTTTGAAATTAAATTTCTTTGTGTACCTAAAGTAATTTTTTTTTTTAAATAAGGGTTTGCGGCAACTCTTAAGTCTCGATTAGTGAAATTGTAGAATATAAGGGGGGACATAAAGCCTAAGCTTCATAAGAAGAGAAACACCCGAAATAATATCAGGAGACTCAAATAACACATTGTATTATAAACTGCACTATTTAGCAAATAGTGCGTCACTGGCTCTTCCATTTGCTTTACACTTAAGACGACACAATACCGGAAAGATAACGACACGAAGTCAACCCATCAATTTTCTTTGAATAGTAATATTTTGATATAAACAAGGTTGTTAGAGAAAACTAATAAATAAGCTAAATTTAAATTGGTTTAATTGCCTATTTATAAGAAAAATAAAATCCTTTCATAATTAGATAAGAGGGGTAATTTGTAATCGGTGTTGTCTTCCAAAATACAAAAAGTAACACTTCTTATTTATATTCATATATTATGTATTACAATAATTACGTGTCAGTTGTTCTACGGATGAGGAATTGGATAATTTTTACACTATTAATTGTTTAATAGCATTTGACAGAGTATATATTATATCATATATTGGTTAGTTTCTCTGAAGTCAGGGGGGCCATGGCTTGGGCTCGCCCCAGTGTAGCTTCGCCTTTGAACACCACTAGGCAGCATACCAAAGATGCACTCGTAAATAAAGTATCAAGATTTATTTGTTTTCTTTTTTCTTCTTTATGCCACATATATGGGCACTCGAAGGATTGCGCTTTTGAGATTTGTTATTTGACGTTTTTTGTGATTTTCGTTTCCCGATTAACATGTGTAGTAGTCAATATGTTCGTATCCGTGCAACAATCACTCGAATGGAGTGTGATAGTTGCATATTTATGCAACGCTTATGTGCTTAACCGAATCTTATATTTAGCTCTTTTGTTATGTTTTTAAGCAATTTAACATTATTATTTGTTTTTAGGTATTTTTGAGATAAATGAAGAAAAGGGATTAAATAATATTTCCTAGCGAGGAAACCTCATCGAGGAGGTTTTGTCTTGGCGAGCCTCGCTAGAGAGAAGTCCTTCTGCAAATTGGTTCGGCGAGCACGTGGGAATTTATATATATATACAATGGGAGTTGCTAGCGAGGAACAGAGGAAGAAGTGGGCTTAGACTTGGAGACCATGAGTAAGACAAAGAAAGAAGTAAAAATAGAAGTGGAAGTGGTTTTGAAAGAAGAGGCATGCACGTGATGCATGCCTGCCATTGAATCAACTTGAACTTATGTATATATATGGCTAGTGTAGTTCGATGGCTATCGAAGTTCGATGGGCTGGCAAGTGGCAAGCAAAGGAGAAGAAGAGAAGAGTCCTATTATAATAATAAGATTATGAATATTGGGCTGGATTTTGGAGTCTTGCACGTGGTTTGCTAGCTAGGTTAATTAACCTAGTTAGTTTGGAACATATAAATAGCTAAGAAGAGAACGTACGCAAGGGGGGGGGGGGAGGACGGACGTATCGAAGAGCAAGGAAGCTGCAAGTTTCTCCTTCATCCGTTTGTATCAATTTCTTTCATGGATTATTTGAGTTTATTTTCTGATTCCATGAGGAGCTAAACTCCATTGTTAAGGGGCTGTTTTGAAGCCCCGTTCATGACATCTAAATTGCTTATGCACTTTAATTAAATTTTGTTTTTGTTATTTGAATGAGGTTTCTTTGTTATTTATACGGTGATGATTCTTGATTATGTATGCTTTGAGTGCACGCTTAGTATGCATGTTTAGGAATCTAATTCTAAGAAAATTGATGGCTGTTGGTGATTATTACCTTCCTCAAGTTTCAATAGTAGAACCCATACATGCTTGGTATAAGAAACCCTAGGTCTAGTAAGACACGACCGTAGTGTACTTATGAAGCCTTGTAGATTCTCAAACCCTTTCTAAATCTTAATGCGTTTCTCTTAGTAAATTCGAGTCCGTGACTTCGGGTTCTTTGAGGGATAGACAATATTGATAAGCAGACCTTCAATGTTGTAAACATAAGGATCGGGTAATAGGTTGTGTTCACAACTCGGGGCCTTCCTGGGAATCTTTCATTCATAACAATTACATTATTTAGTTAAGCATTTGTTGTCTAGATGGAGTGACGGTGGTGGATAACACTTCCCTTAACCCATTTTATCATTGATTCTAGTTTTAGTCATACTCTGTTTTCTGTTTCAGTTTCTTACTCTGTTTTGCATAATTTTGTTCGATAACCTATCGAACTCCGATTGCATCGAAATTTTGCATCGAAGCTCGATAGGGTGTCTTTAGTGTCCAGTGTTAATTTCGTAATTTTAGGTCGAGTCTAGCTATTTTAATTAATTACGTTAGTGTCCAGTGGTCGAGTCTGTCAGCTTTCTGGCTTTTGTGTCTGTTTGTAGTTTAGAATATTAAGTCTCATCTTTCCCTGTGGATTGACCCATATACTATTGTACTGCATTGACAAGCATATTAAGTTCATTATAGGGTATTTTTGAGGGTGGTAAAACACCGATCAAATTTTGGCGCCGTTGCCGGGGATAGATCTAGTCTTTATATTCTAACGTGTCTTTTGTTTCTGTTTTGTTTTGTTTTCTTTCATTTCTTTTGTAGTGTAACGTGTCTCTTGTGTGCAGGTACTTAGTGCATGCATACTCGAAGGTCAAGGAGAACTGAGCCTTTATTACTTGATTTAGAGATTGAGCGCTCAGCTAAGCAAAACCGGAAGCAGAAAAGGCAAGCAGAACTGGAGGTTGGAAACACGAGTGGCACAGTGGCAGAACCCGAGATTGAGGTGGAAACAAGTTCAGATTCAGAAGAAGAAGTTCCTCAATCGCCACCACAAAGAGCAGCAATGGGAGAACAACCAAGAACGTTGATGAATTCCTTTGTACCTAGTGCTCAGGGGAATTCATCACCAATAGTGTTGCCAGCTCTTGGGACTTATTCAGTACCTCCTGCTTTACTATCAGCCCTACCTCATTATAGGGGGGTATTTTCAGAGGACCCTCAGCAACATTTAGCTGAGATTGAAGCTTTAGCATCAACACAAAATTTACAAAATGTTGAATCTAATGTGTTGAAACTAATTTTATTTCCTTTTTCTGTGAAGGAAGGAGCGAAGATGTGGTTCAATTCTTTAGCTCCTAGGTCTATACAATCTTGGGATGAGATGAAGGTAACGTTCATGAAGGAGTATTTCTCAGCCCAGAAGACTAAGCAGTTGAAGAAGGAGATTAATAGCTTCATACAAAAAGATGGTGACATGCTTCATGAGGCATGGAGTCATTTCAAGGAGTTGTTGAGGAAATGCCCACATCATGGGTATGATCTAGAGGACAGGATGACTTTCTTTTATGAAGGTCTAGAGCCAGCCAACAAGACAAGAGTGGATTCTGCTTGTGGAGGTATGTTTATGTACCAAACAGGTCAGCAAGCTCATGATACCATCGAGAAATTGGCTGAGAACACCAAGCAGTTCTATACAAGAGAGAGAACGTTGGCGAGCAAGAAACAACAATCTGTATTTGAGGTTGCCACCAACCCAGACATGGACAAGAGAATGAAAGCAATGGAGAAGAAGTTGGAGTCCATTGCTACTGCCATCAAGAGCCAAACGACATCATCAGCATCTGTTTCTCAGGTATGTTCTGTATGCTCTATGTCAGATCACACTAACGAATCTTGTCCATTCATTCCTGAAGAAGAGCAGGTGAACTTTGTACAACAAAGAGCAGCGAGGAATGACCCTTACTCAAATTCTTACAATCCGGGGTGGAGGAATCATCCAAATTTCAGCTATGGAAACAATAGCAACATCTTGAATCCACCCCCAGGTTTTAAGGTAAGACAGGAGTACCAGCCGCCACAACAAAAGGAAGCATCCTCAGTACCAGATTTCGCTTTAGCTGCCATCATGGCCAAGCTTGAGGGAATAGAGGTTCATAACAGAGACTCTAGCAAGGCATTCCAAATACTAGAGAAACGGATGAACAACATGGAACAACAAATGTCTACTAGAGAACAGGGCACCCTTCCGAGTAAAGTTGTGCAGAACCCAAGATCTCAACATGAAGCTAATGTGATCACATTGAGAAGTGGAAGAGTGATTGAAGAGGTTGAAAAGCCTACAAAAACATCTTTAGAAGATGAGCCGGTCCTAGAACAGGTGCTGCCATTTCCACCACTACTGCAGGATCAGGGAGAGAAGAGCGTACCTGGACAGAAAAATTCAGCAAATGAAAAATCAGGTAAGTCAACTTCTGAACCTTCTCCTTCAATTCCCTTACGTGTTCCATTTCCTGGCAGGTTGAAGAACAAGAAGAAGGATGAATTGGAGCAAGAGATTCTAGATACATTCCGGAAGGTGGAAGTGAACATTCCGTTGCTCGATGCGATCAAGCAAATACCGAAGTATGCAAAGTTTCTTAAGGAACTTTGTACAATGAAGAGGAAGTTCACAGGGACCGAGACCGTGGCCTTGAGTGAGAAGGTGTCAGCGGTACTTCAGAGGAAGCTACCACCCAAGATGGGTGATCCTGGACGATTTACCGTCCCATGTACAATTGGTAACACGAACTTTACTGGAGCTTTACTTGATTTGGGTGCATCAATAAACTTAATGCCATACTCTGTGTATAAAACTTTGAATATTGGTGCATTACAACAAACTGGTGTTACAATTAAATTAGCTGATCGATCTAACTGCTACCCCAGAGGTTTTGTTGAGGATGTTTTGGTGCAGGTAGGTAAGTTGATCTTTCCAGCTGATTTCTTCGTATTAGAGATGGAGGCAGAGCCTCAACCATCAGAGCTACCATTGATACTTGGTCGTCCATTCCTACGGACCGCTAGGACCAAGATAGATTGTTTCAATGGTACCCTCTCCATGAAAGTGGATGAAGAGAAGATCCGCTTCAACATCTTCGACGCAATGAAGCATCCTAGTGATAATGATTTGTATTCCTGTTTTTCTATTGATACATTTGATAATTTCATGCAGGAATTTATGCAGCATTCAGTGAACGAGAATGAGGATGCGTTGAAGAAAGCGATTGAAGAAGGGGGGAGGAAATCTGAAACTTCCCCATGCTCTAAAGTGTGGGATGAACTTGAGGATTTGATCACCCAAGTTCGATCCATGGATGAAGAAGAAGAAACATTGAGAATCAGCTCAGCTGAGGAGTTAGTGATGGGTGAAGCGTACGATGATGTTGTGGCAGCCCTTGAGTCATTGCCATACATAAGAGGTAGTTCAAAATCTCTTTCTCTTCCTATTACTAATGACACGCTTCTTCCTTCCATTGTAACAACACCAAAGCTTGAGCTCAAGCCTTTGCCTGAGCATTTGAAGTATGCATTCCTTGGAACTGGTGAGACTTTACCAGTCATTTTATCTTCAAAACTAACCATGTTACAGGAAGAGAAGCTAATCACTGTGCTCAGAGAGTACAAGGAGGCTATTGGCTGGACAATTGCAGACATTAAAGGAATAGATCCAACATTGTGTACTCATAGGATATTCCTTGAAGATGGAGCAAAGCCAACGAGAGAACCACAACGGAGACTCAACCCACCTATGATGGATGTGGTGAAGAATGAGGTTATCAAACTTCTCGATGCAGGTCATGCGTATTATTGCTTCCTCGATGGTTATTCTGGCTACAACCAGATTGCCATTGACAGAGAGGACCAGGAGAAGACTACGTTCACGTGTCCTTTTGGCACGTTTGCTTATAGGAGGATGCCTTTTGGGTTGTGCAATGCACCAGCTACTTTCCAGAGATGCATGATGAGCATCTTTTCAGACATGGTGGAGAAGATCATCGAGGTATTCATGGATGATTTTTCTGTTTTTGGTGATTCTTTTGATACATGTTTGAATAATCTGTCCCTAGTTCTAGAGAGATGTGTAGAAAAGAACCTTGTGTTAAATTGGGAGAAATGTCATTTCATGGTTGAACAAGGTATTGTTTTGGGACATGTAATTTCTGAAAAGGGTATTGAGGTAGACAAGGCTAAGGTTGATGTTATACGTACTTTACCACCTCCCACTACTGTGAGAGAGGTGCGCTCTTTTCTTGGACATGCAGGTTTCTATCGAAGGTTTATCAAGGATTTCTCCAAGATAGCCCGACCTCTCAGTGCATTGCTCCAGAAGAGTGTGACGTTTGATTTTACTGAAGATTGTCTTGCTGCCTTTAACAAGCTCAAGGAGCTGTTAATCACCGCCCCAATCATCCAAGCACCAGACTGGAACCTTCCGTTCGAATTGATGTGTGATGCATCGAAATATGCTGTAGGTGCTGTGCTGGGACAGCGGGTTGAGAGGTTACCACATGTGATTTATTATGCTTCTCGAACCCTTAATGATGCTCAGTTAAACTATTCAACAACTGAGAAAGAACTTTTGGCTGTTGTCTTTGCTTTAGAGAAATTTAGATCTTATTTGTTAGGAACTAAAGTAATTATTTTCTCTGACCATGCTGCATTGAGATATCTTATGACAAAGCAGGATGCAAAGCCAAGGTTGATTAGGTGGTTACTACTCCTTCAGGAGTTCGATGTGGAAATCAAAGATAAGAAAGGAACAGAGAATGTGGTTGCAGACCATTTGAGTCGGTTGACACATGGGTCCAATGCGGAGGAGGATAAACTCCCTTTGCGTGAGAGCTTTCCGGATGAGCAACTTTTTGCTATCCAGGATTCTGAGCCGTGGTATGCGGATATTGTCAACTACCAGGTTTCAAAACTGGTACCTACTAACTTTACCCGTGCTCAGAAGGACAAGTTGAAGAAGGAGGCCAGATATTATGTGTGGGATGATCCATACTTATGGAAACATTGCCCAGATTCCATCATTCGAAGGTGCGTACCCGAATCTGAAATTTATTCTATTCTTTCTTTTTGCCACTCACATGTAGGTGGAGGACATTTCGGGGGAAAGAAAACTGCACTCAAGGTGTTGGAGTGTGGATTTTATTGGCCTAGCATCTTTAAGGATGCTCATGAATTCTATAAGGCATGTCCAAGATGTCAGATGACAGGTAACTTAGGTCCTAGGGATCAAATGCCTCAACACCCAATTCTTGTGGTTGAAATTTTCGATGTGTGGGGTATTGATTTCATGGGTCCTTTCCCTTCTTCTCATTCTAATGTGTACATACTATTGGCAGTTGATTATGTGTCGAAGTGGGTGGAGGCAGTTGCCACCCGAACTAACGATTCTGCTGTTGTGCTTAGGTTTTTAAAGTCCATATTTGCTAGATTTGGCACACCTAGGTACATCATTAGCGATGGAGGCTCTCATTTTTGCAACCGCACGTTCGCTGCGCTCTTGAGGAAATATAATGTTCAACACAAGGTGGCGACACCTTACCATCCTCAAACCAGTGGACAAGTGGAGGTGTCTAACCGAGAAATCAAGAAGATCCTTGAGAAGACCGTAGGCCCTACCAGGAAGGATTGGAGTCAGCGATTAGATGAAGCTTTGTGGGCTTACCGAACAGCTTACAAAACACCTATAGGGATGTCCCCTTATAGGCTTGTTTTTGGCAAAGCTTGTCATCTGCCGGTCGAGCTTGAACACAAAGCTTATTGGGCGGTCAAGCAGTTCAATTTCGATATTGATGAGGCTGGGATTCACAGGAAACTGCAGCTAAATGAGCTAGCAGAAATCAGGAACAATGCATATGAGTCCAGCAGGATTTACAAGGAGAAAGCCAAGGCTTTTCATGATCAAAATATCAGGAGCAAGACTTTTGTGGTAGGACAAAAGGTCTTGGTTTTCAACTCGAGGTTGAAACTGTTTCCAGGTAAGCTTCAGTCTAGATGGATTGGTCCATTTGTGGTTACTAATGTTTTCCCTAGTGGTGCTGTAGTTGTGAAAAGTGACAAAACAGGGAAAGTTTTCAAAGTCAATGGACATCGATTGAAGCCGTTTCACGAGTTGATGATGGAGCATATCGTCGAGCAAGTACCTCTCGAGGATGTTCCATAAGATAAAGAGTGATACTTGGTACCGTCTGGCTGAAGACGTTAAACTTAGCGCTACTTGGGAGGCAGCCCATGTGGATGGAGAAGCTTGGCTGCCAGATTTGAATTCTTATCCCTTCTCTTTTTCTTTATTTTTCTCCATGTTTAGTGTGATTTGTGATGTGTTATGTGTCTCATTTCATGCTTGTTTGATGTATTGTATGTTTTAGTTTTGTTTTACATTGAGGACAATGCAAATTTCAAGTGTGGGGTGGGGTTTATATCATATCCTTAGCGTCTATGTATAAATTTTTCGTTATTTTGGTACTGTACAGTATGCTGTTTCGTGTCAATTATTTGACACAGTTTGAAGTCTCGTAAATTTTTGAAATTTTAAGAGGATGTTTTTACATGTGTTTAAATTGTGTTCTTAAAGTTTCAGCTCATTCCAATGTGTGATTAATTTTGTAAAATTCTATCGAGGGAATGAGTTTCTATCGAGCTTCGCATGTTGTACTGTTCAGTTTGATATTTCGTGTGATTTGTTCGCCATATCTAGAAGTCTCGTAAATTTTTGAAATTTTTAGGGAATGTATATAAATATGTCTAGTTTGTTCCCTCTAAATTTCAGCTCATTCCACTCTGTCATTAATTTTATATAATTCTTGCGAGTGGAGCTGAGTCAAGCGAGCAACAGTTCTCAGTACTGAACAGTAACCTGTTCGTGTCATGCATCTTCGATAGCTAGGTGTCTTGTAATTTTCTGAAATTTTGAGGGCAGTTTTATAAATGAGTCTATCGAGTGCTCGCTAAATTTTAGCTCATTTCGATGTATGACTAATTCTGTAAAATTCTATCGAGCCTCGCTGCTCGATGAGCCAGCGAAGTTCGATGGGCTGGCGAGCAAACAGTCTGCTGTTTTGTATAATTTATTTGACATAGCTATAGGTCTCGTAATTTTCTGAAATTTTGAGGGTAGGTCTGTATATGTGTCTAGATAGTGTTCGTAAAATTTCAGCCAATTAAGATGAGTAATTAATTTTGTAAAATTCTGGCGAGGAGTGTTGCTCGATACACTGTTTCTGGCGAGCTGCTCGCCTGATGTTGGTATTTTTCAGTTTTTCTTTGTTTTCCTTGGGTATTTTAGTGTCTTATTTGAAAAACCAAATACAAAAGTAAAAAGTGTCAAGAAAAACATAAAAAGAGTCTTTTGTTTTGTGTCTTAGGTGCCCTTAACTAGTCCATGATGTGATTATATCTTCCGTAGTTGTGACTAAAAGATGTTCATGCTATTTAAGTTTCTTTGGTTAATCTTGATTTATGATGCATATGCGAATGTGTAGTGGATGTAGAAAAAGTTAACATGGTACAGATTTTTGGCATGCTTAAACTTTGTTGAGATTCATTTAACCTGTGAGCGATTGAGCCTATATGTGAATACACATGCTTTCTTTATTGAGTGTCAATTGCTTGCCACAGATTAAGTTAATGGACTCTAGATATTACTAGAACTTGCTCTTGTGCTTTTCAAAGCTTATTGTCAATACTTGTTTTGATTGAGGAAGTGATAAAGGCATTTAGGGGACACCACCATTGCCATATAAGCCTGTGTCCTAATTTTGTGTACACAAGATGTGCACCCCTTAGTTAACCACTTTGAGCCTACATGTTTAAACTTTATGTCATCACCCACATATCTCTGACCTTAAACTTTAGAATAGTTATATCTTTACCCTTGTTCTAGGACTTGGTAGAGCTATACATGAGACAGATATGTGAAGACGGCGACAATGTCAAGAAGTGATGCAAAGAAATAAGTGTGGGGTATCAAGCTATTTAAAAAAAAAAAAAAAGAATGAAAAGAAAAGACAAAATGATGTCTAGCTTGATATCCGAGTTAACTGTTGACGAAGACAATGACGTGAAGGCCCAACAAGATGAAATTTGGCCACAAAAGTGAGAAAATTCATGGTTGTAAAGTTTGAAGGAGTCTCTTATTTGGTGCTCTACTGGGTTCTAGAATTATATTTGAATTCCTTATCCATTTATTCTTTAACCTATGAGCCAAGCCCCATTACAACCCATGAAAGTCTTTTTGATCCTCAAGATAGCAGCCTTTGATCTGTGGAGATTTGTCACAAGTGTAAGCATATGGTGTGGTCCATTTGGCAAGTAGTTGAGTTGAGTGAAAACCTTAGATATATTTTGAGAGAAACACTTTTGAGAGCATATACCTGTGAGGTTGAATCTTGACAAGTTTGTTGCATGCTACAGCTTTACATTCACCATGATTATGTCTTCGTCCTACATATTACATGTGTGTCATGCATTGAAATTAATTTTCGAAACTTTGTGGAATGTTAATTTGGAGTCACTTATCTTGGTGTTACAATTGTGGAAGATTGCTGAGACAATTTGTTGAGGGCGTTAGAGTCATGTAGTTAGAGTTTTGTTGAGTCTTTTCAGAGTTTTAGTTTAGTGTATTGCTCGAGGACTAGCAAAAGCTAAGTGTGGGGTATTCTGATAGTTGCATATTTATGCAACGCTTATGTGCTTAACCGAATCTTATATTTAGCTCTTTTGTTATGTTTTTAAGCAATTTAACATTATTATTTGTTTTTAGGTATTTTTGAGATAAATGAAGAAAAGGGATTAAATAATATTTCCTAGCGAGGAAACCTCATCGAGGAGGTTTTGTCTTGGCGAGCCTCGCTAGAGAGAAGTCCTTCTGCAAATTGGTTCGGCGAGCACGTGGGAATTTATATATATATACAATGGGAGTTGCTAGCGAGGAACAGAGGAAGAAGTGGGCTTAGACTTGGAGACCATGAGTAAGACAAAGAAAGAAGTAAAAATAGAAGTGGAAGTGGTTTTGAAAGAAGAGGCATGCACGTGATGCATGCCTGCCATTGAATCAACTTGAACTTATGTATATATATGGCTAGTGTAGTTCGATGGCTATCGAAGTTCGATGGGCTGGCAAGTGGCAAGCAAAGGAGAAGAAGAGAAGAGTCCTATTATAATAATAAGATTATGAATATTGGGCTGGATTTTGGAGTCTTGCACGTGGTTTGCTAGCTAGGTTAATTAACCTAGTTAGTTTGGAACATATAAATAGCTAAGAAGAGAACGTACGCAAGGGGGGGGGGGGAGGACGGACGTATCGAAGAGCAAGGAAGCTGCAAGTTTCTCCTTCATCCGTTTGTATCAATTTCTTTCATGGATTATTTGAGTTTATTTTCTGATTCCATGAGGAGCTAAACTCCATTGTTAAGGGGCTGTTTTGAAGCCCCGTTCATGACATCTAAATTGCTTATGCACTTTAATTAAATTTTGTTTTTGTTATTTGAATGAGGTTTCTTTGTTATTTATACGGTGATGATTCTTGATTATGTATGCTTTGAGTGCACGCTTAGTATGCATGTTTAGGAATCTAATTCTAAGAAAATTGATGGCTGTTGGTGATTATTACCTTCCTCAAGTTTCAATAGTAGAACCCATACATGCTTGGTATAAGAAACCCTAGGTCTAGTAAGACACGACCGTAGTGTACTTATGAAGCCTTGTAGATTCTCAAACCCTTTCTAAATCTTAATGCGTTTCTCTTAGTAAATTCGAGTCCGTGACTTCGGGTTCTTTGAGGGATAGACAATATTGATAAGCAGACCTTCAATGTTGTAAACATAAGGATCGGGTAATAGGTTGTGTTCACAACTCGGGGCCTTCCTGGGAATCTTTCATTCATAACAATTACATTATTTAGTTAAGCATTTGTTGTCTAGATGGAGTGACGGTGGTGGATAACACTTCCCTTAACCCATTTTATCATTGATTCTAGTTTTAGTCATACTCTGTTTTCTGTTTCAGTTTCGTACTCTGTTTTGCATAATTTTGTTCGATAACCTATCGAACTCCGATTGCATCGAAATTTTGCATCGAAGCTCGATAGGGTGTCTTTAGTGTCCAGTGTTAATTTCGTAATTTTAGGTCGAGTCTAGCTATTTTAATTAATTACGTTAGTGTCCAGTGGTCGAGTCTGTCAGCTTTCTGGCTTTTGTGTCTGTTTGTAGTTTAGAATATTAAGTCTCATCTTTCCCTGTGGATTGACCCATATACTATTGTACTGCATTGACAAGCATATTAAGTTCATTATAGGGTATTTTTGAGGGTGGTAAAACACCGATCAGAGTGTCAGTTTTACACAATCTACAAATTAATTAACTCTTTTCTAGTCGATTGTTCTTTCTCCTTAGATACTTTTATTTATTTTTAGTAATAATCACTGCTTCATTAGTACCGTACCCATCATTTAGAAACATATGCACAAATGCATTTTTGAAGCTCAAATCCTTGAAATATATATATATATATATATATATAAGTGATGATTTCATTACAATATATATTTATCAAGACAAACATTGGCTTCAGGGTTTAGGCTTTAAGCCCAATCGACACACAACAAAAACAAGTCGGAGAGAGCAACAGAAAACAAATTAGCACACTCGAACATTAGAAGACTAGTGAAATGATGGTAGTAAACATGTCAGTAAAAATAGGCAGACGATGAACCGAGGTCAAACCCGTCGATACCGGAATCCTTCACCGGCGGCATGCTCCCGAGTAATGGGCTGTGCTGCACGAACTCACTCGTGTCAAAGCCCATGTAAGACCCACTGGCCAAGGATTCGAACCCACTCGTACTATTGGGCTCCGATAATCCATAGAAGTTCGAGCCCATTACCTCACCAGGCCCATAACACGTAGAGGAGACACTCGGAGGCAAAGGTGGCAACTCATTGTCATAAGACCCAGCTCCGTCTGTTACACCACAACCCGACCCGGGACCGTAAGAGCCGTACGACCCGGAAGAAAACGGGTACGCGGCTTCAAATGGATCCTGAGCAAAAACTGGCTGTTGCTGCTGCTGCTGACTTGTCATGATCATCTGCGGTTGGTGGCCGGGAGGAGGAGCGGTGAAGAAAGCAGACATGTCACGCTGTGATTCGTCGGGGGAGATGATGGAGGTGACGGAGGAGCCGTGAGGCATGTCGGAGTAGACGAAGTTGGTTCTGGCTTTGGAGCCGCGCATGGAGCGAGCGGCTCTGTCGTAAGCCAAGGCTGCTTCCTCGGCGGTGTCGAAGGTTCCGAGCCAATGCCTTTCTTTGGTCGAAGGGTCTCTTATTTCGGCGGCGTAGCGGCCCCACGGTCTCTTCCTCACTCCGAGGAACCGAGTCTCTTGTTGCTGTTGAGGTTGACTCTGTTGTGGTTTTTTCTTGGACTTCGAGGAAGACGAGGAAGGAGAGTTGCCGCCTTTTGACGATGAGCTGGTGAAGTACTCCATGACAGAGAGAGAGAGAGAGAGGTTTGAGTGTGATGAAAAAGAAAGGTGAAGGGAGAAAAGGACAGGAGTCTTCTTGGTTTGGTTTGTCTGGAAATGGATAGAGCAGCAGTAGTAGTAGTAGTAGTCGGTAGTAGTTGTAGTAAGGAAGGGAATGATTGTAGGGTTAGGGGTTTAAATAAGGAGATTTAGCGACTAATTAAGGTGTATTATATGTTATGGTACTGCACTATTATATTAATTTGGGTGTGTTAATTTAATTAATTAATTAGCAGAGTTTGCCCTAGAGGAAATTAAGAAAGTAAATGGTTTTCTGACTTTTCTCATGAGCAAATGATGAGCAATCTCATGAGTCACTCACGCATGAAATCATTGGGGCCATATAGATTTCTGTTGTTGAATCTTAAACTCAAACTATAATCGAATCATTCATGGCTGAGGCACTCTGGCTTGTGAGTTGTGACCCAGCTTAGCTTGCTCGACCAATCTTCTGTATGCTAGCTGCTGACTGTAATCTCCTTACAAGAACCCTAAACCGCAAGAAACGTTAACACTAGCTTCTTGTTTTCTTTCATCCATAGATAGGATACAAAGGAAGGATGCATATGTAGTTCTTAACGACTAGTGTGCTTAATAAACGTTCTTACGTACAAACAGATTACAAAACTTAATTGACATACAAAAATCAATAAAAATAAAAAACACATATACAAGTCTATGACAACTACATGCATGTTCAAATTAAGTCTGTCTACACCCATCACTTCGTCACTGAATTAACACTTAGAAATATATCAAAAAACACATTTACCACTACTGAGGACAGTTTTTAAGCGACGAAGGTAAGTCATTCTGAGGCGACGAAAATTGAATTCGTTGCCTCAGAAACAATCTACGTCGCTTCAGCATAACTAAGGCGACCAACATTGATCTACGTCGCTTTAGAAATAGAAAATAACCAAATTTATGTATCTCAAGCGACGTAGACCAATGTTGGTCGCCTCGAATATATCTGAGGCGACGTATATTAATCAATCTTCGCCGCCTCATTTTTTTAAAACTGGATATGTTCTCCTTTTTAAGTCAAACCCTTTATAAAGTTGAAATTTTGGGAAATAGGTCATTCGCGTTCTGGAGCTGTTCTTGGCTGATTTGGAGAGAAATTTGAAGAAATTGAGAAAGAAGGTTGTTCTTGCTATCCATTTGATTCTTAAGTAAGGTTAGTTAGATTTTTATCTCTTTAACTCTCTTTATGACCATATTACATGTTAATTAAGAAGTGAAATTGATGTATATGTGAACTTTTGAAATTGAATTGAATTTGGTCATATTTTATGGTTTTAGCGTTTGAATCATTGAATTGTGATAAATAATATTATGGGTTCATCAATAATGTTTGAACTTTGGTTAAATTTAGTGAAATTTGTGATGATTAATGTAGATTAGGTGTAGTGGTCTCAATTAGTGGTGTTATTAGTGTTAATCATGAAATCGAGTGTAGGGTTATATATAATTGTGGTGTTTATCAACTTTGAACTCTCGTTTGAGAATCAAGAACTCATCTAGTTGATCAAGATCAGTTGTTGATTCTCGAATTGCCCCATTTTTGGACACTTTAGGTGAACACGAATTTGTTGATCCTTTTTCTATTCATGTGGTTTCAGTTTCAGTTTTGGGATATGATTTCGACAGTGTCTCCTTACAATGTTCCCCGAGTGCAAATTAGGTTGTTTAGATATGTGTTCACTCGAGAAACTGTAGGGAGATGCTGCCAAAATTTCTCAAAACTAGAGCTGATACCCATGGGTGCAAGAGAGTTGACAAATGTTGAGTTCCCTTAAAGGGGAGAGGACCGAACCCGGAGGCATAAGGAGAAGAAGTGTGGGGACAGGATGTATCGTAAATGTGGCGTGGTAACTTTGTTCATGGTGATTGTTTATGTTGACAGGAAATATGGAAGGCCACCCAGATAAAACCTGGATGACCTATCCTCATGCTGATCCAAGGTACATCACAGGCATATTCGAGTTTATGAATTTTGCCCGGTGACATAGTAACGGAGCCGATTATCACTTCTGCCCGTGCACACGTTGTAAGAACGGTCCGTTCAAGGTTAGTATGGATACCATGTATCATCACTTGTCACACAGTGGTTTGAATCCGAAGTATACTGTATGACACCTTCATGGGGAAGTTTCAAGTGAACCGACAATGCTCAGTCAACGAAGACAGTGACTTCAAGACAGAGTCGATCCTTCTAGTGGTGCCGGTCCTTCAATGAACCCACAATTGGAGATTCTACATGATGCATATCCGTATTATCCTGGATACCATGCAGATGCACCCGAACAATTTGTGGAAGATATTTCTGGCATCAACTTCAATGACATGGTAGACGATGATTATGAAAAGTACAATAGATTATTAAAAGAGTCACAGATCCCATTATATGAAGGCAGTGAGGAAACTGTTTTGAGTGCCATATTAGATGCAATGGAAATGAAAATGGATGGTCGGACACAAGCGTTGACTTTTTATGTAGTTACATTAATAAAGTTCTTCCTAAAAGGCACACATTCCCCTGTTCATACTCGAGAATTAAAAAAAAATTTAAGTAGAGTTTCACTTGGTTATCAAAGAATTGATGCGTGTGAGTTCAACTGTGTGTTGTTCAGGGGGGCGCTTGTAAACGAGATGATTTGTCCAATGTGTAATTCTGAAAGATTTAAGCCATATACGGATGACATTCCCAAAACAATCATTCGTTACTTTCCTTTGACACCAAGGTTGAAGCGTCTGTTCATGTCACCACACACTGTGAAGCATATGCGATGGCTCGGGGAGATGATATGTGTGGCCGGTAGCCTCAACCACCTAGCTGATGGAGAAGCATTTCAACATTTTGACTGAACTTTTCCAGGTTTCGCACGGGACTGCAGAAATGTGCGCCTTGAAGTTGCAATAGACGGTTTCAATCCATCCGGAACAATGGAAACTTTGCATAGTACATGGCCCGTTGTTGTGATGCCGTACAATCTACCGTCTTCAATGTGCATGAAAAAGGAATATAACATGCTATCGGTGTTGATTCCGGGCCCTAAATCCCCCGGAAAGTGCCTTAGTATACTCATGAAGCCAATGATCGAGGAGAAAATAAATTTATGGGTCGTTGGAGTCCATACTTTTGATCGAGTAGGCAATGAGGTATTCTTGATGAAGGCAGCGGTGATGTGGACTAACAGTGACTTTCCTAGTTTAGGGATGCTTGCGGGCTCAACGGTGAAAAGGTACAAGGCATGTCCAATATGTCTAGATGAGCTGACTTCAGAGTATATAGGTGGGATGATAGTTTATGAAGGTCATCGGAAATGGCTCCACCAAGACCACCCTTGGCTATTGAGTAAGGCATTTAACGGGAATGTGGAGTTTGGCGGAAAACCGTTCAGAAGAGTGGAGATGAAATTTTGGAGGACATTAGGTCACATGCTTACCCCATTCTAAGCCAACATGATGACTTGAAGGTGCCGTAATTTCTGAATAACAGACAGTGTTGGACTCACGAGAGTATATTTTGGAAGCTGCTTTATTGGTCATCATTGAAGATAAGACATTGCTTAGATGTCATGCACATTGAAAAAAAGTGTGTGACAACATCCTTGGAACCATTTTTGCAATTGATAAGAAGACCAAGGATAGTCCAAAAGCTCGCGCTGCATTGAAGAAGAAAAATGTGTGCAAAAACCAGTGGCAAAGAGACCGTGACGAGGGGACGGCGAAGGTTTCTCATGCACCTTTTTTAGTTAAAAATGATGCTCTAGAAGATGTGTTTGAGTGGTTCAGGGATGTTAAGTATCATCTTGGTTATGCAGGAAGTTTGACAAGTAAGGTCAAAGTTCGTCCCCCGTCATAGTTTTATGGATTGAAGACGCATGATTGCCATGTATTGCGTCAACGTCTTCTTCCAGTGGTTATCAGAGGGTTCTTGCCAGATAACGTTGTGAAGCCATTGATAACACTGTTAAATTGGTTTCGTAAATTATGTAGTAGAGAGCTGAAGAAGGAGGTTGTGCATGACATGGAAACTGAGATAGTGATGATTCTCTGCTATTTGGAGCTGATTTTTCCACCTCATTTTTTTACATCTATGGTTCATCTCATGATTCATCTACCCCAACAAGTATTACTTACAGGCCCAGTATACTATACATGGATGTATCCAATTGAAAGGTAGCTCTGTCAAATTGCTAATACTATGCTAGTTACGTAATATGTACTAACCATTTGTATGTAATTGCAGGCAATTAGGAAAATATAAAAAGTTAATGAGGAATACATGTTACCCCGAAGCTAGTATTGATGAACAATATCTCGTACATGAGTCGGTGACATATTGTAAGTCTTATCTAAGATAGGAAGACCACGAAGAAATTGACACTTCCCCAGAGTGGAATATTAGCAGTGTTTCACAACAAGTAAGGCCATAGATTATCGAGACTCGTAGCCAGTTTAGGTTGAGTGAAACAGAGACTGCTGAGGCTCACTGGCAAGTTTTGGTGGAAACAGACGAAGTCAAACCATACCTAGAAGAACATCTCACCAGGTTCAAGGCTAAGAATGGTGAAGATTTCGACGATCTTCGTCGTCGAAGGAGTTTTCTTCGATGGTTCTTAACATGGGTACTGAAAACTAATAGTTGTTGAAAGGTACTTCAATGGTTTTTTCCACTTATCGTTCACTTATTTTTCAGGTGTCTCTTAAGGAAAAAAACTTGGACCAGAGCTTAGTGTCGGGAGTAAAGTCATTAGCCCAACGACCTCAGCAATTCAGGGTTTTTAAGTCGTGTTATGTGAACGGCGTCAAGTTCACGTCATGGGATAGGGATCAAAGAACCGTGACTCAAAACAGCGGTGTCATGATAGACATGGGTTCATCCAATTTCTACGGCCATGTTAACTACGTAGTCGAAGTATTATATGCAGGTCGTATGCCAGTTGTGTTGTTTAAGTGCACATGGCACAACTTCGAGGATGAGGACGATCTTGACACCGTCAAGTTAGATCATGGACTAATATCAGTGGATACAAACAGTAGTTACTATGAGGATTCACCCTTCATTATTGCAACCAAAGCAAAACAAGTATTCTAGATAGACGATCTAAAGGCGGGTGGTACGTGGAAGGTAGTACAAGAAATGTCGCACCGAAATGTCTACAGTGCCGAAGTACTTGCCATAGATGAAAGCAGGTCGCCTATAGGAGATCATGTATTCGAGCCTTACCAAGGGGACACTCCCATGGTGATACAATTTTACCAAGATCTTCATATAGTTTTAGATGAAGAACGAAACGAAGACGACGACGAGTCTGACGAAGACCTATTAGAGCAATATGAAGATGAAGATGAAGACAAAGACGAAGATGAAGACGAAGACGAAGAGAATGATGTAGAGGACGACGAAGAGGAAGACTAAGTTAATGTAAAGTTATTTTTGGTAAACTATTAATTATGTATTTGTAAACTATGAATTATGTATTTAAACACATTAAACCTAATTTTTGCATTTTAAAAAAATAAACAACATGAGGCGACCAATAATTCAACCTTGGTCGCTTCATTTGTTTGAGGCGACCAAGAAATATATCTTCGTTGCTTCATGTGTTCCAGACGACGTATAATTAGTTATTGGTCGCCTCAGAAATTATTAGCGACCAATAAAGCAATCTTCGTCCCCCCCAGTTCCTTTTTAATTGCAGACTTCACAGTATCTTTCTTCTTCTGGTTCATTTCGTTTCTTCTTCGTTTCGACTCGAGCTCACCCCCAAGCAATCTCCGAGTTCCAAATCCTGGCACCCGAACCCCAAAGCCCTAAATCCCCTCCACCTCAACCCTAAATCCCCTCCCTCCTCTCCACCAAAACCCTAAATCCATCCCTCATAACCCTAAATTCCCAAATCCTTTTTCTCCCCGAATCCACCGGCCCGTAACCTAAATCCCCTGTTGATTCTTCAAGGTATGACTGCCTCTCTCTCTCTCTCTCTCTCTCTCTCTCTCTCTCAACAATTGAATTCATGTTATTAGTTTGAGTGGACTCTGGTTGCCATGTGTGTCTTTGCTCCCTTCGATTTGCACCGGTTAGGCATGTGTGTGTTCTTCATTTTTTTTCAACTCTCACTTCGTCTTCTAATAAGTTTTGCAAGAATTTTGGGTGGTATAAAGAAGCAAAGTGATTATCTTAGTTTTCATTTAATTAATTTAGTAAGAATCAACTTTGTGGCATAGGACATCGTTGTAGGTGTTTGTTGTTGAGTTAATGGACAAGTTATGTTGCTTTAGTTGTTAATGGACAAGTCCAAGAGAAGATTACCCTACAGTATAGCTTGAATTTTGTATAATATAAACTGTATGCCATTATAGCAATTGCATGTTGCCTCTTTATAGTAAACCACTGCATGCAATAGAAATTGCAGTTAGAATGGACCATGATATGAAAAGTATAGCTTGAAAACTGATTTATACATTTGATCAAAGACCATAGAAGTGAACAGAAAACAACAAAGAGAGATCTGGTAAGTTTAAGAGAGTGGAGAAATAGATTTTAAAGGCCAAACTATACAAATAAAACTAATTTTACAGAAACTGTCCCATCGAAAAAACAACTTTCTTGTTTGGACAGAATGGACTTGAGTAATTATGTGAATTGTGATAATGATGTGAATTGTGATAGTGATGTGAATTGTGATTTGGATGATGTGAATTATGGGGTCAACTTTCTTTTTTGTGTTTCTATGTTGCTTCATATGTTTTCTCGCAATAGGTAAATCAATGGTTTTGTTTGTAATGATGTGAATTATGATAGTGATGTGAATTATGATTTGGATGATAGTGATTTTGTTTGTAACGATGTTTCTAGAGCAAGAGCAAGAGCAAGTTTTTAGAAATTGGTGTTAATAATGGTTTAGATAAAGTTCTAAAGTTTTATTACTGATGCTTATGTGATAGTGTGGATTCTAATAAGGTTTATTGTTGTGCCATTTATTTTTGTTCCTATTTCTTTTGAAGTTACAGAATGGCTCCCGGAAATACAAGTCACCGAATGAGGAAGGCCGCGCTCAAACGTCGAGCGGAGGCGACGGCGGTGTCCTTCCGTATCGGCCGGCCCAAAATGACACACCATGTCTCCTCCACAACATTGTTTGGAGCATGAAACGCCAGCCCCACCGCTTGAAGACAGCGCTGCGGTATCCACATGTGCCATTACTGCCTCCAATAACTCAGAGCAGCCGCCCGCTCTCAGCATCTGCTGCAAGAAGACTAAACTTCCAAGTCCATTGCTTGATTCCAGTTTGTTGATTAATGTTTTGGTTTGGTAACTAATATATTGGTAATGTCGGTTTGAGTAGACATGGTGGACATAGTGACCAAAAATGCAACGATGGCGCAGCGGGGGGTCGTTGTCGAAACAAAGACTGAGTACCTCGTCCGGCTGAACAAAAATCAACGACTACAGGTGCCTTACTCTACGAGGCATCGAGGGCCGGCGATGAGAGAGTTAAGAAGTCTGTTATCCAGGGACATTGGTAGCATCATCCGCAACAAAGTTCTGATGCTTGCGTCGAGATTTTTGGGACTTAAACATGAGCACCGCGACATCTTAAATAGCATTATTGAGGTATACTTTCTGCGCTTACTAACCATTTTTAATTTAGGGTTTATGTATTTAGTAACATAAATTAACATATTTTTAATTTATGTGCTAGACGAACTATGACATTCCTGCAACCGAGCTGGAGATGCGGAACTTCATAGACGTCGCGGCACAAACAATATACAAGGATTGGAAGTATGATTGCCATCAACATTATCTCCACGTCAACCAGGAAACTCCTGCCGAGTTCCTAGGCCGGGAAGAAGAATGAGAGTGATTAAAAGGCCACTTCGAAGACCCTGATTACCTGGTAAGCTTCATAACCTATTTCCAGAGTTCGTCCGGCATGATTTTAAATTTACATGTTTATCTATTAATATTGTTAAATTATTATTTTCTGTGGTAGAAACTGTGCTCATGGAACCGGGGAAATAGAAACAAGAACAAGGAGCAGCAGCTCAACCACCATTCGGGGTCCCTCGCACTCTCATAGCGGAGCGAACAGTTGGAGAAGAATGGTCATAAAGCCCTGGTCGTCCAGACTTGGATCGATGTATATGAGCCGGACAGGAATGCAGTTGAGAAAGTGGTGAGAGAAATTATGTTTCGTTATTACTTAATATTATTTTTGATTACAATATTTTAATATTATTTAATTAATATTGATAATTGAGAAGGCGGCAGTCAAGCGAAGGCTCGACGAAGTGTAGTCGCAACAAAAGAGTGTAGCAGCCGAGGATGAGGGCAACGTGGTTTCCTGAGAGTTTCCTCTTCCTCTTGATACACACATAAATACCATAGAGGAAGAGATGGGTTCAAGGCCCGGGACCTCTATAAGAGGTAATACTACATAACCTAGTGTCGTTTATCTCGATTTACGTGCATGCTCTCTTTTTGTGTATGATTTATACATATTTATTTGGAGATGTTCGTCGTAGCAGGGGTGGGGCGTGGAATCACACGCGAGCCCAAAGCCAGAGGAGGCGCCTGGGTGAACAACAATTTTGAGGAAACCGAGATGCTGAAGTGGGAGATTGTGAAAGGACCCAACCCTGATTTAGTTGCCTAAGCCGGAATCAAACCCCTTCTGAAAACGTGAACCAACAAAAACCATAAAATTTTTGGCAGAGTAACACTACTAACGCGGAATTGCCATTACCTGCACCCGGAAAATAACACTTCATCCTATGCCACAAAAGCCAAACCGTGGGCACCAATCCCAACCGGATTTCTCAATATCATATTATTAACAATAAACAGAAAACATAACTGTAATATATAGTATATCCGGGAAAAACCGTATAAAACGTGTATCAGAATGTATCAGAGCGACCTCTAGTGTAAATATATATAATATATACATCAGTAGGCGAAACAAGAAACCTACTGGAAAACACAGGTGGCTCGAACTACTAGCCTCCAACCGCGACGTGAGACACCAGAATCCGAACTGTAAACTGGGCACGGAAATCGAAAAGCCCAGGGGAAAGGCAAATAAAACGTTAGAGTGAGTGGACGAAAATAAACATATGTCTTTCACCAGTTATATACATAATCAATGTAAAACAATGCGAGTTCAGAAAGTATATATATGGAGGTTGTCAGGCGAATCTCTCAAGCCCGACGGTCAGGTGAATCGCTCAAACCCGACGGTGATAAGCCAGGGGAATCTCTCAACTCCGACGGCATACAGGGGAATCTCTCAACCCTGCCCAGAGGAATCTCTCAACTCTGGTCCAGAGGAATCTCTCAGCTCTGGCGGACTACCGGTGATTAGCCGAGTAGCCGAAGCATCGATGCAGTAATGCCATCACCAATAAATATAAAATAATACCTCCGAAAATAACATATATCTTAACATCGTATAAAGTAAATACGGAAAATCACGATAAATCACGAACTCGCAAACAACTGTGAAAATATAAAAATGTCCACTCACAGATCAGCAGAGCGCGTACTCGCGCTAATCACGTGGTCCATCGGAAGATCCCTCGCCTGAAGCACGATATCGATCCCCTGAATAATCATAAAACATATCTGATCAAAATCATAGCCCACAACTCTGTACTTTATCACGGAAACCAACCTTTCCCGGAAAAATATAAAACTATATTAAACAATCGACTGAATTTCTGAAATCTTCACTCGAAACCCTCGACTGAAAATCCGTTATCCAAATCAACACGAAAACCTCAAGGCGATAATCGGGGCGCGATTACGAGAAAAATGACACTAAAATCATCGAAAACTGAAAAGTCAACGTTCTCGCCAGAGCGCCGCTGTTGACCGCCGCCGGCGGCGGCGGCGCGCCGTCAACGGAGAGTTTCTCCGGCAAGGAAGCTTCAGTTCTCAAGATCTCCTCAAGTCCAACCATTTCTTCAACTATGACAACACCCAATTCAAACCGTAACACCTCCAAATCAGCTCGAAACCAAATCGGAGCTATACTCCGGCAACCACCCACGGTTCAACCAGAACCACCACCTCGTCCAAATTGAAGCACCTAGGAAGCATCACGGCAGCAAGGGGAGTCGAAACCCTCACTCCCCCGCCACCGTGGCTCGCCGGAACACCCCTCCCCGTCACCGGCGAAAACTGGATACCAAACCCGATTCGAACTCAACCAATTCACAACCAAATCACACAAATTCAAACACAAAACAATAGAGGAGCTCAAGGGGAATCGATCTGTACCCTCAACGTGGCCGGAGGTGGCCGGAAAATCCGGGTCGGCCGGTGAGCTCAAACGGGTCAATTCCTCTCCGCGGGTCAACGGGTCAACTGCCAAAAATAGAAAGTCAACGCTTGGTCAACGCCTCAAACAGTGTTTTCGATAATTTTTCGACTATTTTCGATATTTATACTCGCGTCTCGGGATGATCAACGGTCCAAAACAGATAACCATTGCGATTCGGATAAATACGTAACGAATTGATAAACTCGTTGATAAACCGAAACTTCAAATAATCATATTATATTCCTCGGTTATAGGAAAATTCATCCGGAACCGCCCACGAGCTCAAAATCACGTGCTCTACAACTCTCGTGAAGAAACTTAATTAAAATTCTCGGCCGATAATTTAGTCGTAAACGTAACCAGCAAACCACACAGTTTTCGATTAATCGCGATTACGCATAATCTCGTGAATCGTACAGATTACACTACCGATTCTGGTTCAGGTCGTCACAGATCACGGAAGCGAAAGAGGTGGCGCGCCAGTCCAGAGATGATTATAATGCGCTCGCCCAAAGGATGCTAAAAATGAAGGCCTTAGTACGATCTTTCCAAGCTGGGAGTCAACAACCTGCAGTTCCTACCCCCACTCCTGGCACCCAATCTAGTTGCAATTTGGGTGTCGACCATGACTCTAATTTGTGAACAATAGTAGTTGTGAACAATTGTATAGGCATCAAAACTGTGTATGTTTAGATTTGCAGTTTATTTCACTGTATGGATGATTGTGTGTTCATTGAGTTTGTTTTGTGCTTATTTTGTGTGCATAATTGTGTACAGTCGTAACTTGGTACGTAACAATTTAAATATATTTTTTTAACTATTACCACTTTTGGCGACGAAGATTGACCTATCTTCGTCACTTCATGTGTTACGCCTTCGTCGCCCCAACCTGGCCAATATTGGTCGCTCCAATTTGGTGCGACAAAGATCAATATTGGTCGCTCCAATGTGGTGCGACAAAGACCAATATTGGTCGCTCCAATTCGGCGCGACAAATTCAATCTGCGTCGCCCAATACTATTGCGACCAATATTGAGAATGAAGCGACGAAGATTGATAAAGTTACGTCGCCCTAGATTAGAGAGATCAACTTGAGGCAACGACGCTTAAGTGACGAAAACTCGGTCACCTCCCGTTCAGGCGACCAGAATCTCACTTGAGCGGCGAAATTTTTTCGTCGCCTCGGTCATGTCCTCCAGTAGTGTACTTGTTTTAAACAAAAATGATGAAGGTTTGGAATTCAACAGAAAAGATCACATTGACCATGCATGATGCATCATTATCATAGATGGGGATCTCATCTTTGATTTTAGCATATTTTTGAGTAGATTTCCGATCTATGGTACGAGATATACAGTTATATATACAATATTGATTGCTTACTTTTACTCGTGTAGGAAGCATGATTAGCAACTTATTGCCATTATTGTTTATAAGTACTGATTTTATTCAATATATAGGTCTTTTGTTCCAAGCTTATGTTGTGAATTATGAAGGATCAATATTTTAAATTGGATCAAATAGTAGGTAATGACCAAAAGGTTCTGAGCATCATATCTAACCTAAAGTTTGCTCGCATGTGACTTCAAGAGGAAGAGAGAAGACTAAGCAGTAGAATATATGATCATAATGTACTTATTAATCAATTTAATCATGGGTTATTGTGGTAGTAATCAAATCACCGGTATATTATGAGCATGCACGCGTCGGAAAAACCTTTAATCCAAAACCCAAAAAGCTCTGCAGAAAAAGACTCAACCTGCACCATATGATTGCTCAATTCATGCATCAAAAATCTAATTATGAATTTTCATTTCCATATGATCATAAGACTGTCAGTACCCATCATTGGTCATCCCTATGCAATTATATGTATCGCCATTTGTATACCACCTTTTTATCATTTCGAGCATATTCTCCGATCACATTATTCTAATTTAAGTAACTTAAAACATATATACAACGTACAAAAACTGTAAATGGGCATGTGTTTTGGAAATAGCTCTCGAATTATCAAAATTGATACATTATAGGGGAGAAGGGTACAGTTTAGGTGAACTTGGTTGAGATTGAACCAGCTTCAGTCTCATCATCTAGATTGTATGAATGGTTGCTGATTTTAACTATTTTTTTTAAAATTTTGTGTTGATTCTGTTTGGATTCAAAATAAATAGTTTTTATTTTTAAAAATTTTATATTATAAATAGGCCGATACCAACGGCCTGCACGGAAATAGTCTTAATAATAAAGGGCCGACACCAGCATCCTAGTGAGAATCAAACAACCTTTCTTATGGAATGAATAATTCCTTAGTGATCTTGTCATCAAATCTTAGATTTTGATTAAAAGACCTAAGAAGTAGGAATTTGTGCAATTAGAGTCATTAAGTGAGTTTAAGTGCAAGAAATCTTAGGGTTACTACGACAAGGCACCATATTTTCCTATATATGGAAAAAAATCTCTACGTAATCAGGATCCTCGATCATACAAATGTGTTTCTCTAAGCAAAACAACCTTCTCGTTCTCGAGAAACCCTAGCAACCAGCGATCAAAGAATCTTCACCCGAAGGAGCATGCGTATCCAGTGATTCAAGGACGCACCCCTATGCTCTTAAAGCTCATCAAGGAAGTTACTCTGCTTCACACTGAAGGAGTTGTGGAGTATCGATTTATGTGACTTGTTTAGAGACACGAAGTTACGAAGTCATAAGCCTACTAGGCAAAAAGGATCCACCGAGCGGGGTTGGTGCTCTCCTCGTCCATAACATCGTTTCTTAGAAGTCAAGTAGCGGCCTACACTACAATCAGCATTCTTCTGCCTCAGGACAGTGACACGCCGACGCACACATATGTAATGGTCGAGTAAAAGAAACAGTTTATAGACTTCTCAACACCCTAAGAATTTTTGAGCCAAACAGATTCATTGTGAACCCAATTTACACGAAAACTTGCCACTGAAATGGCAAGTTATACAAAAACTTGCCACCTTATATATAGGTGCCGATCGACATTAATTTACTTGATGGCTTAAAGAGCATGTGTAATCCATAAAATGGTTGAAAGATGTGCAACAACCACGAATAGATCATAGAGTTTTATCCATTGATCATCTTTATAGGGAAAAATGGTGACTATATATGGCTCATAAACTATGGGATAAGATAACATTGCTTATATATATATAATCGGGAACAAATGTATAGATCATCATGTTACTCATATACAATGCATTTGGAGACTTTTGCGTAGATGGAACACATTGAGGAATATAATTGTCTCAGCCACGTGCATTCCGATATTGAGCTTAATATAATGATATTCCACACCCTCTTTCTCCAACTTTTTTTTTGGTTACAGCCCTCTTTCTCCAACTTTCAAACCAAAAGGCTTCGTTTTCCAACTTGTTTAATTCCAAGGAAATGGCTTTTTCCTCTCTTATTTTTGTGCTGGGTTTTGGAGCATCCTTTTTGTTGCTTATGTTATGAATATAAACACGCATAGAGACCTCCAAATGAGGGAAAGCCATGTTGGGTTGCATGTGAGAGAGGGACACAAAGGGCGTTGCTTTTTTTGAAGAAAACAATCACTAGAAAGACCTACTTAATAAACAAAACTACTAGATAATTATAGTTATATTAGAGGGTTTTGTTAGTTTTTAAATTTCTCATGCTAAATTGCTAAGCTAGTGGGACTTGACCCAAATAGAGGACCCCATGGCGTTACTAATTGGCCTTTCGGTACACATGCAGTACATATAATTTCACTTTCTTAAGAGATAAATTTGCTTACTACAAAATTAGTGAACATATAGAGTTTATGATCATCGATTCTTGAACTAATTACGTACCAAGAATAAAGATATCACATAAACTTATGTATGACTCTAATTAAGTTGATTCATGAGGTAATTATATATGCATGGCAGTACATACATGTGATTGTAAAGTTAATCGATTCCAATCAAGACGAATGTATTGCCATGTGGATAACGAAATTAAACTAGAAAGAATAGGTGCTGAGATTTCATAACTTAATGAAGACATATAGTCAGCTTAATTAGTGAAAGTCGTTCAAAGGTGGGTAGTTCAGATCCACATCGTAATCTTCAGTCCTATCCTTTCAAAATATTTATGGAGTTCTTGTAACTTGTGCTACTTGTGAATACATTCAACGCAATCACACGTTCACGCATATAATAGTGCTCACTGGAGTCACTGCTCCATCAGCTTGTACATCAGTAGTACGTAGTAGTGAGCTTCTCTCTCTACACTACACATGATGACATGAACTCATATCTCACCTTTGCTTTCCTCGAGATCACATGAATAATTGCGCCCCTTGGCCATCTCAGTTGCAAACCAATTGGTTCAAATATTTTGTATCCTTGATAGTTGTAAATCTATTTTTTCGTAGCAGCTAATAGGCAAATTGAGTGAAAGTTTGAAGACTTAGAATGAGCTAGCTAACAAGTTGTTTAACTACACTTTAGATGCGAGCCAGAATGGCCTTAATTTCGAGATATCTAACATGAACCTTTTTCACATTATATATGGCTGTTATATATCATCTCTGGCCGACCTCCACTGATGTATATAGGAGTGGGAATTTCTGTGAAAAAATTTAGGGCGATGGGGATATAACAGCGTGCATGGAGATTAATTATGATGAACAAAGTGATCGAAAAGCTCCAAGTAGAGCTAGAACATGGCGCTTAGCGATGGACAGAATTCTGAAAATAAGTAGGTGGGTCTATGAGATATATTCGGCAAAGAAGGCTTTATTGGTGATTTATTAGTTCTATTATTCAAAGATATCACGCATCAAGAATCTAACAGTGTATTCTTTTTAGACATTGGCAGTTTTATTATAATTGCTACTGTTTGACCGAGATATATATGATCCCTAGTGACTAATTAGTCGACAGAACTATGGCCACAAATCCATTTTAGTTAAACAACTCGCTGGTTTCAACAAACAGAGAGAAAGAGATTCTCTCCGAAGTAACTTCCTCCGATCTGAAATCGATGGTTTAGTGACAAGTTTCACAGTCTACCTGGTCAGTGTATCTGTAATCATAGGGCAGGGGAAGCTACCTGCTTAAACTGTTAAAAATTTGTGTCTGTGGATACAACAAAAGAAGAAAAAATGTTTCAAAGCACGTAAAAGTTTACTATTTTTTTTAGACTTTATTTGTCCCACTATTTAGTGTATAAGGAGGAATAATCAAATAAGTTTTTAGGATACAGTGAAACCTAGCAACTTGTTATTTGTTAATCGTCGGTTTGCACTAACGAAGATCAACCCAATACTCAATCGAAGTTTTATAAGAGACTCAATGTTACTATAAACTATTTCTGCATAATAATAGTTTCTAGATTTTCTATTTTAAAAATTAGAGAATGACGGAGAACTTGAGAGAAGAGAATGAACTTTTGATTATCTTAATCTGCAAAGAATCACTCCTATTTATGAAAGTGATTATACATTTTCACCTTGAAAGATTGCATCTTTCTGGAGCATGTCTCTTCATTAAGAGTTGCATCTATTTGGTTTATTTTCAATGGACATGTTTCTTCATTGAAAGTTATATCCATTTGATTTTTCATTGGACATGTCTGTTGATTTTCAACAGACAACCTCTTGCTCTCTTTATTTTATATTGTTGAAAATTATTCCAACAATCCTCCACCATTTTTAAAATATAAAAATACTTTTAAAACAAAATTTATTTTGAAAACTTTTTAGAAAAATCCTTGAGAAAATTCTCAGAAACATAACGCATAAACTAAGGTGTCTTGTGGACTTGAACCCTAGCTTAGTGAGAACACATCTCAAAGTTAAATCAACATGGCTAAGTAGCATTATTTTGAACTTGCGATCTTATTGTGATCTGGCCGGACATGTTTCACATGCTAATTTTCTACTTCTTTTGAGTGTTCTAAAAGCCGACGCGTGGATTGGTCTTGCGTATGTATCCTATTTTCACGAGTGCTCTACAGACTAGCCCAAGTGGCATAGAAGGCGGCACCACCTTTTACACTCGTATAGGTAAGCATGTAGTACCCATATAACTAAAGTACTTTTTGTCATGCTTATTAAAAGTTTCAATTATAACTTAACCTCTATCATTCATTACATGTACTCAAGCACTTTAATCTTTGGATGGATATAAACATATAACTTTATTAAAATTATATGTTTGTTAATTTACTTAAGTGCTTACAATTATGAAGTACTTTGCTTATTGAACTCAAGGACAATATGTTTCAAGCGTTGAGTTGAGTTTCCATCATTGGTGATTAAAGTTTAGACTACCACATCCCATTTGATGTATCACCCATCAAATTCTTGCATATTTTAAACATATGCAAGTCTTTTATTAATTATTTATCAAAGTTACTATTCCATAACTTTTGATATTCAATGGCTTATATCACACTATCACTTTGAAATTATCTTACATAGTTATATCTCAAACTGATATATTTTTCTTACCAAAATATGTCTAGTAAGAAGCCTTTGATAGTTACGACTTCCAAAGAAGTAAATATAAATCATATCCTTTTATTTAGGATCCGTCTATTTCTATGACACGTGGATTAATTTCCGTTTGACATTAGCGAGTATTCCGTCAAACTCATATCTTCTAGATGATATAAATACTCATTATTTAAATTGAGTATTTCATGATCCACAAACTGTAGACGTCATCAAACTTGATGCTTTTATATTAACGAATATCATGCAATAAACTCAAGTTCATATAAATTTTTTATCAAGCTTGCATTTCTTGATATTCATAAAACAACTAGCTAGTTGGAATATTTTAATTAAATCCCAACTTAAATATCCAATTAATTTTTCAATTCATAACGTGCATAAAGGAAGGTTTAATGAAGTGCATATATATAAAAAAATATATCACTCATGTATATACATAAATCATACATACAAATTTGAACTTGATATAAGCATGCACAACATTAATTATAATATAAATGTATTGAAAAATAGCATATTGATCTTGATCAGTCATTTAACGAAGAGATAACACGTATTCTCTAAATTGAAATAGGAAACACACCGACGATCAAACCAAACAAATGTAGCAAATGAATATGTAAAATATATTAAAATATATGTAGCATTTAATACAATATGTAATACATATCATTCTTAGTCACCGAAATATTTGTAAAGTTCATGTAGGAACTTTATTGTCTTCTCGAAGTACATTCACCACTTCAGAGACTATTGCCACTAGTTTCTCCTTGGAGTTAAAACCTCTTTGATGATTCTTGAGAATACGACAATATCTCATTATGTGACCACGTTTCTTGTAGTCTTGTTTGAAGTTTGACTTGAATGATCATTATTTCACCGAATCTTTCTTTTTCTATTTTCATGATTTTTTTTGAATTGATCAGATCCACCAACAATCAAATTAGTACTAATAGAAAAAGAATCATCAATTTTCTCATTATCCTCATCCTCATTTCTTATATGAAGCAAATCGTTCAACTTTTTATAGGTAATTCTATATTCCTCTTCGGACTGGAGTTGGTGACCCAATTATTCTATGGTCGATCAAACCTTCCAACTTATGTATCATACTTCTTATAAAGTTTTTCCATGAAGATGGAAGCTTCTTCATAATAACAAAAATACTAATGAATGAGTCTATATGCATACCATATTGAGTGAGTAAGTGAAGTATATGAATGATTTCATGATATTTCTCAAAGACGGATATTGTATCTACCATTTCATATTTGAATTTTTTTGAAATTAGAAAGGTCTTACTTGTAGGATCCGTAGAAATGTATTGCTCCTCCAATGCACCATACAATTCTTTTGACGTCTCCTTGTCTTTGAAGCGAGAAACTAATTTATCACTTAGAGAATTGTATATATAGTACTTACATTGTTCGTCATCTTGATCTCATTTGTCTCGTACTTGCTTCATGGATAAGATCTCATCTTCAATTTCCTCGGGTCTTGGTGTTGTATGCACATACACTATCTTGTGGCATGTAAGCATGAGTTGAGTCTTCTATTGGCATTTTCGGAAATATTCTCCATCAAATCGATCAAACTTCATTGTGAAAAATTCGTTTTCGCTTTCCTTCGAAGTTGCCATTGCAAAAATAAAGTCTAAAGATTGTTGAAAATTTGTGTTTGTGGGTATGGCAAGAGAAGAAAAAATGCTTCAAAGGCACATAAAGATTTACGCTTTCCTTTAGGATTTATTTGCCGCACTACTTAGTGTACAAAGAGAAATAATCAAATAAACATTTAGGATACAATGAAACCTAACAACTTCCTATTTGTTGATCGTCGGTTTGCACTAACGAAGATCAACCCAATACTCAATCGAAAATTTTACAAGAGACTCAAGGTTACTAGACAATTTATGCACAATAATAATTTCTAGATTTTCTATTTTAAAAAATAGAGAATGATAGAGAACTTGAAAGAAAAAAATGAACTTTAGATTATCTTAATGTGCAGAGAATCACTTCTATTTCTATTAGTGATTATGCATTTTCACCTTGAAAGATTGCATCTTTCTGGTTATCTTTCAGTGGATATGCTTCTTCATTAAGAATTGCATCTATTTTGTTTATTTCCAATTAACATATTTGTTCACTAAGAGTTGTATCCATTTGATTTTTTATTTGATATGTCCGTTGATTTCTAACAAATAAATTTTTTGTTTTTTTTGTTTTATATTGTTGAAAATTATTTGAACGTAAACTAACAGATAAGTCCGTTGTTTTCATAATCATGCATCAGCAACCAAGAATTCCAGGCATGTATGACCGAGCCATGTGTTCCATATTTACTTTGATCATGCATCAAGCTTTTTGCTTGTTCTAGCAGCATAATAAAGTAAACTTGTGTTTTCACTGTTAGAATTTCGGGATTTAGGATCCTTTAATATGGTATCAAATGCTTGAATGCTTGCTAGATATGGTCTTGTAATCTGATCATTTATGCAGGAAGTTGGTACTAGAGCAAATATATAGCCTGGAGCCCTTGATGTCCTTTCCTAGTCTTGGCAGGAAAAGAACTAACCTAGTATAAGGAGATCGAGAACAACTCCTGTGCCTAAGAATGGTAAAAAGAACACAATGTATGTATGGAGACTTATTAAGAGAACAACAAGATTAGATCTTTGTTGATGAAAGAAGATGATAAGAACCAGCAAGTTGTTGATGAATAGTAGTTTCACGAAAGGGAAAAAGTATAGACGTATAGTACACCAAAAGTCAAGAAAACTCGAACAGTGGCAAAAGCATTTGTGAATCCCATGAATCTCCAATTCCAAGGCTCAAATAAAACAGATCATTTGAGTAAAATGATGTGAAAAAAAATAGGTATAGAGAGACTAGTCAAAGGACCAACCCTTCCCGTGTTACATGGAACAAAAGCTCAGAGCTAAGCTAACAAGCTAAACTAGAGTTGTTTGTATAGTTTGAATATCTGCTTTGTTAAATAAGCACACGGTCGTCCTTTGATATCCTTTTCAATCTTCTCCTTTATCTCCTCCCACATTTTTAATGCCACCTTGCTCTAATCCATGGCCTTCTCCAAAGTTAAACTATACCAGAAGGAGGATTATTATATCCTCTAAATTAAAGATTGAATGTTTTCGAGGGAGGAGAGGAGCGTGTGCAGGTTTGAATTTAGCTTGTCATGGTTTACAGATCGTTTCCGGACTTTGAGATTGTGATTGGTTCTGCTTTGGTTAATGTGGGCATCGTTATCCCAGAAGAAGCTGTGTCTTTGTACGTAGAAGCTTACGAGTACATGTTTAGCGAATGGTAACGTCATGAAAATGTAAATGAGAAACCAACTGCTGCTTCTATTAATCTCGATTTATTTACAGGTTAAACAGAATAACCAAAGAACAAAGAAAAAAAAACGAAAACGAATGTCTAGGATTTGCTACATGCAGCAATGGGAACCTTTCAGTACAAGGGGTTCTGCTTTTGATTTATACATGATGCTTTAACCCTGTGTACAATGCATTTGCTACATGAATTTCTAGGCTGCCAGCTGCTGAACACTAGAATGGTTAGCAAAGCACCCAGTTGCTGATGACAGTTGGTCTGATCCGACTTCTGAGATGACTGTCCTCAGAGGAAGTTCGTTCTGTTCTTCTCTGAGGACATTTTCCATGCTCTCTGAGAGGGCTGTCAAAAGTTTTCTTAAAGCTTCTCGCATCCAGTCATACCGACAGAATCTGAATGCATCTTCTATGCTAACCTGAAATTGGTAACAACCAAGTCTTGAATATCAATCCATCACTCATCATACTATATCAAAGGACTTGTTTACAGATCAGTATTGCATGTCAAGTTTCAATAGTATGATATGGCCCATGTGTAGTCCACAATTATACTAACAAAGCACAGAGCTTGTAGTTAGAGTTGTCACTCAAGTCTCAAGTTATAACTAAGATGAGTAAATGGTATAACTGTCTTGTTTCTTGTTGTTTGTATATGTGAGGATGGATGAAAATATAGATCAGGTATACAACTCACCCATTTTCTTCCATAGATGGACTGTTCGGGCCAGGAGTCAAGCTCTTCAGTAACCCTTAGTGCAAACATGTAACCTCTACAACCTCCATGTAGGCTGCCATTATTCTGTTTGGTCTTACTTCTGAACTCCCATTCTCCTAGTGGAGTATCCTGAAGCAAACATGAAATTGATTTGTTTAGCACTTTAGCTCTAACCGAAGCTTACAATTCTGGGTAGAGAAGCAATTGAGTCTCAGAATATGCATGAGACAGTAATGAATTTAAAAAACGTACCAATGAAAAATTAGGTGAAACTACTAACAGAATGGAAAACTCAAGACAGTTTCAAAAAATGCAATTAACCCCACTCTCCACTAGTCCAAACAGCAAGGAGTTAAAGGTGGATATGGTGAGGCAGAAAATCCCTACAGGTAGAAACCCCATTACAATTTTTATAGCATGAAATAAACATTACGATGCCAAGGAGTCCATGCCTGTTACCAAGTAGGGAAAAGAAACCTACACCAAGAACTCCTCTCACTCCTGCTTCTTCTAAGGCCTCGCGACATGCAGCTTCATGCATGGTTTCATCATTCTCCCATCCTCCCTGATCATGAACAAAGGATATCTGTGGTGAGCACTATCTCACGGCAAGTACGAAACAAGTAAGCAGGAAAATAGATACCTTTGGAAAGACAAGATCATCTCGATTTGGTGAAGAAATCATGAGGACGAGCAACTTTTTGTCTCCACTGCTATTGCTACTCCCAACCGTATCTTCAAATCTATAAGGGATACATCTATTTATGTTTTTCCATCCAAAGAATAAAAGTTAGATCCAAATTCCCACAAACATCAGAGAATAGCTACTAGAAATGGAAATAAATATGGAACACAGCGCACAATACTCTGGTAGAAAGAGTGTGAAGCTCAGGGAGAACATAATCAACACACATGGATATCCAAAGCAGATAAAGGGTAGAACCAACACAAAGAATGCACTAATTCTTATGCTGACATGCTATTGAACCATACTTCCACCAATCACCGACATTTTATAAGCCAAAAAAGGTTTCGTAATGGAATTAAGAGACTGAATCCTTGCCCAGTGCCTACCTGAGTAGTTATGGCCATTCAAGGACATACTTCCCTCAGTAGATGTCATGTGATGTTTCAGTCACTATGCTGCCACTAAATTGGTGCATAAACAATCACTAACCATTTGTTTTGGCTAGTCTATGAAATTGAAAGCCAAAGGGAGGTTCCAGATTCATCATGTCAGGGAAGAAAGATTGCAAATTTTAAAGCATTTTCCTGCAAACTATTCATCAAAAACTAACCACTGGTATGTTGATCATTATTTTAAGATATGCTATTATTCAGGGAGAAGATATAGCTTGGTCTCCTATTTAACGGGCATAAGTTCTTAACAATTGAGTAATGTCACATCCACAAGTACAATATTGCCAAATAACCAAGTAAAAGAACAGTACTGCCTTTATCTAGTACTGCATTTATAATAATATCAGTATTGTAAGAGTTCATGGAAACATGGTTCAGAATGAAGTGATGTTGAAACATGTAGCCAAGTAAGACAATAGTGCAAAAACAGACTGCGTCTATAATCAACTTACTGCGTTACTTAACATGCGAAGAATTATTGAAACTCTAGTTTATCTTTATCTTACACTGTCAACTTAATTCAGATGAAGTGAAAGCTGATATAGTCAACTCTTGCTCTTGAAATATATGTTCTGTGTATGGTCATAAGGCTTAAGATAAATGAAATGGCTTATATCTTAATCATTTAAATCAGGTATTGAAAGTTTGAGAGATTATCTCACACGTATCTATTATCAAAGTATCAAATTCAACTCACAGAACAATGCTCAAGTCCATTCACTGTGCATCTCAATTCTCAACTGTCGGACTCTGATTAAACTACTGAAAAGGATTGTTTTCTTGGATAAACTAGAAATCAAACTATCCCAATTGGTGTGTACGCATACAAACTCACAGTGGATAACATTTTTACTGTCGAAAAGAAAAAGAAAAAACTAATTTTCCAAATGTATACGGTGCACAATAGAACAAGTCATGAGCGAATCTAAAGTCAATGCTGAGGACCAGCTCTGCAAGTACCCTTGGCCACTAGGGACCTCAGCAACTCCATTAACAACCGTTTGGGGCCCCAAAGATAAAAGCTTTTCATCGCCATGCCACTTTTCCATACAAAAGATTCCAATAATTTGCATACACAATTAAACTTACAGTACTCCTGTAACTATATAAAACTTCCATAAAACGTAAGCTAATGCAGACAGGTTTGGAAAGATAAGGGGATAAAGTGGAATGAAACAATCAGTGAACGTAGTAAGGTTTCTAGAAATTGAAGCAAGAACAGTGAAGAAAGAGTAGTGCTCACCCAGAAACAAGCCTCAATTGATCCTCGTACCGCTGTCTCTGCCTCCCTGTTCTTGCTATCAAACAAGCCATGATCTTTATAATAATCTCTACAGAACCAAAACAACAAAACTGCGCAAAGCCGGAATCAGAAACCTGAGTCTTGCCGGAACAAAGACCTAACTGAGTTAACTAACTAATAACTTGAGACTATGGCTCAGAGACATTGGGAGCTGCTATATCTATAAAACACAAACACGAGAGTGCTCTCGCCTCGAATTTAACGAGCAAAAACAGATATACAAAAGGGTCAATAAGGGCAACGATGACAACACGCTTTAAAATCTTTTCGCCGCTCTTCGAAAGTTCTAAAAATCTAACTAATTGAACTTGTCTGAAACACTTCTTGGTATGCTCTTTCACAGAAGCTGCTCCACTCTATACTTAAGTCTATAGCTCTCTATATATGCTATATAGGACCTTATATATATTGGGAAATTTTTCATCGAGGACGTATATGGAAAAATTTGGTGAGTACCTTTATAAAATTATACTTTTCAATAATATTTTGAAAGATTAATAGTTGTAAAATCTAGTTATATATACGTAGATTATTTTTATAAATTTTTATCCAATTTAAAAATCGTTAAAGGGTCGAATAAGATGATATAACTGAACGTTCCAAATTTATCAAACTTGAACCGTTCATGTTTATAATTGATAAACCATGATTTTAAATTTTTTAACAATTTTCAATTTGGTTGAAAATTTATAAGAATGATTTATTCATGTATAGCTAAACATCTAACGGTTAATATGTCAAAATATGATCAAAATTGAGACTTATAAACTATTGTATGGAATGTACTCACCAAATCCTCACCATAGAGGTCCTCAATGAAAAAGTTCTTATATATATATATATATATTGGGCCATTCCACTAAGGTATACCTATTTTTGGTCATTTTCAGGTATAGAGCATTACACAAACTTTTCGATCATATTTTAACATCTTCACCCTCTAATTATTAGGTTTATATGAGTAGATCATTCATGTAAATTTTCAGCCAAAATGGTGATTGTTAAGGTATCGAACTAGGTTAAATCAAGAGACGGACCGAATCTATCAAACATGAACCGTTCATACTTATAAACTTCAATTGCAGTTTTGAATACATTAACGATCACCATTTTGGCTGAAAATTTATAGGCTTGATCTACACATTAAGACCTAAGATCTGAACGGTGAAGATGGTAAAATATGATAAAAAAGTTGGTGTAATGCTCTATACTTGAAAATGACAAAAAAAAGGTATACCTGAATGGAAAGGTTTTATTTATATATATATATATATAGAGAGAGAGAGAGAGAGAGAGAGAGAGAGAGAGAGAGCCCTTCCACTAAGGTATACTTTTTTGCGGTCATTTTCAGGTATAAAGCATTACACAAACTTTTCGATCACATTTTAACATCTTCACCGTCCAATTATAAGGTCTATATGAGTAGATCATTCCTGTAAATTTTTAGCCAAAATGATGATCGTTAAGGTATCGAACTAGATTAAATCAATAGACGGACCAAATCTGTTAAACTCAAACCGTTCATACTTATAAACTTCAATTGCATTTTTGAATACCTTAACGATCACTATTTTGGCTGAAAATTTATAGGTTTAATCTACACATTATGACCTAAGATCTGAACGGTATAAATAGTAAAATATGATCGAAAAGTTGACTATACCTGAAAATGACCAAAAAAATGTATACCTTAGTAAAAAGGTATTGTGTGTGTATATATAATATATATATATATAAACAATAAAGATAATAAAATATGATCAAAAAATTGACGTAATCCTAAAAATACTTCCGGTATATTTGAGTAGGAAACTTGCTATATATAAATTTCAGCGGGAAGACAAAATCAACTGCAACCCCACTTTTAATATTACACGTCAAGCTCAAAGTCCGAGTCTTTTTCTAGGTTTCTTTTCTCTTCTGGAAAGACAAGATCGACATAAAACAATTCACATTTGCAGGAATGAGAATTCACAATTGAACTCAAATGGTTTTCCAAGGTCGGCAGAATTGATGAGAGAAGCATGGAGTTCACACAAGGGACACATAGAAGAATGGGTGGAACTCAAACCTACAATGGAGGGACTTAGGTACATGAAGAATAGTCATTAGAGTTTTCAATATATACCGTTGGAGTAGACACCCACAAATAATTGGACCAACCGTATCATATATATATATTTTTATATATCACGATCTTGCATTAATTTCATCTTGGTAGGATTCTATTTTTATATTTTTCATAACTAGCCATACTAATGGAGAAGGTAATCAAACTCGAATGATCAACAACATCTTATCTCTCGATTCCAAGCCAACAGAAGCTCGTAATCACTAAGATCATCTCTAACAACTCTCGTAAAAATACAAAAATTGTTATTTTATCGAAAAAACACATTTTTTTTTGTTCCAACAGAACAGCTCTTGTAAACTGTCTTGTATCTTATAGAAAATGAAAAAACTGGATAAAGAATCTCTGTATCTATAGAATTCTCAAAATTCGTATATTAGTTCAAAAATCTGTAAACTTTATTACTTGGCCTTCTCTCTCCTCACACTCACCAACCTCTGCTTTTATTTTCCTTGTCCCGCCCTATTTTTTTTTCCTCTTCCCGCTCGCGTCTTATTTCTCTCATCATAAGCGCGCTCCCAAGCGACCAGAACTACGCTTATGGTTTTCTTGATAGCAAAATTCCTCCATTTGTTCCTCATCATTGCTTGACAAGTGAGTTTCAATATTTGAATCTTATTCATGAATCTTTCAATCAACTGTGCCTTGGGATTTTGAATAGATTGTACATGGTTATGGTTGGTTTGTATACGAGGCTATGCTAAGATTTAGTCCATAGATTCATCACTTATATATGGTTGATTTCCAATCTCAGCACTCCTTGGAGTGAGTCTTTTGGTTGGCTGCAGTATTGATATTTCAGTCTTGGATTTAGATGCATCACTTATATATGGTTGATTTCCAATCTCGTCACTCCTTAGAGTGGGTCTTTTGGTTGGTTGCAGTATTGATATTCTCTTGATTATGTATCATGTCTGTGTTCTACTTTGGTTGCAGTATTGATATTTTGATATGTTTGATTCTAATAAGGTCATTTGGTCTTTTGGTACATCTCATGTCTGTGTTCTACTTTGCTCTTTGATAAGGTCTTTTGGTCTTCTAATTATGTTTCATGGTTGAAGTATTGATATTCTGATATGCTTGATATTGATAAGGTCTTGTGGTCTTCTGATATGCTTGATATTGATAAGGTCTTGTGGTCTTTTGGTACATCTCATGTTTGTGTTCTACTTTGCTCTTTGAAATACTTGGTAGCAAAACTAGTTTTATAGATGTATTCTGATATGCTTGATTATGTATCATGAAGAATAGAAGTGATTATTCTTATATGCTTGATCATGTATTGTATATATTCAAATGGATTCTGTATCCATATATGTTTTCTCTTCAGTACATTTCTGTACACTTTGCTCTTTGAAATATATATATATATATATATATATGCTTGTTACAAAATTGCTAGTACAGTGAAGTGTCAAGGTTTCAATAGTTACTATTTTCCTGTCTTTTTTTCTTCTTTAGTCATATTTTCCTTTCTCTTACTCTGAAAGGATCTGTAGTCATATTTCTTTTAATGGAAATGATCAAAAACTACAATTATAACCATGTGAGTTCTTGGGATATATGTTGTTTTGTTACTCGGTAAAGAATTTAATGCAAATAGTCTCAGCTCCAACTTTATCTTTATAAAGCTTAGTTTGTAAAACTCTTATCCTATCTGTGGATGTCGTTTAGTCATTGTAAGATTACGTGAGTTTCTTCTTTCATTGGTCTTCTTCTCTAATATATTGCTATGATGAACTGGTTTTCATTTTATTGATTTGATTGGAAGCATATGTTATTTGTTTTTTCATTGATTGTTTAAAGCATGAATAAGTTAGGTGCATTAGGACTTAAGACATGAGACAAAAATTTGAATTCTAAGATTTGAGTCTACATTGGTCAGGATAATCACGAAAGTACTTAAACATATGACATTTCACCTTGTTCTGGGAAAGTTCTAAAGGCACATGATACACACAAACACATTCTTCATACATGTGTTGTGTTATGCTATTGGTCGAATGCTTCTACTATATTTTTTATTTTTGATAACTTCAGATATTCTTGACTAGAACAATAACAACCTATTATGCTCAAAAAGTCACTGTGATCAAGAGTCCATATTATTATTTTTAATATTTTTGTGGACTTTTGTATTTTGTAGATGGATTAATTATACATCCTTGAATTACTCCGATCTCCTCAACAGTGAAGCAGAATCTCCTCTGACATATGACTTCCCATCAAGTCAATATGTCCTCAATGATTCTAATGTTGATGACACATATGTGGAAGATCTCACTATTGAAGAAATGTCTTCACACGACAGCAGAAAAGTTGCAAGACAAGCCAACTTCACTTTAGATGAAGAGAAACTTCTTGTATCTGCTTGGCTCAATACTAGCTTAGATCTAGTGAGAGGATTTGAACAAAAGAAAGGCCAATATTGGATCTGCATTGCATACTACTTTGAAAAGAACAAGAAGTGGTCTAGTGAACGTACTGAAAAATCCTTGAGTTGGGCAATGGTTAGTAAATCTGTGAGTAAGTTTTGTGGATATCATTCTCAAATTAGTAGCTTCCGAAAAAGTGGTTACACAGAGCAAGATAAGGTAAGCATGAACATACCACTACAATTACTGTTAGTCTTTACCTAAACATATTTAGTAAAACTAAATGTATATGGACATTAATAGGTTATGAAGACAAAGGAGATGTACAAGAAGCAAGAAGGTAATGCATTTCTACTTGACCATTGCTGGATAATATTGAGGTTTCAGCAAAAATGGATTGATGAATGTCACCGAATGAATGCAAAGCATAAGTTGGTCATTCCGATATGATCCCAAATTCAGGTGATTTAGAAGATGATGGTAGGTAATGACTGGAAGATTTTGAACCAGCACGCTTGAAGAGGCCAATAGGAAGAAAAGCTGCAAAGAGAGCTATCTAGATGCAAAAGGCAAAGAACTAATTAGTGATATCACGAATAATGAGAAAGAACTCTCAAAAAAGCAAAAACTTAGTGATAACAATGATGACGTACTTTCGAACAACATGTATGAGTTGAAAATTTTCAGGGAAAGGAAAATAGAAAGTGATCGTATGCGGGCACAACAAATGGAGTTGCTAATTGCAACTGAGCAAAGAATTGTTGCACTAAAAGAAAATGAAATTAAAATTCAGAGCCAAATTGAGGATGCTAAGATAATGAAAAATGATACTAGTCTCATGCCCCCACTTCAAGCACAATACTTCATCAACATTCAGAAGAAGATTCTAGCAAAAATAGTTGATAATGGTGAAAAAACCTATGACAACCCGACCCTTGTTGAAAATCGTCAAAATGAATAAAATAATAAAATAGTCGGATAAATCGAGGAAGTACTCGATACAAAAAAATAAATTCGACTAAATCAGTCGAATAACAGATACGATAACTTGTTATGACGAATCAGTGGTAACGATACACAAGAAAACTAATTTCTCCGTCGCCCGCACTGCCACTAGTGGCAACCCCATACCACCACCAACCCATTGGGACGACGAAACCTAAATGGCATTTTAGACCTCACGACTGTGTTTGTCTCGCTGATACAAACCTAATTCCATAAAACTCGACATGTTTCATAAATACATTTTTCAGACAACTTTTCTGGCCAAGCGTCGCCCACTCGCCACCAGTGACCACCACCAGTGGTGGTGATTGACACATACACAAAAATCTCTCATCGAGCTGAATATTCTTTCTAACTACATCAAAGGCTAATTCTCACATTTAGAGGTCCAAATTGACCTCGAAAGCTCTAAAAAAACCTAACCCTGCCGGAAATTGATTCTGACGGCGGATCTCCGTCCTTGAGCCACGGCTAGGGTCGAGGCCACCCTCAATCAACTCGGGAGGAATAGGGGAACAAAACCCCTTTAACCTCACTGCCCAAATATCACCGGAAACCACCGAGATCGACGGAGTCCAAAATCGGGCTCGCTGGAAATCAATTGATTTTCAGAGCCAAAGCTACAAAATAACCAAATCCATATATAAAAACACCATCCTCAAGCAAAACCCATTCGATTGATGTAAATATTGTCGTTGGAAACCTCGCCGGCGACGACAACGGTTTAACACCGAAATCTTAATTTTACTTACCCTTGAATCGACCTCCACCAAGCTCCTCTGCCGGAGATAAGGCCACGAACATGGCGAGGATGAAGAGGCAGTTCGATTCCGATCAGAATCGAGACCGGAGACACGTCGGATGGGGACACACCAATGACGAATGTCACACTGCCCCAAAACCCGTTTCTCTCTCCACGGAGGGGGGGGGGGGAGTTGACCAGAGTCAGCCCAAACCCAAAACATACTCCCTTCCATAAAGGAAAACTTCTCTATTTATATATTTCTATTTACGGTAACTTCGATAATTATTTTACGACAAACTTCCAATAGTCGTAATTCCGATTTCAACGATTCTCGACTTTGCAGACTCATCTCGACAAATTCTTCGATTTCCATCTAAAATGAACCAACTTTGAAAATTCAATAAAAAGACAACCTTTGACCTCTAACTATTTGCCGATGATAAAAATCTTTTACCGCAATCACTAAATCAAACTCAAATTATTCGTAACTAATATAAATTATATAAAAGATCGAGATATCACAAAACTAGTAGATATTTGATCTGAGTTGATTTTTTATTACAAGTTTCAAACTATGTTCTGTAGAATTAGTTTAAATTCAAGTCTCCGGTATTCAAGTATGATCAGACTAATTAATTATGCAAATTTTGTATGAATTCAAGTTTATGGTATTCAAGTAATAATGTCCATTGGTATTCAAGTATGATTAGACTAATTTGATCTATTCCCTTAGTTTTATATGATCAATTCAGAAGTTTCTCTGTGTTCTATTCCAATATAGAATTTTTTACACAGCAGTGAAACATGTGTTGTATCACAACCAATTACAATTTTTTTATATCACCAAAGTCCATTTTGAAACTCTATTAATTATAGCACAAGTTTTATTTATATTATATAGCCAGGAGTTATGTAAATACTAGACAACAGCTAAAACCACAGCTAACACACATGTAAAATTCTAGTTGTATTGCATTCTGTAGCTGTACTGCATTCTTGCCTCTGTAGCACATGTAAAGTTCTAGTTGTAGCTGCATTCTTACTGTTAATAGATTCAGTATTGTTCAATCAAAACTCTTTAGAAGATTACAGCTGAAAACGAAAGTAAATATATATGGGATCCATATACCTATGGTTGAATACGTAAGTAAGCCAAACAGTTCTGCAAAAGAGCACTGCAAGACATTCTAGATATGTGCTAACTACCTTCCTCTATAAAATTTCCATACGTGCTCAGCAAGACATTCAATGAGTCAAGAATGTGTTTCTTTACTCCTCATTCGATGATGATTTCATATATATTCCATCAATGTTGGTGTACGCTCAAGTGAAGGTGATATATGGGGAATGCCTTCCACTCCGTCATACAGTTTATTGATGTCATGTATGGTTCTTGGTCTACGTCTATGATCACATCCATCACGCTCATCTTCGACAATCATATTATGCATGATTATACATGATGACATGATATCTTGTAGTGTTTCTTTCTCCCAAAATCTTGCAGGGTTCCGAACAATCGCAAAACGCGCTTGAAGCACCCCAAATGCACGTTCCATAACTTTTCTAGCCCATTCTTTCTCTTTTGCAAAATGTATGTTCTTTTTTCCTTATGGAGTCGGAATTGTTTTTACTAAAGTTGCCCAAAATGGATAAATCCCATTAGTAAGATAATACCCAAACTCAAATTGTTCCCCGTCGAGTTTAAACTGATCGATGGAGCACGCCCTTTTGCAAGTCCACTAAATATAAAAGGTTTTTCTAACACATTGATGTCATTGAGGGAGCCCGGTAATCCAAAGATAGCATGCCAAATTCAGAGATCATATGAAGCTACAACCTCTAAAATAATAGCTGGTTCATGAATATGACTAGTATACATACCATGCCAAGCATTTGGACAATTTTTCCATGTCTAGTGCATATAGTCAATGCTTCCTGGCATACCATGAAAGCCACGTTCTTCGCCCTTTGCAAGTAACTTAGTGAGATCATCGTTATTTGGTGATCTTAAGTACCATTCTCCAAATATTTCAACAACTGTTGCAACAAATCTTTTCAGACTTTCTATAGCTGTTGTCTCACCGATTTGCCCACTACTCATCTAATCAACAGGAACACTATAAGCAAGTATACGAAAAGCAGTTGTTACCTTTTGAAGTGATGACAAACCGAGGAGCCCAACAACATTTCTTTTTTGAACAAAATAAGTATCATGTGCAACCACATCAATTCGAAGAAATAGAGCTGGTTTCATTTGAAACCTCCTTCAAAATAGCTTAGCACCATACTTAGGATTATCACCGAAGTAATCATGATAAAGTCTTTCATGGCCTTCTATTAGATCTCGATGAATAATAGAATGACCCATAATCGAACCGCGGCGAGATCTCCTCAATTCTCTTAGTCATACGAACAAGTAAAGATTCTTCATATTCATTTTCGAGATCATCATCGTCATTCATAAACGTATCAACTAAATAACGACTAGTTATTGAACGGCGAGACATAAAGATTGATTGAGAGATTGAACTTATCTACTAGAAGAAAACAAAAAGGGTAAGTGATCTATGAAGATCGAAGCTTCCCTGTGTTCAGAAGCTTTCTTGTGTTCTTCAGAAGCTGCCCTGTGTTCATCAGAAGCTTCCCTATGAGAGATTGCAAATATATAGAGAGGTTGTTCGATCAGAAGCTTCCATGTGTTGAGAAATAACTTGAGCTACTGTGAACTATAAAGAAAACAAAAAGGACAAGTGAACAATGAAGATCGACATTGCAAATATATATGGATTAAGAAATAAGTTGAACTACTGTTTGATCTTGATCAATATATGAACTATGAAGATCGACATTGCAAGTATATATAGAGGTTGTACAACCTAGCCGTTGGTTGTGCTAGCTGTTGAGCATTGAATTATGTACAATTTAAAAATTAATCTAACATTAATTATGCAGATATACATTTAATTATAATGAATATTATACAAGAACTTAGAGTTGGAGTCACTTTATTTTACAAATTTTGTTTATTACTCTCGTATAATAAAAAATTTATTGGGTAAACGGACGATTTGACTGAAACCAAATAAAGCCGCAGAAATTGAGGAGCCAAAAAGCTTGTTATACTTGTTTGGTTTGTTTACTGGATATGATTGCCACATAAACTAAATAGTAGAGCCAAGAAATAACATGTCACATGAATTATGGATATAAAGTGTATACAACGTTACAACACCCAAAACGCCAAAAGCCGTTTACTTGAGTCAATGCTCCACCCATGTCATCAATTCTTCACTTATAACCTAAACAAATACCAACTGATGTGAAGATAAGATCATTGATGACAGAGAGTTAAGCGTCCAATTTCTCACACGAGTCGTTTGAAATTGATGGACAACCGTCAATTGATGCACATCCTCATGGTGGTTCAAAAGATAATAACACATTACTAACGTCGGGGCATTTCTACGATAAGAGGGTTTTGGTATAGCATCTCCGAATCTTCAATGAGGCAGGAAATACATGCTGTACGTAAACCACATATTGCATGTAACATTACATGGAATCTAAAGCATGCAATAGACCAACGTAATCAATCTTCCACAAAGAAATACCAAGGTCTTTGACCCATATACAAAAGACTGGGATACGATAAGTATGCAAACCACACCTGGGATGAAATAACTAGCCTACAATACACTGTACAGGTAATGCATATGTATGATAATAAAGCATATGCTTAAGCAGGCACCCTAAACTTTATCCATGATTCACAAACACAACTAAACCTCATCCACAACTAGTCATCATGCACCACTCAAAGTCTAGACTATCAGAACTAATCGCTGAATGTCCTCGACTCAAATAATTTCCACCCTGATTAGAGACAACCTCAACATCACTACTCTTCTCAAGTGTCAATTGCTTCAGCCCCACAGCCAACTATACCTAACTTAAAGAGCACTACCCAAATGTCCCAATTATGTTTCACATCTCTATTGCTTCAAACCGAGAGTTAAATTCAACTCGATTAACATAAACCCAATGATTTAAGGCCAGTTCTCTTCCTGCATTCATAATTTACTCGCCACACAAACCAATGATAAGAAGCTGTACAACCCAGATATAGAAAACATTCTCAATATCCTTTATAAGATTCAACTCACTTGTTCCATACCACAATAAGATTCTACACATATTAGAAGCTTGTAAGAAAACGCAAACAAACTTCAAGTGGCACATACCCATCCCCCTCCTCAGTCCTTAATTGATCAAAAAGCAAACTAGGAGTCTAGAACAACATTAAATATGTCTGAAAAGAGTTTCCTACATGACATTAAGAGCATACTAACCTGTTCATGAAATAAGAGAAGGCAAGAAAAACAGAAGAGCCTATAACAACAAATACAATTGCAAAAAGATGGTGAGCAAACATACATATTCCTCTTCATCAAGAAACTACTACTTCTACCCTAACAAGAAAAAGATCATCTTAAACCTCAGAAATCAGGCATGTTAGTGGAGTAAAAAAAACATTATAGAAAACACCATACTAACTGATAGTCATACAAACCAGCTAAGCACGAAACACATCAAAGTTCAAAGATGATATTGGTAACCGATAACATCAAACAGCTAATTAAGAAAGATCCAAAACACAGCAGTATCCCATTTAGCAATCTTAACAAAAATAAATATCAAATCCAAATTCTAGGATAATAAAACATAACAGGCATCCATTTCCCTCCCTTCCATGAAATTAAGGCTCAAAACGACCTCTGGCACATAACTTAAGAGTCAAAAGTGTACTAATGTAGCAGAGCATCAGTCTCCCTTCCTCCTGAAAGAGCACCCCTCAGTGAGCCTGGCTCGCCCACCTGTCGGCTGGCACAACACGGTCTGGCAGTTTCCGCACACAACAACTGTTTGAGAGTGGCTGAACACAGTGGTGCTGCACATGAACAAAAAAATGTACATAAGTTTCCTCATTCCTAAATTTAAATCACATTATCATCAAATCCAACACGAGTAATCTCTACTTACATGTTGAAGCATCCCTGGCACTTCACATCCTGCACCGAATCACAACAACTAGTTAAGCACAATCTTATCGGAACATCTCGAAAACACAGAATCTTAACATCAACAACAAAACTTACCATGAAGAATGAGTTGGGAGACTGCACGAGCCTCTTGAGCTTGTGCTTCCTCTTCTCGAGTTCCACCGGCGGGTGAAGCAAATCGATATCGTTCTGGAGCACCTGTTTTCAATTACAGCAACCAATCATATATCAGAACAAAATCAAAACTCTAACAACACGAACTACTCTAACTCACGAATCTGACCCAACAAAAACCCTAACCAAATTTATGAACGGAAACAGAAACAGTACATGAATTCTAAACACATAAATACAGCTACGGTTTTTTTGTTCTAATCAAAACGAGCCTAACGATTCAGATGAGAGCAGAGTAAGGTTTGTGATAGAGAGACTCGCCATCTTGATCGATAAGCGAAGATTGAAGAAAGCAAGCCGCGAACTCAGATGAGACTCTAGAGAGAGGGAGAGAGTATGAGCGACTGCGGCGATAGCTATGGAAGAAAGATGCGAGTTAGGGTTTTATATTTACGTATATAACCGGATGGTTGAGCAATGCTGGCCGTTGGATCATCATGAGATTTATATTTGGTTTCTGGCCCTGTAGTGTTGTTATTTTCAGTTGTGCACCAAGATTTGGTGGGCCGCGAATTGCTGCTGTAATGGGCTTTAGATATATTTATTATTGGGCTGAGGTTAAATTAAGCTCCGAGATTAGATTCATGATCGACCAAATAGCATCGAAGTATATCAACACGATTTAAATCCAATTTTTGGGGCAGTGGAATTGCAAGATACCATATCTTCTAAGACATTTTGCGTCAGGCCCCTTCAACTCGCTCTCGTCTCCCCAATCAACCATCACTTCATCGCTTCATCGTCACCTGCTCTACCATCTCATCAAGCTCCCTCTTCTTCTCTTCCGCCAAACCCTAACTCTCTCTCTCTCTCTCTCTCTCTCTCTCTCTCTCTCTCTCTCTCTCCCACCACGTTCAATACGTTTTGTGCAGTTCAGTTTTAATGAATTTATTAAATTGAATTGGCATGATCAAAGCGTCTTCTAGCCACATTTTGCTGTGATTTTATGCCGAAATCCGACGAGTTCGTCGTGTTGAAGATGGAAATGACAAAGAACACAAAACATTGTATCTTTGTAAACATATGAATGACATGCAGCGGGGGTTGGAAAGGGTTCTCCATGGCCCAGGATTTGCATGAGGGAAACGTCTTAGTTTTGAAAAAAAGTAGACAAATCCAAGTTCAAGGCAAAGCCATTTTTTTTTAAGATGCATGCATGCATGCATGTTGGGAATAAGTTTGTAACTTCTCTGTGAAGAATGAAAAATGCGGCCTAGTTTTTAAATGTGGACTGTTGTTTCAAGTTTCAAAAAATATATATTAAATGCGGGGTATACAGTGTTACTCCAACCGTATATTATTTTAGTACGCGGGTCGTCACTTTAAACAAGACAAAAAGACATTACTACCAACAACAGTGTCATAGCTTATATGCAGGGCCGCCCTTTGAGCTGTGCGGCCCGTTCAATCATATATCAACCTTACATGGACTTTGGACCTCGGCCAGAGCCTAACCTTGCCAGGCCAGGCCGAGTTTAGATTGATGGGGATCGGGCTGCCAATAAAGGAGTTAACAACATAAAAAAATAAATTAAAATGGTTGACCATTTTGTTTTGAATGAATTCTCAAGCATGTTCAGAATTTTAATATATAAGACACAAATAAAATTTATATGATATCGATTTAAGCATCGTAATCAGGTGTCAACTTACATGGGCTTTGGACCTTGGCCTTACATGGGCTTTAGAACTGGGCCCTTACATGGGCTTTGGACCTCACCTCAATCCCAACCTTGATCGGTCGGGCCGGGTTTGGATTTATTAGGGCTCGGGCTGACAACAAAGTACTAGATTAATAATAATAAACTAGACGACCACTTTTCTTGAATGACTTTTCAAACACGTTCATAATTATGGGTATCCTAGTTGCTGGAGTTTTGGGTACCTCATTAGTTGTTGCTACTCTACCATATCACACACAAGAGAGTTGTTTCAATATGTTAAATAATATCTTGAGAATCTAAGAGAAGATCACGGCAAGACGAGCTGTTTATCATTACGATAAGTGTTAAGTGAAAGTACAGTGATGTATGCAGCTGAGGCATCCTAATAGACCGGTAGACTTGAACCTAGTTTGTTCCTACACGACCCCCGATCAATTGATATCAATTGATCACACTTGTCATCTATTTTCATTGTTAAGATCTTTAACAACACGAAAAATTATTGCTCAAGGAGTGTGTAGAATTGAAGGCGGAGATGAAGAGGCAAACAATTGAATTGACCTTGAGCGCCTTGAGAAGCTTATAATTGAATAGGAGCTTGAGACAGTGAAAGCAGAGAAGAATAAGTGTGGATGAAATTTGAATTTTGAGTAGTGTGATATTTTCATATTCAATTGAATGATGTTTGTTAAGGTTGATGAGCAAGAAAGTAGTGTGATATGCTATTTCCATAATTTCCGCATTCATTTCTTCAATGATATCTCTTAGGACCGTGCGAGAATCACTTGACCGAATATGCAACCCTTAGGATACTGTTGTAGTATCCTTATGAAACTGCAATGATATCCTTAGTTATATGTATATGTGTTGGTATCCTTAGTATTTTGTGATAATATTTTTATGATGCTGCTATGATGGCCTTAAAACTCTCACAATTCTTCAGGCCAAAGAAGTAGATGGGATGTGAATTGGTTTTTGGAATCGACAAGTATGTACAGCGGAGCTAGAAGAACCAAGTCCAAGTCCAAGTCCTAAGGATACTCATAAGTCAGTGGGGGAGAGAGAAAATGCGCGCTTGTAGAATCTCCAAGTATCTCTCCACCTTCTTCTCGATTACATCAACCTCAAGTATCTCTCCATCTTCTTCTCAAGCATTGCATCCAAAATCAATTTTGCGGGGTCTGCAGACTCTTTAAGAACAACCTACAATTTGGTACCATTGGAATCAATTATCTTCATACTCTTCCATCAATAGTTGCAATCCTTCTCCATTCCAAGCGATGTCACTTCCTGGGGAACGTTGTTATATTAAATTCTGAAGTGAATATGTATAGCTTATAGTTCTAATAATAGAATGGCTTCGGCTTCACTTCACTTGCACCAGTTTTATAGTTTGATCTAGTAATTGATTAATTTATCTTGGGTCATTTATAGTTATTCTTTTTTTGGACAAATGTCTGCTTGAATCAGATATTTTGAAAGTAAATGACATTTGAAGATTGGTAAAAATAAATTGGCAATAAGTAAGTGAGGTTGAAACTATGTAAATTTATTTTATGAAAGGAATTTGTAAGAATTTTGATTAATTTTGTATTTTATTTTTCTGTGATATCTGCCTCTCACTGTCAAGTAAGCGGTCTCTTCAGTTGAGAATTTTGTTGTGATACATGGTACTCTCTCTCTCTCTCGTGTGTGTGTGTTTGTTTCCCCTTTAGAATCACAATGGAGCATATACCAACAATAAAGCCAAGTAAGATGTTAACCATATCTACTGAACACATCAATAATTTGTGAGAATGGGAACCATCCTCTTCGGTCATCGGTGCAGTAAGTGGAATGGGGATGGAGTTCATGACATCTACGAGTTTAGAGTTTGTCTCTCATGATTTCAGATTACTAACCACAAACATTTCCCATTATAATCCTGAGGATAGAGCTTTCATTTTTAGAATATTAAAGACCTTTTTAGACTAGTTGATAGATTTGAAGATGTGTTCCACTTTACTGGTCTACCAATTATTGGTAAGCCAGTGATTGGGCTGCTAGGGGAGAGTGGGAGACAGATGCATTGTTTAAGGATGTATTTGGGATACAGCCGATTGGTAATAGATAATTGGCCGGGAGGATGGCAAAATATCTGGTGGGGTTGTTAATTTAAAGTTGTTGACACGACATTTTAAAACTCGAGGATTAGAGAAGGATTCCCCCCATTTTCAGGCGCATATGAGGGCACATATATATATATATATTATATTATATTTTCTAGGCATTTTTGTCGTCCCAGACCCAAAAGTGGCACATCGGCGATGTATTTATTTGCCTCTTCTGATGAATCTCCACGGTGCTGCTGCATTATGTAATATTTGTAATGGTAGAAGTCATATTAAAGTTGAGTCGTAAAAAATAAAATTATATTAAGCATTATTTATTTAAAAAATAAGTTTTATAATTTAATATTTTCAATGATAAAAATATAATTTAGAACAAACATTAATATTTTATGGTGGACACCATATATGTGCTACATATATTGTGAGTAGAATGAGATGCATAAGTTGTATAAGAGGTTGGATAAATACAATTATTTTAGAACTTATGTAATCCAACCCCAAAAAGATGAGTATGTATATGTACCATTGAAGATGGTTTTTGGCCCAAAAAATGTAAAAGTTAGTATAAAACTTACTATTAGAGATGACCTTAACACACCTCCATTTCAATCTCGAGAAACTTAAGAACAAGCCTCAAGACAAGATATTTGCACAATGTTACCCACTCATGGTAAGTTTTATATTGAATTTGTATTATATATTTTGAAGGTTTGCTCTCTTCCCTTTACACCAGAAGCCCCCTTTCTGGAGACAGTATTCAATGAGATTAAGGGTCGTAACGCATTCTTATCAATGCATTCAAAGCCAAATTGCTTTAGTGACAAGTCCGGCATGTGGTAGACACACTTCTCATATCAGTGTCATGTGGTCTTAGTATGATATCACTTATCTCTTTCCTTATTGATAGTTGTATAAATATACAACTTTTTTGTGCTTAATTATTCCAATACTTGATTTATTTGTTAGTTTTCAGTAATTATTTTTTGTTGTTGTTTATTTAGGTTATTTGGAAGAAAATACAAAAAGGAGTAATAAAAAAAGAATTATATTCAAATAAGGAATGATGATGTGGAAAGTCCATGTGGCAATGACTAAACCCTAAATTGATGAGGAGATGCCCAAGATCATATCTATATAAACATCTATTGTGGAACAAAGTAGGGTTGTTAAATTTTAGAGAGAGAAACTTAAGAAGAGAAGAAGCGTCGTAGCCAAAGAGTTCCAACCGTCATCCTTTGACCCATCGAGATACCCTCTTGACCCGTCAAACTGAAGCATCCGAGAATTCTAGAGTTTTTAGTTTTTTCTTTCTTCGCTATCATGTTTTGCTACTTTCCTAGTTAGGGTTTGATCGAAGCCTTAGACAAGTTTACGATTTTGAACTCCTTGTGATTTAAATAACTATTTAGATGAGTTTTACTTCACTTTAATTTTAGTGATGATTTCTACTATGTGTTTACTTGGTGGTCAACTTAGATGCATGTTGTAGAGTATATTGTCTTGAATGTGTGAATAACCAACATATTATTGCATATTCTACATAGATAAGCAAACTCATTGTGATAACTTGTGTGAAGTAAATCCTTAGTAAAGGGAAAGGGTGACCACCACATCAACCATTGAAGTTTTGATGTTCCTCAAATATTCTTAGAAATTAACGACTCTAGTTTTCTAGTCTTACACTATCATATATATAAGTCGGTTAATTAGGGATCAAGTTAGAGCATATGATCACTCCCTCTTTCATACCAAGTAAGAGAGTGCAATACGTATGATGACTTAACCAAAACTCAGACGTGGGGAACATTCATCCATGGTTAGGTAGATTGGGTTGGGGTAATTTTAAGGTGTCTAGGGTGGAGAGAAGTTCCTAACATTCATCTCTATTTGACTTTCTCAACCATTTACATTTTTGAAATTTATATATTTTTGCATTAGCTATATCTTTGCCGAATTATTTTGGTAACCAAATCAATTCCGAATACTTTGAATTTTTGTGTGGTAGTCTGCCACTGAGTTTAGAGTCTTATTTCAATTTTTCGTAATTTTTGGTTTAGTGTAAGTACTGTTCGTAAATTAGTTTCGCGTCTCTTTGTGTTTCTTGTGTTCTTAGATCTTAGTTTCACCAATCCTCTATGAGTAATGACCCATGTTTTGTCATTAAAATACATTGACATAATTGCATAAGAATATGGATATCTTTGAGGGTGCTTTTGCACCTATCACTTATAATCATCTGGTAAATACTGAGGGGATAGACCCACCCATAAGGCCAAGCCCGCCAAACATAAATATTATAGATAATTTGATCGACATTAACCTCTAAAATCTCTAAATTATCTTAATATCATTCATTTGCATACAAGTTATCAACTTTTAAAGCTTATCTATTATCTAATATGTGTAATTATTAATATAATTGATAGTTAAATATTATTAATTTTTGAGTTTTTTATTTTATACATAAAAGGACCCATGGACCCTGCCTTATGGGCTTAGCCCGGTCCGGCCCAAAAAGTCAGATAAGGCCTAGGGCCTAAAAAGCCTGTGGGGTTGAATTTTCAAAAAAGCCCGGCCCAACCCGGATTTTGGAGACGTAACGAAAAAGACTGGCCCGGCCCAACCCTGCCCATTGTCGAGCCCTAATACTATTGTTGTATTATTAGTTTAGATGAAATGATTTTAGGCCTCATTAAGCCATGATATGGAGTCTCAAATTATATGTTTGGAGTTTCATTGTATCGAAAAATGCTCTATGTATCACAACACCTCGTGCATTCGTGTACACACAGTGCATTCACATATTCAGTTAGGAGAACTTGTTTCTTAGTATCAGTGAGTGTCGAGGCTTTAGAGGAGTCATTTAACAGTAAACAATCTTACAATAGTTTTCCTCAGTTAAATGTGTATCAATATATCTGTTGCTGATGGAAGAGACCTGATAGCCATTCAGTTTCAGATGTTCCCCTTTCCAGTACTCGTTTCGTTTGTTCCTACATTCGTTACTTATTTGTCGGTATGAGTCATGAGCATGATTACTGAAGTAGACCAGATGTTTGTGATGAAAACTACGAGAAGTAATATTTCATTGGAAATGAAATTAGTTATCAAGTTGTCCTTAATGTATATACTTCTGGGTCATTGATCCTTGAGTTGATGAATCTTGCGTCTTTAACGTGTTAGAGCTGCAGGTTAAGTTATTTCTATTTCTGTTGGGAATGGTGTTGTGTCATAGTGATGGACGATATGAGTAATCTCTTGATAGTTTTGGGATCATGTGTTTCACAGAGGGTACGTTATTTTTAAGCCACTTATGTATTCTTTGGCTCCACTTTTATCATTTCGACTTGACCTGACTATCTGACATGATACCATTTTTCTCTGTTGACCACAATTGTTGGCGTTCAAAGTAACATCTAGAAATTTTTCAGCTCCTGATTTTCTTTTCTATTTGGTTTGTTGTTGGGGTACCAAACAGAGTGAATTGAACAAATTTTCTCCAGGGAGCATTGTCGCTTTATTTCTTAGTGCTCTATCCGATTATGGATGTTATGGGTATAGCTAACAATTTTTTGGTATGGTATGCAACCAGAATTGAATAACTAAGTTTTGCAATGAATGTAGTAGTTTCTTAGATATGTACCCTGAGTTAGCTTAGCATTCTGAACTCCTTGTCCTTTGTCGTGGATTGTGTCACCAGCTTAGAACTTTATATTTGCATTGTGAATCGTGAAGATTTCAGTCTGATACACTATTGTAGTGGGTGCATCTTCTTTTATTTCGAGAATTCAATTAATTTGTTGACTTTATCGTATAGAGTGGGTACATAATGTTCGATTTGCATCGTTCTTTATCTAACCACATCTTGAAGTTTTATAAGACCAACAATGTAGCTGCTTCGACTTTTGACAAATTTCAATCTTCTATTGATGATGTAAGTTTATCTACCCACGTGTGAGTTAACCTATTCAGTTTTGTTTTTCAAGAAAATGACCTTTAGATTTGGACGCAAACTTTGTTTCGTCACAGGAGTTAGTCACGCTTATTGTATACCACTAGCATCCTCCTCACTCGCAGAATGTCACAAGTGTGGAACAATTGGCCTAAGATTATAATTTCTTCAGTTCAGTTAGGAATCACGAGAACTTACCAGAGAGAATGCGTATACATACGGGCCATATTTTTGTATACAACAGTCCTTAAAGAGAAATTTTAAAGCGTGATAATCGTTGAGAAATAGTATTATTTACGAGTACGCTTAAGAGTAGAGAAATATGTGTCCCTTGATCCAGTGGGTGGTGTGCATGGTTACAGGATTCCTTTTATAATAGATGAAAGAGTATCGTCTAGACAATGCAAGCAATCTTTGCTCTAAGGATCGTATGTCAAAGTAATGTAAAAGAAACGTGGAGGGAATGCAAAAATACACTTTAGTATTCCTCACTATAGAGTATGTGAATAGTGGTTTGCAGAGAATTATGCTAGCTTTCTCGAGAAGTTGTTGAGTTTCCCTTTGTTAAGGGAGATAACTTCTTTTGGGTACAAGACTCATTGCTCAAGTTTATTTTTTCAGGGTTTCTGTGGAGTTGTTTGAGTCATGAATTAATTTTCAGAAGTTAAATAGAATCCCTGTAAAATTTTCGATGAACCTTTTAGCGTTAGATAATAGCAGGATCAACTATAGTGCACAATGGGGGTGCTCAAACCTAGTACGATATCAATTATTGCTAATTAAGGTACTTGATATGTGCAGCTAGTTCAAGAATATAAACTTTCCGGTAATGAATTTTGTTAGTTTGTGAGAAGAAATATGAGTATGATTTGAGATTAATATGTTGTACAATCTCTGAATTCTCACTTGAAAATACTAGTCCTAAGAAAAACCAAGTACACGTAACACACAAAGTGTTCACGCAGGGAAAATCTCAGAGAGATTAAAAACCCTGCGGGGCTTTTAAAGCAAAGCACCAAAACTCAAATCCACTAATACTCAAGAGTTTTACAAACCACTTTACACAATGATTATCACAAATCAGTATACTGGAAGTAATTGTAAAACAGAAAAGAGCAAACAAACTTCTCCTTGTAGCTCTAGGAAAGTTCTCCTTTTGCTCCTTCTTGAGACAGCTCGAACACTGGTTGATCTTTAACCTTTGAGACCTGCAGCAGCTTAGCAATCTGCACAAACAGCAGGGTAACCGAATCACACAATTTTTTGTCAAAGTCTCAACACCTTTTCTAAGACTTCAAAGCCTTTATATATCACTAGGGTTTTAAGGCTCTAAAACCGGATGTACTCAATTAGGAGTCTTGCACACAATCAATCAGAGATTGTGTCAAACTCTATTGAGCAGTATTATAGGCATGAATAAAATGCAATCCTTAATCAGTTGAAATCGGATCACATATCATTAATTGATATGTATCCATTTCCAAATCAACTCTGCCTTATTAAGGACAATAACCATTGTTACCCAAAAGAAGCACCTCAAGTATAACCAATATTTCAGTTGCATATTGTCATAAGTTTTGCCATACTTACAATCTCCCCCTTGGCAAAACAATCACAACCTGCAACTGAAGTTCAGAACCTGCATAAGAGGAATCAATAATGCCCAATATCCAAATATGCATAATCAACACATAGGAGCAGATTAAGTCATGCAGTTCACAGCAAGTTATAAGTAACTAACTAAAAATAAATTCAAGGCTAAACTAGCAATATTGTTTGCAAAGAGGAAGAGCAAAAACAAAAGAAGGATCAAAAATTGAGGTCTCCCCCTCAACCAAACACTGCATGGACCATCGGAGTTTCCCCCTTAACCCAATATCCTCTACATGCAGGTTCCTGCAGGTTCCTTCAGCCTCTCCCCCTTTGTGATTGCTTGGCGAACTATAGGAACGGGCAGCAACGCTTCATCCTCTCGCACACCCGATCAATGTGTCGATTCCATTGCTCGGAATCGATGCGATTGTGAGCAGAGGCAATGTCGGCCAGAAGAAGAGAGACTTCACGAAACTCCAGTTTGAGGGTCTGAATGTCCTCGGAGAGAGCAGAGATCTCCTCTCTCATGGCCCTTATATCTTCCTCCATCATGGAGATGTGGTCACGAGTGCAGCGGCGAGGAGGAGCAGCGGATGATGGTCCGGCCAGCGGTTGATTTGAAGCAGAGTCGGAACCTTGTGATTGAGCCATCTTGAATCGGTGTTGAACCCGTTGCTGATGAAGGACAAGATGGGAGTTGGTGAAGTGCTGAGGAGTCTTGATGAAACGAACCATATTTGATACACCCTTTTATACAGAGAAGGTGGGAGAAGAGGGAGAGATGCCTCGGTGAACGTGCAGGGGATCAGGAAAGATTTTCGGCAAGTGAAGAGTTTCCCTCTTAAACCACACATCTTTTAAGAGAAGGATGCGATTCGGGTCAGGCACAAGAAAATGGGCTGTTGAATTCAATAAGTCCAACCCTTACTGAACTGATGAAACAACTGGGCCAGAATGAGAGAGCTACAAAAATTGTTAGTGATCCGTACCAGTGACAGATTTTTGACATACAGAAACCAATGAAGTCAAAATAAAAGAGAGTCATGATATCAAAATAGCCTCTTGCACAGTAAATTTCCAATATCACACTCAAAAGAATGGATCACACCCTCTCATGAATTTTGTGGTGGTGGAATGCTATCACTCAAACATAATATTGTACTGTCTAGTCCATAGGCTTGAACGACTACCTGTAATGAATGAGACCACAAATACTTAATGAATCAGAAGGACTTTTAACTAAAGGTGATACTGGGGCTGAGGAACAAACAGAAGGTAGATGTATCTTTCGGAGCTAGGCTGTTACATGCAAAAAATGAGAAGGATGAACGTTGCCATGTAGTAGACTTATGCACTTCTTGAATTTCTGCAAATTTTTTTTTTCTTTCGACTTCGACCAAGTGAGGTCAATGCCCTTTAGATTAAGATCAACAAGTTCTTTTGACTAGTAATGATGAACAATCAACATTAGATCAACAAGTCATATGGAGTACTGTGAGCATATTGGAAAGTATCATACTAGGACTTTGGTGACTTTCATACCAGGACTTTGGTGACTTTCATACAGTTGCAACAGTTCATCAAGGTGATAGTAAGAAGTTCAGTTTGGCTTGCTCTTTATGATGGGTTGCAAAGAAAGAGAGACAGTGTTTAGAGCTCAAGGGGGCAGTTCCTAGTGAGTGATTAACAGTGGGAAGGATCATATATATGGTCTTGGTGCTGAATAAATCTAACCTATGCCTTCATCATATTCACAAGTAGTAAGTAGAGCTCACATTGTATCACAGGTATGATGCAAGTTCTAGCTAGAATCAGCCAAATTATGAACACACAAAAATTGTAACAAGTCAAATGCAGACTTGACAAAAAGGCACAAATACTCTCACACTATAGGGATATCAAGATATTGGAAATATACAGAGAAGAGAGCATACCTTGAGACTGCAGACCACTCTTACCAATCCTGAGATGCAAGGAGAGATCTGTAACCAAAGTATGTCACTAGTGAAGCTCACAAACCCCAATTGCACTTCTCAGATACTCAAATCTGGCAGTGTCTAGTGGTTTTGTGAATATGTCAGCTAGTTGCCTTTCTGTGGGAATGAACTCCAGAACAAGAGTGTTGTTCTCCACCAGTTCACGAATGAAGTGATATCGTAGATCAATGTGCTTTGTGCGAGAGTGTTGAACTGGATTCTTTGAGATGTTGATGGCACTCGTATTGTCACAGTAAATGGTGAGCTTGCCTTGAGGAATGCCATAGTCATGCAACATATTTTTCATCCACAGCATTTGTGTACAGCAGCTGCCAGCAGCTATATACTCTGCTTCAGCAGTTGACAAAGAGATGCAGTTTTGCTTTTTGCTATGCCAGGAGATCAGGTTGTTTCCAACAAAGAATGTTCCTCCTGATGTACTTCTCCTATCCTTCATGTTTCCTCCCCAATCTGCATCACTGTAACCTGCAATCTCGGCATTGCTTTCATTTGTGTAGAAGACACCACAGTGGATTGTACCATGAATATAGCGAATGATTCGTTTAACCGCCTCCAAGTGTGACTCTTTAGGGGAAGCTTGGAATCTAGCACAGACACCAACACTGTAGCAGATATCTGGTCTACTAGCCGTGAGATATAACAAGCTGCCAATCATACTCCTGTAAGCAGTAGAGTCAACTGGTTTACCTGACAAATCTTCAATGAGTTTGGTGGTGGTGCTCATGGGATTTGTGACAGGTTTGGATGAAGAGAGACCAAACTTTTTGACCAGATTTTCAGCATATTTAGTTTGAGACAGAAACATACCTGAGTTCAGCTGTTTTACCTGGAGTCCAAGGAAGTAAGTAAGTTCACCACATGCACTCATCTCAAACTTGTTTTGAAGAACTTTGGCAAATTCAGCTGTAAGTCCATCTTGAGTGGAGCCAAAGACTATGTCATCGACATATACTTGAGCAATGACGATGTGTTTTCCTTTTCTCTTAACAAACAGTGTTTTGTCAATGGAGCCTCTTGAGTATCCTTGAGAGACAAGATAGACAGACAGTTTCTCGTACCAAGCTCGAGGAGTTTGCTTGAGACCATATACTGCTTTCTTGAGCCTGTAGACATGGTTAGGATAAACAGAATCTACAAACCCTTTGGGTTGTTCAACATAGACAGTTTCTTTAAGTTCACCATGCAAGAAAGCAGTTTTAACATCCATTTGATATAGTTTGAATTTCAAATGACAAGCAATTGCAATAAGAAGTCGAACAGATTCTAACCTGGCAACTGGAGCAAAGGTTTCATCAAAGTCAATACCTTCAATTTGAGAGTATCCTTGAGCAACAAGTCTTGCTTTGTTCCGAGTAATGTTGCCAAACTCATCCAACTTGTTTCTGAATATCCATTTTGTGCCAATGATGTTGCAGGAGGCAGGTCTTTCCACAAGTGTCCATACATCATTCCTTTTGAATTGATTAAGCTCTTCCTGCATAGCATTTATCCAGTCATCATCAGTAAGTGCTGTTGTGATGTTCTTGGGTTCGATGAGAGAGACGAATCCAAAACATCTGATGATGTTTATGTCCTTCTTGTGTTTAACAAGAAAACAGCTAAGAGCCGTGGCATCAATCACTTCTTCATGTTCATCATCTAATGTTGTTACAACAGCTTGTTGAGTTTGACTTCTTGTCTTCACTCCACTATTGAGGTTTCCAATAATGTCTGATGGTGAGTGATCCTTTTTAACTTGCTGAAATCCCTGTCTGAAAACAGGACTTGGTCCTAAGTTTGGGTCAGCAGCTGTGTCTGTTGGCTCTGCAAGAGAGAAGTTCTCAAACAAGGCAAGATCAGTGCCAACCTGCGCATTCTCAACAGAAGTTAGTCCATGGTCATCGACTGAGATGTTGACAGATTCCACAACATTTCGCGTATGCTTGTTGTAGGCTCTATATGAGCGACTGTTTAATGAGTAACCAAGAGAGATGCCTGGATCGCTCCTAGCATCAAATTTTGCAAGCTTTTCTTTGTCTCGATAAATGTAGCAAGGGCTCCCAAAGACATGGAAGTAGCTGACTTTAGGTTTTCTTCCTTTCCATAGTTCATAGGAAGTGTGATCGGTGCCAAGACGAAGGAGTACTCGATTTGCAATGTGACATGCGGTGTTAACCGCTTCAGCCCAAAAATTTGTGTTGATACCAGATGAGTGAATCATTACACGGGCCATGTCAAGTAGGACTCTATTCTTCCTCTCCACAACTCCATTTTGTTGAGGTGTTATAGGTGAGGAGAACTCATGAAAGATACCTTTGTCTCTGCACAGTTCATCAAAGTACTGATTTTTAAACTCAGTGCCATTGTCTGATCGAATGCGAACGATTTTGAGATGTTGAGCATGTCTTTCAGTCAGAAGTCTTGTGCTTAGATCATGGAAGGCTTCATATGTGTCACCTTTGTTGGATAGAAATTCAACCCATGTGAATCTTGAGTAATCATCAACAACTACCAGGATGTATCTTTTATTCCCAAAGCTAGTAATCTGAGCAGGACCAATGAGATCCAGATGTAAAAGTTCAAGTGGCCTGGAAGTTAAATCTGGATTGACCACTTTGTGAGGATGTCTGGTTTGTTTACCAAGCTTGCAACCTGAGCAAAGACCCTCTGGTGTACCTTTTAGAGTAGGTAGCCCTCTGACACATTCTTTTGAGGACAGTTTAATAAGATCTTGAAAGTTCAAATGTCCGAGCTTCTTGTGCCAAAGTGTCACGGTGTCTTCCATCTTGGTTGAGAGACAATTATTCGTTCCACTGGGATCAGACAGTACTTGGTAGCAATTATCTGTAGAACGTAGACCTTGCATGATAAAGCAACCTTCTTTGTCCAAGACCATGCATCGCTTACGATTGAACCACACATCTTCATACTCATCTGTCAAGTGACTAACACTCATTAAGTTTGCTGAAAGTCCTTCAACAAAATAGACATCAGTGAGCTGTGGGATTCCAGGAGCCTTTACAGTTCCCTTTCCTTTAATTTTGCATGTTTTTCCATCTCCAAAGGTGACTTCACCGCACGAGTAATCAGAATCCAACTGAGTGAACCATTTACGATTTCCTGTCATGTGTCGAGAGCAACCACTATCCACATACCACAAATTTGGATTAGTGTCATGGAGTGCAGACAGAGATACAAGGCAATTTTTAACACAGTTGTGTTTAGAGATACCTGCACATTCTAAACCAGTCACATCAGCAACATTCAGTTGAACATTAGCAATAAAGCATTTTTCAGAAAATTTTGGTTTCCACGAATTCCTGTTAGCAATTTTTGTATTGTCAATTAATTTTTCAAGTTTTGACAATTTCAGCTTTTGTTCTATCAGCTCAGACTTCAAATTGTTTGAGTGAGAGATCCTGGAATTTTCACCATATGGTACAGAAGCACGTGATTCTGTCGTTTGTAACTTGTTGCACCAAGGTCTAATATGACCTAGTTCACCACAGAAATGACAGGTAGGAACAAAGTTTCTTTTGTCAGATACATACCTGTCAGTGACAACCTTTTGTTTACCTTTCAACTGATCTGAATGTGTCTCAGTTTGATTTTGTTGCTTCTGTTGTGACTCACGAACAAAGTTCACTGATTTTTGAAATCCAAGTCCTGATTTATCACCGTGAGGTTTTACAGGAAACATAAGTTGATTCACCTTTGCAGAGCTTGCATCAAACTTTTGAAATTTTTCTTCCGTCCTTTTCAACTGAGCCTGCAAGGATTTTACTTCAAGATTTAAAGAAACATTTAGAAGTAGATGAGCTTTTACCTGGACCTCAAGTTGATCTACTTTCTCAAGTAATTTCTCATTCAGCTTATCAGAGGATACACTGTTTTTTGACGAGCATCCCTTATGATCTTCTTTGAATTTTTTAAGCTCCAATTCAGTTCTGACCTTGTCTTCCTTTAGAGCTTCAACTTCCTCCTCCAAGAGCCTGCTTTTCTTCATCATAGTTTTGGAGGCTTGATATAGCTGGACAAATTTGTCATTTGCTTCACTTTCAGAGAAGTCAGATTCATCTTCTGACTCATCATTCTGACATGATTCAATGGAAGCAACAAGAGCCACATTCTTTTCTTTCTTTTCTGATTCTGGTTCTTCATCACTGTCACTCCATGAGGATGACTTCAACGCCTTTGGTTTTCTATCTGCAAAACGCTTATTCCCACAGTCAGCAGCCATGTGGCCAATGCCACCACATTCAAAACATTTAGGTTTGTTCTTATCAGACTGAGAATTTTTTTCATTTTTCTTAGACGAAGAAGAACCAGAAGAAGAATTCTTCTTGTTTTTCAGAAGTTTTCGAAATTCTTTGACCATTAGGGCCATATCTCCTGATTCACTAGACTCAGACTTGTTCTTTCCCTTCTTATCTTTTTCTTTTTCAACAGATTGCAGAGCAATACTCTTAGTCTGTGACTCAGATAGACTGGACTTCTCAAACTTCTCTCTCATTTCATATGTCTTGAGATTTCCTACTAGTTCCTCAAGAGAATAAGTTTCCAAGTCTTGACAATCCTCAATGATAGTACCTTTTACCTTAAGTCTAGGAGGAAGTACTCTAAGAAATTTCATCACAACTTTTTGATCTTCTAAAGGTTCTCCTAGACTTCTAGCCTGACCAACAACCTTAGACAATCTTAGATGAAAGTCATCAACTGACTCATCATTTCCCATTCTCATTGTTTCAAATTCAAACAGCAGTGCCTGAATTTTTTGACGCTTAACTTTGCTATTTCCCTCATAAGTGGTTCTAAGAAGATCCCATGCTTCCTTAGATGTGACACAATGAGCTACTCTAACTCTCTCTTTGTCACTAAGAGCAGTAAACAGACAGGTCTTAGCCTTAAAGTCTCTTTGTAATTCAGCTAACTCCTCTTCTGTATACTCATCTATGGTTTTCTCTCCTTGTTGTTTTGAACCCTCCACACCTTTTCCTTTATGCATATGAGGAGTCCATCCTTTTCTAACAACTGCCCACACCAGGGGATCAAGACTAAATATGAATGATTCCATGTAGATTTTCCAGTTGGAATAATCTTGTCCATCAAAATGAGGAGGAACAGTCATGGAACCAGTGACCTTGTTTATCTTAGGATCCATTCTGTCTTAGGATCGATTCTAAAGAGAAGGATCTTTAGACAGGCTCTGATACCAATTGAAAATACTAATCCTAAGAAAAACGAAGTACATGTAACACACAAAGTGTTCACGCAGGGAAAATCTCAGAGAGATTAAAAACCCTGCGGGGCTTTTAAAGCAAAGCACCAAAACTCAAATCCACTAATACTCAAGAGTTTTACAAACCACTTTACACAATGATTATCACAAATCAGTATACTGGAAGTAATTGTAAAACAGAAAAGAGCAAACAAACTTCTCCTTGTAGCTCTAGGAAAGTTCTCCTTTTGCTCCTTCTTGAGACAGCTCGAACACTGGTTGATCTTTAACCTTTGAGACCTGCAGCAGCTTAGCAATCTGCACAAACAGCAGGGTAACCGAATCACACATTTTTTTGTCAAAGTCTCAACACCTTTTCTAAGACTTCAAAGCCTTTATATATCACTAGGGTTTTAAGGCTCTAAAACCGGATGTACTCAATTAGGAGTCTTGCACACAATCAATCAGAGATTGTGTCAAACTCTATTGAGCAGTATTATAGGCATGAATAAAATGCAATCCTTAATCAGTTGAAATCGGATCACATATCATTAATTGATATGTATCCATTTCCAAATTAACTCTGCCTTATTAAGGACAATAACCATTGTTACCCAAAAGAAGCACCTCAAGTATAACCAATATTTCAGTTGCATACTGTCATAAGTTTTGCCATACTTACATCACTAGACTATTTAGAGGAACAGTCATCATCCATACGGGTATATATGAGAATTATACACAAAGACGCAAACTTTCAACTAGTTTGCTTTGTTAGAACCACTGGTCTTCCCCACAAAAAAATCTTTTTTTGTTAGAAGTTTATGGAAACGGTGATTACACAGGAATGACAGGATAATAGTGATGTATGGTATAGGTCACCTTTGCTTTCGGTTTTTGATTTGCTTTGTGTTTTCTGTTCCAGGTTTTGCACTTGCTTTTTTTGTCTTCGGGCTGTGTTTCCTCTTCGCCTGTGATTGTAAGTTTCGATCTTGCCTCTTTTTTGTATCGTACTTGAAGTTTTGGTTTCGAGTAGTTCATAAGTTTTGGATTTCATAGCTATGTTTAAAGAGAAAAATCATATGATCCAATTCGACCACAATCATATTCAAAGTTTAACTAATTGAGTTGAAACCCAACACCCAAACCCATAGATACAACGAATCCAATAATAATTTATAATATACCCTGGTCTGCAGGAAACCGCAGAGAGCCTGGGTCACGCATATCCAAAATTAGACGACCCGACACACAATTTTCAAAGTGCATACGTGACGCGTATGTAGTTCCGTTCCCATATAAGATTTGTTGGGCATCTTTTATTCTAAAAGTTATAATTTAAAAAATTATAACTTTTATACTTGAAAGTAAAGTTAAAGTTATTTTAAATTAATATATGTAGTTTGTAAGGACAGAGAAAATGACTAAAAAGTTATATTTTTTCAATAGTTCTATTAGTTATAACTTTCATTATTAAAATTGAAATCAAATTTGGGTGAGTTACATTTAACTTTTTAGCTTAAAATAACTATAACTTATACCTTTATTGTTGGAGTTGCTCTTAATCCCAAATGCATATATCAGATTACATGTTAGGAATCCATATTCGATTCACCTAAATCAATCAAGCCGAAAAGATGAAACGAAAAGCGAAACATTGCACCGTCGACGATATGGTGCGAGTGGTTAAAGTGAAAACGACAGAGGATTGGTGGAGATGAGAGTGGCAGTAATATATGAGAGACAGAGATTGGAAATCACAAACCAGAGAGAAATTTGAGAGAGATTGCCAAAAACTTATCTAGAATCTAATTTACTATACAACATTTGGGAGTCTACATTGTTTATATGAGCGGGTAGTTTTGTCTCTTTAATGAAACTCTATGCATGTACTTAATTAGTTAAATTTTTAGTCAATGAAACACATAACAGATTTTTACCTTTAATCTGTCTTTAGATGACACTTACTTTGAATAATGACATCATAAGAGCTTAATTCATGGTCTTTGGGAGACACCTGTTAAGAAAAGAAAAGGGGAGAAAATACAACAAAATCTGTGAAATGAAGAAAAACATGTTTCTTTGTAATTTTGAGAGCACAAGTTTCAGTTGAGGTAGGAATGGTCGCAAAGATAGGTACGCATTGTGACAAACAGGGTACTCTTTCAAAGAAAATGAAATAGACATTGAATTTCTTAAAAAATAACCATGTCTATGAGAGAGGTCCCTAAATAGGCATCGAGTTCCCTAAAGGAGTAATGCATCCCTTCTAACATCGTCTGTGACTTCTGCTTCAGAGTTGGTGCTGATTAATGATATTTTCTATAGAGACCATAGTTCACATACTGGATGCCGACAGGTGCTCCCAAAGCTATAGTTCCTAATGTATTTACCACAGTCCCTACAGAATGTAAGTCAGTAATCTGTGATTTATTTTACTGTATTAAAACAAAAATTTAGAGAATAAGACAAAGCAAAATTCTAGTTTTGAACGGCAGAAGTTATTTAAGAATGTCATCACTCATTAGCAATGCACCTGAAAATCAACAAGTAAGAAATGATCTGCCCAAACCTCCCAATTACTTCACCAGTTTAGGAAACTAAACAGCTTAACGAAGTTAGGCCAATAAATAAATAAATTCAAGCTGGACTACATAGCACTAGCCACAAGAATAAAGATTTCTTTTGAAAAATGTTAGAACATAAAACGACAATCTAAAACTGCACATTAAATGTCAAATTGTAGACTAACCAGCAGGTAATCCCAGCACGCCACCCCCTACAACTTTCTAATATTGTTAACACTGTTGGAATTTTGTGGGAATTTTAGTCCCACGTGAAAAATATTTAAGCACTTTTATCTTTAATAAGGGATATTCCATGTAAGATATTAAATGGAAGTGAGTTTGGATCAGGGAATTTCAATAGATTTCATTGAAAATTCTCATTGGCCTCCTAGTAGGCTTACATGATTATTAAATAATCATAGATTGGGTCTTGGGCTCTGAGGATTTAGTTAAAAATCAGAGTACGTTTTGAGTTTTTGAAGAGTGATCATTTTGCGTTAAGACGCGTCTGTTCATCATTGAAACAAGACTATTTTTTGTTCAAAACGCCGAACAGACATCAGGTGTATATAAAAGAAGCATGAGAGATCTGCTTCAATAACTCAATTCGCTTACTACAATCTTTCATCTAATTTTCAAAAAGAGAAACATAGACTGAGATTCGAGATAGAATTCAAAGTATCTCTGCAACTCTTGAATTGAGAGTTGTATCCTAGGAGACAGACGTTAAGAAGTTCTACAAGCAAAAGTGTAAGGACAAATTTTTGTCTTATGGCATTGTGTTTGCAAACCTCTCTTGATAATCAAGTTAGTAAATTCGAATTGCTTTCTCTATTTGATTTCGATATTTTGATTGAAAGCTTTATCGAATTCAATTCTCTGTAGTCTAGTTTCTTTGATTTCTACATTTAATAACGGTTATAGCAATATTTATTGTGATCCATAGGTTTGATTCATACATATTATATATATTTTCTAACAAACATCATAAGAACAAATTTCATTTCTTATTTTTTTGGTCTGTTAACTATGATCATTTTATAATCTCTATCAATTAAAAAAACAGTGTTTACGACAGTTATCATAAAACAGTGTTTACGACAGTTATCATGGTAGAACTTTTAGAAACCCCCACAACATCCTTGATCCATTAAATGCGTCAAAGAGAGAAATGTATTGATCCATGGACAATTTAGTAAAATGGACTTAAGATAAGGAGAGAGAGCATGAATGGTTTCAGCCTGTTAGCACTTTCTCTCACAGTTTTATCGCTGCCAAGTCGTAAACTGCAAGAGAACCGATTTCAGTTTCATAAGAATTTGAAGCCGCAAGAGAAGAGAGTGAAAAAAAAACTTGCACCTTCAGCAGGCGACGATGAAGAATCTAGAGCTATATGCACGAAGATGCTTATCAACATTCGATCTCAGTTGTCTTTTTTACAATCCAGTTGGCCATTTTTAATTGCATCTGAGCATGAATTCAAGGATTCCTTTACTTCTTTACCCATTCATTAGACCCAATGTACGAACGGATGTGAAACTTCTGAAGAGAGTGTGGCGGCAAGGGAAGGCAATGCATGAGATTTTGAAGTTTGAGACTGATTTGGTCGCCAGGCTCACAAAAAAGATCAAATCGATTTGATGGTGAATGAATTAGTTTTCATACTTTTAATGTGAGTTTGATTAAGTTTTACTGGTTTCAAAGGTTTAAACTTTTGATATGTGATTCACTACATAGCCATGTGGATATGGGTCTTTAGTTGGCCATAAATTAGTTTCTTAATTTTTTTTAGATGAGCAAATGTACTAATCTTCTTTTTTTAATGGTTTCAGGATGCGTCCGAGGTTGACTTATTTTGGGATTGTTTGGTTGTTTCAGTACTAATCTTTGATATTTGTTTTGTTTCCTTGCATATGAGCAAAGAGTTTCCTTGAAGATGGTATTCCTGAAGCAGAGAAGTATAGTACAAGAATAGAAGTGCATCTTGACGGAACGGGTGAGATTTGCTTCTCGACTCTCTAATTTAATATGGTTGATTTTTATATGTTGCTTCCTCCTCTTTGTGAGTTTCATTTTATCACAATTAATTTTCTGATTAGTGTGCTTACAGAATCTGCAAAATAATTTCTTTTTCAGAATGATTTGTCCAAACATATTTCAGATTCACCCATTTACAAAGATAGAAAGGGAGTGAAGCAACATGAGCAATGATGGAGATAAAAAATTCTAGAGATCGACAAAGGTTGATTAGATGGTATGGTTGTGTTGTTGAAGACTTGGAAGAAGCCGTACATTTACGATCTCTTTGCCTTTGAGGCACTCACTCCATTCCACAACATCAATTCAAATGTCTTTTAATGCATATGCGTAATACAAATAATACTCCAAAATGGTGCATCAACTATCATTAGTCTCTAGTTATTTCATTGTAATTGGTAGACTTTTCCTCTTTGTTCTCTGCACTTCAGCTGAGTTATAATGAAGTGACTATAGAATGTTGTATATACATGGTTAGCCAACAATGAGTATGCCAATGTTTAATTTATTGTGCCTTTTGGTTAGCCAGTCCTCGTATCATCCTTGTTAGTGTGTGATCCCGTAACACACAAACACCACACACTTAGTCACTAAAAATGGGTCAACACATCTTAAACCAAACGCAAGGCAGCAATGCAAGCTTTAACTTTAACCAAAGAACCAACACCATCTGAACGTCCACGTGTTCGGTACGACAAACAGAAAGTACCAGGACAAGCCATGTACAAGAAGAACAACAAAAGACTCCATATTCAACCACCAATATAAGCAAAACATTTATGACAGATACAAGGTACACCGGTTACTCTACCAATACTACTGTTACACTCCATACATTCTAACTAGAGCGTCGGAGAGTCAAAGGCGGAAACACCCCGTCAAGACTTCTAACGCCCGTTTGGTGTATTGTTCTTAACAGCAGGTAAATGACGACATATGTGTGATTGACCAGGTCAGCCCGAAATAAGCTCAACCCGCTCTTCTGCTAAAGACCCTCACAAAATTTGGTAGAAACAATCATGACCCATAACAGGATGGGACGGGTTTAACTTTTAAAAATTGAGGCCCGAACCGTCTTGGCTCGTTTGATTAAAACAGGCTATGGGATACATAATTTACACGGGGCAAGACCCGTCCGTACTGAGAAATTCAATAGTGAAAAACCCAAATACATTCAACGACTCAACCTATTCTCTCGGCTGCACCTACACCAAAATACACATAACCCTAAATCCCTAATCGAGCTCCCCCCCCTCTCAAACTCATTGCGCCTCTCTTTCTCTCACAAACTCTCACGTCAATTTCAATCTCATTCACTCCCTTAGTCGCTCACGGAGTCTCGACATCTCGACCTCATAGCCAAAGTCGGCACCTCTCGACACAGGTTAGTACACAAACCTCTCTCCTACTTTGTTACCCAGATTGAATGGCTTCTAGTTCATTTTGTTAGTAATTTTGTTATGATTTGAATGAATTCTAGTTATTTAGTAGCTAGTTTGTAAGTTTGTAATGATTTGAATAGACAAAATTGCTTCTAGTGTTCAACCAGCTCTATGCTTATTTCGTGCTTGGAATCGAAATTAAAATGCAATGAAAATGGTCACATTACTTAGTTTTTGCATATGTGATATGAATGGTGTAAATTCGTAATACGAATATACCTACTTTGAGCATTTTGAATCTATCTGAGACATCTACTGGTCACTTGGGTCCTGTTAAGTTGTTTGATTCATTATATGAGAATTAGAGTGGTTTAGTTATTCACTTTGTTCAATTGTTCAATTTAGTTACAAATAAAAATATACTAACCGTTGGAATTGGTCTTGCTTCAGCTGCCATGACAAAAGTGAAGACACAACTGCCCCGATCTCGATCTAGTGCTTATGGATTGCAAAACTCTTTAGCTTTGAGTCCAAGCAGTCCTTCGATGGATGCCTCATGGTCTACAGTCCCTACACATACAGCGCCTCCGCTGCAAATTCTACACTGAGATTGAAACTGACCATCCTAGTGAAGCTAATATTTCATAGGATGAGGATGAGAATCATTCGACACATGCGACTTAACAAGCTGCTTCAAACCAAGCTCTTGTGAGTGTTTGGCATGATGTAAGTCCTTTTAGAGGAGAGGACTTTTGGTTGTATCGAATATTAGTTTGTAACTTATTTAGAATGATGTGCTGCTATTTGTTGCTTTACAGTTAGGTTAACTTTGACACATTGGATATTTGGTTTGTAAATCAGCAGATTGGATATTTGGCATGTTTATTTTGTAATTGAGCAACAACTTAACTTATTCAGATATGTGACATGTTTATTGTGATTGAGCAGAGGCTGTAAGGTAGCTTATTTGATACACTTTAGTCATTTGACTCATTACAATAATTTCATAGTTTACATTTTACAGCTTATTTTTTATACTTTACATTACTGGGCCTTAAGCCGAAAAATTATGAAGTATTTATCCCATGATGGGCACTTACCGTTCCGAACTCAAACAGTACAGGTCTCTACGGGTTTGAGTTTTTTAACAATGAATCTTGTCCCGTCCCGTAATAATTTAATAGGACGAACTGAATTTTGATGAGGCCTGTCCCATCTTATCCCGTGTCCATCCCTAGACACAACGCTTTCGTGAGGTCCAATTAGCCAGTTTCTTCAACTTCGTGGCTAATATGGTACAAATTCCTACCTTTCATTGAGAAGTTCAAGCAGTGCCAAATTTCGGAGCAATAGTATACACACAATCAAACCACCCAAGACAGAACAGCTAAGTTTCAATCAAAGATTGAACCTTCATCAAAGTTTCATGCAAATTAAACCATCCAGCTGAGCACCCAAAAACATAAAATGCAGTGGAGCAAGAGATGAAATTATTGAGCTAGCTAAAATGAGTTGTAAAACTACAATAGTAGTTACATCACGTGACCACGACATGAACTACAATCGAGAAAAGTGAAGCTACCGATTCTTGAGTAAAACTCCATGCGTATATATGCTTTTTAGTTATTGCAATGTATGTGCGCAACACAATTTCCTTAACGTATGTGTAAGATGATTGGAACATGAGCATTAGATGGAGAAAGCTCGAAGGTAAAGTACTGCAGATAAATGCCACAACCAACTTTGCTTCCGTCATTCCAAAGTTTTGTCCAATGCAAATCCTAGACCCCTGTAAAAGGGAAGTACGAGATTGGGCTCTCTGTTGCCTTGGAAACTCCCTCAAAAAACCGGATCCGGTTTCTCTCAAATGCAGTTATCAAAAATTGCGGCTAATCTGTTTCTTCAAGCGATCTCCACCACATATAATCTAATTTTTGAGAATTTCAGACTAATATGAGGTCAACTTCTGTTATGTTTACTACGTCAAAAAAACAAAACGACCGGACGAACCAAAGCTGAATGCCTATTCTTATATATCGATCGCAAAAAGTTAGATGGCTTTTATATTAATACATCTGTAGAAAACGATGGAGAGAATTAAAGCATTATACAGGCCACATCTTATAGCCAAGTGAAACACGAGTGTGATTCATTATTAATAAGTCGTTACGTCTGTCATGTTCTCATCATCGTCACAGCAACTTTAATTTTGAGGAAAATACCTAAAATGCTCACTCGGTTGTTTTCTTTAATTATATATGATGTCGTGTATGTGTGTTGGGTTTTGAAACTGAAATGGAGGTATAAGACGATAAGGTTCAATTTGCTTGCTGCATCTTTGTGATTAATATGCTTTGTTGTTTTGATGTATTTAAAGTTGTTCTATATCCATATTGACTGGCACATAGTGATGAAGTTGAGTAATTGACAGAGGGAAGGCTAGGAGTAATCGAATGAATTAGCCGTTGCACGCATGCATGCTCCGAGATTTGATTAATGATCGAGCAAATAGCAGCGACGTGTGCACTCGTCTTGGAGCTTGATGCATCTCTGCCAACATGCATCTGTTGCTTGATGTATTTCATTCTCAGTACACTGATCAACGCATGGAAACATGACGTTGGCATCACAAGCTTTGAGACATTTTACTGTGGCTATATCACCTTGGCCGTAGGCGTTTGAAGATGGCAGAAGAACTAGTAGTGCTACTGCTACCAGAAGAGCAAGGGCAATACTTCTTGACATGGCCATGGATAAGCGAATCAGAGAGAATTATGTAAGAGAAGAAAACTTAGCTCGATTGTTGAGAAAGAAGTACTCGATTTGATTCGTATGTGCATATAGATCGATGATGTTGCTCTTATATAGATGTTGTTGAATGTACGTAATAATTATAACATGATACAATTCAACGTACGTAAGAAGAAACTCCCGATATAAAGCTAGCATTTGACTATTTAAAAAGTCCAGGGCGTTTCATTCAAAGCAATAATAACACAAGAATATTTTTTACTCGCAAAAATTCTACAATCAGAGATAAAAACTGCGTGATCCTTACTTTTGAAAGTCAAACCTTTCCAATATGTAACAACAATTTTTACAAGGCTATAGTTCCAATAATAACAAGGAATTGGTACTATCCTATCTAGACTTGCGCGCTAAACTAAGAACTATATTTCATATTGTCTCTAAGAGTTTTACAAATGAAAAATACAAAAGCTTTTACAAAGAAACTTAGTTACCGCACAACTAATTCACTTGGAAACAGTTTTGGGTTGCTTGCACCTGCCACAACAACCTCATGGTATGCAAGATGTATGAGTATGAGTTTAAAGGTTTTCTGTGAAGACTTCAAAACATAAAGATCAGCACAAAGGAACAAACACAGACTTAGATTCAGTTTGAAGAAAATGAACAATGCAATTTTCACAACCAATTGAGTCAAGACAAACTTGCTCTATATATTGCCCAAACGAAGTGGCCTATAAGTGAAGCCAAAGAATCACAACTAAGTATCAAAACTTGAAGATCACACAAAGTGTTTATAAAACGTGCACGGCTTAATCCTAAGTCAAGAGAAAACAAACTTGGAAATCATACAAAGCTCTTCTTACTCTTCAAAAAGATCTTCCTAAAACAAGGGGAAGGTAACTTTGTTTTCTGTAAAAGCACAACTCATTTTTCTTATTACTATTGACCAGAGATATGTTTGAAAATGATTTACAAACATATTTGATGCTTTGATAAAAACTGAACGTATAAAATATCACGGAAAAAACTTAGGGATAGAAAACTAGACAGGCATCCTTAATGAAAAACAGTGAAGTGTATATGCATGTTTTTACCTGAATCTATGAAGTCATTATGGTATAACATTGATGATCTTTATCTTCAATCTTCACTTATTTTGAGTCTTCTAATTTATGTTTTGTCCACTTTAAGGTTTGTTAATAATCATATATCTTCAGTATGCAAGCCCAACAAGCCCAGTGATTGATCGATATAAATAAGGGTAAAATACATAAGGTCATTTTGAACTCTTCTCTCCCCAATAAAGTCACTCCACTTACAATGTCACATTAATGCCCAAAAAGACATAATTAATTTAAATAATTATAGTTATGCCATTATTCTTCAAAATTCTTACTTTTCTTCAACCTCTAGTCAGAACTAGCCTTTATCACGCCATTGTTTCACCTACTGGCTTGTTGCCTGGTTACTGCTAGCTGACTTACTGCTAACTGACCTTTGGTTTAAAAAGGTTTTTTCGTTTGATGAAAAGTAATGTACTACTGACATGCAATGAATGTACTACTACCATGTAATGAAGGTACTAGACACTACTACTCTTTAATGTAGGTGTTTAGACACTACTGATATGTAATGCATGTACTATTAACATGTGATGAATGTACTACTACCATGGACTGTAGGTACTACTTACTAATATTAGACCACTCATTTCTTTCCACCTTCTGGGCGGTAGTCCGCCTCCTAGGCGATTAAAACGAGTATGAACATGTATAAAATAACTCATTTCTTCCACCTTCTGGGCGGTAGTCCGCTTCTCAGGGGAGTTCGAATGAGTTTTATGAATATGCATGAAAACTCGAAGCTTTATAGTAGGAAACCATAGTTTATTTATTCCAACATGGTTACAAGCTATAGATCCAGAGTCTCACTATTTGGTAAATAGCTATAAGCTGTTTAGCCACTCATAATAACAGACATACTTACTCGAGGATGATGAAGCTGAACAGTTGCTTCGATTCATCACTCACAAACTAGACACTTAAGCTTTGTATTCTCAGATAGATTTCTCTTGTTCTGATTTTCGATGTCCCTAAAGTAGGACTCAAATCTCCTTATATAGAGAGCGGACTTCAAAACAAAATTGAAATACAAACTGATAATAGTAACTCCACCAATGATAGTGCTTTGATGCAGACAGGGCATCTGCTTTCCTCCATTATCTTATTTTGAAAAGCAGATTCTTTGGGATAAGGATGCCTCCCACTTAGAGAAGAACACAATATGATTTTGCCCGTATTTACTGGTCATCGTAATCTTATGAGTTATCCTCAATGTAGGGGTCTTCTTCTATTATCTTTCTTCTGTTCCCGTTTTCTTCCATATTTGTATATGTATATATCTGGTAGATTTTGTATCTCTTGATCTTGTCGAGCCATTGAGTACAGGTGAGGGAGGAATCTATTTCTCTCCGTTTCAGGGCTGTGAACAAATCACTCATAATAATCTTTGGATGGTCGTATGTGGTGACTATTATCTTGTCTCCTGATGCAAGAAACATAATCTCTTGATCTTCTTCGATTACTTTCTTGATGTATTCTAACGCCATAGCCTTCATCCATGGAATGCTTGAATTTGGATTTCCATTGTATCCGTCGCATGCTGGCTCAAGATACCGTCCTTGGATGACTCTGACGTAATGATATGGAGGAATGTATTCAGTTTCTCTGTTACACTTCTGTATCCATTCTGGCGGTGTAGACCTGAACTTTAGTCTGAGAATGTAGTTGCTCTTCCTGACATTCTTGACTGTGTTGTAGATAATTGCTGGCAATCCTTTGAGATCATCATTTGTCTTTGTCTATAGATTATGGACAAATCCATTCTCTACTAACCACAACTTGTGCTCTTGTAGATGTTGACTCTGAACAATTACTAAATATCTTCCTAGGAAGGGTCCTGGGACAATAAAGAGGGTGCTTAGGAGATTTTCATCTGGTGTATGCTTGCCAATATGTCTGTGGAACTTGAACCATTCTGATTCTTTTAGCACTTGAATAGGACCTTTAGCACTCTCTGGAGTTCAAATGTACAACGTTGTTGGTTCATTGACCACGCTTAGTGGTTTCTTCTTCTGACTTAGTTCTACTGCCAAGGCGTTCATGGTCTCTATCATGAGCCTTTTGTCATTCTCCTGGAAAGCAAACATTAAATTATCTAGCAGTGCCCTCTGGTGGGATGCTAGATTCTGGTCAGTTTGGAAGACTGCTTCTGAAAAGGTGTTCAGCTGATATTTTAAGATGTTTACAAAACCTGTAGGAAAAATTCTGCTTTTTGGCAAAGCAACAGCCATTAACGGTCTTGATTTGCCTATACCGTCTGTCGTTTGAGACGGGCTAGCCAATCCTTTCCCCTGAGATTGATAAGTTAAGACTGGTCTTTTGGGACGTAGCAAAAAACTCTTGAGGATTTTTTCAACTGGTTCTTCTTGTTGGTTAGACTCCTTTCCTGGCCTTCTGCTTCTTTGGTTGCGTCTTTCGTCATCACTTCTCTTATACATGGACATTTCTCTAGTTAAAGCGCCTGGGAGATGGTTCCTGTTTCCTGCAATTAACTCTACATCATAATCATATTGGTTAAGAAATAATTGCCAATTAGCTAATCTTCCTCTATCTACAGCTTTATCAAGTTTGAAGTTTTTAAATTTTTTTACTCTAGCGCAATCTGTTCTCACGGTGAAGGGTTTTCCTAAAAAGGCGGGAGAATTCTTGATTGTCTTTTTGATGGCCAGAATTTTTTTTCCCTGTGGGATAATTCTGCTCTGCAGCGTTGAACATTCCACTGCAGAATTTCAAAATCTTCTCGATGTTAGTACCTGACTCTTTTGCCATTACCAAACCTGCCCAGAAGTTGTCACTAGCATCTATTTAAATGATGATTTCTTCATTTTTTTTCCAGGTTGATGTAGTGGAGGCAAATGTTTGCATAGGTCTTTGATTTACCTGGCGATCTTTTCATCATCTTCTGTGAATTTCCAAGCTCTATTTGAGCTTGTTTTGGGCGACATGATTGCTGTTAGTCCAGTAATTTTTAGGAAGGAAGTCTCTTCCATAATTTATAACTCCTAAAAATCTTTGTAGATTTTTAGCGTTAGGAATTCTGTCTGGAAATTTCCAGACCTTCTCCAAGATATGAGGCTGAAGCTTGATGACTCCGTTCTTTATGTTGATCCCTAAGAAATCAATTTCATCTAGGACGAGAAAGACTTTATTCTCTCCTAAGATGATCACATGTTGGACGATGAGCTTGACTTCAAAGAGATGATTCATATGTTCTTCTTTGTTCTTTGAGAACACAAGAATGTCGTCTATGTAGACGACAGAGAAGTCTGCCACTTGTTTGAATATATTGTCCATTTTTCTCTGGAAAATGGATTGAGCTTGTTTTATCCCGAAAGGCATTACTAACCATTCGTAATGTCCCTGTGGAGTTCCGAAGGCTACGAGAGGAATGCTGTCAGGATGCATTTTGACTTGCCAAAATCCAGATTTAGCGTCAAACTTTGAAAACACCTTGGCTCCTCTGAGCCTGTTGATTAATACTCTTGCTTATGCTATCTGATAACTGTCTTTTACGGTTTTCTTGTTGACGTCTTTGTAGTCTATCACTATTCTCGCTTTCCCACAAACTTCTTCTGCATGGTTTCTGACACAGAAAGCTAGAGCGTGATGATGAATTTTTGACGGTTTGATCAATCCTTCATGTAGGAGTTCAACCATATATTTTCTAAACTCTTTTTGATCTTTTTCTTTGTATTGGGGAATGACTTTTACGTGACAGATTGAATTCATGTTGTGTAACTTGAGCTCACAGACCACTGGGTCATTTTCCCAAAACTTCAGAGGATTGATATCAATATTTTTCTTGAGCATTTCTTTGATTTCTCAAAGGGTGTGCCTCTTTTGTTTTTTGAGTTTAGCCTTGAAATGCTTGAGATTATACTCTTTTATAAATGCGGATTCGATTGTTTCATCTTCATTTCCTGATGACTCTTCACTGGGCAATTCTTCTTGTTGTGTGTGCTGGTTATTAGGAGTCTTATAAGACACATAGTAATGATACTTATCTTGATCATGAAGCGGCGCAATGGTAGGATCTCTGTTCTCAAATCTAGTCTTCATGCTGGGTTTTTTTTAGAGTTCCTTGCTTTCTTTTTGAGAATTTTCTCTTATTCACACTTGTCACAGTCTCTCTTGAGAATGTTGTAGACAGTGTATTCTTTGAGTTGGATTCTAGTTTGGGCATGAGGTGGGGCATCTGGATGCTTGAATTCTCTGTTGCCATGAAGCCTACAGAATTCCATTTCATCATAATCTTGTTATAATGATGATGATCCTTCGATAAGCAACTCTTCTTGGTACTTATATTGCAGAATTGTTTAGAATCGTGGTTGGTATCCACCACTATTCTGCTGCGATCTCTGATATTACTCTGTAAATCCTGGACCAACAATACATTTAGCTTTTTTAAGCCTTTCTGTCCAGAAGAATTTTTTATTCTTCTCGAAGCCTAATAAGTTCACTTCTGGCTTCTGGATGAAAGTTTGTTGTAACAGGAAGTCATTGCCAATTAGGACATCTGAGTCTTGGCCTTCTAATTGCCAAATATTTTCAATGACAAATGTTCCTCCCCCTATTGAGATTTGAACTTTTTTGGCAAAAGTATTCATGAAAATTCTTCTTCCTTTTACGGTTTTTCCGATTGCATTTCTTTTTGGATCTGTTATCCACAACTCTTCTGGTATAGCAGAATTTTCTGCTTGACTGAAGCCCGAACCGTTATCTACAAAGGCATATAGATGATACTTCTTGTATTCTGGAAGTTTTAATCCAATCTCCATGTAGTTACTGAAACTACTTGTAGAAACAGTTGCTACCTTGCATGGGTTCTGTTTTGAAGAACTTGCTTTCTCTTATGTAAAAAGATTGCACTGTTCTTCTTCACAGTCATATACTACTTCTCTTTTCATATCATGGACTAGATCTTCTGTAGGTACTACTCATTTCTTTGTAGTAGTAACTTTGCTCTTTCTAGATCTTTCAGTAGAATTTTTTGTTTCTCTTATATATCATAGAAGTAGTCTTCGTACTCTTGTTCAATAATATAGTTTATTGAATTCTTCTTTGTGTTTCTCCTTGCTTCAGCTATGAAGCATTCTTTGTGATAAGTTTTCCCTGTTGCTTTACAGAACATGAGAAATCGTTTCTTCTCCTTACATTGACAGAAGTCGCAAATGAATGTTCCCTTGTTGACTTTGTAGGAAAAAATCTTTTCTTCTTTTGCGCTTTCTTCCCAATTATTTATCTTAAGAAGATAAATTTCTCTAGGTTCATCTTCTTCAGATTCCGTTTCTGATTCTTCTGATGATTCGTCATCTGAATGGACTGAATAGACGGACGCATCTTTATCATCTTCTGATGAATATACTACTTCTTAGTCTTTCAGGTTTGCCATCTCTATGGCTCCTTCATACTCTTTAAGAAGAGCCTTTAAATTTCTCTTCTCCTTCTTGGGACATTCGTTAGCATAGTGCTCTTCAGCCTTGCACAACCAACATCTACAAGATCTTTTCTTTCCAGGTTCTTGATAGGATCTTGTTTTCTTGAAAAATCTATTTTTGGGATTTTGTTTTTCTCTTCTGTAGTTGGAGCTTCTTTTGAATCTCCAACTCTTCCTTCTGTTTCCCTTGAAACGTTTTTGGAGGTGCTTCTTCTTTTCTTCGCATGCCCAGTTGGTTGGTGTATCTATCATTCTGGAACAAAAGTCACTTGTTCCCTTGAGCTGCTTCTTGGCGACTTTTGCTCTGGTGTTGGCTGTGCACTGATCGCGCATTAGTTGCCTGATTCTTTCTGCAACTATTCCCACCTAAAACCTCTAGAGAGGTTTTTCTTCTATGCTTTCTCTCATGGCCGTCATCCATGGTTTAGGAAGCTTCCTGTATAGGAGATGTACCAAGTCAGTATTTTCAAACTCTCTTACTGTGCAGTAGTATTCTTGGAATTCATTCAGATATTCTTCGAATTACTTCATGTCACAAATCTTGAAAGCATATATGTTTGATTTTGCTATCTCTTTAATTTTTTCTCCAACATATGAGATGTCTCCGCAGAATTGATCATAGAGTAGAGTAGCAATAGTATAAGGATTTGTGTTTGTCTTTATGTCTTCCAACCAGTGCTTTCCTTTGATCATCTCCTTAAAGGGAAAGTAATACTTCTTTGCCATTCCTAGGAGGGTTGACTCATAGATTGTGTGCAGGTCTTGTGCTTCAAATCTTCTGTAGGTTGAACATGATGCCATGAATAGACTAGCTGCCCATTCTTCGATGGCATTTTTCTTGTCTAGTGCTTTGTCTAGATCAAGCGATATTCCTAGTTGAGTGATTGGCACCTTAGGAGTATTTTCTTGTGGAATGAATATGTGGGAGCTTCTCTCTCCCTTCTTTCTACTAGGACCTTTTTCGTGCGAAGTTTGAGCTTTTCACCAATCCTGAATATGGTGGTCTTTGAAGATGATGGTTGTGAAGATTCTGCTTCTTCCATGTCTTCATTTTTTGTTCCTTCGGTTTCTCCTGCTTCTTCATATAGAAGAGGAAAGACTTTTCTTTCTTTTTTGAAGGTGAAACTCTTGATCTCTTTGATTAATTGTTTCAACCACAAGGGATCTTCACATTCTTTTGCTTCCTCATAAAGCTTGAAGAGTTTTGATTTAGACTTTCCTGCTCTTAGCATGCTGATGTTTCTTTCTAACTCAGCATCTAAATCTTCATCCATTACTGGATTGGCTTTTATCGAGATTCTGGTATTTCTAGCACCCTTTTCTCTGGTAGAGTTGCATCTTCTGAGGGGTCTAGAGCTTTCTCCTCTGAAGCTTTTGAGGGATACGTCACTGTTTCGGTATCTTTCAAACTTGAGGTTGACATCTTCGGTCTTTTTGTTCTCATAGACCGCTGCCTTCGTGCTTTTTGATTTCTCCTTTAGACAGGATAATTTCCACTCTAGTGAGAAAGTTATCTCATCTCATGCTACCTCGTGAATCTCTTGATTATGGTTCTTAGGATTTGTAAGGAAACCAGAGATAAGACCTGGGATGTTTGATATCCTAGTCTTTGGCTATACTGTTGTGCTCATTAGTTTATAGTAGATTCTATAAACTATTGTTAGTTCTTGCATGCCATCTTTCATCAATGTGTCATCTGCTTGACTCTTAGTCGTAGGCAATGAGCAGCATTTGTTAGATAGGTTGAAAATTTTGGGATGCAGTTGAAATATGCAACCTGGTTGCATAATGATGCTTGAAGTGCTCCCAGTAGACTTTTTTGGAAATCCATCAGCCTATTGTCTTGTAGGACGCATATAACTGAAAAATTTATGCATTCTCTGGTCAGTAACTTTATGCCAACTTGGACTGCTCCAATAGGCATAAACTTGAAGTTTCTTTTTTTGGCTTTAGAAACTTCTTCAAATGTGACTAGAAGGAGTTCTTTTTCTTCTGTTGTTGTTGGTGTGGTGAATTCAAGGATTTTGAAATGATGGTTGTCCATCATATCAAAACCTCCTCTCTTGTAGATATGTTTGAATTCAAACTTTGGAATTGAAGCATTTTGAACGTTGTTCTCGATCTCGTTGAATTCAAATTCTTCTGAGTTCATCAGCTGCATTGATTTTTTCTTGAAGATGCTTAACATATTCATGTTGCGCATGTATTTTGATTTGGGTTCTTTCAACTTGAATGCTGAAGGATTTGATGAAGAATCCTGAAAAAATGGCTTTGGCATTGGGTTCCCTTTTGAAAGCTTTAGTGATCTAAAGTCATTAGTCTTTCTAATGATAGTTCGAGGTGGACTAGTGCTTGACCTTTGATGTTCTTGAGCTTTCTTCTGAACATAGTTAATGATCTTCATCTGTTGAGGATCTAGTCCCTTGATCTTACTATCAACTCTTATTAATAGTTCTTGTTTTTCTTTCGGCTGCCTCTGGATGTAATCCACCTTAGCCTCCAATTTCTGTAATTGGTTGCTGATTGCTGGAATAATTTTTAGATATTCTCTGCATCTAAAATTTTCTGATAAGATTTCTTGTTGCCTTGCATCTGATGCTTCAAATAGAGAATCTAGTTTCTCTATTACTTTCTTAGTTGCTGATCCCATTGTTGGGATTTTGAGGTATTGAAAGCTCTGGTACCAGTTGAACTCCGGATCTAACCAATGCTCAAATAAACAGTTAGATAAATAATCGCTGCAAGAGATTTTTCATCTTTGCTTTGTCTCTTAACAAATTTTCAAGAAAAGCTTGTTCTTTGGCAATTTTGAAATTAGAAATTGCTTGTTCTAAAGGATGCATGTGGATGAGCTTCTCTTGATCTTTCGAATAATTTAATTCTCTCTTTTGTATTAGTGATAAAATCTCTTAAAATTTTAAGTTTAGAACTTAAATCACGTGTTTTTTGTTAGTGAAATTATTTTTTTTATGATGAAAAATAATTGTTTACCTTTGAGTGTCGAGGATAGATCTCCAGCTGTATACTTTTGAACAGATAAATTGTGAACCCACTACGCTTCATAGTACTCTAGTTATATGCAGACACTATTTACGTATGATGTATACACTACCAGATTCTATTTTACAAAGGATGCTAAAAATGGAAGTACATGACCAAAATAGTGGCCTTCCTTGTTTAAACTCTTATGAGTGACCTTTTGCATAAAAAATCTTTCAAACTAACCTTCTATGACATTTCCTATATATATAACACATATATATAGCTAGTACAAATGAAGAAGCTTCAAATTATGGAACATAACGTTATTTCACCAAATGCACATATATAGCCAGTGCGTAGATATATATACTTAGCTTGACACTAATTAACACTGCCTGCGTATGATTGAATAATTAAGCAGAGTTGCTTTAAGATTACTTTCTCCATGATCGATTATGTAAATAGAGATGTGCTAGAGTCCTCCGTAGCAGCGATGTGTGCACTCGTTTTGCTGCTTGACACATCCCTGCCAACATTCATCTGTTGTTTGCCGTTTTCCACCGTCGGAACACCGATAAGCGCATGGTATCATGACATAAACATCACAGTCCTGGAGACATTGTACTACGGCTCTTTCGCCTCGGCTGTACGCGGCCACACATGCTACATCAGACCAAGATAGCACCAGAATTAGTACTGCCGCTGCTACCAGAAGCACAAGCGCCTCACTTCTTGACTTAGCCATATACGGATATGTAAACTAGCTAGAGAGATTAGATGTCCTGTGAACATACAGATGATGTTGCTGTTTTATAGAAATTGTTTGAATGTAACTTGTGTAACTTGCATTTTGTGAAGTCTTCGGCGTTTATCATGCATGCATGGATACTCATCTAGGCTATGGCGTTACTCAAGCACAACGAAACTCTTGCTTTCACTCGCACCACAAAACCAAATCGAGTCTCCTGCATGCTTTCCGGATTTCATAACACCTAGCTAGCTTCACATGTTTATCTATAAACCTGATCATATATACACTACTGGAGGAGATATTCGAGGCGACGAAGAACCGTGGTCGCCTCGTCTGGATTTCTCGTCGCCTCGATTTGTTGTAACCAAATCTTCGTCGCCTCAATACGTCGCTTGAGATTGATCCCTTCACCATTGGGGCGACAAAGAATCAATCTTCGTCGCTTCATTTGATTTCAAGCGACGTAAACAAATTTACGTCGCTTCAATTTTTCTCTCCCTGAAGCGACGTAGATTGATCAATCTACGTCGCTTCATTTTATTTATTTTTATTGATTTTTTCTTTTTTAACAAATGAAGCGACGTAGATTGATCAATCTACGTTGCCTCAATGTATTTAATTTTTATTTTTTTTCTTTTTTAATAAATTAAGCGACGTAGATTGATCAATCTACGTCGCCTCAATGTATTTAATTTTTATTTTTTTCTTTTTTAATAAATTAAGCGACGTAGATTGATCAATCTACGTCGCTTAAATGTATTTAATTTTTTTTTTTAGTAAATGAAGCGACGTAGATTGATCAATCTACGTCGGCTCAATGTATTTAATTTTTAATTTTTTTCTTTTTTAATACATGAGGCGACGTAGATTGATCAATCTACGTCGCCCATGTCATTTATTTTTATTTTTTTTCTTTTTGAATAAATGAGGCGACGTAGATTGATCAATCTACATCGCCTCACGTATTCAAAAAGAAAAAATAAATAAAAATTAAATACATTGTACCAAGTCACGACCTATCGCAATTTACAAACACAAAAACTCATTCATCAAATCAAGTTATATAGAAAAATATTCCACAACTCAAAACGTTATACAAAGCGTAGATACAAAGCGACCTATCACACAGTAGACTACGAGCCAGGAGGTGGTGGAGGAGCTTGAGGTTGTTGACTCCCAGCCTGGAATGATCGCATTAGGGCATCCATTTGTTGCATCCTTTGGGCGAGCGCACTGTAATCCTCTATGGCCTTCTGTGCCACCTCACTCGATCTGCGCGCCTCCTCTCTGGCTGCAGCCACCTCCCTTTTCAGGGCTTCGGTTTCCTGTCCTCGGGCCCCTCCTCTCGGTTTGGGGTCGCGTGTGAGAGCGCGCCCCACCCCTGTCACGTCGAACAAGAACAAATATTAGTAATGGAATAGTAAACAAAAATAAAGCAAAACGTAAATCGAGATGAACGACGGTGGTTTGTTAGAGTATTACCTCTTATAGAGGTCCCGGGCCTTGAACCCACATCTTCCTCTATGATATTTATTTGTGTATCAAGAGGAAGAGGCTGGGCTTGGGAAACCGAATCGCCGTCAGCTGGGCCCGCAACACTATCTTGTTGCGACAAGACTTCATCGAGTCTTCGCTTCACTGCCGCCTGCTCAATTAAAATATATTAAATAAATAATATTACAATATAGTAAACAAAAATAATTGAAATAACGTAACGTGAACCTATTTTCGCTTACCACTTTCTCAGCCGCATTCTTGTCCGGCTGGTATACATTAATCCACGTCTGGACAGCGGGCGCTCTATGACCCTCATTCTCCAACACCTTGCTTCAGTACGAGAGGGCGAGAGATCCCGAATGGTGGTTGAGCTGCTGCTCCTTGTTCTTGTTTCGGTTTCCCCGATTCCGTTTGCACAATCGCAGCCACACACACACAAAAATCATTTTAAAATAAGAATAGATAAACATGCATATTTTTAGAATGTTGGCTACCAAAACTGTGCGGATAGTTTATGAAGCTCACCAAGTAAGCAGGGTCTTCGAAGTGGGATTTTAACCACGCCCATTGGTCTTCCCTCCCGAGAAATTCGGCCGGAGTCTCCTGGCTGACGTGGAGATAATGTTGATGGCAATCGTACTTCCAATCCTTGTAGATTGTTTGCGCCGTCGCATCAATGAAATTCCACATCTCCACATCAGTCGCCGGGATGTCGTAGTTCGTCTAGCACAAGACATTTAAATTCCGTTATGTAAAAGTTATATTTACATAAATCATAAAGTAGGTAAGTAAGCTAAGGCCAGTAAGTATACCTCAATATTGCTATTGACGATATTGCGATGCAAATCGCTAAGTCCCAAAAAGCTAGGTGCAAGCATTGGAACTTTTCCGCGGATGATGCTACTGATGTCTCTGCACATCAGACTCCTCATTTCCCTCGTCGCAGGCCCCCGATGCCTCGTAGAGTAAGCGACTTGTAGTCGCCTATTGTTGTTCATCCGGACGAGGTACTCCGTCTTCGTCCCGACAACGACTCCGCGCTGTTGCGTCGTCGGATCTCCGGTTGCCATGTCCACCATGTCGGGGAGTTTGGTCTTCTTGCACCAGATGCTGAAGACGGGAGCGTTCTGTGAGGCCGCAGTGGCGTTGCTGTCCTCCGTAGCTAGATTCACATCCTCAAGCTCTGGGGCGGGCGTTAAACCAGCAACTGATGGAATCGTCGGGGTCGCAGATTGTCCGGTGGGGCAACCCGACCCGGAAGCCCCCTCTCTGCTGAATGGTCGCCACGCCGCCTCCGCAGCCTCCGCAGCTGCCACAGCCGCCACCGCCGCCGCTTCACGACGCTGGATCGCCGCTTTCTTCCTTTGGTGACTCGTACTGCCGGGAGCCATTCTGTTAAAACCTACGTTAGTTAAACAGCATTCACAATAAGACCTAGGTTACCCTTCCCTTAGTTAAACAGACACGTTAGGAAAATATGTCGGCTCAAACAGGAATTTGGAATGCCATGGAATTCCATCGTTTCCAGTTGGAACATCATAATTTTGCAATCATTTTGCAACCTAAGTTATTCGATCCATATAATAGTTACCTAGGTTACGCATATTCTTGTTCAAGTATTTCCATTGGTGCACTTTCGGTTTCGTTAAAGTTAAGGCAGTTAACCAAATTCTGACCATGTCACTATGTCTAGTTTTTCTCCATATGAAAAAAAGAAGAAGCATGTAGATGACTAAGAACAAACTGATCGAACAATACAGAAACATTCATGCTTATCATCACATATAGCAAGTTGCTTTTATTTTATTTTCGTTTGTTCGGTTAGATATCAAAAAGAGTATGAACCGAAGTACCATCACATATAGCTTATCATCACAAAACACAACGCACAAAACACATATAGCTTATCGCATTCGCACAAAGCATCATCACATTCGGATTCAGCATCATCACAAAACGCAAAACACATTCGGAATCAGCATCATCACATTCATTTATCGCATATAAGCAATCAATTTTCAATATATCCTTATCATCACAACCGAAGGAATTGAATCCCTCGAACACAAAACACAATACACAACACACAAAACACATATAGCTTATCGCATTCGCACAAAGCATCATCACATTCGGAATCATCATCATCACAAAACACAAAACACATTCGGAATGTCGCATCATCACATTCAGTTATCGCATATAGGTTATCAATTTTCAATATGTCCTTATCATCACAACCGAGATTATCCTCATCATAAAACACAATACACATTCGGAGTTGGCACAGTATAAAACACAAAGCTCCATACCTTCTCGAATTGCCTCAAATCGTTTGCTTTAGCTACACGGAGTTGGCTCGGAATCGGTTGCTTTAGCTACACAGATTTCGCCAATGCTTACATGAAAACAGATTAGCTACACACGACGAATGTGATTGAAAACAGATTGGAAACATATCTTACATGACTGCTTTATAAGATGAATGTGATGCTTACATCAAAACAAATGAAAACATATTGAAAATTGAAGCAACGCGATGATGGCCACAGATTGAAGCAAGCAATGCTTACATGAAAACAAATTGAAAACAGATGAAAACAGATGCTTACAGTGTGATGGTTACACAGATTGATGGCCACAGATTGAGTCACGGTAGGTTGGAGGGGATTTGGTGGAGGGGTTAGGGTAATCTGGGTTAGGGATTTGGGGCGAGGGGGTTATTCGAAATCTGGGTTAGGGATTCAATCGAGGGGGTTTACGATTCGGTGGAGGGGATTTGGTGGAGGGGAAATGGAAACGAGGTCGGAGGGGAAATGGAAACGAGGTCCGAGTTGAGATGGAGGGGAAATGGAAACGAGGTCAGATTTCTGGGTTAGGACGATTAGACACGAAGAAGTTTGGACGAAATGAAAAGAAGAAGAAAGAAACTGTGAATCTGGGATTATAAAGCCAACGAGGCGACAAAGATTGGAATATTCGTCGCTTCCTTTCTATTGAAGCGACGTATATTGCAATATTCGTCACTTCCTTTGATTTGAAGCGACAAAGAATTCAATCTTCGTCGCTTCATAGTATTAAAGCAACAAAGATTGAAATCTTTGTCGCTTCAAATCAAAGGAAGCGACGAATATTGCAATATACGTCGCTTCAAATTTAAAAGTTATTTAATTTTGAACAGCTTACATAAATTATGCTTTAAAGAAAATAAGAATTTAGGTCTCAAATTCATAATAATATTAGTTTAGTCCTCGTCGTCCTCGTCCTCGTCCTCGTCTCCTTCTTCATGCAAAAGTAGTTGAAAATATGGGTAAAATTGTATCACCGTAGGGGTGTCCTCTTGGTAAGGCTCGAAAATATGATCTCCTGTACGCGATATGTTTTCATCTATGGCAAGTACGTCAGCGCTGTAGACATTGCGGTGCGACATTTCTTGTACTACCTTCCAAGCACCACCCGCCTTTGGATCGTCTATGTAGAATACCTGTTTTGCTTTGGTTGCAATTATGAAGGGTGAATCCTCATAGTAACTGTTGTTTGTATTCACTAATATCAGTTCATGATCTTTTATAACGGTGTCAAGATCTTCCTCGTCGTCGGAGTTGTGCCATGTGCACTTAAACAACACCACTGGCATACGGCCTGCATATAATACTTTGACCATGTAGTTAACATGGCCGTAGAACTTGGATGAACCCATGTCTATCATGACACTGCTGTTTTGGGTCACGGTTCTTTGATCTCTATCAAACAAGGTGAACTTGACACCGTTCACAGAACACGACTTGTAAACCCGACATTGCTGAGGTCCTTGAGCTAATGACTTTATTCCTGCAACCAAGCTCGGGTCCGAGTTTTTTTTCTTTAAGGGACACCTGAGAGATAAGTGTTAAGAGAAGTTAAAGATAAGTGTTATAAACCCTCAAAGAACCTTACAAGAATTAATAGGCATATGTACCCATGTTAAGAACCATCGAAGAAAACTCCTCCTCCTAGCAAGCTCGTCGAAATCTTCACCATTTTTAGCCAAGAACCTTCTGAGATGTTCTTCTAGGTAAGGTTTGACTTCGTCTGTTTCCACCAAGACTTGCCAGTGAGCCTCAGCAGTTTCTGCCTCAGTCAACCTGAACTGGCAACGAGTCTCGATAATATCTGGTCTCACTAAGAGTGAAACACAGCTGATATTCCACTCAGGGGAAGTGTCGACATCTTCGTTGTCCATCCGTCTGAGATAAGACTTACAATACGTCACCGACTCATGTACGAGGTACTGTTCAGCAATACTACCTTCCGGGTAACGTGTATTCCTCATTGACTTTTTATATTTTCCTAATAGCCTGCAATAACACCCTCAAGCATTAGTACAATATTTTCCTAATTGCCGACTAGTTACATAACGAACATAATAGAAGAAATGAAAAACATTTTACCTTTCAATTGGATACATCCATGTATAGTGTACTGGACCTGTAAGGAATACTTGTTCGGGCAGATGAACCATGAGATGAACCATAGATGTAAAAAAATGTGGAGGAAATATGAGCTCCAAATTGCAGAGAATCATCACGATCTCAGTTTCCATGTCACGCACAACCTCCTTCTTAAGCTCCCTACTGCATAGTTGACGAAACCAATTTGGCAGTGCTATCAATGGCTTCACAACGTTTTCTGGCAGGAACCCTCTGATAACCACAGGAAGAGGACGTTGAAGCAACACATGGCAATCATGCGTCTTCAATCCATAAAACTGTGACGGGGAACTTACTTTCACCTTACTTCTCAAACTACCTGCATAACCAAGAGGATACTTAACATCCCTGAACCATTGGAACACATCTTCTAGATCATCCTTTTTAACTAAAAATGGTGCATGAGGAACTTTCGCCGTACCCTCGTCACCCGCTCTTTGCCACTGGTTTTTTCGCACATTCCTCTTCTTCAAAGCAGCGCAAGCTTTTGGACCATCCTTAGACTTCTTATCAATCGCAAAAATGGTTCCAAGGATGTTGTCACACACATTTTTTTCAATGTGCATGACATCGAAGCAATGTTTGATCTTCAATGATGACCAATAGGGCAGCTTCCAAAATATGCTTTCGTGAGTCCAACACTGTCTGTTATTCGGATTGTACGGCACCTTCAAGTCGTCATGTTGGCTAAGAATAGGGTAAACGTGTGACCTAACGTCCTCCAAAATTTCATCTCCACTCTTCTGATAGGGTCTTCCGCCAAACTCCACCTTCCCGTTAAATGCCTTGCTCAATCGCCAAGGGTGATCTTGGTGGAGCCATTTTCGATGACCTTCATAAACTATCCTCCCACATATATGCTCTGAAGTTAGCTCATCTAGACAGATTGGACATGCCTTGTACCCTTTCACAGTTGACCTCGCAAGCATCCCTAAACCTGGAAAGTCGCTAATAGTCCACATTACCGCTGCCTTCATCAAGAATACCTCATTGTCTACTCGATCAAAAGTATGGACTCTAACGACCCATAAATGTATTAGTTCCTCGATCATCGGCTCAATGAGTACACTAAGGCACTTTCCGGGAGATTTAGGGCCTGGAATCAACACTGATAACATGTTATATTCCTTCTTCATGCACATTGATGGTGGTAGATTGTACGGCATCACAACAACGGGCCATGTACTATGCAAAGTTCCCATTGTTCCGAATGGATTGAAACCGTCTGTTGCAACTCCAAGGCGCACATTCCTACAGTCCCGTGCGAAGCCTGGAAAAGTTCTGTCAAAATGTTGAAACGCTTCTCCATCAGCTGGGTGGCTGAGGCTACCAGCCATGCATATCCGCTCCCCCAGCCATCGCATATGCTTGGCAGTGTGTGGGGACATAAAAAAACACTTCAACCTTGGTGTTAGAGGGAAGTTACGAATTATTTTTTTGGGAATATCATTCGTATGTGGTTTATATCTTTCAGAATAACACACTGGACAAATCCTCTCGTTTACAAGCGCCCCCCTGAACAACACACAGTTAAACTCACACGCATCAATTCTTTCGTAACCCAGTGAAAGTTCACTCAAGATTTTTTTTATTCTAGAGTATGAACAGGGGAATGTGTGCCCTTTAGGAAGAAGTTTATTAATGTAAATACATATAGAGTCAACACTTGTGTCCGACCATCCATTTTCATTTTTCATTTCCATTGCATCTAATATGGCACTCAAAACAGTTTCCTCACTGCCTTCATATAATGGGGTATGTGACTCCTTCAATAATCTGTCGTACTTTTCATAATCATCGTCTACCATGTCATTGAAGTTCATGCCCGAATTATCTTCCACTAATTGTTGGGGTGCATCTGCATGGTATCCAGGATAATAGGGATATGCATCATGTAGAATCTCCAACTGCGGGTTCACTGAAGGACCAGCACCACTAGAAGGACCGACTCTGTCTTGAAGCCACTGTCTTTGTTGACTGAGCATTGTCGATTCAGTAGAAACTTCCCCGTGAAGGTGCCAGACAGTATAATCCGGACTCAAACCACTATGTGATAAGTGATGATACATGACATCCATAGTAACCTTGAACGGACCGTTCTTACAACGTTTGCACGGGCAGAAGTGATAATCGGCTCCGTTACTATGTCGCCGGGCAAAATTCATGAACTCGAATATGCCTGTGATGTACCTTGGATCAGCATGATGATATGTCATCCAAGTTTTGTCTAGGTGTCCGTCCATGTTTCCTGTCAACATAAACAATCAATATGAACAAAGTTACCACGCCACAGTTGCGATTCAACCAAAACCCCACACTTCTTCGCCTTATGCCTCCGTGTTGGGTCCTATCCCCTTCAGGGGAACACGACATTTGTCAACGCTTTTGCACCCATGCGTTTCAGCTCCAGTTTAGGGAAATTTCGGCAGCATCTCCCTACAGTTCCCCGAGTGCACACATATCTAAACAACCTAATTAGCACTCGGGGAACATTGAAAGGAGACACTGTTGAAACCATATCCCAAAACTGAAACTGAAATCACACGAATAGCAAAAGGATCAACAAAGTCATGTTCACCTAAAGTGTCCAAAAATGGGACAATTCAAGAATCAACAACTCAACTCGATCAACTAGATGAGTTGTTGATTCTCAAACGGGAGTTCTAAGTTGATAAACACCACAATTATATATAACCATACGCTCGATTTCATGATTAACACTAATAACACTACTAATTAAGGCTCGAATACACCTAATCTACACTAATCATCAATTAATTTCACTAAATTTAACCAAATTTCAAACATTAATCATGAACTCATAACATGATTTATCACAATTCAATGATTCAAACACTAAAACTACAACATAAGACCAAATTCAATTCAATTTCAAAATTTCACATCACCTTCATTTTCACTTCTAATCATCAATAAATTTCACTAAACTTAACCAAATTTCAAACATTATTCATGAACCCATAACATAATTTACCACAATTCAATGATTCAAACACTAAAACTACAACATAACACCAAATTCAATTCAACTTCAAACATTTCACCAAAACTTCAATTTCACTTCTAATTTAACATATTATGGTCATAAAGAGGGTTAAAGAGATACAAATCAAACTAACCTTACTCAAGAATCAAATCAATGGCAAGAACAACCTTCTTTCTCAATTTCCTCAAATTTCTCCCAAAATCGCACAAGAACAGCTCCAGAACACGAATGAACTGTTTTTATAAAATTCTAACTTTATGAACGGTTTGACTTTAAGAAGAAGAGTAGATCCAGATTTAAAAAAAACTAGGCGACGTAGATTGAGCAATCTACATCGCCTCGATTTTATTCGAAGCGACCAAACTCATCTTCGTCGCTTCGAATAAAATCGAGGCGACGTATAATGCTCAATCTACGTCGCCCCGATTTTATTCGAAGCGACGAAGATTAGTTTGGTCACTTAGAATAAAAAAGTAGTCGCCTTATTTTATTGAAGCGACTAAGATCAATCTACGTCGCCTCAGTTTGTCGAAGCGACGTACTTTTTATCAAAGGCAATATACGTCGCCTCATTGAAAATCAGAGCGACGTAGAAATGTAACTACGTCGCCCCGATTCTCTCCTCCAGTAGTGATATATAACGAAACGGCTGTTCAAGCTTTAACAATCTCACTCATATACGTATTTGACTATCGAATAATCTAATATTATCTCTAGGAATTAATTTGAGAAGTGTAAATTTTACTAGTGATAAGACTGCAACGTACATTCTAATGTACACTGGCGTAGCTAGGTGAGATTGAAGAGTGTCAAGTGACATCATTTAATCGTAAATTTTAGCCAATAAATTATATAGAAGTTTGATTTTTCAAACTTAGATTATAGATTTATAGAGGAAATGATGCGGCTGGACATAGTGGGATGCTACAATTAGAAACCATATTTAATTTTTCTTTAATGACTAACCACAAATCCATTTGAAGGAACATTTTCACTATACTTTGATTCCTATATGGCATCAAATGAAGGTTGTAAATAATAATTGTTCATTCTTACTTTTATATTTATACACAATTTAATTTATTCTCCTATTATTATCGGTTATAAACTATAAAATCGTTTCATTGATACATATTTTGTATGTGTATATAAAATTTGACCATTATTTGTGTTATTTAATAAATAAATAAAATTATTTTAAATTTAAATTTTGACACTGCTGAATAACATTTTTGGCTACGTCACTAGTAACGGGATTAGATTTTAACTAGAAATAACTGAGCTTATTATTTGTGCTGACTGCACTCCAGAGCAAATAAAGCTTCAAACATTCCTTTATTAATTTCATGTCGATCGGTCATGGAATCATGGATGCGATGTAGCAGTGGATGATGGTGGAATAAGTGGTTCCTTCAACTTGGCTTGTTGGAACCCTAGGCAGCTCTCCCTGCATGCAACTGGTTCAGGACACCTTCCGCTGTTGCAGATATCTAAGCATGCTGTAATGGCATCGTTATCGGAAGCCTTTAGACGACATCCGACCGCCGCTCTCTCTACTTCACCGTTCACAGCTGCTGCTTCATCTGGCCAAGATAGCAACACGAGTAAGAATGCTGCAATCACAATAAGAGTGGTTCTCGCCCTAGCCATGGATGTGCAACTTAAATAATATACCTAGAGAGAAGCGATTAAGAAACTAGCTCTGTGGAGTGCAATAAAGGAGAGTGCCGGGAGCTATATATACATAAACATACATGCATATATCGTACGTACGTCAACTAAATTAAGCAGTTATACATGTTCTTGTGGAGAATGATCGGTTGATTTTCTATCTATGTGTGTGAAGTAGAAAGCCAAGGGATTGGAATTCCTGTACGTAATTCTTCTCTCTGGTGGTCCATTATATGTGTGCAACATGTGTACGTATAAACAAGATGCTAAGATACGTTATTAGCCAAAAAAAAACGTTTCCCTAAAAGGAAGAAGAAAATTAAAAGGTGGATATTGCATCATATACACCGTAAACATAGCTAGAAACATCGTGACTCGCATGCCACAACAAATTGGCTAAACATTTTTCTTTCATCTGATCGATGTGTATGACAAATTTTGCTAACTATACTAAACCTAACATAAATTTACTTTAGGAACTTGGGGTACAAATCGACTATATAAGATAACCATTTTAATATTATCCGATGCCGATGATTATTGATTGTATATCGATATAAAGATTTATAGTAAACCACGTACATCAGCACCACTCCAAGTGTGTTGCATCAATCATCCGCACGATCTCAAGCATCACCAAAGACAGTGGCAGCCCTAGCACCTCAACCGATATTAATTAATATTGAGGTGATCGAGATACTTGTTTGGCCTTCCCATAGAACTAAAAATCGTCGTTCACCAGTCGCGCTCTTTCAATGTTAGAGAAGTCTCTAAAGCTCTAAAGTTTGTCAATCTTTCATTTTATTTACTCCTTTGTGCTTTCCACAAACCATCATGGACTATGCAAATCTACAAAATCAAGCTCCATAGAATTAACAAGTTGCTCTCTCTCTCTCTCTCTCTCCCAAACCTAATGTTATTGAGTAACTCCAATTGATATTATAGTTTTGTGCCAAATCACCAAGCAAATCTTATGTAGTTCAATCCCATGGACAATTGACCATGCAAGTAGAAAGGAAGGAAACCTAAAAAACTATTCCTTTAATTTCTCGGCGACCCTTCCACCATCTTCGAAGGTCTTTTCTATAAGTACGTGGAGATTTTAATTTCAAAGTTCCAACTGCATTTTGTTCCTCCGGCACATTACCAATTCCATGTGCATCAATTCCACATGAATTCTTACATTTACACAAAGACTTGGACTTGAAAGCTCATGTTCGATCTTCTTTTTGTTATAGAGCATGGAAGCGAATCATTATGAGGGTTCTAAACTAGAACATGCACAATGCTAACCTACTTATACTAGAGAACATGATGAAACAACTTATTTTGAGAGAGGCTAGGACTGCATTGACCATCACCGTCCGGCGCCCACATGTGATCCATTTACATAGATTTTTTTGTTTTAACTAAAAGATGTTCTGGACCAACAATGATAAACTATATGATCGATGTAATCCTCAACTTGAATGGAGTTTAATGTCTTGAGCTTAAGATATTACAAGTAACAATGGCGCCAAACCACTCATTGACGCAAAAGAAAGATTGAATACTAAACAATGTTGTAGTATTGTAGGTTGGACTTGAGGCCGGCTCTCTTAGCCAAGCTTGAGGCATATGATAAGGTTTCTCTTAAATCCAACATGAGATTAGGCTGTGTTAAACAAGGATTATGTTACATGTTCCACCCACTAATCTAGGGTTTTATGGTTAGTTCTAATCCGATGGCGTGCTTTTGCTACTGTAAACGGTCGACAAACATGTTTCTATTACTGCTAATTAATTCTTGTTCGTATGAAGATAAAGTATCACATGTTAACAACTGGTGGTAGAGGTACCTTATAAGGTTGGTTCATATTGCATACTTTGAAAACGGGGTGAATGTGTGTTTAGTTTTATATAGTAGGATCACATGCAATGGTATGATACATTTGTGAAACCAATCTTGGTTCGAAATGAGGGCAGATCGAAGATTCATGGTTTGTAATCCTAGTTGTAATGACTAACGACAACCAAAAATCATAAAATTTGTAGGTTGAACCGATACTCTCGAGAGTTCGCTCTCTTCTTAACATGTTACACCATTTTGTTTCCGTCTCGGTAGTTGTTATAAAGAATCACCTAAAATCATATATAACAGGAAATCAGTTAATTATTAATATACGATACTCTCTCTTAACTTATTATGAGATTCAAATGAAATAACTTATGCATGTAGTGTAAGGCATTTACATCTTTCAACCAATAGCTACAATAAACACATATCTGTCAAGAATTGCAAGAACGCTCTACTTTTGAGACGTCAACTTGAGTCTAATCACTCATCTTGCATTCTTGCACATTAAGTATAATCGGGTCATTTTTATTACAACGAATTTCTCATTAACGCTCTCATACACACAAATTTCTAACTCGAATCATAAATATTACTTTTGACGACGAATCAAACCTCGGATAGTTAATTTATCTAACAATAATATCCGATCATCACTACACTACACTAGTAGCTAAATGTACCCCCATAAATTGGACAACCTTGCAAGTTGTATGATGTGTCATAACTTATAAAGGTCACTTCTGCTTGCGGAAACTCATTGACTCTTTATAATTCAATTCGAACAAAAAAGTTAAAGGGTGGAGCAGCTTTCATATATTTCTGGTCAAACAATGTATATACTATTAGCCATGGGAAAAGTAGAGAGCCGATCTCACTCTTCCCAGCTCTTTCCCTCCTCCCATCCTTTGCTCCTCTTCCTCTGCCCATTTCAAGGGCGGTCTGTTCCCCCCCCATAAGACACCTACTTTGTTTTGTCTTTAAACATAAAGACCCTAACTTAACAACCAAATCTAGCAAATCCCGATCAATGTGTCCTAATATTGCTCATTAGCCATTAGTTTTTCTTTTCATTATCATCCTTCAACTCCAATCTGCTTGCCGAATAACCGTTTTGCACTATACAAATCCAAAAAAAATACAGCAAAGAGTAATGGATGTGACGCCCTAGTCTTTTACCTCAAGCAACCCACATTTCCCATTTCTTTTAGTAATTTGTTTTTAGCAGTCTTATATTTTTTTTTCGACGCAGATAAGGTCTTCGATGAAAAGTCTCAAAGATTGTCGTCGTAATGCATTTTTAGTGTGGAATTTGATTGATTTGGTAGCTAAAAGTTTATGGTTTTTCTGTCCATAGAAGTACAGATCTTTGCATTAACTATAGAATTAATCTTTTTTTTCTGTTTAAAACCTAACATACCCGGAAGTCCAAGCTTGTCATGAATCACAACGTCAAGGAAAAAACTACATTGGTGGGTGATAGAGAGAGTCACATGCTGGCCAGTGCATCTTGTTTAGGCCATTTTTGGTTTAGTTCTGACGTTGTGATAGGTCAATTGTCTTACAACTCGTGGGTGATTCGACACCAGAAAGGAAATTCTTTTCCATTTCTGGCCTAACTTGCAGTGGCGAACTGTCTGTTCCATGTCTGCAACCTTTTTACTTCCTTGCAAAAACACTTACTTCATCTTTGCTTTTTATGATTGATGACACTGAACTGTTTTCTTTTTCGCTATACCAAATCAAATTTTGTACAGAGTGAAGTTAGTTGTTAAAGATTGAATATTGGAAAAAGATAATGGCTTTTAATTTAATTTCTTGGGAGATGAGTGGATGAGCCTAAAGATTGGAACTTTAGATGTGGGAGGCGTGCGTGTGTGTTTGTTTTAGTGATGGTTGATAATTTACTCAATGATAGCCTCAGATCCTTCAATTACCAGGTGCCTCAGATGCAAGTGAAGCCTACACTTTCAGGACTTAACAGTCCTGAGATCTATAATACAACATGGCTTTTACTGGTTTGGATCCCGATAAATATTGTTCCTCAATATTTGGTCCAATCATAATTTTGATGATTACGTAGTAGGGTCCTCGAAATGACAGATGATTCACTACTCACTAGCATGACAAAAATTTGTCTGTCTATGTGTGTATATACACAGGTGTATATACATTTATCTGTACATATCATCGTTTTCATTGTTTACCAGAAATTATAAACTTACATCATATTTGGTTTTTGATGTTTTCAGTTTGCTATACAGCCCTTCTGTTTCTGTGCTCGATTGAAGCGTTCATATAACTGATATGCACTGCTTCTGATATGCTGTATTAGTGGCTGAAACAGAACTGTGAAAAGGGTCACTGTTGTGTGATTGTGATCGAAAAGAGCGGTATCTGATCTGAAAATTTTCATTAGCGTTTTAGGATTGTGACAATATCTGTCTATGCAAGTGGAGATATAGTAATTCATGTGAACTTTAAGATTGTGACTCCCAGCGTGTCATTGCAAGCCAATGGCTTTCAAATCACTATATTATAAGACTAAATAATTGCTATACAATAATTGTGGTTTTGAAATTTCTGACTTATAAATCTAGTTTTGGATTAGGAATTAGATTTTATTTTTATTTTTTATGGTTTGATAATTTGAGAATTGTGATTAGATCAATGCGGAAACAAAATCATTCGCTTGTAAGCTTTCATTTTCTCAGAGCCAGAAAAGTCTTTTGTGTGGGTCAAGTACATGCCTGGTGTTGGAAGTTTTCAAATAACCATTGGGGTAACTTCTGTCTGATTGAATTCAGTTATAGTACCAGCCTAATAAACTCAATACTTTTGGTTTTGGAGCATACATTTTGGCCGAGAATGTGACAACAAGTGCTTAAATGTTTTAATGTGGCCGTGCGAGTTGCGTTAGCTATCTATTATGCTATGCTGTAATACATATGATCATGTGTAATACCACCAAAAGTGTCTACTAAATATCCATGATTTGAAAAGATGTTTCCTGTTGTAATCCCCATGTCTGCAGTAGCCAAAGCTGTAAAGTTTGTTCTCCATGCATGATTGCTGTTTTGATAGCATTGTCCTGTTCTGAGCTAATACATTTGGATATCTTGCAGGGCCTCCTGTTATTGTTCTTCTCCTTTCGCTAATAGATTTGTTGTTTTTATTATTATAATTTCTCATTCCATCTGTCCAATTTAATTGCAGGTTCTTGGCAGCACTGGCAGGTATGGTTGAATCATCAATTGCAGACACAAGCTTATCTTAAGTAGCTATTAATTTTAGCTTTAAATTCTGAAAGAAATTATTCTATACAATATAGTCTGTAGGAAAAAGAGGTAATTGAAGGAAGTTTTGACCATCCTTTTTCTAATATATTCACAGCTTACCAGACAAGGCCACGTGTGTAGGACCTTCATAACCTCATCTTCCTTTACATTTCCTTTTTTCTTATTTTTTAGATTTTTGAATATGCCATTTCCCAAAATCCCCTCCAGAATCTGTTAAGTCAATCATTTCCCTCCACCCCTCTTATCATATGCTATGCAGAAACACCATTGAGAGAAGAAGCCTTCTAGTATAAGACAATGTCTCATACATTATATAACGTACCCTTTCTCCTCCTTTGTTCTTTACGCACTTTCACTCTTCTTGCTTCGAGTTTCTATTAAGTCAGCTTTTGCAGCTTACAAAAGTTGAGTTTCGGAAGGCAGAGATTCTGCCTTTCGAAGAGTTTTAGGATCTTACCTGATCAGTAAGATTGAGTATAGCAAATGACATGTCCCAGAGCTAGTTCTAAACCAAAGCTTCTGTATTAACTGTTTCTTTCTTTAACTTTTTTTCTTTCCAAAGATGATTCCTAGATATGATCCAAATGACAGTGAATATGGTCTGAAGCTGTTGGAGGACTTGACGACAAATGCATATGATATACAGGAAAAGGTGTTAGAAGAGATACTAGCAAAGAATTCTCATACAGAATATCTTAAGAACTTTCTCAATGGCCAGCATGACAAGAAGCTTTTCAAGCAGAAAGTTCCTGTTGTGAATTATGAAGATGTCAAGCCATATATCGAGAGAATTGCCAATGGAGAGCCATCCGAGATCATTTCGGCGCAGAAAATCACGGAGCTTCTCACAAGGTATGTGATATACTGCTATCACCTTTTTTCTTTCTTTCTCAATTTCTGTCCTGAATGCTTGTTTAAAAGGTGTAACTGTTCTGGCTCACAGCTCGGGAACCTCAGGAGGGCAGCCAAAGATGATGCCTTCAACTGTTGAAGACTTGGAGAGGAAGACATTCTTTTATAATCTCCTTGTGCCTGTGATGAACAAGTAAGTGGGGATAGCTTTAAATTTTCTCCTAATGTAATGGGTTATGCCTCATTTATGATTCTAAATTGATGTAGCAGTGAAAGAAAGATACAAAACTAATTCTGTTACTCTAAATTCAGGTATGTGGATGGCTTGGACCAAGGAAAAGGAATGTACCTCTTGTTTATCAAACCAGAAATTAGTACTCCTTCTGGTTTGGTGGCAAGGCCTGTCCTGACCAGCTACTACAAGAGCAGTAACTTCAGAAACCGGCCTTTTAACCGGTTCAACGTTTACACAAGCCCGGATGAGACCATTTTGTGCTCAGATAGTAAGCAGAGTATGTACTGTCAGCTACTCTGTGGTTTGGTACAGAGGGACCAGGTCCTGAGGGTTGGTGCTGTTTTTGCTTCTGCTTTTCTGAGGGCAGTCAAGTTCCTAGAGGACTACTGGAAGGAGTTGTGCTCTAACATAAGGTCAGGTCAAGTCAGTGACTGGATTACTGATTCAACTTGCAGAAATGACGTGTCTTTGATCCTTGGTCAATCGAATCCAGATTTGGCTGATTTGGTTGAGCATGAGTTTGCTACCAAGTCATGGGAAGGAATCATTAAGAAGCTTTGGCCTAGAACAAAGTACATTGAGGTTATTGTTACAGGGTCTATGGCCCAATATATCCCTACACTTGAGTTCTACTCTGGAGGACTGCCTTTGATTTCAACAATGTATGCTTCTTCAGAATGCTACTTTGGAATCAATTTCAACCCACTAAGCAAGCCACAAGATGTGGCTTACACCCTTCTTCCTAATATGGCCTACTTTGAGTTTCTGCCTGTGGAGAAAAACCATGAAGAGGTAGTCATGTGCAATGGTGGTTTGGATCAAAATTGCGTGCTCAAGAAGGACGAGAAGGAGAAATTAGAAACAGTTGATCTGGTGGAGGTGAAGATTGGTCACTACTACGAACTTGTTGTCACAACTTTCACAGGTATTTTAGTTTTCCATTTCCAGATCTGACCCACATGCTTCAAGTATTTTCTGTTTTATTTCTTTAGCATGCATGTTCAAGAAACTAAACTTATCTCGTTAGTTATGTGTGCTACAAATCAACTGTAAAGTCCTTGTTTACCTAATCATAGTTGAGAAAAGCCTCAGATAGCATTTGTTAGTTTGCTTGTTTATTAACTTTTCTTCATTCTGTACAGGGCTATACAGGTACAGAGTTGGTGACATTCTAAAGGTGACTGGCTTCCACAACAATGCACCTCAATTCCGTTTCATGCACAGAAAAAATGTCGTTCTAAGCATCGATACCGACAAAACCAATGAAGAAGACCTGTTAAATGCAGTGACACAAGCAAAACTACTCCTGGAGCCCCTCGGCTTCCTCCTAATTGAGTACACCAGCTATGCAGACACTTCTTCAATCCCCGGTCACTATGTGCTATTTTGGGAGCTTAGAGTGAAAGGGGACAATGATGTAGAAGAGCTTATAGACCCCAGCATAATGGAGCAATGCTGTTCCACAATGGAAGAGTCACTTGATTCGGTGTATAGGAGGTGCCGGAGAAAGGATCACTCAATTGGGCCATTGGAGATCAGAATTGCGAATCATGGAACTTTTGATGCACTCATGGATTTTGCGGTGTCCGAGGGATCTTCAGTGAACCAGTACAAGACACCAAGGTGCATCAAGTCTGAGGAAGCAATCAAGATATTGGATTCAAGGGTTGTGGGAAGATTTTTCAGTAAAACAACTCCTTTCTGGGAGCCATTTAGAATGGACACGAAATAAAAAAAAAATCCATGATCAAATAGCTGGTGGAAAATTGCTTGGTCTTCTTAATGTGGGCCATTAGGGATTTAATATCTTCCTGGGTTATGAATCAAGAACCATAATTTATGAGTTGATTTGTAATAGTTCTTGTCTTATATATTCTGTGCTTTCCCTCTCATTCTGTATGTTGGATTTGAATGATTAAAATTAGACTGTTTAGAAGCTTTTGTCCCTTGTCGATCTACTTAAAAGATTGGATAACTATTTGTATCTTGTTTTTGATTGGTGAAGTTAACCCAGTACTAAGTACTCCCATTGCAACAAGGAACTGATATGACAGTTACACTTGAGGACAGTGTTAAACACAAGCCAATATACTATACTTAACAGTACTAAAACTACCAACTTAAAAGTGTAATATGCAAACCGAAACTAATAGATTAGCTACCCTTTTATGGACACAGAAGAGCATGGTTAACAAGAAAACTAACAGATTAGCTATCCATTTATAGTTAGCACCAGAATGCATATATAGCATATATACTGTTCTGTTCTATAACTTATGTGACAAATATTTTGTAATTAAGTTCCTAATTTTGTGTCCAGTTAAAACTTTGGCCATTTACCGATCATTCGGATAGTAAATCGCTCACTAACTCCAACTAGTCTAATTACTCTAGTAAACAGGAAGAGTAAAAATGGCAGACATTCATGGAACTTTATGATGGTGCTGTCCTGGTGCCCTACTCAGAAGTAGTCGGTATCCTCAGAAAAATGAGCTGAGGTAGCCCTTTATATGTGTGTTACTGAATAAAGGAGAAAAACGAGCCACGCCGGTCGAAAACAAATTAGGCAAAGAAGAGGACTGATGATGATCAGAGAGATGAAGGAGCGAAGGAGCAGAATGAGAGGATAGATAGATAGGCAAGGCAGAAGGGGACAAAGAGAGGCATGCATTTATGTGGAACACGTGGTCTTAACCACCCCCAGCTCTAGCCCATCTTCATTTTAGCTATTAGCAACAGCAAAGTGAAGCTCGGTAATTTCACTCCGGCCTTCTGTTTCCGGTATATATGATGCATGTAAATTTGACCCAAATGTAAATACTGGACATTTTTTTATACACACACAGAAAAACTATGGTCGACATATACACATAGCATCCATGCACATTATATTGATGAAACATATGTATTTGGTTAGGAATAAATGGAAGTTTGATGGTACTTGATATCATATGATATGACTAGACAGACTTATTTTCTGTTCCATGAAAAATGTGTATAATATCGATCCAACATGTTCAGGTATTTGTGAGTTTTGGGCACTAGCAATTGCATATAATGCACATATATATCTGTTAAAATTAAGTTTGAAACGTACTCTACTCAAACCTTATTCTTTGTACTTAATCTTCCATTCATAGGAGTCTTGATCACATTTGATCGACATCTCATACGTACATATTCATATGAGTTTTGGGAAAATAACCTGAATGGTCACTTAACTTTGTCATAATCGACAATTTGATCACTGAAGTTTAAAAAATATCAAAAAAATCACTGAACTTTAATTTTGTTTATCAAATTGATCACTTTGTCCATTTTAGATATTAATTTTTCTTATTTTATAATGATTTTCATACTTCTCCCACTTATGCTATGTGCATTTCTCTCATAATCTCATTTATATAAGCAAAATATTTGACAAATTATAATGTTTAAAATAGACAAAGTGATCAAATTGATAGACAAAGTTAAAGTTCAGTGACATTTTTGATATATTCCAAAGTTCAATAATCAAATTGTCAATTTTGACAAACTTGAGTGATCATTTGAGTCATTTTCCCATATAACAATTCTGAAACATCTATTTAGGGTATGTTTACTAATCGGGAATGAGAATCAAATCTCTAGGAATGATTCCGGGAGGAAAAAGTTCATACGTTTACTTGCACATTTAAGAATGAGAATGGAGTGAGACCCACCTCCTTAGCAAGAATCAATTACTGATAAACCATGAATTCGATTCCTTAGGGGGGAGATGGGTTTAGGAATCAACTCTCGATCCCCTAATCAATTTTTTTACCCAAAATATCCTTATAAACATTCAAAAACTATAAATTACCCAACCCTAAAAATAGATATACCATTCTCAATAGTCGGTAGACGACGACAACGAACAACGACAAAACTAAAATAAGTCGACTCCTCCATTGTACTCTGGTGAATGATCATTGTCCTATTTTTTTTTCCTTTTTAATTTTCAATTTCATTGAAGCAAAATGTATTGTAAGCATATGAGGAGTTTACATGAAGATCAATAGTCTTGATTTTTGAAAAAAAGTTTTGATTGTACATTAGTCTAATTTTTCAATGAACTATGCTCAGTTTATAAGGAAAGAAGAAAAAAAATTCAAATAATATGGAAATATAGTATAGGGTTGTTTTGGTAATCAAGTTAGTTTGATTCTGATTCCATATGGTAAGTAAACGTTAACGATCGTAATCGTTCTCATTCCTATTTTGATTATAGATGGTAAGTAAACATCTCAATTGAAATGAAATATTCTCATTCTGATTCCTGATGATTCCCATTCCCAATTAGTAAACGTACTCCTACTGTTCACATGTCCAGTTCAAAATCGTGTTCATTTGTGGACACTGTTCCGAGCGTGCCACCATGTTTTGGATAAGATGACTCTCTCTCTCTCTCTCTCTCTCTCTCTCTCTCTCTCTCTCTCTCTCTCTCTCTCTCTCTCTCTCTCTCTCTCTCTCTCTCTCACAGCCTCCACACATCTCTATCCATTCGTATCTCTCAGTCTTCACGAATTTGCCTCCAATTATAGCTTCGAGTACAGACCCACCCTCTACGAATCCAGCCTCCATTAATTAGTCTCCTCCACGAAGGCTTCGAGGAATTTGGCTTCGATTACCTAAATCATTGGTCGTGAAAGCCTCTGCCTGCTCTCATTCCGATTTCAAGGTTTGTTGCGATAAACGGTGGAGATACACCGACGACCCGCCAAGTATATGGAGCCGCTTCCAAACTCTCTGGGTTCCTCTACATCCAAGGTAGGCAGGAATTTAAAAAAGTAAAAAGAGCACATAAATCCCATCGAACTCACGAGGTTGTTGAAACTTGGTAACTAGGTGTTTTTTCTTTTTGAGTGTTTATTTTCTTCACTTAGATCTGGATACTAGCTAGGTCATTTAGCTCAACGTTTAGTAGTAGAATATACTTTTTATTTTGTTTTAATTTTTGATAAAAACTTTTGTATATGTTTTATGTTGATCAGTTTGTCTTTTGATAGAATGAATAAGTGTGGAGCGAGCAATTAGTAGGAAGAGGAACGAGCAAGAAAATTGATAACTTGCCGGCGAGGCAGGTGACCTATTCAAAGAGGAGAAGAGGGCTTTTGAAGAAAGCCGGAGAGCTCTCAGTTTTGTGTGATTGTGAGTTCGCTCTTGTCCTCTTCGAGCTACTGGCAAGCTCTGTGAGGCCTCCAGCTCCAGGCACCTAGCTTCTCTTGACACTCTTAATTTCTTTTTGAAAGGGGACTCTCTTAATTTCCTGAAAGACTAAAAATTGAAAATTCAATTTCATAATATTAGAGTTTGGAGGTAAATATGTGAATGCATAATATAAGCTTTATTAATTAAGGCATGTTTTGAGGTACCATATATATATATATGTAATATTGTGTTTTTGATCTGGACAAGTGTGTTCCCGCTGTTTGTTTTCCCCATCATTGTTTTTTTTTCATAAATGTAACGCGTGGGAATTGCCTTCCTTATTCTAAGATCGAGATTTCCTTTCCATTCCATTCATTTCATCTTTAGTTTCTTCGTCAGTACTGGGTAGATGGTACTTGCCTCCAATTATATGCTTTGCTTTGTCAGTACTGGGTAGATTGTCTAATGATTTGTGCTTGAAGTACTTGATCTCCCTTTTATATAATTATTGATAATATTATAGGGATTTTGATTTCCACTGTCTGTGCTCATTGAGTCGATGAATATTAGGGAAAGTCAATGAATATTAGGGATTTTGATTTCCAACAGTTTGTTTTTTGTAGTAGAAAGTAGAAATAACTTCTGTGTTTTTGGTTTTGATTTCCGCTGTCTGTGTTCATTGGGCTATTTTAGATATTTTCCTTTTGTAGATATGTTTATTAACGGTTTGGTGCCACGTGAGTGATGGCTAAATCCAAAGTGGTTAAAGACTCTGGGCTGATGAAAAAGTGTTCAATAGACATAATGAAAATACACCATAACCTGTGTATTCTGATGAATTGAGTGCCTGTAGAACTGTAAATGCTCTACAGGATTTATTCAGTTTCATTTTGAATATGTGAAAACTCAGCCAAATTTTTTTCATTCTAGATATGTCACATCACTCACTCGATCCATCTCTGTAGGCACTCTCTGAATCTGTAGCTCTCCTCTCTCAGTCGATCAAATCTGTCGCTGACCTCCTTGCTCTTGAGACGTTGTTTGATCGGGTCATAGTCCTTGCTCTCTCTTCAAACGTAGTCATTACTTTCTCTTTGGACCCCAAAGTCGCAAGTGAATTGTTTGTGTTTATTTTTGGACTTTGATATCATGCACTAATCTATTTGAGTTATTCCTTATCTTCACCATCACTTGATTCAAGTGTAATGGAGCTCCAATTAGTTCAGAGGCTGAAGAACTTGGCATATGTTTGTATAGGACTTGCATATTCAGCTGTATTAGTTTCAATGTTTTAGTGATAGTTCTTTGTAGCTAACATATTTAAGAACTAAATGATAGATAGAAATTAGTAAAGCTTGGATTTTTATTGTTCTTACTTTTCTTATGGTTAATAAGAACTTACTTTAGTTACATTCACATTATGGAGAAAAATTATTACCGAACATAAAACCAGAGTTGAGGGTAGCTTAGTGTGTCACATGCTTTGTTTTGATTTTAGGAAGTGAGGCTTTTGCATTTGTGTTTTTTTGTTGCTGAGTTTTCATGTATGTTTAATTATATTATGGCTAAACCCTAAAGTTTTAATGAGCATGTTCAGCTTCATGTTTGTGATGTTCCTCTTTGATGTTAGTGTTGATTCAACTATAAGTTAATGGTTCCAAATATATAAAGCATCATGAAGCTTGGAAATCTTTGTTTTTTTCTAAATCAAGATTATCATGATGTGGCAGCATTAGGTTGAGATGCATTTTCAGTTTGCCCATTATTTGTGTCAAGCATTTCAAGTTTAGTTGTTGTATGGTTTGCTTGCAAGTTTGCATTTGATAAACATTATTTTTACCCCTCTGGCATTGAAGAAACTGTAGTGGTTTGTTTTTTTCGTAATCGGGTCGGTTTTTTTTTGTATTATTATTTTCAGACGAGAGACGGTGTTGAGATTCTACCAGTTTGTGAGTATTGCTCTTTTGTTCTTTGATTCATTTGTGTGCATAAAATGACCTATTTCTAATTAGTACTTCGATTATGTTTTTATATGATAAGATTGTTGCAAAGTTTAGGCTATGCCAAAAATTTACCTTGAGATATGATTGTTACATTTTATGATTATACAGTTTGACATAGATATTATATAATCAGGAAGATTATGGATATCTTAGTTAATTAGTATTATGCTTTTGCCAGGTACTTCTTGGGGACATGAGAGCTGGGAAAACAAGCTTGGTACTGAGATTTGTAACAGGAAAACTTTAAAGTACCAGGTTTTCTTATAACATATAGAAGATTTCATTTAGAAGTTTGTTGATTGTTCTAGCGTGTAGCTCATGTTGTCTAATATGTGTTTACGGGTGCAGGAATCAACAGTTAGAGTACCAAGCTTGGTACTGAGATTTGTAACACGAAATTTTTTAGAGCACCAGGTTTGCTTATAACATATAAAAGTTTTCATTTATTAGTTTGTTGATTGTTCTAGCGTGCAACTCATGTTGTCTAATATGCGTTTACTAGTGCAGGAAACAACAATTGGAGCAGCTTTCTTTACTCAGGTTCTGTAATTGAATGAAGCTACCATAAAATTTGATATATGGTACACAACAGGTCAGAAACGTTACCACAGCCTGGCTCCTATGTACTACCGCGGCACAACTGCAGCTGTTGTGGTCTATGATATCACAAGCATGGTAATCAATCATCTATATATCACAAGCCTTGAGCTTTTCCAATATGTCATTAGCAGACATAAAGTAATCAATTGAATGTTAAGCTTAAAGGAGAATATTTCTTTTATGTAAATTCACTTGTGATATACTGTTTAAAGTCTTTCATCTGTCATATGATATATAGACTTGAAATTAATGATATGTTATGTGAGTGACATACCTTCTGAATGTGACTTATTTAATATTGCATTGGCTATAAGAATCATTTGTACGAGCAAAGAAATGAGTTTCTGAATTGCAAACACAAGGTACATTCGAAGATTCTGAAAGTATGGAGATTATTTGCAATCACCATACGGGCTATCAATACGGTTCTAGATTTGTTTTGGCATTACTTTTGATGATGGGGATTCGTTCTCCATCATCGATATGTTTATAGGGTTCTAAGTGTTTTTATTTTCATATCAATTTTTTGATAACTGTGTTGGCCAAGCATTGTATTCATAGTTCACGAATGTTAGTATAATGACATCTTTGTAAATAAAACATTAATAATAAATTGGTCATTATTCTCCTTCTACCTTCAATATTTATTTACAAATATGATTATAGATTATTTTTCAATTTTAAATAAATTATATATTTATATCACATTTATAACACTTTGTTGAAAACCCGCAGCTCTACATAGGGGTTTAGGGTTTAGTGTACCTGATGATCTTTTGTGCATCACAAGTAATGTATGTCTTTTGTATTAAATTATTTGTAAGAAATGGAGGTTTGAATTGTTTTTTTTTCTTCGGACTGTTGTATTATTCGTATTTATATCTCAATCTCGATCGTTGTTACCCGTTTGTCATAATAAATTAACACTAATTAATTATCAATTTAATACGACAGATTATAAAATAATGATAAATCCGCCCAAGGGACGAGTAGCCACCTAATATATAGCAATTACGAATCCAAAATACCTATAGTATCAAATAGACGTAACTTAATTAAAGAACATCTCTAAAGATACTAATGAGACTATATATTGGACAGACTAATTTAAAGACCATGTTTAGATATGCATTGATCGATTCTTAATGTACGTAGATTGACAATTCCATCTTAACCTTTGTATAACATCATGTTGAAACTATTAAAGGAAATAATATTTCTGGTATCTTGGTGTGTGTCTTGTACAGAGTAGAAGTAGATATTTTCTCGATTTCTGATTTTTAAGGATATTGACTGTAACAGATTGTAATGTTTATTTAAGGTTATCTATCAATGAATAAAGTAGAGTTTTAGATCTATCCTTTGTGTATCTTTATTTCTCCTTCAACATGTTATCAGCAGGTCTTGAGTTGATAGCCAACCCAAACCCCTAAATACTACAATCTTCCACCATCGGCCTCCCTCCCTTGCCCGGAATCAACACCGCCGACCACCTTGTCATCACCGGAGCTCTCTACCATCGACTTTCATGGACGTTTCTCTTCAAACTTCTTTCACAACAAAGTTTTTATACCGTGCATAACACCCTCGAGGTAAATCGACTAATTTTCTTTGATTTAAAAATAGGTTGCAAAACATAATTACTACAATACCATAGATTTAGGTCTAAATACCGTGAATTATTATATGTCTCTAGTTCCTATGGATTAATGCAGGTATGAGTGAAATAGGATTTAATCACCTCTTCCTCAAAGTTTAAGATTAGTGACGGTCCTGGGCAGGGGAAGATCCAGGATTTCAAAACCTGATTTTTTTTTTGAGGTTTGTAACCCATTAGGAGGGGGGGCATAAAACTAAACCCCGTGAATCTAAACCTCACCCTCCGAGATCCGCTAACTTCAAATTCCGCAAAAACTGAATTATTATTTATGCTTTCGGCATACTCTCTTTCAATATAAAGAACCATTGAATCATCAAGGAATTCATCACTCATCTTATTTTGAAGAGTATTTTTCAAGAACTTCATTGATGAAAATGCTCTCTCAGTTGTTGCAGTAGACACATGAAGAGTCAACACAAGACATATCAATCTATAAATCATCGGAAAGAATGTTGACTTTCTTGTTTCAACCAACAGTAGACACAAGTCAGATAGTGATTGTGTCATGTTGAATCTTATATCCATTTGAGTATCTGCAAGAAAATAAGCACACTCCATCTCAAGAAAAAGTATATCAGTATATTTAAAATCTTGAGGATAAAACATAACAACAAGAGTGCGAACATCTTTAGCCTTGAAAGCTTGAAAATTATCACGAGGATCAAGTGTTGCACTAAGAATAAAAATCTCTAGTGAAGTTTATGTGAAACTGTTTTATTACTCTGCCAACTGCAAGTCAATCACAACATTTAGAAAATTGACTCGATAAAAATGCTCGTTTGTAATAAAGTTTCTCTGCTGACACGTTCTTGGTGTTACACATTCCATAGAAGGAGCACACATATCTGGCATAACAAAATCATGCTCCTCACAAAATGATATCACTTTCGCAATCAATTCATCCTAACCATCTTGTCTCATAGCCTGAAGTTTTCATTTTGTTATTGTGAGAAATCTCAAAGCATTTAAAATGTCTATAGCCTTCTTTTGCAATGCTTGACAAAGAAACTCAGTAATCTTCATGATATCATCTATCAACAGCAAACAAAATACAAAATCAAAATTCTTCATAATCTTACCAACACTGCTTGCTTGTCCTCTTACCTTTGCTTGCCCATTTTCTTTCAAATCCGCAAGAGTCAATCGGGTGGCTCTATATAACTTGATCAAACTTGAAATGAAACGATGATGTGAACCTCAATGAGTAGCTTTTGCTCGTTGCAAACCGGTAGTCCGATGAGCTCCTCTACATATCTCAAGTATACAAGCAGCTACTAATTCTTTAATCTCTTCCTCTCTGATAGTCTTTAACAAAAATGTCTTTTTTGCAGAAGAATCCACAAAAGTCACATGGAAATTAAGTTTAGAGAAAAATTCTCAAACTTCATCCACTCCCATAGCATTAACATTTAATGTTAATTGTAAACGATGAGCAAAACAATGCACATAATAAGCATATGGACACTCTTTCGAAAACAATGCCTGAAGGCCATGAAACTGACCCCCCATGTTGCTAGCACCATCATAACCTTAAACACGCATATTTTTCACTGAAATATCATATTGAGGAAGTATCTTGGTAATCTCATTTTTTAGAGTTAGAGAACAAGTATCTGAAAGACAAATAATTTTAAAGAACTGTTCTCTAATCAATCCCTCTTGGATGTATCAATAGACTCATCAACAAGAATACAATATTTTGCATCCCCTAATTCTTCATGGATTTTTCTTCTCACTTTGTTGCCAAAAATATTCAAGGGTTGCTTTTGAATAGTTAGAGAGATATACTTAGCATTCCAGGGAGAATTGTGTAAGGTAACATTGTGAACTTTAATATGCATTCTTCAAATAAATGTAGAACTGCATTAACGTTACCAGCATTAGCAGAGTTAGCTGATTCACCATGACCTCTATATGCACATCCTTGATTTGCTAGCAATCTCACTGCCTCTATAATGGAAATCAACCAGAGTCGGTGATTTCCTATATCCTGTGAGTTAATCATTCTATTAATATGTGATGATATATTTCTCAAATTTTTCCATTTGACCATGACAATATTATGCACAAAATTGATGTCCTCACCAATATGACAAAGAATCCCAGATTTCTTAGAATTAATATTTTTCAAACTTTGAACTCCTTTCACAGTAAATGTGGGATGATGAGATGGATGAGAATCAAATAATAAGCAAGGAAAGAAAAATGCTATGTCAATGAAATCAGAATACTCAAGCAAGGGCCACTGTTTAAACCATTTAAAATTAAACCTTCAACCTTGACCTCCTTCAATGGAAACTTTATACTCACATAGTTTATGTTGAAATGGTCTTAATACCACATAAGTCCTTCTAACATTTTCACGATCATTCAAAATGTATGAACAAATGGGATGCCTCTTTCCTGGATCACGTTCAAGGCAACTTATATCAAAATTTTCTTCCACCTCAATATTTTCAGTTTGAAACTGTTCTTATGGAATAGATGGCAACGAATCAACATGAACGTCAGTAACCGAATCATCAATAATATTTATACTCCCACTAGCACTAGCATTCATCTCACTTGATGGATTATCATTTGTAAACCATGAAAAAAAATTGTATCCTTTAGGTTTACATTGATCTCCCTTTACATTAAATGTATAAAACCTATATAAGATTATATAAAGTTAATTAGGACATAAAGCTACTTACTCAAACACTATATATGACATCTCACAGCTACAAACAAGACATAAAGTAAATAAAACAAATAGAAGAAGAGATTAAACTTACAGGAACTAGACTGCTAGTCTGCTACTACTGTAATGTAATCAAAGCTCAACCTCTTTGGTCTTGACTCTTGCTTCTCTCTTCCTTCACTGATTTCAATTTCAAGAATGAACAAAAAAAATAACACAAAATCACTCATCACATAACACAATCCATAATTTCAGAGAAATAGAGCACTAAACTATAAATCCTTGACTTTTCAATCAAACCCATTATCTATTATCTCATTAACCATAAACAATTTCAAGATTCTATATCATAATTCACAAATTATAATTTTAAATTTTGTTAAGAGCATGTTCTGCAACTTGGTGAAATTCAATTATCTAACCCATATAATACAATCCAATAACTTGTATATTCAAGAGAATAGGAATACCTGAAAGAAAATGAAAAGAGATTGACGAGCTTGTTGATTGAAGTTGAGTAAAGTCATCAGAGGGAATGCAAAGTGGTTTGGTGTCTGGTGAGAAGTGAAGTCGTGGAGGACTGGAGAAGTTTTATAGAAATGGCAACATGGGTTAATGAGTAAGGGTTAATGAATACATGGATTGGGTCACATGACTAGAATAAGGATGGCTTTCTTTCTTAATTTTTATTTTTTGTATATCTCTATTTTTTTTATATTAGGAAAAAAATATGTCGGGCTACAGCCAGTGTAGCCTACCAACTCCGTCTGCCCCTGGTCCTAGGGGAGTCATGATATACATAAAAAAAAGGAAGTCAATAGTTTGTGACTCTGAGTCAGTCACGGTTTTATAGGGAGTGGTATGAAGTCACCGGTTTTGCATCGATTTTTGTGATCATACACCATACACCATGGATCATGTTTCTTATTCCCTAAACTTGATATTAGTGATCATGGCTCTTTCGATCGGTAAACTAATTACATCTCTTGTCTGTTGTAGATGACTGAGCTGGCAAGGCCAGAGTTTGACATCCTTGATATTCAAGGAGCAAAATACCGCAGATGGGTCTCAGATGTGAGGAATACTCCCATCGGTAAAAGACTCACGGATACTATCCAACCAATACAAGTGGGTCAAGAAGTACACAATGACACCACGACTAGAAAATCTCAAGCTTTTATGTTTATTAGGAGACAGATTCATCCTGCTCTGAAAAAACAGTACTTATTAAAGGATGGCCCTGCGAATTTGTGGGTAACTTTGCAAGAACGGTTCAAAAATATGCATGATACACAACTTCTAGAGCCCATAGAAAGATGGTATATAATATGGTTATTAGATTAGCCTAAGATCAATAATTTTTATTAGGATATGCTAGAGTTACAATCAAAGCTTACCATTTGTGGCGTTGTAAAGACTGATCAAGCCATGGTCGAGAAGTCTTTGAGCACATTTTCTACCTCAATGGACACCCTTGCACATTAGTGTCGCATTTATTATGAACAAGAAAGGTTTAAATCATTGAGTGATCTTATGAGTGTGCTGGCCAAGAAAGAGAGGCATCATGAGATCCTTCTCCAAAATAATGCTAGGTCAATCGGTACAAAGAAAGTCCATGCAACTTATAACACTAGTGGGAAAACTCGGAAGGATAAGGGGAAGCAACGTTCTGCACCTTATCAAAATAATCGTGGTAGAGGAGGTAATGGCAGAGGTCGTGGCAGAGGAGGACACAGTCGAAATTTGACTTGGACTCGCCAAGACAATGGCCATAACAACTCCAACAAGAATCTATCAAATTCTGGTTCTCGGAACAATGGAAATTTTTCAAGGTCTGCTCCTTCAACGTCTACCTTGGCACCTTTCTATAGGTGTAGTTCTAACAAACATATGCACAAGCAATGTCGTGCACCCAAAGATGTCCAAAATGCTTACAAGAGATGCAAGCAGTACCTGACATATGAGACCAACTACACTACGGATCAAGAGATTTATGATGTTGGTGAAGCCAACCTTATAGTAGCAGATGTCAACAAAGCAAGTCTAGAGACTGCAAATTTTGATTAGTCTATGTATTAAACTCATATTTCTATTATGTAATCAAGTTTAGGTGTGTTTTTTATTTCATTTTTAGTCATAGTTATTGAATAAGAACAATCTTTTAATGTAAATTTTGATGTTGGTAAAGTAATATAATTTTCTTCATTTCAGTATTTGAAAGTATTAAGAATGGTTATGTTCATACATATTGCTTATAGGGTTCAAATTCTAAAAATTCTATGGCATTATGACACTAAAGTATCATAAAAACGAGATAAAGAAAGGATGGTTTTGATCCTAGGCATCTTTTAACCCATCGAGATATTCTCTCAACATGTCGAAGGGCACACTCTGGATCACTTTTTTGGCATTTTTCGACCTGTCAAAATTTTTGCTTAGTTTTCATTCGACCCGTCGAATATACTCCTCAGGGTACATGGATTGCACCTTCAACCCATTGAAGACTAGTCTCGACCCATCAAATGATAGATTTTATCTCTAAAATGTCACATTTTTCGACCCGTCAAAATTTTTCTCGACTTGTCAAAGGATGACTTATGTGACATAATTATGAAATTCTCAACCTGTCGAGAATATCTTTCGACCCGTCTAAATCAACCAACCTGAATTTCTACACCCGATAAAGATTTACCATGTGTAGTTTTACATAGGTTTTCTCATGCCATATCAACACTCTTTAAGGGTCACAACCCTTTGGTAAATCTTTAAGTTTTTACTTAAAAGTGTTTGACAAGTCTTTAAGACTAATTAATTCAAATTTTTTTGTAGATGTTTGAAGGCAAGATCGAATGTCTAGAAGATAGTGGTACTACTCATACTATACTGCGTAATATACAATTCTTTATTGATCTTGTTCCATATACATCATCAGTGAAAACCATGATTGGTTCAACGCTAGTTATACAAGAGCGTGGTTTAACACAATTTTTACTACCACATGGTACAAAAAATCATGTCACTGATGCATTGTATTGGCCTAAGGCCAACCGAACCTTGCTAAGTTTTTAGGACATAAGAGCCAACGATTTACACTTGAAAACTTATTTTGAGAATGGTAAAGAAATCTTATGCATAACTTCTGAGGAATGTGGTAGAAAGCATATCCTAGAAAACTTAGTTGCAATTCGTAGCAGTTTATATCTTACTATGATTCAAATTATTCAATCCAATGTAGTCACTTTATCTACTACATGTGACTCGGAATCTTATCAGTTTTGGCATTACTGACTTGGATATACAGGTCGTGATATGAAGATCAAAATATTAAAAAACTCTCATGGTCATCCATTTTTTCAGAGCAGAGAAGCATGTACCAATTTCCATCAATTTTGATGGAATTGATGAGATTAACATTGTTAATCCGGTTACGACTACTAAGTTGACTACAACACCTAGTGTTGGTTTACAAGATTCCTTTATGGAAATCTCTGATGCAAAGCTTGTTCATTAACAAAGTTGCAAGCTGGGCATTCCTTTACAGTTGATAACACTGAAAAAATACCATTCTTACAGAGAATCTAGGGGTCGTCATTTGGCCCATGCGCCCAAAAATTTCGACGGCGGCCAGAGGCCCATTAAGCCTAAGTTGGGGGTCGCCATAAGGCCGGGCTTGGGCCGAGGTCTCGAAGCCCATAGGCCCGAAAAAACCTGATTAGTCAAAAGCCTGCTAAAGCCTGTCGGGCCACCCCGAAAAGTCTGCCCCGACAAGTAATCCATTTGTTAATAGTTAACAGTTAGGAATAGTCTGCTTAGCAAAAAAAAGTTATGAATAGTCTGTGTAGTTTTGTACTCTATAATCGACCAGCCTATCCTATTAAACTAAACAACTAGTAATCTATTACTGATCACAACAATGGTAATAATCTACTATATTACCGTTTACAAGGTCAATTTATAGTATACTTTTATCCGTTGTGTAAGAAAAAAATTAACGTTAGGGATCTCAACATATAAAGCTCGTTCACCTCGTTGACAGTGCCTCCAATAACCCAACACTTATATCGCATATCCATCAACTTTGATTCATAGGAGCTCTCTCTCCCACTTCTTCCACAAATCCTACTCTCTACTATATCGCATACCCATCCTAGTTCCGGTGTTTTGGTTCGAATTTTGCTTGTGAGGGAAAATTGAGGAAGCGGTGAAACCCTAAATTTATTTAGTGTTTGATTGAAATATGAAAGGTATTACTAGTAAATAAATTCGATCAGTGGGTATTCGATTATGATTGCAAATTGTTTTAAAAGTAAATTTGATCACTGGGGTTTCAATTATGATTGCAAATTGTTTCAATAGTGTTTAATCTCGGCCCAGCCCGACCCATTGCCGAGGCCTAAGAGAATCCATGGAGATTTTTATGGACCTATCAAATCGGAATGTGGACCATTTAAATATTTTATGGTTTTGGTAGATGCATCGACGCGCAATGCTCACACGCGTTGATGTGAGCATCGCGAAATCTCACACGCGAGATTTTTGGTAGATGCATCAACGCGCGATGCTCACACGTTGCTATGTTATCCACAAGCAATGCTACATTTGTAAAACTCCTAGAACAAATTATTAAGTTTCGAGCTCACCACCCGAACAACCCAATCAGGTCAATTAGATTAGATAATTCAGGAGAATTCACATCAAAGACTTTTGATGACTACTGCATATCGATTGGGATTAAAGTTGAACATCACATCCCTCATATTCATCCACAAAATGGTTTAACTGAGGCATAAATCAAGCGGTTACAGCTTGTGGACAGAGTAATGGTTATGCATACTAATTTGTCAGTATCTGCTTGGGTATATGTAATACGGCATGTAGTAATGCTCTTTGCTTGACACATGTAGCACGTCAACCATTCAATGAGTGTCAGTTAGTAATTGGATATGAGCCTAATATTCACACTTATGCATATTTTGTTGTGTAGTGTATGTGACAATTGCTCCTCCACAACACACTAAAATGGGTCATCAACGTCGATTAGGCATATATGTTGGTTATGAATCTCCAACGATTGTCCGTTACTTAGAGCCTTCAACATGAGATCTCTTTACTTCAAGATTTGTATATTGCCACTTAAAAGAAACATACTTCCCAACGTTAGAGGGAGATATGAATGCCTCTATTCCGGTTAAACGCTAGGAATTTACGTGGAAATCTCCTCTCATTATGTTTCAAGAAGATCCACCCACATCTCAGGGTAAGATTAAAGTGCAACGAATCCTTGATCTTCAGAAGGTAGCAGACTTGATGCCCGACTCCTTTACTAATATTACAAAAGTGACGAGATTAGACATTCCTGCTGCAAATGTTACTGTAAAGTTGAAAGTCCTCAAGAAGAGGCGGTATAACACAACTTCAGGGAAGAGTAACGTGTCTGTTGCCCATGTAGATAAAGTAACGTTAGTCTCGACTCCCACCAGGAAGAGGGGGAGACCAAGAAAATCCTTAAATGAGCTGTCGACAAAAAAAACAGGCCATCTAGACACAAAATGATATTTTCATCATCAACGTTGTTAATCCTTCACATGAGATTGTTACTGACTATAGTTATGTCCTAGAAGCATAAATGACTTATGTGGATGATGCTTCAGATCTACATGATATGTCAGAGAATGGTAAAATCTCACTAACTAACAATGATACGCGCATTGTTATGGATAGATCATCCAAGATAGTTGATGATGCTTTTGCTTATTCCGTCGCTCAAGAGATTATATATTGACGAAGATGAATTGGAACCTCCCTCAGTTGTTGAATGTCAGCGGAGAGCAGATTGGCCAAAATGGAAAGAAGAAATGTAGGCCGAACTAGACTCTGTGAAGAAAAGGCAGGTTTTTGATCCGGTAGTGCAATGCCCACAAAATGTGAAGCCGGTTGGACATAAATGAGTCTTTTTTTGAAATCGTAATGCGAAGAATGAAGTCCTACGGTATAAAGCTAGACTTGTGACGCAAGAATTCTCTCAACGCTCTGACATTGATTATGAGGAGACATACTCTCTGGTTATGAACATCATTATATTTAACTACCTTGTCAGCTTGGTAGTGTCCGAAAAACTAAGCATGCAGCTGATGGATGAGGTGACTACATATCTCTATGGAAATCTTGATTCAGATATATATATATATATAGGAAAGTGCCGGAAGTCGTGGTTATACTTAATTCAAGTAACTTATACCAAGGAGTGCCTATGTGATTAGGTTGAAACGTTCACTATATGGATTGAAAAAATCTGGTAGGATGTGGTACAAACGTCTAAGTGACTACTTGATTGGAAAATGATACAATAACGATGATTTATGCCAATGTGTGTTCATTAAGAGAACAAGTTCAGGATTTTTCATTGTAACGGCCTATGTTGATGATATGTGAATATCATTGGGTCTCTTGATGAAATCAATTAGATGGTTGGCTACTTGAAATCTGAGTTTGAAATGAAAGTCCTTGGTAAGACTCAATTTTATCTTGGTTTGGAACTAGAACATCGAGTTTGTGAAATACTTATTCACTGGTCTGCTTATGTCTAAAAGATGCTTATGCGATTCAACATGGACAAAACACACTTTCTTATCACACTAATAGTTGTACGTAGTCTGGAACCTAATAAGGATCTATATCGTCCGAAAGATAATGATGATGAATTATTGGGAGTTTAGATACCATACATTAGTGCTATTAGAGCTTTATTGTATTTACCTCAATGCAAAACACTAGACATTGCATTATCTATGAACTTGCTAGCTTGGCTTAGTTCTGCGCCTACACAACGTCATTGGAATAGTATAAAACACATCTTCAGGTACTTAAAGGGTTCCATAGAGTTGGACTTATACTTTTCCTACAAAGAATACAGAGAGAATCTTGAAATTCCCGAAAAATGGATGGTTGAATCGCAACATGCAGGTTCTGGGGTCTCTGACTCGTCGAGTGAATCACTCGAGCCATCGAATGTTGCACTATGGACGGCCCAGAACCATACATTTGACCCGTCGAAGGAATTGTTCGACCCATCAAACACTGATTTGGTTGCAAGTACTATTCCTCAATTTAGTGTAATTCTCTATTAAGAGATACCTCGTGATGTCTTGGTTGGTTTTGCTGATGCCGAGTACCTCTCTGACCCACACAAATGACGTTTCCAGATTGGTTATGCATTCACCATGGGGAACACAACGATTTCTTGGAGATCAACTAAGCATGCCCTTGTTGCTACTTCCTCGAATAATTCTGAGTTTATAGCTTTACATAAAGCGTTTAAGGAGTGTGTTTGACTTAGGTCAATCATACATCACATTCGAGGATTTAGTGGATTATCATCCACTACTACAACACCAACTTGTCTCTTTGAGGACAATGCAGATTGCATTGTACAAATGAAATTGGGATACATCAAGGGTGATCATATCAAGTACATATCGCCGAAGTTTTTCTTTAAGCAGTAACAACAACATTTATTGAACATTCATGTGAATCAAATATGTTCGGCTGATAATGTTGCAGACTTGTTTAAACTCTAAGATGAGTCTATATCAAATATGTTCGGCCAAAATCTACATTTGCAAAGTATGTGAAACGCATTGGTATGCGAAGATTGTCTAAACTCTAAGATTGAGTTATTGGTCAGGGGGAGTTCATTTCGTAGACAGCAGAGGGAGTCTATATCACATGTGGTCGCTTTTGTAGTTGATGCGTTGTATTTTTTTCCCTTAGACCAAACTTTTATTTTTACCCAAGAGATTTTTTGTTTGCTTGACAAGGTTTTTAGTGAGGAAAAAGTTATGCATCATCCATTATAAGAGGGAGTGTTTAAGGAAATAATATTCCTGATATCTTGGTATGTGTCTTGTTCTAATTAGAGTTGAAGTAGATATTCTTTCGATCCCTGATTTATAAGAATATTGATTGTAACAAATTGTAATGTATATTTAAGGTTATTTATCAATGAATAAAATAAATTTTTAAATGTATCTCTTGCTTATCAACATATAGATCAGATGTATTATACTGTAAAAGATTGAGTTGTAATTATTTCTCCGGCCGAAAGTTTGGGATGGGTAGACTATTCAGAAGTACCTAAATAGAAAGATGTCGTAATCACTGTCTAAAGCTGAAGAAAGATGGATCTGAACTTTTCTGAAACTAGTTGGCATTATTTGGCAATTCGTTACAGATCAATCCCAGGCACACGTGTGGTGGATTCGGTTTCGGGGCATCGTTGGAAGTCGACTATGTCTGTAGCTGTAGCTTTCCTTTTTGACTCAATATGCCGGAAGGTCGTACGTCCTTTCATAACCTCCCCACCACCGGGCGGCCATCACCATCATCATCACCACCTCTTTCTTTCTTCTCTCTTTATCTCTCTCTCTCTTTCTCTCTGTGCATGTGTGTGTTTTGCCCTAGCTTGCTTTAGTTGAATGATCGATGGGGTAGTAGAGAGGAAAAAGACATGCATGCAAATAGAACTGGGATGGGGACCTTTCCTTGTTGCTCTGTGTTTGGAGATAAGGTCATGTCGTTCTGCCATGTCGAGGAAAACTAAAGGACTATGAGCCTGGGACCTTCATGCTTAATTGGAACCGCATTCATTGGCAGATCAAATTTTGTCCGAAATATATCCTCTCCTTTCCGGCCGGTTCGGGTCGCTTCCCATCTCTTTCTTAATTATAAGTCAATGACTATCCTTCAAAAAAAAGAAGTGAATGACTATTTGATCAATACAGGCATGGGTTTAGGGTTATGACACTTCAGACATGGTTTAGCTCAAGACTACAGGCCATATAAAAGCGACTGGAAACTGAAGCTGGTCCGCAGATGAGAGAATCAAATGGTTGTGGTAGGGGTCGGCAACGTTTATGGGTTAAAAACTTTCTTCCGACACGTGGAGATATTCCTAATTATTTATAATTATTATGGGACAAAATGTTCATACACGGTTATAATTTTGTGTACGTCTATTTTTGTTTGAGAATTTTTTTTCGATCGTATCAAATTTGTTTCACCTATTTTGATTTTTGTTTACAAACATGAACTATACTATATATGGCCCGACTTACATAGTATAAATCTATGGCCATCCAAATATTATCGAAAAATTTCTGGTGGTAAATGATATCCTTAGGGTATGTTTGTTACACTCTTTTAAACTCCTTATATAAAAGATAGTATATTTTTTATATTAGGATATGTTAAATAGGGAGGTTTGAGTTCTTTATATACTTAGACTCATTATATAAGAGATAATATATTTCTTATATTAAGAAGTGTTATATAAGGAGCAAATTTTTGGACTCATTTTCTAAGAAAGTCAAAATAGTGTTTTAATTTCTTTAAGGGTTTATATAATCTCATTTAAAATAATCTCTTGTGACACCAAATATGAGATTAGATTATTTTTATAATATACTAAAAATTCTAATATAAGGAGGTGTAACGAATATGCTCTTAAGAGTTTATATAAACTCATTCAAAATCAAATATGAATTTTAACTACTTTAAAATAAGTTAAAAAATTTTAATATAAAAAAGTGTAACAAACATTTCCTTAGATTAATTAGATTGCCTAATTATGGACACAAAATGTATCGGAAATTTTCTCTGTTTGTCACCTAAATTTGACTTTAAATTACTATACATCGTTTCTCTATCCTCAACAACAAAATTCGTCTGTAAACACGCAATACTAACATGATATCTTTGACTAAGAGATGGATATCGAAAACCACATGCCTTATGACTTTGTAACATTTTTCATTTACATTCTTTTTAGTCCATTTCAGCTGATTTATGATTGGAAATGACTATGACAATAATCATTAAAATGAAGCACGTCCATTTGGAAATTATTGTCCTCCCAACATGTTTGATTCCAACAAGCTATGACAGGCCCTCGGATGAAAGCCCAATATACATATAGGAATAATAGTCCGCACTTCAAAAGTAGGTAAGCTACCCATTACTGGGCACAGAACTCTGAAGTGGGCCTGGTAACGAAATGAAAATAGAAGCCCAATCACAGTACGTGCATCAGAATAGAGAAGCCCAATCACGGTACGTAATTAAAATGAAGGACAACGCCGCGAACTAGAACAGTCACCACTATCCGTTGCCAGCATTAATAAACAGAAACCGCCCGATCAAGATCGAAAGGCCAGGAGACGCCCAATACACGTCACAATATTTTTCCATTTTCGAAATGCTCCTCAAACCTAACAAAAGAAAAAGAAAAAATCATGCCGGAAAAGTCTCTCAGCAGAGTCGCTCCTCTAACAACTGAGCAAGTCCTCAGGGACAGTAAAAACAAGTAAAGAAGGGTAAAGAAAGCCCACGCCGGCCGGTAAAAAATGATGCCGCCGGAGCTGCAGCCTCGGCTGTTCCGTCCGTACATCTCCACGTCGCCTAGCTCCTCCTTCAGCAACGGCTCCTCCCCAAACCCTAGCTCCGCCGCCAACTCCTCCCGCTTCATCAGCAACGGCGCCGGAGCTTCTAGATCTCTCAACTCGCGGTTCACCCCTTCCGCCTTCGCTCACAACGCCAGAATCGCCGTCGCGCTCGTCCCCTGCGCCGCCTTCCTCCTCGACCTCGGCGGCACGCCTGTCGTCGCGACCCTAACCCTAGGCCTCATGATCTCCTACATCGTCGACGCTCTCAACTTCAAGTCCGGCGCCTTCTTCGGCGTCTGGTTCACGCTTGTCTTCTCTCAGATCGCCTTCTTCTTCAGCACCTCGCTCTGGTCAACCTTCAACTCCTACTTCCTCGCCGCACTCGCCGCCTTCCTCTGCTCCGAGACCAATTTCCTCGTCGGCGTTTGGGTCTCGCTTCAGTTCAAGTGGATTCAGATCGAAAACCCTTCCATCGTGCTCGCCTTGGAGCGCCTCCTCTTCGCTTGCGTCCCTATCGCCGCCGCCTCGCTCTTCACTTGGGCCACCGTCTCCGCCGTCGGTATGAACAACGCTTCTTACTATCTCATGATCTTCAGCTGCGTTTTCTACTGGCTATACTCTATTCCTCGAGTTTCGTCTTTCAAAACTAAGCAGGATTCCAAGTTTCACGGGGGCGAGGTCCCCGACGATAACCTAATTCTCAGTCCACTCGAGAGCTGTATCCACACTCTGTATATGCTGTTTTTCCCGCTATTGTTTCACATTGCGTCTCATTATTCCGTTATGTTTTCCTCGTGGGCCGGAGTCTCGGATTTGTTCTTGCTGTTCTTCGTGCCGTTCCTGTTCCAGCTGCTTGCCTCGACCAGAGGAGCATTGTGGTGGGTCACGAAGAATCCAAACCAGCTGCGGGCAATTCAGGTGGTGAATGGGGCTGTTGCTTTGGTTGTGGTTGTGATCTGTTTGGAGATTAGAGTTGTGTTTCATTCATTCGGGCGGTACATTCAGGTGCCTCCGCCGTTTAATTACCTTTTGGTGACTACTACAATGCTCGGAGGGGCGGCAGGAGCTGGTGCGTGTGCGCTGGGTATGATATCTGATGCTTTCAGCTCTGTGGTATTCACTGCTTTGGCTGTTGTAGTTAGTGTTGCTGGAGCTATCGTCGTCGGATTTCCTCCTTGGGTATGCAGTTTACTTCCTAAGATTTCTATTTCTGATGTTATGTGGACAATGCATGCTTTGTCGATTGCCTTGGGTAGACATAGGTTGTGTAACTTTGCATTTGAGTTACTTATAGGTGTTGGTTCACTTTAATATACTAAAGACATATGCTATAACTTGTTATTTGATGGTTTAAGGGATTTGTGTAGATTTGACTTCATTTACCTGTTTGGTTGTGAATGTTAAGCATTGTATAATAGTAATGCTCTGTTGGCAAAATTTTCAATTGGAACCTCATATTAGTTGTTTTATGCACTTGGCCATCATTTTGTGAAGATAGTAGTGGATTGGAGGAGAAAATGCATTCTGATATGCCTCGACCTTGAAATGGTAACCAAGTAATAACTATATCTTGTCCTTTGTCCTACAGTTCCTTCCACTGCCTTCAGTTGCCGGCTTCTATTTGGCTCGTTTTTTTACAAAGAAGAGTGTTTCATCATACTTTGCTTTTGTTGTGCTGGGGAGCTTGATGATAACATGGTTTGTAATGCACAATTTCTGGGATCTAAATATTTGGATGGCAGGCATGTCCCTGAAATCCTTCTGCAAACTTGTAATTCTGAATGTTGTTCTGGCCCTGACTATTCCTGGTTTAGCTCTACTTCCTCCGAAACTCCACTTTTTGACAGAGATTGGTTTGGTCGGCCATGCATTTCTTATTTGTTACATTGAGAACCGATTTTTTAATTACTCTGGCTTATATTATTACGGGTTTGAGGATGATGTAATGTATCCAAGCTACATGATTCTTTTGACAACATTTGTGGGTTTAGCTTTGGTGAGAAGACTGTCTGCGGATCGTCGAATCGGTGCAAAGGCAGTTTGGATTCTGACATGTCTGTATTCTGCAAAGCTGAGTATGCTAGTGATTTCATCAAAGTCTGTTGTATGGATGTCAGCTGTTCTATTATTGGCTGTGACACCACCATTGCTTCTCTACAAGTAATTACTCTGTCTTGACCTAGTTTTTGGACTATCAAAGACTTTCAATTGCAAATATCTAATTACTTGGTTCTTTGCTTGCTGGGTTTTCCAGGGATAAGTCAAGATCAGGCTCAAAGATGCAAAACTGGCAAGGTTATGCTCATGCAGGTGTGGTGTCCTTGTCAGTTTGGTTTTGTCGTGAAACGATCTTTGAAGCCCTGCAGTGGTGGAATGGAAGAGCTCCTTCAGATGGACTACTCTTGGGTTTTTGTATTGTTGCGATGGGCTTGGCTTGTGTCCCTATTGTGGCTCTCCACTTCGCTCATGTATTGGTAAGAATTATTTACTTTTGATTATTTTTTTGGGTAGTAATCTTATATAATGAAAATCCCAACTATTCATATCATTTCCATTTTGTTGGGTGAACTTGCAACCATTGTAGAAACCACACTGAGCTTCTAGTGAAGAGAAAATAATAAGATTCAAAATTCATGTATTTTATGAACATTGAGCTTTATCTGATCAGCGAAGCAGTAGGTGTATAACTGATTTTTTTTTCTCTCTGTGTAGCCTGCCAAGAGATGCTTAGTTCTGGTGGTGGCTACAGGTCTACTGTTTATCCTTCTGCAACCACCTATCCCAGTGTCATGGACTTATCATTCAGTCCTAATTAAAGCAGCTCGTCAGTCTGTTGATGACATCTCCATATATGGGTTTGTGGCACCAAAGCCTATGTGGCCATCATGGCTGCTAATTGTGGCTGTCCTGCTTACTCTAGCTGCTGTTACCTCTGTGATACCAATCAGTTACATGGTTGAGCTGAGAGTGTTTTACTCCATAGCCATGGGACTTGCTCTAGGCATCTATATATCTACCGAGTTCTTCTTTCAGGCAGCTGTCCTGCATGTCCTCATTGTTACAACTATGGTGTGTACCTCAGTGTTTGTGGTTTTCACTCATTTCCCATCTGCCTCGAGTACGAAGCTGCTACCATGGATATTTGCTTTACTTGTAGCTCTCTTTCCTGTGACATATCTGTTGGAAGGCCAAGTCAGAATAAGAAGCATCCTTGGGGATGGTGGATTTGGTGACTTGGGAGAAGAAGAGAGGAAGCTTACAACTCTATTTGCTGTTGAGGGCGCAAGGACATCTCTTCTTGGTCTGTATGCAGCAATTTTCATGCTAGTAGCTCTGGAGGTGAAGTATGAACTTGCCTCATTATTGAGGGAAAAGGCTACTGAAAGGAGTGGAATTAGACACAGTTATTCTGGTCAAAGCACGTCCACTACATTTCCTTCAAGAATGAGATTTATGCAACAGCGCCGGGCTTCTAGTGTCTCAACCTTCACAATCAAGAAAATGACTGCTGAGGGAGCATGGATGCCAGCAGTTGGTAATGTTGCTACTGTGATGTGCTTTGCCATATGCATCATCTTAAATGTTAATCTCACAGGTGGCTCAAATCGTGCGATATTCTTCCTGGCACCGATTTTGCTGCTTCTCAATCAGGACTCAGATTTCATTGCTGGGTTTGGAGACAAGCAGAGGTATTTCCCCGTTACTGTAGTTATATCATCATACCTAGTCATCACCGCTGTCTACAGCATATGGGAGGAGATCTGGCATGGGAATGCAGGTTGGGGATTGGAAATTGGTGGGCCGGATTGGTTCTTTGCTGTGAAGAATTTGGCTCTCCTCATTCTTACATTCCCGAGCCATATCCTCTTCAACAGGTACGTGTGGAGTTTAACAAAGCAGACAGACTCGAGTCCATTAATTACTTGCCCCCTTAACCTACCATCTGTAATAATAACAGATGTACTGAAGATTAGGATATTAGGTATCTTAGGAATTATTTATTCCCTAGCCCAGTATCTAGTATCTAGACAACAGTACATCTCAGGATTGAAGTATATTTAGACAAACACATACTCTGTACTATATGTTTTGGAAATTTTCAGATCAAGAGTGAAAAAGTTTAGGTCTGTTTCTTTGTTTCAAGCCTTTAGGATTTTACTTGCCCGAAATGCCTGAACTGTCGGCGTCCATTTGAGCCATTCAGCAAGTAATTATACGAAGACCTTACAGTATATGAACAAACTGTCCAAGCAAAGATCTGTCTTTCGTTGGTTTGAATTATGGCCATACTGCTCGATTTTGATCTCATATACTTGAATGCTTTGCATCTGGTCCATTGTCACTTGCACTAAGATGACTAGGCATATCTCAAATTTGTCCAACTTACTACCTTTGTTGTACTTGTCATTGTACTTAATTAAACGATGAAACATTTGCTTGATGTCTATCTCGTTATCAGTCATGCTATTGGTCTTGCTTCATTAGTCCTTACCGCAGGCTTGGCTTGCTTTTGAGCTCCCAAATTTGCTGGGTTTTTGCTATTGTGGTTGGCTAGTATATGGAAGGAGATAATGTAGCCTTGTTGGATTACTTTTTGTTGAATGTTCCGGAATTCGTTACTTTGTTTAATAACACAGAGAGATTAGAATACATATGAAATTAGTCTACTCAAGCCGAGCTAAGTTGACACCAACGTGAGAATTTGCACTCTGTGCTATGTCATTCCTATACCAAACCAAGGGTAGCGCCGTGGTGGCAGCGGCGTGATTAGAATAGTTAATCCCCAAGTTATTAGTACATAATTAACAGAGGTTGGGATACTTGGTCTTCAAGTCACTAGTTAAAATCGCGTCTGGACTAGAGAGGCTTGGTCATTGCCTTCTCTTGGTTGGACTGATTGACTGAAGCCGGTACATAAAAAACGGGTTTGTCTGTACTCCAATCAACTCCACATGAATCATGGTCGACATTGCTGGAACCTCCGTGGTTGGGAAGGACTTCCGGCGAGCTCTGACCAACACTCCTGAACGTCGCCTCTTTTAGATCCCTCCTTTCAAGATTTACAGCGCCTTCACTGGCCTCTACTATTATGGCCAACCAGGTTGCAAACTCAAGAAGAATGTCCTTGCTATCTGGAATCAGGTTAGTTATGATTTGGCAAACTAATTAGTACGTTGTCAGCATTACATCTTTGTTTTTGATTGTCCTGTTCTGTATGTTGCAGCATTTTGTTCATGACTTCATGAGGAGAACATGTGGGAGGTGGACTGCCCTTGCATCACTCCAGAAGCTGTTTTGAAGGCGTCTGGCCATGTAGACAGGTTCACTGATCTCATGGTGAAGGATTTGAAGAAGGGAACTTGCTACAGGGCTGCTCATCTGCTCAAGGACTTTTGTAATAAGATGCTTGAGGAGGACTCTCGCATTAGTTCAGAGATGGAAATGGAGCTGAAAGAAGTACTTTCAAAATTGGATGGTTTTTTCGGCTCAAGAGCTGGGTGCATACATTAGGAAACATGGGATTACAGCCCCTGATACAGATGAGAATCAACTCTCGGATCCGTTTCCTTTCAACTTGATGTTTCAAACATCAATTGGTCCGTCTGGTTCAAGCACTGGGTGAGCAAGCCGTTTTTGAGAGAGCTCTAGAGTGGGTTTCCTTTTCCTTCTTGGTTCTCCTATTTACTAAGCAACAAAATGTTGCAGGTACTTTCGTCCAGAAACTGCACAAGGCATATTTGTGAACTTTAGGGGCATATACTATGACATGGGAACAGGCTACCCTTTGCTGTAGCTCTTTTTTTTTTTTTTTTTGAGAATGCCTTTTCTGTAGCTCAAGTTGGCCAGGCTTTCAGAAACGAGGTCATTTTTTGCTCTCATTACAGTGTCTGCTTCACATAAAGGCCAGCATGCATATACATTTTGTTCACACAGATTTTTTTGTTTATGATGCAGCGGTAAATATAACATTGAAATCTATCGACAGATTGCCTTGAATTCACAAGACTAGGGTTTCTCGAATTCATGAGAAGAACTGGAATCCACTAGAAAATTGAGAAAATCTCAAAATTTTATATATCATCAAAAATTCTTCTATTACAATAGTTTAAGGATGCTTATATATGCATCTACACTTCAGAGTTCTAAACCTAATTAACAATAACTCTTCTAAACTTAGAAAGAAAGTAGTCTAATCTAAAAAAAAGGAAAATAGATTCCTAAATCAATACAAAATATAAAAACCTACATTTACTCACTAAATCTTGAATAGGAAGATGCAATCAGAATTAAATGGCTAATATTCGAAGAGCTCACTAAAGTGGGTCTTGAAGATCTTGTCAATCCCATTCCGAAACGGTATTATCGGTCCAAAACGAAGACTCTGGTAAAGTTGCATCAAACCGACTAGACTGTCCAAACTTGACATTTACTCCTGCTACCCGAAAGATCCAAAACAATAACTTCTTCAATATTCCAGATACTAAAGACCTCATAAAACGTAAATTATCGATCAACCAATCACTCTTTTTGATTTTTCGTCGCTTCTTTATTTTTACACTTTTTCGTTTAAATCGACTCTCTCTTTGTACTACATCAATTTATCTCCTTTTCAGTATTCTATATAAGAAATTCTATATTAGAATGCTCGTAACTTCTGGTTTTGCTCAAATTGTTCTCGTTTGGAAGTGTCCAACTTGTGTCAGTTCCTGACATGTTTCTATATGCGCAGATATCTCCTCGCCAAGGCCTTTTGAGAGTCCGTGAGTTCACACTAGCAGAGATGGAGCACTTTGTTGATCCAGAAGACAAATCTCATTTTTAAATTCCCCAACATAGAGAAGTTGGAGCTTCTGATGCTCTCAATGGATGAACAAAAGCCCAGTCATTCTGCAAGAATAATCTCACTGAGTGAAGCAGTGTGTTCCAAAGTCCGGTTCTATCACATCTTACTCACATCTTAGTTTATGTTCTTCTGCATCTCTTTTATTGATAATGCTGATTTGCAATTGATGTGATTGACATAATTTTGGACTTTTCAGATTGTAGACAATGAAACTCTTGGCTACTTCATTGGGCGAGTATATCTCTTCTTCACTCGTCTAGGTATTGACAAAAACTGTTTAAGGCAGCACCTCGCTAAGGAAATGGCTCACTATTCTGCTGACTGCTGGGATGTTGAGATTGAGACTTCCTATGGCTGGATTGAGTGTCGTCGGTATAGCAGATAGATCTGCATATGACTTGAAGGCTCACTCGGTTAGCCCTTGTTTGAAGCTATACTTAATATGATAAGTTGATAATTATGTCTATCTTTAATTGTTTATGGATTATTGTTTTCTGTTCTATGACAGGAGAAAAGTGGCATTCCTCTCAAGGCACATAAAGAACTTTCAAAAACAAGAGAACTGGAGGTAAATTGCATTTTGTGCATTACTGTTATAATTAGTAATGGTGATGTGATGTGTATTGACACTCTAATGCTATATTATTCCTGTCTGTTATATGATTTCAGAAATTGGTTATAACTCCTGTAATGAAAAAGATCGGTCCAGCTTTGAGGAACAAGCTCAAGAATGTGCTTGAAGCTTTGGAGGTGAATTCTGGACATTCTTCTCTGATCCATCATTCTTTCACGTATACTGTGTTTGTTATGTATTAATTCTTGCATTTCAGGCTATGAATGAAGAAGAAATCTCGAAAATGAACTGATTTAGATTCAAAAGGGGAGGTGGACTTCTATGTATGCACTCTAGGGGAACATGTACCTACCAAGAGCAGAATGGTGACAATTTCAAGAGTCAAAATAAGAGAACATCAAAGAAAATCCACACCCTCAGTGATTGAGCCATCTTTTGGTATTGGGAGGATTATTTACTGTCTCTTTGAGCATTCCTACTACACCAGACCAGATAAAGATGGGGTAGAACCATTGAGTGTGTTCTGATTTAATCCACTTGTAGCGCCTTTTAAATGCACGGTTCTCCCTCTGGTTCAGAACTAGCAATTTGAGGATGTTGTTAAGGACATTTCCAAGTCACAGTCTGCTGCTGGCATACTGCATAAAATGGACACAACAGGTATGATGACTCCTAATTACCATGCAGTTTGTTTAGAGTCTTAAAAGTAAATATATTTTTGGATTGTGATCAGGTACCTCGAATAGGAAACGTTATGCACGTAATGATGAGCTCGGTGTACCCTTTGCGATCACGGTTGATTCTAATTCCTCGGGGACAATTCGAGAAAGAGACAGCAAAGACCAAATCCGTGTTGCTGCGAAAATAGCAGCATCTGTGGTGAAGGAGCTCGGTGAGGGACTGAAGACATGGGAAGATGTGTGGTCTTCGCCTAGTCAACGCTGGAAGAGACTTTGGTTTTCCTGGAAGGATTCTTTACTTAGATTTATGTTGCGTAGAAATTAGTTTCATGACTTCACCGTTCAGATTGCTCGGTACTTCAACAGTGGAGAGCTCGTTGGTTATTTTTATTTTCTAGTTTTACTGCTGCTATTGGTTGGTACTTACACAATGGAGAGCTTGGAGAGCTTGTTCTTTGAGAAATTTTGATAAATGCCCATATTTCAGTCTTTAAAATGGTTTTTACCCAACTATTATAAAACAACTGAAAACTACCGATATATTGGGATACAATGACTCTAATACCCTTTTTTGTTTTCTCTGATGGGTCATATCTCCCTCCTTATATGGAGGAGTATGTCATGTAGTTTACTACATGTGAAAATCATTCGGTAAAACATCTGACCCATTCAATCAAGCTTAAGGCAAGTCGCTATATCAATAGCAAAGTTGGTGAAACATGCAATTGTTAAAATGCAAGAGAAAATGTCTATGCACTTAGGGTTACGGGGTGGTTGCCTTGTTTGACAAAGGCATGGAGAAGCATTGATGGAGTGTGTAAACATTGATCCATGAATTAAGGAAGAAGTTTGGACTTTCTTCTTTTGCATGTACGTGAAGTATTGCATGAAGAAGTTTGCCTATGTAAAGGCATGAGTATTGGTGCAATTGAGGTACCAGAGTTATCACCTTGTGTGTTATCAAGAGTATGAGATAGAGAGAAATACTCCAAGTAGAGAGTATAGAGAAGAACCCAAGTGGAGAGTTTGTGTGTGTAGCAAAACAAAGTGTGTGAGGATAGTGTTTCTCTCGGTGTAACATTTATTTGTATAGTGAATATTTTTTTTTTTTGTTGCCCTGTGAACGTAGGCACTTTACCGAACCACGTTAATTCTCTGTGTTCGTTATTATTTTATTTTTCACTTGTAGTTGTGAGTTAATTACCGATTTTGTTCTACAATTTATTCTTCTGCATTCCCTAACATTCTCAAACAAACACTAACCTCCTTGCCATTCTCTTCGATCAAGTCTCAATGCCAATCCGCTGCACCTCATCAACTCCACTTATGGCATTGTCATTCTCAACTGAATTCCTTATATACTCAAATCCAAAATTCGCATAACACATTTAGCATCGTTCACCAATACAGCGAAGTCAAACAAACAATGCAAAGTATGAACCCCATCCTCTTAACTGCATCCTAAATGAGATTATTTACTTGAATCTGGTCCTGTGTTACGTGACTCTCCAGCTCAGACAAAGCAAATGATCAAGCAATGAAATAAACACCGTAAGTGACCAGTGCAAATTTGAGGGTAGATCGAATATATGGAAGAGAAATTTGTATGAGTGGAGAGTAATTAATCTATAGGACGCACCACTTGTTCATTCAGTCTTCTCTACCATCAGTGTTGATGGTTGAGAACTGAAATGTTGTCAAAAATATGTATATCACCTTCAACCATGAGTTGTCTTCATGAATGAGTGTGTGTAGGTTCAAACAATATACGTCAACGTCAACGTCGACGTCGACAAATAATTAATTAGTAAATTCTTTTGTTCGGAGAAAAACCATATGACATATTAGATCAGTTAATAATTTAGAGTATACCGATTTCAAATTTAAGAATTTATAATTTCTTAACGTTTTATTTCTGAGCTACGGAACCTAGAATCAACTGCCAAATCCTGAGTCCAGTTCTTCTCCATCACTATTTTGTAATCGAAAAAAAAACATGATCTATTATTACCTTGAGCACTATTAAATTGTACAAATAAGTTCTTTGAAAAGTGTATCTATTTATATCTCTCAAAATACTATTTACACCTCCTAATATTTTTGTAATTTTTATAATCTTATTATACCCTTGTCTTAAATATAAAATTATGAATTGACAATCAAATTAATCGACTAATTATGGTGAAAATGATTCATTGTTTTGGTCATAATTGAAGATGACGGGTGACCAGTTATTGTACATATGGGTTTCGATCGATGTTTGCATATAAATCAAATTGCTTCTTTTATCTTTACGTACATATGGGTAATTCTATTTTTACTAGCTTCTTCTGCTATTAGCACGTCATTGTCTAAAATGTCAACCAAACATCTACTTTATAATCAATTTTACAACATAATTGCCAGATCAAAAGCCCTCAATTTTTTTATGGACAAAGTTTTTGTTTAATTCTTGAGGTGTTTCCAATTCATAAATACTGTGCTTTTTTTTTTCTTTTCAAAAAACTTCTTGGTAAGAGAGAGATGGGCATGACTTGCTTCACTAAGAGAGATCGATTAACTTCAACAGCAATAGCGACTTCATCCCTTCTAATGATGATTATTTTATGTTCATGTTGGAGAACGAGAATGGATATTCAAAGTGAAAGAAAAGAGGCGTGTAGAAATAAAATCCAAAAATGAGAAAATTGTAAAAATTATACGTAAAAAATTAATAAGAGGTATAAATAGTACTTTAGGAGACGTGAATACACGCTCTATTTTCTAAATACCAAATAAAAAATAAAACAAAAAAAATCCATTTTGGACTTGCATGCACACAAAGACCCGGCCAATTCAAACCACCACTTTGGAGTTGGATATTATCATGAAATCCAAGTCTCTCAAATGTATGTAAAATCAATATTATCGACGATATTTCGTCGATATTTCGATTTTTTGGAGTTACCTGAAAAATCCTCAAATATATCTCTAAATTTTCTGAAATTTTTCGATTTTTATCGATATTTATGATATATCTCCGATATTTTCGATATTTTCCGATATTTTCCGAAATTTTTGAAATTTTCGTAAACTTTTCACATTTAACATTTAGTTTGGTAATGTCCAATCTTCACATGCTCAATATCCAATCCACCATTCACGTGACATGTCCAATACATGCAGAATTACATGGTAGAACAATCATTTAATGATTATTCTTCACAATACACATATGATTATGCATAGGGAGATGAAAAAAATAGTGTGAATTTCGAACCTCATAGGTCCCCTACGTGGTTTTGAAGTATTTATATATTTGGTTTTGTGATGTGTGATGTGTAATATATTGTACAAAAGACGTGATGACCTAGCTTCCCATAAGTTTTAGCCATCAAAAAATAAAAATAGAACTAATAAATTATATTTTAATAATTATCAGCACTTAACACGTGCTAATTCATATAGTAATATAGCAAATTCATGTCTTGATGTTTGATCAATATTTTGTTTTCACATAAGGTAGATAATTGATCATGTAACAACCTCCAAAAGTTTCATTACAAATTTCCTTGTATTTATTTGTTTCCGTCATTTCCGTCAGAATTTTCACTGAATCGATATTTCATCGATATTTCCATCGATATATCCAAATTTTGGAACGTCAATATATCCTCGATATCCGATATTTTACTCCTTGCTCAAATCTCAGTCTACTACCTAGAATTGACCTTACCAACTTCCACTACCACAACAATGTCTTCCACAACCAAACCCATCACACTCTTCTTCTTCTTCCTCCTCCTCACCATTCCTCTCTCCTCTTTTTCCTCTTCCTCACAAGACCCAGTTCTGACTCCATGGCCCCACCAATTCCACTCAATCCTCATGATGAACTACACCAGAACCCTCCAAATAATCGACCTCTGGTACGACTGGACCAACGTCCGTAGCTTCAACATCATACAACACCAGCTCGGCTCAATTCTCTGCGACCTCGAATGGAACAATGACACCAGCTTCTTCTACCATTATAGACTCTTCCAAAACTTGCTTAAGTGCTCAGCTCGAAGTTGGTATTCTCACACCCAATTGGCTCCACGAGTATTTGGGTCAGCGCCACGTGGATGGCTTCCTCTGCAATACTTGGGACAAGGTCGATTTTCTTGTCTACCATGAAGACGTCATCACCAAGAGACATGTTCATTGGAAGTTTTACACAGTGATAGTTGCATATTTATGCAACGTTTATGTGCTTAAACGAATTTTATATTTAGTTCTTTCATTACGTTTTTAAGCGACTTATTATTGTTATTTATTTTATAGGTAATTGAAGGTAAATAAATAAAAAAATGATTAATTGAGCTTTCCTAGCCCAACGAGGAGTAACAATGGGCTGTCAAGAGACAAATGAACCAAGTTCAACTTGAAGGTGGATTACTGAAGGTGGATTACTAAGGCCCTATGGAATGTGGATTCAGCCCATTTAGTATTAATAACCCAAACCAAAACAGTTTTTGGTTAAATGAAGAGAGACCAAATCAAACCAAAGAAGAGAAAAACTGAATTCACGTGAGAAGAGGAAGAGAGAGACGTGAAAGAGCAAGGGAGAGACACAAGACCAGGTGGGAGAAGAGGAGAGCAAGACGTGAAGAAAAAGGAGAATAAAAGTGAAGAGAAAACGTGAAGAAGGGAGAGTTATTCCATTATGTAATTTTTCTATCTTTTCTCTTCGACTCTTATGGCTACCATAAGGAGTTAAACTCCATTGTTAAGGGGTTGTTTTGAAGCCCCGTTCATGTCATCTAGATTACTTATGTTTGTTAACTAAGGATTGTTTTTGTTATTCGAATGAGGTTTCTTTGTTGTTTATACATTGATGATTCTTATTTGTGTATGGTTTGAGTGCACGCTTAGTATGTATGTTTAGGAATCTAATTCTAAGAAGATGGATGGCTGTTGGTGATTATTACCTTCCTCAAGTTTCAATCGTAGAACCCATACATGCTTGGTATAAGAAACCCTAGGTCTAGCGAGACACAACTGTAGTGTACTTGTAAAGCCTTGTAGATTCTCAAACCCTTTATTAATCTTAATGATTTTCTCTTGGTAAATTTGAGTCCTTGATTTCGGAATCTTTGAGGGATAGACAGTATTGATAAGCAGACCTTCAATATTGTAAACGTAAGGATTGAGTAATAGGCTGTGTTCATAGCTTTGAATCTTCCTGAGAACTTTCAATCATGACATTAACATGATTTTGGTTATGCATTTGTTGTCTAGATGATGTGACGGTGGTGGATAACAGTCCCCTTAACCATTTTTATCATTGATTGTCAACTTTACTTTTAATCTGTTTACTGTTTTAGCTTCGTAATTTGATTTGCAGAATTTTGTTAGGAAACCAAACCAACTCTGATTGCATTGAAAATTTTTGTGGTAGTCTGCCACTGTATCTAAAGTGTCCTGCATTAATTTTTTGATTTTAGGTTGAGTCTAGCTATTTTAATTAATTACATTAGTGTCAGTTATTGAGACTATTAGGTTTCTGACTTTCGCGTCTGTTTGTAGTTTAGAGTATTAAATCTCATCTTTCCCTGTGAATTGACCCATATATTATTATAATGCATTGATAAGCATAATGAATTCATTATAGGATAACTTTGGTAGGTACGATGATAAAGCATCGATCACACAGGTAGTAAACATTTTGTTGATCAAGTTTTAGATTCTGGGTCATGGTCATTTAGGGATGTTTTATTGAGTTTGGTTTGTTTTTGATGTGTTTAATTAGGTAGGAATGCGCATGTGATGACAATTGAGGTTGGAGCTGTGCTTGAAGATGAGAAGTGGCAAGCTCCTGTGTATTGCTTTGATAAGAAAGCCGGAAATGATGATCGGAAAGCAGAGTTTTCGATCATCAGAGATTCTTCTGTTGGTGGATGTTAATATGCCTTGAATCAAGTTTGTATGTTGGTAGCATACGGGGTCTCGCTGACCGGTCAGCTGGTGGGTCCAGGGGTGATGCGCCCTGGTGGGGGGTCGGGGGCAATGCCCCCGAAGCTAAATGTAATCCGAGTCATACTGGACTATGGTTTTTTGTTGGAAGTACCATTCAGGAATATATATATATATATATATATATATATATATATCCTTTAGGTTATTTAACCTAGTGTAGTATTTGTAATCTCTAATCTGGTTTCCACAAGATAATAAAACTGTTCTTTTTCTGCCCGTGGACGTAGCTAATATATTGTTAGTGAACCACGTAAATCTGTGTTCTTTCTTACATTCGTTATAACAGTAGACTGCTAAGAGATCCGTTTAAAATGGGGGTTTGATATGTTTAGTGTTGTTTGTTTGGATAGTTTTCTACTAATGTGAGCTTATGGTACTCTTGAGAATAAATTAATGTCTAGTTTATTAGTTTAAAGTCTAAACCCAGTTGGGGGATATACTAATCTCTTTGGAAAATGCATCTTTTTATATTGTATCTCATTAGGTAACTATTCCTAGCCATTCCAAGACCCTTTGATAACATTTCCACACTTTGCTTTAATAAATACTTGATTATATGCAGACAGGAATCAAGATAAATACTTGATTCCAGATCCCAATTTTTTTTTGTCTTTGCTTCAGTTCATCAGTTGTACTATTGTTGAAGCCCAAACAAGTACCAACTAGGACAAGTAGTTAAAAAAGGGGAAACTATAACTGGGATTGAAAGCTGATAACTTCAAAACAAGATTTAGAGAAAATACATATATGATCCAAATAACTTGGTAGAAACTTAGTTTAAACTACTTCTTGTGTAAGGATCCCAGATCCAAGAGCTAAAAGAAAAGGAAAATTTACAGAGAAACTAAGAAAATAAAGAAGATAAAAGTCTGATATTTTCGATTGATGATTATGTCTGTAGCTAGCACAGCTTATAAACTAAAGCGCTCTGCTTGACCAATGTACAAGACACGCCTACATCTATTGCACTCAGATTACATATCAAGAACGGATAGAAACGACGACGTACACGGCTATGCTTGAATTGCTTTGTTAGAGCTAATACATGAACCAAGGCTCTCAACATCTTGTAATCTACCTTCTAAGTGTGGCCAGGGGAATTTTGTGGTAGTCTAGGAAGCGGTGTAGGCCACCATGGGAGCACAACGGGTAATATTGGATTAAGCAGCAGGGTACGGTAACGGTGTACATCAATCCATGAAGAGCTTCCTGTGATTAGGTTGCCTTTGTAAATCTCATCCCCCTCGTACGGTTTATTAACATAAACAACATCCAAATCATTTGGGTCAAACTTGACATTGGTATACCGTGGATATGATACGGGGACTGAGTAACTTGCCTAGTGTTTGAATCTCATCAATGTTCCACTTCCATTGGCCGCGGTTTGTTTTAGCTCTTCTTCCTTAATGTCCCAAATACATAGTGTAGAGACGTCCAACAGGTAGAAGCGCAATCTCCGAGATCCTTGGTGTGTACCAAAGCAACAATGAAGTGGATAATGATTCATCTAAGAATGTTGAATTACATGAAATCGACGACAATGTAGATCGAATACAAGAATTCGTTTTCGAGCAATTCAATATAGCATTCTGTTGTTAGCCACACCCACGAATGACCATATCTCTTCGAATCTATAGCCTTCTGGACATGACACAACTGATTCTCCCCACTCACCAGTTTCAGTAGAGAACACCAACATGTTGAATTCGAAACTAGTTATACCAAATATCTAGAAGTAAGAATTCCCACAACCTTACACCTATACTCTTCCTTGATTTCATACTTCTTCATTCCCTCCGTCGATCACAGCTGTTTTCCTTATAATAGGGCTCACAGATGAACCCGAAAAGCCGTTCAACTTCGCCATCTATCTCGGAGATTTCGCCTTCGTCATCTACCTCGGAGATGACTTCCCCCAACAGAGCAGGAGCCCTAGGAAGAGTAAGCACTTGCATGGTGCGTGGATTGCAGATGTGGTAATCACGGTACTGATAAAGATCGTCCATTGTCAAGTACAGAACTAAGTCATTACATGCAGCTAGCAGTCGACAATGTTTAGTGAATAGTTTGGAATGGTAGAGATTCCTGAAACTTGCAAACACGTATGTATCGAGGAGTTCATCACCGCGACTGTTGACGAAAGCAAGAGTTACTGGTGTTTGATTTTCACTGTGGAGGCACAGATAGCGGCAAAGGAAGTCAGGATGGACACCAGAGTGCACCATCTCTTTGAAACACACCTGCATCGAAAAACGTGTTTCAAAGGAAGTCGACTAAGGATTTCGATCAATAACTTGTTAGGGATTGTTTGGCTTGATTTTCTATTTGATGAAGAAGCTCACAAACTGTCTTTTTTAATTGCGTTGAGCGTGCTTGGCGTGCCACTACAGAGGGAAAAATGTAGTTGTTGTGATTTTCGCCGCGATGTCTTTGCTTCTTTACAAGCGATTGGAGCGAGGAGGACACTAACCTCGCTTGTTGAGTTCTACTTGTCTAAGTTATTTCAAGACTTAGGTTTCCTGTCTCTTCGCTGAGCCACAAAAGATCAATACTTTACACGCAGTGCGAGTATAAAACAGAGCAATCTTTTAAGACAAGTGTTGAGAACGTTAGATATGGTGACTTCTTGAATCCTTGGAATCTCCACACTCTGTTGGGTGAACCAGACTCCTCCAATCACCGTTGTTGGTTTGGTAGCTAAAGTGAACCTTCGAATCTCTACGCTCAGTCGGGTGAACAAGATCCTGAGTTCTCTATCGCTGAGTTGGATGACCTCGTAAACCGCCAAAATCTCCACGCTCTGTCGGATGAACCAGACTCTTTTGATCGCCCTTGTCGTTGTTTACTCACTATGAGAGAGTAATGAATTGCTTGTATGAAGATTTATGTATGTGTGTATGTGTCAGCTTAGATTGGTTTATTTATAGAGATTGGTGTTGTTCTTCTCCGATCGCTCAAGGAAACATTTCGGACTAGGAAACTAAGGATGTATCTGTTGTAAGTCTTCCTAGCTTGCCTAGGAATCTTGTATGTGATATTCTTTTTCAGATTCGTAGCAATCATTCGTGGGCCGCAGAGATTGGCATGTATTCTTCTTGGCCCATAGTATGAAATTATTAAGTTTATTTTAGACCCAAACATTGCTCCCCAGACCCTAAGATTAACTTATAGGCAATCGAAGGGGTTTTTGTTGTGACGTGTCGTTCCCAACAGTTCAATAGGCTCGCTTAGGCTACTCAGGTGTACCTGTATGGAAAGTTGCGCCCAATGTTTAAAAACCCTTATACATTTACTTATGTTTCTCTTTCTTCTCAAAAAGCTTATTCTCTATACTTTGCGCTTTCTAAAACTCCTGCCGCCACTTCAATCTTCATCTCCCTTTCTACAGCTATGGCGCCCTACCAAAAGTTCTATCCAAAATCTTCTCAACAGGATGTTGAAAGTTTCTATGCCCATATGCTCCCGCGCCTCCATCAAGTTCAAGGTTTCCATATGAAAGGCTTGATATTAGCAAGGGTGATGAAATCATATTGCGTCCAACAATTGATACTACCAAGGCCTCTTCTGCTCTTCGGTGGGAAGTTCGTCGTTCTCCACTTATTGATCGTGTCGAGGTTGTTGAGCTTATTCAGTGGGATGGTAAAGATTCTGATGTCAAGTTAGGTAAATGGCCCAACAATAGGGAGGAAGACCTCCAGTAGTATAAGGATCGTAAATGCTTGGATGAAGAATTCTGGGTACAGGCTAGAATTGCCCAAGCCTTGGATTTATGTTTCAATCTTCCTTCAGGAAGTGCCCGTGCTCCAGTGGTTGCTGCGCTGTGCTTTTGGGAGACGAGCAGTAACACCTTTATGTTCCCCTGCGGAAATATGAGTGTGAGCCTGCTGGATGTGGTCACTATTACTGGGCTTCCTATTGCGGCTCGGCTATATATTTATGGCTCCCTTGATGATCAAGTATATTCGTTTCCGTAGGCGGATCCAACCAGTAGGCTGCTCCAGCTACAGCTCGAGTACTTTTGAGGTAACATGGATATTAATAATTTCATATATCCCAATTGTGAAGTTCAACTTGGTAGTGTTTTCCGTTTGGTTTATTAGCTTCACAAATGGTTTGTATTTGGTACTTGATTTAACTATCACCATGTACAATATTTTTAGTTATAATCATTTTCTTCTCTCATCTGATGTTATTCCATACTTTTTTATCTTACTAGTCTAATCATTTTCTTCTCCCATCCATATTCATGATTTTTATCAAAAAAATACCTAAAGTTAGAGAGGCCTATATCATGAATTAAATATCATGCTTTCGTGTAGGTTTTTGAACTATGTACGTATCCTTGAGTGTGGTTATAAAACCTTAAAAAAAATTGCATTGCACAGTATAGTACAGCCCCCTCTATTACATAATCCTGGTTCCTCCCCTGTTTGTTTCATGCAGAGCCCCAACCTCATACCGGTGTCGCGTACTCTACTTGGCGGAAATGCTACAGCAAGGAGTCCTTTCAGACCACTGCTGAACCTAGACCGAGTTCTGATGCACAGCGAACAAATAATGCCTATGGAGGTATTACCTTTTTAGAGTATTGGTTGTGTCCCTATGTCTTTTATGTTGCTACAGATAAGATGACATGTACCTTTACTAAGGCTACCAAAGCACACTATACTGGCCAAAGGCTCAGCCTAGCTCAACCTGCTTTGGGTTCCCTCTATCGTAGTCTCGGGTGGATTTATTTGAACCCGTTCAAACTTAAGTTTGCTGTCCCCGTTTGGATTTTACACCTCTGGCTTCAGGTGTACTTTCCTTTGCCTCGTAGCCCCGCTCACAAGGATTTTGAGCCCGACGAACTCTTAGGAAGAACTCTAATTCGTGCTGGTGAGACTGACCCTTTGAGTTATGTTCAATGATTCAATTAGTTCTGGACCTTGAGACAGTTTCCCAAGGAGATAACGGAACTAATGGTCACTCGCAGATACCTGCCTGAGCTGGCAACTGGCTTTAAAGTCTCTCTGACATAAAGTTTTGCTGCGAAAGAGGTATTTATTCAGTGTGTCTCATGTTCTGACATTGTTATTCCTGATTCAGTGGTATGGATCGAACTGTATGCTCCCAATCATTTTGCACGATAATTTGGTTTGACCCAAGGTTTACCCTGCCCACTGATCGAGTCCCTTAATGGATTTACTTCTTGAAGGACCTATCTAGATAAACCTATTGTGAGTACGCTGCACCAGTACACAACTCCTACTTTTCCTCTTGTGCATCTTGAAAAAATTCACCGTCATACCATCTATGCTACCTACTCTGCTGTTAGTGCCTATCCAGATTGGTGCGAGCGACACTATGGTCATAACTGAAGGAAAAGCAAGACTGACCTGTATCATCGGATCTTCCCAAAATATTTTCTTCCCTTCTTTAAGCTTCCAATAGATAAGAAGACTTTGGGTCATTCGAAGGCCCCTTCTCAAGGTGACAAGGAGAAAAAGAGGAAGCAAAAAGAAAGCAGTGTGTCGCCTACTGTAAAACGTACCAAGCTTCTTTCGGCTAGTATAGCCACTACGAATCCTTCAACAAGAGCCTTTGTGAAGGCTGCTGCAAAGACGAAGAAGACTCTCCCCTTCCCCAGCTCCTCCGTGGCTGAAAATTGGAATCAAGAGGATGATGATTCATCTGAGCAAGTGCCACTGGTAAGTTTCTTTGGCCTCTATACTATTGACTCATGTTCTGTTTAGTGCCTTTTTGCCTTATCTATCGATGTTGATTGTAGAAATAACTCCGTTATTTTAAACAGATCTCTAGGGTGGAACTTCCTAGGAAAGGTCCTGAAAGAGATGTAAGTCCAGACTCTCCCTCCGCAGTCTCGCTTAATACTATCAGCAAAGATAGTGAGCCATTGGAAATTTATGCCACAAGGAGCAAAGGGAAGGAAGTTCAGAATGTTGCTCTTGTAGACTCTTCTTCATCTTCAACTGGAAAGTCTTTTCATAAGGTTTTTCCCAACCAGCACCATAATAAGGGCCCCTTTGCTGCCTTAGATCACACTCTTCCCCTGCCCCAAGAAAATATTATCCTCATTGAGTAGGTCTATCAACAACCATTTCATGAATTGATAGCTAATCCTGTTGAAAGAGATGTAAGTCCAGACTCTCCCTCCGCAATCTCGCATAATACCATCAGCAAAGATAGTGAACCATTGAAAATTTATGCCACAAGGAGCAAAGGGAAGGAAGTTCAGAATGTTGCTCTTGTAGACTCTTCTTCATCTTCAACTAGAGAGTTTTCTCATAAGGTTTTTCCCAACCAGCACCACAATAAGGGCTCATCTGCTGCGTTAGATCACACTCTTCCCCTGCCCCCAAGAAAATATTATCCTCATTGAGTAGGTCTATCAACAACCATTTCATGAATTGATAGCTAATCCTGTTGACGTGGCAGTCCAAACTCAAGAGGTTCAAGAACCTTACCTATCTCCAAGGAAAAGAAGGGAAGCTAAAAATGGTGAAGGTTCTCCACTACCAGGAGACACTGCAGTCCCTGAGGTGGGTTAATCATGCATACATTAAGTTTATTTAAACTGTCTTCAAATATCTTAACCACTATTTTTGGTTTATCTAGTCGAATGTTGCTGCCATGTCGTAGCTAGGGGCTATCCCTTTGCCAATGGATGAGGAAACTGAGCTTGTACAGCCCAAGGACCCTGCAGAGCAAATTTTTGTTCCTGAACCCATCATAGCTTTTACAATAGCTATTGTAGTTACCGAGATAGGCCCTGCAACAGAGGTAAACTCATTTTATCTTGATGTTCCTTTATTTCTGAACATGCTCTGACTCAAGACTCTTTCAGTCTCTTACTCATGACCTTCTGTCTCCCATGAATATTAATCTGTACAATGCCTCTACTTCATCATTATTGCCTTAGGTCTGCTTTGTTCACTATATGACCTCTATTTGTGACTGGTGGCAAGCAATTCTTAATGCTAACCTTATCTGCACAGGTTTTCTCTCATAAAGACCTCAACTAAGAAAAGCTCTCTCTTAATATGGGTAGTCACACACTTGGACACTTTGTGAATGTCATTCAAAGCTGTGATGGAGCTATTGCCCACCATGTTGTGACTTCCGTAATACCTTCTCCTGGTCCCTCTACTGGCCTTCCTGAAGATGGAGACTTCATGGTTAATACTTTAGAGGAGGCCCATAAGCTCTTTAAAGAGTTGTTTTTTCCTGAGCAAGAGCTCCCGCGGGTACAGATCATTGTTGCCAATCTTCGTGACCTCTGTATGCTGCGATTGATGGAAGAGCTGCTACTCCAGCTCCCCGAGCTGCAAAAGACTGTATCCGCTGCAAATTCCGAGAACGAGAAAGTTGTTTCCCTTCGTAAAGAACATAATCGTAAGTGGAAGCAACAACAGACCCATATTGCATCTCTTGGAAATGACTACTATGGTGAGTGGAAGAATATTCAAAACAAATGGGCAGAAATCACTCGTCTGTAAGTAAAGTTGCGAGAGATGGAAGACAACTTCAATGGGAGAAAGCAACTAGCAGCAGAAATCCTTGCAACTGGGAAGACCTCGCTACAGAATGTGACTGAAATTCAGACTTTCGCAGCTGACACTGAGGCCAAATGGTCGACTGCTAATGCCAACTATCTGCAGGCAAAGACTACTCTGCGAGAACTAAGTAGATTCATTGCCCATCTTCCTGAGAAATTTCGTACTGATTATGGACCAGGCCCCAATTACTGGGTTTTAATTTTTATTTGTAATATTTATTTATTCAACTCTTCTAGCCCAAAGCCCTCGATTCCTTTCTGTGTATCTCTACTTAGACTTTAATTCTACACCCCAAAGATCACGTCGTATGCAGAATAACTGTTAGCTTTGAATGCTTCATGAATTTGTTTCTTGAAATGGTCAATCTTCAATCTTCAAGAGATGCGCAAATCGTTGGGGAGCGTGGACCTCCTTAATTTTTGTATTGAATCGATGCAACGCTTCCCACTCCGCTCATTAAAGCCTATAGGGTTAGGCCACTATATATAGCATGATACTTCTACATTCATCTTCACAAAACACTCTTCCATCATCCAGAAAGATCATGTTTCCCATGTATGGATTCTTTCTTTTCTGCTTTAAGGCAATCCCTCCAGATTCTTTTGTTCTACTAATACTCTTCTAGGTAGAAGTACCCAAGCTCAATCTCGTCTTAGGTAGAAGTACCTAATCTCAGGCTCTCTGCTTGCATTCTTGTTCTCAAGCCTTTAAGAATTAGCTGGAAGCTCTGCAGGTTATCCTTCACTCATTCCATCCCTGAAGACCTCTGTTCTCAGTCCTTCAAATACTCTAACTCACTCCCTACAAGTTTTTATTACATGTAAGCTAGGGTGGAGTGTCGAAGATTAGGTTTGATGAAGGGAAGGCTTGTTGAGATTTATTGGGGGAAAACCCCAAGTTGCTAGAGCCTAATGTAAGCGAAGATATATCTAGCCTTTGGTCAGTGACCGCCCACCTGGTGTTTGTTGGGACTAAGAGCTAGATCGACCACTCTCACCCTTTTGGCTTCTAGGTTTGGTCATTTTTCTATAGAGTTTCCATCACTTGATGAGTGGTATCAGAGTTAGAGGTCGCAAAGCCTCAAAAAGTATATTTTTCTTCATCAAAATGAAAAATTTACTTTACTGCCTTGTATATATCTTGTTTCTGCAGCGAATGTAGTTTCTATAGCAATGGTAAACCACTTAAGCTGGTTTTGAATACGAATGTAAAAGAACCCTTTTAATAGGTTCTCAATCAAATGGAGTTGTAAAAATTGAAATTTTGGCCACAGAAGTTGGCCTAGATGTATACTGGTTGCCCCCTAGTTTTGCCTGAAGAGCGAGCCTTACTTATAGGCTGCGAGAAAGTGCAAAACTAAGTGGCTGGCTCTACGGGTGCTTCATATTCCCAGACCGGCTGTCTATACTTCTTCAAAAATCGGTTGTTGATAGGGTTACGATGCATTGTTCCATCTATATCACGTAGTTGGACAACCCCTTTGCCTTTGATTTTGTCAATCATAAAAGGTCCTTCCTACTTTACAGACTATTTACTTCGTCCATCTTTTTTTTTTCACCCGGAAGGAGTACCGCCTTCCATACTAATTCTCCTTCTGTGAAGCTTAGTCCTCTGGTGCGACGATCATAAATGTGAGCCACCTTTTTCTTTTTAGCGAGTAGGTTGTTCAAAGCCTTAATGCGTTTCTCATCCAAGTTTTCGAGTTCTTGCCACATTGCCTGAACATAATGTTCACCAATTAACTGATGTTAGTCCATGATTCACAGAGACTGTACATTAATTTTCAGAGGTAAAATTGCATCATGACCAAACATTATGGCATATGGGGTAGTGTCTGTTGGGCTGCGCTTTGAAGTTCTGTAGGCCCAAAGTGTATAGAATAATTCTTCATGCCACAATCGTGGGTTATCTGTAAGCATCCTCTTTAATATACGTAGGATCAGTTTGTTGATTGCTTCTGCTTGGCCATTGGACTGTGCGTAATATGGTGAAGAGTGAAAAAACTAGATCCCAAAGTCCGTCATCAACTCCTCTACTTCTCCAGATACGAACACTGCCCCCCTGTCTGAGACAAAACATTCTACAATACCAAACTGTCAGATGACCTCTTCATATAGGAACTGTCTGCTCGCAGCAGCCGAAGCAACTTTTAATGGCTTTGCTTCCACCCATTTGGTGAAGAAGTCGGTAGCCATAATGATGAACTTGTGTTGCATACATGAATGAGGATGAATCATTCCAATTAAGTCCTAATCTCATCCTCGCGCAGGTCACGGCTTAATGATTGGTTACATAGGAATATTTGGAATATGACTAATTGGTCCATGAGCTTGACAATCTTCACATTTCTTGGCAAAAGAAATGCAATCTTTTAGAATAGAGGGCCAAAAATAACCATGTTGACGCAGTAACCATCTCATCTTAGATCCTGATTGGTGAGCACCACAAACCCCTAGATGGACCTCTCGCAACAACCTTTTGGTCTTGTTTCCATATACATTAAGCAAGTTGACATAATCCCCTCCTCTTCTAAGCAGCTCATTGTTTCGTAGAAGGTAGTTATGAGCTAAATACCTGGTTCCTTTGTCTATTGAAGTACTGGGATCCTTCAAGTAGGCAATGAGTGGCTGCTTCCAATCTTCATCAATAGAATTTAAAGCAGCTACGTACCATTCATCTTGTTCTTCTTTCCTTACTAAAAAGGAAGGAAGAGTTCTGCGTTCAACCTGTAAGATACACTCTTTCACACAGTCTGCAAGTCCAATCCCTATAGCTAGCTGTGCTAGCTCATTTTCTGCATAATTTTCTCTTCTGGGAATGTGTATTGATTCCACATCAGTGAAATGCTCCAAGAACTCACTCGCTCTGTGCACGTATGGTTCCAAAGCTGCACCAGTCTTTAATGTTGCCTCGAGTTGTCGTATTACTAGCAGCGAGTCATCCCATATTTGCATATCCTTGACTTTTAAGTCGATTAGCAATTCCAATCCAATGATCAATGCTTCATACTCTGCTGTGTTATTTGAGCAATGATAGTCTAGTCTAAAGGAGTAGGCAAAAGTTTCTCCAAGAGTATTTACTAGTGTGATCCGTGCTCCAGCGAAAGCACTCGTACTAGATCCATCAAAATATAGTTTCCACGGAGTTAAGGATATGTGGGATAGTTCTAACTCTTTAAGCTCTGGAATATCCACCATTGAATGATGTGCTAAAAATTGGTCATTGCTTGGCCTTTTACTGCCTTCGGCGAAACATGTTATAGTGAAAACTCTGACAGTGCGAGAATCTACTTTTCAATCCGTCCTCTAAGTATAGGTCGGGATAACATGTATCATACCAAATCTGGCTGAGCGATGACACACGTGGTGAAGGATAACATGTAATATCTTAAATTGCAACTAGAAAAGTATAGAGTGAGGCACAACTTCTCCATTGGTATATACCAGCTTGCACAGTCCGTTAGCATTCTTCTTAGGTAGAAAATTTCTCTCTCTGCCTGAGCCTCATTATCTTGTGCTAACAAGGTTTTAACCGAGAACTCAGTTGCTGAGATATAAAGTTTCAAAGGTTTGTCTGGTTGTGATGGTACCAAGACTGGAGGATTGACTAAGTATTTCTTGATATTATCAAATGCATCTTGGTGGATCGGCTTCCAAACAAACTTTTTCTCTCCCTGTAACTTTAGTAATGGAGCGAAAGACTTTCTCTTTCCTACAGCGTTGGCAATGAATCTTCTTAGGAAGTTAATCTTTCCAAGAAGTTGTTGTAACTCTCGCTTGTTCTTTGATAGTGATGCTTTAATTACAGCTTCCTTCTTATCATCCGGGACTTCTATGCCTCGCTGTGTACTAGGAATCCTAAGAAATCCCCGCTTGTATCTCAAACACACACTTGGCAGGATTCATCATTAGCTAATGCTGCCTCATTCGTTTGAATGCATGCTTTAGGTCCTCAACATGATCAGACCTCTTTCTAGATTTAACCACTATATCATCAATGTATACTTCCATGGTGTTGCCTGAAAAATCATGGAAGATGTAGTGCATGACTCGCTGATATGTGATTCCTGTGTTCTTCAGCCGAAATGGCATATTGACATACTCAAATACCCCTAGTACTCTCGGGAATAAAAATAAAGTTTTGTGTCGGTCTACATCAGCAACTGGGATCTGATGATAGTCCACTGTACCATCCATGAAGGATAGCATCTCATGTCTTGCCACTGAATCCAATAATAGGTTTTCCACTGGCATAGTGCACGCGTCTTTAGAAGTAGCATGGTTCAAATCCCTGTAGTCAACACAGACTCGTATCTTGCAATTATTCTTTCATACTGAAACTATGTTGGATATCCACTCTGTGTATTTAGCCACTTGGATGACCCCAGACCTCAGCATCTTCTCTATTTCTTCTTTTAAATGTGTCGTTGTTTCTACGTTCATCCTCTGCATCTACTGCTGAACTGGTTTTTCCCCTTCCATGATAGGTAATTTGTGTACTACTAATTCAGGAAAAAGTCTTAACATATCCTCAAACTTTTTTACAAAGCAATCTTTATATTCCAGTAATAACTCAATAAGCCTCTTTCTTTCCACATGCTCCAAAAAGGTACTAATGGCCACTTCCATTGGCTCATTCGTTGTTCCCAGGTTAATCTTCTTGGTGGGATCTTTTACTTTAGGTGGAGTATCATCTAAACCTGTTGGAGCTAGCTGGATGATTCCTTCCTCTTCATTGATTCCTTGTTGTACGTCTTCATATATGCATTCTGCTGATGTAACTGTGGGCAGACAATCATAGGCCTGCTTCTCTATTATATATGTTTGCAACTTTTCGCATAGAGAAGTGCAAGCCTCTGCTTCTGACTCCTTGGAAGTTCGTATTATCATTCATGGCTGGGAGAGGTTAGCTCAAGGAAACACGGACGTGCCTTATCATCTTTTGCTTACACTATTCCCCATTGAGCTAGCTCAGAGGCTGTTATGCCAACCAGTCGGCCTTTATTATCAACGCCATATACCTCCAATGGTCTCAATGTTCCATTGTAGTAATTGGCATCCAAAGCATTCGCAGAGACGGAATATAATCTTGGATTCGCAGTGATGACATGTGATTCCTCAATCTCCATATTCCAAAGCAAAAGCTGTTGATGAAGCGATGAAGGGACGTAGTAACTCCTGTGGATCCAGTCTCTTCCTAGAATCTCACTGTAAGGTGCATTGCAATCTAGCACAAAGAAATTATGAGTAACTTCTGTCAGACCAACTTTGACTTTTATGAATAATAACCTAAGGCTCCGCGAGACTGTCCCTGCAAAATTCCTAATGGTCATGGACGTAGCCTGTATGGAGGACCTAGAAATACCAAGCAAAGTCATTGTCCGCGTAGTCAAAATGTTCACTGCTGCTCTTGTGCCCACCATGATTTTGTTGAGCTGGATGCCCCCCATATTCGCTGTAACGTATAGTGGTCTCATGTGTGAAGTCATGGTCACAGTAGGTTTGGAGAACGTCATATGCAATTTTCGCAACACTGGCTCTTTTGCTTGAACCTCCTCATCCTCTTTCTCATGTTTTGCGAGGATGACTCTCTTCACTGCTTCGCTTAGCGAAACCACTTGTTTGGATTCTACTGGCTTTGTGAACCGCACTAGTAATACATACACCATTCCAACATGCATGTCCATTACGTCATCTTCTTCATAATCCACCAGCTGTTCATCGTTGTTGTCCTCTGCTACCTCATTCGTGGTTGTTGCGCTTGCTGCACATTCTGGCTCCACTGCTATGATAGGCTCTTGAACCTCAGATTTAGGTTCTTCAGACTTCTTATTGGGTAATACCCCTATATCTTTCTTGGGTTCAATATTTGAATCGAGGATTTTCTTTTTCTGTTCCTTAATGAGCAAGGGCTTGGAACACCATCTAAGCATTGGCTTCTTGCTAGCTTCAACTACTATCTCGGTCTTCTTTTGAATTCACTTCAAGGATGACGTTCATACTGGTATTTCCTCCATCTCGATTCCTTTTCTTTGTCTTTTTGGCATTCGCTGCCTTTCAGAAATTGCTTCAGTCTCACTGATTCTGGAGAAAACACTTGGATGAGTCGTTCTGCCCTTTGGTCTGTCAAAAGTGATTACCAGGTTAGCTGAAAGTCTGTTCATTCTCCTTTTAATCTATTTAGGAGATTCCACCAACTGGTCTGACTTTATTAGTCCTTTGTCCAAAGCTTCCAAAGTCTTTTTTGCTGAGTCAATCTGTCTCTACAGCTTTCTCTTCCTTGTAGGAGTAATTTCCATGGTTTTTCCTCCTGCCTTCATGTACTAGACATCCTCTTTGATGATGGACCTGCTTGCAGGTGGGATGTAAGGTTTGAAGGCCTCCTTGGAGACTCGATGTACACCTTTGGTTAACTCAGACTTCTTTTCTTCTCTCCGTAACCTTTTTTTATAAATTTGAGTCTTTTGGAGCTCCCTTTATTACCTTTGGGCTGGATTGTTGAAAAAAACTAATCTGTGGACCTGCTCGCACAACCTCTATAAACTCATCATAAGTCATCTTTAATCCACACTCTTCCTTGCATCGTATGCAAAGGACAACGAGAGTTGCTTCAGCGATGACCTCTTTCTGTTTCCCCTTTAGGTCTTCTACCTTTTTGTTGCCAGATGCAGCTGCTTCGATAGTACCCCTAAGGTCCAGAGTTTGCTTTCTTGCTCCCCTCCCCCCTCCATGACACCTCCAAGGTTCCTACCATGAACGATTGAGTGTTGAAATCCTCCTCGTATGCATCTGACACTACAATTTTTCCTTCATCAATCCATTGTTGGATCTGCTTTTGAAGTTCTTGGCATTGATATGTGTCATTTGTCAAATCATGGTGGAATCTACAGTATGAGCTGCTAGTTACCCCTCTCCTGTCAGGTGCTCGGCCGAAAGGTACTGCTGATTCCTCACGTATGAGGTTGTCTAAGATTTCTTCCGCTTTGTCACCGCAGAAGGTATTCGTAGTGCTTGATTGGAACAACTCAATGGTGCTTATTGAATTTTCAGCAAACGGCTGATGATCTAGTAAGGCAATCTGGGGTAGTGCATTTGTTGCGATTCTTCCCTCATTGATCCACATTTGGATCTGGTCTTTCAACTTCACATAATCCTTAGTTGTGTGGTTGTTCCACATGTTATGAAACTTATAATATTTCTTACCCTTTAGCTGCTCTGCTATTGGGTATGCACCAAAATCTGTCTTGGATGATTTTCTTATCTAACAAGTCATCCAGGATTTCGTATGCTGCATTCGCATCATAAGTATATGATTCAAATTCTAGTGGTGAATGTGCTTGTTAATACTCGCACTGGTCCCTTGGTAGGCGTTACCTTCTTGGACTTGACTGGATACTTGGCTGCTAACTCTACTCCAGGCATTGTTGTATCTTCATCTTCAGACTCATCAGATTCCTCTTCTAGGTAAGTCGCAGCGACTGTCTTATGTCATTCTCCATGATACGGAGCCTTTGCATGATAGGTACCTCTAGACGCATTGTGTCTATTGTCGGCCTCTTGGTACGCTGCATGAGTTTGAGCTACTGTATCTATGAGTGTATTCAAGGAAGTAAAATTCATGTCTACATACTTGGTATGCAATCGTTCTTCCAAGCCCCCTACTGCGATATCCACCAACTCCTCTATAGTGCATGAAGTTTTTCTCTTGGTGTATGCCATTCTAAACCTGTGTAGGTACGCCACTGGGGATTCGCTAGGCATCTGAGCCATTTGGCATAGCTTTCCTAACTTAACTGTAGGTTCTGCTCCACTGAAATGCTCAGTGAATAATCTTTCCATCATAGCCCAATTGAGCACTAAAGCCTGTGGTAAACTAGTGTACTAATGTAATGCAGCTCCTGACAATGAAGATGCGAATACCCTAAGCTTGAATTCACTAAGAGTTCTCCACGGGCCACATTGAGCTTTGAATTGCGTCATGTGGGTGGCGGCTGACTATGATCCTTCCCCGCTGAACTGAGTAAAGGAAATAGATCGATAACCCTTTGGCCACTTCCAATCACGTGGTGGCGGACCCAAAGGATCACTGTATGTATCGGCCACTTTGGCTATAACTCTGTGCAATTATTATATTGATCCGTTCTTCTAGTTCAAGCTCTGGTAGCGGAAGAGGAGGCTCTGGATGCTAAAATTCTTCTTCATCCTTTGGCTCTTCATCCTCCCTTCGCTCTTCTTCACGGTTATGTATAACTGGCATAATGTTCAACCTTATTGTTATAGCATTTAAGCTCTCAGTCATTATTTATGTTAGAGCATTGATCGAGTTTGATAGACTATCAAACTTTGTGCTATATAATTGTTGTTCCCCTTGCATGGAAGCTGTAACACCTCAATTTGCACCTCATCAAATCGAGCACATTATAGTGCCGCGTGTCCCTAAAACTCAAGCTAATATTCTTAACTCAAGTCCTAAGAACCCGCAAGGCAAAATTAGAATGAAAAACTTATCTATAAAGTAGATAAGAAAAATAACTTGCATAAGCATCTATTGAATATGAGGTGAAAGCGAGAAAACCAAAAAGTGAAATATTTTAGAAACAAATACAAGTCCCGTAAAAATTAACAAATAGTAGTCTGGTTCAAAGACAGATATGAATGATTGATAGGAGTAGCATTTCACAATAGGCTAACAAGAGAAGAACTTTACAAACAAACTATACTCAATAAACAAATCAAGCTGGAATAAATTAAACGAGTAGACCTGTCACGCGGATCTAACTCAGCCAATGACATGTCGTACGAGATACAAGAAAAGTGAAGCCACACCAACATCATGCAATTGTCCCGTCTTCGTACACAGTACCTGCATCCAAAACTGTTGTAGAGGTGAGCTTTCGTCCTCGCTGCTCAATAGGGCTGTACTCAGCTAGGTGTGAAAACAAATGAAGTCTATAGGTGCTAGCAAGTAAATGAAAAATCATGTATATGATAAATGCTCAAAGCCACAAACTGTAGTAGGAAATAAAATCATAAGAGGACCCATAGAGAAAACTCAAACCTGATGACTGGTCTCTAAATCAACTACCACCTTACCACGATTAATATTGTCTACTTGGCAAGGTGTAGCAAGAGCATCCTCTTACGCCGTATCGCCTAGAAGCAGTGCCACACCTCAGATGATGTCAGACACTCTTCCGTCCATATAGCCCCTCCGGAGGTTTAGGGGATCGAACCCCAGGGAAGTCGCTATGCTCCTCTCACTCTCAAGTCATCAAATAGAACTCATATGCAATGAAAATATTGTAATCATGCTACAAGAGAATACGTTTCTTTCATAAAATCACTAACTGAGGCAAGTTCAGAGTCCCCTACCTAGAACATCATCACTTTGACATTCACACGCTTTCCTAGGCCAACACCACCATCGTTCACGCCTCGGGTAACTGAAGTCTTAGTCTGAAATACTCAATGTCATTAACACTTCAAATCAAAGATATAAATTCACCAAAGGTTCTCACTAATCAAGATTTCCGAAAATAACCAACTTAATCTTCAAAACCACAACACGTCCAAATTACTAAAGACACCCATTTAACTTCACATAAACAATAGTCCATCTCTATATAAATTTCAATGATAAACTCAAAATCCAACCATCATCACTCTAACTAGTTCTGAAACAGGTTAATTTACCAACATGCTAAACAATGGACAACTCCAAATCCAATTAACATCACTTAAATGGTTTTGACAACAAGTATATAACCTATTGTCAACATATGCTTAATCATAAATAATTTCATCAAGTAAACAAAATAGAGCTTCTAAAACTTGGTTATAGCATAATCCAACATCGAAATAGACGGAGAAATTCCATGAATGTCGCCATACACAATGAACACCCACGATGACTAATAACATCGAAAAACTAAAAATCATCAATCTTGATCAAATTTAACAACCCAATATATCAATTAATCACTGCTAATCAAGTCTCAGATGCAAATGTATCAAAACACATACCATGAAGAGGATATCAACTTCTATTCCTTGCTTCCCTTGCATGTATGATCGGAGACCAAAATGATTCCAACATCGATGAACTACAAGTCTCAATTACTCCATCCCAATTGAAACAACATCACCAACACCCAAATGAAGAGGATTTGATAGAAGGAATTGACATGCAACACGAATTAGAATCCATTTGATGCTAAACTGAAAATCAGGAAACTGTGATGAGCAGTGGCTACGTTTACCTTGATCTGGAATGACTCCACCGTTGGATCATCACAAAATTTTGATATGATAATGAAAACACAATTTTGATAAAATTTCATGAAGAACTCAATGGAAAAAGTAAATTTTAATATTTCAATTCGGGCCCTGGAATGCATCTGATGGGAATAGTGTAAAGGACGAAAAACAGTAACTATGTTCACTCTGGTGCATTAGCTTATCAAGGTTCTTTGTTCTTTGTCCTGCCTTTTGAATACATTAGCTTATCATTGTGGGAAGTTCAAATGTTGAAGAGTTTGTTATGTGTGATGTTTCAGATGAGGTTAGGATCTGCTTTTGGTGCATTTTTGGATCCGGTAACTGATAAGGTATTGTCTTGTTTTATCAAGTAACAGTTTGTATGTCAACTAGTTGGAATGAAGAGAGTGCAGTGGTTATTACTACTATTATTTTAAAGCTTTTCTACTAATCTGAAGTTACTGTTGGTTGTGTCAAATGCAGCATTGTAGCAGCGACTCTGGTTTTATTGTGCTCCAGGCCTAATGATATTACTGTATTTGGGCAAGTGCCATGGCTATTGGTTGTTCCTTCTATTGCCATAATAGGTAGAGGTATTATATGATTTTGCTTGTCTACTGTATTTCCTTAGTTTTTGAGTTAAGTTACTCGGGGCATGTTTCCTTGCATTACTTTTTGATTGTTATGACCGATTACCCTAAATTGATACTCAGTTTACCTTCAACTTCAATATGGATGTAAACTGAATATAAGTTGAAGGTAAACTGAGTATCAATTTAGGATAAGTTGAGTATTAGTTTAGAGTCAACTGATACTCAATTGAAGAGAAATTGAGTATCAGTTTAGGATAAACCGAGTATCAATTTAGTGTTAACTGAGTATCAATTTAGAGGTTTGTTTCACTGGTATAATATAGGGCACGATCAATAAGATGCGAGGGTTGTGATATTTTGTATATGGATGTAATTAGAAACGTCTGCAACCAGTCCTTTTTATCAAGTCTGTGACTCTGAGTTACATGTGGCGTGGTAGTCTTGCATGGATTTCGACATTGTTCTTGAAACTCTGTTTGACCAAGTCTTTGGGTGAAATCAGTGCCACCCTTCCCTCCACTTTTCATGACTTCCCTACTCTTACCTGTAGTCTTACGTATTCCTCTTCACTTGAGGCCATTGTTAATCAATTTTATCTTCTTTTCAGATAACCATGTCTGCAGTTAGAGAATGGGCTGCTTCTCAGAACACTAAGCTTTTAGAGGTTTGTTTCAATCCCTCATGCCACCTCTAAATAAATAAGTATCTCCTACATTTAATATATTGCAAAACAGGCTTGCTCGTGTTTGCCAACCTCAGTGTGGGAAGGAGTGGGCAAGCATCATCCATTTTCTATGCAGCAAATGATATTGCTTGTTCACCAGCTCAATCTTTGTGCTGGAATTTATTGTCTCCATCGATTGGTTTGCGATATTAGAATTTGTCGGGGTGTTTCAGAAGTATTAGTGGAAAGACATGTATCAGGCTGTCTTAATCGGCTGCCGCCGAAGCAGTCAAGCACAACTAACGCATGTGCATAAACAAAATATGTTTGTGTTGCAGAAGAAGAAGAAGGTAGTTACTCTTCTCATTGATAGAATGCCTTAAATATAGGCTGATACAATCTGTTACAATAACTCTCCGGACATAATAGAGATTCTCTGTATCTATCTAATTAATATCCGTATCTAACTAGAACAAGACATACACCGGGATAAATGAAGAATAAATCTCATTAAACACTTCTCCTTGTGTCGATAGTCATAAGAATGATGCACTACTTGTTGTCTTATTAAAAACCTCGTCAAGCAAATAAAAATCTCATGGGTAAAACAAAAGTTTGGTTCAAGGGAAAAAGAGTACAACGAATCAACTAAAGCTACTACATACGACGTAGACTCCTCCTGATGTCTACAAAAATGTAATTCCTCCTGACTGTAAACTTAGTCATGAAGTTCAGAGAACTTGCGCCTACTGATGCATCTCACATGTTTCACAAATATAGATTTAGGTAGTGACTTGTAAACAAGTCTGCAACATTACCACCAAAACCAAACCGGTTCACATGGGTAATCAAGAACTGTTGATATGGCTGATTATCAAAATACTTTGGCGAAAAGAACTAAGTATGACACCTTTAATGGAACTCTACTTCATTGATTCAATGCAAAATGCATTATCCTCAATGATGCAAGTTGGTGTTGTCATAGTAGATAATAATTCACTAGACCCTCGAATGTGGTGTATTATTGTTTTATACTAGACACATTCATCAACAGTTTTATAGAAAACTTTAATCTTTAGAATAATTCGAGGTAATAGCAACAATTGTTTACGTAGTTGTTTTCCAAGAACTGCCATGTTTCCCAAGGTTAATAATCGGTATGGAAACATCCTGTATATGAGTCAGAGAAGTACTCAATATCAGCAAATTCGACCAACATATCAACTAGTGTCTCGGAATAGGGGATAGCATGAAAATTGCTCGAAGCAGGGCAATATTTCGACTGGTCGAGAGAATCCCTCGACGGGTCGAGGGAGACACTGGTTGATCCAGGATGCAGAATTCGACCAGTCGAAGCAAAGGCTCGACGAGTCGAAAATCCCAGACTGCGTTTTAACATTCTTTTTTCCGAGAATTTTATGCTTCTCTCTGTATTCTTTGTAAGGGAAGAATATACCCAAGTCAATGGATCACTTCAAGTACCTGAAGATTTGTTTTACTCCATTCAAATGACTTTGCGTTGGCCCATATTGAGAATGCTATGTCTGGATGTATGTACTGAGCTAAATTCAACTAAGCTCTAATCGCACTAAGATATAGAATCTCAGTTCCAAAATTTTCTCATCATCTTCTTTTCAAATGAAATAGATCCTTTTGGTTTTCATAGTGCAAACAACCATTAGTGTACTAATAGAGTCTGCTTTGTTCATAGCTTGATTAAACATAAGTAAACTGACGAATAAGAATTCAATCAACTCGATGTATCGTCTCTAAACTAAGACTTAATCGAGTCCTACCAAAGTCTATCATCTCAAATATAGATTTTAAGTAGCTAACCGCCTCATTGATCTCATTAAGAGTTCCGATGATGTTCATATCATCAACATAGATTGTTACTATAGCAAAACCTGAACGTGTTCTTTTAATGAACACGCAAGGGTATAAGTCATGATTCTTATATCCATTCTCAATCGAGTAGTCACTAAGACGTGTATACCACATCCAACTAAATTATTTCAATCTATATAGTGAACGTCTCATTCTAATCACATGAGCGCGCCGTGGTTTAGAGTTACTTGAATTTGGTATAACCATGTCATTCGGCACTGTCATGTATATCTCTGAATTAAGATCCCCAACGAGATATACAGTAACCACATTTATAAGCTGCATGCTCAATATTTTGGACATTACCAAACTGATAAGGTAGCGGAAAGTAATGATGTTCATGACCAGAGAATATATCTCCTCATAATCAATACTAGGTCATTGAGAGAATCCTTACGTCACAAGTTCTTCTCATATTGCTTCCAAACAAGACTCATTTGTGTCTAACCGGCATACTATTCGATGGTCATATGACTATCATATCAAAACTTGTTATTTGTAAGAGAGTCTAGTTCAACCTAGATTGCAACTTTTCATGTCGATCAATTTGCTCTACATTAACCGTTGATAATCTGCAACAGAGCAATGCTCCACTTCATCGTCATTAATTACTGAGCGACGGAATAAGTAAACACATCATCAACGAACATAGAAGAACTATCCATAATGACGTTATCATTTGTTTAATTTGCTAAGATTTCTTTGTTTACTGACATCGTCATTGACCCTGAGGCGTCCCCCAGTATATGTCAATGTCGACTTTTAGACACAATTGCAGTCAGAAACAATCTTATGTGTTGATGATGAACGGTTGTGCCTTGATGGTTTGCCTTTTCACCGGCAACTCATCAGTGGATTTTGATCGACGCTATACCCCCACTATGAGTAGGAGAAAACACTACCTTGCCTGAGTTACGTTTAACTTGCCTAATATCAGAGACTTTCAACATTGCAGGATTTGCAACATGTATAAACGATCTCGTCACTCTTATGATATCAGTAAAGAAGTCAGACAATGAATTTGCTACTTTCTGAAAATCAAGAATACATTGCATTTCAATCTCAAACTGAGATGTGCGAGAATCATGATGAGACATAGTGGAGATATACCACGTCAATTTAAATGTTAATCTAGAATGAAACCATTCATATCTCCCCTTAACGGCGGGAAGTATGTCTCATCATACTGACTATTTGCAAAACTAGCAGTAAAGAGATCTTCTGTCCAAGGTTCATAATAGCGGACAATCGTTGGAGAACTAACATAGATGCTGAATTGACATTGATGACCCATTTTCATATGTAGTGGAAGCGTAGTAGGCACATGTATCGCGCAACCAGAATTGTGTAGATGTGAGATATCATGCTCATATCCAGCTACCAACTGGTATATACAAAATGGTTGGAGGTTTTATGGGTATCAAATGAATAAGCATAGCTGCATATAGCATTGTATATCTCTAAGCAGATAACGGTAAATTAACATACATTATCATAGTTCTTGCCACAAGCTTGAACCGCTTGATTTGTGCCTCTGCTTAACTCGTTCTTATGAAAGAACATGGGGAATCGGGATATTCAACAACAATCTCAATCAATATGCAATAATCAACAAAGTATTTCGATGTAAACTTTCCTATATTTAACTAATCTGAATGATCAGATTGAATTGTCCGGGCAGTGAGCCCAAAGCGTAATAATATGTGCTAGGAGTTTTGAAATGCAGCGTAGCATGTGGATAGCAAAGATGTGTGACTGATGCATCGATGTAGCAATCAAAACCATAGATAAATAGTCCGCATATTGGTTTGATTTATCCACAAATAGATTCTTGGAATCTATAGAAAAAGAAAGATGTGTCTTCAATAAAAGATTGTCATGCATGTAAGCAACATTACAACATTACAGACATAATCAAGCTTTGCAAAACGAGCAATGTGCATAAAAGATTACAACATATGAATCTTGTGGGATAACACACAACGCCTCAGCAGTATTTTGCCGCGATGGTGCTGCACTCGTCTTGGAGACCGAGCTTAAACCAAGTGGAGTAATTTCAGTTCTCCCATCTAAACCAATGGTTTCAAATATTCTCACATACTTCTTTTCTCTTAAGAACAGATGATAATGAGAATTTCTCAATAGGTTGATAATCAAAGTGCAAAAGCTTATATGAGGCTAAGTCACGCATAGTAATATAAGTGATTGCATTGGATTTAATGATCCAAACCGTAGTAAGATATAAACAACTACAATGTCTCATAAACTTCTCCAGATTGCGTTGTTGGCAACATTCTTCGGAGATTAGACACAAAACTTTCTTCCATTCTCACAATGTTATGTCTAAGTGAGAAACATTGACACAAAAGTTTTCAAATTTGAGAAAATGTTCGAATAGTAACACTCAATCTCGCCATCATATATCAACAAAACAATGTCGATCAAACAGTCTTTGAATCCAAGACATGACGAATACTTTAAGTGAATACTTAAAGATTTCAAAAGGATTTAACCATTGTTGAGTGTTGATATGTTATTTTAATACCTAAATATAACTTATGTACAACAACATCATATCGATCAAGAAGACTGTTGTATTTTGAGTTCAATAGTATGGCATAAACGGATGTAACACCACATCTGGTGCTAAAATTCAGGTTGGTCGATTTAGACCAACAATTTTCCAACAGAAAATTTTGAATTTTTATTCAATATTTTCCAATAAAACTGATGTATAAACAACATCATAAGCCAATGAAACTGATGAAAAACTCATCTAAAAACATCACATCCGGGTTGCATTTTCGATGGGTAGAAGAAAGACCTCGACGGGTCGAAAATAAACCCAAAATAACTTGTGATTTTCCGATACCAGAAATTCGATCGATCGAGAAAATTTTTGACGAGTCGAATTTGGACTAATTTCGGGACAGAAGCATGACTTCGATGGGTTGAAAATTGCATAGTGCAATTTTTCGACGGGTCGAATTTGCTCTGTGAACTGCTTCAAGTTGTTTTTCAATTTATTTTTTTCTTTTTCAAAAGGTATCTTGGCTTTTTGCCATATATATGTAAAACATCAAACCATGCATAAGATTGTATGAAATAGAATATTCTCAACACTTTCATATACCGAAAAATAGAGAATTATTCATTATACTGCCAACAAATAACAGTTACATCATGGATGTTCTTATTCCAAAAACGACTTAAAGCAAAGTCTCAAAACATGACTAAGGCCAAGTCAACAAAACTTGATTACATAGCAAATGCACGAGCCTAATACATAGACTATGCAAAAACAGCAGTCACTGGACTTGCTTTTGTATTGTCTGCTATTATAAGATTTGCTTCACCACAATCTTCTATCTCATAAACTTCAGTGAAGTTAAGTCTCATGTGTCAAATATTTCTTGCACTTCTTGTAGGTATGTTGAAGGTTCTTTGGTGCACAACATTGTTTGTGCATGTGCTTGATAAAACCACCTATATAACAAGATGACAAACTCTAATTAGAAGTAGAATAGAAAGAATTCAATCCATTCCTAAAAACCAGAGTTGGGAGGATTCTTATTGGAGTAATGGCTATTGTCATAGTGAGTCCAAGTCAAGTTTCGACTATATTCTCTACCACGAACATTGTCATGTCCTCCTCTTCCACCATGGTTATTATAAGGCTCAGAACGACTGTTCTTTTTTATCCTTAAGTGTCTTCCCACCAATAAGGTAGAAAATGTATTAATAGACTTCTCGATCTTAACTTGATCAGTCTTTATAATGCCACAAATGCTCTATTCTGATTGAAACTTTAACATTGCTTGATTAAAAGTATAAATATTTAGATAATCCAATAACCTGATGACATCTCATCCTTTTCGCAGTTCATAAAATTGTGCATGATGCATATTGTTGAATTTGGTTTGTAAAGTCACCCACAAAATTGTGGGGTCATTCTTGTACAAATACTGTTTCTTTAGAACTGGATGTATATGATGCCTCAAAAACATGAGGGTTTGAGCTTTGCGAACTAGAGTTAGTGGCTTAGTACCAGGTGGTAGTAGTGGTTGGATTGTAACCGTCAGATTCATACCGAGAAGTGTATATGAAACATTTGACATTCAATGATGGTATTCTGCTCCTTGGAGATCAAGGATATCAAATCCAGGCCTTATCGGCTCAATTAATGTCACCTACAAGAGAGACACGAGATCTTGATTAATATCGATCGAAAGCTACGATCACTAATAACAAGTTTCAATGAATAAGAACCTGATCTATGATATATAGTCACAAAAATCGATAATAAACGGTGGCAAAAATCACACCCAGCGACTGTGACTAATTGTCACATAACATCGATTTTCAACTGTGCCTAACTGTCACACGATTATAACCCCGCTCTGTTGATGAATGTCAACGTAGAGGAACAAGATGTTTTATTAGAAACGATTGAGGACTACGATCACAAAATTTTCAGGTTTCCATTGAATAAAAATGTGATCTATGATGCATGGTCACAAAATCGATTATAAAACGGTGGTAAAAACCACACCCAACGACCGTGACCAATTGTCACATAGAATCGATTTTCCTTTTCTTTTCTTTTCCAAACTGTGATTCCCCTAGGACTGTCACTTATACTTTATGGATATAGGTCCATAGGAACTAGGGTAAAACATGTAATAAAACAACTCATATTATAATTTCAATAATCCTAAATCTAGGGTTTTGCGGTAAGTAAGTTTGGTCCTAGATTTATAGAAGAAGGGTTTAGAAAAATTGACCTCGAGGGTGTTATGCTCGATATGAAAACTCCGCTGTGAAAGAAGTTTGAAGAGAGGAAGTGCATCCACGAAACTTTTAGCAAAAGAAGGATTTCTTCTTCTTTTCTTCTTTTCGGGTAGACTGACATTCGTGCACTCAAATGGCTATAATTGTCTCCAAACACCTCCGAATTAAGATGTTCCGGTGGTTCTGGAAACTAGACATCTGGAGATTTCTATGCATATGAAAATCGCCCTCTGGTTCGTCCTGAAATGCTCGAAATCTTCTGTTGAAGTTGGCTGAACTGCATAGGTTCAATTTCGGCTGAAGAAGAAGAAAAAGGCCAACGATGGTCGACGGTGGTGTGAGCTACCGGCGGCAGCGGTGGTGATTTGACTTTTTCGATTCTATGGTTTCTTTCTTATCTGTGGTGTTTGCTATCAACTCTGGGAGTCGTGTTGATAACGTGTTGCAAGAGAAAGTAGAATAGACAGAAAGTAGTTAATCCTCTCATTGATAGAAAACCTTAAATATAGGCTGATACAATCTGTTACAATAACTATCTCGACATAACAGAGATTCTCTCTATCTATCTAATTAATATCCATATCTAACTAGAACAAGACACACACCGAAATTAATGGAGAATAAATCTCCTTAAACAATTTGTAATAAAAGAAGTGATGTCTTTCTTCTAACATTGTATGATGGCTTGTAACTTTTACTTTGTTAAATTTTTCCATACAAATCATTATTATCGAATTTCATGTTGTAGTTGTGAACTTTAAGGTTATAGACATTAAAATGAGTATCAGTTGAAGGTAAACGAGTATCAGTTTAGGGTCAAATCTCTTTGAGGATAAGCTGAGTATCAGTTTAGAGTCAATTGAGTATCAATTTTGTGTCAATTGGGTATCAGTTTAGGCTCAATTGATACACAGTTTAAAGAAAACAATCAATGGTCAAAGTCAACGATCAAAGTAACCGAAATCTGGTCATCGGTTGTCGGAATCCGGCCAAAGTTATTAGAATCTAATGATCGGTTAACACCACTGAAGTCAAGTCAATGATGAATGAAGAAGTTATGAGAGAGTAATAATATTGGGTAATTCATTAATTAAATTGAGGTTAGACTGACATTTTTATCTAATTAATTAATTAGTGAAAATTTTTAATCTTTTGACTGACGGATGAGAATTAAAAAATTTATTCTTAGATTTTGAAAAAAATCCAACACACAAATTAAGAAGTGTGATTTGACAACCTTATCGAAAAGTCGCTGCGCCACTATGCGTGGATTGCAGATGTGGTACTAGAGTAGAGAACTAAGTCATTACATGACCCTAGTAGTCGAAACTCCCTATTGGAATGCGAGTCTCCTGAATCTTGGGAACTCGTCCGTAGTGCCGAGCGTGTTGACGAAAGTACGAACCGTTGGTGTTTTCTTTTCACTGTGGAAGCAGTGAAGCACAGATAGCGACCAATGAACTCATGGTTGGGTAGAAGAGTGTAACAGCTCTTTGAAACACATCTGCATTGGAAGACAACTTTCGTAGGAAGTCGAGAGATGATTTCAGACAATACCTGCTTAGGGATATTATCATTGTTGGTAGACGTGTTCTTATTCGTTATGTGTTGAACTGTCGATAATTAATGTGATTATACGGTAGCGTTATATATAGAGAATATGACGTAGATTATGTATAGGATGTTGCTTCCTTATCTATTGCAAAGTAGATTTCCATTCTTTAGTGGGATCGAAGTTTGTCTCTATAGTTCTCATGAAAATATGAGTTATTATCAATGAAATGTTCTTAAATACTTAAACAGATGAAACTTTTGCTCTCAATTTACATACATGACATAGATAGTCCGAAGTGACATTATTTTTGTACAAGGACTTACTATCATCCTACTGAACTTGAGGATGCCCGAAGTTGAACCTAGTTTCCTTAGAAAGTTTGAAGAGTGGTATTTGGGGCTTCAAAGAAGTCGTACTAGAGATGGAGATCACTCCTATCAGCCCAATGCCACGGGCCCAAGCTAACAACACTTAGATTTTAGTCTTTTTTACCTCTCAAATAAATATTTTATTTATTTTATCATAGAAATGAGATACTCGAAAGCAAACGTAAATATGAGAATAGTTACAACACATAGTAAGAAAACATTTTACAAAAGCACAACGAGAAATCTCACATCATAAATTCAATAACATGAAATGATCATCGATTAATGAAGAATCAATCTAAAAATAGGCTAAAATCATCATATCAATCTATCATCTTTGTCGCATGTAATGTATTAGGAGATCGATAATTCTCATCCCTTTTCCCTCGATTTTTAAATAGGAACCGATATTGATTTACAAAAAAATAAAATAGAGCACACTATAACTGAAAATAAAATAAGCCGGTCTGAGTTGGCTGAGGAAAAAAAATTACAAAAGAAAATGAACCCGGTCAGACATACAAATACTAAAGAAGAGTTTTTGGGTCCTCTTTTCTCATCAAAGAGCATTTTCAATAGTTCATGTAAAATTTCTCTATTATAGAAGACGGAAACACAAAAATTTTAAAATTAAATCACCTCAACTCCAACAGCTCTTGTATTCTATTCTTTATAATTAAGTGTGTGTGTGAAATTAATAACTCTTATAAATATTATATAAGAAAAAGTGAAATTTTTTTTTTGTTTTTTTAAGAGAAGAGAGTAATATTTAATAGGCAAGCATTAAATTTATGAAATTTTAGAATAGTTTATAAGTTTTGAGAATTATATAGATATAAAAGTAAAATAAAATAAAAATTTTATTTTCTATAGACGGTTTACGAGCTCGACGTTGGAGATGGCCTAAATATATGCAAGTGTACGCTGAATGATTAAGCCCATCCACCACACTCTTCTCTACTCTCAAACCAGAACGACTCTCTCTCTCTCTCTCTCAATCAAAGTCTTCGCTTTGAACCAGACGGCCCTCCTATTTCACCTTCACAGTTCACACCACCACAACAACAAGACCCCTCATCGAATCTAATCGCTAATCCACAGCTCAACACCAAGGTAAGTCACAATCTATCTCAATTCTTACTTCCCCAGCTTCAAAGTTTAAACCTTTGCTGCCCCTTTTTTGTTTTTTTTTTTTCAATTCAAAATCCCTAAATAGTTCTTAGTTTTCCATTCTGCTTAGCTTTAGAAACAGTTGTTGATGTAATTCATGATCAGGGTCAGTGTAAAAATCGGTGCTTTTTGCTTCATATGTAAATATGTAATTTGCATTGTGTGTGTGAGAGTGTCTTGATTGGGGTATGGTGCTGTGAAAACTTATGTATTGACAATTTGAAATGAACCCAGCAATGTCAGTAGCCTAGTATAGTGTTTGGTTCCATTGGGTCTTCTTATGTTGTCTTCATTTTAAATATAGCTGACATTTGGAAATGTTGCATTTCAGGAATTGATTTACGGTGAAGGAGGAGCCTTGGTGAGGAAAGAGTAGTGATTTGTGTTTGGGAATTGTCTGTTTTGAATTCTTTGGTATTTATTGGAGAGGTGTAGAGATGGGTTCTCTTTGCTGTTGTCCATGTGGTGATGAATTCGAAGAATATACTCTTCCGAGCAATTCAGTGTATAGGCATTGTGCGTGCCTTAGATATTTCTTCCACCAGCTATTCAGCGGGATAAGCGTAAGGCCATCATTAACTCGATACTTTTTCTGTTCTTACATTCAGCAACTCATTTCGTTTGAAGTTGGGAATTTTTTGTTGGTCTTTATTGGATGCATTTGGTGACATCAACTGAGGACATTGTAAATGTGGAATATGATTGAACCTGCTTATAAATTTTGTGTGTTAATGGTTTCTATCAATTAAAGTCCTAAAATCATCATATCATTTGCATCTATTGACTAGGAATGAAGTGTTGAATGTTATTGTCATTCGTTAAACTTTTGTTCTTGATTTTTGTTTTTTCAGTTAGTTTTGTGGTATGGATTCACATCAGTTTTGTTTAATGTTTTTGCTTATATGGCCTTGTTCCTTATGTTCGTGCAGTATAATGCACCGTTTCAAAGACTTGATGGACGGTCAGTTCCATCACCCATCCAAGGGGCTACTTCTTCTGTCTCACCTGGAACTGGGACAGCAGTAGGGAATAATTCCTCAAATGATTCTCAGTTCTTGGTGGCTAGGCCAACACCCTTTGATGCTGATCAGAGGTTCTCACGTTTGCAGCGTGATGGCTTGGTGTCTAGGCGTGATAAGTCAATGACACATTTGCAGGAAGAGGCACAACTGAGAAGAAGCACTTCTGCCACAGAGTCCTTGAGTTTGGGGAAGAAACGGAATGGAGTTGACACTGAAGAAGATAGCAAGTTTGGGCAATCAGAGACCTCAGAAAAGGCTCTAGCATCAAAAGTTCCTTATGGACTAACTTACGTGCAGCCATCTTCTGAAGATGATGATGTCTGCCCTACATGTCTTGATGGTAAAAAGTTTTTAAGTCATCAATGTACAATGCTGTGGTTCAAAATATAAAGAGTGGCTTTCATCAATTGGTTGCTGTACTGATAGTATTAAATTTTATGCTTTCAGACTATACCTCTGAAAATCCTAAAATCACAACAAGGTGTTCTCACCATTTCCACCTTGGCTGTATTTATGAATGGCTGGAAAGAAGTGAAAGCTGTCCAATTTGTGGGAAGGTATGTTCTACATTGGAGATAGAGTTTCCTGCCTTTATTCCTTACTGTGTTTTATTTTTGTAATTCTGGAAAAGAATTCTTGGTATAAAAATGAAATTTGACATAAGCTGTAAAAACTGAGCTATTTAGCATTTCCTTAAAATATTTTGGTGGTGTGAAAAGTTCATTCAAGTGTTGAATTTAGAATATACAGTTTATCATACTTTGACACTTAATGTCTGGAATGTCAGGAGATGGAGTTCTGTGAAAGCCCCTAACTTTTAGTGTCTAATTCCAAAGTAATAGAGCAAATATATATGGAGCGGCTACGAGTTTCTGTAAATAAAAGTCGTGTTGTTTATAAGGTTTGCGAACGGAAGCAATTGATCGCTTGTGTCACTAGTTTGTAATACTTTGTTGTGTTTCTTCAGGCTTCATGCTTGAATGCCCCATCTCACTTCTTGTATAGAACTCCACAGATGAATGTGGCACTGTCTTCAACTATTCTGTTTTTGTAAACATAACTGTAATGAAAGAATCTGGATGTCTGACACCAACCTTTCCTTTCTTCTGATAGAAAGATCTAAAGATTATACACCATTTTACGAATACAGCTACCATGCCAAAACAAACAGGGTAGTTCTCTTTTCATGAAGTAATGATATTGCAATCTCCTTACTATAAAGGAGAACGATGAGTGTTTTCACATAAATAGTTCATGTAAATAATTCATGTTTCCTTCTCTGGCTTCAATAATAAGGAGATTCAGTTACAGCTTGTTTCCATGAATCAAATGTGTAATTCTAAGCGCAGTAATTCTTGTTTTCTCTCAGCTTAAGCTTTTCCTTTTAACTATGTGATAGAGATTTCATCTTTTCATCCTTACAAAAGTGCTCTAGTTTGTTAACCACGGATGAGATCTTCTTTCATCTTGGTTACAACTTGCTGCTCTGCTCTGTACTTGTACCTATGTGCCGAATACAGATATATGCCGAAATTGATCACACTCAGAACTGTAAGCAGCCAGTAGAAATAATCAAATCTGCCAGTATTGATATTCTGTGACAGCCAAGATGGCTTCTCTGTGCTTCCTGTGATAGATTTGATGATGCTGTTCAATATACTGGCTACAAAGCATCCTAAACCTCCAGCTACTGCAGCGTAAGCGGATCCAATACTTTTCATTGCATCCGGGGCTTCCTCATACAAGAATTCTAGTAATCCTACTATGCAGAAAACTTCAGCTATGCCAATCAGGCAGTACTGGATCAGCAACCAGAATGCACTCAGGTCAGGCATTGCAGTTAAGAAGTTAGCCTCATACTCGTGCTTTATTGCATAGTTTCTTCGGTACCTCTCAAAAATCGCAGCCCATGCCACGGATAGGATTGAAACTGCAAGACCTATGCCTATCCTCTGGAGCTGAGAAGCACCATGAGGATGACCAGTGATGCGCCGCGACAGAGGGACAAATGTGGAGTAATATAGAGACAGTATGAGGAATATGCTGAGGCCTGGAAAGACTGGCATGCATGTTACAGGGAGCTTAAGGTGACCCATATGGGTATTTAAAGTGTATGCTTGCTGAACAGATAAGGTCAGATACTCAGTCAAGACTACACTCAGCATTATTGTGCAAGCTGGTATTGGAATAAGTCTCAAAAGGATCTTCACTTCCTCTACTTGAGTCACAGTACAAAGCCTCCAAGGACTTGGATCTACACCGTCTTCCTTCAACTGCAGAGCTGCTTTGTCTAAACATCTGTAACACCAAAAATCAGGAGTTAGCTTGGACAGCGAGAAATTAAACCAAGAAGGGCAGTGAAATGCAAAGAGATCGATACCTGAAATTGTTGGTGTGAACTATCTTTCTACTTCCCTTTATGGCAGATTGTTTTCCAGGAACCTCATACAAGCCTATTAACTCACTGCTGGAAAATGCAGCCTTCCTCTTTCTGTATGCAGCCACCAAAACTTGAGCGACACGTGTCAGAGGGCTGCCTCCGGGGAGTCTATGCCGGTACATAGGTGTACCAATGAAGAACACAAAGTTTGATATCCCCATAGCTATTGCCAGTGACCCAAAGGCAAGTCCCCAGCCATTTTCCATTTGGATATACACTACTGCAGTGAAGGCTATAATTGCCCCAACCGTGACAGAAAGATAAAAGAAGTTGAAAAACCTATCCAAATGAGTCTTATAATCTCTACTTGTTTCATCAAACTGATCCGCCCCGAAAGAAGAGACGCACGGCCTAATGCCAGCAGCCCCGAATCCAGTTATATAGAGAGCGCCGTAGAGGCAAAGCATTTGCCATGGTTTTGCTGGCTCACATTTTCCTAGAAGAAGGGCTAGTTGACTACATTGATCTTGGTTTGGTGTCATAATGTCCATTATTGCACACAAGGTTATTCCTGCCAAACCCTTTTTTGAAAACAATGTACAAACTATCAGCTCACTAGTACTCACTGGTTCAAAATTTCATAAACAATTCATATATGACTACTTACAGCAAGATAGATAGTTGTGAATATTGCTATAGTCCAATATCGACCAAGGTATGCATCAGCTAGAAAACCACCGAGAACAGAAGAAGCTTGTGATATCCCCAAGAAATTGTTAACTGCATTTGATGAACTGCTGAAGGGTCTATGCATATTATAGAACATGAAGGCAACCATATTGACCGAGAGACCGAAATAAGCCATTCTCTCCGCCATTTCATTTCCTGGACAGAGCCAACTAGCAACATAAATCCACCACAACATTCACAACATTTTAAACACAACACACAGTACAGGCTAGTGAGTTACCAAATATGAAAAATGCAGCAATCCAGCCACCCGTTTTCGACAGATCAGCTATCGGCTTGCCGTGGATATTAACCGGTGTAGTGCCTCCAGTATAACCCCTGCCGAAAGCTGTGCGCCGATCATCGGATTCTATGAAGTAATAACCAAGCTTCTTCCTCAGAATCGTTTCAGAATTTCCATTCAAACTAGTTGGTGTCTCTACCACTCCTTCAGGGGACTTAATTTCTCCGGTTCCCATTTCTCAACTCCCTCAAATCCAAAATTTTACAACAGTTTAATGATCTGGTCAACAACATGAGCATCAATATAGTTAGATTTTTAAAACAGTACAGAACTATTTACTGAAAACTAGTGAATCATGAATTCAAAGCAGAAGCCATTAATAAAAAGAATACTATAACATACTGAAAGTACTGAACTTTTTACTCCTATATACTCATAAGAATCATACACAGGAAAAATTTGCAGCCTTGGAGCCCCTAGAGCTGAATACAGTAAGGAGGGTACTATGATTCCTTCTTCTGAAAAATCAAAAACTTTAAAAACAGATGAGAAGAAAGAAAGAAAGGAAAAGATTAAATCTTTCTTTCTTGGTAGTTAAACGTTAGTGAGTGATATGATTACAACAACAAAGGAGGTCCAACAGACACGTGAACCAGAATGGGACTAGATCCAGCTGCAATAAATTGTGTGCTAGCTTAGAGTGAGAAATATGAGAAAGAAGCAAAACTACTTAAATCAATGCCCACCAGTGTTGGAGGTTGTATGCACAAAGAGTACAGACAGTAGAACCATATATAAGAATCAATAATAAACGACCAGAGTTATACAAGAGCATTCTATTCTCAATAGTGAAGTCAAATTCACTAGTTATATCTGCAAAAAATTAAAATTGTAGGAATTGAAGAGAGAGAATTTGACTTTTCTCTCTCTCAAAGTTAAATTCTCTCCTAACTATAATTAGGATTGTTATAGAAAAACTATATTTAGCTTATTTTAGGGTATCTATTGAAACACTGTGTTGAGAAATTAGTCAAATTTAATTTTAAATTTGAACTAAGAAGACTATTAGGATGCTCTTTCATCTCTCTTTAATTTTCCGAGTAACTCTCAAGGAGCTAATGAGGGTTAGGTTTAGTGGAGTTGAATGCCAATAATCTTGCCGAGCAATTGGTTGGTGAAGGAAATGGTGGGGGATTTATCATTTATACTATGCCCCCCTGTGTTGGTTAGTCTAAGTGAAAGGGTTGGTGACATGTGTCAGCTGAGGTCAAGTATATGCTGTGACATTGTCACACTCGTAAGGATGGAAGAGAAGAGACGATGGAAGTTGGAAGTGAAGAGGGTTCTACTCACAGTTAAGAAGAAGTTGTGCCTCCAACGAAGAACAGAGAAATACGCGTGCATTTATGTTTAGAGTGATTTGTTAGATGGTGATACGTTGTGGATGTGTTGATATATCCAGAGCAATAATGCAATGCGAATGTAAGGGGGTTTGTGAAAGTTATGAGGCTCTGTTCTGTTCTTGTGAATCCTAGTATCCTACCATGGACAAATTACTAGGCTAGGGTTTGGAGTGTGTCTAAGGAAATGTTGTTATGATACTTGTGTTGCCTTGTGAAAGAGGCAATTCCTAAATGGAAAATAAGGTCTTGCTTATTGTGTCTAAAATAAACCAATTCAACCGAGACCTAAACCGTAATAGTTGTGTCTAAAGTAAATTTACATAAGAGCCATAAACCTATTAACAACAAAACACCAAAGTGAAACCTAGCAGCAAACAGCGCTGCACATACAAGAAAATCAGATCTACACATTCACTCGTTCGGCACCCCTGGCCTTTGGCCTCGTCGGCTCTCGCTTGGGGTGCAGCCGAACGGGCATTGTGTCCTCAGCCCGGTGATGGGCGACAGAGGAGTTGGTAGTCCCATTTGTCGCATTAAACAACGACATTCAACTTCTTTAGTGTGCTGGGATTGTAGTAGTGAGTGGAGAGGGTGGGGCTACTAACTTTTGTCTCAGATCTATTCCTTTGGTCTAGCGTCATACATGGCGGTGTGTTTTCCAGTGAGGTCAGGAGTTGGTCGACTCTCGAGTTCGACGACTCGACTTTGGGGAAATTATTTTTTTACAGGAAGATGATCGAGGTGGGGTAATATGCCCTTGTTCTGAGATGATTGGAGGTGGTCGGCCAAGGAAGGGAGGTGGCGCAGGTGGTGGTGCACGGCGAGGAGAAGGATGGTGGCGCACTAATGTGAGTTGGACTGCTTGTTTATTGTTCAATGAGCTCCAAAAATGGGTCAGGGTTAAAACCTAATGTTTGATTTATGTTTATTTTAAGTACTTTATTTTTGGTATTTAGTAAGTATGTTAAAAATAAGCCTATACCCGTATGAGGTAGGCATAAGTGGGCTCTGTTCCGGGTTGTGCACCTTTGGTGCCTTGTCTGTTCTAGGTAGGTTTTGGTTTGTTGAATGGGCGCACCCTCTTAGTGGCAGGATGAGATGTAGTGTCAACGAAAGTTTCGTTCGGTAGCATAGTTGGGAAGCTAGACAGAGTGAATTGATGCGTCGTTGGTATCGCGTTATCTTCCCCTTATTGTGTTGCCTTAATTGTAAAGCAAATAGAGTAATCAATGTTGCACTCTTTGCTATATAGTGCAGTTTATGATACATTGTATTAGTCGAGTCGCCTAATAGTATTTCGGGTGTTCCTCTTCTCATAGGGTATAGGTTTTATGTCTCCCTCACATATATTCTACCATTTCATTAATCAAGACTTAAGGATAACCGTAAATCCTTATTTAAAAAAAAAATTATTTATAAGGTTCACATTTAATAAACCTATTAAACCTGTAATGTCACTTGTGAAGTAATCATCAGCTCATAGGGACCGAACAAGTTTTTAGGTGTAGAATTAGCTTCAATTAACCTTGTTGAGAAGCTAGTCTCAACAAACTCACATTGTAGGGAACTTAAGTTGTAAAGTAATACGTCTAATAACCATCACCGTAGTCAAGTTGATAAGAATTTTAGGTGCAGAACTCCGTTAAAACAATTTTATCGGGAAAAAAAAACTCTCTTATAACGATGATTGGAGTCAACTCCCAATCTATTGGAGAAAGCATTACGAGATCAGGCACATTAATTACGAAATAAGGCACAAATTAGTCTCCGAACTTAGAAAGACGTCGAAGAAACGGATGTCGATAAAAGTGATAAAGCAACAATCTAGGCCTAAAGCGAGCCCAATCCAAATAATCACCTCTACTCAATTTTCTGGGTCGAGCCCATGAAATATATTGGGCCGATGGAGCAAAATTGACTGTGGCATTGTTTAGCAGTTGCTTGAATACATGATTATTGGAATTGTGTAGCAGCAGCCATTTGAGCCGTGAAAGAAATATGGGTGAGGAAGTAATGGGGTACAAGCCTCTGGCAGATTTTGAAGCAAATGCAAAAGACCCATTAATTGATTTCAACATGACCGATTCCACTGAGCTTTGGCTCATTCAGTGGCCGAAAAATCAAGTATGTTACTTTCTGTTTCTTCTTCTTCCTAGTTTTCTGTGCCTGTCAATGTCATTTATCAGTAGCAGAACTTGGTTTACTAACAAGTTTAGTGAGAGGAAGTAAAGCTCTCAACTTTAACATAGCTGTCTGGAATTGGCTCATTTGGTTGAGAACTTGAGATGAAACTGACCACTCTGTATTGCAGAATCCGGATTATGATGGCCAAGAATTGACGCTCAAGCTTCATGGTGATGGAAAATTGGGCAGTTTTGAAGCTGCTTCTGGTAATTGTAACCTTGAAATTAGTAGTAAAAAAGAAAAGCTCTTGTGGATATTACTCTGTAATACATAGACTTTAATGTCTTTGAGACGAGTAACATGATGTTTTTGATGTTGGTAGGGAAAGAATATGACTTGGTCAGTTATGCATCTCGAGAATCGAATGCTACAGTTTTTGTATCTTCTGCCTCGGGAACAAAAATTGGTAAGCTGAAACCTATTAACTTGCGAATACACTGCAGATGTGAACCCAAATGTTTGCTCTTTATTTTCATTGCAGTATCTTGATGTTCCGATTTTATTTATTTTTTTGTAGTGTTTTGAAATCTTAATGTCCTAAAGATTTGATATTTTATCTCATATGTTTGCTGTTGCTTTTAAAATTGTTCATGTATTCAGTTTTGTTCACTACAGGTGATTAGTAGTTTCTTAATTCATTTGGTCTTATGAGGTTCTGTTGTCAAAGTACAGATACCATCTTGTTTCCAAACTCTTTATGACCTCAAATTTAGATTGGTATTTATGGAGTTGAAGTCTGGCAAAATTTCCGCATTTTATGTTGAATCTATTTACTTTATGCTCCTATCTGTTTACTTGTATATTGGCTGAGTGCGTTTACTCTTGATGTTGTATATTATCGCTATTAAGATCTTACTTGGTCTTGTAGTTTTCAAAAATAAATTTGTGTGTGCTGAATACTTTACTTCAGGATCAGTGATCAGTAGCAAGGTTTGAAGACACTTAACAGGACTTAGCTTTAGTCTTGCTACGTCTTGATTACAACTGTTCTGTTATTTGGTCATGAGTTGAGATGACAACAAAGGTTTCTTGGACCTTTCTCTAGTCTGAGGTGCTCGTACTACAAATCCCAAATCTTGCTGTCCTATTTATTACTTACTGTCTATGGGCTCATTGTGGTCTTATTGTCTTGACAGCTGGGAGCTCAAAGAGCGTCGGGAGCTTCAAATGTTGAAATCCCGGAGAAAGAGTGATATCATCCTCATTGGCATTGACCAATTCTTCACAGCGAACTCCTTCACGAAGTAGAAGAACTACAACCACTGCAACTCCAACACGCAGCACAAAACCTACAACTACAGCAACTCCATCAACCAGTACATTTCAGAGAAGCTCTCAACAAAAGGCATGCTTCCCTGGGACAAAGCCATAGCAGTGGCGTTACTTAATCGGGACAAGATGGCAGCACAACCACCACGTTCATAGGAGAAAGATCCTGGAAGAAAAGCAAGGAAAAACACTAAAGATGAAATTTACAGCTAAAAACACCACCGGAGCTTGATGGAAAACCAAACAGTTATTTCAAACTTTTGATTCTTGTTTATGTTGTTATAGGAAAGTCCTTATATGTAACGGGTTGCGTTACCTCTTTTTCATTATTCATTAATCTCCCTTCATTTTTCTCTGGCTTGTTCCTTCAAAATACACATGTTTTTGGTTTTGTATGGAAACGTAGAGTGTACTGTATGTCATACAGTATATGTACAAATGTAATCAACTTCGATCGTATCGAGTTTCATGCGAAACCGGAGTCTGAGCTGCCACCGTGGCAAATCGCCCGCAATCGTCGCCCATGGTGTTTTTCTTTGGAACCCCCAACTTTTGTTACGCGACTCTGAATCATACTCCAATCATACCCCTCCACGTAGATCCAACTCCTCCCTTCCACTTGTCCATTTCGGTATTCACTATTTTAATCCCGCCTCCTCGTCATTCTCTAATTAATCCCACCTTATAAACAGCCTCACCGATCGGGATTAACTCACACTCACTCCCCCTTTACTACTTACTTTTCACTACCAATAATTCGTCGTCGCTCTATCTGTTCTCTCCAATCTCTGGTACCACACTCTCCAGTACAACTTAACCCTAATTCTCCACAACCTCCATTACTCTCTTTCTCACTCTCTACATTGTGTCTTCAATTTCATTCAGATCTCAAACCGATGATGGATTCCGACGGCGGCGCTATTCCGATCGTGGCGACTGTGCTGCTGGCGGTTTTGATCGCCGTGATTCTGATCCGGATACCGTCTCCCGCCGACGGTCAGTGCTTTCCGGTGGTCGGAGGACTGATGCGTTTCCTCAACGGTCCCATTGTGATGATCCGCGAAGAGTATCCGAAGCTGGGGAGCGTGTTCACATTGAATCTTTTCCACAAGAGGATCACGTTCTTGATTGGGCCTGAGGTTTCGGCCCATTTCTTCAAGGCGCCGGAGTCCGAGCTCATCCAGCAAGAAGTGTACCAGTTCAATGTGCCGACTTTTGGACCCGGAGTTGTGTTTGATGTAGATTATACTGTCAGGCAAGAGCAGTTTAGGTTTTTTACCGAGGCTCTTAGGTTAACAAGCTCAAGGGATATGTGGATCAGATGGTTACAGAGGCTGAGGTAAAATTTCGGTATTCGATATTTGGATTTGTAGATCGTAAGAGGATTTTGGTTTTGTGCAGAGACAATTGTGGTCATAAATATTTGACTTATAATCATTGGTGTTGCTTGTCTAGTCTTCATTAAAGACTTCACACTAGATTGAGTGCTCTTTAAGGCAGCATTTGTGTAGGTGAAGGATTGTGTGGTATTAATTCTGATAGTTTCTTATTGGGTTTTGGTAGTGTTGATGTTAACTTTATGTTGCTACCTACCCTTCATGCCCTTCTTGTATATAAAGTTGCTTGTTTTATACTTCTAATTCCTGCATCTCAGTAGGCAATATGTGTTATTTGCCTTTTACGTTGGTTGAGGTGTGTATACTGGGTTGTTGCTTTGTTGGGCAGGATTACTTTTCGAAATGGGGAGAGAGTGGAGAGGTGGACTTGAAGTATGAGCTGGAGCACCTGATCATTTTGACAGCGAGTAGATGTCTCCTGGGTCGTGAAGTGCGTGATAAGCTTTGATGATGTTTCAGCTTTGTTCCATGACCTTGACAATGGCATGCTTCCCATCAGTGTCATTGCCCCTTACTTGCCGATTGCAGCTCATTGTCGCCATGATCAGGCACACAAGAAGCTGTCGTCGATCTTTGCCAACGTCATAAACTCCCGCAAACGTGCTGCTGAGTCTGAGAATGACATGTTGCAGTGCTTCATCGGCTCAAAGCACAAGAATGGTCGATCAACAACTGAATCTGAGGCCACTGGCTTGCTCATTGCTGGTCAGCACACGAGTTCAATCACTTCCACTTGGACTGGAGCTTATCTCCTCCAGAACAAGTGGTACTTGGCTGCAGTGTCGGAGGAGCAGCAAAGGCTGATGGCAAAGCATGGAAAGAAGATTGATCATGATATATTGTCTGAGATGGATACCCTGTATCGTTGCATCTAGGAAGCCCTGAGACTTCACCCTCCACTGATCATGCTGCTGCGGCAATCACACGCCGATTTCAGTGTCCAAACTCATGACGGGAAAGAATATGACATCCCGAAGGGACACATTGTTGCTACATCACCAGCATTTGCCAACAGGCTTCCTCATATTTTCAAGAACCCAGACAGTTATGACCCTGATTGATATGCTGTTGGGAGAGAGGAAGACAAGGCCTCGGGGGCAATCTCATACATCTCATTCGGAGGTGGCGGGCATGGATGCCTTGGAGAGCCTTTTGCATATCTGCAGATAAAGGCTATATGGAGTCATTTGCTGAGGAACTTTGAACTCGAGCTGATATCGCCATTTCCAGAAACTGATTGGAATGCCATGGGTGTGAAAGGAAATGTGATGGTGCGGTACAAGCGAAGGGAACTTTCAGCTTGATGGTCCTTGGTGGTTGCCACGTTTTAATTATTTGCTAGATGTTTTTGGTCCTTGTATGTGTTTATTTTCTTCCTTCTTTATAACTCTTGATGTTTTCTTATTCTCTCTTATTGGATTGTGTATCCTATTCAAGTAGTTGTGATAAATCTATGATGGAGATTGTCGCCTGTAACTTTCTGGGTAGTTGGTGGAAGGCAAAACATCATGTACAAAAGTAATGCATTCATCACAGCTGCAAGTCAATGTAGCTTTTTCTTAACTATACAGATGTGCTGCATAAAGGACTATTACAACTGAACTGAAAAAATGACATGTTTCCTTTGAAGTAAATGGAACAAAACAAGCAAAGCTCGGCTTCATATAAAAGCACTATGTTCATTGAGATTGAACAATCTTCTTCCAAGACAAAATAGCATCTTTCATCTTTCCAAATTGAAAAAGCAGCTCTTGATAAATAAGTCGAAATCGTTTGGCAAACAATGTCAGTTCCCGTGACAGATCTTGCATTTGATATGGAATCAGTTTGGTATGATCTTAATAAGCTCAACATCAAACAGTAGGGTCTTGTCTATCAGGCCTTGGTTCCCCAGCACGAAATCCAAGGCTCGCTGGCCCTGTGAAACATGATTATTGAATCCTAATAAGAATATCCAGAATTGTATTACAACAATCACCAAAAGGAGTCGAGAGTTACCGAAAACGTTGTGGGTCTTGGGCCACTTTTTTTGTAGTCATTGTCCGGATATCCCAATTCTGGAGGCACTATAATCCTGCATCACTGTGAACTAGAATGTGAAAATTGCATATAATATTTGGTCCTTTGTATTGAGCATTCAACCCAACCACTTGAAAATTCCATAAGTAAAGGCTGTAAGGTACAGAAGACAAGATGCAACACCTTCTAACGCCACCAGGAGACATTCCTGTTATAGCTTCCTCAAAAGCTGGTATCACCTGAAAATTTAAGAACCACACACTTTCATTAGAGTCCACTGATCTAGTATCAATTGTGCACCTACTGACAAAGCAACGAGTAAATCCTAATCTAACCTATGTAGAGCACAAAAAGAAAGCACTTAAGACAGTTTAGGAGCATATATTTCAACCAAAATGTGTTCATTCAGGTAACAAGTTTCTCACCTCCTGAGATCCTACTCTGAACTTGAAAAAGGCCTTGTCATCACCCTGCATTCGAGAACCCATGAAACAAAAACCTGTTAAACAAGCTAATGCAGCAAGATGTAAGTCTGGAGACAGTAGATGAGAAGTACCATATACCTCAAACGATCCACCCTTTGTCTTATTTTGAGCTTCAAAGATACGGCCATAGTATCCGATGGTGTAACCGTCCCAATCAACCTGAAATGCACCCAAAAATCATAAGCTGCAACATAACCCAACTTTAGTACAAATCAATTGCATCTAAAAATGGCAAGCTTCCATGAACCTGTCTAATGCTATAGGCTTTGCCAATACAATATACAATATCTCATCAGTGCTTTTTCGAGAAGTTCCTATGTTGAGTTCAATTTAAGGAAGCTAGTTGATATAGCACACAAGTGAAAACCTCCATGCACTTAGACAATGGTTGGCTTACCACAACTGTATCCCCAACCTTCGGTTTGGGGCCATTTCCTGGTCGCAGGTCCTGCATTGTTTTTTTTACTACATAATCAAACAACAAAACTCTAAAGATCTTATCGTGAATGTAACTAAAACAATGCTAATGTTCTTCCTAAAGATGACCTTAAACTGAAGACCCGACTCGGTTTCCGTATAGTCCGGATAGCTCATTTTCGACTTGCCATAGTCTTTTCCTCTCAGTGCTGGCACTGTAAAGAGTCCAAAAATTACAATGCAGTTAAAAAAAACACTCACAAAAAAAAAAAACCAAAAAAGCCTCCAAGTATATAAAAGAAGAAGAGGTTAATTAATTACTCACTGTCTGCAAATTGAGCTGCCAGGGCAAGTTCATCTTTGCAAGCATTACCCAAAGCTGTAGTAGCTACTAATCCAATTGATGTAAACAGAAGTCTTCTTCGCTCAATCCGATTATTTCCACCTAACCAATTTTTTGAACAACAAATTAAATTTTTTTATAAAAAGGGAACAACTTTGAATCTGATGGGTAGGTAACAAAGGCAGCACCTGAATCGGAGTTTTTCTCGGAATTCGGAGGAAGAAGGAGAGATTGGGTCCCACGCCTACGTGGCGCCGATTGAGGAATGAGGATGATGGCATCAGCGGTCGGAGAGCTGAGATTGAAGAAGAAGAAGAAGCAGCAGAAGCCATTTTCTGGCTGGGGATGTTTCTCGCGGGAAGATAACGTCCCAACCGCGCTTTTTATATCATCGTTTTTTATCCAAACGACACGTCGTTTACTCGTTTCTAGTAGTGCTGACAAGGTTCGTGTACGGTTTTGATTTAAAAGACCTTACGCCACGACTAACTCGTGGTAATAAGATGACCTTACTTCGCAAATTCTCAGTTGAAACATGAACTTAATGACATGATCTGCTCACTGACCACTAATGTACACTGGGTGAAGAAACTTTCTTTGACAAAATTAACTTTCACTCATTACGTTACAGTACCAAAGAGAATGGACGAGGCTGTGGGAAGAATACGAAAACAGTGCCGAAAACTAGTGCCGATATGAGCTAATCGAACATAAACAAGCATTCCGGCTAGATTTACAGAAAGATAGAAGAACTCCCAGCAGCTTCTTTTTTTATTCACGGGAAGTGTTTATCGTCGCATTCTCACAGACTAACCAACTTGAGGGAGTTGGCCTTCTCTTGGAGAGTATCGAGAAGGCTGTCGAAACTCTTCTTGAAAGAGTCGACTCCTTCAATTTCGAGTTGGGAGCCGACATAGCTCCAGTCGATTCCTAGATGCTCGAGCGCGCTGTAGATGCCTTCAGCCTCTGATACATTGGAGTCGATTGTCCTTGAAACGGTACCGTGGTCTACAAAAGCTTGTAGAGCTTGGTCCGGCATGGTTGAGACCTGAAAATGTAAAGTCGGAATCAAACATAAGATCTTGATAAATTAAAATCCATTAGGCACTACAACTGGGTTGGAGATGACTCACCGTGTCGGGACCAATGAGAGGAGCAACATATAAAGTGTCAGGGTATGCAGGGTTCTTGACACTGGTCGAGGCCCAGAGCAGCCTCTGCTTCTTAGCACCCTTCTTCACCAAAGCCTCCCATCTGGGACCTGAGAATTTCTTCTGGTAGAGTTGGTACGCTAGAGCGGCTTGAGCAACAGCAGCCTAAAATACATGCAACTCACGGAAATGAGTAAGCCTATAACTTCAAGGTTCTATCTTGCAAGATAATAAAAGTAAGAGTATTTGGCTTACCTTTCCTCGGAGGTCAAGAGCCTCTGGAGTTCCAATCTTTTCGAGCAACTTGTCAATAAGGGTATCCACTCTACTGACAAAGAAGGAAGCGACACTTGTGACTTTGGAGAGGTCATCTAGGCCGGAAGCCTCAAGGCCGTCCAAGTAAGCATCAATGACCGCCTCATATCTAGTGAGCGAGAAAATAAGCTGCATACACGATGTAAGATAAAGTAAGATAAAGTAGCAGTTAAAAGTCTTACCATATGAACACTAGTATCTGATTTATTACAACTTAAAAAGAATAGAAGAGGTCACTCAAACAGCATGAGTTTATGACAGCTATGGTGCAGGAAGTCATATTCAAAATAACCACTCAGAGATTTCAAATCTATTTCAATTGGCAATTTACTCTGAGCTAACTAGGAAGCCAAAGATGCACAGAATCTAAACAACGCCTGCCCCACCAAAAAGAGAAATAGAATGAACATGAAAAGATGCACAGAATTGACTTACAGTCACATTGACACTTATGCCATTTGCTATAACTTCCTTAATTGAGGGGATGCATGGAGCGGTAGCAGGAATCTTGATGTAAACATTGGGACGGGAAACAACTTTGTGTAGCCATTTTGCGGCCGCCACAGTTCCTTCAGTGTCATCAGCAAGTCTGGGAGAAACTTCAACAGAAACATACCCATCGGCAGCATCAGTTTGATCATAGATTGACTCAAACAGCTTGGAAGCATCTTGAATGTCCTTCACCACAAGTTCCCAATATGCACTTTCAATATCTTTCCCCGATTGAACGAGTTCCCTGCAAATTCCATTGGTGAAAGTTACAACCGTGGGAAATGAATTGGACTTAGCATTGGAATAATACATCCATCTTAAGAGTCCTAGATGCCAATAGCCTAGTACAGCCCGATAACCTTACTCAATTCACTACCTATATAAGTACATCACTAGAGAATCCTATTCTAATTTATAAGAGATACCAAACAACTCACTCAACTTCTCCAAAACAACAACTCAAACACTTGAAGTCGATAAATGATTTACTCAAATGATATACCTGAATTGATCATTGTAAGCATTTGAAGTCGATATTGCTTTCTGGAAAATCTGCAATCAGACAATATAAACAGATCAAAATACAAACTTGAGCAAACAACTTACAAACAACACATGCATATCAAAACACTAAGTAATAGGTTCATCAAAGACACAAGTAAAAGAAGAAGAGACAAAAGTAACTTACGGCAGGGTTACTAGTAACACCTCTAACTCCGCTCTCAATGAGCGGAAGCAGATCTGTCACTGGTCTGCAGAGGTTGTCGTACCAAGGACTCTGACCTTCCTTCTCGTACAGGTCATGGAGATATGTCTTCTTTGTTGGGCTACCATTTCCTCCACCCTGAGCACATCTTACTCTACAAAAAAACACAAACCCAAATACCAAATATCAATCACTGATTCACAATCACAATAAAGACTCAAAACTTTATGAGATCAAAAACAATAAAGATCAAAACTTTAAACAACAACTTAGATATTAAAGACTGAAACTTTACATGAGAGAGGCTCTGAGAGAGGGCTTGCTTCGAACGGTGAGCTTGGAGGATGAGACTTTGGAGTTGAAGCTGTTGTTGTTGTTAAGGAAGCCGATCAAGCACTTGGGCTGTGAAGAAGCTTTGGAGTTGAAAGTTGAGGACAAAGATGAAGCAGGGCAAGGATTGGAGAGCTTGGAAATGGAACCCATTATTGTTATCAGATCAAAGAAGTGAAAGAGTGGATCAAAAAGAAAAGAAGAAGAGGGCAAAAAAAATGGGGTTGGTGAGAGACTGAGGAGGACAGAGGAGAAGGGTTTTGTGATGGTCTTGCTTATATTGCTATACGATATAAACGATGAAATGTGAATTTGGGTTTTGGTGTGTGCGTTTTGGTAGAGTCCAAACAGCAGGTGAAGACAGTGACTCTTGAGATCGGTCGATGCCAACAGTTGGTCACTAGGTTTGGTGTACGGTTTTGTGTTTTCGGTAGCTGCGGGAGTTTCACTTCACACTAGTTCGCAGATTTTTATAGCTCCCAAGGATAGATGCCAAAAGGTCTACTCAATTGTGATGTCATATATGACTCCTATCCTTTATTTGGATAATTTACATAATTTTTCCGATGCCGTTTATGAAAACTCATCGATCTTGATCATGAATATATTGTGTGTTCGGTTTTCATTAGTGCCATGATAATCCGGTTTAATTGTGTTTCCACTGTTCTGATTTTATCCTAATGACAAATCATTCCACAAGCATCATAAAACTACCATACTAATATAATCGAGTCACAATTATTCTGAAGATAATTTTGGATAATTTCCCACTAGTGATGCGAAAATCCAACAGCACAAATTATAGTAATGAGCATAATTAGTTATTTTGTTTTGTATACTTAGAAAACAAACTAAATTTTAAGTATATATAGTTTGCATCGTTGAATTTTCATGTATACTAACTAGATTAATTTGTTTTTAAGTATATTCTCCTTGAATTATGGTTGCCGTAAACGTCAAATATAGAAATGATTTCTTCGGACTGTTGTTGAACACAATGTACAGTATGCATTAATTGTTTATATATGATTCAGAATATAATTAAGCAGGAAAAGGTCATGAACTTGTACACTGACTCTTGAAAGTTGGAAGCAATTCAAATTTCTATTCGTCAACATCAAATTACAAATTGTGTTTGGTCACCAATTGCTGTACCTTAATTTTGAACGCAAATACAAGTTGCATGGTTGAGTAAGATGTGTAAACTAGGTCCATGTGGAACCTTAAGCACCGGAAGAAAAACATAGTTATGCATGTATACAATTTTGGTTGTATCTCTCCTCATTCTCAGCATTAATGTTTAAAACAGATGGGAGCTCAAGAATTGAGCAGTGGCGGATCTATGATGAAACAAATCCAGCTTCGTTGGGAGAAATTTTTTGAATTTATGGGAAAAATTATTTTTAGCTGGGCAAAAATTCAACTCAAACTTGTATTTATTTCTTTTATCTTCTAGTTTTCTATCCAATTTATACTACATGCGTTTTTAACATGATAAACAATTTTGACTATTTATGTTGATGACGTGTGAAACATCACGTAGTATTCTTAATTATCCATCTTATCTATTCTTCAAATGAAAAAAGTTGTTAAGAGAAGAAATCAACCATCCACAGTCAATTGCTTGAACTGATTTTTTTTTTCTCGCTTCCCTAACTTTCGGACTCTAGATCCGCCACTGAAATTGAGCCCTTCCAAGTTTAAGAAATTTCCAATATTGACAAACAGCTAAAGGTTTCGGGAAAGACTTTCCGGTACATCCACAGTTGGCTGCTAACATTGCATGTACAAATCTGGATTCTATTCATAGAATATTGAAAGAATTAAAGGAGAAAGGGGGGGACCAGCAAAACATATATTATACTTTGCACTCATCATGTGTTAGTGTGACTGTAACTAAGCTAGAGGTCAAATAGGTACTTAGTACATATGATAATATGTACGTACTTAATTAAATATGATTAACGTTAAACATTGACTTATACCTCATAAATTAGCAGAATTATAGATCAGAAATGAACAACTTTGGTGAATGAACCTTTCAGAATTGATCAAGTCCTGATGGAACACGTGTCCTCTAAACCTAACGGATTAGACAAGTACTGCAGATAAAGTAAGAAAGTCTAATTCCACCTCAAACAATAAATGCTCAACCAACCTCCAACCGCCTATTTAAGGCCTCATTTTGTCATGAAGGAGGTAACACATCTCATGTTACTACTTTGCTAACGCGATTACACTCTTGATTCACTGATTTAAGCATCGAATTATCGAAGGCAGACCACTCTATCTTGATCTCTAATGCATTTTGTGAGTTACAGTTTGATAAGTAAAGTGCAGAGGAAAGAGAGATCCGTCAGAAACGATCATCACAATCATTTTACTGTTCATACCACCTTCCCTGACGAAACCGGTTAAAAGAGGTACAGTGTCTGGTCAATTGGGTACCAATTCTGGTTTGTTCTTTGAATCTAGATAATAATACAGGTCTACAGGGTACTGTTTGACATGGTCTCTGATCGGACGGTCTAGCCAACAAGTGCTAACTATTCACTATTTAGATGTGAATTGTCACACTCAGAGGCATAGCGTGAAGGCAGAAGCAACACATGAAAGATGATAATATTGTAAGCATGCCAAGTGATCATAGAATTTAAGAAAGGTAGAGGGTCAAAATTGAATCGAAAAATTGGGAGTTACTTCAGCACTTGGCTGATGCCAATTAATCAATTACTCTAGTATCTGACCTTTATGCTTGCTCAAAGGTTAGGTGATCCCAAGTCATCCAACTGTTAAGGGTTGCACAACTCCATCTATCTGACCCTTTTTGAGACATCAAGACATAGATTGATCAGATTGATACCGGGGACTACACACAACCACAGGACAAGGGTAGAACTGTAGAACTATAAACCCAGCACATTTTACTACTACAGCAAAAATGAGCTTCTTAATGCCAACACCTATACAAAAATCATTAAAAGGAAGTAGCTTTTACATTTTTAGTACTGTTCCTTTCATATTTTCAGTTTCATCACAAAAAGGATACCGCTTTGATTACCAAGGTTTCAAGTCACCTACCGGACCTGCTGTCCAGTTCAAAACCTTTTGATCAGGCTTCAAGTAAACACTCTTGGCATGAGGTAGCTTCCGAGCCAGCCCGTTTAGTATCTGATGGAAAGCGGCCCCTGGCTGCGCCGGTTGTGGGAACATCATTGCCCATTTCATTGAAGGATTTGCAAGCAATCTTTGTTTCCTTAGGATCACTTCTGGTGGAATAGAAGTGAGTATTGTATCCAAGTTAGGCACATCTTCCTCGTCTACAAAAACTCCGATTTCTTCCCATGGGATGGCATCAGCAAATGGTAAAACAATGTCATTGGCTATAATGACAGGGATGCAACCAAACACCACTGCTTCAACCAACCTCGGACTCCATGGAGCCCATCCGAGAGGGCATAGACAAAATATAGATCGCTGCATGTCTTCATAATATGTTGTTGGGTGGTCAGTTGAGATGTCAAAGAGGGGGTTGTTCTTGAAATTCTCCCACACAGTTGCCCTTGCACCTCTGCCAGTCAAAATGGACTTACAATTGAGTCACGAAGATTAAGCATGAAACTTGGCTAGATACATAGACTAACTTCCAAATCCATGTTCTCGTCTCATAAAACAGCACAAACAAACAAAACATGGTTCATCTAACCCAAAGGGAAAAAAACCAATATTCATGTCCTTTATGTCAGAAGGTTTAGTACAAACATACCTTGCATAGTAACCACCTTCGGGGTCATTATTAATGTCATAAAACAGACCACGAAAGTAGACGAAGATGGACCTCGGAGTGTCTTGAGGAATCAGGTGTGTCTGCATCTTTTGTGGTGGAGCATAGGGAGGAATAGTGATCGAACCCTCTTTCAGACATACATGGTTCCGTTGTCCAAAGGTTTGAACTAGTGTTGCGCGCTGGAGCAAGGGAAGAATACCCCTTTTAATAGCTCTTTCTTCCTATAGAATCACAACAGATACAAGTCATGACTAATACTCGTAATTTTTGTTCTTCTTGGGGAATCAGCATAGTTTTGGTGAAGATCGAAAGTATAAAATCAAAATGACCAGTATTAAAAGTCCAAATAGTGTGCAAGTTTGCATGTGCACTCAAATTTAAGTGCATGACTGTTGAACATTTCCACAAATAAAACTTTCTTTGGTTATGATCACTGTATACTAAAGTGAAACCAAGTAGGCTTATAACAAAGCAGGTATGACGCAGCTAACAATGCCACAATGAGATCATTCAGTAAATTTCTCACAAAGTTACTATTAATGCTTTGCCCTCATTATTTTGTATTGGATAAAGAAATTGTTGAGGTTAAGTTCTTTCAGTGACACAACTCCAAAATCACATGACTAATGTTACAGCAACTGCTTCATTTTAAACCAAAATATCAAGGTTAGCTACTACTATGATTTAGTGTTACCTGGTAATGAAAACAGGCTCCAAAATCATGTGGCACAACAAAGAAGTGGTCAGCTCCCTCTGTTCGATTCCAATAAGGCCAGTTTGTAGCGATCAGCTGCACTGCACTCCTCATCATCCGCGGTGATTTGAAGGGCAAAGGCAAGCCAGTTGGAGTAAGGTCACAAGTTATGTACGTAGGTGTATAGAACCAATCTGCTTCGTCCGGATTGAATGTCCTAACCGGGCTGGACAAGAGGAACCTATGCATAAAGATCTCAGCAGCAAACATATGGTTGAGACATCTTGGCTCTTTTTGAAGGAGCTTCTTGTTGTATTTGCTAGGCAGCTCATACACATAAACTTTCAATTTTCCAACTGGATTATCCTCCAACACATCACCAGCACTTCCTACGTCAACCAATTAAACAAAGCAAATGCATCAGACATAACAAAATGCTACTACAAACTTTATAGTCATCCTGAAAAATCAAGCTTACATAATGCTCAAGTATCAAAAATGAAGTAACTTCTTTCTAGTTTGCAATGATTACTGTGCTCTACTAGCATTCATAGACTCATCGTCACCAAATGCCAAAAAAAGTCAGAACTTCCATACACAAAAGGCCACCAAATGCCAAAAAGTCCCAAACTTTATACAGAATCACTGAGTTTCAACGCTTAATTCTTAACTGGAGATCAAGGCAATCAAGTACAACAGCTCACATTGGCAAATACAGCAAAAAAGGTAACTTCTTTGAAACAAAACTCAAATGAACAAAGTAGAACACACCTGCAATACGCTCTGTTCTTACATTCTTATCAGCACCAACTCCCCAAGCAAACCCATAAACACAAAGAAGAGCAAGAACCCACATTCCAATTCTCATTTTCACCAACTAAATTCCAAATGGGCCTCCCGGAATTCATGTCAGAGAGACCGGAAAGAGCAGAATATATATGAAGAAGGGTGTGTATGGTTGGGACGTCGTGTGGGGTAGTAGTTGGGGAAGCTTTCTTAGACTCTAGGTTTTTGGAGAATGAATTAACAATAATAAATGGTTGATTTCAGGTGAGGGTTGATAGAGAAGTTTGAAAGAGGCATTGCTTGAAGAAACAGTGGAGGGTGCATTTTCTAGAAATGGGATTTGCTGCAGCAAACTGGTAAGAAATCGTTTGTGGGTTATTGAAAGCTGCATTTGTTTTGCTAGTTTGATCATTAGTCCATTTCAAAAGCTTTTGATCTGCTCGATATACTGTGTTAGATGAAGCGCCATACTTTTAGTGTTGTAAATGTTGCATAGATATAGAAGCCACCTTTAACGTTGAATTCCCGCCACCAGTTATCCCAAGAAAGTCCCAAAGATCTAATACATAATAGATATTGTCCCCATGTGGTTAAATGTAAACGAATTTGGGATATGGTTGTAAAAGAAATGAATCAGCCACCGCATATTACTACATAGAAAGATGTTTAGATTCAAAGGCGAATCCAGTATTTAAAACTTGGGAGGGTTATACTGTGTGCCGCACACAAATTTTTTTTAGGTGTGTAACTTATTGAGAAGATCATCGAATGGGAGACATAAAAATAAATTTTTCGAGTAAATACATTGCCAATACTAAATCCTCTCTTCGGAGTATTGATTTCAAACTCACCAATAACTTAACCATTATCAATAGATTGAACACTTTTTGCATACTCTTTTTCAAGATACAGAACCTTTGAATCATCAAACAACTCATCATTTATCTTATTTCAAAGAGTATTTTTTAAGATCTAAGTTAATTATAATGAAATTCAATACCAAATTACAAATCTGTGAATCAAGAAAATAACTATTACCTATTTTAAGAATCTATAAGTATAAATCACAACACTAATTGGTAGCCACATGCAACACCGCCATTGTATAACCCCAAATAATAAAACTCATGATTTATCCGTTATTTATAACTAATCGAGTGATCGATCAAAAGTATTAAAGGAATAAATGTACACAAATGATTGAAACATTTGGAAGAAGACACACCATTATGAAACTAATCAAGTTGAATGGGTAAACTAGGAGTTGAAAACACAACTAAGATATAGTAATATCTAATACTAATCAAGTTGAATGGGTAAACTTTATATACGTGTATATATATTATTTATGAAATGGCCAAAATATACCTAGAGTCTATGGTTGCTTACTAAAAAATCTTGCTGGACTGCAACCGGAGTAGCTTACTGCTTGCATCTGCCTCTGTTTAGATTTTGAATTATCACATAATCGATTTCAAAACTGAAAGACAAAATGTTCACACCAACTTCATGAGGCAAAAAACACGATTGTTAGATTGTTAGTGTGTGATCCCCTCCATATAATTATCGCACACTTAGTCACTAACGGGTCAATACAGCTCAGACCAAACGCAAGACAGCAATACAGGCTCCAACTCTAAACAAGAAAACTACTCCATCTGAACGACCACGCGTTTAATACGGCAAACGAAAGATGCCAGAACTGCCTATGTACAAAACAGGATCCCACATCGAAGAGCAACAAAAGACTTCACACTCAATCAGCGATATAAGCACCACATCTACAACAGATACAAGGTACGCACGTTACTCTACAAATACTACTGTTACACTTCATACACTAACTTGAGCGTCGGAGAGTCGAATGCGGGAACACCCGTCAAGGCTCCTAACGTCCGTTTGGTGTATTATTCTTAACAGCAGGTAAAGGAAGACATGCGAGCGACAACTCAGATCACCCGAAATAGCCCCCTGTACTTCTACTGGAATCCCTACGGAGTTTGGTAGAAACAACGATGATCTCATTGATACCAATCATATCAACGGAGAGTCGAATGCGGGAACACCCGTCAAGACTCCTAACGTCCGTTTGGTGTATTATTCTTAACAGTAGGTAAATGAAGACATGCGCGCGACAGTTCAGATCACCCGAAATAGCCCCACCCATACTTCTACTGGAATCCCTACGGAGTTTGGTAGAAACAACGATGATCTCATTGATACCAATCATATCAACTAACTTATGTAATTCGTGTTTATTTATGAAAGAGTTTTTTCTGAGACTTCTAATTCTATTTTTGTTCATTTTCAAGGACGATAGTAATCGTACATTGCATATCATGCCCAAATGGATTTTATAGAATGCTAATGGTGCAGTCTTTTTCCATTCCACACTATTTTTAATTTTATGAATGATGTGCTCTTAGTTAATTAGGGAACTCTTCCAATGATGACCCTTATAGTGAGGACTTGATGAGTACCTTTCATAAAATTGTTGTAAGAGTTATTTTTTGATAATATTTTTACAAAGTTAACCGTTAGATATTTAGATATTGATGAGTAAATCTTTTTTACAAATTTTCATCCAAATTGAAAATCGTTAAAGTATCGAATAAGATCAAATCAATGGACGAATCAAGATTGTCAAATATACCGTTCATGTTCATAAGTGATATATCTTGGTTATGAATGACTTAACAATTTTCAATTTTTGTGAAATTTTGCATGAGTGATATACGTACTCATCGTTATCTATCTAACCGACAGTAAATTTACCAATATATAAAAAAAAAGTGAGTTTAGTGAAAAAGTACTTACCAAGTTCTCAATGAAAAATTTCTCTAGTTAATGATACTCCTTCAATCTATTATGACGAACCAAAAAGAAGTAATAATTTATAAAAATAAAAAATAAAATAAAAATCATATCTCGTACTAACTTCACCACCTGGGCCTTACTTCAATACCCATAGGCCCACCTGCAGGAAGGCCCAAGTTTTTAAGTGAGCCCAGACTCGATGAAACCAGAAACGATATGAAGAGAAAGGAAGAAGAGTCAACCATGGAGTTTTCATTTGCCCTTTCTTTTGGTAGAGTAGTCAATAATGAAGCTGAAGACGAACCACATTCAAGTCTTCACAAGCAACATCAACATTACGATCACTCGTTTTGGCGTTAACGGATGGTCTCTCCTAACTCCTCCGTTAAATTGTGTAGGTCGGCAAGCCCAGCTCATCAATCTTAAACGCTCTCTCTCCCTCATTTCTCAACTGCCTATATTTAAAGTCATCTCCCACATCTTTCATTTTCTTCATATTTAATCACAGTTTGGAAATCTGGGTTTTTTTTTTCGGGGTGAGAAAAGCAAGAAGGAAAAAAGGAAGCTTTGTGTAGAATTTTGATCAGAAAAAAAGGAAACATGGAACCCAATGGGAAAGACACTGCGGAAGTAAATGAGGTTGTTGAAGATCATGAAGGCTTGGAGAGCAGTGAGATTGAGAAAAGCAAAGTGGGTATTATGAGAGCTCTTGTGGAAAGAGAAGATCCCACTTCAAAAGTTTGAACTTTGAATCTCTTTTTACTCTGTTTTGGATTCTTTGTGTACTTTAAGTTGGACAATATAGTAGTTGTTAGAAATTAGGCAAGTTGCTTTTGATGATATTGTGTAAAGTTTCATGCTTTAACTGTGATTCAGCTGGTATGGTTAATTGGGTTGGAAGGGAATTCAAGTAGGTTGATTGATAGTAGATATAGAATGTAGTGTTGAGTTATCAAAGAACTTCTCTTTAGATTGCCTTGTATAGCTAGTTGTATGTAGTATATACAATCTCATCACTACACTATTTACTGCTCCAGTGCCTATAGAGGAAGTCAGTGTGTGAATTGTCTGTTGTTTTATACCCAAATTCACATTGGTGATTTACTGCCTGTGTGTGTGTTATGCTGATAAGCAGGAAGTGGATGATTTCATGATCAGGAGATTTCTTCGGGCTCGGGATCATGATATCGAGAAGGCTTCTACCTTGTTCCACAAGTACCTGAGTTGGAGGAAAGCATTTATGCCAAATGGTTCAATCTCAGAGTCGGAGATCCCAAGAGAATTAGCTCAGAACAAGCTGTTTATGCAAGGTGTGGACAAGAAGGGACATCCCATTGTTGTCGTCTATGGCAGGAGGCATAAGCACACCAAGCTAGAGGAGTTTAAACGTATGTGCTACTAGATCCACTAAAACTTTTTGTTCCCAAGAAATTAGGCAATTACAGTATTTTGGTAAACATATATATAGAGCTCCATATAATGTGGCTTTGATAATAGAGTATCAAACTTTGAGACTTGCATTAGTTTAACCTTTCGTATTGCTTGAGTTCAGCTTAAATTTTTGTCCTTAATTTCCTTTTGCAGGTTTTGTAGTGTACACTCTTGAGAAGATATGTTCCAGGTAACTCTTACAGTCTCACATCAATATGGCATAGATCGGTGGTTCATTCAGCTCTTTAGGATATGAATGGTTTATTAACACCATTAAGAAAAGCAAAGGGGTTATAAGTATTTCCAGATTGATCAATTGTATGCTGAATTTGATATTGTATGAGAAGAAATGTGAATTCAGGCAGTTTATCTCCCAAATAGCTACCATATATGATATTTACCATGTTGATTTATCTTTCAGAATGCCAGCAGGCCACGAAAAGTTTACATCCATAGCAGATCTCGAAGGATGGGGATATGTCAATAGTGATGTTCGTGGATACTTGGCAGCTCTGACGATCTTACAGGTTCGATGTTGCGTGCTCCTTTCTATCAAACAATAATTTAAGTGATTTCATTCCTTAGTTATGTAAATAAATGAACATTTATCCCCACCAGATAAGTAAATAACAGATATTTGTAGATTCACTAAATTGGACAGGACTGCTATCCAGAGAGGCTTGACAAGTTATTTATCGTCCATTCACCTTACCTGTTCATGACAGCTTGGAAGATGGTTTACCCTTTTATTGACGACAAGACCAAAAAGAAGGTATCAGGATTTACATGATCATGCTCATTTGCATATGTGCTACCATAACAAATATGGGTGGAGTGTATGAAATACCCCATTGTTTAGGGTTCTCCAGACAATTCTAGGCTGGGAAAGAAAAAATATATTAAGGGATTGTCAGGATACTCGTTGCTTAGACTATTAATATGGTCAAAAGTGAGACATCATACATTTAGACCAGAATTTAAATCTATCATCACTCATCAGCCATAACAATTTGTAGATGGACATGATTGAATAGGTAAACATGGTATGTTATTAAGGTTAATGACTGAAATTGGGAGGAAAGATGGCATGACTTGAAGCATTTTGTGACCCAGGAATTGCGCTTTCAGTCATTGGTTATATGAGTTGTCTAGAATGAACAAGCACATAAAACTTTTATATTCAGTATTAAGTTTCATTGTCTTTCAACTCTGTTCATATCATCAGGCGTTTGCTCATGTCCTTGCAGATCGTTTTTGTTGAGAACAAAAGGCTGAGTTCCACCCTACTCGCTGATATTGATGTGAGCCAGCTGCCGGATTCATATGGAGGCAAATTACCCTTAGTTCCAATCCAAGACTGCTAACTTGGTAACTTCACTCCCTGCCCTGAGATATTGATGGAAGACAAATACATATGAACGTACTCATATTATTTCCTAGCTAGTGTTATTTGATCTCTTTTTCTTTTTGATCAAAGGTTTATTTTTCTCTTTATTAGTTCTACCTGTATGTTTAACCTGATAAGGAATTGTTGACCATCTTCCATTTGAAAGGGTCATATATAGTATGTTACCATCTTGTGTTATATGTAATTTTGCATAACATACATTTAATATTGAGTAGGATGTTGAGCCACAAGATCCTTATTGAGTACATTTTTTCTCGCCGAGAGATATTTTTGTTGAGTTGCACATATATTTTGCTAGGATTTGCACATAAATTTGAGTTGAGGAAGATTATGAAGAGGAAACTCATCTCATAAATTTGCAACAAGATAGGAACATTTGTGAACAAAACAAAATTACATATCAAACTATTTGCTTGCTAATTCCTTCAGCCAAAGTCGCAACCTTTAGGGCAATTAGATTCAAGTCAGTGATAGGAGACTTGCCTTTGAAAGCTGCATCACATGAAACTATATCATTGCAAATGTTGTGCATATATGTCACAGCAATACCTGCAGCGCCCTTAGTGACTAGATCGAGTGCAGCCAAGGCTTGTGGAACATAGTTTGTTACAATTGGAGTGAAAATTTTGTTGGCACAATAATGCAAGGTAGGATCTTTGGGGCTCTTGTCAAGCAACTCATTGATTTTGTTCAGAACAGTGGTCGCTTTATCCTCAAACTTGTTGATCATGATCTTGGCTAAGCCTCTGACATCTGCACTAGCACTTTGTGGGTCTGATTTGAGAAGGGGGACACAGAGGTGGTAGAAGTCTGGTGTTTTTTTGCATGTTTCTTCGATGAGTCTTTGGTTCATTGGCCAGAAAACAGGGTTACATTGGCTCATGGGAACAAGCCAAAGTAAACAAACGAGAACTGTGGAGGTTAAACACTTCATCATTTTGGGAGGACCGGAGGACTATCAACTGTTGTAGAGAATTGGGATGACGATATTTGTCAATAGGTCTATAGGCTGTTTATACTGGAAATAGTTAATCAGGGGAGGCAGGAACAGAAGGAATTGCCGAAATATGGTAAATATATGCATCTTTGACTGTATTTTGAATATGAATCTTCGACTTCTTTGGTGAATGGATATATATTAGACTCAATTCAGCGTTCCTTGTTATATCAGGATTAGTTTTCCATTTCTATCTTTTCAAAATTGATTTTCATTTCTATTTGTGGATTGGTCCATGCATTTGCTCATTTGTTCTATACAAAGAACCTTTATTCATCATTAATACAGCAGAGATTGCTTCGATATTATTTACGTTCTTCTAAAAAAATTTAACCAATCATGAACATTCAAGATGTAATAGACGAAACTGGCAGATATTTGAATAGCCAGTGATATGACCAAAACATGCATCAAATAAACACTTAACATATAATTCAACCATATACAATTTAAAACCCTATAGATGTAGTATTTTGAGCAAGTAGGGATCGTTCTAACCGGGGATTGAAGGGTGCATGCAATTTTTGTGGTGTTAAAAGGGGGGTATAAAAGAGTTGATTTTAATTTCCTAAATTTTCTATCTAATTACTAACTAAAAACGTCAATCACATAGCAAGTATTCCTAGGACTCTATCATGCATCAACTCATAGACAAGCAAACACATAAGAAAATCCCAAAAACCCTTACCATATTTTCGACAAAAACCTAATTAATTATTTACATGTGATCATCCCATCCTACCCACATGCATATTATACAGCACTAATCCTCCCATCATCTTCGAAATCTACAAACCTTAATTCCAATTACATGTTATGGTTTTCTTTATCTTTTAATCAAAGTGCAATGAACAGCATATAAACACCTTAACTAAATCATCGATTTGATACAAAGGTAGGGACTAACATGTTCCGTGAACAGCACTGCAAACGTCCTAGTGATCCTAACCTCTACCCATACCGAAGCTTTATGCCCAACATATAACACATAAAAGAAACTAAGATTCATAAACACATGGAACACGTATGGAATTCATAAAGTGTATAAAACCAAAATAGACATTCATTCACCGAGTTTTTACACAAATAAATACAAAGACAAAGGAGACTACGGAGTAAAGAGTTCATGTTACACTTTTAGTTCCGTGAACAGCACTGCAAACTTCAAGAGCAAGACGACCCTTTGATGGAGTTGGTATCGGTTTTTAGGAGGTGGTGATGGTGTAGTCGACCTTGGCTCTGGAGATCTTTGTGGTGGAGAATGTTTGAGGATTTTGGCAGCTTGAGAGCATAAGATAGGTGATGATCTGTTTTGAGGCCGAGCCTCTTGTATTTATAAGCTCACAAGAATCATTCTCCTCCTAGAATAAGGTTTCCTTCTATTTTCGGGCAGATCTGGCAGTCTGTAAAGATTTGCACTTTCCCGGAGTTGTAGATCTCCAAAAATTATGATTTTGGTGTCGTTGGAAAGAAGACTCAAATATATTTCCAACCATAGGTTAATCGCCTCTTAACTCCTCCTGTTCGTTCCCAGTTGTCGTTCGAAGTTGGCCTATCTGCACAGGCAGATTCTGCTTTCCTTATTCTTCATGATTTCCTTCTTCTTTTGACTTTGGGAATCCTTTTCCTACCAAATCTTGATCTCCACGAAATTGGCTGATTGGATCTTCATATTTGGGCTATCTAAATGGTCTTCTAATTAATTGGACCCATTTTCATTTGTTCTTCTTCAAGATCCTTCCGGAAGCTTTCAAATCCTAGTCAACATAGGAAAGGTTTTCCTAGTCAAACAATGATTTCTTTTTCTCCTCAATTTTTCTCCTTTCTTCCTTGGAATTTCGAACCAATTTCTTGTCTCCATTATTTTGTAGTGTTTTGCATGCTTGTAGACTCCTTTACTCCGTCTCTTTTGGTCAACACCTGAAATTAACAAAATAAGTTAAAACTAATAAAACTAAGCAATTATCAAAGTAAAAATATAGAGAAAATGCATTAATTAATATGCCTAAAATTTGTAGATCAAATTCCCCCACACTTAGACTTTGCTAGTCCCTTAGCAAACACTAAATTAAACTAAGACTCAAAAATTTTCAACAAAAATACTACTAAGCCCTTTAACAAATGAATTTCGAAAATTCCATGAAAATTCACAAAATTAAAGCACAAGGAATTCAAGAGTTAATAAAGACATTCTCATGCATGAACAAGTAAGACTTAGATGAAAACAATGGTGATTTATAAGCTATGCATGCTTCGAAAAAGTTTAAATCAATCTCACATGGATGCACTCATCATATTTTCACTCATGAAAAGAGGTTCACTCAAATGTATATGTATTGCATCGAAATACCTCATAATTACTTGCACAAATGAACCAAACCATATGCTTACTCATGTAACTTACTCAACCAATTGAAGGCTACTCATCTTAAGGATCATAAAGGACTTTAGAAAGGTTGTAATGGGGCTAAGGCTAAGGCATTCGAATTTTAGATAAGTGGTGGTGTAAAACGTTTCAAAGACTTAGTCTAGCACTTAGAATTCTTCAAATTCGTGGCTCATCCTTTCTACACTTCTTCTTGTGTCAAACTTCACGATCGGGGGCCAATTTTCATCTTTTTGGGCCCTAACTTCATTCTAAACTTCACTTGCCCAAACTTTTACACTTAGAACTTTTGCCGGAGAGCTTTTACACATTTTTTTCTTTTCTTTCTTTTCTTTTGCTCTCGATTTTTTTTTCTTTCTTTTTATTTCGGCAATCAACTCTTTTGGACAAGTCTTCCCTTCTTTGTATTCTTTCATCACTTTTTTTTTCGCCACTTCTTTTATGCTAGCTTCGAAACCTCTTCACCAAGTCTTTAAACAAGGTTTGGAAATTCTACACTAGGCTAAGTGTTTAGATATGTACGTGGTAAATGAAAGAAAAGGCTTAACTTAGGCACAAAGGGGTAATCTAAGGGTGTCGCAACTCGTGCGCACAATGGGACACAAGGTCATCTGGTTTAAGTGGTGGTAACCTAATTTGCCTTTAATCATATCCAAAATCAGAGCATATATCAACTTAAAAGCTTTGCAAATCTACATAAGTAAGTTCTAGTAATCTCTAGTTCATTAAAATCTATGGCAAGCAATTAGATGAGGCATGTTTTGTTTTTGAAAACCATATGCACGAAATTCACTCTCAAATGAAATAATGTAGGCTCAAAAACTCACTTTTAGGTTTGTATGATTTAAAACTTATTCTAACATGCGAAATCTGTACCGAGTTTTACAATCTATATCTACTACATGTTAATGCAATCAAAACATCTCTATTAACAAAAGAATTCCATAAATTAATAATATGAAAGCCATGAACTCGAAATTGTCTCAGAAAAATATCATCATAGACGAGTTAAGGGCATCCTAAGACTCTGAAAAACACTAAAATACACTCAAAAACTACCTAAAATTTTAGAAAAATAAAAACCCACGAAAAGTAAATAAAAATAATTTTTTTTAGGGCATCATCCGCCGAAAAGTTTCATTGTCCGCCCAATTTTACAATTTATGACTCAAATAAGTTGTAAACCCCTCCCCCACACTTAAATCCTACATTGTCCTCAATGTAACAAAGTAAAAATATAGAATCAAGCATGGAGAATGAATTCACCAAAAATAACAAACTAATTAACACACTAACAAACTAATAAGGAGGAAGGGAAAAGAAAGCAAATCTGTATGTCGATCCTCCATTGGGTTGCCTCCCAACAAGCGCTTGTTTTTTAATGTCTTACAGCCTAGACATGATGCTTTTTTTTCAGTATTTGAAACGGGCGCTTCATGCTCAACGCCATCCAGGATGTTTATGTGACGTTGGCTTCTTCCAATGATACTCACTGTGCTGGACGAAAATCTCCCCCAGGATTTTGAACTGTTTGAGTAGGTAATTTTCCAGAACCGCCCTTAATCTGGCCCATGAATTCAATCACCTGGCCCATCTGCTTCTTCAATTCATTAATGTCATTCCCTTGTTGGGCTTGGGTGTTCAGCAAAGCCTGTGTAGACGATGAAAGTTGTGACAACATCTTGTCATAATCCGGATTGGTGAGTACAGGCTGAGTCGGTTGTTGTTGCTGCTATGGTTGAGGCGAAGGATTAAGGCATCCATCATTGTTCCTCCTTCGTATCCTTCAAAACTCAACAATCATCAAATCCAATGCAAATGCATGATATGCATTAAATGTATGATGAATATGATGCAAGATGATGCAATTATGTAATGCATGAATGAATGAATGATATGCAAAAATTATATATACATAGCTAAGTTAGAATTGTTTCACACTTCGGAATCACAAGATTGAACATGTTCAAACAATTTTTGAAATTTTTAGCATACATATCCCAAATTGAGTTCGCCAAAAATTTACAAGGATTACAAGGCATTGATTTTTCAGTCTTTCCAAGGACGTTCGACCCGTGCGATAAAGTATGAATTCTCAATTGTTCAGCCTTGGTTCAATCGAAAAACATGGCCAGTTGGGGATAGAGATAACGCGAGAGGCATGACTAATTTCGACAATACACCCCGAGGCTAACCTGGCCAATGATATATACTCTATTGGTGTAAGTCTTTCTTAGATCCAGAACCTGTCACCAGTCATAACCCGTTTCTAGACACCATGTCCCACATTCAGCCAAACTTTCAAAAATTCACACTCTCTCATAGTTCTTGTAGATTCCGCCCTCAACCTTATGTGTAAAACATAAGGGGTTAAGGAGATAAACAAGAAAAAGAGGCACCATCTATTCCAAGGAGTGAGACCTAATTAATCAAGCATGTAATCAATGTAAATCTAAGACTATCCTTTAACATGCTTAACAATTATTAGAGATATATATACAAACACCGATTAATATTTACAAAAATTAAAATTTACACTAACATTTATTCACATGTATTTATTTACGAAAAATTAAATCAATTAGGGCACATATACAAGGCATCGAAAATTTGTAAGTAAAATTAACATATATACTTCGAAAATTCCTGAAAAATAAAATGGTTAGTAATATGCACAAGTATAAATTTACATATATACACACAAAAATCACAAACAATTAACAATCCCCGGCAACGGCGCCAAAAATTGATATGACCAAAACATGCATCAAATAAACACTTAACACATAATTCAACCATATACAATTTAAAACCCTATAGATGTAGTATTTTGAGCAAGTAGGGATCATTCTAACCGGGGATTGAAGGGTGCATGCAATTTTTGTGGTGTTAAAAGGGGGGTATAAAAGAGTTGATTTTAATTTCCTAAATTTTCTATCTAATTACTAACTAAAAACGTCAATCACATAGCAAGTATTCCTAGGACTCTATCATGCATCAACTCATAGACAAGCAAACACATAAGAAAATCCCAAAAACCCTTACCATATTTTCGACAAAAACCTAATTAATTATTTACATGTGATCATCCCATCCTACCCACATGCATATTATACAGCTCTAATCCTCCCATCATCTTCGAAATCTACAAACCTTAATTCCAATTACATGTTATGGTTTTCTTTATCTTTTAATCAAAGTGCAATGAACAGCATATAAACACCTTAACTAAATCATCGATTTGATACAAAGGTAGGGACTAACATGTTCCGTGAACAGCACTGCAAACGTCCTAGTGATCCTAACCTCTACCCATACCGAAGCTTTATGCCCAACACATAACACATAAAAGAAACTAAGATTCATAAACACATGGAACACGTATGGAATTCATAAAGTGTATAAAACCAAAATAGACATTCATTCACCGAGTTTTTACACAAATAAATACAAAGACAAAGGAGACTACGGAGTAAAGAGTTCATGTTACACTTTTAGTTCCGTGAACAGCACTGCAAACTTCAAGAGCAAGACGACCCTTTGATGGAGTTGGTATCGGTTTTTAGGAGGTGGTGATGGTGTAGTCGACCTTGGCTCTGGAGATCTTTGTGGTGGAGAATGTTTGAGGATTTTGGCAGCTTGAGAGCATAAGATAGGTGATGATCTGTTTTGAGGCCGAGCCTCTTGTATTTATAAGCTCACAAGAATCATTCTCCTCCTAGAATAAGGTTTCCTTCTATTTTCGGGCAGATCTGGCAGTCTGTAAAGATTTGCACTTTCCCGGAGTTGTAGATCTCCAAAAATTATGATTTTGGTGTCGTTGGAAAGAAGACTCAAATATCTTTCCAACCATAGGTTAATCGCCTCTTAACTCCTCCTGTTTCGTTCCCAGTTGTCGTTCTAAGTTGGCCTATCTGCACAGGCAGATTCTGTTTTCCTTATTCTTCATGATTTCCTTCTTCTTTTGACTTTGGGAATCCTTTTCCTACCAAATCTTGATCTCCACGAAATTGGCTGATTGGATCTTCATATTTGGGCTATCTAAATGGTCTTCTAATTAATTGGACCCATTTTCATTTGTTCTTCTTCAAGATCCTTCCGGAAGCTTTCAAATCCTAGTCAACATAGGAAAGGTTTTCCTAGTCAAACAATGATTTCTTTTTCTCCTTTCTTCCTTGGAATTTCGAACCAATTTCTTGTCTCCATTATTTTGTAGTGTTTTGCATGCTTGTAGACTCCTTTACTCCGTCTCTTTTGGTCAACACCTGAAATTAACAAAATAAGTTAAAACTAATAAAACTAAGCAATTATCAAAGTAAAAATGTAGAGAAAATGCATTAATTAATACGACTAAAATGCGTAGATCAGCCAGCTGCGTTTTGATTGAACAGGTCAACATACATCACCTTGGATATTCTGAAAGAATTTGAGGGTTTATTGTTTGGTCTTTGCATAGGATAGACGAGTAGTACGTGTTTCCCAAGGAGCTGGTTTTCCAATATGAGACAGGAAGATTGACGGATTGACTCGTGACGCATCATCAACTGACGACCTAGATGTCCAAGTATGTCATGCCAAAGTTTAAGTGTCATGAATCCATAAAATCATCACGAAGTACATGATGGGATTTAATAGTTCCTTCACGGTTGTAGCAACGAAATCATTAGAGACACTATGTCACTCAAGCGTTTAAGTAAGCAATTCATAGAGGTTATGCAATTTATTAAGAGCCAACAAAATACAAATACATAAAAATGTTTACATAAAATTCAAAGTCACGTAATCCGGAAAGTAACTAATACTTGAATGGAGTATATGAGAGAATGATCAATGTGACATTGGTGTAATTTATCGGCTCAATCGTTGATACTTGCTTAAAATAGTCTAAAAATTACATATTTTGATTTTGGAAGAATGGATGATCACAGCAAATCTAAACATATTGCAACGATACATCTTTTTTTAGATTGCGACAATACATTTGATATTAAAATGGATACTTGAGCAACACGATTTACCTTAATTGAGTACCTTTTCTTTTATGCTGAGAGATATGGTCATCGAATCGCACACAAATTTAACTTGGGGAAAGTAAACTTAGGTACTAGACAGGCTAAATCTTCCTTAACCTTAGAGATATATATGCTGAACTTTAGTAGCAGGAAGTTCTCCACATACAACAACCTAGGTACTAGACTTGATTGGAACATTTCTAAACAAAAGAAAAAACTAGATATCAAATTTGCTTGCCAATCCCTTCGGCCAAATTCGCAACCTTTAGGGCGTCTAGATTCAAGTAAGTAATAGGAGACTGGCCACTAAAAGCAGCATCACATGAAGTTATGTCTTCGCCGATGTTGTGCATAAATGTCACAACAATACCGGAGGCGGCCTCACTGACTCGATCGAGTGCGGCCAAGACTTTTGGGACAAAATTTGTCACGATTGGAGTGTAAATATCTCGAGAACAATAAATCAAGGCAGGATCTTTGGGGCTCTTCTTTTGCAACTCTTTGATTCTGTTGAGAACAATCATCGCTCTAATCTCAAGCTTACTGATCATGATCCTGACTAAGCCTCTGACATCTGCAGTCTTGCTCCGAGGGTCCGATTTGAGAAGGGGAACACAAAGATGGTAGTAGTCCTGTGTTTTTTTTTGCATGTTTCTTCGATGAGTCTATCGTCCATTGGCCAGTAAACAGTGCTGCATTGGCACATGGGAACAAGCCAAAGTAAACAGAGGAGAAATTTTGAGGTTAAATTCATCATCATTTTGGGAGGACTATGCTACAGAGAATTGGGAGGTTAAACATGTTTGCCAAAAGGTCGAGGCTATATATATACTGGAAAATATTTTATCAGGTATAGGAATTCCAAAATATGGTAACTACATATATATACACACACACGCATCTTTGACTTTATTTTGTATATTGAATTTTGTATATGCATCTCTTTGACTTGCTGAAGGATGTTAGACTTAATTCATGTATTCCTAACTATATTAGGATTAGAATAGTACCCTAAGTAGTGATCGATGTATTTCCTTAATCTGATAGGCAAAGGATCGTAGTCCTCGTTGATACAGGAAATGAAATTTTAACTCTAGTTTTTTTTTTTTTTGAGAATTAACTCTAGGTCTTAGCTAGCCATTGATTGTAGTCATTCGATCTCCATTTCCATTCCATTCCATATCCATTTTCATTCGTTTGTTTGTTCTAGTAATCTGTCATGGGCGTCAAGAAGTATAAGCCGTGTTGCTTTAAGAAATGTTGGTTTGAAACCAATGTCTCGCACACAAGCAAACCTAACCAAACAGGTGAGGACTTGGTTCAGATCAAGATACGAATTGATGTCATGTTTGGAAATACCAGGTCCATTGAATACCCCGATAAAATATTTCAATTTCAAAAAGCCCTGCTTAGCTGAAGATGTATTTTACACTAATACTCTCTCTCTCTCTCTCTCGGGGGAAGCTCTTATAGCGAAGATTTAGCGAAGATCCAGTCCCGGAAGATGAGCAACAGTCTCAAACACTAACCTTCTTGGTTTGATGATCATCCAGAATGGTTAGAGTATAGAATAGAAAAAGATGTTGTGTTTTGTCTATGTTGTTATCTCTTTAAGCAACATCATGGTGACCAAGGAAGTGGTGATGTATTTACTGGCAAAGGTTTCTCTAACTAGAAAAGTAAAAAAGTACTTCAGGATCATGTAGGAGGAGTGCATAGCATTCACAACAAAGCATTACAGAATTGTCATGCTCTTATGAATCAAAAACAACATCTGGAATCAGTTATTAGTCGTCAAGTGGAATCTGCTAAGAACAACTATTACATTCTCTTGAATGCTTCAATTGATTGTATTCGTTTCTTGTTGAGGCGGGGTCTTGCTTTTCGTGGTCATGATGAATCTGAATCGTCCAACAATAGATGGAACTTTCTTGAACTATTAGAGTTTCTTGCTGAACATAATGAGAGTGTGAAGGCTATTGCATTTAAAAATGCTCCTAGGAATCTACAGTTGACATCACCTGATATACAAAAAGATATTATAAATGCAGTTGCAGTTGAAACAGTTAATGCAATAAGATTGGAGATCGGTGATGCTCCATTTTCTATTTTGGTTGATGAAGCACGGGATAATTCAGTGAAAGAGAATATGGCGCCGTTGTTCTTCGTTATGTTGACAATAAATGTCAAGTGATTGAAAGATTTGTGGGCATTCAACATGTTAAAAGTACTGATGCACGGTCCTTGAAACTTGCAATAGATGAGTTGTTCTCTAGAATTGGATTGAGCATTACAAATCTTCGAGGACAAGGTTATGATGGAGCTAGTAATATGCAAGGTGAGTTCAACGGACTCAAGGCATTTATCTTGAAAGAAAATCAATGTGCTTTTTATGTTCATTGTTTTGCACATCAACTTCAACTTGCTCTCGTATCTTTAGCTAAAAATCATGTTCCAGTTGCTTCCTTCTTTTTCTTAGTGACTCGAGTGGTTAACCTTGTTGGAGCATCATGTAAACGTCGTGATCTTCTTCGATAACAACAACAGAAGAAAGTGATGGAAGCTCTTAATAATGATGAGCTTTTAAGTGGAAGAGGGTTGAATCAAGAAACTACTCTGAAACGTCCTGGTGATACACGTTGGGGTTCACATTATGGTACCTTATTGAGTATTATTTCTATGTTTGCTTCTACGATTGAGGTGATGAAATTATTATTGAAGATGGAGTGAACTCTGATCAGAGAGGGGAATGTAATCTTGTGCTAGCACAAATGCAATCATTTGACTTTGTATTTTGTCTGTTTTTGATGAGACAAGTGTTGGGAGTTACAAATGAATTATCACAGGCATTGCAGAGGAAGGATCAAGATATTGTCAATGCTATTGAATTAGTTAAGGCGTGCAAGGAACAACTACAAGCAATGAGGGATGAAGATTGTGAATGGGATAATTTACTTAGCAAAGTTTATTCTTTTTGTGGCCAGCATGGTATCAACATTCCCAATCTGAATGACAACTTTGTTGCTCAAGGGAAATCTCAACGCAGAGCTGAAAAAGTAACAATCCTTCATCATTATTGGGTGGAGATCCTTTATATATACTGTGATTGACAGACAACTTTCAGAACTGAATGATCGTTTCAATGAGGTAAAATCTGAGCTTCTTCTTTGTGTTGCAAGTTTAAGTCCGGATAATTCATTCTCTAGGTTTGACAAGCAAAAATTGCTTCAACTTGCCAAATTCTACCCGAGAGATTTTTCTGACCGAGAAGTGTTATCACTTGAAGATAAACTTGGCATTTACATTAATGAGATGCGATCCAATAATAAATTCTCTCAGTTGAAAGGAATTGGGGATCTTGCAAAAAAAATTGTGGAGACAAGAAAGCATATAACACATGCATCAGTCTACAAGCTTCTAACATTGGCTTTAGTTCTACCGGTTGCAACAGCTTCAGTGAAAAGGGTATTCTCAGCATTGAACATTGTGAAGAATCCACTTCGTAATAGAATGGGAGATCAATGGATGAATGATAGCTTGCTTATTTACATTGAAAAAGAGGTATTTAATAGGATTACCAATGACTCTATCATGCAGCGTTTTCAAAATATGAAAAAGCGTAGAGGACAACTGCCATCTCGTCATTAATTGAAAACTTGTAATATAATCTTTTATTATTGGAGGTAGCATTTTTATTGACTTTAGTTCATTTTTTAAAGTTAAATTCTTGCCTTAGTTGAGATATTTTTCTGCCTCTGCCATTGGACGTAGGGGGTTTATCAGACTGACACCCCACTTTTATATTTTTTTTTTCTTTTCCTACTAAAAGTCTAAAACAAAGTCGTTTCACTCGTTTATACAATTAAAGGAAACATCAAAACGACGCTGTTTTGAGTTTTCTGAAACAAAAAAAAAGTCATCTGACAAAACCACCATTTTTTTCGATCAAAAGCTTTCAAATCTAATATCCAGCATAGCTAGTCTCATACTCGAGCCCAGGCAGCTGCCTGTGCTCGTCTATACGTGGCTCCGCCAGTGCCGTTCACGGCTCCTGGAATACGATCTCTTAGAGTAGGAAAATAAACTGTTGCAGAACAATATTTCAAGTTTGGATCTAGGGGGCTTTTCTTGAGCAACATATTGATTTGATTCAGAGCAGTGGTTGCTCTATCCTTAACCTTATCGACCATTATCTCAGCTAAGACTTTGAGATCTGCAGTTTTGCTCCGAGGGTCCGATTTGAGAAGAGGGACACAAAGGTGGTAAAAGTCTGGTGTTTTTTTGCATGTTTCTTGGACGAGTCTTTCGTCCATTGGCCAGAAAACAGTGCTACATTGGCTCATGGGAACAAGCCAAAGTAAACAAACGAGAACTGTGGAGGTTAAACTCTTCATCATTTTTCTATGGTGCTAGAGAGATCGAATTGGGTTGATGATATTTGTCAAATGGTCGAGGCTATATATACAGGAAAATTGTTAGGTACCATTAGCAAAAGATGGTGACGTACTATGTGCATCTATGACTGTGTTAAAAAAATTAAATACGCATATCTGACTTCTTAACATTCAAGATGTAACAGAGGGAACTACTGGACATGGTTACGTACGTTGCATGCCATATCTTCACTAATGTCTTTGTACGTTGAAACTGGTTTAATTTAGAAAGAGTGATTATATATGCATCTTTGTAAATGCAGTACGGTTCTCGATCCAAGTCACAACTAACTTAATGACTACGTATGCAAATTTGCCCAACATGCATATCCTGGCTAAAATACTGTTGCCATCAAAAAATTTGGTTATATATGCTAAACGGAGCCGTGCCGGAATATATCGATCAGAGTATGTTGAGCAAAATGATATGCGTTCTCCTCAAGTTACAGTAGGGAGTTTATGTAGTCTGCAGTTGGGTTTGGAAGTAGGAGAGCACTATATTGCTGAGTGAGCCTGATGGCTTGAGACTGTATATTATGATCGAGATACTTAACAAAGTAGTCAAGGGCTACCTACTTACACAGATAGGTGAGTCATGCCTGATGGCTTGAGAATTGGATGGTTACTGAGTGATTGAGATGCTATATAGGCAGGCCAGGGCTAGATCTCATTTCAACATTTCCATATGTCTCCGTTTTCACACCCTAATCTATGTCGTCACTCTAGAATTATTCCCAATATCAGCTTTTCACTAGTTTTTACCTCTTTTTCCTGCAAACGTACCAACCGAGGTAAGTGGTAACAGAGGTTCCGGCACTTTATGAAGTTGTGTCGGAATTCGACGAAGTTGCTATGGCCAAGATGTTTACATTAACCAGTTGCAATCATGCATCCACGGATACACCAGCAATATGCTCAGGGAGCATATGAGCTAAGAATCCTAAGGTTACAAGATATCACATTCTGCCAGTGATCTCACCAAGTTACCAGAATTGGTTTCGGTGTCTAAATATCCATTGTCCTGTCTTCAAATCGTTTTCAGATACAAACTTTGAATACAAGTAGCTTGTCTTTTCCCAGTCACCTCTGTATGAGAGGTAAACTAGTTCACATTAGTGTACCTCTGTATTGAGTAGCGACTTAATCGACTTAGTTGATGTACTGGCCGTATTGGTGCATGAATGTATCGTAACAAAAGTTCCAATTGCAATGTTAACATGAACCACAAGATCTTTATTGATTATTTTCTTCTTCACTGCGGATACATATGCAGATTATGAAAAGGAAGTTCTTCGCATAAACTAGAAACTAGAAAGTGTACATAACAATGTGACAAAGTGCTTGGAATATTTGTAAGCAAACGAAAACATATCAAGATATCTGCATAGCAATGGCTTGAGCCAAAGTCGCAGCCTTTACGACGTCTTGATTCAAGACAGTTATAGGAGACTGGCCTTTAAAACCCTCCTGACATGAGGCTACATCGTTGCAAATGTTATGCATGTATGTCTTTGCAATGCCAGCTGCGGAGCCCTTACTGATGTACTTGATTGCAGTCAATGCTGCTGGGATATGATCTCTTACAGCCGGACCGTAGACTTTGCCGGAACATTCATTCAAGGCTGGATCTTTGGGGATCTTCTCAAGCAACTCAGTAATTTTGTTCAGAGCAGAAGTTGCTCTAGCCTCAACCTTAAGAATCATTATCTCAGCTAGGCCTCTCACATCTGCATTAGCGCTTCGAGGATCCGATTTGAGAAGAGGAACACAGATGTTGAAGTAGTCCGGCGTTCGTTTACATGTCTCTTGGATGAGCTTGTCGTCGCATTGGCACAGTGGAAGAAGGCAAAGTGAAAAAACGAGAAATGTGGAGGTTAAACTCTTCATCATCTTTTGGAGAACTACGCTGTAGATAATTGGGTTGATGGCATTCATCAAGCGACTCGAGGCTATATATACATGAAAATTCTAAGGTATAGACAGGTAAGTGCATGTTTTACTGTAATTAGTATACTATCTTTAACTTTTGAAACCAAATCGGACTAATTATCCTATGTTTTCTACAACAACGACAGCCAAAAAACAAATCGGTTATTCAAAACAAACCAGAACTAAATTCTATTAATACTCATGGTTCGTTTAATTATTTTTGTTATTCAAAACATCTGAACTCCATCCGGTACAGACAACAGATACAAAATCCAGTATAAATCACAACTGAAAATGGTGGAAAGAAAAAATTTAGGGTTGCAAACATCACTTTTTCCCTGATGTAGAGGAAGCTACGAATAATGGGACCTCATGTAAAAATTTGGCAACAAAACAAAACTCTCAGCCATTCTCACCCAATGAGTAACTTGTTCTCGGCCAAGAAACTGTAAGTGGGAACCTCAAGATTGTATGGTGCAGGCCCCTTGCGGATCCTACCAGAAATGTCATAGTGCGAACCATGGCATGGGCAAAACCATCCACCAAAGTCACCGGCATTTGGCAACGGGATGCACCCTAAGTGAGTGCAGACCCCAACAACAATAAGCCATTCTGGATCCTTAACCCTCTCCGAGTCCTGTTGAGGGTCACGAAGTGACTGAACGTCAATATTATTGGCCAACTTGATGTCGTCTTCAGTTCTACGCCTAATGAAAACTGGTTTCCCTCTCCACTTAACAGTAACAGTACTACCAGCCTCAATGCTGGATAGGTCAACCTCCAGGGAAGCAAGAGCCAGGACATCTTTGCTGGCAGACATACTCAGTACAAACTTGAGAACCAGAAGCCGGATCAAGGAAGCATACACGAACCTCCCCCCTGTCAAGACGAAATAAGCAAATGCTCGCTTGCTGGGGTCACCAGCTGGGTATCTTTCATGGTTGTAATCATCATACACAATCTTCGAAGACGGATTCTTCACTGCTGCCACAGTAGCTGGAATGTTCGAGATCACACGACCAATATCATGTCCAAGAGCGAGGGCATCAGACGAAAATCCTGCAAACCAGAATCAATCTTTCAGCAACATAATTACAATACAATCCAGTGAATCCACCAATGCACATTATCACGAAAAAATAAAAAGAAAGAAACTCAGCCACAGCAGCAAACAAGTAACATAACAAGTACAGAAACAAGAGGCAATAGATACAAACAAACAAAGGCCTATTACATACAATAATTCAAGTCCTTTACTTTCAATATTAGACTTGTTTGAATCTGATTAAACAGAAGAACATCATCACTAGTATTCTGAATCATCATAAACCAAAATTAAAAAAGAAAAAACAGACGGATCCCGAAACCAAAACAACACCAAATTAACTAGTATTTTATAAATTGAAATTTCGGAATCTACACAGCTACAATTACGATCAGGTAAAAATACGTATAAGCAAACCCTAAATAACACGAGAAGAAGATGATAGAGAACCGACGGGTAACCTCTGATGAGAAATGGAAGCCGCGAATTGAGAAGAGAGTGATGATTGGGGGATCTGAAGGAGGAGAAGGAAGACGACTCGTCGTCGTTATTGTTATATGAAATCGGATGAGAACGAGAGAAAAAGGCTGGGGCTGCTTGAGATGATCTCCACGCGCCGCCTATGGAGGTTGAAAGCCTTTTTCCGGCGACTCTCAGCATCTTGTTATTCCTGTAATCGTTGGGCCCTTACCCTCAGAGCGCGCGCTCTCTCTCTCTCTCTTATTTGACCGTGAGAAAAGTCCAACTAGCATATAAGATAGAGAGGATCAAAGGTCAATTAAACGCTGCCGTTTTGAGACTTACCTATTAGCACTTCTACCTCGGGTAAAACTCTAAATCCGAGTAACTTTTCCCTTGGACAACAATAATAGTTAAAAATTTGATTTAATGCTTCACTATCATCTATTCGAGAACTGAGAAGTTGTATAATTGAAAAGATTTCATTCTAGTTTAACTAGAAAATTAAGATTAAGTCTTAACGATTAATTATAATTTAAAAAAATTTACAATAATTTTGACATAATTTTCTTTGAAATTGAGACCACCAAAAATCTGCAAGAATTTCAGAGACTAAATTCCAAAAATAAACCGTGGACCACCAATGTCCATCCGGATTTCTCAACATAAGTCATGAACAAAACCAAAACTCAACTCAAGAATTTAAAAGCATTTTACAAGGTACTGGTTCTGAATACAAATATAAGTAACTCTACGATAACATGAGAAGATGACTCAGCTATTTACGTACATAAACACCACTGAAGGAAATAAAATAAAAACGGTATTTAGAGCGACTTCTACTAGCATATATTACATATGATACAAACTGACAGTGAGTCGAGACATACAACTGAAAAGATGACTGGTGGACTCAAAGCATTCGATGCTACCAAGCACTCTCAGGATATAAACTGCAGCCTGGGCAACGAAAATCAAAAAGCCTAGGGAAATACAATAAAATATAAAACGTTAGCGTAAGTGAATAAAAATAATAAAATCTGCGTAAAACGATAAAACTATCATATCCTCATTTCCATTGATTTCCGTGAAATAATGCGAGTTCAACAACTAAAAACGGAATATAAATGGAGGCACTCGCCCAGGTCACCTAATCTGAGTCGGCTAGCTGTAAGAAAAATAAATAAATATGACCGGATTGTCCCCAGACTACTTAACCTGAGCCGATCTAAGTCAGACGAGGCCACCTAACCTCCCCTGACTAAACTATCCGGTAGCTAGAGCATCGATACAACTAAACAAACAATCACAAATAAATCTCTAAATTTAAAAGCTCTTAAATAAACTGTAGAGCATACTAATAAAAAAATGAACTCGTTATGACTGTAAAAAGAAAAGGTCCACTCACAAGTCTGCGACTACTGTTGGGATCCTGCGGAATTTCCTTCACTGCTAGGTCGCGATCACTATTTCTTTTTCGACGGAGAAGGTGACTGGAAAACGGTGGTTCGATTTCCGAAATGGCGCGGGTCGGCGGGGAGAAAATTGGTCGAGTTTGGTGCTATTTTTTTGATTTTTCCAAATTAAAAATCCCAAAATTATCCGATTTATACCCCAAGCTCTTCGACAGATCGACAACCCAAAATCAATCTTATCACGATCAAATGGTCGAGAATTAACCGACTAAAAATTATTTTCTTTTTTTTTATTTCTCGCACTAACTTCCGATAAACATAAAAATTAGTTTCCTTATCCGAAAAATTCCCCGAAAATTTCCACGATTTCGAAATGTAACACTCTAAAACTTCCGCGAAGAAAGTCAAATCAAATTCTTGCTCGGTGAAAAAGTCATTAACAAACTCAATAATGAGGCTAATTCGCGATAAAGCTTAATATTTTTGATAAGCGCATAATCTCGGTTCGGGTTGTCACAATCTATCCCCCATTACAAAAATTTTGCCCTCAAAATTTACTTACCTGCTAGAAAAGATGAGGGTACTGCTCTCTTATATGCTGCTCTGGTTCCCAAGTGGCTTCCTCAACAACATGATTCCTCCACAATACTTTCACTAAAGGAATGATCTTTTTCCGGATAACCTGCTCTCTACGGTCAAGAATCTCCACTGGTTCTTTAACATAAACTAAGTCCTCCCGTAGCGAAATTTGTTGAGTCACGATGACATGAGAGGGATTAGGAATGTACTTCCGCAACATAGATATGTGGAATATATCATGAACTCGCGCCAACTCTGAGGATAACTCCAAACGATAAGCCACAACACCTACACGCTTAATAATCTCATAGGGTCCGATCTAATGGGGTTGGAGTTTACCGCGTTTCCTAAAACGCATCACCCATTTCCATGGAGACAACTTCAAAAATACCCAATCTCCCACCTCAAACTCAAGATCTTTTCATCTGACATATGCATAACTCTTTTGTCTATCTTGAGCGATATTCAGTCTGTCTCGAATGATTTGCACATTCTGTATCATCTCTTGTACTATGTCTGGACCAATGAGGATCCTTTCTCCAACTTCGCTCCAACACAACAGGATCCTATATTGTTTCCTATATAAGGCTTCATATGGCGACATTCCAATGCTGGAGTGGAGACTGTTATTATACGCGAACTCCATCAGGTGCAGATAATTATTCCATTTCCCCCAAAACTGCAACACACAGGATCTCAGCATATCCTCAAGTGTCTAGATAGTTCTCTGAGACTGACCATCAGTCTGGGAGTGAAAGGCCTTACTGAATCATAACTAAGTTCCCAAAGCCTCTTGTAAAACTCTCCAAAATTGTGAAGTAAAATGAGAACTTTGATCTGATATAATGGATATTGGTACATGTTCGTGAGATTTATCCCCTCAACCTTTTGACTATTGATTAATCTAAGGCTAAGTAAATTTCTCTTACCCGCAAGTATACGGGGTTAAGTTATAGTATTTGTGAGGAAGTCAAGTGTCGAACCCACGAGGATTGACCACTTAAACTTATTAGCTTGACTCGATTAAGAACTTGAAATCACAAATTAACTAGACACTGAACTCGATACTAAAGCTAAAGTAACATGTGAAAATGTGTATCTCACACTACCAAGTTCTTTGGAGACTTGGCATTGTGAGGGGTGATTGATATACGATGAGTGTTTAAACGAAAGGTTGATCGAATGTTTACTACTAATTAAATTAAGTGAAAAAATAAAGTGAGAAAAAATAGAATGTAAATGTTTGGTCAGCTAGAGATATCACCACTAGCCAACTTAATGTACAAACAATATATGTCCAAGTTATGAGTTTAGTCTGATTCATACGTGATTGTCCAATCTGTGATCTTTTCAAGTGACCATTGGTTGTGAACCGAATCTACTAGGGCATTAGAGCACTAGAAGTGTTCTGGTCCAACATTCAAATATAAAGCAAACAGAAACTAGAATGCAACTCAATTACGAATCGTATCATAATCATACCACATGCCTAATGAGTTCAATATGTGTTCACTTATGATGAATATGAATGGTTTTCCTTCTTAAGTCCCTATTAGAGGATATGAAAATATGTTCTAATGACTTTCCTAATCCACACCTTTTAGAACATGAATTAGAAGAAGTAATGATTAGCTACAAAGCCCCTTCGACTCAATGTAAGCTTGATCGAAGCTCCTTGAGTCATTTAGGCTTCAAGAAGGCTTCAGTCCATGCTTAAGCCCAATGAAAACCAAACCTTAAGCCCATGTTCTCAAATGCAACCTAAGTTATGTTATGGTTATCTTCCTTAAGTGAGTGACTAAGTCACTTAGATTCATTTTTAGCTTCCTTAAACATATATCAACTTAGTCATGGCTAAGACATGAGTATGAAAACCTTAACTCAAGCTCAAACATGAAAACATACCATAATCACATCACAAGTTATCAACCTCATTCACAACATGTAGTAAACTAAACTAAATTCAAATCCATAACTCAAAACATAGTTGTATGTACATCAAATTAGTTAGGCCTAAGTCCTAGTCTTCTAAAAGGCAACTACTCACTAAGCATAATGGAATATAAGACTAGATACATGATCAAAATAAGAAGAGAGGAGAAATAACCAAGAGTCCCCTTAGCCAAAGCTCCACCAAATGACTACAAGGCTTCTACCTCCACTTTTTCACTCCAAGCTAGCATCAAGTCTTCAAGAAGAGGTAAGGGTAGTCCTTACGATTCCAAGAAGCCAAAGGGAAGAAGAATTACTTCTCACTCCTTTGAAATCTAAAGATCAAACCAAACCCTAGAGACAAAGATGAGAGGAGGAACACCCAAAATAGGCCAAAGTGATGGTGTAGTGGTAGAGAGGTTTGGCTCTACCCAAGAGAGGGAAGAGTTATGTCTCTAATGGTGGTGGTTCAAGAGGTGTTTTGGACTAGAAAGGGAGGAGAAGAGGTAGAATAGAGTGCTAGAGGGTTGATATAAGGATAATGGGTCTAGAGAGAGAGAGTAAAACTATGGAAAATCTGAAAATGAGGTGAGTTCTCTATGTGTGTGAGGGGGAGCTCGAACCTATAGTGTTGAGAGAAATATTTTGGGTGCAAATAATTCAAATTCAAGCTTAGATATGATCCACATTTTTAGGCTTTAAGTGGTGGTCCCTAGATGACTCACCCATGTCATATGAGTTGCATGTGCATGTCTCCGCACCAAATATCTTCTCATGTGGGCTCTTGTGGGATTGGTCCTTCAAGTCTTGGACCATCATATCTTGATCTGGTCATTGACCGGTGAAGACTCGCCAGAGTTGACTGTTGACTGGTGGTTGACTTTTTGTCTTCTTCCTGATTTTGGTAATTCTTCTCAAAATGCTTAGGAAACTTGCTTGGCTTCTTCAAAAAGCGTTTAATCTCCATCTTTAAGCTTGTTTCCACGCAAACTCACCATTTCCTATCATGACAAGGAAACGTATCAAAAACGATGTTTTATTTCAAGAAGGCAAGCATTAAGCATAAGGTTAGGCACATAATTAGAACGTAATTATGGACCTAACAAACTACCTCACACTTAAACTTTGCTTGTCCTTAAGCAAACTAAGAAGAAAAGAATGAAACTAAGTTAGACTCTAAGCACAAAAACACACAAGGCATGTAAGTGTCCCAAATAGATGATTAGTTTCCCTCAAACACCAATGACTAGATAGATTAAACTACTTTGGAGCAACATTTTAAAACATGAAATCAATGCATATGTAATAAACCGAAATGGTTATACTATATGCCAAGCCAAATGCATCACAATGAGATGTATTCAAATTAATATGGTTTCTAACCATCAAACTCACTAAATATCAGTCAATGCAAACAAGTATTTGAGGGTTAGTGTTTGCACTCATAAATTGTACCAATCACATGTTCTCCATGAGCTCGATTTTCAAACAAATGCTCCAATAATCCAAAAGTACAAGCATTTCAAATTAAGAGGACTTTTATTCGGGTTGTAACGGGTCTTAAGGAAGGGGTTTAATGAAAGAAGGGTGTAGGAATTCAAAAACCAAGCAACCTAGCAAGCAATTCACATGTCGAAGTTCCTTACCAAACATCTAGGTGCCATTAACTTCCTTTTTTACACAAAACTACTTCTCAAAACTCTTATTCTTTATGTAGAACTCATACTCTTTTTGTGAAACTCTTTTCTTCTTTCTATTATTTTTTTCCATTCTTTGATACTCTTTTCTCTTCTTTTTTTCTTTTCATTTTTTCTTTCTTTTTGAACAAAACACAACACAAATAAACATCACAACGACCTCCTCCACCTCACACTTAAGCTTTTGCCAAACTTCACAATAGGTACAAAGTCTAAGCACATCCTAATAGGACTTAATTATCTCTTGCTCGATTGCCTAGTTAAGGGTAGAAGTAAGTGTTTAGGCTTGGTAAGGATTTGGGTGTTCAAGAATTAAAAGGCTAAATAATATAAGGCTCAAATTGGCTCACTAAAGGATATATGCATCATAGGGTTCAAAAGTAATTTAGCCATGGTGGTAATCCTAATGCTTCTATCATCTTCAAAAATAACTCATGATTTGAAAAACATTTTGCACGGTTTAAAGCAAGTTCTACATTACACTATGATTGATCGATGTCACACATGAAGGAATAGGTGCATAATATAGCTATGTATGCACAATAAGGCTCAAAAATCTCACATGGGAATGAATAGCTTCGAAAATATATCAATCCTTTTTTTTCTCATGTGAACTCATTTTGAATGACATATGCATTTTTCGAACCGATTAAACATGCATTGTTTTCTCTTTTTAAACATACTCAAAATTATGCAATCTACTGGTCATTAGTTTAATCTCATCATTGAGAGTGGTTATGGTGACACAAAACATACCAATACACACATATTTTTGTATTACATTTTCTCACATTTTTCAATTTTTATGGATTTTCTGGATAATGAGTGTTAATGACTTAGCCGCATACCTCACACTTTAGAACCAAATTGTCTTCAATTTTCATTAAGTCACATATGAAACAAAATTATAGACAAGATAGCAAGGCATCATCATTTCACAAATTTATTCGCCCAACACATGTGCTCCTAGGCATAGTGACTAACATGCATTCATACTTAAAGGGTCATATAGTCTCTAAGAAATAATGAAGCTACTAGAGTCCTATCAACCACAATGGGGCATACTAATCACATTTCAAAGGAAAACCACATTGTAATCTAGCATGTAACACGAGGGGACCTCACACTTAGAACTTTAACATTTAGAAAGGCGTTTAAGTCATAGTAACAAGTATCACAACATGTATCACACCAAGACTACCACATGCTAACATGACGTAATATATACACTAAGCATTATTGTTCACTATACACATGTCATGCTAAAAAGTAAAGAGAGAGTAGGGAGAAAGAGGGTGCCAACGCTTTGAAGACTGACTCCTAACTCCAAATGTATGATGATGTTAACCAACGAAAGCCAAGTTAGGCCTCGCAATCCAAATTTTGCATGAGTGGAGTAGGAACCGGAAAACGGCACCCTCGCATTAAAATTGATAGCATTTGAAAGCTCAAAGAGGTCTATGGTCGAGGCCATGACACTTGGACTCTGGAAGAGGCTTGAAAAGTGTGCATCAAGAATGACCTTCGATAGGTCAAAGGAAACCCTTCGATCTATCGAGGCAGAGCCCCTGGATCGCAAGTGACAATAGGTTTTGATGGATCGAGGAAAACCTTTGATCCATCGAGGCAAGCGTCTCCTCCAACCTTACACTTATTCTTCTAACATACCAATAGTGTCCGACCATCATGGGTTGTAGTTTAAAGACGTAAACATGGTCCATGAAGTGATGAGTAGGTCAAGCCATCATGGTTGGGTCCTTAAAGTGATAGACATTCACACTCCATTTTGTGTTTGGCTTGAAAGCCTCAATTTGTGTCTCATGGAGCTTGAAAGTTCTCTCATTCATCAAATTCATCAAATTGACAACTCCTTGAAGGTATAGTTCAAGTAACTTGTAATTAACACTCTTCAAAGAATTAAGGCTCTTCAAGGTGACATTGCTACCAACTACCAATGTCGGTTTCTCAAGCTTGTTAGGCTTCAATTTTCTTTTCTTTTTACGGCTCATGCCCCTATCCAGTGCCTTGACTTCTTCAACATCATTGACCTTGCTTCCGACAACATCAACACTATAGACTTGTAGTGCCAGAATCGAAGGAGCTTCATTGAATAACTTGAAGGATTTTGCGTGACCGGTCATGATAGCTTAAGTCTTTCCTTTAGCATTGGTTGGAGAAAAAGGTAAGAACCAAAGTTCATCAGGGTTCACCTTAGTCTCGGCCTGGATCTTGATACCCTCATGTTTCTGCTTGACTTTATTATCAAATCCAGGAGGTATGCTAGGTGCACCCGATGTGCCTACATTCTCCTCATTATCACTTTCACAATCGCTTTCTACCAAGGGAGCATCACCATAATCGTCACATCTTCTTCCGGTAGCCAACACTGCATTGACCACTTGACCTTGATGCTTTTGATCTTTTTTGGTGCAAGACGGAAATCCATTGGTCCTTCCGCCTTGTTAAATTCGATGTGCCTTTGTAAATTGACTTAATTTCCATCTTCTGGAATGACATGTGCTTCCACTCTACAATAGTCTTCGGATGATCTCGATGTGGGCAATATAGAGCTTCATGCATTACACTCTTACAAATCATGCAAGGTGTCACACTAGTCTCCGCAATTTGATTAGCATAGCCTTTATTCTGAGTTTTCTTCAACAAGAGGTCAAATTTCTTGTTTATGGTCTCTTCAAGTCGCTTGATGGCATCTTCTTTTACATATGCGACTCCCTTGACTTCATTCCTACTTTTCCGCTTGGCTTGGGTGGCTTTTCTCATTGATATTGCTAGTTTTTGAACATTGGGCTTGACATCCCATAAGGAAGACCGTTCCGACATCTTTTCAAGTAAAATATACACCTCCTCGGCGGTTTTGTCCATGAAGTCTCCACCACCTGCATTGTCGACCTTCCTTCTTATCTCCATGCACAATACTTAGTAGAAGAGAGATAATAACATGTCTTGGGTTTGACCGTGGTTAGGGTACCCAAGCTCAAACTCCTTGAAACGCTCCCAAGTCTCATAGAACAACTCCCCATATTCCTCACAAAATGTCATCAACATTATCGTTCGCTTATTGATCTTCCTTGGTGGAAAAATACTTGGTGATGAACTTGTGTTGCATCGCCTCCCATGAGTAAATCGAGTTAAGAGTAAGCTCGTTGAACCATATCTTTGCCTTATCCCGCAAACTTGAAGGAAATACCTGAAGCTTTAATTGTTTTGGATTCATGTTTCAGATGTTGAACCTTGTACATGCTTTCTTGAACTCCAATAAGTGAGAATAGGGATAGGAATGAGGATGTCCCATGAAGATTAGTAAGGTTTAGAGAAAACTAGATTTGATCTCAAAGGATTTGCCCGCTAAAGATTGAAGAACGATGCAACTGGTATGCCTTGACAAAGATGGTAACGCATTATCCATCAAAGGTCATGCTTCAATGATGTCCTCATACATGAAGAATTCTTCCTTGACAAGAGGATTCAAAGGCATAACACCTAAAATCACACTAAGCAACCGATATATATTAGTCCTCCAAACTCTTAAAGTACTCAAAGTCTTGAGGGTCTTCCATGATGCTTCTTTGACACCCACCCCCTCAAGGAAACATCAATGAGCACTCTAAAAGTTCGAATGGGATTGCAGTACGTGGCGCAGTGGCATTCACTGTGCTATATACACCAAAGGTGAACCGAAGTAAAGACATGCGTGATCCAATATACCAGAATCGCCAAATAAAGTCCTAAGAATCTAGGGTGTAGCGGAATTAAGTTTGCTAGATCTAGACTCTGTAACTACTATGCTTGAAATAAATACATTATTTAGATATGCTCTTAAGAATATAAATATTCAAGTTAAAAAAGGTAGAGAGTAAGTGAAACAAGCTTAAGCACAACACGATTTTTGATGGATTGAAACATAGGATTCGATGGATCAAAGACAAGCCTCGGGTAGGAATGACCAAATACCCTTTGATGGATCGAGAAAATCTCTCGATCAATCGAAGGAGGTACCCTGGTCTCCTCTGCAAACAATTTTTGATAGGTTGCAGGTAATTTTTGATGGATCAAAAAATTGTCCTGCAAAAAGGTTAGAAGCATAAATTCTAGCACAATTTCACCTCAAAGTATCCTAGAGATCAAAGACAAAGAAAACAAAGTCTCAAGTGATTAAACGAAGAAAACTACAAGCTAATATAAGAAAAAAATATCACACACATATCCGGATACTCCGCAATCAAAGGCTAACCGAAGCTAAGAAATCAAAGTGAAATCAATTCCCGGCAACGGCGCCAAAAACTTGTTCGAGAAATTTATCCCCTCAACCTTTCGACTATTGATTAGTCTAAGACTAAATGAATTTCTCTTACCCACAAGTATACGGGGTCAAGTTATAGTATTGTAAGGAAGTCGAGTGTCAAACCCATGAGGATTGACCACTTCACTCTTTAGCTTGACTCGATTAAGCACTTGAAATCACGGATTAACTAGACACAAGACATGACACTAAAACTAAAGTAATATGTAGAAGTGTATCTCGCAAGACTAAGTCCTCTGGAGACTTAGCATTGTAAGGGATGGTTGAACTACGATGAATGAAAGATGATTGAAAGGTTGTTTAACTAAGTAAATTAAGTGAAAACATAAAGTAAAAAAAATAAAATGTAAATTTTCGGTCGGCTAGAGATGTTGCCACTAGCCAACTCAATGTACTAACAATACATATGCAAATTATGAGTTTAGTTTGATTCACACGTGATTGTCCAATTCGTGATCTTTTGGAGTCACCGTTGGTTGTGAACCGAATTTCTTAGGCCATTAGGGCACTAGAAGTCTTCCGGTCTAACATTCAAATATAAAGCAAACCGAAACTAGAATGCAACTCAATTACGAATCGTATTATAATCATACCACATGCCTAATGAGTTCAATATGTATTCACTTATGATGAATGTGCATGGCTTTCCTTTCTAAGTCCCTATTAGAGGGCATGAAAGTATGTTCCAATGAATTTCCTAATCCACACATTTTAGAACATGAATTAAAAGAAGAAACGATTAGCTACAAAGCCCCTTCAACTCAATGTAAGCTTGACCGAGGCTTTTTGAGTCATTTGGACTTTAAGAAGGCTTCGATCCATGTTCAAGCTCAATGAAAACCAAACTTTAAGCCAATCTTCTCAAATGTAACATAAGTCATGTTTACATGCTTATCTTCCTTAGGTGAGTGACTAATTCACTTAGGTTTATTTTTAGCTTCCTTAAACATATCTCAACTTAGTCATGGCTAAGACATGAGTATGAAAACATTGAATCAAGCCCAAATATGCAAACATACCACAATCACATCACAAACTATCAAACTCATTCACAACATGTATTAAACTAAACCAAATTCAAATCCATAACTCAAAACATAGTTGTATGTACATCAAATTGGCTAGGGCTTCCAAAAGGCAACTACTCACTAAACATAATGAAATACAAGACTAGATACATGCTCAAAATAAGATGGGAGAAATAACCAAGAGTCCTCTTAGCCAAAGCTCCACCAAATAACTCCAAGGCTTCTACCTCCACTTCTTCACTCCAAGCTAGCACCAAGTCTTCATGAGGAGATAAGGGTAGTCATTAGGATTCCCTGGACCCAAGGGGAATATGGATTACTTCTACTCCTTTGAACTCTAAAGACTAAACCAAACCTTAGAGGCAAAGATGAGAGGAGGAACACCCAAAATAGGCCAAAGTGATAGTATGGTGGTGAAGAGGTTCGACTCTACCTAAGAGAGGGAAGAGCTAGGTCTCTAATGATGGTGGTTATGGAGGTGTTTTGGCCTAGAAAGGGAGTAGAAGAGGTAGAAGAGAGTGCTAGAGGGTTGGGATAAGGATAAGGAGTCTAGAGAGAGTATAAAACTAGGAAAAATCTGAAAATGAGGTGAGTTCTCTATGTGTGTGCGGGGAAGCTCGAACCTATAGTGCTGAGGGAGATATTTTGGGTGAAAATAATTCAAATTCAAGCTTATACATGATTCACATTTTTAGACATTAAGTGCTGGTCCTAAGATGACTCACCCATGTTATATGAGTTGCATGTGCATGTCTCCACACCAAAATATCTTTTCATGTGCATTATTGTGGGATTGGACCTTGAAGTCTTAGGCCATCATATTGTGACCTTGTCATTGATTGGTGAAGACTCGCCGGAGTTGACCGTTGACCGCCAGAGTTGACCGTTGACCGGTGGTTGACTTTTTGTCTTCTTCCAAGTTTTTGTCATTCTTCTCCAAATACTTAGAAAACTTGCTTGGCTTCTTCAAAAAGCGATTAATCTCCATCTTTAAACTCGTTTCCATGCAAACTCACCATTTCCTAGCATGACAAGGAAACGTATCAAAAGCGATGATTTATTCCAAGAAGGCAAGCATTAAGCATAAGGTTAGACACATAATTAGAATGTAATTATGGACCTAACAATACACCATGCAGCTTCAGGATCTTCTGCATATACAACATAACTAGCTTGCTCACCGAAAGTTTCTCTGAGACTGGTATAAAATGTGCAAACTTTGTAAAGCGATCCACAATCACTCAAACACTTATATGACCTTTGGATGTACGAGGTAGTTTGTATACGAAATGCATAGTGACATACTCCCATGCAAACTCACCATTTCCTAGCATGGCAATGAAACGTATCAAAAACGATGTTTTATTCCAAGAAGGCAAGCATTAAGCATAAGGTTAGACACATAATTAGAACTTAACTATGGACCTAATAGTACACCATGCAGCTTCAGGATCTTCTGCATATACAACATAACTAGCTTGCTCATCGAAAGTTTCTCTGAGACTGGTATAAAATGTGCAGACTTCGTAAAGCGATCCACAATCACTTAAACACTTGTATGACCTTTGGATGTACGAGGTAGTTTGTATACGAAATCCATAGTGACATACTCCCATTTCCAAATTGGAATCTCTAGACGTTGCATCAAACCTGAAGGTTTCTGTCGCTCAGCCTTCACTTGTTGGAAAATAGGGCATTGACTCACATAAGTCGCTACCTCCCTCTTTATATTAGACCAATAGTAGTATTCTCTGAGAGTACAGTACATCTTCGTGCTACCCGGGAGCATAGTATAAGCTAAACAATGAGTCTCGTTGAGTATTTCCCGCTTCAACTCCTCGTTATTGGGAACATAAAGTTTATTCATGAATACTAGTAACCCATCTCTCCTTACCGTGAAATCTGCTTTTCCACCGCCGTGCACTGTTCCCTTTAGTTTCAAAAGTGAAGGATCAAAATCCTGCAATTCACGTACTCGGTCAATCAGAATGGGTCGAACTTGCATATTGGGGAATAAAACTCCCTCCTCTCTCAGCTAAGAGCGTCTGCAACAACATTCATCTTTCCAAGGTGATACTCAAAAGTGCACTTATAATCACTTATCAACTCCATCCACCTTCTCTTCCTCAGGTTCAGTTCTTGCTGTGTGAGTAGATATGTACGACTTTTATGATTAGTGAAAATTCGACATCTGGGACCATATAAGTAATGTCTCTAGATTTTCAACGCGAAAACCACCGCTGTTAACTCCATATCATAAGTGGGATAGTTTGTCTCATGAGGTTTCAATTGTCGTGATCCATACGCGACCACCCTACCATGCTGCATCAATACACAACTCAAACCTAACCTAGAGGCATAACTAAAAATAGTAAACTCCTCACTATCGTCTGGTCATGTCAACACTGGGGCTGTGGTTAACCTTATCTTCAGTTTGGAAACTTTCCTCACAAGCCTCCGACCATTCATACTTAACTCTTTTTCTTGTGAGTCTTGTAAGAGGTGTTGCAATTCGTGAAAAGTCATGCACAAATCGACGGTAGTAACCAGCTAAACCCAGAAAATTTCTGATATCAGGCACACTTGCAGGTCTGCTCCAATTTAACACCGCCTCCACCTTGTCATGATCAACACTAACACCATCTGCCGAAATCACATGGCCAAGAAATTTCACATTATCCAACAAGAACTCACATTTACTGAACTTGGCGTATAACTAAGATTGCCTTAATGTCTCCAAAACTATATGTAAATTCCTCGTATGCTGCCTCACATCCTTTGAGTAAATCAGGATATCGTCAATAAATACAATGACAAATTTATCAAGATAAGCCCGAAATACTCGATTCATCAATGCCATGAAGGCAGCAGGTGCATTCGTCAAACCGAATGGCATCACACGAAACTCGTAGTGCCCGTAGCGCGATCGGAATGCTGTTTTAGAGACATCGGACTCTCTAATCCACAACTGATGGTATTCTGATCGAAGATCAATCTTGGAGAATACCATAACTCTCTTCAACTAATCAAACAAATCATCAATACGAGGCAAGGGATATTTATTCTTCACGGTTACCTGGTTCAATTTTTGATAGTCAACACATAATCTCATAGACACATCCTTCTTATTCACAAAAAAACTGGAGCTCCCTACGGAGATACACTAGGATGGATGAAACCTTTATCAATTAGTTCCTGAAGCTGAACCTATAACTCCTTTAATTCAGCTGGAGCCATATGGTACGACGCTTTAGATATGGGACCTGTACCCGGAAGTAGCTCAATTGTAAAATCAATTTCCCTTTCTGAGGTAGACCCGGTAATTCCTCAGGAAAAACATCAAGATATTCCCTGACCACATCAATCTCTTCCAAGTTAGGAATGGAAATACAAGTGTTCACGACATATGCCAAATAGATAATACACCATTTCCGTAACATTTTCTTGGCTTTCACAACTGAAATAAGGCACGAAGAAAGAATATTTCATTCTTTGCGGAATAAAATCTTTGGCAAACCCGAACTTCGAAACACCACCTCTTTCTGATGATAATCAACCAAAGCTTGGTGATTGCTCAGAAAGTCCATCCTCAAAATCATATCGAAATCTGCGACATCAAGAGGTATCAGGTCGGCATATAACCCAAAACCTCCAACCATAACCCTACAACCTCTATAAACTAACCTGACTAAAACCACGTCACCGGAGGAATAAGTCACTCGCCACATCACCAATAAGGGAGTGGCAGGTACGCTAATTATTGATGCTAATATCACGGACATAAAAGAGTGTGTCACCCCTGGATCAATTAAAGTATAAATAGCATAAAAAAATATAACGTACTGATGATCACCTCTGGAGCTGCTCAGCCCTCCTGAAGAGTCATATGATGTAGTCGGGTCTACCCAGTCTCTCCAGTCGGTCACCCCATTTAGCTCCAGTCCTAATATGATGGCTGTCTGGGTGGCGGTGTGGCTCTAAACCTGGAAGTGACTCTATGATCACCACTAGAACTCTACGTCAGAAATCCACCTGGAAAGTCCCTCTACAAACACTCCCTAGGAAAGTGACCGGTCTGGCCACAGCTAAAACAAGCTAAAGTCCCAAGCTAACACTACCCAAGATGATGCCTGTGACTTCGATTGCACAAAGAAAAATCTATGGGCGCTGATAGAGTAGGTTGATATCCACTGGATCCATTGGAACTGGCACCATATCCATGCCTCTGTGGTAAACCTCTCCTCAACCATCTCTGAAAATGACTCGGATGATGTGCAATAAGAGCAGGAGTGTGAGATCCATCACCTAAGGATGCAGTGAAACCAGAAGTACTTGAGTTTCCCCTCTTTAAAGGACCTTGACTAGGCACACCTTCCTCAAATCGTCAAGTCTGGCATAGCTCAGCTTGAAGTTTATCCTTTCATCTTATTGCAGCACTAACAAACTCATCAAAATTAGCACGTGGCACACCAGACAAGTACGGAGCAATCTCTGACCGCAAACCTTGCTCAAATCTCCATCACTTTTCTTTCACTACCCTGACTGAATTTGGTGCAAATCGAGTCAAACATGTAAAACGATCTCGATACTCCATCACAGACATATCTCCCTTCCGGAGATTCATAAACTCCTCATACTTCCCCTGCTCCGATGCTTCACTGAAGAAGCGACTCATGAACAATTATGTGAACTTTGTTCACGGAGTCATGGATTCATTCCTCCTAGTCCCCTTCCACCAGTGATATGCATGGTTCTTAAAAAGACCTACAGCTTCCTCGGAAGTCAACTGGGAACGCAGACGATCACAAACTCGTCTGATCTCCACAAGTCAATTCTCACTAGTCTCAGGGTCATGTGATCCAATAAAAGGAACTGCTACATCATGTGTGATTAGATCCTCACGATCCTCTCATGGTCCTGACATCATGCGTGAAATTAACTCACGCATCTGCTGAGCCAAAGACTGCGTATCATCCTGTTGGGCTAGTTGTCAAGGCATAGTGACCTACGAGTCCAAATACATATTAGCTCACTGAAAGAATTCACAAACTGGCTCTACTAAGAGACTCTAGCTATCCAACACTGCCAACACTTGGAGTAATGGGGATCCATCGGCCTGTCGGGCCATCCTCCCGGGAGTGTTGTACACAATCAAATGCATGTACTGACATGACCAAAGAAGTCTACAGAATATGTGACCTGATGCTCTGATACCAAACTGAAAGGACGCAACCCCACTTCAACTAGTAAACTAAGATTAAGCCCTAACGACTTACCATAATCTAAGAAATTCTACGAAATTTTTTGACATAACTTCCTCTGAAATTGAAACTACCAAAAACCTGCAAGAAAATTCACTTTAGAGACTAAATCCCACAAACAAACCGTGGACCACCAATGTCCATTCGGATTTCTCGACATAAGTCATGAACAAAACCAGAACTCATCTCAGGAATTTAAAAGCATTTTACAAGGTACTGGTTCTGAATACAAATGTAAATAACTCTACGATAACATGAGAAGCTGACTCAGCTATTTACGTACATGAACACCACGGAAGGAAATAAAATACAAACGGTATTCAGAGCGACTTCTACTGGCTTATACTACATATGATACAAACTGACAGTGAGCCGAGACATACAACTGAAAAGATGACTAGTGGACCCAAAGCCTTCGATGTTACCAAGCACTCTCAGGATATAACCTGTAGTATGGGCAACGAAAACCAAAAAATCCAGGGAAAGACAATAAAATATAAAACATTAGCATGAGTGGATAAAATTAATACAATCTGCGCAAAACGATAAAACTGTCATATTTTGCCTTTCCGCTGATTTCCGTAAAATAATGCGAGTTCAACAACTAAAAACAAAATATAAATGGAGGCGCTCGCCCAGGCCACGTAACTTGAGTTGGCTAGCTGTAAGAAAAATAAATAAATGTGACGGGATCGTCCCCAATCCACCTAACCTAAGCCGATCTGAGTCAAACGAGGCCACCTAACCTCCCCTAACTAAATTATCTGGTGATCAGCCGAATCGCTAAAGCATCAATGCAACTAAACAAACCATCACAAATAAACTTCCAAATTTAAAATCTCTTAAATAAACTGTAGAGCATACTAATAAAAATATGAACTCTCTAAGACTGTGAAAATAAAAGATCCACTCACAAGTCAGCGACTACTGTTGGGGTTTAGCGGAATTCCCTTCGTTGCTAGGGTCGCAATCACGATGTTGTTTTCGATGGCGGAGGTGGCCGAAAAACGGTGGTCCGATTTTAAAAATGGCGCGGGTGGGCGGGGAGAAAACGGGTCAAGCCCGATGCTATTTTCCTGATTTTCTGATTTTTCCAAATTAAAAATCCCAAAATTCTCCTATTTATATCCCCAAGCTCCTCGATAGATCGACGGCCCAAAATCAATCTTATCGCAATCAAACAATCGAGAATCAGCCGACTAAAAGTCATTTCCTTTTTATTTATTTCTCGCGTCAACTTTCGATAAATATAAAAACAAGCTCACTTATCCAAAAAATTCTCCGATAATTCCTACGAGCTCGAAATGTAATACTCTACAACTTCTGTGAAGAAAGTCAAATCAAATTCTCGTCCGATGAAAAAATCGTTAACAACCTCGATAATACGACTAATTCACGATAAAGTTTAATATTTCCGATAATCGCGTAATCTCGGTTCAGGTTGTCACAATAATGAATCATGATTTTAAAGGTATTCATGGGGTAGTTGGTACATTAATGTAGGGATACATTCATATTTTACTATACTAAAGCACCTCCATGGTAAGACGATCAAAATATAAAGAGAACAGTAAGCCAACCAAGACAATATAATGTTGCCTATTTGATTAGGCTGGGTAGATGGAGCAGAATCAAAGAGGAACTGAGAATGCTTTGTAGTTGCAAGACTTTGTATTGCAATGGTAAAAGTAAAGGAAAATGACAAGAGAAAGGCTGTAGCAAAAGCTTAATAACAAGTATTTGATGGCTGTACAACCAATTAGGCTTTTGTATTGCGAAAAAGTTCCAGACCCGAAACAAAAAAAGGACTACAGCTCAGCTATGGTGGATTCAATGAGACCCAGAAACTACTCGTCGGCCACACCCGAAGCATGATGGGGGAAAGCAGACCATACATCAGCCCATGTCCTCACACCCTCAGCAATATCCTTGACAACAGATGCAGCCTCACTCACATCAACACGGATTTGGTCTTTGCTGTCTCTTTCTCTAATTGTCACCGAGGATATGGAATCAACAGTGATTGCAAACGGTACCCCAAGTTCATCAGTCCGTGCATATCGTTTCCCAATGGAGGTACCTGATGAGATTACAAATCAATCGACTACGTACAACTGATAAGGTTAACACTATATGTCAAAATAATGTTCAAATCCACATACCTGTTATATCAATTTTATGAGATATCCCAGATGCTGTCAATGACTTGGAAATGACTTTAGAGACATCCTCATATTCTTGCTTCTGAACCAAGGGAAATACTGTACATTTTATGGGTGCCACCAGAGGAGGGAAACGGAACACATTGAATTGTTCATTCCCATCTTTACTTGGCCTCATGTAGTATGAGTGCTCATAGAGGCAATATATTATCCGACCAATACCAAAAGATGGCTCAATTACTGAGGGCGTGAACACTCTCTGGTGTTCTTTTTTCTTCTCCTTTGAAATTGTTACCATACTTGAATTGATGGTCACATTTCTCCCTAGAGTGCAGACATAGAATTCAACCTCCCCTTTTGACTCTAAACCAGTCTTCATCTCCAAAGCTTCTTTCTCTTTCATGGCCTGAAATGGAAAGGCAATATATGCATAAAAACAACGATCCATTTTCAATAGAAGTCCGAATATGATGAACACTTGGGGTATGCTCACCTCCAAAGATTCAAGTACTTTCTTTTGCTCCCCCTTAAAAGCAAGACCAATTGCTTTCTTTACTGGAGTCGCAACCACTTTCTGAAATTGTAACACAAATAAGTATTGATAAACAGTAACTGATCTAAACAGGATATTTCAGTGATAGTTCACAGGATGTAATAGCATTACCTCAACTTCTCTAGGTTCTGAATATTTTTCCTGCGCCTCAAGGGCAACTTTACTTTTGTCCTACCATAGACCAAATAACAATAATCGATGAGAAAATGGCTATCACATCAAGTATCATATATGCTATTAGACTCATCTATGGTGAACATACACTGTTCCATTTAAAACAAAAGTTAAATTTCCTCTTGCAAAATTCAAATTCCACTGAACCAGACAAGTACTATTAAAACAAGACTAGCAATTGTTTTCTTGTTTTTAGATCCTATAGCTTGGGGAAAATGATGGCATACAGAGTAGACAGATAATCTAAAATACAGCAGTAGACTCATTAAACTGCTAGACTACAGTTGACCGCAGATTGATATTGAAGCATCTAAAGTCCACTAACAACATTTAACAAGTCCTTACTGTATGAGCCTTCAAGTCATATGCAGATCTGTCTGCAATACCAACACACTCAATCCAGCCATAAGAAGTCTCAATCTCAGCATCCCAACAGTCCTGAGCATAGTGAGCCATTTCATTTGCAAGATGTTGCCGGAACCTTAAACGATTCTTGTCTATACCCAGACGAGTGAGGAAGAGGTATACTCTCCCAATAAAGTAGCCAAGAGTTTCATTGTCGGCGACTTTAGAGTCCTATATGATATTAAGTAATGACAATGTTAAGGAAATAGAGAGGAGAACAAAACAAACACAAGGTAAACTGTGATAGAACCAAACCTTGGAATTCACTGCTTCACCCAGTGAGATTAATCTTGCAGACTGGCCTGGCTTCTGTTCATCCCTTGGGAACATTAGAAATTCTAGATGTGCAACATCAGAGAATTTCGGGTGAGATTTGTCTTCAGGATCAACAAAGTGCTCAATTTCAGCAAGTGTAAACTCGCGTACTCTCAAAAGGCCTTGGCGAGGAGATATCTGCATAAGGATATTTAAACTATGAGCCTAAAAATCTGAACCCTCCAACCAGAATGGGCACAAAAGTAACAAAACCAACCATATTATCTTTGTTACACATTATATATGGTTGCGAAACCAATTCTATACACATAAATATGCCCCCACAAGGTGAACAGTGATATAGAATCAAAGAAGAAGAGTTATAACCTCATTCCTAAACGCCTGGCCAATTTGGGCTGCAGCAAAAGGCAGTTTGTTCCCATTGTAATAGTACAAGTCCCTAAAATTCACAAATATGCCTTGGGCAGTTTCTGGTCGCATATACCTGCATTAGCATGTATTATAAGATACCACATGTAATAGGGAGGATTAAGGGAGAAGGAAGCTAAAAAAATTGGACTCCAATCGTCTGTGGCTTTAAATACTCACCCAGTGCTCACACCAGATGGACCAATTGATGTTTGAAACATCAAGTTGAATGGATAAGGATCGGAGAGAGGATTCTTTGTGTCAGGGGCAGTAATACCGTATTTCTTAATACATGCACCCAGCTCTTCAGCAGAGAGAACGTCTAACTGGGACAGTACTTCTTTCAGTTCCTGTGCCATCTCAGAAGTAATTCTGAGGTCCTTTTCCAGCTTATCTTTGCAGAAATCTTTGAGCAAGTGATCAGCCCTATAGCAATTCCCTGTCGCCTCATCCTTCACCATAAGATCAGTAAACTTCTCCACATGACCAGATGCTTTCAGAACAACCTCCGGTGTGACACAAGGGCAGTCAACTTCCAACATGTTTTCTTCGAGCACAAAATGCTGCAAATCAAACACAATAAAATTTCAAACCCCATACTACTTTTAAGTCTCACTTGTCAATAAGTAAATACTTCACAGGATCATAAAAAACCGACGTAAGTAGTTATCAAACTCATCGAATGAAAAACTATGATACATTAGTTCAAAATCGATTAAACAAAGCAACAGAACTTTATTTCATTCTATTTGTTGTACAATTGTTTCAACTAGTACATAATTAAAATCAATAGATATTTATGAATACGAATCAACTACCAAAACAATGCATTTAGTTTCTCATCACAGTTTCTATCTTCTATTCTGGTTTGCAAACATGTACTTGCTCTTCAGCTTTGAATGCTTAGTTAGCATACAAAATGAGACCTTAAATCGTGATTATATAGCACCAGAAGAGCCAATTGAGTTCACAGTAATTCACACCATTAAAGCAACAGCTAGTAGATAATAACAATCTGCAATCTACTGAAGAAGAAACAGTTTTTATACCTGACGCCAAAACCCTAGCACATTAGCCTTGACGGCGCAGCCAGGAGGACCATAGTCATATAGACCAGCAACGCCGCCGTAAATTTTAAAAGACGGAATGTAAAACAGCCGTCGCTCCAGAGTATTCACCACAGCCTGACGCAGCGCCTCCTTGTTCCCGGAGCCTCCACCATCGCTGTCGCTCACAGCGGCCTGTAAATCCTTCTCGATCGACGCCTTCTCGAGCTTAAGCGCGTTCAGCGATTCGATGGCGGAATCTAGCTCCGTCTTGGCGGCGCCGGAATTCTTCAGGCTCCGGACCTGGTTACCCTGGCTCTCGACCTCCGTGAGCTTCGCCGATAAAGCTTTCCGGAGCGAGTCTTCGCTCGAATCCGCCATTGTTGTGAAGCGTTTTCTGAACTGGAAAGCTAGAGAGGATGGTAACGATGATGATGACGGTAGTGGTGTGTGTGGAGAGTAATGAAGATGATGAGTGAGGCGGTTGAGGAATTTGTGGCCAGAAGGAATCGATGAGGTCAGGAAGGTGAGGAAGATGCGCATGCGAACAGTGGAGGACAGTGAGAGACTCACTAAACCATCTTATTCGTAGTTTAGGGTTTTTAGGTGAAATATAAAAGCTAAACGGCGTCGTTTCCCTGGTTGGATATCAGGTTTTTTGTTTTCCTATTGTATTTTTATTTTTTTTTACTTTTTAAGAATTTTCGATTTCTAGAATTTAATATTAAAATTTATCTTCTTTTCTCAAACAATGCCAAAGGCAAAAAAATTAGGGCGCAAACCCGAAAATGAGTTTTCATACGGTACACTACCACATTTTTGGGCATTACCAACGAAATGGAAAACTAAGGCCATTGCCGGCGATTTTCCCCAAGTCGCTGGCAATAGTTTTTTTTTTGGCTATTTTCGACGACCTATTGCCAACGATTTGGGGGAAAAAATCGTCGGCAATAATATTGCCGACGATTTTTTCCCCCAAATCGTTGGCAATAGGGAAAACTATTGCCGACGATTTTTTAAATCGTCGGCCTTAGTTTTCCATTTCGTTGGTAATGCCCAAAAATGTGGTAGTGGTAGTTTTAACTTCTAACTACTAACCTAAGTTGCAAGGAATCTTTAAAGTGAAAGCGCTTGTCTCTTCAGAAGCGGAAGCTTGCCTGAAGCTCTCAGAAGCACAGTTCCAAAAATATTTTTTTTGGAAGTATTTTTGAAGCACGATTCCAAAAATATATATTTTTTTGGAAACTTGATGTTTCATATTAGAAGCGCTATCTAAATTGTATTTCACAATTTAAAGAATTATGAGAGAAATTTAGTATTTTTTATATTTGAATCATACTATTTAGCATGTACTTGTCTGAAAATTATCATATTAGAATTAAATTCTAATTTTATTTTAAGTAACTTATCAAATTTTATTTTCTATGTATATATAATTAATTTTTATTATATATTAGTCGCTTCCACTAGTTTTTGGAAGAAAAAACATGTTTTTCCGTTTTCTCACGCTTCGTTTCCAAGCACCCATACCCGTTTCTATGCAACCTAAGTTCTAACGAGTGCACCTGAAGTGTGCGAGATATTTGTCACAGTTTAAATTATATTTGAATTAGTTTAGATAAATAGTGCATGAGAAAATTCAATTGTATGTTATTTTCTTACACATTTGTGTTTCGCACATTGTTAAAATTTCTCATATTCTAATCCCTAATTTTCTTTTCAAATATGTGCATTGTGCGAAGTAGTTTAAAAGAATATGTCTTGTCTACCGTCTACGCTACTAATGAGCAATTCTCTATACGTTCATTTATAATCATTGTAGAAATAAATTGAGTTGGTCCGGACTTTTGTGGGATACGTTTTGGTACAATTAGGTCCTAAGGGCCTGTTCGGCATCCTTTTGCGAAAATGTTTTATGGATACAACTCCCAAACCTCTGTCAATTATAAACTCAAAAGAGAAGAAATGACTCTGGTACTAGCTACTACTCTAGATTTTCTTTCTGGGCCCACAAACAGTCACGATATCCACATCACTCACTCACTTCCATGGCTGGCTCCGCCGCCGTGTCCTCCCTTGCAGCCCCGTCGACGGAAGTTGCATGATATGCAACCAGACGCCGTCGGAGGAGGAGGTTCTGTCGTGCATGATGTGCGCTTCCTCCTGGCACGTGTCGTGCCTCGCCGTCGGTCCTGACACAGTGGCGGAGGCTCTGGAGTGGGAGTGTCCGAACTGTTCTCCTCCGGCTGCCGATTTCGTCGTCATGGTTGCTGTCGGGACCTCAGGAGGAGGAGGAGACGGCAGCCTGATCGCAGCGATCAGGGCCGTGGAGGCAGACGAGTCGTTGACGGAGGGAGAGAAGGCCAAGAAACGACAGGAGATCATAACGTCCAAAACTGCATTGCATACGACGATGTCGTCAGAGAGCGATGACGTCAAGAATAACAGCGGAAATGAGGTGCTCGATGTCTTGAATTCGATTTGGAGCTGTACGATTTGCATGCAGTTGCCAGGAAGGCCTATTACGGTTAGTGCACCACCAACATCGTACACAATATACTACCAGAAAAAGTACCATAGTCAACGAAAACAAATCGTTGGCCTGTTACACATTTTTGTCGGGTATAGGTATAACCGACTAACTTTCGTCGGCTATAATGTCATTGAGAATAGGTCGTCGGCCATATTATAGCCGACGAGAATATTGCACGTCGTTGGCTATAGGTTGGACTATAGCCGATGAGGGTAAACATCGTCGGGTTTAGTTTATGACTTTTGTCGACGACAAATGCGTCGGCCAAACCCTCCCCTTCGGTCATTCGTTGACCCAGACTGTACTATAGCTGACGACGACGGAACTGTGTCGTCAGCTATAGTCTATGAATTTCGTCGACTATTTTTTGCCCCACTTTTCTCGTGGGCTCGCAGACCCTCAATTTCACGTCCCTATAATCATCTGCACCACTAATGAGCTCCCATAATTCCACGACCCCATAATCTACTACTTCATGAATGGACTCTCATTATTCCACGACCCCCATAATCCACTACTCCATGAATGAGCTTCCATTATTCCACAACGCATGGAAAGGCTCCTACTTTTCTATTATGCACATTTTTCTCTGCACACCATGATCCAAACCCAATTTGACCAAACCAGGTCAAAGTCTGACTCTCACCCCCTACAAAATAGAGGGCTCAAATCTTTCGGACCTTTGTCCTGATCGTAGCCTAAATATTTTATCCCTCACAGTTACTGTTGCCCCTGAGTCCTGAGCATGTGCTATGTTGACATCTTAAACTAGCTACATGTATTTGAAGTTTAATTAGTATTAATTATGGTTCTGAAAGAGATTAGAGTCTCAGTGTTTAAGTTCTCTGTTCTAGTCTTTTAATGTTTTGGCAAACATTTCTCATATTCATTTTGTGCAGATCTCAGAAGGAGAAGCGCTCGTGATTTGCGCCTACGAAAGCTGGACTGCGATACGACGGGGTTTATAGAATTGAGAAATGTTGGCGAAAGCAGGGAATGCAGGTAAACGGTCTCACAGTAGCAATGGAATAATCTACAATTTAATGTCTTAATTAGATTTGTTTCTTAAAATGAGCTTTGTTTTGAATTGGTAGGGTTTCAAGGTATGCAGATATCTTTTCGTGAGATGTGACAATGAACCTGCCCCTTGGACTAGGTATATATGTTATGATTGGTTTCCAATTCCCGCTGCTCAAATCTTTCTCCTCTTTCTGTGTACACATTTAACATTCGAAGAAAAAAATTGATCTGTAGTGATGAACACGGGGGGACCGCTCGAGGTCGATGCCAGTTAAGGAGTTGGAGAATGGAGATAGCAATGGATATAACAGAACGAAATGTTTTCCCTTCGTGGGACTATGATGTAAGACAGTTTTGATTGCTAGCTGTTTTATTGTGCTCTGGCTAGTACATGTCATAGTCATATGTGACTATATTTCAAGTCATGTCCATGTCGCAGGAAGAGCAGGATTGCTGAATGTGGAAAAAGCCTCCACCAGAGAGAAAGTTTCCGTTGCCTCCACCAGTAAGCAATTATCTTGGGGAATTAGAGGATGAGAAGAAAGTTGGGATAGTCGATCAGCGAAGAAAGATAGACAATTTGAAAGAATTCAGAGATCGTGTTCTGAAAGGTATAGCTTTCTTATGCAATTTCTTATGTGGTTATGCATAGTGATGTGATTACTGAACAAAATGTGGTTCAATGCAGGGTTTAACTGTAACATATGTCAGAAGATTATGACTTCACCAGTTACCACACCGTGTGGTCATAACTTCTGCAAAGCTTGCTTGGAAGGTGCCTTTGCTGGTATTAGTTTTAATAAACAAAGGATCTGCAAGGGTGGAAGAACTGCGAACGTGGAAAAATGTAATGCATTGTCCGCTGTGTTCGACTGACATAGCTGAATATCTTCAGAACATGGAGGTATTGTTGGCTGGTTTCTTAGGAAGGCCAATTTTGTTGAGTTAATAGTGATGCATCTAATTTGAGCTTCAGATAGTGACCAAAGTGTAGGAAAATAAATGATATTAAATTAAATATAATAAACAAAATATTAATTAAATAATTAGTAAATTACAAACATATAAACAGAGAACAAATTTTGGGTAAGAATATGAAATAAGTTGAGTCACGTGTATCACACGCTTTTCTTATGAACTTTTACGCCGCCCACAGGCTTGTATGACGTTGTTTTCCCAGGATAAAACAACTTCAAAGTTTTGTACCGCAACACAAGAACTTCTCTTCGAACTGAAGAATAATTTTCTCTATCACCGGATTTGCTCTGAGTTGAGAGAGGGAGAGAAGAGGAGATGAAGAATGAGGGAGGATGGAGCTTCTATTTATACATGGAGGAAATGGAGAATGACATAATGGCCGGCCACCAACATTCATGTCCGCAGGACGCGGGCGCACACAAGTCCATATCGCATAATCATTTCATCCAAGATTTGCACCCCCCCTGCGCTCGTGAGAGAGAGCCTCTCTACTCACTTACTCAAGGTATACTAAGGTGCAATCATATATAGAGACCTCCACATTTCTAATTTCTCTCATGTGGGATCGCATTCCTTCTTTTTGTTTCAAGTAGCCATCTTTGGGTGACAATATCTCATTCACCCCTTAACCAATTTAAACAAATGAATACATAATCTTTATGTACTTTTGTAGGAGAACACAAATCTATGTTTTCCTCAAATCAAAATTAAGTGCAACACACTCAATTATTTTGTTTTAATTGTCATATTAAAATGGTGGAAACCACCATTTTCCAACACAAAGGTACAAGCATTGATATGTTAATTTGCTGACAGGTTAATACGGAAATACAAAATGCCATAGAAAGACTGCTGGAGTTAGAGAAATATGTTGACAAGGAGAAGGGTGAGGTAGAGGAAGAAGAAAAGGCTGAGGAAGAAGAAGGCATTGGCAATGCCCCTATAGAGACTCTAGAGAAGACTAAAGAGAGCTTCTCACCAGTACTCCAGACCGAAACTATTATCTAAAGATGCTCATGTTATCCAAGTTAATCGGGAATTAATATCTTATTGTTAGAATTTGTAATGCAGAGCAAGGAAACAGTATTTGTAGCTGAATAGAACCTGATACTCGATAGATGAATACTGCAGAATGGTAATGTTCGAGTCCAGCAAGAGTTGTTTCCTTAAAACAATATTGCCTCCTAATTGGCGTTGAAGGATTGTTCGGCAATTGATTCCCAAGATAAAACATACCTCTTTGTTTTGAACGCCTCGAAAACAAAGTCTGACATACTCACCATTGGATTTGTAAGTAAGAATTTGAAGACAAGAGGAAAATATGAAACTCTGTGTTTTTGGTGGTTTCAATCTGTTCGAACTCGTCTTAATATATAGAAGGAGAGGTACTGTTTCGAACGGTTCGAATAGACATCCTTTCTAGAAAGGTTGCGACCCTTTACCGGAAGGACACTCCTATTCGCCAAAAAAGATAAATCTGTTGCAATTGAAAAGGTGTCCTGAAAAGACACCAAAACATGCTTATATCTCATTCAATATCCAACGAAATTGTATTAATGTTTTCCAACAATCCCCCACATTGAATGGATACTAGCAGTCTATACTGCAACTGAAATGTTTATACACGTCTCACTATTTGAGTACAATGTGAAAGCATTTATTGCATTGGGTTAAGTAGCATATGGGCCTTGAACTTTTCCTAGTGACAACCTATCGAGCTTACTGGCGGGCCAGTGGACTTGTTTGTCTTTGAACTGGTATTGTTGGTGTAAACTTAGACAATAGACAACACACAATAACCTCTCTATCCAATAATGGTTCTCTGCGTGTGTTGGTTTTTGCCTTGAACACCTGCTTGGTCTCACGAGTATGTCTGAGTATCTGGCCTTTCTGATACCTCAGTGAAGTGGCCCCTTCACACTCGCATAGGTGATACTAATGAGTATTTCGCTATACTCCACTGTGACCTACCTGTTCACAGTATATGATCATTAAAAACGAGGAGTAACCTGGTCCTTGGCGGATTAAGTGCACTGACTTACCTAGGAATGGGATGGAGTAAACGACACTCTCAGTGCTACGAGCTTCACATGTACTTACTTTTCCCATTGAACCTAGATCTCTTAGGTCTTTTCTGACTCCTTTGTTCATTAGGAATCATCAATGGATATATATCTTCAAAGAATCTTGCATTCCTTGACTCAATTATGGTGTTTACTTGGATATCCGGGATATCCGACTTTTGCACCAAAAATTGATATGCACTACTGTTGTGAGCGTATCCAATGAATATGCAATCAACAATTTTAGGTCCAATTTTGACCTTCTTAGGTTTATGTACTGCTACATTTGCCAAGCACCCCCACACTTTCAAGTATTTGTACTGTGGTGGATGAACTTTCCACATTTTGTAGGGAGTTTTTTCTATCTTCTTGTGAAGAACCTTATTGAGAATGTAATTGGCTGAGAGAAGAGCTTCTCCCCAAAAGCTGTCTGGTAGGCCAAAGCTTAGTAATAAAGCATTCATCATGTCCTAAGTGTTCGGTTTTTGCATTCTGCAATACCTTTAGATTGAGGTGAGTATGGTGCCGTAGTTTGGTGTATAATACCATTCTGGGCACAGAAATCCTCGAAGGGAAATTCATACTCTCCTCCTCTATCACTTCGTAAGGCTTTGATGATTTTTTTCTAGTTGATTTTCAACTTCTGCTTTATATAATTTGAATTTTTCAGACGCCTTGTCCTTACTTCTCATTAGGTACACATGACAATACCTCATACAATCATCGATAAAGGTAACAAAGTATTTCTTACCTCCTCTGGTTTGACATTTTTTCAAGTCGCACACATCCATGTGAACTAAGTCCAGAGGTTCCGAATTCCTCTTAATTGAATGAAAGGAAGACCTTGTTAATTTTGCCTCAGTGCAAGTTTGACATTTATATTTAGGATCTATCCTAGACTTAGGAATTCTGTCCATGCTCATAAGTTTTCGTATAGAATCAAAGTTTACATGTCCTATTCTAGCATGCCAAAGATTAGAAGACTCAACGATATAGATAAAATTATTAGTATTATTAATAGTAGATTTTGGTACAATAGTCATAACGTTCATTTTGAACAATCCTTCACTAACATATCCCCTGCCAACTAGTACTTCATTCTTTGACAAGATAAACTTGTCAGATACAAAGACCATTTTGAAGCCAGCTTTGCTCATTAGCGAACCAGAGATTAGATTCTTCTAGATTTCTGGTACATAGAGAACATTAGTCAAGGTAAGTTCTTTCCATGATGTCATCTTTATCACAATCTTTCCTATGCCTTCGACTTTGGAGGTTGAAGAGTTTCCCATGAATATTTGGTCCTCTTCATCAGCAGCCTTGAGAGTGGAGAACATCCACTTGTTGGCACAGATGTGTCAACTAGCACCGGTGTCGATAAACCATTCCTTGTTGTTGCTTACCAGGTTGCATTCAGTAACCATAGCACCCAAGTCCAGATCCGACACGGCTTCAGAAAGACTGTCCGTTTCTGTGACATTTGCTTGAGCCTTTTTTTGCTTTTTGTTCGAGTTCTTGGGCTTGCGACAATCTTTAGCTTTATGTCCCTTGATTCCGCAGTTGCGGCAGTCACCCTTGAATTTGAACGTTTTGTTCTTTTGTCCATAATCGTCGCGCTTCCTCCTGTAGGAGTTTTCCTTTTCGACGATATTAGCTTTCGCAACCATGTTATTGTTGCTAGCTTTCTTTTCAGCCTTGCAGTTGTCCTCTTCTATCCTTAATCAAACAATCAGATCTTCCATTGACGTTTCCTTGTACTTATGCTTAAGGTAATTTTTGAAATCCTTCCAAGACGGGGGTAACTTCTCTATAGCAGCAGCCACTTGAAATGACTCGCTGAGAGACATCCCCTCATCATGGATGTTATGGATGATCACTTGTAGTTCCTGAATCTGACTTATGATAGTCTGGGAATCTATCATCTTGAAGTTCAGGAATTTTCTGACAATAAATTTCTTCATTCCAGCATCTTCGGTCTTATACTTCTTTTTCATAGACGCCCAGAGCGCCTTGGAACTTTTGTACCCACAGTAGACGCCGTAGAATTCCTTTTCAAGTCGGTTAAGGATGTAATTTTGCAAATATAGTTGGAGTTCTTCCATGTATCAAGAGCTACTATCTTGTTTGTATTTGTCTCATCATTCCGAACCTCAGGAGGATCTTCTATCAAAAACTTTGACACACCGAGAATAGTCAACCAGAAGTGCATTTGTTATGACTAGCGCTTGAAATCCGTCTCATTGAACTTGTCCGGTTTCTCAGCGTTCAATACAGTCACTGTAGGATTTGGAACCATTGTTCCGATCGGGGGAGGGGTCACCCGTGAATTAATGAATACTGCAGAATGGTAATGTCCAAGTCCAGCAAGAGTTGTTTCCTTAAAACAATATTGCCTCCTAATTGGCGTTGAAGGATTGCTCGGCAATTGATTCCCAAGACAAAACGGACCTCTTTGTTTTGAATACCTCGAAAACAAAGTCTGACGAACTCACAATTGGATTTGTACGAAAGAATTTGAAGACAAGAGGAAAATATGAAACTCTGTGTTTTTGGTGGTTTCAATCTGTCCGAACTCGTCTTCATATATAGAAGGAGAGGTACCGTTTCGAACAGGTAAGAACTGTTTGAACATACATCCTTTCTGGAAAGGTTGCGACCCTTTACCGGAAGGACACTCCTATTCGCTAGAAAAGACAAATCTGTTGCAATTGAAAAGGTGTCCTGAAAAGACACCAAAACATGCTTATATCTCATTCAATATCGAACGAAATTGTATTGATGTTTTTCCAACAGCTCATGAGCAAGAGAAACCAACTCTCAAGCGAAAAATGTTGATCAATGCCGAAGATGTGGTGGATGGTGGAGTGATGGCAATGATGGGCAAGAAGAGTAAAGTGGAAGCAGCAGTCTGATAGATTCACGATAAAGTTTTGATCTCCGTTTTCTGTCAGTAATGAGGTTCCTTCAAAAATTAGATTGTCAATCCGTTTTTCAATATAAGGGTCTGCTGGATAAAGTTTTTTCTTATGTTCTGCATTTAAGTTTTTCTTATGAAGAACAATTTCTATATCTTAAATGTAGCTTTACACTAGGCTTGTACAGTATACTCAGCACAAAAATCTTCTTCAGTAGAACTATAGACTAAAGTGTCAATGTGGCTCATATATGCTAAGGGGGGACTCTTAACTAATCTCCTGCTGCTCAAGCTTCTTAACCAAGGCCTTCTTCTCATCTTCAGGCAAAGACTGGAATATGAACACAGACTTGTCACCAATGTCATCCTTCAAAAGTTGAAAATACAATTAGTTCTTTAACAAGTGCAATGAATATGAACCTCAAATTGTAACAGAAACTAATAAGGAGTATTCACTACAACTGATTCGATTAAAAGACTACCTTAATGGGTTGTGTGAACTTCCTTCCAGCAAATAACACAAACTGTTTCTACCGAATTACGCGCGGGGGTGTAATGGGGCAGAAGCAACACGAATACTCCTTCTTCCTCCTCCTTGTTGTACGATAGACTTCCTTCTCCTCCTGGTGCATCCGAACGTTGGGGCTGTTCGGATGGACGGGCGCTTCCTCTTCCTTCAGGTGTGCGGGCTCTCTCTCTTCCGTCGGCTGACTCTCCTTTCGGGCGCTTCCTCTTCCTTCGGATGATCGGGTGCGCGCGTTCGAGTGCGGCTGTTAGAAGAATACAATAATGAACAGGCGGTCAGGGGTTGAGACGGGGTGGCCCGCCTTCAACGCTCCGATGCCTAAGTCAGATGATGTATTGGATATAACAGTCAAGCGAACGTGCGAGTAATATTCTGGTCGAGTGAATTGGTGTGTTGGATTCGTCAAGATGGAACGAACGGGATGAGATTGAATGTCCTTACCTGTAGTAAATGCCTTACCTATATAGGTGGTTGAGTTTGGAGCTTGGTGGTGTTCTTCGATGTGGGACTGGTGTGCTTGATGTCATGTGATCCGTGCGTTTGGGTATGCGCCCCACGGGCGCGTGCGCGCTCGGATGGGGCCGGTCTGGTGAGCGAAGTTGGAGCCTCCTTGGTGGTCTTGCGGGTGGTCCAGTAGGTGTTGCTAACCTGCTTAAGTGGATAAGTATATTAATCGTACAACTAATGATGCAATACTAACAAGTCCCCCAAGTCCCCAAGTCAAAGAGAACTTTCTTGATTGGGGAGTTGAGAAAGGGTTCGTGCGATTGAACAGAAATACTTATCCGGTTGAGCAGTGGTGCATAATCCTGTAACCCCCAAGTCCCCCAACTCTCCGGTCAAGGAAGGGCTCGCATGACGGAGTGGGACCTGCGTTAGTGTCCCTGTACGTTCGGATGTGTACCTGTTGCTGTATTCTGGGCCCGGCGTCCAAACTGATCTTGCTAGTTTGGAGCCGCGCGCCCATGGGGTGTTGCCTGTTCGTGCGTTCGTGTACCTATGAGCCCGGCCTCCAAACAAGACTTGCTATATATTTGGAGCCGCGCGCCCAGATGGGGTCGGTCTTGTAAACACAAATAAGTACAATAGATATACAGATATAGATATGCAAGTATAAATGTGTGGTATGATGTGTGAGTGTATGCAAATGCTGGTCGTAACGCCAGCGATGGGGTACACTGCGCACGTCGCACGTCAACGGGGATGCCGTCGCGTACGCTGTAGCGTCAACGGTGCGATCAGGACCGCGACCTACAAGTGTTGCAGCGCCCACGATCACGTACTCGTGCCGCCCTTCGGCCTTAGCCCGCGCAGAGGCCTCTGCCGCCTAACCCGGAAAGATTTCACGCCCGGAGAGGACGGACCCCACACCCGGTTACGCTCATCGGCCTCGGACCGTTGAAGGAGAGGACGAACCCTACACCCCTGCCGGAACCCGAGTCGGCGAATCGATCGTTAACGTTACGTACACGGAGGGGAAGAACCCCACACCCGTGCCGCCCATCGAGCTTAGCCCTGCTAATTCGGCTTGTACTTTCGCGAACGTCGAGGAGGACGCATCCCCTACTCGCGTCGCTTATCAGTCTCGGAGCCTATAGGGGGGACGGACCTCACAGCCCTACTAGGACTTAGTTGGCGTACGGAGGGGAAGAACCCCACGCCCGTGGTCGCCTATCGAGCTTAGCACGCTCAAATAGGGGACGGACCCCATGCCTGTTGCTGGCTACCGATGTTCGTCAGGAGAGGAGACGTATCCCATGCCTCTGCTAGGAAAGAGCTGGCGCATGGAGGGGAAGAACCTCATGCCCGTGCCACCCTTAGCGCGCGCAGGAGAGGGGACGGACCCCATGCCTGTTGCCGCCTATCGATTTTGGGATGCCCAGAGAGGGGACGGACCCCATGCCTCTGCTAGGAATGAGCTGGCGCACGGAGGGGAGGAACCCCACGCCCGTGCCACCCTTAGCGCGCGCAAGAGAGGGGACGGATCCCATGCCTGTTGCCGCCTATCGATTTTGGGATGCCCAGAGAGGGGACGGACCCCATGCCTCTGCTGCCTAATCCGGCCTGTACTTGTGCGAACGGGGAGGACGTACCCCGCACCCGTCGCCTGTTGGTTTCAGGGTCTGCAAGGGGAGGACGGGCCCCCTACCTTTTTCGTAATAGGCAACCTGTATTTTTGCGTATGGAGGGGACGTACCCCACACCCGTTGCTTTCAGCGCCTGCAACCTGCCAGGACTGAATTGGTGCGTCAATCGCTAATGTTGCGCACACGGGGAGAACCCACACCCGTGTCGCCCATCGAGTTTAGCGCGCCATGCATGTTGCCGCCTAAACCAACCTGCCAGTTCTTATAGGTGTGCGCCCGTTGGGAGGTGCCCTTCGCCCGCGGTGGTGTTTACCTTGTTTGGACGTGAGTGAGTGATCTGTGTTCACTGGTCGTGCGGGCAGTGTGCCTTGCCTTGGATTTGGTGGTGCGCTGGCAAGATATTTTTTGAGGTGACATTCCTTTTGACTTCTCCTCGGGAACCAGTGCGCAATAAGTGCTAGCCGTCGCGTTTAATGCTGGCGTGGCCAGGGCATTAAATGCTGATGTTGTCATGATTGCTTGAAGGGCAGACGTCACGCGCGTGGGCGTGTGGAAGTGGTGCATGGGTGCCACGCGTCAAGCTGTTGGAGACCGTGCTAGGGTTTGAATTCAAGGCGGGAAGATGATGGGTTGGCACGTTTTACTAAGGAGGGCAAGTGAACCGCCTCGTGCCACGTGTCGTAATCCGTCGGTGGATGTGTGAGAATGGACGGCTGGCGTTTGCTGGCTGACGTCGTGCGAGCAGTATAAATAGGGGTGTGGTCTTCGTCTTTTTTCATCACTTTCGTACTTTGCCGAAGCTCTGTCCACTGTTCCCTTAGAATCTTTGCTGTTTCTTCGTTTATTGCCGGAGTTCCTTCGTCGGCGTTTCTCCTGTCTTTCGTGTGATACTGAATTGGTGAGGCTCTCATCCTGTTGCTGTTTGTTTCCCGTTTTTGGTTTGTGTGTTTCTGGATTGTTGGGCTTTTTCTGGGTTTTTGCTTCTCAAGAACAGGGCGTGTTCTTGAGGTGGGGTGGGTTTAATCTGTTTTTGGGTGATTTTTTGTGGGTTTTGGTGTTTCTGGTGGTTTGCCTTTCCCTATTTTTGGCTAAGTGTTGCCTCTTCGCCCGTTCCTCTGATATACCCTGGCGTTCCTCCGATTCTGCCTCCGTTCGAACGGGCTGGGCCACCCCACACGGGCGGAAGTCCCCAGTCCATTCGTGCGCTCGGTACGAGTGAGTGCCTGATGGGCGCAGGCGTGCCACCAGACCGTGCTTGCTGTGTTGTAGTTTTCTACCAAAAAATAGGAATAGGATAATTTTACGAAGTGTTGTACCTGTTTGCTAACCTTTGTGTGTGCGTTTGCAGTGAAATATCGAAGTCCAATGCCGCCGATATGGATGAAGCGCTTAAGCGTCGTCTGCTCAGAATGCGGAATGTTGCCGCGAAGGTCCACAAGGTGACGGATGACGGTGGTGGCCCATTCGTCCCGGGGGATAGTACCCAGCCCAAGACCCCTGTCTCCAACGTGGGTGCCTCTGCCCCGTCAGTCCAAGAGACACGAGCGGATGCTCCCCGCCCGCCACCAGGTGATGCGGTTGGATTCAAGGCCCAGGCCCGGGCGGAGCGCGAGCAGCAACAATCCGAGCGAGATGATGTCGGGGACAGGCGGGAGGTTGTTCGTGCGCTTCCGTCTTCAAGTCGAGCGCTCGTCGTGCTTCCGTCTTCAAGTCGACATTCAAGTCCTCCACGATATTGGAGCGGATACTCTTGCTCTCCAGATCCCTCGCTCCTGTCTTTGGGTCCGCCAAAGTCTCCCGAGCAAGGGGAAGGCGAGGAGCGGGCGCAGAAACGGGCGCGGACGGGAGACTCCCCTCCCGGCCCCGCTCTTGGGTCGAGTGGTGATGTTGTGGACGGCCTGCGCCGTGCGCTGGCGGATGGTGCTGCCTCTCTTGGGTCCCTGCTGCAGCCGCTGGAGGATGCCGCTCCTGATGGGCTGGATGCGGTCTTCGTTGCGTGCACCCGCCTGATGCAGCAGGTCTTCCGTGTCCGCTCGCGGGAGATTGCGGAACTTGCACGCCTCAGGGCCGATGCGCTGGAGCACCGGAAGGTGGTGCAGCGGTTGGTGGCTAGGCTGGACAAGGCTAATGATCTGACGCGTCGGTACATCGCCCGTGCGGAGGAGGCGGCTGTCCGGTCGGATGAAGCTGCTGCCTGTGAAGCTCTGGCGAAGATTGACCGGAATAAGGCCGTGGCCGAGGTGGAGCAGTTGCGCGCCGAGCTGAAGCGCGTTCGTGCTGAAGCAGCCGCCCGGGAGGCGTTCCTGGTGTCTGAAGTTGAGAGGCGGGCGGGCGCTCGGGTTCTTGCGTACGAGTGAGAGGTGGGGCCTTCTGGGGACCCTGCTGAGGCGGAGCTGGAGCCGGTGGTCAGGCGGATGGATCCGGGCGAGCAGGTGGAAGCTGTTAGGGTGGAGTCGTCGGAGGAGGGTGAAGAGCTGGATGTCGATACGGGGGCGGAGTAGAATAGCTTTTCCTTTCCTTCTTTTCCTTTGTAATAGAGTAGGTTTTGTAATCAGGCGAATGAATGGAGTTTCTTTTCTTTCCGTTTGTGTGCCTTGTCTGAATTTTTTTTTTGGCATCTTTTGAGTAACTCACGCGAGCGCGCGCTTACTCCTTTGCTTTGAATTGCTATGGGTTTTAACCAAGTGTTACATTTGTGCGAGTAGCCTATCCCCAGTCCCTCGAGTACATGGGCGGGCGGGGTAAGGACGAACGGGCGCGCAAATATAAACCAACGGAAAGAGTACAACAAAAGTAAAATATAATAAGATTCTAACGAAAGTAATTCCCCAAATGCTGGATGTTCCACGGGTGGCGTAGTTGTTGACCCTGCACATCTTCGGAATTTGCGAAGTGCCGGCGCTTCCTTCCACGGGCGGGGTGTCCCTCCTTGCCAGATTGCCTCCCAGTCCCCCAGTTGGATTTGGGCGAGCCTGAATGCGCTGGTCTGAACAATCGGGCGGTCTGTCTCCTCGCCCTTCCAGTAGTTTATTGCTGAGGTGTGGCCCCTCGTCGTTCGTGCGTGGATCGTGCCCTTCGATCCGTGGGCTCTAAGGTGAGAACCTCCTGCCTGCCCCGGGGCTCTTCGGTTTCCTCGTGGTTGTATCCCCGAACGTGCCCGATCCCACGCTCGGTTGGGAATCTTCCCAAGAGCAAATGTCCTGCGACGATCATGTTTTGTTTGCAGATCCCTGGTCTCCCGAGTATGGCGTTGTAGGGGGAGGGGGTGTCCATGATGATGAAGTTCGTTCGGATCTCGCTGTGTGGGGAGTCGGGTGCACCAATCTCGACCCGCAGACTGTCACTCCCGATCGGATACGATGTCTCGCCCGTGAAGCTGGCCACGCACTCGTGGTCCTGCGTCATCTTGCGTGCGGGCCGCCCGAGCGCCGTGTACGCGTCAAAATAGATTACGTTCACGGGCGCCCCATTGTCTACCAGCACTCTCTTCACAAGGAATCGGTCGATGATCGCGTTGATTACGAACGGCAGGGTGCTATCCTTCGGGTTCTCCTCCTCGTCCCTCGCTGTGAAGCTAATGGTGGGCGCCTCCTTCCTTCCGGTCTTGGGCGCTCTCCCCGCCCCGATTGTCAGCACCTCCCTGCTCGAGCGATCGGGCGATGATGTTCTCTCCTTGCGCTTGCCCCCGGATATCGTACTGATAGTCTCACGGGTCCCCGCGTTCGCCTCGCGTTGTTGTCTTTCCGCCCAGGGAGGGGTTGTTCGCTCGTCCTTCAGGTCTTCAAGGGCCTTCTTCAGCATAATGCAGCTGTTGGTATGGTGGGTGGTGGCATTGTGGAAATCGCACCATACGTCCGGGAGTTGGCCGGTCGAAGTCATCGCTTTCGTCATGTTGTTTGGAGGCGGTATTCGGTGTCGATGCAGGCGGAGTAGGTGCTCGAGCGGTTGTCGATCGACCATAAAGACCTCATGTCCCGCCGGTCGATAGCGCGATGCTGGTGGTAAGCGGGCACTCTGCTGCGCTTGCCCCCGCGCCTGGTTGTAGCTGTTGCCCTGATGACTGCGGAAGAAAGGCCCCTGGTAATTCTGTCTGTGCGTGTCCCGGCTCCTCTTAAAGCCCCCGGTTGGCCTTTCGTCGTCCGCCAGTTGTCGTGGTTGGGCGCTTGTTGCTTCTGGTCTGCTGGAACTGGGTTCGGAGGTGGACCCATACATTCGCGTCTCTACTAACGTCTTCTGTACGACCAGCTCCATGATCTCGTCGTAGTCGAGATGCTCCTTCCTCACTAGCTTCTCTACGAATGGAGTGGCGAGCAGATTATCCATCAGGGCTACCTTGGCCACTCGCTTATCAAGGTCCCTGCATGTGCTTGCGAGCGTCATCCATCGGTTGATGTAGCTCGACAGGCTCTCGTCCATCCCCTAACGGACCTTGAGGAGAATACCCGTGGTGTTGAACTTGCATTGGAGCCGATAGCGCTTCTGAAAGCTCTCCGCCAGCTCGAGGAACGAATGGATGGATCCTGGCGGGATCTCGTAGAACCAGCTCCGCGCTTCCTCCGCCAGCGTTTCCTGAAACAGGAAACACAAGGTTGGGTCCGAGTACCGAGTTCCGTCCTTGGTGGATCGAAACTCGTCCACGTGCGCGCGTGGATCTCCGCTCCCGTCGAACCGAGCGATCTTCGTTATCTTCGCGTGGGGATCCCTTTCCTTTTCCAGTATATGCGCCGAGAACGGACTGACCCGGGGGGCGAACGTCCCGCCCTGACCGGCCAGCTTGTCCTTGCGCAGGCGCGAGACCTCCTCCGCCAGTTCTTCCATCCTCTGAAGGATTAGAGCATTGTTCGTTAGGGGCGCCGATTCTTCCACGGGTGAGGGCGCTCGGGCCGCCCGGGCGTTGGTCCCGTCGAACAGGTGCTGTCCTTCGCTGGCGGTCTCCTGGGTCTCCTCGTGCTGCTCCATCTGCTGGCTGATGAGTGTGTCCAGCCGTTCCTCCAACCTCTGACGGATTTGGCGCTCCTCTGCTCTCTCGAGCGCCGCCTCCCGTAACTCCTGGACCAGGCTGCTGATGCGTCCCTCGCTATCGGTCTCGTCGGTCGCTAGTACATTCCGCCCCTGCGAGTCTGGCGGCGTCTCCCCATCGGGCGCGTTGCCGTCGTTAGTCACCGGGTTGAGCATGTGGACTTTTGGTTTTTGTGGTGTTTATACGAGGTTTGAAATTTGTAAGTTTCCCACAGACGGCGCCAACTGTTTCTACCGAATTACGCGTGGGGGCGTAATGGGGCAGAAGCAACACGAATACTCCTTCTTCCTCCTCCTTGTTGTACGATAGACTTCCTTCTCCTCCTGGTGCGTCCGAACGTTGGGGCTGTTCGGATGGACGGGCGCTTCCTCTTCCTTCGGATGATCGGGTGCGCGCGTTCGGGTGCGGCTGTTAGAAGAATACAACAATGAACAGGCGGTCAGGGGTTGAGACGGGATAGCCCGCCTTCAACGCTCCGATGCCTAAGTCAGATGATATATTGGATATAACAGTCAAGCGAACGTGCGAGTAATATTCTGGTCGAGTGAATTGGTGTGTTGGATTCGTCAAGATGGAACGAATGGGATGAGATTGAATGTCCTTACCTGTAGTAAATGCGTTACCTATATAGGTGGTTGAGTTTGGAGCTTGGTGGTGTTCTTCGATGTGGGACTGGTGTGCTTGTTGTCATGTGATCCGTGCGTTTGGGTATGCGCCCCACGGGCGCGTGCGCGCTCGGATGGGGCCGGTCTGGTGAGCGAAGTTGAAGCCTCCTTGGTGGTCTTGCGGGTGGTCCGGTAGGTGTTGCTAACCTGCTTAAGTGGATAAGTATATTAATCGTACAACTAATGATGCAATACTAACACAAACAGTGCCATCCATGAACCCAGTAGAGAAAGTTTCACTCCATCATCCATCAAGCCACTCTGTATTTCAGATGAAAACTTCATCAGTCCTATATAAAATAGGTTACAAGAGTCTTATTTGAGGATAAAGCAATTTCCTTTCGGTCGTATATCATTCAATTGTACATGCGAATGCATATTCAGTCATACAGTTTTGAACTTTTAGAGTGATAAATATGAAATCCTGAAACAAGATATATAAAAGAGCAACATACCAAGTGACCAAGAAGAACAGCGGGTATAATGAATGTGAGAATACCAGCTTCCAATTTCCCATAGCAAAGACCTGGGACAAGTCCAATACTCAAATCAAATTCTATTCACATCTTAATGCTACATTCTATTTCTATGAATAAACCTCTCAAGTACTTTCACATTTACCTTCCTTGAAAACCAGTCCTGTGAGAGCTGCAAATAAAGGACCAATAAACCAAACAGCAATAGGGTTATCAACAACATACTGAACCAAGCCCTCTCCAGCTGGTTGAGCCAAGCATATGTAAGCAGCCAAAGACCCAACAACACCAAGCGCCCAGAATGCTTGCATGGTGCGTTTAATCTCAGTCACATAGATGTGAATCAGAATCAAAGACAAACCAAGCCCACCGGCTCCAAGTGCGTACAAGTAATCAAGATTAGGCTTAATAATTTCAGTGGCCAAAAAAGTTTCAGGTAAAAAAGCAGTAGAGGCTGCAATTACAAACGATGTAGCCGCAGTGACCAAGCCTGACCTGTACAGAATCACCTGCCACACAAACAACAACAACAACCCAGAAACCAAAAAGAGTTTTACTTTAATATTTAACTGAAGTAAGATAACAAAACTCGAACTGGGTTTGAACTAGTACCTCTTTGATGTCGGTGGAGTCAACGGACCAAGGGCCATACACACCTTGGTAAACTGTACTCTGGGACTGACAGCTTGAGCTTTGAGCCTTGCACTTGAAAGACCGAAGACGAATTGGGTGTTTGGATAGTGATGAAGTAGAAGGGCATAGAAAATTGGAGGTGTTGCTGAGAATTGACGGAGGATGATGAGGAGTGACGATGGATGCACAGAGCATTTGAGAAGCCATAGTCGGACTCGAGAAACTTGTGTTTAGTCAAGTTAATGCAACTCCAGAAGCTTGGTGATGTTTGTACTTGCTGTCCCGATATGTGGTCGTTACCGGTGCGGACTGCAAAGTACAAAGGCACTCGACTTAAAATTTCTGTAAATTTAACTCTCAACAATGTTGATATGGCCGAGTTGGTCTAAGGCGCCAGATTAAGGTTCTGGTCCGAAAGGGCGTGGGTTCAAATCCCACTGTCAACATTTCATTTTTTCACATTTTTGTATGAGAATGCTGAATGAGACCATGATTGGCCCAACCTTCTTTTGTTTGAGAATGGACCATGTTTTCCACAGTTTGATTGGCCCAATAGCTTCCCCTTTTGGGCAAATGCACCATCAATGTTACTTGGGAGACATTTAGTGTGCCAATATGTACATTACTATACTATATATATGCCTACTAAATCTATATTTCAATGCTTTGCTACTTCCTACATTGGACTACATTAGATGATGTGCTACAGGAATTAAGCTCCTTTTTCTATCTTTTCTCCATTTTTATTCAAACGTTCTACTACTTGAAGGTCTTAACTTATTCACAAGACGAGCAAACAATGTACATAGGTCTTAACTAGCTTATATGTCTTTGTTTTTATTCGAGTATGTTAGTGTGTGACATATTTATGGTTATGCTAATGGTGTTCCATCATGCCAACCCGAACCAAGATTACACGCTTATTGGAAATATTAAGCTTTATCGCGAATTAGTCGCATTATTGAGTTTGATAACGACTTTTTCACCAGATGAGAATTTGATTTGACTTTCTTCGCGAAAGTCGTAGAGTATTTAATTTCAAACTCGTAGGAATTTTCGGAAAATTTTTTCAGATAAGCAAGCTAGTTTTTATGTTTATCAGAAGTCGACACGAGAAATAAATAAAAAGGAAGTTATTTTTAGTTAGTTTATTCTCGACCATTCGATCGTGATGAGATTGAATTTGAGCCATCGATCTAATCTAATTTTGAGGGTATAAATAGGAGAATTTTGAAATTTTGGAAATGATTTAAAAGCCCGTGTCGTTCCCGAATCAGACTGCCATTTTTCGGCCACCTCCGTCGTCGAAAATGTAGGGGTTTTGAAGACCATGGCTTCCTTGTTACATTGGTGTGATTATTTTTGGGAATTATGCAGGTTTTCTTGCCACCCAAATTGGGTTTAACCCATGGGAATCGTCGCCATCAGGGCGGAGCTTTGTAACCTGAAGTTTTTCGGCCGATTTCGGACCGTGACTTTCAAGAGCGATTCCGGCCACGTGAGAGAGAGTTGGAGCGCGTAGGTCTAGGGATTAGGTTGGACTCGAGAAGAGGAATGTTTTGAGGGGTCATTCGTCGTCGGAAAGTGGATTTTCGGCATGTTTACTCTATTTCCGACAGAACTCCGGTGAGTTGGACTTCGGTCCAGTTATGAAATTGGTAGGGCTCATAGAGAGCTTTCCAACGAGAGGTTGAACGCCCATATTGGACATGGTTCACCAGAGACGCGTGGAATTATTCAGCAGAGTTCTGGCGAGGCAGTTTGTGAAATTCTTCGACAGAATTTTCGGGGTTATTTTTAGAACGTATTTTCATAGTTTTACCCGTTCTGATATTAAATGATCCGTATGGACAGAACATTGTGATTGCGACCCTAGCAGCGAGAGGAATTCTGCTGGACCCCAGCATAGTGAGTGGACCTTTATTTTCACAATTGATAGCGAGTTCATGATTTTATGCATTATGCTTTATAGTATATATTCAGAGTATTTATTTGAAGGTTTACTTTGTGATGGTTTATTTAGTCACATTGATGCCCTAGCTATTTGGCTGATCACTGGATAGCCTATCCGATTGGGTTAGGACAAACACCCTGCTCGACCCAGATTGTCTCAGGTTAGGACAAACACCCTAGATTATCTCATCACCTTGCTTTTCATTTTTATAGGCATTCTGGGTTAGGACAAACACCTTGAACTACCACCTCCATTGTATTTCAGTTTATTATATTTGAACTCACATTATTTCACGGAAATAAGTGGAAAGGCATAATAGTTCAGTTTTATTGATTTACGCTGATTATATTATTTTTGTTCACTCACGCTAACGTTTTATATTTTAATGTCTTTCCTTGAGCTTTTCAGTTTTCGTTAACCCAAGTTGCAGTGTATATCTTGGACGTGCTTGGTATCATCGAAGATTTTGAGTCCACTAGTCATCTTTTTAGTTGTATGTTTCGGCTTACTGTCAGTCTATATCTTATGTAGTATATGCTAGTAGAAGTTGCTCTGAATACCATCTGTATTATATTTCTTTTAGTGGTGTTCATATAAATAGTTGAGTCAGCTTCTCGTGTTATCATAGAGTTACTTTCATTTGTGTTCAGAACCAGTATCTTGTAAAATGCTTTTAAATTCCTGAGTTGAGTTATAGTTTTGGTTATGTCATTTGTTGAGAAATCCGGATGGACATTGGTAGTCAACGGTGTGTCTGTGGGATTGGTTTGTAAACTGTCTCTTCCTACAGATTTTTGGTAGTCACAGTTTCAGGGGAAATTATGTCAAAATTTTCATATAATTTCTTAGATTATGGTTAGTGGTTAGAGCTTAATCTTAGTTTACTAGTTAAACTAGGGTTGGGTCATTTCATGCATGCCCATAAGTTGGCTCACCTAGCTAGCTAGTTCTTTTTTTTAGATGAGTTATGATTTAGAAGTGCTCATGTGATTGTCTGGGATGTTTTTATTGAATATAATTGTAACTCATCTTGGAGTTTAAGTATTACGTCCCTCCGAATTTTTGTCCCTTTCAAGTAATACTGATTCTCAAGGGCGGATTTACATTTGGGTGAGGTTGGGCAACTAAGATTTTGGTATTTATCTTTGAAGTATATGTTTGTAGTGTAAATCTGAAAAGAAAAAAAAAAGGGCAGAAACCAGAGGAAAAATGGCAAACTCGGGGAAGAAGATAAACAGTGACATGGCAAAAATATTAGTCGAGAACGACACCGTTTCACTATAAAATAGCCAACTCAAACATTGTCGTCTATCTCTAAACCACTCAACAAAGCACATGCTTTCTCTTGCCCTACTAGGTCTTCTTTTCCTAGTCTAACACTTACCGACGGACAAATATTGATTGATTGGCTTTGTTTAATTGCTAAAGTCTCGAACTAAAGCTTTTCTCTTCTCTCTGTAGACGCAAGCCACACAACCACCACTTGCAAACTATAATGTATGATCATAATAATAGATTAATAGTTCATAGCTTCTTTCATTCAATTTTTATTAATTGATTTAGGTAAATCCTTTTTTAACTTTTGACAAGCAAGAGTTACTTCGTCTTGCCAAATTTTATCCAAGAAATTTCTCTGGACGAGATCTCTTATCACTTGAGGACAAACTTGATATTTATCTGAGTGAAATGCGATCCAACAATGAATTTTGTCAGTTGAAAGAACTTTGTAATCTCGCAAGAAAGTTAGTGGAGACACAAGCATAAAGTTCATTCATCAGTTTACAAGCTGTTAACTTTGGCTTTAGTTTTACCAATTGCAACTGCTTAAATGGAAAGTGTGTTTTCAACTATGAATATTGTGAAAAGTCAACATCGTAACATAATGGGAGATCAATAGATGAGTGATAATTTGTTGATATACATTGAGAAAGACATATTTAATAGCATTAGTAATGATGTTATTATGCAACGTTGTCAAAATATGAAGATGTGATGAGGGCAGTTATCTCGTAGATATATAAATAGAGAATGACATGTCAACTTTTTTTTTTTTGAGTAATGTAATCAAAGTTTCAAGAATTTGTCTTTTGGAGTGAATTATTGATTTTACATTTAGACAATTAGTTTTATTTTTTTTATTAAAATATTATAAATGCATTCTTTATTTTAATCTTACCCAACCTTAATTTTTTTTCTTGGATCCGTCACTGTTTTGATCCTTTTGAAATGATAAACTTAGGATTCACGGGCCACACTCACAAGTTGATCGATAGTTGTTAATATGCCTTGAATCAAGTTTGTATGTCGGTAGTATATGGGACCTCGCTAGTCAGGTTCAGGGACGATGCGCCCTGATGGGGGGTCGGGGGCAACGCCCTCGAAGCTAAACTAATTCATGTTATGCTGAGTTTAGGTTTTCTGTTGGGCCTACCATTCGGGGGTATATATATCATTTAGGTTATTTAACCAAGTGTGATATTTTGTAATCTGTAATCTGATTTCCTCAAATATAATAAAACTGTTCTCCTTCTGCCCGTAAACGTAGCTAACATATCGTTAATGAACCACGTAAATTTGTATTCTTTCTTATATTCTTTATAACAATAATCTTGTTGAAATTACACGACCTAAGACTGATCACCTGCCAAGTTACTTTGACAACTCCGATCCATTTACATTGGCTGCAAGTGACATAAATAAGGTTCAGTGAGATTGGATCAGAGATACTTATCTCACTTTAACAAAAGTTGAAATAAATACAAAAACAAAAACAACAAGAAAGATGACGTGCATTAAGCTCAACATTGTTCTTAACCTAGATAATATGCGGCATCAAATCCGAATGTTTGTCTTCAGTGGACTATTAGTTTTGATAAGAATATCAAAAGTAATATCCTCCTAATTTGGACATGAAATATGAAAAAAAATATTATCTTTCCATTTTATTCGATAATTTTGATTTTTTTCTTCAACCAATTAGATTAAAATCAAGGTGGCAATAAATAATCAGCAGGGATTGAAACCAAATTGTGTCATCATATAAGAGTATACATAACTCTTGAATAAAAGAATAGACTCTAACCATGAGAATACGAGAATTAATTTTGTCGAACTTCATTCATTGAATATCGATATACTCTTAATGAATTGCAGTGAGCGGAAATCAAATTTCCTAATTAGCCATAAGAGAACATGGAGTAGAATACTCTCATTTTTCTTATGAAAAACATTGCACATGGTGCAAGATGTCAGAGAGTAGCCGCAAAGCTTGACATAGCCAACCGAAAGCATGTTAACAAAAACTACTCGTGTTTTCTTTTCCTTCAACAGATGAGTATAGGGTCGTCGGGTTCCATATATCCTTCCCTTAAATCCTTGCCCTAACGGCCCTTTTAGATCTTTGCCCTAATCTCATCCATGCTTCTGCCTCGAAAAGCGCGCAAGCACAGACACGTCCGCATTCAAGCGTGAAGATTAAGGAAGCTTCTCCTTGTCTTTTGTCTTTTGCTTCGGCTTTCCGCTCGTCGTTTTGCGGTTTTGGGCTTTGGTGGGTTTGCGGCTGGGCCCACTTTGGCCTAACCTTTTCCGGACGGCAAGTTGGGTAAAGGCCCACTGGGGAGCTGCTGCTTTAGCATGCGCATTTGTTTAAGCAAGTTTTGGAGCATGCATGCATTTTGTCCTTGCGACAAACAATGGTAAAACAAGATCTTAATTTATACTTCGGATTCGTGCGTTTAGAGTTTTTAACGTCCAAAATTAACCGAATGACCAATTTAAATGACGGGATAAAATATAAATGACAAATATCGATTTTTCGTTGTTCAGTGATCAAAATATTTTAACTGTTAATCTCGAGTCATCCGAGCGTGCTTGTGTGCTTATCAGCGATCTTATACCCTTTATCCTATACATGATTATACTTACTAAACTAGTCCTTCGAGTGGGGGAATATAACTGTATAATGTTCCATATGAGTCACCTTGAGAGGTAGTGGGAGAGCTCGCGATAGTTTAAAAGCATGCATGACTCGCATGACACATGTTTATTACTCTTCTTTCAAACTCGGCCATTTGGGTGTTACAGAAAGATTGCATTCTTCTGTCCCACTAGGTTAGTTTAGGTTTTGGGGTATGTATGCATGCTCCAATGCAACTTTAAGGTTGTGCAAATAGTAACGTGTCTCAACTGGTTACCAAAGGTTGAGGAAGTGATGATAATTGCTCATGATGATGAGAAAACCCATGGCTTAACCCAAAAAAAAAGGTCGGCATGCAGTGAAAGTGTAGATAAATTAAAGCCGTACTATCATTTCGCTTTTAAATTTTGTAATGATTCTTTGGTGAAAATTTGATCGATGTGAACTCAGTATCATGGTGATGTTGATTGCCGCTTTTGTAGTACTCTAGCTAAGCGTCGACTGTGATCGATTCGAGAAGTGTGTGAGAGGAATAATATAGTGGTGATCGAAGAAGATCGATGGTGATGTTCTCCTTCACTTCTAGATTGCTTTCTCGTGAACAAGGATATATAATATCTTTGGATGATCGAAGTCGATTGCATATATCTAAGGTTGGTTGGAGACGTGACGATTTGAGCTGAGATGAAGAGGAGTTGAGTTGAGTTTCATGCATGCCAATTTATATGCAATGCAATTAAATGGGTTTATGTACGTTTTTTATGCATGTAGAACTATTTTCATTTTCGTTTTACTCATGAATCTTATGGAGTGCGAGGAAATGGCTTCATGAAAATACTGATCAGATCAAATCTATTCCATCATATATAAATATATATATATATGGCCATGTCTATTTAAAAATCTAACAGGTAGCTACTAGCTAGCTAGTAGACATATATTTATAGTTCCTTCTTTAATTGCATGGCTCCAACTACACATACGTACGTAAGGTTCTGGCAAATTAACCGACTCTAGCTACTTCTAGTATGTGTATAGTACGTAATGGCAAAGAAACAGCTGGAAAAAAAAAATAAGAATAACATACTATAACATAAACCATACAAAATAAATGATCTCAATCATATATATAGATCGAATAATAACCTCAAAATTAAATAGCTAGCACTTATCCAGTACTACTACGTACTGCCACTACTCGCTTGGATTACGCCTACTATTCCAGTCCTTATTTTCATACGACGGCTCATCTTCCTGATCATTATCGTCTTGTTGTTGTTGTTGTTGTTGTGGTGGTGGTGGTGGATGATGATGCCCCGGATAATACGTGGATGAGGGAAAGTGAGGAGCAGTAGTGAATGCCGGATGATAACCTTGATTGAATGGAATCGAAGGGTACTGGTAGTTTGAGCTGAAATCAACGTCATTGCTTTGAAGAAGCTGCGCGTACTGATAGAGATCAGGAAAAGTAGTACGTTGCTGCGTCGTCATCGTCGTCGGGGCGATTAACGGAACCGCTGGACGATCATGATGAGATACAGTTGCCGCTGCAGGCCTGCCAACATTTCGTTCACTGGAGGCAGTACTACTGCTTCCACTACTCGTACCAGATGAACCCTGGTGAATAAGGAAGGTTGAGTTGCCTTGAACTCGTTCGGGAAAGTTGAGCTTGGCTTTGGTGCCTTTGAACTTGAGCGCTGCATTATCGTATGCAATGGCTGCATCCTCGGCTGTCTCGAAAGTTCCAAGCCAAACTCGAGCTGCTTTCTTAGGGTCACGGATTTCGGCTGCCCATTTTCCCCAAGGTCTTTGCCTCACTCCTCTGTAATGCCTCCTTCTTACAGTGTTTTCTTCAAATTTAACACACACATGTCCATCGATTAGAAATGTATTTGTCAAATCGTAATTTAGCACACAACCATGATTAAAGGAAGGTACGTAGGTAAGAAGGAAATAAGGTTCAGCTGCAAGGTGCATGCCCTAGACGGAAATAATGTTAATACATCAATGTCACAATGTGCAGTAAAGATCTAGAAATCTAGCATTCAATATTGAAGGCTGACCCTCAAATTCTCGAGCTATAAATTTACGATTTGTAGAATGACAAACCGAAAATGAGTAGTAAAATTAAATGTTCTCGGCTGATTTGAAATGTAAGTATAAACAATTTGATATTTGTTACCAAATTTCTTGTCTAAAGGTTAAATGCATGTCATTATCAAGATTAGACAATGCGAAGGTAAGATAGAATTAAGAACAAGCAAAAGTGCCAAGACCCCACACTTGGATTGTAATTAAACCAAGTAATGAGGACAAAGAAACAAAATCTAGTCCCCGAAAATAAAATGAGAAAAGCATGAAAGAATTAATGTCCCAGATAGGAACAAGAACCCATTTTAGCTAGTTGGGTGAGACATAGAAAGATGGTTCTTCACGGAAGGGTAGCTTAGCTAGGATACATTGAACTTCATTGTCTAACATTATTAATGGACCCAATATCATTTCATTCATTTCTCTTTAGAGTTTTGGTCAAATCTGTATCTGGGTATTCAAGTTCACAGTACTGTACACAACAACAGCTGGAGAACAGGGTTAAGGAAGAAAGAACAGCCGAGCTTACCTTATATTATCTTTGTCCAAAAGGGAATTTGAAGATTGGACAAGTCTAAGATCATGACCACTTTCACAATTCAAATGAAAGTGTAAAAACAAACAAATTAAAGGGATCGGAATTAGAAACCAAAGTGTGAAAGCACAAACCTCTTACACGCACAAAAAAAAAACACAAGAGGACATGTCAATATCAAATGAACTAAAATAAGAAAAAATAAATAAAAAAGACAAAACAGAAAAAAAGAGATCTAGAAGTAACTTTGAGATAGTATACGGTATGTGAATACCTTGATTTTGTTGAATTGGTTGAGATCGGTCGGGTTCATCTTTCACTGAAGAAGGGTTTGGTTGTTGTTGCACCTTGTTATCTTCTTCGGGGGTTGCAATAACTTGAGTGAGAGCAGAAACCATGGCTGACATGTCGGCTTCTGACCATGAAGATTCATAGGGTGAGGGTGAGAACTCATCTTGCTGCTGCCTCTCTTTCTCCTCCGACGTTTCCGTAGGAAGTGGCCGCTTTCCATGCCTCCGGTGATTATCCACCTTTTCGAGCTCGAAGAAGTACTGCTTAGGCAAAGATGGTATATATAGCTAGCTGGTGTAGATTTGTAATTTGCTGCTTGGTGTGAAGATTAGGACATCAAGGTTTCAACTTTCAAGGATCTATCAGATCCGAGAGTAAATAAGTGTTTGTAGGCAGGTGGTACTAAGGAAACAAAGAAGCTCAAGTACTAGTAGGAGAGAGAGAGAGGGGGGGAAATAGGGTTAAGAAAGGAAGGCTTTCATTGGTCTGATTTTGAGTTTATCTTCTTATGGTTCGGTAAATGTGTGTGTATATATATATGGATGAAAATAAGATATTAATGGATAGACTTGAAATAAATAATAGGAGATATTTGTCTTTGGAAGTACATAAGTTTAGCATGACTTTATCTTTTAAATTTAGTGTAGGATATACCTTTTTTTTTTCTTACAACTCTAACAAACAAACTAGGAGCTGAGGGAGCGGGGAGGCACGTACAATCAAAGCATTGGTTACTTTGACCAATCAGAAATGCTCATGGATTAGTATATTTGATAGTAATTACGTTTATCTATCATCTATCGATATGAATTAAATTTGATATCTGTGCATCATTCTTAATATCAATATATATAGAGAGAGAGACTTCAAAACTAGAACGAAGAGCAAAGCATTTTCAAATAAAGTGTTCTATGTATACACTCTTTTGTTCAGAACATCCGAGCCCTATATATATAATATCAATTTTTTTTTTATCTTCCTCTTTACTTATATATGTTGATACTTTAGCTAGTGTTTTCAAGCAGAAGCTGTATATAAATTAATTGACTTGCTTGTAACTTATGGTTTGAATTCACGAGTTTGATTTCTTATAGCTAGGGGCCGGTAATATGGATTTATACCAATATTGAAGTTGAACTTCCCCCTTTGAGTCAACCTATAGCTACAAATTAGTTTTGGAATGCCACCATTATTTCTGTATATACATTAAGCTGATCAGATCGATGAAGCAAGGTTAAAGAGGATATGTATTAGATGCCACGACTCGTACGTATAATATTGCCCCTGAAACATTTAGCAAGCTATTTCCAAACAGAACGAATATATATATATACCCTTTAGAAAAATAGGTATTTTCAACTTAATTGATCGTCAGTTCGTCACCACGTACGTACGCGTCACTAGTTTTAAGGTTTCACGTTTCTGTGAGGAGGTGGATCTCCTTAAGCTACATGTACCTTCCCTCACATGGCTTCTGTCCACTACCAGTATTATTCATTCATTTGTATTTCTTGGACTTGGACCTTTCTTCACCGTAGAAATATAAATACCTATTATTCATGATTGGGTTAATTTCTAGCTCAACACCAGATCGATCGAGTCAATATCTTTTTCGCATGAGAAGCTTTAATGTTTTGACTCTATCTATCAAAAGCACCAGTGTATAAACAAGTTTCGTTCATAATTACGAAATTAAAGTTAGTTTACGATACATTAATATCTTCACACAAGCATGAAAAAATATATCTAATTTAACGATTTCGACCCAGTTAAACAAGTTTCGTTCATAATTATGAAATTAAAGTTAGTTTACGATACATTAATAGCTTCACACAATGCATAAAAAATTATCTAATTTAACGATTTCGACCTAGTTTACAAGTACATTAAGTTATATATAGATAGTGGTGGAACTCAGTTGAGGTGGGAAGGGCGCCCCCTCTAGAGTTTTTTGGATTAATGCATAAATGACTATTATAAGCACATTATAATAACCCCGGCCCTATCGAAATACAATTTATTGCTAATTTGATTTATCGATAATTAGCCTCAAGTTTCGTCACGATATATAGTAGTACATAATTGAAATCTTGTACAATTATGGATAACGTACCCAGTACCATACGAAAGTAGAGTATACCTACTGGTTTTGACAGTAGAGTATACCTAATTCATGAAGAAAACAAGAAACTACGGACAATTATACAGGGGAGATTTCGTGCGCATGCAGAAGCAAATACGGACAATTATTCCACATGTTATCTCTCCTTTAAAATCCAGAAAAGCCTTGTTCCATGCTCTTTTTCAAGCTTAAACTACTTGAATATTAAACTTCATATACATGCATACGCATTCTAATTCAACCGTCCAAATCAGATTGATGGTGCTCAGACATATATATAATCGATCATTGTCATTATTCTGAGAGTCTCCGAGAACGATCCTGAACCAGAAACAAGAAAGGGAGAAGAAGAAGATCAATGTAGAAGTAGAAGTAGCTATAGAGCTACGAAGCTGGTAAACGATGTCTGCAGCAGACAGACAATACATGCGTGCATCTTAACTTTAACTAGAGAATACCAATATATATTTAGATGGGATCATGTGTCTTTTTTGATCGATTCTCATGTGATCCTCGTCATCTCATCACGCGTACACATGCCATGCTCTAATATATAGCTTCTAGTCTTTTTAACCGTATATATTATTTCCTTTAAAATCCAAGCAACTCTTAAAATCCAAATATAATACCCGTGTATGGAAAACCACGAGCATGGGCTTGGTATATATATAAACTTTTAAATAAAATAAAAAAATTGGAGTGTTGAGTTCGAGTAGTATCTATTTTCTCGAAGAGTTTCAATGAACATCGTTCATGTAACTCGATATGTGCTACATAAAACACCCAATGCTTAAGTTACATAAACATGCATTCAAAGTTAGAGAACTTCATAACATTTTATGTGTCTTGGCAGGCACGGAGGGATGTGGGGATCAGGGTGGGTCTGGGCCCCCCTCAATTTATGTAAAAAAAAATAGTATATTATTATTATTATTATATAATATAAATATTATAATTTATTTGAAGTATATCTAAACTGCAATGACGCGTATGGGTGCATGATTAATTCAAATCTGATGACTTAGTAAGAATATTATTATATATTATTTTAATAATGAAGTCCAAATATTAGGTCAATTAGGATTCAATCTCTTACCAGGTTTAGGATTTTATGGTCTTTTTTTCTTTATAAAAACTCGACCGTTCCCGAGATTAAAATACAATCATTTTTATTAAGTTTATTAGATATGGAGAGATACTTCAAAAAAAATCATCTTCTTCTACTCCAGCATCAGATGAGCAACCACCTACGAAAATTCAAAAGAAGAATAGTAACAATATGAAACAGTCTCGTGCTGGAGATATTACATAAACGTATTCATCGGATCCCGCTAAACGCCCGCCAATTTCAAGTTATCATCCTAACATTTAAGAAGAAGTTCGAAAATATTATCTACAACAAGGCCTTTGTCGACCTAAAAATCATACTTTTTCTTTCACGGAATTTGGGGGAAAAAAGAAAAAGAAAAAAAAGGTTTATTCGTGATTGGTTTATAATTTTCATATTGGTTAGAGTACAGTATTAAAGATGATGCTGCATTTTGTTTATGTTGTTATCTTTTTAAACCAGCTACTGGAGAACAAAGCGGTGATGAAACTTTTGTTGGTGCTGGTCATGGATTCAGTAATTGAAATAAGAAGTAAACGCTAATATCACATTTTGGAGGATCAAATATTACTCATAATCAGGCTGCGAGTAATTGTGATGCTTTATCAAACCAAAAAAAAAACACGGAGATTGTTTTGGCAAAATATACAGATCAAGATCGAATTGACTACCCTAACCGAGACTATTTTTTAAGGTTTTCATTTAGGTTTCCCCTAACTGAAAATCCTGGCTCCGTCCCTGTGTCTTGGGGACCCTCGAAATCTGAGAATCGCAAAGGAAAGTCGTTGCAGTCGGTCCATTCCTAGTGCTTGTGCACATGATATAATGTCACATTCATATCATTATTGAGCGTTACTTGCTTGGTCAACTATTTGGCACATTCCCGTTCTTTTTGGATCTTCTTGACCCCTTTTTTCTCATCTCTTCGATTCTAAATAGAGGTAATTGTCTCCCATCTACAATTATACACGTACGCATGAGGTGTGCCTTGGCCATTATATATAACCAAAGGAAATTAAGGAGGACTAACTTCATATTCAAAGTTTATAATAATACACAAATGGTTAATCGTGAGCGTGCACTTGGATCAAATCACCAATATAAATAGTGTAGTCAAATAAGTTTGAGTCGAAGTCTATCTAACATGGATACAATAAACAAAACACAATACAGGTCTAGTTGGTAAACGTCTGTTTTCTGAGCTGTGCCAAAACCCCGGGGAGCTGTCGCTGACTTAACAGGCCACTCCAAAACGTCACCGTTTGCATGGGCAAGAGAGACGACCAAAGTTACTTGTGTGTATAAAACAATATATATGTGGTACTTGGCCATGACTTGCCCAAAGAAGAAAGTAGGGCATCAAATATTTCAAACCTCTCTATCAAATCATAAGAATAGGGGCACATTCCATTTCGAAGGAGACGACCACACTATTGAAAGAAAGAGACGGATTTCGGGTAATCCTAGTTGAGCTAGGTCACGGGTGGCTGCAAACTCCTGCAAGGTCGAAACGGGACCAACCTAACACAACCAGGGGAGGGACCAGATAGCAATGGATGAGGCTTTAGCTGCATGCCTGCATCATCACGAGTCATGATACTAAGAATGGGTCATATTTGACTGAGGCTCAGGATTTGGGTTTGTGTCATTCTGATGCTAAAGCCCATCTTCAGGGCCCAACCCACTTTGTATACTATTGAGCCCAAGACCTCATTTACACTTTTCATCCTGTTCTGTACTGATCTCTGTGTTTCTCAAAAAGAAAGAGACCAAGTAGCAAAAGTCCAATTTCAAGAACACAGTTTGCTGCAAGTCTCAAACAGACAGTGAAACAATCTAAACCTGCAGAACTATCATGTTTCGATTGTTACATAAAGTTTTCCTTACTATTTTTCAGTCATTCTAGCAGGAGGGGCTAACCAAGGCAGAATGCTTTTAGCTTATTTGTTAGCTTCAAGTGCCAGAGTGTGCTGCAAATTTACAAAAGGATTGATGCCTATACAGTATACACGGTAAAAAAGAGGCACCAGCTTGCGAGAAATACAAGATTAAATGAGGACTTCTGTTTGCTGGCAGGAAACTAAAGGGTGTAAGATGATCTTTCATACTGTGAGTTCAAACTGGAATTTGGCTAGAACAATGCTACCACACCACTGACAACAGCATGACTTGAACAGACCTGTACATTTAAGACTTTTAAGTCTAATTCAGTAGTAGCGGCCAACTCCGGTGTAAGACGAGGGAGAATAGAAAGGCAAGTTTGCTTGATTAAAGCTACTTGGCGATGGTCTCTTGGAGAAACAGGATCCCACTGGTTGTGATCCTGATGGGTCGTCACTTGATGATAATACGGTTGGTAGCTTGCTGAAGCTTGAGACCGCAACATAAATTGTGAGGGTAAAGCAGTTGGCAAGTCTCTATCATAGCTTTCATCCACATAATTGGAATAGGAAACTATATCCTTCTCTCTCTCTTTCAGCAACTGTGACATGCGATATAAACTTCCATACTCAGCAAATTGATCCCTGGGAACTGGCTCATGTGGATGTGGAACCCCATGCCTGTAAAAATACCCACTGCAAACGATTATAAATAGAGGATCTAACCTCACATGGCGGAGATCCTAATAAGAACAACCAAGCACCGGACAACTCCTGGACTCAATTTCATCCACACAGGAAAGAAGAAGTTAAAAAATCCCACATGACATTTTTTGTTTACAAAACTGACAACCTTCTGTTCTCATCCTTACATAAACTCAATCTCGTACTGAACCTAAAACCGATACAATAGCTCTATGTTACTTATATCTTACATAGCGTAGCTGACAAGAGAAGATACTGAATTGAATCTCTCTAACTTAATATAGACTTGCATATGAATAGCTTTCCCCTTTCTGTAATAGCATAAGAGATACCAGAAACTGCAATTTGCAGAATACTTCATAACAGAGGCTCAAAAGGTAACAAATTGTACAGGGAGGTGGCAAAGGAGAGTACCTGCTATATGAATCATGAGAAGGCAAGAAATATTTTTCAGGAATGTATGGCTCATGTGCCTCTGCTAAATAATATGAATCCCCATGATGCTGAATAACATGTTCAGGCTGTACAGGAGGCTGAACACGTGCCACATGTGCTTCGGGTTCATATTGATCAACATGTGGATATGGGATAACCTGTTTGGATTGGACATGAAGAAGTGGAAATGCACGAGTACAATGTGTACCAGCTAGGTACAAGCCTTCCTGCGGATGACTTCTTGATCCTTCTTCCATAATAGGAGATGCATATGATCTTGCCATCTCCCTCTGATGGGAAGCGGAAGAAATTGGGCGGAACATTTGGTTTAAAGCACGCACCTTCATCAACATTTGCAAAAAAGAATAAATAAATAATTTCTTCTTTTAAAGGAAAACGCTAAAACTATTATTTAAAGCAAATACAGTAGATGAAAAACTTTTCAGTAATGAGAAAAAGAGTTAAAATCAGCGTTTTACCTGTTTGTTATTCAGCTCTTGTTTAAACTTACCACCGGCTTGGTAATTGTCTCTTATGGCTGTTCTAAAACGACTTTCGTGGAGAGGTAAACAATCCTTGGAAATATTAAACCTGACCTAGAAAATGAAAACAATTGACCAAAAGTACAGGCAAGGACCAGAAATGGAGAGTAGTTTGTTTGTGCGTGCACATACTTTCATCTTGAATTCGTATAGGACATTATTACCTGTGCAGGAAATTTCCCCTTGAATGCAATTGGCTCCAAATCCAATTCTCCATCTGAAGTTGCCTTGTATGAGCCATAAAGGAGCTTCAAGTCAAAGTCATATAGATATAGATGTGTACTCTGTTTGATTTTCTTCACAACTTCTACTTTCGTCATTGGTAGCCCAAAAATGCGATACCCGATAATATTCAGGTTTAGTCTTCCCATTACACATAAAGATAAAACCTGAATTTACACTATCTTTCTCTCCGTCTTTTGGACGAACCCTTTCTCTAGTATTCATATCAGCATGGCTAGAAGAAGTTGCCTCAGCGACATTGCAAGCAGAATTGTCATTAGTAAGAACAGCAGCAGTCTCAGGCACAGAAGATTCACTTATCTTATTACTTCTGTCACGCTGATATTTAGGTAGACGTCTTTTCTTCGAGCCCTTGCCTCGCGTTTTTCCCATGGATATGCTGTTACATACAGAAGAAATGTTCCATTATGAACACAAACGAAATCTAAGACATCGTAACAACACGCCAAAATATCGACATGCACACAAAGTAACAGAAACACAATATAGTTATCAAATTTGAGGGATCACTTTATCAGAATCTAACAATCAAAATTCTGTACTCAAATTGCCGAGCTTTTCGGTAGGGAATGCAAGTGAGATTAACATGAACAAAGGGGAGCGACTTCAAAGCAGTGCAAACTTGCATGGAGATTAATGTGGCTTTATTAACATTTCAAGATTCGACAACAACAATTTGAATGCATGTTCATTCCTCAATCCTCAAAATTATTCACTTTTCACAACAGCCAATATTTACTGAGATAATAACGATTCTAAGATCTTCAACAATCAAAACAAGATTACTAATCTTTACTGAAGGAAGCTAGTTTTGCATAATACAATTCTCTTCAGCAAATCGTAATATGATCCTAAGCGGATCAAAGACATAGCAAACTAACTGGTAAAGCGAAAGCAAATCGAAAATCCGAGTATAGATAACAGATTATTGGAGAAGATTTAAATTTGCATGGTAGCAGTGATTTGATCATAGTGTGTGTACCTGGAAATTGAAGCCTTCGAGATAGATACAGATAGAGCTGAAGGTTGAAGACGACGAGTGTTAATTTGGGTGAAAGAAATATAACTACCGAAACTGCAGTCGGTAAAAAGGGGATTTATCTCTTTAGTTGGGCTTTTTGGCCCGAAACTGTTAAAAACAAAAGACATAATTGCTTTTACTTTTTAAAATATTTTTAAGAGAATTTTTACTATTAGTTTCTAAGTCTCATATTTGGACATCTCGATCGCAATCGTTTGGTGTGCAAATGCCGGAGTTGGGGTGCGTGACGGACTGACGGAGGTGATAGACTAAGAGCATATGCACCGGTGCTGAAGAAACAGCACGAGCAGTTGCTATTTGGTGAGACCGCGACAGTGACCGCTCGTTGATCGAGCAGAAAAGCAGTTACACGAGCAAGGATTGCTCGCTCTTCTGCTCGAACAGAGGGGAGGAGCAGCTCGAGCAGTTGCACCGCTGCATATGCCCTAATAGGGTAGCCAGACTTTGATTTACACCATTTACACGATAATAATAATAATAATAATAATAATAATAATAATAATAAACAACATCATGGTTCGGTAGGTAAATCCACGCGAAAAGTTGAAAGGTACTGTAAAATACAAAATAACTGACAATCCCAAACACTCCAAGTCGTCTTCTTCTTCTTCTTCTTCTTCTTCTTCTTCTTCTTCGTAAAACCAGAAACCAAAAGAGAGAGAGCTGAGAGCGCCACCACCATTTTCAATTCGATCCCTTTCACTTCACCCACACCAAACGACGCCGTTCATCTCCCCAGGTACGCTCGGACTCGAATTCCAACTCGTTCCCATGACTCATGTTTCTCGCTTCTTTTACTGTTTTCGAATTCTCATTTTGCAGCCACAGTGTGAGTCGTCTTTGTCTAACAAGTCTTAATCACCATGCTCCCATTTACCGCAATTCGAATTCTTTCCTCGTTTCTTTATCGATCTATAGATTCAAGACTGTAACTTTACTCCATTTTCACAGTGTTAGAAACAAAATTACGCAGCTTTGTCGTAGCTTTGCTAGTTTAGTATTACAAAATAAAATGAATAAAATTTAGGGTTTGGAATTTTGGATTGCAGAGTAGACAATGCAGAATCACGAAGGGTTACAAGTTCAAGTGGATGGGGAAGTAGTGGAGTTCGGGCCGGCACCCAAGGCTGTAACAACAACAACAACGCCTGAGTTTGATGAGTGGGCAAGCTTTGGTGACCAGGATATTATGCAGCAGCATTCTGCGATTCGGGCCGAGGAGGCTGAGAAGATACCCTTTCTCGGGGACAAGGCAAGAGTTTAACTCGAATTCGTGATCAGCCTTGTGTTGTTTTTTGGACTGTATTTATTGAAGTCTGAGTCAAGTTATGTGATGAATTAACAGGAACCGCTCTCGTCACTGGCGGCTGAATATCAATCGGGGAGTGCTATCTTGTTGGAGAAAATAAAGGTTTTATATTTGTGCCTGCTTGTATAGTGTTTGTTTTGATTTATTATGAAGGTTTTGGAGCAAATTGTGACTTGTTCTTTGTGCAGGTTCTTGATGAACAATATGCTGCCATTAGGAGAACTCGGGGAGATGGGAACTGCTTCTTTCGAAGCTTTATGTTTTCGTACCTGGTATGACCTTTCGTTTGAACAATTTTGGTTTTTGCATAATGGGTGTCTGCCCTTTGAGTTTCTTGTTGGATGCTAGTACCTGTGCTAGTTTAGCTGCTGAGAAGATAGTTTGGGATGTCTAATCTAAACAGGAGCATATTCTGGAATCACAAGATGGAAAAGAAGTTGATCGTGTCAAGGGCAATGTTGAACAATGTAGAGAAACACTTCAGAGCCTGGGTTACGCTGACTTTACTTTTGAGGACTTCTTTTCGGTAACTGTCTTCCCTTGCACTCACAGTATACTTGGTACTTTTGTTTCAGATGTTAATTCTACATGCAATGCTGAATGCTGCAAGAGAGATGGTACAAATATATAAGCTTGGCTTAAGAGAAAGCTATATATGCACATTTAAAAGCTTTGATTCACATAAAGAAGTTTGTGATCATCGCACTCTTACAGTTAGCTCCATGTGGACTTTTTTTCCCTGTAACTTTTGGCCATGTTCTTTCAAAATAGCAAGAAAGAAACTACTTACAAGTCCTTATTTCACTTGGAAAATGCTTCAGTTATTCCTTGAGCAGCTGGATAATGTTCTTCAAGGAAATGAAGAATCCATAAGGTACTGATGCTTCTTTTACTTTGTCTTCTACTGTCACAAGTGTAATTTGATGCATAGTCTGAATTGTGTCCGTAACTTAGTACATTTGATTTATCATCTTTTTTACAGTCATGATGAGCTCATACTTAGGTGTCGTGATCAGTCAGTCTCCGACTACGGTGAGTGACATGAATGACCAAAATTTATAGATCTGCTGTTTTCACTCTCTATTATGCGAGTAGCTGACACATTCGACTTGTTAGTTGTGATGTTCTTCAGATTTGTAACCTCTGGTGAAATACGCAAACGCTCAGAATTCTTTGAACCCTTTATTTTGGGATTAACCAATGCAACTGTAGAGCAGGTATGCTCCTATTCAGGAATCTTTAGTACATGAACTTACATTCTGCAAGTGGTTAGCTGAACTACTCAATTTGAAATCATCGTGCAAACTTTCTACATCTGAAGATAATAACTCTCATTATCATATTATATATACAGTGTCCGTTCACTTCATTTTCAAGAAATTGATGGACCTTACTTCCAGAGCTTTCCTAATTAGTTTCTGAATTTAGTCCCTTGTGGTTGCAAGTTTAATCTTACAGAGCTGTGATATTTAGAAGCAACCATCTTTTTCTGATATGATTGTCTTACTATAGTTTTGCAAGTCATCAGTCGAACCAATGGGTGAAGAAAGTGACCATGTGCACATCACTGCTTTGTCGGATGCACTGGGCGTGCCAGTACGTGTTGTGTACCTTGACCGTAGCTCATGCGATTCTGGTAGCGTGAGTGTGAATCATCACGATTTTGTTCCTACCGGCAAGGATCTGTTAATAGCTAGTGGTACCACTGAGAAAGTTAATCCTTTCATTACCTTGCTATATCGTCCTGGTCACTATGATATTCTCTACCCGAAGTGAAATTCTCACCTGTTCCGGTAAGTTGGTCTTATACATATATATTTTTTCAAGTGCCATTACTCTATGTTATACCATCCCACACTGGGAAAGTTATGCTCTAGACTTACTCTGAAATATCATACCATGGTGCCAACTACTTTATAGTGCATGCTTGTCTTTGATGTTTGACTGTATCTTGTCACTTACATTGCACTGCACCCTGCCATCATGTATCTTAGCAATTCCATTTATGTTGTGTATATAATGTCTTTCAGTGGTGTTCATTTGAGGCTTTGTTTATATATTCCTTACAGGCGATTATCCGAGTTAGTGATCTAGACGATGAATTGTGTTGACAAGGAAACTTCTGACAGCCAAAGCTCTCTTTCTGTTGGAGAATGTAACTCTGTTCTGAACTGTTGAAAGTATTTGTAAGGTGTTGTGTGGGGGAAACTTACTTACAACTGTTATAGAACTATCCATTCAGGAATGCTTTAACTGTAAACGAGCAGGCCATGCTGTCATAGTCCCGATAAGAAACTGCAAGTGAAATGAACTATCATCTGTAATGGATATGCTTCTAGTCCTCGGCTTTTCAAGGCCTTAGATTTAGACAGTTGATACACCTTGTTGGGATTTTTTTCCCTCACCTTGTGGTTAGTTGCTCCAATTGGTAGAAGACAGTCGAGAAAACTAACTGCTCCAAGTGGTTAGTTGCTCCAATTGAGACTAAGATTTACAGTAGATAACTAGCTGAATAATAAAATTCAGAGTAAAATGCACCAAATATGTTGTTATATGCCCGGCCAACTTGATGATTGAACTTACAAAGCTATTACTCTAATTTTGCTAACAACAAAAGGCTCGAGTCAGTTTTCCGTCAAGAGGCTCATGCCAACTTCGATGATTGAAATTACAAAGTTATCAACGTACTCCAATGTTTTTATTGATAAAAGGCGTATATCAGTTTTCTGTCACTAAACTAACTACTTCTTGATGGAAAATTGATGTAGGTCTTTCGTTAATCACTTTTGAAGTTTGGTCATCAAACCGACCGGTTGAATAAGTTCAGACATTGTCGATGCATTTCACTCTAAAATTTAAATATGAAGAATTAATAATAGACCTAGTTGAAGTCAAACCTAGGCCTATAAATCCGGCCCAAAATCCATCAGCCGCCTATGCCCAACCTTATTTTTTGGGTTTTGGGTTGGCCCTGCCCAACCTAACGGGCGGGCTTTGCCCAACCCATCTCAGAGAGGGCAAGGTACGGGTGATACTTTTGAAGCTCTGGGCATACCCAAAGCCTTGTCCATACAAATAATCTTAGAGTTGGACTGGGCCAAAAATAAATAAATATATAATTTTATAAATGGAATATATATATATATATAGTAAATGATGATTAATGAAGAAATAAAATTCAATTAAACTATAAAATGTAACAATTAATAGATTATAATTTAATAATCAACTTTTTAATTAATGTTGGATTCTAAAACAATGAAACTCTATCAATCTTCAACAGCTATATGTATGATTACATCATTTATACGTGATTCATATTTAATTGATCACATATATATTTAGTTAATTGATCACATATATTAGGTAAAATAATAACACTTGAATGGTTTACTTTGAAATATAATCGTAGTGGTCTAGTGGCTAATTAGCTTGAAAATAACTAGCCAACTAAGAACATGTCATAATATAAGTTACTGTAGGGAGTTCTTTCTAACGAGTCGGCAATCAGTGTTCTCCTTGTATCTTCAGCTCTAACAAATTCTATTGATTCATCTAAAAAAAATCACCTTTACTATAAAGTTGAGACTTATAAATGTAAAGTTAATTCCTTTTTTCCAACAATAATGCACCTAATTTCCTAAAGAGTATAAGTTTAAAATTAGGACGGGCCACAAACGGGGTTTATAGGCCCGTACTTTATGACCCATGGACAGAGTTTGGGCTTCATAAATTAGTTATAGGGCCCCATATCCTGCCCATTTTATACTAGGGCTTAAAAAGCTTAAGGTCGGACAGTACACGAGTTACATGTCTTAGGACCTGGGTCGGGTTGGCCTTTTTTACAGGCCTAAGTCAAACCCCCTGTAGGTGCCTAACAATTTGTTATACGTTAGAGCATCTGCAGCCCCCCTTCCCCCCCGGGGGGGGGGGGGGTGTTTCTATTTTGGGGAATTCCTGGTGGGACCCATGACAAATAGCAATTCTGGGTTGGTTTGGATGTGCAACGGGGGAGAGAAGGAGCAAAGACCGATTGTTAACCAGAAGGAATTCCTGAAATCGATCGGACGAGAGGAAGTCCTCCCTGGCGGATCCCACGCACCTGGGTGAAGCTAGGCGGGGCAATTTTTTCCTTTAATTTGGCACGTGTACATTGAAAAGTAATTTTTTTTACCAACTAATTACCAGCCAAGGACAGCCCACCACGTGGCAAGCTGCCAACCAGCACTGAAGCCAGTGGCTACTTTAATCTGGGACGTCCATTTTGAATAAGAAACTGAATCAGACGGCTCTAATTCAAAGACAATGGTCGCAAAGATGAATTCCTTTATCACTGATGCGGTCATGGTAGTTGCAGTGTTTGATGATGAGCCACCTCGCCACCGCCGTCCAAACCAACTAAGGCAGAGGGAAGCAAGGGGTCAGAATATGCTGGAAGATTACTTCGTCGAACGCCTTGTTTTCGACGAGCAAGATTTTCGCCGGAGGTTCCGAAATAGCACACACTTATTCAACCGAATCAAGACAAAACTCTACAACCACAACCCATTTTAGCATCAAAGAGACGTTGCCACTAGATTGCAAGGACTCCTCATCGAGCAAAAGATGACAGGTGCTCTTCGAATGTTGACGTACGGTGCAGCTGCAGATTAGTGTACTGAATACACAAGGATGGGGGAATCAACAACACTGGAATGCATGAAGTGGTGCATACAAGTGGTATTGCTTTACTAAGACCCTTACCTCCACGCTCCAAATGCAGTAGACATCACTCGATTTCTACGAAGGGCGAGGCAGCGGGGATTTCCTGGGATGATCAGAAGCATCGACTGCATGCACTGGGAATGGAAGAACTACCCAACAGCTTGGCAAGGCGCATTCTCAGGGTGGAAGGCTCGTCACATCATAATCTTAGAGGCGGTGGCGTCATATGACACGTGGATATGACACAGCTTATTCGGGACGCCTGGAGCACAAAATGATATTAATGTGCTCAACAGCTCGGATGTCTTCGATCCGCTTCTTGATGGAAGAAGCTCACAATCAACGTATAAAGTAAACGTATGACTTACCACCAAACTTATTATCTAGCTGATGAGATATATCTGAGGTACTCCTCGTTTGTCAAAATAATTTTCAATCCCCAGAATCAACCACAGAAGCTGTTCGCACGAAAACAAGAGGCATATCGCAAAGATGTGGAGAGATGCTTTGACATCTTGCAATCTAGATGGGTTATCATTCGTCACTCAGCTATGTGTCATCACACATCGACATTAAAAATGATCATGTTGGCTTGCATCATAATGCATAACATGATTGTTCAGAAAGAATTTGTGGAGGACGATTTTGAGGAGAACAAGGAAGAAGATTTACAAAATCCAGCCAGTGCTTTCACAGTTTATGATGGGCCGGTCGATGAAAATGGCAACCAAATTCTCTATGAGCCGGTTGGAAGAGATCAACATTAACAATGGTTTAACGACCATCTCGTTGATCTCCAATCAGTTTATCTCCGTGGAGAGCTTCAAAATGACTTAGTGAAGCACAACTGGTTTCTTGAAACCGATGAACAACTCTAAATAACGTGTTTACATTTTGTGTGTTTTAATATTGTGTGTTTCCCTTTTGTGTGTTTGCATTTAATTATGTTTTAATGAAATGTGTTTGAAGTTTATCTAAATAAATAAAGTGCGTCTTTATTTCTTGAAAATTAAAATTACATAATGTAGTCGATAATGACATGTGTCGGCTAGTTATTGGATGAAAACATTACTAACAATTAAATAAAATAAGTTTGTATAATTGATGAATAGTAATAAGAATTCCTATTTGTTGCACTGTTGCGCAAAAAACCTGAATAGGACATCATATTTGATGAATAATAATAAAAATTCCTGAAATAGAAATTCTTCACCCAATAATAAATCATAAATGGATGCGGATGTTACTAGTACAATGCTGCTGACATATGTTTTTTTTTTTTAAAAAACATCTTAACTGCCCACCTATTCAAAAGGATCCCATGGATAAGTCTAAAGACCAACACTTGAGTAAGGCCGCCTTATCATAATGTCGTCACATGATGCCACATTAGAAAGCCCAACCCCACACTGCCACACCCCTTTGTAAAGCAGTGATTGGTTGTCCTACGTTAGGGCAGCCCTACTGAAGAACTGCTCTGGTCCAAAAGCCTAAAGCTTTAAAGACAGCGTACACAACTGTTGATTGAAATTGCATTAAAATCCAACGGTAGAGAAAGAAAGTTCAAGTCTACTAAAATGAAATCTAAATGTTCTCTCGTGTTTTTTGTTCTCTCTTCGTATCTCTCTATTTTGCTCGGCTAGAGAAAACCTTACAAAATTCATGGACAAAGATGTGGTTATGAGCAGTAGTGGTTCCTCACATGGCAGTAGTAAGGGTGCAAATTCAAGGACAATGACCGCATACCGGACTAAGATCATCAAACTTGAGACGAACATTTAAAGTTATGTTCCTCAAACTTTCGTACGAAAGAAAAATCAACAGTAGTGGTGTGATAGTATTATCAACAAAAAATCCAGACTCTTTAGTTGTTGTTTTGTTTTTTCAATAATCGTTTACATACCTTTATAAATATGAATCATCTTGTCATATGAGTGTTGGATGAAATAAACATGTTATGATTTTATTTTAAAGTGTGCACATCTATGTATTAAAAAAACAAAAAGTATGTTACGTTGTACTCGTTAAATGTCTGAGGCTCTTGCCAAGCGAGTTCATCTCTGAAGTACTCAAGAAACTCTGAATCACATTTATCCAACCAATATTGTTTATCATGTTGACACTCTATGCGTCTGCGTCTTTAGAGGTGAGAGCTTATTTAAGTTAACTACCTTGTGATTTTTTATATGACTGATATTTTAGAATATGCTCTCAGACTACACGATCAATCCATGAACAGAGATATGAGAAGCATGGGCTCCTCTGAACAAAAGTCCATAAGCGTGAGTTAGGGGAAGTCCATGAGCGTGAGCTGGGCACATCCAATGCCAATCAGTGGCAATAACACCGGTGCCTCCTCCATGAGTGGCGTCCAGTACGGGTCTCCAGCTGGTCAGCTGTTTGGAGCTCACCTCAGATCAGTGTATGCACATAGTAGAGCCGCCCAACCCGATGTACGGTGGAATTGTGGATCAATTCACCAGTGTCATGCCTGAAGTCAAGGTGGTGGCGGTGCACACCATGATCCAGTAACATCCCATGCACTAGTAGAATGCCAGTTCAAATGCGATTTCTACCAATTCATTAACGGTGTAAATATGCAGCCTACATAACCCTGTTCATTGGTTTTCCCAGGTATGTATAGTGATCAGGAAATTGTAGACATGTGTTCTAATGTTGGAAAAAATTACATGGAGCAAAAGGTTAGTCTTCTCCCTAAACCCTAATTACTATTACTATCCATTGTCTGCAAACTAGACGCATGGTACGGCAGGAGTCGTGAGGAGATAACGGAGATTGTGCACCATGGATTCTCTTTTAACCAAGTGGATGGTTTTGGCCACTTGCAGTTGTTTCCATCCGAGTGTTATTCAGATGGTGCTATGCGGTGCGAGGCAGATGAATTTAGTCTCAGACACTTATTATTTTGCCAGATGAGATTGAGGAACTACGAATTGGTGATTATGATGGTTCTGATAATCATCATGTGAGTTCGGCAGCCTATCATTCTGGGGTTGATATGTTGTATAAACCAACAAAGTACTATGGGTGAGGTGCGTTCATGAACAATCAAATAACACCACTGTGCATTGTGAGCTTTAAGGCTATGATAACTTCAACTAAGAGATCTAGGTATTTTTCCTTTTATGCTATCGAAATGTTGTGAGTATCATCAGCATGTTGGTTGATTAATGTTTGTTTGAATATGTCAATAGATTGATAATCAAGCTAAGCATTGTATGAAATGATTTTGGTAACTAGGGTTTGCTTGGTAATAAGGTGTCACTACCAGAATAAGTAGTATAGCCGACGACTTCGAGAAAAATAGGCCGACGACTTTTTTTGTCGTCGGCTATAGTATTATAGCCGACGATCATTATTGTCGTCGGCTATACTATACTATAGCCGACGACACTATTAAGTCATCGGCTATAGTGCTTTATTACAGATCAGGGCAGCAACTTAATCATTCAAAAAAAATCAGTGAAAAAAACACAAACGCTCTCAAATCGTTGGGTGTTGTCAAAAAATCAGTGAAAAAAACACAAACGCTCTCAAATCGTTGGGTGTTGTCGGAAGCTGTCCAAAATGAATTTATATATATATATAATGTTATGTTAATTGTTCATATATATATATATAGTGTGTGTGTGTGTGTGTTAATTTATAATTATATGAAGAGTAGAAGAATTAATGTATTTTTGTAGTTTAAAGATCGATATATATAAATATAATGATGAATTTTTAATTGGTATATATGTATATATTTCAAATATAACAAAGTTGATCCTTTAACACTGTTCATTGCATTTTACTGTTCATCGCATTATACTGTTCATTTTACTGTTTAAAAGCGTGCGAAATGTGCGAAATTTTGTTATGATCTCTTCTTTCCTCGCCTCCTTTTGCAAACCCAGAAAGAGACCAGACCTCACGGCTTCACTCTTCTTCCCTCGCCTCCTTTTGCAAACCCAGAAAGAGACCAGACCTCACGGCTTCCCCTGAATCCCCTCAGACTCGATCTCATAGCAAACCCAAACTGAGTACAAAGAAGAGACATGAGAGATTGAGTAATCGATGAGCAGTGAGGAAGCCCTCTCTATCGGCATCGATTGGTGTTAAGATGAAGAACAATAACGAGATATGAGAGACTAACACATGAGTGTTCTAGGTTGACGGGGTTGGGTCCATTGTTCGATTTGGAAGATCACCACCGACATCGTGTTTTTTCTGGGCTGGGATCTCTCCAGACGACCGATCCTTGCCGATATCGACGGATCCTGGTCGATTGGGAACGCTGAGCCGACGCTACCAATTCAATTTGCGGAGCTACAACCAGGTATATCTCTATTTGTTGTTTTGATTATATACTATTGGGTTTCTATTACAATCGAGTGTTGAGAATTTTGCTGGGTTCGTTAGGTTTCGATCCGAGTTTGCTTGCTCAGTTGCTGTTTTATTGTTGGTTTTTTTTTTTGGAACTTGCTTCATATATGAATTATAGAGTTGAGATATTTGTATCCCGTCCTATGTCTACTTATTTGTTTGATTATAAAGTTAAGCAACTTAGCTTACAGTAGCTTACATAGTATAGCTCATTTGAAAAGTGTTGTAGCCACTATATATATATGAGAAAATGGTCACTGCTGTGCAAAAAATGGAACTTTACTCTCAGCCTTTTCTTACTCTGCCTCTCTTGCAATCAATCACCACTGTTTTGGATAAGATGGTCTCAGCCTTTTGCTCTCTCACAATCAAAACCGTATTTTGCTTGATTTCAGATCAGATAGCCTCAGCCTCTTGCTCTCTGACAATCGAGATTGATTTTCGTGGATTTTGCATCGGTTCAATTTCATAAGCTTCCAATTCTGCGGTAAGTTGGGTTTCTCTCTATTTTCATTTTCAATCAATAGATTTTGTTCTCAATCAGTCTGGGTTTGTTAGGTTTGTCTGGGTTCTAGGTTGACGGGGTTGGGTCCATTTAGGATTTCACATCAGTCCAGTTCCAGAGCTATATATATGGCTGTTAGTTGGGTTTCCATGGTCTCTTTCATTTTCATTGGATCAATTTCTTTCTTTTCATCAATTTTGTTTGTGTAGGTTGAAACGACCATACAAACAGTAAGCTTGCCGCCACAATCTCGAACCAATACCATGGTAAGTTTTCCGGTTAATTCAGTTTGATATGTATGAGTTCATGATTGATATTCAAACATGGGATTTAGTTTATTCAGTTTGATTCTGCATACTTATGTTTGTAGTTAAATACTGTTGTGCTGCTGAATGTATGTGTTGTGAAATAGTGTGTTTCGCATAAGTTCCGTTTGAAAGCTTCCGATTTTGTGGTTAGTTAAGTTTTCATGATCTTTTCTACTTCTTTAATCAGTGTACAAGTTATTAGATATGATTATAGTTTGGCCAAGCAATCTCGCTGCTAGCTTTTGGTTCAAGAAGTATTAAAGTATTATAGAAGTGTTCATGCACTAAATCTTGAAGTACATCAGCAAGAAGCATTTTATTCCCATCAATAAATTTTAGATTTTCCCTACCTACGTGATACAAACAGTATCAATAGTTTGCAGTAAGGATTTTCCCTAAAGCATTTTTTCCTTCAAAGTGATACAAACAGTAAACTTGCCGCCACAATCTCGAACCAATACCATGGTAAGTTTTCCGGTTAATTCAGTTTGATATGTATGAGTTCATGATTGATATTCAAACATGGGATTTAGTTTATTCAGTTTGATTTTGTACTAGATTTGAACGATTTAGATTCACGCAAATAAACTGTTTTTTGTTGTTCATTGTTTTTCTCCTTTGGTCGAGAGAGAATGGGATTCTAGAGGACTGGTATCAATAGTTTAACAACAACCTCCAGACCAAGTTTAGTCAGGTCATTACTGAGATTGATATTTTTTTTATCAATGTGATATGTAGCTGTGTGTGGCTTCGTTTATAAGTTTATGGATTTGGGTAGTGTTGATTGGATTAGGTTGATCTCTTTTAATCATTTGTATTTGTATGTAATATTTGGTTGATTGGTCGGATGGCTCTGTCAGTTTTTTTTTTTTTTGGAAATAGGGGTTCTTACTTCTTACACTGATTGGATCAAAAATATAACAAAGTTGATCCTCGGGTGCTCGATCATACATAGAAAACCCATTGTTGTCTATGTGTTTTTTCTTCTTCCATGTTTATGCTATTTTTTTTGTCATCGAGTATTTGCTGCTGTATTATGGTATTGATATTGAATGGCCTCTGTTGAGGTCACTATTAGATAAAACATTGTTTTGAGAATAGGGGATTTGATTTGTGCTCCTACAAAAGTTTAATTTTCCATGTAATTGATGTTAGTTCAAGTAAAGATGAATGTGAAGTAGTAAATAGTATAGCAATTATCATAGTATGTGAATTAATGAGTCTAGAATAAATCTTCAAAGTGTTTAGGTTATTGAATATATGCCTTAAATATTAGTCACCAGAATTGCTGGTTTTATTTTTTACAGATTCGGGATGTGTCAATTGTAACCTAGAGTCTGTAAAGTGAAATTAAAGATTTGTTTCCTATGTTTCAGTTTTCTTCTATTTAATTCTGTTTCTTTTTGTTGTCTTTCGAAATTACATTTTCATTCTCCTTGAAACACACTGGTTGGCTTATAAACCCAATTATGAGTCCTCTTTGTTTTGATGTATTTGTTTTTGTTCTGGTTCGTGTCTCATTAATTTGGTTACAACTCATCTCATGAATACCAATCTTATTTCTTCTATTATTTTTTGCATCCATTGAAATTTTCACTTTTATGCAGTTATAGAGTCTGTATGATCATTGAAGATAAGGATGATCAAGCCAAGGTGACCCTCATGGGAAAGCAAGCAGAGGAGTTTTTTGGTGCCACCTGTGAAGATCTGCTTGGTAGGAGGTCTTATCCAACTGAGCAGACTTTGGCACCTGAGATAGAAGAGAAACTTGGAGAGGCTTATCTGTTTGAGATCAAGGTTAACTTCAAAAGTGACTTGGTAGTTCGCAACATCCTTGGAAATCCAGCCCCATTTGACCATCCAAATGTTCTGACACCAGCCCACATTCCTCATGAAAAGAAGCGGCCAAATGAAAGTTGTGCAAGGTCATTGTTCCTTTTAGAGTCTGAGAAGAAAAGCAAGCGGTAAATGGTATACAATTTGAAGTATGGATATGTTGTTCAAGTTTAGTCTTTAAATTTATATGTTTGAGTTGAATAAAAAGTTTATGGATTACTAATCTATAATTTATCTATCTACAGGCAACCAAATGATGAAGAATCATCATCTGCAGCATCACCAGCAATGCAGGAGTTGGAGAAGCTCTACAAGAAACTTGATGATTAAATATCATCTTCAGCAGCACCACCAACAGCCAAGCAGGAGGAGGAAAAAGTGTACAAGAAACCTGGAATTGGAGAATCATCATCAGCATCACCAGTCAAGCAGGACGAGAAGAAGAAGAAGAAGAAGAAAGATTGATTCAACTTCAATCACAAGACATGTGTTTTCGGTAGTTTTTTGTTTACAAGCACATGTAGATCCAACTGCTATGATTTGAATTGTCCTTTTGTGGTCCATTGACAGTTCATGGAGTCTGTGGTGGAGTTTTGTGTGGCACTAATATGTTTTTTGTGTGTGTGAACTCCAAATCAGACTTCTTATATAGCAGTTTTTATTCAATGAATCAGTTTTAGTTATGTATTGTAATATTCAACGTATGTTTGTAAACTTTGATGCTTTAATTTGGAGACATTTTATTTGTTAAGTTGAATGTATATTATTCTTAATTCTTATGATCAATGTCTAGAATTGACGAAATTGATTAGATTTGCGAAATCGCTAACGAAATCACCGTGCCTCGCGCGCGGGCTTTCAACCTAGTATATACACACAGTTGAAATTTTTAGGATGGACAAGAGTTAGATTTGCCTTCCAAAATGAGATTGAAGATATGGTATTGGAATGTGGAGTTTTGTGGAATATGTGAAGGCTAATGATAATGGGAATACAATTTATTATTGCCCGTATACGAAATGTCAGTGTAGCAATGATTTATATCGTTTCTCCATTGTTATAGTATGGGAGTATCAGATGAAAAGACTTTTGGGATAAGTACACATGTTGGATTTATCACGGTGAAACATCATCAACGAGTCAGCATGATCATGGGCAATTTTATAAGAGGGTCAGTACATCCAATAATCCAACAACGAGGTTGATCTACGATGTGTTTCTTTATGAGAGCGGTGTATTTGCTTAACACCGCTGGGATATCCCTTCCGCCGTTAAGGATTTCCCTCTTATTGAGCAGGTCTAGCAATTACCTAGAGCTGTCAACACCGCCGGTATTGACAAGTACAACAAGCTGATTGCATTCCAACAGACTGCGTTGTACAACGGGTGTAATAAGACTGTTCTTGAAAGTGTCTTGGGAGTAATGAAGGTCAAAGTACATAACAAATTGAGTGTCAAGGTTATTGATGATTATCTGGCGTTGACTGCTTCGATGCTACCCCCAGTCATCGCTTTCCTACCACTCATCGTAATGTGCGACATATCCTGAAACATCTTGGTCTTACCTACATCAAAATCCATGCATGCAGATATGATTGCGTTCTCTTCTGGGGTAAAGATGCTGAAGAGAATGATCTTAAAAACTTTGATGCGTGTCTGGTATGTCACACGAATAGGTATAAGTTGACTCCTGCAGGGAATAAGAAAGCTGTGAAGGTACTTCGGTATTTTCCGCTGATTGATAGGTTGGAACGATTGTTCATGTCTACACACACGACCAAAGCTATGAGATGGCACATTGAGAGGGATGACGATGATATATTTATACACCCTGCTGACGGAGAGGCTTTGAAGCATATGGTTAGGGAGTTTTCTCATTTTGCATCAGAGGTCCGAAATGTTTGGCTCAGACTCTCGTCTGACGGATTTAACCCTTTTGGCAACATGAGTCTTCAATACAGTATATGGCCAGTTATTTTGGTACTATACAACCTTCCTGCATGGATGTGCATGAAGAAGGAATACAATATGCTGACTATGTTAATTCCAGGGCCGGATTATCCAGGAAAATGTCACGATGTGTATTTGAGGAGCTTAAGTACCTGAGTAACGTTGGTCATCCCACTTATGACAAGTACAAAAATGAGATGTTCCAGATGCATATCATGCTTGTTGGCACCATCAGTAATTTTCCTGCCCGCGGGATATTGTCGGGCAACGTTACCAGGGAATACAGGACTTGTCCAGAGTGCGTGACTGTTGATTGCGGCAGACTTCATTGTAGAATGATTATGTAGATGCATCACCGTTGTTGGCTTGTACTTGATCACCCATGGCGGGAGGATGACCAGACATTTGATGAGACTATAGAAACTAATGTGCAACCCAGGAGATGGACGAGAGATGAAATTTTGGAAGTGATGAATAAATACGATTTTGGGAAGCTCAATAATCATCCTGATATAGTGGCGGCAATACATGACAGACCAGATCACCAGACAAGTATAAATTCTGGACACATAAAAGCATATTTTGGGAACTCCCGTATTGGTCCAAGTTGCCGATCAGGTACTACATAAATGTCATGCACATAGAGAAGAATGTGTGCGAAAGTGTGGTGAGCACAGTGCTAAATTGGGAGGGGAAAACTAAAGACGTCCCTAAGGAATGCATTGATCTGAAAAGAATGGGTATACGAAAACATTTGTGGTTGAGAGAAGGGAAGAAAAAAAATACTTCAAGCTCCTTACACTGTCAAGTCTGACCAGAAGAATAAAATTTTTAGGTGGATGGGTAATATTAGGTATCCTTCAGGCTATACAGAAAATATAGGCCGATGTGTTAACTTTCGGGACAATAAGATGTAGGGATTAAAGAGTCATAACTATCATATACTGCTTCAACGTCTCTTTCCTGTTTTCATTCGATCATACATGTCCCGTCAGGTAATAGAGTCATTAGTAGCGTTGTCAAGACTCTTTCAGAAGTTATGGACTAGAGAAGTGAAAAGATATGACCTGAGGGCAATGAAAGAAGACATCATTTTTATCATGTGCAAATTTGAGAGAATATTTCCCCCAAAAAATGTCGACATCATGCCTCACCTGATGATTCATCTTCCCGAACAATTGTTGTTTACTGGTCTAGTACACTACACTTGGATGTATCCTATGAAAATGTACGTACGATTCAACATCTTCCTTTTTAGTCTGTCTTTATATAATTATATATTTTTCAATAATCATCACATGCACTTTGCATTTGATAGACAACTAAGGGACTACAAAGACTATGTGGCTAATAAATTCGCACATGAATGGTGTATAACTGAAACATATCTTGCGCACGAGTGCGTAACGTACACCAAGTTGTATTTGGGAGCGTTGTAGGACCTTCCACAACATATGTCGGTAGATGAACCATAGTTTACTCTTTCTATCCTCTCAAATGATGTTAGAGTATATGGACAGTTGCCAAATTTGTACTAGTTGGAACCATATGAGCTAGTCATTGCCCACTAGAGGATATTGATTAATTGTCCATGAGTTCAATCCTGAAAAACATTCATCTTTACTGCCATGCGGTTACCGGTGATCTTGAGTACCATAATAGGGAGTTTGCAAACTATTTTGGTGGCTGAGTACGTCTATATATATACATATATATTTACTTCTATATATATAAATTAATTTCAATGTTCATATTTAAGATTTTTTTTCTTCAGATGAACCATGTATAATGTGATGGTGACCCACACTGGTCAAACAAATTGAGGCTTTTGGCAATAAAACCGATAACTTCAAGAGTTTATCCGATGTGTAAGGTCAATGGCATGCAATTTATATGTCAACATAGAGATCATATACGGAGAACACAGAATTTTGGGGTAATGGTGCATGGTGGGTGGTGGGTGGAATGACATTGACTATTACGACGTTCTCCATTCAATGGTTGAACTATTTTATGGGGAAGACACAACACTGCACTTGTTTAAGTGTAGATGGTTTGATACTAACCTTGGGAACACAAGGACCGACCAGTACGGTCTTTTTTTGGTGAATAGTGCTACAAGCTGGTATGAAGACGACCCTTTTATTTTTGTCACTTCGGTAAAACAAGTGTTTTATCTTGATGATCTTGTGTATAAAGGCGCTTGGAAAGTAGTCAACCATGTTGTTCTTAGAAACATATACAGTGCTGCTATACTTGGTGAGGCCGCAGATAATGAAGAAGTTACTGCATATCAAGAGCCGAACGCAATTGGTGTTCCTAAATCCTCTATAATTCGCCTTAATAATGTGAGACCAGGTAATGTAGTTCAACTTCCTCGAGTAGATGTAAGTCTTATTGATGTTAATCCAAATGAAGAAAAAGAAGACTCCGGTGACGAGGAGCGGCACATATTACTAGAAATTAGCTCGGACATACGAGAAAGACTCAAGTGATAATTCTGATTATGAGCCACAGAAGAATTTGTGTTAAACGTGTTAATTTGTTGATCATGAGTCTATTTTTGTAAAGTATTTTCACACTTTTAAAAATAGTGATTCTGGTTATGTTATTTAGTTAGTTAAACAGGTAATTGTGGGAAACGTGTTTTTACATGAGACTAATTTTTCAAAATTTTTTGCTGACTATAGCCGACGACATTTGACTTAAGTCGTCAACTATAGTAATTATAGGGACTATAGCCGACAACAATGATTCAAGTCGTCAGCTATACAATAGCCGACGACTTAAAAAAGTGGTCGTTGGCTATAGTTTTCGGGTTTTTAAACTAGAACAAGCCAGACGGCTAATGTTCTCCCCAAAATCCTCCTAAATCTGCCCCCGCCTAGCCCAGCCTGCCTTGCTCGCCGGACCCAGCCAGCGCCTACCTCGGTGAGTTTGCCCTAAATCCAAAATTTTGGGAATTTTTTTAATTAGGGTTTCTAAAATATATATATAATTGTTTAAAATGGTATTTGGTGATGTTGAATTGTTGATTTCTAGTGTTGTGAATATATGTGGTTGAATTTTTTTGATGATGTGTATTTTTGTGAATTTGGATTAAGGTTTTGAATTTTTGAATTAAGGTTTTGAATTTCGATTAGTGTTTTGAATATATGCGGTTGGATTAAGGTTTTGAATTTTTGTGATGTTGTGAATTTTTGTGAATTTTGTGAATTTGAGATGTGATTTTGTGAATTTTGTGTTAACATTGTGAATTTGTGAATTTTGTGAGTTTGTGAATTTGAGATGTGATTTTGTGAATTTTGTGTTAGCATTGTGAATTTTATCACAAATTAATGGGAGGTTTTTATTTTAGGAATCATAAATTGGTTAAAGAAATTGAAGGGATCTAAGAAAGAAAACGGGTTTATCAACGATAGTTCCTTGTCCGCCTCTATCAGCAACATGTATAGCCTAGGACCTCTCGACACCTTCAACTGCTTCAACAGACGCCGCAGCAGGATGTAGATGCATGCCTACCAGCTAGCACGAGGTAGCTCTAGAACGAAGACGGCCCCTCCAACCCCTCACTCGCTGCCTCTACATGTCCTGCTCCTTCGGGTGTCCGTATGCCACACATTCGCCAGCTGGAGCCTTCTCCCTCTACGGCTCAGGCTCTGCATTCCTCTAAGGCTGGTGCTTCAGATAGTTCCTCGGTGGGGGTACGTGGTCCATCGGCTCACCTCTTCTTACCCTGGGAGATACCTTACATACTTGCTCTCGATGATCAGGGAGTGCCTTTTACAAGACAGCTTGGTTTCACTACCCCGGAACAAGCATATGTCTATGTGTCGTTTGATATACCTCTGTATAGTGCGAGGGTATCAAACACATCGACGTCTGAATCGGGTAAATATTAACAACCTTGGTTATTTAATTTTAAATATTAATAATTTTTATATTAAATTTGGTGCTTATGTTGTAATCTTTTTACCTTGTCTTAGCCGAAATAGACGTCGGAGGCAAGGAAAAAAAGACTAGAAGCCCCGTCACTGAATTGTGACTTAGAAGAAGTATACATGGACACTCCACTAGGAATTAGTTGAAAACCAGGCAATGAGGGAAAAGTATGTCATTTGAAAAAGTCTATGTATAGTTTGAAGCAGAGCGTGGTTAGAAAGTTTCTCTAAGGCAATGAAGAAGTTTATGTATCGTCAGTGTAACTCTGATCACACATTGTTTGTGAAGCGCAAAGATGGTAAGACTACAGCCTTAATTATGTATATTGATGATATGGTGGTTATAGGAGATGACCCATGCGAGATGGCAAGCCTCCAGAAATAGCTATCATAGGAGTTTGACACGAAAGATCTGGGTGCTTTGAAGTACTTCTTAGGAATTGAAGTCGCAAGATCCAAGCAAGGGATTACATTGTCCCAAAGAAAGTCTGTTTTAGATCTTCTTGCTGAAACTAGATTGTTGGACTGTAAACCTGTTGCCACTCCTATTAAGCAGAATCACAGGTTGAAACATCTTCTATATCAAGTTCCAACAAATAAGGGCAGGTATCAGCGTTTAATTGGAAGACTCATTTATTTATCATGTACTAGATCTGATATTACATATGTTGTTAGTGCGGTGAGTCAATTTATGCATAATCCTAGAGTAGATCATATGAGTGCAATATTACATATTCTAAGTTATCTGAATGGCACACCTGGTAAGGGCTTGTTATTTGCAAGAAACGGTGAATTGTGTATTTCTGGCTACACTGGTGAGGTGTGTGTTTCAGGCTATAGTGATATAGACTGGGTTGGTGATCATACTAATAAGGTCATCTACTTCTCGTTATTTCACTTTTATTGGTGGAAGTCTAGTAACTTGGCGCAGTAAGAAGCAAAATGTAATTGCTCGTTCTAGTACAGAGGCTGAATACCGTGGAATGACAAATGTGGAATGTGAATTATTGTGGATTAAGAATGTGCTGAAAAAGTTAGATTTTATATTTCAGAAACCTATGGATTTACATTGTAATAATACAGCCATTGAGATCGCTCATAACCCAGTACAACATGATAGAACCAAACATGTGGATATGGATAAACATTTCTTGAGGGATAACCTTGACAAGAAAATTATTCGGTTTCTCTTTGTGTCGTCTGATGAACAGTTAACTGATGTTCTTATTAAAGGGTGGATACTGTAGTAAATGGTTGACATGAAGTCTTTAGTAAATTGTTGGTCCAATTAGGAATTATTAACATCTACGCGCCAACTTGAGAGAGGTTGTTGGAAAGTATTGATCCCGTAGGTATTATAGATTTCTATTGTAATTAAAATTGGTTTATTTTTTATTATATATATTACTTTTTATTAGAAATATGTTTTATAAAACTATATATATACTTAATTCGAATAAATAAAATTATTACATTATACTCTGAACATTTTTGTTTTGCTGCTCTCTATTTCTAAAACCTTGGAGATCAGAAAAAGGGTTTATACCATCAACACGAACGGCTTTGTTTACCAGGCTCATACTATCAAGACGAACGTCTTACTACCATGCCGGTGTTTATTGCGAGGCTTCTTCACATGGGTGGATGGTGCTTGGTCATGAGAATTCAGGAACCTTATATCTTGACAATCCGCTTTCGGGGTCTAGAATTGAACTCCCACTGGTGCCAACTCCCATCAACAAGTCTGACAGACCCGAGTCTTCGTGGTTTTCTCATATTGGTAAGGTTGTCCTTTCCTCCAACCCATCTTACAACAACAATTTCATCGCAGTAGCAATACTCCTGGATACAGAGTACTCGCCAAGAGGCCCAACTGCCCAAGACGCCCAAGACTTGCATTCTATATGCATGGAGGAGACAGTAGTACAACAACAACAACAACAACAACAACATGAATTTACTTTGGCGAAGCACTAGTAGAAGGAACCTATGATGGGTATCACAAGGCTATTGTATTCTGCAATGGCTCTTTATTTGTGTCGAACGGTTTTGTTAAGATCGAAGTATGGGATTTCAGCACGCAAGGGACTCATCATCATCCTCCCATTAAAAACCATGGAGATCCAAACCCACTGGGAACGATCTGTTCATTCTGTTGGCAGCTTATATTTGGTGCCTTGGTGGAGTCGTTGGGAGAGGTGTTGTTTGTGCAGGAGCGTTTTTTCTTCACGGTGAGACCGATCCTGATCATGAAGACTCGAGTCCGTTTGATATCTACAAGTTAGATTTCAGCTCCAAAAGTTGTATAAGGGTGGATAGCTTGAAGGATCGGATCCTATTTCTGGAACAACGTTCAAGATCAGCACTGTCATTGCCCACTCAAGATTTTCCACAGCTCGAACCAAACTCAATCTACTATGCCCAATTCTATGAGCATCCTACGGAGGTAATGATATACAACATGACAACTGGAGTTTGGAAGTCATTTTATGCACTCCAAGAGTGTGATCATTTCTTTTGGATAGTCCCTAGTCCACTGTGAGCTTTGTAGAGTTTTGAGTTCTAAGACCAATCACAACAAATAAATAAAGAAGATTTTTCAAATGATCAATACATCTCTTACATATATGTTACAAGTTACAATGATGTATCAAAACTCTTGATAGTTACAGATGGGTTCCAAGCCCCCAAGAACTAAGTTACAGATAACCCGGAAAGAAAACTTTGCAGAAAAGCCTCTTCATCTATCCACAACAGATTTTTTTCTTTGCTGCTCGGTAACTCCTATACATATACTGTATTTTCTTTCCTCTTCAAAAAGGACCATCCAAAATTTTGAAGCTCCAATCGATGCTACTATACATTTGTTTTTCTCCTTTTCTTTTTTGTCCTATACTGCTTCACAATTAGACACAAAAAATAGTGCAGAAAACTGGAAAGCAGTCCTCAAAAGTGTATGCAGGCTGATAAGAAACACCGAGAGGTACTTTGCCGGCTTCTCTTTAGCCACCCAGAGTATGTCACCGTGATTCAAGGTGGATGCAAATTATATTTTCTATCCTATAAGGTTAGTACCCCCAAAAATAAAAAGTGGGTTTCTTAGTCCGAATCCTTAGAACCTGCAGATGATCCTCCATTCCAAGAACGCTCCCCATCTCCCAAATTTGGTGGGCTCCCTTCATTGTTCTCTCCACGAGTGCTTTTGCAAGATTTTCCATGTCTTGTGCGAACGTTAACACCCATAGGGAAGGGCACCTGTGTCAATAAAACTCAGCATGCAATCTCTTTTATCCCATTGCAATAATTGTCACTTGTGTTGTTATTGTTTGGAAATACATTGTAAACAAGATGTGCATGTTCTGCTAGTATTCTCATACCTGATCACCTGCATTGGGGCCTTCAGTGTTGAAGAGAATAGGACGGCATCGCTTATCCTCATTCATCAAGCTTGAATTCTGGAAATGTGCAACCAGAGCAGTTTTGCCTTGAATTCGAGCATAAGCAATTGATGCCACTTTCTCACTATTGAACTTCTCCCATTTCTTCCCATTGAATGACTGCAAATAAAAAACACTTATTTTAGCTATGTTTTCCACATCTCATTTATAATAATTTAAATTTTAAAAAAAAATCCCAAAACGAACCTGAAAAAATAGAACAATCTGTCTAGGATCAGTCATGTTGATGAATGCATACCCCACATTGCATTTGTTCTGCAGTACATATGAAAATCGAGTTTCATCATACAGCTATTTAATTGAACCAAATTCTTTAAGCAGGAACAGGATGGAACTTGCCTTAAAATCAATTGGCAAATATATGAAATCATATGTTCCACGATGGCGTTCATCGATTGCAGCCAAAAGCATTTTTGAGGTATACCTGTTGATAAAAACACATTAATGAACTATATTTCAACTGACTCCTTAGAATGCTTAAACCAATAGCATGCATCTGCTAGTACTAATTAAGTGGACTGACTACACACATTCTTGAAAGTATCAACATGTCTGGAAATTGCAGTTCTAAATTCATGTGTACTCACTCGTATCAAGCTAAAATCAATTATTAACGTCATCATGAAAGAATGTAGTGACATATACAGAGCTCCCAGTATGGAAGTACAGTCACTTACTTGTTAGGAATGTTCTTTATCATAAGTGTTGTTCTGTTGTCATCCCCTCGCATAATGCGATCAATGTCAAGCTCAAACAGTTTCTTGTTGTCAACGTGATTGGAGCTGCCTTCATTTCTACGACTTCTAGGACGTTCAGTAGGTTGATCAAATGAATTCAAAGCAGGAACCATCTGGCCTCTACCAGGAAACATCATGCACCTCTGATTATGGGTCTGAAGTCCTACATTTCTGTGGGTGATTGGCACGTCTGTGCCATTTCCAGCATGAGGAAACATGTTGTGAGAAACAAATTCCAACGAATGTGGCAAGTTATTTGCAATTCTCATATTCCCAAGAGAGCCTGGATGAAATCCAGATGCCTCTGGAGACTCCCCGGCATATTGTCTCCGGTCCCAAGTTGGGTTAGCCCCCGGTGCTGAGCCCATATGATGGTTAGTAATTGGTATTGCTGGGTTTAACATATGAGATGGTGCTCTAGGAAGTCCATGCATCCGCTGTGGGTAATGGGCAGCAGACATTCCATTAACATATGATGGTGAGTTTGGCCACATCATTCCCCTAGCTTGAGGGTGAAAGAAGTTGTTCCATGCATAATGATGTCCAGGAATGGGGCAGTTCACGTTACCAGTAGATCCAAAAGCTAAGGAAAAAGAAGGCAAAAAAATTAAAATAAATAAAATATGAAACATCTATCAAATTGATGCAATAAAAGAGCAGAATTTTTTGTGATTCAGGGCACTTAGTCACTTACCACCTTCATTGAGGTCAATTGAGTGCCCACTTGAGACTCTGGTTAAGCCCATGTTATCAATTCTTTCTGGTGGTCTAACACTGATACTTGCAGATACACTGCCTGTTGAATTGCAGTTGGTACCGTTAGTTAAACCATCATGATAGTCTGGAAGTGAATGAGGATGAAAAGATGGCGTGCCATGGATGTCAAATTTCAGCGAGCCTGCTGAATGAATGGACTCGTTGAGGCCAGACTGACTGCCAACTGATTCACCTCTCATCACACCATTTGGAACACTAGAGGAAATCCCATGATGAAACATGTTTTCATAAGACGGAGCTGCAGAGTTTCCAGCCATAATAGCTCCATTATCTGTGACACTGGATGTAATCGATCCGTTTGAAATTACACCTGTTGACAATTCTCTATGAGACGATATAAGGAAAATGTGGGCTTTTGAACTAGATTTCATGAACAAGAGATAGTAGAAGGCAATAATTTACCAGAGAACCCAACAACAGAGTTATTAGGAGGGCTTCTCTGCTGCAAATAAAGTCCACAGTCATCATGCTCTAACTCTTGAGGTAACTGTAGCCCCAACCTGCTGTGGAGGACAAGTCCAAGGAGAATTAGTAATATAGCCAAGGGAGCAATAGACGTAAAGCTCATCTCAGCAGTTCTATGACTACTATCTAGACAACTGAATGTTTTACCACAAGACAAATTTTTAACCGTTCGGAGGAAAATGTACAAGCAACAAAGCAATTTGGTCGGGAAATACCTTGTTGTTTCACCTCCAGGACGACTTGCCTCAAGATTAATGTTCTTCCCAGCTATACCGCTCCTGTTCAAGGCATGGAGAGCAGACTCTGCAGCTCTAATATCATAAAATTCAATAATTTTGTCTTGACTTCTAGTTGATGCTTCACGGATCTGCACACCAGGGGCAGAAATGAAAAAACATTAGAGCCAATACTTTTACCAAGCACCATTCTAAGAATTGGGAAACAGGTTCACCTCTTTGATTTCTCCATAGACACCAAAAAGCTCACAAAGTTCATCATTTGAAACTGAAGAATCAAGGTTAGATACCACAAGAGTGCCCTGGTTCACATCTTTCTCAGAAAGATTGTCCTGACAAGACATAATGCACAATCGGTCATGATACAGTTACATTAAGCAAATAGCCATCACGACTACAAAAACGAAGCAATGCTACTATTTGGAGGAAAAACATTGTGGAAACTGACCTTTGGAATCGAGTAATGAATGTCAAGTTTCCAGCGCCTCAATGGTTTGTTCTGGAGTGCTTTCATCGCATTTCGTGCTGCTCTGATGTCACAATATGATATCATAACAAAACCACGATGTTTGCAGGCTGTGTAAAGAGTTCGAATAACACCATATTGCTGCATAGTCAAGTTACAAAATGTCAATGATCAATGGCTATAAACATATAACTGAAAATGAGTAGAAAAGCCAAAACTGAAACACCTAGAAAACAAGAGAAAACACACACCTCAAACACGGTTCTCAATTCAGAGTCTTCAATGTCACTACTTATATTTCTGACAAACAATGTCCTAGAAGGGTGTTCACCGTATGGGTGTTTTCCAACTACTGAACCATTGCATAGCAGATCACTAGAAATTTCTCCAGGATACTCGAACTTCTTTATTCCAGCTGACAAACCGTCATCTCCTAAATCCATCCCTCCACCACTGCCAAAAAAATCAAACTCCTCGAGATCATCAGCACTGAGTGGGCCATTATAGTCAAGCCCGTCAAGAACTCCAGATAGCAACTCGTCATCATTAGGGAGAAGGTTCCCTATGGTATGGGCATCCATATCTTCAAGTGAATCAAAAACTTCCTCTTCCTCATAGTTTGAAGCAACACTATCAACAGAATGACCATATAGTGTATTGTTTGACGATAATCTCACTGCAGAGGAGAAAAGGTTTATCTTCAAATTAACAGGGCAAGTAGTCGATGAGAAACTACAGCATAAACCATAGTGGTGTTCAGAACTAAATGTCACTTCTTTCAAACATAAAGAATATTTGCTGGGGCACAGAAACATGTGTTTACGAGCAAGGGAAGAGAAAATTTAGACAACTTACACTTCCTACTAAACGATTCAGATACTGAATTCGAGAAAAGGCTACTCTCATACTGCACTCCCATCATATCAACTTTTCCACCTTCAGCATAGTAAGAGGCTGTCTCAAAAGTTCCATTAGATTTTGCTCCCAAGTCTTGCCCCTTGGTTCTCGACAAGTTCAAGGAATGACGCAAGGCTCTTTCTGCCCCAACTGCCTGACTATTAAACCTGGGCTGCACTTTCTGTTCTCGCATCACGAAAAATTCAGGGTGATCCAGAGATTTCTCCGTCTGACACTTCTCCAAAGATGATGATGCGAGTAACTTCTTAGCAGCTGTTTTACAATTAAGAATATACACTTAATCAGTACTATAAACAAAAATAACTATCATGATAAAATGATAATAAATCCTTTTTCCTGGTTCTTTTTTGTACGAGGTGAAATTTATACTGATAGAACTTGACAACTTTGTACTTGCATAAGCACTATGCAAGTAGTGCACTGAGCTAACAGCTTAATATAATTCAATAACTTCTGTACATATTGTACTCATGGAGATCGACGTCGACAAAGAAGAAGAAACTCTATTCAATCAGCTTTCCTATATCAGTTTAACAAGAATTAAGAATATGCTAGCACTTCTACATCCAGAATGTTTCGTGTTTGCAGTCCATTTTAAACTGATATGACACAATTTCAGTATGCAACGTGATACAAAGCTGTTTGATATGAACCTATATTTATCATTTACTGCAGTGTAGAAGTTTACAGTAACAGAAACCGAAACTCTCAACTGTCTAGACACAGTAACAGGAAAGGGAAAAAAAAGAGACAAGCGTAACTGTTTCACACTTTGTCGGAGAGGAGAGGTGGATTATTGATATAGAATTAAAACAAAAACGGTAAGATCAGTAATAGATTGATGGTACTAAGTACTAACCATGTTTATCAGGTATGTTGTCTGACTTCCAATACCCAATCTGCCTCTGCCAAAGGTTTTTTTTTTTAAAAATGGAGTAAATACAGAATCATACATAAGATTTTCAATAATGTACACAACTAGAACGGCATCGTTCTTTGACTGCACTTTGCAAGCTCAAGGATGCAAATGCAGTAATGCACTGACCTCATTCGGGAAACATACATCATTGGAGAAGAACGATGAGGGCGACAAACCCTTTAGGTCCATTACTTCAGATGGCATGACGAAACTTGAACTGCAGGACACAAAAAGCTCAATTCAACACTGCCAACTTCCAAAACTATGTACACTATCTCAAATCCGAGCTTACAGAAATTTTTAAAAATAATAATTAAAGTATGCACGCCAAAATTAATAATTAAAAAGCTCTTTCGAATCATAATTCGAACGAGTTTTAAGATCTCGAATATAAACAGGATTAATCAGATGAACCTGCATTTTCCATTTCAAGAAATTCACAAACAACCTCGGAATTGGTATAGCACCAAATCCGAGAGCACAATTTCTCGGAACAAACGAGATCACATACAAACTTATAATGAAAATAACAACATTAACTAGAGCAATTTGGAGCATAATTCTGGTTAAACTGAGCTCCTCACCTTATGAATTCAACGTCACACCCGATCAAAGACACAAGAATTGAGCTCACACAGAGATGTCGACAACTTTGTAGAGAGAAAAATGAAGGAAGAGAGAGATGGGGAGAGGGAGAGAGAAAGAGCCGAGGAGGAGGGAATTTAAAAACGTAGAAGACGAAGAAGAAGAAGAAGTAGAAGAATTATTAAAGACAGAAAATGGAATAAATTACGGCAAAAGGCAAGGAAGCCAGGATTGGAGAAGGGATCATCATCTTATTTAGCTTAGCTTAGGAATCTGTGCCGTGCAAGATCCTCCTCTTAAAACTTTGATGCTTCTCTTTGCCTCTCCTCCTGTTTTTCCCTGCATTGCACGTTAACCTTAATTTCTTCTTCTTCCTTTTTTTTTTGTTTGGTTTTTAAACACGTTTCCTTCTTTCGATCTTCTACTGCTTCTAACTCTCTCCTCTTTCTCCTTCGGCTCTCTCTCTCGTCGGCAAATTTGTAGGAATATTCCGGCGAGATGCCGAGAGAAAGAAGAATGGGTGCGTGTTCTTGTTTCTTCCTTTTTTTTCCTCCTTTTTTTTGGTTTGGTTTGGCGGTTATCGTTTTGGACAAACGGGGAGAGAGAGATTTAAACAGATAAGCTTCCAACAAATGCGGGGCCGTTAAAAAAATTGTTTAACGGCGTTAAATATCCGTTTTGTGGTAACCAAACCATCATCTCACTCTGTCCGGACGCCACGCTGGCACCGATCGTCAGCTGATAAAATGACGGTATTGCCCCTTCCTGAGCGCTTAAATCGGCCCAGGTGGGGCTGGATTCGGTACTTTACGGGGAAGAGCAAACTGTGTGTTGTTTTCTCGGTTTGAGAACTTTGAGATTCGTGCGCTGCCCCAGATCGTACTCAAATCACGGGGGGAGAGGTTATCCTCTGCAGTAGGGTCCACGCTACTATTTGTTGGTTTATCGACCATTTGGATGTACTGTCCACGTGTTGGAGAGGGAGTGGAAGCAACGGTATTCATGGAAGGGATGCGGTGAGGGTTGGCTCTACCAGATTGAGTGGTGACGATCATAGATGGGGCGGTTAAGTGGACATTATGGACAAAAACTGAAAATGAGATCACTTTGGAACTTGGTGACGTAATGTATAAAACGTGAATTCTCACTTTGTAAAGAGGACGCGTGTCTGATAATCTGTACACCTATCATTTGACGGGTGGAAATGACACAAATGCCCCGGCTTCTTTGCAAAAACCAAGTTAATGGTTGATCAATGACACAACGTAGCCAAAACCAAGATAATGGTTGAGGCATGAGACCGACAATGAACTGGAGTTTACAAAGTAGCATGAATGGTTGATCAGTTGTATCTGATTTATAATGGTTGGTAATTTGACTTAGAGTAAAATTTTAATAAATTAATAATTGTAAGATCAATAAAATTTATTAATTTATTGAGGTTATTAATTAATTGAGTATTAAATTAATATTCAAGTCCCTAAGTTGAAATTGACAAAAAATATTATTTTAACGAAATTATTAATTAATTAAATATTAAATTATCAAAATTTTATTGTATTAATGAATAATGCAGACAAATAATATGTAAATATATATGTGCGATCATTCCTTATTTCTTCAATATTTGACCAATGCGTTGATTTCATCAAATTACATCGTGAATGAAATCAATAAATTCACATTTTACTTCAATTCTAACTAGACTTCTTGCACACGTATATGCGCGTGTGAAAGTTGTCGCGCTTGCACGTGCACTTTTGATGCTTATTTGTTATTCTAATGCCCTTTAATGAATACACTATTTATTGAGTATATGCAAAACTTTATTTCGTTTTCTTGGTCTCATTTTCATGAAGTGTCATATGTTCTAGCCTTCATAACCTAAAATATAAACTATTTTCCTTTCATCAACATAGCTTGCTCTCCAACTTAATTTACACATGAACAATGTAAAGAATGATATATTCAATATTATATATGTAGGAATGCAAGTAAAATCAAACTTTGAAGAAGGATACAGTATATTAAGTTTAACTGATATGTAGTTCTTTAAAAAAAGAAATAAAAGAGAGAAATTTCATGTTGCAAAAAATTTCTATCACTCACCAATGTTGACCTCTTTCCCTCTCGGCTATCACTCGTACATAGAGCACTCACATCCCCTCAGTATTGCTTGCGGTTGCCTCACTGCACCTTGAATCGCCAAATTTGTGTTCCAGTGTTCCCTACCTCGTTATGCATAAATGAATTATTTGAGGTTGCTTCACTATGAATTATTGAATGATTGAATATAAAGGTTTCACTAACATAAAAATGAATCAGTTAAGAAATTCTAAAACTATCCAGCCTTTCAAAACCCCCCTACACAACACTTATAAAAAACAGATTGAAAGTAAGTCGATCAATTCTCAGCGCACGATGAGATGGTATAACTATTCGAGTATTGGAAAACATTTAGTAATAGAGTTGTTTGATGAATACTATGACTTCTAGCAAATCCCAAAATTGATATTATCAAATCCAGCAAGCACCAACTAATAAAAATCTTAATGAACTTGCCCAAATAGATAAGGGGCCTCTATTGTTTTGTCTCATGCACCTGCGCTAGAACGTAAGATTAAGAACATAATAAAAAAAAACCTAACCAAATTTTGCTCACTTGATTTATCTACTTGAAAATTCTTGATTGTACCATCCATAAAAAGGGAATGTTTCTCCAATTTCAAGGGCCACATAACACAAATCAAGATCAACTACATATTCATCATCGACTATGTTAGATTGCAACTCATTCACTAAACAAAATCAATTACCTAGTCTTACGGTTTTTATTCTTGTGAATGATTTTGCTCTTTTCGCATATATATTTACTGCAAACAACTCTCACTCCCTCTTGATCTCTGAAATAAAGAGCATATGAAAATTAGTTATTCAACTTTAGCAACACCCAGACCACCGAGAAAGGGTAATTAACCCACTGGAGAAATCTCGGAGAGAGTTTATCCATGCCTCACTTTCACAATGCTTCATCGATCCAGTCTCCCATATGTCAATGATTTTGCAATGAGGTGCAGATATTTTGATTGAACGCTCGTCAATATATGGGGAAGGGGGAACCAACCTATACAAATCATAAAGCATATCTTAGGGTCGGTAAAAAATCCAGTTGCACTTTCAAGATAACTGTTTGCCTGAATATGAAAAGAAATGCTTTTTTTTTCTGATGATACACAATTGATGTAGTTGTTAGAGAAGATCGAACCACAAATCAATTATCTTCTCAACGTGCCAGATTAGACTTGAATCAGTTTTGAGCATCTCTGTAAAATCTTATCATCAAATGACGTTTTACCACATTGTCCATAATTAGAAAAATTCTAACTTTTAAACGATTTTTTCACTGAAGGATAGTTGAAGGAATTACATATGTTTGACCATATTAACCATCAGATAACTATACTAAGGTCTTCTGACTTAATTAATAGAGATCAATCTTCACAATTTAGCTGATCAATGACAAATCAACCAACCTTATGCATTTTAGATGTGAAATATGACATAAACAAAACAGAAACCATAATAAGTAGTTTAGTGATAAGTGGAAAATGCTTATCCCTCCTTTTACCCGGTTCAGATCACAAAGTTAATAGTAAGATTCATCATCGACTAATAAAACTTTTGAATAACCTCGAACAAAATAAAAGAAATTTGAGACCGAAAAACTCAAAATCAAGCCTATTTTTTGAAATATATCAACAAACCACAAAATGTTGTAAATATTATATTTATATGGATATCTATGTAACTACTCAATAGTTGTGTACTCATTATGTAAACTCTACCTCTATATATAGAGGCATATTGAGATGAATAATATAATACTCTACACTTTCTCATCTTCATCTCTCTGCGTTATCTTTTCTCTCTATGTCTCTTCTCCTTAGTTTATAACATGTTATCAGCACTTTCACTCTATATTTTCTACCTCGATGATGATCAAAGAGTTTTTGATGCAACATCGATCTTTATTTTGACTAATACTCTGATCCATGAGTTTGTTTGTTTTTAGGTGATAAGGAGATATTTTGTTTTTACTACCACTTATGAGCTATGAAGTAATCTAATCTGCTTGTAATTTATATATTTTAGTTTACAATTTTTTATATTAGTGAGCCTAAATTTTCACTAATAATACTCGAGCCTGAAGTTTCGAGATTATGAACCTGAAGTTTAATAACTTATATTAGACCTAAAAATCTAATAACATGACATAAACCTGAAGTTTTGTGCTTGTGATCTATTGTTCACTATATTCGAACCTGAAGTTTCGATATTGAGATCTTCATATTTTCTCTCTTTTCTACAAGAAAAGATGGCAAACTTGACAAAATTGGATTTTGTCGCCCTCGATATCTTTGGGAAGAATTACATGTCATGGGTCATTGATGTTGAGATGCACCTTGAAGCTCAAATAAGAGATTTTGAGTATAATAGGTATTTGAACTAGAAGTTCATATTACCAACAATATTAGAACCCGAAGTTCTAATTTTGAGATCTTAAACTTGAATTTTTAAGTACAAATGATTTCCCGATCGATCCCATCCATATGCTCAAGTTGCATAGGATGAATATGTTAATATTTTTGGCCAAATATGTAGGTCATCATCAACTATGATAATACTTATGGTATATCATAAGATCACGGGTTAGAATTCTTGCTTCACTACAAAATAGACGGATCAAATCATTGCTAGAATTGTGAAGCTTATGGAGAATTTAGGGACTTGAAGTTCCTAATTAATACTGAAAAATCTAGACTCAAGGGGATTCAAGGTTCTGCTACAATTAGTAGTGGTATAAGTCATACTTAGTATACCACTAATGTGATGGTTGTAACTCCCGTCATCATTGTATATTATGTGGAGTACGTAACTGACACAACGATTTTGTAACCGATGTAACGGTCATCTACCATCATTTCGGTATTCATTATAGGTTCATCACATCCTCCTATAAAATGGATTTATCACTTTGCAATAAAAATATAAGCATGGAGATCTATGTTACATGTGATCGAGGGAGGACATGAAGTTCCTCAAACTAAAATTGGCTACTCAAACCTGAAGTTTCGAGTGTAAAATTATTGTAAATATGAAGTTTCCAATACCAATTTTCTTACAATAATCATAAATTGAGACCTGAAGTTCTCACAATTAATTTTATTACAAGGACCAGAAGATCCTTTACACTTTTGTAATTCGATAAGAAACATATATTTCTCAATCCCACAAGGACTTGAAGTTCCTCAATATTATTTGAGATTTCTCTTTATCAAATATATAATTTATTAGTCGAAACCTGAAGCTTTCTGACTATACGTTTGATGATGATATAAATTTATCATATATTTGAGGATTAAGTAGACCAGAAGCTTTGTCTATTTTCTTCAATAAATAGACCAAAAGTTCTCATGGTTATTTCTAATGCTTAATTTTATTCAGTCTCTTTTATTGTATTACATGAATTTATTTATTTATTTTCATTACGATTATTTTGTTCATATGGATCGGCAGTCTTAAATATTAAAACTCGAAACTTGAGTGCATTTTGACCTGAAGTTCAAAATGCTTATATGGCTGGGAGTTCATAATAGATTGGGTCTATTTTTCAAGCCTACATACGCGCCAAACCTGAAGTTGGTTACACCACTATAAAAGCAAGATATTAAGGCTTTTGATGTTCAAAGATTATTATTGATCTTTGATCATGGTGCTTATAAAAGCTAATGTAACTTTTATCCCAAGAGGGATAGATCTTTATTGATAGCTCCGGAAGAGTTTATATCATGTTACCTATGTAACATATTTTTGGCCAAAATGGGTGTATATTTCTCTAAATCCGATGTATAGATGAACTAGTAGTTCGCTGGATGACTGGATCTACTATAATATGTAAGATCACCAAAATCTTCAATGATATCATTGTTTGAGTATAACTCATAGTGCTCGCTAACAAGCAATTTAGTTTTTATACCATTATTTACGCATATCTTTTGCGACTTATCACTTTAAATTGATGTGTGATATTATCTACTATGTTTATTTGATTTAGAAAAAAGTCTCAAACAACTATGTGAAAATTATAAATAACAATTGTTTTGACCAAGTATTTGGCTTGAGCTCACCACCCACCAACAATTATAAGGAACATGTTATCCTTGCATGCATATTTTGCGAATGGTCAATATAATAGTCTTCCCACCGTTAGGGGGAGAATAAACTATTGGAACGAGGTGAAGTTAATATTTCCACTTAGTCCAAACTATATTCTCCTAAAGTGGAGATTTTACCTATCCTACCACTACTTGAGTAGACGTCGAGTAAACAATCTACATTTTGAAATTAGTTTCTCTATAGACGTCGAGTATCACATTTTGAAATTAGTTTCTCTATCCTACCACTACTTGAGTAGACGTCGAGTATCATAATGACCTCGTTAAAACTAATGCATGCAAATACGAATGTGTGAGATTAAATTTTATGATCATGGATATTACTTATGTTAGCTAGCAAAAAATCACCAATGACTATGTACAAATCACGTTTCATTTTAAATGTCGACAAATAATATTACTGGCCAAATTGGAAAGAGGCAATTCCAATAATTTGCGAAATGTGGTAGATTCTTGGACATTAATACTATGACACAATCTATTTGATAGAGATATGAGATTATTAATGTTATTCCCTTAAGAGACAACTTTTCTATAAGTACCGTGTCGATACTGACGAGAGACTTATGTTAGGTTGTGAGGGTATATTGTGCAGTTATAATGCACATAAAAAAGTCTCAATGTAAACATCGTGTTATCCTAAGTAACAACTTATTTACAATCCTTAGAGGATTCAAATTGCCCGAATGACAACTCCATGATTAAACGAGTTTATAACTCACTCATGGAATAAGAGTCTATATTTTATATATGCTCATTTACATAGTCAATGTGACTAAATCAAACTTGTCTCAATGAGTAGTATCATTAGACTATGAAATCGATTTCAAATTATGGTCATAATGTTGCAACAAATTTTAACTTTTGCGAAGTTATGAATTCATTAGAACTCTTGAAGAGCCTATATGAAACTATCAATATGTATAGATATTGATAGTTATGATTATACGTGCCATATTAAACTTTGATATTATATATTTCTTATTTATTTATGTTTCTGCATTTTGTTAATGTCATAAAGGTTTCAAATTATAGCAACATTTATGATAAGTGGTTACTGAAACATTTGAAGTTTTATCTTACTACTTTTAACTTGTTTATTTTGTAGGATTCAAAATTGACGATGAGCCTCCATATGCATGATACCCCAAGCTTGCAATTAATGATAAGGGGAAATTCTCGTCGGGAGGAGCATCCTGAAGTATGCTACCTCGGACATAAGCGTGTTGTACTCTTTTCCTTCGACTAGGGTTATTTTTCTCCCACTTAGTTTTTGTTACCTAACAAGATTTTTAACGAGACAATACTAGGCGCTTCCAATACTGTACTATTCATTGGTAGACATCCAAGGGAGAGTGTTGTAAATATTATATGTATATGGATGTTTATGTAAATACTTAATAATTGTGTACTCATTATGTAAACTCTACCTCTATGTATAGAGGCATATTGAGATGAATAATACAATACTCTACATATTTTTCTCCTTATCTCTTTGTGTTTTCTTTTCTCTCTATATCTCTTCTCCCTAGTTTATAACACAAAACACTTAACTTCAACATTTTTTAACGTCTAGAGTCCCTGAAACTTGGACAACTAGACTGGTAGATGCTTTGTCTCCGGTATTAACTACAACCAGAAGGAACACAACTGTCCGCCGGAAGAAAGGGATGGATTAAACAAGAATTTCAGAGAAAGAAAAGAGCAAATAATTAAACGAAGGCATGTGGATGCTTTGCTCACAGGGTCTTGTTCCTACTTGGGTTTAGCCACCCTACGAGATTCTCCACTATAAATTTTTCACGTGCGTTATCTCTATAGTACTCCTTAACTCATTCGACTCCGATCCAAATGATCATGTATCTTTGTTACATATTTTGTTTCCTATACTAAGGTAAATTAAATGAACCTCGTACTAATTTCATCCCTAATCACTTCATTTCAAGATATCAAAAGAATGCATTACGTTACGTTACATTATTGAAATTCACCATTTCAAGATTTAAGACTTGCAACTAATATCAAAGTAGTTGTACCGTATTATGCGGAAGATTCTCATAGTTCAAATTACGAGATTATCAAGGTGGTACCCTACGCATTTGAAACATTTTAAATGCGACAAATAATGTGTCTAAGCTTAAAATAATTAATAATTTAGTCATGAAAAATAAAAATAATAATAACCAAAGACTTACAGATTTCAGTCAAATGTGACAAATAACGTGTCTAAGCTTAAAATAACTAATAATTTAGTCATGAAAAATAAAAATAAAAATAATAATAATCAAAGACTTACAGATTTCAGTCAAGTAAAGCCCAAGTTAAATGAGCTTTGGCAGAATTGAAAACTTCAATATATGCTATGTTGCACAGGAGCTTGGCAGGAGCACCAATTCACGTTTCCAAAGCGATAACATGGTGGAAGCGTCATGGAATCGCTCGAAAGCTCCCCGAAGCATACTTCCTCAAAAAAGCTTGGTTGGGTGCGCAATGGAATAGCGAGATTCCATATTGGAAGCACAAATCGCAATTGAGAAGGAAGAGCCAAATTCTATTCAGCGTTCATTGCACGACACAATCACGATCGGACACCAATTTGATTTGGGCATCCAAATACTCTACTCGATTAGTTGGGCATCCATGGCAGTGATGGCAGTTGATGGACCTGATTGATAATTGAAGTTGGGGTAAATCTGGGTTTCCATGCTTTTGGTATCTTGATGCAAAACATAACAATACACAAAAAAAATTAAAAAAAATTAGGGGTCACATTTTAGTTTTCCCACCGGACCTCTAATTCGCACCAGACCTCTAATTATACAGGACTGACCATGATGGCAAAATTTGTTGACTCGAGTGAATTTTGAATCAAGTCGAAAGTGTAAAAGATCTTACCAACTATTGAGATGTAGAAGTACATACATAACGTCTAATAGATGCCTAGACACGATCTTCAATAATAATTTAGGTGCGAATGTGAATGTAACGATTAACGACATACTACATCTTCACTACTAAAACGACAGACTCTTTTCTCGTTAAAGATTAGGTGCGCCCTGGATTTTCACTTAGTATCAAACCTACGAATTTTATAATTAAATGAATGTTAATGACTTACCGTCGGTATCTACCTTCTTGTTTGTTAGTGGTTAGCGCTAACTCAACAACACATACAATTCATTTGTGAATTCTTTTTTCTATTCAATTAGTAAGACTCACAAGTGCTATTAGAGAACACGCTACTTAGAGCATTTGTACCGGTGCTGCTTTTTCAGCACGAGTAGCACGCGGGATCCGCCAAATTAAGAGGCGATCGCTTGTTAACGAGCTCAACGAGCAGTCTGTTGGGGCCACTCACGTGGGTGACGAGTAAAGAAGAGGGGAGGCGGGCTTGACCGATGGATAGCACGAGCAGTACTGGAAATGACGTGCAATGATGCGTGCAGAACCGACGACCGCTCGTTGACGAGTTCGACAAGCTACTGCTTCAGCAGTTGTTGCTCGTGCACCGCTGCGGATGCTCTTAGCGAACTTACTCTCATTTTTAGCATCCGTTTCAAAACCAATTATGGAATTGGGTCTCAACATTTTTTTTTCATTCGAGGTGTAAACCCTTGGAAATAGATTTTACAATAATCCTTATTCACTCTCTTGTTGAATGGTGTGACACTTTGCCAATTTCCCTCTGACCAATATTACGTGGAGAGTCTGGTAAAAATAATGTCCTCCCCCTTTTTTGGTGGGTAAATGTTCAACCAATCGTTTCCCGCCGAATCGAAATTTAAACTTCATTTACTCACTCTACAGTATTTACCATACTGATGATACTATTCACACCATTCACTCTCCAACGTCTATATTCACATAACCTTCACACGCCTCGAACCACTCAAACGATTCAAATCCCTTCACCAGTTTCTACTACATTGCTCCCTCCTCCTCTTCCTCTATATAATAAATTAAATTAAACCCACTTCTCCAAAACTCCTGGGCTTTTTGAAATCCAAAAGCTCTGTAAAACCCTAAATCCCCAATTGAAAAAATTCAATCGATGGAGCGCCGGATCAGTCCCCGGCTTCAGTACTCTCAGAAGAAGCCTTTCTACGGCGCCGATGATCGGAAGAAGAAGCGAACGGCATCCGAAGGATCCAAAAACGGCGTCGTTTTGGCTAAGAAAGCGAAAGTCAAGCTCCCATTACCGCCTCTGGCGAAGAAGAACGAGAGTGAAGCTGAAGAAGCTGAAAAATGTGAGAGTAATGAGGCTGAGAAATTGGGCGGTGGTAGTGACATGAGATCGTACGATGTGAATGTAGCTCGGATTGATGATAAAGGTAATAGCTACGTTGCAAGGTTGAAGGAGACGCTCAGAGTGTTCAATATGCGGTACCTTCACTTTGTTCAGGTGACTCGTTACAACCCTTTTTGTTTGTTTGATTGTTTTGGGGTTTAGGGTTTAAGGAGGGTTTGATGTAAAATGATTATTGGAGTTGTGTGTTTGATGTATTAAGTATGCCACTTATGTGTTTTGATTACAATCAGATGGATTTAGTTATAGGGTATAAGCATAAGTCTCATCGAGTATGTTGAAATGTTTGGCATTGTTGTTTGTGGAAGGTGGATTGTAATGTTCGTGATGTATGTTGCCAAATTTGTAGTCTTTACTTAGAATCATCTACTTGATTGATGCAGGAAGAGGAGAAGAGATGCAGGAAGCTGGAGGTTTGTACTTGTATATAATATTCTTCTATCCCATTTTTCGCAAAGTAGAACTTTCATTAGTGATTTTTTTTAATAATTAAGCAGAATGAGGGTGAATGCCAAGGTGATATAAATAAACCTACCAAGGGAGCTAATCAGAAAGCAAAGTCTGAGGCAAGTGGTGTGCTATACTTAGATTTGATCAAACTTATTATTTCTGATGAAACTGTGAGGAATGAGTTGGTAAATTGATCACATTCCGCTATGTACATAATTATTGCAACAGAATAGGAGTGGAGGACTTGTGGCTGTTAAGAAGCAGTCCAAGAGACCTGATTTGAAGGCAATTTCTCAGGCAAGTTGAGTTCTACAAGTAAATTGCATACATATATAATCATTCACTTCCTATGAAATGCAAGTTCTTTCCTGCTACTATTGTCTATTTTTATTGCAATGTTTGAGTTTCTCATATTGATGTGTATGCATGTGCAATTGCAACTTTTAGATATTGAAACTATGAAATGCTTTGCATATGACGTGTGTACGAGCTTACATGACTCCCGCTGCATCCCATTATTTGACATAGTTTGATTTCCACCCTATCTCAAGCGGATGTGTTCTGGGGAGTACATTTTGTAAATTCTAACTGGCTATGTTTAGTAGTACACGAGGCACTACGAAATAAACTGACTTTATTCCTAATACTGTAATCGTAACAATAGTTTGTACTATTCTTGAATTTTTTGGCAGATGTTGATCAACAACGAAAACCTATACCCTGAAAAAACAATTGGTCATCTACCGGGTTGGTAACTGTAGAAATTCTTGTTTCTCACATGTGAACATCTGAGGAGCACAATTTTCTTAAACATGTTTTGCTGTATGTACACATAAATGATGCAGGTATTGAGGTCGGGCAACAGTTTTTCTCTCGTGCTGAAATGGTGGCTGTAGGGTTTCATAGTCACTGGTTGAGTGGAATTGATTCCATCGGAAAATCCAAAGGAAAGGTCAATATCACTGGGAAGATTGGAACCGCTCATCATTTACAATTTGAAATTTTATTATCTGTCAATTTTTTTTACTTGAATGAAATGAAACTTATGAAAGTATCTAAACCTGTAGTTTAGTTCTTAAGTACACTATGCTCTTGTTTGATTTTCCAGAAGGAAAAGAAAACTTTTGTCTTTTCCATGGATGGTAATGGGCAAAAGTTTTCAGGATTGTTGCACTGATGCAGGGAACAATCAAGGATTTTCCCCAACTGTTTCCCTTCCCGTAAAATTCTTGTAACTGTTCACGTGCTTACCCATAGGAAAGGATTGGATTTCCTTTCCTCAAGCCCTTAGTGCAACAATAAACATTTCAATATATGGAATGTGATATCTTCCTCATGGAATGACATCTAGCATGTTCTATAAAACCCCCTCAATTATATATTTCTTAAAATTTCAGCTATTAGTGGTATTGACATTAGGGTTTGGGCCAGATAATGTTCACACGTGAACGGTGAGAGCTCTAATGTGGGGCTCATTTGTTTGGGGATGGTGCTATGTATGTGTTTTGGAGTTGAGCTTGATGGTCTATAGCTTCGTTAGATGTAGCAGTCAATGTTTCATCTAAACTACCTACACATTATTTATGCATGTGGCTATCAATTTAAGTGATTTACTACTGGTGATTCCTGAGATGATTGACCTATATTTGTGGAGGTAGTAACAGCTTTAACATTTTGATTTTCAGGAAAAATACAAAGGCTATACCTTACCTATTGCAGTAGCGATAGTGTTATCTGGTCAATATGAGGATGATGTCGATAACTCAGATGAAATTGTGTACACTGGTCAAGGTGGAAATGACTTACTTGGTAATAAACGTCAAATCAAAGATCAAAAAATGCATCTTGGTAATTTGGCTCTTAAGGTGTGTCATCTGGAATATTGTTTATATTTATTAGTTTCTCTTGTGCTAGAGTAGTGGTAGTAAACCCCTTTTCAAAAGAAAGAAAAAGAATAGTGGTAATATGATTCAGTCGATGCCAAAATAATTTTCCTTTTATAAGAACAGTTTGTGATTTCATGGGGATTTGGTTTTATTCTTGTTTTATCAGTTGATGAACATAGTAGTTCTCTCACTATATTTTCATCCACTGGATAGGCTGAGTGGAAGTATACCTATTTGAATGTCAGTAACTTATATATTTCACGTTGTGTCTGATTTTTCCTAGATGGTGTAATTTGGATGTTCTCTACTTGTCGCGTACAAGTAGTTATGCGTATTTTGTATTTTATTTGCAGAACAATATGGAGCAGTTTGTTCCGGTGAGAGTCATTCGTGGTCATAGATGTGACACTAGCTATACAAAGAAAGTTTATACATATGATGGACTGTACCAGGTTGGAGATTCTCAAGCTCTTACATGTATATGAGTGTGATGTTGTGAATGAGGGCTCAGTTATACTTTAAAGGACACAGAAATTGGATAAGGGGATTCACTAATGCAGTACTTGATGGATAGGAAACAAATAAAGTTTTGCTTAGTGTGTTTAAGTTGAAAACTACCAACCTTAACTATCATATAGGCAATTTAGATCTATTTTTTTTCTTTCAAACCTAGTCCCTTGTGACAAGTGACTGAATATTTTCAATACTGATCTTCTTTCAGGTTCATCATTATTGGGAAGAGAAGGGTGTAGCTGGGTTTACTGTGTTTAAGTATCGTCTGAAGCGACTTCCAGGGCAACCTAAATTGATCAGTAATCAGGTTATCAGTCTCACAGTTCTCATAATTACGATATAGGAAACTGTTTAAGATCTCTAACAAGATTATTAAATGGTATCTTTTTCAGGTTTATTATACTAATGGGAAAGGATCTAAAGCTCCGTCTGAATTACCTGGGTAGGAAATCATTAAGCTGCTACTATATTGCTTTTCCTTCTTTGTTGCACACAGATGACAAACCTAATGAGTGGTTATTTTTTTGTTCAAGGTTGGTGTGCAATGATCTTTGTAACGGTTTAGAAAATATAAAAGTTCCAATTACCAATATAATTGATATTCCTCCTGTGGCACCTGAAGGTATGCTGCACCAAGTTCTTATAGACCACTTTTTCTTCTCCAAACTTATAGACTGATCACTGCTAATGACATGGTAAACAATGCAGGCCTTACGTATATCACAACTACTGAAGTTGCAAAAGGTGTCACCATTCCTCCAAGGGCTCATGGGTGCAAGTGCGAGGGAAACTGTACTAATTCAAGGACTTGTGCTTGCGCTCAACTCAATGGCGGTGACTTCCCTTATGTTAGTAAAGATGGTGGAAGGTATTGCAAATGCTTCTTGATACGTTATCTTGTTTCCCTCTTTCTGCTGCTTTTCTAGTTTTAGTTTTGTTCATCCTAAGTTTTTTGTACAATGTTAACATTTTGATGGTACCCATCTCCTCCGTGCTAGATTGGTTGAAGCAAAGGCTGTTGTGTTTGAATGCGGTCCACAATGTGGCTGTGGACCAAGCTGTGTGAATCGCGCTTCTCAACGAGGACTGAAGTATAGACTTGAGGTACCATAAATACAATCCCAGTATCAATGCAGTAGTTTTGTTTTCCCTTTCCTTTCTTCATATTGAGAAGGATTCCATGAACTTACTATCTTGCTGGACAGGTGTACCGAACGCATGAAAAAGGCTGGGCCGTTAGGTCATGGGACTTTATCCCTTCTGGTGCACCAGTTTGTGAATATATTGCAGTTCTTAGGAGGAATGATGAAATAGACAATATCTCAGAGAAGGAGAATGAGTATGTATTTGAGATTGATTGCTGGCAGACAATGAATGGGATTGGGACAAGAGAGGTATGATCTTTACTATATGATATCTGATACTGAAATTTTGATGTGCTACTTCACTTCACTAAATTCTTTTGAGAGTACATCAATGTGTTATATCATTGCAGAAACGAATGGGGAATGTGGCTATTCCAAATTCTGAAGCTATATCAGAATGTGACCCAGAGTTTTGCTATGATGCCGGTTCACGTGGCAATGTAGCTAGATATATCAATCACAGTTGTGAACCGAACCTCTTTGTACAGTGTGTTTTGAGGGAGCATCATGATGTTAGACTTGCTAGAATTGTGTTATTCGCTGCAGATAACATACCTCCATTGCAGGTAACTATCCTTTTGTGCCTTCCTCTCACTTTACATTCATGTCTCCAATAATACCAGAAGTGATATTGACAAAGGGATATATGTAACCAATGTAGGAACTTTCTTACGACTATGGATATGAACTCAACAGCGTTGTTGGTCCAGATGGAAACGTAAAGAAGTTATTTTGCCGTTGTGGTGCAGCTGGCTGTAGAAAGCGTCTGTACTAGAGCAAAATGGTGTCAACCTTGCCCTGTGATGGCACACAAACCCTTTTGGTTCAGTGAGCTTAAATACTATCAAACCCTCTATTTTTTTGGAATGCTCAGTTGGATGCAAGTTGCAATTTGCAACCATGTATCCGATTTGATTATTTTTACTGGCCAAAAAGGCTGGTAAGGGTTTTTGGGAATGCTGATACTAATGGCTTAAGTTACACAGGGCTTTGGAGACGGTATTTATTGGTTACTATATGAGCTTGTTGGGAATTTTCATCAGTCCATGATATTAACTGTACGAGTTTATCTGTGAGAGTGAGAATTAAACCCAATTAGGCTTTGGTGTTTAGGTGACAAAGATATAGGCAATTGTAGAAATGCTATACCCAAAGTCCCAAAGCTAGCACTAGAAATGGACAATTGCCCTTAATTATAAGTCTCATTTGCTCACCTACTACTCTATCGTATCTTGAATTAAATTGTTGAAAGTGATAAGGAGTATCCTAATGAAGTCTGACATGCTACCATATGCTGATATTATATTTGTCAGATTGTTTTCAAAACTTTATGCCACTTAATTTGTGACAATGGCTTTCTGCTATTGGAAATTCTCAATCAAATTTTAGTCAATAAAATAAGTCTAGATTCATGAAGGATTGTCAAGATTCAAAGTCTTCAAAGATTGATTATAGTTCACAAAGTTAAGTAAGAAATCAAATCCTTGTCAAATTTCCATCGGATGTTAGAAGCTATAACTACAGGAGCAACACGGGGAACAGGGCCTTCAATTAAGGAGTTTATTTTGATCATTGACTTCACAATCTCATCTCTTGAAGTCAATTTTGTTGAATTTAAACTTGAAAGAGGTATGTTTACGGGTATGTTCAAAGAGGTATTTTATTTTTAAACCTCCATTTATTTTTGTAGCTTTATAAATCCAATTTTACCCTATTTGAAGAAAAAAAATTATTTGCTAGTCTGCATCTACGTCGTTTCTTAAGTTCTTATTCTTTATAGATAATCAAATCAATATATCTGATAGTCAATAACTTCCATAAATTATAATTAGGTATACCTGAGTTTTGGAGATTTTCTCATCTGTTTTTCTAGGATTTTGTGGTGATGTTGAGTACTTGATCTAAAGAAGTAAGCGTGTTGTTTCTAAGCAGCCTATATAGCTAGCTAGCTATTGGTACATTCTCATTTATTGTTAGGATTTAGGAATGTTGGCAAGGAGCAATAGTTGTGTAATGATACATTAGAAATCTTTTGTGGGCAGTCTTTGGGTCGAGAGAGAACATATGTTTTTAGTGAGCAAGCATATGTTTTCTGTGAGCTTGCAAGGAATGTGAAGTATGCGAAGAACATTTACAGATCTGCTAATGTTAAGCCGCTAAGGGGACAAAATTGGAAATTTTCGATGAAAATTTTGAACACCGAAAATTTTGAAGAGGAAGTCCAAATATCAAATTGAGAGATGCGAATAGATGTACCCATATGTTTAGCGAAGAAGTCAACATCACAATTTTTCACATTTCTCTAATGTTGAGTCTCATTCCTCGTATATGTATGAGATATTCTAGACAATTAGATGATTTTAATGAGTGAAATGACCCAACAGTTCCATGTACTCTAACTATTGCCCCAGGTACACATCAACCTTTGCTTCAAAAGGCACCAAGTAAGCTGATTTGTTTTCCCTCTTCTTTTTGATGATCCAGGAAATTAGTCCCTCTAAATTGCTAAAGCAACCATATATATATATATATAAATGCAATTGCCATTTTCTTATGAAATTGCTAAAAACCACCAGGATTGATGTGGAAGCCATTTTGCAACTGTTTGAAGACCACAAAGTGCAGATAGCTGTGATTGATGCGATCGATATGTTCACACTTCGGCAGCCATCTGATTCATACAAGTACATAAACAAACATTACAAACTAGCTATGCATGGTTGGCCTCCAAATTTAAAGCTCTCAAATGCAACCTAGACAATTAGATAGACCAAAAGAACACAACACTATTTATGGAGTATGGATTGCGATGGAAAACACGTGTGATTGAGAGGGGATATATTCTAATAGCGATCGAGCTAGAATTATTATTGCAATTTGCAAACAAAGCTAGGTTGCCTTATCGCGCAAGAAAAGTCGTAGGAATTGAAGACGACCCTCCCTAATGGTGACAACCCTAGGCCTCATGCAGCCATGTGTTTCCAAAACCCACTTACGGTATATATGACAATTAATCTCCTCATCTAGTCAATCCTCTTATTAGTCATGGTCATTGACTATGATTTCGAATATACAAAACGAACTATTTTTGCACCAATTTTCATCGAATGTTAGAGAAGAAAAGAAAATGAACTTGGCTAAAAAGAGGAATAATGGGAAGTGGGGATTACGAAAGAGTCATGTTTTGGTTGAAGAGAGAGAGGGTCATTAGTGGTACCACCCTCCACAAATTATTGTCCTAAACAACCACACAACAAGAGAGAAAAAGATCATGTGGCTTTCTAAAGGGGAGGGTCCATTCCCATTATCATAATTAAGCATTAGCGATTAAGTAAAGATTAGGGCAAATGACTCATTGGGATAAGACAAATAGAGGTTGAGAACGAAAGGTGAGGTGGAGAAAATTTTCCTTGAGTGGTAGGGTAGGATGCCCTTGTCACCTTATACATCTCCCTATCCCCCAAAATTTGTTGTCAATTAAGCGACCTTTTCTTTAAACTCTTTCAAAAATATATATTCAACATCTAATTCTTCGAAAGTTGAATCTTTTATTTAAGAAAAAAAAATAAGCGAAAAATAAATGAAGATGTTTAAGAGCATTGACTAGAAGTCATGAGATACATCTCCTAAAGAATTCAATCCATAAACAAATTAGATAACTGGGATCCCTGTACTAAAACAAAACGCGTTTAATACACATAAAGAAAATGACCTAAAGATTTTGCCCTGAGAGATTCCATGCTCTTGGACAAAGTAAATCAAAGTAAAATAACTTTTGTAAGGTAAGAAATTAAATCCTATTAATTAATAGATTAATCAACCTTTAATAGAGGATTAAGGGTCAAACCATCTTCTAATATAGCAGTAAAAAAATCAGAGATAAATAAAAAATAAAAACCACCCCAAAAGAAAGAAGAACCCTATAGACCACGGCCCTCTCTCTTCCTTCCTCCTCCATCTTTTTCATCTCTCTCTATAATTTTGTTAAGATAAACAAAGCTTAAACAAACCCTTGAGCTCTTTCTCTTGTAAACGGCGTTTTGGGGTGGTGGTTGTTATATTTTTCGGTCACGTGCGTATTGGAAATAAAATTGTTTGTGTAATTTGTGTGGCAGTGAGGGAGGTTTTATATTCCTCTCCATGGTCATGGCCTTGGAGTTTGAGCAGCAGCAGCTGAGTTTGTTGAAGAGCGGCGGCGGCGGCGGCGACAACGCCGTTGACGGCGTAGATGAGGGAGGGAAGGCGCCGAGGCTGCCGCGGTGGACTCGGCAAGAGATTCTGGTGCTGATTAAGGGGAAGCGGGCGGCGGAGAGTCGCGGCGTCGGGGGGAGAAGGTTGTCGTCGGAGTTGGGGTCGTCGGAGCCGAAATGGGCGGCGGTGTCGACGTACTGCATGAAGCACGGGGTGAACCGCGGGGCGGTGCAGTGCCGGAAGCGGTGGAGCAACCTCGCCGGGGACTACAAGAAGATAAGGGAGTGGGAGGCGCAGCGGAAGAAGGACGAAACGGAGTCGTTTTGGGTGATGAGGAATGATTTGAGGAGAGAGAGGAAGCTCCCCGGGTTTTTCGATAAGGAGGTTTATGATATCATGGAGGCCGTTTCGGCGGGCTCTTCTCCGATTACTCTGGCTTTGGCTCCGCCGACGACAACCACGACCATGATCAGCGGCGGCGGCGGTGGGCCCGAGGGTCTGAGCGATGAAGTCGAGAAGCTGTTTGACAGTAGGCAGGGACCCACTGACGATGGGCTGTTTTCCGACTACGAGCAGGAGGAGTCGGGTCGGAGCCCCGAGAAGGATGTCCAGCTCAAAAGTCCGGCCACCACCACCGGGATTTCAGCTCCTTTGCCAATATCAGGTATTTTTTTAATGAAAAGATTAGTTCTTGTTGATGAAAATTTTGGTATCGATTGCATATTTTTATGGGTTGTTTATTGATTTGAATAAAAAATGAGTAGGGTTCTTAGGGAGAGATTTAGTGGTGGCGTTGGTGATGGAATTTGTATAAGGGATTTGGTGAACAAGGGCCATCGTGGGGTGAAAATCAAAGAGGCTGTCTTTTTTTCTTTTTTAACTTTTGATTGGTGAATGGTTAAAGTAGTGTGCTTTTTGAGACTTGGGGTTTGGAGTGCACATATCACATTGTTGGTCACTTGCGATGCAGTAGTTTCTGTTGGAAACTGTTTGCTGTTGTTGATGGTTAATGATGTGTTTTTGATTCACAGAGAAGCTGTACAAACCAATGCCACAAGCGTGTCAAGGACAAGGTAATGTTGTCTGCCTCAGTACTGCTAATACTGATTATCAAAGTTAATTATCATCTTGCGAATGAAGCCTTTGACTTTGTGATTATGTTTGGAAAGATTAAGGAACTTGACTGTTATCATTCCATCGTACCAGCACATTGATTTTTATAACAGTTTCTTTTTTGCTTGAGGATTAGTGTTTAAGACCTCCTCTAACGCTATTTCTAGTCTGTTGCTTAGTCTGATTTTCAAAGACTGCAAGATTATCCTCGAGGCTAAAATTTGAGATATGTAGCATGGGCCTGTATAGCAGTTGCTATTAACTAAAAGAGAAGAGTTGCCTATCTTATTGTATATTCTGTTACCTGCTTCCTCATTTCTTTCATTACTGGCTTAATATACTGCCAAGTTTATTTTAGTTTATTGCTAGGGATAAAGTGTACTAGTGTATATCAGTTGCTAGTCTGACTTAATTTGCACAGCATTTTGTCTCCCATAGTTGATTATAATTTGTTGAAGTAGGGAAATGGATAGTAGTTTCAAGAAAACCCTTTTTAGTGATGTTGAATGCCCTTTCAACACCTTGACCAAATGTTTCATTTTTGTGTTTAGTAGATGACAAATCCATGTTTCGAATGAATCTGACTGCTATCTGCAGGTGCAGCTGGCCACAAACAGCCACCATCAATTCCTGAGATGGGATCTACTTCTCAAGACCGGAAAAGGAAGCGGTTTGCAATAGATGGAGATGAGGAACAATTCGGTTCACAGAATCAGTTGATTGATGTCATGGAAAGGAATGGTAAAATGCTGGCTGACTATTTTGAGGCTCAGAATTCGCATTCTCAACTGGATAGGGAGCAGAGGAAAGAACATTCTGATAGCTTAATCGCTGTTCTCAACAAGCTTGCAGATGCATTCATGAGAATTGCTGATAAATTGTAGAGAGGGCAATCAGAAATAAGTGTACATACGAGAATGTCTCTTCAAGACTGATAGATGTTAGCGGGGGGCTGAGTATTGGTTGATCAAATTTGATCATTTATCTCGTAGAGGGGCATTGACTTGAGTTCTTCTACGTCCTATTTATCTACATCCAAAACAAATTTTCTATCCAGAGGATCTAATACACAGATAATGCTTAGAAATTTCAAAGGGTTACTATACTTCTGCTGCTTTTCTTTGTTTCAAATTTTAAAGGTTTAGCACATTAGTGCTGCTTTTGATTCACATATCTTCAGCGATAATGGAATTTTCCTGTCACTTCTCTTGGTGACTCTACAGTCTATATACAGCTTCACTCTTTAAGTCGACGACTCTGCCATTGTGAGTTTGCATTAAACTTGTGGTTGCATTACAACAGGATTTCAATGTTGGAAAGCTAAGAATTCTCATGACTACGTGTGACATGGTTCAAGAGGAATACATTACAATCAAGTTGCAACAAGGCACTGCTACCAGTCTGATTCTCAAACAACCTCAAGAATCAGACTCATCATCTGACATTGATTTTGTACGAAAGCTTCGACCACCATGTTTCGGCAAACACGCATTTGGTTGCAACTTGTCTTCCTCCTCGACAGCATTGATCTCACTTTCCTCCATAGTTGCCATCCCAAACGTGAAGCCTGTTTGATTTAAGGACTGCTCTTCTCTGTCCTGCTTTCTCACTATGCTACTATCTCCGGCCTTTTTCTTCGGAACAAAAGGCAGACTTGGGAAGTGAACCGAAGCATCCTCCATCTCCGAGTTTGAGCTCTCATCCTGATCAACATTAAAGCCCTCCTCCATACAAGTGTTGCCATCTTCATCAACTTCAGTAGTGGAATCGAAACTATAGCATGTATACTTGGATGGATTCACCAAATAATCAGGAACCGGATAACCATTCCCTACCCTCTCCGAAACCATACAGGCATTGCCATTATCCGAAACCATGTTTTGCACCTCCTCCCCTGTCCCCATGACCGTCACCCTGCTCCACGAAAGCAGGATCAAACCTCACACGTTTTCGCGACTTCACACCCGACGAAGAAGAACAGTCTTTCCTCTTCAGTATCGGCTTCGGCTGCTGATCACCCTCTTCCTCTTCCTCTTCCTCAACCGGTTTAGTAAAAGCAACCACCGGTGTAGAATTAAGTTTCTGAGCTTCGGCTTCATCTTCTCGCAGCCTGTGCCTTGCAGCGAGATGATTCGCACGCAAATCTTTACCACCTAACAACACATTGTGAGAGTTCAAATAAGAGCCGTGGCGTGTAACATTTTCCATATACAAACGATCATCAACTCCTTCTGCTCCTGACGCCACTTTGTCATACTCATCTTCCTCATCCTGCACATTTTACATCAGATAACAAATCTCAATACACTTCAAATCTCAGATAAACTATTCGAAATTAAATTAAATTACTTTCCCTATTAACTTTTAATTATTTTTTTGAATAAATTAACTTTAAATTTATAGATACGTCTTTGAACTGTGAGGTTTGTCTATGAACGATGAGAGAGTGAAATATTGACCGACCTCAAAATCGAGAGTGGGGTCCATGCCGATAGAAGATCCGATACCGAACTCGCGTCCGTGAAACGACGACGCACAGGGAGTGTTGTCTCGGTCGGGAGCGTGGTCGGTGGAGGAGCGGCGCCTCCATTGTCGGCGGCGAAGGACCAAGGGGAGGAGGATTGAGGCTGAAGAGACGAAGAGAGCGAAGCGGAGAGGGATCCGAATACCTTGTCGGCCCGGACTCTGAAGCTGTCGTCCATCGGAATTATCTGGTTCTACTCAATTTTTGTTTCGGTAAGATTTTGAAGGCGTTTGGAAATTTTGATTCTTTTATCAAAGTGGGAATGAATACCTTTTCGTCGTTTGGATCGGGTTTGGGCCAGGCGGTGAGCTTCGTGGGCCGAACGATATTACCGTGGGCTTTAATGGATGGGCTCAATACTGACCTCTAACCGATGATGCAAGTCCGTTACTCTTGTGTGACATCGATTAGGAACGCTTGAGCCGAACAAGTTATTTGATATTTGCTCAATAGTCTTCTTAATTTTAATTTATAATTAAATTTGACTAATTTTAATACAGTGATCTGATAGATACTTTAAAAATAAGCTAAATATAAATTTTGTTAAAAATTATAGTCCAATTTATGAGAGAATTTAACTTTGAGAGAAAAAAAAGTTAAATTCTCTCTTCAATTCTTATATTTTTGTTTTTTCACGAATATAATTAGTAAATTTTGAATTTACTATAGAGATGCTATAAGCTAGATAGCAAATGCATGCTAGTAGCTACGTACATCTGATGTGATCGACTATGCAAATGAGTATTACACTAGGTGGCTGCCCGCCCCGTTGGGGCGGTGTTACCACTATTGTTTCGGTGAGTAATAGTACCGAAATGTAGACAACAGATGAGTTGAAAGATGGCAAGAGAAATCTGTACATATGCTTAAAGTAATGATCTATTTATAATACAAATGCAAGAGATCGAAGCTGCATTAAAGAGATGTGCCGATGTATGGTCTTGTAACAATGAGAATTTTAAAGAAAACAAAATAATTGATTCAAACAAAGTAATGTAAAATTGAAATTTTTTCACAGAGTAATGTAGCTGTATTGAAACAATGATATAACGAAAATCAAAATACAGTCAAAGTGACATCCGACCAGAAATTTTAGAAGCATCCAAGTTCACATTCATTGATTTGAACATTATAGCTAGTTGAAAAGAAATCAATTTACAAAGCAAGTACTATCCAAGATAGTAGTTACAATTTACAAACAGACAGGAGTTATAGTTCTCATTTATACAAATCACAGAAGTCTTATTTTATAATATAAAACATATACACAAATTAGAAAATAAATAAAAAAGAAATTATAAGCAAGGCTATCATCAGCGTATTATCTAGAATATGAAGTTAGTCAATCACAGGTATGATTCACCCAAAAAAAAAAACTAAAAATGGTAAATAATAGGTATGATTCACCCAAAACAAATCCGCTATGAAGTAGAGTCTGATTCAGGATGTCCAAAATAAAAAAGAGTCATCTTAAATCATCAGTACCAAGCGCCAACAAAATCTCTGACTTCTTCATAATCTGTTAAAAAAACAAATTATATTGGTTTCATTTTAATGTAAGATGTCAATTAACTTCTATCCTAATTTCACCTGATTGTATAAGCGGCAATATTTCAACTTCTATCCTAATTTCATTTATTTCTATCCTTGATAACTTCCAGTTTTAAAGAATCATCCTAACCAATTAACGACGACTCGGCCACATTTCAATTCTTGTACAATTTGTTCTCCATATGCCAGCTAAGCAATCACAAAGAATTTAACTTTTTCTTCCTACTCAGTTTTTCTCGTTTCCAACTAACAAAATACAAACTAAACCTCCACAAAACACAAAAACAAACAAAACCCAATCCTCAGAATAAAAACTAACACCTTTCAACCAAAACTATGAATAACAATTTGGTTTACTTTCTAGCTTCTAAAGCATAGCTGAACCAAGCATATGTGTAACGCTCTACACTTAAGTTTAAACTTATAACGAAAATATTACCAGTTTCCTCAAGCTGCTGTGTAATTAGGCCAAAAATCTTATCAATAAGATCACGGACAGATCCACAATCCTTTACTGCCAGAAGAAAACAATGACAATTCAACCTTAAAAACAACTTCTTAAATGGGTAACCACAATATGATCGAAAATATCATCCTTATATAACACGAAATCAAAACTTATAAAATTCCAAATTTTAAATGGGGACTTTACTGGATAGAGAGCCAAACCAAACCATATTCAATTAATCATAAAGTCTAATATCACACTAAGCAGCACATACCAAAACTAAATTCATCATTCAAAGAATCGAGCATGAAGATCAAATTGGAGTAAAGCAACCTGAGATATGGCTTATACTTGCAGACTACCATTGAAACTAATATGAATTGTCAGACATAACAAATACTATCAATCCAAAACAAAATGAATTCAGTCCGGCGTTAATTGCATTGAAACAACTATATTACTTAAGCAGAGAGCGAACACTAAACCCTTCCAAATTTAGAAGCAAAGTTCAAGCAAATTGAATTAGTTAATTAATCAATTACCTGGGATAAGGTGAGCCCTTGATGGGCTTCTGGCCGTACTTTCTCCAGGTCAAAGAATCTGATAGCGAAGGAGTGTTGATGTTACTGTTTTCTTTTATGGGTATCGACACCACCCGTTTCTGTATAGCTCGTCGTTGCTGTAAAATTACTTGACTCGAAATAACCCCTTCACTGAACTTCACAGTACTGCAAAGAGAGAACCTTTTAAAAGCACCATTATACACCATAAATCTCATCACCATTGCATAGAAAACCTTCAAAACTATACAACTAAACAACAATAAGCCAATAACAAACTGAAAATCCACATAAAGCCAAACAAAAGAAGCACAATCAGGGAAATTCTTCCATATATACACAGTCCATCTATCAGAAACAAATTGTAACGAACAACCCAACAAACCCAAAACCCATGATTCAATCAGAACACAAAATCAAGCACCAATGATAGAACGAAAAACATCAAACCAACCCATACCAACCCCCGCACGCATCGCACACTTGCAACATGAACAGAGCTATAAACAGTACGATCTAGAAAATCAGAAATGATGAAAGTCAACCACGGGGATGAGAAAACGACGGATTCATCTACATATGAACTGAAAATTGATAGAAATAAAGCAACACATCCTCAACACTCGGGGAACACACACAGCAACACACACAGCAAAAAATGATAGAAATAAAGCAAAAGAACAAAAATGAAGGTGCAAAAATTAAAGTTTGCAGCTTTTGTATGTTTTTGAGAAGAATTTAGCGTCTTTGAGAACATGCACTAATTTCTTGAATCTTGGACACAATTTGGACACTAATTTGCCGGAGGTCCTTGAACCATTATGTTGATGCATATGAATCTTGCGCAAAAACATACATGCAAATGATTCCTACATAGTAAAACCATTAAGAAATCAAAACTGTGGCCAAGTATGATTTGCGCTGGATGCACCTATATTTTGTGCATCGATATTAAAAGGATATTCAGACCATGAATAATCGACAGTCAATCGCATATAAGTGCCATATTGTCCTACATTATATGCTCTTCATTTGTCATGTCATAGATCACAAAATAAGACATTTAATTATCATAAACCATATAAGAAGCATAAACGTAGCGCGAACTTGGCCACAGTACCCAAAATATAAGCAACTACTTGGGCACAGTACCTTTATACTTGGTGATTTTCATTCATATGAAGACCCCAAGGACCAGTACAGTAGAGTCAATGAGTTTCTGGATTAGAAATGCCTTTGCTACGTCTCCCCACAGTGTAATCCTCAGCTCTTCTCTCCTTCACATCCAATAAATACTATCAATAATTCATTTTTAAGAAAGTAAAGTAAATAATCCTTGCCAAATAAAAACATAGAAAAAATACCCTATAAACATCAACACAATATCAGCCCTGAATTCTTTCTTTTTTGAGTTTCTTACATCAACTTCCCTAGTAAAGGTAAAGAATCCCAGCGCCTAGTAAATTTAGCTTATCTAGTCTAGTCAATGCCTGCATTCACCTCGACCACTACATCACTGTGCCTAAATCCCTAAACATAGATAGCATACCAAACGAATAAAAATTAAAAACTCACAAACACTTTTGCTCTAGTAATCAACCACAAATCTCTTCAAAGTCCAGTACAAAATCAGGGTCTCTAATCACCCATTCCTGTAGTGCTCTGTCGATTAAACATGAAACAAAAAAATGAGTGGTATATTGCTGCTTTTGAAAAAGAAAATCATTTCTACAGAAGACCAAAATAAGACACTAACCATAAGAGACTAAAATTATGAGTGCAAAATTTAATGCAGACGTAAACATATCCAAGCAACTAAAACAAAGAATACAACTCACACTCAAATTCAGACCATGAACAAAAAAAAATATAGGAAGATATGGCATAGAAAATTGACACAATTAGACTGAAAATTACACAGCAAAGAACATACCAAAAAAGAAAATAAGGCTCTTATCTTCCCATGTGTCCTGCAAAATTGTAAACAAATAGCTCAGTGAAAGATGAAGAAGAATGAAGATCAAAGTGATTAAAGCTTAAATTAAGAAACATGTGGCATAGCATATCAATCTGCCCCTCTTTCAAATCGAGCTTATAGCACCACCCCTTAACTTCTCCACCAAACCAAACTAAACAGAATCCCCAAATAACCAAATCATGGAACAGTATGTCTACATCAAAAATGAAATACAATCTCAATCACAAAAACACATATACCAGTAGAGTGTGATCGATTAAGCAATCATTTATAATCAATTTCAAACCCATATTTGAATTTAATATCACGACCTTAGAGTAACAATAACCCAATGTACCCAATGAATTTAGAACACGAACCTTTTCTGCCGACATTGGCCTGGAACTCGACAACACCGACATCCTCCTCAGCATTCTTGTCGATTTCTCGTTTCGGCTGCCACTCGTAGCCAGCAAGCAGCGCTTCCCAGAACCCCTCAACCAGATAGTTCTCGAACTCCTTAACCCCTATATGCTTCAGCAGCCTCTTGAATTCCTCCTTCAGCACCGCCTCCTCGGATTTGACGATGATCTTCTTCTTGCCGCTGTTGGGCTGCCATTCATTTGGGATATGAGGGATTACGCGAGGTACAGTGGGGTCGACGTCAATGGCGACGGCGGTGAATTGGTGATTGTATTTAACGGATGCTACGGCGTCGCTATTGAATTGGTCATCGTCGAGAGAGGTTAAGGGTTTGATTGGGTTTGGTTTCGAAGAAGAGGCGTTTGATGGCAGAGAGAAAGAGATCTTCATGGCTCAGGTCAACGGATGCGAGAGAGAGAGAGGACGGTGAGATAGAAAGAAGAGAGGATGCGAATGAGAGGTGAGGAGAGAAGACGTTAGGCTGAGCTGAACCCTCACACGCCTCGCACGGTGGCTTTTTTCGGACGAAATCGCCCCCTTTGAACAGTAGAAGTAACAGGGAAACCCTGCTTCACAATTGTTAGATAGTAAATAAATATGAACCTCTAAATGCCAAAATAAGCAAACTGATCGACTAGCAAGCATATATATAGAGAGGGCCGGGCTCAGGGGTGGCTTGTCGGGATTTAAGTCCCAGTGAAATTTTCAAGATTTTTTTAAAAAAGAAACTACCTCACAGTTAAAAATAAATAATTCAACCATTATATATGGTAAAAAAGTGAAAATACTACTAATGTTTATGAAAGGAAAAATTTACCAACTCATTTACCTACATACTAATGTAGCAATTCAAATTCTAAGTGACAAGTGTTGAGTTTTTAGGTTATCTCTTGAGCTTAAGTCACAACACTTTTACGTTTTAACTAATTATATTCTAAAGATTTGCTTATTACATATCATTTTTTCATTTAAAATCTTTAGTATTATGAGTTAATACTTGGTAAAAAAAATTCTCTCGTTCTTTGAAATTCATAGAAAAATTTCTTAAAACTAAGTCATAGTGAAGATTTTATCCTGAATCCGCCGTTTGTCGGGCTATAAATTATTGTGAGCTAGATAGCCAGACAACATTAAAGGGTGATCGATCAGAACCATCAGATCGAAGGAACACAACATCCTCAGCGATCTGTTTTCTGAAACAAGTCTATAGCTAATCTGGTGTTTGCTTTGCAGCAAATGCATCAGAATCTTGGACACGAGAGTTCAACGAAACCACACATGGAGGCATGTAAGGTGGCGGGTCACGAATGCTAGTCTCAGCAGTGCCTCCGTTCTTCACTATAAATGCAGACTCCATACCCCAACTCAGGTGCTTGTCAAAATGACAGTGCCAATACCAAACACCTACACAAGAAAAGTAAATAATTAATTTTTATGGAGTAGTACTAATTACTAACCGAAAGATCTACAATTATTTGCAGTATGGTAACTATATATGGTAAAGGAAGATGTATATGTATACCAGGATTATTTGCAATGAATCTGATTGCTAACCATCCATTCTTTGGAACTGCATAGGTAGTTACTAGTGGAGGATCCACCAAATTAAACACTTTCGGGTGACTTTCCTTGTCATAGTCCCCCAAGCCATATCCAACCACGTAGAAGCTATGGCCATGTAAATGCATGGGATGACTCATAGAATGGTGTAGAACATTCGTTCCTTGAAAAACCATCTCAACGGATTCGTTGTAGTTTAACACTCTCACTTTTCTCGCTTGCCCTGTGTAGACAATATCAGGGTAGAAAGTCGCCACCGTGTCGATAGCGGTTCGTCTGGAAAATCTGTGCTATAAACTCCGCTTATGTTCCTGCATGCGCGTATAAACGTACGTGATCAATATTCGAATTCTGGCTATTTTAGTATATAAGCTAGCATGCTTCATAAAAATGTTCAAAATTAGCTAGGGAATTAGTATACCTGTAGTAAGCTTGCAAAACATCCGTACTAGGGTTTGTTGACGCTAGCAGCAATTTCGTCGTCCGAATCACACCCTGAATGCTCACAGTGAAGCGAGTTCATAGAGGCTACTATGTACATTTTGGTAGTAACGTTGATGGGGACATCAATAGGGTACTCCGGGGTGGCTAAGCTTCTAATTTGGTCTGTAAATTCCAACGCTCCAAACATAGCGAAGAAAGAAGGAAGATTAGTAGGAAATGAAGGAGCTGTTGAGGAAGTATAGTTGCCATTGTATTCAAGTATTGCAGTGGCATTTGCATGGTTAAAATTATCAACTTCAGCATCCTCAGTCCAATATAGCCGAGCAGCCATGTAATACTGATCCAAAGGCTGGTTTGCTTCGAGCAGGACATCCATTGTTTGCCCGGGAAGTATCATAATGAACGTTGTGTTTATTGGTTTTATGTAATCTCCATCAAGTCCAACAACAGTGAGATTGTGCTGAGAAATTGCAAAGAATTGTCTGCATTCAGATTTGCATTGACTATACGAAGAAGATAGGTCTTGCCGTAGTCTAGTTTCCGGCGATAGATCGTTTCTACAGTATGAAAAGTTTAGCACGTTTTAGCTGAAAATAGTTCGAGTACGTAATCAATTAATCATGTATGTTTTCTTATGCATGTCTAGCTATAACATACCACTAGAGCATGGACAGAAATCTCCTGGTTCGCCATTTATAAGCAACTGAAGAGGGCAGGTCACTGCCAGATTCCATATCCGCATCAACCACAGCTTGCAAATTATCTGTGTACCACGATGCTGCACGCAACAAGCGAAAAATTAATTTAGTAATGCTATCATTGCTATGACAAATGCAGCTGGTACTTAATATTGCTATGTATTAAAGGAAAGAAACAAGTCATTGATTCACTTGATTCCCTGATATGATTTGATTCTTTATGTAATCTGTTAGTAATTGTGGTAGTGTAAATAGGAAATCATATATTCCTAGAATAGTTATCTGCTACTTTGTATACAGTGGGAATTTGTTGTACAATTGAATAAATTCAATCGAATACACAATCATATCATAATTTCTCATGGTATTACACCACCGATTTTGGTGACTCTAGACATTCATCCACCTTCCACTACAAACAAACACAAAACACTTACTACTGAAGATTCTAACTCTTGACACATTTCAAGAAATACGATCAACTCATCACCATGCTTCATAGCCGGAACGATAATCATCCATTCGCAAATGCGATAGGTATTTATACACCTACATATAACATTACGTAAAATGATCCAATTCGACATTATATTGGATTGTGGATAGTGGAGTGACAGATCACGTTCCAAAATTTTCACCCACTCACAACAAGGTGAAAGCATGTCATGACTTTGTTGTCTTACCCAATAGAGGACAAGCCACTATTGAAAGTACTGGATCTATTCAATTGTCACACGGGATATCACTAGAGGGAGTTCTACATGTACCCAAATTTCGTGTTAACTTAATATCTGTGAGTAAATTGACTCGGGCACTGAGATGTATAGTAATATTCTATCCGAATTTTTGTATTGTGCAAGATGTGGACATGAAGAGAATGATTGGTCTGGGCAAACATTTCAACGGACTTTATTATCTCACACCAAGCCAAAACCCTTACCTAGTCAACCATGTTACCCGCACCTCAGAACTTTAGCATCAACGTCTTGGGCATCCATATCTTGCACCAACTCAATATCTTTCTCAAATCGTGCCAGAAATCATGTTTGATCTTAAGCATGTTTGTGACATTTGTCCTTTAGCAAAAAAACTCATCTTTCTTTTCCTTCTAGTTCAATAAAGTCAGTTGCACATTTCGATTTAATTCATTGTGACATTTGGGGTTCACACAAAACGCGTACACATTTGGGAGCACACTATTTTCTCACCATCGTTGACGATTTTACTCATTTTAGTTTGGTTCATCTTATGAATTTTAAGTCCAATACTCAATCCTTGTTGAATTTTTTTTTTCTTTTGGGTCAAAACACAGTTTAATCGTGATATTAAAATTCTCTGTGCCAATAATGGTGGTGAATTTACATCAGTGCATGCATTTTTCGATGATCAAGGTAGCATTTTTTTAACACACTTGCACTTACACACCTCAACAAAATGGGGTTGTTGAGCAGAAACACCGTCACCTTTTAAATGTCGCTCGGGCTTTACGTTTTCAAGAGAACTTACCTCTAAATTTTTTGGGAGAAAGTCTTCAAATTGCATGTTATCTTATCAATCGTCTCCCCACACTCTTATTTTCTCTTAAGTCACCTTATGAAAGATTGCATGGCACTTCACCACATTATTCACATCTTCAGGTTTTTAGATGTCTATGTTATGCTATCAACCTTACACCCACTCATAAGTTCGATGGGAGAGCTCATCGTTGTATTTTTCTTGGATATCCTTGTGGTCAAAAAGGTTATCGAGTCTTTGATCTTGAAAGAAAGAGATTTTTTACTTCAAGAGATGTGGTTTTTCACTAAAATATCCTCCCATTTACTTCCTTGTCACAAGAAAATCAAAATGATTATTTGGTGCTCCCCACCTCTACTGACCCAATGATGCCACACGACCAACCCATCTTACAAAAAAATTGTAGCCCAAATCAAGCCACAGACCTACCTCACATTAATCAAACACGGCCATCTCTCTCCACCCGACACAAGTACCAACAATCTTTCCTCTTCACCAAATACACCAACAACGCATTTAATCTGAGCAACAGTCGATATCGCCGCCGGCAACGTGCTCCAACCACAAACACAACCCAACCCTGAGTCGCCATCTCCGGTCGACTGCGATCCCACACCCGATCCACAACCACAACTTGATCCACATACTTCGTCGTCATTTTCTTTGGTGATACCGGAGCCGGAACTCGACCCAAACTTTTCACCACAGAGATTGCAACTCAACCCTGTGCCCTCCTCGCCTATTTCCTCACCACTGCTCTCACCACAACCTTATCTTCCTACCCATGCTCCACCACCAGCTTGCTGTTCCGACTATCCCAAACAACCTCCAGTTTATCTCTGTGATTACAAAATCAACCACGCCAAACATCTTTTCCCTGACATCATTCCTTCGTCCACGTTCAACACCCGGTATCCTTTACAACGATACGTATCTTATTCACAATTATCTCCTGCGTATCGATCATTTATGTGCAACATATCCTCTTTGGTAGAACCAGCTTCATTTGAACAGGCCTGACATCATCCAAAATGGGTCAAAACCATGGACTCCGAAATTCAGGATTTGGAAGCCAATTCTACTTGGTCTATGGTCCCTATACAGCCTGGTCATCGTCTGAGTGGAAGTAGATGGGTGTTTAAGATCAAGTATATTTTGGATGGAACCATCGAGCCTTACAAAGCTTGCCTTATTGCCAAGGGTTTCACTCAATGTGAAGGTATTGACTATAAAGACACGTTTGCTCCTGTTGTAAAGTTGATTACTGTGCGATGTTTGTTATCTGTTGCTGCTGTCCATAATTAGCCCTTTGCATCAGATGGATGTTCAGAATTCCTTCCTTCACGGTGAGCTCTTTGAAGAGGTTTATATGCTGGCACCTCCTGGTTATCATCGACAGGGGGAAAAACATGGTTTGTCGACTTCATAAATTATTATATGGGCTCAAACATACCATATCATTCATGAATTTGGTTTCCAGCAGTCACGAGCAAATTATTCCTTGTTTACTCATGTCCGTGGAAATTCAAGTACTGTGATATTGCTTTATGTTGATGATATGATCATTACAGGCAATGATGAGGATACAATTGATACTCTCAAGAAGTTATTTAATGGTCATTTTCAATTAAAGACCTTTGGACAATGAGGTATTTTCTGGGTATTGAAGTTGCACATTCTAAAGACGGTATTTCAATTTGTCAACGCAAATATACACTGGATATATTTGAGGAAGCTGGTCTACTTGGAGTCAAACTGGCCAAAGTCCCTATGGAACCTGACCCTGTATTGACATTAAAAGGAAGTGAGGCTCTCAAGAATCTTATTCAATATTGACAATTGGTTGGAAAAATGATTTATCTCACAATCACGAGGCCGGAAATCACATATGTAGTAAACACTCTCAGCCAATTCATGCAAGAACCCAAGCTTCATCACCTCAAAGCAGTTCATCACCTTCTTCAATACCTCAAGGAAGCTCCAGGACAAGGTTTGTTGTTCTCCTCACAAAATCAACTTGATTTGATTGGTTATTATGATGCGGATTGGACAAGATGTCCAGTTACACGCCGATTGGTTTCGGGTTATTGCATTTTTCTTGGGAAATTGCTTGTCTCATGGAAGAGTAAAAAGCAAATAGCCGTTTCAAGATCATCCGTCGAGGTTGAATATCGATCTACGGCAACCACAAGTTGTGAACTTACTTGGTTGAGATACTTGTTAAAGGATTTGTGTGTTCCTCATTCCATACCAGCAAGGTTGTTTTGCGACAATCAAGCCGCGTTACATGTTGCGACAAACCCAGTATATCATGAGCGAACCAAACATATTGAAATTAATTGTCACATGGTTCGGGAGAAAATTCAAAAAGGAGAAGTCAAGACTGTTTTTGTGCCTACAAGAAACCAAATTGTTGATTTGTTTATAAAGCCATTGAGAGCACCTCCATTCTACTCACATCTTAGCAAGTTGGGTGTAGTAGATATTCACACTCCAACTTGAGGGGGAGTATTAAAAGAAATAAACAACTCATTGATTCACTTAATTTCTTGATATCATTTGATTCTTTATGTAATCTGTTAGTAATTGTGGTAATTGGAAATCTTACATTCCTAAAATAGTTATCTGCCACTTGTTTATAGTGGGAACTTGTTGCACAATTGAATCAATTCAATCGAATACACAATCATATCATATTTTCTCACTGGGTGATTTCAAATGATGGAGAGGTATATATGGCACTCCTGAATCATGGTTAATTAATTAATAGAACCATAGTTAAGAAAACTCCGGTTGAGTTCATAATTTTTTTTAGAGAATTAAATTATTGATCGGATCTGTTTATCTTATAGTTTTTTCAGTACTTCATCAGTTCATCATTCATCAAGAGAAGCGCACGCCTGCTAAATTAATGATCTAAAACTACATTAACAATTAGTAATTAGTAATTTTGTGTCTCTACTAGCTCTCTACTCCAATAATTTTTCTCTACTTAAAATAGTTTTATGTCGATCGAGCGAAGAGAATGAGTTCATACCTAATACTATGATCTCCTCCTCATCTGGCTCAGGGAAGGGAAATGTGGTTCCGACGGCGGGCAAGATGACAATGGCACCATGAACAGAAGCTCGTGTCCAATCGATCACTGTGCGCATGCCACCATAAGGTTCCTTCTTCTTCCGACAATATGACTTCGTAGCTAGGTGAAATTTGTGCCGGGAGGAATTGGACATTGCGTAATGAACTCAGGTCCGTCTGACCATGGATTTCTCGGTTGCTTTACCCCATGCCTGTAGCATAATATATATAACCTAGCTTATAGTATCTTACTACTGTATATGAGAGAGAGAGAGAGAGAGTATACCAGCGGATTGTGAAACCATAGTAACCCTAGTTATGAACATTGACATAAACGGTATCTCCTTTGCGAGCTCGTATCTCGGGTCCTGGAAAACTGTCATTGACAACTAACATGCTCTTTGTTTCACACAGCCTGGTAAAGTTCTTCTCCCTGACCTGATTCCATTGTTAAAACACCAAGCTAGCTAGTGATGAAGAGGACCATGCATATATGTAAAATCCAACATGAATATGCATGGGATCGGAGACTAATTATTTTTGAAGTCAGTGGCATGGCCAGAAGGAACTTACAACAAAATCATAGTGATGCACGTCTCCTTGAACCACCAAGAACGAGGCAGTAAGAAACAGAAATCCGAGATGATTTGTGAATGGAGAGTTCTTCGGGGATGTCATTTTCTCACTCACTCCTACCTTCAGCAAGGCTTACTCGATCTTCTTACTAGCCCGTACTCTAGCTATATATAAACTAAATTATCTATGTAAGTAAATTGACGTGATACGCGTCCTTTGTTAAGATATTAGATCTGAAAGATGACGTGCCGTCTAATCAATCTGATGCTAATATTTATGCACGAGGAAACAATTATTTAATAGGAAATTATCTGAGATGATATTTGAATTTTGCCTCCATTATTTATTCGGATGAGTTCAAAAAGTTAATGTACTAACTCGAATCAAATGTAAAATAAAGGTAGCGAGTGTATAATGCATGGGTCCAAAATTTCAGATTGATTTTTTTGAGCATCTCCATCTGTTGTTTGATCAACAGCTCAAGTAAATGAAATTTTTTGTTCAAGTAAATTAGATATCTCTTTTACTCAAGAAAATTTAATTTTGGGCACATTTATTCACAAAATTTTTGAACAAATTAATTTTGTCATGTTGTTAAATGTTAAAAAATTATTTATCGGATACATTTACAACCAATAATAATGTGACACGTGTCATTATAGACTTAATAATTATACAAGATTTTCGATAAAAATTTATTAAGAGTGTGTTTAATTTTCGTATATGTTTTAATTTAAGGTGTAACAAATATGATTTTCAATTTCATCTTAATAAATAAATTATATTTTTATTTCTTGAAATTTAAATTACATAATGACGAGTTAAATCCAGATTTATTCTTAGTACAATACTATAATTACTATGGAAAGAGCACGCGACTTAGGTGATAACAATTTGAATATGTTTCATCGGTAGCTTGATCCTGACTAGGTTCTCCTTCATTAAGGATTGCTAGTTTCCTCTTGGTGAAATACATTTTCGAGATTGGGATCATAGCCTCCAAATCCTTTGTCATGATCCTTGTGTCCTCCTCTTGTTTCTTTAATCGTAAATCTTCTTCCACCCTTGCTTCCTTCTGCTTTTGAATTTCTATATACTCTTTGTAATAATTAAACTCACTTTTATTATGCATCTTCCTCGCGGTATGCTACGATGTTTGATCACTTGCAATGATATGCAAAACCTCAACTTGTTGCTCAATAAGAGTCTTACCTTGTTTCTTTTGCCGCCTTGCTTCCAATTGGTCTAGCCGGACTCGAGGGAGCGGGCGCGTTGCTTTGAGGTGTCTCATTCATTTCTTCGTCACCCAAATTGATGGTTGTAGATGATTCGGTTGGGGAAGGAGTTGCTTGGTAACTTGTATATGGTGATGGAGTAGTAGGTAGCACCGCGACGAAAAATGGATGGTCCTTAACCGCTTCATAACATGTAAAGTGTGTAAACGGTTTCTTCTTGGCCGCATAATAAAAGGATTGAGCTTGCTTGACCTAATAAAAATAAACAATACAAAATGTTTAAACAAATTAGATGTATAAATTACATAATTTAATTCATTTAATCAAATTAGATTTATATCATATATTGATAAAAGAATATAAACTTACTTCATCCAATAGCGAAGTGCCGCTAGTTATACGCATCTGTGCTGCGTGCAAACATTCACCCCATTTTTGCAAGAGTAGCTTCAACTTGTTGTAATGAGACACAAGCACGATTCGGGTCCTTGGCTCATTTGGAGGAGTCTCACCTTGTGTTGGCTCCCAATTTTGCTCATAATCGGCATGAATTGTCTCCCACAATTTATCCCTCTTTTGTTTGTTGCCGTCGTATTCATCAATGCTATGACGTACGAAAGAGATGTACATTTGTAAATCTTCATAAGGAAGCCAATGTGTGTCCATTTTTGGGGAAAAAAATGCTCAAAGAAATGAGAGGAGAGATGTGAAATTTATTGTGCACAAATTAGTGTGAGTTGTGAATGAAATTAAGTAGTATTTATAGAAAAATTATAAGAAGTGTTCTGAAATTTTTGGGATTTTTTTACAATTTTTTTGAGCTTTTTCCGTTTATTTTCGTTGAAAAACAAAAAATAGTCGTTTTGATAAATTATGGGCTGTTGGATCATATTTCAGATTCAAAGTTAAAGGCCCAGATCAACTGGACCATTGCATTTAAAATTTTTACCCGACCCCGACAGGTGTCAGCAACCCATTCACGCGTCATTTTTTTTTACTTTTGACTAGCGTAACAGAAAGAAAAAATGAAACGCACTTGACGTCACTGACGTGTCGTAGGCTCTACCAAGCGCTCGAGCAGTCGGCTGAGCATTTTTTACTCCACCGATCGACGGAGCAAAACGTTAACGAGCAGTCGTCGCTCGTTTCCTTCTCGGTGCGTCGCCGATTCGAACAAGACCTCGCCGATGCGGACCTCATTCATTCTTGCTGGCTCTTACAATCTCAATTTATAATACCTTTAATATTAATATTTTCTCATGTTCTTAGAACCAAATTAAATTATTAGGCAGCACTAGCTTCTCGTGTTGGTACGTTCCGTTTAATTTAAAAAACATGCATGATCCTTACCAAGAAATTAAGGTTTGAAAGTTTGTTCACTTGTAGAATTTTTCGACTTCCAGGGTATCCAATAATCGAGAAGATCGATCAGTGTGATTGGCCTATTTAAAACTTCGAATTCATAATCAAATTAAGATTTGTTTGGAATCGTGGGATACGGTCCGATCTGCCAGTGAAAGATCGATCGATCGATTTGATCCTCAGGTGATAGAATGGTGGATGTGTTAAAAGTGTTATATTTTATTTATTAATAAATGATTTTGAATATGTATTATAATATGTTATAATCAATATCATCATAAATTAGGGATCGAGAGAATACCTACTTCTACTATATTTAGGATAATGCATAACACTCCTGAGATACTAAGAATATTATTTTTTTAAACGCTCCCCTTTGTGTCGCGATCCTAATAGATAATGCATAACATGTTGTCTCACTAAAAACCTAGCTTGTCAAGCAAACAAAAAAATTTCTTGGGTAAAAGTAAAAGCTTGGTCTAAGGGAAAATGAGTACAACGCATTAACTACAAAAACGACCACATGTGATGTAAACTCCTTTTAATGTTTACGAAATGAACTCCCCCTAATCAGTAATTCAATTTTGAAGTTTAGACAATCTTCGCACACCAATACGTTTCACATGTTTTGTAAATGTAGATTTTGGCAATGGCTTGGTAAACAAGTCTGCAGCATTATCAACTTAACATACTTGATTCACATGAATGTTCAATAGTTGTTGTTGCTGAATGAAGAAAAACTTCGACAATATATGCTTGGTATGATCACCTTTGATGCATCCCAACTTTATTTGTTCAATGCAAGCTGCATTGTCCTCAAAGATACAAGTTGATGTTGTAGTAATTGATGATAATCCACTAGATCCTTGAATATGATGTATGATTGACCCAAGTCAAACACACTCCTTAACCGCTTCATGCAAATCAATAATCTCATAATGATTCGAGAAAGTAGCAACAAGAGTTTGCTTAGTTTATCTCCATGAAATTGTCGTGTTCCCTATGGTGAATACATAACCAATCTAGAAACGTCCTTTGTGTGGGTCAGAGAGATGCCCAACATCAACAAATTCAACAAAGATATCACAATATATCTCTGCGTAAGAGACCGCACTGAATTGAGGGACAATGCTTGTAGCCGAGTCACTGTTCGAAGGGTCGAACATTTCACTTGACAAGTCGAGTGAATGGTTCTGATCGATCCAGAGAGCAACCTTCGACGAGTCAAAATTCCTAAAGTCAAAATGGTGCGATTGAATCATCTTTTTTTTTAGGAATTTCAAGCTTCTGTCTGTATTTTTTGTAGGGAAAGAACAAACTCAGGTATATGGAACCCTTCAAGTACTTGAAGATGTATTTTACACTATTCAAATGACGTTGTATAGGCATAGAACTAAACCGAGCTAACAAGTTTACAGAGAATGTAATGTATGTTTTTGCGCATTGAGCTAAATGCAACAAAGCTTCAATAACACCAATGTATAATACATCAGATCCTCAGCTTCCAATAATTCACCATCATCATCTTTCAGATAGTACGGATCTTTATTGAATTTCAAACACGTACAACCATTGATGTAATAACCTGAATTTTTTATTATTAATTTATTTGAATAAGTTTCAATTATCTTGAATATCGAGGTATATTTTTTTGTTCGGGGGAGTTAAATAGTAGTTCGAGTAGTTATAGAGAAATGTTAGACTAAATAAATTTAGGGAAAAATAATAATTATTATAATTAGGATGTGGCCCAATTGATCAATTGCATTAATTGAACTAGACTCGATCATCTCTCACGTGAGCCCACCCAAAGAAGTGTTATAAAATATGTATTATAAGTATGGATCAAGCTATGAATCACAGTAATTATTACTATAACGTAATTTAATGAAACTAAATAGCAGAGAATTAAATTCGAATTGAATGCTTCGGATGAAGTATGAGATCAAAACAGAGAAAACAATTTGAATTCACTAACTTGTTTCTTGAGAGATGCTCGCTTAACGCAATGTCCTAAGACAGAAATTCGTCCCTGCACTTCTGCTTGTGGAATCGTCTTGACGTCTATCTCCCAGGATACAACTCTCAAATTCAAGGTATTGCAGATTCCCTTGAATTCTATCTCGAACTTCAATATGTGTTTTTCTCTTGATAGTAAGGAAGATGTATTTCGAATTTTTCAGTGGTTTGATGCTGATCCTTCAAGCTTCTTTTATAGACGAATGACGCATGTTTGGAGTTTTGAACAAAAGGTCGTCTTTGTTTCGTTTCGGCAGAACGTCGTCTTTGTTCGATGAACAATTACGTGATCAGTATTCAAAACTTTTACCGATTTTAACTAAGTCCTCAGAGCCCAAGAACCCCAAGGCCCAAGGCCCAATCTTTGATTATAAAATAATCTTCATAGCCCACTAGGAGCCCAAGGAAATTTTCCATGAAGCCCATAGAAATTCTCTCACCTAAGCCCACTTCCATTTAATACCTAACATGAAGTATCCCTTATTAAGGGTAGGAGTCCTTATACATCTTCCATGTGGGACTTTCCAACAATACCCCACATTTTCTATTCAAACTCCAATAATACCCCACATTTGAATAGAAAATAAGAGTTTTATATTCAAGAGAAAATGAAATAATCGATACGTGTCCGGAGAGGTGTCTTTTGGACTTGAACCATCCGTAGTGAGCACTTATCGGATTTACTATATAAGGTAGTGAACTTAAGTCTTGAACTATTTGCTTTGAGTAGTAAACCGAGACAACAAGTGTCACAGATATCGAATATAACACATTTCTATTCATTCGTTTGTGTCCATTTTGGTCCTGGACAATTCCCGGCTTCATGAGAGCGCTAGAGAGTATAGCCATATAACTCTCATAGATGCGACCCACATCACTCTCATATAGGTGATACCAATTTTGAGAATATCCTGCTATATTCCTCTTTAGTAAGATATTAGTATCATTAAGAATAATATTCACCCTAGACAACTTACAGGAAAACACACTTCGTTCATCATAGGAATGAGCATGTGTGTGTGTTTGCTACCTTGAGTCTTCCTTAACCAGTTTGCCTATTGAACCTAGACCATGGGATCTCCAATCAGCTAGCTTAGGTTTCCGCCAAGTTATGACTCATTGAATTGGCTTTAAACCCATTCCCCTCGATGTATATATGACTTGCTCCTTAGATAGCCCTTTAGTCAAAGGGTCGGCTATGTTCTCCTTTGACTTCACATAATCAATAGATATAATACCATTTTTGAGCAAGTCTTTAATCGTTTCGTGCCTTCTTCGAATATGCCTGGACTTGCCATTATAGATTTTATTTTTCGCTCTTGTGAGTGCGGCCATGCTATCACAATGAATACAAATAGCAGTTACAGGTTTAGGCCACGAAGGAATATCTTCCAAGAAATTTCGAAGCCATTCTGCTTCTTCAGCAGCTTTATCTAAGGCAACGAATTCTGCTTCCATGGTTGATCGTGTTGTCACTGTTTGTTTGGTTGATTTCCATGATACGGCAGCTCCGCCAAGTGTAAATACATATCCACTTGTAGATTTACTGTCTGTGTTCATTGAAATCCAATTTGCATCACAATATCCTTCCAATACTGGAGGATATCTCGTGTAGTGCAAGCCATACTCCATTGTATGCTTTAAGTATTTGAATACTCTAACTAAAGCATTCCAATGTTCTTTTCCAGGATTGCTTGAGTACATGCTCAGTCGGCTTATTGTATAAGCCAAGTCAGGTCTTGTACAATTCATGATGTACATCAAACCTCCTAATATTTGAGTATATTTTAATTGTGACACACTCTCACCTTTATTCTTCATAAGGTGGATATTCGGATCAAATGGAGTTACAACTGGTTTACAGTCATAATGTCCAAATTTCCGCAACACTTTTTCGATATAATGGGATTGAGTAAGTACATAACCAAGGTCATTTCGTAAAATTCATACTCCAAGGATGACATCTGCTATTCCTATGTCTTTCATATCAAAGGAAGAGTTCAACATCTTCTTTGTAGAGTTAATCACATCCTTGTTTGTTCCCATTATCAACATATCGTCCACATACAAGCAAATGATAACAAACGCATCTTTGAATTGTTTGATATATACACATTTATCACATCCATTAATTTTATATCCATGTGATAACATAGTATGATCAAAATTTTCGTGCCATTGTTTTGGTGCTTGTTTAAGCTCATACAAAGACTTAACTAACTTGCAAACCTTGTGTTCTTGCCCTTTTAAAATGAAACCTTCGGGTTGATCCATATATATTTCTTCATCTAATTCACCATTTAAAAAGGCTGTTTTTACATCCATTTGGTGTATTTCCAAATTGTAGACAGCAGCTATTGCTATTAACGTTCTTATAGACGCTATTCGAGTTACTGGTGAATAGGTGTCAAAATAATCAAGCCCTTCCTTTTGACGATACCCTTTTGCTACCAAACGAGCCTTATATTTATCTATGGTATCATCCGGTCTCATTTTCCTTTTGAAAATCCACTTATGTCCAATTGGTTTATTTTCAGGAGGCAAATCAACCAATTCCCATGTATTGTTCTGCATAATGGATTCAATTTCACTTCGAATAGCCTCCTTCCAATAAGGTGCTTCAGAAGATTCCATAGCAGTTTTATAGGTTTGAGGTTCTTCTTCTGTTACAAAGGCCAAATAGTCAGGTCCAAAGTCTTTAGGGACTCTCATTCTTTTGCTTCTCCTTGGTTCAGTGTCTTCTTCCTCCTGAACTCGAGATGAGGATGTTTGATCTATATTACTAACATCACGTACTCTTTTGTTGGTGATGATATTTTTTTCTCTATAAGGAAATATATTCTCGAAGAATTCAGCCTCATCGCTTTCCATATAAGTGTTCACATGAATGTCACTGATTTCTGATTTAAAAACCAAAAATTTATATGCTGCACTATTATCAGCATAGCCAATAAATACACAATCTATTGTTTTTGGTTCAAGTTTAACTCTTTTTGATTATAAATCTATTGATTATAAAATAATCTTCATAGCCCACTAGGAGCCTTATAGTCCACTAGGAGCCTTATAGTCCACTAGGAGCCCAAGAAAATTTTCCATGAAGCCCATAGAAATTTCCTCACCCAAGTCCACTTTCATTTAATACTTAATATGGGGTATCCCTTATTAAGGGTAGAAATCCTTATACATCTTTCATGACAAAGTTCCAACAAGAAGAACAAGAAATTAGGGAAAAACCTAATCCTTAGTTAAGGTGAGCTCGGTCTCACTTGGAAATCATGGGCAACAGAAAGAAACAAAAAGGAGAGAGAGGTTGATATATTGGAGGCGAAGTAGGCACAGAGAGAGAGAGAGAGAGGCAAAGAAGAGAAAAGAAACAGACGAAGAAGAGAGAAAAGAGAGGGAAAAAAAAAGTTAAACAGAACGAGAGATTTAGAGTAGTGGTGGATTGGTGGCGGCGCAGGTTCGAAGAGAGACGGAGAGTTAAGCGATAGGCTGCGCGTGGTGAGAGTATGACGGGGCCGTGGCCGTGGCCGTGGCCGTGAGGATCGGAGCGAGGCAGCTGACCCAGATGGTTGTGAGCGGCTGTAGGCAGCCTAACACGACATCGTTTATGTTCGGTGGATTCTTGTCTGGAAGGTAAAAAATAAATTTAATTGATGTGTTTTATTTTGGGTGATTTGTCTAGGCCGTGAGGTTGGGTTATGGATAGTAAATTGTGGTTTGGTTGATGATAATTGACGGGAATTGATTCGTTGTTAGGCTTGCTTTGATTTACGTACGTGACAGTAGAGTGGAGGAAGGTGAATGTTGGGGGTTGCGCTGTGCAAGAATTGATAGTATTGTTAATTATGTTTGACTGGAAATGGGTACTGGCTGATATTAATAGAGTCTAAGATCAATTGATTAATAGGTGCGATAGTGTTAGTCTTGGTAATTCGCAGTAGATGTTTGGATTTCACAGTAGGATTTTGGGTAGGTGATGATTCTTGGAGATTTGGGTTAACTCGTTATGCTGTAGATAATTAGGCGATTTGAATGTTGTGGTTAAGTAAGAATTAGGTGATTGATGAGACGAGTTTTTGTTGCATTTTCTGTATTTGTCTATTTGGTGTGTGCGAGAAGAGACAACATGATTTGAGGTAAGAGCATCCTCACCCATTTTATGGAGAGGAAGTCCTATTTAGAGGAATTCCTCAAAATAGGAAGTCATATTCCTGTTTTTCGTGCAGCGGTGCTAAAAATAGGACTTCCTATTACTATTCATTATTATTTAAAATTTTTATTTTTTATTTTCGGGTAATATTTTTCAACCAATTTCCAAGTAATAGGAAGTCCTATTTAGACGCTCGTTAATATGCTTTGAATCAATTTTGTATGCCGGTAGCATACGGTGGTCTCGCTGTGCTTTAAAATACGTGTTTATTATGATTCTTTATTTCGTCGCGATTCAAAAATGACATTTTTTTAAGTTATGATTTTTGACTCATTTTCTTCACGAAAGTTATAGAGGACATTAATATGAACTTGTCCGTATTTTTATTGAATTTTTCGGAAGTCCGAGCTATTTATTATGATTTTTTAAAGTTTTAGAGTAAATAATTTATTTAAAATAGTTTTAGGAGCTGACACGTGTCAGCCTGTGATTGGCTGGTAAGTTCCGGTAAAAAAAATAATTACTTTTTAACTGGCGCGTGTAATACACGTGCCAGATTCAAAAAAAATCTTTCCCGCCTGACGTCACCCACGAGCGTGGGCTCCGCCAGGGGGACTTCCTCTCCGGCGTGCTCTTCTAGCTCGTCCTCGAGGTCGCCGTGCGGTCAACGGTTCGCATCCTCACCGGTGCACGTCGCAAGAAAGCCTCACGTCCTATTTTCCGGCGGGGGCCACCATTTTTGGAGGACGTCCTCTCGGAGGACGCTGCCGCTGTAGATGCTCTAAGTAATCTCACTGTGTTTATGTTGTGAATGAAGTTCACTTGGTTTATTTGCTAGAACATGTGTTTTTGTTGTGGAAAAGAATAGTCATCGAAAAAAAAATTAAAGTTTTTGTATTTAAAATTATGAACTCGATCGTCTATAGTTCATAGGTAAGTTAAAACTGTTTTGTTTTAAGATGACATACTTATAATTGGTAAATGATTTGGTATGATGTCTAAAATGCGATGGGTCTTATGTTTCTATTTTTTGATGTCTTTGTGTGATTGATTTGAGGTGTGTCGCTAGTAATTGTAATGTCTAGAGTCGGTTGAGGTGTTGACATTCGTGTCCGTGATGTGAGGTTACGAGTGTAATTTTGAGGTGTTGTCAAGAGTCATTGATGTATTGTTACTTGTATCTATGATGTGAGGTTACAAGTGTAGTCTTGAGTTGTTTGTCATTTATGTTCCGTGATGTGAGGTCATGCGTGTCGTCAATTGAGGTGTTTTCACTTGTTTTCGTGTTGTGAGGATATATGTGTCGTTTTTGAGATGGTTGTCACTCATGTTCTGGGCGGTGAAGTCATGAGTGTCGATTACTTGTGTCCGAGCTGTGAGGTCACAAGTGATGGTGGTTATAAAGTCGGGAGATCCGATCAATTAGAGTTCTAGTCTGTCTGCCACATAAACGATGTTGTTGTTTAAAAGGAGTCTTGAACACATTCGTCTTTTATGGTCCTTGAGTGTGTAGTTCAATTTTCTTGTTGTATTCGTCATGCGTTCTAATGTTTTGTAGTTGTGTTGTGATCTGTGAGAGAAAGAAAGATGTTATACTTCTTTCTGTTTGGAATTTATGTAAGAGTTATGAGTTGAGATGCTATGTGATATTGATTTTAGAGAGCTATTTTGTCTAATGAAATTTTCTGAACTAAATTTTCATACAGGAGATTAACTTAAACTTGAAATTGTGGTTTTCTGATGTCTCAAAATGAAATTTGAATTTAATTTGGATTATATTCTCATATGGAATTGCAAAAGCTTACCAAGTTTGTTATTTTCAACCCGGTGCATTATTCAATGGTGTAAGAATTACTCTTGCAGGTTAGTTGCAACTCCTGCTGAGTAGAAGCTTCTTAGTATTGTTGTGGTGGTGATTTGTTATAGATTTTGTATTTGTTTATTTTGCTTCCGATGTGTAATGTATTTGTTGACATATGGAGTTGAATTTGTAAACATATAGATTGTAATATATGATTCAAATATTTGAGTCTTTATTCACATTAGTTGGTTTCGAGTTGTAGAGAAAAAAAAAGAATCCAGATATTTAGAGTGAGTTTCACGTTCTGAGTTTGGTTTATTAATGATAATTTCTAGACCAAAATTTGGGGCATGACAATTAATGTGCTAAGAGGGTGTGTTTTGTCTATTTTAAATCGCCTAAAACATCTTTTGGACATAAGCAAACTGGTGAATAAGTATTCCACCAACTCGATGTTAAATTTCAAACCAAGACAAAATTGAGTCCTACAAAGGTTTTTCATCTCAAACTCGGATTTCAAGTAGTCAACCGTCACATTCATTTCATCAAGAGATCTAATGGTATCCATATCATCAACATAGACCGTTACAATGACAAATCCTGAATTTGTTCTCTTAATAAACACTCGTGGGTATAAATCATTGTTCTTGCATCTTTTCCCAATCAAGTAGTCACTTAGACGTGTGTACCACATCCTACCGGATTGTTTCAATCCATATAGTGAATGTTTCAATCTAATCACATGAGCATTTCGTTGTGTAGAGTTACTTGAATTAGGTATGACCACGCCTTCCAGCATTTTCATGTATATCTCTAAATCAAGATTTTCATAGAGATATGTTATTACCACATTCATCAGCTGCATGTTCAGTTTTTCGGACACTACCAAACTGACAAGGTAGCGGAAAGTAATGATGTCCATAACCGGAGAGTATGTCTCATCATAATCAATGTCAGGGGGTTGAGAGAATCCTTGCACCACAAGTCTAGTTTTATACCGCATGACTTCATTTTTCTTATTACGCTTTCGAACAAAGACCCATTTATGTCCAACCGGTTTCACATTTGATGGGCATAACACTACCAGACGAAAAAACTGTCTTTTGTTCAAAGAGTCTAGTTTAGCATGTATTGCTTCTTTCCATTTCGGCTGATCTGCTCTTCGCTGACATTCAGTAACCGAGCGAGGTTCCACTTCATCGTCATCAATAATCTCCTGAGCGACGGAATAAGTAAGCATCATCAACTATCTTGGATGATCTATCCATAACAATGCGCGCATAATTATTAATTAGTGAGATTTCACTATTCTCTGACAACACGTATGGATCTAAGCCATCATCCGGAGAAGCCATTTGTGATTCTAGGACATAACTGTACTCAAGAACAATCTCATATGAATAATTCACAACGTTGATGATGAAATGATCATTTTGTGCCTGGATGGCTTGTCTTTTTGCAGACAACTCATATGTGGATTTTCCTTGTCTCCCCCTCTTCCTGGTGGGAGATGAGGTCGACGCTACTCCATCTACATGGGCAAGAGGCACCTTAGTCTACTCTGAAGTTGCATTATATCGCCCATTCTTTGAGACTTCCAACCTTGCAAGAACATTTGCAGCAGGAATGTCTGATCTCGTCACTTTGGCAATATCAGTAAAGGAGTTAGGCATCGAGTCTACTACCTTCTGAATGTCAAGGATTCGTCGCACTTTAATCTCACTCTAAGATATGCGTGGATCTCCTTGAAACATAGTGGGAGGAGTTTTCCACGTCAATTCCTGACGTTCAACCAGAATGGAGGCATTCTTATCTTCCCCTAACATCGCGAAGTATGTTTCTTCAAAATGACAATATGCAAATCTTGTAGTAAAGAAATTTCCTGTTGAAGGTTCTAAGTAACGGAAAATCATTAGAGATTCATAACTAACATATATGCCTAATCGATATTGAGGACCCATTTTAGTGCGATGTGGGTTGTGGAAACGCAATTGGCACATACATTACACAACCAAATATGCGTAACTGTGTAATATCAAGCTCATATCCAGTTATCAACTGGTATGCACTGAATGGTTGACATGCTACAGGTCTCAAGAAAAGAAGCATTGTTGCATGTAATACTGCATATCCCCAAGCAGATACTAATAAATTAGTATGCATAACCATTGCTCTGGCCACAAGCTGTAACCGCTTGATTTGTATCTCTGCTAAACCGCTTTATGAATTAACACGAGGGACAGGATGTTCAACTTTAATCTCAATCGACATACAGTAGTCATCAAAAGTCTTTGATGTGAATTCTCTTGATTATTCAATATAATTAACCTGATTAGGTTGTCCGGGTGGTGAGTCTGAAGTTTTATAATTTGTGCTAGGAGTTTTGCAAATACAGTATTCCTTGTGGATAGCAAAGCAACGTATGACCATCGAGTTGATGCATCTACCAAAACCATAAAATATTTAAATGGTTCACATTCCGATTTGATAGGTCAACAAATATCTCTATGGATTCTTTGTAAGAATGGTATATTTTCAATGCTATCAACCGCAAAGGAAGACCTAGTTTGCAACTTTGCTGATGAACAACCTTTGCAAAATGAGCGAGGAGCATAATAAATTGTCATAAAGGAATCTTGTAAACCAACACTAGGTGTTGTAGTCGACTTAGTAGTCGTAACAAGATTAACAATGTTAATCTCAACAATTCCATCAAAACCAATGGGAATTGGTACATGCTTCTTTGCTCTGAAAAATATATGACCATGAGAGTTTTTCAATATTTTGATCATCATATCACGACCTGAATGTTCGAGTCGGTAATGCTAAAGCTGATAAGATTCCAACTACATTGGATTCAATAATTTGAATCGTAGTAAGATACAGACCCAATCCTGAGTATAGGCCCAATAGGCATAGGCCTAGAGCCCAAAAATTTGAGTGGCCCCATATTTTTTTTTATGTTGTATGAGAAAAAAAGGAAGTTGAATTGTTATAAAAGAGAATAGCCTCCAACAGACTAGTACGTAATCAAAAAAGATATTCAATCAAGCACCCCAATCAAATCCATCGATCATCAATCAATTCAGTTTCCTTAAAAAGATTTAGTTTCCTTAAGTTTTAAGAGTCAAGACGATAGAAAAAAAAACCATTAGCACCACTTCTGTTTGACTTCTCCACTACCCTCACATGTCACAACACTTCATGTCTAGGCCCTCCTTAGGCCTCATCTCAGTCATCTCAATCGATATCTCCTCATAGGCTTCTCATTCCTCAGGTATGTTTAAACTTAAATAGTTAGACATAAATATGTTATATATGTTCAAGTTTGTATATGATAATAATCAAAGTGTGTGTATATATATATATATATGAATCGAAGGATATTTACAAACATAGACTCCATTTTTTTCTCCGTCTAGGGCCCCCAAAAAGTCAAGGTCGACCATGGTAAGATATAAACCACGACGAATTATCGCTAAATTTTCCAAGACATACTTTCTACCACATTCTCAAAAGTTATGCATAAGAATTCTTTACCATTCTCCCAATGAGTGTCCAAGTGTAAACCGTTGGCTTTAATGTCCTTAAAAATTAGCAAGGTTCGGTTGGCCTTAGGCGCGTACAATGCATCAGTGACATGAATTTTTGTACCATGTGGTAGTAAAAATTGTGTTAAACTACGCCCTTGTATAACCAGCGTTGAACTAATCATGATTGTCATTGATGATGTATATGACACAAGATCAATAAACAATTGCCTATTCTGCAGTAGAATATGAGTAGTACCACTATCTGCTAGACATTTGATCTTGCCTTCAAACATCTACAAAAGAATTTGAATTAATTAGTCTTAAAGACTTGTCAAACACTTTAAGTAAAGATTTAAAGATTTACCAAAGGGTTGTGACCCTTAAAGAGTGTTGATATAACATGACCAAACCGATGTAAAACCACATCTTTATCATGTGCAGAAATGTCAAAAAAAAATTGAACCTTTTATTTTCGAGAAAACCTATATAAAAACACATCAGAAAAACACCAAATCTGAGTTCAACCTTCGACGGGTCGAGAATTGCATAATTGTGTCACATAAGCCATCATTCGACGGGTCGAGAAAAAAATTCATGGGTCAAAGGAAATCCTAAAACTATATCGAATTATCGATATCTTTTTACGGCGGGTCGAGGAAAAATTTTGACGGGTCAAAAAATGTGATATTTTGGAGATAGAAACTATCCTTCGACGGGTCAAAGGTGCAATCATGTACCCTGAGGACTATATTCGACGGGTCGAATGAAAACCAGATACAAATTTTGACGGGTCGAAAAATGTCAAAAACCGATCCCAACCACTATTTCTATGAAGAAGAGAAGGATTTAAAATGAATCTTTGTTGCTGACTCTCCACCTTGTTTTGAGATTCCACAACCACCTACTTCTTTCTCACACATCAAGTCAACATCAACATTGAAGGAAGAGTTTGGAATGCTACTTAGAAGAGTGATCGAGAAGAAGAGGAAGACATCAAGAAGGTGTCCATTTTGATCTAACATTAGAAAATTCATGGATCACTTTGATGTTTACCTCTATGACAAGTCTAAAAGCTATCTAGCTCCAAGTATTATAGTAGTACTACTCAAGAGGTATCCACCATAACAAGCGCGTGAAGTCACTGACCATGTTAACGTCGATAAACTTGAACCCGTGATGGCCGGATACCATTGGTATGTTAGAGGAATAAGTGTGAGGTTGGTAGAGTGTAGAACATAGTGGAATGGGCATGGAAGCCAAGAACTTGAAGAATGGCCAAATTTGACAATTTTCGACCAGTAGAAAAACCCACCCTGGAGCAGTTTGACCCGTCGAAGTAAATCCTCAACTCGTTGAATGAAACCTTTTGGATGGTGCCGAGCAACAAATTTGACCCGTCGAAGGATGTTCTCGACCCATCGAATGATTCCCCTGAACTAAGTTGACAATTATGAAGATTTGAAGACCAAGAGCTTGGGGCTTTGAGATATGGAGCATAAAGAAATACATTGAGGCCAAGACAAGTCTGAGAGCACCGTTTGAGGATCATGACCAAGCCTATGTAACTATGGATGGCGAGGCCAAACTTGGTCTTCGTTGGTTTACATGTTCTTGTGTATAAAGCACATAGCCGGTCTTCAAAGCATTTGCATTTCTTTCTCCCTAATCTCTTTACTTTTCTAGCATGACATGTGAATATGATTGAGAATGATGTTATGTTAGGATGCTTAAGTTTAACTCTCATCCCCAAGAGTAGACATCATTCAAGGGTTGTTAGCTTTGCAATGTCTTGATGGCTCACTCTTGTTCGATGAGGGAGCTACCTATTCATCATTAGTGTATTGTTTTGAGTCTTGAGTAGGTTGTGGTGATCTTGTATGATACATATGAGATGCTTGTTGCTATAAACTTAATGCTTTTCTAAGTTTTCGATCATTCCATGCTATGGTGTTTAATGTTCTAAGTGTGACGTCCCCTCATGTTATATGCTAGATTACAATGTAGTTTTCCTTTGAAATATGATTACCATCCATGCCCCCATTGTGGTTGATAAGACTCTAATAACTTCATTACTTCTTAGAGACTATATGACCCATTAAGTATGAATGCATGCTAGTTATTATGCCTAGGAGAACATGTGTTAGGAAAATAAAATGTGATTTGATAATGCATTTGCTATCTTGTGTACACTTGTGTTTATTATGTGGCTTGATGAAATTGAGGACAATTTTATTCTAAAGTGTGAGGTAGTAGGCTAAGTCGTATCACTCCCTATTCTAAAATCCATAAAAAAAAAAAAATTGAGAAAATGTAATGCAAAAATATGTGTGTTTTGGTGTGTTTGTGTCCTAATAATTGTTCTCGGTGATGAAATTGAATTTATGGCTAGTGAATTGCATAATTTTAAGCATCTGTGAAACAAAAATGAAAACAATGCATTTTTGATCGGTTGAAAAGCATATGTCCCTCAAAATATGTGCATGTGAGAAAAAGAATGATTCACATGTTTCAAGCTATCATTGCCTATGTGAGATTTTGAGCCAAATTGTGCATGTCTTGTTTATTTAATGCACCCATTCTTTCATGTGTGATATCAATTAGTTATGTGTGATCTAGAACTTGTTTTAAACCGTGCAAAGTATTTTTTTTCGAAACATGAGTAGTTTTCAAAAAACGATAGAGGCATTAGGAATACTACCATGGTCAAATAGTTTTTGAACCTATAATGCACATATTTTTAGTGAGCTTATTTGAGCTTTTTTTAATGTTTAACCTTTTCTTTCATGAATACCACAAATACCTACCTAGCTTAAACACTTATACAATCCCTAACTCGGCAAACTAGAAAGCGATGATGAAGTCCTATTAGGATGCAGTTGTAGTGTTGTACTTATTACAAAGAATGTCAAGAGATAAGTGTGAGGTGGAGGAGGAGGTCTTGGGTGGTCATTTGTTTATTGAGTTGTTGAGTAGTAAAAAAAAACATGAAAAAACAGTACCAGAGAAAAGAAAAGAAAAAAACTAGAAAATAGAAAAAGGATCACAAAAATAGTGTGTGTGTGTGTGTGTGTGTTGTACATAAAGAATAAGTGGTTTGATTTGAAAAAGGAAAATAGTAGCACCTAGGAGTAGTTTAAAAGTACTTCAACTTGTGAATTGCTTGCTAGGTTGCTTGGTCTTTGATTATCATATCCATTTCTTTTGATTAAACCCCCTTACTTAAAGCTCCATTACAACCTAAATAAAAGTTCTCTTGATTTGAAACTCTTATGTGTAGAATGGTTAGAGTAAGTAGTTGAAAAGTAATCCTATGGAAAATATGTGATCAATTTACTTTTTGAGTGCAAACACTTACCCTCTAAACACTTCAGTGCATTAAGTGATTTCTTGTGAGTTAGATGATTAGGAACATGTTATTTTGAATATATCTCAATGCACGCATTTGGTTTTACATGTAGCATGTTTGGCTTATTAGACATGCACTGATTCCATATTCTAATTGTGCTTAAGAAAAGTTCAATCCATTAGCCATGGTTCTTTGAGAGAAAATATTCATCATTCGGGACACTTACATGCTTTTGTGTTTAGTCTTGTAATTATTTTGTACTTTGAGTCTAGCTTAGTTTACTTTCTTTTCTTCTTTGTTTGCTTGGGGACAAGTAAAATCTAAGAGTGGGATAGTTTGTTAAGATCATAATTATGTGTTAATTATGTGTTTATGCAAGGAAAGTGGGAGTTGGCACGGAAACGCTATAAGAGATGGAAATTAATCACTTTTTGGAGAAGTCGAGCGCATTTCCGAAGTCTCTTATAAAAGATGGAGAAAAAACGGGAAAATGGCAAAAAGTCAACGCGGTCAATGGTCAACTCCGGCCGGTCAACGGTCAAACTTTGACAAGTCATCACCGGTCAATGGTAAGGGTCAAGTCAACTTGGGCCAAGCCCCAAGAGTCCAAGCCCACAAGGAATATATTTTGAGAGATGGATGCACATGCAAGTCACATAACTTAGGGTGAGTCGCACATTAGGACCACCTATAAGCCTAAAGTTTACGATCATGTCTAAGCATCTTATTTTAAATTTTAAACACCCAAAATATCTATATGGAACCTATAGGGTCGAACTCCCCTCTCTCCACACACATATTTCACCTCATTTCTCACTTCTACATAGTTTTAGTATATTTCCTTAGGTCTCAGCCTTTCCTTATTCCTTTAGTTCTCTCCTCTACCTCAAACACCTTCTCCATCACCACCAAACCAGCTCTAAGGTGGAGCTATCTTGCTTCCCTTAAGGTCCCTCTCCATTTTCTCCTCCTCTTCACTTGATTGTACATCATCCTTTATGTAATTAAGTTTTCCCTCTCTTATCTCACATCTACATCAAGTTGGATGCATTTTGGAGCCTAGAAGATGAAACTTGAAGACCAAAGATGACTTAGCTTGCTTGGGAGTTCTTGAGTTATCTTTACATCTCTCTATATCTTTTGGAAAGCCCTAGCCAATTTGATCTACATACAACTATCACTACGGGAGAAAGCGTCTTTTGCGATAACGCGATGTGTGTCGTAAAAGATAGGTTCGCGACACACATGTGTGTGTCGTAAAAGACCACGTCACAAAAGACAAAGTTTACTTGCAACACAGGTATGCATGTCGTAAAAGACATATAATGTGTGTCGTAAAAGACATTAAGTGCGTCGCAAAAGATGTCCATGTGCGCCGTAAAATATCTATTTAATGTGTCGCAAAAGACTAATTAGCATGTCGCAAAAGATGATTAAGTATGTTGTAAAAGACTTTTGAGCATGTCATAAAAGAGTAATTATCTTAGTTCACTAAACTAACTCTAACTTGGACATTCATCAATACAAGAAATTGTTACAAACATACATATCATTTCAAATTTATAGTGGTCTCAGCACTACAAAAGCTAATGTACTAATACTACAGGGGAAATAATTGACTCTGAGCTTCTCTAAGTTCTAATGTTGGGATGAAAGTGAATACATCAGTCCCTAGAACATGCCAACTGCAAAGAACTAAGGTCTCGGAGACGGGAGAAGTAATCATTGATAACTAGAAGGGCACGAGCATCTTGTCGTGTGGTCAAGATACGATTACGTTGTTGCAGAGTTTGTTGCCTCAATAGGTTAACCTCACAAGTAAAATAGTTTGAAAATTACTCTCATGACAAGAAAATGATTCATTGTTCACAAATGGAATGCACAATAGGAGTGAGATTAATGAGGACTATTACCTAGATAAGGAAGTCATGAAGTTTAGCAAGCTTGCCCATAGCAACTGCCATTTGGCCCATGTAGTCAGCAACACATGCAGGCCCAATAGAGCCATGATTAGATGAGGAGAGTGTGTCTACAAGAGATTGTTGCAAAGCTTCCATCCATCCCTTGTGATAACGCATCTATAATTTGTTGGGAAGATTACTGTATATTGCATATTCTCATCAACTGTTGATCTGTTAGAGGCTCGAGTTGGTTTTCAAGTATCTGATGCAATCAAAAATACACAATAAACAATCAATAGACCAACTCTAACTGTACTTGATAATGATTAATGGAAGAACTGGCCACCTTGAGAAGTTATGAGGAACGAAAGCCTCCTAGCCACATAAAACACATTTCAGCAAGTGTCTTTCACATGCCAGATAGCATGTGGAATACATCAGCCTTGGTAGCAACACTCTTCAACCTGAAAATCTCATCATAATGTGTCATAACACTATAGACATGAATTCGCAATCCATTATCAACCAATTGAGAATTCACAGCTGATCGCAGCTTATGTGTTAGTTATTGATGTTCATCAAGCCAGCGTGTATACTCAAAGTCCAATTTTAAAGCCCCTGCAATTAGTACAAAAACCATTTTATAGCAACATTAGATATCACCAATATTCTCAATTAGTTTTCTTCTCTAAAGAGCAATATCAATATCTTTGTGGGATGCGGGACACAAGGGTTTATAACAATATTAACGGTTTAACGGTTAACGACAATACCTTGTTTATAGCAGAATATACATTATTATAGTTACGTGAGACATTTGATAAGTATGTACATTCTATAAATACTAATTACAATGCACTTAATTAGACTTGGTTCTTCAGCTCCATCGATAAGCGAGAATTCTTGCCATTACTGAAACAAGAATGTAAGTGTGGAAATTTACTTATCACTTCCTACCATAGAGTGATGATGATCCCCTGAATGTCCAACAACACACCCTGCAATGAAATACATAACCAAGAATGAAAAGAGTACTAATTTAAACACTCTCTTCTGTTATGGCAAGCAACTACAAAGTCATGCACACCTACTGGTGTGCTTGCTGAAGTCTTGTTCAAGTTGTGAAAGCTTTAGTAGTTTGTGTTTTGGCTTCCGCACATATGCCTATCCAAATCGAAAAACTATAAATGATCCAAATATACTTTATTCATTATGCATTTACATTCAGGAAATAAGGTCTCAGATTTTAGTACGTAAGAAGGGTTGAGTTTTATTTCCTAACAGCAGCAGAAATAAAAAAGAATAAAAAGGTAAGTTTCTACAGGCCTAGAGAGAGATGACAGTAGAAGGGACAATGGGAGGCAAGTTGTTCTTAGGCTCAGCCATATTGAAGGTAATAACATTCATATCAAACCTAAATTATAGCTATACATGTGGAAATCTTCTTGACAGTTTGGGCAAAAATCTTCATATCTCAATGCACATTAACAAGCATATAGCTCAAACATAGCTAACATACTGGCTATGCATTAAATGTCACTAAACCTACAAAGTTAAATCATCGATACAAAAAGTGAATCAGCATGACATAACAAAGAGCGGCCTCATGAGCAGCATCATGAACCTCATGCTTTTCAATCCTGCACTCTGAATAACCACCAGAGTAGCACCAACAATGGACCTTGAGTAAGGCTTATTGGTGGGCCTATGCTTCTTCAGACTCTTAAGTAAAGTCCTACAGTAATATTACACATGCACACGCACACATCGAATCAAAAACTACTCATTCAATCACCAAATTAAATCAATCAAAACTAAAATCAAAGTCAAAATCAAATCATAATTGTTGGCCAAAGTAATTACATCTATCCTAAACCTCAGCAACAACAATTGCCTTCCAAAATAATATTCCAATTTTAACAAGTAGGCAACAAGCAAGTATCAGGACAATCAATGCTTAGGGCATCAGAGTATCTACATTTACAAACTACACAAGAATCTGATCCACCAACTCTACTAGTCATTGATTGTGTCATACCCGAAGCTACTCTAGCCAAATCATGAGCCACTTGTTTACATATTTTCCTAACATTCTTCCAAGATACCAGTTCAAAATCTTAATCAATATCATACGAACAATTATAACTATCCTAAACCCAGCAACAACAATTGTCTACCAAAATAACATTCCAATCTTATCAATCATCCCCAATTCAAGTTTTCTGAAATGGAAAAGACCCAATTGACGCACCTAAGCAATTCCGTCAAACTCAAACTTAAAGAAGTCAATTTCATCATAGAATTAAAAAATGATGATGAGGAAGAGAGATACGATTGTTAACCTAGACAATTCGATTAGCCCGATTGATTGGATCTCTTGTATTTCAAGCTCGGCCTTCGGCTTACCCAAGTGTGAGGCGGCGTGAGAAGAAGAGCAGAGCAGGGGGTGGCGCGGCAGACCGAGTTGATTTCACGGTGGTTTGAGGCCAAACTCGAGACGTGCGAGCCCGAACAGACGGAGACGCTGTATTCGAACCAACCGTGACGCGATCCCATGCGTGGCGATGAATGAAGCTTGTCGATAGCAAGCGAGCCAGCGGCGAGGCGTGAGGCAGCGGCAGGGCGATTGGTCGATCTCGGTTCACCACTACTATTGTTCTCAAGAGAGAGAAAGAGAGAGAGTAGTTTTGTAACTTTTAAGAGTCAAATGAGCAGAGTCAGGAGACCGAGAGAGAGGTGAAACCATTCTGATGGCAGTAGTGTAAATATTTAAAGATTGAGATGTTTAGCTTAAAATGTGATAATGTCTTTTGCGACATGCTAAAATAGTATGTCGTAAAAGATTTCGCAACATACATTTTAATGTGTGTCGTAAAAGACTAAATTTTCGAGTCTTTTACTACATACATTAAAAGTGTGTCGTAAATGAACAACATTTACGACGTACAAAAAAAATGTGTCGTAAAAGACAAAAATATGACTCTTTTACGACAAATATTATAAGTGTGTCGTAAAAGAATATTTTTTGCGACATACATGAAATGTGTATTGTAATTTGTGCGTCGCAAAAGATTGATTTTCCCGTAGTGTATGTTTTGAGTTATGAAATTGAATTTGGTTTAGTGTACTATATGTTGTAAATGGGTTTGATAGCTTGTGATGTGATTGTGGTATGTTTGCATGTTAAGCTTGATTCAATGTTTACATATTCATGTCTTTGCCATGACTAAGTGGAGATATGTTTAGGGAAGCTAAAAATGAACATAAGGGAACTAGTCACTCACCTAAGGAAGATAAGAATGTAAACATGATTTAGGTTGTATTTGAGAAGATGGGCTTAAAGTTTGGTTTTCATTGAGCTTGAGTATGGACCGAAGCCTTCTTGAAGTTCAAATGACCCAAGGAACTTCGGTCAAGCTTACATTGACTCGAATGAGGTTTGTAGCTAATCGTTACTTCTTCTAATTCATGTTCTAAGAGGTGTGAATTAGGAAAGTTCATTAGAAACTATTTCTTGTCCTCTAATAAGGACTTAGGAAGGAAAGTCATTCATATTCATCATAGGTGAACACATATTGAACTCATTAGACATGTGGTATGATTAAGATACGATTCGTAATTGAGTTGCATTCTAGTTTTGGTTTGCTTTATATTTGACATAGTGAACACTTCTAGTGCCCTAACGACCTAGGAGATTCGGTACAACCAATGGTGACACGAAATGATCACGAATTGGACAAGCACGTGTGAATCTGACTAAACCCATAACTTGAACATTGTTGGTACATTGAGTTGGCTAGTTGTGACATCTCTAGTCCAGGTTTAGGCATGGATATCACTGTCTAGTCTAGGTTTGGGCGTGTATATCAATATCTAGAGCTAAAAAAATGGAGAAGGGAGTTTGGTGAAAAATATTTTAAGCAGAACCATTTGGTTTCTGCTTGGCTAAAAAGGGTATTAATAGGAGCCTAACCCTAAAAGCTCATCATCGAAATAGAGCAACGATTATCATTTCAACGCATCCATTAAATAGGGAGGATGCGTTTGCACCGGTATACTAGCCCGCTTTAATCACCCTGCATCTTTTCCGAGAAAAGCAGTTGAATGCCATTTATTCTCGGATGGTTGAAATATGCATGATTCATGGAACCGAGAAAGGACGTGATTTTCGTTTGATTTCGTGTTAAGATTGAATTCAAAATGGTCCATTAGTGGGTTGGATTAATTAAATTAGTGGTATCATTAAGTTTGGTTACAAAATAAGGCTTGAACCTGAGGCTCATAATTTAAATAAACATTATATTAAGTTACAACTCACGCCTAAAAGCTAAATGTGACGGGGTTGAATTTCAACCTTGGCATGTTTATATTGGGCCCATGCTTTGGTTGACGACATTTCAAACTGGGACACCTCTTGTTCTGCGGCCTGGAGACTGCTCGGGCCGCGCTCTCTTGCAGCAGTATTACGGCGGCATCCCAAGCAGGCTTGAACTATTCCTGCATTCTTGTCACTTCAGATTGGAGTCTGGCGAGGTCGACCTCTTTCTCAGCTAGGGCGTTGTTTTGATCAGTGACCTTCTTAAAGAAAGCCTAATATCGTGATTGGTCTGTACAGTTTTTGCCCATTCTCGCTTGTGACTCTAGCGCCGGTGAAGTTGTTTATGCAACCAATCTTTCCATTCTTGCAACTTCTTGAGGTTTGCAAGACTCTCCGCAAAATGACGAAGAGTGGGAACAAGTTTGAAATTCCTACGGTTCTCCCATGAATATCTAGGCACATGCCAAGGTGTACGTACGTCAGATGCGTGTATCTCCTCTGCAACTAAGTTGTGAACACAACCTTCTCAATTGAAGGGTCCTCGCGCCTTGCTTCTTCCAACATAGCATTTTCATAATCTCTAGCAATCTGTTGACTTCCTCTGACCACTCCAATTCCAGCTTCGGTGCTGAAACACATGCATAGATGGTACAAAGACACTACTGTTTGGGCCCAAAATAAACACTCTTTATTTTAGGGTTTCTCAGTATTATGGTTGTGTCGATGCCTGCAGCCCGCACAATAGAGAGCTTTCCTAGAGAGGGAAAGAGTCTTGAATGATCTCGACTCGATGAATCTTAGATTGATTGAGAGAGTTAAGGATGCATGATTCTTGGCAATTAGAGTCATTAAGTGAGTTTGATAGCTAGAATTTTGTGTTAACTATAACAAGTAATTGTACGGTGCCTATATATAGAGAAAATCTTTGTATAATCGGGACCTCTTTCCTCGACACACATACACAATTTTCTCTCAGCAAATTCAACTTTCCTAGCGAGAGAAACCGACAATGATGAATCTAGAATTCGCACAAGATAGAACGTGAAGGATTCGACAATTCTATACTTTCAATCGACATAGGCGGACTACAGGTTTTCACCAGATAGGGCGTGGCAAATTCGGCAGTTTACACTTGTCAGACGACGACGATCAAAGGAGGTTTCACCAGATAGGGCGTGAAGATTCTGACGGTCAAAGAAGTCACAACCAGTGTTCTCAACACTCGCTAAGGAAATTGCTCTACTTTACACCGAATAGGGTGTGTGAAGTATCGATTCCCATGTCTCAGCAGAGACATACGAAAATTCAAGTCCTAAGTCACTTAGGCAAAAAAAAAAACTCATCGAGCGGGGTTGGTGCTCTCCTTGTTTTAATTGCTTCTTAGAAATCCAGTAACGGCGAACCAGCGTTCAACGTTCTGTTCCACGACAGTGACACGCCTAGCACACACACGCGCGAGAAAAGAGACAGTTTGTGACCTCTCAAGACCCTGAGAATTCTGCGACCAAACGAAGACTGCCCCAAATGTGCTCAATGTCTTTATTCCCATGATAATATCATATACCGATGGGGAATCCATCACCACAAAGCCCACCATGAATGTACGGAATCGGGGCCTATCACCGGCGGTGACATTGAGTCATCATCCCCAGTGGCTTATATTCTTCCCCTAAGTTTGATCGGACAGTGTGCGCATGTGACGAATATCAGTCTCGCTCAACCCCAATTGCTTCAGAGTGGAGAGGTAGAGAATGTCGTCGGAGAAGCCTGTGGTACAGAAGATCTTGTCGAGGCTAGTGTTTGCCACCATCATACTTACCACAAGTGCATCATTGTGTGGAACTTCGAGTCCCTTCAAGTTCTCATCCGAAAACAATATAGACATGATTCACTAGCTACGTACGTGCTTGCTTCTGGATTGGAATTGAAGAAAACTACTTCTCAATAAGAGTTGTATATATAGTCTCCGAGTCTGGTAGATCCCAAACATGCATTATAAGCAACTAAGGTCATGGATAATGGATTCTTCAGATAATAAGCATATAATAATTAGGAACGACGATATATACTACTGATGAGAACTATAACAGTGAGAAGAAGCAGTAGATTGTGTATAATAGGCATAGAAAAGTTGATCATGCACGAGCTTCATACCTTTTGGAACCGTTGAATCTGGAGCTCGCCTACTACGATCCAAGAAGAGATTTTGATTCTGAATTCTGTGAAACCCTAAGATGGATGTGCCGCACCTCTGTCAACTTTAGTGTTCTTATATAGGACTCGGGGAATTGAAGCCCTAAATACAACACCGTACGAGGAAGGAATCTGATTTTGAATACGAAACTAATTTGGGACTTAAATGCGGAGTGATTTAGATAATCATATGGTTTCCAGATATAGAGGAAAAATATATATTTAGGTTAGTTCTTAGGATTGGGCCAGCTCGGGTGGGTTGGGGTTCAAGGCCCATTGAATAGTGTTGCTGTCTTCTTGACAAACAATGAACCAAATGTAGTGTTTTGGCAGTATTATCACTATTAATAGTACCTAAATTCCTATTTTCATCAGGGATATCGTTGCTTTCATTTTATAATAACACGCTAAAACGCGATTCCAGCAAACACATGTACCAATGGAACCATGCACGTTGTAAATGTATAATGAAAAGAAAGAAAATCAGAGGGGTGTTTTGCACGATTGAGGAGGGAGGGAGGACCCAAATAGGACGAGATCGAGAGTATGCAAACACTAGGTATAAGCTAAATTTGGGTTTTGGAGCTATGCAATGAGACTATTGTGCACAAGTCAGTAAGGACAATTGGGCTATTTGGCCACCAAATTTTGACTCAAAAACACAATATTTACGACGCTAGTATACCCCACCTAGGATTTGACGTGGACCTTAAATGGACATGACCTTTCCCGGCTCTACGTATAATTCTAAGACAAGTGAAAATCTTTAGCACTTTGAACTTTGAAATTTTGTTACCTCAGAGTTTTGTTTAGGATCAGTACATAAATGGATATGTGACATTTAGGAGGCTACTTAATAGTTTATTTGAATATCTCATACCGATGTTCGAGTTGGTAAATGCGTAAAAAAATTTCTTGGTCTTAACTTATTTAATTTTTTTTTTAGGGAAACTACCTTTCGGAGGAGCCGGAAAGTAATTTTATTAATAAATACGACTAACGTCGTAATGTAGGGTATCTCGAATAGACTCTGGAGCGGAGGTGACACAATCATAATAACTGTCACAATCATGATCAATACTAAGTGTTGTACTATTACAATTCCTAGCACTACATTTGAAATCCAAGAAACTCAACAAAAGTAAGTCTACTTGCATTACATCAGAATATTGTGAGAGACAACAATTAATAGAGGTAACCATACCTATAAGCACTCAATTGTGGTATGTATGTTATCCCTACTGAGTCTCGTAATCAATGGCGGAGCCAGAATTCAATGTTAAGTGGGGCCAAAATTGTGCTCGTAAAACTAAAAATAATACTAATATTAAATTAAATAATTACAAAATATAAAATTGTGCTTGTAAAAGTATTAATTATTATATAGGTAAAAGTCTTCGTCGAAGTTATATACCATGAAAATATTTTTTAATAACATTCTCCATTGCAAAAAATAACGAATTCATATGTCTTTCACTAGTTATTACACTGATAACTCAGATACTGAATTTGAGAAACATGATTCTTTGATTAGAGAATTTACAAGTTTTTTGTTTCTTTTAAAATATATCTCCATACAAAAAGTAGGATTTTAATATAAAGAAGGGCGTTAGAGAAAACTAATCAACAAGTAAAATGTAAATTGGCTTAATGGCCTATTTATACGAAAAATAAAAATCTTTTTTAATTAGGTAAGATGGGTAATTTCTAATTGGTGTTGCCTTCCAAATCTAGCTACCATATATGGATTTATAATTATGTGTCAGTTGGCTACTGGCGGATGATAGTTAAACTTGAAAAACTCTAACATTAATAGATAATGGTTTAACTGGTTAATTGAAACTGACATAGTATACGTGTCTTCATGGCTTAATCGCAACAGACATAATATACTGCAAATACTGGGTTGTTTCTCTAAAATTCAGGGGGGGCATGGCCTGGGCTCGTCCCAGTGTAGCTCCGCTGCTGCTCGCAATCCACACGAGATGCAAACAAGCCTTAGACATTAAAATCAACAGTGAAATCCAATTACCACCATAGACAAAACTAGTTTTTGAAACAATTTAATTTTTTGTGTATGTTCGATTGAGAAATTATGATACATGTGAACCTTGCCGATAATATTTTTGTATAAGAAATTTGTCATGTATATTTTACAAGCAAATTATGAATAAATATGCTACGTATATTTTTTTAGTTTTTGAATAAATTTTGAATCAGATATTATAAAGTTGATTTAAAAATTATAAAGTTCATCAATTTTTGAATAAGATCTATTATACACATTTATTAACTAAATAAAATATGACACTTGTCTTTATGTTAGTCCACTTTCAACCACCAATATGTATTTTTAATCTGATAAGTAGTCCCCAAATATTTTGTCTGGACTAGTCAAATTGCTATATTTTGCCATTTTATGTCCCCCTTTGACTTGGCCTTTATTTCTTGTTGGAATTCAAAAAAAGGCTACAATTTAGCCCATAACTTTATAGACCCCTCCCCCCCCCCCCCCCTTTTTTTTTACTGAAGATGACCTTAGAGCCCTGTTTTTGCACATTGTTTCTCTTCTCAAAAATCAAGAACCTCTTCACTCTTCCAAGAATCCTAGTTCCCCAAAACATCGATCATAGGGAACCATAATTATGGGTGGATTTGAATTTGGCTCTCATCATCTTTCTATTCACATAAAAACTTAATACAAATTTATATTTAACTTCATCAACTATCCTCTATGTTTCTCTCTATAAGTTGGCTCCGTCTCTCCTGTACGATGGAAGTTAGAATCAATTAGTGAATCCCACTATGTTGTGGAGTGAATTGAATAACTGAAGTTGGGATCTCTTTCTACATATATACTCTATGCTCATTGAAGTTGGGATTTTTTGCAAAGCAAAATAGATCTAGGACTGGGTCTTTGCCTCTAGAGATGGTGACAACACCGGTGATTTAGGACTTTTGCTCCAAAATTTCAATTGATTACACCTCCGGTAGCTCAGTTATAGATCACAGGTATTTTTATTTTTATTTTTTTTCAAAATCAAGAGGATTGAGTTTATGGGTTTTGGGTATTTAGGTGGCTGTTATGATTTTGCACTGCTTGCTTCTTAAATTTTGAAAGTTCAGAGCCTCTTTCCCATTTAGTTTGATATATTGGTCCAATTTTATTCTTGTTTTCTCTTGTAATGTTTATAATTGGTAGTTGGTCATGTTCTTTTCTCTGTTGCTTCTGACCATCTTTTTGTGACGAGTTCATTTGGTAATTTGATCATGTTCATGATAAATATTTTTGGTTTGGGGATCATTTTTTTACCATAAAACCTTTTATCTAAATGACTTATTTTCAATTTTCGCCCCGAGTCTTGAATTTTTCAAAACAAGCCCGGGACTGATCTTTCGTATGGCATGTCTTTATCTCTGTCGGTTCTTTAGCTACCCTTTCCTTCTCTTTGGCTTATTTTTCTTCCTCCTTTCTCTTTCTTTGTGACCCTTAAAATCTTTCCCATTGCAATTTATGAATCGATGATCAAGTCGCCTTTTTTATAGTGTGTCTGTGTGTATTTTCCCTCTAGGTGTAGTTCTTGGTTTTCATCTAATTGGATCACACGTGGTCAGTTTGATTCGTAATCATAGCTCTACTTCTCTCATCCATGTCTACACTAAAAGAAGATCATTGCAATGTCTTCTCTTTTGGCTAGGCAGCAGCAAAGACCTGAATTGATCTAGTGAGACAAGTTCAAACTATTCAAAGATGGAAACCAAGTTGTCATGAGTATGGCGGCAATGTATTTGACAGAGTATCTCGGAGAGAGCAACATCAACATGTGTTTGCATTCTACTGATTGCTCTCCAGTAACAAGCATTGGATTATAGTACGTACCCTCTTGCAATACTACGTTCTTATAATGTCAGGTCTCTCTGGCCAGGTATAACAATAACCGAGAACTTATAATGCAAACCATCAATCATGATTACTGCATTGCATGTCTGTATACAAGGCCTTGAATTCCTGCAGATATCTCGTACAAAGATTCCCTTACTTTGTGTCGTATTGCACATGCCCGCTAAGGTCGATCAAGTTTAATTAGTTTTATACGTGTTCACCCATGGTAGATTGATTTTACTTTTTTTACATCAGTCATTTAACTTTACTTACGTGATTTGTTGATCATGGCGCCGGCAAAGTAAGTAGAGAGAGAGAGAGAGAGAGAGAGAGTTGCAGATGGTCAAAAAGTGAGGAACATAGCTACGCCATGGTGGAGAATATCATGAAAGGAATTGCAATTAGTATTATAATTAAGATTTGGTGAAGCACCGATGTTGTTGGGGAGCACTATGGACGATTCATATACATAATCCAATAATTCATTAGTGTTTTATGCTGGAAATGGAAATTGATGCGACTGGCTTTGACCCAAGAGACATGGATACCCAAATGAATCACGGCGCTAGCTGCATGCTAATCTTGTAAGCCAAAACTAACAAGAGTAAAGCCAAGGGCATTAGACTGACAACACACATAATATTGTCTTCTTTGAAATCTTTGAAAGGTAAAGGCTTAGAAACTAGTCCGTTATGGGCACTATACGATGATATGCAAAGATTCACTTATATTTTCTTTTCAATGGACAACGATCGACAATTTTATGTTTCAGTATTAAAATAATACGTTACAAATACATTTAATAACGTTCTCAAGGAATAAAATATTGGATATGCAGGATATATCGACGGTCCAAAATTTGAATATATCGACGGAAATATTGATGAAATATCAATGCAGTGTAAATTCTGACGGAAAATACAAAAAATAATAAAAATATATGAAAATTTGTAATAAAAGTTTTGGAGGTTGTTATATGATCAATTATTTACCTTACGTGAAAAAAAATATTAATCAAACATCAAAACATATGAATTTGCTATATTTCGACTGATGCTCTCACAACTTTGATCGACTTGTATTCGAGGATTTGACCATTCTAGCAACAAGTGTGGAAAAGTTATAGTACGAGAGTTAGTCCAACTAATACAAACTCTGTAAAATCTCCAAATATAGATTTCAATTTTTTGGATGCTGAATTGGTTGTTGGTCGAAGATCAATCACAATAAATTCTTAAATTATGTGTTCAGACGAACTTTCGAGCATAAATTGATCTCTCTATTCTACACCCTTTACACATCCTTAGAAAAATAGTATAATTATTTCCAAACAATTTTTTTTTTTTTTTTTATAAAAAGTAAAGGTAAGAAATAAAAAAAAAGTGAGAGAAAAGAGGACAGGGTTTTGGAGAAGGAAGGAAGGAAGGAAGAGGAAGGGTGCATTTATCAAAGAGACTGTGTCTGTCTTACTGTCTTTCCACCAAAGTCTCAACCTTTCAACATTTCTCAGGTTAAAAATCAAAACTTGCCTAAATCTGATCACACACACAGTAAACAGTCTAAACACTAAACACACTCTTCTCTCCCAATTCCCAAGGGCTGAAAATCACAACAGCTCAGAGCCTTATGCAAATGTTTTCTTAGGGTTTCATTTTCGTCTTCCTCTTTCTTCTTTTGCTCTGCTAATCCTCCTAGGGTTTTGAAGCCGGAATATAATAGTCACCGCAATTTTTATTTTTATTTTTTTCACTTGAAATTCTCTGTTGGGTTTTGAATGGGGTGAAGTTGAAGCTGCTGGAGCTGATAGATCTCTCTCTCTCTTGCGGTGAAGCGGTTTTTGTGACGGCGGTGATGGAGGAGCATTGGTGTGAAAGCTGATTTAGCCTTCTGTGTTTTTCTCTTCCAATTAAGTTTGAGTTGAATCGGTAATTGGAAAGATGCATTTTGCAAAGCTCGATGATTCTCCCATGTTCCGCAAGCAGGTTCTGTTTTTTGTGTCTCTCTATTTCTGCTGAGCTTTGCTTTTGTTTTGTGAGCTCATTTTTGTAGTGGTATTCATTTCATACATCTGTTAGATTGTGTGGTTGTGTAGTTTGTTTAGTTGGATTGAGAGTATTTTAATTTGATTTCTGCGTTCCAATTTGCACGAAAGAGCTAAACTTTATGAGAAAGAAGTGAAATTTCGTACCGATTGCTGATGTGGTTGAATAAGTGAAAGAATGTGCAACTGCATTTGCAATCTGTTCAGTGGTAGAACAAACTTAGTGTTTCAGAAACCTGAATGTCTGAGTAGGGAGTGGATGATCTGGAGTATTTTGAATCCCCTAGTTGGTTAAATTAAAATTTGCTGTTGGTTTGCTTCGAGTCAGTACCACTTGGACTCTGAAAGTATCAATGTAGCAAATGTTACATAGTGTAGTTCAACCTCCCCTCCTAATTGTATTTGCTTTGTTACAAATGTAATAAAGTAGCACCGTGATGGTGTAGGGTTGAGAGAAAGGAGATTGTTATTGGACTGGGGAAGTTTGTTTAGCAGATATTCAAGATATATTGTTACGAGTGACTATGTTATGACATGATTTTTAGTTTTGATTTGGGCTGGATTATGCGGTATGTGATTGATTTTTGTTGTTGTTGGCATAGCAGATACAGGGCATGGAGGACAGTGCCGAGTCATTGCGGGAGAGAAGTTTAAAGTTTTACAAAGGGTGTCGAAAATACACGTATGTCATTTTCTACTTATTAGTTTGCAATTTTGATATCTTTTTTTAGTCCTGGCTGTCTGTTTAAGTGCGGGAAGTCTTTGCTGGACTTGAACATTGATTTAAGAGGGATTTACTTGCATGGTTTTGCTTGCAGTGAAGGTCTTGGAGAAGCTTATGACGGGGATATTGCTTTTGCGAGTGCCCTAGAAACATTTGGTGGGGGGCATAATGATCCAATTAGTGTGGCTTTTGGAGGTAAGTCTACTTGTTAGCTTGCTAAGTCACTTTCTCATCTTATCAATTTGTGGAATGTGTTGCTTTAATATCTATGATTGAACTTTTGTTATATCTTCAGGCCCGGTTATGACCAAATTTACTATTGCGCTGAGAGAAATTGGGACATACAAGGAAGTTCTTCGGTCTCAGGTAAGAACTTTTGTTGTATTTGTAGTGTATAATCTTTTCTTTAAGCTAATTAAGTTTTTTCCTCTGTAATTGTAATTGCAATAATTGGGGGCAGTTCCAGAATATAGATCAGAATGATTTTGATATGCTTGCTTCTTAAGTTGGAATTGGAATGCTTCCCACATCAACGTAATTTTGTATCTGTTAAACCTTTTGCCTTATTAGATTAGTTAGCAAACAGACTCTATGATACATAATGTGGCAGTTATTTTACCGCTTCTGTGGTCTTTTCATATATTGAAGGTTTCACATTCTCCTTTGTTTTATTTTCTTTAAAAAAAATAATGTTCCTCATTTCCCACATCCCTGTCATTGTTGCCCTGTTGGATGAATTGTTGGATTTCCTTTTTGGGTTATCTTGTAAGACATGTTTATCTTTACCCCATTCCAGGTTGAGCATATACTAAATGACAGATTGTTACAATTTGTGAATTTTGATTTGCACGAGGTCAAGGTATTGTGTTAATTTTCTGTATATACTTTAGACTATTTATATCAAGTTCTTGTCAATATCGTCCGTGCCTTAGTGTTGAAAGGACTATTGTCTATGTGCAGGAAGCACGGAAACGTTTTGACAAGGCTAGCCTTCTTTATGACCAGGTGTGTGATTCTGATAGTGACATAACTGCCTCCGTTCTTGATTTGATTTTCATGCATATGGAAACTATTCTAGGGCATTCAATATACAAGTATGCATTAACATATGTGGTTTAATACATGTGTTGCTGCAGGCTCGCGATAAGTTTCTCTCACTTAAAAAAGGAACAAGGAATGATGTGGCCACCATGGTAGAGGAGGTACTGTGAACTGCTAGCTTTAATCTGTATTCCTCTATAGTATTAGAAACTCAGTATTATTCAGCTTTTAACACCAATAAGAACTATTCCAGGAGCTTCATAATGCAAGGTCTACATTTGAGCAAGCTCGTTTTAGTCTTGTAAGTGCTTGCTGTTCTTGTTTGCTCGGCATTTGATTATTATATGGATTGAGACCTTTGCTTAACGGCTCTAATTCACAGGTGACAGCTCTTTCTAATGTTGAAGCAAAAAAAAGGTTCGAATTTCTAGAAGCCGTCAGCGGGACAATGGATGCGCATCTTCGATACTTTAAACAGGTATGGATTGATAAGCAGCATTTCTGTCCTATTCACATGCCCCTTCCTAGTATACAGACCTCAAGCCTTTTTTCATATGTAGGGGTACGAGTTGTTGCATCAAATGGAACCCTATATTAATCAGGTTTGTTATACATATATGTATGTATACTTTGTAGAATTTAAGCTGTCTTATGTTTGCGATGATAATCTGCGCCTCATATCATCCCTCAGGTCTTGACTTATGCTCAACAGTCAAGAGAAAGATCGAACTATGAACAGGCAGCTCTGAATGAAAGGATGCAAGATTACAAAAGACAGATCGATAGAGAGAGTAGGTGGTCGTCAAATGGATCTAACGGGTCTCCGAATGGAGATGGGATGCAAGCTATTGGTAGAAGTTCGCATAAAATGATAGATGCTGTTATGCAATCCGCTGCAAAGGGAAAGGTTTATATGCTGCCCTTGATGTAATTTGAAATTAGGTATTTTTTTTTTTGCATTTAATATTAAAATTCTTATCAGGTTCAAACCATTAGGCAAGGGTATCTCTCAAAAAGGTCCTCAAACTTGAGGGGTGACTGGAAAAGAAGATTTTTTGTTCTTGATAGTCGTGGAATGCTCTACTACTATCGGAAACAAGTCAGCAAATCATCTGTAAGCAATTTGCTCAAGTAATATATCAGGAGATAGAAGGGCTGAGGTTTTCCTTGGGCTTGATGTTAATGTCAAATTTTCTTTTGTCTTGACTATATCTTTTAGGGGTCTGGTAGTCAGCATGGTCAGAGGAATAGTTCTGAGCTTGGTTCTGGACTGCTAAGTCGGTGGCTTTCATCCCATTATCATGGTGGAGTGCATGACGAGAAATCTGTTGCTCATCACACAGTGAATCTGCTTACATCAACAATTAAAGTTGATGCTGACCAGTCGGACCTGAGATTTTGTTTCAGGATTATTTCACCTACGAAAAACTATACCTTGCAGGTATGATTCACTTTAGCTAGCCTCGTCATAATTTTTTGATGTGATTCTGCCAGCAAGGTGAATGATTGATGGTTATTATAGTATTGTAGCTCCTGCAATGATATTTATTTATGCTTGTCAGAGCAGGCAGAGAGTGCACTTGATCAGATGGATTGGATTGAAAAGATAACGGGGGTTATTGCCTCATTACTTAGTTCTCAGGCACCTGAGAGGGTAAGTATACAGAAACTTACAGAATCCTATATGTGACCATTGATTCTCATGGGTAAATTAGTGATTGTAGTTTACTTGTATTTTCAGTTTCTTCCGGCTAGTCCTATGGGAAGTCATCGGCGTTCTGCCAGTGAAAGCAGCTCTTTTGAGAGTTCTGATTTTGATCAAACTGGGATTGAAGAACTTGCATCTGAGAGGAGCCTCACTAATGCTGACCGCCATTTAAGAAATTCGCAACACCAACGGTCTTCTGTAAAAAGTGAGAAGACAATTGACACTCTACGACGAGTATGTGGGAATGATAAGTGTGCTGATTGTGGTGCCTCGGAGCCAGATTGGGCATCATTAAATCTTGGAGTTCTTGTCTGCATCGAGTGCTCTGGTGTTCATCGGAATCTTGGGGTTCATATTTCAAAGGTTAATAGCACGATTTTAAATTCCTTTGTTTTGTTCCCGTGCTCTGTTTAAACAAAATGTTGTGGTAATTAGCTATAGTTTAGGAGTCTAAGAACCCTCCTTATAATGCTCCATTGATGTTGACTTCATTTTCTACATAACTGAAATCTCTTCTACAATTGGGTTTGAAGTTAACATGGGGTGTGCAAACTATCAAATGTCATTTGAAAATCATTTCCCATGATTTGCTTTGCTTTAACCATGATGTGTAATAATATTGAAAAGTGGAACTGCTCGAAAGAACTGAATTAGTGAGTTGTACTTGTATATGTATTTAGTAGACTATAATGTCCTGATTTCATGAATTTTATGTTTTGTTTACAATTGGGTCATGTGTGCATGGTGATGCTATATATACTGGTCCCATGAAAATCAGATGTACTGGTTGCTTACTTTTAGAACTTTATATTGGTGGCTTTTACTACAGGTAAGGTCTCTTACGCTTGATGTCAAAGTGTGGGAACCGTCTGTCATTAATTTATTCCAGTCATTGGGTAATACCTTTGCAAACTCTGTCTGGGAGGAACTTTTGCAATCACGAAGTGCTTATCAGCTTGATCTTATAGCCACAGGGTAATGATTCTTCCTATCAGTTCTTGTGAGTAAAGTTATATTGTAGCTCTTGTGAACTGACTATTGTGGCATTCACTTCTATTCTTCTTGTGAAGGTCATACAAGTCTGATAAAACACAGCTAGTTTTTCTCAGCAAACCCAGTCAGTCTGATTCGATACCAGTAAAAGAGAAGTTCATTCATGCAAAGGTATGTCCTCTGACCATCATGCATCTTTCTCGCAAGTAGATGACTTGACCACAGATGCTATAGCTGACAATATTGCATTGCTGTAGATATGTGTGGTTTTACAGGTCTAGATAACTTAATGTATGGATACATTTCAACCCTTGGTCTGGCACTTTAATTGCTAAAATGCTAGCATTCAAGGCTAGGTTTGGGCTGCATCAACCAATTATAAGAACATTGACCTTTTCTTTTTAATGTAAACAACGAAATCTTGTTTATCGTATGTTGATAGTATGATCAACTCCAATATCTGACAACTGAAGAGTACAAACCCATTCTTTTTGTTACTTTTAAATTATCATGTTTAGGGCATCTTGCAAAAAGGACTTTATAGCATAATGCCATAACCTTATCTATTTATCTGGATAAGCAGATACGGCTTACTTGAACTCAATCTGATTAAAAGGAATCCTCATATTAATAACTTTTGTCTATATGAATGTGTTTTCGACTATCTGCACAACTGATCTCTCCATGTCACCTCTAAACTCCATGTCACCTCTTTTAGAATTTCCAACTTAAATGGATGCTTTATGTTGATCACAGTATGCAGACAAGCTTTTTGTTAGGAGACCAAAAGATGGACAATATAATCATGTAGTGGCACAACAGATGTGGGAAAGTGTTCGCGCTAATGACAAGAAAGCTGTATATCGTCACATTGTAAATTCTGAGCCAGATGTGAATGCTGTGTATGAGCAAGCCTCGTGCACCTCTTCTCTTACTCTTGCCAAAGTAATGCTGATGCAAGAGCAGACTAACTATGACCGAAGCACTAGCTGTTTAGCCGGAGATTCATTGGAGAAGTCTTCTGCTAGCTCTTCAAACGTGAGTGGTACAAGTGAAGTGCAAACTATGGAGGATCTAGATGGATGCACCCTTCTTCACCTTGCTTGTGAATCTGCAGACATTGGCATGCTTGAATTGCTCCTACAATATGGGGCAAATGTAAATGTGACTGATTCAAGAGGTCAAACACCACTTGACCGATGTATTCTCAAGGGCAAAAGCACATTTGCAAAATTGCTTCTTTCAAGGTGGTTATACTTTACAGTCAGCATAATGAAAGCTGTATTATTCATTTATATCATTTGTCCATATACCCTCGTGTGGTTGTCAATTTTTTGTAATGCTTCATTTGTACTTCATCTTTGATTTGCTACTGATGGGTTTCTCTTGCATCTACAGGGGAGCAGATCCAGGAGCACCAAATGGGGAAGGTAAAACCCCTCTAGAACTGGCAGTTGAGTCGAACTTTGATGATGGCGAGGTCCTTAATATATTATCAGACTCCCATGGATAAGATCTCAAATTAGGAACCGCCCAAGGGAAATTATATTGATGCTGAATGGCCTTACTTCATGAAACAAAGGTATTGCATTTGTATGATTATATAGTTATAGGTTTGAGAGCTGGTTCTCCTTTGTATGTAATGTCAGTGTTTATGGGTTTCGAGAGTGGTAGGATGGCATGCCGGCCCTATGGGGCCATGAGAGCATCGTTGGAAGAATGTTTGTCAAGTGTTCGGATTTAAGTTGGCTCAGGTGATGCGAGCCTAAGGGGGCTCTGTAATGTGTTGTCATTTGCGAGGATTTACCGGTTTAGTTTAGGGCCATTGTGTATTTGTACATTATTTGTTGTAATGAAGTTTTTTTTTTTTTTTTTTGCTGTAACTTTTCTAATGCACAGCTTCTGAATTTGGTCCTAAATAGTTTTAGGGTCTCCCAAGGGGAAGATGAAACTCATGAAAGTACTGTAAACCTTGGTGCTACCAGTTTGCTGTTTCATTTTGTTATCTTCCAAATTAGAAATTGAGAGATGACTGTTTGAAGCATCAATGTCGATCATCAAATATGTGCATCAGTGTCAAATTACAGTTTAGTGAAGATCAATTATCAAATCCTACCCACTGCGGACTAAACTACAAAAATGAAATAATGCACTGAACTGTCTTCACTGACAACGCTGAGAGTCAAGGAAGATGGTGAAGCCTATGATGATGTTAGGTTCTTGTCATATGTAGCAAGCAAGCAAACCTATCCCGTAGTGTAGTTGGTATGCTTTTGCTTCCCTGCCGGTCAAATTTATCCTGGACCGTTTCTACAATTGCCTCTTCTCTTTAATTTTTTCATGGCGAGACCTCTCTCCAAACCCTAGTAGTTCCTGGCGGCGCCTGTCCTGTGGCCTCACCAAGGGATGAGCCTTCCGACTTGTTTCCTCAATCTTGGATCTCCGACGCACTCAAAGTAGCGTAGCACCTTGGCTTCGTTTTCAAAGCAGTCTAATCGACCTCGAATACCGAATCTGTGTGCAGGGCATGCTCTCTCGGGATAGACGTCTTTCGGTGCGGTTGTTGTAGTGACTCTGGTTCGGGTCTCCACCCAGCAAGGGCACGGTTGAAGACATGGGTCTCTAAGAGCGTTGTTGAGAGAATTGACGGGTCGTTGCTTTCAGGTGGGTTGGGGTTGGTCAAATTGGGTGACGTCCGATCTCAGTGGCGCGAGATTTGGTGCCGCAACCTAAGGATTTCGGACTTCCGATGTTCGGGTTTCAGGCTGCAGAGTGGGTCAACTCGGAATTAGAGGTGATTTTCGACAAGGGTCTACACGGTGCTGCAAATGTGGTCAGTGACGACTTCCGGTTGTACGTGGTGGCTTGGTAAGATCTCTGGCTCGGGATAACCCTAACCTCCATTGGGTCATTTTTAACTCGCGTAGGTTGGGCTATTGGGCTCATCATGTGGCAAGTCTCTTTTGGGTCATGGGATGGATCTGGGATCCAGGTGAAACTTCAATCTGGACTTTGAATCCGGTTCGGTTGCGCATCTCCTAATACTTTTGGTTCTTAGAAGTAGCCTCCCACTTCCCATCTTTAGTATTATGGGTTGGCCTGAAACAACTACTTGGTTACGGTTCTCGCAGTAGTCTCCCACTTCCTGTCTTAAGTTTTATGGGTTGGCCTGGAGCAATTACTTGTTACGGTTACGTTCACATTTACATTGTCCATCTAATATGCAATGCAATTTTAGATGTCCCTCGACATCATTTAGTCTTGGTTCCTTTAGGTTACTATTATTTACGTCACTCTTGTGCGTATAATTTTTGCTTTAAATTTGATAATTTTTTACGCCATTTCATCTTTATCATTGTATTCTTTGATTGATTATTAATGAATTGTATTCTTTAAAAATCTTAAACCAAATCATGTGCATGTTTATTTTGAAAAAAGTGTAAAGAGTTTTCACCCCAACTCCTACAAGAGGATATTTTGGCAATAAACTTGACCCTATACCCTACTCGATCAACAATCATAGAATGGATTCATAGAGCAGAAGATATTTCCATGGAAGGGTGTATTTTGAGCATCAACAATAAAATTAGTTTCTGCTGAAAACAATTACGGCTCGTGTGAACCAAGTTTACGGTGAATCTGTCTCGATGAAGTCCAAATAACATGAATGATGAATGACAATTGTCATTATTTCTCTAAAAAAAAATCTTGATTCACGATGAATCGAGTTCCTTCATGTTAGTGCTAGGGTTTTTGTTTTGGAAATAAGATGAGCAACGAGGGTGTACACGCGTGTTGGTCTTCCACTTAGTCTCGAGTCACGAGACTGCCAACATGCCCCTCTCCTCTCTCTCTCTAACTACAAAGAATAATATTCCTAAATTCCCCGATCAATTATCTTAATTAATTAATTCTCTTAATACAATGTTAACATGTTAATACAGAGCTACATGGTCGGAATAATATTCCCGCCTCAAATGCTCGCTCCTCCTTGTCTCACGCAGTTGGATGTTTCGCTTTCGGCCGCCCTCGAGACAGCGACAGCGACTACAGTACTTACGTGGCACCTGGTGCCCACACCCCAGGACGGGCTTACTCAGAAGGCGGGAGTCAGAGTAGTAGACTAGCCCTAGTGTAGGTACTAGGAGGTCGGCCAGTACGTTTGTAAAGCTCTCTTTCTCTCCTTCTGGTTTGTAAAGTCCCCAACCCAATAGATGACGATATATGATTCTCTGCCTGCGTCTTTTTTTCTAATTTCCCCTTCAAAAAAAAAGAAGAAATAATAATTCCATTTTTATCTGATTATATTCCCCCCTCAGTCTCATTCTCATTCTTCGTGGGTTTTCTTCTTCTTGTCTGCTCTTTTAAGCATTTATGGACCAATCTCCATGGAGGTTTAAGCCTTGAAAACCAAAGATTTCATCTTTCTTGTGTTCTGAGATTATAAAGTTGCCTTCTTTAGTAGTTTTCATCTCCTTCGTAGCTTTTCTGGGAAGCCCCTATTTGCTTTTATTGAGAAATTTGTCTCCTTTTTGTGGTGTTTTTTTCTTCCCAAATGGGTAGAAGCCCAAATTTGAAGCTTACGATCACAAAGCTGCTTCTGCCTTTTCTATTTCTGTTGAGCTCATCATCAACAGTGCAGTGTCAAGAAGCTGAGCCTCCATTGCAATCAAAGCACCACCACCCCAAAACCAACGAGTTTCAAAGAATCATTCTCAGCATTGCCCTGGGAGTATTAACAGGACTCATACTAGCACTCATCTCAGCTCTTGTAGTCAGATTGTTTGTTGGTTACATAAGCAGGACTCCAATTCTCAAAGGCCCTGTGATTTTCTCCCCGAAAATCGCAGCCAAAACGCTTCAATTGGCTTTAGCCAATGAGAACCATCTACTCGGGTCGAGCCCAAATGGGAAGTACTACAAGACTGTGCTTGACAATGGCCTCATTATTGCAGTGAAGCAGCTGGAGCCGCTGTTTTCGGACTGCGCTGGCGCCTCACCTGAGGCGGCTGCGGCGCAGGGGAAGCAGAGTAGGAGTGGCAAGAGGAGAGTTCAGCAAGAGCTGGAGGTGCTGGCTGGACTCAGACACAGGCATTTGATGAGTTTGAGAGCTTATGTTCGCGAAAGTGATAACTTCTCTATGGTTTTTGATTTTGTGCCCAATGGGAGCTTGGAGGATGCTATGAATAGTGTTAGGGAGAATCGGTTGCAACTCAGTTGGGAAGTTCGGCTTCGGATTGCGGTTGGGGTCATTAAAGGGTTGCAGTATCTTCATGCTTATGTGCCTCAGATTCTGCATTACAATTTGAAGCCGAGGAATGTTATGGTGGATGGTGAATTTGAGCCAAGGTTAGGGGATTATGGATTGGCTAAGCTCACTCCCAATTTGGATAGGGCCTTATCTAGTTACACTGCTCCAGAGTGGTTCCAGAATGGCAGGTATTGCTCGCCAAAACTTTGATATGTCCACCATTGATGATATTGTGCAGTTTTATTCAGGTAACTTGGTTGATATATGTCTGGTACTTGTTAATGGGTTTTAGGAGGACTCAAGAAATGAGCTATTTTGATGATATATCTCTTTAGTTCCTACCAAGTTCTTTGCTTTTAGATTGCTTATGTTGATTGAGGGTTGTAGTTTGGGGAAGTATTTTGATAGCTCAGAATTGAAACTGCACTTTGTGTTGGAGAACAAATTGTTCTCTTCCAATACTATATTGCTCAATAAGTCTATACCTCATTTTAGTACCTTAGAGTTGTATACAGGAATTCCTATGAGTTTGTTAAGATTAAGGTCCTTTACATATGGGGATATGTTCCTATGGACTTTCGTTGCATCACAATTTTCATCATATTGGATATATGAAGTTTTCAGATTTAGTGTGGAGTTGCTAATCATTAAGGAAGGCTTGAAAATTGCATGGAAAGTCAATTATTTTGGTACATTCTCGATTGAATGCTGATATGCTCTTATACTAAAGTCTCCTACATTATACTTCAACAGGTATACTGATAAGAGCGACATATTTGGCTTTGGAATGATATTGGGAGTTCTATTAACTGGCAGAGACCCAACCGATTCCTTCTTTGGGGAAGCATCTAGCGGAGGAAGTTTAGGACGGTGGCTGCGACACTTGCAGCATGCAGGTGAGGCACGGGAAGCATTAGATAAGAGCCTTATTGGGGAAGAAGGAGAGGAAGACGAAATGTTAATGGCGGTGAGAATTGCTGTCGTATGCTTATCGGATGTGCCAGCTGAAAGGCCCTCAAGTGATGAACTTGTCCACATGCTAACCCAATTACACAGTTTTTGAAGCAAATGTAAGTACTTTGATTGAAGCATCTGTTTTCTGAAGTTTTGAGAGAAATTAGACTCCAGAAAAATTTGCTTCAGGTTTCTGCACATCTCTTTTAGATATTGTATGCTTCCTGGTGTAATGTGTGTGCATCGGTTCAAGTGAAGAAGCTGCAAGTCGAGGAAAAAATGAATCTTAGAGTAAGAATGACCAGAAAAACCATGTGGGACACTTCTCCATTATTGTGTTTTCACTACGTAATGATGGTAGGGTTTTAGCCGGTGGCTTTTTCTGGACAAAACTTTCTGAATCGGGACCCTTTTTACCCGAGACTAGACGGTTCTGCTGCAGTTACCATTAACCCTTTGTAAATGCTCAAGGTCTTAAAGCATACAATGGAGCTTCTTATTTCCTAACTGCTTCATTTTTCATCATGAGCATCTGAGTCTTTTGATTCATTATTATCTTTGCAAGTCTCTTTTTCACTTTCTTGATTCTCTTTGCATCTGAGTCTTTTGATGACCCTGCTTATGTTGATTCATTATTATCTTAGTAAATCCTCATGATTCTCTTTTGTGGAAGCCAGTATTAGCTTAGTTTACTTTGTTTTTGCCCCAAGTTTCGTCAAGAAATGTATCCCAGCACACGTGAATGTACCCAAGTCTGAGGAGAAAAGTATATGGTGGCCCTGGTGGGGAGAGAAATAGAGAAACTAGGCAGGTCATGCATCTGGGGCCAAAACATAGCATGCTTGGGGCCAAAACGAGGTAACTACTTTGGCTCTTCCAGCTGTGAATAGGTCTCATCATTTCGCCTCAAAGCCTCCAGTCTCTTTTAAGTCCGTCCGGTCCGACCTCTAGGGCCGGTTGGCATAGCCTTATTAAAATTAGGATAGAATTTGGGTCATGTAAGGAAAGTCTAGTACGGCCCTTCGGTTTGACTCTTTTGAGTTTTAGAGGTCAAGCCTATCCCGACCCATTTTGGCCCATCTTATAGAAAAAATATATAATTTATGATTATTATTATCATATTTTTTCTTGTTTCTTTCATTTTTTTCTTCTTATTTTCCTCGATCTTCTCTCCACGCAAAAATTTATTTTCAAAATAAATATTATAAATTAATAATTACAATACCTTAAATTATATTTATTTTTTATTTTTTTCAATTTAAAGTTCATCTTAGTCCGACCAAGTCGACCTAACCTGACCTCGTTAGCCTCATTGGCCTAACCTTAATGCACATGCATCTTAAATTGTGGTCTTGCATTTGACCCTAGTGCCATATTCCCATGTATTGGTGCTTTGGCTCGTGTCTTTGGCTTCTTATTACCTTTACCTTACAATTTCAGACATGTAAAATGGATTAATTTCTTTGCCAAAAAGTGATCTTGATGTTAAATTAGGGAAGAAAAACACTTGATAATTGTGAAGAACCCAGTTAGACTTCCATAGAAAGCAAATTAGGATGGAGAACTTTGGCAGAAAAAATCCAAATTGAAGAGCAGCTCTCAAGGCTTTCACAGCACCAATAGTTTCTCAAAATAAAGCAGATAATTATCACCTTATCCAGACTCAAAATATCTTGTCACCTTATCCATACAAAGTGACTTGCCTAATCTTGATCATATATACTGCAAGTTCTGAACATTGATCTTCAAACGCAGAAAACAAAACAACTTCTTACAAAAACCATCAATTTGACCAGAATGCAGGCCTCTCACCTCTCACCACCTTCACTAGTTGCCATTCTGACTCCGGCCACCAAGTCTTTGGTCTTGCCGTTTAGGTCCGTTAATCAAAGGCCACAATCTTCAAGATGCCCCCAGCTCAAGGCAACCAACAATGTGACCTCAGATCCTTCCACAGTTGATTACAGCTCCAACGCAACTTCGTAAGTCTATCCATTCAGAAATCTTCTCTTCATAACTTTCTGGTTGTTTCATCAAACATGTAAAGTATGTATTAATGGCGAACATGTTTCCAGTGTCTTTCCTGCTGAGGCTTGCGAGACCATCGGGGGAGAAGCTTGTGATGTTGAAATGTATCCTGAAGTGAAGCTCCATCCACAAGTCGAGAGCACCACAGCAAAGACTGGTCCAGAGCTGCAGGATAGAGATTATCTAGAATATGACAGCCCCAAGACGTAAGTTCACAGTAACAATGTAAAGCTTCTCATCTTAAACTTCTTCTATTATGATAAATAACTGACTGTTTTCTCTGAATAACTGCTGCAGGGTCTTCCCTGCAGAAGCTTGTGATGATCTCGGAGGTGAATTTTGCGAGCCTGAGTATCAGAAAGGTGTATACTAGATAGATAGACCAGATAGGCTCATGTTCTAAAATGTTGTTCTCTTCTCACTTTCATTGCTGACTTCTATATCTGTGAATAAGTATTACTTTGAAACTATGAAATGTACCTGTATAATAAGGTATTGTGGAAATTTGTAATAGCCTAGTTTGGAAAGATCATAAGTTACTAAATCTTAAATCTGTTGCAACCTGCAAGCAGTCAATGTTCGAAATACTTGGGAAAATTAAGGGTTGTTGCTCATGACTAGCAGTTCAGACCTCAGAAAAGATTTTGATGCATGGGTAGTACTAACTTGAGATAATGATCAGATCACATAGTTCAAGGATATTTACAAATAACATGAAACAATAATATGAACACTGACAGTGTGATTGTGTTATCGTTGAGCTTTCAGTACTGTGAATCCGATACTCCCACTATGCATCATTCTCATTGATCTCCTCCAAAACAAGATACTGGAGAGCTATAGAGTACTTGGCCGTTGTTCTCTTCCTTGCACTCTCAATCCCTGTATGGTTATAGTCTTTCAGGAGAAACGATCCGGAGCCATCACCTTCAAAACCACACCAAAAATATGCTATAAACTCTCAGAAAGCTCTGTGCTTTAGGCTTTAAACATACCAATACAACATCAATTAATAAAATGCATAGCTATTACATAAAGAAAACCAACCTTGAACCGTGAAAATGCTCGAAACCCATCTTTTGTAGATGAAGAGCAACCGTGGGGAGTCTCCATGGTGTGTATCCGATAACAGGTACTTTTATAAAAGTAGAGAGAAAGCGAAAAGAGAAATGTACCTGGGAAAGATAAGGTGGTTCTGACTCTAGCTTACGGCGGTTGCAAATGAAGATGACTCTGCTTCCATTGTCGCTATTGTGGGCTTCGTTGAATGCGAACTGGAATAGCAAAGAGGTTTTTCCACTGCAAAAAGAACAAAGTTAGATAAATAAAGAGAGAGAGCTGTAAGTAAAACAGGTGTGGTGAGTACCAGGAAGGAGGACTAGAGAGAAGCATCAATGGTTGGTTTTGCTTGATGTCTAATTGTTGTTGCCTCACTGAGAAAAACCTGTGCACCATTGTTGAAGCTCAGGATTAAGCTACGTCGATTTTGACGGGCTTTTTATATGTTTTCACATTACTCAAACTCCGGTCGTTTTCACTTGCCGGCTCATAAAAAGCCCAATATTTATTGTTGCCCATAAACAGAGCAGTAAGCCCATATATATTTAGGCAGTCTAGGAGAGAGATAGAGAGCAGAGAGGTCTGATTTCTATGGGAAAAAAATTGGACAAAATTTGGGTTTAAACTCAATTGGATGCTAAGGTCCAGATTATTCTCAGTTTTTACAAATTTTATTTTGTGATTTTATAATCGAAACCACCTAACATATAATTTATCTCGTAATGATCATGTATGCAAAAATTTGATTAAATCGGAGATCGTTTGCTCATTAAATTTTGCAAAATAAATAGACAGTTGTTAATGCAATGTTAAATTCACAATAACCATCCATTTATTCGATAAAATTAGATACCTAAATGATCTTCATTTTGATTCATTTTTGGTTGAGTTGATCTTCAACCCATGGTCTATAAAATATATGGTCTCGATTGTAAAATACAAATCGAAAGTTGTATAAATAGAAGTAGTTTGGGCATTGGCATTCAATTGAGTTTGGACCCAAGTTTTGTCCGAAAATACTTGGGTCCAAACTCATTTGGACACCATTGTCCAAATTACTCTCATTTATACCATTTTTGATTTATGATTTTTAAAACCAAGACCACTTAACATATTTATTACCTCATAACGATCATGTACAAAATTTTGATCAAATAGGAGATCGTTTTCTTATTAAATTTTGCAAAACGAATAGATGGTTGTTAATATAATGAAAAAATTCACAATAATTGTTTATTTATTTAATGAAATTAAATATCCAAACAATCTTCGATTTGATTCATTTTTTCTCAAGTTGTCTTCAACCCATGGTTTATAAGATAGACGGTCTTGATTATAAAATTTCACATCAAAAGTTGTATAAATAAGAGTAACTTGGACAGTGATGTCTAAATGAGTTTGGACCCAAGTATTTTTTTTATCTATGGTTTGTAATGATTTCTTAAGCTTCTTAAATACATTTGACACATAAACTTCGAGGGAATTCAAATGTTCATTAAGAAAAAATTATTGTTAGTTGAACTTTGACATTGCTGTCTTTTATGTATATATAGCAACAACACTTGTTGTAAGCTAATATGTTTTTGAATTTGAATGACTTAGTAAATCTGATATACATAGAAAGTAGTTATAGTTTTGAATTAGAATTAAAATGAAAAGATGTTGATAGACTGTCATTGTCAACAAACCAAAAAGCCTATATATATATACTGATCAAAAGTCCCTTCTAATGCATCTAACTCTCTAACAGAATAGCCCCACTGCTATAGAGATACATTGGTGAAGGAAACACTTCAAGTAAGTTATTTAGATTGACATGAGAAACTGTCATACTTGTAGATTCCAGTACAATAAATATGCATATGATTCATAATAGATATAACATTCCTAAAGAATAAACTTAACAATTGGTATCAGAGCATTCTATCTTGGTCATATTGCTGTTAATCAAGTTTTAAGATATCTAAAATTCTGGGACAACTTTTCTTAGTTTATTCCGCATTAAGAGATTAATTTATAAAGAGATTATTTCATCATTCTGTGTTCTTTGGTTTCATATGAATCACAAGACTTCAAATCTGCAATAAACATAACTTCTTCTATAAATTTTACTGATTAAAATTTTTCAAACAACTTAGTCATATATTATCTGTGGTACTGTTAAATGAATCATTCAGTCTCATAAGTGTTGCCAAAGTGACCAAATAGAATAGTTATTCATAGTGGTTGAATCATTTTGACTAAAATTTATCAGTTTAATTTTATAAAATACTTAATGCTGCCAAAGTAGCCGAGTATGGATAAAAATTGAACATGAGGATTGATTGATTTCACAAATACTTAAAATCATTTTGGTATAGATTTCCAAAGAAGTTTTATTTCAATTTGATAGAAGTTAAGTTTTTTGTGTAAACTAGACAGAAGAACTTAAGGATTTGTATAAGATTAGCACTCCCTAAGGATGTCAATATCTTGATTATAAATCATGTTCATACAACTGCACTAGCACAACAATGATTATTCTTATGAATTTTCATGTTTTGGACTTTTCAAACTGTTCTAATATTGATTAGATCATACAGTTTTAAACTAAATGATCAGTTCTACATACAGGCATGCACTTTCCAATGAGTATAAGTAACATTGAGTTACTGAATGGCTCAAACTACAACAAATGGAAAAGTGATATTGAGTTGAACCTTGGTATACTGGACTATGATCATGTCCTTACTGAAGATCCTCCAGAGCCACCGAAACCAAATGTTACCAAAGACAAGAAGGAAGCTTTTGATAGGTGGCACAAACACAATAAGATGGCTTTGATTTGCATTAAGAAGAGTATGACTGAAAGTGTTAGAGGAGGAGTGAAAGATTCAAACACTGCCAAAGAATTTTTCAAAGCTATTGGTGACAAGTACAAGCAGTCAGGAAATGCTGAGACTAGGATGCTGATGAACAAACTTATCAAGATGCAATTTGATGGAAAATGAAGTGTCAAAGAATACATTCTGAGAGGTTCTAACACTACCGAAAAACTCAAGGACCTGAACATGTATGTGGAGGAGCCATTTCTTGTTTATATGCTTCTGAATTCTTTACCTGAAAAATATGACCATCTGAAGGCAATGTACAAGACTGAGCATGAAAAGTGGAGTATCAATGAACTGATTTCACTCTGTAGAAATAGAGGAAGATTCTTAAAAGAAAGAAAAAGAGGTTGAAGTTAATCTGCTGGAAAAGGATAAATCCCTCAAGAAGAAGTTCAAAGACAGCAAGACTCAGAAGGGCAGCTCTCCCAATTCAGGTAAACACCACTCTAAATTATATGTCAAAAATGATAACAACAAAGGTAAAAATGCAAAGTCTGCAAAAAATAAGAGATGTTTCTTTTGTAAGAAACCATGCCATTTTAAGAAAGATTGTGAGGGATTCAAGGCTTGGCTGAATAAGAAAGGTAATTAATTTCATGACAAAACTTGTTTTCAATGTTTTATCAAATGAAATAGTTTCAAATGATTCATGGTGGTTTGACACTGGTTCACCCATACATATTGTGAACTCATTACAAGGATTAATAAGGAAAACAATCCTAGCAAGGAATGAAACAAGGGTATGTACAACAAATGGCTAACAAGTAGTTGTAAAAGCAGTGGGAGTAATTCACCTAGTATTTAAAAATAACTATGTATTAGTTTTGAACAATGTTTATTGTATTCCTAAAATAAGGAGAAACCTTATTAGTGGTTCTCAATTTGTAAAAGATGGTTATGGATTTGGTACTAATAATAAAACTATCTATTTGTATTTCAAATCCATCTGTTTTGGCAAAGCATTACTTATTAATGATTACTGGTTAATTCATACTGAAAAAATGTCAACTGTTTTAGAAGTTAACATAGAAGTTTTTCAGATAGAAAATTCTCCTTCAAGGAAAATAAAACTCGGTTCTGATAACTCATCCTTTTTTGTGGCACAAGAGATTGTGTCACATTTCGAAAAATAGGTTGAAAGAACTAGAGAAACATGAGATTTTGTCAAAACTGGACTATTCTGATTATGAAACTTGTGTTGATTTTCTTAATGGCAAAATGGCTAACAAAAGAAAATTTGATTCAAAAAGGAGTAAGGTATTATTAGAACTCATTCATACTGATATATGTGGTCCTTTTCCTATATCAACCATATGTGGAAAAACTTGTTTCATCACTTTTATAGATGATTTTTCTAGATATTGTTTTCTTTATCTAATTTCTAAAAAATCTCAAGCCTTGGATTGTTTTAAAATATTTAAAACTGAAGTAGAGAAGCAGACTGGAAAATGTATTAAAGTTGTTAGATTTGACAGAGGTGGTGAATTTTATGAAAAATATACAGAAAAATGTCAACATAATGGGCCTTTTGCATTGTTTCTGCATGACTGTGGCATTGTGGCACAATATACTACTCCCTATAATCCACAGCAGAATGACGTTTTAGAAAGAAGAAATAGAACCTTGATGAGTATGGGGAGAAGCATTGAAGACTGCAAATTACATCTACAACAGAACTCCCAGTAAGGATGTTACAAAGACCCCTTTTGAAATATGGTGTGGTTATAAACCTAGTTTAAACCATTTTCATGTATGGGAATGCAAATCAGAAGCGAGACTGCATGTTACAGAAGACAAGAAGCTAGATTCAAGGTTAGTAAGTTCCTTTTTCATTAGATATTGTGATAAATCTAAAGGTTATAGATTTTACTGTCCAAATAGAGGAATTAGAATCATAGAAACAGATAGAGCGACATTTTATGATGAAACAATTTCATCTAATGAATCAATTCTAGATAATTTAGAACATGATTCAGTGTCTAATTCTATAGAGACATGGTTTGTTTATCCATCTCTAGTAGAAAATGATGTTCATAATGACCTAAATGAACCAGCTAATCCAGCTATTCCCATTGTTCAACAAATTGTTGATCAAAATGTCATTATACAACTTGAAGAAGAGCCTATGCAGAATCATGAAAATGTAGTGAATGTTAATGCACAAAAATATAGTTGAGGAAAATAATGTTGTACAGAATAATGTTGAAAATGTACAGAATGTAGCTGCAGTGTTAAGAAGATCAACCAGGGAAAGGAAATCAGCCATTCCAAGTGATTATCATGTGTATCAGATGTTGACAGATGAAGACATGAACATGGAAGATGATCCAGTGACTGTTTCAAAAGCATTGGCATCTAAAAATTGTGAAAAATGGACATTGGCAATGGACATTGGCAATGGAAGATGAGTTACAAAGCATGGCAGTTTGGACCCTCGTTGATAAACCAAATGAAGTCAAACCTATAGGCTGCAAGTGGGTTTTTAAGACAAAAAAGGATGTAAATGGTAATGTTCAGAGGCACAAATCCAGGTTAGTAGCCAAGGGTTACAATAAGAAGGAGGGCATAGATTACAAAGAGACTTTTTCTCCTGTTTCAACAAAAGATAGTTTCAGAATTATTATGGCATTGGTTGCTCATTTCAACCTTGAACTTCATCAAATGGATGTTAAAACATCTTTTTTGAATGGAGAACTGGTTGAAGACATATACATGCTGCAACCATAAGGTTTTGTTATAGAAGAAAATAAAGTTTGCAAGCTTAACAGATCCATTTATGGATTAAAGCAGGCTTCCAGACAATGGTACCTCAAGTTTCACAAAATAATTGGTAGTTTTAGTTTTCTGAAAAATAAATTAGATGAATGCATCTACATGAAGACCAGTGGGAGAAATTTTATTATTTTGGTCTTGTATGTAGATGACATTCTGCTTGCAAGTAGCAGTGTCAACCTGCTAAAAGAAACAAAAGGTTTTCTGATGGAAAATTTTGATATGAAAGATATGGGAGAAACTCATTATGTGTTGGGAATTGAGATCACCAGAGACAAACAACAATGTATTCTGGGAATTTCACAAAAGGCTTATCTAGAGAAGATTCTGCAACGTTTCAATATGTTAAATTGCAAAAATGGACAGTGTCCTATGTCAAAAGGCGACAAATTACACAAAGGACAATGTCCTAAAAAGTTGCTGGAGAAAAAGAACATGGATAAAGTGCCATATGCAAGTTTAGTTGGTAGTGTGATGTATGCTCAGGTGTGTAGAAGATCTGATATAGCCTTTGTTGTAAACATGTTTTCCAAATTTCAGTCAAATGAAGGCCATGAACACTGGGTTGCAAGAAAGAAAGTGCTTAGATATTTGAAGAGAACTAAAGATTTCATGCTATTTTATAGGAGATTAGAAAATGAAGAACTTGAACTTAAAGCTTATATAGATGGTTCATACAAATCAAATATTGATGATCTCAAGTCTACATCTGGTTTCATATTTAAGATGGCAGGAGGAGCAATTTCCTGGAAAACATCACAACAAGGCATCATTGCAACTTCTACCTTCCAGGCATAATATATAGCTATTTTTTAGGCTACTGGACAAGCACTATGGTTAAGAATTTTATTTCAAAACTGCAGTTGATAAAATCCATAGCAAGACATGTATAGATATTCTGTGACAATGCATCAATTGTCTTTTTTGCGAAGAATAATAAAAGGTTTTCAGGCTCTAGGAATATTGATGTGAAGTATTACACAGTTAGAGAAAGTGTTAATGATGGAGAAATTGAAGTAGTCAAGATTGGAACAAAAGAACAGCTTGCATATCCATTGACCAAGACATTACCAGTTTCAGAGTTCATTAAGCATGTTGAAAACATGAGTTGTAAAATCTTTGTACTAAGCAGATATGAATTGATCTGCATAATGATGTACTGATGTATTTGATATGAATATAGTTATCAGATCATATTATACATAACTTCATTATATTTCAGCACTTTTAGCTGGCAATACAGAACATGAAAAAGTTGATTTTTCAATGTTAAAAGTGTTGCTGAGATATTAAACTTAATATAAAGTTACATTCTTACAAAGAATCGATTATGAAGGACAAGAGTGCATTGCTGCTGAAAAGTTCATGTGATTACATCTTACTGCATTGTGATAACAAAATACTAATGTTTTTCTAATTCATTAGATCATTTTGTTATTCTTGTTGTGTTGATATAATTGACAGAACTTAACATAAGAGTCATTGATTTAGTGCACATTTCAGTTTCAAATTTTACTATGTATGTTCTTACAAGTGTTGATTGAAAGATCAGAAAATGTCAAGGTTCAGAGGGAGATTGTTAGTTTAACTTTGACATTGCTGTCTGTTATGTATATATAGCAGCATCACTTGTCGTAAGCTAATACGTTTTTGAATTTGAATGACTTAGTAAATCTGATATGCATATAAAGCAGTTACAATTTTGAATTAGAATTCAAATGAAAAGATGTTGACAGACAGTTTCTTTGTGGAAGAAACTGTCATTGTCAACAAACCAAAAAGACTATATATATACTGATCGAAAGTCCCTTCTGATGCATCTAACTCTCTAACAGAATAGCCCCACTATTATAGAGATACATTGGTGAAATTAAGAGACAATTCGATGACCGAAGAAAACACTTCAAGTAAGTTATTCAGATTGACATGAGAAACTGTCATACTTGTAGATTCCAGTACAATAAATATGCAGATGATTCATGATAGATACAGCATTCCTAAAGAATAAACTTAACAACTACAAGATACACTAAGAATTTACATTTTTCTCGAGGAATTCAAAAATGTGCATGGTTTGGAATAAAGAACTGTGAAGATTTGGATTATTGAGTTTCTACTGGCAGTGGCGAAGCTGCGCCATTTCCGAATCCACCTTCTACTACTGTTGACAGATCGCCGCTTTCAAAGAAGGCACGGTGAAGGGCTCTCAACGCAGGTTTCGGCTTCACTGTCATTTACTATTAACGAGATGTTTACCTGGTTCATAGCAAATATTAGACAGCAACAAAAATACAGGTAAACAGGAAATAATAGTGGAAGATGAGGAAACCTTTGATGCTCCTTGTGAGATTATTTGCACATTCACTTGATTTTTCCGAAGAACTCGAAATGCCTATGAGAAAATAAGCCAACAGGTGAGATAGGAAAGGACAGATAAATAGCAAGATTATGAAGGCATTTATTAGGATCAGAAGGTCTAGAGGGCAGAGTAACACACAACACCTTCTCCAGTATCAATGACGAATATTGAATATTCCCTATGAGAGAGATGATTGATCTGTGCTGCAGAAGTTTTACAAATGCTATCTTTTCAAGTTCTTCCTCCATTTTGTCAAGTTCCTGTCACATATGGCACATATTTATATAAAAAAAAGGAGAATAACCACCTAGGGCTGAGAAAAGGGAAGACAAACACAACAAGAACTAGTATGTCCAATAAACTCAAGACAGAACCATCACATAAAAACAAGGTAAGGTTCAGAATTATTTTCAGTTCCACCTCCCTTTTTTCACGGATCTCACTCACAAACTAAGGTACAGAAAACCTTTTCAGCTTCAAATATTTCCAGTTGGCTCTTAAAAATCAGAAAAGTGGAATCCTCAAACAAGGACGTAAATCCACAGGGACCTTGGCAATTTTATAAAATGATTGTAAAGCACATTGATTGTAAGCTTGCCTGATGAATTAGTTCTCTACTCCAGAATTTTGATGGATCCAACGTCAAAGATAAACTAACTTCACTTGTTGCAACAACATCCACAGATATGCCCAGATCTTCAAAGGTTGAAGATTTACCCCATGGAAGGGAGATGAATACCACTTCAATTACAACCAGAAACTAAAAGAAAGTACAGACGAAGAAACAAGAAGTGCAAAACCATGCCAACAATAAGTACTCACCTTTGCAAGAAAACCAACTTGACCAAGCATGCGTGTACTTACGATATCCAACAGCGTAATTTTTTGCTTCAGCACTATGCTGGTTAGAACAGCCTAAGTTTGATAAGGGTAAGAATAAGGAGAAATAATCAAGATCGACAACGTTCAACTCCCACACCATTTCAATTCTTAAGAAAGAAGATTAAGCTGCTGCAAACCTTGCTCATATCTCTTGCTTTAGTGATGAGGGTACCAGGAGCCTTAGGGTTATAAGAGTTCTTGACCCTGACAGGAATATCGCCATCTCTAGCTGGTCTCATAGATTGTGGATGTAGAACTTGCTCAACATGTTCAAAAATTTTAAAGTACTTCTTTCTATTGGAGTGCTGTTTACAATACCAATGCAAGCTGAGCACCAAATAGATGTCTGACCTGAGCACCAAAAAATGCAAGCTCAGCTGCCTCGTCAAAAGTCAAGTAAGGAACAGGTTCTGCATTAGGACATATACTAGGATCGCAGGTCAAAACACCATCGACATCCTTCCACACCTGTTAAAACTGTCAATTATTCTTCCATATATGTTTTTTTAAATGATTAAATGTAGCATAAAGCTCCAACTAATACATGCATGCACAGTCTCCACTGAAACGCTCGTACGGTATCATTCAGAGTCCAATCTCACCTGAACTTCTCGCAAGCCTAGGGCTTTACCAATGGCCGTGGCTGTCAAATCACTACCACCCCTGCCCAGGGTAGTAACTGCACAAGATTTTAATCCCCATAATCAATAAAGCATATCAATGTTCATAAATGTTAACTCAATGAGAAACTGAGACTTCAAAGAAAGCAAATCAGCAGGGGAGTTATGTCTGGCAGCTATCCAGGAGTCAGACCTTTCCGAGAAAGCCGGTAACAATGGGAATCGCAGGATCACTAATCCAATCGCCATTCAATCTTTTAGCAACAGATGGGTAAGTTTGTTCCAAGATGTCAGCATTTGTAAAGTCATCTGTTGTTATGAAACCAATGTCAAATGCATCATACTGCAATACAATCAGTACCAGCCATAGTCAAAAACCAATCTCAAGTAGCAACAAAGAAGCGGAGTAGAGAAGTGTCAAAAATTCTACTGCAATTCTGCAAACATGTCATACATACTTGGCGTGCCTTAACACCAATTTTGTTCATATACGCTGCAAGGATTCGTGTTGACATGCACTCTCCAAATGAAACTAAATAGTCTCTTGTACGGAGAGTCAGCTCTTTCATCATAGCTATTCCCTTGAGCAGTTGCCTGCAAAATGTCCCAGTCACAAGCAAATATCCCAAACTCTGATCAAACACCGTACTCAACCTCCTCAACTATTACCAAAACATTCAGCACACTTAACTCCACTGACAAAAGGCTTACCCGAAACAATTGATGGATCAACTCCAAGTTCATCAACAGTCCTGATCACATGAAAATGTATCACTCAACTGTAACACACAATTGAAGAAACAATGGGAAACAAAAAACTGAGCTCGATCACTTGAGATGAAGCTCTTTAATAAAGCTCAATTCTTCGATTTCTGACGCATTCGAAACACCGCCTTCTCTCCAGCCTACGCCATCCACAAAAATCACAGCCAAATCACTTAAATCACAATTAGACAACTTAATTAGATAGTAATGAAGAGTGCATTACAAGTAAGAGGGGCTTCTCCTCCGGAACCGTTTCTCTCTTTTTACAGCAACGTACCATCATGTCTTCTTTTTCCGTCACCAAAACTCAATATTGTTTGCTGCTCACGTCACCATGACGCCAATGCGCCGCCACCGATACATCATCAACTCCGTCGTCGAATACGCGCCAATTCGAGGCCGGTCAGGTAGAGAACGTGCATTTAGTATCTCTATCGAAACAAGGCAAGCTGAAACAAGCACGAGAATTCTTGCAAGAAATGAACGAGGCCGGTGTGGCGGTTAGTGCTCACACGTACAAGTGTCTGCTCGAAAAGTGTGGGGATTTGGGTTCTTTACCCGACGGAAGATTCGTGCACGAGTGGCTGGTGAGGACAGTGAAGAGCCCACCTGAGTTTCTCGAGAACAATGTGCTTCAAATGTACTGTAATTGCAAGAGTTTGAGGGATGCGCAGAAGGTGTTCGACGATATGCTCCACAGGGATTTGGTGTCTTGGGTCATAATTATATCGGGTTATGTTGAAAATGGTGAATTGGAGGAAGCTTTTGAAATGTTTAAGAGGATGTTGGAGTGTGGGGTTAAGCCGAACCCGTCGGTTTTTACAAGCTTGTTGAAGTCTTTGAGTGGGGATTGGGAAGCAGATGCATTGTTATGTGATAAGAAGTGGGAGTGGGAGTGGTTCGGTTGAGACTGCAATTGCGAACATGTATGTGAAGTGGATGGTTGGACGACGCGAAATTGGTGTTTGATAAGATGGAGAGCAAGAATGCTGTAGCTGGGACCGGTTTGATGGTGGGTTATAATGAAGATGAGAAACCGGGGAAGGTTTTAGAGTTGTTTGCTGCGATGGTTGGGGAGAGTGTAGAGGTGGATGATTTTGTTTTTTCGGTTGTTCTCAAGGCGTGTTCTGCTTTGGAGGATTTGAATGCAGGGAGGCAAGTCCATGGTTACAGTGTTAAACTTGGGTTGGATTCCGAGGTTTCTGTAGGAACTCCTTTAGTGGACTTTTATGTCAAATGCAGCGAATTTGCGTCTGCTTGCCGCGCTTTTAAGAGGATAAGTGAACCAAATGATGTTTCGTGGAGTGCTATAATCACTGGCTATTGCCAGAACGGTGAATTTGAGGAGTGTCTTGAGATTTTTCGATCTTTGATTGCTAAAGGTGTTACTTTAAATCCGTTCATATATACAAGCATTTTCCAAGCGTGTTCCGCAATTGCAGATATAAATTTGGGTGCTCAAGTTCATGCTGATGCAATAAAAAGAGGGCTAGTTGCATACCTATATGGAGCAAGTGCAATGATTACAATGTACTCAAAATGTGGCAGATTGGACTACGCCTATCAAGCATTTGAGTCCATAGATAAACCTGATACTGTAGCCTGGACTGCCATAGTTTGTGGTTATGCTTATCATGGCAATGCCTCCGAAGCTCTTAGACTTTTCCACAAAATGGAGGAGTCCAGCGTGAAGCCGAATTCAGTTACATTTATAGCAGTTCTAACTGCTTGTAGCCATTCAGGTTTGGTCACAGAGGCAAAGCAGTATCTGGATTCAGTGAGTTGTGTATATAATGTGGAACCAACCATCGATCATTATGATTGTATGATCGATGTGTACTCTTGTGCTGGACTTCTAGAGGAGGCACTCGAATTAATAAAGAGTATGCCATTTGAACCTGATGCAATGAGCTGGAAGAGTTTATTGGGTGGATGCTGGATACATAGAAATATTGAGCTCGGAGAATTCGCAGCGAAGAACTTACTCCAGATGGACCCAGATGACACTGCTAGCTACATAATCATGTTCAATTTGTATGCATCATTGGGGAAATGGGAAGAAGCAGCATGCTTTCGACAATTGATGGTTGAAAGAAACTTGAAGAAGGAAATAGGCTGCAGCTGGATCACTGTCAAGGGAGAAACACACCGGTTTATAGTAGGAGATAAGCACCATTCTCATATAGACCAGATTTTCTCAAAGCTGAAGGAGCTCAGCATTTCGTTCCAGGAGGCTGAAGATTCACTTATAACAGAAGAGGATGTGTTGTCTGGTTTTCCTGAAAGGAAAGAACAGCAGCTTGATCATAGTGAGAGACTTGCTATAGCATTTGGGCTCATTTCCACTCCAAGTAACGCCCCTTTTGTGATCTTTAAGAACATCAGGGCCTGCAAAGACTGCCATGAGTTTGCAAAACATGTTTCATTGCATACAAAGCGTGTAATTATAGTGAGAGACTCCAACAGATTCCATCACTTTAAGATGGGCGAGTGTTCTTGTAGAGATTATTGGTAACTCAAAGTGTTCATGAGCTGGTATGTCGTGTGTTATTGCACAAGATGTATTGCTTTCTATTAGTATGAAGAAGCCTGAGTCAGCTGCAAGTACACGAGGGACGAACCAGAGGCTGCCACAGTGCCCTGTAGTACAGAGGATCAGTGAAGCCACTGGTCAGAATAGCAGTGTACATCCATTTCATTCCAAAATTACAATAATGTAGTGGGACTATAAAGTATGAAATGCCTATGTGATGAGTCTGCTGACACGTCTGTGTATAAGAATCTCCAAGATTTTGTGTGACAGAGATTATTTTGTGCTTCTCTTTTAGTGGGTTCCAAAAATGAGGGGTCATCATCATAAATGAGAAGCTTAACCACCAAAGCTAACAGTTTTGCGCTTGATGTTTCAAAGCTTCAGCTTTTGATGGTTTTAACATATTGGGCTGTTTTCTCTTGAGGTGGTTTGTTGGTTAACGACTGCATATAGATTGGAACCTCAATCTGCCAAAGTGGTTTAATGGTGTCAATGGCTTTTGGACGTCTGATAGGCCATCATGGGTAAAAGAAGTTTGCAAGTTCCCAATTCATATGAAATTTTAAAGGGTTGAAAATCAAGATTGATATAATTTTAAAAAAGGTAGAAGCTTCCAAAGAACCAGGATTGAGATGAATCATATTTGGTCAAGAACTCGGAACTTAGAATTAAGAAGTGGAAGCAAACAAAACATATGAATGCGTCATGGCCAAGGATAACTGTGACAAAACTAAACCATGTTACTGTGGAGTTGTTGGTTGTTGTGGGCGGTTGGGGCCTCTTGTCCAAGTTGCTAGATTGTTTTATTAGTTCTGGTATTGGTATTGGAAAGGTCATGGAGCAGTTGGCGCCAAATGAAATCTCATGGTGTATGGTTTTGGATAGAGAGTCCTATCCAGTATCCACTCTCCTACGGGTAACTGATGGATTCAGTTTAATAACCAATCCTTGTCACTCACTCTCTTTCTCTGTTGCTTCCTCTTCCTCTTATTTAAGTCACCGATAGCTCTCACACTCATTCATTGCTTTCACTCAATTCCTTCCTGAGTTTTGATCACTTGCATCTCTCTTGTCATAATTCAAGCAAAAGATACAAGCTTTTACTGACCCTTTATCATTCTCAGAATCATTAAGGGTTCATGGATGTTGGAGAAGCAAAATGTTCTATCAGCTATGGCAAGCCTCCATGGATATTCAAGGGCAGGTAATAAATAAGTTATCAATTAACAACACAGAGGTTCAGTGCTTTCAAATCAGTCATGACAAAACAGACTGATATTTTCCTTGGTTTGTGTTATGATCAGAGCATTGTATCAACTCCATCTCGTCAAAGCGGCTACTGTTCGAGCATGCATTCCTAAAGAGTTCAGATTGGTTGAAGCATTTGGGTGAGTACATTTACTCATTTAGTGGCATTGTTCTTCATTGTTGAGTTTTGAAGATTATGATCACTGAATTGGGGTTTGCATCTGCAGTTATACTCTTGGCGGCTTTTTTCTTGCTAACTATGATGACAGCCCAGCTGGTGTCTTTGATGAGGTTGCATATTTATCCCAGTTTACTTAGTAGTCTAATATCAAATTTATACAGCTATTTGTTGTTCATTACTTGATTTATAGTAAGAGTGATCATGTGCCTGCAGATTGAATAGCTATTTTGATGTTTTTGGTAGCACGAAAAGAACACTACCTTAGAGTATTCAACTAGTTACTAACAGGAGTTTTCTACTATGATCTTCTCTTACCAGCTTGTTGTGATTGCTGGACTAGTATGGAGCCCTCCAACGTCTTGCGCGTATGTTTTTGCCTCAGCTTTGATCTTCATTATAAAGTTGATCACCAAAAAATCTTGTTCTTCATTAGAACTTTGTTCTTTATTTGAGAGCTGTTGTTTGTGTCAAATATAGATGGGCAGCAAAGGTGCTTGTAAATAGCAATGAAGCTTGTGATCATGGGCGAAAGGTACAAGGCTGCTTCAAGTTAAACCTGTTTTAGCTGTCGAAATTTCTGTTGTATTATCTACAATTCTGGTGTTAATTTCCAGCAGTTCTCTCTTGCAGGAAGTAGGCCTTCCAAGTCAGGTTGCGAGGTTTTCTAAGGTACTTGTCACATACACATGTTTTTGACTCTTGATAAAGAAAGAAAAAAAGTGACTCCCATGCTTGTAATCTTGTATGTCTCTTCATACATTATGCATTACTGTCTACTAAAATCAATTGGTTTCTGCACGCAATAGAGAATTACAGCAATTTCAGGACAACCAAAGACCAATAATAGTCCATTTCTAAACGTAATTGGTATGGTTGCTGCTTCTTCTGATCTAGGAGATCAGATGAATGTTCAAGTTACTGAAATCAAGGGTCAGGCTGCGAAAGATACCTGTAATGTCAACCTTACAACTTTAGGTACTTTTAATATCAAATTTTTCTGCTTTCTTTATCACATATAGGCTGTAGTAGCTTATGTTGAATCCTCTGGTAATTTGATCATCAATATTCATCATGGTTTACGGTGATGCTGGCAGTGCCGGAATTGGACATCGGTAAGTGGAAGGGGCCGGCGATCAGAATGTCACTTCCAAGTTTTAGGTAAATTCCCTCCCTTGGCTTTGTGACTGTTTTGTTCAAGTTTCCATCTTTATGCTATTAGAGTTAGTGTTTGGCTAATTCATTTCTCATGTTGTGTAGTGGTCGCACAGAGTATCATCCAGACCTTATCAAGTACTCTTGCCACATTGACTGCAGGTAAATTCTCTTCAAGCTTCACAAATGTTGAATCAAAGTTAGTTATCCGTCATAGCTCTTACATGGACCGCAGACAGTGAGACAGATAACATGTTCGTTTTAATGTGTAGGGTACGAGCAGTGCAACCGGCAAAAGTATCAGGACCATCTCCAATGCCAATGAACGAGAACGACGATCTATCTTCACAGATTTTTAGTTGTAATGAAAAGAATCAAGCAGCAAGAGAATTAATGGATAATGAGCAGAACCTCTGCACAGCTGTGATGCTATCAAAGCCTATATTGACACTGGAGTTCAGTTCTATGAAAATGCAGGTTGAAGCTCCTGTTGTAGTCTCTAACTACATCAAGAACAATTCGTTAGCAACCTCATGATCGTGGTCTGTTGTTTTGATGAGGTATATAACATTCCATATTCTTTCATGTGGCATGTAACTGTGCACAATAAAAGCAATGAATTTAACAAATTGCTTTCAGCTTCTTGCAAGTTCTAAGTTAGTATCTGATAGTTGCATATTTATGCAACGTTTATGTGCTTAACCGAACTTTATATTTAGTTCTTTTGTTACGTTTTTAAGTAAATTAATATTTTTATTTGTTTTGTAGGAAATTGGAGAAAAATGAATAAAAGATGTGTAATTGAGCTTTCCTAGTCCAACGAGGAGAAGAAATGGGTTGCCAAGGGATGAATGGACCAAGTCCAACATGAAAATGGATTGCTAAAGCTCTTAGGCATATGGATTCAGCCCATTTGGGATAAAAAAAACCCAAACCAAATTAGCTTTTTGGTTTAAATGAAGAGAAAGACCAAATCAAACTAAAAGAAGAGGAAAAAGAGAGAATCACGTGAAAAATCAGAAAACCAACGTGAGAAAGGGAGAGATGTGAAACGTGAAGAAGAAAGGAAGTCAAGACGTGATGCAAGGCGTGAAAGAGGGAGATGAGATGTGAAGAATAAAGAGGAGAGAGCGCAAGGCAAAGGGGGAGGATTCCATACTGTAATTTTCTTCTTCTCTCTAAACTCTTGTGGCTTCCATGAGGAGCTAACTTCATTGTTAAGGGGCTGTTTTGAAGCCCCGTTCATGTTATCTAGATTACTTATGCTTGTGAATTGAAGATTGTTTTAGTTATTCGAATGAGGTTTCTTTGTTGTTTATACATCGATGATTCTTATTTGTGTATGCTTTGAGTGCACGCTTAGTATGCATGTTTAGAAATCTAATTCTAAGAAAATTGATGGCTGTTGGTGATCATTATCTTCCTCAAGTTTCAATCGTAGAACCCATACATGCTTGGTATAAGAAGCCCTAGGTCTAGCAAGACATGACCGTAGTGTACTTGTAAAGCCTTGTAGATTCTCAAACCCTTTCTAAATCTTAATGCTTTTCTCTTGGTAAATTCGGGTCCTTGACTTCGGGTTCTTTGAGGGATAGACAATATTGATAAGCAGACCTTCAATGTTGTAGACGTAAGGATTGGGTAATAGGTTGTGTTCATAGCTTTGAATCTTCCTGGGAACTTTCATTCATGACATTAACATGATTTTAGTTCTGCATTTGTGGTCTAGATGATGTGACGGTGGTGGATAGCACTTCCCCTTAACCATTTTACTATTGAATTCTCGTTTTACTCATAATCTGTCTACTGTTTCAGTTTCGTAATCTGTTTTGCAGAATTTTATTCGGCAACTAAACCAACTCCGATTACATTGATATTTTTTGTGGTAGTCCGCCACTGTGTCTATAGTGTTCTGTATAAATTTCGTGATTTTAGGTTGAGTCTAGATATTTTCATTAATTACGTTAGTGTCAGTTATCGAGGCTGTCAGGTTTCTGAATTTCGCTACTGTTTCATTTCGTAATCTGTATTGCAGGATTTTATTCGGCAACTAAACCAACTCCGATTATATTGATATTTTGTGTGGTAGTCCGCCACTGTGTTTATAGTGTTCTGTATAAATTTTGTGATTTTAGGTTGAGTCTAGCTATTTTCATTGATTACATTAGTGTCAATTGTCAAGGCTGTCAGGTTTCTGAATTTCGTTACTGTTTCATAATCTAGTTTATAGAATATATTTCGACTATCAAAAAAACTCATATTATATTGATATTTTGTGTGGTTGTCCACCACTGTGTCTAGTACGTCTAGTATAAATTTCGTGATTTTTGGTTTAGTCTAAGTATTTTAGTTAATTGTGTTTTTTTCCAGTGGTCGAGTCTGTCAGATTTCTGACTTTAGAATATTGAGTCTCATTTTTCTCTGTGGATTGACCCCTATACTATTGTACTACATTGACAAGCATATTAAGTTCATTATAGGGTAACTTTGAAGGTGGTTAAACACCGATCAGTATCAAAACTCATCCTCTATTTGAATCTCTTATATAACTTCAAGATTGACTAAAGCAATTTCTTTCTTTTCCTTCGGATTGTTTACATAGCTTTCTACTTTCCACAGCATGGACAAACCCAACAAGATACAATTAACAAACAAATCCAATTTCCATGCTTAGATATCGACAAAACCTTCTTACAATCACAATCTGGACCCTTTCAATCTGATAAGTAGATCAGAATGTTTCTGGTAGTGGCCGGCCTTCTATAAATGACTTGAATAGTACAAGTGACCGCTCAGGCTGTGAGAATGGTGCTTCGTGTGATGCTCCTCTAATGGTTGCAAAGGAAAGTATGTTACCATAAACTTGAGTCCAGCCACCAACCTGAATACAATAGAAAATATTCATTTGTCAGGTTACAAGTTACAATGAGATGCCACTGAAAGTCTTTATACTTCACTTAACGTAAGACTCACCTGCTGTCCCTCAAACCAGACTCTATATGGCACAGTGGTGTTTAGTTTTAATTCCTCTGCAAGTCCATGAATTAATGTTCGACTTCCGGTCAATGGAATCACAGAATCTTGGTCGCCACTGCAAGTTAAAAAAAAAAACTTAAAACTTAGTCACTTTTTTGAAGATATAGTGATTCTGTATAAATGCAGAAAAGTATGAAACTATGAAGTAAGACTTATGAAGCATTATTATACCTGTAAACCAAGACTTGTACTCCTGCCTTAATAAGTTTGCCTACAATGTTGATTGTTGGTATCTCCAAATCCAGCAGCTCATAATCCAATACACTGTCTCGAAAGTAGAAGATGATTAATAAGCTATTAGTTGTTTAGATTCAATGAAATTTATATCTTCAAAGAGAGAATTACTTGCTGCAAACTGCCCATTTCCAAACACCAACAAGGCGAGCATGAAGAGCCTTCTGCACATCCAGCCTGTTCAAATAATTAACTGTTTCATCTTCCACACAAACATCTACTGACTCACTAACTTGCTGCAAGAACAAACAGGTTAAATCAGTTAGACACCGATACCATCAACATGAAAATGAGCATACCTTTGAGTTATGATAGATGCTATTCACCTGGGGATTGAGGATTTTGGGTTGGGATAACACAGATGATATACAAACATCTAGAGTGACATCGTACTTGTCAACAAACCTACTGGTCTCCCTGCTCACTTGACTCATTACCTTTGAACAAATAGGCGATACCGAGCCTCTATAATATTCACTCACATATCTTGAGTAGTTACAAACTGAAGTGAACAACTTGTGTGTTGAATCTGATATCAAACCATGAGACCAGAAAAACTCGGACCTAGAATTAAAGTCAGTAGCATATTCTAGGACTGGATTACCCAACTGCAACACAAAGGTCCAAAACACAAAAGTTAGTCCACATTGTGGAGATGAGCTAATTGTAAGTTCAAACGTTTGGTATTTGAAGTTTGCAGAACTCACAGCAATTCCTTTCAAATTGAAATGATACTCCTTGTTATATTGGAGCATGAGTTCTGCTAGCTGGGGAACATAGTGACCTAGTTGTAATAATAAAAAGGAAAGTATCAGAACCTATCTGTTATTAACTTATTATATCCAGCTTGATTGATAAACAGTAACTTGATCATACCAGCATAGCTTTCTCCAGTAATAAACAAGCTTCTATTTCTGTATCGAGGGAATTTGTCCAGCCACTTTTGCAAGAACATCAGGTTATCCCTGGCTGTAGATTTATAACAAGGACAAGGTTCAGGAATCATAGTTAGCCTGTAAAGGTAAACTTTTGTCAACTCAGACGGAAAAATCCAAAAACATCAATAGTGAGGATCAGATATGGCACATCTGTAAAGTGAATCCCCCCAAAAAAAAAATTGACCGTGTGCATCCCCATCATGAAATATTCTTCAGAATCTTTTGTGTAAAAAAGAACTAAAAAGATTTCAAATGGAACTTTGGGGTAAAAATAACAATGATTACTTTTCTAATTTCTGAAAAAAGAAGAAGAAAATGATAGGAACATGAGTTGACTTGAATGTTTGTCGGGTTCTTTCTTTCTTTCCTATCTTGCAAGACTTCAGCTTTTCTGAGAAACTACATAAGACAACTCCAATCCAGAGAGAATGTGTAAATAACTTACCTGTGATTTTGTCATTTACAGACTCATAAGAAGAAGTATCAGTAGAATATGAGAACCCAACTCCAATTGGTGTCTCCAAATACAACATGTTTGCTTCTGCAAATCAAATCAATGAGACTGTTAAACTACACAGAAATGAAAAACAAAAACTAGCATTGTTAATTTTTAAAACTAGAAAAATCACCTCTATTCCAACTGTATTCATTTCTGACCAAAACCTCTCCACTAGGCCTAAATGGTCCATTTTCAGAAAATGCTCCAACTCCAAGGGAAGAACAACCAGGCCCTGTACACAACCAAATTCAAAAACCCATCAAAACCCAGTATTACAAACCAGAAAAAGATTGAAACTTTAGTAACCAAACATATTAAAAGATTGAAAGTTTAGTAAAACCAAACATATCAAAAAAGATAGAAACTTTAGACTAGTGAAAATTTTAGTGAGTGTGAATGTGAATGTGAAGTGGTAGTGACCTCCATTGAGCCAAAGAACAAGTGGCTTTAAAGCTGGTTCGATTTCAGCTTCAGCAAAGTAGTAAAACAGAGCTCTTTGTTTTTGAACATCAATGGTAACATAACCGGAGTAGTGTTGGAAGCCGACTTGGGGCTGACCAGGCAGCCTTGCAATCCTGTCAAGTCTTGAAAGTGGTGAAGCATTTGTGAGTTGTTGCAACAATAGCAAAGCCATTGCAATGGTTCTCCATGGTAGAGAAATCATGGGGCTCATAGAGAGAGAAGCAAATAGAGCCTTGAGAGAAAGATTGGAATTGGGTTTTGGTTTTTTGAGGGTTCGCCCACAGGGGGCTGTATATATAAAAACAACATTCAAAAAAGCGCCGGCGGTATTAGACGATGGAGTTAATCACAAAAGTGATGTTTAAGCAAATTATTATAATTATATTTTTAATTAATTATGTAATTATTACATATATTATATATATGTAATATGAATAATATATACTAAAATAATTAAGAAATATCATTAGAATATATTGTCTTCAAGTTCTCTAACTTATGTGTTTGTGAACTTTATAAGGTTATTATCTTCAATCTAAAATAAGTCAAATTACTAAAATACGAAAATTTAAGTTTTGTCTGATTTTGAGTTAAATAACCGTCTAAGTATATTAAACGATCAAAGCAACCGTCAAGACGTTGACTAGATAAATGACTGCTTAAAAAGAGGACCTTAAATTGTTTTGTTCTTTTCGGCGCTTAAACGGAATCCTTTTCAAACGGTGTATAAATATATAAAAGTGTGGAATATGTTCATGTGCGGTGTATAAATTTTGAAGCTTTTTGTTGAGAGAGAGAGGGACTTTGGACCGACCTGAAAGAGAGGTGTGTGATGAACTGATGATCATGTGGGCCTGAGCATGAAAGAAAAAATGAGAGTGGGATGAAGTAGCTGAGTCAGCAGTAAGATGGGTGTGTTACTGTCGTTGAAAATGAAAGCAGACTGTAAAAGTTACTGTTTTGGTATTCCCAGATGTTACAGAGGTGTGCTCTGTATTTCGTTTTCTTGTGGTAAGAGACCAAGAACTAGGCCAAAACGTACAACTGCAACAACTGGAAAATGCATTGGAGGGTTTTGAATCAATTAAATTGATGACTAAATTTTCTATTCTTAATGACCATGGTTTGTTTTACTTAATTACCGCAAAAAATAAAATAAAGACAAGACATATTCTTGTTTTCTTGTGAGCTAGGTAAGGTCTCAATCTTGCTCATGGCAACTTTGACACTGGTACCTTTATTGCTCATTGATCACATTAGCTTGGACTACACAAAGTCGTGTGTCGTTTGTTATATATATCCACACACTTTTTACAGCCTAAATCCGCATGCAATATTTTCGTTTCCATCTGATCCATTAATCAAAATATATACTTGCCTGGAATATTGCAGCATTTCTGCAATACGGAGTCACTTTTGAAGCAAGAGAGAAACAGATGAGGGCTGGGAAATGTGCCCAGAAAAAACAGCAGTGGAGAGCAATGAGCATAAGCGTTGTTCAATCGTTTTCTTCGAGCCTAGGAATGGAAGCAAATGCTTCACACCTTTTCCTTCCTCCCGCATTTTTTTTTTTGTTTTCAAGTTTTGGTTTGATGGGTGCTTTTGATTATGGTCATGCAATTGTTTACAGAGGAAAGCTGGCTAGCTTTTTAAAATTAATAACGTGTCTGTTTGCTTCATTTTGTTTGGAGTTTGGACTAGACACGCATGCTACACTCCCATAATCGATTGCCTTCGATCCTGATCTTCCTCAGACTATATCTTCAAGTAGTAAATTGAAGGGATAAAATAGTTTCCATAATAAGTTGTAGATCAAAATCATTAGTAGTGTTCATAACTTCATATGATCAAATGTAGCAAAGATTTTACTGAAAACCGAAATGAACACTTTGTGATTGTAATGAACTAATTTCATAATTTGCTCCCAATTTTGGTGACTTTGGTGACTAATTAGATTTCTTTTTGAAGATGTAATCTGAGAATTTTACATCCTTAATGAAGATTTGACACTCTCTTGAAGATGGCCTTAGGTCACAATACTAATGGAGTAGGTAGTCAATTTATTACTATATAATGTTGGTAATTTCCTATTTGGTTTGGTGTGTGTGTGGACAAAAGGAAAATAGCAGTATATTACACGTGAAAGTGATCAAGGTTAGTGGAGCCTCTTTTTCCATGAAGATTATGACACTTTGGAGCTCCTATTAACATTCTAATACCATGAAGTATGGAGTCACTTTACAATAGAAGTCAGAAGTGTAGCAAGAATTTGGTGTAAACAAGAGGAAATTTTGGATAATCTGTAAGGTCAGACCAACTTTAAAAGGACAAAATGGAAGAATTATTGACATTATAAGCAAGTGAAAACCAGAAAGATTGAGACCTTGGAAGCCCTCTCTGTGTGTGATGTGTGGTGATGATGAGGTCAAGAGGGGAATGATTTCCACTTGAACATGTTGGAGAAGACATTTCATTTCAGTCCATCCATGCCTGGCATGACAATACAATGTGACATTTAGTCCCAAAGCTGAGAGAGAGACCACCCATTGTGCAGTGCAGTGCAGAGACAAAAGGCAAAGCTAGCTTATCATCAAAAGGTACTTCTAGCCCTAAAATGCCTGCTACAGTAGTTTTATGCTGCACTTTCATCTTGGAAACCTCCTCCACCACTTTGCCTTATCTTTCCTTTGGGGTCCCAACTCAACCAATTTCAATATAAACTTTCACAGCCAAAGCGAAAAGTGTATATAGAAGACTCCACAAACAATGAAACAACCCTAAACCAATGCATCATCCAACCTACACGATGATTCCAACCATGATGTTTATGAGGAAAAACATGATACTGACGTCCAAATGTAGGGTAATAGGATCTAAGGTGATTAGCTTCAGGGTAATGATGAATCACAATTTTTAATTTTTCAAGATTCAAACTTTCTTATTCCAAATAATGATATATGTTTTTTCTTACACAAATATCTTGCAGTGACATCTCTGGGAAGAATAGTGACACATTAAACATGGCTTTTTGTGGCACCAATACTACAGTGGATGGTGAAGAAGCAGGTAGGTGTCCATAAGAAGTTTCACATCCTCTAGAAACCAGAAAAGGGAATTTCCGATAGATAATAGTGTTGGGTCAAAAACGCCTTTAGAATTCTGGTGTCTTTTTCTAGTCTTTCGACCCTTCCCCATGCGCACCTTTTCACTTAAACTAAAGCATTTCTCTTTTACTTATAGACAATGCACAATTACTGGGTTGGAGTGACCAACAAGAAAAGACCATATGGGCACTATTATATTCAAGCGCACAAGCATCTTTCATGGTTTTTGCTCTGGTGGTTCTTCTAAATCTATCCCACCTGCGCCCATACTCTCGTGTGTGGTAAGTCTGGTGTTTTGGTCCTACAAGATTTGTAGTAACTGGCCAGTAGTGGCCGTAACAGAGACCTCTGCAGCGCGTGCTTAGATGCTCCTGGGCCGAGTGAAAGAGACTAGACAAAGGCAGCAAGGGTGCTTCATTTGAGAAGGGACCTAGCTTAGCTTTCCAACGACCATTTTTACAACCTTCCAATCTATGAAATGACAAAACAAGCTTCCAAAGTTATTCTTTTTCAGTGAATCTGGAGGCTAAACCAGACTTCGTTTCAGCGAGTAACTACAACCTCATTACCGAGTTAGTTTCAACAAATATAAACATAGTTCAAAGTTCAACCAATCTTGGGTGGTGATGCTGTGTCGGACTAGTTCAACTCGATTCGTGACAGTGACCCTCCAAGGCGATTCTTGACAGAGATCCAAGTACATGGATTATCTATGAAAGATACAAAAACCTTACATCTTAAGCTTGAAGCCTTCAGCACTTCATATATCCGAGTAGAAGTGACAGAAAAATGGCACATTCAAGTTCCTTATGTACATTTGTTATATGTGCCTTTCAAGGCACAAATTATGATCAAAAAAGGTAGTCCTTGATTGTCAACGAAAAGATGAACACAAAGAACTCATCCAGTTCTCATGAGTACTAACAGATCTTGACGATCAAGATGGTTCTATTGTGGAAGATTCTTGCTCCATTGTCTTGCGTGATTCTTCCCAAAGCCGATGCTCAATCCCCAATTTCCTGAGTTCCATAAGCCCTTCCTCCACTGGATGAGTTTACAAACATACAAGTAAAAATACTATCCAAAACTCTACTGTTAAATCTCAATATATAGTGCATGTATATTATGCTAGAAACCATCTGTGATGATAAGCGGAAAACACCGAAACACTGAATCTACTCTGTGCAGACTATATTAAAGATTGAACCAGGAACACTAAGGACAGGGATACCAACTGAGCATGCACAACCAGTGAAAAGGCGCCAAAAAGGGATTGAACATTACTTAACGAGCAGTTTTGCACAAAGAACAAAATTACATTACCATCAACAGCATCATGTGAAGTTGGTGCATGCGCACTGCGGTTAATCCAAAACTGAACTCTTTCTTTGGCAGTGTCCTCCTCTATTCCATGAACTTTGGCTCTTCTCCAAAAGTAAGTAAGCCAGGCCTGTAAGAGTTGAATATTTCATTGCACAAATGACATTGTGAAAATGGATCACAAAGACATGAGATGACTAGTTAATATATATATATATATGACTAATGAGTGTATACATATGATAGGAGACTTAGAACCATGTCAAATCTGAATAAGAGGAGCCATGTATGAGCTAGAATATGGTCGAAAGAATGTCTATTAAACAGAATATACCAAAGGCTGATAAAAATCAAGCTCACTCATAAGACCTATTTAGGATAAAGGACCCACCATGAAATAGAAAGTGTTCTTTCAACCAAGAAAGTCATATTATTGCAGTTAAAACATACATTTAGTTGTATATTGATACATTGATACACAGGTATGTTGTTATTTGAATGAGATAAAATCATACAAATGCAGCTCAAATGTTTCATACCTCCTTAAATAGAACGTCTTCAGACTCCTCAGGACTCAACTCTGCAAGAAAACAATTGAACATATGCATGTCATTATCACGCTCACTTGAGGAATCAGCCATCTGGAGAAATTAGAAATCAGAATAAAATAATGGCACGAGCCTGAGAATATCAAGAATTAACAACCATCGGCTGTAGGCACATGATATTTTCCTTAGATGCATGTTTTGTCAAGCTAAGCTTGTCGGAGGCTGATGCATGACTATTTTCTGTTCTAATTTTAAAATATGAACTAACAGATTCCAGATTTCTTTGTTATCTAAATACAGTATTACAGTTAGATTGAATCCAGGGGAAAGTAAGACGTACCAAATGCCTCCATAAACTTTGGATCACCCGGTGATTTCATATCTGAAAGTGTCAATTATGTATCAGAAAAGATGGATAGGTTAGCAAGCATCATAAAGATATAAAAGCACACATGTCAAAAAGGTAACAGAAGTACAGTCCATACCTGAGAAGGATAGCCGAGCAGAGCTTGGTCGTCGTTGTTGGGCTAGTGCAAGCACAATATTCTCCTCAACCTTCATTATAGTAACCATCAAACATATTAACAAATAGACCACTAATGCCATAAAACAAACACAAGAGCAACATAACAAGAGAAAACACATGTTAACATTCATACATGATGCCTTAATAAAAAGACTACTCAAGAAAACAATTTAAGAAGGGAAGAAGGGTGGAAACAGATAAGTAATGAACCTTCAGGAAAGCAAGCTCCTTCAACCCCATTTCAACTGCAAGCATACTTTCAATGTTTCCTTCTCCAGTCAAATCATTCAAGTCCTGATCAAGATTGTTTCTCTTGTCAGGATTATCATCACCTGTTCATTTTACAATGTATTAAACCCTGGCTTAAGCTTAACTACTCTTATCACCACCAAGAGAACAGAAATATATACCAACTGAAAACACTAAAGATGATTCACTAGCCTTTTTCCCAGGATTCCTCTTTAGCCTTTTGTCCGGCAGAAACAACAACCTCGAATGGAAGGGGAGCTAAGGACGACCAATGTTCATACTTGGATACAGCAATATCTGTACAAATACCTGAAGGCATAGCATATATGTGTAAGACAGAATGGCAAAGACTATAGCCGTATCATACAAATCCAAGTGTATGAGAAAAAACTAGGTTACTAATTACATTCTCTTTATTGTCGTCTGGTTAGTTATTAAGCTTCTGTTTCTTAATGAAAAATGATTTGTTGAAATAAGTTTAGGCCTCTTAAGAACAATTGCGTACCATATTTTGCAGCCAAGCCCCAGTTCCGTGCTAACCAACATCGCTTCAGAACTACTTCTTCCTGAAAAGTGGATATATAAATTAAATCTTAAACGGCTCCTATTAGGCTCCATGCAGGTACCCATATTCATTACCATCTCTTTTTGAGTCAGCACCATTCTTTGAGTTGTGGATCGAAGAGCTTTAACTTCAGATTCAGCTCCATGAAGTTGTTCCATAATAGCTGCATTTGCTTCTTTTGCTTTCTGATGATTCAAACAACATCCTATTATGATTCAAATTTAGCATAGTGCTATATAGGCTGACAAATAAGGGATCATAGCATGGTTACCTCCACTTCAGAGCGAAGAGCTGCAGCCTGTGTAGCCACTCCACCCTTTGGCTGTTTTAAATCTTTAAGAGCAGCCTATAAAAATGAAGAAGCCTCCTTAGGGATTTTCTTATTCTGGAAAATAGATGTTCTCATGGAGTTCCCTATGAACAATTTCAAGTTTCCTCAGTTACCTCTTTCTTTCGCAAGGCTGCTTCTTTCCTACAAAGGATAAGTACTATCAACAAAGACACCTGATCAAGATTTAAAGCATGCATGAAGGTCGTTCAGCGTAAGTATACCTGCTTAAAAGTTTGGCTTCCATTGACACACCTTCTCCAAGAGCAGCAACCTGCTTTTCAAGTTCCTTAACTCTGGCTTCTACTTCCTCACATCTCTCTTCTTCACGACGGAGCTATATGTCCATATTGTAATAAGTTACAAATAAGTTAAACTACAGTAATCACCAAGTGAAGAAAAGGCAAGTGGGAAATTGCACCTTCTCAAGATTATTTTCATTCTCTTCTTGTAGCATTTCAAGCTGCAATAAAAGTATTACTCAGAATACATCTTCAATGAAAGAACAAACTATAGCCTTCTTGTTTCTATAAAATAGATATAATGTGATGATTTCCAATTTAGGATGCCAAAGCAGAAATCTCAAATAAAACCGATTCTTTTTCATACATCATCACGCAGTGCAGAAGCATCACGTTGATCTCCAGAATCTTTTGCCTTGTTAAATCCTGTATCGGATAAGAATCTGCAATTCAAGTCCATCCATTATTTTCAGATGACACCTAATCATGTAATTGTCTACGAATGTTTACACAAAATACAAAATTAACATAATGAAAATCATTACCTGTTCTCCTTTTTCCTGTTAATGCTAGGAGGATCCAACGGTGGCATCGAAGTTGCAGTCCTCAGTGTTGTTCTTGGTGGAACCAACGGAGGTGCGGCACGAAGAGCCCTTCCCGCTGATGTTGAGCGAACCGACTGATTTTCATCCAAAGTCCTAGCTAATAACTATTTCAGAAACACATTACTCCAATTAGATATCTAAACTGCTCAACACTCGGTCACTCACAAAACTATCAATAATTTTTAATAAATTAACAAAATTTGGCACAGAGATCAAACAGAGCTGAACATTATATTAGATCACACACATTCTGAATATTACTATTTACAGTAAATAAAATATCTAAGTAGATTCGGAAAATTTACCGCGGGCGAAGCCGATCTAGTAGAGCTAGTCCTCCCGGACGGAACTGCCGGCTTAGCGCCGGGACTGTTGGCATTTCTGGCGAGAGAGAACGGCGGCGGAGCACTGTATCGGAAATCGAGATCGTCGTCTTCGTCGTCTTCGTCGCCGACGCCGGTGGTCTGCGAGGCCATGACCTGAGCTAAGCGCTGCGCGGCGGCCTTGGCGGCGAAGTTCTGAGTGCGTTTGATGTTGGAGATTCCGCTGGCGGATGAGGACCGCGCGTGGTGGCCACGCACCGGAGACATTACTGGTGACGTGGCGGCGGACTCGGTGGTGGTCCATTGGCGAGCATAGACGGGACTATCAGTTCGCCGAGTCCGGTCCATAGTGTTATTCGTGGTTGGATTGCTGGAGCTAGATCGTCGCGGACTTGAATGTACTGGATTCTCGGAGAGAGAGAAATTTTGGGGTGTGTGATTAATTGAAGTGAAGGAGACTGCAGTCGTCTGTGAGTGAGTGAAGCTGGTTAACCGTTAACGTAAAGTGATTAAAAGTCATTAAACCGCGATGGTTGGTTTGTTGGGGAAGACGGTGAGTTTTTCGTAAATTGCAAAGAGGTCCCTTGACTTGTGCTAAATTACGAATATACATGTCGGTACTGATGTTTTTGCGTTTTCATCCCTTGACACATTCCTTCAATCCTTCATTGAAATTGTTCTAGACATTGACAATGTGAGGAGGTATGATAATCGACGACGTTGCAAAAATTGCATTGACATAGTTACAGACGACATGTATGGTTGAATCTTTTGACTTGGTCCGTACAATCTAAGTTTGGGTCCACGGCCGATTCAGAATTTAGATATAGGGTGGACTATATTTGTACTGCACAATTTTTTTTTAAGATACATAAGTAAATAAATATTCTTGCACATGCTATATAATAGATAATTTTGAAACTTAAGTAAGAGGCTAGCACAAAGAGAGAAACTATCCTCATATCTGATACATTAAGCCACACCGTAACCCCTTAGAACATATTATCAAGCCTTGAACTTAATAAGCAAGCATATTCAATATTACTATCCCATAACAAAGAAAATCGAAAAGCAACGATTAAAAGTTATAACATGCACTGGTCCAGACATTAAGAAAGATGTTGAAACTAGTTTTCAATAATTTATTACACATAATAAGAACCTTAACTTAAGAGTAGCAGATGCTGAATGACTTGCAACGAGAGTAAGTGTGCCAAATACATTAGAGATGAGCGTTATTTATTCATATTTTGTCCAGTTTTAACAACCAAGTTGACCTGTATATTTTTATTACCACACAAAAATGGTACATAGCTATCAAAGGTCTTCATTGTTTTCGATTATGATAAATTCACAAAAACCATCAACAAAATGAGCCTAAGAAATTTGAAAATAGCAGTCACATTACAAAGTGGATATATTGGCCTCATGGTTCATGGTTGTCATTTGTATTCGTATACATCTTTGACTCTCGCAAGCAAATAAGCCATTCAAAAACTGTTTCTATGAGAAATTTTTCAGAAAAAGATGAAGTTGCAGAAGATTAAAGAAGCATGAACCAAACCGTAGAGGAGTAGCGACAAGCGCGGCGACGAAGGAGGGAGAATTCTGATGAGAGAGAGAGGTTTCATTGTAAATGTATATTTAATTTTTATTATTTTTAATTAATCTAAAAATTTAGGTGGCCTACAGCCCATCCAGCAATTGGGCTGGATCTGCTCACTGTTTGGGACACGTACTAGAAATTATGTTCATCACCAAGATACAATGAGATAGAGAAGCAAAAGTTTGAGACATAATGATCTACAACAAATTTCAACCAAGAACAAACTTAATTACCTGCCAGTTCAAAGTTTTGAGATCAAACAACCAATTCTTTCAGATGAAGACCAAGCAGGAATGAAAACCAATGTGATCGATTTGCCAATGTTCCTTGCACTATGATTACGCTAGATATATGAATAAAAGATAGAGATGAAAAGGAACTAATTAAGGAGAACGAGTGCATCCTGTGAGCCTTCCAATGAAAGAGGTGCCTTTAGACTTGGACCTTGGAAACTTGATTTTTTTGGTATCATAATTATTAGCTCTTGCCAGCTGAGCTCTCAGAAGTCTGTTCTCTTCCTTCAGCTTTTGGATCGTTACACTCTTATCCTTAATAGTCGATACCAATTTCTCTTGCTGATGCGTGTTTTCATCTATGAGTTCAGACACCTTCTCCTCCCATATTTTCGCTTTCTCTAAACTTTGTAAAATCAGTTTCTCGTCCATGTTGTCATCGAGTACTGCCTTCAAAGCCTTCCCATTGCCGGCTGATGAGTCGCGGCGATCACTAGTACTCATCAGCATTATCTTATCGTCTAGCTTTTTGTGCATGAACTCGTTGAAATTGGTATCGTCGGAGACGGAGCTAGAGGTGGTTTCGGTCTCAATGGGAACCGGCGGTGCCTTGTGTTTCAAGTATCCTGAGACTTCCTTCTCGCATTTTTGGATGGTTTGGGCTTTAATGGACTCTAGTGAAGAAAATGATCTCAGATGAGCTGCTTGAATCACTTCAGATCTGAGCTGGTCGTAGTTTTCAGCTAGAGATCGGTACGATTTGTAGAAGTCTTCCAACATGGTTATGAGCTCAGGTCTTCTTTTGAAGAACATCTCAGCCCTCTTTGCAAATGAATCGCCATCTTCTTCGATAATATTCAGCATCAGTTTGGTCTCTCATCCAACTCTGCAATGATCTCAATCAAATCAATCACTGTAACATTATTCATTATATTTCAAAATTTTCAATAATAAAAAAAAGCATAGATATAATTTACACTTCAGAGCTGAATCACAAACAATACGTAATACAGGTCTTGTAACACCGAAAGGCAGCAGGAGCAATATCAACGTACTGGTACTACTCTTGATATCTATTCTCAGGGGATCAAATTAAAGTCGGCCACACCGAACCCCAATATTTCAAACAATGTGAAGGCGGACTTGAGCGTAACCCTAAGTTATATCTTTGACAACTCCTATGCTTATATATATATATATATATATATATAAAACCCCAACTGAAGTATTGCCTTGTCAAGAATCCATGGAGATCGATGAAATACTCGAACCTAGGGTTTGTTGTTTTGAAGTTCCAGAGCCTTTGTCCTTACAAGTTACAAGTATAAAGTATGGATCGGATTTGAGTATCCAAAAGTAATTAAATCGTTAGCCGAGGCGTAAGGGCATGGATAGTTATTAACGAGATACATGAAATCAAACAAAACGCAAAACGTACATAAACGTATTTGGTGCAATGTGAAAGACAGTGAGCCAGAGAAGAGTTTAAAACCCTAATTCCCTATATACTGGAAGAGCGAGCTACAAACCTGAGAGGGTAGCTTCAAGCCACTGAGAATGTTGGGATTGATGAGAGCGATTGTGACTATCCCACCACCATGAAAAAGCTGCAGCCTGGTCTTCTTTGTTCATCGTCGACTCTTTTGAACCCTCCATTGTCGATCTTCTCAGTAATCTCTCTACCCGTACTTACTGAAGAAAAGAAACGCTGCAAAAATTGCAGTACTCGTATGTATAATGAGGACTGATTTATATATATACAAGCCTTTTTATATTGTCAATCACGGCCTAATCATATGCAGCAAAACATACGTACTTACCAAAACTTTCTGTGCTTAGTGAATTGCGATTCCTTTTGAAAATGTACTTCATGTACCTGTGTTGACTTGGAAAACCAACCTAAATGTTGGCTAATTTGTTGCCTTTAACTAAGATTTCAATGTGCTTCCCAAAGAATTTGGGAGGGCTAGGGTTTCAACATATCCATCGTGACGACTCAAAACAGAATCAGTAGAGTAATCGGCTTAATCCACAAGTTTGCGCATAATCGCAGTTTTCCGTAAATTGATTGAATTGCCGGTTTTGATCACGACTTAATTATTGACCGAGAATTTGAGTTGAGTCTCTTCTCGAGAGTTGTTGTACGCATGATTTCGAGTTCGTGAGCGGTTCCGGATTATTATTTCGACGACCGAGGAATATAATATGAATATTTGAAATTTTGAAATATCGTCGAGTTTATCCGTTTGTATTCGAGTCTATCCGAATTGTGATTGTGATCCGTTTTCGACCATTGATCGACCCGAACCGTAAATGGAATGGTTATCGACTTGATTTGCGAGTTTCGCGATTAGTTGCGATTTTGTCGTAATCGGTTAATATGGCAGCTTCATTAACGATTAAATTTTCGGGCGATAATTTGATTTGGAATCCTTCGTGAAAGTTGTAGAAAATTTAATTTCGAGTTCGTGGGAACTTCCGGAGGATTTTTCCGAGTTACGAGGAATAAGTTATGAATATTTTCGAGCGTCGGATATTGTCGTATTTATCTGTTTGAGGTTCGATACGCGTACGGTATAAATATGGAAGCGATACATGCCGATTTGGGAAAGTTTCCATAAGTGGAAAGCTGGGTTGACCCGTGTTGACCACGGGTCAAGTGTAACCCGTTTTGGCCGAACGGTTTGTCACCGGAGTTGAACCATTTTCCGGCCACGATTGGCCGAGGTCTCTTCATGAAAATTGTTGGGCTCGTGCTCCTCTTCGGATTGGTAGGTGGATCGACCCTTGAGGTGACCGGATGAGGGAGAATCGAATCGACAAAGATCGTGGTTTTTCCGGCGAGTTCAACGGTTGTCAGAGGCGACGATTCCGGCCAAGTTAGAGGTGGTCCTTTGAGGGCTTTTGTTAGCCTCGAGGTAAGGAAGCTATTGCAAGTGGTTTGGGAGGTTGCCGTGGCTGGAGGAGAGAGATCGATCGGTTTGAAATTCCGGTAAGGGTTTGGAACTTTGAGATGACTTTTGGAGGTTTTTCGATCAAAATTGGCCTTAACTTTGAACTGGAAAGTTGTTAGAAATGTCGAGATCTTCAAATCCATGTGTAGGTTGCAAATTTCTGGGCCGGTTTGATTTTCCGGCGGCCGGCGGCAGCGGCAACTTTTCCGGTGACGTGTTTTTCGACGAATTGTATGTCGTTTCGCTCGGAAACGCGCACCGATCGCAGTGGTGAGGTTTGTTTTTCGAATTGAGCATCGAAAATTATAGCAAGGTTTTGTGGTGTGATTATCGGATTTTGATGATTTCGTCGATATTGAATTATATGTTTCCGGGAACGGTTGTTTCTCGTGATGTGATTCGAGGTTTCAAGTTATGATTTTGAGCAGTGGATTTTATGATTATTCAAGGGATCGTGATCGTTCGTTTGGCGAGGGATTTTCCGCCGGATCACGGGATTAACGCGTATCGCGTTACGCTCATCTGTGAGTGGACAATTTCTTTTCATTGATAATCGCGAGTCTTTATACACGTTTTACGAGCATGAGCATGCATACGAGATTATGATTTATATGAGCATGTGTTATACTATTACGCCTATACAATTATACATTACGTATATGCATTTACATATTGCTTTATACACTTGTATAGAACTATTTATGATTTGGTTTACAGAGTACAGTCACAGTATATGTTATTGTATCGATACACTTGCATCCCGGCTGATCCCCGAGGATGTTTACCGGGGGATGCTGTGACCCCTGACCCGAGGCCTTTACCAGGGGGAGGGGGCAGACCTCTGACCTGAGGCATTTCTGGCTAGAATCACGTGTGGGTCTGGGATCCCGTGATTCCGACTGTACTAGCGCGGACGTATCCATGAGTGACCCTGCAGAGTTTTACACTGCATGCTCCGTACGCGTGGGGAATTGGAGTCTCCTTCGTGTTATGTCATATTCATTTATTTAGACTTGCATATGTTTTTATAACATATATTATTTGGCGAAAGACATTTATTTTCGTCCACTCACTCTAACAATTTTTATGTCTTTCCCCTGGGCTTTTCGGTTTCCGTGCCTAGTTTGCAGTTCGGATTCTAGTGTCGCACGTCGCAGTTGGAGACATAGTATTCGAGCGATATTTCTTTTATGGTAGGTTCATAGTTTGACCTACTATTTGTATATATATATACTAGAAGTCGCTCTGAGCATTCTGATGCTATATTTTATACGATTTTTCCCCGGATTTATGTAAAGTATAGTTTTATTGATTACTTTACATTACAGTTATGATATTGAGAAATCCGGATGGGATTGGTGCCCACAGTTTGATTTTTGTGGCATACAATGAAGTGTATTTTCCGGGTGCAGGTTAATGGCAATTTCGCGTTAGTAACGTTACTCTGCCGAAATTTTGATGGTTTTTGTTGGTTCGTGTTTTCAGAAGGGGTTTGATTCCGGTTTAGGAAACTAAATCGGGGTTGGGTCCTTTCATCCATACTTTCAATCTCTCTATGCTAGCCAAACAATGATGGCGTCTACTTCAAGACCCGAAATCCTTCATTGGGAGGCTGCTGAAAGCCAAGTATTACCCTGATGATTATTTTTTGACTGCGGGAGTTAGAAGCGGTGCTTCTTATACATGGCGGAGCATCATTGCTAGAAGGAGCGTGTTAAAGAATGGGATATGATATAGAACTGGGAATGGAAGCAAGGTGTCCTTCTGGTCAGATCCCTGGATGCCGAGACCTTATAGCTTTCTTCCTTTTTCATCGATCGTGGAAGGAACGGAGGATTGGGTTATGAGTGATGTTATTGATCTTGTGTCCCACATATGGATTTAAGAGGTTCTTACTGAGCTGCTTACTCCCTCTGAGGTGAACTCCATTGCTCAAATATCCCTTAGCACAAGAAGCTCTGAAGATACATGGATGTGGCATTTTGATCGCAAGGGTATATGCTGCGTCAAGAGTAGCTATAATGTTGCTCGTAATTTTATGGATCAAGGCATTGATGGTACGACCTCGGCCAGGGAAGATGGATTGAAGAAATACTAGCAAGTTATTTGGCATGATCGAGTTCCCCTGAAGGTGCATATGTTTGTTTGGCGGTTAGTTAAAGGCATCTAGAAGTGCTTTAAGGAAGAGAGTAGACCAACTGGAAACAAGGTGTCCGCTTTGTGAGGATGCAATAGAGGATGATGCTCATCTATTTATGCAGTGTCCAATGGTAAGAGAGTTATGGGACTACCGTGCCATGCAAGCTCAGCTTTTTTAGGTGAGGTGCTTAACTATGCGTGATTGAGTTTGGAGAATGGTCGACTGCTTGTCTAAGGACCAGTTGTCTTGGTTCTTTGTGGTGTTATGGTCTACGTGGACTGAGAGGAGTAATGTGATATGGAAAGGAAGCTCTTTCATGGAGTTGGTGGTATTGGTGTGGTGGCTCGCGACTGCGCTGGAATCTGTCTTTTAGCTTTGGCTAGGACCTTCAATCATGCTATGTCGGCAGTACAGATGGAGGTCAAGGCTATGAAAGCAGGTACCTTTGTAGCAATATACCATGGATGGGATGATGTAGTTTTTGAGTTTGACAACACTGGAGTAGTTGATGTGCTGTATGCGATGTCAGAGGACCTATTAAAAATTGGAGGTATGTTAGAAGACTTTCGGGCTTCGTTGCACTCTATACCAAATGCACAAGTGCGACATGTCTTCAGAGAAGCAAATGGTGTTGTCCATTGCTTGGCACATCTTGTTAGTTGTGACGATTTAGATGAATTTTGGAGTGAGGAGACGCCTGTAATTATCCGAGACGTTCTTCTTGAAGATCTATGTAATTTTAATAATGTAGCGCAGAATAAAGGTTTATTGTCTCCTCCATCGCAAATTACTACTATCAATAAAAAAAGCTAGAGGAGGGTAACTCTTTCCCCGTCCCCGTTTCAAAAAAAAAAGATTTCAAGGAAAATTAATTGTCCTTCAATGCATATAAATACTCGTTATATATTTGAATGCAAGAAATTAATAAAATTGTTCTCAAAATTATTTTTCAAATTTTTGTTAAATAATTTCATTGAATTTAGTCGTGAAGTTGAACTACGTACCTTTCGATTAGGGATGGACACGGGACGGGTCGGGTCAATATTTGGCCGTCCTATCCATATCCCGAACGGGATGGGACGAGACAAGATTAGACATTTTAAAACTCCGTCCCGAAGCCCAAACAGGATGGACGGGACATGTCCAATTTCTGGTTAAATTTAAAATGAATAATTGATAGAGTATTTAACAAAAAAAATTGAATTAGATGGGATGAACAAAATTTTGGGTTCAATATAAGTTAATCATGATTTGATAGGACCTAAAAATGTACAATTACATGTTGTAATGCCATTTTACTTGATGTTTAATTGAAAACAATAAAACTACAAACACTTATTTCATGTTTTATTGATACATTATTTCATATTAGGGTAATTTTATTTTTTAGGTTGGATTTTGTTAAGTATTTGATAATTTAATATATCAAATCTTAATAAAAGAAATAATAAAATAAACAAAATATATTGTGCTGGATGAGACGGGTCTATCGGGATTTTAAAATCAAGATCCGATCTCGTCCCGAAAAAACTGGACGAGTCGGGATGAAACGGAATAGGGAAAATTTTAATTTTCGTGCCAAGCGAGATCAGGACGAATTCAGATCAGATTCAAAATTTGTGAGATTCGTGTCCACCCCTACTTTTGACCATAAATTGTTTTTGAGAAGTTTGGAATATTGGGCCAATTGTGAAATTAAAGATGTATTCAAATCATTCATATCTCACAAAGTCAAGTATTTGATGGTGTACGTTTGTTAGGCCATTATGCCTGGGTCGGGCCTGCTGTTTTGGGCCTATGTTTTTCTTTTCTGTTTTTTTTTTGTCTTTTTATGTTAGTTTCGTAGTTGGCAATCGACCCTTACATATCTTCTCAATGAATGTCTTGTGTCTCAAATCCATTCTCCTCGTCGTCTATAGATTGTGGAGAGCTGTTTATTCTCAAGTTTGTCTTGTTGGTCGGTCTATGAATTATTTTGTTCACCACATTAGGTGCATTGGAAAAGATGATTCGCCTAAATTTGAGTTGATGTTCCAAGACAAATTTCTAATAAGCTTAAATTTTTTCGACCTTAGTGGTCTTTAAAGAGTAAAACTTGTTTTTTTTGTAGGGGTTGTGAAGTTACTCAACATTCTTGTCGGACGCAATGACGCGATTACTTTGATCTAAATTGTTTGGATGGAAATATATGAATTGTACGGTCACACTTTAGTAATTTTGGCGAGTTCTTTTATTGTTTGTCCGACCAAATAGTTCAATTTGAGTCCGGATTCTGTGGAGGATCAAAGTTTACCGATTCAATGTACTTGAAATTATAGTAATCTATTAATTAAAGAATATCTAGCTCTTAAGCTCGCTCCCACCATTTACTGAACCAAAATGTGAAGATCTCTCCGCTTACTGGTGATATTGAACTTGGTCGGTGTCTGGCCAAACAGAATGCAGAAAGAGAAATGACAATAACAAAAGGCGTCTTGGATTTTGCATGAACCTCCCTTGGTTCTATATGCCCCTGATAACACCATGAGCAAACTATCATATATATATACCAAGATAGCTAGCATATGGTGAATAGTTTAAGACATTTTCCATGTCAACGTGAACCTTCCTAGCAAAAAACAAGATTCGACATGTCCCATGATTAATTATAATTAACCTAGGGATGATGTGCACTATGTGGAATCACTGGTATGCATGTCTTTTCTAAAACAAAAAATTGTACATAAATTTTGTCAATTAATCAATTAACTATGAAAACCGAGTACAAAGAGTATCGAAGCTATTTCTAAAAAATATACTAATTGTATTATTTGGTAAATTATTACCTATGATCGAGATATGAGATTCAAACAAACGTAATAGATAGAATCAGTTCATCATTGCATGTCTTCGATTGTTGAAGTAAATGATCAGTTTACATACATATGGGCATATGGTATAGAACCATAGTCTTTATGCCTCAGCTACGGAACCAAGAGAAGTCGATGGATCCACAAGTGAGTTTCTACAAACTGGGCATGTGCGATGAAGCTGCAACCACTTGTCCACGCAAATTTGGTGAAAGAAATGACCACAGTCAGGAACAGATCTCAATACATCCTCGTATTCAAAATCAGCCAAGCATATGCAGCAACAGCAATGAGAAGAGGATGAAACTGAATCAAACTTGTGCCGCTTGGCTTCCGAGTAAAGCAGCTTGGGGTAGCCAGATATCGTAGCTTCATTAAGCCCTTGTTCAAGTGGTGCCGATCGCGAGGCCTCCTCATCATCTGACGGATCAACCGGCTGCCGGCGGTGGCAATAAGACATAACACATATGAGTAAGATTATAGCCAGAACAAGAACGCAGACTCCAGCAGCACCATATACTTCATCCTGATCCATTGTCTTGGCTGGTACAGAACCATGAAAGAGGAGGCTCTGTCTGTTTTCATTTTCTTTTGACGTACTCGAAATGTGATGAGTGTTAAGTATGAGATGCGGGGGGCGGCAAGTTGTAGATGATTCATTTTGTTTTGGTTGTGGAGCTACACTACATGTATATTGGTCAATTGGTGACTGAACTCCGAACGTTGGTATCTGGGGTCTCTTCAAATGGTGGAGTTTCTATCTGTCATACAGCATAGTTTAATACAAGAATACCAGACAATTCAATTATCTATTCAGTTTATCTTATTAATTTAGCCGAAATATTCTACAACGGTAATTAAAGAACAGATGACATTATGATCGGTTACTGTATCAGCTCATATATTATTGAGGTATTATTTTTTTGGCGTTTGAGCTCTAGGAACACATGCATTAGCTAATGGCTCATGCAAGTCATTAAAGGATAATGTTCCATGGTTTAATTATTTCAAACCCATATGTAACAAACAGCTGCTAGGTCGAGAAAGGCATATTAAACCCATATGTACGTCTACATGTATATATACTTACTATTATTGCTGAAAGGAGATAAAAAAATATCCAATACAAGTGTACAGCCATATTAATTTAAACGTACTCATCATGTCTTTCAGAGGTCTCATATATGTTACAAAATGGAGGAAGTTGCATAACCACAGAAGGAATTGATATAGATAGCACTCGCCGGAACAAGATCGATAAGGCGAAAATAAATTTAAAAAGAAGAAATACAGTGTTCCTATATTACTAGACGTATGCAAGCTAGCTATAGTGTTAAACGACCCTTGAGAAAACGCCAAGGTCCTGTTCCAGTTCCCATCCTGCATATTCATTATAAACCTCAGCTCAACTGCATATTCAATATATATAAACTAATTGATCTAACTATACGTCAAGGCTTAAAGTATGGGATGCCACACCGTTTCTTATTTTCAAAGAAACAAATTAATTTGTTTAGCGTCAAGTAATTACCTCCATACGCCGGCAAATGCACGCAGCCCCATATAGATGGTCAGAGCAATCCAAATTCCGACAAAACCGTCGGACTTGGAGAGAAGGAACAGGGAAACAATGCTTGCAATGGATACCAGAACCTGAAAGTACGTAGTAGTCAAGTATTTAGACAACTTAATATATAACAGTACAGTCACTGAGTCACAACGAAGAAAAAAGTGCATGCATGCATGACTTCACGTACGTACCAAGGAGTATGCAGCATATGCAAAGTCCGACGCTCCAAAGTTTACACCATCAAACACAAAAGAGAGGGAGTTGATCGGTTGTGTTGCTGCAACAAACTGCATTGGAGAGATGTGTTGACATCAAATTAGTTAGTACATTATCATTGTAGTGATCATAATGCTAATAATAACTGTGGGATTTTGGATGAAGCAAGCAGGCATACAGGGAGGCCAAATCCTTATTAGGTGTAAAACATTGACATCACGCGAGAAAACTCCAGCTCCAAAGTACAAACCAATTCCAACAACACCAGAGAGTCCCACACCGAGTATAAATCCCATCTGTACAGTAAAAATCTGAATAAGTAAAAACTCCTAAAGAAAATGAAAGTTAACAATGTATATTGTGGTCCTCCGAGAGTAGTTTTGTGAATGAATGCATAGCTCTAATACCTGTAATACCCGTGCTGCCGTTGGCGTGGCCTTTTTGTAGTCTTTCTCAGCAAATGCACACGCTAGAATAGCCTATAGAGCCAGGGAGAGTGACAATAAGTGTATGATTAAGAAGCTCATACACAAATTTTGCTTAATTTTGTTTTTTTTCTGATGTACAAGTTGTGGGAGCCGAATTTGGCCAATCGAGCTGGAGGGATTCTGGTCCCCCAGGTTCGCAAGCAGAAGAGGTCCGATAATTAGAATAATGGGCTTAGGGCTGTACGATTAGAGTTCCAATTATGAATCGATTAATCTAGAAGTTTTTGGAAGTATCTAGAATGATCTAGAAGCCTATAGAATGTTTGTAACATGGTGTGACAATCCCGAAGCACGATCGAACCTCAAGGGATTGCATGATCGCACCTCAAGGGATAGTACGATCAGGCCTCGAGGGATTGTACGATCAGACCTCAAGGGGTGGGCAGAAATCCTAGGGGATAAGAGTAAGATTTGTACAAATCCTAAGGGGATTACATCAAAGGGCTTGTGGTAATCAAGAAACATGATTAGCCTGGGATAAGGAGATCTATTCTTTAATGGACTCCTCATATCCGAAAGTAAGTAGTCTAATTCCTATATGGGTTATGCATAGACCTTGAACGATCACTATATATATGATGCCATAACTTGGCAAAGGTAAGAAGAAATTCATTCAACCCTAATACACGCTTATGCTTGGTTCTATACTAACTTAAGCATCGGAAGGTCTAAGCACGGTACCACACCGTGCTTGGATTTATTTTGTAGGTTTTCATGAAAGATTGCTCAGGGGAAACGGTATGGCAAGGTCTCACATCATTAACTAATCTCAGAAGGAAGGTCTTCACCTTCTACGATCATAGGCAACCCTTATGATCTTGTCCTTTCATTAACCAGGGGAGCCAAAGCTCGGGGAAATCACAAATCTGCGCTCACAAATTGGTGCTCTCGTTGAGAGAACTCCTGATGTGATCATTTAATGATCCTTCCATAAATGAGCTCTCCAGGAATCCAGATCTATCGGGTTATCACCCAAACCCTAAAAAATACGATGAAGGACGACGTTTCAGAAAAACAGAGCACTTGTTCGTCAATATTCTAGAAATACTACAAGAAACATTAGACAAGGAATCATACACCATTAGAAACCTACGGAAGTCTAGTTTCCAATGAAATAAATTTCATCCCAATCGGAGTTCGGAGCAGAAAGATATGGCCAAAATACCGGTCGGAAGTCGAGTCTGACTAAAACAGCACCGCAGCTTCTTGTTTGTTTTGTGGGCTACTTTCAGAGATCAATATCCAAAAATAAGGAGGAATGTTACCTATGGTTGAAAATTTCCTGAAGTCTACTTTCCAACTCCATATTAATCGCATCAATCAGACATCACTAGAGAAAGATATAACAAAAGTTCTGCAATGTGTCAGAACATAAAAACTGGCCAGAAAATCATTTTTAAATGGGATACCAAGTACGACAACAACAAGGATGAGGAAGTTACCAGAGCAAATTGAACGGTTTAGCAGGGGGTTACAATACCCATGGACAATCTTACAACCTCACGGAGTCCAAGAAAGTCCGAGGATTTCCAGAAAATCGAGCTCCCCAACGAGTTTTCCAAAAAATCAAGCCTTGGGAGAGACGTAGTTCTCTACGAATGCATTAGGTTTGAACGATGATGACCAGCTACCAACAAAGCAACTTATTCGATCAAAGAAACAGTAGCTTAAGCACGGAAGCAACAGTTTTCTTATGGGAAGAAGACGCCTCTCTCTCTCCGAGTCGGGAGAAGCGATGATTTTCACGAAGAAGAGATAGCTCCTCCAGCTCAATATCCACAAAATCTACAAAGTTGCAGTCAACCTCGAGGGTTTGGTCCAATTCACGAGTACGATTAAGTTATGAATGAGGTTCTACAACGCGATGACATGACGAAGATTTGAAGACCACAAAGCCAACATCTCAAAGAAACCTTTGAAGCTCAAGATCGATTAGAAAGCTTTGGTCTAGGGGGAGAGAGTTGTGCAGCCAATGACCGATATCTTGCTAACTCGTGCATGAATAATCTCTAGACTTCAAAAGGATATCCAACAGCGGGGGGTTTAGAAGATGTATCCAAACACCAGAGAAAGTTTGGAATGAATAAGAAGAAAATGAGAAGAAGAAAGGTTCCGAGCCCAAACTTGAAAATCTGTCCATGCAGATCAATAGACTTCAAAGGAAAATTGGGAATATATCAGAACTAACCAGATTATGATTTTTTATATGCATGGAAAGCCATATGTGTCTAGTTTCCAGAACATCTTTTGGACTGCGATTATCATATCTCATGAGTTAGTTATGACTAATTTAGTACAAAGAGGTCAATTTGCTCGAGAATCTAACTTTTCACTTTATCTTGAGGAGGAGCTTGAGGACGATCCTTGGGGAGCAGCGTAATAAAGAGTGACGACCAAAGTCACAAGAGGAGGAAAGAAGAATGAGTGCTTCTCTCTCTAGCAAGATCAAAGAGCTTGAGGAGGCCAACCAACGTCTCTATCTCAACAACACTTCACCATATCAAAGACGAGTCATACTTGAAAAGACCTCTCCACCACCCGGACCAATCCGAGACCCCCTTACCACAAGCTAAATGATCACGATACAATAGATTATGGAGTCCTCAAATAACACTTTATCGAGTTGGCTGACTAGAGATATTGCTGGGAGTACTTAACTGATGAGTACATGTGAAAGCTCGAAGATTCAGTGAGGCCTCAACGTAATGACAAGAGTCTCAAGAATGTCCAAACCTTGCCGAGGATGCTAGCACCAGTTGAGCTGGGGGCGTTCTCCAGCCCGGGATGCTCAAGGTTGTGTCAAGAAAGCTCAAGGCATGTCGGTGCTCGAGGAAAGATGAGCAGAGATTGAGAAGGAAGGCAAGAATCACCAGACAAGGAGTCCATTCTCCGTCCTCCACCAATGAATGATTATGCCATATTGTACACCGCACAACTTGTGCTAGCATCCTCGTGGACTGAAGGGTCTTCTGACCCACGACCAGAAGGCTTGAGGTGTGCTGAGGTCAACTAGCAACCTCAAGGGTAACAAGCCAGGAGAAGACCTAAGTGGACGTCTTGAGAGAGACCTCGAGGAACACCAGTTTGGTGTAATAAATAGAAAAACAAGACCAGAAACAAAGCGTAGAAGAGAATCTCCTTAACTGAGAGATGGACCGTTAATGTTTCCATGAGAAGCAACTTCAGAGCTCGTAGAGAGCTGGAGGAAAAAGGCTGAAGACCATGTATGCTCTTACAAGTAGTGGGAGAAACACATCCTGCTTACCTAGCCGGAATATGATCGGTATCGAGTTTAAGGAAAAAATCATGACCTCAAGCTTTACGCCGAAGCTGGGGGGTAGTTTTTTTTAAGAACCCATGATCAGACCTGGGGGCATTGTTCCCCTTAGCTTGAAAATTATTGAGAGTAAGGTTACCACGCCTATACGCTCAAAGCATTGTGTGAAATTTATCAGGAGGCTGCTAAATTAAGGAGGAGACCATGAAGGTGCATACCCAAAAAATCGAAAGCTTGAGAGATCATGCACACTCAGAATCTGAAGAACGATGGACCATTTAACTTTTAGAAGCTTGTTGGACGATTATTTGAACAAGGATTGAAAGCACAGGGGGTCGTGCACGAAGAGAATCCAAGCTAAGGGCATTGAGTATTCTCCAAGACTCGAATAGTCTAGTAGAATACTGGGGGCAAGGAGTATCTAGTCAAATATCAATCTTCTCAACGCAAAGTTCAGAGATAATGTACCTTGACAGGGACTTGCTGCAAAAAAATTGACTTTCTGATTTGGGAGTCAGTTTATGTGAGATACGACAGAGGCGATAAGCTGTACTGACAACCCTTAAAGTGGGTCAGACCTACTAGCGATACATCCCCCTGGCAAGAACATTAATGGAGGAACTGTACTCTAGATATGTGGCATGCACATTGAGGGTATAAAGCTTCCGGGTGAAAGGGAAGCTAAGCTGGGGGCTATTTATTTCCTCAGAGATAACTAAGGTTCGAAGAACAAGCTGGGGGTTAAGCATCATTTATGAACCAAGCTGAGAGCTGAGCATCAGTACGAGGACCGAGCTGGGGGTTGAGGACTAGAGATCCTCAAAGATGAGCAGAAATCAGCAACATCATGGAAAGCTGAGGGATCAATTAACGAGCTTGAGGGACGATCACCAAGCTTAAGGGATCAAGCTCTAGGGTCATGAGCTTTCAAATGGAAAGCTTAGGGGACGATTGCTGACCTAGGGGGGACGATTTCTTACCTGGGGGGTTACAGGCTCTTAGAGCTTGAGGGGTCGAGCAGAAGGTTCGAGGTTAGACACTAACAGAGCTTGAGGAGCTGAGCAGAAGCATTAATGCTATCACTATCCTCTATGGCAAACCATGTCCAATGCAGATCATGCCATCAAACACATCCAAGGTAAAGTACAATGAAGAACGATGATGTGTTTGATATATTCATGTGTATGATTTATATGAACCCCCTGTGGTCAACCTTGACTACAAGAAACGTGAAAAACTTCGTACTTAGTATCGATGTGGAAACCTTGAGGTTTCTCTCAAACCTTAAGGGTTTTCAAGAAGGTTTATCAGCCTCCATAGCGAGCTCGAGGAAACCCAGGGAATCAAAGGAAAGCTTGAAGGTTTTGTTTTACAAGCTCTCATGTCACGTGGAGAAGATGATACTAGCTGAGGGGATGCCTCCCACGAATCAATACAAAGTCCTTGAGCATAGAACGTGTTATTGCTGGGGATGACGATGATGGACTTGGTCAACCTTAAAATCTAGAGTATTCTGAGTGAATCCATTGATGTGGGGATCATAGCAATGTAATCCCTCGAGGTTTCCTCGATTTCAGAACATTCCCTCGAGGTCCGCGACAGATGGGCAATCCCTCCAGGTTCATGACAGCAGGTCAGAATACCCCATGGGGGGAATGAATCTCTTGGACAAGCTCCATGAAATATCTCAAAATCATGTTCATCCCTCAAAAGGATGGTTTCCATGATTTATTCAATGAATCAATTTTGTACAATGAAGTACGATTAGCTCAAATGTTTTGTAAGTGTATGATCTGTTTGATGAGTTATTCGATTATGAGAAGCTTAAAGCCCAGGAAAGGCAACGAGTTTGAGTGGGGCATATGACGTTGGTTCCCGGGGAAGGACCTTCACTCTACGAGCTAATCAATCCTCTCAAAGGTAAAGCATCCCGAGGGAGGAAGGGTTAGGACATTGAGAGGGACGCCCGTAGATTGACCAAAATATTTTGAGTAAAACTCCGTAAGACCTCACAGTAATCTTGGGTCAGTAAAGTCCTCGAGGTTAGATTTGATGGAGTCAGATCGTACGTGGTAAGATTAACAAACACCCCAATGGTGGTTTGGCCATATTCTGGAAAATTGGGCATTCTAAGTCTTAAGCGTACACACTTGACGACGCCCTAGGGATAAGTCAAACTCGATGAGAAGAGTTTTGGCGGATCCCATCTCGACACTGCAGACAAGCCCCCTTGGTGAGAACTAAGCTCGAAGGGCAACCCTGATGTGGTCTTTGTGATAGCATCAGGTGTCCTTGTGAAGCTCGAATCTCCCAAGATGAAGAGACTTGGTTGTAGGAAGGGTCTGGAGTACAGACCAAGGTAGGCATGCATACCCCCCCCCCCCCCCCCCCCCCCATTAGAGATGCAGTCTCAAAACCGCAAGCACCTCCTAGGCGAGAGCATTTAGTACGTGTGGCGGTCCGAGAGTCGCACTGAGGCCGCGTGCACTCAGAGGCAAATCCCTTAAGCCCCATAAGTAAGATCAATAGGCATGGAATAAAAACACGATACGAAAAGGTACGAAAAAGTTGAGCATGATGAGCTAAGAACGATAAAGCGAAGTACGATGAACTAAGTACGATATTTACTCTTGGCATATGAGTTTTCTGAGCTAAGGGCCCAGGCCAAAATTAACAAAAACTATGTAAGATAAGAAAGAAAAGAACGATGTGTTAGATGTAAAAGGAATGATTGAGTAAACGACACGAAAAGATGTCAGGTGTACGAAAACGCTACTCAGAGGTGACCCTGGTTATGTTGAAAAAGTTGAACGATTTGCTTGAGAAATATTTGTTGATTGATCAAGAAAGATGTGTTTGATGAAAGTTTGAACCAGGCCCGGCCTTAGGGTAGGGCAGGCAGGGCGACGGCCCAGGGCCCAATATCAAGAATGACCCATTTTTAGTTAGTAATTATAAAAGGATAGAAAAAAAATTATTGGACCTAATTTTTTCTCGCGTTCCCAGGCGTTCTCATTAGAAATATTCGCACAATGACCATCTTCTTCCTCTTCACCTCTCCAAGTTCCCAACATCAGTCATGGCAACCATAAATGTCTATTATAATTCCTTTTGTTTTCTTTAATTTAAGTCTTTGCTAACCTCTCTAATTTTTCTGCAACTAGCTCTCCCCATTAATCAAACACTCACACCCATTCTGGAGAGCCTATACACTATCGAATTTCAGCCTTAGTCGACTTACAAACCCATAAAGCATAGGGCACTTTAAGGTCCATTTTTCAACTGTTTTTTTATCTGTTTGATAGTTTACTGATTTTGAATTATGAAGATCTTTGCTCAAATGTCATGTTAGGCCATGTATGGTAGCCTTTTGGGAAATCCATTGTTGGAGCTTTTTTATTCGATTGAGATTTCAGACCTTTATGAAGTTCAAATTGGGATTAACATTCACTTGCATGAGAGACAAATCAAAGTTGAGATTTTGAGGTTTAGACTTTAAATTTATCTTTGATTTTTAGATTAACCAAGGCAATCTTGTGCAATTAGTGTACTAATTTGTCCTTGTCACATTTGTCCTATTTGGAAGAAGAAGTTGCCGAATGTTTTCTTCTATTTTTTTGTTGTATTTTGTCTTTTATTAAATGTAATGTCGATGGAATGAATATGAGGAATTGGCGAAATTGTGGACTTAGAAGTCAGAAGTTGATCTTGATTTGATTTGTATTAACCTCTCTAATCAATACATTGTAATCATATTGCAACTGATCATAGTTTGGATAAATTGCCTTGAAATAAGCCTATTTATGAACCACTGCATTGTAATTGCAAGGTATTTTGAAGTTTCAAAATTCTTTTTTTCTGAATGTTATGATATTGCGTCAAGATGATTACACCGATTACAAGTACTGTAGTTAACCATTGTGGTAAACTACCATCTAAAAGAATGCAGGAAACAAAAACGTCTTCCTAACTAAAGTATGCGCTACCTGATTACATTTTCTAGAAACAAAATACAAGTAACCGATGAGAAGAAATGAAAAGGATTTTCACTTCTTCAGATAAAATGCCTACGCTGATCAAACTTTCATCAATAGAGCGTAGCAAGCTAGTAAATGAGAAAGATGAATCCTCTTCATGTATGAGAAAGTTAGAAGGTAGGCAGAATGGTAACGTGTTATTCGTCAACAAAATGTTGATGTGTTGTTCTTCATGTATGAGAAAGTAAGAAGGTAGTGTGGTCCTTCAAGAAGATAAACTTTTGCAAAATGTCGATAACTGCAACCGATGTATAGGTGAAGATAACCTGTACTTCAAAATTCCCTAAAAATTATATATAAAAAAACTATTACAATACTTTTACAATAAAGGGCCTAATTTTTTTTTTGCCCCGGGCCTTGAAAATATCAGTTGCCCGAAGAGTACGGTATTTATGAACAGTAGTTTGGACCGTAATGTTCATAAATACCTCGAAGAGCTCAAGGTCAAAAAATCTATTGCCCGAAAGCTCGAGGAAAGTCGATAGAATGCTTTATAAGCTGAATACTTTCAAATAAGGAAGATTATTTTCCAGAAAAGTTATAGTTTTTCATAAAGCCCCAAGCTTTCCATGAAGACTGGGGGTGATTGCTTGAAAGCTTGAGGAAAGCTAGAGGAAGGTTCCAGAAAGGTGGAGGAAAGTATCACAGAGCTAGGGCAGATTGCCACCATGCATCGTGAACTATCTATTCTGGAACGTAAGGTTGAAAAGTCGCGAAAGAAAGAAATATTCACTCATGCTTGTTTGATCGAGCATGAGGAAAGATGTCAACATCAATTTGCTAGGCAAAAGTACATGCCTAAGATGATCCTACAAACCAAGGTAGAAGATGATCATGCTCAAAGGAAAGCGTTCGTTTTCCCTAAGGTTTCTAAGCAAGTAATCTGCAGAAACTAAGGGGTTTTCCTGACCTTGGGGGTATTTTCCTAAACTCAAGGGTTTTTCAGAAACCTTGAGGAATTTTCCAGAAATTTCAGCAACGACTTTTTGTTGAGCATTCTCTATGGAGACCAGGTTATAACGATTTATTTGACGCTCCAAGCTGAGAGAAGACTCCAAGGAAAGATATGAGTGGATTTTCAAGCAATCCTGAGCTCATTATGGCAGAAAGCTAAAGGGTTTGAGTTAAACAAGGTGCAAATCTTGTTATTATCTTCATGAATGATTCGCCTACTGAAATATTGAGGTATCCCATGGAAGACCTGTGAAGAATGAGAAATCTCTTAATGGAGCTCGTATCCATGGAGAGGCTAAGGTATGAGTTTCTTTTCAAGTTTGATTTAGTACGTTGAATACTATTGCTTGGACGTTTTTGTAGGCCAAAATAGCTGGAGTGTGAAGCCATACCAATTAACAAGGTCTGCTTGGCGTGCCTTGTGGGTATTTGTGGGAGTCGAATTTAGCCACATCGAGCTGGAGGGATTATGGTCCCCCAGGTCTGCAAGCAGAAGAGGTTCGATAATTGGAATAATGGACTTTGGCCTGTGCGATTAGGGTTCAAAGTATGAATCGATTAATCTAGAGGTTTCTGGAAGTATTTAGAATGATCTATAAGCCTCTAGAATGGTCGTAAGATGGTGTGACAATCCCGAAGCACGATCGGACCTCAAGGGGTTGCATGATCGGACCTCGAGGGATCGTATAATCGGACCTCGAGGGATTGTACGATTAGACCTCGAGGGATGGGCAGAAATCCTAGGGGATAAGAGTAAGATTTGTACGAATCCCAAGGAGATTACACCAAAGGGCTTGTGGTAATCTAGAAACAAGATTAGCCCTGGATAAGGACATCTATTCCTTAATGGACTCCTCCTATCCGAAAGTAAGTAGTCTGATTTCTATATGGGCTATGCATAGACCTTGAAAGATCACTATATATATGATGTCATAAATTGGCCAAGGTAAGAAGGAATTCATTCAACCTTAATACACGCTTATGTTTGGTTCTATACTAACTTAAGCATCAGAGGGTCTAAGCACGGTATCACACCGTGCTTGGACTTGTTTTGTAGGTTTTCATGGAAGAGTGCTCAGGGGAAGCGGTATGGCAAGGTCTAACATCATCAACTAATCTCAGAAGGAAGGTCTTCACCTTCTACGATAAGGTAGCCTCTATGATCTGGTGCTTTCATTAACCAAGGGAGCCAAAGCTCGAGGGTCACAAATCTGTGCTCACACAAGTTATACTTATATATCGAATGCGCGCATAATTGGAATGGAAATTACCTGTCCTGCAATAGCTAAACCATCGGAAAGAAGCGATGATGTCATCCAGACTTGTAGGCAGGTCTGAAATGCAGCCATGGGAACTGGACCGAGCCGTGCTGCCAAAGATGTTGCTAAAGTTACACAGAATGTCACAGCAACCACCCTAGCCAACAATAGAGAACCTGTTCCCAAAAACAAAACAAAATTTATAAGTACTTCAAGTAGATATTAGAGTTTTCTAAAATTAAGAGATGGCTAGAATGAAAATGGTGACTACCATTTTTAAGAAACTTGCCAAACTGCAAGTCCTTAATACTTGGTGGCATGAGATTGACTTTTCTCGTTAATATCATGAATAGGACCACTGCCATCAGGTACCTAAAAAGAGACCAATTCAAACACTTTGTACGTTAATCAATAGATACAAAAACAATGAAAATGGATCAGTACCAAGACAAGAGTATATAGCTAGGTACTCACTGAGAAAAAACATGTGCAATAGCGGCACCTCTAATGCCGAAACCGCACACAAAGATGAGAATTGGATCCAGGGCAATGTTTATTGCATAACCAGCAACTACAGTAATTCCAAACAAATAAACTTGAGGTTCGAAAAATATATGCAAACATAAGCAAGTACCAATCAAGAAACCTCTACAAATTAAAAAGAAGGAAAAAAAGCCGTAGGATTTTCTAAAATTTTCCTCTCGGAACAATTAATTAGGCATACCAATAACATATAAAGGAGTTTTGGTATCCTTGAACCCTCGGAAGATTCCTTGCATGGCCAATGTAAGAAGAACTGCAGGTGCACCGATTGACCTTACTGTCAAGTATTTCAGTGCTGGTTTTAGCATAGGGGAGTTCTGCTCCATAAGATGATTGTTTGCAATTAATTTACTTTCGAAATGTTGGCAAGTACACAAGGAATGCATCATAGAACATATATATAGTCACATATATCCACTTACATGTTTCACACCCATCACACCTAGAAGAACTCTGGATCTAACATGAGAAAAATAGCTTGAAGGAGACCAAGTACTGCACCAAAGATGAGTGCTGTTGATGCGGAAGCAATATTACGCTTTTTGTTCTTCACTTTTGTCTTCTTATATTTGGTCATAACAACAGATGGACTCTTTTCAGCGTGTGCGCTACTGGAACCTGTTCAACAAAATCACAAATACTAATTGATAAGCATTACAATAATTAATTTACATATTTTGAAATGACAACCCAAAATACAACATTTAACGATCATATTACTAAATAATTTGAATCTTTATGTTATGAACTAAGATTACAACATTAATTGACAATCTAGTGTAGTCAAAGTCGTTACAAGATCTGCAATTGAGTAACTACTATACTACTAATGGCCATATTACAAAATATTTGACTCAATTTACAACTATGAGAACCAATTAAATTGTAAGTTGATGTATGTTATATGTCGTAGAAATTTCCTATTTCATGATGTAAGTTCAATCATGCATCTTTAGTGAGTGAGTGTATTACTGTTTTTATGGTTACCTTTCTCTCCATTCTGCAGTTTAGCATTTTCCGGTATGGAATCTTTTGCTTCACTGCCTTCTTCATTTAGTCCTTTGTTTGATGCCTCACCGTTTTCATCACCTAGTATTGCAGGTTTTTTCTCAGGTTTAGGTTTAGCATCGCCTTTTTCAGTGTCATCAAGAATGTCCTCACCCTTTTCTAGTTTCTGGCCTTTTCCTGATTTGGTTTTCATTTTTGCGACAGTATCTTCGTCGGCGACAAATGAGGTTGTGATACTAACAAGTGGGAATATAGTAATTCTTGAAGCTTGATTGAACAGGGCAATAGATACTCCAGCTGCTGCAAGTTCCACTGGACCTAATAAGGACAGAAAATCAAAATTTCATGTCCATTGACAACAAACGAAGTTTAGTGCCTGAAAGTTGAAACATGAAATAATAAAACAAATTCCATATATACCTACCTATACGACCAATGAAAGCTGTGTCGATCAAAGAAGCGACAGGATCAGCCGCTACAGCAAGAGCTCCAGGGATAGCCATCTGTAGTATTTCCTTACCAAGCACATCCCATTTGAAAACATTCCTGAAATATATAGTTAGTTAGCAATGCATAAAAATACATTGATGTTGATCTTATTTCCTCTCTATCATCTATTGTAAAAGAAACATAAAACCGTTACCTTACATCCCTGAAGAACACACCAACAGGCATCTTCCAACAGCTCACCGGTTCATGCAAATCTTGCTCCTCTACCATGCTCATGTTTGTGAAAGATCGAGAGAGTTGCTGTAAAATGCAACGTACGTATTTCTGGTATTGATGCAATCTAAGCTAACTATACTGCAGATCGAGTCTGAAAAATTCGAAAATTTGAACTTTGTGCTTTGAAAATGAATTGTGTCCCTTAATTACTTGACTAGCTAGGCAAGGTTACGAAACGGTGATGTATCAGCAGTGTTTTAGAAATGGTGACTGCTTAAGAATCAACGCCGTACGTGAACGTGGTGATAGAAAAAAGATACAAACTAGTGCAAGTTAGAGTGGGAGATATACTAGCTAGCAGGCCGGTGCCTCGATCACGTACTTGAGTCCAGGCCGGATAGAGTAGAAGCCTTCCTGAGTTGTGTTGTTTTTCTACAGGCGGGTATTAAGGGTTGGAACGCACTGTTAAAGTACACAGAGTCCCACCAAACACGATTGGATGTTTGTTTTTGTGCTATGATATTCTATTAAAGATTATTACAAATTTGATTCATTTCCAAAAAAAAATTACAAATCTGAATTTATACTACAAGCTAGCCAAGCTGGTAAAGCAGTAAGAAGGTAAAATTCAGCGACACATGTCAAATGACACCATTAGCTAGCTAATACTCATCTTCCCCTTGACTAATGTTCAGTTTAAGTTTGGGTTTAATTCTGATTATTTAGTCATGCGTTTAGCTCTTATCGGAGGGTTAACCGTATTTATAGTCATTTCTTGTTGGAAACCATGATAAGATAGAAATTTGACACTTAGGCCTTCAGCTCCGATCCGTTTGTTGGACATATGGCCTAACTAGCTATCGCCAATTATTTGGTTACTTGAGATTGCAGGAATGCCTAGTGTGGAGACACTGCGTGTGGAGGTCGCTATATTCTTAAGGATCGGTAAGCACATTTGATAGCGAGATTTCGAGACTTGAATTTCGGGGAGCTTAATTAGACGCAAGCATGTGGTACACTGCTAATATTATACTGTTGGATACACAATCCGGAGAGATTTTCTTAGCAAACATAATATATATATATATATATGTTGGATATGGAACAAATAGATTTCACAAAATAACCTTGAAAACTACACATGTAAACCATACAACGTACTAAACTAAGTACACGTACTATACTAATCTGAAGACTCAAAGTACGTGAAACAGAGGTCTCATTTGGAATATATGAATTCGGTAAAGGACAGAAGCTTAGCTAGAACGTATATGACAAGTGATTGCATGTCGACTTTATTCGATCAGCCTCCCTTAGTACAACAATCCTCGATAACACCATGAGCAAATTATCATATACCAAGATAGATACAGTGAATATAACTAATGATTCTTGTTCTTTCGATTCCATCTCTATGTGAACCTTCCTGCAACAAGAAGATTCAACATGCATGACTCAATAGATTCAATACAATTAATATAGGGTTGATGGGGATCAAGTGGTATGCATGTACTTCCAAAAGCTTAAAGACTATGAAGATGAATTTAGATACATTTTTCCAATTAATTTACTTTACTTTCTAGAAAAGCTGAGACATTAAAAATTATTATCAGTCAACTCACATGAAGACTATGCGCGTCAGGCGGTCAGCAAGGTGAGGCAGATGATACTGGGCAGAGAGCTTTGGTGAACTCTAGGAGTTTACGTGTATAAACACAACAAACTTAGAGGCATGTTAGGTCATTGACTCCCAATCTGGCATCAAGCCACACGGCAGAGGCATGCCCAAAAGACCGTCCCTCAACCAGGGCCACCACCGAATGAAGAATAGTGCACACGATCGAGCGCCACCACTATAATCAGAAAACCCTCTCTTGTAGCTAGGTTACACTTTAGTAATCTTGTAGCTAGTTCCATAACGTGCGTCTTGTTAACAGTGATAACAGAAAGAGTGAGGTGGCTAACAGTGGATAGGTTATTCTGTTAAGTCTGTTATGTAATAGACTAGCTGTATTTTGACACGTGAAGGAGCTTGACAGTAGGATATTAGCTGGCATTGCAGCACACAATTGTGGTGATGCATATATAAGGATCAGATTACTTGTTGTAGAGGATAAGGTTTTACTAATGAAATTCTGAGTTTTGTTAATCTTCTCTGTGTTCTTCATTTCAAGGTTTCAATTCTGCTTGGTTTGATTGTTTTCTGCTGAAGCTTAACCATGTTATCATGGTATCAGAACAATCTTAGCTCTTAAGCAGTGTCCGCTGCATATTCTCTCACGTTTCGATTGAGTAAGTTTGATTACTAACAAAGCAAGGGTTTCATCAAAACTTGTTGTATTGCAGATTTGCTTTACATCGAGTGCAAGGGTTTGGATCAACATCTCAGATTCGTGTGCAGTGCTTGATTTGGATCTGTTCTGTAAAATCTCAGATTTCAGGTCTAAATTCTAAGTCTCTCTCTATATTTTTTTTGCTGTTCTGATGCAAATCTGATATGATAGAGTACTGGTGCTGAATTGTTAAGTATAGAAGTGATAGTTTGATTCAGAAGAGTGAGTGTGATAGTGTTTGGATGGAAGAACTTGATTTAAAGGAAAATCAGTGAGAAAAAAATCAGTGTATTCAGAGTTTGAGTTAATAAAATTTGAGAAGAATAGCAGTGTGTATATTGTGTGACAGAATTCTGTGTTAATAGGTTGTGTTTGTGTGATTAATCTGCTCAGTGCTGTGTTGCTATAAATTTTGTAAAGTTGTAAGTGTGAGTACAAGCTCCTTCATATTGAGTTTTATTGCTAAGAGAATTACAGAAAGATATGGCACCTTCTACATCGGCAAGTGGTCAGCATTCTGCAGCTGAATTGAGTAATACTGCAAACGATTCTAAACTGAGTCATGTTCCAATCAATTCTCTGTTGAGCATGTTGACTGTGAAACTCAGTGAATCCAACTTCATCAAGTGGAGCTTTCAGTTCCAATCTCTTCTTGAAGGAAATGAGCTGTTTGGCTTTTTTGATGGAACTGAGGTATCTCCTCCAAGATACAATCTGACTGAAGAAGGTGAAGTGACTTCAGAAGTCAGTGAAGCTTATAAGCTGTGGAAGAAAACAGATAAGGCACTCCTAAGCTTACTAATGGCCACACTGAGTGATGATATAATGGATATCATCATTGGATGCAAATCATCTCATGAAGCATGGAATGCTCTTGTTGAAAGATTTTCAACAGTATCCAGAGCTAACATCATGCAACTCAAAACTGAACTTCAAACCATTCAGAAGGGAGCTGATTCAATTGAGAGATATCTTTTAAGAATCAAGAGTGCTCGAGATCAACTTCTATCAGTTGGAGTAATGATTGCTGATGAAGACATAATCATTGTTGCCCTCAATGGTCTTCCTGAAGAGTATGGAATGATTAAGATGGTGCTAAGGGGCAGAGAGTCTCCTATTTCACTCAGAGATCTCAGAACTTAGCTACTTGCAGCTGAAAGAGATTTGGAAGGCATTTTTCGACCCCACTCCACTATAAGTGCAATGACTGCAAGAAATGATTCTACTAATGGTGAACATAGAAGAAACTGGACTCAAAGAGATAACAAATGAGGGAAATTTTCTGACAAAGGGTTTGGAGAATCTGACAAGGGACAGAAAGGCAATACTGGAGAGTGCTCCTTCTGTGGCAAGAAAGGTCATATTGCTGATACTTGCTTCCAGCTTCACTCCTGTCAAATCTGCAATAAGAAAGGACATTTTGCTGACACATGTTTTCAAAATCCTAACTATAAGAAAGGATCATCCAACCCTTCTCCTCATGGTTCCACAATTTCCTCCTCTAATCCTCCAGTGTACAGAAATGATAATGGCTCAACACCTGAATGTCAGATATGTAACAAAAAGGGTCACACTGCTGTAAATTGCTTTTACAGAACTCATGTTGGGTCAGACCATCCATCTCAGTCAGTTGTTTCATGCCATATATGTGGTCTTAAAGGTCATGGTGCTCTGAACTGCACTCACAGATCTAATTTTGCATATCAAGGTGATGAACCACCCTCTTCTCTTGCAGCAATGACTGCTCACTCAAGGGCTATGGCCACTGGGAATATGGCAAGCTCTTCTGGAACCAATCATGATGTTTGGATTGGAGATTCTGGTGCTACACACCACATGACTTCTGACCTCAGGAACTTGACCATTGCTCAGCCCTACAACAGTGACAGTCATATCACCATTGGGAATGGTTCAGGTCTTGCTATTTCCCATATTGGTGCATCTAATATTACTCCTTCTTCTCATACTTTTCATCTTAGCAATGTGTTACATGTTCCTCAGCTAGCAGTCAATCTTTTATCACTAACTAAACTTTGCAAGGACAACAGATGCTTCATTACACTTGATGATACTAATATATGTATGCAGGACAAGATTACAAAGGGGCTGCTGTACCAAGGAAAGAGCAATCCTGAAGGTCTTTTTCTGTTCAAAAATCCAAAGTTACAGAATTCAAATAAAGAAGTGTATTCTGCCTATGTTGGAGGTGTAGTCAGAAATACTACATGGCATCAAAGATTTGGACATCCTTCTTCTGAAGTCACAACTAGAATGTTATCCCTTTCTGATATCAAATGTAGTTCTGATACATCTGAGTCTGTATGTACTGATTGTATTCAAGGAAAGATGCATAGACTTCCTTTCTCTGAGTCTGATAGTCATAGTTTACAACCCTTTGAGAAACTGCATTCTGATGTATGGGGACCAGCTCCTTGTCATTCTCTTGAAGGATACAGATATTACTTGACTTTCATTGATGACTGTACCAGATTCACTTGGATTTATCCTTTGATAAATAAATCAGATGTCTTTCCTACGTTTGTTAAATTCTGTGCATTTGTTCAGACTCAGTTTGGTGCATCTGTTAAAATCCTTCAGTCTGATGGAGGGGGTGAATATATAAGTAATGCTTTCAAAGAATTTTTGTCATCCAAAGGAATTCTTCATTACAGATCATGTCCATATACCCCTCAGCAGAATGGTCTTGCTGAGAGGAAGAATAGACATTTAGTTGATACTTCTGTCACTCTTATGGTAGCTGCCTCTTTACCAAAAGCTTTTTGGTTTCATGCTGTATCTCATGCTGCCTATTTGATTAATAGAATGCCATGCAAATCTCTTCATCTTATCTCCCCATTTCAAAAATTATTTCATAAGGTACCTGATGTACAGAATCTGAGAATTTTTGGTTCAACATGTTTCCCTTACATTAGACCTTATGCTAAGGATAAATTGGAACCAAGGTCTGTATAGTGTGTGTTTCTTGGTTATGCTCTGGGATATAAAGGGGTATTTTGTTATAATATTTCTCAGAACAAGCTTTGGATGTGTAGACATGTATTGCATCAAGAATCTGTGTTTCCTTTTGCCATCACTCACTCTTCTTTTCCTTCTCTAGCCTCTTCTGTTCCATCAGCTATTTTTTTTGCTCCCTTACCTGTCTATTCTTCCAGTGTTGGTTCATATTCTTCCAGTGTTGGTTCCCCCACACTGTTTGAATGGGGGATTGGAGACTTGGAGTAGCACAAAATGGTAGAGATAATGATGGAAATGATGGTTCTCAAGCTCAATCTCAAAGTCAAGACTCTTCTGTTAATAAAGTAGTTGTTAGTGAAGCTAGTATGCAAAATGACTCTACTGATTTTGTCACTGATACTAATGAAAATGTGAATGAAGCTAGCATGCAGGGAACCTATAGCAGTAATAGTACAGCAGCTGAAGAAGTTTCAAACAATGATGGAAGTAATAATACAGCAGCTGAAGAAGTTCCAAACAATGATGATTTTCTTCATAATATTGATGAACAAGGTAATGAAGAAGATGTGATTGTCAACAATGGTAACATCTTCTTAGATCCTGTTGTAGATGATATACTTCAGAATCCTGAATATCAATTTGTTGAGGATCAGGACTATAACAGACACTCTATGCTGACAAGAGCCAAAAATGGAATTGTCAAAAAGAAAACATTCAGTGAGTACTGTGCATTCTCATCTATTGTTCAACAGAAACTTTACAATGAGTATCCCTTTTTTGCTGGTTTTACTGCAGTAACTAACATTACAGATGTTCATGAGCCTAAACATTATAGGGCTGCATCAGGACAACCAGAATGGGAAGGGGCAATGCAGGAAGAGATCACTGCTTTAAAAAGGCAAGGCACATGGTCCCTGGTGCCTTGTCCACAAGGAAAAAATATTGTTGGAAGTAAATGGGTATATAGGGTAAAGAAAAATCAGGATGGTACTGTCTCTAGATATAAAGCAAGGTTGGTTGCACAGGATTTTTCTCAAGAAAAAGGGTTAGATTATGATGAAACCTTCAGTCCAGTGGTAAAACATAGTACATTAAGAATGAAACTTGCTCTTGCTGCCATTCACAACTGGAAACTAAGGCAATTAGATGTGAAAAATACTTTTCTGCATGGAGATCTTAAGGAAGAAGTATATATGAAACAACCTCAAGGTTTTGTGGACAAAGATCATCTTGATTATGTCTGCTTGCTAAAGAAGTCCTTGTATGGACTTAAGCAAGCTCCTAGAGCATGGCATGAAAAGTTTACAAGTTTTCTTCCTGGAATGGGTTTTAAGTTTTCTCATTCTGATCCTAGTCTATTCATTAAGAGCAAAACTGCAGGAATTGTTGTTCTTCTACTATATGTAGATGATATTGTGATAACTGGGTCAGATAATCAAGGGATGGAAGAAATAATCACAGAGCTGAATTCAGTCTTTGAAATGAAAGATCTTGGAGCTTTATCTTATTTTCTTGGTCTGGAAGTGTCATACACACCAGAAGGATTATTTCTGAGTCAAAAGAAATATGCATGAGACTTGCTTGTTAGAGCTGGAATGCAGTCTACCAAACCTTGCACCACACCATGTCTTCCTCATTTTCAAATGCTCAAAACTGATGGAGAACCCCTGGTTGATCCTACATTTTATAGAAGCATTGTGGGAGCATTACAGTACCTTACTTTTACAAGGCCAGATATTTCCTATGCAGTTAATACTGCATGTCAATTCATGTCAGCTCCTACTACAGTTCATTTTGCTGCAGTAAAAAGAATTCTGAGATACATTCAAGGTACTTTGCATAAGGGACTATTCTACAAACATCAAGATCAACATATTGGTGAACCAGCAGTCTGTATTAAAGCATTCTGTGATGCTGATTGGGCAGGTGAAATAAATAACAGAAGGTCAACAACTGGATTTATAATCTATATCAATTCATGTCCTATATCATGGCAATCAAAGAAGCAAGGTTCTGTATCCAAAAGCTCAACAGAAGCTGAATATAGAACTCTTGCCAACACAGCTGCAGAAATATCCTGGATTAGACATGTGCTGTGTGATTTGCAAGTCAAAATTCCAAGACCTCCTCTACTTCGATGTGACAATCTTTCAGCACTGGCCTTAACTTCAAATCCAGTTTTTCACTCCAAAATAAAGCACCTGGAGAATGACTTTCACTTTGTAAGAGAAAGGGTACAAAAACATGATTTGCTGCTATATTATGTGCCTACAACAGAACAGACTGCAGACATACTCACCAAAGATCTTCATAGTCCTACATTTAACTATCATTGTAACAATCTCAGCTTGGTGACCTTGCTGAGCTTGAGGGGGTGTGTTAACAGTGATAACAGAAAGAGTGAGGTGGCTAACAGTGGATAAGTTATTCTGTTAAGTCTGTTATGTAATAGACTAGCTGTATTTTGACACGTGAAGGAGCTTGACAGTAGGATATTAGCTGGCATTGCAGCACACAATTGTGGTGATGCATATATAATGATCAGATTACTTGTTGTAGAGGATAAGGTTTTACTAATGAAATTCTGAGCTTTGTTAATCTTCTCTGTGTTCTTCATTTCAAGGTTTCAATTCTGCTTGGTTTGATTGTTTTCTGCTGAAGCTTAACCATGTTATCACGTCTGCCTCCGGCTACTCTTGTTGAGGAAATCAACAGTTTACTAATTCAATGCACCTGAAATTGTGCTAATCATTATATCTCCTAAGCTCCCACAATTTAGAAAACCAAAATGGGGAAAGCCATGGCGTATTATTGATCGAGGAGAAGCACCAACAACATGATAAAGGGATTTGATTCTGTGGCGGGAAGATGCCCTGCGACCACCCTAAATTGCAATGGTTTCCTAAAGTGTTTCCTGTAAGGACTAGGATTTCCAGCTCCCCGGATACCATGTACGCCGCATCCAAATAGTTCACGTTATCAATGGTCCAATGGGTCACATGGGCCCAATCACAATTTAACCAACTACATTATTAATTGTTTTCCTTCATTTTTTACTACATTATTAACCGTTTAATCCAGCTACCTGTAAAACTGTTGACTACAAATATCCCTCATCATTCAAAGACGTACTGATGCATTAGAAAATAGGATGTAGCCCCGTCGGTCCCTTCATCGTGTGGACTAAACTAGCAAGAGAAGTAAAGAACCTAGAGCGCAGGTTAAATATGCTTCGAGTACGTTGCAAAACTCTTTTACCGACTTATATTCTTTCCGAAAATCAATTTTAATTAGATTGGTTTGCAAGAGATAGAAAAGTTAGCCAACCGTCCCAATCAGCCCAGTCAACCACGACCAACGAGAGTATTGAGACCACACCAAATTCAAGTTCAAACCCCCTGCCACTGCATGTTGGCATTTCCTCGGCCCAGGGATAATGTTACTTCCAATCCTTTCCATGTTGTCCTTCGTTCATTTCCGAGCAAGTGCCAGATTTGTCAACTGAACTCAGTCCCTTCCTTAAGGTTGGTTTCTAATCCTCAAGAGACTTAATGTCTAAAACAAACTCTGGTACCCCAGTCGATGTACAGATGTGGCTTGAAGTTGTTCACTGTTAAGGATATGTGGGTTTCTCACGATTTCTCTCTTTCTCAATACGAAACCTGCAAGGGAAACAAAGGCTTCGAGCTCTCACATACTCAGGCACCGCCACACTGCTCGAATCACCACTGCTACTTCATCTTCATGGGCATGCAAACACCGGCATGCAGCTCAGGGATGTGATTCATATGCAATGCGGGGGACATACGAATCGACACAAGGGCAATTAGTGTCAGGTATATAGCCCGTCTGCTCCGAGCATGACCTGACCTGAAGGGTTTGAGTTCAAGGTGATTCATGATTCTATGTTCATCAGTTTTAGTTCAGCAAATGGGTTAGGCAGTGGTTCTTTATGGTTTAATGGCAAAATCTTGCTCACTTGCCCTCCGATAGAGCAAAGCTGATGCTTCCACCCTGGTTAATTAGAAAGTGAAAAGGGAGAGCAAAAACATCAGAATCAAAACACAAAATAATCAAATTTAAAATAAATATATAACATCAATCTCACCAGCCAGGATGCACCACATACTTTCCAGAAGTAAGAGCCCAATTCACCTGCTCAAAACAATTCATGTCATACCTACTATACTTGAAAGAAATTGGTTACGAGGGAAACACAAAAATATGACTCGATAATGAGCATTAGCAATTGGTTCTATTATGAGAGCATTAGAAACACTACCTTGTCGGTCCCAAGGGAATTGGCGACTACATGGGTAACCTGATCATCTATCTGGTTCGTGCACACAGCACCAAACTGCTCAGCAGTCTGCCACAGAGGATGTAGGTGAGCATTGACCTCACCAACTGGGAACACCCTGCTAAATACTATACGACAGCCACCCAAGATCTTTCGCTGTTCAGAGGCCAGAATATTTCTAACATCAGCATCACCTAGGTTGGGATGGGAGAAAAAGATCTTATGTATCTTTTCAATGACCTACAAAAGCCATAAAAAACATGTAATCAGCAAAGAGATCGCAAGTTTATGCAATCTCAGAAGGTCAACACATTACTCACCGCCAAAGAGGATGCCAGGGTTCCATCTTCATGTCTTTCATCATGATCAATCTCAAGAAGAGAAGGCCCTAGAAGCCCAAATTGCCGTCTACTACAGGGAAAGTAGGTATACCTGTACAACAGAAAAGCTCAACTGCATAAGCACTGGGTGCCACGAGGATCTCATCTAACATACAGTTGAATCAGGAATTCCAACTTCGATCTTATATGAAGGTATAGTTACCGTTCTACAACTATCAAGTTCAGTTTGTTATGCGGCCAGACCCTCACAGAATCATCTATAATCACAACAGCCGATTCCATACCCAAAACTCCTTCCAGATCCTTACTCTTACCATCATAGGGATCCCCATCATCACCTCTAGAAATAACTCGTTCGCCAAAAAGAGCTCCTGTGGGATCTAGCACTTTTGCCATTTCGGTAGCATATAGTTTGTTTCCCATTGTGTAGAGATGCATCTCAAAAAGATGACTAGCCTGATGTCCAAGCAGACAACGTTTGTCAATTACGCAGAAAAGAAGGTGAGGATTTACATCGAGACAAATATCCATTTAAATTACCTTCTCCAAAAAGTTCCACACCCCAGGCCGCAATTTGGTCCACATTCCCATATGTTGAAACCGAAAGAGATGTCTTTGTGGCTCTTTACGATCTTGTTCCTCTTTCTTTCTCAAAATTTCATCATGCACTGGATCTACTTCTACAAACTGCATAATTACAAAGTTATATAAGAAAACCTTTCAATATTTGGTCATGAGGTACCATTTCCATACATCACAACGACATTACCTTAGCTGAATTCAGAAGTGTGTGATCTAGATCCAAAACGAGGCACAGCTTGCGTGCTGCAAACATTTTCTTCTGTTCTTCTATCCTTCTTGCTCTCTCTCTTTGGATAGCTGCTTTCTGCTTGTCATCATATCCTTCAAATAGATGTTCCACATCTCCCCACACGGCCGGCGAACGAGGTGGACCCACTGCAGCTGGCTCAGGTGCAGAAATACGGTTGGTATGCTGTTCCTGAGATTTCAGATCTACCATTTCTGGCTTTATTAGAATTGGTTCTGTAGTTGGATTCCGAGGAGCTATTGCTGGACTAGTTGAAACTTGGGAAACAGACATAATATCTGCAATATTTTTTAGATTCTTGGTGAATTGGGTAGCAATGTCAGGGGCGGCTACAGCTACAGACTGTGAAGGCACTATCTTCTTTTCAGCCTGATTATCTTGTATTCGGCCATTCAGATCATCCTTAACTATCTGACTACTCGACAGTTGGGGTACAATATTTTTGAGCTGTTCATGTCCCAAGCTTCCAGTCTTTTGAAGTGCATTACCATGCAAAAGTCGGCGAGGATCCCGGAGTTTCATGCGAACTTTTCCTGCCTCAACCTGCACAATTTGTATGTTAATACGATTGCAACATATAATATGACAAAACAAAGAAATCAAATAATCCCCTCCCCAACTAAAAGTGAATAAGTAAACAAAATAATTATATGATCAGGTTATAAGTAAAAATGGACTTTCACCTAACTGCTCATCAAATTACCCAAGCTCTACACAACGAACGAGTGCAAAGCAACTGACATTTATCCTAGAGATTAGGGACTATGTAGGACAATGTGCATATTAACTCTATGCTTATATCAAACAGACACAATTGATCACCCACCGTGAGAGCCTTTTGTGAAGTAGCCATTGGCGTCTGCTCAACCCCAGATGTTTTTGAAAGGTCACTCACCAATGCAGCTGCTCCAGGCATTGAACTTGAGCTTGGAGGATACGTTATACTTTCTGCAGAAACAGTACCCTTCTGCAAGGCTTCTGCTGCTTTCTGTTGTTGTCCCAACTTGAGTAAGTTTATCAGCATGGTCGGATTCATAGCAATATCCTTCCATAATGCAGGCAAGGAAGGTGAAGTTGCAGCCATCAATGGCACCTGTTCATTTGAACTATTTTGGGTACAGTTGTAGCCTTCGTCAGTACCAGGAGAACTAGAAACATTAACCACTTTTCTGGGATCAGCTGCTTTGCTCTGAACCGTCTGGTTCTTGTTAATTAGATGCGGTCCAACACTACCTCCATTTTCCAACCAGCCACCAATTCCTGGAGGAGTTTGTGCATCCTTAACAACAACCGAGTTTTCAAATGCACTTCTTTGTCTTTTAGAATCAGGGCCATCAAAATTAGACTCCTCAGATGGTTTTTGCTTTCTTGAGCTTACAGTGATAACAGAATCCACTTTAGGGGCACTATGCACCACGGTTGAGGATTGTTGGGTAAAATTTAAAGTACCGCCATCAGCATTGGCAAGACGAAGCCTAGGGTCTCTACTCCTAGCTGATTTGATGGGCAGAGTAGACCCAGAACTCACCAAGGCGGCACTTTTTACGATAACTAGGCCTTGCATGCTGAAGCTACTCTGTGGGATTGCAGGAGTAGAAGAATCAATCTGACGGCCCAAATTGGGTGGATGCATTGTCCTCAAGTTACCAGACGCAGAAGAACTAGAAATCTCTCCGGTCGTATCATCATCCCCATTCTCACCCTCTTCAGAAGGCGTTGGGCTCGGAAGATCACTTGTCAAGAAAGAACTCCGACTGAACTTTTGTTGATATGATGAAACAGCCTTAAGAGCCTCAGTTTCGTAACCATGCAGTTTAGAAGCTTCTACACCTTGGGGCACCCGAGCTGTCTCCAACCCTGGCTTTTTTACCATCCCATTAGCAACAACTGTTTGTTTCTGTACAGGAAAACGTGCAGGTGTTTCTCTTGTCGGAGATGGAAGGTCATCTTCGTCGTGATCCATGTGAAGGTCTAATAGGGGAAGCATGAGTCCTCTACCCTTAAAACTAGATCCTCCTGTCTTAGGAACTTCCGATGATATTATCGGTTTGTTATGATCTGCATATACAGGTGCAAAATCTGAAAAATTATTAGCTGAATGACTGATGACATGACTGCCATTCGCAACTGATGCATCAGAAATCCTATTATTAACCCCACTGATCATATGCATCCCGGTCTCATTTACACCTGAATTAGTCCAAGGAAGTACAGTAGACGATTCCATAGAGGATATCATCACCTCTATCTGGAAAAAGAATTATGTTTCACGTCAGTACTTTCAGGTATACCAACAATAATGCTGCACAAATTCCAAACAGAAACAATGAAATGCTGCTGAAGAACAATTACATAACCGCACACCTCTTTAATCTGTTCAGCACGAAAAGGAGAAGGATCACTCTTTACTGATGAAAGCAACCTGTTCACAAAAACAAAGCAAAAGAAATAACTTCACAAAAATATAACCACAAAACTTCTCGATAACGCTGTAATGAGCACAGAGACTAATAGAAACCTTAATAGAAGCTCTTTATTCTGCTCTTTTCGGTCCAAGCTCATCGAGCAGTACACCTACAACAAACCTCCACAACTGTCAAACAAACCAGATTTTCGACACAAAGTAGTTAACAATAACACTGAACTAAATCTTGAGTTGCCTTACAGAGCAAATAGCTTGCGCCCCAGCAAACAACTGCTGCACAAGAGCTTCTCTTGTGGAATCACTTATCTCCGAAAGCACTCCTCGCAAGCTCTCGAAACTGCTGAGCAACCGGAGGCACACATCCCCAAATGATCTGCAAAAACAAAATTTCCAACCAAAGAACACAATCAAACACCATCAACCGAAATGCACTGCATTGCTGTCACACCATCATCATCATCATCATCATCATCATCATCATCAATGAGCATACTTACTTCTCGGCCTCGACAACAGTCACACTCTCCGATGCCTCCCTCAGCAACTTCACTTGCTCCATATCATCATCACCAGCTGCCGCCGCAGCCCTTTCGCTATTCGCAGGCTGCTCCGAATCCAAATCAATCTCCCCTTCCTCCAACTCCCCTTCCTCCATTTCATCCCCACTGTCCAAATTCACCACCTTCTCATCGCTCACCGAACCCGAACTCCTCTTCGACTTCTCCGACGAAGAATCCATCACGAAAAGCTCATTCAGCGGCTTGTTCTGTACGGCCTGAGCCCAGGCGAGGTTCACCAATCCCGAACCGTAGCCGCGGAACCCAGGGTAGTTGTAGATATCTCTCATCGTCCAAACCCTACTACCTGCATCTCCTCCTCCGCCGCAGCCGCCATTGGAAATAGGCTGAGGCGGCTTAGCTTCCTGCTTAACGAAATCTTCCTCACTGATCTCCTCCACTGAAGTCGAATCGGAAATTTCACCTTCTTCTACAGCCTCATTTTTCACCATCATTAGGGTTTCTTCGATCAAATTTAGATCCCACCGGCGGCGACCATATAAATTAATCCACTTTTAGCAAACCAAAACCATAATAATCAAAAATCGGAAAAATCGCTCTCAACCAAGATTTAATCTTTTAAGTTCTTTAGCTTCCTTCCTTTCCTTTAGTCTTATCCACACAGATCGAAGCGATGAAGTTTCGACGGATTAAAACCAAAACCAGAAAACAAAACAAAAAACACGAAGATATAGTTTTCCTGTTTCTTCAAATTTCTGCTGAGGGATTAGGATTCGGATTTAGTATTCAGAGGATTCGGATCTGTTTCGGAATTCGCAGAGCTTCAGATTGCGATGTGAAGATTGATAATTGACGCAGCTTCGATTGGAGATAGAGAGACGACGACGGAGTAAGAAAAAAGATAGAAGAGAGAGAGAGGCTTTGTTTTTTGGTTTAAAGAGAACGAGGGAATCTAGTAAAAACTAAGAATTAGAAGACTTTGAATCAGGACCGTACACGTCAGTGTTGCCCGGAGAATTTGGAGTCGAAGAAGTGGCCGCATTAGGAAATTTTGGTAGTAACCAAAGTGGAGTTCTGAGTATGTGTGTGTGGCGTGGCATTAACATGGCCGACCAAGCCCCGGTTCAGATTTCTAGGGCTTATTTTGAGCATCTCTAACCGTTTTTTAAATTAACAAAAAAATTTATTTTAAAAGAAAAATACATATTTTTGACTCCAACAACTCTCGTAAACTATTTTATATTCTATAGAAAATAGAAAAAGAAGAGAGAGAATATTTATATCTTAATTAATTAAGTAAAAAGTGCTTATGGTTAAATTTTCAAAAACCCGTCAATTGCCCCTGGATAATTAATCTATCTTTAATTATCAATTGATCTGTTTAATGGCAAAAAAGTAAACTACAACTGCACTATGTACAAATCACATGCATAAAAACTACTCTACATAAAAATCTCAAGCGCGTATGCGCGTGCATACTGCTAGTCTATAGAAAACTTAAAATTTGTATATCCATAAAAAAAAGCTCTAAACTTTATTACTCACATACACAATTCATTCTCTCTCTTCAAAGTATGAATAAAAAAATATCACTTTCTCTCTTTCTCCCACAATTTATTCACTTAATTTGATAAATATTTTATAGTTCATTAAATTATACATAAAAACATTAAATTTTGAATAATAAGATAGATGAGTTGTTGGAGTTTAGCCCAAAATATTATAGAGATTTTTTGTTTTTCTCTTGTATAATAGAGATTTTATACATGAACTGTTAGAGATGCTCTTACAAGAATATGACAGGCAGAGAGATCCACTCTGGTAATTTAATTAACTACGACATTTGGTCAAAATGGTAAATGTCTTTTGTACTTATGTTTTGGTGGTCGAGTAATTTGTAGTCCGTTTTAATTAGTTACACGGTAGTTTTGTACTTGATCGATGAAAATAAACTCTATTTAAACATATTTGTCATTTATGAGATTCATACTCATAATAAATGACCACGAATATCATTAGTTACTAAAACACAACACAATCGTGAGAACCTCATGTTCGAGTTAATATCATGTCTCCTCAGTAGTGTTAAACCTTTAACTTATTATTGCTCCCTACATGTTAATCTCTATATCCAGTAAAAAAAATTATTTAAAAAATCAAGCAAATTATTTGTATATGTTATGGAAAGAAATTTGTAGACAAGTGGTATAGCACACAGTTAGGACATCTCCAATGGGAGGTGCTAAATCCTATATTATAGCTTGGTATGCCAATATTTGTTCTCTAATGGTTCATTTTGAGGATTTAAACCTTACATGCATCTAGCTATAAGTCCTAAATGAAGATCTAAAATAGGACTTCATTTAGATCTGGATCTAAAATGGGAGAGAGAGGCAATGGGCCAGGCTGAGGGAATAATAGGTTTAGGACTTCGTATAGGACTTTAACCATTGGAGATGATTGAAGTCCTAAATCAATAATGTCAAAATGAAGTCCTAAAAATAAGTTTAGGACTTCATATAAGACTTCTCTGTTAGAGATGCCTTTAGAAAGTGGCAATAACAAATGCGAAAGGGAAAGAATAACAAGAAATTGAAGATAGATGTACAATTCCAGTATGAGAAGTTGTTCTCTCTTTCTGCTTTTCAATTCCAATGAAATAGAAAACAACATTTGGAAGATGATCTATGCTTTACTATTTCAGCACCAACATTGCCATAAAGTCATTTATCTGTACTCTGCAGATGGAAGTGACACCAATACTACATTAGCATGTGGTACGGATTTGAACTCAGGTACTAAATCCCTGCTTACGTCACTACCTCGCCCTAGTAGGTAAAAGTCATTCCAACGTAACTATTTTGCTCTAAATACCGTTGACATTCAATATCTCTAATCTCTACGGTGTTAGTTGAATTTTTTTTGTTGGGAAAATTACTTAAATGCTCACCTAACTATTCTAAGATAAACACTTTAGTAACTATCGTTTGACATATATCAAAATGGCAACTCAAATTAGCTCTCCGTCTATCAAAATAGGCAATCATTCTCAACAGACGTTAAATCTTGAAATTTTTCTGTTATTTATGAAGAGTATTCACATCTTTTCAAACATTTATTTTTTCTCTTACCTTGTATTTCAATTACTTTTAGCACCCCAGGTTAATTATAAGGGCACCCAAAAAAATTTGATTTGGGTGCCCACCACCTCTCCCGATAGATTTGCAATGCCAGAGGAGAGAAGATCGGTGTCTCCTCCTCAGATCTCGAGATCCACAACTACCTAGATCGGCCTTCACGGACCTCCGACAACAGTAAATAAGGCAGCAATAAGCTTATCCCCTAAACCCTAATCTTAGTTCTTCCAAACTCCAATGTCACAGTCCCACACTCCATGGATTCCCGCAAATACCAACTCAATAGTTGGAGACCTTTCCAGCCGACCACACCCATCTCCAAAACCCTCTACTTAGATTCTACCCACCCCACCAATCCTACTGCACCAAACGTTTGTGTCTCTCAATCGAGCGACGTCGTTTTTCATTGACGCCATCAACCTGTCTAGCTAGGATGAGCTTGGTCGATGACGACCGGACCATCTTCGACAGTGGGCACTAGAAGAATCCCGAGAGCTTCCAATTCATTGACAAGAAGAGGCGGCGACGCGGGTTGAGGTCGGTGTCAGAGCAGTGAGCCCTCCTATTCTGCGTTTGATCTTTATGCAGAGAGAGAAAGAGAGAGAGAGAGAGAGAGAGAGAGAGAGAGAGAGAGAGAGAGAGAGAGAGAGAGAGAGAGAGAGAGAGAGAGAGAGAGAGAGAGAGATTTATCCATCACGTGTCATGTATGTAACATGTGAAATAGATGGAGTAACTAAATTGATAGACGAAGATCAAAGACTATTTTTATATATGTCAAACGATAGTTACTAAAGTGCCTATTTTGACATAGTTTAGTGACCATTTAGACGATTTCCTTTTTTTTTTTCAACGATTGTCTTTTGATCAATGACTTTGAATCACACAATTTAATTATTTTTAGATAATAAAACATATGCGATGACTTCAATAAAAGTACCGCACTAAATGATGACCACGTACCTTCTTGGAGAATTATGTAAACTTTGGAGTGTGTATTGATAAAACATTTGTGTTTGACACTTGTGTTATTTGTAAAACCTGACTGAGCAAACATATAAGTTTATAATCACATCGACATTAACATTTACATGTCCACATGTTAATCAAACAATTAGATTTAGAGCTAATTGTAGTGTTTAAGACGGTGTGCCTTCGTCATGATTGAGAGCGGGTGAACCCACGACTACAGGTCCGTTAATTGTCGAGAAACATGGTGTACCTCCATCTTGGCTTTAGTCTTCTTCTCAACTCTAGATCTCGACATCATCTATGAAACATAGTTACATGTCTTGTTGTAGAAAGAACTTGGACATAGACACATATTTGCCTCCTGACGATATCTTCTGCTTGTCACGACCCTGCCATAACATTTGCAAATTATCATCTGCTGGGGTACTTATATTATCCCCTTAATTACAAATTCAGGAAAGAAAACGTAAAACTAGAAGTTCAAACTCCTTTTGTTGATACCAAAGAGGCAACAACAGTGTTAAAATCCCAAGGACTGCAGAAAAATGCTGCATCATCTTTACCACTTTCAAAACTAGGAACTGTATTAATGAATTTTATCATGGTTTACAATGTAATCATCAATATGTGACTCCGAGAATGGATGACCGAACCAAGAGGCCATAGATATCAGCTTTAACCTTGGAAGTCGCAAATATAAATACTCTCGTAGAATCACACTTTCGCTTATTATCTAGCATGAGCTTAACATTGTAAATTTGTAATAATATGTGTCTAAAATTAGGGCTTATTTAGGAATAATTTTTTATAAGGAATTGTTTTCCGAAGATATAGATTATATGAAATTTTATAAATAAGAAAATAGAGTTCAAATGGATATCTATATTAAATTAGAGAATACAAATTGACAAAATTATATAAGAAAGATGTGATTTAAATGAATTTCTCTATACATGACACAAATGACTTATATAACTCAAATTCTTAATTGAATAAACAGCATACTAACATAAAAAAAATAGCTCTAGTTTTCACCTCAATATACAGTTTTCACTAAAGACTAATTTATGAGATAGATCAACTAAAAATCTAAAGTTGGTTATAAAACAACATGCACATTACTTTTAAATATTAGAAAGGAAAATTATACTCTAATTTATTTGTAGACAAAAAACTTTCAACATCTTAATTCAATTTTCTATTTTTTCTATATATATGTGTGTGTAGCTATGTATGTATTTTTTTTTCCCAAAATTTTGGTCTCACTCTAGCCAGTGTGGGTATAACTGTGCAAATGACAAGAAGCACCTCTAGCGGTACCCTGATCCCCTTGTATGACTGCACATATGTACTTAGAAACTACACTTGGAGATGTTAATTACCAATCTACGACACAAGCACCACGATATATACTTTATGTGATTCCACAATGAAATGCATACCAGATCATGTAGAACACATTATGCTTTCAAATACACAGCATCATAACATTGAGAAAAAAAGATTGCCATGTATATGTTATACCTCAGGAACAGGTTGTTGAATTAAGGATTCAACCGCAAGTACCATAGCTTGCACGAAATCATCGCCACCGGTACCAATTGCCGTGAACCCTCTTACAGTCGGGTATGAGTTTACCTAAAACAACAGTAATAGTAGCATTGTAGTTAAGTGACAAGTCACAAAGTTTAAATCTCTAATGCAGAAATAACAAAGAGCAGCTTAACTTGACTACCTTCTGATCCAAGTCGATCCATTTCGCGGTGGAATCATCGGCCACGGTGTCTCCTATGACCACATTTGTAGTCTGCCCAACTCTCCCTTCTACTCTAGACACCTCTACACCCAGTTTAACCGCGAGTGAGTTAATCACAGCGAGAAAAAAAAACAGAGTAAAAAATTATCATGGGGTTAAAAAAAAAAGAGAGCTTTGAGAACGACCTCCTGAGGCGGGCCTTGTTCATTCTCGGCGTCGAGTGTGCTTTCGTTGTGGTGGGTGTTCGAGCGCAAAATATCTCCCGTGGAGAGATCCTTCCGCGAAGCAGTCTCTTTTAACAGGTTCAGATATCTTTAACCGCAGGTACCAGTTTATCCTGTATCGTGTGCTTCGTATACTGGCGTGCCACCGTTCTTCAACGGAATATGGACTGTTTACAGCCGCCTGACTTCTATATAAAGCGATTTAGACAGGGAGAGCACCAACCCTGCCTGAATAGGTCATTCTCGCCCAGTAACCTAGGACTTTTGATATGTGTCTCTAGCAGAGCCTTCGAAATCGATACCTCACACGCCCTTATCCGTGCAAAGCAAAGCAACTTCTCTGATGATGTGTTGAGAACACTTGCTTCCTTAGAGTATCCAAACTCTCAGCCCACAGGTGACAAGCTCTTCAACTTTCCAGTAGCAATTTGCTTCCTTAGAGTCGCAATACTCTCACTCGACAGGTGACAAACACTTTGACCTTCTGGTTGCAAAGAAGATAGAAATCTCGAAGACGAGATGTCTGTCTAGGTGTACTTGCGTATAGCAAATATTTTTGTATGTTTGATCGGGGACCCCTTCCACAAAGCTCTTACTCTCCTTATATACTCGCATACCAGCAGTCATTCAATTCTATTAAACTTCTTCTGTTCTTGCTCTTAGAATCCCAATATAACTCCGACACCAGCACACGGGTTGTTAATCCATAAAGATATTCAACACTATCACAACTCTTCTATCAAAGAAACCTATCTGAGATAAAACAGATATGAAAGACATCCAAGCCGCATGGAATTAGCTAACTAATGAATCACAGTTCTAACTGAACTCTATTTCCTGTATTCAGCTGCTCGCCAAGCTCTCTTATAATTCACGGGCCGCTCGCCAAGACTTCAGCCATTCTTGGGTCGCTTGCTAAGACTTCAGCCATTTAAGTCCAATATGAAATATTTATTTCAGCCCCAAACATTGCCCCTCAAGTCTTGAACTTGAATTACCTGAACAAGCGAAAAGACTTGAATATTACCCGACTGACGCGCTGTTAAACCAAACGGTAACATAACACTTAAGTGCCACGTTGCACGACTTCTTTGAAGAGTTACATCATTCGGCTGACGTAATATAAAAGCACTAGTCTCCATCAACAAAATCTCATTCCCCAACGAGACCTTTTCACTTGCCCTGATCCTGCACTTTCAACCTTTTCAATCAAAAGCTAAGACCTTTCATTCTCAACGCCGTTCATCCTCTCCGATCTAGAAAAATGCCTCCTCGCAAAGACATCTCCATTCCTCATGAAACCCAAGACGTCAAGACATTCTCCAGACACCTCAAAGCTGTCGCCAGACGACACAACCCAGAGGCCGTCTGCACCCTTTCTATAGACCCAAGCGAAGGTACTGGCCTTATTGGTCCCTTCCTGGATGTTCCAATAAATCCAGAGTTATTCAATATCCTCCGCCATCCCATCTGTAATTCATCCATGATAGTTCAAGAAAACCCCAGGGCATACCTAAAGGAATGGACCAACAAAGATACACTTTGTCTTATTGGGAGATGGTCGCACCCAAGCGTAGAAGATCTCGCCTGGTACCGGCACCGTCGTGAACAAGATATCGACCAGTGGGAAACAGTTGGAATCACTCAACTCATCGACCTATGCTTTTCTCTTCCAGCTGGTGGCAACAAAGCACCGTTCGGCACAACCATGTGCTTCTGAGATTGTACAGCCAATTGTTTCTGTCTCCCCTGTGGTGATGTAAGTATTACAATGCTCGATTTATACACCATCTTTGGAGTTCCTGCCTTCACGAACCCCTGGTCGCTCAATCAACATCGTGGGACATCAGTTCAAGCCTCCCTCAACCGTCCTTCTTCCTACTCTTCCTGGGTAAAGCACTTTGCACAGGAGGAAAAAGACACCGACCAAGGAGGAATAGCCTTTCTAGAGTACTGGCTATCGAAGTACATCTTTTGTCCCTCTTCTGCAAAGGTCAACAGATGCTGGACCAACCTTGCCGAACGCTTACGGTGAATGACTGGGCTTGGTTGAATCCGTTCTCACCTACATCTACTACGGGCTGAGGCGAGTCACACTTTCAAAGCTCGACCTTAATCAACCAGGACCACTCTGGATGGTAGAGTTCTGGTTGCAGATGTACTTCCCTTTCTTCTGCCCATCAGCACCTCCTGCCTTTGAAGATCAGAAGCTACTGGGCCAGTCGTTGGTTTCTGCACCAACTAGGACCAAACTATGGTCCTATATCAACTGCTTCAACCATCTCTGCTTGCATAAAGAATTTCCAACTGCAGCAGTTGACATCATACTAAGTCATCGCCATCCTGGCCTCCTTCCGAGTGGATTTATGCCTTCGCTAGAGCAAGACGCTCTCGCAATGAGCTTCTTCATTCAGTGTAACACTTGCAAGGACCTGTCAGTCCCAGACTTAGCGAGCCCCGGGTATGAACTGTATGCCCCTAACCATTTCTCTAGATAGTTCGGGCTCACACACGATGCACCCATGCCCCTCGCCAACTCTGTGAGCAGATATACTCTCTGGCGAGGAACAAGTCATCATCTTGCAGCAGAAGTGCAAGATGAACACTTTGGCTTTCCAACAATAATGCTTCCTATCATAACAAAGCCACTAGTGATTTTCCATTCGGTCACCTAGTCGTACCAAGTATGGTGCTCCCAGCTTTGGGAAGGGATACGACACAAGGGACCGTACGCATGCTTTGCCTCTATCTTCTATGATTTTGGCAAAAGATTTTCAAATGAAGTGGACTTGGCTGTCATCAGCAAGACCTTCAGGAATGTAAGCACATCACCCTAGCCACAGGTATGCCTCTTCATCCAAAAATGCCACATGTATTAGCAAATTTTGATATTGTAACTGATCAATCTTTCCTACTTAAACACAGCACGCCCCTGAACCAGATATGACTGTGGCCTTACAGTTTTTTAAGAAAAAAATATCCAATCCCTCTGGGCACTCCGCAAGTATTTGCATTCATTTACCCAGGAAAATATCTGATTTTGTCACTGAGTTGTAACTAACCCAATTCTTTAACAGTCTCAGAAACACAGGAAGATCCACCTGAGGCCCAAAGAACTTCAAAGTGGAGCTTGGCTAGCTACAGAGATCACAAGCAGGGACAAACAAGCAAAGCTTCAAGCTCAAGTCTTCTATGCTTCGTTTGATCAGAGGAGTGATAAAGCCTCTGGGGCAAGTGCATGCTCGGCACTGGTCTTCACCATTGCACATTGGTTATGTGCAAATCCCAACAGCCTGCCCACACTCTCTCAATTTGATGACCTCTTGATCCAAGGTTCCAGGGAGTGGCAAGAATTATGCAAGGACGAGGCCCTTGCAAGCGCTTTCCCAGATCAACATTTTGATCTGGACGTTATTTCGAAGGCCGGCATTAGACCACTAAAGTTCTCATCTGATGACTCCTTCATTGGATATTTTGACCCAGAAAGGTTTACAGCTCTGAGTGGTCTTCCATCTTTTGATACATCATGGGAGCAAATCAAGAAGAGCCAGAAGCCTCAGGTATTCATAGTGAGTTGGAATGATCATTTCTTTGTCCTCAAAACTGAAGGCGAAGCCTATTATATAGTAGACTCACTGGGAGAAAGGCTCTCTGAGGGATGCTGTAAAGCCTTCATCCTGAAGTTTGACGATTCCAGCACCATATATGGTAGTGAAGATCATGATACAGGTCATGAAGTCATCAACAACGTTAAAGAATGCTGCAAAGACTTCATAGCCCAATTTCTAGCTGGAATCCATCAAGTAGAACTTGAGGAAGAAGAGAAGAACAAGCCTGTTGATAGCGTCGTGTTATTTCGTCGCTTGCAGATTGAATTTCAATCTTGCTTCATTCCTTCCTCTTCTGGCGAGGGCACAAATACTCAAGATGACCCAGTCATCACAGAGCCAGAAAAGCAAATCCCTTCCTCGCCAGAGCACTCAGTTGTCAAACCACTGTTATTGGTCGAGGTTAATTCAGAACGCGAGGACCCAACTCCTTCCTCGCCAGTGCTCCAAATTCAAGCAACTGAGGAAACACAGTCATTGTCTCCCACACAAGTAAGAACTTCTTAACTTACTTCATTCTAAATTATTAATTCTGATTGATCCTGATAACATGTATTTGTATTCTAGTCCAAAAGCGTTCCTGTGGACACTGAAGCACATGAGACAACTCCAATAAGTCCAAAGGAACAACCAATCTTATCAGGCCAAACAACTGAAGCGGCCGCCAAGGGTCAGCTTGTTAGTTCTCCAGATATCAATGATGAAAATCTTACGTCTATAGTTGAAGAAGTTACTGCACCATTTTCATCGCAAGGAGCCTCCTCTCAGTTACCCAGACCACAAGAAGCAATAGTACAATTGCAAGAAATTGTAAGCAAACTGGGTACACTGAGCTCTCCTTCTGACACTGATGTCACTATTCAGGACATCCTATCCGGGGACTTGGATTCTCCTCACGACATTCGAGCCGTCTGCATCCAAATCAAGAACATGAAGGCCACCGTCCCAGCAGACTCCATTCCCTGACTGAACGAACTTGAGGAGAACCTCTTTCAACTCTTGAGCCAAAGTGAAGCCTACCAATGTCTAAAGCTCGAGGTCGAGCGTAAGAAAGAAGCAACAGAGACATTGGAGCATCAAACTCGAAGAGAGAAAGAGAGAATCTAGGCGATTCTAAAGGACACATCTACTCAACAAGAAGCCATAAGGAACAAAGAGGCTAGAAGAGAAATTCTCAAGGCTGAACTTGCCAGCCTTGACGCTGAAATAGATGTTCTGCGCAGATGTCCTTAAACGTAATGTACGCCAGATTGTGATGGAAGGCAAGAGCCAAGCTCAGCTTATGCAGGAGGCACGAGAAGAAGCAAGAAACGCTCGCCAGACGGTCCACCAAGCCTGGGTGGCCTTGGAAGTTTCCACAGCAACAGTGAGGAAATTATCCCTCTTATTGTAAAATTAATGGGCCTCAGGATTCAAGCCCTATTTTATTTGATCCAAAATTCTTTAAGTAATTATTCATTCAATCCAAATTTTGGAAACAAAGTGTAAATTGGGACCAACAACGAGAATGTGCCTCAGATTTAGGCCTGGTCCAAACTTGTTCCAACGAAAGTAGCCTCACTTATAAGCTACAACCGTTCGTTTGATCTGATTGTTCAACATTAAATGGAATTCAATTCCATGCTTGGAATCTGTATCGCGTCAAACAATCAAATCCTTGAAATACATTTTACCTGCCCCAGAAATCTTTCATTTATCATGCTCTCTTTGTGGGTAGATAAACCGCATCGTGGTCCAATTCCAGCTAGACGCGTGTCCTCTATTTTCGGGTGTAATTACTCTCGCAAAGCCTTACCCTGTGACTCCTTCCTATAAAAAGTTTCCCTTTCCTTGTCTTGTAAACCAACTTCCTCGCGAGAATGAACTCCCATCTTGTTCTTTTGCTCTGGTCTTCCTACCTAAAGAAACCTCCAGATAAATCTTTCATGTCGCGTCCCTTAGATAGCAACATCCACGTCCAAACCTGGACTAGATAGCAACATCTACGTCCAGGCGTTGCCTTGGCTATCCCAACTTGTGTCAGTAGAAGAAGGGAAAGCCACAATCCCGAGGTTGAAAAATTCCTCGTCTTCCTCCGGTGCACACGATCAGTTTCAATAGCATAGCGGCTGTAAGCCCTATGAACATGGCTGCACTGAGGGGGAAAGATAAGAGCCTCAGACCCGGGAAAAAAGGCAACAAACGCCAAGTCTAGTGTAAAGGGTCTTCTGATCTGATGCACTAGTCTCCTTGGCATTTGAAATCCTCATCATCCCCTCGCCGAGGTCGATCTCTACATGTGTACATATTTGATACATCGACCCCAGGGGATGGCTATCAACTATGAGGATTTGAGAAACAAACTGTATTTTATCTTTCTGTTCTGTTGCTGATTTGTAGTTTGTTTCTCATGTGGTATCAGAGCTTGAGGCCGCAAAGCCTTTGTATTCTTCTATTCGATGAATGTAATCTTTTGTTTGAAGCAAAGAGTGCCTTATGTAAATGAATTTGTTAAACTCAGATGTAGTTTGTACATAACTTTGGCCACAGTAATTGGCTAACAAGAACTCTTTACTTAGAAGAAATACAGAAATTTAAAATTTGGCCTCCAATATAGGCTCTAACTAAAGATTTAACCTCAAGTATAGGCTAATGTGATGTACATAATCCCTGTATGTTGCCCCTGCAGTTTACTCATGCGAGTAGAATTTTAGCATGAATAAACTGGATTAAGCCACAGTTGGAGGATCATCATACTCCCAGATTGGTTGTATGAACTTCTTGAGAAAACGACCATTTATTGGATTAGCGTGTATTGTACCATCTCGATCTCGTAAACGAACGGATCCTTTACCCAACAATCGATCGACAATGTATGGTCCTTCCCACTTTTCTGACCATTTTTCTCGTCCTTCAGTCTTCTCGCCAACAGGCAAAATGACTCGCCAGACGAGTTCTCCTTCTGCAAAACTCATGCCCCTGGTACATCAGTCATAGGCATGAGCCACCTTTCGTTTCTCAGCATATAGACTATCATAAGCTTGTATTCGTTTCTCACCCAAGTCTTCATGTTCTTGCCACATCGCTTGTACACAATCTTCACCGATCAAGTTGTGTTGTTCCATCACCCGTAAAGACTGAACATTTATTTCCAAAGGCAAGACAGCATCATGGCCGAACATTAATGCATAAAGGAGTTGTACCTATGGGTGTTCTTTTACTTGTTCTATAAGCCCACATGGTGTTAAATAATTCTTCATGCCACAGTCTGGCACTGCTCGCAAGCATCCGTTTAAGAATATGGATAATGATTTTATTGCTTGCTTCGGCTCGACCATTGGATTGGGCATAATATGGAGAAGAGTGTAAAAAGTGGATTTCGAGATCCTTCATAAGCTCGTCTACTTCTCCAGACATGATTGCTGCCCCACGGTCTGAAACAAAACTCTCAGGAATACCAAACCGACAAATGATATCTTCAAATAAGAACTGGCGGATGATCTTGGCTGACGATACCCTGAGAGGTCGAGCTTCGACCCATTTGGTGAAGAAATCAGTAGCCACGATGATGAACTTGTGCCCTTCAGATGAATGAGGATGAATCATTCCAATTAAATCCAAAGCCCATCCTCGAGCTGGCCAAGGCTTGATTATAGGCTGCAATGGTATTCTGGGTATATGGTTTATTGGACCATGTTTCTGGCATTCTTCACAACCTTTAGCGAACGTGATGCAATCTCTGAGCATTCCTGGCCAATAAAAGCCATGTCTCCTAAGTAACCATCTCATCTTAGGACCGGCCTGATATGCCCCTGCTATCCCAAGATGGACCTCCCTCATTAATCGCTTAGCTTCACGTCCAAAGACACACCGTAAAAGTATGCCCTCCTCTCCTCTTCTATATAACTCATCATCGTTGAGCACATAATTAGGAGCTAAGAAACGAATCCGCTTTGCCACCTGATTATTAGGATTCTGGAGGTAAGAGATAATCTCTTGTCTCCAATTCACATCAATATGATCAAGTGTAGCAACGTACCACTCATTTTTGTCTTCTTGGCGAGCAAAGAAAGATGGGAGGGTTCTTTTTTCAACCTTTAATATCCGCTCGCGTACTCCATCTTGCAAGCTCACCCATGTTGCTAATTGAGCCAACTCGTTTGCTGCATAATTCCTCTCGCGAGGAACATGACTCAACTCCACCTCTGTAAACAACTTGAGCAAATCACAGGCCCGTTTAGCATATGGTTCTAGGATTAGTCCAGCCTTATACTTGGTTTCAAGTTGTCTGATCACGAGTTGGGAATCTCCAAAGACGTGCACATCATAAATCTCCATATCTAGTAGAAGTTCTAACCCAATGATTAAAGCTTCATATTCTGCTTGGTTATTTGTGCATCTGAAGTCCAACCTGAAAGAATAAGAAAAAGTTTGGCCGCGTGGAGAAACTAATGCAACTCCTGCCCCGACCATTGTACTCGTACTTGACCCATCAAAATATAAACACCAAGGGGCCAAATCAATACGAGTAAGGTCCAGTTCTGGCCCCTCACTAACATCTTCCATTGGATGATGAGCCAGAAAGTCAGCCACTGCCTGGCCTTTAACCGCCTTCTGGGGAACATACTGCAAAGAAAACTCTGACAAAGCCAAAATTCACTTCCCAATGCATCCCCGGAGAATGGGTATGGACAACATATACTTCACCAGATCAGTTTGTGCTATGACACACGTGGTGAAGGAAAGCATGTAGTGCCTCAGTTTGCACCCTGAAAAGTACAAGACTAGGCACATTCTTTCCATTGGAGAGTATCTCGTTTCACAATCATTCAGGGTACGACTCAGATAGAAAATAGCACGTTCAGTTCCTGACGTGTCGTCTTGAGTTAATAAACTTCCAATAGAAAGGTCAGTAGCTGAAATATACAGCTTAAGAGGAACCCCTGGTCTTGGAGGAACCAAGACTGGCGGGTTCGTGAGATATGCTTTGATAGTATCAAACGCCTCTTGATGGATAGGCCCCCATACAAAGTCTTTCTGATTTCGAAGCTTGAGCAAAGTTGAGAGTTGTTGTGTTTTCCCAGCAGCATTGGCAATAAACCGTCGTAAGAAATTAATTTTCCCTAATAATCGTTGTAGCTCCTTCTTACTCTTTGGTGGGATTGCACTAAGTACCGCTTGTTTCTTGTCATCCGGTATCTCAATTCCACATTGATGAACCAAAAAACCCAAGAAGTCTCCTGCCTGAACTCCAAATACACACTTGGCTGGATTCATCTTTAGTTGATGTTGCCTCATTCTGAGAAACACCTGGCGTAAGTCTTCAAAATGGTCGCTTCTGCATTTCGTTTTAACTACCACATCATCGATATATACTTCCATAGTCTTGCCGATAAGATCATGGAAGATCAAGTTCATTGCACGTTTGGTAGGTTGCCCCAGCATTCTTGAGTCCAAATGGCATGTCCACGTACTCAAATACTTCTGCAAATCTTGGGCACCGAAACACAGTTTTATGTCGATCAGATTCAACCACTGGAATTTGGTGGTAGCCAGCAGTTCCATCCATGAATGTTAACATCTCATGGCGTGCTACTGAATCCACCAGCAAATCCGCTACTGGCATTGGGTATGCATCCTTTGGGGTTGCATTGTTCAAGTCTTTGTAGTCAACACACACTCGCATTTTTCCGTTCTTTTTCTTGACTGGGACGACGTTGGATAGCCACTCATTGTATTTGGCTACTCGTATGATCCCTGACTTGAGCATCTTCTCGACCTCCTCCTTGACAAGAATTGCAGTTTCTGTGTTCATCCGACGCATCTCTTATTTCACGAGTTTCTTTCCCTCGATGATGGGTAAGTTGTGACAGACCAAGTCTGGTGACAATCCTGGCATGTCGTCGTACTTTTCTGCAAAACAATCAACGTATTCTCGTAGCAATTCAATGATTTTAAATCTTTCTTCAGGCTCCAAGAAGGTACTAATAGCCACAGAGATTGGCTCTTCAGTAGTCCCAAGATTAATATGTTCAATGGGATCCTTGACTTTAGGAGGTAAATCATCCAGGGCTGCTGGAGCTAATTTAATCTCTTCCTCTTCCTCCTAGTCCTGTAAAACGTCTTCATCCACATATTCCAATGCTGCAACCATTGGAATCTTCTCAAAGGCTTGACTCTCCAACATAAAATTGTGAAAGCGCACGTGTAAAGAGTAACAAGCCTCGGTCTCTATACTTGATAGAGACCCGATCATTGAGAATGTTTGGATGGTAGCTTAATGGTGCAGGGTCTTCCACTATCTTGATTGATTTGAATCATACCCCACTGAGTTAGTTCAGAGGCCGTAACACCAACTGGGCGGCCCCTGCTATCGACGCCACATACCTCCAATGGCCTGAGGTCACTGTGGTAAAAATTGGCTTCTAATGAGTTAGCAGAAACAGAATATGGACGAGGATCAACATTAATAATCTCTGCTTCACCAGATTCCATATCCTAGAGTAACATCTGTTGATGGAGGGACGAAGGTAAACAATAGCTCCTGTGGATCCAGTCACGCCTCAGAATTGCAGTGTATGGAGCTGCACATTCTGCTACAAAGAATGTATATGTACCGGTGGCTGGATCAATGTGCACCTGTAAAAAGACAATGCCCAAAGTCTGGGAAATGCTACCCTGAAAGTTTCTAACATGCAGTGAGGTTTCTTGGATAGCAGACTTGTGAATGCCTAATAAGGCCATTGTCTTAACCGTGATGATGTTTACGGCTGCCCCTGAGTCCACTAAGAGTTTGTTTAGTTGTATCCCTTGGACCTTCCCTGTAACATATAACGGCCGCATGTGCATGGCCATGTCTACAGTAGGCTTAGCGAACATCATCTGTCCCTTTGTGGATGAATCAAATTCTGGTTCTTTGGTAAGTACTAGGTCTTCTTTCGGTTCCTTATCTGGTACTACCACGTTGTTGACGCTATCGCTCATAAATGACTCATCCATTATTGCTGGTGAAGGCAAAGTATACTTGAAAGATAAAATATACACCATGTTAACAGTGATATCCTCCTCTTCGATGTAATCTTGAGTTTCTTCTTCTTCATCTTCACCGTAATCCAACAACTGTTCATCATCTTCACAGTTGTCACCCCCAGCTTGTTGCACCTCGGGACTCAAATCTGTAGTGAGCTCGAGAGAAGCAACATGTTGCAAATTATCCTCAAGTATAGGATCAACAATTGCTGGCATGAGGAGTGCTGGATCTTGCTCCATTGGACGGGAAACAGGCTGTCGGATCTTCTTTTGTTCTTCCACAACCAACGGTTTTGGTTTCTATTGCAAGACCTTGGGCTCGCTTGGAGTTTTTTGCTTTTGGATGCTTTTCCCTTCCTTAGGAGGTATGTGTAACCCTATTGCCCTCATCGTGTCATGTTCAAAAGTGAGACGTCTTCTTACTGGTTTCTGTTGTGCAACTTCACGATGATCTTCAAGAGTAAGTACAGGCTGTTTTCCTTTAGACTCTAACTCTAGGTTACGGTCAAAGAAACCTGGTCTTTGTGCTCTCATTTTGGGCTCGCGAGACTTCTTCCCAAAAACCACTAATGGGTTTGCTGCAAGGGCATTCATCCATCTTTGCAACGTTTCTGGAGAACACACCAGTTCTTCTTCAGTGAGCAGGCCTGCTTCAGAAGCCTCTAGTGCTCTCTTGGCTTCCCCAAAGTGTCGTTGAAGGTTTCTTCTTCTGCTTGGAGTCACTTCAATAGTTTTTCCTTTCTCCCTCACATACCAAACATTCTCCTTAGTGATATTTCTTGAAGCTAGAGGTATATATGGTCTTGTGAGCGTGTCAGCAACTTCTGATTCGGATTTGTGTACAGTACTGACCACTTCTGTTGCTCGCGAGCGCTTAGGAGTTGGAGTGTCCCTTTGTCTTGCTTGTTGAGGTTGATGATCTGCTTGTGCAAATAGTTCTGGGAATGATTTAGCTGCTTCAGCTAATTCCTCATATGAGATTTTCAACCCACTTCTGAGTTTACAATAGGCACAAAGGGCTACTGGCGACGTTGCTTTTGGGTCCACTTTTCCCTTTCCTTTGTTTTGTTTCATCGTTTGTCTGCTTTGTGGACTCTCGCCAGTAGTTGGATGGCTGTTGGGTTGTTTCCTTTTATTGGTTTTATCTTGTGTTAGTTCCAACATCCCAACCGTCATCGATAAGTCGGTCGCCAAGCCTGGCGAGGGTTCTTGATCTATCATTATTTCTCCCTCGTTAATCCACTGCTGTATCCTGAACTTCAAATCACGACAAACACTTGTGGAATGGTGACCTCACCTATTGTGGTATCGACAGTGAAAGAGACCTCTAACATCCTCAGGATGTGGGTCCGGAGCTCCCCAATTATCAGGAACCACTGCAATTCCTGCTTGGACTAGCTCTTCAAATATTTCCACTCGCCTAGACGCATTATAAGTAATCTCAGTCCGCTTAGGTCGGACAAATGCAATATTGCGTCTAGACCTCCGTCTTGACTTCTTCCTTTTATATGTTGGTTCAGTTTGATTGCTATGGGAAGAAGTTTCGATGGCAGGACAAGTTGTGTCGGGAGAAAGTAATAGCCTATGCGGGTATAGAGGATGCCATTCTACTTCTCCTCTGTCGTTGATTTCAATCACGTTCCAATTGATAAACCCTTGGATGTCATCCCTCAGGGTCAAACACTTTGCTGTTTGATGACCAAAGTGATTGTGAAATCTGCAGAAGTGCTGGGCTGGACCTTTATACCATAATTGTCTGAGTTCAGTAGCTGGGGCATAACAGATCAAACCCATGTCCCTTAGCCTATCAAAGATATCTTCCATTTGTTTGTATTTGAACGAGTAGGCTACAAAGACAGATCGATTCAAGTCCTCCCAACCTCCAATGCGCTTGTCAGGTAACGACCAATCAACGTCAATCATATTGACTTGAGGTGTTGGGAAAGGCTTAGAATCCACTAATGCTGCTGTTTTGGATGTTCCTTCCAGCTCTAGTCTTCCTTCGTTGATCCATCTCTGGATCTGGTCTTTAAGCTTGATGCAGTCTTTTGTAATATGGTTCCATGCTTCATGGAACTTGCAGTACTTTTTACCCTTTAACTGCTCAGTTGTAGGAAGTGGTCCAAAATCCGTTTTAACAGCACGCATGCTGTATAGCTCATCCAAGATCTCATGAGCCAGATTAGCATCATAAGTGTATGTCTCAAACTCTGGCTTAGTAAAAGTCACTGTTGAAAGTTGGATTGGACCCTTATTCTTTTGAAGCTTGCGGGGCTTTAATACTTTACTTGTTGTTAGATCCACAGCACCCACTTGCTCGCTCTCAGAGTCCGATTCTTGGTCGTCTATGTCTTCAATATAAGCCACTGTTTTTGGCTTTAGTCTATCATAAGACTTAGCATTGTACGTTCCCTTAGATGCATTCCGTCTGTTGTCTCTTTCTTGCATGGTACTGTAAGCTTTTGTTACAGCAGTGATAAGCTCATTCAAGGAGAAGTACTTGCTGTTTAGGAATAGTTGGTGGTACGTATCCTCCAAACCATTCTTGGCCATCTCGACCACCTTTTCTTTACCAAGTGGGGTCTTACATAGATTGTATTCTGACCGGAAACGGTGTAAGAAAGTGACTGGACTTTCTGTCGCCGATTGGCTCAATGAAGCCAACTTTCCAACGCTGGTTTTTGGTTTTGTTGTTCCGAAGTGATCTATGAATAAGGCCACCATGTCCTTCCACTCACTGATCGAACCCTTTTCTATTCCCGTATACCATACGATGGCTGATCCTGACAAAGACGATCCAAAGACTCGTAATTTGAGTCCCTCATTATCGACATACTACCCTAATTGTAGCGTAAAATGTGCTAAGTGTGTTACCGCGTTAGAATCGTCGTCGCCAGAGAAAGTCTGGAAGGTCTGATGCCGGTAAAATTTTGGCCATTGCCATGCATCAGGATCGTCCTTCTGCATAGGAGGGAACGGTGTCTCGTATATTTCATATATCTTAGCTAAATGTATATCGCAATCGTTTAAGAACCTATTTAACCGTTGCTCCCAAGCAGGAGGGAAAGACTCTGCTTGTCTAGTCTTTCTTGCAAAGTCAGATACGGATTTGGTTAGAGACGCTATGTCCCTATCTGTCCTTTGAGACAGTGTCGCCGCGTACCGGCAGTATTCATCCAAACTTGATCCCAAGTGTTGGAGGATTTTTATCCGTAGTTTATCCTGACTTTCCACGAAACTAGCTACCTAGGCTCCCATGGCCTCTCTCTATTCTCGATCTCTACTAAAATCTACCCGTATTGATTGGATTCCGACTGCCGCCGTATTTATTAAGTCACTCTGGGTAGTGAAAAGAGTCGCCTGCTGCTCGATCCTCTCATTGAGAGCCGCATAGTAATTAGCCTGGTGACAATCACGCCTAGCTGCATAAGCTAGGTATTCTGGGAACGTGAGTTCCGCTATCTCCTCTTCACTCAAAGATTTAAACGTCATGATGTTGAAGTCTTTAGCGAAGATAATTTCAACCGCTTGAATACTCAATGAACGACACCAGGTAGATGTATGTTCACGGTAAGCCGGTTGTGGGTGTTTGCGACACTGAGGGTAGACCATTTGATAAGGATCCCCAATTGTTACTTAGAGACGCAAAGAGATGTCCCACCGGGTGTGCCAAAATGTTCGAGCGCAAAATATCTCCCGCGGAGAGATCCTTCCGTGAAGCAGTCTCTTTTAACAGGTTCAGATAGCTTTAACCGCAAGTACCGGTTTATCCTGTATCGTGTGCTTCGTATGCTGGCGTGCCACCGTTCTTCAACGGAATATGGACTGTTTACAGCCTGACTTCTATATAAAGCGATTTAGACAGGGATAGCACCAACCCTGCCTGAATAGGTCCTTCTCGCCTAGTAACCTAGGACTTTTGATATGTGTCTCTAGCAGAGCCTTCGAAATCGATACCTCACACGCCCTTATCCGTGCAAAGAAATGCAACTTCTCTGACGATGTGTTGAGAACACTTGCTTCCTTAGAGTATCCAAACTCTCAGCCCACAGGTGACAAGCTCTTCAACTTTCCAGTAGCAATTTGCTTCCTTAGAGTCGCAATACTCTCACTCGACAGGTAACAAGCACTTTGACCTTCTGGTTGCAATGAAGATAGAAATCTCGAAGACGAGATGTCTGTCTAGGTGTACTTGCGTATAGCAGATATTTTTGTATGTTTGATCGGGGACCCCTTCCACAAAGCTCTTACTCTCCTTATATACTCGCATACCAGCAGTCATTCAATTCTATTAAACTTCTTCTATTCTTGCTATTAGAATCCCAATATAACTCCGACACCAGCATACGGGTTGTTAATCCTTAAAGATATTCAGTACTATCACAACTCTTCTATCAAAGAAACCTATCTGAGATAAAACAGATATGATAGACATCCAAGCCGCACGGAATCAGCTAACTAATGAATCACAGTTCTAACTGAACTCTATTTCCTGTATTCGGCTGCTCACCAAGCTCTCTTATAATTCACGGGCCGCTCGCCAAGACTTTAGCAATTCTTGGGCCGCTCGCCAAGACTTTAGCCATTTAAGCCCAATATGAAATATTTATTTCAGGCCCAAACAGTGGGAACGCTGAGGTGGGTCCTTTTGGTCTTGAATTGGCCGATCAGCCGCGGCGGATACGGTGCTCCAACTGAGGTAAACGGGTCAATAAGACAGTAGTCCAAATGTGTATACTCTTTGTAAAACAACACACAATCATTTATGCAGGCGTCAATTTTCCTGTACTTTAGGCCTAAGTTGTTCAAAATCTTTCTAACCTTATAATGATTTTTCGGAAGTTTGTGATGATTAGGTAGCAACTTACATGTATGCATCTATATTTCGTCAAAAGCATTGTCTGACATTTTATTCTTCACTGTTATCTGAACTTCCTCCATTATATATTGCAACACATTCTTTGGACATCTAGGGTACACCGGGGTCTGGGCTTCGAGTAGCACCCTGTTGTACCTATCCATCTCTGTAGTTTCACTAGCTAAGCTGGCAATAGAGAATGTGTCATCATGAGTACTTGTATTGTAACCTCCCTCTTGGTGGTAGTGTCCACTATGACTAAATTACGGAAAAGCATAATGGACCAAATCCACATATGGGTTCCAAGTAGGGTCACCGCCACTGCTGGATGAGGCACCATGGTAACTGTACCCTGAGCTGAAGTCTGGTCCTAAGCTAAAGTCTACTACTTCACCGTACTCGCTTCACGTAGTGTAACTCCACATCATACCGTGCTTATACAGGTTTTGAGTCATAACGTTAGATGGAACAAACTGATGGTTGAGATATTTTCTGCATGGACACCTGAAACGCTTCTTTCCCTGAGCATGTTCCGTCGCAAAATTCACAAAGTCTCTGATCGATGTCGTCCATATACCACACATCACTTCTGTTCGCCAACTGTATCCAACTCTTGTCCATATTTCTGCGTAAGAATAATAAATCGATCTATTAATTATATAATTTTGTAACCAATAAATCATTAATCTAATATACTTTATATACATATTATCAAATGCATCGCACATAACACGTAGTTGTAATGAATTAATTATATATATAATATTATTAACTTTATATAAATACATACATTAATTAATTATATACGTATATTTCAACTAATTATTCTAACATATATATATATTAATTAACTATATATATATTACCTAACACATCACCACCAGAATACTTCTCATTGCCCACGAAATGAAGAAAACAAAGGACAACGAAGTCCTATATCGTCGGCTATAAGAAGTATCACCTACAAAAAGCTCACTCGTCGGTCATTTTTTCCCTCATCGCCGACTATAATATTATAGCCGACGACTCGTCGGCGTTTACCTTCTCGTCGCTGGCTATAATGTCTAGTATGGCCGACGATGGTTCGGCCGGAATACCGACGAGATGTTCTGTCTATTGCCGACGAGTTAATGAATCGTCGGCTATGACACTTATATCAGATCTACTCTGCAGTAGCTCATTCATTTTACAAAAATCCGGTGAGAAAGAAGGAAAACGCTCTGAAATCGTTGGGTATTGTCAAAAGGCGTCCAAAACCCATTCGTGATGCTATATAGGTATGTGTGTGTGTATATATATATATATGCGTATATATATGTGGATGTGTGTTGATTTAGAGTTGAGATTAATGGTTTGATATGTAATTAGAGTTGATATATTGTTGATTTTGAGTTGATTTGAGATGAATTCGATGAAAATATGCATGTGTATATATATATATATGTATATTAATTTATTTTGTGATTAATTGTTAATATGTATATATATACATGTAAATTTGTAATTGGGAATTGTTGGTATATGTATATTTTTATATGGGTCAACTTTTGTTTAGGGAGATATATAGACGAAGGATTAAATTAGTGTAGCTAGTTTAATGATCGATATATATATAGATGTAATGATGATTTTTTTAATTAATTAGTAGTGAATGTATATACATAAATATATATATTGTTAGAATTTTTAGGATGGACAAGAGTTGGATGAGCCTTGAAAGATGGGATGTGAGATATCACCATGGAATTAGGAGTTTTGTGGATTTTGTGAAGGCTAATTGTGGAGACACTACACTTCATTATTGCCCGTGTAAAGAATGTAAGTGTCGCAGCGATCGATTTCGTTTTCCCATTGATAAAGTCCAGAAGCACCTGAGTAATACAGGTTTTGGGATAAGTATACTTGTTGGATTTATCACGGTGAAATATCGTTAGCGGGTTTGCATGATCATGGACAATTTTCTGAGAGGGCCAGTCCATCCTATGATCCAACAACGATGTTGATCAATGATATGTTTCCTCATGAGAGCGGTATATTTGTTGATCAAGCACCAAATGTCCCTTCCGCCATTGAGGGTTTCCCTCATATTGAGCCAGTCGAGCCATTACCTGGAGCTCATGTCAACACAAGCGGTATAGATAAGTACAATAACCTGATTGCATTACAACAGACTCCGTTGTACAACGATTGTAGTAAGACTATTCTTGGAAGTGTCATGGGAGTAATGCAGCTCAAAATGGAGAACAAAATGATTGTCAAAGCTATTGATTCTTGGCTGAAGTGGACTGCTTCGCTACTGCCACCCAGTCATTACCTTCCTACCACTCATCATAAGGTGCGACATATCCTGAAAGATCTTGGACTTTCCTACATCAAAATCCATGCATGCAGATATGATTGCATTCTCTTCTGGGGGAAAGATCGAAGACCTTGAAGCCTGCCCGGTATGTTTTACGGAAAGGTATAAGTTGACTCCTGCAGGCAACAAGAAAGCTATGAAGATACTTCGATATTTCCCGCTGATTGATAGGCTGGAGCGGTTGTTCATGTGTACTTTCACGGCTGAAGCTATAAGATGGTGGACTGAGAGGAATTTGCCTGACGATGACACCCTTATACACCCTGCCGACGGAGAGGCTTGGAAGCACATAGTCAAGGAGTTTGATCATTTTACAGCAGAGATCTGAAATGTTTGGTTGGGGTTCTCATCTGACGGATTCAACTCTTTTGGCAACATGAGTCTTCAATACAGTATATGACCAATTATTTTGGTACCGTACAACCTTCCACCATGGATGTGCATGAAGAAGGAATACAATATGCTCACTCTCTTAATTCCAGGCCCGGGTTATCCAGGAAAGTGTCTCGATGTGTATTTGTGACCTTTGATTGAGGAGCTTAAGTACCTGAGTGAGCGTGACCACCCCACTTACGATAGGTTCAAAAATGAGATGTTCCAGATGCATACCATGCTTGTTGGCACCATCAGTGATTTTTCTGCGCGCGGTATGTTGTCGGGCAACGTTACCAGGGGTTACAGGGCTTGTTTAGAGTGCATGACTGTTGATTGTTGCAGTCCTCATTGCAGGAAAATTGTTCAGATGCGTCACTGTCATTGGCTTCCAGATGATCACCCATTTAGGCAGGATCAAGACGCTTTTGTTGGGACTGTGGAAACGGGTGTGCCACCTAGGCGATGGACAAGGGATGAAATTTTGGAAGTGCTGAATGAATATGATTTTGGTCAGCTGAGCAATCATCCTGAGATAATGTCGTCAATTCCAGACAAGCCCGAAAGATATAAGTTTTGGACACACAGAAGCATATTCTGGGAACTCCCGTACTGGCCCAGGTTGCCTATCAGACACTACCTAGATGTCATACACATAGAGAAGAATGTGTGCGAAAATGTGGTGGGCACAGTTCTGAATTGGGATAGGAAAATAAAAGACATCATTATGGCACGCATTGATCTGAAAGCTATGGGACTGCGGAAACATTTGTGGTTGAGAGATGGTAAGAAAAAAAATGCCCCAAGCTCCTTACACCGTCAAGCTGAACCAGAAGCATGAAATTTTTGGGTGGATGAGTAATGTCAGGTATCCTTATGGCTATGCAGAAAATTAATATAATTGTTGCTTATGGCTATGCAAGAAATATAATTGTTGCTTATGGCTATGCAGGTATCCTTATGGCTATGCAAGAAATAGAAGCAAGTGTGTTAACTTCAGGGACAATAATATGTACGGATTAAAGAGTCATGACCGCCATGTACTGCTTCAACGCCTTTTCCCTGTTTTCATTCGAGAGTACTTGCCCAAAGAGGTGGTGGAGCCGTTGCTGGCGTTATCAAGATTCTTTCAGAAGTTATGCACCAGAGAAGTTAAAAAATCAGACCTCAGGGAGATGCAAGATAACATCATTTTTATCATGTGCAAGCTTGAGAGGATATTTCCCCCAAATTTCTTCGACATCATGCCTCACCTGATGATCAATCTTCCCGAACAATTGTTGCTTACCGGTCCGGTACACTACACTTGGATGTATCCCATGGAAAGGTACAAATGATTCATACATTTGTGTTTGCCTCTGTTTTTATATGTAAATTCTTATTTTTTAAGTATCATAACATGCACTTGTTAACTTGTAGACAATTGGGAGACTACAAGGACTATATGAAGAATAAATCTGCATCTGAAGGGTGTATCACTGAAGTATATATTACGCACGAGTGTGTAACATACACTAAGTTGTATTTGGGAGCGCTGGAGGACCCCCAACAACATATGCTGATAGATGAACCCGAGTTCAACCTTTCTATCATCTCCAATGACGTGGTAGTATAGGGAAGCTTTCCAAAGCCGTACAAGTTGGATGGAAATGAGGTAGTCATTGACTACTGGTCGGTACTGATTAACTATCCAGAAGTTCAATATTGGAAAAACTATCATCTTCACTGCCCTGCTATTGCCGGTGATCTTGAGTACCACAACAGGACGTTTGCAAACTACTTTAGTCAATGGGTAAGGGTATATGTGTGTGTATATATATATATATATTTATATCCTTATATAGCATGTGTGTGGTTTTCTTTTTCTATGTTCATAATTTCTTGTGTGGTTTCTAATCTTTTTCAGTTGAACCATGTAGCAAATGATGGTTACCCAGAGTGGTCAAACGAATTGAGGCTCTTGGCGATGAAACCGACAGCTTCAAAAGTTTACTCGATGTGTCAGGTCAATGACGTGAAATTTATATGTGAAAATAGAGACGACTGACTAAAAACACAGAATTGTGGGGTGATGGTCCATAGTGGGCAGGATGGCGTTGACTATTACGATGTCCTTCATTCAGTTGTTGAACTAATTTATGGGAACCACATGAAAGTGCACTTGTTCAAGTGAAGATGGTTTGATACTAGCCCGGAGAACACAAGGACCGATCAGTACGGAATATTTTCGGTGAATACTGCTACAAGCGTGTATAAAGAATACCTTTTCGTTCTTGCCACATCAGTAAAACAAGTGTTTTACCTTGAAGATCTTATGAACAAAGTCCCGTGGAAGGTGGTTAATCATGTTGCTCATAGAAACATATACAGTGCTGCCACACTTGGAGAGACCGCAGATGATGAAGAAGTTACTGCATACCAAGAGCCGAACGCTTTTGACATTCCGGAATCCTCTATGATTCACCTTAATAATGTGAGATCGGGGAGTGTGGTTCGAATTACTAGACTAGAACTTCTTGATGTTAATCCAAATGAGGTAGACGATGATTCAGATGACGAGGAGCGGCACATATTACCAAAGGTTAGCTATGAAACCGAGTCAGACTCAAGTGATGAAGATGATTCTGATTATCATCCTTAGTACGTTAATGATGTACGTATTTTAGTATAAACGTGCATGTATGTTTGTTATGCTGTATATATATGGGAAATTCACCCCTTCAAATAGCTAGCCATGTTTTAAATAGCAAATCATCAGCTTGAATATATTTTTTAGGCCCTCTTCGCACATTTTTCTAGTAAACACACTATAACCGACGAGTTAGCAAGAAACTCGTCTGAAATACTATAACCAACGAGTTTCTTACTAACTCGTCGGTTATAGTATTTTCGACGAGTTAGTAAGAAACTCGTCGGCAATAATGTTGGCCTTATATCCCCAGCCCGACGAGGCAGGGACCTCATTCTTCCATAACTTGAAACCCTAGAATTGCCTCCCCTCTGCCTCTCGCCGCCGACCTTGCCCGAAATCACCCCTCCATGTCCTCTCGCCTCTCCCCGACGAGAACAGCCCCCTCCCCTTTCGCCTCTCCCCCCCCCCCCCCCAAAAAACCCCAAATCTCCTATCCCCCAAAAAAACTCCAAATCATAAATTCACCCTTCCCCTCCCTCCGGCCACCGAAAATCGAGCACCGCCGCCGCCCCCTCTCTCACTGACGCAGAATGACAGGTCCCCTCTCTCTCTCTCAATCCGATTTTATCATCTTCAATTTTACATGAAATTCTCCTAATTATTTAAGGCATTTTAATTAAGTTGGTGTTGGTATAATTAAGAATATATTTGTAGTATATTTTTTTTGTAGAAAATATTTTGTGTAGAATATATTTTGGTGAATATATTTTTTGTTAATTAAATATCGTTGATGGAGTTGTGAGATGTAGAATATATTTTTTTGTATGTAGAATATATTTTGGTGTATATATTTTTGTGTTGGTTAATTAAGAATTGGTTAGAATATATTTTTGGCTTGTAGAATATATTTTGGTGTAAATTTTTGGCATGTAGAATTTATTTTTGGCATATAGAATATATTTTTGGCATGTATATACTGCTAGTTTAATTAGTTGACAATTTATTTTTGCATAAACTTGATGTATAAAGATCTATATATATCAGCATATTTTTTGCTATCAACATGTTGTTTTGTTATTTTTGTTGTTCTGTTTAATTGTTGGATGTGCAGGAAGTTTTGCGGCAAATTGGTTGGGGCCAACAAACGAAGAGCGACTAGATCCGGACCAAGATCCCAGAGCGAAAATGGTGGAGGGAGCAGTAGTCAAGCATCCTTTGCCGCAATCAGCAACACGCGCAGCGGCCCTATAGTGAATGCTCTCACACAAGTTTTGCTACGTGCGCGAGAATAGGAAGAAGCTGCATGATCCGGATCCTTGCAACCCTTAGTCCAGCCTCGACCCTCAGGCAGCAGACACTTAGACGAGTGACCCTCAACGAGCACATTAGAAACTCCCTCGATGCGAATGCCCCCTGAGGCAGATGGTTCAGGCGTCTCATCGTCCAGGCCTCGTCTATCTCCGCCGTCCGGTCTCTTCGTGCCCGACGAGATTCCTGTCATCCCTCAATTCGATGCTAGGGGGAGGGTTATTTTTATTGAATGACAGCCAGAGTTCCTGACCATGGAGGAAGCGTACGTGTTTAAGCCATTCGACCCCGTGTATCTTTGGAGTGCGAGGTGCGTGAACCAGCAGACAGACGACGCAGGTAAATTTTATTTAACAAGATTGATTACTTAATACGATATATAAGGACCACTACTACAAATAGTACTACACCCTTGATCGTGAAATAGCGATTGCTTGTTGAACCCTGTAAATGTGAATTGCATGAAAGTAGGATACTCCAAATTCGGAAGTCAAAAAGTTTTATAAAACGTTCTTGATGGAACTTCATGTAAAACTTACTTTATTTAGAATACTTAAGACTATAAATAGTGTCAATTAATAATTTCGGTTTTTTGACATTGTATTATTAGGCAATCTCATTAATGCCAATGGAAAACGAAAGACTAGAGGCCCGTAAGCGGGAAGAATCTTGAGCAGGCCACCGGGGGAAAGAAAATGATCATTAAGGCCAATGAGCGTGATGAGGTGATCGAGACAGAAAACACATTAGAAACTCCCTCGATGCGAATGCCCCCTATTGGCCCGGTGCCTACTCCCCTTTCACGGCAATCATCTGAGGCAGATGGTTCGGGCGTCTCATCGTCCAGGCCTCGTCTATCTCCGCCGTCCGGTCTCTTCGTACCCGACGAGATTCCTGTCATCCCTCAATTCGATGCTAGGGGAGGGTTATTTTTATTGAAGGACAGCCAGAGTTCCTGACCGTGGAGGAGGCGTACGTGTTTAAGCCGTTCGACCCCGTGTATCTTTGGAGTGCGAGGTGCGTGAACCAGCAGACAGACTACGCAGGTAAATTTTATTTAACAAGATTGATTACTTAATTATTACTTAAGACTATAAATAGTGTCAATTAATAATTTCGGTTTTTTGACATTGTATTATTAGGCAATCTCATTAATGCCAATGGAAAACGAAAGACTAGAGGCCCGTAAGCGGGAAGAATCTTGAGCAGGCCACCGGGGGAAAGAAAATGATCATTAAGGCCAATGAGCGTGATGAGGTGATCGAGACAGAAAACACCACACGAAAGTATGCCAGCATGTCCGGGACCATCGTGCGGGACAAGGTCTCAATGCTGTGGCCAGATTGGGGTGCTATGCCTCGCTACGTGAAGTTGCAAATGCATAATGCACTGACTGTGAGTTAAATCGTATTTTCATTACGTAAATTTTACATTTATTAATTAAGTCCGAAGAAAAATATAATTTTACCATTTATATATCCATCTTGTAGCTGTGGTTTGACGTGGATGAATGCCTTATTGAGACGTGGGTAGAGCGTCAACTACATATCAGGTGATGTGATTCGAGTTATTTGAGTATATATTGAGTTAGATTTTTGTTTTTCAAGTGTTTTAATATGTCTAACATTTGTTTTCGGCGTTAATATAGGTATAAAGAGTGGAAGAACGAGCTTTCAAAACACTACACAAAGTACAAGGATCTAGGCCGAGGTGCTACCCCTAGCGAACTCCGATTAGGGAGTACGAGTGGCTGTGGCTGGTAGCCCACTTCGAGCACCCCAAAGTGAAGGTATGCATCCTGAATATATTTTACAACCCTAATGTATCGTATCACATTGAAATAGTTAGTTACTAATTTTTTGACATATGTTTATCCAACAAGGCGATTTCCAAGACGAACATCGAGAATAGATTGAAAAACACCAAGTCCCATCATGGCGGTTCACTCAACTATTTGGGTTGGTCGCGTAGGGTGCAAAAGTAGCAAGAAGTCACCTCGTTGGTGTTTGTTCATCAAAAGTGCTATCCGCAGTGCCCTGAAGAAGTGGTAAGTCTTTGACCTCATTAATTACTTCACATATGTGTTAATAAAAGTATTTCTCTCTATTAATTTTGTTTTGTTTAATAAGACGTTATTCATATTCCCTTGTCAATTAGGTGAGAGTGGAGGATGCGATCACAGAGGTCACCATGAAGATAGCTCGAAAGGACCATCCTGACTGCTCGGAGGAGGAAGTGACCCAGTATGCCTCTCAGATCGATACGCTTGATCGCCCTATAACGGCTCAGATCATGGCAAAAGCGTGCTGGACTGGGAAGAATATCCACTACTACAGGGTAATGGGCTCGGTGGGCGAAGGGGTATTGAAGGACACTTCGGAATACTCTAGCGGGTCAAGAACTTCTTCTAGAACTCTAACCTAGCAGCGGAGCTCCAAAGGACGCAGAGGGAGTTGGAGGAGCAAATGAGGGTGGTGGAGGAGATGCGGCAATTGGCCGAGCAGCAGGCAGCCAGAGAGGCCGAGCACCGGACGATGGTCGAGCAACACCGAGTTATGATCGAGCAACAGGCACAAATTATGACATGGATGCAGACAATGTACCAGTGCCAGACTACCAGACACCCGGTCCCCACACCTCCACCGATGCCTGTGTCCCCCAGTGTTCCACAGCCGCAACCGTCGCAGCAAGACCAGGGTAGCTGCCAGAGTTCAAATTATTTCGTAAACATGGATTTCGCCAACTCTTAGTGTAGTTGTATTTTATTTTTGTATTGTTAGTGTTTGTATAGTTCAACAAATATGTGTGTACTGTTGGATGTGTATTTGTGCTATTTGTGTTGTTCACTGCAGGTTCTAGAATTGGGCCCAATCCAGCACCTGCAGTTTTTTGTAAAATGTCACCAAGTATAGCTGACGACAAGAACCTAACTCGTCGGCAATAATTCCACATTTCCTGCGAGTTGCTACATTATAGCCGACGAAGTTCTTTAAAGAATCGTCGGCCATAATCGGGGCGGTCAACATGTTGACCTCAACGGAACCTCATTACCGACGAGTTACGTCGTCAGTGATGATCTTTTTCATGGTTGGCGATGACTTATCGTCGGTGATAATGCCAACGTATCACCGACGATGTCATAAATATATCGTCGATTATACTTCCACCGACGGCTGGTTTCCGGCGACTATATAACCGACGACATGTCATCGGTTATGAGTATAACCGACGATTTTCGAGGAATGGCCGACGACTTTAAGTAAAGTCGTCGGCATTGAGAAGAATTCTAGTAGTGCATGAATGTTTTAATTAAATAATTAATCAAATTAAAGCTTATATACCAATTAATTAATTAATTAACCAATTAGGATATAGCTTACAATTAGCTTAACAATGCAATACAATAATGGAAGTAATTCTAATTAAGGTCGTCGGAACGTACTATATATATATTCTCCAGAAAAATCAATCGCTATACGTAATTACGTACGATTTTAAAAAAAATTAATCGAGAGAAACGAGTTAATATCTTCACCGATAAGAAGATAAGTGGGTAAAACTAGAACTTCAGGAGTTGAAAAATCGAGTTTTGATGAATTTTTGCCGGATATAATTCGGAGCCGTCGGCAGTGGATTTTTTTGAGTGAGGAGAGAGAGCTAGCTGAGAGGGAGAGAGAAATAGAGAAGTAATGAGGAGATAAGTAAATATGATCGGGAGATCTAATAATTGACTTTTCTTAGATGACGAAATATTTCGTCGCCTAAGTTTTATGTTTCGTCACCTAGGTTATAACTTAGGTGACGAAACTGTTTCATCGCCTAGGTGTTCAGTTAGGCGACGAATGGCTCAAGTCGTCGTCTAAGAGTTCACGTAGGCAACAAAATGTGTATCGTCGTCTCAGTGTGTAATACTTAAATGACGACAACAAATGGTCGTGGTCTGAATGTGCATCTTAGGCGATCAAACGACATATTTTGTCGCCTAAGTGCACACTTAGGCGACAACTTTTGTTTCGTCGACCAAGTCGCACTTAGGCGATGAACTTCTATTAAGGTTTCGTCGCCTAAGTACAGTTTTTTGGTAGTGTTGTTAGATGTGTATGTTCTATTTAGGTCGATGGGGTTTTAATGAAATCTTATTTATTTAAAAAAAATAGTAAAACTACAAACACTTATTTCATGTTTAACTGATATATTCGGTTCATATTATGACAGATTTATTTTTTGATTAGATATTATTAATTGTTGATATGTACTATTATTAAGGGACCCATTTTGCCAATCGTTCGTTTTATGCCTTTTTTTCTCTTTGATAAATTAAATCATCAGAGGACATTATTGTAAATAATAATTAAAATTGAATTTTTTTTTAAAAAAGTTCCTGGTTTCTCTCGAGGACACCCACGTATACCCCTATTGTGGCTCTCTCTCTTGACTAAAACTTTGAAAACCTGACTTTTATCCTCAATAGAAGAATAAAAAAATTATTTATATTTTTACATTTTTCAAATTCCAATAACTATTTAATATATTTTTATTTATTTATTTATTTAGTTATTATACACATACAAAGTGTGTATGCTTCTTCTATTATCTTTTAATCAACTAAACAAATAATTAAATTAAATTATACATATAGTGTGTGCACTTTAATTGGTTAGTAATTTAATATGTCAACTCTTAATAAAACAAATGATAAATAGACTGAAAGGATCCAACCTCGATTTAGTTTCCTAAGCCGGAATCAAACCCCTTCTAAAAACGTGAACTTTCAAAAATCGAAAATTTCGACAGAGTTTCCTCTATAACGCGCGGTTGCCATTAACCTGCACCCGAAAAATACACTTCATCCTATGCCACAAAAGCCACACCGTGGGCACCAATGTCATCCGGATTTCTCAAAAACATATCATAATGTAAAGTAATAAACAAAACTGTGACTTTACAGAAATCCGGGAAAAACATATGAAAATATAAACATCAGAGTATTCAGAGCGACCTCTAGTATATACATATATACACAACAGTAGGCCAAACAAGAAACCTACTGAAAAATGAAGAGTGGCTCGAATACTATGCCTCCAACCTCGACGTGCGACACCTGAATCCAAACTGCAAACTGGGCATAGAAAACGAAGAGCCCAGGGAAAGACATATAAACTGTTAGAGTGGGTGGACGAAAATAAATGTCTTTCGCCGAATAATATATGTTATAAAAATATATGTGAGTCTAAATGCATGAAAGTAATATGGTACACGAGGGAGACTCTAACTCCTCACGCGTACAGAACATGCATCGTAAAATCCCGCGGGGTCACTCATGGACACATCAGCGCTAGTACAGTCCAAATCACGGGATCCTGAACCCACACGTGATTCCAGCCAGAAAGGCCTCAGGTCAGGGGTCTGCCCCCCCCCCCCCCCCCGGTAAAGGCCTCGGGTCAGGGGTCACAGCCTCCCCCGGTAAACATCCTCGGGGATCAGCCGGGATGCAAGTGTATTGATACAACCACATATACTAAGACTGTACTCTGTCTAAACTAAATCATAAATCGTTTCATGCAAACGTTTAAAGCATAATGTAAATGCATATTCGTATTATATAATTAAATAAACATATTCGTCGATGCATATTCGTATATGAATACTCGTAAAACACATGCTCGAATAAATCATAATTGCATATGCATGCTCATGCTCGTAAAACGTATAATAAAAGACTCGCAACCAATCAGTGAAAAGAAAAGTGTCCACTCACAGACTAACACGACGCAAAACGCATAAATCCTACAATCCGGTGGAAAATCTCTCGCCAAACAAACAATCACGATCTCCTGAATAATCACAAATTCCACTGTTCAAAATCATAATTCAAAACCCTGAACCATATCTTGAGAACCAACCATTCCCGGAAACATATAACTCGAATATCGACGAAATCGTCAAAAATCTAATAAACACACTATAAAATCTCGTCACAAATTCTGATGCTCAATTCAAAATATAAATCTCACCACTGCGATCGGTGCGCGATTCCGAGCAAAATGACATAAAACTTGTCGAAAAACACATCGGCCGGAAAACCGCCGCCGCTGCCATCGCTGCCGGAAAATTCTTTCGGCCCAGAAAATTTCAACGTACACATAGATTTGAAGATCTTGACATTTCCAACAACTTTCTAGTTTAAATTTAAGCCCAATTTTGACCGGAAAATGTCCAAATCTCACCTTGAAGTCAAAAACCCTCGCCGAAATTCATTAACTCCGATCTCCTCCGTCCGGCCACGGAAAGGTGCAAGACCACTTCTAAAAACTTCCTCTCCTCAAGGGCAACAAAACCCCTAACAAGTCGACCTCCATCTCGGCCTCCACTGTCGCCACCATTGCCGGCGATTTCGCCGGAAAACCCACCGAAATTCTCGAACTTTGACAAGCCATAACTTCTTCATCCGACAACCAAATTGAGTTAATGACCTATCAAAAGAAAGAGGAGCTCAAGCCCAACAACGTTTATGAAGATACCACGGCCAAAAGAGGCCGGAATAAGGCTCATCGAAGGCAAACAAAACTCGGCCTGAAATGGGTCAGTTTTGACCCACGGGTCAACATGGTCAACAGGCCAGATTTTCATTTTGGGAAACTTTCTAAAATCGTCACGTATTCCTTCCGTATATATACCGTACACATATCGTCCAAATCGTATCGAAACCAAACGGATAAACACGACTAAATCCAACGGCCGAAAATATTCATAACTTATTTCTCGTAACTCGAAATAATCCTCTGGAAATTCCCACAAGCTCGAAATTAAATTCTCTACAACTTCCGTGAAGGAACTCAAATCAAATTCTTGCCCGATAATTTAGTCGTTAACACACCCACCATATCGATCAATTACGACAAAATTGCGACTATTAATGAAACTCGCAAATCAAGCCAATAAACATACCATTTCTGGTTCGGGTTGTCACATAGACAAAATATATTGTGCTGGACAGAACAGACCTATCAGGATTTCAAAATCAAAATTCGATTTCGTTCTTTAAAAATGGGACGGATTGGGACGGGACGAAATAATAAAATTATAATTTTCGTCCCTTCCCAATCTTAAGATGCCTTCCCAATCTTAAGATGAGATCAGATTCAAAATTTGTGGAATTAGTGCCACCCCGACGAGTCACAATTCAAATCCCCTTCGATGCTGAAAAACCCAATTGGTACGTAACTCGTTTCTCCAAAACAATGAAAGGAACCCTATCGTCCTCGCATGGCAGCCTTTTTTTCCTCCTCCTCCTCATCTCTCTCTCTCTCTCTCTCGCCAATATTTTCGTATCCCTCCGTAGTGATACTGGCTCGTATCTCGAGCCCGAAAGATGATTGCAACTGTCTAGCCTATTTCAGAAAGGGGAAAGCAACACAACGATCCAACACCGCCCGTTTTCTCCCCAATTATAAAACGTCTCAGATGGCTCCAGGAGATTCCCATGCATCTTCATATCGATGAAACTCATTAATATCACCCCCGTTCTCGAAAACCGGCTCTTCCAGAATAGTCACTTTCACCCTAGCAGCTTCCACGTACCACCTGTATTTGACCTCTCTTCGTAACAATGTCACAGCTAGCTAGTAGAGCAATATATATACTACTGACCGACCACTACTCATGGTAATTCATTTCAAAACTGAGAAAGGCTTTGGTGATCAGACCAGAGAAAAATGGTAACCAATTCCCTCGTGTATTCTGCTACCTCGAGTATATATTTGACTAGCTTGCGTGATCTAGTTCGTGTGTTAATCTTGGTTAGGAGGAATTACAGGTGAAGAAACAGGGGAAGCAGAAGAGTGTTGCAGATGATGGAGTTGGAGGAGATTATGTCCGTGTCAAAGCAAGAAGGGGTGAAGCAACTGACAGTCACAGCCTTGCAGAGAGGGTATGTATAATTATATATATTACAACTCCTTGATTATTCATATATGTCTGTTCATAAGTCTATATCGACTCGATCAGTAATATGTGGCCGGATTCATATTCTAGGCAAGGAGAGCGAAAATCCGTATGAAAATGAAGCTGTTGCAGTCTCTTGTTCCTGGTTGTGATAGGGTACTGAAATACTGATCATCATCATCATCTAGCTCAATCTTATCCTTTATTGCAATGTTCTCCGTCAGATCGAGGAACTAGTAGAACGGTAGAACCCTTCTGTTTTTTTTTTTCCATTGATGGATGATTATATATATAGGTTAGTGGCAAGGCTCATGTGCTGGATGAGATCATCAAATATGTACAGTTACTACAGAATCAAGTAGAGGTACCTAATATTCTTATATTCTTGCTTAACAAGTTAATTTAATACTACGTCGATGATCTCAAAGGGAGTACTGTTTCTAACCATTTCATTCTGAATATCAGTCTCTTGCGGCAAAGCTTGCTTTTGTCGATCTGATGGTGCTACACGACTGTGAGCCAAGCTCAAGTGTAGATCCACATCCTCCACAGGCAGTGATCATGTTATTTTAATTAAGCACTAGCTAACTGCTAATGTGATGCACGCACCAACTGTTCTTGAGTCCACAATTAACCATATATATTCATGATGTATTTGTTGTCTAGGGACTGTCTTGCTTTGAAGCTCCATGGCCGGAGTCTAGCTATATTCCTTTCATGTCTTTCGCAGACGCTACACCGAGCTGTTCTGCCTCCCTCTTACCTACAGAAGCGAGCTTAATGGTACATATACCGACACTTAAACTTCAAAAAACTCTGCTTAATTAGTAGAATATCTCAGAATGTATGATTATATTGTAGCAGGATGATGAAGATTTCTTGCTGGACATGGAGGACCAGTACTGTGAGGACATTGTTGACCAGCCTGCAGCTCTGAATTAGACAACATGTGTACATTCTAGCCTATCAAACTAGAGAAAGGTCCTTTCTATGATGAAGCTCATAAAAACACAGTCCCATATATTGGTTTACCTCTCTCAAGTCATTTTCTAAATCTTTGTTTGTCTCACTTTTGTTGTAGACGAACCAGCTCGATCAGGAGTTTGAAGCGGTCCCTAGCTAAATCCATAATGATTAAGTAGACTGACTAATGTTTGTCGTCTAAAGCAGACTTTTCATAAATTATGATGTGGAAGTAGCTAGTGTAAGTGTGTAACAAAGCAGCAACTGCTTCATTGGGTTGTGTATCAATGAGGATCAGTGTGTTGTTAACTTGTTATGTAGTGTAACTAAGTAGCATGTCCATTATGTAGAGAGAATGTTGCATCTTCTTCCTATTTTCTTCTCTATGAAAATGGACAAGTCCTCAAATATATAAACTGTTATCATTAATCATTATTGTATTTACAACCAAGAACAACCCTCATCCTTTTGTTTTTACAGAAAATGAGATTCCCCTGGCAATTTCAGGCTCTCTGTTTTTCTCTAGAAAGGAATAGACCACTTTACTAGATCAAAAAAAAAGAAAGAGAATAGACCACTTTCCGGGATGACTGGTCGCATATTGTGTCATATCGATGAAGACTAGCCAGTACATTTCCCATACACTTCCCTTTCTCTCTAACTCGTCACATCAGCCAAGTGTCTTGGCGAACTCTAAAGTTGTGACCACCTGAACCAAGTGAGTGAGACATTGACCAATTGACCGGTTTCAATTTGTTGTCAAAGATATGGTAGTTAGATGGCGACTACTGAAGAACTTTAGGCATGCGTTTTGGACTTTGGCCTCAAAACGAAAAAAATTGAAAAAAGAATTGACGGCCACCGAGGGGCTAGAACCCTCGACCTCAAGGTTAAGAGCCTTAAGCGCACTCTGAGGTAGATCTCTAGTAGAAATGTAGTAGACATATATAATTACAGAGTCTTCACCAGCCGCATGAGAATTTAAACCCAAAGAGAGGAAATAAGTGACTCTATGCTCGGCGTTTGAGGATCTTGTGGTGTGGAGTTGTAGAATGGCTGTGCAGTCGGGTCTGTCACTCCGTTAGTACCATACAACTGATACAAGTCAAGATCATCGAATGAAATATTCAGGTCGTCAATAGGTGGAAAGCTTTCATTGGTATTGACTATCGGAGGCTGTTGATCGTTGGAATTTTCTTGTGGCAAGTTACCAAATGTGGTCATAGTAGGTGGTGCAAGCTCTGAAAGTTGTACTACTTCCAATCCAAATGTGGTCATTGTAGATGGTGTAGAAATAGTCATCTCCTGCTCTTGGCTCAGAGGAACATTGCAATATTGAACCGGCTCTTGAAATATAGGAACTACGTGAGTGTTTTGTAGTGGCTCTTGATTCAGAGGAGCGACGTCGTTGGTGTTTTGCACTGGCTCTTGATAAAGAGGAAATACGTAGTTGTTTTGCCCTGGTTCTTGATACAGTGGGACTGCGCAACTGTTCTGCTCTAGCAAATCAAGAGGAACGACGTCGTAAGTGTTATTGTCCGGCTCTTGATTCAGAGAAACAATGTCGTAGGTGTTAAAATTCACCGGGGCTTGATTCATGGTAACGCCGACATTGTTCTCCGGTTGGATTAGGTCAGCATTTGGGATACCAAACCCTAGGTTGCTGCGATAAAAGCTGCCTAGTTCCTGTACTGCTGGTGCACACATGTACCGTGAAGATGGTACATACTTCGACAATAGGATTGATAGTAGTATTATTTGCTGTGCCGAAGCTCCAAACAATATGAAGTATCAACGAATATGAAAGATAAAACGAAAAATGTATAACACACAAATTTACGTAGTTCACTCAAATCAAGTTACATCTACAGACGGAGACGGTGAGGAAATTTTATTAAAATCAAAAAGAGATTACAAGATGTTTCACACACAAACCCAAAACTTAATTACATTAAATACACTCAATGATCAAAGATACAAGAATATACAAATTAGACAAATATATTCTTGCTCACGGATACAAGAGATCACCAAAAGTAGCGACGCCGACACCCACCAAAATAGAAGAACAGATTCTTCTCAACAAAACAAAGTGCAGCACCTCACGTACGAAAGCAACTAAGAGAATTATCTCTAACCAAACCAAAACTGCTACGTCTTTATCTTAATCTTCTTGATGAATTGATAATAGGAGCATACATACCTATATATATGTGCTGCCACATATACAGTCGGCTTGTCCATAACATAATAGGATTAGATGAAGCATATTGCTTGAGACCAACGCATAACATAATTGGGCTCAGTCCAAATGAATAGTTATGGACTTAGGAATTAAGCCACAATCAATAATCTCCACTTTGACTTAATTATCGTAAATCTTCAAAATTGAATTTCCTTCAAAAATCTCATCTACCAAAACTATTAATTACAAGTAGCAATCAAGCTCAAGCAACGCTTTGCAAACATGAACTGATTTGATCACAAAATGATGATCCCAAAGAAGAGACTGAATTTCTTCAAGCAAATCAACAAAGTATAACTGAAGTTGCTGCTCTTCAATATTACCAACAAAATCAAGCACATCTTGACTAGGCTGAACAAAACTTGAACAAGCTCTAACTGCTTACTAACACCGTGATCTGAACCTGCATTAAACTCTTCCACACATAGCATGACATACTCCCCAAAGTGCAAAACTTCGCTGATCACAAATTTAGGTGACATAAACTAGACACACCACATGTCATACAAATTCACCCCACAAACAACTCCTAGGAAACTAAATTTTGTTCTCATCTCATTTTTACCATCACTTGCATGAGCCACAAAAGAACAAGTATGAAAATGACCAGTATGAATATCAAACCATACCTCAAATAGAGTCTTCACACAAAATACAGTCGATGAAGACTAATTCACCAAGTAGCAGAAATTACCAAATTCAACACCGAAGTCCATAGATTTAATCAGATAAGAAAACATGCAGACTGCTTTCTCCATAAGAGAACCAATATGTTATATAAAAGATGTAGATGGTGTCATCAAAATAGTGCAGTGTCTCACTATCACATCTTCACAAAACAGATCAAATTGACCCTCAACAAATACACCTGTCACAAAATCTGATAATGGATATGATGAAGCATCCAAAACTGTGCTACCCTAAAGCATGTAGAGGTTATTCTAAATCAACTTTCCTTTCATAACCACAATACCATCCTTGCAAACTCTTAAAACTCCACCCGAAGACAAAAACTTGTAACCTTGTGAGTCAAGAGTACCCAAAGATACCAAATTTTTCTTCATATTTGGGACATGCCTAACATCTATCAATTTCCTGATAACTCCATCATGCATCTTAATTTGAACTATTCTAATCCCCATAACTTTTTTAGAAGTATTACCTCCCATAAACACAATCTCCATCAACAGACTGATATGAGTCAAACCAGTCACTATTGAAACACATATGGTGTGAACAATCTGAATCAAGCAACCAAGCATCACCAAAAGAATTACCAACAAATAATACAAAAGCAAAGGTAGAAGTATCATCCTCCACATCATTTGCATCATCATCACTAGACGACTTTTCATAACACTTATTATTATCCTTGAGTTTAGGACATTCTTTCATCTAATGCCCTGTCTTGTGACAATAGTTGCATGTACCTCTCTTCATTCGAGACTTGGATCTTGAATTACTTTTACTGTTGCTTCCTGAATCTTTGCCCTGAACTATTAAGCCATGATCTTGAGTCCCACTCAAGTTCTCAGACACCTTTTTTCTTTAGTTCTCTTGAACTCAAAGCTGCTTTGACATCTTCCAAAGAGATAGCTTATCTTCCATACATCATAGTGTCGATAAAATACTCAAACGAATTAGGCAAAGAGCACAGCAAAATCAAAGCTTGATCTTCATCATAAATCTTCACATCCATGTTCCGTAAATCATATATGGGTTTATTAAACTCATAAATATGGGTCTGAACAAATGTACCTTCAGACATATGAAGAGTGTATAGTCGTTGCTTCAAATACAATCGACGACTTGTAAGAGATTTGGTCATATATAATCTCTCAAGCTTTAGCCACAAACCTGGTGCAATTCTTTATTAGCAACTTCACACGGAACCTCATTAGATAGATATAACAAAATAGCGCTGTGTGCCCTCTCCAATATGTCTTCTTTATCCTCATCTGACATAGTAGCCGACAAAATTTTACCTCCTTTCAACGCCTTAAGTAACCCTTGTTGAACTAAAAGGGTTCGCATCTTCACATGCTAAAGGTTGAAATCATTCATCCCCATGAATTTATCGATCTCATATTTTGCCGATGTAGCAAACTTCATAGTTGTAGACAAAATCACAAACCAGACGTAGTCTGAGCTCTGATACCACTTGTTGTGCGAAATTTTCAAATAATACGAAGTATCAACGAATATGAAAAATAAAAGGAAAAATCTATAACACACTGATTTACGTGGTTCACCCAAATCGGATTACATCCACAAGTGAAGACGGTGATAAAATTTTACTAAAATTAAAAGGAGATTATAATATGTTTTACACACAAACCAAAAATCCAATTATATCCGACTACACTCACTGATCAAATAAACAAGAATATACAAATTAAACAAATATATTCTTGCTCACGGATACAAGAGATCCCCAAAAGAAACGACGCCGACACCCACCAAAATAGAAGAACAGATTATTCTCAGCAAAACAAAGTGCAACACCTCACGTACGAAAGTAACTAAGAGAAAAATATCTCTAACCAAAACCAAAAGCTGCTACGTTTCTATCTTAATCTTCTTGATCAATTGATAATAGGAGGATACATACCTATATATATATGTGCTGCCACATATACAGTCCGCTTCTCCATAGCATAATAGGATTAGGTCAAGCATATTGCTTGGGACCAACGCGTAACACAGTTGGGCTTAGTCCAAATTATTAGTTATGAACCTAGGAATTAAGCCACAATCAATACCATTTATAAAGAAACTGTCATTCTCTCTCGACCTTATTAGGCATTGTTTATAGATCATTCCCGGCACATTATCGGCCTTAACAACTTGTATTACCTGCAAATTTGAAGTTTATCGATCATGTGAAAAGCCAGGCTTAGTAGCTTATCCATCAACTAAACGAAGAATTAGATATATAAGTGATCGATCACTTACATAAATTCCCGTCATCATATCCATAAACACCCTAATTGAATCTCCAAGTCTTAAGCTGTGGCTCTTAACGAATTCCTCTGATCATAATAACAAAAATTAAATTTGTGTTCTCTACTAGCTGGTCGTGAATACATATACACATAAATACGGTATAATGCAACCAAGCTAGAGCGGGACTCACTCGTGTTATCAAAGATATATATCCTGCTGTTGTTGTTTTGCCAATACCTACAAAGCGTACAAATGAGCCGTCTTAAGATGTTACATTTTTTTTTTTAAATTCCTTTTTCCTGAAAAATAATTGTAATTTGAACCTGAATTTGGGAGTTCAAACTTTGTAGTAGTCCATGTCGTCTATGTGCATCCACACACCTTCCTTTGTACAAAGATTGTATGGCAGATGTTCTTCAACCTGTTTCGATCTGAAGAAGACCACAAACAATGAGGTTAATTTTGTGTGCCTATATATTTTAATTCTGGTATATATATATATATATACACACACAACGTTAACATCTGATATTCTATTTGCTTTTCTTTTTCAGAAGTTTGATTTTTTGGGTAATTCACACCTCCATATTCTCTTTGAGAGTAATATCAAGTATAGTACACGACGAGACTTTAATCTTAGACAAAGTTTAATATTAGAACCTTTGGCAGTATGATACGACTCACTCTTCCCACATCGCTCCGATGTAGCTTCTTTTCGAAGATAAATTGGATCATCTTTGGATTGATAATCTGAAATTAATAAAAGTGCAAAGGACCATCAATTTTTTTTAAAAAAATAATCCAGAAACTAGGAAATGAAAGCTTTAGCTTGAAAAGGTACATATAAAAATGAAAATGAGGCCGGCGAACACCATTACTATTACAATATTTATAGATTGATTTCATAATACGTGCCGCAAATAAAATGGGGGCAAAAAGTAGAGGAAGCACACTCATATATACATTCATCTTTAAGTAATCTGTATAAATTTAAATTTAAATAAATTAGCTGTCAAACGTCTAAGTACATGTGTAATTTATAAATATTTAAAATGTTCGGCAAATAATATAAACGCATCTAAGCAGTGGTGGATCCTAGTGATCGTAGACTACTGGGCAAGATTTCAGGAATCTCTGTGTAATTGTTTCTTTTCGCTGGGTAAAATCTTGGTGTCAAACAAATGTTGCGTAAATCCTTTCTTCAATCCAAGGCAATCACATGGCACCAACGGGACCCAATGACACCAATCTGATTGATCTATTTGATTTTGTTACTTTTGTACCCTTCCTTCTTTTTTCCCAACAAATTAAATACCCCCTTTTAATAAATCATAAAATCTACTCTCTTTCTTCAGCTTTGTGATTATACATAAATACAAAAGTTACTAGTTAAGTCATAAAATTTCCTTCGAAATTAGACCAATATGTTATCAATGTCCAGTCTTCCATACTTCTCTTTTAACTAAATCATGCGACTTTCTTATCAATTGAATAAAGATCGTTTGATGTGTTGTTCACATACGAAATAAGTTGTCATAAACAAGTGAATTAAGAGTTTACGAGGATATTGTTTGGACTCTTCAAGAGTTTAACAATTCTATATTTAACATTGTTAATGTTAATGTTAATGTGGTATATACTTTTGAATTTGTATTACATCTATCAAGATTTTTTTTTCCGCTCACCTAAGTTTCGGAGTTTAGATCCGCCCCACCAACATCAAAATAACTTGTAAATATTTAAATAAGTTACGCGCCAAAAAGATATGACCACATATATATATATAAAGGTATTTGGTTGATCGATCTGTATATAAACTCCTATATATACATCAAGTAAGCGTTGCATTAACTTTGTAATTTGTTTTGTCCTTTATGATAAAGTGAGAAATGAGAGTAGCATATGTTCTTTAGTTGATTTTCTCTTTTAAACCTTTACTAAAACAGCCGTGCATTTGTGTATGAACTGGTCCATCATCAATTATATAATTGCATATATATCCTGGCTAAACTTACATATACATCACATGGAAATATTCTACCAGCATTAAGGAGCGAATTAAACAGTGCGCTTACACGAAAAGGAAATATTGGAGAAGGTGGTGGTGGTTTGTGATATTTTGGAACACACCGTGGGTGAATGCAAACACGAACCAGGTTATCCTCCTCTCCTGTCATAACTGATGTTCGCTTACGCTTCCCAGAACTACTACTGCTGTCCTCCTGGATCATGTCGGAGAACCTCCGCATGGGAAAAGTGTCGGTGTTAGGAAACGTCGACTGGTTAACACCCTCGAAATTCAGGTAAGAAAAACCGGCCATTTTGCGCACCCTAATTGATTAGTAAGTAGCTAGCCACCATGCACTTCAATTCACACGATCGAGTTGGACCTCAAGGCTTATAGCTATGCTCGTGTGCAGCAAGCAGAGGTATGATAAGTTATATGGGAGCCTCATTTTATAGATGAAGAAGCAGTTCCCAGATGAGTAGTTGTGTATGGTGAAGCCTCTCAGTGGCAGACGCTCGGCAATCCGCAACTGCAGCAATGTGTCAAAAACTCGAAACGTTCATCAACTCGATTACTCTATATGCGTGTTTTTACACTTTGGTGGTTCTCTTTTCTTGATCATCCAAACATGAAATTTACAATCGCGGCCGGGTTCAATGAACCTGGTTTACATTATCATAAAGCACATTTGGTCCCGAGCAAGGCAAATCCGCATTCAAGTTTAGTGTGATTTCGTTTGAGTTGGTCTTGTAAGGTTTGGACTCTTCTGCTGGAAAGAAGAGAGGAAAGGATGTGCAGACAAGAAGTAAAGGGAGTAGAGAATCTGATTTACAGAAGGGATAGGGTTTTGTTTTCGAGGGATTTAAGGAAGAGAGCTAGACATGTGGAAGAAGGATTTAAAGTGTGTTTGGATGAAATATTCCTGATAGAAATTAGATTTCATAATTTTAAATTCTATTATTTGTGAATTCTAGTGTTTGAGTTTAGTCATATAAAAATTTAAATATGACTAAAATTTCAAACTTTTATTAGTAATTTGAGAGAATTGTAGAATGACACTAATTTTTTGAGGGAATTGAAACAAGGAATTTGGGTATCCAATTCCTGATTTTAAAAGAATGAAAATTATGAAATTCTGAAAAAGGTTATCCTAACACACAAAATTAAGTGATGGAATTCTAGATTGCGAGTGATTAAAGGTTATAGCTAATGAGAGGGTTTTCTCTCCAAAATCCTAGAAAACTCCTAGCGGAGGCATTGACGGCCTTTTGGTCCTCTTGGCGTGTGTCAAGCATCTCGGTGATCCCCTCGGATGTCGTTTCTAGTTTGCTAGTCTCTCACGATGCTACATCATGGTGCGACAGTGAACATTCTCTTTCCTTCTCGGCTTTGAGATGGCGTTGCTAGGAAAACCAACTTGGTTGCTTGGCTGGTAGGGATGGGGATCATTCTTTTGGCGGTAGGTGCTCAACACGGGCCAGATTAAAGTCTTGTGAGGGGATACAGGTGCACCTCTATAGGTTTGCGTGGTCGACAACGACTGCCCGAGTGTTAACTTTTTTGGTTCGTGGGAACAAGGTAGACTCTGTGGGTTTAGTTCGGCTTGCGATCTGTGGTAGCTGCGCTTTGGTGGTTGGAGTTTTCAAATCGCATCAGAAGCTGTCTTTTACTGGTGTCGAGAGAGGGCGTAGGTCTGATGGTGAATACAGGCGGTGCCAGTGTTTGTTGAGAGCCAAACGGTTGAAGTAGATCCTGAGCTTCAGTCATGGGGTTTGGGCCCCAGCCTACTGGAATTGGGCTCGTGATACTCTGACCTTTTTATATATTTTCTACTTATTATGAATAATTTGAGTTCGAATTAGTGGTTACGATAAGTAATTTTTACTGTCAGCAAATACTGTGAGGTCTCGAGTTGACTTTTTATTGGATTGTCAAAGTTTGTTGACTTCGGGTGAAAATCGTAGAATTTGTCGAGATGAGTTCGTAGACGCGGGAATCTTCAAAATCAGAGTTACGACGTAAAATTATGACTATTGGAAGTTTATCGTAAAGTAACTACCGAGTTACTGTAAATGGAAATGTATAAATGAGGGTTTCCCTTTCTGGAAGGGAGGAGAGTTTTGGGTGGGTTGACTTTAGGTCTACTCTCCCTCCCTCCCTCCCTCCCTCCCTCCCGACCGAGAGAGAGAGAGAGAGAGAGAGAGAGAGAGAGAGTTGAGGCAGTATGGCGGTCACCGGCGGCATCATGTCATTCGACCATCTCCGACCTCGAAATTTGTTGGGTTTGACTCAGGACAGCCTCCTCTATCCTTTTTCGACCGTTATTGACGGCTTGGAGGCCGGAGAAAAGAGAATTGAATGGTAATGTTTTTAGGGTTTTCGGGGTAATTACATCGTCATCGAGGTTTTCAGCGACTAGCTAGGTATAATTTGATTGGATTTTATGTCATGATTATTTATATACGTTGTGATATGATTTAGGTGCAAGTTTAACCAAGGAAAATCGAAATTGATTTCCGATCGGATTCGAATCGGCCACCGCTGAGAACAACGGTTGCAGTGGCCTTGGCTGCCGAGGATGGAGGAGTTTTTCTCCCCTCATGCTCACGAGTTGATTGAGGGTAGCGTCGAACCCAGCCGTGGCTCAAGGACAAAGATACGGCACAAGAATTGATTTGCGACTAAGTTAGGGTTTCAAATGGTTTCAGGGTGTTTTGGGCCGGATTCCGGCTGAATTTGCTTATGATGTAGTTAGACAATTGGTAGGTCTGGTTGAGAGCTTTCAAGCAGTATGTCTTTAGCCGCCATCGATGGTGGTTTCCAGCGGGCGCATGGGGTCCACGCTCCGCCACGTGGCCGGAAAAATTATATCCGAAAATGTGTTAAGTTTTATATCATTAGATTTCTATTGACGTTGCGAGCGTACTTGTGAGGTTAAAAATATCGTTTAGACTTCATCAACCCAGTGGGTGTGCAGTGGTGACGAAATTTGTCACCAATGGCGGTGCAACCAACGAAGAAATTAGTTTTGTCATTCATCGTTACGACTGTTTCGTCGTAACAAGTTTGTCAGATATGTTATTCGACTAAATTAGTCTAATTTTTTTTTTTCTGATCGAGTAACTTCCTCGATTTTCCTATTTATTTATCATTTTGACGATTTTCGACAAGGGTCGGATCTTCACAGGGTCAATTGGTCATGACTTATTCACCTTTTTCTTGAAGGGTGTGGTGTTTGGTAGAGTTTTGGGCTCAAATCCCTTTTGGATTTGGACTTGGGATCCGTGTAGTTTTTTTAGTTAGATTATTTTTAGACTCTTTGTTTGAGTATGGTTGTTCCGTGTCCGCTCCTGCATTGGTCTAAACATTAAAGCAATGTTTCTTAATCATGGTCACATGGTTTGTATGCACTTCATTCTAGTGGTTGCATTTCGATCTAAGTCCTATTAGATCACGTAGGTTTTTTTGGAACGTTGGTGTTTCTCAGGTCATGTCTTTGGGCTAATCTATGTATAATGTAGCTCATTATTTGTTTAATGTGACATACAATTTTTTCAACAAAAAAAAAAAGATGGAATTCTAAATTCTTGGAATTTAATTAAATTTCAGGTATTTCACTCGCATCTAAACACACCCTTAGGATATATTTTTTTGAATGTATGTGTAATGCAAGCTTATACAGGTCTTCACAAGCACAAAAATATGCTTAAATTGCTTCCTAAATCCATAGATCTTCTTCATTAATCAAAACTAAATTTTCCAACTTCCTTTTTCCTCTGTTGTTTTTGATTTCAATGATTTTCTTTTCATTAAACTCCAAATCGACTCTTTTGGAGTGGGCTCATTGTATCTTTGGATTGGGCCGAGGCCGGCCGATATTCATTCCCTTGCTGAACAACACTTCCGAGCCCAAACAACCAAACAGTCGAGAATAAAAAACGTTCCAAGAATTAATACAACCAGGTCATCTCTGCCGTCCACGGCTCGTAAACTTTTCAGGTAACTCCACCCATCTAACGGTCCACATGGCATCATTGATGCTTATCTACAACTACTAAACCAGATCTCTTATCCTACGCGCCACTCTCTCTTCACTCTCTCATGGCAGCTGAGCTACAGCCACCGGAAGCTACTACTACAATCCCCGCCGGCCCAACCACCACTGCCACGTCAGCACCTTCCCCACACCTACTATTATCCCCAACCACTACGACGACGACTGCAACCGCCGCCGCAACAGCACCACCGCCAACAACTACGACGACGACGGCACTAATCCACTCCGAAAACCCCAGCCCGCAGTTCCAACCGGGCCAGAAGCGCCAGCGCCGCCCCAGCGTCCGCCTCGGCGAGATCGGCGACCAGCCCGCCGCGACGGTCTCGATCGACTCGCACGTGCGGGGCCGCGGGGCTCGGTATCCATGGAAGCTTCCGAAAGAGTCTAGCTCTAATAAAGCCGTCAAGGCCAGGTCGATAACGAACCTCGTCAACGGCCACGAGGAGAACGGCGACGGCGGCGGCGGCGGAGAAACAGGAGGATTCGAATTCGGACACAGAAAAAGCAAATCCAAGCGAGCCGCGACGACGAAGCGAACACGGACGTCAAACTGGATTCCGAATTCGAAGATCGACGAAGGCGGAGCGGACGTCATCCGCGACGAGGACGGGGAGGGGGATTGGATGAGCGCAGATCCCGAGAGTCCGGTGCTGTCGGCGGAGGAGAACGAAGCGCACAATTGGCGGGAAAATAATAATAATAATGTTAGGGTTGGGAATTGGGGGAGGGAATCGATTAGCAGAGAAAACGACGTCGTTGAGGAGGAGGAGGAGGAAGACGACATGCCGGAGTCGAATTGGAGCGGAGTGAGGACGTGGCTGGTGGAATTGGGGCTGAGTAGGTATACGCCGGTGTTCGAGATACACGAGGTCGACGATGAAGTGTTGCCGATGCTGACGTTGGAGGATTTGAAAGACATGGGGATCAATGCAGTAGGATCAAGGAGGAAAATGTACAGTGCTATCCAGAAGCTTCGCAAAGGGTTCTCGTGAGTCTAGCTCTTTTTCCACTGCTCTTTTACTTACTTATCATCATCTTTTGTTGTTGTTTTTGGAGTAATAGTGCAACAGTTGATCATAAACCCTCGGCCATGGAAGAAATGGCCGAGGAAGTGAAGTGCCTTGTCTGAGTGGGCCTTTGGGGCCCTTTTTTTCTTCTCCCTCGCTTATAATAACAATGATAGTCTTATTTTGCCTTGCAATTTGAGTAGCATAACTTGAGTTTTCATTTTCTGTAGATGAGTAAGATTGTTGAAAATGTGCTATAGTAGAGGAAAAATGATTGGATAATGCTTGGTTTTATGAGCATGTTGCTAGGTGTTTTCAGCAGAAGAGGTTTTCATAGTTTACCAGCTCGGCTGTTGTTATAAAGTTATATGTGGCTCAAATGATGTGGCTGTTTGATTAAGGTTCTTTTCGTTGTAATCAGAGTATCCTGTTTAAAAATACTATTTGCAAACTGATTACTTATCCCAACGGCCGAATATGTAGTGTAGTATGATGTGGTATAGTGTGGTATGCTTGGTAAAATGTTGTTTGGTATATGAGTTCGGTAGTCTGAGTTAATGTCAGAACTTAAATTTAGGTCGTAACCCCCGCATTGGTCTCTGAATCTTAGTTTCTAAGAAGAGAAATGTAAGATTGTTAACTTCCCCAAAGATACATCAGCAGGAGCTGCTTCTTCCGTAAGCATACTTCACCATTCAAGAATCAAAATTCTTATAAGAAGTTGAGATTGCACAAACTGAGCTACAATTGACAAAGGGTTTTCTGAAGGATACAGATGGAAGACAATGATATGTTGAAACAATACAGATTTTTGTTGGGAAAATTAGAGAGGCTACTTATGATTTGGAAAATGTCACAGAATTTTATGCCTCGAGAGTGGCTTCAAAGAGGGATGGAGGTATTATATATGTTCTGAAAAAGCTTGGAAGCATGTTCGTGGTTTGAGGAAAACAGATACTTCCAACATTACGCAGGTTTGCCATTTGCCATCACTGCTTGCAGGACTCTTAGCAAGAAAGGACACAGTGGATGGGTGGGATATGGTGCACAAAAATGTTTATGGGTACATAAGAGTAAAAGGCCACGAGAAAGAATGCTCATCTGCACTGTGGGTGTTGAGATTGACCTATGATCATTTAAGCTCTGCATTCTATATTTAGGTCATTTTCCTGAGGATTTCAAAATCTGTATTCTGATCAAGTCTTTTGCGACTTGGATGATGGTACTGGACTGACCAGTCTGAGAAAGCTGGCTATACAATTGATTCGCCCCTCAAAAGGCTTAAACTTTGATATCTATAAGCAGAACATGGAGTCGCATTCGACCTCTATCTTTGGTAAACTCACTGGATGCTGCTCATCGTGATACTGAGGCTATGGAGAGAGTGCCAAGTTGTCGTCAGAGACACAAGCTGGATTTAAGTTGTATAAGTTTACCAAGAGTTCTTCAAGACTATCCAAACTTCACTAAGCTAACGTTGTGTAGCGGTTTCCTTGGCCAGAACCAACGGCAATGGTGCAGAGACTGCAGACCCTCGAAACCTAAGAACTCTTTGCCTAATGGGCCAATCTTCCCTGAGATCTCTGGTTTTATTCAAAGGAGGCTAACGTCATCTTGAACGTCATTCCATGGTATGCCTGTCTGAATTAAAACGCTTGAATGTGGAAGCGGAAGCCCTGCCTAGTCTTTGCCGATTGCAGGCTTATCCAAATCTAAACATCACATGGACGTGTGATTATTCACCCGGAATCCGGTTTTGTTCGATGGAGACTAACAGGTTTTTATGGGCATCCGACTACGACTGAGAGACACCGTGCGTGGGCTCTCTTACGATCCCTGAGTGACGTCACTTGGGTCTTCCTTGCCCTGGGTAATCAAATTGTCCATAACAATGAGAAAGATGAAGAAGCAATACAGCTCGGATTCTCTCCTAACCGAGAGTTTTCTAACTTTTGCCTAACCATATTAAGAGCCGACCATTTTATTTCGATGGTTAAGATTCAATTTTCTCTTTTTTCTTCTCCCTGCACCTAACTGCAGTAGAGTAATATGATTCGCTCTTTGCTACAAGACCACATCTCCAGATTCAACTTTCCTTTGGCGACCTCATTCTCGACGTAGTTCTCTGATCAAAGCACTGCAACTTAATTCGATTGTTGATTTCTATGCATATGCTAGCCACTATTGATGGGTTCTCTGAAACTTTGTAATTGATTTGGTATTGAGGAATTGTTTCCAAAAAGTAAACCCATTTGAAGAGCCATGTCTTCAAATTATAGTCTCACACAATATGTATTCAAGTTGAGAGGAAGAGGAACAACATGTCAGCTTGGTTATGATTATGAGGATAAGAGTTTTAGAAGTTGGAGATTTTGAAGAAGTAAGAACAACTCTAGAATAAGTTCTAAATTCGATTCGAGTATTTCAACACTCTCCTCCATGGGCATGTTTACTAATTGGAAATGTGAATCAAATCTCTGGGAATGATTCCGAGATGAGAGATTTCTAGCGTTTACTTGCACATTTGGGAATCGAAATGGAGGTGAGTTCTACCATCTTATCAGGAATCATTTCCGAATATACCCGAAATTGGATTCTCAAGGGAGGAGGTGGGTTTGTGCCAATAATATCTTTACGTATATATTTTTTTAAAGAACCTTATGTATTATTAAATGACTCTTATTTCTTTAGACATGATATTTTAATTTATTTTCTAAATTGCTACTACGAATGATTATATTTCAAAATTTTCTAAATGTATTATGATTATTATTTTGTTGAATTTGAAGATTTGTCTAGCTATAGAGTTTGCTAGATTTGACGTTTGATTTTTCATTTTTTGTTATTTAATTAACTCATATGATTTGTTTTTATGTCGGTATCGTTTTAATCATTTTTTTCAATAAACTTTGCTCAAAATCATAAAAAGATAAAAAAAAAAAAAGCTACTGAATATGAAAATATAGCTATTATTTTGTAGTGGTATTTCAGTAATCAAACTAGTTTTGATTCCGATTCTTATTATGATTTCAAATGGTAAGTAAACAACTCAATAGAAATGACATATTCTCATTCTGATTCCTGGTGATTCCGATTCCAGTTGATTTCGATTCCTAGTCAATTCCGTTATCAAAAACCATAATAAAACTCTGGGCTTGGATGGGTTCAAATTGACTTTTCAAGAACATCTCCAACTCGTTCTCCAATTTAAGCAAAACAAGAAAATGGAATAAAAAAACATGATTGCATATGCACAATAGAGTACCAGTTTCAGACATATAATTGTCCATTTAGTATCCATGATCAAACCTATTGTGTTTGTAGTGATATGCAAGTACAAAAAACGTTGAGAAGGTTGTGAATTAGGGGGAAAAGAGAAGAAGATTGCAGTAATAGCGATGGAGATTGGGGCTCCTGAGTTTGGTAGAGAACATACTTGATCTGATATGGATTCGTCTATAATGGAATACGAGCTAAAATGAATTGTGGCCACAAGTTTAAGATGAACAATCAAAATTAGGCAAAAGTTAAGAAACTCTTAGTTATGACAGGATCCGAGTCATAAGCCAAAGAACTTAGGAAACTTTATTTAATAAATTGTTATCTATACACACAATTGATTTATTTGTTCTCATCAAAGTTGTTGTGTCTATTCATTGTTAGCAAATAACATGAAATACCAACATATAGATTATGAAGATCTCTTCATTTAACGACGGTGAGAACGTGACGTGCAGGGGTAACCATGACTCTGAGAAAAGGTCTGTGGAAGTGCTGAGTTCTAGGGTCGAGTAGTTGGGTTCACAGCATGAAGCTAGATTCTGTGAAATAAGTTAGCTAGGTTTAGTTTTGGGAGGATTTAAATAGAGCTTAGGGAATAGAGAAGAGAGGTCATTTGCAGATGAGACGGTGATAATTATTACGGTAGAAGTTAATAGACCTCAACGGTTCAAAGACAATAGAGATTAATGAAAACCTCTCTAGTTTTAGGGTGATCGAAGCAATGTGCAACGAGGCTGAGCACTGCAAATAATTTCATGCAGAATGTAGTGCTGCATGTTAATTATTAACAGTTAATATCACTAAATGGTAGACCTCGCTTGGTTCGGGTTTGTGTATAAAACAATAAGATCTGAATCCGAATCCGAATCTAAAACCGAATTGTACAACACGGGTTAAGGTTGAATAACATTTTAAGCAAATTCGAACTCAATCCAACCCGAATTATTCGGGTTTGGATTTGTCGGGTTTTCAGTTTCTAACAAAATTATTGATCGGAAAAAAAATGAAGACACGCAATTTTCAAGTACATAGTTTATAATGCATACTACTTAATCTCACCATACTAGAAAGATAAATCAATTAGATCTTTATAGCTTATTGCAACACTTTAAGTGCGCACAATATAAAAATAAGAGTTAAAGAATTATAATAACTACAAACTACACATTTAAAATAGAGAACCTCAATTGGCAATATAATGACAGTCACACCAGTATATAATCAAGTCTATTAAAATTAGGGTTGCATTATATAGGTGATCTTATTAATTATTGAACTATATTGAAATAAATATTGTTGTAGTGACCAATTAAAATGTGACATGTGTCTTACTAAAATTTTATTCGTATTTTTTAGGTTTAACTATTTTACGAAAGCAATACCCAAATTCGAATCCGAACTTTTAGTTCTGTCCGAGTTCAACATATTAGACTATTTTTATTTCAAAGACCTAACCCGAATGCGTGATTTTTGGATAATTCGATTTGAATTATTGGATACTCGGATCCAATGAACCACCCCTCTACTAAATGATAGTTAGGGGGTGGCGGTGATTAATTGCAAAAATGAATTTTCCAAGAAAAGATGACTCTAAAGCTTTGTTTAATAAATTATTAACAATACACACAATTGATTTATTTGTTCTCATCAAAGTGTCTATGCATTCTTAGCAAATAACATAAAATATCAACGTATAGATTATGGATCAGGCAGTTATGTACCCTAGGTTTATACACTTAAAATAGATTTTTGTCAAACTTAACACGTGACACAATATCTACCTTCGAATAGTTTGACTTTAATGACATTTGAATGAGCTTATCATAAGCTCAAGTCATGTGAAGAAGATCATTCCCAAGAAAATCACCCGCCGTGGAAATCATCTCCGGCGCTCGCCACGGAAAAAACTCTCCAACCTATTGTTTTGTTGGATAGACTAACAACACCTAATAGGCTAATACTTATGCGCAATGCGTGATTATGTAAATCCCTTAGCTTTCGATGTTAATTTTGCCAGAAGTAATGCCTTCATGTTTGCATAAATGTATAGACAACAATAAAAAGGAAACCTTATCTACGTGATACATCGAGCAAATTTTTCGTCAATATTGCTGACGTAGCAAACAAAGATTTCAAATTCGATGTTAAAATACTCATTTGTCCTTCGTCAATTGTGAAAAAAGTTGCAACATTGAGATTTGAAACTCAGGCCTCAAGGATACACTCAAAAACCATTACCAATAGACCACGAGGATTTCTTGTTATTTTATCATACACCTATATATTTATTCCCTAAGTAATAGTGGTCAAATATTTCTATTTCTTAAATTTGGTTGCTCTCTCTCTCTCTCTCTCGATCTCTCGATCGATCGATCGATCGATCGATATAGCTATCACAGTAATAATTGATCATGTTGGTTGAGAAAACCTTGTCGGCGATCTCTCTCATATGCTCATCTCAAACTTTAACCCCACTGTCCATGTGTGGAAAACCTGGAGCTCGTGATCGTGAGTCGACGTCAGCCGGTGCATCTCAACGTTCTGCGATTCGGATGGTTCTCTCGTGTAGCTCTGCAAATGACTAGCCACAACGAGATCTCAAGTGGCCGTGCTGCAATTTGAGGTCTGGTTTGGGAGACGTGGTGGTCCATCGGTGTCACGAATAATAATCTTTGTCTTAGACGATGTTCGGATTCCGATATCATTGCACTTCGCAGATGAGTGGTGTCGGCGAGAAGAGGGAGGTACGGTGAAGCTGTATCGGGAGTTCAAGGTTGGGGATCGAGGATGTACTACTACTATGCTAGCGAGGCGGTGCAGGCGACGAGAGAGGGAGAGAGGGAGATAGGTTGGTTTTCATGGCGAATATTTTTTTTGGGCAAAGAGGGATATCCTATGTACTATACTTATAATAAGCTCAATCTACTCTGTAAAATATTGACAAAACAAACCAATTAAATTATGACACGTATAACTTTTTGAAATTAGTCCCAGGGTGCCTTTGGGTGGGCATTCTAGAAGTTTTCATAGATCATGAGGATCTCTTCGTTTTGCTTTAGCCTTGAACTCTAAGACCTTACATATATAACAAATTACCAATCTTCGTCTCTGTTTCTCTGATTGGTTCTTTGTGTTGCACAGGTAGTACTTTATTTGTGTATTTTTTTTTCGATTGCAATTTGTGTATTATTTGTTGATAGTGATGGATTTGTATGACCAAAAATATGCTCATACAGTCATACTAGTAACCTGTGAAGTATTGTGAATCTGTTGGTCCCAGTTGTTTAATACTGTTATCCATTTATGCCTTTTAATAAAAGTACGTTAGTTAATGTTTCGTGTCAAAAAGAAGTTAACAACGTTACCTTCTAGTCGGTTGTGGTCACGTGTCAAAAGAATAAGGAATGGGAGAGGTTTAGCACAGGGTTTTGGGGACAGCCGATCTCGTCCCAGGGACTGGTTCCTCTGAAGTAGGTGGATTTTATAAAGATCAATTCGGGTTCCGGGGTCGGGTCGGATCCGTCACTGTCACTTTCTTTCTCCTCCTCTTGACTATACAAAGCTCCGAGCTCTCTCAAGACACGCCATTTTTGTTTAAACTCCATTTCTCATTTTGAAAGACTCAGTCTCTCTCTCTCTCTCTCTGTGATCTGATCGAGGAAGGAGGTCAATGGCTGCTCTGCAGATGACGGCGACCGGCGCCAATGTCCTGTTTCTCTCTCGCGGCGGTTCGCCGATGATCGGATCCCCGGCGGCGGTTGGAGCTGGAGTTTGGAGGAAGAGACGCGGCGGAGGAAGAACTTTCTTCTGGTGTGTAAGAGCAGCGATGGCCGCGGCGGGAAGGGTGGTGGTGGTGGAGGAGGAGAGTGCCGAACTCAAATAATGTGGTGCCCTTAGACAAAAAGTTTTCGTATACGAACTCGTCGTGTATCGCTCGGCCTCTAGCTGAGATTCTGAGGGACTTGAACAAGAAGATACCTGATAACATCATAAGTACTCCTCCGGCGAAGAAGAACCAGTCCACTTTTATTCCTTGGTAAAATTTCAATTTTCAAATGAATCTGTTTTTGTTTCGTATTTTCGGATTCAAATTTTGAGGTTTGTTTGTGTGTGTGGATTCTGTGTTGTTTTTGTGTAGGTACCACGCGAATCGGATGCTCAGCTTCTACGCTCCTGGTATGTAATTTATGTGTGACTCTGACATTCACTTACATTTTGCATCGGATTTATCTACTGTTAAAAGACTAATGCTTGTTATAGTTCGTAGTTGTCATACTTGGATCATTATAGCTCTTCGTCGTGATTGTGTTGTATTCGAGCAAACTACACAATGCCATTTTTTGCTGGTGTTGTGTTTTCGTGGTTTTACTTGATTATTACCATGGCATGTTATGATTGCAAACTGTGTCTGGTGTAGTCTTAGCATCCACATGTTTGCTTATTGTTGAATGTACACATATTAGAGTGCCGACAACCACCAACCAGTTGCACTCACAAATGTATCTCCTAAATCTCTAGTCCCTTTAGTTATAGCCTTGTGGATAGTGAGTTATTGCTTTCGGTTCAAAAAACTAAGGCTTTCTGTTTTCTAATTATCTTTCTATCATGCAGGCATTTCCAGTGTTTAGCTTACTTGTAATATGAGTTCACATCTTATTAATAGTTCTTAATACTCTTCGTGGCAGGATGGTGTGGAGAAATCCGCGATGTTATCTTTTCGAACAATGGAAGTGTAACTGTGGTATACCGTATCACTATACGAGGATCAGATGGAGAGGTTTGGCTCTACTTACATTTTATCATAATCTGTCTCAAGTTTGAACTCTTACCTCTAACCATATGGTCCTTTTTATCATTTGAGAGTTACTTTCCTAACTGGAGATTGGAGTTGATTTTTCCACTTCCTCTACTTAATCCAGTCGCTGTGAATAACTACCTAGGCTCGGTATCATGCCATCTGCCGTATCTAGCACCTTCAGTAAAGTAACAACGATAACTATCAAGTATAGCAATTAGGGATTTGATGTACTAGCTAGACTGGTTTCCGTTGGCCTTTCATCTGGTATAACACATTGGCACGTTTACATTTTTACGTGTGAGACCGAGTCGTAAGATCAGATGTCACATTGAGTTAAAACAAACAGGTTTTAAACATAAATAGTCCTATGCAGTCTCCACGAAATGTTAGTTTGGGCCTTATAAAAGATTAGGTTCAAAGAAATTAGCATGTGAATGCTGTTGTTAATTCTGGAAACAAGGAAAGGTGTTCAAGTATAAGGAAGCAAAATTCTTAATGAAATTGGAGCCTTTCAAATAAGAATCATTTTAGGACCCTAGGTATTTCAAATGCAATGAAACAGGATCACCAAAATATTCCTTCTTCTTCTATTGTGGACATTTTAAAATTGTGGTTAAAATAAAAAGGGTTGTCCATGCTGTTAGCTTTGTTACCTTTTGGTGGTTGACTAGTACTGAGTCTTATGTTTAATCTTATGTAACATTGTCCTAGCATTAGTTAGGTCTTCAGATATACAAGTTAGCAGGAAATTTGGTGGTTGTGAAGGTTAGGATCCATGAACTTTAGTCTGTTGCAAGCCTGGATAATAAAATCACATTCAACCTTGGGTCATGGCACATGCTAAGCATGAAGATATTGAAATGAATTAACAATTATAGGAATTGTTGATCTATAGGTCATGGAGCCAACTGACTAGAAAGGAGGCCCTCACGAAAGTTGTGGACCCTCTTATCTAATCAAGAGTCTCTTTGCTCTATCTGGTGATTGATTTCCCTTTCAGATCTATACTGATTTAATTTAAGATGAGACCTAGGGTAATGGAACATGTTTTGGACGTTTTCCACTCATTTTTAGATATACCAAGTCAAAGATTATATGTCTGGAAGGAGAACAAGCCTTTTACATCTGACAACACATTATTGTGTAATGACACTATAAAATTGGACATCATAGCAATGTATCCTTGTCATATTCTTAATCTCCACAATTTCATTGTGTAAATCTTATGTACTAATGACTTATCAGGTTCTAATCTCTTATATGTTTGTCGGACCATCCATTACATGCACACCGTGAATAGTCCACAGTAACATACTAAGTACCTATTCAAGAGTAGTCTTTGTGAACCCGTACTGGGAGTTGAATAGGTACTTCTTACTTAGTATTAGAGGATACTTTCATTTGTTTTGTTGCTTGGTATCACCACAGTAACATGTTTTCTACCAACTTGTTTTTGCCTATACTGCTTTTCAGGCTCCACAAATGATGTTTTATTAAGGTGAGTCTTGTATTTGAGAGTTTCTGCATACAGTTTAAACTGGAACTGGAACTTCATTCTGCAAAACACAGCTGGATCAAAAAAATTAGTGATCGAGCAGTTTCAAGCTTCTCTGTTTTGTCTACATAAAGTATACAGTTTGTGAAAGAGCTTGTGAGATTCACTGTAATTTGAGGTTCTCTATTCAGAATTGGGGAAGAGACGTTGTTTTCGCAATTTGCTTGTGAGCAATTTATCAGCTGTTTTTAGTTCCTAGGCTAAGAAATGAAGTACTTGATGCCTTTAAAATCATAGAAATGGGTGAGGTATCACATTGTCTCTATGATGCTTGTTAATTGGTTGTGCTTATCCATTTTTGTTGAGTTGTGCCCTGCATATGTTGTATACTTCATTGAAGTATCTGATGTGCAGCTCTGCCTTACTCTAATAGTATTTTCGGTAACTTCAGCTGCAACTACTCATGAACAATTGCGAACGCACCTATCGAATCTGCTGTGAAACTTCAGTTTTAGACTCCGGTTAGCTTCTTTACATTTGTGCATCTTTCATTTTGGGCCTGTATCCCTCTAATTATACAAACAAAACAGTACTCGGCCCACCATAGAAGAAACCAGGGTTGTAACTGTTCAGACATAAAATATGGCGAAATTTTTCACAAGATTCTAAATAAATCTATCCAATTTATCTATATATTTAAGGATCGAATCAATTAGTAATAGTATTCATAGCTTCATTGAAAGTAAAGAAGAAGTTTTGGTATAAATATGAAGCCGGTAGTTGGATACTTGTAGGTACTTTGAGTTGTACTGAAGTAGGGTTCAAAACCATACTCAATTAGAGAGAAATGAACCAAGACCAGAAACACAAAAGAAAGGAAAGAAAGCTATCAAGTATAACTTTAAAAAACGAAAACGAATGCCAAAGAAAAGATGGATTTTTTTTTTTGCATAACTAAATAAGCACAACGATACATCATCGAACCCGATTAATCAATAAATTATAGGGAAAAATGAAAGTTTGAATTAATTAATCAAGCAGTAGTGGAAGACGAGGACGACGTCCGAGCATAGTGCAGAACCATGAGATTGTTATCTGTGATTGATGAAGAGGAGTCTGGCAGTGGAAGCAAAGTGAGTGATGCTGCTGCTGCTGGGTCCCTTAAACTCCATATATTATCTCTTACGTGCTGCAACGTCAAGAAAGGTAGTAGCTGATGTCCTCTACATGATATCTCTACCTACATTTTCATAAACAGTTTCCTCGATAAGTTTTGCACCAGTATAGTATCGATCCCAATCCAAATACCAACCCAATGAACTAACTAAACAAATCATGCATAATATTATTCATTACAGTGACATTAGCGTACATATAATGAGAGACGAGAAAAAACAAATGAAGAAGAAACAAATTAGTGCTGGGGTACGTAGCTGAGCTAGCTGTTGAGCTGGGTAGATCTCACATGCATGAAGAGAAAGTTGATATATGAGTCTGCAGGCAATGATATCGTACGTGCTGTTTTAATAATCATGCATGTTAGAAAGACAAAAAACATTATTATGCAACTGAATCATCAACTGCCTTTTGTTCTTCTTCTTTCCAGTTTCTACTTGAGTGTACATGATAGTTGAAGATCGCCATGCAGATTCTAATCAAGGGAATTGAATTAGACATGCAATTCGGGTGTAAACCCTAAACCCTAATGATCTCCATGTAAATATTCTTTTTAATGCTATAAGCCATGTTAGTGTCTTAGTGATATCGAATCGTAACAACTGACAAGAACTAGCTAGTTCTAATACTTAGTTTAAGACCCAAACAATTTCTTGAATAACAGTAAACAGTCTTTGATCAATCGCATGGAATGCAGCCGACATCTCACCTATAATAATTCTAAAACATTTCTCTTTCCATTCCCTCAACAATATATTGATCATTGAGCTAGCTTAAGTATGTAGTGTTGAAGTCATGCTTTGTCACTAGCTAGCTTACGTCCTTTCCATGCAATATATATATCATGCTCCATTGATGCATATAAATCGTTGTTACGTCTACTTTACCCATAAATCTCCCTCAAACTTTTGATTTTCACTCCAACAGATTCTGCTTGCCCCACATACCCACACTCACACTACTCCATGTTCATACTATTTTCATTTTCCAAAACAATATAAGGAAAACAAACACCTCACGTATAATTACGTAAATTATGATACAAAAAAAGTTAAGGGTGCTCCCCGCTCCTACGATCTTAGACTTCCCGATTTTAATGATTAAAGGAGCTCAGCCAGACTTTGCTGATAAGCCAAAATCATGACGCTTTGGACTTCAATTATTATATTTTCCAGATTATACTTTATAGACTTATAGTATAATCTCCCACGAAAAATATACAAACAAATCACGTAATGGATCCAAAAAGCACGGCGACGACTATGCACTACATATATACGCCTTTTTAGTTTTCAAAAGGGGGCCAAAATATAAGCCTCTCCTACCATCCTCCCAACTATTCCAATCCATCATCGTCTAATTCGTCTTCGTCTTCATGCACGTCCCTTTCACGTTGCTTCTTAGAAACCCTAATTTCCTACAAGGTCAATGCTCCTTCATGCCGAATCACGTTCTTTGCGGAATAAACTACTCCACAACTCAAAGCTGGCAAAACCCAATGGTTTAACGTGTCGTTTTTATATTAGCTAAGTAGGATTATCCTTAAATAAAAGTACGTACGTACGCGGTCCTTTAATTCTTTATGCTTTCGTTTCTGTTCTTTTATGAACAAGTTGGGGTGTTTCCTGCCGTGGATTTACCCCCTTATGCAATTGTTTAATCCCTCAGAAAACCTAAAAGTATATATATCCCCCCATATATGTTCGTGTTTGTGTGTGGTTTCCATCAACTTTGTATGGAAAATGTGATGATGAGGATGTGGTTTTTAAATTCCATCCATTCATATATGAAAGTGCAGCACTTAAGGTCTCTTTTTTAAGCACAAGCGTTGCTTATAATATGAAATGAAGGCCTACTAACAAGGTCCTACATTAGCTGTCAATTTTGAAAGAAAAAAAAAGCTGAAAGATGAGTAAGTATGATGAACTACGAGAACGGAAGCATGACGAAATGAAACGAAAGCAAAGAGAAATAGAGAACGTGGTAAAACTAATTCATGGCCATGCATTAGGGTATTGAGGATGAGAACGACATGATCCACGTGTGTGTGTATTAGTCTCTAATTCCCTAAACTATGACAATTTCGGTGGAGCGATATGTGTTGCTTTCATAACTGGCCAACATATCCAAGTTGAAGAAGACAGATGCATGTTTAGTTTCTAATCCACTCAAAGTCAATGCGGTTATTACAAACAACTAATCCCACAATTTTTATGCTTTCTCATGCGTTGTGCATGGCTAATCATCACAAATGTACATATAAGGCTATATATTGCTACCTTTCAATCTCTCAGATGTTTGGATTTTTCAAACTCAAGATACTTAGTATAGACTATAGAGCAAATCAAATCATTTGCGGCAAGATTCGATAGAGGGAAACTAATTTAGGGTCCTAAAATTACGCTAATTAAAACCACTATACCAGGCTAATTAGTATGAGCTAGTTAGGAGCTAATCTTTCACACCTATTAAAAAAATAAACCCTAATGATTGGGTGTTTTAGTTGCAAAGCTATTGCCAGGTATGGAGGGTACGAGTTGGCTTTCCGGATGGCATGGGATTCTTTGTTTTCTTTGGACAAGAATTATGAGCAAAGTGATTGTCATCACCTGGCTGGATCCCAAAAGAAAGAACATATATAGTGATTTCCAAACAATCAAGGTTGACTTGTACAATAAACAAAGTGTACGTGAAAACAAAAGGAAAAAACATCCAGTGTTTATATATATAATCGAGGAGAATGTTTAATCTGTCACACATCCTAAATAATTGATGTATAAAATAAGTTATATGCATTATCGAATATGGATGACAATTTCCGTGCATGGTGAACACTAACTGCAGAGATTGATATATTCTTGGTTGTTTGCGTAGCTGTTTTGTTGTTAGGGAGTGATTAATATACTTCTTTGTTCTTTCTAGCTCTATCTCGACTATCATCTCTTAACTTCTGGGCATGTAAGAACAAAACAAAGACAAATGGAATGTTTATATTCAAATTAGTATATAGAGTTTTGGTGTCAACATATATAACTCGAATAGAATTTAGGTATAGGAAAATAATATTAGATCTCAAGGAAGATCACAATTTTGTGGCCTTAAATACATATAGCATGACATGTCACTATTGCTAAATATATCTATTTATGAATTTTTTCATCATTATGAGAGATAAAGTCTATCGTATCCTTTTATGATCCAATGGCTCGAAAAAATCGTTAGATCATCATCTTTCATATCTTAATTGTGTTCTTCAATTTTTTTATTTTTTAAGAGAGAATCATCTTCTTCAGATTGATAGAAAAAAGAATCAAAGATGTGATTTCACAGACAAAAAAAAACAAAGATGAATGTGCAAGAAAAAAAAGAGTGATGAAACTCCATAGATAGAGAAGATCGAACAAAGTAGAAGAATAGGATATAGATCATGATGATCGATTTGGTTATATGCGTGCCCAGAAGGAGGAAGGAAGAAGAGAAGTGCGACAGACAAAATGGAAAAGAAAAAGAATCGATGAGGACAAAGATGCATAGAGAAGAGGAGTGAAAGAGATTAGAAGAAAATGTTCAATTCAAAAAAGTAAAAAAATGAAATAAAGAAGTAAGATCGAATTGATACGTACCCAGCTACGATCTTTTGCATTGTACTTTTTTACTTCAAATTTAAGGTTTACCATATATGAATTTGGGACTTTAATCCCAGAAAGTAATAGAAGGATAACATTGGTATTTTAATGTTATGATGTGAAAAAATATAAATATGTGAAATTAATAATATAATGACATGTAATACCACTTAAATGGGTAATATTAGGTCTTCCTTATGGTCCTATAACATGATTTCCATATAAGTCAATTTCAACTATATGCATGTAGCCACTTAGTTTTAATGATACTGCTTATTCTGGAATATTCCACACACATTATAGATTGCTTTAAATTTCATACAACACTGGTTTGTTTGTTTGAATGAGAGTGAAATTCATGAAATTTAATTAAATTATAAGAATTCAAAATTTCATCACTTAAATTTATATGTTTGGATAAAGTTCTTGAAGATTTTATAATTTCCATTCTTTTAAAATCAGAGGAATTTGAGACCTAAATTCCTTATTTCAATTCTCTCAAATTATTCATAAAAATTTGAAATTCTTGGCATAATTAAATTTCTACATGAAAAACCCTAAACGCTAGAATTCACGAATGATGAAATTTAAAATGATGAAATTTAATTTTCATTGATTATGAATTTTAATAGGAATCAAAAATACTTCATCCAAACACACCATAAAGTATTCATTTGTTTTAATCTCTTTTTCTTGATAATTAATTTTGCTTAATATATTTTAATTAATTTCTTTTTGATATCTGTTGGAAACAGTGATTCACTGCATATGGTAATGAATCAAATCAATCAAGCTAAGAAAACAGGTGCATACATGGATTCATAGTTATTTAACGATCCACTCAGCTGTGATCTTTTCAGCGAATATATAATTATAAATTAATTTTAAAAATTAGAATAAATTAAAGAAAATTTATCACTGCTAGTACTAGAAACACTACAAGTTAATCTGTCTTATATCACATAGGAATTACGTGCTATGTTTCTTTTTAAAGGGAGAAGTGCTATATATTAATCATAAGAAACTCGGTTCGATCTATCTTCAACATGCATTCAATTATATATACATACCGAAAGATATGCATCATGCATGCAATTTGTACACAAAATAATGATAATATGCTGATTGTATAGTTGATTAATCATTATTTATGGCTTCACGTAACATATATAGCTAGAATTGTACTTAAATTGAATAATGAATTCTATGCATGGAATTTTTCAACACAATTATTTGTAGTACACACATCCATATATATTGTTTATTGAACCACTAATTTTCCTCTATACGTCACTGTTGTTCTATATAAGGTTTATTGAACTAAATTCAAACTCAAACGAATCACTTTAAACATGAATATATCTCAGATTCTTATTTCAAGATAGACGAAGACTTACTTGGCATAATCATAAGAACACATAAAACAGCAATTCAGGATGAGGTTTTGTTAGAACATTTGTCTAATATGATGGTGCCCGCAAGGAGATGCAACTCGTTATTCTGATATCAATCTTAATTAGGTATATCAAACGGATCTTGCATACTTCTAGACCATGCATCGCATACAAATTATTGTGGTTTCATAATAAGTTTGTGATGAAATTCTCTATAGCGCCTAGATTCTTTTGCTTATAAGCTCATGCTTACTGTGATCTAGATCATGTATATAAAAAATAAATCATATTGCAGAAATTAGTTAGTCAAGAACCATGTAAAACTTATATGGCACTTCAGGACACTTTTTGAACATTAATCTAGGTTCCAACTCTACGCTCTTTAAAACTTGATTTTTTTAAAATATATCACAATCCATATGAATGTTTCTTAAATATAACAACTCAAGAAGAAACATTAAAAAATTGGTTTGATTTGATGTGAAAATGGTGGAAAAAGGGTTCTATTTTTGTTGGCAGTCAGATGCAAGCGTACGTGCTCAAAATATTTCTTATATTTAGAGAGGAGTAATGTAAATGCAAGCCTATTTTCACTGCAGGCTATGCATTTCATCCTTAGTTCATATATCTATATATGAGTGCTTATAATAAAGATATTTTTGAAGTGGGGTAGGGAAAACTTTAATGTTTGTAGGTTAAAATTTCGTATACAATTCCTATTCTCGGTTTTCTTGACAATATATGTTTTTCTCGCAGTTCTGGTGCTTCTATTTCCAACAAAATGGAATTTGTTTTTTATATATTTCTAAGTTTTTTAGTTTTGCTTTACCTGCTTTCTATGCATGCAGGTATTGCCAGTTCATTGTAATGTTACTTTCATAAATGTTTAGACAACGAAATAAGAAACTCTTTTAAGCAAAGAGAGGGAAGGCCATTGATATCTCTACCAAAGATTCTGAGGTTTTGACGAAGGTGGTTGGTAAACTTCTCAGTGTGTTATCTACCACTATTGAACTTAATCCACACTTAATAACAGCAATCTATCCCTTTAAAACTATCCATAACTAACTAAACATAAGCTAGACGACCCATGTGGAAAGACACAGCTCCATAAACATAATACAAAATTTAAAAAGGAGAAGGCCACACCAGTACCTGGAAATGTACTTGGCACCTAACAAGTGGTTTTCATCATAAGAAACAAACACTACTAGAGAGATACCCATTTTTAGTTCTGATGTTTCTATCATGTCTCTTACACCAACCAGGCCACCATGCATGCATGTGCGCATACATTACTCAACAAGAACCATGGCTGCTAGCTATAATTTTTCTGATTGAGTTTTTTGAGTTTTATCATTGCAAGATAAAAATTGATGAACCCTGTATATATATGCGCAATTAGTTTTCAAAGAATTAACTTATAAGGAGGATATATATACACATACCTCTGATTCGTTGTCGAGTATTAGCTTGTTAACCAGATACTTCTTTATCAATCGTACTGTCATCCTTCCATCCCTAAATTTATTTCGAAAAGAGAAGAGCAATTAGGGAAACTTATATGTAAAAGGACTAGAACTACGTACTAAATGAAGGATATAGAGGAAATGCATGTTACTTGATTCTTAGGTAGCTTTTAGGTATCTGGGGCAAGAACGGTTCTTTTTCTCTGCATTTGAAAAAACAACGACCGGAGTTCTTGACATAATTAGCAAACAAGAAAATAAGAAGTAAACCTTAAAAATAAATAGAGGAAAAAAGAAACTAGGAAGAAGAAGCAATGGGACCGGGTTATGAATACTCACTGATTTCGTGAAGCTTGTAGCATAAACCAAATCCCAGACTGGGGCCGCCTCGGAGGATCAACAACTATGAAATCTAAACTCGGGCCAGCACCACCAACACCGCCATGATGAAGATGATGAGGTTGATGATGATGATGATATTGAAGTTGGAATGGGCGTGCAAAACAGGAGGCGGAGGAGGATGGTCCCAGTTGTATAAAAGAAGACGAAGAAGAGGTCGAAGTAGTAGAAGCACTAGCCCCTATATTATTATTGTTAATATGATGATGAGGGACTAATGGCCTAAATCCCCAGCTCAACTCTTGGTGCTGTTGTTGATGATGGGGAAAACTTGACGGCGAAGAACTACTCGTTCCCATTCCCATTCCCATTCCGGGGTGTTGTAAGTATAAATTAAACGTGGAACTCATCAAATTAGTGGGGAAATTAGGGACACGGATTTCATGTTGATGATGATGATCAGGAACATGGAACATGGGAGTAGTAAAAAAAGACCTGCTGCTGCTGCTGGATTGTGGTTGGAACTGAAACTGTCGTGATGGCGACGATATATTCGTAGTTAAAAGATCAAGCTCAATCAATCCCGACGCCGATGATGAACCCCTCAAAAAGCTTCTTCTTTCCGGAGCTGTCTGGCCGCCTAGACCCAACTGTAGCCATCTCTCGTCTCTTTGCTCTCCTTCATCTACATGAGCTTTAGAACTCGACCCCGTTTCGGCTTCGGCTTCGTTGTTTAGACTGTTGGTTCTTGATTCATCTTCGGCCATTGGACCATCAACCACTACTAGATCAGAAGACGCTAATAAGTAAGATTGATCAGTAATAGTATTATTGTTGTTGTTACAATAACTATACTGATCATAACCACCTTCCACTACTTGACTCATAAGAAGACCGCCAAAGCTCTCGTCGAAGTCCGGTGCCGTATTATTATTGGAATAATTGGCACCGCATCCACCATAACCACCGTAGAGATGAAGATGTTGTTGCTCTTGTTGTCTCGAAAAGTTTTGATGATGGTGTGCAGAAGGAACCATGGTCATTTCGGACTGTAGTACTTCTTCGTTGTCGTCGTCTCAACTACTTGATGATCCATGGATCAAAGATAAAAGGACTAGTTCTTGGAAAATATGTGATGAAGTGTAGGGATCTGCTAATACTGATGCCATATGAATCCAGAGGAAAGGGCAAGAAAGAGTACTAGAGAGACACCCATTAACGTCACGGAGAAGATTTTCACCTGTTTCATCGTCCACAAGGAGAAGAATAGACCTTGCAAATCTCACCTTCCATTAATTCTATTTGTTTGGAAGCTTGTGAGAGATGAATGAAATAGTTGCAGACGCCAGAGAGAGAGAGAGAGAGAGAGAGAGAGAGAGAGAGAGAGAGAGAGAAGGGATGGTGGTCAGTCAGTTATATAAATATTATATCCATTTGGATATTTATATAGTTCTTCAATTCTCTATGTGTGCTGAAGGAGAGGTCCAACAGCGTTCTGTATTTTTTCTTTTTCTTTTATTTTCATTAACAAGAAATAAATGTTCCACCGTATATACGAGTTTTGTAATTTTAATTATATGAAAGCGCGATTTTCGTTTTTATCCAACATTTTTGACTTGATTACGATTCGTGTCACTGACATCTAATCAGACTTTCATTCAGCTCTCTTCTCGCGTCCTTTTCGTCTTCGCCGACCTTCCCCCTTTACCGATTTGAAGATTAGAAAATTTTAGGCGTCTTAGGGAGCTCTCTCTCTCCAGCGATATTCATTTTTTCAGCTCAAGATATGGATTTTTTGATTGGCATGTCTTAATTTTGGAAGGATTCGGGTTTCTGCTGCAAATTAAAGGTGACGATAATCATTGGATTTGCATGTTGGATTCTGGGTACAGATATTTATGAGCGACTTGCATCTTTGCGTTGTTGTGTCGATTGCTTAACTTCATGTTGCTTGCATATTGTGTTCAGATTCTAAGATTGGCATGTGTTTGAAATTGAGAATAGCCTTTTAACATTTGGTTGTCCGTCCGGGAGCCTTTGATTTCTAAGATTGGTCATTTAGTTTTGGTGTGGAGCTCATGAGTTAGGATTTGTGAATTTGATCAATGAGCATACTGGACTACTAGTTAGATTTGTTCTTAGTATATTATTACATACGATTCTTTGATTCTATTGTATTTCCTCACTTGAAGAGGAGTTTTGTTGTTTGTTATTGATTCATATGGTAATGCATATGAAACGCCTGAGAGTATTCAAACACAATTGTAGGTGAATCTACTATAAGAAGATTTGTTATGTGCTTTCGTTGTAGTACACGATCACAAGTGTAATTTCATTGGGAAAAGTTTTCAATTTGAGGGGATTTGTAGTTAGAGATGCTTTTAGCAATTATCTTCTGCAAACTCAGCGTTCTTTCTTCCCTTTCATTGTATACTTTCACCTATATTGTTGGTTTCAAATTTGTAAAGTTTGATGTAAATTTGCTCACGGAGACAGAAGTGAGCAGAGTGCTAAAGCTATGTGGAACTTACACAAAGGAATTGGGGGAATGAATATAAGTAGTCTATTGTCTCATCATTCCATGTGTGACAAATATTTACAAGTCTGTAATTTTATATTTCTATTTTTGCCGGCCTCCAATACAATGAAAGAACAACTTTTTTCATGTCATTATCCTTCGCATTCATCTTTGAATAGATATTATCCCATAATCCCACTTAAATTATCTTTAATTGTCTGTATAACTCCATCTCATACCGCGCGGTTGTTTGTCACACCCCCAAATTATGGGCTAGTATTATACTGAAATATGGTGTTATAATTTGTTATGTGAATAAAAAACCCAAATAATTTCAAAAGTTCAGATGTTTGAATAATACATTTATTGAAAAGTGAAAAATTCAATATTATAATACCAGAGTTTATGGAAATAATAGTCATTACATTTATTCAATTCAAATTGCAAGTAGAAAATAATTCGTTATTTAGTAAGCGATGCATCCCATTTTTCTTAAGCATTATACTCATCACCTGAAAACATAAAGGTGTAGCATCATGAGACACACCGACTCAGTAAGTACAACTTACAAGCGTATACTAAATTATCTCTAAGAAACATCAAACTGAAAAACTAATTCAAAAAGGTAGAATAATCAAAATCGGTTATATTCTCTCATGCTTATACTTGCGTCTTTATGATATATATATAGGTATATATAATACGTTCTTGCACAAATGCACATCTACTCACAAACACGTCAATACTTCCACAATGAATTCTTTTAGATTTACTGGTAATTACTCAAAAAAAATCATGTGTTTAGTCTCATAATCCCAACACACATGTAAAGCCACAACATACTAAGACCACCTGCCAAAGGATATGTATTCTCAATTTAACACAATTCATTCTTAAAAGTATAATAGTGCACTATCTGTAAGGACTAGGGCCCTTAGCTAACACCCACAATCACGAAACATTTTATTATCAATTCACTTAAGCACGAGTTAATTCGTACTTTACACCGACTTCACACCTCAATCATAACGATCACAAATAAGTTTTTAGTTAAGACTATGTATATATAAATCATTAAGTATATATTTATATCATAATCTTGTAATAAATATATACGTAATAGAATTCGTAAAGAAAGGATGTCAAACTAAAATGCATTTAGATAATTAACAATTTTGGTCCAAAAGTTTTATTCAGCAATAGTTCGCCTGAAATCCTTCATTTGTTCCGGATTATACTTGAAAGTAAATATAGCTATCAAATAAATAAACTTGAAATGAAAGTACAAGAAACAAAATTAGTTATCATCGGTCCAAAAGTTTCATTCGGCGGTAGTCCACCCATAAATCCTCCATTAGTCCCAAATCAAACATATGAAGTAAATAATGCGAGTAAGTAAATGAAATAAAAATACTCAAAGTAAAAATATAGAAGATAAAATTATTAATCTTTGGACTAAAAGTATCATTCGGCGGTAATCCACCCGAAATCCTCAATTTGATCTGTTTTATAATTAATATATATTATATCCAAATTTGGGAAGTGAGTACACCATCTCGAAGTGTTTTTTGAGAGAAATCCAACGGTAATAGTCATAAGGTCCTGTAGGGAGTTCTCAAGTCCAAAAACAAAGATGTTTAGCAACTATTCAGAAATTTGGTATTAAGCTCATTTGCATAGATTAATTAGTTACTAAATCTTAGCCAATGTTATTGAAACTTTCCATATTGATAGTTGAACTCCTAAGCTTTGTATTGATATAAAAAACACTGAATTTGGTTAAGAAATGAGTGAGATATGAATATTTTAATTTATGAACACTTTAAAAGTTTTCGAATAAGATTAAGAAAAAGATTAACAAAATTTGTTTTAGCCATAATTTCCTCATTACTTAACCTTTTTAAGTGATTCAAAAGCCAAAATTGAATAAATTTTTGTGTATAATCTAATAATGTAAAAATATTTGAGTAGTTAGAACTTTACCGGAAACGAAAAATATAAAGCTACACTAATGCTCATTATTTCCCTTTTATTCTTAGCTATGCACTTTGATGTAATCCTAAAGATAAAGAAGTATATGAATGTACTCATGTACTTACTCAAAAATTAAAGTAGGTGAATAAGGTGTTTGATTAACTCAATATAACTTTCTTGGAGCAAAGGAAGAGTTACTAAAATATGCTTAATATGAAAGTTTTTAGTATATGACTTTAGGTGTGTTGCATTGCAACTCTGGGAGAGTTTCAATCAGTAAAATCTTGATTGAAATGGAGTGTGATCAGATTAAACTCAAGGGGGTATAAATAGGCCTTGAGAGAAGACATGAAAAATAAATTCACAACCATTTTTATTGACTTTTGTAGACAAAGAGATAAGAAATAGTTAGCCTATAACTAGCTAGAGATGAATTTGACTTATTCACAACCATTTTTATTGAAATGTGCACTTGATGCTATAGACATGTACGTAGATATGTGTGAATGTGAATGTAGAATAAATAAGTGAAGAAAATGTGTGGTTTTACTAATAAAATGTAATATAGTGTAAAAATAAAAAACACATAAACTAATAATAATTAGCACCAAATTTGTATTGAATTGATATATAAGCATGACCTCTAAAAGTATTAATTTTAATCTTGAAACACAAAATTCGATTCGGAGAATAAATACGAACAAGGAGAATTTGGTCATTTTGCTAAAATTTCATTTCCGAAAATCGGCTATTTGGAATTAGTACTTTCTTGCCGTTTCTGGCTCGAGTAAAAATATTTTTATTATTTTTTACTAACCTACAACATGAAATATTTGACGAATCTAGCTTCGTTATCTCGAACCCAAGATCAGGGAATACCTGACTTGAACTTTAGTATCTATTGGACCATTTGTTTTATTCCGTTAATGTTTCTCTAAAACTCATTCTTATACATTGTCTTCGCCATACAATTTGTTATCGAATTTCTAAATTTTTTAAGAATAAATTAAATTATAATAATTTATAAATTTAACGAGTCATATAATAATCTAAATTATTATACTAATTCTTGGAGTATTACAATAAGAAAAGGAGAACATAATACACAGAAGAAGAGAAAATGATGTATATGTACGTTCAAATAATTATTTAATGGAAGTATGGAACTACTACTATTTGAGCAATGATATATATGGGGAATTCGAATGTCATATTTAGCTAGCTTGTTTGGCTTTTGTGTTTGATTTCCTCCATTCTTGTCATATTTAGCTAGAATGAGAGTGTATATAAGTTGATCATAATTTGTATTTAATAGTAATATTACTTGGTCTAGAATGAGTATGTATATCAGTATATATAATCAGTTGATCATAATTTGTATTTCTAGTAATAATTACATGTGTTAGTATTGCATCATTAGTTGTACAGTTGTACGATTAATATACTTATCCACTTAAGCAGGTTAGCGACACCTACCGGACCACCCACAAGACCACTAAGGAGGCTCCAACTTCACTCACCAGACCCACCCCATCCGAGCGCACACGCGCCCGCCAGGCGCACGCTCAAACGCGCGGACCACACACCAGCAACCACACCAGTCCCACATCGAAGAACACCAGCAGGCTCCAAACTCAACCACCTATATATGTAAGGTATTTATTACAGGTAAGATTACTAATTCACATGTTCACGACCAACTCACACGACCAAAATACTACTTACTCGCACGTTCGCTTGACTGTTATATCCAATACATCATCTGACTTAGGCATCGGAGCGTTGAAGGCGGGCCACCCCGTCTCGACCCCTGACCGCCTGCTTCGTTGTTGTATTCTTCTAACAGCCGCACCCGAACGCGCGCACCTGATCACCCGACAGAAGAGGAAGCATCCGACCGTTCGAAAGGAGTCCGCACGACCGAGAAGAGAGAGAGCGTCCGTCCATCCGAACAACCCCAGCGTTCGGACGTACCAGGAGGAGGAGGAAGTCTATTCGTGTTGCTTCTGCCCCATTACGCCTCCGCGCGTAATTCGGTAGAAACATCTGGCGCCGTCTGTGGGAAGCTTACAAATTGCAAACCTCGTATAAACACCACAAAAATCAAAGGTCCACATGCTCAACCCGGTGACTAACGGCAGCAACACGTCCGATGGGGAGACACCGCCAGACTCGCAGGGACGGAATGCACTGGCGGCCGACAGGAACGACGACGAGGGGCGCATCAGCAGCCTGGTCCAGGAGTTACGGGAGGCGGCGTTCGAGAGAGCAGAGGAGCGCCAAATCCGTCAGAGGTTGGAGGATCGACTGGACGCGCTCATTAGCCAGCAGATGGAACAGCACAAGGGGACCCAAGAGACCACTAGCGAGGAGCAACACCTGTTCGACGGGACCAACGCCCAGGCAGCCCGAGCGCCCTCACCCGTGGAAGAATCGGCGCCCCTGACGAACAATGCTCTGATCCTTCGGAGGATGGAGGAGCTGGCGGAGGAGGTCTCGCGCCTGCGCAAGGACAGGTTGGCCGGTCAGGGCGGGACGTTCGCCCCCCGGGTCAGCCCGTTCTCGGCGCATATACTGGAGAGGGGAAGGGACCCCCACGTGAAGATAACGAAGATCGCTCGCACGTGGACGCGTTTCGATCTACCACGGACGGAACCCGATACTCGGACCCAACCTTGTGTTTCCTATTCCAGGAAACGCTGGCGGAGGAAGCACGGAGCTGGTTTTACGAGATCCCGCAAGGGTCCATCCATTCATTCCTCGAACTGGCGGAGAGCTTTCAGAAGCGTTATTGGCTCCAGGGGAAATACAACACCGCGAGCATCCTCCTCAAGGTCCGCCAGGGGATGGACGAGAGCCTGTCGAGCTACATCAACCGATGGAGGACGCTCGCGAGCACGTGTAGGGACCTTGATAAACGAGTGGCCAAGGTAGCCTTGATGGACAACCTGCTCGCCACCCCATTCGTAGAGAAGCTTGTGAGGAAGGAGCATCTCGACTACGACGAGATCATGGACCTGGTCGTACAGAAGGCGTTAGTGGAGACGCGAGTGTACGGGTCCGCCTCCGAACCCAGTTCCAGCAGACCAGAAGCGACAAACGCCCAACCACGGCAGCTGGCGGGCGACGAAAGGCCAACCGGGGGCTTTAAGAGGAACCGGGACACGCACAGACAGAATTACCAGAGGCCTTTCTTCCGCGGTCATCAGGGCAATAGCTACAACCAGGCGCGGGGGCATGCGCAGCAGAGCGCCCGCTTTCCACCAGCACCGCGCTATCGACCGGCGGGACAGGAGGTCTTTACGGTCAATAGGCAACCGCTCGAGCAGCTTCTCCGCCTGCATCGACACCGAATACCGCCACCAAACAACATGACGAGAGCGGTGACTCCGACCGGCCAACTCCCGGACGTATGGTGCAAATTCCACAATGCCACCACCCACTATACCAACAGCTGCATCATACTGAAGAAGACCCTTGAAGACTTGAAGGACGAACGAACAACCTCTCCGAGGGCGGAAGGACGACAGCGCCAGACGGGCGCCAGGACCCGTGGGACCATCAATACGATATCTGGAGGCAAGCACAAGGAGAGAACATCATCGCCCGATCGCACGAGCAGGGAAGTGCTGACGATCGGGGCAGGAAGAGCGCCCAAGGTGGGGAGGAAGGAGGCGCCCACCATCAGCTTCACAGCAAGGGACGAGGAGGAGAATACGGAGGACAGCACCATGCCGTTCGTGATCGACGCGATCATCGACCAATTCCTTGTGAAGAGGGTGCTAGTAGACAGTGGGGCGTCCGTGAACGTGATCTACTTCGACGCGTACACGGCTCTCAGGCGGCCCGCCAGCAAAATGACGCAGGACCATGAAAGCATCGCCAACTTCACGGGCGAGACATCATACCCGATCGGGAGTGACAGTCTGCGGGTCGAGATTGGCGCACCCGACTCCCCACACAGCGAGATCCGGACGGACTTCATCGTCATGGAAACCCCCTCCCCCTGCAACGCCATTCTCGGGAGGCCAGGGATCTGCAAGCTAAAATTGATCATCGCAGGGCATCTGCTCTTGGGAAGATTCCCAACCGAGCGTGGGATCGGGCACGTTCGGGGATACAATCACGAGGAAACCACAGAACCTCGGGGAAGGCAGGAGGTCCTTGCCTTGGAGCCCACGGATCGAAGGGCACGATCCACGCACGAACGATGAGGGACCACGCCTTAACAGTAGACTACTGGGGGACTGGGGGGCAATCCAACGGAGGGACACCCCGCCCGTGGAACGTCCAACATTTGGGGAAGTACTTTCATCAGAATCTTATGTTTTACTTTTGTTGCCCTTTTCCGCTGGTTTATACTTGCTCGCCCGTTCGCCCTTACCCCGCCCATGTGCTCGGGGGACCGGGGATAGGTCGTTCGCGCAGATGGAACACTTGGCTAAAACCCATGGCCATTCAAAACAAAGGAATGGGCGCGCGTTCGCGTGAGTTATTCAAAAGATGCCAAAAAAATATAAAAAAATTCAGACAAGGCACAAACGGAAAAAAAAAGAAACTTCATTCATTCGCCCAATTACAAAACCCACTCTATTACAAAAGAAAAGAAGGAAACGAAAAACTACACTACCCCGCCCCAGTATCAACATCCAACTCTTCACCCTCCTCCGACGACGCTGCCACTTCAGCTTCCACCCGCTCGCCCGGATCCATCCACCTGATAACCGGCTCCACCCCCGCCCCAGCAGATCCACCAGGAGGCTCCACCACTCTCTCAAACGCAGGAACCTGGGCGCCCGACCGTTTCTCAACCTCAGACGCCAGGAACGCCTCCCGGGAGGCTGCTTCAGCACGCACACGCCTCAGCTCGACACGCAACTGCCCCACCTCGGCCAAGGCCCTATCCCGGTCAATCTTCGCCAAAGCTTCACAGGCAGCAGCTTCATCCGCCCGGATAGCCCCCTCATCCGCACAGGCGATGTACCGACGTGCCAGATCCTTAGCCTTGTCCTGACTGGCCACCAACCGCTCCATCACCTTCCGGTGCTCCAGCGCGTCGGCCCTGAGGCGTGCAAGTTCCGCAATCTCCCGCGAGCGGACGCGGAAGACCTGCTGCATCAAACGGGTGCACGAAACGAAGACCGCATCCAGCCCATCGGGAGCGGCATCCTCCAGCGGCTGCAGCAGGGACCCAAGAGAGGCAGAACCATCCTCCAGCATACGGCGCAGCCCATCCACAACATCACCGCCCGACCAAGGAGCGGGGCCGGGAGAGGATTCTTCAGGTCGGGGACGCTTCTGCGCCCGCTCCTCGCCTTTCCCTTGCTCGGGGGATTTTGGCGGACCCAAAGCCAGGAGCAAGGGCTTTGGAGAGCAAAAGTATCGTGGAGGACTTGAAGGTCGACTTAAAGACGGGGCAGCAACAAGCGCTCGACTTGAAGACGGAGGCGCGACGGGCGCACGACTTGGGGACGAAAGCGCAAGAACAACTTCCCGCCTGCCCCCGACATCATCTCGCTCGGACTGACGCCGTTCACACCCCACCTGATGCTGTTCGCGCTCCGCCCGGGCCTGGGCCTTGGATCCAGTCGCATCACCTGGTGGCGGGCGTGGAGCATCCACTTGCATCTCTTGGACGGGCGGGGCAGGGTCAGCGACACTTGCAACAGGGGTCTAAGGTGGGGTACTATCCACCGGGACGGATGGGCCACCACCATCATCCGCCACCTTGTGGACCTTCGCGGCAACATTCCGCATCCTGAACAGACGACGCTTGACCGCTTCATCCATATTGGTGGCCGTGGACTTCGATATTCTTCACTGCAAGCACATGCACGAAAGGTTAGCAAACCAATACAGTACTTCATGAATTTATCCTATCGGAAGCCCAGACGGTCTGGCGGCACGCTTGCGCCCATCGGGCACTCGCTCGTACCGAGCGTACGAAGGGACTGGGGGACTTCCGCCCGTATGGGGTGACCCAGCCCGTTCGCACAGAGGCAGATCTGGAGGAGCGCCAGGATATACCAGAAGAACGGGCGCGGGGGCAACACTTGGCAAAAGAAGGCAAGAAAGACACACCACCAGAAACACTAAAACCCACAAAAATCACCCAAAAACAGATCAAATCCCACCCACCTCAAGAACACGCCCCGGTCTTGAAAAAGCAAAAACCCAGAAACAACCAAACACCCAGAAACACACGAACCAAAAACAAGAAACAACAGAAATAGGACGAGAGCCTCACCAACCCGATACTTCACGGCAAACAGGAAGAACTCCGGCAAGAAAACGAAGAACAGCAGAAATCCAAAAGGAACAGTAGGCAGAGTTTCGGCAAAATACGAAAGTGATCAAGAAGACGAAGACCACCACCCCTATTTATACTAATCGCACGACGTCAGCCAGCAAACGCCAGCCGTCCATTCTCGCGTGTCCACCGTCGGATCACGCCACGTGGCACCGACCGGTTCACTTGCCCTCCTAAGTAACCGCGCCACCTCTTCGGCTTCCCGCCTTGAATTCAAACCTAGCACGGTCTCCAACAGCTCGACGCGTGGCACCCATTCACCACTCCCACGCGCCCACGCGCGCGACGTCTGCCCTTCAAGCAATCATGACGACAACAACATTTAATGCCCAGGGCAACGCCAGCATTAAAAACGACGGCTAGCATCTATTACGCAACGGTTCCCAAAGAAGGTCAAAAACAATGTCACCTCAACCGTCTCGTCGAAGCACCATCAAATCCAAGGCAAAGGCACACCGCCCGCACGGCCGGCGAAAACAGACCACTCGCGCACGTCCGAACAAGGTAAAAAACCACCGCGCGCGAAGGGCACCTCCCAACGCGCGCGCGCCGGTAAGAATCAGCAACACGGTTTAGGCGGCAACAGGCATGGCGCGCTAGACTTGATGGGTGACACGGGCGCAGGGTTCTCCCCGTGTGCGAAAAACATTACCAATTGACGCACCAACTCAGTCCTGGCAGGCTGCAGGCGCTGAGAGCGACGGGTGTGGGGTACGTCCTCTCCGTACGCAAAAACACAGGTTGCCTATTACGAAAAGGCAGGGGGCCCGTCCTCCCCTTGCAGACCCTGAAATCGATAGGCGACGAGTGTGGGGTACGTCCTCCCCGTTTGCACAAGCGCAGGCCGGAAAAGGTACCAGAGGCATGGGGTCCGTCCCCTCTCTAGACGTCCCAGAATTCGATAGGCGGCAACAGGCATGGGGTCCGTCCCCTCTCTTGCGCGCGCTAAGGGTAGCCCGGGCGTGGGGTTCTTCCCCTCCGTGCGCCAGCTCATTCCTAGCAGAGGCATGGGATACGTCCCCTTTCCTGACGAAAATCGGTAGCCCGCAACAGGCACGGGGTCCGCCCTCTCTTTGCGCGCGCTAAGCTCGATTCGCGACCACGGGCGTGGGGTTCTTCCCCTCCGTACGCCAACTAAGTCCTAGTAGGGATGTGAGGTCCGTCCCCCTCCCTATAGGCAACGGAAACGACGAGAGTGGGGGGTGCGCTCTTCCTCGACGATCGCACAAATACAAGCCGAATTAGCAGGGCTAAGCTCGATGGGCGGCACGGGCGTGGGGTTCTTCCCCTCCGTGGGCGTAACGTTAACGATCGATTCGCCGACTCGGGTCCCGACAGGGGTGTGGGGTACGTCCTCTCCTTCAACGGTCCGAGGCCGATGAGCGTAGACCGGGTGTGGGGTCCGTCCTCTCCGGGCGCGAAATCTTCCCGGGTTAGGCGGCAGAGGCCTCTGCGCGCGCTAAATCCGAAGGGCGGCACGAGTACGTGATCGTGGGCACCACAACACTTGTAGGTCGCGGTCCTGATCGCCCCGTTGACACTACAGCGTACACGATGGCATCCCCGTTGACGTGCGGCGTTCGCAGCATACCCCATCGCTGGAGTACGAACAGCACTTGCATACACTCGCACCTCATACCATACATTCACGCATCATACCATACATTCCCACTTGCATACCTATGTTTGTATATCTGTTACACTTATGTATGTTTGCAAGACCGACCCATCTGGGCGCGCGGCTCCAAAATAGCAAGTCTCGTTTTTTGGAGGCCGGGCCCATAGGTACACGAAAGCACGCACAGGCAACACCCCACGGGCGCGCGGGTCCAAACCAGCAAGATCAGTTTGGACGCCGGGCCCAGAATACATGTACAGGTACACGCTCGGATGCCCAAGTTCCCACTCCGTCATGCGAGCCCTTCCTTGACCGGAGAGTTGGGGGACTTGGGGGTAACAGGACCATACACCACTGCTCAATCGGATAAGTATTTTGTTTAATCGTACAGACCCTTTTTCAACTCCCCAGTCAAGAAAGTTCTCTTTGACTTGGGGACTTGGGGGATTTGTTAGTATTGCATCATTAGTTGTACGATTAATATACTTATCCACTTAAGCAGGTTAGCGACACCTACCGGACCACCCACAAGACCACCAAGGAGGCTCCAACTTCACTCACCAGACCCACTCCATCCGAGCGCACACGCGCCCGCCAGGCGTACGCTCAAACGCGCCGACCACACACCAGCAACCACACCAGTCCCACATCGAAGAACACCAGCAGGTTCCAAACTCAACCACCTATATATGTAAGGTATTTATTACAGGTAAGATTACTAATTTTCACATTCACGACCAACTCACACGACCAAAATACTACTTACTCGCACGTTCGCTTGACTGTTATATCCAATACATCATCTGACTTAGGCATCGGAGCGTTGAAGGCGGGCCACCCCGTCTCGACCCCTGACCGCCTGCTTCGTTGTTGTATTCTTCTAACAGCCGCACCCGAAAGCGCGCACCCGATCACCCGACAGAAGAGGAAGCATCCGACCGTTCGAAAGGAGTCTGCACGACCAAGAAGAGAGAGAGCGTCCGTCCATCCGAACAGCCCCAGCGTTCGGACGTACCAGCAGGAGGAGGAAGTCTATTCGTGTTGCTTCTGCCCCATTACGCCTCCGCGCGTAATTCGGTAGAAACAACATGCATGGAATGCAAATCCACATTGAGTTAGTGCAAAAATAATTAAGTTATAACCTCTCTCTCTCTCGCTTTCAGATATCTCTAAAAAATCCCTTTTGAAGACTAGCTGGGTTTATGTGCTAAAGCTAGTACTAAATAGGTAGCATAAATATGTAACTCTCTTGTGCTTATTAATTTTTAAAATATTTGATTTATTTGTGTAGTTTTCAGTAATTGATTATGTTTTCGTTTGTTTAGGTTATTTGAAAATAAATACAAAAAAGAGCAATAAAAGGAGAATTTTATTCAAATAAGGAATGATGATGTGGAAAGTCCATGTTAGGATGACTTAAACCTATGTTGATGAGGAGAGGCCCAAGATCACACCTTCCCTAGTTAGAGGCTGGTCGAAACCCTAAATATATTTCAATTTTGAACCCGGCCCCTTGTGATTTTGACAACTATTGGATGAGTTTTACCCACTACTATATCATTGATGATTTCTACTATATGTTTCTTTGGGTTGAAACTTTGATACATGTGGTAGTATCTGTTGTCTAGGATGTGTACATGACCATCATATCATTGCATATTCTCTAAAGATAAAACAGGCTCCTGTGTGAAGTAAAATCTAGGTGATGAAAGAGCACCCATCATAGTAGCTCTTAAAGTCTTGTTATTTCTCAGACACTCTATGGATCTTAATGACTTAGGTTAGGTAGATTTGGACTCATCATAGTACATTGTCTCCTAGTTTAAGATCACGTCAAGCCAGGTAATTAATCCGGATAACATGCCAAGTAAAAAAGTGTAATATGTATGAGACTTAATCATAGCTCATGCATGGGAAACATTCATCCATTTTTGTTTAAGTTAGGGTTAGGGTATATTGAGCATATTTAGAGTGGAGAGTTCCTAGCATTCATCTCTATTTATTTTTATCAATGTTTACTTTCTGAAATTTACGTTGTTCTGCGTTAGCTATAGATTGGCCGAATTATTTTATCAACCAAAACATCTCTGAATACCATAAAATTTTGTATGGTAGTCCATCACTGAGGATAGTTTATTTTGTTAAATTTTTTTAATGATTTGTTTAGTTCAGGTTAGGCTTGTAGTTTACTTTGTGTCTATTGATCGAGTATGTCAGATTTTTGGCTTTCGCATCTTTTGTATTTCTTGTGTTTTTGAGTCTTAGTTTCATCAATCATCTACGAGTAATGACCCTTATTTTCCATTAACTATATTGATGTAATTGACATAATAATAGGGTATCTTTGAGGGTGCTTTTGCGCTTATCAAATTTTGGCGTTGTGTTGTCGTGGATTGTTTTAATTCTAAGTCTTAGTAGTGTCTTTTGTTTTTTTTTGTTTTAGTTTTTTTTTTTAGTCTTACATTCTATACTGTGTGCAAGAGCTTATTGTATGCATACTCGTCACTCTGCAAGCTCTGAACTACTGTTACTTGATCCAGAGATTGAGAAATCAGTAAAATATAATCAGAAACTATAGAGACTACAGGTGAACACGAGTAACAGTGGTGGTCAGGATTCTGAGCCCGAGCTACATTATGAGTCTGAGCCAGAGGTTGAAAATCAGGAAGAACAACAAATTTCAACGCCACTGCCATCACCACCACTAATGAATGACCAATAACCAAAAAATCAAGGAATCCTTTATTTTGGGTACAAAGGTAGCAGATTCACCGATTGTTTTACCAGAAAATTTGGGATCCTATGAAATACCTCCATCTCTCATCTCAAACTTGCCACACTTCAGAAACACTCCTTTTAAGGATCCTCAAGACCATTTGAATCAGTTTACAATATTATGTAAAATATAGAAATCACAGAATGTGGAAGAAGATACTGTTAAGCTCCTTTTATTCTCATTCTTCTTAAAGGAACAAGCAAAGGCATGGTTCAATTCATTGCCTTCCCAATAAATGGATACATAGAAAAAGATGGCCGCTGCGTTCATGAAAGAGTTCTATTCTGCATCTCGCACAAAAATTTGAAGAAGTATATCAGTACTTTCAAGCAGAGAGATGAGGATGAATTACATGAAGCCCGAAATCAATTCAAGGGTTTACTTTGATAATGCCTTCACCACAAGTTTGATCTCAACACTCAGATAGAATTATTCTACGAAGGAATCGATTCGTTTAATAGGCAGAAACTTGATGCAGCTAGTTGGGGTAATTGGTGGAATTTGACTGGAGCCGAAGCTAAGGAAATTATGGAGAATCAAGCAGAAAATTCAAGGCAGTTTCAGTCAAGAGATAGATCTAGGGGTGTCAGTAGAAGACCCTTGAATGAAATTGCAATAGATAGAGACATAAAAAGGCAGTTGAGTTATAGTAGAAAAGAAACAAGCGAATGTGAACTTTGCTAGACGAAATAGGGATCGTCCACTTCTCGGCCACAGGAGCAACAATGTGCTAAATCCTCCATTAAACCCACCTGAATTCGAACCAAAACCACCTAGAGGGGATGGACAATAATACGGTCAAAGACAGTCACAACAGTAGTATCAAGCTCCCCTTCCACAACCTCAAGCATCCACATGTACTTCAAGCATAGAAGCATTGCTTCATCAAATGATATTGGACAACAAGAAAGTGTTGAAGGGGACTAATGCTGCTATAAGCACTCTCAATCAAGAAGTCAAGACCATGAGAGATCCATTAAGCTTCTTGAGCGCCAGATGAGCCATGTGTAACAACTCTTGACTCAACAAAACTTTAGAGCACTTCCTAGCAAGACTGAGCTTAATCCAAGGAATGCGTGTGATGTGCATGCTATGGAGTTAAGGAATGAGAAAGTCTTAGAGCCAATTCCAAAACCTAAAAAAGGATCACAAGCTTTGGAGGAACTAGTACTTGAGCATGTCATGTTTGACAACTCAGCAGGAAATTCATAGCAGCTTCAGTTCAACGGGCCGAACGAAATTCTCGACCCGTCGAAGAACCGTCTCAGACTTCACAGTAACATGCATTCGATTTCATCTCGACCCCGTCAAAAAATGATCCAGAACCGGACAGTAGCAATCTTCTGACCCGTCGAGAGAAATCTCGACTAGTCGAAAATTCTCCTGGAGTGACAACTTCAAGAAATGGGCAGGTATCCTCTAAACCTTCTTCTTCCACTGACATTCTTATTCCCTTTCCTAACAGGTTGAATAAGCAAGAGAATGAGGATAAGGCCAATGACATATTGAAGATCTTTAGAAAGGTTCGAGTGAACATTCCTCTCCTTGAAGCACTCAAGAGGAAGTATAGGCCAACGGAAATGGTAACTTTGAGTGAAAAAGTGTCTACTGTGCTACAAAGGAAGTTACCTCCCAAGATGGAGGATCCAGGTCATTTCACAATTCGATGCATTGTTGGAAATAATAGGTTTTCTAGTGTTTTATTGGATTTATGTGCTTCTATTAATGTGATGCCCTATTATTTTTATAACAAATTGAACCTGGCACAACAATTGCAACCTACATTGGTAACTATTAAATTGACTGACAGATCTAGTTGCTATAAAATGATGACAATGTGTTGCTCCCACAAAGAACTCAAACTGGATGGAAAGTTTGCATTGACTACCACAAACTAAATGAACCACATGTAAGGATCACTTTCCCTTACCCTTTATTGATTAAATTTTGGAGCGTCTTGCAGGTCATGCTTTCTATTGCTTCTTGGATGGTGATTTTGGCTACAACTAGATTTCCATCCATCGAGATGATCAAGAGAAGACCAACTTCACTTGTCCGTTAGGCACCTTTGTCTATAGATGGATGCCTTTTGGCTTGTGCAATGCTGCAGCGACGTTTCAGAGATGCATGATGAGCATATTTTCAGACATGGTTGAAAAAATCATTGACGTATTCATGGATGACTTTTTCAATTTTGGTGATTCTTTTGACATGTGTCTACAATATTTATCCATGGTTTTGAAACGTTGTATTGAGACTAACCTTGTTTGGAATTGGGAAAAAATGTCACTTTATGGTTGAGCAAGGTATTGTTTTGAGACATGTAGTATCAACTCGAGGGATTGAGATTGATAAAGCTAAGGTTGATATTGTGTGTACTTTACCCCCTCCTTCAATTGTGAAGGAGGTGAGATCTTTTCTTAGAAATGTAGGATATTATCGCAGGTTTATCAATGATTTTTCTAAGATATCCATACCCTTGTTTGCATTGCTCCTGAAAGATGTAGCTTTCAACTTCACGGATGGTACTTGAAGGCATTCAACAAGCTCACCCGATTGAAATTTAGCTTTTGAATTGATGTGTGATGTTTCTAATTATGCAGTTGGTGCTGTTTTGAGCCAACTTCCAGCTAAGTTGCCCCATGTCATTTATTATGCTTCCAAGACTTGAATGATGCACAAATGAATTATTCAACTACTGAAAATGAACTCTTAGTTGTGGTCTTTGATTTGAAAAAGTTTAGGTCTTACTTGTTAGGAACTAAAGTTATTATTTTATGTGACCATGCTGCTATGAGATATTTGATGACTAAACAAGATGCAAAGCCCAAGTTGATTCACTAGATGCTACTATTTCAGGAAGGCACCGAGAATGTGGTGGCAGATTACCTGAGTTGGATCACTCATGGATCCAACGCAGAGGAGGACATATTGCCTCTGCGTGACAGCTTCCCGGATGAGCAACTCTTTGCTCTCAACATTTTCTGAGCCTTGGTACGCAGATATTGTCAACTATCTTTTGTCAGGAAGAATACCAAGTAACTACAATCGAGCTCAGAAGGACAAGTTGGTAAAGACAGGAAAGTACTACATCTAGGATAAGCCTCATCTATAGAAACATTATCTTGATCTGTTGATAAGAATGTGCGTTCCTGAAATTGAGTTTCAATTTATTCTATCCTTTTGTCACTCCCATGTAGGTGGATGCCACTTTCCTGAAAAAAAAACTGCGTTGAAGGTAATTAAGAGTGTTTTTTTTTCAACATTGTTTAAGGATGCACGTGAGTTCCATAAGTCATGTAACAAGTGTCAACTCATAGGTAACTTACACCCAATTTTAGTTGTTGAGAACTTTGATGTGTGGTGTATTAATTTTATGTGTCATTTTCCTAGATCCCAACAAGATGTCTATATTATGCTTGCATTTGATTATGTTTCAAAGTAGGTGAAGGCAATGACCACTCGAACTAATGATGCTGCTGTTGTTTTGAAATCACTATTTGTTAGATTTGGTACTTCCAGGTACATCATCAGTGATGGAGGTTTCCACTTTTGTAACAAGTCTTTTGCATCTCTTCTCAAGAAATACAATGTTCATCATAGGGTGGCAACACCTTATCATCCTAAGATGAGCGGGTAAGTAGAAGTCTCCAATAGAGAAATCAAGCAAATTTTGGAGAAGACTGTTGGACCAACCCGGAAATATTAGTGCCAATGCTTAGATGAGGCGTTATGGGTGTATAGAATAGCATATAAGACACTGATTGGGAAGTCATCTTATCATATGGTCTATGGAAAAGGATGTTATCTTCCGGTGGAGTATGAACACAAGACATACTGGGCTATTAAATAGTTTAACTTTGATATTGATGTTGTAGGTGTTCATAGGAAGTTACAGTTGAATGAGCTTAATGAGATTCGAAACAATGCATATGAGTCTAGTCGAATCTACGAGGAGAAAACTAAGACTTTTCATGATAAGATGATTAAAAGTAAGTCTTTTGTTGTTGAACAAAAGGTTTTACTATTCAACTCGCATATACGGTTGCTTCCAGGTAAGCTTCGATCTCGGTGGAGTGGACCTTTTATTGTACTCAATGTGTGTGTCATGGTGCAGTTGAAATTCAAAATGCAAGGAATGACACCATATTCAAAGTGAATGGCTATAGACTCAAGCCTTTCTATGAGCCAGTGGTTGGAGATGAGGAGGAATTGTCCCTGCAAGATCCTTCTCCCGTGGAGTGAATTTGAAGAATTGTCGTCTGGCTGAAGACATTAAACTTAGCGTTGCTTAAGATGCAACTCATGTTGATGGAGAAGTTTGGAAACCAAATTTGCATTCTTAACCCATCTCTTTTTCATTTTTCTCCGTGTAAGTATGTTCTGTGATATTTTATGTGTTCCATTCCATGCTTGTTTGATGTATTGCATGCTTTAGTTTTGTTTTATATTAAGGACAATGCAAATTTCAAGTGTGGGGTAGAGTTTATATCATATCCTTAGCGTCTATGTCTAAAATTTTCATTTTTGAGTCAAGCTTTCATATTTTAGAGTCTTTCCCGTAGCCTATCTTTGACTTGATGAACCATATTTTAGACTTGTCGAATTTGTTTTAGGTTTTTTCTGATTTCGGTAACGGAGTCTCGACCCGTCAATTTTTGAGTCAGTTTTGGGCAGTAGCATGCATACGTCCGGTTGTGAAAGTTGCTCGACCCGTCGCAGGGTAAATGTGTCACACCCCCAAATCCGGGGTCAATATTATATTGAAATACGGTTTCAGGATTTGTGATGTGAATAAGAAACCAAACAAATTTTAAACATGAATATGTCTGAATGATAATTTTATTGAAAAGTGAAAACGTTAATATTACAATATCGAAGTTTTTGAAAATAATAGTCATTACATTTATTCAATTTAAAATGCAAGTAGAAAATAATAATTTTATTTAGTGTTCAATGGATCTCATCCCTAAGCATCCTACTCATCACTTGAAAAGAGAAAAGTGTAGCATCATGAGTCACATTGACCTAGTAAGTATAGTTTACAAACATATATTTGATTATCTCTAAGAAACATCAAACCGAACAATCAAATCAAAAAGGTGAAACAATCAAAACCGGTTATGTTCTTTCATACTTATACTTGCGTCTTTATAATATATATACAAATAGGTACATAATATATGTACTTACACAAATTCACATCTACACACAAACACGCCAATACTTCCGAAGTGAATTCTTTTGGATTAACTAATAATTACTCGAAAATCATGTGTTTAGTATCACAGTACCAACACACATGTAAAGCCATAGCATACTAAGACCACCTGCCAAAGCATGTATACTCCCGGTTTGACACAATTCATTCCTAAGAGTATAATAGTGCACTATCTATAAGGGACTAAGGCCTTTGGCTAACTCCCACAATAACAAAACTATTTACCAGCAATTCACTTAAGCAGGGGTCATTAGTACTTTACACCCGACTTCACACCTCAACCATAACGACCACAAACAAGTCTTTAGTTAAGACTATGTATATATAGATCATAGAGTATATACTTATATCATAACCTTGTAATAAATATATACGTAATAGAATTCGTAAAGAAAGGATGATCAAACTTAACGCATTTAGATAGTTTACAATTTTGGTCCAAAAGTTTCATTCGGCGGTAGTCTGCCCGAAATCCTCCATTTGTCCCAGATTATACTTGAAAGTAAATAGAGCGATTACATAAATAAACTTGAAATGAAAGTAGAAGAAATGTAATTAGTTATCATTGATCCAAAAGTTTCATTCGGCGGTAGTCCGTCCGAAATCCTTCAAGTCCCAAATCAAACGTAAGAAGTAAATAATGCGAGTAAGTAAATGAACTCAAAGTAAAAATACATAAGACAAAATTTATTAATCGTTAGATCAAAAGTATCATTCGGCGGTAATTCGCTCGAAATCCTCCATTTGACCCGTTATATAATTAATCCAGATTATGTTCAAATTAAAGAAGTGAGTACACCATCTCGAAGTATTTTTTGAGAGGAATCTAATGCTAATAGTCATAAAGTCTGGTAGGGAGTTCTCAAGTTTAGAAACAAAGATGTTTAGCAACTATCCATAAATGATTACGCTTGGTATTAAGCTCATTTGTACGGATTAATTAGTCACTAAGTGTTAAACAATGCCTTTAAAACTTTTCTAATTGATAGTTCAACTCCTAAGCTTCGTTTGGATATAAAGAATACTGAATTTGGTTAAGAAGAGTGAGATATGAATATTTCAGGTTAAGAGCATCTCAAGAGTTTTTGAACATGATTAAGGAAAAGATTAGCAAAAGTTGTTTTAACCATAACTTTCTCATTACTTAACCTTTTTAAGTGATTCAAAAGCCAAAGTTGAATCACTTTTTGTGTAGAAACTAATTATATAAAAATATTTGAAGAAATAAAAATTTACCAAAAACGAAAATATTAAATTTACACTAAAGCTCATTATTTCTTTTTTATTCTTAGCTATGCACTTTGATGTAATCTTAAAGATAAAGAAGTATAGGAATGCACTAATGTTTAGACATTGTTGAGATTCATTTAACCTGTGGGCTTTTGAGCCTATATGTGATATACATATTTTCTTTGTTGTGTGTATTACTTTCCACAGATTAAGTTAATGGACTTTAGAGATTACTGAAATTTGCTCTTGTGCTTTTCAAACCTTATAGTCATTACATGTCTTGATTGAGGAAGTGATAAAGGTACTTATGATCTATCACCTACCATATGAAGCCTGTGTCCCATATTTTGTGTACACAAGATGTGCACTCCTTAGTTAACCACTTTGAGCCTACATGTTTAAATTTTTTGTCATCACCCGTATAATCCTAACCTCGAACCTTAGAACAGTTATATCTTTGCTTTTGTTCTAGGACTTAGGAGAGCTATACATGAGATAGTGCATGAAGACCAAGGTGACAGCTTATGAATGTGATGCAAATGAATAAGTGTGGGGTATCAAGCTAGTTGTGTTGTATAGAAAAAAAAAGCCGAACGAAAAGAAAAAGAAAGAAAAAATCGGCAAGAAAAGAAAAGAAAAAAAATATTATTTTATGATGTCTAGCTTGATACCCCAGGTTAACTGTTGATGAAAAGAATGATGTGAAGACCCAGAAAATGAAATCTGGCCACAATGGTGACACATATGAAGAGAATTCTATGGTGAAGATGTTCAATGGTTGAAAAGTTCGGTAATAGTCTTTTTATGATGGTGCTATACTAGGTTTTAGAACTTGTTTTTGAATTCCATATCCTTTTTGTTCTATGAATCCATGATTCTAGCCCCATTACAACTTTTGAAAGACCTTTTAATCCTCAAGATATATAGGCAACTTTTGATCTATGGAGATAAGTCACAAGAGTTGAGCATATGGTTCTGTCCATTTAACAAGTATCGAGTTGAGTGAAAACGTAAGATATATTTTGAGTGAAACACTTATGAGAGCATGTCCATATGAGGTTGAATCTTGATTTTTTTATTTCATGCTAAGCTTTACATTCACCATGATTACGTCTTCGTCCTACATATTACATGTGAGTCATGCATTGACATTAACCTTCGAAATTATGTGGATTGAATTAAAATATCATGTAACTTGGTGTTGCAATGTTAGGAAGATTGTTGAGGAAATGTGTTAAGGGCATTAGTGTGTTTGTAGTTGTTGTAATTGTTGAGTCTTTTTCGAGTCTTAGTTTAGTGTTTTGCTTGAGGACTAACAAAAGCTAAGTGCAAGATATTTTGATAGTTGCATAAATATGTAACTCTCTGTGCTTATTAATTCCTAAAATACTTGGTTTATTTGTTTAGTTTTTAGTAATTAATTATGTTTTTTTTTATTAGGTTATTTGGAGAAAAATACAAAAATTAACAATAAAAGGAGAATTCTATTCAAATAAGAAATGATGATGTGGAAAGAAAGAACAAAAGGTTGTTGTTGATTTTTAGGGAGAGAAACTTAAAAAGAGAAGAAGAGCCGCAAGAAGGAGTTCTAGCCATCCCAGTTCGACCGGTCAAGGAAGTTGCTTAACCCGTCGAAAGTGCCCATCCGAGAATTCTAAGGTTTTTGGTTTATTCTTCCTTCTCCATCATGTTTTTCTATTGTATTCTTTTGACTATGAATAGCTAAACTTCCCTAGTTAATGGCTGATCGAAACCCTAAATATATTTCGATTTTGAATCCCTTGTGATTTTGACAACTATTGGATGAGGTTTACTCACTATTATATCATTGATTATTTCTACTATATGTTTCTTTGGGTCGACACTTTGATGCATGTGGTAATATCTATTATCTAGAATGGGTACATGATCATCATATCATGACATATTCTTTAGAGATAAAACGAGCTCATGTGTGAAGTAAAACCTAGGTGATGAAAGAGCACCCATCATAGTAGCTCTTGAAGTCTTATTGTTTCTCAGACACTCTATGGATCTTAATGACTTAGATTAGGTAGATTTGGACCCATCATAGTACATTGTCTTCTAGTTTAAGATCATGTTAAGTCAGGTAATCAATCTAGATAATATGCCAAGTAAGAGAGTGTAATATATATATATGATTGTACATATACCTAGCTTATCACCCCACTTAGTGCGTACTTAATGGCTCAATTATAGTTATAATTATATCTCACCGCTAACGTAACAGCAACCACCGGCAAGATAGCTCCAACTTTGATGACCGGCCCGACCCCCATATCGATAAGGATAACGCCCACTCATTGAGCAAAGAATCGGTCAGAGAGCACCTCAGCAAAAGGGTATGCACACTGATCCCACATCGAAGAAATGGTAAGAACCCAAGTCCCAGCCACCTATATATATACTGGTCAGCTCAACATTAATGGTATGCATTCAATACTCAATCTCGCCATTACTCTATAAAACTCACATCTCGTTTCTGACTTAGGCATCAGAGGGTTGAAGGCGGGTCACTCCGGTCTCCCCTTAACCGTTGTTGATCTTAGCAGCGGGAGCGATCTGGATTAGAGTAACTACGGAGCGATATTGAAAACGAAACGACCAACAACGACAAGTACTCACAAATTGATAAAGTGACAACGAGATCAAAGGAATATCCACCGACATCGATATAGTTGTTATTGTTTCCATTACATCTAATCTTCTTGTTCAGTATCCGATGTCCATATCGGTGTCGGGTACGAACAATGACTTAACATGGCTCATGCATGGGAAACATTCATCCATTGTTGTTGAAGTTATGGTTGGGGTAGATCGAGCATATTTAGGGTGGAGAGAAGTTCCTAGGATTCATCTATATCTATTTTCATCAATATTTACTTTCTAAAATTTACGTCTTTCTGCGTTAGCTGTAGATTGGCTAAATTATTTCGGCAACCAAAATATCTTCGAATACCCTTAAATTTTGTATGGTAATCCGTCACTAAGTGTAGTTTATTTTTTAAATTTTCGTAACAATTGGTTTAGTTTAGGTTATGTTCGTAGTTTACTTTGCGTCCAGTGGTCAAATCTGCCAGATTTCTAGTTTTCGCGTGTTTTGTGTTTCTTGTGTTCTTGAGTCTTAGTTTTACTAATCCTCAACGGATAATGACCCTTATTTTCAATTAACTACATTAATATAATTTATATAATAATAGAGTATCTTTAAGAGTATATTTGCCCTTATCATTACTATAAAATACTACATATTAATGTACTTACATGTATTGTGTTGAATAATAGAATTTGGTTTTCCATCACAATCCATGTATTATGTTGGAGAAAAGAGCAAGGTCTTGCTTTTGATTCGGTAAGAATATATTTGTCTATCTTCTTATGGAGAATAATTTCTTCAATTAGTTCATGACATGCAGGAAACTCATATCCAGATTGTTCAGTATATGTGTCATGAAGACAATTAAGTAACAATTGTCTTAAGGCTAAACTATAGCTCTTGAGATACTTGGTTTATTTTAAAGCTTAAAGCAAATTAAGTAAGCGACCTGAAATGCCTGCTTGCCTGAGATTGGGGGGGGGGGGGGGGGGGGGGGGGGGCAGGGCATAATACATTACCTCTGTGTCTGAGTGTCTGTATAAGCTAGCTTAAGATAATATGAGCAGAGAGCACATTGGACCGACTTAATTGTGGAGTTAATTAAGAGGTACTTATAAACAAATGAAATAGGGACTCGGGCATGCATGACGGTGTTTCCCCACAAACCGCGAGAATTGAAACACCTCGACGTGGCCAGGCTTTGATTTGTAGTAGTAGGAATATTGTGTTCATATGTCGGTTCCAAAAACCATGTGCCTCCCACCCTCCCTGCAAATATATCGTACGGCCACTCATTCGTCGAGTTCAATATAACCCTTTTTTCTATCCATCTCGATCAGCTACGCTGGTAGTGGTGTTTTCTTCATCAATGAGACACTGATGAAACACTCCTTTACTTATTTAATTTCGTTTCTTTTAACTTCTATCTGGAATCTGGATGCTTTGGTTTGATAAGTTAAATCCCTCACTAAGAAGGAGAAGCCACGCACATTTATTTGGGAATAGGTTGGCCTGTTGGCGGCAGCAGTGATGCGCGCCTCTTTTGTCTTGCTGAAAAGCTGACCATATTCTTTCCAACCCATCCAACATGGTCTCTCTCTCCTTCTCTCTCCCTCTCACTCTCCTTTATTCAAATCGTTGAGGCAAAGGGATCGGACTTTCCAACACGGGTCAACGAAGTCTCTGAAAACTAGTACTGAAAAGAAAAACATGGCATGCAATGGAGGAGCACGCAATTCAAATTGAATTGATCGAGTCGAGAGCGCCTTGTGCATTGTTATACTTTCTTTCTGGACGGCTGATGATCATGTCATATTACTATATCATATTACTATATGTACACACACACATATATATAAATCACTAGGTTGGATGGGACTATTCTACGTGCTATTCTACCAGTCCATAATCATGGACCAGAACCGAACATAGGTCATACATATTGATCATGGCCAGAAAAGTATAACTGGATCGTTGGTCCTGCCGTGTACTTTTGGCAATTGTTGTATAAAAGCAAGGACAGAGAAGATTTTATATCGAAGGACTATATATTTTTATTTAAATAAGTTTATTCATAGTTTAAGAGTTAGTTTGTATAAACTTGGGGTCAAGTTTCAAATTTTAAAAATTTACATTAAATATTAAGTCACAAATAATACTTTCTTCAAAATTTAAGAGGAGATTTAACCAATCGTCGTAGTCGGTGGTGGAGCTACGTTGGAGCCAACAGGGGCCATGACTCTCCCCCGAAAAACTGTTATCTTCTATTTGTCTGCATAGTTTGGTGACTAAAACAGGTTTGTCACAGTGGAAAAGACTTATATTTGAGTCCAACTAATCATAGGTTCTAACCTTTACAACCTCTCTTCATTATACTTTTTCATTTTTTTCCTTTGATCATTTCTTTCTCCCAAATTTTGGGTCCCCTCAAAGTTCTGGCTGGTTCCGTCACTGGTCGTAGTCCGTATATAACTGTGTCATTGTATAAAAAGAATTGATGGAACTATATATACGTGAATACGTCCACCATATAGCATGGTTATTAATTACATACTATAATCCTAACCCTAATGTATATGTACCTAGAATCGAACCGAATTGAATGACTCACGTGTTATATCATGTCTAGGGTTTTCTACTTGCTCGATCAAGAAAAACAAAACAATATAAAAAAAACAACAAGCTTTGTGTTCTCTCTCCTCCGCTCCTCAGGCACTGATTACTTGCAATTTCGCGTCGATGGTTCTTTCTTTCTTTTTCTAGTTGTGGATGGGTACATGATGCAGCGTTGTAACTTTATTCTTGTATACAAAGTTGTTGCATGCCACATAGAGATCAAAATGGAGTAGTGTCTCATGCGCTTGTATTGTAGAGATGGAGACTATATCATATTAAAATACGTATGAGAGAGAGAGATGGGCATGCTTGTTGGCTACCTTTTGTGACAGACTAGCTAGTGCATGGGCATGGAAATATGGAGTGACTTCAGCTTGGAATAAAAGCATGAAGTGATCGAAAGCAAAGGCCATCGATGGTGATATCTTTCTACTCAAAATTGAAAATTCATCCGCAAGAGTTGCTACTAGTGCTCTGTCCTACGTCTCGCTGACTACTACAGTACTACGTACGTACTCTCTCCTTGTTACATATAACTATATATATTGTGTTAGTATTGTATCAGTAGTTATACAATTAAAATACTTATCCACTTAAGTAGATTAGCAACACCTACCACACCACATGCAAGACCACAAAGGAGGCTCCAACTTCACTCACCAGACCGGCCCCATCCGAGCGCACACGCGCCCGCCAGGCGCACGCTCGAACGTACGGATCACACACCAGCAAGTATACCAGTCTCACATCGAAGAACACCACCAGGCTCCAAACTCAACCACCTTTATATATCAGGTATTTATTATAGGTAAGATCCCATCCCATCGAGAGCCAGCTGACTCACTCGATTCATACCACACCACTTGCACGTTCGCTTGACTGTTATATCCAATACATCTTCTGACTTAGGCATCGGAGCGTTGAAGGCGGGCCACCCCGTCTTGACCCCTGACCGCCTGTTTCGTTGTTGTATTCTTCTAACAGCTGCACCCGAACGCCCGAGAGCAGGAGGAAGCGCCCGACAGGAGGAGCCCGCACGCACGTAGCAAGAGGAGAGAGCGCCCGCCCATCCGAGCAGCCCCACAGTTGGGACGCACCAGGAGGAGGAGGAAGCTTATTCGTGTTGCTTCTGCCCCTTTACGCCCTCACGCGTAATTCGGTAGAAACCTCTGGCGCCGTCTGTGGGAAACTTACAAATTGCAAACCTCGTATAAACACCACTAAAATCAAAGGTCCACATGCTCAACCCGGTGACTAACGGCAGCAACACACCCGATGGGGAGACGCCGCCAGACTCGCAGGGGCGGAATGCACTGACGGCCGGCAGGAACGGCGACGAGGGACGCATCAATGGCCTGGTACAGGAGTTACGAGAAGCGGCGCTCGAGAGAGCATAGGAGCGCCAAATCCGCCAGAGGTTGGAGGAACGACTGGAAGCGCTCATTAGCCAGCAGATGGAGCAGCACGAAGAGACCCAGGAGACCAGCGACGAGGAGCAGCATCCGTTCGCCATAACCAACGCCCAGGCGGCCCGAGCGCCCTCGCCTGTGGAGGAGTCGACACCCCCGACGAACAACGCTGTGATCCTGCAAAGGATGGAGGAGCTGGCGGAGGAAGTCTCACGCTTGCGCAAGGACAAGCTGGCCGGTCAGGGCGGGACGTTCGCCCCCCGGGTCAGTCCGTTCTCGGCGCGCATACTGAAGAAGGGAAGGGACCCCCACGCCAAGATAACGAAAATCGCTCGGTTCGACGGGAGCGGGATCCACGCGCGCACGTGGACGAGTTTCGGTCCACCACGGACGGAACCCGGTACTCGGACCCAACTTTATGTTTTCTATTTCAGGAAACGCTGGCGGAAGAAGCGCGGAGCTAGTTCTACGAGATCCCGCCAGGATCCATCCACTCATTCCTCGAGCTGGCGGAGAGTTTCCAGAAGCGCTACAGGCTCCAGGGGAAGTACAACACCACGGGCATCCTCCTCAAGGTCTGCCAGGGGATGGACGAGAGCCTTTCGAGCTACATCAACCGATGGAGGACGCTCGCCAGCACGTGCATAGATCTTGACAAGCGAGTGGCCAAGGTCGCCCTGATGGATAATTTGCTCGCCACTCCATTCGTAGAAAAACTTGTGAGGAAGGAGCATCTCGACTACGACGAGATCATGGACCTAATTGTGCAGAAGGTACTGGTGGAGACGCGATTGTACGGGTCCGGCTCCGAACCCAGCTCCAGCAGACCAGAAACAACGAACGCCCAACCACGACAGCTGACGGACGACGGAAGACCAACCGGGGGCTTCAAGAGGAACAGGGACACAAACAGGCAGAATTACCGGAGGCCCTTCTTCCGCGACCATCAGGGCAACATCTACGACCAGGCGCGGGGGCAAGCACAACAGGATGCCCGCTTCCCACCAGCACCGCGCTACCGGCCGGCGGTGCAGGAGGTCTTCACGATCACCTGACGACCACCGAACAACATGACGAAAGTGGGGGTACCAGCCGGCCAACTCCCGGACGTATGGTGCGAATTCCACAACGCCGCCACCCACCATACCAACAGCTGCATCATGCTGAAGAAGGCCCTCGAAGACATGAAGGACGAACGGACAATCACTCCCAGGGCAAAAGGACAACAGCGCCAGACGGACGCCAGGACCCGGGGGACTATCAACACGATATCCGGGGGCAAGCGCAAGGAGAGAACATCATCGCCCGATCGCTCGAGCAGGGACGTGCTGGCGAACAGGGCAGGGAGAGCGCCCAAGGCAGGAAGGAAGGAGGCGCCCATCATCAGCTTCACGGCAAGGGACGAGGAGGAGAACCCAAAAGACAGCACCCTACCGTTCCTGATCAACGCGATCATCGACCAATTCCTTGTGAAGAGGGTGCTCGTAGACAGCGGGGCGTCCGTGAGTATAATCTACCTCGACGCATACACGGCGCTCGGACGACCCGCCAGCAAAATGACACAGGACCATGAGTGCATCGCCAGCTTCACGGGCGAGACCTCGTATCCCATCGGGAGCGACAGCCTGCGGGTTGAGATTGGCGCACCCGATTCCCCGCACAGCGAGATCCGGACGGACTTCGTCATCATGGACACCCCCTCCCCCTACAACGCCATACTTGGGAGGCCAGGGATCTGCAAACTAAAATTGATCATCGCAGGGCACCTGTTCTTGGGAAGATTCCCAACCGAGCGTGGGATCGGGCACGTTCGGGGATACAATCACGAAGAAACCACAGAGCCTCGGGGCAAGCAGGAGGTTCTCACCTTGGAACCCACGGACCGGAGGGCGCGATCCACGCACGGACACCGAGGGACCCCAACTCGAGTAATCTGTTGAACGGGCGAGGAAGCGGACCGCCCGATCGCGTAGACCGACACATTCAAAACCCAACCAATCCAACCGGAGGACTGAGAAACAATCCAGCGGGGGACCCCCCGCCCATGGAACGTTCAACATTCGGGGAAGTACTTTTGTTATTACGTGGGGTAATGTTACTTTTGTTGTGCTCTTTCCATTGGTCTATATTTGCACGCCCGTTCGTCCTTGACCCGCCCGCCCAAACACTCGGGGGACTGGGGATAGGCTACTCGCAAAAATATAACACTTGGTTAAAACCCATAGCCATTCAAAGCAGGGGAATGGACGCACGTTGGCAAAAAAAAAAATGGCACACGAACGGAAAGAAAAGAAATTTCATTCATTTGCCCAAATTACAAAACCTACTCTATTACACAGAAAAGGAAAAGCTACACTACTCCGCCCCCGTGTCCACCTCCAGCTCTTCACCCTCATCGGATGACGCCGCCACCTCAGCTTCCACCTGCTCGCCCGGATCCACCCGCAGGACCACCGGATCCAGCTCCGTTTCAGCAGGTTCCCTGGAAGGCCCCATCACTCTCTCGTACGCAGGAACCTCGGCGCCCGCCAGCCTCTCAACCTCAGACTGCAAGAACGCCTCCCGGGCGGCTGCTTCAGCACGCACGCGCCGTACCACGCCACGCAGACACTCCACCTCGGCCACGGCCTTATCCCTGTCAATCCTCGCCAAGGCTTCACAGGCAGCAGCTTCTTCCGCCCGGGTATTCGCCTCGTCTGCACGAGCGACGTACCGGCGCGCCAGGTCATTGGCATTGTCTCGACTGACCACCAGCCGATCCACCACCTTCCGGTGCTCCAGCGCATCAGCCCTGAGGCGTGCAAGTTCCGCAATCTCCCGCGAGCGATAGCGGAAGACCTGCTGCATCAGGCGGGTACACGAGCCAAAGACCGCATCCAGCCCATCAAAAGGGACATCCTCCACCGGCGGCAGCAGGGACGCAAGCACGGCAGCATCATCCGCCAGCGAACGGCGCAGCCCATCCACAACATCATCGCCCGACCCTGGGGCGGGGCCGGGAGAGGAGTCTTCCACCCGCGCCCGCTTCCGCGCCCGTTCCCCGCCTTTTCCTTGCGGGGGAGACTTTGGCGCACCCAAGGGCAGAGACATGGGATTTGGAGAGCAAGAGTATCTTTGAGGACTTGAAAGCCGACTTGGAACAATCGCCCGACTTGGAGATGGAAGCACGACGATCGCGCAACTCGACGACGAAAGCGCAAGAACAACTTCCCGCCTATCCACAACATCATCCCGCACCACCAGCTGTTGCTCACGTTCCACCTGGACCTGCGCCTCGACTCCAGCAGCGTCACTTGGCGGCAGAGGGGGAGCATCCGCTTGTAGCACTTGAACGGGCAGAGAAGGGGCACCCACGTCACCAACGGGCGGCGCTCGTCGGATCTCATCCACCACACCAGAAGGGCCACCACCATTACCCGCCACCCCGTGAACCTTCGCCCCAGCACTCCGCATCCTGAGCAAACGACGCTTGATCGCTTCATCCATATTCCCTAAACACCATCAGGTTAGTACACGTACCACTCGGGCTCCCCGAAAGAGGGCTAACGCCTGAATTCCCTTTTGGCCGTGCCCCGAGTGAAGAGCTGCGCCGTACGGGATGGGGTTCTTCCTCTACGTACACGCACGCATTAGCAAGCCAGATTAGGCGGCAGAGGCATGGGGTACGCCCCCTCTCTGAGCGCGCGCTGAGATCGATGGGCGGCACGGGCATGGGGTCCGCCCCCTCCGTGAGCGCACCGTTACATGATCGAAGAGCAAGCCGGCTGTCATGACAGAGGCATGGGGCCAACTCCTCTCTGGGCGTGCTAAGTCGATGGGCGGCACGGGCGTGGGGTGTTTCCCCTCCGTGTGAGCGCAACGTTAACATTCGACCCCGACTCGGAGCGCCAAGGGCGTGCGGTCCGACCCCTCCTTGCGCGTTCCAGGATTGATGAGCGCGGGCGCCTCCCCGGTTGCAAAAGTAAGCCGACTGTCATAACGGAGGCATGGGGTTCGCCCCCTCTCTGAGGGTGCTAAGTCGAAGAACGGCACGGGCATGCGGTCCGTCCCCTCCATAACGCGTTACTTATAGGTCGCAGTCTTGATCCCTCCGTTGACGCTATACCGTACGGAACGGCATCCCCGTTGATGTACGCGGTGCACCGCGCCATCCCAATGCCGGTGTTACGAAAAACATTTGCATACACACACATCATACCATACATTCATGCATCATACCATACATTCATACATCATAACCTGCATACTTATATACCTGCACATCTGTTGTACTTGTATATATTTGCAAGACCGATCCCATCTGGGCGCACGGCTCCAGAATAGCAAGTCGTTCTGGAGGCCGGGCCCATAGGTACACCAACGCACGAACAGGCAACACCCCACGGGCGCGCGGGTCCAAACTAGTAAGATCAGTTTGGACGCCGGGCCCAGAATACAGGAGCAGGTACACGAATGAGCGAACAGGTACACGCTCGGACGCCAAGGTCCCACTCCATCATGCGAGCCCTTCCTTGCCTGGAGAGTTGGGGGACTTGGGGGTCACAGGATCATGACCACTGCTCAACCGGATAAGTATTTTGGTTAATCGTACGGACCCTTTTTCAACTCCCCAGTTAAGAAAGTTCTCTTTGACTCGGGGACTTGGGGGACTTGTTAGTATTGTATCAGTAGTTGTACGATTAACATACTTATCCACTTAAGCAGATTAGCAACACCTACCACACCACATGCAAGACCACCAAGGAGGCTCCAACTTCACTCACCAGACCGGCCCCATCCGAGCGCACACGCGCCCGCTAGGCGCACGCTCGAACGTACGAATCACACACCAGCAAGTATACCAGTCACACATCGAAGAACACCACCAGGCTCCAAACTCAACCACCTTTATATATCAGGTATTTATTACAGGTAAGATCCCATCCCATCGAGAGCCAGCTGACTCACTCGATTCATACCACACCACTCGCACGTTCGCTTGACTGTTATATCCAATACATCTTCTGACTTAGGCATCGGAGCGTTGAAGGCGGGCCACCCCGTCTTGACCCCTGACCGCCTGTTTCGTTGTTGTATTCTTCTAACAGCTGCACCCGAACGCCCGAGAGCAGGAGGAAGCGCCCGACAGGAGGAGCCCGCACGCACGTAGCAAGAGGAGAGAGCGCCCGCCCATCCGAGCAACCCCACCGTTCGGACGCACCAGGAGGAGAAGGAAGCTTATTCGTGTTGCTTCTGCCCCTTTACGCCCCCGCGCGTAATTTGGTAGAAACATATTGTTCGATTCAAATGCAAGTAGCTGGAAAATCAAAATACCTACAAACAAGTACGATTGTTTTCTGCTAATTATCTTGATGATGTAGAGTGCAATTTCAATTCTGATCTCTAAGGTACCCCAGTTAATTTTGATCTTGCAGAACTGAATGGTACTATACCTATACCTGTTAGCAGCCACAGCACAATCAGTGAATCAGGTTTATCCAATTGGGCTGGACCGGTGGTCTCTGTTAATTAGTCTAATTATGAAAGGACTCCGTTCTAGTTTAATTAATAAATTAAGATTAAACTCTAACGAGTAATTATAATTTAAAAATTCTACAAAAATTTTGACATAACTTCTCTTGAAACTGAGACTACCAAAAATTTACAAGAAATACACTTCAGAGACTAAATCTCACAAACCAACCGTAGATCACTAATGTTCATCCGGATTTCTCAATATAAGTCATGAACAAAACCAAAACTCAACTCAGGAATTTACACTACAGAAAAAAAAACACTTAGACGACGAAGTTATTTCATCCTGTCGCCACGGGTGATCGTGAAGAAGCCATCTACGGTGACCCAGGTAACACACCTTCTCTGCGTGCCAACTAGAGTTCACGTCATCCAAACATATAGGACATCTATAGTATTCTTTCTTCGTGCACGCTGCCAACATCTCATACGCTAAAAAATCGTTAATCGTCCACATTACAGTTGCCCTCATCATGAACATCGTGTCAGTGAATTTGTCGTAAGTTGGGACTCCATTTTTCCATAACAATTTTAGCTCGTCGATTAAAGGTCTGAGGTAGACTTCTAAGCACTTCCCTGGAGATTTAGGACCTGGAATTAGCAGAGTAAGAAAATTAAAATCCTTGTTCATGCACATCCACGGAGGCAGGTTGTACGGCATCAAAATAACTGGCGAAGTGCTGACGGTGGAGCTATTACTACCCCAAGGATTGAATCCGTATGTAGAAATTTCGAGTCTAACATTTCGAACCTCTACTGCAAAGTCTCCAACTTCGCTGTCGAAATATTTGAACACTTCCCCATCCGCGGCGTGTCTCAGCACATCGTCATTTATTCACTTTTTTGCGTATCATCGCATCGCCTCTGTTGTGTATAAAGACATGTACAAACACTGCAATTTCGGAATCAATGAAAAATGTCGAAGAACCTTCAAAAGACTTTGCTTTTCCAAACTCCTCATATTCCCGTCATCTACATATCTGCACTAGCCACATACGGAACAATATGTGTATACTCTTTATAAGACAACACACAATCATTTGGGTAGGCGTGAATCATCTTGTACTTTACGCCGAGGCTGCTCAAGATTTTTCTAACCTTATAATGGGATTTCGGAAGATTATGATCATCAGGAAGCAACTTACATATTTGTTCCTGAATTTCGTCAAAAGCACTCTGTGACATTTTGTTCTTCACTTTTATCTACATTTTCTTCATCACATATTGCAACACATTCTCTTGACATCTAGGGTACACCGGGGTCTGTGGTTCAAGTAGCATCATGTTGTACTTATCCATCTCAATAGTGTCAATGGCCAAGCGAGCAGCGGGGAATGTGTCATCATGCCCATGAGTGGTATCATAATCTCTCTCTTGGTGTTGATGTCCACCATGACTAAATTCTGGAAATGCATCATGGACCAAATTCGCAGTAGGGTTCCAAGCAGGGGGGCCGACACCACTACCGCTGGATGAGGCACCATGGTAACTGTACCTTGAGCTGAAGTCTACTGCTTCACCATGCTCGCTCCACGTATTGTAACTCCACAACATACCATTTTCATTCAGGTGTTGCATCATAACATTAACCTCTACATACTGATAATTAAGACATTTTTTGCACGGACACCTGAAACGTTTCTTTCCCTGACCATGTTTTATCGCAAAATTCACAAATTCTCTGATTCTGACCATATACCGGGCATCCCTTCTATTCCTCAACTTTATCCGACTCTTGTCATACTTCTACGAAATTCAACAATTATCATATTAGTCAACTATGATATATACATATTTTTCAAGTAATTATTAAACTATTATATATACATATTTTCAACTACCTTATTAACGTATAATTAATCAAAATATTTATTAATTACCTTTATTAATTAACAGTGAATATACTATACATCAATTACTTTAATCTAACATGCATGTACATTTTAATTAAATATTAATCAAATTTTTAAACATCCATGCATACTAGTTAATTAACTAATATATATATCGATCAATTACGTAGCTTACTTATAAATATTAGACATACTAACAATACAATCAATCAAACGTACAATTAATTATATATATAAACATTAAGGTTGTCAAAAATTAACTACGTACGTACCTAGCCTTCACCGATATGAAAAATAGCTGGTTGGAGTCGGAGATCGTGCTGGTTGTATGTGAGAGGAGAGAGAGTTAGATGATCGAGAGAGAACTAGTTACTTTTTTTAATTGATGATGAGAGAGTGATTGAAAGAGAATGAGAATGAGAATGAGATGGCCCGAGCGAAGGGGAAAAGAATCTGGTACAATATATAATTGTGTTTACTTATACGACGGAACAACTTTTCCTCATCTAAGTAACTACTTAGACGACGAAGCGTCGGTGTGTCGTCTAAATAGTCACTTAGACGACAAAATATGTGTCATGTTCGTCGTCTAAGTATGATTTAGACGATGGAAGAATGTTTAAGACGTCGCAACTTATTTTCGTTGTCTAAAATCCACTTAGACGACGAAACCTTTAAGGTTTCGTCGTCTAAGTTGCTTTTTCTCGTAGTGTTACAAGCATTTTAGAAGGTATTGGTTCTGAATACAAAGGAAAGTAATTCAACGATAACAAGAGAAGTTAATTCAGGTATTTACATAAACACTTTATTTACACGTGCCCTATAGAAATAACATTATACGACTAGTATTCAAAGCGACTTATATTTACATAAGCTACAAATGACAGACACTGACAGTAAGCTAAAACATACTGCTGAAGGGATGACTGGTAGACTCAAAGACTTCGACGATACCAAGCACTTCCAGGATATACACTATAGCCTGGGTGACGTAAGCCGAAAAGCCGAGAAAAGGACATTTAAAATATGAAACGTTAGCATAAGTGGACAAAAATAACATAATCAGCATAATTCAATAAAACTGATCTATCATGCCTTTTCGCTGAATTCTATAAAATAATGCGAGTTCAAATCTAACAAACTGAAATGTAATCGAAGTGGTCATTCAGGGCGTTTGTCCTAACTTGAAATGCTTGTAAAAATGAAAAGTAAGGTGATGAGATCATTTAGGGCGTTTGTCCTAACCCGAGACATTCTGGGTCGAACAAGGTGTTTGTCCTAACCCGGTCTGATCGGATATCTGGTGATCAGCCGAATAACTAGGACATCGATGCAACTAAATAAACCATTACAAATTTAACCTCCAAATAAATTCTTTAAAAACATACCATAAAGCGTAATGCATGCATAAAATCATGAACTCGCTATCGACTGTGAAACTAACGGTTTACTCATAAGTCTGCGACTACTGCTGGAGTCCAGCAGAATTCCCTTCGCTGCTAGGGTCGCGACCACGGTGTCTTGTCCATACGGATCATATAATATTAGAACACGTAAAACTATGGAAATATGTTCTAAAAATAACCCCGAAAGTCCCGTTGAAGAACTTCACAAATTGCATCGCCGGAGCTCCATTGTAGACGGCGGCACGTGGCCCTCATGCGCCTCCGGTGAACCATCTCCAATGGGGGTGTTCGACCCCTCATTAGAAAGCACTATACGAGACCTACCACTTTCATAACTGGACCGAAGTCTAACTCACTGGCATTTGGCCGAAAATAGAATAAACAGGCCGGAAAACCACTTTCTAGCGGCCGCCACCAACGGTGACAAATGACCCCTTAAAACTTTCCTCTCCTCGATCCCAAACTAATCTCTAGACCTATGCACTCCAACTCACCTTCATGTGGCCGGAATCGCTCTCGAAAATCACGGCCCAAAATCGACCGGAAAACTTCGAGGCAACGAAACTCCACCGTGGAACTTCTTTGGACCACATGGCCTACCCAGTTTGACTCAAGAGTGGGAGACCTTCAGAAGCCCCCCACCCTCGACCTCCAAAATTCGTCGGAGCACCGCCCCTGATGACGACGATTTTCACGGGTTAAATCTGATTCGGGTGACACAAAAACCTGCATAATTCCCAAAATTAATCACACCAATCTAAAAAGGGAGCCACAGGCTTCAAAACCCCTATCTTTTCAATGACGGAGGTACGTGGATGTAAAATGGCGGTTCGATTAGGGAACGGTGCGGGTCGGTGGGGAGGAGAAAACGGATTAAGCCGGTGCAATTTTCTAATTCAAAAATTCCCCTATTTATACCACAAAAATCATATCAGATCAACAGCCCAAAATCAAACTTATTGAGATCAAACGGTATTAGTCGACTAAAAGTTATTTCATTTTTATTTATTTATCGCGCCAACTTGCGATAAACATAAAAACTAGGTCGCTTATACAAAAAAATTCCTGAAAAATTCTTACGAGTCCAAAATTAAATACACAAATAAAATAAAACTAAATTCTCGTCTAGTGAAAAACTCGTTAACAAACTCGATAATGCGACTAATTTGCGATAACACTTAATATTTTCGATAAGCGCATAACTCGATTCAAGTTGTCACAACTTGTGAGCTCAATCTAAAAAATTCTTAACCAAATTCATTGCTACAGACCGATAATCTGATGAAAGAGATATCCAATAGCGAACTGGGAATGGAATGTGTTAGTATTGCACCAATTAGCTGTATGATTAACATATTTATCCAATTAAGCAGATTAGCAACACCTACTCGACCACATGCAAGAGCACCAAGGAGGCTCCAACTTCACTCACCGGACCCACCCCTTCCGAGCGCGCATGCGCCCAGAGGAGGCGCTCCCGAACAAGCGGATCACACACCAGCAGAGTGCAGGTTGTCCCACATCGAAGAACACCACCAGGCTCCAAACTCAACCACCTATATAGGTAAGTCATTTATTACAGGTAAGACACACGAATTCACGGACTCATTCATATCCCATCGAGAGCCAGCTGACTCACTCGATTCATATCATTCTATTCGCACGTTCGCTTGACTGTTATATCTAATACATCATCTGACTTAGGCATCGGAGCGTTGAAGGCGGGCCACCCCGTCTCGACCCCTGACCGTCTATTCATTGTTGTGTTCTTCTAACAGCCGCACGCGAACGCACCCGCCCGATCACCCGAAGGAAGAGGAAGCGCACGACAGGAAGGAGAAGCCCGCACGCACGAAGAGAAGGAGAAGCGCCCGCCCATCCGAACAGTCCCAACGTTCGGACGTACGGGAAGGAAGGAAGCACATCACTGTTGCTTCTGCCCCATTGCGCCCTCGCGCGTAATTCGGTAGAAACATCTGGCGCCGTCTGTGGGAAACTTAAAAATTGCAAACCTCGTATAAACACCACAAAAACCAAAGGTCCACATGCTCAACCCGGTGACTAACGATAGCAGCACGCCCGATGGGGAGACACCGCCGGACTCGCAGGGGCGGAACGTACTGGCGACTGGCGGAGAGGACAGCGAGGGACGCATTGGCAGCTTGATCCAGGAGCTGCGGGAGGCGGCACTCCAGAGAGCAGAGGAGCGCCAAATCCGCCAGAGGTTGGAGAATCAGACGGAGCGACGAGGGGAGGCTTGGGAGATCAACAACGAGCAACACCCGTTCGGCGGGCCCGATGCCCGAACGGACCGAGCACCCTCACCTGGGGAGGAGTCAATGCCCCCAACGGGCGATGCCCTGATCCTTCGGAGGATGGAAGAGTTGGCGGAGGAAGTCTCGCGCCTGCGCAAGGATAAGTTGGCCGGTCAGGGTGGGACGTTCGCCCCCCGAGTCAGCCCGTTCTCGGCACACATCCTGGAGCGGGGAAGGGATCCCCATGCGAAGATAACGAAGATCGCTCGGTTCGATGGGAGCGGGGATCCACGGGCGCACGTGGACAAGTTCCGGTCCACCACGGACGGGACTCGATATTCGGACCCATCCTTGTGTTTCCTGTTCCAGGAAACGCTGGCGGAGGAGGCACGGAGTTGGTTCTACGAAATCCCGCCAGGATCCATCCACTCATTCCTCGAGCTGGCGGAGAGCTTTCAGAAGCGGTATCGGCTACAGGGCAAGTACAACACCACGGGCATCCTCCTGAAGGTCCGCCAGGGGACGGACGAGAGCCTGTCAAGCTACATCAACCGATGGAGGACGCTCGCAAGCACATGCAGGGACCTTGACAAGCGAGTGGCCAAGGTAGCCCTGATGGACAATCTATTCGCCACTCCATTCGTAGAAAAACTTGTGAGGAAGGAGCATCTCGACTACGACGAGATCATGGATCTGATTGTGCAGAAGGCGTTGGTGGAGACGCGAGTGTACGGGTCAGGCTCCGAGCCCAGTTCCAGCAGACCAGGGGCGACGGGCGTCCAGCCGCTGCAGCTGGCAGACGAGGAGAGGCCAACCGGGGGCTTCAAGCGGAACCGGGATGCGCACAGACAAAATTTCCAGCGTCCTTTCCTCCGCGGTCAGCAGAGCAACAACTACAACCAGGCGCGGGGACAGGCGCAGCAAGGTTCCATTTTCCGCCAGCACCACGCTATCGACCGGCGGGGTAGGTCTTCACGATCGATCGGCAACCACTTGAGCAGCTTCTCCGCCTGCATCGACACTGAATACCGCCGCCGAACAACATGACGAGAGCAATGACTCCAACCGGCCAACTCCCGGACGTATGGTGTGAATTCCACAACGCCGCCACCCACCATACCAACAACTGCATCATGCTTAAGAAGGCCCTTGAAGACATGAAGGATGAGCGACCAATCCCTCCCAGGGTGGAGGGACAGCAGCGCCAGATGGGCACCAGCACCCGTGGGACTATCAGCACGATATCCGGGGGCAAGCGCAAGGAGGGAACATCATCGCCTGATCGCTCGAGCAGGGAGGTGCTGACGATCGGGGCAAGACGAGTACCCAAGGCAGTAAGGAAGGAAACGCCCACCATCAGCTTCATGACGGGCGACGAGGAGAAGGGCCCAAGGAACAGCACCCTGCCATTCGTGATCGACGCGATCGTCGACCAATTCCTTGTGAGGAGGGTGCTAGTGGACAACGGGGAGTCCGTCAACGTAATCTACTTCGACGCGTACATGGCGCTCGGACGACCCGCCAGCAAGATGACGCAGGACCACGAGTGCATCGCCAGCTTCACGGGCGAAACATCGTATCCGATCGGGAGTGACAGCCTCCAGGTCGAAATTGGCGCACCCGACTCTCCGCACGCAGAGATCCAAACGGACTTCATCATCATGGACACCCCCTCCCCCTACAATGCCATACTCGGGAGGCCAGGGATCTGCAGGCTGAAGTTGATCATCGCAGGACATCTGCTCTTGGGAAAATTCCCAACCGACCGTGGAATCGGGCACGTTCGAGGATACAACCACGAGGAAACCGCAGAGCCCCGAGGCAGGCAGGAGGTTCTCGCCTTGGAACCCACGGATCGAGGGGCGCGATCCAGGCACGGGCGATGAGGACCATGCGTTAGCAACCGTACTTGGGGGACTTGGAGGCAAACCCACGGATGCGGGGATGCCCGTCCATGGAAGAAGGCAACACTTGGGGAAGTACTCTCCTGTGGTTCTCTATTGGTTTGTGTTTATGCGCCCGCTTCATCCTTACTCCGCCCGCCCATTAGGGGACTGGGGAAAGGCTGTCCGCGTAAATACAACACTTGGTTAAAACCCATAACGGGGAGTAGGCGCACGTTCGCGCGAGTTATTCAAAAAGATGCCAAAAAAAAAATGCGAGGCACACAAACGGAAAGAAAAGCAGTTTTATTCATACGATCGGTTACAAACCTACACTACAAAAAGGAGAACACTATTCTACTCCGCCCCGGTATCAACATCCAGCTCTTCACCCTCCGACGACTCCACCTCCACCGTCTCCACCCGCCCGACTGGGTCCATCAGCGTAATCACCGGCTCCAGCTTCACCTTGGGAGGCTCCCCACCTAGCCCAACCGCCCTCTCGTACGCGGACACCTGACCGCCCATCCACTCCTCGGCATCAGACGCATCGCACGCCTCCTGGGCGGCTGCTCCAGCACGAACGCGCTTCAGCTCTGCACGCAACCGCTCCACCTCGGCCAGGGCTCTGTCCCGATCGATCTTGGCCAGAGCTTCGCGGGCAACAGCTTCATCCGCCCGGAACTCCGCTGCCTCCACGCGCTTGACATACCGGGACGCCAGACCATGGGCCTTGTCCTTGCTGGCCACCATCAACTCCATCACCCTCTGGTGGTCACGCACCTCGACCCTGAGGCGTGCAAGTTCCGCAGCCTCCCGCGAGCGGACAAGGAAGACCTGCTGCAGCATCCGGTCGCACCCGGCAAACACCGCATCCAGCCCTTCGGGCGCGACATCCTCCCGCGACTCCAACAGAGACCCTAGAGTAGCAGCACCACACGCCAGCATGCGGCGTAGCCCGTCCACGGCATCTCGGCCCGACCCAGGGGCAGGATCGGCGAAGGATTCTTCCACCCGGGGACGCTTGTGCGCCCGCTCCTCACCTCCCTTCTGTCTGGGAGACCCTGGCGGCCCCTGGGGCAGAGATATGGGATTTGGAGAGCAAGCACGCTCACTCCCGGAGCATTGTGGAGGACTTGAAGGTGGACTCGACAACGGTCGCACAACGAGCGCACGATCGGAGGACTGCAGCGCAAGCACAACTTCTCGCTTGCCGTCTACATCTCCACGCCCGACCTGCTGCCGCTCACACTCCGCCCGGGTCTGGGCCTTGGGCACAATCACATCACCTGGTGGCGGACGCGGAGCATCCGGTCGTACCTCTTGGGCGGACGCAGAGGCGGAAGCAACCACACCGGAGACAGAGGTCTTGGGCTCAACACTACCCAACGGAATGAACGAACCACCACCATCTTCCGCCACCCCATGGACCCTCCCTATAGCACCCCGCATCTTGATCAGGCGGCGTTTGAGCGAAGCGTCCATGTCGATCGCCTTGAACTTTGATTCTGCACTGCAAGCACACGCACGCAAGGTTAGAAAGACAAACAATGCTTCAGATATTATCCTATCTCTATTATTTTGCGCCAAACAACAACCCGGCCGTTTGGCACTTGCTCGCACCGGGCACACTGGGGGACTTCCGCCCGTGCGGAGGAGCGCCAGGGCACTTCGGTTGGGCGGACGAAGAGGCAACACTTCAGAAACACCAGGGAAGGTGAATGAGTACATACCACCAGAAACATCAAAACCCACCACAAATTCACCCAAAAACATATCAAAACCCACCCCACCTCAAGAACACGCCATGTTCTTGAGAGGCAATAACCCAGAAAACGCCCAAACAATCCAGAAACACACAAAAACCAAAGAGGGGGAAACAAAGAGAACCAGGAACGAGGGCTTCACCAGATCGAGTTTGTAGGGCGGAGTATGCACGTCAAGCACGTATTCCCACAACAGAGCACACAAACACAGCAAAGCTCAAGGAGGCAGACCGCATGGCAGTTTCAGCAGAAATTTTGTAAGTTATAAAAGCAATGAAGCAGATGAAGACCACACCCCTATTTATACTGATCGCACGACGTCAGCTGACGAACGCAAGCCGTTCGTTTTTTCGCGTGTCTACCGTCGGATCACGCCACGTAGTGCGGAGCGGTTCACTTGCCCTCCCAGGTAACCGTGCCACCCCATCATCTTCCCGCCTTAAATTCAACCCTAACACGGTCTCCAACGGCTCGACACGTGTCACCCATGCCACACTCCCACACGCGCGACGCCTGCCCTCCTGGCAGTCTTGACGACATCGACGGTTCAAGACCTGACCCACACCAGCATTAAAGACGACGGCCGCACAAATTCCTAGAGAAACCTGGGAGAATGTCTCCTCAACAACATCCCATCAGAGCACCACCAAATTCAGGGCAAGACACTCCGCACGCACGCCCAACGAACAGACCGCCCGCCCACGTCCAAACAAGGCAAGCACCACTACGGGTCAACGGGCGCCCATTGGTAAAAATTGGCAGCATGATTTACGCGGCAACTGGCATGGCGCGCTAAAATCGATGGGCACACACGAACGGGGGGATCCCCCGTCGTGCGCGCAGCGATTAGACGACCAACCGGCACCGTTTTTTCAGTCCTGGCAGGTTGCAGGCACTGAAAACGAAAGCCACGTCCCCTCCGTACGCACAAAAAACACAGGTCGCCTATTACGAAAGGCAAGGGATTCGTCCTCCCCTTGCAGACCCTAAGACCGACAGGCGTTGGGTACGGGGTACGTCCTCCCCGTTCGCACAAACACAGGCTGGCTTAAGAAACCAGAGGCATGGGGTACATCCCTATCTGGATATTCCAAGTTCGATAGGCGGCAACAGGCATGGGGTCCGTCCCCTCTCTTACGCGCGCCAAGGTTGCCACAGGCGTGAGGTTCTTCCCCTCCGTGCGCCGCCTCATCCCAACCAGAGGCATGGGGTACATCCCTCTCTGGATATTCCAAGTTCGATGGGCGGCAACAGGCATGGGGTCCGTCCCCTCTCTTGCGCGCGCCAAGGTTGCCACGGGCGTGGGGTTCTTCCCCTCCGTGCGCCGCCTCATCCCAACCAGAGGCATGGGGTACATCCCTCTCTGGATATTCCAAAGTTCGATGGGCGGCAACAGGCATGGGGTCCGTCCCCTCTCTTGCGCGCGCCAAGGATACCACAGGCGTGGGGTTTTTCCCCTCCGTGCGTTAGATCCTTCCTAGCAGAGGCATGGGATACGTCCCCTCTCCTGACGAAAATCGGTAGCCCGCAACAGGCATGGGGTTCGTCCCCTCTTTGCGTATGCTATACTCGATAGGCCATCACGGGCGTGGGGTTCTTCCCCTCCGTATGCCGCTAAGTCCTAGTAGGGACGTGAGGTCCGCCCCCCCTATAGGCAACGGACACGACGCGGGTGAGGGGTGCGCTCCTTGCTCGATGCTCGAAAAAGTACAAGCCGAATTAGCTGGGCTAAGCTCGATGGGCGGCACGGGCGTGGGGTTCTTCCCCCCCCCCCCCCCCCGTGCGCGTAACATTAACGATCGATTCTCCGACTCGGGTACCGGTAAGGGTGTGGGGTCCGTCCTCTCCTTCAAGGGCCCGAGACCGATGAGCGTAGACCAGGCGTGGGGTCCGTCCTCCCTGGGTACGAAATCTTCCCGGGTTAGGCGGCAGAGTCCTCTGCGCGCGCTAAGGCCGATGGGCGGCACGAGTACGTGATCGTGGGCGCCGCAACACTTGTAGGTCGCGGTCCTGATCTCCCCGTTGACGCTACAGCGTACGCGATGGCATCCCCATTGACGTGCGGCGTGCGCAGTTGGCTCCATCGCTGGCGTCCGGACAGCATTCATTGCATACACACACTCATACCATACATTCATACATTCATACCACACCTCTACATTTGCACTTGAGTCTGTATATCTGTCTCTGTTTTTGCACTTATGTATGCGTTCCAAACCGCGTGGCTCCCAAAATATAGCAAGTCTGGTTGGGAGGCCGGGCCCATATATACACCAACACACCACCAGGCAACACCCCACAGGAAACATGTACAGGTACACCACGGCACGAACAAGTACACGCTCGGACGCCCAGGTCCCACTCCGTCATGCTATCCCTTTCTTGACCGGAGAGTTGGGGGACTTGGGGGTTACAGGATCGCACACCACTGCCTCAATCGGATAAAGTACTCCTGTTAATCGCACACCCTTTTTTCAACTCCCCAGTCAAGAAAGAGCTCTTTGACTTGGGGAATTGGGGGACTTGTTAGTATTGCACCAATTAGCTGTACGATTAACATATTTATCCAATTAAGCAGATTAACAACACCTACTCGACCACATGCAAGACCACCAAGGAGGCTCCAACTTCACTCACCGGACCCACCCCTTCCGAGCGCGCACGCGCCCAGAGGAGGCGCGCCCGAACAAGCGGATCACACACCAGCAGAGTGCAGGTTGTCCCACATCGAAGAACACCACCAGGCTCCAAACTCAACCACCTATATAGGTAAGTCATTTATTACAGGTAAGACACACGAATTCACGGACTCATTCATATCCCATCGAGAGCCAGCTGACTCACTCGATTCATATCATTCTATTCGCACGTTCGCTTGACTGTTATATCCGATACATCATCTGACTTAGGCATCAGAGCGTTGAAGGCGGGCCACCCCGTCTCGACCCCTGACCGTCTATTCATTGTTGTGTTCTTCTAACAGCCGCACGCGAACGCACCCGCCCGATCACCCGAAGGAAGAGGAAGCGCACGACAGGAAGGAGAAGCCCGCACGCACGAAGAGAAGGAGAAGCGCCCGCCCATCCGAACAGTCCCAACGTTCGGACGTACGGGAAGGAAGGAAGCACATCACTGTTGCTTCTACCCCATTGCGCCCTCGCGCGTAATTCGGTAGAAACAGAATGCACAATGACATATGCATGCACCGAAGATTTAGGCCCACTGGTGTGTGAAAATAGCAAAACTGAGTTCAATGGGAGTGGTACCAATTAAAGGTGCGTGGCATATATCGTTATGAATCCAGCCATATATCCTAGCTCTCCCACCTGATGAGAAGCAATAGATGGATGCGAAACGAAAACACAACATCAGAACAGTTTTGGTGTATACGTAATAATCATGCAAAATGCATGGGATGCTCTTCAGTTCTGATCGACTAGTCCGACTTTCTGGAGAGGGAGACATGATTTCATGCATAAACAGAGTGAGCTCGATCGCTAGTGATCATCCGTTGGATTTGATACTACTGATGGATGCCGTACTAAATAAGTAAGTAGGACCAAAATCATCATCACCCCATCGTAGAGCCCTTTTGTGAAGAAGTGGGTTTTGCGATTAGTGGAACAGATTAAATTAAGAGAAATCCACCACAAAACAAGATAAAACAAAAAAAATAGAAGGAAAAAATAGGTAAGCGGGAGAATTTTAATATCGTCATCATAGCATCATTGATATCATCATCATTAAATCCTCTCAATATGATGGGGGGTTTTGTTCTTCTCCTTTTCTTTTTCATTTGCGCTCGGAAATATCGTGGAGTTTGCTAGCTAACTTAGCTAGGGTTTTAATTATTTGTTTGGTTATGTCTGCATGGTCCATGTGGTGTGTTAGTATTGTATCATTAACTGTACGATTAACATACTTATCCACTTAAGCAGATTAGCAACACCTACCACACCACACGCAAGACCACCAAGGAGGCTCCAACTTCACTCACCAGACCCACCCCCTCCGGGCGCGCACGCGCCCGTGGGGGGGGCGCGCCCGAACAAGCGGATCACACACCAGCAGAGTGCAGGTTGTCCCACATCGAAGAACACCACCAGGCTCCAAACTCAACCACCTGTATATATCAGGTATTTATTACAGGTAAGATCATCCCATTCGTTCCATCTTAACGAATCCAACTCATTCACATTCCAACACACTCATTCACGGACATCTCAACATATCTGCTCGCACGTTCGCTTGAAGGCGGGCCACCCCGTCTTGACCCCTGACCGTCTGCTTCATTGTTGTATTCTTCTAACAGCTGCACCCGAACGCCCGAGAGGAGAGGAGGAAGCACCCGCAAGGAGAGCCCACACGCACGAAGAGAGAGAGCGCCCGCCCATCCGAACAGCCCCACCGTTCGGACGCACCAGGAGGGAGAGGAGTTCGTGGAAGCTTATTCGTGTTGCTTCCGCCCCTTTACGCCCCCGCGCGTAAATCGGTGGAAACATTTGGCGCCGTCTGTGGGAAACTTACAAATTGCAAACCTCGTATAAACACCACCGAAACCAAAGGTCCACATGCTCAACCCGGTGACTAACGGCAGCAACACGCCCGACGGGGAGACCCCGCCGGACTCGCAGGAGCGGAATGTACATGCGACCAACGAGAACGACGACAACAGGCGCATCAGCGGCATGGTCCAGGAATTGCGGGAGGCGGCGCTCGAGAGAGCAGAGGAGCGCCAAATCCGCCGGAGGATGGAGGAACGACTAGAAGCGCTCATTAACCAGCAGATGGAGCAGCATGAGGAAACCCAGGAGACCGCCAGCAAGGAGCGACACCCAATCGGCAGGACCAACGCCCGAGCACCCTCACCTGAGGAGGAGTCGGCACCCCCGACGAACAACGATCTGATCCTGCAGAGGATGGAGAAGCTGGCGGAAGAAGTCTCGCGCTTGCGCAAGGACAAGCTGGCCGGTCAGGGCGGGACGTTCGCCTCCCGGGTCAGCCCGTTCTCGGCGCGCATATTGGAGAAGGGAAGGGATCCCCACGCCAAGATAACGAAGATTGCTCGGTTCGACGGGAGCGGGGATCCACGAGCGCACGTGGACGAGTTTCGGTCCACCACGGACGGGACCCGATATTCGGACCCAACCTTGTGTTTCCTGTTCCAGGAAACACTGGCGGAGGAGGCACGATGCTGGTTCTACGAGATCCCTCCAGGATCCATCCACTCGTTCCTCGAGCTGGCGGAGAGTTTCCAAAAGCGCTATCGGCTCCAGGGGAAGTGCAACACCACAGGCATCCTCCTCAAGGTCCGCCAGGGGATGGACGAGAGCCTGTCGAGCTACATCAACCGGTGGAGGACGCTCGCAAGCACATGCAGGGACCTTGACAAGCGAGTGGCCAAGGTCGCCCTGATGGACAACCTGCTCGCCACCCCATTCGTAGAGAAACTTGTGAGAAAGGAGCATCTCGACTACGACGAGATCATGGACCTGGTTGTGCAGAAAGCGCTGGTAGAGACACGAGTGTACGGGTCCGCCTCCGAGTCTAGCACCAATAGGCCGGAGTAGAGCGCTCAGCCTCGACGGCCCTCAGGCAGCGGAGAGACTCCAGCCAGAGGATGCAAGAGATACCAGGACGCGCCAGGACGTAATAGTCAGAAGCCCCTTTTCCGCAGCCACCGGGCGGACGGATAGGCGCAGACAGGCGCCCGCCCACCGGAAGGGCATGGGGTATTCGCGATTGACGGGCAGTCACCCGAACAACTCCTCCACCTACATTGGCGCCGGCTTCCACCACCGAGCGGCGTAACGGCAGCAATGGCCCCGGTCGGCCGAATCCCGAGTATTTGGTGCGAATACCACAACGTCGCCGCTCACCACACGAACGACTGTCCTCTGCTAAGGAAGGCCCTCGAGAATTTGAGGGACGGTCGTCCCAGGATGAGACGACGACAGCGCCAGACGAACGCCAGGACCCGTGGGACCATCAACACGATATCCGGGGACAAGCGCAAGGAAAGAGCACCATCGCCCGACCGCGCGGGCAGGGAAATGTTGACGATCGGGACATGGAGAGCGCCCAAGGCAGGAAGGAAGGAAGTGCCCACCATCAGCTTCACAACAAAGGATGAGGAAGAGAACCCAAAGGGCAGCACCCTACCATTCGTAATCGACGCAATCATCGACCAATTCCTTGTGAAGAGGGTGCTGGTTGACAACGGGGCGTCCGTCAACATAATCTACTTCGGCGCATACAGGGCGCTCGGAAGGCCCGCACGAAAGATGACGCAGGAACATGAGGGCATCGCCAGCTTCACGGGCGAGACCTCATATCCCATCGGGAACGACAGCCTGCGGGTCGAGATTGGCGCACCCAACTCCCCGCACAGCGAGATCCGAGCAGACTTCATCATCATGGACACCCCCTCCCCCTACAACGCCATACTCGGGAGGCCAGGGATCTGCAGGCTGAGGATGATCATCGCAACATACATGCTCCTGGGACGATTCCTAACCGAGCACGGGGTCGGACATATCCGGGGATACAACGACGAGGAGGCAGCGGAACCTCGTAGCAAGCATGAGGTCCTCGCCCTGGAACCCGCGCCAGGATCAGAAGTACCCGACGATCCCCGCGACGGGCTGATGGCCGTATCACCCGTCCCCGAGCGCGAAGAACTGAGGACGATCCAGCTATCCTCCGAACGCCCGGAGAGGACAGTCCAAATTGGGGCGTCATTGGCCCCCACGATAGCCGAACGACTGATCGCGCTATTAAAGGAAAAGCATGAAGTGTTCGCCTGGTCGTACAAGGACATGCCCGGGATCAGCACGAACGTCATATCCCATCGGCTGAGCATCAGTGCCCGGGTAGTAAAGCAGAAGCGGTGGGCGTACAAAGCGGAGCACTACGCGGCCATGCACGAGGAGGTGGACCGATTGCTGGGCATCGGGTTCATCCGGAAGGTGGATTATCCCAAGTGGATTTCCAACGCGGTAATGGTGCAGAAGTGCAACAAGAAATGGAGGATGTGCATCGACTACAACAATCTCAACAAGGCGTGCCCAAAAGACAGCTTCCCACTGCCAAGGATCGATCAACTCGTGGACGCGACGGCGGGGCACGAGCTCCTATCGATGATGGATGCCTACTCGGGCTACAACCAGATCTTCATGGACCCCGCGGACCAGGAGGCGACAACGTTTGTCACGGACAAGGGCCTTTACTGCTACGTCGTCATGCCTTTCGGACTGAAGAACGCCGGCTCCACATACCAGAGGCTCATGAACACGATGTTCCATGGCCTCATCGGCAACATCGTGGACGTGTACGTGGACGATATATTGGTGAAGAGCGTCTAGGCGGTCGACCACGTCCAGAACCTGGGGACTGTACTCGACGTCCTCATCAAAAACGGCATGAGGCTGAACCCCGCCAAATGCACTTTCGGAGTCACCAATAGCAAGTTTTTGGGGTATATTGTCAGCCAGCGGGGGATCGAAGCCGCGCCAGCCAAGGTCAAGGCAATCATTGACATGAAACCGCCCGTCAAGAGGGTGGACTTGCAGAGCCTCACGGGGAAGCTCGCATCCCTGAACCGTTTCATCTCGCGCTACTCGGACAGGTGCGCCCCATTATTCAAAGCCCTGAGAACCACGAACAAACGCGAGGTTGTATGGACGCTCGAGTGTGAGGAATCCTTCCTTCAAATCAAGGAATACCTGGCGTCCATTCCACTCCTCTCCAGACCAGTCCGAGGGGAAATTCTGTACCTCTACTTGGCCGCTTCCCTCACCGCCGTCAGTTCCGCCCTCATTCGCAGGGAGGACTGCACGGAGTTACCCGTTTTCTTCTCAGGAAAGGGCATGACAGGCGCCGAGACGCGATACCCAACGATCGAGAAGATGGCGCTCGCGCTCGTAACCGCTGCCCGACGGTTAAGGCCATACTTCCAAGCGCACAGCATCCATATCCTCACCAACGTACCCTTGCGCCAGATACTCCAATCGCCCGACCACAGCGGCCGCCTGGCGAAATGGGCCATCGAACTTAGTGAATTCGACCTCCAGCACAAACCTCGCACGACAATCAAGAGGCAGGCCGTGGCGGACTTCATCGCCGAGTACACGGAAGCAGTGGGGGCGCCAGCCCGGGCGCCCGACGGTCCGACAGTAGAAGCGCCCAACGAACCGGAGGTCAAGGAGCGACCATTATCGGAATGGAACCTCTACGTCGACGGATCCTGCACGAAAAAGGTGAGCGGCGCCGGTATAATACTAACCGGGCCGGGAGGGGTGAACGCGGAATACGCCCTCAAGTTCGAATTCAAGGCGACGAACAACGAGGCCGAATACGAAGCACTCATCGCAGGTCTACAACTAGCCAAGAACTCAGAGGTGCCCAACCTCAACATATTCAGTGACTCACAGCTGGTGGTGAGCCAAGTCGGAGGGGAATTCCAGGCGAAGGGGGAATCCATGATCGCCTACCTAAAACACACACAGGCGCTGATCAAAGGGTTCAAGTACGTCAACATCAGCCATATACGCCGAGGATTCAACGCAAAGGCAGACAAATTGGCTCGACTGGCCACGGCGCCCGCACACACAGGACCAGGACAGCGCATCGTCGAGGTGCTGCGACGACCGAGCATCTCAGGGACGGAGCAGGTCCTGACAATCGAGCCGCACGAGCATAGTTACATGGACGTGCTCATCACCTACAAAACAAGGGGAGAACTGCCAGAAGACAAGAGGCCAGGACCATCGTCGCACGGGCGGCCAACTTCAGCGTACGGGGCGGGGGACTTTACCGCCGAGGGAGGACTTGGGCGAGCCTCAAGTGCGTCACTCCAACAAAGGGCAGCTCGATCTTGAAGGAGATCAACTCGGGCACGTGCGCCCATCACGCGGGCGCTAGATCGATCGCACACAAGGCCCTTCGGCACAGATTCTGGTGGCCCACCATCCACGCAGACGCCACAGCCCTGACAAGCAAATGCCACCAATGCCAACTCCACGCACATCACCACCACGCGCCAGCCGTCCCACTGTCCATCCTCCTATCGCCCATTCCATTCGCACAATGGGGACTGGACCTTATCGGAGAGCTTCCAAAATCAAAAGGGCAATATAGGTATCTGATCGGCATCATCGACTACCACACGAAGTTCATCGAAGCCCAGCCCATGGCAAAAATCACCACGGAAAAGGTGGAACGCTTCCTCTGGCGCTTCCTCTTCTGTCGCTATGGGACGCCGATCAGCATCATCACAGATAATGGCCCACAATTCAACAACCCCAGACTGATAGACTTCTGCAAATGCCAGGGGACGGACCTCATCTTCGCATCGCCCGCACACCCCCAGACGAACAGGCAAGTAAAAGCAGCGAACAAAATCATCAAGTCCGGCATCAAGAGGAAGATCGAGGACATCGAACCCGGGGATGCGGGCTACGGGCGCTGGCCCGAGGTCATCCCAGAAATCTTATGGTCCATCCGAACGACAGCCAATGCAGCTACAGGCGAGACCCCGTTCAGCCTGACGTTCGGAACGGAGGCCGTGCTACCCCTGGAAATTACCCATCAGAGCCCACGGATCGAGGGGTACGACCCACGCACGAACGGTGAGGGACTCAGGCTCAATAACGATCTACTAGAGGAACGCAGAGATATGGCGCACCTACACAACGCCGCCAACAAACAACGGATCACCCGACTATACAACCAGCGCATACGGGCTCGCCTAATCCAACTGGGGGACTGGGTGATGAAGGCAATCCAACAGAAGGTCAAGGCGCTTCGCCCGTTGTGGGAAGGCCCGTACGTCGTTGACAAGGTGGTAAGCGACAGCACTTTCTACCTTAGGGACATGCAGGGTCAACGACTACGCCACCCGTGGAACATCCAACACTTGAGGAAGTACTTTCATTAAGTCTTTACTTTCTACTTTCACCCAAGTATAAACACTGTTGCGTTTATCCTCACCCCGCCCGCCTACACGCTTGGGGGACTCGGGTTAGGCTACTCGCAAGGATATAGTAGGAAAACGCGCGCCCGTACAAGTTACTCAAAAGATGGCAAACAAAGTTCAGAACAGCAAAGGGAACAAGGCACACAAGCGGACGGAAAGGGAAATATCATTCATTCCGCCAAAAAAAAAACATCTGGCGAAAAATCCAGAGCACGAGGGCCCGATTACAAAAATGATCTATAAAAAACAAAGAAGGAAAAAGCTGATCTACTTTGCGCCGCCCGCACCACCATCCCCGCCCGTCAGCCCTGTCTGCTCCGCCAGCCAGGCATCAAGCTCTTTCATTTTCAGGAAAGGCCCTGCCATATCTTGGAATTGGGCGACCTGAACCTCAGCCTCGGCGTTCATCAACTCCTTGAACTCCTCAGAATTCTTGAAATCAGCAACCGCCTCCGCCCGCGCCTGCTGGACTTGGGCTTGCGCCTCAGCCATCAGGCGGGATTCCACCTCTGCCACCCGATTACCCGCCACAGCTTTCTCCTCTTCGAGGGTGGCAAGAGCTGAGTCACGTTCGGCCTTGAGTATCTCCACTTGCGCCTCCCGTTCACTCACTAGCTGCTCAAACTTCTTACAAACCTCAGTGAGCCTGAGTATCTCCGCCTGCGCCTTCTCCGCATAGCGCCTGTTGGCGAAGCGCTCGTGCGCCAGGTACATCTTGCGCTGCAGCGCCATACAGAGGTTAAAGGCCCTATCCATGTCATCCCTGTTACCCTCCGCCACCTCTGGCGCCATCTCATCAACGGCCTTCATGCTCATCTCAATAGCCCGAGCCAACGGGGTGTAGCTGGCGAATGGATCACCGGGCTGACCAACGGACGGCTTGACAGGCGGATTTTCTGTACATTGACGCTTCGACGAAAGCCCATTGGGGGGGCTGGACGGACGTTCGGACGATTGGGACCTTGTGGAGGGACGCTCAGACGATTGGGGCGTGGAAAAAGAATGCCCGCCTGCGTGGGACGTGCGAGCTGCACCCCGCATGTCGTCGCGGTCCTGCCGGCGCATGTCGCGGTTATCCTGGCGTTTCTCCCTATGACGCTCGGCGCGGTCCGCCTTATCTTGCGCCTTCGACCCGCCAGCGTTGCCTGGCGGTGGGCGGTGGGCACCCGCCGGAATAGCAGGAGCATAATCACTCACGGCAGGCGGGGGGAGCCTGGGCTGCTCGGTATCCCCCAACACCAGATCACCCCGCCCGTCCTCCCCCACCCTTCGGACCTTCGCACCGGCCTCTCGAAGGGCGGCCATACGACGCGTCGCAACCTCGCTCACAGTAGCATTCTTGCCAGTCATCTTCTTAACTACAAAAAAACAACAAACGGAAGGTTAGCGACAGCAAAAACAGTTGGTCAAAATCTACTCCTACTCCTAGACAAACGAACTACAAGCACACGTACGCGGCAGCTCGGCAAGGCGCGTCTCCGTGATGAGATCCCAATGGCAGGCGGCGTAGAACGACCTCGCCTCGGGCGCTGGGTCAAAAACAAACTTCAAACAGTTGACCCGGGCCTCTTCGACGGGGGTCATCGGGTACTCATTCATGTCAAGAGGATGGAAGGCTTGGGGGACTCGATCAATCAAGTGGGCGTTAGCAACATACTCATCCGAGAAGGAGCCCAACTCCCAGTCACCGCCCACCAGGCAACTAATCGTGCGCCAGTTGGTCGCAGAACTGGGCTGATCCGACAACCACCACTTCACGCGCGGCTCCACGGTGATAGTACCCCAGTCCCTCTTGCGCGTAGAGTAGCGCAGACCGAAGAAGTGATGGAACTCCGCCCGTGTGGGCTGGCCCAGGCCGCTCAGCCGAAAGATATTGAACATGGCCACGAGCGTATGGGTGAGCGTGGGCCCGCACTGACCAAGCGAGATGTTCAGCAACGCCAGCATATACTGGAAAAACTGGTGCAATGGCAACCTGATCCCTGCCTTAAGATGGTACTCGCTCAGGCATACGTGACCGGACGGCGGGCGAGTAAACGTATGACCTCTACTAGGTATCCGCAACTTCACAGAGTCAAGGATGTGGTAATCCCTTGCCCACCTGGCCAACTCCGAGACGGATGGCGCACGCTCGGGCTCTTGGACGGGCGTGCCATCGGGGAATGCCCAGTGGACGGGTCCACCTGCCGTAGGTTGAGGAAGCGAATCTCCTCCTTCCGCCCTCTCCTCACCCCAGTGATTCGATCCGCCCGACTGCTCGCCCGACGACCCAGACGAGCTCCCCAAACCCACAGTCACGAACGCTTGCCTGGCTTCCATTGGCTGCACGGGAGAGGTATCAGGCAAAACACATTGCAGGGGCGGGACACTCAAAACAGACTCGTCCAAAGACGTACTCGACGTACTCGACCCGCCCGACCCACAACTAATCCACCCCAACCCCCGAATGTAGATCCGCTCACATGACTGATCGCTCGGTATCTCAATCGGCTCCATCCTATAGACGAGCGCACGACCAAGACTTAGCCAAATATCCCTCCCCACACAGAAACACCAAAACCCACAGAAAATCACCCACAAACAGATCCAAACACGCCCCACCCAAGAACACACCCTATCCACAAAGTTCAAAAAAAAAACCCAGAAAAACACAAAAAAACACAGGTACAAATCAACAACAGAACCAAGGACGAAAGCCTCACCAGATTTTGGTTTACGAACCGAAACGATCACGTCGAGCAGGAATTCCGGCAACAAAGAACACCAACACAGAGGAAAGCTTGAGCAAACGCAAGTCGCAGAGAGATTCCGGCAGAGTTTCGGCAAAGTATGAGAGTGATGAGGAAGACAACGGCAAAACAACCTTATTTATACTACTCGGACGGGGTACACGAACGAACACCAGTCGTATATTCTTCGCGTGTCCACCGTCGGATCATGACACGTGGCCAGGGCGGTTCACTTGCCCTCCTCAGTAACCGCGCCAACTCTTCCACTTCCCGCCCCGATTTCAAACCCTGGCACGGTGTCCCACAACCCAACACGTGGCGACCATGCCCCACTCCCACGCTCCCACGCGCATGACGTCTGCCCTCCGAGTAATCATCACAACATCAGCATTCAATACAGGGGCACGCTAGCATTAAATGCGACAGCTATCATTAAATACACCGGTTCCCCAAGAGAAGTCAAAAGGAATGTCACCTCAAAACATCTCATCGGAGCACCACCAACCCCAAGGCAAAGAACAACACGCCACGACACCAACCATCCCTACTGACGCACGCACCACCCACACGACCGAGCACTCGAAAAACACCATCAGGTTAGTACAAGCACCGCTCAGGCGCCCCGAAAGAGGGCTAACGCCTGAATTCCCTTTTGGCCGTGTCCCGAGTGAAGAGCTGCGCCGTACGAGATGGGGTTCTTCCTCTACGTACGCGCACACATTAGCAAGCCGGATCAGGCGGCAGAGGCATGGGGCACGCCCTCTCTCTGAGCGCGTGCTGAGACCGATGGGCGGCACGGGCATGGGGTCCGCCCCCTCCGTGAACGAACCGTTACATGATCGAAGAGCAAGCCGGCTGTCATGACAGAGGCATGGGGCCAACTCCTCTCTGGGCGTGCTAAGTCGATGGGCGGCACGGGCGTGGGGTGTTTCCCCTCCGTGTGAGCGCAACGTTAACATTCGACCCCGACTCGGGCGCCAAGGGCGTGCGGTCTAACCCTTCCTTGCGCGTTCCGGGATTGATGAGCGCGGGCATGCGGTCCGTCCCTCCGTCGCGAAAGCAAGCCGACTGTCATAACGGAGGCATGGGGTTCGACCCTCTCTCTGAGGGTGCTAAGTCGAAGAACGGCACGGGCATGCGGTCCGTCCCCTCCGTAGCGCGTTACTTATAGGTCGCGATCTTGATCCCTCCGTTGACGCTATACCGTACGGAACGGCATCCCCGTTGATGTACGCGGTGCACCGCGCCATCCCAATACCGGTGTTACGAAAAACATTTACACACACATCATACCATACATTCATGCATCATACCATACATTCATACATCATATCCTGCATACTTACATGTCTACATATCTGTCGTACTTATGTATGTTTGCAACACCGATCCCATCCAGGCGCGCGGCTCCCAAGCATATATAGCAAGTCATGCTTGGAGGCCGGGCCCATAGGTACACCAACACACGAACCTACTACTCCACGGGCGCGCGGGTCCTCACTAGCAAGACCAGTTTGGACGCCGGGCCCAGAACACGAACAGGTACACCACCGACTGAACAGGTACACGCTCGGACACCCAGGTCCCGCTCCGTCATACGAGCCCCTTTCTTGACCGGAGAGTTGGGGGACTTGGGGGGTCACAAGATCATGACCACTGCTCAACCGGATAAGTATTCTTGTTAATCGCACACCCTTTTTCAACTCCCCAGTCAAGAAAGTGCTCTTTGACTTGGGGACTTGGGGGACTTGTTAGTATTGTATCATTAGCTGTACGATTAACATACTTATCCACTTAAGCAGATTAGCAACACCTACCACACCACACGCAAGACCACCAAGGAGGCTCCAACTTCACTCACCAGACCCACCCCCTCCGGGCGCGCACGCGCCCGTGGGGGGGGCGCACCCGAACAAGCGGATCACACACCAGCAGAGTGCAGGTTGTCCCACATCGAAGAACACCACCAGGCTCCAAACTCAACCACCTATATATATCAGGTATTTATTACAGGTAAGATCATCCCATTCGTTCCATCTTAACGAATCCAACTCATTCACATTCCAACACACTCATTCACGGACTCATTCACAGACATCTCAACATATCTGCTCGCACGTTCGCTTGACTGTTATATTCAATACGTTTTCTAACTTAGGCATCGGAGCGTTGAAGGCGGGCCACCCCGTCTTGACCCCTGACCGCCTGCTTCATTGTTGTATTCTTCTAACAGCTGCACCCGAACGCCCGAGAGGAGAGGAGGAAGCACCCGCAAGGAGAGCACACACGCACGAAGAGAGAGAGCGCCCGCCCATCCGAACAGCCCCACCGTTCGGACGCACCAGGAGGGAGAGGAGTTCGTGGAAGCTTATTCGTGTTGCTTCCGCCCCTTTATGCCCCCACGCGTAAATCGGTGGAAACATGGTGCGCATGCATGTGATTGTGAGCGTTGCTGAGATCTTGAGAGCAAGAGTGAGTGAGTGAGTGAGCCAGCGAGCGATCTTCAATTGAGTGCATGGCGCGTATAGCGCCCAAGTTTGTCAGGTATATTTATATGAGACTCGTCAATCGAACAGCACAAGTACACCGGCCAGCTACTTACTATACTGAACCAATTCTGCTTTTGGTGTTTGAATGCATGTGATTTGACTCAGTTCAGATTTTCAGTAGTCAGTTTTTCCTTTTCTGATCCAGCTATGACTCGATCTATAAATTATACCTGAATCTATCCTTTCAGCTGTTTGATCAGTCTGATCAAATTCAGATCGAGTCATGGGTCATGTTAGCCAACACTCAATCAACCGATTCTTTGGTAGCTCGCTGGTTTACTTCCTCAAGGCATAAAGTTAGATTATGAATAAATGGAAGTACTAAGCTCAAACACCCTGAAGGCTGTGAGCCACACTCGATCAGTCGCCGGGCGCCGGCCAAAGACACACAGAAACTGCTGGCTTTCTCTTATATTTTCTTTTGGGATGAGGAATAAGAACTTTCATTGGTTCTACCGTACTAGCCTTATTACACATTGGCATATTGCAATATTTGTTTCTCTAATCCAATGAGTTATACTGATCGCACAAAGAAAGAACAAAAGCATAGAACACCCTTTACTTGCAATCTGGTGAAAGAGACTGATCTTAGAGAAAAAAAGGTAGCAAGCTAGGGTTGTGGAGTAGTAGTCTACTTTAATTTTTTTTTTTTGGGTGCCTAGTGGATACAAACAATCATGTAATTGTATTGTGCGATCGAGGAGAGGCATTTTGTAATGGGATGTGGCCTGTGGGGCGAGGGCTATAGATCATTTTATAATTTATACACAAATATTCATTCATTCCAGAATTCCATTCCCATTCCAAAGTGAAAAGGGGGCCAACTTTCTATATATTTCTCCGTTTTGGATTTACCACTTTGCATTGCATGTCACCTTTAAATGGAAGCAAAGCCTCTCACGTCTACAGGGTTTCACATCCATATACATACTCTAGTTCATATTCATTGCAAATATTATGCTATTAGAAAAAGTACCCTTTTTTGGTTTGTATTTCTGGTAGTCTTTTTCAAGTTACAGTAGTAATTTGGTGGTAAATTCACTTTATGATTAATTGTATTCGAAGTAGTTTTAGAGCAACTTCAGCGGCAGCGTCCTCTCGGAGGACATCCTGCAAAAATGATGGGGACCGCTGGAAAATAGGATGTCAGGAGGCTGGGGGACGTGCACCGGTGAGGATGGGAGGGGTTGACCGCACAGCGACCTCGGGGATGTCCTCTAGCCCATGCTAGAAGCGATCGCCGGAGAGGACTTCCCCCTGGCGGATCCCACGCTCGTGGGTGACGTCAGGCGGGAAGTAAAAAATTTGAATCTAGCAATTTATTTTTTTTACAAATTAACCGAGCCAATGACAGCCCGCAACGTGGCAGGCTGTCGGCCCACTAAACCGGCAACGGGAAGATCAATCTGGGTCGTCCAATTCGAACGTGATTTCCAATCCACCGGCTAAAATTCAAACAAAACGGCTACTGACTTTTCTGATTTTTTCAGAACGGCTACCACAAAAATACCCCGAAAAAAATTCAAAAAAATCCCAAAATATTCCAAAAAATTTCTAAAAACCCCATACTATTTTTCTATAAATACTACCTTCATTTTCTCAAATACTTCACACCAATTTGTGCAAAACAAATTCTCTTCCTCCTCCCTTTCTACTTTCTCTATCTCACAATCTCTTTATTTTTTTTGGCGAAAAATGTCCACCAATTGGCTCATGTCGGAAGATGTACAACTATGCATATCATATTGTCGTCATAGTGTATGCCCTATCTCCGACAACAAACAAAATGTCGACAAATTGTGGAAAAAAATTCACGGCGATTTCCAACAAAATTGGGTGATAGGTCAAGGTGAAGCGAGGGCGGAACCTAGGTCCTAAAATGCACTTGCCTCCCGTTTTGCTAAGTTGAAGCCAAATTTGTCACAATGGAAAGTGGCTCTTGCATACGCGAGAAGGAATCCGGAATCCGGCGGAAATGTGTATGATGAGGTAATGATTTTTTTTATGTTGGTCCTTTCAATTTTAATTTATTTTATGAGATATATAAAACATGAAATATTAATTCGTAACTTGTAATTTTTTTTTTTGTAGTTAAGGAAAGCCCAAACGTTTTATGTGGGGAAAAAAAAGAAGGAGTTTGCGCACTTTGCGTGTTGGGAAGAGGTCAAAAATCATCCTACCTTTAGAGTCGTTGAAACTACCACTCAACCTTCTTACAATTCATACTTCGAAGAAACACCTACTGTTAATGAAGTATCTACTATCGTCAACTTGGATGAAGATGAAGTGATGCCAACATCATAAATCAGCCTTGGAGGAACCTCAAGCCCGTTTAGACCTCAAGGAGTGAAGGCGGCCAAGGAAGCAAAAAGAAGGGGAAAGAAGGCCATGACACCATCGAATGAAGTTAGAGATGAGACCTTGAAGAGCATTGCGGCTAATCAAAAAATGTTTGCCTATTGGACGAGGGCAAATGATGAAAATCAACGAATACTTGATGAGAAAAACTACAAATTGAGGGCACGAGAAGAAGAAACAAGAATCATGACAATGAATTTCGAGGCTATGACCCCAAATTCAAAGAGGTACTTCATGAAGCGGAAATCGGAGATCCTTCAGCAAGTAGATGACGATGAAGGAGAAGTCGGCGATGCAAGTTTTACCGATTGTTATCGTCCCCGCAACCTTGATTTTAGTGATTAGTTTAGTTTGTCTTAATAATAAATCCATGCTTGGCATGTCATTATGTAATTTTCATTTTCAAGAAATAAAATTGCACTTTATTTATTTAAGAGATCTTCAAACACATTACATTTATTCATAATTAAAGGCAAACACACATACAAAAGGGAAACACACATACAAAATGCAAACACACATACAAAAGGGAAACATACATACATCGCGCACGTTATTTAGAGATGTTCACCGGTTTCAAGAAATCAGTTGTGCTTCACTAAGTCCTTTTGAAGCTCACCATGGAGATACACTGATTGTAAATCGACGAGACGGTCGCTAAACCGTTGATGATTTTGATCTCTTTCAACTGGCTCAAATGGATTCCGGTTATCATTTTCATCCACCGGCCCATCATAAACTGTTGAAGCAGTAGCTGGATTTTGTAAATCTTCTTCCTCGTACTCCTCAAAATCATCTTCCACAAATTCTTCTTCAACAATCATGTTATGCATGATGATGCAAGCCAACATGATCATTTTCAATGTCAATTTGTGATGACACATGGCTGAGTGACGAATGATAGTCCAACGAGATTGCAAGATGTCAAAGCACCTCTCCACATCTTTACGATATGACTCTTGTTTCCGTGCGAACAACTTCTGTGGTTGATCTTGCAGATTGGAAATTGTCTTGACAAACGAGGAATGCCTCAGATATATTCCATCCGCTAGCTAGATAATAAGTGTGGTAGTAAGTCATACCGTGGACTTGATACGTCGAAGGCGGACTTCTTCCGGCTAGGAGCTGGTCGAAGACATCCGAGCTGTTCAGCACATTAATATCATTTTGTGCTCCAAGCGTCCCAAAGAACACTACCGGATTTTTACCCATTGCCGGCGACTTTTATGTCGCCGGTAATGTTTTTGGACATTGCCGGCGATTTTTGCCGGAAAAATCGCCGGCAATGTAATTTTTTTTTTTTTTCGAGACATTACCGGCGACTTTTAAGTGAGTCGCCGGTAATGTCTCGATGGTAATGACATTACCGGCGACTTAAAATTAAGTCGCCGGTAATGTTTAAAAAAAAAAAAAAAGACATTACCGGCGACTCACTTAAAAGTCGCCGGTAATGTCTCGAAAAAAAAAAAATTACATTGCCGGCGATTTTTCCGGCAAAAATCGCCGGCAATGTCCAAAAACATTACCGGCGACATAAAAGTCGCCGGCAATGGGTAAAAATCCGGTAGTGGAAGCTGTGCCATATCCACGTATCATATGACGCCACCGCCTCTAAGATTATGGTCAGACGAGCCTTTTGGCCCGAGTATGCCCATTGTCAGGCTGTTGGGCAATTCTTCCATTCCCAGTGCATGCAGTCGATGCTTCCAATCATACCAGGAAATCCCCGTTGCCTAGCCCTTCTTAAAAGTCGAGTTATGTCACCCACATTTGGAGCGCGGAGGTAACGGTCCTTGTAGAGCAAGACCACTTGCGCGCACCACTTCTTCATGCATTCCAACGTTGTTGACTCCCCCATCCTTGTGTACTAAGTACACTGATCTGCGGCTTCGCCGTACACCAACATTTGTATAGCACCGGTCATCTTTTACTCGGGGAGGAGTCCTTGCAATCCAGTGACATCTGCTCTTTGATGCCAAAATGGGTCGTGATTACAGAGGTCTGTCTTGATCCGGTTGAACAAGTGCGTGCTCATTCGGAACCTCCGGCGAAAATCTTGCTCGTGGAAAACAGGGCGTTCCACGAAGTAATCTTCAAGCAGATTCTGACCCCTAGGTTCCCTTTGCCTTGGATGTTTTGGAAGGCGACGGCGAGGTGGCTCATCATCAAACGTGGCAACTACCATGGTTGCATTAGTGATGAAGGAATTCATCATTGTGGTAGCTTGCCGACGTTGTTGGCGCCTCCTCCTGGAAGACTCATCGTAATCGTTAGGATTCATCTTCTAGATGAGAAAAACGGAAGAATTGTGTTTAGGTGTAGAATATCAAGTGGCTTATGCGTGTTGTGAGGTTTCAATCTTTAGGAGCCAGAGATGATGATTTTATAGCAAAATTATGATAATCTGATGTTGAAGGATGAGTACACGTGTCACATCCTCATTTGTCGGAAATCAAATCGGAAATCTTCAATCGATAACTTATCCGACATGTACACGTGGATGTAACACGTGTCGCATTATCACTGGTTAGAAATCTCACCGGAAATCTTCATCAATAATTTAGCCGACAGTGACACATGGATGTGACACGTGTCACCATATGACTCGTAGAAAATCTTATCGAAAATTTGGTTCAATAATGTACACGATAATGACATGTGTCGCCTAGTTATTGGATAAACATATTACAAATAATTAATCAAAATTTAATTTTATGATTATGAATAGTAATAGGAATTCCTATTTGTTGCACTGCTGCGCAAAAAAACTGAATAAGAAGTTTTATTTGCTGAATAGTAACAGAAAGTCCTGAAAATAAGAATTTCTCGTCAATAAAAAATCAAAAACGGTGCCGATACTCTCAGCTAGCGCAGTTGTACGTGGTAAATATATGCACAGAGTCTGCGGATATTTGGTCTTTCAGATGTGCTTCGATTCACAGCGTAAGATCGAGAGGCAGAGAGCTCAAAACATACAAGGCGCGCTTGGTGATCGATTTGATCGAGGCACACATGCATGGAGCTCAACTAGGAATAAAAAGAGAATAATGAACAGTGAGTAATTGATAAACCAAATTAACTAATATAACTACCAGAAACAGCAAGCTGCTCTCTGTTGTTCTGCATGTCACCAAACCCTAAATATTCCTTCTTGTCTAATTTCTTTTCTTCCCCACTGCCTCCCACTCACCACCATCGCCGCAGACCTCATTCCCCAGCTCAATGTTTATACGATTAATAGTTGCTCTTTTTCCTTGGCCGGCTGGGTTTTCAGAGATGTGGCGTTGTTTATTAGAAAGAAAACTCGAACCACTTTCTTCCTCTCTATAATTGTTTATCTACCTTCGGTAATTACAACTCTTACTACTAACAGGTTACTTGCAATGATCCGGCTCCTCTAAAGATAGTTTGTGTGAAGTTTCGTGAAGTTCTTAAAATCTTCACGCTCAATTTAATCTGATGGTTAAAGGACTGCCACATAGTCTTAGTTGCAATAGCTTCTAAACCACGTTATCTCCTGCAGTTAGGAAGAAAAAGAAAAAGAACAAAATGCAATTCATGATCGCAGTGCAAGATCTTGTTCATTCTCTCGCGCTCAAACTCCATCTCTGTGGTAAGTTTCCTTGTCATGAATGAGCTATTTCAAGCAATCGTGCTATTCTTTTCATGCTCAGATTAAAACCATGGTTGCAAGTCTAAATGTACGACAATTTCGTCAATTTGAAAACAAATCAAACATACATATGAAAATATTAATTCTTAGAGAAAACGGTTTGCCTTGCTCACTTTAGGATATTTGAGTGAATTATGAAATGCATAGAAGGTGCGACTTGATTACAAAAGCTTTGATTAAGGATTTTAGGTTGTTGGTTGAACACATTTACAAGTTAACTTGACTACCAGAGATAATTACAACTTCTCCAAAGTGAAAATAGATATCGATACACAATAAGATGATGATTGGTAAATTTAATTTCTCATTGCAGCTCAAAGGAGCAACTGCTAAATCAATCCGGATCTTCTCTGAGAAGAGAGCTATTCGGCAAAGAAAAAAGATATCGATAGAACGATAGGAAGACCAAAGAGAATGACAACGTTTACGTCCAGTTTGAGGAAAATATTACATAAACTGATGTGGCATAGACCTAACCACTAGATTGTTTAAAGAATTAGGATTTTAAGAACTTCACAAAACTTCACACAAACTAACTTTAGAGGAGCCGAATCCGCTTGCAATTACACTCTAATTGACTTGTACATGATCACCTTTTTTGTTTTCTCTCTCTTAATTTGAATCCTTTTCCAATTCAATTTCCCTCATCTCGTTACTCGATCGATCACTCACTCCATGTCTAACAGACTCTTAATTAACAAGAACACCAACCCTAGTTTTCAGTCTTTTGTAACATAGTTCAATTAAATCGATAAGTTGCTGTCAGTAGCCAATTCTGCAAATTCCACGACTGGACAAGTAGTTAATAAAGGAAATGAAAGAAAGACCCAGTTTAGACTTTCTCTTTCTTAAAAAATTCAGCATATGTTTTCTATCCCAAAAAGGTCCATTCTGTTTTTAAGTTTCTAACAGACCTACGTTTTCATCAATTTTACATTATTTTTCACTCTCAAACTCCCGCTTTCTAACTTTATACTCTTCACTCTCTCTCTTTCGTTCTCAGATCTCGTACTCTCTATCTCTCTCACTCTCGCTCCCATCGCGTTTTGTTTCGCCATTTCATTCATCGTCATCTATTTTCGTGTCCGTCGTCTCCTTTTAGTTCGTCGCCTCGAGTTCTTCGTAAGAATCTCTCTTCTAAACCCTTGGGTTTTTTATTTTTGTTTGTTCTAAGGAGTTTTGCATCTCCCTTTTTGTTGTTCGTTTCTAAAGTTATGAAATTAATGTTGTTGTTTGCATGCTCCTTTCGTGGGTTTGAGTTTATTTTCGGTAAGTTTTCACTTTTTTTTCATCATGATTTTTGTAGTAGGGTTTTTGATGTAATGTGTTCGAAATTCTATTTGTTTGTTGTAGTAGTTGTTGTTGTTGTGTTTGTGATTGAATGCCTTTGTCTGGATTTATCGATGTATCTATCTGTGTATCTGTCAGAGTATCTGTCTGTATATTTGTCTGAGTATTTGTCTGGGTATCTATCTGAGTATCATTTTCATGTTTTTGAATTATTTTTGTTGTTGTTGTTGTTGACACTTTTCTAAGGTTTTCATTTTATTTTTTGGTTGTTGTACTAGTTTCATGTGGTTGTGTTTGTAGTAGGTCTTTTTATGTACATCTTTTGTAAGTATCTGTGATTTTTTTCTAACTGTGTATTGATCATTTGCAGTTATTCTATAATCAATGTCGAAACGCAATAGAGCAGTGCAAGAATCAGACAGTGAAGTCGAAAGAAGGCCTAGATCATCTAGGAAGAGAGTAAGAGAGTTTGTTGAATCGTCGAAATCTGATGTGCCTTCTTATTCATCTTCTTTTTCTTCTTCCAAGGAGGAGGACCATGTTGTTTTAAAAAAGGATTTGAAAAAAATAAGCTAAAAGGAACAAGGGAAGATCAGTGTCTTCTTCATCTCGTTTTGCTATTTTTGATGATCATCTTATCAAGATGATTAGAGAAGCTCTAAACAAGGAAGAGAAGAAGAAGAAGAAGAAGAAGAAGAAGAAGAAGAAGAAGAAGAAGAAGAAGAAGAAGAAGAAGAAGAAGAAGAAGAAGAAGAAGAAGAAGAAGAGGAGGAGGAGGAGGAGGAGGAGGAGGAGGAGGAGGAGGAGGAGGAGGAGGAGGAGGAGGAGGAGGAGGAGGAGGAGGAGGAGGAGGAGGAGGAGGAGGAGGAGGACCATGTTGTTTTAAAAAAGGATTTGAAAAAAAGAAGCTAAAAGGAACAAGGGAAGATCAGTGTCTTCTTCATCTCGTTTTGCTATTTTTGATGATCATCTTATCAAGATGATTAGAGAAGCTCTAAACAAGGAAGAGGAGAAGAAGAAGAAGAAGAGGAGAAGAAGAAGAAGAAGAAGAAGAAGAAGAAGAAGAAGAAGAAGAAGAAGAAGAAGAAGAAGAAGAAGAAGAAGAAGAAGAAGAAGAAGAAGAAGAAGAAGAAGAAGAAGAAGAAGAAGAAGAAGAAGAAGAAGAAGACGACGATGAAGATGACGATGATGAGGAAGAGTAAGAGTAAGGATATGAAGATGCGAGATATGAAAGACAAGGGCAAGAAGAAAGTTGAGTCTTCTGAATCAACTTCTGATGGTGATTCAAAGAGTAGGAGTGAGGATTAAGTAGCTGCTAGACAACAACAGCAAGTAGTGAATGAGCCAGAAATTGTTCCATTGGTGGAACAGACCTAGAAGTGTCAATTCCGGTGCTATTTGCATTTTTTCCAGAAGTTCATTGTTACAATCCGGAATAGAATCAGCAATGACGTGAAGAAGAGGTTGAAGGATACACCGTTCAATGATTTAATTGTGCATTCATTGACGGTAATATCAATCAACGGGACTGCCTGAAGTCGGATGATTCTATTGCTGTTAAAGTTGACGCATACAGGAAGAAGAATATGGAGTTTCAGTCCCATCCGTCACATGTTCACCATATCAGTCTTGGTTATGTCGGATCTGTATTGGGTTTGAGCACAATTGGAAAACCAATTGCATTGAACGATAAGAATGTGAAGATTTCAGATTGGCTGTATAGGTTGTTTGGGGGAAAGTCAATCAACAAGACTAATATCTGCAATAAGTTGGATAAAATGCTTGGTGAAAAAGATAGGGTTGACAATTGTGTTCGTCTATTGGTTTTGCTTCTTCTGGCCTCTGTTCTGTTGCCTAGTTCCAAAGGAACTTTGGTGCTTGGCTTTGCAAACTGTGTGTCCAATATTGAAGGAATGAAGGAATATGCTTGGGCAACTGTTATCTATGACGACATGTTCAATGCATTGGACATTTACGCAAAAAACTTTATTTCAGAAGTAGTCATAAAGAAGGAGAAAGCAAAGAAGGTGAAGAAGGAGAAGGCAATGAAGATGAAGGCGGATGATGATGATGATGATGATGATGATGATGATGATGACGACGATAAAAAGTTTGATAGAAGCAATGCGAAGAATATTGGTGGTTGCTGCATTGTTATTTCGGTAAATTTTCTTTGAGTATTTGTTTGTATTTCTGTCTAAGTATCTGTCCCTTTGTGACGATCTGGAACAGAGTCAGTAGTGTAATCGACTTAATCCACGAGCTTGCGCGTAATCGCAGTTTTCCGTAAATTGATTGAATTGCCGGTTTTGATCACGACTTAATTATTGGCCGAGAATTTGAGTTAAATCTTTTCTCAAGAGTTGTTGTACGTGTGATTTCGAGTTCGTGGGCGGTTCCGGATTATTATTTCGACGACCGAGAAATATAATATGAATATTTAAAATTTCGGAATATCGTCAAGTTTATCCGTTCATATTCGAGTTATCCGAATCGTGATTGTGATCCGTTTTGGACCGATGATTGACTCGAACCGAAATTGGAATGGTTATCGACTTGATTTGTGAGTTTCGCGATTAGTCGTGATTTTTACGTAATTGATTAATATGGCGGCTTCGTTAACGACTAAATTATCGGGTAAGAATTTGATTTGGGATTCTTCACGAAAGTTGTAGAGAATTTAATTTTGAGCTCGTAGGAACTTCCGGAGGATTATTCTGAGTTACGAGGAATAAGTTGTGAATATTTTCGGCCGTCGGATATTGTCGTATTTATCCGTTTGGGATTCGATACGTGTACGGTATAAATATGGGAGAATACATGCCGATTTTGGAAACTTTCCAAAACTGGAAATTGGGCCTTGACCCGCGTTGACCACGGGTTAAGGGCGACCCGTTTGAAGCCGTTCGGTTTTCTTGGTTTTTGAGCTTGATTCCGGCCACGGTTGGCCGGGGTCTCTTCACGGAAAAGGTTGGGCTCGAGCTTCTCTTTGGATTGGTAGGTGGATCGACCCTTGAGGTGGCCGGAGGAGGGAGAACCGAAGAGGCGAAGTTGGGTGTTTTTTCGGCTACTTCGGCGGTTGTCGGAGGCAACGTTTCTGGCCAAGTTGGTGGTGGCTCTTTGAGGGGTTTTGTTAGCCTTAAAGAGAGGAAGCTATTGGAAGTGGTTTCAAGGGTTGCCGTGGCCGGAGGAGAGAGATCGGTGGAGTTGAAATTCCGGTGAGGGTTTGCACATTTGAGATGAGTTTTGGACCTTTTCCGGTCAAAATTGGCCTTAACTTTGAACTAGAAAGTTGTTGTAAATGTCGAGATCTTCAAATCCATGTGTAGGTTGCATTTTTATGGGCCGATGTGATTTTCCGGCGGCAGCGGCGACGATTTTCGTCCGACGTATTTTTCAACAAGTTGTATGTCGTTTCGCTCAGAATCACGCACCGATCGCAGTGGTGAAGTTTATTTTTCGAATTGAGCATCGGAAATTATAGCGAGGTTTTATGGTGTGATTATCGGATTTTGACGATTTCGTCGATATTGAATTATATGTTTCCGGGAACATTTATTTCTCGAGAAGTGATTCAAAGTATTGAAATATAATTTTGAGCAGTGGATTTTATGATTATCTAGGGGATCGTGATCGTTCGTTTGGCGAGAGATTTTCCGCCGGATCACTGGATTAACGCGTATTGCGTTATGCTCATCTGTGAGTGGACTTTTATCTTTTCACTGTCGTTGCGAGTTCGTGATTTCCGTATTTGTTTATATACGATGTTATTATTATTTATTACTTTTGGAGATATTATTTTATATTTTATGGTGATGGCATTACTTGCATCGATGCTTCGGCTACTCGGCTGATCACCGGTAGTCTGACCCAGAGTTGAGAGATTCCTCTGGACAGGGTCGAGAGATTCCCATGGGCAGGGTCGAGAGATTCCCCTGTTATTCCGCTGGGGTTGAGAGATTCCCCTATCCTATCATCGTCGGGCTTGAGAGATTCGCTTGACACCTCCATATATTTTCCGAATTCACTTTGCTTTACATTATTTTATGTATATGAAATTGGTGAAAGGCATATGTTTATTTTCATCCACTCATTCTAACGATTTTATTTGCCTTTTCCCTGGGCTTTTCGGTTTCCGTGCCCAGTTTGCAGTTCAGACTCTGGTGTCGCACGTCGCAGTCGGAGGCTTAGTATTCGAGCGATATTTCTTTTATGGTAGGTTCTTAGTTTGGCCTACTATTTGTATATATATATATATATATTAGAAGTCTCTCTGAGCATTCTGATGTTGTACTTTCATACGATTTTTCCCCGGATTTCTGTAAAGTATAATTTTACTTATTACTTTACATTATTGTTATGATATTGAGAAATCCGGATGGGATTCGTGCCCACGGTTTGATTTTTGTGGCATAGGATGAAGTGTGTTTTTCCGGGTGCAGGTTAATGGCAATTCCGCGTTAGTAGCGTTACTCTGCCGAAATTTTTATGGTTTTTTTTTGTTCGTGTTTTCAGAAGGGGTTTGATTTCGGTTTAGGAAACTAAATCGGGGTTAGGTCCTTTCACCCTTATTGTTTCATTATTATTTTTTGAGTATCTGTCTGCATTTCTATCTAAGTATCCATCTTTGTATCTATCTCTCATTGTTTAATTATTGTTTCTTTGAGTATATGTCTGTATCTTTGTCTGGGTATCTATCTTTATATATGTCCCTTATTGTTTAATTATTGTTTCTTTGAGTATCTGTATGTATTTCTATCTGAGTATCCATCCCTTATTACTTCATTATTATTTTTTGTATCAGTTTTATCTTGCTTCAATCTATAACATTGTCAAACCAAGAGCTGGCAAGGAGGATCAAATATTGGCATAGTCAAGTACAGCCCCGATGATATTATGGATCATTTTTAAAACATCAGAAGCTTGGAAATGCTGAGGGTTAGTATCTAACTGTTGTTTTTGTTAATAGTTGTCTTCTGGGTATTTGTCTAAATAACTGTATGGGTATCTGTCTAAATAGTTGTCTGGATCTCTTTTTCACAGACCAAATATTTTTTGCATTTGAGGACAAAGAAAATTAAAGTTGATAGTGATATAGTTCATGTTCTGTCAAGTATCAAAGATATTGCTCCGAATGACTATGCCAAGTTTGAAGCGGAGTTGAGTGCGAAGGATCTGTAGTTGAATGAAAGTGAATTATTTGGTGAGCAGTTGCAAGAAACTATCATGGAGAAGCATCGACAGATCTTAATCAAGGATGCTCAATATGAGGAAATGCAGAAATCCAATGTAGTCCTTTGGCTTGTAGTTAGTGTTTTGAAGAAAGATTTCCTTTCATTGAAGCAAGAAAATACGGACTTGAAAGAAAATCAATCTGCTTCCAACAATAAGGAACTTGATGCATTGCGAGTGAAGCTTGCTGAAGAAGAGAAGAAGACAGAATACTCTGAGTTTAGATTGAATCTTATTGACCGGGAGAATAAGTCTCTTAAGAAGGAATTATCAAATGCTGATGATTCTACAGATGTGATTGCAGTATTAAGGGCAGAGAATATGAATGCTGAGAATAAACTAGTGGATGCGAATAGTCAACATGTTGCAGCTATCCAAGAGAAATTTGTGCTTGAGACAAGATTAGAAGAGATGAAGGATACTGCTGAAGCTGCTTCTGGAGAAAATATGACATTAAAGAAGAATATGAAGGAAGCAGAATTACAACTCAAGGAAGCTCAAGGGAAGATGCAAATTGCTCAAGAAGCAAACGAGAAGCTTCAAAGAAGAGTTTATGCTTTGCAAAGTCAAGATGAGGAGCTTGATAAGGAAAAGAAAGAAGTTGAAGATGCAAAGCAGAAACTTGAAGTCGTCAATCAGCAGCTTGTTGAAGACAATCAAAAGTTGAAGAATGTTGCTGGATTTACAAAAGGGCTAGCTAGTACCGATTCTGAAGTTTGAAAAGAATAGATCTGTCATTTCATTTTGTATAATTTGCCTAATTTTATATGTAACTGAAAACTGAAACGTGTGAGTATTTGTCTGAGTATCAGTTTTATTATCTATTTATGTATCTGTGTCTGTCTGTGTATTTGTTTTGAATATTTGTTTTTTCTTTTGTATCTCTATTAAGGAATTTGTCAGAAGAGAAGAAGAGTTCCCAACGGGCACATTCTGCACCATCTTTCAGTATATGGATTACCCCGACTCCTAGTCCAGTTGCATTGCCTCCAAAGGTAGTGGAAACCCTGTTGACTCCTCTTTCTCCTGCTGGTTATTCATCTCCTCCGTCAGTCCGCACGGATTTGATTTCCAAGAAACTTCCTGGGCCTAGTGAGAGACTCAACAGAGAAAACATTTATCTCTATTCATATGTTAAGAGTTTGAATGATAAGTCTAGGATGTCCTTGAAGATAGATGAGATCTACTAGTATCTACCTAAAAATGAAGTCAAGCGAAAGCGCCAGACAAGATGAAGGAACAAAAATGTTGACGTGGTGGAGCTAGTGCCGAGTGGAAAGTTTGAAATTATCGAAGTATCTTCACCGTTCATAGTGAAATCAGTCAACAAGAAAAGGGGAGAGCCGGGAAGAATCCGTGCGAGATTGACTGATGAGGAGAAGCTGGTCGTTCTGTTTCTTTCATTTGATGTTTTCCAGTACATGGGCGAGCTCTACTAGAGTGAGTTGGTGAGGTACTAGATGAAAAATGAAGGGTGAGTATCTGTTAGTGTATCTGTTAGTTTATAGTAATGTTTCAGTTTTAATTGTGCCCTGCTGTTGTTTTGGACAGAGATGTGTTTTGGCAAGGTGTTCATTCTTTCCAGTTCTTTGATCGTGATGATCTGGAGTCGATTATTGAAGGGAAATGGATATCAAACTCTGTTTTTAATTGCTATTCCAATTTTTTTTTTCCTGAATTAACAGATAATGTGGGAGATCAAAGTCCCTATGCTTTCCACACATTGGCTCATGTAATCCTTCTGTTATTTTTTTAGCCTTTGTGTGTCTCCACAGTGCGTGTTTTTCTGCCTATGTGTAATATTTTTGTGTGCTGCTTTTGGCAGGTTTCTGGGTCTGATCTGAAAATAAAGATGATGCACAAACGTCTTTTTGAGAAGTTGTTCAACGTTTTGAGCATCTGTGGCAAGCTGATGTTCCCGATCTTTTCCCATTCACATTTCTATCTTTTCATCTTTGATAAAAAGTGTGCCATGCTTGTGTCACTTTGACTCACTCAAAGGGTCGTGTAAGTTGATAGACAACACGCAGTTTTGGGAGGCACTAAAAACGGTAATGTTTATTCTCTTTTTTTTCCAAGATGTTTAGTAGTTACAGTTTATAGATGGGTTGACAAATTTTTATTTGTATTGATTCAGGTTCATTTGGTGTCTATGTGGATGGATTCTTTGAGGGATTTAAGTGATGATATACTATCACTGAATGCTCGAATTTTGGTAGATGACTCTCAGAGCACAGACAAGGAACTTATGTTGAGGGAGATCCCAATAATAGAAAATGAACTGAAAAGCATTAAGTGGCTCAAATATCAAGATCTGAATTTTCACAAAATTCCCATGTAGTTCATCAGCAACAGTCCTCGACAACTTGGTGGCCTTGATTGCGGAACTATTGTTTGCTACGTCATGTATTGTCTAGTTCTGGGCAAGAAAATAAAGAAAAATTTGAATCATGATGATGTGTCTCGGTTCAAGGCCAGATTTTTATAATCGTTTATGGATCATGAGCTTTCATGGGTATCAAAAAACAAAGCAAAGTTGTAGGGAATGTGTAGGGAATGAATCAGTGTGTATATTTTGTTGTACTAATAATTTCTATGGACATTGTTGTAGGTTGTATATTTTGGAGAGCATTATGAATTTAATCATATGACTATCTGCTTAAGTATATGTTTGAGTATCTGTCTGCATAATATTTTTGTTGCTCTTGAATATGTGAATCAGAGAACCAATATATTAAGCCTATGAACTAAAGTGTTTGATTTGCACTATTCGATCCATTTTACAACACGAAACCAATTCAAATTTGTGTGTATACTTGGTATTGAAACGCAACAGTCATAAACCAACTAACTGACAGATACTTAGACAGCTACTTAGGCAGCGAATTAGACAGATACCCATTGTTGTTCATTAACGACATGTCGTTTTCTGTCGCGTCTGTTCATTTTGATTAGAACGCACGTGTTATATTCTCGAGGACCGTCTTCTCTATAAAATGGAAAGTCTTCCTTAAAACGTTCTCACTTTCTCTCAATACATTGCTTTGAAAACCTTAACCCTAAACGAAACCCCAATTTCTTTCCCAACAAATTATCCGAACCAAAAAGTAAATGGCTCGTTCTCCTCTAAGATCATCAAGGCACAACTAATCGGGTGCCTCAACCTCTATCCCAAAGCAAGACTCGTCATCTCCCAAAGTATGGCCGAAGAGTTTCGGCTCACAAAGGGTATTCTTTATGCCAACTTTGACACATGTTTACAAGAGATCCGTGGTCTGACATGGAGAGTTGACGGTGTGATCAGGAAGATGGATAAGGTCGAAGAGATAGCTGGGAAGATTGACGAGGCGATGGTGATGATCAAGGATGTGGGGGACAAGGTCGAAGCGCTTATAGATATTGTGCTCAAGATCAAGGATGGGGATGGCAACTGATGGGTTTTAGCTATTGGGTTTTTGTGTGTTTATGACTATGCTTAAATTTTAGTTAGTTTTCGGTTTTTAGAGATTGTGATCCATTTTGTCTACTCCAAAACGTCCATTTTTGTGTGGTTAGTTATGGATATTTTTGGAGTATGACTATTTTGTTTAAGATGCTTATGGTCCCTTTTAATGAATCTTATATTCTGGTTTGTGTTGTCTGAGTATCTGCTTAAGTATCTGCGTATGTATCTATTTCTGTATATGTCTGCGTAATACTATTTTGTGTTGCTCTTGAATTTTTGAATCAGAGAACCAATGTATTAAACCTATGAACTAAAGTGTGTGATTTTCACTCTCTGATCGATTTTACAACACAAAACATACTTAAAATCGTTTGTATAATTGGTATTGAAATGCAACAGTCATACACCAACCAACTGACAAATACTTAGACAGCTACTTAGATAGCGAATTAGACAAATACCCATTGTTGTTCAGAAACAACATGTCATTTTCTGTCGCGTTTGTTCATTTTTTGAACAACCTAACAGATACTCTCGCAGATACTCTCACAGATACCTGAACAGATACTCTCACAAATACTTGAGCAAATAGGCTTTGAAAATGACATAATTGATGCTAAAATAGATTCATTAATAATATGAAGAAAAAAATACAATAGTATAAATTTAAAAAATACATAATAAACTAGAATTCTTCCTCTTCAAAGCTTTCTCTTCTTGATGCTGCTTGGTCCATCAAAGCCTGGCGGTGGAGGAGGCAGCATCTTGAAGATTTGGCGAAGAAATTGAAACATTGCCTCATCATCCTCCTCGATGAGTTTTTGTTTTACCTTGAGATTCTTGAGGCCATCCTCAAGGTCAGTGATCCTAGTGGATAACTATTGCAGCATAGTTGGAGGTGGAGAAGTTGGTTCTTGACTGTGGCGGTGACGTTTGTTTTTCTTGCCTTTCTGGACCATTTCTTCTATCATCTCTTCAACAGAGTCTTCAGGTTGCTTCTTTGATTTTTTGGACTTGTTGTTCTTGGAGGTGTTTTCCATTTTTGGACTTGTGGTTTTGAACACCAACAAATGAGAGGGTAAAGAGAAAATGTTTCTGTTTTTGTTTTTGTGAAGGAGTTATGTTCAGTGCTTTTTTATATATAGAGCATGAAATGTTGTGTTGAGTGAGTGGTTGCGTCTTTTCTTTCTTGGAGGAAGGGTTGCGTATTAATATTTTTTAATGCAGTTATGCACATTTGTTGGGAGAAGAAAGAGAGAGTGTAAGCGTCTTTTCATAAAAAGAGAAGAAAAAATGAAAAGACGCGGGAATAAACCGTTTGAACCAGAAAAGACATAGTAGTTCATTCTCTAAAATAGGGCTTGCTTTTCACATTTTCATAATATATTGTGTTTCATTATCAACTCTTTCTGCTTGAGTCTTCTGCTTCTCTCTAAGTCTTTTATCAATAGACAATACTATCGCACAAAGGAAGAAAAATCCAAACAACTCAGACACCTCTGATCATTCAACAGACGTTGATTTTGATCCATCAAAGTTCAAGTCCTCCTCCTCTTCCCACTCTTCCTCTTCCTCTGAAGGCTCTATATCCAGCCCTCATCCCCCTGCTGCTAGACCTCCTGTAGGACTCTTTCCTGATTGCCCTCTTCAACCTTTGGTAAAGAATATGGCTCGTATGAAGCATCGTATGGATACGATGAAGGAGGAAATAGATTTGGTCTTTGCCGAATAGGACCAAATGCCTAATTTTCTTATAGGCATCATATCTCGTTTTCGACCCGGTTTTGGAAGGGGAAGTAGCAAGAATGTCAAGATGTAAAGCATATGATTTTCTTTTGTTTCTAGTTTAAATTTTGTGTTTGTTATTAGTTATTGTGTTTTTGGTTTTAATTTTAGTGAATTTTAGTTAATCAATTCAGTTTGATATTTTTGAAATGAAATTTATGAATGAATATATGAAGCCACTGAATGATAAAACATCATTAGACTGGTCCAGTCAGATACTCAGACATATACATTGACAGATATTCAGACATATACCCAGACAGTGATCAATGCATTTAACGTATACAATAAAATATTTGTTTTTGTCTTCTTTACGATGCAGTATAAAATACAAAAAGAAGAGCCAAAAAAAACCAACAAATTTTTGTTTTTATTTGCAAGTAAAAAGTTGTAGATCTGTAATTCATGATATCCAGACAAATACTTAGACAGATATCCAGACAAAAACGTGAACAAATATTCAAACTTTGAAAGTTAATCTGACAACATCTGTAATGATCCACACAGACTTGTATTTTCAATTGATAGTGTTGTTACCGGTTCTCCTGTTGTGACCAGTGTGGTGACATCTTGAGCACTCTATTGGCATTATTTTTTTTCGCACTTCTTCTTCATTCTATTTTTCTTTGGTCTGCCCAGTTGTTTCTTTATTAATGGAGACCTGACGTCCTGTTCTTTTTGTGACATGTGCCAAAGGGATTTCTCAATGTTTGGCACTGGATTGACTGTGAAGGAGTAGGCTTGCCTGTAAAATATAACTTTGTACAAGTTGTCTACATAATTGTAAGGATTATGTCATATCTCTTGAATGACAACAAGTGCATGTGAGCACGAAAATCGGAGCAACTGCCATTGTCCACATGAGCAGGTCCATGTCTCCATGTTGACTGCACTGCTGTATGTGTCAGCCTGAACTTCGTAGATAATACCACTGGAGTGCATCACTCTCTGATGCCTTCCTTTTGTTAAGTGTTTCGTTGAGCTTTGCTTCCATTCTCGGTCCCATTATAGTGTATCATTGTTCTGATTCTTCTCTTTTGCTTGCAATCCTTTCCATCACCTTTCTCCTGCGAGAGTAGTAACAAAAAAGAAGAAAATAAGGAATTAAACAGTGCATTCTTCTAGAAATAACGAAATGAATCAAGTTGTAAATGGCTGTAATGTAACCAAAAGACAGATACCCAAACAACTACTCAATCAGCTACTCAGACAGATACTCATGATATTTTTCAGAAACAGTGCAACAATTTACAGATATCCTGGAAATAACAGAATGAATCAGGTTATAATGGATGACCTGATTTCATCAGCAAGATAGAAGACAGGTAGTGCATGGAGATGTACTATCCAGCTATTAAAGCACTTTGAGATGTTGTTTGCCATTTTGCCATACCTATCTCTTCCGAAGAATGCAGCACACCATTTTTCTTTTGGGAGATCCTTGAAGAATTTCATTATCTTTGTATATCCGCCTTCTAGCTTAAGTTGGTTAAAAAGGAACTCATGTTACCTCTTACTTCTTGCATATGCACATTGCATGAAGAGTTCAAAAATTCTATCCTTAGAGTGTCCTATGTAGTTGTCTTTGAGGTTAGCAACCAAGTGCTGAAATCAGTAGCCATGCTCATTATTGGGGAACACCTCTGAAAGAGAACTCATAATTCCATTAAGACGATTGGAGATGATTGTTATTTTCCTCCGAGTATTAGTTTTTCCATTTATGCTGTGTTTGTCTATCTCATCTTTTAGGTTCACCAAGAACCACCTCTAGTTGTTGTCATTTTCGGAATTGACTATCGCAAACAGTTATTCAGACAGATACACAAGAGGTATAAACATCTTTCATTTGTCTACATTACCTTGATCTCCATCTTTTGAATAGGCCCCCATGTCTGTCCTTTGTATTTGTTCTTAAGGAAACATGCATCAACGAAAAGCATGGGTCTGCAGTATTGGAATCCCTGCATGCAGGCACCAAATGACACAAAAATGCGGTGAAACCTTTGTTTTTCCGGATCAATATCTACAACAACTCTAGATCCTGGATTTGTCTTCATAAATTCGTCTCAGAACCAGAGAATGTTTGTGTATGATTTTACTTTGTTTCCATGCAGTGAGTTCATTGCCGATTCCTTGCCATACCAAACCATCTTGTAAGGGACTTTCAAGCCAAAACTCTCTCTGATTTCAATCTATAAGGCTTTGGCTCCCTTATTGGGATCAGCGCACAGTTTGTCCTTAACGATTGAGTTGAGTATTGAATAAATGATAAGTTTCAGGTATAGAAAACAATATCTTTAGACATATTTTTTCTAGAGAAGTAGCTAGTGATGTTAGAAAAAAGGTATCATACCTGACAATAAAAGACCTCATCATCTCACTGGTTTGTTTCTGGACCTTTTCTTTGCAAGTTTGATTATTGTTGATTTCAGTGATGTAAAATGATCTATTCGCCCGAAATAGTCTTGCCTTCACAAACCAGTTGCATTTATCGCGTCCTTTGTATTTACAATGTACACTTACGCGTGTGGGCTCATTGTTCTCATATGTAAACTTGAATCCACTTTCAATTGAGTACTTTCTTAGTTTCAGCTTGAACTCAGTGGTGCCTAAGAATTTTTGCCATTTTTCTTGTATAAGTTTAACCCATGGTGTTGTCAAGTAATCATTTGTCTCCTCTTCTCGAAAGTATCCAAAACTGACATCTGCAACATTACTTATTTCCATGTAGCCATCCATCTGCAGATCCTAGCCTGAATTTTCATTATGATTGCTACAGACCACCGATTGGTTGGAACTGATCTTTGTTGTTTGCTGGAAAGAGGAAATGTACACATGTTTTAGCTTGACATAATATTGCAGCATATACTCAAACAGATACTCAAATGAGTTTTCGAAGTTCTACCTCATTTTAGTCAGTGATTCTGATCTCAATATATTTTGAATTGAGTCTTTGGATAGAAAGCATCATAAAAAACACGTCACGATCAGTTTTCAGGAAAATGTGTTCATCCTCTGATGGGATACAGTTTTGTACGTCAAGATTGAGTTGTTGAGTGATTTGAATTGTTGACGAACTATATCCACAATGTTATCAAATGTTAAATCATCACTCAAAATATCCATCACACATTCTCGACTATGAATATATTTCACAATGACAGGAGAAGGTTATGTTGTCATTGAACATACATATAGAAGAGTTGCAGAAATGCATGTAAATACTTTGGTTAACTGACAGTAAGGTCTGATACTTTTAACAAAAAAAAATAGAGTTACAGATACTCAGACATATTCGTTGACAAATACTCAGGCAGATAGGTTTACGGATACAAAGACAGATATTCAAACAGATATATTGACAAATACTCAGACAGATACTCTAACATATATTAAAACGTATTTTTAACAACCAAAATCAGATCCAAACGTAATTAAGTAGATTTCGATATCGCAATGCATATAGTTTGAGGAGCAAAGTAATCAATACTATCATGAAATCTTATAATAGAATTACGAACAGAAACAAATTTGTGCAACAAAAATTTAAATTGTCTATCATATACAAAAACAGAGTGAAAAATTGGATGTACGATAGAATTGGACATATGAAGTCATGAATTTCTGTACAGAGATGGCGAAAGATAGCGAATCAGTGAGATAAAGAGACAGAGATTTTGAAACTTACAACTTTTGAAATTTCGTACGACGTCGAGATCAAACAAAATTTTTGTTGCGACGATTTCTGAATCGTGATCGCTATCAGAGAGAGAGAGAGAGATATTCACTTCCCGGCAAAAATGTAGGAGGGAAGCCGCAGCTCTCTCTTATAGACAGTTAGAATTCAAATTAGGAATGTAGGGTAAAATCAGTATATATAAAAAAGTGGGTTCTATAATATATTTGGCCTTTTTGGGAGAAAATGATGTCAGCTGAGTTATTTTTAGAAAAAAATGTGTCATAAATTGGTTTTTTTTGGAAAATTTATATGTTTTTGGGTCTTTAAATCATGTCCCTCTGTTAATATTAGATTGAAGATCCCACATCAAAAAATGACAATGTTAAATATAACTTAAATGTGGTTAGACTATTCCTAATTATATTAAAAAAATTGTGGATAAAATCCAACACTTTAAAAGGTATTGATCTTGGAATATCAAACAATTATTAATATTTTGATCTTCAATTATCGACACATTTGCATGTCAATTGACCTTGGAAGGCGATCAAACCTTTTGGCTTTCCTTTTCCTTCACTCATATTAGATGATACTACTTTTCATGCCTGCTGCTCAATTCATACGTATATATGTTTCTGAATTGCAATGTATATATGTTTCATGAGTTAATTAAATAATTACTCTGTTTAATTGACAGGGTTAGTTTAAGATATTCTAGATCTCATAAGTTAATAAAGTTATCGAGACCACTTCAATTTTGAGTGAATTCATCAGTTTTTTTTAGACTGCTAGCTGGAGAAGATTGAGTCAGGATTCAGGAAGAGAGGTAGGTATGGATGCATATGTATATTACATATAGCTATACATGGTTCTTTGATTATGAAAGACGCGCAATGAGAACGTACGTACAGAACAGTTCTCTTCACATTGCGAATCAGCTTTGATCGATCAATCTAGCTAGCAAACAACGAGACTTCGTTTTCGTTTCTTTTTCCCTTTTTTTCTTTTCCGGGACGTTCTGTTTTATAAGATTCATTACAGAAATTGATGATGATCAAAAAGCTAGCTAGGGAAGGGAAAGCCGAAGCCATGCAGATGCAGCTTTGCATGCGCATGATCCAGTGTCTTTGTGCGCACACTGATAATGAAGCTAAGGGATTGGGTGCATGCCGGTTCACCATAACAACCATACGCCCTAGATCTCCCCCGACACGATAGTCTCTTCATCTCTGGGGGCCATAAAATTCCACGCCTGAGCTTTTCTGTTTGTTTTCTTCTATTTATTGCAATTTTGTTTTGAATTTTAATTTGTTAAAATTTTTGCATGGAGGCCGGCGTGGGCCTGTTGATCCAGTGGTCCCCACCGATCCCTGACTGCGCGTGCAAAGCCGGACTTCGTGGGGGGCTCTCTTGTGGGGCCCAGTCCCCAACATGTAAACATTCACTTCGTTTTCTCCCTCTCTCTCCACTCTCCCGCCCCATTTTTCTATTCCCAGCCGCCGCCATCATCATCATCATCATCTTCATCCTTTTTTTTTGTCACTGGACTGACTGGAGAATTTCTGAGGATTTGCTATTATATATATATATATATCTAATCTGGGGATTTGACGTATAAAATATTAGTTTGTATTATTAAGATTCTAATCCTCCTTTGCTTCATTGTACTCTGATTGCTTGCTTAGTTTAATATATCATCATTTTTTTTTCCTTGCTAGGGTTTATCTTTTATATGACAGATGCAGAGAAGTACCTAAAAATTAATCTGGAAGGGATTTTGCATTTCGATTTCCATTGTCATGATGATTAAGTCACGTGGATGTTTGATTAGTGATCGATCGAGCTAAACAGTTAACTGGAAATGGGATCTAGATCTCGATGAGATAGATCAATGCCGGCCAGCCCTTTCTCACTGCCCACTTAGCAATTGACATGATGATCATCATGATTTCACCATATTTATTAGCGTTTTTCTACGTCTAGTCCTCGTAAATCATCCACTGTAGGATCTTGACAAGAAAGGTCATGTATCAACTGCCCAGACACAAAGATCACTTTGATCGTAAAATCTTTTTGGTTGTTCGTTCCTTTTTTTTGATACAATCATGGTTTCTTCTATGGTTTGCATTGCAGCTATATAACCAGTTTGATAGGTTCAAACTAAACACGTTATGTCGTGCTTGCGTGCAGCGTATGGCAGGCATTAGGCTAGAAAGAAGACGCAGCCTTTGTAGCTTGGAGAGCTAGCAAATTACTACAAACAAAACGAGTGGAAGGGTAGTCGTGATGAATGATGAGAGCACATGTGAAATGTCAAATAAGACAACTTCCATCATCATGTTGATCATGTTAAATTAGACCTACATATGATGTTTCTCGCCACATTAGTTCTTGTTTATATAGGCGCCATGTTCCCAAAAGCCAAGTGTAGATAGCTAACAAATTTATCCCCATGATTTTGATGAACATTGACATTAATTAGAATGATGATTTTGCACTAAGCTGCCTTCATTGAATTTCTCTATGAAGTACTTTTAAGCACGGCCGTATCTTTAAAATGGGGATCAGAGATTAAGATCACTTCACAATTGTCTGCCAAACATCAAAGCAACGAGTACGTACGAATGGTGCATGAGTTCTTACCTTTATAATTCTCATGTTCTATCTTTTGTTACCCTTTTGATAAATCAAACGTATTAGCTAGAACCTTAAACATTCTATCATACCAGAACAGAGGGATCCAATTTCATTTGGGACAGTTCTTCTACCTTTTAGTTTGGTAGGTTGTAAAGTGTTATGGGTGCATGCATGAATTTCTATACATGCACCTTATACTTTTGCCTCCTTCGCTGCCAGTCCCATGTGAATATGTAATCCGAGCTTTGTTATTTTAAACCATGCACAGCTTCTGTACTAGGACCTCCATGTTTCCCAATGCCCTGTGCCTTTATTGACGACGAGGGATTGAAGAATGGAGAAAGTGTATTTCCATTTACACATCTCTATTATGTACTTCTGTTCGTAGTTCTGTATAGATTAGTGTTAGCTAATGCTAAGCCTTTAGGCATTGGAAAGATTGATGATGAGCTCCTCTCCTTCCTCATGTTTAAGCTGTGAATGTATTGCCTGCTTCCAAAGCAATCACCGATTAGTTGGGCTCCCGTACAACTGAGGACATGGGCCAAGATTTTTTATTTTTTTATTTTGGCTAGGGGGCAAGATTTTGTTTAGGCAACATCTATTGTCCTTTCTATATAAAGGAAACTGCATATGAGCCTCGAACCAACATGTCTGGAACTTTAGGAGAATATATCATCCGTTCAGTTTGGTAAAGAACTCGCTGGTAGCTACCGGTTTTCTGTTCAGTGCTCCACAGAAGACAATGTTTCTCAAGTTTCAACTCGTAAGTTATAATCTGTACTTCAGTCCTCCAAGATAAATTAACTGATCTTGGCTAGGTTAGATAATCAATATACTAACTATATTGAGCGATACAAAACCGTTGGTGCCAAATACTTCGAAGAGGCTAAACGAATTATGATTGCGGATCTATACTAACTAGAAACTACACGTTCAAAGATTGAACAAATAGGTTCTTCATATGATACAAAACAGAGTAATTCAGTAACACTTTGTAAACAAGAGAATGACTGTATTTTCGAACAAATTTCATCCATCTCTTCCATCAAGCTTATTCAAAGGCAGATTCTGGAAAATTGATGCAACACCACGTCCAAATCTGTGATCAAGGAATTGATGCAAGAATTTTTTGGAAAGTCTAACCTTCCACTAGTCATACTGTCCTGGCGTCCTTAATCACTGACAAACATTCCAAGATAAGGTCAATACAGATGAAGTTGGAGTATAAGACTATCAGATATGGTTTTAAATATGATAATTAGTGATGTTAAACAGATATGCACTTTACATTTAATTTGGCGAAAGAATAACCTGCTTCACCCTTTACATCCTGCTGCTGTAAGTACCAAAATCCTCTTTGCACCAGCTCTTAGTACTGCATCTAATTCAAACACAATTACACAAAACAAGTTCCAGGGATCGTCAGTATCAGTAACATGAACATGAAACACATTGTTGCCATAATTATCATTTTGGAAAAGGATGGTAGTATTTAAACAGCTACACTAACTGAGATCTAAAGTGATGCAAACTCATGTCACTGACATTTAGTGGTGAACAAGGATTCATTCCTATTATTGTCTTAAACAATCCTTAAATACTCACATAGCTAACATTGTGTATATGACACCTTGGCATTTACATAATTGAATTTAATGTAGTGGTATGATAAGTAATGAGTCTTAGTGGCATGCAATGAAAATAAAGTCCAATAGAGACTCAACAAGAATTGGAATAACCTGTATACTCCTGGTGATAGTTATAGTTGATTCGTCAATTCTCTTTGAAGCAAAGCTTACCAAAAAGGCAAAACCAGCTATTTTTCAGTTAGATGAACTGTTACATTCTCAGAGCCAAAACATAAGGTTTTTTGTTATTGGATAAAATGGAATGGCATTAGCTACAGAAATTTTTTGAGATACATTTTCTCCTGTGAACGATCAAGGTACCTTATTCAAATTACTGTTTCAAGATAATGAAAAATAGCAGCAAAGTTGTAACCAAAATAAAAGCGGCAAAGCCACAGTATTCTTCCTGTAAAAATAAAACTGACTCATGGGTGAGGTTTGCAACCACAAATTACCTATCTATTGACCTATTATCTGTATACTTTCTAAACACATGATACCTTACCAAACTTGCGAGCTATAATAATATATGGACACATGCGGTAAATGGGCAGTTGTCACAATCTCTGCCATAGTCAGTTTCCTGGTGAGACATCAAGTAGCCGCCATCAGGTTAGGAAGAAACAGGTGGAAGATCTAAATATGTGAAGCTTAGGAAAATAGGTCATCCATCTATTCAGTGAGTGAGTAATAGTCGGCAAGTTAGGCTGAGTTGTATGCCTATCATCAAAACAGAAATATATGACTTAAAATTCAATTCGTAGAAATTTGTGAAGGCAAACTATGAAATACCTGACTTTCTTACTACAGTACAAGTTCATAAGACTAGCCTAATCCACTACCACCTATAACATTATCTAAAAGTTTGGATGTGAAAGTCAAAAACTTAAGATCCGGAATCTAATTAAATGAATAAAGTAGAAGTGCCTATATGAAAAGTGTAAGCGGAACATGATGTCTAATTACACGTATGAGCAGCACTTTCACATACATGATTCACTATATTTAGCAGATATTTAAAAGCTGTTATCCTAATGTGAAGATTATCCACTCCCAGGTATCAAGCATGGTATATGATTCATAACAAATATTTTTTGTAGTTCTCTTTTCTTATCATTTTGTGGCTTAATCATCAACCAAATGACATATGTAATCTAAAAATGCAGTCACGGGAAAAGGTACTCACATTGATGGTCATAAATATGGAAGTACCTGGAGGGTATGCATCTTTGCCAGTTCTCCATGTTTAGGACTTTATGGAAAATCAGCTTCGATGAATCCAATCTCAATAACTTATCAATCACCAGTAATCATCACAAGAGCAAATCCCATTCTGAAAGTGATGGAACCGATTTATATCTCTAATAATAATCTCACGCTGAACTTCTTTTGAAATTAACTTAATCGTGGCATATATGGCAGTCCACACATATCCGAAGATTTTTAATAATACGAATGAGGCTCCCAGATGGTGATTTGACAAGTGCAAATGCTAGCGCTAATCTTTCGCTGTGTACCCACAAGAGGCTCCCCTTTGCATCTTGCTCAACATCAAGCATAACAACATTACAGTTGGGAATATGACCTGCCTTCATTGATCTCATTTTCAACCACTCCAGCATACCATTGATCTCATGTCGGGATGTGAAGTATCACCCACGGTGAAATAATGAACTGTTCCCTGATTCTCAATCCAACTTAGGCCCGGTTCCTTCTTCACTCCTTTCTTTTTCATGTTTTTCCTGACCGAAGCCACATTATCCCACCTCCTTGCATTGGCATATAAGTTAGACAAGAGTACATGCGTAGCTTCATCTTGGGGATCCATTTCTAGCACATGCTGAGCAGATATCCTTCCGATCTCAACTTCATTATGGATAACACAAGCTCCAAGCAGAGCACGCCATACCATAGCACTAGGTTCATACGGAATTTCCTCAATCATCTTCACAGCCTGACCAAGCTGACCTGACCTCCCTAGGAGCCCAACCATACAAGTATAGTTCTCTATGCATGGTTCAATGTTGTAGTCCTCCATCATAGAGCTAAAATACGCATGTCCTTCGTCTAATAGTCCTGCATTGCTACATGCTGATAGGACACCAACAAAGGTTAGCTTGTTTGGTTTGGAATTGGTTTTCTGCATCAATTTCAAATAGTTTCAAAGCCTCCTTACCAAGACCATGCATAGAATATCCTGAGATCATCGCATTCCATGAAACTTCATCTTGTTTCTTCAATTTATCGAACACCAAGCGGGCATCTTTGATGCTCCCACACTTGGCATACATGTCAATCAAAGAATTACCAACTATGGTATCCTTGTCATATTTGGTTTTGACAGTCACAGAATGTATCTGAAGTCCTGGTTCCAACGCTGCTAGGCTAGCAGAAGCACGGAGAGCACTAGAGTATGTCACTTCTGTGGCCTGGACTTGGCATCTAAGCAAATCTATAAACAAAGTCAACGCCTTCTCCCCATCACCTAACTGGACGTAGCCTACTATCATCGTGTTCCAAGATACATCATTCCTATTTGATGATTGCAAAAACAGGTCCATTGAGTTCTCTATCTCTCTACATTTAGCATATACACCCATAAGGGCATTCGAAACAAAGACATCTGAGTCAAGACCAACCTTGAGAACATGGCAATGTATTTGCTCCCCCCAAACCAAATTTTCCATATTTGCACAAACTTGCAGCACATATACACCCATAAGGGCATTCGAAACAAAGACATCTGAGTCAAGACCAACCTTGAGAACATGGCAATGTATTTGCTCCCCCCAAACCAAATTTTCCATATTTGCACAAACTTGCAGCACACTAGCATATGTAAATTGATTAGGGGCAATCAAAGTTTCCCTCATCCGAAAAAAGATATCCAGAGCCTCGTCACAGTGGTGACTCTGAGCATATCTCGAAACCATAAGAGTCCAAGGAACCACATCATTTTTGGGCATCTCTTGAAACACCCTCCGAGCATATTCATCCTCTCCACATTTGGTGTACAAATCTAGCAATGAAATCCCCACATAAAGATCGTGTTCAAAACATGACTTTATCACACACCCATGTACACTCTTCCCCTGATCCAGTGCCTTTAATCCGAGACACGCCTTCAACACACCGCTGAAAGTATAATTATTAGGCCTGAACCCAACCATCCTCATTTGACAGAAGAGTTCAAAAACTTCTTCAAACCCGCCATTCTCAGCATAACATCCTATCATCCCTGTCCAAGCCACCATATCCTTACAAACAATGCCGTCGAAAACATCCCTGGTTATATCAACCTCGCCGCAAACAGAGTATGCATCAATGAGAGCCGTCCCAACAAATGCATTAGAGCCATGTCCAAGCTTATAAACACAAGAATGAACTGTCCAAACCAGCTCACCCCACCCCATTTTCACAAGTAACTTCAAAATCGTCGTAAAAGCAAACGGGCTCATCTCATGGCCTTCTCTATGCAACCTACTAAACAACTCTAACGCATCAACGAATCGCTGAGACTGCGAAAACGACTGGATTAAAGCAACAAAAGAAACCACACTTATGTGAGGCATTTCGTCGAACACCTTGACTGCATCAGAGACCGAATCCTGTTTGACATACAAGTTGAGTAGAATGTTGGAAGCGAACAAGTCCAAGCATCGAACTTTCTTGACAATCTCGCAGTGAAGAGCTGCTCCTGAAGTAAAGAGATGGTTTTGGATACAATGCTGAAGCGACGCTGCGTATAAGTGAGAGTTGAATTCTGGGTTGGGAAGCTCCGAGTGGAATGTGAAGTTTTGGGTCAACTGGGCATACCCACATCGTTGTGAACTGGTTTTAGAATGGAGAGCGAAACTTGTAGACTGAAATGTTCTTTGGGAAATCAATCTGAGCATGGCAATTGAAATCACAAGCTAGACGGTAATAGTGAACATGTTAAGTATATGTTGAAGTGCATGAGGTTATGTCTAGTTGCGGTTGTGATGTTATTGGTGTTTCTATTCTCACATTTTTGGTTCCGTTCTTTGTTCATGTACTTAAAAATCAAGTTCATGGGCATGTTTTGTAGATCGAATTTACATCTTGCATCAATGATTAGAAAACAAAATAATTGAATCCCAATTCGAAATTTGCTGCCGCAAAGAAATCATAATACAGAAGGTTGTGGTTTGCCAAATTCTGAAGTTCAGCAAAGTCTGATCTCTACAAGATGATAAAATGAATTAAACCACAACAAATCTGAGGCTTTGAGCTACAACTCCATGAGGAAAAGCCCAGCACAATAATACGAGAACTCGCAACAAAGAATAGAGTAAAAGCTGTAACTTACGCTAAAGAAAATTTAATCATAGATAGAGTAACAGAGAAAATCATATCACAGTCAATAATAACATCTCCGAAATACTACAACCAAATCGCAATCCATAGCAACCCAATATTTCATGGTTTTCTAATAGAATTACACTGCAAGAAAACATTAAGAAAAAGCCTCATTACAAAAATGAGTACAAAGCTGAGATGAGCATAATTCAATCCCCCTTCTTTCGGAAAGAGCAACCCTCGGTGAGCCTAGCACGGCCTCCAGTAGGCTGGCACAACACAGTTTGGCAATTCCCACAAACCACAACAGTTTGGGAGTGACTGAACACAGTTGTACTGCAAACAATTGTTTTTTCACATTGTTAATAAAAACCAACACACAAACTCAACGTGATCAATAAAATTCTACACACAAAAAAAACAGCATGACTTACATGTTAAAACAGCCCTGGCACTTCACATCCTAGCCATGATTAACAAAACAAAGCAATATTCTAACTCAGCATTTTCGTTCTTCAAATCTTCAATAGAACAAGAAAATTAAACCTTAAAAAACAAAGGAAGTGAATTGATGTTTTTACCATGAAGAAGGAATTGGGAGTCTGAACGAGTCTCTTGAGCTTGTGCTTCCTCTTCTCGAGCTCGACAGGCGGGTGAAGCAAATCGATGTCGTTCTGAAGCACCTATCCACACACACACACACACACAATAATTATAACCCATTTGAGATCGTGAAATAGGTTATCGAAATATGAGAAATTTAACTAAGATTGTGATGCACTCACCATCTTGAAAATGATCGCTGTTTGCTTCGAGCCGCAGAGAGCTTCAACGACAGGAGGAAGAAGACCTATGAATCTAGCAAGTGGATCTTATATGGTCTTCACAGTTCGTAGGGGTATTCTCGTCTTTTCAATGCCAAGACTATCGAAACGGCGACGTTTGCGTGGAGAGCGTGTAGGGTTTTAGGAAGTAAACCCCTATATAATGTTTTGCATCCTTTTAAGTTAGTAGTCTCCGCTCTGGTATTTCCTCTGTTCGTTTTTTTTTTCTCTCACTGGCTTTTTTTGTGGTTTGTGAATGAAATTTTTGAAGAGATGAAAGAGAGCAAATGATGAGAAACATTTGGAACTAGAAAACTGATTGGTGAATAGCCGTGAAGCTTCCAAACAATCGAGCTTTTTAAAACTGATGCTCTCTCTCTCTCTCTCTCTCTCTCTCTCTCTCTCTCAGTTCAGAATGTATAGCTAAGTTTCAGTTTCTTGTTCAGTTTTAGCCTAACTTTGCCTAGAGAGAACCGAGCGAACAAACTTAGAATGTCGCTTGCGTTCCGTTGCGGGCGTACAGAAAACTAACTCCCTTTCTGGATCGTAAGGAGAGTGATTGTGTTCTCTTTTACTTTGAAAGAAGGGTGTTATACATTTCTAGACAACTGTGAACTATGCCTCTCTTTCTGTGAATGAATCTGCGTGTTTGTTTATGTTTTGGCTTGTGAGGACTGAATTTTTCCGATCTAATCGGTCTTGGACGATCTTAACCAAGTTTGTATACACCATACAAATATGAAGCACGAGGAACCACACAAACATAAAAGTCTGATTCATTCATCGAATTACGAAGATTCATAGTTAGGTAACGATTAAAATGTGAGACTATCCTATTGCCACTGAACTCTTTCATAACAAGGCAGCTAATTGTCTTCGACTTGTATCGAAGATGAGCAACGACGGGTAGTGAGCTTTGGTTATTGGGCTGAGTTTGAGTTTTCATTCGAAGCCCAAAAGGTTTTTCTGTGTTCGATCTGTATTTCTTCTTTCTGCTTTCTTCTAATAGGAGTAATAGGGAGTCTTGGGCCCCTGAATCTTGGGCCCAAAAGAAACCGATACCTTATTATTGGTAGATTTATGTAAAAGGTTAGTCTGATATTCTGAGCTAACTGTTGTATACTTAAAATTGAATCAACTTTCTTTAGTTTGGTGTTGAAGTTTATGATTCTTATTCAGTATTGGTGATGTGCTTGATTTTCACGAAAACAAAATATGAAACCTATTGAAGATAAAGTCATGTCATGTACTTTAGAAAATATATTGTTCAGGTATTAATCACAATTTCACTATGCGAGTCTTTTCCAGTTTCAACTCATGACATATATGTGATTTGATTTTTAGACCCAGCATAGGACAGAGCTACTGATGTGTAAAACGTTTGTCTACTGATCTGGAAAGAACATGCCAAATGTAAACCATCATTCCAAACTTGACTTGATGGGGTTGATGGCTCCAAACATTCCTAATAACGTATTTACAAAGTACATAACTATTCAACTTCCTATTGTTCATGGCCTTAAGAATGAAGCGCGGGATTTTTTTTTTAAAAACCTAGGGAACGCACTCTCTAAAAAAAACCTTGTGCTGTCTCTTTGACTTTGCTACTCGTCCGGCGGCTCTTCTAGCCGGCATTGGCTTCCAACCTCGTCCAGCGTTGACTGTGCTGCTCGTCTGGCAGCTCTTCAAGTGGGTGCGGTCAGACGGGTATTGGTGGTGTCCTTCAGGACGGTTGGTTTGTCCTTGGGGGTTTATTGTGGTAATTTCCAAATAAACTCAGGACTGTCGGCAAAGAAGTCTGCATCTGTGGTTCAACTAGACTTGGTTCCGCCGGAAAACTAAAGGGACGGCGGTGCAAATGGACGAGGGGTGTTGGATCGGGGGTGGTAGTGGCGGTTTGTCGCTTTGATTCTTTAGAGCTTTAAGGGCTCGGTCTTCGTTTCTCTGCGGGATCGGGTGGCGGAGTACCTACGTACGGCTGGGAAAACTTGACAAGTGTACCTATTTTGTATTATGTCGCTCGGGATGATGGTGAGTAGGTGGACGGAGGGTGGTGTAGTGGCGGTGGTTTTTTCGGCAAAATTGTGGATTTTGGTTTGCGCTCGTGGTTGTTGGACTTCTTACCGGGTTTCGTGCATTCTCTTTGAGAAGTGGGCTTGGGGGATAATCCTGGGCCCTAATTTTGTTGAGCTTTTTTGTTTTTCTTTAATTATTTTGAAACGTGTTTGTTTTGTTTAATGTTTATAATAATGCTCTATCTTTATAAAAAGGGCTTTGTCAGGCGATCTAGGCGATCTGTCTGTGTGTGCACTCTTAGTGCCTTGTGTGTCCTAATGAGCGTGTGGGTCATGGTCAAATTGTTGCATCCTCCAAATGGCAGGATGAAACGTAATGTCGACGACTTAATTGTCGTTCGGCAGAAGAAAAAAAAATGAAGCACGGGATGAATGGTACGTAATGATCGTTGATTCATTATGCATGCCCCCCAAAAAATGGAATTCTTTGGTATGAAGTCCATCTTGAAATAAAGTACCTTAATTTTCGCTCATTCTAAATATTTCTACCTCATTCAAAAATCATACTTACCGTTACTTATTTCGTGTTATTCCATTTAAAATTACATAATTTTAATAATATAAAAATTTACGGTGTTAAATGGAATAAGTATTGTATAACTTTTTGGTTGGATAAAAAATTGAAGTATGATTATGATATTTTATAAAGTTGAGATACAAATATTTAGTAGGAGTAAAAGTTGAGTATTTTTTGTTAAATTTTCCCTTCTTCGATTTCGATTGATAACTTGAACAATTCACGGTTTCAAACTTCAATACACAGGCATAATTTCATTAGTCATTAGAGGACCAAGAACATAAACAAATCCAAAGGAAATATTAGTATTAGGTCCCACAAACACATGCGAGTAGCTTAAAAATTTGACAAAAGAATGGTCAAGAGAAAGACCACACTAAATGAGATGGCAAGGAAAGTGCGACGAAGGAGAATAATAGTTGGTGCGAAGTAAAAGTTATGCGGCTTATGCCCCCTCCTTACTAAAAACGTGAAAAACCTTTGTGCAGCATTCACGTCAAAAACAAGCTAAAGTGGAGGGAGACTACTTCTACTCCTTTTGGGAATTCAGAAAACACGAAATACACAAGGCTAGATTTTCTGAGTACTAATTTGTTAAAGACTTTCTTCCAAGTCTTTAGATGTAACATTTCTTGGTCAATCGCAAACCGCGTTAGTTTGGCCTGCTAGCTAGAGTACTCCTCCATCGCTATTCACTAGTAGTGACAAGCATAGGGGGACGAAGTGTTCAATCTGTACGTACCCAAAAAAAACATGCGTTAGGTCCAGCTCATATAAAAGGTTGTTGTTGGGAAGCAAGGACTTCGTGATTGTATCGATTACCTCTCTTTACGTTTCTCCAAGAATCTCTGGAGTGATTTTCTGCGAGCGATTGGCAGATCTGCAACGTAATATTAGTTATATTACTAACATAATTTTGTATAATTTACAACAAAATTATCCAGTGACTAATCTCCATTATGTCGACTGCTTTTCAATGTTCATACGCAAGATGTTCGGATTCCCACCGAAGATTACTTTGTGACTTTTTTTTAGGTCCAAGGAGAGTGTAAACATATCACTAAAATGTCGATATGCCAGATCGATTTTAGTTGACCAGCCTCTTGGTTTCTACGATATCATGCAGAGTTTTAAATATTTAGGTGAGACTAGTCAGAATACTAGTTATGCTTGGATCCAAACTCTAGGTGTAGTTTTGTTAACCAGATATCAACCACTGAGAAAAGTAAAACTAAAATGTAAAAGTAAAACTGTAAAACTGCTGCATGCACCAACCTTCGTTGAGAGGGTCCTCCAGATTCACCATCTGCGGTTGTCGCTTTGCCTCTTGTGGTCGATCTCCGGCGACTCTGGCAGATTCGAGTCTTCCCTCCATGGCAAGCTTCACTATGCTGGCAAACTAACCAATCATAATATTGTAGCACTTAATTAGTCAACAAGAACAACATAACCGTCATAAGTTGAAAGAAGTAGACGAATAGAAGAATTGTACCTGGTCGTGAGTGACGTCGTAAACAGAGACGTGTCCGCCGTAGAAAATCGTCATAGGCTTCGCTTTCGGTTTCTCAGGGACGTTCTCGTAGGATTTCCCGGCAAAGATTACGGATTTCAGAACTTCGGGACTGAATAGATTCGGCTTCATCGCCGCTTCCCTCGAAACAGCACCACCACCAGAGGACGACTGAAGTCCTCGGAAGCTTCTCCCCCGTTCGAGAAACTTCTGGAACTGTGACTTGGGCGTGGCCGCGGCCGAGGCCGAGGTGGTGTCGCGCTGCTGGTTATTCATCGTCATCCCGAGTCCCAAGAAATCGAGCTCCACCACTGCCGCCGCTGGTCGAGACATGTTCGACTGTCGATCGTCGAGGAATGAAGGGATATATATAGATATAGAAATGAATATAGCTAGGGCGTGGCGTGGCGTGGCGTGTTCTTAAATGGCGAGGCGGGAGCAGAAGTAGTGTGTGGGTCTGGAAGTGGAAACAGGGGTGAGAATTATAAGGAGCACGAGATTCATGTATGGGGAAAGTGAGAAAGAAAAGTAGAGAGAAGAAGAAGAAGATTGTGTTTGAGAGGACAAGTGTGTTTGACAGCTTTAAGGGAACACGTCTTGCACGAGAGGTGGAAACAGAATTAAACCTAAACAGGGGGAACGTACTGGTCCAATAACCGATCTAATAGAACACATGCGGACTGCTGTACACTTCTTTTCGATCGTCTTGTTTTTCTTATGCTCGTGATTTTGAAATTATAATACATAATAGATATAGTATTTCATTGAAAATAACGATCTAGCTAGGCTGCTGGATTGAGCCGTGTGCATTGGGTTCAAGTTGTGTGCATGCCTCTTATTATTTGCATCGACATGGAGGATGGGGCCCAACATAATCACATGATCGAGTTGGGAAATTCGGATAGATGGAACTATTTGAGTCTTCCAAATGAAAATAATCAAATTTTGTAGTGATCATCTCCCCTTGAAGCGACTTTAATTCTTATAAAGAAATTATATGTTATATGGCTTATATCACACCAAATCACACGTGAAAGAATCAAACACTTGTAAATGGTATCAAATCCTAACTAGTTAACAATGTGAGGGACTCAAATCCATACAAAGTTAAATCTTTATAAACATACTACTCCTACTAGCAACTCTCTCTCTCTCTTTTGGAAGGAAGAACGATAGATATTATTTCAAGATTAGGTAAGTACAGAGAGGGGAATATGTTCCTTAAATAGAATTAAGAATCATACCACGTCAAGCAATCAAAATATTACAATCAAAAGCAACTTTGCCTAACCAACGTGTAAGAGAATTAGCCTCTATGTACACATGTTTTACTTGGCGCTCGGGTAACACGCCAACAGCTCTTCAATGTCTTGTATGATGGTTCTGGCCACAATGTCTTGTCCATCTTGTCTTGTATATTGTACCAACTGCAAACAATCTGATTCAATAGTTATAGGTTGGAGTCCAAGTTCAAAAATGATCTCAATGGACTTGTGCAAAGCCATGGCCTCAGCCACCAACACATGCTATATTTTGTAGTGAAACACAACAACCTCCTAGAATCAGACCATCTAAATCTCTCCACATCATCCCCAAACCACACTTCCTTAAGTCCATGCAGCATCAACATTCATCTTCAAATACCCCTGTGTTGGTTTCACCCAACTCCTCTGTGCTTTACGTAAAGATCGAGTACGGGTCTGACAGAGAGCAATGTACTCATTAAAAGAGTAAGACGTTTGCAGCAGTAGTCGTTCACTCTCTATGGCTTTTTCATTCCAGATCCTCTTATTTCTTTCTTTCCAAATAGACCATAATACATAACATAACCATGTCGCTTCCGAAGCGGATAAACTCTCAAAGCAGTCAATTAGTGAACTCTTACAATCATACAGGTCGGTATTCAATATACAGCTTTCTAGACAAGGAATAGAAGAAAGAACTTGCCTTGTAAAGCGGCAATCTCGTAGTGTACGTATGATAGTTTCCTCCGTCTCATTGCATAAACAACATATTGGATAGACATCTACCCTTTTGCTACGTAAAAGAGAATCCATAGGAAGGATATTGATACACGCCTTCCATATATGAATCTTCACTTTGGGTTGAATATGTAACTTCCCCAATCTTGGCCACACTTGTGCCTCCTCCTGCGAACTTGATGCCATAGCAACTCGACTCACCAACTCTTGAATAACAATCATATACCCCAAAGCAACTGTGTAATACCCTTTTAGATCATGAAACCAAACAATCATGTCCTCACAAACATTGTTGCCTAAGGGAATAGACAAAATGGATTCAGCTTCAGTAGGGTGGAAAATATCTCCGACAAGTTCTTCCTTCCAAGTTCTAGTATCTGTAATCAGTTCATTCAAAGTAGTAACTGGACTGTCAATAGGACTAGAGGGACAAAAGTGACCAGTACGTGGGATTCAGGCATCTGTCCATATTTTAGTGTGTATATCGTTGCCTATTCGCTAAATAATACCTTTATCTAAAACTTTCCTAGCTTCCCAAAATCCTTTCCAGCAAGAAGAAGAAGTTAGTGGTGCATTCCAAAAAAAAGCACTGTGGATAGTACCTTGCCTTAAGTAAACAAGCCACCAGTGAATTAGGATTACGCGCAATGTGCCATCCTTGATTAGCTAGAAGAGCCAGATTGTGTGTGTGTAGGCTTTTAAAACCCTTCCTTCCATCCTCCTTATGTAAGCAAAGCTTGTCCCACGCAAGTCAGTGAATTTTTCTATTTTCTGGGCTACTATCCCACTAAAACTTGGTGCACGCCTGATGTAGAGAATCACAAAGTTCTTTCGGTAGAAGAAAGCAGCTCATCACATAAGTACGATGCAATTGTGCAACGAATCTAAATAAAATATCTTTTCCAACAGCTCTAAGGAGCTTACCTTGCCAACCTTCAAGTTTTTTATTGAGTTTCTCATTGATAAAAGAGAACGTTTCCACCATTTTTCGTCCCACATAAGTAGGAAGGCCCAAATATTTATCATGCTTAGCCTCGATCACCACCCCAAGGATGCTAGCTAGATCTTCCATTAAGTACTCCTTCCCTCCCTTACTGAAAACAATATTTCTCTTATTAAAATTCACCATCTAACCCGAAGCCACCTTATAGTCTTCAAGAATATGCTTCACCTGCCTTCCTTCTTTAACTATGGCCTTACCAAACAACACACTTTCATCTGCAAAGAGGAGGTGATCGATTAATCACCGGGGCACCATGGCAGATTTTAATTCCTTTAAGGGAACCTTCAGACGCTCTCCTTGCCAATATGGTTGTGAAAGCTTTGGTCCCCACTAAGAAAGAAAAGGAGATAGAGGGTCTCCTTACCGTAATCCACGAGTAGGAGCAGCATACCCTTTTGGTTGTTCATTGATCAAGAATGAATACTTAACAGTCGTAATACACTGCATAACCAGCCCTATCCACCGGTTGTCGAAACCTAGTCTTCTCAATACAGCTTCCAGAAAGCTCCACTTCATGCAATCATAAGTTTTGCTCATGTCAAGCTTCAAAGAGAAAATGCCATAAATACAGGAAGTATTAGTATGGATGAAGTGGGATATCTCATTCACCATGAGAGTATTATTTGATATCAAACATTCAGGAACAAAGGCACTCTGATAAGGAGAGACAATCGCATCCAGGAATTTCTTCAGACGGTTGACAATCACTTTAGAAGCAATCTTATAAATAACGTTGCAAAGTGAGATAGGTCGAAGATCAATTATTCTCTCTGGTTTCGGCACCTTTGGTATTAAGCACACATGGGTAAAATTTACTTGCCCAAGGAGAATACTCGAATCCAGGAAGCTCTTAGTTGCTGCCACTACTTCCTTCCCTATGACCTCCTAATATTTTTGAGAAAATAAAGGAGGCATGCCGTTTGGACCAAGACTTTTCGTAGGGTGCATCTGAAATAATGCAAACTTTATCTCTTCCTTCGTGTACTCCGCCATCAACACAGTGTTCATGGAAGCTATGACCATCGGCTCAATAAGATTGATAACCTCTTGCATATTTTCATGGTTAACAATGTTAGCCTTGAACATTACACTGAAGTAATCGATAACCACTTTCTCCACCCCTTCTAGAGTTTCTTGAGCAACTCTGTCTTCATCCACAAGTTTCACTATTTTATTCTTGACTCGTCTGTTAGAACACTTGCGGTGAAAATACTTGGTGTTACCCTCGCCCTCTGTGATCCAAAAAACCTTCGCCCTCTGACCCCAATACTTGTATTCCTTAGCCAACAACGTATAAATAAGTGCCAACAAAGCTTCGAACTCCTTTCTATTATCCCCGGATAAAGGAAGAGATTGGAGTGTTTGGATATGACTCTGAATTGCTTCGATCTCACGTCCCCTATTACCAAACGTAGCTCTCTGCCAATTCGACAATGCGAACCTTGTATTTTGAATGCATAGAGTTGCTTCATGCATCGGGGATGCCACTCGGTTTCTATTCCATCCCTTTCGAATCACCTTCTCACAACCTTCATTTGAAGTCCAGTAAGCTTCAAACCGAATCTACGTTTAGGGTTGTTCTTCACCATAGCCAACTCAACATGAAATCCAAGTAGGATAGGGAGATGATCCCCATGGATGTGCCTGAGATTTGTAATTGTCGCTCTCGGAAAAAGATCAAGCCAAGAACGTGTAGCAACGACCCTGTCAAGACGTAGCCAAACCCCATATTTAGACCAGGTGTACTCCCCTCCAGTAAAACCTAGATCATAAAGTTCACACTACGATAAGCAATTGTGAAACACCTATTGTGTAGTATCTCATTGAAGTCCCCTAAAACAACCCAAGGCAGAGTCATAGTGTCGCTCCATGCTTAGAGTAAGTCCCACGTTCGCTGCCTCTCCGAAGTGGTAGGATGCCTCCAACTCCCCGATATGTTGCCACGATGGACAACCACATCAATGTGGTTGAGAGATTTCGACAAGAATTCGATGTTGACACCGTTGCGCCAAAACAGAGCAACTCCTCCGGATTGTCCATCTCCTGCATCTTGACTTACGCTGTAAACAGCCTAGCAATTCAGGAACCCTATGTCCCGGCTTAGTTTTTCCATGGAACTAGGGTTTGAGATTTTACTTTCACTCAAAAAGATAATCGAAGGCTTGTATTTCACGAATCAAGACCTTCAAGGCTTCCATGGTGTTTCTACCGAATTACGCGCGGGGACGTAATCTGGCAGAAGCAAGTACGAGCAGACTTCCTTCTCCTCGTCCGAACGCTCAGGCTGTTCGGATGGTCGGGCGCTCTCTTCTCTCTTCGGGCGTACGGGCTATCTCTTCCGACGGTCGACTCTTCCTTCGGGCGCTTCCTCTTCTCTCGGGTGATCGGGTGTGCATATTCGCGTGCGGCTGTTAGAAGAATACAACAACAAACAGGCGGTCAGGGGTCGAGACGGGGTGGCCCGCCTTCAACGCTCCGATGCCTAAGTCAGATGATGTATTGGATATAACAGTCAAGCGAACGTGCGTATAGATAGTGTGTAGTTGGAGTGAATTCGTCAAGATGGAACGAATGGGATGATCTTACCTGTAATAAATACATTACATATCTAGGTGGTTGAGTTTGGGGCTCACTTGTGTTCTTCGATGTGGGACTGGTGCACTTGCTGGTGTGTGATCCGCTCATTCGGGTGTGCGCCCCACGGGCGCGTGTGCGCTCAGATGAGGTCGGTCTGGTGAGTGAAGTTGAAGCCTCCTTGGTGGTCTTTGGGATGGTCTGGTAGGTGTTGATTACCTGCTTAAGCGGATAAGTATATTAATCGGACAACTCATGCTATACAAACACACGGCAGAGTCATTATCTATCCCACGACAATTTCACGCCAATACCTCCATTCTTAAACCACGGCGATCAGAGTTGTGCTGAGTACGTAATCGAGCGGGCAAACCCTGACGACGTCTCCTAGCAATGCTCTCTCTTTTATCGTGAGACTATTTCGTATATTTTCCATTATAATCCCAAGAAGATATTAGTGCACATATGTTAGGAGGAAATTACGTGAGATCAGAGGAAATGATGAGAAGTATCACGGGCTCACAACAAAAGCAAGTTATTCTTTTTGCTGTTCTCGATCTTTTAAATTATAATTTGTATTTCGGTTTTTAAGAAGAAGAAAAAACATGAGAGTTTGCCATGGGTACGTGATACCAAGAATTTAATTTTTTCTGCATGTCATTATTTCATCACGTGTAGTCCTGTGTGCTGCTTCCTATAATAACGAATTTGAAAGTTGGAGCCAGTTCAAAATTAATGATACTTACTGTTTCACATCGAGCAAACTATCGAATTTATCAGTAATTGATGCCTACAAAATCTAACTACATTTTTTCTTTCTAATTTTATGATTTGGTATACAACCTCAATGGAGAAATTCTCTCCGTATGTATACAACTTTTCTTCGTTAGCAAGTAACGCTTGATTGCATTGGTGCTTAAACCCGTGTTTGGGTTCCGAATGCCATAATGTTTTGAATTAACTACCTAGTTAGCTTCTAGATGGTCTTATTTTTCAAAATGTTGGGTGCATGCTTGAAAATTTGGGGCTCCAAATCCATAGACCAATTACTATTCCAAACTCGTGGTTCTCCCCCGTGATTCCCCTCTTACATTTCTGTTTTTGGGGGTACGTAGACATTCCCCTTTTACTTTTCTATGGTAATTTCTTTAATTTATAATTTGATCGATGGTATCTTCTTACTTTTCTTAATTTGATGGAAATTGCCTTGCTTTTGTTTCCTCTCATCGACCCTACCCAAACTATCTTCAACAATTTGCATTTGTGTCGCTTAATTATGGGGTAAATACAAGTACAAGCATATACATGACGCATGAACATTAATTTACAGGGTTCGCTAATTAGCAACTTAATTATCAAATAATGACCAAATTTGACATGTTCATGTTTAGACTTGGGAAACAACTCGAGCAAGAAAATGACCCGAGGGAGAGAGATCAGGAAAGAGATTAGTATAGAAACCGGTAAATGATTTTAATAAGAAGATTATTCTAAAACTCTAAAAATATTATGCAATTTCTCATGAAAAGGACACTGGACTTATTATCTTTATTTATTGGTTAGATACCTTAAAACCAGGTCGAAGGATTAGGTAGAAAATTAGAAATACCCTTTCCCTACTAAATACTAACATGCAGTGCATCATCCTTGGTTGTTCTCAGTCCTCATATCGCCGACATTGTTATTTTGAATAGTATGTTCATGTGGTCATAGGCGGCCTCTTCATCGGTATTACTCGATTGCCGTTTACTATTTCACCTTCATATAATTTAATACTAAATAAAAGTAGGGCAGCTAAAATTTTAAGCATTTACATTATAACAAAGTGTTATTTTGAACTCTTACATTAACTCCAAGTTTCGTGGTTGATGGATTAATATGAAAATTCTTAACCAACTGGGCTACAAGCTCAAGTGATAACAAATTGAATTTTTTTAACTAATACAGTATCGAATGTCGACATGTAAAAAAAAATTGAGAACCCTGAAAATTGAGACCTATTCAACTGATCGGCTGCACGGCCAAAGGCCGGCCCTGCTAGCTTTATATGACGAGTAATAAAAGAAAGGAAAAAAATGATTTACAGTAGTGTAGGTAAATAGAAGCACGCACGACAAAACCTCTAAAGAGTCCAATCCATCATTGTCAACGTGAAAAATGAAGCTAGGTAGTTTAAACTTTTAAAGGGTAAAGCTGGCGAATGAAGGTCGGGGCGGTTGGAAAATTGGGCAGTGAGCAATACGCCAAAATTCAGACCAACAAAAAATTGAAAAGAAGAAAAAAGAGCAACAAGCCAATAAGATATTTGTCAATTGTCATAATGTGAATTGGGGAGTAGTAGTCACGTCGGTGCAACCAAACAATTGTTTGCTCAAAAATCGTTATGGTCAAGATCACGACGGTTTATAAATTTTTGGTAACAAAGTGTTATTTTGATAACGCGGGCGTGTTAAAAAATTGTGACGGTCAAAATCACGACGGTTGATAGACTTCCGATAACAAAGTGCCCTTTTGATAACGCGGGAGTGCCAACTCGCAGCCTATTGGTCAGGCGAGGTTCTGATAAGTTGCGCTGGATCTGACTTCTCCAAGTGATTGACGGCCGAGGAAGGAACCCTCTCGATCGTTGGTCCGAATGCCTTCACTTCGAAAGGACTTGACTAAGGCTTTAATCTTGGTTCTCGATCACGTCCAAGCTCTGAATGAACTCAAAAGTGCGCGTGACTAACGAGAAATCAACCGAGTTGATGTACTCGCAGATCACAGTAAAGGTGAAGGTGAAGTGGACTCGGTCGTCAAATCTTCGTGATGTGATGTGTGTGTGAATGACGAATCACATTGACCCAATTCGGACTGGCCGAAAGAGATCGATGAGTAGAGAATGCTAAGTTAACCAACTACTCCTAGGTGCAAGGAATCAAAGTGCAAGAACTAAAGAACATAAAATGAATTGCAAGAAAGTAAAGAACAATAATGTAAATGGCAAGAACTGAATATATATTATCAAAGTAAAGATAGAACAAGGTAAAGTACCTAAAAATACGAAAGATAGAAAAACTTGTATGTAAGTTTGTGTATTTGGTGCAGGACCTGTTACAACGTGCTATAAGAACTCTATATATACAATTTGTACAAAACCCTTAATTGGTTGATACTCAACCATCCAGCTGATGAATCCCAATAGAACTTGAATTTCTTGATTTCAGCCGAGTAAAACATCCCTTAGCTTGACCACCACTTAACACATTTCTTCTCGGACTTGGTTACTTCAATTTGGCAACGATCCACCCATTAGTGCCTGACTCGGCTAAATTATCAGTATCTTCGAATTGAAAGCTTCCCTTAATCAGTTTGTTGCACATGGACTCGCATCCAACACATATGGTCGAAGCCCAAAAAAGTTACTCGACCCATTCATATCGATCAATGTCAACCATCACGTCCAAATACCAACTACTTAGTCATTTGGGAGGAAACATGGCACATGGCCAAAGACTAGTCGACATCGACCATGTTAACTACCAAATACCAACCGACCACATTTCCTTGGCCGACTAAACAAAAAACATGTCGGCCTACCCGGAACCAGGGGCGGATCCAGCCTAAGGGTAGGATGGGCTGTAGCCCACCCCAATATTTTGGGCCGAATTTTTTATTTATTTTTGCTGGGAAACAGGGGCAGGGTTTCAATCTCCTGATGGTGATGATCTTCATGCTGTTGATCCATGAAACTTTGTTCCTTCATGTCAAAGAAAGTAGTAGTACTAGTAGCAGTGGTGTAGGATGAGGAGGAATACGGGTCAAGACTACCACCGATCCATGACCCAACATTGGGGTTAATGGATCCATTAACACCAACTCCAACTCCAGTAGTACTAGTGCCCGATCCAGCAGAGATTGAACACTCCTGGTTCACAAGAAAACATTACACTTATGAATATATATAAGCACTTTCTAATCTGCTCCAACAAGTTTGTCCTAATTATTACCATCCATCGATTAGCAAGTTTGTACTAAATAATACTATAACATAGAGATAAGAGGGTTGTTTCTTCAATTTGCTCAAAGGGCCCAGATTGATCGTTTCTCAATATAGAACATTAATTTCATGGTGAGATATATACTTCAAAATTTATCTGTGCTCGATCACATGGGTTTCTAGTACAATTTGTTGGGTTCTTGACACTTGTTACGTTGTGTAGCAAATAACTAAGACAGAAAACAAAAACCTCTTTTGGGTTCATCTACAAATACTTACCCTAAAACTCTTCTCCATGTTCATGGAGCCATATCCAGCATAGTTCCCCATCTGCCCGTTAAAAGCAATTATACCGGCTGAGGAGGTAGTAGCAGATGCAGTAAGAACCCCTACGTACGATTTAAAGCCAATTAACTTCTGTATATATATATATATGTTCATATTCAGGAGAAGAAAACTGACTAAGTTAATTAATTAGATTTTTCCTTTACCTTGACAAATATTGGAGTACTTGTTGTTGTTCATGGTAACATACTGATCATCAGGTTTCCAATTGGCACCATTACTTCCAACAAGTCCTGATCTTTGCATGGGGACATGAACATCTGCAGTGTACCTCTTCTTTTGTCTCCCCGTGCCTTGTGGTTTTGGAACCAGTAAAAAACATTCTTCCCCTCAATCTTACCGTATTTTTTCAGCTGGACACATATCCTCTGGATTTGCTCTGCACTCGGAGACCTAACGCCCTTGTTGTAGTAAAACTCCTTCAGAATTCTTATCTGATCAGTAGTTGGAGTCCATCTAGAAGTACCCTGCCCCTATTTCCCATGAACGTCATTACAAATGAGCATTATTATCGAGTTAGTGTTCTAAATGCTGTGATAGACTTTCAGTTAGCAGAGTTGGATACTAGATTTACAGAGACGTCATTGGAGCTCCTTGTTCTTAGTGCAACATTTGATTCTCGTAATAATTTCCAATTTTTCAATGTTGAAGATATTCGTACTCTTGCTGTGAAGTTTTATCCTGGAGATTTTACGACTACTGATATACTTTCTCTTGAGATGGAGTGTGGATATTTTCTTGAAGATATTCAGAGAGATGTACGATTCAACATGACATCATCTTTATCAGACTTGTGTCGACGGTTGGTAGAAACAAGAAAGTATGCATTCTTCCCGATGATCTATAAATTAATATGTTTTGTGTTGACTCTTCCTGTGTCTACTGCAACAACAGAGAGATCATTTTCATCTATGAAGATCTTGAAAAATGCTCTTCGAAATAAGATGTGTGAAGAGTTTCTTGATGATAGCATGGTTCTCTATATTGAAAGACAGTATGCCGATAGTATTGATAATGATTCGGTTGTTGATGAGTTTGAAGTTTGTGGATCTCGAAGGGTGAGATTTAATTAGTAATAATGTAGATCTTTTAATTCACGGAGTTTGATTTTATGTTCCCTCCGATATATGTTTTTCTTATATATAATAATAAATGCGTGAGGATGAGCCTCCCAATGGGTTACAAACCTCAAAAAAAAAATTTGTGCGTTGCACAATAAATTACAGCCCACCCAAGATTGAAATCCTGGATCCGCCCCTGCCCGGAACATTAACCGTCCAACACTCACTGGCGATAACCACCTTAATGACTAACTCGTCGGTCGACAATACTCATGTATCTGTAAATTTAGGCACAAACAACAATACTCGAGCATGAAGACGTGACTCAAATCTGGCAAGACAATATATATGCACTGTAAATATAAGCATGTTTCGAGTTTCAACACTACCTGATCCTATATAGTTTTTTTTCAGGCGGCAATTCAAAGTCGTCGTCGATCGATCACTACCCTTTTGCTCATGAGTCCAGAGCTACACGTTCACTCACTTGGTGCTAGTAGCTAGATGTGGAAAATTGAAAGAAAAAAAAACCAATCACATAGTCTATTACCCATGGACATCCTAATGTCCTATATAGTCTTGCTTCAAAAACTCTATTATATGTGGTTGGTACCTTCTGTTTACAAATATATGCTGCACTGTATGTTAACTTTAAATCTAATATCAACTCCAAGTCTCTAAGAAAAATGTCCAGAAGATGAGTAACGAGATAACGGTTCACTAAAATGCTACTAGAGTCTGGAATTATGAGGTAAGAGCGTATTTAGCTACTAAAAATGGTACAATATAATTTTCCACAAGGATAGTTCGGAAGCTGTCTCACCTCAATCACTGAAGTTAAACAAACCATGTTCGACAATTTGAGCTCCAAAACCGTTTGCTGTAAGAGAATTATACAGACGAAATGCATAATCAGGAATTGTAAACAAAATATAAATATACATGTAGAATGATATAAATTATATCCTGCTCTATTTGCATGTCATGTACATAAATCTAGCCAATACAATATTAATATTACGATCTTGTCCGAGATCTTTATTTGTGCCACCATCGATTGCTTATCTAATTATAAAATAAACTCCAAATACAAACTAATTAATGTCTTCTAATCGGAAGTTGGACAGCTCCTATCCAACCAAATATCACATGTGAGATTGCATGGTCGATATCATTGAGGATTTTATTAGGAACCCTCTGTATACCAAATAACAATCACAATCACCACAACGATCCAAAGCTGCAAAATTAAACAAGGGACATATATTGATATATATATATATATATAAGGACGAAATAAAAGACGTCGAATTTTGCATCCATGATGCTCATAGATTAGTGCACAGATCGATATTCTTAGATACAAAGGGAAAACATACATCAGTAAGGATTCCACAGAGGTTGTTTCACTTGTTTGTTGATGATGATGACCTAAATCTGACTGATGCGACCGGTTCGAAAATTGTGGTTGGACGAAGTATTCTTGATACGAATGATGTTGATGATGCGTATGTATATGTTTTTGTGCCCGCGGAGGACACTCGGTTGAAAAACTTGACGATTTCCAAAACAATCATCAAACCGATCGAAATCAGAAACCCATTAACTTAACCAAACCCTAAACCCTGATGATTCAGGACTCTAAAGTGACTTGCTTGGTACGGGTGGCGGATTGTGAGACTCATGGCAGACATGGACGACGTCGTGGTGGTAGTGGTGGCGGAGGCGGCCGTGAGTCATCGTATTGCGAGTCGATGTCTTGGTTTAGAAGTTTTGTTGGTTTAGCTCCACCTACCAAATAAATATATAATCTTCTAGGACTCCTATCTGTTGCAAAATGGCAAACAGATCTTAACTCGGCCCAAATTGGCATTATAAAGCTTGTTAACGTTCTGTCAATTTGAGCCTTGCTCCTCAACGCGACCTATTATGAGTGTGGCTGTTTTGGGGTAGTGGGTGGGAGCTTCTGCTGTTTTGTCAACTTTCTAATTTTGTTATTGCAATTGAATTTGAGAGAGAGGAGAGCGAACACATCCACGCTTATGTACTAAAGAAGCTAATTACAAGCATATGTACATGTCGAAACTTTATAGCATTAAACTGAGAGATGATGGATGCTGAACATGTATTGGAAAACACGAGAGATTTTATACTCGAATTCGACACTGAATTGATGGATTGAGGTTTTCTGAAACAAAATGGAAAATGAGGCAGAACAAAGCTGCAAAAGACTCCAATCTAGACTACGAGTAAACTAGGGAGACTTCGAAGAGCAGAATCACCACCCTAAGCAGCAGCGCTGACATACCCAACAGCAGCAGAGTGCACCCAAACTGTCATACATAACAAGAATTGAACCATACACATCAGCCAATAATGTTCATTGTACAGCAAAGTTAATAGTGATCGATCAAAAAGTTATGTAGTTACCAGGTATTGACAAATGAAGAGCAGCCATTGTCATAGTCATATAAATAAGGTTTCGGATCGTGGTGGCGACTGAAGGGCTGTGAGGCTGAATGAGGCGGTGGGTAGCTGTCGTGGAAGTAGTCCTGATAGCGTTGATGCGGTGGCTGAGACGGCGGAGGAGGGCCAGGAAAATCATAATGAGGGTTTGGGAACCCTGCCTGTTGCGGCGGAAGAAAATCAGACGGTGGTGGATACTCCAACGGATACCCTTTACATTATTCATCATTTCATCATGATCACAACAGAAACATAGAGAAAAAAAAATCAATCGAAAGTAAGATTTTTTAGAGATGTGATATTCATCACTCACCTGGTTGGGGATCACGCTGGTGACCAACATGAACAACGTTGTGGTAACTCATTGTTTGCCTACAAACAAGTATTACTACGCAATACGTATATGTGATCGATGCAGAGGTTTACATGTTATGGATATTGTTCTTCCCCTGTTCCCAATATATCACAAGTGCAAACGGCGTCTTTTTTGGCATGAGCAAACCTGATCCAGAATGAGTAACAGAAGAGTCACCCATGCAAAATACGTGGAGTAGCTCATTTTCGAAACTTGGTGGTAATATGAAAAACAGCTTTCATTTTGTGACGGTGAGTAGGAGGAAAAGGTTTGGACTCCTTTTCACACCTATCCTCAATCTTCTGTTACACAATTCCAGAAACAACAACATACATGAAAATGACACCAAAACACTACAGTTTTCTTATAAAAATCCCATAAAAACTTTTATATTATAAACAACCTTCTGGAATTTGCTCATCGAAAGCAAAAAGCTTCTGGAATTTGCTTTGCATAGTAACTCCTTCCTAATCCACTCCAGATTTTAATAAAGCCAAACACATTAGCTTCGTTGCAGAGTAACAAAAGTCGTGTCTGATCATCCCTCTCTTTGTAAGACCTTATTTTCGATCAACTCCACTAATCAAACCAAGTTAACAAACCCAAGTAGTTCCCTTTCGATCTCTTCAGCAGTTGACCAACCATGTCGAGCAGACCCGAGGACCTACGCTCCTCCAAACCCTCCTATCCTCCAACCACAACCGTCCCCGACATCCACGCCTCACAACCACAACCGACGGCGACGTCAAAAAATGGGGGGAGTGGGGGACCCACATAATGGGCCACCCGCAACCCCAAACGTCCACCCGGACAACCAAAAAGCCGCGCTCTTAAAAGCCGCCGATCACCAGCAAATCTCGCAGCAGCAGCAGCAGCCGTATGTTCAGTACTCTCCGATCAACAAGCCGCCGACGAACAACCCGCTGGAGCCGGTGATCCGCCTATTCAACACTTGGGGCAACAAGGCCGAGACCATCGCAAAGAACATATTGCACAACCTCAAAACAGGGCACTTTGTTTCCGAGACCGCTTTGAATAAAGTTAACTTGACTGCTAAGGCTTTCTCCGAAGGCGGGTTCGAATCTCTGTTCAAGCAGATCTTTGTTACTGATCCTAATGAGAAGTTGAAGAAGACTTTCGCTTGTTATCTCTCCACTTCCATCGGACCTGTCGCCGGGACTCTGTATCTCTCCACCGCTAGAATTGGGTTCTGCAGTGACCGCCCTCTAACTTTTATTGCTCCCTCTGGTCAATCGGCTTGTAGTTACTACAACGTAATTAGTAATATCCGAACTTTGAAAATTGGTTTTGAGTATTTGGAATTAATGTTAATTTGTGACTTTGTGACACAGGTGATGATACCTTTGACGAATGTAGGCAGAGAGAACCCTGTGGTGATGACAGAGACGCCGCGAGAGAAGTACCTACAGATTGTCACCAGCGACGGACATGAGTTCTGGTTTATGGGATTTGTTAACTTCGAGAAGGCTTCGCATCATGTGTTAGAAAGCGTGTCTAATTTCAGAGCAGCTGGGAGCAATGACATGCAGCAGGTGCAACCTGTTGTTGTGTAGAAGTTGATATTTGCATGGTTTATTTGATATTGTAATTCCGATGTCCTCTGTTCCCCTGTTTTCCATATGTACATACTATGATACTCTTATGTATTTGTACTTTTGTAGTGTTAAATTTTGAAGATTTTATGTTTATATATAGTGTGTGTGTGTGTGAATTCATACGTAACCGCCTGAGATTATAGTATATAACTGGAAGAATGAAATGAAAACTTTCGAGTATAGAAGGTTAGATTCGCATAGTAATGTTCGTACAAATTCAGAGTTTGAAGCTAAAATATCTCTTGTGGATAGATTCTTTCGTAAAGCAGTCTAAAAGACTTCGGATAGTTTGACCGCAGTTGTCGGTTTATCTTGTATGTGCTTCATGTGCTGGCGTGCCACCGTCTCTCAACAGTATATAGAACTTAAAGTTGTCTGACTTCTTGATAAGCGATTAAGACAAGGAGAGCACCAACCTTGTTTGAATGAGTCCTTCTCGCCTAGTAATCTAGAACTTCAGGTTTATGTGTCTCTAACAGAGCCCCAGAAATCGATACCTCACACTACCCTTTACGAGTGCAAAGCAGAGCAACTTCTCTGACAATATGTTGAGAACACCGCTTCCTTAGATGTCTGAACTCCCACTCGATATGTGACAATCCCTTCAACCATCCAGTCGCGTTTACTCCCTTTGGATATCCAAACTCTCACTCGATCGGTGACAAGTTCTTCAATCTTCCAGTCGTGATAATTGCTTTCTCTAATCGCATTACTCTCACTCATTTGGTGACAAGCACTTTGATCGTCTGGCTGCAAAGATAGAATCTCTTGACGAGATGTCTAGGTGTACTTGCAAATAGCAAATGTTTTATGTTTGATTGGGGACTCTTTCACTATGCTCTTACTTTCCTTATATAATGCTCGGTTGTCGTGTTTCAATTATCTTGAAGTTCTTCTGCTCTTGCTCTTTGAATCTCAATATAACTCTAACATCATCTAGCACACGGGTCTTATCTTTATATAGTTCTAATGCTATCACAACTCCTTCACTAGAAGAAACCTATCTGAAACAGAAAATGTATGACATACAGTAAGCCCCATGAATCAATTATCTGGAATCCACAATCCCAAGTTGATCTGGAAACAGACTCTATTAACCACTTGACCGCTCGCCAAGCCACATCTTCTAACCGGGCTGCTCGCCAAGACTTCGGCTCATCCTGGGCCGCTCGCCAAGACTTCACCATTTCAAGCCCAATAAATAATATTTATTTCAGGCCCAAACATTGCCCCTCAAGCCTTGAGCTTAAATTAAATATGCAAGCAAAAAGACTTGATTATTACCCGAATGACGCGTTGTTAATCCAAACGGTAACATCACACGCAAACGCCACGTTACACGATCCCTCTAAAAAGTTGCGTCACTCGAATGACGTAATATAAAAGCACAAGTCCACATCAATAAAATCTCATTCCCCAACAAGACTCTTTCACTTACCTTGATCCTAATCTTTCAACCTCCTTAGTCAAAAGCTAAAACCTTTTATTCTCGCCGTCGTCCATCTATTCCGATTAAAAACATGCCTCCACGCAAAGACATCTCCATTCTCTACTCAGACCGTAACGTCGAGAAATTCTCTAGACACCTCAAAGCCGTCACCAGTCGACAGAACCCAGAGGCAATCATCTCCTTAAATGTCGACCCAAGTAAAGGCACTGGCCTACTCGGTCCTTTTCTGGACACTCCAATCAGTCCACAACTTTTTCATCTTCTCTGCCATCCCATTTGCAACTCAGCCTTGATATTCCAAGAACATCCCAAGGCAGAACCCAAAGAATGGACAAACAAAGAGACTATTTGTTTAATTGGGAAGTGGCTGCACCCAAATGCAGAGGATTTCACTTGGTACCGGCACTATCGTGGACAAGACATTGAACAATGGGAAGCGGTCAGCATCACCCAACTCATCGATTTATGCTTTTCACTCCCAGCTGGTGGCAACAGAGCACCGTTTGCCACAGCCATGTGCTTTTGGGAATGCACCGCCAACTGCTTCTGTCTTCCCTGTGGTGATGTAAGCATTACGATTTTTGATTTATATACCCTTTTTGGAGTTCCAGGTTTGAAAACTCCTGGTTACATAACCACCAAATTGGGACACCACTTCAAGCCTCCATCAATCGTCCTTCCTCCCACTCTTCCTGGGTTAAGCATTTTGCACAGGAGGAGAAAGACATCGATCAAGAAGACATAGCCTTCTTGGAATATTGGCTATCAAAGTACATCTTCTGTGCTTCTTCCACAAAAGTCAATAGATGTTGGACCAACTTTGTCGAACACCTCTTCAATCGTGAACAACTGTGCTTGGTTGAATCCGTTCTCGCCTACATCTACTATGGTTTGAGGCGAGTCGTCCTTTCAAATCTCGACCTTGATCAACCAGGACCACTCTGGATGGTAGATTTCTGGTTGCGGATGTACTTTCCTTTCTTTTTCCCTTCAGCAGTCCCTCATTTTGAAGAACACAAGCTTCTGGGCCAGACCTTGATATCTGCACCAACTAGGACTAAAGCATGGTCATATCTAGCCTGCTTCAACCACCTCTGCTCGCATAAAGACTTTCCAACCGCAGCAGTTGAAGTAATTCTGAATCGTTGCCATCCCGGCAGCCTTGCAAGCGGATTTATGCCTTCGCCAGAGCAAGATGACCTTGTGAGGAACCTTTTCTTTCAATGTCACACATGCAAAGACCTGCCAGTCCCTGATTCTTCGAGCCCCGGGTATGAGCTCTATGCTCCAAACCATTTCTCGAGACAACTCGGGCTCACCCAAGGTGCCCCCATGCCCCTCGCTTGTTCTGTGAACAAATATACTCTTTGGCGAGGGACAGGTCATCCCATAACACTAGACGTGCAGGATGAACACTTTGGCTTTTCAACGGTGATTATTCCTGAATTGACGAAGTCACTTGTGATTTCTCAATCGGTCACCGAGTCGTACCAAGTATGGTGCTCCCAACTTTGGGAAGATATACGGCATATCACCGCTTGCTCGTTTTGCCAACATCTTTTGCGATTTTGGCAAAAGGTTTCCAAATGAAGAAGATTTGGCTGTTGTTGGGAAGCTGTACAAGAACACGAGTAGAACTCCATGGCCACAGGTTTACTTCTTACATTCAAAATTGTCATATGTAATAGCAATTCCTCATATTGTGTCTGACCAATCCTTCCCTCTTATAATCAACAGCACGCCCAAGACACAGACGTGACCATTTCCATACAAGCCCTTAAGAAGAAAAAGTCTAATCCTTGTGGGCAAACAGTAAGTATTGCAAATCATTTACCTAGAACAATTGCTTCTTCAACTTTCTCACTGAACCATAGCTGACCCAATTTTTTGATAGTCTCATAAGCACAGGAAAACCCACTCTAGGCCTAAGGTGCCCCCAAGTAGTATCTGGACAGCTACGGAGATCAACAGCAGGGATGGACAAGCCAAGCTTCAAGCTCATGTCTTCCACGCCTCCTTTGATCAACAGAGTGACAAAGCTTCCGGGGCAAGCGCCTGCTCGGCATTGGTTTTCACCATTGCACACTGGCTATATGAAAATCCAGACGCCATGCCCACGGTCTCCGAGTTTAATGACCTCATAGTCCAAGGTTCTTCGGACTGGAAGAAACTATGTAAGGACGAAGCCCTCGCCAGCTCCTACCCGGATCAACATTATGATCTGGAGGTTATTTTGAAGGCCAACATCAGACCCTTGAATATTTCGTCTGATGACTCCTTCATTGGATATTTCAACCCAGAGAGGTTTGCAGCCCTGGGTGATCCTGCATCGTTTGATACAATATGGGACCATATCAGCAAGAGCATCAAGCCTCAGGTGTACTTAGTGAGTTTGAACGATCACTTCTTCATCCTCAAAGCTGAAGATGAAGCCTACTATATTATCGACTCACTCAGAAAAAGGCTTTTTGAAGGATGTTGCAAAGCCTACATTTTAAAGTTTGATGATTCCAGCATCATGTTTGGAAATGAAGATCATGAAACAGAGCTCGAAGTCATAAACAACAGTAAAGAGTGTTGTAAAGACTTCATAGCCAGGTTTCTGGCTGGAATCATACTGAAGGAACTCGAGGAAGAAGAGAAGAAAAATCCAGTTGATATTGCTATTCTATTTCGGCGTCTTCAGATTGAATTCCAATCTTACTTCATTCCTTCCTCTTTTGTCTGGCGAGGGCACCAGTTCTCAGAACGACCAGGTCATTCTAGAGCAAGAAATTCAAATTTCCTCCTCGCCAGAGCTCCAAGTCGTAGTTGAAGAACCATAGTTATTGGTTGAAGTTATACCAAAATCAGAGGACCAAGCTCCTCCCTCGCCAAAGCCTAAGCTTCAAGTGACTGAAGAAACACAACAATTGTTCCCCATCTAAGTAAGATTTCCATTCACTTATTTTGTTCTGTATATTAATTTCTTTTTTGGTTGGCCTTTTAACTTTTTATATTTATTTTTAATCCAAACCCACTCCTCTGACAAGCGACCAAATGGTTCTTGATTCACAAGCAAATTCAGAAGACCGAGCAAGCTCGCAAGGCTAACTTCATTCTTCAGAGCCTTCCATAACGGCCGCCATGGACCAACCTTCCAACTCGTTACATGTTATCGATGAAAAACCTCAAACTTCTCTTTAAAGAAACAAAGCTCCGTCTTCATCAAAGGGACCTCCCTCTAAAGCACCCAACCTACAGGAAGAAATATCAATCCTACGAGGGATTTCAACCAAACTAAGTGCAAAGAGTCTCCCTTCAGCCATTGATATTGCTCTCCAGAAGATCCTTTCTGGTAGTCTGGATTCCCCTCAAGACGTCAAACGCATCCAAGAACAAGTTAGGAATTTAAAGGCCATTGCCTCTGCTGAATTCCTCCATAATATACCTGACCTTGAGGAAGAACTTCATGAATTTATTGGTCAAAGCGAAGCCCACCACCGTCTGAAACTTAAAGCTGAACGTAAGAAAGAGGTGGTGGAGACATTGGCTCGCCAAATACAAAAAGAAAACCAACGAATCTAAACCATTCCACAAGACGCAACAACTCAGCAAGAGGTTTTAGCAACTAAAGAAGCTGAATTAGTTGCCCTCCAAGCTGAGGTGGTCCACCTAAGGTCCAATGTTCACTCAAATCGAGCGACCGTTTGCCAACTTACGATTAAAGGAGAGAGCCAAGCTCAACTACTACAAGATGCAGATGAAGAAGCCAACAGCGCTCTACACGTGTATAAACAATCCTGGCGAGACCTTGAACTTGCAAAAATGTTGTTGAGGGAAAAAACCCTCGTTTTGTAATTATTGGGCTACAGAACTTATGCCTTTTTTATGTTATTCATGGTATTCTAAAACTTCTTGAGTATCTGTCTGTCTAGTCCAAATTTTGGAATCAGTGTGTCAATTGGGCCTTGGACACCATATTGGGCCTCAGAATCAAGCCTTCCAAGAATTAATCGAACGAAAGTAGTTTCATTTATAGAACCTAATCGCTCGCCTGCCCTGATAATCCGGATTAAATGGACTTTAATTCCAAGTTTGGAATCCGTATCGCGTCAACCATCAAATCTTCAAAATACGCTTTACCTGCCCCAAAAATCTTTCATTCATCACGCTTTCCTCTAGAGGTAGATAAACCGTAATATGGCCCAATTTTCATTAGACGTGTGTCCTCTATTAACGGGTGCATTTACTCTCACAAAACATTTCCGCTATGACTCCTTTCTATAAAAGGTTTCATCTTCACTGCTTTGTGATCAAACCTTCCAATCTTCTTTGCGAGAATGAACTCCCCTTTTGTGTGTTTGCTCTGGTTCTTCTATCTGAAAGAACCTCAGATAGAACCGTCCATATTGTGGACTCTAGATAGTAATATCCATGTCCAAACCTAAACTAGATAGTAATATTTATGTCCAGGTGTTGCCTTAGCTGACTCACCCGGTGTCTCCATAGGGTGACGAAGCCACAATCCCGAGGGACAACTCACCTCATCTTCCTCGCAAGCACCCGCTCCGTTTCCATATGCATTGAGGCCGCAAGCCCTGTGGACACGGCTGTACTGGAGAGGAAGAACAGGAAGTTCAATTGGGGAATGGCAACAAACGCCAAGCCTAGTTTAAATGGTCTTCTGATCTGCTGTATTAGCTTTCTTGGCGTTTCAAATCCTCTCTTTTTTGTCTCTTAAGGTCCCTCTTTTTTTTTAATGTATGCATATTTGATATATGGACCCAAAGACCGGTTATTAACTGTTTGAGGATTTGGAAAAACAAACTGTATTTATCTTTCTATTCTGTTGCTGATTGTAGTTTGTTTCTCATATGGTATCAGAGCTTAAGGCCGCAAAGCCCTTGTATTCTTCTAAACAATGTAATATTTTTCATTTAGAGCAAAGAGTTCCTTATGCAAATAATAAATTTATATTGATAAACTGATATGTAGTTTGTACATAACCTTGGCCACAGTAATTGGCTAGCGTAAACTCTTTTAATCCAGAAGAAAAACGAATAAAATCTTGGCCCCAAGAATAGGCCGAAATTTAAAAAAATTAGCCCCAAGTATAGGCTATTTTGATGTAAATAATCCATATGTGTTGCTCCTTCAGTTTAATCGTGCGAGTAATTGAGATGAGCATGAATAAACTGGATTAATCCACTGTTGGAGGGTCTTCATACTCCCAGACTGGTTGTATGAACTTCTTAAGGAAACGACCAATGCTTGGATTAGTATGAATAATTCCATCTCGATCACGTAAACGAACTGCTCATTTTCCTAAAAGTCGATCGACGATGTATTGTCCTTCCCACTTTTTTGACCATTTACCTCGGTCTTCAGTCTTTTCGCTAACAAGCAAAATGACTCGCTAGACCAATTCTCCTTCTGCAAAGCTCATGCCCCGAGTACATCAGTCATAGGCACGAGCCACCTTTTGTTTCTCAGCGCACAGACTGTCGTAAGCTTGTATTCTCTTTTCATCCAAGTCTTCATGCTCTTGCCATATCGCTTGCACATAATCTTCACCGATCAGGGTATGTTGTTCCATCACCCGTAAAGATTGGACGTTGATTTCTAAAGGCAGGACTGCATCCTGGCCGAACATTAATGCATAAGGAGTGGTGCATGTAGGCATTCTTTTACTTGTTCTTTAAGCCCACAGGGAAAAATTGATATGACCAAAACATGCATCAAATAAATACTTAACATATAATTCAACCATATACAATTTAAAACCCTATAGTTGTAGTATTTTAAGCAAGTAGGGATCGTTCTAACCGGGGATTGAAGGGTGCATGCTATTTTTGTGGTGTTAAAAAGAAGGGGGGTGTCAAGAGTTGTTTTTAATTACCTAATTTATTTACTAAAAACGTCTCAAACATAGCACATAATCCTAGGACTCTAACATGCATTGACTCATAGACAAGCAAACACATAGAAGACCCAAAAACACATACCATGTTTTGAAACAAAAAGAAAACCTAATTAATTATATACAAGTGATCAACTTAATCCATAATCTAACTCATTTATTAACACATGCAAATAACAACACTACCGAAATCCCATAACCCTAAATTTCGATTAAACATGCATAATTCACATTTTGTGTTAGGCATCCCCTAAACACCATTGATCTAGACTAGGAATCCCCTAAATCAAAACCAAAGCATTAAGAACCAATTAACTTCATGTAAATTGAAATCTAGAATAAGGAACACATGGAAAAGTTTATTGAAATTTACGTATGTAATAAAACCAAAATGCAATCATCCAAAACACACAAACAAGTTTCATGAACAAAAAGAGACTACGGAGTAAAGAGGTCATTGTTACAATTTTATATCTTCGGAATCCCCTATGGATACTCAAGAGAACTAGACTTCTTGGTGGATGACGTTCGGAATCCCCTATGCGTCGGTGGAAAAAGAGATGCGGCGGTTTGATGGCGTAGGCGGCTTCTTGAGGATGTCGGCTTAATTTGTGGGGAGGAGGAGAGAATTTGGCAGAGCATAGGCTATAGAATAAGTGATCATTTACTTTGAGGCTGAGCTCCCCAATTTATAGAATAAGATTATGTCTTTTCCTACCAAAACAAGACTTTCCTTGTGTACCTGGGCAAATTTGACAGTCTGTAAAGATTTGCACTTTCCCGGAGTTGTACATATCCGAATTGCGTGATTCTTGCGGCATTGGAAAGATCTTTCCGAGAGATATAAAATATCTTCATTAATAACCTCAATCGAAGTTGATATTCAATTTCTACAGCTTATCGAAGTTGGCCCATGTGCACAGGCAGATTCTGCTTTCCTTATTCTTCATGATTTCCTTTTTCTTTTGACTTTGGGAATCATTTTCCTACCAAAGCTTGATCTCCACGAAATTGGCTGATTGGATCTTCATATTTGGGCTATCTAAATGGTCTTCTAATTAATTTGACCCATTTTCATTTGTTCTTCTTCAAGATCCTTTCGGAAGCTTTCAAATCCTAGTCAACATAGGAAATGTTTTCCTAGTCAACATAGGAAATGTTTTCCTAGTCAACCAATGATTTCTTTTTCTCTTCAATTTTTCTTCTTTCTTCCTTGGAATTTCCGATCCATCTCTTTAGCCGAATTTGTTCCTTCCATTTTGCTAGCCTTTGAACGCTTATAGACTTCTTTACTCCGTCTCTTTTGGTCAACACCTGAAATTAACAAAATAAGTTAAAACTAATAAAACTAAGCAATTATCAAAGTAAAAATGTAGAGAAAATACATTAATTAATATGCATAAAATGCGTAGATCAGGTGTTAAATAATTCTTCATGCCACAATCTGGCATTGCTCGCAAGCATCCGTTTAAGGATATGTACGATGATCTTGTTGCTTGCTTCAGCCTGACCATTAGATTGGACATAGTATGGAGAAGAATGTAGAAAGTATATTCCAAAATTCTTCATAAGCTCGTCTACATCTCCAGACATGAACGATGCCCCTCGGTCTAAAACAAAACTCTCAGGACTGCCAAACCTACAAATGATATATTCGAATAAAAACTGGCAGATGGCCTTTGCTGATTATTCTCTGAGAGGTCGAGCTTCAACCCATTTTGTGAAGAAATCGGTAGCCATGATGATGAATTTGTGTTCGTCTGATGAATGAGGATGAATCATTCCAATTAAGTCCAAAACCCATCCTCGAGCTGGCCAAGGCTTGATTATAGGCTGTAACGGTATTCTGGGCATATGGCTGATTGGACCATGTTTCTAGCATTCTTCACAACCTTTAGCAAACGTGATGTAATCTCTAAGCATTCCTGACTAATAATAGCCATGTCGTCGTATTAACCATCTCATCTTTGGACCGGCATGGTGTGCCCTTGCTATCCCAAGATGAAATTCTCTCATTAATCGCTTGGCTTCACGTCCAAAGACATATCGCAAGAATACGCATTCTTCTCCTCTTCTATACAACTCCTCATCTTTGAGTATATAATTAGGAGCTAAAAAATGAATCTGCTTATCTACCGAATTATTAGGATTCTTGAGATAGGAAATAATAACCTGTCTCCAATCCACATCAATGTGATCAAAGGTAGCAACGTACCACTCATTTTTCTCTTCTTGGCGAGTAGAGAAAGATGGCACGGTCTTTTGTTCAACCTTTAATATACGTTCACGTACTCCATCTTGCAAGCTCACCCCCATTGCTAGTTGGGCCAACTCATTTGCTGCATAATTCCTCTCGTGAGGAACATGGCCCAACTCCACCTTGGTAAACAACTTGAGTAAATCACAGACTCGCTTAGCATATGGTTCTAGTACTGGTCTAGCCTTATACTTGGTTTCAAGTTGTCGGATCACTAGTTAGGAATCTCTGAATATATGCACATCTATAATCTCCATATCTAATAAAAGTTCCAAGCCAATGATAAGTGTTTCATACTCCGCTTGGTTATTTGTGCACCTGAAATCCAACCTAAAAGAATAAGAAAAATTTTGGCCGCGTAGAGAAACCAATGTTACTCCTGCCCCAACCATAGTACTCGTACTGGACCCATCAAAGTATAAACACCAAGGTGCCAGATCAATACGAGTGAGTTCTAGTTCTGGCCCCTCGCGAACATCCTTCATCGGATGGTGAGCCAAAAAATCGGCCACTGCTCGGCCTTTGACCACTTTCTGGGGAACGTATTGCAAAGAAAACTCTGACAAAGCCGGAATCCACTTCCCAATCCATCCCCGGCGAATGGGTCTCGAAAGCATGTATTTCACCAAGTTTTTTTGTGATATGACGCATGTGGTGAAGAATAACATGTAATGCCTCAACTTGCATCCTGAAAAATACAAGGCCAGGCATAGTTTTTCCATTGGCGAGTATCTCGTTTCACACTCGTTCAAGGTACGACTGAGATAGAAAATATTGCGTTCAGTGCCTGATGTCTCGTCCTGAGTTAATAAACTCCCAATAGAAAGGTCAATAGCTGAAATGTACAGCTTGAGAGGAACCCCTGGCCTTGGAGGTACCAAGACTGGCAGGTTTGTCAAATATGCTTTGATGGTTTCAAACACCTCTTGATGGATAGGCTCCCAAACAAAGTTTTTCTGATTCTGAAGCTTGAGCAAAGTTCAAAAATGGTTATGTCTTTCCAGCAGCATTGGTAATGAACCGACGTAAGAAATTGATTTTTCCTAATAACCATTGTAGTTCTTTCTTACTGTTTGGTGAGGTTGCATTAAGAACCGCTTCTTTTTTGTCGTCCGGTATCTCAATCCTACGCTGATGAACCAGAAATCCCAGGAAATCTCCCGCTTATACCCTAAACACACATTTAGCTGGATTCATCTTCAGTTGATGTTGCCTCATCTGGATAAACACTTGCCGCAAGTCTTCAATGTGATTACTCCTGCATTTCGTTGTAACCACCACATCATCGATGTAGACTTCCATAGTCTTACCAATAAGATCATAGAAGATTAAATTCATTGCTCATTGGTAGATTGCCCCTGCATTCTTGAGTCCAAATGGCATGTCCATGTACTCAAATACTCCTGTAAATCCTGGGCACCGAAATTCATTCTTATGTCTATCTACTTCTGCCACTGGGATTTGATGATAACCAGCCGTCACATCCATGAATGTTAACATCTCATGACGAGCCACTGAATCCACTAACAAATCCACTATTGGCATTGGGTATGCATCTTTTGGAGTTGCATTGTTCAAGTCTCTATAGTCAACACAAACTCACATTTTTCCGTTCTTCTTCTTGACCAGAACTACGTTGGATAGCCATTCATTATATTTGGCTACTCGTATGATTCCTGACTTGAACATTTTCTCTACTTCTTCCTTGACTAGAATTACTGTTTCTGTGTTCATCCAACGCATCTCTTATTTTACCGACTTCTTTCCTTCTGTGATGGGTAAGCTGTGACAAGCCAATTTCGGTGACAGTCTTAGCATGTCGTCATACTTTTCTGCAAAATAATCAGCGTATTTCTGTAGTAATTCAATGAGCTTCAGTCGTTCTTCAAGCTCTAGGAAGGTACTAATAGCCACAGAGATTGGCTCTTCGTTGCTCCCCAGATTGACTTTTTCAATGGGATCTTTGACTTTAGGAGGTAAATCATCCAAGGTTGCTGGTGCTAATTTAATCTCTTCCTCCTCATACAAGTCATGTAATACATCTTCATCTACATATTCTAATGCTGCAATCATTGGAACCCTCTGTTAAGCTTGACTCTCCATTAGAAAATTATGGAAGCATTCGTACAAAGAGTAACAAGTCTCAGTCTCTATACTTGATAGAGACCCGATCATTGAGAGTGTTTGGATGGTAGCTCAATGGCATAGAGTGCTATTATCATGATCTATTTGAATAATACCCCACTGAGCTAGCTAAAAGGCCGTAACACTAACTGGGTGGCCTTTGTTATCAACGCCACATACATCCAGTGGCCGGAGGTCACTGTTGTAATAACTGGCTTCTAAAGAATTAGCAGACACTGAATACGGACGAGGGTCGGCGTTGACAATCTCTGCCTTACCAGACTCCATATTCCAAAGTAACATATGCTGATGGAGGAACGAAGGTACACAATAGCTCTTGTGGATCCATTCACGCCTAAGAATTGTACTGTATGGAGCTGTGCATTCTACTATAAAGAACACGTATGTGCTGGCGGCTGGACCGATGTGCACCTGCAAGAAGACAATGCCCAAAGTCTTGGAAATGCTACCCTGAAAGTTTCTGACATTAAGGGTCTCTTGGATAGCAGACTTGAGAACGCCTAATAAGGCCATTTCTTTTACTGTGATGATGTTCACCACTGCCCTAGAATCCACTAAAAGTTTGTTGACCTGAATTCTCAGGATATTTCCTGTCACATATAGTGGTCGCATGTGCATGGCCATGTTCAAGGTGGGCTTTGCGAACATCATTTGTCCCTTGGTTGATGATGGATCAGTCTTCGATGGCTTGGCGTGTGCTGATTCTTCTGTCAATATTGGTTCATCTTCTGGTACGGCCAAATTATTAACGTTTCTGCTTGAGACTGATTCACCCAATGATTTTTGTGAAGCTAAAGCATATTTGGAAGATAAGATGAACACCATGTTAACATTGGTATCCACCTCCTCTACGTATTCTTCTGTTTCTTCGCCTTCACTTTCACCGTAATCCAACAACTCTTCATCATTTGCGTTACTGTCGTCTTCAGATTTCCGTCCCTCGAGATCCATGGCTGCAGTGACCTTCAGAGAAGCAACATGTTGCAGCTGATCCTAAGGTGTAGGATATATGGTTGTTGGCATGACTAGTTCAAAACTTTGTTCTTTAAAAAGGGGAAAAGTCCTGTTAAGACTAGCCATTTTTTTGTTCTTTTATGATTAAAGACTTCGGTTTCCACTGCAAAACCCTAGTCTCGCCTCGAGTGACATGTCCTTGAAAATGCTCCCCTTCCTTTGGTGGTGTATGTAGCCCCAATGTTTCCATCGCTTCATCATCAAAACTAATACGTCGTCTTGTTGGTTTACGTTTTGTGACTCCACGACGAACCTCATGAACAGGTTCGGGCTGTTTGTGTTTAGACCATAGTTCTGGGTTACGGTCAAAGACACCTGGTCGTTGTGCTCGCACTTTAGGCTCGCGAGACTTCTTCCCAAAAACCACTAAGGGGTTTACTGCAAGAGCGTTCAATCGTCTTCACAGCGTTTCTGGGAAGCAGACCAGTTCTTCTTCTTTGAGCAGGCCCGTTTCATAAGCCTCTAATGCCCTTTTGGTTTCTCCAAATCGCCGTTGAAGGTTCCTTCTTCTACTTGGAGTTACCTCAATGGTCTTTCTATTTTCCTTCATGTACCATACATTCTCCTTAGTAATATTTCTTGAAGCTGGTGGAACATATGGTCTGGCGAACGTGTCAGTAATTTCTGATCGGGCTTCTTTGCTTCACTGACCTTCTTTGTCGCTCCCGAATGCTTAGGTGCTAGGAAATCCCTTTGCCTTGCTCTGCGTGGGCTACGTGGCTGATGATCTGGTTGTGAATATAACTCTGGGAAGACCTTGGCTGCTTCAGCCAACTCTTCATAAGAAATCTTCAGCCCGCCCCTGAGCTTACAATAAGCACAAAGAGCTACTGGCTACTATGCTTTCGGATCCACTTTTTCTTTTCCTCTATTTGATTTTGTCATTTGTTTACTTGGTGGACTCTCTCCAGTAGTTTGGAAATCGACGGTCTGTTTGCTTTTACTTGGTTTGTCCCTCGTTAACTCTAGCATCTCAACCGTCAATGATATTTTGGTCACCAAGCTTCGCGAGGGCTCTTGTTCTATTATTATTTCTCCCTCGTCAATCCACTGTTGAATCCTGAACTTCAAATCATTACAGGCATTCGTGGAATAGTGACCCCATCGATGATGGTACCGATGGTAAGGTTGACCTCTAACATCTTCAGGATGTGGGTCTGGTGTTCCCCAGTTATCAGGAACTGTTGCTATCCCCGCTTGGATTAGCTCTTCAAATATCTCATCTTGCCTGGATGCATCATAATTTATCTCAGCCATCTTAGGTCGGAAAAATGCAATATTACGTCTAGGCTTCCGCCTTGATCGTTTTCTTTTATGTGTTAGTTCAAATGCGTTGCGAGCAGAAGAGGTGTCTGGGGAAGTAAATGATATATCTGGAGGTGGTGATGCCTGAGGATTTTGTGGATGCCATTCCACCACTCCCTTGTAGTTAATTTTAATCACCTCCCAGTTGATCAATCCCTGAATTTTATCTCTCAAAGTTGAACACGTTGTTGTTCGATGACCAAAATGATTATGGAATCTGCAGAAATGTTGAGCTAGTCCTTCATACCGTAAATGTCTGAGTTTGAATACCGGGTAATAAAATATCAACCTCATCTCACACAGCCTGTCCAGGATCTCTTCCATCTTATCATACGGGAAAGAATAAGATAAAAAGACTGGTTTATTCCAATCTTCCACACCTCCAACACAACTATCAGTTGATGACCAACTGATATCTATCATATTAACCTGAGGTGGTGGGAAGGGTTTTGAATCTACTAATGCGGCTGCCTTGGTCGCTCCCTCTAGTTCTAGTCTTCCTTCATTGATCCACTTTTGGATCTGATCTTTCAGCTTGATGCAGTCCTTCGTAATGTGGTTCCATGCTCCATGGAACTTGCAATATTTTTTACCTTTTAACTGCTTAGCCGTAGGGAGAGGTCCGAAATCTGCCTTGACATCTCACATGCTGTAGAGCTCATCCAAGATCTCATGGGCCATGTTAGCATTATACGTATATGTTTCGAACTCTGGCTTAGTGAAAGCCACTATCGAAAGCTTGATGGGGCCCTTATGCTTTTGAAGCTTGTGGGGTTTTAAAACTTTATTTGTCGATAAATCCATAGCTCCCAATTATTCTCCATCAGAGTCTGAATCCTGGTCGTCTATGTCTTCTATATAAGCCACAGTTTTTGGCTTTAGTCTGTCGTAAGACCTAGCAGTGTACGTTCCCTTGGATGCATTCATTCTGTTGTCTCGTTCTTGCATGGTGCTGTAAGCTTTAGTTACAGCTGTGATAAGCTCGTTCAAGGAAAAGTACTTGCTATTCAAGAACAGTTGGTAGTACGTATCCTCCAAACCATTCTTGGTCATCTCTACTACCTCTTCTTTGCCTAATGGAGTCTTGCATAGATTGTATTCTGACTGAAAATGGTGCAGGAAGGTGACTGGACTTTCTGTCGTTGATTGGCTCAAGGAAGCCAGCTTTCCAACACTGGTTTTGGGTCTAGCCGTTCCAATGTGATCTATGAATAAAGCCTCCATATCCTTCCACTCGTTGACCGAGCCCTTTTCCAATCCTGTATACCATACGAGGGCCGATCCTGACAAAGATGATCCAAAGACTCTTAACTTGAGTCCATCATTATCGGCAAATTGCCCCAATTGCAGTGTGAAGTATGCTAAGTGTATTGCCGCATTAGAGTCATCGTCGCCAGAGAAAGTCTGGAAGGTTTGATGTCGGTAGTTTGTTGGCCATTTCAAAGCATCTGGATCATCTTTCTGCATGGGAGGAAACGGTGTCTCGTATGATTCATACATCTTGGCCAGATGTATGTCGCAGTCGTTCATGAACCTATTTAACCGTTGTTCTCATGCAGGTCGGAAAGACTATGCTTGTCTAGTCTTTCGGGTGAGATCAGAAACAGATTTTGTTAGAGACGCTATGTCCCTGTCTGTCCTTTAAGACAGTGTCGCCGCATGTCGGCAGTATTCATCCAAACTTGATCCCAAGATTTGCATGATATCTATCCGTAATTTATCCTGACCTTCTGCAAGACTCGCTACCTGGGCTCCAATTGCCTCTCTCTCCTCCTGATCTCTATGGAGTTCTACCTGTAACGCTTGGATTTTGGCAAACGCCGCGTTGATTCTGTCGCCTTGAGTAGTGAGAAGAGTTGCTTGTTGTTCAATCCTTTCACCGAGAGCCGTGTAGTAGTTAGTCTGATGTTCGTTGTGCCTAGCCGCATAAGTTAGGTACTGCAGGAACATAAGTTCCGCAATCTCCGCTTCACTTAAAGATTTAACTGACATAGTTGAGTGATATTCTTTAGCAAAGATAATTTCAACCGCTTGATTACTTAATGAACGACACTGAGTAGATGTATGTTCACGGTAAACCGGTTGTGGTTGTTTGCGACATTAAGGGTAATTCCTTCAGTAAGGATCCCCTATTGTCACTTAGAGACACAAAGATTGTCCCACTGGGCGTGCCAAAATGTTTGACGCTAAAATATCTCTCTCGAAGAGGTCATTCCGTAAAGCAGTCTCTTTTATTGACTTCGGATAGTTTGACCGCAATTGTCGGTTTATCCTGTATGTGCTTCGTGTGCTGGCGTGCCACCATCTCTCAACGGAATATGGAACTTAAAGCTGCCTGACTTCTTGATAAGCGATTACGACAAGGAGAGCACCAACCTTGCCTGGATGGGTCATTCTCGCCTAGTAACCTAGAACTTCAGGTTTATGTGTCTCTAGCAGAGCCCCAGAAATCGATACCTCACATTACCCTTTACGAGTGCAAAGCAGAGCAATTTCTCTGACAATGTGTTGAGAACACCACTTCTTTAGATGTCTGAACTCTCACTTGATATGTGGCAAGCCCTTCAACCTTCTAGTCGCGTTTACTCCCTTTGGATATCCAAACTCTCACTAAATCGGTGACAAGCTCTTCAATCTTCCAGTCGTGATAATTGCTTCATCTGATCGTAATACTCTCACTCGTTCGGTGACAAACACTTTGATCGTCTAGCTACAAAGATAGAATCTCTTGTCGAGATGTGTAGGTGTACTTGCATATAGCAAATGTTTTATGTTTGATCGGGAACCCTTTCACCAATGCTCTTACTTTCCTTATATAATGCTCGGTAGTCGTCTTTCAATTATCTTGAACTTCTTCTGTTCTTACTCTTTGAATCTCAATATAACTCTAACACCATCCAGCACATGGGTCTTATCTTTATATAGTTCTAATGCTATCACAACTTCTTCACTAGAAGAAACTTATCTGAAACAGAAAAAGTATGATAAACATTAAGCCGCATGAATCAGCAATTTGGAATCCACAATCCCAAGTTGATCTAGAAACGGACTCTATTAACCACTTGACCGCTCGCCAAGCTACATCTTCAAACCGGGCCGTTCGCCAAAACTTCAGTCTTTCAAGCCCAATATAAAATATTTATTTCATGCCCAAACACAAAGAACCTTCCTCTTATTTATCTAATTCTTCATTTAGGTTATGCACTACTAGCCTTGCATACATATTCCAGAACAGTTTACACACTACTTTTCATTCATTGGTAGGACGCAGTTATCTAATCGAAGCAACATGTGCCCAGCAAGAAGCAGCCAAACTGCAAAATACAAACGAGGGAGTCAGAGGCAGGGGATCAGTAATTCAGTATTAGTGAAGAAGGAGCAGCCAAAACTTAATAGTTCCATAGAACCCAAGTCAATGCATTTTCACTTGAATTTGTTTCAGCCTGTTCATATATTTACCCGACTCTATAGTCGACTAGTTAGTTTGATTATCACACTTCAAGAATGAGCTTAGCTGATTGTTAGTTGCAAATATAGTAGGATTCAGTTGCTAGCTACGAGAGTAAGTTGGGATGTCATCATGACATACCAGCCTCTGATGCATGCAAGGCAGTCATCTCCCTCCCTTGGAGGGAGGTGGTGCGGTGGGGGCAGGGTTGATGGTGGTGGTGGCCGAGGATAAAAGTAGTCCTGATAGCCAGGTGGCGGTGGCGGTGGCGGCCCTTGAGGAGGAGGAGGATGAGGATGCTGTGGTGGAGGAGGCCCTGGAGGTAGTGGGTGGGGAAAATCTGGTGGAGGCGGCCCCGGAGGTGGAGGACGATGGTTCCCTGATGGCGGTGGCGGCGGCATTCCAAAGTCGAGTGGTGGTGGACGTCCAAATCCTGAATTTTGTGTCACAATTAATACAAGAACCGAAAATTTTAGTGTATGTATAACAGAACGAGCTATACAAACAAAGAGATAAATAATATTGCTTGGTGACTTGCCTAGTGGACGTGGCAGCGGAGGCTCTCCAGGAACAGGTTCGTACCTCATTGCGAGTTTTGTTTTGCTCAAAGCCTTGGATAGCTCCAGGTCAGTCTTAAAAATGTCGTACAGTGCTTCATGAAGTCAAGTGGAATCTAGAGAAATGTGGAAGTTCGAAAACGTTTCCCATATGTCACTTTCATTTCTACTATTCTTACAGTTGGAGCAACTAACCGTCAACAAGAAATCAATTCCCAGACTTAATGCTCTATCAAGAACAGAATCTAGTCATAATTAGTCTCACTCCACTAGTACCTAATCTGTGCAGAGCTAATTCGTTTATAATATACCTAGCTCTTACCTAACAATCCACCAATGCATTTACCTCATTTCAGCAACAAGAAGGATACGAGAAATTTCGATCCTTTACCAAAACATATACCTTATCGGAGAAACACGAGGCTAGCTACCTCATGGTCAGAATTATATCTTCCATTCAATCAGGTTAAGGGTCTTAAGAACATCTTCAACATAATAACTAAAAACTAAAAAAATTAAATTTTTAGCTAAAATCAGCCACAATAATTATAGTTAAAGTCAAATATATCTTTTAGTTATATTTGTAGCTACGTTTAGTTACAAAAGAGAGAAAAAATATGACTTAAAGTTAAACATTTAACACTTTATTTTAATTTTAATTTTAAAATAACTATCATTGTTAAAATTAAAATAAAAAATTAATAATTTACATTTAATTTTTTTTGTTAAGAATAGTTATAGCTTTAACTTTATTACTAGTAATACTCTGAGTCATAACTAACACCCAGAACCAAGAGAGCAGAGCCGGCCTCAGATAAAATGTTTGTTCTTTACTTGAATTCAGATAACGATTATATATTGGTCCAAACATACGCCCATGAGGTGCATGGATTGGTTCAGTACCTCAGGTCCAGAAGTATAAAGGGGCCAATTTTATTTATTTTATTGTAGTATTTTCACCAGTCATGTAATTCTTGTGATTTGAAAACTGTGACCATACATGAGGAACGAGAGCAATAATGGTTGGAACTTAGAAGTTAGGAGTAGCAGTGGTAAAAGATGCAGAACGGAAGAAGGAAACGAGTAGTGGGGTTAGAGAAAGGGACAAACTCATTGACAGATTCCATTTGCAGACAATTAATGTACGTAGTGTATACTAATGAAACCAAATTGCTCCAAAACTTTCTGCTCGAAATCTAGCTAGCTAGTTTGATCTACTTATTGAACGATGCAAGGCAATATGCATGCATGCATGATTCTTCTTCTTTTTCTTAGGTAAGCGATGCAATGGAAGGCAGAAGAGAATTGACAAATGAAAACTTGAAAAGCTCTTGCCTTGCCTTGCCTACATATATGTATGTATGTATCCGAATCTAAAAGGAAGACAACAAAGTAGTTGTTTAAACAATAAATCAATCACCATCTATGTGCCTCAAACTATGAGACAAAAACTCTGGTGGAAAATGCAACTGCATCCGGACTTTAAATCTTTACTTTCGATGTCAAACACTACAATATATGGGATGCACATTCAGTTCTATGGGTCACCATTCGGCCAATGGATCCAAAAAATTTGCGGGCTGCTCAAGATCTATTAAGCTCAAGTCCGATTCGGCTTAAATATAGGCTTGAAAAAATTCAGCTCGATGAACTTAAGGTCAGACTTGGACCGAGGTCCCGAAGTCCATGGATCCAAAAAAACCCGATTAATTAAAAGCCCGCCAAAGCCCATCTAGCCTGCCCTGCCCGGCAAACCCATGAAAAATGAGTATATATGAACTAATTATGTAATACCCCAGAAATTAGTATAATAATTTAGATTATTATATGAATTTTTAAACTTAGAATTACCATAATATAGTTTAACTTTAGAGCAATTAAAAATTCAATAACAAATTGTCTAACGAAGACAATACATAAAAACGAGTTTTAGAGAAACATTAACGGAGTAAAGCAAATACTCCAAATGATACTCAAGTTCAAGTCAGGTACTCCCTGGTCTTGGGTCCGAGACCATGAAACTGGATTCGCGAACATTCTATGTTGTAGATTAGTAAAAATAATAACAATATTTTTACTCGAGCTAAAAACGATAAGAAAATCCTAATTCCAAATAGTCAATTTTCAGAAATGAAATTTTAGTGAAATGAGCAAATTCTTCTTTTTTGTATTTGTTCTTAGAATCGAATTTTGTGTTTTAAGATTACAATTCATGATTTTAGTGGTCATGCTTATATATCATTTCGATACTAATTTGGTGCTAATTATTATTGGTTTATGTGTTTTCATTTTTACACTATATTACACTTTTTTAGTAGAATCACATATTTTCTTCGCACATCACATTATGTATTGCATTCACATGAATACATACACATTTATATCTGATTTCTAACAACATTACTATTGTTCTTACAAATCAATATTTACCCTAGAGAGTAGCCCAACTATTCCTTATCAACTTGTTTTGTGAAAGTCAATAGAAATGGTTGTAAATTAAATTCGCATGTCTCCTCTCAAGGTCTATATATACATCTCCTTTAATCCAATCTGACCACACACCATTTCAATCAAGTTTTCACCGATTGAAACTCTCCCAAAGTTGTAATGCAACACACTCAACGTCCTATACCAAAAACCTTCCTATTAAGAATATTTTAGTACCTCTTTCTTTGCTCCAAGAATGCCATATTGAGTTAATCAAACACTTTATTCGCCTACTGTAATTCTTGAGTAAGTACATGAGTATATTCATATACTTCATTATCTTTAGAATTACATCAAAGTGCATGGCTAAGAATAAAAGGGAAATAATGAGTTTTAGTGTAAATTTAATATTTTCGTTTCTGTTAAAGTTTTAATTAGTCAAATATTTTTATATATTTAGATTTTACACAAAAAGTTATTCAACTTTGGATTTTGAATCACTCAAAAAGAGTAAGTAATGAGAAATTTATGACTAAACAAGTTTTGCTAATCTATTCCTTAATCTTGTTTGAAAACTCGTAAGATGCTCTTAACTTGAAATATTCATATCTCACTCATTTCATAACCAAATTTAGTGTTCTTTATATCAATTCAAAGCTTAGGAGTTCAACTATCAATCTAAAAAGTTTCAATGGCATTGGCTAAGATTTAGTAACTAATTAATATGTGCAAATGAGATTCGAACCGAGCGTAATTATTTCTGGATAGTTGCTAAACATCTTTGTTTCTGGACTTAAAACTCCCTACCGGACTTTGTGACTATTACCATTGGATTCCTCTCGAAAAACACTTCGAGATGGTGTACTCACTTCTTTAATTTGGATATAATTCAGATTAGTTCTAAAACGGATCAAATAGAGGATTTTAGACGGACTACCGCCAAATGATACTTTTGGCCCAAGAATTAATAATTTTATTCTGCATTTTTACTTTGAATTAATTTACCTATTCGCATTATTTACTTCTAAAGTATGATTTAGGACTAATGGAGAATTTCAGACGGACTACCGCCGAATGAAACTTTTGGATCGATGATAACAAATTTTTATTTCAAGTTTATTTACTTAATCACTCTATCTATTTACTTGCAAGTATAATTCATAACAAATGGAGGATTTCGAGCGGACTATAGCCGAATGAAATTTTTGGACCAAAATTGTTAAATAATGAAGTACGTTTAAGTTTGATCTTTCTTCCTTTACGAATTCTATTATGTACATATTTATTTCAAAATTATGATGTAAATATATACTCTATGATCTATATATACACAATCTTAGCTAAAGACTTGTTTATGGTCGTTATGGTTGAGATGTGAAGTCGGGTGTCAAGTACGAACGACTCCGTACTTAAGTGAATTGCTAGTAAATTGTTTTATTATTGTAGAAGTTAGCCAAGGGCATTAGTCCCTTACAGATAGTGCATTATTATACTCTTAGTAATGAATTGTGTCAAATTGAGAGTAAGCATGCTTTGGCAGATGGTCTTAGTATATTGTGGCTTTACATGTGTGTTGGTATTATGAGGCTAAGCACATAACTTTTGAGTAATTATCAGTTAATCCAAAAGAATTTACTTCAGAAGTGTTGGCGTGTTTGTGAGTTGATGTGCAAGAACGTATATTATGTACCTATATGTATATATTATAAAGACGCAAATATAAGTATGAAATAACATAACCGATTTTGATTATTTTCACCTTTTTGATTTAGTTGTTCGGTTTGATGTTTCTTAGAGATAATTTAGTATATGTTTGTAAACTGTACTTACTTGATCGGTGTGACTCATGATGCTACACCTTTCTCTTTTCAGGTGATGAGTAAGATGCTTGAGGATAGGATCCGTCGTTCACTAAATAAAAGAATTATTTTCTTCTTGTATTTTGAATTGAATAAATGTAAAGATTATTATTTTCAAAACTTCAGTATTGTAATATTAACATTTTCACTTTTCAATAAATGTACTATTTAGAAATCTTAACATTTAAAATTATTTGGGTTTCTTATTAACATCACAAATCCTAAAACTATATTTTAGTATAATATCAGCCCCGAATTTGGGGGTGTGACAAATTAATCCATTTGTTAATAGTTAACTGTTAGGAATAGTCTGCTTAGCAAAAAAAAGTTAGGAATAGTCTGTGTAGTTTTGTACTCTATAATCGACTTGCCTATCCTATTAAACTAAACAACTAGTAGTCTATTACTTATCATAACAACGGTAATAAGCTACTATATTACCATTTATAAGGTCAATTTACAGTCTATACTTTTATCCGCCGTGTGAGAAAAATTAACGTTAGGGATCTCAACATATAAAGCTCGTTCACCTTGTTGACATTGCCTCCAATAGCCCAAACACTTATATCGCATATCCATCGACTTTGATTCATATGAGCTCTCTCTCCCACTTCTTCCACATATCCTACTCTCTACTATATCACATACCCATCCTACTTCCGGTGTTTCCGGTGTTTTGGTTCGAATTTCGCTTTTGAGAAAAAATTGAGGAAGCGGTGAAACCCCAAATTCATTTAGGGTTTAATTGAAATATGAAAAGTATTGCTAGTAAATATATTCGATCAATGAGTTTTCGATTATGATTGCAAATTGTTTTAAAAGTAAATTCGATCACTAGATTTTCAATTATGATTGCAATTTGTTTAAATGAATTGAAGTATCTTACTATTTTTTTATATAATATCGTCCTCATGAACATTCCAGGAGTGAGCTGATTGTGGTTCACGATGTCTTTGAGTTGGTGCTAATCTGCTATCATTATATCTTCCTCTCTAGATAGTGGTGCTCCACCTCAAGTAATTATAACCCTTGTACTTTCAATTGTTAGATCTTCTCTTACTGATATATAGTCGTGTAATAGATAGAAGTAGTGATGAAAATGAGGGCACGTCCTCTATTCATCCAATTGTTATTAATGGTAGAGAAACCAGTAGTGTTTGGGAAATGTTTAGTAAGATCGAAGAAATTGTTAAGGAGAAAACAGTTCTTAAATCAAAATGTAGTATTTGTAATAGAAGACTTTCTCGTGGTCTAACTAGTGGTACTAATCATTTGAAAATGTATATTGCTGTGCATGTTTCAGAAGCTGCTCAAAATCAGGATGTTAGAGTCCAGCTTCAATTAGGGACTGATGCTCTAGGAAATATAAAAAAAAACTTTGTTTATGATAAAGCTCTTGTTAGAAAAGAAGTTGTGGATTTTTTCGTAAGAGCTGATTTGCCTTTTACACTTGTTGAAAGACATGATTTCAAAGACATGATTCAAAGAGCATTTTGTCCTCAAAATGCTAGAATGTCCTCAAAGAGCATTTTGTCCTCAATATGCTGGAATGTCTACCATTAAGAGCTGGTTTCTTCCTTATTACTTGCTTATCTTTTATGTAACTGGCACTTATATGTGGAATTTAGAATCTAAAATGAGCTTGTTTCTTCTTTATGACTTGCTTATCTTGTTTTATGTTTCTGAGTCTTTTATGTTACTAGTTTAGGTGAGTACATAACACTTTTAATTCTGTGATTTGCTTTCATTTTGGCATTGCAAGGCTTGCTGATTCAAGTGGCTGATGTAGTGGCGGAAGCTGAGCGAGTATATGAGTCTTGAAAGATATATGTAATAAAGGGTGTTAGATTAGTTTGTACAACTTGTTAGACCAGCTAATGCAACATAAACTATATAAAGATCAGATTTATCAGTTGTATGTTAACTTTAGTAGTTTGATCTGTTAGATTGCTCGTCAGTCAATTAAAGTGAAAAAAAAATATTATATTTTTCTCAGATTTTAGTTCTTAAATATAAAAAGCCCAGTTGGCCCAGCCTGAATCGGAAATTCCGATAAAGCCCGGCTCATGGGCAGCCTATGGGTAGTAAATTTATGGAAACCCCAGCGCGATCCATATTTTTGAAGAATAGTGTTTAAACCCCGGCCGGCCTGAGCCAGATGGGCTTGGACTTGGGCAGCCCGGCCCGGCCCATTGTCGAGGCCCATCAGTTCCATGCAACTTTATTTATTTCTAGCTAGTTCTATTGCAAATATGAAACTATAAACTGTTATGTATATTGCTGCAAGATACTCAAAATCAATTTTTTTGTTACAAAGATACTCAAACTCATTGACTGGCCGGGAAAGGTTTATTTTGGTAGAGATTTTGTCAAGCATGGGGTTTCACCGTGACAAAGAATGAAGACATATCTTTGAAAACTAAGAAAATACCGAGTATCAAAGGATGGATTGAGACAAATCATCTGTGAAGAGTCGAGCCGATCGATTAGAACAAATTTCTAACGAAAGAAATGATATCTTTCCCTAGCTGAGAAAGAAAGGGACATATCCAACTTAAGTGGGGGTAACAGTTTGGAATTCGATCTGAACAGTAGTGTAATAATGGAGGTAAAAACCTGCAAGAGCTGGAAGGAGAAGACGAACCTCAAACAATGAAGAAGTACCGGTGGGGAATAGCTAGCAGAGGAAGTGACAAATAGGTTGACAGAGATTCCATTTGCACAGATTCGTCTGAATCGAATCGTTCATAATAGAGAGCCCGGCCCTGCAGACAGCTAACTTGGCTAGGGTTGAGGCTTACTGAGAATGTCCTTATCTCTTCGAGTCCTTCCTCTACTCCATGCATCCATTACGTACAGTTCACTACTGTGACTTCCTTTGTCCTAAATTTACGTATCGACGAGAGGAGAGAGAGAGAGAGAGAGAGAGAGAGAGAGAGAGAGAGAGAGAGAGAGAGAGAGAGAGAGAGGAATCCAACTCATACATATATGTGTATCACAGTGTCGACACTCTATTCATTTGGCATTTCTGCTACTGCTATCTAGCAATCAACTGCAACAACACGATCAAAGGTTCCTCTATTATCATTAGTCATACACAGTAATCCATCTACCTAATTATACTTTTCTTGGATAACCAAGTTCTCTCTTATCTCACTAATAATGGACCTAGCTTTGGGACGGAGGGTTTTCCCAGGTGAATATATTACCAGATCCTTCCAAGAGGTAAAAAACAAAGAGAGCTGGCATTTGGAAGACCCTGTCTATATATGCTAGCTTGCCTCAAATCATGGGACAAACTATTGAAGTACGTACGCAGTTCTGGGAATCAAGTAAAACTTTATGCTGCCTCGACTGCATGAGGGCTCGATCTATATGTTTGATTTTTATTTTTATTTTGATACAATATACATGTTGATTTAGTAGTTTCTGTGTGGAATAAAATGTACCCAAAAAAAAAATCAACTTGTGATTTTGTCAACAATTAACATGACATATATGAGTTGGATTCCAGTCGACCAATCCCCTCGTAGGTTGCTAGGTATCGTCTTTTAAGGCTGAATAAAGCAAGCTATTCTTTGATGCGAGCTACCTCACCGAGAACTTTTATCTTTTGCATGACAATCTCCGAATTGAATCCTCTACTTGGTTTTTTTCGTATCCTAGGCCTTGCTTGTAATCTCATACGATTTTCTCGTGTGCCTAAGTGCCCTTGTGAGTTTGGAGGTGAAGATTACAGTTACCGCCGTGCCTTGTGGTTCTTGACACTTTTCAGCATGTTGCCTTAATTCACAGTAAACTTGGTTCGCATGAGAACTTCTATAAACTATAAAGTATAAACTTTTCATCTTTACATTTTGGCACCTCGATCATGAATCGAAAGCGAAGCTGTCCGATGTGAAATTAATCATAAATGAGTTGCAAACTCTTTCCATGCGGAGATCATGCATGTATCTTCATTGATGTCACACTAACTAAATAATATGTATATGTCAATATTATATGGAGTAGTTGACCAAATTAAACAAACAAACCTCTATTGGAATATAGGTATTGGCCGGGGACGTTTTTAATGGTGCGCAATTATTTTGTTTTGAAAAGAAGGAAAAAAACCCGAATTTTGACCAACTGATCGAATTAGTATCCCGGCATAGCTTCAAGGTTGAGCGAGCTATAAGCCATTGCTCAAGCAACTTCCACTGAACCAAGTCAACCCCATACCACGCGTGCAATTAAGGAATTTGGAATATTGTTGGCGCCTACAATTTTCGTTTTTTCTAATATTATCGACCAAATGAGGAGTATATTGTGGAAAGAGATCGAAGTCGGAGAGAATTTTCAAACTTCGACCTTGGATTCTTTACAACTAAAGTTATGCACTTCTGTTCTTTCATGCTAATAAATAAAGCCGGAAGGAGAGCCATGATCGACAATGGCGACCGACCTAGGCATAGCTCGATCAATTAGCCTCACAATATATAGTAAAACACCACCATATTCTAGCAAACAAGACATATACTCGTGTTTTTGAATAACACATAAGACTATGTCATAGTTCAATTCATCCTCCCCGTAACAGCTATAGCTAGTAAACCACCAACTCCCTTCCATTGACATCATTCAAATATACATATTTTTTTTGAGACGGTCAATTTTATATCCAATAAATATGTTGCGAACATATAAAAAACAAAACAAAAAATGGAGCGAAGATGGTGGCAAAGGCATGTTGAGAAATATGGTAGTGAGTAATTTCCGGTGTTTATTCAAAGTGGCTATTAATTCAAAAGCTTGTTGAAAACTTCTCAGATTGGTCATATTGATTGCATAACATGCATCATGCTATTGATGATCCCTGTAGACAACTTTAACATATGAAACTCTTAATGTGACAAGAAAAACAAACTACCATATACAATGACATCGATGAGATAGTGCTTGTCCTTTCGGAAATGGTCGATGCAGAGAGAGACTCACTCACTGCAAATCCTAGGCGGAATTATTGGGAGCTAGCTAGTTGGCCGAGCATGCATAACATTTGCCAAGGAATTATATAATGTAGTTCAATAAATAAGGAGAAAATTAATGTCAAAAATAAAATAAGGAAGAAACATCATGGAACAAAAGAGAAGAAACCTACACGTCGCAATCATTACCAAATAGTTCTCTCTCTACTCGTACCAATTAATCCACCATTGACATTGGGCTCATCTTCATCTTCTTAAGTTCTTCCTGCTGGCTCTGTGTAGGACTCATTTCTTGCCTCTCTCATGGCTTTTTCCCCAAAAACAAACTTGCCCAAATTGACAAAAACAAGATAGACACAGGAAAACGAACACTAAACAACAACCACCACCACACTAACAATTTTTCAATCCATGTTTTTGTCTCTCGATCACATTTCGGACATCTAACGAAAGATTGGATTAAGTAGACTAGAAACTAAAAAAAATTAAAAAATAGTTGTGGCGATTCATGGGGAGTTGTTTTCGTTTTCGGAACGATCAAAGTGAAGGAGCTGGCCACTGCACTTGGGGCAATCCTCGTGCTGCTTAGGGACCATGTAATACATGAGACAGGATTTGCAGCCGGCCACAACAAGAACGTGGTCCTGCTTATTATTCTGATCAGATTCCTTGTGCTGCTGCTGCTGCTGCTGCTTCGGATTATAGGGCTCTCTGTCTCTGGAAGACGATGGAGACGACTCTGTTGAAGACTCTTCGCTTTCATACGAGCTATCATCATCATCATCATCATCATCATCATCATCATCATCCGAGTAGTAACAATCTCCGCTGTACTCTGCTGTCGTTCGAGGATCTTCTTTCGCTTTCATTCCGTTCCTCCAATTTATGTAGTATATCTCACCCGTCTGCAATAATAAAAACCCACAAATTTAAAGTGAGAGTTGGAATATGAACAATGTCTAACCCAAAAAGCTACAAGAACCCAGATCTTTTTTTGCTTCTTTTTCTCTCTTTTTCAACATTACAGACCCAAAAAGACTCTACCTTTATTCCTCAAACGAAATGTAGATGATCAAACTCACAAAAGTAACAAGCTTCTCTGTTTTGTAGTTTGAGAAATGTACTAACTAGATGGTCAAGCTTTTCTCTTTGGCTTTTCCCCTAAAGTCTTAAAAGTAAGAAATGAAGGTGTAAAGGTTAAGACATCAAAGGAGGACTAAAAAAAAAAAAACTCTTTCCCTTTCTGAGAATTTTGCCTGGTAAGAGACTGGTAACCTAAATCTTCACAAGGTAGGAGAAGAAGAAGCACGGAGCATTTAATACAATAAACCCAAATTCATGATTGAACAAATTAAATGAACAAGAGCGATCTACCATTAGCATTTATTGAACCTTAAACTCATCAAAGAGGAAAGATAACCAAACCAAAATCTATAAATGGGGTTTTTTGGTTTTCTGAATTAAGCTGAAGAGAAAAAACTCACCTTTAAATCGAGGCATTGCTCCCAATGGTAGGGAAGAGAGACATGCGAGTTGAGTTCCAGAGCCGTGTCTTCACTGTTGTTGTTGTTGGGCCTGAACTGATTTGGCTGCGCATCGTCCGAGGTTGACGAGGTCGAAGACGACCTCTCCATGCCGCTACTGCCGCCGGTGACGGTGGTCTGGCGGTGGTTTATGGAGCAGTTTTGAAGAGACCGCTCCAAGGAAGCAGCGATCGTCGCCATGTTCGGAGCTGTCATTGAAGCTAACTAAACTCGATAGCAAAAAAATAACAAACGACAAGGGAGCTGGCTTAGCTTAGGCTTTCAGAATCACAAGACAGAGAGACAGATTGAGAAACAGAGAGAGAGAGAGAGAGAGAGAGAGAGAGAGAGAGAGGTTGGATTTTGGAAGTGAAAATATATTAAAGGGAAGAGAGAGATAGAGAGAGAGATAAATGGGTCGTTTCATTTCCCAAATTTCGCAGCTAGTTGTGACTCCTGTGAGAGAGCTTAGAAGAGGCTTACTTTTTGTAGTGGAATCTAACACGCGCTACCTCGAAGCGCGTGGGGTGGAGGTTTTAAGGGGAATAAAAAGGGTGGCACCAGCTAACAGACCGGCGCGGATTACAGTTTTACAAAACCTTGCAGTTTGTCCCACAGACACGGTGGAGGCGCGTGAAGAGAGAAGAGTATAAAGTGAACGGTGTTCCCTAGGCCTCGGTAATGGACCGGGCCGGGCCAGACTTAAACACTATTCCTCCACCATTCGGGCCGGATCGAACTTTTTCAAATATTTCAAGCCTGTGGGCGATTCATGGGCCAGGCCTTCACAGATTTTTTGGGCTGGGCCGGACTAAGCCTATAAGGCCGAATCTATTGGATATTTTATATTTAATAACATAAATACATAAAAATTAAAAAAATATATATAATTTCTTTTCCATTCAACTTTTCAAGAGAGACTACGATAAAAGAACTCTTCAAATGAGACTTTATTGCTATTCTAATAATTAATAGACTTTTTTGGAACTAATGGGAAATATGATATAACGTACTGGAAGGAAAAAAAACACATATTATAGGACTAAAATTTCTATTGTAATACTAACACTATAATTAGTTAAGTAAATATCACTATACTTAGTTAATTCTAAGACTAATTAATTAATTGTGAATTCTTGAGTGTAGTTTGGTTGTATATAAATCATTACTATGTGGCTTTCTCAGTATACCATTTTGGTTTGTCATATGTCGTTAATTGCATATATGACTACTAATGTTACTTACAATGTTTGTTAGTTATATGAAAAAATAAACCTTTATGAAGCTAAGTCACTAACAAGTAATCATTTTACAAATGTAATCGTTAGATGAGAAGGTGGGACTAATCTAAGCACACAGTGAAAAAATTATAACTTTCTGAATTGAATTTGATTTTGATCTGTGTGTTCTACCGTTGTGACCATATTACCCTTAAGCAATAAAATGCAATTTTTCAATTCGTCAAAAATAATTTGAGATTAAATACTTCATATGTATTCTTGTGGAATTCACATCTATCTTTCAATGAAAAAATAAATAAATTTCTAAACCTTAAACCCTAAAAAATAGTTAAAATAAAAAAGGTTTTTGGGTTTGATCCATGTCATAAATCTTGAACTGCTTACTCTCTTCTATTTCACTTCTAATCTCTCTCTCTCTCTCTCTCTGCTAGATTCACTACCATCACCAACCTCGCTCGCTCCGCCATTGGCCTCGGTTTGGACCCGATTCTTCTGTGAGCCTCAGTGTCGCCCTTTCTCCGTCGATCAGCCCCACGAGCCTCTGTCTTAGACCCACCATTTCAATTGGAAGATGCGATCGAGCCCTTCGATCTCCGCTCTAACCGCGCGTTGACATTGTTGTCGACCTCGACTTCAAGCTGAGCCTCGTCCGCCTCTAGCGACTACGCGTTGTATAGACTTTCAGCCCATCGAGGTAGCATATCACGTTCAACTGCGATTGTGCCTCCTGTGGACCTTCGCTACATCCCGCACCTGACCATGAGCTCGGGACCATTCTGGCCACATTAATCACCCTTCAATCGTTGGAACTCCATCAGGTCTCTCTCTCTCAATTTTCATTGTTTGATTTCAATTTTTCGTTTTTCATAGAAAATCAGAGTTAAAATTGGAAGGGAAGAAGATTGAAATTGTTACTATTGCATGGTTTCAATTGCGTTTTGGTTTGGCTTGAATTTTGAATTCGGTTTAGTTATTGTGGCTTTGATTGAATGAATTGTATTGGCTTTATTTGTGTTCGTTATGAATAGATTGTGCCAAGTGAAAGTTGGACCTGTTTAAGAAATTTGCGTCTGGATTTAATCAATGTTGATCTGAAATCTGAAATATTTTTGTTATTTTTGTGTGCAGAGGAGATTGTGAAGATGTTTCCGTATATTTTCGATCAGCCTTCAGTACAGTCGGTGGAGAGTGGTTTGAGTACTACAGGACCATAAGTTGAAGATTGGTGTCATATTATCCTGAGGACAAGCACCTGGAGGTCACAGGTTAGTCTGTACTGGATTATAGAAGAAACTGTGAATTAGTCTATATTGGTGGCATTATACTTTATTGCGTTACCTGAGAGTAAAAGATCATAAATTTCAAGTAAGTTTACTAATGCTTCTGTCAGTGGATGGATAAGGTAAGAGGTCCTCCTATATCATAAGTTATTGTAGTAAAAGTTTAGATGTTTTAATGCCCTTAAAGGCTTCGGGCCTTTAGCTTTGTATTGGTTGTTTCTAAGATGGTATAACTGCTCATGCTCTAAAGCCTGTTGACATTGAATTATTCAATAAAAGTTCATTGTCTCTAGATTCAAATATTTATGTCAAACATCTCAGGTGCTTCTAGCGGCATTGGCACAGAGATAGTGCGTGTTCTTGCATTGCAAGATGCTTATGTGGTCATGGTAGTAAGGAACACGGATTGTGGCATTCAAACATTTCTGTTTTGCTTAATACAGTATGACAAAGTATGAAGAAAAGGCAGTAACTTTGGCGTTGAATCCCTCTAAGCTTCAAGCACTAGTCAACACACTGACAGAAGTCCGAATAACCCAAGTGTGGAAAATTATAGGCTCCTAATCAAGCATGCCCTAAGTGTGGAAATTAATTGTTGTACTTGTAGCTTGTAACTTGTTAGTTCTTGTGAAGTTCACTCTATTTTAATCGCAGTTTGTATATAAATAATCAAAGATTTGTAAGCATAATATTGAAATTAATGTTAATTGAGAAAATTTGTGATTTGTGTTGTTTATTTTGTGAAAATAAATCACAGCAAGTAGAAACCATAATAAAAACCTTGAGATTAGAACTAAACTCATATGACGCACAAAAATGTATTCAAGACTGATGTCTGAGAATGAATCAGACGATAAACAATATGAGAACAAGTGACGTCTGAAATGGATTCAGACGATACTCACTTTGTCAAAGTTATTGAGGTCAGAAGGGATTTTACATGACAGTCGACTGTCGTCTGACTACATGTCATCTGTCATATGAATAATATGATTGTCATCTTTATGATCGGTATATGACAGTCATTTTCGTATTTTTGCATCATCTAAAGTCATTTTAACAGATGACGCTGCGATATATGACGCTCAAAAGACATCATCTTAAGTATTTTTTGGACTAGTGTACCCCTCTATTGGGCACAAACAAAATAAATGTGATTGCATATGTAACAAAGGGAAATACCCACCAATTGTTGTGGCTTTGACTCAAAATTGTCACTTTTGGGTGGGTGACTATTGCCATATATTGTAGGAGTGACATCTTTAACATTGTTCCATACATTAAAATTGCGCCCGTCTAACTATGCACACACGCTTTAAAAAAAAACAAAATTGTAAACACAAATCATTCAATTTTTTTTTATACAAAAACCTAAAGAACAAAGAGATCAGAGGCTAAAGCCTCCAACATATCCTAATCTTCCTTTGTCAAACACTCAAACTGTAACGCACTCATAGCGTAGTCAGGAATAATTCTCATCAAACTCCTACTTCTCTCCTCCTTGTGAGCCCAATTTGCAATCTTATCAGCTACAAAATTTGCCTCTCTGAAAATATGATGGATTGAAACGCTGTCAAAACCTTCCATAATGCCTTTGATGTCTTCTATGATGGTTCTAAGTCGCCAAGGGGTTCTCGTCTTGCCTTTAACACAGTCGATGATCAACTTGGAGTCACCCTCTGCCACAATCTTGTGTAGATCTAATCTTCTTGCAAACAAGAGCTCATCCCTTAATGCAGTAGATTCAGCTATAGGCACATTCGCTTTCCCTAAGTTCAGAGCATTGGCTATAAAACGGTTACCATTATGATCCCTTATAATGAAACCTCCTACTGCTTTACCCACTCCATCTCCAATAACAGAACCATCAAAATTGAGTTTGAAATAATTTTGAGGAGGGGGATGTCAGACAATCACATTGTGTTATTCCTTCTTCTCTTTGTGGGTACAGTACTTGATGTAGTATTGAAAGGTTGCAGCAGCAGTTGCTGAAATAGAGGTTGATGTGAACTTCTCATTCTTGAAAATGGAATTGTTTCTTGATCTCCAAATCTGTCAAATGATAGTTATGCATTTTTCTACATTGTAATTGGAACTAAGATGGTTAGTTATAATATCAAACAATTTGCCCTTCAAGTTGTCATTTGAATCAAACATATTCATATTTGACATTCTCCACACATCATTTGCCATAGGACAATGGCAGAAGAGGTGGTCGACAGATTCCTCAGCAATTCTGCACATAGGACATACATTAGAATCAATAATACCATATTTAAGTAATCTATCCCTAATTTTTAGTCTACCTCTAAGCAGGATCCAGGCAAAAAAATTTATATTTGGCGTCAAATTTAATTTTCAGATCCTATGCAGTCTTTGCATTAGAATATCTTTGATTTTCATCATACTGAAGTCAGTAGGCAGACTTAATAGAAAATTCACCAGTAGGGTTTGGAACGCAAATAAATTTACCTTCCATGGGAGTAATTGGAATGCTGCAGATTTGATCCACGATAACTTGTTCTAGAACAATCAAGAGTTTTTCTTTATTCCAAGAACCATTAGTAATGTAGTTATTCACAGTATCAATCTAAGAACCAATAGAAGAGTGATCTTCAATCAAACTATAAAGAGGATCTTCAAAGGCCCAGTTAAAAAACTAAAAACTCACATCCTTACCATTACCTATACTCCACCTCAAGCTTTTGTGAATTATGTCCCTTGAATCCAAAATACCCTTCCAAGCCATAGAGCTTGTGCTGGTATATTTTGCATCAAATAAAGCATATCTCCTTAGATATTTATTCTTAATGATCCTTACCCACCAATTATTTGGTTGAGTGAGGATTTTCCATCCTGATTTAGCCAAAGCTACTTTATTGAACACTTTTGGATCCCTGATCCCTAGACCACCATTCTCCTTAAGTTTGTAGACATTTTCCCAGGCTATAGGAGAAGTTTTTGAAGAGTTGCCCCAGAAGAATTTCCTAGTTTCTCTCCTGATTTCTTTTGCTACCTGAGTAGGACACTTGAAGCAAGACATAACACGGTTAGGAATTCCAGCAATACAAGAATTAATGAGGGTTAATCTACCTGCTCTTGACAAGGTTTTCTGTTTCTAACCAGCAAGCATGTTGTAAATCTTTGCCATCAGTTCCTTTGCATTGGTGGGGTCCTTCCAAAAAACAATATTATGGATACCCAAATGTTTCCCTATGGTACACTTATGTTGAATTCCTATAATGCTAACCACATCATTCCTAACACTGTTACTAACTTTATGAGAGAAATAAATAGAAGACTTATGATAATTAATATTTTGACCCGAGGCCTGAGAATTTTTTTGAAGGGTCTTCATAATATTTCTTGCAACCTTAGTGGAAGCCTTGCTAAAAATTAAGCAATCATCTGCAACCATCAAATTTGAGATTCTAGGTCCACCAGGCGTAGAGATAATACCCACCTGAGCTTTACTGGACCTAGCCATGAGATTTAAATGCTTTATTAACGGCTCCATGCATAAGATAAAAATATAGAGAGATAAATGATCTCCCTGTCTAATTCCTCTTGTGTAAAACGACAAAATTCGGAGTGAGCAAAACGACTAAAAGTGTAATTCGATAGTGAGCAAAGTGATATTTTCCATACATGATTGAGCAAAGTGATATTTTCCATACATGAGTGAGCAAAGTTTAAAACGGGACATACTTGAGTGACATTTTTAGCTATTTTCCCTAAAAAATAACAAATTCATATGTCTTTCACCAGTTGTTACTCTAATAACTCATATACCCAATTTGAAAAAGATGATTATTTGATTAGAGAATTTACAAATTTTTTGTTTCTTTTAAAATATCTCTCCATATAAAAAGTAGGATTTTAATATAAAGAAGGGTGTTATAGAAAATTAATCAATAGGAAAAATATAAATTGGCTTAATGGCCTATTTATACGAAAAATAAAAACCTTTTTTAATTAGATAGGATGGGTAATTCCTAATTGATGTTGTCTTCCAAACCTAGCTACCATATATGGATTTATAATTACGTGTCAATTGGCTACTTACGGATAATAGTTAAACTTGAAAAACTCCAACATTAATAGATAATGGTTTAACTGGTTAATTGCAACTGACATAATATAAGTGTCTTCATGGTTTAATCGCAACAGACATAATATACTGCAAATACTGAGTTGTTTCTCTAAAATTCAGGGGGGGCATGGCTTGGGCTCGTCCCAGTGTAGCTTCGCCGCTGCTCGTGTCTATCACTCGTCCAACATCCTCAATGCTCGTCGGCGAGGGCCTCTTGCCTCTTCTGCGTCCTGGGGTGCGGCCAAACGGGTACTGTTTATGGCCCGATGATGGGTGGTGAAGGTTGGAGTCTAACTTCGTGTGTTGTGCAACCAAGCTTAGGTTTTCCAGATTGTGGAGAAGGAAGTGGTGAGAATTACCGACTGGTTTGTGGTGAATGGGTGAGGTTCGGCTTTTTTCAATCTGGATCGATCCTTTTCTGGTCAAGTAGCTTTGCCTATGATGACTTCCCAGATGCTTGGAGTTGGTCGACATATGATTTCGACATTTTGGCTTCGGTTGAAGGAAGGCCAAGTCTGAGAGGTAAGGATGTTGTCTCGGCGTATGGCGTGGATCTACGCTGATTCGGCCGGTGGAGCTTGGTCGAAGATGTGTGGCGGCATAAGTGGTCGATTGGTCTGCACTTTGTTGAAGAATTCTGGAATTAATGTGCGTTGGGTTGCTCTGCACTATGTTGGGCTTCAACATTGGGCCTGGTATAAAACCCTAGGCTTGTTTTATTTTAAGTTTAAAGTTTTACGGTTTAGTTATTTTTATCTTTTCTTGTTAGTAATTTTGTTCAAAATAAATCTTTGCTCGTATAAAGTAAGCAAAAGTGAGTTTTGTCCCGAGATGTGCACCTTTAGTGCCTTGTTTGTCCTAGGTCGGGATGTTCGTTGGTTTGTCGCATGGGCGCACCCTCCTGGTGGCAGGATGAGATGTAGTGTCGACAATGTTTCTTGTTGGCAACATAGTTGTAAAGTTGTTCAAAGTGAATTGATGTGTCACCTTAGTCGTGTTATCTTTCTGGTATTGTGTCACCATAATTGTAAAGCAAATAGAGTAACAAATGATGCACTCTTTGTTAATTGGTGCAGTTTGGGATACAATATCTTAGTTGAGTCTCCGGATAGTATTTCAGGTGCTTATCTTCTTATGAAGTAAGTTTTATGTCTCTTTATTGTATTATACCATTTCATTAATCAAGATTTAAGGGTAGCCGCAAGCTCTACTTCAAAAAAATAAAAAAATATCATCATCATTTTTCATATTTGTTATAGATTTGAGATTAGAAGTGAATATCACATATTCACATTATTAAAGAAATTGAATATCTTCTTCTAAATTCTTTACTATATATATGCACATCTCAAATCTTCTTCTTTTTTTGACTTTTGATATTTGATCTTCACGAATAGCTCTAATGTATATTGAATCGTGGTTCCACAGCAGCAAATAGCCCAAAACCCATATCAGAATTTCATGTTTCCTGGGTAGATCAAACACACATTCTCTCTCTCTCTCTCCCTGCACTGATCTAGCCGCTGGCAAGTCTTTGTTGACAAGCTCTTATGCACAGAGTAGTCGATTTGATACCAGAATGGCCAAGAAGAAACATGAACCGTTGGGATTCAAGAATTTTTCATAAATTAAAATTATTTTCAAAATAATATACAGATATTATTATGATTTTGCCACGTCACTCATTTATCACCGATGACAGTTCTTTAATCTAATGACTTGTATTTGATATAAAAACTTATGTAGAAACTTGAATGTCATTGAATTTCACCATTTTAAGTTAATAATTATAATACATGGCATACTATCTCTGCCGTTAAAAGTGAGAAGATTTAATGATTAAAATATTATATAAAAAGTATAAAGTTATTGAACCCAACACATTAGTGTCACACTGGGCATGAAATTATCATATATGGAAGGTTTTTATTTTTTTAAAGGATAACCTAATAATTTGATAGTTAAATGATACTATTAGAAGCCTTGTTAAAAGTTAAGTTGAGGGTTTCAGAGCATATGCACCGGTGCTCCGATAGCACGAGCAGAGAGGAGGGAGGCGGGCCTTGCAGCAGCGACCGCTCGTTGACCGAGCTAAAAAGCAACTGGACGAGCAGAGATTGCTCGCTCGAGAGCACGAGCAGAGGGAAGGAGCAGCTGCTCCTACTGTACCGGTGCATATGCTCTCAGAGGAAGCGGCATGCATGCGCGCGTTGGTTTGGTCGTCGACGACGACCGGGAGAGTGTGCAACTTATTTACCATTTTACCGTGTCACCCGAGATGGATGGGCTGAACTTTGGGGAAATGGGTTGACGGACTTCGGTTCTCGGATCTCTCCCGGAAAGGGAATCTATTCCCTTTTTACATATCAGACTAGTCCCGGCTCCTCCTTCCTCCTGAGACCTACTCTTTCGGTCTTTCCAGCTCGAAATATAATTTAATTTTTTTGAAATTATATAATAATTTGTATTGCTCTGTGTGGTCTAGTTTGCACTAATATTCCCTCTGCTACACTTAGGGTATCTCCAATGGGGGATCCAAACCCTAAAAATCTAGACCCTAAACTCAAAAGGGCTCTCCAATGGTGTAATTTTGGGGTTCTAAACCCTAAAAATATAGGGTAAAGTCTTATGGGGGGATCTAAGATAGGACCTCATTTGGATCCCGTCCTAAAATCCAGCCCAGTTGAAGCGTGGGCCCCAGCTGACGCAAGAGAGAGGAGAGAGGGTTGGAGCGACACGCCTTGGATGGCGATGAGAGACGCACGCGAGCAGCTGGAGGAGGGAGAGCTGCAGTCGACGCGCCACGCTCCTGACATGGAGGGAGAGTAGCCGACAAGCCGTGCTAGACTGGGACCCGCGAACGTGCTCCACGCCAGTAGCCGTTGCCATCCAACGTTCGAAATTTCAACGGCCCGATTTCAATGCAATTTGAAATCAACGGCCAGATTTCAAATCTCAGTTTATTTATTTATTTATTTTTTGAATTTCTGATTCTGATCTAACGGCAAAGAATATATTCTGAAATCAATCCAACGATTAATATTCAATCAAACTCTAATTTTCCATACAATAGTCAAAAACAAATAGAAAAAAAAATTATTAATTTTTGGGAATATTAATTAGTCCGTTGGAACAGTAACTTTCAATTTTTTCTATAAATACAACCACAAATTTTCATTCATTTCACACCATTTCTTACATTCTCTCACACCATTTCCACACCCTCACAAACTTTCCTCTTTCTCCTCTTTTCTTATAACAATTTCAGTTTTTTTGTTCAACAACATGGGTCCAAAGAGAGCTTCATCAACCACAAGGGCACCACGATTGGAAAATTGGAAAGAAGCGGAAGATAGAGCTTTGTGCGTTGCCGTGTTGAGTATTGGTGGAGATGCCGCCGTCGGTACTAATCAATCCAGGGGAACTTTGTGGGATCGTATATATGAGTATTTTGAAAGTATCAAGCCAACCAATGCACCTAAGCGAACCCAAACAAGCGTCGAATCTCGATGGAAGAAGATCAATCCCGCAAGTATGAGATGGGCTCACGCAATGAACAAAGCCATCAAAAATCATGCGAGTGGCGAAAATGATCAAGATGATGTAAGTATTTTTCATATAGTAATTATTCATGTAGTTAGAATAATTAAGTCGTATAATAATTGGTTTGTTCCGATTGTTTGTAGTTAAGGAATGTGAAGGGGTTTTATTTCGATGAATCTCATGGAGAGCATTTCGCATATATGCATTGTTGGGATATTTTGAAGGAGTCACCAAAATTCTCCCTTCCACCATCAATGGATGCAAATATTGGTAATTATGAGGTGCCTACCAACTTGGATGATATCAATTCATCTGGAGATCAAGCAACTCCAAGCATGACATCAAAGCCCGGACGAGAGCGTCCAACGTGACAAAAAGCGGCCAAGGCGGCGAAGAAAAAAGGTAACCAAGAGTTAACTTTAAGTATTCATGCTCAAATGAAAAGGTTTGCCGATCAAAACGATAGAGAGTTTGAACGAAGGGAAAAACTCTATGAAGAGGCTATGGCGGCTCAACAAAGGGAGGAAGATGCTCGCACAATGGCGGTGGATCCTAATATATATTCACCTTGTAAAAGAGGGTATTGGGAGAGGAAGCAAAAAAAGATAATTGAGCGAGAGGAAATGGAGGCACAAAATGCATCATCATTCCATACCCCTACCCCTCGTGGTGGATCAACTTATTCTCCCTATCTTCAGCTCAATCAAACGGAGTGGATGCGTAATGATGGTGAAGAGTGATTAAGTTGTACTATTTGTTGGTTTTAAGTCTTTAATTTCCTACGTGTTAAGTGTATTTTTCATTACTATTTTTAAGTCTTTAATTTCCTACGTATTAAGTTGTACTATTTATGGCATTTGATTAAGTTGTACTATTTTTAATCATTTGAATTAACTATGTATTAAGTGTATTTTTCTACGATCCAAATGGTAATTCGAAATTTCTTATTCATTAGGGTAATAAATTTATAACAACACACAAAATGTTTAAATGCATAAATACACTCAAGTACATATAACCACACAACAGATTAAAGACACACAACTACACAAATTTAAAGACATACAACCACACAAATTTAAAAACATACAACAACATGATGACAAAGTAATGTCATTTATTGACACATGAAAACAAAACTAATTAACCATTGTTGCGCTCTCGGTACTTCTTCAAAGCCCAACCGTGTTGAACTAAATCCGATCTTAGTTCAGCACATATCACCGGACATCGGATCCTCTTGTAACGAGCACGTACAAATTCGTGCATTAGTTGAGGATTACGATAGACCTCATCATCATAGCTCGGTTTATCATAGATCTCAGCTTTTCTTGGACGAGTCGGGATTTCATCCGTGTCAAACTCGCATTGTTCATCTTCATCGCGCTCATCTTCTACAATCATGTTGTGCAAAATAATGCACGTCATCATGATGTATTGAAGGCTTTCCCTACTCCATAAACGAGCTGGACCTCTCACAATTGCGAAACGTGCTTGGAGAATTCCAAATGCTCTCTTGACGTCTTTTCTGAACGCCTCTTGCATCATTGTAAAGTGTCTTGTCTCGGGAGTAGTAGGATTTTTTATTGTCTTCACAAGAGTCGCCCAATTGGGATATATGCCATCCACCAAATAATAACCTTAATGGTACGTACTGTTTGCCACTTTGAAACTCACTTGAGGAGCTTCACCTCTGCATACCTCATCAAACAATGGTGACATTCCCAAGACGTTGATATCATTGAGAGAACCTGGAAGACCAAAATATGCATGCCAAATCCAAGTATCATAGGAGGCTAACGCCTCTAAGATAATTGTAGGTTTTCCTTTATGGCCTTGGAATTGTCCGGCATGAGCAGTAGGACAATTTTTTCATTGCCAATGCATACAATCAAGACTACCCATCATACCTGGAAATCCACGATCTGCAGCTTTGTTTGTCAACCTCACGAGATCTGCCTTTGTTGGTGTGTGTAGATAGTCTTTACGGTACACAGCCCATATCGCTCTTGTAAAATGATCTAACACTTCTAGAGCAGTGGATTCAGCAATATCAAGGAACTCATCGCACAAGTCTGCTGGTAGACCGTATGCGAGCATCCTCATAGCACATGTTAGCTTCTGTTCGGTGGAAATGCCGAGTCTGCCGGTGGCATCCATCGTCTGTACAAAGTAAGGGTCGTGGTTGGTCACTTGACGCATCATATTGTCGAAGAGATGAGGTCTCATACGGAAGCGCCTTCGAAAGATGTCGCCGTCAAACCTACATGGTGATGTGAAGTATAAAGCTTTCAATCGTTGATCCATCATTTCTTGGTCCCTTAAGATGTACCTCCGCCCTTCCGAGGAACCACCCCATTGTGAGCTTTCATCTTCTTCCATCCTCTCCACTTGTAGGGCTGCCGCAGACATCAAGAGAGCTTGTTGTTGCCTTCTTGGAACATCTTCTGCTTCCTCCTTCTTCAGTAATTTCCACAAACTATTCATAGCGGAACACAAAATTAAAGGTATGAAACAATACGAAAACCACAATTTGCTCGTGGGAGGAGAAGTGTTTGTGAATTGGTGAGAGACGAAGGAGTGAATGATTCCGATTTTATAGAAGATCAAAATTGATATTCAAAGATAAGAACGTGCACGTGGCAGATAACGTAATCTCATCATCCAATTACACGATGACACGTGTGAAACATCATGATATACCATTTCGAAATTTTGAAATTATCCTTGAAAAATGCATACATCGGTGTCAAATTAAAATGTCACAATGTTGAATAATCCATGTATCGGTCAAAAATTATTATAATTAATATTTATTATACATAATGATATTGTAACAAAATAAATTAGTCATTAAAAATAACATAAAATAAAGATATTTATAATATAGGACTTCACCATTGGAGATGAGTGAAGTCCCAAATCATAAGTCCTAAATTGAGGTTCTAAATATAGATATAGGACCCCATTTTAGATCCCCCATTAGAGATGCCGCAACAAAAAAAGGCGTACTGTGTCCTCGGGATGTTCCACTCTGCTTGTCTTTCTATTCATTCTCAGAGCTTCATTCCCTCACGGATCCTCATTCCGCATAACCAACTTCCAATTAACTTCGATCATTCCATTTTAATTTCTTACCAAAACTTAAACATTTGAGGACCATTCCCGTCCTAATCGTCGTCATATGTTGTGTATATTAAACAAAATATCTCTCTCTCTCTCTCTCTCGGTATATGCGGCAATCTCTATGAGAAATGATAAAACTGAAAATGTTCTAGCTGTTACATAAAAATTGACGAGTATGGTAACTATGGTTCACAAGGCTCCACCAATACTACATGTTCTAGCTGATATTGTACCAAACTTAATCAATCGATCATCTATCTCTACTAGACGAGAGATCGATAGAGACTTCACTATTTTGAAAGTAAACATGTTCTCACGTACATGTCCATGTCCGGGTCATTCAGAAAAACACTCTTGCAACATTTATTTTAGATATTATAATCCACCAACATTTACATTACTAGATTTGGGACACTAATAAATGACTAGTATAATACTAAATATTATTATGGGTAAAACAAAAGTTTAGATAACAATTGTAAATAATAAGCAAACAAAAACCTCATGGGTAAAACAAAAGTTTGGTCTAAGGGAAAAAGAGTACAACGCACCAACTACTATAGCTACTACATGTGAGGTAGACTCCCCCTGATGTTTACAGAAATGTAACTCCCCCTGACTGTAAACTCAGTTTAGGAATTCTGATAACCTGCGCATACCAATGCTTCTCGCATGTTTCACACAAGTAGATTTAGGAAGTGACTTAGTAAACAAGTCCGCAGCATTATCAACTGAACTTATCTGGCTCACATGAATATTCAACAGCTGCTGTTGTTGTTGATTAAAGAAAAATTTTGGCGATATATGTTTTTTATTGTTACCTTTAATGAAACCCAATTTCATCTGTTCAATGCATGCAGATTATCCTCAAATATGCAAGTAGGATCAGTAACAGTAGATTTCGATCCACTAGAGCATCGAATATGACCTATGATTGATCTAAGCCAAACACATTCTCTAACTGCTTCATGCAAAGCAATTATCTCAGAATGATTCGAGGAAGTAGCAACAATGGTTTGATTTGTTGATCTCCAAGAGATCACCGTGTTTCCTATAGTGAAAACATAACCGGTCTGTGAACGACCTTTGTGTGGGTCAGAGAGGTACCCAGCATCAGCAAATCCAACCAACACATCAACCGGTGTTTTGGAATAAGGGATAGCATGAAAACCTTTTGAAACAGGACCAATTTTCAACGGGTTTAGAGAATCCCTTGACCGGTCGATGAAGTGACTCTGGTCGATCCAGGGTGCAGGTTTCGACTGGTCGAAATCCCCAAAATTTGTCTCAATTTTCTCTTTTCCGAGAATCTCATGCTTTTCTCTGTATTCTTTGTAACGGAAGAATAAACCCATATCAATGTAACCTTTCAAGTATCTGAAGACTTGTTTCACTCCGTTCCAATGACATTGCATTGGTGCAGAGCTAAATCTTGCCAACAAGTTCACTAAGAATGCAATATTTGGATATGTGCACTGAGCTAAATGCAACAAAGCTCCAATAACACTAAGATATGAAATTTTAGCTCCCAAGATCTCATCATCATCATCTAACGGACTAAACAGATCTTTCTTGGGGTCCAGACTGTGTACAACTATTGGTGTGCTAACAGGGTGTGCTTTGTCCATATTGAACCACCTGAGCATATTTTGGACATAAACAGATTGGTGAATAAGAATTCCACCAACTCGATGTTCTAGCTCTAATCTGAGACAAAATTGAGTCCTACCAAGGTCTTTCATCTCAAATTTAGATTTCAAGTAGCAAACAGTCTCATTGATCTCTTCAAGAGTTCCGATGATATTTATATCATCAACATAGACAACTACTATAGCAAATCCTGAACTTGTTCTTTTAATGAACACGCAACGGCATAAATCATCATTCTTATATCATTTCCCAATCAAGTAGTCACTGAGGCATGTATACCACATCCTACCGGATTGCTTCAATCCACACAGTGAACGTCTCAACTTTATAACATGAGCACTCCGTGGTCTAGAGTTATTTGATTTGGGTATAGCAATGTTATCTGACACTCTCATGTATATCTCTGAATCAAGATCCCCAAAGAGATATGCAGTAACCACATCCATCAGCTACATACTAAGCTTTTCGGACACTACTAAGCTGGAGATGACACTACCAAGATGCATATCAGGTAGCGGAAGGTGATAATGTCCATAACTGGAGAATATGTCTCCTCATAATCAATTCCAGGGCGCTAAGAAAACCCTGCACTACAAGTCTAGCTTTATAATGCAAGATCTCATTTTTCTCATTACACTTCTGAACAAAGACCTATTTATGTCTAACTGGCTTAACATTCGATGGGCATAGCACAACCAGACCGAAAACTTGCCTTTTATTAAGAGTGTCTAGTTCAGCCTGGATTGCTTCCTTCCATTTCGGCCAATCTGCTCTACGTTGACATTCATCAACTGAGCGGGGTTCCACTTCATCGTAGTCAATAATCTCCTAAGCGACGGAATAAGCAAACATATCATCAACTAACATGGAAGATCTACCCATAAGAACATGCACATCATTTGTTCTAAGTGAGATTTCTGAGTTCTCTGATATCACAAAAGTTTCTAGAGCGTCCCCCAGAGATGCCAATTGTGATTCAAGCACATAAACATAATCATAGACAATCTCATGTGAAGGATTCACAACGTTGATGATAAGTGGATCTTTTGGTGCCTTGATGGCCTGCCTTTTAACTGGTGGCTCATCTGTAGATTTTCTTGGTCTCCCCCTCTTTCTGGTGGGAGCCGAGGCGGAAGCAACACCATCATTATGAGCAGAAGGAATGCCTCATTGCCCAGTGTTGCTATTAATGAATTCTTTTACCGGGATTTCTAACCATGCAGGAACATTAGCAGCATGTATATCTGATCTTGTCACTTTAGCGATATCAGCAAATGAATCAGGCATGAAGTCTGCCAGTTGCTGAAGATCGAGTGTCCTACGCACTTCCATCTCACTCTGAGATGTGCGTGGGTCATGATGAGACACAGTGGGATCAAATCACATCAATTCCTGACGTTGAACTGGAATAGAACTATTCCTATCTCCCCCTAACGGCGGGAAATACATCTCATCATATTGATAATCTGCAAATCTAGCAGTAAAAAGATCTCATGTCGAAGGTTCAAGATAGCGGATTCTTTTGGGTGATTCGAAACCAACATAAATGCCCAATCTTCGTTGAGGACCCATCTTAGTACGCTGTGGAGGCGCAATAGGCATATAGACCGCTCAACCTAAAATGCATAAATGTGAAATATCAGGCTCATATCCAGTTACCAACTGGTACGTACTGAATGGTTGACGGAAAACAGGTCTAAAATGAAGGAGCATTGCTGCGTGTAACATTGCATAACCCCAAGCAAAGACCGGTAAATTTGTATGCATTACCAAAGCTCTACACACAAGTTGTAACCGCTTGATATGAGCTTCTGCTAAACCATTCTGAGAATGAACGTGGGGAACGGGATGTTCAACATCAATCCCAAGAGACATGTAGTAATTATCAAAATATTTTGATGTAAACTCTCCTGCATTGTCCAATCAAATAGACTTGATTGGATGGTCCTGGTGGTGAGTCCGGAACTTAATTATTTGAGCTAGGAATTTTGCAAACGTAGCATTCCTTGTGGATAGCAAAGAAACGTGTGACCATCGCGTTTATGCGTCTATCAAAATCATAAAATATTTAAATGGTCTGCATTCAGGTTGGATAGGTCCACAAATATCACCTTGGATCCTTTGTAAGAATAGAATAATTTTATTATTATCAACAGCAAAAGAAGGACGAGCCGTCAATTTTGCTAAGGAATAAGCTTTGCAGAACGAGCGATGTGCATCAGAGATGGCAACATAAGAATCCGGTGGGATGACGCATGATGCTCCAACAATATGTTGTTGGGAAGGTACTATACTTGTCGTGGAGACCAAGTTAGGATTGAGATGGGTAGTCTCATCCTGACCATCTAAACCAATGGAAATAGGTAATCCCAATTGTTTCTTGGCTCTAAAGATCGGTTGACCATAAGTATTTTTCAAGATTCTGATCATCATATCATGACTTGGGTGTCTCAGTCGTACATGCCAAAGTTTATATGAATCAGAATCACACGTAGTAGTGTGAGTCACGACATTGGATTCAATGATCTGAACTGTGGTTAAGTACAAACCACTACGAAATGCCAGAAAATTCTCTAGAATACGCTTGCGGCCACATTCAACAGAGGTTATACACAAAAATTCTTTTCCATTCTCACAATAGGTTTCTAAGTGAAATTTGTTGGCACGAATATCCTTGAAACTTAGCAAGGTTTGATTGGCCTTAGGCGCATATAAGGCATCAATGATATATAATTTTGTACCATGGGGCAGTAGAAACTCTACACTACTACACCTCTGAATAACGGGCGTTGCACCAATCATGGTTGTCACTGAGTATTTATATGGGAATAGATCCACAAACAATTGTCTATTCTGCAGAATGGTATGAGTAGTATCATTATCTGCTAGACACTCAATTTTGCCTTGATACATCTACAAAATTAATGTAAACAAGTAAGTCTTTGTAGCAAAGACGAGGCGCACACTTCAAGTATATACTCGAAGATTTGAGAAGGGTGTGACCCTCGTTGAGTGGTGATATGACATTGCATAAACCGATGTAATAACAACATCTGATGCTGAAATCTAAGTTGCTAAATTTTTTTCGATGTTTTCCAATAAAACTGATGTATAAACAACATCATAAGCCAATGAAACAGCTGAAAAGCTCATCTAAAAACATCACATTCAGATTGAATTTTCGACGGGTCGAAGAAAGGCTTCGACCGGTCGAGAAAACCCAAAATAACTTGTGATTTTTCGATACTAGATTTCGACCAGTCGAGAAAAATTTTCGATGGGTAAAAAATTGACCAATTTTGGGACAGAGTCGTCACTTCTACCGGTCAAAATAGTTCAGTTCAATTTTTTGACGGGTCGAAATCGTGCCACTTTCGAACAGAAGCGAGGCATCGACCGGTCGAAAATTGTTCAGTTCAATATTTTGACGGGTCGAAGCTGCTCTGTGCACTGCTTAAAAAAATTCGATGTTTTTTTTTTCTTTTTTCTTTGTCAAAGTGGTATCTTGGCTTGCCTTTTTCCATATGTGAAAATATCGAACCATACATAAGTATCACATGGAATAGAACATTCTCAAAACACTTTCATATACTGAAAATAGAGAAATATTCATTGTTTGCCAACAAAAATTACATCATAGATGTGTTCTTATTCATAAAACAAAGACAAATGTCTTCAAAATTCTTGACCGAAAAATAAGCCAAAAACAAAACTAAAACTTGAAAGATTACATAGACAACTGCCTTTTACATAGGCTTAATTAAAATCCGGGGTAGCAAGTTCTTTCCCCTAGTCATCTGCTAAAGCTGGGTTGGTGTCAACCTCCATCTCATATTCTCCAATGTAATTCGACTCTTGAGCCAAATATTGTTTGTGCTTCTTGTAGATATTCTGGATTTCTCTACTAGCATGGCACTGTTTATGCATATGTCTAGCAGAGCCACACTTGAAACAACCAAGTGTACCAGATTGTTGATATCGTTGACCATCAGGAACCGAACCAGACTTGTTCTTTTGAGAATGGACGTTTTGATCTCTATGCCAAGTCATATTTTGGTTGCGGCCTTGGCCACGCCCACGCCCTCCTCTTCCCCCACGTGGAACATGTCCACCGCGATTATAAGGTTCTGAACGAGCAACCTTCTTATCTTTTCGAGCATTTCCTCCCGTATTATAACTCTCAGGCTTTTTGGTACCAGCCGGTCTTGAGTTATTATTAAAGATGATCTCATGATGCTTTTTTTTAGTTGCAAGACTGTTAATGAGATCACTGAATTCGGTAATCTTCCCTTGCTCGTACTCAATCAAGTACTAATGAGCTAGAAGACTCATAGATATGGGAAAGGTTTGTAACGCATTCTCAATCATGTCTTCCTCATATTTTTTCACACCACAAAAGCTTAGTTCAGACTGCAGATCGAGCACAGCTTGGTTAAAAGCGTTGATCTATGGGAAATCCACCATTCTGGTGTTGTTCCATTTTGCAGTCAACTCAGGAAGCTGGGCATTATGCACATTATTGAACCTTTTTTTTAGAACATCCCACAAAACCCTGTGATCTGTCTTGTTCAAGTAATGCTTCTTCAGAGATGGGTGAATATGACGCCTCAAAAACATGAGGGCTTGAGCTTTTGTCTCTTCAGTAGGTGGGAGGAAGTTTCTTCCAGGCCCAGTGGGTTTGATGGTATTTGTCAGTCTCTTTCCGATGAATATGTTATCTATATCAGAGATCCAACGATGGTACTCCTTGCCTTGAAGGTCAAGGATCTCGAATTCCGACCTTGCAGGCTCATTCGAACTCATCTACAAAAACACCGAGAGATATTTTATTAAAAACGATCGAGTACTACGATCAGAAAAATTTCAAGTTTAATTGAATAAGAACGTGATCCATGATGCATGGTCACAAAATCGATTGTAAAACAGTGGTAAAAATCACACCCAGCGACCGTGACACAACAGTCACATAGAATCGATTTCCCTTTTCTTTTCTTTTTCTTTTCCAAATCGTGACTTCCCCAGGACCGTCACGTATACTCTATGGATATATGTCCATAGGAGATAGGGTAGAAACATGTAATATTCACAACTCATATCACAGTTTTCATCAACTTAGATCTAGGGTTTTGCGGTAAGTAAGTTTGCTAGATCTAGAGATTGACGGTTTAGAAAAGTTTACCTCGATGGGTGTTATGCTCGGTATGACCGCTACACTTGTTGATTGATTTGAGGTAGAAGCCATTCTGAAACGATTCCTCGGAAGATGAGCAATCTTGAAACGATTTGAAGAACTTGTGCTTGAATGAGGGATGCCGAGATGAGAGAGAGAGGCTGACGGTGGAGCAAGGTGATCGGCGGCGGTGGTTGGCAGCGACGGTAGTGGTCGGTGGCTTTCTCCTAGTTTTATGTTTTTCTATTAGTTCTGAGAGTCGTCTTGATAATGTGTTGCAGGAGAAAATAGAATAGACAGAAAAATTGTTTACTTCTCATTGATATAATGTCTTAAATATATGCTAATACAATCAGTTACAATCACTATCTCGATATAACATGGATTCTCTGTATCTATCTAACCAATATCTGTATCTAACTACGACAAGACACACACCGGAATTAATGAAGAATAAATCTCCTTAAATAAATTGAAATTTATGCATAATCAATATTTATTTTAACTTTTCTTATTTCTAAGACGTTTAATGTTTTTTAAGATAAATTTTGAGATTCAAATATTGATTATATTCAGTAAATCTGTAGGTAAATAATGACAATAACTTCTAGCATCAGATAATGTAAGAGGTAGATACATTAATATATAATAGTGCGTGTAGGTAAATTAGAACTACGAAGTAGATAAATTAGTAATGAATTACAATCTTGTCTCTACTTTAATTATCTATCTACCTACACGCACTATTATATATTAATGTATCTACCTCTTACATTATCTAATTTATCTATTTTATGTGCTTTAATTTTATAAAATAATTTATCTGAACTTTATTTTGTTTGCATTGGTAGCCTATGAGCTTGCCTTCGTTAGCCTATGAACTTTCCTTTGTTATTCATTTTCATATACAATCATTTAAAGGTGGATCGAAAGGTAGACAAAATAGGTAGATTAGTATCATTAAATTAGATTAAGTTGGTATATTATCCAAATAAGTAGAGGTAATTACAAATTATCCAAATAGGTATATTAGTAATACTGGAAATTAAACTCGCAGAGACAAGATTGAGTACGTATGCAAAGGTGTAAGAGGTGTATGAAATTCAACTCGTAGTTTATTGATTATAAAAAAAAATTAACAATTGCAATATTTTAATTTGTTTAGCCATTCAGAAAAATAAATTACAAAGAAATTTAAGCTTCACAAATTTCTAAGGCTAACTTGGGTTAAATGGCATATTAGGTAAGTATATTACATAAGGTTAACTTGTCGATCTAAAGATGAATATAATTTAAGATTAACATTAAATTCAAGGACTAAATCTATTAACAACAAATTAATTGAAGTTTCTTCAAAAAATTAAATGTGAGGGAATTTTCCCTAATTTCCCCAACTAAATATTGCAAAATTTCACAAGCCCTAGCTTTGCAAGATTAAGAGAAGCAATAGTAAATGTCTCATGGTAAAGTTAAAAAATGAATCTTGATTTTTACTTGCAATAAATTCTCCTGATTTATCAGGGTATGATGATGGATGGACACATCGGTCTTGTACTGTTTCAAATTAAGCCTCACTGGTACCACTATTTGTCCATTGTCGTACACATGCACGCTGCATGTTACATGTACGTGTAAATATGATCAAGCATGGAAGCATCTCGTCGACTTAGAAAACTTCGAAGCAGAAACAGTCATGTCCTCTTTCTCAGTCAATTCAACAGTACATCGCAGTGTCCCTCTGCAACAACCACGTTTTATTTGGGCACTGTGTTGGCCCTGTGAGATAGTAAAGCAAACCAAGAATTAAGCAATACTCTAATCCTTATTTTATGTCTGCCGAGAGAGTTTAAAAAGCAAATGGTGCCGAGAGATATTAGATAGATAGATTGCAGCAGCTAAGTGGCTAAGGTATGTTTGAGCGAGAGTTCCAATTCATTCTCTGCTAGCACAAGAATTAGCTGGGAATATATATTTTTTTGATATAGCTGGGAATTAGTGAAGGGAAACATGCCCGAGTTGGTGCTTAATTAGTTAGTGGTGGAGTGGTGTGGTGGTGGTGGAGGCCTGGAGCTGAGGTGAGCGAGCGTGCCCAGATATCGATCCTGATGCTTCTGGTCAGTACAATACAAGCCGGGGTTTTTGTTATTTAATTTATAATTTCGTTAACATTCGTGTTTATTGGAAGGGAAGCTCTATAAAGCTTCTTGCACGGCATCAAAAACTCCCCCTTTGAAATGAATGCTTTTGGGTTACTGCGTTTCTATCTTATGTTTTACGTCTTAGATAATTTCCTTGTCAATTTTTGTTAAAGTGACTGGTGTAACCTAAATTACATATAAAGTGTCATTTTAAAAAAAAAATTATATAAAGTTAAGTTTATGTCTTTAAAGAGGTAGAGATCAGATTGTAAAGTGAGCTAACATTACCTCTTGCTCTTGCTCTTGTTCTTGTTCTCTGTTGTTACTACAATAATAAATGAAAATCATCACAAGTTGTGTCAGGAGATATGTTTGTTAACTAACTTCATACTTGTAAGTTGTAACATATCAAAATCTAATACCTCCATAAGTTTATGTATTCTTTACGCTTAATCTGATAACATTCTTTATGCTAAAAGAACATTTACTATATTAGTAGAGCATAGACACAGCCGATGATGAGTGGGGGATGTTGGAGGAGTTACTATATGACCTCTGCGGAAACCTGTCATTGGGGAGGTGACATTCTTTCTTATATTCCTTCTTTGGCTTTGGAAATATTTTTCTAGCCTTCACAACCTCCAGCAAATGGACCAACTTTTCTAATCAGAAGAATGCTATTGGGTTAAGTCGCAGCCCAACCTTCTCAAGTCCCAGGAAAATCAGACAACTAAAAGCCCAATTCAACAAAACGTCATTAACGCGCAAAAGAGAGAAAACAAAGCTTCGCGGATAATCTCCAGAAGAGGTGAAAAGTCATCGTTTTCTTGCTCCTCAAGGGTCATTATATATACAACAAAATTTCCAATATCTATTCAAAACCTCAATTGTCCTTGTTGAATCGGACACATTACAATTCACGTTCTCTCCAAAAGTTCTTGTTCACAAGATGCAGCAATACCCGCCGCCGCCGCCGCACAAGGTGGAGATGTCAAACGCGCCGCCGCCGCCGGCGAGGCACGACGAGCCGGTGATGGGTGTCCCTCACTACGTCGTCCAAAATCCTTACCAGGCCGGAATGATCCCGCCGAACGCAATTTACGGCGATCCAAAAGAAATTCCGATTCAGCAAACCATCTTCCGAGACACTCCGGCTCCTTTCAGCTGCGTCTACTGCGGCGACTCCGGCCTCACCAACGTCAAGTAATACCCGATTTCATAAGTTTTTGTTATCATAGAATCATACCCATGTGGTTTGTTTTTAAATTTATGCTGAGTTTTTGGGTTGGTTTAGATCAAAGCTGAGCTTGGCAGCTGTTGTGGGTTGTTTGATGCCTTGTGGTTGTGGAATTTGCTTTCTATTGCCTTCATGTAACTGCCTCTGGCATAAGTACCATTACTGCCCACATTGCCATCACAAGGTATGTCGATCACTTGTGTTAGTTGTGTCACTTGTGTTTCGAAAATTTGATCTTGTTTTTTATAAGCTTAGAAGTTGTTAAGCTGAAATGGTTGTGTTCTGTTTTAGGTTGGTGATTTTGAGAAGTCTGATCCTTGTATTGTGATGGACCCTCCTTCGTGGACAGAAGACAGCTTTGCGTTGCCTGCATGATTAGTTCTCTTTCTTTTCTATTAGTCAGATTGTTCACCGTGTTGTACTTCACCTGTGTTTTACTCTATATTCCTAAATGTGCTGTGTAAATCTGTTATCATGTGATTGATATATGGAGTCTGAGAGTTGAAATGGTAGCTGGATAATAATGAGCTACAGATTGATAATAATAACCAATAAAGTACGTTTTCTCATTTTGTTGTGCAATTTAGAGTCGGTGGTTTTAGATTGTTGGAATATTAATAATTATGGTAAATTTGTAGTCCGTAGTTGTTTAGGATTCAATTTAGTCTCTATTGAGAATACGTTTCTTAGTTATGAACTACTTTGTATTCTTCTATATATACCCTATACTGGGTGAATGTAATACACCACAAGCATAATACAAGTATCATAAGCACACAAATATTGTGATCACATTCCACACCAATATACTTTTTTAGTAGTTGAATTGTGACAAGCGTGGCACGTGAGCCCGTCATTGTACAGATATTATCTCAACTTAACCACCAATCAGGTGTTAGGTTTTATTCACAAAAGGCCTTGGTACAATTAGGAATAGTCCAACTTCATTTAAATTGTATTTCATCTTGTCATATTTCAATGTGAGATTCTCCAATTCAACACTCCCCCCCCCCACATGTAACATCGAACTACGAGATTAACATGTGCCACCAAGTTCGGAATTCACATCAAAACCTTGGTGAATGGGTGTGAGCCATCATCACACCGCCGTGTGAGGGTATGCTGGCCTGGTGTGCGTGTGAGTGTGCTGGCTGAGTGGTGTGGTGTGCGAGTGTGGCTCTGATACCAAGTTGAATTGTGACAAGCATTGCATGTGGGTTTGTCATTGTACGAATATTGTCCCAACTTAACTACCAATCAGGTGTTGGATTTTATTCGCAAAAGGTCTCGATACAATTAAAAATAGTCATATTTCAACGTGAGATTCTCCAATTCAACATAGTTAGCAGCAGGGTCGTCTGCTCTTCAGCTTATTCGAATGATGATTGAAATTCTAGCATCTCTTTGTGTCAATTCTTAAGTAGATAAAATCTGATAAGGAAGTATATATAGTAATTCAAAAGTTGACATGAAGAAAAACACAATGTGCATGGGGATCTAGCATACAGGATGTCCTACCTATACAGAATGTGCCAGGTAACATCATAGTTTGTGGTTGATCACCGCCATCAAAGCACTACAATTTCTTACCTGAGTTTATCTTCAGGACTTCTGCATTGTTCCGCCAGCAGTCCAGGACACTTGACTTTATTTTGTTCTTTGTTAGACTGAAATTGACCATACCCATCGCCACATAACACCAAGCAGTGTAAACTGTTAAGGCATTCAGATTCTATTTGTAATCTAGATTCCCTCCCTGTCTCGATACATGACACCATAGTAATAAGGTTTTCATGTCTTGGTTGACAACTGAACTTTTGGGGAAGGATAGGCACTAGAATGAATATATCAGATTACACAAATGATTATATGCAACATTGCTCGATATGTTGTACACAAGCTAGAGTATAAAATGAAGATACCACATTGTTTTTTTTATGGATCATAGGATGTGCAGAAAATCTTATGGCACAAATATGATAGTGTAAGAATCATAGTTGGAGCTACCATGCCTATTTTTCATGCAATGCTGCTGTTATGCACTAATGCAGTGAACTACTGAATGACACATTATGCATAATAGTAACCAAATGTCATTAGATCTTCCTGCACTAATAGTCTCCCAAACAATATTTACCTGTTCATCGTGTTCGAGTGAGAGCTATGGAAGAATAGGTCTAGCATGAGAGAGAGGAGCCTGTTATGATAGCCAAGGAGACTGCCTGAATACCACAAAAGGATCGCTTCTCATACCAAATTGTTCCCCTTGTTTTTTCAATTGATTTGAACACTGAGCTCACATATATTACTAGTTTATCATATAAACATAACGCGGAGATCCCTATCTCGAGAGTTGAGACCCTTGGGAGGCTGCAGGCAAGTCATCCTTGGCTACAAAACAAGCTCTTTATCCTCATGTAAGACCTTTCTTCCTCAATCAGTATAAACCTGTAGGATATGAGACCCATCTCGGTAGTAAGTACTACTACTCGTTTTCACTTTCCTGCTAGTTTCTGAGACCTGAGACTCTATTTATAGGATCATGCTGACCCTAAGGCTAACCCATGTTCTAATTGTATCAAGTGATAGGTTGATTTTTTTATAACCCATGAGCGACTTGCATTTCCACTTAGATTCATCACATCACAGCCACACTACCTAAAAAGAAACCAGATCTGGTATTCTTTTCCCCATTATCCATAGATAGAGCAAGTTGAGTTGTGAGAGTAGTTCTGTGATTCAATTCCTGCTTGATCCAATCCTCAAAGTAGTTGCCGTGGAATATATTCTCGGAGGATTTTGAATTGCATGGCCGACGTAGGCCGCCCATGTTCCATGATGGGTCAGTTTTGGTCCAGCTGATGATAATCTTTCAAGATCAAGACAGGATTTTTGCCCTCTCTACTACTGCCTGTCTACCTCCCTCTTTCCCCTGAAAATGCTCATTATTTCCTTTCCTATAAGATTGAAAGGGAAAGTCTCACATGCATGTCGCTCTGCCATTGCTCAGATCTCCATATATAATCTGCCTCTTGCCTATTCCCAAAGGCTTATGCACGGGAATTTGATTTTATGTCATTTTGTGTCTTAATGTTAATGCAAATATGAACTTTTTGTTCAACGTATACTTTGTATATAAGTCTTGGATTATGCGCGGACAACTTATATTGGATATTAAGAAATATCTGAGGTACAACAAATCAACTATCTACTGTATATGAGCAGTCCAGCAGATCCGTTTTGCTAGCTATAAGCACATTGATACATATATACCAATTTTCTATTTAATATCAGAATAGCTGTTCAATAAGTATCGCACCAATAAGCTGGTCTCATAAGCTTAAAGTTACAACTACTTGTTACGTTCTCGAGCTAATTCATCGATCTAATGATTAGCTCTCTGAGGCTGGAAAGGATTTTGACCATGCTTTCCAGGGTTGGAGAGACTGAAAGAAGAACAATATCTATAAAGAAATATTTGGTCTCTCTATCAAGTTGATAGAAGGAATTGATCGAGTCGTTTCTTCCATACATTTTCAGCCCCCCTCCCACTCAAATCGGTCACATTATTCCAAAATTCCGAGAGAACTACTAGTGAATCTCAACCAGAAAACCATGACTCCATGTCTCTTTCAGTCTTTACATCAACCAAAAGCAAAACCATGAAAGATCATATCCTGGCCAACAGGGTGGGGATGAAGAATTGAGAAGGGAAAGGGCATGTGTAGTGTCGTGAGTGGTGCTCAACAGGTATGGGAAAGCTCTTTTGACTTGTAGAATTGTCGTAGTCACGTCACAACATCATATATTTTCGATACGAATTGAATCCCTTGGAAAATTTTCCAAACGGGATTTCAACTCATAAAAGGGACAACACTTGCTGTGTTCACCAAGTTTGGTTCCACAATAATTAAAAAGAGAACTCAGAAAATACCTCAAATAATTCCCAGTCCTTCATCATGTTCTTTTTCGTCTTTGACATGCAGTTGTTCTCCTTTCAGTATCGAATAAGAGGAAATATATACAGTACGTGCCTCGGTGCCTGTTGGGACTGTGGAGCATGGACGTGTCAGCTGCATGCTGATCGAGCATATATATATCAACTTCAGGCTATTTATTTGCAGATTCCCTATTTTGAGGCAAAGATCGAATCAGTTAGTGAAATTAAAACCATTGAAGCCAGCTGATATTATGTCTTCGATAGCAAGGCATGATTTTGCTCAGAACAGCTACGACATTGTTATGGCATATGCATTTTGATCTTTGATTCTCGAAGCAAGAGGCTCTTGATATTTTAATTTAGTTATCTAGATGTGTTGAAAGTTGTTCTCGATTAATTAATTAAACAAAAGCTTTATGACGTATATAGTTCCATAGTCTGCTCGAAGACGTCCTTCTTAGTAAACTTGTTCTTCTTATGGACATATTTTAAGAGATAGAAAGGGAGATGCACATTTAATGGCTGTCATTGTAAGTAATTAACACGGTCACACTCACTACCAGAAAAATACTTTAGCCGATGAAATTAATCAAAACAGGCTGATGATTTATTTTTTTCGTCGGCTATACTATATTTTAGCCGACGAAGAAAAGTTGTGACTTTAGCCGACGAAAATTATGTAACTTTAGCCGAAAACTGGGACACGTGTCATCAACTATACTTTAGCCGACAATAATAAATACATTTTCGTCGGCTATACTTTAGCCAACGATTTTTTGTGTCGTCGACTAAAGTCCTCGGGTTTAAATCGATATGTTTCGTCTCAACTGCAGTATCTCGGTTTCTCTCCGTCCGTCACCCAATTCGCCGCCCTCTTTCTCTCTATCCCCCGCCCAACCGCATGCCGCCACCACCAGCTATAAATCCTTCGGGTAAAGTTTAAATTTGAGATTTGTTTTAAAATTTAGGGTTTAGGTGAAATTTTGTTTGTTAATGAAAATGTGTTTTGTTTTCATTTTAAGTGTTGTTGGCTATTGTGGAAATAAAATTGTGAAATTGACAGATTCTGGGAGTAGAAATCTAGAATCTGCAATTTTTTTCTTCAAAAAAATGTAAACTTTAGCCAACGATTTATAAAGACTTTCGTCGGAAAAAGTCTAAAAAGTCGTTGGACGACACTTTAGCCGACGAAAGTTCGTCGACATTTACTTTAGCAGACGAAAAAGTCTAACAGGCTGACGAATTTTTTCTGTCGACTAAAGTATTTTTTCTGGTAGTGACTATAACTTTTATGTTTCTAAATCACAACCGTTGGATGTGTTCATCCATTTCTATCTCTTAAAATGTATCTCTTAAGAGATCAAATTTATCTTTTTTACATAGACTATGTGAATCGAACTATATATTAACTACACGTCATTAGCCATTGAAAAGGCTTCACTCTATCAGTCGGCATATCAAGAACAGTTGTGCATGTCGACTACGGGGTTAATTCGCTAGGGTAGGAAATGGAGGTAGGTCAGTTGCAGATGACACTGGAGGAAGACAAATTGATTAGGCAAAAAGACATATTCTTATTCTTTTTAATTTCTAAGGACAATGCTAGGATGTTAATGAAGTCATGAAATGTAGGTCTCAAAATAACGTGGTATGATACATCATAAAAACATATAAAAATAAAATTACTTCTTGTAAATTAATGAAAAATTATCGAACCTAATAAATGCAATAGTATCCTTTCATATATTTGATTAAATTTTATGATCAATCAAAACAAAAATCTAACAACAACAAAATTATGAATCCCAGAAAACATATCCTGAGAATGATGTTGCTCAGTAGCTTTGAAAAAAAATGCTGTTTAGCAAGAAGACGAAATTTTGAAACTAATGGAGATCCTTTTTACCCAGGTTTGTATGCCAAAACGAGATGTTTTACGAACACTTAGTTTCTATATATGTCTAACGATTTTGAATGTTCTTTGTTTGATACAAATCTTTGTTTCCTGTATGGTTATCGATTTTTAATTCAATGCTGCCAAGAATCGGTGTCTGGCATTCAAGTTTGTATTGCAATCAAACAAAGTTAATCAAAGTTAATTAATATATGGTAGAGTCGATAGTATCAATTATATATGTATTAATCAATTTCCTTCTAGAGTCATTGTGAAAAGAATTACTATATACAAATTTTAATCTTTTAAATATGAACAAATAATAGTCATTAAATATAGGGCATGATCATCTTTTGGTATACATATTGATGATGTGTATATATTGAATATGTCATGTGAGATTTGCGGCCTACACATCATGGTCTCAATAAAGCCTAAAATTATTTCTCAATTTCTAATTAATTTCTGACGTAGCCCTGCACAATAGAAAGTGGAACGTACATAAGAGCATCCGCACCGGGAGAGGAATGCTCGCCAAATAGGAATTCATTTGGCGAGCCCTTGCTGGAAATAGGAATTCCTGGGCAAGACGGGGCGTGCAACGGTGCAGGGGGAGACGACTGGACGTTGACGGAGAGGAATTCCTCTTCGGCGTCCTCAAATCGAATGGCATCGAGGAATTTCTCCTGGCGGGAGTTTTTTTTTTCAATTACACGCGCCGTTAAAAAATAAAAAAGTAATTTTTACTGGCTAATTATAAGACAATGACAGCCCGCCATGTAGCAGGCTGTCGACCAGCACTCAAGCCAACGGCTACTTCAATCTGGGACGTCCATTTTGAATAAGAAACTGAATCAGACAGCTCTAATTCAAAGGCAATGACTACTGTGCTTTTGAAAATTTCTGAACGGCTACTAGGAAAAAAGCTCCCAAAAAAATCCAAAAAATTTCTAATAATCCCCTACTATTTTTGTATAAATGCTACCTTCATTTTTTAAACACTTCACACCAATTTGTGCTCAAAATTTTTATCATCCTTCTCCCTCTTCTCTCAATCCTTTAGTTTTTGTAAAAAAGTGTCTACCAATTGGCTCATTTGTGAAGATGTACAAATGTGCATATCATATTGTTGTCATAGTGTGTGCCCTATGACAACAATATGCCGATTACTATCGACATATTGTGAGAAATGTCCTGCAACAAACAAAATGTCAACAAATTGTGAGAAAAAAATATATGCCGCTTACCAACAAAATTGGGTGATGAGTCAAGGTAAAGTGAGGGCGGAACCTAGGACCCAAAATGCACTTACTTCCCGTTTTACGAAGTTGAAGCCAAACTTGTCACAATGGAAAGTGGCGCTTGCATACTTAAGAAGGAATCCAGAATCCGGCGAAAATTTGCAAGATGAGATAAGGATTTATTTATGTTGGTCCTCTCAATTTTAATTAATTTTATGAAATATTAATTTGTTATTTGTTTTGTAGTTAAGGAAAGCTCAAACGTTTTATGTGGGCAAAAACGAGAAAGAGTTTACGCACTTTGAGTGTTGGGAAGCGGTCAAGGGTCATCCTGCTTTCAGAGTCATCGAAACTAGAACTCCACCTTCTTACCATTCCAACATTGAAGCTACCCCTCCCATTAGTGAAGAGCCTCCTAGCATGAACTTAGGTGAGGACGATGTGATTCCAACACCACAAATCAACCTTCAAGGTACCTTAAGTCCTCCTAGACCTTAATGAGTGAAGGCGGCCAAGGAAGCAAAAAGAAGGGGAAAGATGCCCATGACACCTACGAATGAGGTTATAGATGAGATTTTGAAGAGCATTGCGGCTAATCCAAAAATGTTCGCTAATTGAAAAAAGGCAAATGAAGAAAAGTAACGAATGCTTGATGAGAAAAACTAAAAATTAAGGGCAAAAGAGGAAGAAACAAGGATCATGACAATGAATTTCGAGGATATGACCCCAAATTCAAAGACGTACTTCATGAAGAGGAAAACGAAAATCCTTAAGCAAGTAGATGATGATGAAGAAGAAGTTGGCGATCCTCGCAACCTTGATTTTAGTGATTAGTTTAGTTTGTTTTAATACTAAATCTATGTTTGGCATGTCATTATGTAATTTAAATTTTCAAGAAATAAAAACGCATTTTATTTATTTAGATAAACTTCAATTAAATCATAATTAAATGTAAACACACAAAAGGAAAACACACAAGATCAAAACACACAAAATGCAAACATACATACATCAAACACGTTATTTAGAGTTGTTCACCGGTTTCAAGAAACCAGTTGTACTTCACTAAGTCCTTTTGAAGCTCTCCGTGGAGATAAACTAATTGTAAATCGACGGGACGATCACTAAACCGTTGATGATGTTGATCTCTTCCAACCGGCTAAAAGGGAATTTGGTTACCATTTTCATCCATCTGCCCATCATAAACTGTGAAAGCACTTACTGAGTTTTCTAAATCTTCTTCCTTGTTCTCCTTAAAATTGTACTTCACAAATTCGTCATCAACAATCATGTTATGCATTATGATGCAAGCCAACATGATCATTTTCAATATCAATGTGTGATGACATAACTGAGTGACGAATGATAGCCCAATGAGATTGCAACATGCCAAAATACTTCTCCACATCTTTACGATATGCCTCTTGTTTCCGTTCGAACAACTTCTGTGGTTGATTCTGGGGATGGGAAATTGTCTTGACAAACGAGGAGTACCTCAAATATATTCTATCAGCTAGATAATAAGTGTGGTGGTAAGTCATACCGTTGACATTATATGTCGATTGCGAGCTTCTTTCGGCAAGGAGTTCATCGAAGACATCCGAGCTGTTGAGCACATTACCATCATTTTGTGCTCCAGGCGTCCCGAAGAAGCTGTGCCATATCCACCTGTCATATGATGCTGTTGCCTCTAAGATTATAGTTGGACGAGCATTCCGCCCTGAGTATGACCTTTTCCAAGCTGTTGGGCAGTTCTTCCCTTCCCAGTGCATGCAGTCAATGCTTCTGATCATACCAGGAAATCTCCGCTGCCTCACCTTTCTTAGAAGTCGAGTGATGTCTGTTACATTTGGAGCGCGGAGGTAACGGTCTTCGTAAAGCACTTGTGCGCACCACTTCTTCATGCATTCAAGTGTTGTTGACTCCCCCATCTTTGTGTATTCAATACACTGATCTGAGGCTGCGCTGTACGCCAACATTCGTAGAGCACCGGTCATCTTTTGCTCGGGGAGGAGTCCTTGTAATCTAGTGACATCTGCTTTTTGATTCCAAAATGGGTCATGGTTGCAGAGTTTTGTCTTGATCTGGTTGAACAAATGCATGCTCATTTGGAATCTCTGGCGAAAATCTTGCTCATCGAAAATAGGGCGTTCAACGAAGTAATCTTCCAGCAGATTCTGACCCATTGGTTCCCTCTGCCTTGGTTCGTTTGGACGGCGGTGGCGAGGTGGCTCATCATCAAACGCTGCAACTACTATGACTGCATCAGTGATGGAGGAATTCATCATTGCGGCAGTTTGAAGACATTGTTGACGCCTCCTCCCTGAAGACTCTTCGTAATTGTTAGCATTCATCTTCTAGATGAGGGAATGTGAAGAAATGTTTGAAGATGTGTGTTTATGGGTGTAGAATATTAAGTGACTTGTCGATGTTGTGAGGTTTCAAGGAGCCATAGACGATGATTTTATAGAAAAAATTTGGATAATCTGATATTGAAAGATGAGTACATGTGTCACATCCTCATTAGTCGCAAATTTTATCGAAAATCTTCATCAATAATTTATAGCAGATAACGTTACGTGAAAGTGACACGTGTCACATTTTGACTCGTCGGAAATCTTATCAAAAATTTTCATCAATAGTTTAGCCGATAATGACATGTGGAAGTGATACATGTCACTTTATGACTCGTCGAAAATCTTATCATAAATTTGGTTCAATAATGTAGACGATAATGACATGTGTCAGTTAGTTATTGGATGAATATATTACTAATAATTTAATTAATTAATTTTTTATAATTAATGAATAGTAATAGAAATTTCTATTTGTTGCACTGTTATGCAAAAAACCTAAATAAGACATCATATTTGATTAATAATAACAAAAATTCCTGAAATAGAAATTTCTCGCCTAATAGAAAGTCCTAAACAGGCGTGGATGCTCTAAGATAGACAATTTGTTGAGCCTATATTTCCACTAGTAATTAAGATAAGCAAACGGTGAAGAAACGTTGTATATTCGTAGAAGTCATCATGATGATTGATGAAGAAAGATTGACTTTGGAGTTCTACGACTTGTAAAAGCTTTCGGTATTGGAGACTCTGAGAGAGGCAGAGAGCATAATGAGGCTATAGTTGGTCGGACCGAATCATCTAAGGAGATCGTATCAAAAAAAAGAATTATCTAGGAGATCGATAGTGAGCTACCGACTTTATCACTTCGTTAATTAGTCCTTGTTCTCGGATGTAGTATTGTATCGAGTTACCCACTATCAATTTTCTTTCTCTTCTCTAAATGGCACCAGTGAACCAGGCTTCTTTTTTTGGGGGGGGGGGGGGGGGATGATAGAATTGTATTTGAGATAAATACATCACTTACAAGTATTGTAGTCAACTATTGTGGTTTAACTACATTCCTAAAAAATGCAAGAAATAAAACGTTTTCCTAATGAAAGATGCGCTATCTGAGTATATTTTTAAGATATCTAAGAACATAAATATAAGTAACTGATAAGAAAAAGCGAAAAAAAAGTTTCACTTTCTCAAAACTCCTTAAGTCGGCTGCTTGTTTGTGATAGGATAAGAAATATATACTCAAGCATCTGCCTCTTTGATCCATGGGACCGAGTACAAACCAACCAAGTTAGTAGAGCTGTAGAGAGCTTTTATTCCAAGAGCAACTTAGTATAAATGGACAAATTTCTTGAACGTCTTCAATAGCCATCATTCTATCAACAACACACTGCACCCTCATATAAACGGTCCACGTAAAATAAAGAGGACTCTGAATAACCTAAAATCTGAAAGCTTCCACTTGAAAAAGAACAGCAAACCTGAAAATAAACTCATATGTGATGGGTAGCGAGGTCCTCATCAATTCTTCCTATACTTTTTCACTTCAAGAGGACGAAACTTGATGGGAGTCTTTTGAATTTTAAATTCAAGCTTCTTTAGATTGGCTGGTAAGATATCTTCGGTTGGAACAGAACCAGTTGCAAAAAACCCCTTACTTTGTCTATGGCATTTGGAGGCACAGAGGTTGATAACTTTGTCGTAACAAGATCATTTTTGAAAACCAACCGTCGACATAGTACGGCAAGTATCGCCGCTCGTGGCTGCCGGCCACTCACGGCTAGAACGACCCCCAAACAACCTCATTTTCTTGAATGGATCAAAATTGGCCCTCAACCAGTTACCAAAAGGTTTACCACCACTTTGCATATTGGAAACAACTTCAACAAAGCAATTAGTTGTCCAATGAGTAAGTAAACCACACTTATGGCAGAAATCAGGAAGTCGTTCATATGTGAACTCTATCAATTGCTCTTTTTTATCATCACAATGAATTAGCATGCTCCACCAAAGAGGTTTGGTGACATCAAGACGAACGTGATGAATGTGAAAATGAGCACCTAAAGAGTCACCATAGGCATCCGGATCAACAAACAAACATTCCTCGATACCATTGTCAATTAAAAAAGCCAACTCTGGCAAAAAAGAGAGAGTTAACTTGTAAACTCGTACCCAAAAAGCCACATATTGTAAGGGCACATCTGCCATTGGAGTTGCACAATCAACACATGCCAATACCACCAGCATACTTGGTCTTTCGACCATGGCTCCTTCTTTAAAACACTTGGCAGATATGCTTCACGATCGAACTTAACAAATATCACTTTTCACCGCATTCTCGAATGATAAGACCTTGTGGTTGCTTCCATAACTCTGTCATTGATTGCTTAAAACGTTCCCTGTTGTAGAATCATTATGTCAGGACTGTACCCACTAAGCAGAACCGATATTCAGCCAATTTAATATCATTGAGAACCCGTCTGTTAACATGAATATTCTGGTATTCTCTATCTGGTAACTCCAATCGTCGTGTAAGGGAAGTCATCATGGGATTCATCCTGAAGCAGAATAATAGAAGAGAAACCGATAGTATAAGAAAACAATTTACACAACAAAACATATAATAGAGTACAATATGTATTATTTGAGTAACTGATTCTTTAACACAGAATAATGAATTTGCAAGACACTGCAAATATGAATCATCAGACTAAAGAATATGCTACGAAACACTGCTATATCACTACTGAATTATTCATGGTTATTTCAAAGTGAGGAGTGCAGTACACACAACCTGATGCAATTATCATAAATTAAAGTGCTAGAAGCACTAACAAGACCCACTACAAGAGGTCGAAAGTGATTCTAAGATCACAACAAAACACGTATGTTTTCTGCCCCTCAAGACTGAGAGGACGCCGCCGATCATCGACATCATCATCCATCGATAAACTTGAAATACTGGGAAAGACAACACGGTATAAGATCAATGGTACAGGGGGCTATATATAACTGAGTTTCAAAAAAGATGGAATCTTTCACTCCACGAAATGACGTATATGATGATGAACAAATAGAAATATATTGAACCAACAGTTCTTAAAACACATAGATAAGATATATACATGCATGCTCAACCTCTATATGTATGCAAAACTTATTAATGATCGATGAATCCCACAGAAAACACTAACAAATAGGCTCAGCGGGGTTTGCTTATGGCCGGATTGATGCATCTCATAGATTTGGAAAATTAGAGGAAAAAACACCATCGCTCTCCAGTTTGATAACAAATAAAACTCAAATGGACTGAGGTTGATGGATTAGTTTTGAAACTGAAGGTGACCCAGTTTCACCTATTCAGAATTCAGACATATATCACCAAATATTGACCAACAGTTAGTACCCTTCAAAGTATTTGTTCCGGCCACCGCCGCGCCCGTGGCATCTGAGCTCGGAACCCTAACCGTTGCCAAACAACAAAAGAGACATCACATTACCTTAGGCACCATTTGTGATGTAAATCATGTAATTCGATCATCTATTTATAAAAAAATTCGTGATACTTCAAAAAAAGAGTTTCGTTGGTTGTTCCTACAATTTAGCCCCGTGATTTTTCCATTCCCGTGCTGTAATTACTACACCGATTCCAACTCGACACCACCGACCAACCTACTGATCTACACATTTGTACACAGACGCATCATCTCTAACCGTCGGAACAATCACCGGGGTCTACAACTATTTATAAAACAGAGCAATCTCCACGCGCCCAAAACACAACCACCACCCCCCGTAAATTTACTTTTTTAACTTTAACTTTTACTGCTCCCTAAGGTAGTAAAAACTATTTGGGGTAAAATACAGCAAACCCTAAAGCTTAAGCAAAACACTGACGATGCCAGATGTGATTGATTGCCACCGCGCAATGAAGGTCGATAATGTTTGTTTTATGTCATACGGCCTCCATATTTAAAGATATTTTTACAACAAACCACTTTTTGGTTAAATAATTGCACCCGACTTCCCTAAGATAGTAAGAAAGATTTTGTTGTCAGTTTTTATATCATATTTTTCCATTTAAGGCGCACGAAACCAAAATTACAAAATAAAAATGAAAAAAAATAATCCATCAGCAGCACCCTCTCTAGGTTTTAGTCATCGTCATTTCTCAGACCTTCAAAGGTTTTGTAAATCTGGAAGCGGGGAAGATTCTCCATCAGGGTTCGAGATTCTGTATTTTTGTTAGTTTGATCTTGTGAGATTTCGGGATGGTGACTCCGAAATCGTCGGCGGCGACTGGAGGAGAGAGTGTACCGTGCGACTTCTGCAGCGACCAGCCGGCGGTGCTGTACTGCAAGGCCGACACGGCGAAGCTGTGCTTGTTCTGCGACCAGCACGTGCACGGCGCCAACTTGCTGTCAAGGAAGCACGTGCGGTCTCAGATCTGCGACAATTGTGCTTCCGACGCCGTCGCCTTCCGGTGCTCCACCGACAACCTAATCCTCTGTCACGACTGTGATTGGGACGCCCACGGTAGCTGCTCAGTCTCCGCCGCACACGATCGCACCCCGATCGAAGGGTTCTCCGGCTGCCCTTCGCCGCTCGAGCTCGCCTCACTCTGGGGACTAGATCTGCACAAGACTAACGGCCGGGTCGACCCGGCTCCGGACCAGAATTGGGACCTCGACTCGTCGTGGACTGGGTTCAACTTCCAGGACCTCATCGTGCCGAGCCAGGGCGGCGGTCCGCCGCCGCCGTTGAAGAGACTGAGCTCCGGTGGCGCCGCCGGGTTGGGGAAGCACAAGCAGGGAATTCAGAAGCAGCTGCTGGAGCTGCTGAAGAGAGACTTCGACGGCGGCGGCGGCGAGAATCAGGAGACTCCGATTTCGCCGACGAGGATCAATAATGGTTGTTGGCAGGAGAATGTTGGTAATGTGAATGCGGAAGGGTTTGATGTGGAGAATGGGAAAGTGGATGGGCTCAATGTAGGTGGTGCCGTGACACCGCGGCCATTGTTGCCCCAACAACAAGCTTCTTCGCAGCCATCATTGCTGCAGCAGCAACAAGCACCGTTTACTTCTCTGCTAATGATGGCTGAGGGCATTGTTGACCGGGATATGGTGTGGGATACCAACCCTCACCCTCACCATGGTCATAACAGCACCACACAGGTAGATTATTTTCGTATTTCCGTTGTCTTAATTATCAATTCTCAAGGTGTGGCTAGACTGACATGTACAATAAGTTGTGAATGAGATATACAGTTAGTTACTAAGTAGTTACGATTACGGAATTGCTTTCGGTTTGTTTTGTAGAATAATAGAGAACCCTTGGTAGTTAGTAGTAGGTAGCGTATTCATATGTGAGCTACAAATGTGTGTGGTGGACATGTTTAAGATCAAAGAGAGGTAGATTATTAAGAGTTGATGAGATCGATAACAATTGTGAACTTGCCAATATGTTTTTGTTTACTCTTTTGTTCAGAATTTTATTTACATAAAATTATGATCATGATCATACTAACTTGCCACTGGCTTGCAGATATGGGATTTTAATTTAGGAAAGTCGAGGCGTCAGGAAGAAACAAACCCGTTGGATGTTTCTTATGGTTCAGGTGGTTCTGGATCCATGATTAAGAATTTTAGTGAACTTTTGAAAGAAGTATCTGTGACGGATACAAAAATGTTTGGAGATATGTTCCAGATTGGACAAGATGATATCAAATTCAATGTAAGTTCTCCCAACTTCTTTGTTCATCCCTGTGTTTCAATCTGTCTTTGTTATTGCAGCCTTATGTAATCATTTGTCAAATAAGTATTTAGTATGCTCTAGCTAGTTGCAGATCTAGGATTAAAATTTAGGATGGCCGTGAATTCTTCATTAGGTTTTATGTTTTTCATTAGATTTTCTTAGGAAGTGCAGGAAAATGGCAAAATCAACTTCAAAACATGAAAATGAGTGGGTGGAAACCTGAACTTCCAAACTACACCATAGAAGGGCAACTGCATAACCAACTGAACCAAACAGTTACTTGTGAGTAGCAGCCTAAGAACTATATACATGCCTTTTCAAGAAAGCTTACCAGGGCTTCGGCACTGGTAAGCCAGTGGCTGGCTCGCCACTACCTCAATCAATCGTCACAGCTTTCTAATATGTACTTGTGTAGTGGCATTTGATTGAAACTACAGAAATTTAATGTACATTAGCACTTCCATACTGAAAATACAAGGCTTTTTGAGTGTTGTGCTATATATAGTTGGTTATTGACGTTCATATAACTGACATACATGAAAGTCATCAAACCATCTGCGAGATAATCATTCAACATGCGTCTGAATAGTTTGATGATTTTGATTGATAATGCAGAACTCAAATAACCCAGCAGTGAGTCAGGGACCAGCAACATCTGAGAGCAACAACATCACCGTTAGCCGGCCATCAGGGCCAGCTTTTGGTGAAGCCAAAGGCTCTGGTGCATCCAAAGATACCCACACTGTGGAACAACCTTTCCTTATAGGAAGTGACAGTCTCCGCACTGCAGGAACAAAGGCTGACATGGAGCTGCTTGCGCAAAATAGAGGCAATGCCATGTTGCGTTACAAAGAGAAAAAGAAAAACCGAAGGTATGTAAACTTGTCTTAATGTTTTTGTCGTTCTTTGCAACGAAGGTCAGTGTATTAAAGATGCGTACTTCTTTTGTGAAAAGGTACGACAAGCACATACGGTATGAGTCGAGGAAGGCAAGAGCTGATACTAGGAAGCGAGTCAAGGGCCGATTTGTGAAGGCTACCGAAGCTCCTGATGGTTAGATTGCTGCAGGCTTTCTCATAGTTTGTTGTATGTAAATAGTTCTTTACTTTCACCGCAAGGCAAATGTATAAATTCTGCTCCCAGATGCTATTCTTCTGGTCTCCCCTCTCTCTTGGTCTTGTCTCACTGTCGTGTAACTTGTGTTGTTCAGTCGAATGCAAACAATCAAAAGAAAACAAAAACGGTGGAATGCTGCAGTTGCTTTGTCGATTACATTTTGCCCTTTGTTTTGTTTCATTTCCAGCCATTTTTCATACCTGAACCATCCCAACCCGTATGATCCAAAGTCAAGTCAAAATTTCAAGTTGCGCAGCTGCCCATGCCCCCAACTTGAATCCATCCCAGGAGGGTTGAAGAGTCAACTACTCCATTTCCAATTTTCCATAGAGCAAAAGGTAAACAATAATTACTTTTTATCTTCTTATTTTTCTATATTGACCAGGACTTGAGTTGGATAATATATATAAATTATAAAATGAAGAATTCTCCCTTGAAATGGTAAGCACTTCTCGAACCTTGCTCATATATAATGTAATTTCATTCCTTAAAAAAAATGTAATTTCGTAACACATTCTTTGATTTGAAGCATTTTATGAGACTAAAGAACTGAAGAAGTGGAGTGCCGGCTTCAATTCACACCCTCAAAAACAAAATCCTCGTAGTGTATCACATGCACATGACTATTTGGCGTTCACTCATTTGGACTTGCATTCCTCAGACTGATCAATGCATGTTAGGTTGGTTGTGGACCTTTCTCACCGGACCATTCAATAGTCGCACCAAGACCTCGTCTCCTTTCACTATCATATTTCAATGCTGTTAATCTTGTATATACTCACAGCTCAGTTTCTCTGCCAACAATGACGATTTGAGCTAAGCATTGCTCCAACCTGGCCATACTGTTGAGGAAGATAAGTTCTCGAGTTTTGCTCTGTCTACTGTTTGCAGTTGCCATTGCATTTGTGGATTGCAACTCAGAAGGTGAAGCAAAGTGACCTTGTTATTGACTGCAGCCTCAGTTGTGATCAGACTTGCGGATCATGTTTGTTTTGAAAACTATATGTTTTCTTTTTTGCGTGATTATGAACAGGGGATGCTCTTAACGTCTGGAAATCCGCATTGGTCGACCCTAACAATGTTCTTCAGAGCTGGGATCCGACGTTGATCAATCCATGCACCTGGTTTCACGTTACCTGCAATAGCCAAAACAGTGTTACAATGCTGTAAGTGTTCTTCATAAGAATGAACTGTTTTGAGATTATTATAGGTAGATATATTAGTTTTACTTATATTGGCAGTTTGCTATAAAAGTGGAAATGTGTCTCTGTGTGAAGGGATCTTGGCAATGCTGGACTTTCAGGACCTCTTGTTCCTGAGCTTGCAGTTTTGATCAACCACCAATACTTGTAAGATCAACCTCCAATTCAACAGGTACTAATTAGTGTTTACAACATATACTTTCTCGCTTATTTTCAAGAACTCATTCTGCAATTAGCTACTGACTAACTTGTTTTGTTTTTGGCAAAGGTTATGCAGTTACAAAAATAATCCAAGATCCAAAAGCTCAAAACTAAACCAGAAGAAGATACTGCATCATTGCTCAATAAAAACGTGATATCTGAAGGGTTTAGGAAACCTGAAATTATTGTAAATTGTAGACATGTAATATACATTACATACTTGTACAGTTGTACATGTAAGATTTACAAACTTCTCAATAGCTTTATAAATTTCTCATGTAGACATGTGATTCAATATTTTTTTTGGAGAAGAACAGAGAATTGCTAAACTTCTTCCAGATTATCAATTATCACATGCACACTCATTAGACTAGTCCTCAGTTCATTGTGGACAAATTCAGAAGCTAATGCAATTGGTTTTTGTGCTCTGAAGGCCAAAACCTCTATGGTGACCATATTGGTATATCTTCTATATACAGTATAATACTCTAGCTAGCCGCCTAGCTGTATTCCTCTAGCTACAGACGTCTTCTGGGAAAAAATGTCAAAATGACGCGGCGGGAAGCTAGTTCCTCGATTAAGAGTTTCCAGCTGTATGATTAAACACGCCAATCACTCTCAGTCAACATGCACTAATAATCTCAATCTATAAAGATCGATCCTTTTTGGTACTTTGATTGTTCTTCCTTTCTGCGATGCCTTAAATTTCTATAATTACTAATCATGTATTTATGGTCGATGATGAGCCCACCAGATCCCCACTCAAATCCATCCTTATTTGATACAAAGGCTTTTCCGACGACTATCTCGTGGGTACATGTCATTCCGAACACATATTGACAGCTGAAGTAGACAATGCAAGCAGTAGTGATTTGAAATTTACAAGGGTCTTGCAAAACAAATTAAAGGAAGTGGAGATTTGGGGTCAATGGTCAATGGTTGGCCGACGTCTTGAAGCTAAAGCAAAATGGAAACTCGTGAGTAGTACGTGGGTGATTATATATACCATCAATGGCTCTTAACTTCTCAGAGCAAATTAAAGCTATTCTCTTCTGTAATTTGATGATGGAATATGAACATGCATGGCTTTTCTAGTTTCTACAAGTACTTCTTACTCAGTTTCTCGATCCGTCCCTTTTCGAATTCTATCATGAATTCTCAGAAGAAAGAAGGAGATGATTATTTATCAGTGCTTGCTCTCTTCCTCGCTTTTCAACTTTGGCAAGCTGTTGCTATTTGGTCAAGTCTATCACTTCTTTTAAGAAGATTGATCATTTGCAATGGAGCCATGGAGGTGACCATCCATCCTTATGTGTCATGGAATAATGCATTGGGTACGTATGTGATGCCTAATACCTAAACCTCTATCGATCTAAGTCCAGTTGGGCGACTCTGTTCCACTACTCCACCCATCTACTCAAAAACAACTACTGTGATGTAACCATATGAGCATCGAAGTGCTTGTAAATATTATATAGAAGCTCTCGTGCAAATTGGATTCATCGTGAATTTTACATAACAGCACATAAACATAAATGATAAACAACCTATATTTTTTCGATTGAGAGTCGAAGAATGTGTTGATTGTCGGAACAACTTTACCAAAATCTTCGAACTGAACTTAAACTGGAAAGCTCAGTAGTTGATGGCCCCTATATAGTCACATTGAGCTCTTAAAAAGACGAGTCTCACATGCATGCCTACTAGCTAGAAATCTAGAATCACCACCAGTATCTCTACATGGTGGAAAGTGGACCCTCGATTATAAGTTACTTCGTTGGTGCTCAAAGTAATATATACTAATCACAACCAAAAATAATAATAATATATAGTTAAATACTAAGGTAAGCGCACACATATGTGTGTATATTTTAATTAAAAAAAATATTTAACTGTTTATAAATATGAATGTTAAAGTTGGAAAATGAAATAACAGTTTTACTATTATAATTATGGTAAACGGTTACTGGATAGAGAGGAGTAGGGAGAGAAATAATGATATAATCTTTTGTCGGTTTTTATAACTGTAATTTGTTAATTTCAATAGGAACCTTCAGTTGATTTAATTATATAAAAAATTACATAAAAGGTTAATTAGAAACTTTATTTCTCATTATAAATTTTTTACACACATAAGGTCATTATTTCTTTTATAATATATTTGATTTTCTAAAATTGCCCTAATTTATAAAGAGAGCTGTTTAGTTTAATTTATTTTTTATAACGGTTTAGTTCAAATTCAAAACTCCACCGACAGTTTTTAGAGAGAGAGAGGGAGAGAGCCATGCTAGAGAGAGAGAGAGAGAGAGAGAGAGAGAGAGAGAGAGAGAGAGAGAGAGAGAGAGAGAGAGAGAGAGAGAGAGAGAGATCCATTAGCTCGATTCTCTCCACATTAACTTTCTGTGTGTGTTTTTGTTTGTTGATGCTGCTCATCTCAAGAGAAAGTACAAGGGATACATGCTCTATACCACTGGAAAGAATAGGAACGAATGTTTGTTTTTCAGTTTTTGAATAGTGTGTAAAACTAGTAACAGTAGTGCTGTCCAACAACTAGAGTAGTACTTTCAACAAAGTTTTAGTTATAATGCATCAAGTCCCAGTAGAGTAATATTGTCCAACAACTAGAGTAATACTTTCTGAAAACTACAGTAGTATTTTCAACAGAGTTTTAGTTAGAAAGCATAAAGTCTCAGTAGAATAGCACTGTCAAACAACTAGAGTAATAGTTTCTGAAAACTACAGTAGTACTTTTAACAAATTGTTGTAGTGTTTTCCATGAAACTGTCAAATGGTGTTTTCTGCAACATCCTCACTGTTTTTGGAGGCAATTTTTTATGAAGTTCACCCATAACTTTGCAAAAGCCACTTAATGTTGATCTTATTTGGACTTTGGGTTTCTTAGGGTCCTCCATTTGTGCAATTTTTGTAAATCAATAAAATAGACCATCAAAATATTACATACTACTCACATAAATTCTATATACTACTTACATCAAGTCTACATACTACTATAGAGCACATTACATACTACTCACAGAGAACACTACATCTACTAAAGAACACACTACATACTACTCACAAACAACACTACACACTACTACAGAACACAATACATACTACTCACATACAACACTACATATTACTCACAGACAATACTACATACTACTATAGAACATTCTACATATTACTATAGAGCACACTACATACTACTCACAACAATTCTACATACTGATATTCCTGAACTAAAATGATAAAAAAATTGAGAGAGAGAGAGAGACCTGAAATTGGGATGAGGCGGTTATTGAGGGAGGGAGGTGGCGACGTTCGTCTGCAGGGGCGGCGTCGGCATTGCCGGTGTTCCAAAACCTCACGGTGGCAACGAAAATCGAAGTCGAAGGCGGAGGCGAGGCTACTGTGATGAAATCGGAAGTCGGAGGTCTGTAGGCGGGCGAGGAGGGGGCTAGGTGATAGTTGCATATTTATGCATCTATTTGGTATTTAATGTGTTCCCTATATTTAGTTTATTGTTATTAATCGAGTGAATTAATTATGTTTATTTGTCTTTAGGTGTTTTGGAGATTAATGGAGAAAAGGAGATTAAATAATATGTTTTGGAAGTTTCTTGGCGAGGAACTGTCTGGCGAGGGAATATATGCAAGCTCGATGGGTTTAATGACTACAATCATATATGGCTTGGCGAGGTGATTACGTACGTTGGTGCCAGCGAGCAAAGTTGGTGAGAGAGGAAGTGGACTTGGAAATCAAATAGGAATGAATAAATAAAGAGTCCATTTGCATGTTGGAGAAGGAATTATGCACGTGCTCCACTTGCTAGGTCAATTAACCTAGCTTCAAGACATATATATATAGCAAGTGGGGGGTTGAAGTTACGTACGCTGGAGAATAAAGAACAAAAGACGTACGGCGGGAGAGACAAAAACAGAGGATTCAAGCGAAGTTCGATCTCGACGTCGTCAAGAGTTCTTCTTTCCCCATCTTTTATTTATCTTTTATGAATTCTTTGATGTTTTTATTTATGACTATGAGTAGCTAATTTTCCTTTATTAAGGGGCTGCTTGAAGCCCCGTACATGAAGTTTTTTTAATACATACACTTTAATCTAGTTTTGCATATTTTATGAATGAGGTTTCTTTCTCTGAATGATCACCGTATGAATTCTTGTATGTTTGCTTTGGTGCGCAACTTAGTATGTATGCTAGGATTCTAGCTTCATGAGATACGGGCGACTGAAGATAATTTCTTCCACCGGATTCTCTATAGTGATACACCGATTTTACCGTCGGGAGATTGAAATCCATAGGTCTAGCGAGACACGCCCATAGTGTACTTGTGAACCCTTGTAGCTTCTCAAACCTTTTCTAGAACTTAATGCTTTCTTCTTTGTAAACCTTGGAGTCAATGACTATGGGTTCAATAGAGGGATAGATGTAGGGGAGGTCCATGACAAACCTGCATAGGCATAAGGATTAGGTAATAGGATGTGGTTGTAACGATCAACTCTTCCTGGGAACTTTCATTCATCGAATATGTGCATTAGATTAAGTATGTGTTAGATAGATGGAATGACGGTGGTGGATTACATTCCTCTTAACTCTTTAATCATATAGTTTAAACCCATTTGCATTCATTAGCATATTTACTTTCAGCATTTGTTTTCTGCATTAGTTGTAACTTCGCTGATTTATTTCGGTGACCAAATCAACTCCGAATACCCTCAAATTTTGTGTGGTAGTCTGCCACTGTGTCTAGTTCATTGTGTCAAAATCTCGCTGAATTTGAGTCTGTCTAGCTTAGGTTCGATAGCCATTAGTGTACTGTAGTCGAGTCTGTCAGCATAGTAGTGTGTTAGGATTTAGTTTCACCAATTCCTCGAGTTCGATAACCCCTATTTATCTTACTACATTGATATATCCAGGTTGTGAATAGGGTATTTTTGAGAGGTGTTAATCCGCCTTGTCAAATTTTGGCGCCGTTGCCGGGGAATTGCTTAATTCTAAGTCCTAATAGAGTCTTTAATTTTCTGTTTTGTTTTGTTTTCTTTTCTTTTCTTTTTCTTTTGAGTCTTACTATCTCTTCTTTGTGTAGGAGCATTGTGTATGCGTACTAAGAACACAAGAAGCGCTGAGCCATTATTACTTGATCCAGAGATTGAACGCTCAGCAAGGCAAAACAGGAAGCAGCAGGGACAACGGTCCATGAACGTGAATAGTGGTGGTCAGCCTGAGCAAGAAACACATTCTGATACAGAGTCTGAGTTTGAGGAAGAACAGAGTATTCCGACACCACCACCATCACCAAAAAGAATGGCAAATGCAACCAAGCTGAGAGAGTCCTTTATACCGGGCACAGGTGCAGCAGATTCACCGATCGTACTACCAGAGAATTTTGGGTCTTATTCTATTCCCCCTTCACTTATATCGAATCTGCCACACTTCAGAGGAACGCCTTCTGAAGACCCTCAGGACCATCTCAATGAATTTACAGCATTATGCAGAATCCAGAGATCGACTAATGTGGAAGAGGATACTGTGAAACTCCTCTTGTTTTCGTTCTCTTTGAAGGAGCAAGCAAAAGCATGGTATAATTCTTTAGCTCCTTTATCTATGGACACATGGGAGAAGATGTGCTCTGCATTTATGAAAGAGTTCTACTCTGCTTCACGCACCAAGAACTTGAAGAAGCAAATTAGCACATTCAGGCAGAAAGACGGTGATGAATTACATGAAGCCTGGAGCCAGTTTAAGAGTCTTCTTCGACAATGCCGTCATCATAAGTTTGACATCAACACTCAAATGGAGTTCTTCTATGAAGGACTTGATTCTTTCAATAGGTCAAAGCTTGATTCAGCTTGTGGGGGAAATTGGTGGAATATGACTGGAGTTGAAGCCAAGGAAATTGTTGAGAATCAAGCAGAAAATTCAAGGCAATTTCAGTCAAAGGATAGATCCATGGGAGCAAGTAGAAGGTCTCTCAATGCAGTTGCAATCGATGGAGCCATGGAAAAAAGATTAAGCTCTATGGAGAATGATATTGCTCTGATAGCGAGTAGTCTGAAAGTGAGCAAGAAGACAACCGTTGCTGCAGCTCAGGTTGTCTGCACTTTATGTTCAGCTACAAGCCATTTAGCAGAAGATTGTCCCAAGTTCAGAGCAGATGAAGAGGTTGATCAAGAGGAAGAACCAAATTACTTCCAGAGACAACCCAAACACATATGGTGGAAATAGAGACCTTTTGAGCTATAGGAGCAACAATGTGCTTAATCCTCCTATTGTTCCACCTGGATTTCAGCAGAGGTAGCCTACAGGAGATGGGCAGCAGTTTGGCCAAAGGCGTATGCCTCAGCAACAACAAGCTCAAGCTCAAACATCATCAGGAAATTCTACCTTGGAAGCCATGATGCAACAAATGATGTTTGACAACAAGAAGGAGCGAGAGGAGAGTAGTGCCTTTCGCCAAGATATCAAAGCTACGACTCTGCAGCAAGGGAAGGCAATTGACTTATTGGAGCGACAAGTGAGCCAAATTCAGCAAACACTTGCTCAAGTCAAAGAAGGAAGTCTTCCCAGCAACACTCTTCCCAATCCCAATACAAAATATGAAGCTCATGCGATGACATTGAAGAGTGGGAAGGTGTTGGAAGAACTGCCTGAGTTAACAAAGAGAAAATGGGAGGAGCCCGTGCTTGAACAACTTGTCCCTTACAAGCCATTGGACAAGCCGTCAGAAGATTCTGCAGGAACCCCAATTCGAGCCATCGAAAATGCACCTGAAACAGAAGAACTGACAAATCAAAAATCAGGTGAGGTATCCTCTACTCCTTCTCCTTCTATTATTCCTAATTTACCTTTTCCTAGCAGGTTGAAGAAACAGGTGAAGGTTGAAAAAGAGAAGGAGATCTTGGATGTGTTCAGAAAGGTAGGAGTAAACATCCCATTGTTGGATGTGATCAAGCAGATACCACAGTATGCAAAGTTCCTGAAAGACTTGTGCACAACAAAGAGAAAATTCAATGGAACTGAGACTGTGGCTTTGGGAGAGAGAGTATCTGCAGTGCTTCAAAGAAAGCTTCCACCTAAGTTAGGTGATCCAGGACGTTTTACGATCCTATGTACCATTGGTGATCACAGGTTTGCAGGTGCTTTACTTGATTTAGGTGCTTCCATTAATTTAATGCCATACACTGCTTATAACAGGTTGAAAATGGGAGAACTTATTCCCACAGGTGTCACCATTAAACTTGCTGATCGATCTAACTGTTACCCTCAAGGTATTATTGAGGATGTTTTGGTGCAGGTGGGAGACTTGATTTTCCCAACAGATTTCTTTGTGCTGGAGATGGAGTATGAGCCAATGCCATCAGAAATACCATTAATTCTTGGGAGACCGTTCTTGAGAACAGCGCGTACAAAGATAGATTGTTTTGATGGATCATTGAGTATGGAAGTAGCTGAGGAGAAAATCCACTTCAATATTTATGAAGCTCTCAAACATCCGAATAGTGATGATGCTTATTCATGTTGTTCAATTGACACTTTTGAGAGTTTTGTGCAGGAATTCATTCACTATTCATTGGAGGAGGATCCTTTGAGGAAGGTCATAGAGGTATCCGGAAAAGAAGATGTTTCAGGCCTGGAGCTTGGCGAACTTGTCAAGCTTGGCGAGGAAGGTCTGAAGTTTAGCGAGGAAGAGAAAGTTGAACCTATTTTTGAGATAGCTTCAGCTGAGGATCTTGAAATGGAAGAGGAATATTATGCTATGGAAGAAGCACTTGAATCCTTGCCAGTTATGAAAGGTAAATATTCTAAACCCATTTCTCTTCCAATTTCAGATGATGTTCTTGTTCCGTCTATACAGGTGGCACCCACATTAGAGCTTAAACTTCTTCCCAAGCATTTAAAGTATGCTTTCCTAGGGGAGGATGATACACTTCCAGTCATCATCTCTTCCAAGCTCTCAACGTTACAAGAGGAGAAGTTATTGAATGTACTTAGGGAGTACAAGGCCGCCATTGGATGGACAGTAGCCGACATCAAGGGCATCTGCCCAACATTGTGTACCCACAGGATCCATCTGGAGGAGGGAGCTAAACCAACAAGGGAAGCTCAACGTCGTCTCAATCCTCCCATGATGGAAGTTGTCAAGAAAGAAGTCATCAAGCTTCGTGACGCAGGTATCATTTATGCTATTTCTGACAGCAAGTGGATTAGTCCTGTGCAGGTTGTGCCCAAACGTTCAGGAATCACAGTGGTAAAGAATGATGAGAACGTATTGGTGCCTCAAAGAGTTCAAACGGGATGGAGAGTGTGTATTGACTACCGCAAGCTCAATGCAACCACAAGAAAAGATCACTTTCCGCTCCCATTCATTGATCAGATGTTGGAAAGGTTGGCAGGTCATGAATATTATTGTTTCTTAGATGGTTATTTAGGGTACAACCAGATAGCCATACATAAGGATGATCAAGAGAAGACCACCTTCACATGTCCCTATGGCACTTTTTCTTATAGGAGGATGCCATTTGGTTTATGCAACGCACCTGCCACATTTCAGAGGTGCATGGTAAGCATTTTCTCAGACATGGTTGAAAAGATCATTGAGGTATTTATGGATGATTTCTCTGTTTTCGGTGATTCTTTTGACTCATGTCTTCATAATCTAGCTATGGTTTTAGAGCGTTGTGTAGAAACTAACCTTGTACTTAATTGGGAAAAATGCCACTTTATGGTGGAGCAGGGTATAGTTTTGGGACATGTTATTTCAGCTAGAGGTATAGAAGTTGATAAAGCTAAGGTTGATATTGTGCGTACCTTACCCCCTCCTTCCACTGTGAAGGAGGTGAGATCTTTTCTTGGACATGCAGGATTTTATCGCAGGTTTATCAAGGATTTCTCCAAGATATCCAGACCGTTATGTGCATTGCTCCAGAAAGATGTAGCTTTCAACTTCACCGATGAGTGCTTGCAAGCATTCAATAAGCTCAAGGAGTTGCTCACTACAGCTCTCATCATTCAAGCACCGGATTGGAGTCTACCATTTGAGCTCATGTGTGATGCTTCAGACTATGCTGTTGGCGCTGTTCTTGGCCAACGCCCACAAAGACTCCCACATGTCATCTATTATGCCTCCCGTACTTTAAATGATGCACAGTTGAACTATTCAACTACTGAGAAGGAGCTCTTAGCAGTGGTCTTTGCTCTTGAAAAGTTTAGGTCTTACTTGTTAGGAACTAAAGTTATCATATTTTCTGACCATGCTGCTTTGAGATATTTGATGACTAAACAGGATGCCAAGCCCAGGTTGATTCGATGGATGCTCTTACTTCAGGAGTTTGATCTTGAGATCAAAGACAAGAAGGGTTCTGAAAATGTGGTGGCAGATCACTTGAGTAGACTCACCCATGGTTCCAATGCAGAAGAGGATACTCTTCCTCTCAGAGATAGCTTTCCCGATGAACAACTCTTTATTGTTCAAGCTTTGGAGCCATGGTATGCCGATATTGTTAACTACAAGGTGAGTAAGTACATTCCACCCAATTTCAGCAGAGCTCAGAAGGACAAACTGGTCAAGGAAGCCAGGTATTACGTATGGGATGAGCCATACCTCTGGAAACATTGTACCGATGCCATCATCCGCAGGTGTGTACCCGAGTCTGAATTTCAATCTATTCTATCTTTTTGTCACTCACATGCAGGTGGTGGACACTTTGGAGGGAAGAAGACTGCTCTCAAGGTGCTTGAGAGTGGATTTTATTGGCCAACTTTGTTTCATGACGCCCATGTCATGTACAAATCATGTGAGAGATGCCAAATGACAGGTAACATTGGCCCAAGAGACCAAATGCCTCAACACCCTGTTCTTGTTGTTGAAATATTTGATGTGTGGGGTATTGATTTCATGGGACCATTCCCTAATTCTCAAGGTTATTTGTATATTCTCCTCGCTGTGGATTATGTTTCTAAGTGGGTGGAAGCTAAAGCCACCCGCACTAACGATGCTAAGGTTGTTCTTTGTTTTTTGAAAGATATTTTTGCTAGATTTGGAACACCTAGATGCATTATCAGCGATGGAGGATCTCATTTTTGCAATAGAACCTTTGATGCTTTGCTCCGAAAGTACAGTGTAACACATAAGGTGGCCACACCTTATCATCCTCAAACCAGCGAGCAAGTGGAAGTGTCGAATAGGGAGATCAAGCAAATTCTGGAGAAGACTGTTGGACCAACAAGGAAGGATTGGAGCCAACGCTTGGATGAAGCGTTGTGGGCTTACAGGACAGCATATAAGACACCTATTGGAATGTCTCCTTATAGGTTGGTGTATGGAAAAGCTTGTCATCTTCCAGTGGAGTTGGAACACAAGGCATATTGGGCTGTCAAGAAGTTCAACTTTGACATCGATGATGCGGGTTTGCATAGGAGATTGCAGCTGAACGAGCTTGATGAGATTAGGCACAATGCCTATGAGTCCAGCAGGATTTACAAGGAAAAGACTAAAGCTTTTCATGACCGGAATATTAAGAGAAAAGAATTTGTTGTTGGTCAAAAAGTTTTACTCTTCAGTAGTCGTCTACGCTTGTTTCCAGGTAAGCTAAAAAGTAGATGGACTGGACCTTATGTTATCACTAATGTTTTTCCTCATGGTGCCATAGAGATTGTAAGTTCAAAAACAGGGAAGACGTTTAAGGTGAATGGACATCGACTCAAGCCATTCTATGAGTCATTTGTGGAGCATGTCTTTGAGGATGCAGCCCTTGGAGATCCATCTCTGTGTATGGAGTGTTGAGACTTGTTGTCTAGCTGAAGACGTTAAACTTAGCGCTACTTGGGAGGCAACCCATGTTGATGGAGAAGCGTGGAAAACCAGATTTGAAATTCTTAAACTCTCTATCATTCTCCTTTGCTTTATTTTTCTCCATATTTAGTGTGATTTGTGATGTGTTATGTGTGTCATTCCATGCTTGTTTGATGTATTGTATGTTTTAGTTTTGTTTTACATTGAGGACAATGCAAATTTTAAGTGTGGGGTGGGGTTTATATCATATCCTTAGCGTCTATGTATAAATTTTTCGTTATTTTGGTACTGTACAGTATGCTATTTCGTGTCAATTATTTGACATAGTTTGAAGTATCGTAATTTTCTGAAATTTTTAGGGGATGTTTTTACATGTGTCTAAATTGTTCTCTTAAAATTTCAGCTCATTCCAATGTATGATAAATTCTGAAAAATTCTAGCGAGGGAATGAGTCTCTGGCGAGCTTCGCATGTTGTACTGTTCAGTTTGATGTTTCGCGTGATTTGTTTGTCATATCTAGAAGTCTCGTAAATTTCTGAAATTTTGAGGGCAGTTTTGTAAATGAGTCTAGCGAGTGCTCGCGAAATTTCAGCGAATTTCGATGTATGAATAATTTTGTAAAATCCTAGCGAGCCTCGCTACACTTTGTTCGCGTGATTAGTCTGGCGAGCAAACAGTTTGCTGTTTTGTATAATTTATTTGACATAGCTATAGGGCTCGTAATTTTCTGAAATTTTGAGAGTGTGTTTTTAAATGTCTGTAGTTTGTTGTCCCAAAATTTCAGCCTATTAAGATTAGTGATTAATTTTTTAAAATTCAAGCGAGATGTGTTGCTCGCTACACTGTGTCTGGCGAGCTGCTCGCCTGATGATGATATTTTTGAGTTTTTCTTTGTTTTCCTTGGGTATTTTAGTGTCTTATTTGAAAAACCAAATATAAAAGTAAAAAGTGTCAAGAAAAACATAAAAAGAGTCTTTTATTTTGTGTCTTTAGGTGCCCTTAACTAGTCCATGATGTGATTATATCTTCCGTAATTGTGACTAAAAGATGATCATGATATTTAAGTTTCTTTGGTTAATCTTGATATATGATGCATATGCGAATGTGTAGTGGATGTAGAAAAAGTTAACATGGTACAGATTTTTGGCATGCTTAAACTTTGTTGAGATTCATTTAACCTATGAGCGATTGAGCCTATATGTGATTACACATGCTTTCTTTATTGAGTGTCAATTGCTTGCCACAGATTAAGTTAATGGACTCTAGATATTATTAGAACTTACTCTTGTGCTTTTCAAAGCTTATAGTCAATACATGTTTTGATTGAGGAAGTGATAAAGGCATTTAGGGGACACCACCATAGCCATATAAGCCTGTGTCCTAATTTGTGTGTACACAAGTTGTGCACCCCTTAGTTAACCACTTTGAGCCTACATGTTTAAACCTTATGTTATCACCCACATATCTCTGACCTTAAACCTTAGAGTAGTTATATCTTTACCCTTGTTCTAGGACTCGGTAGAGCTATACATGAGACAGGTATGTGAAGACGGCGACAATGTCGAAAAGTGATGCGAAGAAATAAGTGTGGGGTATCAAGCTAGTGTATGAAAAAAAAAAGATGAAAAAAAAGAGAATGAAAAGAAAATAAAAGAAAAAATGTGATGTCTAGCTTGATACCCGAGTTAACTGTTGATGAAAACAATGATGTGAAGGCCCGACAAGATGAAATTCGGCCACAAAAGTGAGAAAGTTCATGGTTGTAAGTTTGAAGAAGTCTCTTATTTGGTGCTCTACTAGGTTCTAGAATTATATTTGAATTCCTTATCCGTTTATTCTTTAACCTATGAGCCAAGCCCCATTACAATCCATGAAGTCCTTTTGATCCTCAAGATGGCAGCCTTTGATCTGTGGAGATTAGTCACAAGTGTAAGCATATGGTTTGGTCCATTTGGCAATTAATTGAGTTGAGTGAATACCTTAGACATACTTTGAGAGAAACACTTTTGAGAGCATATACCTGTGAGGTTGAATCTTGACAAGTTTGTTGCATGCTACAGCTTTACATTCACCATGATTATGTCTTCGTCCTACATATTACATGTGTGTTATACATTGAAATTAACTTTCGAAATTTTACGGTATATAAATTGGGAGTCACACTTATCTTGGTGTTACAATTGTGGAAGATTGCTGAGACAATTTGTTAAGGGTGTTAGAGTCATGTAGTTAGAGTCTTTGAGTCTTTTCAGAGTCTTAGTTTAGTGTATTGCTCGAGGACTAGCAATGTCTAAGTGTGGGGTATTTTGATAGTTGCATATTTATGCATCTATTTGGTATTTAATGTGTTCCCTATATTTAGTTTATTGTTATTAATCGAGTGAATTAATTATGTTTATTTGTCTTTAGGTGTTTTGGAGATTAATGGAGAAAATGACATTAAATAATATGTTTTGGAAGTTTCTTGGCGAGGAACTGTCTGGCGAGGGAATATATGCAAGCTCGATGGGTTTAATGACTACAATCATATATGGCTTGGCGATGTGATTACGTACGTTGGTGCCAGCGAACAAAGTTGGTGAGAGAGGAAGTGGACATGGAAATCAAATAGGAATGAATAAATAAAGAGTCCATTTGCATGTTGGAAGACATATATATAGCAAGTGGGGGGTTGAAGTTACGTACGCTGGAGAATAAAGAACAAAAGACGTACGGCGGGAGAGACAAAAACAGAGGATTCAAGCGAAGTTCGATCTCGACGTCGTCAAGAGTTCTTCTTTCCCCATCTTTTATTTATCTTTTATGAATTCTTTGATGTTTTTATTTATGACTATGAGTAGCTAATTTTCCTTTGTTAAGGGGCTGCTTGAAGCCCCGTACATGAAGTCTTTTTAATACATACACTTTAATCTAGTTTTGCATATTTTATGAATGAGGTTTCTTTCTCTGAATGATCACCGTATGAATTCTTGTATGTTTGCTTTGGTGCGCAACTTAGTATGTATGCTAGGATTCTAGCTTCATGAGATACGGGCGACTGAAGATAATTTCTTCCACCGGATTCTCTATAGTGATACACCGATTTTACCGTCGGGAGATTGAAATCCATAGGTCTAGCGAGACACGCCCATAGTGTACTTGTGAACCCTTGTAGCTTCTCAAACCTTTTCTAGAACTTAATGCTTTCTTCTTTGTAAACCTTGAAGTCAATGACTATGGGTTCAATAGAGGGATAGATGTAGGGGAGGTCCATGACAAACCTGCATAGGCATAAGGATTAGGTAATAGGATGTGGTTGTAACGATCAACTCTTCCTGGGAACTTTCATTCATCGAATATGTGCATTAGATTAAGTATGTGTTAGATAGATGGAATGACGGTGGTGGATTAAATTCCTCTTAACTCTTTAATCATATAGTTTAAACCCATTTGCATTCATTAGCATATTTACTTTCAGCATTTGTTTTCTGCATTAGCTGTAACTTCGCTGATTTATTTCGGTGACCAAATCAACTTTAAATACCCTCAAATTTTGTGTGGTAGTCCGCCACTGTGTCTAGTTCATTGTGTCAAAATCTCGCTGCATTTGAGTCTGTCTAGCTTAGGTTCGATAGCCATTAGTGTACTGTAGTCGAGTCTGTCAGCATAGTAGTGTGTTAGGATTTAGTTTCACCAATTCCTCGAGTTCGATAACCCCTATTTATCTTACTACATTGATATATCCAGGTTGTGAATAGGGTATTTTTGAGAGGTGTTAATCCGCCTTGTCACTAGGGTTTAGTCGTCGGTGTGTAATCAAATTCGGAGGTGTGTAGCCGTCGACGTGACCGGATCGGAATCAGAGTGAGGAGGACGATGGAGCTCTGCTATGGCACGTTTTTGGTACTTTGGGTCTGAAGCAGAGAGAGAGAGAGATAGATCAATTTATATAGGATGACATTAGACGTAAATAAATTGAACAAGATAGTTTTTTGTTAAATCAGGTGACCTTATTTGGAAAGAAATATCAGGTGACCTTTTACGTAAGTAATCTTACGTAAGTGACCTATAATTATACTTAGTTGAGAAGGTTAAAACTGGAAAAATTGAAAAAAAGGAAAGAAAAAAACGTGTTCCCTCAATAATAGTACATATATATATATGGAGATGCTCTAATGAGTATCTCTATGGTGTACACTTGGTGAGTATCTTCCTACAAAATATATTTTCCAACCACATTTCAAAAGAAATATCAGGTGACCTTATGCGTAAGTAATCTTACGTAAGTGACTTTATACGTAATTTACCTATAATTATACTTAGTTGAGAAAGTTAAAACTGGAAAAATTGAAAAAAGGGGAAAAAAACGTGTTCCCTCAATAATAGTATGTATGTATATATATATGTATAGGGAGAGGCTTTAATGAGTATCTCTATAGTGTACACTTGGTGAGTACCTTTCTATAAAATATATTTTCTAACCATATTTCAAAATATCAACCGTTGAATATTTAGATATCTAAATAGATCAATTGTGTAAATTTTTATCCCATTTAAAAATTATTAAGGCATTGAACAAGATCAAATTAATGAACGCACCAAATTTGTCAAAGTTGAACTGTTCATGTTCATACTTGATAAATCATGATTATGAAACCCTTAAAAATTTTCGATTTGATTGAAACTTTGTAGAAATGGTTTACTTATATATAACTAAATATCTAACGGTTAATTTTTTAAATTATGATAAAAATTTGAGTTTAATAAACTATTGATTGAAAAATACTCACTAAATGCACACCATAAAAGTATTCATTAAAATATTTCCCTATATATATGCCAACAAGGAGAGACCCTATTCTCCAACAAGTAACCACAAACTTGGAAATGGCTGGAGGCCAACAGCATTTTCTTGGTGCAATTTGGTTGACATTCGAAGGAACCTTACAAAGTAGGGCTCCGGATACGAATCTGGGTATAAATGCAATGCGTCTTTATATATATACAAAATGATCAAAATCCAGGAAAGAGAGATGGATAAAAACAAAGCTTCGTGCTCAGTAATAAACTAAGATTAGGGTTCCTCCCCGGGACCCCGACCAATATACAGATTTCCAAGTTGCAGATGGGTACATGATATATATATGCTCTGCAATTCTGCATGCACAATTGTCCATATCTCTGTGTATATGCTCCCTTAACCTACCTACATAGCTCCTCGGGGAATACAGATACAGAGAAACTCAGAACAGAAATCAAATTTAAGTAAGTGAGTTCATTTTTGACCAAGAAATAGAGAAAAGTTTACTCAAGGATTTCCTTTGGATAAAGCTTCGGGTTTTACTTGAGGAAAATTAGTTGTAATGATCACTGAATTTTGTCATAATTAATAATTTGATTATTAAATTTTAAAAATTATTAAAAAAAATTATTGAACATTAATTTTATCTATCAATTTAATCACTTTGTTAATTTTAAACATTAGAATTTGTAAAATGCTTTTCTTATATAAATATGATTATGAAAAAAAAATGTACATAATATAAACAGAAAAAATATAAAAACTGATGAGAAGAATAAAAATTAACATCCGAAATTGACATAATGACTAAATTAATAAACAAAATTAAAATTTAATAATTTCTTTATTATTTTCTAAAATTCAGTGATGGACCATTTTTTCTTTGCTTAAAACAAAGGCCAGATGATGCACACAATTGGTCAGTGATAAATGTTTTTGTGCAGTTGGTTCATAGTTTATGGAAGCAAGTATAGTTTTGGCTCCGACATAGTTCAAATGACATGTCTGGATTTTCTGCCTCTCCCTCTCTCTCTCTCTCTCTTTTCGAGAAGAACTGGCATGCACGCAAAACCTCTACTCTCTTTTGTGTAGTTTAGTCTAGTCTCGATCTATTCCATTATTACTGCCAGATGTACTAGCACCAGAAAAAAGGAAAAAACATTTTTATTAGGTTAGTGAGATTTTATTTTTGTCATGATTATATCAAGTCCATTGTTTTTCGATGGAAGAACAAAAATTTCAAGTCCATTGTTGCAATAACCTACCGAAGTTGAGAGTCTAGTCAATCTACCCATTCGTCTCTCTTTCATAACTTTATTTACATAGGATAATTGACTAATTTACTAGAGAAATGTGTTTAAATCTTTTGAAGGGAAATGGATCATGAGTCATGACATACACGAATTAACACTATTATAATTATTATCATAATTAAAAGTTCTAATTATCAAAAGTAGATGAAGAAAAAGAAAAAAATTAAGATTTATCACTAATTCGTCGTATCGATTTGAGTGGCATTAAAATTATAATGATTCAACACATATTATCGAACACTAATGGCTTAACACAATGCACAGCACACGAGAATCGCCCCATTTGAACTTTCGGTAATTACTGATTTGCAGCACAAACAGCAGGCCTTTCACTTTATTTTTATATTTTTTGTATTTTTGTTTTTATGGGCTCTATAAATAATCTCCCCCAAAGTTTTGATTCCTTGCTTCCAATGCTTTGTACTGTTTGTAGCCAAAACTTTCTCTCTATAAGTCGCGCTCTCTCTCTCTCTCTCTCAATCTTTATAAGGTCCAACTACTACTGCTTTTAAGTCAGTCTCAAGTCTCAATTCTCAACGACCCCAACTCAGATCAAAGTTTCAAACTTTTTTCGCAAATGGCTATGTGTGCTCTGCTTCATCTTCTCGCCACAGCCTTCTTCCTCTCTTGGCCATTGACGCTCACAACTGCAAACCTAGAAGGTAAATCTCTCTGCAACAACTTTATATTGAAACATAAATCTCTGTTTTCATTGCGTACTTAATTAAAATTTAATGTTATGCAAACAGGGGATGCTCTGTTCGCTTTGAGAAGAGCTGTAAAGGACCCGAACGATGTTCTTCAGAGCTGGGATCCGACCCTAGTTGATCCCTGTACTTGGTTTCACGTCACCTGCGATGGGGATAACCGAGTTACTCGACTGTAAATAACCTCATCTCAATTCTCCTTTCACCATTTTCAAAAGCTTCTTCTCTTAATTAATCAACTTTGTGCTTAGTCACTGTTTCTTCTTTACAGTGACCTTGGAAATGCAAACCTGATCGGCAATCTAGTACCTGAGCTAGGCAAGCTCGAGCGCCTTCAGTATCTGTGAGTCTCAATTATCTTCTTTTCTTTGCTTCTTCAAATTAATTTCTCTGATTGGTTTTGTGTGAACGTGGAGGAAGGTTTAGTTGAGCTGACCTACCAATATTTATAGTGACGCTGATAGATAGTTTGGATTGGTGTGTGTGGCTGTTTTGTAAATAGGGAGTTGTACATGAACAACTTGACGGGGTCTATACCAAAAGAGCTTGGAGGATTGAAGAGCCTTGTGAGCTTGGATCTCTACAACAACAACTTCACTGGCTCCATACCTGCCTCACTTTCCAACCTCTCCAATCTCAAATTCTTGTAAGCCATTTCTTCCTCTGCTCTTGCTATTTTCAAACGTTTTCTAGGCGGGTTGATAGTGTGAAAATCTGTGAAATCACTATTCAAAGTCACATGGGTCTGTTCAGATTTTTCTGTTTAAGGGATTTTAGTAATTAAAAGAAAACTTAGACGTCAAAGATTCAAGACGTTACGAAAGTGCTCACATACAAAGTTACAATGCAGGCGGGTAAATAGTAACAGATTGACCGGAACTATTCCCAGGAAACTGACCAAACTCGGAAGCCTCAAGATCCTGTAAGATTTTCTCTTTCTTGGAATCAGATTTTGAACTCCTTCAATTTCACACTCACTAATGCTCATTGTATCGAAAACTTGTGCAGCGATGTATCGGAGAACGATTTATGTGGTACTTTCCCAACCTCGGGCTCCTTCTCCAAGTTCTCAGAAGAAAGGTAACCAACTAATCCACACACACATTTCTCCCAAGTTTTGTGTAACCTAATTGTGTATGTACTTGTTTGTCTTGATGTAGTTTTAAGAATAACCCAAGACTAGAAGGACCAGAGCTGATGGGATTTGTCAGATATGATAATACAGGAAGCTGTAAATGAATGTGTACAACTACAAGAAGCAGCGAAGTGTTGCCAGTTCGACCTTTATCATAAAAGAAACGCCCAACTATATTTGCCATGTAATCCTTCTGTTTATGCATAACCTTTTTGGCGTTTCTATATATATATCAACTCCTACTACAAAAGCCTCAGCGCTATGAGAATCCCAGAAAAACTGGCTTCTCCTCCATGTTTAGCATCACTTATCAATCTATTTGAAGTATTTGCTCCCGGAGAAAATGTACTTGATTGGAAAGGTATAGCCATGAGTGATTGTGAGCATATAACGGGTAGCAATCTCCGGACATGATAACCAAGGAGAAGGTTTGAAACCGTTGATTCTAAGCGACAACATGATCTAGGTCAGTGAGACTACTACTGTGCAACATGGAATTCGATTCTCATAGCTGATCACTGAGCAGTTGCGCTAAGTATTTACATTCTTATGGTTTCAATCTAGAGCCAATTGAAGTGGCCATACAGAGAACTAGAAACTGATGAACACAGGTGGAGAGCAAATGCGTATTAACTATTAACTGATGGGAGGAGGAATTCTGATATCCAATGATGGTACAAAATGGCAAGTATTTATACAAATTATAGCCACCGGCCCTTAATATGAAAGAATTAGCTACTGAAAAGACCCCAAAAAAATTAGCAAATGAACGAGATGTATTTACAAATGTGCACCTCTAGGAGTGGATGGGAACACTCGTTTTCCACTGCAGCATTTGGTTGACAAGTTAGAAACGGAGTGTCACCAAAATTAAACTAACCAATCAACCTGTGCCTGCATCAGAGAATATTTAACTGCTTAGAAACAAGAAAAGTTCCACGTCTCAGAAACTGACGGAAAAAGGAAGAAGACAGAGCATAATATGGTGACAATGCACTTCTAAAATTTAAATTTCATGTTGTACTCATCTACTCTCTCTCTCCAACAAAAACCAACATGTTGACAAAATTTGACCAACTAAACTATCAAGAAGCTAAATTTATAATCCAATTGATAAAAATTACATCTCAGTAGAAAGGTTCCAGTAATGAAGATCATATAGTGCTATTCTAGTACACAGCCTTAAAATTCCTGTTTTACTTGACTGAAACAGAAGGAATGAAAAGGTTATATTACCTCTAACTTGAACAGCCCGGACGACATTCTCAGAGCTGATTTTATGATTTCTTGAATGGGTTAGACAATGCTATTGGACTTAGAGGAGGTGAAGCAACATCTTCAAACTGTTCAGGAACAGGAGAAGCTTCCAGCGGTTCAGGTACATGCAAGTCTGTCACTCTAGGACTCCTTGAGGGTATAGAGAAACTACGAGGGACCGCCTGCGGAGGTTTTGGCAGAGCAGCTGTAGGTGACAATGGTGGTCTGGTTATAGTAGACTGCATTTGTGATCTGGGTGCCAAGGGAGCTGAATGGCCAACGAGAGGTCTTGAAGACTTGGAAGTTAAACCAGCTGGAGGCCTCGGCAGTTCATGTAGCTCACTAATTTTAGGCGAAGACATAAAAGTAGGAGAAGCATTTGGAGATACTTTTGGTGATGTTGATGGAGGTTGAGGTATCGGATTTCTCAATATAGGTCCAGAAAACATTTGGTGAGGTCCCACTGAGACAGGCTTGGAAGGCGAATGCTTACTCGTCAGCGGCCCAGAAAATGCATGTCTTCTCATCTTTTTAGAATCAAAAGCAGTCAAGGGATCCAACCCTGTTAGCAAAATACGTCCGGCAAGAGGAGGGGGTAATCGATGGGATGCTGTATTGTTGTTGCTCTCTCTGAGGACTGATTGTGCATTTATAACTGTTGGTCCCGCTGCTTTCTTATCTCCCATGTTCTTTTCGTTATTTGGTTCCAAGGGAGATGAATGCCACAGATTTTGAGTTCGAGCAGTTAAACTTGTTTGCATCGTGTGGGGCACTTTATTATCAGGTCCAGTAGTGAATGATTTCTTTGTATCAACTGGTGTTGGTAGTACGTAAGAGTGGAACTTCCGTGATAATGTTGGTTGCAAATGTCTCAATTTTTCAGCACGGCCCACAACATTTTCAGGAAAAAGTGGGGCTGATTGGCTGACTGACCGTGCCCTACCCTTAAATGAAAATGAATTCCTGCGGAGTCTATCCTGCAAATAGACAAAACAAAAGCATGAGAAGAATAGCTAGCTACAATAACAAATTAGAGGCTAGAACATCTTCATCAAGAGAAAATTTACAACGGCGTTCATGCAGGAATTGGAATTAAATAAGCATTCAGGTTCTAGAACCTTTTTTTTTGCCAAGAAATACAGTTGAGTCCTACAAATTTCAAAATAATCACTAACTTCTAAAGAGGTTATCAGTATGATACCACATCAGGCTACTTTCTTCTCTTCCAATGTATAAATAAATTAAATCAGAATCTTTTGTAATGGGAACTGATTGTGACTTAAGTGCATCACAAAGTGAAGAGTATGAAGTGCATTACAGGACTTTACATAATCATCTATGAAACAGAGCAACTGACAAAAGAACAAATGTTTACCTTCAAAGCTTCTACACTGACCATCTTGGGAAATGTGAGGTCCACCTGATCTGACTGCAGTGCCAATAATCACTTGTCAATTAAAATATGTATGTTTAAATGTTTGAAACAAAAATAGAGAAAATGACCCAAAAGTCCAAAACAATAGCAACATGAAACAATCTTTCTAATCTACGTCAATAGTTCAGGTCCAAACCACTGTGAAGCATATGTTACATGTATATCGGCAGTGAAGCACGATTTTTAGAGCTATTTAACTCTTTCCCTTCTTCTGCCATAGCTTCTTAAGTTTGCTTATTTTCTGCTCAAAAGCTTTTGTGATTTGGTGCATGAAGCATAGATATGTGGATGACTTATGAATGTCTTGAACTCAGAAGTACTTGGTTCTCCCAACTATAATATGTATATAATCTCAGACGTATATCAAGGAAACAACATGCTGTTTATACTTGAACTGTAGTAAGAGTGTAAGACCTCTGTTGAGCTTCTTGTTGTAGAAGCATCTGGCTCTCGGTCATTATGTCCATAGTCAAAGCTTAATTCTCCATCGTCATTCACAAAAGATGAATCATCATCATCATTCTCATCATCTTCATTGTCACCATCCCCTTCATCATCTAGCCCATTGAATTTGTAATCAATGTGTTGCTGTTCCGTTACCATTTTCACATGTGGTTCTACTGCTTCAACAGAATTAAGTGCCTTCTTGAAGAAGCTCAACTGTTTTAAACACAACTGAAGAATTGGAACACTTTGTTAAAAATGAAGAACAGAAAAGAACAGATTGAAAGGAGACACAAACCTGAGCAGCATGATGGCGAGCTGCCTGTGTGAGAAGACTACGAGATTGTCCTTGCCTCAGAGATTTCAACCGAAAAACAAACAATGTTGCCTCCTCATCATATTGATCACGAGCAAGTTGTACTTGCTGCACAGAAAATGTCTCTCCTTTTGCACCTCTTGATCTCCCTTTTTCTTTCTGTCTTTTTAGCATGTGGTCATATAAATCTCTGCAGATCAAGCACCATATGAGATGTCATTCATCTAACTATGGACATACAAAGGCAAATGTAGGTATATTGTCTTTAGTACCTTTTTTCATCGCATTGGTTCTTCATCTCCTGCAACAACATGAAAGGACAGGCATCAGTGATGTTTACATAGAGAAAATGATTCGTACACGGAAGCAATAACGGCCATGTAAAAGGTCTTCTGGAGTAAATTGTACCATTCAAGAAACATATTCACATTCTATAACAGAAACATCAGTGGCCAAAACTAATAGCTGATTGACACCCAACCCAGGCAAAAAGTTGTGAGCTTGAAACACTTACAAGAGGAATAATTAAAATGAGGAGAAAAATTTAATGAACACCTAGGGTAGAAGCGAATTCACACACGAAAAATGTCAGCAGAACACATCAGATGATGGAGTTCAAGCAAACACACCTCAACTGTTTGAAGTTCATTGAGGAGAGATTCTGATGGAACTGCGATAGTCTGGAATATGTGAGAGCGCTGCAATATACAAAAAAATAATTTCATATTGTTACGAGAACAAACTCAAAGATAACTAATCTTTGTATAACAATCAAAAATAAATAAATAAACTCACATAGCTATCAACAAGTTTGTGGAGTTCATATTGCAATTTCCCTAGCTTTAGCAGAACTTTACCTGCAACATATTAGGTTGAGGGGGAATGCAGAAGAAACTTATTACTACCCAAACTTCAAGTTAAACATGTTAGATCCAGAAATTAGCCTGAACCGAGCCTACTAGAAGAATTTAGAAATAAAATCATAATTTGAATCACTTTACCACTATCTTCATCGTCATTTAATGCAGTCTTCTGAAGAAGACAAGCACCCATTTCGCGCAAAGACTCCGAAAACTCTACAACGAAGAATGTGTGAGTTTTTATACTCGAACGCAAAAGAAAGATTCTCAAATAAAGAGGAAAACTCTAGCAATACAGCAAGGCAGTTATGTGTCAGCCTAACTTAACAACACTGTTTTACTCCATATTTGATGTGCATCGTAAAGTACGCAAATCTTCTCAGGTCTAACGACTTCTTATACACAGCTCAAGAGTATAAGCCATTGGAACAAAGTTTAAAACAGATATTACATCAAATAAACAATACCGTAAGCGCTATTCGCTGTTGCTGCAGCTGCCGAAAGTAAGCTATCATAGCAGTCCCGCATATCTTGCATGTCCTGCAACAACAATCAGACTTCATTGTATCACTACCTAAACTCAAAACAACGAAATTATAGTAACAACACAGATCAATTTTTGCATTTTACAATTAACAACTAAATTTTCAGCAAGTAAAAATTCGAACAAGGTCAATCAATCTCCAGATGCAGACCAAAGCTCCCAGCGCACCAAAATCAACCGCCTTCCGCCATTGTCAAACCTCCACGACTCTTAAATCTCTACCGCTCCGCACAGTAAAAAAACCGAACGAAATTCACAGTACATTAAACTCGATCGCTCTCCGTAGCTTTCTATTTCGATTTTCGTTTTTTTCCATCAAGTAAATTCTAACCAAAACCAAAACAAGTAGCGGAGGACGAGTCGTGTGTTGTTTTACCTGAGAAGCGCGAGCGAGCTCGTCTAATTGAGCCAACGGCTGGAGATCGATCCGGTGGTCCTTTGCTTCGTGCTTGTGAAGTGCGAGACCTCGCAGCTTTCTCAGAGATGTCTTCATTGCTCTCGCTTCGTCTCTGATTCGAACCAAGACTAAATCTAGAGCGCTTTCTCTCTCTCTCTCTCTCTGGATTCAATTGTATAATCTACAGAGACTATTTAAGAAGAAGAAGATTAATATGAATTGGTTTTTTAGAAATGGGAAAAACACTTTCTCCGTTCGCTCATTCTATGCCTATGTAATTGCTGGAAAATATTAATAATAACACATTTTTTTAAGCAAGCGTTATTGGCTTGAGTCTTGATTAATGAAATGATATAATACAAAGAGAGACATAAAACTTATATTCCATAAGAAAAGAAACATCCAAAATATTATCAGGTAATCGACTATGTATCCTAAATTACATTACTTAACAAAGAGTGCAACATTGGCTATTCTATTTGCTTTACATTTGAGGCGACACAATAACTGAAAGATAACGTGATACTGATGACACATGAATTTACTTTGAACAAATTTCCAACTATACTGCCGAACGAAACTTTCATCGGCTCTACAGATCATCCTACCACTAGGAGGGTGCACCCACTAGACGAACCAAGACTACCTAGGGCAGACAAAGCACCAAAGGTGCACAACCCAGGACAGAGTCCGCTTCTGCCTATCCTAAATGGGTAAAGGCTTATTTTTGACTAAGCATCTAAAATCATAAAATAAACATAACTAAACTTAAAATTAATAAAACAAAAATAGAAGAGACCTAGGTTTTGAGCCTAGACCCAACTTCGGAGCCTAATATGCAACATTGGGGCAGGCCTGCCCACGTCAGTCTACAACGCTTGTTCCCTTCCCCACACGCCACCACCTCTTGTGCCGCCTTCCTCCCTCGTCGGACCACCAACCACTACCTTAATATAGAGCCACACACACTGATTCTCCATAATGTATCATCAACCATCCGCCCCTTGTAAACCAGCACCCACCGACACACATTGAAACAATAGTTCATCAAATTCCATGTTTTGTCGGAGTTATGCCTCCCGTCCGCATCGCATAACCTAGGAAGAACTGAAATACCGGCAATGGATCCAGTCCCCGCCTCTAACCACAAACCTTCCTCCATCTCTCCGTATTACCTCTACTGCAAACCGACGAAAATGAAACTTGTACGCCGATGCACATTGGGCTCCGATCTCCTCTATCACCCATCACCGAGTCGAGGGACTTTGCCCATCCGGCTGCACCCCACAGCGAACGCAGATGAGGCCAGAAGCCATAGCCGACGAGGCCTGAGGCTGCTAGATGAGGATGCTCAATGAGACGGGTATGTTGTATCGCGCGGCGCTCTCACTTTTTGTCTGCTAGGGGTCATTCGTATTTACATAGTTTACTGTTGTGTTTTGAACTTTTTGGAAACTTCACTTCTTAGTTTAGTGGTAGATTTTCCAGAATTATTATTATTATTACTAGCCTTCCTAAGCGCGTGTGAATTATTAGTGGTTTTTGCGTTTATTTAAAGGAGTGTGGCACGTACGTATATCAACGAGAATTGACAGTTCTCATTAGCAGTTTACACATGTCATTTGCATTGTTATAGCCTATTTATTTTCATACACTCAGTTTACACAATCTATTTACATTTCGAAATAAGTTTACAAAAAGTAATAGATAGCTAGCACTACTACATAAACGTAAATAGGAAGAGATATATAGTCCTACTTATTGATCTTATTCTCTCATAGCCCTAGTTCCGTCACTTTGTCAAAAGAACCTTATTCGTACAGTACCTACACATAAGTGACAAAAAAATATTAACACAATTATATACGGTCATGATACTTTCTTTGATATCAACTACATATGTATTTTCGCCATTTGTATAGTATCTATCAATTCTAGATATCATTTGAATATGGAGGAAGTAAAACCTCTTTGAACACAACGTTCTTAGTGAATACCCCATCTTCACCAGTAATAGACCTTATTTTAATGAGAATCTTTGTAGTCGTCTCAAATACTCCTCTAGACAATGCCACATATAATTGGCCATGACTGAAAATATGATCGGGAAGATAAACACCTATATGCAGGATTATTTGACCTTGAGACATGTTTATTGTCAAATAAAAGCTCAATTTGATCGGAAATTTCTTTCTTGTGAATGAAAATTGTAGTTCTGCATTATCTAAAGTTTTCAAAGGAATTCGAGGTAGAAAAACTCTAGTCCCAGCACAATGTCCTGTTAAAATCTGAGCATCGATTAAGTTCTGGTAAAAACTACGATATAATAATCTAGTCCCATTACACAATCCCAATTTTGGATTAATATTTCTCAGTAGCATGACTCGGGCACCAACTTTCAAAGTCAACTTGAGTGGGGGGAGTCCTCCTACAGATATTGAGTTTAAGAACTTTAGTTGGTACAAATTTTTTGTGTCATCATAATCGAAAGAATACAACGTAATTTGATCACCTAGAAACATATCAATTATTTTATCATTGAGCATGTCCACATCATCATTTATAGGAGTAATAAGTACTCGCTCAACCATGTATCTTGCATCATTTACGTGATTGCCCAAATTTGGAAATTCATCGATAATTTTTCGAATGGAACTGTCATTTTCTCATGGAACAACCATTGAATCAGGCAATTTAATCATTTCATCATTATAGACATTTTTAGCTCCATCACCAACACGCAGCAAAAATTCAGCAAAATGGTGGTCATTTATGGATCTCATATTTTCCCTCAATCTCAATATTTTCATTTGTGCTCAAAATGCCGATCTCATGATCAAATCTTGAATGAGCTCAGACTTTGTTCCATTAGGAATCACAAGAAGAACTTGACGAAAATCTCCCCTGAAAATCATTATCTTTCCACCAAAGGGTAATTCACACGCCAAATCTCTAAAAGTTCGATCAAGTAGTTCAAAGTTATATTGATGTGTCATAGGAGTCTCATCCTAAATAATTAAAATCGCACTTTGTATCAATTGCGCAAGAGGTGATTGTTTACTTATGCAGCAGTCGACAGATGTATCTACATTTGATGGGAGATTAAATCTAGAATGAGCCGTCCTCCCACTAGGTAATATGTTTGCCGTTATTCCAAATGACGTTGTGGCAAGGACTACATGATTTGTGCTTCTTAAGCTTGCTAGCAATGCACGATATAAAAATGTCTTCTTGGTTTCACCTGGACCGTTAACAAAAAATAATACACTTTCTTGTCTCTCCACTACGATTATTATAGTGTTGAAGGCACTTTTTTTATCATTGTTAAGAAGCCTGATTGCATCAACATCTTCTTGAGGAACTTCTAGGAGGAGGTCATCCTCAATACATTTAGGAATGCCTGGATTTTTATTAGCGTCACTAATTAAATCGGGGAGATCAAAATATTTAATGCTCTTATCAAATTGTTCAAGTATTGAGTTTAAATCCTGTAATAACCGGTTTCTTTGTCTAACCTCACTGCATGAAGGATAATCTTCAACCATGAAAGGATAAAATTCGTCCCACAACATTCTAACACCAGTTGGTTCACTGAAAATTAAAATAGTGACAAATAATCTCCTTAATGTTGATGACATCCTAATTGTAGAGGCTTCCAACAAACAATTTCGGATGTTATTGTCATTCTCTAGAAATTCATGCATCTCGACTGCTTGCTTAAATGCTAGTTGTAAAACACCATCAACAGTAAGCACATCACGAAATGATGTTAGTCCTTTGATGTGATTTAGAAAGACACGAAGATAAAACTTTTCATTGTCTAACGGTGACACACTGTATATACGCCTGATCACCTTGTACTTAGTTCTTCTTTTTGCCCAAAACTTCCCGTGACTATCCCACCTATAGTGTTCAGGAATTTTTCGATACAAATACTCCTTTGCATCCTCGTCTACTCAGTTAAGGGCAAAAAATTTAGTTAGCATTGTTTTCTATGCTTGCTCATTTGCTAAAATATCCTCTAAAACTTCATCTTCTCTGAATGTAATTTGCTGCGTGTTTGGAAGATGTATCTGTAATCGTTCTACAGTTGGATATATACGATTCATCCTAAATTTAAAGATTCTCTATAAGGCCTCTGGTGCACAAACTCACCTCGCATCCACATACTACTTGATTTCATCAAAGTTGGGGTTCGATTGCAGCTGAAGTGCTACTCTGTCTGGACCTTTGTAGACATACTTATATAAGTACTTTTCACTTTTTATGCTCCCACATATTTCAACATTGATGTGACAGTTGTAACATAGTAATAACCATGGATTGTAACGAACTACCCAACTATTATCCATCATCACGTCTCCTCATCTTCCGGTATGTACGGGCAAATGACTTTCTCGTCTTCGATATACAGGATAAGCAGCATTCCCTTGCATCGTGAAATTTGAAAACGATTTGGGATATCCTTTATTGCAACTCCCATTTTTCATACACGCAAGCCTCAGATTTAATATTCCACACGGTCCATCAATCATATGCGTGCACACTGCCTCGTATAGTTAAGGTTCATCATCCTTATTTGGGATTTCAGCTTGAACAATGCTGTCATACTCATCTGGGTTATTAAACTTATCACCTTCAGCCAACTTAACCAACATGTGAACGTGTGGTAGACCCCTTTTTTAAATTCAATTACAAAAGCATGAGCAACAACTTTTTTTAGTACACCCTTGTCCACAATGTCTTCTTAAAAATGCTCAAGTTTGCATGGAAAACCCTAGTGACTGTATCTGGACTATCTTGAGGCGTTTGTCCAGGGAGTAGTTAAGTTTTAATTTCTTCCCAGTTTGGATTACATGTCATGGTAATAAAAAGATTGAACCTACCAAATTTTTGAACTAAAACCATTGCATCCTGATATCGTTGGTGCATGTCACGTGGGGTTCCAATAAATGATGATGGAAGAATGGTTCTACGTCCAACATTTTTTTTGAGAATGCATCAATTTTAGATTAATATACGGATACATAGAACAATCTTACATATACATAAGAGTTTACTTTATAAAATATAGCAAGTACTTGCATTGTGCTCCCCTGCATGAAGAGAGTCTTGTAGTCCTTGATGAAATTTTTCTTGTTCAAGTCTTAGATATCTAAGTCGCTATGATTCAATCTTTACATATTTATCCACTACATATTGTTGTAAAATTTGTCCACCTCGATTTAACAGATTTTCGTGATCTTGACGTGCATACAAAAGTTTGTCTTTTAAGAACATGTTTTACAGTGACATAGGAAAACTAAAATAATGAAAAGAAAAAAAAATCAACCTATAGCATATAGGCATAGAAGTCGCAACATGACATATCATGCCCTCTATTATCTCGAGTCTCAATATCCCATTCATACGATGCATACGGTAATAATAATGGATATTGCATAGGGTCATAATATCTGACGGAATCTTTTATATTTCAAAGTTGCCCATAAACCGTTTGAACAATAAAATCTCTTCCGTCTGGATTTATATTGTCTTTCTCTCCAACTATAATAGCAGCAACTTGTGATGCATATGACATATTATACTGATGACAATCGGATGGTTGCTCTCTTATGATGAGTTTACAGTTGGGTAAATTTTGACGTTGTCCAAGACTTCGAAGAACTTCTACAAATAGATTGTATTGATGCAAGATTTGTTAATTTTTTTTCAACCATTGCCCTATCCAAAACTTCACTTTCAGACAATTTATTTTGAAGTTCATGCTTAGTGTCATATATGTAAGCTTGCAAATATTGCGGTCTTCTCCCATTAACTGGTAATAAACTACCAATTTTATGATAAATTAAACCTTGAGCATGAAATATATAATGAGACCAAACATTAATTGACTCAACAACATGTACACCTGTCGAAATGAACGCAAAGACATTGTTGTAAGCTCTGATACTTTGTCTAAACTTTCTTCCTTCGTTTGTTTGGTCAGAAAATAGCTGAACCATCTCAGGAAGTGATTGTATTAAAGGAAGAACAATATTTCCTTTACAACAGCACAAATTAAAGGTCTCTTGATGAAACAACAATACTTGGCAATACAAACATGTTCTAACAAGGGGGTAATTGGCAGTAAGGGATGCACATATCCTCATTGAAATCTCTAGCCGAATTATGATTTATTCCCTTATGATACGTCGATGTTGTTGAACACTGTGCGTACACGCCACTGGAGTAAACACATTCTCTATATCGGGGTCTTCCTCATTTACATTCATCATTACATCATTGATGGTCATCTCCTCTCCAATATTAAGACCCACGTTGGAGTTGCAAATTTGCCATGATTTAGCATAGGAAGATCATGCACACCTGATGTGTAAAACAATATTTTTGTGTCATCATAAGTTAGTAGTTATCTGGATATAAACCTTAAAACAATATAATAGGTTTAATACCATGTACATACTCACCACGTAGAGGAGAATTTTGAACAACATCTTTGCTTATCTGTGACCTATTCAAGCGTGCAAGTTGTCTCACGTGAGTTAGTTGACGTCTTGAATACTGTCGACCATCACTATCAACATGTAACGATCCTGAAAAGTGCAAGTTTTCAGAGTGATCTTACAACACCAATAAAGTGAAAGAAATCAGATTAGTTGAGGTTGTATTAACTGGAATTAAATCTCTATCATCCTCATAAAATGAGGTTTAGACATCTTCTTCAAATATTAGGAGCAACATACATGGAGCAGGTTGACTTGTACCACTTGGTCATAATTCTTCGCATTGTTGGACATTTTTGCATTCTAACACTGTTGTGGATATAAGTTTAGAAATATTTACATGAAATCGATCATTTTAAGAAATGAAGAAACATTTTCAATAATGATTACCTTGATCAACCTAGGATTGATAATCATGATCAATTGTAACTACTTGTCTCTTTCCTCGAGCTTGTTCACGGCGCTTTGTCAAATATTCTTGACGCTGAGAATAAATCATTGACTGCCGCCATTGCCGATGTCGAGCACGTGCACGTTCCAATTGATCCATGCGTGTTTGTGTTCCTACCAAAACAACAGGAATGACAAAGGGAGTCTGAAGTTTGATGCAATCTTCAACTGCGTGCAATCTTTCATAATTATATGCATCGTGTGTATACAATTTAATTGAGTGCATTAATTAGTGTACTACATACTAATTGAATGCAAACCTAATGAATTGGTAAACACGAAATGAAAGTTTGACAAACACAAATAGCACATCAGTAACACATGCATTCATTTGAAAATACATTAGGTGACTAACATTAATTAAAATAGCTTGAAAACTACTGTAAGTATCTTAGGGGACACCTTGAAATCTCAAAATGAACTTTGAAGTTCTTTAAACTTGTAGAGTACACAACGTCAACACATATGCTATTTTCCCTGAGATTTTGAAGAGGCAATTTAGATATGGGTTATATTCCAGCAGGTAAACTATATTCCAGAATCCAAACCATACAATAGCATATGTATCAGACCAATTTACATTGATATGAGTAAGAGTAAAAGAAGCTATCACTAAAATAAACACAAACAATGAAACCATCACTAAGCAATGAAACCAATGAAAAGTTTGACATATTTGCTTGTTCAATTATGGTTAGTACTTGTTGCTGATGTGTTGTAATTGTCACAATCTCAGGGAACAGATGCATCTCATCTAAGCGAAGCAATCGACCTGGCAACCAAATTTGCAAACATGAAATTGAGATGAAGATGCACACTTCATCTTTGGAATCCAAGTAGCGCTTAAACTACCTACCAAAATGATTGATGTATTCTGTACCACGGAGAAGGGCTTTATCTCCTTCATATGTCTCACTTTGTACTGTTGGCAAGAAGGAAAAAAAGGACCATTAACAATCAAAAAGGAGGAGGCACAGAGCATGGCTGGGCATAAATAAGTGTTGTAGTAGAGAATGAATCAGGAAGAAAACAGAGAAGAGGGAAACCATAGGAGAAAAAGTACCTGAAGTTGAGTAATCTTGAATAAAAACAAACGTGAATCTCCTCTTGGCTGTTCTACTCCTCTCCGCCTCTGCAGACCTTAAATCTGTTGCATAATTGAATAAGATGTCATACCCAACTCTTTCATCTTCACTTTTTTCCTCTTTCTTTTACATCACCGAAAGAGATATGATTTTACTATTTCTTTTAGAACTGTGAGAAACTGAATGTAAAGTGCAACAATTTTTTTGTTTGTAGAACGTATAAACTGAAAGGAGAAAAGAAAGTGGATTTAGTTTTACCTTCTTACCATTTTGTTTTTTTTTATAATTAGAAGAAGCTAACAATGAAAAGGGTATATAATGGGATTTTTAAAATCTAACCTTAACGGGATTTGGCATAATTAATAGAGATTTCTTTTATCCTTTTGTTTTTATACCATAATATCCTTCACCAATTAAATTTTTCCTAAATTTAAAGGTCAAAACCGAAAGATTTAGACAAATTTGAGAAACAAAGGGCTTCTTTTAAGAATAGTATAGATTATCCAAACAAGAAGAAAAAAAGTCTGGTTCGATTTTTGTTTACAAGACTGGAGAAAAGTAACCAAAAAGTGTAATGGAAATGATAATGGAATGGTGAAAGAAACCGGAAAGAGAGATATGAGACCCTCTTTGTTTGGGTCAATAATGCGCATTCTTTAAGGCCCAAGTCTCTTTTTCTTATATTTCCTGGAAATTTGACAATTGGCCTCCAAGTCTTCCCCAAGATGGGTATGGGCATTTGCCATTTTCCAAAAGGAATTAAATTCCTTTGTCAAAGAAAGAAACTAAGAAAACGACCAAGTAGCTAGGTTTTAATACTGAAATTATGGGACTCAAGGTTAGCTGAAATGTGTGGTTTTGGTATCTCTTCATTTGGTCACTAGACACACGCACATAAATCCAGTAAATCACTCAAAGATTGAGCTCGTAAAGAAGTGGATTACCTAAAACGCAATTGAATATTAACTTAATTGTCCAAAATCTGCAAGGCTTTCAAAATTGCGTGATTGCGATTGTTAAGAATTGGCCCATGGTGCACCAGCACATAGTGCAACTACTACACTAACAATACCAAAGAGAAAGGTCCTTCCCTTTTTGGCCGGTTGTGGGTGAGGAGGGATTCGAACCCCGACACCGTGGTTCGTGGCTACGTGCTCTAATCCTCTGAGCTACAGGGTGGGGCCCCACCCGTCTCCACTGGAGCTGTTCCCGGGAGTACCCTAAAAAAAAGGAACCTTTCCTCTCCCCAGCCGTTTCCGGTTAAGATGTGAAACCGCCTCTCAATACCAATTCCAATAGTCCAATACCCATTAAATAGTGAACCTATCTGTTAGGTCAAAGCATAGCTATAGCGATATAGTGCAGTTCAATCATTCAACAACTCTCTACTGGAAAACTACAACTGGCAAACTCACTCCAAACACCAAATGTAATCAATCAATGTCATTAAGATTTTCCATTAATTTCAAAATGTTTTCTTCTCACTTCGGATCCCTTTGTTGCTGCTTATTTCAATAGCTTCTCCAGATAGATTTCAAATCAGCCTAATCATGTAAAAGTCACCAAACAAAATTTAAACATTTGTAAAACAAACCCTGATGCTGCACCATAAACCCTTTTGGAATCAATTGTGGTATTTAAGTAGATGACTCTGAAAATGGCTTCCAAAACACAGTAGGGTAATGTTGGCAGCCAAACAAAATTTAAACATTTGTAAAACAAACCCTGATGCTGCACCATAAACCCTTTTGGAATCAATTGTGGTATTTAAGTAGATAACTCTGAAAATGGCTTCCAAAACACAGTAGGGTAATGTTGGCAGCCACAAGTATAAACGACAAAACAGAGTCAAAAAAAAAAAATTCCTCGCTCTAGTCAATGTCCTCCAATTATTTGACCGAGCAGTTCCTCCTCACACAGGATGATCTCCCGGTTATTTGACAAGCAGTTCTCCCCATACAGGTTGAGAAGAGAAATAATGTACAATCTCTGTATCTCCTAAATGAAAACATTAAATAATTTACGTAATTAAGAACCTTGATCTTAAAAACCATACAACTCACAATTGATAAATGATGACACAAAACCTAAAATTTGCAGTGCAGATGTATTGTGATATAACTAACCTCAATCTCGAAGAGGTTTCTGCATTTAAGGAGTAAAACTAAGCATTTGCAGCCAATGGTACAGATCTGTAGCATGCTCTCTTTGCTGCACGAATGATGTCTTCTACCTGTAAAGCCAGTTAACCGAGAACTTTAAGTGGCAGACCCGGGAAAATTAATAACAGAACTGGAGGGAGGAGGAGGAGGAGGGGGGTGGGGTGTGGGGGTGTAAACAATTGCAAGATATCGAACCATAAAAATAAAAAAATAACTCACCTGAGGAACAGCCAATCTCTCCAAATTGGCAGCATAAGGCATGGGAACATCGGCTCCTGAAATCCTTTCAACAGGTGCATCAAGATAACCGAAGCTCTCCTCCACAACAGATGCACTGTTTACAGTATGAAATATAATAAGTATATGTAATGTCTGAAAACCATTCAACAGAAAACATATTTCTGACTAGAAGTAAAGCTACAAACCAGATTTCAGCACCAACACCATGCTGAGGAAATCCTTCTTCGACTGTTACGAGTCTGTTGGTTTTCCTAACTGAAGCGTTGATGGTTGCCCTGTCCAGAGGACGAATTGACCGCAAGTTTATGACCTATAACACAACCAAAACTCAGCACCGTCTCTATTGCAGAGGTCCTAAGAGGATAATGTTGCTCTACTTGTTGCCAATATAAATTTACCTCAGCATTGATTCCTTCTTTAGCTAGAATCTCAGCAGCCTGAAGAAGAATAAATAGAATATTTGTAAGCAGGATAAAAACTCCATAAGGGGAATGGAGGGAGCCCGACTATAGAAAAGTGGCTGCGAGAAGCCACACAGACTGATGCAAAGATACAATGAAGGGAGATGAAAGACAAAGTCTAACATAAACGATAAAGTAAGGGCACAAAAATGAACAAATGTGCAGCATATAGTCAAATTACTAATGCAACGTTGAACAATCCTACAAGAAAATACCAAAAAGTTCATAGATGCCCATAAAAAATTTCACACTCGATTCCAATAACCTGGAAATCAGATATCATTCAAGACAGAAACTAGGCCATCATTGCAAAACGTTTCCAACTGTTCCTCTAATTTATTAACCAACACTCATGCATTTGTCTTCTTAAGCCAGCTCTAACTTGATAGCCATATGTTTTACTACATAAACAAATTCAGGCAATCATAGAAAGTATAGTAAACAAACCTGTAGAGCGTAGCCGACCATCTTTGAAAAAGCTGTTATGGTGATATCCTTTCCTTCTCTCTCGATCTGTGTTGAAGCATATTATGATTATAATGCACTCATCATTAATAAAGGACACAACACAATGATTAATGGCTGAACACACTATCATCTTTTAGATACAGGTCTTAGCTAGTAGTCACCTTAGCTTTTCCTATTGGAAGGCAAAAACTGGAATCCAAAACTTCAGCAGCAACAGGAAATGATTCACCATAACTGAAACACAAATTTGCATCAAAATTCAATTGTGCGACATGATCACAATTAGCATGAACATATAGGAATGACACTTAATAACATAAAAATTGCACAGGTCCTTGCAGTGCATTACTTACAGCAACTCATTTTCAAGAAAAACAACAGGATCAGGGTCTCTAATGGCAGCTTTAAGTAGTCCACGAGCATCTTCAGATGAATACGGGGCCAAAACTTTCAGCCCAGGGACAGCAGCAAACCATGCAGCATAACACTAAGTAAAAAGCATATCATCAATTGTCAGTACTCATTCCCCAATCACGTTAAAACACACCTCAAATTTTATTATAGCATAGACCTTGATTCAACTAAATGGGGCATATGTCCCGTAAGTGAAAGGACAATGGGTAGAGGAGAATTACCTGAGAGTGCTGAGCACCAACACCAGCAGCTGCACCATTTGGACCTCTAAAGACAATAGGCACATTAATTTGACCAGCGGACATATAATTTGATTTGGCCGCAGAATTGATTATATGGTCAATCGCCTGTAAAAGAGCTAGAAGTGAGGTTTTGATAATCAAATAGATGATACGTCAAGCTAGATAAATTGGACCTCATGATCTACATGCTGAAAATATTAAGACAGAAGATCATGTAGCTAGAGCTTATAAGATATGGACAGTTGTAGTTTGGTGGAATCACCTCAGAGAACATAATAAACATCCATAACAATAACTCACTCTCACTCTCCTTCATTTGTCAGTTATAAATTGACACTCCGGTAGTTTAAGGTGAGACCTATATAGCTATTTCAAACTGGAGTTTGAACACTTTGGGAGTCCAGAACATGTTCAGGTCATGACTCGATATGATAGTTTTTATGTGAAATATGAAAGTCAAGAAATGAATGTTGTTACAGTGCCAGACAATCGAGGACAGCAGCAATTCATCAATATAAATGTCGTGAACATAATCAGTCAGATAATCGAGCGTCCACGTTATAGCTTAAGATCACATTACTTTCAGCCCATCCAAATAACCAGTGTCAAAGATTTAAGACATGAATAATATACTATCAAGTGCATCAAGAAATCCAAAATTGAAAGCCTCAAACCTGCATGGAGAAGTTAAAGGTCATGAACTCCACAACCGGTTTCAAACCATAGTAAGCAGCACCAACTCCAATTCCAGTAAATCCGGCCTGCAAATCATTTTCCAAATAAACAACTCCAATCAGTCACCAATGTGAGCTTACCATTTTACTCTAACAGAAGTACACAAGACAGAACTGAAAAACATGTCAAGTAACAATAATCACCTCTGTGATTGGGGTATCGAGCACTCTGTCAGGCCCATACTTGTCCAAAAGACCTTTGGTTATCTATTTACATTGGAAACAAACATAAACAGCACGGTAAGTTTTTTAATACAATAAGTCAATAAGAACAGAAAAGTCCGAATGCACTCTCGGATGAGTAATTCTCACCTTGTAGGCACCTTGATACTCCCCAACCTGCAAACAAAACAAGCAAAAAAAAAAATCAAACATTGCGAAAATAAATTCCATTGCTCTCATATCGACACATACACACAGACTATATCCATATCTCCTCACCTCTTCACCCATCAAAAACACTTTCGGATCGGCGGACATTTCCTCGTCAAGCGCAGAGTTGAGAGCATCTCTCACCATCATCTGCTGCACAAATCATAACGCCATACACTGATTAGTCCAACAAAATTCACAACCCCACACATGTTCTACAAGCAAACAAAAAAAACCACTACCTCTTTAGCAGAAGACGAGAAGCTTCTCAATGCCGAAACGGGGGGTCGGATCCTCTGCAGCTGTATAACCAAAACGAATCACATCAAAACAGTACAAGTAATACAACTCTCTCTCAAGTCGTAAAAAATACAAAAACACGAGAGTGATTTGGTGAGAGTTACCGAAGCAGATGAGCTCGCAGCTCCGACTTTCTGCCTTGTAATCCCCAGCATCTTTTGTGTGTACTACGAGATCACACAGACGACTGAAACAAACACAAACACACGATTTCTACGGAGGCTGAAAAAACAGTGTTGATGATATACTATATAATTTCGAGTATAGAAATAGAGAAATCGGAGGGGTGGGGATTTGGGAGGAGGAGGAACCTTGAACGCGGTTTTGGGGATCGGATCGGGTCCGCTACGACGAGATGTGTATAAAATATGGGCGTTGGAGTTGAGCAGCATCCACCACTTTCAATTGCGTCGTTTTAATGTTTTATTTTTTCCTGTAATTTGTGGCCCATTGGACTTTTTTGGGGTTATTTGGAACTCCACCAAGTACTGCGCGGGTTTAGACGACGAGTTTATGTTTATTCTTGGTCGGCTAAATGGGGATTTTAATCATCCAAACTAAGGGATTAGGCCTCTGTGCTGTATAAGCTGTGGCACTATATAATAGATAGACATGGCAATGCCGTAATTATGTAGAGCTCGATCGAGAGGAAACTAAAAGAGATAGAATATGACACTTGGAAGCGTGGACAGCCGCGCAAGGCAAAATCCGAAGACGATTAATGAACATACTATCATTACTATATACATAGCACAGTTTACCGGTTTTAAACAATTAGCGAACAACCAACTTACCCAAGAGCTTCCAATACTACTCAACTACCAATAAGGCACTGTTTGGTGATTCACAAAAACAAAGCAACGCAAATGAATCGAGTTAATGGCTGATGTTGTAGCCAACCACGTTGGATGGAGCAGGAATCAAGTATCTTTGTTGCTTTAGGGGTCCAGCCTGCTTGTACTGCCCCAAACAGTCTTTACCTACCTACCTCCTATCGTTCTTTGTTTGGTGGTTGTTATGGACAAAAAGTCACAAAACCCACACAAGTCCATTTTGGACTTCAATGGTAAACTCTTGGCTTAAGAACAACTTAGTAGTCTTGTGATTACAAAAATATGGGTAGGTAGGCAGGCTAGGCTAGGCTACTATGGCTGACTTGTCGTAAACATCCACATAGACACAAGCTCAGGATCCTTGGATATTCTCAAATGTATCAACTGTCATGAATTTAAAATACAATTATGCACGAAAATATGTTGGATTAGTCATCATCGAGACGGTTTGGCCGAGTGGTCTAAGGCGCCAGATTTAGGCTCTGGTCCGAAAGGGCGTGGGTTCAAATCCCACAGCCGTCAATTTTCAGTATTTTTTTTGTTCTATTCCCCATGTATGGGCCCTTTGGGTCAACTTAGATAATTTCTAGTCAAGGAGGTTTGCTCATTGTGGGCCAAGTTCAAGATTTAAAACTGTAAAGGAGGAGACACCTTATTTTGGTGTAAGGCCCTAAGCTTAGGAACTACTCAACCAAAGTTGTACAATTATAGACCCCCAAAACGGAAAGAACAAGTTGTACAAAGATGATCCGGCTATCTGTGGTTTGTTTATCAAACTTCCATTATTTTGTTTGTCATAAGCTCCAACAATTGAAAATTGAAAATCGAGTTTCTGGTGATTCGAACACCGATGGCAGTGATTAATTAGGTGGCCAAACGATTCATTTTCTAATAACGTGCAAGACTTGTCGCCTGCAATCGGGCATGCTTCACTAGTTGGAGGAGGTTGACTGATTCCGGGCCAACCCGTGAGCACTAGGCCCAATATTAACAACCAGGATGGGCCAGGCCAATGTTACAGGTAGCCCATTTTGACCCAGAGAGCGCAGAAGAGTCGGAGCAAAAAAGACTGCTGCTGCTAGTGTTGCGAGGGAAGGAAGAGAGAGAGAGAGATGGTGGGTGCGTTTTGGGGGACTCGAGTGATGCAGATAGTGAAGAAGCACGACTCCGGCGGTCTCGTTTGGAAAAGAATAAAGCTCACCACCACCCGCAAGGCCAACGCCAAAAAACGCCTCCTCCGCGTTTGGCAGGTAATTAAACACCTTCTTAAATCTCCGATTAGGGTTTTTCACTGTTATTTAGTCCCTTAGAAAATTTGATACCGAGTTTTTGTTTAATTGAAGGAAATGATTCCCTTAATAGTGTGATAATATGATTGCTCTAAGACTTGGCAGTGCCTAATTGCCTGTGAAGTTAAGCTGTCTGTTTCGAATGTCGAATCTTTCTAGTTATCTTGCGTTCGGGTTCTTAAGTTCTTTTTGTGCACTTTCGGGTTTAGATGTTGATCAACTTAACTGTTGGGGATTATATGTTGTGTTCTAGAATTGGAAAGATGTCTGTTAACATGATATTGGAGCTTATTGAAATGTCAGTTTCCTTGCAGAATGAGGCTGTACTCGAGGCATGTGTGGAACCACCTCCGTCAAAATCATCTGGCGCTGATGCTAGTGAAATCATTAAAAAGACTACAGAATAGGTAGAAATGAGTAAGAGTGTTGGGCAAACCTGAATGCGTTAGTTTTAACTTACTGTCCTTGCCATGCCTATATGTATGTGTATGTTATAAGCTTTAGCTGAATGTCACGCTTTTTGATCTTTCTCTATATAGATGAAGCTATTGGATCATGTAGAACCTAGATAACTCTGATGAGTTCTGATAGCAATAAGATTATTTGTGTTGCCTAGGCTTATTTTGAGCTTGAGGCTTGTGGATGTTTCTGGTTGCAATGTTGTTTTGTGTCACTCAGCACTTCGACAAGGCTGAATGCTACATCTAAATCTAAAGCAACCCAAGATTGTGTATTGGGTAGTAGGCTTTAATCTAAAGTTTGTTGCTATTTTTGTGTACACAAATCATTGTGCAATATACATCTCTGCATTCAAAAAGGATTTTATTGTAATGTTCATGCCCATGGTTTCTCCCATGTGGTCTGGGTTTGAATCCCTCAAGCTACTTGCTAGAGTTTCCTAAGTCTAAGAAGCCGTTTGGCATTTAGGGGGAATTCAAGCCCAAGTCTAAGAAGCCGGTTGGAGGGTTTGAGTGTCGAAAAAGCTATCAGTGTTCGAATTAGGTGTATTCTGATCCAAAGTTACAAACAAGCAGATTGTGTATCATTTGCTAATGAAATATCTCTTCTGGGTTTGAAGGGGTGGCTTTTATTTAATTGGCTTTTTAAAGGGATTCGTCGCAGTCACAAATCTTCATACAGAGGATAATACTGGATTTTTTCATAGGGGGATGAATTGATGATGATGATGTGTGTGTGTGGTCTATTTAATTTATGAAAAAACTGCTTCTTTGGACAGTAACAAAATTGTGGACATGAAAACAAACCACCAGAGTAGAGAAAGGGTTGAATACTTCCTTGCTAGCAAGTCTCTTCTATAGGTACATTACTGATTTTGACATTTGAGAATTTTATAATTTTCTCTCATTTTTTCTCCCTCTATGTCTTTGCTGTAATCAGTCATACAATATATGAATTGAGATACTTGTAGCCTTTCACTTCTAGTCCTGCTCTTTTACACGCTACCTTTTTTATGCTATTACATTGGATTTGGAGTTCATCTTGTATCATATGCATGTACGTCTTGTTTTGTTTTTCCTATTCAATTCATTTTATAAAAGTATTAAAAACTTTAACATGATATCTGTGAGATGTTGAAATCTCTCTCTCTCTCTCTCTACCCCTAAAAGGAAGAAACATAACTGTACATTAGGCACTTGATCGAAAAGTACCTCTAGTTCAGGGCAACCAAAACAAACAAAGAAGCCATCAGTCATCACATGCAAGTTGCGAATTCTTCTCTTTTATCTCTATCAAGTGTCAATGCCTTGGCACCACAGAAATGTAATCGTGTCCCTCTTTTATTTCCAGCAGGGCAAACAATTTCATATCTTGTGCACATAGGTGTTGTGTTGGCTTTTAAATCTGTTGGGAAGGAAGGAAATAGTTGCGTGTAGGAGACATCTCCCACCTTCAATTAAAAAAAAAAAAAAACTCCCAACCCACCAACTATCATTTCAGATTCTCAAAGCTTTGGATTCCTTCATTTTCCCACTCCTTCCTCTTTAATCTATATTTGTATTGTTTATGCTCTTGAAGAGAGACCATCTCAAAACCTTTCGGAAAATTGTTGTAGGAGAGAATAACTTAATAGCTATGAAATAAATTCTGTACACCCAATTTTTGCCAAATTTAACCAAAAAACAGCTTCAGAAGTAATGTTAATAGGGGTCCTAGTTTCTTTATCTCAAGTTTAGGTTTAGAATTAGTTTAACTTCCTTGAGAGAAACCTCCGTTGGCAATGAGAGATCCACCCAACATTCAAATTTAAAGCCCCTCTGATGTGAGAGGTTTAAAATTGCGATTAGACTGCTGTTTAGAACTAGTTTCTTGGACATGTCTTTGTTGCGCAGATACTAAGCAACTCTTTTTATTAAGTTAATTATATATATAAGTGCTGCTGAGTTGAGTTGGTTTCTTGGAACTGGTCAATTAGAGCTTACACATTCCCTGTCTGCATGGGTAATGTCTTTGCTAAATGCCACAACTGCCCTTCCCCATTGACAAGGACAACTCCTACGTGTTTTTAGGGTTTCCTCCTTCTTCTCTTCCAATGTGATTGACCTAATCAGTTTCTGCTGTGTGGTCTACCATGACGGGCTGCCCACGTGATTGACAATTTGAGAACCCAAGTCAGCAATCCACAAGTCTAATCCATTTCGTAGTTTAATTTTATTTTCTCTTGATGGGAAATATGAAATGAAATATTTATATAAAGAGGGGAACATGGTGACGTGAAGAACTCCGAAAGCTCTTGGATGATTCTAAACCACTGTCACAAGAAACTTCGGTCGGCAAATATTTTCCATATCTTATTTGATAATATAATCCCAGCTTCTCTCCCCTTTCCCTGTTTTTGGCATGTCAAATTAATTAGCTAGCTCAATTATGCATTAAACCAAAGCTGACAATCACAGGTTTTGTCTAATATTAATATTAATGCCGTCCTTTTTCCACCTGAAGTCCACTTGGCTCCCTCTCATGGGTTCTGGCCTATCTTCAAACCTATCTATGCCGATGATATCATCCTCCATGTCTCCATTTGTAAAAGACAACAACCGGCCTCTTCTAATTCTCCATCTTACGATGTATATAAGGAGTAAGATATTGGGTATCGAGGATATATCAACGATTCAAAATTTAGATATATTGACGGAAATATCGATAAAATATCGATTCAATAAAAATTCTGACGGAAAAGACGGAAATTAATAAAAATACATGAAAATTTATAATAAAACTTTTGGAGGTTGTTATATGATCAATTATCTATCTCACGTGAAAAGAAAATATTGATAAAACATCAAGATATATGAATTTGTTATATTACTATATAAATTAGTACGTGTTAAGTGCTAATAATTATTAAAATATAATTTAATACTTCTATTTTTATTTTTTGATGGCTAAAATTGCTACGTCATCACACATGTTGTACTATATATTACACATCACAAAATCAAATATACAAATACTTCAAAATGACGTAGCAGGCCTATGAGGTTCAAAAAGTTTTTAAAAGTTTCAAAAATTTCGAAATTTTTTAGAAAATATTGGGAATATCGCCGATATATAGGAAATATTGATAAAAATCGGAAAATTTTGAGAGATTTAAGGATATAATGAAGAATTTTCCAGGTGATTCAAAAAAACTTAAATATCAATAAAATATTGTCAAAAATATCAATTTTACATTCCTGGAATTGTATGTAACTATGTGCTTCACTTAGTTTTAAGAATTTGCATGTTGTGATAAATTTGTAAGTAGTTACTAAACAACACGACTCACCTTTCAAAAAAAAAAACAGCACGACTCATGTTACTAGATACATGATACATGTCTCAACATGTATTTGTTTTATTATTGGAGCACCTTAATCATAAGGCATGTACTTTTTGTGTTTATGTGTTTTGATAAGAATAATGGTAATAGGGGAGTCAACTAAAGCAGCCTCGTGGTTCTTGCATGTAGGACACGATTTCAAGAAATGGAGCGAGAACAATGATTTGTATAAGTATAGAAGCAACTGAGAAAAGTATTTTACATTATGAGTATCAAGTGTTTAAAAGCGCATCTGTTTATATCAAATTCATTTGAAGTCAATGTTGCAGAGGGACATTAGGATAATCTCTCCTTCCTCTAACCTGGGTTAGTTTTGAGTTCACTCCAGCACACCCAGATCAGAAATAATAGATGCAGATCATTAGCATAAATCATTAAAGAAACATAAATCATTAGCATCTTTGACACATATATGTTGTAGATTTCTTTTAAATTCTTTTTCTTCTGGATTAAGAGGTACCGTTTACGTAAACTCTCAGGAATGTTGAAGAAAAAAAATTGATAATGCTTTTGGGAATTTAAGGTTCTGTATCGAACTTTCAAAACTTGGGTCCTTTGCCTCTGTTTTATTTTCAATAATCGCAGCTGTCCCTGTTAAACAATCCACTGTTTTCTTTTTCTTTTTCATTTCTATAATTTATAGTCACCAACTAGTCATAAAGATTCAAAATTTAGTTAACCCTGTTGCTCCTGCAACCATCATACCTATCCTCATCTCTACTATGTTTCTTGTAATGACACCGAAACTAGGAGAGAGGAATGTTGCAGCCAACATTGTGTGTGGAAAATTATGTCAGATTCAGAATGTCTGTTTCTCCGAATAAGATTCTGTTCTCGATTTTCCAATGATACAGATTTTGGAGATGGAGTAGTCTGGTCACTTTTAAAACAATGCTGAGGAATTGGGTTCTTTTTGAGTGATGATTTTGGCTTTTTCACAAAGGGGATTAGGGGAAATCCGCACGAAGGTGATGATTGATTTTTCAAGATTAAATTCGTTTCCTGTACAGATTAGGGATCCTTCTTATGCAAAAATGCAAATAATATGGGAGAAATTTGGAGTACATAAAAACCATCTTCTGCTAACTTCCATTGCTCAATTTGCTGGTCATGATCGATAACACGGACTAAATGTTAATTTTTAACGCCGATTTTTTCTTTCTTGGAACCACATACAAAGAGGCTCTAAAACTTGACTGGATTGAGTGACTTTTTCTAGATGGTTATTCTGATAAATAATGCAACAAGAAACTAGCTCGCAATTTTACAAAGTTTCAGAAAGAGACTTTACTGTTTTCTTCTAAAAAAAAGGAAGACTATTGCAGCTACTGCTCTCTTCATGTTCCTCTGTCTCACTAGTAACAGCCTCTGTGACTCCACTCGAGCCTGAAGAGGAACAGCATGGCGCCAGGCTCAAGTTGGCCCTATCTTTGGTCATGAAATCGCAGAAAACAGGGCGAGATGTCCTTGGTTTCTTCGCCACTCGGTCAACATTGCAGAGCTGCTGCACTTGTTGTACTTGTTCTTCCTCGTTTCTACCGCCACTGCTGCCTCTTTTCTTCAAAAATATGCGGCAGAGAACCCAATTGTTCATTGGCACCACAACAGCGCTCTGCAACAGAACAATAACATTAAGCAACAGTTTCCAAATTTTACTTCTTTTATAGAATTAGAAAATCCGAGACCAAACTTTTGCAAAGGTTCTGTGGTGAACACAGTTCCCTTTGAACTCGTACAAAACCTACCCATCCCGTTTGTGCAAAGCACGTGCCCCCCACCCCCAAATTATACATGCAATTGCAGGCTGTTCACCTTGAACAGGGGCATACCAGCCGTACTGTTTTGAGTGAAACAAGAGAGAGACTCACTTGAGGAGTGTTGGAGTTGGTTTTGTCTTGAGCCAAAACGAGACGGTACTCGTGCATAACCCAATCGGTCCTAGTCCCATGTGGAGGTTTGCCTCCGTAAAAAACCAGAGTCTTCTTCATCCCCACAACTTGGTTACCTCTGGAAGCCACAATTTGCCTATCCAAACCAGTCGCCTTCCAATAACCAGAGCTCGTTGCTCTATTTGATCTGTTCCCATTTGGGTACTTGGCCTCTCTTGTGCTAAAGAAGTACCTCTGTTTCTTTAAATCACCTAAATCACCCCCACAAAAACCCATTTCGGTTTAGAAACAGCTACTAATTCTCATGACATTGTAGTACAAAATGAAAACCCACATCAGAAAATGAGACAAAAAACCAACCTGGTAAATCCCAAGGATCAGACTTGCAGACTTCAACGTCAGGGATGATGGAAGCAGGCAAAGGGCACGAGTATACCTTGCGCTTCAAGTACTGTAGAACAAGCTCTTCGTCCGTAGGATGGAACCGAAAGCCAGGAGGCAATCTCAGCTCTCCATTCCTCACAAAACTCATCTTCTCCATGTCAAATTTTTTTTGAAGTTCAAGATGGAAACTTGGCCAATTAATATGCTCTCTTTCCCCCTCCCTTTAGTTCAGCTTAGGCCCTCAAAGTAGTTCAGTTCAACTTGAACTCAAATTCTCAAGTGCCAAATCTTCTTTATAGTTCCATGAAAATGAACAAGAACAAGAGGGGACAAAGAAGAGAAGAGAAAAAAGTTTGCGGGTTGAGACTTGTTGAGAGGAAGGAGAAGGTGGGAGATCAATGGTGGGTATCATAGTGAGAAAGTGTGGCCTCTTTTATAGTTGGGTTAGACAATACCCTTGTTGGCGTAAACGAGACTCAATCTCTCTCTCTCTCTCTCTCTCTCTCTCTTCCATTGACGCTATTTTAACACAACGTAGAGATCTCTGCGCACGAGAAGGTAAAACCTTTGTGTGTGGAAATAACCGAACCCGTTAAACTCAAACACCGGTCCCTCTTTATCTTTTACTTTAACCTTCCGATTTTGGCCTTGGACGCTTCGAAACATACGGGACACGGGGAAGAAGTGGGAGTTACCACTTACCAGCCGAGCGGGAAGGGTGTTGTGGTCATTTAACCTAAGGGCCCTATAGGGTAGTTAGCAAAGGCCGGTACTCCTTTACGGGCCCTTCGTAAGGATGAAGTAAGCCTGTGTAACACTGACAGCTGTAGGTCCATCCTCCGGGGACGGAGCCTTAAAAGCAGTGCGGATAAATTTACGGTTGTGGCCCTGGGAAACAATGCTGTTGGCTGCTCGGAGCTCACCAATGTGAGAGTACGGACTCCGGAAAATTGAAAAGTATTTGAAGGTGTTTTTGTTTTTTGTTTTTTTGGTTTCTTTGAAATGAAGCTCTCTATTTTGGTTTGTTTCCGTACGACCAAAACAAGAAGGAAGCAACTCACAAAGCTCTTTTCTCATTGGGTATCCAAATTTCAGTTGTTACGATGTATTGGACGTACATGTAGTGGAGGATATTTTGATACAAATTAGGTGATTTGACAAGTTTAAGAGTCAAGATTCCTTGTTAGCACTCTTCTAACAAAGAAATGATTCCTTGTTACTTCTAAACCTATGCAAACTGATGTCCACTTCTTAATTTTACTAGATAACGATAATAACGAAATAAGGTCTATTTCATAATGAAATATGAGGAATTTCGAACAATAATTTGTCTTATAATATTATATTTATGAACTCCGATGGATATAATTAAAGTTCCTAACTAGTTACTAATATTTATAAAAAAATTGTCTTTACCTTCAAAGGTGTCCTCCTTATCAAAGACAAAACGTAATTGTAGTTAAAAAGTTACCAAACACAAAATGTAAGTGTGTTAACGAGCTCCCCCGTCATCGTGCGGTGACTATCAATAGTCGACTCCCCTGCACAAGCTATCAAGTCCACCACAACCTCGATTGCTGGCCTAATCTGGACATGCATTTTTGTAGACTTCACTAAGATCCTGCTAATTTAAAGCAATTAAAACTCATGTATGGTTAGGCTATAAGAGAGGGTGAGGGGGAATTGCTAGGGTAGAATTCTTAAATACTTGTCAATTTTTTAACGTGGGGCTACAAACTAAGGTGAATGATGTGTAATGTACTTGTTTCTACCGAATTACGCGCGGGAGCGTAACGGGGCAGAAGCAACACGAATACACTTCCACGGATACTCCTTCCTTCCTTCCTTCGGTGCGTCCGAACGATGGGGCTGTTCGGGTGAACGGGCGCTCGCTCTCCTCCTTCGTGCGTGCGGGCTTCTTCCTTCGGGCGGCAGATTCTTCTGTCGGACGTTTCCTATCTTCTGTCGGGTGGTCGGATATGCGGGTTCGCGAGCCGCTGTTAGAAGAATACAACAACGAAACAGACGGTCAGGGGTTGAGACGGGGTGGCCCGTCTTCAACGCTCCGATGCCTAAGTCAGATGATGTATTGGATATAACAGTCAAGCGAACGGGCAAGTAGAGTGATATGAATCGAGTGAGTCAGCTGGCTCTCGATGGGATGATCTTACCTGTAGTTAATGCCTTACCTATATAGGTGGTTGAGTTTGTGCTTGGTGATGCTCTTCGATGTGGGACTGGTGTAGTTGCTGGTGTGTGATCCGTGTGTTTGAGCGTGCCCCCACGGGCGCGTGTGTGCTCGGATGTGGCCGGTCTGGTGAGTAAAGTTGGAGCCTCCTTGGTGGTCTTGCGTGTGGTGTGGTAGGTGTTGCTAATCTGCTTAAGTGGATAAGTGTGTTAATCGTACAACTAATGATACAATAATAACAAGTCCCCCAAGTCCCAAAGTCAAAGAGAACTTTCTTGACTGGGGAGTTGAAAAAGGGGTTCGTGCGATTAACCAGAATACTTATCCGATTGAGCAGTGGTGCGTGATCCTGTAACCCTAAGTCCCCCAACTCTCCGGTCAAGAAAGGGCTCGCATGACGGAGTGGGACCTGGGCGTCCGAGTATGTACCTGTTTGTTCAATCGTGTGCCTGTTCCTGTATTCTGGGCTCGGCGTCCAAACTGATCTTGCTAGTTTGGGCCCGCTCGCCCGTGGGGTGTTGCCTGTTTGTGCGTTCGTGTACCTACGGGCCCGGCCTCCAGAACAAAACTTGCTATTCTGGAGCCGTGCGCCCAGATGGGATCGGTCTTGCAAACATACACAAGTACAATAGATATGTAGGTATATAAGTATGTAAGTATGAATGTATGGTATGATGTATGAATGTATGGTATGATGTATGAATGTGTGGTATGATGTGTGTGTATGCAAATATTTTTCGTGACACCGGCGTTGGGATGGCGCGGTGCACCGCGTACATCAACGGGGATGCCGTTCCGTACGGTATAGCGTCAACGGAGGGATCAAGACCGCGACCTATAAGTAACGCGCTACGGAGGGGACGGACCGCATGCCCGTGCCGTTCTTCAGCTTAGCACCCTCAGAGAGGGGGCGAACCCCATGCCTCCGTTATGACAGCCGGCTTGCTTTCGCGACCGGGGAGGGCGTACCTTTGCCCGCGCTCATCAATCCCGGAACGCGCAAGGAGGGGTCGGACCGCACGCCCTTGACGCTCCGAGTCGGGGCCGAATGTTAACGTTGCGCTCACACGGAGGGGAAACACCCCACGCCCGTGCCGCCCATCGACTTAGCACGCCCAGAGAGAAGTTGGCCCCATGCCTCTGTCATGACAGCCGGCTTGCTCTTCGATCATGTAACGGTGCGCTCACGGAGGGGACGGACCACATGCCCGTGCCGCCCATCGGGCTCAGCGCGCGCTCAGAGAGGGGGCGGACCCCATGCCTCTGCCGCCTAATCCGACTTCCCACAGACGGCGCCAGATGTTTCTACCGAATTACGTGCGGGGGCGTAACGGGGCAGAAGCAACACGAATACACTTCCACGGATACTCATTCCTTCCTTCCTTCGGTGCGTCCGAACGATGGGGCTGTTCGGGTGAACGGGCGCTCGCTCTCCTCCTTCGTGCGTGCGGGCTTCTTCCTTCGGGCGGCGGATTCTTCTGTCGGGCGTTTCCTCTCTTCTGTCGGGTGGTCGGATATGCGGGTTCGCGAGCGGCTGTTAGAAGAATACAACAACGAAACAGACGGTCAGGGGTTGAGACGGGGTGGCCCGCCTTCAACGCTCCGATGCCTAAGTCAGATGATGTATTGGATATAACAGTCAAGCGAACGGGCGAGTAGAGTGATATGAATCGAGTGAGTCAACTGGCTCTCGATGGGATGATCTTACCTGTAGTTAATGCCTTACCTATATAGGTGGTTGAGTTTGATGCTTGGTGATGCTCTTCGATGTGAGACTGGTGTAGTTGCTGGTGTGTGATCCGTGCGTTTGAGCGTGCCCCCCACGGGCGCGTGTGTGCTCGGATGTGGCCGGTCTGGTGAGTAAAGTTGGAGCCTCCTTGGTGGTCTTGCGTGTGGTGTGGTAGGTGTTGCTAATATGCTTAAGTGGATAAGTGTGTTAATCGTACAACTAATGATACAATACTAACGGTACTAGTCTTAGTCATGTTAATGATGTTGGGTAAACAAAGCAAGTTATATCAAGATGCTTTATATAATGTTGCGAGTAAATTATAGACATACGTTTCTTATTGATTAGAAAAATTAGAGAAAAAAAATAAATCAAGATGTGTCTTGCTTTAGTTTGCTCATTTTTCAGAGCCATCTAAAAATTATAACTTTGTCCATCATCAATAAAGACTTTCACATTCTTAATTTTTTCCTTGTGGGATCACATTCTTTCATTTTGTTTCAAGTGACAAATTTTGGGTGACAATTTCTCGTTCACCCCTTAACCAATTTAAACAAATGAATACATAATCTTTATGTACTATTGTAGGAGAACACAAATCCATGTTTCCCTCACATCAAAATTAAGTACAACACACTCAATTATTTTATTTAAATCATCATATTAAAATGGTGGAAAACCACCATTTTTCCAACAAAATTTTCCATTGAAGACTTTTGATAAGTAATACTTTCCAATAATATTTTGGAAGATCAACTGTTGTATATCTAGCTACATATACGTAGATCATTTATATAAATTTTCATCCAATTTAAAAATCGTTAAGGTGTCGAAGAAGATGAAATAAAGAAACGTTCCAAATTTATCAAACTTAAATCATTCATATTTATAATTGATAAACCATGATTTTGAATTCCTTAACGATTTTCAATTTGGTTGAAAATTTACAAGAATTATTTACCCATATATAACTAAACATCTAACGATGGATATGTCAAAATATGATCGAAAATCAAGTCTTATAAACTATAGTATAAAAAATGCTCACCATAGAAGTCATCAATGAAAAAGTTCCGGTCATATTTATTGTACTTGCATCATATATTTTGCATAGGGAAGCGTGTGAACTGAGGTATTTCTTATGAAGCATGGAGAAAAAAAAGATGTTGCTTGCGTCGCGTTTCGTTTCACAAAACATGAATCAATTTTGGGAATATTGGGGACCCGACTGATGACATCTTTCAACTATTTCCGTTTAACCTGAGGAAACATATTTACCTCATCCATCTTTCACTGGCGTAAAAAATGGGAGAAAGGGAGCATTTTGGTTATTGGGGACGTTAATGGGACTTCTGGCTGTGGGTGAGGGGAATAAAGGGCAAGGGACCCTACTTGCCTCCAAAACGACGGGCACCCACGTCGGATTAAGGCTATGTGACAAAAGTGCCACCTTCAAGCCTTGCCCCGTTTCAAGATTTCTTCGATCTTCTTGTCTCACTATAATGAATCAGATGCAAAGTTCAGTTGGAACTACCTCTTGTTAAATTGTTAAATGACACTCTTGCTCTAATTCCACAAATTAATCCTCGAAATGATTATGATATTTGAGTTCGCCGTGGTTAAATTGTCCTACAACTTATCATGTGTTATGTATGAGTCATTCTAATATTGATCAGATTCCTTTTTACTTGAAGTTGAGCTAGATTGTTTGCCAAATTAGAAGGTGAACCAAATGCCATAGAATTATCTTGTTAATTTTGATATCTTGCCAATTTGTATCAAACAAGACAAAGAAGTAAAAGAGTGGATTACGCAGTTCATCCACGAATTTGTTCAAGGATTGGTTTTGAAAAACATTGTCTCTCATTAATGAATATATAGTTTAAACTCTGAGTATGCTGTAAATATGAATCTGACGGGTAACAGATTTTTTAACTCTATGTTGATGAATGAGTTAGAGCACTTAACATGGGGCAATAAAACCATAATTGCTGTAGTTACATCCGAGTCATCAAGAAGAATAGTATCGGAACACTATAATAACTGTGACAATCCGAACCAAAACTTACGTATTAATCAGCACAAAATTGAGTTATCACAAATTAATCTCATAATTGAGTTTGTTAACAACTATTTCACCAGGTAAGAATTTGTGTTGACTTCCTTCACGAGAATTGTAGAGTATTTAATTTCGAACTCGTGGAAGTTTTCGGGGAATTTTTCGGATAAACGAGCAATTATTTAACGAGTTTTGAAGTCGGTTGGTGAATATATATAAAAGTGTTATTTTTATTGTTGATTTAATCGTGACCGTCCGATCTTGATCAGATTGATTTATAGCCATCGATTTTGGGGCTGGTATGTGTACGGTATATATACGGTATAAATACAAGACAAAATTAGAAAGTTTCCATTTTGGGAAAATGCCCGTTGACCCGCGTTGACCATGGGTCAAGTCGACCCGTTTTGGCCACCGAACTTGTCGCCTGTGGTGTGCTCTATTCCGACAATATTTAGTCGTGCTTCCTTGATGAAAGATGTTGGTCTCGAGCTCCTCTTCATTTTGATAGGTGGATCACCCTCTTTGGTGGCCGGAGGAGGAAGAACCGACGTGTTGAAGATCGGCCAGCGGCGGTGGTTTTTGGCCGGTGATGGAGGCGGCACGGACGACGGCATGGGGGATGCAACCATAGGGATTTTGTAGCCCTTGGATGGTGAGTCTATCCCAAGTTGTCTTGGCGCTCGCCGTGGCCAGTGGTGGCCGATCGGAGGAAATGATTCCGGCGAGGTTTTCCAACTTCACGGTGAGTTTTGGACATTTTTCAGTTAAAATTAGGCTTAGCATTGAACTACAAAGTTGTTAGAAATATTTAGATCTTCAAATTGATGTGTAGGTCGAAGTTTTTTGGGCTGTTGGAATTCCAGCGGCCGCCGGCGGCGGCAGCCCCACGTGCCGCCGTGTGTGGCGGATCTCTGGCGAGGTAGAATTTTTGATGAAATTTTATATCGTTTCGCTCGTTTTCGCGTGCCGAACGCAATTGTGAGGTTTATATTCGGATTTGAGTTTGATAAATTTGGGCGAGTATTTAATCAAACAATTATCAGTTTAATTCACGACAATATTAAAGGACGCTTTGATTATCCATTTATTTGCGAGTCGTTTGATATTCGAGATTTTTTTGTGACTCTTTAAAGTGAGGGATTACAGGGAATTGAATTCAGTAGTTGGTTGAGTCAGTAATTAAACAGGAAAATACGTTATTCAAGTATTCAGGATTCTTGATGTTATTACTCACCAGATTACGATCTTTGCTATTTAGTATGAACTACGATGATCAGATATTAATTTTAATCGTGGTTTCAGGATCATGAGTTAGTGGGCGTATCAGATGAATAATTGTGCCGATCGACAAGGTTTTAGCTTTATGTTTATCCCGGCAAACCTACATGTGAGTGGACACTTTATTTTTACAGTTGATTAGTGAGTCTATTTGTTATTATATTCAGTTTAGTTTTCAGTTCCAGTTTAGTTTGTGCTTTCAGTATTCAGTATATATTTTTGGAGGCTTGTTTCAGTTAGTTGTGCATCGATGCATTGGTTACGCAGCTGATCCCCGAGTGGCTCCAGGGAAGTAGCATCACTTACCCCCTAGCATTCACGTCGTCTTTGTGTCTGGAATCACCTGAAGACTTTAGTGGCTCGAGGTTAGAGAACCCCAGCCATTGCCTCCACTTGAGCACGATAGTCGAGAAGGGTCAGGAGTTCCCAGTCGACATATCATTTATACTGTATTTTCAGTATTTTAGACTCGCTACTAGATTTAGAAATTCTATTTACAGAAAGGTATGTTGTAGATTATATATATATTTGATTATTATTGTCCACTCACTCTACCAGTTTTTATGATTTTATGTGTCTTTTTCCTGAGCTTTTCAGTTTTAATTGCTCAGATTGCAATGTGCATCATGAGGGTGTTGGATGTCGTCGAGGGCGTCGAGTCCACAAATCAATTCCTTCAGCAGTAGGTCTTTGCTCACTGTCAGTATGTCTCTTGTGTAATTGAACTCACCTTGGATACTAGTTCAGTAGTATTGTCTTAGTGAGACTCTTATGAATAAGTTATCACTCGTATAGTAATCGAGTTGAGTTTCTTTGTTTGTGAATCAATGTATTTATTGGAAGTATGCATTCCAATTTTGAAATATTGTATCAGGTTTGAATCCAGTTTTATGTTGAGAAATCCGGTTGGACATCGATGGTCCACGGTATTATTTGTGGGTTTATCTGTGGAGTGTCAATTTTTCTTGCAGGTTTTTGGTTGTCTCTTTCATAAGGAAAGTTATGTCAAAATTTTCACAGAAAATCGTAGATTATGATCAATCATTAACGTTTGATTCTATATTACTAATTAATTTAGGATCGGATTTTTTCAATAACTGAAGGTAGAGGTAACGTGGGCCGGTCGAGATTGTGGAGCCTCAAACGTTGACACATCAAGAAAATCTTGACTGCGTAGGAATAAGGGCAACCCCCTCAAAATTAAAATAAAATTGCATTTTCTTTCCAGCACTAAAGTATAAAAATACCAACAATAAAAGAGCACAAAGAGAAAAAAAATAGAAAGAATTTGAGTTGCGTTTCGTAAGCACCATTGCGGCTGTGGTTTATTTGTTTTTGCTTTTGTTTTTAAATTTTTGGATTTAGGGTTTTGTTTGAGAGTGGTGCTTTTGTGGATGGTTTTGGAGGGTCAAAGGAGGTTGCGTGAGGGTGTTGAAGAGGGTTTTAACTTTCAAGGAGTAAGAAAGAAACGTCTGGCAAACCCTTTTTCTGCTTCTTCTTGTTCCTCCTATGCTTACTTGCTTTAGCTAACCTATCTTCCATCTTTTATACTACTCTCTATCGATCTCTCTCTTCCTTTGGAGAAAAAGAAAAATACCCTTTTGTTTTTGAAGATTTGGGGTTCGTGGGGTTTTGGCTTGGCTTTTCTTCCTCGGTCTTTTTACTTTTGTGGGAATTTCTTCTCTTTAGGGATTGCTTCTGTTGCAAGCATCATGATACACATGCAACGTTGCCGTTTTGACTAATGCATTAGACATAAAGCTTACAAGTTCACATGGATGGAGAGGAAAGTTTGAGACTTCGGGTTTGGAGAATCCCATAAAAGGGGTTACTTTGAAGGTAAAACAACTCTAACAACATTAATTAGGGTTACTTCTATGGCAAATAGACACACTAGCTAGCAGCTTAATTTGATTCTAAGTTGTTACGCGCATTATTTGTGACTAAAGAATCGTCATATTATCTCCCAACTAATGAACATAGACTTATTTATATCATAGCTGTGTCATGAAAAAAAAAATTGTATAAAAAATGAAGAATTCTTATTGAATTTGACCACATTTGAGTGTTTGAATAAACGAATCCTTAAAAAATATTTTCTGTGCGATCATTTTGTCAATCATTTTAGTATTCTGTGTGATCTTTTCTTTATATGCCATCATTTCCCTTTTTATAATTGTAATTAGTGCTGTCTCAATTAATATGGCGACAGAGTAATTTTTATACGTATGAAGAGTTTGATTACCTACACAAACACAAAAGATTGAGGTTCGTGGAGTTTTATTGTTCAAATGATGAAGAAGATGATTATTTAAAACACAATTTGTCCCCGAAGAAACATAGGTTAGTGATATCATGTCATGCTAATTAAATTGCTTGTACTATAGGTAAGCCAGTGACATATATGTTTTATATATAATATCGTACCTAGATATATTATATGCTAAATAAACAAGTATAAATGGAACACGGACAAGTAAACCATTAAAGGGCATAGATCCTGGAAATTAATGAAATTCTAGAACAAAAGGGTTCAGACTTAGAGTGCTTTAGTATTTCCAGGAGTCGCCGGAGATCGATATATTGATTTCCAAGTTGATCCGCTATTGTTTAATAGTACCCAGAAGCTTACAGAGGCCATTTGATTACTTCCTACACATGTCCTCTTACATATACGAGTTATTGAGATTGATCATTCTCCTTAGTTTTAAAGATATATATATATATATATTGTATATATAAACTAGTTAGTTCTCAACCAGCCTAAAACAATCGATCTAAGATCTATTAGTACTGTCGGCCTCGAATTTGAATAACTTTAACACGTACGTATAAAGCTGTTTTTCTTCAATTATAGGCAAGCAATGGAACCACGAGGGTTAGAGCATGGCCAACGTGACCAAAACCACAATCAAACCAAAACCAAAACATGCACCTTCCATTTCTATATTCTTCGTTTAAAAAGTAGCAGTCATCTCGTACATGGCTATAGCTTAATGCCTTAATCAGGAGGCTAGGGTAAGTAACTAAGTATTAAATTTGAAAGGTTACGTACAAACATTAAACCTAGCCGGTAAGATAACTGAAAAGATACATATATGAAGTCAATTACTACAAAGTAACTAGTACAGTAGAAGTTTTGCGAGTGTTGTATGTAACTATGTATGTACATAACATCTAAAAGTTACTAAAAGTCTTCACATAAAAATAATAGAAAATAATAGAAAATGACAGCGAATGACAGTTATAATATCAATAATACAAATAATTCAACCATTATAAGATTTAGACAACTCAGGACACGAGACCCAAACTCAATATGTAGTTTCAGAAATCCAGCTCTTTAAGCACCTCAAAAAGATTTTTTTTACCCCTGTATATAAAGGAACATATCCCTCGATTAGCCGCCATTTCTTTCATTTCTTTTGCGACTCTCTTACTACCAATTTGCATTCTTCGATCGAAAAATCTTCCTCTCCGATTATAGTATCAAAAAGCAGAATCGATCGAAGTATCAGGCTCGATTTTGGACGCTGATTTGATCACAATATCAGGCTTGCTTCGTTCAAGGGTTCACAATCGATTTGGGATGAAGATATCGAGGGATCAAGCTTGATTTGGAACGTAGATTTGATCGAGGTATCACGATCGATTTGGGACACAGATTAGATCGTGGTATCAGGCACGATTTGGAATGGAGTATCAGGCTCTCTTCGAAAACACATATTGGAACGAAGTACCAGGCTATCTTCGTGACACAAATTCAATAGAGGTATCAGTCTCTATTCGCGACATAGATTTGATCAAGATTTCAGTATCGAAAAGAAGAAGGTTTGATCTGCTACTGTGTTTTCTACTATTTTATCTACATAGAAATCGTTTATTCTAAATTAGGGTTTGTGCCAGAATTGTACTAAGCATTTTGACTTTGTTTTTCTATTATTTTGAGATGATACTATGTTTAATTGAGATATGGCTTCGTTGTTGGTAAAATGTTTAGATATATGCAGATGATACTATGTTTCAATTGTTATTGTGTTTGTTTTTACACTAAAAAGAGATGGTCAAAAATGGTCAAAAATGTTGATACTTGAAATGGTGTGTCAGTGATTGCTACTGAACTTTGTGTTTCAATGGCTTCATTTTTAGTAACAATATGTTATTTGTTTAGCTAGTGAACTAATAATCATATTTGCATCTTGATTTCTGTAGAAATGAAGAATGAAGTAGTAAAGTCGACTAGAAAGGGAAAGGGAGGGCTAGCAGATATGAAAAGGAGGGGCATAAAGAGGAAGGAAGTCATAAAGTCAACTAAAAAGAGGAATGGAGGTGTGGCAGATATGAAAATGAAGGCTGTAAAAACAAAAAAAGAGTTCAAGACCCAGTTGCCCAAACAAGGTGCTCAACATCTGCAACACAAGATCTGATGACTAGTGTGATAAACGATTTTGGAGTGGACAATGCAGCAAAGGACTTACTCAAAAATAAGATTTACTCAACACCATTCAAGACCCTAATTAGAGCATTTTGGGAACAGAAGCTGAATGATACTACGAAAAAAATCAGCTAAAGAATTGTATAAGCTTCTTACGACTTTTGATGAGAAGCAAAAGAGGTTCATCATCGGAGAGGAAATGGGTTTGATAAAACCCAAAGACGTAGCAGATATGTTCGGCATCCGAAACTTGGGTAAAATTATTTTTTTTTGAGTTTATTTTTGAATTGATGATGATTATTAACTGCTACTGAATCCTTGTGTATTATCATCAAGAGTAAAGGTCCTGATGGACAAGAATGATTGGAACAAGCCAACAGAAGGTCGGTTTATCAACCTATATTTAGAAAAACGTCCAAAACAGAAACCCATTCATGATGCATTGGACAATGTGATTGCGACACGTGCAGAAAATGAGCACTGGTTTGAGGATGCGACGAAGCTAATACTAACATATATTTTTTGCACTCTCTTCTTTGCAAGCTCAGGATCCACGTTGAATTGGTCCTTTGTAAAGCTAATCGAAAATCTTTACCACATGGGAACTTACAACTGGGCAGAGGCTATCCTCAGATATTTAATAACTTACTTGAATGGCATGAGTAAATGCAAAAGTCCAAATGGATGTGTTCTTGTAATAGTGATAAGTACTGAAATTTATTCCAAAAAATAAGATGCATTTGCTGCTGCTAATATGACAAAAATATTGAACTAATATGTTCTTTTTACTCTCTTTGTAGTACTGGCTTTGTGAGAACAATAACCTGATAGAGGAGAAAACAATTCTTTATGGTCCTGGAGATGAACCGATCGACACTACATTTATCAAGTGGGATTTGGAAAAACTGTGAAAAAAGCTGAAGACGATGAACATAGATGACAATCAGGTAAAAAAAAATACGATGAAAAAACGAACTAACATGTTGTGTTAATGTTACAAATCCTAATAATAAATATGGTCCAGTGTTACTGATCACATTCAAACAAACATTCATCTTGCAAAAAAGGCAATCAGCAAATATTGCAACCCTTGCTACTAAAGAAAATGATGATGATTTTGCTACTACAACAGTAAAAAAATGGAAATCCATGACAAATGGAGTAAAACCAAAAAATAAAGCAAAGAAAGTTGATGAAAATCAAAAGAAGACACGCCAGCGAAAAGAAGCAGCGTGTGACAGAAAATGAGAGGAAAAAGATGACGACAGAGAAATGAATGTGACATTAGAAGAAGGGGTAAGTGCATTTTACTTCTACATTATTAATTGCTGCTACTATATAATAGCTGTAAAACTTCTATAACGTAAATTATATATGCATAATGTGAAGAAGGGTGATGAGCAGAATCTGTCATCAAGTCCTCCCGTAGAGCCAGCTTGTGGAGACGGAGATAGTGAAAGGTCTGATGGTGCAAAAACAATATCAGAAATTTACCCAAACCCACATGTGAATGCAGATCATGAAGCCAATACTGCCCAAATGAAAACATCTTCACCCAAAAATGGAGTTGCTGACAACGGAAAAGTTGACGATGATGATGATGCATTGGAATCAATAAATCATGCTACCAAAGAAGGTGCACAGTACAAGGTAGGTGGTGATGATACTGAAATGCATCTGCACAAAGATTGTGAGGAGGAACAAAATTGTGAAGATGCGGAGGAAAAAGTGGAAGACGATAAAATTGTTGATCCGATGAATGAAGAAACTGTAGCTAAAAAATGAAAATGACGATGATGACAAACACATCATCAGAGATGCTGCTAAAGACTCTGGTGCTGAAGACGGACTTACAACTCAACTGCAAACTGAAGAGCATGCACACAAAGAATCTGCAAAAGTTGTTACTGATTCTGAAGAAGAGAAAGCAGATAACAGAGAGTATAATGACTTGGATCCCTTCAATGACAATGATTACTCCGGTGCTGAATGGGAGCAACTTCTGCTAAATGAAGTCAACTTTGATTCTCCGGTGCAGTATACTCAATATGAAGAAGAGTTGACAACAATAGAGCAGTTGAAGGATCAAGCAATGCTGAAGTAAGACATGGCTTCGTCGACAAACGAGTTATGAAGAAGGAAGAACGAATACTTAGAGAGGCTATGGAAGAAAAAGAAGCATTACAAGCAAAAATTTGTGCTACTACCAAAAATGATGTTACAAAAAGATGAGGCCTTAAAGAGATGAAGACAAAGTGCAACCTGTTGCGGCATCAGAAAGAGGATATGGCAGGAAAAATAATAGAACTAATAATAGAACTGCAGCAGGATGATGAAGACCTGACCAAGATGAATAATGCTATTGAAAATAAGAGGATTAGAACAAGAGGAGACAGAAAGGAGAAGGAGATGAAAGAAAATGATGTTCAAGCTTGTGAGAAGAAGAAGCAGGATGACAAAAAAGTGAAGGAGAAGAAAGAGGACAATAAGGGCAGAACACTAAATTGGAAGCAACACAAAGTTTTCAAGAAGATGGATGAGCAACACCAGCAAGCGATTGTGAAGTATTGGAAACTGAAAGAGCTTAAGTAAGTAAACTCTTTTTTTTATCAGTAATGTATGTTTGGAAAAACTAATTTATTTTCAACTATGGTAGTGAGCCTTTTGTACCAGGATGCTTTCGAAGCGATATCAAGAATTTGCTCAAGGATCAAGTAGTTTAGAACTTCACAATCAACGCATACATGAGAGTCATCCATAAGAGGAAAAAAATTCAGTGCTTCTACATGGATCCAAGCTTCACAATAAGTTTTTTTAAGTTTTTAGAAATATGCTATTGCGTTTTCAGTTTGTTAATGGTGGTACTCAACTATATTTCTTTACATTTATTATAGTTGCTATAACATCAAAAAAAACTCCGAGTCCAACTCAGAAGGAGTGAAAAGATTGCTAAGAGATAAAACAAGGACTAATCTTGAAGGAAAGAAATTGTTATTTTTTCCAAGTGTGAAAGAAAGATTGCTGCATTGTAGTATTTGTCTTTGGTTCCTTCAGTTCTAGGCCTTAAGGAGTTGTAGTGAGTCCACTCCTTACTCATTACGTCAAAAAGAAGTTGTAGTGAGTTCACTTTACACTTCTTCTTTTTGACGTAATGAGTAAGGAGTCGACTCACTACAACTCCTTAAAGCCTATAACTGAAGGAACCAAAGACAAATACTACAATGGAGCAAAACAAGTGGTATACCTTCTACTATAGTTCTTTTTCATTGAATTTTAAAATGATATTTTCAAAAATAAACATGGAAAAAATCTAATGAATGTTAATATTAAAGAAAGACTAAATTGATAGTACATGGCAACACAGTACGAGGAGGAGCAACTACCAAGCTTGCACAAATTGGACGAGACACATACATTCATCTTCAAATTTAAAAATGATCAGAACTACGCTCTTCAAAACCCCTTGTAAGTGAAAAATTACAAATGATTCTGCAAAAATTCCTTCTATTCATTGATGTAGTGCATATGCTTCGGAAAACTAATGGAGATATGCTGATACGATATGCTGATACTGAAAAACTAAGAATGCTGCTACATTTTTCTCATTGCAAGAATAATTGTGGGATTTTTGTTCTGTACATTATGGAAATATTGTCAAAGGGCGAGCAAATCCCAGAAAATGGTTGAAAACTGATGTGTACAAGTACCGTGCAAGAATGATCATGGATTTTATGGAAGACCAGGAAATTTATGTGAATAAATTCATGCGCTGATGACCAACGGAATGAGACTCAGAAACTAGTTGTATAATCTTAAGGAAGTGAAAGTAGTTACTAATATTTAGGGAACTGAAATGTATTAAATGATATAGACTGATGATTTTTATGGTTAAGTTTGTGCTTTTGTGGAATTCATGTTATCTGTATGTTTTGGACATGTTTTCAGTACTTGAGCAATGTTATAGAAAAAAGAAAAGAAAAAATTCCTTGATATGCACATTGAATGTGTTCAGTAGACTGCTACCGAATAAACCAATAACATGGGCCTAGAGCTTAGAAAATAAAATAGAAGCCCAACCTATAAAGTCCTGTGATATGCAAATTCAATTTGTTCAGTAGATTGCTACTGAAAAACTCAATGACATGGGCCCAGAGCCTAGAAAACAAATAGAATCCCACCCTATAAAAAGCCCAAATGATGCTACCCTGTCAATTGAAATAGAACAGCCCAAACACGCCATTCCTATTTCATTCTCAACTGCTTGATTGCTACTACCATTGCTCTCCACTCCACTTCGTCATACACCACGCTTCATCATTTGGAAAACAACACCAACTATGCTTTGTGCCTCTTCAATCTCGTTTCTCGTCATATTCTACAAAGAGCTATGGACTGCTACTACGTTTCTCACACTAGAAATGTATCTTTTTCAATTATGGTTTCAAGTCACATTTTTACTACGAATTCGTTTGTTGATTTTCGTACTCGGTTGGGTTTTGCCTTCTCAATTTTGTGATATTATTGTGATTGTGATCCATTTTGGACCGTTGATCGACCCGAACCGTAGATGGAATGATTATTGACTTGATTTGCGAGTTTCGTGATTTGTCGTGATTTCGACATAATCTACTAATATGGCGGCCTTGTTAGCGACTAAATTATCGGACGAGAATTTGATTTGGAAACCTTCGTGAAAGTTGTAGAGAATTTAATTTCGAGCTTGTGGGAACTTCCGGAGGATTATTCCGAGTTACGAGGATTAAGTTACGAATATATTCGACCGTTGATTATTTAATCGGATAAGCTTGTGATGGATTGAACCGTTGACTTTTTATCGGATTTGTCGAAGTGTTTAACTTCGGGTGGAACTTGATGAACTTGTCGAGATGAGTTTGTTGACGTGAGAATTGTTGGAAACGGATTTACGATGCGAAAGTTACGGGTGTTCGAAGTTTATCGAAAAATGTATTTTGGAAGTTTCCTAAAAGGGTAAGTATTTAAATGGGTTGCTGTTTTGGGAAAGTCAAAGCTGGCATTTAATTGGAGTTAACCGAGTCAACTCGGTGGAGGAGAAGAGGTGCGACGGGCAGCCACGGCTCGGCGGCGGTGGCATGCCGTCCGGCCACCCCAGGGTTCGGGGTTGGTCCCGTTCGGCTCGCCTCGGCTCCCCCGTGCTGATGCCAGCCACCGTTCACGGCGGGGACGCCGGTGGAAGGAGTTTTTCTGGTAGAAAGTTTGTGAATTTTGGGTCGATCTTTTTCCGGCCAAATTGAGCTACATGAAGCACTGGGTTTTGAAGCCCTCATCACCACGAATCTACTCATATAGGTATGGTGCTCCAATTCGTTTTGTACATGGAGAATTGTTGGATTGAAAGTTTGACGTGATTTCGGTTTTGCTTGAAATTAGACTAGTTAGAGTAAAAATTGATCTTTGGTGTAGTTATGGAAGTTGCTTGTTGGATGATTTTGAGTGGAATAGGCTTTGGTTCGCCGGAGAAATTCAAAGTTGGGTTGCGCTGCCGCCGCCGGCGGTGGTCAACGGCGGTTTCCAGTCAAAGTTGACTTTTTAGGGTTTTCGTCGAGTTGTATGTTGTTTCATTCGGAATCGCGCCCCGATCGCAGTGGTGAGGTTTGTTTTTCGATTTGAGCATCGGAAATTATATTGAGGTTTTATGGTGTGATTATCGGATTTTCGACAATTCGTCGTTATTGAATTATATGTTTCCGTGAACGGTTGTTTCTCGTGATTTGATTTTGGGATTCGAGTTATGATTTTGAGAAATAGATTTTATGATTATTCAGGGGTTCGTGATCGTTCGTTTGGCGATGGATTTTCCACCGAATCACGGGATTAACGCGAATTGGATTACGCTCATCTGTGAGTGGACAATTTCTTTTCACTGTTAATCGCGAGTCATTACATACGTTTTACGAGCATGAGAATGCATACAAGATTATGATTTATATGAGCATGTGTTATACGATTATGTTTATACCATTATATATTACGTATATGCATTTTTATATTGCTTATGCACTTGCATCGAACTATTTATGATTTGATTTACACAGAGTACAGTCTTAGTAGTTATGGTTGTATCGATACACTTGCATCTCGGCTGATCCCCGATGGATGCCTACCAGGAGGGGCAGTACCCCGACCTGACCGGCGAGGGGCAGTACCCCGGAACCGAGGCCTTTCTGGCTAGAATCACGTGTGGGTCTGGGATCCCGTGATTCGGACTATACTAGCACAGATGTGTCCATGAGCGACCCCGTGGAATTTTCCATGCATGCTCAGTACACTGGAGGAGTTTGAGTTCACCTCGTGTACTATATTATGTTTATTCATTTTGACTCGCATATGTTATTATAATATATATCACTTGGAGAAAGACATTTATTTTCGTCCACTCACTCTAACAGTTTTCATGTCTTTCCTCTGGGATTTTCAGTTTTCGTGCCCAGTTTGCAGTTCAGATTCTGGTGTCGCACGTCGTGGTCGGAGGCATAGTATTCGAGCGATGTTTCTTTTATGGTAGGTTCCTAGTTTGACCTACTATTTGTATATCTATATTAGAAGTCGCTCTGAGTATTCTTATATCACGTTTTTATACGGTTTTCCCCGAATTTTCGTAAAGTATAGTTTTATTGATTATTTTACATTACTGTTATGATATTGAGAAATCCAGATGGGATTGGTGCCCACGGTTTGATTTTTGTGGCATAGGATGAAGTGTTATTTTCCGGGTACAGGTAATGGCAAATTCGTGTTAGTAGCGTTACTCTGCCGAAATTTTGATGGTTTTTGTTGGTTCGTGTTTTCAGAAGGGGTTTGATTCCGGTTTAGGAAACTAAATCGAGGTTGGGTCCTTTCAAGTACAGCTCCCTTGAGCTGATCAAACAAATCATCAATCCGCGACAAAGGATACTTGTTCTTCACGGTGACCTGATTCAGCTTCCGGTAATCGATACACAGCCGCATGGAACCGTCCTTCTTCCTCACAAATAATTCAGGAGCACCCCATGGTGATACACTGGGTCGTATAAAACCTTTCTTCAGCAACTCTTAAAGTTGAATCTGTAACTCTTTCAACTCCGCTGGCGCCATACGATGAGGTGCCTGAGATATAGGTCCAGTGCCAGATAAAAGCTCAATGGTGAAATCGATTTCTCGAACTGGAGGGACGCCTGGTAACTCCTCCGGAAATACATCTGGAAACTTGGAAACAACCTCAATTTCACCAATGTCTGGTACAGTAGCCTTTGTATCCACAACATGAGCTAAGTATGCAACACAACCCTTCTTCATCATCGGCTCGGCCTTCATTGCTGAAATCACACATGGCAGGGAAGTATTCGTTCATCGCGAAACAATATCTCTGGAAAACCTTGACGTCGAAACACTACCTCCTTCTTGTGACAGTCGAACATAGCCCAATGTGTCTCCAAGAAGTCCATACCCAAAATCACATCAAAATCGACAATATCCAGCAATAACAAATCTGCGGCTAAACCATAACCTCCCATAAAGATCTCACAATCCCTATACACCCAACCAATACTCACAACGTCACTGGATGGATACAATACTCTCCACAACCCCGAAAGTGGAGATGCATGCATAGTAGCTAAAGATGACAATTTATATGATATGAATGAATGCGTAGCACCTGGATCTAGCAAAGTAAGTACTGGATAGCCAACAACATGCAACGTACCAATAACAACCTTTGGTGAAGCTCTGCCCTCGCGCAATGACATACTATGAACGCTGATGGTGACTCTGCTGTCCACCCTGTCCAGAAGACTGTACCGGTCGAGCGCCAGAAGTAGTTCCTCCTCCTGAACTCTGAGCTTCATGTCCACCAACACTAGTAGACTGGAAACATTCCCTCACAAAGTGACCCTCCTGGCCGTAATGATAACAAATGGTAGTGCCTCGCTGACAAAGACCATAGTGATGCCTATTGCAGAAATTGCACAATGGATACTCTCTTGTATAGCAAAAGTGCCACCAGTACGTCGAGGATAGCTGGATCCGCTAGTACTCCCACTGGACTGTGGTCTCTGTGGCCGATCTCTCCTCCGTCTCTGTCTGTGTCTAGCCGTACTAACTGATTGTCTATATGGTCCATTGCCAGATGACGATGCCGATCCGAAAGTGCCTAAACTCAGCCTCTTGGAAGGTCCCTGACTCGGTCCACCCTCCTTAAATCGTCGAGACTGGAATCACATCTGCATTTCCTTCTCTATGTCCTTGCCTCAGAGTGCAGCACTCACAAACTCATCAAAGTTGTTCCGAGGCATCGTAGTCAATGTTCCCTTGATGTTCAGGTTCAAGCCCAACTCAAATCTCCGACACTTGGCTTCCTTTGTGGCTACCATGTCACGAGAAAATCGAGATAAACGTGTAAATATGTCCCGGTACTCAAGTACTGACATGCTACCCTGTCTCAAGTTAATGAACCCCTCATACTTTCGCTACTGTGTAGTGTGGTCGAAATACCTCCGCATAAACAAATCTCTGAACAATGTCCATGGAGTATCAACCGGAACTCTAGCAGTGCTAACCCACCAAAAGTATGCATCAACCTCAAGTAAACCAACCGCTGCCACTGTCATCTGCTCAGGAGTGAAACGCAAACGCTCACAAACTCGTTCAACCTGAACCAACCAAGCCTCACATATCTCTGGATCAGCTGAACCCGAGAAAATAGTCGCTCCAGCAGTTCGAGCTTTGACCACAAGGTCAAAACGCTCCTCCAATCGCAATACTCGCATAAGCAAGTCATGCGTCTGGCGATCCTTATCAGGATCCATATCCCTATTGACACGAGAACCACGTCTAGGAGGCATCCTAATGAGAAGAGAAAAGCATTAGTCACAAGGCACAAGGAAAGTAATCATAGAACTTCAGACATTTGAAAACATACAACACCCGAAGCATTGATGAGTAACCGCTGGTCAGTCGGGTCATCACTACAGACATGCTGTACATTCTCAAATACCCTTAGCATCACAACTACAGAAGTCTATAGAACCTAAAACCTAATGCTCTGATACCAAGCTGAAAGAACCCAACCCCGATTTAGTTTTCTAAACCGTAATCGAATTCCTTCTGAAAACACGAACTTTCAAAAACCATAGAAATTTCGGCAAAGTTTCACAATATCGCGAAGTTACCATTAACCTGCACCCGAAAATACACTTCATCCTATGCCACACAAGTCAAACCGTGGGCACCAATCCCATCTGGATTTCTCAAAATCATATCATAATAAAAAAATAATAAGCAAAACTGTAGCTTTATAGAAATTCGGGATAATCATATGAAAATATAAACATCAGAGTATTCAGAACGACCTCTGATATATAAATACATAAATATACAGCAATAGGCTAAATAAGAAACCTACTGAGAAAGAAAACTAGGTCGAACACTAAACCTCCTACTGCGACGTGCGACACCAGAATCTGAACTGCAAACTGGGCATTGAAAACAAAGAGCCCAGGGAAAGACATATAAACTGTTAGAGGGAGTGGACGAAAATAAATGTCTTTCACTGAATAATATATGTAATAAAAATATATGCGAGTCAAAATGTATAAAATCATATGGTACACGAAGGAGACTCTAATTCCTCACGTGTACAGAGCATGCATGGAAAATACCGCGAGGTCACTCGTGGACACATCCGCGCTAGTACAGTTCGAATCACGGGATCCCAGACCCACACGTTATTCTAGCCAGAAAGGCCTCAGGTCAGGGAGCTGCCCCCCCCCCCGGTAAACATCCTAGGGGATCAGCCGGGATGCTAGGTGTATCGATACAACAATATACTAAGACTGTACTCTGTATAAACCAAATCATAAATATTTTCATGCAAATGTATAAAGCATAATATAAATGCATATTCGTAATATATAATTATAAGAGTATAATCATAGATGCATATTCGTAAATGCATAATCGTAAAACACATGCTCGAATAAATCATAATCGCATATGCATGCTCATGCTTGTAAAACGTATATAAAAGACTCGCAACCAATCAGTGAAAAGAAATTTCCACTCACAGACAAGCACAGCGCGCAAACGAGCTAATCCCGAGACCCGGCGGAAGATCCCTCGCCAAGCGTACGATCTCGATCTCCTGAATAATTATAAAATATCACTGATCAAAATCACAATTTAATACTCTGAACCACACCTCGGAAACCAACAATTTCCAGAAATATATAACTTAGATAACAAGAGAATCGCCGAAAATCCTAAAATACTCCACATAAACCCTCGACATAAAATCCACCATTCAAATCAACTCGAAAACCTCAAGGCGACGCTTGGGGCGAGATTACGAGTAAAACGGCATAAAACTTGACAAAATCCAAAAAGTCAACGCCTCGCCGGAGCTCCGCCGTTGATCGCCGGCGGCGACGCGCCATCACCGGTGAGATTTTCCGGCGAGGAAAACCCAGAATTCATCTCCTCCTCGAGCCCAATACTTTCCTTAACTACACCTTCCTCCAATTCCGTCGTAATCTGCCGAAAAACAGCCCGAAACCCTTGCCGAAATTCTCCCTCCGGTCACCGCCCCAATCCAACTCAAACCTAAACCAAAATCAAAACTAATTACCCTGAAATCATCATGGAGTTGAGGGAAACCTTTCCCCCCACAACCCTAACACCGAATCTCGCCGGAATCTGCCACCCGATTCCGACGAAATTCCCCAATTTTATCAACTCCGTTCATCTTCAATTCACAGTCAATTCTATCCAAATCAAGTTCTAATCATTAGCAGATGACAAGGGGAAGCCAAACATACCAAAACCGTGGCCGTAGGTGGCCGGAAACGCCGAGTCCGACGGCGGAATCAAACCGGGTCAACTCGACCCACTCGGTCAACGCGGGTCAACTTCGGTCAACGCTGGTCAAACAGCCCAAATGCGACTTTTCGATAATTTTTACGACTATTCGTCTATTTATACGTCGCAAATCAACTCTATCCGCAATTCGGATAATTCAAACTCAAACGGATAAACACGACTAACTCGACGATAATTTTAAATATTCTTTTTATATTCCTCGATTATCCGAAAAATCCTCGAAAAGCTCATACGGACTCGAAATCAGATTCTCTACATTTCCCACGAACAAACCCAAATCAAATTCGTGTCCGAAAATTAAGTCGTGAATGAAGTTGTATATCCGATTAATTACGATAAACCTCAATTACTCATGAAACTCGCAGATTAAGCCGATAATATACCAATTCCGGTTCAGGTCGTCATAGTTACTGAACTGCCTCAAAATTTGCTTCTTGAACTCAGCATTAAAACTACTTGTATTCCTCCCATTGAGATTGTCTTTCAAATGATTGTAACAGTAAGAATTAGGAGAGGATGGAAAAACCTCTGTAACAGTATCAATAAGACCAGTTCCCCTATCGGTCATGAAAATAATATTGCAAGCATCACCATCCAACATAATTGCTAGCTGCTCAAGAAACCAAGTCCAATTTTCTTTGCTTTCGAAATCCATAATAGCAAAATAAAATGGAAAGATTTCTACAAAAACATATAAAAAAGATAACACACATATCAGATTATCGCTAATGCTGCTGCTGCAAATACTAGATAGTCATTGAATAGTATTGGTTTAACGACATATTTGAAAGAAAAAAAAACTGTTGATTCAAAATCCACGGTGAACACTCTTGATAGAAGAATATGTTTCAAGATACTTTAAAACAAACTGGCAGACCTCTTTTCGGAAGTAGCAACTAACTAGCAATCAATTAAAACTTTTTCCCATGAATCTAATTATATAGGAGAGTAACTTTAAAACCATGCAGAGTAAAACTCTATTACCCTATTGTAGAAATTTTGACAGATAAAAAAGGCTTTGCTACTGAAAAGTAAAAGTCTAACAACCAATACTGAAAACAGAAAAGTAGTACATTTGTTCCCATTTTTGGCACATGTACCGAAAAATATTCATTTGTACTTGTTTTGATGAATGTCCCGTCTAGAAACAACACCTGTTGGCAAAAACGGAACCCTAAGATTGATGCTTGATATCCAACACAAAAACGACGGAACCTCCCTTCCCTTTCTTGAAGCACAACATGAGAACCAATGTTGGTTCGTCTTAAAGCATCAATATACCATGGAAACATACCGTATTCGGTGGTTTCTCTGCCATTCAAAGCATGATTGGCAACGACCCTAGCTCTATAGGCTATATGATACTGAATATCTACACCATATTGGCCTTCATGTCATTGAGAATATGTTTGGGATTTAGAAAAGGGTCGGAATGAACTTTGTCGGCTATGATTGTGGCAACAACTTTGCTCCTCAGCCTTTTAGGATTCTCACGACATGCTACTGTGACACATGTGTGTTTGTTGTTCAACTTCTTCAAGTAGAAGTAGTCGTTAGTCACGCATAAAGTATTCTGGACAGACCACTCACATACTGCACTAATATGATTCCAATCATTCTTCACAACTTAAATTCAAAACCTTTCTCCGCAGAATACTTGCATAACTTCTCCCTAAAATTCACTGCTACACAACTAAAAAACAGACCAACATGACTAATATAATCTTCCCACTCCGAACAACAAAAATTCCTCTTACTGTTCTTATTTACAAAATTTTCTAGAATCATATTGTCATCCTCTTGAAAATTAGAATCATCGTTGCTCACCTCTTCTTCATCATTATGATGTTAAAGGCATAAATCATCATCCAAAATAATTTCAGGCACAAATGAATCTTTAATAATATTGGCACACCCTGCCCCAATATCTAAGATGTTAATCTCTATCCATTTGTAAGCATGTAAATACTCATAGAGCTCAAACATAGAAATGATGTCTTCATCTGTGTCTAAAATTGTATTAGGCGAATCACTGAAACTGTACTTCAAAGTGAGTTGTCCTGGTTTGAGATTTCGAAACCTTGGGCAAATTTGATCACACAGATCATCAAACTTGGTCGACCTCATCAAATTCATAAGAAGGCCCTCACTACCATATGCAATCTTCTCAAGTTTCGAGAGAAAAACCATCACTACACCTAAAAAAATAACAAAAATAAGAAGCTGCTACTGAAACAACAACTACAACTGATAAAAATGCATGATATGCCAATGATACTGATTTTAAAACTGAAAACACAAACACATCAAAACAAGCTTGGTGCTACTGAAAAACTCAGGTTTCTGTTACTAAAAAACAACAAACAACTTATACTGCAAGAACTACAAACAAAACAAAAATTACAACACAAAAAACAAACAAATGAGAAGTTGCTAATGAGAATATGCAACTGAGAAACACAATAATTCTAAAAAAGCATCTACTACTGAAAACCAATTTGATGAAGCAAGAACTACTGAAAAACTCAGGTGCATGCTATTGAAAAACATGATATATTGCAACATAGAGCAACCAACACGAGCAAAAATAGTATCACACTTATAGTGAAAACTAGTAAAAAAAAAACTAGAAACATCCGTATGCAACTTAAAATATATTAACAATCACATGATATTCTGCAAAATAAGAATCATGACGTTTGATCAAACACAAAATACAATAATCATATATCAATCACACTAAAAAAACACACACAAAAAAAACAAATGAACCATCAAAAAGGTAAAAAAGAACTCACACAGAATTACTGATATGAGATTTCAAAGATCGTAAACTTGATATCGAGAAACTGCTACTCCAAAACAAGCCTCAAAAAATCCTGATCGTGATGAAACAAGTTTCACTTCAAAAACCTCCAAATTCGTCAAAAAACAAACCTCAAAAAATCGATTCCAGATTAACACGATTCACAAAACGTAAGCGTAATGGAATGTAAGCAGAATGCGATGTTGCTAAAACCTAGAAGATCGATCGCAAGAAGCAGCGATTGAGAGCTTTCAGTTACCGTTACCGGTTTTGAAGAATCGTTACCAATTATTTATTTCTTCATAAAAAAAGCTTTATATATGGAGTGCCATAGGGTAAATTGGTAAAGATGTATATAACATGTGTTATCACCAAAACAGAATGTCTTTATTTGTAAGATTTTGTTTTTCATTATCCAAAATAAAAAATTTTATTTTTAAGTGTATTTGTCACCTCCACATTGTCCTTAAAAATAGTTTGCTGTAAAAATAATTAGTGTACGCATATACATGATTTCTTCTTCGACGTAGTCGTGATTTCCGAATTAGGCCTAGCAAATGATGGTCTTAAACATCTTATTAAACGTCAATTACACTGTATAACGACTTGTCCCACTTGCTCTCTATTTTTTTTTCATGACATGCTTGTACGTATATGTATATCGTACATGATAGAGGATTATGACGTACGTACCTTTCTATGTGTATAACTACTCCTTTCTCCAGTTGCCAACTTGGAAACGAATCAAATCGGAATCGAAATTTTCAAAGCTTTGTTGCACACAACAAGAAACTTACTAAAAAGGGTCATGGATGAATTGGATTGCTAGCAAAGATGGCTGGCTTTTCTGGGCATAAAATGTGAAACAATTCAATTTGGCCCAGTTGATTATATCACGCTCACACTCTCACTCATCATGTACCGTACAGCTTAAAACGTCATGCTACGAAACTTACAAGGTACATATTCCACTTCTAGACGCAAGTTACATCGATCAAGAATCTTTATTTAACTTTGTTCGAGCTTTTGGAAATGGTTGTGATGCAGATGCAGATGCAGATGCAGGGAGAAGGGTCCGGTCTTTGAGATATGTAGACCGGCCCAAAGCAGGAACGGTGAAGCCCGAAGAGGTAAGTGTAACTTGAGCCCATATTTCCGACTGCTCCCTCAGAACTCAGAAGGGTCATTGACCCGAGTAAGCCATCAGTAGGAAGGAAGGGTGAAGTCCAACAAGGATACTGTTCTTGGCTAGACTAGAGAACAATTTCATCAGACACATCAGTGTAGTTGAAACTTGAAATTTGAGGGGGAGTAACACTACATATATATTTTGGAAACAAGTAAAGAAGTGCCATTGTGTACACAAAAGATACAATTTCTTCTTGTTTTGACAGGTGTTGCTTTTAGATATTCAATGTTAGCACCAGCCAAGAATAAGCTCCACTAGGAAGAAATATGAATTCAGGCAGGAGTGTAGGTCTTAATTTTTTATCTGAAACAACCCTCACTCTTCAGTCAGTACTTCAACAGATGTGCACAGCTCTAGCATAAGCATTTTTTTGTTGCTATGATTATGTATACTTCCCACAGATGGTCAAGTTTTTGTTGATGTACAAATGTATTGATCTCAGTACTCATCTTCACATTAGTTGAAACATGAAGTGTTGCTATTCTCTACAATCACATTTAGTATATCTTCTACTTCTCCATCTGGTTATATGTATAGTTTGGTCTAATTCAATGTTATAACCATTACTCCTGCTGCTATTAGGAGACAACTAAGTTCTTCTGTGAGAACTCATGTACTGCTGTGATCTCTTGAACAAGGTCAACTAGCACCCCGTCAATGCCCATCTGAAGTTGCCTGTAAACAGCCTCTAGCGTATTACTACAAGTCGATAAACATACATGTCATTTTATGCATACATTAGGATCAAACATTTGTTTCCAAATGACGAAAACATTAGCATCAACATACTTTTGTTGGCCGTAACTGTATAGGCGAAGTTTGTTCCCTTTAATCTCTGTCACAGCTCCTGGATTTCCCAAGATAGCATTCACTTCTGTAACAATTCCTTGCAAACCACCTGCCAAGCAGACTTTAATTGCATCTTTCAGAGAGTTTCTTCTATCATCATCATACTTATGCGACCCTCCTTCAGTGAGGAAATATACCTGGAGATTGTTAAATCTAAGTTAGCAAGTACCTGTGATATGGTTCTATCTTATCCCAAACACCAATGAAGTATGTTTTCTTGAAAGTTTTCTATTATAGTGATCTTACTTACAGGGTAAGTTCTTTGCATTTTTCTGATCAAAACAGCAGCATCAGGCTGAAAAGTTGAAAAGAAAATTGGTCTGCCCTTTGCATACTCATCTACCACCTGTTGAATCGCCACCTCCACCATGTTATTAGTGAATTCAACTATATGTATTGAACATTGCAGAAGAAAGAGAATATATTGCCCAATTTTCAATTGTGTTCTACCTCTAAGGGAACCTTAAGTGATCAATCAGATAACACAATAAACATTACATATCAATAGGCTATAAGATATTTTCTATTACCTGCAACATTACTTGAAGAACAGGCTTGAGCTGGCTTTCTATGTAGACTTTATGATCATCAAACTTCAGTTCCAAATTGAACCCCAGTGAAAGCTTGACTTTCTCAAATGCCTCTTGTAATGTGCATAGGGGTTTGTCTATATCTACCTTCCACTCAGAAACTGTCCCATCTTTCATATTTCTGAACATAGGCACTCCCACCTGAACATTCATCACTATTCAACTAGTTTCGAGACACCAATACATTCAAAACTATCAACATAACAAGTTAACAACAAACATATAGACAATGATAATACCTTTTCAAGGTCTTTCTGAGGTCCATAGCAAAGATATTCTGGTAAAGTAATGTCTGTAACTCTTTTCTCAACCAAAGCACCCTGAAATCAAATTCCAAGCTACCACATATTCTCAGAAGAATTCAAGTATGAAATATATGAAGAACTTACAAGTTGTAAGGAGATTGATCAAGAACCAACCTTGTCCCAAGTGGCAATAAAGTCGTCATGAAAAATGACTGGACAATCATCTTTGGTCACCTAAAGAAAGAGTTTGTTTATATGAAAAGGAGAAACACAGAAATAGAAAACCAACTGTGACCAAACTGAAGTATCTTTATTTTTCTTGGGACATGTGTGACATCCTAGTTTTTACGTTACGTTTTAGTTCACTATCTGAACATCGAGCTCTACAAAATCAATTGGGAATTTAGCTGCAGTATTAAAGGAGAGGATTGAGTTCTCTTTTATTGCTCTCATTCTGATATCAGAGGACTGCAAAAGATGCATCCCATTGCCTCTGTGTCCTATCAACACCAACTTCTGATATTTGTGTCTGCATGTACTTTCTTCACCTTCATCACTCCCACCTATTAAGAGAAACCAGAAAAACCCAAAATCAAAAGTTTTGTTTGAATTCAAAATAAGAATGCAGAATTCGAAGGAAGTAGCTGATCAAATTTCTGACCTAGGGTCATCCATGGCGAGCAGAAACAATGCTGCGAGAGAGGTAACGTCCATCTTTCTTGGATATAACGGAGCTTAGGAGAGAAACAGATCTGAAGGGCCTGGAGAGCCATTTGTTATTTCGTCTTTGGGAAAACGTCAATTGCAAGCTTTGGAATTCAAGAACTGACCTTGTATTTTATGAAAATTTAAGAACTCAACTTTGCAGTCAAAAGTTTGTGCCTTTTTGTTTTCTTTTTCGATAACTTGGGGTAGGGCTTATTTAAGACGGTTCTTATAACTGAACTACCGGAAAATAACAAACACTACTCAAGAGATCTCTCCCTTTTTTATCCCAATATGCAGGTACGTTTCTTTAAATTACATGATCATCATCTGCTTATGAACAGAAATAGAACTCGGACCAAGGAAACCATTTGGATTCAACCACAGTTTAACCTATGGTTTATGTTTATATAATACACGAGTATTTTTTTTTCCCTCTAGTTTGGTCTACAGGTTGCATATATAGCCTCCAATGTTGTATCAACTTTGGTATAAGCTCCTAGCAGAAACAAAAATTCGAGTTCAAGTTCACACATCTTGTCTTTGTCGGTTGTTCGGATCAGAAACTGCCTCGCTGATCGCTCCGACAAGGTCAACAATCACTCCCTCAACCCCCATCAGATGTTGCATGTATACATTCTTCGGCACATTATTCAATTGGCCAAAGGTAAGAGGGCAAAGTTTGGAGATTTTAATTCTGGCTACTGCATTCGGATCTCTCAAAATGGCTCTTACTTCTGACACAATTCCTTGCAAACCACCAGCCGCACACACCTTAATTGCCTCTTCAGGAGAGTTCCTTCTAACATCTTTGTAGACTTCGGACCCTCCATTAATGAGGAAATATACCTGAAAGAAGTTGCAATTTTCACCAATCGAGACACAGATTCAAATGGCAGAGGGTTTAAGGTATTGGAATCTGGTCTTACCGGCTAGGTGCGCTGCATTTTTCTGATCAACAACACTACATCAGTGTGAAAGCTTGAAAACATGATTGGTCTGTCTTTCGCATATTTATTTACCACCTGCTCCATCAAGTTTTTAGATGTTATCAAAGAGACTGCAACATAGAATTTTCCATTTTCTTTCCATGCCAAAAGATAACAATCTCTTTATAAATAAAGTGATCGAATACCTACCTGCAAGGTTGCTTGGAGAACATGTTGAAGTTGCTTCTCATTGTAGACCAACTGATCATCAAATTTCAATTCTACATTGAACCCCATAGAATGGTCAACTTTCTCAAACACATCTTGCAATGTGCAAAGAGGATCATCCTTCTCTACCTTCCACTAAAAAATTATCCCGTCTTTCGAAAGATGAAAGAGGGATCCCGAGCTGAAGAATGTACTAGCTCTTATAATATAACATTGACATTGGCAAAGGTTAACAATTCAAATATTAACATTGATGAAGACCTTTCCAAGCTCTTTCTGGGGTCCATAGGAAAGAAATTCCAGCAAAGTAATGTCTGTAACTCTTTTCTCAACGAAAACACCCTGGAACCAAATAAAGTTTAACATTCTCCTCGGTGGCGATAAAGTTGTCATGGAAAATGACTGGATAATCATCTCTGGTCACCTACACGAAAACAGACGTTGTGAACGAAAATGATACTGAAGTGAAAACGACAGAGAGGCACAAGGAGACTTGAGTGAAATGGCATGCATAAATATGATTCACAGCTTGGCAAACACAGCCTTTCTTTTCTGACTATAAGCCGACACCGCTTCCGTTAAATCATCCGATAACAACATTGCCGAATTCCACGGCGCCACATAGTCCAGCCCTTGTTCCACATTCAGCTCCCTGCTCCTCTGCAACACCGCTTTCGTTCCGGTCACGGCAAGCGGCGACTTTGAAGCAATGCTTTATATTAGTCTCGCTTTAATAAACTTAATTTTTAAACTAATTGCAGTTTTCAGTAATTAAGGAATGTTGAAATGACCGAGTTGCCCTCATCGACGAGTCGTACGCCGCTCTCTAATTCCTGCTTCGACCCGAACACTTGGCCTCCGAACCCGAGAAGGACCGACCCGTCAACGCGTGGCCGTACCCGACGCTGCTCGGCAGCCGCTGCAGCGTCCCGAGGTCGGCGGTGATCGCCAGGCCGACCTCTTTGACCGAGAAGAACGCGTCGCCGCTACAGTACCTGAGGTCACACGCCGTCACTATGTCGATTCCGCCGCCTATGCAGGCGCCATGGACGGCAGCGATGACCGGCTTCCGGCACCTGCATCCACTTGATCTTCCGCCGGAGCCTCTCGCCGACGCGGGCCGCGGCGCAAAAGTGGCTGCCGGCGGCGGCGAGGACGATGACGTTGGCGTTAGGGTTTTGGTCTAGGGCGGAGAGAGCTCTGGGGAATTCGGTGAAGAAGTCGAGGGATAGGGCATTGTTGTGGTTCGAGCGGTTGAGGTAGAGGTAGAACATGGCGGAGTTAGGTAAAAATTACACAAATGAAGTGAAGGATAACAGAGACGAAATTACCGAGTTACATTAGGTAAAAATTCAACAATAAAAGCAAAGAAGGAAAAAAAAAAGTGAGAACTGGATATAATAAAAAAAAGGTCCTACCGGGAGTCGAACCCAGGTCGCTGGATTCAAAGTCCAGAGTGCTAACCACTACACCATAGAACCAATTGTTGTTGACTTTCTCCGTAGATAATTAATCTACACATCTAACATTTGTTAATAATTTCTCTAATTATTGAGAAAGAGAGTTGTGTACGGAAATGTGAATTAATCTCAAGTGCTTTGAGAATAAAGTTTGTTAATTGGTTTCCTCAAGTGTGATGTGTATGCTATTACTTTTCTAAAATTGTAGGCTGATTTAGAAACCTAGCTAAGGGTGAGATGAAACCAAAGAGAGTAATATGGTGCCATAAGCACATAACGCACGTAAAGGAATTATGGAACGATGACATGAAATCATGGACGCAATTAGGGAAGGAGAATCTAGCTAGCTTCTTGCACTGCACGTAAATGAAACCAATGATCGACTACGTACTTCAACATCATTAGCTCATAATTAGCTGAACAAGATACGTACCAACGTACCTATTGTTGCTCACAAAAACCATACGCACGCATGCACCTATTTTTTTTCCTTCCTAATTCAAATTCATTTTTCGTAATGTACGTTAATCTTGTTAATTTGACATCAACATGATGAAAAGCTCAAAGAAGATTGGCTTTCCCCTGTTCCTCGAGATAGCTAAGCTAGATAGATCGACACGATCGTCATCTTCAACCTTTGCCCTTATCTCGCTTTGTTAGCATTGCCTAGCTTGCTATGACAAGGTGAACTGACTCTGGCCAATGGTGCAAAAAGATATGGCAAATTGGTAACGCACCATTACCACAAAAACATATCCAGAGGTTTCTTTTCGACTCCAGAATCGATCTGATCGAGATTAAATGTCGTATTCGCGCAATGATGTACAGTAAGAGACCAGCTTGCCCTTCTGCCTTAATGGTTCATGTATATATGAGATGATCTTTGGGCCATATAGCAAAGTTTGACATGATCACATGCATACGGAGACGAAATAATGTCATGGCAATGCAAATTAATATTATCAACGTTTCCAATCTGCATGTCAGTCTTCTCTTTTTGGGAGGAAATGCGAGAGCTTTTTGATGATGTTCAGATAACAAAAACTGCATCCCCAATCATTCATGAATCAAATACAGTGTGTGGGGAAAGTGATACATCTTTATGTAACAATTCTTTCTTTTATCAATATATTGATTATATATAAATGAAAATAGCACTTACGTACTTAAATTTGAATTGTCCAAAATTACTTGAGTAGTAATACTAGATTTATATTGAGCGAAGAATGCCGCGACGTGTTGGTGAGCCTTTTGTTTATGCCTTAGGGCCATTTGGCATGGTCCTCGAGCTCGTTTATACAATGAACTAAAAAGAGCTTTTGTTGTAACCGAACATTGCATTATACTAATTCATTCCAACTTTCTCTTCGACCACCATGCCAATTCATGTATATATGATCTTTATTTTTGGCAGACCAAGAGGTAGATTAAGGCATAAACTACCCTACCTAACGTTGTACGTATTAAAAAGGGAAGCAAAGAGTGCATCACAAAGTATGAGATATTAATTCTAATGTAAATGAAATTTAGGACGATGATAAAGAATCTAAGGAGGAGAGTCCCACTAAACAAAACTAGAGGCTGATGATCCAGAATTAGCTGATGCACACCTATTCGATATGTTTCCCTCCCGGAACATGTGATATAAGCTAGCGAAACTTCAAGAGTTTGTTTATACCAGGCTTTCAATTTTCAACAACAATTGACTGGTAACAAAATATCCACCATGATTAACAAATGCTGGCCACCAACCTCATTAAGTAGCATGAGATATATGAAAACTATATTGGCCAACGTACATCCGCTAATTCTAGATCAAATTTGCCATCCCTGATCAATATTGCCCTAGCTTTAGGCTTTATCATCTTTAATCGCTCTCAGCTCCTATAAGGATCGAGATCGAGCTAGCTAGCTACCTCTCTACTGTGGCCACTAAATCGGAAAACAGGTTGTCATATTGGATTGAAATTGGAAGAACCTGTGTACTGGTGAATATTGGTGGCAAATGGCAAATGGCAAATTTGATTGAATGCATGTGTCTACGTCACTGAATTATTGGCTTCCCTCGATCTCATGCAATCATGGACCCAATATAAAGAGCATAAATCATTTCAGGTATATAAGCTGATCATATGACATCACAAAAATTAAAGCAACGGACACATATTCACCTAAATTTATTTGTATATTTTTCCAAGCAAAAGCAATCCCAAAAATACATTGTATACACCACGAAAAGAAAACAGCCGCCCATCAGATCACACATGAAAAGAGCCACAACCTCTCCACCTAGCATTTCCCATTTTCGAACCACCAAAAATATATAACATATAACGCCAAGATATTCAACAACATGATTGTTCTTTGTCTCCAAGCTTATAACCGCGAAAAAAGAATTCGAAGAAGAAAGAGGAAAATAAAATAATACCAGAGCCTCTATTTTTCGCTCTCGATCAAGAAATTAAGCGAAAAGAAAACAAGTCATTAGCCTAGTGTGATTTCAGGTGCACACGACACCTCCGAACTATTGCATAACAGTGAAGTGTAAGCTGCATAGCTTAGGTAGCACTATTTTTCACTACCAAACAAAACCCTAGAGGAATTGAATCGTAGCTTTCTCTGCAACCAAACAAACACTGTGTCCGAACACAGGGATGACAACTCGGGCTGACGCGGCGAGGCGTCTTTAAACGGCTGTAGGAGAACGAAGGCTGTGTTTGGAGAAGCCCTCCAGGTCACGTGAATCGGCTCCGTCTGGACACCTTTGCGGTCTATGTGAGAGTAACGTAAAAAATCTTATTACGTATTGTAGCCAAGCTCCACTCATTACCCAGGAGCGTGGAATGCATGCATGATACTAATTAGTTTAGAAACGGACTCCTTATTGGGATTAGTACATTACCTTAATCATCTTTATCAAGTTTCGCAATCACATTAGTGTGGTGAGTGCTGTGAGCTTAAGTTTTCACGCGCGGTGGTGGGGAATGAGTTTTGGTTTTGTGGTTTAGGGGATGGAATGAGTTTATGGTAAACTACCTACTAATCTTCCATCTGTCATGCGAGTAGAATGAGTTCGATACGCACATATTGCATCCCTTTGTTTTCTCTTTACTTGATTCACACCTTTATGCGTGTATATAAAAGGAGAGCTGCGTCAACTTATGAACCATGCCAACGTTTCATTTTTCTTCATGATAAACAAACTTTGAGAGAGAGAGAGAGAGAGAGAGAGAGAAAGAGAGAGAGAGAGAGAGCTAGCTAGGGTTTCTCAGCACCTGAGTCCCTTTGGTTCTACCTCCTTCTACCTTCTTTCGTGCTCTTTGATCGATCTCTCCGTTCTCCTTTAGAGTAAAGCGAGCTTACCCTTTCGAATTCTTACTAGGAATCCAGAAATGGCTGCAGTAGCAGACAGTCACCACCCTTGGGCATTTGCATTTGGCATCCTAGGTAAATACATATCCATGCATACATATGTAGTAGAATTTACTTGAAAGTTCTGGAGCCGATCGATTGCAACATGATAGAGATAGTGCACTGATCTCGATCATTCCATAGCTAAGTTAGGTTATTACAAGATGAACGATGATGCATGTGTCGTTTTGGTGTTTGTTCATACGAATTTATGGGCTGATTGTCGCATACTCAAGGTTGTTATTGTCATGTTGCTAGCTTGCGCTCTGAGTTATGAGTCACAGTGACACAGAGCTTTAGCACTCAGTTGGCCCGCACTTTGTTGTGTAATCGTGGTCATCGTCTTGGCCATATTCCAGTATCTTCCTCCCTTTACGTGAACGATCGAGAAACATGATCTGAAATTTACTAGCTGCTGTCCGAAACAAAATATATTTATAGTATATACATACATAAACAAAATAGTTTTACAACAAGTTGGTTAGTTGTCATCGTCTAAATTTCTGGTTCATTTATGGTTAAGTTCTTTATGTATTAATCTGAGGGTCATTCCTGCTATTTGTGATCAACCTTCCATACAATAGATTATTCCCGAATGGTTTTTGGTAGTTTTCATAAACTGGATCGATCAGATGTATGATATATCAATACTTATTAATTTGTACGATTTGTTTCGATGGCAGGTAATCTGATCTCCTTCATGGTTTACTTGGCTCCAGTGTAAGTATTCTTGTGAGATTTCAGAGTGAAATGATATGATGCATTGATGCATGAGATATGACTCACACTGAACTAATCCGCTTTGTTTATTTCTAATTTTTATTGCAGGCCAACATTTTACCGGATATACAAAAAGAAATCTACTGAAGGTTTCCAATCGGTGCCATATCTGGTAGCACTGTTTAGTGCCACGCTTTGGCTCTACTATGCCATGCTGAAGCAGAATACCATGCTTCTCATCACAATCAACATCTTCGGAAGTGTCATAGAGAGTCTCTACATCTCCATGTTCATTGTTTATGCAACACACGCTTCCAGGGTACGCATGTTACCTAAATTACGTAAACTGATTTATAAATTGGCCCTTATAAATTCTCAAGATTTCAATAACTTAATTTTCTTGTTAATTAAGTAGTGATGCTCTAATAAAATTTTGCGCTGGTGCAGAAAAATACTATCAGGTTAATCGGGCTTGTGAACTTGGGACTCTTCTCATTGATCATTGCCGTTGTACACTACGCAGTTCATGACCAATCCCAAGTCACTGTTCTTGGATGGGTTAATGTTGGTATTTCGGTTTGTGTTTTTGCAGCGCCCTTGAGCATTGTGGTGAGTCCTCTAATTCACCAAGTTGATTTGGTTTCCAAATTTTATAATAATAAAAAATTACATTAGGATGATTAAGTAAGCGAGGAACTTTTCGTGTTAATAATACCAATATCACTCTTTTAATGCACTAATTAATCTTTTGCACTATCTTGCTCCTTTGTAAATGTAGGCACAGGTGATCCGTACGAAGAGTGTTGAGTTTATGCCTTTCAATTTATCGTTTTTCCTTACGTTGAGTGCCGTGATGTGGTTTGCCTATGGACTCTTGCTCAAGGACATATGCATTGCAGTAAGTAGTAAATAATACTCATTATATATATACTTACATACCTTTATAATATAATTACTCTAATTCTCACTAAAATATTTTGTTGTTTATAGCTTCCAAATGTGTTGGGTTTCATACTGGGACTTCTTCAGATGCTGCTCTACGCCATCTATAGAAACCACAAACACGTCAAGGATGACCAAGAGAAGAAGCTTCCGGTTGTTATCCTGAGCACAGTTCATCCGGTTAATGCGAAAGTAGGAGATGAAGTCGACGTCGACAATAAAGATATGAAGAAGGAGGAGGAGCATGAAGGTGAAGAACATGCCAAGTGCGTGGTGGTGGTGGTGGATACAAAGGGAGAGCTCCAACTTAAAAAAGATGATGCATCATGCGCAGCGTGATGTTGTTCAACAACAAAGTGTAAACTGTTACGTCGACAATGGCTTCTAGCGCGCTCTTTCGGGCTAAGAGTACTCCTCCTCTTCTGGCTTTAACTATCTCATCTCTCTGCTCTTCCTGTATAATTTTGTGCTGGCTATATAAGTAGGAGTGGAAACAAATTAAGAAAGCTATATAGCTAGCTATCTTTTCGCTTGTATGATCGTTAACTAGTAGTGTGACCAACGCCGTATCCATTTTGCATTTGTGTCTTTTTCGTTTCATGTAATAGCTAGATGTTAACAAGGATGATGTGAGTTTGGGCCATTTTAATTTGTGCAGATTAGTTGGTTGGTTGTATAATCAACTGTACATTTTCGTATATTCTTCTGCATGTGTACGTTCTATTATCTCCCCTAGAAGTTAAATCTTTCATTATATGAATTTCTTGCTCCCAAGAAAAACAAAGCTACAAAAGGTTAATTTTCTATTCAAGAAAAACAGATTGAGCTAGCTGGAAAGAATTGCAAAACCAGCTCGGGTTAGGAGAAGTACACCGTAAATTTATCAGATAAAATTTAGTGTTATGCTGCACCCTACAAGTGATCCAAAAGCTAAGACGAAACACACAGATTCCTAAGAAGTGACGATTAAGTTGAGAATTGAATTCATACGAGGATATTAATCAATGCGAAGCTGTTTTGGTAATGCAAACTTGATAAAAGACCACAGATCGAGCAGACGACAGATTCTGTTTTTCTTCTTTTATTTTCTTCATTTCCAAGAGCACTACAAGTACAAGAGAGTAAACAGAAGGATAATGCTGCATTATCCAGACGTGTTTTACTCACAAAAAATTTCAAAACGTCCCGTTCTTGTGTTCTAACGCTACTCTTTCCCTTTATGGTTTCTTCCTTCTTGTTCATTTTGGATCAAAGGCAAAGAAAAGAAAGGATTAAATTAGAAAACATTTGTCGGGGACTCGGGGGTACACCAACTCCCTTACATTGAGCACCCAGAAGAAAGTAACAACACAGCTTCACAGTAGAATCTTAGAAGGGAGGAATTGAATGAAGATAGACTACAAGTTTGTGCCGTCAAAACTGCCCTGAATGAAGGTAGACTACAAGTTTGTGCCGTCAAAACTGCCCTGTACACTCTGCCTTCTCTTTTCTCGCCAATTCTCACCCCACATCTTGGCCTCAGCAACAGCCCGTTCTCTATCCAAATCCCGGTTTAACATTCGTGCTGTTTCCTTTGGCGAATCATCCTTCTCCGAGCCACCATCCAAATCTGGCCATTTGCGTCCAGAACCAGTCCCTTCCTCATTCCTCAATATCCTTCCACCTCTATCCTTTTCTCCAGAACTTCTATGGCCATGCCCTGATGCTGCAGTAGGGTCATATGCCTGGTTGGCCAAATAAGATAGAGCAGTAACCACATCCCCAATCAGAGGGCGTGTGGCCGCCTGTTCCTGGATGCACATGGAAGCCACTGCAAGAGCTTGGTAGAGACCCCGCATTGGATACCGCCCCTGCAGTCTTGGATCAGCCAATTTCGAAAACTTCCTTCGATCATTGAACAAGGGACGTGCCTGTACACACACTACACTGCTCATTATCTAGAAAAGACATTTGTCAGAGTCACAAACCTTGCAGAGCAAGAAGTTATAGGTAAATATACTACGTCAAAAAATAATTACCCATGTCACAAGGTTCTGTTCTCCATGAGGTCTGGTGCTATCAACGGCTTTACGTCCAGTAATCAGCTCCAAAAACACCACCCCAAAACTGTAGACATCCGACTTCACTGTCAATTGTCCAGTCATCGCATACTCTGGAGCACAATAACCATAAGTGCCCATAACCCTGGTAGAAACATGTGACTTGTCTCCTGTGGGACCAAGCTTCGCAAGCCCAAAATCTGAAAGCTTAGGGTGAAATCCTTCTTCCAGTAATATGTTGGATGATTTGAAGTCTCTGTAGATAACTGGAGGGTTTGCCTTGTCATGTAGGTATTCCAATCCTTTCGCTGCCCCAGCAGCAATCTTCATTCTAGTGTTCCAATCCAATACTTCTCTATCCAGAGGAACATCTGCACAAAATTAATGTACTGTTATAAATTATTAAAATGATCTCTTGTATAGGAACTCATGCATATGAATTGTACGATTTCATCCGACCACGCCATAGTACTTAGCTTGGCCTAACCTTTTGTAGTCACAAATATAATTCGGGAAAATGAATACAATTCAGCAAAAGCACTATGAGCGGAAACAACTGGAGCAATAAAAAGGGAAAACAGAGATAGAGAACAGTCTGTTTTTAGTCACCAAACTTTATTGCCCCAAGAACATAAGCTTATTCTTTTATATATATTACCAAGAATTAAACAGCAAGACACGACCTCAAACAGCAATATGACATAGCATGCATCATATGTATAACTCATTCTTGCAAGCGAAGATGTTCAACGTGTTACATATTCAACACTATTACTGACTCCATCATTACTACACATTAGTTAGTAAGGAAACATTATCAGACATGATTATATTGCCAATTAGAGAAATGGATGATCAGCAAAAGGAAAAGTTACCATGAAGGTGATCTTCCAATGATCCTAAAGGCATAAACTCATAAACAAGAAGCCTTTGATCTCCGTCCGCACAATATCCAATCAGGTTAACAAGATTTGTGTGATGCAGGAGACTGAGCATGAGAACCTCTACTAAAAATTCTCTATTACCCTGTAGTCCATTCCTATCCAATTGCTTAACAGCAACAATCTATGAAAGCCACAAAACAAAGTTAGAATGCAAGATCATCTCAACTAATGTATCTGGTAATTAATGAAATCACTGTATACATGTGAAATTTTTTTAAGCAAAGGGGGCTGTGTTTAGTTAGTTTGGTACTTTTCTAATCTGCAAACTGATAGGCCAGCCATGGTACTTTAGTTAGTCAAACCTAGGCGATATTCATTGTCTAATTATGAAGTCTTGACCTGGAACATTAGCTACTTTTTACTTCAAAAACTTATCTGAACTACTGTTTGATATCTAACTCCTGTTTCTTGTATAAATTGCCTGACATTGCTTTTGTTATCACCTCATTTGTTTAACTTGTATATAGTGAGAGACAATGCAACAAAAAGGAATTTACTTGGCCAGTACTCTCGAGCTTCCCTTTGTACACACGCCCAAATCCCCCTTCTCCTATGAAAGACTCTGGCCTAAAATTCTTTGTTGCAGCTGCAAGCTCACGGAATGTGAAAGTTTGGGCAGCAATCTGGCCCCCAGGTACCATCTCCTTGGGATCAGGCCTTTTGGTCCCGACATCCACCCTTCTTGACCCTCCATTGCTTCTTGATCTCAGTTTGTCTAGTCCTGCAAAACAATCATAATAGAATTTAGAGCAGAGCCATAAGTATCCAAACTTTCCATCTTAGAACTCCACGAAACAGCAAAAGATACAGCATATTTGCAAGCAACAGAAATCAAAGCCACAATTGTAATCAAAAGTTGAACATAAGTGACTCAAACATCTATCTCTTTACCAAAATTATACTACCTCAAACTCTCAAAGCTCTTCAAATATGGAAATAGGCCATGAATTCGGACATCACAGATATACAAATTAGATCAGTCACAACAATCAACTAAGCCGTCATGAGATCCAATTTCTCAACAAAAGAAAGCATCACCCTTTACCAAACTATGTCAAAATCCGGTGGGGTCTACCTAAAGAAAATCCCTCAAACACAGAGCTCACATACACGAATGAAAACTATATATATATCAAATCATCAACCTAGTGATCCTAGCTAGTCCAACTCCACAGCAACCAATCAAAATCATATAGCTCACAAACAAACAAAAATCAATGATCAGAAACAAACCCGGATCAGATCGAGCAACATCAACACACTGGAAACCACCAACATAACAAAAGACAGATAATTTAGTCTCCAAAGTTGAAGAACAAAACACTGACCGGACGGCATTCGTGAAATGTTATTAGACACAGTCGGCTGACCCTGTTTCCGATCATCGCAATCCTTGTCAGGATTCGGCTTCTCCTCCTCTTTAGAATCAAAGCAAGAAAAACACCCCATCTAACCCAAATTACAGCTTCCTCTATCTAATCCAATCCAACCAAAAAAATAAAAAAAATAAAAGATCAAAACTTTATGCTTGAAAATCCAAAAAGATCAAAACTTTGCTGATTCCCCAATCCAAGTTTTTGTTTCACAACAACAACATGGCAAGCCCCCTATCCGAAATTCTGGGCCTGTTTCTGTTTGGTTTAAGCGATCAGGGCTAGATATCTAAACGACAAAGCAACGAATCCAAGTCCTCTCAGAAAAACCCACAAACGATAACAAAGAGAAAAACGAAGAAATGCTTTGGGTGCTTCTAATGAAGAAAAAAAAAAGAGTAAAAGAAGCCGGCTCTGTCTTCCACTTCGTTTAACACAAACCCACTGTACCTGCACAACGACAGTATAAATTCTCTCTCTCTCCCTCTTGCGTTTGCTCTAGCTATCTTTGACCAAAATGAAAATACTAAAATAAAAATGGCAACAATGTACCTCGCTCTAGATATTATCAAAACAAAGCTTATGAATTATTGACCGAGAAGGTTAAACACTGCTACCATGATGTTGTTCTGTGCTGGACAAAAACAAAGGGGAGTTAAATACGAAATCTTGACCGTATTGAAGTAGTAAACGAGTGGTGGGTGGTTTCTGAAGTTTTGTGATGCCATTAATCTGAAGCTGTGATGTGATTAAGATTATTATGTTTGGGTCTATGGGATATTTAGATTGGAAACGGTAAGCAAATATAAACGTGTCGAGCTGCACAATTGGCGGAGGCACAAAGAACAGGGTGAGCTGATGCTCTGCCAAATGCATATTGGCCGTTCAAGAGTTCAACGGTGTATGATCGTTTTGTTGGTCCCCCGCTGCAAGAAAATGATGCGCGTATTCTCTGCCGTGTGAAACACTATATTATATTCACACTAATTTCCCACTTGAGAGTTACTTGAGATTTATTGCAAAGCAGGGATCCATTTTATCTTAAACGAAGATGAAATATTGAAGGGTTGTTCTATTCAAATCTCTCAAATTACTCTTTACACCTCCATTAATATATTTAATCATTAAACTTCCAAATTTGTCCTCTTTCTTTTTCTCCACATTTTCTCTTATAACTCGATCTCTGCTTCTAATTTCTCTCCTGCTTTGCATATTCAACCTTCTTCTTCCTCCCGCTAGACCACCATAGATGCATGATTAATATAAACTCGAGAATGAGAGATCTAGGAGAGATTACGAATCCAGTAATTACCTTCATCATAGCCTCTCTCCCATCGAGAATATTTAGGAAGGGATGAGATTTTATTTTGGCTCTCTCGGGCAACCTTTTAGAACTCAAAGTTGACTGGCAATTGATCGATTAGTATTTAGCAGTTAGAACCAAACAAATGAGATCTAATTAACCAGGGAACATTTTGAGGTGATGGTCGACAATTTCAAGTTTTTTTTTCTAACAGTTTAGGTACTGTTATATAATATCAGGGTTAAATTAGAATTAAAATCATTTAAAATTAGAGGAGATGTAAAAAACAAATAAGGAGATGTAAATAGACATTCTCAATATTGAAAAATAACAACAATTATCAACCGTATACCGTATATATAATCCGAAGAGTGAGATTGAATGTGGTTTAAGATGAACCAAATTCACTTAATTATGTCGTGCCCCATAATTTGGGAGGGAGCATAATAAGAATCGTCTTTCATCACTTTCTACTTTCTACAAGGCAACGTTTATTTCTGCAATTATGGGACTAAAATCCATATTATTATACACCAATAAGTTTTGTCGATCGAGTCTAATTTAGTTTTGGACCAAGATAGAGAACGGTTTTTATCATTGTTGTAAAATACTTAAGAGCATCGTAAATCAGTGAAAGAGCAAGAGTGAAATGTTATAAGGTTGATAAGAACCAAAGATGTTAAAGTTACAAAAATATAATTTCTAAATTTTTCTACAGGTGAGTCGACGCAATATTGATGATACTTTAACTCGAGAGATCACTTTAATGAACGTTTTACAATTTATTTGTGTGCAATGTAATTGATTGCACAACATTTTCTATAAACATAGTACTTGACGTCTTCTAACACATACAATTGTTCTGTATTATCATTATCTCGAGTGAGTACTATAAATTTAGTGTTCAATTATCATTAGTTATGTGATAACGAAATTTGTATATAGATAAAGAGCAGTCACCATTGTTAATCATAGGATCACTATGGAGCATGTCCAACAGTAAAGGTAAATCTATAGTTATTTCTAAATATAAAGCTAGATGTAGCTCACATGTTTTTCACTTTAACTTTAGCAATTCTAGCTATATATAGTTAAGTCATTTTAAATATTTGAAATGTTAGATCAGTTCTTGGATGGTGGGATCACTTTTTAGATTATGAGAGATTTAACTTTTAAGTTATTTTCTTTCTCATTTGTAACTAAATTTAACTTGTGAATTTAGCTTAAAGTCATATTTGACTTAACTTTATCTACTATGTTAAAGTAACTTTTAACTATAATTTTAAAAAATATAACTTTTAGTTACTCTATTAGAGATGCTCTTACATAAACTGTTTGAGCCTGAAATAAATATTTCATATTGGGCTTGAAAAACTGAAATCTTAACGAGGGACCCAAAGTGAGCCGAAGTCTTGGCGAGCGGCCCAGCTAGAAATGAAGCTTGGCGAGCAGCCAAGTGGAATAACAGAGTCTGTTTTCAGATCAATTTAGGATTGTAAGTTAAGATAGTTGATTCATGCGACTTAATGCTTATCATACATTTCCTACTTTAGTTAGGTTTCATTTATAAAAGGAGTTGTGATAACATTGAAACTATATAAAGATAAGACCCGTGTGCTGGAAGATGTTAGAGTTATATTGAGATTCAAAGAGCAGAAGATATTCAAGAGAATTAAAAGACGACTACTGAGCATTATACAAGGAGAGTAAGAGCATTTGAGAAATGGTCCCCGATCAAATACAAAAGCTTTGCTATACGCAAACACCTAGACATCTCGTCAGAGATTCTATCCTTGCAACCAGACGATCAAAGTGTTTGTGCAATCGAGTAAGAGTATTGCGATCAAAGGAAACAACGCGACTAGAAGATTGAAGGGGTTGTCACATATCGAGTGAGAGTTTAGATATTCAAGGAAACAGTGTTCTCGACACATCGTCAAAGAAATTGCTTTGTTTTGCACTCGTAAAGGGTAGTGTGAGGTATCGATTTTTGTGGCTCTGCTAGAGACACAAAAATCCCAAAGTCCTAGGTTACTAGGCGAGAATGACTCATTCAGGCAAGGTCGATGCTCTCCTTGTCTTAATCGTTTAATCAAGAAGTCAGGCAGCTTCCATATCTATATTCCGTTGAGAGACGGTAGCACACCAGCACATGAAGCACATACAGGATAAACCGACACCTGCGATCAAACTATCCGAAGTCAGTAAAAAAAACAGTTTGCAAGAAGATCTCTACGCGCTCTTCGCCAGAAATATTTTGACGTCAAACAGAAACTAAGACACACTAAACTATTGTATACAACCCAAAGAAATCATAATTTATTGATTTGTATTCGAATATATGGGTATTGGTCACCAAACAGTTATGGCCCACCATCGGATTTATGAAAAACCGAAGTCAAGTCGCCTTCCACATTTATACAACATAATGCATAAACATGATGTCTCCAATTAACTAATATAGCAAGTCATATATCGCATTGAAGGTAGCTTTGAATCTCCACTGCATGTATATATACACGACTCATAGTTAAGTTACGTCTCTAGCTAGATCGATCTACATTGTTAGCTCGAAAATGGCAAGTGCATTTGAAGAGAACGGTCCAAAATGAAGATGCCACAAATCTGGCCATAATGTTCTTTGTTCCTAGCTGTGCCATCGTTTCTGATCTTTCATGCCAATGGTAGAAATCAAAAGTAGAAAATCATGTTTGCACCGACAATATTTTAGAGGTTTAATCATCAACATATACAAAAGAGATTGGATCATTTTGGAGGGTCATGTTCGATTGTGGTGTGTCAAAGTTCAAATGTAGCTAGGAAAGCTTCTGTTTTCTTTCGGAATATTTCTGGGGAAAAAGTATAGTGTTGGATTCGGACATAGAAAAACTGACAGGACTATAGAAGCTTTGTTTACAGTTTTCATTTAATTTGTTTGCTTCTTCTGTTATTTTCGATTTTTATAGCGATGGCTGTCTAGTACTGCTCTACCAGCTGTAGTAGTAACAATGAAATTTGGGCATATCAGGTCCACTGCCCACACGTTGAGCTCCACCTGTTTTTCATATGTGTAATCACTCAAATTTATTGGTATTAAAAGAAAGCGAAATTTCTTCCTACTTTTATAATGTGTAAGCCTATGATATTTGTTTGGGGCAATTTCCCAGCTATGGCCAGCAGTTCTTACCTCTGTCCAATGTAGATTTGACATGTATTCTTTACTCTCTCTTTTTTGGCCTACAAATTTTATCTCTTTCCAATCCTCTTCAAACTACCGGAGTTGTAACGAATGAAATTGTTAATTGAGTTAAAAGATTGCAACTGTTCAATGTAAAAATGTTGAATTGTTGTGAAGTAGAGCAAAATAGAGGAAAATGAGAGATGCCTACAAAGTTGTTACATTCATTCATAAACGAGAATTGAGATCTTCATAACCAAATTGATTGTATATATGAGTGAAATTTTTCATCTGTTTGATCATCGTGATTTTCTCTCCTGACGGAGTCTTAATGGTGACAACCACAAGGCTGACAAGAGACTTCCTCCATAATATTTTATTAGTCTGGTAAAAGCTTAAGCAAGTTCTAATGGAGTTATGTATATGACAAAGAATTAATAGAGCAATCTACAATATGATAAACAATAAAGAAGAATTGTATTGTTGTGAGATTGTATGGGTATAAGCTTCTAAGAGTTGCAACTAAATTAGTCAATGTCATTTATTATATAGCTCCGGCAAACTCAAAGTGGAAGAAGGAGATTGCAGACAAAAGATGGAAACATGAGGACACATGTCATATTTCCATTGGATAGAGGTAAGAGCTGCTACCCAGCTATAAGCAGCCAAGAATTTTCCTTTGTTTGGATAGTCTTGCGATGCATAGCCTCGGAGGTAATGGAATGATGCGATCATGTTCTAAAGGTTAACTAATTTATTTAGATTTTTTGGGATCAATATCTATAATTATTCCAAATAGTTTAGTATGAAGATAAATGATTACATATTGTCGAGTTAGTAAGAATTTTAAGTGAAAATTCTTTCACCTGAATCCAAATTTTTTCGACATTAATTGGAGACATGGTGACAGGAGATTTTACAATGAAGTATGAAGCAGTCTGAGACGATCGTTATGATATGTGAGAATGAAGCATTCCGACACAAACTTTTGATGCGAACTAATCTCCGAGTTTATGAACTCTGAAATGTTCGAAAATAAAGAAGAATTAGAATAAATACCAAATATAACAAATTATCACTCAAATTTGGTTGTTTCTAAAATTTAGTCATTGAAGTTCCACAAATATAACTTTTGTCACTAAACTAAAACACCAACATTCGAATTGGTCACATACTGAATTTTGACAATCATTCAAATTGGTCACTGAACTTTGACTATAGCTTTCAAATTGGTCACTATTATATTTCTAGACAATAAATTCAAATTAATTTTGTTAATTATCAAGGGTATTGGGTTACTGAACTAATCGTTTATTCAACCCCTTACAAATTTCTTAAAGTCACTCAACGCCTCACAAAGTTATCATGAAGAGAAAGACTTTAAAACATCTCGTTTGCCCAAAATATCTTTGATAATTAACAAAATCTTGGATTTAACATTTGAAAATATAGCAATGACCAATTGGAATGATTGCTAAATTTTTGTGACCAATTCGAATGTTGGTGTCAAAGTTCAGTGACCAAAGTGATATTTGTCAAACTTTAGTGACCAAAGTTTAGAAATAACAAAATTTGAGTGACCATTTGTAATTTTTCACCATGAATAAAACTAGAATAAAAGAAGATTGTTTCATAACTTAACCTAGGATTGGGTTCTACCGCACTTGCAATATATATATAGTTATTGGTGTTGGATTAGGAATTCTACATCAAAATATGACAATATTAAATATAATTTAAATGTGGTTAGATTATTTTTAATTATACTGAGGTCTTTTGTAAAATAAAATTTAACATCTTAAAGGTGATTAAATTAAGACAATAAAAATATAATACGAACTCCATATGTCACGTTGGTCGTTGTTCAACTATTAGAGCATAAATTACCGTCGTGATATTGAACAACCAAACACTTACGTAGACAACTAGACACGAAGCCCAACTTTGCCTGCCTCATTTGTTTCCATATGCAGTTTGGCGGGAAACTATAAACCCGGCCGAGCAAAAACGACTGTAAGTCACTGTAAGTCCATGCTCTTTAATACAACAAACTACTCTTTCCATCAAGCATCAGAAATTCAAAATATGTCAATCCCTGACTAAAACCCACAATCAACTTGGGCTTATTACCTCAACTTCAAGCCCAAAAAATATGTCAATCCCTCACTAAAACCCACAATCGACTTGGGCTTATTACCTCAACTCCAAGCCCACTATATGGCCCAAGTTTTCTTCACTCCATGACGTCCAACCCCATGCATATGCCGATAGGGTCCCTGATGGGCATCTTCGTTAAGACTAAATATAGGCCAGAAATGTCCACTGATTTGAATCATTTGATGAAAGTGACATAAACATGTGGCCTTAACAACCTAATATAAACTCACAATTTTAGAGAAGTTCAATTACACAACGTGACCACGCCTCCCATGTCGTATCGATCTAAAAATAACATCGTTTTAGCACAAAACTCTACATGAGGGTGCATGATTGGATTCCTAGTCTAATATATGAACCTAAATTGTGTAGCTCATGCACAATCGTGGGCAGCACATTATAAAGAAAACTCAACAGTCAATAGACCTACTTCCACCTTCCGAAAATACCAACGGCCAAAATCACCATTAAAACACGCAACTAAATAATCATCAAAATCTGAAACTCCTACCTAGCTATACGTGCGTGCGTCCATCTTCCTCTCATTTCCATTCCTCCGCTCCGGAAAACTCTCCTTCAGTCATTTCCAATCTGGTTCTCGATCAAGAATCTTCTCATTTTGTTCGAGCTACCCAATTTCAGAGATTTTCTTTTTTGCCAAAAAAAAATAAAGAGAAATAAAAGAAAGATAGAAGAACGTGTACGACAAGAGCTGGTCGGAGATTTCGATCATCATCGGACTTGATGGAGAAAAACGCATCGGCGCCTGAAAAGTCCGTAAGTTTTCCGAGACAGCTTTCCAACAAGATGAACATCTTCTCTGGCCAAGCCCCGCCAAAACAACAACAACAACGTTACGAAACCATTGACGAGGAAGAACCGGAAGCAAAAGATAGTGATGTCGATATGAGCCACGATCAAGTCCTGGAAGAAGTTGATCTGTTTTTGGAGGCCTTAAACGAGAACAAGGAGGAACCACCGGAGGTTCCGGCCGCGGTGGAGACACTGGCCAAGAAGGTGGACAACTTGATCAAACAATACGGCAAGGGAGTGGTAAGGTTCGGCGAAAACGACACCGAGGACGTGACGTACGTGGAAGCAGTGATTAGGGTTTCCAAGGTCTCGATCACATTGGGGGACTTACCTTCAAACTCGACCACGGCGCCAACCTTGAACCGGACCAGCTCCGTTTTGCAACGTGCCATGGGATTATTGGATGAAGAGTTCCGTACTCTTCTTATTCAAGACCAAGATCAGATAAAAAATAACAAGTCCGATACGAGCCATATTTCCGAGCAGCAGCAACATAGCTTGTCACACAAGATAACTGCAAAGCTGTCCTCCTTCAACAACAGTCACAATCACGACTACTCGGACCAGAAGGAATCCGAACCGGCCGAGCCGGACCAGCTGGAGGAGTTCCCGTCTTTCTCGCCGGAGAGTATAGCAACCATGAATAAAATCGCGACCACCATGATCGCCTCTGGTTACGAGAACGAGTGTTGCATGGTGTACAGCATTTCGCGGCGTAACGCGTTCAAATCGGCGCTCAACGACCTCGGCTACGACAACATCAGCATCGACGAGGTCCAGCGCATGCAGTGGGTCTCCCTAGAAGGAGAGATCGCCACGTGGATCAGCGTGGTGAAGATGTGCTCCTCCGTGCTCTTCTCCGCCGAGCGGAAGCTCTGCGATGCCGTCTTTGCCGGCCACCCTTTCATATCGAACTACTTGTTTTGCAACCTCGCACGCGCCGTCGCCATCCAGCTCTTCAACTTCGCCGACGCCGTGGTGCTTACCAAGCGGGCGGCCGAGAAACTGTTCAAGTTTCTCGACATGTATGAGTGCCTCCGCGATCTGATCCTGGCTATGGAGGATTCTTATCCGGAGGAGGTCGCCAAGTATCTGATCGCGGAGGCCGAGGGGGCCAAAGGCCGTCTCGGCGAAGCTGCGGTGAGTATTTTTTGTGAGCTACAGAATTCTATCAAAGCCGATAACGGGAAAACTCCGGTACCAAGTGGCGCTGTTCATCCGTTAACACGTTATGTCATGAATTATGTAAAATACGCATGTGAGTACAAGGACTCATTGGAACAAGTATTTCAGCACAACCATGACACTCATGGAGGCAGCGGGAGTAACACGCCCGGCACGACGCCGTCTTGGTCTCCATTTCAGCTGCAGTTGATTACCGTCATGGACATGTTGGACGCCAACTTGGACATGAAGTCCCAGCTGTACAGGGACTCGGCGTTACGGTACATTTTCATGATGAACAACGGGAGGTACATCATGCAGAAGGTGAAGGGTTCCAGCGAGATTCACCAACTGATGGGCGACACGTGGTGTAGAAAGCGTTCCACGGATTTGAGAGCGTGCCATAAGAACTACCAGAGGGACACGTGGAGCAAGGTGTTGCAGTGTCTAAACCATGAGGGTTTGCAAGTGAACGGGAAGGTGTCGAAGCCGGTGCTAAAAGAGAGGTTCAAGACCTTCAATATGATGTTCGACGAGATACATAAGACGCAGAGCACGTGGGTCGTGAGCGATGAGCAGCTACAGTCGGAGCTTAGGGTTTCGGTGTCGGCCGTGATGATTCCGGCGTACAGATCATTCTGGGGGAGGTTCAAGCAGTACTTGGATTCTGGGAGGCAGACGGAGAAGTATATAAAGTACCAACCGGAGGATATTGAGAACTTGATTGATGAGTTGTTTGATGGGAACCCTACTTCTATGATGAGAAGGAGATGAAATTCGTGCGCAGGTATATGTCAAGTTATCTGGTACTCTTGGGAAAGTTTTAAGTTAAATTTTGTACGTGTCTATTGTATCCGGCCTTATTTCAGACTTCGCACACAAGTTGATGAAGTATATGTTGGAACTATATATTTGATTATGATCATAGAATTTTACAGGAAATTTTGTACTGTATATGCAAACATGTAATTAATTTACGAGTCTATCAATTTCAATGGAGGCCATCCAGGCCAGCATGAAAGCTTATCAATTGTTATACTTCATTTCCACTTAGAGCATTGCTAATTTGCTAGAGTGCTAGATACGTACGTAATAAGTATCATTCAAGATTTGGAAATTGAGCTTAATTTTGATAATTAGAGCATACATGCTCTGGTTGCTCGATCTCTCTGGATTGAACTTTACAAAAGTTGAGGGAGACTAGTATAAATGAAGATAAGTACGTTAACATATGTACGTAAGCTACGTAAAAAAGACATAGGTACACATCCTAGCTTTGATACATGTCTCCGTATTTTGAAGTTTGAACATATACTGTATATAAAGACGTATTAGCATAATAAGTCAATTAAGCATGTTAGTTATTAGCTTAATCTTATTTTATCATGCTGAATAACAGCCATGTCATGTGTTGTAGGTAGCCAATCCTTTAGAGAACTGTGGTTTAATCTCAAAGAAAAGTTTGCTACTGCTAATAGACAGAATATCTTGCAGCTGAAAACTAATCTTCAGAATATTACCAAAGGGACAGATAGTATTGAGGTGTATCTAGACAAAATTAAGGCTGCTAGGGATGCTTTACACACCGTTGGAGCTCATTTTGATGATGTGGATGTTGTTGTTGTCACTGTTCTTAGAGGTTTACCTTCTGAGTATGCTGCCATTAAGACAGTTATTAGAGCTCAATTTACCACATGTTCTCTAGGAGAGTTAAAGACCTTGCTTAAAGCAACTGAAGTTGATATTGCATCTGAGAATGTGATCGGTGTTTAAACACCCTCAAAGTTACCCTATAATGAAATCAATATGCTTGTCAATGCAGTACAATAGTATAGGGGTCAATTCACAAAGAAAAATGAGACTCAATATTCTAAACTACAAACAGACGCGAAAGTCAGAAACCTGACAGCCTCGACCACTGAACACTAACGTAATTAATTAAAATATTTAGACTCAACCTAAAATCACGAAATTAATACAGGACACTATAGATACAGTGGTGGACTACCACTCAAATTTTCAATGTAATCGGAGTTGGTTTGGTTGTTGAAATAAATTCTACAAACTAGATTACGAAACTGAAACAGTAGCGAAATTTAGAGTAAAACGAGAATTTAATAATAAAATGGGTTAAGGGAAGTGCTATCCACTACCGTCACTCCATCTAGACGACAAATGCTTAACTAAACAATGCAAATGTTATGAATGAAAGACTCTCAGGAAGGTCCCGAGCTGTGAACACAACTTATTACCAAATCCTTATGTTTACAATATTGAATGTTTGCTTATCAACATTGTCTATCCCTCAAAGAACCCGAAGTCACGGACTCAAATTTACCAAGAGCAAAGCATTACGATATAGAAAGGGTTTGAGAATCTACAAGGCTTCATAAGTACACTACGGTCGTGTCTTACTAGACCTAGGGTTTCTTATACCAAGCATGTATGAGTTCTACGATTGAAACTTGAGGAAGGTAATAATCACCAACAACCATCAATTTTCTTAGAATTAGATTCCTAAACATGCATACTAAGCGTGCACTCAAAGCATACATAATCAAGAATCATCACCGTATAAATAACAAAGAAACCCCATTCGAATAACAAAAGTAAAACTTAATTAACGTGCATAAGCAATCTAGATATCATGAACGGGGCTTCAAAACAGCCCCTTAACAATGGAGTTTAGCTTCTCATGGAATCATAAAAATTTAGAGAGAAGAAGAAAATTGATACAAACTCATAAAAGAGAAGCTTCTCTTCCTCCTCTCTCCCGTCCGTCTTCTCCTTTTTTTCTTTCTTTTCCGTAAGCCTCTCTTCCTCCTTTAGCCGTCGTCCCCCCTAGCAATCACTAGCCTCTCTCTATATATATATCCACTAGAGCTAAGTAAACCTAGCTAGCTAATTGAGAAAATCACTTGCATGCAGACTCCACTTGCAACAGGACTTCTAATCAACTTCAGTTTTGTTTTCTTCTCTTTTTAATCTCAAGATTTCAGCCCACTCGCCAAAAGTGCTCCTCCAATTACCCTTAGTCTCCAAGTCCAAGTCTTCTTCTCGCCAGCTAAATATATATGCTATTGATCAGCTTGTTTAATTAAGCTCTTCTTGCTCACGTGCCAAGCTTCCAATACCAAGCCCACTTCCTCTCCTTGTTGTACTAGGAAAACTCATTTTAATTCCTTTATTCATTTTTCTCCAATTTTCTACAAAACAAATAATAATATTAATTTACTTAAAAACGTAACAAAAGAACTAAATATAAGGTTCGGTTAATCACATAAACGTTGCATAAATATGCAACTATCAGTATGTCACAATACCTATATTGTCTTTCAATGCTCTTGTAGCTCAAGTTACACATTTGCAATCTCAGGTTCAAAATGCTACCACTACTGGATTAGCATCACCTACTCAGAATTCCCAGCCATCATCTGCTATATCTCAATCATCCACTTCGTCTATTCCACCCGGTTTTGACACACAACCATACCAAGCTCCATTATACAACTCTACCCCAGCTCAATTTCCAACACCTTATAATTCCACTGTTAACACACCAGTAACTACTGTTGATACTACTGCAGCTCAAATTGCATCACAACTTGTTGTCTTCTTGGCCAATGCAGGGCAGAATGGTCCACCTTACAGGAGTAATTCTAGTTATGGAAGGAACATGCATGTCTACCAATAATAACTTTGGATCATGAGGCAAGGTTACCTGTCAATTGTGTGGGAAGTTTGGTCATACAGCAAAAACTTGTAGAACTCTCATGAACTATAATGTTCAGAATGATGGAAGAGGTGGATCTAGCACTGTAGTGTGTCAATATTGTAGAAGAGAAGGTCACATTGCAGCTAAATATTTTCATATTATAGGCTTTCCACCAAGAAGAAATGCTCAGAATGAACAGAATGGTGCATATGGTCATAATGGCCAGAATGGTGCATCCAACTCTATGCTTAACAATCCGATGAGTCCTCAAGTTGCCAATGCAGTAGCTCTACTTGCTGCAGCTTATTCGCATCAACCTTAGAATCAAGCATTGCAAGTCTCATCACCTCCCTTTTGGCTGGCTGACTCTGGAGCCACTAATCATATGACAAGTGATGCTCAAATGCTGCATAATGTGACTACATACACTGCTCCTGACACTGTTCAAATTGGAAATGGTTTTCATTTGCATGTGACTCATTCTGGTACTGCCTCATTAGGCAATCTAAAACTCAATAGTGTGTTTCTCTTACCTGAGATTGATTCTCATCTATTATCTGTGCATCAACTATGTAAGGAAAATAACTGTGCTATGTGGTTTGATGAATTCATGTGTATAATACAGGACAAGGTGCAAGGGAAAATCATATTCAAAGGCCTGAGTGATCATGGTTTATATCCCATACCATTTGATGTTCCACTACAGCTTTCTGAGTCCAAGAGAAATGTTAAGATTACTCATCTAGGACAAGTCATCAAGAACAGTGTGTGGCATCGGCGGTGTGGTCATCCAACAATTGAAGTGATTCGATCTATGTTAAATAAATGTGGAGTAAACATTAATTCTACTATCTCTACTGCTTATGTCTGTGAAGCTTGTCTATTAGGAAAAACCAGTAAACTTGTGTTTCTTGTGTCTGAAACCAAAAGTGTGAAACCTTTTGAGCTTATACACTCAGATGTTTGGGGACCTTCACCTCACATATCTCTAGCTGGTTTTAGATATTATGTGTTGTTTGTTGATGACTTTAGCAGATATACATGGTTGTTTCCTATGACAAACAAGTCTGAGGTTTTTGCTTACTTTAAAAGTTTTCATGTCTTTGTCAAAACTCAGTTCAGTGCTAATATTAAAACTTTTAGAAGTGATGGAGGAGGGGAATACATGAATAATTAGTTCAAAGAATTTCTAAACAACCAGGGTATTCATCATCAAGTGTCATGTACTTACACACCAGAACAAAATGGTATCTCAAAAAGGAAAAACAGACATGTTAGAGAGACAGCAGTTACCTTATTACAACAATCCTCTCTTCCTCCTAGTTTCTGGTATCATGCATATGCACATGCCACATACCTTATTAACAGAATGTCTAGTGCTTCTCTCCAAAAACAATCCCCTTTTGAGAAGCTTTATCACACCATACCTACTGTGACTAATCTTAAAGTCTTTGGCTATGCTTGTTATCCACTCATGACTTCTTACAACCCAAAAAAACTCCAACCTAAAAGTACTCAGTGTATATTCTTGGGATTTTCCTGTGGATATAAAGGTTTTCTGTGCTACAATATACTTACAAAGAGGTTTATTATTTCCAAACATGTGATATTTACTGAAGATGTGTTTCCATATGCAAGACTCAAGATGCTTATCTCTTCAGTTCCTGATGCATTTGGGTCTTCAGGATCAACTGAGACATCAAGTGGTATGATGCCTATTGTGATCACTCAGTGGCCTTCAGTTTCATCTTTTTTCCCTGCATCTATCCCAAATACACATATTCACACCTCTGCACAGTCAAGTCAGTTCTCTGATGATCATGATTATAATACTCGGGCTAGTTCTGATAGCACTAGTATTACTCCAGATACTTCATCTGCTCCACTTACTGATCATGATGCCTCTACTGTTGTTACTCCAAGCACCAGTATACCTTTTAGTCTTGATTCTCATACACAGGTTATGTTTGAAGAACCTGTTGAATTGGTGAATGTACAATCCTCTCCTGGACAGGGAATCTCTCTTACTATTGAGTGTGATCAACACAGGCTACCTATTACACTGTCTTCCTCTAATATTCTTCATCCAGTGGAAGGCTTATCTAATGCAACAATTAATAATCATGGCATGCTTACCAGAAGTAAACGAGGCATTTTCAAAAAGAAATGTTTTCTCTCTTCCTTAACTAATGGTTCTACTGCTTCTGATATAAAACCTATTGGTTACAAAACAGCTTTAAAGCTTCCAATTTGGAAACATGCTATGCAAGAAGAGTTTGATGCATTAAATAAACAAAAGACATGGACATTGGTTCCACTACCACGTTTGAAGACATTACCGGCGAGATTTCCAAAAACAAGGCCGGCGACCGGGAAAGTCGCCGGTAATGTTCATCATTACCGGCGACTTACTCCGTCGCCGGTTATGTCGCCGGAATTTCGCCGGTAATGTTTCAAAACATTACCGGCGACTTCCTCCGTCGCCGGCAATGTCAAGCCAAACATTTCCGGCGAAATTCCGGCCGGAAAATCGCCGAAAATGCTTGGCTCGACATTGCCGGCGACGGAGGAAGTCGCCGGTAATGTTTTGAAACATTACCGGCGAAATTCCGGCGTAAAGTCGCCGGTAATGTCTCCATTTCCGGCGATTTAATGAATCGCTGGCAATGCCTCTTATATTAGATGCAGATCGCAGCAGCTCATTCATTTTGATCGAAAAAAATCCGGTGAAATCGAAAGAAGGAAAACGCTCTGAAATCGATCCTTCGGTATTGTCAAAATTAAGGCGCGCGTCGAAAAATCGATCACTCGGGAAGCTATATATATAGGTACGTGTATATATACGTATATGTGTATGTATATATATATGTGTGTTGATCAAATCCAATTCGTGAGATATGAAATGTTGTTGATGTCACCGAAACGAGAAAACTGCTTGTAGTTAATCTTATCTTGTGTCTGAATCAACGACTGGTATTATCGTAGTGCTATCGGAGTCAGGCTTAAGAGAGCCTCTTACCATGTCAAATACATTTTGAACTGAAAAAAGAAGAATACCATCATTGAGTACTGAATCGAATTCAGAGATTAGATCGATATATATATGCATGCATGTGTTGATTTAATTAGAGTTGAATTGAGATATCGCGTCGATTATTAGTAGTGAATGTGTGTATATATAATACGTAAAATTGTTAGAATTTTCAGGATGGACAAGAGTTGGATGAGCCTCGAAAGATGGGATGTCAGATATCACTAGAGAATTAGGAGTTTTGTGAATTTTGTGAAGGCTAATTGTGGAGACACTACACTTCATTATTGCCCGTGTAAAGAATGTAAGTGTCGCAGCGATCGATTTCGTTTTCCCATTGATAAAGTCCAGAAACACCTGAGTAAATACGGGTTTTGGGATAAGTACACTTGTTGGATTTATCACGGTGAAACATCGTTAGCGGGTTCGCATGATCATGGACAATTTGGTGAGAGGGCCCGTCCACGCTATGATCATGGATATTTTGCTGAGAGAGGCAGTCCATCCTATGATCTAACATCGATATTAATCAATGATATGTTTCCTCATGAGAGCGGTGTATTTGCTGATGAAGCACCAAATGTCCCTCCCGTCGTTGAGGGTTTCCCCCATATTGAGCCAATCGAGCCATTACCTGGAGCTCATGTCAACACAAGCGGTATGGATAAGTACAACAACCTGATTGCATTGCAACAGACTCCGTTGTACGACGGTTGTGGTAAGACTGTTCTTGAAAGTGTGATGGGTGTGATGCAGCTGAAAATGGAGAACAAAATGTCTGTCAAAGCTGTTGATTTTTGGCTGAAGTAGACTGCTTCGCTACTGCCACCCGCTCATCGTCTTCCTACCACTCATTATAAGGTGCGACATATCCTGAAAGATCTTGGGCTTTCCTACATCAAAATCCATGCATGCAGATATGATTGTATTCTCTTCTGGGGAAAAGATCTTGAAGACCTTGAAGCCTGCCGGGTATGTTTTACAGAAAGGTATAAGTTGACTCCTGCATGCAACAAGAAAGCTGTGAAGATACTTCGATATTTCCCGCTTATTGATAGGCTGGAGCGGTTGTTCATGTGTGCTTTCACGGCCGAAGCAATGAGATGGTGGGCTGAGAGGAATTTGCCTGACGATGACACCCTTATACACCCTTCCGACGGAGAGGCTTGGAAGCACATGGTCAGGGAGTTTGATCATTTTGCAGTAGAGGTCCGAAATGTTTGGCTAGGGCTCTCATCTGACCGATTCAACCATTTTGGCAACATGAGTCTTCAATACAGTATATGGCCAGTTATTTTGGTACCGTACAACCTTCCACCATGGATGTACATGAAGAAGGAATACAATATGCTCACTCTGTTAATTCCGAGCCCGGGTTATCCAGGAATACAATATGCTCACTCTGTTAATTAGATCTCAGGGAGATGCAAGATGACATCATTTTTATCATGTGCAAGTTTGAGAGGATATTTCCCCCAAATTTTTTCGACCTCATGCCCTACCTGATGATCCATCTTCCCGAACAATTGTTGCTTACCGGTCCCGTACACTACACTTGGATGTATCCAATGGAAATGTACAAATGATTCATACATTTGGTTTGCCTCTGTTTTTATATGTAAATTCTTATTTTTTACGTAAGTTAACATGCACTTATGTACTTGTAGACAATTGGGAGCCTACAAGGACTATATGAAGAATAAATATGCACCTGAAGGGTGTATCGCTGAAGCATATGTTGCGCACGAGTGTGTAACGTACACCAAAGTGTATTTGGGAGCGCTTGAGGACCTCCAAAAACAGATGTCGATAGGTGAACCCCAGTTCAACCTTTCTATCATCTCTAATGACGTGGTAGTACAGGGAAGCTTGCCAAAGTCGTACAAGTTGGATGGAAATGAGGTAGCCATTGCCCACTGGTCGGTACTGATTAACTGTGAAGAAGTACAATATTGGAAAAACTATCATCTTCACTGCCCTGCTATTGCCGAAAATGTTGATTACCACAACAGGACGTTTGCAAACTACTTTGGTCAATAGGTAAGGGTATATGTGTAAATGTCTATTTTTTATTGCCATTTTCCTTATATAGCATGTGTGTACGTACGTGGTTTTGTGGTTTCTATGTTAATAATTTCTTGTGTGGTTTCTTATCGTTTTCAGATGAACCATGTAGCAAATGATGGTTGCCCAGAGTGGTCAAACGAATTGAGGGTCCTGGCGATGAAACCGATAGCTTCAAAAGTTTACTCGATGTGTCAGGTCAATGACGTGAAATTTATATGTGAAAATCGAGACGACCGACTGAAAACACAGAATTGTGGGGTGATGGTCCATGGTGGGTAGGATGGCGTTGACTATTACGGTGTCCTTCATTCAGTTGTTGAACTAATTTATGGGAACCGCATGAAAGTACACTTGTTCAAATGTAGATGGTTTGATACTAGCCCGGAGAACACAAGGACCGATCAGTACGGAACATTTTCGGTGAATACTGCTACTAGCTGGTATGAAGATGACCCTTTCGTTCTTGCCTCATCAGTAAAACAAGTATTTTACCTTGACGATCTTCTTAACAAAGTCCCGTGGAAGGTGGTTAACCATGTTGCTCATAGAAACATATACAGTGCTGCCACACTTGGTGATACCGCAGATGATGAGGAAGTTACTGCATACCAAGAGCCGAACGCTTTTGACATTCCGGAATCATCTACGATTTGCCTTAATAATGTGCGATCTGGGAGTGTGGTTCGAATTACTGGAGCAGAACTTCTCGATGTTAATCCATATGAAGTTGACGCTGATTCAGATGACGAGGAGCGGCACATATTGCCAGAGGTTACCTATTAAACCGAGTCAGACTCAAGTGATGAAGATGATTACGATTATCATCCTTAGTACGTTAATGATGTAGTCGAAAATTGTAGTCGAAAATCGTGTCGGAAATCGTAGTCGAAAATTGTAGTCGGAAAATGTAGTCGGAAATTGTATGCATTCGGAAATCGTGTTGGAAATCGTAGTCGGAAATTGTAGTCGGAAAATGTAGTCAGAAATTGTACGTAGTCGGAAATCGTGTTGGAAATCGTAGTCGGAAATTGTAGTCGAAAATTGTAGTCGGAAATCGTAGTTGAAAATTGTAGTCGGAAATTGTAGTCGAAAATCGTGTTGGAAATCGTAGTCGGAAATCGTAGTCGGATATTCTTCGGGAAATAATGACATTACCAACGAGTTGATAAACTCGTTGGTAATGTCATTACCAACGAGTTTAAGTCGTTGGTAATGACATTACCAACGAGTTGCAAGTAACTCGCCGGCAATGTCAACTGAATATGGTCGAACCCAGCTCGAGCTCTCCCTCATTTCTCACTATCTCAAACCCTAAAACTCCTCCTCTCCTCCTCCCAAACTGTTCCGGCCGCCTCCCTCTCCTCAAATCTCTCTTCCTCTCCTCCCCTCTCCCCTCCCCTCACCTCCTCTCCATTCTCCTCTCTCCACACTAAAAAAACCCCATTACAAATTCAAATTTCCTCTCCTCCCCTCCTCCCCTCCTCCTCTACCTCCTCCCCTCACCTCCGTCGCCGGAAAATCAGCTCGAGCTCCACCATGGCAGGTGCATGCAAGCTCACTTTCTCTCCCTCTCTCTCTCTCTCAATTTTTATTTATTTTTGTGCATATATATATATATATATATACGTATGTGGCAATGTGTATATATATATATATGTATGTGGAAATTAAATTTAATTAGGGTGATTTGGATTAATTTATATGCAATGTATATATATATACCGGTAATGTTTGAAAAATGTGGAAAATTAATTAGGGTGTGTGATTTGGATGAATATGTGATGTATATATATATATATCAAAATTTAATTTAATTAAGATGCATGATGTATATATATGTTTGAAAAATGTGGGAAATTAATTAGGGTGCGTGGTTTTAACGTGTTTGGATTAAGGTGATATAGTTGTTAATTTAACGTATAAATTAAGGTGAAAAATCGGAATCGGAACGGTTTGGAACCAGAACGGTTTTAAACCGGAACCGCGTGGAACCGGAACCGTTTGGAACCGGAACTGTTTGTAACTGGAACCGTTTGAAACTGAACGGTTCCAGTTCCAAACGGTTCCGGGTTCAAACGGTTCCGGTTACATTTGGTTCCGGTTCCGATTTGTTATAGAACCGAATCCATGACTATTACCGTGTCCAGGAGGTTTTGCGGCAAATTGGCTTCCAGGCATCAAACGGAGAGGTTCCCGAAATAGTGGAGGGAGCAGTAGTCAAGCTTCCTCCTCAGCCGCAGTTAGCAACACGCGCAGTGGGTCAATGATGAATGCTCGCACACAAGCCTTGCTAGCTGCGCGAGCAGAGGAGGAAGCTGCACGATTCGCAGCCGTGCAACTGGAAGTCGAGCCTCGAGCCTCAGTCAGCAGACGTCCCTCCGTCAGCAGACCCTCAAACGAGCGACAGTCAACGGAGGCATCAGAAACTCCCTCCATCCGAATGCCCCCTATTCGCCCGGTCCCTACTCCCGTTTCATGGGAATCATCTGAGGCAGATGGTGCTGGCGCCTCATTGTCCAGGCCTCGTCTATCTCCGTCGTCCGGTCTCTTCCTACCCGACGAGATTCCTGTGATCCCTGAATTCGATGATAGGGGGATGCCTATTTATGTTGAAGGACGGCCGGAGTTCCTGAGCATGGAGGAAGCGTACAACTTCATCCCGTTCGACCCCGTGTATCTTTGGAGTGTGAGGTGCACCAACCAACAAACGAACGATGCAGGTAAATTTTATTTAACATCAGATTGATTACTTAATTATTACTTAAGACTTACGATAGGTTCAATTAATGATATAAATTTGTTGACATTGTATTATTATGCAATTTCGTTAATGGGACTGGAAAACGGAAAGGGGCTAGAGGCACCTGCACCGGGAATAGACTTGAGCAGGCCACCGGGGGAAGGAAAATGCCAATTAGGGCCAATGAGGATGGCGAGGTGATCGAGGAATTTGACACCACGCGAAAATATGTCAGCATGGCCGTGGCGATCGTGCGGGACAAGGTCCCAATGCTTTGGCCAGATTGGGAATCGGTGCCTATCTACGTGAAGATGCAAGTGCATAATGCACTAAGTGTGAGTTAAATCGTATTTTCATTACGTAAATTTTACATTTATTAATTAAGTCCGAATAAATATATAATTTTACCGTTTATATATTCATATTGCAGGTGTGGTTTGACGTGGATGAAGTTCTTATTCACACGTGGGTAGAGCGTCAACTACATATGAGGTGATGTGGTTCGAGTTATTTGAGTATATATCGAGTTAGATTTTTGTTTATCAAGTGTTTTAATATCTCTAACTTTTTTTCCTGGTGTTAATATAGGTATAAAGAGTGGAAGAACGAGCTTTCTTCCCATTACACTGTATACAAGGAGCTAGGCCGAGGTTCTACCCCTAGCGAATTCCGGTTTAGGGAGCACGAGTGGCTGTGGCTGATAGCCCACTTCGAGCACCCCAAAGCTCAGGTATGCATCCTGAATATATCTTACAAGCCTAATGTATCGTATCACATTGAAATAGTTAGTTACTAATTTTTTTCCATATGTTTATCAAACAAGGCGATTTCGAAGACGAACCGGGCGAATAGATTGAAAAACACCAGGGCCCATCATGCAGGTTCACTCAACTATTTGGGTTGGTGGACTAAGGCGCAGCAACAACAAGAAGTGAACCCATTGGTGTATATTCATCAGAAGTTCTATCCGCAGTGCCCTGAAGAAGCGGTAAGTCTTTCGCCTCTCCATGTGTTAATAAAACTATTTTTCGATATTAATTTATTTTGTTAGCTAATACATTATTCATTTTCGCTTTTCAATTAGGCGAGAGTGGAGGAGGCGACCGCAGAAGTGACCATGAATATAGCTCGGACTAACCATCCTGACTGCTCCGAGGAAGAAGTCACCCAGTATGCCTCTCAGATCGATCCGCTTGATCGCCCTATAGCGGCTCAGATCATGGCAAAAGCGTGCGGGACTGGAAAGAATACCTACTACTGTAGGGGAATGGGCTCGGCGGGCGAAGGAGTATTGAAGAACACTTCAGAATACTCTACCGGGTCAAGAAGTTCAGCTTCTAGTCATAACCTCGTAGCGGAGCTTCAGAGGACGCGGAGGGAGTTGGAGGAGCAAAAGAGGCAGATAGCCGAGCAGCAGGCAATCAGAGATGCCGAGTACCAACACATGGTCCAGCAGTAGACACAGATGTTCACATGGATGCGGACGATGTACGAGGCTCAGACTACTGGAAAACCGTTCCCCACACCTCCCCCGCACCCTGTGTTCCCTAGTTATCCACCACCACCACAGCACCAGTCACAGCCACAGCAAGACCAGGGTAGCCACCGGAGTTCAAATGACTACATGGATTTCTTCGACCCTGACCCGCAAGTTCCTCGACCCTGACGTGTAGTTGTAGTTAATTTTCGTATCGTTGCTATTTGTACTGTACGTTGGACATTTATGCGTACTGTTGAACTTGTATGATTGTACGGTTTATGTCTTTCAATGCAGGTTCTGGAATTGGGCCCAATCCAGAACCGCGTTTTTTTTTTCAAAATTTTTCCAAGCATTGCCGGCGACATGGACCTAAGTCGCCGGCAATGTCTTCAAATTCTGGCCACGGCGGCGCTGACATTGCCGGCGACTTGAGTCGCCGGTAATGTCCTAAGTCGCCAGCAATGTTATCTCCGGCGGGCTATTTCCGGCGACGTCATTGCCGGCGACTTGTCGCCGGTAATGACAATTCCGGCGAAAAAAAAAACAAGGCCGGCGACGGAAAGTCGCCGGTAATGTGTCTTAATCCGGTAGTGTTCCATTACCTCCTGATAAGAATTTAGTCACTTGTAAATGGATCTTCAAGATAAAGAGACTTGCAGATGGCAATGTAGCTAGGCACAAGGCAAGACTTGTAGCCCGGGGGTTTAGTCAGGAATATGGTGTGGATTATGAAGAGACCTTTTCTCCGGTGGTTAGGCACACTACTGTGAGACTTATTCTAGCTCTTGCTACATCATTTGGTTGGTCTCTTCATCAGCTTGATGTTAAAAATGCTTTTCTAAATAGTAATCTGTCATAAGAAGTTTATATGTCACAACCAAGTGATTTTAAAGATCCTCAACTTCCCTTTCATGTTTACAAACTTCATAAATCTATTTATGGTCTGAAGCAAGCTCCTAGAGCCTGAAATGAGATATTTACCCAGTTTTAACCTCTTATTGGATTCAAATCATCACATGATGATCCTTCATTATTTGTCAAGATTACAACCAGTTGCAGAATTTATCTGTTACTCTATGTTGATGACATTATTCTCACTGGAGATAATGAGGAAGCAATTCTACAGGTCAAGCATTCTCTACAGACTGAGTTTGAAATGACAGACATGGGATTATTGAATTATTTTCTTGGTCTTGAGATCAAGCATTGTAAGAATGACATTTTTATTTCTCAACACAAGTATGCTCGGGATCTCATTCACAAAGCTGGTCTGGATGCTTGTCATACTCATCTCACTCCTTGTTAATTTGGTATCAAACTTCTCAAATACTCTGGTCCTCCTTTGAAAGATAATGAATTCTCCTTCTTCAGAACTTTGGTTTGTTGCCTTCAATATCTCACATTTACCAGACTTGACATCGCTTATGCAGTAAACAATGTTTGTCGATTCTTGCATTCTCCTACTCTTGATCATCTCAATGTTGTAAAAAGGATCATCAGATACATCAAAGGCACCTCTGATATATGTATTTTGTATCACAACCATAATCATTCTTCATATCCTGTCTTTACTTTACAGGTACATTGTGAGGCAGACTGGGCTGAGAATCCTAATGACAGGAGATCTACTATAGAGTTTGTGGTTTTGCTAAATCACATGCCTATTTCCTAGTGTAGTAAAAAAACATCATGCAGTCTCACGCCCATCCACTGAAGCAGAATATCGAAGCATGGCAGACACTACTTGTGAACTTCAGTGGCTCAAACATTTTCTACAAGAATTGCAGATTCCTTTGAGTACTACTCCACTGTGATAATGTTTCTACTCTTGCTTTAGCCTCTAATCATGTGCATCATTCCAAGATGAAACACATAAAAGTTGATGTTCATTTTACTCGAGGTAAGGTCAAGGATGGTTCTATCAAACTGCAATTCGTCTCCTCTCAAGATCAACTTGCTGACATCTTTACAAAAGAGCTGTGTTCTCCACAACACAACTTTTTCAGTACCACCTTGATGATCAAGAGACCACAATCAAGCTCAGGGGGAGTATTAGCATAATAAGTCAATTAAGCATGTTAGTTATTAACTTAATCTTGTTTTATCATGCTAAATAATAGCCATACACGTGTCTACAGAAGCAATGAAACAATTCTACTTTTCTTTCTCAAACTCTCTAAAACTTTCAAGACGGAGGAGACGTGTGTGTGTATATATATATATATCCGGTATATGTTTTTTCATCTTAATTGCAGAATTTTCTTGTTGCCGTTTTAAATTAGTTAGTGATGAAGATCGAACTTAAACGTGTACAAAAGTATTTTTTCTAGCAAGCTTAATGGAAAGCTTCTCGTATACAATGAGATAGAGAAGCTTTATTTGCTCAACGGACTCTCTAATCTAGGCTCTAACTACATGAAACCAGTTTACACAAAAATTGGTCGTGTAAAGAGATATGCATGTCACTTATCATGGTACTCGAGGGTTGAAAGCAAATCGGCTGAAGCCACCAGCCTCCGATCCATCGTTTTATCGGTGAGATAACCTCGGTTATTTTCATATAATTATGATGTATATGACTATATATATATATGAATAATGAAGGTTATGAATATGAAACTGTAAAAGTGTGATCAATACAATAATATAAACAACATATATAAATTGATCAAGGAATGAGAAACTTTACAGATACACATACTTGTAGACGATGTCATACCGCAAAAGATTTTCTCTTCTATATTATCCTTAATAATCGACTCTTCTATGGGGCAGAGTAATGAATAACTTCTCAAAGAAATGATGATAGTTAGAGCATGGACCTTATGTCTTTATATATTGTGTATAGAATTAATACCTCCCATAAAATTTCTTAATCCTAATACAACTTGTAATGAATAATGAATATAAGAATTCATTTAGAACTCTTATTTGTACAAGGCAAATCATATTTCCTTAATGAATGATGTAGTATGGAATATCTTTGTTTATCATTTACTTAAGTATCAATTATAGAACTAATATGTTGTTAATGAACGTAATTGTGTAATGTCCATATTAATTCTTACATTCTCCCACTTGGACATATACAGATTACACAACACTGTAGCTGCTATAAAATCGTACTAACTAAATAATGAAATGTAGTGTGCATCATTGTACACTGATAAACAAAGTATGAATATGATTATGAAGATTAATTTAGCTATCATAGACCATAACTGACTATAATGAATCCTGAAAAAGTATCTGTTTAACAAAATTAAAGCACCCCAGAACCACAAAAAGCAGCTATAACCCATAATAATTAATCTGAAAATGAAGTAATGAATTATGTGTTTCTGGATATGAATGAAACACACATATGTATAGGTCCAACAAAATGAATTATGTGTTTCTAAGAATGAATGAAACACATATATTGGTCTGATGAAGCATTCTGTATAGAAACAGAATAATGATTTAAGTTTATTGTAGAAACTAAAGTATATAAATATGAAGTTATAAACTGTTGTACATGAATTAAGATAACAGTATAAACTAAATACTGTAGAATACAACAAATCCATAAATCTGAAATATAATGAACTGAACTAAACTAAACTGAATCGAATCGATACTTGAAACTATTAACATTAATCTCTTATATAATTTAAAATGCAAAACTTTGAGGAAATATAAATAAATCTGAAATAATGAAAATATGAAAACTAAAATAGACTCAAACTTTTACTCTCCCGCTGATTTAAACAACTTTAAAATCAGTCAACCAAAACAATTTAGAGCAAATATACATTAACCGTAGCATGCTTAATATGCTTCATATAAACTTAAAACTTAAAACTTCATGTCTAACAATAAACATAAATCATAAGACACTAATGAACACAATCTGTACATGATGAAGAGTAGACAATAGACATGTTGACCTGTCTAATATGGTTAACTAACCATATGCACATATAATGTAACTTCAATAAACATGCATCGTTAGTTTTGTTATGATTTTTCCCTCTAAACAAAAATTTGAATGCTATGTATATATATAGCAAGATTTTATTTTCTACTCTGACTACTCGTATGTATATATATCGAACTCAAATCATAGAATTCACTTGAAGTTAACATATGAATCGATCAAACATCCAGTGATGCAGCATGTAATTAATGAATTACGGTCCTATGTATCTATGAAAATTTCTCAAACATGCTTTATCGACCAAGATTTTTACCAAAACAAACCTACACGATTGATCATGATATGAATTCGAATGCTTCAAAGTTTCAAAACAAAGTGATTACACGTACTGAACAAAATGCATTTGTCTAGAATACCTATCCATTTATCTATATAACTTCTAGTATATGTATATTACATACCAGGTCATATGTAAAACTACATGTTGTATGATTAGCTTAAGTAAGTTAGCTACACGTCACAATGCAAACATCTTGATCATATATATCAATAGTCTTAATGCATAAATATGACCAAGACCAAAGACACGATCAACGTTCGTATGCTTCTAATATGTATTAGTATTGACATTATATGCAGACTTAAATTTATCATGATAAACCTCATGTGTCGGTAAAGATGTCTGGTGAATGCTAGTTCATATATATGTAATATTTTCTTCCGCTGAACTAGACAATTCACCGAATTAGGAGATATAAACAGTCATCTTTTAATAAATTAAACTGCAACAACTTTCAATATAGATTTCATTAATAACGTAGACACGAGTATACATATCAATATTCATGAAATTCAATCTTTAAAAGAATTGACCGAAACCTATTGCCACGTGCAAATTTGCTGAAACATGAACTCCTTGTACTTTAAACAAATATATGCCAAGACCGACAATAATTAATGAAACCATATCTCAAATGAAGCAAGTAACAACAATATATATGAATTCCCCACACGAAATTGCATACTTGCATGAAGACCCAAAAACATTCACACGTGAAGACACATTTGCACATATCAGCCAAGACACATATAAATAGTATCATATTTATATTGTTTCAAGGTAGTACCTAATGTCAACTTTTACACTTACACAGTTCGTTGCTTGACAAGTATTTGAGCATTAAGGCGCAGATGATATACATATGACTTTGATAATTTAATATTTGATCATTTAATGATCTCTCTAAAATAATATTTTTGGCCGGTCTCGATTTTGGGACGTGTTAAATTAATAATTTGTTAAATTTATAAAATAATAAAAATATGGGAATTTATATAGGTCTCAAGCAATATATAAATTAATAATGTTCGAGTACATTGAATTAATTATTCATTTATGATGACTTCTAAAGAATGACCCAATTATTATTGGTTACTTTTTCAAATGAATGTCAACTTTAATTTCATCTTGGACTCTTCTTAACATTGTACATTGGACTTTTCTTAACATTGTAAGAATTTCTACTGTTTTCTTCTCACAAAATATTTAATAATGTAGAAAAATTAATTACTCCGTGCATACGTTAACGCATCGATACAATAGAATTATATGGTTATTAATATTATGTAGATTACTTCAAAAAATAGGTAGATTAACCTTGTGAAATAAGTAGACTAAAATGAAATGATCTACTAACACAAGATAGACAGTTTTACAAAATAAGTAGATTGAAATGCATAGCTAAAATCAATACTTCTTTCATGATGTCAATTTACTTGTTTTATGAAATAATATACAATGTGTTAGTAAACCATTTTATTTTAGTTTACTTTAATCTACTTATTTTTCCAAGCAATCTACCTAATATTAGTAAATCATCTATTTTTATTGTATTGATGCATTAACATACTGAAGGGGACCCCAATAGTATCTACACAATAAATTGATAAATGATGTGTATTTATCAAGGTATAACAATAATAATTTATTAATTAATAAGTTATTAATTAACGAATAAATTAATAAATTATTAATTTCTCGATTAATTAATATCTCACTAAATTAATAGATTTTGTCAGAAGTTATTAATTTATAGAACATACTAAACTAAAGCATAATGAATTTAATGCAACTGTATGTATACAAAGTTTAGATTCATATCAAAAACTCAAATTTATGATTGAAAATAAGACATTAATAGTTCTATCAGTATCTTAGAATGAAAATTATAAATGAAATTTACTTTGCCTAAATGGCCAATGAACAATTAATATGAATTGTATGACCACAAAAAAGAAACTAAATTTAAGTTAGGTTAAAAAGACGTGCTTATATAGCTAAGTCTTTTTAACAACCTTTGAATTATGATTCCAAATTTATGTCATATACTGACTACACCACTTAAAAGACTGTGATATATGAATATTCTTATGGAAATGATTACACAACCTTCTAAATGGTAAGCCACAAGTCTTGGTGATTTAAGTTTGAAGTTCCTTTTGTATCTTGACTGCTATGGCAGCACTAGATGATAAAGAAGTTATGTGTAATACCCCGAAAATTAATATAATATATTAGGTTATTATATGACTCGTTAACCTTAGAAATTATCATGATTTAGTTTAACCTTAGAGCCTTTAAGAATTCAATAACAAATTGTCTGGTGAAGACAATGTGTAAAAATGAGTTTTAGAGGAACATTAACGGAATGAAGCAAATGGTCCAGTGGATACTCAAGTTCAAGTCAGGTACTCTTTGGTCTTCGGTTCGAGACCACGAAACTGGATTCACGAACATTCCATGTTGTAGGTTAGTAAAAATAATAAAAATATTTTTATTCAAGCTAGAAACGGTAAGAAAATCCTAATTCCAAATAACTGATTTTCAGAAATAGAATTTTTAGTGAAATGACCAAATTCTCCTTGTTTGTATTTGTTTTTCTAATCAAACTTTGTGTTTTAAGATTACAATTCATGCTTTTAGTGGTCATGCTTATATACTAATTTGGTGCTAATTATTATTGGTTCATGTGTTTTTCATTTTTTTACACTATTATACTTCATTAGTAAACCATACATTTTATGCACCTATTTATTCTACATTTACATTCACATGTCTCTATGTACATGTCTATAGCATCAAAGTGCATGCACATACAAATCTGATTTTTTCACATATATTACAATAATTTTACAAGTGCACATTTACCCTATAATTAGTAGCCCAACTATTCCATTATCATATTGTATTGTAAAAGTCAATAGGAATAATTTTAGATTAAATTCTCATGTCCCCTCGCAAGGCCTATATATAAATCTCCTTGAATTCAATCTGATCACACACCATTTCAATAAAGCTTTCACCAATTGAAACTCTCCCAAAGTTGCAATGCAACACACCTAAAGTTCTATACCAAAAACCTTCATATTGAGCACATTTTAGTAACTTTTTCTTTGCTCCAAGAAGACCATCTGGAGTTAATCAAACATTTTATTCACCAACTAAAATTCTTGAGTAAGTACATGAGTACATTCTTATACTTCTTTATCTTTAGGAGTACATCAAAGTGCATGGCTAATAATAAAAGGAAAATAATGAACCTTAGTGTAAATTTAATATTTTTGTTTCTGTTAAAATTTTAATTAGTCAAATATTTTTATATATTTAAATTATACACAAAAAAGTTATTCAAATTTGACTTTTGAATCACTCAAAAATGTTAAGTAATAAAAAAATTATGGGTAAAACAAGTTTTGCTAATCTTTTCATTAATCTTGTTCGAAAACTCGATCTTAAGATGCTCTTAACTTGAAATATTCATATCTCACTCATTTCTTAACCAAATTTTGTGTTTTTTTTATATCAAAATGAAACTTAGGAGTTAAACTATAAATATACAAAGTTTAAAAGGCATTGGTAAATACTTAGTAACTAATTAATCCGTACAAATGAGCTTAATACCAAGCATAACTATTTATTGACAGTTGCTAAACATCTTTATTTCTAGACTTGAGAACTCCTTATCGGACTTTATGACTATTTTCATTGGATTCCTCTCAAAAAATACTTTGAGGTGGTGTACCCAGTTCTTTAATTTGAACATAATTTAGATTAATTATAAAACGGGTCAAATAGAGGATTTCGAGCGGACTACCACCGAATGATACTTTTGATATAAGGATTAATAAATTTTATCTTCTATATGTTTAGTTTGAGTTCATTTTCTTACTCGCATTATTTACTTCTTACGTTTGATTTGAGACTAATGGAGGATTTCGGGCTGACTACCGCCAAATGAAACTTTTGGATCGATGAAAACTAATTTCATTCCTCGTACTTTCATTTCAAGTTTATTTATTCACTTATTTACTTTCAAGTATAATTCGAGACAAATAGAGGATTTTGTGCGGACTACCGCCGAATGAAACTTTTGGACCAAAATTTTTAACTATCTAAATGCATTTAAGTATGATCATCATTTCTTTACGAATTCTATTACGTATATATTTATTACAAGGTTATGATATAAATGTATACTCTATGATATATATATATATACATAGTCTTAACTAAATACTTGTTTGTGATCATTGTGGTTGATGTGTGAAGTCGGGTGTATAGTACGAATTAACTCGTGCTTAAATGAATTGCTGATAAATTATTCTGTTATTGTGAGAGTTAGCCAAGGGACCTAGTCCCTTATAGATAATGCACTATTATACTCTTAGGAATTAATTGTGTCAAACTAGGAGTATACACATGCTTTAACAGGTGATCTTAGTATGTTGTGGCTTTACATGTGTGTTCGTATTGTGAGACTAAGCACATAATTTTTGATTAATTACCAGTTAATCCAAAAGAATTCATCGTGGAAGTTTTGGCATGTTTGTGAGTAGATGTGCATTTGTGCAAGAACGTATATATCTATATGTATATATCATAAAAACGCAAGTATAAGCATGAGAGGATATAACCGATTTTGATTATTCCACCTTTTTGAATTAGTTGTTCGGTTTGATGTTTCTTAAAGATAATTTAGTATATGCTTGCAAGTTGTACTTACTGGGTCGGTGTGACTCATGATGTTACACCTTTCTCTTTTCAGGTGATGAGTAGGATGCTTGGGGATGAGATCCGTCGTTCACTAAATAAAAGAATTATTTTCTACTTGCATTTTGAATTGAATAAATGTAATGACTATTATTTTTAAAGCTTCGGTATTGTAATATTAACGTTTTCACTTTTCATTAAATTTACTATTCATACATCTTAACATTTAAAATTATTTGGGTTTCTTATTCACATCACAAATTATTTGTGACCCTATGAATTTGTTTGTTAACCTATTCACCAATATAGAAAACTTGGATTCTTTATGAATGTCCTTTCCTATTTTTAATTTTGTTCAAAAATTCAACAGAGATAACAATCACAAGAATACATACATTACAAGACTGTCTAAAATTTATTAAACACATGCACATGTATACATATAGAAAAACCAAGATATGAAATGCGAAAATTAAGATTGTTTTCATGTGTAATTCACCTTCGTATATTACTATGCATGGCAAAATTATTGATCTAATACTCATGAATGACTAGAAAGATCTCTCAAAATATGACTACTATGGTAGCACTTAGTATTGAGAATACATAACTCAGTGTAGATGAAGACATTATTTTAATATATATTTTCATTTTCTGAGTGTGTAAGCCCTCATGTTGTAATCCTTGGGCAACCAGTATTAGGCCCAACCTTTGTACTTCAAATACTTAGAGTTATTGGTAGTATTTTATAATATTTTAAGTACTTCATCTTCCCTTCAGGCCTTGTTCTAAGCCTCATAATTCAAAATGTTTCATGTATTTGCTCGTGGGCCTCAGGTACAAGCCTAGCTAATTGTTCACAAAAAACCCAACGACAGCTGGCCCATATCCGAATCATCTTGAATTTACCGTTGCCGTTTGGTTATCCTAATCAAACCTCATAACAAGGGTTAATTTTGGTTTGAAATCCGAATCGGCCATTTCGTCACATCAAATCTTCCGATTTTTAAGAGGCACACTCAACTGTTTCGGGAATCAATGATCATTACTCCATTGACTTGGAGTGAACGAACTGTCATATCAAAAAATTCCCAACGAACATGTGTCCTTTATCTAATGATATAGTTTTGGTTCATGGATTCTAACCGCTCCATCCGAACACAAAGTTTCTCTTGTTACTTTCCTTGCGTTTGCTTCACCAAGTCTCGGTGCACATGAGACCTAACAACTAGACTAGACAAGATTCTCATCACATAATAGAAGGCATATGATTCCTGTCTATTGAATAATTTACCACAAAAAAAGGACAAAGTAAGAGAATACCTCTCCATCATGCAACTTCAGGGCTCGGTGCATCCTTAAACGAGTAATCCTCCGTTTAATGGCATTACTTTCATCAATGAACTTTGAAGATGGGAGAAATCCACATTTTGACTGTTTTTAAATATAAAATAAAAACACCCAATCAGTTATAATTGAAGGTTCTCGTGTCTACCTCAAGAAATAAAAATATCAATGACAATTATATACAATTCGAAAGGGAACCAACTGAAATATACCTTTATCTCTACAGATAAGGGAGTAAATTAAAGTAAACAACAACGCATAGCAGTGCATTCAATCTGTAAATTACACATACTAGAAAATAAAATCCAAAGACCTCATAGAAAGTAAGAGTTTTTTCATTGATGACCTCTATAGTGAGTATTTTCTATAAAATAGCTTATAAATCTCAATTTTGATCATATTTTGACATATCAATCGTTAGATGTTTAGCTATATATGAGTAGATCATTCTTTTAAATTTTCAACTAAATCAAAAATTGTTAAGAGATTCAAAATCATGGTTTATCAATTATAAACATGAACGGTTCAAGTTTGATAAATTTGGAACGTTCATTTTATATTATCTCGTTCGTCCCCTTAACAATTTTTAAATTGGATGAAATTTTATAGAAATGATCTACGTATATAGAGCTAGATATACAATGGTTGATCTTCCAAAATATTAATGAGAAGTATGATTTTTAAGAAGGTACTCATAAAGTCCTCACCATAAATGTCCTCAATAAAAAATTTCTCCATAGAAAAGCACATATATGAATGCGAAAACTATTATGCACTATTCTATGATTAATGGAAACCATCTTCCCCAAAAATAAAATTAAGAAGAAAAGAAGAAAACGTACCTAGTCTCCAACATATGCTCTATACCATGAAAATTCAGATAAATTTCCCGAAAATTGAAATCGAATTTACGAAATAAAGAGAAAATCCCAGAATCATTTAATTTGAAAAGAATGGATTGTACTGCATATGAACTTGATCTCAATTAAATATTCAAAACCCAAAAACAATATGGAGAGGATGGATCACTATCTGTTGTAATCAACCACGGTTTAATTTCGGGGAAATATGGCTAAACTAAATTATGCAAGTCGACAAACGCTGGAGAAGAAGTAGACTATATTCTTCGATCAGCTAGGGAAGATTTGACGTCTATGTATTTGGGTTAAGCTAAACCTCACGTTCATGAATGTCTAAATTAATTAAACAAACCAATTTCGTTAACAAGTAGGAGAAGACGTAGGAGAAGAATGAGAACTAATCCTCTTGCCATGGTAGTTTACAGATGATCTCATGCCAACAAATTGATACTAGGCCCCTTTAATTTGGTGATGAATAATCGATGAGATTGATTAAAACCTTCTTCCCTACCCTAATTTTTTTTTCTAATAAGAAAAAAAATGCATATGAAAAAATTTCGTTATTCAGTTTTTGCTTAAGCACAGTGACAGTGGCTTTGATACCAAATGTAAAATTAAGATTAATGATTATGAATACTAAATGCAAATCAATGTTATGAATATGAAACTGTAAAATTGTGATTAATACAATAACAAAAACAACATATATAAATTGATCAAGGAATGAAAAAAGTTACAGATACGCATACTTATAGACTGTCACATCGCAGATATTTTCCTCTATACTATCCTTAATAGTCGACTCTTCTATGTGGCAGAGTAATAAATGACTTCTCAAAGGAATGATGATAGTTAGAGCAGAAACCTTGTGCCTTTATATATTGTATATAGAATTAATACTTCTCATAGAGGTTCTTAATCCTAATACAACTCATGAAGAATGAATATAAGAATTCATGAATAACTCTTATTTGCACAAGGTAAATCATATTCCCTTAATGAATAATGTAGTAGGGAATATCTTTGTTTATCAATTATAAAATTAATATATTATTAATGAACAATAATTATGTAATGTCCATATCATGAATCAGTTGTTTTGTATTTGAAAGTACGTGGTTATGAATGGACTCTGCATGGAGTCTCCACCTGAAAAGAAGCGAGCAAATTAGATGGTCAAATCGACCTGGTTAAGATAATTTGTATCGATCATAATGAAGAAGATTAAAGTTCCCAGTTCTTGAGTTGACTCCACTACGTACATGATCGATGTGATAACCATTGAAATTTTTTGCTAGGGAGAGAGAGAGAGCCAAGATCTAATAGTACTGGAAAAGCAAGATTGAGTGCGTACGTATGGTCGGACGTTCTAGCCTAACTAGTCTGGGCACTTCTCTCTATTGCCTTGACAAACCCGTTGAATTCACCCCGAATTCCGACATGTCTCTCTATCGCCGGTACTCGGAGCAAACTTTACTCGCCGCCGGATTGCAGGCCACGCCTAAGCTACTTTCTTCATCTCGAATATATCTCCCTCTCTGGCTCGCTCTCTTTCGCGATCAACTCTATCTGTCACTCTGTCCTCGCTTTCGTTGAACACGCTACTAAAAATAGTGCAAATCCAAGTCTCTTTCTTGTTTCCTCTACATTTCAGTTCTCCTTAGTGCTTCCTTTCACTTTGTACATTCATATTCCTCTGGAATTGAACTGCCTTATTCACGCAAAAATGTTTTTACTATATACTGAGAGTGACTGAACCATATTCATGCTATGGCACGTTGTATATTCATAAAGTTCAATAGTTTGTTCGGGGACTAAAACTGTTGCTATAGTACTTGGTAGAGTTCCTATACAAATTGCAACTACACGTATAGTCTTCAAACTGATCGATCGGTTGGAGTTGAACCAGCTATCCAATCTTATGTATAAAGTATACATTCTAGATATATAGTTAAAAGTCACTTAAAACTCAATCTGCGTGATGAAATTTGGCTTCATGACTCAATCTAAGAAATATTATTGCCAACACCAGATATATATGAATTTTTGGCGACTTGCTGTGAGTAGACGAACAGATTGTTGTATCCATACAGAGATTTTAGAAGAGAAATATCACTAATACTCAAAATGATCATATATATGTGGAATAATCTCGATTATCTTGCGTTGATCAAAGTTCTTAAACGGTCTCAGTATACAAATTAACTCCAACCCCCAATACCCCATATTATCTATATATTAATCATAGTAAGATCGACGACCATTAACATGATCGAATTAGACACAAGGTACGCGATACGAAAAACTAAAATAATTACGATTAAAGACCGGCATGGCATGCAACGCTCTGCATGCATGCTCTTCCTACTTTTTCATGGGGGGTGATCGATGAAACTTAATAAGTTGAGGAGAGGTCAAACTGACGAAAACACTGCAAACAACCACCGTCGATTATCATCATCATGTTCTCGATCTCCCGCCGGCATCCTCATGTACATAATACACTTTGGTTGGTCAACATCGTGATCCTCCAATCGAAACCAAGAGCACAGTCCCACACAGATCGACATGCGCGTAATTGTTCACGTCAGAAGCGAAAAGGAGTTTTGGGCTCTTTCGGACCCCACCCAAACCCGACAGCCCGGACCAACTCAGCCGTCTAAATCTCTCTGCCAAAAGCCTGTTACCGATGTCGCCAACCTGAAAAGCAGAGATCGATTTTCGCCGTAGAAGACAAACGGCCCCTACTCGCCGCCTTTAGCTACTGACACGCGCCGCTTCCCCCCACTGTGCCCCTTCGTCCACGTAGACTTCCTTGTACATTGTAGTACAGACAACGTCTCCTTTTCCCAGTGAAAACCTCGGCACGCTCTCCGACAGCACCAGACAAAGTCTCTAAACCCTAGATACACACCCCTCCATTAATTACTACATTAGTATCACATTAACCTCTCCTCCATTTCCTTCCCTATATAAACCCTAGCATTACATCGTCATCTTCCATCCAAAGCTTCAATCTTTTTCTAATCCACAAACCGAAGTCTCATTTTTCTCACATCTTCTTCTTCATTTTTGTTGTTCTTCCTGTAACCCTAGCAATAATGCAATTCCAAAGAGAGCTATTCCAAACTGAGCCATGGGGATACTACATGCCTAGAAGCATGCACATGGCGACGGATCCATTGGAGGGAGTGGTGCGTTTGGCGTCGAAGAGCGCGGTGGTGATCTTTAGCATCAGCAGCTGCTGCATGTGCCACGCTGTCAAGAGGCTCTTCTGCGGAATGGGGGTGAATCCGACGGTGTACGAGCTTGACCAGGACCCGAGAGGCCATGAGATCGAGAGGGCTCTCATAAGGTTGCTTGGGAACTCATCTGCGGTTCCGGTGGTGTTTATTGGAGGCAAGTTGATCGGAGCTATGGACAGGGTGATGACTTCACACATCAATGGGTCCCTGGTCCCGCTTCTCAAGGAGGCCGGTGCACTCTGGCTTTGATGGATATCGCTTTATTTTTACATGTTCTAAAAGAAAACGCTAGTAATGTAGAAGACTGTGAGCTGCTTTTGTAGCTTTAGTGACGTCTTGTAGCTCCAGTTGATATACATCAATGTAAATTATGTTAATTTCATGTTAATTATGTTTTCACTTCTCGATCTCTTTCGTTTGTTTTTTTTTTTTTTGCAACGTTCATATATAGTCATCACCAGTTTCACCACCACTATGTAATGGAATATTTTAGAGTGTGTGGGTAGAATAGTTATTCGTTGTTAAGGTAGAGTTGTCATGGAGAAGTGGGAAAAATTGAAATCTTGGCTGCACTGTGCTACCCGCTACGCAGAGGTGCACAGAGATATGATGATGTTGATGATGATGCTGGTAGACCAGTTATTTGGTGTTGATGATGCTGGTAGACCAGTTATTTGTGTTGATGATGATAAATATATGATGATGGGAATTTAAGGATTTAAGGAGCATGTATAATTGTATAAATATATAATGCTTGCATGTGGTGGCTAGTTGGTGATCACGTTATAAGCTGTGGGAGGTCTGTTTTGTATAAGCCTAACGAGTTATGATGCTAGATATAGTCGTGAACTTGTATTTACTCCCACATTCCACTCAACTATGGTTGAATTTGACAAATAAGACTATGGTAGACCGGTAGTATGGTGTAGCATAATGGCCTTGGTGGGGATCCAAGTTTCAGAAAAAGGAATTGGGAGCTCTAGCAGATTGCAGAAAGAGCCCAAGGACCACAGAGGCCCAAAAGATATATAAGAGAATGAAGGAAAGGCCTAACCAGCAGAAAGCTGGAGTAGAAAGATGCTTTGTCTTCTTCAGCATACAGAACTATTAAGCATGCATATATCTCACTTTGTTCACCAAGACACCAATAAAGTGGCTCTCTCGGACTTCCAACAGAATATGCCATTGTATAAAAGCGGGATCAAGATATACTAGTATGCTATCACCTAATGTTTTAGCTTCGTCTTTGTAAGAGACAAAACTATGAAACCCTTAAGAGGCTTACAGCTTTGTTCTGTTCTCAAGTTACATGCTTAGCCTTTTATCATCACCACCCAAGATCAATACATAATGCATCCAAGTCTGTCCAATACACATTATATACTACTAACGGAGACCAGTGCTTAATAAAGGGAAATATCCTTCACATTCTCAGTCATCTAGTGGGTTCCTAAACAGCGTATGAACCCCGATGACCCAATCCACAATGAAATTCCAGAGTGTCTCAAATCCAGAGATACCCCGTGTCCTACAGCAATTGAGTCCAGCTTAAACCCTAATAAAGCTTTCTCCTATCCAGAAAAGCCTATGCATCCTCTAGTGCAGCTTCCACTACCTGTTGAATTAAAGTGCCTCTTCCCCGACAATCTGGCAAACAGGTTCTTCACATGTCTTTGTTTTCTTGTGAATAGATAAAGCATTTTGCATCTCTCTGATTGCAGTTGGGGCCTAACACCAAATGCTCACGGGCTCATTATAATGCATAGTGAACCATGAATGACTATATTATAGCTCTAGATGCTCTCAATAGAGTACCATACATGCTTTGGTAGAAGCTTCTTTCTACATCTCCCATGGATCCTATGATTTCTAGTGTTCTTCTTCTTGTTACATTTTTTCTCTCCCAGCCAATCCCTCTAGTAGCTCATCATTCTAGAACGCCCACGGCTCGGATCACTGTCGTAGGAGCTGTCTATTGTGATACCTGTTCAAGCAACACATTCTCTAGAAGTAGCTACTTTCTTCCAGGTACTACTGATGGTAACACATTGGCTACTACAAGCTAGTATAAGTCTAACTAGTTGATTTGTGTTCTAAATTCTAATTGCTTGTCTTCCTTTTATAGGTGTGGATGTTGCAATAAAATGCAAATTCAGAGGCAACTCAGGCAAAATGACAGAGAACATCAACTTCTCAGTTAACAAAACCACAAACAAGTATGGAGTATACAAATTGGAAATACCTTCTGTTGATGGGGTAAACTGCTTAAGTGGTGTGTCAATGAAGTCGATGTGCCAGGCAAGTCTCATAGGAAGCTCATCCTCAGCCTGCAATGTTCCTAGTTTCAGAACCACAGCAGATGAAATCTCAGTCAAGTCAAAGCAAGATAACCTCTGCATTTATAGCATGAATGCCCTGAGTTACAGGCCACCAAAGAAGAATTTTACTTTATGTGGAAATAGGAAAGAGGAGGAATTGGCTAGCTCATTCAACTCCTCCAAGTTTTTCTTGCCTTACTTCCCACCATTCTATGGCTTCCCTTGGCCTCCTTTGCCTCAATTTCCATTCCCTCCTTTACCATCTCTGCCCCCATTTCCTTCTTTTCCATTCCCTCCATCTTTGCCTTTCCCATTCCCAAGTCTACCTCCTTTTCCTCCATCCCCAAATCCTCTTGCCCCAAGCACTCCACCTCCATTTAATCTAGGAGACCCCATAACTTGGATACCTTACATCCCTTCTGTCTTTCCTCCACCTCCTCCCCCACCAGGAGGATTCAATCTCAGAGACCCCAGGACCTGGATACCATATCTTCCTCCCTCCCCACCTACTACACCTCAAAAGCAAAATCCTTAGAAGTCACAAAATTTGTTTGCTTCACATATCTACAATAACCATGTGCATTAAATTATTATATATGTATGAGATGGAGAACATATACGTACATGTATTAGCAATTAGAGTGCCCCCAACTGTTCAAAAGGAAAAGAAAAACTTCTGTTAATTGATTTTAATCTGGTTCATACATGAAACCTGCAAACTAGGGATGATTTTCATTTTTAATAAACAGTGCGGGCCGAAGACAAATGATATACAAGGCCCAGCGCTAAATTTTTTTACTTCTAAATGTCTAACTACACCTGCAATGGTTTCCAGGGGAAGGGGGAAGCACGCCCTTGGTTTCTGGGCATTGGAACATTTCTAATTGCTGTACAGTTAGTAGAGGCCATTCTAACAGCAAACTGATCAAAGCATGGAAGCTCACGCAGTTTGAGTTTCATTCTTTTTCCTCCTTGCAGTTCACTGTTCTCCCTTCTAGCCATTTCACCTTTTCAAGTAGCTCATCAATGGTGTTTGAAGCATCCTGCAGTCAGGAATGAAAAAACTCAGAGTAATTTTTTTTTAACATGGTAGTATAGCAAGTAGAACTTCTCAGTTCCTCACTTTTAAGCTTTTCCGGAGTTTCTCTCTTCCTGTTCTCATTCAGTCCTTTCTGTCACCAAGATCTGAATAAGCGCTTCTTGTTCTTTGTCCATCTCTTCCATTCTTTGTTTTGCCATCTCAAGCTGATTCAAAAGAAAACCACCAATCATGAGTGCTATATATTCTATCCAACTTTTATTTCATTGCATAAGCGCTCAGCTGACCAAATTTGCAGTAATAGTGTAGCATTGACGACACAAATGGCCAATTCAAATAAGCAGAAAATTCATTCAGTCTAGCAATAGTATGTAAATGTACAGTGCCTGTACCTGTAGCTAGTATGAGCACAACTATATCCAAATACACATTTGAGTTTTACGGTAATGACTACTTTTGAGAAGCCATTCTAAGAGAATTTAACTAGATCAGCAATATTTTGATGTCAATGACTCAAAACCAGTATTCGCACCCAATTTAACTGAACCAACTAATTGTGCACTTACTTCATTTTTAAGAGATTTATTACTGTCTCTTTCATGACTGAGATCATTCAGAGCCAGCTCCAATCTGTAAAAGGAAAAGAACACACTTAAACACATGAACTATTTGTAAAAGCAAACTGTAAAACTGCAGACTGCAAAAAGCATAAGAGAGTAAAGTTGCAACTGCTAACACCACCTCTCCATTATCGATGAATCTGTTCTCAACATAATTGAACGCTCAACACTGCCATTTGTTGTGATTGTTCCATTTCCGTTTGTATCAGCTACCTGTTTAATGGGAAGAAATGTATGAATACAGGACGCAAACATTGCCAATGCCGAAATTATTTTTATGTTTGCTGCTAACATTGTAGTTTTCTGGTTATTCAGAGAAATGGTGTATGTTATTGAATATATTTTTAAAGCTTACAAGTTGAAAATAATTTCTACAGGTGGAAGAATTAAACCAGATTTGGCAAACCAACCAAGGAATTTCATCACGTTTAGCTACCAATGCAATGTCCCCGGAAATGACCATAAATCTAAAGCAGGACATATCCTTAATTAAAAGATAATAGGGAAACATACTTTCAAATGTGAATACGTAGGCATATGACAACCCCTTGAGTGTGACCCAAGATCTTGTTTAGGTTCCACGAAACATTGCAATGCCTTGTTACAGTTCCTATCTTCAGTTGAAGCATTCACGCACCCCAATCCTCAGTTGTCCGCCAATCCCATCCCAACCGCTTCGGAGAGACAACCCCTCGGGCCCACAGTCGCCGAAACAAGCCGCCAACCACTGGAATACGAAGAAACACCAACTGAGTCCATCGGATCTGCACCGAGAACCACACGTCGCACCTGCCATCCAAAAACCAGTCGACTGTTAACATCCATGAATTATTGAGAAGAATTGCAGAAAACTAAGGCAAAACTAAAAAAGAAAACGTAGAGAGAATTGAGAGGCTACATCTTGTTCATTAATCCTAAAGAATGAGAATTACAACAGTGTAAATATAGCTCAAGATACATAAATACATAAATACCCTTACACTATAGTTCTATAATTCTACACCTTTCCTTTGACCATATGCTAAGGACTAGCATAATGGTTGGAACAAAGAAAACTCCTATAGCCAAATTACAAGATAACATCCCAATACACAAACCCAATAGCACTACAGCAAAATGTATGAATCTCCCAAAATCTCTATGGCAACAGTAGTAGAGATAATGAGAGTGACCAGCAGATGATAGCCACATATAAAACTGAATAACAGCCATGGTGGAGCAGGAAAGATAGGCATAACAGATGCAGCAACAGGACAAGATCAAAGTAGCGAAAAAATGTAATGGTGCACACTTCATATTCTTAACCATTCTAATGCTTCAATTAAGAAACTTAAGTCCACAAGAGATGATTCCACCACAATCCCATATGACCAATTCACGCAAGACTGCAATTGCTCCTCTTCTTTCAGCATTTTGGGTGAGGTATGTGAACACGCAGAGAAACGTACACTGACCAAGTACAACGTTCTCTAGCAATACTTCCACTAAGATAAGTAATGGAGGTGAACCCTGTACATCATGTGGAGAACAAAAGAGAATAAAGCCTGCCACTAATAACACACTGTAATCATCCCCATTCGAGCCAAAGTGCGTTGTAGAAACATGAAGAAGCCAATATATTATCTCCACTGAATCTGTTTTTCTTCCTCAATTGTCTTGGAGTGAAGTAGAGAGGACAATGACACAGATATGCACCAATTTCATGAAGATGCTTATTTTATCATCAGAATAACCTCCATATCTATGAAAAAGAAAATGTCCAGCTCATTTGACAAATAACCCCAACCATAATCTTTCTTCGGCATCCCATGATCTTCAACTCCATAGCCCTATACACGAAAAAGATGCAAATCTACCACCTAATCATTACTCTGAAGAGCAAATCTGATATCTTGGTGGCAACTGTAGAACACTAGTATTATCAGTAAAACTAGGGTGCTGTTTTCATCACCATTATCCCATACCAATGCAAACTGTCATCACCATCATTCATCACTCAAATCATTCCATCGATCAACTACAGCATCAGACATAACGTCTCCAACTTCTACTCCATTCAACACTCCATCATTCACAACAGTAAGATCACAATACTTCCTCACAAACTCAGCAACAATCAACATTTTCAGCTACAACACATTTCCCAGCACCAAATGCATTACGTAAACTTCAAAACTTCACTCTATTCCCACCCTCAACCACAGTAGGTCGAATTCACTCTATGACTTTACTCTACGACTCCAATTTTCCACCAATTTTGGGCTACTACAACATTATTTTTTTTTCACCAATTTTTGAGAGATGACGACAATTTTTCACCAATTTTTGAGAGATAACGACAATTGTTTTTTTTTCAAGTAACATACCACTGATACTCAAATTCAAGTCACGAGTAGAGGCATCAGATACAAAAACGACCACAGAATAAAATCAAGGATGGTCACAGAGAGTACCGAATTTGCTGTACCAGAGTGAGATGCAGAGGAGCAATGACAATTGTGTTGCAGGGTTGAAGTCTTGAAGAAGATGCTCAAAGTACTCATTCCCCGTGACTGCGAGGCCCAAGCGATGTCAGACTAAATCACAAGCGTCGGTGCACTGTGGAATCACTCCTCCTTCGAGGACGACGCAATCTGGTGTATTCCTAGCCAAGAGCCGAAGACGGTGCCGTGACTCTGGTGAAGACGACTGTGACGTCACCATATACAGATCGAGAAACACTTGTCGACGACAACGCCTCCAATCAGAGGTGCATCATCGCGCCGAAGATGCCTACGCTCGACGCTAACAGCGAAGGCAACTAAGTTGAGGACCGATTGAAGACGACAACACCAGATCGAGAAATTGGAGCACTGACTTGAGATTAGGGTTTTGAATTGGGAAAACTGAAATCTAGAAAACTCAAATGAAAAACGAGAATTGCAGAAAACTAAAAAGGAAAACGTAGAGAGAATTGAGAGGCTACATCTTGTTCATTAATCATAAAGAATGAGAATTACAACAGTGTAAATATCAACGACACCCAAACACAGACCACGACGACACGACCAGAGGCGGCGCTGAGCCGTCGGACGAACACGCACAAAAACCTCTCGCGACACGCGCGTGGGGCGCGTTCTTCCAAAAAATTGACATTTTAAAACTTTTTTTTACGCACAAGTTTTTGTAATAAGGGTTTAGGGGCGACCATTAGACTTTAAGAAATGCATAGCTATAAGCCAATAAAGGATCACAGACAAAATCATATAATATATGAGAGGATTCCCGTATTAATAAAGAACATAAGAAATGAATATAACACATCAGTAAGAAACAAGTATACTATGCTGGATTTCACTCTTGGAGTTAGTAAGCCAGAAGTACAAAAATGAGAAACCGGACAGCCAATGTAAACGATAGATCTAAGAAAAAAGGGAGTTAGTTACCTGCTGAAGAAGATCTTCTTCACTTGAATAGGGAGACCACTGAACGATGGTTGCTAAGTTTCTAGTCCAATCATCCGGAGAAGCCCGTATCATCTTGGTCCAATCTCGACCACTTTTTGCATTGTCAATCTTACAATTAAAACATAAATTCACACAGATTTAGAACCACATAAATCAGCAATGGCTGAAATTACTGTTGCCATTTTGATTTATATAACGCTTACCATGGGAACCACAATATCTTCCTTTTCAGTACCCCTCAGAAACGTGTAAGATAGCAACCCAATGGTTTGTGTTGGGCTAGAAAAAAGAATGAGTTGATTAAGTTTCATGTTTGCAAGCAAACGTAGCAAAACATAAATAACAAAAAACAGTAACAACTAACAGGTCTAATATTTCCACAAGTGGCCTAATCAAATGTACATTTAGCCGTCATGCTGTTCTTCCAAAAAATAAATTAGTGTGGTTTGAAAAAAGACAAACTAAGCAAAATACAAACCTTTTCCCATCAATCCCCTGAGAGCGAGAAAACAATATGACATCTGCTCCGAGTCCCATTGTACTAGTCTTAAAGCCATTGCCATCTAAGATAATGATGTTACGAAAACAGAGCGAAATTCAAAGTTTCTTCGTGGTTATAATATATACTTGTTCACTTGCATTTCGATAAGAGAGAGCATCTTACATTGACCGATTGTATTTGCCATTTTGCTCTTTGCTGAATACCCAAGGGACATGCACTGTCTCATTTTATCAGGAGTCATTCCACCTCCATTGTCTGCAGTCAGCAGGTTTAAATTAAACTATTGTGATTTGTAAAAAGCTAAAAAATATGAAACTCATTTGGAAAGTCTAACGTGCAAGTTGGAATGTAAAAACACAGCCACAGCATGCACATATGTCCTAGTACAGGGATGATACCATAAATACCAAAAATAAACTAAACCACCAACACTTTATAACACCTAGCTACAATAGTAGTGTAAGGTAAACAAAAGACAAGAACCTCGAATGCATGTAGCTGAGCACAAAAGAGCGACAAGAAGACGGGTAGCATACCTTCCACCAGAAGCATGACACTACCATCTTTTTTGTTTTCCATCACGTCAACATTAACATAAGTGGCTCCATTGCAGACCTGGCCAACACAATCAGTCAAGAAACATGCAGTAGGATAGGCCACATTACTCAAGGCCATGTTTGGATTAGAGGAGAACCCAGGACAGTGCTTCGATCAATAACACCACCGCGATTGCTCATAGCTGTTTGATACATTGATGAGAGTGAGTTTGGCCAGAATCTGAAGTAGATGAGCCAGGACGGTAATTTGGTCGAGCCATCTCAACATTTTCCATCCTCAACCAGGAAAGCTCTCCCTCATCTTCCATATATACACATGGAAATCAATTTTTCAAGCACAATGTGCTGTCCTGTTCTGTCCCATCTTCCGAACATAGCCAGCAAAGAAATCAAATTTCAATTACCTCGTCGTGCCAAGTGTATAGGACATTTCAGTCTAATGGCCGTCGTGCCACGTGTTCCAATAACAGCAGATGTAAAGGGTATTTTGGAATTTTTGCTCCCGGCAGTCTAGGGTTTTGGACTTCCTCGTCGTCGGTTTGCCTATTTGCCCTACCCAAGAACTGGCCCACACTCCTACCCCTGAATCTCAGATACAATTGACCATCCTAGTTTTTTCGATTACAATTGACAATCCTTGTCGGTAGTAGTAGTCTGACGCTTCCAACTAGGATTGTCAATTGTTTGAGACGTTTACTTTAGAATTGAGACGACGGAACAAGTCATCGCAAAAGAAAATGCAAGTCGAGGCTCGATTCTCATTCACCACCCAACCCGACCCGCCAGGCCCAGGCTCGGTCCATTGAAGAGGCCAAGAAACATTAAAGACATGGTTGTGATCCAATTTGCATAGAAGTGATATAATGAACACATGTTTTTGTCTGCCTGTTTTCCGATGAGAGTAACTGTTAGCGACCGATCGAAAAGCTTCAAATTGGAACTGGATATTGAAAAACGACAACGTGTACGAGAGCGGATACAAGGCGATTTGGAACTTCAAGACGTACGCGTGCTGAGTGCCCCATGTGTATTCTAATTCTATCACTGATCCTATAACAAACAATTGGCTGCAGCTCGTAGTTTCTTATAGTGTCGTCTAAAACTAATTTGCATCATTTTGATATCTAATTGAACTTGCAGATCCGGCTAATGCAGCAATTGTAACTCTTGTTATTCAATGTTTATCAAGCCGAGTTAGAAACACGGTGAGTAGGAAGTTGTAGGAAACATGACTTTGATTCCATCTATAATGTACTATACTTGAACTTGTATGTCCGCATCGATCTTATACAAAATGCATCTAAGAAGGAAGAGATTATGAAATCACAATTGCTTACTGTCATGAAGTGATATGCTGCTGCTGCTGAAGCATCTAGTGAGTGTCAGCTTCAGTAATCCAGCCAAGGTATTTTTGGGCAAGCATGTTTCTGAAATTGAACTTTTGAGTCTTTGAGCTAGACGGAGTATGTTAGTAATCGATGGTTAGCATATTGATGAGGAGACAAGGGTGCATCAAGCATGTCGTCATAAGTTTCAAACCAGAACTGATGGTGAATGTGTTTCCTTGGTGAGATTTGAACATTTATGCACAGCTTAGACAATTGTGTGCGTTTTTTTTTTAATTATATATCAAAACAGTATGTGCGTTACTTTATAGAGCTTTAAGTTCAATCTTATCTTTTTATATAATAGAAGACCATGTCTTTAAGAAACAGTGAGATGCTAACAGCATTGCTTGATAACATATATGGGAATTGCCTGGATATAATTTCTTCTACAAGAGTTTATTAGAAATTCGGCAATTGTGCTCTTCCGGGTCGTTTTTAACTTATCGACTTCCTAAACTTTTCCACGGGTCTACCAAGTAGAAAAGTTGAAAGAGGAAGGGTGGTCACAAACATACAGTTTGATTTTGATTTATGTGATGGTGTAAAAGAATTAATATCTGATATCGTAGATCAAATAGAGAACTGGAGAAGTGGAGAGTACGTAAGAGCTAAGAAGGTTACTTGCATTGTAGCAATTATATTTACAGAGAGTTGAGAGAGTGTCTAAAGTTCAGTTTCCCTCCACACTTCTCAAGTTTATCAGAATATATTGAAGTCTTATGGAATGGTTATTACCTAGTCTAACCCATTATAATATGCAAAACTGTGTACGATATGGTTCTTAGGTGATCTTAGATTCTTAATGGTATGTCGACCATCATTGTTATGTTGTTGAAATATGATTCAGAAATCAGAAGTTTTCGGGGAAGTGGCTTGAATTTTTTTATTATATGTGAAGGAAGCTTTTTTAAGTGATTTGCAATCCTTTCAGGTTAATTCAATGTTGAAGGAGAGACTCGGAGTGAAAATGGAGAAAAAACTTCCCACGGTTGATTACAAGCAGTCATCTATTCGTCTTTTGATTTGTAGTGATGCATATGACAAATTTCATATTTATATATGTACAGAAAATATCTTGTGGTTTGATTGATGAAATCATTGGTTAATTCCTTCTTCATTATTGAAATAGGAAGTATTCTAAGGTCCGGAAATCAACTCTTGGTTTATCAGGTGGTAAAGATAAGATAGCGATAATTAGAACCTCAGGCAGTATTAGTCGTGTACGAAGTTCTTTTAGTCTGCCTGGATCATCATCTATTGTTGGAGAACAATTTATTGAAAAGATCCGTACTATAAGAGGTACTGTGATCATTCTAATTTTAGCTCATCTGCTTAATATAGTGTCACTGGGCAGAGTAGCCTCCTTTCCTTATATACCTCACTAGATTTCTAATTTAAGATAACAATACTGTTATCTAGAGGTACCTTAATTTCACTCTGAGGATATATTTGCAAGTATATAGCTGCTTAAGTGACTTGAAAAGTTCTCTGGCTGGGTCTTAAGACTTTGTTGTTGTATCAATTTACTGGCAGATATCCTATATGAATTAATTTCGTTCATGTTATTTAAGTATAACTAATATATTAGTAGCATGACCTTACAAGATAGTTCATCTAATTTCTCGATACCTCTATCATAAGTATATATCATATTCTTATTTCCATGTCCAGAATAAAACATATTCAATTCAAGGCTGCTATCATCCAAATTGGCCGCGCTGGAGGTGATGCCTTTCCTTCTGATTTGTAAGTGTAGTACGTAACTACATATTAGCATAAGCGATACTGCAGTTGTGATCTCAAACTTATGAATTCCACATGTGGCACTGATTGATAAACTTATAGTAACTATTGTTACACTCATGTGTCAATGTTGCAGGATGTGGAGGGAGATTAAAGTTTTGGCTGCTTCCAAACCGGTCATTGCCTCGATGTCTGATGTAGCAGCAAGTGGAGGATACTATATGGCAATGGCAGCAGATGCCATTGTTGCAGAAAATTTAACGTTAACTGGTTCCATTGGGGTTGTGACAGGTGAATTTGAAATATATTTGCCGTTGAAATCTCCTATTGTTTTGATTCAGATAAGACCTTGGATTACGTATGTTGTAGTTTGCATATGATTTTTTACTTGTAGTCTGTAGGGAAGTTTAACCTGGGAAAACTGTATGAGAAGATTGGCTTCAACAAGGAAATCATATCAAGGAGAAATTTTGCAGAGCTTCTTGCAGCTGAACAACGACCCTTCAGGTACACCAACTCAATGCATAATCTGTTATGTTGATAATATTCCAAGAAAGAACCGGACCTGAGCTTTACAGAGCTAGGCTATTCTTGGGTTAATTAGTTTGGTAACAATGATGGAATTAGTTTGAAAAGCAGGATTGTAAGCCAGCAAAAGACGTAGAAGGAGCCGATAACACATCTGTACCACAACCAGGGAAATGGAATAGCAATGGCTATGAAGATTGCAGTGACAGCAAAGAAAATGCCTGACTGTTGGAGAACGTGAGCAGCGTAATAGTTGATGAAGAAGCACGTAAACGAAATTATGATAGTGAGTCCGAGGAAGCAGAAGCTAGCAGGGAGCTGAGAGCTGATAGAAAAGCCATATCAATGGCGGAGGCCGCGCAAAGGCCAACAAGTATCTTCTTTGGCCAGTCGTACTCGTTGTGGTGGTCTCTAGCTCCTCCAGCAACAGCAGCAGCTTGTGGCTTAGCCATTTCTTCATCGTCTGGATTATGAACCCAACCAAGTGCTGTACGAACTCCGAGAGCAAATGCCTTCATGTTCATGTTTGAACTTCTCCCGAATGAATAATCCATGCTCTCCTTTTTAAAGGCACTGAATACTGAACTTCTCACAGGAAAAGAAGGCCCACATTAGGAAATTTTACAGCAGTTGCTTTTGCACGGTTGCGCCAGATGCCGTCGCTATCAGTTTTTGTGTGCTCTTTCTACATATGCCGTGGCGGGTTACTAGTTTTTACATCCCATGCCCTTCCTTTTTTGCGTCGATGCTATTAGGTGGAGCGAACAAGAGAGTCGTAATTTTATCATATTGTCATTATAGAGTTTTTATTTTTCGATTGATAGTCCCGGTCTCTCGGATGAATTGAGCATCGACTTCTTTGAGAGTTTGAGGGGTTACAACTCGTAGTTTAAGCACAGAAGCCCACATTAGGAATTTTTGCAGCAGTTGCGCCACTTGGGTGAGGTTATTTTGGGAATTTGAAATTAAATCTTACCCGCGCCGATTATAACTTGAGATTTAGATAATGTTGACAATATGAATAAATGGGCGGGTACCCGTCCATTGAACGAAATAATCATCCTCAAACAGTTAAAACCCGTTAATATTCGTTATCCGTAAAAAGATTGAACGAGTAATAACTATATCTGCCCAGTAAAATTTCGGGTAACTCTTAAATACCCGTTCAAAATCAAGTTTTATTATTTTTATCTAGAAAATAAAGATTTTTATATTTTTTTAAAGAAAATAAGATTTTTATTTTGTTTGTATATATCTATATATTAAAATAGTTCAACCTTTTACAGTTGAGATGGTCAAATATTCGAAATTCTAAAAATTATCCTTAGTGTATATAGGTTAGGATTTTACAAAAGGAATTAATTTAAGGATAAAACCGTGAATTAAGAGTTTTATAAAAATTTAAATTTAAATTTTCAGTTTCTCTCCTTTCATGACGTCAAGTTTTTTCCTACTTTCATGGTTGAGTAACCGACTCTAGTTTTGTAATAAAGAGAGATTGAGGGAGCAAGAGAGAGAAGGAAAGAGAGAGATTGAGGGAGAGAGAGAGTGAGGAAAGAGAGAAAAAAGAAGAAGAGATTGAGGGAGAGAGAAGGAGCATATCGAAGGAGAGAGAGAGAGAGAAGAAAATGAGGAGAGAGAGAGAAGAAAAGAAGGAGAGAGTGAGGAGAGAGAAAAAAGAAGAAGAAGAGATTGAGGGAGAGAGAAGGAGCAGAGAGGAGAAGACAGAGATAATGAAAGAAGAAAAGACAGAGAGAAGAAAAGGAGGAGAGATAGTGAGGACTAAGAAGAGAGAGAAGAGAAGAAGAAGAGAGAAAAACACGAAGAGACTAAGAGAGAGAGTATTTAAGTGTGAGGATAAGGGTACCCGTGAGTACTTGAGGGTATATTCACATCCGTCTTTTTAATTATCGGGTATTTTTGAAAATACTCATTACCTACCTGTTAGCAAAACGGAATAGACTTTTACCCGTTCGTCAATTTTGAAACGGAATAATACCCGCGGGTACCCATACTCGCGAGTAAAAATGCCAACATTAGATTTAGATCCTCTCCTAGTGAGAGTATCCAAGTATTGTCTAGTAAGCTCATTTTGGCCTTTCATTTCTCGTTAAACGGTAAAGATGAGGATATTGGTGACCATAAGGCGACACTCTGTATGCTCTCTACCAGGAGAATATCCCAGTTGACTCAATCATTGTGCGCTTTGTTCCCACGAGCCAAGCCACCCCATCTCCATCGCTATTAGTTTTGTGTGCTCTTTCTACATATGTCGTGGCGGGTTACTAGTTTTTACGTCCCATGCCCTTCCTTTTTTGCGTCGTTGCAATTAGGTGGGGTGGATAAGAGAGTCGTAATTTTACCGTATTGTCATAACTCATAATAGAGTTTTTATTTTTCGATTGATAGTCTCGGTCTCTCGGATGAATTGAGCATCGACTTCTTTGAGAGTTTGAGGGTTAACAACTCAAAGTTTAAGTGCAGAAACTACTCAACACAAAGGAAATCCGAACTTGACTCATGTCGACCACCCAACCCGTGTGGCCCACCCGATCCAATGATGATTTGAGAAACATCAAATCCATTCGCGTCAAGCTTATTATAACCTAGTCGAACCTCCCAGTCAAAATAAGACCCAAAAGATTTTAGAACCATAAACCAATTTTTGACAATGACTTAAAAATCATTACCCACCATTATAACACAATTAATCTTAATTCTTCTAAAAATATACAATATGGTACACAGTTGTACAAAGTTAGTAATGGTATGTGTGATTTTTGAATCGGGGTCAAAATGTGGGATATAATTTTGATATTTTTTAAAATTAAGGTATAAATATTTTGAACGAACAAAAATTCAGATACTATTTGATAAAATTTCCTATATAATGCACTGTTACAACAAGTGTAACAATGATATTAAAGATTGGAAGTACAACATCAACGATGAGTGAAAATAAACTACGATTGAAATGGGAGATATGAAATCAGCCCCGACAAAGAAAATAAACTAGGACTGAATTGAAGGCATGAAACGAGTCCTGACAAAGATAGGGTCTTTGTTTGTTTGGGGGGCGCTCTTGTTTTAATTACTTTTCCGAGCAAGAAAGTACAATATACGGTAGGATGATAAGCCACAGTAAGTATAGCAAGAAGATGACACATTTTGTACCACCATGCAACTGGAATGTTCATTGCTATTAAAAATGAAGTGACCCGAAAGAAAATACCGAATTGATGCAACCCCCATGTAGCCACTGGATAGTAGAAGGGAACATAATTGCTAACAAAAGTGCACGTAAAGTTCGAGGTAGCTAAAGATTGCATAGAGTTGAGTATGGCCAGCTGACAGAATAGCCATTTCAATGGCCAAGGATGAGCAAAACACGGCTAATATATTGGACCAGTCTAAGTTATGGTCACTCCGAAACATTCATACCCACCACCCGACCCGTGAGCCCAACAAATCACTGGGTCCATGATGACCCAGAAAACAGCTATAACTCATAAAGCAGCTAGCGATCCCGTTGCATCTGATTTTCAGAACCCACTTCAAAGGTTTCGATCTTTTTTTCCCCCTTCGAGGAGTCTCGTTTGAGTTTGATTGTTTGAACGAACTCAAGGAAGTAAAGCATAGCAGTGTTATTGGGTACTATAAAAAAAGCTTCAAGATTGAGTTGGGCATAACAAAGAAGAAGTCATAATGTTTACCAACGACCAGAGACAAGAAGAGAGAACTGGGCGATACGGAACTTCAAGACTCCAATACTTTCAGGTTAGTAACACTCACCTCCTCCTGCTGCTCTTTCTTCTGAATCTAAACAATTTCTAGGGTCTTTGCTTAATATGCTTATTGGAACTGATGGATTAGTTTACTTCCGTCATTAATTGTTGCAGGAATTGGTGTCGCAATTCCAGAATGCTACGAGTGAAGGTTTGTTGCGACTCAAATTTTATGTATTCCCCTCGTTAATTCATTGATCCATGAAGCTTGATGATAGCACTCTCATTGTGAGACATTGACTTTATATCTGTCTTGTTTTTTTTTTCTACTTACTTGCAGAAACAAAAGAGAAAGTGGTTGCTAATATGGCCAACTTTGCTTATGATCCTTACAACTATACTTACTTACGTCAGGTACAAGATTAAAGATTCTTACTTATTTTGATGTTGATTTGAATTAATTTGTGAATTCGGCCTGATACGTATGTCGAAAAATTACAAACAGCTCAATGTGGTGGAATTTTTTCTGGACTGCATAACTGAACCTAATGAGAAGCTTGTGGAATTCAGGGTAGGCGGGATCTGCAATTTTTGCCCCGGTGAGTCTACATTTGTATTCTTTCACTGATCTTGCTTGCAGCTCTTAGTTTCTGAAAGTCTTAAACTCACTGTAGTAAGTGACTAACATTAATGTGCATCATTTTGATATATAATTGAACTTTAATTTCTTGAGTGATGTAGATCCGGCAGCAATTGTAACTCAATGTGATGGTATCCCCCTTGTTATTCAATGTCTATCAAGCTCTGTTAGAAACACGGTGAGTAGGAATTCGTAGAACAGATAACTCTAATTCCATCAATGAAGTACTGTACTTTTTTCTGTATTTGAACTTGTATGTGCATTGTCAGGTGAAGTATGCTATTGGCTCACTTTTTTTTTATCTCTGCAATGCATCTAACAAGGAAGAGATTATGAAGCCAGAAGTGGTTGATGTCATGAAGAGATATGCTGCTGCCGAAGCATCTAGTGTCAGCTTCAGTATTCTAGCCAAGGCATTTTTGGACAAACATGTTCCTGATATTGACCTTTGACTGAGACAGAGTAAATGATGGAACATCAAGCATGTGGTCATAAGTTCTAACCAGAACTGATGTTGAATGCGTTTCCTTGGTGATATTCAGAAACGTCTATGTGCAACTTATACAATAACAGCATGTGTATAGAGGATCCAGGGACTTGGATTCTGCAGACTGAATTCGACAAGTCAATGGGAAATTCAATACCAACCGCTGGTATTTTGAGTAATTTCAACACTCTGAGAATAGATCTAGTGAAGTAGCATCGTTATTTTGGTATGTAAACAGTGTTAGCATAAGGATTATAGAGACTAGAAGCAAAATCCAGAGGGAATTGCAAAAGAGGTACAATAGCAACAATGAGTACGTGAAAATAAAAGAAGATTGAAATAGTAGGTAGTGAAATGAGCCTTGATAAAGGTAGGCATTTTTGGTTACTTAGGTAACAAGGATGGAAGTACATTACAAAATAGGATTGTAAGTCAACAGAGAACGTAGATGAAGCAGGTGACACGTGTACCACCAGGGAAATGGAATAGTGATGGCTATGAAGATAGCAGTGACCCCGAAGAAGATGCCGCGCCCAACTGTTGGAGGCTCGGAGCACATGAGCAGCTAGCCGATAGTTGAAGTGAATGCTTTTGCTGACAAAGATGCACGTAAATGACATTGTGATGGTGAGTCCGAGGACCCAGAAGATAGCAAGGAGCTGAGATTGAGTTAACGATGTAGTCTTTGGTCAAAAGAGTGAGGGTTACCCTTGTTCGATGTAGAAATATCTCCCGGAAGAGACTTTCTCCGCGAAGCAGTCTCTTTTGATATCGGATGTTTCAACCGCGTGTACCGGTCTATCCTGTATGTGCTTCGATGCTGGCGTGCCACCGTTCTTCAACGGAATATGGACTAGTTACAGCCGCCTGACTTCTAATGTAAGCGATTAAGATAGGGAGAGCACCAACCTTATCCGAATAGGTTCTTTTTGCCTAGGAACCTAGGACTTTGATATGTGTACCTCTCTGCCAAATCTTGAAATCGATACTCCCACGTCTCTCGTGTAGAGCAGAGCAATCTCTTGATGAAGTGTTTGAGAACACTAGCTTCCCTTGAGTTTTCAAGCCCTCAGCATACAAGTGAGCTGCCCTTCCACCTTCAGGTTGCAGGTTTTTTGCTTCCTTTGAGCCGTAAATACCTTCAATCGATAGTTGACAAGCACTTAGACTTTCTGGGTTGCAAGAAGATAGATATCTCGAAGACGAGATAACCGTCCAGGTTGTATTGCGTATAGCAAGGATTGTTTGTATATTTGTGTGTCGTCCTTTTCATAAGATCCTTGCGTTCCTTATATACTTGCTTACATATCAGTCATTGATTCTGTTTCTAACTCCTTTGCTCTTGTAACTTTGTCTGAATCTTCATACCAGCATCGTGTTATACCACTCATAGGTATTCCAATTCCATCATACACTACAACATTTCTTCCCATTGCCGGCGACTTTTATGTCGCCGGCAATGTTTTTGGACATTACCGGCGATTTTTGCCGGAAAAATCGCCGGTAATGTCTTTTTTTTTTTTTTTTTAACATTTATGTCGCCGGTAATGTCTTGCCGGAAAAGACATTGCCGGCGACATACATTTTTGTCGCCGGTAATGTAAAAAAAAAAAAAAAAGACATTACCGGCGACATAAATTAAGTCGCCGGCAATGTCATTACCATCGAGACATTGCCGGCGACATACATTTATGTCGCCGGCAATGTCTAAAAAAAAAAAAAAAAGACATTACCGGCGACTTAAGTCGCCGGCAATGTTAAAAAATCGTTGGTAATGTTAAAAAACATTGCCGGCGACTTAAATGTCGCCGGCAATGAGTCATTATGTGGTAGTGATAACTCCTCTAAGAGTCTTACAAATATCAACTAGTTACGATAGAAACTGAGCCGCATGAAACCAGCTCGATAAGACACAGTTCTAATAGAACTCTAAGTCTTCTCCCAGCGAAGCTCGATACAAATCTCGCTGGACTTATACTTAACTCCCTCGATGGGAACTAATAACTGTTCGATGGGCCGCTCGATAGACCTCGGCCATCCAGGCCCAAAGTAAATATTTATTTAGGCCCAAACAACCCTTAACACCTCCAGAAAAAGAAGAACAGAGATAATACTTTGAATCTTCACACCAATAGAGTAAGATTGACGTAGGTGTTTTCGGTCTTACTGACCTACACATCACATTTTTTTTAACTCATCACATTCTTATTCAGCTCCTAATCTTACGCAATAATGTAAGAAAATACACAACAAACGATACAAATGCTTGCTAGAGAAAACATTACGAACTAATAAGACGCCAAATTATCACTTCATCGATTCAGATTGGGTTGCAGAATTTAAGGGCTAGCCTTTCATTAATGTATTTCCAATGTCAATGACAAACCGGTATCTCACATCTGATTTGACAAGGCGCTCCATGGCAGTGTTCACATAATCGACTCGGATAACCTCAATGTCAGCAGTTATGTTGTGCTTGGCTGCAAAATCAATCATCTCTTGTGTCTCCTTCATGCCCCCGATGCCACTACCAGCAACCATCTTCCGTCCTGTTAGGTTCGAATAGGAATTCTGTTAATAAGCACCCCCAGCATGCATACAGAATAAATAAGTAGTTAAAATTCTCCCAGCTGCTACATATATATCAAAATATGCTTTACCCGTGAGCAAAGGAAAAACTGGAAGCTCAAGAGGTTTCTCTGATGCACCAACCATAACAAGTTTTCCGTGTGATTTCAACAAACCAAGCAAAGGCAGGAGATGATGTTGTGCAGAAACAGTGTCAATGATCCCATCCATGGTACCAGTGGCAGCCTACATATTAATCAACGAAGCAAATATTAATTAAGTGACTTGCTCGTTGTTTGGTTTTCTTAATCAAACAACCACATGTATGAAAGGTAACTTCTTCGAGTAAAAGATCACCTCCATCTGATCTTGGTCACGACTGACTAAAAACGAATCAGCTCCAAGGTGTTCAACAGCTTCTTCCTTCTTACTAGGAGAGGTACTGATCACTGTTACCTTCACCCCCATAGCCTTGGCAAACTTCACTGCCAGATGGCCTAAACCTCCAAGGCCAACCACACCCACATGCATACCTGGCTTGTCGAGACCAAAATACCTCAAGGGGCTGTAGGTTGTGATTCCGGCACATAGGAGAGGAGCGGCACCCTCAAGAGGCAGGTTGTCCGGGATACGGACAATGAAGTGTTCATCTGCCACCATGATGTCAGAGTAGCCGCCGTAGGTGGTGGTTCCATCGTGGTACTTGGCACCAATCGTGGGTATTTGTTTGGAGCAGTAGTTCTCAAGGTGGTCGGCGCAACTATCACAAGAGCCGCAAGCTCCGACCATGGCTCCAACACCGACCTTGTCTCCAACTTTGAACTTTTGCACATTGCTCCCTACTTCCGTCACTTCACCAACAATCTCATGCCTGAATCAAGTATATAATACGTTTATTACAACTTAATTTACAACTAGTAAATTAAATAGGGTACGTAGCGGTGATGAAAATCAAGCTAGCATTTTCTAGTTGTGATACCGAAAAATGTCCACGGAACTGAAAACTATAATGTACACACCCAGGAACAAAAGGATAGGTAGAGAAGCCCCAATCGTTCTTGACCATGTGAAGATCCGAATGACAGATGCCGCAGTACAACACCTTGAACGTAACGTCTTTCTCTCCTGTTTCCCTGCAACAAAATAACTTTCAATGTCGATGAAACCAAAGTTGTACGTACCGTCATTTTAATCTGAGATATATATATATATATATATATATCAGTTGTGACATGCAATGTATGTACCTTCTGGAGAAGTTGAAGGGAGAGAGAACACCAGAGGAGTCTCTTGCAGCCCATCCCAATGCCTTCTGGGGGTGTTCTTGCTCCATTTTATCTCCCACGTCCGTACAGATTCTTGAGAAGATGGTGTTGGTTTGAACTTTGAAGCTCGAGTCGAGTCCTAATGCAGTTGTAGTAGTAAATATTGCGAGTAGTATGAAGTAGTGCTGCTTCCATTGGAGTCGAATGCTATTTATAGAGTAGACATAAGTTTTGGAGGTGGGGGTGGGGAGGGGAACCTATTTTAGTGCCGCTCTGGGGTGACGTATGGGGTAATTTCGAAGAGGTGCATTGACGTATTGGCTGACCAAACTAAACAACATATACACCACCAACAGCCAACGATTGCTTTTACGATATAGTCTTTGGTCATTTGTTTGACAAGTCGCGAAATGTGAGCGGATTCTGTCTAATTATTTTTCCTTTTCGAATTTTAGTGTTCAAGAGCCACACACCTGCCCTATTAGATTAGTTGGCTGCAGCTTTTAGTTTCTCAAGGTCTTCAACTCTGGCACGTCTGTGGCTGACCAAACTAAACAACATATACACCACCAACAGCAGCCAACGATTGCTTTTACGATATAGTCTTTGGTCATTTGTTTGACAAGTCGCGAAATGTGAGCGGATTCTGTCTAATTATTTTTCCTTTTCAAGAGCCACACACACCTGCCCTATTAGATTAGTTGGCTGCACGTCTGTCATTTATGCTGGGTTGTGATTGGAAACGGAAACAGTATAACCAGGGTCATTTTGGTCCCCACTCAATATATGTTTGTAATTGTGGCTGGCTTTGATACAAACAAAGGGTCTACGAAGTGTCGAACCTTCGACCAAAGCCCAAAGGTATGCAACCATTCATTCTCACCACCACACTAGTAAGCATGTATCATATAACTCATCTCACTATATTTGAGATATACTGTCAACAATATTTCTCTGATTTCAGTAATCATTTTTCACTTCTAATATGACTATACCAAATCAATAATATTATGACAGTCTGGAATAGATTGATGTCTGCATAGATGATTGATCTCTTTGACATCATATCATTTTTATTTCATTTAAAATTATGATTGAGAATAGATAAATTTCATATTATTTTCATTTTATAAAAGCTTGCAAAATAAGGGGAGAATTTTACCCGGGCTTGGAAAAAGTTATATATATTTAATTATTTTTATAATTATATTTTAATTTCTGAAATTTTAAATATTTTTAACTTCTATATAGTTTTGTGCGTAATATCCAGATATTTTCGGAAGATTGTCGTCAAAATATTCAAATTATCTGTAAATTGGGTTTTTTTTATTTTAAAATTTTATTTCTCCAAAAATTCAGTTAAAATAAGGCCTTCCAACATAAAATCAACAATCAAGTATCTAGAGTTGGTGTACAAAAATAGACCGTCTTGTTTTTAATAAGATTGTTTTTAACAAGTGCAATTGTATTTCAACATAATGGGATTTAAAATGAAAGGGAATTATAGAAGATAGGTTTTAGTTATATATTATAAAAACAAAAGTCGACATATGTACTACAAACACCAAGTGGTCTGATGGTAAGGGCCAACTAGAGTACTTGATACACAGATGTTGTCGGTTCGAATTGCAGGTTTGTGGTTTTTGTTGGGTTTTTGTATTCAGGGAGGACATATATCGAACAGACTGAAATGTCCCTGGTAATATCTCCACGTCACCATTATAACGGCCCAAGTTGACGGCAATGTATCTAACTGTTAATGGATTAAAAGTTGGGGTAAAAAATTTACAATTTTTTGATAGTTGTGTATGAAAGTGGGAATGGGTATATAATTCGGGGGGTTTATTGTAATTAATCCTTTTGATATCTAATTGAATTTTAATTTCTTGAGTGAGACAGATCCGGCTAATGCAGCAATTATAACTCAATGGGGTGGTATCCCCCTTGTTATTCAATGTCTATCGAGCCCTGTTAGAAACACGGTGAGTAAGAATTTGTACAACAGATAACTCTAATTCCATCAATGAAGTACTGTACTTTTTTCTGTATTTGAACTTGTATGTGTTAGGTGAATTACGCAATTGGCTCACTTTTTTTGTCTCTGCAATGCATCTAACAAGGAAGAGATTATGAAGCCAGAAGTGGTTGAGGTCATGAAGAGATATGCTGCTGCCGAAGCATCTAGTGTCAGCTTCAGTATTCTAGCCAAGGCATTTTTGGACAAACATGTTCCTGATATTGACCTTTGACCGAGACAGAGTAAATGATGGAACATCAAGCATGTAGTCATAAGTTCTAACCAGAACTGGTGTTGAATGCGTTTCCTTGGTGATATTCAGAAAGGTCTATGCGCAACTTATACAATAACAGCATGTGTATAGAGGATCCAGGGACTTGGATCTGCAGACTGAATTCGACAAGTCAATGGTAAATTCAATACCAACCGCCGGTATTTTGAGTAATTTCAACACTCTGAAAATGTAGAATTGTTGAGAAAGAGTTTCTGATGTACATTTCTATTGAACGAGGTACAGCTATATATAAGAGAGGCACATGACACCTTCTCCAACGTACAGAGGCCATATTGACTACCTAGTCAATCCAACACCATCCCTACCATCCAACGTACAGAGGCCATATCACAATCGATTGAAGGGAGATGCGAGATGAGTAAGGCAACGTTCGCGACTTCTCTTCCTTTTGTTTGCGACTTCTCTTCTTCTTTTATTATGTTGGAGTCACACTTCTCTTCCTTCTTTAGTTCTTTTCTGATGTTGGAGGTGCGGGCTGGGTTTTTTTTTTCTGTTTTTTAATGTTATTTTTTTTTCCTTATTTGATGACGTGGCATATCGGGTCATGACGTGGTGTGTCCATATGATGACGTGGTGTGTCGTCAACATGTCAAAAAAGTCAATATTTTCTGACACGCCATGTGGCGTGTCGGTGCAACAGAGATTGGCAGCAATATACATGGGTGCTTGATTGTCACAGAACATAGGAATCGGTTGATCATGCTGAATTCCCAAATCAGATAGGAGACATTTTAACCAAATCAGTTTACATGCAATAGATGCCATGGCCCTATACACGTGGCACGACGACCATTAGACTGCAAAGTAAAAATGAAAGAAAAATCACAAAAACTCAGTCCACAACTCCACATTTGTACATAAACCGCAATCAAATGAAGTAAATAAAAAAATTCAGTGACAATGTACACCTCCAAGAGCCCATTTGTGACTGGTAGCATTAGAGTGCAGAAACTTGGGACAAATTCTAGCATGATCCATGCCAACTGCCAATTCATAATTTGCGAAAATCATAAACGAAATGATCTGATACAAAGTTACAAACATAATCTAAGCACAAAAATTTACCAGAAGAAAAAGTCGAATTCTTATCATTGTCTTTATCACCCTCATAATCCCCAGCCTTCCAAAATTGCTTACATCCCCTAACAGCTTGACATGCTTGATTATTATCACTAATACTAATATTATTATTATTAATATTCCCTATTTTCCTTGTCACGCAAGTCGAATCTGGAAAAACAAGAGCCATAGCCAAAGGCACCGCCGCCGTTACTGTTTCCACCTCCACAAACCCTGGCGGAGGCCGTGGTGGAGAATCGAGTTTCGGCTTCTTTAACGGCGGCGGAGACGAAGCGGAGTCTGAGGCAAAGTCACGGGCGTTGTTATGGATGATCTTGGACTTGTAATTGGTTGTTAGGGACTGGATGAAAGCATCGGTGTCGAGGTTTTCGACGTCGGAGGTGCTGCTCTCACTGTCGCTGCTGATGTCGATTGGTGGCGGTGGAGTGGTGACAGTTGCGACGGCGGCAGTGAGGTCGGGGATTTGTGATTGATTGGCGAGACGGTGAAAGCCCTGGTGCAATTGACTACAATCACTACTACTAATGTGGATGAGTTTAGGGATTGTGATTCGGTGTGAAATTTTTAGGGTTTGTGATAATCTCTATTAATTATGGAAACATTGTTTAAGGCGGTTGACATGATAGAACTTTCAAAAACCCCTAATACCCTCCCACACTACAAAGTTCACAAACCTAAAAAAAATAGAAAGTGGTCAAAAGATACGAAACAACAAAATATTAACACTACTGGACGAGGGAATCGGGGCGACGTAGAAAGGTGGTCGCCTCGGCTGGATTTTACGTCGCCTAGAGTTCTTGTGACCAAACCTACGTCGCCTCGTCTTGTCGCTTCAGATTGATCACGCCACCATTGAGGCGACGTAGATCCAATATACGTCGCTTCATTTCATTTCACGCGACGTAAATACTTTTACGTTGCTTCAACTTAAGCGACGTAGATTGAGAGCAATATACGTCGCGTCATTTTATTTATTGTTAATTTTTTTCTTTTTTTAATACACGAGGCGACGTAGATTGAGCAATCTACGTCGCTTAATTGTATTTAATATTTATTTATTTTTCTTTTTAAATAAACAAAGCGACGTAGATTGAGCAATCTACGTCGCTATAATGTATTTACTTTTTATTTTTTTTATTTTGGAATAAACAAAGCGACGTAGATTGAGCAATATACGTCGCTTCATTGTATTTAATATTTTTTTTTCTTTTTAAATAAACAAAGCGACGTAGATTGAGCAATCTACGTCGCTTTAATGTATTTATTTTTTATTTTTTTTATTTTGGAATAACCAAAGCGACGGAGATTGAGCAATCTACGTCGCTTCATTGTATTTAATATTTTTTTTTCTTTATTTAGACAGTGAGGCGACGTAGATTGCTCAATCTACGTCGCCTCATATATGCAAAAATAAAAAAATAAAAATTAAATATTATTGTACCAAGTCACGACCTATCGCAATTTACAAACACAAAAACGCATTCAACCACAAAAACGCATTCAATCACAAATCAAAACGTTAAAAGTTTATACAAATCAAGTTTACACAAATCAAGTTTTTTGGGAGCCTAGATACAGTTTACGAGCCAGGAGGTGGTGGAGGAGCTTGAGGTTGTTGACTCCCAGCCTGGAATGATCGCATCATGGCCTCCATTTCTTGCATCCTTTGGGCGAGCGCATTGTAATCCGCTATGGCCTTCTGCGCCACCTCGGTCGATCTGCGCGCCTCCTCAGTCGATCTGCGCGCCTCCTCGGTCGATCTGCGCGCCGCCTCTTTGGCTTCAGCGATCTCCTTTTGCATTAGGATTTGGCGTTCCTGTACCCGGGCCCCTCCTCTCGGTTTGGGGTCGCGTGTGAGAGCGCGCCCCACCTCTGTAACGTCGAACAAGAACAAATATTAGTAAACTATATCGTAAACCAAAATAAAGCAAAACGTAAATCGAGATGAACGACGGTGGTTTAGGAGATTTATTACCTCTTATAGAGGTCCCGTGCCTTGAACCCACATCTTCCTCTATGATATTTATTTATGTATCAAGAGGAAGAGGCTGGGGTTGGGAAACCTCTTCACCGTCAACTGGGCCCGCAACACTATCTTGTTGCGACAAGACTTCATCGAGTCGACGCTTCACTGCCGCCTGCTCAATTAAAATAGATAAAATAAATAATATTACAACATAGTAAACAAAAATAATTGAAATAACGTAACGTGAACCTATTTGAGCTTACCACTTTCTCAGCCGCATTCCTCTCCGGCTGGTATACGTTAATCCACGTCTGGACGGCGGGCGCTCTATGACCCTCCTTTTCCAACACCTCGCTTCGGTACGAGAGGGCGAGGGATCCCGAATGGTGGTTGAGCTGCTGCTCCTTGTTCTTGTTTCGGTTTCCTCGGTTCTGTTCGCACAATCGCTGCCACACACACACAAAAATCATTTTAAAATAAGAACAGATAAACATGCATATTGTTCGAATGTTGGCTACCAAAACTGTGCGGACCGTTTATGAAACTCACCAAGTAAGCAGGGTCTTCGAAGTGGGCTTTTAACCACGCCCATTGGTCTTCCCTCCCGAGAAACTCGGCCGGAGTCTCCTGGCTGACGTGGAGATAATTTTGATGGCAATCGTACTTCCAATCCTTATAGATTGTTTGCACCGTCGCATCAATGAAGTTCCACATCTCCACATCAGTCGCCGGGATGTCGTAGTTCGTCTAGCACAACACATTTAATTTCCGTTATGTAAAAGTTATATTTACATTTACTACAAGTAGGTAAGTAAGCTAAGGCCAGTAAGTATACCTCAAGACTGTTACTGACGATATCGCGATGCAAATCGCTAAGTCCCAAGAAGCTAGGTGCAAGCATTGGAACTTTTCCGCGGATGATGCTACCGATGTCTCTGCACATCAGACTCCTCATTTCCCTCGTCGCAGGCCCCGCATGCCTCGTAGAGTAAGCGACTTGTAGTCGCCTATTGTTGTTCATCCGGACGAGGTACTCCGTCTTCGTCCCGACAACGACTCCGCGCTGTTGCGTTATCGGATCTCCGATTGCCATGTCGACCATGTCGGGGAGTTTGGTCTTCTTGCACCGGATGCTGAGGGCGGGAGGGTGCTGTGACGCCGTAGTGGCGTCGCTGTCATCCACTTGAGGAATCGCATCCTCAAGTGGAGGGGCGGGCGTTAACATGGGAGCTTCTGGAATCGTCGGGGTCGCCGATTGTCCCGTGGGGCAACCCGACCCGGAAGGCCCATCTCGGCTGAATGCTCACCACGCCGCCTCCGTAGCCTCCGCAGCTGCCGCCGCGGCCGCTTCACGACGCCGGATCGCCGCTTTCTTCCTCTTGTATCCAGTATCTCTGGGAGCCATTCTGTTAAAACTATTTTATTAAGATTGAACTACTTCAATATACCAAGGAGTTTTAAGATTGAACTACTTCAATTTTAGCCACATTACGCATATGTTTTCATACCTAACCATCCCTAACCATCCCTAACCATCCAACATATGCAAAATACATAAAACACATATACAACAGCTTGAAAACAGATTGAATAAGAGCTCACGGTATTACTCAAGCAAACAACAACATGATCACAAGTTCACAAGTTCACAACTCCAATTGAATACCTGGACATGAGAGCTAGTAAGGCACCGACCAATTTGAACAATCACCGAACCTGTGAACAATGAAAGCACAATCAAGAAGATGGTTTCGAGGAATTGAATCCCTCGAACACAAAACACAACACATAAAACACATATACAACAGCTTGAAAACAGATTGAAAATGATTTCAAAACAAATTGAAAACGTAAATATGCTTACATGAAAACAGAAGCAAAAACAGCTTGAAAACAGATCGTAAGTTCACTTGGTCATTTCATCGAACAGTTGGTGGGCAGTGTACATAGATCACTATCATACAGGTGTATATAGATTCCAAGGCTCATTGAAAATAGATCACTATCATACAGATTACAAGGCTCAGTTACTATATGTTGTATATAGATTACAAGGCGAAGATCACAAGTACCCGAATCAATTTGAAAAAGGAGAACTTAGGTTTCAAAATTGATCAATAAGAAGAACGTGCTTACAGTAAGAAGAAGAAGGAAACGAAATGAACCCACGTGCTTTCCGGTTTGGTTTCGGTGGGAGTGTCCGGCGATTTTAGGGTTTCCGGTTTGGTTTCGGTGGGAGTGTAGGAAGAAGGAAGCGAAATGAAAAGAAGAAGAAAGAAACTGTGAGTCTGGAATTATATAGCCACCGAGGCGACGTAGATTCCAATCTCCGTCGCCTCGATTAATAGAATAAACGAAGCGACGTATATTGAGCAATCTACGTCGCTTAGTTGTATTTAATATGGACTTTTGTTTTTTGGAATAAACGAGGCGACATAGATTGAGGAATCTACGTCGCTTAGTTGTATTTAATATTTAATATTGTTTAATATTTAATTTTTTTTTGGAATAAACGAGGCGGCGTAGATTGAGCAATCTACGTCGCTCGCTTAGTTGTATTTAATATTTAATTTTGTTTAATATTTAATTTTTTTTTGGAATAAACGACGCGACGTAGATTGTTCAATCTACGTCGCGTCGTTGTATTTAATATTTAATTTTGTTTAATATTTTTTTTTTTTGGAATAAACTAGGCGACGTAGATTGCTCAATCTACGTCGCTTATGTGTATTTAATATTTAATTTTTTTTAATATTAAAAGTTATGTTTTTTTAATAAACGAGGCGACGTAGATTGATCAATCTACGTCGCCTTATTGTATTTAATTTTTAATTTTGATTTTTAGAATAAATGAAGTTTATAATTATAAAGTTAGTAATATTTTCTCGAATACATATTAGGTTTAGTAATATAAAGTTAGTAATATTTTCTCGAATACATAAAGTTAGTAATGCTTTAAAGAAAATACGAATTTATATTTCAAATTCATAATAATATTAGTTTAGTCCTCGTCTTCGTCGTCGTCCTCCTCCTCCTCCTCCTCCTCGTCTTCGTCCTCGTCCTCGTCCTCGTCCTCCTCCTCCTCCTCCTCCTCCTCCTCCTCCTCCTCGTCTTCGTCCTCGGCCTCCTCCTCGTCTTCGTCCTCCTCCTCGTCCTCGTCCTCGTCCTTGTCCTCGTCTCCTTCTTCGTCCAAAAGTAGTTGAAAATCTGGGTAAAATTGTATCACCGTGGGAGTGTCCTCTTGGTAAGGCTCGAATATATGATCTCCTGTACGCGATAAAACTTCATCTATGGCCAGTACTTCGGCGCTGTAGACATTGCGGTGCGACATTTCTTGTACTACCTTCCAAGTACCACCAGCCTTTGGATCGTCTATGTAGAATACCTGTTTTGCTTTGGTTGCAATTATGAAGGGTGAATCCTCATAGTAACTGTTGTTTGTATTCACTGATATCAGTCCATGATCTTTTATAAGGGTGTCAAGATCTTCAGGGTCCTCGGAGTTGTGCCATGTGCACTTAAACAACACCACTGGCATACGGCCTGCATATAATACTTTGACCACGTAGTTAACATGGCCGTAGAACTTGGATGAACCCATGTCTATCATGACACCGCTGTTTTGAGTCACGGTTCTTTGATCTCTATCAAACGATGTGAACTTGACACCGTTCACATAACACGACTTATAAACCCGACATTGCTGAGGTCCTTGAGCTAATGACTTTATTCCTGCGACCATGCTCGGGTCCGAGTTTTTTTCTTTAAGGGACACCTGAGAGATAAGTGTTAAGAGAAGTTAGAGATAAGTGTTATAAACCCTCAAAGAACCTTACAAGAATTAATAGGCATATGTACCCATGTTAAGAACCATCGAAGAAAACTCCTCCTCCGAAGAAGCTCGTCAAAATCTTCACCATTTTTAGCCTCGAACCTTCTGAGATGTTATTCTAGGTAAGGTTTGACTTCGTCTGTTTCCACCAAGACTTGCCAGTGAGCCTCAGCAGTCTCTGCCTCAGTCAACCTGAACTGACGACGAGTCTCGATAATATCTGGTCTTACTAAGAGTGAAACACAGCTGATATTCCACTCAGATATGGAAGTGTCGATATCTTCGTTGTCCATCCGTCTGAGATAAGACTTACAATACGTCACCGACTCATGTACGAGGTACTGTTCAGCAATACTACCTTCCGGGTAACGTGTATTCCTCATTGACTTTTTATATTTTCCTAATTGCCTGCCAAACACCACTCAAGATTAGTACAATAAACCCTAATTGCCGACATATTACATAACGAACATAACATTTTACCTTTCAATTGGATACATCCATGTATAGTGTACTGGACCTGTAAGGAATACTTGTTCGGGCAGATGAACCATGAGATGAACCATAGATGTAAAAAAATGTGGAGGAAATATGAGCTCCAAATTGCAGAGAATCATCACGATCTCAGTTTCCATGTCACGCACAACCTCCTTCTTAAGCTCCCTACTGCATAGTTGACGAAACCAATTTGACAGTGCTATCAATGGCTTCACAACGTTTTCTGGCAGGAACCCTCTGATAACCACAGGAAGAAGACGTTGAAGCAAGACATGGCAATCATGCGTCTTCAATCCATAAAACTGTGATGGGGATACTTTCACCTTACTTCTCAAACTACCTGCATAACCAAGAGGATACTTAACATCCCTGAACCACTGGAACACATCTTCTAGATCATCCTTTTTAACTAAAAATGGTGCATGAGGAACTTTCGCCGTACCCTGGTCACCCGCTCTTTGCCACTGGTTTTTTCGCACATTCCTCTTCTTCAAAGCAGCGCGAGCTTTTGGACCATCCTTAGACTTCTTATCAATCGCAAAAATGGTTCCAAGGATGTTGTCACACACATTTTTTTCAATGTGCATGACATCTAAGCAATGTCTGATCTTCAATGATGACCAATATGGCAGCTTCCAAAATATGCTTTCGTGAGTCCAACACTGTCTGTTATTCGGATTGTACGGCACCTTCAAGTCTTCATGTTGGCTAAGAATAGGGTAAACGTGTGACCTAACGTCCTCCAAAATTTCATCTCCACTCTTCTGATAGGGTCTTCCGCCAAACTCCTCCTTCCCGTTAAATGCCTTGCTCAATCTCCAAGGTGATCTTGGTGGAGCCATTTTTGATGACCTTCATAAACTATCTTCCCACATATATGCTCCGAAGTTAGCTCATCTAGACAGATTAGACATGCCTTGTACCCTTTCACAGTTGACCCCGCAAGCATCCCTAAACCTGGAAAGTCGCTAATAGTCCACATTACCGCTGCCTTCATCAAGAATACCTCATTGTCTACTCGATCAAAAGTATGGACTCCAACGACCCATAAATGTATTAGCTCCTCGATCATCGACTCAATGAGAACACTAAGGCACTTTCCGGGATATTTAGGGCCTGGAATCAACACTGATAACATGTTATATTCCTTTTTCATGCACATTGAGGGTGGTAGATTGTACGGCATCACAACAACGGGCCATGTACTATGCAAAGTTCCCATTGTTCAGAATGGATTGAAACCGTCTGTTGCTACTCCAATGCGCACATTCCTGCATTCCCGTGCAAAACCTGGAAAAGTTCTGTCAAAATGTTGAAACGCTTCTCCATCAGCTGGGTGGCTGAGGCTACCAGCCACGCATATCCGCTCCCCCAACCATCGCATATGCTTGGCAGTGTGTGGGGACATAAACAAGCGCTTCAACCTTGGTGTTAGAGGGAAGTTACGAATTATTTTTTTGGGAATATCATTCGTATATGGCTTATATCTTTCAGAATAACACACTGGACAAATCCTCTCGTTTACAAGCGCCTCCCTGAACAACACACAGTTAAACTCACACGCATCTATTCTTTCGTAACCCAGCGAAAGATCACTCAAGATTTTTTTTATTCTCGAGTATGAACAGGGGAATGTGTGCCCTTTAGGAAGAAGTTTATTAATGTAAATACATAAAGAGTCAACACTTGTGTCCGACCATCCATTTTCATTTTTCATTTCCATTGCATCTAATATGGCACTCAAAACAGTTTCCTCACTGCCTTCATATAATGGGGTCTGTGACTCCTTCAATAATCTATCGTACTTTTCATAATCATCGTCTACCATGTCATTGAAGTTCATGCCCGAATTATCTTCCACTAATTGTTGGGGTGCATCTGCATGGTATCCAGGATAATAGGGATATGCATCATGTAGAATCTCCACCTGCGGGTTCACTGAAGGACCGGCACTACTAGAAGGACCGACTCTGTCTTAAAGCCACTGTCTTCGTTGACTGAGCATTGCCGGTTCACCAGAAACTTCCCCGTGAAGGTGCCAGACTGTATAAGTAGGACTAAAACCACTGTGTGATAAGTGATGATACATGACATCCATAGTAACCTTAAACGGACCGTTCTTACAACGTTTGCACGGGCAGAAGTAATAATCGGCTCCGTTACTATGTCGCCGGACAAAATTCATGAACTCGAATATGCCTGTGATGTACCTTGGATCAGCACGATGATATGTCATCCAAGTTTTGTCTGGGAGTCCGTCCATGTTTCCTGTCAACATAAACAATCAATATGAACAAAGTTACCACGCCACAGTTGCGATTCAACCAAAACCCCACACTTCTTCGCCTTATGCCTCCGGGTTGGGTCCTATCCCCTTCAGGGGAACACGACATTTGTCAACGCTTTTGCACCCATGCGTTTCAACTCCAGTTTAGGGAAATTTCGGCAGCATCTCCCTACAGTTCCCCGAGTGCACACATATCTAAACAACCTAATTTGCACTAGGGGAACATTTAAAGGAGACACTGTCGAAACCATATCCCAAAACTGAAACTGAAATCACATGAATAGCAAAAGGATCAACAAAGTCATGTTCACCTAAAGTGTCCAAAAATGGGACAATTCGAGAATCAACAACTCAACTCGATCAACTAGATGAGTTGTTGATTCTCAAACGGGAGTTCTAAGTTGATAAACACCACAATTATATATAGCCATACGCTCGATTTCATGATTAACACTAATAACACTACTAATTAAGGCCCGAATACACATAATCTACACTAATCATCAATTAATTTCACTAAATTTAACCAAATTTCAAACATTAATCATGAACCCATAACATGATTTATCACAATTCAATGATTAACACACTAAAACTACAACATAACACCAAATTCAATTCAAATTCAAACATTTCACCAAAACTTCAATTTCACTTCTAATCATCAATAAATTTCACTAAACTTAACCAAATTTCAAACATTATTCATGAACCCATAACATGATTTACCACAATTCAATGATTCAAACACTAAAACTACAACATAACACCAATTTCAATTCAACTTCAAACATTTCACCAAAACTTCAATTTCACTTCTAATTTAACATATTATGGTCATAAAGAGGGTTAAAGAGATACAAATCAAACTAACCTTACTCAAGAATCAAATCAATGGCAAGAACAACCTTCTTTCTCAATTTCCTCCAATTTCTCCCAAAATCGCCCAAAACAGATGCAGAACCACGGGGAACTGTTTTTCTAAAATTCTAACTTTATGAACGGTTTGACTTTAAGAAAAAGAGTAGATCCAGATTTTAAAAAAACGAGGCGACGTATATTGACCAATCTACGTCGCCTCGATTTCATTCGAAGCGACCAAACTAATCTACGTCGCTTCGAATAAAAACGAGGCGACGTAGATTGAGCAATCTACGTCGCCTCGATTTTATTCGAAGCGACGTATATTAGTTTGGTCGCTTCGAATGAAAAACTAGTCGCCTTAGCTTGTTGAAGCGACGTACTTCAATCTACGTCGCCTCAATGTTTTGAAGCGACGTACTTTTTATCAAAGCCAAAGTACGTCGCCTCATCTAAAATCGGAGCGACGTATAAATATAACTACGTCGCCCCGATGCCCTCCTCCAGTAGTGTAAAACAACGGACACGTGCAGGAGATTACTGAGGAAAACCAAAATTGCACACACCTCGAACAAAGTAGTTACCCCTGATCGATTAAAGAAGAAATCAGAGAAAGCATTGACAGTTTCAGCAGATGCTCACGGGTTTAACCACTGCCCAAATTCTAAACTGAATCAGAACCCGTTTTCATAAGAATTCACAAGAGAAGAGAGGCATCTCTGGGCGACGATGGCGTTATCCAGTGGATGATTACCAAGAACAACAAAGAAGTCTCTCTCTCTGAATTGTACTTGATCTTATCGAATTACAATACGTATTTTCTCTCTATTAGATAGTATTGGATATTTGTTTTTATTTCGTCCATAGGTTGGAGGTTATTTTCTTTTATAAGCATTACGTACGTTGCCAGAAGGGCTTAACTGAAGATGCAAAGTTGGAGGTCTGTTTGTTATTTTTAGTTCTTGATTAACATGAGAATCACAGTGTCCATTTGCTGTCGTTGGCTGTGTAGTTTGGCATAGAATATACTAATTAAAATTGAACCCTTAATGCAGTTGGAAACATTGGAAGTTTCTTTATGTGGTGCACAAATTAATTGTTTTCTAGTATAGATGCTCAAAGTTGAAAAATCATATACTTCATAGCTTGATTATGGTGTCTTGAAAATGTTGATTATCTAGTGTTTAAATCATATTTTCATTTTTTTTCAACTGACAATTGATAGTTCATCTGTATCTCAAAATAATTTCGGTAGAACTAAGTTGACCTGGCAAGTCTGTAAGGGGTTCAATATTTAATCATACTGGCGATTGGAGTTATTTGTGAAGAAGAATTGTTAGACTGGGACCAGATGAAAGACTTGCTACTCAGGAAGAAAAGAGACTTACATTGAATAGAAAAAAAATCATGTATGTGACTTGAGATGAAGGCTGAAGAAGACTAAAATGAAGAAAAACCAAGGAAAGAGGTAGGAACTGAGGAATCAGAGATGGAAAAAGAACTAGAATGGAAGAGAAAAAACAGCCAGAAAGAATAATCTCCTACGATTGACAATTATAGTATAGATCTTTCACTATGATCGAGTCTACAACCTTGAGTTAGTCAAGGTGAAATTGAAATATAGCCCACCTAAAGGAAGGCCATCGAGATAGTTTACTATGTGCTAAATGGTTTATATGAGCATTGGCAGTCCAAGAAGATTGTTGAAACTGTTACTAATAAATTTAAATTTTCAATTCAAGCAAGTTGGTTGATTTGTGCCTTCAAATGAGGTTTTTTTTTATCATAATAAGTCATTTATATTCAAACGAGTTGGCTGGTGTGCTCATTTGACAAAATACACAAACAAGATACACTCTGAAGGAAGACCAAAGCAGACAGTGTCTCTATATAAAATGGTGGCAAAAGTGGAGTTAATTACATGTTTTTCAGATTTATATTATCTTTATGCTCCAAGAAAATATTTATATTATCCTTTAGCAGTTTCTCTTTATATGTTTTTGGTTTTATTTTACATATATATTGTATGAAAAAAATATTGTAGAGAAAATCGGATGTGGAAAATTCGCACACAGTTATATAATTTTAGACTTCAAAATATTATCCGACAATTCGCACGTGAGAGTGCGATGCTCGCGCATGAATGTGTATGTATGTATGTATGTATGTATGTATGTATGTATGTATGTATGTATGTAGAGAGAGAGAGAGAGAGGAAAGTTGTCACTCGTCAGGAATTATGAGATTGATTTTGAATGAAGAGAGGAGAAGATGGAGAGTTATATTCGGCCTCTACCTGAAGTTTATGTGCGGAAAGAAGTGGTGCGACCGGTTTTGATTTGCACGGGAGGAGCGTGTGGCTACTTGTCGGTTGGAGTTCGCGAAGATTTTCATTTTTTCTTTCTTTTTTTTGAAAAGGTTCCTTTTTAGGTGATATTGGCACTACAAGAAAACAACACTTAGACCACGGAAACGTAATTGTTCCGTGGTCCAAGTGACACTTGGACGACGGAGAAGTCTCCGTCGTCCAAGTACCACCTGGACGACGGAGAATACCATCTCCGTCGTCCAGGTGATCACCTGGAGGACGGAGAAGACTCCGAGGTCCAGGTGTCCACCTGGATGACGGAGACGGTATTCTCCGTCGTCCAGGTGATCACCTGGACCTCGGAGTCTTTTCCGTCCTCCAGGTGATCACCTGGACGACCTAGAATCCCGTCTCCGTCGTCCAGGTGGACACCTGGACCTCGGAGTCTTCTCCGTCCTCCAGGTGATAACCTAGATGACGGAGATGGTATTCTCCGTCGTCCAGGTGATCACCTGGACAACGGACCGACACGCCGTCGTCCGAGTAACTTCCACTTAGACGACGTACCGACACCTCCGTCGTCTAAGTGAAGCATTATATAAGCCCGATGCCAAACTCTCTTCATTCCATCCGATCCTCGATCAATTAATTCATTCCATTCGAAGAAGAATTGAAGGAGAAGGAGAATGAGAAGGGAGAAGGCCGAGAAGGATCAGGATCAGGGATCTCCGCTGACTAGCTAGCTAGCTTAATTAACTGATATCGAGAAGGCCATCAGGTACGTACGCAGTTAAAATTTGCTTAATATATATTTAGTGAAAACGTACGTACATACATGCATGGATGTTAGCTATATATACAGATTAAATTATGTACGTACGTAATTGATGGATCGATGTAGATCGAGTACGTATAATTAATTAAGCATAAATTAATGGACTAATATATATATGTAATAATTAATTAATTATAATATTTTGTAGCAGTATGGACAAGAGTTGGATGAAGTTGAAGAATAGATGTGATGTCCGGTATATTGATGGAATTAGCGAATTTGTGAATTTTGCGATAAAACATGGTCAGGGAAAGAAACGTTTCAGGTGTCCATGTCAGAAATGTCTTAATTGTCAGTATGCGGAGGTTAATGTTATGGTGCAACACCTGTAGGAAAATGGTATGATGTGGAGTTACACTACATGGAGCGAGCATGGTGAAGCAGTAGAGTTCAGCACAGCAGACTTCAGCTCAGGGTACAGTTACCATGGTGCCTCATCCAACGGGAGTGGTGCCGGACCCCCAGCTTGCAACCCAACTGCAGATTTGGTCCATGATGCGTTTCCGGGATGTAGTCATGATGGACACCAACACCAAGACGGAGGTTACAGTACCACTAATGAGCATGATGACATATTCCCCGATGCTAGCTTGGCCACTGACACCAGTGAGATGGATAAGTACAACCGGATGCTACTTGAAGCTCAGACCCCGGTGTTCCCTGGATGTCGAGAGAATGTGTTGCAATATGTGATGGAGCAAATGAAGATAAAAGTGAAGCACAAAATGTCAGTGAGTGCTTTTGACGAAATTCAGGAGCAAATATGTAAGTTGCTTCATGATGATCACAATCTTCATAAATCTCATTATAAGGTTAGAAATATCTTGAGCAGCCTCGGCCTAAAGTACAGGATAATTGACGCATGTCCGAATGATTGTGTGCTATTTTACAAAGAGTATAAAGATTTGGACTATTGTCCTGTATGTGGCCAGTGCAGATTCCAGGTGAATAGAAAGAGTTCGAAAAAGAGAATTCCTGTGAAAGTTGTTCGATATTTTCCCTTGATTCCTAGATTGCAGCACCTGTACATGTCTGTACACACAGTAGAGGCGATGCGATGGTACGCAGAAAAGCGAATAGATGACGATGTCCTACGACACGCCGCAGATGGGGAGGGTTTCAAACATTTCGACAGAGAATTTGGAGACTTTGCTGCAGAGGTTAGAAATGTTAGACTCGGCCTATCTACAGACGAATTCAATCATTGGGGAAGTAATAGCTCCGCCGTCAGCACTTGGCCAGTTATTCTGATGCCGTACAACTTGCCTTCGTGGATGTGCATGAACAAGGAATTTAATTTCCTTACTGTACTAATTCCAGGTCCTAAATCTCCAGGGAAGTGCTTTGATCGACGAGCTGAAACTGTTGTGGGAAAATGGAGTCCCAACTTATGACAAATTCACTGACACGATGTTCACGATGAGGGTTGCCGTAATGTGGACGATCAGCGATTTTCCAGCGTATGGGATGTTGGCAGCCTGCAGGACAAAAGGATATAATGGATGTCCTATATGTTTGGACGACGTGAACTCTAGTTGGCACGCGGGGAAGGTGTGTTACTTGGGTCACCGTAGATGGCTTCCTCACGACCACCCCTGGCGACAGGATGAAGCAAATTTCGACGGGACGGTAGAGAACAATCCTAAACCCCGTAATTGGTCGGGCGAAGAGATTTTAGAGAGGTTGAGCTATTTCGACTTTGGTGTGTTGAGCAATGACGCAGATGTAAAGAAATGCAATCCAATTCCTCCACATGATCTGAGCTATTGGGATCACAAGAGTATATTCTTTGAACTCCCTTACTGGTCGAAGTTGAAGCTGAGGAACAACTTGGACGCGATGCACATAGAAAAGAATGTGTGCGACAGCGTGGTGAGAACAATTCTCGGTATTAAGTTCAAGACTAAAGATACTCCCAAAGCGCGCAAAGATTTGGAATCAATGAATCTACGTCGTCCCTTGTGGTTGAGGAGGGATATGAAAGTAGGGTACAACAAGATGCCAGCTGCACCTTACACAGTGAAGTCGACGCTTAGACATTCTGTATTTCACTGGTTTAAGGGCGTTCGTTATCCGACTACGTATGCAGCTACTATAACTGGAGTAGTGGACGAGGTGCAACACAAGTTTGTTGGTCTAAAGACACATGACTATCACGTTATGCTGCAACGTCTGATTCCAATGGTAATTCGACCATACTTGCCTCGTGACGTCGTAGAACCAATTGTGGCATTGTGCAGGTGGTGGCAGAGGTTATGCGCCAGAGAATTAAAGAAGTCAGATGTGGTGGAATTGCAACAACAAATTGTGCACATCATTTGCAAACTAGAGAGGATTTTTCCCCCTGCTTTCTTTGACATCATGATTCACCTAATGATTCACCCGCCCGAGCAGGTGCTCATTTTTGGTCTGGTCCAGTACACTTGAATGTATCCTCAAGAAATGTACGTACAACTAATTAATTTGTTCCACTGGAGATTACTAGCTAGCTATATGTACTTATTCTTATTGTACGTTTGATTTTGTAGACAACTTGGACAGTATAAGTCATTCGTCAAAAACAGGTCGGCCCCGGATGGCTCCATAGCAGAGACATACCTAATGCATAAATGTGTTACTTACTGCAACAGGTACCTCAAAGATCCACCACCTCCCACTGCCTCCGATCGCAGTGCCCGCATCAATCTTTCTGTCGTCACCAATGTCGTCCGACCGTTTAGAGGAGTATTAAAGGAATCGTTAACACGAGAAGAACTTATTGAGACACATTGGGTAGTGTTGCGAGACTGTGACGAAGTTGAGCCGTACATGATGTCATACAGGGAGAGGCTTCAGGCGTTAAATCAAAACAAGAGTTCGGCGTGGATTGAGAAAATGGTTAAGAAGAAGTTTCCCGATTATTTCTTCCAATGGGTACGTACGTACGTCTCGGTATTTAATTAGTAATTTATATACGTACATATCGATCATGTTTGGAGAAAGTCTAAATTAAACCCTTATATTAATTTGCCCTTTTTCGCAGATGATTGATCTGCAAAAATCTGAAAACCACGGGGGGTGGTGGTCATGGCCAAAGCACTTGCTAGCAGGGAAGCCGGTTAAACACTATATTTATCCCGGATGTTTTGTGAACGGTGTAAAGTTCCATTCATTGGCCCGAGACGAAGGAAGAAGAACACAAAACAGTGGGGTAGCGGTTGGGAAAGACAATTATCTATATTACGGGGCTATTGTATATGTGGTTCAGCTATGTTACGGGAATGATGTCAACGTTTTCCTATTCAAGTGCAGATGGTTCGAGCGTACAAATGAAGACCTGGGACTATTATCAGTCGATACAAACTCTAGCTGGTATGAGGATGAGCCTTTCGCTCTCGCCACCTTAGTTCGGCAGGTGTTCTATCTCGACGATCTGAAAGCCGGTGAAGGGTGGAAAATAGTGAATCATATCTCTCATCGAGGAATATGGAATACAGAGACAATTGAAGGGACACCGGCGACGACTGAAGATGCTGCTGAACCAGAAAGAGACATTCCTGCCTATCAAGAGCCTAATATTTCTGTCATCCGCTCCGATATAATGGACCTGGTTCAAGATGGTGAACGGTTACCCATGCCTGATGGTTGTACAGATCTAACTGAAGATGAGATTATCGATGAGGTAGATGAAGAAGACGAGCAGGAAGAGGACGCGGACGAGGACTCAGGTTATTCGTCGGACGATGTTGAGTACGATGACGAGGATGAGCCGTCGTCTAACGGGGATGAGGACGATGACGATTATGACGAAGAGTACGGTCATACGACGAGGATTATTAATTGATAATTAATTATTGTAATTATTGTAATATATGATCGATGCATCATCGATCAAAAATTAATATAAATTAATATTATAAGGAGGAGAATGTATGTATGTACGTATATATATATATATATATTAATTAATTAATCACACGCGTCCATGCTCGATCAGATATATCGGATCGACCGACGTACGTAAACTAAATTAAATTAATTAATTAATCCGAATTATATATCCTGGACAACGGAGAAATTAATTGCAGGTTGTCGCCTTTTGGGTGGCTATCTCCCTAAATCCTCGACCCTAAATCTAGCAAATCGGATCGATCGATCATTTTTTTTCATTTTTTTATTCAAAATAATTGAACGGACACACAAATAACCCTGGACGACCTAAACCCTAAATCCTAAGGCCTTAACCCTTGAATTCAGGGTTTTTACACCTGGACGACGGAGATGGTCATTCTCAGTCGTCCAGGTACACACTAGGACGACGGAGATGGTCATTTTCCGTCGTCCAAGTTCACAAACCCTAAACCATAAACAGTAAGGCCCTAACCCCTGAATTCAGGGTCTATACACCTGGACGACGGAGATGAAATTTTCCGTCGTCCAGGTTAGTACCTGGACGACGGATAATATCATATCCGTCGTCTAGGTGATTACCTGGACGACGGAAAAGCTCATATCTGTCGTCCAGGTGCAGATATCGTAATTTTTTCTAAGACAACGACCATCTAGACCTTCTTCCAATGCATATTCTTTTTGTCAAAACTTTAGAGTAAACAATTCTTGGTGTGTGAGCTTTGACGGTTCGAAAATCGGAGTTGCAAAATGCCTTGTATCCACGTTTCCGGTTTGTGAAATTCTCGGTTTTGCGGTTGACTGTGCCGATGAAACTCTTCCCGAACTTATTATTTTATGGTCCTTTGAAGACAATTATATATTATGTTACGACGAACATATCCAACGGTTGTTTTGTCCAAATTCAATTTCGTTAATACTCTGCTGCAAATGAGCCTCTACTCATGAACACTTAAATCGTAAGGATTAGCCGATACTTAACAACTTTCAAAACGAAAAATTATTCGTCAGTTCAAATTTAACTGTTCATATATATGATGCGTTCATCGATATTGGACAACTATTTCACTCGAATGACAGATCGCTAAATTCCTAGCGAATTAATTTTAAAATTTTTTTTAACGTAAATTGAACCTGGACGACGGAGAATGACGTTCTCCGTCGTCCAGGTTCAATTTACCATGGCGGTTCGATTTTTTTTTTTATCTCCGTCGTCCAGGTGAACACCTGGACGACGGAGAACGTCATTCTCCGTCGTCCAAGTCGAAAATCATGGCGGTTCGATTTACCGCCTCAATTTTCGGCGCCGCTTGAATTTCCACTTAGACGACGGAGAATCAATTCTCCGTCTTCTAAGTCCAAATTTATGGCGGGTGAAACGTCCCGCCCATTAATTACGCGCCGCTTCGAAATTTTTTAACCCTTCACTTAGATGACGGAAAACACTGTTTCTGTATTCCAAGTGCACTTGGACGACGGAAAACAGTGCTCCGTCGTCTAAGTGAAAGCCTATAAATAGAACAGCACCCCCCCTTTTCTCATTCCATCTCCTCTCCTCTCCTCCTCTCCTCTCCTCTCCTCTCCTCCGGCGAGTTTTCTCCTCCGGCGACGCTCCGACGACAATTTTTCCGGCGTGGTTCCTCCTCTCCGACGACTCAACTCCGGCTATATTTCCGATTACTCCGATGAGGTAAATTTCTAATTTTTACCTTATTAAAATTATTTTCATTTAATTAATGAATTTCTAAATATAATTTATTAATTAGTTTTAAATATTTCATTATTGTAATTATAATAAATCTTAGTGGTTAATTATTGTAATTAATAATTAATTAAATGCATAATTGTAATTAGTTGATAATTAATTAAATGAATAAATTTATTATTGTAAATATTTATTATTAGTTGATAATTAAATGAATAAATTTATTATTGTTATTAGTTCATAATTAATTAGTTGATAAATAATAATTTATTATTGTAATTATTTATTGTTTTATTTAATTGATAATTACGTGTATTTTCTAGTAAATTGCATGGTAGTACGTATTTGATTTAAATTTAGTACATAGGCTTGGTTTATTAAGTCGCACTCTTTGGAATAGATGGCGCCTCTTTTCCTAGCTTATCTCCTTAACCCCTCGTGATGTGTGGATTTCATCACCGCACACCATAACCTAAGTTAAGTTATGGACACGAGGTTGAGGGCGGAGTTTGCAAAGGACTTGAGGGAGTGTAAATTTTCGAAAAATTGGCCGAATGTCGGATATGGTGTCTAGAAACGGGTTATGACTGGTGACAGGTTTTGGATCTAAGAAAGACGACACCAATAGGTGTTTTGTCAAAATTAGTCATGCCTCTCGCGTTATCTCTATCCCTAACTGGCCATGTTTTTCGATTTAACAAAGGCTGATTAATTGAAAATTTACACTTTATCGCGCGGGTCGCACGTCCATTGAACGACCGAAAAAGCCAAGCTAGTGTACTCTATTTAAATCTTAACCGTACTTAATTAGCGTAAATTTTACACTTGTAATTATTATGGTAAGTAGGTATTTTAACAACGTACTCCTAGGTTGAAATGGCTCCATCTGGCAAGAAGAAAGCCCAATAGGAGGCAGAAGATGCCATGCTCCGAATGTTGGCGGACCAAGTCGGTTGGGTTCAACAGGAGGGCAACGACGCCCTCAATCCGGACCCTTCATCTGGTTCAGAGGCGGCGCCTCTTGGGGAAATTCCCTCTGCCCCATTTATCTCCGGCGGTGATGACGTCGACCCTTTTTCAACTCCGACGCCCGGTACCGGTTCAACGGCAAGTACTCAGGCGTCCTCGACCGCTGAATCTATCATGTACAGCGTCCGCCGTAAGCAAAGAAGGGCCCCCACTGACCCGGAACCGAAAAGGACTCGGGGTCTCGTTAAAGGGGGCAAAGCGGAGAAAATTTGCAAGGCGACCGGGAAAAAGATCGACTTGCCCTACGACGAATTCACTGGTGGCCCTCCCACAGCTCAGCTAGCAAGTCTCTCGGCGCATAGCATAGGGTCAATCGTCCGTAGCCGGGTTCGTCTCACTGCCCCTACTTGGAAGGAGACGCCGGATAATGAGAAGGCGAAAGTCTTTAAAGATCTTTCGGTACGTAATACGTCCAATTTTAGTTATTATATAATATTGTTAATATTAGTTATAATTTCATAATATATACGATTATAATTTTCTATTTATTTTTGATAGGAACAATTTGCGGTGGATCCGACACCGGCGATGTTGAGGCATATCAACCAAACCGCCAACTCCATCTTCAAAGATTGGAAGTACAGGCTCCATCAGTACTTCCAAACTTACGGTCCCTCGCCTCCCCCCGTAGAGCTGCGTGGGGATAGAGAAGATGAGTGGGAGTGGTTGTGTAATCACTTTGCCGATGACTCCTTTAAGGTGTTAATTTACATTTTTTTATTTCAATTAAGATAATTGAATTATTTAAATTTTAGTTATTAATTTTTTAATGATTTAATTATGTTGTGTAACAGAAATTCTCCGGTGTCAACAAAGCCAACCGGGGGAAGAAGGACAAACACCATACTACCGGCGCCAAGCAGTTCGTTCAAATAGCCAAGGAGAACAAGGATAAGGGCTCCAAACACCCTTATCTTGATGCAAGCATAAGCGCGTACGTGACGCCTGAGCTCGATAATGAAGCGAGTCAATGCGGCGTAAGTCGTATATATATATATATATGTGCTTTTAATTATACTAATTATTATTTAAATATTATTTCATTATAATAAATTAATTATGTGCTTGTAGGCAAGGGGGATAGAGCGTGCGCAGGAAGAATTGGCTAACACTCAGCTTGCGTTCCCAGATGTACCGGTGGAAGACCTGCCTCCTCTATCCTTATAGAGCCAAATTGTAATCGCGGATGAGGTCTACGGTCGTAGAGCTGGCAAGGAGGTTAGGCACTTCGGGCCTAAGGTGGTACGATATTTGTCGACGACCTCCTACTCATCATCTACGGGAGGTTCAGGCCAGCGGAGAAGGACTACGGCTGCGGCCTTCGAAGCAGTCATTCAAGAGGCTCGACTGGCACGAGAGGAGAATCAATCCATGCGGCAAAGACTTGACGAACAACAAGCACAAATAGCCCAACTCATCGCCCTCATGCAACAAAATCGAGAAGTATGTCAACCTCCTCCGAACCCATACCGCGACGATGACGACCCGGCTGGAGACGGGGGACGCCGCGGTGCATCTGCTCCTCCAGTGTGTTAATTAGCTTGTAGTTTTTTAATTATCTCGTTTCTTTCCGCATTTTGAAACAATATTTTTATTTTTATGGGTTTTTTGAATGTGTATGTACAAATTAATTTTAATTATTTAATAATTAAGTAATATTAAATTAATTAGTTTATTTAATTAAATTTATTATTTTTCATTATTTAAATTCAATTAATAATAAATTAAATTAATAATATTTAATACAATTTATTTATTTTTTAAATTAAAAAACACTTGGACGACGGAGAACTTAATCTCCGTCGTCCAGGTGATTACATGGGCCACGGAGATTGTCCGCGGTCCAAGTGAACTTGGACGACGGAGACCTTAATCTCCGTCGTCCAAGTGCTTGGACGACAGCACTTGGAGCACGTACCTTGGACGACGGAGATTCCGTCGTCTAAGAACTTAGACGACGGAGAAACTCACTTAGACGACGGAAACGCTCTGTCGTCTAAGTGTTGTTTTCTTGTAGTGTGGCACTATATTTTACAAGTAATTCCCATTTTTCCTGTTTTCTTTGCAAGTGTGAATTACAAAGTGCTCCAAGTTCGAGTCCTTTATACTCATGACATGTTACCGGCCAATTTGGAATAAAAAAAATGTGGGAATGAGAGAATTCAGATATTTACGTAAGAGAATTGGAATTGAGGTAGATTTCACCTCTTTGTCGGGAATGATTTGCGAACAAACTCAGAATTTAATTCATAAGGAGTGAGAAGGGTTTAGGAATCAATCTTTCCATAAGCAACTTTTTTACTCACAATACCCTTGTGTATATTCAGTAACTCCAAAAATCTGAAACTTAAGACTAATATTTCAATCTATTTGTTGAATCGCTGCTATGAATATATTTCTAAAAAGTATTATAATTCTTATTTTGTTCAATTTGAAGCTTTGTCTAGTTATAGGAATTGCTAGTTTTGACGTTTAATTTTTGTTTTTGGTATTTAGACAATTTGTTCATATGGTTTATTCTTTCCATACTAGTTATTGTTTTAAATGGGTATTTTAGTAATCAAAATAGTTTTGATCACATATGGTAAGTAAACATTATAAATTGAAACCATTTTCATTCTATTATGATTTCAAATAGTAAGTAAAGAATTCAATGAAAATGAAATATGCTCATTCTGATTCCAAGTAAGTAAACATGGTGTTTGAGTTTAATTTGCACCCCAAATTTTGATAGATTTGATAATTCCTATTGAGGTCTTTATGGAAAAAAAAATTCCTATTCAGACAATTTTTTTCGTGATAAGGAGTTAACCATAATGAGATTGATTCGCGAGATCCTATTTTCTTTAAGAATATTATACAAGCGAACCTATGAATAGAATAACTTTCCTCCTGGTGTATTCGATTGAGAACCTTAGACCTAGGCCTATAAATTTCGACACGGCCCTTAAACCCGACTTGAAACCCACACAAAATGAAGCGGGTTAATTTGAATCTGCACGATTAAAAAGTAGGTCAATTGCGGGTCAACCCGCCATAATCCGTTTAATAAACGGGTCAACCGCATGTCAACCTGCTAACACGATAAATACATGTGTAACCCGTTTATTAATTGGGTTAAGTCAAATTATACATGTCTCACATACACGAACCATTTAATAGTAAATTATATTATTATTTATTATATATAAAGGTTACTAAAGTCCATTTTCTAGGATTAGTCTTAAACATTTAGTTTGTGTTTTTATTACTTCTATTGTCTTGTATGTGAAGAGTGAAGTTGTTTTAATTTTTAACCTAATAAACTTAACTAAGATACATAATTTAACACGACACATTTATTAAATGGGTTATAAACCGGTCTGCCCGACCCGTTTATAAAAGGGTTATGTTTGGGTTTGTCTTTTTTTGACACGATTATTAAAATGAATTAGGTTTGAGTTTACATTTCTGGCACGAATAATTATATAACTCGATACGAATCCTACATGACACGATTTATTAACTGGCCTACTAGACCCTCGATCTATTGAATCCATTCGGGAGTGATCCCTAATGTTTTGACTGGACTTTTATATTCTCGACTATGAAATATGTACGAAGATCCTGATTCTAATTAAGAGTTCGTGCAAGTCCCTCCTTAGATATTTTTTTTTGAGTTACGTTCTCTATATATAGAATTAAGTCGTGCTTAAGCTAACCTCACTTAAGGTATCAATCTGAGACACTACCACAAGTCCTTGAAACCATCGATGAAAGAAAATAACTTATGAGTAACAACAAGGTTGTAGACTCTTACGCTTGCAAAAGAAGCTATGTCGTATGACATCACATGCACTCCGGCTTCTGACACGTCGGGCATCAAGGACACCAAAAGGAGATTGTTTGCAAACCCCTCCCTTGAGTAATCCCATCACCAACTTCAAAAATGCAACTTTTCGGCCATGTTTACTAATTGAGAATGAGAATCAAAAGTTTGAAAATGATTTCAGGATGGAAGAGTTCTGACGTTTACTTGCACGTTAGATAATCGGAATGGAGTGGGTCTCACCTCCATATCGGGAATCATTCCTGAATAAACCCGGAATTGGATTTTCAATAGGGAGGTGGGTTTGGAAATCATTTCTCCCGGAATCAAGTTTTGTACTAATAATACCCTCACTTATATTTTCTTAAGAACCTTATGTATTTTTAAATAACTTTTATTTCTTTAGACATGATATTTTAATTTATTTTCAAAATTGCTACTCCAAATGGTTATATTTTTTCTAAATGTATTATGATTATTATTTTGTTGAATTTGAGGCTTTATATAGCTATAGAGTTTGCTATATTTGATGTTTGGTTTTCGTTTTTTGGTATTTAGTTAGCTCATACGATTTGTTCTTATATCGGTATCGTTTTAATCAATTTTTTCAATAAATTTTGCTCATATTCATAAAGAAAAAAAAATGAATATGAAAATATAGCTATTATTTTGTAGAGATATTTTAGCAATCAAACTAGTTTTGATTTCAATTCTTGTTATAATTTTAAATAGAAAGTAAATAGCTCAATAAAAATGACATATTCTCATTCCGATGGTTTATAATTCCAATTCCTGGTGATTTTAATTTCTTTCAAAGTTTAGACCTAGGATTGCATCTCAGACTCTCGGCCACCACACCCTCCCCCCTTTCTTGCCAATTCATTCTTTTATAGATCGATGTGAGTCGTTGGCTTGTTGCTGCATTTATTATAATTTCACCACTAGGAAATAAAAATAATATAAGAAGAGAAAATGAAACATCTATATTAGAGACATTGTTAACGTAATGAAGGCAACAGATTCAGTCAACTGCGCGGTTTACCATGCACACCTGGTTAGATACTACTGGGTGTAAATAAGTACTTGATTCGTGAAATACAGAACAGGGGTAGGTAGGTTCATGATCGAAATGGATTTGAGGTTGGGATAATAAAAAGTTAAAAACCCGATTCCGAGCCTGTGCATGTTGGGCTAAATCGAGATTGATCGAGAGAGGTTGAATTAGTTGGGTACGTGAGGAAATGGTGTTGGTGCATGCATGTATAAGTATAACAGTCTTACTTGATTACTACCTCTGAATCCCACGGTATTGTACATGCTTTGGATTATATTTCATAACATTTTATTACCTATAGCTGGAGCTTATGAGTGTCCGACTGTATGTGTATATGTTCATTAGCTACTTGGGCGTTGAAAATTGATCGGGTAAGTTTGTAGTTGAAAATGATTTGTTTTGTATTTATGATTGCTGCCAGAATTTCAATAGCACGACATGACTATAGGCATGGCCAAACTGTTGTTTACATCATTAAATAAATGTAATGTTGCCAATATGGAATGTTCTAGTTTTATTTTAAACGATATGAATTTCATTTTTTTTTCTCGATCATTCACAATGTAAACTGTCCAATTTGTCATATACTTTTCGTTTACGTGATTTGTTGTAAATTATTAAATATATTATTATGATAATATATATGGTAGTTCTGATTTCATACATGAATGATCAACTACAAAACACACAGGTTTATAGAAAGCCAATTTTTATCGGTTATGCGGTGATCGAGCTTCGCTCTTCACAGTAAGATCGTGTATTGTGACAATTATTCACTCATTTGTACGTTGCATCATTGATTAACCATGACATATGTCTTATTTCAAAATAATTATGGAAACATATTCCTTTTATTATCAATAGGATAAAAGTCAACATAATCAAACCAAAAATTCTCTCACCCACTGCCGGCCCTCTTATCCGATCATTCCAATAAATGATAGGTTTTTTACGCCCTATTCTCTCTTGCAAATTGTACCAATGTAGTATTATGATAAATATGGGTAATTATCCATAGAAAATTGATGAAATTAAGTATCACAACACAAACAAATACTAAAATCATTTTTCTTGCAGACTCGACGACCTATAGACATAGACTTAATTAATTACCTAACCTATACTCGACTAAAAATTACGAAATAAATATTTGATATACTAGAGACAATGACGGACTACCAAACAAAATTTCAAGTGCTTTGGAGTTGTTTTGATATGTGAACAAAATTAAAGAAAATATGCTAATGTAATAAAACAGATTTGACATTATGACGGAAATCAATAAACAAATGGGTTAAGGGGATTGTCATCTACCACCATTAATCCATCTATATAATATATGCTCAACCTAAGAATGTCATGCTAATGAATCAAAGTTCTCAGGAAGATTCAAATGTTATGAACACAATCTAATACCTAATCCTTATAATTACGTTAGTGAAAGTACGTTTATTACCAACGACTATCCTCAAATAATCCAAATTAAGTCACGGACCCAAATTTATGGAGAATGAAGCATTAAGATCTAGAAAAGTTCTGAGAATCTACAAGGCTTCACAAGTATACTAAAGGTGTGTCTTGCTAGACCTAGGAATACTTATAACTAAAAAACTTAGATTTTGTTAGAGAGAGATTGATAAAGGCTATAAAGAACTAACAAGCATCAAACTCTCATAGATATAAATCCCTAAACATACATATTGCAGCTAAGCATGCATTCAAAACATACAAGATAAAAATTATCAATGAAAAACCAAGAAAAAAACATCAACCAAAAATACCGTAAAATTAGATCAACGTGTATATATTATCTAAACTTCATGTACGGGGCTTCAAAGTAGCCCCTTAAGCACAAATTCAAATTAGTTGCACAAATATGTAACTATCCATAAACAAACTCTGGCGAGGTTAGTGTATGCCTGATAGGATGTGTCGATCGATATGTATCAATTTTGTAGAGGCTAGAAAAAAATAGGGCAAGGCCTACAAGGTTGACAAGTGGCACATTAGGCCATCTTCAGTAAGAGGGTCTAAAGAGCTATAGGCTAAATTGTAGCCCTATTTGAAACTCCAACAAGAAATAAGAGTCAAGCCAAAGAGCCATAAAAAGGTCAAAGGCCTAAATATAGCCCTTTGGTTAGCCCATATCAAATATATGACCACTTATCAGTTTAAAAATACATATTAGTGGTTGAAAGTGGACCAAAATAAAGACAAATGTCATGCTTTAATTAATTAGTTAATAAATGTGTATATAGATCTTATTCAAAAATTGATGAACTTCATAATTTTATTGTCAACTTTATAATATTCGATTCGAAATTTATTCAAAAATATATAAAAAAATATATACGTGGCAAATTTATTCATAATTTGCTTGTAAACGTGACATATTTTCTATACAAAAATATTATCGGCAAGATTCACATGTATAATAATTTCTCAATCGAACATACACACACAAAATTAAATTGTTTCAAAAACTAGTTCTGTTTAAATTAGAATAATATCATAACATAATAACATCATAAAACTAAAAATAAAATTTAAAAAATAAAATATTTGAAATGGATAAAATTTGACTCTGTCTTCTTATAGATGGTCACCAACTTTTAAATAAAAAAAATATTTTTTAAACTATATTATAGCCCTGGCCTTATAAAATGCAAGTGGATGGCCTATCAATTTTAAGAATTCAAGAATAAAATAAGATATATGTGGGCATTATATATAGCTACCTCCTCTCCCTGCTGAGTTTGCCCCAGCAAAGACGCAGAAAAAAAAAACCAAATCAGCTCGAGCTATAGCTTGAGCTTATCTCGTGAGAGTCTTTACCCAATTCCCTCTCCCTTTTTATCCCCCTCCCCATCGATCACCACCATTCTCACTCACACCTCTCGTTCATAAATTCCCATTCTTTTTTCGATCTGCATGATCTAGCTAGTTGCTTGTTCCGTTGAGATCGAAAGTATGAGCAATACAATGATGCCCCGGGTGAAAGTCATGGTTTACTTGGTCTACGACAGGGGTTAACACCCAGCCGCTCGATCTGATCCTATCTCCAAACTTTGTTTGATCATAATACAAACATGAAGGCTGGTGTTGTGTCAGGTTTTTAAGCTCAACATCTTCTTTCTTTCTTAGTTTTCTGTTCGTTGCTTGCTAGTATAAGTTTCCATACGATGAAGGATAAGTGTAAGAAAGGTTTGATAACTAAAACATGGGAGCGGTGCAAATCCATCGGACGCTCTAGGGTGGTGCCGGCTCTGACCAAGAAGAGCAAATCCTGTTCGCACATCGACGACCTCGACCTCTCTATGCCGGAGGATCATGGCCGTCACCACCGCCGACAGGTGGCGCCCGAAGGCTGCTTCTCGGTCTACGTGGGGCCCGAGAAGCAAAGATTTGTGGTGAAAACCGAGTACGCAAACCATCCTCTGTTCAAGATGCTGCTGGAAGAAGCCGAGTCTGAGTTCGGGTACGATAGTAAAGGCCCTCTCGTGCTTCCTTGTTGCGTTGAAGTCTTCTACAAAGTACTGATGGAGATGGACGTCGATTGCGGCGGCGAACAGAATGTTCCTCGCGGTTGCGGATTTGCTAAACGCCATGGAGCTTATCATATTATGACCCCATCGCGCATGGTTGCCATTAATCAGTTCTAGTTCGCTGATTGTACGTATGAATGGTATGACTATGAATTCTGTGATGATAAGTATGTCTATAAGTTGTTGAAGCTTGGCTTGGGTATACTATTTAAATCTGGTTTATATGATACGTGGGATTTAAGTCCTTAATTTTTAGTACGTTCTGCAATAACCTTGGTTAGTTGTTAAATATATAGGACATGTGAGAGTGAGAGGATACGCTCGATCTAAGCATGCAGGAGGTCGACATAGATCCAAGCTAAATGTATTTGCATGTATTCTGGGTTTAACATGGTTAATTGAAGATCTCAACTTAAGTTGCAACTATTTACGAATTTATCATCTCGTTGTCATCTATATATGAATGTTTATTCAGCATGACCTCCATACATGCATTATCGCCACTGGACTAGAACGATCTTAATCAGCTGCCACCATATTATGATCATGAGAGGAACGTACGTACTGGTGAGGAATTGTAGATCTAGCTAGGGTTATCTGTTTCAATGTACGTCATTTTACTTGGGATTTGAAATGGCAAAAGATAAGATGATGATCGACTGGAGGACGTAACTATATTATATGGGTCTATGGCTAGATATAAGCCAATATCAACCTGGGGAGGGTTGTAACGTTTACGTTAATAAACTTCTTGCTATGGTACAAATGATCAAAAATATCACTCCCAACAAGATAGCTTCGAATATACAATGTAAGCATTAGAGCGCGCTTCTCTATTGGAAACCTTTATTGTTAGGACTTCATAAGTATTTTCTAATCAATGATTTGTATAACATTTTATTCTTATTTTGAAAACTACGAGTAGTAGTAAGAACAAGCCCGATTTCAAAGAGCTCGATCTGGGCTCTCCCGTCTCGCCCTTGATGACCACTCGTACCTCCGCCGCCACGACTTCGGCTTCTTCCACTTCGATCTCTTCCGGTCAAGAACCCAGTTCGGAAAAAGATCTGACGGCAGCCCACTAACCACTCCAGCGAGCTCACTGTCTCCTCATGCGCGGTCATGCCGCGGCGGGTCTTTGTTTCTCGATCATATGTCATGGGTACCATATCAGTTTTTTGGTGCCCAGAGTAATTTAAAAGAAAAATAAAATGAAAAAGTAATAGATTGATCAAAAGATGTAGATACCCTCAAAAAGTAACAAAATATCTTTCTATTAACGGACGCTGTTTCATAACGAATGACCAGTGTGATAGTAAAATGTTAACAAAAATGACCATTTTGATATATGACATACTATAATAGCTAAAGTGTCATTTTGGGCAAACATAAACGATCATTTGATCGATTTTGTCTATCAGTATATGTATATATGATTAATTAATATAAAATAAAAATAAACTGCTCACCTAATTACGTACTCTGACTCTCTGAGTTAGTAATTAACTAAGGTTGGTACTTCAATTCATGCTCGGGTTGATGGATTGATCGATATATTGTGGCCTGGCTCACCTGATCGAGTAAAGTTTCATTTCGTTCGTTGTATATCTTCCATAGTCTACTAGCTGAATTTACTATTCTTGGTGGGTAGCTAGACAAGATAACAACTATATTACAAGATCATTTGTTCAATAACAAATCTAACTTCCTTTGGCCTTTGCATTAAATTTTAATTTAAACGAAGTCAGTCGTCGTCGGATTATATTGAAGTGTTTAAAAATACGATGGCCGGAAATTCGTGTACGTTTAATAGCAAGTAGCTGGAAGTATAGTGGGGAAAGCTAGGTAGCTTGGTCGATCAGTTGGTTAACGATATGCATGGCATGGTGTGGGCTGGAGAAACCGTTGACGGCTAGCAATGATAGATCAATCAGCCGCCACTAGTGACCATGCATGTTAAATAGTTGTGAAACTTAGTGCTACAAAAACACGATCGGAGCAAATTAATCATTATGATTAATTCCATGTTCGTAATGGAAATGCTAGAAATGGCTAACTGAATTATAAAACCTAGCTATAAAACGAAGAATTTTTCGTGCTAGCTAGCTAGACAGTTTAGTTAATTCTATAACGAGATTGGCGATCCAATCCAATAACGTACCTACTCGTTATATAACATATGCTTATTGTTGCCTTGTTGGTGTTGTATATATAAGCGGGATCGACCAAATAATACCATTAATTATCTTAAGCTTAGCAAACCGACTGGTTCACGTCGATCCTAATCGAATGACGAATGCAAATTTATATATGTATACACGTTCGTGTATACTACAATTCTACCATATAGTTTTCCTTATGTCACAGCCCCTCGCATGCCATTTTATTAAAGTTGACATTGAATGAAGTGGGGTAGCTGGCTAACTTACTAGCTTAAATAATTATCATTTTACTCTTCATGCATCTTCATCTTGTTTTTGTTTTTCTTCTCGATAATATTCTTCTTGTTTTTGTTTGGTTGTGTAACTTGTGTTAAAATATACTTGTGGTCCTCATGCAAGTCTTAGACATTATTTTATAAACAAACCCTAGATTTCAATAAGTCTTTATTTTTTTTTTGTCAAGACTCATGAATTAATAAGTGTATATAATATGAAAATTTAGAATTTAATTGGTAATTTTATCCTCGATACCACATATCTACGGTATTAAAACATTAGTCGTATTAGTTAATTTCAATAAAATTATCTCTTTTTTTTGGAGATTTTTTTAAAAAAATCTCTATGCATGCATGTACTAATTAGATCTAGATTGATGTTTCATTAGGAAGATTTTTCAGTGCACCAGCTACAAGTACATTAATTTGTAAAATATAATCTCAACCATTTATTATCTTGATGTTAACATTGATGTTAGTGCCTCAAATAAATTGTTGAGATTGTATTACAGATGCCTTGTGCAAATACACCTGATGTACTAAAGATGCTCTTTGTTTCATTATCCGTCAAATTAAAGTTTGTGTTTACAATTGTTGTGATATATTTAATTTCATAAGTAATTCTTTGCATTTTGGGGCATCGATCTGACATTGGATGCGCTTGTAATGAAAGTCCAAAGCAAGAAAATGACTGTTTGACTTCATTATCCAAAATATAGAAAATATTCTTTGGCAATGATAGAGGAGAGAGAACTCATCCCTCTAATTAATGGGAAGATGCACATTTTTGAATTGGTCGATAGAAACCCTAGTTTTGTCAACTTTTTTTTCAAAATTTTTTAGTCGAGAAAATTAACGAATGGTAATAATTAGTTGCACCAGTGACCAGCATTAGCTGTTTTTTTTTTCTTTTTTCTTTTTCTTTTAAAGAAATGTAAGCTGTTTGTTTATAGAAGTGGGTGAATAGAACATTCTCAATAGTCTTGTTATTTTAAAATAAAATTTATAATTTAACAATTTTTTTGCTAGAATTAGTTCCAACAGATACCCTAAACGTCAAGATAAGACTCTTAAATAAACATAGTGGTTGAGAAACAAAGAAAAAGATGCGTTTTCTCTCTAACCTAGCTCTACCCTCAGTGGCGGCGGTCCTCTTACGACTTTGCCCTGAGATCTATACGGCGCTCTCTCTCGAAGTCATCTTTAGGACATCATGTTTTGGCGTCGCTCGACCCTCTTTTAGATGGGTTCATGATTTTGTTTCTCGGCGATTTTCTCTTGTTTTTGTTTTGTGCGATTGGTTTCCGACTATACTGCGATGGGAGAAGGCTCCTCACAATGTAGTTGGTGATTTTTCTTGGTGGGGCAGGCGACTTGTCCGAGCATGCCTTATGGCAGCAGAGGTGAAGAGAGTTTGGGATCTCAAAGCGATGAGACCTATACGAGCTTAGTTGAAAGAGCGACTACAGGAGTTCCATTGTCGACCAATACTCCAGGATTGGGTTCGGCCTTGCCTAGGCATGACGGACAACAACCGACGATGTACTAGTGACGGCGACGACGACCTATTGAGCTATATCGACGTTGGTGAGTATGTCGGTCGTTTTTCAAGTGAGGATAATCTTAGCGGCAGGGGCAGGATTGGCTGGGAGACTACAAGTCATCTTGGACTCTTAGGCTTAGGGTTTTGAGTTATACCCACTTTTGAGCTGGTAGAATGGTATGTTTGGGTTTGGACCTGGAAAAGGGACTCTGTTGGGCCATCAATCTCCTGCTTTGATCCAAGCTAGGGAGCCGCTGTAATTTCTTATGATTTTTGGTTGGCTCTTTGCTTGGGACCCGGGCGACGTGGAGATTACTACATTTTAGTGATGAATATTCCCTATTGTTTTAATGTTGTTCATCTGGACTATTGTTTTGATCGTACCACAATTGCGTGCCTTGGCGAGACACTCAATTGGTTCAGTTGGTATGAGGATCTCTCTCATCAGATGGTGAAGAGTTTTTGCTATTGTTTCAAGGTAGATTTTCATCTTCAAATTGTAGCTATTATGGTTTCGAATTTTCTAGAAATGTGCTTCATTGATGTAAAAGAAGAATCATCTTGTTGGCTACTGTATTGTTATGCTTTAGACATAGCTATTAGCCGTGTGAGGCTAGAATATGCTCATTCTATAGATACCACACTAACGATTGTAATCGTTTCAAGTTATTTCTAGTAAATTGTTTCTCTCCCGGATTCTTCTCGGGGGAGTAGACTTGAAAAAAAAATATACCCTAAACTAAAGTCAAATATGACTTTGAGTTAATTCCATTTTTATATTTAACAAGAGATGTGAGAGAAATTAACTACAAGTTATATTTTTTCCGCCAATTATTTCCAGTTTCTTTTGCCCAAGCTTTCATAAGACCATAACCGTATTCTTCTTCACCATGTATTAGTTAAGTGCAAGCGCAAAAATGAAGCTCTAGTTTCCCATATAGGCTTACAATTTAACAAGGATTCTAATCAATTTATGGCCCTCAAACCCTTAGTTGATTCGCTTACTCCAACAAGGCATCAAAGTCGATCAACAACAACGCACCACTTACAACTCAATCCACTCCCTAGTTAATTTCTCAAACATTAATCAGTTTGAGTTTATTTTCTTCACTTTCAAACTTCAAACCCAATTGTTTCTGGGTTGTTATATATATTGCTGAGTCTCAAACCCATCGATAGAGGCAAACGGTAGTCATGTATATATGTAGATAATTTGAAATGACTTAAAAATAACTTTGACAGCTAGAGTGAAAGTTAAAATAGAGATTGTTATATTTAAGTTTTGCTAAATTTGACTAATGAAAATGACTACACTATTGAGGATGCTCTTATAAGTTAAATTTAGAGATAATTATTTGAACTATATTATTTCAAATCAATATAATGTTGTTGGAGAGTCCATAATTCGCATTAGAAAAATAAAAAATACAATTGCATTTTGACTTATGGGTGGTTCGACTATATTCGGTATATATTAACCAAGATATTTTAATATGAAACCTAACATTTTAAAGGTGATTCAAATTGAGAAAATATGAGTGATGAGACTCAAATTAGAACAAATAAAAGAGAGAAAACATTTTGTAAGTGAAGATTGCCAAGACTCGATTCCAATATCTCTTGGATGGTGGCCCCAATGTGGGTCCGCCACTAATTAAGCTTGTCATTATTTAACACTAGTAAAGTAGCTCGCGCCATTGTTGCGGGTGATATCAAAGAGGGAGAGGGGGACAAGTTCAATAATTATGAAAAGTTTTAATATGAAAAGACTAAAGTGCCCCATTTTTAACAATAACTATGAATAGTGTTCTATGTTTGTTATATAAGAAATGATATCAGAGTGAACTCTTTGTGGTTACAGAATTGGATAGTCTGCATAAGATCAAGTAGTTCCGCTTTATTAACAGATTGTTGATGTCAATTTAGAATGGTTCAAGTTTTGATGTCATTTTTTTGACTAATCTACCGATGCTCGAGTGTATGGGTTTTTGGACTATCACGCCATCGATTATGGTTTTTGTGCCATACTAATGCCCAAATGTTTGATTATCAAACATGCAACCAAAGCCCAAGTAGAGAAAAGGAGCCCAACCGACCACAATTAAACTAACTATCAGAACTGAGAAGAACAGAAAACACAACACAAAGCCAACAGCAACCATTACTAGATGAAACACAAAAACAGAGAGAATAACCATCAAGTCATTGTAAGACTCGAAATGTAATCACACAATACCATTTTAATCACAAAACAACACATAGACACATTCAACAAGGCTTATAAAGATGTATATAAATGCAAGTGAAGAAGCTACCGACTAGTAGCCATCGTAGCAAGAAAAATATTCTGCACAACACTTTGTCTTTTAGGTTTCTCTATGGGATGAGATTCTCAATAACAAGGTAGTTGAGAGTGTGCATGGACTTGTGATTTTATAAAGGATTGAGTACACATCCATCTGCCCATAAGATCGTATTATGTTCCAACTCAAACTCTTCTATAAACCAAATATGTTAGTTTACGAAATAAACCATCATAACCATCTTCATTTATCTTATCAGAAACTATATCGATAAATAACAAGAATAGAATATTATACATATATATGTTATTTCTTGTAATTACGTTGGTAGTTACTAATTACTATTTTAACTTGTATTTGGTCCATATTGATTTTACATTCTTCCACTTGGACCAATATAAGTTAATGAAGTAAGAATACCAACAAAATCAAGCTTAGTAACAATATGAAGTGTGCACATGATATAGTATAATCTCAAGGATTATGTCAACATAGCACAATGCAATCACGTCAAGGATGTGCACTTTTTTGATAAGATAACCGACTTCCAAAACTACAATAACATTGCACAATGCCACATGAATCATCACTGATATGAATGAATCTTATCTGAGCCTAAATGAATCTGAAAATTTTCTCATGGTAAGTAGTCATTCTGAATGGTTCTATATAACATTGAACCCTTGGAGAACACAGATTTCACCACAAAATCTTCCAAATATGTTATCCTGTACATGATCATGATCAAAGCATAGACGCCAATATAAATAGTCATGATCTTTGCAATAACGGTAATATAAAATGTCAATCTAAGCAATGAAGAACCTGTACATGTTGCAACAAAAGGATTGTTTTAGCAATCTGTAAAACTGAATTCTAAGCAAATATTAATGCTGAATATAAATGAATCAGTACAAAGAACTGTTAATTATTGAATATCAGCCAACAACAACCATACAATACTTGATAAAAACAAATTCAAAACAAAAGAAGCAAACAACTCCCACTGAAATCAGTAATCAAAGCTATGGACGAATCCCATATTTTCAGTGTGCTTTTGGAAAGTTGTAATTGAAAGTGCTTTGGTAAAAGGGTTGGATAACTGAGAGTGATTACTAATATTAGCTATCTCAATCGATCCCCTCTTCACTCTCTCTTTAACACTATAGAATATCAAGTCTAAGTTCTTTTGTTCACAGATCTCTTATTGTTTTTACTAAAGAAAACTATTGCCGTGTTGTCACAAAAAATCTTCAAAAGTCTGTCAACAATGCTATCAATCAAATCAGTTTGCATAAGAAAAAATTTCAGCCAAAACCTTCACACACTCCTTCATACACAATAACACACTCAACTTGCATGGTAGATGTAGTAGTGAGCGATTGTTTTACACTTCTCTAAGCTATAGCTCCACCAGCTAGCACATTAACATAACCTGAAGTTGATTTTCCAGAATGAGGATAGTTTCTAGCAAAATCAAAGTCTGTGTAGCCCATAACTTCAAGCTCTTCAACCTTTTTGTACACTAGCATGTGATGTTTCATACCTTGCAAGTATCTCAAGACTTTCTTGCCTACAATCCGTGTTGCATCCTTAGATTTGATTGAAATCTTGCCAACAATCCCATTGTATAAGCCAAGTCTGGCCTTGTACACATTTGTGCATACATCAAGCTACATATTAACCTAGCATATGGCTTATTCTTCTTCTCATTGGTGCTGAGATATTGGTCTTTATTCAGTTTATCTCCCTTATAGATTGGAGCTTGACCGGCTGAACATTGCTGCATCTCAAACCTCTTCAAAACTCTGTAAATATATCCTTAATGTGAGAGACCAAGAAATTTCCTCTTCATATCCCTCTTAATCTCTATTCCCAGTATATAGCTAGCTTCACCAAGGTCTTTCATGTCAAAGTTCTTTCACAAAAAGAATTTCGTTTCATTCAGCAAGTTAATGTCATTACTTTCCAGCAAGATGTCATCAACATAAAGTATTAAAAAAATCACACTTCCCCATTTTGTCTTCATGTATACGCATTCATCCACTATATTTTTAGAGAAGCCAAAAGATCTCACAACTTAATCAAACTTCAAGTACCACTGCCTCGAGGCTTGCTTCAGTCCATAAATGGATTTGTTGAGTTTGCAGACCAACTTTTCAATTCCAGGATGAATAAAACTCTCTGGTTGCTACATGAATATTTCCTCCCTCAAGTCACCATTTAAGAAGGCAGTCTTCACATCTATTTGATGCAATTTCATGTTATAATGAGCTACAAGAGCCATTATAAATCGGAATTCATCTTTGGTTGACACATGAGAAAAGGTCTCTGTGTAGTCAACTCCTTCTTGCTATATGAAACCTTTAGCCACTAGCCTGACTTTGTATCTTTCTACAGTTCCATCAACATGTCGTTTAGTCTTGAAAACTCACTTACAACCTATGGCTTTTTGTATTTGAACTGGTTCTACAAGAGTCCAAACTCCATTGGTTCTCATAGACTCTAATTCAGCCTCCATTTCTTCAAGCCATTCAACAGCATGCTCACTTTTCATAGCTTGCCTATATGTCAGTGGATCATTCTCATCTACAACATCACCCCCTTTTTCTTCAACTTCTTATAAAAACACGACATACTCCTTTGGAATTGCATATTTCTTTTCTCTTTGTGATCGCGTCAATGCAGGTTGAGGTGCAACCACATTTGGAGTTGGAAGTATATTTCCAGGTTCAATAATGTCTTCTTGAGGTGCAAGTTCTGGCTGAATATGTACTGGTTCTACTATAGGTTGAGATTCCAACAAACTTGGTAGTTGTATAGGTTCAGGGACAACAACAAGAGAGTCAAGAACAGTAGCCATGGAATTTGCAGAAAAGTCATCTTCTTGTAATTCCAAGAATTCAAATTCTAAATCTTTAAACTCATCGTAATAACACATTTCGTCAATTAAAACAACCTTTGAAGTCTCCATAATCCTTGTTTTAGAGTCTAGTTTTGACTCTTGTGGATTGTAAAGCCTTGCTTCTGCTCTGCAACCCCACACATGGGTATAACTCAAGGTTGGTTTCCTGCTATTCCAAATTTCAAAAGGTGTTTTTGAAACTGACGTACTTGGAGTCCTATGGGTGAGGTAATTGGCAGTTTTCAAAGCCTCTCCCCACAAGAATCTAGGAAGTCCAGAAGTACACATCATGCTTCTAATCATATTGAGCAAGGTTCGATTCTTTCTCTCTGCAACACCATTCTGCTCTGGAGTCCCAGGTGTAGAGTATTGTGCCACAATCCCATTTTCCCCTAAATACAAGGCAAAAGCACATTTACACTGACCAACTTCGGTAAACCTTCCATAATACTCTCCCCTTCTATCTGATCTAACAACTTTGATTTGCTTCTCTAACTGTTTCTCTACTTCTGCTCTAAAGACAATGAATTTCTCCAAAGCTTGGGATTTTTCAGAAACATAACAATATTTAGAAAAGTCATCGATGAATGTTATGAAATATCTATTTCCGCAAATGGTCCGATGTGAAAAAGGTCCACATATTTCAGTGTGAACAAGTTTCAGCAATTTGTACTCCTAACTGATCCCTTCTTTCTATTGTTTGTCATCTTCCCTTTCACACACTCAATGCAAGTTTCTAAATCACTGTAATCTAACTCAGGAAGAATATTGGCTTTTACAAGCAACTGTAGTCTCTCTTTAGAAACATGGCATAACCTTTTGTGCCAGAGAAAAATAGACTTCTCATTAACTTTTCTTTTCTGTCCAGTTAAGGTTAATGTATCTTCAACTAATAAAACCTCCTTAGATTGAAAACAATTGATTTTTCAATAACCACCCAACAAGGCAGCAGAACCAATATACTCAGAAGCAAAGCAAATTTTTATTTCACTAGCCAAATCAATGTTGAAGATGCAACCAGCCAATACAAGAGAAGAAACTGAAACCAAATTCCTACTCATCGAAAGGATGCAAAAAACATCATTCAAAACTAAAAACTTCGTATTTTTTAAATCCAATTTGACTTTCCCAATAGCACGAATTGCCATCTTCATGCCATTTGCAGCACACAAAACCAATTTTGGGTTTTATCAATTTGTTAAAACCAAAAAAAAAAAATTGCGGAAGACAAAAGTAAAGCCACATGGGATGTGCGTCATATTGATTGAAGCCCAATTGAATAGCCATGTGATACAATATATATTGGGTTATATATGCAGCACGTTTTGAACTTCAAAAAGTTTCGATCAATGTAGACATGAAAATGAGCTGTAGTTAGGGGTGGGCACGAATCCTGCAAATTTCGAATCCGATCCGATTTCGTCCCGATCTTGTTCTGGATGGGACGGGACAAAAAATAAATTTTTTACTATTCCGTTCCGTCCCGACCCGTCCCATTTTTTAGGGACGGGATCGGGTCTTGATTCTGAAATCCCAATAGACCTATCCAGTCCCGAATAATATATTTTGTCTATTTATCCTTTATTTTATTAATGGGTGACATATTAAATTATCAAAACAATAGAATTATTCAACAAAAAAATAAAATTACCTTCTCATAATCAAAGTATTACACTTTTGTAGTATGAATTAAATGTATCGATTAAACATGAAATAATATTACTTGTAGTTTTACTTTTTTTAATTAACCGTTAAGTAAAACGGTGTTATTTTGTGCAGTTGTAGACTTTTAAATCTTATCAAACTACATTTATCTTATATTGAACCCGAAATTTGGTTCGTCTAATCTCATTCGAATTTTTATTGTTTAATACTCTATTAAATGTTCATTTTTTAAATTGGACCTGAAATTGGATTCGTCTCATCCCGTCCAGTTCGGGTTTCAGGACGATCGGGACAGACTTTTTAAAATACTCAATCCCGTCTCATCTCGTCCTGTTCGGGATAAGGATAGAGGTAGGGACGGGCAAAAATGGACCTGACCCGTCCTGTGTCCACCTTTAGCTGTAGGTAATGAAATGATCTATGACTTATATGAGAAGCTCTGATACCAATTGTAAGGCTCAAAATGTAATCACACAATACCATTTCAATCACAAAACAACACATAGACACATTCAACAAGGCTTATAAAGTTGTATATAAATGCAAGTGAGGAAGCTACTGACCAGTAGCCATCGTAGCAAGCAAAATTTTCTGCATAACACTGTGTCTTTTAGGTTTCTTTATGAGAGGAGATTTTCAATAATCAATCAAGAGTGTGCATGGACTTATGCTTTTATAGAGGATTAAGTACACATCCATCCGTCCATAAGATGGTAATGTATTCCAACTCAAACTCTTCTATAAATCATATCTATTTGTTTACGAAATAAACTATCATAACCATCTTCATTTTTCTCATTAGAAATTATATCGATAAATAATAAAAATAGAATGTTATACATATATCCGTTATTTCTTGTAAATACGATGGTAGATGCTAATTACTATTTTAACTTGTATTTGGTCATATTGATTTTACGGTCTTCGATTAATATCAACAATTTGTCGAAAGCTTGAAACCCAGAAAGTCTGAATAGCTTATCCAATCAAACCCCTTTTCAATCTCGAGAGCAAGTGGATCGATCAGTTTCGATCAATCTTTCACTAAGTTGCCCAGAGGAGTGTTATGCCCTTTTTCTCTTTTTAAGTTTACTTTGACCTCTAGCTGCTACATCTACTTAAGACTTCATAGTTCATTGCCTTTCAATTCTTAAAGTCTCCGAACAAGTTTGAGAAAGAAAGCGATGGAGGATCCTCGGAAGTTGACGATACTTCACAACGCCGTCATCGTCACTATGGACGACGACAGCCGAGTCTTCCGCCACGGCGCCGTCGTCGTCGACCGAGACTCGATCACTGCTGTTGGTCAGTCTTCCGATATTATTCATCACTTTTCTGATCAAGCCAGTCAGGTTGTGGATTTGAAGGGCCAAATTGTACTCCCTGGTATTCTATTCTCTGCTTTTATTGAATTACTGTTTTTTTTTTATCGGGAGTAGAAAATTTACGAAAGAAAATAAAATGTGTACTAGGATTGATCAACACTCACGTACACACATCTCAGCAACTTGCTAGAGGCATAGCCGACGACGTTGATCTGATGACGTGGCTTCACCAACGCATTTGGCCTTACGAGTCGAACATGACCGAGGAAGATTCCTACATATCCACTCTGCTTTGTGGAATCGAGCTCATTCATTCTGGTGTAAGTCTTTGTTTTCTGTGTGTTCTCATGTCTACTTTTAGTAAAACAAATTTACAAAAACTACAATGCTGTATGTTAAAACTATGTTACTGATTACTTTGGTGCAACTAGGTGACATGCTTTGCTGAAGCAGGAGGGCAACATGTGTCGGGTATGGCGAGGGCGGTGGAGTTACTGGGATCACGGGCATGTTTAGCCGAGTCAATCATGGACTCTGGCAATGGTCTGCCAACAACTTGGGCTGCTCGGAGTACGGATGAATGCATTGAGGTTGAGCATATGCTTCTTAGTTTTTTAAGTTTTAACTCACAACTTCAAAGCAAGCAAAAATACTTGGTTTTGGTATGTGTGTTTGAATATAATGTCCTCATTCTGTCACATTTTTAAGGGGACAGTCTCAGAAAGAGCTTTACAAGAAGCATCATAATACTGCAGATGGGCGCATCAGAGTGTGGTTAGGGATTAGGCAGATTATGAATGCAACCGATGGTTTACTAGTTGCAACAAGGGACACAGCGAAAGAACTCAAAACTGGAATCCACATGGTACTCATCTATCTGTATTCCCACTACTTTTCTACCATACACTGGTTTTTGAACTTTGAGGGTGTAACTTGTCAGCTTTTCAATCTTAGCATGTTGCAGAGATAGCATATGAGAATCAATTTGTGACAGATAGGCGAAAGGTTGACCATGGAACGGTTACGCACTTGAAGGAGATAGAGTTTCTCCAAAACAATTTGCTTGCGGCGCATACTGTTTGGGTTAACGCTTCTGAGGTGCATTACTCATCTTGCTTATGCTATATACTGTACAAGATTAGAAGTAAGATGAAGCCATATGTTCATGACAATACAACAATTACTGTTTTGGTTGTCAAATACTGTCGTTCTGTATTGTCAGATTGATTCTCTTTCAAGGGCTGAGGTCAAAGTATCTCACTGTCCTGCTGCTGCTATGCGAATGCTTGGGTTTGCGCCTATTAGAGAGATGATTGATGCTGGCATCTGTGTCTCCTTAGGAACAGATGGGGCACCTTCAAATAATAGAATGAGCTTAGGTCGGAATTCCTGATTCTACAATCTTGCATATCTTCCTTATTTTTCGGTTTGTAAATTGGAAATTCAAGATTTAATGGATGTACTTCATTGCAGTTGATGAGATGTACCTAGCTTCTTTGATTAACAAAGGACGGGAAGTTTATGCAAATGGAACCACTGATCCTACTGCTCTTCCTTCCGAAACTGTTCTTAAGATGGCAACTATAAATGGTGCCAAATCTGTACTCTGGGATAATGAGATAGGGTCTCTTGAAATTGGGAAAAAGGTTGTAGCTCTTTGACTCTGATTATTTTCTGTTGTTTTCCTGCTGCATCTATCGTGTTGTTATAAATTATCATGTCATGTTGATCGTCTTGTTGCTCCAATGATATAATAGGCTGATCTGATTGTTGTAAATCCTTCCACTTGGACCATGATTCCTCTTCATGACTGGTAAGAACCCCTCCCTGATAACATATATGTATTCCCCAAAGTTTGCAGATGAATGGGAGTAGCATCTAGCTGAATTCTTAAAATTCTTTGTAAGGAGCATTTTCGATGAAAATGTCTGTGTACTATTCCTAGGTCTTTGGACATCAATGCCCTACATCTTCATGGCCATCAGTGTGAATTATAATTTTCTAATGTTTTTGGCTGTTCATTTGGACTATTCTAAACTATTTTATGTGAAATTTGTGTATGTTCGGATTTATCGTTTTTCTTTAAAACAATCTCTAGATTAATGTTTTGCTTTACCACATATGCAGCATTTCCAGCCTTGTGTACTCTATGCGATCTGAAAATATCGTGTCTGTAATGTGCAACGGCAAGTGGATTATGCAGGATAAGAAGATTTTGAATGTGGATGAGGTATTCTCTCATACATTTTCTCTAGTTAGACATAATATTTACTATGGATGAGGTACGCTCTCTGCAAACAGATTTGATACGGGGAAGCGTATATTCTGCCCAAGAGTTTCATAATTTACTTGTCAACATTCTCTTGACAGGAACACGTTTTGTCAATGGCAAAGCATGCCTCGACTGAAATTCTAAAGAGGGCGGGCATCGAAATACCAAACAGGATGAACTTTCTCTAATGTCCACTTAGAAACTAGAACAGCAGAACTGTGCTGTCAAAGGTTTATGACAGCACAGCAGAACAGTAGAAACTAAAACCTGGTGCTTGTTTGTAATATAAATGAAGATTGATGTTGTTCAACTTTGCATTGATAGGCGGGTAAACACCTATGTAAAGATATCTTATCCTCAACTTGGATATATCAATGTAGTATAATAAATAAGGGTTATCGAACATGAAGAATTGGTGAAACCAAATCCTAACACGAAACTAAAATGCTGACAGACTCGACTACAGTACACTAATGACACTACAACCCTATTTTAAATAGATTCAAATGTTACAAAATTTGGACACAATAATATAGACACAGTGGCGGACTACCACACAAAATATTAGGGTGTTCGGAGTTGTTTTGAGTACCGAATTGAATCGGCTAAATTACAGCTAATACAGAAAGTAAATGCTGATATGTTTATGACTGCAAATGAGTTTAAACTATATGATTAATGAGTTAAGAGGAATGCAATCCATCACCGTCATTCCATTTATCTAACACATACTTAATTTAATGCACATATCCAATCAATGAAAGTTCCCAGGAATATCGATAGACACGACACATCCTTTTACCTAATCTTTATGCCTATGTGAGCTTGTCATGGACCTTCCCCACATCTATCCCTCAATTGAACTCATAGTCATTGGACTCTAAGGTTTACAAAGAAGAAAGCATTACATTCTAGAAAAGGTTTAAGAATCTACAAGGGTTCACAAGTACACTATAGGCGTGTCCTGCTAGACCTAGGGTTTCAATCACCCGACGGTAAAATTAGTGTATCACTATAGAGAATTTGGTGGAAGAACCATAATATTTAGTCGCCCGTATCTCATGACAATAGGATCCTAGCATGCATATTAAGTTGGCCAACAAAACAAACATACAAGAATTCATACTGTAAGTCACATAGAAAAAGAAACCTCATTCGAATTAAACATGCAAAACTAGATTAAAGTGTATGAATTAGAAAGACTTCGTGTACGAGGCTTCAAGTAGCCCCTTAACAATCAGTTTAACTACTGAAAGTCATAATTAAAAGAATCAAAGTAAAGCATAGAGTTTACAGATTGAAAGTAGGTGAAGAACTGAAGCTGTTCGTCAGCTTCAATGGATCGAAAGCAGTGCTTGGGTTCCTGGCGGCTTGCTCTCTCTTCTGCTCGAGTTTCTCTCCAAGTATGTTGATTAGCCTTCCCAAAAACCTAAAATAGATTTATATATGTCTCCCAATTAATCTTCTAGAGTTCACATGGGAATAGGCTTTGTTAATTGCACAAAACTTCTTCTTTAATCCATATTGAGCTAGGAATCCCTATTCTATTTCCTTTTTCTTTATTTATCCACAAAACCTATAAGACAATAAACATAATTAAATACTCAATTATATAACAATAAAATAAGTATAGGGAATGAATTGAACACCAAATAGACGCATAAATATGCGACTATCAAAATACCCCACACTTAAACATTGTTAGTCCTCAAGCAATACACTAAACTAAGACTCTTAAAAACTTCAAAAACAACTCTAATGCCCTCAACAATTTGCCTCAGCTTTCTTCCATAAAATTGTAACACCAAGATCACATATACCTACAAGTTACCAAAGATAACTCCAACATATAACACACATGTAACATGTAGGACACATACATAGTCAATGTGAATAAAGAGCTAGAACATGCACAAAACCAATCAAGATTCAACTTTACATCGATATGCTCTCATAAGTGTTTCTCTTAAAATGTATCTAAAGTATCATTCAATTCGATTACTTGCCAAATGGACCTAACCATATGCTCACTCTTGTGACTAATCTCCATAGATCAAAGGCTGTCATCTTGAGGATCAAAATAGACTTTTCAAGGTTGTAATAGGGCTTGACTCATAGGTTAAAGAATAAATGGGTATGGATTGCAAACACAATTCTAGAACACAATTCTAGAACCTAGTAGAGCACCAAATAAGAGACTCCTTCAAACTTTAGAACCATGAACTTTTTCATTATTTTTGCCGAATTTCTTCTTGTTGGGGATTCACATAATTGTTTTCATCAACAGTTAACTCAGGTATCAAGCTAGACATCAAAAAAGAACCTTTATTTCTTTTCTTGCCGATTTCTTTTCTTTTCATTCATTTTTTCTTTATAAATCAACTAGCTTGATACCCCACACTTATTTCTTTGTATCACCTTTCGACATTGTCGCCGTCTTCACATACCTGTCTCATGTATAGCTCTACCAAGTCCTAGAACAAGGGTAAATATATAACTATTCTACAGTTTAAGGCCGGAGATATGTGGGTGATAACATAAAGATTTACATGTAGGCTTAAAGTGGTTAACTATGGGTGCACACCTTGTGTACACAAAAGTAGGACACGGGCTTATATGGCTATGGTGGTGTCCTCAAAATGCATTTATCACTTCCTCAATCAAAACATGTATTGACTAAAAGCTTTGAATAACAGAAGATCAAGTTCTAGTAATCTCTAGAGTCCATTAACTTAATATGTGGAAAGCAATTGACACTCAATAATGAAAGCATGTATATCACATTTAGGCTCAAAAGCTCACGGGTTAAATGAATCTCAATAAGGTTGATGCATGCTAAAAAATCTGTACCATATTAACTTGTTTCTACATCCACTACATTTTCGCATATGCATCATAAATCAAAATTATCCAAAGAAAATCAAGTCACACAATCATCTCTTAGTCACAAAATTGAAAGAAATAAGTACATCATTGACTTGTTAAGGGCTCCTAAGACTCTTCTTTTTGTATTTGGTTTTTTCATAAATAAGACTCTTAAAACACACAAGAAAATAAAGAAAAGACTCAAAACGGACTATGAATTTTCAATGGATCGAAAATATGGCCCTCGATGGATCGAGGCAAGCTCCCTGGTCTCATTCTGTAACAACCCTTCGATGGATCGAAGGTACACCCTGGACATTCTAAGCAAAACAGAAAATCTGAAGAGATTGCACACTCTCACTTGAATAATTTCTATAGAATTAACCACATGTCTGAATAGTCTGAAATTTTGTGATAATAAACTAGACATATATACCAACACTCACTCAAAATTTAAAAAATTTCTGAGACTTCTAGCTATGTCCAAAAAATCACACTACATCAAAAATAAAAAGTTCTAATTCAAAAAACTAAAAATCTATATCTAGACGCTAAGTATATGATATAGTCCCACCCCACACTTGAAAGTTGCATTGTCGTCAATGTAAAAACTGGAATTAGTCTATACAATACACTGACCAAGTATGATAGGGAACACTTTTCACACACAAAACACAATATGTGGAGAAAAATAAAGTAAAAGAGAAATGATAAGAAATTAAATCTGATCGCCAGCTTCTCCATCCACATGGGTTACCTCCCAAGTAGCACTAAGATTAACGTCTTAATCCACTTAATTATCCCTAGGAAGTGCGTCCTGAAGGTCCACATCTTTAAACACGTGCTCCACAAACAACTCATAAAAAGGCTTGAGTCGTTGTCCATTCACTTTGAATGTTTTTCCTGTTGTTGAACTCATAATCTCTATAGCACAATGAAGAAAAACATTAGTAATAACAAAAAGTCCAGTTCACCTACTTGTAAGCTTACATGGAAATAAGCGTAGACAGCTACTAAACAACACAACTTTCTGTCCAACTTCAAATTCTTTTCTTTTGATATTCCAGTCATGAAAAGCTTTAAGTGGTTTCCTCTTTGTATATCCGGCTGGACTCATATGCATTATGTCGGATCTCATCCAACTCACTGAGTTGCAATTTTCTATGAAGACCCGCTTCATCCATGTCAAAATTAAATTTCTTCACAACCCAATATGCTCGATGCTCAAGTTCTACTGGAAGATGACAAGCTTTCTCATACACCAACCTATAAGGTATCTTATAAGCTTTCTCATACACCTATAAGGAGACATCCCAATAGGTGTCTTATAAGTTGTCTTGTAATCCCACAACGCATCATCAAGGCGTTGACTCCAGTCTTTCTGGGTTGGTCTAACTGTCTTCTCAAGGATCTGCTTGATCTCTCTATTGGAAACCTCCACTTGTCCGCTTGTCTGAGGATGATAAGGTGTTGCCACCTTATGTGTCACATTGTACTTCCTAAGCAAGGCATCAAATGTCATGTTGCAGAAATGTGATCCTTCATCACTGATTATGCATCTAGGTGTTCCAAACCTACTAAATATCGCTTTAAGAAAACTGTGAACAACCTTAGAATCATTAGTCCGGGTGGATCAAGCCTTCACCATTTTAGACACATAATCAACGGCAACAACTATATACAAATACCCTTGAGAATTTGGGAATAGTCTCATGAAATCAATACCCCACACATCAAATATTTCAACTACAAGAATGGTGTGTTAAGGCATTTGGTCGTTTGGACCGATGTTACCTGTCATTTGGCACCTGGCACAAGATTTAAAGAAAACCTGTGCATCATGAAATAAAGTGGGCCAATAAAAACCACTCACAAGCACTTTGAGAGTTGTCTTTTTCGCTCCAAAATGTCCACCACCTGCATGTGAGTGACAAAAAACGAGAAGGGAATGGAATTCAGATTCAAGAACACATCTGCAGATGATGGTGTCAGTGTAATGTTTCCACAAATAGGGTTTGTTCCACACATAATACCTAGCCTCCTTGACTAGCTTGTCTTTTTGTGCTCTTGTGAAATCAGAATGAATGTATTTACTGACCTTGTAGTTTATAATATCAGCATACCATGGCACTGAATCTTGAATAGCAAAGAGCTGTTCATCCAGAAAGCTATCTCTGAGAGGAAGTTTATCCTCTTCTGCGTTAGAACCATGAGTGATTCTACTCAAGTGGTCAGCTACCACATTCTCAGTGCCCTTCTTATCTTTGATGACAATATCAAACTCTTGAAGCAAGAGCATCCATCGAATCAGTCAAGGCTCAGTATCTTGTTTAGTCATCAGATATCTCAAAGCAGCGTGGTCAGAATATATAATAACTTTAGTTCCTAACAAGTAAAACCTAAACTTTTCAAGAGCAAAAACCATTGCTAAGAGCTCCTTTTTTGTAGTTGAATAATTCAACTATGCATCATTCAAGGTCCTGGAGGCATAGCAGATGACATGAGGTAACCTCTCTTGGCGTTGGCCTAAAACTGCTCCAACAACGCAATCTGAAGCATCACACATGAGCTCAAATGAGAGGCTCCAGTCTAGTGCAAGAATGATGGGGGTTGTGGTGAATAACTCCTTGAGTTTGTTGAAAGCTTGAAGACACTCAGCTGTAAAGTCGAATGAAATATCCTTCTGCAGTAATACACATAAAGGTCGGGCTATCTTGAAAAAATCATTGATGAACCTACATGGCCAAGAAAAGATCTCACATCCTTCACAGTAGAATGAGGGGTAAGGTCCGCACGATAACAACTTTAGCTTTGTCTACTTCTATGCCCCTAGCTGATATGACATGTCTCAAAACTATACCTTGTTTCACCATAAAGTGACATTTTTTTCAGTTAAGCACAAGGTTAGTTTCTACACAATGCTCTAAAACCATAGCTACATTATGCAGACATAAGTCAAAAGAATCTCCAAAAACAGAGAAGTCATCCATAAATATCTCAATGATTTTTTCAACCATGTTTGAGAAAATACTTACCATACATCTCTAGAATGTCACAGAAGCATTGCATAGACTAAAGGGCACCCTCCGGTATGCAAAGGTACTATATGGGCAAGTGAAGGTGGTTTTCTTTTGATCATCTTTGTGAATGGCTATTTGATTGTACCCAGAGTAGTCATCCAGGAAACAATAATATTCATGCCCAGCCAGTCTTTCTAACATCTGATCAATAAACGCGAGAGGAAAGTGATCATTCCTTGTTATGGCATTCAACTTACGGTAATCAATGCACACTCTCCACCCCGTTTGAAATCTTTGAGGCACCAACACGTTCTTATCGTTCTTTACCACTCTGATTCCTGAACATTTGGGCACTACCTGTACATGACTAATCCATTTGCTGTCAAAAATAGCATAAATAATACCTACATCTCGAAGCTTGATGACTTCTTTCTTGACAACTTCTATCATTTGAGGATTGAGTCGACGTTGAGCTTCTCGTGTGGGTTTAGCTCCCTCCTCCAGATGTATCTTGTAAGTACACAATGTTAGGCAGATGCTCTTGATATCGGCCATTGTCCATCCAATGGCAACTTTATACTCCTTAAGTACACTTAGTAACTTCTCATCTTGTAATGTTGAAAGCTTGGAAGAGATGATAACTGGAAGTGTATCATTCTTCCCCAAGAAAGCATACTTTAAATGCTCGGAGAGAAGTGTAAGCTCTAATGTGAGTGCCACATATATAGATGGAACAAGAACATCATCTGAAACCGGAAGAAGAATAGGTTTGTATGACTTACCTTTCATACTTGGCAATGATTCAAGTGCCTCTTCCATAACATAGAACTCCTTTTCCATCTCAAGGTCTTCAGGCAAAGCAATCTCAAAAATAGGCTAAAATTTGATGGACTGAGACTCAGCTTCGATGGCTCAAAACTTGGTCGTCTATGGGTAATCCAGAGGATTTTCTTCGATGGGTCGAGAATGGTCTTCGATGGGTCGAAGGTTTTCCCTTCGATCCATCGAAGCATTCATTCTGGTTACGCCGATACAAGAACTATTTTTGATGGGTCGAAGGTTTTCCCCTCGATCCATCGAAGCAACCTCCCTAGACTTTTCTGTCAATTTTATTCGATGGGTCGAAGGGATCCTGCAATGCATCGAAGGATACCCCCTAGAATGGTCATTTTCTCCTATTTTTTCAATGACTTTTCTCAAATGATCATTATCCAATGAGTAATGAATAAATTCCTGCGCAAAACTCTTAAAAATGTCAATTGAACAACAAGAATAGGCATCAATACTATTTGGATACTTGAGAGCTTCGTAAATTTTGAAGTGGATCTTCTCCTCCACCACTTCCATGCTCAATGATCCATCACAATAATCTATCTTTGTACGCGCTATTCTCAAGAATGTTCTCCCAAGAATCAATGGTATTTCTGATAGCATTGACTCATGCTCCATCTCTAGCACACATAAATCTGCTGGGAATATCAAATCTCCCACCTACACCAAAACATCCTCAATAATACCTCGAGGATAACGGTTAGACCAATCTGCAAGCTTAATGGTGACACCTGTGGGAATAAGTTCTCCTATTTTTAACATGTTATAAGTAGTGTATGACATTAAATTAATGGAAGCACCTAAATCAAGTAAAACACCAGCTAACCTGTGATCACCAATAGTGCATGGGATCGTAAATCCAACTTAGGTGGGAGCTTTCTTTAAAGGACTGTAGATACTCTTTCTCCCAAAGCCACAGTCTTAGTTCCATAGAATTTTCTGTTTGTTGTGCACAAATGTTTCAAGAACTTTGCATACTGTGGTATTTACTTAATCACATCCAATAAGGGGATGTTTACTCCTACCTTTCTAAACACATCTAAGATCTCCTTCTCTTTGTCAACATTCACCTGCTTATTCAACCTACTAGAAAAAGGCACATTAGGAATAATAGAAGGGGAATGAGTAAAGGATACCTGGCCTGATCTTTGATTTGTCAGTTTTTTTGTTTCATGTGCATTTTCGACAGTTCGAATTGGGGTTCCTGTAGAATCTTCTAACGGCTTGTTCAACGGCTTGTAAAGGACAACCTGTTCAAGCATGGGCTCCTCCCACTTTCTCTTTGTTGACTTGGGCAGTTCTTCCAACATCTTCCCACTCTTCAAGGTCATTACGTGAGCTTCATATTTTGTGTTAGGATTAGGAAGAATGTTGCTGGGAAGACTTGCTTCCTTGACTTGAGCCATTGTTTGCTGCATTTGGCTCATTTGTTGCTCAAGCAAGTCAATTGCTTTTCCTTACTGCTGAGTTGTAGCATTGATATCTTGGCGAAAGGCACTACTCACCCCTCGCTCTTTCTTGTTGTCAAACATCATTTGTTGCATCATGGCCTCCAAGGTAGAATTCCCTAATGATATTTGAGCTTGAGCTTGTTGTTGCTGAGGCATACGCCTTTAGCCAAATTGTTGCCCATCTCTTGTAGGTTGTCTTTGCTGAAATCCGGGTGGAACAATTGGAGGATTGAGCACATTGTTGCTCTTATAGCTCAACATGTCCTATTTCCACCATATGTGTTGGGTTGCCTCTTTAAGTAATTTGCTTCTTCCTCTTGATCAACCTTTTTATTTGCTCTGAACTTGAGACAATCTTTTGCTAGGTGATTTGTAGCTGAATATAGAGTGCATACAACCTGAGTTGCTGCAACTGTTGTCTTCTTAGCCACTTTCATACTACTAGCAATCAAAGCAATATTGTTCTCCATAGAACTTAATCTTTTTTCCATGGCTCCATCGATTTTAATTGCATTAAGAGATCTTCTAGTTGCTCTCATGGATCTATCACTTGACGGAATTGCCTTGAATTTTCATCTTGATTCTCAGCAACTTCCTTGGTTTCAGCTCCAGTCATATTCCACCAATTTTTCCAACAAGCTGAATCAAGCTTTGACCTGTTAAAAGAATTAAGTTCTTCATAGAAGAACTCCATTTGAGTGTTGAGGTCAAATTTATGATGAGAGCACTGTCGAAGAAGGCTCTTAAACTAGCTCCAGGCTTCATGTAGTTCATCACTGTCTTTCTGCCTGAATGTGCTAATTTGCTTCTTCAAGTTCTTGGTGTGGGAAGCGGAGTAGAACTCTTTCATAAATGCAGAACGCATCTTCTCCCATGTGTCCATAGATAGAGGAGCTAAAGAATTATACCATGTTTTTGCTTGCTCCTTCAAAGAGAACGAAAACAAGAGGAGCTTGACAGTGTCCTCTTCCACGTTTGTCGATCTCTGGATTCTGCATAATGTTGTGAATTCATTGAGATGGTTCTGAGGGTCTTCAGAAGACGTTCCTCTGCAGTGTGGAAGATTCGATAGAAGGGATGGGGGAATAGAGTAAGACCCCAAATTCTCTGGTAGAACGATCGGTGAATCTGCTACACCTGTGCCTGACACACTCTCAATCTATATTTCTGAAAACAATGCTGCTAAATGAGGCCTCTCCTTACAAAAAAAAAGTTTATTTTTATGCTCTCATGTTTTTTTTTTTAGAATATAGGAAGGATATCCGAGTTCTTAGAAGGAGATGAGCTATCTAGATCTTTTTATATGCGGGTCTATGATGGTTGGTGATATGACGGTAGAGTTCAATGTGTTCAAAAGACGAAATCTTTCAATTTCTTATTTTACTATGTTCAACTCTATGTATTCCTTTATCTGTAAAGTACATTGAATGTATAGAAATGGCTATAGCAAGTGAAAGCATGCTCTTATTGAAAAAGACGGGTAAAGTAAGCTCTGTCAATAGAGGAAAATAGACTATTGCCAAGTGAGTGACATCGGTTTATGAGCATAAATGCGACCCTAATGAAAAACACAGGTTCTGAAAGAAAGAGCTTTTTGGATCAAAAGCACACGGGTTCCTTTGGTTGCGTTTTTCATTCTTCTTGGTGATGGTGGTGGTGTTGGAATATGTTGTTCTTCCTCAAATTCAGACCCTGTATCAGAATGTATCTATTGCTCAGGCTGACCACCACTATTCACATTCATGGACCGTTGTCCCTGCTGCTTTCTGTTTTGCCTTGCTGACCGTTCAATCTTTGGATCAAGTAGTAATGGCTCAGCGCTTCTAGTGTGCATAATATGCATACATAATGTCCCTGCACACTGAACAAACTATAAAACTCAAAGGAAAAAGAAAAAAGAAGAAGAAAAAAACAGAAATTTAAAGACTCTATTACGACTTAGAATTAAGCAATTTTCCGGCAACGGTGCCAAAATTTGATGGGCGGGTAAACACCTATGCAAAGATACCCTATTCTCAACTGGGATATATCAATGTAGTATGGTAAATAGAGGTTATCGAACACGAAGAATTGGTGAAACCACATCCTAACACGAAACTAAAATGCTGACAGACTCAACTATAATACATTAATGATACTACAACCCTATTCTAAATAGACTCAAATGCTACAAAATCTGGACACAATAATATAGACACAGTGGCGAACTTCCACACAAAATATTAGGGTGTTCGGAGTTGTTTTGGGTACTGAACTAAATCAGCTAAACTACAGCTAATGCAAAAAATAAATGTTGAAATTAAATATGTTTATGAATGCAAATGAGTTTAAACTATGTAATAAATGAGTTAAGAGGAATGCAATCCACCACCATCATTCCATCTATCTAACATATACTTAATCTAATGCACATATCTAATCAATGAAAGTTCCCAGGAAGATCGATAGACACGACACATCCTATTACCTAATCCTTATGCCTATGTGAGCTTGTCATGGACCTCCCCCATATCTACCCCTCTATTGAACTCATAGTCATTGGACCCCAAGTTTTACAAAGAAGAAAGTATTATGTTCTAAAAAAGGTTTGAGAATCTACAAGGGTTCACAAGTACACTATAGGCATGTCCTGCTAGACCTAGGGTTCCAATCACTCGACGATTAAATTGGTGTATCACTATAGAGAATCCGATGGAAGAACCATAATCTCCAGTCGCCCATATGTCATGAGAATATAATCCTAACATGCATACTAAGTTGGCCACTAAAGCAAACATACACGAATTCATACGGTAAGTCACATAGAAAGAGAAACCTCATTCGAATTGAACATGCAAAACTAGATTAAAGTATATAAATTAGGAAGACTTCATGTACGGGGCTTCAAGCAGCCCCTTAACAATAAGTTTAGCTACTGAAAGTCATAATTAAAAGAATCAAAGAAAATCATAGAGTTTACAGATTGAAAGTAGATGAAGAACTGAAGTTGTTCGTCAGCTTCGATGGATCGAAAGCAGTGATCGGGTTCCTAGCGGCTTGCTCTCTCTTCTGCTCGAGTTTCTCTTCAAGTATGCTGATTAGCCTTCCCAAAAACCTAAAATAGGTTTATATATGTCTCTCAATTAATCTCCTAAAGTACACATGGGAATATGCTTCGTTAATTGCACAAAACTTATTCTTTAATCCATATTGAGCTAGGAATCCCTTTTCTATTTCATTTTCTTTATTTCTCTACAAAACCTATAAGACAATAAACATAATTAAATAATAAATTATATAACAATAAAATAAGTATAGGGAATAAATTAAACACCGAATAGACGCATAAATATGCGACTATCAACATATGCGAATAAACCTACCAAAGGTCTATGACAACACAGTAGAACAGTAGAAACTAAAACAGTACAACATATAATTGAAGATTGATGCTGATCAACTTTGCATAGTTGTTATGAAATCAATATCCACATTTTAGTTCAAAACTCTATGCATTTCTGTTTCTGAAAACAGCAAGAGAGATTCAAAACTGAACCAGAGAAGAAAGATCCTCAAAATGCAAGGAAGTCGATGTCTATTGTTGACTGTGGACTTTCTACGCGGTGGATACACGTAGAGCTGGGACATTGTAACCGAAAAAATCCGAACCGAAACCGAGCCGTGGCCGAAAAAAACAGAATCCGATACAAATCGAACCGATAAAAACCAAAAAAAAATTGAAACATTTGGTTTGGTTTTTGATTTACAAAATCCGAACCAAACCGAAAAACCGATGTAAAAAATGACATCATTTTGGGTACTTTGTAATATATTATATAAATATATGTAATATAATAAACTTAAAATTCTAAAATCATAATCTCATTATGCGCAATTTTTGACAAATTCTCTCATATAAACGAATTAAAATGTTATGCGACTTAAAAATAAGACTTCTATAGACAATTTTTTAGTTATTTTTTGACAAAATTAGTTTTTATACATCATGTAAAAAACCGAAAGAAACCGAAAAAATTCAGAGAAAAATCCGAACCAAACCGAACCGAAAAGTTGCGGTTTTTCTTTTGAAAAATCAATAACCGAACCGAACCAAAAAAATATTACGGTTTGGTTTGGTTTTTACTAAAAACTAAACCGTTTGGCCCGATTCCCACCCCTAGATACACGTTAGATTCGAATGTTCACATGGCATAGTTAGGAACAATCCACAATGACCTCGAACGCTTTCCTAGTTCAGACCTACATACTACACCTTCTCCCATGAGGAAAAGGAAAGATCGGAAACCTCCTCGTCCTCTATAAAAACCATCTTACACTTCGCTTCATAGATTCACATTCTTTCCCATCAAAATCAAACAAAACCCTAAAGCCAAAAAAGAAGAAGAATCTGTTTTCATCTATCTACTATGTATTATCCATACTACAGTGATTACATGTCACGACCACGCCGTTATTCACAAAGAAAAAGAAAAGTCCTGGTTCACCCCCGGAAAGTCGTCTCGAAGCTCCGGCGGGTCGAACCGGCGCTGAAGATCCAAAAGGCCTTCAGAGAGTACCTGGAGAGAAAAAGCATGAACAAAATCATGACGATCAACCACAAAGTGGACGAAATCGAGCAGAAAATATTAGGGTTGGCAAGAAGAGACTATGACAAAGAAGGGCTGAGGGTGAACGAGGCACTTATGAGCCTGTTGCTGAAGCTTGACGTCGTGAAAGGCGTGGATGAAGGAGTTAGGGAGCTGAGGAAGGCCGTGATAAAAAGAGTCATTACTATACAGAAGAGGGTGGACGCAGCTGACACATGTTAGTAGTAATGAGAGTTGGACGGAGGAAGAATATGTGAATGAAATTTCTGAGGTTTCAGAAGAGGATGAGGAGAGGAATAATGATAGGGAGGTATTGGAGAAGTTGATAGAGGCGAATGAGGAGATGGTGAGTATGATGAGGGAGTTGGTTAAAAGAAATGAGAAGCAAACGAAGATGTTGATCTCGTTGACTCATGAGGTGGAGAAGATGGAGAATGCTCGGAATGAGAGGTCGATGAGGAGGAAGAGGAACTGAGGAAATATAATGAAGCACTTCATTCGGAGCAATACTCCTAGATATGTTGTGATCAACAATTTTGTGCTTCTTTTGTATTATGGCATAATTGCCGACTTGTTATCTCTTATCTAGGAATGAATCTTGTGCCAATTTGGTATTTAGTATTTTAGAAAAAAAAATCTGTCAATTTGCTACATATACATTAAATTAGGCAAAAAATTTAGCCCATTTGTTACCCTAAGTTTTATTTTATTTTATTATTTTTCATGTTTTTTTCCCGTTGAAATTAATATAATGGTGGATTTAGATTACTGAAATGCTTTCAAATGTTTATAATTTGATGAATAAATTGATTAAATTCAACTAATTAGGCAATAAAGTAGCAAATTGACAGTTGAATAAATCCCAGGGTAGCAAATTGGCAGGAAAATTCTTAGGGTATCAAATTGACACTAATGTGATTCCTAGCGTAACAAATTGGTAACTAAGCCTAGAGTTTTAACTGATGATTGCATTACATATGAGTTACTACTTGTATGGAGTTTTTGTTCACCAGCTATGTATTTCAAGTTTTGAACCATTAGTATATGAAGTTATGAATGATTCTTGTTTTAGGTTGCGACTGTTTCCTAATCGATCATGAAGAACATTAACTCATTGAAGTTGATCACGAAGTTACGATCTATCCCGCAACAGTAGTCTCTATTTATTCACCCCAAGAATGAACTATCCCATATTTTTTCTTTGATATGATATGGATTCAATTTTTACAAATAACTCATTTGGATGAAGAACAAATATATAGACATTCACTTTTTCCTGTTAGGATTGGAAATCTTGTATTTTACATATCCATACGATTGAGTCTTTGGGTTTCCACAATAGTGTAATTGTAATAAAGAAGATTAAGCTTCCTTCCTATTAATCTGGAAGTTCTTCTCCGATACAAGGAAATAGTTCAGTTCCAGAGCCAAAGTTAGCCCATTCATCATAATTAGAAGCTCTAGCTCCGGATCAAGGTCACGGCCGTCACCCCGTTTTCAAGGTTTAGGTTGCTCCCATTTCGCTCTCCGCTACTACCGGTTCCAATTATTCCGATGATGGGGTTGTTGGCTAAAGTTAAATTTTTACACTACGAGCAATTCTAGGAATAACTTTCTCAATACAATTCAGTATTGTTTTCTCATTAAAAAAAAAGAAATATATATAAGTTCAACACATATGTTTGAGATACACAATTCCTATGGCAAACAAGTTACTTCCACATGAAATTTTTTTTGACAAAATTTTTTTTGGGAGAAATATAAGAACATTTAGAAGTGTTTCTTCTTCGAATTGCTACATCTAAAAACACTATTAATGAGTCTCTCCTTTCGCTGAGCGAGTCGCTTTGAGGGAGTGAGAGTGCCAGTGAAACTGGCAAAGGGTCTCGTAATGGTGATTGATAGGCGTATGTGGTGGTTTTTGACTTTGCTTAAAGCAAGGTTTAAAAAGGCGCCAGGCGGAATTAGGCGGTGGAGCTACTGCCTAGTGCCTAGGCGGAGTTTAATCGGTAATTAGGCGGATTATTTTATATATATATATATTTATTTAATTATATATTTATATGATATATTATAATATGAATAATATAGAAAAACAATGAAGAAACGTCATCAAAAATTTAAAATACAATGTGTAGTCGAGTGGCGTTCAGGTCGCAGTGATGAGTTTTGCGAATCGAAAGTCGACTGGACTGACTGAGTGAGTGGAGTCAAGCGGCGTTCAATTTTGAGTTTAGGTTTTTTATTTTGGGTGTTTTACTTGTACCTTGTAATTTAAAAAAAATGAAAAAAGGCCTAATCGGATCCTAATTCCTGGTTAGTTGGTAGCCGGACTGCCTAATTTTTGATTATCGCCCATTGCCTAGTTAGTCTGCCCAGGCCTAAAATTAGGTTTTCACTTGGTTGTTTCCGCCTAGGCGCCGATTAGTCGACCTAGGTGCCCATTTTTTAGAACAGTGGATTAAAGCGGCGTGGAGTTTTGTCGCTTATGTAGTCATGGCGATGAAGGAGTTTGTGAGAGACTTTGTAAAGAAGATAGGGATTGATGATGAACCGGTGGAGGTTATTGGCCATCGACGTGAGGCGGCGAACAAGGTGGTGTACTTCTATTCGGTGGGAGAATTACTCTCTCCCAGACCATACCGCAAGAAGTATTTGATAAGTATTATAAAGGGGCCTTGGATGCCTAGGGCTAGTCCAACAAGAGAAAACAAGATTACGACAGTGGATGTAGACGACGAAAACTGGATTCTTTTTTGGTTTTCAGTTAAGGAGGACTGGAAAAAAGGGATGACGGGGAGTCCATGGTCGTTTGATAAGGCCCTGTATGTCATGGTAGCAACAAATAGATAGGAAGACCCGACGAGGGTTGATCTTAAGACACAATTTTTCTGGTTAAGACTACGAGGTTTGGCATTGAACCTCTTGGTTAAGGAGACGGCGGAGGATATTGGGGCTACTTTGGGATAATATGTACGCACATGGAAGAATCGTGATGGGTCGTGCCTGGGGAAGTTTCTCAAATTCAGAGTGGACATTGATGTGTCCAAACCACTAGCTAAAGTAGTCTCATACAAACCAGATGGTGGTGTGAAGAAGATCTACATGGTAGAGTATGAGAGGCTGCCCCATTTCTGCTTCTATTGTGGCATGTTGAATCATACATATAGAGATTGTCCTAATCGGGCTGAGGGAGAAGATGGAATCAACTTTGCAGATTGAGGAAAGAGAGTGTGTAGAGGAGCTCTGTAGAGGTAATGAAGGAACCCGATTTGGATTGCGGAGACGACGTAAGTCGGGATGGGTGATGACAGTGTCGGAATTACCAGTGACGAGGTTGTCTAGTTCTAGGGAGAAGGAGTTTATGAAGAACAATAGAGATGATATGGAGATGGAGGTGGATGCAAGAACGGGGCAGTTTCTTGATGCACCATCATCTAAGCGTAGACGCTTGGTTGTTGACCAGAAAGCACCGCTGGTGGTGGAGGCAGATGCAAACCCTGTGTTGATGGATCCTATTTCGAAAAGATTTTCGGGATGCCATCATTGATATGTTCCGTGTTTCATGAGGAATCCTGTTCATTTGAGATGCAAAATTTGATCCTTACCAAGAAAATCACTGAGGAGAAGAGATTAGTTTTATCAAGGGATCTGATGGGAGATAGTAACTCATTGGATGGGAAGCTTCCAGAAGCAGCTATACATGTGGGCTTGACAAGAGGTGAGCCGTCAATCCTAGGGGAGGGAAATGTGAATGTAGATGGGCCGAGTAATATTAATGAGGGACAAACGACCTTTAATTATGGCATATGGGGTCTATACAAGATTTGCGTGGCACTGTAGTTATACGTACACCACTATGGGGTCCCAAAAATAGTGACCGAGTAGAGAATGTTGAAAATGAGAAAAGGTAGGAGGCATGTAGTGCTGAGATAGGAACTAATATGAGTATAGGGCAAACTCTATATCGTCTCTCTGTGATGGATCCGACCTCGACCCATCACAAGAAATGAATGCTTTGATATGGAACTGTTAAGGGATTGGGAACCCTTGGATAGATAAGGATCTTAAAGGGTTGATTGCCCTAACGATTCCAAGTTGGTTTTTCTTTGTGAAACGAGATGTACAACGACTAAGATGGTTGGTATTCGGAGGCAAGTAGGTTGGTCAAATGGTTTTTCTATGTCGTGTGAGTTGCGACTGAGAAGTGATGAGAGTCGAGTTAGCAGAGCGGGTGGAATAAGCTTATTGTGGAATGATATTCATCAGGTTCGGTTGGTTTCACATTCAAATTATCATATTGATGTTTTGATTCGTGAGACGCCGACATCAGTGGAATGGAGGTTTACTATAATTTATGGTCACCCGAAGGATGAGAGACACATAACGTGAGAGTTACTACATTTTTAAAAATGAAAGAATAATGTTATGTGGGTGCTAGGAGGTGATATAAATGAAGTAGCATGGAACAATAAGAAGGACGGAGGGAGGCAACGCTCTGAAACTCAAATGCGTCTATTTTGTGATATACTGAGGAATGTGGTTTGTGTGACATAGTTTTCTCAGGTCCAAAATTTACTTGGAGAGGCACTCAACATGGATTAGAGGTGAAGGAAAGGCTAGACATGTTTGTGTCAGCAAGGGAATGAAGCAGTCATTTCGGCATGTCTAGTGTTAGAGTTTTGAAGAAATACAGTAGTGATTATTTACCGGTGTTGTTGGAGGCGAAGGAGACGGGTACTTTTCCGAAAAAGAGGAAGAATAGAACAAAGAAATCCAGGTTTGAGAAGTTATGACTACACGAGAAGGAGTGTAGGAATATTGTTGAAGCCAGATAGACATAAGGACAGGGCAATGATCCATTTGTTAAGGTATGCCAGAAGATTACATATACAAGATTGACGTGGTACAATGGAGTAGATAGAAGTTTGAAGACATGAAGCAGGAAATTGAGGACATTCGATCTCAGTTGGCAGGGTGTTATGAGCTGGCCTTTCATCCCCATCAAGTGCATGCAGAGTGGAGTTGGAGAATAGTCTAAATGATCTTTTGCAAAAAGAGCAGGATTTTTGGCGACTACAGTCGAGAGTGTTGTGGTTAGAGGATGGAGATATGGGAACTCAGTTTTTCACCAAAAGGCCTTTGATGAGAGGAGTAAAAATATAATTCAGGGTTTGCATGATAAGGATGGTAAGTGGTGTACATAAGATGAGGAGATGAAATAGATTACTGTGAACTACTTCCAAAAATTGTTTACAAGGACATCAAGTAGTAACACATAGAAGATTATGAGGCATATACAAAGTGTAATTACTAGGGAGATGAATGAAAAGCTCACGGTGTCAATTACAGAGAAGGACGTAGTAGTAGCGCTAAAACAAATGCAACCTACCAAGGCGCCGGAGCCAGATGGCTTTTCACCCTATTTTTACCAACAGTTTTGGGACATAGTAAGGAATGATGTGATAGCTGCGATTCAAGCTTTTGTGGGTTCAGAGCTTTTGACAAGGAGGATCAATCATACACTGGTAACGCTTGTACCAAAGTCGAAGACGCCAAAGTACATCACAGAATATCAACCGATTAACTTGTGCAATGTTATTTATAAGATTGGATCAAAGGTGCTAGCTAATAAACTAAAGTCGTTGCTCGACTTGGTCATGTCGCCGTATCAGAGTGCATTCATACCGAGTAGGCTTATTTCAGACGACTGTTTATTGGCGTTTGAAGTGTCACATTTTTTGAAGAATCAGAGACGCAAAAAGGTGGGATATGGGGCCCTCAAACTTGACATAAGCAAAGCATACGATCGTGTCGAATGGAGGTTTCTTGAAAAGTTGATGCATTGTATGAGTTTTTGTGAGGTATGGATTGGTTGGGTGATGACTTGCGTGAAAACTGTGTCTTGTTCTTTTAACCTAAATGGAGAGCCAAGTGGGATGATCTATCCGGCTAGGGGATTGAGACAAGGTGATTCAATATGTCCATATTTGTTTATCTTGTGTGCTGAATTTTTATCAAAGATGATTAAAAGGGCCGAGGATGAGGAAAAGATTCATGGTGTGGCGATATGCACGAATGCTCCCGCAATTAGTCACATATTTTTTGTGGACGACTCCTTCATATTTTTTGAAGCAGACGTGACAGAATGTTAAGTATTGAAGGAGATTTTCGGATTGTACGAAGAATTCTTCAAACAACAAATAAACTATCAGAAGTCTAAGGTGTCTTTCAGTCGCAATGTTTCGCAATCTTGGTAGGATTACTTTGCTTCTATACTTGTGGTAGAAAGAGTGGATAAACTTGACAGATATTTGGGCCTTCCCACATAGGTGAGCTATTCAGTCAGAAACTTTTAGCTTTGTCGTCGAGAAGGTAAAGAAGAGAGTAGAAGGTTGGAGGGAGACTATGCTATATACGGCAGGGAAATAAGTGACGATCAAGGCAGTTGTGCAGTCGATCCCAACATATTTCATGAGCTATTTTGAGCTCCCTTTACATTTATGTGAGGAGATGCATAAGGAAATGACTAGGTTTTGGTGGGGGGACAGAAGTGATATGTGAAAAGTACAGTGGCTTGCTTGGGAGGTCTAGGTTTTTGCGACATTAGGAAATTTAATCTAGCGCTTCTTGCCAAACATGATTGGCGGATTATTAGCAACCTAGAATTGTTGTTGTCTAGGATCCTTCGAGCTAGGTATTTTCCGAGTGGTGACTTCTTTAGTGTTGAAAAAGAGGCAGGGGATTCCTTCACTTGGAAGAGTATTCTAGCATGCCGAGAGCTTTTGAAACATGGAGTGAGATATCAAGTAGGTAACGACAGAGATATAAATGTATGGAGAGATCCATGACTACCAGTACCATTCACTTTTAAACCTATTTTGGCACCATTTTTTGGGACGGAGGACATGATGGTAGCTGAGTTAATTAATATGGAGGAGAATGAATGGCTGGGGTGCATGCTAGGGGAGATCTTTAACGGGGAAGAAATGAGAACCATTTTAAGCACACCACTTAGTCTGCAGGATAGGAAAGACAAGTTGGTGTGACATTTTGACAGGAAGGGGAGGTACACTGTAAAGAGTGGCTATCGTGTGGCATGGCTATCACCGCAAGAACGTTTAGCTTTGAGTTCTAGGGGACTGGAGAGCAGTAGGGAGCTATGGGATGCGATATGGAATGCAAGGGTACCTCCTAAAGTGAGGTCGTTTGTTTAGAGATTGGCTCGGGATATTATTTCTACACGTGTGACTCTAAGCAAGAAAGGTTACGATGGAGATATGTACTGTGTTTTGTGTGGACAAGGTATGGAAGATAGTTTGCATTTATTTTCTACATGTGTGGTTGTCTGTGAGTTGTGGAGGTTGAGCTCGTTGCATGTGCATGGAGGTCAAAGGTATCAGTTTAGTCATGTGAAGGAATGGGTTGCTTGGGTATCTTCCACCGTAGATAAAGAGAGATTGGATCTATTCTTTATGTTATTATGAGGCGTCTGGTATGAGAGAAATAATATTATGTGGAACCAGGGAGGCTTTAATGCTAGCAACATGTTCCAGTCGTTGGGTCAATTACTTATTGATTATCAGAATGCTCATATTCCTAAAGCTGGTAGAATGAAAACCAAGCATCGTCTGAAGTGGAGTTGTCCGCCGCAGGAACGTCTCAAAATCAACGTCGACGGTGCTTACTTTGTGGATAGTGGATTTGGAGGTATGGGTGTGGTTGTATGAGATGAGATGGAGGAGCATGTGGCTAGTTTACCGAGGCCTATGAAGTATGCATGCTCGGCTTTACAAACTGAGGTTAAGGCATGCAAGGATGGCTTACTCTTGGAAGTGTTCTATGGATGGCAAGCGGTAGAGTTGGAAAGTGATAGTATGGCGATTGTTGCTGCGTTATAAAAATCAGATGAGGACTTTTCGAAGGTAGGTCGTATTATAGAAGATTGTAAGTCTTATGTTAAGTGGTTTCAGTCTTGTTATGTGCGACATGTGCCTAGTGAAGCAAATGACATTGCACGTCGTCTTGCACGTCTTGTTAGTAGTGGTGTTGATTAGTTGTGGGTAGAGAAAGTGCTTGTGATTATCCCAAACACACTTTATGATGATTTACATTTTGTTGACCGAGGTAAAGACACTGTGTCCCCCTCGAACGTTTGTTCTAATTCTTCACTTTATTAATAAATTGAGGTAAAACCTTGATTAAAAAAAATATTATTAATGAAAATTACTCATAAGAAATAATCCTAAACAAATTCGGAATTTCAATTGCGAATGAGCTAGATAAACACAAAAGGTTAACCAGGGCTTGACAGAGTAACGAAGGCCCGTCTCGATCCTGTTTACGGTCAATGAACGCAAACATAGAAAAAGCTCTCTAACCTTTTTTGTCATTTTCAAAAAGGACTCCCGATAAAGATTATTTTTCATTTTAAACTAAATATTTTGTTTATTTTACTCACCGAGCTACCTGAAAATTTTATACTTTGTTTAGTCGATTTGGGTGTTCTGACCACCACCCAAACCCTCACCCTTTTCTTTTTACCAGAGCCCTCTCTCGCTTCTTCTTCGTCTCTCTCTCTCTCTCTCTCTCCTCTCTCTCAGTGTTGTTGTGTACAAACCATTTTTCGAAACCCTAGATTCTCTGAAATTCCCCAAACCAATCCCAAACCCTAAGCTTCTCTCTCTCTATTGGCTCTGCACCGCCGGAGCTTCCAATCTCTCTCACTCGATCTCCGATTCGGTTCACTTCTCTCACCGGACCAGTTTCAATGGCGGAAGGCGGCAAGTTCGATCTCCCCGACGATCTCCTCTCGTCCAAATCCTCCGATCATTCCTGGACCTCCAAAGGTGTGCTCCATCGCTTTCGTTTTTTTTTTTCTCACCGATTCTTCGGCTCGATTTGTCTATAGTATTCGATTTTGATCGATGCGGAGCTAGTTTTAGGTTAAATATTACTGATCTGGAAGCGTTTTAGTATACAGTGAACTAGTTCATTTACGAGTTTGTTTTCGCGCATCTCGTTTTTGTTTATTGGAGGTTTCTCAGATCAGTGTTGCATTTGTGTTTCTGGTATTGTGAGTTGATTTGTATTACTGTGTCATGCTATGGTCATGCTATGGCAGTTGACGTTTCTAGAGGAAATGAGGAGGAAAAGGTGCTTATGGGCCCAGTTGATGAATTGAAAGGTAAGCTTCGTAGTGTTTGATACGATGTGCTAATACTTTTGAACTGGAGGATAAAATTGAGTAATATCTATTAAGTTGTTTGTTTTTTTCTTAATTGATTACCGATTTTTGCAGATCCAGCAGCCTTAGATAACAGCATACCTTTGTCACCCCAGTGGCTTTATGCCAAACCGACTGAGTCTAAATTGGTAAGTGCCGGAAGGAATGGATTTTGATAATTTAAATAACCATATTCTATTAAATGCACTATTTATTTGTCGTTCTGAATCAGATTTCATTGTATTAAATACATTAGTTTTGACGTAGCAAGAAGTATTTCCTTGTTGAATTGTTCAAGTGCCAGTTCACCCTGTATATACTGTTACCTTAGCAACCTTAGCAATCTAGTCATGAAATTGTTGATATATGGCAGGAGTTGCGTGGGCAAACTTCCCTTGGAAATTCTGCTGATAACAACCAGAAGGAAGGTTGGCGTTTGGAAGGATCTGAGGACAAAAAAGATTGGAGGCGGCCTGCTACTGAAAGTGAAAATAGTCGTCGTTGGCGTGAAGAGGAAAGAGAAACTAGCTTGCTTGGTGGGAGAAGAGATCGCAGAAAAACAGAACGCCGCCCTGACAATGTTCCTTTGCGAGAGACGACTGACAGTAGGACATTACCTACGACTGACAGGTGGCAGGATGGTCGTAACGAAGTACGACGCGATAGTAAATGGTCGTCTCGGTGGGGTCCTGATGATAAAGAAAAGGACTCCCGAAATGATAAGAAAATAGATGTGGAGAAGGATGATGCTCTTAGTAACAGTGAGAATCAGTCCCTTGGAGCTAACAACCGTTCAGCTGCTGAGCGTGAGTCAGAATCTAAGGATAAATGGAGGCCACGCCACAGAATGGAGGTCCACACTGCTGGGTCAGCTACTTACCGTGCTGCACCTGGATTTGGACCTGAAAAAGGACGGGTAGAAGGTTCAAATTTGGGATTTACTCTTGGGCGTGGAAGGTCAAGTGGTGTTGGGAGATCCTCAACTTCAGGTGTGATTGGCTCTACTCCTGGAAAAAGTGAAAGTGTCCTGGGGAAGCCAAGGCAGTCTGCTGATAGTTTTTGCTATCCGAGGGGAAAGCTTCTTGACATTTATCGACAGCGAAAGCCTGAACTATCATTTGATTCCATGCCAGATGAGATGGAGTCGTCGCCTCCAATAGCTCAAGTTGACTTTGTTGAACCATTTGCTTTTCATGCCCCTGATGCTGATGAGGAGGTAAGCAATGATTTTTGTTGTCATCTTTGGAAATTGTGGTTGATTTCTTTTCCTCTTTGGACTTTTTACTGATTCATATTGATGCTCGCAGACCATTATGAACGATATATGGAAGGGAAAGATCACAAGTAGTGGGGTAGTATACAATTCATTTAAGAAGGGGAGATCAACTGAAAATATTACAGGTATGTTGGTCAGTAGTTTCCTCTTCTGTCCATCATTTGAAATTGTTAGTCTACATCATAAAATACTCATTTTCTAGGTGTGGGAGACTTGGAAACTGCTGATGGAGTTCTTGGTAATTTACCATCAACTATCTCAGAAGAGATTAGCAATACCTTTCAGGAGGCTGCAAATGCTGATGATCAAGGGAATTTTTGGAATTGTAGTTCACAGAGGAATGTGACAGTTGGTGAGTTGCAGTTTGTATTAGTGCTTGCATGTTATGCTTTAAATTAAATTGCATGCAAGGATCTTTGTCTGAAACTAACATTAATTACTTTTGTTCCAGAAAAAGAGGCAACTCATAAAGATAGTGATAACAGAGCTACTGAAGAAAAGGATCTTGATGGAATGTTCCAATCGTTTCAAAAAAGTAATGGTATCGGTGTTGATATTAAGATTGATGGCTCCTATAGTAGTGCAAATCAGCTTCATGCTGGGAGCAGGATATTTGCAGATTCTGCTCATTCCAATCTTCCTCTTTCCGATGACATTGAATTTACCAATTCTTCGGACAGAAGATCCAAGCTGTCCAATGATTCAAACACTCTCTATGATTTGGCTTCTTCTGAGCAGAATGAGAACAACAATCTTTGGTTGAAAGAGTCTGAAAGAGATGTTCATCCGGAGGATTTGGGCTTCTACTACCTTGATCCTCAAGGAGTTACCCAAGGGCCATATGTGGGGATGGACATCATTTCATGGTTTGAACAAGGCTTTTTCGGAACAGACTTGCTGGTTCGCTTGGAGGGTACTCCTGAAGGAACACCATTCCAAGAGTTGGGGGAGTTCATGCCACATCTTAAATCTCGAAATGAGCATGCCAATATCATGAGTCCAAGTTTTAAGCAAGAAGAATCTAGTGGCTTCGTCGGGAGTTTAGAGTCCAGTTTACCCTTATCTGCTCCAGTTTCAGATAGTAATTATACATTTTTGGGAAATGACCATAAGCGGCACATGCCTGAACAAAACAGCATTTCAGCACAGCATATTCTGCCAAGAATGTCCGAGGCTGAAGCATCATTACAGCTACCTTCAAGGGGTCAAAGCTTCAATGATTTTGTTGAACAAGATGAAGGTTTGCCCATACTAATTGATCCTTGTTGGGTTGTTTATGATTTTCCCATATGTTGTCTAGTGTCTACCCATTATCTCATTTTAGTTCATTTGCTATTTCCAGATATTGTCTTTCCTGGAATACATGGAATTACCGCAAGATCTTCTGGGAGCATCCATGATCCTATGGCAAACTCTTTTAATCATTGGCCCCGTTCAACCGAACCGACAGAATCTGGTGCGCCTAGCCAAAACGATAATAAGTTGCATCCATTTGGCTTGCTGTGGTCCGAGCTAGAAGGTGGTCAGCTAAGGCATTCCAAGTCAGCCAATACACCATCTAGCGTAGGGAGGGCTGTTCCATTTGGTGCAAATCCTGATCCAACTGTTGCTGACCTGTGGTCTGATATTCATAGAAAAAGTTCAGTCTCTGATCCAACCTTGTATCCGGAAATGTTAGCTTCTCGCCAATTGCCGCACATGGATCAGGAATCCAGTCATTATGATTTAGCAGAGCAGCTTATGTCACAGCAAATTCAACAGCAGCAGCTCCAACAGCATTTGTCTAGTTTTGCACACTTGAATGACACGGTATTAGACCCTTTACAAAATCAGAATCTTATTCATCATCAACAGTTATCCAATCATTCTCCAGCAGATCTGGAACATTTTTTGGCACTTCAAATGCAGCATCAGCAGGCTCAGCTCCAGCAACATCATCTGCAACAGCAGCAACTTCATCAACAGAAGCTTCTACAGGAGCAACAACAATCCCAAGTTCAACAGGTGCTTCTTGAACAATTGTTGCGTGGTCAACTGCATGACCCTGCACTCAGGCAATCACATGTGGATCCTAGAGCAAACAATGTTCTTGATCAGGTTCTATTAGAGCAGCAGCTTCTACGCGAACTTCAGCAACGGTCTCACCATCTTCCTAGGCATGTAGATCCATCTTTGGAGCAGCTAATTCAAGCAAAGTTTGGTCATACACTGCAAGGACATCAGTCAGATTTACTTGAGCTTCTGCCTCGTGCACAGCATGATCAATTTCAGTCATTGGAGCATCAGATGCATGCCAGGCAATTACCCATGGGAATGAGGCAACAGATGGAAGAAGAGAGGCATATTGGTTCTGTCTGGCCAGCTGATGAGCCAAATCAGATTTTCCGGAACCATGCTGGCACACATGGTCACCGAGGTCACTCTTCAGGCTTTAATCCTTTGGATTTCTATCAGAGGCAGCAGCGGCCATCTCATGAGGAGCAGCTGAGTCATCTTGACCGGAACCTTTCATTACAGGAACGACTTCAGCAAGGTTTTTATGAGCCTGGTTCACTGCCATTTGAGCGATCAAATTCATTACCTGCTGGTGCACCAGACATGAACTTGGACGTTGTAAATGCTATGGCTCGTGTGCAGGGTTTGGATATGCATGATTCAATTGGACGTATGCAGTCAGCTGGCCAGTCGAGGATGCATCCTCACAATGCTCACCATTCTCTTGTTTCAAACCAATTTCATGCTTCACATTTGGATGCAATTGAAGGGAACTGGCCTGAGAAGAACGACCAGCTTGAGAATGGCTGGATGGATGCACGGTTTCAGCACTTGCATATAAATGCTGAGAGGCAGAAAAGGGAATCTTCTCAGGATCAAAATTTATGGATGTCCGATGGGGTTAATGATGAGAACTCAAAGAGACTATTGATGGAGTTACTCCATCAAAAATCTGTCCATCAACCTAGCGAGTCATTGAATGCAATGAGCAACGGAATGTTCCCTGATAAAAGACTGCCATCTGGCCACTTCTCTGGATCAAGCTCTTCGAATCACCTGTTCAATTTTCATACAGACCAAGAGCCAGGCTCAAATAACTCGTTTCGAGTAGGCTCGTTTGGTTCTAATCCGGGTGACCTTCAACAGGAAGAGCGGGCCTCCAGTGTGGATAGCAATGAGAAATTGATGTATAGATCGCATTCCGGAGCATTGGCTGATAGAGAGTCATTCCTGGCAGGAGTCAATGCAACAAATCAGTCACTTCACACAAGTTCTAACATGATTAGTAAGTCTTCTATAGGCAAAGATCTTTCGGAGTTGGAGGGCAGGAAGCGTGTGTCCAAAAGTGAGTTGATAATTATGAGTCGACCTTTTGAGACGCAAGACCGAATTGTTGAACAAGCAGCGTTGGCTGCTACAAAATTGGAGAGGTCAAAAAATGCCCTCAGCATGAACTTTTCATCTGGTGTTTCAGGTTAATCCCAATGTTGTTTCTATGCCCTGGATTATGTTTGAAATCATCCAGGAGACAATCGGGATTTTCTAAAATCATTGCTTTTTGTAGGTGGGAAGGTAGGAGACAAGATTAACTCCAGTAATTCATTTGTGGAAGAAACTGCCAAGGATAGGCAAGTATATAACCGTTTAGCCTTGTCCTTATTTGCTAAATTGCTTACATATTCCTCCGAGCTTGTAGAGATTATTGATTCCCCTGAACTCTGAATACCACAGGGTCCCCATCCCATCCAAAGGGCAAGAAAATATTCTCCTGAGACGGCCTCCTGTCCCAAGTTCTCCGTCATCGCAAGAGGAATTGTCAGAAATGATATCAGATCCAGTTAGAGGAAAAAACTCAAGTGGTCCTTCAGATGGTATTTTGCTTATTAACTCTAGTAAATGATTATGATCTGATGGTTACATTTTGTTGAATGGGCCTTCCAATCAAATTATCGACTACTACTTGCACATAAGTAAGCATGTGTGTTTTGAAATCTCAGGGGGAAGGCGAGATCAAGTGGTTGATCTGGTGAGTCAAGGTTCTGATGTCATGGCATCTTCAAAGAAAGAATTACAATTCCGGCGCACATCATCTGCCAGTGATGTTGATGTGCCAGAGGCATCCTTTATTGATATGCTTAAGAGTAATGCCAAGAAGATTACTCCCATGGACTCCCATGCCACAGCTGGATTTACAGAATCATCAGACGCTATGCAAGGTGGGCGGAGTGGCAAAAAGAAAGGAAAGAAAGGGAGGCAAATTGATCCTGCCCTCCTTGGTTTCAAAGTCACCAGCAACCGTATCATGATGGGTGAGATTCAACGGATTGATGATTAAGCTTAATGTAATTTCTGTATAGATCACAATTTCATACTAGTGCTGTATAGGGTTAGAACAGTTGAGTTTAAAGCATCTTCGGGTGACAGTTTTTTTAGTGCCAAGGGTTCACATACTGACATGTGGTACGAAAGGTTTCACTTGCAAGTCTGAGTGTGCAGCAACGGGAGGGTACTAAAGTGTTGTAGGAATTTTGGTGTTGGGTTTAAAAGGAACTATATCTTACTGTATACTGTTAAATTTTTATTACATGGAATGAAATGTTTTGATTTATATGAAAATGCGAGTTGTACACAGAGCCCTTCCAAGTTCCAACTGTGTGTACATGTTGAAAACTATGACTTGTAATCTTACGTTGATGAAAGACTTGAGTTTTGCTTGCTGGGCGTTTACTCATGCCACTGATTCTGAAAGAGTTGCGAGATTGTTCTTTCCATGATGCACTCCAACTCTGAAGATGATAGAGGTATTCGATTTGCAATAGCAGAAACCGCTTCTTTGGCTCCTTTAAAACCACATTCAGCAACAACAAATGAAAAGTCACTGCAATAGAATCATTATTTAGCATTTTCTCAAGGAGAAGCATTGTGGTTAGAAGTGAACGAACAAAGGAAAGACCGAGTTACCTGCCCCACATGACACGGTTAGCACCAAAGCTAGACACAACTTGGGACAGTGAGCTCGATAAGTCATCACATGGAAATGGCATTCTTGACACCCTGAACAGTGCACTGAATTTTACATAGACCTGCCATAAAAATCATATTAAAGTGACCATATATTAGGGCACAACCATAAAAGTTCTTGAATTCTTGTATTATCAACAAGTCTAATCACCAATTTCATTCTGAAAGACCCCAGCGGAGAAAATGAAACTATGAGCTTATGTAAGGGCTCTAGCTGATGAGTATATAGCAGCTTTAGAACTAGTTTCGGACTTTGGAGACTTTTACCTGTGGAAATCTGGACAGCTTTAGAAGTGCAGAGAAAGCCTGATTTTCTTCATCGTTTCTGCAGGATAAGATCATCAAAGAGGTGAATTGCTGAATTAGTCTAGCAATATATTGAAAAGCTTCTAAAATGTAAACTATGAAATAGCTCACATTGGTGGTTTGCAGAAAGCTAAATGATCAAGTAATACTACTGTTGATGGAAACTCTGCATAGTTCCTCAATTTCAGATAAATGCAGACCCAGTCCCTGAATTTAACCCATTTTTAATGAATATCCCATTCATACAAATTATTTGATATAACTCTATCTCCTAGCTTAGCATAGTTTTGAAAAGAGTTATGATTCTGGAGAATAATTCCTTCATAAACATAAAACCGACTGGTACTCCAAGTTCTTCTGCCTTAGAGAACATTGCCTTTCCCACTTCATTGGTCATCTGTAGAAACCGTTGATTAATGGGATATGAATAAGATTATCATGGATGTATTGTATTGTATTCTGTTCTTTTCATTTCTTGCTTGGATGACACTATATGAAACTTTCGGCATTTCATTGTGATTCACTATGAAATTAGGATGTATACAATTGTATGGCTCTCAACAGTTTAGGAAGAGAAATCATCTTTTGCCCAGACGGCCACAAATATGGATTGAAGCGAACAGCCTGATACTTATCCTAGCATAAAAGAAACGGTTGTCATGATAAGTTCTTGAGAGCACCAAAGAAGATCATGATCAACAATGTGTATAAAGTCAACACAATACCTTTGAAATGAGATTATCAAGCTGCTTAACTCCACTTCCATCTTCAGCTGGATTTGCAAGGCAACAACCAACAAATTTAGATGGATACTTCTTCAATACACTGTCCAAAGATATGAAAGTATAATGAAACACCTTATACACTATCCGGCAAAGGCTATATAACTGTATAAGCGTGGAAGAAAGCAAAACGAAATCATGATAAGACACTAAGACAGTGACATGAAGATGACATGGTTTCCATACAAACCTTGTCATCAAAGAATGATCAAATTTGTGATTAATGGGCTGCACAATCAGTGCACCGTCAACACCTGCTCCTTCCATACACTGCGAAAACCAATACGACAAGAACAACAGTCAGTCAGACAGTGCTGAACATTGAATCGTCTCTATCATGTAGCTATTGCATTGCAAAAAAAAAAAAAAAAAACACAATTCTAAATTGGATCAAGCAAGAAACAGAAACAGAACCAGCTCCAGTAAATGTCATACTATACCTTAAGCAACAAATCAACGTCTCCAGGCAAATTGGGTTCTTGTCCAGGAAAGTAAGGATATTTATCAGCTGACTACAAACCCAAAATATTTCACTCCCATTTAAGCTCAAACATCATTTCAACATTAGCAAAATAGGAGATTATGTCAACGTTGGGTTTACCTCCTGAGGAGATGCCCACACATGAAGATGTGAATCGATGATCTTACTTTTACTCTGAGCTGCTCCAGTAGCCATTGTCGCAGATGAGACTGTGAACTGGGTTCTTGTTGAAATGAATGTAAATGGTTGTGGACGTTTAAATGGAACTGAAAGTGGAACCAGAAGTGGTGGTGTTAGTTTCACTGCCTTTGCCATTGGATATAATATTCCCCTACTTACTTACCAAACCAAACTTAACATAATATATAAATCATCCCCGGCCCAATCTCGGCCCATTTCATCAGTCATATTAGAGCAAAATTAGAAAACTTTTCATTAGTGATTACGGAATGCATGGAGTGGCCTAAGAAAATGAGTTATATCTAGTTGACTAGAAAAGTACCACATTATGAGCTTTGTTTTTGTTTTTACGTGTTAATGTTACTCTTAAAACTAGCAACAGTTCAAAATCTGCAATACTATTACATTCTGCATAGCTGAAACTTGCAGCAAAATCTACACAAACCTTTTACTAAATCCTGACAGCAGAGAGAAAGAAAGAAATGGCTGAATCTTGCACTACTCATGCCAAGATTGAGTTAGTAGCAACCAAAACTGTGCAAGAGCAACTCACTACTGAAGGAGAAGTACTAGTGCCACAGAAATATATTCTCAAAGATGGAATCCAATTACCAAATGCTTCTGTTGATTTGATGGATGTTCCAGTTATTGATCCACCCCTTCCTCAATCAGTGTTGAAGAACTTGACAGACTCAGATCAGCTCTTACAACATGGGGTTGCTTTCAGGTATGAACTCAAACAACTTTAGAAAGTCTTAAGTTATAGAAGCTAGAAAGAAGAAAAAACTGATTGCATCCCAGTCTGTGATGGTTAACTTACTATGTATAGTATGTATACCATGTGTTTGAGGCTGCTTAGTGTTTTTCAGGTAAAAAACCATGGAATGACACCTGAATTCCTTGATGAAGTCCGTAACGTCACGAAACAGTTTGCCAGTGGAAGAGAAGAAGAAATATTTGAGGTCGGTCGACGATACTGAAGGATATGGGAGTGACAAGGTTTTTTCTGAGCTTTATACACATGATTGGACTGAAAGACTATACCTCACTGTACATCCACCAGATCAGCTCAGGCTCAAGTTTTGGCCTGAAAATCCCAAATCTTTTAGGTAACATTACTAACATATACAATATGTGGTGAACTTAGAACTCCCATAGCCTTTGTACCAAAGGAATGTAATGATGGTTATTAGTCCTATTTCTGATGTGTAGGGATACTATAGAACAATATACCAGCAAGTTACGAGTGATAGCAGAAACTGTCCTTAAGGGCATGGCACCGTCATTGAATTAGGAGGAAGATTGCTTTGTGGAAAAGTATGGAGAACAAAGGAAAATGGAAGCTAGGTTCTGCTTCTATCCTCCGTGTCCGAGGCTTGATCGCGTTTTCGGCGTCAGGCCTCATGCAGATAAAACAATAATCACTATTCTGTTGCCGGACAAAGAAGTGGAAGGTCTTCAGTTTCTCAAAGATGGTCAATGGTTTAGGCCTCCCATTGTTCCTGAGGTGCTTCTCATTAATGTTGGTGATCAAGCAGAGGTAACTAATTAAAGCATGTAGTAATATAGAGCTTCAGATGTCTTTGTATATTAACGTTTTGGCTAAGACCATGCAATCAAATTAAACATGTTCTTAATTAATTTGTGACAGATATTGGCTAATGGACTGTTCAAGAGCGTAGTGCACAAGGTAGTTACAAATGCAGAAAAGGAGAGGATTTCTGTGGCTGCATTCTGCATCCCGGATTCGGAGACGGAGATTGAACCCTTTGAAAGCCTCATCAGTGACTCAATGCCAAGGTTGTACAAGTCTGTGAAGAACTACGCTGGCACCTATGTCCAATACTACCAGCAGGGAACAAGAGCAATTGAAGCACTAAAAATATAACCTCTGACTATGTACCTAACCTTCCTATGACTTGAACTAGAATACGATAATGATGAATAAATAAAAGCTGTGTATTATTTACAAGATGGTGTTGTGATCCCTAAGCATATTCTGCTATTTTCGGTTCAAATTGATTGTTAAAGCCTAACAAGCATTGTGTTGGGGAGTATTGAAGTCGCAGATATTCTAGATTTTTATTGTAATTAGAATTGATGTATTCTTTATTGTAGATATTTCTTCCTATTAGAAATATGTTTTATACAGTTGTATAAATACCCAATTCTGGGATGAATGAAAGTATTGCATTCTATCCTAAACACTTTTGTTTATACATTTCTACTTGGCATTAGAGCCAACCCTGTAGACATATTGACAAAACCCTATTTTTTGTCACCCACTACACCTTAATTCCGTTGTCATGGCTGAAGGATCCGACTCTGTTGTGATTTCTTCTCCTCTACCTCCATCTACATCTACATCTACATCCATCCACTACCATCAGGAAAACTCTACTTTTTCCATTGGAGTTCTCTTGAATGACAACAATTACTCTACCTGGGCTCTTACTATGCATATGCGCATTGGGAACCGTAACTACCTGGGTTCCTACTATGCATATTCGCATTGGAGGCCGTAACAAGCTTGGATTTCTAACCGGTGCTTCGGTTGCTCTACCTGCTGACACCCCTAATTATATTACTTAGGCTACTGACAACGAGAATGTGAAGAGTTGGCTGATCGATAACATGTCTCCTAATATTGGTCAAGGCTATCTCTGTCTCAAGACTGTTGCAAAAATTTGGAAGGACTTACATCTGACCTACTATGATGATTAGAATTTTACCCGGATCTATGAATTGCACTGCCTTTGCTTCACTGCCAAACAAGCTCAACCTCTTTCTGTATACTGCAACGAGTTGGTGGCATGGCTTGAGGAATTGGATCAACGTGTGGTCTCTTTTTCTGATACCGTGGCTGCCATTGTCCAAGACAACAACTACAAGTCTATGCTTCTAGTTCATATGTTCTTGGGAGGTCTAGATCCAGAATTTGATCAAATTTGGGGGGAGCTTCTTCGTAGGGAGGAATTGTTGAGTCTTGAAAGGAATTATGCTCATGTTCGTCGGGCTCACAACGACTGCCTTACTTATTCTGCTGGCCCAAGTCAGCATGTGGTCATGACGACCCCTACCTCTCCACCACCACCATTAGTGCCGGTTCCCGCTCCCGATGCTCAGGCCGTTGTGGCTCAACTACGATCCTCTTCTACCTCCCGCTCTTCTGAGTCCCCTCATTTTGTTCGCCCTTCCAACCCGTATGCCAACTCTATCTGCCCATTGTGCAAAGATAAGGGTCACTCCAAGGATAACTGCTTTGCTGCTATTGGATATCTAGATTGGTGAGGTCTTCACCAACGCAAGACTCTTCCTCACTCTACTGCCTCTGCTAATAGAGTTCACTTAGGTATGTCTGGTAAGGCCTCTCTTGCTACATCTTGTGGGAATAATTCTTGGATAATTGATACCGATGCATCTGATCACATGACTCATACCCCTAGCTTGGTTCACTCTTTTCATCCCTCTCCTTTACCTAGTGTCTCTACTGCTGATAGTTCCCCTTCTTTTGTTGTTGATGAAGGCTATGTTACTCTATCTCCATCTTTAACCATTGATTCTGTCTTAGTTGTTCCCTCTCTTGCATATAATCTCTTGTCTCTTAGCCAAATTACCATGGCCCTTTCTTGCTCTATCACATTTTATCTCAATTTCTATATTTTTCAAGACAATCTAACTCGGCAGATTCTTGGGTATGGTATTAGATGGGGAAAGCTGTACTATCTTGATTTGACATCAAGTGGAAAGAAGCAGCTGAGTTTGTTGAGTCAAGCCAACAATGTTAGCAGTTTGAATAAAGCCAAGGAAACCATCTGGTTATGGCATCGTCATTTGGGTCATCTTAATTTTGGTTATCTTAGGAGATCACAACCCCATATATTTTCGAGTGTTGATGAGTCTGAGTTTAATTGTGATGTTTGTGAACTAGCTAAGACCCTTGTATTACTTATTCTCCCAGTTTAAATATATGCTCAGTTCCGTTTATGAAAATTCATTCTGATGTTTAGAGTCCTGCTTGGATTTCTACACCTACTGGAACTCGTTATTGTGTTACTTTTATTGATGAGTGTACTCGGATGACATGGGTTTGCTTGATGACTAACAAGAGTGATGTGTTCTCTTACTTCGTTGAATTTCATAAGTTGGTGACAACTCAATACCAACAGCCTATCCGAGTTCTTCAATCTGAGAATGGTGGTGAGTATGTCAATAACGTCATGTCTACCTATCTGATCTCTCATGGAATCCATCATCAAACCTCTATTGCTTACACTCCTCAACATAATGGCTTGGCCGAGCGTATGAACAAGACTTTGTTGGAGGTTGTTCGTGCCTCTTCGTTTGGCATGAACGTCCCTTGTTCTTATTGAGGTGTAGCTGTGACTTCTACTGCTTATTTGATCAACCGTACTTCGTCCTGTGTTATTAAGTTTCAGACTCCATACCAGAAGTTTTATGAGATGCTGAATGTCCCTTCTCTCCCTAACTTGGAACCTCGAGTTTTTGGTTGCACTATGTATGTCCATATCAACAAGCAATTAAGAGGAAATCTTGATCCATATGCCCTTAAGTGCGTCTTTATTGGTTATGCAGATTTTCAGAAAGGTTATCGGTGTTATGATCTTCTCACTAAGAAGACTCATGTTTCTCTTGATGTCTTCTTTCGAGAATCCGATCCTTTTTACTCAAGGGGGAGTTTTAGTGTCTTCCCTTCAGAGGGGAGAGAAGCGGATGCGAAGGAAATACTCTGAGTTTGCCAGAATTTGAAGAACTTGAAGACTTAGAGCATCCGCACCGGTGAGCAAAATTTGCTCAAGCAAATGGTGGAGTCCACCACAAATTGCTTGCTCAAGCAAAATTTTGCTCTTGCTCAAGCAAGAGCTCAAGCAAATTTTAGGACACAATATATGTCTTGTTTGAGAGCATCCGCACCGGTGAGCAAAATTTGCTCAAGCAAATGGTGGAGTCCACCACAAATTGCTTGCTCAAGCAAAATTTTGCTCTTGTTCAAGCAATTTGTGGTGGACTCCACCATTTGCTTGAGCAAATTTTGCTCACCGGTGCGGATGCTCTCAAACAAGACATATATTGTGTCCTAAAATTTGCTTGAGCTCTTGCTTGAGCAAGAGCAAAATTTTTCTTGAGCAAAGCTTTTGTGGTGGAGTCCACCATTTGCTTGAGCAAGATTTGCTCACCGGTGCGGATGCTCTTAGAGGTGAGATTTGGAGATGCTGGTATATCTCCAACGGAAGACCAGAGAGCTTCCTTCGATGGATCGAAAGATCTTCTCGATCCATTGAAGGATCGAACTGATAAAGAATAAAGGGATGGCTTTGATGGGTCGATCCATTCCCTCGACCCATCAAAGACTTGGAGCAGTTTGATCCAGGGTGATGGCTTCGATAGATCGAACTCCACCTTCGACCCATCGAAGAAGATGAGCACGGCGGACCAGGGGAATTGCCTCAATGTTTCGAACTCCTACTTTGACCCATCGAAGACGTTAATTAGTGCATACCAGGGGGATTGCCTCGATGCATCGAAGGAGACTTCTCGATGCATCGAAGGCCTTATATTGGATGACATGATTTCTCCTTAGATCAATGAGAACCTGGCAATTGATTTACTTTCTAAACAACATTGCGATAGTACTGAAGCTTATATTCCCCTGTCTACATCATCACTTGAAATATTTGTTCAGAATGTTCTACTTGAGGTACGTAAATCTAACCGTGTCACTACAAGAGTTCCTAAGCAACAATATGAGCCTAGGATAGATGCCAAAACGAAATACTTTATTGCTAACTATATCTCCCACCATAGGTTGTCTAAGTCTCATGTACTTGTGGTTAATCAATTATCTTCAGTATCTATTCCTAGCAATGTACAAGATGCTTTAATAGATCCCAAGTGGAAACAAGCTATGAACGAGAAATTAAAAGCCCTGCAGAAGAATAAAACTTGGGATATGGTCCATATGTCACCTGGTAAGAAGACTATTGGATGTCGTTGGGTGTTTATTGTGAAACTTAAAGCTGACGGAAGCCTTGATCACTACAAGGCTAGGCTGGTTGCCAAAGGTCATACCCAGAAGTATAGAGTTGACTACCAGAAGATTTTTACACCTGTTGCCAAAATCAATATTGTAAGAATCCTTATTACTCTTGCAGCTCGTTATGATTGGCATCTACGTCAGTTTGATGTAAAGAATGCCTTCTTGAATGACAACTTAGAGGAAGAAGTATATATGGATGCTCCACCAGGTGTCAATTGTAAACCAGGTAATGAAGGAAATGTGTGTTATCTGAAAAAAGTCTTTATATGGCCTGAAGCAATCACTTAGGGTGGTTTAGGCGTTTCTCTAAGGCAATGAAGAAGTTTGGATATCGGTAGTGCAATTCTGACCACACCTTGTTTGTCAAACGCAATGATGGTAAGACTACTGTCTTAATTGTGTATGTTGATGACATTGTGGTTACAGAAAATGATCCGTGTGAGATGGCAAGTCTTCTGAAACATTTATCACTGGAATTCGACATGAGGGATTTGGGGGACTTGAAATATTTTTTGGGAATTGAAGTTGCAAGGTCCAAGTAAGAGATTACATTGTCTCAACGGAAGTATGTCTTGGATCTTCTTGCTGAGACAGGATTGTTAGACTGTAAGCCTCCTGTTACTCCTATTGAACAAAACCACAAGCTAAAGCTTCTTCCAGATCAAGTTCCAACGAATAAGGTCAAGTATCAGCGCTTAGTTGGGAGACTCATTTAATTATCACATACTAGACCTGATATTGCATACGCTGTCAGTGTGGTAAGTCAGTTTATGCATAATCATGGAGTAGACCATATGGGTGCAGTATTACGTATTCTCAGGTATCTGAAGGGCACATCTGGTAAAGGCCTATTATTTGCAAGAAATAGTGAGTTGTGTGTTTCAGGCTATAGTGATGCAAATTGGGTTGGTGATCATACTAATAGGGCATCTACTTCCGGTTACTTTACTTTTATTGGTGGAATTTTGGTAACTTGGCGCAATAAGAAGCAGAATGTAATTGCTCATTCCAGTGCAGAAGCTGAATATCGTGGAATGGCTAATGAAGTATGTGAATTACTGTGGATCAAGAATGTGCTGAAAGAGTTAGGTTTCAGGCTTCAGAAACATATGGATTTGCATTGTGATAATACAGCTGCTGTTGAGATTGTTCATAACCCAGTATAGCATAATAGAACTAAACATGTGGAGGTGGACATACATTTCTTGATGGATAACCTTGACAAAAAGATTATTCGTTTTCCCTTTATGTCATATGAGGAGGAGTTAGCTGATGTTCTTACTAAATGGTTGTCACATGAAGGCTTTAGTAAATGGATGGTCACGTTGGGCATTAATGACATGTATGCACCAACTTGAGGGGGAGTGTTGACAAGTATTGAAGTTATAGATATTCTAGATTCCTATTGTAATTAGAATTGATTTATTCTTTATTGTAGATATCTCTTCCTATTAGAAGTATGTCTTGTAAAGCTGTATAAATATCCAATTCGGGGATGAATGAAAGTATTGCATTTTATCCTATACACTTTTGTTTATACTTTTCTACTCATTGCACAATATCTAAGGATCAAATTTGAAGAAAAAACAAGACGTTACCACAACTTTGATAGAACTGATTTTAATGTGGACTCAAAAATATCTCAATAAAGTCCAACAACAATATGCATATTATGGAACAAGTAAACGAGATTAGAATGTTTTTGACTTGGCTTGGATAGATATATGAATAATCTGTTAGGATATTTACAAGCAACTCAATAAGGTTGATCAAAAGCCTATTTGTTATCACAATCAGTGAGCTAGATAAGTGAAATAGAGATTACCTTGTGAGTGAGAACTCTATTGCCTTGACTAGTATATAAAGGGTCCCTGAGTAAGCTCCATATACGTTCTGAAATATACTTCACCTCAAATAAAGTAGAGCTGGAGAATTACTTAGAAGATCTTTTGTGCAGAAGCTTAGCAGAGATGAACATGAACCAAGGTATAGTCAATGAGTAAAATATCGGATATCGAGAATATATCGACATTTTAAAATTTGAATATATCGACGGAAATATCGATGAAATATCGATCTAATGAAAATTCTGACGAAAATGACGAAAACTAAAAAAAATACATGGAAATTTGTCATGAAACTTTTGGAGGTTGTTATATGATCAATTATCTACCTTATGTGAAAAGAAAATATTGATCAAATATCAAGACAATGAATTTGGTATATATTACTATATGAATTAGTACGTGTTAAGTGTTGATAATTATGAAAATATAATTTAATAGTTCTATTTTTATTTTTTGATGGCTAAAACTTAATGGGAGACTAGGCAATCACGTCTTTTGTACAATATGTTACACATCACACATCACAAAATCAAATATATAAATACTTCAAAACCATGTAGAGGACCTATGAGGTTCAAAATTCACACTAATTTTCTCATCTCCATATGCATAATCATGTGTATATTGTGAAAAATAATCATTAAATAATTGTTCTCCCATGTAATTCTGCATGTATTGGACATGCCACGTGAATGATAGATTAGACATTGAGCATGTGAAAATTGAACATTTACCAAATTAAATGTTAAATGTGAAAAATTTATGAAAATTTTAAAAATTTCAGAAAATATCAGGAATATAACATAAATATCGATCACTACAAGAAAAAGTGACTTAGACGACGGAGAATTTCCGTCGTCTAAGTGCCTATCTCCGTCGTCTAAGTACTTGGACGACGGAAAATCCGTCGTCCAAGGTACGTGCTCCAAGTGCTGTCGTCTAAGTACTTAGACGACGGAGAATTTAATCTCCGTCGTCCAAGTTCACTTGGACCGCGGAGAACGTCCGTGGCCCATGTAGGGACTTAGACGACGGAGACATTAATCTCCGTCGTCTAAGTCACCACCTGGGCCACGGAGATTGTTAGCTTCTCCGTGGCCCAGGTGGTTACCTAGACGACGGAGACATTAATCTCCGTCGTCTAAGTCCCTACATGGGCCACGGAGAAGCTAACAATATCCGTGGCCCAGGTGGTGACTTAGACGACGGATATTAATGTCTCCGTCGTCTAAGTCCCTACATGGGCCACGGAGAAGCTAACAATCTCCGTGGCCCAGGTGGTGACTTAGACGACGGAGATTAATGTCTCCGTCGTCTAAGTCACCACCTGGGCCACGGAGAAGCTAACAATCTCCGTGGCCCATGTAGGGACTTAGACGACGGAGACATTAATCTCCGTCGTCTAAGTGAAAAATTAATTTAAAAAAAAAATTAAATTCAAAAATATTATTATACGATTAATTGAAAAAAAAATTAATTAAATTAATTAAATACACTAAATTAATAAAATAATTAAAATTAATTTGTACATACATAATCGAAAAAACCTATAATTAAAAATGAAAATATTGTTCGTAATGCGGAAATTAAGAAACGAAATAATGAACTACTAGCTAGCTAAAACACTGGAGGAGCAGATGCGCCGCCTCGTCCTCCGCCTCCAGCCGGGTCGTCGTCGTCGGGGAATGGGTTCGGAGGAGGTTGACATTGTCTTTGAGCTTGTTGCATAAGGGCGATGAGTTGGGCTATTCGCTCGTCTTGCTGGTCCATTCTTTGGCGCATGGCAATATTCTCCTCCCGTGCGATTCGAGCCTCTTCATAGGCTGCCGCAGCTTGAGAACTTCTCCGCCGCCCCGAACCTCCCGTAGATGATGACTCAGAGGTCGACAAATCTCGAACCACCTTAGGCCCGAAGTGCCTAACCTCCTTGCCAGCTCTACGACCGTAGACCTCATCCGCAATTGCTATTTGGCTCTCCACAGATAGAGGAGGCAGGTCTTCTAGCGGCACATCTGGGAACGCAAGCTGAGTGTTAGCCAATTCTTCCTGCGCACGCTCTATCACTCTTGTCTACAAAAGAATAATAAATTTATTATAATGAAATAATATTTAAATAATAATTACTATAATTATTAGCGCACACACATATATATATATATGACTTACGCCGCGTTGACTCGCTTCATTATCGAGCCCAGGCGTCACGTACGCGCTTACGCTTGCATCGAGATAAGGGTGTTTGGAGCCCTTATCCCTGTGCTCCTTGGCAATTTGAATGAGTTGCTTGGCGCCGGAAGTATGGTGCTTGTCCTTCTTCCCCCGGTTGGCTTTGTTGACACCGGAGAATTTCTGTTACACAACATAATGAAATCATTAAAAAATTTATAAGTAACTAAAATTTAGAGTATTCAATTATCTTAATTGAAATAAAAAAAGTAAATTAACACCTGAAATTGCTCATCGGCAAAGTGGTTACACAACCACTCCCACTCATCTTCTCTATCCCCACGCAGCTCTTCGGGGGGAGGCACGGGACCGTTAATTCGGAAGTACTGATGGAGCCTGTACTTCCAATCTTTGAAGATGTTGTTGGCGGTTTGGTTGATATGCCTCAACATCGCCGGATCCGGATCCACCGCAAATTGTTCCTATCAGAAATAAATTGGAAATTATAATCGTATATATTATAAAATTATATATAACTAATATTAAAAATAGTATATAATAACTAAAATTGTACGTATTACGTACCGAAAGATCCTTAAAGACTTTCGCCTTCTCCGAATCCGGCACCTCCCTCCAAGTAGGGGCAGTGATACGAACCCGGTTACGAACAATCGACCCAATGCTATGAGCCGAGAGACTTGCTAGCTGAGGTGTGGGAGGGCCACCGGTGAATTCGTCGTAAGGCAAGGCGATCTTGCTCCCGGTCGCCTTGCAAATTTTCTCCGCCTTTCCACCTTTAACGAGACCCCGAGTCTTTTTCGGTTGGGGGTCAGTGGGGGCCCTCCTTTGCTTACGGCGGGCGCTGTACATGATAGACTCGGCCGTCGAAGACGCCTGAGTACTTCCCGTTGAAGCGGTACCGGGCGTCGGAGTTGAAAAGGGGTCGACGTCATCACCGCTTGAGAGAAATGGGGCAGAGGGAATTTCCCCAGAAGGCCCCGGATTGAGGGCGTCTACCTGCGGTTGAACCCAACCGACTTGGGCCGCCAACATTTGGAGCATCTCATCTTCTGACTCCTGTTGGGCTTTCTTCTTCCCGGATGTGATCTTTGGCGGAGCCATTTAAACCTAAGAGTACGTACGGTGTTAAAATACCTACTTACCATAATAATTACAACGACGGAGAATTTACGCTAATTAATTAAGTACGTTTAAGATTTAAATAGAGTACACTAGCTTGGCATTTTCGGTCGTTCAATGGACGTGCGACCCGCGCGATAAAGTGTAAATTTTCAATTAATCAGCCTTGGTTAAATCGAAAAACATGGCCAGTTAGGGATAGAGATAACGCGAGAGGCAGGACTAATTTCGACAAAAGTCTTTCTTAGTCCAAATCCTGTCACCAGTCATAACCCGTTTCTAGACACCATGTCCGACATTCGGCCAATTTTTCGAAAATTTACACTCCCTCAAGTCCTTTGCAAACACCGCCCTCAACCTCGTGTCCATAACTTCACTTAGGTTATGGTGTGCGGTGATGAAATCCACACATCACGAGGGGTTAAGGAGATAAGCAAGGAAAAGAGGCGCCATCTATTCCAAAGAGTGCGACTTAATTACACCAAGCCTATGTACTAAATTTAAATCGAACACGTACTACCATGCAATTTACTAGAAAATACATATAATTATCAATTAATTATTATTTATCATGCATTTAATAATAATTATTCATTTACCAATATAATCAATTATTATTATTACTATTATTTAATTTTAACTAATAATTATTCATTACCAAATAATTAACAACTAATAATGATTACTAAATAATAATAATAACAAGAAAATAATTATTATAATTACAACTATTTATTATTTAAAACTAATAAATTAAAAGTATTTAGAATTTAAATAATTAAACAAATAAAAAAATTGTTAAAGAGTTAAAATTTCGAATTATTACCTCGTCGGAATTTCGCCGGAATATTGGAAGAGTAGAGTCGTCGGAGAGGGGGAACCACGCCGGAAAATTGGTCGTCGGAGCGTCGCCGGAGGAGGATCGCCGGAGTGAGAGAGAGAGGAGAGGAGAGTATAGAGGAGGAGATGGAATGATGAGAAAATGAGGGGGGGGTGCTCCTCCTTATATAGAGTTTCACTTAGACGACGGAGAACTATTCTCCGTCGTCTAAGTGCACTTAGACGACGGAAACAGTGTTTTCCGTCGTCTAAGTGAAGGGTCAAATTTTTTCGAACCGGCGCCAAATAAATGGGCGGGCCGTTTCACCGCCATAAAGGTTGACTTAGACGACGGAAACAGTGTTTTCCGTCGTCTAAGTGGAATTTCAAGCGGCGCCGAAAATTGAGGCGGCAAATCGAACCGCCATGTTATTTCGACTTGGACGACGGATATGTCGTTTTCCGTCGTACAAGTGAACACTTGGACGACGGAAAACGACATATCCGTCGTCCAAGTCAATATTTACATCGAAAAATAATAAAAATTTTATTCGAACCGCCATGGTAATTTGAACCTAGACGACGGATACGGTAATTTTCCGTCGTCCAGGTGAACACTTGGACGACGGAAAATGACCGTATCCGTCGTCTAGGTTCAAATTATGCAAAAAAAAATATTTAAATTAATTCGCTAGGAATTTAGCGATCTGTCATTCGAGTGAAATAGTCGTACAATATCGATGAACGCATCGTATATATAAACAGATAAATTTGAACCGCCGAATAATTTTACGTTTTGAAAGTTGTTATGTATCGACTAATCTTTAAGACTTTAGTGTTCACTTGTAGTTGCTGATTTGCAGCAGAGTACTAACGAAATTAAATTTGGACAAAACAACCGTTGGATATGTTCGTCGTAACATAATATATAATTACTATAAAGGACCAGGAAATAATAAGTTCGGGAAGGGTTTCATCGGCACAGTCAACCGCAAAACCGAGAATTTCACAAACCGGAAACGTGGATACAGGACATTTCGCAACTCCGATTTTCGAACCGTCGAAGCTCACACACCAAGAATATACTACTCTAAAGTCTTGACGAAAAGAATACGCATTCGAAGATGGTCTAGATGGTCGTTGTCTTAGAAAAAATTACGAAATTTACACCTGGACGACGGATACGACATTCTCCGTCGTCCAAGTAGACACCTGGACGACGGAGACGCTAATATCCGTCGTCCAGGTGTGTACTTGAACGACGGAGAATGTCGTATCCGTCGTCCAGGTGAATATACCCTGAATTCAGGGGTTAGGGGTCCTTAGGGTTTAGGGTATAGGGTTTGTCACTTGGACGACGGAGACAGTCATTCTCCGTCGTCCAAGTGTGTACCTAGACGACGGATAATGCCTGTCTCCGTCGTCCAAGTGTAAAAACCCCGAATTCAGGGGTTAGGGCCTTAGGGTTTACGGTTTAGGTCGTCCCCGGTCATTTGTGTGTGCGTTCAATTATTCTGATTCAAAAATATAATTAAAAAATTGATCGATCGATCCGAACTGCTAGATTTAGGGTCCAAGATATAGCTAGGGTTTTATATGAGATTGAGATTTGGCGCCAAAGGTGAATCTGCAATTAATTTCTCCGTTCTCGGTTAGGGGTCCTTAGGTTTAGGGTATAGGGTTTAGGGTGAATATACCCTGAATTCAGGGGTTAGGGGTCCTTAGGTTTAGGGTATATATACGACTGTCTCCGTCGTCCAGGTGAATATACCCTGAATTCAGGGGTTAGGGGTCCTTAGGGTTTAGGGTATCGGGTTTGTCATCTGGACGACGGAGACGACATTCTCCGTCGTCCTAGTGTGTACCTAGACGACGGAGAATGACTGTATCCGTCGTCCAAGTGTAAAAACCCTGAATTCAGGGGTTAGGGCCGTATGGTTTAGGGTTTAGGTCGTCCCCGGTCATTTGTATGTTCGTTCAATTATTCTCATTCAAGAATATAACTAAAAAAATGATCGATCGATCCGATCTGCTACATTTAGGGTCTAGGATTTAGGGTTTGAAGGGCTGCGTGAGCGAAATGTAGAGCAGCTTCAGCTTACTTTTAATAAGATCAGAGAATACACCGATGAAGTTGAAAGCAAAGAGAGGGGCCGGGACTAGAAAAACAGTCCAAAGACATTCAATTGAAACAGAGAGAAGTCGACTTAAAATCTGAGGAAGTTAAGCTGGCGGAGATCGATGTTAGTCCAGGTACAAACAACTTTTATATATATATACTACAATATTTGTGCTCTCAATAATACTATCACAAGTCAATATATATAATCATATATAGGGACCCATAATTAATCCAATTTATACATAAATAGTATTTAAAAACAATAAAACCAACCAAAGCTGGACGAGGAATCTTAAAGTCTCGACATAATAGAAATCTTTCACCTTTTTACGATGCATCGATCGATCATATATATATTACAATAATAAATTAGGGTTTACCAAGTAATGATCCTCGTCGTGTGACCGTACTCTTCGTCATAATCGTCATCATCATCATCACCGTTATCCGATTGCTCATCCTCCTCATCGTACTCAACATCGTCCGAGGAATAACCAGAGTCGTCGTCATCGTCCTCATCCTGCACGTCTTCTTCATCTACCTCAATGATCTCTTCTTCAGTTAGATCTGTACAACCATCAGGCATGGGTAACCGTTCACCGTCTTGAACCAGGTCCATTATGTCGGAGCGGATGACAGAAATATTAGGCTCTTGATAGGCAGGAATGTCTCTGTCTGGTTCAGCAGCATCTTCAGTCGTCGCCGGTGTCCCTTCAATTGTCTCTGTATTCCAAACTCCTCGATGAGAGATCTGGTTCACTATTTTCCACCCGTCACCAGCTTTCGGATCGTCGAGATAGAACACCTGCCTAACTAAGGTGGCGAGAGCGAAAGGCTCATCCTCATACCAGCTTGAGTTTGTATCGACTGATAAAAGTCCCAGGTCTTCCTTTGTACGCTTGAACCATCTGCACTTGAATAGGAAAACGTTGACATCATTCCCGTAACATAGCTGAACCACATATACGATCATTCCGTAATATAGATCAGGGTCTTTCCCAACCGCTATCCCACTGTTTTGTGTTCTTCTTCCTTCATCTCGCGCCAATGAATGGAACTTCACACCGTTCACAAAACATCCCGGATAAATATAGTGTTTAATCGGCTTCCCTGCTAGCAAGTGCTTTGGCCAAGACCACCACCCCCCGTGGTTTTCGGATTTTTGCAGATCAATCATCTGCGAAAATGGAAAAATGTAAGGGTTTACTTTCTACAAATTAAACATGCATGATCTCAATATGTATATAAATCACTAAATACGTACCCACCCATTGGAAGAAATAATCGGGGAACTTTTTCTTAACCATTTTCTCAATCCACGCCGAACTCTTGTCTGGATATAACGCCTGAAGCCTCTCCCTGTATGACATCATGTACGGCTCAACTTCGTCACAGTCTCGTAACACTACCCAATGTGCCTCAATAAGTTCTTCCTGTGTTAACGTTTCCTTTAATACTCCTCTAAACGGTCGGACGACATTGGTGACGACAGAAAGATTGATGCGGGCACTGGGATCGGAGGCAGTTGGAGGTGGTGGATCTTTGAGGTACCTGTTGCAGTAAGTAACGCACTCATGCATTAGGTATGTCTCTGCTATGGAGCCATCCGGAGCCGACCTGTTTTTGACGAATGACTTATACTGTCCAAGCTGTCTACAAAATTAATCAAACGTACAATAAAAATAAGTACATGCATATAGCTAGCTAGTAATCTCCAGTGGAACAAATTATGAATCGAAAAACCTGTATAATTAATTAGTTGTACGTACCTTTCTTGAGGATACATCCAAGTGTACTGGACCGGACCAGAAATGAGAACCTGCTCGGGCAGGTGGATCATTAGGTGAATCATTATGTCGAAGAAAGCAGGAGGAAAAATCCTCTCTAGTTTGCAAATGATGTGCACAATTTGTTGTTGCAATTCCACGACATCTGACTTCTTTAATTCTCTGGCGCATAACCTCTGCCACCATCTGCACAATGCCACTATTGGTTCTACGACGTCGCGAGGCAAATATGGTCGAATTACCACTGGAATCAGACGTTGCAGCATAACGTGATAGTCATGTGTCTTTAGACCAACAAACTTGTGTTGCACCTCGTCCACTGCTCCAGTTATAGTAGCTGCATACGTGGCCGGATAACGAACGCCCTTAAACCAGTGAAATACAGAACGTCTAAGTGTCGGCTTCACTGTGTACGGTGCAGCTGGCATCTTGTTGTACACTCCTTTCCTATCCCTCCTCAACCACAAGGGACGACGTAGATTCATTGATTCCAAATCTTTGCGCGCTTTGGGAGTATCTTTAGTCTTGAACTTAATACCGAGAATTGTTCCCACCACGCTGTCGCACACATTCTTTTCTATGTGCATCGCGTCCAAGTTGTTCCTCAGCTTCAACTTTGACCAGTAAGGGAGTTCAAAGAATATACTCTTGTGATCCCAATAGCTCAGATCATGTGGAGGAATTGGATTGCATTTCTTTACATCCGCGTCGTTAGTCAACACACCAAAGTCGAAATAGCTCAACCTCTCTAAAATCTCTTCGCCCGACCAACTACGGGGTTTAGGATTGTTCTCTACCGTCCCGTCGAAATGAGCTTCATCCTGTCGCCAAGGGTGGTCGTGAGGGAGCCATCTACGGTGACCCAAGTAACACACCTTCCCTGCGTGCCAACTAGAGTTCACGTCGTCCAAACATATAGGACATCCATTATATCCTTTTGTCCTGCACGCTGCCAACATCCCATACGCTGGAAAATCGCTGATCGTCCACATTACGGCAGCCCTCATCGTGAACATCGTGTCAGTGAATTTGTCATAAGTTGGGACTCCATTTTCCCACAACAGTTTCAGCTCGTCGATCAAAGGTCTGAGGTAGACATCTAAGCACTTCCCTGGAGATTTAGGACCTGGAATTAGTACAGTAAGGAAATTAAATTCCTTGTTCATGCACATCCACGGAGGCAGGTTGTACGGCATCAGAATTACTGGCCAAGTGCTTACGGCGGAGCTATTACTTCCCCAAGGATTGAATCCGTCTGTAGATAGGCCGAGTCTAACATTTCTAACCTCTGCAGCAAAGTTTCCGAATTCTCTGTCGAAATGTTTGAAACCCTCCCCATCCGCGGCGTGTCGCAGGACATCGTCATCTATTCGCTTTTCTGCGTACCATCGCATCGCCTCTGCTGTGTGTAGAGACATGTACAGGCGCTGCAATCTGGGAATCAAGGGAAAATATCGAACAACTTTCACAGGAATTCTCTTTTTCGAACTCTTCCTATTCACCTGGAATCTGCACTGGCCACATACGGGACAATAGTCCAAATCTTTATACTCTTTGTAAAATAGCACACAATCATTCGGACATGCGTCAATTATCCTGTACTTTAGGCCGAGGCTGCTCAAGATATTTCTAACCTTATAATGAGATTTAGGAAGATTGTGATCATCAGGAAGCAACTTACATATTTGCTCCTGAATTTCGTCAAAAGCACTGACTGACATTTTGTGCTTCACTTTTATCTTCATTTGCTCCATCACATATTGCAACACATTCTCTCGACATCCAGGGAACACCGGGGTCTGCGCTTCAAGTAGCATCCGGTTGTACTTATCCATCTCACTGGTGTCAGTGGCCAAGCTAGCAGCGGGGAATGTGTCATCATGCTCATGAGTGGTACTGTAACCTCCGTCTTGGTGTTGGTGTCCACTATGACTAAATCCCGGAAACGCATCATGGACCAAATCTACAGTTGGATTGCAAGCTGGGGGTCCGGCACCACTGCCGCTGGATGAGGCACCATGGTAACTGTACCCTGAGCTGAAGTCTGCTGCGCTGAACTCTACTGCTTCACCATGCTCGCTCCATGTAGTGTAACTCCACATCATACCATTTTCGTACAGGTGTTGCACCATAACATTAACCTCCGCATACTGACAATTAAGACATTTCTGGCACGGACACCTGAAACGCTTCTTTCCATGACCATGTTCTATCGCAAAATTCACAAATTCGCTAATTCCATCCATATACCGGACATCACATCTATTCTTTAACTTCATCCAACTCTTGTCCATACTGCTACAAAATATGCAAAAAAAAATAATTATTACATATATATATATTAGTCCATTAATTTACCATTAATTATACGTACTCGATCTACATCGATCCATCAAATTACGTACGTAATTTAATCTGTATATATAGCTAATTAACATTCATGCATGTATGTACGCACGTACGGTTTCCCTAAATATATATATATTTAATCATGCAAATTTTAACTGCCTACGTACGTACCTGCTGGCCTTCTCGATATCTGCAGTTAATTAAGCTAGCTAGTGATCGAACACCGGAGATCCGATCCTTTAATTAATTTCTAGCCCCGGCCTAGCCTAATCCGGCCTTCTCCTTCTCCTTCGATCTCAAAAATTCCCCACGGGAGAAAATATAATGGAATGATCGAAGCTAAGAGAGTTTGGCATGGCCTATATATATAATGCTTCACTTAGACGACGGAGGTGTCGGTACGTCGTTTAAGTGGAACTTACACCACGACGTGTCGGTCCGTTGTCCAGGTGATCACTTCTCCGTGGTCCAAGTCACACTTAGACGACGGAGAATTACATCTCCGTCGTCTAAGTGTTACTTGGACCACGGAGATTTCTCCGAGGTCCAAGTAACACTTAGACGACGGAGATGTAATTCTCCGTCGTCCAGGTGATAACCTGGACCACGGAGAAGTCTCCGAGGTCCAGGTTCTTACCTAGACGACGGAGAAATTTCACATCCGTCGTCTAAGTGTGACTTGGACCACGGAGAAATCTCCGTGGTCTAAGTGTAACTTAGACGACGGAACTAATACTGTTCCGTCGTCTAAGTCCTCTTTTCTTGTAGTGGATAAAAATCGAGAAATTTGGAGATATATTTAAAAAAAATTCAGGTAATTTAAAAAAAATAAAATATCGTCAATATTATCGATTTTACACTCATTGATAACTTTATCTCTAGTTTAATTCTGATCCATGTGTTATTAAATTTAATGGCTGATTTGTGATCTGGATTATATATTATGACTAAGGTACAACAAACTTCACTATCAGTGACAATTTCGTTCGAGTTTTCTTCAGTGACAATTTATCGTTTTTTTAATCTATTTATGCTCGGATTAAAGATAATCTTCTATGCTTTCTATTTTTTCCGATAAGAAAAATGAAAACCTTAATACATAAATAAGGTTAGGTATTATTGTGACTCGCGAACTCAATCGCTGCTGTGCAACAAAACAAAGCATACACTCTCATATTTATCCATATAGAACTTAGGAAGCACAGTAACACTCACTCTCATCAACAATTCAACACCACCACCACAACTCACACACCATCTTCTTCATCTTCTTCTTCTTCAATGGCAGCTCCTTTGGTAAGAACTCCATCTTTTCTCTCTCTCCCTCTCTCTCTCACACACACACACTACTTAGCTAGTAAATACACATTTTTCTAATCCTTTCATTTCTTCGCAGTCAAATGTCGCATCGCTTCCCGGCTCTCGGAGCTTATCTCAGATTAGAGCTCTCGCCCCTACCTGTAACTCGTTAGCGGCTCCATCGTTTCCGTCGTCTTCAACCAAAACGGCGTCGTCTCTGTCGTCTTCGTCCTGCTTCTTCGGCAGGTCGTTGCGTCTGTCGCGTCTCACAATCTCTTCCAACCCTAAAAGAGCTATCACCGCAGTCCGTGCCTCCGCTGAGGTTTGTAGACCTTAAAATTTCTCTATTTTATTTTTAGTTTTTTGTTTGTTATTGATTTTGTAGTGAAAGTTTGTCTTTGTATTATTAGTTGTGAGAATTTTTATGTAAATTTTGAATGGTAGGAACCAGCATTGCAGGCGAAGGTGACCAACAAGGTGTATTTCGACATTAGTATTGGTAATCCGGTAGGGAAGATTGCGGGGAGAATTGTGATTGGGTTGTATGGTGATGATGTGCCCCAAACTGCGGAGAATTTTCGGTCCCTTTGCACAGGTTTCAAGCTTTTTGCTGTTGTTGATTGTTGTTGTAGTATGAGTTTGAGTGATATAATGTGTGCTAAATTGTACTTATTTTGATTCCAATGTGAACTGTGTGGATTTTTGTTAGGTGAGAAAGGCTTTGGGTACAAGGGTTCTGCGTTTCATCGTGTGATCAAGGATTTCATGATTCAAGGAGGGGACTTTGATAAAGGAAATGTGGGTGATCACTTTCCATTCTTATAAGATATTTTCTTTTTTGTTTGTTTTATCATCGTTTAGCGGTGATGTGTTATGTGCTTCTGTTTCAACTTTGGTTTAGGACTTCGAGAATATCAAATGTAGGATTGGAATGATTTTCTATATATGCAACAATTTGGTTTTTAAGATGGAAGTAAACACAAAGCCAATTGGATTTTTCTTTTTAGGTTGTCGTGGTAGCATGTGTAAGTTTTTTCTTTAGGTTAGGTCTCGATAAGGTTAGGTTCCCATTGAAAGATAGTCGTGTTCTCTTATGTTACATACCCCTACCTGCATTGCTTTGTCTGCAAAGCCAACTATAGCTTTTGAACTTGAGAAATTAAGTATTCTGAATGCATACATTTTTGTCTGCTAGTAAAAGAAGTAGTTTAGTTCCTTAGTTATTTGAATTATGAAGGAACTGATCATCTAAAGGACTTAAGCTTTGATGCTCTGGATAAACTAGGAATAGCCACTCAAGGGAGGTTAGTAATACCCCTTATGGTTTGTATCTGTATCCCCGGGATTAACACGTCATTACTGCATCTGTTTATCATATGTGAACTTCTTTTTGAGAAATATGGTTTGCTTATGTTTGATACAAGAATAGAATTGGAGTAAGGCTGGTTAGGCTAATATTTGTAAGCCAAACATATATTGCAGGGTACTGGTGGCAAAAGCATTTACGGGCGTACATTTAAAGACGAGAACTTTAACTGTAAGTTGTGCCTCAGTCATTGTTTCTCATGCCTTATAACACTAATTTTCTAGATAAGTGCTTCCCTAGTATAGAAGAAAATACAATAATAAAGTGATCAGAATTCAATAGGCATTCATGCATTCCTGGGTGTTAGCAGGAATTTATTTCAGCAGTAGTTTCTTTGTCCTATACTTTGAAGATGTTGAATATGGTTGCATTTATTTCCCAAGTATATGAGATGCTGCATAAATGTGTGACTGCCCTCATAATCATGCAATGCATATCAATTTTCAGTGATTCATACTGGACCAGGAGTTCTTAGCATGGCGAATGCAGGCCCCAATACCAATGGCAGTCAATTCTTCATATGCACAGTGAAGGTAAGACATTGTTTCTGTATCAACATAAAAGTATGGATATTATGTTGCATTATAACAGCAGTCCACAGAATGAAAAGACAGAGGAACTGTAATATTTCTAATGTGGAAGTTATACATCAACTCTGAGTGTCTTCTCATAATGTGGTTAGCTGGTTATACAATAAGAGAAATACCTTTTGAACCTGTTACTTTAAGCTTTATCTGTAATTTGTTCAGACACAATGGTTGGATGGGAGGCACGTTGTGTTTGGGCAAGTTTTGGAAGGCATGGATATTGTTAAGTTGATTGAGTCGCTGGAGACAGATAGAGGTGACCGTCCTACAAAGAAGGTAGTCATTGCCGAATGCGGAGAGCTTCCAGTAGCCTGATGAGGTTCAAATTCCATGCTTTCTTTTTCCCTTCTTTTTGGGGTTATGTACTCTCTAGTATCCATGCAGTTGGAGGCTTTTGTTTCTTGCTAGTCAGGCACGGGATGCTACAACTTCTTCTTTTTCTATTTGTATTCGTGATGGTATAGTTTTGAGAACTGGGGTTTATACCCAAATTAGAGAAACCTATTTTCTGAATGTATGCGGAAGGATGTTTTAGCACAGTTGAATTGAGTGCACCAAGGGTCCAAATAATGTGATAATGGGGAAGTGTTAGTTCTGGTATTGAATCAATTGATTGCTCTAAAAAAATTTACTTCTTCAATTTTAAAACTATTAATCAGGTCCAATATATATCACATCACACACATGTTTGAGCGCATATATTTTTAACAATGAGCATCATCAATCAGTACAAGATGTGACTTGTAAGAGCACCTGCACCGGTGAGCACCTGTTGCTGCTCGTGTAGGCTACTCATGCTTTCGAGCGAGCAATTTTTATTTGTGCAGCTATTTTTCTAACGCAATTTACGTGTCATTTTCGGTCGGGCCCGCCATTTCTCGCCTCTACTCGTGCTATCGGAGCGAGAGCACCGGCTCTAAGTAGGCATAGAAACTATTCTCTACGTAATAGACCAATACAAAATATAAGTAATAAGATGGATGGATTGTGAATTGAGTTGATGACTATATATTATTATGACCTTACACAATTGACCTATAAGGACATACATAACTTAGTTTTCTCCAATATCTGAATTATGTTTGATGTAAAAACAACACTTTCTAATCAGCTACGTACGGTATATTTCGTTCTGTCACACAGATCATATTGTTTTCTTGTAGAAAACTTAGTTGTACGACATTTATGAAATATTGTTTTCGTGTGAGCTTAGTAAGACCGTAAATGTGTGTTGGTCTCCTTGTCGTGATTCTATTCCAGTAGACACTATACTTTTGTTTTGTGTTTGCACAGCAACCAAACCACACCACGCAATGACAGGGACAAGACAAAGATCGAGTAATCGATCAAAAATTCAGAATTACCTGCAACACACAGCCGAATAATTGAAAATAAAACCCCAAGTTATAAGTGGTGTAAAGTGTAAAGTGATCTACCTGGTGCAGTGGTGCCCTTTCTCTTTCGGCAAGTAAATCAGAAACATAGCCCAAATCACAACTGATCACAGGCCCAGTAAACCAAGAGGCAACCCTGAACAGTGAACACCACGATGAAGCTAAACTCTCTGCAGATAACCATTTCCAAAAAAAAAATCCAATTGATCACCGAGTCCTACTAACTCCAGTACTCTTTATGGGATTGTGAATTTCAGCCAACAGTATATTGATTCTTGAGATTTAATTCATATTTATGTAAATGTAGCTTTTAGATTAACGTGATATAGTTTGTTCTCATCGTTGTCATATAGAGAAAATAACTAAAAATGTCACTCAGGTATGTCATGTTTTAAATTTTGTTCACTCATCTATGATAAATATCACTTTGTTCACTATCGAATTATACTTTTACTCACTTTGTTCACTTTTGATTCTGCAAAATTTGGAGTTTTGAATTCGAGTTATAATCGGTCAAGAAAACCTATTGGGCATTGTAGTTCTCTTCCTTGTGAGTCTTTTCATACTAAGGTCGAGTCTCAATTCATTTCGATGAGGGAGAATCGAAGATTTGAAGTTTTTGGTGTTCTTGACTTTAAATGTTAATTCAACCACTTCCATGATGAATTAGACTTAGGTGTAGTTGAAAAAATTGTTGTTGAGTTAATTTCGCACAAAATGAGCTTTGGTTCACCGAAAATAGGAGTGGTTGCCGCCAATTTCTATGGTTTGGAGTGATCAAAGTGAGTAAAAGTGTAATTTAATAGTGAGCAAAATGATATTTTCTATACATGAGTGAACAAAATTTAGAACATACCACAGTCATTTTCACTTTCGTATATGACGACTTTTATATGTGGTTCTAAAGCTGGTGGAGAGTTTATTCTCGAAATGACATAAAACATGATATGATTCGCTACCTTTGTGTATGCAAAAGTGGTGTCACTACACACTATACTTGGTGTCGCTATTTGACTCGCATTATTAACCTTTACATATAAATATTCTCGTTTTCATATGGCATCCAAATAACGTCTTCCTCTTTAGCATTAGTAAAATACATCTCGTATGATCTTAGATTGTGACAGAAAGCAATAAAACAAAGAAAGAGTAACTATCACATAAAGGCAACAACAATAAAATAAAATAAATGGTTAAAGACAGAAAGCTCATTTTCACATATGCATCCGTGAATAGTAAAATCACAGGGTGTCAAAGACACGTGGAATCCCAGACCAGCAAAAGTAAAATCGAAAAGGTAAAACTAAAAACAGCACTGGCTTTGGCTGCATGGTGCTCAGTGAGCGACTGTGACGCACGTGCCCCGAGAAGGATTCGATGTGATCCCTACTACGTAGACCATTCCCCCCCCCCCCCCCCCCCCCCCCCAGCCTTGGCCCTCTCCCTAGTGAGGTCCCCACGAACCTTCTCGCCCACTGAAGGGCCACCAAGGCGACTCCGTTTGTTAGAGCTGATGTAATGCCACGTCGGTATAGGGCCGAGAGAGAAGAGAGTGACGCATCATGCGGTCACGCGTGGAGATGCATGCCAACATGGCCCATGTTATAATGACCCGAACCAAATTAGAAAATTAATCATCATTGATCGCATTAATTAAGAAATTAAATTATGTACATCAAGTTTATCGAAGTTCGTCGCGATTTAAAAATCAAATTTTTATAAGTTATGAATTTGGACTTGCTTTCTTCACAAAAGTTGTTGAGAATAATATTATGAGCTGGAGCGTATTTTTATTTTATTTTTCGGAAGTTCGAGCAATTGGATTTGAATTTTTGAAGTTTGATGTATTCTCGTGATTTATTAAAAATCTACCATGGCTAAATTTTTCTGACTGTTGGATCAAACAGTAGATTGATTATCCACCATTGATCTTAGTTCACCCGGGTTGGGGGAGTGACCCAGTTGACCCGTGGCATTGACCCGGTCGAGGACTCGACCCGAAATGCTGGCTGGGTCGAATCTTCACCGTCCGACCACCTATGGTCGCCGCACCACTTCGAATCGGCTCCTCTACACCCCCTCGACCTCCCTGGACCGTCGACGTTGCCATACATTGACTGGTGATGGCAAATCGAAGCTGTGAAGCTTCGTGAGTTTTTCCGGATTTTCTCCGCCGTCGTTCGCGACGTTCCGGCCGACATCGAATGATGAGACCGTTAGGGATTTTCTCCCCACCCGTTGGGGATTCGATTGCGACCCCTCTCGGGTCACGCCGTGGCCGTAGGAGCTCTGTCGGACTCGAGCCGATTTCGGCGAGTTCCCCAAATTTTTGAGGTAGATTTCGACCCCTTCTGGCCAGTTTTTCGAATAGGTTCCTTTGATATTGTTGTTGTACTCATTGAGATCTTCAAATTGATGGGTCAATCGCAGGGATCGGAGCCTGTTGACTTCCGACAGCGCGTGGTCACTACCGGTGGTGGCACGGCGGAGCTCCGGCGACCTGAAAACCAGAATCTCCGCGGGAAGTTTTCTGGACCTTTTCGCGACCATTTTTGCGTAGTTTCAAATTGTTCGAACCTTTTTGTAATATTTAAGTTATTTTCAGGATTTTCGGGCCGACTCGACACTTCCACGCTTTCATGTGATGTGTGTCGAGTCAAGGCTCATCTTCGGGCGAGCGCTGGATTCAGGACACAATGATTTGGGTCCTGTATGAGGTTATTGTTGTTAGGGTTGCGGTACGTAACACTTTATGATTATTATATAGGGTTTGTGAGGTGCTGAGGGATGTTTAGTTCAGTTTCTTTTCTCACTTTAATCATGCAATCTTAACATGACATTAATTAATATTAGATTTGCAGTGGTCTAGGAACGCATACTATGATTTTTGATGTTGGTATTCGACTATTTATGTTTCAGCTTGCCAGTTAAGTGGACATTTTTTATTTCACTGTCGAATAGCGAGTCTAGGTTTTATGTTTATGAAGTTTTATTTTTGCTTATGCATTTTATTTAAGTTACGATTATTTTCGATCTTCCTTTTCGCACATGTGACTTAAAAATACGTTTACGATTATGCATATAATTTCCATTTGGTACGCATACATACGTATACTTAATATGTTATGATACGAGTACGTTTATGCACGGAGGCTATATGTTATGATTTCTTGTCACACACACACACACACTTATTTATGTATGAATGCATCGATGCATTGGCTGCTCGGCTGATCACCGAGTATGTTCCTGGTGGGACACGACAACACCTGACCAGATGATTATGTTATGCACGCCTCCACACATGATTATGATATGTTTTTAATTTGAGTCGCTACGTTTCTAATATATGATTTCGGTGAAAGACATACATACGCATTTTAAGATTTTTCTTACGAGACCTGATTTTTCGTCCACTCACTCTAACAATTTTTCATGTTTTATATGCATTTCCCTTGGGTCCTTTGGTTTCCAATGCCTAGGTTGCAGAGTCTGTTGAGGTCGGGCACGCGCGCAAATTGAGGCATAACGGTATCCATCGTAGGACCCAGAGTTGGTCATATGAGTTGACCACTTAGTCAGTATAAGGAGTCTCGAGAGTCTCGTAGTCATGAAGTCATAAATGCTTTAAGATTTTGTTTCTATGAGTTGTTTTTCTTACAATTCAGTTTCTTTAATCTATGATTTTCAGTTTATTTATTTTCCTTCTGTTTTCTTTCGGACTAGCATGTAGATTTAGTGACCTTTGTGAACTTAATCCCAATTTAGAAAACTAAATCGGGGTTAGATTTTCACACACGTCCCCGTTGAGATTCTGTCGATAAGACTTTAAAGTCGAATCATCCGCCGTACGAAATCATTTGGCTCATCATCATAGTCAAACTAACTAATCTGCAATTAATAACCATCATAATTATGACACTCAATATAAAAAATAAAAAATAAAAGAAATAATGAGAAAAATTGTCGAAAGTTTGATCACTAATGTTTCATAAATATTAGTTTGGTCATTATCATTGAATATTCACATGTCGATTTCGTTGGGTTAAAAAAATGACGATTTATAAATAAACTCTGTAATTTCGTCTAATTTCAATTGAAATTTTAATAACGAGAACTATTAACTTTTGTCTCTTATGTTTATGTGGAAGAAGAGCATATTACCGAAGTCACATCGAACTGAGGTTTTGCAATTTAGAGGCCAAATGTTCGTGATAGTCGCCTCACCTACTCATAGCACTAGTGTTATATGCAACACAACCAGCAAGATATGCCCCGGATGAAAGCAACTTTGAGAGTCTTTGTCACAATGGAATCCAATCTTAGTTGCACAACTAGTCACACAGCAACTTTCTTCAACCACATTTCAACATTTCAGTCACTGCTCAGTCACTTATGTACACGAAACTGAACAAGGTGAAATTTGATATGCGACGCTTTTGCATTTTTGCAGTGTTGGAGAGCAAGATTTACAAGCTAAGCACAAAGCATCCTAATATCTACACGCATAGCACAACATTATCTAGTTTTTTTTTACCTAATGGAGTAATGCTGACACTCAAGAACATGATTTTATCAAACCCAAGTTGTAGAGAAACTTCTCTGATCTTGTCCGAAAGAGATTTCCCAGAGAGAATTTTCCACTCTCCTGCGGTGGAGATTTCGAGTACATGTCTTCCTCCACGCGTAGTATTGTCAAGCCAATCTCTTGCCGAACCGCCTCAATTGTCTCGCTTGTCACAGGCGTTCCGGATGCGCCAGTCACGTAGAACACATTCACGGCTTGGGAGCCCCTCATTGTAACCTCAGCTCTGGTGACCGAAAGGTTGTTTTCTCTGAATATGCGAGTCACATCAGAAAGAAGTCCGGATCTGTCATCACAGCAAAGTTCTAGTCTTATGCCCTGCATCATAAATGAACCATATTAGACTTGGATAAGGAAAATCACACAGATATGCATGTGACAAAGTTTTAAGTACATTTGTACCTCAGAAGTGCGTCTTCTTATAGCAGCCTCCAAGCAATGGATAACCCTCTGTCTCTCTCCTTCTGAACTAATAGGGCACTCATCTGTATGTCTTATGAAATATTCCTGCTTACACAAAATGTATGCAAATTTAGACATACTTGTTTTTGCTCCAAAAGCCAAGTTTTGGATGATTAGACAACTATCACAGGTTAGAAGAAACAAGGACAAACCTGATAAGCCTCTGGTCCTTCAGCTATCACAGCTGCATGGTATACCACATATTGCATATCTGTTAAGGTACACACTGTATCGAATAGCAGCTTAGGACGATCTGGACACCTCAGGTTCACAACAGTATATCCTTTATCTGCACAACTTTCAACAGTTACTAAGGGCTTGCTTCGATCACTAGCTGATCCCGAATATGCACTGTGTAAATCATAGTCGCGATCCGCATACATCATCTGGTGAAGCCTCCTTTCCTTGTGTGTAGAACCCACCGAAACAGCAGTATTGGCAGTGCACATATCTTTGTCCGCCTTGAGCACATTAAGGAGGAATTCTTTGATTTCGGACAGACGCTCATCGTCATCAATTGGCCTACCAGTTTCCTCATCCGTGATGTGAACAACTGATGCCATTCTTGAATTATGAGTCCAGACTTCTCCAGCCACCACATTGCACTTGAGTTCCGCAAGAACAGCAAAAACCTCTGAAAGTAAGCCTGCCCTGTCCCTTCCAGTCAGTTCAATAGTAGTGTATTCTGTGGCAGCTTGGACGCCCACAGAACTTCTCAAGGCACAGAAGCTTCGCGCTCTTGGTCCCAGAGACTGCAAATTTAAAAATCAATCATCAAATCACTTGGAATTTATATAAATCCATAGAGTGAGTTGAAGGAGCTTATGCATAAGTCTTCAGTTTCATTTCAAGCACATACAACTGGAAAAAAAATAAAAAAATCCCTTGCAATGCACACATAAAACAATATGCAACACTTTGCATCATTTGAACATACAAAAAAATTATAAATAAACAGGACGGCGAGACTTTACAATGAAAGCCAGCCTCGAAATGTTGCAACACTCAAGAAATTATTTCCATATACAGCTACAAAAGAATCAACCAATTACTAACAGAAATCAATCTACGCCCCTCATTCATTTTGCTACTGCAAAGAGATTCTGGAACAAATGAATCCTTATCATAATCAACTGTCATATTCGATGAATTAGACGAAAAGGGCTACCAGCTGTGCAAATTTACCTGTTGAATCCGTTCAGCTATTCCATCATCGTACAGCTTATTCCCCTGTTGATCAGTGACATGAAATACTGCCAATACAACATGAAAACTCAATCAAAAAGAACAAAACTTTTAGAGCTATATGTACAGAAAAATAGTGGCTTAGATTTCTCACCATCCATAAACCACTCCCCATCTGAAGAAATGTAAGCTCGTCTTACAATGAGATTCAAATCATTCAGAACCTGAACAACCTCAAGCAAACTCCCTCTCTTATTTGCACTATCTACCTGCAAAAATTACCCCAAAACAGAAAAAGACAAAGCACCAATGTTCAGAGAGTGACCTTTTTTCAAAAGAAACATAATAATTCAACAAGCTAGTTCAATCAGATCAAACACCTTAATCAAAGTGGCATTCCTGCTTGACCCGTTATCCACTGTCACCCTACAAATCCCCACATCCAAAAAACAACAAAATAAAATTCATCAAAAGGCTCAATCTTTCAGCTCAAAAACAAAAAAAGCACCAAACTTTCAAGAAACCAAAACAAACCCAATTTTGCTGGACAGAAACCAACAACAATTCAACATCAAAGAGACGCAAAATCCAATTACCTTGGAGGGTTAACTCGCAAAGCCAGCTTCTGAAACTCGTCGTCGACAGCCAGAGAAGGTGTCCAAGAATCCATTTCTGGGCTCAGAATTACAAGAGAAGAAGAGGAAAAGGATCAAAATTTGAGCTTTCTGTTGAAATTTGACAAAGTCACTGTTTTTTTTGTTTCTCTAATAGTGAAGCTTCCGGAAATGGGAAAATGAGAGAGAGGAAGGAGATTGTTGGCTTTGGCTTAATGAGAATTCTGGGCTTGTGTTGTGTGTGTGTGTGTGTGTGTGTCGTGTGAAGTGTGAAGTGTTGGTTGGGTGGTGCCTCTTGAAGTGGACGAAGAGTTTTGGGAGGGACATAACAACAAAGAAATAAGATTAAATTAGATTAATAAAATGAAAACCAAATGGGAGCATGCGAGTAGGAGGGGACGGGATCAGCTGTCCCGGAAACGCTTGTCCCTTACGTTATATGTCGACACCTGTTTCATTATTAACCCTCGTTATATATTTTATTTTGATTTACTTTCAAGTATAATAATTAACTATTTAAAAGTATTTACTAAATTAACCGGAAAAAAACATCGAACTGGTCTTCCCCAGTCGACCTATTTTTGTCGACAATATATAATTAATAAAACTGGAAACAGTGATTCTCCAACCTGGGAGGAATTGGTAGATACCATATTATCAAATCAAGGAGGAATGAATGAATCGACATATGACCATATTATCAATTTTCTTCTTGTTTTTACATCACACTCAAAATTATGCAATCACACAGTCCAACTCATACAATACAATTACGTCCATCCCCTTCTGTAGAGTACACTTTCTAAAAAAATTAGATGATTTGATTGAATCAATGGAAGTGTGAAAATTGTGAATCATGGATTCTTTCATTTCTGTGTTCTTCAGATCTTTTACCTAGTGAGAATGAGATGATGATATGTCGACTAGATTTAAATTTAAATAAATCATTCTTACCTGATTTTCGTACTTATTTTCCTTTTTTGTCAAAGTTTATCTGTTTATTCTCGATTGCCAATTTGTTAAAGAAAAATTCGGGATCAAAATCTGAAATTTACAGTGAAGATGAGACAATAGAAATTCTGGACTTTGTATTTTATTGTAATTGTTATTAGAAAAAAAATTATAAAAAGATGATTAACGGAGTGAAGAGCTGTTAATAAAGAGGACAGATGTCAAAATATGGCACGCGAGACAGGTTTGAGCCAGGCTATTTCAAGACAGCTGATCTCGTCCCGAGTAGGAGGTGGGCCCACACTGAAACTTGGTCATTGTTCCTCTTCTACTTCTCCGATCCTACATCAAAGCCTTGGGCTTCGTTGTGCTCACGATTGTTGTTTAGGGGCTCTCGAGAGTTTAATAGGGTTACCGAACCCTAGAAATGGAGGGCAGAGTCAAACGCACATGTGTATAGGAAAGCTAGTAGGATGTTGTTGTTGGTGATGTGCTTTTATAATAAGAAGAAGAAGAAGGGGGAGAGGGATTCTCCTGCTACTTCTTTCATCTTTTATGGTTCTTTTTTTTCCTTTCTCAATAATGATTCGAAATCTATAAGGATTTTGTTGGATCTTTTGGGGCACCTTGGTGTTGGATTTTCATGTAGAATGTGGGAGGCGTATGGTGCCTTTTAATTCTAAGGTAACTGCAGCATGACGGATCTCCTTCGCTATGACCCTCTCATATTCTAATTGGCGAGAAAAAAAATAAATAAATCATGGGAGATTTGAACCATACAATCTACTAATTTCACCTCATTTTTATGATATTCCTTGAAAGACTATATTACCCACATATAAAATTATAATAAAATACTATACATATAAATAGTCGTCCTAAACAACTTTTATTATTTAAAATTATATGATGGAGAGATACGACACTAATTAGAGCATGAAATTGAGTATATCATATATATATATATATTATGTTTTATGGATAACATACGTCCTGGGATAAGTAACAGATATTTATTCAGTAGGTGTCTGCTACAAATTTTGACTCCGTTCAGCAGACCCTTACTGAAATATATTCTTATTATCAGCAGGGTTCTGCTGAATTTGTTCAATTTTTTCAGTAGACCCCTACTGAAACACATGCTTTATTCGATACAAAGATGATTTCAGTAGGACTCTACTGGAAATATTAACTTTGTTCAGTGAACCTCTACTGAAGTTCGTCACCTTGTTTTGCTCGTTCTCAAATTTTCAAAGGAGTTTAGAAATAAAACTTAAAACCTTTTAACCGATTGGGACATTTTTGGTATGAAAAAGAGTGAACTTAGAAAAGTTAATATAATTTTAAATTTAAAAAGGTGAATATAGAATATTTGGTGAACTTAGTATATTGTACGGTGGAAATAGTCTCACCCTAAATCATTTATATAGAGGTAAGGAGGGATACCCTTTTGGGGTCTCTTTATTTCGTTACCAAGAATTTGCCTCCATATTTTGTTTTCAAATCTCTAGATACGATTTGCCTGGCTGCTTCCAAATGTAGTGTGACCACGGAGAAAACTCTGGTTCAAAGTCAATGGAACCCAAGAGTCCAAACTCTGATTTTTTAGTCAAACACAGTTTGACAGTTGTCAATTGATAAAAAAAAAACTAAAAGAAAAAGAACCAGGTCTAAGAAATTACGCGCGTCTTAGACTTTACTCTATTAGAGTCTTATATATGTGATAATCCAAACGTCTCGCTTTCTCTCCACTTGCTCATCTCCACTTCTTCCAATAGCATTGTTAGTGTGTTTGGTCTCCTCCTTGTATCAAAATCTTCATCACCATCAATCCTTTCCTCCAACTATAGAGGTAATCGTACTTGGATCTCAATTTTTTTTCTTGTTCTGATCATTAAGTTCATTTTGATTAGGTTTAGGGATTATTTTGTAATCTATATATCTATGACTTGACAAATCATAGGTCAAGGTTTAGGGTTACGACAAGATTATATGCTGCCATTTTTGTTGATTGATCTAACTATCCTAAACAAAGTTTATCTTAGTTATTCTAGTTGACGATCTATATATACTTGTTTTAGTAGTTTTTTGTTTTCCTTTTCTTATTCTGGCTTGGATTTTGCAGAAATAATGTAATGAATGATTAGTTTTGTTTTTTTAGTTATGGTAGAAATAGATGGCATAGAATACGGTAGCAATTTATGTAATGGTGAAGAGTTAACTTCACAGATTGTCGATCACTTTGATTCACCTAATCAGGTACACATAAATGAATTCTTCTTGAGGTCTGAAAAAAAAAAAAACTAGAAGTTGGGATGTTTGATTCTTATAAGGATGCATACTGAACTTATGCTAAAAGAGTTGGGTTTAATGTAAGAATACAACTCAAAAACAGAAACAAGAGGAGGGGGGCTATAAATAGAGTTCAATATTGTTGTTCAAGAGAAAGATTTCAGAGAAAGTCAGTAATTAGAACATATTATATTCCTGAAACAAGAATTGGTTGTACGGCCCAAATGACTCGTCAGCTACAAAAGACTAGAAAGTTTATGATTGTGTCATTTAATGGTTTTCATAATCATGAGTTGATAAGAACTCCTATGAAGCTCATGTTAAAGCTTAATCAGGGCATCTCTAAAGTACAAAAGTCGCATGCTGATGATATAGAGAAGTCATGAGCACCAATAAAGACCGCTACAGAGCTTATGAGCATCGAAGTAAGTGGTAGGGAAAGAAGCACGCCAAATCCGAGGACCCCGGTCACAAGGAGGTATAGAAGTTTCAAGGATTTGATAAGCTGCTTTTGATGAAAGTCGGAAGTAGCTTATGCCCATACAATCTTGTCTTGCTTGTCTCCACTTGGTAAGACAGTGATTCTTATAGCCATTGCAACATCCTACGATAGATGCTCAATCACTTCAGGAACTAACCACTGTCCATCGACAATGAAATCATTAAGCTTATCCTCGAGAAATCAATTATGACGGTCATCCACATTAAACATATCTACCAATCTCTCATCCAGCCAATTATCACACCAAAACCGAATACGAGTACCATTCCTAATTGACCAATGGATATTTGATATAAGAATAGGCCAAAGCTTTTTAAGACCACCCCAAATGGAGGAACGTTTAAACGTAGTAGCCGGTTTTAAACCTTCCATAAGGAACCTATTATGTAAGAAGAAAACAACAGGGCTTACCATTGAAACAATGTCCCAACACTTTTTCAGCAAAAGCGCCTTATTGAGCTGGAATAAATCCTTTACACCCAATCCCCCAGAATCACGAGGAGTACAACAAACATTCCAGGCAATGAGAGCAGATCCTTGTTTTTAATGATCCCCATTCCAGAAAAAATTATGCACCCATGCTTGAACTTTTCTCAACAAAGACACTGGCCACTCATATACTTGGAAGCTATAAATTAAAATACCTTGAGTTACAGAAGTAATGAGTTGAAGACGCCCAGCTTGAGATAATTGCTAACCTTTCCAAGTAGATAACTTACATCTAACTTTATCCGCAATAGGAGCTAGATGATCTGATTTTGGTTGACCAACAAAGATTGAAACACCCAGAGACGGAGCTACTAAGGGACCAGCAGGTCCCAGGCCCTCTCCCCCTCCCATTTTCTAATAAATATTTACAGTGTCATATATGAGCATAAATATTTAAGTGGTTTAATTGTGGAACTAATGAATTGTTCACATGAGGGAATGTGTTCGACTTCCCATCATGTCAAGTATTAACTTTATAGTTTTTTTTATTCTTTTCAGTTTGTTGACCAAAAATTACATATGCTTTTCAATTTTTTTTACCATAATTAGCATGTTTTTTCCCTAAATTTTTTTTTTCTTTCGTTATTTTGTTTATTTCAATTTTTGTTATATAACATATTTTTTTTCTCTGTTTTTTGTTATTTTTCAAATTTCCTATAAAAAATATTTAGGCCCCCCTAATATTACATCTTGGCTCCGGTCCCTGGAAACACCCAAATACTCAAACAGTAAGATACCAACCTTAAACTCCAAAATGGAGTTTATTAAAGCTGGCGCATATCTCCCCCCAAAAACTTGAGACTTTGTATGATTTAACCACTTACCCTGAATTAGTCCCATACTCATTTAGTAAGTCCATAAGAGATGCTAAACTTTCATCATTAGCTTGTAAAACACCATCACATCATCTGCAAAGATTGCATGCGTAGGAGGATTGACACCCATAGGTGCTGCCATAGGCCTAATCTTCTCTTGCTGTACTAGCAATGAGATGTCGTGACTCAAAACTTCCTCCGCCAAACAAAAGAGAAGAGGAGATAAAGGGTCCCCTTGTCTAACCCTGCGAGAACAGTTAAAGTAGCCACTGATTTGCCGTTAACACAAACAGAGAGATGCACCGGATGAAGCACTGCACTAATGAGAGTCACAAAAGAAACACTGAAACTGAAACTATGGAGGACCCTTAAAATAAACTCCCACTCCAGCGTGTCAAACGCCTTCTTAATGTCTAACTTTATAGCCACATTCCCGTCGTATGACACGAGTCAATAAGATTGATACATTTTTATGTAGAAATAATGGAATCCGCGATTATTCTACCCTTTATGAAACCATTATGTTGCGGAGAAATAATCCGAGAAGCCACACAACCCAACCGGTCAGCCAAAATTCTAGTGATCAGTTTAAAAACAAAGTTCGCTAAGGCAATAGGACGATAGTCAGTGACCGTTTCCGATTCTTGTGACTTTGGAATCAAGGTGATGAGATTGTTATTAAAGCGTGGCATAAGAAATATATCTCAGAAAAAACTCTGGACTGCAACAACCACCTCACTCCCTACAACACTTCGACAATGAACAAAAAAAACACCACCAAAACCATCTGGACCAGGAGCACTCACGCTATCCATAGCCACTACAGCAGAGTGAATCTCCTCCCTTGAAGAGAGAGCAACAAGACTCACATTCTCCTCAGACGAAACCAAACAGGGAATAAATCTTGCCACCAAACCAGTATCAGTAATAGTCTGGTCTTTTGTAAAGGCCATCTGAAAATGCCTTGAAAAAATTCCCTCGATAGAAGCTTGATCAAAAATGATTTCATCACCCACCTTAACAGAACCAATTAAATTTCTAAGTCTCCGAAGCTTCACCATATTATGCAGAAAGGAAGTGTTCCTATCACCCTCTCTAAGCCACCGAATTCTAGATCGATCAAGGAGCCATGTATGCTGCTTTGATAAACTTTGGATATACTATGCATGGGTCACATTTTCAATATTTATTAACTCCTCTGATAGACCAATTAAAGAAATCTCATGTTGAATCTTATCAAGCTTGGCCTTAGCGGCAAGCACCTTTAGATTTAAGTTCCCAAAAAATTGCTTGCTCCAAGTTCCAATTGGAATATTTAATTTAGTAGGATACATAATTTCGTCCCTGATATATGCATGGAACGTTTGTGAGTCTCGAATGGAAATAATTGGTAGTTTGTATATTTTCTTTTGCTGCTTTTACTTGTTAATGGGGATATTTGTCCATCCCCTTACTTATATCTACCACCAAATGTATTTGTTTTGTTTATTTATGTCTCTAAGTTTCACGTATTGCGTACACATCTAGACTCCTTTGGAACTGTTGTTACTGTTGCAAGAGTCACCTTCTCTATGTAAGGGATGGTTGTATGTCCCCAATGATAAAATCAAATACGTAGTTTGTATTCGATACACATAAGATGAGGACGTACAACCAAGAGTCTCTTTTACGTTTTATATACGTATTCTTATTGTTGAACTCGACTCGTAGGGATGTATAGACAAGAGTCCCTCTGTTGCGTTTTTTATACGTATTCTTATTCAACAATCGATGATACTAACTTTACTTTCCCTGTGCATTTCGTTTCTGGCTTTCTGTACTACAAAACCTAGATCTGAGCCTCTGGGCTCACGTGACTTCGCTATTCTCGCGCAAGAGATGAGTCAATTTTGCGCAGCTCAGATTAGATTTTGGCCATCGTCGACGTCCTCCACCACGATTGGCATGCCATCGCTCCAATGACCAAGATCTGAAGTGTCTCTCTATCAGTCATTCCTGCCTCGAGTGTTTTGAGCTCTCTGAGTAGCTATCAAGTGAATCACTCGTAGAGCTTCGGATTGGTCTCTCACACCGAAACATCCAAAGCTTCAATGGCCGAACCCAAAACCAAATACAATCGTCAGCTCGGTCTGTTAGAGTTAGTGTTTGAAATAGTCAGTAATTGTTTGCTATTCTTTAGGGATCCCATGATGTTAGTAGGGATAGTGGGTAGATAGTCGTTCCTTATTTTTAGTTAATTCTGTTTATGTACGCTCTATTAGTATAGAGCTTGTTCTCAGTTAATTTGGTGAATTCTAAGAAGAATACAATGTAGTTTTTGATTCCAACAACTGGTATCAGAGCCCATAGTATCAGATCATCTGGTACCTTGTGGTTTCTGTGAGAGTACATTAGTTTGCTTAATTAAGTTTTTGTTTAGGACTGAGAGAGAGGGAGGGAGAGGGGGAGAGAGAGAGAGAGAGAGAGAGAGATGGGCTCGATAAGAACGTCCTCAGCCATGGATCAGATAGCAGGAGCTCCTCAGCATCGTCCTCAGCCCCCGGGCCAAGTCGACAGCGGCGATTCGTCGTCCGTGCTCTTCGTCCTCATCGGCTTCCTCGCCATCTTTGCTATGGTAGTGCTTCCATCCGCATCATCCATCAGCAATAGCTTTACCATTCTTCACCAAGTCACGGAAGGTCATGTTGGGGTATATATTGGAGAGGAGGTGCTCTTTTAAAGACTATTACAGATCCAGGGTTTCATCTCAAGTTGCCTCTAATAACCCAGTATGAACCTGTTCAAGTGACCCTTCAGACTAATCAGGTGAGGGATGTTCCATGCGGTACAAAAGGAGGTGTCATGATCAACTTTGAGAAGATTGAGGTTGTAAACAAGTTACGTAAGGAATATGTGTACGAGACACTTCTCAATTATGGTGTGCATTATGACAACACCTGGATCTATGACAAGATTCATCATGAGATCAATCAGTTCTGCAGCTCAAATTCTCTTCAAGATGTCTATATTGATGTCTTTAATCAGATTGATGAGAGGATGAAATAAGCTCTTCAAGGTGACTGTACAAGGTATGCTCCGGGTATAGAAATTATCAACGTCCGTGTCACAAAGCCGAAGAACCCCGAAAGTATCAGACAAAACTTTGAGCAGATGGAGGAGGAGAGAACCAAGGTCTTAATTGCTATAGAGAAACAGAGAGTGATGGAGAAAGAAGCAGAAACCAAGAAGAAGATGGCTATCAGTGAAGCCGAGAAGAATGCCTATGTTAGTAAGATTCTCATGGAACAGAAGCTGATGGAGAAGGACAGTTCCAGGAAGCAGGAAGAGATTGAAAATGCCATGTATTTAGCTCGTGAAAGGAGTCTAGCAGATGCTGATTACTATAAGGTAATGAGAGAAGCCGATGCAAACAAGTTGAAGCTCACTCCACAGTTCCTTGAGATGAAATTTATCGAAGTCATTGCTGGTAACACAAAGATCTTCTTTGGAGATAAGGTACCCAATATGGTTCTAGATCAGAGGTTGCTGGGGTACTTCTTGAAGGTTTCAGATGTTTCAAAAGATATGTCCGGGGAAGGTACTGCCGGAGATGGTAACCTTGAAATTGCAGATGCCTGCTAGGGTAATGCTTTAGCATATGTAGGTAAGGTGTAAACGCATTGAGAATACAGTAGGAAGGAAATATTTTAGTTGGGACTTGGGTTGCAGAGCTTGCCTCAGGAGAAGATGGATCAAGTAGTACAGATTATTCGAAAAAGAAATGGGCATTTGAAGCAAGATGGGGATGAGATTGAGCTTGATATTGAGGCTGTAGATATGGAGACTCTTTGGGAGCTGGATCAGCTTGTCACAAATTATAAGAAGATGGTTAGTAATATTAAGCGACAAGCACTGATGGGGAGCAACAGTAATAGCAGCATTGCTATGAACAGAGGAGACCAAGAGGAAATGCCTACGATTGAGAAAATTGATGTTGCACCGATGAAGCCTAAGAGGCCAAAGAAAGGTGAAATGGGAGATGAAGATGTGGACATTGGCGATGATATGCCAATGAGCAGCTTTCCACCAGTTGAGATTGAGAAAGATGTTGGTGGCAATGCCAGTAGTAGTGTACCGGAAATGCTTAGGGGATTTTTGGGTCTTTCAGCAGAGGAGATTCAAAAGTTTGAAGGTCTTGATTATGTGATGAGTGATAATAGGCCCCAGAGGATGAATGCCATTCGTATCAGGAAGGAAAACCAGGTTTACGGTGCCGAGTGAAGTAGGTAGTCTACGAGTGAAGCAGATGTGGTTTCAAGTCATCCAACAAGTAAGAAAGAAGAGCTGTGGTTCTCGCTTGTTGGGGAGATGACAGATACAGAGGTATCAAGGGATGGCCCGAGAGGAGAGGCACAGTAAGTCCCAAGAAGAAACCATAAGTGAGTGTTTGGCGATGGCTGCAGTAGATGCAGTAAGTGTTTGTAGAGTTGTGATAATCACAACTTTGCTGAGTTTGAGTTTGTTGTGGATGAATCAAATAGAGATTGGTAAGAGGTACCAAGAGTAAACTAAAATGAAGCGTTTTAGTTTAAGGGAGGGTGTTAGAGTTAGTGTTTGAAATAGTCAGTAATTGTTTGCTATTCTTTAGGGATCCCATGATGTTAGTAGGGATAGTGGGTAGATAGTCGTTCCTTATTTTTAGTTAATTCTGTTTATGTACGCTCTATTAGTATAGAGCTTGTTCTCAGTTAATTTGGTGAATTCTAAGAAGAATACAATGTAGTTTTTGATTCCAACAGCGTCTCTATCTTCACCATCTTCCCTATCTACTCCAACCTCCGCTCTATCTCTCTCTAGATTCTTCTTCCTTCTATTAGTTATTATTTGCTTTGTCCTAACATTTGAGTGTACGGAATTGAAATTCGCAGAATCTGGAGCGAGCAAGGACAGACTGCCCTAGAGAAAGCTATGTACCCTCTAGGGCGATGTTTGGAGACCATTCTGTGTTGCTTTTGACTATTTATAGGGACATTTTCTTATATGTCTATGAAAGGCATTTTTCTAGTAGTGGAAATGGATAGAATCAAAAGGAACAAACGGTTCCGAAATACATACAAATAAAGGTTTGACAGACCGTACCATGTCTTGTAGGGCCTGTTGCGTACTGTCATTAGCAACACCACGCGCATTCCAGTATAGAATTTTCATTTAAATTGACGATGTTTGCCTCCTTATGCAAGAGGGCCATACCACTAGGAGCTTTCCGATGAGGCTGCTGTGACTTACCACAGGCAGAAGCTTTCTCTAATAATTTATCTTTTTTCAAAGCTTTGACTTTAGCTTTGGTTTTCCTAGACACAACAGGAGTAAACTTCCCCTCCTCTTTTGAGTCATTAGAAGCTAAAACTAACCCGGTCTTAAGAGCAACACCTCCCTGTGTATTCCCAAGGTTTTCACTACCTATCGATTTGTCCGGCATCGAGGGCACATGTGTCATTTTAGTAGGACCAAAACCAGAATGACAACTTGAAGTTGACGTATTAGATTCTGGAGGCTGAATGGTTACCGTAGCCGGCCTCACTTCTAATTCTTTTACTGCTACAACCATCGTTACATCTTGTTGCGAATCATGAACAACCCTCTCTTGCAATATATGATTGTTTGCACTAACCACACCATCATCAGAACGCATATTTGGACTCGAGATAGCTTTATGCTTTTGGTGGCATTTCCGGGAAGTCCGCAATGTTGAACGACCCCGCCGAGCTAACTCCTTATCCCCTCTCTGCTCAGGGAGGACCACTTTGCACTTCATGACATTGTGCCCCAACAATATTACAACGACCACATACGTCAGGCAAAGCTTCATATTCCACATCACAAGTGATAACCTCCTCATTCTCTCTCGTGATCTGTAAACTTGAGAGAATAGGCTTAGAGAGATCTACATCAATCAAGAGCCGCACATACAATGCAACACTACAAGATTTGGTCTTGGGATCGATCCTGAGAGGTATTCCGACACCTCTAGCAATCTCAGAAAGGGTACAATCCTCCCAATAATCAAGTCGTAGGTCCCAAAACTTATCCCAAACTTGAGCAAAAGAGTTTTTGTACGAAGAAGGGGAGAACTCTGGAGTCCAATTGATGAGACGAAGGAAACCCTTTGGCAATTCAATCGTTCCAATCGCCCAAACATGTTGCATGTCCTCTACTGATTGAAAATTAAACAAGAAAAATCATTTTCCAAGCGGCGTAATTGTCCATGGAGGCAGAGAGGACCAAGTAGAGCGTAAATGGCCCTGCAACTCCTCTGCCCTAATCGGTGCGGTACCTGTTAGCGTTAAAACTGTTGGAACTTTGTAGGACTAAAGTCCCACATGGAAGATGTATAAGGACTCCTACCCTTAATAAGAGATACCCCATGATAGGTATTAAATGGAAGTGGGCTTGGGTGAGGGAATTTCTATGGGCTTCATGGAAAATTCTCTTGGGCTCCTAGTGGGCTATAAGGCTCCTAGTAGGCTATGAAGATTATTTTATAATCAAAGACTGGGCCTTGGGCCTTGGCGCTCTTGGGCTCTGGGGACTTAGTTAAAATCAAAGATTATTTTGAATACTGATCCTTTTTACGTAAAGACGTAATCAAAGATGAACAAAGACGACGTTCTGCCGAAACGGAACAAAGACGACCTTTTGTTCAAAACTCTGAACAGGCGTCATTCGTCTATAAAAGAAGCTTGAAGGATCAGCATCAAACCACTGAAAAATTCGAAATACATCTTCCTTGCTATCAAGAGAAAAACACATATTGAAGTTCGAGATAGAATTCAAGGGAATCTGCAACACCTTGAATTTAAGAGTTGTATCCTGGGAGACAGACGTCAAGACAATTCCACAAGCAGAAGTGCAGGGACGAATTTCTGTCTTAGGACATTGCGTTAAGCGAGCCTCTCTCAAGAAACAAGTTAGTGAATTCAAATTGTTTTCTCTGTTTTGATCTCATACTTCATCCGAAGCATTCAATTCGAATTTAATTCTTTGCTATTTAGTTTCATTAAATTACGTTATAGTAATAACAACTGTGATTCATAGCTTCATCCATACTTATAATACATATTTTACAACAAAAACACGACCAACCAATACGTTTTACAACGTTCCAAGCCTCATTGGTAAGAAGCTTCTGAGATGCGAACAGAAACAACCCCATTTTCAACTGTAGGGGCTGGCAAATCATCAATGGAGAAGGACAAAGTAGACTGCAGGGTAAGGGCATCTGCAAATGATTTTTTTCAACTGAGTTAAGCGGGTATTAGATTGAGGGTAAGGGTTTGGATTAGGGACGGAGGATTTTTCTGGTGATCGTGAGGCTGGTGCCGGCGCGGCAAAGGCCATGCTGCGATAGCAAAAAAAAAGAGATTGAGGGTAAGCTTGCCTTGCAGCTTGATGAGGATGATATAATAACAAACATATTTTGAGCAAATTCAAGATCAGTAAGTGTGTATGGTCTCTATGGAGATAATCTTTGTTTTGATACTACGCATCAAACAAATGAATATGGTAGACCTTTTGCACCATTTCTTGGGGTTACTCGTCACAAACAAAATGTGATATTTGGTGCAACTTTACTATATATGATGAAAGGGGCGATTATTTTAAGTGGTTGTTTGATACTTTTCTTGCAGCAATGTCTGGAAAGCAGCCCAAGATTATATTGACCGACCAATCAGCTACCATGGCTAAGGCAATTAAAGAGGTACTTTTAAAACTCTTCATCGACTATGTGTATGGAAAATTTATCAAAATAGTGCCAAAAATTTGTGCAATGTGTTTCATGCTTCAAAATAGTTTGCTTCTGATTTTGGTAATTGTGTTTATGAGCATGAGGATGAAGATGAATGGTTGTTAGCGTGGAATGATATGCTGGAAAAGTATGACCTCAAGAACAATAAATGGTTGACATCTTTATTTGAATTGAGAACAAAGTGGGGTTTAGTTTATGGAAGACAAACTTTCACGGCGGACATGATGACTACACAACGTAGTGAGCTATGAACAATGTGTTGAAGAAGTATTTGAAGTGAGGTTATGATTCGTTGCACTTCTTTGGGCATTATGAAAGGCTTTTGAAAGATAGGCGGTACAAGGAATTACTTGTTGATTTTAAAATGTTGCAAACTTCTCCTGAGTTAACCTTTGAGGTAGAGATTTTGCAACATGCCATTGAAGTTTACACTCATGCAGTTTTTGAACTCTTTCAAAATGAGTATATACAAAGCCTTAACTATAAGATCTACAAAGTGGGTAAGAATGAGAAAACAAATGAATACAAAGTGTCATATGCAGTTAAGTGCAGAGAACATACTATGATATTCGATGCTTCGACCGAAACAGCCATTTGTGGTTGCATGATGTTCACTTTTATTGGGATTTTATGTCGACATTTACTAAGAGTGTTCCATAAATAAAATGTGTCCAAGATCCCACCTGATTTCATACTGAAGTGATGGACAAGAGATACAAAGGGTAGGATGATTATAAACTATCACGATGTCGGTGACAATCCTAAAGTATCCAATGGGAAGAGATATAGTAGTCTGTGCTGTAATTTTTGCAAAGTTGCATCTGTTGCAGTGGAAGATGAGAAGTTAACATCATATACACACGAGCAAAGCATTAAGTTGCTGAAAAGGTGGGATGAAATGAAGAAACGTGTGTTAAAAGATAAGTCATATCTAAGTGAGAGTTCAAAAATTGAACATTCACTTAGTGAAAGTGAGGATGAAGAAGTACCAATACCACGTGGTGTTAAAAGAAAAGCTACGGTGGGACGTCCACGCAGTGGTAGAATGAAAAACATGGCTGGAAAGTTCAATTCATCCAAAAAAAAGACTTTTGTAAGTAGACGTTTGGTAATAAAGGTATGTGTATCAATCTTTGTTTGATAGATTGATGCTAATTTTTTATATACATAATTTTAATTCTGAGTTTATTTCTTATACTGTAGGATTCTTCTCCTATTCGTCATACTAATTCAGGATTCCAACAATTAAGCATGGCAGATGAATGTTCTACAACAATTCAATGTTTTGATGCAGCAACTCAAGTAAGAATGATTTTATTAGTTTTCAAACTATGATTTAGAATAAACCACACACTCATAAGATTTACTTTGTTATAATAGGAATCCTAAGAACCATTTTCAATTAATTATTCGGATGGAGCTACAATTCTGGATGATAACATAACTCCTACAAATGGGTATGTACCTCTAAATTATTTTTTGTAATTGGAAGTTGTAGAAAACATATATATCTTAATCATTTACATTATGCCATACAAAACTAACACATATGAATTTGACATTTTGTAGGTCATTTTGAAGTTATGTCATGAAGCAAAGGGAGCCAAGTGTGTGTAGTAGTTCATATTTAGACGTGTGTAAAAAATTAGTTGTTAAGTTTGTGAAATTTGATGAAATCCATGTACATTAGAGTTGTTTACTTTGTAAATTTTGATGTGATTCATGTTAAGTTTGTGAAAACTGAAAGTGAAAAGCTTCTTTATTGATCGATGGAGCTTGAGACTTGGAAAACATGCAAAGTTAGTGTTGGAAAATGGTGGTTTTTCACCATTTTAAAGTGACAATTTAAACAAAATAATTGAGTGTGTTGCACTTAATTTTGATGTGAGGGAAACATGGATTTGTATTCTCCTACAAGAGTACATAAAGATTATATATTAATTTGTTTAGATTGGTTAAGGGGTGAATGAGAAATTGTTATCCAAAGATGGCTACTTGAAACAAAAGGAAGGAATGTGATCCCACATGGGAGAAATTAGAAATGTGGAGGTCTTTATATATGATTGCACCTTAGTATACCTTGAGTAAATGAGTAGAGAGACTCTCTCTCACGCGCGCAGGGGGGGGGGGTGCAAATCTTGGATGAAATGAGTATGCGATATGGACTTTTGTGCGCCTGTGTCCCGCAGACACGAAAGGTATTCTTTAGTTCGAAGAGAAGTTCTTGTGTTGCGGTACAAAACTTTGAAGTTGTTTTATCCTGGGAGAACAACGTCATATAAGCATGTAGGCGGCGTAAAAGTTCATCTTCTTACCCAGAATTTGTTCTTCGTTCATATGTTTGTAATTTACTAATTATTTAATTAGTATTTCGTTTGTTATATTTAATTTAATATCACTTACTTTTCCTACAGTTAGAAATATCAATATTTCACAGATGAAAAGGCTCTCAGGCCACAACTTCAAAAATCGCTAGATATATATACATATCAATGTTACACTGATATCAATATTAATACTGACATAAATGTTAACATGAAAACTGAGCATTCAAATGATGGGTGTTTATACCTATTAATGTTACACTGACATTAACACTTAATCATCCCAAATCTCGAGTTCAAACAAGAATAACTACACTTGTGGTCTCCTGTTGATATAAAGAAAATATTTCATCACTTACACTTCTCCTAATTGTTTAGATCAATCTTCGGCAATCTGATTTCTAAATCAGTAGTTTTTTGGGAGTCTAGTATAGATTCAATCTGTCTTGATGAATCCTTCAAACAATCACATGCTTGACAAAAAGCTTCCAAATTTCCTTCAAGACTCCTCCGTAATTCAGCTCTCATTTCATCAGCATGGCTGGACCTGCAAGTGTAACTTTGTTGTTTCATATTCCGATTATGCTAACTCCAATACAATTCACTTCTACAGCAAGCCCCTAAAAGGTTCAGGGATATATGAACAAACTTGTGACATTACCCATAGGCATCAATATTAAGATTTTAGGATTAAGCACCAAAACTTGTCTTTCTCTCTGCACTCTAAATCATTCCAATTGCATAATAAACAGTCACACATCTAATTCCTATCCATTAGCAAATACCTAGAGAACGTTATGCAAAACGACCAAATCAAATGAAACCCAATGTCACAAATTGAAATTGTAGGGAGATGGTGCTAATCTATAGACAAAATTTGCCTTAAATCCATAAATTTTTCCCAGTAATCCGGCCACCTTCATCTGAAACCATAAACAACAACCACAACTGACTCAACAGTTCAATCCTACAATGGTGTCGCATTAGAAATCGGAAATAACGAGTGAGAGAAATGAGTTATGTCTACCTAAATCGACAAAGTCGAACCAACCTCGACAAATCTTCTGGTTCTCTTTGGAGCACAACCCAATCGGACCCAACCTTATTTCCATTCAATCGTCGTTCACAAACTTGAAGGAGAGGGAGAGAGAGAGAGAGAGAGAGAGAGAGAGAGAGAGAGAGAGAGAGAGAGAGAGAGAGAGAGAGAGAGAGAGAGAGAGAGAGGGAGAGAGAGAGAGAGAGAAACGTGGGAGTTTTAGTCTGTTTATCAAGTTCTTTTTTTTTATTTTATCTCAATTGACAATTATCAAGCTGTGATTGACTAAACGATCAGAATTTGAACGTTTGCGTCCCACTGACTTTGGACAGAATTTTCTCCTGTGACCACCCTAATGGGCTAACTCATAATGACCTGCAAATTTTTGCTTTCCATGTCCATGTAGGTACCAATGAAAGCAATTGGAGAACCAAAAAATTTCTTTTTCAAAGGTTTATTGCTTTTAAATTACTCTTGATAGTTTGCTAAACCAACAGTTTTCATATTTTTATGTAGTTTTTACTATCATCCTCCGAAAATAACTAAAAATCGGATAAACTGTATATAGATAGTTCGATGAATAGTTCCACGAAAGTCAAAATTCAATAGGTACATTAGAAATGACACTACACACTAATAGAGACATTTATCCACACACAAAAGTTAGAGAATCATTAAGCATTAACCAATCCGTAGAAAAGTCTTCCTCTTTATGAAAATTTTCTCAAGATTCAACCCTTCTATATATATTACCTACATCATTTGTGGGCATCCGTTCAGTGCACCTCTTCGACTAAAGAAGTACGTAGTATACCGAAAGTGTGGGTTATTATTGGATTGTACAAAGTCATATGCCTATCTTACTACATATGTCTGATTTGAGGTAAGTGGGAGAGAGATCTATTGCCTAATTGAGAGCTCACCGAAGGATATATATTTTGGAATACTTTGCCAAACCTTTCTACCTTCCGTACATGTCCATATGTGTCCAATACTGTTGTATAAGATTCTACTTTAGACACTTGGAAGAAATAGTGCTAGACAGTGTGCTACCAAAGAGCCTCGGATCCAATCCGTAATGCTGAGGAATGAACGGTTTCCGGCAACAAGTTGAAACTCGTATAATTTTCAGGAACGGCTAAACACATAAGACCAAGTCTAATAGAACTGTCAAAGTCCACCATGACAGAGAAAACGGTAAGTTTTGACAAAAAATTGAGGTTCTTGCTCTCTCCAACAGAGATGTCAAATCCAGGTGAATGACAATTTTAATTCAGACCATCAAATTTGACAGCCTCAATTGAAACGGTCAAATTTGAAACGGTTAAATTTGAAAATTTGCTTGCAAGCTTCTTTCTCTCTCGTCACTCTCTTCTCTCCGTATCTTCTCAATTACAAAGCAAGCCTAGCCGATTCTCTCATCGAGCCCAAATGCTTTAGTCTGCCGATGTCTTGTCTTAATCGAGTACCATCATGCATATACAAAACCCAATCAATATGTCAAATTAGAGAGCAAGTTCCCATATGGCCATAAAAGTACAAGTGCTATCGAACACCCAATCAAGAGCAAAGAAAATGAGAGCTGAGTCACAAATTTTAATCAGGTTTCAACAAATTGGGGATTCCAGCAAACGATGAACTCTTCAAATTGGCCAGTATGGCATAGAGATCGACGAGCCTAAATTTCAACTTTATTTGTCTTTGGGAGATCTAGCTTTTCCAGGAACAAAACTGAAACAGATGGAGAAAACCTGGGTTTTCATATGATGACTGAACGGAGAGGAAGGGAGGATAAGGGATAATAGTGATATGTTTTTAATATCACTGCTAGACTTGAATTGTGTCATAATAGCCAAATGCCATGTCAGGTATCAAATTCAAATTTGAGAAAAAAAGTTTTAGCATCTCTATTTGACTTGCTCCAAGTATTGTTCGGATATACATATTCTTCTTGTATGCTGATATACATATTTGTGTGCTACGTATTTTATAAACTTTATATTAATCAAAATAAAATTTCACCACTACTTCTGACTTCTGAGGATACAATAAAAATCGTTTGAAAAATTTGTCAAATTTTAAAGTTATTTATAATACAATTGTAATACATATTCAGGACCTAATCACATGTGACTAATAGAGAATCTAAACAGAATCACCTTGATATGCAAGTGCATGGCAGTCAAAGTCTCCAAGATCTTCGAATCAAACCAAGACAGCAATTGGGATTTGGCCTAATTTTATCTCTGAACAAACCGCATAAATATGGAGCAGGCAGGGGTCATACTGAGCAGCACATTGCCATAACTAACTCCTCCACCACGTGATACACACATGCATCCACACAGAAAAAAGAGAGAGCACATCAGCAAGAACAAAGCCCCCTTAGAGCATGTGCACCCATGTTTTGGGTGAGGAATTCCTATTTTGAGGAATTCCTCACTTATTTGAGGAATTCCTCAAAATAGGAATTCCTATTCCTGTTTTTCGTGCAGCGGTTTCCAAAATAGGACTTCCTATTACTATTCATTAATATTTAAAATATTTTATATTTACCTTCAAATAATACTTTCACCCAATAAGATGCCGACACGTGTCAATCTGGATCGTATAATTGGTAGCGGATTTTCGATAAGATTTTCGACCAGTAATTTTGAGACACGTGTCATGTCTACGTGGCGGTGTCGGCAAAATTATTGATGGAGATATCCGGTAAGATTTTCGGTTAGATTACAAATCAATGAGAATGAAACACGTGTAATGTCTACGTGTCGGTGTCGGCAAAATTATTGATGGAGATATCCGGTAAGATTTTCAACCAATCGACAGTCGACACGTGTCGTTATCTGAAAAATCTGATTTTCAAGATGGCTATAAAAGAAAGAGCTATGTGTGTTCGGTAGACTCACACCAGCTACGCATCACTTGTAGTTTACAAGTATCTAAGCCACCATAAACACTTCTTCCCTTTTTTGGTTTCATCAAGATGAATCCCATGGGTTTCGGTACCTTTTTCAATCGGAGGCGACAACAACGCCGACGAAATGCAGAAACTGCCAATCAATTCGTGATTGACGCGGTGGCCGTTGATGCAACTTTTGATGATGAACCACCACGCCGCCGCCTTCCAAATCAACCAAGGATGAGGGAGTCCAGGGGCCAAAATCTTATGGAATATTACTTCATCGAACGCTCAGTCTTCACCGACCATGACTTTCGTCGACGGTTCCGAATGAGCAGAAATACATTCAACCGTATAATGACGGACCTCTGCAACAACGACCCATTTTGGCATCAAAGAGCCGACGCCACTGGAATGGTCGGACTACTTCCCCAACAAAAGATGACCGGTGCTCTCCGGATGTTGGCCTACGGCTCAGCTGCTGATCAGTGTGCCGAAATCACAAGGATGGGGGAATCAACAACTCTGGAGTGCATGAAGAAGTGGTGCACCCAAGTGGTAGAGCTTTATGGTACCCGTTACCTCCGTGCTCCAGATCAGACAGACATCACTCGACTTCTAAGAAGGGCTAGACATCGAGGATTTCCTGGTATGATCGGAAGCATTGATTGTATGCATTGGGAGTGGAAGAACTACCCAACCGCTTGGTCCGGGGCGTACTCAGGGAGGAAGGGTCGTCCAACTATCATCTTAGAGGCAGTGGCCTCATATGACACGTGGATCTGGCACAGTTTCTTCGGGGTACCAGGAGCTCAAAATGATATCAACGTGCTCTACCAATCAGATGTCTTCGATGCAGTGCTTGGTGGAAGAAGTCCGGCTGTGACTTATAAAGTGAACGGTATGACATACCGTAACGCTTATTACCTTGCCGACGGGATATATCCGAGGTACTCCTCGTTTGTCAAAACGATTTCGAATCCTCAAGATCTTCCACAAAAGCTTTTTGCGAGGAAGCAAGAGTCCTACCGCAAGGATGTAGAGAGGTGCTTTGGTATCTTACAAGCTCATTGGGGGATAATTCGTCATGCAGCTCGGTGTCACCGCCTTTCGACGTTAAAAAGCATCATGTTGGCGTGCATCATAATGCACAACATGATCGTTGAGGAGGAATTCGTGGAGGATGAGTTTGAGGAGAACGACGAAGAAGATCTCCAAAACCCAGCTACCGCATTTACAGCTTATGATGGGCCAGTGGATGAAGGGGGGAACCAAATTCCTTTCCAGCCGGTTGGAAGAGATGGACAAAATGAACAACGGTTTAATGACCGTATTGTAGATCTCCAATCTGCTTATATCCATGGAGAGCTTCAGAAGGACTTAGTTAAGCACAACTGGTTTCTTGAGGCCGGGGAACAACTATAAAATATGTTGTTTTAATTGCATTGTTGTGAGTTTGAATTACGTATTTCTATTATGTGTGTTTCAATATTTTGTTATGTGTGGGAACTTGTGTTTCAATAAAGAAAGTGCAACCTTGTTTATGTAAAAGGGAAACTACATTGTTTATTTAAAGTGCATAAATTAAAACTACATAGTACATAATTTAAAGTGCATGAATTAAACTACCTAGTACATAATTTAAAGTTCATAAATTAAACTACCTAGTACATAATTTAAATTACATAAACCATAATTTAAGTGCTTGGAAAAAGGGGGCGATAACAATTGGAATAGCCTTCTTCGCTACCTTCTTCTTCAACCCCATCCAATTGAGAAAGGATTTCTGCTTTTCTCTTTGTGAAATACCTCTTGGATTTAGGAGTCATGCTCTCGGTATCCATTGACATAATCCGAGTTTCCTCTGCCAAAGCCCTCAATTGGATGTCTTTCTTTTGAAGGGCGATTTGCTCTCGCATAAGGGAAACCTCAATTGCATCACTTTCCATTTGATTGCGACCATAAGATTCTTGATTTGCCGCAATCCTATTCAAAGCCTCGGCTCTTTCATTTGATTGCGGCATACCCTTTTTCCCTTCTTTTTTTTGCTTCCTTTGCCGCTTTCACTCCCATAGGACGCTCCGGAGAAGAAGGAGCTTGGTTACTCATTGGTGTGGCAAATGCATCATCCTCCTCCAAGTTGACGGTGGGAGGCATTGAGCTTGCGGGATGTGGTGATGAGTAAGACGGAGTAGATGATAAAGAAGCCGGAGGTGTACTAGCCTCGACATGGATGAAGTAAGGATGATTCTTCACTACTTCCCAACAAGCAAAGTCTTTAAACTCTTTTTTTTTTTGCCACATAAAATGATTGAGCACATCTCATCTAAAAATTAATAATAATAACATGAAATAAGAGACTTGTAATTCATAAATAGCAAGTGAAATAAATAACATGTATCTCATGAACATAAGTTGAAACAATATGGTAAAAAATGAAATAAATATTGGAGATCAAAAGCATTACCTCATCGTGAATGTTGGAGCCGGAAGATGCATTCCTTCGTGCGAAAGAAAGAGCACTTCCCCAAAGTTTCAAATTTGGCTTCAACTTTGCGAAACGAGAGGATAATGCGTTTTGGGTCCTAGCTTCCGGCATCGATTCACCATAACCTAGCTCCCAATTCGCCTTAAAATCGCCATAAACCTTTTCCCACAATTTTTCCACCTTTTGTCGATTTCCGGTGATGGAATCAACGCTAAAACGACAATAAGAGATGCTCAATTGTACATCTTCCGAAAGAAGCCAATTTGTAGCCATTATTTCCGACAAAAAAAATGAATTTTGAGGAGAGATGGAGAAATGGAGAGAGGGAGAGAATGAATATGTTGTGAATGAAATGGTGTGAGAAATGAATGAAATGAAGGTAGTATTTATAGAAAAAATGTAGGGGCTCATTTGCAAATTTTTGGGGATTTAATTGCAATTTTTTGGGTTTAATTTGCAATTTAATCAAAATATTCTGATCTGGCCGTTGCATTTAAATGCAGGCCGTTGGATTTGTTCAGATCCATTCAAAATGGACGGATGAGATCAAGCTAGCCGTTGGTAGCAGATCAGCTCTGGACGCGCCACGTGGCACAATCCCATTGGTTTGTTATTTTTTTTTTACCTTTTACCCGGCCCGTGTAATACACGCGCCAGGTTAAAAAAAAAAGACGTCAGCCTGGCGTCACCCACGTGCGTGGGGCCCACCAGGCTGGAACGTCCTCTCCTTCTTCCTCAAACGAGGACGCCGGTGAGGTCGTCCTCGTCGTCAACCGTCGGTCGCCTCCCCCATTCCCTCCCGCTGCACGTCCTTCCCGGCCCGGACGTCCTCGCCATGCGGGCCACCCCCCCCCCTGGACGTCCTCGCCGTCCCGGACCGCTGCAGATGCCCTTAAATGAAAACCAGACAGTGGGTCTTCTCTGCCAAAACTGTTAAAAAATAATGAGCCCCCCTGCATCATCATAATAATACCCTAATAATTAGTGCCTATATCTCACATCCATTCATGATCGATCTTGTTGGATTTTAATTTCGTTGTGAAATTCATGGTACTAGAAAATCTCAAATCAAAGTGCCGGGGAGAAGCAGCTAGTTAATAGGAACAACACGTCTGTACTTTGGATGTGAGAAAAAACAGTGTTGGGTACTCACTCCACCAACCAAATGGAACCCACCTCCATGTGCTTTGCTGGGTTGTTTTTTTCTTTTTCTTTCCGCACATAATATATATGAGGTCATCAAATTTGGAGACCGTGGACATGCTATCTGGATTTGCACATAACCAGTGTGCAACGGTGAAAACCAATGCCGAGCAGGCGTCACTCTGTTGATCAAAGGAGACGTGGAAGACATGAGCTTGAAGCTTGGCTTGTCCATCCCTGTTTTTGATCTCCGTAGCTGTCCAGATACCACTTGGGGGCACTTCAGGTCTGGAGTGGGTTTTTATGTGCTTATGAGACTATCAAAAGATTGGGCCAGCTATGATTCAGTGAGAAAGTTGGAAAAATAATTGTTTTGGGTGAAGGATTTGCAATACTTACTGGTTGCCCAGAAGGTTTGGACCTTTTCTTCTTGAGAGCTTGCACGGAAATGGTCACATCTGTTTCTTGGGCGTGCTGTTGATTACAAGAAGGAAGGATTGGTCAGACACAAATTGCTAATACATGTGGCACATTTGAATGTAAGAAGTATACCTGTGGCCATGGAGTTCTACTTGTGTTCTTGTACAGCTTCTCAACAACTGCCAAATCTTCTTCATTTGAAAACCTTTTGTCAAAATCGCAAAAGATGTTGACAAAACGAGCAAGCGGTCTTATGTGTCGTATATCTTCCCAAAGCTGGGAGTGTCATACTCGGTACGACTCGGTGACCGATTGAGTAATCACAAGTGGCTTCATCAATTCAGGAACAATCACCGTTGGAAAGTTAAAGTGTTCATCCTGCATATCCAATGCTATAGGATGACTTATCCCTCGCCAAAGAGTATATTTGTTCATAGAACAAGCGAGGGGCATGGGGGCATCTTGGGTGAGCCTGAATTGTCTCGAGAAATAGTTTGGAGCATAGAGCTCATACCCGGGGCTCGAAGAGTCAGGGACTGGCAGATCTTTGCATGTGTGACATTGAAGGAAAATGTTCCTCTCAAGGTCATCTTGCTCTGGCGAGGGCATAAATCCACTCGCAAGGCTGCCAGGGCAATGACGATTTAGGATCACTTCAATCGATGCGGTTGGAAAGTCTTTATGTGAGCAGAGGTAGTTGCAGCAGATTAAATAGAACCATGCTCTAGTCCCAGTTGGTGCAGATACCAAGGTCTGGCCCAGAAGCTTGTGTTCTTCAAAAGGAGGGACTGCTAAAGGGCGAAAGAAAGGAAAGTACATCCGCAACCAGAACTCTACCATCCAGAGTGGCCCTGGTTGATTAAGGTCGAGTTTTGAAATGACAGCTCGCCTCAGACCATAGTAGATGTAGGCGAGAACGGATTCAACCAAGCCTAGTTGTTCACGATTGAAGAGGTGTTCGGCAAGGTTGGTCCAGTATTTGTTGACCTTTACGGAAGAAGGACAAAAGATGTACTTTGATAGCCAATATTCCATAAAGGCTATGCCTCCTTGGTCGGTGTCTTTCTCCTCCTGAGCAAAATGTTTAACCCAGGAAGAGTAGGAAGAAGGACGATTGAGGGAGGCCTGAATTGGTGTCCCGATTTGGTGATTATGTAACCAGGAGTTTTCAAACGCTGGAATTCCAAAAAGGGTATATAAATCAAGAACAGTAATGCTCACATCACCACATGGAAGGCGGAAGCAGTTGGCGGTGCAATCCCAAAAGCACATGGTTGTGGCAAACGGTGCTCTGTTGCCACCAGCAGGGAGTGAAAAGCATAAATCGATGAGTTGGGTGATGCATACCGCTTCCTATCGATCGATGTCTTGTCCGCAACGGTGCCGGTACCAAGCGAGATCCTCGGCGTTTGGATGCGACCATTTCCCAACTAAACAAAGAGTATCTTTGTTTGTCCATTCTTTGGGTTCTGCCTTGGGATGTTCTTGGAATATCAAGGCTGAGTTGCAAAGGGGATGGCAGAGAAGACGAAAAAGTTCTGGATTGAATGGAGTATCTAGAAAGGGACCAAGTAGGCCAATGCCTTCATTTAGGTCGACATTTAAGGAGATGATTGCCTCTGGGTTTTGTCGATTGGCGACGGCTTTGAGGTGTCTAGAGAATTTCTCAACGTTACGGTCTGAGTAGAGAATGAAGATGTCTTTGCGTGGAGGCATGTTTTTAATCGGAATAGGTGGATGGCGGCGAGAATGGAAGGTCTTAGCTTTTGACTAAGGAGGTTAAAAGATTAGGATCAAGGCAAGTGAGAGAGTCTTTTTGGGAATGAGATTTTGTTGATGTGGACTGGTGCTTTTATATTACGTCAGTCGAGTGACGCAACTTTTTAAAGGAGTTGTGTAACGTGGCACTTGCGTGTGATGTTACCGTTTGGTTTAACAGCTCGTGTGATGTTACGTAATATTCAAGTCTTTTCGCTTGCACAGGTAATTTAAGCTCAAGACTTGGGCCTGAAATAAATATTTCATATTGGGGTTGAAATGTTAAAGTCTTGGCGAGTTGCCCAGGATGAGTCGAAGTCTTGGTGAGCGGCCCAGTTAAAAGATGTAGCTTGGTGAGCGGTCAAGTGGAGAAACAGAGTCCGTTTCCAGATCAACTTAGGATTGTGGATTATGGATTCCGGATAACTGATTCATGCGGCTTAATGTTTGTCATACCTTTTCTGTTTCAGATAGGTTTCTTCTAGTAAGGGAGTTGTGATAACATTAGAACTATATAAAGAAAAGACTCATGTGCTGGGTGGTGTTAGAATTATATTAAGATTTAAAGAGTAAGAGCAGAAGAAGTTTAAGAGAATTGAAAGACGACTACTGAGCATTATATAAGGAAAGTAAGAGCATTGGTGAAAGGGTCCCCGATCAAACATAAAACATTTTCTATATGCAAGTACACCTAGACATCTCGTCAAGAGATTCTATCTTTGTAACCAGACGATCAAAGTGCTTGTCACCGAACGAGTGAGAATATTGCGATCAGAGGAAGCAATTATCACGACTGGAAGATTGAAGAACTTGTCACCGATCGAGTGAGAGCTTGAATATCCAAAGGGAGTAAACACGACTGGAAGGTTGAAGGGCTTGTCACATATCGAGTGAGAGTTCAGACATCCAAGGAAGCGGTGTTCTCAACACATCGTCAGAGAAGTTGCTTTGCTTTGCACTCGTAAGGGGTAGTGCGAGGTATCGATTTCTGGGGCTCTGCTAGAGACACATAAACCCAAAGTCCTAGGTTATTAGGCGAGAAGGACCCATTCAGGCAAGGTTGGTGCTCTTCTTGTCTTAATCGCTTATCAAGAAGTCAGACAGTTTTAAGTTCTATATTCCGTTGAGAGACGGTGACACGCCAGCATACGAATCACATACAGGATAAACCAACAACTGCGGTCAAACTATCTGAAGTCAATAAAAGAGACTACTTTACAGAAGGATATCTTCACGAGAGATATTTTAACGTTAAACACCTAGTAGCTCGACAGAAATTCGATGATAGTAGAAATCTGATCAGCTACATATATACTGTTCAATTCATTTGAACAGAATATTGGAATGAGTGGGATAGGTAATTACAAAATGAGTCAAGCAAATGGTCGTTGAGCTATAAGAAGTCGATGGTCATTGTCCAATTCTGATTATTTCAGTCGTGTATATCAGCAAACCACCAACTGATGTGCAGTATTTGTATATTTTTATCATTCTACATACGAAATATAAAAATTCTTGTAGATGAGTCATTATAAATACTATGGAAGTTAAGTACTGGACCATGTGTACTCCAATTTGGTTTCTTGCATTTCGTTCATGAGTTTGAATCAAGTTGCTTTATGTTCATATATGATGATGAGTATGAGTGGCCCCTCTGGGCTTTTGACTTGGGCTGAAGCCTTAGTTCTCCGAGTAGAAGAGTCTGGGTATGCTCGTTGTCCAGCACTGTATATAAGTTTATAAGTTGTTTAAGTTCTTGTTCGTCTTAGGGCCCTCTGTAATAATACCGCTACCTTAAAAAAAAAAACACATTCATCCATTCAATTCCACCTTGTATATAAATAGATGTTAACAAAGAGCAGAATCAACGTGAAATGCTTGTTTGATTCACTAGCACTACATCTAATCTACCATGGACAACGTTACCCACGCAAATATCTTAAACAATCTGATTCCGAAGTCATTGTTCCACTCCGACATCCCCCCACCGGACTTTGTACCTTGCAGCAAGATAGTGTGCGCCAACAGGACCCCTACTTCCGTAAGGATAGTATTCTGGAATAATCTTCTTCTCTTCTATCTCTTTTAACAAGGGCGTGAAGAGTGACCAAGCAGCATCTAGTTCATCACTCCGGATAAACAGCCTTCTTTCCCCCTCAATAGCATCTAGCAGGAGCCTCTCGTAAGCATCTGGAATCTCGGTTGAATATCTATGAAAAGAAAAACATAAGGCCATAAATAATGTCAAATTATGTTCAGTGAATAGCTATCATACTGAAGATGTATTAAAGCTGTACAAGAACTTCATAAACTTACCTGGCGGCATAGTGAAGATTTAAATTGCTCCTGTCCAATCTCATACCCAAACCGGGGACTTTGTTATTGATCTTCAGATATATAGCTTCATCAGGCTGTACTCGGATAACAAGCTCATTTGTAGCTCGATCAAGATCGGTTCCAATGTTTCGGTTATACAAATTTCCAGGAACATGTCGAAATTGTACCCTTATCTCAGCCCTGGCCAAAAAAGAGCAGAAAAAAACATAAACCTAACTGTGCAAACCAAAACACATAAAACATGAATTATATTTCATCTAACTGAACAGACCTCTTGTTATGTAATGCTTTTCCGGCTTTCATTAGGAAAGGCACCCCATCCCATCTTGCATTGTCTATGAAGAGTGCAGCTGCTGCAAATGTTGGAGTCAAACTGTCATTGGGTACAGTCTTGTCATCAGTGTAGGCTGGGTAAGTAACACCTCCTCTGACGTGGCTCTTGTATTGTCCTGTGACCACATTTTCCAGTTGCAATGGCCTCACGGAATGCAAAACTTTAACCTGGCACAGGGATTTAAATATATAAAAATATGAGAAATCATATCCAACATAGTATTAAACCAGCCTCATTACCTTCTCATTTCTGATATCTTCTGCATCCAAACTGACAGGGGTTTCCATTGCAAAAAGTGCTAGTATCTGAAGCAAGTGATTCTGCATTATGTCTCTTATTATCCCATAATTGTCAAAGTACCCTCCACGTCCTTCAGTGCCGAAATCTTCAGAAAATATAAACTGCACATTCCTTATATACTGCCTTGACCACAGGGGTTCAAAAATAAGGTTGGAAAAGCGGAGAACTGATAGGTTTTCCACCAGCTCCTTGCCCAAATAGTGGTCAATCCTGTTAATAGGAAAAAACAACCAATTATTAGATAACAGCCCATACTTAATGCCTGATCAAAACCAACTAGGGATCAGAACCTACCTGAATATTTGATCTTCATGAAGGTACTGTTTGAGGGATTTGGTCAAAGCAGTAGATGATTCTGAATCTCGGCCAAAGGGTTTCTCAACAATAACTCTAGTCCATCCAGTACTAGATGAAGCTGACACGCTTGCACAGCGAACAGCGTCTATGAAGATGTTAGGAGGAATGGATAGATAGAACAGGCGATTGGGAATTCTTCCACCCTACACATACATTAGCCACCAGTCTAAACGGAAGCAAAATATATATTTTTAGCTAGACTTATCTAAATGAATTAATTGAAATACGAAATATATTCTTAACCAACATTCTATGAAAATGGTCTACCAATAAGCTCAGCATACACCCAAATTACCTCATGTTCTTTTAGTTTCTTGTCCAGTTGGGAAAAGTGATCTTGTGAATCATACTGACCAGAGTGGTAGAAACATCTCTCAAGAAATTGGTCCATCATTTCGCCACAGTTTTCCCTGAAGTTCCAACAGAACAATAAGTCAGTAATGCACTAAAACAACTTTAGAATATCCCATAACATACCAGACGAGAAAGACTAATCGATGAAGCAGAACCTCACCTCTGATCGATCCTGCAAGTAAGTGTCTTGCTAACCATAGTCCTCAGCTCCGCATCAGTCATCTTACTCCGAGCAAAACCAAAAATGGTAAAGTGCTGCGAGAAAGATCACACATTCATTTCAACTGACTTAATCTACTCTACAATCAATTGCAAACAAAATTATACACACCTTAGGGAGGCAACCATCATAATAAAGCGCAAAAAGGGCAGGGAATTTCTTCCTCTTAGCCAGGTCACCTGATGCTCCAACCACAGTGATAGTCACAGTGGACTCACTTTCATTCACACTAAACCCAGTTGTGTCTTTACTTTCCTCCACAGACCCTGACGTAGCTGAAAGCAACCCCTCTTTCAATTTCTTGAAAGCACTTTCATTTTCAACAGGCTTCACAGCTGGAGCCACAGCCCCTACAATTTCATGCAATTTCAAAATTAAGACACAGTTAACTCTAAAGCCTCAAACTTTATACGTCTAATTTGGTTTACATCTAGTTACTGAAATCCCATAGTCAAATTGGATTGGTCTCTATGCATTGAAAATTTTCAAGAAAACAACTTTGAAATTCAACTATGATACAAAGAAACAAGACAAGCCCACAGACAATAGTGCATTGAAGAAGAGACAGAAAAGGAGAGCTAACCATCTTGCATGGTGGCATCATTGGATTGAGACTGAAGAGAAACCTTAGCAGATACGAAACGCTTCGGATTCGAAGAAACAGACACCCTTTGAAGACATGTATTTAGAGAAAAATAAGAAGAAGGCAAATACGACGATGACGACGAAGAAGCTGGCGTACGGCAATGAGTCGAAGGAAGGGTCGCCATTTCTGTCTTTCTAAGTTGCGAGTTTGATAGATTGAGAAAGTCGGAGAGAGCTAAATGAGTTTGGAGAGTGGGTTTTTGTTGAGGTCGGAGAAGAACATAAAGATGTTAATAAGAAGAGAACTTGGGAAACATCGAAGGTCGATGATGTTTGGGGGGAAGTTGCGAGTTGCGAAGGCCCTTGAGATCTCCGAAAGGCTGCTCTTTTGTTTGTCTCTGCTGCCAACAATCCTATGTTGTGTAGGGACAGATAGACGTAAAGTGATACAAGTAGTCCGTACTGGAAACCTCCTCTTCAATTAGGTCTTTAATCGTTTCGTCATTAGTTGTTTAATTTTGTGATTAAGAAGGTAGGCCAAGGTAGTTGGTGCAAGGGAGATTTGCCTCGGCCCAATATTTTAGATGGTAATGGGCCAAAAACTTGAATGTTGAGTCCTAACACAATCTAGTGGCATCCGTAGTTGTAGATGCCATGGAGAGGTCGTCTTTGATTCCGATTCTGATTCTGATAACACTAAAAAATTTAGGTGCACCACTTTTTAGATTAGGCACCATCGCTACTTTGTTGAAGCTTGCCTTAGCTTCTCCACGTCCATATCTGCCGGAAAGAGCAAAGGCTTCTTATTTGGTGACTCCCTCTTACAGGTACCATGAATATGACCAATCTTAGGCCTATTCTTCTTGTCCTCCATACAACTACTTAGGGCCCCCCTTACTTGAGAGACACTAGATGACCTCTCCACATATAAAGAAGGACGATGATCCCATGTCACAGGTGGCATTGGGGTAGTAGCTTGCACCTCCATGAACTTGTCCATTGCCGCTAGTGTCCCCGAAGCTTCCACTGGTGGCCTAGGAACCTGAGCAGGCGGCTCAGGAATCCGAAATACCGTCCTAAAAGCCCTGACGAGTATGACAGTAACACCTGCTGACATAACATTAGCACCTACTAGTGTCGTAATATAAGAATCTAGCACTTCCGATGCGACCACTAGTGGCTCCACATCTCGCACCTTTGGACCTAAAGGTCTTGACATTGGAATGTAACCTGAAGGTTTCACCTGTAAAAGAATAGTTGATTTAGTGAGGTTCCTCTCAATGAGAGGGTTTCCCTGAATTGAAGTCCCACTGGCAAGAACACCCTCAGGGACCTTCTCCATCACCACCTCCTCATGAGCTTTTTCCATATTCGGTACCAGAGCTGGAGGCTTTGAGGTCACCTCCATCCGTTGGCCACTTACTGGTTGCGCTTTCCCAAAATTATGCATTTCTTGTAGCAACTCCATCATAGACGATGAAGAGCTTCCTCCACCAACCGGCTCCCAAAAATTATGTCCCACATTTCCATCATTCTTGAAACCCAGTGGTGCTCGTGGCACTCCTTGAATCGGGCCCGATTCCTAACGTTGACCGAAAGCCGCAACCATAATTTCAACCCGATCATGCCACCCACCAGATCTTGCCTCAACCCTAGAAATATTATTTTTCCCTCCAGGACTCACCTCCCCACCATCAATTACATAGCCTTCCAGATTATGTACAATAGAGCCACAGTCCAGACCAAAGCATCTAAGCCTCTCATACATCTATAATGCATCCACAAAATAAGCATCAGATGAGCAAAAACATTTCCTTACCACCAAAGGCCGACTGAAATCAAGATCCACACGAATCTTCATGTCACACTCACAAATCTGGGGCCAATATTATACTGAAATACGGTTTTAGAATTTGTGATGTGAATAAGAAACCAAACTAATTTCAAACATGAAGATGTTCGAATAATAATTTTATTGAAAAGTGAAAACATTAATACTACAATACCGAGGTTTTTGAAAATAATAGTCATTGCATTTATTCAATTCAAAATGCAAGTAGAAAATAATTATTTTATTTAGTGAATGACGGATCCTATCCCCAAGCATCATACTCATCACCTGAAAAGAGAAAAGTGTAGCATCATAAGTCACTCTGACCCAGTAAGTACAGTTTACAAGCATATACTTGATTATCTTTAAGAAACATCACACCGAACAATCAATTCAAAAAGGTGAAATAATCAAAACTGGTTATGTTCTCTCATACTTATACTTGCGTCTTTATGAGATATATAGGTATATAAAATATACGTACTTGCACAAATATACATCTATACACAAACACGTCAATACTTTCGCAGTGAATTCTTTTAGATTAACTGGTAATTACTCAAAAATTATGTGCTTAGTCTCACAATATCAACACACATATAAAGCCACAACATACTAAGACTGAAATGACCCAACCCTAGTTTAACTAGTAAACTAAGGTTAAGCCCTAACGATTGAACATATACTGAGAATTTCTACGAAAAATTTGAGATAACTTCTCCTGAAACTGAGACTACAAAAAACATGCAAGAAGAGACGCTTCTAATCCCATAGACACACCATGGACCACCGATGTGCATCCCATAGATTTTTCAACAAATAACATGAACAAAACCAGAACTCAACTCAAGAATTTAAAAGCATTTTACAAGGTACTGATTCTGAGTACAAATGAGAGTAACTCTACGCTAACATAAGAAGCTGACTCAACTATTTACATGAACACTCTACTTATACATGCCCTACTGAAAATAACATCATACGACTAGTATTCAGAGTGACTTCTTTATATATAAACTACAAATGACAGAAACCGACAGTGAGCTGAAACATACTGCTGAAAAGATGACTAGTGGACTCGAAGCCTTCGACGCTACCAAACACTCTCAGGATATAAACTGCAGCTTGGGCAACGGAAACCGAAAAGCTTACAAAAAAATATTAAAATATAAAACGTTAGTGTGAGTGGATAAAAATAATATAATCAACGTAAATCAATAAAAACTATCATATCCTGCAGTTTCACTGATTTCCGTGAAATAATGTGAGTTCAAAAATATAAACTGAATACAAATGGAGGCACTTGCCCAGGTCACCTAACCTGAGTCGGCTAGCTGTAAGAAACGTAAATAAATGTGACAGGATCGTCCCCAGGCCACCTAACCTGAGCCGATCTAAGTCAGACGAGGCTACCTAACCTCCCCTGATTAAACTGTCTGGTGATCAGCCAAATAGCTAGAGCATCAATTCAACTAATTAAATCATCACAAATAAACCTTCAAATTTAAGAACTCTTAAATAAACTGTTGAGCATGCTGATAAAAATATGAATTCGCTACGACTGTAAAAATAAATGTCCACTCACAAGTCTGCGACTAGTGCTGGGGTCCAGCGGAATTCCCTTCGATGCTAGGGTCACGATCATGATTTCCTGTAAATAAGGATCAAACTATATCATAATATTTGTAAAACTATGCAAATTGGCCCTAAAAATAACCCCGAAAGTCCCGTCGAATAATCCTTCAAACAGTCTCGTCGGAGCTCCGCTGTGGACGGGGCAATACTTGGGTCACACACGCCTCAAGTGAACCTCCTCCAATGGGAGCATTCGACCCCACGTTGAAAATCTTTCCACGAGCTCTATCACTTCCATAACTGGACTGAAGTCCAGCTCACTGGCGTTTGACCGAAATTAACCGAAACAGAACGAAAAACTACTTTCTGGCCGCCACCACCAACGGAGGCAATTAACCTCTCAAAGCACTCCTTTCCTCAAGCCCAACCCAACCCCTAGACCTACGCGATCCAACTCGCCCTCACGTGGCCGAAAAATCAAACGAAATCAACCTGCCAAAATTGGCCAGGGAACCCTCTGTCGTCAAAGCTCTGTCGTGGAGTCTCGACGGTCCACAAAACCTACCCATAAATGCTCAGGGGGAGGAAAGGTTCAAAACTCCTCAACTCTCTACCTCGGAAACACGTCGGAGAACCGCCATTGACGATGACGACTCCCACAGTTAAAACCGATTCGGGTGGCTCACAAACCTGCAAATCATCCCAAAATAAGAACACCAAAAAAACAAGGAAGCCATGGGCTTCAATTCCCTAACTTAAACATCGTCGGTGGTGGCCGAAAACGGCGGATCGATATCGGAGATGACGCGGGTCGGCGAGGAGAAACGGGTCGAGCCCGATGAAATTTTTCTGATTTTCCAAAATAAAAATCCCAAAATCCCCCAATTTATACCCCCAAGTATTAGATCAGATCGACGACCCAAATTCAATCACATCGGGATCTAACGGTTGAGAATTAACCAACGAAAAATTATTTCCTTTTTATTTATTTCTCGTGCCAACTTCCGATAAATATAAAAACTAGCTCACTTATCCAAAAAATTCCCCAAAAATTTCTACAAGCTTGAAATTAAATACTCTACAACTTCCGCGAAGAAAGTCAAATCAAATTCTCGCCTGGTGAAAAAGTCATTAATAAAACTCAATAATGCGACTAATTCGCGAAAAAAAATTTCCGATAAACGGGTAACCTCGGTTCGGTTTGTCGCAAAGACCACATGCCAAATCATGTATACTCTCGGTTTAATCCAATTCATTCCTAAGAGTATAATAATGCACTATAAATATGTAAGGGACTAAAGCCCTTGACAACACCCACGATTACAAAATAATTTACCAGCAATTCACTTAAGCACGTGATAGTTCGTACATTACTCCCGACTTTACACCTCAACCATAACGACCACAAACAAGTCTTTAGTTAAGACCAAGTATGTATCGATCATACACTATATATTTATATCATAATTTGTAATAAATATATACGTAATAGAATTCGTGATGGAAGAATGATCAAACTTAAACGTATTTAAATAATTAAAAAAAAATTTCGAAAAATTTCATTTGACGGTAGTTCGCCCGAAATCCTCCATTTGTATGAATTATACTTGAAAGTAAATAGATAGAGAAATTAAATAAATAAACTCAAAATGAAAGTGAAAGAAATAAAATCAGTTATGATCGATCCAAAAGTTTAATGTGACGACCCGAATCAGAATTAGCACGTTAATCGGCTTAATTCGCGAGTTTACGAGTAATCATAGTTTATCGTAAATTAATCGAATTGACGGTTCGATTCACGACTTAATTATCGGGCGAGAATTTGAGTTGAGTCTCTTCATGAGAATTGTAGTATGTGTGATTTCGAGTTCGTGGGCAATTTCGGATAATTGTTTCGATAACCGAAGAATATGTTATGAATATTTGAAATAGCGTAATTTTGTTGTGTTTATCCGTTTGAATTTGAGTTATCTGAAACGTGGATGTGATTCATTTTGGACCATCGATCATATCAAACTGCGAGTATAAATATCGGAATAGTCGTAAATTGTCGAAAATCACTGTTTTGGGAAGTTTGACCGTCGTTTGACCAGAGGAGACCGTTGACCCGCGTTGACCGAGGGAGGAAAAGCACCACCGGTTGACTACCGATCGACCTTCCGTTTTCGGACACCTCAGGCCTTGATTTTGGTATATTTAGCTTCTCCTTGAAATTTTCAAGTGTTTAGAACTTGGTTTGAAGGAAATTGGTTTTGATTTGTGGGAGAACGAGCTCGATGAAGTTCTTGAATTTTGGCCGAAATCGGGTTTGTTAGGGGGTGGCGCTCCGGTGACTTTCTGGTTGGTTCTTGGGGTGGTTTGGACTGGGTTTGAGCCAAGAGTGAAACCCCCCTTGGTTTGAAGCACTTTGGTGGCGTGACGGCTCCGGAATAGGCCAGGAAAGTTTTCCGGCGATTCTTGGCCGTGGACTTTTCGGGCTAGTTTTGGGCCAGTTGTCGTCCGATTTGGGCTTTGGTGTAGTTGTGAAATGTGTTGGGCTTGAGGAGGAGAAGCTATGGTGGTCTTGGTCTCCGGGAAATTCCTCCGGTGATGGCGCGGCGGTGGTGGTCAACGGCGGAGCTCCGGCGACCCGTTGACTTTTTGAAATTTGACAAATTTTATGCCGTTTTGCTCGTAATGGCGCCCCGATCATCGCCTTGAGGTTTTCGAGTTGATTTGGATACCGGATTTTAAGTCGTGGGTTTATGTGGAGAATTTGGGGATTTTCGTCGATTATTTTGTATCCGAGTTATATGTTTCCATAAATGGTTGGTTTCCGAGGTGTGGTACAGAGTAATGAATTGTGATTTTGATAAGTTATATTTCATGATTATTCAGGGGATCGAGATCGTACGTTGGGCGAGGGATCTTCCGCCGGATCTCGTGATTAGCGCGTTTGCGCGCTGTGCTATCTATGAGTGGACTTTTATTTACACTGTCGTAGCGAGTTCTTGATTTCAGTATTTATTTCCAGTACAGTATTGAGATTTTTTTTTTGGAGGTATTGTTTTATGTTTTATATGGTGATGGCATTTACTTAGCATCGATGCATTAGCTACTCCGCTGATCACCGGTAGTCCAGTTCCAGGGTTGAGAGATTCCGTTGATGTGCCCACTAGGCTTGAGAGATTCGCCTAGTCTATCACCGTCGGGCTTGAGAGATTCGCCTGACCGTCGGGTTTGAGAGATTGCCTGACACCTCCATTTATTTTAAGAACTCGCTTTGTTTTATGATATATATATATATATATATGGTGAAAGACATATGATTATTTTCATCCACTCACTCTATCGATTTTATTTGCCTTTTCCCTGGGCTTTTCGGTTTCCGTGCCCAGTTTGCAGTTCGGATTCTGGTGTCTCACGTCGCAGTCAGAGGCTTAGTGTTCGAGCTACCTTTCTTTTTCAGTAGGTTTCTTGTTTTGCCTACTGTTGTATATTTTTGTATATATACACTAGAGGCCGCTCCGATTACTCTGATGTTATACTTTTATATGTATTTCCCCGGATTTCTGTAAAGTACAGTTTTGCTTATTACTTTACATTATTGTTATGATATTGAGAAATCCGGATGGGATTGGTGCCCACGGTTTGACTTTTGTGACATAGGATGAAGTGTGTTTTCGGGTGCAGGTTAATGACAATTCCACGTTATAGCGAAACTCTGCCGAAATTTTTAAGGTTTTTGCAAGTTCGTGTTTTTAGAAGGTGTTCGATTCCGGTTTAGGAAACTAAATCGGGGTTGGGTCCTTTCATTCATTCAGTGGTAATCCGCTCGAAATCTTCCATTTGTCCCAAATCAAGCTCAAGAAGTAAAAAATTTGACTGAGTAAATAATCTTAAGGTAAAATTACAAAAAATAAAATTATTAAGTCTTGTTACAAAAGTTTTATTCAGCGGTAGTCCGTCCGAAATCCTCAATTTGTCCCGAATTATTATTAATCCAAATTATGTTTGAATTGGAGAAGTGAATACACTATCTTGAAGGGTTTTTCGAGAGGAATCCAACGGTATTAGTGACAAGACCAGTATGCTTTTCTCAAGTCCAAAGTCAACGATACACTAAAATTGTCCATAAATTATTATGTTTGGTACGAAACTCATTTGCACGGACTAATTAGTTACTAAATCTTAACCAATGTCTTTCAAACTTTACAGATTGATAGTTTAACTCCTAAACTTCGTTTGATATGAAGAACACTATATTTGGTTAAAAAATGAGTGAGATATGAATATTTCAAATTAAGAGCATCTTAAGAGTTTTCAAATATAATTAAGGAAAAGATTAACAAAACTTGTTTTAGCCATAACTTTCTCATTACTTAACATTTTTGAGTGATTCAAAAATCAAAGTTGAATAATTTTTTGCATATATTCTATTATGTAAAAATATTTGAGTAATTAAAATTTTATCAAAAATACAAATATTATGTTTACAATAAGGCTCATTATTTCACTATTATTCTTAGCTATGCACTTTGATGCAATCTTAAAGATAAAGAAGTATATGAATGTACTCATGTACTTACTCAAAAACTTCAGCAGGTGATGGAAGTGTTTGATTAACTCAAGTAACTCTCTTAAAGTAAAAGAAATAGCTACTAAAATGCTTGAAAGAAAGATTGTTTGGTGTAGGATTTTAAAAGAGTTGCATTGCAACTTTAAGAAGACTTTAAATCTGCAAGAAACGGCTGAAAATTTCAACAAAAAAGGTGAAATCAAACATTGATTTTACACGAGTACGAATTTTAAGAGCGTATTTTAGATTAACAGAAGAAGCAGAAGCGAGAGAACTTTTTGTTACTTTCAACGTATTTTAAATGTATAAAAGAGAGAATTTAAGTCACAGGAGATAGATACTTTGAGTATAGAATGACAAGTTGTTATTTGGTTTTCATTTAGGCACTAACCCTTACCCTTATGAAGCTCATTCCCCCTTTTAAAGATGACGTACGTAACCCCAATTTTTTGTTGGTATTCTAAATGTATAAAAGAGAGAATGTTAAATTAACTCATTAAGTGTGTGTTTTTGAAATGGGGAACACATAAATATATTAATATAGCAGTTTGAACATATGTATTTGGATTTTCGATCCCATGTGCCGGCATGAGTGACTCGACCTCTACGGTAATATACAAGAAAGTTTAACCATTACTAGGTTGTCCACAGGTTTAAACTTAATATGTATTAATACATATTGGTCGAATTTCTTAATTAAAATCCTTGTTGTTTCGATGACGTCCGGGAAATGTATGTACCGGTGGTGGTCGATCGGCCTAGCTTCACCAAATAGAGACAATTAAGAGAGCTGTTCATGGTCTTGAAGAGGCAATATATATCAGACAAACTATATTATTGAGAGTTTTCAAGTCATTCAACTGTTATTGATTAAACGGATGCACAATTTGTGCGAGACCATAACCAACTATATATGTATTTGCAGACAAGAAAAGACCATAAGTATATAAGTATATAACACATGTTGGTATATATTGGAGTAATATATAGCTTACTAGGAGCTCCCGCGTGCCTGCGTGCTTAAAACTTGCTTCTCTTCTCTTCAGATGAGTGGTAGGGTACGTTCCACTCATGCTTCTCTTCTCTTTAGATGTCAAAATCAACGCAGCATGAGTGGTAGGGTACGTTCCATGTCCATTTCCTGCCTCATTTCTTGCAAAATTTCCCGAATCTAGTCGAGAATATTTCTCTTTTCCCCCAAAGCTTAACTTAGTCAAGGTTGATTGCCCTATATATTCTCCATGCTGCCATTAGTGCCATGCAGCTACATATTTCTGTCAGAAAAGAAATTAAAATTGATAATTAAGTAAAGGATCCCTTAAGTAAACATGGTTAGTAGTTTAGTACTTAACTGGTTCGCATAACTGTAAGATGAAACCTAGCTAGCTATAGCTACCATGAAATTAGTAAAAGATTAGGAGATATGATTTATACATACACCAAATCGTCGCCAATGGATCATAATCGAGCATCGATATATCAGAAAACAAAATTAAAGGAAAATATCAATGTTTATGCATATGAGTTTTCTTTTGATACATTCATAAACATGAGTTGTAACTAACTATTGATTAGCACTACTAGAAAAAAGAACTTCATAGACATATAAAAATGTGTCATTTTAAAGGGTCAAAGGCAACACAAAATTGTCTCTAAACACCAATAGGGATAGTGTGGGGATAATTGGCATGAATGTTTATATTGTTGGAGTTGACATTGCTCATTGGAAACCAAATACCAATAGTCTCTATCTATTTTCCACGTATTGATAAAGTGTAGATGTATTGCCAAGTATACATTACAACAAAAGGAATACAGTACGTATGAATATAGGGATGAGATATATATTAGTTTTCACACAAACAACAATTATGTGTACTAGTTTGTATCTTCCACTCAACATATTCACTATTTGTAGGACTTAAACAACAGTAAAACACAGAAACAAACATAGAGAGATTTGTTTGTGCAGTAAAAACCCTCTTCGGGAAACAACTGTGGGATCCCACTCTTGGAGATCCTAAAACTTCACTAATCAGAAACACAATTACAGATTACACAAGGTAAGTTAGGAACAGAAACTTACAACCACTACACCTTAGTAGTTTGAGTAATCTGAGATACTTTCAGATTAGATCCAGTGATGAAGCAAGCACACAACTGACTTCAATCTTCTCCTCGTGATTCAGTGCGATGAAGAGAACCAATGCAAATGCACACAAATGATATTTAACTCAACAAGGAACAGTTTAATATCACAGCAAAGCAAACAATACTACAATGAAGATGAACACAGATCTATCACCAAAGCATCAATATTTTCATTCGCTAAATATATATATATAGTGACAATGAGAGAGAGGGATGCTCCCCCATAATACAAGCCTATCAATTTGAAGAATCAAATCATAGAAATTACTCCAAGTTTTGAACAAAGAAATTCTGTATAATCAATTTCCTAGTCAGATAAGGAAAGTATCAATGCAAATAGAACGACTTCCTAATCAGACTAGGAAGTAGTTAAAACTCAATCACTTTCACTTAAAGACACTGAAACAGATCAACAGACCTCTATAGTGTAATCGATAGTTTCCTAAAACATCATAACATGCATGATTACCTATACTGCATCTAAGAGAAGACTTTGAAGCCGTTGGTGAAAGCTTCACCACTTTCAAACTCTTTTGTATTTGTTTAGCATGAATGCCAACATGCTAACAATCTCTTCCATTGGCTTTCCATGCAAAACAAACCTGCAAGAGTTGCTCAAACTGAACAATAGAGGTAACAACAACAATCCAAAGCTTAACCAAAATATTCATAGTTAAAACTAATTAAGTTCTTACATATGAAAACCAAAATAAAAATTGAATTTTCTGAAAAAGAACTTAAAAAGAAAATCTTGCAGGGTCATCATCTTCTCCCCCATTTTGCATGGAGAGGCAATTAGTGGCGGCAACGCTTGGCGAAAGCATCATCAATAGGCGGTGGTGGAGGCAGAGGATGATTAAGACGAGAAAGGATGTCACCTTGTCGAATGAACACTGCTTTGATTTGACCAGAGAGAGTTTCAAGTTGGAGGAACTGGTCTTGGTGTGCTTGGGGCCGTCGCCGCTTACCATGGTTGAGAGAGTGAGGGTGTGAACGAGCTTCTAAGCGTCTAAACAAGCTTTCGAAGTGGTGATGAGAGTCCTGACCATCGAGTGAGTATTTATACCTGCACACTAAGCACACACGTGAAATCTGGAGAGAAAGAGAAATGAAAAAGGCTCTATTTATGGAGGGAAAGAATCAAGGCAATCAAATCTCTTAAACTTCGCAAAAACGATTAAGTGTTCCAAGAAAGGAAGTGAATTAAGACACCAATGAGAAAGGAGCTTTGTGTTAAAAAAAGGAAAGAGAATTCATTAAGGATCTGTCAAGATATAATACTTGAGAACCAAAACATCCCTCACAAGAAAAGAGTAATCATGAATTATGTTTTGACAATGCTTAGACCAAGAATCATGCCTAAATTCCAAATAAAATCTCATTTCAAGAAGGATATGGAATATGATGCACTCAAAAGGAAAGACACTATACTTTCATAATCACAGTACTTACCATATGCTTGCACTTCAATCACATGAGACTAAGATGAACTAGAATCCCAATGATCACAAGGACTTTAGTAGGGTTATAATGTGGCTAAGAAATGAGAACGACTAAGTGGTGGGAAAGAGGGAGTGTTTTGATGTTTTTGCTGATGATGTTGCCACACCTTTCACAATTACTGACAAAAACTCTCTGGAGTCGAGAGATTTTCACAACCAATAAGTAGAACTTGTATCACGATGAACCACAAAGAAGTTCAGTACAAAGTAACAGATGTTATATCTGAAATGACACCAAAGAGCCTCATTTTCATCATTTTTATTTTTTTATTTTTTTATTTACTTTCTCAAACGAAGCTTTTCTCGAGCTGAGACCACTGTTAGATTTACAACAAGGTTGGATTAGCTGAGCTAGAAAGACTTCAGAAAACTTCTCAGGGTATTCCTGGTGTGACTAGGAAAAGTCTGAAGCTTGTGAAACCAATAACAGAACATTATTTGACAAGTAAAGAAGGTTAAGGGGATGGTAAAGTACAAAACAAAAGAATGAAGAGTTCAATAAAGAAAAATTGATTACTCTAGGCACAAGGGGGCCGAACTAAGGAATTTTAACACAGGGCTTGTAGTGTTTAGCTTTTTGGTCCTGGCGCAGTACCTATATGCCTTGATCATCTCACAGATTCTAGTACCTCATATTTTGTTCATATGAAATTATGCAAGTTCTAGAAGCAACAACAAGTATGAAATGCACTCAGAAACAAGGTTTAATCACCAAGAGTACTAGTGACATGCCAGAATAAGAACTCATAGTGTTAGTACCTTACAAAGAGGAAAAACTACAGATCACACTTTTATGTACAACTAAGCATGAACTAAGATCTAATAAAGAGAAAACATGAGAACCCTTTCTTGGGAAGAAAAATTAGGTCATGCAGCAAACACCCATAACATTCCTTAAGAATTCAAATCTGGTAGTGTCTAGATGTTTAATGAATAAATCAACAACTTGATACTCAGTAGGAACAAAATCTAGCTCCAACAAACTTTTTTCAACCAGATCACGAATAAAATGATATATGAGATCAATGTGTTTTGTCCTAGAATGCTGAACAAGATTTTTGGAAATGTTGATAGCACTGGTATTGTCACAAAAGAGAGACAACTTACCTTTTGAAAAGCCATAGTCTTTGAGCATGTTTCTCATCCACAGAAGTTGAATACGGCAACTGCCAGCTACTACATATTCAAATTCTACTGTGGATAGATATACAATTTTGTTTTCTGCTATGTCATGCTATTAAGTTATTGCCAATGAAAAAACAACCACCAGAGGTACTTCTCCTATCCTTTAGATTGCCACCCCAGTCTGCATCTGAATAGCCTGCAATCTCAGCATTAGTATCGAAAGTATAATAAATTCTACACCTAGTGGTGCTAGAGATATATTTGATGATCCTTTTCACTACTTCCAGATGAGACTCTTTAGGGTTTGCCTGAAACATAGCACAAACACCAACACTGTAAGAAATGTCTGGTCTTCTTGTTGTCAGATACAACAAGCTTCCAATGATACTTCTATAATCCTTCTGATTTACAGGCTTTCCTGTTGAATCATCATTCAATTTTACTGTAGTGCTCATAGGATTACTCACACTTTTAGCAGAATGTAAACCAAATTTCTTAACAAGGTTTTCAACATATTTAGTTTGAGATAGAAACATACATGTCTGCATTTGTTTTACCTGTAGACCAAGGAAGTATGTGAATTCTCCACACATGCTCATCTTAAAAGCACTTTCCATTACAGCAACAAATTCTTGAACTTTCTTTGAGGAAGTGGATCCAAAAATGATATCATCTACATATACTTGAGCTATAGTGATATGATCTTCAGATTTCTTCACAGAGAGTGTTTTGTCTACAGATCCTCTTGTGTAGCCCTTGCTAACTAGATAGCTAGACAACTTCTCATACCAGGCCTTTGAGACTGTTTTAGTCCATAAACATCTTTTTTGAGCTTGAAGACATGATCAGGTAACTCTGAAAACTCAAAACCAGGGGGTTGTTTGACAAATACTTGTTCAGAAATCTCTCCATTCAGAAATGCACTCTTGACATCCATCTGAAACAACTTAATCTTAAGCTGAAATGACATGGCTAACAGTAATCTAACAGATTCCAATCTTGCTACTGGTGCAAAGGTTTCATCATAGTCAACACCTTCAACTTGAGAGTATCCTTGAGCCACCAGCCTGGCCTTGTTTTTATGATATTTCCAAACTCATCTGTTTTATTTCTGAATACCCACTTTGTGCCTACAAAATTATGCTCAGTAGGTTTTGGAACCAATTTCCATACTTGATTTTTCTCAAATTGATTCAGCTTTTCTTGCATGGCTTTAATCCAGCCATCATCACACAAGGCTTCTTTAATGTTTTTAGGTTCAATGGTAGAGACAAACCCTTTATGAGTGATTACATTCACATCACTCACATTCTTTGATAGAAAGCAGACAAGAACAACATATGTGATTATCTCATCATGATCTGTGCCTTTAACTGCAATTGTACTGGTTGGATTTTGCACACAGTTTGTCTGTTTCCTGGTCTTAATACCTTGATGTATGTCACCAATAACATCATATATAGAGTGATCCTTCTGTACTTACTTGAAGCCATGTCTGTAGGTAGGAGTAGAACCTAGAATAAGATCTTCTTCATGACTATCATCAGAGTCAAGATTGTTGTTGTGCTCTAATGTGTTAGGAACTTCATTGTTAAGCAGTATTCCAATCTTCTGGCAGCTGCATCATCCACTGAGACGTTTATGGATTCCATAATAGATTTGGTTCTCTTATTATACACTCTATAGCCTCTGTTGTCCAAGGCATATCCAAGAAAAATCTCCTTATCACTTCTGGCATCAAACTTGGCTAGATCTTCCCTATCCTTGTAAATGTAACATGGACTACCAAACACATGCAAGTGAGTCACATTTGGTCGCTTCCCTCTCTATAGCTCATAGGAGGTTTTAAGAGTTCCTGGTCTTAGGAAGGTTCTATTTGCAGTATAACATGCAGTATTGACAGCCTCAGCCCATAAGTGTACATTTGTGCCAGAAGAATGGAGCATCAATCTAGTCATGCTTAGTAGTACTCTATTTTTTTTCTTTCTACAATGTCATTATGTTGAGGAGTTTTCACAAAAGAGAATTCATGAAATATACCAGCCTCATGAAAGAACTCAACAAAGAATATGTTCTTGAATTCAGTGCCATGATCAGATCTAACTTTTACAATGGTCAAGTTGTTATATTTCTTCTCATTTTTTAGATTTCTACTGAGACCAGCAAAAGACTCGAAAGCTTCATTTTTTTTCCTTGAGAAAACATACCCAAGTATACCTGGTAAAGTCATCCACTACTACTAGAATGTATTTCTTTCCTCCAAGACTCTCAATCTGAGCAGGACCAACAAGATCTATGTGCAGCAGCTCAAGTGGCTTTTCAGTGATGCTTGAGTTGATACTTTTGTGAGGTGCCTTGGTCATCTTCCCTAGTTTGCACCCCTCACATATTTTACTTGGAGCGACTTTCAACTCAAGTAGTCCTCTAATACAATTTGAAGAGGATAATTTTAAAAGATCTTGGAAATTGACATGGCCAAACTGTTTGTGCCATAATTCAAGAACTTCTTCATTTGTGGCTTTGAGACAGCTACTAACTGATGATTCACAGCTTCCATTAGCCCTAATCTGATAACAGTTGCCTTCAGATCTTAATCCCTTCATGACAAAGAGCTCAGTAGGGTCAAGAATAATGCATCTAAATTTGTTGAACCATACATCCTCATACTCATCAGTGAGCTGGCTCACACTGATTAGATTTGCCTTGAGTCCCTCAACAAAGTAAACATTTTTTAGACTGGGAATATTGTGAGCTTTGACAGTTCCTCTTCCAGTGACCTCACATTTTTTGCCATCACCAAATACAACTCCTCCAGTAATAAAGTCAGTGGACATGGAAGTGAACCGATGCTTGTTGTCTGTCATATGCCTTGAGCAGCCACTGTCCACATACTAGATGTCACTTATTTTCTCTTGAAGAGCAGCTAGAGCAACTAAGCAGGTGATTTGAACCTGCTTCACAGAAGAGCTTCTTGGTCTGCACACAACAGTCTCATCAAAAAGCTTAGGCAGACATAAGTTAGCATGAAAGCAATTTAATTTTCCTTTTGCTTTCCATGAGGTATTTGTGTTGGATCTATCATTTTCTGCAATAGACATTTTATCAGCCAATTTATAAATGGCCTCCATGTGCTCATGCAATTCTAACTGAAGAGATTTCATAGGATTAGAACAAGTTGCAGTTTTTGTCCAAGATGTTCATTTCTGAGTAAATTGTATCTTGGTCTAATATGGCTTGACTTACCACAGTGGTGACAGGTAGGCACAAAGTTATTTCTTGAGGAAAGTTACCTTGACACACATTTCATTACCTGCTGGTTTTGATTATTGAGGAAGATTGTATCCTTTAAAAGCAACAACATGATAAGTTTTCTTCACAGTTGCTTCTCTAACCTTCTCAACCTCAAAGATTGAGTTCTTCTTACTTACCTCAACTTTGTTGTCTTGAGGATTCTGATATCCCATTCCCTTAGTATCACCTTTTGGCTTTCCAAAATTTCATAATTAAGATACAACATTAGAGCTAGCTTGAAACTTGTTGAATCTCCCATTTGATTTTTCAAGCTCCACTTGCAAACTCTCAATTTCTAAGGTTAAGTCAACATTTAGAATTGGTTGAGCTCTTACCTCTACCTTCGGAGTTCTGATTTGAGCAAAGAGATCTTCTTTCTTAGCTTCCTAATCAGTAGTCTGCACTTTGTCAGAGGTATTTGGGACATACATGCCCAGACTTTCTTGATCAGCTTCCAACCTCTCACTCGAACACTTGATTGTACCAACCAACACAGCTTTTTCAAACTGTGCTTCATGGAGTTCTTCTTACAACAACTTGTTTTTCTTCAGCATAATCTGTGAGACATCATAGAGTTGTCTGCATTTGACTTCTATCTCACTTTCAAATGCAACATATTCACTTTCAGACAAGTTTTCTTCTTCAAATTGTAGTGATGAAACAAGGGCTAGATTTTCTCCCATATTTACTTCAGCATCCTCATCTTCGGAGTCACTCCAGGTAGACTTGAGGGCTTTGTCATTTCTAGATGTATATTTCTTAGTTTCATAGTCAGTAGATATATGTCCAAGACCTCCACACTCATAGCATTTAGGTTTATCTACTTTAGCTTTATTCTTATTTGACTTACCTGAATCCTGTTGCTTGTCATCTTTTTTATTAGAATTTTGAGCTTTCTATGAAGAAGAAGAAGAACTTGAATTAAAATTCTTATGTTTTTTCAAAAGATTTTTGAATTCTTTAGAAATTAAAGCAAGATCATTCAAGTCAACAAGTTTTACTTCCTTTTCCTTCTCCTTTTTCACAGAAGCTAAGGCCAAACTCTTGGATTTCTTATCAGGTTGATCTAACTTTTCCCTGATCTCATAGGTTTTCAGATTTTCTACAAACTCTTCCAGGCTATACCTTCTCAAATCCTGAGTTTCCTCAATGATAGACCCTTTGACCCTCAACTTCCCTCTCTAAAGACTTAAGGAACTTAGATACTGACTTATACTCCTCTATAGGTTCACCCATACAACTGCATTGACCAGTGATGTCAAGCAGTCTTACATAAAAGTCATCAACGCTTTCACCTTCTTCCATCATAAGATTTTCAAACTCACACATTAACCCTTGTACTTTCTGAGCCTTGACCTTGTCATTTCCCTCATAGGTGGTTTGTAAAACCTCCCAAGCTTCTTTAGTTGTATTACAATGAGCTATTCTCCTTCTTTCTCTAGCAGAAAGAGAAGTAAAAAGATAGGTCTTAGCTTTACAGTCCAGTTGTTGGGTTAGAGTCAGCCGCAGCTTTTTCATTATCAAACACAGGAGCTTTCCATCCCTTCACAATACTATCCCACATCTAATCTACCCCAAACATAAAGGCCTGCATCATGATTTTCCAGGTCGAATACTCCTGACCATCAAATGATGGGGGATTGTTCGTGGAATTTCCTAACTTAATACTCGTTGTTTCCATTTTAACCCAAGACCTTTACTAACATGTGCTAGTTTAAGCTTTGATACCAAATGTAGGACTTAAACAACAGTAAAACATAGAAACAAACAGAGAGATTTGTTTGCACTGTAAAAACCCTCTTTGGAAAATAACTACGGGATCCCACTCTTGGAGATCCTAAAACTTCACTAATCAGAAACACAATTACAGATTACACAAGGTAAGTTAAGAACAGATACTTACAACCACTACACCTTAGTAGTCTGAGATACTTTCAGATTAGATCCAGTGATGAAGCAAGCACACAACTGACTTCAATCTTCTCCTTGTGATTCAGTGCAATGAAGAGAATCAATGAAAATGCACACAAATGATATTTAACTCAACAAGGAACAATTTAATATCATAGCAAAGCAAACAATACTACAGTGAAGATGAACACAGATCTATCACCAAAGCATCAACATTTTCATTCGCTAAATATATATATATATATATAGAAGGGGGGGGGGGGAAGATGCTCCCCCATAAAACAAACATATAAATTTGAAGACTCAAATCACAGAAATTACTCCAAGTTTTGAACAAAGAAATTCTGCATAATCAATTTCCTAGTCAGATAAGGACAGTATCAATGCAAATAGAACGACTTCCTAATCAGACTAGGAAGTATTTAAAACTCAATCACTTTCACTTAAAGACATTGAAACAAATAAACAGACCTCTAAAGTGTAATTGATAGTTTCCTAAAACATCAGAACATGCATGATTACTTGTACTGCATCTAAGAGAAGACTTCGAAGACATTGGTGAAAGCTTCACCACTTTCAAACTCTTTTGTATTTGTTTGCATGAATGCCAACATGTTAACACTATTAGTAACATTCTTTGGTCTCCATTGCTATTCTATTTATTTTTCTTTTTAACCAATTGTCTATTTCCAACTACTAATCCAATCAATCAAATCACTTATATGTCTCCAACTCATCAAAATGTGGACACACTATATCATCCCCAACTCAAAATTCATTTGGTTCACTCTTATGTCTCATCCCATAATTTTTAAAAGTCAAATCTTAGTCCCAAATATCATATATTTGGATGCACACTTCAGTCCACATGATGTTCATACTTTGGAATCACAGGAGTGTCTCCATGTATTATATAATTACCAAAAAAAATTACCCATTTGTGACGACCCGAACCAGAATCTTATGCATGTTCGGCACGATTCTCGAGATTGAGTTTAGTCGCAGTTTTACGTCATATATGTGGTTTGCCGATTCGATTCGCGACTATATTTTTGGTCAAGAATTTGAGTTGGATGTCTTCACGGAAGTGGTAGAGTACGTGATTTCGAGCTCGTGGGCGGTTTCGGAAGATTTTTTCGATAACCGAGGAATATTTTATGATTATTTGAAGTTTCGGTTTCCGACGAGTTTATCCGGTTGTTTCGAGTTTATCCGAATCGTGATGGTTATCCATTTTGAATCGTCGATCGACCTGAGGGCGAGTATAAATATCGGAATAGTCGAGAATTAGTCGTAAAATACTGTTTGACCGTTGACTGAACTTTGACTTTCCATTTTTAGAAAGTTGACCGTTGACCCGTGGGGGGAGAGTTTCCCGATTGGGCTTGCCGTCCGACGACCTGTTTTCCGGCCACCTTTGACTTCGAGAAAGGTATAATCAGCTTCCCTATGTGATTTCGAGTAGGTTGGTATAAGAATTTGTGAGAATTGATGAGGTTTTGTGAGGGTCCGAATTGGGGCCGATTCGGGTTAATCGCCGATGATGGTTTGGGTGGTTCCGGCGAGCCACGGTGGTCGTGGTGAGGGGGGTTCGACTCCCCTCGCTCCTCTGAGCCTATTGGTATGCTTGAATTGAACTGTGGTTGAGATTTTGGGGTGCTCCGATTAGGTCACCGGAGAGTTCGAATTCCGAACTGTTTCGAGTAAATTGAGGTAGTTCCGTTGTGATTTGGCCTTCGGGGTAGAAGAGGAAGTGATTCGAAATGAGGAGACCTTGAAATCTGAAAAGTTTCGCCGTGAAACTCCATGGTTGACGGTGCGCCGCCGCCGGCGGCGGCGGTCAACGGCGGAGCTCCGGCCAAAAGTTGACTTTTCAGATTTCGACTTTTTTAATGTCGTTTTTCTAGTAATCGCGCCCTGGTTATCGTCCAGAGGTTTTCGGGTTAATTTGGTTAGCCGATTTTCAGTCGAGGTTTCGAGTGGGGATTTCGGAATTTCCGTTATTCATTTTGTATCGCATTGCATATTTCCGGGAACGGTTGGTTTCCGTGATTCAGTACAGGGTTGAGAACTATGATTTTGATCAGTTATGTTTTTGTGAATATTCAGGAGATCGAGATCGAGATCTAGACCGTGATCGTGCTTCAGGCGAGGGATCTTCCGCCGGACCACGAGTTTAGCGCGAGTGCGCGTTACACGAGTCTGTGAGTGGACAATTTCTTTTCACGGAAATGATTGCGAGTCTTTTATATAACTTTCGCACTTGAGCATGCGTATGAGTTTATGGTTTTACGAGCATGTGATTACATACGAGATTATGATTATTATAAGCATGTGTTATACGGTTATATTACGTATATGCGTTTATATGCTGTTTACTGTATTTGCATCGAGATATTTGTGATTTGATTTTCACTGAGTACAGTCGCAGTTCATGTTGTTGTATCGATACACACGCATCCCCGGCTGATCACCGAGGGTGCCTACCAGGGGGGACGCTGTGCCTTGTGCCGATGTATTTCCGGGTAGGTACAGTTATCTGTTTCTTGTGCCGAGGTATTTCCGGGTGGAAACAGTTACCCTGACCTAAGGCATTTCTGGCTTGAATCACGTGTGGGTCTGGGATCCCGTGATTCGGACTGTACTAGCACGGACGTGTCCATGAGTGACCCCGTGGGATTTATACTTGCATGCTCAGTACGCTGGAGGATTATGGTTTTACCTCATGTACTTGTTGTTTTTATTTACCTGGACTCTCATATGTTATTTTAACATATATATCAACTGGTGAAAGACATTTATTTTCGTCCACTCACTCTAACATGTTTATTGTCTTTCCCCTGGGTTTTTCGGTTTCCGTGCCCAGTTGCAGTTCAGGTTTTGGTGTTTTCACGTCGCGGTTTGGAGGCTAGTGATCCGAGTTACCGGTGCTTTCCAGTAGGTTCTGGTTTCGCCTACTGATGTGTATATTGTATATGTTTTACTTTAGAGGTCGCTCTGATACGTTCTGGTACTTGTTATTATACGGATTTTCTCGGATATATATATATACTACAGTACTGTTTACTGTTTATGATTCATATATTGATGTTGAGAAATCCGGATGGGAATGGTGCCCACGGTTTGGCTTTTGTGGCATAGGATGAAGTGTTATTTTCTGGGTGCAGGTTATGGCAATTCCACGTTAGTAACGAAACTCTGCCAAAATTTTGAAATTTTTTTGTTGGTTCGTATTTTCAGAAGGGGTTCGGTTCCGATTTAGGTATCTGAATCGGGATTGGGTCCTTTCACCATTCTAGATTAGTACTCATTTTATTTTTACAAAAAGAAGATTACGACTAATTAAAAGGGATTTAATAGCCCACTAACAAAAGCTATAATGCATAAGCAGCCTACGATATTTAAAAATAAATAAATTCATAAGCCCAATCCATCATTAAAAGAGAACTTCACACAGACTTGGAGACCGAATTGAATTGAAATGAAGATACGTCAGTACTAAGAATACAGGGAGTTTGAATCAGTTTCTTACAGATCATCTCCTCTCCACACAAACACAAATAACAAGGCTATTAGATAAAGCCAATACAAGTCTGAACATAGAAATCAAAAACAGACTTCAAAATGGTACCTATATATCTAAGGATGTGACATGAACAACAAAAGGATTCCTCAAATATGTGCACCTCACATCCTTAACAAGTTTAGCACGATACAACTCTAGATAACTAGCGAATCTAACTATAACCATACTATATTCAAAAGTATGCCAACCTTACCAATCACTAGAGCATTTGATATATCAGTTTAGATTTAGACACATCCAGAGCCAGCCACCTTGGGCAAAGCACCCAAAGCTGCTTTGCCAAAACTATAACAACAAAATAAAGTTCAGATGCAAGATCTCGCATAAAACAACATATACTGGTGATCAAGTCTGTTCTTTCTTAATTGTATTATTTGATATATTTCTTCTTATATATAGTACTTTTCAATTCTTAATTATTGTACAGTTTGTACTCGATCAAGTTGTGTTTTTAGATGCATTCTGCGTCATACCTTTCTTAATTTGAATACCTGGACAACATTTGGTGAACGGTGCATGACGTCAATCTTTCATGCATGTTTGAGCCTCCAATAGTCCATGTTGGTCAAGCTTTCTGGGTAAGCTAGCTCGATGGTGTAGTGCTTTATAAGTTCATATTCAATTAGTTTTTACAGCAAATGTGTTCTTGTGCATGCTTTATTGATGGGAGCAAATTCATTATTCATCATTGATTGTACAGGGAATTATATCCATTCTGTAATAAAATTGTTAATAACAAATGGAAAATCTGGTATTGTCTCCAATTATACCCAGAATTCCCAGAAAGCACATAATGAATTAAGCTCTTGTACTACAAACCAAAAATCTAGCTTCAAGCCACCTTTGCCTATTAACCCTTGCAATGAAGTCTTCAACTCTTTTGTTTAGTTCCTCAGCCGGTATCCCTACAGCCACCTCTTCCTCCTCTTGTATTTCAGTCTCTTTTTGTACAACATGTTCTTGATCTTCAGTCTCTTCAGTGATCATACGATATTCCTCAGACTCTTCATAATCTTCATCATGACCAGCATTCTCTTCTTCCAGTAAAACTTCATCAACTTCATTGTGATCTTCAGACTCATAAGCATTGATGTCCTCGGTTGGATCTAAGATCACCTGTTTTTTCTTGATCTCTCGACATGTCTCGGAGGCATGTCTCCTGAGACTTCGAGCCCTCGCAACGTACTCATCGTAAATTTCAGTGGACGGAGTTGACGATTGCTTGCCGTTGAGCCTTGATTCTCCAATAAGGATCACAATGAAATTGACCACCACAAATAGGCAGCTAGGGTTAACGAACCACGACCAAGTACTCGGAATAGAATCAAACAAGAGGTGTTTGATAGTGCAAAAATAATTGGGAAATGAATAAGAGTAGGAGCAAAATAAGCTACAAGCTAGTGCAATAAGGGAATGAAGAAGAAGACTCTGAAAAAACGGATTACTCTTCTTGTAGAGATTCATGGCTCGAAGCTTTTGAGTCTTGACATGATCCATTTTATCAAAGCTGGTTTGAAACTTAATGAATCTCTAGCCCTTTGAGAGAAGACTGAGGTTAGCTAGACAAGTGAGATTTTTGATTCACATCTGACTGAACGTGAAGAAGTGAATACAATGAGGTATATATAGTGAGGAAAATTAGGTTGGTGCGTGGGATATTTTGTTGTGGGATTAAAGGGATTCATGCCACTTAGTTTTTAATACGAATTATGTAATGGGGGGAAGGTTTGCTTTTGCGGAAAGCCATATAGGCAGGTTGAGAATGTGTTTATATATTTGGGTGCTTTTGTTTTTGTAGCCTCCCTTTGATTGCTTTCCACATTTTTCCTCTTTCGACTTGTTGATGGTTTTCATTTTTCCTCTTCTCCACTAAGAAACACAAAAGACTTTGCATCAGCAAAAGGCTTATGTAATCCAGTGGTTTTTGCCTTTTCCTATAGCTAGTTTGATTTGATTGTGCGTCCAAGTTTTTGACGTACATGCACTTAAAGCCTCAAAGACTTTGCATGCCCTAATGTTAATTTGCATAAGAGTATGTAATTGAAACTAACAAAGACAACAGTCGGACAAATGCAACCTTCTTCATTCCTTGTGATCACCCATTTTCACAAAAACTCATATGCATTCACGTACGTATCTTCTAAAAATTAGCTTTATTACAACGTACTTATACTTTGTTAATTTGTCTTCTTCATCCCATTTCTTCATTTATAGTTGACTTGCCATCACCCACCGTCGTTTTTAATATATGTGAAGGACGCATGAGAAGTGATAATATCATCACAAAGTTCTTGTCATTCATATATCTAGGGTGTTCTGCATTACAAAAGAAAGAGAATCGCCGTAAAAGTGACCAGAACACCGTCTTAGCTAGGGTACCGGTAATTTGCTTTTATCTTCTTATAATTGAGTAGCGAGGCCTATGGCACTTGAACGTTTCGAACAAAGAAAAACACTTTGTGAAAAGAGATGCATATAGTGCAAGACCGTGGAACGAGCAGCTCCTTTGTCGTATTACTTATTTGTATTTGTTTGAATTTGTGCCACAAATATGAAGAGGGCAGAGAACTTGGAACTGATATCAATACTTAATATAATGCTCATAAGAAGGGATTAGAAAAGGGGGAAAACTCCAAATTAATGTCTAAACCTAACCAAGTGAAAACGATTTGCTCGGTGGCCGACGGATTTGTAAAGCAAAGGCGGCGTACGTATACGGTAAATATCTAGCAACCTTCCTTAACATGCATAACCCTATTCGATATTTGACCTATTATGCATATTCATGAATATACGTACTAATCCGATTATTGCAACTTTTTGATGTTTTAGAAGCACAAAGATGTGCAATGAATGGCATATAAATTTTGCTTTTTTTTACAGAATGGACGGTTTATGAGATTCTATAAGCAAAAGACCCTCCACTTCTTTACCTCAAAGAGCTGAGAAAGAGAGAAATAGTGGAGTCCATGTAATTGTTGGTGAGTGAAGAAGCTTCATGAGAAGGTGAGAGCATGGACAATACCGATGCTTTTGGTCTACAGAAACTTGACAATTACAGCTATATTGTTTCCAGCGAAAACCAAATAGTGCTAATGAGTGATTCTGAAAAGAGAGAGAAGTTTTTGGTTTAATTTCTTATTAATTACTTTCAAATTAATACTAGCAATAAGAGATGTTTGTAGTCTCTTTGTACTTCGTTCTTCCATCGAAAAAATGAGTCGCAAAAACAATCTCAACTTCTTAAACATTTTCATTAATTTTGGTAACGAACTTGAGAGATGGACATAGTCTAAAAGGAGATCTTTTACTCATAAAGTCATAATGCTTTACAGCCTTTACTACTGTCCATAGAAAGCAACTTACTAATTTGCAAAACATATGATACTGATGACTTCAACGATCATGGGCAAATTTAAACGTGATTAGAGCAACTTCTGAAGATTCCCTAAATGTGAGTTTCACCAATAATATAAAGATTTTTTTTCAAATATTAGCTCCAGCAGTTTTGCTATATCATTAATTATTTTAGAGATTCCCTAAATTTTAAGTTTTTATCTCCTATTTCTATACCAAAAATAAGTAATGAGAATAAGTGGTGTAATAAATAATTTCCTTTTATGTTCGAAATATAATTAATTATATACATTTAATAATTTTTTAAAAGTTAACCAATCAATATTAAATATTTATTGAAATATAGCTTAATTTTAAATAATCTTGTTTGAACAATGATTAATTAAAATAACAATAGTGGCATTTATGCCACACATTCCATGTAGAACAATTTAATTTAGACATTAGGAGTTCTTTAAACGTGGGGCTCTAGACACTACAGTCCCCTCCACGTATAACATCAACATCATCCTTCGGTTGGTGTCATAACGATTCGAGTTCAAACAAAGAACAGTAATCTCAATTATATGCAAGAAATGCTTCTCTTTTTAGGGGTTTGAGTCCGTAAGATATGCTGAATAAATAAATCATAAGATGAGCGCAGGAAGCTAGACACATGAGAGAACAAAAGCACTTCCATTAAAATGATAGACTCCACCTACAGCTACAGCTACGGCATAAGGCACTGTTACAGCTTGCATGCACCCTCCCAAAAGAAGAAAACTCAATGACAACAACAGGGAAAAGAAAATGCCGGTTGAAATACTACCGAGTACTATAGGCTCGTGAGCAGGAACGTAACCTGCTAGTTGGAGTCAAAGATAATCGATCGATTCTAGCTAACAAAAAATGATTGCTATGCGCAATGATCAAATTCTCCCTCGTTGACTCAGAGAAGAGTCGAGAGAATTAGATTGCATGCAAAGCACTAATGGAACAAATAAATAGAACAGCTACTTCTACTCAATCTCTCTAATGCCACAAAACTGCAGGACTAGCACCCTCAGAGAACCATAGCGACTTTCTCCTGGGAAACAAAGGACAAGGGATGGGCAATAAGGGGTTCATAGTGATCAGCTCCAGCACCACACCAACCTGCATGAGATAATGTTCAGAAATGTAGGCTAACTGGGACAGAGCTAATGAAGAAACTGAATAATGAGTGGCATGCATCTCAGATCGAGGACATTTCTTACCTGTTCCCTTCATGAAAAGAAAGAAGGGTGGTTCACAAATCCGAGTCCTTGGACGGTGCGGAAGGAAGAAAACACAATTTTCTTCATCAACCATTGCATCTGATCCATGAGCTTGAACCTGTAATTAGTGAATGTAGACAAAAAAAGCTTAATAAGATGGATAATCAATCAAGTATATGTCAAAACTTCATCTCTACAGAAATCAGTCTATCTAATTTCCCAATGAAGCAGGTGAATGTATCAAATGAGCACTTAGGAAAGTATGAAACTTTACTTTACTAGAGCAATCAAAGAAGAGTAACATACAGCAATACGCAAGAAGGACTACAGCTATAATATACTATGCATAACATGTGATAAGATTTCAACATAAGAGAATTAAACATCTCAAACTGCCCCTGGAATCAAGTAATGCAACCTCATTTACCATACAGCTCAACCTTCTTCACATTTGTGTACAATGAAACCCAAGCTAATGTTCAAACTATGCAAAGGAAACATCTTTCAAAGTAATGGATTCACAGACAGACATGGATTCACTGCCACACTGTTAAGACAAAAACAAAAAGTTGCATCTAAGCCAGCCGAAAAATTCTTCTTACCACATAGATCTCTCGCTTAAACTCTGTTGCAAGACACTCGATGGCTATATCATCTCCAAAAGCTGCGGCATGACCACTTCTGTTCTCATCGATTGTCAACAAGCCTTCCTCTGTGTATTGCAATGTGATGATATCGTATTCATCATCAGGCGAACCAGAGATCGACATGTATTTGGCCCAACTCGGTCCATCACTCACAGGGATGCATCTCTCCTTGTAGATTGACTCCGCTGCTAGCTCCCTTCACTCAAAAAGAAATCAAAAACCAAAACAATATCAACAACACAATCCCATCCAATCCATCATCAACTTTCTCCAGCAGCCTAAGATTTAAAACAAATGGATACCCAATATACTTGAATCTTAGAACAAGAAGAAATCTAATTTCCAGATCTAAATGATAAACAGGTGAACGTTATCCGATTTCTTCTGATTATTTATGCAACAAAAACAAAGCTGGATTCTTTAACAATGGAAATTTAAAGAATACAAATTTAGATCTCAAATGAGTGAAAGTAAACACAGATCGAAGAAAACGATTACCTCTGCATGCCGAGCTGAACAAGCTCGTTAATGGAGGAGTCGAGACTCACGCGCTCGTCTTTCTTGGCCAAAAGCTTGACCTCCTGAATGACGTGTATCCCCCACCCGGCATTCAGATCAGGCGAGTAAAGATGCCGGATGACGTCGCCGATGACGTCCCTCTCCTCCGCGGCTGCAGATCCGTAGTCCTCCATGAACCTCCGCACCGTCCGCCTCCTCAGCTCCCGCGCGTCTGCCACACGCGCGTCGACGTTCATCGCCTTGTGGGACGCCGTGAAGAGGCAGTTTCCGTCGGAGGAGACCTCGCCGCCGTGCGAGAGCCTGAAGACCACCGCCACATCCTCCGCCGGGTGCTTCCACAGCACGCCCTTCGCGTGAAGCTTCTGGAGGTGCCGCCGCTGCTGGTCCTCCAATCCGACCACCGCGTCCCACGCCGCGTCGGACGTTAACTGGTCAACGACGACCAGATCCGCCGCTACGGCCTCGATCGCCGCCACGTCATCTTCCTCCTCCTCCTCCGACGACGGTGGGTCCCGCCATGTGACTACCGTCGGAGATGAGTTCGGGAACGTCTCGGCGACGGTGGTGGAATCACAGAGTAGTTTCCCCATTTCCCGTTTCCTCTTCCAAAAATTTCCAATCCTTATTTATTTTTTAAATCTTTATTTCCTACTTTTCCTTTCTTCTTGTTCTTCTTCAACGGAAGTTGCAGAAGAGAGAGAGAGAGAGAGAGAGAGAGAGTATAGGACCAACGGATAGATTTTATGACGAGCGGGACTATGGAGACACGTGGGAAAATCTGGCGCGTTTGCGACACTGCTGCTGACCGAAGGAGAGTGAAGCTGAGCCACAAAGCCAGTCAGCCTCGGACATATTTCTCTTTTCTATTTAATTTTTTTCCAAATTAATATTATTCTTTCCCCACTAGGCGTTTGGTGTTAGTTGGCAATTTGGCATCAGCTGTGAAAACTAGGGAGTTGGTGTCACACGTGCGAGATTCAGCCAGTGGGTCCCACGGAACCAAAAAGCATCTGTATCTGACAACTCAGTTTCCCAACGGTTATACATGACGTGACACTTTCGTTGGTTATTTAATTTCGACGATTATTTACCTAAAGTTGCCATTTTGGAATTGTTTTCTTTTATGGAAAAACTTTATTTTCTCGGGTGCGGTAATCTTCGAGCCTTTGTAGATGAAATTGTTGACATATAACCCATGTAATACAATAAGCTAGTATAGCGTGCACGAATTTGCAAAATCGCCATGGTCACCTGTTAGTCCAATTAGACCGAAACGCATTATCGACAAGAGAAACAAAAAAGACAAACAAAAAGGTAGGGAGCTCAGGCCCAAACTTTGCCATCCTTGATCCGTAATCTACTGCTACACGTCGGTCCTTAGCTGCCTTGGACCCAAATGGCACATAACATATGTGAGCCCTGTGGTTCAACGTTGCAGCCCACAGCTGAATACAATCGCATTTGGATCTAGGCATCATCTTCTAGCCAAATACACAAAGGTTGTTGTCGATTTTTCTCCGGTACAGTTTTGGTACTCGTATAACATTATTTGGAAAATGATTGTGAGGAAAAGCTACTCAGGATAAACTCAGCTACGTACATTGTTTTCAATTTGAGGAAGTGTTATGCCTTTTGATCTAATTCTGTTATGTTTTTGTGGAGAAGTCGCTGGTTTTCTTAGCTAAAACTTTTTCATCATCTCTCATATGGCGTTTTATGTACTTATGTTGGCTTAGTCGCCTCTACTTTGGGTAAACCTAGTTTCCCCATTGCTTGGTGCTAGACTTCTTGCAATGGTGAATGTGTTGAATATCCCTGAACGGCTGAACTATAATAAAACCAAGCGAAGATTTCATAAACGATCGAAATCAGCTAGCTAATAGACATGATCAGGCACAAACCAATATTCGAATACACCACAACATCCTGCAAGTTATTCAAATACCAAAAGAAAGAGTAATTTAGAGTTGAATAGTAGAACTCATCCCGGTCCTCCTTGTACACTAGCTAGTTTCTTCTCCTTTCCCGAATCCTTATCATCTTCGTAAAGTTCCACGTTTTCGACTCCTGAGAAGATCATGTAAACGTATATTATGTAAGAGTGGTAAAACAAGGGTATGTGTTCGATGGATGGCATAGAATTGTAAATAGGAATATATATAAATATATATATACACACAACAAACTTTCACTCAGATATACCTGAAAATAATCATTTTCAAATATCACTACCAGAAAAAATTCTTTAACCAACGAAAATAATCAAAACACGCTAACGATTTTTTTTTTCGTCAGCTATACTATAGTTTAGTCGATGAAGAAAAGTTGTCGTCAGTTAAAGTTTTTACTCGTTTGCCAAAGTATTTTAGCCGACGGAAAAAAAATGTCATCGACTTTAGTTGAAAAAATCGTCGGCTAAAAGTGTGACTTTAGTCGACGTCGACGAAAATTATGTAACTTTAGCCGACGACATGTGTCCATGTCGTCGGCTTTAGTTGGAAAAAAAATTGTCGGCTAAAGTGTATCTATAGCCGACGAAAATTATGTAATTTTAGCCGACGATTGGGACATGTGTCGTCGGCTATACTTTAGCCGACGATTTTCTTGTGTCGTCGGCTAAAGTTCTCGGGTTTAAATAGATATGTTTCCTCCCAGATGTAGTCTCTCTGTCTCTTTCAAAACCTAGCAATCTCTCTCGAGCTCTCTCCCCACCCAACTCGCCGCCCTCTCTCTCTCTCTCTATCCGCCACCTAACCACCTGTCGCCGCCACCGGTCAAAAATATCTCGGGTAAAGTTTAAAATTTGAGATTTATTTTGGAATTTAGGGTTTATGTGAAATTGTGTTTGTTAATGAAAATGTGTTTTATTTTCATTTTAGGTGTTGTTGGCTATTGTGGAATTGATAGAATCTAGGTTCTGGGAATAAAAATTCAGAACCTACCTTTTTTTTTTCTTCAGAAAAATGCAACTTTAGTTGACGATATACAAAAGACTTTAGCCGACGATTTATAAAGACTTTCGTAGGCAAAAGTCTAAAAAAGTCGTCGGCTAAAGTGCAGACTTTAGCCAACGACAAAACTCGTCGTCGGCTAACGGTCAGATTTTAGCTGACGACTGTTACTATTGTCGTCGGCTAAAGTAATGACCGACGACCATTAGCTGACCACACTTTAGCTAACAAAAATTTGTCGACTTTTACTAACAGGCCGGCGAATTTTTTTCATCGGTTAAAGTGTTTTTTTAGTAGTGTATCTGACATTGTGCCAACTTTTTTATCATATTTTACCATCTCCATCGTTTAGATTTTAGGTTCTAATGTGTAGATCAAGCTTGTAACTTTTCAGCCAAAATTGTGATCGTTAAGGTATTCAAAACTACAATTGAAGTTCATAAATAAGAATGGTTCATGTTTGATAGACTTTGTCCGTCCATTAATTTAAACTAGTTCGATACCTTAACGATCACCATTTTGGCTGAAAATTTACAAAAATGATCTACTCATATAAACCTAATAGTTGGACAGTAGAGATGGTAAAATATGATCAAAAAGTTGTCGTAATGTCGATCATATACCTGTATACCTGAGTGAAAGCTTATTGTGTGTGTGTGTGTATGTGTGTGTGTGTGTGTGTATATATATATATATATATATATATATATATATATATGAGACCATTTGGAAAATTAGGGTTAAAGAGACGCATATCGTAGATATGTATCTATATATACCCTTTTCTTTGTGGCAGCACTTTATAACATCCATTGCACAATTGTTACAGTGCATGCTGAATTGTAGATCAGCGGCCAGGCAAACCTAGAAGTAGAAGAAGGAGAAACAAATAAGCGCAGCATGATCATGATCTGAAATCATCTCCAGCTACCACATTCAATTTTAACGGTGCCTGCTTACCTTTGGTTCTTGCGTGATTTGTTCATATTTGCCAGAGTTGTTTTCCTCCAGAAACTTGAGAATTTGTTTCTTTTTGGCAGTGAACCACCTTTTATGCTATCTCAATGCTCTTAAACTCTGGCTGCTTCTTTCTCCTCCCTTCACATGTAGCTTGATTATATAGCATGTCAAAACGCACACTTTGTCAACGGAAATCTAGTACTTAATGAGCTGATCTGATTGCTATATCATCGACAATTTAACTTATACAGTGTCTGTATATTCTTTCATAAATTATTGCTCTTAAAGGGGTTAATTCCCATACTTGGCCTCGTAACTTTGGTCATGCATGTCCTTGTACTCTTTAAATGGCATTTGATTCTTAACCCAAAAGTCACTTTAGGAGGAAAAAATTAACAAAAGCAAATAAGCAATCATGAAGAAGCAAAAAAGACCAAGAGAAGCATAGCAACGGAAGGTAATGTTTGGGTTTAAAATAAACTTAAAGATTTTATTACATATTATGGGTCAAGAAGTATGCAGGCCGACCTCTACGGCCCATTAAAATTGCTACGAATCTGAAAAGATAAAGAACACATACAAGATTCCTAAGCAAGGTAGGAAGATTAAAAACAGATACATCCTTATTTTCTTAGTCTGGAATGTTTCCTTGAGCGATCGGAGAAGAATAATATCAATCTCTATAAATAGACCAATCTAAGCAGACGTGTCACACACACGAATCTGCATACAAGTAAACAACGACAAAGATGATCAAATGAGTCTGATTCACACAACAAAGCGTGGAGATTCCGGTAGTATACAAAGTCACTCTACCTAGCGACAGTGAACTCAGGATCTTGTTCACCCGACCAAGCGTGGAGACTCGAAGGTTCACGTTAGCTACCAAATCGACAACTGCAATCGAAGGAGTCTGGTTCACCCGACAGAGTGTAAAAATCTAAGGATTCAAGAAGCCACCATATCCAGTGTTCTCAACACTTGCCCCTAAAAGATTAATCTGCATTGTACTCACCATGTGTGTAAAGTATCGATCCTTTTGTGACTCAGCGAAGAGACACAAAACTTAAGTTTTGAAACAACTTAAGCAAGTAGAACGTAACGAGTGAGGTTGGTACTCTCTTCACTCAAATCGCTTGTAAAGAAGCAGAGACAAACACGGCGCACTACAACAACTACATTCTGCCATCGGCAGTGGTACGTTAAGCACGCACAACGCAACTAAAAAAGACAGTTTGTGATCTTCTTCATCACATTGACCTGACTGAAGAAAATCAAGCCAAAGAGAAAAAAAAACTTGAATCAACTCAATCAAGAGACACACCCGTAATCCCGTATTACATAAAAATTTGGGCTTTTGAAGCCTTTTTGGAAAGTTAAAACCAAATAGGAACTTTTAACTTTTTTCAGAATTTAGTATTTTTATTGTACGTGAAAATGGAATATATATATATATATAGCTCGATCTGATCCACCACGAAGAACCGATTTGATCCAAAAGGAAAGACCTGCTTTAACATGTGTCGAACCACTACCTCATCCAACGTGACATGACCGCCAAGTGTTGCTCGCAAATTAACACACGTTCATATTGATCAACCGTATCAAATGGATCATGGAAGGAGAGGAGTACAGACAAGATGCCAAGTCTTGGATAGAGAGAGAGGAGGAATACTCAGTATAGGTTTGCGAAACACCGTCAGCAGAAAGCGGGAAAGACAGAGCATGACATATCCTAGATGGGGAGATGTTCACTTTAACACCACGAACAGTGACACAAACCTTTTGCTTCCAACGCAAGCGTACTTCAGCAGAAATAGTCTCTAAAAAGTTTGCATTAAACTCTTGCACCATAGTACGATTGTACCTAGGTAAGGAGCTCAAGGTTGTCACCCACCCCAGACGAGATACCAGTGAGAACACAGCAGGATGCAAGGAGAAAAAATCAATGGGTCTTTCTGCTACAATGGGACTATTCACGGTAATGTACCCAAACAAGCTGTAAGTTTCAGGAGAGATGAAATGAGACCGTGGAGGGAACGAAGGAGAATCACCAAGATGTGGCTTGGGAAGAGCCTTGGACTTCAGCTTGACTGCCACAGACTTGCCCTTAGAGACGGGAGGAGTGGATGCGATCTTAGAGGCAGGGGATGTAGCAGATGTCCTGGCCTTGGAGCGGGTGACTCGTTTACCCGTGGGTAAAGGAGAATGCTCAAAAGAGGATGCTGGTGAAGAACCAGAGGAACAGACCATGGTCACTGGAGTACGCTTTCGTTTCCCAAGAAGGACTTCAGGAGAGAGGTTGAGTGGATCTTGAGCTACAGTGGACGACGGAGGAGGAGGAAGCAGATCGGATTCCACGGTGGCCCAAGGCAGAGACGGTGCTGGCAATACCATCGAGGCATAAGAGGCAGATCTTGGTTACTTTAGATTACCGGAGCCCTTAGGAACACCTCGGTTGCGCTGGTAAGTAGCGATGATCACTGGGGACGCCAGAGGAGGCCGTTCACGAGCAATGTTGGGAATTGGTGGAGTCGACCGAGGAGGAGGAGCTGTAAGAAGAATCACTTCTTTAGGGATGAAAGGGTCAAGATTTGCCATGGAAGGGTTTGGAGACTTAATGGTTTTGGAAGGGAAACAGTTCTTCTTGCCGTTCCTAATTCTGACCATTTAGTGAAAATAAGAAGGTGAGGAGTGTGGAAGTGTAAAGGACCAGAGTAAGAGAGATGAGAGATGAGGGTAGTGGAACTGAGATAGTCTTAGGACCAAGAGATTTCTCCACTCAAACACATAACCTCCATTTTCAAATTCTTGTTCAGTCAAGTCAGCCCACAAAGTGCTACAATACCATATCCCTAGGAAACCACACATGCAGCCTAAAAGGATATCTCAAAAGTAAACAAAAAAACCAACATGCACACATATATCTAATATCCACTGAGTTATTTGGGACAACCTGGATAATAGGAGGTACCAATGTACCCACCAGTACTTTGAAATCTCCCCCTCACATGGTGCATAACAAAAAACAAAAGATTTTGAATTCAGAAATTTTCATACAACCTGTCAGCATAAACCCTGGGATGGAAACATTTAAGCAAATCCCAGACATCAGAAAAGTTTGAGCATGACTCACAAAAATGTGACACCTATTTTTCATATGTCTTAATGGCTCAAATTTTTCACATGAATGTATAACTATAAAGTAACATTCATGCTATGTTCTTAAAAATCAGACCTTGGAACCATAAGAAGTGTGTGTGTGGAAAGTTTTATTCTAAATGGGTACAATTTTGAAGCATCAAATGGAATGAGGACATCAAGAGTAACCATGTGATTTTGTCACAACCTTTAGAGAGCTCTGGAATTTCAACATATCAATGACTTTGTCTCAACTTGGCCTTTGGCCGTTGTCACTTAACTTCAAAGCATTTTTGCCATCATTTTTAGATTTAGCAAAGAGCTCATCTGAAAAATACGTCCTCATAGATCCATGTAACAGAGTAGTTATCATCATGCCCTGAGCGCAATGCTCGAAAGGATAATATGTGTAACAAGAACACTCGGTGGATAACTAGTCTGAACCCATCGAAGGATAGATAACATCTCAGGGATCCCCACTGGTTCCGATTAAAGTACACCCAGCAAAAGACTAACTCATTCATTTACTTTATTCATTTGACAATAATCACCATATTTTCATAGTTTAGTTCTTTAGTAACCAGTTTCAGCTCATCTCAGTTTTCTAGCTCAAACTATTTACACCCCACAAGATTTACTTTAGTGCGCGAAGGTTTTTTCTAATTCCAAGAATGATTTAGACCACAAGCACTAACATCCTTGAAAGCATAGATGCATATACACAAGCGAAAAATGCAGCAAGTGTCTATCAAGATATATGAAATAAGGACGCAACACTTTAGGTCAAGTTTAGAAATATTTCCAGGGATGTATACACAGACTCTTATCCCAGCTTGAGCCAATTTTTATTTTCAGAAAAATTATTTCATAAAAGAAAGTGCTGAAAAGTAAATTTAAACCAGTGAAGCAGTTATTTCAAGTGATGGTGCATATACCAATAGCCTTCCTAAGACTCTCAAGCCTCAGATTGTCCACAGGCTTAGTGAATAAATTAGCTAATTGTTGTTCAGTTGGAATAAATGTCATTTCAAGCTTATTATCTTCAACCAAGTTCCAAATAAAGCGATATCTAATCTCTATATACTTGGTCCTAGAATGCAACACAAAATTCTTTGAAATATTGATTGCGGAAGTGTTGTCACAGAACAGGGATAGAATACCTTGCTGAAATCCGTAGTCACTTAGAATATGCTTCATCCAAAGGAGTTGGGTACAACAGCTCCCTGCAGCAATGTACTTTGCTTGGGCAGTAGACAAAGATACGCAATTCTGCTTCTTGCTATGCCACGATACCAAATTGTTTCCAACAAAGAAGCATCCTCCTGAGGTGCTCTTCCTATCTATGGCATCCTCAGCCCAATTCGAGTCCGAGTACCTTGCAATCTCAGTGTTAGTATCTGTTGTGTACAAAAATTCCAAAGCTATAAGTACTTGAGACATATCAAATGATACGTTTGATAGCCTTCACATGAGATTCCTTGGGATTGGCTTGATACCGAGCATAAACACCCACACTGAAAGAGATATCGGGTTTGCTGGCTGTGAGGTAGAGTAGGATCCCAATCATGCTTCTATAGAGAGTTTGATTAGCATTGATGCCCTCTAAATCGGCACTGATTCTGCATGAGGTTCCCATGGGGTTTCGGATGAGAGAGGCACCTTCCACCCCGAACTTCTTCACCAAATCCTTTGCATACTTTTCCTATGAAATGAACAAACCATCTTTCCTTTGCTGAACTTGTAGTCCAAGAAAGAAACTCAGCTTACCATAAAGACTCATTTCAAATTCTTACTTCAATAGAGTGACAAACTCCTCAACAAGATTTTGAGAAGTGGAACCGAGCACCACATCATCTACATATACTTGAGCTATAATCATATGATGGGAAACACTTTTAACAAACATGGTTTTGTCAATAGAACCTCGTACATACCCATGATCAATTAAATGTGTAGACAATTTTTCATACCAAGCTCTAGGAGCTCGCTTTAAGCCATATATAAAGAGCCTTGTCTAATCTGAAAACATGATTGGGATAGCAAGAGCTCAGGAATCCCGGAGGTTGTTCCACATAAACTTCTTCTTTTAAAATTTCATTTAAGAAGGCACTTTTGACATCCATTTGAAAGAGATCAAATTAGAAAGCAAGCAATGGCCAAGAGAAGTCTAACGGATTCAAGCCTAGCTACAGGAGCAAAAGTTTTATCAAAATCTAGACCTTCTATTTGGGAATATCCTAGCACAACCAACCTAGCCTTGTTTCTAGTAATGATTCCCTTTTCATCAGTCTTGTTTTTGAAAACCCATTTTGTTCCTATGACGTTCTTATCCTTAGGTCTAAAAACCAAATGCCAAACTTTGCTTTTCTCAAATTGATTAAGTTCATCTTACATGGCTACAATCCAATCCGAGTCTTTTAGTGCATCTTTAATGTTCTTAGGTTCAGAATTTGAGACAAATCCATAGCATGCAATTTGATTGATAACTAGCATATGCACAGTAAGAAAACTTTTGAGAGTAACAAGGTTACTTTCAAATATTATTGACTTACTCCGGGTCTTCCTTGGTTCACCAACCGTACCTATCACATCCGAGGGAGAGTGATCCTTTTGAACTTGGTGCTTCCCAATGCTGTGTGACTTCTGGATAGCAAGAGTCTGATCTATCCCGACACCCTCAGTGTCAGATTCTGTATCCGAGGATACTTCATCAGGTATGGGGTTTTGCTTATCAATAGGAGTCTCAGCAGAAGAAAACTTTTGAGAGTAACAAGGTTACTTTCAAATAGTATTGACTTACTCCAGGTCTTCCTTGGTTCATCAACCGTGCCTATCACATCCGAGGGGGAGTGATCCTTTTGAACTTGGCCCTTCCCAATGCGGTGTGACTTCTGGATAGCAAGAGTCTGATCTATCCCGGGACCCTCAGTGTCAGATTCTGTATCCGATGATACTTCATCAGGTATGGGGTTCTGCTTATCAATAGGAGTCTCAGCAGATGTGGGAGACGTCTCAGTACTCATATCCTCATCATGCACATTTCTTGAAAAGTGGTTGTGAGAGCATACAAGAGAGTCATTGATAGCCACATTTACCGTTTCTATAACTTTGCAAGTTCTTTTATTATAGACATGATAAGCACGACTATTTAACGCATATCCTCGAAAGACAACTCGATCACACTTAGCATCAAACTTTGTCAAATATTCACGATCTCTATAAATGAAACAAGGACTACCGAAAGTTTTTTAATGTGAAATATTCAGCTTCTTTCCTTTCCAAAGTTCGTAAGAGCATACAAGAGAGTCATTGATAGCCACATTTACCGTTTCTATAACTTTGCAAGTTCTTTTATTATAGACACGATAAGCACGACTATTTAACGCATATCCTCGAAAGACACCTCGATCACACTTAGCATCAAACTTTGTCAAATATTCACGATCTCTATAAATGAAACAAGGACTACCTAAAGTTTTTTAATGTGAAATATTCGGCTTCTTTCCTTTCCAAAGTTCGTAAGGTGTTTTACTAGTGCCCGGCCTAAAAATCACACGGTAAAGTAAAAACATGCATTGAAAATTGCTTCGGCCCAAAACATGTAAGGTAAGTCAGCTGAACTAAGCATTACCCTTCCCATCTCAACCAAGACTCTATTCTTTCTTTCTACTATCTCATTTTGTTGTGGTGTAATGGGGGCAGAAAACTCATGATGCATACCATTCTTTTCACAATACTCAGCAAACAAAGAGTTCTTAAATTCGGTTTCATGATTTGACCTAATCCTTATTATGTGTTTGTTTTCAGAAAGCTTTTCATTTGAAATTCGTTTTGCCAATTCTAAAAACTTCCCCAAAGTTTAACATTGAGTTTTATCACTTAAGAACATTACCCATGTAAATCTAGAGAAGTCATCAACCACAACAAGCACATATTTCTTTCTCGCAATACTTTCAGTTTCAACAGGCCCTATTAGATCTAGGTGGAGTAATTCAAGAGCATTAGAAGTTGGTTTAGCATTTAAAACAAGATGAGATGTTCGGGATAGCTTACCCATCTTGCAGTCTCCACACATACCTGCTCCCACCCGGTCAGTTTGGGCAATCCTTGAACTTCATCCTTTGAAGACAGCTTCACCACATCTTGATGACTGAGATGGCACATCCTCATATGCCCTAGATAGAGCAAGATTTCTTGTGACAGAGACCGAAAGCAGATTTCTGGTTCCATCCTCTTGTTGGCTCGAACACAATAGCAATGATCCCTAGATTTTTTGCCTTTCATAACGCATATTCTTTTCCCATCAAGAACAGTACATTGAGACCTGTCAAATGTTATTGTCTCATACTCATCGACAATCTGACTTACGCTTAGCAAACATACTTCCAATTTTGCTACCAAAAGAATATTCTTCAGTCCCGGGAGACCAGGAGTGTCAACCGTCCCACTTCCAACAATCTCAACTTTGGCTCTATCACCGAACATGACATCTCCAACTGGGTGAGAATCATCCATAAAGGTGAACCATTTTCGTTCGCTGGTCATGTGCTTTGAGCAGCCGTTGTCCATGTACCAAGAGTCGGACTTTCTAGTAGATAGGGCGGTTAGGAAACGTTACAAACAACTACGACCTTCCTTGCAACAGTGGGTGAGACATTGACTCTTGAAAAGAAACAAATCGTGTCTTCTTATTTTTCCTTGACACCAAGTTCCTTAGGAGAGATGACGCTTCTGGTATCCCTGGTCTTTTTAATTGATTTCCTAATCCAGTTTGAAGAGACTGGCTTGTTCTTCTGTTTCGGGATGGCAAGAGACTGTGCAATCCTGGTCAGTTCATCGAGTGATTTCTGAAAATGGATGAACAGATCATTGTTCTGTGGAATCTTTGCCGGTACATGGCCCCTTCTTAGCTTGTAACAGAACTTCGAATGTGTCCACTGTTCCTACAGTGAAAGCATCTAATTGGTGGATTCTTCTTGAGTTTGGAAACCTTGGAAACTTCACGGGCATTGATCTCTGGTTGAAGTAGAGGCTTTCCCAACACAGAACTGGTGCTTTTAACAAATATAGTCTTCCCTGAGCTTTTGGGTTTTCCATCATCCTCAAACCCCAAGCCCTTTTTGCTACCATCCAGTCTTCCCATCCCATAGATTTGGGATAGCTTCTTCGAGCGGATGGAGAATTTTGCAAACTGGTTTTTGGTATCCAGCAGGGATTTTTCGAGCTCCAATTTTTCAGCAGTAAGAACTTTTATCAAGGAAGATTGACAATCCAGCTCTTCTTTGAGAAAGTTCACTCGTTCTTTAAGTTGAGTTTTGACATAATTCCATTCTGCTCTTCAGGATATGTACTTCTCTTGTATCCTAGAATGTGCCTCCTTACTTAATGATAGTTCATTAGTTAGAACTTCATTTTTAGCAAGTAGAGACTTAGACGCTTTGCACAACCAGACATACATATCATGACCTTCTTGTCTTCAAGAGACTCATCTAATGTGACTTTGGGGACAAAGGCAAATTTCTCATCCTCTTATATTTCGGATTCAGAATTTTGATTGGAATCACTATCACTCCAAGTTTCTTTGAGCACTTTGTGAGACTTGTTTTTCCTGTTTGCACAGTCAACAGCCTTGTGTCCCACTCCATTGCACTCAAAGCACTTGTTGTACATTCTTGGGATAGAAGTGGACCTAGTATCCCGATCCCTACGTGAATCCTTGTTTCTTAAAAACTTAGAGCTAGACCCTTTAGAGAAATTCCAATTAGAATTGAAAGGTTTCCTTTTTGAGTTCCTTAAGATTTTTTCAAATTGTTTGGTTAAAAAAGTAAATTCAACATTACTATCATCTTCATTTTCAGGAACTTTTTCATCTTTAATTTTACCCGAACTTAAAGCAACAGAGTTTTCATTTTTAGGCTTTTTCTTGAGTGTCTCATAAGTTTTCAAATTTCCAACTAGCTCTTTTAGAGGATAAGTGTCTAGATCATGAGCTTCATCGATAGCATTCATCTTTGAGTCAAAAAAAGGGGGTAAAGCACTCAAGAATTTCCTAACAATTTTCTTTGATTCTATGGCTTCGCCTAAACTACGACATTGATTTGTTATGTTAAGTACACGACCATAGAAATCATCAATAGACTCTTTTTCACTCATGGATAAACCTTCAAACTTATAAATAAGATGGTGAAGTTTTTGTTGTTTAACTCGAGAGTTACCTTTATGAGTGTTGATAAGCACATCCCATGCCTCCTTAGCAGTAGAGCAATGGATAATCCTTTGACGTTCTACTTCGGATACGTCATTTAAGAGACAACTTAGAGCTTTGATGTTTGCTCTAGCTAAATCCTTGTCAACTTTTTCCCATTCGGACCTTGGATTTGAAATTTTCTCATTAGATCCATCGCCGTTTAGTTTTGTGGGATGTGTCCAACCTTCCTCCACAACCTGCCACAACATACCATCATCTTGGTATGAGAGCAAGGCACTCATCATGATTTTTCATTGTGAAAAATCATGTCCATCGAAAAAGGGGGGAACATTTATGGATGAGCCTTTTTCACGTTCCATTTTTGGCCCCTCAGAGGATCTCACTAGAAAAGTCTAGTGGCCGATCTGATACCACTTAAAGGTCCTAGAGGGGAGGTGAATAGGCCTTTTACAACTTTTTCGCTTAAATTGTACTCGGGGATAGCAGATTGGCAACCTATCCCGAATTACAGGATACGAGTGTTTAAACTGTAAAAGCAGTAAGTAAAGAATAACACGATGATGTTTTTCTTTAACGCAGAAACCCTGCAACCAGAGGGAAAAACTGCGTGCCCCTAATTCTTGAGGGACAAACTTTTTCCACTATAAAGTAACACACACAATTACAAGACTTTTGTACTCTGGGGATACATAGCCCGTATGTTATCCTAACTAGTCTGACCACCAGTTCTAAACAGAGGTACACTACTTGACTTATGTGTTTACAACTTGGAAAGTGTCTAGAAGCATCAACTCAGATCTTAACTATTTGTAAGTTAAATCTTCTTGATCTACTTCTTTGGGTTGAGCATCTCCATACCTATCTCAATGGAATGCACTTATGCAATGATGCATATGAGTTTTGAAAACAATTTTTATGAATGATAATCTATGACTTACATGCACAACAAGAGTAAGCATAGACACAGAACGGGAAGAGAAGTGAAGATAGAAAACTACACAATTTTGTGCTCTCAAAGAATCACCCAAAATAATACTTACTCAACCAAGGAGCCAAGGCTGCCTTGGGATCCCTTATATAGGCAGAAGACCCCAGTCTGCTTTGACAGCTAAGGAACGTGGGAAGCAGACCTAAAACAGACCTAAAACAGACCTATAGCAGACCTATTACAACTGCCATCAGTTGATGAGACAATAGCATGCTCATGTGACAAATAAACAAGACAACTTTAGGGTTTCCAATTAAGGCAAAGTTTGTCAAAAAGAGGCAAAAGGTTTTCATACTCTCATACCAGAAAAGCTATTTCAGTGGTCAATAAAGCAAGCACGCTTTGCAGCACAAAAGCAGATTAAGGATGACATAAAGCAAACCCAACTGTTTAAAACAAAACAAATTACTATAAGACAAAACTAATCTCAAGAAGTCACATGTGAACCAAAAGCAACTTTCTCCTAGAAATCATCATTAATTCAAAACAGCTTTTTAAGGTCAAAGTACGCACAGATTGTGCACATATATTCTGAATTTTAGAATCAACTTTAGCTATGAAATATCACACATGAAAACGTTCCAAATTATCAGGGATACATGCCTAGTGTGCTATCCTAAATGAAAACATGTTATGCAAATGAATGATCAACCTGTTTTCCATTGACATAAAGTAAGCTATGTCAACATCTGCATTGATGATCATTCATCTACTATGTTTTGTCCAATTGCAAAGAATAGCCAATACTTGTATGCCTTCAAACCGAACATAGTCACACACCTTGTATTTTTAAACTAGTCTCACTCTTTGTGATCCGTCTTCTCCTCTGGATGCTCTTGTTCTCGTTTTGAATCGATCTGCTCTCTCTCTAATCTTCCTCGCATCTTCATCAGTAAGATCTCTCTAGCCAGTACGTTCTCACTTTCTTCGTCGATCTTCTTCATCTTGTTAATTTGTTTATATGACATTACAATTACTTCTTGTATATGAATGAAGCTCATAAATCATGATATATGAAATGGTCTGCGAACTCTTAAGGTTGTTATGTAGCTCCAAATTGTAGATGCATATCGTAAGATGTATATAGAATATGTTTGCTCTTTTCAGATCCTGTACCATTTTCTAAACAGACACGTATCGGGTGATTTTTTGGTATCAAGCTTCTAGTAGCTTCTAGACTAGTTAACCGTAAACATCATTCAGACGAAATCGAACCACAATGTCTGGCGTATCAGTGGCAGTGGCTCCTAGGTCGGAACCCGACAAAACCACAACTGCTGGTTCAGGAAAGCCACGTCACCAGCTGCACCTTCAGCCGCAGCAGCAGGCCGTCGTGGGCGGTGTAATGGGGTCGTTACGTGTCGTCGAGCTCCAGCTCGTGGCATTCATCATGGTGTTCTCAGCCGGCAGCCTCGTTCCGCTTTTCGATTTGGTCTTCCCTGCCTTCGTTTCGGGCTATCTCTTAGTCCTGTCACGCTTGGCCTTCCCTTCACAAGGGCACGTATCCTGTGTGTCGCAGGAGATTTTCCAAGGGAGCTGATTCTTCAGGCTATACGTGATCGTGAGAACTACCGTCGGGCTGTTCTTTCCTTTGGCTTATGTGTTGGGTGGTTTCGCAAGTGGTGATGAGCATACTGTCCGCTCGGCAACACCTCACTTCTTCTTGCTTTCCTTTCAGATTCTCACCGAGAATGTTATAAGCGAGCTGTCGCTGTTTTCACCGCCGGTTAGAGCGCTCGTGCCGCTGCTTTACACGGTTAGGAGAATCTTTGTCATCCTTGATTGGGTGCAACTGTGCAAGATGTCTGGCTCAACAAAAATCTGCCTGCAAATGCACACATAAAGGTACATTTTTTTCTACCACCCCTACCTTACTTTCGACAATTTGTATTGGATGCTAGATACAATGATACATCAATGATACATTCCTTATTTTTGGTTTCGGGTTATTCTGTTATTGTGGAACTATGGATCTTTTTGTTGTTAGGACTTGGGATATTACTTTTATCTATATTGGCATGTCGAACGAATATTAAGACTACCTGTGATCGGATATGTTGAGTTGTTCTGTGAAAGAGATCATTCAGCTAGTAAATGAGTTGAGAATGTTTTCAGCTGACTATATATAATGTTGGGGTTGTAGGATGTTGACTGGTTTTGGTTTGGGAGGATCTTCGCTCTAGCCAACTTCTTATACTTCTCGATCAATTTGTTTGGGTTTTTGATTCCTCAATTTCTTCCGAGGGCCTTTGAGAGGTACTTCAGGGACAGGGATGAGGTTCATGCCAAGACAGCCGAGGACGACAAACGCTCTGTAGCTTCAAGCAAATCAGAACCAGATGCAGATAAGAGAAGTGATTGATACTATGTTTCTTGCCCGCTAGCGGTGCCATACATACTCACACACGCTTTGACTAGCTTGTTTGTAGAGCTTATCTCAATTTCAGTTAAATCTGAAGCCGTTCTCTGTTTGGACTTTGTAGTTTCTATGACTAGTATGTACTAGTCCTTAATTAATGCATGGTTATAAGCCAAACTTTTGTTTGATTTTTGTGTGAGGTTCATTGGTCTTCTCTCACTTGATTCGAATGACAGGGCGAAGCTCTTTGGTGCAAGCTCTGCACGTACATAACCTTAATGATTCGAATTTCGAAATCGAAAGTATGTATATGATGATAAAACGAGTAACATGAAAAGAGATAATGAGAAGAAGAAAATGAGGCATAAACTTGCATTGGGTGGTATAGAAATCTTCATGGCAAGTCTGTACATGCAGTATCTCGAGCTAGCTTGGTTTTTATCTGTTCGAAAAATGCGTAGGACACACATTGATTAATCGTATGCTTCTCAAGAATTGAGTTTGTGATGTTCTCATGATCTGAAGTAGGTCCATAAGTCGTACTTCTCTTTGTTATGGTAAGTAGGAAGACCAAAGCAAACTTAGAAAGTTGGTATGATAACAATGAGAGAATGAAATGTGAGGAACATCAGAACTTTGAAATGAGAGCACGAGAGAGAGCTAGGAGGAGACAACGAGGAATTCTAACATAGCAAACTATGACCATGCAGTGATCAGTGATGCAATATTATGCCCTTGTCTTCGCAAGTTTACTTCATGGATTTACATTGAATATCGTTTTGAACAATGATTCATTTTAAGTCTTAATCTTGTACCTATAACTTATAGAATGAAGATAACATGATTAATATCTGTAAATTATACTACCATAACTTTTTAAGTACTTTTAAGTTTACCCGTCTTTAAAAAAAAAGAAGTTTACCACTTAACTTTTGTCTTTGATCATATAGGAATGTACTCTTAAGTTTTAATGGATGTGACGACCATCTTTCTTCCACCAACGCATTCTTAATGTCTCGAATCTTACCCAAGCTTGCTAGGACAGAGAATTTTATGTTCATTCGAATGAACATAAAATGAGACCAAAAGAAGAAATGGGACTATAATATGGGAGTGCTAGTTTGTAAAATGGGAGCCGTTCAATGGTGCTTATTGAATGAACGGCCGAGATACGGAGAGAATCCAACCCTAACCCACCTCACCTCATTTGACGCCTCCCACAGTTCTTTTGGTCGGTTGACAACTTGTCCTTATCCTTCCAACACATCTTGGAAATGACCTGTTTGCCCAGGTGAACGCTGATAGAAACCAAAGAGAGGCACTAAATTCACTGCAGGGTGAAATAGGTCGCTCCCAAATTCTCCTACTCACTCCAGCTGTGTTTCATATCTACGCGCGTGACCTCGGTTAAAACCAACTAGCCATTCAAACGTTTAGGTTATTTCGAGCAATCATTCACTATGATTGTACACACATGACACATGCATGTTGAGCATGTTTTGGACCAAGTTAAAAAGTTAAACCTCTGCAATTTTTCTAATGGTTATACATTACAGGATGGATTCAGGATTTTAAAACGGGGAGGGTTCGCATATATATATATATATTTAGTTTATAATAATACCAATGCAAATAAGTTACAAAATTCACAACATGACATGATTTTAGATTTCTATCTTTAATTAAAAGAATCCAACTGAAACAATGGTAGAATAAAAGAATAAAATGAATTAAAAGAAAGAACCTAACCAAAATAAAGGAAAGAGAAAAGAAAGAAGAACTCTAGAAGAGAAGAGAAAAATAAATGAGATTGAGAACAGTCGAACTCAAAACTAACTGATCCTCATACATTACCTACATGTAACTCGAGTCATTTGAGTCACCAAACACTTTTTATTAACAGTTGATAGACTTATTTTTTATAAACTTCTTGAAAACTAGTCGAACTGCGGCCCGTGCAGCCTATCATATGGATTCGCCCTGATACATTGTTGTTTGAGAGCTTATAATGGAAAGGAACTACACCAATTAGAGATAAATCTTCTGATGCTCAATATGAGCAGTTGTCAAATGTTTGGATTATATAAACATGGTATGGTTATGTGTGTTGTTTTTTTTCCTTACAATATAGACATGTTTTAACAAACTTTTAAATTACAAATTTTACAAATTTTTTTATCTATTTTTATAGGAGAGACCAACGAAAAATAAAAGACTTGTCAAGTTAACATTATCATGTAAAATGTACCATGAATTATGGAAGCTAGGGTTACACAAACGATGCCACATAAAATAATATCTTTACTTTTGTTTAAGAAATTTTTCATTTAGACGCAGAGTTAAGTGCTTGTTAATTTATGTCGATATTCATCATACATCAATTTAAGTTAAGATAAACAAGTGAAAGTCACGAGTATTAATGTCTAGATTAGGAAGTCCCATGAGAGAGATTCACAAAAATCGACCAGACACTAACTTCAATTGGAAGCAGTACACAGATTAGCCCTAAATTGGATTTGCAATTACTCGAACATTACACAACATGCCCTTATTTCTTAATGGACTTCAATTAAACCAAACCCCATTTTTATAGTTAGTGCCCATGAATCCCCACCAGGTATGTGAGATCATGTAGATTTGTAAGCATGTTTTATACACTTCTTCTAAACCAGAAATTGCCGAGTATTTTTCTGTTCAAAATTTGTTTGTATTTGCTACAAAGTTATATACGCATTCATTAAATAAAACCTAATTAACCCAAAGTAGTGCAAATTTCCTTAGTACCAGACTGCTGTCCACGCTTTAGCCCAACATCAAAGGACTTAACAGTAATCACTCCAAAACAGTAACATCGCAAACGCGCCACCCCCGCGCGTGCTGTAGAGATCGTGAGCCTCTCTCTCTCTCTGACAGTAAAACTTTCAGCTTTGACAGCTTTCGTTTTGTTTCCCAAGCCAAATTAAAAATAAATAAATTAGAAAAACAAAAACCCTATTATCAGTGTTCACCATACTCCTCTCTAATTTGAGTAATTTCACCACACCAAAAATTAAAGTCCGAGCTTTTCTTTCTTTCTCAGAGGTCACAAAGCAGAGAACGAACACCAAAAACACACACACAGCAGCCATGAAGATAAAGAGCAAAGGCAAAGTCCATCCCTCTCCTTCTTCATCATCCTCTTCTCCGACGACGCTTTCTTCGTCGGAGCAAGTGGTTCACTCCGTCTTCCAGCTCCTCCCCGCTGCTATTCTCGCCCTCGCCGCCGTTCTCTCTCTCGAGGACCGCGAGGTTTTGGCTTACATGGTAACTCGGTCCATGAAAACCACCACCTCTGTATCTTCTTCTCCAAACTCAAAGAAATCTTCCAAGAAATCATCATCAACAAATAACAAAAAGAGTACTAATAGCACCACCAGCAATAGCAACCAGCACCGTCCGATGTTCGATTGCGAGTGCTTCGACTGCTACAGAAGCTACTGGTTCAAGTGGGACTCATCATCCAACCGCGAGCTCATCCACCAAGCCATTGAAGCCTTCGAGGACCACTTGGCCCACGGCGAGAAGCCCAAAAACGGGAGAAGCAAGCGGAGAGACAAAATGGGCAGTCGCGAGGCCCACAAATCGGTCGATATTACAGCCAAAGATGAAGTCTTTGCGGCGGCGGAGGTCAACTCGGCTGCTGTTGCGGCTGCCTCAGCAGAGGTATCGGTGTTGCCTCACTTGCCTGCTGTGAGCGACGTCGTTTCGGTGAGTTTGCCGGGGAGGGTAGTAGTTAAGGAGGAGGAGGAGTTGACAGTGGAAGAGGAAGCTGTGGAGGAGACGGCGGCGGTGAGCAACCACAAGGGTCTGGTCTGGAAAGTGCTTCCGGACGTGCTGGGGCTATTCAATTCTCGTTTGTGGAGTCTTTGGAGTCCGAATGCTTAGTGAGTGAGTGAGAAAAAACGAAAAACAACATATTTTGGAAAAAAGGAAAAATGGGGGGAATTTCTTGTAATATTTTTGTTATGATTTTGGTCCTTAGGTTTATTTTTGTGTTCTTGGAATGTAGGTATGTTCAATCTCCCCCTCATTTCCCACTCAATGAAAATGTTTATTATTTCTCGTCTCGTATTTTTGTTTTTCTAATGGGGTGGTAATATTTTGTGAGATTTTGAGATGGGTAAAAGCGATTTTTGGTTTTTTATGTTTAATGGGTGCTGCTTTTGCGTTAATGTCAAATGATGCGAATTCATATGCTTTTTTCTTTTGATTCCTTTTGGCTGGAATCGTTTCATTGTAATAATTCTGCTTCTAATTTATATCTTCCCAATGCCGCCCAGTCCATTTTGGGTTAAGTGCCCTATGTTTATCTGACACATAACCCTTGCATACCCTTTGGAAAGCCCAAAATGCCCTTCCCTTTTCCACACCAGTTGGGTTAGAGAAAAAGAATTAAAGAAAAATGCCCTGATTTAGTTTTGCGCTTTGCATGAAATTAAGCGCACACAGAGCAACACAACTTAGATTTTGGGTCGCTTTCTAATACCCAAAGAAGACGAAGGCAAAATTGAAATAGGGAAAGAGGTTGGAGAAGAGAGGCAACGACTATACTGATGCTCGGGTAGGGGCCTATTTTTAACAACTTGGCTTTTGAGTTTTAAACACCCAGTCAGTAACCGGTCAATAAAAGACAAAATGAATATTTCTCAATTTCACCCAAGTACACTTAACCCACTAAAGTCAAACTGTTGCTTGACCAGATTCAAAACCGAAATGAAAACTGAACAGTATAGTAAAAACTGAAATGAAAGTTACTGTACAGTATTTGTTAATATTCTACTATGGGCGCCCAACTTTTTGTTCCAGGAGCCCATGTCGCACGCCTCCGCGTTCATCGGCAAACAATTCCTCGACACATAGCTCGACCCAAACGTCAATTCTTGTTGCCTCTAAACCCGAAGTGCAGTTGGAGGAGATCGTAGATCTTGTTGCCTCTTCTTCTTAATCGAATCCAGAAATTTAGAGACTGCAGCCGCAAGCCCCAGCCGAGGAACCCATACTTCTTCGCCCGAAGGTGCCTCTTGATCCTCCTCGGAGAGACGACGGAAGCGTCAGGCTCAGCGGCGGTGTTGTACTCCCCAAACCAAGTGATCGAAAGAGCCCACCAGGAATTCTAGTACGTCGCCAGTGCAAGTACACCATCACACTCATTAATGCACTCTTTCCTGTTTCATCCTCGCACAGAACTGATCGAGCTCGTCGACGACTTCGAGCCTGGATTGAATGGTGCCGGTAGCCGGGATTCAGGATGGCGTGGGACGACGTTTTTCTTCACACGTGCAACTCACGTCTTTTTGTTTACTTTTGGGGTTTAGGGGTTAAGGCCTAGGCGTCAGGGATTATGGGTTAGGGTTAAGGTTCGAGGAAAACTGTATATATCAAATTTGTCAAAATAAAATATTTTGGATAAATAAATTAATAAATACTTTAATAAAAATAAACCGCCTTGTTTCAAAAAAAAAAGGGTAGATTTGTTCAACTCAACGATAAGATTTCATTTCATTATACATTGAAAGACATATATACCCTTTTGACATATTATACTCATTTCTCATGGGGAGACTAGTTAAATCATAGCTAAATCATTTTTTTTGTCAAATATGTTGACATTGTGAGGTAGATACAAGTTCTTCAAAAATGTGTGTGTAAAACTTGATCTTAAATTATTATTTTACGGAGTGGCTATTCACAATTTAGTCGTAAGGGTGTTAGAGTTATAACGGTTAGACGCACGGATCAAGGTTGAATTCAAATTGCAAAATTCTACTCTTTTTACAACATGCTTAGATTACTCTAATCATCACATCATACGGTTGATTTCATAAAGTAAATTTTCATTTGCATTTTAGTATCACAAATGTTTACATTTTCATAAAATTAACAAAATAAGAACATTAGTATTCATATTGTGACTTTGAGACATATGTGAAATTGAAATAGCCTAATGAAAATCGAACGCATACTCATGGGTCCACGTAGTTGTACTATGTATTATGTGAAAAAATTAGGTTTGTCGGAGTTCCTTTAGATCCTCGTCAGCGAGGTCAAATTTTTTTTATGCAATTACTTGATTACCCATTAATGTATTTTGCTCATTCTCTTATTGGGGGGAGTATGTAAATCAATTTTTTTTGTCAAATATTTTGACATGGTAAGGTAGATTGGAACCTCACAAGAATGTATGTGTGAAACTTTGTCTTAATTTTTTTTTTACGGAGTGGCTATTCGCGGTTTAGTCGTAATGACATTAGAGTCACAACAATTAGATACACAGATCGAAGTTGAATTCAAGTTGAACAATTGTAAAAATTTTACAACGTGCTTTGATTATTCCTATCATCACATCTTACGGTAGGTTTCATAAAATAAATTTTTATTTGCGATTTAGTATCATAAAAGTATACATTTATATATAATTAATAAACAAAGTAAACAACATTAGTAGTCATATAGTGAATTTGAAACATGTGAAATTGAAATAGTCTAATAAAGAATGAGCACATGCTCATTTGTCCACCTCGTTGTAATATGTATTGTGCCAAACAAACTGAATTTGTCGGAGTTTGTTTATACCTCGATCAACGAAATCAAACTTTTTTTTCTACGTAATTATTTTGTACCTATTAATATATTTTAATATATTGCTCATTCTCTATCAGAAGAGAGTACCTAAATCAATTTTTCTCTATCAAGGTTTTGGATATGGTCGTCTGAGTTCAAATTTAGAGATACCACTTATATAATTTTGATTTTATTTTTAACGAGTCTACAGAGAGTATAAGAACTAGTCCTCAAGTGCAGTCATTATAGTTTTGTTGTATAACAGTAAGCTTATTGTTTCCTATTTTGACTCTACTCTTAAAAATATTGCCCATTTGATTGTTAAAAACCACATACAATATCAAAATCGTGTCACATGTCTCTCATTACAAAAAAGATTGTGGAAGTATGATCAATGGGTACCAAAATTCAATTTCAGTAAATTTTTGCTACTTTTACTCGTTTGTTTTAGCATTTTCATTTTTTACATTAATTCACAGTTATTTTGTGTTCATCATTGCATGACTGCATTTCCAACAATAAATTTCCACAGTAAAAATGTAGTATCACCTAGTTTTGTCTCCATTCAATGATATCACCCATTTTACTATTATATTTATATCAGTAAATAATGTACTCTATTTGACATTTTATTATTGTAGACTCCGACTAACTCTTTCACAATGACAAATTCTGCCGGTCACCAGGTGTTTTTAATGTAGGGTATAGATCAATTGTAGGTCATTGGCATGTTGAAAAAGTAGAGCAGTGCTGCTCGGAGCTCTGGAGAATTTTCGGGAGAAGAGTGGCTGGTTGCGTTTTGTTAGTTTTGTGAGAGACGAAGGATGGGTTATGATGGGAGCATAGATGCAGATAAATATATATCAGGGCTAAGGGACCAAAGTCTCATATACATATTCACAAGAGAAATTATGACACTTGTAGCAAGATGGCCTCAAATAGTATGAGAGTTGGTATATTTTAGCTCCAATAGCTCTCATCATCTCACAGCCCTAGCTAATACTGGAATTTATGACCTGCTTGCTAAATTGCTATTCTCAGAGAACAATGCTGCCACCACTCTTGATGAGGTTTGTACACCTTAGATTGGTTTTGGACCCAATTTGAGATTAGCCTATCTTACATAACAAGCAAATCAACATCTAGAAGCAGCAGATTATGACAACAATTTTTGTAGTGCTTGGTTTATCCAACACTTCATGAACTCTGCCGAAATGGGTTATTGGCATCACAAGGGGGAAATGGAACCATGCGAGTGATGGTGTGAGGCCCAAATATGGAACTAGAAAACAAAGCTACGAAGCTGGAAATATATGTCGTCCATAGAATTCCATCTCTTCCTCTCGGAGCTAGATTGGTTAATTAAGGTTACTATAGGGGCATGTGGTTTTGATGGAACCCAAGTTTTCTAACTTTGTTTAACCTCGAGAAGAGGACTTGTGGATTGGTCTGTGCCAAATTTGGACTTTGGGAGGTGCTTATTGCTGGCATTTGCTGAGGGATAAGGACTTCACTAGGTTAAATAAGTACGAATCATTGCAGTTCTATATGGATTGGTGTGTGACTGGTCCAAACAGAAACATAATGTAGGTAGAATAATGAAAGAAAATATTAGTTTCTTCACTATAGTGGAAAGTGAAAGACAAAATGGTCGGAATGATCCCTTATGCATGACAGTTTATAAATTTTGCTCTCTTATATTCAGAATTGTTCTCCTGGATAACAGATTTCGAGGAATAGAATGGGATGAAGAAGCAACAACCGTCCATTTGTCAATAAAAAGATTGGACGGCTGATATTATGACTTAAATTGACCTCTCTCTCATCATGGCTCCGTTGACGCCCAACTAGCATCTCAAATCGTCTTTGAATGATCGCTCATCCAAAACCCAAAAAATCAATAATCATAGAATCAAGCCATGTACTTGGTGTTGGAGACGGCGTGATACATAAGGGAGTGTTGATTGTGTTGAGTCTGACTATTTCAAAGTTGTTAGTGCTTTGTTTGTTTCAGCTAATAAACTCTTGTTTATTAGGAGTCAAGTAGATAGAGTTTGTTTGAATTTGTTTTTAGTTAGTCTGTAACAAATACCACCAGTTGTACATGGTTGTTACCGTTGCTTTCAACATTCTTATCATGTAAAGGCTATATAAAGTCTGAAGTCATTTAATAAACTCATCGAAGTATTTCCAGAACTTTGTGTGTGATTAAGAGCCTATCATACTCTGGTACCAAAGCTTCAAAAGAGGCCCGATTGTCAGGGACTGAGAGAAACACGAGAGATTGAGAGTGAAACACTACGAGTGTAGGTGAGTGTGTGACGATGGTTGAGACTAACAACTTTGCACAAGCGTGCATCCCCAAGTATGAGGATTATGATCATTGGAGTTTGATCATGGAAAATCTCCTTAGATTAAAGGAGCATTGGAGTGTCGTCCAAGGAGGTTATACATATTCAACCAGTGAAGAAGCATTGACACCAGCTCAGAGGAAGACCCTAGAAGAAACGAGGCTGAAGGATTTGAAGCCAAGAATTATCTCTTCAGTTCCATGAACAAGACCATTTTGAAGACAACTACTGTTAGTATAGCATCATTAGTTGTCCGATCAAATATACTTATCCATTTAAGCAGGCAATCAACACCTACCCGACCACCTGAAAGACCACCAGCAAGGCTACAACTCCGTTCACAAGACCGACCCCATCCGAGCACGCACGCGCCCGTGGGGCGCATACCCGAATGTGCGGATCAGACATCAGCAAATGCACCAGTCCCACATCGAAGAACACCATCAAGCACCAAGCTCAACCACCTATATATGTAAGGTATTTATTACAGGTAACAACATCTGATCTCATCCATTACATCCTACACGCTCGCACGACTGTTATATCCAATACACCATCTGACTTAGGCATCGGAGCGTTGAAGGCGGGCCACCCCGTCTTGACCTCTGACTGTCTGTTCATTGTTGTATTCTTCTAACAGCCGTACCTGAGCACGCGCACCCGAAGACCCGAAAGGAGAAGAAGCGCCCAACCATCCGAACAGCCCCGACGTTCGGGCGTAGAAGAAGAAGGAGGAGTACTCGTACTTGCTTCTGCTAGATTACGTCCCGCGTAATCCGGTAGAAACAACTACTCAGAAGGAGATAGCTAAACAGTTGTGGGACTCAATGAAGGTTTAGTATCAAGGGAATGCTCGGGTGCAGTGTGCTTAGGTTCAAACTCTTCGCAGAGATTTAGAGCTACTGGAGATGAGATCGGGAGAGACGGTCAATGATTATTTTGGGAGAGTGATAGTGGTAGTCAATGACATGAGAAACTGTGGTGAAGACATGCCGGATGTCAAGATCAAATATTCTACCTACTCTCACCGAGAAGTTCAACTACATTGTGTGCTCGATTGAGGAGTCGAAGGACATTGATAGTCTTTGGATTGATGCCTTACAAAGCTCATTGCTGGTCTATGAGCAGAAGTTTAGAAAAAGTGGTGGGGAGGAGCAAGCACTAAAAGTCAGTTATGATGAAAGAGGAGCTGCAACTAGAGGTCGAGGGAGAGGTAGAGGGAGGCAAATTAACAAGGTCACCGTGGAATGTTATAAATGTCATCAGCTAGAGCATTTTCAAAACGAATGTCCTAATTGGGACAAGAAAGCCAACTATGCTGAGATTGATGAGGAAGAAGAGATGCTTCTAATGGCTTTTATGGAAACTAACAATGCAAAAAGGGAAGAGGTATGGTTCTTAGATTTCGGGTGTAGCAACCACATGTGTGGGAAGAGACAATGTTTCTCGAATTTTGACGGTACATACAGACATTCGGTAAAGCTGGGCAATAATACAAGAATGGAAGTGATAGAGAAAGGAAATATACAGCTGAAAATTGAGGGCACAACTCAGGTGATTACATATATTTATTATGTGCCAGATTTGAAAAATAATTTGCTCAATGTAGGCCAACTTCAACAAAGGGTATTAGCTATTCTTATAAAGCATGGGGTATGCAGGCTTTATCATCCAAGAAGGGGTTTGATTATGTAGACATGGATGATGTCGAATATGATGTTTGTGTTGTTGGATAATGTGGTACCAGAAAGCTATACTTGCTTACAAACAATAACAGAAGATGAATCACAGCTGTGGCATCGAAGATATGGGCATCTGAGCTATAAGGGGCTGTGGACATTAAGATACAAATGGTAAAGGGAATTCCACCTTTGAAAGCTACAACTAAGTCATGTACTGATTGCTTGGTAGGCAAGCAACACAGACATGCGGTTCCAAATATGAGTCAGTGGCATGCTTCCAAGAAATTGCAGCTCATACATGATGATATCTGCGACCCAATCACACCATCTTCTAATAGTGATAGAAGGTACATTTCAACATTCATTGACGATTATAGTAGAAAGGTGTAGATATATTTTCTGATTGAAAAGTTTGAGTCACTCACAACTTTCAAACATTATAAGAGTCTTGTTGAAAATGAGTATAAAGTACCTATATGTTGTTTACGCACTTGACAGAGGAGGAGAATTCACCTCCAATGAGTTCAATACTTTATGTAAAGATAATGGTATAAGCAGGTAACTCACATCATCTTATACCTCACAACAGAATGAGGTAGCCGAACTCAAGAACCAAACTATTATGAATATGGTTCGGTGTATGTTGTCTGACAAAGAGATACCAAAGAGATTCTGGTAAGAAGCTACGAGATGGACATCACATGTTCTCAATAGAAGCCCGACATCGTGATGAAAGAGAAAACACCGTAGGAGATGTGGAGCAGAGTTAAACCTAAAAGTGGATTACTTTAGGGTTTTTGGAAGCTTAGCCCATGTTCATGCCTGACCAAAAAAGAAAGAAGTTGGATGATAAAATCTTCCCTTGTGTGCTACTGGGAGTCAGCGACGAGTCGAAAACATATCGGTTGTTTAACCCATCAACCAAGAAAATAGTGACAAGTCGAGATGTGAGTTTTGAAGAAGATAAGAGCTGGAATTGGGGAAGAACATCGGAAGAAGTGAGACAAGATGTATTGGTTTAGGAAGGTTGTGATAAAGATAAAGATGAAGAGAATGAAGAAGAAGCTGCAACTGAAACCAATGATGAAGACCAATAAGCTACTATACCGGAAATCAATCAAGAAGCACCAAGTGAAGTACTTTCGGCAGCAAATAAATCTCGTAGAGCTCCTCCATACTTGCAAGATTACGTATCAGGAGAATGCCTTTCAGAAGAAGAAGATGAGTCAAACAATCTTGCAATGTTTGCTTCCTACGAATATCATTGTTCCTTTGAAGAAGCAGTAGTAGAAGAAAAATAGAGAAAATTAAAGCTATGGATTGTGAGATAGAGTCCATTGAGAAGAATGAGACTTTGAAGTTTACACCACTACCAGCAGGGGCAAAGAAAATTTGTGTTAAGTGGGTTTTTAAGATCAAACTGAATGAGAATGGTGAGGTGGACAAGTACAAGGCTTGTGTTGGTAGCTAAAGGTTACGCTCAACAACATGAGATCGATTACGATGTGATCTTTTCCCCAGTAGCAAGATAGGATACGATTCAGATGATTCTAGCACAAGCAACACATAATTAAGGTTGAGGTGTGTACCAACTTGATGTTAAAATTGCGTTTCTTCATGATGAGCTAGATGAGGATGTGCATGTGGAGCAGCCGTTGGGGTATTTTCGTAAGGGGGAAGAGTATAAGGTTTACAAGCTTTAGAAGACACTTTATGGATTGAAGCAAGCACCACGTGCTTGATACAGTAGAATTGAGGCATATTTTCTCAAAGAAGGCTTTACACGGTACAATTATGAGCACACTCTCTTTGTCAAGTTAGAAGAAGGAGGTAAAAGGCTTTTAATTGTAAGTCTGTATGTTGATGACTTGATCTATATTGGTAATGATACTTGCATGTTTGAGAAGTTTAAGAGCTCCATTAAAGATGAGTTTGAGATGACGGATTTAGAGAAGAAGAAATACTTCCTTGGTGTTGAGATTATGCAAAAACCAGAAGTCATCTATCTAAGTCAGAAGAGATACGATGGTGAGTTGTTGGAGAGGTTTCACTTGCACAATGGAAATCCAGTCAAGAATCCGATTGTACCAGGTTCTAAATTCTCGAACAAAGGAGGATGAGCCAAGGTGGATGCAACCTTGTATAAACAATTAATCAGGAGTCTTATGTATATTACTGCTACAAGGTCATATTTGATGTATGTGGCGTGTTTGTTAAGTAGCTATATGGCCAATCCCACAGAGGTGCATATGCAAGCAGCAAATAGGGTGTTGCGTTATTTGAAGGGTAATGTGTCTTTGGGTTTTCTTTACAAGAGAGGTGATGCAACAGAGTTAGTTACCTATACATATATTGATTATGTCAGGGACATTGATGATAGGAGGAGTACAGGTGGTTATGTGCTTTTGTTGAATGAGGGGGCAATTTCTTGGGCTTTGAAGAAGCAGCCGCTGGTGATGTTGTCAACCACGGAGGCTGAATTTGTTGCGGTTTCATCTTGTGCCTGTCAATGTGTCTGGATGCGAAGGATTCTGGAGCAGCTTGGTTGTCTACAACGACAACCCACAACTATACTATGTGATAATTGTTCAACAATTAAATTATCCAAGAACCCGGTTCTACATGGCAGGAGTAAGCATATTGATGTTAGATTCTATTTCCTGAGGGATCTTACGAAGGAGGAAGTTGTGAGGCTTGTTCATTGTGGCATAAAGGAGCACGTAACAGATATAATGACTAAGCCTCTAAAGCTTGATGTGTTCATAAAGCTACGAGAAGAGCTTGGAGTGTGTGATGTACCACTGAGCTTAAATTGAATGCCACTGCATTCAGTTTAGGGGAGGCGTTGTTGGGTCTGACTATTTCAAAGTTGTTAGTGTTTTATTTGTTTCAGCTAATAAACTCTTGTTTATTAGGTGTCAAGTAGATAGAGTTTGTTTGAATTTGTTTTGAATTAGTCTGTAACAAATACCACGAGTTATACGTGGTTGTTACCGTTGCTTTCAACATTTTTATCATGTAAATGCTATATAAAGCCTGAAGTTGTTTAATAACTCATCAAAGTATTTCCAGAACTTTGTGTGTGATTAAGAGCCTATCAGATTGAAGCAAGCCGACGACGGGCTACAGAGTGGAATGTTGATTAAAGATCAAATTTGCAGACTTGTGGTTGTGGTGGATTTCGAGGCCCCGAGGTAAGTTTGGTGACGGAGGCGATTGAAAAGGTGAAATTGAAATGGAGAGGGAGAGGGAGAGCAAAGAGAAAGAGAGAGGAGGCTTATCTCTAATCTTAGCCGTACGATTTGTCATTTAATGAATGGACGGATGTCATCCATCCATTCCTCACATGTTGTTACTTAGGAGATTAGGTCTGTCCATGCCTCACATGTTGTTACTTAGGAGATTAGGTCTGTCCTTATGTTTGGCATATATTATTTTGTTTTGATAGTTTATAATTTGCTCCCTTATGTTTAGCATATATCATTTTGCTTCCTCATGTATGCATTTTAAATTCACTTTGGTCACTCAGTGTGTATTTAATATTAAAATAGTTGGCATATGAGGGGTAAACATGTTAGTTTTTTTTGAAATTTATTTTAAAGAACAACTTAAAAATAGATATTAAAAAGACATAAATACCAAGTTCACGAAATACTTAATTAGAATATAATCATTTCAAAATGAGAAACTAAGTGAATTCGAAATGCATACATAAGTGAGCAAAGTGATATATATGTCAAACATTCATAAATAAGAGATCATTCCAACCATTTTCTCAAGTGAAAACAAATAAAGAACGGGGAAAAACTCGATCCCAAGTTAGTTTTGGTTTCACATAGGTGACTTAGCTGTTGGTGGGCTTAGGTTTTTCTTTAACAGGAGAACTTGATGTACAGGGTCACTAATGGGCATTTGGGATGTGTTGGTTCGATTGCTTTCGACCCAAGCAACACATGGTTTTGTGTCGGCTCAACGGGGATGGAGTTATCAGTTGTGCCTAGCGGAGGTGACAACACGAGCTTGTGGTTTCAGCATTGCCGAACGATTGCGCATCCCGATTCATTGGATAGTGAGTCTGGTATTTGTGCCCTTTCTTATGATGTCACTAGTACTAGGCTTGTTACTTGTGGAGCTGATAAGACTATCAAAATGTGGAAACAATCCGAACATGCCCTTCCAGAAACTCAGTTCTAGCATTGTTCCTCCTCTGCTGTTGCTCTATTTAGGGACATGTAATATTGTTTCAGAACTATTTACACACTCTGAATTTATAATTAATTAGTCTAAGATGGGTTAGTTAGTTTTTATGCTGCTGGTTGCTACTGGTTACGAGATATATTAATATAAGTTTTGTTGCTTGTTAGTATCATAGGCTATATATGTCTTCAAGATGTGCCTAAGTTGGTCAACTAAGTATCGTAAGTAAATTGCTCCCTGTTGTTCGGGGACTTGTTTAAGAATAAGAAAGAGGAACCTCATGTAAATACCATGGAATAAGGTTTCATCCTATTCATGGGGATTTAAAGGATTAAAATGGAAAATATTGAAACCCTGCTTAAGACTTGTACCTATAGTATCTAAAAAATCAGATAAAAAGATGGCAACTAGAGTTGCTGTTTCTAAAAGGGCTAGTTGTGAAGTGGAGATTTTTGCTTTTAATGGTAATACTTGCTTAACATTTTTGTTAACAACACTGTCAAGGGTCTTAATCAATTGTGGAGTTCTTGTTCGTAACTCAGTGGATACTGAATGTGATATCAAAACTTATCTTCTACAAAGGTGTGTCTTAGGACTCTGGTGTGGGATTAACTTGGAGCCATTGTTTCTTGCACCAAGATTAGCTGTGAAATGCACTGTACATTTTTCGGTGCCTTAAGATTTGTAGTCTTTGGATAGTATTTTCTTTTGGCATATGGTTTCCATGACACAAATAAAACCTTATCCCTGGTGCCTTCTATTCTGGATCCAGAAAGCTTTTTATTCTGTATCCCAGAAAGGGCAAAAGAAAAGGGACAAACTAGCGGCCATTATGGAGAGGAAAACCTCGAAGTTTGGGAGAAACTCCTTATTCCATTGAGAAAACATAGAAGCATGAGATGTAATCTCTATTTTATGCAAGGGAAATGGGCGATAAAAAATATAAAAAATCCGACATTATTTGTAAATATAAAGAGAGATTGTTCTATGACAATGTTAGTACTTGTCATTTTTGCCTGCTCAAGCAATAGTGTAACACTGCAAGTAATTTTAGAAAAGTTAGTCAAATTGATAGAAAACACTAGGGAGACATAGTTAAAATGGACAGATAAGTATTACTAAATTGATAGATGAGCGTACTGTGTTTAGTGCATCTCCAACAGTGTAGTTATAATTATTTTTAACTACTTTTTAGCTAAAATTAGCTCTAACAGTGTAGCTATAACTAAGTAAAAAGTAGTTTTGAGCTATAATTTGTAGCTATATTTAACGAGAAAAAATAATTTTAAGCTAAAGTCATAATTGGTTGTTGTGTATTATAATTATTTAAGAGCCACAAAAATAATGACATGTGTAAAATAAACTAAAAAATAACTTACAAATATCATTGTTGGAACAAAAGTCAAATAAGAGCAAGTTATATGTAATTTTTTTTGTAGAATATAATTATAGATCTAGCTTTCTCGTTGGAGTTGGAGATGCTCTGAGAGATATTATAATCGTACAAGTTAGGTTGGGCTATCATGTTCAACAGTAACGAGTTCTGCGATCACCGGGGCATGTCTCCGGCTAATCACTAAATCTAATGAACTAGCAATGTGGAAGGTCAACGTATCATGTAGATGGAGATAAAAACATAGGAAGCCTGCCAATGTACCAGTACTACGATTATTTTGATTGGTATCCATTCCAGAACATTCCAATGAATCTGAGGTAACTAGAAAACACAATCTGATTCAATCTTATCCATGCATTCTTTTGTTCGGCTTACCTCAGTTTAGAGGCTAAAGATAAGTAACATATCGACCAGCTTCACATGATCCGTCATTTTCACAGAATATTTCTGCTATAACAAAATCTCAAACCTGTTCAGTGTATCAAATTATGGTACTCGAGTGAGTTTCACTCAGTCATTCATACATGCTTATTCCAAGTTTTTGAGGACACAACTATTGTAGATACTATTGCCTTTGTCTCTAAGCCTATAAACCCTTCCCCTCTTAGCATCTCCTTGCTCAAATTATGAAGATGCAGATGGGGCTTGTCCAGGACCGATTTCCGTATTTCACATGGCTTTTTTATTTTTACGATAGTGATTGTTCGAATTTGCAAGTACACCAACATGAATGGCAAACAATGAGGGAGGACACCATGATGAACATCTGGCGACTTAACAGCCTCCAGGTAAAAAACATAGCACAAAAACATTTCCAGGATATAAGGACTCCATACAAGAAGTGTTTTGATCCATTTTAGTTTTTGTGTCAGAAAGATGCTTGAAAACAACTGAAAGTACCTCCAAAGACACTGAAAAAAACCTGCAACTAGTCTATAATGCTGGATAGAGCTACCAAACAGAAACCATGCATGATATAAATTGAAGATGCGCTGTCAGACCTGCATGGTAGTACTCATCCGAGCAGGCTTAGATAAGTTGAGTTTCTTCGAAGCTCAAGGACATCAAAATCCATCAGCAAAATTAACCTGACTGCGATTAAAAAAAGGGAAATGGTTAGGATTGTTACTCAAGTATGACGTTCTAAACTTTGCTCACTCAAGTATGACAAATATCACTTTGCTCACTATCGAATTACATTTGTACTCACTTTGCTCACTCTGAATTCTACAAAATTTGGGGTTTTGAATTTGAGTTATAATCGGCCAAAGAAATCTATTGGACATTGTAGATCTCTTCCTTGTGAATCTTTACATATCAAGATCGAGCTTTAATTCAATCCGAGGAAAAAGAATCGAAGATTTAAAATTTTAGGTGTTATTGACTTCAAAGGTTAATTTGACAACTTCCATGATGAATTAGACTTTGGTGTACTTGAGAAAAGTGTTTTTGGGTTGATTTCGCGCAGATTAAGCTCCGTTAATTAGAGTGGCGCCGCCAATTTCTCCAGTTTCGAATGATCCAAGTGAGTGTTATACTTGAGTGACATTCCTAGCCATTTTCCCTATAAAAAAAAACATAATCAAGATTAAGCTTACTTAGCTCAGATTTCTATTGTAAAGCAATTAGGGGCTAAGCAACCTCTAGGGCTGAGTGGTCTACAAAGATAAAACCGAGAACTCTAGTTTCTGTGTCTTCAATGAGAAAAGATCAACTCAAATGTTGAAGTATATGTTTGGTTCCATTGTGATCCGACAAAATATTCTCAATAGGGCCTTCTCAACAAACACCTGGTGAATCAATCAATAAACTAAAACAACAAAATTAGAGCTAAATTTTACTCCATTATCCTCTGCTGAGAGTCCATGTGCATGAACATGTCAAAGATTAATTTCCCTGACAAACTCATTTTCTCGAAACAGGGCGTGCACCCTGCAGCTCAAATCACCATACCCAAAATGTATGTGCAATACTAGTACTATACTGAAGGATACGACCAGTTTCTGCAGAAGATGATTAAGAAACATATTTATCAATTCCACACATGTATATATGCAGTGACTAGGTTAAGCATTAGGGACCCCCATGCCATTTGGCCACTTGATTTGATCTTGACAGACAATAGCCAACCTGAGTTTGTAACTATCTGTGTGTCTCCCTTTTCCCACCTTCCTTGCAAGAACAGGAAATTCTCACCTAGCATTTGACATCTAACTCATAAATAGTCATAAAAACTAAAGACTACCAAGAGAAGGAAGCTCCTCTGTCACATTTCTAGGCTCCCAGCCAAAGATTAATTTTCAAGTTTTCTGGAGGACAACCACAAGATGAAGGTAAGACTAATACTCTATTCTCTTATTGTACTTCTTCAAATAGGTAAAACTGTTTCACATGATCTAAGTTGATATTCTTGCATGCTTTTGTAAGTGCAGTTACTAGGATGGATGCATCGTAAGTTTCGTCAGAATAGCAATGAACCTGCTTTCTTCATTGGTAAGTTGTACAATGTCACGAGCATCTTTCTGCTACATGATCGTCTAACTGTTTAGGCCATGAGATACGCCATAAGGAGCTAAAATCTGTAGGCTGAACTTTGGTAATACAAAAGTATTATTTGTAATCAGCAGATCATTCTCTGCAGAAAGACAGCAATTACACAATCAAGAATTCCTCCTAATAAAGAACTAATCCAAACACAAATTTTGAAAAAAGATGATACAAAACATACAACGTACCAAGGACTTTGTGATAAAGTTCCTTACATTTCATTTTTGTGTCAGAGCGATCTTGTGCATGTCTTGCAGGGCAGCCATCACTCGATGATCAACAATACTATCCAAAGCAAAACTATGGCACAAAACCCCTTAAGCAAGGCCAGCGAGACCATCAGCTTCGAAATTCTTTCGCTGGTCTAGAAGCTGCTAAATTAGACCTGGAAGAATACTATGAAGAGGAAGCATCTGCTGCAGCAGCTGAGCTCTTTCATGGTTTTCTTGCAATTGGTACCTTTGGCTTGGACCAAGTCACCACCGAGCCATCAACTCCAACAATGGCCATGTCTGTGGAGAATATAACTGAAAAAGAGACTGAGGTCACAGAGAATGAACTGAAGCTGATCAACGATGAGTTGGAGAAGGTGCTGGTAGCTGAAGCTAAGGATGAAATTTGCAATGATTCATCTGGAAGGAACAGCCATGTTAGCAACGGAAGGAGTAGTCATGGAAGCACCATCACTCTAAGTAGTAAAATACTAGAAAGCGCAGACGGCAACGGGATTAATGGAAGTGCAGTCTGCCCACTCCAGGGATATCTCTTTGGATCAGCATTTGAATTGTCAGAAACAACACCAGTGGCAAAGAAGGAGCACAGGACATCTCTAGGTGAGCTGTTTCAGAAGAGTAAACTGGCAGAAGAGAACAACTCAGGAGCAAAACTCGGCAAAGAGGAAAAGCGAACAGATCGGAAGGAAGCCGACAAGTCTGCCATTCAATTTATGAAAAAGAAGCTCATGAAAAAAGTGCTTTCTTCTCGGAGCTCTACAGCAGCTGCTGATCCTGGTTCAGCAGAAACAAAACTGAATAAGGTACTTCAAATCTTATAGAAAACCAATGTTCTAATAAAAACTTAGTGCTTCTTAATTGATATGAACACTAATGGATACTGATTACCAAGATGATCATGAACTGACCCCTAGATAACAAAAGTTTTTTGCAATGACATTATCACTCTAATTATCCATTTGTGTACAATGGTTTTATAACACTTATCACATATAGAGATATATCAGACGTTGCCTGTACTTGTGCATGCATGTTTCATATTTTCACCATAAAAGTCTAATGCTGCGTGGACTGTAGATCCTGCAGATATTCAACAAGAAAGTGCACCCAGAAACCTCGGTGGCTGGGGAGAAACCTGGCAAGTACCAAAAGAGCGAAAAGAAAAAGAGAAGGAGCAGTGATGGGATTTGCAACCATGGTGGTCGGGTCCTCCCAGATGAGCAAGACATTGTGTTATATCCACAAGCCTTTCCCTCGACGCAGAACATGCGACGCCACAAGAGCCAATCTAACCCACCCCAGTTCGCGCTTAGCAGCCTTGAGTCAAATGCAAACAAGGAGCAGTGGATCAAAACTGACGCAGACTGTAAGTACTATGCACTGATAAAACTATATAGCATGCACAAACTTTAGAGACACAAACTGTTACATTTGCAGAAAATAGATGCAGACTGTAAGTACTATGCAGTATGCACTGATACAACTACATAGCATGCACAAACTTTAGAGACACAAATTGTTATATTTGCAGAAATTAGAAGCACGCTGACACTCCTTATAGAGTTTGGATTGTTTTTCGAAGCCTATTCCTCACTTATGGCTTAGATATGCATATATGCAAAGCTCCAAAGGAATCAAGTACAACTATAATTAACTTGTCTATGTCTTAGATATGCATATATGGTTTCTCATACGATTTGTGTTGTGTTTTGCTGTAGACCTAGTCCTGGAGCTGTGAAGGGAGATATGAAGCAAGTCAGGTTTTCCAAGCGACGCGCTGGAACTTGATGATTATTAAGAAGTAAATCATAAAATATTTGTTACTTGTTGGAACTTTGAACCAGATGAATAATAGAGGCAAGTCCTCTTTTGAATCATTCGGATTTGGTAAATGTAAAATTAAGAACATGTACTTGTGTAGTTGTGTGGTGATTATGAATTTTCCATTGATCAGAGTTTCAACCCTTTGGCAATTTGTAACCTGCTTTCATCATATAATATGAATTGAAATCGTTAGTTTCAGTAAACAATTACCAGGGTGATGCTCCGTCGTTTGCTTTGCTGCAAAGGGGTGAAACGCTGTCGTTCTGCAATACCAACGCCGTCGTTGGTCGGGGCAGAGTCTAGTTCTGTCTGAATCACAAACGATTTGAGCGGGAGGAAACATATCTAACCCCACTGACCTCGTCTCTTTTTTTCTTTTTTCATTTTTCTTTTTTAACTGAACCCTACAACAGTTTAATTTCTTGGATCACAGTTTTTTTTTTTTTGGTTACCTTACACAGTTTTCCCATACTTCCAAACCCTCAGAGAACCACCAAATCCTTGCGCACAAAGCTGAAGAAAAAGGTCTTTTCTTTGTTGTTTTTTCTTCCAATGTTACTCACATACATCCTCCCCAAGTCAGATTTGGATCACCAGAGTAGAGAATAGTTGCCAAAAGACGAAAATCTAAATGTATCATCACTAGTCACTACATGTCTACATGTGTAGAGTAATGTTAACTTTGAATCAGATTCACAGAGCTAGGGAATAAGTTTTTGTACAAATTCAACGAATGGATATTTATTTTTGCTGATAATCTGTTGTGCTGTACATATTCTTTTTAACTTAACGAAATGTTGGCAGGAAAGGCACGTACATGCGGAACACTTTCAATTTCGACAGCACCATTAGCATGTACCGTCCATGAATTCCACCAGCAATTCCTGAACCATTCCTCTATCTGGCATTTTCCCAGCAGCACCATAAATGGGAGCCATGCCTCCATTTATTGGACCTGGGTTTTCTTTGACCTGAAAGATGGCACAGTTAACATAAAAATATGTGTTACGGATTTTGGCACGCGATAAGGTATATGATCAATAAGTTAACTTTTTTGTATTGCATTAGGATATCGTAAAGATACTTACTTTTTTGACAGATTCCTTTAGATCCCTGAGGAAGTCCTCAAGAATCGGTACATGTTGAAGTGTCATACATATGTGAATGCTGGTTCAAGATATTAAAGAAAAGAAATAAAGTCAGGATTGATTCTTGAATCGTTTTATAAACTATTGATGACTACACGCAGGGGTGAGTTAAATAGTTCATGTCATTGCTCTTCTGAGAGGCAAGTTAAAAGAAGGCTATTTCCACAATGCATGACATGGTGCTTGTACATACACAAAACTTACCTGTTAGGTCTTTGCAATGCATTCAAATGCCAGCCTTTAGATGACAGGATATCATTGACTTCAAATATATCAACAACTTTTGAGCCAAACGCCACAACTGTCATGTCTGGCCTTCCAATGATGAACAACTCGGGAATTTCCTCTATCCTGCAACAAAATGACCATATTATCAATGAAACTATACCTCTGCTTTGTGTCGGCAAAACAAAGGAGAAGTAGCTTAACAATTAATATGGGTGAAAGAAATACCCTTTCTGAAGTCCTTTTGATACTTCCATGATAGCCCTCGTATTTTCCAAGTACCCTACAGAATGTTGGAATGAAACAGAAAAGCATCAGTTACCCTGCCAAGAAATTTATGCAATGTACATACTCGAAGAACGATTCAACAAATACATACCTTCCTCCCCCAAAGACATCATAGCTGCCCAAGCCCCAGCAATTAAGCTACCAGGTCTGCTTCCAGCCATTGTTGGAGATACATATAGCCCTCCTGACCACTCAGTTACTGCAAAATGGAAAAAGATGACAATAAGCAGAATTTCGGCATTGCTTGTCTGACAAAAACCTATAACTTGATTCCAGCAATTTTTCTTAAAGTCAGTTGTCTATGCTCTTTAGCTTGTCAGGATCAATTTAAACATCCTTCTATCAGCACTTAACACTAATGATCCAAGTAACTCAACACTAATAAAGGTCATATTTTTGTCTAGAATATCTAAGAAAAAGTTATCAGGAGTGGGACTAAGCAAGTCCATGTGTTGCTCCCACATTAAACCTACCAAGACCATATTCTGTCAGCTAATTGATGTCATCAGGCAATCATTACCATTAATCTGTGTACCCGTCAAATTCTCTCTTTTTCTCTGGTTTTCAATAAAAGCATCCTTATTCAAAGTTCTCCAAGAAACAAGCTAATTGTAAATTTCACTTGACTAGCTCACTATTGCTTGCACATACAAAAACTTACCGGCGACAAATTGATGCTGATCAAACATAGAAAGTCATAGTACCAGCATCCCGATGAATCACCATGACACGGAAGAAAAGCACATCAGGGTGGTTCTAAACAAATGTATGCCAATGTTATCTGAAACTTAAACCAAAATAAATAGATAACCTTTCTAATGTCATGATTTCTGTAGAGAACTATACTTGTTCCTTTAGGAGCCAACCCATATTTATGCACATCAGCAGATATTGATGTTACTCCCTTGACTGAAAAATCAAAGGGTGGGATTGGATACCTGAAAAAAAAAAGAGAGGCCATGAAGTAAATAAATGATAATAATGTATAATGTTCAGACAAGTGCATCCAAGACAAAGAGAAGCTTAAACCAGACTTACCCAAGCTTATAAGCAAAAGGTAATACAAAGCCCCCAAGACAAAGGTCGACATGGAGACAGACATCAAACCTCGAAGCTAATTGACCAAGCTCCTGTAAAATAATTTCCCATTGTTGTCAGTTAAGATCATTAGCTTTTACCGAAAGCTATTTTATAACCTCCTCCATAAACTTATAAAGTACCTCAATAGGATCAACAATGCCATGAGGAAAACCAGGTGCAGATCCAACAATCTACAGTATGGACAAACCTAAGTTAGTTTGACTGGTAAACAAAAACTTCAAGTTGGTAAAAGCCTCACATAGAGCTTAATATAGAGATCTTTTTTCCTTCCAGGTCAACAAAACTACTAAGTTCTACTTATTAGATTAAATCATCAGAGATGCAAGAGTGATAGAAAACACAAAGTAATAATCACATCCATTGCATACCAAAACGGTGTTTCTATTAATGAATCTTCTAATGGCTTTGGCATCTGCTTGAAAGTCTTTATCTACAGGGACACGCCAAAGCTTGATGTTAAAATATTGTGCAGCCTTGTCGTATGCTGAGTGAGCAGATTCAGGTATTATCCTATACTTTGAAGAAAAAACACGAGTTACATAAAAAACTCTAACATTGAAGACAAGTATATATGAAGAAGTCTAACTGAAAAATTAACATACATTTCAGGGTTTTTTATTCCCTTCCTGGCTTTCATATAATCACGTGATGTTTTCACAGCTAGTAATATACTTTCGGTTCCTCCCGATGTCATATTTCCACATATTTGTCCTCCAGCAGACTTATTTTTACTTCCGAGCATTGCAGCTGTCATAGCAACCATTTCTGATTCGAACCGTACAACACTCTGGAATACATCCATATGTAATGGATTGGTGTGTGCAAACCTGTAAGCCAAATTGAGTCAAATTCAAACATGAGGTAAAGCTTATTACACATGAGAGATGAAAAGAGACGGAAGCCGCAGAGGAACTCATTTTCCTAGACATGCCAATTAAACAAAGAAACCTATTACACATAGACATCCAAAGAAGTAGAATCACAAGCCTTCACAAGCTCTTACATAAAGATCATTAAATGTCAACCACCTATATAATGTGTCAGTACAACAAGTTTAATTATCAGCCCCAACAGATGTGTAGAAATGTATCAAAATGTTCAATCACCTATTAAACAGAGGGACAATCACAGAAAGCTACATATGGTGGATGTAAAAGATCCTACTTACATTGAGCATGCCTCATTAATTAAAGAAAAATGTCCCTCAGTTTCACTTCCTGCAATATAGCTGCAAATAAGGAAAAAAAAAACATAACTTTATAAGTTCTCTGCAGATAAACACCCTTCCACATACACATGTGAAAGTGCATCACTTGTGCGTGACACAGATACACAATTACCCTCCTTTGATTGCACTGACTATAGAACACAATCAGTGTGATTATGTTATCCGTGTCATCCCCACAACCAAAACTTTCCAGGAACACATGCATATCATGGTGGGGCGGTTGTACATAAACTCAAAGAACACAGGAATTCATCAGAAAATTTACATACACTGTACCAGAGCATTTGCCTTGCCAAGCCACATCTTTCCTTTTCTGTTCTCTCATCTGCTCTATAACCCCAACTCCCAACCCTGCCCCGGGCAATTCACTTCTCCAATTTACTCTTTCCGAATTACCGGACTGTAACTTATCCACAACCTGCTTGTTCAGCAAAAAAAAAAAAAAATCCACAGCATATTACATTTCCCCCAAAATAAAACTAAAAATCAAAATTCCTCTCCTGAATTAATTTGACAGTAATGAATTCATGGACCAAATTAAATAAAAAAATAAGAATAATCCAAAACTAAGCTAGGCATCAACAACCTATGAACAAGCAGCATTTAAAGCTTCGTTCTCTAACTTCATTTATATCCACACCAACATTTACATGCCGCGCAAAATCAAACTCTCGGAATCACACGAATCACACACCTTTTGCTTCTCAGCGTCGATGTACTTCTTCACCGCCGGAACCAACCTATATATATATATATATATATAGATCCACACACACACAAATTAATACTACAAATTTTGCAGAATCAAATATCAACCGAAAATGAACTTCGAAATTTGGTTGCGTACTTGATAAAGCTCATGAATAGACCTAAGAGAGTAGTCTTGACTCCCTTCTCTTGCAAAACACTGATCGTCGAGTGAAGCGTCGATGCGACGAAGAGTCCGATGAGAGGAGTCATAACCAGAACTAGAGGCTCGTACTCAGCCAAGACCGAGTTCGCCGAAGCTCGAGCGGCGAGCAAGAACGACTTCGCCGACGAAAAATCCATCGCCAGTAACCAAACCGATGGGAATAAATTAAATTATGCTTCTGTGTGTGAGAGATTATTTGTTGCGTAGCTTGAGCAAGCTTCTTAATTAGCTTAGTGGATTGTGGTTTCTGGATTTGGATTTGTCAGTCGTTGTTTCTGGGTGAAGTGTCAAATAGTGTTGTGAGGGAGACGGAGGGCGTTGAAAAGTTGATAACTGTGGAAATGGTGGTGGGTTTTGGGGTTTCACGATCAGAACGCTGTCATTTCTGGGTTTGCACGTTTTGTATCATGTGTTCTCTTCTTTTTCATTTTGGTCCCTGTACTTTTTAGGTTTGTGGTTTGCAATCTCGTGACGTGATTAAACTATATTAGGTATGAATCCCGCGCTGAAGCATGAGTCGATGAAATATATTGTCAGAGATATACTGTCTTATCGATTTGTATTTGGATTGATTTAAAATATTTTAGAAGGTCATAAAAGATAACAATGTCATTAATTTGTAACTAGCAAGAGCACATACACTACGTGTATGTATAAAATTAAAAAATTAAAAATAAATAGTCACTGAAATTATTATTTTTTTGAAAGGGTCACCGAAAAAAATCACACGAACGAAAGAATGAAAAAAAATAATTATTAAAGCATGCAGTTATTTCAACTCTCTATAGTTTGAAACAGTTATATGAGAGAGAGAGAGTGGCGAGAGAATGATGGAGGTTTATTTATTTTTCTTTTTATATATATTTACTTGATTACCAATTTATCCCTGATTAATAAATGTTAATTTTGGTTAAGCTATGATGTGGGGAGGGCATATTTCGGTATTTTTAATGTTCAACTTCATAACTGCCCTAAGGCCTTCTGCCTTAATTAATAGAGATTATATTGTAAATATGACTGATAATGTGCGACGTTTTTGGAATTTACTATGTTTATTTCTTGAAATATTGAGTTTCATAGAATTCATTTGTTTAGACATAAAAATACAAATTAGTAAACATAAATTTATAAAGCTGTAAAGATTTTACGTCACATAGTTGTAAGATAAACTCCAACGATGTTTATTTTTAGTATTATGCAACTGATCTGCTTAAATACAGAAATAGAAATTAGACAATAGAAATTCATAGAACCACAGACATTTTACATAATATAGTCGCAAGATAAACACCAGTGATGTCAATCCTCTAAATACTTCCTATAATGGTAATAAAACTTATTCACACCACATATATCTTTATAGGTTGAGAAGCTAATAGTGGCTGGATTCGTAGAGACTGGGTCTATAATCGAAGATGGGTTTATGAAGGCTGAGAGAAAATATATTATCGAAGATATACTGTGCTATCGATTAGTATTTCGAACATATAATTACTCGTTGGAATGTCTATGAGCCAGTAGCATATACCAACGGGAACTTGCAATAGTACTAATCAATACAAAATAAGCCTTCATATTTAACAAATTTGTACACCTCGTGGATGTATGCTAATAAATTGCTAGTAGTATGAACAAAATCTTGTCCGATTATATTATCTAAATTATTCTTACTGTGGGTGTTGCAGCTCTGCTTGTAAGAAGAAACAGTTTAGTCCTTGCGCCTCCTCCTAATATGATTGAAGCAACATTCTTTTGGTCTACTCTTAGTCTGTGGAAAGTCTGCACTTGAAGAGTCTGATATCCAACCAAAGATCAACAAAGACAACATAAATCTAATAAATAAACCAAAACTATCTCTGATCCTCTCGCCCAAAAACCCATTAGCCCCATTACAAATTCCACCTTCAGTTGATTTTCTCAAAAGGGTGTCTGGCTTCAAGGTGACATAACATGAATGCATTTCCAATTTCACTCATTGACACAATCAGTATCTACTGTGATTCAAGTAACTACCCAATAGATGAGTACACTATTAGTGTTACATATTTGGCTTTAGTGCCATCTAGCCCTAAGACATTCATTACTAACAAATAATTATATCGAAGAGATGGATTCCGAGGGAGGCCAAGAAGCAAATAGAAAGTAAAAGTGAAAATGAATATGCAAATACATACATATACAATAAGAACGTATAAGAAATAACATGCTTCTTCTTCTAGTCCTTGATTTCTACACTACTTCTGTTTCTGCAAATGTTTTCCTCTTTCATCTTCATTCAACAACCGTGAGTTTATATCAGCATTGGCCAAGCGCTCGGCTTTGGCCTCTAACACTATTACTTTATTCTTCAGTGACAGCTTCACTAACCCCTTAGTTGGTCATCATCACTGGTTTCACCCTTGGACCTGAAAGAAGAAAATGAAGACATAAGGACACAATACTGAAGAGCGCACGCCCTATGCCAAAACTTTGTCTTTTTTCAACTATGCATGAAATGGAACTATAAATCCATGAATTCTTTAAAATGGATACACTTAAGAAATAGACGGTACACAATTTATAACCTTGTTGTAGATTTCTCACACTTCTTTGGACTACAGCTCTCTGCATGATGAAATATTAGAAGATGGATACAATTTACATAACAAAAGAAAAAGGAGTGAGCTTCAATGCAAGGAGAAGAAATTTCTAAAATAATATACACTAAGTGAGGACAAATGGGTACCATTCCGCAAGTGGACACCCATTATCCCAGTACTCAACCAATTCAATTCTAACAACCAAATATGAAACAGCTTAATCGGAGAGCAGTAAAATAAAAACAACACAGCTAATTAGACACATCAACACCTTATATGAATATTAAACCTCATACCTCATATAGATAAATGCTCACCTAATAAATCTGAAGCTCCCAATTAAGCTGAAATAGGCCACGATCGATGTCACAAATCCAAAGAGAAGAAGCTATGAGATCTCAGAAAAAGAACTAGCTCATATCTACTACCTCTTCTATATAAAACTTATCGACAGAAGATTGCCTCTTCTAATTACATTGGTTTGTGAAAACTGTAAAGGAAAAACAAAACGACAATCATTTATTCCATAATCGCCCAATCACACCATGAGTAGATGAAATGTTATCATTAAAGTAATTGGTAGATACACAGTGAAACCCAAGTTGATAAAAAGAGAGTAAACAACCAAAACGAATTCTGAACAATCATCATCTAACAGAGAACTCACCATAAGCACTTAGCATATGCAAGAATGATATCAAACAAATATACTCATTCTTTTATACCAGTAACCATCTGACCCATGATTGTAATTAATTATTAACTTAAGAACTAAGTTTGCAATGAAGTCATAAAGAAGTAGGATAACTTTGATGCTTTCCCAACTGATCAAGCTTAAATTTAGTCTCTTATTTCAAAATTGATACAGCATCTGGCTGTCCTATACTTATATATAGTCTAGTCTAAACTGAATGACCTGAATACCTCCAACGTGTTCTTAAACATTTAAATACTTATGATTATAATGATAAGTCTAGAGACACTTACCATACCATTGCTGCAGGAGGGAGAGCAAGTTTCAATGATCATAATGATAACCTAATATGGTATTGCTTATTGTATGCTGGCTCTGCAGGTATGAGTGGTTCTCTAACTCTGAAAAATCAAATACAACTGGGTTTAGGAGAGAGAGAAGAATGATTGCATACTGAGCAGAGACGACCGGAAAAAATATGCTGAAGGTTTAAGAAAACTCATAATGACAAATATCCTAAACTACCAAATACATAAATAGGCAAATACCCCTTTACCAAATGATTTGAAAAGAGAGTAGCGATTGGTTTACCTGAAAAACACGATCGATTACGGATTGAAAGTTTCCAGGCAAATTGGGAGGAGTGAGAGAGATGGTAGATCTGGAGGAGAGGAAGTCAAATTTGTTGTATCAACAACTCCTCGTCAGAATCCTTCGTCGACGCGCTCGAACACCACGGCGACGTTGTTGTTCTAGTTTAGGCCAACAATCGTGAACTCTCAACGAGATGTGCCCTGTCAACTGCAAGATGGAGGAGACTAAGAGAGAGAGTGTTGGTATGTGAGAGGCTGAGATAATAGTTGTCCCACACGCCTCGCACGCGGATGAATAATATCCACAGTGTCTTATGAACAGTTGTCTCACAATTGTTATATAGGATATATATATATATATGGTACATTTCATGAATTGACATAGTGATCACTATTTGTAATTTTTTTAGGGTAAACAAGAACAATTTTATTACTGGAATAATAGATAAAGTATACAATGATCATCTTGCGGCGGGTTATGATAATATTGATCATTGCTTAAGCTAGCCTAAACTAACTCCATACTACTATCATACGACACTCTTTAGTATTGGTAACATCAAACCAAACTTGGTTAGTGACAAAGAACCAACAACTCTCACCAAAAACATTACCTATCATTCAGGTGTCCAAGGGCAATTGAGGGCTTGGTTCCACCATTGGTACTAGCTCCATCGAGTGTCACTGATACACTTTAGTGTTCTTACCAGGGGTTAGTTGAAGGCACTCGATAGGCTTGGATTGGAAGGTGAAGTCATGGAGTTGACGGTCTAGCTCCATCGCGGAGATGCTTGGAAAAGTGAGTGAGACACCATTGGTGTTCTATCCCTGAGTAGCTTCGGTTAAAGCTAGGCCTGGAAAACGGATGGGTTGTTAACGGCGGGCTGTTAACGGGTTGAACCCAATATAACCCGTTAAGCTAACGGGTACTAACGGGTTAACCCGATAAGATAGTGGGTTACCCATTGAGCCCCAACAAGACCCATTAATGTTTTTATTTTTTAGAAAGCTCTTTTATTACCTCAATTCTATTTATTTATTTTTTTAAAATCCTTTTTGATTATCTCAACTACGTACAAAAATATTAAATCACAGCTATGAATACAAATTATCTAGTTAATTCCATATTAAGCATGCAATTATACCTGAAAGTAACAACCCTATGCTATATTAAACAAATAATGTTGTTGTGTTACATGGAGTTATGAAGCAATGGACATCTTCAGGTAGTGCATGTTCAACATCAGTCTCACCAAAACCTATATGAAACAATATGTCAAAGCACACTATCCCAATCCGGCCATTGTTTTCAGTTAACTACTAAGAAGTAAAAAATGCAAGGCCAATATACCTAATTTGAAATTATGTTTCTCACCCACTTAAGAAGTAACAGGCTGCAGTTTCCAAATCACCACAAATCATGACATAATATCTTAAATTGTAACTAACAACTCTAGACGAACAAAATAGAAAGAAGTCAAATACAAAGTCTATCAAGTTTCAAAGTAAAAAGGTCTTATTGCTCTTGTTCTCGGTCGACTCTTATTTCCACCTTCCTCCTCTTTCTCTAATTTCTCTCTCCCACTTTTGCAAGCAATATCTCACACCTAGTACTCAGCTTGAAGTACCAAAATTTTAAAGCTCATATCAATTTTCTATTAACTTACGGAACATTGCATAAATGAGAATGCAATTTTTTAAGAGTAGCATAGTACCAATCAAACTGTCCTTATATAACAACGCCCGATTGTGTTTCTGGCATCAATGACAAATCAAACATATCTTTTGTGAGCTCTTCGTCCTTGACATGGTTCTTGCCTAAATTCAAAGAAGAACCAATATTTAGAACAAGAAAAGGCGAATGAATTATGTCCATATAACAATACAACAACCTAAAAGATAAATCAAACATTACTTCGGCTAGCACCAAATAACCAATCCCATGTGCATAACAAAGCTTGGACTATTTCAGGCAATAGTGAGTTCCGATATTGATCCAATACTCTACCACCAACACGAAATGCCGACTCGGATTCAACAGTAGATATAGGAATGGCTCGCACATCGCATGCCAAGTGAAACAAGACAGGATTTCGAAACTAGTTAACTTTCCACCATGCATTGATATTCAGCTCTTCCTTCCTCGGTAGCCTGATTTCATCTAGATACTGATTCAACTCGCTTTGAACCAGTACTATAATGACAATCAAAATCCTGCATAATTGAAAAGGAAAGAAAGAAACATTCACAGCTAGAACCACACAACAAGAATAAAAAAAGTGAGAAGAAAAAAAGTGTGAGAAATTACCTCAAACAAGTCATCACCTTCAGTCTGAAAACTTTGACCCATTGCAAAACCAGATTGGTTAGTAGCAGGCCCCCATTGTGTTACATAAGTGTTGAACAAAGAATACAATGTATCCTTCATAAGTTGTAACTGTATAGAATCAGCGCCATAAATCTTCTCGTAAACCCACTCGACAAATTGCAACTTGTATCGCGGATCCAATATAGTTGTAACCCCTAAAATCAAATTGTAGTTTGACCAGTATTTCTCAAATTTGGCATTCATTTTGATCCCCATAGTCCTCATAAAATGATCGGCATCCTTCATGGCTAACCGAATATTGTGCTGGATGACAAAGATTTTCTGAAAGAATAAGCTTGTTGTAGGATACTTGGTTCTTGAGAACAAGGATGTCACATCATAAAAGTAACCTTGGAACTTAGAGACTTTCTTAATCTTCTCCCACATAATAAATAAAGTCCTTATCCACTAGCTTCATGTGTCCTAAAGCACGTTAGTAGAATAGAGCATTATGAAGCATCAGATAAGTCGAGTTCCATCTAGTGAGCACATCTTACCTCAAGCCTCTTCTACTACTTCTCAATCCCAGTTTTTCAACGCAGTCAAAAAATCTATACTTCCTTGCCATCAATACTTTTATGTACTTAATGCAATTACAGAATTTCAAAACTGATAGATCAATCGATTTCAAGCCATCTTGAACTATCAAGTCCAAGATGTGTGCACAACAAAGCATGTGGAAAAAATGTTCATTCATCAACAACAAACTCCTAAAGTTCAACTGAGTCATCAATTTGAACACAAAAGAATCATTGGCTGAAGAATTGTCCAAAGTAATCAAAAACAACTTCTTTTCGATTCCCCACTCATTGATAAGAGAACCAACCTTTTCAACTAAAGTTATCCCATTATAGGGAGGAGGCATATGGAAAAAATTCAAGACCCTCTTCTACAAATTCAATTCGTGGTCCATAAAATGAGCGGCCAAAGTAAGATAACCATCTGTTGCCGCAGAAGCCCACAAATTTGATATTAGACAAATTCTACCCTAAACTGAATCTAACATCCTCTGAATACTTGATTTTTCAGCTTCGAATATGTCTAGCACATGATTCTTGATAGTATTCTTACACGGAAGCTTAAGACTAGGCAACACATATTGAAATGTATCTTTAATGTTCTCAAGCTGAAAGGCAAGTCATGCTGTATTATGCCCTTTATCAACATATCAACAAATACATCATACTCAAATGTAGTGTTTAGGGCTGGTGAACCAGACCTTCTTGCATGATTCATAGTGACGTTTCATAGTGGATGTTCCCGAGGATTCGCTACACACATATTCGCGTCCGAAATTTTAACACTTTGCCCGTGGTATCTTATTAAAGCCTAACGACAACATTCAAAATGACTCCCAGCATACAGACCCCTTCTTTCTTTGTCGATAGACAGATGTACCCTCTTGTTCACCAATGTTTAATCCTTCATCCATCGACAAATGATCACTCTCATCATTAATTTTTAATCTACAATCACAACAAAATGCATGACATATAAGATGCAAGTTCAAATAGAAGTTTTTTACACAAAAATGTAAAACCATTTCCTGTTTTACATACTACTAGCAAATGTCCATACATATAAAACAAAGATGTAGTTACACAATCATACAATCATACAATTTGTTAAAGTTTCTCCGGTCTAATTATAAGACCATAACCAGCGAGCTTCATACCACACAAAACCATTCAAAGTTCAAAAAGAAAAGCCAAATGTCAATTTCACCTCCCTGAAAACCTGATTCTTGCCTTTCACAAAAGGTAAAAATATCCAGAAATAAACTATACCAAAACAGAGAAAAACCCAAGCAAAAAGAAAAAGGTATAATACTGATAATAAGTCTCCAGTCCCCACCCCCATCTAATCAAATAGTCTTCGGCTAGTTGCTATTTTCCCATTTCAATTTTTGTATTTATTGAATAAGTTGTGAAAAGTTCAAACACATATCACTAGTACGTATGTCTTAGATATTGTCATCAAGTAAGTAAGCAAGCAAGAGGTTATAGATCATAGATGGTATTCTGAGGAAATTAAGCAAGATAAATTTGAATGGAAAAGTTTTGTAGCTGCTGCTGTATTTGAGCTTTGTTGTTGTTTATGGTGCATAGATAAATTTTGGAAACATCCCATTACTTGCCTAGCTAGAAAGCATTGTGAATTTTCGGACGATGCTCTTGTCTATGAGTGTCTCTGGTTCTGCTGGCCTTTGCTAGGGAAGCTTCCGGTTGAAACATCTTACTCCGGCTTTTCTATAATATTTAGTCACAATTACTACACTTTTGTTTAAAAGTTGTAGATCAACTCGATGATTGTTGAAGATGTTTGGTTAATGAACTACATTTCAACACATGCACCTACAACACTTTCATACATACAAATCCAGTCTGGTGATCTTACTTCCAACTTAGTTTATATGTCTCCATCTAAATTCTAGCAATCTTATCCATAAGAACCCAAATTCTAGCAATGCATATATGAAATGAACGAATCAACCAGAACCCAAAAACTTAGCAATCCTATCAGAATCATCAGATACAATATGCCCAAATAAGCTAATAATCATCAATTTCAAAGACCCATTTTGAGTATCTACCAAAACCTATTCAAAGACCCAACACATATCAAAAAGCCAACAAAACACAGAGGAGAGCACAAATAATGAGAGACTCACAGTGAGCGAAGAACTCAACGGCCTAGAATAAGAAGTCGATGAGAGCTATGAGTTATGAGATAGTGTGCGCCATGGTCGAGGGATTAAGGCGGCGACGACGGTGAGGCAGAGGTGGCGACTGCATCGTAGTGTTATGATCTGTGAGACTGTGAAGAAAACCCAGAATCAAAACAAGAACAATTACTAAAAAAATTCAATGCAACTACGAAGCTAAGAGCAAGAAAAAACAAATGGGTACTTGGGTGTTAGAGGTGAGAAATCTGAGGGAGGCGGTGGCGTGGCCGAGGCGGCGAACGATGGTGTTGGTCGGTGAAGTGCGGTTGAGAAATATGGTCGGTGACACTGACTTGGTGTTAGACTGTTGGTAGAAAAGATAGAGAAGATTTGTGAAACAAGAGATGAGGTTTTGTTAACGGGTCTTATTGAGCTTAACGGGTTCACCTGAAACCGTCCGTTTTGATAACAGGTTGTTATTGAGTCACCTGTTAATAGCCCGATTCATTAATGGACGGGTTTAAACGAGTTGTTATCGGGCAGTAAGGGGTGGGTTAATGGGTGACCCGCCCAAATGCCAGGCCTAGTTAAAGCCATTGTTTTCCTTGCCGGACTAGGATTTCTAGAGGCAGTAGGGTTTCCAGTTGGACCAATAGGTTGACCACCATGCAAAACATGAGAAGAAGTTGTGCCTTTAGGCCCTAGCTCGGCAATGATACTCTCTGCTTCTGAAAGGTCAAGTGGACCAGGGCACATCTCATGTTCAAGGAGGCCATAGGTGCAACGATAACCAACTAATATGTCATATCAGAGTCGAACTGGGACCGACACTTCGGCAAACTCATAGACTAAGGTCGAGTATGCTTGCTTCACCGGATTCTTTAGGGCATGCCATATGCGAACCCTAACTTTCTTCCCAGACATGATGCCAGATTCGTCAGGGTGTATAACTTTAAAGGGTTTCGCCGATTAAACCAACATAGTACGACTTCTGGAATTTCAATGGCAGCCCGAACACTGTGACCCAAACCGAGATCTTGGTGAGAGGAACTGAGATCGGGGAAGTCGCACCATCGCAGTGGTTCAAGACGAGGTTATTCTTACCAAAAAACCTTGGACCTCCCTCAAAGATGTTCTTCATCTCCTCTTCTCGATCAAAATGAAATATATATCAATCCCCAGCATGGTGGCGAATCCTAAGCCGCCTCTTTAAGTCCTAGATACCAGCGATGGTGTCCATGAATGCTTTTGGTTCAATTGGTTTCTTCACGGAGAGGAGTCACCCTACCAAATAGAATTTTTCAGGGCTAGTTTCGGATGGTGCGACTCCGAATGATGTTTTTCCTTTGTTGGTGATGGCAAGAGCCGCGACAAAAGAGCGAGAGGAACCGTCAGAGAGAGAAAAATTTGATTCACTCAATTTTTAAAGTATTTAATGCCTTATTGAAGCAATGGCGGATCCAATAGACTCCTTGGAAAAACATGAGGGGGTTCAATTTTATAAGAAAAATTGACTAAATTCAATGAGAACACAGTTCAACAGAGAACCTTCCCAAACAACTTAGATCACTACCAAAAAGAAGCACTTAGGCGACAAAATCAATAAGGTTTCGTCGCCTAAGTACAACTTAGATGACGAAACCACACTTCGTCGCTTAAGACGAAAATTTCGCCATCTAAGTAACACTTAGATGAGGATAAAAAACGTCATCTAAGAAAGAAAAAAATCGTCGTCTAAGAAACCTTTAGACGACAAAATAAAAAATCGTTGCCTAAGTTAAACATTTTGTCGTCAAAGTTACACTTGGACGACAAAAAATTTCTTCGTCGTAGTAATCGTACTTAGACAACAAAAGGGTTACTAATTCATCGTCTAAGTCCATACCCTAACCCTAAACCCTAAACTCAGACCCATAAACACTTAGACGGTTAATGTCCTCCAATTCGCCGTCTATTAGGACCAGGCTCACCCCTTGGGACTAACCATCTATTCTAAGCCCACCTTTACTTGGACCACAAACAACTTCTATCTCAAGTAATGTTCCTTTTGTCATCTTGTTATAGGTCCATATGCCTTTGTATCCGTTATGTGTATGAGGTATCTTTGCTCTGCATATTTATGCTTACAGCATGGTTGTATGAAACAAGCAAAATCAATGAACAACTTTTAATTTTTCCAATTTCCTCTTTCTTCTTCCTACAACCCTAATGCCTGGTATCAGAGACCATATAATGGTCTGGGGTACCCAAATGACTGGCCAGTCCGCGTCGACTTCCGATTTCCCACTTCTCCGGTCACCACCCTATCCTACCACGTCCACAGACACAGTCCTAACCCCTCTGAACTTCTAATCCTCCTTGAATTTCCTACGAGTACAGAATGAAGAGTTGCAGCACAACATCAACCATATCTCCACCTCTTTGGCCACTAACCAAGCTACCTTCCAGTCCCAACTTCAAGCTCAAATGGCACAACAGTTTGCTGCCCTCCAACAGTGCTTGCTCTCCACTGTCACCAGCTCACAACTCTCCAATCCAGAGCCTCCACATCCCATCACAAATCCACTCCAACTTGGGCCATTCGTACCAACAACAGATTGGGCCAATTTGGGTTTATCTCATCCTCCTCCTCCACTACCAAACACCCATGCTCAAATATCAGTTATTTCCTCCACCATCACTCCATCTTAGTCTCCTTATAACCAATTCCAAACACCTCCACCCATAAGCTCAGTTCTCTCATCTTTACCAAAACCCTCCCCGTATTCTTACTCCACCTTCACAAACATACCACAGCTTAGGTCTCAATTTCCTACCGTACAATTTCACACCCACCACTTTGCCCTCCCTGATGCTCAATACAAACCACTAAAGGTCAATTTGCCTCATTTTAACAATGAAAACGTCATGGGTTGGTTGGCTATGGTGTAGCGTTATATTCGCAATCAGCGAGTTCCAGCCAACGAGCGAGTAGCCACCATCTCATCACACTTTGGGATGGATGCCTTAGTGTGGATGAACTCCGTTGAACAAAGGAATCCCACAGCTACCTAGGCATAGTTTAAGACCATTATGCTAGAACATTTTGGGTCTGGGAACACAACAGACTTCAAGACGTCTCTTTCCCACCTGCAAAAAATAACATTTGTGGATGAGTTCACAACAACCTTCACAAAATTATCATGTCGATCACCAAAGTGGACATACATAGACTTACTCCCCATTTTCATAGGAGGCCTCAAACCGGAGCTTCGCCATTATGTGATGGCTCACGTGCCCACCTCCTTATCACAAGCCCAGCGCCTTGCTCGTCGATTTGGGCTTCGTCTCCCCGTTATTCGAGCTACACGGTCCTCTCACACATCTTAGTGGTCTTCTTACAATAAAGCTATCATTCCTAGCTATTCCACCACACCAACACCAATACAACACTTTCCCCCACCACAAACCAAAACCCACATCCCAACACCTTCAGATATCATCAAATATCAACACGCCACTACTCTTACCGTGAACTACGCGAGAGACGTGATCGGTGGTTGTGCGACCACTGCGAGGAATAGTATACTAAAACCCATGTGTGCAAAACTAGGGTCATAGTGATAATCAACTCATAAACCCATAAACCACAGAAGATGGTGATAGTGAGGAGGCATTGCCGCACGAGTCGAACCCATAAACCACAAAGGAAGTTGTGTACCCAATCATGTCAATCACAAACTCTCCAGTGATGGGGATGATGCGATTGTGGGGCACAATCAATGGGTGTGACATTCGTGTCTTTATTGATTGTGGATCCTCTACCAATTTCCTCAATCCAAAAGTGGCATGCAAATTGGGATTGAAGATATCGGACCCTCCCGAGCGCCATTTTCGCTTGGCCTCAAAACACCCACTGGAACCATTGGGAATAGTGCATGAAGAAAATGTATGCATCCAGACCTATGAATTCACTGATTCATTCCTTCTATTACCTATTGCAGACTATGATTTACTATTGGGAGCACCATGGCTTGATACCCTAGGATTTATTGGGTGGCATTTCCTTGAAAAAACAATGGCTTTCCACGACGGCACGCACCGTCATGACTTAAAAGGCATTACCAGTCGTCAATGTACCATGACTGATGATGAGATTTTGGACTTGATGTCTACAACCCAAACACATAGCTTGGCCCAAATCACTTCTTTAAAACTCAACATCCTGACCCAAACACAAACCCTATTCTCCAAACACTATTATCCCAATTCACAGATGTCTTTGCAAACCCAACTGAACTTTCTCCCCAATAAATTGTTGACCACTACATCAATTTGTTACCAAACACGCCACCGGTCAACGATTGTCCATATACTTATGCCCACTCCCAGAAAATAGAAATTGAAAGCCAAACTTTGTAAATGTTGCGATTGGGGTATATCCGCCATAACACAAGCGCCTTCTCATCCCTGGTACTATTGATGAGGAAGAAGGAGAAGACATGGAGATTCTGTGTAGATTATCAGGCATTGAACGCGGTCACAGTCAAGGATCGGTTCCCCATTCCAGTGGTCGATGAAATGTTGGATAACCACCACGGAGCCACCTTGTTCACCAAACTTGATTTGCATTTTGGATACCACCAGATAAGAATGAGGGAGTCCGATGTGCACAAAACCGCCTTCTATACCCATGACGGCCATTACGAGTTTGTCGTAATGCCGTTCATCTTGATGAACGCTCTGCCCACATTCCAAGAATTGATGAATAAGGTATTCAAATTTCTCCTTCGCAAATCAGTACTCATTTTCTTTGATGATATATTAATTTTCAGTAAGGATATGGCTTCACATTTACGTCACCTAGAAGAGGTCCTCCTTTTATTGTGAGCACACTCACTAAAAGTTAAGATGTCCAAGTATGCCTTTACTCGAATGAAAGTCCAATACCTTGGTCACATAATCTCAGTGGCTATAGTAATAATGGATCCAGACAAGGTGATTGCCATTGCAAATTGGCCGAAACCCAAGACTCCAAAAGCTCTCAGGGGTTTCTTGGGATTGGCGGGGGGACTACCGTAGATTCGTCAAACACTTTGGGATCATTTCTCACCCCCTCCACGCTATGCTCAAGATTGATAATTTCAAATGGACTGAGGAAGCCAAAACTGCATTCGTGAAGCTCAGGCAGCGATAACCTCTACTCCGGTACTAGCCATGCCCGACTTCGTCCTCCCCTTTGTGGTTGAGACAGATGCAAGTGGTACATGCATAGGATCTGTACTCACTCAACAACAACACCACCCTATTGCCTTTATCAGTAAGTATTTATCCCCCAGCCATCAAGTGATGTCAGTATATGATCGTGAGATGTTTGTCATATTGTTTGTCATGGATAAATGGAGGCAATACTTACTTGGTCACTTATTCATGATTCTCACGGATCATAAGATACTCAAACACATGATGGAGCAACATATCATCACACCAGCTCAACATCAATGGCTAGTCAAATTGTTAGGGTACAGCTATCATATCGAGTATCGTCCAGGGGAGAAGAATATTGTGTCGGATGCCTTATCCCACCAATTTGAGGTTATGTTTGTCCAAGGTATTTCTACACCTCTAATGTGTTGCCTTACTGCTATTGACCATGCTTTCCAACGTGATCCAGAGGCTAGTTTGATTATTGACGCTCTCCAGCAAGGCCAACCAACTAAGCAGGGGTATTCCATAAAGGAGGGACATCTATTAGACAAAGAACACATTTTTGTTCCTCCTTCCTCTGAGTGGAGACTCAAGTTACTCCATGAGTTCCATTCCACACTCCAAGATGGTCACTTGGGATATTTAAGGACTTATATTCGCCTTCGCCGTAACTTTGCATAACCAAGTATGCGCAAAGATGTCAAGCACTTTTTCGCGGAGTGTAATCAATGTCAGCAGTAAAACTATGAAACGATCCAGCCTCCGGGCCTACTCTCCCCATTACCGGTGTCGGACAATGTTTAGGTTGACATTTCGATGGATTTCATAGATGGACTTTCAATTTCCCAGGGCCACAACTCTATCATGGTGATGGTGGATAGACTATCCAAGTACGCGCACTTCATTCCATTAGCACATCCTTACACGGCCTTTGATGTTGCTGCTACCTTAATTTGTCAAGGAAGTATTCAAACTCCATGGAATGCCAAAATCCATTATGAGTGATCGAGACAAAGTGTTTAATAGCAATTTTTGGAATGCATTTTTTAAGATTCAAGGGATAGTCCTTTCCAAGAGCTTGGCTTACCATTCACAATCAGATGGCCAGACCGAGGTGGTCAATCACTCCCTTGACCACTACCTTAGGTGTTTTGTCAATGACAAGCCAGCAAGCTGGTTCGAGCTTCTTCATTGAGCAGAGTATTGGTATAACACCACATACAATGCTTCCATCAAAATGTCTCCGTTCTAGGCAATACCTTTGTCCACGCGGTTGATCAAGCTTTATAGGATCGTGATGCCCTCATACAACTTCTCAAGGATCACATGTACGGTGCTCAAAACAGAATGAAACCGTTATCGTCATTGCATTGAGCGTAAGATTGCAGTGGGCGATTAGGTATTCATGAAGCTCCACCGTTATCGTCAAAAGTCCATGGCGAAGCATCCATCACAGAAGCTTTCCCCTCGGTTCTATGGACCATTCAAAGTGTTGGAGAGGATTCACAAAGTCGCCTACCAGTTAGACCTTCCCAGCCATGCCAAAATTCACCCTATTGTGCATGTCTTGTTGCTTAAGAAAAAGATTAGTGACAATGTCCCAGTCTGCTCTACTCTCCTAAAGTTTGATAAGAATGGTGTGATTTCCTGGATTCCCCATAATGTTCTGGACATGGCGGTTGAGAGGAGAAAGAAGAGTGCGGTTACTCTGTGGCTAGTTTAGTGGACCGGTCTACCTGAGGAAGATGCCACGTGGGAAATGACTCGATCCATGGCAGCTCACTTCCCAAAATTTTTCGCATGAGGACAACCTATTTCTAGGGGGAGGGGCATTTGTTAGGACTAGGCTCACTCCTTGGTGAAGGTATATGATTATTGACATATCTTATATGGTTACAAAACATGATTTAGAGGACTCTAAACAAATGAAGAAATAAGCAAAAAGGTCAAAGATACATCATAAAGAACTCATGGGCTCAAGGTAAAAACATGCATACATTCACTGTTTTTCATAGAGGATACCTACATAGGTTCCTATCCCAAAAGCCCCTGCCTTCACAGATCTTCATGTTTCAGGTTTATTGAATCAGCTTTTTATGAATATAAAAACCTTTTCCAAAACATATCTAAAATATCTTTGACAATGTTGTGTTGGTTAAAATGATGTTTATGTTTTATACAAAACATACTCTCACTTTACCTTGAAGATAAGAAAGATATTTTGGTGAAAAATCTTAGCTGTCTACAGCTCAAAACCTTGCTGTAAATTTTAGTACAACAAGTATACTTGGCTGTAAGTTGTGTTCTTTTGGCTAGATCTTTTCCCCAACATTAAAGAATGTTTTTGTAATGATCAAAGTTTGAAATACATGGCTAGGATCATTTTTAGCAAAAGATCTTCCCTCCTTCCCGTGGCTATATATACACTTAGCAGCCCATGTTGTTAAGTTGGTTGTTTTAGATGATAGTCACTCTGTTTCTACAGAACAGTTGCTAAGTTTGTGCTTATTGCTTTATGTTGTGCTTTATGTTTTAAAGTCTACATAAAAACGCTTTCATCTCATCTACATACATCTTGCATTCCATGAGTTCTTTATGCAAGCAACCCGGAAAGTTTCCAAGGGAGTTAGTTGTGCGATAACTAAGCTCATTGGTTAAACTGTTGTAAACTTTCGTGTGTAAAATTCTTACTTACAAGATGGAGTATAGCTCTTAGTCTAGTGCGCGAGTCTAGATAGAATAACACCGTTTCCTTGCTATTATCGGAACTATAGTCTTGTAAAAGAGTTCTTACATATTGAAAAGCTTTGACCTTCAAGAGAAAGGGTCACGCAGTTTTTATCCCTAATTGCAGGGTTTCTGCGAGATAAAAAACATACTTGTGTTATTTGTCCTATGTACGTATAGCATTGTATGTTTATAAAGTTCATCTAATTGTCAGAATAGTTCCACATAACTATCTATGATTATTAATCATCATACTTTTGAGAAAAAGTCGTTAAGGGTCTATTCACACCCCCTCTAGGACCTTCACTTGGGCCTAACCATCTGTTCTAAGCCTACCTCTACTTGGACCACAGACAACTTCTATCTCAAGTACTGTTCCTTTTCTCATTTTGCTACAGGCTCATGTGCCTTTGTAACCGTTATATGTATGAGGTATCTTTGCTATGCATATTTATGCTTACAGCATAGTTGTATGAAACAGGCAAAATCAATGAACAACCTTTAGTTTTCTAATTTCCTCTTTCCTCCTCCTACAACCCTAATATCGTCTAAGCCTATACCCTAACACTAACCTTAAACCCTAACCCTTAAAAGCTTAGACGATGAAATTGGAATAATTCGTCATCTAAGTGACCACTTAGACGACAAAATTGGTAGAATTCATCGTCTAAGTGGTCACCGAGACAACGAATTATACCAATTTTGTCGTTTAAGATGAATTCATTGCCTCCGATCAAAGAGCATGACTGTGTATATAATCTTAAAATGCATAATTTTTTTGTCGAGGGCATAGAGTAAAAAATTGTTTGACTGTGAGTGTCGACGGTTTGAAAATCGGAGTTACGAAGATTTGTATTTCAACGTTTCCGTTTCGTTGAATTTTTGGTTTTATGGTTGACTACGCTGATCAAACCCTTAACAAATTTCATATTTACTGAAAATTCGTTCACTTACATATTATGTTGTGATAAATATATCTAACGGTTTTTTTTGTCTAAATTCAATTTCGTTAATATTGATGTGGAGTGAATATAGACATACGAACACTTAGGTTATACAATATTAGTAGATATAAAACAAGTTTTTTATTCCTAATTCAGCTTTTTATGTCAAAATTCAATTAATTTCTATGTAGTTGATAAATAAAGTTTTTACGACAAGACAAACACCTATAACTTCGGAAACGTGTTTACGAATTATATTTTATGATCGTTTCCGTCTTTTTAACTATTTTTTGATATATAATCACTAAATTCAATCAATCGAATCCTAAAATAATCCGAATTGGGTTGAATTTTTTTTAACAATATTATATAAATGTAATGGCTACATCTGACGGTTGATTTTTTTTAATGATTATTAAGCAATTATCCTAAATTAATTTTTCAAATATTGATAAAAATAAAATAAAATTCACTTAGGCGACGAAACTATATAGTTTACTTGGCTGTGTTTTCATTCTCAGATGTTGTGTCATCCTACAACAACAAAAGAAAGAACAAACTGAATTCAGTATCATCAATTTTAAAAATTTCGTCCATTCATATTCACAATTTTAGAATCAATATTCTATGCATGCACATACCAAAACTACCTAGCTACAAACATGAAATAAATAGAAATAGTCTGATGAGACTGAACAATAAGATAGAGCAAGATCAGAAACTCACAATCTACATTTCCCTTATGTAGCCATGAACATGAAAAGTCTTTGCTGATAAATAACAATTAGCATAATAAAATCTTCAATATATATATTATATATGCTTAAAGTTCAAGTTCCTTATATAATGGTCTTCAAATGAACATATATTCAAAGCAAATTCTATTGTACATTTAGATGATCACATAAATCTCACATGTTACATATACATTTCAGATCAAAAGATGTTAGCAAAATAATGTCCTTTGATAAAGAAACAAATCAAGCAATATAAGATAATGTATAAATTGATCAAAGATAGTAGTTCTCCACTTGCAAAACCATAGATGCCCGTTCCATTTAAGCTATTGTAACATCAGATTCAGACAAGATACATGCAAAATGAGAAAACAATCACCCAAGAATAGATAATTTCTTTTTCTCTGCTTTCCATTTGGTTGTCTACCTATTGTTCTAATCGAATCAAAACTCAAAAATCTATTTGCACCTTAATCATGTCAAAAGATACTATTATCAAGCGGGTGTATTTCAACTACCCAATCACTAACGAAGCCAACTAGAAGAAATTTTTGGCACATAGATGAAAATCATAGCAATAGGAAACAAATGCAAATTTATGAAAACCAAAGCCACCGATCAATAGAAATTTATGAAAACCAAAAAAAATTCATAAAATTCAGTGATTAGAAACTGATACCAACACCAAAATTAACCAAACCACGTAAGCGATAAAGAAGAAGAACGAATAGCAGATGAAAAAAAAGGGGTCGATAACACTCCCAACCTTCAGTTCGGCAATGTTATTGAGGAAGAGAGAGTGAGATGAGTTCAAGAAAATAGCTCAATAAAACAACCATTCTTCAACTGACTGGGTGGAGATCAGATTACACAGACTAGAGCAGTGAAATTGAAGTGAGATCGGATAAAGATCAAGAGAGCTCCGAGAGAGGAAGAAAAATGTCAATGATATTTTACGTATAAATATAAGTCATAAGAGCACCTGCACCGGTGGCTGTTCGAGCAGCAGCTTCCGAGCTCGTCAACGAGCAGTTGTCGACGACAGCACGCACTGCTGCACGCCGAGCTCGTGCTGCTCGCCGGTCGACCCCGCCTCTCCGCGTCTCACCCACTCGGTGGCCCCACCCGTGCTTGTGCTCTCGCTCGAGCAATTCTTGCTCGTGTAGCTGCTCGTGCCGAGCGGTCGCCGACGACTTTGGTGGCCCCCACGCCTTGCTCGTGCTGAAAAGCAGCATCGGTGTAGGTGCTCTAAGAGGGATAAAAATATAAAAGTGAAGGGCAAAATTAAAATTTCACTGCTCTTAAGAGCGGTTAAATGCCAACCGCCCTTTTGTATAATTATAATTCAGAAGCTTCTCTAGATATACATGGATTGTTTTCATCTTATATATCAAATCAAAACGTGCCGATTAAAGGTAGTACATGCACGCCAAATTATCTGAAGTGCGTACGTACACCGTGGTTCGCAGAAGTAGCCGGACGATCTATCCTACGGTTCTTCGTGTTAATCATATATATATATATGGAAACTATTTTAATGTTTTAATACAATTTATAATAAACAACATGTTTATAAAATAACCATAAAATGGTAAACTAATTTATTTATTTAAAGTTGTAATACAAAATTTAGTTTTCTCATAAAGAATAGTACCAAACCTAAATAAGTAACTTTTTATTTAAAATTTATATTGTAATCTTAACAATTTTTTTTTATAATTTGATCTAATACGACCGTAAAATAAAAAATTACTTATTCAGGTTTAGTATTGTTCCTTATGAGAAAACTAAACTTAATATTACAACCTTAAAGAAGTAAATTAGTTTAACATTTCATAGTTATTTTATAAACATGTGTTTTATTATAAATTGTGTTAACACACTGAAGTAGTGTCATATATATAATATATTAAGAAATTTTTTATTGAGGAGTGAGGACTCTTATGATGAGAATTTGGTGAGTAGCTTTTTATTATACTAACTTTTCGACTATAATTTGATAAATTTATTATTGGTTAAATAGATCATTGTAAGTATCATCTATGCAAAATTTCAACAAAAGTGTTGAAAAATCGTTAAGACATTTATAATCGAAATTTATCATTTATGTACATGAACGGTGTAAGTTTGATCGTTGTAGTTCGTTCATTGATTTGATTTTGTTTGATACCTTTATAATTTTCAATAATAATAAAAATTTATAAAAATAACCTACCGTGGCTAAAAATCTATTTTTTCAAAATATGATTAAAAATAACTATTATAATCTCTCTCTTTATTGTCAGAAAATAGTAGCAGCAGCCACTGCACAGTAGAAAATAGTAAAGGACGACGTAGCTGCCGATGCACTGTGGATCATGTCTAATCAAATTCATGCATATTTGGTAGACGTCTGCGTCGGACAGGGTCTTTTTGTAGGTTTGAATTGGGCCACCGCGACCTTGTTTTGGTCTGAGATCCACCCGACGATCTGATCTGAAAAATGGGGACAGATCGATGCGTGGGCAATGACGTATGCCCTTTGCTGGCCAATCTACAGCATACGTATGCATGTTATAGTTTTGTTGACTACATAATATCGAACAAATATTAGGATTTATTCCGTGAGTGTGACACTTGTGGAATTGTATACACTATATTCTTGACAAGTGTGTGTATATATATATATATTATTGCGTAACGTGCATTAGAGAGAAAAAAAATAGAGTAAGTAGTACCTCAGTCCATGTTCCAGAAGCCATGCTAGAATGAACAGTACGTACTTCAGTTTTAACGTTGGATCCGAATCATCCGATCCGCTATTCAGATACTTTCTGCTTAAAGCATTACATATGCATGCGCTGAGCTGATTTAGCTCCATGCCAGTTTCAACGATGCATATGGAGATATGTTGTCTATGGAGACATGCCAACGTCGGCTCAAGCTTTCATGCCTCAAGTCTCGCATGTTGGCTAGCTACAGTGCGAGCGAGACCTTGGAAATCGTCACTTTTTTTAAAATGTAATTTGCTAATTACAAAAAAAACCTTGACTTAATTTAATTACACTTAACTGAGAAGGCTAAAATAAAGAAAATTAGAAAAATTGAGAAACAAAACGGGTTCCCTTTATAATAGTATATATAGATATATGATATATCGATCAAGCAATCACCATTGAGTACAACTTTGTAGAAGGTTTTTTTTTTTTATAGAATTTTGGAAATCGTCAATTCAAAGCGTACTCTTACTAATATGATTGATGCTCCACATCCACATCACCAGAAAAAATACTTTAGTCAACGAAATAAATTCGTCGGCTAAAATAAAAGCCGACGAACGTTCATCGGCTAAAGGTCGTTGGTCATACTTTAACTGACAATAATAGTAGCAGTCGTCGGCTAAAATAAGTTTTGTCGTCGGCATAAAGTTTGGACTTTAGCCGACAACTTTGTACACTTTTGTTGACGAAATGTCGTCGGCCAAAACGTCTCTGCTGGTCAAAATGGTTGACCCGAACTAAACTTTAGCTGACGACTGATAAAGACTCTCGTCGGCTAAAATATGAAATTCGTCGGCTAAAGTATGAAACTCGTCGGCTAAAGTCTTCACTTTAGCCGACGACTGTGACTATCGTCGTCAGCTAAGGTTGCTGATTTCTGAAGAAAAAAACTGCTGATTCTGGATTTCTATTCCCATGACCTGTCAATTTTACAATTTTATTTTCACAATAGCCAACAACACATAAAATAAAAACAAAACACATATTCACCAACAATAACACTTAAACTAAGTTAGGTGTTCAAACTAAACCCAAATAACACATAAACTAATGATCATCCAAATCTATGTCCTTAAAAAAAGATGGAGTACTACCATCATCTTGCGGATCCTCCCGCGGCTGTGGAGCATCGAAATGAGCTGAATTGATGGCAACGGAGGTGGGGGCGGGAGTCCTTGCACCTGAAGTTGTGTAGAAAACGCCTGAAACCAGGAAGACATCTGAGCATGCTGAGATGTTGCGTAAGCACGAGTCTCAGCCTCCTGCGCTAATCTCGCATGCTCCATCATTTTCACCTGTCTTTGATGCTCCATCGCCTGCCTTTGATGCTTCATCGCCTTCCTCTGAAGTTGCTCATGTAGATGAGTAGCCTTGGAAGATGCCAACTTGCATGAGAAACTGAGAGTATTCTTCAAGACCTTATCGCCCTGTTGTCCTAGACCTCTACAGTAGTAATTGTTCCCTCGTAGTGTGAAAGCGTGACTCATGATCCTCGCCCCTACCATCACATCAGATTGATCAATCTGAGAGATGGCTTGGGGAAGGCCCTCATTCTGCGTCTCTGGCCATTGCTCCCTCACCATCTGAGTCAACACCACTTCAGCTCATTCCCTCAATCTCACCTAATTGAAAAGGAAAAAAAAATAACATATTGGTAAACATAGAAAATACATATGTAAGCAAATATGTTAAGTTATAAGGACATAAGATTTACAATATTTTCAGTGGACTGATGATACACTTTCTTGTACGTATACACGTACGGGTTGACTTCACTTTGTTTTGTCGCCTCTTTCATTCAACTCACAAATGGTCTGGACCCGGCATGATGGTTACTCGTGTTATGTCCCCGGTTCGCCGCGTTTATTCCATAAATGACCTTGTTGGATAAACATATATTAAAAAAATATTATGAAACTAATTTTGCCAAATAGGATACAAGTAAACACAAATATGATGTTACATACCTCATATTGTGGGTTGTTGAAGTGGACTAGAAGCCACTGTCACTCGTAGTGTCTATACATAAACTCGCTAGGGGTACCCGAACAGTTGTTTCCGTGCATCTTCCAGTGCTTACATAGCTCATTTTTTCACTCTTTGTACCTATATATGCAACCAAAATGTTAGAAAGTGACAATACATGATCAACAAAATATAACTCAATATATAAAATATAACTCCCACCACATTTTTCCTTAAGTGTCATCTGCCCACGTGGATTTAAGGTGCTCTGGAACAACAAACCACACCTGTAATGGTCATAGATTTATATATATATATATATATATATATATATATATTTATTAGGACTTAATTAATAATGGTAGACATACATAACGAATATCTAACTAACTCACCGACATAACATTGTTCACCATGTCCTTCACACACTATGGCACCGAAAACCACTCTCCCCACAGAAAAGGGACTTTGTCCTGTATGACACATCCTACTTAGCCTTTGTAGGACCTCATCTTTCCCCCCAACTTCACCACTTCATCCTCTGTGTCTCTATGATCACTGGCCCGCTGATCTTGACATGCTTGTCAAGACCCTTGCCAGTGACGAGGACTCTAGTCTTTTTTTTATTGCCGGTGGTGTCTGTCACATAAAACAAAGTAAAACGATTAAAACATAAGCACCCAATTTAATATAAAAATTATTAATAAGTTATAAATTAAATAACCAAGATTTAATATTTACCCGATTCTAATGCCGATGTGTTTGTTATCCTCGCACTATCAAGAGGTGTATCAAACGACTTATAGATATATGCTTGTTATGGGGTAAGATAACTAAGCTGTCATGGAAGAGACACTCCCCGCTCATCGACGTCAGAGATATGCTTGTTATGGGGTAAGATAACTAAGCTGTCATGGAAGAGACACTCCCCGCTCATCGACGTCAGGTATGGCAGGTACGCTCTGGGGCATGAAGATGTGAGGCAGCGGCATTTGTACCCCCGACAGCTACCTGAAGCACCAGCCGGAGAGGTAAAAGGAGCTAAAACTGTAGAGGGAGAATACATTGTCCAGTGAATGGGAGGCATACAGACACCGGAAGGAGCGGGAGCCGTAGAGCTGGCCAGTGAGGATACGAATGAGCGGTCTTGCGGCCAAAGCTGCCTTGTGCTCTGTGGTATGTGGCGGCGGCCCACTACACCCTGTTGTGGTGACTGATTAAGTAGTTGAGCTCGTCGATAGTTCAAATGGCAGTGAAATGTGGTGTGAGGGTTGTTGTGGATAGAGGTGGCCTCAGAACTGTCGGCGATAGACCCTTATCCCTTAAATTCCTTCTTTTTCTTGAAGAGATTCATGATGCCTACTATAAAAACCACCCAAACAAATTATAAATACCACACTATAAATTCTACACAACATATATAAACCACATAAATTTAACAAAAAAAAATTAATTGACATCCCCATCACCCTCACTCCCACTATCATATATTCACCATCAACACCATAGTCACCAACAATTCAACATCGCCATATACATATATTCACAAATTAGCTATCTCTATAACCATTCCATACTTCTATTTCTCTAGAACCATATCATAATCCCTCTAGGTCCATAATTTATGTTGTTGATTAAGCAAACTCTAAATTAGCTAATTTTAGAAACCAGCACGCATACACTCATGGAATGGCTAGCAGTTCTAACTGCATGAACCAACATTTTCTTTCAATTTTTCTTGGAAGCCGTGCGTTTTGGAAGCGTTAGAATTAAATAATAAATAGGATAAATATAACATATAAAAGCTAATATATAAAAATATGTCATAATACATTTAAATGACTCAAATAAAATTCAAAGTTATTGTTTACATTCAAATAACTCAATTAAAAACAAAGTCTAAGCATCAAGACCTCATTTTCACTCCATATTATCAAATAAAACGGCCTCCTAAAGCTAGTTTACTAAAACATAAATATGAGAAGCAAATCCTAACCACGTATACAAAGCTAGTTTATTAAAACACCATATATAAGAGCAATACACCATCACAGTACAACAAGCACATCGAAATTAAACTTACTGCCAACACAACACTATCAAGTTTTAGATGGCTAAAGATTACAATCATAATCTAGACTATAATATTCATCTATAATTAACATCAAACACTCAATTAGGTGGCTAAAATAAAAATTGCAGCAACGTTATTCACATGGGCATTTCATCGAGCAGGTGGTGTGCATGGGTTCCGTGCAACCTAGCCCACAACCTTAGTTCAAATTCAACCTAACCAATTTTCTTAAAAATTCACAAATCTCATACACCAAGTGGTAAGGAAACCTCACCTGCCAAAACAAAACCTGATTCACAAATCACAAATCGAACTCATTCATAAACCTAACCAATTTTCCTAAAAATTCACACATCTCATACACAAATCACAGTGCTTCCAAGTAAGATGTGCAAATCGAACTTCAAATTGATTGTTTACCTGAGGGAGGATGGAGAATAAGGCATCGATAGTGAATCCCTTAATCGAGGTCGTCACGACTCGCCGGAGCTTTTTGGAGTCACTCAACGACGCTGGAAATGATGTGAGTAAAGATGAGTAGCGAAACATCGGCTGAGATCGAGATCGAGAGGTCGTGGTGGCTAAAGTTAGGCTAATGTGAAAACACGTTTCACACAAATTCATGTTTGACTAAGACTCATAATCAGAATCATCGCTTGAGTCTTCCTCGGTGTCCGAGCTAATGTCTGGTAATATGTGCCGCTCCTTGTCACCGGAGTCTTTGTTGCCTTCATTTGGATCAACATCAATAATCCTTACATCTTTGTTAAGAATTCGAACCACACAACTCCGTCTCATATTATTAAGACGAATTGTAGAGGATTCAGGAATACCAATTGCGTTCAGCTCTTGGTATGCAGTATCTTCTTCATTATCTGTGACCTCTCTAAGTGTAGCAGCACTGTATATGTTTCTAGAAACAACATGGTTGACTACTTTCCACGCATCTTTGTGTACCAAAACATCAAGATAAAACACTTGTTTTACCGCTATGGCAAAAACAAAAGGGTCATGTTCATACCAGCTTGTAGCAGTATTCACCGAAATATTTCGTACTGATCGGTGCTTATGTTTCGAGGGTTAGTATTAAACCATCTACACTTAAACAAGTGCACTTTCATGCCTTCCCCATAAATTTGTTCAACCACTGAATAGAGAACACCATAACAGTCAATGTCATTCCGCCCACCATGCACCTGTTTGGGCTCAGCAGAGAGACATGAAGCTTACGTCTTGTATCAAGACAAGTAGGACTCAATGAGTGAGGTTGGTGCTCTCCTTGCTCCAATCGTTTAACAAGAAGTAGAGACTACGCGACACACTACACAACAAAATTCTGCCCTTGACAGTGACACGCCTCGTACACAGCACATCAACAAACAGCGGATCCAAAAGAGACAGTTTGCGACGACTTCATTCGCAGTAACCTGACTGGAGAAAATCGAAGCCAAATATTTTGGCACGCCCAGTGGGACTTAGGTTTAGTGTCTTATAATCATTGATCCGTATCGCAAAACTTTCATGAGTTTCCTTAAACATCCAACACCTACGTTCTGAGAACACAACTCAATCGCTCGTAGGGGTTTAAGCAACGAGGAAGTACTACAAAGGTTCAGTGCAACAATGACTAAGGGTCGATCATCATCATAGTCAGAACCTAGGAATATTGAAGAAATAAGGGCCATGGACTTTAAGGCCTACATAGATTTTTCGCTCGAACAAGAGCAACGGCGAAACGCTACCATTGAACGCATGCTAAACAACATGGAGGCCAGCGATAGGACGATCTCCAAAGTTCAGAATACGCTCGACAGTCTTTACGAGGCTCGAGAGATTGAGCGTGTTGATAACAGTAAAAAGTTTAATGCTCTCATGGCAGCTCTCGCAAACCTCACCAACACTATGACAGCCAACTTCGCGCTGATTAACGACAAGTTGGGGAAGCGAGAACCTCTCTTTCATGATGATGAGGAGGTCAAAGACGATGACGTACCAGCTCTGCCTCCTTTGCACCTAAACCCTAAACTGCAATAACCTACAACGACCCCTTCCCACCACCACCGTTCGGAAGGAAGTAGCCAAAAGGTTATCGACCCATTTCGTGTACTCGCTTCAGCGGTGAGGGAGTGGATCCAGCAGCCACCCAGATTGCTTGATTCAAGGTAGAGTGTGGACTATGGGGTAGACTTGGCGAGTTCAAACTAAGAGTATTCGCGCCCTTGCTATATAGTGCATCGCTACATTGGTATACAAACTTACCACATGGCTCGGTCCGTGATTGGGCGATGATGGAAGGATTGTTCATCGAACACTTTGGCCGGTCAAAACCAGCTGTAAAGCTTGGTAAGTTGTGCCAAATGGTGCAAATGGGAAGTGAATCTCCAGTGGCATACTTACACATGTTCAGAATCGAGTACACCAAGAGTAGGACTTTATGCACTATGGAGGAATTGGTGGACACCACAATTGGAGGACTTGAGGAACGTCTGCTTACAATGTATATGGATGCGAAGTTTACAACGTTGAACGCTCTCATCGATGTGGTTGCTCAAACACATGCCACATACGAGGAAGCCGATAATGGGCCCAATGCATCTCAGGGAACATATACTCCAAAGACTCCATACCGAGAACGTCCCAAGATAATTGCAGCAGTGCAAGAAGAAAAAGAGTCTGATGGATATGATTCAGACGATGCGACAGTGGCTGGTCTGGAGTTAACAACCAAGAATACGGTCAAGTCGAAGAAAATAATTCCCTCAAAGGGACAAGTACGAGTTTTGACCAGTGCGTTCACAAAACTGGAGTTTGAATCATAGACTTATGATGCGAACGTGGCACACGAGATCATAGAGGACTTAATTGATAGGAAGCTGACCAAGTTCGACTTTGGAGCATTCCCCACTATGGAGCAATTAAAAGGAAAAAAATATTGTAAGTTTCACAACATGTGGAACCATACTACTAAAGATTGCATCAAGCTGAAGGATCAAATCCAGAAGTGGATTAATGAAAAGAGGCTTGCAATTGATGCATCACCGCAGATTGCTCTACTCGATCGGCAACCTTTCACAGATACTTCGGTAGGAGCAGTAGAGCTCGTAAAACTAAATTCCAACGGTGCGTTCCGCAATGATATGATGGAGGAGATCCTGGAGGAAATGATCAAAGAAGGCTTCGCGAACGTACCTAACCCCACAACGTCATCATCTTCGCATAAAGGACTATACTTTAAATTCCATCATGCTTGGATACATAACACAAACCAATGTGTGGCCTTACGAGAGCAAATCTAGCAATGGATAGATGAAGGGGATATTATTCTTTCGGACTGCGAGGGAGAAGAAACTGCCGAATGATCATTCATGGTGGGTACGCTGGAAGTGTATTGGATTGGAGGAGCTAAGCGGAAGCAGACATTGGACCTCAAAACCCCCAATGAAGTGGTCCCTAGTATTAGTAACAAAGAAGATCTCAAAGGGAAGCAGAAGGAGGTCTGCAGAAAAGCTACTTCGGTAGTACTCTGTACTCGGTGCAAGGCAGAATGTGGCGTCAAGATGACCTGTGAAGAATTTGTGGAAGCAGTACGAGTAGGGTCATCAGTCAAGTCTCCATCAAAGAATTATCAGCCAACTAGCCCAAAGAAATCACGCATAATTTCTAGGGAATCTAATCTATTTAAGCGAATACGAATGACAGAGAAGAAAACTGAGGCAGTTAGTGATAAGCAACGAGCAGCACCAAGCATACCTTACATCTCTCCAGCAAGCATATCGATGATTAAGGAAGACGTGTGGTATGTGAAATCAGGAGGAAAGACCGTGGAGATCGCTCCCACCAGAAAAAGGAAACTCCATCGTCAATTCGGGGCTGCGAGGAGGACTTTAGAGGCTTTAGACAGATGTTTAATCAAACTGGAGCAGCTAGTGGAGCTACCACAACAGATTTAGAGAAGAATGAATAGGCTCGCGGCTACACCCATGATTACGTTCGACAAAGGGTCCAGCGGACCGAAGGTGCGAGCAACCAGATCAAGTGTGTTTTCCCAGATAGATAAGGTTGAGCCTAACGCAGAAGCACAGTGAGCACCAAAAAGGGTTCGAGAGATGGTTGAAGACAAGCCAGTGCATAAATCAATCTTCAAACACATCAAACCCAAGGCAAAATCGGTCGTTGAGCCGAGCAAAAAGCCAGTGCTGCGATGGAAACCAAAGCCTTTGGTGATCGAAGAACAAAAGAAGCTCGTTAATTCTTCCTCCAACCTCAGCATCAAGGAAGTCACGGTTAGTGAGTCAGAACTCACAGCGAAGGTAGACTCCTCCGAAAGACTTAAGCCAGAGGTCTACATAAGAGAGCAATAGAGCCCTCCCATCGAAGATCAACAACAAGAGCCATTATTAGTTGAAACTGAAGCAGACGAGCAATTATTCGACTACGGAGACGACAGTGAGGACTTAGAGGAAGTCTACACCGAAGACATGTACGTAGGCATGGTGTACTTATTACCGGCCAAATTTGCCAAGCCATCACTTTGGCAGAGCTCGATGAACCAAAGGAGCGGGAACCACAAGTAGACCCCGTTATGCGAAAGTTCTATATGATGTTTGACAAACCGTCATCCACAATGGCCTCGCACATGAGACCATTGTATATCACTGTGGGTATGAGGGGCATCCAGCTTAGCAAGGTCATGGTGGACATCGGAGCAGCGGTAAACACCTTGACTACTTGAGCAATGACATTGTTGAGTATTCCAAGATCAGTTATTCAAGCGACATCCATGACGATAAAAAACTTTACGGGGATAGTCTCGCAGACACTTGGATTGTTGTTCATTGAAGTAAAAGTTGGACGTGTGGTAGGGGTTCACATTTTCTTTGTTATTGAATGCAATTCACCTTTCAGTGAAATACTCGGTAGAGATTAGATCCATATGAGTTATTGCGTACCTTCATCACTTCATTAACAACTCTTTATATGAGATTTGGAGACATCAGAATCGCACATAGTCAACGCAGATCCACGACCATACTCAGTCTCTACGAATGTGTTAGATGTCGATTACTACAATGAAAATCTTCGACCATTGGAAGTGTGCGGCGTCAATAAGAAGGGCCGACCTGTTGAGGTAACGACCTCAAAATTAACTTGATGGAGAATAGTGCTGGCGAGATAAGATAAGGCACGGCCATACTTCCTCGAGCTAGCCTCCATAAACCATCAATGATGCGACCATCCAAGGATGAGGAGGCATAGACTTGTGCTTCTCTATATGCAAGTGGATTCTCCCACTGTCTGAGTTTTCGTTACAATATGTCCCGCAAAAGGCAGTAAAAGGCCAATCAGTGGCCGATTTCCTCGCACATCACCTTATGGAGGAAATCTCAGAGTAGAAGGAGTTAGAGTTGTCACACATCTCATTGGTTCCTTGGAAACTCTACTTCGATGGGTCTAGCACGAGGGCTTTGGCAGGGGCAGTGATAACGCTGGTCAATCCATAAGGTGAATCATTTTCCTATTCCTTCCACCTCAAGTACAACTGTTCTAACAATGTAGCGGAATACGAATCCCTAATCATCGGACTTGAGCTTTTATGGGACCTGGGTGCTATAGATATACAAGTTTGGGGAGACTCACTGCTTGTGATCCGACAGCTCCAAGCCACATTCAAAACAGGACTCATCCTAGAGCTATATGTGAAAAGAGCTAGTGAGTTGTTGGAATTATTCACAGAGGTGATATTAACTCATATCCCAATAGGAGAGAACTTTGTCGCGAACGGGTTGGCTCAACTTGCTACAGGGACAGAGCTTGTTGACGATGTACATGAGCGGTTAATGAAGGTAGAAGTTCATACTCTCCCATCCTTTATGACTAGAAAGGAAGAAAAAGATGAATGGTATGTTGCAGCTCTGGGAACCATCAATGATGATTGGAGGCAACCGATTATCACATATTTAAAAGATCTTAGCTCTACGGTAGACAAGAGGATCAGGTATTTTGCTCCAAGTTTCATTCTTCGGGGCAATGATTTGTTCCGACGTGGAGAAGAAGGAGTGTACTTGGTTTGTGTATTCAGAACTGAGACCAAATGATTGCTGCGAAAAGTACATCTGGGAGTCTGCAGATCTCACCAATCTGGCCCAAAAATGAGATGGCTCATGCGAAGACACGGATACTTTTGGCCCTCAATGTTAAAAGACTGTATCACTTTTTCAAAGGGTGTAAGGATTTTCAAGCTCACGGACCTGTCAATCATATTCCAAACATTCATATGTAGCCAATCATTAAACCATGGCAAGCGCGAGGATGTCATTGGATCTAATTGGTTTGATTCATCCTCATTCTTCCATGTAGCACAAGTTCATCATTGTTGCTACTGATTTCTTCACCAAATGGGTAGAAGCAAGGCCTTTAAAAGTGGCATCTGCCGCTGTGATCAGGCAGTTTCTATACGAGGATATCATCTGTCGATTTCGAATACCTGAATGCTTCGTTCGGATAGAGGAACAACGTTCATGTCCAGAGAAGTAGAAACGTTGATGACCGACTTTGGGAACAAAATTTTGCATTCTTCACCATATTATACACAGTCTAATGGCCAAGCTAAAGCAAGCAACAAATTTATCCCCCACATCCTTAAGCTCATGCTCGCAGACAACCCAAGACTTTGGCATGAGGAGTTATTCAGCACTCTGTGGGTATACCAAACTTCTAAGCGTAGTCCCATCGGGACTACTCCATATGTGCTAATGTTTGGACATGATGCAGTTTTTCCATTAGAGATCAATGTTTAGTCGTTATGGATCATGGATCAACATCAGTTGATTGGCGAGGGTTATGTATAAGCAATGTGGCAAGAGTTAGAGGATTTGGATGACAAATGTATCAACGCCTTGACTAACCTACTCACAGAGAAACAGCAGGTGGCTCGCTGCTATGATCGACGTACCCGTGGACTTAGCTTTACAAAGGGAGAGTTGGTTTAGAAAACAGTACTAACTTTGGGAGAAAAGCAAGAGAGACGTGGTAAATGGTCTGCGAAGTGGGAGGGACCCTTCTTTATCAACAAAATTTTAGGCAAGGGAGCTTTCCAGCTACTCGATGTTGACGGTGAGGTTCATTGTAACCCAATCAATGGTCGATTTCTGAAGAAGTACCGGCTGCCAGTGTGGGAGTACGAGGCACAAGAGGGATCAAAAACTTAGTTTTGCATTCATTCAAAGTCTGTAATAGAGGCTAGCTCTTCATGTAAAACTAGGGGGCAACCAGTATGTCCAACGCCAATTCATATGGCCAAATATTACAAATTTTCAAATTTTTGTTAACATGGATCCAATTTCTGTGGTTCTTTTAAATGTTACAGTTACGACCAAATTCCAATGTTTAAATCAATGGAGATAGTATTTTCGCTGTTAAAAAAGAAAAACAGTAGAACAATACACAGTTTCATTTGATCAAAATAAAGAGTACAATATAAGGCTTTGCGGCCTCTAACTCTGATAGCATACATCGAATGAACAATCTCTTGTTTAAAAAACCAATCGTAGGAAGTGGTTTGGATCTATCCAAACCAACTACAGCGAGGCCCTCGGCTTGCACCAGTGGACGATCACTGACTAAGGGATAAATCTACCTTCGGCTCTGGAAGACTTTGGGGTGGGGTACTAGCACTCGCCCAACATTTGCAGCTCAACAAAGCTGTCCCTCTGATCACCATCTTAGACGCTCCACTCAGAAAGCAAGGAGAAAGGTAGCAGAAGTGAGTGGGAGCATACAACAGACTAGGATGATCAGGTTCAAGGATGGGGTTAGTGAGTGCCCATATCAAGCATTGTCTACTAATTCTCAAAGGTTTGAGAATTAGCCCAGAACTGAAGAACCTGAGCTTTGGTACTACAACCTAAGCCAGGTTTGGGCTTTGGTACTTCGACCTAAAAACGTCTAGCAGAATACAAGATTTGGAGGTTTTGCCTTAAAGCAAGAAAGGAATAGACTATGAACTAGAGAAGCCATCTTTTGCTACAAAGGGATCTTGTGGAGTGAAGGAGAAGTGACAAGCTATTTATAGGCCTAAAAATTCTAAGAGGCTTTGAATAAAGGGACCCGGAGCGTTGCATCGATTCAATATAGCAGTTAAGGGGGCTCAACATTCAATTACCGATCTACGTATCTCTTAAAAGCTGAAGTCTTATCATTTCGAGATATAGAGTTAGGAGCCATTAAAGATGCACAGTTATTCCAAGGACCGACGTGATTTTTGGAGGCGCAAAGTTATTTGATGGTAAAGATGCACAGCAGGTGATTAAGGCCATGGGCCATAAAACATAAATTAAACTAAGCAAGAGTTTACACAAAATAAAATATGAAGCCCAAATGTGGGGCTTAGTCAACAGACATCTAGAACTTCACAACGGAGCTGCCGAGAGCTCGCAGGTTAGTATTTGCTTGGAGGTATTGGGCCTGTACAACGGCCCAAGTTCTCTCAGCATCCGCAGCTACAGCGCGAGTTTGTTGAACACTTTTGGAAAGAGTCTTCCCGGCATTAAGAAGAGCAATAACAGCCTGCTCCTTTCCAAAAAAATCTTCCTCTTTTTGACACAGCTTAGCCTGGAGCTTTGCGATTTCCGAACGCATTGCCAGAATGTCTACCCACTTACCTTCGTAGCTCTTCCCCATTGTTGTAATTTTCTCTAAGTCACGTTTCCACCTTTGGTTATGGTCTATGCGAAGAGAGATTGCTTTGTTGCACTCGTGGGTGGCAGAGACTACGGCATCGTAAAGGTTGGGAAGTTTTCGCAGCAATTCCTCCATTTGATCTAGAATAACATGATATAGTCCCTCCATAGCGCGGCGAGTAGTTTGAATATGGACAGCCAACTCTTGACAAACATTCTCGTTCTTAAAATTTAGAGTCCATAGGTCTCGAAGATAAGCAATGGCAGGATGGACTGCTGGAGGATCTTTTTCAGAGAGAGCTAAGTTCTTGTAAATTTGTACTGCATCTCGTAGGGTCCTTGCCATTCCCTCACTACCATTGGTAAGAGCCGGAAGGGTTAAAGTTGCAGGCTGGGGGGCAGCAGTCTAGCTGTAGTTATAGATGACATTAGAGAAACCTCCAAGCCTCCGCTGACCCTCAGTAAGAGATAGATCTTGAGTACCTGGATCTTTCTGCAGAAAAACCTATACTTCAGGAGTTACGAGATGCTCAAAAGACTTACACGAAGAAATATTACACCAGTAAAGTCATAATATACCTGGGATAGACAAGGGGGGAATTTATCATCATATAGGGCAGTGTTGATGCATGGAGGAGAAGACACTTCAATTACGAACTGGGAAGAGCAAGTAAAAGTTAAAGTCTATTTAAAAAGAGGTTCAACCAGATTCAGCAGGTTCAATAAAAATGCGTGCAGTAGCTTCTACGTGGCCAGTTTCAGCGGCCAAAATAATGGAGGGAGCTTCCAAAACATGGGGCTGTTCTCCACTCGCAGTCATAGGAGTCACATCCGTAGCTACAAGAGCAGGTGCCTGTGCTTCTTGATCAGCTTCTTGGGATCACTTAACCAAAAACAGTGGTTAGAAATGCTCATTATTCCAAAAGACAAGGCCAGAGCAGATATCTCAGCACCAGTAGTAGTTTGTACTGCAGCAACGTCAGGAACCGTTGTATTTCCTGTGGCCTCAGCAGCCTTTTCCAGAGGCTCCTCATTAACTGCGGTGGTAGCTACCTCCTCCACAGTGGCAGTCGCAGCAGCAGAGACTAGTTGATCAAAAGGTTGATCGTAGACTTGCTCAAGAAGTTTCCAGAGCTAAGCTTCTTCATCTGCAACACTAGAAGGACCTACACGCAGAGGGGGTTCCCTAAACGCACTCGCAGCACTGGAAGAGGACTCAGGAGTGGCGAATGGCTGCGTACACTTGCCTTTGTTCTGCGCAGCTTGGAAGAGTAAGTCTTTCTCCGAAGGCTCATTATCAGGCATTAGCTCAATGGAGGGAGAATTGTCACTTAGCCCATCTTCTAATAGCCGCTCGTGTTCCTTGATGGCACGACGACGGGAGCAGCGGGACTGAACTATAAAGAACAAGTTATGAGTTAGGAGATAGAAGGTGGAAAACTAAGGATCTTTGGACAAATTAAAGTCATACCAGAGGAATCTCTTCATTGAAGTCTCCGTCCTCATGGTCTCATGCTTTAGTGTCATCCTTCTTCTTTTTCTTGGCAGCAGCATTCTTCGCAGCATGAGAGGCAGCAGCGAAACTTGCACCCATAAACTTATTACACTTCGAAACAGAAGCAGGAGAAGTATTGATCTCTCACTGCTTCCTTTTCTGGCCCTCCTCTTTTTGGACATTGGGGCCCACAACCTTCATATCCACAGTTATCTTGAAATAATCAAGTGTAATGACCCGAACCGGAAATGGTATGTTAATCGGCTTGAGTTGCACATTTCACGATTAGACGCAGTTAGTTGTAATTAATCGATTTGGTGGCCTTATTCACGACTTAATTATCGGACAGGAATTTGGTTTGGGTTCCTTCGCGGAAATTGTAGAGGATTTGATTTCGAGTTCATAGGAGGTTTCAGAAGATTTTTCGGATAATCGGGGAATATAAAATAAATATTTGAAATTATCGTCGAGTTAGTCGTACTTATCCGTTTGAGTTTGAGTTATCCGAATTGTGGATAGGGTTGGTTCGTGACGTATAAATAGGGGAATAGCCGTAAAGTTGTCAAAAAGTTGAAATTGGGCAGTTTGACCAGAGTTGACCAGCTTTGGACCGAGTTGACCGAGTCAAACCCGAGTTGACCCGCTGAGTCCGTGACTCGCCGTCGAGTTTGTCACCGGAAAACGGCACGGTTGCCGGCGTTTGAGGTAGGGATTTGAAGCTCTTCCCTTGGGTTTTCCATTGATGTATGTATTGTGTTGTTTGGTATTGATTTGGTTGGAGAATTTTGGAAGAGAAGGTGAACGTAATTGGGGTTATCGGGGGAGAGTTTTCCGGCGAGTATCCGGTGGGGATTTGGGGTGGGTTGTGTTGGGTTTGAGCTAGGGAAGGGAACCCCTAAGGTTTGGAGGGTCGTGGTGGTGCGACGGCGCTGGAATCGGCCAGAGAAGTTTTTCGGCGATTTCGGGCCGTGGACTTTCAAGGAGTTTTTAGGTTGGTTGCCGGCCGATTTGGGTAATGGTGTAGAAGGAAAATATTCTGGGCTTGGGGAGAGGAAGCTTTGGGGGTCTTGGTCGCCGAAAAATCTCACCGTTGGCGACGGTCAACGGCGGAACTCCGGCAAAGGGTTAAGTTTTTAAATTTTGGAGAATTTTATACCGTTTTGCTCGTAATCGCGTCCCGGTCGTAGTCTTGAGGTTTTTGAGTTGATTTGGGCACTCGATTTTGGGACGAGGGTTTATTGGTTTATTTTGAGAATTTTTTTATCCTCGTCGATATTCCAAGCGATACGTCTTTCGAGAACTCGGGGTTCTTGGCGTATTAGCTCTATATGTTGTACTTCAATATATATTGATCGTATCCCTGTTATTCACGTGATCGGGATCAAGCGTTTGGCGAAGGATCTTCCGCCGGACCTCAGAGTTAGCCGTGTACTGTGAGTGGACATTTTATTTTCACAGTTGGATTTGCGAGTCTGGATTTATACATTTTATGAGTATACATTTACGATTATGCATATACATTATTGATTATGCATTTATGTTTATGCACTTTACGATTATGAATGTGCATGGAAAGGATTTATGATTTGGTTTACACTGAGTACAGTCTCGGATATAGAGGAATGCATCGATGCTTTGGATTCTCGGCTGATCCCCGAGATGCTCTGGGGGGGGATAGATATTTTGACCCGAGGTTTTTCTGACTTATGTTAATCACGTGTGGGTCAAGGATCCCGTGATTAGACTGTACTATGCGGAGGAGTCCATGAGTGATCCCGCAAGAATTTACGTGCATATTTATGGATCAGGGAAAATGTACCTGGTCGGGATTTTCATATGCATTGACTCACATTATGCTTTTATGAGCATTTATTTGGGAAAGACATATTATTATTTTCGTCCACTCACTCTAACGATTTATTTGTCTTCCTCTGGGCTTTTCGGTTTCCGTTACCCAGTTTGCAATTTGGGTTCCAGTGTTGCTCGTCGACTGCGGAAGCATAGAGTTCGGATTACTCTTCAATTTCTGTAGGTTTCTTATTTGACCTACTCGTTGTAAATGTTGTATATAGGCATCGCTTTGAATGCTTATGTTGAGTTTTCAGTGGAGTTTACTCCTGAATATTTCTGAATTTTTTGTAAACCTTTGAGTTTATTATATATGTTGTTGAGAAATCCGGATGGGGAATGGAGCCCCACGGTTTGGCTTTTGTGGAATATTCGAAGTGTATTTCTTTGCAGGTTCTAAGAATGGTATGTCTTGTTTCAAAGTAAACTCTGACAAATTTTTTTAAGGTCGTGTTTTCGAAGGGGTTTGATTTCGGTTTAGATAGCTAAATCGGAGTCGGGTCCTTTCAGAAAGAGACTAGGAAGATGGTGCGAAAGACTTTAGATTTGGACTGCACCTAAATATCACCATAATTGTGCATGTTGCACTCATGGTAATCTTCAACAACAGAGTAGGTTACGCAGAGGGAAAATGCAACCGTAACCCTGAGAGGTCTAGCAAAAGGAAGCTGGGAGTAGCAAGGTCTTGAAGGATTATTGCAGAAAGCTTCTCCACGCAAGTCCTCTACGAGGTATAATCATTGTGGGATTCTATCAAGGGGAAATGAAGACCTTGTTTACACCTGAGTTGACGAGTGAAGTGATTGGGTGCATATAGCTCAATCCACAAAACTGCATCGGGGACAATAATGTCTGCACAAGTGATACACTGAGCAAAGAGCTTCCTCACAGTAGGAGCTTGGCAGAGGGTCACTGCGAATCCAGTAGATACTTCGGCAGGAAATCTTCTTGTTACTACGAATTCAGCCATGTCTTTGGGGAACATCTTCTGACCCCAGAGGTAGTTGAAGCATTGCGAGTAGCTTAAGGTTTCTGTTTCCCCGACAAGAGCCAAGGACTTCCTAACACCTTCTTAGAGGTAAATTCCTCGTGATGAGGACTGCGAAACTCAGGGAAATAGACTTCCAGCCACAAGGATAAAATCCAAACAGAACCTGTGAATCACTTAAATGGGTTCAACGAAATCCACCAAAGTCCACGGTATAAATCACCTAAGGTTGGTTGCGCAAGGCCAAGGCAGTGGCCATTATACAGCGCTTCATCTGCCTTAGTAAAGGTATTGGTGATCATGTCTGCAGCAACGCAAAAAACATAACGATAGAGCCAGAATTCCAAATAGGAGATACCACTGTAGGCGTTCTTCACTGGCTGGTCATAAGAGGTAGGAGAAGCTTAAAATTCCTCCGTATTGTAGTGCTTGCGCCAATTGAAGTCGGAGGTGCTGATAGTTAAGTGAGCAGGATCCGTAGAAAAGGGGAAGGCCTTATTATCTAAAGCACTGGGAAGAAAAGGCTCATCCGCAGTGGGTAAACCAGTAATAGTGACCACATCGAGAAGAGTAATTCCTAGATGCCCAAATGGAAGAATAAAGTTATTACTACTAGTTTCCAAATAGCATAAAGCAGCAATGGCAGCGGCACGATTCCCACCTTGGCGAAGATGGAAACATAAATCCAGAGTGTGTGAAATACCAACCTGTTATCAGAACTCTTCGTCAAGGGACTTCCACTCTTGGTACCATTGAAGTTCCTCGGCTCTGTTACTAGGCCATTTTCCCAATTTTACGTCAAGCTCATTCTGATCCCACTGAAGAGGAGTAACGGCTTCACCACGTGCGACTAACGAAGGACGAGGCACAGCCGAATCAAAGACTGAAGAGGCCTTTGTGGTATTGGTGGTCGGACCAAGTATAACCTCATCCCCATCCATTAGATCGACCTACGAATAGGGAGTATCTTGATCTCGATGGAGGTGCTGGTCCATATAATTATGGAATGCTTTTACATCCTTCTCGGAAACGTCTGGGTAGAACTTTTGATAAGGAACCATTTGCAGGAAGAAGGATAAGAATCGAAGTTCAGAGAGTGATTGAAAATTCAAAATCTTAGATTGAGGAAACTTCAGAGAGAAAGTGAAAAGGGGGAAAGCGACTGAAGAAACTTAAAAAGGTTGAAAATAGACAATGCGATATTTGAAAAAAAAAACACTTGAGTAGCCTAGTGCGAGGCTATTTCAAAACCGTTGACCAAAAAGCGACATGTCACTTCTAAACCCCTTCGATTTCCCATGGATTAATCTCGAGGTCTGGAGGGCAATGTTTGGGACCAAAATAAACTTAACATTTATTTTAATACTTTCAGGCCTCAGAGATAGAATGGGTCGACCACATGCGGCCTAATAAGAGCTGCGAATCGGAAAAAGATATCTATGCGATTTCTAGGTAATCTAAGGGAATCTAGAGGCAAGATATTATTCCTAATCGATAATGTTACCTTGTCAAGTGAGGAGGATCATAGTGCCTACCTCTATAAATAGAAGAAGCTAAGCAAATTTGCGGATCTCTACACTCATACATAATTTGCGCACCAACAAGTCTTACTCCACTGTGAGTAGACAACCAGCGAACAACGAGCTCAGGATCTAGGCCACCTGACAGAGCGTGGGTTCGAAGGCTCACTTAAGCTAACCAACCGGTAATAGCGAATTCAGGATCTAGGCCACTCGACAGAGCGTGGGGATTCGAAGATTCACTCGAGTTATGACGACGACAATCGACAGAGTCCAGACCACCCGACAGAGCGTGAGGATTATAAAGATTTACGAAGTCACACTATCTGGTGTTCTCAACACTATGTACTTAGGATTTCTATGCTTTATACTTACTTGATGGTGTATCGATTCTTTGTGGCTCGGTAGAGAGACATGAAGCTTACGTCTTGTATCAAGACAAGTAGAACTCAACGAGCGAGGTTGGTGATCTCCTCGCTCCAATCCCTTGACAAGAAGCAGAGCGTATGCGGCGCACTACACAATAATATTCTGCCATCGACAGTGGTACGCCTCGCATACAACACTTCAACAAACAATAGATCCAAAAGAGACAGTTTACGACGACTCAATTCGCAGTAACCTGACTGGAGAAAATCAAAGCCAAACAACACCATTACCCCAGAATTCTGTGTTCTCCGTCTGCCGTTTCTATGTTCACATATAAATTGCACGTCATTGACCTTACACATCGGATAAACTCTTGAAGTCATTGGTTTCATTGCCAAAAACCCCAATTCGTGTGACCAGTTTTGGTGACCATCAAATTGTATATGGTTCATCTGAAAAAATAATCGCAACCATTAACTTTAAATATGAACATTGATATTTATATATATAAAAATATATATAGCAGTAAATATATATATAGACGTACTCAGCCGCCAAAGTAGTTTGCAAACTCTCTATTGTGGTACTCAAGATCATCGACAACCTCATCACAGTAAAGATGGATGTCTTTCCAGTATTAAACTTTAGGACAGTTAATCAATACCCACCAGTGGGCAATGACTAGCTCATATGGTTTCAACTGGTACGAGTTTGGCAACCGTCCATAAACTTCAATATCATATGAGAGGATAGAAAGATTGAACTGTGGTTCATCTACCAGCATATGTTGTGGAGGGTCTTCTAATGCCTCCAAATATAACTTAGTGTACGTTCCGCACTCGTGTGAAAGATATGCTTCAGTTATACATCCTTCAGGTGCGGATTTATTAGCTACATAGTCTTTGTAGTCTCCTCGTTGTCTATCAAGTTGCAAAGTGCATATTATGATTATTGAAGAAAAAAATTATACAAAAATACATTAATCTTTGGATGTTGAATCGTATCTTTCAATGGGATATATCCAAGTGTAGTGTACTGGATCAGTAAGCAACAATTATTCGGGAAGATGGATCATCAAGTGAGGCATGATGTCAAAAAAATTTGGGGGAAATATCCTCTCAATTTGCATATGATAAAAATGATGTCCTCTTGCATTTCCCTCATGTCTGAATTTTTCACTTCTTTAGTGCTAAACTTCTAAAAGAATCTCGACAACACTACTAACGGCTCTACCACCTAACAGGGCAGGTATGATCGAATAAAAATAGGAAGAGACGTTGAAACAGTATATGATAGTCATGACTCTTTAATCCATACATCTTATTATCCTGGAAGTTAACACATCGACCTATATTTCCTGCATAGTCTAAATGACACTTAACATGACCCATCCACCTAAAAATTTCATTCTTGTGGTCAGGCTTGACGGTGTAAGGAGCTTGATGCATTTTTTTCTTCCTTTTTTTCAACCACAAATGTTTTTGTATACCCATTCTTTTGAGATCAATGCATGCCTTAGGGACGTCTTTAGTTTTCTCCTCCCAATTCAGTATGCCCACCATACTTTCACACACATTCTTTTCTATGTGCATGACATCTAGGTAGTGCCTGATCAACAATTTACTCCAGTATGGGAATTCCCATAATATGCTTTTGTATGTCCATAATTTATATTTGTCGGGTCTGTCAGATATTGCCGCCACTATATTAGGATGATTGCTGAGCTGCCCAAAATTGTATTCATTCAGTACTTCCAAAATTTCATCTCCCGTCCATCTCCTGGGTTGCACATCATTTTCTACAATCCTATCAAATGCCTTGTCATCCGCTCGCCATGGGTGATCAAGTCCAACCGAACAACGATGACGCATCCGGACAATTTTTCTGTAATGAAGTCTGCCGTACTCATCAGTCAGGCACTCTGGACAAGCCTTGTATCCCCTAACAACGTTACCTGACAATATCCTATGGCTAGAAAAATCATTGATTGTGTCAACAACCATGACATGCATCTAGAACATCTCGTGATTGTACTTGTCATAAGTGGGATGGCCAACGTTCCACATAAACTGAAGCTCCTTAATCAAGGGTCTCAAATACATATTGAGACACTTTCTTAGATAACCTGTCCTTGGAATTAACATAGTCAGCATATTATATTCCTTCTTCATGCACATCCATGGAGGAAGGTTGTACGGTATCAAAATAACTAGCCATATACTACTATATTGAAGACTCATGTTGCTAAAAGGGTTAAATATGTCAGATGAGAGACCGAGCCAAACATTTCAGACATCTGATGCAAAATGAGGATACTCCCTAACTATGTGCTTTCAAGCCTCTCTGTCAACATGACGTATAAGGGTATCAATCATCAGGCAAATCCCTCTCAGCATGCTATCTTATAGCTTAGACCATGTGTGAAGACATGTACAACCATTCCAGCTTATCCCTCAGCGAGAAATACCGAAGGACCTTCACAGCTTTCTTATTCCCTGCAGAAGTCAACTTATACCTATCCGTGTGACATACCGGACATGCATCAAGATTTTCAAGATCATTCCCTTCAAGATCTTTACCCCATAAGATAACGCAATCATATCTGCATGCATGGATTTTTATGTAGGTAAGGCCAAGATCTTTTCAGGATATGTCGGACATTACGATGAGTGGTAGGAAGACGATGACCATGGCCGGGAGGGGGGGGGGGGGGGGGGGGGAGGGGATGGCAGCATCGAAGCAGTCAACTCCAGATAATCATCAACAGCCTTGACACTCAATTTGTTCTCCACTTTGACCTTCATTACTTCCATGACACTTTCAAGAACAGTCTTATTACATCCGTTGTACAACGGGGTCTGTTGAAAGGTAATCAACTAGTTGTACTTGGCAATACTGGCAGTGTTGACAGCTCTAGGGAATTGCTGGACTGACTCAATAGCAGGGAACTCCTCAACGGCGACAGGAATATCTTGTACTTGAGAAAATACACTGCTCTCATAAGGAAACACATCATTAATCAACCTCGTTGTTAGATCATTTGTTGTACTGGCCCTCTCAGGATATTGCCCATGATTATGCTGACCCACTGATGATGTTTCATCGTGATAAATCCAACATATGTACTTATCCCAAAACCTATTATTCTTCAAGTGCCCCCATACTATATCAATGGTAAGATACAAATCATAACGACACTGACATTTCGTACACAGGAAATAATAAATTGTATTCCAGTTAGCATTAGCCTTCACATATTCCACAAAAATCCACATTCCAACGGTATATCTTCGATCTCATTTTGGAAGACAAATTCAACTCTTGTCCATCCTAAATATATATATATATATATATACATGCACTAATTAAAAAATCATCATTATATTTATATATATCTTTAAACTACAAATTACATTAATTCTTCTATTACTTAATTACAAATTAACACATACTATATATATATGCATAATATCAAAATTAACATATAACTATATGTATATATATTTTCATCGAAATCAACTCAAAATCAACAATTAATATATATAACACACATAGATGTATATATACATACATATATATATGTAACGGGATATAGCTTCATGAACTCATTTTGGACGGCTTCTGACAACACCCAACGATTTGAGGGCGATTTGTGTTTTTCTCACCATTTTTTTTAATGAATGAGTTGTTGCCCAGATTTCTAAATCTAAAGAACTTTCACCGACGATATTATTATTTCGTCGGCTAAAAGACATATTTTTCGTCGGCTAAAGACAAAATTTTCGTTGGCTAAAGTCAAACTTTAGCTGACGATTTTTTTCGACTAAAATCGACGACTTTTTTTTCCCGTCGGTTAAAATACTTTAGCCGACGAGTAATAATTTTAGCCGACGATAATTTTCCATCGTCGGCTAAATTATATTATACCCGACGAAAAAAAAATCATCAACCTGTTTTGTTTATTTTCGTCGGCTAAAATATTTTTTCTGGTAATGCGATCTATGTAAATGGATCCTATATATAATACTAGAAAAATAGCTACAAAATTTTCCTCTGAAAATGGATCCTATATGTAATCAAATTATTTTTTCAATTTTCTGAAAAATAAACTTTTCATGTGTTTTTTCAAAACGAAGCTTTACTAACAATGATCATCGGTTGTTTGTGATTATATATTAGAGTATGTCAGATTTTCATGAAATCTTTCGATCAATACCTCATTGAGTAATATATGAAGTACGTTGAAAATGACCTCCCCGGCCGCTCCTTTTCATTTAGGACAACACTCAGTTTTCTTTGAACTAATTATTGAGAAACGTTTTAGAAGCTTATTTATATATGAAGATGAAGGCGAGAGGACTAGAAAGATGAGTGTACCTAGCTAGCTAAAGCCGGCCTCGCCTAAACCTAACCTCAGCAAAAAAGGCACACTTAGCACTAGCCAGTGATTCCCCTCCTAAACGTACAACTCGATCATAGAATACCACTAATCGCTAATTCAATAGATACTACGTTATGCATCATATGGTGGTTTCTTGTTTTACGTAAAATACTACGATGTCTACGCATCTATGCTTCATGTGTGCAACTCCGAATTAAGGATTCTTAATTACTTATCTGCCAAACCCTAGATTCTTAATTATCTGGCATTGCTCGCACGTGGTGCTAGCTTCAATTTCTTAAGTTTTAGCTCGGTTAAAAAAGTATGAAAAATAATTTCCTGGTATTTACACATCCTCGTTATTTTTTGATCATATATAGTCCTTGTCATTGATAAATGATAATTAATTAAAGAAGAAAGGCTCGAATCGTCTACTTTTGCGGATAGTTTGATTTCGAGCTAATTGAGTGAAAGGAACCGATCTCGAATTAGTTACCTATACCAAAATTAGACCCTAACAACTCTATCTAGTTTCTACTGATATATTATGAACTGCCCCTAATCGAAGTTAATTATGAGAGAGACTAGCTCAGAGAACTTCTATTCCTCAAAGAACAAGATTACAAAAAGAGTATAGCTAGAACCCGATCATGCCGAGAAGAATTCCCGCCTGATTAAGCAGCGTGTACGTAGATGTAGATTAATCGAAGAATATTACAAAATCAAAACACATGTTTCTGACCGGAGAAGCTGCGCCTCCGCTACCGGACACACTTGGAAGTTGGAATAGGACTCCAAACACGTACAAAGTTCACTACTTCTATTGCTCGTGGGTATGGCTACATTTATTAATCATCAAATAAAACCTACCATTGTTCAAAAATTTGGATAGTCTACATCCTAATATACACGTGAGTAAGCTCCCACAAATATCACTCTCATCTCTCAACATAAACAATTTGTATTTGTTTCAATTCAAAGAAAAGTGTACCCGCAAGAAATCATTTTGGTCAAGACCATGCACCCAAATGTTTTATACAAAAATATTCGTAGTTTCCAACTTAATCATGGAGGCTCCAAACTCTAAAACTAATCGATAGTAAATCTTTGTGGAATGACCATTTATTTAATGTATCTTAACTAAAACGTACCAATCACCCTCTTAAGTTTACGTTCCGTTTACGCCTCCAAACATAGGACAAATAAGAGCTACAAGGTTATAGGCGCCACCCAGCCGCCTCTCTCAGCCTTTAATATAAGTAATTGATTCCTTTTAAACCCACAAATAGCTTTAGCTTTATATAGAAACCACACACTACCATTTGAATCAATATCCTCCCGACGTTTCTTCTAAAGAGCTAACTCTCTTTCTAGATCTCTCTCTATCTCCCTTTGTATGATGGACAGCTACCCAACATTTCATTCTTCTTCTTCAACACCACTACTGCCTGGTTCTGCTTCTTCTTTGTCGTCGAACATGGTGCACAACCATCCTCATCCTCATGCTTATAGTAATGATCATCCTTACCAAGCTAGCAATATCAAGTCAAGTGGGTTCTTGGGACTCATGTTAGAGATGGAGGTTTCGAACAGTATGAACAGCATGAGTAGTATTTCCCAGAGAGTGAAAAGCTTTGGTGAAGATGATCAGACTAATACGGCGGCGAGGTTAGGGATGAAGAAGGGTGACAAGAAGATCCGGAAGCCGAGATACGCGTTTCAGACGAGGAGCCAAGTCGACATACTTGACGATGGATATCGGTGGAGGAAGTATGGTCAAAAAGCTGTCAAGAACAATCAATTCCCAAGGTCAGTTCAAAATTACATACTTGACTTTTTTCCAAGTCGATGGCTAAAATTAATTAATGGATGGAGTTTAAGTTTTTAACTAGGTCATCACCAAGTGAATGTTGTCATCCTTTTAGATACTCATGCCAATTGCTAATGAATAGTCTTTATTAATCAGTACCTTTGATCTCTACTAATCATATTTTACTGTAATTAGCGACCGGTTATGAATAATTAGCTAGCTAAAGAGACTTTTAATTCAAACAATTGTGACAATCATGATGCCCTAATTGGTATAGATAGAATTAAACTATAGCTCGAAGATTTGATTGCCGTCCATGTACGTATGTCAAAAACTCATTCTTATTACCGACTCCTGAGTTTACGAAGCCGATCGGACATATATAGGCCTCTGATTGAAACATAATCAAAATGAAGAAGAAATGTATAAGGGAACTACTGTTTTTGTTTATTTACAATAGGAGTTGGTTACGCGAGGAGATTTTCGATAAGATGAGTGTGAGGAATGAGGTGTGTTGGAGTGCGATGATTGGTGCGTATGTGAGTTGTGAGATGACGAGAAAGGCGATGGAAATGTTTGTTGCAATGATGGTGAATGATAGGAGGAAGGTGACGCGAGTTGCGGTTGGGAGTGTGCTACGAGCTTGCACGGAGGTGACTGATTTGAGAAGAGGGAGGAGAGTGCATTGTGTTGCAATCAAGGCCGGTATTGATGTGAACACAATGGTGGGGAACACTATAGTTTCCATGTATGCGAAATGTGGGAGTATTGATGATGTGTTCATGTTGTTTGATACAATGGAGCTAAAAGATACTGTTTCTTATGGCGCTATGATTACCGGTTGTGTGCAGAATGGTTATGCAAAGGAGGCTTTGCTTATGTTCCACAGGATGCAGTTGTGTGGAATTAAACCGGATTTCGCAACCATGGCAGGTGTTTTGCCAGCTTGTTCGCATTTGGCGGCTCTGAAACATGGGGCATGTGGACATGGTTACAGTGCAGGAAGGAAGCTGGCACCTCTAGACTCTAGTTGCGTATAACTGATCTCTGACATAGATCGGTTAATATGAGTACCTAGAAACCCTAATAAGGGAAACTTATAGGACCATCGATTCACTTAATGTCATTTCCCGCCTTCTTAATCATCAATCTGCACATATAAGTTTGCAGTAAGTACGTATAACTGATCTCTGACATAGATCGGTTAATATGAGTACCTAGAAACCCTAATAAGGGAAACTTATAGGACCATCGATTCACTTAATGTCATTTCCCGCCTTCTTAATCATCAATCTGCACATATAAGTTTGCAGTAAGTTCGCACTCAGTGTGGTGAATATGCTCCGAACCAGTTCGCGATCGTACATTATACATTTCAATGTTTGAAGCCATTCGCGTACTCAGTGTGATCAATCATGCTCACGACTAGCAAATATAGCTCGTCCAGACATAAGCATGTCTAGCTTGCACTGCTTTCTTCCCGTCATGCATCAATTCTGATCCATGAGTGCAGATAATAATTTTGAAAAACAAATTTGTAAGTTTCTTGATTCATTGACACCTCGATAAGATCGATATTAGGGCAATGAGGAACGGACCAGTTTCTCCTCGTATATGAAAACCTTATATATAAAATACTGAGGTTTCAAATTCTTTGTAGAAGTACTAGCTGTATATGTACATATAATGCATGTTTCAAAATGTTTGCTGGCCGGACTATTTCTAACATGAATGTTTATTTTGTAATGATTGTGTAGAAGCTACTATCGGTGCACGCATCAGGGTTGCAATGTGAAAAAACAAGTTCAGAGACTAACCAAGGATGAAGGAGTTGTAGTTACCACTTATGAAGGGATGCATTCACATCCCATTGAGAAGTCTACCGATAACTTCGAGCATATCTTGACACAGATGCAAATCTACACTTAAACAACAATTTCTGATCTATATCTGTGTACGTCCTTGTATTACTGTATGCAGTGACAATTACATGCATATTGCTGTGCATAAGTAAATTACTGTTTAATTAGTTGCTAGCTAGCTATCTAGTTAGTTTAGAACGAAAAATAAAATAAAAATGCACGTGCATGTCCGTAAGAATCTTTAATTCTCGGTTGAATTGGTCTGTCATATATACTTATATCTCAATCTATAAATTTCGATTCACACCATTTCGCTGATTTGTATAGATGATGGCCAAATCGATCGAACTACAGTTTTTGGTAGGGGTGAGATCGGTTCGGAACGATTCGGTATTAGGTCGGAATTCGTACCGTACCGTAATAAAATATTCGGTTCGGATCCTATTTGGTTTGGTTTTTTGGCAAGTCCGTCCCACGAGTTTCGATCCCAACGGGTTTCGGATCGGTATATTTCGGTTTCAGATCAGTTTTTTGATAAAATTTTCTAGGCCTAAACAATTGTTTAAGTTAATTATTATTTTAAAAAGGCAATATCATAGAGAGACAGGAGAAATGTGAGAGAATAAGAGTATTTTTGTAAGAATTATATATATATGTCCTAAAAAGATTCAAAATGGGTGAATACATATTTATTTGTGTAAAAAAATAAACACAATTTTATCACATATATCATTTCGGAACGGTTCGATTTTATTCGGTACCGTACCATAAAAAGTTATTCGGTTCGGATTTATTTCGGTTCGGTTTCTAAATTAGTCCATCCAACGAATTTCGGGCCCAACGAGTTTCGATTAGATTTATTTCGGTTTTCGGTTCAATTTTTCGGTAAAACATCCCACCCCTAATTTTTGGCATGTGAGGAATAGCTTTTACTAAGCAGAAACTCATTTAGAACTTTCATATTAATTTGTGTGGGACCAAAGGCGGATCTATGAGTTGGCAGACCCAGCAGCACCCGCCGGGAGGAATTTATAGTATTACATGGATTATTACAAAACTAGGTAGAAAAAATTGATTTAGCAAAGTTCTAGCAAAATAAAGTAATAAACCACTAGCAGAATTACTTTTTTACCATTAGTTTTTACTCTCTTTTTAGTTACTTTCTCTTAATCTCTTTCTCATATTTCTACATGACTATGTGTCAATATTTTTCAGCGAAATTATCATTGATTCATGACACTAAGATATCAAGATGGATAACTTTATCTATTCAACATTATTAAATTTAACTTTAAATTTTTTCATCATCAATTTTTTTTTTCACTCATCCAGATTTCAAAATCTAGATCTGCACTGTGTGGGACTCGCTAATTTTAAGACAGTCAAAAATCTAATTAACGATTATGCATGACGTCTTTAATTTACTTCAGTTAAGCACTTGGATTATGCATGAAATATACAGTAGGATGTTTAATGTTAGTTAATTAAGCTAGCACGTACTCAGATGTGATCGATCGGTGACACCAAAGCATATATACCCCTGCATTGAGATGAACATTAACAGAGATGAGAGATTGAAATGGTAATTCGCAGAAGCGAAGATCGGAGAATCGAGCTGCTGCATATATAGGGACTACGACCCTAGCGGCCATGCTTGAACGCATGCAAGTTAGCAAGTATGCTTTTGTTGAAAAACATTGTTAAACGTGTTCCATTCTCACTCACCAGATACTGATCGATTAAGAAGAAGAGTAGTTATACGTAACATGCACCAAGAATCAATACGTAGCTATATCGTACCCTTTAGTTATAGATTGTTCACCTCGTGAAGTTTATTTCTAACCGCATATTCCGAGATGAAATTGGAAATAAGGTTGGTACGTACGTATATCAACTATTAAACACGTACTGATTATGAAATTGCCGAAATGCTGAATAAATATTCAGAAAGAATTTAGCTAAAACCGTATATTTACAATGAGCATAACACATGATCAGATTACTACATATGTATTGGAACATGCATCAATTGACAAAAAATACGTATTGGAACATGCATCAATTGACAGAAAATATGACTACCACATTTGTGATTCTATTTGTTAACTTTACAGTAATTATGACAAATTTAAATGACAACGCGATTATTTCAAACATTTGTTGTTACATAAGCGAGCAATTTGAACTATATATTTATTGTGTGTGATATGATCGCCAAAATCTCTCAAAAATTTTTTTGAATGAAAATCTCTCATATTAAAAAATAAGAGTCCTGTTCATAATTCAGAGACCGATAAGAGTTAAAAAGGGTATTAAAGTAACTCTCGCCCAGCCAACAGGGGACTTTTTCTTGCACAGTAGGAAAATAGGGTTTGTAAATCCCCAGTCCAAATTTCTGTCAGTTTTCTCACTTAGAGCTCGCTCTCCATAACACAACACAAAACCACCAGAGAAGAAGAATCCCAGCCCAGCCCAATTCACTGAGGAGCTCATTCGATGCTGCCGCATCTCCGACGATCATCATCGGAATAATCTATACCGGAATCCATGGCTCTGCCGCTCGTCAAGGTCGGGATTCTGGTCGGCGCAGGTCTGTACAATTTTTGTTATACTGCTTCATCTTTACCTGTTCACACACTAATCGAATCGATTTCGAGCATATTCTCTGAGCCACGGTTAGAATCTACTGTCGAATTAAAAAGATGAATTCTTAGCAACGCCGGAGATAAGAAGTTAGGGTTTTTCTAATTAGGCGAACAGTAAATGTGTATTCTTTGGTGCCTATTAGCATTGTGATTACTTACTGTGTCAAATAGCATTGGTGAGCTTTTTTGTGTTGTGAATTAACTAGTTTGCAAAGGGCTCTTATCGATTTTGTATTCCTCATTTGATGGTTTCAGTTGCCAGGAATGAAAGGATATGTTTTTTCTAATCAATTGATTTGTGTTGGTTGTTATTAGGCCTTCTTGGTTCATGCCTTGCCAAGGAAGGACGTGTTTCTGATATGGTGTCTGGCATGTTCAAGGTAATTATCGAATTGATTATACCTATGAGTTCTTATGAGTAAGAAACGAATTCAAGTGTATTTCGTAGCTAAGAGTTTTTTCTTTTTCATATGAGTTGTGTTTGAACTTGTCACTTCAACATTGCTGTTTCTGGGCCAGTATGTGGAATGTCATTGATGTGTTTTAATTAAAAGTAATCCCAATACGAAATAGAGTGTCTTGTTTCTATTATTCAAACACTTTTTGATTTGTTTGATTTTCATATTTTACACCTGCACCATACAATGCTGATTATAAGAGTTCCTAAAATCAATTGGCCTTTTGTCACAGATTGCTTGGAAGCAAATACGAGATGATAAAAGTAACACTCCTTCATCCAAGAAACCATCCAATGACGCTTTGATGGCTCAGGTTTCATTTGCACTTTATGGAAGTTTTATTACGATAAGTTTGAGATGTGGTTGAGTGATAGGGATGCAGTCTGTCTACACACATAGAGCATTTCAAGATAAATTTTCTAAGTCAGCATGAATGTGAATATGAAAGTTTGCAGTGCTTAATATTGTGGAAGATGGCATAATGTGACTAGATAATTCAAATCTTACAGATGGACAAAATACGGAGAGAACTGCAGTTATATGCATCAAGTGGACCGATTGCAATTGTAACTGGGCGTCGAACAGGTTTTATTACCTTCTTTTACTATTTTCAAATTGTGGTCCCTGGAGACCTGGACTATTAATCCGATGATTTACTTTTCATGGTTTCATATATGAGATGATTTCCTATATACATCTCATGTATAAATGTACGGTAGTCTTATGAGTATTCTTTTGACCCCCTTTTTTTTGTAATGCAGGAGCTAGCAAATATGGTCTCATCGTTGTTGTTGTTGTAGTGGCGGGATATGGTTACTTTTGGTGGAAGGTAAGTTTTATGTGACATATTGAACGTATAGATATGCAAAATGACATCCAGGAATCCAGGATTTTTCTGGTTTGATCTTGCTGGAGCAATGAAAAGACAAATATGCCTTAACATCGTAATCTTGATAATGGATTTGTCATAGTCCTGGTTCCCCTTCTACCCATATCATAGGGTCTTTCAAAAATTTACAGTAGTTTCTGAAGTTCATATCAAAAGATAGAACGAGGAGTCTCATTGGTTGTTTCATCTTTCCAGGCCACGTTACAAAGCTTTCAATCTTATTGTCCTATTGGAATTTGTAAATACTAAAATATATATTTTAGTGATGTTTGGTTGTGCTTTAGTATCAGTGAATATTCAAAACCCTTTAACTTAAAACCACTATGTATCTTTTTCCTCACAGATTCGACCTGAATTATCTGAATATTAGATATCCTGTGTTTTTTTTAATAATATTGATGACACTTGCTTCAACCTCTTAAGCTTTTTTATTGTGTCAATTTGAAATGGCTCCAACTTCTTAATATTCAGAGTATTCAAAGTATTTATATGAGAAATATGAATGATTAAGAAGTGCCAAAAGTTGAAGTGTTAGTTTACTTATTGCCAAACCATGCAGTTATAGCTTAACAGTTTCTTTACATTTAATCGGGTGACAACTCTTACTATTAACCACATTTGCTTGATAGACTTGATAAGTCATTTTGATTGAAGCACTGTCGAAAGATGGTCAACTGATTTATTCTCCTTTTCTTCTCTTTTGCACTGTCGAAATATCGTACTCTATATGTGTGCTTGTATGTTCTGCAGGGCTGGAGACTTCCAGACATGATGTTTGCAACAAAAGGTAGCTTAGCCGATGCTGGCAAGTCTATTTCTAAACAGATTGACGCTGTCTTTTCATCAATTTCAGTAAGTTTTTCTAATCTTTTGTTTACTTTTAAAATGGGAACAGCGTGAACTTTTTATAATATAATTGCATAGCTAACCACCATTAAAAAGCATAATATATATTGTGTGTGATACCATAAAATAATGCAATGTCAATGTGAGTTTTTGGTGAGGGCATTTGATGACACAATGTCCCCTTAAGGAAATATGTGCCTGAGGATTTCTACTCTGTTTTTTTTTTCTTCTTCCTGTTTTCAGGTCACCAGGCGACAATTAACTTCAAAGTTGGATGGCGTGGACCATAGTTTAACTGAAAGTATTGAGACTTCGCGTAGCACACAACAGCAGGTGGACTTCATTAGATTCCAATGACCTAATTCAATTATTTATTGCGTTTGTTTTTTGTTTTAACCTTTTAAGCCAATCACAGGTTATTGAACTAAAAGGAAGTACAGATTCCATCAGTTTGGATTTAGGAAAAGTTCAAGATGCAGTGCTGACTTTGGTGAATTAATTTTTTTTTCTTTCTTTTATATTTCATTTGGTTTTCTCGTTATCATGCAAGTTTTTCATGGATATGAAATCATCTACTGATTTCTTTCTTCTGTCTCAGGAAACTAGGATCAACAGAATAGGAGGCACACAGGTACTATACTACTACTGACAGTATGACTCCCATACATAACTTTTAAAAATGATGCATACAGTTTCATTCTGATTGCCGTGAGCTTTTGACAATTTCAGGAATCAATTAATTTTGGAGTATTAAAATTGTGTGAACATGCCAAGAGATTGGAAAATAGCAAAACTACAGAACGTATTCAGGCATGTAGTAAACCTGTCCTTGTTAATTCTACTGTCAGATAATTTGTTACGTCTGTTCTGACAGTTGTCTTAGACTGTTTTTGTTTAACAATCAATTTGACAGCTTAATGAAATTAACTATGCCCAGTACTGACTTTCCATTGCTTGTATGATTTCATAACTAAATGTTATGAACACATGATTTCACTGTTATATTTGGCATCATAAGACTAATATCTGTTGTGTTTTAGAATTTACCGTCCAACTCTTCTAGGCGGCTTGAACTACCACCAGCTTCACCCTCATCTTTGGTAAAGACTGTTATCCAAGTCAATGAACATCAACCTACTTTTGGTCTTTTTTAATATCAGGGCTATCTATGCTCTTGGTTATGGGTGTATGCAAGTATGAACTTGCAAGGCAGGTGTTTTTGTATGTTTATATATATCTTTCTGCAGTAGTTTTTCTCACTGGTTTACTGACTTATGTAGGTGACACCACCAAGGTCCTCAAGGCCAGCACTTGAGCTACCCTCAGCATCACCCTCAAGAGTAAGCTTAATCTTCTAAGTGATGGTTCATCTTGATATTAGTTTGTAGGTTTAAAGCTTTTCTGGGCTGTTGCTTTGAAGGATAATACTGTTTTTAATGTATACGACTCTGAAATTGTATAGGATATACCTCTATCATGTAAAACGATGTCTCCCATAAGAACTTCATTAGGTAAGGTAAAATGCTAATATTAAAGGTAGAATAATTAGATGAGCAAGATACAATTAGACTATGAGATGGGAAAGTGAATAGTTTCCTTTGATATTTCTGACAATCCAGTTTTTTGTTGCATCTCCTTTTTCACTTGGCTTGATATTTCTTCTGGAACCAATTGTGTTCATTCGGTCTTCGGCGTACCTACTTGTTTTAGAACCTGAACCACGTCCCTTGGGTTCCAATGGAATTCAGGTTTGACATCTCTTCCCGTGTTCAACGGTGATCTCATTTAAACCAACAAAATTGGGAAGAACGGAATAGTTAGACTATTGTGGTAAAAAGTGAAACAACTTCCATTTAGCAGAGTCCAACATCTTTTTGATTAGGAACAGTATTTATGTAATGATTCTTTGGTATACTTGGGAATCATGTTAGTGATTTTGCCAGTGTCTCGCTGTTTTTCTTTGTTTCCAATTGTGTCTATTGCTTCATAACTTGAAAGTTGAAACCCGTGTCGAATCTGGGTTTGGTCTCATGGAATTCTTCACTTTGGATGAGCTTCCATTATATTACTTGCCTCCTTGTCTGTGTGTATTTATTGAATATCTTTAACTGTTTCAGGAGAATAATGGTATATCGGATGTGGTTGAGCCATCAGCTTCGGGGAGCACAAGCAATGGAGGTTCAAGTTCTGGTCGTTTTGGGTTTAAGTACCCAATGGCTAATACCTCAACAATCACAAGGACGCGAAGTGCTACTATTGGGATGCTGCAACAGAATCGAACGGCTAGTCAAAAGCTCTGACGATCTTTGTATAGGAGGTCTGCCATATAAGATAATTAAATCGTATGATAATTTATTGGTCTCTCTTGGCGGGAGAAAAGCCTCGAGCTGTCAGACTGATTTAGAAAGTTGAATACCAACCTCAGGATATAGTTAGTAGTACCTTAGTGCCCAAATTTGAATTTATTGCAACTCAATTGGGTACTGAATTTTGTAGACGAGTTGGCATGTTTTAATGGTAGAAAAAGAAGACGATGTTTCGTCTTCTTAGATCTCTGTTAACAGATCTGAAATAAAGACAATGCCCTTGCTATCAATCTTTCCGAATAGAAGCATAGGTCTTTCCGAATAGAAGCATAGGTCTATGCTCCTATTTAACCTTCTCGTAAGAAAGCATGGAAGACGAATTGCAATGTTCATGACGCAGAACTTGTCTGCTAGATTGCTCATATGACTACACAGGCTAAGTCAGTCAACATATATTGTTTGCCTGACTCGAGTAACTTTCGCCGCATTTCATTTCATGTTTGGATTGTTTTCACATAGCAAACATAAACTTGCTTAGGCATGCATGCAATTAACTTCCTACGTACCTTCAGCCGAATTTCATTGCATGTTCGATTTCTCATGTGCGTACATGCGTGCATAGTGTACGTAATAAGTCTGATCCAATTGAGTTGTGATCCATGTGATATGTTTGTTACGTAAGGTATGTAAGTATGCCAATAAATATGGATGACCTGATACGAGTTTAAGCATCCATACAAGGATGGATATGAAAGCAGCAGTAGTACAAGTTTTGTTTTCTTTGCTGCTTAGTAATCCGATCGAGTGTGCGCTGATCATAAAGCCACCGACGCATCCGAGGTTCTTGGTGCTGAAAACCTCGAGCTCGAACAACAGCAGTCAGCTGATACTTGAGCTTGGTGAACAAAGTTCCAAAAGGCACCCCTGCAGGAATGCTGAGATTCAATGGCCAAGAAGTTGTGAACCCGCTCGCCAAGTTCGAAGTCGAGAATGCAAAGATCGGGAAAGGAATGGTGCACATAAGAAGCACCTAAAACAACAAGTACTTGCAGGCACACCGCATGGAAGGGAGCGCTAGGGTTTGGATCGTCGCTTCCGCCACTAAACCAGTGGAAAACCGATGGAATGTCAACTGTACCTTGTTCAAACCTATCTTCACAACCAAATCACAAGTCTGACTCCGCCACGTCTGACTCCAAAAGTTCATAACCCTGTCGCACATGTGTTTGAGCCTGAAATAAATATTTCATATTAGGCTTGGAAGGCTGAAGTCTTGGCGAGCGGCTCGATTAGGTTTAAGCTTGGCGAGCGACCGAGTAGTATAAAAGAGTGTTTCCATATCGATTTAGGACTGTAAGTTAAGATAACTGATCTATGCGGCTCAATGTTTATTAAACATTTCCTGCTTTGGTTAGGTTTCCTTCATGAAATGAATTGTGATAACATTGAAACTATGTAAAGATAAGACCCGTGTGCTGGTAAAAACTCAGAGTTATATTGAGAATTTAAGAGTTTAAGACGTTCAAGAGAATTGAAGGACGACTATTGTGCAGTATATAAGGAGAGCTAGAGCATTGGAGAAAGGGTCCCCGATCAAATACAAAATCTTTGCTATACGCAAACACCTAGACATCTCGTCAAGAGATTCTATCCCTACAACCAGACGATCAAGTGCTTGTCACCAATCGAGTGAGAGTATTGCGATCAAAGGAAGCAACGCAACTGGAATATTGAAGGACTTGTCACATATCGAGTGAGAATTCAGATATCCAAGGAAGCAGTGTTCTTGACACATCGTCAAAGAGATTGCTCCGCTTTGCACTCGTAAAGGGTAATGTGAGGTATCGATTTCTGTGGCTCTGCTAGAGACGCAGAAACCCAAAGTCCTAGGCCACTAGGCGAGAAGGACCCATTCAGACGAGGTTGGTGCTCTCTTTGTCTTAATTATTTATCAAGAAGTCAGGAATCTTACACATTCCATATTCCGTTGAGAGACGGTGGCACGCCAGCACACAAAGTACAAACAGGATAAACCGACACCAGCGGTTAAACTATTCGAAATCAGTAAAAGAGACCGTTTGCAAGAGGATCTCTACGCGCTTCTCGCCAGAGATATTTTGGAGTCAAACATTTTGGCATGCCCAATGGGACCATCTTTTGTGTCTCTAAGTGACAATAGAGGATCCTTATATAAGGGAATACCCTCAGTGTCGCAAACATCCACAACCGGCATACCTTGAACACACTTCTACTCGGTGTCATTCATTAAGTAATCAGGCGGTTGAAATTATCTTCGCTAAAGAACTTCACTCAAACATGTCGTTTAAATCTTTGAATCAAACTGAGATTATGGAACTTAATCTTCCATGAATACCGAGCCTACGCGGCTAGGTGCGACGAACATCAGACTAACTACTACACGGCTCTTGGTCAACGAATTGAACAACAAGCAAATCTCATCACTACTCAAGGCGAGAAAGTAGACTCGGCGTTGGCCGAAATCCAAGCGCTAAGGGTAGAACTCCATAGGAATCAGGAGGAACGAGAGGCAATTGGAGCCCAAGTGGTAAGTCTTGCGGAAAGTCAGGATAAATTGCGGATCGACATCATGCAAACCTTGGGAACAAATTTGAATGAATACCGCCAACATGCGGCGACACTGTCTCAAAGGACAGACAGAGACATAGCGTCTCTAACAAAATCCGTTTCTGACCTCGCCAGAAAGACTAGATGATCTACGCATTTTATGCTTGATTCTTAACGTCTTTCTCTTTACATTTAGCTTTATTTTGACTTTAGTACTATCATTTCTTACTTACTTTATGCTTTTAGGTAGAAATAAAGGAGAAAATAATAAATGAGGCGATTTAGAGCTAAAAGCGTGCTAAGGAGGAAGTTCCTAATTTCGGAGAAGAAATGGTCCGAGGAATGGTCTTCAAATGGTTACTAAAATGCATTCCCATATGGTGTCAAGAATTGGAAACCAAATGCCAAATGAAATGGATACCAATATGGTGCACAAAAAGATGAAGACATTTCTCCCGCGCGACCCAGGAGAGAGCAAATATGGCGGAATATATGGAGCATATAATGGACGAATTTTGGGAGATATTATATGAATTTTCAGACCTGATTTGAGGGCCAAAATATGTGCAAGAATATGATAGATTCGGCCAAGAATTATTAGGGAATAAGGAAGGCAAGATTTGAAGATATGAAGATTTCCTTTTCCTTGAAGAAGAAGAAAACGGGGCAGCCAGATCACTTAACTTCTAAAATCCGTAGTAAATCCAATTAAATTCCAAATATGGCGTTCCTTATATGGATTTTATATCCCTTTGAATAAGCTTTCCAATGAAATAAGAATCAGAATTTTCCAACATCTGAAACTCCGGGAAAACGCGTTTGAAGACAGACTGTCAGATTTACCCGGGTACATAAGGAAAGTCTTATTTTGGTAGGAAAAATCCTAATCTTCTTCTATAAATTGGGGAGCTCGACTCATTCATGATGATCACTCATTCTAGCCTCTCAAGCTCTGCCTAAACACTTTCCCCTCTCCACAAAGCCGAGACATTCTCCAAGAAGAAGCTTACACCATCCTACCGCCACAAAACTGCCTCCATCGACATATAGGGCGATCCCGAGTGTCTCCTCCACCAAAGAAGAGTCATCTACACCTTAGCTCCATAGGGCGATCCCGAAGACTAAAAAGTGTAACATGAATCCTCTTTACTTTGTAACTTCTCCTTGTATGAACTATTGGTTGAGTGAAGTGGTTTTTAGTATTTCGGTTCTTCTTTACTTGCAACGTTTTCCACTGTTTTTCATGTGTTCTAGTTCCTTAGTTTTTATCATACATGTTCATCTATGCTTAATGCTTTGGCTTAGATATAGGGCGATCCCGAGTCTAAATCAATGGTATGTGTATAGGGCGATCCCGAGCACGACTAATTATGAACATGTGTTTTGTAAAATTAAGAAGTTAGGATTTCGATTAACTTTGTTTAATTTGCAGGTTAGGAATGAGCAAGGGTAAGCTAGATGAGTCGATCACATGTAAATAATAGTCTAGTGTTTATTTTCGGTCTAGTAAGCATGTTTAGGGTTCTTTGTTCTTGATTGTTTTATACTTGTCTATGAGTGAAGCATGTTAGAACCTAGGATTTCTCGATGTGTTTGCTATGCCATGTTTTAGTCTTTATTTTCGTAGAGTACAAACAACCTTTTTAAACCCCCTTTTAACCATAGCGTAAATATGCATGCACCCTCAATCCCCGGTTAAGAACGATACCCTATTTACCAATGCTACATCTACACAAAAGGGTTTTAATTGTATGCGTTTTTGTTGATTGTTAAGTGTTAATTTAATGGTTGCAAATGCGTGTATCACTAGACAAGCAGAGTCATTCCCGCCTGCATGGGAACAAATATTAAATAGATTTATGATTGATTATGACATACATCTCGCCAAGATGTATGAATCATACGAGACTCCATTCCCTCCCATGCAGAAAGACGATCCAGATGCTTGACAATGGCCAAAATACTATAGACATCAAACCTTCCAGACTTTCTCTGGCGACGATGATTCTAATGTGGCAACTCATTTAACGTACTTTACACTGCAACTAAGGCAGTTTGCCGATAACGATGGACTCAAGCTAAGAGTCTTTGGATCATCTTTGTCAGGATCGGCCTCGTTTGGTATACGGGATTGGAAAAGGGCTCGATTAACGAGTGGAAGGACATTGAGACCTTATTTATAGATCACTTCGGAACGGCAAGACCTGAAATCAGTGTTGGAAAGCTGGCTTCCTTAAGCCAATTGGCGACATAAAGTCTAGTTACCTTCCTGCACCGTTTCCGGTCAGAATATAATCTATGCAAGACTCCATTAGGAAAATAAGAGGTGGTAGAGATGGCCAAGAATGGTTTAGAGGATACATACCACCAACTGTTCTTGAATAGCAAGTACTTTTCCTTGAACAAGCTTATTACGGCTGTAACTAAAGCTTACAGTACCATGTAAGATCGAGACAACAGAAGGAATGCGTCCAAGGGAACGTACACTTCTAGGTCTTACGATAGACCAAAGTCAAAGACTGTGGCTTATGTAGAAGAAATAGAAAACGACCAGGATTTAGACTCTGACAGAGACCAGGTGGGGGCAGCGGATTTATCGACGACCAAGGTTTTGAAGCCCCGCAAGCTTCAGAAGAGTAAGGGCCCCATTAAGCTTTCGACATTGGCTTTTACTAAGCCAGAATTCGAAACATACACATGAGACACGAACATGGCTCACGAGATCCTAGATGAGCTTTACAGCATGTGAGCTGTCAAAGCAGACTCTGGACCTCTCCTTACAGCCGATTAGTTAAAAGGTAAAAAGTATTGCAAATTTCATGGAGCGTGGAATCATATCACGAAGGACTGCATCAAGCTGAAAGATCAGATCCAGAAGTGGATCAATGAAGGTATGCTAGAATTGGAGGGAACATCAAAGGTAGCAGCATTAGTAGACTCTCAACCTTTCCTAGCACCTCGAGTTAATATGATCAATATCAGTTGGTCGCCAGCCGTTAGCCATGTAGGAGGAGCTGAGGAGGAAGACATACCAGTTCTTCCGAGTTATACCTTTTCACAGGATAAGGTGGAAGAAATCCTAGACAGGCTGTATGAAATGGAGCTTATTATCTATTAGCCAGTGTTTAAACTGAAACATCTAAGGTATGAACGGCTAGGTGACCATTTTTGTAGGTTCCACAACAAGTTCGGACACCGAACAATGTGTTCAACCTTGAAAAATAAAATTCAAGGTTTGATCAACTGGGAAATGGTTAACATTAACCAGGAAGGAATGATAGCACAGCATTCTCAAACACCATTGTCTTCCTCAGAAACATCTCTTTCCCGCTATGCGTATGAGCCCATACAACGAAGGAAGAGATCAAGGCGGAGGCTTCAACGCAATATTGCGTTTGTCCAACCTATGCAATCTGAGATAACTTATGATGCATCTCAGAGAGAAGAGATATTCGAAGAGCTACTTTAGGTAGGGATAACAGTGGTTCCCGAAAACTGGGGAACACCAGACCCACATCCTGAAGATGTAAGGGGTCTACCTTACTGCCGATATCATCACAGATTGGGTCACCATTCCATGAACTACTACATTGACTTAATGTTTAGAATTCAGCAGTGGATTGACGAGGGGGAAATACTGATAGAAGAGTCCTCGCCAAGTCTAACGACCGAAGAATGATTGACGGTCGGGATGTTGAAACTGACTAGGGGCAACCCAAGTAAGCGAAAACAGACTGTCGATACCACTGGCAAAAGCCCACCTAAGGAACAACCAACGAGATCAGCTAAAGGTAAAGAAAAGTTAGACTTGAAAGCAGAGTCGCCAGTGACCCTTTGTGCTCATTGTAAGCTTAAGTGTGGGCTGAAGATTTCCTACGATGAATTGCAGAAGTAGTCAAGGTTTTCCCATAATTATTTTCAAATCAAGAACATCATCAGCCGCGTAGCCCACGGGAGGCAAGACAAAGGGATTCCTCAGCACCCAAACATTCGTGAGCAACAGAGCAGATCAATAAAGTAAAGAAATCCAAATCAGAGATAGTTAACATGCTCGCCAAGCCATATGTTCCACCAACTTCACGAAACATCACAAAGGAAAACGTATGGTATGTAAAGGAGAAAGGGAAGACCGTCAAAGTGACTCCAAGCAGGAAGCGTAACCTTCAACGGCGATTTGGAAAAGCTAAGAGGGCGTTTGAAGCTTATGAGATGGGCATTCTCAAACAAGAAGAACTGGTTTTTATCCCCAGAGAAGCTGCAAAGACTATTGAATGCACTTGCAGTAAACCCTTTGGTGGTTTTTGGGAAGAAGTCTCGCGAGCCAAAACTGCAAGCACAACGACTAAGTTTCTTTGACCGTAACTCAAAACTATGGTCCAGAGACAAGACACCAGAACCTATACATGAGGTTCATCGCGACGTCCGAGAGCGTAAGTCAGCGTCTTAGGTTCGACGATGAGGTAATGCAAGCAGTAGGGTTGAATAGTCCACAGAGACAAAAAGAACACGATAAGGGACATGTCACTTCAAGCGAGACTAAAGGTCTACAATGGAGACTGAAGCCTTTAATCGAAGAGGAAAGCAAAAAGTCCAGCTTGGACAAGACCTTCCCCCCCCCCCCCCCCCACTCCAGAAACAAAGTTCTAGAATATTCATGCCAACAACCATAGAACCTACACTTGAGGATCAGCTGCAGCAGGTTGCTTCCCTAGAGGTCACCGGAAACATGGATCTCGAAGAAGGGAAGCCCGAAGATGACAATAACGAAGATGATGGAGAATTGTTGGACTATGATGAAGATGAAGTAGATGATATAGAAGAATATACGGATGAGGTAGACACTAATATAAACATGGTGTTTGTCTTATCTTCCAAATATGCAATATCTTCATAGAAGCCATCAGTGGTTGAGCCAGTCTTGAGGAGAGATGTTAATAATTTGGTAGCTCCAGAAGATGAACCAATACTGACAAAACAGTTAGCGCTTGCCAAACAATCAGAGGCTGATTCACCATCAACCAAGGGACAAATGATGTTCGCGAAGCCCATCTTGAACATGGCCCTGCACATGCGACCACTATATGTGATAGGGATGATCTAGAGAATTCAAATCAACAAGATTTTAGTGGATTCTGGGGTAGCGGTGAGCATTATCACAGTCAAAGTGATGGCCTTACTAGGCGTTCCCAAGTTTACTATCCAAGAGACAACCTTCAACGTCAGAAACTTTCAGAGTAGCATATCTAAGACTTTGTGAATCATTTTTCTATAGGTACACATTGGACTAGCCACCGGGACCTATACACTCTTTGTAGCGGAGTGCACAGCTCCATACAATGCAATTCTTGGGTGTGACTGGATCCACATGAGCTATTGTGTATCTTCGTCCCTTCACCAACATATGTTACTTTGGAATATGGAGTCTGGCGAGGCAGAAATTGTTGATGCAGACCCTCGTCCATATTCCATGTCTGCCAATTCTTTAGAAGCCAATTATTACAACAATGACCTCAGGCCACTGGAGGTATGTGGCATCGACAACAAAGGCCACCCAGTTGGTGTAACGACCTCTGAACTAGCTCAATGGGGTATTATTCAAGCAGATCATGATAGTAGCAGACCCTACACCATTGAGCTACCATCCAAACCATCTTAATAATTGGGTCTCTATCAAGTATAGAGGCCGAGGCTTGTTACTCTTTGTACGAACGCTTCCACAATTTTTTTATGGAGAGTCAAGCCTACGAGAGGATTCCAATGATTATGGCATTAGAATATGTGGATGAGGATGTATTGAATGAATCAGACAAGGAGAAAGAAATTAGATTAACACCAGTAGGCTTAGACGATATTCTTCCTAAAGTTAAAGATCCCATTGAAAATGTCAATCTTGGGAGTTCAGAAGAGCCAATATATGTGGCTATTAGTACCTTCCTAGAGCCTAAAGAGGGACTGGTGCTTATTGGATTGCTACAGGAGTACACTGATTATTTTGCAGAAAAGTACGACGACATGCCAGGACTGTCACCAGAATTGGTTTGTCACAGCTTACCTATCATGGAAGGAAGGAAGCCGGTAAACCAAGAGATGCGTCGAAGGAATACAGAAACAGCAATTCTAGTGAAGGAAGAAGTTAAGAAAATGCTCAAGTCAGGGATCATACGAGTAGCTAAATACAATGAGTGGATATCAAACGTAGTCCCAGTTAAGAAGAAGAATGGAAAGATGGGAGTTTGCGTTGACTACCAGGACATGAACAATGCAACCTCGAAGGATGCATACCCTATGCTAGTAGCCGATTTGTAGGTAGACTTAGTGGCTCTTCATGAAATGTTATCATTCATGGATGGGACGGCTGGTTATCATCAAATACCAGTGGCAGAAGCAGACATGCATAAGACTATGTTTCAGTGCCCAGGTTTTGCAGGAGTTTTTGAGTATGTAGACATGCCGTTTGGACTCAAGAATGCAGAGGCAACCTACCAGCGAGTAATGAACTTAATCTTCCATGACCTCATTGGCAAGTCCATGGAAGTCTACATCGATGATGTAGTAGTTAAAACGAAATGCAGAACTGATCACATTGAAGACTTGAGGCAAATGTTTATCCGTATGAGGCAGCATCAGTTGAAGATGAATCCAGCAAAGTGTGTATTTGGAGTGCAAGAAAGAGATTTTCTGGGATCTTTGGTTCATCAATGTGGGATTGAGATACCAGATGACAAGAAAGAAGCAGTTCTCAATGCAGTCACGCCAAAAACTAAGAAAGAACTACAACGCTTATTGGGTAAAATTAATTTCTTATGTCAGTTTAATGCCAACGTTGCTGGAAAAACACAACCATTCTCCTCTCTACTCAAGCTTCAGAATCAGAAAGACTTTGTATGGGAGCCTATTCATCAAGAGGCTTTTGAAACCATTAAAGCATACCTAGCGAACCCACCAGTCTTGGTTCCACCAAGGCTTTTGAAACTACTAATCATTCTATTGGGAGTTTATTAGCTCAAGGCGATACAGAAGGAACTGAACGTGCTATTTTCTATCTTAGCCATAATTTGAATGATTGTGAAACAAGATACTCGCCAATGGAAAAACTTTGTCTAGCCTTGTATTTTTCAGGATGCAAGTTGAGGCATTACATGTTATCCTTCACCACGTGTGTAATAGCACAAACTGATTTGGTGAAGTATATGCTTTCGAGACCCATACTCAGGGGAAGAATTGGGAAGTGGATTCTTCCACTGTCAGAGTTCTCTTTGCAATATGTTCCCCGTAAAGCAATCAAAGGTCAAGCAGTGGCTGACTTTCTGGCTCACCATCCTATGAAGGATGTTCGCGAGGGGCCAGAGTTAGACTTAACTCGTATTGATCTAGCACCATGGTGTTTATACTTTGATGGGTCAAGCACGAGTACTATGGCTGGGGCATGAGTGACATTAGTCTCTCCACGCGGCCAAACGTTTTGTTTTTCTTTCAGGTTGGATTTCCAGTGTACAAATAACCAAGTGGAATATGAGGCACTTATCATTGGCTTGGAACTTTTGATAGATATGGAAGTTACAGATGTGCACATATACGGAGACTCTCTATTGGTAATTCAAAAAATTGAAACCAAGTATAAGGCTGGACCGATTTTAGAGCCATACGCCAAACGAGCCTGTGAATTACTCAAGTTGTTTATCGAAGTAGAGTTGAGCCATATCTCTCGCGAGGAGAATTATGCAGCAAATGAGTTGGCACAACTAGCAAGGGGGGTGAGCTTGCAAGATGGAGTACGCAAACGTATATTTAAGGTTCAACGAAGGAATTTGCCATCTTTCATTGCTCGCCAAGAAGAAGACAATGAGTGGTACGTTGCCACACTCGATCACATTGATGTGGATTTGAGACAGCCTATTATTTTCTATCTTCAAAATCCTAATAATCCGACAGACAAACGGATTCGTTTCCTAGCTCCTAATTATATACTCAAGGATGATGAGTTATATAGAAGAGGAGAGGAAATCATATTCTTGAGATGTGTCTTCGGACGTGACACTAAGCGATTGATGAGGGAAGTCTATCTAGGGGCAGCAGGGGCACACCAGGCCGGTCCAAAGATGAGATGGTTGATACGAAGACATGATTATTATTGGTCAGGTATGATCAAAGATTGTATCACGTTCACTAAAGGTTGTGAAGAATGTAAAAAACATGGTCCAATCAACCACATGCCCAGAATACCATTACTGCATATAATCAAGCCTTGGCCAGCACGAGGATGAGCTTTAGACTTGATTGGAATGATTTATCCTCATTCATCAGACGGGCATAAATATATCATAGTGGCTACTGACTTTTTCGCAAAATCGGTCGAAGCTAGACCTCTCAGAGTATCATCTGCAAAGGCAATTCACTAGTTTTCATTTAAAGATATTATTTGCAAGTTTGGTATTCCTGAGAGTTTTATTTCAGACAGAAGGGCAACATTCATATTTAGAGAAGTCGATGAGCTCATGAAGGATTTTGGAATACATTTTCTACATTCTTCTCCATACTATGCCCAATGCAACGGTCAAGCTGAAGCAAGCAACAAAATTATCATACACATCCTCAAACGAATGCTTGCGAGCAATGCCAGATTGTGGCATGAAGAGTTATTCAACACACTTTGGGCTTATCGAACAAGCAAACGGACCCCCACGGGCACCACTCCTTATGTGTTAATGTTTCGCCACGATGTAGTCCTTCTTTTGGAGATTAACGTACAATCTTTAAGAGTAATAGAACAAAACACTTTGATCGGTGAAGATTATGTGCAGGCTATGTGGCAGGAACATGAAGACTTAGATGAAAAGAGAATACAGGCTTATGACAGTCTATGTGCTGAGAAACGGAAGGTGGCTCGTACGTATAACAAATGTACTAGGGGCATGAGTTTTGCAGAAGGAGAATTGGTCTTGCGAGTGATATTGCCCGTTGGCGAGAAGACTGAAAGCCACGGAAAGTGGTCAGAAAAGTGGGAAGGACCATACATTATCGATCGACTCCTAGGTAAAGGCGTTGTTCTTTTACGAGATTGAGATTGAACAATTCATGCTAATCCTATCAATAGTCGTCTCCCTTAAGAAGTATATACAGCCAGTTTGGGAGTATGAAGACTCGCCAACAGTAGCTTAATCCAGTTCATTCATGCTCCTTGGTGACGCTCGCATGATTGAACTAAAGGGCCAACACATAGGGATTATTTACATGTAGATAGCCTATACTTGAGGCTAAATTTCAAATTTTTAGTATTTTCAGCCTATACTTGTGGCTAAATTTTAATTTTTCAATTTTCTGATTAAAAAGTTCGTGCTCGCCAACCGATGTGGCCAATTTATTGTACAAACTGTATCTGAGTTTATCAATACAAAATACATTTTGCATAAGGGAACTCTTTACTTTGAATATGAACAAGATTACATCAAAACAAAAAATTACAAGGGCTTTGCGGCCTTAAGCTCTGATACCATATGAAGACAGACTACAATTAGCAACAGAACAGAAAGATAAATAGCCGGTCCTTGGGTATACATATCAAATATGCATACATGGAAAATGGGACCTCAAAAGACAAAAGAAAGAGGATTTGAAACGCCAAGGAAACTAGTTCAGCAGCCTAAAAGACCACTTGAAGCAAGCTTGGCGTTTGTTGACTCTCCTAGGGTTGAACTCCCTGTCGCTCCTCTCCAGAACGTCTGCGTTCTTAGAGCCTACAGCCTCAATGCATATGGAAACTGAGCGGCTGCTCATGAGGAAGACGAGGTGAGTTTTCCCTCGAGAGTGTGGCTTTGTCACCCTGTTGATACTTAGGGTGACTTTGCCAAGGCAACACCTGGACATAGATATCAATATCTAGTCTAGGTATGGACATGGATATCACTATATAAAGTCTATAATATTTGAGGTTTTATTTGGAGGATTTTCCAGATAAGAAAGCTAGAGCAAACATGAAGAAAGGGATTTCATCTCGCGAAGAAGTTTGGAATGTATGGCCATAAGAAGTGAGTAAGGAAGCCTTTTATAGAAAGAAACTACATTGAACCGTAGTGGTAAGGCTTTGCGAGATTAAATGCACCCATTAATAGGAGACACGCATCTGCTGGAGATTGTGCCATAGAATGGTTTATGGTCATGAAGGCGTGATAAGTGAAAGATTTTTGGGTAGGTAAAATGTATCTTGAATATTTGACTGATGGAACAATGCGTTACGGATTCCAAGCTTTAAATTAAAAAACCATTTAGGTCAAATGACAAGGGTATGCGAGCGGTTAGGTTCTATAGCAGGCCTGACATCATTTGGAGGATCCACGAAAGGCCTAAGTTTGAGGCTCAACAAGATATTCAGGGCCCAATTAATACCAAAATATGAGCGATTAAAGAAAATACTTAAGATAGTAGATTATAATACATAGAAAGAGCTTAATCTCTGAGGCCCAATGATTATAATAGGGCTCTTGCTCTCAAAGATATTTTTGCAAGTTCGAAGTCTCGCTAAGACAAGTCTAGAGCGCTCGTGCCTTCTTCTTTTGCATCCTATAGCAGTTGAGCCTGGTTCTCTCATTCGTCTAAAAGTTGGCGAATAGAGGCCTGATTTGACTGAGCATTTGTACGCATGCAGTTCACTTCATCTTGGAGAACAGCTAACTTAGCTTCTTTGGCTACCAGAGTTTCTTTTTGGGATAATGTCTTTCAGAAGTGCTTGGATTCGCTTGTTCTCTTCTTGTGTCTAGCGAGCTAATGTCTCCACCTCATCTTTCTTGTGTTCGGCCTTGAGTTTTAGACTATGTTAGGCTTCGTATTAACCTTGGCGATGGTGAAGTTTTTCCTCGAGATGAAATATGGTTAGAAGGAATTCAATAAGGGCAGTGGCCTTTAGATTCCTGACTTGTTCTTGAATTCATTTGATGTCTTGAGGGGAATCCAGGTTACTAGAGAGGAACTTCTGAAGGGAAATGTTGACGGCCGGAGGGGAGCTCAATGCACTCAACCTAGTCGAAAGCTCTTGCAAGATTAAAATCTCACCGTGAGGGATATGTGCTTGAGTGGAAGGCCCCGTTGATGAAGACGGAGCATCAGTTTCTCCATGAAAAGTATTGGGTTCTTCATCAATAATATTTAGTGAGCTTGAAGGCTGGTTCACCGTGGTCATTGTTGAGAGCTCAGGAGTTTGATAGCTGATTGAAGTTTGAAGTTGGCCTTGTGAGTTTGCCTCTTCCTCTGAATTTGCATGTGGTTCAGGAAGGATTGTGTCATTATTCAGAGAAGTAGGTGTGGACTAGAACGAAACACGAGATGTCAAGGTTCAATCAGAAGAAGTTAATGTATAGTCAGAGTAAATAAATGGGAGTATTACCTGAACAAGGGGCAAGTCTTTGGATGTAACCAATTGTTGTAGTTCTTCAGTCGTTTGGACTTGGAGCTCTAGCAAGGGAGGAGCTCTAGCGAGGGAGGAGCTTGATCCTCTGACCCTGGGGTAACTTCAACCAACTTTTGTGGTTCCTCAACTATGACTTAGAGCTTTGGCGAGAACAGAATCTGAACGTTTTGTTCCAGAATGACTTGGTCATTTTGGAAGCTGTTATCCTCACCAGAGGAGGAAGGAAGGAAGCAAGATTGAAATTCAATTCTGTAGGCGCCGGAAGAGAACAACAAGATCAACTGCCTTTTTCTTTTCTTCTTCCTCAAGTTCCCCTAGTATGATTCTGGCTAGAAATATCGTAATGAAGTCTTTACAGCACTCTTTATCGTTGTTTATGACTTCCAGCCCTGTTTCATGTCCTCATCTCCAAGTATTATGCTGGAATCATCAAACTTCAGTATGTAGGCTTTACGACATCCTTCGAAAAGCCTTTCTTCTAGCGAGTTGACAGTGTAATAAGCATCAGCTTCAGCTTTAAGAACGAACAAGTGATCGTTCCAACTCACCAGATACACCTGAGGTTTGGTGCTCTTGCGAATGTTTTCCCAGATTTCATCAAATGATGCAAGATCACTCAGGTTTGCAAATTTCTCTAGGTTAAAGTACCCGATGAAAGAGTCATTAGAGGAAATCTTTAAAGGTTTGATGTTTGCCATCAAAATCATCTCAAGATCAAAATGTTGATCATGATAGGAGCTGGCGAGGGCCTCATCCTTGCAGAGCTTCTACCATTCCGAAGAACCTTGGACAATGAGGTCATCAAATTCGGATACTGTGGACATAGCGTTTGGATTTGAACATAACCAGTGAACAATGGTGAAGACCAGTGCTGAACACATGCTTGCCCCGGATGCTTTCTCACTTCGTTGATCAAAGGAGGCATAAAAGACATTGGCTTGAAGCCTAGCCTGTCTGTCTTTGCTTGCGATCTCTGTTGCTGTCCAGATACCACTTGGGGGAGCTTCCAAAACCAAAGGAAGATTGGAGACATCTTAGCGAGCAGCTTTGGAGCCTCGGGTCTTAGATGTTTCTCCAGAAGAAGAATCAGTCCTCTTACGCTTATGCGACTGATAAAGAATAAGTGGGTCAGTTATATTAAGTGAGAAAGCAGAGAACACAATTAATCTGGGTAAAGAATTTCGATACTTACTGACTGCCCAGAAGTGTTGGATCTTTTCTTCTTTGGGGCTTGCGAGGCAAGGGCCTTGTCTGTTTCTAGGGCATGATGTTGATTAGAAGAGAGAGGAAATTGATCAAACAGTATGAAAAGGTTGCTAACACATGTAGCAAAGTTCACGGACGCTGCTAATAAAGAAATGTACCTGTGGCCAGAGAGTTTTGCTAGTGTTTTTGTACAACTTCCCAATTGTTGTCAAATCTTCTTCATTTGTGAATCTTTTGTTGAAACCACAGAAGATGCTGCCAAAGAAAGCAAGCGGTCCTACTCTGTGACGATCCGAACCGTTGAATGTGCACTTATTGGTCGAGCCGTGACTTTGTGAGTTAATCATACTCGTGGGATTGTTAGTGACTAAATTATCGGGTAAGAATTTGTGATGAGTTCCTTCATGAGAGTTGTAGCGTACGTTATTTTGAGCTCGTGAGAGTTCCAGGAGAATTATTTCGTTAATCGAGGAATAAATTATGAATATTTTTAGCCGTTAGATTTAGTCGTGTTTATCCAATTGGTTTCGATCCGTTTTCGACCGTTGATCATTTTTATCAGATAAGCTTGTGTTGAATTGAGCCATTAACTTTTTATTGGATTTGTCGAAGTTGGTTGACTTCAGGTGGAAATCGAAGAATTTGTCGAGATAAGTTCGTAGACACAAGAATTGTTGAAAACGGAGTTACGATACAAAAGTTACGTTCGATCAAAATTTGTCGTAAAATAAATACGGAAGTTACCAAAAATAGAAAGTATAAATAGTGGGTTTCTTTTTTGGGTAAGTCAGACTTGGACTTTGGGGAGTTGACCGAGTCAACTCGGGTGAATTAACTCACCCTTGTTCACCATTTCAGGCCGTGACCTTGTGGCCTTCGTGGTGCCTTATTCCGGCCACGATTGGTCATGGTGTCTTCATGAAACTTGTTGGGGTCGTGCTCCTCTTACATTTGATAGGTGGATCGTTCAATTTGGTTGCCAGATGAAGAAGTTACGACGATTTAAAATTGGTGGGTTTTCTGGCGAAATCGCCGGCGACGGTGGAGGCCGAGATGGAGGTCGACCCTATAAGGGTTTTGTAGCCCTTGGGGAGAGGAAACTTTTAGAAGTAGTCTTGCACCTTGCCGTGGCCGATCGGAGTGCATGAATTCTGGCGAGGGTTTTCGACTTCAAGGTGAGATTTAGACCTTTTCCGGTCAAAATTGGACTTAACTTTGAACTAGAAAGTTGTTGGAAATGTCGAAATCTTCAAATCCATGTGTAGGTTGAAATTTTCTTGGCCGATGGAATTTTCCGGCGGCGGTAGCAGCGTCGGCGGCCCGGCGCGCCGCCGTGCTCGGCGGTTTTCCGGCCGAGATGATTTTTGACAAGTTTTATGTCGTTTTGCTCGGAATCGCGCACCGATTGCAGTGGTGAGGTTTATATTTTGAATTGAGCATCGGAATTTGTGGCAAGGTTTTATAGTGTGTTTATTGGTTTTTTGACGATTTCATCGTTATTGAGTTATATGTTTCCGGGAATGGTTGGTTCTCAAGATGTGGTTCAGGGTTTTGAATTGTGATTTTGAACAATGGTATTTATGATTATTTAGGAGATCGTGATCGTTCGTTTAGCGAGGAATTTTTCACCGGATCACATGATTAACACGTTTTGCGTTGTGCTAGTCTGTGAGTGGACACATTTCTTTTCATTGATTGGTTGCGAGTCTTTATATTACGTTTTACGAGTATGAACATGCATATGCGATTATGATTTATACGAGCATGTGCTTTACGATTATGCATTTACGACTATGCATCAACGAATATGCTTATATAATTATAAATTACGAATATGCATTTACATTATACTTTATACATTTGCATGAAACTATTTATGATTTGGTTTACACAGAGTACAGTCTTAGTATATGTGGTTGTATCGATACACTTGCATCCCGGCTGATCCCCGAGGATGTTTACCGAGGGAGGCTGTGACCCCTGACCCGAGGCCTTTACCGAGGGGGGGGGGGCAGACCTCTGACCTGAGGCATTTCTGGCTTGAATCACGTGTGGGTCTGGGATCCCGTGATTCGAACTGTACTAGCGCAGATGTGTCCATGAGTGACCCCGCGGGATTTTACGATGCATGCTCTGTACGCGTGAGGAGTTAGAGTCTCCCTCGTGTACCATTTGATTTTATGCACTTAGATTCGCATACGTTTTTATAACATATATTATTCGGCAAAAGACATTTATTTTCGTCCACTCACTCTAACAGTTTATATGTCTTTCCCTGGGCTCTTCGTTTTCTTTGCCCAGTTTGCAGTTTGGATTCAGGTGTCGCACGTCAAGATTGGAGGCATAGTATTCGAGCCACTATTCATTTTTCAGTAGGTTTCTTGTTTGGCCTACTGATCTACGCATTTTATGCTTGATTCTTAACGTCTTTCTCTTTACATTTAGCTTTGTTTTGACCTTAGTACTATCATTTCTTACTTACTTTGTTGTTTTTAGGTTTTGAATAAAGGAGTACAATAAAAGAGGTGAAATGGAGCTTAAAACGCAGAAAATGGAGGTTTCCTAATTCGTTTAGGAAAAGTGGTTTTCCTTCTTCGACTAGGATTCCTACTCGGGTTAGGAATGCAAATGGTTCGACAACTCGGAAAGTTTCGCGGAGCTAAAAAATGAAGTTTCCTAAATCAACTAGGAATGACGTGGCGAAATATCCAAGACGCGCAAAATGGTTGAGAAATGGTATTCGTAAAAGTTACTAAAATGGTACGCACAAATGGTTTCCCAAATGAAGAACGAATGCATTTCTCCTATGTGGACCAGGAAAGATCAAGTCGGCATACATTTATGGAAAGAAGACTTGGCCGAACTTTTGAGATCATCCTTGCCCTATTTGAAGACCAAATATCTTGAATATAATGAAGGAATTCGGCAAGGAGTATATTCCTTGGAGATCAAGAAAGAATATCTAGAGTTGAATAAGGAAAGAAAATCTCAGAACAGACCTGTAACTTCAAGAGGCCACCGAAGTCGCAAATCAACGCCAAATATGGCGTTCCTTATATTAATTTTATAGCTCTCTGAATAAGCTTTCCAACGAATCCAAAATCATAATTTTCTGAGCTGTAGAACTCCCGGAAAAGACGTTTCAAGACAGGATGTTTCCAGCTGGCATTTCTACCCGGGTAAACTAGGAATCCCTAGTTTGGAGAGGAAAGTTGGACTTCTTCACCTATAAATAAGAGGGCTCGGTCTCAAACTCATTCATCACTCATTCTAGCCTCTCAAGCTCTGCCTAAACACTTTCCCCTCTCCACAAAGCCGAGACATTCTCCAAGAAGAAGCTTACACCATCCTACCGCCACAAAACTGCCTCCATCGACATATAGGGCGATCCCGAGTGTCTCCTCCACCAAAGAAGAGTCATCTACACCTTAGCTCCATAGGGCGATCCCGAAGACTAAAAAGTGTAACATGAATCCTCTTTACTTTGTAACTTCTCCTTGTATGAACTATTGGTTGAGTGAAGTGGTTTTTAGTATTTCGGTTCTTCTTTACTTGCAACGTTTTCCACTGTTTTTCATGTGTTCTAGTTCCTTAGTTTTTATCATACATGTTCATCTATGCTTAATGCTTTGGCTTAGATATAGGGCGATCCCGAGTCTAAATCAATGGTATGTGTATAGGGCGATCCCGAGCACGACTAATTATGAACATGTGTTTTGTAAAATTAAGAAGTTAGGATTTCGATTAACTTTGTTTAATTTGCAGGTTAGGAATGAGCAAGGGTAAGCTAGATGAGTCGATCACATGTAAATAATAGTCTAGTGTTTATTTTCGGTCTAGTAAGCATGTTTAGGGTTCTTTGTTCTTGATTATTTTATACTTGTCTATGAGTGAAGCATGTTAGAACCTAGGATTTCTCGATGTGTTTGCTATGCCATGTTTTAGTCTTTATTTTCGTAGAGTACAAACAACCTTTTTAAACCCCCTTTTAACCATAGCGTAAATATGCATGCACCCTCAATCCCCGGTTAAGAACGATACCCTATTTACCAATGCTACATCTACACAAAAGGGTTTTAATTGTATGCGTTTTTGTTGATTGTTAAGTGTTAATTTAATGGTTGCAAATGCGTGTATCACCTACTGTTGTGTATATATGTATATACTAGAGGTCGCTCTGAATACTCTGATGTTTATATTTTCATATGATTTTCCCGGATTTCTGTAAAATTACAATTTTGTTTATTGCTTTACATTATGATATGTTTTTGAGAAATCCGGATGGGATTGGTGCCCACGGTTTGGCTTTTGTGGCATAGGATGAAGTATATTTTCCGCTGCAGGTTAATGGTAATCGCGCATTATAGAGGAGACTCTGTCGAAATTTTTGGTTTTTGAAAGTGATCTACGCATTTTATGCTTGATTATTAATGTCTTTCTCTCTATATTTAGCTTTGTTTTGTGTTTAGTAAATATGTTTTTAACTTACTTTATGTTTGTAGGTAGAAATAAAGGAGGAAATAATAAAGGAGGCGATTTAGAGTGAAAAGCGTGCTAAGGAGGAAGTTCCTAATTCCGGAGGAGAAATGGTCCGAGAAATGGTCTTCAAAATGGTTACTAAAATGCTTTCCCACATGGTGTCAAGAATTGAAGACCAAATGCCAAATGAAATGGATGCCAAAATGGTGGACAAAAAGTCGAAGACATTTCTCCTGCGCAATCCAGGAATGAGCAAAAATGGCGGAATATATGGAGCATAAATGATGGACGAATTTGGAGGATATTCCATGAAGATTTATACCTGATTTGAGGGTCAAAATATGTGCAAATATATGGTATATTCGGCCAAGGAAGATTGGGGAATAAGGAATGCAAGATTTGAAGTTATGAAGATTTCATTTTCCTTGAAGAAGAAGAAAACAGGGCAGCCAGGTCACTTAACTTCTAAAATTCGTAGTAAATCCAATTCAATTCCAAATATGGCGTTCCTTATATGTATTTTATATTCCTTTGAATAAGCTTTCCAATGAAACAAGAATCATAATTTTCCAAGATCTGAAACTCCGGGAAAATACGTTTGAAGACAGACTGTCAGATTTACCCGGGTACATAAGGAAAGTCTTGTTTTGGTAGGAAAAGACCTAATCTTCTTCTATAATTGGGGAGCTCGACTCATTCATCATGATCACACATTCTAGGAGCCGAATCTCTGTCCAAACACTACCTCCTCTCACACAAAGACGAAGAACTCTTCTCCTTAGCCGAAACACCACCATCACCACCTCAAAAACCTCCCTCCTTCACCCATAAGTGTTCTTACGCTAGATTTGGCTTTGAACACTTGTGTCCTCCCTCACGCCAACAAGGGGCTGCTATACTTGGAGCTTGCGGAGAGAGATTACCTCGGAGAAAAAAGTGTAACATGACATCTTTGTATCAAATTTCGGTTATGTATTGGTTTTCTTTACTTTTTGTAGAAAGACAACATGTTTTAGTGTAAAGATGATTGTTTTGGATTTTTATGAGTTCTTCCATGTGTTCTTAGTATGAATTCGAATATGTATGCTAGCTTACTATGATCTTAATTCTTTGAAACTTGTTTAGGATGACACTAGATGATTTGGTTCACCCTAGCATGTTCCACCGAATTAATCAAGATAAAATTGAGTTAGGAAGTTAACTAGATGATTTGGTTGCTCTCTAATTCGATGTAAGCATGTGTATGTGTTTTAATTTGTGCTATGAATTTCGTAGAACTTGTTTAAAGAAGAAGTAATCGGCTTAGGTAATTAGTATGTGATGATCACTTGTAAATAACTAGTTTAGGTTTTTTCGGCAATGATGCATGTTTAGGGTTTCTAGGGTTCTTGATTGTTTGCTTGTCTATGAGTGAAGCATGTTAGAGTCCTAGGGTTTCTCTATGTGTATGATTGCCACGTTTTTGTCTTTAATTTTGTAGGTATTAAACAAACAAATCTTGCACCCCCATTTAAACTTAGCATAGTTATGCATGCACCCTCAATCCCCGGTTAAGAACGATCCCTACTTATCAATGCTACATCTACAAAGAAGGGTTTTAATTGTATTCATGTTTGATTAAGTGTTAAATTAAATTCTTGAAAAGATGTGAATCAGAAAGTTCACGTTTTTAGAAAGGGTTTGATTCTGGTTTAGGAATCTAGATCGGAGTTGGGTCCTTTCATACTCATCGTATGTTTTCCCAAAGTTGGGAATGCCATACCAAGTATGTTTCGGTGACCGATTAAGAAATTGTAAGTGGCTTTGATAAATCAGGGAGTACTACGGTCGGGAAGCCAAAATTGACATCCTATAGATCTTGTGTTGAAGGATAACCTGACCCTCGCCAAAGGCTGTATCTGTTCGAAGAACAGGCGAAGGGCATGGGGGCATCTTGGGTTAGCCCGAGTTATCTTAAAAAATGATTTGGAGCATATAGCTCATCACCGGGGCTCGAAGAATCAGAGACTGGCAGGTCCTTGCAGGTGTGACTTTGAAGGAAGAGGTTCCTCGTAGAGTCATCTTGCTCTGGCGAGGGCATAAATCCACTCGCGAGGCTGCAGGGATGGCGACGATTGAAAATTAGTTCAATTGCTGTGATTGAAAAGTCTTTATGCGAGCAGAGGTAGTTGAAGCATACTAGATAGGACCATGCTCTGGCCCTAGAAGGTGCAGTCGCAAAAGTTTGGCCCAGAAGTTTGTCATCTTCAAATGAAGGCACTGTAGATGGGTGGAAGAATGGGAACTACATCCGCAACCAGAACTCTACCATCTAGAGTGGTCCTGGTTGATTGAGGTCGAGGTTTGAGAAAACAACTCGTCGCAAGCCATAATAGATGTAGGCGAGGAAGGATTCAGCCAAGCCCAGTTGTTCACGATTGAAGATGCGTTCGGCAAGGTTGGTCCAGCATTTGTTGACCTTGGCGGAGGTAGGACAGAAGATGTACTTAGATAGCCAATATTCCAAAAAGGCTATGCCTCCTTGATCGATGTCTTTCTCCTTCTTCACAAAAAGATCAATCCAAGCAGAGTAGGAGGAAGGTCGATCTTTAGAGGCTTGAATTGGCATCCCGTGTGTGTTATTGTGAAGCCAGATGTTGTTGGACACAGGAATATTAAATAAAGTATAAAGATCAAGGATTGTGTGCTCACATCACCACAAGGAAGATAAAAGCAGTTGGTGGAGCAATCCCAAAAGCACATGGCGGTGGCGAATGGTGCTCGGTTTCCACCAACAGAAAGTGAAAAACATAAATCAATAAGTTGGGTGATGTTGGCCGCTTCCCATCGATCGATATCTTTTCGGCGACGAAGCCCGTACCAAGCGAGATCTTCTGCGTTTGGGTACGGCCATTTACCAATTAAACAAAGTGTGTCTTTGTTTGTTCACTCTTTGTGTTCTGCCTTTGGATATTCCTGAAAGATTAAGGCTGAATTGCAAAGGGGATGGCGGAGAAGAGGAAAAGGTTATGAATTTATTGGAGATTCCTGAAAGGGACCAAGCAGGCCAGTGCCTTTGCTTGGGTCGACATTCAGATTGATAATGACCTCTGGGTTTTGTCGTCTGGCGACGACTTTGAGCTTTCTGGAGAAGTTCTCGACGTTTTGTTCTGAGTAAGAGATAAGCATATCTTTGCGTGGAGGCATGATTTCTGATCAGAAAGATGGACGACGGCGATGATGGAAAGTTTAGCTTTTGGTTAAGGAGGCTGAAAGATTTAAAGCAAGGCAGGTGAAAGAGTTTTATTGGGAAGTGAGATTTTGTTGATGTAGACATGTGCTTTTATATTACATCATCCAAATTCACACAACTTTTTAGAGGAGTTGTGTAACGTGGCGCTTGCGTGTGATGTTACCGTTTGAATTAACAGCGCGTCATTTGGGTAATATTCAAGTCTTTTCGCTTGCATAGGTAATTTAAGTTCAAGGCTTGAGGGGCAATGTTTGGGCCTGAAATAAATATTTCATATTGGGCTTGGAATGCTAAAGTCTTGGCGAGCGGCCCAAGTAAGCCGAAGTCTTAGCGAGTGGCCCAATTAAGTTTAAGCTTGGCGAGCGGCCGAGTAGTATAAAAGAATCTGTTTCCATATTGATTTACGACTGTAAGTTAAGATAGCTCATCTATGTGGCTCAATGTGTATCGGACCTTTTCTGCTTTGGTTAGGTTTCCTTCATGAAGGGAATTGCGATAACATTGAAACTATATAAAGATAAGACCCGTGTGCTGGTAAAAACTCAGAGTTATATTGAGAATCTAAGAGTTTAAAACGTTCAAGAGAATTGAAGGACGACTATTGTGCAGTATATAAGGAGAGCTAGAGCATTGGAGAAAGGGTCCCTGATCAAATGCAAAAGATTTACTATATGCAAACACCAAGACATCTCGTCAAAGATTCTATCCCTGCAACCAGACGATCAAAGTACTTGTCACCAATCGAGTGAAAGTATTGCGATCAAAGAAGGTAACGCAACTGGAAGATTGAAGGGTTTGTCACATATCGACTGAGAGTTCAGATATCCAAGGAAGAATTGTTCTCGACACATCGTCAAAGAGATTGCTTTGCTTTGTACTCATAAATGGTAGTGTGAGGTATCGATTTCTGTGGCTCTGCTAGAGACACAAAAACTCAAAGTCTTAATTCACTAGGCAAGAAGGACCCATTCAAACGAGGTTGGTGCTCTCCTTGTCTTAATCGCTTAATCAAGAAGTCAGGCAGCTTACACATTCCATATTTCATTGAGAGACGGTGGCACGCCAGCACACGAAGCACAAACAGGATAAACCGACACATGCGGTTAAACTATCCGAAATCAGCAAAAGAGACAGTTTGCAAGAGGATCTCTACGCGCTCCTCGCCAGAGATATTTTGGAGTCAAACAACATGAACACTTGTCCATTCCAAAATTCCCTCTTTCTCGGAGTAGGCAATTGCTTCAATGACATCGACAGGGAGGCTCTAGTAATACTTCCACAGCGAGTCGCCTTCAAACTCGAACGTAGCGGAGACTACCTATGTTCCCGCATGATTGAAGGTCACCCATATCAGAAGTTCGAGTCTGGCTTGGACAGTGCAAATACACTCGTGAGTCGTGACCAAGACATTGATCCACTACAGTGATGGATACCTTCGTGTAAAAGACGAATACTTCGGCTAATTCTGGAGACGCAACCCTAACTGGATCTGGGCCGACGCAGATCAAGATAATAACTACTCCAACGACACATTGTGTTAGTATTGCATCATTAGTTGTACGATTAACATACTTATCCACTTAAGCAGATTAACAACACCTACCACACCACACGCAAGACCACCAAGGAGGCTCCAACTTCACTCACCAGAGCGGCCCCATCCGAGCACGCACGCGCCCGGTGGGCGCACGCCCGAACAAGCGGATCACACACCAGCAGAGTGCAGGTTATCCCACATCGAAGAACACCACCAGGCTCCAAACTCAACCACCTATATATATCAGGTATTTATTACAGGTAAGAACACCAATTCACATCCCAGTACTCCAACTCGCACGTTCGCTTGACTGTTATATCCAATACATCTTCTGACTTAGGCATCGGAGCGTTGAAGGCGGGCCACCCCGTCTTGACCCCTGACCGCCTGTTCATTGTTGTATTCTTCTAACAGCTGCACCCGAACGCCCGAGGGAAGGAGTAAGCGCCCGACATGAGAGCCCACACGCACGTAGAGAGAGCGCCTACCCATCTGAACAGCCCCAGAGTTCGGACGCACCAGGAGGAGGAGGAAGCTTATTCGTGTTGCTTCTGCCCCTTTACGCCCCCGTGCGTAATTCGGTAGAAACATCTGGCGCCGTCTGTGGGAAACTTACAAATTGCAAACCTCGTATAAACACCACCAAAATCAAAGGTCCACATGCTCAACCCGGTGACTAACGGCAGCAACACGCCCGATGGGGAGACGCCGCCAGACTCACAGGGGCGGAATGCACTGGCGGCCGACAGGAACGACGACGACGGGCGCATCAGCAGCATGGTCCAGGAGTTGCGGGAGGCGGCGCTCGAGAGAGCAGAGGAGCGCCAAATCCGCCGGAGGATGGAAGAACGACTGGAAGCACTCATCAGCCAGCAGATGGAGCAGCACGAAGAAACCCAGGAGACCACCAGCGAGGAGCGACATCCGTTCGCCAGAACCAACGCCCAGGCAATCCGAGCGCCCTCGCCTGTGGAGGAATCGGCACCCCCGACGAACAGCGCTGTGATCCTACAGAGGATGGAGGAGCTGGCGGAGGAAGTCTCACGCTTGCGCAAGGACAAGCTGGCCGGCCAGGGCGGGATGTTCGCCCCCCGGGTCAGCCCATTCGCGGCGCACATACTGGAGAGGGGAAGGGACCCCCACGCCAAAATAACGAAGATCGCTCGGTTCGACGGGAGCGGGGATCTACGCGCGCACGTGGACGAGTTTCGGTCCACCACGGACGGGACCCGATATTCAGACCCAACCTTGTGTTTCCTGTTCCAGGAAACGCTGGCGGAAGAAGCGCGGAGCTGGTTCTCCGAGATCCCGCCAGGATCCATCCACTCGTTCCTCGAGCTGGCGGAGAGTTTCCAGAAGTGCTATCGGCTCCAAGGGAAGTACAACACCACGGGCATCCTCCTCAAGGTCCGCCAGGGGATGGACGAGAGCCTGTCGAGCTACATCAACCGGTGGAGGACGCTTGCCAGCACATGCAGGGACCTTGACAAGCGAGTGGCCAAGGTCGCCCTGATGGATAACTTACTCGCCACTCCATTCGTAGAGAAACTTGTGAGGAAGGAGCATCTCGACTACGACGAGATTATGGACCTGGTTGTACAGAAGGCGTTAGTGGAGACGCGAGTGTACGGATCCGCCTCCGAACCCAGCTCCAGCAGATCAGAAGCAACAAACGCTCAACCACGGCAGCTGGCGGACGACGGAAGGCCAATCGGGAGCTTCAAGAGGAACCGGGACACGTACACGCAGAACTACCAGAGGCCCTTCTTCCGCGGCCATCAGAGCAACAGCTACGACCAGGCGCGGGGGCAAGCACAGCAGGGCGCCCGCTTCCCACCGGCACCGCGCTACCGGTCGGCGGTGCAGGAGGTCTACACGATCGACGGGCAGTCGCCCGAGTGCCTACTCCGCCTGCATCGACACCGAATACCACCACCGAACAACATGACAAAAGCGGGGGTACCAGCCGGCCAACCCCCGGACGTATGGTGCGAATTCCACAACGCCGCCACCCACCATACCAACTGCTGCATTATGCTGAAGAAGGCCCTCGAAGACATGAAGGACGAAGGGACAACCCCTCCCAGGGCGGGGGGACAGCAGCGCCAAACGGACGCCAGGACCCGTGGGACTATCAACACGATATCCGGGGGCAAGCGCAAGGAGAGAGCATCATCACCCGATCACTCGAGCAGGGATGTGCTGGCGATCGGGGCAGGGAGAGCGCCCAAGGCAGGAAGGAAGGAGGCGCCCACCATCAGCTTCACGGCAAGGGACGAGGAGGAGAACCCGAAGAACAGCACCCTACCGTTCGTGATCGACGCGATCATCGACCAATTCCTTGTGAAGAGGGTGCTGGTTGACAGTGGGGCATCCGTGAGCATAATCTACTTCGACGCATACACGGCGCTCGGACGACCCGCCAGCAAAATGACGCGGGACCATGAGTGCATCGCCAGCTTCACGGGCGAGACGTCGTATCCAATCGGGAGCGACAACCTGCGGGTCGAGATTGGCGCGCCCGACTCCCCGCACAGCGAGATCCGGACGGACTTCGTCATCATGGACACCCCCTCCCCCTACAACGCCATACTTGGGAGGCCAGGGATCTGCAAACTAAAATTGATCATCGCAGGGCACCTGCTCTTGGGAAGATTCCCAACCGAGCATGGGATCGGGCACGTTCGGGGATACAATCACGAGGAAACCACGGAGCCTCGGGGCAGGCAGGAGGTTCTCACCTTGGAACCCACGGACCGGAGGGCGCGATCCGCACACGAGCGGCGCAGGACCACACCTCGAGTAATCTACTGAGGGGGCGAGGAAATAGACCGCCGATCGTCCAGACCAGCGCACCTAATGGAAGAGGAACACCCCGCCCATGGAGCGTCCAACATTTGGGGAAGTACTTTTATTACTTATTGATCACTGTACTTTTGTTATGCTCTTTCCGTTAACCTATATTGTCGCGCCCGCTCGTCCTTGACCCGCCCGCCCATATACTCGGGGGACTGGGGATAGGCCATTTGTAACATTTTGCTTTCCACGTTCGCGCCAGTTATTCAAAAGATGCCAAAAAAAAAAAAATCAAGGCACACATGCGGAAAGAAAGAAATTTCATTCATTCAAATACCACCTACTCTATTACAACATAAATGGAAAAGCTACACTACTCCACCCGTATCCACATCCAGCTCTTCACCCTCATCGGATGACGCCGCCACCTCAGCCTACACCTGCTCGCCCGGATCCACCCGCATGACCACCGGATCCAGCTCCATTTCGGCAGGTCCCCTGGAAGGCCCCGCCACTCTCTCGTACGCAGGAACCTCGGCGCCCGCCAGCCTCTCAACCTCAGACTGTAGGAACGACTCCCGGGGGGCTGCTTCCGCACGCACGCGCCGCAGCACGTCACGCAGACACTCCACCTCGGCCACGGCCTTATCCCTCTCAATTTTCGCCAAAGCTTCACAGGCAGCAGCTTCTTCCGCCCGGGTGTTCGCCTCGTCCGCACGAGCGACGTACCGGCGCGCCAGGTCATTGGCCTTATCCGCTCTGGCCACCAACCCATCCACCACCTTCCGGTGCTCCAGCGCGTCAGCCCTGAGGCGTGCAAGTTCGGCAATCTCCCGCGAGCGATAGCGGAAGACCTGCTGCATCAGCCGGGTACACGAGCCAAAGACCGCATCCAGCCCATCAAAAGGGGCATCCTCCACCGGCGGCAGCAGGGACGCAAGCACGGCAGCATCATCCGCCAGCGAACGGCGCAGCCTATCCACAACATCATCGCCCGACCCTGGGGAGGGGCCGGGAGAGGAGTCTTCCACCCGCGCCCGCTTCCGCGCCTGTTCCCCGCCTTTTCCTTGCGGGGGAGACTTTGGCGCACCCAAGGACGGAGACATAGGATTTGGAAAGCAAGAGCCTCGTGGAGGACTTGAAGGTCGACTTGGAACAATCGCCCGACTTGGAGATGGAAGCACGACGACCGCACGGTTCGACGACGCCAGCGCAGGAACAACCATCCCCCTGTCCACGACATCATCCCGCGCCACCAGCTGTTGCTCACGTTCTACCTGGACCTGCACCTCGGTCCCCGCAACATCGCCTGGTGGCGGGAGAGGAACATCCGCTTGTGGCACTTGGACGGGCAGAGAAGGGGCACCCGCATCGCCCACGGGCGGCGCACGTCCGATCTCATCCGCCACCCCAAGGGCCTTCGCCCCAACACTCCGCAGTCTGAGCATTCGACGCCTGGCCACTTCATCCATCTTCTTCGCTGCAAGCGCACGCGCAGAAAGGTTAGCAAACAGATACAAACACTTCGTAAAATTCCATTTTTACTTGTTAGGCACTATTCTGGCACGCCTGCGCCCAGGGGGCACTCGCCCGCGTCTGCGCGCGCTCGAGAACTGGGGGACTCCCGCCCAGGGGGCATGCGCCTGGTTAAGTTGGGCGCACGGACGAAAGATACAACACTTGGCAGCAGACAGAAACACCAAAAACCCACCACACACCACCCAAAACAGATCGAACCCACCCCACCTCAAAGACAAGCCCTGTTCTTCAGAAAACCAAGCCAAAAACCCAGAAACACCCAAACAGCCCAGAAACACACAAAACACATAGAGGGGGGGAAACAAGCAACATCAGGGACAGGAGCCTCACCAGGTTGGAATGGTAGTACAGGATATAAACGCCGACCACGTATTCCGGCAACAGAGGACACAAACACAGAAAAGCTCGAGGAGGTAGATCGCAAGTGATTTCGACAGAGTTTCTTGTGAGTCATGAAAGAGTTGAACAAGAAAAACCACACCCCTATTTATACTAATCGACCGACGTCAGCCAGCCAACGCCAGCCTTCTATTCTATCGTACCCACCGTCGGATCGCGACGCGTGGCACGAACCTGTTCACTTACCCTTCTCAGTAACCGTGCCAACCCACCATCTTCCCACTTAAATTCAACCCTAGCACGGCCCCCAACAGATCGACACGTGGCACCCATGCACTACTCCCACGCGCCCACGCGCGTAACGCCTGCCCTTCAAACAGTCATGACGACAACAGCACTTGATGCCTGACCCACGCCAGCATTAAAGACGACGGCCAGCATTCATCACAAACGGTTCCCAAGGGAAGATCAATGGGAATGTCACCTCAACAATTCCATCATCAAACGCACCACCAAACCCAAGGCAAGCCACACCACCCGCACGGCCGGAGTAAACATATCACTCGCACCCGCCCAAACAAGGTCAACACTCCGCGCACATCGGTAAGAACTGGCAACACGGTTTACGCGGCAACAGGCATGGCGCGTTAAACCAGACAGACTCCACGGACGCAGGGTTCTCCCCATGCACGCAACACTAGCAATCAACACACCGGCTCGGCCCTGGCAGGTTGCAGGCGCTGAGACCAACAGGCGACGGACATGGGGTACGTCCCCTCCGTAAGCAAAGATACAGGTCGCTTATTACGAAAGGCAAGGGATTCGTCCTCCCCTTGCAGACCCTAAGACTGACAGGCATTGGGTACGGGGTACGTCCTCCCCGTTCGCACAAACACAGGCTGGCTTAAGAAACCAGAGGCATGGGGTACATCCCTCTCTGGATATTCCAAGTTCGATGGGTGGCAACAGGCATGGGGTCCGTCCCCTCTTTGCGCGCGCCAAGGTTGCCACGGGCGTGGGGTTCTTCCCCTCCGTGCGCCGCCTCATCCCAACCAGAGGCATGAGGTACATCCCTCTCTGGATATTCCAAAGTTCGATAGGCGGCAACAGGCATGGGGTCCGTCCCCTCTCTTGCGTGCGCCAAGGATACCACGGGCGTGGGGTTTTTCCCCTCCGTGCGTTAGATCCTTCCTAGCAGAGGCATGGGATACGTCCCCTCTCCTGACAAAACAAAATCGGTTTAGGCGCCAACAGGCATGGGGTCCGTCCCCTCTTTTGCGCGCGCTAAGCACGATTGGCGACCACGGGCGTGGGGTTCTTCCCCTCCGTACGCCAAGCTAAGCCCTGGTAGGGGTGTGAGGTCCGTCCCCCCCTATAGGCCACGGACACGACGCGGGTGTGGGGTGCGCCCCTCCTCGACGATCGCAACGGTATAAGCCGAATTAGCAGGGCTAAGCTCGATGGGCGACACGGGTGTGGGGTTCTTCCCCTCCGTGGGCGTAACGTTAACGATCGATTCTCCGACTCGGGTTCCGGCTGGGGGGTGTGGGGTCCGTCCTCTCCTCTTAAGGGCCCGAGACCGATGAGCGTAGACCGGGTGTGGGGTCCGTCCTCTCCGGGCGCGAAATCTTCCCGGGTTAGGCGGCAGAGGCCTCTGCGCGCGCTAAGGCCGATGGGCGGCACGAGTACGTGATCGTGGGCACCGTAACACTTGTAGGTCATGGTTCTGATCGCCCCGTTGACGCTACAGCGTGCGCGACGGCATCCCCGTCGACGTACGGCGTGCGCAGTGTATCCCATAACTGGCGTACGGACAACATTTTTGCATACACACCTCATACCATACATTCACGCATCATATCATACTACATCTATATACCTATATATTTATATACCTATATATTTATATACCTATATATCTATATATCTATTTACCTATCTACCTATTTTTCCTATACGTCTGTATCTGTTACCCCATAACTGTCTCCAAAATCCCACCCCATCTGGGCGCGCGGCTCCCAAGCATATATAGCAAGTCGTGCTTGGAGGCCGGGCCCATAGGTACACCAAACAACCCACGGGCGCGCGGGTCCTAACTAGCAAGATCAGTTGGGATGCCGGGCCCAGAACACAGGAACAGGTACACCATCGAACGAACAGGTACACGCTCGGACACCCAGGTCCCGCTCCGTCATGCGAGCCCTTTTCTTGACCGGAGAGTTGGGGGACTTGGGGGGTCACAGGATCATGACCTTTGCTCGAGCGGATAAGTAGTCTTGTTAATCGCACACCCTTTTTCAACTCCCCAGTCAAGAAAGTTCTCTTTGACTTGGGGACTTGGGGGACTTGTTAGTATTGCATCATTAGTTGTACAATTAACATACTTATCCACTTAAGCAGATTAGCAACATCTACCACACCACACGCAAGACCACCAAGGAGGCTCCAACTTCACTCACCAGAGCGGCCCCATCCGAGCGCGCACGCGCCCGGTGGGCGCACGCCCGAACAAGCGGATCACACACCAGCAGAGTGCAGGTTGTCCCACATCGAAGAACACCACCAGGCTCCAAACTCAACCACCTATATATATCAGGTATTTATTACAGGTAAGAACACCAATTCACATCCCAGTACTCCAACTCGCACGTTCGCTTGATTGTTATATCCAATACATCATCTGACTTAGGCATCGGAGCGTTGAAAGCGGGCCACCCCGTCTCGACCCCTGACCGTCTATTCATTGTTGTATTCTTCTAACAGCCGCACGCGAACACACCCGCCCGATCACCCGAAGGAAGAGGAAGCGCACGACAGAAGAGAGTCACCCGCACGAAGGAAGGAGAAGCCCGCACGCACGAAGGAAGGAGAAGCCCGCACGCACGAAGAGAAGGAGAAGCGCCCGCCCATCCGAACAGTCCCAACGTTCGGACGTACGGGAAGGAAGAAGCATTCTTGTTGCTTCTGCCCCATTGCGCCCTCGCGCGTAATTCGGTAGAAACACATTGTTTCAGCCCGTCAAAGTTGGTGACAATGTCATCACTCTTGGCAATTTGGGTAGCAAGAGTTACGCTGGTACACTCACCACAGATGGCTTAAATGCACATTACTCTACTATTACTAAAGAGGCAAGGCTGGTGGTCGAAGAGCCTGTCATTTCTAGAGAAATCTACACATCCAATTCCGAAAATCCCACTCGAGGATGTCGACGAACAAGTCGTGGAAATGGACACAGCTACTGCTGTTGACAACTCGACTTCTCAATCCACCGTCAGCCTCAAGTTTTTGCAAAAAGATGTCAAGACACGTACTTGGACTGGCAGTGTGTCGTTGAAGACTGGTGTCAAAATAACCCTTCAAGTTAAGGCTATTCCTTTCATTCCTGAAAGGAAGATCGAATTTTCGGCTGAGGTTACGACGACGTTTCAGTGGGCAGAAACTACGACGGAGGAGAATGCGAGGGAGGTCACCTACTCTGTTCCTGTGCCGCCGTCGACTACGATGGAGGTGACTCTAATAGCTTCACAGGCTAAATGCGACGTGCCTTTCTCCTATACTCAGCATGGTCTCACTGACGGTCGAACCGTTACCAAAGTTATGAATGATGGCCTTTTCACTGGCCTCAATGCTTACAATTACCACCTCAAATCCACTGTTGTGCAAAATAAATGATGATCCATCAAGCTAGCAATCGCATAAGTAATAACAACTTTGATCTCGTGAGAGACGTATTTGAGGGACAAAAAAGAATGACAAACCACAACTATCTATTTAACACTTTCTTTTTTCCTTCTGAGAAAAAATAGGGCTACACTTGATGAATAGATGACTATGATTTGCTATTTTTTTTTTTGCTCCTTAAGTTGCATACCTCAGCATATTATACTAGGTAACAGCTTTGATCTCCTGAGGAATGTATTTGAAGGACAAAAAAAAAATGAAAATCACAACCATCTATCTAACACTCTCTCTCTCCTCATTTCAGGAAAAAATAGGACTCCACTTAATGAATAGATGACTGTGATTTGCTATCATTTTTTACCCCTTAAATTGCATCCCACAATAGATCATACCTGATAACAGTTTTGATCTCCTGAAAGATGCATTTGAGGGACAAAAAAGAATGGAAAATCACAACTATCTATCTAACACTCTCTCTCCTCCTTTCAGTAAAAAATAGGGCTCCACTTAATGAATGGATGGCTGTGATTTGTAATCCTTTTTTGTCTCTTAAATTATATCCCTCAGCAGATCAAACCTATAAGTAATAATAAGTAAATAAATGGATTATCGATATCCTCACCCATATATGGTGAATGGTTCCTGTATGTCGTCCATGTTTGTGCTTTTGCGTTTGTTTGAGTCTTGCTTGTGTTCACTACTCCTCTCTATTTTACACGCTAGTGGTGACGGTTAAGAATTTTTAATTTTGCCAAAACTTTCAAGTTTTAACATGTCATTGCTAAATAAGAAAAATAAGGAAAAAGGATAATGGGCTTTAACGAAGGACACATCTCTGTGGCCTTAAATCTATGTGGCGCGACATATCACTACATTACTAGCAAAATATGTTTTCAGTACAGATTTTATTCTGTGAGATATAACACTTTTAGATACAAAATTCTGTGTCAAAAAATCAATCCACACAGATTTTGGACACACAAAAATGGATGCTTTTTTGTGCTCTTTATTCGTGGGATTACTGCTCAAGTGACACGAAATTTTAAATCTGTTAAAGAAAAATATAAGTGAACCACCACATGTGAATCCCAAGAATTAAATTTGAGACATTCGTGAGAAATGTTCGATGAAAAAAATATGTCTCAATTGCTTCTACTGTAAGCACATGCTTACAGATATCTGTGTCACTTTATCAACACAAGAAGAACGGATTTTTGTGTCAACACAGCTATAAAGACATATTTTTGTATCCATCTTTTTTTTCAATTTTTTTGCTTTTTGTTTTTTGTTTTTTGTTTTAATTCATTGATTTTATAATATATTTTATAAAATTACATTGTTAATCGAATCTGGATATGGGTTTCCAGTGCTCGGTTGAGTCGGTTCATCATTTGCATATCATATATCTTCGCTTGAGAATCGGCAAGAAATCTCCCTTTACTATCCGTAGTCTCAAGAAACAGACTACTTGACCACTTATCTAGTTATCTTTCTTAATCTCTCTCTTCCACGACATAACCGAAATAAGAAATTGAATTATTTCACCTACCGTGGCACACGATTATCTTTCAGGCAAATGAGGCAATGGCACCCCATTTTGCTTCAAGTAATACCAAGTTTGCAAAGTAGAGTCAATAACATGTACCCATTCCATTGTACACCATATAGAATCACAAACAGTCGGCAGACAGTGAGCCTTGAGGCCAAGATCACCGATGGCAAGTGCACCATCTTGGACTCCCCTTTGTTGTGTGTAGGACTATCAATGGGTCGTGTCGTGTTCGTATCGAGTCATGTAGTTATTCGTGTCGATAAAACAAATTCAAACCCAGCTCATTTAATAATTGTGTCCAAAATTTAAACTCAAACTCAACTCATTTACAAATGAGTCAACCCGTGTAACTCATTTATAACCCGTTTAATAAATGAGTCGTGTGTCGTATTGAATTATGTAACCCAATTAACTACATGAGTTAAAAATTCATACAACTTCACTCTTCACATCCAAAACCATAAAATTATAATAAACACAAACTAAATGTTAGGAATAATTTTAGAAGAAAGTCTTATATCAACCTTTATATAATAATAAAATATACTATCAAATGGGTCATGTATGCGAGTCATGTATAAGTTGACCCAACCCAATAATTAATAAACGGGTTACACATGTACTTATCGTGTTAGCGGGTTGATCCACTTTTGACCTGTTTATTAAACAGATTATGGCGGCTTGCCCCGCTTTATAATCGTGCGGATTCAACCCGTTACATTTCGTGCAAAATTCGAGTCGAGTTCGTGGATCGTGTCGAACTTGACAGACCTAGTTGTGTGAGTGTAGACTCAACTGAGGTTTGTGATTGATTAAGCTTAGTGGTGGTTGATAGACAGATTTGGGTCGTGGTGAGAGATAAGAAAGAAAAGAAGAAAAGAAACTTGTGGATATTCCCATTGCGAATTTGGGTTGTGGCCATATATAGAGTGGGGAACGGGTATTTAACTCTCACTCTCTCTCTCTCTCTCTCTCTCTCTCTCTCTCTCTCTCTCTCTCTCTCTCTCTCTCTCTCTCTCTCTCTCTCTCTCTCTCTCTCTCTCTCTCTCTCTCTCTGAAAAAAAAAGTAGCAATTCACATGAAATTTTGTGTGATAGTTGATAAGTTATCATCGAATCACGTGTATGTATGTGTATTTCACACGGATTTCTATATAATCGGGATCTAGATAACTGGTAACTTAATTTATAACAAAAAAATTAGGGACTACTTTCCAAAAAAGCCTAAAATATTTTTCCTTGTCAAAAAAATTCAACACTTTTGGCCTTTTTTTTCTAAAAAAACTCAAATCCATTAACCAATTCTAAAGAAGCTCAATCTTTTCCAAAGTCCATATTTTTCTTCCCATTTGCCCTTCATTGCCCTGTTTCTTTCATTTTCAAATTTAAAAATCTATTTTTTCGGTATATGTGATCCAACTATTCTCTCTCTCTCTCTCCATCCCTCCAGTGTGAGATCGCTTCTGACGAGAGTGAGGATGACGATGGTGCCAACCTCGTGACAGTGGTTTGTTCGTATTGGATTTCAAATTTGATTCAAGCGAAGGAGTAGAGTGTGCTTGATTATATAAACTGGTTGGTTTCGTTTTCAATATTAGGTTAGCTTTTTGTCCCTTAGCTTTTCTTCGTCTTTGCTTTGGTGAATCAGATATTTTTGAGTTTGTATGTATGTATTTGATGAATCTATGGTAATTGTTATGTTTTGTGTAGTTCACTGTCGTTAGCTGTAGGTATGTGTAATTCATGTTTGGTGTATGTTTTGTTTTCTGTTAGTAAGATGTTGTAGTTAAGTGTCGTTAGTTGTAAGTATCTGTGATACATATTTTGGAATTTGTTTCGTTTTTTGTTAATAGGATATTGTAGTTCACTGTCGTTAACTGTAGGTACATGTTATCCCTGTAGGTATTTATTTTGTTGTTTATTATGAGTCCTTTTGTTTTGTTTTGCAGTGATATGGCGAGAAGTTTTTTCGGCACATTGGTGAAGTATATTTATTCTCGGGAGGGGGTGATAGCGCCTTTAAATCTTGATTTGACCTTTGGTGACATATGTAATACAGTCCGTAACCGCATTATGGCCTTTAAGGATTCAATTTTCTCACTGAGGTATCATATTCTACCACATGAAGATTATATTGTTCTTGAATGCAATGAAGATATGTTGATGATGATGGCTTATCTACAAATGTCCAACTCCAATTATGTTGAGATCCAATTGAGTGGACATGTTGATGTAAGTACATCACTTCAGTGTTTGCAGTTGATGTATAGTTGTACTTCACTGTTGTTAGTTGTAGTTATTATTCTTACTATTTTTTTTCTCATCAATTCATTGTGAATAAGAATTGCGCTGGATCTGGTTTGACCGGTGAAAATGACGATGAGATGGAAGATGATTATGGAATGGGCAATGTTACTGATATTGCTTTTGGTTATTTCCGTTAAGAGGAGGCGAAGGAATATATGACAAGATCATGGTCAAAGGCTCTACAAGAAAATGGGCAGTGTTTTGTACGTGGGTGGAGTGGAAGAATTCAGAGATAAACTCAGGGAGTATTCAATAGAGACAGGATTCAAGTACTTATTCGAAAAGAACGAGCCAACGGGCATCAATGCATATTGCTTTAAGAAAGAGGCGGATTTATGTGAATGGAGTGTGCAAGGGCGCTTATGCCATGTCAATAGTTGGTTATATATTACAAAATTCCAGAAAGAGCACACGTGCAAAGAGATAATTTGTCTTAACAAGAGCGATGATGAGATCTTCTGTAGCCTGATACTTATTCTTATCCTTTTTTTTGGGAAAATAAAACCTGATAGCTTTAGGTGTATTTTTGTTATTTGTAGATAGTTGTGGTTATGTTTTGGATGTAGTCTAGTAGATCTGTAGTTTACTGTGGTTATCTGTGGCTAAATTTGACGACTCTAATTGAACTAATTGTGGCTGCCTTTGGTTAGTTGTGGTTCCTAAAGCTGTGTAGTCGTTTTGCGATGTTGTCTTGAAGATCTGTAGTTTACTGTGGCTAATTTTGATGACTCTAAGTCAAGTAAGTGTAAAACTTTTACTTTTGTCAGCTCTATTGTTAAAGAAAAGTTGCGAGAAGATCCTAACAAGGGGGCAAAGGCTTTGTAATCAGAAACAAAGGAACCTCATGGTTTGGAAGTGCCTTACAAGATGGTGTGTATGGAAAAGAGAAGGCAATGGCTACACTTCATGGAAATGAAGATGAATCCTACTCTAATCTTCGGTGGTTTGCTGATAATTTCATGAAGACAAATACAGACTCAAGAGTTGTTATAGATAGTGATCCTGAAACACGTAAGTTTTAGCGCCTATTTCAATTTTGTAGGCCGATGATTTTTGTTGATGCGAGATTCTTGAAAAATAGATACAAAGGAACTATCATTGGGGAATCTGAAAAAGATGTGAATCAAGGTAACAGAGGTGTTGGGTTAGCTGTCTCTTTGCTCTACATCAATGTGTCATCCTTTTCTATTTGTCTTTGTTTTTGTTTCCAAGACTTTATCTATTGGCTTTTGGTATTGTGGATTCGGAAAATGACAGTAATTGGAGGTGGTTTCTGGAGAGGCTGAGATAAGAGTTAGATAAGCATACAATTAATTATGAGACTAATACTCGTAGAATAATTACATTCTATCTGATCGCCACACGACAATAATGAGTTCACTTCCTGAGGTTTTCCTGAATATTGCGCACGGATTCTGTTTTAGGCACTTACTGGCAAACATCAAACATTTGTATATAGGTGAATTCATGAAAGCTAGGATCTGTACAGTCTTTATGCAATGTGCTTATGCCAGAAGCAAAAGAAAATATGAGTTGATGCTTGCAAAATTAAAGGCCGAAGGCAGTGCTGGTACAATTAATGATTTCTTGAAAGATCTGCCAAAATAGAAATGGTGTGCTGCATTCTTTGAAGGAGAACGATATGGTGAATGACAAATAGTATTTCTGAATTGTTGATCTTCGCACACTTACCGTGTACTATCTTGTTGATGAAATTAGGTCAGTTCTCTTTTTTCTAACTTACTTCTTTGGATAACAAACGATAGCCTTATTTATCTGGGTTTCTTTTTGGTCATTTAAGAAAGCAGAGATATGTAGTAGCAGTGTTGCTATCATTGTGCTATGATTAACTGTTTATGTAGTTATTACCATTTTCCTTTTCAGGCGCTAAGTTAATGGAAAGGCTTGAACCAAGAATAAATTGGAGAAAAACTGGCATACTGTGATGGGACCCAAAATAGAAAAGAAGATAAGGGAGCTAGTAAATGCTGGAAGACATTGGAGGGTGATGCCTGCCAATGGTCATCTTTATGAAGTGCAATGCGACAAGTATTCTACTATTGTCAATATGGACACAAGGTTTTGCTCTTGTGGACAGTGGCAGTTATCAAGGTTTCTATGCTTGCATGCTCTTGCCGTCATCCAGGGGCTCGATCATTCTCCTTACGACTACTTGGACAACTTTTACCGTCTTATGTCTTTCAGAGATGCATACTCTTTCACTATGAATCTAATGCCGTCCATCGAGAAACCATTGTAGGACATGTCATAATATAGTTCTGATTTGTTGCCTCCATTGACAAGGAAGCCAACTGGAAGACCTAAGACAAAGAGGTTAAAGCCAAGGGATGAAAAGGAAACTATTACTACAAGGTGCTCAAGGTGCCAAAAGTATGCTCGTCACAACAGAAGGACATGCACTGCAGTTATCTAGTTTTGATTTTCTACTTTCTTTACTTTTTCTTATCAACTTTTGTGGAAAATTAACGCTTATAGGTACTATTTCACTGAGGTTAGCTGTCGCTAGCTATGATTATTTGTCTGTAATTGATTTGAACAAAATTTTCTTTTCTGTCTTATAACGTCATTTTAATCATAGTTCCCTTTGTTTTATTTTACTATTTTATGTTGCATGGCTTCGTTACATGAATATTAACAGAACAGATAAAGATCACACAGAGATAACTGTAGTTCTTTGTGTCCAAGTGTGATTAATTGAAGCATCATTTTCGACAACAACAGGGATCACTGTCGTTTTAGGGTCATTAGTTGTTGTTAACGTAAAGATTGGAACCAAGTCCTAAAGCCTGAACCTTTAAAAAAAAATTGAAGCCATTGTGTTCTATTGCAATACATCTTAAGACAATTGCTTGCAGTGAAGGGCAGTTCATATCATATCTTTTCATTCATTCACAACACATGCAGATGGGAAACAAACTCACAAAACTCATCATAAATTAGAAACATAAATTCATTAATAATAGATAGAATATCGATTAGGATTACATATAATAATGAAGAAAAAAAATAACAAAAAATTACAACTAAATCGAAATAAACAAAAACTACAACTTGATGGATTAGCTATCAAGTTGACCATAAGGTAGTTTTGGGCTAGTTGTATGTAGGGTAGTTTTGGGCTAGTTGTAAGGAGTTGTGGGTAGTTGTTGGTTTAACTGTATGTAGTTATTATTAGCTGTGTTGGGTTAACTGTTGGGTTATCTATTGGATTAGTTGTTGAGTTAATGGTAGGGTAGTTGTGGGTTAGTTGTATGTAGTTGTGGGGTAGTATGAGTTAACTGTAGGTAGTTGTTGTTAAAGAAGCTACCCACAATTATCAACAAACACGAAAATCATGTTATCCATCAAATGCTAGCTAAGACAACCACAGTTAACCTACAACTACTTACTACAGCTTCACATAGTTAACATACACAACGACTACCAGCAGTGAACTCTCAACCTATCCACAGTTATCTACAATTTTCCACAGTTAACTCTAAGCTAACCACAGGGAACCATAGTTAACTTACTATAACTACATACAGTTAACTCACACTACAGCTACTAACGGTGAACTCTCACACATACCCACAACTATCTATAATTAGCCACATTTTAACTCTACGATAACCACAATTAACCCACAACTACCTACTACAGCTACATATAGTTAACTCACATCACGACTACCAATAGTGAACTCTCACACATACCCTGAGTGAACTCTCAAATTGCCCACAATTATCTACAATTACCCATAATTAACTTTAAACTAACTACATGTGAACCATAGTTAACCCACATCTACCTATTACACATACATACAGTTAACTCACATTACAGATACCCTGAGTGAACTCACATGTACCCATAACTACCACAATTAACTTTCAACTACCTATAACTATTTCAAAGCGACAAACATCTAACAGCATTTACCTACAGTTACCCACAAGGAAACTCATATCACATCCAACCCACAAGTACTCACAATTACCCACGGTTACACACAGTTAACTCTCACAGCTAACCACAGTTAAGTTGCAGTGAACCACAATTACTTCGTCTGATCACCAACACACATATACGCATATACAAGTAAAAACATATAACCACTTTCACTGGCATAAGTGTTCCTTGAATGTGGAAAATTATCTTTATTGATACAAATGCCGATCCAATTTCAATCATGATCCCAACTTCTATTACAGTACCAGAAGCAGTCAAATTCATTCAAAACTTTCACATATCCAAGCCAAGTCAATTCTATTCAAATCATAATCTTAGTCAACACTCAATAAATGGAAAATTAAGATATCAAATTGTGTCTGTGCCTTGACTACCATCCTGAGTAGCGCTAGAAATAGTTGTAGTAGCTTTTGCATCAGCCATGAGCCATCATCCTGAAAATAAAATATAGTTACATTCAATCCCTAATTAAAGATAGTAACATAACTTAATTTGATTGTATTGCACAAATATTTTAAGTCGTGCATTAATTCAAAAGAAATTTAGGATTATTTCTTATGATTGAATTGATTAATAGACTCAAACAGGTAACCAAAGATCTGCTTATGTACTAATCCTGATTGGAATGAATCGGAAAAATAACCGAACTTATAGGAACAACACTTTTGTACCTGATCCATGTGAATTGTTGAGACACGGGGAGCTTTTCGGTTTTATTCCTCCATGACTTGTAAGATGATGCAGGGGGCAACATTATGAACAAACCATTACTTCAACATAAATAAGTGTGATAGAAACACAATTTTTTGTCAAAGACGCTACAAATAAAAATGTCAACTTGTTCAAATTTTTCTTCACGACCAATATCAAGACTCTTACATACTTCATAGAACTCTGTTAGTCTCTTTGCATGCAAAATTTAGATGGAATGTAAGTGCCAAACCATAATCTAAATCCACTTCTTAGAATAGCAAATCACAGAGAAAAAAAATACATGTTGTCCTGCCCTCCGATATATATCTAGAGCCCTCATAGCATCATGATGTTGCATATCAAAGAACTACCATAGTTATGAGTTCTATCAGATTAACTTATAATGCAATCTTTGTGCAGTCTAACATGCACAAGTCATATCTTATCTTGTCAACCAAATTGATTGTTCCATCAACAATAGCTTGATATATCTTGATGCTTTCAGAAGCAACATAGTTTCATTGATAGAAGATAGTTAGAAGCAAAGAAAATTTACCTAGTAATCAACAAGAACTGTGGATATGCTCATGTTTCACCTACTATCAAAAATGCTAATTGGACCACAAAATTATGAACAGCTGCACCTTATGGCTGTAGGAAAAAACATGATAGCAATTAACCAAAGTAACTACAAATAGTTATCCGTAGCTACCTATAGGTGTAACAGCTAACCCATACAGGATCTTAAAGCCAACTATGACATTTTGATTCCACTACAGCATTGCACAAATAATGTCTCTAACAACCAGTTACCAACAAATCAAATCATGCTTTCCATAGACACATATCTCACACACTACTAAAGCCAAAGCAACAGATAGAATCAATTACCATTCGTGTTCACATTCGTTCTTGTAGGACTGAAACTCATTCCTCAACACTCTGATCTTGTCCTTTAACTCCTCAGAACGAAACTCCACCTCATTAGCTCTCTGGTCTGCCTCGTTAGAGAAATCCATCAACGCATCTCGGTCATGGTCATAAAGCGAACACTTCTTCTCCCACTTGTTACACTGGCTTACCAGATGTGCACACTCCGTCGCCAGCCTCTGATTCTCCACAAACTTCTACAACGCTTGAGCATTCATAATCGCGTCCGCCTAAAACCGAACCACATATAAACACACCATTATCTCAATTGAAAAAAAAATTGAAGAGGAGAGTGAGGAGTACGAACCCTAGATCGTTCCAGAGCTTTATTCTTGTCCTTCAATTTGGGGACTAGATTATAATTTGTGCGAGCGATGCACGGCGACGGCGAGAATATTGCTGAGGTCAAAGGTAGCGTAGCGGGGAGTAGGGATAGGCTGCAACGGAAACTTATTGGATTTTTTCTGAGGAGGCCACGACTAGGGGTAGAGGTCGAGCTGGGAGCTCACAATTCTTGGCCTACGAGAGAGAGAGAGAGAGAGAGAGAGAGAGAGAGAGAGAGAGAGAGAGAGAGAGAGAGAGAGAGAGAGAGAGAGAGAGAGAGAGAGAGCGGGGGGGGGGGGGGGAACTTAATCTATTTCTTAAAGGGGATGGCTTTCAGATTTTTAGTGACATTTCATATAAATAAGTTTAAAATTATGGTTAGTTGTTTAAGACGAAAACTTGTTGGATTTTTTTAGAAATGGAAAAGGTTTTGAGTTTTTTAGGAAAAAAAAGTTGGGTTTAAATTTTTAAATAATTTGCCCTAATTTATATTTGACACGGACATTTGTGACTAGTTTAGTTCGCACAGATATTTGTAACATTTAATTTTTCAGAAAAATGTTTTTGGTTTGAATGAGCATGCCACACAAAAAATTGTAACTATTAACTACAATTTGTGCACGAAATTTCGTGACGATATGAAATACGACGGTTATTGGTTAGATTGCTTTTAACATATTTTTTTTGTTACAGATAATCGTATCGAAATCTGTAAACATTTGAAGCATACATATGTAAGTAGTATAATTCGCACGAATATTTGTAGTTAGTAATTATTTAGAAAAAAAATTTCCATGTCAATAGCATATCACAAAGAAATTTGTGACTAATAATTAGATTTAGAGCACGGAACTCTGTAACTATATCATTTGGGATAGAATTTTGTTAGTCAGTTTTAACATATTCTAATGTGGGTCCAGACAAACTTGAAACAGATATCTGTACTCATTTTTGTTAATTACAGATATGTATACATTTCAAAATTCTGTGTGGACTTATGTTTTTTCTAGTAGTGCTATATTGGTAAATTCATATTTCTTCCTATCAACACGTCAGTATTGCAAAAGTCAATCATATCTTTCTTTGATCAAATGGTTGAAAAAATCTTCCGGAAAAGTTTATATCCAATTCACTCTTCTTTCTTATGTTCTTATTGATTTGCCCAAGTATATAAAGTACAAATTGATTAAAAAATACTGAAACACAGAAGCATGCCACTTAGGAAAAAGTTCTCGGATGGAGGGCCATTTATGTTCATATTCTTAATAGTTTTCAGAATTTTAGGTTTTTCTTCTTAATAGTTAATTTTCATTCCAATAATTCCACATCTTCGATCTCCATCTCTTTTTTCTTTTTTTAGTGTCAAATGATTCTTCAATCTTGAGAAACTCTACGAAGAAACATATGAGTGTTAGAGTAAAAAAGTGATGAATATATGAGTAAGATGATACAAACATTTAACAACTAAGACATAGCTTCGACTCCATCTTGATTAACAAGATTCATGTCTTCTTTTATGAATTAAATCGTCTATATATGTATGTTATATGAGCAAATACCGAAAGTAAAATCCTACCATATAAATGGAGTCTCAAAGCTAACTAGAAGGAAGATAGAGTCCGGAGAAATAAAAGCTGCAGATAATTAGGATTCTTATCATTGATTATGATTGATTTATATTTTGGTAAATATTAATTGGATAATAAGATTTTTGTTCAAATAAAATGGATTTAATTAAAAAGGTGAAGTTGGTATTACAAGATTATGATATGGCATGTTGGAATAAGTAGACTTATAAATAATTATCAAATTAATGACATGACATGACATGCCATATAGATTTAAGGCTACAAAAATGTATTCTTCCTTGATGCCCTCTATCATTGTCTTGCCTAAATAATGAAACCCGCTTGAAGCCTTGAACTCGTAGATCCATCCCTTGTGGCTTCACCATTCATCATCACAAAAGTAGAAGATCAAAAAATATTCATTAGAGACTAGTTCTATACTGTAGCAAGAAGAAGACTACATTTTCAAGTCATGAACGCACTACCTTCCCATGATGTTCGATTGTTGGAGTTGCGTGATATTAAGTACATTAATTCCACGCGTGACAAGTCATATGTATGATCAAATTTCGTATGTTACAGCCATAAACGTAACATATGGACTCCAATTTGTACCACTTTGATTATTGACTTAGGAGCCGATTCCTTCTCTATGGTTCTACATCGTTTTAAATTCACTATAGGTTTTGAACATCGAAGAAAATCTAGCAATCAAAAAGCTTGATCAAAAGCATAAGATGGAGATTGAATACCACGTTTTCAACAAAATAAGTGAGGTTGCATACATGTAATGGAGGAATATCTAATGGGTCGCTATTGGCTTTTACTCCTCTCATGGCCATTTGTGGGGTGGTTGAAACATGACCTAAAGTAGACACCAAAGCAAAACTAAATTAAGTTAACTTTCATTATCACAGCTAAAGCCCTCAACTCCATGTACCTATAAACTGCAATAAGCATATGTGCCTCTCAGAGGCCAATTTAAGCTTCACATGCACTGCTTCTATTAAATCTCACATGATCATTATGATCCCCGGCTATGGCTTTCTCCTCATCAATAATTTATTAATTTTTATAACATGGCTTGGCGTTAATTATTAATCTCATACAAAGGAGAAACAATTCGTAGTAGTATACTTTGTAGTGCTTGTTTTAGACCACCAATTATAAATGGGGATGATATGACATATGAGGGTTGTGATTTTTAGAGCTTATTTGAAAATGGATTCTTTAAAAAGTTAGGTTGTAGCTTAATTGTTGGTAGTATGGATTTCTATAAAGGTCGATCACTGGTCCATGGAGTAGTACCCAAAGCTTATGTCTTGCTTATAAACCGTTATGTTTTCTTATGAGATTATGTTTTGGGAAATCAGGTTATTGGTGCTAAAATTACTATTGTTTAAGATTGGTAGATGGCTTATCCACAAGGGAATGGTAAGTGAGGTTAGGGCACAAATGTGGTGCAAAACAAAAGGAAACTTCAACATCCAATCCAATTAAAGAGAAAATTTGATTAGATAGTTATGGTATAGAATCGATCAAGCCCATAATTTTTAATTTTACCGCTTTAACGCCAATATTACACTTAGGACGTATTTACTTACCTGAAATGGGTATGAAAAATTAAGAATCGATTCTAATGGATAAGTATTACTATGTTTACTTGTGCAAATTGAATTTAGAATTAAATATGACCCACACTTTCATCCTGAAAAAAACCCTCATTTGATACCCATGTGGGATATGCATTTTGAATGCAATCACCTGTAATCAAATTTTTATTCCTAAATTACCCAAATCCAAATTCATAATTTTCAAACTGTCATTCACTTTTAATACAAAAATCATATTTATAATTGGAGGTGAAATTGGCACTCCCTTTATTACAATTCACACCCCTCTATTCAAATATCATGTGCATATATTTCCAACACATATTTGCAAAGGATTTAGGAAAAATGGGGTGTTGATTGTAAATGGGTGGGGGTCGTCAATTTCACTCCCTTTTATAATCTTCTATTTTGACTTATAATAATTGGTTTACTTATTACTCTTATAATTTTGAATGATTGTTACTGTAAATTTACAATTTAGGTGGAAGATTCGTGATGATATGTAGACATGTTGCTACGTACATTTGATGGATATAGTAGTAATTTACTTACCATTTTGGTGATTATACAACATTAAGACTGTGTTTGGATGGAGAAGTTTTGAATTTTTTAGTAAATCTTAAATGATGAATTACAATCTCATTTTTTAGATTTCTAATAAATGATAGTTGTATAAATATGTAACTTATATGTGTTTAATGGAACCCAATATTTAGCTTTATTATAATGTTTTCGGTATATATATTAATGTTTATTTGTTTTGTTAGGTTTGTGGAGAAAATAAAGAAAATGAGTTAATTGGAAGAGTTCTAAAGCGATAAGGATAAACTCTTTTTAGGGATTTTAGGGAAATAATCGGCATTTGGTAGAGAGGAGATCGAGCAAGGAGCCGCAAAGAGAAGGTATGTCATCATATATCGATAGAGTTGAGAACATCAGCTCGACGGGTCGAAGTCGCGTCAGCCAGAATCTTTCTTCATCTCATGTGTATCAAATTTCTATGGATGGTTTGATTCTTTCTTTTACATTATGAGTAGCTAAATTCCCTTGTTAGAGACTGATCGAAGCCTTAAATATGTTTCGATTTTGAACCTCTTGTGATTTATACAACTTTTGAATGAGTTTTACTTCACTATTTAATCATCGATGATCTTTATTATATGTTTCTTTGGTGACCAACTTAGATGCATGTGGTAGGATCTATTGTCTTGAATGTGTATATGACCATCTTATCATTGCATATTCTATAGAGATAAAAACAACAAGATTAGTTTTGTGAAGTAATTCCTAGGTGATACAAGAGCACCCACCATAAGAGCTCTAAAAACTTTGTTGTTTCTCAAACACTCTTCGAATCTTAATGACTTAGGTTAGGTAGATTTGGTGGCCAACTTAGATGCACGTGGTAGGATCTAGTGTCTTGAATGTGTATATGACCATCCTATCATTGCATATTCTATAGAGATAAAAATAACAAGATTAGTTGTGTGAAGTAATTCCTAGGTGATACAAGAGCACCCATCATAGTAGCTCTAAAAGCCTTGTTGTTTCTCAAACACTCTTCGAATCTTAATGACTTAGGTTAGGTAGATTTGGACCTATCATAATATCATATCTCCTAGCTAGGTTAAGATCACGTTAAGCCAGGTAATCAATCCGGATAAAATGTCAAGTAAGAGAATGTAATATGTATGTGACTTAAATCATAGCTCATGCATGGGAAACATTCCTTCATTATTGTGCGAATTGGGTTTGGAGCAGATCAGAACTATTTAGGGTGGAGAGAAGTACCTAACGTTTTAATCCAATTGGTTTTCTACAATTTTTTAGTTTTTGTTTTCATTTCATATTCTGTGTTTTCTAATTTATTCACCAACCATGCTATCTTCGAACCATCTATAAATTTACATGGTAGTCCGCCACTGAGTCTTCTATGTTTTTTTATTTTTTTTCTTCTAAATTTAGGTCGAGTGTATCTATTTAATTAAATTAATTCTCTACTTTGTGGTTGAGTTTGTCAATTTTCTGACATTCACGTCTGTTTGCATCTAAAGTACTTACTCATCTTTCTTCAGTGGGTAATGACCTATACTTCCATTCTACTATATTGATAAAACTTTTGTAAGGAATATGGTATTTTTGTATAAGTGGTATAATGCTTCTCAGTAAATCAGTTTTTTGGTGTTTTAATAGTCACATAAATTTTTAAATGATGTTGTTGAGATATGATAATTTAGTGAGAAAGAATAGAATTTGGAAATGACACCTATATATAGGTAGAATTTAAAGTTAGAATTTTGGGTCATCGAATTCTTTTTTATTTTATCAAGGAATTTCTAAATTTCTTTGTAGTTGTTTGCCAAATGAAGAACTTTGTTCATAGAATTTGACAAATTCTGATTTTAAATGAAGTCCTATATCTTTTTCCATCATCCAAACACAATCTAAGATTCAGACAAGGTAATTTGAGTAAGTGAAAGCATCTTTTTCTCACTTAGCATGAAAAATAGTTGAATAACTAAATTTTGTTTTAATTTTCCACGTCGGCCTTTAAGAGAATTCTACAAAACATACATAAAGCATGAACTTGATTTGGAAATTCACGTTGCAGAGGTATGTGGTTATATTAAGGTGTGGTTTGTACTTGATTTGGCTCTTGTAGTCCATTATTTTAAAGCCCATAATATTATTCTATGGAGGTTTCAAATGCGCTGGTTAAGTTTGATGTCTTTCATTCGGAGATTTGGTTTTAAAATTACTCATATTTATCGTAAAGCAAATATGATGGCTGATGCATTGGCGAAATATGGAGCAGATAACAAAGGTGCTATTTGGTGGACTAAAATCTCATATTTCTTTCGGACTATCTATGGTCGAGATCTTTCGATGATGTCTGCTTATAAATTATGTTAGAAAGTTTATTTCTTTCTTGTGTGTAGGTTTTTGTATTGTTCATAGAGACGGATTTCGTCTTTGTTTCTATCCTATGACTATTTTATCTTACCAATAAATTACGGGCTTGAGCGAAGAATTAGCTCTGTTCCGCTTCTACAAAAATGTAAAAACATAATTCCACACACCTTGCGAGAATGAATTTCATACCTTTACTAATTATTTTTTACTTTTTTTTCTTCGCGGTGCCAATGAGAATGTGTGGAAATAGAAACTCCCACTAAAATTTGTTCGAACTAATCACTATTAAGAGTTGTATACTTGTACTTAAACGGAAAATTATATTAACACATCTCTATCCTCTAAATATACACCCCCAATTTTTTTCTCTAATTATTTTTGTTACTTCAAGCTCCGGCGGCCATTTTTCTGAGATTGGAATTGAGTTGCTGCCTTACCAAAGTTATCGTCTAAACAAGAACTGCACTTTGATCAATCTCAATTGAAGCTTCAATTTTTACTTGATTGAATCCAATATCGTTTGTCAAAGTCTGATCGATCATTCATGCTTGTATATACTCAAACTTTCAGTCATGTAAGCCTCACTTCATTCGAATTCGTTTCATCGATGCCCAATACAAACTCTTACAAACTTCCTCCATTAATGTGATCAGTTGCCAATTCATAGGGAGAAAGATGATCATATATATCTAGTTGAATGAATATGAAAACAAAGAACGTACCCTCGTCTTCTTTCATCTTTGCTCTCATCCAATATATTATCTCCATGTTCTTTTGCAATCTCAGAATTGGTTTCATCTTCTTGAGAACTCTATTATGGTGTTCTTGATATCACTAGGTTTATTTATATTTTGGGAAATTCCTAATAACTTTCGGAATTCATGTTCTGGGTTCACATCGGTGTTAACGTGTTTTTTTCTTTTCAAAAACAAAGGGTTAAAGTGTAATAAAAAATCTTCCACAAAAGGGGAGTGTATATTGAGTAATCGAGGGTGTGCAAATAAAACTTCCCAACTTAAACGTTGTGAATCTCATTTCTTCATGTTCATAATGCTACAACTCACCTTAAACTACAAGGGGGAACTGATTACTCATGGAAGACTGAGTCTCACTATCTTGTTCAATCCTGAAAGTCTCGCATAGAATCTTTTACCGATCTACAAAGTTAGTCGTAAAAGAAAAACAATAGGTTTCCATTCAAAGAACAATCAACTTTTGTTTTCAATAATGTCTATTAATCTCTATTAATTAAGGTAACCATGCTTAAGGAAGTTAAGAAGAGGTTTAGGTAGAACATTACTAATTCCTCATTGTGTCCTTCCTTTTTTAAAACAGGGATATAGAGATATTGGATTAAATCGTAAAAATGATATCCTAACCTTCTCTTTCAGTTTTTGCCCTCTCTCTCATGCTCAGAGCCTCGAAGGTGATCCATCCCTCTCCCTCCGAAGATCCCCTCCGGCCATCCTTTTCGACTTCACTTTCTCTTTAAATTTCGCCATTCAATTCTTATCACAATTAATCTTCCCCCAAAATAAAACCATATTTGCCTTCCTCCGATTTCGCCCCCAAAGTTTTGTTCATTTGGCTCAACTGAATAGTGGGCATCTCTCAGATTTTCCAATTTTGTATCTTTTATCCTTTTTTGGGTTCATAGAGATTAGGGATTTTGGGGTTTTGTATCCAATTTGGGATTCTGTGGATTCAAGCAAGGATCCAATATATGACGGTTACAAAGCTGTTTTGGACTCAAAATCTTTTGATGAAACCATGGTAGGTACTTTAGTCTGCTACATGTCATTAGTACGTTTCATTTGTTATATTATGTGCAATTTTCATCTTTTTGGTGATATGTGCAGGCTTTACATGCAAGTTGGGAACCGAGGCACTCAAGGCATTGCTACAGATTTCCATGGCAGCAGTATGTCAAACTGGGAAATGTTCTTCGCCATTTTGGATACACTGTTGTAGCTCTACATGGATGTCTACGAACTGAAATTCAGGTAGATACAGAAACCAATCCAGCCTTTGATCACTCAAATTAACAAACTTATAGAGAATAACAGATATGAGAAAAGATATTCTTAGACTTGAATAAGGTTTTATCGAGATCTTCATTTGATAATTATTTAGAGGTTTTCCATTTACGTTTGGTTGTTTAATAAGAGTCATACTTAAAGCAGATGTGTTGTATTCCATTTGAGTTTACGAAAAACAGTCCAGTTTGTTTTCAAACTTCGCTAACCAGCTACACTCCTAAATGGTTACGGAGACTGTATAGTTCTACATATACCGTAGCAACCTATTGTCTTTCTCATGTCTCTTATTTTTCTGCCACACTAAGGTATCCTCAAGATACACTATTTCTCATGTTTTGCTTCTGTCCTGTTTCAATACAACTGAGTTGTGTTGATGTATTAGTAGAGCATCTGTTGGTTGAACTGTTTTGTATTTCTTCTTCCATTGAAGACAAAAGAGGAACTGTTTTGTATTTCTTCTTTCATTTATAAGTTAATTTCATATGAACTGTAATAAGATTGGTTGATTATATTAGTAGATGAAGTTTGAAGCTATCAACTTTAAGCATAATATCTGTGTTTTTCAGATTTCACTATGTGCATCTCACTCTTTTTGTTACTCTACTTTAGACCTTTATCTTCTTTTTCAGAAAACAGATGAACTCTTGAGGTAAACCAAGATGCACTTCTACAAATAGCTTTCACAGTCGTAAATAGGAGCTGTCAATTAATCAGTTGCGTGGTAAACCCCACCGTTTTAAGTATTTCTTTATCTGAAGACGAAAGAAGGACTGGTGGGTTTGACTGCGATTGGGTTGAAGACGAAAGAAGGACTGGTGCTTCGCCTTTGTTGGTACGCAAACTCTTGATCTTTACGTCACTTCTGCTCTGTTTGCTTTCTGTAATTGAAAAGCCTAATTTGGTTTTGGATTCCTTAGAGCTTTTTGTGTCTGTGGTAATCGATGGTTCAAAGTGTTCTTGGACCTTAATTGTTTTGGTGTGATTCAATCATGTTTAAGGATTTGTTGTGTTATGTAGTTTCTGAGTTCATCTTAGAACTTGGTTGCATGATCATTTATGTATTTTGAAATGAAAGAACAGTTCTGCATTTTATTTATGTGTATCAGCTTTCTCATGCTTCGCTGTGAACTTGGTACAGAAAAAGAACAGTTCTGTAGGTAAAACTGTTATGATGAAAGAACAGTTCTGCATTTTATTTATGTGTATCAGCTTTCTCATGCTTCGCTGTGAACTTGGTACAGAAAAAGAACAGTTCTGTAGGTAAAACTGTTATGATGAAAGAACAGTTCTGCATTTTATTTATGTGTATCAGCTTTCTCATGCTTCGCTGTGAACTTGGTACAGAAAAAGAACAGTTCTGTAGGTAAAACTGTTATGTGTTGGATTTTTGAATTTTGAGTTTAAGATAAAAGGTATTAAAGCAAGCATTTATGGTAAAATTCAAAAAAGATAAAAGGTATTACAGCAGTTCTGTCTTCAAATTGTACACTGCTTTAATACACTTTCATGGTATCTAATTTTGAGTTTAAGATAAAAGGTATTAAAGCAGTTCTGTCTTCAAATTGTAAAACTGTTCATATGAATTTTACCATAGCGGACGGGAATGTTGATTTTTGAAAACATTCAGTTCTGTTTTTTGAATTTCTGTAGGTAAAACTGCTATGTGTTATTTTTGCTATTTTCACGAACTTATTGCAAACTGATTTGGGAAACTGCTGGTATCATGTGTTAGTTTATACTGTTTGACACAGTTTTACAATTTGAAGGTGTATGAATTTTGGAGACTGCTTGATTTTGTGAATTTTGGCGAATAGCAGTTACTGTATTGTGTGTTACAAGAGATGTTGATGAAATTTCAGGAAGCTGGAGTACTCTCTTCCGGGTTGGTGGGTTGAGTGATTGTGTGCAGCGGATATCAAGAAGGAGAAGTGGAGAACAGCCCAACTTAGTCTTTGCTGCAGATTCGATTCAGGTTAGTGATTCCCTTCTTTTTCTTTCTTCTTCCGCTTTTGATTCCACTGTGTTCTTGAGAGAATGTGCACACAACCTGTTCGACTGTTTGCCAATACAGTAACACACAATACAGTAACCGAAGGAACAGTTCTGTGTTTTGTATTTTGAAATGAAAGAACAGTTCTTCATTTTGTTTTTGTGTATGTGTGTGCATTATCAGATTATGTTTGTGTGGTTGATTTATTGGATGATTTGGAACTTCGATCTTGAATCTACTGACATGGCAGAGCTATTCCATTTCAAGGTTTTCCTTTGAAGTTTGTTTGTTTGTTTCATACGAATTGTATGTTGATGCAGCATATCATATTGTATATTGTTTTTACCGATTGTTCTATGAATTCTATACTTAGTCTCATTTGGTGTTATTATTGATACAGTTGAAAACAAACAGTCTCCTTATCTTTTGTTTTTTTCTCATGGTTGATGAGTAACATCGTGTTCGAATTGAATTAGCTGGATCTGATTTTGAATTTGAGGCTGATTTATAGAAATTTATTTCCTGGATTGAGGATTTGCTGTTGGTATTCACACAGTTAGTCTATGTAGATTCTTATGCTTCTGTTCTTAAGCAAAATAAAAAAAATGCACTTGAGCTTCGGCGCGGCTTCAAAACTGTTTAAGATATTGCCTTGGCTCAAGGAGTTAGGTTTCATCAAATACTAACCACAATATGCATTTGATGAAGTGTTTCTGGTATCAATTGGTTTATGGGATTTCCTCTATTTCATACAATAACACGGATGGTGAAACTGATTTTGTACTGATGTCTGTTCCCATAAGCAAATGCTAGACTCTGTCTTAGATAACCACTAGCATTATGCTACTGCATTTCAATAGGCTTAATAACTAACAAGGTTGCTGTATGATGTTGATTATAGTAACTAAGCTAATCCAAGTATTAAGTAAGCTTAATGCTCATTTCCTTCTGATATTGGGTATTTAACTCCACATTCTATGATAGTTTAATCTCCGACAATAAGTCATTAGTACAGAACTTCAGTGATATTCTTCAACATCATATGCAAAGTACCATATATTTCCTTTCTTCAATTCATGTTTAGGTGGAGTATTCTGATTTTTATTTGCCCAGTTGTCGTGTTTTGTTGGATGAATGCTTATTTTGATTGTTTTGTATATCGACTGTTAGTGCTTTTCTAAGCTTCCTGTTAGTATCAGTACATATGAGTTTATGGTATTTCCTATCATACGTGAGTTAGTGCAGGTAGAAATGTCTAATAAATATGTCCCCAGCTTCAGTGTGTATGCCACTGTTTTGTTTTTCTTTCTGTAATGGACTTTGGGCTGTTGTTGTTTTGTTTATTCCAAGAAGTTTACTTGAAATAAGGACCACTGTTTTCTTTTTCTTCCTGTTTTGGAATTTGGGTTGTTGTTGTTTTGTTTATTCCGAGAAGTTTGACCATGTTAAGTTCTGTTTATTACCAGTTGTGGAGTGGGCTGTGATTGTTTTGGGTATCGACCGTTAATGCTTTTTCTAAGCTTCCTGTTAGTATCAGTACATACGAGTTTATGGTATTTCCTATCATACGTGAGTTAGTGCAGGTAGAAATGTCTAATATATATGTTCCCATCTTGAGTGTATATGCCAATCCGGACTGCAGTTTGGGTTCCGTTGTGTTATGTAGAGTCTGTACTCCTTTTTCCATCATACGTAGTGAATTTAGTGCCTTAACAAATACGAATATATCGTTGGGTTCTGGTATTCTTCACGGTATATGCTAAGTCATGCACTGTATCAATGCATATGAACTAATTTGTACGTTAGCTTCACATTTAAGTCAGTTAGTACAACTCATAACCTGTTGTCTGTTCCCATAAAGCCACTACATTTTTTTGTTTCTTAGTTCTTCAATGCAATGTCGATATATCTGTTTACTTTTTTTTAAGCTCACTCGAACCTAATGGTTGAATTTTCGGATACTGTATAATGTTCGTTGTTGATTGACATACAGCATATATCCTAGATCACCATGCATTTTTCCGATTTCAGTTATGCTTTTTTATTGGTTCGTGATTAGTTGCCTTATAAAAAAACAGGGGTTTGTTGAATGCAGTAGGTGCAAACCCAACTTTTTAGGTCTCGCTTTGTGAAATGTTGATGGGCAGTGCTCAAGAAATCAACATTTCCAGATAGCGCAGCTGACATAACCAACGCTCATAACTGGTAAGTCAAAAGTTCCTTACACTGTAATACATGAGGTTTCATTCCATCCCTAAATGGCTTTGTGTTATTCAATGCAATTTGGAGGTGATTTGTTTGTGGTTGAAAGGGTGAGTGGGTTGGAAATATTGCAATTGTTGTGTTCTTTAATGATAACTGATCAAACATAATTGCAATGCAGCTTGCAGGGGCTTGCTATATACAGCTCATATATTTGCGATACTCAACTTTCCACCAAAGAAGGGCCTGACCGTTAGAGGTAGACCAAATTTTGACCATTGGATGTATCTTTTGGTTTATAAACTTGAATTTCATTGTACAAATAATATAAAATCACTATTAATTAACTTCTTTTTATCCACTACGACATCTGTCATATACGGAATGAAAATGATCTTAATTTTTCCCTTATGCGTCATGTAATTTGAACCCACAAAATAGTAATACATGCCTCTTTAGTCTCACACACCATCCAACAAAATCACCAAAGAACTAGGAATTATATTATTAACAAAATAGTAACACTTGATAATTAACTATATCATCGACAAAATCACCAAAACAAAAAATGACTTCTATTTTTAGGTCATATATCGAACATCTTATGGATCAAGCAAATAGTTCGCGTACTCGAACAAGTCGACAATGGTGAGAGATGTTGACTCCTGAACAATATCAAACTTATTTGGCCCGACGACGAGACCATCGAGGAAAACGACATGTTGAATATGTTGATGATGCTCCAAATTCACAATCAGAAAATGTAAACGAACCAACTAGAGGTAATGTTGATTATGAAAAGTTTTTGTATTAGTAGTGTTCATAAATTTTTTTACATATTGATATTTTTTATTTAATTTATTTATAGACAGAGTGCGCTTAACTCACATTAGACAAAGAGCACGTTCGGAAGGGATACGGATAAATGATGGTAATCGAGTACAACTCGTTACAAATGAAACAAACGAAGAGGTTTCAGGTACCGCATTATTTCACTTTATATATGAGATGTTAATACACCTTAAATATTATCTATTTTGATTTTTTTTTCAGTATGCACTACAGTTGAATAATAATAAAAAAATTGTCTATTAAATTATCAATTTCATTATTATAAATCAAAAAATCTCGATACTACAATGATTAATGCAACAGAGCCAAATATGATTATTGATGAGGAAGTGAACGAAAATGGGAACATGCTTATTGGTGAAATGCAATGTCGAGTCCGGCCTGTGCCACGAACAAGGAGAGCAAGGATAAGGTCTAAGGATGCAATAAATTTTCGTGAAGAAATTGGAGTACCTATATGTCAACTGCCACAACCGAGAACATGCCCCAAGTGCAATGCGCAATTGTTTTATAAAGAAACATCAAGTTTGTGTTGTTTGAACGGGGGAATTAGTCTGCCTCTAATTCACTGTCCCCAAGAAATGCTTGCTTTATTCTGTGACCAAACAACAATGGGAAAGAGATTCAGACAAAACATTCGTGCATACAATAATGTTTTTTCATTCACCTCAATGGGCGTTCATGTTGATGAGAGAATTAACGTTCGATCACATTACACCTTTCGTGCTTAGGGTTCTATATACCATAAGATTGGTGGCCTTATGCCGAGTGATGGAAGAAGACCACGATATCTACAAACTTATATATACGATACCGACCATGAACTCGAGAATAGATTGTCAGAAAGTAGTGTTTTAGAGAGGGAAACAGTTGAGAGGATACAACATATATTGAACCAATATAACCCATATGTTCATACGCTACGAAGTCTTGGACAACGTGAAGACTTGCCTAATTGCAGATTGATTTTTAGAGAACAACCTTCTCATCGTCGTCAATACAACCTACCATCAGCTGATCAGGTTGCTGCTATTATAGTAGAAGGAGATAGTATAAATCCAAATGGAAGAGACTTCGTGATTCAAACCGCTTCTGGACAACTTCAAAATATTCAAGACTCCGTTGGATATTATGATCTTTTGCAGTATCCGTTGTTATTACCGTATGGGTCATATGGTTGGGACATTAACACTACAGACAATAATGGAAAGTCTATGAGTTGTTGTGACTATTACTCATATGTGTTACAGGTTAGTGTCTACTATTTCTTCTTTCCCTTCATAACATAGCCAACATGCCTTAAAACATAGTTAACAATCTAAATTGTGTAGATACGCCGAGATCATGACAATCTCTTACATCGAGGTGGACGTCTCTTTCAACAATATGCAGTAGATAATTATGTAAAAATTGAGTCACAGAAACTTAGATATTTTCGTATGAATCAAGACAAATTTCGGAGAGATGCCCGTCAAGGACTTTAAGACTCTCTACATGCAGGAGAAAATAATGCAGGTGTGAATGCATATTTATCATTCAACTTAAAAGTATATAACACCATATATGTCGTAATCAAAATTTATTAAATGGCCAACTCACCATCGTAATATAAAAATTTCAGGTAATGTCGGTAAGAGAGTCTTTTTGCCATCTTCATTTATTGGGAGCCCGCGGGATATGTATCAAAGGTACCAGGATGCTATGGCTTTGGTTCAAAAATATGGAAGACCAGATCTTTTTATCACCATGACTTGCAATCCTAATTGGAAAGAAGTTTTGGATGAATTACTCCCTGGCCAAACACCCCAAGAACGCCCAGATTTAGTCGCACGAGTGTTCCATGCGAAACTCGAACATTTAAAAGAGGACATCATAAAGAAGGGAGTGTTGGGAAACGTGGCTGCTCATGCTTTTGTCGTTGAATTTCAGAAGAGGGGTTTGCCGCACATTCATATGTTGATCATGCTAGAAGATGGTGATAAGCTTAATAATCCAGATGAATATGACCGCATTGTTAGAGCAGAGATACCGGACGAGCAAAAAGAACCCTTACTTTATGAAGCAGTGTGTACACATATGATTCATGGTCCGTGTGGAGTTGTAAACAGAACCCTTTCATGCATGAAATGCGGTAAATGTAGTAAAGGATACCATAAATCATTTTCAAATTACACTGTTCAGGGAAATGAAGCCTATCCTGTATATCGAAGACGATCAGATCGTTTACCTGTACCTCTTAGAAGACGAAGTCATGTAACAATTGATAACAGTTGGGTAGTTCCCTACAACCCGTGGTTGTTACTACGATATAATTGCCACATCAATGTTGAAATATGTGCGAGCATCAAAAGTGTCAAGTATTTATATAAGTACATCTACAAGGGTCCTGACAGAGTTGCACTACAGATCCAGTCTAATCCAAATTTTGATGAAATTCGACAGTTCGTTGATGCTAGGTGGGTTTGCGCACCTGAAGCCTCATGGAGAATATTTAAATTTGTGCTCAATCGAATATATCCAACAGTAGAACGATTGCAGATACATCTCCCCAATATGCAACAGATAAACTTCAATGCAGATGAAAGTGTGGAGGATATTTTAGAAGATGAAAATGCAGAAAAATCAATGCTTACTGAGTTTTTCCATTTAAACCAAACGGATGTGAATGCAAGAGCGTATTTGTATCGAGAAATTCCTGAAAAGTATAGATGGGATAGAAAAAAATATTGGGCTAAAAGAATAACCAACTATAAGTCTCTTGGGCGAATATACAGTGTGTCACCGTCAGAGGGTGAAAAGTTCTACCTGCGGGTTCTGCTCAATCATGTTAGGGGACCGAGATCCTTTCATGAAATACTTACTGTGGACGGTGTACTCCAACTTTCATTTAAGCAAGCGGCTGAGAGACGAGGTTTGCTAGAGAATGATAATAGTGTAAGAGATTGTCTGTTAGAGGCCTCAAGAGTTAGAATGCCATCGGCCTTGAGAAGATTGTTTGTCACAATATTGGTTTACAGCCAACCAACTGGTGTTCGAAGATTGTGGGACGAGTTCTATCCTTTCATGATGGAAGACTATCCTTCATCCAATAATTTGTTCAATATAAACAAGTTATTACGTGATTTAGACAGAATGATGGAACAATTTAGAAAAAACATTGGACAGTTCGACCTTCCTGCAATGACGAGTGGACTTGAAGAAAATTCAGGAATCCTAAGATGTATTGAAGATGAAATGTCTGTACCAGTCCCACAAGTAGACATTGATGCAATAGGTCGCCTTAACGATGATCAAAAATATGCATTCGATACCATAATGCTTTCGGTGGAAAGTGACGGTGGTGCATTATTCTTTCTTGACGGTCCGAGTGGAACGGGAAAAACATATATATACCGTGCATTACTGGCTAATCTAAGAAGAATGAATCGTATTGTCTTAGCCACCGCATCATCTGGAATAGCTGCCATTAATATGCCTGGTGGCAGAACGGCTCACTCAAGGTTAAGTATTCCACTTCATGTGGATGCATCGACCCCGACTTTCATAAATAAACAATCTGATCTAGCTGAGTTGGTCAGAGCTGCAACTGCTATCATTTGGGATGAGGCACCCATGACGCATCGATATGTCTTTGAAGCACTTGATCGAACTTTCAGGGACATAACAGATGTTCAATTACCGTTTGGTGGAAAGATAATGATTTTTGGGGGAGATTTTCGTCAAGTGCTTCCAGTTGTTCCCAAAAGAACCAGGTCTCAACTCATTGAAGCTTCAATTGTGAAATCTTCATTTTGGGCACAAACAAAGATTTTAAGGTTGAGACATAATATGAGATCCATTAATGACCCTCAATTTTCTGATTTTTTACTTCGTGTTGGCGATGGCAATGAGCATGCATTTGATGGTGAGATGATAAAGCTACCGCAAACCATGGTGATTCCGTGGGTAGGAAATCAATCGATCGATCAAATCATAGATGCCATCTTTCCCAATTTGGGTGATCATGTATATGATACCGGTTATATGGTGGAGAGAGCGTTGATTACTCCTCTAAATGATGACGTGGATATGCTAAATGAAAAGATCATCAACATGTTTCCTGGTGAACAAATCACGTTCTATTCTTTTGACTCGGTGCAAGATGACACCAGGAATTTATACCAACATGAGTTCTTGAACTCAATAACAATTGGAGGACTCCCGCCCCACAAGTTGACCATAAAAATAGGTGCCCCGATTATGCTTTTGAATAATATCGACCCAAACTTAGGATTGATGAACGGAACTCGATTGTTATGTCGTGGTTCATATTTGAATCTCTTAGATGCTGAGGTTCTAACGGGACAGTTTGCTGGGACTAGAGTTTTTCTACCTCGAATCCCGTTGAGCCCGCCGGATAATGTTGGTCTACCTTTCAAACTCATAAGAAAGCAATTTCCAGTCAAATTGAGCTTATCCCTCACTATAAACAAGTCTCAAGGTCAAACAATTCCTACGTTGATGTGTACCTCCCAGATCATGTTTTCAGTCACGGTCAATTGTATGTGGCATTGTCCAGGGGAACATCAGAGTCCACTACAACGATTCTGGTTACAAATGGCTCCATATCTGGTCAAGATGGTGTGTATACTAGAAATGTTGTGTTTAAAGAGGTTTTGTTGGGGTCAGACACAAATAATGTTGCATCTCATTAGGTATTTTAATATCGATTATGTTTGCCATATTAATACTTGATATTTACGTAATTATTTCCTGTTACTAATTTGATCGAAAATTCTTTATGTCTGTTCGTAGGTACTAAAACTATTTGAATGGACAAAAACTCTACTCGACGTGTTTCAATATTTTCGGTCGGTTGGCGTATGGGAAAGTCGTTAAAAATGAATACCGGTTATCTCAGTAACTTGGTTTTGAAAGAATGGAACAAGCAGAAGCATAAACAGTATGGACCTTTGAGCACTTTTGTTTTTGTTATATTCCAAGTTCCGTTCTCAACTTAACTGTAAATTTTGAATATTATCATTAGTTGGCGCTATAAAATTGCACGGAGAGAGTTGATGACAACAAAACCGTTATCTGAAATCACACTAACATGGAGAAAAGTTTTGCGCTTAAGGTATGTACGTCATATATTATCTGAGATATGTTACAATTTATGATTTTCCTTTTTGAACTTAACAGCTGGGAATATTGTTACCAGGTTGCGACGTCATCGCCAACCAAATAGCTTCTTATATAAGGTCTTATATTTTTCTTACTTATACGAGACATAAGCATTGATAGTCAACATAAATTTATTTGCAAATAACTAAACGTTAACTTATATTTTTTACAGTTCTACAAAAAACGTAAAGAGATGGGACAAATTGATCAGGTAATCGTAACACATTCATGTTCAACCTATACATGTATGTGACCATTTATTTATTTTTTTTAACTCTCTTATGTTTTATTTGTAGTTGGAGTGACAATTCGTTCTACATGGTGATTAATGTGGTTGGACTTCCTTGGACATATCGATGTCAACATAGTTAAAACTTTTGCTATTTTTTTAAATAGATTCTATTCGTGTGTTTTTTGTTCTATTTTCATATGCACTGACACTGCATTTATTATCAGTGATTGAACATTTTTTACATAGTGTTGACTTAATATGAAGTGGGTTAATATTATTTTACAAATTTTATCATCAATCATAGGTAATTCTTCTCACATCTCAATTAAATCTGTGTTCGAATAATAGATATTTCGATTAGATCAGTATTCGAATAATAGAGACTAGCCTTCTTGCACGCGCATATGCGCGTGCGAAAGCCGTCGCGCTCGCGCGTGCGATTTATCGGTGGCATACATGAAAGTGCACGATAGTATCTGTCATCAGCAATGGACTTAAGCAATTAAGTGAAAACGATATAATTGAACACTTTTATGTATGCCACCGATAAATCGCACGCGCGAGCGCGACGGCTTTCGCACGCGCATATGCGCGTGCAGGAAGGCTAGTTATGAAAACAGTGCTTAAGGCGGTTGATATGGTAGAACTTTCAAAACTCCCCAAATACCCTCCCACCCTACAAAGTTTACAACCGTAAAAAAATAGAAAGGGGTAGAAAGGTACGAAACAACAAATTATTAAAGCAACGGACATGTGTAGGAGACAACTGAGGAAAACCAAAATTGCAAATACCTCGAACGAAGCAGTTACCCCTGATCGATTAAAGAAGAAATCAGAGAAAGCATTGACAGCTTCGGTAGATGCTCACGGGTTTTGTTTCTACCGAATTACGCGCGGGGGCGTAATGGGGCAGAAGCAACACGAATACTGCTTCCTCCTCCTCCTGGTACGTCCGAACGCTGGGGCTGTTCGGATGGACGGGCGCTCTCTCTTCCTTCGTGCGTGCAGACTCCTTCCCTCGGGCGGTCGGATGCTTCCTCTTCTGTCGGGTGATCAGGTGCGCGCGTTCGGGTGCGGCTGTCAGAAGAATACAACAACGAAGCAGGCGGTCAGGGGTCGAGACGGGGTGGCCCGCCTTCAACGCTCCGATGCCTAAGTCAGATGATGTATTGGATATAACATTCAAGCGAACATGCGAACGAGTAAGTTGGGATGTTGAGACGTGATTGAATGGGATGGATTGAATGACCTTACCTGTAGTAAATGCCTTACCTATATAGGTGGTTGAGTTTGGAGCTTGATGGTGTTCTTCGATGTGGGACTGGTGTGTTTGTTGATGTGTGATCCGCACATTCGGGCGTGCGCCCCACGGGCGCGTGTGCGCTCGGAGGGGGTCGGTCTGGTGAGTGAAGTTGAAGCCTCCTTGGTGGTCTTTGGGGTGGTCTGGTAGGTGTTGATTACCTGCTTAAGCGGATAAGTATATTAATCGTACAACTAATGATACAATACTAACAAGTCCCCCAAGTCCCCAAGTCAAAGAGAACTTTCTTGACTGGGGAGTTGAAAAAGGGTCCGTACGATTAACAGGAATACTTATCCGGTTAATCAGTGGTGTGTGATCCTGTTACCCCCAAGTCCCCCAACTCTCCGGTCAAGGAAGGACTCGTATGACGGAGTGGGACCTGGGCGTCCGAGTGTGTACCTGTTCGTGCGTTGGTGTACCTATGGGCCCGGCCTCCAAACAAGACTTGCTATATATGTTCGTGGAGCCGCGCGCCCGTGGGGTGTAAACATACATAAGTATAACAGATACAGGTATATGGGTATGATGCATGAATGTATGGTATGATGCATGAATGTATGGTATGATGTGTGAATGTGTGCAAATGTTTTTTTCGTAACACCGGCGTTGGGATGGCACGGTGCACCGCGAACATCAACGGGGATGCCGTTCCGTACGGTGTAGCATCAACGGAGGGATCAAGACCGCGACCTACAAGTAACGCGCTACGGAGGGGACGGACCGCATGCCCGTGCCGTTCTTCGGCTTAGCACCCTCAGAGAGGGGACGGACCCCATGCCTCCGTTATGACAGCCGGCTTGTATTTCGCGACCGGGGAGGGCGTACCTTTGCCCGCGCTCATCGATCTCGGAACGCGCAAGGAGGGGTCGGACCGCACGCCCTTGTCGTTCCGAGTCGGGGTCGAATGTTAACGTTGCGCTCACACGGAGGGGCAACACCCCACGCCCGTGCCGCCCATCGACTTAGCACGCCCAGAGAGGAGTTGGCCCCATGTCTCTGTCATGACAGCCGGCTTGCTCTTCGATCATGTAACGATGCGCTCACGGAGGGGACGGACCCCATACCCGTGCTGCCCATCGGGCTCAGCGCGCGCTCAGAGAGGGGGCGGACCCAATGCCTCTGCCGCCTGATCCGGCTTGCTAATGCATGCGCGTACGTAGAGGAAGAACCCCATCCCGTACGGCGCAGCTCTTCACTCGGGGCACGGCCAAAAGGGAATTCAGGCGTTAGCCCTCTTTCGGGGCGCCCGAGTGGTACATGTACTAACCTGATGGTGTTTCTTGAGCGCCCGTTCGTGTGAGTGGTGTTTCTGAATGGTTGGTATCGTGGCGTGTTGTCCTTGCCTTGGGTTTGGTGGTGCTCCGATGAGACGTTTTGAGGTGACATTCCTTTTGACTTCTCTGGGAATCGGTGCGTAATAAATGCTAGCCGTCGCATTTAATGCCAGCGTGCCCCTGCATTAAATGCTGCTATTGTCATGATTGCCTGAAGGGCAGACGTCACGCGCGTGGGGATAGGGGAGTGGTGCATGAGTGCCACGCGTCGGGCTATTTGGAGGCCGTGCTAGGGTTTGAAAAATCGAGGCGGGAAGTCGAGGAGTTGGCGCGGTTACTTGGGAGGGCAAGTAAACCGCCCAGGCCACGCGTCACGATTCGACGGTGGACACGTGAAAAACAGACGACTGGCGTTCGTTCGCGTATCCCGTCCGAGTAATATAAATAGGGCTCCCCTGGCCTTCGTCTTCTTCATCACTTTCATATCTTACCGAAATTCTGCCGGAATCACCTTGCGATCTGCCTCCTTGAGCTGTTCTATGTTCGTGTCCTCTGTTACCGGAATACTTGCTCAATCGTGAAAGACTCAGCCCACAATACCCTAATCTGGTGAGGCTCTCGTCCCTGGTTTTGTTTTTGTTTTTAGTTCTGTGTTTTGCTGGGTTTTTGAATTTCAAGGATAGGGTGTGTTCTTGAGTCGGGTGTGTTTGATCTGTTTGTGGGTGATTTTCTGTGGGTTTTGGTGTTTCTGCCTGGGGGGGGGGGGAATTTTTGCTAAGTGTTGTTTTGTGCATGCGTGCGTCCTAGGATGGAGCCAATAGAGATACCGAGCGATCAGTCACGTGAGTGGATCTACATTCCGGGGTTGGGGTGGTTTAGTTGTGGGTCGAGCGGGTCGAGTACGTTGTCGTACGAGTCTGTTTTGAGTGTCACGCCTCTGCAATGTATTTTGCCTGATTCCTCTCCCGTGCAGTCAATGGATGCTAGGCGAGCGTGCGTCAATGTGGGATTGGAGAGTTCGTCTGGATCGTCGGGCGGGCATTCGGGCGGGGCGAATCCCTGGGGTGAGGAGAGGGCGGAGGGAGGAGATTCGATTCCTCAATTTGCGGAGGGTGGACCCGTTCACTGGGTGTTTCCTGATGGGACGCCCGTCTAGGAGCCTGAGCGTGCGCCATCCGTCTCAGAGATGGCCAGGTGGGCGAGGGAGTACCACATTCCCAACTCCGTGAAACTGCGGATACCTGGCGTGGGCGACACGTTCACTCGCCCGCCGCCCGGCCACGTCTGTCTGAGCGAGTTCCATCTTAAGGCGGGGATCAAGCTGCCGCTGCATCCGTTCTTTCAGTACATGCTGGCGCTGCTGAAGATCTCCCTTGGTCAGTGCGGGCCCACGCTCACCCGCACACTTGTGGCCATGTTCAACATCTTTCGGGTGAGCGGTATGGACCAGCCCACGCGGGCGGAGTTCCTTCATTTCTTCGGTCTTCGCTACTCTACGCGCCAGAGGGAGTCGGGGACCTTCACCGTGGAGCCCCGCGTGAAGTGGTGGTTGACGGACCAGCCCAGTTCTTCGACCTGCTGGCGCACGATCAATTGCCTGGTAGGTGGTGATTGGGAGTTGGGCTCCTTCTCGTCTGAGTATGCCGCCAACGCCCACCTGATTGATAGAGTCCCCCAGGCCTTCCATCCCCTCGATACGAGTGAGTATCCGATGACGCCCGTCGAAGAGGCCCGGGTCAACCGTCTGAAGTTTGTTTTTGACCCGGCGCCTGAGGCAAGATCGTTCTTCGCCGCCTGTCATTGGGACCTTATCGAGCAGACGCATCTTGCTGAGCTGCCGCGTACGTGGGTCTTGTAGTTCGTTGTTCTAGGAGTAGGAGTAGATTTTTGACCAACTGTTCTTCTGTCGTTAACCTCCTCCGTCTGTTGTCTTTGCAGTTAATAAGAAGATGTCGGGCAAGAACGTCGCTAAGGATGATGTGGTCAAGCGCCGCTTGGCCGCCCTTCGAGACACTGCCGGCAAGGTTCGAAGGGTGGTGGATGACGGACGAGGTGGTCTGGTGTTGGGGGAGACCACGCAGCCCAAGATCCCCATTCCTGATGTTTCTGATTTTGCGCCAGCTATCCCGGCGGATGCCCCTCGCCCGCCGCCTGGTGCCGCTGGTGGTTCGAAGGCGCAGGCCAAGACTGATCGTGCTGACCAGCGGGCTGAGCAGCACCGGGAAAGGCGCCAGGAGAGACACGATCAACGCCGTCAGGACCGGGATGAGCAACGGGACAGGCGGGAGACACCTCGCCCGCCCCACACAGTTGCTCGTACATCTACTACGCCCCCATCGTCCGCTCGTCCGCCCAGCACCACACGGGTGTCGGAGTAGGGAGGAGCTGGTGAGCCTTCCACGAAGCGCCCGAGGACGGATAGTCCGGCCGTTAATCCGTCCGCCGATCTGCCCGCCCATCTGTTCGCTTTCTTCACGCCACTGGCGAAGACCATCGATCAGAGTGCCAAAGCCGTTAGTGCGATGGCACCGGATGTGATGCAGGGTAATAAGGATGAGATGGATAAGGCCTTCAATCTCTGCATGGTGCTGCAACACAAGATGTACCTGGCGCGAGAGCGCTTCGCCAACAGGCGCTATGCAGAGGAGGTGCAGGCGGAGGTACGCAAGCTCACTGATGCTTGTAAGAAGTACGAGTATGAGCTGGGCAAGTACGAGCAGGTGGCGGATCGCCTGCGTCAGGAGGTCCGGGGGCGACGGAGAAAAGCCAGGAGGTGGGTGAGCGGGAGGCGCTGCACAAGGCCGAACGTGATACTGCCCTCGCTGCCCTGGAAGAGGCAAAGGCCGAGGCGGACAACCGGGTGGCGAAGGTGGAGTCCCGCCTGATGGCTGAAGCACAGGCCCAAGTCCAGAAGGCACGAGCGGAGGCGGTCGCCGACTTCAAGAATTCTTTGGAGTTTAAGGAGTTGGTGGACATTGAGGCGGATGTTTTGGTCGCCCAGTTCCAGGAGATGGTAGCGCCTTATCTGGATATGGAGAAGTATGATACCTTCCTGGCGGAACAGGCAGGGCTGGCGGGCGGCGGTGGTGCAAGCGCGAAGTAGAGTAGCTTTTTCTTTTCCTTTTTTTTTGTAATAGAGTAGATTTTTTTGTAATCGGGTCTTCGTGCCTTTGATTCTCGCTGGCCGTTTTTTTTTTTTGAAACCTGGCGAATGAATGAAATTTCTCTGTCCGTTTGTGTGCCTTGTCTCTTTTTGTTGAATTTTTGTTTGGCATCCTTTGAGTAACTTGTGCGGGCGCGCGCTTCCCCTTTACATCTTTGCGAGTAGCCTGTCCCCAGTCCCCCGAGTATGTGTACTGCCCCTTTGACTTTGGAAGCTCTCCGATCAGGTCCAGTCCCCACTGTGCAAATGGGACGGGCGACATGAGGATGGACAGTGGGACGGCGGGCGCATGGTGGTGATGTGCGTGCAGCTGGCACTGGTGACACTTGTTCGTCAGTGCCGTGGCGTCTGCATGGATGGTGGGCCACCAAAAGCCATGCCGAAGGGCCTTGTGCGCGATTGATCTGGCGCCCGCATGATGGCTGCACGTGCCCGAGTGGATCTCCTTTAGGATCGAGCTGCCCTTCGTCGGAGTGACGCACTTGAGGCTGGCCCAAGTCCTCCATTGTCGATAAAGTGCCTCATCCCGTACGCTGAAGTTGGCCGCCCGTGTGACGATGGTCCTGGCTTCTCTCTTATCCCTCGGCAGTTCTCCCCTTGTCTTATAGGCAATGAGCACGTCCATGTAACTATGCTCGTGTGGTTCGATTGCCAGGACCTGCTCCGCTCCTGAGATGCTCGGTCGTCGCAGTACTTCGACGATGCGCTGCCCTGGCCCCGTGTGCACGGGCGCCGTGGTCAGTCGGGCCAATCTGTTTGCCTTCGCGTTGAATCCCCGACGAATATGGCTGATGTTGACGAGGTTGAATCCTTTGATCAGCGCCTGCACATGTTTCAGATAGGCGATCATGGACTCCTCCTTTGCCTGGAATTCTCCTCCGACCTGGCTCACCACCAACTGTGAGTCGCTGAATATGTTGAGGTCGGGCGCTTCTGAATTTTTGGCCAATTGTAGGCCTGTGATGAGCGCCGTGGCCAGTCGGGCCAATCTGTTTTCCTTCGCGTTGAATCCCCGACGAATATGGCTGATGTTGACGAGGTTGAATCCTTTGATCAGCGCCTGCACATGTTTCAGATAGGCGATCATGGACTCCTCATTTGCCTGGAATTCTCCTCCGACCTGGCTCACCACCAACTGTGAGTCGCTGAATATGTTGAGGTCGGGCGCCTCTGAATTCTTGGCCAATTGTAGGCCTGCGATGAGCGCCTCGTACTCGGCCTCGTTGTTGGTCGCCTTGAATTCGAACTTGAGGTCGTACTCCGCGTTTACCCCTCCTGGCCCGGTTAAGATTATGCCGGTGCCGCTCACCTTCTTCGTGCAGGACCCGTCAACGTAGAGGTTCCACTCCGACACCGGTCGCTCCTTGACTTCCGGCCTGTTGGACGCCCCTACCGTCGGACCGTCGGGCGCTTGGACTGGCGCTCCTTCTGCCTCCGTATACTCGGCGATGAAGTCCGCCACGGCTTGCCCCTTGATTGCCGTGCGGGGTTTGTACTCGAGGTCGAACTCGCTAAGTTCGACGGCCCACTTCGCCAGGCGGCCACTATGATCGGGCGATTGGAGTATCTGGCGCAAGGGTACGTTGGTGAGGATGTGGATGTTGTGCGCCTGGAAGTATGGTCTCAACCGTCGGGCGGCGATTACGAGCGCGAGCGCTATCTTCTCGATTGTCGGATATCGTGTCTCAGCGCCTGTCATGCCCTTCCCTGAGAAGAAAACGGGCAACTCCGTGCAGTCCTCCCTGCGGACGAGGGCGGAACTGACGGTCGTGAGGGAAGCAGCCAAGTAGAGGTACAAAACCTCCCCTCGGACGGGTCTGGAGAGGAGCGGAATGGACGCCAAGTACTCCTTGATCTGAAGGAAAGATTCCTCACACTCGAGCGTCCACACAACCTCGCGCTTGTTCGTGGTTCTTAGGGCTTTGAAGAACGGGGCGCATCTGTCCGAGTATCGCGAGATGAAACGGTTCAGGGACGCGAGCTTGCCAGTGAGGCTCTGCAGGTCCACCCTCTTGACGGACGGCTTCATGTCGATGATCGCTTTTACCTTGGCTGGCGCGGCTTCGATTCCCCGCTGGCTGACAATATACCCTAGAAACTTGCTGTTGGTGACTCCGAAGGTGCATTTGGCGGGGTTCAGCCTCATGCCGTTCTTGATAAGAACGTCGAGCACAGTCCCCAAGTTCTGGACGTGGTCGACCGCCTGGACGCTCTTCACCAATATGTCATCCACGTACACGTCCACGATGTTGCCAATCAGGCCATGAAACATCGCGTTCATGAGCCTCTGGTACGTGGAGCCGACGTTCTTCAGCCCGAAAGGCATGACAACGTAGCAATAAAGGCCCTTGTCCGTGACAAACGTTGTTGCCTCCTGGTCCGCGGGGTCCATGAAGATTTGGTTGTAGCCCGAGTAAGCGTCCATCATTGATAGGAGTTCGTGCCCCGCCGTTGCGTCCACCAGCTGATCGATCCTTGGTAGCGGGAAGCTGTCCTTCGGGCATGCCTTGTTGAGATCACTGTAATCGATGCACATTCTCCATTTCTTGTTGCTCTTCTGCACCATCACAGCGTTGGAAATCCACTTGGGATAATCCACCTTCCGGATGAACCCGATGCCCAGTAATCGGTCCACCTCCTCATGCATCGCCGCGTAGTGCTCTGCTTTGTACGCCCGCCTCTTCTGCTTTACTACCCGGGCGCTGGCGCCGACGCTCAGCCGGTGGGATATGATATCCGTGCTGATCCCGGGCATGTCTCTATACGACCAGGCGAACACCTCCTGCTTCTCTTTCAGTAGCGCGATCAGTCGCTCGGCTATCGCGGGAGCCAACGATGCTCCGATCTGGACCGTTCTCTCCGGGTGTTCGGGGGATAGCTGAATCGTCCTCAGCTCTTCGCGCTCGGGGACGGGTGATACTGCCATCAGCCCGTCGCGTGGATCGTCGGGTACGTCTGACCTTGGCGCGGGTTCTAGGGCGAGGACCTCATGCTTGTCTCGGGGTTTCATTGTCTCCTCGCTGGTGTATCCTCGGACATATCCGACTCCATGCTCGGTTAGGAATCGTCCCAAGAGCATGTACCCTACGATGATCATCCTCAACCTGCAGATCCCTGGTCTCCCGAGTATGGCGTTGTAGGGGGAGGGGGTGTCCATGATGATGAAGTCCGTCTGGATCTCGCTGTGCGGGGAGTCGGGTGTGCCAATCTCGACCCGCAGGCTGTCACTCTCGATTGGATATGATGTCTCGCCCATGAAGCTGGCTACGCACTCGTGGTCCTGCGTCATCTTGCGTGCGGGCCTCCCGAGCGCCCTGTATGCGCCGAAGTAGATCACGTTCACGGACGCCCCATTGTCTACTAGCACCCTCTTCACAAGGAATTGGTCGATGATCGCGTCGATCACGAACGGCAGGGTGCTGTCCTTCGGGTTCTCCTCCTCGTCCCCCGCCGTGAAGCTGATGGTGGGCGCCTCCTTCCTTCCTACCTTGGGCGTTCTCCCTACCCCGATCGCCAGCACTTCCCTGCTCATGTGATCGGGCGATGATGTTCTCTCCTTGCGCTTGCCTCCAGATATCGTATTGATGGTCCCACGGGTCTTGGCGCCCGTCTGGCGCTGTCGTCCTCTCACCCTCGGAGGGTTGGCCCGATCGTTCTTCCTCATATCCTCGAGGGTCTTCTTTAACATGGGGCAGTCGTTGGTGTGGTGGGTGGTGGCGTTGTGGTATTCGCACCAAATGCTCGGGATTCGGCCGACCGGGGCCATTGCTACCGTTACGTCGCTCGGTGGTGGGAGTCGGCGTCGATGCAGGTGGAGAAGTTGCTCGGGCGACTGCCCGTCGATCGTAAAGACCTCATTTCCCGCTGGAGGATATTGTAGCGCTGGTGGTCAGCGGGCCCTCTGCTGTGCTGGTTCCTTCGGCCGGTTGTAGTGGTTGCCCTGGTTGTTGCGGAAGGGCGGCCTTTGATTATTCTGCCCTGGTGCGTCCCGGTACCTCTTGTATCCTTGGATTGGTGCCCCTCCGTCGTCCGAGGGCAGTCGAGGCTGAGCGTTCTCCTCCGGTCTGTTTGTGCTAGACTCGGAGGCGGACCCGTACACTCGCGTCTCTACCAACGCCTTCTGTATGACCAGGTCCATGATCTCGTCGTAGTCGAGATGCTCCTTCCTCACAAGCTTCTCTACGAATGGGGTGGCGAGCAGGTTGTCCATCAGGGCTACTTTGGCCACTCGTTTATCAAGGTCCCTACACGTGCTCGCGAGCGTCCTCCACCGGTTGATGTAGCTCGACAGGTTCTCGTCCATCCCCTGGCGGACCTTGAGGAGGATGCTCACGGTGTTGTACTTCCCCTGGAGCCGATAGCGCTTCTAAAAGCTCTCCGCCAGCTCGAGGAATGAATGGATGGACCCTGGCGGGATCTCGTAAAACCAGCTCTGTGCTTCCTCCGCCAGCGTTTCCTGGAATAGGAAACACAAGGTTGGGTTCGAGTATCGGGTTCCGTCCGTGGTGGATCGAAACTCGTCCACGTGCGCGCGTGGATCTCCGCTCCCGTCGAATCGAGCGATCTTCGTTATCTTCGCGTGGGGGTCCCTTCCCCTCTCCAGTATATGCGCCGAGAACGGACTGACCCGGGGGGCGAACGTCCCGCCCTGACCGGCCAACCTGTCCTTGCGCAGGCGCGAACGTTGGGGCTGTTCGGATGGACGGGCGCTCTCTCTTCCTTCGTGCGTGCGGACTCCTTCCCTCGGGCGGTCGGATGCTTCCTCTTCTGTCGGGTGATCGGGTGCGCGCGTTCGGGTGTGGCTGTCAGAAGAATACAACAACGAAGCAGGCGGTCAGGGGTCGAGACGGGGTGGCCCGCCTTCAACGCTCTGATGATGTATTGGATATAACAGTCAAGCGAACATGCGAACGAGTAAGTTGGGGTGTTGAGACGTGATTGAATGGGATGGATTGAATGACCTTACCTGTAGTAAATGCCTTACCTATATAGGTGGTTGAGTTTGGAGCTTGATGGTGTTCTTCGATGTGGGACTGGTGTGTTTGCTGGTGTGTGATCCGCACATTCGGGCGTGTGTCTGGTGAGTGAAGTTGAAGCCTCCTTGGTGGTCTTTGGGGTGGTCTGGTAGGTGTTGGTTACCTGCTTAAGCGGATAAGTATATTAATTGTACAACTAATGATACAATACTAACAGGTTTAACCACTGCCCAAATTCTAAACTGAATCAGAACCCGTTTTCATAAAAATTCACAAGAGAAGAGAGGCATCTCCTGGCGACGGTGGCATTATCCAGTGGATGATTACCAAGAACAACAAAGAAGTCTCTCTCTCTCTCTGTCTGAATTACTTGATCTCATCGAATTGTGGTACGTCTTTTCTCTCTATTAGAGAGATTTGGATATTTGTTTTGATTTCGTCCATAGGTTGGAGGTTATTTTCTTTTGTAAGCATTACTTTGTCATAAGGGCTTAACTGAAGATGCAAAGTTGGAGGTCTGTTTGTTATTTTTAGTTCTTGATTAACATGAGAATCGCAGTGTCCATTTACTTTCGTTGGCTGTGTAGTTTGGCATAGAATATACTAACTAAAATTGAACCCTTAATGCAATTGGAAACATGGAAAGTTTCTTTATGTGGTGCACAAGTTAATTGTTTTCCAGTATAGATGCTCAAAGTCGAAAATCATATATTTCATTCAACGATATAGCTTGATTATGGTATCTTGAAAATGTTGATCATCTGGTGTTCAAATAATATTTCCATTTTTTTTTCAGCTGACAATTGATAGTTTATCTGTATCTCAAAATAATTTCGGTAGAACTAGGTTGACCTTGCAAGTTTGCAAGGGGTTTAATATTTAATCATACTGGCGATTGGAGTTATTTGTGAAGAAGAATTGTCATACTGCAACCAGATGAAAGACTTGCTACTCAGGAAGAAAAGAGACGAACATTGAATAGAAGAATTTAATGTATGTGACTTGAGATGAAGACTGAAGAATACCAAAATGAAGAAAAACCAAATAAAGAGGTAGAAACTGAGGAATCAGAGATGGCAAAAGAACTGAAATGGAAGAGAAAAAACAGTCAGAGAAAATAATCTCCTACGATTGACAATTATAGTATAGATATTTCACTATGATCAAGTCTATGACCTTGAGTTAGTCAAGGTGAAACTAAAATAGAGCCCACCTAAAGGAAGGCCATCGAGATAGTTTACTATGTGCTGAATGGTTTATATGTGCATTGGTACTCCAAGAAGATTGTTGAAAGTGTTACTAATAAATTTAAATTTTCAATTCAAGTAAGTTGATTGATTTGTGCCTTCAAATTAGGTTTTTTTATCATAATCAGTCGTTTATATTCAAACGAGTTGGCTGGTGTGCACACTTGATAAAATACACAAACAAGATACACTCTGAAGGAAAGTCAAAGCAGACGGTGTCTGTATATAAAATGGTGGCGAATGTCGAGTTAATTACATGTTTTTCAGATTTATATTATTTTTATGTTCCAAAAAAAAATTTATATTATCCTTTAGTAGTTGGTTCTATTTTACATATATATTGTATGAAGAATATTGTATAAAAAAATCGGATGTGGAAAATTCGCACACAATTATATAATTTAAAACTTTAAAATATTATTCGATAATTCGCACGTGCTCGCGCGGCACTTTGCGTGGATGAAAGCTAGTAATAATAATAAAATCAATTCATTTTTAACAGTACGTAATTAATTAATTACCGCACCTCCCAATTCACACGCAAAAAAAAAGGAGTGACGTCCCGAGAAAGAAGACCACGAAGCAAAGGAAACGGATCGGTGTTTATGGTGACGGGTCGTTTCGGATTTTAAAGATCGGACGTCGGCTTATAGGGGTAGTACCTGGTAGAGGAGAAAGTGGAGTCCACACTCTCCTAAAGACCTTCCAAAAAGACGTTTTCCCAAAACGGAAAGGGGGCCCATGTCAAATTTAGGTCGACGTGGTGTTCTACCTTAAACGGAAAGACATCTGACATCTTCACTGCTCCCATTGCGTGCATTTGTAGCCATTGGATTTCAATCGATCCAAAACTTATATTACATGCTAGGTCCCCACTATGGCCAACCCACTTTGAGCTTTGAACTTTGAATTATTTACCTACACTCTGAAAGTAGCCTTGGTTAGAATTTTACTTCTTTTTTTACCTTTACATAACAACTGCTCATCAACATATTTTTAGTATCTAAACATTCATGTTATACTGTATATGAGTGAAAATGGATTGTAATAGTGTCGATAAATTAAGGATAATCTAAAACTTATAACCGTTTTGTCGCATTTAAAAGGAACTTTAATAAATGAGACGTTGATTAGATTACCTAAATATAACCATATAATTTGTGACGGGGTGGGTATATATTGTATGGCTTAAAGAAATTGAACACACTTTCTAATGCGGCAGTTAACAAGTATAGCCTAGCTTCCTCAAAACTTACTCAAAAGATGAATCATATTGATTGAGACGCTTACCAGAATTTACTTGACCAAAATTTGTATTTTTTGCATGTTTGAAATTAGAAATGAATGTGTTTGTCATTCATAGTATTCATGCAAGACAATTTTGAGTTTGCCATAATGTGACCCCATTTCGCTGAATCAGCAATATATTGTACGTTTGTCTCCTTATTATGAGTTAACATCAATATTAATTATACGATAGGATGCAAACATAATATTAACCACCTGGACCATAACATGCATTCTTGGCTTAATTAATCTCGAAAAAAAGAAGCTTAATTAGGTTAGGCATGCACAGGGTACAAAAACACTTGTAAAAGTTCAAACTCCGAGTATAAATTCATTGCTTGCACAAAATAAGTGTATCCGGCCGTAACTTTGTTCTTGAAGCATAGATACCTTTCCCGACTACATATCTCAAACCTTTTCAACAGTCATGAATCAGACTCCATTAATATACCAATTACTATGTACCATATCACAAACGAGAACCCACAAATCTGGTTAAAAAAAATAAAGTGAGTGCAAAAAAATGGAAATTATTCCAGAATTGACAACACAAGAAACCCCCCGTGGTCTGATCAATGCTCATGAACAATAGCTAGTATCTATACATACAACGATGCTCACCAAAGAAAAAAGAAGGAAATAAAAACATGTCCATGAGCTATCTATCTGTTCAAAGTGGTCCACTATGGGTGTTGAATCATGAACAAGAAGGCACAATGGTGGTGGTCGGTGGTCACGATCAAATAGTTGCAAGTGCTCTGCAGTGGTGTTAGTTTCTCTCTCCCAACTTTATCTTTCGAAGAGAATTTTATCCTTTACAAAAATGGCGAGAGCTCTAAGATTTCGCAACACTTCCATACTTGTGCAACGGAGAACAACTACGTAGTAGGAAGAAAGAAAACCCCATCAACATGGTGGTGGCATGGTTAATATTCTCAGAGGCATTTTTACATGAGCTGATTGCTAGCCCAGTTCGTATCGACTGGCTTTAGCTAGATGCAAGAGATCGTTCTCTACCTGCCAATTTCTGTAGTAGGAAGGACCACTCTGGGCAGTGTTTTGGAAACGCATCATTTGGAAGATGGGTACCTCATTTTTTTGGTCTGGATTTTGTCACGTAACAAAGTACTCGCTTGATGATGATGATGATGATGATGCTCTTCGGTCCCCCACTGGTGTACGTATGTATGTGTTTTTAGAGTTGGATTGTAGCTAAACTAATCTCATATTTTTTGGCCGTCATTGTAGAGGTTAAAATGGATGGGAATACTTGTGGGTCTTTAACCAGTACTTCAAAATAGGTCATGGTCGTTCAACAAGATCGAGCAGGGAAGAAAAAATCTTAGAGTTGCATTCTCGCACATATGTGCGTATAGTGTATACTTGTACTGATGTACAGAGACCGATAGATCTTTTAGCAGCGATTTACTCATTTGCACCAAATTTAGTGGGATGGTGTAAGCACAATTGTTCATCCTTCAAATTGCATTTCACATGAAGATAAATAATTTAGATGCGACTCCATATATATCCATTTGTGGTTTTACTCTCATGTTAATTAACTTTGTATCGCCACATAAATTTCAGTTGAGTTTCATTGTTATGTTGTAACTAGCTTTGAAAACACTTGATTGGTCTTGTTATCGCAAGTAATTACTACGGTATTAAAACAAATCGGCTTGTAGCCACATTGGTCTTTACTAATTTTCTTAGACTATGACTACCATCTCTACTTTGACTCTCGCTCATCGGATCTCTACTCTAAATGTTATACATCATATATACGGTCTACAATTGTCGATGTACGTATAATTTCTCGTGTTATTTTTCAAGAGATCTTGAAATGTAAAGTGTAATTTCATTCAGACATTTTATCATGCACCCATATTTACAGTACAACTCATGTAGCCAGCCACATACATTGACTTGAAAAAAGTTGAGAGCAAAAGAAACTTTGTGCATCATCCTTAAGAATTAGTAATATAAGGAGAAAAAAAAGGAAGAAAAAGAAAAGCTTGCTCAATCAGCTGGTTTAGTTATCCATCGCTTTCAGCACAGAAAACAGACTTCCTTTTTTGTTCACAAGCCTATTGTGTCTGTTTATTTTCTTATGGAGGGAGACCCTTCAGTGCTTCACTATGAATAAGGCTAGGGTTCAATTTTCAAACCCCTAGTCCAACATCATCAAAACTAAACTTTCATGCCCATGTCACTATATTGTACAATACATAACTCATTGTGTACCATCTCTTTCAATATATATAGAAAATAAAAAAGAAGCATTTCACTTAATTAGAAAGAAAACAATTATTAATTTCTTGCATTCAATTGCAATGTAGAAACCAAAACAGTGCTCCAACTCAAATTCTTTAGACTAGCAGAAAAAGAAGACTATTGGGTTTTGTGATGAATAAAGATGAGGAATATATAGGCAGTCTTTTTCGTTTCTTTCATTATTTTGCTTCATATGAAGACCCTGCATGCAAAACTCGCAGTGAAAACTAAAAAATTTGATCTTGGAGGAAGGATGAAAGTGGAAAGTAAAAAAAAAAAAACTTTGGAGGGATTTTTTGGTGGGTCTCAAATCGAACACCAACTAATACAGTGAACCACTAAATGTGATTCTGGATCATCTGATGCGACCTACACTTTCCTTTTTTTTATTTTTTATTTTGAAGTGTTTTCACTACTGCTCAACTATTACCATGGCTAGCTGTAGATATTTTTCAATGGCAGATAAGAAAGATGGTCTATCAGAAAGACAAAAACAAAAGAGAGAAAGAAACTTGGGTCTCATTGCCAGCAGTTCTTGACAAGGACTATTGAAAACTGACGGGAAAATTCATTGAGCAAATTCTTCACTATTATCATATACATGAGTCTCAAGTATTATCGTGTATATTATTTTGAAGTAGTTATGGTTTTTTTTGTCCCTTGTACTAAAATCGACATGACTGGGGAAGAACCCACATAATAGCTAGTTAAGTTGAAGTGATGGAATCGACATTGCGCGTAAGTGGATTAAACTGAAAATAACAGCAATGATCGATGCATAATTCGATCAACTTGACATAAGTACGTACTAAAAATACAAAGCGAAAAGCTGAAAACCTAATCCATAAAACGGGAGAGAAAAATTCTTATGACTAAGCAAAATGCTTGGTTGGCTTTAATATGGTTAGACACTAATTATATCTCCTTTATTATTTTAAGGTTAATGCAATACCAATAAGCTATATAAGCACGAGAGATAAAAAGGCATAAAATCATCGCTAGCTAGCCACATCGCGTACGCAAACCTTGCGTTAGCTACCTTCCCTTCTCCGATTCACACTTCCCCTCCTTAGAGCAAATGCACCCATTTGGGGAGAGGAGGGTCAATTTTCCACCCAGGTCAATACACTATTCATCTGAATTGGTCCTTGGTCCTTGGTTTGACAATGCAGCAATGAGATCAATTCGAAGACTAATTACTATTCATTCAATTTATATTTAATTTATTTTTTAGGTTTTGTTAAGTACTTAATGATTTAACATTATTGGTGAATAATTAACCAAATTGAATATTTTAAAAAAATCATATAATTAATTTCGAATGACGTGCATTTTCGATAAGAATATGGCAAACCAATGTACTTACGCCACGTGTCACCCTCAATATCGTTATCTTTCAGCCAAAAATATCTGACATTTCCGAATAGATTTTCAACCAATTGGTGAGGAACACGTGTCCATTGCAAGATTCGTTATCTTCAGAAATAATTGAGACGATTTTCGATAAGATTTTCAACCAATTGGTACACGCCACGTGTACTTTGGTATAACTTTTTAGCTTCCACAAAAGTCAATAAATAAGGCCGGTACTTCACTCTCTTCTCACACATTCCTCTCATTAATCTCTTTCCCTCCATTTTCAGATAGAAAAATCCATTTCATTTGTCATATTTTCTATGGATGCTTTGAGAAATTATTTGAGGATCAGGGATGAAGAAGATGAAGAACACATTCAGCAAATTCAAGCCAACAATGCTCAAGCATCTGCAATTCTCGGAGCGTATCATTCAATGGAGACTCCCGAAGGTCGTGGTTCACGCCCCGGTCGTGCCCCTAATGTCGAAAGACACCGGGTGGAGTATCTATACGGTGATTGGTATCTTCGTGCTCCCTAAAATGTCGTATCATCTACTGCCCTAAAATGTTTGAAGAAATTTTGTGCCCAGGTGGAGTATCTATACGGTGATTGGTATCTTCGTGCTCCCAATGCCGCTGACTTGCGCAGGCTTCTGCTGAAGGGGCAACAACGCGGTTTTCCGGGCATGATTGGGAGCATCGACTGCATGCACTGGAAGTGGAAGAATTGTCCAAAGGGGTGGTCTGGAGCATTCTCAAGCCGCAAAGGCTACCCAACGGTTATTCTTGAAGCTGTGGCCTCGTATGACACACATATATGGCATGCCTTCTTCGGTACCCCAGGAGCTCAAAATGACCTAAATGTTCTCGGTGCGTCCAACGTGTTCGCGAGAGTTATAAACGGAAGTGCTCCTGAGGTATGCTTTAAGGTCAATGATAACACATACACAACTGGGTATTACCTTGCAGATGGAATCTACCCGAGGTGGCAGACGTTTGTGAAATCAATATCCAAACCCAGGAATGCAGATGAGGCACACTTTAGCAAAATGCAAGAGTCTTATCGAAAAGATGTTGAGCGGTGTTTTGGTATCCTCCAAGCTCGGTGGGCTATACTTCGTCACGGTGCTAACTTGTTCAAGTTGGAAGATCTGCGTACCATCATGGTAAGTTGTATCATTCTTCATAACATGATTGTGGAAGATGAGTTTGTGGAAGAAGAGTTTGTGGAGCCTAATGAAGATGATAACATGCATCCATTATTGGCAAGCGTTTATGATAGGCCGGTGGATTTAAACGGAAATGTTATTCGTCATGAACCGGTTTTGAGGGATGGAGAAAGTCTTCCGGCTTTCTTAGATCGTGACTTCCAATTACATTCTGCATACCTCCACAAGGCCTTGCAAGATGACTTGGTCATCCATATTAACAAATGATTTGGATCATTTGTATTTGATTTGTAATTGTAATTTAAGTACTTTTCTTTGTGTGCTTTCAATAATGATGTATGTGTGCTTTGGCTTGTAATTTTAATTTGTGTGCTTTTGTTTGTGTGATCATGTTTCAATAATAAAGGTATGTGTGCTTTTGTTTCAATAATAAAGGTTTATGTTTCAATTTGTATAAAATACATTGTATACTTTTGTTACGTACTCAATATTTATTAATAACATTCAACTTTTATTTCATGAAATTTAAGATACATAAAAGACAATCCAAGCCTAGCAATACAAGAAAAATAAAATTTAAAACACTACAACATTCTATTGTGGGGATTGTGGTTCTTGAAAAAGAGGTCTATAACAATCCGCATTCGGATTGGTTTTTTTCATGATGTTGCTCTTCAACTTTTTGTACCACTCTCTTGAGTCCGGAGAAAAATCACTAGTCTTCATGGCCATGATCCTTGCATCCTCTTTCGCCTCTTCAAACTGATATATTTTCAAAGCTTCTGCTCGGCGTTCCTCGTCTCTTTTCTGCAGAAGCTCCATGGATTTTTTGCTGCTCTCATTAATGGCTAAAATTGCAAGGGCCACATCACTTCCCAATTCTTTATTCTTTCCTTTCCTCTTTGCTTCTTTTGCAGCCTTTTGTCCCATAGGCCTTCCAAGAGAGCTAGTAGGAGTATCCAAACCTACATCAGTATCCAAATCAATTGTTGTCTCGGTTTCATCAAGACTTACCGTCGGATAAACAAAAGGAGAGACGGGAGCCGTTGGTGGATCTTTAAAATAAGGGTGATCCTTCACCGCGTCCCAACATTCCTCATGAGCAAATTGCTTATTAGTTGTTCTAATGAATTCCAATTGAATTTGACGGGCCTAAAAAAAATTGAAAATGTTATAATGGGATATAAATGATTGTTAAAAAAATAAAAAATCACACTATAATGAGATATAAAAAATAATGGGATATAAATAATGAGATATAAAAAACAATGGGATATAAATAATTAAATCACACTATATTATATTACCTCATCCAATTGATTGGTGCCGCTTGGTCTATGATGACGAGCTTGAAGTTTTGCATTATGCCACTGTTTGAGAAGTTTTTTCAAAGGTTTGAAATGAGATTGGAGAGCGATCGGAGTTCGTACCGCGGTTGGACCGGACCAATTTTCCACATAATCTTCACGTACCTTTTGCCATAACCTTGGAAGGGTTTGAGCATTGCCGGTGATCGGGCATACGGTGACACGCGCCCAAGACTCGCACAATTGAACTTCCTCCGCGGTGTTCCAATTAGTACCCGATTCTCCCATTTTTTGAACTAAAATGAAGAAATAAGAACAAGGTAGGAGAAACAACAAGATGGATATGTGAAATCTCAGAAATTTTTGGTGTGAAAAATGAAGAAGAGTGCTTTGGTATTTATAGAATTTTTTGGAAATTTTTTGAATTTTTTAAGACAGGTTTAAAGCATATTCCCGTTTGGATTTTATCTGAGCCGTCAGATTAAATCCAACGGTCCAGATCTGCCAAGAAGAGTTTTTTTTTTCGTTGGTTTTAAAAAAAAAAAAAGGATCCGTTATGTTTGAATGCTGACCGTCCAGATCAGATCGGACGGTCAGCATCAAATGACCGTTGGGCAGCCGACAGTCTGCAGGCCGTGGGGCCCACAAGCAAAATTTAAAAAAAAAAAAAGGGAGCCGCGTCTGACCAGCCGCGTGGCTGACGTCAGCGGGCCCCACCACCAATTCACCCAGCCCAAACCGAGGGTGAGGAATCAACCCAGCTACTGATCGATCACCTGGGCCCCGCCATAAACATCCCCTCCCCCCAGCCCAATTAATACCCGGTGGATCATTTTCTCTCCCCTACCCTCAACCCAACCCAGCTCCTTGGTCCTTTGGTGCATTTGCTCTTAGAGCCATCTTTTTATGTGTCGTTCTCATTTCCCAGTTCCCAGTTGTTTGGACCATAAAATTATATTTTATTATGTTAATTTTTGTGGCCTACTTAATAAGTCTAGTTTGGGAAGAAAATCAAGATTATCTTACTGTATATCTTTCTGAGCAAGGAAAAATAAAATCTAGTGAATCTGATAATCAGAGTTCTTTAAGGATTTTGATTTCTTACTCTTTTAAAAAAAAGATATACTTGAGCAATCACTATAAATAGAGGTTTTATGACCAGATCAAAAGACACTTCGACAGTCGCACTTTTACAGTCACACAGTTTGCTCTTGGCGAACACAACTTTCCTCGCGAGAGAACCGACGATGGCGATCCAGAATTCTCACCCAAAGGAACGTGATGCATTTGAAGATCCTCTATTGTTAGACGACGGCGATCAAAGGAGGTTTCACCCGAAGGAGCGTGAAGATTTCGACGGTCAAAGAAGTTACAAACCAGTGTTCTCAACACTTGCCAAGAAAATTGTTCTGTCTTGCACGGAAAAAACTATGAGGTATCGATTTTTGTGGTTCATAAACGAGACACGAACCCCAAGTCTTAAGTCACTTAGTCAAAAAGAACTCACCAAACGAGGTTGGTGCTCTCCTCGCTTCAATCGCTTGTGAAGAAGTAAGATCAAAGACACGACGTAACTCAACATTTTTCCCTTGGCAATGGCACACCAACACAACACGCATAAAAGAGACAGTTTGTAGTTACTTAGAACCAACACGCATAGAAGATTGTTCTGCCAAAATGTTTGGCTCGATTTTTCCCCAGCGACGTAGATGGTGTGTTGGTGAGTTCTTTTTGCTTAAGTGACTTAAGACTTGGGTTTGTGTCTCGCTGCTGAACCACGAAAATTGATACATCACAGGTCCGATCCTTCGGTGCAAGGCAAAGCAATCTTCTTGGAATGTGTTGAGGACACTGGTTTATGACTTCTTTGACAGGGGAGCCATCACGCTCCTTAGGGTGAAACCTCATTTGATCGTCGTCGTCTGAAAATAGAGAATCTTTGAATCAATTACTTTCCTTCGGGTGAGAATTCTGGATACGCCATCGTCAGTTCTCTCGCGAGGAGAGTTGTGTTTGCCGAGAGCAAACTGTTTGCTGTAAAAGTCTGCGATTGTCCAAGTGTCTTTTGATCTGGTCATGAAGCCTATATTTATAGTGATTGCTCAAGTATATCTCTCGCTGAAAAGAGTAAGAAATCATAATCCTTGAAGGACTCTGATTACCAGATTCACTAAATTTCATTCTTCCTTGCTCAGCAACATATACAACAAGATAATTTTGATTTTTCTCCCAAACTAGACTTATTAAACTTGTCACAAGAATAATCTTAATAAAATATAATTTTATTGTCCAAACAGCAGTTTACATCCCCTGTTGAAGATTTGACATGGTTACTTAATTAGTCATATATGTCTACATGTCTCTGTTTTTCATATTGGTCAAAAGAAGCTGCATCACTCAACCCTAACTAGCTCGATCACGAGGCTTAGCTTTCCGGGATGGAATTTGTCTACCCTAACAAAGTTGATGTCACACGTTAATCCCTTTTTCTTTAGCTGATGAGAGGAGCTTATTTGGGGAAAAATTAGCGAAAAACCGTCGTCGAATATTCACCGATCGCCATGTGAATAACTCGAATTAACGCAAATAATGATCGCGCTTTGTTGGAGTAGTATGATGTCTAGGCAGTTTAGGTAATATGATTAACATGTTTAATTTGCTCAAATTAAACAGTCTATTTTTCTGATAGGGAGAACTGAGAAGTGTTTTATCTCTTGATTTGTACGGGCAAGTTGGACTTGAAATAGAGCTTTTGCCTTGCATGGGCCAAGACGCCGTAGTTTCGAAGTGATTAGGTTTAACTAATTATGCACAAGCCAGGTTTAGCACTAATTAATTACTCATCCAGGAGACCATTTGTGTTTCTAATCAAAATGGTAAAAACTAACATGGGAAGACAAATTAAAGATAATAAATCCAATTTCACCTGATCTCTGCTCTTCAAAAAGAGAAAAGGCCGCAGTTGTGTTTACTCATAATGTTGGGCATGAATTATTAATTTTTGGCTCTATTTTTTTTCTCCTTTTTTGCTTGCTATACAAGATTGGGATATAATGTCTTTCTTATTTTTCTCAATAAGTCCTACATGAAGAAGGAGATCTGAAAATTGGCAAAACAGAAAGGTGAATCTATAGACGTTCTTGTAAACCTACCAATTCAGTAAGAAGCAACTTTCAGAAAATGTACAACATTAATTAGGGAGCAATTTTAGCAATCGAAGAATCAAGACAAACACATGCAAAAAAAAAAAGTAAAATTATCGTTTTCTGGTAGAATTGGTGCATCAAATACCCAAACACAAGGAAATGATCACGATATATTTAAACATCATTTCAATACTTGCATCAAATTATGTTATACTCTCGAATCCAATCAGTTCCACCTATTTAATTAACTACCAAAGCGTACATGTATATACTTAACGTTTCTAGAGCGATCAGAACCACTAACGTTAGTGTATGTAGTGACTATCTAATATAAATCGTGAAGATAAAAGTCAAGACTTCGAATTAGTATCTCGGAGACAAAATATCAAACGCTCACCACCCCTTCTTAAGGGTTAGGTCACATGATTACCCGATTTACCCGAACCCGGTAACTGGTCTAATCACCAGACGTCGTTCATTTCAAAACTCGACACGTACCACTTTATCATCTCGGACCCACCTCCATTTTAAGGTTTCTCCCATTTCGTTTTTCTTTACTCTTATTGGCCCAGACCACGTGACTCTCACGTGCCTCTTCTCCGCCCTTGGATCTCAGTCCTCATCACTATCTCTGGCTTCTCCGCTGACTGCTGAGAGAGAGAGAGAGAGAATGGAAAATCGGAGAAAATAGAATAATCAGAAGAAACTAATATCAAAGGGAGAATTTATGAGGAGGGCGTCGTCATATATAATGACGAAATAAAGGAAAGGAGAGAAGGGCATCAGAGAGAAGAGAAGAAGCTCTTTTAGGTAGTCGGTGTTGGTTCAAAGCTAGCTAGCTAGCGAGAGAGAGAGGTACATAATATTGGTGTGCAGAGAGAGAAGAGAGAAGACAGAGAAATGGGGAGAGGAAGAGTTGAGCTGAAGAGGATTGAGAATAAGATCAACAGGCAAGTGACCTTTGCAAAGCGAAGGAACGGACTATTGAAGAAAGCCTATGAGCTTTCCGTTCTTTGCGATGCAGAGATTGCTCTCATCATCTTCTCCAATAGAGGAAAGCTGTACGAGTTTTGCAGTAGTTCAAGGTATAAACAAATATCATCTACATATACAACAAAACCGCTTTTCTCACTTCTCCAATTCTGATACTGAAACGGCAACACAGATAAACAAAGAAAAGAAAGAAAAAAAGATACCGAAGGCTCCAATTCTTCTTCTTCTATCGATCAATCTCGTCTTTTTAGACTAGCTAGATCTCTTTTCCGTTTCCGTCGGACTTGGTTTCTTGATGAGCTTTTTTGGCTTTTGTTTCTGTTTTGGTGTATATCTCGGCGTTTTTAGCAGCTACCGTGTTTCTGCTTTAATTTCCTCATTGTTGTTTTAGATCTGCACTACTCTACATGTGCTACCAGCTCGCTCTTTCTCTTAAATCTTTTTTTTTTTGCTTTCCTTTTTGATCGATCTGTTATTGCCTTTTAACTCTGGACTCGATCTCTTTAATTCTCTTTTTTAAATTACCGCAATTTTCAACAGAAATTTGTTCTTTGAATTTCTCACCACAAAAGCCGATCCGTCGAGCTGAATTTGAGCTGCAGTGTCTCTTAAAATTAACTCAGTTTTCTTATTTCACAACGAATAAATTAATTTGGTTATGCTTCAGCTCCAATGGTTATACGTCGATTTGTATGTAAATCTCTTTCTCTCCTCTATTTAAATCAAATTTGGACTGCAAATCACTGAAATTTGTAGCTGTTTTTGTTCTAAATGGAGCTAATTCACCTGCAATTTTTTCAAAGAAGCAAATTCCAGAACCGATCCCTAGCTGTGTTCATCTTTTTTTTTTGTTTTTGAAAAAACCTAACTAGCTGAGTTTAATTAGTTAGCAAGGGTTTTATCCCACCTTGTTATTTCAATCGAATCCTAGATTTTCAGATATAAAATCTCAGTTCTTTAACAGTGGAGAAATCTGGAGCAGAAATCTCCAACTTTATGAGCTTTTGTGATTATTTCCAAAAAAGATTTAAGGTAATTACACAGTTTTGTCCAGTTATTCAATTGGTGCTTTGGTTTACACACAAGTTACGGTTCATGATCCAGTGGTTTTATTCCTTCTCTTTGAAAGACCGACGCTGATGGCTTTCAATCACATTTGACCGCCGATTATGAGACTAGCTAAGCTAGGGTTCTCTCTAAGCTTTCGCTTCTCTCTCAGTTCTCTGTGATCTGACTTGAATGGACTCCGTTTCGTAATTCAGACCCAGTGTTCTATCTAATCCCGTAATAAGATTTCTTACACACATTTTTAGGACTATAACATATCTTCACACGCCACATTAATTATGCAGAAGTGCATCATATTTTCCTTAATTTATTTAGTAATTTACAGAAATTAACTTGTGTCTAATTGAAGAGGGAAAAAAAATTCATTCATTTATTGCCCAATTGCAGCTTAAGATTGAATTTTTAAGAAAGAAAAAAAATCGTATTTTGTAGAATAAATTAATTTTATGTTTTGTTCTTATTATTTTTTTGTACCATTAGCTTAGCTATGTGAAATTAAGTTAGCTATATGAGATGTCAATAATAATTTAATTAGGTAATTGTATGATCTAGTAGGTAAAGAAAACAGAGCGAGTATAGTTTCTCTACATATTTGATTTTGATGGGTTAAATGTTAGAATTTAGAAAGTAACCAGGATTTATACTAGTATCAACATTGATCTTATTCAGGCAGCAGTAATTGTTCTATTAAAAGACCTTGAGTATAGATCTAGAATCATATCCATTTTAAAACTTATATAGAAGCTTTTTGATTTTCTCTCGTTTTCACTTCCTAATTAGTATTTTGATGCTTAACTGTTAAAGTACAAAACTTCTGATATTTCTTGATGTTTTCTTTTCTTCTACACGCAGCATGCTCAAAACTCTTGAGAGGTACCAGAAGTGCAACTACAGCGCACCTGAGACACATGTATCTACAAAGGAAGCCTTGGTAATACGTTGGTTTTCTTGGAGATATTCTTTTTGAAGGGGAATGATGGAAGCCCCATTTGATCTGGAGGCCCAAATCTTACGTGGAGTAGCACGTTAATTAATTGTCATATCATCAATTAAATTATTAATTTATATAATCAATCATTAATGATATTAGTTTTTATTTAATAATCATAAATATATTTCCAATTCTGTTTGCAATTAATATAGTCCTAATTAATCTCATTACATAATATAATCTCAATTCTAACATAAATGTTTGCATATTTTTCTTGAAATAATCATATTCTTTATTCGTTTATTATATGAAAGATTGAAATTAAATTTACCGATATTTAGAATAAAAAATCTCAACTTCATCTTCATGAAAGTAATATTACCGGAAGATACATATTCTAAATAATATTGTATCCACATATAGTTTAAAAGTTTTTTAGGATAATGTTAAGTTTCAAACCTAAATGAAAGTGATCGAATGACGATAATCAATAATGTTTTTAAAAAATCTTTGCACAAATTCATGTATGAAACTTAAAATCTATTATTTGATGGGTAATTTAATCTCATATAATGATTTTAAAGAGTTAAATTGATAAAAGTTGAAATGAAAAACATAGTATATATGATTACAAGTTAGGATTTTTATTTTATATTTTTTAAGAAGTAAGATTGTTTATTATGTATAATTAATATGATTTGAATATGAAAATTTTAATGATGACATGTATATAAGTATCATGCCACATAAAATTCGGGTCTCCAAATCAATGGCCCATTTGGGACCTAAAATCATTTTCCCTTTTGGAAAACAAATTAGGATTTTTGATGAGACAACAAAAGGGAAATGCAGAAAAACAGTAGATTATGACAATGTCTTGATATCTAGTTTGCACTCTTCCTGTTATTTTTTGTTTTGTAGTTTAGTACATAAAACAAGAATAAACCTGTGTTTTTAAAGGAATATACAAGAGAAGAATGATTGTTTGAGTACAAAGTAGCAGTGATTGTACGTATAGCATGGTGTTAAGTTGATAATTAACAATATTGGTTCAATTTTTGAACTTACAATTTTTTTCTCTACTGTTAAATAATTCACGAGAGAGGATTTTAGCTTGATGTACATTATTTAAAATGCCTTTAAAATACCTACATTATCTTAGAAGTTATGTACTTAGCAGTTGTCTATAGTTCATTTAACTTCCATTTGTACCGTAATCCTTTGTATCCCTCTAGAAATTGATCAATAGTAAATAGTAATCACAATTCTGATTTCAATACTATTGTAGTGATGCTTACTTTAAAACAAGAACTTTTGAATGTTTTTGGTTCAAATTATCTTAGTAAAAGTAGTTAATTATAAGTTTATGAATTTAGAGAAAGCTACTGTCTGTACCCATGGCACTTTCCATGTTCTCCACCAGTCAAGTCAGGAATATGATATCTGAGTTATCGTTAGGAACTAGGCCTTTGGTACAGAAATTATATGGAATAAACTGTTAGAAATGTGATATCATTGTCTATAACTTCTGGATATAATGGTATGCCAAATTTGGAATCACGATTGATGTAGAAAAAGAAATATCTGGAATTCAAACTCTGTCACAAAGTTCAAATTTTCAATGAACTTCAGGTGCATGTTGCTGTCATTTATCTTGTACTGAATACGTACATCTCTCTTGTTTCTGACCACAGGAATTGAGTAGCCAACAGGAGTATTTGAAGCTCAAGGTACGTTATGAAGCCCTACAAAGAAACCAAAGGTAATCACAGGCTTTTATTTATAATCTCCAGTTATACAGAGTTAATACTAGAGCTAAACACTAGCTCAGTTAACTTGAATTATGACATTATATATATATATATTTTTAATATACTAGGAATCTTCTTGGAGAGGATCTTGGTCCTTTGAACAGCAAAGAGCTTGAATCACTTGAAAGGCAGCTGGATATGTCATTGAAGCAGATTAGATCAACACGGGTACTTAACTTCCCTTACCATTTAAACAACAATGTTAGATAATATATCATCTTGGTTTTAATTTCTTTGTCCGCTCACAATAATTCCACCAACCAATGTGTACTTGATACTTGACGTACAGTGTCCAATATGACATACCTCTTTTCTTCATTTTATAATTGTCAGCTGCCCCATGAACCACAACACCTTAATATATATACTTACCTTTATTGCCTCATTTCCAAGTCAGGATTTGAGTTGGGGGAGGTGAATATAGAAAAAAAAATGTAAATTTATAGGACAAAATTGTAAGATATTTATGATTCGGTAAAAAATAGTTTATGAAAGAGACACAAAATAACGGGCAGTGACCAGATAAAAAAAAAATTATAAAAAGGAATGAAGAAGAATCATTTTGAACAAACAAACTGGGTCACTTCAAAGTGGTTCCGCCCCCGCAGTTAAGAGTTCTTACGAGAGGGTTTTGAATTCAATTAAATTTTTTATAATTTTGAAATTTGCTAGAATCTTCATTTTATGTCAATTTTCCATGAAATTATTGTAGTTCTAGATTGAAAAAACCTGCTTCTTAATTAAATGTAATTGGACAATTGAAAACATTAATTAGTCACTCAGATCATATTCCTGTTGTGGCAATAATATACTTGCGAAAAGTTACTTCCTTGCATGTACTGAACTACTGATCACCATCTTGTACATGTGCTATAGGTACATCTATATAGAAGTACTTCGGAGTGGAATTTTCTCTTTGTCTGCCTCTAGCTAGCTCTCTCTTTTGTACTGCCAAAGAATTAACTCATAAGTTGAAGTGGCTGTATTAAACTATTGACATCATAACACCTCCAAACTCCTTGTTCTTTAAATTTCTTACCCTGGAACTCTTTAGCTACATGCATGCATGCCCTAGCCTTTTCGTTTTAAAACTGTTAAGCTTTTATTCAAAAACCAAGAGAGCGGAACCAACCAGTTTATGCAAAATGCTTCCAATGAAACTATATGACTGAAATGATGTAACTCTGCAACTTCAATATTCTTACATTACAGACGCAGTGCATGCTGGATCAGCTCACAGATCTTCAGCGTAAGGTACACGAGCTAAATTGGTTGTTTCATTTGAATTAGGAAAAAGTTATTTAGTTTCAAATGAATTACATCATGCATCGATCTGTAAATGGTTTGGATCTTTACAGGAACAGATGCTTAACGAAGCAAACAGGTCCCTAAAACAAAGGGTAATCAAACGTTTCCTACCCTTGGTTTGGATTTTGAACAATTATAAGTGTTGACATGTTCATGGACTTTTTGGGTGGTGATACTTATTTTACAGTTGTTTGAGGGATACAATGTACATCAACTCCAGCTGAATGCAAATGCTGAGGATGTAGGATATGGTAGACAACAACAAGCTCATCAACCTCACGGTGATGTCTTCTATCACCCCTTAGAGTGCGAGCCCACATTACACATGGGGTAAGTGAATCTGAGCACGTATTATATATAGAACATCTCATTTTTCTCACGAAGCAATCGTGAGCTCGTCTTCCTCAGTTTGATTCTTGTATGTTAATTTGCAGATTTCATCACCAGAGCGATCCAATATCAGTTGTGGCAGCAGGGCCAAGCGTGAGTAATTATGTGGGAGGATGGTTGCCATGACCGATAACATGCAACACAAGAAGAGAGAACACAACTGCTGTGTGGTGAAGCCATGCATGCATGTCATGATGGATTACATTTCATCATGATGCAGTATGCTTATGTTGTTTGATTATATTATTTTATTTTAATTTGACAAAAACAACGATCTTCAATTTGTAATAGTATGGAATTATGTCATAATTAACTCTGGACATGCATTAGAGTTGTACGTGCGTGTGTGCTCCCCGAGCACTTTCTTTCTTTTAGCTTTCGCAAGCTTTAATAATAACTAGTATCCCTTGACCAGTTGGAGCAAGCTTGGTGGTAATCTCTATTAATTAAGCCAATTGTGGTTAGGGTTAAATTTTTGAAGTTCCATTATTTACCTTTTATATTTGTGAATGAGAAATTAGACATAAAAACTGCTATAATGAAACCGCAGTAAAAGCGAAACCGCCGAATGTTGTGATTGTATCTTCAGCCAATATTAATTGTTCTTATGTCTTTCTTTTTCTTCGATTAGCTTCTGCAACAATGAGCACACCAAATCATTCGGGAACGCCATGAAAACCAAACCTCAGTAATCTCAAAACCAACTAATGAAGAGGAATCAAATCATTGAGAGAAAAGCATAGAGGAATCCGTGATGGGTTTGCAAGCCCGGGAGCATTTATATGGGTTTGCAATCATGGCTTGGTTTGGCCTGAAATTCCTGATTGCCAACCATGATTTCCAAGGTCGATGATCTCCACAAGTAAGTCTTTCTTGGAATTGCTTCAATATTCATTATGTGTATTGCATTAGTTTGTGAATTGAGTTCATCTGATCCATGAGTCCAATTTAACGGGAACCATTGCACCTGCTTCAACTTTGAAAAAGGGTGTGACAGCTCTACATTTTTAGTTTAACAAACAAGTCCGATCACCAAGAGGCCATTTATGTTGACTGACACATGTACATGAGCAGTGCCCAGAATTCTTCTGAAATGTTTTTGGGGATTCATACAATAATACATGATGTATACAGGAAAAAAATCAACATCTGGAGAAGGAAAACTTCTAACCGAACCAGCTTCACTTGAACCTATGATTGTTAGTATATTCCATTTCATCTTCAGGGTATTGAGGAGACAATGAGTGGAAACCTATTTAGATATACATTTTGGTGTGACAATGTAAAATGTGCAAAACACATGACAAGGGTATAACATGATTAAAGTCTATAAAGATGTGATAAGATGTGATTAAAGTCTATACTTGATCTGAAGTTATTAATAGCGTTGGTTCAGCATCCTTTATGTAGTCACCAACTGGAAGCTTAAGCCGGATGGCTTCTGCCTGAGAAGTTTCCATCAGCTAAGATATTAAAGTTCTCCTTGACAGTAACATTTATATATAAAAAAAATCACATGAAGTAAAGAGATAACTGCAGCACAAAGAGCACTAATACACATACAGAAGCATAAACAAAGACTACACCAAGGCAGTAATTTGCAGTCAGTCTCCAAAGTCAAGTACCAAGTTTTCCTATATAAACAATAAGACAATGTATCCTACATAAATGGCTCTAGGTGATACAGACTTTGATGCTTCCTGTTGTTAAACAGAAAACATCACCCTAAAAACATTGAAAACTTTTAATTTTTTTGTAAGACATAATACGGAGAAGAAAAAGACATACTGTATCTGCTGCAATTACAATGGATGGTACAGCATCCTTCTCTTTATTGTTCATAGTTTGTAATTTTGATACGATAGCATTAACACAATAACACAATAACGCAATTTTGATACGATAGCCTGAGACAGCAATTCATATTCGACAAGCTTAACACAATAACACTAAAACATTCCTCAAATTTACCAAATAAAATATCAAAAATTATAAACTATTAACAGCGAACCTTGGCCAGAGCAAAAACCATAACCAAGTCTTCTGGCTTCTCCGTCCTGATGCTTTTTTCGTCAATATCAGCATATGCGCGTGCAAAAGACGTCGCGCTCGCGCGTGCGAATTGTAGGTGTAATACTCAAATGAACCAGCAAACGTATTTAAATTGAGAAAGCTCAGGGGGATGGGGCGCCGGACTCGGGTCGGTCAAGGAGACGGACTCGATGGAAGGTGGAGACTATACCAAACTGCTGAAAATTAAATTGAGAAAGCATTGCAGTCATCCATATAGAGACGCAAGTGCCATCCCCAAGTGCACTGCTTTATATACACTGCCGCAAGTGCCATCCCCAAGTTCCTCCAAAATTTTGTATCTGGAAAAAGAAGTCACACATATTACACTGGATCACAGAAATAGAAAACTTGACTATCATATTTAACTCAATGAACTGTGTATCACTTGCCTTTCCATTTGAAATTTTGCAACAGATAATAGTCAACAATATTTCAGTGAAATTTAAAGATTCTCCAAATTGCGGTGTCTATGCTGTCGAAATAGTTCTGGTCGTTAGCTTTTAGGCGAAATACACTGCTAGACTCTAGCATCAAGCATTAAGTATCATCAAGAATCCACTCGTCATTTTTGGGGCAATTCAAAATCACCAGGAAGTTGATCAACATTTTGTGATCAAAGACGTGAAGCTCTAGAGACCAAGCATTAATTTGATGGTGAAATTTCAGTCCATGTTCTCTACATATGCTTTATATTAAGCCGCACACAAAATTCAGGGCTATTGAGCTGCAATAGATGATAAAGACAAATCTTGATGAGTAGAACTCTTAACAAAATAGTCTGTGACAGTATGAATTATGAAGTAAAAGGAAAATGATTTGTGTTGATTAGCTACAGCTACCTATTGTCTGGTTCTTAAAAAACACAAACAATGCTTGGTCACCACTCAACGCAGAGAAAAGAACACCAAACAGTAGTTGGTCTCCTAAACCAAAACTCAGACCTACAATAATATATAACTTGGTTAGGCTTGGCAAACTTGAGCCAATCCAATGCTATAACAAAAGGCTGCAACTCTACCTTTATTAAATATGGAACGAAAAAATGAATAAAGATAGAAAATTTACAATCAAATAATCAAATCCAAATACACTATAAAGAAACAAAATTAAGCCAAGAATTCAGTTTCTTATCATTTTCTGAATTCCCATTCCCTAAGTTTCATAAGAACCAAACAGAGCCTAGACTGAGAACCCAACTCTACATTAATCAGCTAAAGTTATAAAAAGAAACAAACAAACTCAAAGTCATACATTAAGAAAATATATCAAATTGAAAATAATTGGGAGAGACTGTAATACTTACAATTTGAGGCTGAATTGAGAGGACCAAAGATACAGATCAACAATGCATAATTCTAATAGAGGAACAAAGATTTAGAAAGATAGGAAATTTGGATTGCTGGTGAAGCCCATGAGCGTCAGAAGGATACCGCATAAATTAAGAAGCAAAGAGAAAGAAGAAGAAGAAGAAGAAGAAGAAGAAGAAGAAGAAGAACGATACCGAGCCTCTCAACCGTAAGAGCAAAAGAATATTGGTTTAACTGCTCATGGTAACTGAAATTTTACATCATTAATATCAAGTTAGAATAAACAAAGGGCAAAAATGGTATTACTAATGTTCTACCATAAACTGCTTTTCAACTTCCATAAGGCGTCTTGCCTTAATTAATAGAGATACTCACTGTTTTCTTTTTATGTCTTCATAACAACTTCTTTCTCTGTTTGGCCAGTTCGACGATGTTGCGGAATATTGTATCTTTTAATTTCCGTTCTTAATAAGTTCTTGCACAGACCATATTGTTTTGTTATGTATGACTAATAGAAGAAAAAAATTAACGGAAGGATATGTGGAATAGAACTATAGAAGTAACAAAAGTTTGCAATATAGCCTGGACCATATTGCTGCATCTATGTATGATCTTCTAAGCTGTGTAGTTTTCTCTACTTTAAACTCATGTACCTTTAATTACATTTATTAATTCATGGTGTTGTTGTCCTGTTTTAAAACTCTCATGGTTACAGATGGATGAGATATGTAAGGACCATATAGCTGCAACTATCTGAAGGATATCTTCAACGACTTTTTATAACATACATTTACTTTCATAAAATGGATCGAATGAGCCGTGCACGTGCTCGCCATCGGCAATGGCGAGAGTCGATGACTTATTCTCAGCGACAAGAGTATCTGGCAAGGCGTCGTGAACAAGTTCGGGAAAGCGACCAGTAGTTGAAATTGATCATGATTATCAATCCCAGTTTGATCAAGGTAATTGTTATTGAAAATGTTTCTTCATTTCTTAACTGATTGAATTCATGTAAAAATTTCTAAATTTATACCCATAACAGTGTTAGAAGGCGAAAATGTCCACCAATGTGAAGAATTGGGACCAAGTGGTACAAGTCAACCTGCTCCATGTATGTTCCTCCTAATTTTTGAATAAAATGTCTAAACCTCCTTTTATGAGGATGATAGAGATTTAATACCAGTTAATACAACCTCAACTAATCTTATTTCTTTCACTTTATTGGTGTTGCAAGATCACTTTGAAAACTTACACTTTTCAAGATCTTTACATGTTGATAATAATAGTCCACAATATTCAAGACGTCAACTGACTCACGTGAGATAACTTGCACAGATGGATAGGTCACATATAAGCAAAGATGTTCAGAATTTTCCGCTACATGGTGAATGTATACGTGGTTTTAAACCTATTATATTATTTTAAAGTTGATGTCCACATAACTACTAACTTATAATTACATATTTTTTTTGTTTTACGCATCAGGTGTGCATGATCTTCCTATGCTAAATCATGGACAAACTGGCAACTCCAACATGAGTCTTAATATTGGAAATGATATGACCATCAATGATGTGAGGATGAATGTAAATGAGGAAGACCATGACATGGAGAATGTGTTTACTCCAGTGGCGCCTGTGCACAGTGTTCAACAATAAAGACGTATAAGAAGACCGCGAATAATTCATAATTCGGCTAGAGATTTTGATGAGGATATGGGCATCCCTTACTGCGAATTACCCCCAGTTAGAAGATGTCCGTATTGTCAAGCAATGTTGTTTCATCAAGAGACCTTTAGTTTGTGTTGTTGTAAAGGAAATATTGTTCTGCCTTTGATACAATCTCCTCATGAAATGGTTCGGCTATTTTCTGACCAAACAAATGAAGGAAGAAAGTTCAGACAAAGCATCAGAGCTTACAACAATGTCTTTGCGTTCACTTCGATGGGTGTACATGTTGATGAGTCAATTAATGTTCGATCTCATTATACCTTTCGTGCTCAAGGTTCAATTTATCATAAAATTGGTAGTTTATTGCCAATTGATGGGAGAAGACCGCGATATTTGCAAGCTTATATATATGACACTGAGCATGAACTTCAAAATAGATTGTCTGAAAGCGAAGTTTTGGATAGGGCAATGGTTGAAAAAATTCAACAAATCTTGCATCAATACAATCCATTTGTAGAAGTTCTTCGAAGTCTTGGACAACGTCAATATTTACCCAATTGTAGACTCATCATAAGAGAGCAACCATCTGATCGTTGTCAGTATAATATGCCATCTGCATCACAAGTTGCTGCTGTTATAGTTGGAGGGGAAGACAATATAAATCCAGACGGAAGAGATTTTATTGTTCAAACGGTTGATGGACGACTTTGGAATATAAAAGATTCCGTCGGATATTATGACCCTATGCAATATCCATTATTATTACCGTACGGATCGTATGGATGGGATATTAAGACTCGAGATAATAGAGGGAAGGATATGTCATGTTGCGACTTTTATGCCTACATGCTACAGGTTGATTTATTTTTTCTTTTCATTAGAATAATTTTCCTATGTCACTATAAGACACGTTCTTAAAAGACAAAACTTTTGTAGGTGCGTCAAGGTCACGAAAATCTGCTACATCGAGGTGGACAACTTTTACAACAATATGTAGTGGATAATTATGTGAAAATTGAATCACAGCGACTTAGATATCTAAGACTTGAACAAGAAAATTTTTGAAAAGAATTTCGTCAAGGACTACAAGACTCTCTTCATGCAGGGGAGCACAATGCAGGTACTTGTTATATTTTTAGGGTAAGCTCTTATGTATTTATAAGATTGTTATACGTATTCGTATATTAATTTGAAATTAATGTATTCTCAGAAAATGTTGGACGTAGAACCATTCTTCCCTCATCATTTATTGAAAACCCGCGTGACATGCACCAACGATATCAGGATGCAATGGCTTTAGTTCAAAAATTCGGTAGGCCCGATCTTTTTATCACCATGACATGTAATCCAAACTGGGAAGAAATTAAAACTCAACTTCTCCCTGGACAAACACCTAAAGATCGTCCAGATATAGTCACTAGGTTTTTCCATGCAAAACTTGGGCATTTTAAAGAAGACATTGTGGACAAGGGTGTACTAGGAAAAGTTGTTGCTCATGCTTTTGTAATAGAATTTCAAAAAAGGGGTCTACCACAAGTTCACATGTTGGTTATGTTGGCTGAAGGTGATAAGCTTAATAACCCAGATGAGTATGACCGTATTGTTAGAGCTGAAATCCCAAATAAGGATGATGAGCCTCAACTATACGAGGCAGTGTGCACGCATATGATTCATGGGCCATGTGGAATATTAAATCCAAGGCTTGCGTGTATGAAAAATGGGAGTTGCAATAAAGGATATCCCAAATCATTTTCAAATTTCACGATGCAAGGGAATGCTGCTTATCCTGTATATCGAAGACGAGAAAGTCGTTTGCCCGTACATACCGGAAGACAAGGAGACGTGATGGTGGATAACAGTTGGGTAGTTCCTTACAATCCATGGTTATTACTACGATACAACTATCACATCAATGTTGAAATATGTGGGAGCATAAAAAGTGTCAAGTACTTATATAAGTATGTCTACAAAGGTCCAGACAGAGTAGCACTTCAACTGCAATCGAACCCCGACTTTGATGAAATCAAGCAGTATGTGGATGCAAGGTGGGTTTGTGCACCAGAGGCCTTATGGAGGATCTTTAAATTTGGGATGAATCGTATATATCCAACTGTAGAACGATTACAGATACATCTTCTGAACATGCAACAAATTAAATTCAGAGAAGATGAAGTTTTAGAGGATATTTTAGCAGATGAGCAAGCACAAAAAACAATGCTAACTGAATTTTTCACCATTAACCGAGTAGATGAGGATGCAAAGGAGTATCTGTATCGAGAAATTCCTGAACACTATAGGTGGGATAGTAGCAGGAATTTTTGGGCAAAAAGAAGGAATAAGTACAAGGTGATCGGGCGTATATACAGTGTGTCACCGTTAGACAGTGAGAAGTTTTATCTTCGTGTCCTTCTAAATCACATCAGAGGACCAACATCATTTCGTGATGTGCTTACTGTTGATGGTGTTTTACAACCAACATTTAAGCAAGTAGCCGAGATGCGTGGATTTTTAGAGAATGACAATAGCGTTCGAAATTGTTTGTTGGAAGCCTCTACAGTTAGGATGCCATCAGCATTAAGGAGATTATTTGTCACAATTTTGATTTTCAGTGAACCAACCGGTGTTAGAATGTTGTGGGACGAATTTTGTCCTTTCATGGTTGAAGATTATCCTTCATGCAGTGAGACTAGACAAATAAACCGGTTATTACGGGATTTAAACTCAATACTTGAACAGTTTGACAAGAGCATTAAAGATTTTGATCTTCCCAATATAATTAATGACGCTGACGAAAATCCTGTCATGCCTAGATGTATTGAGGACGAACTCCTCATAGAAGTTCCTCAAGAAGATGTTGATGCAATTGGGCTTCTTAACAACGATCAAAAAAGTGCCTTCAACACTATTATGGCCGTAGTGGAGAGACAAGAAAGTGCATTATTTTTTGTTGATGGTCCAGGTGGAACTGGGAAGACGTTTTTATATCGTGCATTGCTAGCAAGTTTAAGAAGCAAAAATCATATAGTCATTGCCACAACATCATCTGGAATAGCGGCAAACATATTACCTGGTGGGAGGACGGCTCATTCTAGATTTAAACTCCCACTAAACGTAGATGCATCCACCGACTGCTGCATAAGTAAACAATCAGCTCTTGCACAACTGATACGAAGTGCGACTGCAATTATTTGGGATGAGGCTCCTATGACACATCGATATAACTTTGAACTACTTGATCGAACTTTTAGAGACATATTGGCGTCTGAATTACCCTTTGGTGGAAAGATAATGATCTTCGGGGGGAGATTTTCGTCAGGTTCTTCCTGTGATTCCTAAAGGAACAAAGTCTGAGCTCATTCAAGCTTCAATCATGAGATCAGCATTTTGGGCACAGATGAAAATATTGAGATTGAGGGAAAATATGAGATCCATAAATGACCGTCATTTTGCTGAATTTTTGCTACGTGTTGGTGATGGAGCTGAAAATGTCTATGATGATAAAATGATCAAATTGCCTATTTCGATGGTTGTTCCATGGGAAAATGACAGTTCCATTCAAAAAATTATCGACGAAGTCTTTCCAAATTTGGGCAATCACGTAAATGATGCAAGATACATGGTTGAGCGAGCACTTATTACTCCTATAAATGATGATGTGGACATGCTCAATGATAAAATAATTGATATGTTTCCAGGTGATCGAATTACATTGTATTCTTTTGATTATGTGGAAGATGACACCAGAAATTTGTACCAGCCAGAGTTCTTAAACTCATTATCTGTAGGAGGACTCCCCCCTCACAAGTTGACTTTAAAAGTTGGTGCCCCGGTCATGCTACTGATAAATATTGACCCAAAATTGGGATTGTGTAATGGGACTAGATTATTATGTCGTGGTTTTTATCAGAACTTAATCGATGCTCAAATTTTAACTGGACACTGTGCTGGGACTAGAGTTTTTTTACCTCTAATTCCTTTGAAAACTGTAGAGAATGCAGGACTGCCATTTTCACTCACAAGAAAGCAATTTCCGATCAAATTGAGCTTTTCTTTGACAATAAACAAGTCTCAAGGTCAAACTATCCCACATATAGGTGTTTATCTCCCTGATCATGTTTTCAGTCATGGTCAATTATATGTGGCATTGTCTAGAGGAGTATCTGAGACGACTACGAAAGTTCTCATTAAAAGATGGTCTATTACTGGTGAAGATGGGGCATTCACTAAGAACGTGGTGTTCAAGGAGGTTTTACTTCCTCTAGATTCAAATGATATCTAGAATTAATAGGTACTATACAAATGGCATAAATACATATGTAGTTGATATCGAAGAAATAATGAGATCCTATTTAATTGTGTTAATATTTTTTGTCTATTTTGTGTAGGTATTGTACGAATAAGGTTTTTTCGACAAAGGGACGGAACCAGATTTATGGGAGAATAAGAACAATAAGTAGGACTATATATGTCTATCTATTTACGTTTATGTAAGGTATGTAGTAGTGTTAGCCCTTTACTACCTTTTGTAAACTTATTTTGAAAAATAAATATATTGTGTAAACTGAGTGTATAAAAATAAATACGTTATAACAATGCAAATGACATGTGTAAACTGCTCATGAAAACCGTCATTTCTCTCTGAAATACGTAGGTGTCACAACAAATAGTTCACTATATAGTGCATACGCATGAGATACTTCATAAATTTTTACTAATATATGTGAAGTGCTCAATATATTACTAAGTCTATTAAGTAGTAGTATTGTACAAATTGTAATCCATGGATTTGGGACAATATAATTAATAGTAGTTGAGTTATAGACTGCGTAAAATAATAGAAATACGCGTAAATACACTAATAATTCGCACGCGCGAGCGCGACGCTCTTCCGCACGCGCATATGCACGTGCAGGAAGGCTAGTAATGCAATAATAGAAATTAATGTTTGGCCATGCAATTTTGTTATCTTTTTTTTGAAAGGTGCAATTTTGTTATCTAAAATGTCTTAGTTTCCATCTTGTAGCATATACCATATTGGGTCAGTGAAGCTATATTTCCATTATGGGTTAGTGGATTTGATTTGGGCCTTTGATATAATGCAGTTAGCCAGCCCAAGTGCTCTTTCAAAACTGTTTTGCACTTGCATGTATAGAATCATAAATGTTTTCTATGCTTGGATCATAAATGTTGTATGTTCTCATTTACTAAAAAACCAACCAACTAAATAATAGAAATGTGTCTGTCGATGAGTTGTAGTTTAGTGGTAAGGATTCATATCGTCTTTCTTAAGGTCACAAGTTCAAATATGATTAGTTACCAAATTCTATCGGTTCACCTAAAAAAAATATATAGAGCAACTAAAACAAAAGGACTTTCAAACAAAGATCTACCGATGGCAAGGCAATGAGTTATGGATCAGGCTACTATGCACCCTAGGACTAAGTACCATAAGTCTAATTTTCAAAATGTGACATGTGTCGAAACACGATTGGTTGATTTTGTCAACTTTTTCTAATGTTGACTAAGCTTACATTGGACTCTTTGTGGTAGATCACGCCTCTTAAAACCAAATTGCATCGTCTCCACCATGTGTCCACTGTCCCGAAAATTCATCTCCGTCTCCGGACTGCCACCCTCTTTCTCTCTGTTTTTCCTAGATCCAAAATACTCCCCAAACCACTCTCCGATTTTATCTTCCCGGTAGATCTCGATGGCACTTCGGTCTCAATCTCTCGTCAGAATCTGGTTCGCCTCTTTTCTCTATATATCATATCTTTTGATTTCCTTGAATTTCGATGTGCGTATGAATTTGATTATCGAATTGAGGATAGATTCATGTGGTTTGGTTGATTCGTTGTAATTTGGTTCGCCTCTCTTCTCTCTCTCAACTGTGTCGAACACGCATAAGCATCTTCGCATCAACGTGTTTCCTGGTCGACCACCTTTGATCTTTCAGAATCGACGTGGAGAACCTTGACAACGGCTCATATTACTCCATCACCGCCGACGTCGGCCACTGCGTCTCCTCTGTTGGAACCGAAATTCATAGACTCCTAGCGTCAAATCGCAATCTTCGACACAATCCAGAGAGAGAGAGAGAGATAGGCGGTGTCGGCGCTAGCATACCGATGACAAAGGTCGGGCTGAGAAGGAGAGCAGTGTTGTTCTGGGAAAAGAGAACATATCCTGTATATTGTGCTTATTGTAAGCCTAATCAAACATAACAATAGTTAAAAAGATGGAAGACTCAAATTATGTCACGTGTATATATTAAAAAAACTCTATGAAAGTGTTTAGACTCCAGATGCATTCTAAAATTATCGATTGAATTATATCATCTCCTAGAAGCATACAATGGGATGCCAAACATTAGCTATGTTTTGTCTCCCATAAAAGTGGCCTTCCTCGACACATAACGAAGCAGATAGAGAAGAAGTGACTAGCTCGCAATTCGATATCATTGATGATAATAAGCATCTCCCAAGCGCTCTTGTTCATTGTCATATTCTCAAGACATAGCTAAAAGTGTTTCTCGAGAGAGCTTAAAAAACAGAATCGAACTTTTCTTTTTGAAAGGAATTTTACAGAATCGAACTTTTAAAGACTAGACTTTGGATGACACCGTAAAAAAAGAACAAAACCTGTTAATACAACAAAAAATATTTCAAATAATCAACAGCACGAAGACTTTCTTTCCATCTCGAGAATCAGGACAAACGATTTAGCTTAGCCACTGCCTTTTCTTGGACACTATCGCTATTGACTTCTTGGCCCTATAACAGAAAGCGTTAATGGATTACTTCCACATTGCACCACGTCTCGTCACAAATTTTCTCACCAAGAACGACTGAGATGTGTATATATAACCACACCGTTTTTCATTTTTTTATACAACCACACCGTTTTTCATGTGAATTAAACTTATATAACATTCCAAAACCGATATTCAACGCTGAATTATTCCAACGACGAACTCGTCTTCAATGATCTCGTCATTTCCAATGAGTGTTGTCCACCTTATGATAAGCTTAAATTAAAGAACAACAACGAGTATCATGAGTCTCATTTTTTAATCAACATGGAACCATCGTGGGTCACTAAAATGCCACATCAATGAACATCGAGACACCAAAGCCATCTCTTTTTGTCCTTTAATAATTAGGAGGTTGTCATCATCTGAGGGACCAAGGGCTCCCACCCAACCTTGAATTTAAATGGCCACATTTTCAAACCGCCATGCTCGGCCAAATGTAGCGCACCATCGTTTTAAAGCGAATAATAAATTAATAATTCATCAAAATCATAGGTGTGTGAACACCCCTAGACAGAAATTTATTAGCTCAAATTCAATGTGTTCTAGCTGTTCTGAAACAAAATTAATTGTAAACATATATTTTTGTAAATATATGGTGTCACACAGCGCCGTTCTTTAGAAAAATACAGATTTCTTTATTTTAACTTATTTTTAGGTTATATAATTACATCTTCACCATTAAATTTTTAGACAATAATATAGGTTACTTATGTAAAATTTCGTCTAATTTGATGATATTTAAGATTCCTCACTAAATCAAATCAATGAATAAATATTATTTTGTCCAACCGAAACTTTTAATGTTTATATGCTGCAAAAAAACACTATTTTAGAAGCTCAATCGATCATCAAATTAAATTAAATTTTGCATAAGTGATTTATACGCTAATATCTATAAACTGAATGGTGAAGATGTGATTATATGACCTAAAAATAAGTCAAATTAAGAAAAATAGTATTTTTCTATAATTGCGGAAATCCTTTAGTTGAACAGCATAGTGGTGTCACAAGAATAAAAAAGTATTTCAGGGAGAATTCAATGAATTCATTCATCCTAATTTTGGGGTTAATAAAAGAAAAAATATTTACACAATTCTATCATATCAACATAAGTTAATTATAATTACAATATGAATATTCGTTCCAACACTCCCCTCAAGTCGGTGCATGGATATCGATCATCTCCAACTTGTCAATCCATCCTGCAAACAACCCCTTAGTGAATACGCTAATTGCTCTTCAGAAGCTACAAAGGAAAACCGTATAACATTCTTTTTAAAGTTATCCCTTATGAAATACCTATCAATCTCCACATGCTTAGTTCTGTCACGTTGTACCGAATTATGAACAATCTCAATTTGCAGCTGTATTATCACAATGCAAATCCATGGTCTTCTGAAGCTTGAAGCCAAACTCCTTCAATACATTCTTGATCCATAACAGTTCACACACTACATTTGCCATTCCACGGTATTCAATTTCAGCGCTAGAACGGGCAATCACATTCTGCTTCTTACTGCACCAAGTTACTAAACTCCTATCAATAAAGGTGAAGTATCCAGAAGTAGACGCCCTATTAGTCTTATCGCATGCTCAATCTGCATCAGTATAGCCTACAACTCCAAACTTACCATTCTTTGAATACAGTAAGCCCTTATCAGGTTCAGACTTCAAATATCTGAGAATGCGCATTATAACATCCATATGTTATTCACTTGGATCATGCATAAACTGATTGAAAACACTTACAACATATATAATATCAGGCCTAGTATGTGACAAATAGATCAATCTTCTTACTAACATCTGATATCTTCCCTTGTTCGTTGGAACTTGACAAGGACACAAGTCAAACTTGTGATTCATCTCAATAGGAGTATTAGCAAGTTTACAATCCAGCATTCTTGTTTCAGCAAGAAGATTAAGCACATACTTTCGTTGTGATAAGGTGATTTCCAAGTTGGATCTTGCAATTTCAATCCCCAAGAAATACTTCAACAAACCCAAGTTCTTCATCTCAAACTCTTGGGACAAACACTTCTTCAAATCTTCTATCTCAACTGGATCATCACATGTGACAATCATATCATCCACATACACAATCAAAGCAGTAATCTTACAATTCTTGCATTTAATGAACAAGGTATGATCAGAGTTGCTCTGCCGATACCCAAATTTCTTCATAGCTCTAGAAAATCTTCCAAACCAAGCTCTTGGAGATTGCTTCAATGCATACAAAGACTTATTCAGTCGACACACCTTTCCAACATCATATTGCCTACAATTGACACCTAGAGGAATGTCCATGTACACTTCTTCTTCCAGATCTTCATTCAAGAAAGCATTCTTCACATCAAATTTGTAATGGCCAATTATGTCGAGCTGCTAAGGCAATGAGGATGTGTACAATACTGATTTTTGCCACCGAGGAAAATGTCTCCTGGTAATCCACTTCATATCGCTGAGTGTAGCCTTTTGCAACTAGACGTGCTTTGAATCGATCAATACTTCCATATGCCTTAAGCTTCACTTTATACACCCATCTACATCCAACTGTCTTCTTTCTAGGTGATGCAGGAATATTCTCCCACGTTTCATTCTTTTGTAGGGCTTCTAATTCTTCATTCATAACTTGCTTCTACTTTGGATCCTCCAAGGCATTCTACACATTACTGAGAGTAGATACTGTAGATAATTAATTAATAGTAAGTGCATGTGATCCAGACAACCTATGGTGATATACAAAGATAGCAATATGATATTTGGATTTGGCTTCTATGGTTGGTTTATATTGTTTCTTTAGAACCTCTTTTGTTTCCCGTTGAGACCTCATAGGCATACTAACTTTTATACTACCTAATTCAACGTTATTAGTACGTACCTCAGGTGAGACATTCTGTGAAGACTCTTCAGTTGATGAAGTAGAAGGGAGGTCTTCATGATATTGGACTTCAATTTGTGGCATTTCATCTTCAGTATTCGACAGGTCGAGAGTATTCCTCGATGGGCAGATGGAAGTAACCTATTCCATCCCGGTTCCATTATTTGACGGGTCGAGGATATTATTCGACCGGTCGAAGGACACACGCTGTTCTGTTTCGATGCCATCTTTTGACGGGTCGAGGATGTTGTTCGACAGGTCGAAGGACACACGATGTTCTGTTTCGGTACCATCTTTCGATGGGTCGAAGATGTTGTTCGACAGGTCGAAGGACACACTCTGTCCAATTTTGGTTCTATTGTTCGATGGGTCGAGGAGAGTGTTCGACTTGTTGAACTCGGCTTCTACAGATTTTGTCCGATTTCCAGCTTCAAGTCTCCTCTCCAAGCTTTCCAATTCTTCAAATTCTTCCAAATTCAGAGGATTTCCTTCACATATACTTCTCTCCCCCTGAAGGGAAGACTTTGAAACTCCTCATAAGTAATTAGGTTCTGATTCACAAAAAGTAACATCCAGATAAACATGCATTTTGTTCAAAACTGGGTTATAACAATTGTAACTTTTTTGAAACTCAGCATAGCCAACAAAGACACACTTCACAATACAAGGATCAAGCTTCCCTCATAATTGTTTATCGATGTGAACGTACACAGTACACCCAACAATTCTTGGCTCCAGATTTGGCAAATATGGCATATTCAACAACTGTTGCAACTTCTAATAAGGATTCTGAAACTCAATTATTCGAGACGGTATGTGATTGATCAAGCATGCATCAGAACACACAGCTTCTCCCAATAGATTGCGAGGGACATTCATACCAAACAATGAAGCACGAACAACTTCCATCAACTGTCGGTTCTTTCTTTCATCTAGTCCATTTTGTTGAGGAGTATATGCAATGGAAGTTTGGTGCATAATCCCATGACTGCCTAAGTATGCTAACATCTCACTATTCACATATTCTCCACCATTGTCAGATTGAAGTACCCGGATTTGTTGTTGGTATTGGGTTGCCACTATTTTGTGAAATTCAGTAAAGCCGGCAAACACTTCATTTTTACACTTCATCAAGGAGACCCATGTCATTTTGGTGCATTCATCTCACAAAGTAACGATAACTAGAACGAGAAGAAATTCTTGCAGGACTCCAAACATTAGAATGAATTTTTATGAAAGGAACTAAACATTTATTCAAAGTTGGAGAATAGGTAATACGATGGCTCTTGGCCAGTTCACGAATATCACACTTAAAATCTGTCTCTTCGACAATTGAAAACAACTGAGATTGTAAATTCCTAAGATATCCAAAATTCAAATGGCCTAAGCGACAATGCCATAACCATACCGCTTCTTTGGCTTTATTCAGACTACTGGTACTATTTGCTTGACTCAACTGCTTATTCCCACTAGTTGTCAACTCCAGGTAGTATAATTTCCCCCCTTCTAACACCATAATCAATAGTCCTTCTTGAGAGAATGTCCTAAAAAATATAGAAATCGGGATAAAAGGTTACAGAGTAAGAGAGGGTTTTTGTGATTTGACTCACAAATAATAAGTTATATGCTAGAGAGGGAACACCAAGGACAAAATCAAGAGTTAATTCATTAGAGAGTTGCACAGATCCTTCACCAAGGACAGGGAAATGAGAACCATCAGCAGTAGAGACAACATGTTCAGGGGAATTCTTAAGGATATCAACAACACTAGGGTTATTTGTTATATGATCAATTGCACCAGTATCAATTATCCAAGATCTATCTGCAGATAATGTGGTGAGTATATATGCCTTGCCCCTTTTACCTGTTTCAACAATTAGTGTAGATGGTTTTTGTTAAGATGATTCTGTGGAGGTTACAGCTGCTTTAAGGATGTTCTTACTCGGCTTCCGGGAGAAGTCCCACCATTCAAAATATCCAACAAGTTCATAGCACCGCTCTTTTGTATGACCAACATTCTTGCAATGAGTGCATGTGAGATTAGGAAATTTGGCAGGAATTTTTCCACTAGAACGAGGAGGACCAGAGAAGCCAGAATGAGGACCCTGGCTTCTCTGTGAATTTGCTGCATTGCCCATACTAGGTGATGAAGTGGAGGTGGCTATGACAGAAGCTTTAGATGAAGTTGCAGAGATCATGGCTTAGTTGCTCTGGAAATGTCTGACATGGGCATATGTCTGCTCAAGATCCAGCTTTTGTTCTCTTCTCAATAGTTCTTCACTTACTTGACTGAATTCAGCATCAAGTGCCATTAAAAACATGTAAACTCGTTGGCGGGTCATACATGAAGATTCATTCACAACTCCATCAACAATGTCCTGAGAGTGTGTCATGCGTTGATCCATCTCATCTAACCATTCTACAAGTTTATTGTAGTATGTTGAAAGATGTCTTCTATTATGCTTCATCGTATAACATAGGCGATGAAACTCAAAGATTCGGGTTTCATTTGATTCATCATAGTATGTCTTGTACAAGACATCCCAGATTGCCTTAATTGTTGGCAATCAGAGATATCGCTTCCTTAATCCAGGAGACATGTTCTCAATAAGCCAACACTTTACTTTTCCATTGTCAGTGGCCCATGCTTGATATTCGGTGGAGGAAATGGCAGGGGGATTCTGGGTGAGAAGAGCAAGCTTGTTTCGTCCTTCAAATCGAATCTTCATGAATTCAGACCAACTAGAATAATTGGATTCAGTTAAGAGCTTGCTGATGGGAAAAACAGAGTTGTCTTGAATGGTGTTTTGGTAGTGTTGATGATTGTGAATGGCGACTGCTTTGTTGTTTTGGATGATTGCTCCTCTATTGTTATCGGCGAATACATTCTCGTTCTCCATCTCTTCAGAATTCGAGTACAGATTCAAATACAGCGGAATGAACAAATTTGGTGATGGTTCATGATTTTCAATTCAATTCATGGTTTTTCAAATTTTAAGAATTCGGCTATGATGTCAAGTAGAAAAATATTTTAGGAAGAATTTAATTAATTAATTCATCATAATTTTAGGATTAATATACCTTTTCAAGTAGTTTCTTAAAAAAAAAATATTTACACAATCATACCATATTTACCAAAAATATTTGCACAATCATACCATAGTATCAACAATATTAGAAAAATTAAAAAAAGGGCGGTGAACATTATTCGCTTGCAGCAAACAACAACCAGTGAGAGAGAATGGAGAAGATAAGGTCCCACGTCACCCTCTGGGCCTCCACAAAACCTTCACTTTCCACTCCAATCCACATCCGCCTTTCGCCACACACGCATGGCTTACGTGTCTCCTATCCTCAAAAATCTCTTTTTTTAATTTTCCTCCGACGATTTTATCCTCTCCGCTTTCAATTGTTTTTCTTAATATTTTAAACAGACTCCTCTTACCTTCCTTCCTTCACACCACAACGCGCGCGAAAACAGTTTCCATTTATAGCCTGAACCTCTTCTTGGACCTCCTCACCAATCCAACCCAACCCAACCCAACCCAACCCAATCCAGATAAATAAATTAAAATAATAATTCGAAATCTATCCTTGGTCGCTGCTGTTTGTAATAATTTTTACCCGCAGACCTAGAAACATAAAGAGTCGACAATAACCAATAAGATAGAGACTCTCTTTCTATTCTCTTCTTCTATCCATTTGCCTCGTTTTTAGCAAAAACAAAGCTAAAACTCCTCTCCCAAATTTCAGATTTTTCCAAGTCTTCTCTTCTCTTTTCTTTTTCAATACAATTTTTCTCTCTCGTCCAAATCTACAGAGAAAGAAGAAGATGATGAGAAGGCAACAACAGCAGCAGCAGCAGCACAATCAGGACCAACAGTCCAGGGTTTTCTACGAGCTCTCTGCTCTCGTCCTCAGCCTCCTCCGATCTCCGCCGACGCCGATTCACTTTCCCGCCGACCATCCTTCATCTCCATCTCCTTCGTCCTCCGCCGTGGTGCGTCAGCCGCCGCCGGCGTCGTCGTCTTCGCTGAGGAGGTCGTCTCCGGCGACGCAGATCTCGCCGGCGGGGTTTGCGTCGCTGATGCTGGGGATCTCGATGGCGCTGATGCTGTGTGGATCGGTGACGTTCTTTATAGGGTTTCTGTTGATGCCGTGGGTGCTTGGGTTGGTTATGGTGTTTTATGTGGCCGGAGTTGTTTCGAGTCTCTCTGTTTTGGGGAGGTCGATTCTTTGTTACGCCTCGCCGCGGAAGGATATTCCGGGTAAATATATTCGCCCTTTTTTTATTATCTGCCCGGAGTTTTAATATTCAGTAGTTTCTAAATAGAAGAAACTATAATTATGTAAGAGATTGATTTTCTAAAAGTCTAAAACGATAACGGAGGCCTCCTGATCAGGAAAGGTTTTTAATTAACAAAAGGGTTGGAGTGTGCATGTAATTAAGGTTGTAGTAGCTTAGAATTTTGGAGGGAAGGAAATGCGAATTAATGAGGTTTTTTGGTATGGTTTGTTTGATTGACTAACTGTGACTGTAACTGTAATTGCATTCCTGGCCGGATGATCTGGTCATTCTGGTGTGCTAACATTTCTAACTTGCGGCTTTTGATGTTTTTTTTCCGTTGCTCTGTATGCGGTTCTGCAATTTACAGATCAATCTACATTCTTTGATTGCTGCAACTATTATGCCAAACTTCCGAACTTCATCCACCAAATAATATGTCTGTTCCATGCAAAATCTGACTGACTGAAAGGTACTAACTTCCTGTTTTTCCTCTTGGGTTTATGTAATGTGTACTAACATCAATATTCTAAGTGTCATACTTGATTGAATGTTATGTCAATATTTCAATTCAGGATAATTGTTTGGTGAAATCGGAGAGATAAATTAGTCCTGCAACAATCTGTAAGGATTTGTTGTGAAGAATAGGTTTCTAGGATAAGCCAAATTCTGGTTATCACTTGAATTGGAATCAGGGGACAAAACAATGCTCGTGTAGCTTTAACAATTAGAACTACATCTACTTAGCTTGAATCTTTTAGCTTTACGTACTGTATACTTAAGGTGGGATCTTAGGGGTTGAAGTGATGTAATGAGTATACTTGCTGGCAAATGTTTATATCCAGGAAATGAAATACAGTGAATCATTTAAGGGATATCCATGTTAATCATCAGATAGAAGCGTTTCTGTAACAAGTAATCCTTTTTAGGATCCTCCAATCTTAACTCACTCTCTTAAATTATCTACTTGTGCAGCGTGGAAGTTATTGTGAAGAAGAGGATAGTGGGGTGCATTAAGAGAAGAGAGTTGATATGTTTATTAAAGGGGACGGAGGAGCAGAGCAGCAGAAAAGTGTTGCTGTGACTGGAGTGCTGCATATAGGAGGAGGAACAAATGGATGTATAGGCAATTCTGGATGAAATTATATAAGGGATCGATCGAGCCGAGGGATCTTGGAGTATTGATGATGCATGAACAGTGGATAAATGCTTTTTATTAATGTTCTACTGAATCTGTGGATCATATGGCTTCTAATAGCGAATTGTTCAAGGATATCATCACGATATTTAGTACACTTATTTCTTTTCCATCCAATGAATTCATACTTGTGAGTAGAATCATTCCAGGGAGGGGAAGAGGGAGGATGTTCCAGTATATATATCACTTCTCTTCTTCTCTTTTTGTTCTCCAAGTGTTTGTAAAATATATTCCTTGGCTTTGTTCCACTTAAGTCCAAGAAAGTCGTCACTTTCTTGCCAAATACATTCATATCATGCTGTTCTTTTCTTCAGAAAAACGTTCTACATTGGTGTTCTTTACGTTTAAGAAAGCTGGACATTTTCTCCAACGATAAGATTGGTTGTAACTAGCAGGGTCTAGGATGGGGACTGATGATTGAAGATGACATAGCTGTTAGAGCAGCTGCAATAGGGTGGTTCAACTTGACTTTAAGCTGTAAATTTAGCCGTTCAAATGTTATTATGGGGGTTAAAATTACGTACACAACGTGAAGGCTAATCAACAAACAATATCCAACCCCATAATTGTTGTGGATCCGTTCTCTTGAGCATTTAACTGTTTAAGCCTCTCAATTTTTGTTTGGTTTAGCAACTTAGCATTACTTCAACGTTAAAGGTAGCAAAAAGGGGATAAATCTGTAGCCAAAAATGGATTATACTATTATAGCACTCGGTTGGACCCAAATTTGTACCTCCTAGTTTATTGTCAATCCACTCTTTTGTTTAGTTATGTGAAGTATAAGTACGTGCGTGAAGTCGTTAGCGTTCATAAATCATAACTCATAAGTCATACATAATAGCTAGTAAACTGTCTCCGAATCAAACATGGAGGCATACAAGAAAACAAAACAAAAACGTACAAGAAAGTGAAATGAGACGGTGGCTAGCAAAATAGCAAATGATGGTGGTCATCCGGTGTAGATGTGAACGCCGATAGCGATGAGGAAGATGGTAATGAGACCGAAGAAGATGGTGTGGACTAAAATGGATAGTCCACTGGTCTGCATCTTACTAAACTCCACCACTCTGCTCTTCCCGGCAGCTGAAACAGTAACCCCGGACTTAACAGCACGAACAGCACCACCGCTATCACCACCGGCCCCCAATCCGCATTACTTTCACTGCAGTCTAACTTTTGCTCACTTCTGCTTATGTGCTCTTCTTTGTGTATGTTGGTTGCAGTTGTTACCTTAAGACTTGACGTTTCTCTCTGGCTAATCAAGCAAGCTATATATATATATATATATATATATATACACACACACACTAGAGTGGTTTCCCGCGCCAAGGTGCAGTTCTTAATAAAGTGAATTGAAATCGACATTAAGTAATTCAATGTCGAGCACTATGTAAATGTCGTGTTATAATTATACAGATTTAGAAGAAGGAAAAAAAATATTTTGAAATAGAAATTAGGTATCATAGCAACATAATACAAATAAAATAGCTTACATATGAAAATGACAAATGATAAAAGAAGTTTTGAATTACATGCAAGCAAGTTAAAATGTAATTGAAATTACACCATACAATAATTGAAATCATCTTAGTAGAGATGTATAAACTGAAGATGTCTATCAAAATCGAAGGCCAAATATACATAAAATACATCTATGTCTATATTTAATCACTGCAAGTTTCAGAGTATCCAAATTATTCCCTTTTTTTCTACCGTTATTGTGAGATTCGCAGCTCAAAAGATATTGAAAAAAATTGATTTCTTGTTTATAATAGATGTCATTTCATTCGAGTAGTAACTCCAACAATCTAATTTTCAGAACAACGACTTTGAGTTAGAAGATGTAAATGAAACAAAGCACACTGACCAACATATCGAATAACAGTGAGATCCGTAATTCAATCATTTACTAATCTAGTACAAAACTCTTATGCATAGAATGAGAATGGGCATGATATCAGAGAGGGGTAATAGTTGGGAGTTCTAGATGCTTCTGACCAGATATGAACCTAAAATTCATCAAATAACAAATCCAAATTCAACGAAAAAATGGTATCCAATCAAAACGTCGCAAATCAAATTTAAAAGCATAAACCTTGATTACTTCTGCCTTTGGAAATTCGTTCAGATGACTGAGGATGTAAGGAGCCCATCATCAAGAGAAGCTTCATTAAGAAAATTGTGCAATTATTAGGTCATACTTCATAATTTCAAGAACTATCAGCAAACACATATTATTCAGGCACATATCTACCTATACCTCTGCTACTTTTAATTTGTGGTGTGTCTTCACTCCTATCAAAGTCCAAATTGTCTCCACTAATTTGCCATGGTCCCCATGGTTTAAATGAATGTCACAGAATTCCGTATGAAATAAAAGGGTTACATTGTCTCTTGTCATCTGAAAAATGTGAAACACATGAAACATATGTTGTCATACACATCATTTACTAATGCCTGAAATACTTTTCCTATCACACATTATCCGACATGAGAGATTTTGAAAGAAAAGAAAATCACATAAGGAGTAAAAAATTCACAAATATTAATATCGAAACAAATGAACTAATCTCACCTTAACTACAACAAATAATGAAATTTGAAGAAGGATCTCAAGTGCTCAGTTTTGTCGTCATCACAATGAACTTAGCAACATATCCATCCAATGTCTTAGTGGCTAAAAAAAACCAAAAACCCATACAACAAAGTTCAATCGTCCGTTCTTTTTGGCAAGAGTCCTAGAATTTACATTACAAACAACCTAATTTTTTAAATAGAAAGACCAAATACGAAAACCAACCTAATTTTTTTTGTTCGGGAAGTCACACTTTATTGTTTGTTCCTGATAACCGACTTAATTTCCCTTTTCTCAATAGAACGCAGCCTGCAATTTCAATTTAAGTCTTAAGTATTTGTTATAATAATCAAAATAGCATAAAAATAACTTGAAGAACAATTCTAAGATAGAAGCAATGCATAGAGCAGACACCTGGAGTGGTGCAACCCTGTTTTTGGGTCAACTGCAGCTTTGATAAAAAAAAGACAACTGTAGCTCGAGGAAGAAGACTACATCTAAATGAAAAAGTCTGTAGCTAAAAGAAGAAAAATGTAGTAGAAGACTGCAACTCAAGAAAGAAAAAGAATATGACTGCAGCTCGAAGAAGAAAAAAAATATGACTACAGCTCGAGGAAGAAGAAAATGCTTGAGTTGTAAAAGAAGCAGGGAGAAAGATGCGCAGGTGGAAAGTGAATATAAAGAAGATAAATGAGAAAAAAGAAATGTGTCCACCGTATGTGCTGCTATTGCAGCAGTGAAATGAAGAGGCATGGAGAAAAATAAAAAATAAAGGGTAATAAGAAAACCAAATTGTCCCTGCATAGTCTAGTTTTTTTTCTTTGATTTTCTTATGTATTTAACTAAAGAATATTACATCTAACATGTAAAATTAATTAAATTATTGACACAGTGTGTTATCTAATCATGCATTATATATTTGTCTTTATGGTCTAATTAATGACACAAAACTGTACGCATATCTTATCTAATCATTTATTATATATTTTGTAAAACATCTTTGTACACAATATTTTTTGTATTACTATTTGGTTTGTCACAATTGTTGTTTATCATAATCTTTAGGTCTTTTTTTGTTGTTACTCTCGATAACGCAACATACAATTGTCCATGAGTAAAGATTGAGTCCGACAAATATATTCCAACTTGGTTTAAAGATTGTCCTTGACTTTTGTTGATTGTCACCACATGAGAGGGTCTCATAGAAAATTGACGTTTTTTAAATGTGAATGGTCATTTTGTATCACCAGGGATCATCACGATTCTTGGAATATAAACTTTTTCACCAATGTTACTTCCCGTTAGCATTTTTGCTTCTATAAGTTTATCAAATAAGTTTGTTACTATCAATCTTATGCCATTACACAAATCATGTATTTGATTTAAATTTCTTAATAATATAATAGGTATACCAATTTAAAATAATTTCATGTGTAGGCAATCCACTGAAGTCAAGCTTATTTAAAAAGTCTATAGGATATAAAGCACTGTTATTATCGTTGGATTCTGAACTGAATGAAATTGAGTCAGAGCTATAATATGTCATTTTATTCCTAGGTAATAAATTAATTATGTATTTATTTATTTCATGAAAATTTATATTTCTTGGCGTGACAATAGCCAATTCTCTTAAATAATTGGTATAATTATATTTACTTTCAAAGTTTGGATAAGTAGTTGTATAAATTAACTCTAAAAGATCAACTGTTGAATCAGCAAGTAAATCTTTAGGAATATCAATCCAAGATATATCAGGATCATCTGTGGGAAAACTTGATTGTAACTGACCTTCTCCAATTTGTACCATCCACTCTGCAAAAATTTCAATTTCTTCTTTTTCAATGCTTGTTAAACCGACTATTGATAATCTCATGTTTTTTGTTAAACGGAATACTTTAAGTGAACGCCATAGATATGAATTATTTAACGAAGCTTCAATGATTTTTTATTTACTTCCACCTTGTATGAATGGTAAAGTTTGTCTAAAATCTCCACCTAATAAAATAGATTTACCTCCAAATGGTATTTACTTTTTTTGGATCGTTTGAGTCTTTTGACAAAATATCACGAAGGGTTGTATACAATTATTCAATACAATATTTATGACACATAGGAGGTTCATCCCAAATGATTAATTCTGTTTTTTCATTTAATTTTGCAAGCTAAGTCCTTTTATTTATTGAACATGATAAATCTTTATCTATAATTGACTTTATTTTAAATCGTGAATGTGCGGTTCTGTCTTTTGGAAGTAATAATGAAGCAATACCTGATGATGCGACAGTCAAAACAATTTTTTCCTTAGATCTCAATTTAGAAATTATAGTATTCCACAAAAAAAAATTTCCAGTTCCTCCACTACCATAAATAAAAAATGATTTTGAGTTCTTTTGTTCAACAGATTCGATCACCTCATCGTATATGAGTTTCTGACAATTATTTAATTTCGTAATGAGATCAAAATGTTCTTGTTTAAGTGTCACAATTGTAATCTAGTTTTTCTCTCATTAGCTTATTGTTGAACTGATGTATGTTTTTTGTTTCTGGCATCGGTAATTGATGATTTTCTAATGAACTTTTAAACATGTTGAATAGTTTTTCAAGTTTGTGTAAAATAATATTTTTCAATTCGGGTTTAGGTACTGTAAGATTGGGCATATTAAATTCCAATTGAATTTTGTGTACAATATCATCAAACATGTTGATCCAATGTGCCTTAAACAAAACTCGTGGATCTAAGACATTACAAAAAAGAACAATGGTAACAAATAATTCTCGAATTTGAGGAGAGATTGCAGTCAATGAAGATTTAATCAGTGTATCAACCCATTCTTTATTATCATCTAACAATCCCAATGCTCGACCTGCTTCTCGAAAAATTGAATATGTAATTCTATTAACTGTTTTTATTTCGTCAAAATTAGAACATCCTTTTTGAATATTTAATAGTATTATCAGGTAATATAATTCACCTACAGTCGGTGACACATATGCAATTCTACCAATAGTTTGAATTATTTTTTTTGGAGTCCAAGCATTATCTGCCCACACAAATTTAGTTGAAAATTGAACATAAGTAATTTTGTTCGGAAGGTAAATAAATTTTTAAATATATCACCGCAGAAAATCTTGAATGAATTGAGAATTCAAATAATTGCCATACAGATTCATGAGGAGTTAGATATCGACAATTCAAATAATTTTGAATTTCATCATTTATATCATCACGAATAATTACTTGAGCTCTATCTGGACCTTTATTTATATATTTGAATAAATACTTTATTAACATAGATTGAGAACATGATTCCACATTTATGTGAACATTGTACCTCAATAACAAATTTGGATTATATGGAACAACAAAATTATTACAAATATGCATTCATTTTTGACTATAAACTTTGAAACATCATCGCGTCGTCTATATTAAGAAGTTTTAATTGCTGAAAATGTAGAATTGTATAGTTTTGAAAAAAAATTGTATATGTTCCATCTCGCATGCATGGAGACTTTGGATTAAATCGTCCACATGGACCATGAATTATAAATTGACTAACGATTTCAAAAAGTTCTGGGACAACGTTTTATCCGGTAATTCAACTGAAATAATAGAATCTACATCAATTGATGTATAACATTTGTATGGTTTGTGAAGCCAGATTAGTAAATGAGCATGAGGCAACCCTCGTTTCTAAAATTCAATTATATAAACATGAGTATCAGTATATCCAAATGGTTCTCCAGATTTAATATAAGTAACTATATCATCTAATTTTAATTTAAAAGTTCTTGAAATAATGTCTGGTCGATCTTTTGGTTTATACCCAGATGTTTTTTCAAAATATCTCAAAATTTCTGGCTATTTAACATTACAAGTAAATTTTATGAATAAGTCTGGGTTGCCATATTGTCTACAAATTATCATTGCATCATGATAATTATTTATCATATCTCTAGCACTATGAGTATGAGAACTTAGAAGAAATATTATTTTCCCTACATCTGAACTCTGGGTAATTCCATTTGAAACAAAAGTAGAAAGTTGATTCCATTTTCACATCTTAATTTTGGTTGATTATTTCTTATATATTCCAAACGATTATTCTCAACAGTAGCATATGTTTCGACTAAGTATTGTTGAAATAATCTTCCACCTTTTAAAAAAGTACTCGAATGATTTATTCTATCATGAATTTGGTAGCAAACAAATTTTATCATTGGTAATTTTTTTTTGTCGTAATTTTTTTTCATCAATTGGTTGCAATAAAGTATTTATTTTAAATCCATATTCCCCATATGAAAAAAATAATAGATACTTTAATGACATTAACTTTGGATGTATTTTTGAGATACATTTTAGTTCTTCATTATTTGATTGAACAATAGTGTATCTGTTTGAATTGAATTCTCCAATGTCACCGACTATTAAACCGCCAATTTCTGAAGCAATTGGTAATTTGTATTATTTATTATTAGTTGATTGTCGATCAAGTACAGTTATACTAAAACCAAGTAATGAACCATTTTCAAAAATATTCCTAACTGTTCAATTTTTTTTTTGTTAATTCATTACATTTATCAAGCATGTGCACTAATTTTTCAACAACATTAACTTTGATTTTTTTATTTGGATCAATAACAGTAATACGATCTGAAATTTCATTAGCAGTATCGCAAACATATAATTGAGTATACTTAAGACATTCACCTCCGGAAGGTAAAATAGATCTCATTAAATGATGCACTTGCCCGCATATTTTAAATACATATGAAACTGTTCTATTATTTATAGTATAATCAATTTTCGCACCCATAGAAATAAAAGCAAACATTGAATTGTAAACTCGAATATTTTCACGAAATAGTATGCTCTTTCAACCGTTGTCAGGATTTAATAATTGTTCAAGAATAATTGGAGTAAGATTCGATAATGGAAGTTTAACTTGCCCTTTTTTACAGCAATTTGTGTATATGATTTTATTTTTGATTTTTTTTATAGATTCATATGGCCAACAGCAAGCACCGCAATAATTACATGTGTAAGAATCATCCCCAAAGTCATGATAGTTTGCAACCATACCTGCAATAACAAGTGTTCAAAATTGTGTTAGAAAAATACATGATTTTGTATTAATAAAAATAGATAATATATATGTTTCACCTTGACGGATTCTTTGATACAATGTCTGACCAGAAAAAGTTACACGAACATTTGCATTTCATCAATTCATATTAAAAAAAGAACTGTTATTTTGATGAAGTTTTTATGTAAAATATTAGACTACCCTAAAACCAATATATGTATATAATTACCTCTTATAGTATTATTATCGTCGTCGTCTATGTTGTCTCTCTTGTCTTAAATAGGCACATTACATGATGTACTTGCACCTCCATATTCAAATATGCAGTGTTAGATATTAAACTTATAATTTATCGAAGATAGAAATTATAATATGATATGAAAGACAACTGTTTTCATTATGAAAGTTATTTAGCAAGAACTACTTCACAAACTAAATGAATTCCAGTATGTCCTACAACCTGATATATTTTGATCAACAACATTTTCATCATCGCTAAACAAATCGCTTGCTGCTGTGTGATTTAGTGTTGTTGTCTCTGGAATTGTTGAGCATTCGAACAGATTGAAAAAATCGTTATCTCTTGGTCAAAGAGCGATTGTCTGATGCACTTCCTTTAGGATGCTCTAGCGGTGTTCTTGGTCTTGTCCCTTTGTTTAAGCAGTTATAATTTCTTTTGCGCGGCATATCTATAAACAAAAACAAAAAATTTAAAAAAAATGATGTGCAACAATGAACATCAATAATATATAAAACTAATAACCTAGTCACCACGATTACATATTAGTAATTTAACATTTTTTATTTAAAATCAGAAAATAGATTTCTTCTCTTCTTTTTTAATGATACATTATGTAAAAATATATAAAACAGCATAAATCACATAATTACATACCCGAATGTTGATGACTAACTGAAATAAACAAGGACAATTCCGAGAGAAACAACAACATGATGATACCGTGCGCAATATCTTTTGCATATAATCTGTGAATCCTACCAAATATAACAAAAAGATTAAGAGCTAAAACATGTATAATTAGAATAGTTTTACATGCACTATATTCACGAATCACTTAAACAAAAATAATACAGAAGCAATAGTTTTACATATAGACTACATAGAAATCAAACAATTGAAAGATCTAAGCAGCAAATAAACACAACACTTTATAATACAATTAAACTACGGAAGAATACCTTTTGCCGTATTTAATCTTCTCTAAGTTATGCATCCTATATAATCCTTAGAGATGATTATCATAATATATAAATTTAATACACATATATATGTAGATTATGACATTTACGGTAACCGACAGAATTTCAAACTGCAGATACATATCTCATCATTCTCATACATCCTATATAATCTTTTTCCTCACAGTAATAGTAAATGAACAATATTAACCATAATTATCAGACTCAATTGCATTATCATCAAATCAAACGAAATTATCACTCAATTATCAATCTCATATAGTTTGAAACCTTACACAGACTACATGTGTAACAAAATCTACTATTATCTATTATAGCATAATAATTCAAATCTAATTCAATAAATAAATAAAATTTACATAAGATTCTCAGACAACAGATAGCTGGTCTTGCATACATTCATGGAAAAAGAATGGGTTTGGTAACTTGTAAATATTATATGTAGCCCAGTCATAGGAACTTACATTCATCTACATCTAAGTAAATCTTTATGTATGAGAAAAACATAAATAAATTAACACGAATAACGAAAAAAATATGTGTACACTAATATGCATATATGAGGCATATACACAATTTTATGGTATCCTTAAGACATAAACCTCACTAATCTATTCATGTTTGATATTTTTTAAATATATGGTCTCCAACAATATTTACTATTCTCTATATAGAAAACCTCATATCTACTACAATGATCAACCCACAACACTTAAACTGATAAGGAAAAAAAAAATCCAACAAAGGACAATCATTCACAGAAATAAAGGTGGATTGGTCGACCTACTAAGCAAGAATACAGTTTGCACAAATAAAAGTGCCTACAAATAAAAACCAACTCATATCAATAACAAAATAAAAATCAAAAGTATAGGAACAGGACACGATTGTAGCAGATATTGTACACAATTATAGCATAACAAAAAATCAAGAATGACACTATTCTACCTTCCTTTGTTTCAATGTTTTGATCATTTGCTTACAAATATGATCACCATTTGTTTACAGGATGACTAAAATGTTGATCATGATCTACATTTTAAGTGTAGGCTTAACAAATTCAATCCACATAATCCAAAGTAAATCCAACCCACAAATACTCTACTATTAATACCCATTATCTCAACGACACCCCTAGTATATTTTGTTGCATTCCGAATAAAGAAAGAAAGAATAATAACCCTAATAAATTTAGTCTCATCAATAAACAGTCACCTACACAAATAAAAATAAACCCAACAAGTATGCCCAAACTTAAATTTCAATAAAAATAAAACAATTATTCAAATATCAAATACCAAACTACTACATATCAATCATCTCAAAACTTTAAGCTCCAAAAACAAATGTGTGAAAAAATCTGAGAGCAAGAAGAAGAAAAAAGAACTCAATAATACAAACTAAAAGATAGAAAGTCAATATACCTTGTTCAGCAATACCCGATGATCAAACATCTCAAAAGAGAAAAAGAGATATGAACAGAAAATGCAAAACATAGAGACATTACAGTGAGAGTTTACACTCGTTGTTATATAAGAAATATCTCTGGCCACTCATAGATTTGGTATCTTAAGATTACTCTTTCACAGTCATACCTTTACAACCCTATTAATTCATATTTAATTTTTATGACCATATTTAGATTCAAAGGGACATGGATGACATTCAGGGAAGATATAACTTTAGAAATATTCTAGTGTATAACCAATAGCATTTATACTAGAAAAATTCATCGTAAATAATAGACTACATCATCGTTACCTCAGTTCCCAAGTTATATAAGTAGAGTGTATTCAAATTCAGCAAAATCGGAGCCAACCCCACAACTCATAGTCATAAAAATACAAACATAGAGTTATGAATAATATATATAGCTCATACCTTCCAATTGATTTGGCTGTGCTTAAAACTCAAATGGATTTCAGTCTTCCAATTCCTGCGAGCACAAAAGGAAACCCATAAAAATACAAAACTCAAAGCAATTAGATAATCTTTACAAATCAAAACTTATTCATAAATATGGGTCGATAAGGTTAAGAGGTTAAGAGACGACGTAGTATATGGGTTCTTCTGAACTAAACATGACTTAACACAGACAGTATCAAGCTCTTCATTAAATTATGACAATTACAGAAGTAATTGAAACCACAATTAACATTAAGGTAACTTTAGTCGGATGGATGTGACTAAAGTTGCTAACACAGACCATATGACTAAAAAGAAATAGTCTAGCCCCACAACTACGTACTGTAATTTAAGTTTCTTAATTGCTGCTATGGTTTAATTAGAGTACAGCCATCTGATTATGAGTGAGACTATAAAACAACACAGTTATATCAAAACCATTGGGGACTAAAATCATCCATAGTTGCTCCCATTACAAATTGAGGTGTTGGCGCAGTTATCCGTTAAAATGATATGAAAAGCTTATTGACTATAGTATATGTAAAAATTAAAGTGTAAATCAAAAATTTGAAGAAGCTATATACAAAGATAAGGCATGAAAAATAAACACATAGATTATACAAAAGGAAGGCATAAATAAGGTATAACAGTATTGTTGATTATGTATTACAATTCTAATAAAAGCCGAACAGTGCTCTTAAAAGAGACCTGTTGTGACATTTCTCATATGCAGATAGAGGAGTGTATCATATATGCCAATATATACTACCATATTGACTAACCCGAAACACCAATATGTTCAAAGGGGCATGAAGGTACTGGATGAACAAACGAATTGACAATATCTATGAAAAGCAGCCAATGATAAACACAGCAAATATTTATCTCAACACAGTAAATAAGTGTAAATATAAATAATAGAACAGATTGTTTGGGATACATGGAATACAAGGATGTAGCTATTCTATACATCATTAGATAGCTACATCCCTTATTATGTACATTTAGAACTACTCTATGTTCTAATAATTAAAGAGAAAAAGGTCCTAGAGTTCTAACCCGATGCACCGCATAATGTCATTCACTGTGAAAATGATAGATACACAGGTAAAAGGGTCTTTGCTTTGAACAACAAACAATAGTGAACATATACATCCAAGTTGCAGGTATATATGGTATTTCAGGATATACTTATATTTAGTCCATGTTACCTTGCATTTATATAATTTCTTGCTCTTGATTAACAGATCAGATGGTCACCATAATACAATTAAGAAAAATAGTTTGAGCTTAAAGCAAAAAAGTCGCATATTACACAGGAAAGTATACATAACGAAGAAAATTTCAGTGCATTGCAAAACATGTACCTAAATACATACTGGTGAATACATACTGTTAATTATATAAAAATAGCTAAACATACGTACTATTATTCCACGGCGATGCCTAATAAGCTAAAGATAACTATCAAAAAAATGTCAACAGATGGTCACTACATCAACATAACCCTTTCTATCTCGAGCATTTGGTCTCCGTCAATTCAATATCTCTCTTTTCCTCCCTCTCCTACCCAGACTGACTCTCATCACTGCTAACATCTATGATCAGCTCGTACTTGGCCTCTGACCCTTACAACGCTCAGTTCGGCCTCAACGGTAGTGCAGCTTTATGTCTCATACTTTCTTCTACATTCAAAAGTTTGAAGCTTTTTTCGATTTGGATTAAAAAAATTTGAGCTTTCTCTATGGGATTTCCATGGATCATCATTACTTCAAATCCCCAGTTTCCTCACTAATGAGGTTTTGTACCTCAATAGATATGATTACTGGCAAAATGATCTGGTCATCTAGCCATTCCCACGCTTCATTTAAATATGTAATACTCATATACTCATATACATCTCCATATATATACATCACCATCTCCATATATATATATAACCATATGTATATAATCCATTTCAGCAAAAAAAAGAGGGATGGATGACCGTTTATAGCTTATATATTCCTGCCATACAGTGGTTCAGCACAATCAAACCTGTTTTGTATTACATTACAGCATACCTGTTCTGTATTACATTACAGCATAGGCTATTTGAATCAACATTACCCTTTTCATGGACCAGGCACCGCAAAGTATAATTTGATTACACTTTGTAATCAATCCAATAAATAATTAACAAAAGCAAAAACCTTAAAATAAGCTATAAAATTTAAAACAAAGAGACTATACTTGTTGAGGTGCATTATAGCCTGGAGGGATTTTATACACATCACTATCAAGAGGCATGTGCAAACTTCTGGTAACTCCTTGAGAGACGAAGAAAGTGATGGATTCAAACAGTAATAACATGTCTAGCCTTGCAAGTGGTAAATGAACCGAAGGTATAAAAATGTTCTAGATGATGGATTACAAAAGCAATAAGTAACACAACAGGAAAAAAGTAGAGAAAACTATGGAAGGAGTGTCGGGGAGGGACACTCCCCGACACTATATGTAAACAACATAGAGACCGAAAGAGAAATTCTCCCAGTCTATATGCGTGTATATGTAAAGAAGTATGACAAAATCAAACCTGGATCAGGTTTGATATAATATATATCAAACTAACCTGTGTGTATATGTAATTACTACTTGATCATCTTAGTCTTCAGGTTTAACATAACCTAGGTTGCTTAAGGAAACACAACCCATGATTGATATGGTAGCTTCTGACTACTATGCTTACACATACAAATTGATATAATATATGCGTGTATATATTATAAATGCTAGTGGTGTCATTGGGGTTTAAATGCTACTGTTTAAAAATTAAGCAGACCAAATTTGATTATTCTGGTTGAAGAGTCAACATAAACGAAGAATCCCAAAGCAATCCCAAAACCATTTTACTGTGGTCATTCTAATTTTCTTTCCTATTTCCTGCAACAACTCTTTTTTCTTACCTAAAGAGAGGCATGTCTAGCCTCTCTCGTCTGTTAAATTACAGACAACACCCACGTTCAAAACCAAACCCAACACTACACAAATAGCAGAAGTTAAACCCAACACACATGTTGTCTTCAAACCTCACCGGTAAACAAAAAACCAATCCAGCCACTTTTTATATGTACACAAAGAAATCCAAACCAAAGAAAAATTAAATGTATTGAACAATGTTGGAACTATGTAGAAGTCTGTCAAATATGCAAGTTAGAATTCATGAGTGGAATGTTAAGCAAATTGGATCTGCCTGGAATAATATTGTTTCTAAAAAATCAATGAACAAATAAACAAAGCTAATATTCCCAAGTTTAAAGCTTACCTTGTCATTTGTGTTGATTGGCAGAATAATTGAAAAAAAAGAACTCCTGAATCGATTTCAGATTCAGCGAAATACAACCCATAAGTATGTCCCAAGTTTGAGTTATATCCTCAGTAAAATACAAAACCATAAACGCAAATTCAGATTTTAAACGTATGTTCTAAATTAACCAACCCGATTCTAAAACCAAACCCATAAATGTCAGCATATATACAAACATAAAACCCTAGAACATGAAGTTTTTGTTTGACGCCATACATATCTCAATCAATAGCTTGGTCAATCCAATATTAAACTAACCTTAGTTGATGACAATCCACTATCCTCCTCTTCGTGAGAGAAACCCAGGTAACAGGAAGCACTAATAATGACCCGATCGAAACAGACTTATACCCACCCGATCACCAAACCTCTTTTCGGAGGTCGTCACATTAGGTGGAGATGGAAGTAGCGATGTAAGATGTAAATAAATACATAAAGAAGAAGAGAGCTTGCAATCACAGATTGAAATAGCAGGATGGAATACCAAACTTGGCCTTGGGATTCTCTAGGCTGGTCGGTGGAGATGATGTTGAAGCTGCCCGCGTCAAACAGTGAAGAAGAAGAGCCCTAAAATTTCAAAAACTAATCAAACTGAGGCGAATAAATGGAGAGATATTAGAGATAAGAGAAACGATAGGGTGAGAAAACATACCTGAAGATGGGGTCGAAATCACAAGAGGAACATCGACTCAGAAAAGTGGGAAGAAGAAGACGGATTGGGGTTACTAATTGAACTCTGAAGTGGAGATCGAATGGAAAGGTTAGATAGAGTACGGGCTGAGAGAGAGGGATTATGTTTTAGATCGAATCGCAAGAGAGAGATGAGTGTGTGTAGGCTGAGAGAGACGATCAGATCGCAAGAGGAAAAGTTAGGTCAGGCATGCTAAGAGCAAATGCACCTCCTATTTGAGAATAAGCATGCACTACTATTTGAAGTGGAGCAGAAACTATTCAACAAATAGGAGGTGCAGTTTTTGTTTTTTAGTGGTGCACAAAAATAGTACCTCCTATTATTGTTTATATGTTAATTTTTTAATTAAAATTTAAGTCCGTTTAATTTTCAACCAACATAGACGACACGTGTCATTATCATATTGAATAAGATTTCAGACCAATGATGAATTGACACATGTCACACCGACAAAACGTTATCTTATAAATAATTGTACAAAAATTTTGATAAGATTTCCAATCAATCACTTGACGACACGTGTCACTTTCACGTGTCATTGTCGTGTGAATAATTGGTGAAGATTTTTGGTGAGATTTTCGACCAACCATGAGATGACACATATCGTCATCATCAGACATCAGATAACCTAAAATCGGCTATAAAAGAATTGGTGATTGTCATTTTTGATAAGATTTCCAATCAATCACTTGACGACACGTGTCACTTTCACGTGTCATTGTCGTGTGAATAATTGGTGAAGATTTTTGGTGAGATTTTCGACCAACCATGAGATGACACGTATCGTCATCATCAGACATCAAATAACCTAAAATCGGCTATAAAAGAATCATCTCGGGCAGCTTATATTCTCACACCATCTTCAAATTACTTGCTATTTCTTCAAACATTTCTTCACATTTCAGCATCATTAAGTGTAACAACCTGAACCAAAGTTCACGTATAAATCAGTACGAAACAGTATTATTGCGAATTAGTCGTATCACGTGAGTTATTAATGACTTTTTCATCGGCCGAGAATTTGACTTGATTTCCTTCACGAGAGTTGTAGAATATTTAATTTCGAGGTTGTAGGAAATGTTGGGAAATTTTTCGGATTTGCAAGTTAATTGTTTTGATTTTTGGAAGTTTTTATTTTCAGATAACTATCGCGATGTTTATTGGAAACTGTCGTAACAGATAAATCAAATAGAAACTTATTTTTATTGGTTAATTATTGACCGTACAATCGCGATGTAGTTGAATAATAGCCATTGATCAATTGAGGAGCTTCCCCTATAAATAGCAAGTTTCCGAAATTAGTCGGTTTACCCGATTTAGAAAGTCAGAATTTGAGTTGATCTGGTACAAACGAAGAAATGTTGAGGGTGCAAAGGGGACAGAATTAGTCGGTTTACCAGATTTAGCCGTTCGATGATGAACCACCTCATCCCCGTACAAACGAAGAAATGTTGAGGGTGCAAAGGGGACAGAATCTTATGGAAGATTACTTCATCGAATACCCGGTCTTCAACGAGCAAGCATTTCGTCAAAGGTACCGAATGAGTTCAAACTTATTCAACTGTATCTGCACAGATCTCTACAACACCGACTTATTTTGGCATCAAAGAGCATATGCCTTTAGACAGCAAGGACTAATTCCACAACAGAAGATGACCAGTGCTCTTCGAATGTTGGCGTACAACGCAGCCGCAGATCAGTGTGTTGAATACACAAGGATGAGTGAATCAACAACACTAGAATGCATGAAGAAGTGGTGCACCCAAGTGTATGAGCTTTACAGTGACATTTACCTCCGCAGTCCAAATGTAGCTGACATCACTCAACTTCTAAGGAGGGCCAGGCATCTGATATTTTCAGGTATGCTCGGAAGCATCGAATGCATGCACTAGGAATGGAAGAACTATCCAATACCTTCGCAATGGGTATACTCGGGCCGGTCTAAGCATCCCACTATTATCTTGGAGGCCTCATATAACATGTGGCCTCATATAACATGTGGATATGGCACAGCTTTTTTGGGGTACTTGGAACACATAATGATATCAACGTGCTTCACCAATCAGATATCTTTGATTCGTTCCTTGCCGGAAAAATCCCGCAAAAGAGTTATAAAGTCAACGATATGATATACCACAACACTTACTATCTGGTTGACGAAATTTATCCTAGGTACTCCTCATTTGTCAAAACTATTTCCAATCCCCAGACTCTACCACAGAAGTTGTTCTCAAAGAAACAAGAGGCATACCGCAAAGATGTGGATAGGTGGTTTGACATTTTGTAATCTCGTTAGGCAATGATTCGTCATGCAACTCGGTCTCACCACACGGGGGTAATAAAAAATATTATGTTAGCTTGCATCATTATGCATAACATGATAGTTGAGGAAGAGTTTGATGATGACGAATTTGAGGAGAATGAAGAAGAAGATCTACAAAACTCATCAAGTGCTTTCGCAAATTATGATGGGCCAATGAATGAACAAGGTAATCGGATTCCTTTTGAGCCAGTTGGAAGAGATGGACTGGATGAACAACGTTTTCGTGATTGTGTTGTCGATCTTCAGTCTTCTTATATCCATGGAGAGCTTCAGAATGACTCGGTGAAGCACAACTGGTTTCTAGAGACCGGTGAACATATCTAAATATGCTGTTTGAATTATATGTTTTAGCATTATGTGTGTTTGAATTTGGTGTATTTTAATTTGAATTTCATGTAATGTAATTTAATATCATCTCTAAATAAAAGTGCATTTTTATTTATTAAATATTTAAATTATATAATGATAAGCCAAGCCAAGATTTATTACGAAAACCAAACTATTGAAAAAGTGGACGATAACAATTTGAAAAGGTTCCCTCACTATCTTCTTGTTCGTTGTTGTCTCCTTCTCCTTGCTTAAGGATTTCTACTTTACTCTTCATGAAATATGTCTTTGTATTTGGGGTCATTCTTTCCATATACATTGTCGTGATCCTTGTTTCTTCTTGTAGAGCTTTCAATTTGCAGTCTTTCTCTTGAAGGAGGAGTTGCGCTTTGTGTAAAGCAAAATCGTTATCCTCACTTGATTTTTATGCGGCGGCCCAAATGGCTTAATTGGCCGCAATGGTCTTTAAAGCCTTATCTCGTAACTCACTTGTAGGAGTCATGAATTTCTCCCCCTTTTTTCTTGCTTCTTTTGCCGCCTTCACTCCTGGTGGTCTAGGCGGACTCGAAGGACCTTCACGGTTGCTCGTTGGTGTTGCAATCACCTCATCCTCATCCAAATTGATGGTGGGAAGCATTTTCTCTAATGGTAGGAGTAGTAGCTTCATAGTTGTAAATATGTAGAGTAGAAGTCGTGCTTTCCTTAAAGAAAGGATGAGTCTTCACCTCTTCTCAACATTCAATCTTGGAAAACTCTTTCTTTGTCTTCGACACAAATCACATTTGAACTTTTCTTAACTATAAAAAATAACAAATTTCTATGTCACAGTTTAATTATGTTAATGGAGATGACAACATTTAGTTCATAAAATCAAAATAATAGACATAAAAAAATTACAGGGACTTACTTGATCTTGTGGAAATGTGGCAGATGGTGGTGTATTCCTTCGTGCATCACTAAGAGCTTCTCCCCAAAGAGTGAAAACTAGCTTCAACTTAGTAAAATGAGATGAAATTACGGATTGGGTCATATCTTCCTTGGTTGATGCACCATGACTAATCACCCAATTTTCGATATAATTGGCATAGACCTTTTCCCACAATTTGTCGACTTTTTGTTTGTTGCCGGTGATATGATCAATGCTAATATGCATATAAGAAATGCACAATTGCAAATCTTCCGAAGCAAGCCGATTCGACATTTTTTTGGAGAAAACAACACAATTGAATGAGAGAAGAGATGGAGGGAGATGATGAACTTGTTGTGCACAAATTGGTGTGGGAGGTTTGTAAAATTGATGTAATATTTATAGGAAAATTGTAGGGTAGTGTTGTAAATTTTTAGAATTCTTTAACAATTTTTAGATTATTTTTTGGGAAAATTTGTGTTCTGCCCGTTAATATTTCAGAAGAAAAAAAAGTTGTCGTTGCTTTTGAATCTGAGCCGTCAGATTCAATTTTAGATTTGAATTGAACGGCCCAGAGCACTTGATGGTTGTGGGTGAAAAGGGAGCAGTGTTGGGCCACGTGGCTCGTTCTCATTGGTCCGTTATTACACGGTTAAAAAAATTACTTTTACTGGCGCGTGCGTTACGCGCGCCGTAAAGAAAAAAATTGACTCAACCTGGCGTCACCCACGTGTGTGGGCTCCGCCAGGCTGCTCGTGCCCAGCGACGAGTAACGATTGCTCGAGCAGCTACTCGTCTCGCCCGTCAACGAGCGGTCACCGGCCAAAGACAATGCCACTGCGCCCGGTTTTTCGGCTTGCTCGTGCTATCTGTTTTCTGCTTGCTCGAGCAAAACATCTGCCCATTGCCGATGCTGTAAGGCTGAGCATAAGAAAGGTTGGGTTTGGATTAGATTTTTATCGCACGTATCACACACTTTTAATTCATTTAGACAAAAACACCCAATTTTGAACAGTGATTATGAACAGTAAACGCTGTATGTTGTATAGGAAATATACATTCAGACCCGATGCACGTATATGTTGCTAGAAAAGTGAAAAAAGAACGTGTTATCAATTGTGCTACGGAAGTAACGAATATCCAAAAGAAGTAGATGATCAGTATTAGTGTAGTAGAAGAAAACTGCAATGTGCGTATGATCTAATAGTCGGTGACTTGTGAAGCGATGCAAAAGATCGACACATGGCAAAGTGACATCGTATTAAGAATGAACCCTTCATTATTTAGTTTACAGTTGGTGATAATCCTCCCTATGATTTTGACAGTATAGACATGGGAGCTAACTAATTTCTCTCTAGTTAATTAAATCTCCCGTTCTACATTCATCTTTGATTTGATACAAATCACCCACGTCTCCTCAGGTGAGGTTTCTGAATTAATACATATATACTTATACTTATCATGAGAATGATGAGATTAAGTCAGCTGTTTAAGATGTCCAAGACATACTTGATGAGTAAACGCTGTAAACTCACCAACTCCATTGGCTAGATAAAGAATCAAGTAAGTTTATACACTGTTCTAGCTCGCTAGCTATTTTGTCATAGATTGAGTAAGTTTATATCATAAATATATTGGCGCGAACTATGCCCTGTTTTTTTAAGGAATCAAGATACTAGCACTATAGTCTATAGAATTGAAATTATATGGACCACTTGGATTTCTATGTGATGCTAATTAAAGCTGGCTAGCGAAGCCAATCAACAATGAAATAGGCATCCAAACCAGAACCATATACTCAATCACACGTTCATGTAGTAAGTATCACAATCTCAAGTTCTCAACACACTGCAATTAACAGTAGCATGAGGTAGTTTCAGTATATATCAATTAATTTAGCAAGTACACAAATTGGCGACGAACAACACAAGCTTATAATTCAAAGAGAATACAATCACTCACTTAAAACACAGCAGAAAAAACATAGAGATTTTGCAAGACTAGCTAGCTACTACATTAATTTTGTTCTTCTGATCTGTAATGGTTAGACGTGGATCAACCGAGGTAAAAATGGACTTTGATGGCCAACACGAAGACGCAAATGAGAGCAAAGTAGAGGAGGGCATGAACCATAATGGCTGCACCGCTCGTGTGAAAGCTCCCAAACTCCACGCAACCGTTCCGCCCCGGTACCTGAAACAGCAGACCTGGCGACAGCAGCACGAACAGCACCACCGCGATGAACACCGGCCCCCAGTCCGACATGATCGATGACAACCGATGATCCTTTGGTTCACTTAGCTTGTTTGCTTCGCAAGAAACTTGTCACACTATGTAGCGCACTCGATTGTATTAGTACTCTAATATGATAAGTTCCTACAGTGAAGGACTAATGGTGGGAATGGGAGTATTAATACAGGAGGAGGAGGAGAAGAAGACTTGAATCAGAAGTAAACTCTGGACTGAGAGAAAGAGAGGATAAAGAGAGAGAGCTGGTGTGTGGGTGCGAGTGGGAGGAGGGTTAGGGAAACAAGTTAGCTTGGATTCATTTCCGCAGTCCCATGTAATTTTGTGTCATACTGGAAATGCCATGTGACAGACAAGTTGAAATAGATCTATCATCATCAACTACTAAGCTCCAGATTTCTTGCTTTGTTTCGTTTCAATCTCATAAATGCTGTTGGTGACCCCTCAAAACGATACGATCACAAAAATAACCTAGTGACATACACTTTGATACCAATGCCAATTTATCTGAAACCTTGGAGAGATTAGAACACACTTCGATATTTGAGTCTAATACGACTCTTCAAGAACTGCGACTCGTTTTCTAAACGCCCATTATTTTCATCAGAAATGACCTGACGGCCCTATGTCCCTTACTAAATTGGAAAATTCCATTTCATTGGTATATATACTCCAGCCTATGCTGACTAACAATCAAAATGATGAAAACGTTGCAACCTAGCTATTGAAGAATTGTTAGAACTAGTGCAACTCATTGTCTAGTTCCTTTCTCAAAACCAATAATATCTAAAAGCAATTCACTCTTTAGAAGGCACTTCATCTCACAATTTCTCCATCCCAAACCCTCTTTTTGACGACTCCAATCCACTCTAAACTAGCAAGACTCTACGTGTAGCCTCTCATTCTTGGAATAGCAATGGATATACAAGTATATAACTTGGTGTTTCTACTCTACACGACCCGTCGTTCTCAAATTCTCGAAGGCCGCCACCTTTCCCCCACGTTTTCCTTTATAAAATCTCTGAAAACAAAATTAAGAACCTATTACTAAATCATTGCTTATCCACCGTCTGATCACCAACCATGGTCTGCCACGTCAGATGACACGAAGCTGCCTGGTAGCAGGTGATCTCATATTACTTGCGAGTTTCGCAACGACCTGATACTACTACTCTCAAGTCTCAACTCTGGTCTGGTAGTTTACTTTGTACATTTTGCTGTCTCTGGCGGTCGTCTGCGAAATCCCAAAGAGGCAGCAGCTCCCGTTTTCCAGTTGAACTAGGCTTCCGCCGTGATCCGGATCACCGAGGTTGTCGGGTCGCGTTGACTCCGGCTTGGCTTAACTCGACCAAAGCTCTCAACTTTCAAACTCCTCTCTTTTGGTTTCTGTGATTCATATGAGCACAAGTCAAACGCTTTCTCTGCGGTTCGTGCGGTCGTGAATTTACCCAATTGGCCACTATGCAGTCAGGTACTTCACTGAGCTCGCTTCGCTTTACAATTTAAAACTAAAGAGTGAGGCTTTTAGTTAGTACTATGTCGATTTTGATTTTTGAGTGGGAAAAATGTATTCTTTTTTTTTTTATGTTAGATTGGTAATTAGGGTATTTGGTATTGTGAATAGGGTTGATTCAAGTTTTTATGTGCACCCCAAATGGCTTAGTTACAAGTGATTTTTAGTTAATGGAAGACAGTACATTGTAATTGTTACTATGATGGCTTTGTTAGTTTAAGTAAATGCATTAAATTTAGATAATCCTTGTGCAAGACTGAAAATTGTTTCATTGTAATGTTGAATTGGGTTTTCAAAGTGTAATTAGCCGTGTTTACTCTAGCTTGTTGTGCTTTAGTGAAATGCTTGTGCTACATTGTGATTACTGTGTTTGACATGTATTGTATATGATGTTCAGGATATAACATTAACAATCTATTTCAAGAAGCTCAAACTCGATGGTTGAGGCCGGCTGAAGTGCTCTTCATATTGCAGAACCATGAGAAGTATAAGTTTACCTCAGAGCCTCCTCAACAGCCTGTTAGTAAGTTATCTTCTTCTTCTTTTTTCCCTCTCTGTTGGATTCGGATGACGGCTTAGTGATATGTCCATTGAGTTTGTCCTTACTACTCACTGGATTTTTGCTACAGGTGGATCTTTATTTCTTTATAACAAGAGGGTCCTTCGGTTTTTCCGTAAAGACGGGCACCGTTGGCGTAAGAAGAGGGATAACCGGACTGTTGGTGAAGCACATGAACGACTTAAGGTTTGTACAGCAGTCTTTTAGCTCTGCTGAATGCTTTCTTTTCTAAAAAAATGGTTTGTCCTTCATGATGCAGAACAATGTTTTCGTTAGCTTCTTGTCAATTAGTAATGAGATGAGGGATGAATCTATTGAAATACATTAGTGCCTCGGTATAGTAGTGAATAGACTCTGCTTTATTTTACTCTGTTTTCCACTAAGGTCAGTGTAGTCCTATGTTTCAGTTAGAGTAATGTTTCTATGTACGATTAGGTTGGGAATGTGGAGACTTTAAATTGTTATTACGCACATGGGGAGGACAACCCGAACTTTCAGAGGCGCAGCTATTGGATGTTGGATCCGTAAGTAGGCTTTTCATTATTTTTGAAAAAAAAAATTAGTCTATTTAAATTGCAACAAACTCAGAACTATAGAAGAGTAAAAAAAAATTATGGTTTGTTCATGAGTTGTTCCCTTTTCTGTTTCCACTTTTTTGTAGGGCATATGAGCACGTTGTTCTTGTTCATTATAGGGAAATTAGTGAGGTGAGTCTTCAGAACCTCTTTATGAATACGGATTAATAGGATTCTTAGTCCAAAGATGTGCAACCCTATAATATATACACTCTCCCCTTCCATGTTCATGTTAAACAAAAACATGTTTTGAGTCTATTTACTTCCAGATTTTTATACCTGTTTCCATATGCAAGTAAATATTTTTCAGGACTACAATTGACTTCATCTGTGATAAATATCAGCTCATGTAAACTAGTATATTTAGATGGGATTTTACACTTTCCTAAAAATTTGCCATATTGCAATTTTTTTTTGTAATTCCAGCAAGCAATACCACCTGGTGGTTATTGACATTATTGCTTTCATTTCAGGTGAAACCAAGTCCGGGATCGTTTATACAATCACTAGTATCCTCCTCTTCCTTCAGCCAGAGTCCCATCTCGGATGCTACACAACATCAAGGATCTGTCTCCATGATTAGTGAAGTGTATGAACCTTATCAGAAATGCAGTCCATGTTTTGCAGAAGTTAGTTCAGTTCCAGTCTTCAAGAATATTGAAGGAGAGAACGTAGAGAAGTTATATACAACAGGAGAATCAAATACCTCCTCACAAGTGGATGTTAGTCATGCTTTGCGTCGACTAGAGGAGCAATTAAGTTTGACTGATGATAGGTTCAACGAATTTGTGGATGATAATCCAACTGTCTCAGATATACTGGACTACCCTAGTGATTGCTCCAATCAGGATCAGTTTACTTCCGCCCATGGACAAGAACCTGTCGTACATGATCAGTTCTATAGTGCGCACGGTCAGATGCAAGGGAATGCAAACTCTACTATAGATATCTTGGATTACCATAGTGATCTCATCAATCAGAATCAGTTTACTCCTTTCCCTGGACGAGAACATGTTGTAAATAGTCAGTTTTATAGTGGACAGGCTCAGTTGGCAAGTAAAGCAGTCAGTAGTAGTAGTGAACATCGTCAATTCACTGATCAAGGATTCGCAGATGGAAACAGAAACTCTGTATCTCAGAACGAGGTTCTGAATTCATCACCTTTTGATTCCCAAGTGAGACAGTTATATACATCAGACAGAAATGTGAGTAATTACAGACTAAAATTTCATATTGATCTATGTGAACGTTTAGGCTCTACTTCAAACATTTATTACCTCAGATACATATGTTGAAAGTGTTTTAGGTCGCTAATTTTGTATATGTTTTATTTATGGCTAGCTTGATGCCATGCCTAAATAAATTCTTATGAGTAATGCATCAACTGATATGCTCTTATTACCAATTGCAACAGGAAAAACTATGTTCTTCATCAACAAGCCCAAATGGAGTTTCAGAATATTGTGAGTGCCTAAACTCTTGTACAATTAATGTTAAACACTGTATGATTTATTTCTCCTCATTAATAGAGAAGAATGAAAATAATTACATTTGTTGCTGCTTTAAGCACCTAATACATACACTGTATTTCAGCCTCTAACAAGCTTATCATGTTTCCAGCTTCTTTGTCAGTGCCTCAACAAGGTGAAAGTTTCAAGATTTCTCCATATTCTTCTGCACTTGAAACAGGTTCAGAGTACTATGCATCGTTCTTTGAGTCAGGACAGACTAGAGTATTTAATTCAGATATCAATTTGACTGTTGCACAAAAACAAAAATTTACAATCCGAGAAATATCTCCAGAATGGGGTTATGCTACTGAGGCCACAAAGGTAGGCATCTTATGCAGGAATTCTCTCTTTGCTTTGTCTTTTCTAAATTTGTGCTGCTGATAATTGCTTTTGCGCATAACCTTGAGGATGTGAAATATTGCTACAAATGCAGGTCATTGTCATTGGAACTTTTTTGTGTGATCCATCAGAATCTACATGGACATGTATGTTTGGCAACGTTGAAGTTCCTGCTGAGATCATTCAAGAAGGTGTGATCCGTTGTGAAGCTCCTGCTCTCCTTCCCGGGAAGGTGACAATCTGCATCACCACAGGCAACCGGGAGTCCTGCAGTGAAGTTAGAGAGTTTGAGTATCGAGATAAAGGCAGTAGCTATACTCCAAAAAACTCACCTCCAACAGAAGCTGGTATGAGTGCAGAAGAACTGCTATTACTTGTCAGATTTGCTCAAATTCTCTTGTCTGATTCACCAATGCAGAAAATAGACACTACTGAGTCTGAGTTTTTGAGAAACTCAAAAGCCAATGATGATACTTGGGGCAGTATTATAGAGGCTCTGTTAGTTGGCAGTGGAACTTCATCCAGTACCATCTATTGGCTTCTGGAAGAATTTCTAAAAGACAAGTTGGACCAATGGATTTCATCCAGATCCCGTGGACTTGACCAGACAGATTGTTCCTTGTCCAAGAAAGAGCAAGGCATGATACACATGGTTGCCGGATTGGGATTTGAGTGGGCATTAAACCCAATACTCAACTTTGGAGTCAGTATAAATTTCCGGGATATAAATGGATGGACTGCTCTCCATTGGGCTGCACGTTTTGGAAGGTAATAGAGCTAACTTTTTCGTTTGATGGACCTTGCTCAATTGACTGGTATAACATGTTAATATTACAAACATTAGGATAGGAAAACATCTGTATAGTCTTTGTTAAACACTTCATGTTAAAAGAGAGAGAGACAAAAGTTGAACACTGCCATTTTTTCGTATCATGATCAGATTAGTATGAGTATGCCTAACATTGGTACTGGGATAATGTAAAGTTGTTTCATCTCTCTTAGGTTAGTTCTTGTGGCGCAGAATTGAAATTTTGGTTCTTACAGGGAAAAGATGGTTGCTGTACTTGTTGCATCTGGTGCATCAGCTGGAGCAGTGACTGATCCCACTTCCCGAGATCCAATAGGAAAAACTCCGGCATCTATTGCAGGCACCTACGGGCATAAGGGACTTGCAGGTTATCTTTCAGAGTTGGCACTGACTAGTCATCTATCATCCCTAACACTGGAAGAGAGTGAGCTTTCCAGAGGCCGCGCTGAGATACAAGCAAAATTAACTGTGAGTAATGTCTCAAACAGTAGCCTTGAACCTGATGAGGATCAGGTCCCTTTGAAAAACACCTTAGCTGCAGTCCGGAATGCAGCACAGGCTGCTGCACGTATACAATCTGCTTTCCAGGCACATTCTTTCAGAAGACGACAACAGAAAGAAGCTGGTGTCAGTATAGATGATTATGGTATCAGTTCAGATGACATACAAGGCCTTTCAGTCATGTCAAAGCTAGCCTTTCGTAATTCTCGATATTACAATTCAGCTGCAGTATCTATCCAGAAGAAATATCGAGGCTATAAAGGCCGCAAGGATTTCCTAGCATTGCGCCAGAAAATTGTTAAGATACAGGTATCTCGTTTTCTACATACAAGACAAGATTTAATGCATTTGCATCACGCAATTTTTGAACTGCAAGACATGCGTATCAAATTGTAACTTCCAAAACTAAACTCTCAACATCGACTTTTGCAGGCATATGTGAGAGGTTATCAGGTTAGGAAGCATTACAAGGTAATCTGCTGGGCGGTTGGGATTCTGGACAAAGTTGTACTCCGGTGGCGAAGAAAAGGAGTTGGTCTACGTGGCTTTCGGCACGAGGCAGAATCCATTGATGAAAGCAAAGACGAAGACATCCTCAAAGTGTTCCGCAAACAGAAAGTCGATGGAGCCATTAACGAGGCTGTCTCCCGAGTCTTGTCCATGGTCGAGTCTCCTGAGGCACGGGAGCAATATCAGCGCATGCTAGAGAGGTATCATCAAGCTAAGGTAAGTCTTTAATTCAAAGAATACTCTATTAATTAGCTCTTTCATTTAGCTAATGTGATGAGTAATGTTGGTCTTAAAAACTGTTTCAGGTCGAAATGGACAGCACAAGTAATGAAGCAGGAGAAGTATCGAATTCCCTCACTGACATCTCCAACATGGAAGACACTGATATGTATCCATATCTGTAAAGGCATAAAACCTAGTGATTGATCTAAAAGTTTCTACCTTGTGTTTTTCTGGTTTGACCAAAGTTGGTAGATGATGATTGTGTATGAGTTCAGTATTGTACATAAAAATCAGTTTTAATTTATGTAATCATGGCATGTTGCTTTATATGTGTTTTACATCTATACTATATATTACAGAAACATGAAACATAAAGAAACACATGTTCTTCTTCCTTTTTGCAAATTCCTCCTCTTTTACCCTTTAGATTTAGGCAATATTTAATTGGTAGAGGATGATATAGTAAAAGATAAAATGATATAAAAAACATAAAAAACAAATAATTACCTTCAGTTTATTCTTATTAGTGCAGAAGAACGTCGTGCTTGTGTGTGCGAATTGTTAATGTGCTTTACACGTGTGTAATTATCCTATTACATGAGATATCCGATGAAATTGAGATATCCAACAAAATTTACTTTAAAGATGTTGACAAAAGATTTTTATAAAAAAAAACAAACAAAAAAGACAGTAACTTGCAAGTTAAATTTATAAAATTGAAAAGCTTCTTCCACGTAATAAAAATCATACTTGCCCAAGCATCTTTAAATTGATCTATAATAAACTTTTGTTAACATGACTCTACAATCTCCTTGAGACAACCGTCGTTTCTTTAAAATATGTGACTGTATTCATATATGACATGTCTACACATTATACATTCCGTTTATATCTGTAATACAAAACTTGTCTAGACTGCTTGTATCGGAAGTAAAAAATTAAAATTATGACATGCTTGACATTAGCATTCTGAAAGTCCTTTCTCACTATGCCTTATGTGTTTTGTCTTTTAAACAATTAATCAAACCAAAACTCCTTTCAGATGATCAAATTAAATTCTATCTCAAATAAACCATGGTATTTTCTTCTTCATCTCGATTCAACGACTCTTCCATGCTTTCAATCAACATGAATTCAGTCATTTCACCATTTTTATCCAGGCTCATATTGCACGGGCTTGAAACCCTTCTTCATCTCGATTCGACGACCCTTCCCCGCTTTCAATCAACCTGATTTCAGTCATTTCACCATTTTTATCCAGGTTCATATTGCACGGGATTGAAACCCAATCAAAAGCCTCATCCTTTTTACGCACAATAATTCCACAAATAGAAAAAAGAAACACGGTAAAAAGGTTGATCACACAATTATATCGATACTAATAAGTGAAAATGGACCAAGTGAAATCAAATTACCAATAACAAAAGAAAAAAAACAAACCAAGTGAAAATAGAGCAGTAATTCACTCGACCAAATTGATTAATCTTAGTCACCAAGTGATCGATCAATTAGCATAATATAAATAAAACAAACCTACCTAAATCCCTAATTGAAAGCACTAACCAAATCCAAATCGTCTTCTAAACTTTCAAACTGAAACCACCCCCACAAATTCACCCAAAAAAATTGTTGGATTCATATTGAACGTCATAGAGAACGTCTTCGTGGCTCTGCCAAACAATTGCTTGTTTAGCAAGGGTACCGACCATTCCCTTCCTGGCCTCCACCACGACGAAAAACCTATGATAATTGTAACTATGAAAATAAAATATGGGTTGAATACTTGAAAATCCACACCAATAAATTCCTTTGAATCATATATCCATACATACCTGGGATATCATTTCTCCATTCTCTTGCGGGGAAAGCTGGGTTGGAGTGAGAAACTGTAGATCAGTTTTATTTTGGTACTTTTGTCGGCAGTGAAACTAAAGAGCAGTTTTATTAACATACAAATCTCAATTTTGTCGGTTTGAAAATATGCTATGATCATCGTGAATTGCTTGTTAAATGATTATTCTATTCATATATACCTACAACATTATCCTTCACATGTAAAAAAATAAAGAAAATTACAAACTCAAAACATGCAATTGACTCATAGGAAATCAGAACCTAAACCTTCATTACATCAAGAATATCTACAAACTTCCTCAATCAAGTCTTCGCAGAAAACTCAGTTATTCATATAAGCATATATTTACAAATCGTATGCTACGCTAAAAATCAAGTAATCAAACCCAAACCAAATCAAGTTCATTTGCTTACTAATTCAACATCACTATTACCCTCGGAGGAATCGTACCCGACCTAGTGCAATTTAAGCATCGACTCCAAACAATTGATGATAAAATGAAATCAACTCAATGAACCAAATCGATTAAAGTAAACTGAATCACAATAAGAGTATCGATTTGGGTTTTGGCTGGTTTGTCTCTATGCCTCAGAAATGATAGGCATATGGTTCCATCGGGCTCCCGCTACTCCTCAACAGTTTTTGTTGGTTTGTCATCTGTAAAACTGCTCTCTTCTTTTCTCTTTTGCCAAACTGATCGGGGTAATAATAGTTTTATCGTGATTTTTTTTTCTTTTGTTATTCATTTTAGGACATTTACAACATTGCCCTCTATTCTATCTTATCTTTATTTCCTTGCATATGTTTATCTTATTTCATGACTATTTTAGGGTTTACATATGTTGGTATCACTACCACATTTCTTCCCATTGTCGACGACTTAAAGTCGTCGGCCTTTCATCAAAAATCGTCGGTGATCATCATAACCGACGACATGTCGCCGGTTATACGGTCGTCAGAAACCAGCCGTCGGTGGAAGTATCACCGACGAGATACTGATGATATCGTCTGTAATACCTTGGAAGTATCACCGACGATATATCATCGTTGGTAATGAAAAAAAAGCATCACTGACGACGTAACTCGTCGGTGATGAAGCTCCGCCGGGGTCAACATGTTGACAGCCACGTTTATGGCCGACGATTCTTTGAAGAATATTGTCGGCTATAAGCAAGCAACTCGCAGGAAATGTGGGATTATTGCCGACGAGTTAGGGTCTTGTCGTCGGCTATACCTGGTGACATTTTACAAAAAGCTGCAGGTTCTGGATTGGGCCCAATTCCAGAACCTGCAGTGAACAACATAAACCGTACAAATACACATCCAACAGTACACACATATTTGTCCAGCAGTACAAACAGCAACAATACAAAAATAAAATACAACTACACTAAGAGTCGTCGAAATCCATGTTTACAAAATCATTTGAACTCCGGCGGCTACCCTGGTCTTGCTGCGACGGTTGCTGTTGTGGAACATTGGGGAACACAGGCATTGGTGGAGGTGTGGGGATTGAGTGTCCGGTAGTCTGGCACTCGTACATCGTCTGCATCCATGTCATAATTTGTGCCTGCTGCTCGACCATAACTTGGTGTTGCTCGACCATCGTCCGGTGCTCGGCCAATTGTCGCATCTCCTCCACCACCCTCATTTGCTCCTTCAACTCCCTCTGTGTCCTCTGGAGCTCCTCTGCTAGGTTAGAGTTCCTAGAAAAAAATTCTTGACCCGCTAGAGTATTCCGAAGTGTCCTTCAATACCCCTTCGCCCGCCGAGCCCATTACCCTGCAGTAGTGGATATTCCTCCCAGTCCCGCACGCTTTTGCCATGATCTGAGCCATTATAGGGCGATCAAGCGTATCGATCTGAGAGGCATACTGGGTCACTTCCTCCTCCGAGCAGTCAGGATGGTCCTTTCGAGCTATATTCATGGTGACCTCTGTGATCGCATCCTCCACTCTCACCTAATTGAAAAGGGAATATGAATAACGTATTATTAAACAAAATAAATTAATAGAGAAAAATAGTTTTATTAACACATGCATATGTGAACTAATTAATGAGGCCAAAGACTTACCGCTTCTTCAGGGCACTGCGGATAGAACTTCTGATGAACAAACACCAACGGGGTGACTTCTTGTTGTTTCTGCGCCCTACGCAACCAACCCAAATAGTTGAGTGAACCTCCATGAAGGGACTTGGTGTTTTTCAATCTGTTCTCACTGTTCGTCTTGGAAATCGCCTTATTGGATAAACATATGTCAAAAAATTAGTAACTAACTATTTCGATGTGATACGATACATTAGGGTTGTAAAATATATTCAGGATGCATACCTTCACTTTGGGGTGCTCGAAGTGGGCTACCAGCCACAGCCACTTGTACTCCCTAAACCGGAGTTCGCTAGGGGTAGCACCTCGGTCTAGATCCTTGTACTTTGTGTAGTGTTTTGAAAGCTCGTTCTTCCACTCTTTATACATATATTAACGCCGGAAACAAATGTTAGAGATATTAAAACACTTGATAAACAAAAATCTAACTCGATATATACTCAAATAACTCAAATCACATCACCTGATATGTAGTTGACGCTCTGCCCACGTCTCAATAAAGCATTCATCCACGTCAAACCACAGCTGCAAGATGGATATATAAATGGTAAAATTATATATTTCTTCGGGCTTAATTAATAAATGTAAAATTTACGTAATGAAAATACGATTTAACTCACATTCAGTGCATTATGCACTTGCAACTTCAAGTAGCAAGGCACAACACCCCAATCTGACCACAACATTGGGACCTTGTCCCGCACGACGGCCCCGGACATGCTGACATACTTTCGCGTGGTGTTTTCTGTCTCGATCACCTCATCACACTCATTGGCCTTAATGATCATTTTCTTTCCCCCGGTGGCCTGTTCAAGATTCTTCCCGGTTACGGGGCCTCTAGTCTTTCGTTTTCCATTGGCATTAACGAGATTGCCTAATAATACAATGTCAAAAAATTGAAATTATTAATTGACACTATTTATAGTCTTAAGTAATAATTAAATAATCAATCTTGTTAAATAAAATTTACCTGCATCGTCCATTTGCTGGTTCATGCACCTCGCACTCCAAAGATACACGGGGTCGAACGGCTTGAACACGTACGCTTCCTCCATGGTCAGGAACTCCAGCTGTCCTTCAATAAAAATAACCTTCCCCCTAGCATCGAATTGAGGGATGACAGGAATCTCGTCGGGCACGAAGAGACCGGACGGCAGAGATAGACGAGGCCTGGACGATGAGACGCCTGCACCATCTGCCTCAGATGATTGCCGTGAAAGGGGAGTAGGCACCGGGCCAATAGGGGGCATTCGGATCGAGGGAGTTTTTGATGCGCCCGTTGAGGGTCGCTCGCCTGAGTGTCTGCTGCCTGAGGGTCGAGGTTGCACTGAGGGTTGCAAGGATCCGGATCGTGCAGCTTCCTCCTGTTCTCGCGCACGTAGCAAAACTTGTGTGCGAGCATTCATTATAGGGTCGCTGCGCATGTTGCTGATTGCGGATGAGGATGCTTGACTACTGCTCCCTCCACCGGATCTAGTCGCTCTCCGTTTGTTGGCCCCAAGCCAATTTGCCGCAAAACCTCCTGCACATCCAACAATTAAACAAAACAGCAACAATTCAACAACTACATCCGTGACAACAACAATAACAAAACAACATGTTGATAGCAAAAAAATTTGCTTATATATATAGACCTTTATACATCAAGTTTATGCAAAAATAAATTGCCAACTAATTAAACCAGCAATATATACATGCCAAAAATATATTCTATATGCCAAAAATAAATTCTACATGCCAAAAATATACTACAAAATATATTCCACATGCCAAAAATTTACACCAAAATATATTCTACAAGCCAAAAATATATTCTAACCAATTCTTAATTAACCAACACAAAAATATCATTACCAAAATATATTCTACATACACAAAATTATATTCTACATCTCACAACTCCATCAACAATATTTAATTAACAGAAAATATATTCACCATACTATATTCTACACAAAAATATATTCTTAATTATACCAACACAAAAGAATATACACCAAAATATATTCTACATACACAAAAATGTATTCTACATCTCACAACTCCATCAACGATATTTAATTAACCAAAAATATATTCACAAAATATATTCTACAAAATATATTCTACACAATAATATCCTACACAAAATCATATTCTACACAAAATATATTCTACAAAATATTTTCTACACAAAAAATTATACCAACACCAACTTAATTAAAATGCCTACACAATTATTAGGAGAATTTCATGTAAAATAGAAGATGATAAAATCGAATTGAGAGAGAGAGAAGGGACCTGTCATTCTGCGTCAGTGAGAGAGAGGGCGGCGGCGGTGCTCGATTTCCGGCGGCCGGAGGGAGGGGAGGGGTGAATTTATGATTTGGGGTTTATTGGGGGAGAGGAGATTTGGGGTTTTTTGGGGGAGAGGCGAGAGAGGAGGAGGGGAGGGGGCTGTTCTCGTCGGGGAGAGGCAAGAGGGCAGGGAGGGGTGATTTCAGGCTAGGTCGGCGGCGAGAGGCGGAGGGGGCGATTCTAGGGTTTCAAACTTATGGAAGAAATGAGTCCCTGCCCCGTCGGGCTGGGATATAAGGCCAGGATTATTGCCGACGAGTTTCTTATTAACTCATCGGTTATAGTATTTCCGACGAGTTAGTAAGAAACTCGTCGGTGATAGTATTTCCGACGAGTTTCTTACTAACTCGTCGGTTATAGTGTGATTCCCAAATTTCTTCGGGTTCTAATTGTTTCAAGTGTTATTTTCAAGCCTCATATAATTTGCTCTATAGCTAGCTAGTTCAGTGGTAAACTATTTATTTCCATTGTTTCACTATTTGGTTAAATGAATGTCATCATCAGATCAACAAATAACGCCATGATCGAAGGCTCTGTGTTCATTTTCCCTGAGACGTACGGACATCTTAGCTTCGTCATCTTCTTTCAAGTCTAATGTAGTATAAACACTGATGTGGCTGATCGATATGACGTTGGCCAAATTTTTGTAATTTACGAAGCTGTGCGAGTTCTTCTATTTCGGTGATAGTATTTCTGACGAGTTTCTTACTAACTCGTCGGTCATAAAAAACATACATGCATGTTTATATATACTAAAATACGTACATCATTAACGTACTAAGGATGATAATCATAATCATCTTCATCACTTGAGTCTGGCTCGGTTTCATAGGTAACCTCTGACAATATGTGCTTCTCCTCGTCATCTGAATCATCGTCTACTTCATTTGTATTAACATCAAGAAGTTCTGCTCTAGTAATTCTAACCACACTCCCCGATCTCACATTATTAAGGCGAATCGTAGAGGATTCCGGAATGTCAAAAGCGTTCATCTCTTGGTATGCAGTAACTTCTTCATCATCTGCGGTCTCACCAAGTGTGGCAGCACTATATATGTTTCTATGAGCAACATGGTTAACCACCTTCCACGGGACTTTGTTCATAAAATCGTCAAGGTAAAACACTTGTTTTACTGATGCTGTATAAGGATATAAAAAAAAAATATATATATATATACACATATACCCTTACCCATTAACTAAAGTAGTTTGCAAACGTCATGTTGTGCTAGTCAACATCACCGGCAATAGCAGGGCAGTGAAGATGATAGTTTTTTCAATATTGAACTTCTGGACAGTTAATCAGTACCGACCAGTGGGCAATGGCTACCTCATTTCCATCCAACTTGTACGACTTTGGCAAGGTTCCCTGTACTACCACGTCATTGGAGATGATAGAAAGGTTGAACTTGGGTTCATCTATCGGCATACGTTGTTGCGGGTCTTCCAGTGCTCCCAAATACAAGTTGGTGTACATAACACACTCGCGCGCAAGATATGCTTCAGCGATACACCCTTCAGGTGCAGATTTATTCTTCACATACTCCTTGTAGTCTCCCAATTGTCTACAAGTTAACAAGTACATGTTATGATACTTAAAAAATAAGAATTTACATATAAAAACAGAGGCAAACATAAATGTATGAATCATTTGTACTTTTCCATGGGATACATCCAAGTGTAGTGTACCGGACCGGTAAGCAACAATTGTTCGGGAAGATGGATCATCAGGTGAGGCATGATGCCGAAAAAATTTGGGGGAAATATCATATCAAGATTGCACATAATAAAAATGATGTCATCATGCATCTCCCTGAGGTCTAATTTTTTAAATTCTCTGGTGCATAACTTCTGAAAGAATCTTGACAAGGCCACCAACGGCTCCACCACCTCTTTGGGCAGGTACCCTCGAATGAAAACAGGGAAAAGGCGTTGAAGCAGTACATGGCAGTCATGACTCTTTAATCCGTAGATCTTATTGTCCCGGAAGTTAACACACTTGCTTATATTTCCTGCATAGCCATAAGGATACCTGCATAGCCATAAGCAACAATTATATTTCTTGCATAGCCATAAGCAACAATTATATTAATTTCCTGCATAGCCATAAGAATACCTGACATTACTCATCCACCCAAAAATTTCATGCTTCTGGTTCAGCTTGACGGTGTAAGGAGCTTGGGGCATTTTTTTCTTACCATCTTTCAACCACAAATGTTTTCGCAGTCCCATAGCTTTCAGATCAATGCGTGCCTTAGGGATGTCTTTTGTTTTCCCCTCCCAATTCAGAACTGTGCCCACCACACTTTCGCACACATTCTTCTCTATGTGCATGAAAGGACCCAACTCCGATTTAGTTGCCTAAACCGGAATCGAACCCCTTCTGAAAACGTGAACCAACAAAAATCATTCAAAATTTCGGCAGAGTAACGTTACTAACACGGAATTGCATTAACCTGCACCCTGAAAATAACACTTCATCCTATGCCACAAAGGCCAAACCGTGGGCACCAATCCCATCCGGATTTCTCAATATCATTTCAATAACAATAAACAGAAAACATAACTTTACTATATAATATATCCGAGAAAATCCGTATAAAACATGTATCCGAATGTATCAGAGCGACCTCTAGTGTAAATATATACAATATGCACAATATATACATCAGTAGGCGAAACAAGAACCTACTGGAAAACACAGGTAGCTCGGATCACTAGCCTCCACCCGTGACGTGAATCACCAGAACCTGGACTGCAAACTGGGCACGGAAACCAAAAAGCCCAGGGGAAAGACATGAAAACTGTTAGAGTGAGTGGACGAAAATAAATGTCTTTCACCGTATTATATATACGTTATAAAAGCATATGCGAGTCAAATGCATGAAAATCAAATAGTACGTGAGGAGATGATGACTCCAACCCACGTACAGAGCATGCAACATAATACCGCGGGGTCACATATGGACTCACACGCGATAGCACAGTCTGAATCACGGGATCCCAGACCCACACGTGATTCCTAGCCAGAAAGGCCTCGGGTCAGGATATCTGTCCCCCCCCGAAGCGTACTCGGGGATCAGCCGAGAAGCCAATGTGTATCGATACAACCCTGATAACCGAGATTGTACTCTGTGTAAACAAAATCATAAATCATTTCCATGCACATGCATAAAACATAATATATATGTATGTATATTCGTATACGCATATTCGTATATGTATAATCGTAAAACACATGCTCATAAAAATCATGATCAAACTGCATGCTCAAGTTCGTAAAATGTATATAACAGACTCGCAATCAATCCGTGAAAAGAAATGTCCACTCACAGGTGAGCAAAACGCGCACTCACGCTAATCTCGTGACCCGGCGGAAGATCCCTCGCCTGAAGCACGATCTCGATCTCGATCCCCTGAATAATCATAAAACATATCTGATCAAAATCATAGCCCACAACACTGTACTTAACTACAGAAACCAACCGTTCCCGAAAACATATTAAACTGTATAAAACACCCGACTGAATTTCCGAAATCTCCACTCGAAACCTTCGACTGAAAATCTGATACCCAAATCAATACGAAAACCTCTAGGCGATAATCAGGGCGCGATTACGAGAAAAATGACATTAAAAACATCGAAATTTGAAAAGTCAACAGTCTCGCCGGAGCGCCGCTATTGACCGTCGCCGCCGCCGCCGCCGCGCCGTCAACAGAGACTTTCTCCGGCGAGGAAGCTCCAGATTAGAAGATCTCCTCAAGCCCAGTCTTTTCCTCAACTACCACAAAGTCCAATTCAAAGCCTAGCACCTCCAAATCAGCTCGAAACCGAAATGAAATCAAACTCCGGCAACCAATTCGAGTTCACCGGAAAACTCAACCAAACCCAAATCAAACCATAGGGAAAGCATCACTAGGCCAAGGGGAGGCGAAACCCCCACCTCCCTGCCACCATGGCTCGCCGGAAAACCCCAACCGTCACCGGCGAAAATCCCAAACTTAACCCGATTCGTTCTCCTTCAAATCTCCTTCAATTCCCATAATTTTAATTGCAAAACAACTCAAAATCACAAGAGGAAGAGAACCATACCCTTAACGTAGCCGGAGGTGGCCGGAAAACCCAAGTCGGCCAGCGAAACCAAACGGGAAAGTTTTCCTCCCTCGGTCAACGGTCAAACTTCCAAAAATGGAAAGTCAACTCTGGTCAACTCCCAAACAGTGATTTACGACTATTTCTCGACTATTTTCGATATTTATACTCGCGCCTCGGGTCGATCGACGGTCCAAAACGAATAACCAATACGATTCGGATAAACACGAAACAAACGGATAAACTCGTCGATAATCCGAAACTTCAAATAATCATATTATATTCCTCGGTTATCGGAAAAATCATCCGAAACTGCTTACGAGCTCGAAATCACATGCTCTACAACTTCCGTGTAGAAACTCAATTCAAATTATCGGCCGAAAATTAAGTCGCGAACTAAATCAACAATTCACACAATCAACGACTAATCGCGATTAAGCTTAATCTTGTGAATCATACTGATTACTCTACTGATTCTGGTTTGGGTCGTCACAGTACATGACATCTAGGTAGTGTCTGATAGGCAACCTGGGCCAGTACGGGAGTTCCCAGAATATGCTCTTGTGTGTCCAAAACTTATACCTTTCGGGCTTGTCTGGAATTGACGACACTATCTCAGGATGATTGCTTAGCTGGCCAAATTCATATTCATTCAGAACTTCCAAAATTTCATCCCCTGTCCATCGCCTGGGTAGCACACTCGTTTCCACAGTCTCATCAAAAGCGTCTTGATCTTGCCTAAATGGGTGATCATCTGGAAGCCAACAACGGTGACGCATCTGAACAATTTTCCTGCAATGAGGACTGCAACAATCAACAGTCATGCACTCTGAACAACCCCTGTAACCCCTGGTAACGTTGCCCGACAACATACCGCGGGCAGGAAAATCACTGATGGTGCCAACAAGCATGGCATGCATCTGGAACATCTCATTTTTGAACCTATAGTAAGTGGGGTGGCCACGCTCACTCAGGTACTTAAACTCCTCAATCAAAGGCCTCAAATACACATCGAGACACTTTCCTGGATAACTCGGGCCTGGAATTAACAGAGTGAGCATATTGTATTCCTTCTTCATGCACATCCATGGTGGAAGGTTGTACGGTACCAAAATAACTGGCCATATACTATATTGAAGATTCATGTTGACAAAAGGGTTGAATTCGTCAGATGAGAGCCCTAGCCAAACATTTCGGACCTCTGCTGCAAAATGATCAAACTCCCTGACCATGTGCTTCCAAGCCTCTCCGTCGGCAGGGTGTATAAGGGTGTCATCGTCAGGCAAATTTCTCTCAGCCCACCATCTCATAGCTTCGGCCGTGAAAGCACACATGAACAACCGCTCCAGCCTATCAATCAGCGGGAAATATCGAAGTATCTTCACAGGGTTCTTGTTGTCTGCAGGAGTCAACTTATACCTTTCTGTAAAACATACCGGGCAGGCTTCGAGGTCTTCAAGATCTTTCCCCCAAAAGAGAATACAATCATATCTGCATGCATGGATTTTGATGTAGGAAAGCCCAAGATCTTTCAGGATATGTCACACCTTATGATGAGTAGTAGGAAGGTGATGACCGGGTGGCAGTAGCGAAGTAGTCCACTTCAGCCAAGAATCAACAGCTTTGACAGTCATTTTGTTTTCCATTTTGAGCTGCATCACTCCCATGACACTTTCAAGAACAGTCTTACTACAATCGTCATACAACAGAGTCTGTTGCAATGCAATCAGGTTGTTGTACTTGTCTATACCGCTTGTGTTGACATGAGCTCCAGGTAATGGCTCGACTAGCTCAATATGCAGGAAACCCTCAACGACGGAAGGGACATTTGGTGCTTGATTAGCAAATACACCGCTCTCATGAGGAAACATATCATTGATCAACATCGTTGTTGGATCATAGGATGGACTGGCCCTCTCGGCAAATTGTCCATGATCATGCAGACCCGCTAACGATGTTTCACCGTGATAAATCCAACAAGTGTACTTATTCCAAAACCCGTATTTACTCAGGTGCTTCTAAACTTTATCAATGGGAAAACGAAATCGATCGCTGCGACGCTTACATTCTTTACATGGGCAATAATGAAGTGTAGTGTCTCCATAATTAGCCTTCACAAAATCCACAAAACTCCTAATTCCATGGTGATATCTCACATCCCATCTTTCAAGGCTCATCCAACTCTTGTCTATCCTGAAAATTCTAACACTATATATTTATGTATATACATTCACTACTAATTATACAATATATCATCATTACATGCATATATATATATATATATCTATCATTAAACTAGCTACACTAATTTAATTAATTCTTCGTTTATATATCTCCCTAAACAAAAGTTGACCCATGCATATAAAAATATATATATACCAACAATTCCCAATTACAAATTTACATGTATATATATACATATTAACAATTAATCACAAAATAAATTTATATACATATATATATACACAAGCATATTTTCATCGAAATCATCTCAAATCAACTCAAAATCAACAGTCAATCACTCAAAATCAACAATATATCAACTCTATTTGCATATCAAACCATTAATCTCAACTCTAAATCAACATACATATATCTAATCAACACACATATACATCCACATATATATATATACGCATATATATACGTACCTAGCTATATAGCTTCACGAATGGGTTTTGGACGCCTTTTGACAATACCCAACGATTTCAGAGCGTTTTCCTTCTTTCTCACCGAATTTTTGTAAAATGAATGAGCTGCTGCAGAGTAGATCTGATATAAGCATTATAGCCGACGATTCATTAACTCGTTGGCTATAGACAAATTATCTCGTCAGTATTCCGGCCGAACCATCGTGCGCCATACTAAACATTATAGCCGGCGACGAGAATGTGAATGTCGACGAGTCATCGGCTATAATATCATAGCCGGCGATGAGGAAAAAAATGGCCGGCGAGTGAGATTTTCGTTGGTGATACTTCTTATAGCCAACGATATAGGATTTCGTCGGCCTTTGTTTTCTTCATTTCGTGGGCAATGGGAAGAATTGTTGTAGTGTATGTCGATGACACTAAAAGGGGATTTCCCTTTATGATAGTAAAGATCTCAATAGCTATTCTAAAACTAGCCATGTTTTTTTCTACAGATAAAAACTAAAATTTACATCGGCAGGTAACTACTTTTCTTTTTCATACGAAAAACTGATTTTTTGAAAAAAAAATAATAATTACTCTAACATATGCAGAGCATGTGTGTATTTTTCTATTAAATTAGAAACTGTATATACCCAATACCCTATGGTGGGTATGAGAAGAATTTGGATTTTTTTTCTGATATAAGAATTTGGAATTATTTTTTTTATGTATAGAAAACTGTATTTGTAATCAGTTAAAAAAATTGTTTTTAATTAGTAGTTTTTGAAAAATTGTCCGTAATTCCCTCTAAAAAGAAAAACTGTAGAATAATAACTCGAGGAAACAGATAGCGGGTAAGAAGGAAAACGCTCTGCAGCGGTTACGTTTGCGTATTGAGTAAAGAGGAGAAAGTGCAGGTGCGTCTGGCGGCTCTCGGTGCCAGCGCCGGCATGTGGTCGCGTCGCCGCACTGTGGGTACGTCTGGACGAGTTGTGTTAGTTCCTATAGGTTGGTTGTTAGGTAGTATTCAAATAAGTCAGACGTCCTGGAGAAACAATTGTGGGATTCCAGTTTCGGTGCTAAGATTTCTGTTTCAGTTGACTATTCCCAAATCTGAAAGAGAGGAAATGGGCAGGCTAGTTCGTTTGTGGCTTGTTCAGATTCGATCTGAGTTGGGAAAAATAGATTCTTAATAAATTTACTTCGATCTGAGTTGTGTTAGTTCCTATAGGTTGGTTGTTAGTTAGTACTCAAATAAGTCGGTCCTGGAGAAACAATTGTGGGATTCCAGTTGCCTTCTTGGACTCACATACGTGCTCCCTTGTGGGTGCGAATTATCAGTACATTTATTAAATGTGTGAATTTATTATGCAAGAAGGTTAGTATTATTTTGCGTAATAAATAATTCAAACATTGCTAATTTTTTTCCTCTCAAATGTTGCATCTAAATAGCTTGTATGCAAAATAAAACCAAAGACATACAAAGAGAATCCATTAAAAAGATTAATCAAAGTCGAGAAATTCAATGTCATCAGGATATCCAATAAAGTTCATCTTGGCCATTTTCAAAATAACCACTTTAATTGCACCCACCAACAGAAACACGTATAGTTGCACCTTGATCTATTTTAGTTGCTTCTATCATAAGAAGATCGAAGCATTTGAAGTGCAATATCTACAGACAAATAGAGAACAAAAGAAAATTATTTAGACAACGAAATATATAGAGATTACCACAAACTATGTAACTGTTTATATTTGTGTATGGATGAAGTACTTAAGAAGATGCATCATTATTTGTGTCTGAATGAAGAAGCACCTCTTTAAATACCACATTCCTGGTATATACTCCATCTTGGCCAGTTAATGAGCCATTTTTTACCAGTATCTTTGTAGTTGATCTCAAAACTTCTCTAGACAATGTGATATACAATTGACCATGGCTGAAAACATGATCTAGAAGGTAAACACTTACATGGGGAATAGTTTGACCTTGAACCTTATTTATGGTGAGAAAGAAGCTCAGTTTTACTGGAAATTGCTTTCTTGTGAGTACAAATGGTAGGCGGACATTTTTTGCAGGTTTCAATGGGATTCGAGATAGAAATACTCTATTTTCGGCAACCTGTCCACTGATAATTTCAGCATATATTAAGTTATGGTATGAACCAACAATCTTGTACCATTACAAAGTCCCAGGTTTGGGTCGATGTTTCTTAGAAGCATAATACGAGCACCTATTTTCAAAGTTAACTTGTGTGGCGGGAGACCTCTTATAGTTATTGAGTTTAAGAATTCTGGTTGGTACAAATTTCTAGTATCATCTTCCACATAGTCAAATGAAAACAAAGTGATTGGCTCTCCCGGAAACATATTGATTATCTTTTTGTTCAACATGTCTACATCGTCATTTATGGGAGTAATAAGTTTTCGTTCCACCATGTATCTTGCGTCATTTACATGATCTCCCAGGTTGGAAAGACTTCATCGATGATTTGGGTAATTGATTGCTCTCCTTGCCACGGTACTATCATGGATCTTGGTAACTTTATCATTTCATCTTCCATGACATGTTCATTTCCTTCTCTTACTCGAAGTAAAAACTTCAAAAATTGTGGATCATTTATGGATCTCATATTGTGTCGCAATCTTAAAATCTTGGTTTGTGGCCAGAATGACGATTTTTCAATAGACACTTCAATGAGTTCGGACTTCGTGAAAGGATCCGACCCCGATTTAGTTTCCTAAACCAGCATCAGACCCCTTCTGAAAACATGAACTTTCAAAAATCATAAATTTTTTGGCAGAGTTACTCTATGTCGCGTAGTTACCATTAACCTGCAGCGGAAAATACACTTCATCCCATGCCATAAAAGCCAAACCGTAGGCACCAATCCCATCCGGATTTCTCAAAAACATATCATAACGTAAAACAATAAACAAAACTGTAGCTTTACAGAAATCCGGGAAAATCATGTAAAAATATAAACAAAATAGTACTCAGAGCGATCTCTAGTATATACATATATACACAATAGTAGGCCAAACTAGAAACCTACTGAGAAAGGAAAAGTGGATCGAATACTAAGCCTCCAACCTTGACGTGCGACACCTGAATCCAAACTGCAAAATGGGCATTAAAAACAAAGAGTCCAGGGAAAGACATATAAACCGTTAGAGTGAGTGGACGAAAATAAATGTATGTCGCCGAATATATATATATATATATATATATATGTTTATAAAACATATGCGAGTCTAGATGCTTATACCTTGACCTCTAGTATATACATATATATATATATATGTTTATAAAACATATGCGAGTCTAGATGCTAAAAATCATATGGTACACGAGGGAGACTTTAACTCCTCACGCGTACAGAGCATGCATCGGAAATCCCGCGGGGTCACTCATGGACACATCTGCGCTAGTATAGTCTGAATCACGGGATCCCTGATCCTTACGTGATTCCAGCCAGAAAGGGCCTCAGGTCAGGGTATCTGCTCACACCCCCCCCCCCCCCCGGTAAACATCATCGGGGATCAGCCGGGATGCTAAGTGTATCGATACAACTACTACTGAGACTGTACTCTGTGTAAACCAAATCATAAAGGTTTCGATGCAAATGCATAAAGCGTAATGTAAAAACATACTCGTAATGCATAATTATAAAAGCATATTCGTAATTGCATAATCATAAAACACATGCTCGTATAATTCATAATCATAATTGCATGCTCATGCTCATAAAAACATATATAAAAGACTCGCAATCAACAGTGAAAAGATATGTCCACTCATAGACAAGCACAACTCAAAAACGCGCTAATCCCGTGATCTGGCAGAAGATCCCTCGCCAAACGCTCGATCTCGATCACCTGAATAGCAGAGATACGATCAATACATATAGAAGTACGACATACAGAGCTAATACGCCGAGAACCCCACGTCCTCGAAAGACGTATCGCTCGAAATATTGACGAGGATTACAAAATTCTCAAAATATACCCAATAAACCCTCGTCCCAAAATCGAGTGCCCAAATCAACTCAAAAACCTTACCATTGCGTTCGGCACGCGAAAACAAGCGAAACGACATAAAACTTGCCAAAAATTCACCTCGCCAGAAATCCACCGCCCACGGCGACGCCGGAACTACATCAGTTTGAAGATTTCGACATTTCCAACAACTTTGTAGTTCAAAGCTAAGCCCAATTTTAACCGAAAAAGGTCCAAAAATCACCACGAAGTTCGAAAACCTCGCTGAAATTCAATTTCTCCGATCGACCGCCACCGGGTACGGCAAAGGCTGAAACCACTTGGAATAGACTCACCTCTCCATGGGCTAAAAAACCCCCATAACCTTAACCCCCATCGCCGCCGTTTGAGCTGCCTCTGTAACGAGCAAATTCGGCCGGAATTCTCCCAACTTCAACACGTCATAGCTTCTTCATCCGGTAACCAAAATGAGTGATCCACCGAAGCCAAGAAAGTCACAACCCAAATGAGTCAGTTTTGATCTGTGGGTCAACGCGGGTCAAACCATATTTCCAAAAATAGAAAGTTTCCCAATTTGTTTCATATTTATACTGTATACGTACCGTACATATACCATCTCCAAATCAACGGCTATAATTCAATCTGATCCAAATCGGACAGTCATGATTAAATTCACATTCACCAACCGACTTCAAAACTCGATAAAACATTGCTCACTTATCCAAAAAATTCCCCGAAAATTCCCACGATCTCGAAATTAAATCCTCTACAATTCCCGCGAAGGAACTTAAACCAAATTCTAGCTCGATAATTAAGTCGTTAACAAACCCACGAGTACGATTAATTCACAATAATCACGGCTCGGACCAATATGTGCACATTCCACGGTTCGGGTTGTTACACCTCGTACCTTTTGGAATAACATGAAGTACTTGACGGAAATCTCCCCCAAAAATCATGATTTTTCCCCGAACGGTAACCCAACATCTGTCATATCTCCCAAAAGTTGATCAACTGCTTCAAAGGCATGTCTATGAGTCATAGGTGCCTCATCCCAAATGATTGTGGTTGCATTTCTTATCAATTTGGCAGAATCAGATTGTTTACTGAGTAAACATAGGGATGAAGCATATGCATTAACTGGTATCTTGAATCTCGAGTGAGCTGTTCTTCCACCGAGCAATACACTTGAAGCTATTCCAAATGATGTCGTTGGTAAAACGATGCGATTTATTCTTCGTAAGTTAGCTAGTAATGCATGGTATAAGTATGTCTTCCCAATTCCACCAAGATCATCAACAAAAAAATAATGCACTATCTTGTCTCTCCACAACATTCATTATGGTGTTAAGTTGATCAATGTCTTCTTGTGAAACTTGTATAGAAAGCTCATCTTGAATACATCTCAGCATATCTGAACTTTCATCTACTTTGCGTGATCTTTTGGGAAAATCAAAATCTCTGATATCCTTATTAAATTGTTCCAACATTCTGTCTAAATCTCGTAGAAACCTATTTTTACAAACAGAATCACTGGATGGAGGATAATCTTTAACCATGAAAGGGTAAAGTTCCTCCCACAATTGCCGAACACAAGTTGGTTCTCAGTAAACTAAGATTGTAGCAAACAATCTTCTTAAAGCAGATGACATCCTGATTGTTGAGGCCTCAAAGAAACAACCTCAAACACTGTTATCATTCTCTAGCAAACCTTCTTTCTCAGTTGCTTACTTAAAATTAGGTTGCAAAATTTCTTGCACAGTGAGCAACTGAATAAATGATTTTGGTCCTCTTACATAATTAAGGAGAACACGTAGGTAAAACTTTTCAGCATCGAAGGGTGTATATTCAACCAATAACCTTCACATTGCTTCTTATGTTTGCCCAACGTTTTTCGCAACCATCCCACCTATACTTTTCAGGAATTTCTCAATACAAATATGCTCTTGCTTCAATATCCCTTTGATTTAGAGTGAAGAATTCAGTAAGCATTGTCTTTTCTGCATCAACATCAGCCAAAATGTCCTCTATATTTTTATATGCATTGAATGTTAATTGTTGCATATTGGGGAGATGTATTTGCAACCGTTCTACTGTTGGATACTGGCGGTTCAATCCAAAATTAAATATCCTCCATAAGACCTTAGGTGCACATACCCACCTAGCATTAACAAATTGTCTGATTTTATCATGGTTCGAATCTGCATGAAGCTCTAGTATCACTTTATCTGGACATTTGTAGATATATTTGTATAAGTATTTGACACTTTTTATGCTCCCACAAATTTCAACATTAATGTGACAATTGTACCGTAGTAACAACCACGGGTTGTAAGGAACTACCCAAGTGGTATCCACCATAACATCTCTTCGCCTTTGCAAGGGTACTGGTAATCTGTTTGCTCGTCTTCGATATATTGGATAGGCTTCATTCCCTTGAACGGTGAAATTTGCAAAAGGTTTTGGGTATCCTTTTGTACAATGTCCATTTTTATCTGGTAGTTGTTCTCTAACGATGTGGTCATATTCATCTACAGTGTAAAGCTTATCGCGTTCTTCTAGCATGATCAACATATGTACATGCAGAAGACCACGTTTCTGAAATTTAACGACAAAAGTATGAGCAACAACTCTTCCCAAGACTCCCTTTTTGATGATATCTTCTTTCAAATGCTCAACCTTAGCATGAAACACCCTTGTGACTATATCAGCACGATCTTGAGCAGTTTGTCCAGGGAGGAGTTCTTTTTTTACTTCTTCCCAATTAAAATTACATGTCATTGTAATAAAAAGATATGGTCTACCATATTTTTGAACCAGAGCTATAACATCTTAATATCGTTGATACATATCACGTGGGCTTCCAATAAATGATGAAGGAAGGTTCTAATTCCAACGTTTCCTAATAATGAATTGATTTCGATTTAAAAAAAAAATTCAAATACAACATTCATACACATAAATAAGACTTTAGAAAAAACAGAAAAGATTATAAGTACCTGCATTGTTTTCCTCTGCATTTAGAGAGTCTTGTAGTCCTTGACGAAATTATTTTCTGAATTTTTCTTGCTCAACCCTGATATATCTGAGTCTTTGTGACTCAATCTTTATATAGTTATCTACAACGTATTGTTCGAAGAGGCATCTACCTCGATGCAGAGGATTTTCATGACTTTCACGTATCTAAAAAATTTAGTTAATTAATAGAGATTTTATAAAAGTTTATTTATGTGTTAAAAAAGATGAAAAAGAAACATCAACCTGTAACATATATGAGTAATAGTCACAACATGACATATCCCCATTATTATTGTCTTTAGTATTGATGTCTCATCCATATGTTCCATAAGGCAATAATAACAGATATTGTATGGGGTCATAGAATTCAACTAAATCTTGGATGTTTTGAACTCGGCCAGTAATTGTCTGAATAACGAAATCTTTTCCACTTGGATTCACATTCTCTCCCCCTACTATAAACAGCAGCAACTTGTGATGTTGACGGTAAAATGTGTTATTGACTGTCAGAAGGCTGCGTTCTTATGATAAGCCTACAATTGAGCAAATCTTAATGTTGTCTGAGACTTCTAAATGTATGAACAAATGGATTGTATTGATCCATGATATGTTGTATCCGGTTCACCATTCCCATATCCAAAACAGTATTCTTAGACAATCTATTTTCAATTTCATGCTCGGTGTCGTATATATAAGTTTGTAAATAATGTGGTCGTCTCCCATCATTAGGTAGAAGTCCACCAATCTTATAATATATAGAACCTTGAGCACGAAATGTATATTGGGCGTGGAAATTTATTCTTTCATTAATGTGTACACCCATTGAAGTGAACGCAAACACATTATTGTAGGCTCGAATATGAATTTTTTCCCTCGTCTGTTTGGTCAGAAAATAGTTCCCCCATTTGTGAGAGAGAAGGAAGTAGGGGCAAATCAATATTCTCTTTTGAACAACACAAACTAAATGTCTCTTTATGAAACAATTGTGCCTTGCAATATGGACATTCCTTTAACGGGGATAGCTGACAGAACTGAATGACATCGTCCTCATGAAAATTTGTCGCACTATTATAACATATTCTCACTCTCCTTACCCGGCGTATAATAGGAGCATCACATAGCATGTCACCAACAATCATGTTCTTATTATCATCTTCTTCATCTTGATCATCATCATCGTCTTCAATATTATTAGTGGACAAATTTGGGGCTTCTGTAAAAGAATATTTAAAAATGTGTACATTCACATACAAAAACTCGCGTGAATATAAACTTTATGTTTATGAAAAAGTATTGCTAATATTATATACAAAAATTGAATACCTCAAGCTGGAAGTAAGGAAAAAGATAGAGTAACATATAAGTTTTTTTAAAAGAAAAAATAACCTATGAATTGTTCTTCCATATTGTTGGGGTTTCTTTGAAGGTTATGACCATGCACTCTTTCTCCATTATTCAATCGTATCATTGGTATACGCGCTCGATGCCTTATGTGATTTAAATGCATTCTTGTAAGCTCTTCACCGTTATTCACATGATTCTCAGTTTGTTCATTTTGAAGGGTGTGGTCATGTACTATTTCCTCATCATTTATTTGTATCTCTGTTGTTCGCGCTCGCTGCCAGATATGATTTAGACGCACTCTTGGAATATCTTCATCATGGTTGACGTGATTCTCATTTTGTCCTATTTATTGAATCATAAATACATCAACACTATATATATACATACTTTGTATGTATACACTTTAACATGTATCAAGATATGTATATACATGTAGGTTGTTCGTTCATATTATCCTGATGTGTGTCGCGTTGGTCATGACTGCTTTCTAGCATTGGTCGTTTTCCTCTCACATGGTCTCGTCCTCATGCCAAATAAGCTTCATGTTATTCAATACTCATTGAGTGTCGCCATTGTCTATTGCGTGAAGCACCTGATGTGTTGCATTGTTCCATTTGATTATCGATCTGTTAATACAAAAGAATACAAATTTTATACTCTGTTTGTTTGCTATATAGTAACTTGTCCACATGAGATATCTTTATCGGCATACAAAAAAAATGTAGAATGGAGATACAGAAAAGAAAGAAAAGAAAAAGAAAACCCCCTCTCTCTCTCTCCAACCAAATAAGAAACCTCCTCATCACGATCAAATATTGTAATGAATTCTCAAATACTATATGAATTCTGAACCTCGTATTATAGTAGTGGATGCTTTTTTTTCTTCTGATGATTGTTAGTTTGGGATCTTTCCAAGGATATGAAACTGATATAATATGTAATGGAAAAATTGATTATGACATGGCTCATGACTGGCAAACCGTAAGTAAAACCATATATATAAAAAAAGGTTTGTGACATAGAACAACTTGAATATTAGTTTCTTGCAGGCATGAAATTGTAAGAATTACACTGTATAAAATAAAGAACGTACAGCTAATCGAAAAGCTATTTGAAAAAAAATTCTAAGTTTATCTTGAAGTTACATGATAAGATTTGGTGCAGTAAGTGTTCTTCTTTGAAAGTAGAATGGGCCGGCCTCTTTGATTAGTGTACGATTAGATGCCTACACCAATACATACAATTATAGAATTTATTCCATTGCAAAGATAAATTATAGAAGTGCATCAATGTTTTTAATTTGGAGAGAGTATAGGTAGTACTCCGTGTTTAGATTAAAAAAAAATCAGAATTTGAGAGAAGAGAATATATATGGTTCTAATCACTGCCTAAAAAAACTAAAGTTGATAGTTCAACTTGAAGAAGTGTTTTCAACACGTAGAGATTAATACCTGATTTTAATTAAATGTTATGTGGACCACTATAATGCAAATATTTCAAAAAGGTAATTTCTTGAAAAGTCGAAGTAACCTGTACAGAAACAAATAAAAAAGAGTTTATGTTAAATAGCTAAAAGTTGAAGTTATGTTTTGAATGAATAATATGAGCAAAGAGCATCCAAGGCCTTGATCGACTTGCTTTCATGCACGTTATGTAATGTATTTACCTTATGTGCCTTGATCTATTCCTCTAGAGCACTTCTTTCTTTGAGTGAATCGTTTGTCTTGGCAACACTTGGTTTGGAGGGCTAAAATTCGAAGTTATTAAAGTAGCATATATCATCTATCTATGTTGATACCTTTGACATAATGCTCTACTTCAGATTCTTTAATCTAACGGCTTGTTGCTTCTCTGCTAACTTCACCTCCCACCTGACATATCAAAAGAAAAAAAGTAACCAAGACTACGCGAGAAAAGAGTGCATATATATATATATATATATTCAATTTTGTGTCCAAAGTCCAAAACCACAATGCTCGGATGGGACGGAAAAGAACTCGGATACAACTACTTATACACCTTGCAATCCAATAATATTTATATTGTTACTCGATCTACTCACGTTCAAATACAAGTCTAAAAGAATTTTAAAACAATAGAGATCTAGCATGTGAATTGAAATATGCAAATCGATACAAAAAGAAATAGAATTCTATCAAAGCCATAGCACACCTAATCTTTATTCAAAAAAAATCTCCAAATACGAACTTGACATGAAAAAAAGATATAAATCCTAGAAATCGTAATCAGAGTAAAGCATAAATACACCCAAATCATACATAACTTCAAGGCAGTAATTTGTCGAATCCTTGACCAAACCTAGCCAAGAAGAAACCTTATACATCATAGCAAGTAAACAAACTTATTCAGAGAATACAAAGAAAAAAATGACTACAGTACGTATGAAAGTGGTGCAAAGAAAAAAAGACAAAAGTATGAAAACATATCATTCACCACCATACCTGAAGCTCGTCTAATTTTCTTTTCTTGCCTCCTCTATAAGTAGTGCTCTCGCACTCAATTTTCTTGCCTTCCTCCAGTTCTCTCGGTGTAGTTTTCTTCAACTGGATCAAGTGAAGAAGAAAAAAGAAACACACGGTTAGCTACAAAGTACCTCAAAAAAATTGAAGCCAAAACTTCAGTTCCTTATGTAGTCATACTCAACCGGGACGTTTGAACAAAATCAATGAAAAACTTCAAATCTTTGCAAATCAAACCTCAACCATTACTATGACAACCCGAACCAAAATCTACGCATTAATCAGCACGAAATTGAACTATCGCAGATTAGTCGCATAATTGGGTTTGTTAACGATTATTTTACCAGGTGAGAATTTAGATTGATTTCCTTCATAAGAATTGTAGAGTATTTAATTTTGAGATCGTGGAAATTTTTGGTGAATTTTTCGGAGAAGCGAACAATAATTTATCGAGTTTTGAAGTCGGTTGGTGAATATATATAAAAGTGTTATTTTTATTGTTGATTTAATCGTGACCGTCCGATTTTGATCAGATTGAATTGTAGCCATTGATTTGGGATATATGTGTACGGTATATATACGGTATAAATACAAGACAATTTAGGAAACTTTCTATTTTGGGAATTTTTAGGTTGACCCACGGGTCAAGTCGACCCATTTGGGCCGTGACTCTTCTCAAGGCCGGCGAGCTCGATTCCGGTCATCTTTGGCTGTGGTTCCTTGATGAAAATAGTTGGGCTCAAGATCCTCTTTCATTTGATAGGTGGATCGCCCCCGTTGGTGGCCGGAGGAAGAAGAACCGACATGATGAAGATGAGGAAATTCCGGCCGAAATTCGCCGGTGATGGAGGTGGCGGAGACGGCGGCAATGAGGGTTGACCTTATGGGGATTTTGTAGCCCTTGGGGTGGTGATTCTATCCTAAGTAGTCTCTGCCCTTGCCGTGGCCGGTGGTGGCGGATCGGATGAAATGATTCCGACGAGGTTTTTGAACTTCACAGTGAGTTTTGAACATTTTCCAGTTAAAATTGGGCTTAGCATTGAACTACAAAGTTGTTGAAAATATTAAGATCTTCAAATTCATGTATAGGTCGAATATTTATGGGTTGGTGGAATTTCGGCGGCCACCCCACGCGCCGCGGTGCGCGGCAGATCTCCGGCGAATTTTCGATGAAATTTTATGTCGTCTCGCTCGTTTTCGCGTGCCGAACGTAATATTCATATTTGAATTTGATAAATTTGGGTGAGTATTTAATCGAACAATTATTAGTTTAATTCGCGACAAAATTAAATGACGCTTTGATTATCCGTTTATTTGCGAGTCGTTTGATATTCGAGATTTGTTTGCGACTCTTTAAAGTGAGGGATTAGAGGGAATTGAATTCAGTATTTGGTTGAGTTAGTAATTAAACAGGAAAATACGTTGTTCGAGTATATGAGATTCTCGATGTTATTACTCAACCGATTACAATCTTAGCTATACAGTATGAACTCTGATGATCAGATATTATTTTAATCGTGGTTTCTGGATATGAGTTAGCGGGTGTATCAGATGAATAATTGTGTCGATCGACAGAATTTCAGCTTTATGGTTATCCCGGCAACCTGTTAGTGGACACTTTATTTTTACAGTTGATTAACGAGTCTATTTATTATTATATTCAATTTTCAGTTCCAGTTCAGTTTGTGCTTTCAGTATTCAGTATATATTTTTGGAGGCTTGTTTCAGTTAGTTGTGCATCGATGCATTGGTTACTCGGTTGATCCCCGAGTGGCTCCAGGGAAGTAGCAGCACTTACCCCCCGGCATTCACGTCGTCTTTGTGTCAGGAATCACCGGACGACTTTAGTGGCTCGAGGTTAGAGAACCCCAGCCACTGCCTCCACTTGAGCACGATACTCAAGAAGGGTCAGGAGTTCCCCCTCGACGTATCTTTTATACTATATTTTCAGTATTTTAGACTCGCTACCAGATTCAGAGATTTTATTTATAGAAATGCATGTTGTAGGTTATATATATATATATTAGATTATTTTTGTCCACTCACTCTAACATTTTTTATTATTTTATGTGCCTTTTTACTGGGCTTTTCGGTTTTATTTGCCCAGATTGCAGTGTGTATCATGAGGGTGCTGGATGTCGTCGAGGGTGTCGAGTCCACCATTCAATTCCTTCAGCAGTAGGTTCCAGTTCACTGTCAGTATGTCTCTTGTGTTTTGGAAGTCGCCTTGGATACTAGTTCTGTAGTATCGTCTTGTGAGACTCTTGTGAATAGATTGTCACTCGTATAGTTATCGAGTGGAGTATCTTTGTATCTAAATCGGTGTATTTACTGGAAGTATGCTTTCCAATTTTGAATATTGTATCATGTTTGATTCCAGTTTTATGTTGAGAAATATGGATGGACATCGGTGGTCCACGGTATTGTTTGTGGATTTATCTGCGGAGTGTCAGTTTTCTTTGCAGGTTTTTGGGTGCCTCTTTTATAAGGGAAGTTATGTCAAAATTTTCACAGAAAATCGTATATTAGGATCAGTTGTTAGGGCTTGATTCTAGATTACGAGTTAATTTAGGGTCGAGTCCTTTCAATTATTCTAAATTTTGTTGCATTCGTCTTCTCCAGTAGTGTTCCTCATAAATTTCAACACTAGTAATCATAAAAAGAAGAAGCTATGAGCAAAATCTCTATTAATTAAGAGCTAATTGAGTATTCTCTATTAATTAAGAAGCTATTTGCTAAATATTCGATGATACCTTCACTTTGACAGAAATTCTTTTTTCTTTCTTTCGAATCTCGAATATCCAGAAGATTATTCAAAGAAAGAAAAGTGCCATAATGCTGCTCTGAAATACGAGACTAAAGTTATCTTTAATTGTTTAGGGTCGTAAACCGTTTGAAACTGCCGAAATCTAGTTCCTATATTTGTGCTTTATCACATGCCTACAATTTTTGAGATGGTTTTCTTTCTCTTACGTGTTTGACATGTTTAGCCTCTAACAATTAAATCAATAATTTATTGTAAATTTAGCAACCAAGGGTATTTCATGGAATCAATAATGTTTGACGTTAACTTCTCCTCCACATCAGCCAAAACTGCAATTGTTTCATTTTTTTCATATGGGCATATTATGGCAACATTCCTCCAATTTCTCATTAGAATATCGCGATATTATTGATATTTCCGAAATTGGGCCAGATTGTTAAGGCCCAACACTGAAATTATTGATATTTCCCAAATTGGTCCAGACTTCGTTGAGGCCCAACACTGAAATTATTAATATTTCCCAAATTGGTCCAAACTTCGTTGAGGTCCAACCCACCTATCACACCAACTTGTCAAAAACTCAACATACTTTTGCATATACAGGTCTCGAACCAACGACCTCTAACTTTATATGAACAAGCTTTTGCCAAACGAGATACTTGGTTATTGTTGTATGTCCCTTCACATATTTATATATATTCTAGTATAATGTATATATTTGGTAAATAAAAAAAAATATGGTAAATGTCTGATCATCAACTACTTACCCAAGATTCAAACCTTGTTTGCTAATGTACAGCTAACATCTCCTTATCAGTCATGCTAGACCATTATTAGATACATAGATAAAAAAATTCATATATAACTAATTAGTTGAAGAGTTTGATAAATGTTAAATCCATATTTAATTTTAATTCTAACAGAATTTATTTTAAAAATATTACCTAAAAAAAGTAATATTAAATCATACTAGCACGGGCACACACGTGGTGATGCGTATGCATTTTATCTGGAAAATTTAATCGTTTTTTGTAATTAATTGATACATGATAATAGAAGAAAAAAAACTAATTATTTGAAAAACCACCAAGCTATTAAAAAAGAAAAAATAAAAATAAAAAACTGAAAAAATCTCTTCCTTCTGCACGTGTAGTCGGTGTAGAGATGGATAGTGATGGAGAAAGTCAAGGAGGAAGTTAGTTCTCTCTTATTTTTTTAAATATTTTTATGATTTTACATGTTTATCCTTGAAGAATTTAAAATCATGTAAGATAATTATTGTTAGGGGGGTTTTAGTAAACAATTTGAGTTATGGTTCACAAAGACTTCTTTATTTAAAAATAGTATAGATTTAAATAAATATCAACTAATAATTTATATAACATTATAACAAATTTATATTTCTTTGATTTTATCAATACTATTTTTTCGTATAAGGTAGATAATATATCATATAACATGCAACCTCAAAAAGTTTCAATACAAATTTTTATGTATTTCTTTTAATTTCCGTCGTTTTCGTCAAAATTTTTAATGGATAGATATTTCCATCGAAATATCCGTATTTTAAAACACGATATTTCTTCGATATCCGATATTTTACTCCTTGTCTAAGATCATCCCCAATAGTAGTCTTATTTTCTAGTCAAATTTATCACAAAGCTAAATATAATCACCATATTTTTAACTTTTGCTCCAATAGTTGTAGATATTTCTAAGTCAAATTGAAATAAAGTAATATAAAGATAAGAAAATATTAGAGGGAAAAGTTTAATTATTAGTTCTTTTCTCTCTTTATTCTTGCTAATTTTGAGAAATAATTTAACCAAAAGTTATATTTGACTTTAGTATAGGGTATTTATTAGAGTGAGAAACGCTATAAATTAGTCAATTTTTTAACTTTTTTTTACGACTAGTAAATTTAACTTGTTCTTTTATGTAGAAAATAATTAGGCTCGGTCCGGCTTGAAAATTATAGAGACTGGTCTAGCCCGGTTCCATGGGCCGGACTTAAGCTTTACAATTTTGCTTAAAGCCTGACCCGGCCCACGGAGGCCCGGTCCGGCTCATTGACGACCCCTAATTGCAACATGAGGTTAGGTTTAACTCCCCCTCTCCCCGAATATATAATTGACAATTTCATCAATGAAGGCTCTAGAGCACCGCCCTCATTTTAAAAAAAAAAATCACAAATATAGCAGTTTCTTTATTCAAAAATTGTTTTTTAGATAAAAAAAACAATTTTTTATTTATTTTCTGTTTTGTTTCGTTATTGACCAATTTGTCCTTATTTATTTAACCAATTTCTAACTTAAAAAGACAAAAAAGTAAAAAAGAAAATAATTATAGCTGACAAGCACTTTGTCTTTAAATATAATATAAATATTATCGAGAAAACTCATATTATTAATCATGACCGTTCATTAATTCTGGGCCTATGTTCTTGTTTTGGATCCGGGTCCGTGACCCAAATTCCAATAAGGTTAACTTCCTCTCTCGATTGGCGCGCTCAGCTAAAAAGATATCACGGCGCCGACTGAGATACGATTTTGAGTGTGCTGACGCAGCCTCAAATACGAAATGGCCAACCACAGCACGCCACACAGGGACGATGCGCCACGTGTCTATCCTCAAATCGACATGAAAAAGGCTTCGGTGCTCGTAGCAGAATCTGGAAATTGAAAAGAAAAAAAAATTGCCTAAGCCACCCAACTCTGACTATAAACAAATCCGGAGCTCCTGTAATCAAATCGGTCTATGGATTCGAACGTGGAGCTGATCAACGAAGCTATCAAGAAGCTATTAGAGGAGAAGAAAAACAACAGAGGAGGAGAAGACGACGACGATAAAGACGACCAAATCCTCCTCTCGCGGCTGCTCTCTCAGGTTGGTTGCTTTGTTTAGTTCATTACAAGGAATACAAGCACATGAATCTCTTTTGTAAGTCGATATGGTACTAATACTGATTCCCCTTTGACAGTTGGAGTCGCTGAAAGAAGCCGATTCGATAACTCATCGTGATGACGTGACAACAAACACCTCCGGCGGTGGTGGAGGGGAAGGGAGTGGTGAGAGAGATGATGAGCTGGCGAAGGAGTTGAGAGAGGTGAGGAGACAGAACACGATTACGCATTGGATGCTTTCGGTGCTGATTGTGCTGACGGTGGCGTGGCAAGCGTCGGAGGTGACGATGTTGTTGAAAGTGAAGCAAGGATTGAGCAATCCGTTTAAGTATGTAGGGAGTTTGGTTGGGGGAATGTTTAAGGGTGGTAGTGGGGATTTGACTCCGCTGGAAGCACGAGACAAGCATCACCAGAAGGTCCAGAACGATGTGATCACAGCGCTCAAGATGCCGGAGCTGCCGTCCGTGGAGTTGCCGGACATTGGTTTGAATGGGGAAAAGCATTGAGGTTCGGGCAACATCTTAAATCTTAAGGTGCTGTGAATGAAGACCATCTGTTGTTTTTTCTTGCATTTGATATAGGAATAAGTGTGAAGCTTAGGGGATTGCATTTCATTTGTGATTCATGTATCTGGAAATTTGTCAAGTCATTTTCTATGTTCGGATTCAGAGATGGAAAATGAAAAATCTGCCAAACCAAATGTGGTGATGAATGGAACAAGGTGTAGCACAAATATCAAAGCCTGTCTTGTGTGCACAAGTGATGTAACAAGAGGAGGGGCACTTGTATGCAGAACTGTGAATCAATCATATAATTTTACTAAAACTCAAGATTTGGCTGAGGGAAGACGTGAACGAAAGGAGAGAGACAATAAACAGTCAATTTAGATAGCACCAGCAACCCTGGGCAGTTCTCTACCAATCATATATGAAAAAAACCATCAAAATGGAAACGAGAAGTTGGACCGAGAGATTCTTAGTCTTCAAACCCCCAATTTTCATTTAACAGTTACCCAGCAAAGGTAAATATCATCAAATCAACCAATAACAACCATACCATCAAATATTTGAATCTTGAAGAAACAAAACACTAAACTTAACGAGAAAGTTCACTCTTTCCATTGATTTGACACGTCTCGAACTAAACATAAGCAGAGAGGGCACACACAATCCCACCAGTAGTTTGATGTGGGTGATTCATCATTTGTCTTCAAGCATAGTTCAATCGGAAGATGTCATTAAACACGTAAAAGCTTCCCTGTGGAGTAGGCATCAAATGGAACATCTGCCACCAAAGAAAGAAAGATATTAAGAACTAGATTTGTTTGTGAGTATAGTTTACAACAGAAATAGATGAATGCACATATAGTTATTAAAAGGTCATTGTGCAAATGGCAGAAAGCACCATTGAGTAGTTATCTTAGAAGCACTGGTCATGAGACAGAAGCAGCTAAAACTATTGTAGCACGTTTGATACAGAATGATGGGTTTGAAATTAATATTCATACGAGAATCTATCCCACAAGAAAGTTTAATGGCGCAGTTGTTTCCTATGCGGCACCCAATATACTACCAATGCAATCAAAGAAAGGGAAACGGCATCTCAGTCATCATAACTGAATGAGGTTAAATAGTCATCAAAGTAGCTGTTCAAAGAGTCATAGAAACCAACAGAACACAAACTGCAAACACACAGACACCAATCTGAAGCAAGAAAACAAAGAAACCCAATCTAGGTAGACAGCGGGTTTAGGTGCTCACACCTAAAATATGTCATTGTAGACAACAATATCAACTGGTTTCATTCATTTCATGGTTCATGCAGACAATTTATGAACATTTCACTGAAACCCTTCCTCTTCTTTATAACAGAAGAAGAGAAGACCAAATGACATTTGATAGTTAGTTTATGAGGTTTTATCTCTTAGACTCTTATTCACCACTCCCCTTGAATATCCATAACCACCAACCTCTGCAGAACGATTGCTACACTACCGAATTTTGATCCAGCACCAGTGATTATGGACATTTATTTTATCTTAGCCAAATGATCACAAATCCTATTCAACGTGCGGTGTATCTACTAATCCAAACAAGCACGGTGCAAACATATTCAAAATAAGAACAAAGCACACAACAAAACCGAGCATAAAACATCACAAATTTCAACACCTAACAGCCTTATAGCGCAGCGCAGCATAAGCACAAGCAGCAGCAGCTGAATCTGAGTGTAACAACATTCACAAAAACACTCATAAATCAACGATAAAAAAACAGCGAATCAATGTACAGCAGACTTAAAGCTTCACATAGATCGAGCACCAAACCTAAATTAACACGATTCTACTACTATCACAACAGAGACAATCACAAATACGTCACAACCAAAACAGATCAGCATAATATCAGAGAAACCGAAATCGAAACCGGCGGAAAGAGAATCGTACCTGGCTGAACTTGAGAGCGTGCTGTTCGCCGGCGAGCTGGAGGTTACCGCTGACAAACACAAGCATACCGCCGGCAGGACCAGAAGGCTGGCAATCGACGGTGGTGATGCTGTGCTGGCACTGCTGGAAGGGGAGGGTAGTGAGCTTAGCGACGATGTTCTGAGCGCCCTGGATCTTCTGGCCTTCGAAGGTCAACATGGAACCGTCCTGGTACAGATTCGCTAGGGCTCCGCGGTTCGAATCGAACTGAGAGTAGTAGTGCTCAACGAAAGCCTTCGCCACCGCGTCTGGATCCATCTCCGCCGCCGCAACTGAGATTCGAGAGATCTGATTGCTCCGCCGCCGCCTCTGTGTGTGTGTGTGTGTAAGACTCTAGAACAATCGGGCTGGGAGAGACGAAAACGAGTTATTGGGTGACCGAGAGTAGGTGCGACTCGGACTATGGCTTTTTATATATTTTTTTCTTATTTTTTTTAAATACTGTATCGGTCACACGCACGCTTCAAATTTATCACATTTTCTTAAAATTTAAATTCATTCCCTGCGTGTGAGAACAACGCTGTGCTTATCTTTTCCTTTTTCATTTTCATTTTTTATTTTTTTTATTACAGAAGAAAAATATCTCCATTTTCATATATTCTTATATATATTTTTTTAAATATCAGCGAGGTTTAAAATTTAGCCAAATATTATGCTAGACGGTTCGTCCTCACATCGAATTCGGATTGTTCAAGCAGCAAGGGTTTCTTTCATAACAGCTACGAACGTTTTCATAACAGCTACGAGTATACGGCCACTAAACCGATTACCGTATAGTTACCTAGATTAATTGAACTATCAGCTACAAAATTAACTTCGCAGAAAATTAACCAGCATACAAAAAACCCAGGGGAGTGTCACAGATCATGAGGGATATTGTGTAGTTAATACATGTAGTTGCATAATTTCTACAATGAATCAAACATTTGGGAGCAGTTGGTAGATGAAACCCTATAAAAGGAAACAGATCACAAATCTTTTAGGATCTTTTATTGAACTATACATTGTGCCATTCTACACAACAGAGCTACAATTGCTGCCTACATATAACACTGGTACTAAGCAAAGGGTGATATATCTTCAATCACGTACTGGAACTTCTATTATTACATTCTAACAATGGCAAAATATGCAAACCCCAGTGCTTCCTATTGTCTACACACAAGGCCTGTTTGTTCTCTCTTTCTCACTTCTGAGGTGACGCGTCTATCGGGATTTCTGGATCTTAAAACTTCCAGGTTACTACTAACCAACTTCAGTAAAAGGCGTCGAGGTCCTGGGATCAACTTTACAAGGAAGAATGAACCAGCTTTGAATTCTGGCAAGGGATAACAGGCGAAAGAAAACCTCATACCGCAATTAATCGAGCAGCGGCTCCTACACACTCTCTGCTACCAAGAAATGCTATCCTGCAAAAATGTGAAAGACTGCTGTCAGTTCTTGATTCTACACACACCAAAGCGAGAAAGTATTAGGAAATATGAAACAAAATCTCTGTTGGTATACAACTTACTACCGGGAAAATTCTCAATCCATTTACAGTGACCTCAATAATGGGAGCTTGTGGCAAGGACTTAAGCAGGTCCTCATCGAATGGAGTCCTTCTCTACAAAGTATCCTTTGCAGGAGATTGGAGAAAACGTGAAACTTCTCGATAGAGCTGTTCAGCTTCAAATGGTTTGGAAATATATCCATCCATTCCACACTTTGTGCACTCCTCATGGGTAGCCTGAATTACATCGGCAGTCATGGCAAGAATGGGTACGTGCCATGTCAAAATATTCTTGTAGTCTTCTGCAGAAACTTCGCCATGTTGAATACGGTTGCTGACACTGCGTTCTATGTCACGTATTCTCCTTGTAGCTTCAAAACTGTGGGGGGAAATAACATTAAAGTTAAACGTGTCTACATATAAACCGCGATAGCTTTGTTCGCATAAATAGAACGTTTAGCACAACATCTTAATAAATTGACATGGATTTCAAAAGATAATCTTCCAAACAGCAAAAGCTTAAATGCCAAAAGTATGACATACCCATCCATTTCAGGCATCTGGATATCCATGAAGCAGGCATCAAAACTATGGGGTGGAGTAAGCTGTGTGATCGCCTCTGTACCACTGTCGGCGCTCTTCACTTCAGCTCCATACTTCTTCAACGCACCAGCAGCTACTATGAGGTTCACTTTATTATCGTCCACAATAAGAATTTTCCTCCCAAGTAGAAGATTGCGCAGAGACAGACTTGGGAGCTCCCCATTCCGGGCATTACCCTTGTTACCGATTCCCATGGCTCTTTGTAGAGAGGCAGCAAGCATACTTGCTCTAAGAGGCTTCATGATAAGAGTTGGTGTACAGACACCTGAATTTACAAAGCTTGTTCTGCAACTGCTAATAGAATTGGCAAGAAGGAACAGCTTGGGAGGAACCTGACAATCAAGCTTCTTTAAGTTATCTATAAAGAAAGCTGAACTACCCGAATCATTATCCCAAACCTCCTGCTCAACAAGGATTATATTAATAGTTGTGTTCCCGCTGCTTATGCATGCCAGACCCCGATGAAAGTCAGAAGCTATTTCAACTCGAATTCCAAGCCTTTGGATATGATAACTTGACATCTTGGCCCTCACAGGTCTGTGATCAACAACCAATGCCGTCATGCCATGAAATTCGGAACATGCCGCATTCGCTTGGCTGTTAATTTGCTGGATTTTAAACTCGTTTGAATCACAGCGGGCTTTGGCGAAAACGGTGGTAAATGTAAATGTGGAACCAATCTTGGGAATGCTCACAAAACCGATCTCCCCTTTCATGAGGCCAACTAAGCACTTGCTGATGCTTAGTCCAATTCCTGTGCCACCATGTGTTCGTGAGATAGATGGTCCCACTTGCATAAAAGGAGTGAATACACGAGATTGTGCTTCGAGTGGAATTCCAACCCCTGTGTCCTCCACAGACACAATAAGATTGATAACATCAGAGGATGAGGAGAATGAGCTCACAGATCCCTCTGCATTGAAATTCTTAAATCCTCCCCAGCTGCGGCGTTTATCTGCAACAGGGAAACCACTCAAAGTGTTCCTTGATGATGAATCAGTCTCCACATCTATCGAGTACATCAGCTCCTCAACAAGATGAACAGTGACAAAGATGTGTCCCTTCTCTGTGAACTGCAAATCAAAAAATCAATTTCATAACCAGTTATGCAGGATGCAAACACCATAATTTTGTGTTTTTCCTCCTTTTTATTATATTTACTTAATTCAAGTTGGAGAGAATTCATTCTATTAGAGTCTAAAATACAGTATTCCTACACCAGAAGGAGATACCAGAGGAAGGTCAGACATATACGCATTCATTTGATAGTCTTTGCATGAACAAAGAAGGCATGAGTTTTAGACAAATAAAAAGACAAAGCAGTATTATGATCATTTGAGAATCAATGCTTACTTTAATTGAGTTCCCCATGAGATTGGTGATGATCTGCCGAAACCTACCAGGATCACCGATAAGCATTTCAGGAACCTGATCTGAGATGTACACTCCCAGCTGCTCGTCCCCAAATTGGATCATGTAAACGAAAAATTCAGTTAGTAGCAAAAACGGATATACAAGAAGCAGAAGATTCTCCCTTTTTTCTTTTTTTTTTCTTTTTAAGGGAGAGAAGGCTGGAACTGTCTCTTACCTCTACTCCTTTTTCTTGAGACTTCCCAGAAAACAGTGACAAAACATCATCAAGAATTGCTCGCAGATCAAATCGCACTGCCTCAAGATCTAGCTTACCGGATTCAATCTTTGCCTGGTCCAAGACCTCATTAATAAGTGATACCAGAGCTTTTCCACTACCCTGGGCAGTTTTGACGTAATCTTGTTGAGTTACATCTAAATCTGTATCCATAAGCATGTGCAACATTCCTGAAAAATTCACGTGTTTGAGGGTCAGCAAGCTTTCTAAAAGACCTAAAGTGTTGTTCTCGATATTAAGCAATGCCTAGACATCACAAAACAAACAACACTGATGCTCCCACAAACTCACCTAGGACACCGTTCATTGGGGTTCTGATCTCATGTGAAACAGTAGCGAGGAACTACAAGGAAGAGAGCTCTGATTAGGTAAAAGCATAGTAGGATTATAACTCAACTGTGTTAACTAAAATCAAGTACTACCTGAGATTTTGCAATATCGGCTGCCTCAGCCTGTTTCTTGAGAATGCTCATCTTATGGAAATCATCTTCCACTTTGGCGATCCTATTTACAGTTGCATAACATATATGCCCGACAAGGAATGCAATCACAAGGATCCCTAATGAAGTTGTAATAGCTAACCATGGCCAAGGTGGCCTCTGTTTGAATCTGCAAATAGAAGTAACTTGGCTTTGAACATTTTATGAAAGTTGGATGTGACTTGGAAATTACTAATCGGATAAAACGTTTATTACCTGCAGTGCATCTCATGCTTCCTCAAAGGATCTCCAAAATTTAAGGCACTAACATGCCGCAATCCATCATCTGAAACATTTGAACCATACATGCTGATTGGATGCGAATGGTTGGTAGTGTCATATACATTGACGAGGATGGTTTGCTTGCTTGCAAGTTGTTGAAGTAACTTCTCCACAAGTGACTCAATATGAAAAATTCCACCAAGATACCTGGTCAGCAGAACCCACAATATTAATGAAGCTTATTCCGATTAAAACGAGATGAATATTCTAAGTTTCCAGCATTGGATGGCTAAGCCCTTTTTCACATACACCATTCACCTCTTCACCTAAGAAAACTTGAGATAGAACTTTCTTCTTATATAATGTCCTCTTTCAAAGAAACATACCCATCAGTTGCTTGAATTCTGTCATTCGGAGTTGCATTTGAAGGTAAATCTCTCTTGTAAACAGCAAATGTCAAGATTACTCCAAGGCTATTGGTTTTAAGGAGACGAAATGGAGCAGTCAGAACCCCCTTTCCTGATTCCCTTGCACGCAACACATTATCTCGATCTTCCTGTTGGAAGGTAAATCAACAAGACCTTAGAATCAATATCAGAGAGGACGACATTATTTTTCTTTTCTACGCAGTTGTGAGTAAACATTAAAATGGTGAAGAGCTAATCTACACACTATGAGTTGAAATGCCAGTATAGGTAATTTTATCGGGCATTAGGAAATATAATGGTACTACAGTTCGACGACATAACCTCCACGTCAATATGGTTAAACATCCTTTACTATGTTCGAAATTGCATATTGTTTTGATTAAGATAGTACAATCATCAAAAGGATTTACTAATATATTGACAAATGGACGATGTAGACACAGAATCAAGAAAGAGAGATACCTCCCCAGACAGCATATCGTAAGAAATGACATGTGCAACAGTATCCTGCGCAAATATGACAGGAGCATATTCTTCCTGAATTGGGGATAGCCCCATAGTCTCAGAAGCATACTCATTCTTATGCACTTGGTTGTGTTCGAGTCTCTTGATAGTCCAGCCTTGCTGCCTCTCAAATTGTTCTTTTTCCGAGTGGAGCACCCTCACAGCATATGCCACTCCACTTGTAAGAGGTCTCTCGAAAGCAGTTCTTTCAGTGTACCTCGCAAAAGTTCTCTACAAGTTCCCAAAGTTAGATGTTCCGCTGACTAGATGCTAATTTATTATGCAAGATTAACATAACACAGATCTAGCACTAAATGCATCAAACTAACCCAAAAAAACTTGGTCAAGAAACAGCCTATCAAACTCTTCAATCTCAACTAACGAACAAAACAGTAAAATATTTGAGCAAGACAAATCCCCTCACAATTCGAGAAACAATGAAGCTACCTGATCAATGGCAGATGGGCTCTTAGCATGATGGAACGTCGAGATCAGAATCGACATAGCCTGAATATGATTCATACTCACATTGAACTGATCCTGCAACATTCTAGCTCTCTCATCACACATACTAGTCAAAGTCTCCTTCCTCTTCTCACTCGCCACAGAGCTCATATACCACAAGATCCACAAACACACAACACTCCATCCAACACACCACGAAATCATCAACCCTTTCCACCATGTTCTCCTGAACTTCTTCGACCCAATATGCTGGTAATAAAGATGACGGATCTTGAGAATCTTCTCCCACCATTTCAGACACTGCTTAGCTTTATCGCCGAGTAAACTAACACTAACACCGCCGCCGCCACCGACGCCGCTCTTGGACTCCATGATTTCAGCGTTAAGGTACCAATTCATCGAAATCAAAGACACAATCCAGCAACATAGCATCCACAGTAGATGCCCAGCTTTTAAACTGAACCCGAAAACATTGAGCAAACTCATCCACGGAGAGTGACGAGCTAATCAAATCTACACCAGATATACTTTAACCACACAAACTACTCAAATTTTGACATTCAAATTTCAACAGTCCCCGTCGGCGAAGAATCCGGCAAGATTCCCCCGGATTTTAATGGCTGCTGCAGCCAACTGAAACCAAAAAGATTCCAAAACATAACACACGACCACAGTAGGAAATCTGGAGTCTAGTTTCAGCTAAGTATTTGAAATCATGTGGCTGGGGTTTGACTATGGAGTAGTAGTAGTAGTAGTAGTAAACCAAGCTGTAGAGATCCAGTTGCAGCAGCAGCAACACTATAAGGAATCAAGAGAGTAGTAGTACAACAATAAGAGACTGAGAAATAAGGATTCATGGGCATTTAAGAATGAAGAAGAAGAAAGAACTGAAAGAAGTAGAGGAGAAGGAGAAGGAGAAGAACATGATGGTAGAAATGTCAGCTAGCACAGGCCATTATCTCTCTATCTATCCAAAACATCCACCCAGGAGAAAGAAAGAAAAAGAAACTTAAAATTACAAAAAATAAAATGAGAACATTTAAATAATTGAGAAAAAAGAAATGAGGGGCTAGGCCTAGGGGGCAGTAAAAGTATAGTTAGTTCTCCACTCATCACAAAATGACTGCTTTTTTCCCACTTTTTTTTTTGGGGGGTTTGGTTTCCATTGTGGTTCACATCCCTATCCAGCCAAAATGCTCCAGTAGACAAATTCTACACGCTAGCCAAGTTGTTAAACTCTATGCGCTTCTTACGCCTGTACTTTCTCTTTGTCAAAGTTGCCCTTGCACGGAAGCATAATTTTCCATTTCAATGCCATCGCGGCGGTCCTTTTGGAGGTACCAAATGGCATTAGATGCCCATGAGATGACCAATTGTCAAAAGAGTAGGTAAAGAGAGAAAGGTACCTCTGGAGTAAGGTTATATGCTCCGAACCCACTATTGGGTTGGATGTTAGATTAGGATTGATGGATCAATTTTGTTGTTATGTGTACATATAATATTGGCACAAACATACCATTAGGTATGAGAAGAAAGCTATCTTTATTTAGATTATTATTTCATATCTCGATCAATGCAACACTCTATCATAGTTAACTCTGTGCTCAATTTATGGCTCTGTAATGCTCTTAACATAGTTGCAGACTTCAAACATGTTAAAATAAAATAAAAACATAGTTGCAAACTTGTAAATCAATATAATAATGGGACAATTTTCATGTGAACTGAATTCACCATAAAATATGATAAAATTTCAAAAATAAATAACAATTATTTATATAAGTTCATTGTTTATCGTGAATTTAATTGACAGATCCTAGTAATAAGTCATGATTAGAGTAAAAAAATCAAAACTAACAAGTTAAAAGATAAAGTTAAAACCCCACCTATACAACAAACAAATGTTGTTGGTACATGAGAAGATGTGGAGTTGGAGCCCAATCTCCATAGAGTAGGGTATTTTTTGAGAACTTTTATTTTGTTTACCATTTAGGCACGTACGAGCAAACAAAGCAAGAAAACCAAAACAACGTAGATAAGAAACCGGACCGAGGGCACAATCGTCAACGCGATAAGTTGTTACAGTTAGACGACAACAGTGGCAAAAGAGGTAAATAGTTCATAAAAGCAGGGGCGGATGCGTAAGGGGCATTTTAATCAAGAAGAGGGGCTTGTCACGAAGTGATCCGGCCATCACTTACTAGTTACTACCCACTTCCTTCTATGAGCTCCCGCTTCTTTCTGACAACGACGTCGTTTGCAACACGTCAGCGCACCCGGTTTCTTCTGAGAGCAAGTGGCCAATAGGGAGTGTCCAGCGTGGACTGTGGTGGGGGTGTGCTACGTGTCACGTGTGGGAATGAGGAGCATCTCTCTTATCCACGTGTACTAGATGCTAAGCACCTCTCTCTAGATTTCTCTCTGGCTTTTGTCGGGTTCTGCAACCTCAGCTGTAGCCTGGGTCTGAGAAATCTGAACCCTTTCTGTTTAACTATCAACTGTGAACTTGCCTTTTCATGGTTAATTAAATATTATTGGTATAAAAATATATATTTTGATGTAGGAAAATTGGACACAATTGAGTAGAACAAATAGGTTCTAGAAAATGATAATCTTGTTGAGATTAATTTGCTGTGCCTTTTGAGGAGGAGATTAGGTTAATTAAGATAAGGGCGAGGATCATTTCATTTGATGCGGACATGAAAATCATCTGATGTGTTTTACAAGATTTTGAAGCTACAAGATAATCATCTGATGTGTTTTACAAAAAATTAATTGGTGTGTTGGATATAGATAATCTCTAAGACTAATTCGTATCGAATTAGTTCAACAAATTAAATATGTTAGTACTTCTCTTAGTAGTGATCGGACATAAGAAAGTTTGAAGTCTTTGAGTTTCTAGGTTTTTTTTTTGACACAATGCAACCATTGAACCTCTTGTGAAGATTTTAAGTCATTAAGTGTGTGCGCGTGTGTTTAGTTAGGTAATAAGATAGTAAAATTGATATTAATTTGAGTTTCATTATACGAGTTTAAAAGACTCGTATCCTTGGTAGCACATTATATTTACGGATTTTTGAGGAATCAAGAAGGAGAAATGATTGGGAAGATGTACAGTTGGGTGTCGAAGGTATGATGTTTTTTTCCAAATGGCCAACTAAGCAGAGAACTTAACCCCATGCATGATGGTTTCCCAATCTCAGGCATTTCCTATACAAGTTATAGGCTTATAGCCCGATCGAGGGGCCGCACCGTACAGTTGCAAGATCAAAGAAGAGTTTATATCCCCCTCACTTTGATCTACAAAAACAAAACTATAAGTTACGTACTATACATTCACAATGTTGTTGCAGATAAAACTAAAATGACCAAAATAAACTAACTAACATCGATCAATTCCAAGATTAATCCTTAATTAGCTTCATGTCATAAGTTCACAATCATACTTATGAGAACATTGTACTACAAACACTAACTTGTTATGACTCATTTATCACGTACGATGGATTATATTGAAACAAGAACCAGCCAAAATAGGCTATCTGGTATTTTACGGTTTTTACCATAAAAGATTAATCAATATCGACCTACTCGTCTCAGAATCCCAGTCATTTGCTGCTAATTAGTCCTGTTCAATCAGTGAAGTACGTACGTACCGTCTGCTCGCTACTCCCTTCTAGATTTTACTGTTCATAACCAACCAAAGCAACCAATACAGTTACCTAATGAATAATATATACTAATTACTTGTGAGGCATATTAGCAGAGTGCTACGTACATGTACAATACAGTTACCTAATTAATTGTGCCTGCAGTATATATAAGAATCGAAATTAAAATAGCTAATAAACTGTGATCGAAGATAACAGAGTGCTACGTACATGTACAAATTTACACAAAGGAATACTTGCAGGCTTGCAGCTGGCTTATCTTGCCGATAGTTCTTCATGAAGGACAAGTTTCCTCCGCTAAAAAGGGTAGCTGTCTAGTTCTTATTTTCTACTCTGCTAGCTTTTCGTTCTAAAGCTGGTTAGGTATTGTTCCAAGACACCAAAAGTCCAAATGCTTGCGGCATGTGTAGGATCATCGCCAGCATTCTATGCATCAATGCATATTTGTCCCTTTCAAGGACATAAGTACCCAACCTCATCAAGAGCTTCGTTGATATTAATTTCGTTTAATCTCATGAATTTTGTTCTTATTAGTTGTTTACGCGTCTGCTAGTCACTAATGAGTTTTTTTTTTTAAATAAGGGCGGTACGGTAGTCCTTAAGTTTTGATTAATGAGAGCGCAGAATACATAGGGGAACATAAAACCTAAACTCCATATTACAATAAGCTCATATAAAATATCTCGAATAATAACAAGACATCATACAAAAACTATGTATACTAACACGCACCACCTAACAGAGAATAACTCTTCAACGGCTATTCTATCTGTTTCTTAGTAATGACGACAGATTGAAAAGAACTAGCAACGCTTTCCTGACAATTCAGAACGATGAAACTACTTCGACGAAAATGATGCATCAGTACCCGATCTAGAGCAGCTTTCACAACCTGCTGTCGACATTTCCTCTCATCCGACCACTAGGTGAGAGCATCCATTTGGACACAGATCGCTCACAACCTAGGATCGACAAAGCACTAAGAGTGCACACACGGACAAATCTCCATGACCACTGGACATACTCGCTATTCGAGGATTTATTCTCAACATGAAATAAACAAATAAAAAATAAATGCAAACTAAACAGGAAAGACATAGGTCATCAGCCCAGGCCCACAACCCATATCTTGACCTCATGCAAAGAACAACAGCACGTCCATCGCTGGAAAACCTTGCATGTCGTGCAACTTGTCCCAATCTCCGACCAACGGCTCAGCGCCTCTGAACCTTCACTTTTCCCATGACATCACTGTTGATCCACCTGCCTTGTTTCCATTCTCGTACGGCGACACCCAAATCGGCCAACCCTATCCGAACAGAAACTTTCGATTTGGCCGTATCAGAGACAACCACTCCAACTGTTGCCATCCCCGATGCGTCGTGGCCTCTCCTACTGTCGCTCGACCTCCGATCTCGGACCACCAACCTCCACACCAACCCGACGAGACCACTCCGCATGAAGCCAGACCTCTACCCCTTTCTTTGCCTGGGATTATTCCGACGACCCCGAACTTGCCTGGCGACGCCGCCACAAGGGCAGGACGCTGGACGAGATCTCACTTTTTCCTCTGTTTTTTTCCCTCTCGTTTCTCTCTACGTTAGGGTTTTTAACTATTTTGGCTAATAAGTTTTGATTACTGAATATTGCTTGTGCTAGTGACTATATGCACCTGATTAATGCAAATTCTTTGACAATTTATTGTATAATCATTCGATGAATATAACGTTTATTTACAAGTTTTTTTTACTCATGAATGTCCAACTGTTACGTTACAATATATAGTGTCCGGCCACTTTAATTGACAGCTTCATCATTGAAATAAAACTAAAAATACTCGTTCGAACACATCGTTTTGATTACTCAATTACCGTCACGTTTCTCTTTTTATATGTATGAACATAAACAAGAAGAACTCCGATCTTTCCATAAAAGGAATCAAACCCTTTAATTTAACTACGTTCATACTATAAACTTGGAAGTTTCGATCAGCGCGGACCAATAGATAGAGGAGACAAGAGAGTGAGAAGTATAATATACATGTAGCTCGAAGAAGCTAATAGGGTTTGTCCAAAATCGAAAGCACCTCGTTAATATAAATTAGGACAAATTATTACACGACGTACACCAAAGGTAATTGACATGAAATCTTATAATACAAACTTATAAAAACACAGTCGGGTCTCTCCCATGAGCTTCATCTCCCACTCGTTAACAAACAAACTAAGCGTTAGAGATTACGGCATCTCGCTAAAACCTAGAAAGATAGAATAACGTGACACGTGGATTCTTAATATAACTGATAATGTCTCAACTTGAATTATTTTGAAGGTGTTAGGTTTTATTCAAAAAATCTCGATTAATATTGATTATAGTCTATTCATTTATAAGTTATATTCTACTTACCCAATTTTTCAACGTCGGATTTTTTCTCTCCAACAAAACCATGCAGCTTACGCGGTACGATTTCGTCGACCAATAATTAAAGGGTTAAAAGTTGTACGTCTTTGAATTAAGCATGTCTCTCCGAGCTAATCCTAAAGTTTTAAACTTAATTATTAGTCTAATCGAGTGAGTTTGGTGCAGTTGTTTTGGGGGTAATATATTAGTTGGTCCGTTCTTTCAAGCCATGTGTTAGGGTTTGGTACTGCCGGCCGGCAGCCACCGGAGCACTCACTCTATGATATGATTGGTCTTACATGGCGAGCTTGGGACCGTCTGATTTCCACAATTCAGGAGTGTGATCCAGGAAAATTGGACATGCCAAAAGCTCTAAAACGTTCTCTAATTGGTTCGAGTTAATTGAGTGGAGATGTGTCCACATGGTGGGACTGTGGAATTTTGCCAAAGCGGTTTCATGCTAGTAGTTAAATATGACATTATATCGAGCTCAATTAGATGTTTTTTTTATAGAAGCTCAATTAGATGTTTTAAAGTGTATTATTTTGTGTTTCTTCTCTAATCGAATATGATAATCCGGCCAGTTATGTATGTATTAGTTACTTAAGTAGTTATACCCGGTCATATTAGGAGGAATTCTTCTTCTAAAACCTAATTAACTAATCGAGAAAACTCGGCTAGACGATTTGTCTAAAAACAAGTAATATTAGAGGAAAATCACAATCCTTTCAAAAGTGTGATCATGATCTGGCCGGGTTGGCTTGCTAGCTATCAAGTAGTTGCACAAGAAGCACTAGCTTCCAGAAAAAAAGTGTACGCCCTCCAATCGGATATCAGTTTTGTTGAAAACATAAGCCTTTTTTGATCAACAAAGTAACCATATTCTAGTGTTGGAAATGTATGAATTGAAATCATATGATCACTAAGCACTAGCTATATGCGGTCCGCCAAGCTGAAGATAGTCACGATCGATCCTCAAAAGAGTTTCAATCATTGTAGTTAACTCCAGCAAAAAAAATTAGACACACATCATGCACACGCATGCACACAAGCACATAAGTGACACAACACCAAACTCGATCGCGATCATTTACCAAGTAGCGAGCTTATAAACCTATCGATCGATTTGCCTAGCATAGCTATATATGATCAGATCGAACATAACTTACTCAGGAACACAAACTGTAAAATAAAAATAAAAATGAGCAGCTGCTCATTAGCTAGTGCGCTTTCAGTCTGAGGGGTCTGGCTGGTTCGCCAGTTAATTCAAGCTCTTTGTACGTACGTACCAACTGTATCATCATCAGCTAAAGTGCGCAAGAATGAGCATCTAGCAACTTTTTCTTCCCATATGAGTGATGTGTGAAGTACGTCTACCCTTTACAACAAGAATTTGATACATTATTAATCTATAGTACTGTTGTTATTAGCAGATGACTCACATCGCAATAACCCAACCAATTAATCATAGGCCATGCCATTACTTGTCTCACAGTCAAAAGGAATTGGATCCCATTCCCAAATCCCCAATCCTCCACTTTTGAGGTAATTATTTGAGACGTGGAGATTGGTTGTATAACCTAGCTAAGCTAGAAAGAAAGAACAAAGTATATAGTAACATTGATAAATAAAATGGACATGAATGTACGCAGCACTATATTAGAAAACAAGCTAAAGCAAATATTTTTATCACTTCTAAAGGAACATCGATCTAGTGAGGCCGGTGCAAGATGTCTTGGGCCCTAAAAGCACATGCATGCATGCATGCATGTACTTAAACTTAAAAACATGTGGAAGCTAGTTCGTTTGTTTAATAGTTTTGGCGATCAGGGTGCTGCTGATGAACATGATGTTTAGAATCTTAGAAGCTCACTGGTCAGTGGCCGGTCACTCATACCGATCATATACATGCATGTGTGTTTTCATATGATCTATACTTCTCTGTGATAGCCAGACATTGTCTTCAAAAGAAAAGAATATATACTTGTTGTCTGAGATCTCGAGTGTGCATGCAGACAAAGCTTAATTACTTGGAACTGCGCGCATAATAGAATGCAGGTAAGCTGCAGGAACCCGCTAGTGTCAGATCGATTAGCCATAGAGATCTCACTGATCGAACCTTAGATGTCAACAAGGTTAGACCAGTGGCGGCGGAGCCAGAGTTACAATTGGGGGGGTTGGGTTCACTACGTCACCTTCTAAATAATGCATCTATGTGTAAAACATATGCTATATACTCAAGGCGCCCCTCTCACCCCGACCCCGACGTGTCTCCGTCATTGGGTCTACATGAATTTAAATTTGCATGCGAATTTCTATAGCGGGCGGGCGATGATACACACAAAGTTGAGATCTTATACATCAATGTCATCGAACACCATAGTTGAATACGTCAAGTATGAAAACGAGGGAACTGAATCGGAGGGAGAGGGGTATCCGCAGGTACTTCGGTAGCCACTGTCCATAACAAAATGGGGTCTCAGTTATTGTAGTTTCGGCATAGAGGAATCGAATGAAGATACACCAACTCAATCTAATGCTAGAGGAGATTTCACCTAGTGCCGTTGAAGTTGATTGAGGAGTGGATATATGGAATAACTGAATAAGTGCGCCAACTACTTGTATAGCTGATCGAGTTCTCTGTATCAGTAGAAGTGCAAAAGAACATTTCTGATTGAAAGCAACGTCGTCTTTCTATCGCTCACCCAATGCAGCTGCCAAGCTTATACGTAGCTACCAAGTACCAAGTAGCAACTCTTATCAAGTCGTCATTGACAACAGGGCCAACTATATGCAGCATAGTTCACTACTAGTTGGGGAAACTTTTTGAGCTATTTAATTCGATAATTTTTCTTTTCATTGTCAAGATTTTCCGGATTGGTATATATTAAGGCTGGGCACGAGTCTCGCAAATCTCAAACAGTATCCGATTTCGCAAGGGACGGGATGGGATAGGACGAAAAGTAAATTTTTTATTGTTCCAACCCGTCCCCTTTTTTAGGAACTAGATCGGATCTTGATTTTCAAATCTCGATAGACTTGTCTCGTTCCACATATATAATATATTTTGTCTATTTTATCATTTGCTTTATTAAAAGCTTACATATTATCAAACAATTAGCAATATTCAACTCAAAAAATAAAATTACTTTACAACGATCAAAATATAACATTACTTGTAATACAAACTAAATGTATCAATTAAGCACAAAATAATTGGTTGAAGTTTTACTACTTTTAATTAAACTAAATGTATCACACTGCTTTTAATTAAACATTAGGTAAAATGGTATTACTTTGTGTGTAGTTGTAGACTTCTAAGTCTTAACAGACTATGTTTATCTTATATTGAGCCCAAAACTTGGTTCATCTCGTTTCATTTAGATTTTTGTTGTTAAATACTATATTAATTGTTCATTATAAATTGAGCCCAAAATTGGACATGTCACATCCCCTCTCATTCGGGTTTTGGAACGATCGGAACAAACTTTTAAAATACCCAAACTCGTCTCGTCCTGTTCGGGATAGGGATAGGGACAACCAAAAATTGGTCTGCTTCGTCTCGTGTCCACCCCTACTATAAAAACTAAATCGATCCGAAAAAATGAAGTATGTGTAAAACGACATCGTTTTGGATTTTTTGTAATATATTAGATAAATATATGCAAAATAAAAATATTAAACTCCTAAAATCTTAATTTCTTTATGCACAATTCTTGTCAAATTCTCTTATAAAAGCTATAAAATGTAAGGCAATTGAAAAAAATGTATATTATAGACAACTTTTTAGTTATTTATTTAAAAAATTGATTTTTATGCATTATTTAAAAAATTGAAGGAAACCAAAAATTTTGGGAAAAAATCTAAACCGAATCGAACTGAGTAATCACGTTTTTTTAAAAAAAAAAAACTGAAAAACCAAACCAAATCAAACTGAAGAAAAATATTTTGGTTTGGTTATGGTTTTTACCAAAAACTGAACCAAACCGCCCGAATCCCACCCCTACGTATGACTGGGTTGGTTCAGATCAAAATCATCAAATTGGTATAAGGCCCAAATCATATCGTAGTCATTCGTTTTAGATCATGCCGATTTAGTCCATTTCTTGTGTTTTGGGCCCATTAAGGTTTTAATCAATATACTTATGGTTGGGTCGATTTTTGGGTAACGTCACATACTTAGGAGATAGTTTGAGTCGGTGATCAAGTGTGCGTGATTTTATATCTTTAACGTAAGGAATAAACACAATTTGGACACTTATTATTTTGGTACGATACGGTAACGAGTTTTCTATATATTATGAAACCGTACCGAACCGTAAGAGTTCATTCAATTTGGACGCAAATTCGATTGGATTTCTTGGGTAGCCCATCACATATGTTTTAGGCCCAATGAATTTCGGATTAGTTTTTCGATAAAATATTGTGACCCACTTTTACGAAATTATTTATCTTTATTATTATAATAAAACCAAGCCCCTCTCTTTGACTTCACCAAAGTATAAATTTTTCAAAATACCGGTAATAAAAAAATAGTTAGTTCCTAAATTTTTATAAAAAAAAAAAAATTCAGAAAAAAAAAATTAACTGGTATATATATTTATTTACTTTCCCAAAACTCCCATTTCCATCGACTGCGGGGTTTTTCTATTTATATAGTAAAGTATTTGGTCGTCGTAAATGACGGTTTTGCTCCCCTCCTTTCATGTTAACCTAAGAGTCGTATCCTTCCTTGGAAGATCAAGATCTGCTCTCCTCTTTATCGCCATCCTCTCTCGGCCCAACTCCGCTGCAATTCCCGATCCGATTCCGTGGAAACGCCGAGCTTGAGCCCCAACTCACAGAAGTTCCAAAATCTGCGCAAAACTGCTCGGGATCGCATTCATTCTTTAATCAACTCGCCCAAAAAGAAAAAAGAAAAATATGGAGGTCTGTCCATGTTGTCTTTCGACGATTCAAATTCCATAACCCAACAACCAGCTCTTATTATAAGGTCAGTTAGCACATATCTGAATCTGGGTCTCACTTCAATTTACTCAAAACTAGTCCTGGTTTGTTTGGATTCATTTTCGACTTCTTTGAGTCTGTCATTCAGATCCACAAATCATGGTTCATTTGGGTTTTGTCATTTTAAGTTGGAGTAATTGTGTTTTTGTGTTAATTCGAAGTTTCATATCTGTTTCAGCTTTATTACCAACTGACTAGGTTTGCCTTTTGAGCTTCATGTATCTTCTAGAATTGTCAACTTTTATTTTGGTATGTCTCGATTCATTTCATAGCAAATTACTAACATAATGCTTCTAATTCTAATAGTAAGGTTGGTAGAGCAAATCGGGACTAATTGCTAAGAGTAGAATCTAGGAAAATGGAGTGCAATAGAGACGAGGCAACGAGAGCGAAAGAGATTGCCGAGAAGAAGTTTGCGGCAAGAGATATAATGGGAGCAAGGAAATTTGCCTTAAAGGCGCAGAATTTGTTTCCGGGGCTGGAGGGTTTACCCCAAATGTTGGCGACGCTTGATGTACATGTTGCTGCAGAGAATAGAGTTAATGGGGAAGTAGATTGGTATGGGATACTTGGTGTGGAGCCGAGAGCAGATGATGAGGCGGTGAGGAAGCAGTATAGGAAACTAGCTCTTATGCTTCACCCTGATAAGAACAAGTCTGTCGGAGCTGATGGAGCGTTTAAGCTACTTTCTGAAGCGTGGAGTTTGTTGTCTGATAAGTCTAGGAGAGTGGCATTTGACCTAAGGAGGAAGCCTGGGACTTCACAGGCCCCTCATGGAGCCAATGGGTTTTTTAATTTCACTAAGAGTTCGACAACCAGTTCAAAACCTCCCAAGGGTAATTCAAGGGCGGTCCGCACTTCAGCTCCTAGTTCATCTAGTAAACCAAAATCCAGTACCTTTTGGACAGTCTGTCACAAGTGCAAGATGCAATATGAGTACATGAGAGTCTATCTTAACCATAACCTTCTCTGCCCGAATTGCCATGAAGCATTTTTTGCTGTGGAAATAGCTCCACCACCTACAGGGGCCACCAAGACATCCACTTCATGGAATTCATCTCATCAGCAACATAAATCAACTCATGAAAAAAGTCCTTTTAGCTCAGGACGGAGTAGAGATGCTGAGTTCACTGAATCTTATCAACAAAACAACTTCCAGTGGGGTCCATTCTCCAAAACATCAGGTCCTTCTTCGGCTTCCCAAGCTGCAAATGTTGTTCAACAGGCTTACGAGAAAGCAAAAAGAGAACGTGAGGAAGCGCAAGCAGCATCAAAAAGAGAGGATGCCTTGCGAAGGAAGCAACAAGCCTCCAAGAAGGTGAGTGGTGCTAAGAGGAGAAGAGGTGTGGATGATGTCGGTGGTAGCATCAAGCTTCCAAGGGATGTTACTAATCAGCCCAAGTTTGAATCAGGTACGGTTAATGGAACCACCACCAAGTCCAATGTCGCAAGGGAACTCCCCTTTCTTGAACTTCAGAAAATGCTAGCGGACAAGGCCAGGAAGGAAATTCGGACAAAATTGAATGAGCTGAAATCTGTTGTAAAAGAGGCGGCAAATGGGAAACTGACAGATAACTCTTTGAAGAACGTTGATGTGCAGCGTGATCAAAAGAACATTGATGAAAGGATCCATCCTGACACTTCTGGTGTCAATGCAGATGCAGAAATGACTATATCTGTTCCTGATTCGGATTTTCATGATTTTGACAGGGATAGAACTGAAGAGTCTTTTGAAGAAAATCAGGTCTGGGCTGCTTATGATGGCGATGATGGGATGCCTCGTTATTATGCCATGATTCATTGTGTGATATCTACAAGCCCGTTCAAAGTGCGTATAAGTTGGCTTAATTCAAAAACAAATAGTGAGTTAGGCCCTCTAAGTTGGGTTGCTTCTGGATTTACAAAAACATGTGGGGATTTCAGAGCAGGGAGGCATGAAATCAATGGATCACTCAATTCTTTTTCGCACAAGGTTCGGTGGACAAAAGGTGCCCGAGGAATTATCTGTGTATATCCCAAGAAGGGTGATGTTTGGGCTCTCTACAGGAATTGGTCACCCGACTGGAATGAATTGACAGCTGATGAAGTAATACACAAGTATGACATGGTAGAAGTGGTTGAGGACTATAATGAAGAACTAGGTGTTACTGTAACTCCTCTGGTGAAAGTAGCCGGTTTCAAGACAGTTTTTCACCGACATTTGGATCCCAGAGAGGTCAAGAGAATCCCAAGAGAAGAGATGTTCCGGTTCTCTCATCAAATTCCTTCATACTTGCATTCAGGTCAAGATTCTTCAAATGCTCCAAAGGGATGTAGGGAGCTGGATCCAGCAGCTACACCAGTGGAACTTCTTCAGGTAATAGCTGATGTCAAAGATGAAGATAAACTGGAGGTAGATGAGAAACTTAAGGCAGCTGATGTGATAGATGTTGGTTTTGAAAATAATAATGGCGTAGAAGAGAAAGGGATTGACTCCAATAGTAGATAGTGAGGATAGCTGAGAGACAAAGCAAGATAGAAGTGTGGAGCATGCTTCTGAAGTCCCAAGTTGGTTGAGTCTCGGTGTATATTATTTTGATGTGGAATATAATTCATTCTCTTGGTACAAGATTGGATCACAATGGATTCATTTTTTTTAGCATCATCCTTGTTATGCTGTGGTTATGCGATGTGACTTGGAGTTATGTGGAAAACTCTACATAACTATCCTAACCCTACATTATCTGCAGCATAGAGATAGTTCTAAAGGGAACTTCTTTCTTTCCTGGTGAGTCGAAGCAGCGAAAAATGGCTGAAAAAGCTACATATTTCACATACCCTCTTCCAGCAGATATTACATTCTTTAAAGATGATCTCCTCATAGGGTCTCTCCAGGAGTTATATGCTCCATTCATGTAGTTCTTAGCTGCATCGATTTCTTTGTTTCGTTTGTACCGGGATGCTGTGATATTGCGAATTCTTACATACTTGATTGTAAACCTGTACCATTGTTAGTTCTGATCAATGATAGAAGGGTAATGTTACTTTGTGACTGATGACCATTTGATTTAATTCGTCTATGACAGTGTGCTTTATTTGGAAGATCTTTTTCCTTCCAAACTGTGTCCACTATTTGTTGTGTCTCAGTTGTTGGGGTTTTGACAGTCGAAACTTGAAAGCAATCAGAACAGCACAAGGCTTCTCTGTTCTTCATGAATAACAAGCTGTTGAACTGTGGAAGAAACTTTAGCCAAACAATACAAATTATTAAGGTCTAAACTTTAAAGCTATTCGTCTTCCAGCAGAATGGTCATCGAGACCTGAAGAGCCCCTTGAGAGGTTTTGTTAATAGACTGGACATTTATTTTGAACCTCAAAAGTTTAAAGGTAAATAAAAGGAAGATAGAAAGATAGAGTCATGACCGTCAAGATTAACGGGGATTCAGGATAATTATCAGGTTTTCTAGGGAAAAGAATATGGTCAATTTACACTCACTGTCAAAGCTTTTACAAGAGGTTAATTTTTTTTTTCATCTATATTCTTGAAAAGGCTTTGAAATTGAGTAAAGAAAATTAAATAGAATGTGAGCCATATGTGCTCAAGAATTCTACAAGCACGATTAAACACTTGAATGATAATTTTAGCGATAAATGAAAGTGTACACATTCTTTAATTTCATAATTTGTAGATTCTACATGCTCTAGAACTCTACAAGCATGAAAAAACTTGAAACTAATAGACTCGCCAAATGATAGGAATGCACCAAACATATTGGATAAAGCGAAATATATACATATTTCTACGTGTAAAATCTAAATGTTGTATACCTCTACATGCATACTGTTAATATTTTGGATGCTTAAGCACCAAATTTAGAAAACCGTCGATATACGTTAGAACGAAATAAATGTAAAGAACAGATAAACTAAATTGGAATCATATGCACATGTATTCCGAAAAGTTCGGAACATCCTAGGTCATGCACGATTAAGTAATAAAGTAACTGAAATATCCATATGCTTTAAAGGGAATGAATACCGCATATGAATCGTTCATGTACAATAATTGTATATGCACGGTGAAACACTAAATTGACAGAACTATTGATTATATTTGTTGAAGATTATGGATGTACAGACTAAAGTGATTAAAATGAATTATATATATATAGAGATCTTCAAATGCAGACGTCTGCACCGTGCGGATGATAAAAATTTGATTATTTTGATCATCTCACATTTGATTTCAACAATTTAAATTATTGATGTTATAGATATCCCTTTAAGGAGTAGACCTACAAAGTTTCAGCCAATTTGGTAATCGTTTGGTCATCCAAAATTGTGTAACATTATGAACAAATAAGAAGCGTCGAATAAATGCTAATGATATATAAATGACGAATCAAATGGCCAAACGATTTCTGATTGGACTCAAATTTTGTAAATGACTTAGTTGAAGTAGTATCTATAGAATGAATGATTTTGATTATCAAGATTTGATGTCTAAGTGAGATAAAATGAAAAAATTCGTACCGTACGGCTGTCCTTAACTGAAAAACACAATATATATATATATATATATTTCTCACTCGTAAACTTTTCGATGCTCTAGGAATCTACATGCACTATAAGCACGAACTGATCGATAGAGATATTGAGAATAGGAATGCATAAAAAATACTGGATCGAGTTTGATTATACACATTTCTACACACTTTAGATCTTTACATGTTTATTGAAGCACACAATTAATGTAATTGTCGATATTCGCACGCTTAAGTACCGAATCTACATGACCATCCATATAAGAGCAACTCCCAGCTTTCTCATATTTTTGTTTTTCATTTTAGGGAAAATTTTGGTTGTTTTGCTCAAACAAATTCCCTAAATACATTCTCTATTTTAGAGAATATGATGAGAGAAAAAATAACATTTCCTATATTTATAGCATTCTCTAAATTTTTAGGAAAAAAAAATGAGGAAGAATGATAAAATCTACAAAATGGAAAATTTGTTGGAATTTAAGCATAAAATATATCGTAAACTGTGTTTTTTGCTCACTTATAATAGAAAAATATGGGAAAGTTGTTGGAGATGCTCTAAGCTGAACAAAACAGAAGCACAGAATCACCGACCAAATCAAATAAATTAGAATTATATGAATAGTCGTATCCCGGAAAGTTCTGAACACCCTACGTTAACGTAAAATATGTACGAGAATTCTTTATGCACGATGCACAATCACAGACCAAAAAGTAAAACTATCATAATTTATTAGAAGAAATTAAAATTGGATTTAGATTGAAACAATAAAGACCAAGATGGGAAAAAAAATGCAAAACAACTTTACCCTTGGATTTTCTCGAGCCCCACCAGATTAAACCCTTTACTAGAGTGAAGACCGGAGTGAAGTGGGATGTGTTTTTACTCGGACACCTTGTATTTTTTTTTGAGATGGTCGAAATTCCATTTAAAAGATGATTGTAGTACAAAGTTTCACCGAATTACCCGACTTGATAAATTGAAACTCCTACCGTAATACAATACTCAAACAGTTCAAGCAAGTAAATCTAGACAAACAAACCAGAGTAGCGTGAGAATTGTAAAAAAATCCAAAGTGCACTACTCCTTAGTTGTCTAGGTACCATCTCTACTGTGACGCATACTGGCGAAGTTTTTTAGTTGTCATACCTAGTGAAAGAAGAATCGTTTTCTTCTGCGGTGATACTTTTTTGGTTGTCGATGATACCGGGTCAAGATTAGACTTGGCTTTCTTATCTTCTGATCGGCGATGCTTGCCGCCCTTAATCCCGACGAACTTGGAGACTCCTCCCCAGTTAGCTGTAACTCTCCATGGGTAGCTTCCATAGGCTCTGCGTGTTGCTGGCTTTCTAGGATCAACATGCCTTGATTTGAATCCAGTTACACGGGCTTCATTGGCGACTCAAGAGCTGGGATGGACCAAGGAGTCGGTCCTATAGACACAGGTACATTATCTACAGGTGTCATCATAGGTGAATCGAGAACGTTCATGGCGACCTCTTACTATGCCGTCGGCTTCCTACTTGGACCAAAAGGTTCTGAGACTAATATCTCACCCGAGGGTTCCATCTGCAAAAAAAATTACTTGGTTAGCAAGACGCCCCACGAAGAGGGGATTATCCATCATAGTGGCCTTTGGCTCTTCCAACAGTGGTAGCCGCGCCATCTTTTGGCTCATATTGGCCCTCAGTTCATCTATCGCAGTTATAATGGACAAAGGTACCTCTCCTTGAAACTGCTGTGAAAAGGAGGTGCCAGGGTCTGTTGCACTGATGCTAAAAGTGCCATCATAGAAAAAGGGGAAAGACCTTCCCCACCAACCTGCTTCTTCAAAATGCTACCTAGTACCCCATCGATACCTGCATGGGTCCTGAAAGCACCTTGAACTGACCCCGAGTTCCATCCATGACCCAAAACCGCCACCAAAGACTTAGGGCCCCGGTCAGACCTGCTCGACCCAGCTGCCTTGTGATACCCCAACCTTTTTATATAATATTTGTTATTTTTGAGTTCTATTTACTAGACGTTGTAAACGATTTTTTTACCGTTAGTAATAACCGAGCGATATCGATTGAATTTTTATTGGATCAATTATGTTGGTTGACTTCAAGTGAAAGTTGTAGTATTGGTCAAGATGAGTTCATCGACGCGTGGAATACAAAATCGGGGTAACGACGAAAAATTTATGGTCAGCGAAAGTTTGACGGAAATCGTATTACCGTAAATCTGCGATATATATAGGATTTCCCAGAAATGGAAAAGGGGACTTTCTATTTTGGGAAAATGGGTTTGACCTACGTTGACCCGAGCTCCAGGAACCAAAAGTCTCTGCCGAAGTCGGTGGCGGCGGTATGGTGGATTCCAGCCACCTCTAGTCGTGAAATTGGTAAAAATTGATCGATCTCGACCCCCTCTTTCGATTAAAGGCTTCATTTTTGGCGATTGATGGCCGAGTTGAGAGAATTTAAGGGGCGAAATTCTAGGGTTTCGGGTGAAATTGGTCGTCGTCGCTGGCGAGGTCTCCGACGGTGAAATAGGTATGGTTTGAATCCTATTGATCTCCTTTATGTGATTGTGGATGATATTTGGTGCGTGCATGTTTATGAAGAGAGAATCGAATCAATCCATGTCCTAGTTTCGCAGTCGAATCACCATCGTTGGGGACAACGGTTTACAACGATAATTGGTGATGAAGAGTTGGGGTTTTTGTAGCCCTTATGATGGTGGTCCTTTACCACCCGGTCACGAGTCCCATGGAGGCTCGAATGCGCTGGAATCATAAAGTAATATTTTTCGGTGATTTTTGGATCCGTTGCCTTTTGGGGTGTTTTTCGAGTAGTTTTTGACTGAATTGGCCTTTAGAGGTAGTTGAACAAAATAATGGGCTCCGAGAGATCTTTTGGTTGGTATGTCAATCGCAACTATCGATGATGGTCGCTGGTTTAGGGCTTTAGGGTCATATTAGAATCCAAGGTTTAGGGTTTAGTATATAGTTTCGGCAAAGAATCGAGGGTCATATCGACACCGGAGATTTGGCTTGATCTTAGAATGAAAGGGTCGTAGTTGAGCCAGTGCTTCAGGAGAAGATGCAAGCACTGTCTAAAGGGACTGTACTTCTATCAAGCTACCGTGAATGGTGAAAAATAATCCATGCATTGGATCTCCGAGGCTTATAGGAACTCGTGGCATGTTATTCTCGATGCAACTAGCCTGAAGAGGACTGGCTAGCACTGGCTATGTACTGGCCTAATTTTGTTCTGTGCACCATCAACAATACACATGCTTAGCCATCTAATGTCAATTGTCTCTTGGTTAGGAGAAAGACATTTGATACTATGGCAACCCCATCAAGCTAAATTGGATCATCATCTTTGCTTATCACTTGAGTACTAATAATGATGATTTCTATATATTTCATTACTCTGTTTCTGTTTCTGCTACTGTTTATGGGTATTGTATTTGTTCCTGTTCTAAATGGAGCAAACTAGGTTCTCTTTCTCTTCCCAGTTGAATAGCGACAAGCTTAGCACGTAAGGTTTGTCATGTATTGATATTATCCCAACTTAACCACCTTTAAGGTGTTGATTTTTATCCACAAAAGACCTTGATATGCGTGGAACGAAGGTCCGTCATGTACTTATATTATCCCAACTTAACCACCTTTAAGGTGTTGGGTTTTATCCATAAAAGGCTTCGACAAGCATAAAACGTAAGGTCCATCATGTACCGATATTATCTCAAATTAACAACCTTTAAGGTTTTTATCTACAAAAATCCTTGGTACAATTATGAATAGTCTACATTCATTTAAGTTGTATTTCATATTGTTTTATTTTAATGTGGGGTCTCCAATCTAACATACCCCCGCACGTGCAACCTAACTCGCCAACATGTGTAAGTATATTCAGGAGCCTACGCATCTTTTTGAAGTCCCAATTCATTCAGCTGGAACCAATTTTGGCCCAGATTTTTTCAATTCAAACCCATCGAGTTCAGGACATGATTGAAGAGGAACCTGACTTTGAAACCAAGTTAAATAGCGACAAGCGTGACACGTAAGGTCCGTCATGTACCGATATTATCCAAAGTTCCAAACTTAATCACCTTTAAGGTGTTGAATTTTATCCACAAAAGAACTAAGTACAATTAGAAATAGTCCATATTCATTAGTTGTATTTTATCTTGTCCTATTTCAATGTGGGATCTCCTATCCAACATTTCCTACACCAATTCAATTCAAAACTTGCCAATAAGAACTGTTGCTTCTCTGACCTCTTGCGTAATAGCCATAATCTCGATTAAACAATTTGGTGGGTACCTGGTCAAATTAAATAATTCTATTTGCAACCATTATTGTTCAGAATTTAATATGTATAAGCAAAGAGCTGGAAGTAGTGAATCAAACCATATGATTGGTCTATTGGAAAATAGCTAGAGTAATGAACAAGTTTATTTATTTATCATGTTATGCGAGAAAGTCTTATTTTTTTTTCCTGAGATGAATGATAGAAATTTATTGGACTAATAAGTTACAAGGAAAACACCGTTTTTTGGCTCGTTAGAAAAAACTCCCTCAAGTAACTTATACTAACATGCTTTATACAGATTTACCATAACATAACTAGATGGATCTTGACTTAGAGAAAAGACTGAAAAATTTGGGCCCCAGCAAGGTGGCATTAAAATCTATTTTGATGATACCCAATTCTCAAATTTGGAACCAAAAGTGCACTGCAATTGGCCTGATTTTCCCTCTAGGAGAAGCCCAAAACTAGTTAGGCAGTTACCAACATATTTCAGTAGAGGCCCAATGTCCATATCAGGCAAGGTCCCCAGGCCAAGTGTCCACAAGTTGCCATAAAAGCATGTTGACCAGGTTGACCGAGCAGGAGACATTATCTCTGCTTCCATCGATCTAATATTCACAACGGTAAACTATTCGGTTAATCTCCTACCGCCTCGAAGCACCTTATCGTCGCCGCTAATTGTAGCTTTGTGCCGGCACATGCCTGCCAACGAAACTTCAACCCGTCGTAGGATAGTCGCCTAGTTGTCGTCGACGCTGCCTGGTCTTTGCTAGTTCAGGAACATCTACGCGATCCCTACACCTCCGCCACCATCATTGCCTTAGCAATCTCAGTTTAGAACTACCAAGAGGAGCGAGACCGACATCTCTCATCCTTGGCCAGATCGTCATCGGTGTTGAGAACTGAACACCTAGTATGAAATATGCACAGAGACTCAACAATCTGATTGAATGACTTAGTTTATTCAATACTAAAGCTTTGGCTTAAATAGCCTTTACAAAGAAACAGAATGCAGAAATAGCAGCCCACATATGCTCAACTAACAGCATCGTGGAATTGATAACAAGGAAACATTCAACTATCCAACTAACATCCTATATGATAGGAACTTATTCAAACAGAGAAACCTACTCCAACTGAAATCCTTAAAACAAGCACTGACTCATCATTCCCTCCCTTAAACTAACTGCAGTGAAGCAGTTAGTTTACTTCTGAAATTGAACACATTCCAAGTTGTCCCCGAAACTTCACAAAAGCATCCAACTTCAAAGGCTTAGTTAAAATATCAGCTAACTGATCTTGAGTCCCACAATGCATCAACTCCACAGTTCCATCTTTAGTAAGATCCCTCAAGAAGTGAAAACGCACTCTTATGTGCTTACTTCGACCATGAAACACTGGATTTTTGGAGAGTTTAATAGTCGAACTGTTGTCACACATAATTGTGGTGCTCCCTTGCTGTAAATGTCCCAATTCCTCCAAAATTCCTCTCATCCAAATTGTCTGACACGCACAACCAGCTGCAGCCACAAATTCAGCTTCAGTAGTAGAAAGTGTGACAATGGACTGTTTTCTAGATGACCATGATACTGCTCCATTACTCAACAAAAAGACATAACCACTTGTGCTCTTACTATCTTCAGCATCACCAGCATAGTCACTGTCAGTGAAAGCTAATAACTCCTCAGTCCCTCCCTTCTTGTAAAAGATACCAAGATTTACAGTACCTTTAAGATATCTCAAAGCTCTTTTTGCTGCTTGCATATGTAACTCAGTAGGTCTAGCCATATAACGACTAATCAAACTAACCACAAACATCATATCCGGTCTGGTAGCAGTGAGATACATCAAACTACCCACAATTTGTTTGTAATACGTCTCATCAACCTTGACACCATCTTCATCTCTGTGTATCTTGAAACCTGGAACAATAGGATTGCACACTGCATTGCTCTTCTCCATGCCAAAGCGTTTCAAAACATCAAGTGCATATTTTCTTTGACAGATATAAATACCTTCAGCCATTTGCAAAACTTCAATTCCAAGAAAAAACCTCATTCTTCCCAAATCAGACATGTCAAATTCTCTCAACATTGAACTCTTAAAATCAGCAACCATGAAGTCATCATTACCAGTGAATATAAGATCATCTACGTAAATGCTCACAATAAGAATTTTACCTCTTTCTCCCAACTTGGTAAACAGTGTTTGCTCTGTTGGACATTTCTGAAAACCTTCTTTGATGAAGTGAGCCTCAATGCGACTAAACCAGGCTCGTGGAGCTTGTTTTAGTCCATACAATGCTTTATGAAGTTTATAAACCAAGTGCTCATTACCCTTCTTCTCATAACCTCTAGGCTGCTCCACGTAGACATCTTCACTAAGCTCACCATGAAGAAAGGCTGACTTGACATCTAACTGAAAAATATTTCACCCCTTCTGAGCAGCTAAAGCAATTATCATCCTCACAGTCTCCAATCTCGCCACAGGTGCAAAAACCTCTGTATAATCAACTCCATGTTCTTGAGAATACCCTTTAGCAACCAGTCGTGCTTTGTGCTTGTCAATATCCCCATGCTCATTGTACTTGGTCTTATAAACCCATTTTACTCCAATTTTCTTGGCTCCAATAGGCAACTCAACCAATGTCCAGGTTTTATTCTTCTCTATAGAGTTGATTTCACTATCTATAGCCAACCTCCAGCTTGCATTCTTCATTGCATCTTCATAGTGTAATGGATCATTTGACTCCACTAGTGCCATATTAGTTTCGTCTTCAGATAAACCAAGACCCTCCCTACTAACATAATCTTTCATCCACGGTGGAGGCTGCCTCATTCTTTCTCCACCCTCACCAATTTCCCTATCTTCACTGTCCTTAATGTTAGGGGAAACATCTCCCTCTCTCTCACTACTGCTAGTCTCACCTACATCTTCATCATCATTTTCAACTCCATCATTGTTTTCATTTTCTCCATCATCATCACTCACCTCTACACCATCATCTCCCCATTCTAAATCTACCATAATCTGTTCTTCATAACTCACATCCCAATCCCATTGTTTTTCTTCTTCAAAAATAACATCCCTACTCACCAGTACCTTTTTTTCAACAGGATCAAACAATTTATAACCCTTGGATTCTTCACTAACACCCAAGAAAACACAAGTCAAACTTCTATTGTCAAGTTTACTTCTTCGTACCTTTGGCACATGAACATGTGCTATGCAGCCAAAAACTCGAAAGTGCTCTACACAAGGCTTCATTCCACTCCATGCTTCTTCTGGTGTGACATCAATGACTGCCACAGTTGGACATCTGTTTAACACATAATTACTCCAATTGACTGCTTCCGGCCAAAATGATTTTGGAATTTTCTTCTCTGATAACATTGCTCGAACCATATTCATGACCGTTCTATTCTTCCGTTCGGCTACCCCGTTTTGTTGTGGAGTATAGGCAGTAGTCAGCTGCCTTTTGATGCCATTCTCCTTACAGAAATTGTTGAAATCAGTTGAAGTGAACTCTCCTCCTTTATCAGTCCGCAGACACTTGATAGCTAAGCCTGTCTCATTCTCTACCATCTTCTTAAAGCACTTAAAATGAAACAAAGCCTCTGACTTCTCAACCAAATAATACATCCATGACTTTCTACTAAAATCATCGATAAAGCACAGAGTGTACCTTTTATTACTGTTGGATATGGGAGTGATCGGACCACAAATGTCTGCATGAATAAGATCCAAAACTTGACTTGCTCTCCAATAACTCTTCTTTGGTATGGGATCTCGGTGATGTTTCCCAATAATGCAATCAGTACACAATTCATTTGAGACATGAAACTTAGGGAGGCCACGTACCATTTCCTTGTTTTGCAAGGTTTTCAAACCCTTGTAACTCAGGTGTCCATATCTCCGATGCCAAAGCTGAGACAGATTCTGTGAGCTTGTGTGAAGACACTGGTTTTGTTGTTGAAACATCTCTTGTGATTGAGCAAACAAAATAAACATCCTGTTTGCACTCATGTCTGTTTTGATAATCAAGCCCCTATCAGGATGGTAAATCTTGCACATCCCTCCCTTAATCAGAATTGCCAAGCCTCTTTCTTGCAGCTGTCCTATGCTCAAGAGATTATTTTTCAACTCTGGAACATAGTACACATCAGTGACAACAAGATTAACACCATTTATCAACAACTTCAATTTACCTTTTCCTGTCACATTCATCCTGCTGTTGTTCCCCAATTTCACCGAATGACTAAACTTCTCATCTAACTCAGCAAACATGGCTTTAACTCCACACATATGATTTGAGCACCATGAGTCAAGGAACTAAGCATCTTCTCGTTTGGCCTCATGCAACTCAACATATGACATCAGCAGCATCTCATCTTCTTTATCCAATTCAGCATAGTTTGCTTCCTTACTCCAACTTGGACACTCATATTGGAAGTGTCCAAGTTTATGACATTTGTAACACTCCACAGTAGCTTTTGAGAAAGTTTGTCTACCTCTGCCTCTTCCTCTTCCTCTAAAGCTACCTCTGCCTCGACCTCCACCTCCATTGTTCCATTCAACCGTGGTTATCTTCAGAGCTTGCTCTTCACCAACACGCTCATGTGCCTTCATCCTCTGCTCATGCACCAACAAGCTACTATGCAGCTCATCTATGGACAAAATGTCTACATTGTTGGACTCTTCAATCGAACATATGACATAGTCAAACCTTGAAGTCATTGACCTCAGGATTTTCTCTACTATCACCACTTGCTCCATGCGCTGATCATGAGCCTTCATCTTGTTTACTATGGCTAATGTTCGAGCAAAGTATTGATAAACACTTTCACCTTCTTTCATCTGCAAGGTCTCAAACTCCTTACGAAGAGATTGACGCTGTGCTCTTTTCACCTTCGTAGAGCCTTGATACTTCTGCTTCATAGAGTCCCAGATATGCTTGGAAGTGTCTCTATTAAGAATCATCTCCATGATAGTCCGATCAATGGCCTGATACAGAAAATTTTTGACCTTGAGATCTGTCAATTTCAGAACCTCTCTCTCCTTTCGTTGCTCCTCTTGCTTCTTCAACTGTTCTTCCATCTGCTTACGCTGCCCTTCTATTTGTTGTGTTCTCTCTGCCACAACTGAGGAGAATGTTCTTTGTTCACTGGATTCTGCCTGATGTATCTCCTCCGGAATTCCTGTCTCTACAAGATTCTACATCTCCTTCGAACGAAGGAAATTCTCCATAAGCTCCGACCAATGATCATAGTAGTGACCATCAAACTTGGGAACAGTTACTTGAGCATAGCTAATTTCTGCTGCCATGCTTCTCTCACTCTTTTCTCTCTTCCTAGACTGTCTTTTCAGGAAACCACAGCTTTCTTTCTCTCACAATCAGGCCCCGTGATGAGGCTCTGATACCAGTTTGTTGAGAACTGAACACCTAGTATGGAATATGCACAGAGACTCAACAATCTGATTGAATGACTTAGTTTATTCAATACTAAAGTTTTGGCTTAAATAGAAACAGAATGCAGAAATAGCAGCCCACATATGCTCAACTAACAACATCGTGGAATTGATAACAAGGAAACATTCAACTATCCAACTAACATCCTATATGATAGGAACTTATTCAAACAGAGAAACCTACTCCAACTGAAATCCTTAAAACAAGCACTGACTCATCAATCGGGTCAGTTACACCAGCGTCGCTTTCAGTCACATCCACTCTCATTTGCGCTGGCGGTGGCCTCCCTCTGAGCCGGTATCTCGCCCATGTTCGCCATAAAGTTGCCATTATCTCAGATACATCGCATTCTCGCTCGAGCATAACGTCACCTCTGCCCAACAACTTACTCAACCATCTTAACATAAACAGGTGCCATCCATAACGGCACTGCCCTTTCAACGATGTTTCCGACATTAATAACTCCTAGTCGCTCCTAGATCAGAGCCGTCATAGGGGAGCCTTTAGCACTTTTGTTCTAAAGTTTTAAACTACTAATTCCCACTACGAGAAAGTCTTGTTAAATCAAAATAAGTATATGACATGTAACTGTTTGAATATTTTTTGTGCAATTAGTATTAATATTTGTAGATATGATAGGATTGTGTAGATATTTTTCTATTAAGATACTACTTGTAAAACCTTATTTAACGTCAAAATTAGGAGGAATGAAATCATTGAATTCTCTCTAGAATACTTTGCTACTTAACATCATAGCCAAAATCCTGGAATTTGAAAACCTTGAATTGAATTGAAACTCTAAATTATCACCACCAATTTATTTATTTTTCTCAGCACCTGAAATCCCGAACTTTGAAACCCCTAAAATTGAACATGAATCTTTGAATTTGACAACCCATAATCTCAAAGTATACTCTTGAAATCCTAAATATTGAACTCCTTATTATTTGAAACATGACGTCACCTAGACCCGTTACTATTTCAGAGAAAGAGCATTCATCAATTGCCTTCGCTAATATAGTTGAATTAGGTATGAGGGATAAGACATCATCTCTCTGCTGATAATACTTGGATAGTTCATACTAGTTCAATTGATCATATGATGAATACTCCTAGTCTAGTACAAACCATTCAATCATCCCCTCTACATGTTGTGAGAGAAAATCACATGTCTCCATTACCCTATCTCCTACCATGTCTCCCCCTAGATCATTGACACTTGTCACTAACCATCTAGACAACAAACATCCTCTAACCATGCCCACTAATCCCGTTAAAGCATCTCCAATTGTAAAGTTATATCAATAGTTATTTTCAAATAAAAAGTTAAATATATGTATCTCACATGTTTTTACTTCAATTTTAGTAGTTGTAGCTAAACCTAAGTAATTTTAATTACTTGAACAATCAAGATCAATTGTTGGATAGTGTGACGACTTTTTGGATGGTGAGAGATTTAGCTTTTAAGCTATTTTCTCTCTCCTTTGTAGCTAAATTATATAGCTACTTAAATTATCTCAAAGTCAAATGTAGCTTAACTTTAGCTACTATGTTGGAGTGGTATTTAACTATAATTTTGAAAATTATAGTTTTTAGTTACTCTGTTGGAGATGTCATTAGACTCCAATTCTAACCCAATGCAACTTGATTTCTAACCCAACCTTTAATCAATATATTTCAATTAAAACAATAAACAAGGTAATTTAAATAAACAAGAAAAAGAAACTTCACGTGGAATACCAAGTGTTTAGTCGTCTTCAAATCAAGAGTCTTTCTTCTGCTTCTTTTTCATTTATTTCATTTTAAGATTTGACTATTCTGAAGTGCACTTTACGTAATCACATTCTTTCATTTAATCTAATGGTCATAACCTTGCCACCACATTTAAATAAAATTAAAATGAACTTTAACCAAATTTTGAGGTCAAAAATCTGTTAACCCATTGCAAAAAACAAAGAAAATGACGAACAGAATATACACTTCATCAAAGAAAAAAAAAGACAAACCCTAATATAAAATTTGAGCAGCTTCTTTAGGATCAATTTTTTCTATCTAGATGTAGGAATCTGTATATCAAACAAAACAAAATCTGAGCTAACAACAAGAAGAAGTCCACTTACAATTTTCCTTTTTATGTTCGACAGAGATGCATACAGACTGAAAGTTCCTGCCGTTTTGACATATGTTATCTGAAATCCTATCGCAATAATCACATCCTATATCATCCAATTATTATGATCTTTTGGTCACCTAAATCTAACAAATCCCATGAATTAAGCCTACTTCATCAGGGCCTGGGAATACGTACGCAAGGGGTTGAAGTTTCTGTAAATTCAATTGTTCTTTATTCCTTAATACCAAATGGAAAGTCGACCAGGGCTGACAGAGGATTTGAATAAAATGATTGTAAGCTCTCTGAATGATAGTATAAGTTATCAAATTTGGACCAAAAAATTGATCGATGCTATCAATTATCCATGTGATAATAAGAATGACATTCGGTTTGGTTCTTGTTCCATCGCATACATAACTGTACTTCTTCAGTTTTTCTTAATTGTTTGTCTGAACATAATGGGGTTAACTGAGGTTCACCTTTGTTACGCTGAAGTTCTGAAATTTGGTATTTTAATGTGGTGGCAAGGTTATGACTATTAGATTAAACGAAATAATGTGATTAGCCGCACTTTACGTAAAATGCATTTCAGAGGAGCCGAATCCCATACCTCCCTTGTATTAGATTTTCCAGCGAAGATATTGAGACATGCAACAAAAGTGTGCACCAACAATTTTAAAATGGTTTCAAATTCAACGATATAAATCTCATGATTGTGCCTTGAAGATTTTTTTTCTGAGATTGGAACACTGCGCATATATGAAGTTACTGATCATGGAAAACGCTTCCACCATACGGTAACGTTTCATGAAGTTAGAAGTTTAAGTTTGCTGGAATCTTGTGTGCACATGCTTTGAAGGTTCTCTCTGCGAGCAATGTCAAGTGTATTCCAAGTCAATACATCCTAAAAATATGGAGAAAGGATATTAAAGATAAGAGCAGTGTGGTTGCTTCTTCAGATCCTCATGATGACCCAAAAGTAAAGATAATAAGCCATTATAGAGAATTGTCTCGATTGCATACTAAACTTGGAACAATTGCTGCAGAGTCTTATGAAGCTTATGAGATTGTTTCAACAGGCCTTCATAAGCTATTAGTGGACATCAAGGCATGTTTCAAAAACAAGACCATTCAAGAACTAGATCAAATTACTTCAAAGGACAGTCCACATGAAGTTTCTTCTGATGATAATAGTAATCACAGGGTTAGAGGAATTAAGATCAAAGAAAATATTGTTCACAAGGAGGATTCTATTAGACCAAAAAATGCTTTGGAAAATCTCATTGGAAATAAGAGGTATAAGAAAGATGTAGATCATTCAAGAAATCGCATGGAACCTGAATTGGATGGTTCAAATATGAACTCCTCACAAGTTCCTGCTGCACAAAATCATCTTGAAGAGACACACCAAATGATTTCACAAACATGCACTTCAAGTTTGAAAAATGAGTCTCATATTATACAAATGAGTGAAAATGTGTGCAACATTTTCTTAACTAATATATATATATATATGTTGCTATCCTTACTCTTGAATAACGGTTTCTTCTATCATTATTTACTTATAAGTTTCACCTTATTCAATTGCTAGAAGACCAAAGTTTATAGCTCTGCCATCAATGTATACATTGAAAACTTAATATCAGATTCACTATCATATGTTCTACAGGTATTACATAATCTTCTTCTTATTGTGTTATTAGCTGTTTGCTATTTTTACGTATACTGTACAGGGACTTCATCATTCCTTCCTTATTATTGTGTTAATTTGGTCATATGTTGTTTTTTTAATTTAATTCCTTCCTTATTTTTATTCATGTTTTGATTATGAAATATGAACACCAGAAATTTTCTTCAACAATGCATATGCACATGGATCAGTTCGTGAAGCAGCTTATATTACATGAAGTTGCTTGATAATCGGAGGAATATAATGTTTTATAGTTTCAGTACGATAAAAATAAATTATGTGGTTTTGTGTTTGTCACATGTAAATCTCTAATAGGAGGATTCTATTTATTAATTTTGTTGCAAATCTAAAATATGAGGTTTTGATTGTTCGAATGTTCGTATAATTTAAAATTCGAGCATTGTTGCCTATATATATAATATATGTATGTATATAAATCCATACAAAAGTTGAAAGACACTGCTTAAAGATAAACTCCAAAAATTTAAACTAGTAATGAAACATAGTTTCGTGAGTAAATTAAAATTCATACGTAATTAAGTATCTTGATGTTAACAACATATATAGTTAAGTGAGTATATATATCTTGCTTATTCACATCTCGTTCTGCATCTTCTACATATGTTATAATCTTTTTGTGTAACTTACCATATTTTTTTTTGAGTAACTTACCATATCTTGATCTCTCCCTCTTCTTTGTCTCTAAATGAACCTTTCTCTGGGACTTGTCGGAGATCTTGTTCTCCACTCTTATTTTCTTTGGATAAACAGCGAAAGAAAGTCCTAGAAAAAAATGCACATACTCATACACATATATTTACCTTGGGAATGATAGAAACCCACCAAGAATAGGTGCACAATTTTGGATTGAAGAAACAAATTGAACAAGCACAAATTCAATGACAGTTTATATATAGGCTGGGAACAATTTAATTTGATATAAAAAAAGAAAAAATCAATCTAGATCGAGTACCTCATATAATAGTTAAGCACCATAAAAAGAGAGAAAGATCACTTGATATGCTAATATACTCTCCCATTGCCACACAATGAACGTTTTGATCGACACCTACAAATTTCTCAAGGACACAAAAATATTGGAGAAATCATGAGATAAGCAGTATGATATTGTGAATCATAATTACCTTGAGTTGTGATTTGAGGACACAAAGATTTAGACAAAAAATTTTAAGAAGATGAAGAAGAAAAAATAGGGGCATATATTATTGTTTTCGATTAAGCTAAATACAAGAGTGCGCCGCCTAGGTTCCAGACGGACTGCCACCACCTCCATGGAGATCTTGGCCTGGAATTGTCGAGGCTTAAACAACGATGCAGCTAGACAGGCTTTTCTCTGTTTCCTACGCTAGAAGCGTCCACACTTTGTCTTCCTCAGTGAGACAAAAATTAATGATATGGAGTTGATGAACTCTGTCCGACTTGAGATTGGTTATCTCAACTGTGAAGCTGTATCAAGTATTGGAAATTCAGGGGGTTTGACCATGTTTTGAAGCAACGGTTAAGTTTCGGGATAAATCGACTCACTATATCAATTTGGAAATAAGCAGTGTGGATCAATACGGTGTGTGCTAGAGACTAATTGCCTTCTATGGCCATCCGGTTAGGGCAGTACATTATTGCACCAGAAACCTAATTAAAGATCTCAGTGATGCTTGCACGCTCCCGTGTGTATTGTTGGGCGATCTTAATGAACTCTTTCATGACATAGAGCAGGATGGAGGGGAGACGCATAGAAACTCGGAGATGCAAGGGTTTCAGAACGTATTGAATTATACCGATCTTGTGGATTTAGGTTCTACAGGTGTCGATTACACTTGGCAGAGAGGTTTGATTCGCTCTCGACTGGATAGAGCCGTGGCCACACCAACTTAGAACATCTGCAACCTATCCATGGAGATCATATCCCCATCCTGCTGCATGCAGTTCAACATGAAAGTCCTAGTCAAGCTAGGAAACCGAGAAGATTTAGATTCGAGAATTTCTGGACAGAAAAAAGGGGTTGTTTACCTACTGTACAGGAGGGTTGGGGTGTGGAAGTTTTGGGGACCCCAACATTTTCCGCAGTCATAAAAATAAAATCTACCAGACTAGCCCTCAATGCTTGGCAGATGTGTACTTTCGGTAATAGACAGAAGGAGATTGACCAGATTTGGTTCGGGTTGGCAACCTTGCTGGAGGCACCTTTGACACGAGAATCCCAACATGAGAACATTATTCTACACGAAAAACTTGACGCACTCCTTGCTGCCTAACATATCTACTGGGAACAGCATGCCAAAGCATATTTGCTCAAAGATAGAGAAGAGAATACGAAATATTTTCATCGGAAGGTGTCTAATATTTTTAGGATGTATTGACTAGGAATACACTTGATATTGCTCGCAGAGAGAACCTTCAAAGCATGCGCACACAAGATTCCAGCAAACTCAAACTTCTTACAACTGCATGAAATGTTACCGTATGGTGGAAGCGTTTTCCATGATCAGTAACTTCATATATGCGCAGTGTTGCAATCTCAGGAAAAATCTTCAAGGCACAATCATGAGATTTATATAGTTGAATTTGAAACCATTTTAAAATTGTTGGTGTGTAAACTTTTGTTGGATGTCTCAATATCTTCGTTGGAAAATCTAATGCAATGGAGGTATAGGATTTGGTTCGTTTGAAGTGCATTTTACGTAAACTGCGGCTAATCACATTCTTTCGTTTAATCTAATGGTCATAACCTTGCCACCACATTAAAATACCAAATTTGAGAACTTCAGCCTAACTGAGGTTAACTGATTTTGTTCAAACAAACAATTAAGAAAAACTGCAGAAGTACAGATATGTATGCGATGGAACAATAACCAAACCGAATGTCGTTCTTATTATCACAAGGATAATTGATAGCATCGATCAATTTTTTTGTCCAAATTTGATAACTTGTACTATCATTCATTGAGCTTACAATCATTTTATCCAAATCTTCTCTCAGTCCTGGTCGACTTTTCATTTGGTATTAAGGAATAAAGAACAATTGAATTTACAGAAACTTCAACCCCTTGCATACGTATTCCCAGGCCCTGGTGAAGTAGGCTTAATTCATGGTATTTGTTAGATTTGGGTGACCAAAAGATCATAATAATTGGATGATATAGGACGTGATTATTGCGATAGGATTTCAGATTTGGAAAATCCCATAAACATATGTCAAAACGGCTAGAACTTTCAGTCTGTATGCATCTCTGTCGAACATAAAAAGGAAAATTGAAAGTGGGCTTCTTCTTCTTGTTAGCTCAGATTTTGTTTTGTTTGATATACTGATTCCTACATACATCTAGATAGAAAAAATTGATCTGAAAGAAGCTGCTCAAATTTTATATTAGGGTTTGTCTCTTTTTTCTTTGATCAAGTATATTCTGTTCGTCTGTTTCTTTGTTTTTTGCAGTCGGTTAAGGGTTAACAGGGCTAACAGATTTTTAACCTCAAAATTTGGCTAAAGTTCATTTTAATTTTATTTTAATGTGGTGGCAAGGTTATAAGAATGTGATTAGACGCACTTTACATAAAGTGCCCTTCAAATGAGCCGAATCTTAGAAGGGATTAGATGAAAAGGAAGAAGAAGAAAGGCTCTTGATTTGAAGACGACTAAACACTTAGTATTCCACGTGAAGTTTTTTTTTTCTTGTTTATTTAAATTACCTTGTTTATTGTTTTAATTGAAATATATTGATTAAAGGTTGGGTTAGAGATCAAGTTGGGTTAGAATTGAAGTCTAAGTGGGTTAGAATTGAAGTCTAAGTGTATCTCCAACAGAGTAACTAAAATTTATAATTTTAAAAATTATAGCTAAATAACACTCTAACATCAGAGTTAAAATTAAGCTACATTTGACTTTGAGTTATTTTAAATAACTATATTTAACTATAAAGATGAGAAAAAATAGTTTAAAAACTAAATTTTTCACGATTCAAAAAGTGATCACACTATCTAACAATTGATCTAATAGTTCAAGTAATTAAAATGAATTAGTTTTAACTACAATTATTAAAATTAAAGTGAAAAATATATGAGTTACATTTAATATTTTAATTAAAAATAACTACCAATATAACTTTACAGATCAAAATGTGGTTAATGGGCATGATTAGAGGTTGTTTACTGACCAGATGGTTAGTGACAAGTGTTAATAATCTAGGAGAGATTGGGTAGGAGATTTGATAACGGAGACATGTGATATTCTCCCGAAGAGCTGTGCTCGGTAATAACATCACCGACTTGTTGAATTTTCCCCCGTATATAAATGCTCGGGTAATTTAGGGTTTAAGTCTCCAAGGATTCTTTAGACTCTGGGAAACCAAAACCCATGTCATAGTGCCATTGGGCTCTGCTCCCTGGCTAAGTTGTGACCAGTTCTTTTCTCCACACACAGAGATTGCGGTTACAAAATAGAGACGCACATACAAACACTGCAAACGAAGAAGAAGAAGAAGAAGAAGAACAAGGTCTCTCTGTTTCTTTCTCCATGGTGGCTCTCAGCGATTCAATCCAAATTCTAAAGCCAACCCTGTTCTTGTTTTACTAAGGTAATCAAAACCCATATCTCATTTTCAAGAATATGTGTAGTTTTGTTCTCTTGTGAAATTTTGGTTTCTTCGTCTCTCTGAGTCGTATTGTACTTGAAAATCATTGGTTATGTTTCTTTGTGATTTTGTTTATGTATATGCTGAAAGAAGAGACTGAAGAATGTGTTTGCTGTTGGCTATATATGTAGTATGTATGTTGTGGTTGCACTCCTGAGTTTTCTCGATGTTCTGTCTGTGATTTTGTTTCTTTGTTAATGCGCCTGTTTAAAAGAGACTCATGAATAATCAAGAACTGGGTTGGACAATTAGAGTAGAGTTTCATTTTGTTGTTTTTGAAAAATTTGACTCGCTTCTTGAATTGGGATTTGGATACATTTGGTATGATTATATGTTTGCATGCAAATCCTTGGCAATTCTCTGATATGGTTTTTTGGGTTTAGTAGATTTTGTAATGCTGGGAACATTTCGGTGTGAAGCATGAGCTGAATTGTTAGAGGCAGCATTGTTGTAGAGATGATATAATAGAGTAGTAGAAGAAGAAAAATATAGAGATATGGAATGCAATAAGGGTGAGGCTGAGAGGGCGATAGAGATTGCAGATAAGAAGTTGACGGAAAAGGATGTAATGGGGGGAAAGAAATTTGCTATGAAGGCTCAATCCTTGTATCCAGGGGTTGAGAAGCTTGACCAACTACTGTCGACTCTTGATGTATATATGTCTGCAGAGAACAAGATAGGTGGGGAAACTGATTGGTATGGCTTACTTGGTGTGGCTCCTGATGCAAATGATGCGACAATTAAAACGCAATATAAAAGACTAGCTCTTGTTCTTCACCCGGATAAGAACAAGCTTCAAGGGGCTGCTGGAGCATTTCAACTACTTCGGGAAGCATGGACTTTGTTGTCTGATAAAACTAAGAGATCGGCATATGACAGGAATAGGAACATATATGTACGCCATAATGTTGTACATCAGAAGGTACCAACTACTACTCGGGGTTCACAGGGGGCCAATGGTTCTGTAGACCAGAAAGCTTCAACTGCAACTCGGCGTACACAGAGGGGAAACGGTTATGTAAACCAGAAAGCTTCAACTGCCACTGGGTATCCACAGGGGGCCAATGGCTCTTCTGATGTCAAAACAACACAAACTAAAACATCCAGTGCAAAGACTCACAGGGGTACCAAACGGGCGGCTCACTCTTCTGCGGTGACCTCATTTGATGTACAAATATCCACCATTTGGAGCGAGTGTCCTAAATGCAAGATGCGGTTGGAGTATATGAGACAAGATAAGGCTTTTAATGTTTTTTGTCCGAATTGCAACAAAATATTTCTTGCACTAGAAATTGCTCCACCAGCATGTGATTCAGAGTCAACCACCCCGGCTAATACAGGAAGCAGTGCTGCAGCCTCTGGAAAAGTAGGAGATACAGACTTTGTCAGTCGTATGTCATATACCGCAGAGGGTGTACATTGGGTTCCTTTTTCCAGAGACGCTGATACTTCTCAAGGTTTCAATTCTTCATTTGGAGACCAGCAGGCATCTGCCAGCGGTGTTGGCACTTCTAAAGGTGCCAAAGCCGCTAGGGTAGACCAGCAGGCATCTGCCAGTACCGATGGCACTTCTAAAGCTGCCAAAGCTTCCAGTCAGGGTAAGCGGGCATCTGGGAAAGGGAAAAAAGACGCTGCCTTTGAGGAGGAATGCCAAAAAGCAAATGAGGACCTTCTCCAGGCTACGAATGATGAGGAAAATGCTAAGAAGTATAACACCAGAACAAAGGACAGTGATGCTAATAGAAGGAAGGAAAGATGATGGTATCTTGTAGCTGTAGTTTTGAATGAATGTTAGTAAGTAAATGGGTTGGGGAGCTGGAATAGCATTCATTTCTGGCTCTAAAGAAGTTGATCCCGAGTTGGTTGAAGCTGGTTGTATCAATGATGGGTTTCACCTACTCTTCCTGTAGTCACAAGGAGAACTCCAAGAACTGAGATGTTTGGTTTCACATTGTGCCCTTTACTACTCATTCCTGGAACATCTTCAGGTAATAGCAAATGTGTTAGTTGATGTGTGCTAGATAGATGAGAACCTTATGGCTGTAGACATAGGGAATGTCTTCGAGTTGGTATCACATAGAGACGGTAGAGTCTTCGAGTCACTGAGGGTTTAGGAACCAAGATGGGGAGTGGAGCATGCTTCAGCTCTAACAAAGTTGGCTGAATTTATCGGTCACAGTGCTGTTGTATGCCAATGAAATCCTAGACTTGGTTTAAATTAGATGAGAAAGTGATTCAATGTGTTGTGACTTTTGTGCTACAGTATATTTTGAGCTTCAGTTCTTATATCAGACAGCTTTGAAGCTGTTCCTTCTGTAGTGGTAAATACACGTTGGACTTTATCAGTCCTTGGCTTATTGGGCCTGACCAGAGCATTAACTTGGAAAGGAGAAATGATATTAGGGTCCATTACCATTCAATCATTCATCGTCGATCCATTTGCCTAAGCATATTGACAAAAGAAAGGCATGAGTAGGTAACCCACCAAGGGAATGTTTGGTTACTTTAGGAGGGTGTTGACATTAATTTTAGAGGTTAGTAGCCCACTAAGAGCATCTGCACCGGGGTCGACATTTGGAAATCGAAATTCCTATCAGTGGGTCTTGCTGCAAATCAATCGCCCCCGGCCAAAGCTTGGTGCAGCGGCGTCTGAAAATAGCAATTCCTCGCAACGACTGACGTTTGACGTCGAGGAATTCCTAGACGACGTGCTGAAATGGGAAGCAAGAGATGACGCTTCCCCTGGCGGAACCCACGCACTTGGGTGACGCCAGGGCGCGTTGCTTTTATTTTATTTCTGGCGCGTATATTACACGCACCGTAAAATTGTAATTTTTTTAATTGCTCATTTACCAACCAATGATAGCCCGCCACGTGGCCGGGTTGTCTCCCAACTCATCCCCAACGGCTCTGTGATCATGGGCCGTCTATTTTGAATCCAAATTTCGATCGAACGGCCAGGATTCATATACAACGGCTATGTTTTGTTAATAACTCAAATATTTGCGTAAAATACCAAAAAAATTGTAAAAAATTAATTAAAAATTGCTAATAAGCCCTTTTAATTTTCCTACAACTCTTACCAAAAAATAATTTCTTTTAAGTAATGAATAGTAATAAAAATTCCTATTTGTTGTACTGCTACACAAAAATTATGAATAGAACATTCTATTTGATGAATAGTGATAGAAATTCCTCAAATAGGAATTCTCATAGGAAGTTCTAATCCGATGCAGATACTCTAAATCTAGTAAATTTCCCTTTAGAGCATCCGCACCCGTTTAGGACATCCTATTTCGAGGAATTCCTATTTTCAGGACTTCCTGTTACTATTCAGCAAATAGGACTTCCTATTCAGTTTTTTTGCGCAGCAGTGCAACAAATAGGAATTCCTATTACTATTCATTATTATTTAAAATTTTAATTTTTTATTTTCGGGTAATATTTTCAACCAATTTCTAAGTAATAGGAAGTGCTATTTAGACGCGCATTAATATGTTTTGAATCAATTTAGACGCGCATTAAATGTAATCCGAGTCATGTTGGACTTAGGTTTTTTGTTGAGCATACATTCGTTATAACAACGTGTTTATTATGATTATTTATTTCGTCGCGATTCAAAATTGACATTTTTTTAAGTTATGATTTTTGACTCATTTTCTTCACGAAAGTTATAGAGGACATTAATATGAACTTGTCCGTATTTTTATTGAATTTTTCGGAAGTCCGAGCTATTTATTATGATTTTTTTAAGTTTTAGAGTAAATAATTTATTTAAAATAGGAGCTGACACGTGTTAGACTGTGATTGGCTGGTAAGTTCCGGTAAAAAAAAAATTACTTTTTAACTGACACGTGTATTACACGCGCCAGATTCAAAAAAAATCTTTTCCGCCTGACGTCACCCACGAGCGTGGGCTCCGCCAGGGGACTTCCTCTCCGGCGTGCTCCTCGCGAACGTCCTCGAGGACGTTCTCCTCGTCGCCGTGCGGTCCACCCTCCCTCAAAGCCACGGTGCACGCTCTTCTTGCCGAGGACGTTCGATTTCCGGCGGGCCCCGCCTGAAAATGGTGAGGACGTCCTCCGTGGGGGGAAACGCTGCAGATGCTCTTAATAAACAACTTGATAACATGTACCTTTGTTTTTTTTGTTGTTGTTGAAGGTATCGACCTTAGCCTAATCTGCTGTAAACAGTGTCAAGTGTCAACTAATCTCTTCACATTAACCATAACATTCATTAGTCATTACCATATACCTCAAAAATTCAACAATTTCTTCCCATTTATCTATTGCATGCACTCTTCGTGTAGTATTTTTTATGCCATGCCTTATATTTTATTTCTAAACTAATACAGACAACATTTTAATATTTTAGAATTTTGTAACGCAACTTAAGAAATAAACAGAAATGATTTCAAATGTCATACATGACTTATGTTAATCATCGAGGGGAATGACGATGTACCTTTTAACGACAATACAAACCCATTTTTGAATAACTATGATTGAACATAATTTTGAGTTGTTTCGACCCACTCCTACAATATAATTTTCGCATATATCGAGGGCAAAAATCGCATATAATTTTCTCTCCAAAAATAGAATGGTAGGGTCAGCTTTCATTACTACAAATATACTCATTATTGCCACAAATATATTCATTTTTGTCACAAAAAATGTGAATTGTCACCCCTTTATTGGCCACAAACAACATATTTGTGGCAACTTGTTTTCAAGGCTTAATAACCACTAGTTTTGTTTGTCACCCCTCTATTGGCCACATATATGTGTGTACCTATTGTCCTATATTCTAGTAGTGACCACTTCATAGTTATTTAAAAATGGTTCATATTGTTATTTCAACTTTCAAGTTAAACAGTCATTAGTTTCAAATCCACCCTAGAATGGAAGTGAGACTATTAGGAAGATTTAAATTGAATTTTGATAATAATTCGGACAAAAAAGAAGAAGAAATATTTATAAAAATTGAGTCCACATTTTTCTTCTTCTTCTGAGAATAACGAAATTGCATTATGCAATTGAGATGTTTACATCGGATACAAGTACCGTAATGAGCCGTTGTGGCTTCACTACAACGCAATTTTGAAACGCAGGAAACAAAAATGCCTTCCTAGCTAAAATATGCGCTACATGATTACATTTCCTAGGTACGTAAATACAAGTAACTGATGGGAAGAAATGAAATAGAGAGTTCACTTCTTCTACCAACGCTCCATCCACTGACTGATTTTGAACTGATAAATTAAGAGCGTTGATTATACCAAATGCATCCATCTCCAAAATGATGGGAGAATGGACTAAACCAGCATGTGATAAAGATTGTAGACCAAGAATTGCAACATATAGTTCAGTGGCAGCAACACTAAATCTTCCACGCATTCCTTTGGATACAGCCAACAAAGCAAAACCCTCATGGTCTCTGAGCACAGCTCCCAGCCCACGCAGATGAATGAGTGACTAAGGCACCATCCATATTTAATTTCAGAGCAAAAGCAGGAGGTATGATCCAATGCATAGGAAGAGAAGACTGGTTTTGAGTCAAAATTGCAACCGAAGCAGGATGCATGACTTCTGAGATTTGTGACAACACATGTGTGAATAAGAAATAGGGATTGGTGTACTTTCTCTGAAAGAGTTCATCACAATGTGCCTTCCATATAGCTTTGCAAAGTGAAATAGCTAAAATCAAGTCTGTTGATGATAATGCAATGCAGGCTTGAAGGTAAAGGTCAGAAAAAATACCAGTTCTAAAATTGCTAGCACCAAATTTAAAAGGAGTCAATAGCCAAATAGCCCGTGCCTTGGGACAAAACCAAATAGCATGTATCACAGTTTCAATGGCCAAATGACACCGAGGAAAAACAGATGAGTGTAACAAGTGACGATGATATAAGTTAGCATTGCAAGGAAGAATTTCATGAAGAGCTCTCCATAGAAATATACGATTTTGAGGGTGTAAATTTACTAGCCACAATGATTTCCAGATTTTATAATCACTAGCCAGAGAAGAACCCTCATTTCCAGAAGAAACACCGTTAAAAGTGTGACGACCCGAATCAGAATTGGCACGTTAATCGGCTTAATCCGCGAGTTTGCGAGTAATTACAGTATATCGTAAATTAATAGAATTGACGGTTCGGTTCACGACTTAATTATCGGACACGAATTTGATTTGGGTTTGTTCGTGGAAAATGTAGAGAATTTGATTACGAGTCCGTGGGAACTTTCCGAGGATTTTTCGGATAATCGAGGAATATAAAAAGAATATTTGAAATTATCGCCGAGTTAATCGTGTTTATCCGTTCGAGTTTGAGTTATCCAAATTGTGGATAGAGCCGAATCGCGACGTATAAATAGCCGAATAGTTGTAAAATTATCGAAAAATTGCATTTTGGGTCGTTTGACTTGTGTTGACCGAGTTGGACCCGTTTGACCCGCGTTGATCGTGTGGGTGTGTTGACCCGGTTTGAAACTCGCCGGCGGACTAGCTGTTTCCGGCCACGACTTTGGAAGGTAAGGATACCCCTTGTGATTTGCAACTGTTTAGGACTTGGATTGGATTGATTTGGTCCCGAATTGAATGAGAACGAGTGGCTTGAATTTGGGGGATTTTCGTCGGAATCGGGTGGCGGATTCCGGCGATAATCGGTGTCGGAGCTGTGGGGGGAAAGGTTTCCCTTCACTTCACGAAGCTTTTTGGGTAGTTAGTTGTGGTTTTGGTTGAGGTTTGTGGTGGTTGTGGACGGTGACCGGAGGTGGAGCTCCGGCGTTGGTTTCGGCCGGTTTTCCGGTGAATGAGTGGGAATTGGAGGAGGCCGTAGTTGTGAGTTTGTGTTTTCAGAAGGGGTTTGATTCCGGTTTAGAAAACTAACTCGGGGTTGGGTCCTTTCAAAAAGTTTGAGCACGATGATAACCACTTTTAACAGTATACGCACCTGATTTGTGTAATGCCAGCATAATATATCACTTACTTGAGATGTAGGTAGCGGGATAGAACTTATTGCTTCCACCTCAATATCCCAAAACAGATGCTGAAGTAAATCAAAGTTCCAACAGCTTTATGGTAAAATCAATTGGGAGACAAGAGCATTAGGGTCAATAGAAGGAGGAGACTGAATCTTGAAGGATAAAAGTCTAGGAATCCATGGATCTTGAAATATTCTGACTGTCAAGCTATCACCAATTCTCCAACGTAAACCTCTTAGCAAAAGAATCCTACCCCATAACAGAGAGTCATATCCATTTTGAGTATCATAGCACCCAAATCAGTCTCCTGTAGCTTCTTAACATAGTGGGTAATCTCAAAACCAACCATCACATTATCAAGAATATTACAATTGAAAACAAAAGCATTTTGAGTTAAAGAGATCACAACTGGTAAAACTTGCTTTAAACGATTTGCAAACGTCTTTGCAATCAGCTTATAAAGAACATTACAAAGGTTGATGGGCCTAAAATCACCAACAATAGTTGGAGCATTAATCTTTGGAACTAAAGTAATCAAATTATGATTAAAAGCTTCAACACTGTCATCACCTGGGGTTGTAGAAGGCTTCATACTGAATATTGCACTTTTCACATCTTCAGAAGTAAAGGGTTAAAGTAGACTGATTTATGTAGGGCTGGGACCAGTTCGGTTCTGGTCGGTTTTGGGTCTGATCCAAAACTGATCCGAAATTAATGATCGGTTTGGTTCGATACGGAATACCATTTTTTGGGCCAAAACTGAATGGGCCTAAATATGTTCGGTTCGGGCCGGTTTCGGAACTAAATGGGTTTTTACGAATTTGAACATTTTTTCCAGATTTTCAGTTTTTGATCAAAATTGGCCCAAATATTAATCTGGACAGTTTTTTTTAACTGTACATGTAAATCTGCCAAAATGGCCCAAAACATAACAAAATTTGTCTAAACCTGCTAACACACCAAAATCTGCAATTTACAATAAAAAAACAGTAGCCTAATCCTGCATAAAACAGTAGCCTAATCCTGCATAAAACTTGCAATTTACACTTCACAGATGACTCAATACAGCCTAATCCTGCATAAAACATACAACATCACTGAAAACAATTTCAAATAACTCAAAATAGTCCAACACTTTAAAATTATAGCCCCAAATAAAAATAGTACAAAAACTAAGAAATTACAGTCCCATATTGTCTCAAGCACTTGCAAATTACAGTCCCAAATGAAAATACAACATAAACATTGAAATTACAGTCCCATACACTTAAACATAGAAATTACAGTCCCAATTCAACTTGATTCCTCCTCAGAATCTTCTCCAACATCATCATCATCTTCATTTTCTTCGGAATTTTCATCCGAGTCATCTTCACATAAAATCCACAGTTTCAGACAGTTTATCAACAGATTGTGTAGTATCTTCTAGATCAATTATGTGCTCTGAAAATATCAAACCCACCAAACAGCAAAAATTAACTAACAAATTAGTAAAGGAATCAAAGCTAAAATGTTAACAGACTAAACACAACAAAAAATTAATTAATATTTACCCTTTTCACAAGCTTCATATGACTCAGTGTCTTTAATGCTTGGAATATCATCCAATGACGACACATAACTGCCACTTAGCTAACTTTGCAGACAAATTAGACTTTCTACTGACCTAAGAGTCAATGAGCTCCTAAAACTATCTATGACCCTCCCACTGGTGCTAAAAGCACTCTCAGATGCAACTGTGCTCACTTGTATAGCTAGCACATCCCTAGCAATTCTTGCCACCACCGGATATTTCGAAGCATTTAGCCTCCACCAAGTTAAAATAGGATACTTCTCACCATTCTCCACCACCGGCTCAAGATCATCTTCAAGGTACTTATCTACTTCATGGGAAGGGGCTGCATCATTTACTGAAGAGACTAAATCTTTTCAGTTACCAATTAGTTTAGACCTAAAACCAGATTCAACTACTCTTTTGCTAGTTATCCGTTGGACAGATTCTCTCTCACTTGCTTATTTTTTATCAGCAAGCTTAACATATTTATCATACATGGTCATGAAGAACTCCCTAACTACTTTAGTTTTACTCACAACCACCTCATCATTATAACCTTCAACTTTGAACAAATGAGTCAAATGAATAAGCTTGAATTTCAGATCTAGAACTAAACTAGGACTAATTAATGGATTTATATCTGCCGTACTTCCAAAATACTTCTTGAACTTCTTCAACATGCTTACTGCCATCTCACTCATTACCTTCTCCGTAACAGTTGTGTTTTGAATGATAGTAGGATCTACAATCATTTTCTCAATTTCAGCTTCAATACCCATCACATCATGGTAAGTGGTGTGTATAGTAGGATGTGTGGATGCACTAACCCTAAGTGTAACTTCATAAAATATTTTAAGGAACACCACAAAATCCTCTGCATTCTGCCAATCATCTTCATTTGGTGGTCTACATTTCCCTCTTTGATTCAGCGGAGGAGGAATGAGGACACCATACTCATCATATTCCTCATCTGGCTCTTTGAAGTATGCGATAAAGCACTCTTCATCCTCCCCCATTCTTCTAAAAGCAGCCTTAAACTTCATGGCTACTTCCAACATCAAGTACATGGAATTCCACCTTGTGGGGACATCCATCACTACCAACCCTCTACATGGAATATTCTCTTTTGATATGTTATTTTTAAAAACATCTAACCTATGAGCAGATGACCTAAAAAACTTAACTGCATTCCGAATTCCTAACACAGCCTTGTTCAGCTTCTTTAACCCAGTTCCCACAATCAGGTTACAAATATGGGTTGTACACCGAACATGCATATGTTTTCCATCTAACAAAGCTTGAGAATTCTTAACCCGGTTCAATCTGGCCCTAACATACTCAATAGCACACTTGTTGGCTGCTGCATTGTCTACTGTTATGGTAAGGACCTTAGTTATACCCCACTTAATCATGCACTCTTCAATAAGATACCCAATTAAGTTCCCACTATGGTTATGAATAGGGCAGAAATTTATAATCCTCTTATGCATCTCCCATTTCTTATTCAATGAAGTGTGCGGTGAGCACCATATAATTAATTTTTTGAACACTCGTCCAAGTGTCGGTGGTTAGACAGATTCTATGCTTAAGCAAATTCATACCAAGCTCTATCCTCTTGTTGTCATAAAGGTTTAGAAATTTTTTCACAAGTGTTTTTCTACAAGGAACATCAAAGTCGGGTATGCCAACACTACAGAAATTCCTAAACCCCAACTTCTCAACAAAACTAAATGGTAGTTCATCAATTACAACCATTTCCACGCAAGCATGCATCACTTTTTTGAGATTAAAACTATGACTTCGCAATTTATTATCTTTAGTTTTATCCCCAACCAAAGTTTTTTGAAATCTATCAAGTTCATTCTTCCTATTCATATACTTACACCCACCTTTCATGTGTCTATTCATCCCCCAGTCCCATTTTTACCACTTTCTACTACATAATCCCCTTTAGAACCCTTAGGACAGTAATTACATTTAGCTCTTCTTTGACTAACTTCCTTATCAGGTTTTCGTTTTTGCTTCACATACTGTATATGCTCATATTCAGTAAAATGGGACCATACCAAACTACATTTTCTAGATTCGATAAGTGAACTCACAGCAGATCTAGCAGCCTAAGCTTCAGTCATTGGGACTGATGGAGTAGTGCCAATTGAAGAAGCATCGACACTCGGAGCTACATCCTTTATCCCTTCACTTATACCTTTGTTCTTGCATTTCTTCGACTGATATAAGAGAAAAAAAATAGGTTAATACACAACCTAAAATTACTTATTACTTGCACATCATTTGTAAAGCTAACAACAATATCATACTTATGCAAAAATAGATTAATGCTTTACCATGCTAACACGAGTATATCATTTGCATGACTCATAACTTATAAGTTAATAACTCATTACACATCACTAACATATTAGTAATGCAAAAACAGTTTCATGCTTATATAATCATTTGCAAAAATAGATTCATGCTTAGTAACACGAGTATATCATTTGCATGACTCATAACTTATAACTCATTACACATCACTAACATATTAGTAAGGAAAAAACAGATTCATGCTTATATAATCATTTGTAAAAACAGATTCATGCTTAGTAACACGAGTATTTCATTTACATGACTCATAACTTATAACTCATTACACATCACTAACATATTAGTAAGGCAAAAATATATTCATGCTTATATAATCATTTGCAAAAACAGATTCATTCAAAAACAGATTCATGCTTAGTAACACGAGTATATCATTTGCATGACTCATAACTTATAACTCATTACACATCACTAACATACTAGTAATGCAAAAATAGATTCATGCTAACACGAGTTACATAATGCAAAAACAGATTCATGCTTTACCATATGAGACATTACAATTACATATTTACATACAGTTTATATAATTGTATAATTTACCATTATAGTTTACAATTACAGATTCATGCTTTACCATACTTATGTCACAAAGAGATACAGATTATATAATTGCTAAAGCAATCAGATGCTATTTATTACATACAGTTACTTATGCTTCAAACAGCTACTTCATATCACTTATAACTTAAACATATGCGATTATCATATACGATTATCTTATACCATGCTACTTAATACATACAAATATCATGCTTCATACATATTATCATATGCATCCCTTATCCATCACTTATAACTTAACAATAGATGACATTCCAAAAGCTGGCAACAAGAGAGTAATCACTTACTCTTCTAGTTTCTCAATCTAGACTAATGTTCTACTGCTAAGTAACAGTTTAGTGAAGTGGAATTAATACATGATAACTAAACTTTCCATGATAACTCATTATCTAAGCTTTTCATGATAAGTAACAGTTCTAGTTTCTTCGATATCCATTATCTATGCTTTCCAAGGTAACTTAAAGAACCAATCATTGAGCACTGTTAGGTACAATCCACTAGGTTCATCTAACACCCTGAGTTCTAACTCAGACACAGATTATCCAAATGATAAAGAATTCAGCAAATCATGAATCCAAACACTGAAACAAACACACAGATAACTAATACACGCCATAATTATTAAGCTGCAGACTAGATACTTACATTGAGTTTCACCATAGTTGCACTTTGCCAAATTAAATATTTCCCCTGTTAGGCAAAAAGGCAAAAACAGTAAGAATATTGACAACATGACCAACCAAATGAGAAGTTTAGAATTCAAAAGATTTCCTAGACCATCCTGAAACTTAGTTGCTGACTATGAACTTGAAATTAAAAAGTAATTCACAACGAGTACAAACCAGACCGACTTGATTTTAAACCAGCTGAAAGTACTTCAGATGCCGATGAATTAGTAACAACATCATAGTGAGTTGTATCTCCTCTTATCTAGTAGCAAGAAAAACGGTATACATATTAGGCAAATATAGTATGCTAAAGGTGAAATTCATATGGATCATGTGACTTTACCACAGCTCCAATGCATAAAACTGCATCATATCTTCCTGAACTTCCAAGCCTCTGTGCAACTACACAATTTCAAAGCTACCAGAAACCCATACAACCTGAAGAAATAGGGGACTACTAGAGAATAAACAACACAAAAAACTGAAAAACTTGAATTGAATCGAAGGCAGTAAGTAACATACGTCATTATCTTCGTCTGCGAGGCGATGCGTGGCAGAGGCGAAGCGAGGCGGATCAGGCGACTACAAGGCGAGGCGGCCACGGCGTGAATCGATCAAAGGCAAAGGCGAGGCCGAGACGAGATTTGTTGGAGATTGGTTTGAGAGGAGCAGAGAGAACTCAAGGTTTGAGAGGAGCCGAGAGAAATTTGGGTTTGTTGAGTCTGTTTGAGATCCAATCTCGGCTGCTGAGAGAAAGGGAAAGAAGAGGCAAAGGTGATGAATTAGGGTTACCGGTAGAATTGTTTGTTATATACATGTGAGAGAAATTAAGTGTGGGCTAGTATACAATAGTAAGAATGTATCACTTCTCAAATCGCGACATGTGTCGAATTTAATTTCGAGACCAATCAGATTGGTCTGAGTACAGAACCGAATCCGTACCGGATTACACCCTCAGTTTCGGGCCCAAAAAATTTTTATCCCTTTTTTTCAAGCCATCGTTTCGGGCCCGTTTTCAGGCCGATTTTTCTGGCTAAAGTCCCGGCCCTAGATTTATGGATGGGGTCACCCGAGCAGATACTTTACACAACAACTCTTCCATGTCAAAACCTCCAGCACTAGTAAACAACTCAGAAAATATAAGCTAAACAAACCACAGATTGCTTGAGAATAAGTTGTCCACACACCAAATAAATCAAACAAACCAGACACTGAATTGACCCTTTTTCTCCCTGAAGCACTTTCATGAAGGAATCGGGTGTTCCGATCTCCCAAATGTAGCCATTCATTCAATTCGACTACGTTGTCTCCACAACACCTCTTCTTGTTCTTGTAGGGCGTTGTATTGTGCCTCCAAGTCGGAAACAACTTCATAAAAATCAAGAGCATTTGGATTCTGGTAAACCGTATTCAACCGTTGACGAACATTCCGTATCTAAACTTGACCATTACCAAACTGTGGGCGGCCCCAATACGACAAATCAGAAGCACACTTAGAGAGGTAAGACATCACATCCAGCAGTCAGAGAGCAAGATCAACTCTGATTCACAATAGAACAACATCCATCACTTGATAACCAAACATCTTCGAACTGAAATATTTTTTTCCGGGTTAACCTCGCAGTCACCCTATCAATTTCTGTGTAGAGCTCAAACGACAATGGTCGGTGGTCAGACACCTTTGAGCAGAGATGTATAGAGTGGATGTGTGGGAATAAAGCTTGCATCTCCTCATTTGCAAAGCCTCTGTCAACGGGTACCCTTCGAAAGGTATACAGCTCAAATGGCAGTCTGCAATGACCGCACGAAAATGGAGCATCTGACCAAATGGCCTCTCCCTCATCCCTCTTTTCTCTTCAAGTGCTAATAACTCATTAAAGTCTCCAACGACCGCCCATTCAGTCGAAACCGTTGCGGCAATTCTACGTTGGACGAACACGGGACCCACTCCCTCTACTACGCGGTTACCTTCTCCGATCTCCACCAGGTCAACCCATTCCACGTCAATTAAAAACTCTTCCCTTATAGCGTCCGACGTGGCCTGCCATCACCAATAAAAACCCGCCGCGTGGCCCGGACGACGTGGTTTGACCAATGGCTACGGCAGCTATCAAGTCCGTGACGCCGGAAAGGCCCAGACAGAACTACCAGGCCGAAAAATAAGGGCGAGAGGTTTCAATCGCGCCTCAAGAATAAGAACAACGAGCGAGATAGAGTGAGATAGAGAGAGAGAAAGCCTTGATCACCTGCGAGGCACACTTTTGCTACAGCAACAATGGTAAATTCTTTATTCTCTCTCTTTCATTGTTCGCCGGATCTGCGATTTTCAGATCTGGTTTGAGTTGACGGTGTGGTGTTGGTAGTAGATCTCATCCGTTAGGGTTTTGCAGACGACTTCGAGGCGACTAGCTGATCGGAAGGTGGAGAAGTTCGAGAAGAACATCACGAAGAGAGGAGCGGTGCCGGAGACAACGGCTAAGAAGGGAAAGGATTATCCAGTCGGTCCTATTCTTCTCGGATTCTTCATCTTCGTCGTCATCGGCTCATGTGAGTTTTCCGATGCTTTTTCTATTAATGTTTATGTGTTTGGTTGATTTGTTTTGATTTTCGAGGAATTGCGAAATTCAGTGCCTGAAATTTGATCATGTACATCTTTGTTTGTTTAGTATCAATATCGTAATATTGTGCTCCTATATAAGTTTTTTTGCGTAGCTATTTAGCAACTTGATAATAACAAATAATAATGTCATATGAAGAATAATGGTTGCAAAGAGATCAAATATATAAGAATACAAATAAACAATGAAGAGATAAAGAATTTTTTATTTATTTCTCTACTAAATATTGCTGACTTGCTCAAGTTAAAGCACCTAAAAGATGGACATTTTCAATACATTTCATCATCTCTTTCTTCTCCTTTTAAGCAAGGTAAAATGAGTTAGTGCCTTGTAGGAGTCATAGGCATCATATCAAGACCTTGGTGGGCATCCTCGTTTCAACTCACGAGTAGGCTAAAATCTTTCCAAGAAATTGAAGGAAATAAGACAAATGATTTCTCAATTGCGCAAATTACAACAACAATATAACAATAGTGAGACTAATTGATCGAGTGACAAACTGAACTCGTGAAATTACCTGATTTTGTACCAGTACAGTACCTGCACTTGCAGCCCATACACCCAACCGATTGAGAGATGAGGTTAACTCAAAGGAATTGTTGGCCTTATTTATATGGAGATTGATGGGTAAAAGAATCCAATGATCTCCATTTATTTGTAATGAGTATATGAGATATGTTCTCCAAGATCGATGGTAGAACTTAAAAAATTGGGATGAGTGAATATTGAAGAGAGAGAGAAGTTGAGCAACGCAAAGAGTATTCCAAAGTGTATGCAAAAGTGATTATTATTGTTATTTTTTTTACTTTTTTCTTTTATACAGTAAAAAAATTGGGCCCTTGAGTGGTTTGGGCCCTGGGTGGAGTTTGTGGAGTTTGTGATTTGATACCGAAGTTGCATTGCTTTCAATTTGACTAGTTATAATGCTCATTGGATTCTGACAGATTACAAATCTGATAACCGCGGAAATATTGTAGTTGTAATGATGCTTGTGTTTGATTTAGATGGTAGTTTATCTGCCGAGTATATGCATGGAAAGTATTGTTGCCATACAAATGCTTGATTTGGTTGATCGGCGAGCTACATTATGTAATATGACTGATATCTAATCTATGCATGCACCGGCATTTGTGTACATTGAAAACAGAAAACTTAAAAGGGCTAGTTCTGGTGCTGACTTGTGCTCACTCACACAATTTTGTAGTTTTGGTTTTAGATGCGTTTGTGTAAAGGTAGATTACGGTTTTGGTGTCTCTCTGACTGGTGTGTGTTTTTGATTGCAGCTCTGTTTCAGATCATCAGGACAGCCACGAGTGGAGGCATGGCCTAATTGGGTCTGCAGCTACTGAGAGATGGCATCAGAGATCGGCTCATCATCATCGTCATCATGTTTGTGTCCGTTTACTTTTCTTTTAATCTTTGTTTGCCAGTAGAAAAAACAACTGATATACTAGAATGTGAGCTAGTACTACTAGAAGCTGTGGTTTCTATCTTGTGAAGGAGAGAAACAAACTTCTGTGTAGACCTTATGAAAATGAAGTTCAAGTAATAAACTACCCCTTTCTATCTAATGAAATTTTTTGAAGTTTCTTCTCTTCGTTTTACATTTTTTCAATTATTCCACACTTTGAAGTGGAATCTTATTTGAATGTTTGAGACTTGGAGAGAATGGAATGATGGGTTTTAGGCGATTGTGAAAGCATTGGTCCTATGTAAGTGCCATAGCCAACCAGCCATTAGTCCCTCTCAAAAATAATCTTTGAAAGAATGGATCCATATACAAATGGGGTATGTAACTGTGTACTACCTAGTGCATTTAGAGATCAGGGGTCCTAGCTTTGCCTGGATCTGCAGGCAAGCCCTGGTTTCACTTTCAAGAAGAATCAAAAGCCCACCCAGAAAACTTATCCTACGGCCATTCACTTACCGGAGGTCTATTTGAGCTGGGGACGGACCTTATCTCTCTTTGGCCAAGCTGTCCTAGTGCTACAGCCCCGTAATCCTTATTTAGCTGTCAAGTATTCTGAATATTTTTTAGCTCTTTAGCATTTGAAGACAAACCGATACACAGGGTGTGATCTAGCACTACAAGCTACCTGTGGTTTCTATGGCTCATGCCTCTAGAAATATCTATTGGCTTGCAAAGTTAAGGCTCTTATCATCAATTATAAGCATTAACTACCTAGCAGTAACTCTAGTCCATTTGTCCCTATCAAAAATGTGTTACACAGATTCGTGTGGTGTATATATCTTGAGCTAGACCGCTAGAGTGCAAATGCAATTCGCGATAAGATATGGACTTGTTGAGCTCCATACTTGTCTGTCTTAGCTTTGCCTGGATCTGCAGCCAAGCTTTGCATTATTCATTTGCAAGAAGAAGAAAGCTTCTTCCACCTGGACCGAAGCCACTTCCGTTCATCGGAAACCTGTTTGAGCTCGGAGACAAACCCCATCGCTCTTTAACCAAGCTCTCCCAAAAGTACGGTCCCATAATAAGCTTGCAAATAGGCCAAGTGACCACAGTTGTTGTTTCATCATCAACTCTTGCCAAAGACATCCTCCAAACAAAAGACCAATTCTTCTGCAACCGAATCGTCCCGGATGGTGCCCGAATTTTCGATCACGATGCCTACAGCTTGCCGTGGCTACCAGTCTCGCCAAAATGGAGAAACCTCCGCAAAATATGCAACTCGTATTTGTTTGCAGCCAAAGTTTTGGATGCCAACAAAGCCAACCGCCAAGTGAAAGTGCAACAGCTCATTGATAATATAGATCAAAGCATGAAGGATGGTAAAGCAGTGGAGATAGGAAAAGCTGCCTTCACTACAACTCTGAATCTTATGTCCCGGACTATCTTCTCTGTCGATTTCGCTGACCCGAGTAGCGAGACGGCTGGGAAGTTCAAGGAGAATGTTAGGAGTTTAATGGAGGAGGCAGGGAGGCCAAATTTGGTGGACTTTTTCCCTCTGCTTAGGAAGTTTGACCCGCAAGGCATAAGGCGGCGCATGACTAAGTATTTCCTGGAGGCTGTGGGCTACTTCACCGGCATGATCGATCAAAGGTTGGAATCAAGAAAAGGAGATGACTATGTCACAAGTAATGATATGTTGGACATTCTTATAAACATCAGTGAAGAGAGAAATGAGGTGGAAATGGATAAGACACAAATTGAGCATTTGATTCTGGTCAGTCTCTCTTACTCTGTTTTTGTTGATTACTTGGTTTGATTTATTGAATAATGCTGTTCATTTGGTGTATAGACTATAGAGTAGGTTAAGTTGGTTGGTGATATTTCATATTTGTGATCATAAGATGTGGTCTTTGTTTCTGTTCAAGTTTTTCTTTGCTAACTCTTGAATTATGTGTAGGATCTGTTCATTGTTGGCACAGATACAATTTCGGCCACATTAGAGTGGGCAATGGCGGAGCTACTACGCAATCCAGAAATCATGACCGAAGCTCAAGCCGAGCTGGAGCAAGTAATCGGAAAAAGGAGACTAGTTGAGGAATCTGACATTGCTCAGCTCCCTTATTTGCATGCAATAGTCACAGAAACGCTCAGGTTGCACCCAGTTGCTCCATTGCTTCTGCCACGAAAAGCCGAATCCGACGTGGAAATCGGAGGCTACATTGTCCCCAAGGGTGCACAAGTTCTAGTCAATGCTTGGGCCATTGGCAGAGACCCTATTACTTGGGACAACCTGGAGTTGTTTCAGCCGGAGAGGTTCATGGGATTAGAGAATGAGTTTAATGTTATGGGAAGGAACTTTGAGCATATTCCATTTGGTGGTGGGAGGAGAGTGTGTCCAGGGTCATCTTTGGCAATGAGAACGTTACACTTGATGTTAGGGTCTCTTATTAACTGCTTTGATTGGAAGCTTGAAGATGGCGTTGTACCTGAGACTATGAACATGGGGGAGAAGTTTGGCCTCACCTTGCAGATGGCTCAGCCTCTTGGAGCTGTGCCCAGCAAGTCATAATCCAATCTATATTAAGTTGTAACAATATTTGAATTCAAAATCTGATGTCTAATTTAAATGCACCTTCAAACCATATACAGTTGAGTGCTTGAATTTATTTCAGTTCGTCCAGTAGCAAACACATACTCTAAACTGTCTTCAGGATTCAAAGCAATAGGTCAAGTTTGTACATAAAAGAGTAAAGGATGACATGATATGATCCATGAAATTGTCTACTTCATCAAAACAAATAACAGAAGTGGTCTGGAAACAAGGACGCGTGCGACTAACAATGAGGGTTTGTCCCGGTCTTAACATGCCGAAACCCACCAAGAACAGAAAACTGTGGTTCAAGCAACGGCAGTCAGACATGGATGAAATGAAGTACCACACGCAATCCACTGCCGCTTCCTTCCATGTGGCACAACGCAACCAGGAACCTTCAACCATTCCCCGGTCAAAACATTGTATGTAACCAACCGGTTCATTTGTCTCGACCTTAAGGACAACATGAGCAAGCCCTTGTTACCAAGGCAAGTCATCCTCACGTGCTTGCCGTAAAACTCCAAGCACCATATATTTGGCATTCTGTCAACCTCCTTCCACAAAAGTGTCATCTTCTGCAGCTCCCAAATGCACACGCATGTGGCCGCATTCTTCGACAACAATCCCACAAGCATGATCTGGCCTCCACATTCAGCAAGTGTGTGGTCGGTCAGATGCATCGGTGTGGGAATTATAAACTGTTTCCAAACCCCAGTGACCATATCATATGACACAATCCCTTCAGGGTCTGACTGCATGAAATAAAGTGTGCTATCAATTGTAACAGCCTGTGACCGAAAATTCAGCGACAGTGGCAGCTTAACACTTGATGGCATGCTTCCAGGGCGAGTCCAAGAGTTCCTCAATGAGTCATAGATTTCATACTCACCATCACAACCCACCCACATGATCTTGTATCCCGCACTGGTATCACTCCCATTCAGAGTCATCCCCACAGCAATTCGAGACCAGACCTTGACTGATCTGGCTGGCAACTCTCTGAAAGATTGATTCAGAGGGTTGCACACGTAGAAGTTTCTATTACCAATGTCGAGAAAGCACACTAGGCCACCTGCTGAAGCCACTGGTAAGACAATCAGCTTTGTTGGTAGAAAGGAAATTGTGGGATGATGCCATTTCTTCAAGGAAGGGTCATACATGGCCCCAGAATTCACATTTTCATGCGTGATCGTGTAAAACCATGGATTAGCTTGTGGAACCTCCACACAGTGCTGAGAGAAACTTTCTGAGTCCATCAAGGAATTCCATTTCCTGCAAACAGAACGAAAACGAAAAAAAGTGGCAATTGGAAGCCTTGCAATGACAGCTTCAAAAAGGTCTTCGGGGAAATCTTTCCAAATATGTTGTTCCATGGGCTCAGTGGTATTGGTGGTTCCTGATGATTTACCACGGGTTCGCTCCTTTCGGAGTCTCTTAGTAGGAGGAGGCTTGGAAGGTTCTAACATCTTGACACTTCCCGACTTTCCAGCTGCCATCATAAAACTGTAGTAATCGTCTCCAGAGCTCTCATCGACATTGGACGGGCACCACCTAGGTCAAAAAATACAAAACTTTAATAATGTGCTGCCTAGATCAGAAATCATACTGTGAAAGAACAAGCAGTCAGAAGCAAAAATCTAGAAAGAGTTGTAAAAGCAAGAGAAAGATTATAAAAAGTTCGGAACCATTGAGCTTTAACATGTCAGACTACACCAATCTGGGTTCTTACCCAAAAACTAATAAGACCAATCTTTGTGAGGCTGGAAGCGTTACTCCAAAGTTGTCGCAGTTTTTATTATTTTCTTTTCTTAAGTGATCACTTCAACTAACTTTCTTAGGCACCCGAATAGCTACGTTGTAGTACATATTATGAACTTTTATCCATATTACACAGCATTCGAGAATAACCTCATCATTCTCCTAATAGATTAGTTGAGCAATATGCTATTAGTACAGAGCAAGTAGTTGATATGAAATGTGAGAAAGAATACTTTTAAGAGCCTAACTGAAAAGAAAAAAGGATCCTGATGTAGTATGACAGTCAGATGCTTTGAAGGTTTCACCCCAAGATACTTAATTCAACAAGTTTTAGTGATTTTCCAAGAAGAGAAGATATGTGCTAAATCACTGGGAGAGCATATGAAACCACATTATCAATGTCTTCTTTGGAACGAAGAATCATTCTTAAAATCGACACTTTTCTCCAAGAGGGTCCTCTAAGCCAACTTTCATTAACGTCAACTAAGCATACATATGATCAACAAGCTATCTTTCTAGGGCCATGTTCCTACATCAATTTCTATTTCGAAAGGATTTGTCAGCTTATTGAAAGCTAAGGACTATGACGCCTACAACATATAGATGCAGATTCTGTGTTAATGAGAACCAGACTCTATTTCAAGTCAAACTGGTGTATCGGTTTTTCCCCCTCCACCTTTTCTGATTTGGCTTAGTAGGCTGAAAAACAAAAATGACCACAATCATAGGTCCAGTGTTAACAAAAATCTAAGAGCATCGTCAAACCTCGATTCCTCTTAAATATTAAAGAGATGAAACAGAAACTACAAATCAAACATTAACCCAATGAACTTCTACACAGCAAAAGATTCGATAAAGCTCATCAATTTTGAGCCAAAATGAAAACTTGGTAAGACCCAACACTCCTCCAATAGCAAACCAAGCATTCCTCAGATACAATCAGACCCAATATCACCAAAACCCCAAAACAGTAACTCCACAAAGAAAAGGTCCACCAAGAAACAGAACAATCTTACAATCAATCAAAACAACGTAAGCAGTATCCGAAACTAACTAAACAGATTGGTTCTTAAGACAACAACTTTTCGATCCACAAGAGTTTGAAAAAAAGACAAGAAAGACAACAAACCTGCGGCCGCGGTTGTCGTTGAGTAGCGGCGGAAGCTGAAGATGACGATGAGGTTGAAGCTGAATGAACTGATGAGGATAACGAGTATGTTGTTGTTGTTGTTGGGGTTGAGAGCCGTAGACTTCGACCAACTCCTGAAGCTGACCGATGAGCTGCCTCAGCATGACAACCTCTTCCATGCGACAACCTTCTTCTTCTATCGAACTCTCTCCTCAATCGACACAGACCACCCAAAACCCGACCGAACTAAAACCCAAGTACAAACTACCTCTGACTCTTGTTGTTCCTGTTCTTCAAAAATTATATCACCCCCAAAAACCAAACCATCATTTACAGACACTCTGAGAGAGAGAGAGACCCTCCTACTATCCCCACTCCATTTTTTTCTTCGAAGCTTCTCCTCTGTGTTGTTGTGCTTCTCTCTCTTGGAAGTCTTGATTACATTGCCCACATTTGCCACGTCAGCTGGCCCATACCGTAACCTGTACTCTCACTCTACGCTCTTCATTTCTTTACCGTATCTATTCTTTGTGGTTTTACCACTCTATCCGTTAAGCTGATTTAATAAACTTAACAATTGTTTCATCACTAAATTATGTCCAAGGAATTTGACATACCCGTTTAGGACTTCGTATTTCGAGAAATTCTTATTTTCAGGACTTCCTGTTATTATTCAGCAAATAAGACTTCATATTCAGTTTTTTTGCGCAACAGTGCAACAAATAAGAATTCATATTACTATTCATAATCATAAAATTAATTTTTGATTAATTATTTGTAATATGTTTAACCAATAACTAGGCGACACATGTCATTATCGTATACATTATTGAACCAAAATTTCGATAAGATTTTCGACGACTCATATTGTGACACGTGGATGTCACGTGTCACTGTCGGCTAAATTATTGATGAAGATTTCCGATGAGATTTCCGACAAATGAGGGTGTGACACGTGTACTCATCCACGTGTCACTGTCGGCTAAATTATTGATGAAGATTTCCGGTGAGATTTCTGACAAATGAGGATGTGACACGTGTACTCATCCTTCAACATCAGATTATCATAATTTTGCTATAAAATCATCATCTCTTGCTCCTAAAGATTGAAACCTCACAACACGCATAAGTCACTTGATATTCTACACCTAAACACAATTCTTCCGTTTTTCTCATCCAGAAGATGAATCATTACGATTACGAAGAGTCTTCCAGGAGGAGGAGCCAACAACGTCGGCAAGCTACCACAATGATGAATTCCTTCATCAATGATGCAACCATGGTAGTTGCCACATTTGAGGATGAGCCACCTCGCCGCCGCCTTCCAAACCATCCAAGACAAAGGGAACCTAGGGGTCAGAATCTGCTTGAAGATTACTTCGTGGAACGCCCTGTTTTCCACGAGCAAGATTTTCGCCGGAGGTTCCGAATGAGCACGCACTTGTTCAACCGGATCAAGACAGACCTTTGTAATCACGACCCATTTTGGCATCAAAGAGCAGATGCCACTGGATTGCAAGGACTCCTCCCCGAGCAAAAGATGACCGGTGCTATACGAATGTTGGCGTATGGCGCAGCCGCAGATCAGTGTACTGAGTACACAAGGATGAGGGAGTCAACAACGTTGGAATGCATGAAGAAGTGGTGCACACAGGTGGTCTTGCTTTACCAAGACCGTTACCTCCGCGCTCCGAATGCGGCTGACATAACTCGACTTCTAAAAAAGGCGAGGCAACGGGGATTTCCTGGTATGATCGGAAGCATCGACTGCATGCACTGGGAATGGAAGAATTGCCCAACAGCTTGGCAAATGTCATACTCGGGGCGGAAGGCTCGTCCGACAATAATCTTAGAGGTGGTGGCCTCATATGACACGTGGATATGGCACAGCTTCTTTGGGACGCCTGGAGCACAAAATGATATTAATGTGCTCAACTCCTCTGATGTCTTCGATGAACTCCTTGCCGGAAGAAGCCCGCAATCGACGTATAAAGTCCATGGTATGACTTACCACCATACTTATTATTTAGCTGATGGAATATATCCCAGGCATTCCTCGTTCGTCAAGACAATATCCAATCCGCAAGATCAACCACAGAAGCTGTTCGCAAGGAAACAAAAGGCATATCGTAAAGATGTGGAGAGGTGCTTTGGCATCTTACAATCTCGTTGGGCTATCATTCGTCACTCAGCTATGTGTCATCACAAATCGACATTAAAAATTATCATGTTGGCTTGCATCATAATGCATAACATGATTGTCGAGGAAGAATTTGTGGAAGACGATTTTGAGGAGAATGAGGAAGAAGATTTACAAAACCTAGTGGCTGCTTCCACAGTATATGATGGGCCGGTGGATGAAAATGGTCACCGAATTCCATTTGAGCCAGTGGGAAGAGATCAACATCATCAACGGTTTAGCGACCGGCTCATCGATTTACAATCAGTTTATCTCCATGGTGAACTTCAAAAGGACTTAATGAAGCACAACTGGTTTCTTGAAACCGGTGAACATCTCTAAGAGCATCTGCACCGTGGGAGCATCTGCATCTCTAAATAATGTGCGCGAGATATGTGTGTTTGCAATTTGTGCATTACCCTTTTGTATGTGTGTTTCCATTAATAATCAATGAATTTAAATTTGAAGCTCGATCTAAATAAATAAAGTGCGTTTTTATTTCTTGAAATTGAAATTACATGAATTGAAATTACATTAATAAAGACATGCCAATCATAGATTTATAATTAAAATAAACTAAACTAATCACTAAAATCAAGGTTGCGGGGACGTTAACAACCGGTAAAGCTAGCATTGCCGACTTCTCCTTCATCGTCATCTACTTGCTGAAGGATCTCCGATTTCCGCTTCATGAAGTACTTCTTTGAATTTGGGGTCATAGCCTCGAAATTCATTGTCATGATTCTTGTTTCTTCTTCTTGTGCCCTTAATTTGTAGTTTTTCTCATCAAGTATTCGTTGATTTTCATCATTTGCCCTCGTCCAATCGGCAAACATTTTTTGATTAGCCGCAATGCTCTTCAAAGTCTCATCTCTAATTTCATTCGATGGTGTCATGGCCTTCTTTCCCCTTCTTTTTGCTTCCTTGGCCGCCTTCACTCCTTGAGGTCTAGGCGGGCTTGAGGTTCCTCTAAGGTTGATTTGTGATGTTGGCATCACTTCATCTTCATCCAAGTTGACGATAGGAGATACTTCATTAACGGTAGGTGTTTCTTCGAAGTATAAATTGTAAGAAGGTTGAGTGGTAGTTTCGATGACTCTAAATGTAGGATGATTTTTGACCTCTTCCCAACACGCAAAGTGCGCAAACTCCTTTTTTTTCCCCACATAAAACGTTTGGGCTTTCCTTAACTACAAAAAAAATTACAAGTAACGACTTAATATTTCACATTATATATTTCCAAAAATTAATAAAATTTGAAAGGACCAACATATATAAATAAATCATTACCTCATCATGAAAATTTCCGCCGGATTCCGGATTCCTTCTTGTGTATGCAAGCGCTGCTTTCCATTGCGACAAGTTTGGCTTCAACTTAGCAAAATGAGATGCAAGTGCACTTTGTGACCTAGGTTCCGCCATCGCTTCACCTTCACCCATCACCCAATTTTGTTGGTAATCGGTGTAAATTTTTTTCCACAATTTGTCGACCTTTTGTTTGTTGCCGGAGATAGGGCACACACTATGCCGACAATATGAAATGCATAATTGTACATCTTCGGACATGAGCCAATTGGTCGACATTTTTGGCAAAAAATGAAAGAGGATTGTGAGATAGTGAGAGAAGAGAAAGAGGAGGAAGATGCTAAGTGGTGCACAAATGGGTGTGAAATTTTTAGAAAATGAAGGTTGTATTTATAGAAAAATAGTAGGGGTTTTTTAGAAATTTTTAGGATTTTTTTTGAAATTTTGGGGAATTTTTTGGGATAGCCGTTCTGAAAATTCAAAAAAAGGAAGTTGCCATTGCGTTTGAATTCTGGCCGTCCGATTGAAATTTGGATTCAAAATGGACGGCCCAGATCGATCGGCCTGTTGCCAGCCAATCGGCCCAACAGGCTGACACGTGTCAGCTTGTGATTGGCTGGTAAGTTCTGTAAAAAAAATTACTTGTTAACTGGCGCGTGCCAGATTCAAAAAAATTTCTTTCCCGCCTGACGTCATCCACGAGTGTGGGCTCCGTCAGGGGGAGGTTCTCTCCGGCGTGCTGGAGACGGACGTCCTCAAGGACGTTCTCGTGGTCGCCATCCGATCCACCCTCCCGCCTAGCTGCGCTGCACGTTGCCTTCACCAAGGACGTCCGATTTCCGGCGGGCCCGGCCTGAATTTGGGGAGGACGTCCTCGTTTCCCCCCACAGTGCAGATACTTTAATGTGTATCGTAGGCTAGTCTATTTATTCGAAAATGTGTGGATGAGCGGACCAGATAATGGTTTGGCGACACTGTTGTCAAAGTGGAGATGATTTATGAAGTTTAGAGTGCATTATCAATATTAGAGAAATTAGGAAAGTTCGCGGTAGAGTTAACATGTACCTGATAAAAAAAAAACACCTATTCAAAATGTAAAAAAGACCCGATTCAGAGTGAACTTGATACCTTCGAAAAGTTTGACACAAAGAAACACAATTTTTCAGAACAAAACTCAAGACGATGGGCAAAAAAGTAAATTGGTGTTTTGGTTAATGACGATTAGGGGAGACAATATTTGGTATTTGGAGGTCTTTGGGAGCCACGTGTGTGAACGCGAGGTAATAACTTGAGAATGGTCAAGGAGAGACTAAACTTTTTGGAAAAAATCGGACGGCTGTGATCATTTGTGCATCGGTCCAGGCTCTTTCTTGTGTCGTCCTTTCTTTTTGTTCCACGCACATGCATCATTGCCCGACTCTCTTTTTCCCGTTTTCGATCATCATTCTCTTACAATTACGGAACTACCTGCTCGATTCCTATTTTCTTCGGTCCTTCATATGCTCATTTCCCATAGGACTCATCATAATTGTTACCTTTTCTTTTATCCCACTTTTCTTTACAAGGTTTTATCCCACTTTTATAGGTTAACCATTTACGTTTTAATTTTATGTCATACGGTTATATTAGATGTTTGTCTTTTATTTTATAAACAACGGCGCAAAACTACAAGACACTTAAATGTATGATTTCAACTATTGTATATTGTGTGCCGTAATTTTATAAATGTTCTAGTATCCACGATTAATATCTTTTGTGCCACTTTCTTATAAATCAACTCACTTTTGATCTCACGTTTTTCTAGTGAAACCAATATGAGCAACCTGAAAGGCATGTCTTTTGAATTTTGATTCATTATGCACATAAGACCCAAAATGAGATTGATGATAGCTGCCACTTAAAACTTGGAAAAGATATAGAAAGAAAATAAGGAATCGAATATATGCATTCCGCCTACGAGTGAAATGAGTGATAGCAGCGACCTTAGTCTTCAGAGTCATCATCATACTTCATCTTCATTTTCTAAGCAAAAATTGACATATACTCATTTCATTCAAAACTTCAAACCTATACACGATACCTTTCCTGGGTCGCTCTCCAATTTCTCACTTGCAAAACACATAATGAATGATGATCATCTGGGATCAAAAACTTTGAAATACATAAACAAGAGTTAGAAATAACTAGAAAACCCATGATTGTTTATGTGTCTAACCAATTGTTTGGTGACCATGGCGGTTAGTTATATCAGAGTTTCTTCCTTCTAGACTACTCGCTAACACTTCCCTTTACCTAATGGAGCTCTCATAGGCCCATTGTGTTTGCCTTCCCATTACTCACTCCCACCCCAAAAGTCATACACCCAATGACGCAATATGACTATTGCTTACCGCCACAGCATTGAGCTTCAAACTGTTGCTTCTTCCCATTAATTACTTGAATATTGTGAAATATGTCGTCACAACATGAAATTCGGAAAAGATTTCGTTCGTCGAATTACATCACTATGCAACGTATATGATTATGTATTAATGCAACTTTGCAATTCAATAACGGTGTCATATTACATGTCTAATACAACACTGTTATTTTCCACGAATAACCACACTTTCAAAATAAAACCAAAAATGTTCGTAAACGGTTTTTAAAGAATTTCAATTTGGACAAATTTGAGCGAAGAAAAGAGGTTGGGAATGGTGGGGAATGCAATTTGGGAATGAGAGGTGGAGAGTTTGGTAAATAAGGGGAAGTCATGACTCATGATTGTAAAGAGAGGCTTAAAGTGAAGGTAAGAGGGAAGGTTTTAGAGTTGATGATTAGGTTTGGCAAAACGAAGGGTATGGGATGCGGTGGGTAATCATTTCCACAAGACATAGGGAAGACAAGTTTGCTCTACTCATCTGTTGGTGGTGGATAATAGTCAAAGGAAAATACTTGAAATTGAAGTTGGCACCATCATCATCATCGATTCCCTTCTTTCTTTTACGTGTGCATTCATTCCATTCCATTCCTTCAACCGTGCGTGTTGATTGCTCTTTTGAATCTTCAAGCTTCTCCTTTTGCACTTTTGTCACTCCTTGCTACATTTCAAGTAATTCATCTGAAGTGATAGTATTCGAAAACTACTATTCTTGACTGTGGAGTACGTAGTGACATCCTGATATTATTTTTAAAGAAAATGTTAAGAGTTTGAATCTTCAAAAACTCAATACCAAATGTGAACGGTAGATTGTTATTGACATATCTCTTACTTAACAAAACATGGATTAGAAGACTCTTTCAAGATAAGATTGAAGATAAAGAGACCATCAACCTTGTATCATGACAACCTCATGGTCTCAAAGGTAAAAAGCATGCATATACATTTCATTGTTTTTCGCCGAGGATGACAAATGTGTTTTCCATTCCTGAAGTCCCTGGAACGTTTTGTTCCATTCTGAAAAATATATTTCGACTTCAAATGGTTATAAATCACTTTTAATATACTTCTCTGGTCAAGTGACTTAGTTAGAAAGATAAGTTTTTGTTTCTTACAAACTTAATTTTTAATCTTCATCATTATCCCTTAATGTGAAGATATTTTCTGAAGAGAAGTACAATACACCTTTTATGTGGCTGTCAAGTTTTTGTTACTTGGCTGGGATTAAAACCTGTTTTATTACTTCTTTTCATTCACTTGGCTGGTAGCAACTGGCTTCTTTCATAGGTCATTGCATTTGGCCTATATAAGGCACAAGCTCCCCTTGTCTTCCTTGGTGGTTTTAGCTTGTTATTTTGCTTAGTAGGGAAAATTAGCATTGTTCATTTTCACTCTAAAACTGAGTCTGTTTATACAGCTCTTTTGTGTTGATCTTTTTGTGTTAAAGACTTCACAAAACACCCTTTTATGCTCATGCATACATCTTGCATACCATGAGGTTGGATTGGTAGGTGCAAGCTTCTCAAGTGGTCATAGTGAGTTAGTTGCGCGATAACTAGATTCATGTATGAAACTTGTAAATCTTTTTATTGTAAATCTCTGTAAAAAACAAGATTGAGTATAGCTCTAGATCTAGCGCGCGAGTCTTGTGAAAGAATAGCACCGATACTTGCTATTAACAGAAATATAGTCTTGTAAAAAGAGTGGTTACATAGTGAAAAGATTTGGCAGTTTTCATCCGTGAGAGAAAGGGGTTTCTGCCATTTAGAAACATAATTGTGTTATTAGTTTTATCTACATACGGCACAATTTGTTTGCTTTGATAAACTGTTATCAGGATAGAACAACACCTTGCTATCCCTGACAACAGTCTTATATTACTTTTTGATTAAAAGTAGTTAAGGGCCTAATCACCCATCCACAAAGACCTTCAAAATATTTTATTTACGATATGATAATTTCGTAAATTTGGTTCGCATTTGGGCCTTGAACACTGTACATCAAACGTCAAAAACAGACTTTAGAAAAAAAACAAAAAGAGCAGGTTTACAGGCTAAAATGGCGTTGGTCCAACACAAAGCTATACCTAATTGCTACATGTAAATACATAGTTTAGTTTCCATGACATGTCTTTTTCCTTTTGTTAGTTCTAGCATCTTTAAGGCGCTGCAAAACGATCAAACCTTGAAGACGCTCAACGACCATTTTCATCGTAGGACGGTTTACAGGAAAGAATTCAACGCAACTCATTCCCAGTTCTGTAATGGTACTACCATCTTCAGCAAACGAGGCCCAATCTTCCTGCAAGCTTTTGTGTACAAGTGACCCATTGGGCCTGTACACGTTCTTGGCCCAGTTATGTACTAGACTCTCCAGGCCCAACTGAGTTTTTCCTACATTCTCCAGCTCAGAATTTCTCTTGGCTATTAGTCCCAGCAGAATCACACCAAAGGAGAACACATCACAGCTGGTATGCCAATAGCTACCACCTGAAAAGTGAATTGTGTTATTCTAAATTGCATCAGTATGAACTTTGAGACCACAATATGCCCAATGAGCTTTGAATAAAGGGCACCTTTTGCAGCAAAAAATGGATCAACAAAGCCAATTTTGTGCATTGACATCTGCTTTTTTAGTGCAGTCATTTCACCAATGGTTCCTCCACTCATGAGTCCAAAATCAACCAAGATTGGCTTGCACTCCTGAACATGAAAATAAGGCTACTAAGTTCAGAGCACATTTGACTACACTTTATATAATTGCTTTTAACAAAAATTCTTGTTGGAACACCAAAGAAGACTCTAGTATCTAGGAATATACCCAATCCAGCATTATATGAGATGCATTAGTATTCAGCACCACATATGGCTTGTCCTTGTTGTGTAGAGATCCAAGTAGGTTTGCAATTTGGAGAAGCACATTGACCCTTTGAACCCAGTTGAGGTTATCTATATAGATTCTACAGAATGAGTTGCAAGCACTTCAGATAGAAATGGAAGGTTAAGAAAAGTTGCACAGATTAATTTTACCTTTTAGGGTCAAATTTTGAAGAGTATCCCATGAATTAAGATCATAGACAACACCTTTAACTTCATTTTCACAGCAATAGCCTATCAATTTCACCAAGTTTGGGTGACCAATTGTACTTGGATGAGTTAAGAACTGAACTTCTTCCTGGAATGAAATTCAGAATATCAAACACACAGCTAATTTGTGCCACAGAAGGCTCCTAGAGTTGACTTTGTTCTAACTTACCTTGACCATGAGGAACTGATCATCATTTGTGAATGTTATGCAGCTTGATTTCTCATCCCATATTTTCACAGTTACATCTCGAGCTTGCGTTCCGATGTTAAACCCTTCTTGCTTGATGTGACCTCTGTATAATTTTCCAAACTGGGTCACTCCAATCAGACTGTTCTTGTGGAAATTGTTGGTGCAATGTTTCAGCTCCTCGGATGTAAACACTTTAAGATTTGCTGCAGAACTCATTTCAGCTCAGACATCAAAACATTACAACTTGCAAATGATACACAAACACCAAGTATAACTAGAAAGCAATGTAAACCGATTATGACAAAGGAAGCAATGGCTTCTAGTTCCATCTGCTTCCTATTCAACTTCAAGATTCAAGGACCAAGACTAAATCTCCAGTTATTTACTCCAAGGTACCTGGTCAAAGTCAGACATGTTAATAGGTTTCTTTCCTTCTTTGGATCAAGTAGTTCTTTCCTAATGACAAATTCTCATTAATAATTTAATAATTTATATGGACTCTGTTCTTCTTTTGTAAAAGGAAAACAATTCAGTATTAATCAAGAGATACAAAATTGCATAGCCATTTTTTTGAAATGAAAGATATAATTGATTGGGGTGTTCATTACAGACTTGTCATCACATAACTAGACGAGACTAGATATAGGCTAAAAGACTAAAAAAATTCGAGTCTCACATCCTATCTAGCTATGCACTCTAAAATTACGGCCCTATGACGTGCCGCCCATCGATTCTCACAACTCCTCATAAGACCGGATTTTGTTGCGCTGGGTAACGCCAAGGTCTCTCTTGGACGATACCTGATTCCCAAATGCAATGCGAGAAGTCAACTAGGCATGTTGGCGTAGGGGTCCAATCACTTGGCCACCTCATCAAAAAGCCCAGAGAGGCCAAACAAGTGACCAATTATTGGCAAAAAAAAACCACAAGCCTGCCATGATGGGCTCTGCCCCAAGGAGCAGAGTGTCACGAGCTTACTTTTCTACTAGCACTCGTGCGACCTTAGCACTCCCCTTATGCTAAGTCAGCCTAACTGTCGCCAACGCTTGGCTAGAACAACCGAAAGATCGAAGGGAGAAGAGCTTTGAAAGAAGAACTTGTATTGCTAAAGAAAGCTTTACAAAGGTGAGTTCCTAGAGTTCCTTACTCTTCTTCTCACTACTTCTTTCTAATCTTTCTATTCTACCCAATCTAATCTACCTCAAATGGGAGGAGAGGTTCCCTATTTATAGTCTCCACCTCCAAGCCTATGTGTTTCTAGACTAATCTAGCACATATATAAGTATAGGGAGTTCTCGACCTATCTAGACAACTCCAAGATGTCCCTTGACGCTTCTAGAGATCTCCGGAGTGATCTTGACCCATGAGCCTTTCTAAGGTTCTAGAGAGTTCAAGACCTCTCTTGATGCTTCCCAAGTCTTCCGGAGACTTCCGCGACCTTCCGTAACCTTCTAAGGCCTTCCGGCACCTTCCGTAGTGTTCCGGGTGCCTCCGTACCATTCCGGGCCCTTCCGGATGCTACCACGCTGTTCCGGACCCCTCCGGAACTGACCCCGCTGTTCCGGACCTTTCCGGAACTGTCTCTGCTGTTCCGCACCCTTCCAGCACCTTCCAGGCCCGCCTGGGTGCCTCTGGCAGCTCCCCGGGTGCCCCTGGCAGCCCACCCGGATGCCTCTGGAACCCTCCGGGTGCCTCTGGCAGCGCCCCGGGTGCCCCTGGCAGCCCACCCGGTTGCCTCTGGAACCCTCCGGGTGCCTCTGGCAGCCACCCGGGTGGCACCCGGCTGCCTTCTGTCGCGTCGGACAGCTCCCTGGCTGCTTTGGGCAGCCCTCATATGTGTTTGGCAGCCCCCTCTGGGTGCCTCTAGCTGTCCTCGGAGGCTTCTAGGATGCTTTAACCTTATCCTTGAGCCATGCTTCCCTCGCGAATGCTCAAGGCAACCTTTGAAATGTTGGCGGGGCGTGACAAGAGGCCCAAGACCTATGGTAGAACCTAGGGTTCCACATAGTAAGTCAACCCTCCTCTAATCCTTCACCCTCGTCGTTTCTTCATGGAGCCTGCCAGCACAGGTCCTCCAACGAATCATGGTCGCCATTTGGTCTTCACAGGCACAGTGCCTCCAGCATCAAATTCCTCCAGCATCAGATTCAATTTGCCACCTTGTGTTGGAGCACCCCCGATGTGGCTGCTCATGTTCGCCACAATTGATCGCCCAACGACGCAGGCGCCTTCGCAAACCCGACCCATAATTGTTGATCCAACAAGAATATTGTCGTCGCAACCTTACTTTGCGACCTTCCTCGACCACCACTGACCTCGTGTGCCCGACTTAGCGACCCGCTGCCTTCATCCGCCGTCAGATGGGGTTCAGGTTGCTGCAGCCTCGCCACTCCAACCCCTAGCATCTCAGTTACCCACCACCACAACCTCAACAAAACCATGACCCTGATCTTCACAACACAACGATCTCAACACGTCTCAAAATCCTAGCGTGGCGCTAGGTTTTCCGGCCGCTCTGAAAGTTCAGAGTCGTTGCAAGGGAAGCGTTCGTCTTCGATGCATAGTGAGTTAAATCTAAACAAATATTGAACATTTTCTCATTCAAAAAATTATATACGAACGACCAAGTATAAGAGCCCAATCAATAATAGGTTCGTGAGACTTTTTCTCATTGTAATTACCAAATACCAATATAGAATAACCAAAATTTCAATATCTAACATACAACAAATGTCATTATCTACTACAACCTTTCCCACCATGAAATCATATTCATCATATATACTATGTTATCCTCATGCATCTTCATATTCATGTTCCTATCAGTCACAATCCCAACTTGTTATTACCAGATTCCTTGAATAAGATATCCACTTGCATTCTTGTAAGAGTTGTATTTTCTTTTTTAAATCTCTGGTTTCCATTTATTTTGAATGTCCAATTAATGGTTGACCAAACTCCATGAATATAAAACCTGGGAAAAATAAATTAGGTATCATATTTTCATACTCATACTCATCACATGCATTTCTGAAGAGAAGCTCAAATAGTGACATTGTATAGGAAATTTGCAACTCACGTACAATCACGTTCTTAGGTAGAGAAGTCTCTACTTGCTTGCTATATCACATGCCAATAGCATTGCAGTGAAGTTTAACTGTTAATCAGCATGATCGAACTTGTGATAAGGACATGGTTTAACAAGCTCTCACCCAAAATTAACCATACTAGCTGCAAGTTACCTTCTCACCCCTCACTTGTTTCCTAACAACATCTTCAAATTTCAACTTATTCAATCCCATCTTCCTTTTCCTTTTTAAACCCTCTAATCCCATTGTAAATCTCAACCTCTCATCACATAAGTCTCCATTGTTGCATTTCACTATGGGAACCTTTGTGCAAACTAGCTCATCCTAAGATCTCCAGGAACATATTTTCCGAAGCCGAATGCCATCTGTCCAAGTGCATGATAACATCACATTGCCAGAATTTGTACTGAAAGACGCCGAGCTCTATGCTGACAATGTCGCGTTCGTGGAGGCTGTGACCGGCAAGAAAATCACTTACCGCGAGGTGGTTAGGGACACCGGGAGGTTTGCTAAGGCCTTGAGGTCTCTTGACATTAGAAAGGGGCATGTAGTCATTGTTGTTCTCCCCAATGTAGCTGAGTATGCCATTGTTGCTTTGGGAATAATAGCAGTTGGGGCTGTGTTTTCGGGTGCTAACCCTGCAGGGCATGCAGCCAGGGGCGGATCTAGGTGCAGCCCACCTAGATTTTTTGGGTATTTTTAAAAAGAAAAAATTATGTACATATTTATATTTAATCTCTTTTCCATCACGCATCTTCTCACAACTTCCTCGCCTCAGCAATCTCGATTACTCAATCTTCGTCCATATTTCTCCCTCATATAGGAGTTTCTCTTCTCCACCATCACACTTTCTGGTGGTCTCCGCATTTGTTTTCCTCTACTTTTATGTTCTTTTATAGCTCCAACTTTTTTTTGGGAGTGATTTCTCATGATATAAAATTACTAAATGTTAAATTCGGCATATATCTGCTTATTGGTTGTTGCATGAGTTAATGTTTTTATTTCTGATGTAGTAGTAGTCAAAGACGCATCTGAGTTAAATTTTTTCCTCCAATGTATATTCTTTTCATTTTTATAACAAAAACATTAAATCCTTTCGTTTTCTACGTTGTGTATTCTAGTCTCATGAGCTTTCAAAAAAAATAAAAAATTATGCATTGCACAATATTATACAACCCATCCTCTTTTAAAATCCTGGATTCGCCACTGCATGCATCCGAAATCAAAAAACAGGTGACCGCTGCTGATGACAAGATAATTGTAACAAACAGCTCTAGCTATGAAAAGGTAATGTTATTATTGTTTGGGCCCAAGATAAAATATCTTGTTATTGGGCTTTGGAGGCTGAATCAAGTGAACGGCCCGAGAAGTATTCCTTAATTGAGTCGTGACGGACCGAAAGAGAAAAGTGGCCGACTCCCGCAGCCCATTGATTGATAATAATAGAACTTTCCTATAGAGGAAAGGTTTCTTGGTGAAGCTTATCATTAAGGGTCTTAGACTCCGAGATAATGTGAAAGACGTGGGAACCGTGCAGTTAGAGTTGCTTAGCAAGTCTAATTGTGAGGAGATTCAGTTGAACTGAAATATGAGCACCGTTTCCTATATATAGAGGAGCATAACACCGAAGAAAGGATCCTCGATCTCATACACTTTGCTATCGGAAAACTTCCTTCTCATCTCGAGAAACCCTTGCAACCAGCGATCAACAGAGTTGTCACCCGAAAAGCGTGAGATTCTTGCGATTCAAGGACGCAAACAACCGCAACCGGGGATCAAGAGGCTTGTCACCAAGAAGAGTGAGAGTCTGGAGATTCAAGGATGCAACCACTGTGTTCTCAATACCGTGTCAAGAAGATCGCTCTACTTTACACCAGGAGGAGTGTATGGTATCGATCTTCGTGGCTCAACTAGAGACATGAAAACCACAAGTCCTAAAGTTATTTAGGCGAGAAGGATTCATTCAGGCGGGGTTGGTGCTCTCCCCGTCTCAATCACTTTTAAGAAGTCAAATAGAAGTTGGCCTATAAATTGATTATTCCGTCGTACGACGGTGGCACGCTAGGGCACGAAGCACAAGATCGAGAAAAGAGACGGTTTGATTCTTTCTTAGGAACCCTGGGAAATTTTAGTGTCAAACATTTTGGCACGCCCAGTGGGACAAACTTTTAGCGTCTCTAAGCGATAATTGAGAATCCCTATAAAAAGGGATACCCTCAGTGTCGTAAACATCCCTAACCGGAGTACCGGAACACGCTTCTTCTAAGTGTCGTTCGCTTACCAAGAACGCGATTGAAATAATATTTGGAGTCAAACGATATTCAAAGATGGACTTCAACTTCCTAAGCAAAGAGGAGATTGACCATCTAGACTACGAAGACTACAGAACATACGCCGCCAGGCGAGATGTGCGGTTTTGAGAATACTTCACCTCTATCAAGCAGAGGGTAGAGGAACAAGCAGAGTTGTTTGCCCCCAATGTCGAGAAAACAAATACGACGACAGCCGAGATCAAGGCTCTAAAGGCCTAATATAATAGAGGCCTAGAAGAGTAAGCGACTTTGAAAACTCAGATAGCAACCCTAGTGGAAGGTCAGAAAAGAATGCATACGGAGCTTCTGCACGTCTTGGAGGAAAACCAAGTGAATCAGGCTAAGGCAGTGGCCGATTTTTATAAGAGGACATATAGGGACATCTCGGAGCTAACTGAGTCTGTTTCTGACCTAACCAGGAAAATAAGGCAGGCTGAAGCATTTCCAGCCGCCTAGGAGGATCGTTTAAAGAAATTCATGGAGGAGTGTGATATACACATCGCCAGAGCGCATGAGATGTACGAGACTCCTTACCCGCCTTTGTAGAATGGTACCGATAATGTCTAGCAATGGCCACGACACTACAAACCAATCAACTTCTAGACCTTCACAGGCGACGACGATGCAAGCGCAGTGACACATTTAGCGTATTTTAATCTGCAGTTAGGACCATTCACAGAAAACCCAGAACTAAAGTTAAGGGTCTTCGGTTCGTCGTTATCTGGGTTAGCGCTCGTCTGGTATACCAACATGGAGAAGAGGTTCATAACAGAGTGGTCGATGATGGAGGCCTTGTTCATCGACCACTTTGGGACAATAAGGCCAGAAACGAGCATTGGAAAGTTGGTGGCCATGAGTCAGTCATCATCAGAGAGCCCGGTAGCGTTCCATCACCTGTTTTGGTCCGAGTATAACTTGTACCGAGCTCTATTGGGGAAGGACGTAATAGTTGAGATGGATATCAACGGTTTAGAAGATCAATATCACAATTTTTTCTTCAGTCACAAACATCTCACCTTAATTGAGCTGATTGCTGCTGTAACAAAAGCTCACAATACCATACAGGAAAGGGGTAACAAGCGTAATTCCTCAAAAAAGACTTATGCATCGAGATCTTACGAGTGGTATAAGCCAAAAATTGTGGCTTACATTAAAGACTCGGAAGACAAAAGCTCAAGTTATGAAGACGATCAGGTACATGCAGTAGAGCTGACATCAAATAAAGTCTTGAAACCTCGTAAATTGCAGCAAAATAAAGGTCCTATGAAACTCTTGACAATGGCTTTTACCAAGCCAGAGTTCGAGATGTATATCTATGATGCCAACATGGCTCATGAGATTTTAGACAAGCTCTTTAGTATGCGAGCCGTCAAAACAGACTTTAGCCTACTTCCTACTGCGGAGCAGTTGAAAGGAAAGAAGTACTGCAAGTTCCATGGCATGTGGAACCACATGACCAAGGATTGCGTGAAACTAAAGGATCAGATCCAAAAGTGGATTAATGACGGCAAGCTAGCCTTGGAAGCACCACCTAAAACGGTCTCATTGGTGGATTCACAACCATTCTCGGACACTCAAGTTAATATGGTGCAGATCGAGTGGCCAGCGACGGAGAACATTGTGGCAGAATCAGAAGGCCTGGTAGACAGAAAGGGTCTCACAGAAAAAAATACACCAATTCACCCGTGTTATATCTTTGAGCAAGACAAGATGGATGAAATCCTAGACGAACTGTTGAGGAACAAGCTTATCAACTTTTGGCCAGTCCGTAAGTTAAGGGATCTCGACTATATTATGTCGGGTGAGCATTTTTGCAGATACCATAACCAGTTCGGACACAAGACATCTTTGTGTTATGCTTTGAAGGACACGGTACATAGCCTGCTCGACTATAAAGTTATCGGATTAAACCAAGAGGATGTTATAGAGTGGAACCCACTAATTTTGCCACCTTTCCACATAAAACTACATCCGAGCATTTTGATTCCCTTAAATAATGCACGTAAGCCCCAACAACGAGAGAGAAGGTCAAGACAGAAACCAACGCATCAAATAACTTCTGATGCATCCAGGCGAGTTGAAATCTTTGAATGCCTAGTTCGCGCAAAGATAGCGACGATGTCAGATAATTGGGGATCACCCGCGCTAAAGCCTGAAGAAGTAAAATATCTCCCTCATTGTCGTTTCCACAACACGTGGGGATCACATTCCACTGATCAATACATAAGGCTGATGCACAGGATTCAGTAGTGGATAGATGAAGGAGAGATAGAAATTGAAATGGCTGCAGCAAACCTCGAACCCGGGAAAGATATGGTTGTCGATATGTTGGGATTGACAAGGGGCAACCCAAACAAAAGAAAACCAACTCTTGACCTTCATACTAGTAGCAAAGATAGCTCGAAAATGTAGCCGGGGACAACGGAAAAAGGAAAATAAAAGATAGACCCAAAGGCAGAGTCGTCAGTGGCTTTGTGTGCTCATTGCAAATTCCACTGTGGACTCAAGATCACGTATGAAGAATTGAAGGAAGCAGCCACAGTCTATCCGAAATTGATTGCAACACCCAAGCATTATCAACCAAACATCCCCAAGGGAGATTAGCCAAAGAAATTCACAGGTTTTCAAGCGAAGTCAAGCAGCAGAGAAGTCAGCCAAACCAGAGAGATCTGGAGCAGCTGCTGCTGACTCACTCGCCAAACCGTATGTGCCATCGACTTCAAGGAATATTACTAAAGAAAACATGTGGTATGTAAAAGAGAAAGGAAATACTATGGAAGTAACTCCCAGCAGGAGACGAAATCTGCAACAATGCTTTGGAGAAACTAAGAGAGCATTGGAAGCTTTAGAGCTGGGTTTGGTACAACCAGAGCAATTAGCACATTCTCCAGAAAAGCTGCAAAGGAGGTTGAATGCTTTGGCAACTAACCCATTAGTGGTCTTTGAAAAAAAATCTCGCGAACCCAAGGTCCGAACAGCCAGACCAAATGTCTTTGATCGCAACCCAGATTTGCTAGCTAGGGAGAAGACACTAGAACCTATACCCGAGGTTCCCCATGATCCCAGGAAACATAAAACTATCAAGTAACGCGTCCACGTTGATGACAAGTGACCTGTTGCTCTCAAAAGTTTCGCCCAAGGTCATGTTACCTCGAGTGAGACAAAGGGACTTAGATGGAGACCAAAGCCATTAATTGAAGAAGAAAAGAAGAAAATGGCCAGCCTAGACAAGTCTGCTCCCACTCATCAATAAAGGAGCACTGGTTCATTTTTACCAGCCAGCATTGAACCTACACCTGAGGTCCAAGTCCAGCAAGAACATGTAGCCGCCTCATAGGTTACACAGGATACGAACATGGAAGCAAAGGAAGCTGGAGAAGGGGTCGAAGACAACGATGAGGAGTTGGTCGACTATGGGGAAGATGAGGAAGATGAAATACAAGAGTATGAAGATGAGGTAGATGTTAACGTCTTATTTTTTTTACCCTTTAAATTCGCAGATTCCTCTACAAAGGTTGATACCAGCTAGACTGACAACATAAACAGCTTGGCGACTACGTAAAAGGAAGAAGACAAGTCAAAGCAGCAGTTTCTCGCCAAGTACCCAGAGATTAACTTATCCCTCAGGAAAGCATATATGTTGTTCGCCAAACCTACATTGAACATGGCCATGCATATGCTACCACTATATGTCGCGAGTAAGATTCATGGGATCTAGATCAATAAGCTCTTAGTAGATTCAGGGGCAACTGTCAACATTATAACCGTTAAAGCAATGGCATTACTGGGTATTCCCAAATCTTCTGTTCAGGAGACAATGTTGAATGTCCAAAACTTCCAAGGTAGCATATCTAAGACATTGGGATTCATCTTCCTACATGTACAGATCAAATTAATGGCTGATACATATACATTCTTCGTGAGAATGTACGACACCATATAGTGGGATTCTGAGACGAGATTGGATACACCAGAGTTACTATGTACTATCGTCTCTCCACCAGCAAATGGTACTCTAGAATATGGAATCAGGTGAAGCGGAAGTCATAGATGCTGATCCACGCCCTTATTCTGTTTCCGCCAATGCCTTAGATGCTAATTACTACAACAGTAGCCTTAGGCCACTAGAAGTGTGTGGCGTAGACAACAAAGGCCACCCCAGAGGGGTAACGACCTCTGAAGTATCTCAATGGGGAATTATCCAAGTTGGCGAGGAAATTCGTCGCCCTTTTACATTGAGTTACCACTCCAGCCACCACGATGTTAGAGCCTCTATCAAGTATAGAGGCCGAGGCTTGTTTATCTCTTCACGATTGTTTCCATAATTACTTAATGGAGAGTCAAGCCTATGCGAGTGTTCCAAAGATTGCAACATTGAAATACGTAGACAACGATGTAAAGCACGAATCAGACTAGGAGGAGACAATCAAACTAGCTCCAGTAGCATTAGTTGATATCCCTCCTAAAGTTAAAGATCCCATTGAAAAAATTAATCTTGGAAATTTAGAAGAGCCAATAAATTTGGCTATAAGCACCTTTTTGCAGCCTGAAGAACGATAGAGGCTAATTGAATTCCTACGATAGTACATTGATTGCTTCATAGAAAAATACGAAGACATGCCAGGTCTGTCGCCAGACTTAGTATGCCACAACTTACCCATCATAGAAGGGAAGAGGTATGTGAAGCAAGAGATGCGTCATATGAACATAGAAACAACAATCCTGGTCAAAGAGAAGATAGAGAAGATGCTCAAGTCAGGCATCATCCGCGTAGCCAAGTATAACGTGTGGCTTTCGAATGTGGTCCCGGTTAAGAAAAAGAATGGAAATATGCGAGTCTGTGTCAACTACCGAGACCTTAACGATGTAACCCTAAATGATGCATATCCAATGCCAATGGCAGATTTGCTAGTAGATTCTGTAGCTCGCTATGAGATGCTGTCATTCATGGATGGGACAACAGGATACCAGCAAATCCCAGTGGTTGAAGCCGATAGGCATAAGATGGCATATCGATGCGCAGATTTTGTAGGAGTATTTGAGTATGTGGACATGCCATATTGACTTAAGAATGCAGGGGAAACCTACCAGCGCGCAATGAATTTGATCTTCCATGACCTCATTGGGAAGTTCATGGAGGTCTATATCGATGATGTGGTAGTGAAGACGAAATTCAAGGCAGATCATATCGATGATTTGAGAAAGGTATTCATTCGCATGAGGCAATATCAACTGAAGATGAATCCGGCAAAGTGTGTTTTTGGTGTGCAAGCAGGGGACTTTTTAGGATTCTTAGTCCATCAGAGAGGAATCGAAGTTCCGGATGATAAAAAAGAAGCAGTCCTCAACGCTACACCGCCAAAGAATACGAAAGAACTACAACGTTTGCTGGGCAAAGTCAACTTCCTTAGGCGGTTCATTGCAAACGCTGCAGGAAATACACAGCCATTCTTACCTTTGCTCAAATTACAAAACCAGAAAGACTTTGTATGGGAGCCTAATCATCAAGAGGCTTTTGATACCATAAAAACCTACCTATTGAACCCACCAGCCTTGGTCTCGCTAAGGCCGGGCGTACCTCTCAAACTTTATATCTTTGCTACAAATCATTCTATTGGGAGTTTAATGGCACAAGACGATGCTGCGGGAGCTGAACAAGCTATTTTCTACCTTAGCCATACGTTGACAAACTGTGAGACACAATACTCTCCAATGGAGAAGTTATGCCTAGCTCTATATTTTTCAGGGTGCAAACTGAGGCACTGTATGTTGTCCTTTACTACTTGTGTGATTGCACAATCTGACCTTGTAAAGTATATGTTGTCAAGGCTCACACTGAGGGGTAGAATTGGGAAGTGGATCTTAGCACTTCCTGAATTCTCATTGCACTACGTGCCGCAAAAGGCAGTGAAGGGCCAGGTGGTGGCTGATTTCCTTGCCCGTCATCTAATGTTAAATGCTCGCGAAGGTCCAGAGCTGAAGTTAGCATGCATCTCACTCACCCCATGACACTTATAATTCGATGGTTCAAGTATTAACACCATGGTTGGGGTAGGCATTACCTTGGTCAACCCTGATGGGGAAACTTTCTCTTACTTCTTCAGGTTAGACTTCCGGTGTACGAACAACCAAGTGGAGTATGAAGCACTTATCATTGGGCTTGAAATACTATTAGATATGGAGGTAACTGAAGTTCACGTGTGTGGAGATTCTTAGCTGGTAATTAAGCAACTGAAATCGAAATACAAGGCCGGGCTAATCTTGGTGCCTTATGCGAGACGAGCCTGCCACCTGCTCAAGTTTTTTACTAAAGTACAATTAAGCCACATCCCCTATGAGGATAATTACGTGGCTAATGAGTTAGCACAGTTAGCAATTGGAGTAAGCCTACATGATGGGATACGCGAATGAATTTTGAAGGTTGAACGATGCACACTGCCTTCTTTCTTCGCTCGATAGGAAGCAAACAATGAGTGGTACGTAGCAACATTATACCATATTGACACAAACTGGCGGCAACCTTTCATCTCCTATCTTAAGAATCTGAACGAACAGGTAGATAAGTAGGTCCAGTTTCTGGCTCCTAATTATGTGCTCAAAGAAAATGAGTTATACATACGAGGTGAAGATGGTTTTTTATTACGGTGTGTGTACGGACGTGATGCTAAAAGGGTAACGAGAGAAGTACATTTAGGGGCAGCAAGAGCACACCAGGCTGGTCCAAAGATGAGATGGTTATTACGGAGTCACGGGTACTACTGACTAGGCATGCTTAAGGATTACCACATTTTCGCTAAGGGTTGTGAAGACTGTCAAGCATATGGCCTAATTATCCACTTACCTAATATTCCTTTGCAGCCGATCATTAAGCTTTGGCCAGCATGAGGATGGGCCTTAGACTTAATTGAGATGATTCATCATCACTCGTCAGAAGGACATAATTTCATCATCGTGGCTATTGACTTTTTCACCAAATGGGTGGAAGCTAGGCCTTTAAAAGTGATATCTGCAGGTACCATTCACTAGTTCTTATTTGGAGATGTAATTTGTCATTTTGGTATACCAGAATGCTTCATGTCCAATAGAGGAGCAGCATTCATGTCTGATGAAGTCGACACGCTGATGCAGGATTTGGGGACACTTTTTTCATTCAACACCATACTATGCTCAATCCAATGGCCAGGCGGAAGTAAGCAATAAGTTAATTTTACATATCCTTAAATGCATGCTCGCCAACAATGCCTGCCTGTGGCATAACGACTTATTCAACAGACTTTGGGCATATCAGACAAGTAAAAGGAACCCAACAGGGATGACCCCGTATGCATTGATGTTTGGACACGATGTTGTACTGTCTTTGGAGCTCAATATACAATCTTTACGTGTTATGGAACAACATAATGTGCTAGGTAAAGATTATGTACATGCAATGTGACAGGAGCATGAAGACTTAGATGAAAAGCGGCTAGAAGCCTATGAACACTTATGTGCTGAGAAACGAAGAGTATCTCGGGCTTATGACAAGTGTACTAGGGCCATGAGTTTTGCAGATGAGGACATAGTCTGGAAAGTCGTACTTCCCATTCGCGAAAAGATTGACAGACGTGGCAAATGGTATGAAAAATGGAAGGTTCGTACATAATAGATCGCATCCAAGGCCGTGGTGCAGTGCGTCTTCGAGACCAAGATGGTACAATCCATGCCAACCCTATAAATGGTCGATTCCTCAAGAAGTATGTGCAGCCAGTTTGGAAATATAACAACCCGCCAACAACAGAGTAATTCGGTTCATTCAGGCTCCTACCCAGTCACTCGTTTGATTAAACTGAAGGGCCATCACATATATAGACTCAGTGTATTGGGATGTTGGGTATCTGAGCACAAGGCCAACGACAGAATTTTTCTAAATTTTAAAGCTAATTTCTGTGGCTAAACTTTTGTCTCATTGGTATATTTGTTCTTAAAGCAGTTTTCTTACTCCAGAAAAGGTTACAAAGGCTTTGCGGCCTCAAACTTTGATACCATAAGAAGACAACTTTTACAATCGTTGATGTTGTGAAAATAATCATTCTCTGTGGCACTCGTATCAAAGATGCATACATGGAAATGAGAGTGTCACAAGGACCAGCAACTCCACTAGAAAATGGAGAAGGACCTCAAGAGACAAAAGAAGAAAGAGGAATTAGAGACAAAATCTCAAGGAAGCTAGTTCAGCAGTCCAAAGTGAAGAAGGAGGAACAAAAGGGCAACGAATTTTCCCTTTTGTCTATTTCATCATTGGAACTGATGTACCAGTTTTCACCTTGGCGTCTTCTCCCGGGGAACGAGCCAAGTGCCAGCCACACATCGCTGGGTGCTTCCGTGAATCACCCTCCACGTAAATGGGGAGTGGTAGCACAACCAACTCTGTGTTCTTCCTCACCAGAAGTTCCTACACCTGTAGATCTACAACCTCTATGCACACAAATGCTGAGCTGTTACTAGCGAGGGAACCAGCATAACGCTATCCCCGGCGTTTAGACTTTGCTACTCTATATTTACATGGAGAAGCTTTACCTAGGATTGACCTGGACATAGATATCACTATCTAGCCCAGGTTTGGACATGGATATCACTATCTAAGGTTCGGCTATGCGGTGATCCTATCTGGAGGTTTCTCTTTGAGGGAGAAATAGAAGAAATGCACTAAGAACGATTGCATTTTGAACAAAGTGTGTTGGAATGTATGGTAGGAGGAATCGTGGTGATATTTATAAAGGAAAGTAACCAGAGAAGCTTTGTATCTGGATGGAGCGGTTAAAATCCACAAACCGGAGTTCATCGTTGGATTAAGGACACATGTTTGTCTGTGATTCAAGGAGAGTGATGGTTCGCCCATCTGAAGTCAATGGAGTAATGGTCATTGATTCCCGGAGCAGTTGAGCGTGCCTCTTGAAAATCGGAAGATTTGATGTGACGAGAGGGCATAATTCAGATTTCAAACTAGAATTAATCTTAATTATGAGGATTGACCGGGAAAACCAAACGGCAGCAATAGAATCGGAATGATTCAGATATGGGCCAATTGTAGTTGGGTTTTTGGTTATCAATTAGGCCTATAACTGAGGCCCACGAGCAAATCCATAAGATAAGTGGATTATGAAATATGGAGTTGGGTCTGGAGGCTCGTAAAAGAAAACGAGAGATCAAGCACCTAGAATATTAAAGTATTATCATTAACTCGGAGTGTTAAAAGTATAAAGGACATGCCTAATATCGGTTGCTCAAGGATTACAACATGAAGGCTTTCCTCTTTAAATCTACTTTGAAAAGCTCGAAGTCACTCCAGGCGGAGCCGTACGATTCGTGAAGAGAAACAGCATCATCCTCAGCTTCGGTAAGTTTATTGGTTTGCCCCGAGCTCTCGTCAAGTAGTTGTTAAGCGCTTGCATGAGTAGAGATGGCATCGGCCTATAAGAGTTCCACCTCGGCTTGAAGAGCCGCCAATTCAACTTCTTTAGTAACTAGAGTTGCTTTTTTGGAAGAAGCACTTCGAATGAGAGTTTGAACTCGTTCTCGATCTTGGTCCATTTGATTGACCATATCACGTACAACAGCTTCCTTGCATTCCAAGCGGTGCTTTATGTCAGCTTGGTTGGCATACAGCTTGTAGAGGTCACAAAGGCCTTGCTCGAACTGAGATATTGTGAAGAGAAGTTCGCTAGGGTCACGTCACCTCTAGGGATTTTTGGTTTGTGAGAGGTTGCACTTGCCTGCCTCCCATGACTTGCTGCTCTTCTGGAGTATAATACATGGCATGATATGAGAAGGGAGCATCAGCAAAACCAAAATTGAATGCATCTTGGTCATTAACATCACTGTCTCCTTCATCTATACCATGATGGTGGTGTGCCTCGTCCTCAGCATTTTGAGGATTTTGAGTTTGAAGCAAGACAGTTGCCTCGACAAAACCAGGGACATGGTTGACAAACTCAGTGTCTGAAAGATCATCGTGGTGACTCCCAGCATCTGTTGCCTCGATGTTGGCAGTAACGGCCTCCTTTGGGAGGTCAGGCACGTTCTGAAGATTACTAGTGAGAAACATATGATTGGAATCTAATCAAGATTTTGCATGGGAATACAAAGGAGTGATAAAATACCCGGTTTAGAGATAAGGGTGTTGGCTGGATAGGCTCGTGCATTGGTTCGGAGCAGAAGGAAAGGCCGTCAATTTCTGCTAATGAAGTAGGAATGACGGGGATGACTCCAGTAGTATCTGTCACCAAAGCAGAAGGTGCCAATGGCTTTGATGTTTGGCATGAAGGCTCAGCTTGTTCAAGCTGTCCCACCTGAGCATCCTCAGAGCTAAGCCGTTGGCGATGCTGTGTCCGTTTGCAAGAGACATCAGCTAGTGAGGCATCCCTCTGCCGTTTCTGAGACCTTTGGAATAGAATGGGCGGTTATATTTCAGAAATTATTATGAACATTGGGCATAGGACATGGCTACTTATAGTCTAAACTTGTTCCTGCTCCTGTTTTGGATCTCGTCTCTGCTCTGGTTCTTATTCGTCTGTAGCGTTATGCTCCTCGTTAGGAATGGAAGGACCGTCTTGTTCATAAAACTGTTCGGATTTCAATACGAAACCTTAGTACAAAGCTTAAATTATTGCCAATACATATGGCAAGAGTTTAATAAGAATACTAGATAAAGATACGTACCACATGCCAAGGAGTGTCTTCATTTGAGTCTGCATGGACAAGTCGCAACGCTTTCCCGTCGAAACCGTTGAAAAATTGTGCCTTGAAGATGGAAGCAAAAAGTGATAGCGGCTGAGTGGATCTGAGGCCATCTCGAAATTGTGCTTTCCATGCGCGGCAGTGTGGGGCCACCTTTATGGAGGAACAAGGGGAGTAACTAGTTCTTCCTCGAGAAGCAACATTGCCGGAAAACCAAAGTGTGGGTTTGCAGCGTCCGATTCTACAGGATGGGAAGTAGCCCGCCAAATGCTATAGCGATTCATCGAACCAACCAGCGGCATAGGGGCACTCTGCGTTAATCCAAGTTGCCTGGCAAAGTGGTTGGGGGCATACAACTTGTATCCAATTCTGGATGAGTCAGGGACTAATAAATCTCCACAAGTGTGACTCTGGAGGAAGATGAGCTTCGCTTGGTCACTTTGGTCTCGCGAAGGCATAAAGCTAGTCTCCAGCTCTGACGGGAAGCGACGGTCCAAGATGGTGGAGACTAAGTCTGTTGGGTAATGATTATGTGGAAAAAAAAATGGCGAAGCAGGTCTGGTAGGTCCAGCCGTCAAAAGCGGAGAGGGGTTGCCAGAGTTTTCCCCAAAAGCTTATTTGCTTTGAATGATAGTACCTTTGGGTGTTGTAAAACCGAAAAATACATCTGGAGCTAGATGTCCACCATCCATAGAGGGCCAGGTCTGTTGAGTTGAAGTGGTGAGAGAGAAATCCATCTCAAGCTGCAGTAGATGCAAGCGAGAATGGATTGTGCTAGACCCATTCTTGTACCCTCAAATAAGCACTCGGCGAGGTTGGTCCAACACTTGTTAACCTTCTAAGAAGACGTACAAAAGATATATTTTAATAACCAAAATTTAAGGAAAGTTATACCTCCCTAGTTTGATGCGTCGCACATGAAGCGAGTGACCTAAGCGGGGAAAGAGGCAGGCTTGTTGAGGCGCTTTGTCCATGACCTTGGCAGAGAAGCCTTGCTTCCAAAAGGGTTCAGCGATGGGTACCCCAAATATGGTGAAAAGATCTAGCAATGTAATACTTACATCACTGTAGGGGAGACGAAAGCAATTGCAGGTGGCGTCCCGAAAGCACATGACGGTGGTGAATGGAGCGCGATTCCTTCCATTGGGTAGTGAGAAGCAGAGATCGATGAGGTATGCAATACCAGCCGCTTGCCAGCAAACGAGGTTAATTTCTCGACGCGTTGTATACCAAGTTCTCTCGTTGTTGGACGTAACCAGCCATTTACCAATCGAGTAAAGGGTATCTTTGTTCGTCCACGCGGTTGGGTTGGCACAGTTGTTTTTCCGAAATATTAAAGATGAATTGCAGTACCTAGAGTGAAGAGTTGGAAAGAGTGCTAGAGTGACAGGTACGGCAAGAAATGGACCCAAATGGCCAGTGGCGGTATTTGAGACTTTAAAAGTGACCACATGGCCTGGGTTTCGTCGGACGGCGTCGGCACGAACGACTGCGGCGAAGAGCTCAACACCTTCTCGCATGAGTTCCTGGTGTTCTTTACGGTGAGGCGGCATTGTTTTGGCTGATTGGTAAAATAGATAATAACGGCGGCAGAGGAAGGAAGTTTAGCTTCAGAGCGAAGTTTGAGGGTTGAGAAGTGAGAGAGTTGTATTGAGAATCGGACTTTGACGAGACGTGTGCTCTCTTATATGATGTCATCCGAAGTGGTGCGGCTTTTCAGAAGAATGCTGACATAGCAGTTTGCGTGGGAAGTTACCATTAGGATGAAAACGGTATGTCATTAGGGAAAAACAAGCCTCTTCGATTACTACTGAAACGTTATTTCAAGGCTTGAGGAGTAATGTTTGGGCCCAAGGTAAAATATCTTATTATTGGGCTTTGGAGGCTGGATCAAGCAAACGGCCCTAGAAGTATTCCTTAATTGAGTCGTGAAGGACCGAAAGAGAAAAGTGGCCGACTCCCGCGGCCCATTGATTGATAATAATAGACCTTTCTTATGGAGGAAAGGTTTCTTGGCGAAGCTTATCATTAAGGGTCTTAGACTCGGAGATAAGGTGAAAGACGTGGGAACCGAGCAGTTAGAGTTGCTTAGCAAGTCTAATTGTGAGGAGATTCAGTTGAACTAAAATACGAGCACCGTTTTCTATATATAGAGGAGCATAACACCAAAGAAAGGATCATCGATCACATACACTTTGCTATCGAAAAACTTCCTTCTTATCTCGAGAAACCCTTGCAACCAGCGATCAACAGAGTTGTCATCCAAAGAGCGTAAGATTCTTGCGATTCAAGAACGCAAACAACTGCAACCGGCGATCAAGAGGTTTGTAACCAGGAGGAGTGAGAGTCTGGAGATTCAAGGACGCAACCACTGTGTTCTCAACACTGTGTCAAGAAGATTGCTCTGCTTTACACCAGGAGGAGTGTAAGGTATCGATTTTCGTGGTTCATCTAGAGACGCGAAAACCACAAATTCTGAAGTCATTTAGGTGAGAAAGATCCATTTAAGTGGGGTTGGTGCTCTCCCTGTCTCAATCGATTTTGAGAAGTCAGGTAGCAGTTGGCCTATAAATCGATTATTCAGTCGTACGACGGTGGCACGCCAGCGCACGAAGCACAAGATCGAGAAAAAAGACGGTTTAAATCTTTTTCGAAAACCCTGAGAAACTTTGGTGTAAAACAATTATTGCAGAGTCCTCAAATATGTTCACCAAATGATGTCTCCCTAAGACACATTACAATATGACAACATGTTACATCCATGCAGGTAAAAGCTTTTGGGGTACCGGTAATTGTGCTTGACGACGAGACTATGGAAGGTGCTGTGAATTGGAACAACTTGCATGAAGCAGCAGACCGTGTCGGAGCTAGTATTTATCAGGAGAAAATTTACCAGACTGATTTATGTGCACTTCCCTTCTCGTCAGGCACAACAGGATTGTCCAAAGGCGTAATGCTGACGCATCGCAATCTTGTAGCTAACCTAATCTCCACCCTCTTTGGAGTAACACTGGAAATGTTGGGAAAAGTCACAGTACTAGGTCTAATTCCCTTCTTCGACATCTATGGCATCACCGGAATATGTTGCGCTACGCTTAAAAACAATGGCAAAGTTGTAGTGATGGGAAGATATGAACTCAGGACCTTCTTGAATGCATTGATCTCACAAGAGGTCACGTTTGCGCCTATTGTGCCACCCATCATTTTGAACTTGGTGAAGCATCCAATAGTGGATGAATTTGATATTAGCAAGCTGAAACCTCAGGCTGTTATGACTGCAGCTGCTCCACTTGCACCGGATCTCCTCAAAGCATTCGAAACCAAGTTCCCAGGGGTCCTAGTCCAAGAGTTATGTTGGCAATATGGAAAAACGGGCGGGTATTCATCTATTTAACAAAATACCTAATATCGAATGAGTAAAACTCGTTAATACCAATTATCAATGAAAGCTTAAATGGGTAATACCATACCCGCCCGATCAAATTTCAGGTAAACCCATGGATATCCGTTTACCCGTTCAATTCTTTTTTTATTCTTTTTATTTTTCGTCCCGTCGAAACACCACTGAAAATCACCGACGGCGGCGGCGGCAAGACGGTGCTACCTCCAATTCTGACTACCAAGAGCTTAACTTGTTCCAAATCAACCCAACAATAATTCTTTCCAAAACAACAACGTCCAATTCTAAACAAAATTCAACAAGTTTTACCTTTAACACAAAATTCTCAAAATTTTCAACTCTTCATTTCGACCAACTCTGATTGAATCAGGAAGCAAACAAGGTATGATTAGCTTCATTGTGACAAGGGGTACAAAGCCCAGATGGTCTCCTTAGTCGATTTGTTCTTGAAATCAAAAATAAAAAAATTCCCAATTTTTAGGGTTCTTGAGATTTTCATTCGGTTTCTTTAAAGTTCAAACTTTTTATGGTACAAAATGGAGTTGAGAGTTAAGGAGGAAGAGAAGAGAGCGTCGGGGAGGTCATTTTGATACCTTACTCGAAATTTTTGGTGGCCGGATAGTGAGCTCCAACGCTGGAGTTCCAGCGAGGAAGAGAGTCGGGAGAAGAGAGGAAAAAAAATATCCGTGGGTACCCGCGGATATACCCATATCCGCTCATATCAATCATTGGGTATTTTGAAAATATCCGTTACCCGTCCGTTTATCATGTGAAATAATTTTTCACCCATCCGTCTATATCAAAAATAAAATAATATCCGCGAGTAAAAATGTCAACCTTCAATAAGAGGTAGTGGTTGTTACTTCTTGTGCTACATTGGAAATGATCGAACTCTTGGCATGATTATCGATCTTAAATGTTTTAGTTTTTGTTTGCAATATATGTAGGCATATGGACTGACCGAGCCTAGCTGCATTACGCTGACTCACGCCGGACAGAGTTTCAAGGCAAAGAAAAACTCAGCTGGGTTTATTCTTCCAAACATGGAAGTCAAATTCATTGATCCTGAAACTGGAAATTCACTGCCAAGAAAGACCCCCGGTGAAATCTGTGTGTTGAGTCAATGCACAATGCAAGGTGACTCACTAACACATCGAGTAATTTCGAATATTTGTTTTACTGCCAAGACTAACTCAAAAACTTCCTAGACTCAAATTATGAAATCACCTTACTCGTAACGCAAACTTGATTATTTCAGGTTATTACAACAATGAAGAGGAGACTACGAGGACTATTGACAAGGGTGGATGGCTTCACACTGGTGGCATTGGCTACATTGATGAAGATGACAATGTCTTCATTGTCGATCGCATCAAGGAACTACTCAAATACAAAGGTAAATTAATAACTAGACTAGCTAGCTTAGTTAGTTCACGCTACATGGTTCCATTACAATTTCTGAAGCTAGCTACCTTCCTTGTTATTTAAAGGTAGCTCAGCCATCCTTTTGTCTCATCCCTCAGTCGAAGACATAGCAGTAGTCCGTAAGTACTAGGACTAGCATCGATGGACATAATTTCGAAATTAAAGTTTTTTTTTTAACAAATTACACATGAGGTCTTTATTTTTCTAATTAAGTCATTAATCTTTTTTATCTTATATAAGGGGTCACTTGGACTTTTACTTTTTTTCTTTCAGGAATATTCAATTTTACCCTTTGTTATTATTTATGTTGAATTAAAATTTTGGTGTACGTGCCAAAACAGAGAGAGAGAGAGAGGGAGGGAGGGAGAGAGAGAGAGAGGACTCCAAAAGAGATAGATCCCGAAGTGAGAAGGAGCGAGATAGAGACATAACCACGACGCCGGCGGCGGTGAGTTTCAATTTCTTCTTTCTATACATATTTGTTGTCTCTTTAAATTGCTTCGGTTCAAATTTGATTTCTATTTCAAATTTCCATTGTGAATTTTGAATTTATGTTTTGTTAAATTCAAATTATGATATTGTTTTCGATGGATTCCCGCGAGAGGATATGGGTAAGGCTTCGATTCTTCATTTTTGTAGATGTTTTCTGTTTTCTGTTGTTTGATGTTGTTTTGCTTGAGCTGTGATTTCGAATTTCTGTCTCGCATTTCAATTCAAATTTCAATTTTTCGATTTTGTTGATTTCATGTTTCGGTACTGTTTATGATGGATCAATGCATCATAGTGATACTACTGTATGGTTGCTATTGTGATTTATGTGCTTTTGTGTGCTTGGTGTTGTTGATTTGTGTTTCTTGACAATTAGTATAAAATATGAGATAACAATACTAGGTGTGTTGAGTGAACACACTACTACAAGCCTCTGAGAATACTAGTTTATTTTTTTGTAAGTTTCCTCTATGTTGTACATGTAGCAGTACTACCTATGTTGACTGAACACACTACTACAAGCCTATGAGAATACTAGTTTGTTGCTTTATAAGTTTCCATTATGTTGTACATGTATTAATACTACCTTTGTTGAGTGAGTACACTACTGCAAGCCTATGAGAATACTAGTTTGTTGTTCTGTAAGTTTCCTCCATGTTGTACATGTAACAATACCACTTGTGTTGATTGAACATACTACTTCTGCATAGTGAGCAGTTTCTCTTTGATTTGCAGACAAATAGCTATGAAATCAGAGTTGTATGTGAAGTGCACCTACAACAACCAGACAACCATGTTCTTCCTTACGCCTACTACAGTTTTCTTTGATGTGGTGATGAAGGTCGTCGCGTTTTCCTAGTTTGAATCTGGATTCATTCACTCTTAGTTTCTCATTACCACGTTATCCAAATTATATGCTATCCGGTGATAGAGACTTGAAGTTGATGATGAAGACTATGATCGAACTTGATGTATTCTCTATGGATATTGTGGTCAAGGATTGTGCGCAGAGTCTGTGTTTTTCAGTTACTTGTAGTGTGTGAAACTAATTACAGTAGTATTATCCAACAACAATACCAGTACACTCATCAATTAAACATTAGTTAGATGTCATCAAGTTCTAGCATAATAGTGTTTGCAACAACCTGTGGTAATTTTATGAGGACACTGTGATAGTATTATGATAAAAATGTTACGTCATGTCTTTTTTTACTATGTGTTGGTGTCTTCGTGTTCCAGCAGAGTAGTGTTCGTAACAACCTGTGGTAGTGTTTTCAAAAACCTGTGGTAGTTTGCTGAGTAAACTGTGTTTGTTGATAAACATACTACTCTTTTTCAGCACACTAGATCACTACTTCAAAACATTAATGTAATTTCTTATTGTTAAACATACAACTGTTGTTTCTCGCATACACTACTACATCACAACGAAAACACTACTATTTGATAAACATTACATAAACGAAGACTAATGCTGTTTCTTACACACACTACTACATCACAACATATAACATTATTTTTGTCTGATAAACATACTACAATGTATTAGCACATTAGATATCTACTTCAAAAAATTCAACGTAGTTCCTCATTGTTAAACATATTACTAATATTTTTCGTACACATTATTACATCACAATAGAAAGTACTACTTCTATCTGATAAACACACTACATAAATGAAGAATAATGTTGTTTCTCACACACACTACTACATCACAAGAGAAAATACTACATCTTTCTGATAAACACACTACTTCTTAGACTTTGCTGCTTTTGGTTGCCTTTTTTTTATTGTGTAGTTGAAATGCATTTCGTTGGTCGACATCTTCCTCGTTTTCATCTTCACATCTTTGACCAAGGAAGAATGTGACTTTCTTACTTGTTCCAGCCGCATCAGCATCCGTCTTACTTTGGGACTTCAATCACACTACCACAGAGGTACAAATATCCTGCCACATACCATCACACAATATTCTTCAAAATCATCAAACCCACATATACTACTTGCGACCTACAATTACACTACAAAAAACCATCAAACATACTACTCAGTTCATCAAATAAAAAAAATACAGGTATATAAAAATGCTACCACGCACCAGCAAACATACTACTATATATTAACAAAAATACTACCACAGAACAACAACCACACTACTATCATTATCACAGTTAAACATACTACTCTATTCATATAAAGCACTGCCAGAGATCATCAAACCCACTACTACCATCATCACAGTTAAACATACTATTTCATTCATACAAAAGCACTACCAGAGATCATCAAATACAGTACCACAGATCATTAAACACACTACTAAACACCATCATACACACCACTCATCTTATCACAGTTAAAAAAACTATTCTAGCCATACAAAAACACTACCACAAACCTCGAACACACTACTACTTTCATCACAGTTGAAGATACCGATTCAAGCATACAAAAGCTTTACCATAGACCATCAAGCACACTACAAACATCATCCTCATCTAAAAATATTTCATGTATACAAAAACACTACCAGAGATCATCAACCACACTACTAATGTCATACTTATCTAAAAACATGACTTTTTGCATACAAACAGATCTTCAACGATCTCTTCAACCACACCACCAAAGATCATCATGCATAAACCATAGAACAATAAAATTTAATGCATAAATAAGATGGAATAGTACCTTGAGGCGAAGATGAGCACACTAATTTAGTTGAGTGCGGCGGCCGAATCTAGAGAGAGAGAGAGAGAGAGAGAGAGAGAGAGAGAGAGAGAGAGAGAGAGAGAGAGAGGTGCGGAGCGAGGGAGGCGGTGACGAAGCTCTGGGATGGCGGCCATGGAGAGAATTGATGGTTTGATAGGTTTTTATTTAGAGATGCATGAGAGAAATGAAATACGAGATACATGTGTTCTAATTTGTTCTTCATATACAATGTCATTGTTTGTAAATAAGTTTAACTAGAAGGTCAAACAGTTATACAATGTGACCTGATTTTGGATAAAAATACATATAACCTTATTTAGTATAGATCTTATATAAATGACCTTATTTATCACTGACCCTTGATTTTTTTTGGGGTTAATTTTTTGGGAGAGTGACCACCAAGTCACTTGAGGCTCCAAATTATACCAAAAAGTCACCCCAGCTTTAAAATTGACCTAAAAGTCACATTATTTGGAAACACGCACAAAATTTCCCTGAATTTTAAAGAAATTACAACTTGTCACTGCACAAAACTTTACTAATATTATGTTTCATGCCACTGGTTCTATGCAAACCAGATGACGACATTGGTCATCCTTCTCCACCCGCGATGCCACCCTTCATGAATCACGCCTCGTCTTTGCCGTGATGCCCTCTGCACGCCTCGCTGCGTATCTTCTCGATCTAGCCGGATCCAACCCAGTTGACCTCGCCATATTTTCTTTCTCTCTCTCTCTCCCACTCGTGCCAGCGTCCTTGCCTGAAAAAGAAGAGCTCGACCTCCCTGACTCGTCGACGCCACGAGCCTCGTCCTTACCCCAGATGCGCCGTCGTTGCAGCTGCAACGATACCGACACCCCTCAACTACGGATCCAGGTGCCCAAAACATTTTCTGTCTTTTAAAAAAAAAGGTTCTGTCTTTTTTTGTTGTTGCAAAACATAGTTTAACGCAAATAATTATGGTTTAATATGTATCCTTATGTAAGAATATTAGTATAATTATGCATATGTGTTGGTATTTTTAAGATGCAGTGATGGTATCCATGCAACAGTGTCATAGTCATAATGCATAATATTGGTATATTTGTGTAAGTCTGATGGTATATTCATTAATGAGTATTGGTACATTTGTGTAATTGTGATGATATGCTTGTTTTGGAAGCTCGGTATATTTATGCAACTATGATAGTATACTTGTTTTGGATGCTTGGTATACTTATGCAATTGTGATGGTATGCTTATTTTAGAAGCTTGGTATACTTATGCAAGTGTGATGGTACCCTTATTTTAGAAGCATATCATCATAGCATCCTAAGTATACCATCATAGTGTTGTCAGCGGTGGTACATTTGTTTGTGAGTGATGATACATTTGTTTGTGATCGATGGTATATCTATTTTCATGTGATGGTACATTTTTTTGTGAGCGATGGTATATTTGTTTGTGAGCGATGATACATTTGTTTGTGAGTGATGGTACATTTATTTTTTAGCGATGGCACATTTGTTTGTGAGTGATGGTACATTTGTTTGTGAGTGGTGGTCAAGAAGAAAGAAAGAAAGCAAAATGTGATCACGGATTTAGGTGCCGAGAAGGAAAAGGAGGAGCCGAAGAAGAGGAAAGAGAAGGAGAAGCCGACGAAGAAGAATGAGAAGCCGAAAAAGCAAAAGAGGAAGACGAAAGCATAGAGAGTTGGTAGTTTTAGGTTGTTGTTTAGTGTAATGTAGAATGACCGCTTGGATATCTATTTTAATGGAAGTTTTTGTACAAAGTAAAGTGTTTTAGGGATGAATTCTCATTTTGAATGTAGGAACTCTTTGAATGTTGCTCTTGAACTAGATTAATATGAAGGAGTTATGTTCTATTTTTATATTGTTGAAGAATACCAAGTTCCTTGCTTAAATGTACCAAGTCCCTTGCATAAATATACCAAGTACTCAAAGTAAATGTACCAAGTCATTCATGTAAATGTACTAAGTACTCAAAGTAAATGTACCAAGTCCACAAAGTAAATGTACCAAGTCATTCATGTAAATGTACTAAGTCCTCAAAGTAAATGTACCAAGTCCACAAAGTAAGTGTACCAAGTCATTCATGTAAATGTATCACCAAGTCTACTGCGTAAATGCACTAAGCTTCTCAATGTAAATATACCATGTCCTTTGTGAAAAGGTACCACAAAGTCTAATATCTATCATGTAAATGTATCACAAAATCTAATATGTAAAGGTACCAAGTCCCTTGCATAAAAGTATCAAGTCCCCAATGTAAATGTACTAAATTCCATGTACAAAAAACATGCTTTGCAAATTGCCATCGGATTGAAGAAAATACGATTTGTATGTAGGAAGTGCAAAAGTGAGATCCACATCACTTGTTTTTGGGATTTTAAATCTCTTGCCAACCTCATCCAATAAATCCTTGAATTTCTTCGCATTGGTGAGTTGGATGACAAGAGTGTTCCCTTCATACGTACACCTACACAAAAATTTGGCATAACCCTGCAAGAAAGACCATCGATTATCTTCAATTGATACTGAAAAACAACAACACAACAACTCAAAATGATATATTCACTTAGCTTCAATGGATCATCAATTCAAATTCAAATTCAAATTCAAAACTGAAAACAATACTCCACAACAAAGTTAGCCTAATTCGAGTCCTTAGAACTTATAAACAACAACAAGCTTCATAACAAAGCTAACCTAATTCGATTTAAAAATGAATTCGAATTCACACATTGTCAAAGATATCGAATTGCCTCAATTAAAATTCAAACAGTGCCGGAGACAAGCAAATTAGTCCATCTCTCTCTCTCTCTCTCTCTCTCTCTCCCCGTAGATTAGCTTCTGATTTGAGAGAGACAGAAGCTTTGGTGGGTGTTAAATTTTGAGGAGGAGAAAGTTTGAAATTTGGGGGAAAATTGGGAAGGGTATTTTTGTCTTTATAGAAAAGGGTTAAAATTTCAATTTTAGGTTAAAAAGTGACTTTTTGGTCACTAAAATCATAATTTGGTGACTTATAGATACTTTCTAAAAATTAGGGTGACTTCTGGATCACATAGATAGGTTTATGTGATTTTTGAATAATTTGCCTTAATTTTTTGTTATTGTTGCAGATTGCCAGATGAGGAAGCTGGAGAGATACCAGCAGCATGTGTTGTGAAGGCAGCTGGTGCTACAGAGTGAGGCGGACATCATCACCTATGTGGCCTCAAACGTTGCACAGTACAAGAAGATCGGAGTGGTGCACTTTGTGGACACCATTCCAAAATCGCCTTCCGGAAAAATCATGAGGAGGCTCGTGAAGGACACAATGCTAGAGGAGATCAAGGCATCCAAGCTCAGCACCAATTGATCTATCAAACTACGAAAAATTAATTAACATGCTAAATCAAATATCTCCAATACTACTACTTATACAGTTATACTATGTATCCAAATTGAGTCGATTAATTCTTGAGCAAGCAATAACAGAGCTATTCATATATACATGTGTGTTAATTACCAGAAGAATTTGATATGAAAAAAAAAGGGGGTTAGGACTTAATTAGGAGAAGGGTACGTTAACGTTAAACTTGCTAACCCTGTTTTCAAGGTTGAACTGTTTTGCCCGAGCTACGCGGCGTCGGCTTCGTTTCCACTTCCCTAAACTAGGGTTTGAAACAAGGAATGCAAAATCGATATTATCGGCGATATTTCGCCGATATTTCGATTTTTTGAACTTACCTGAAAAATCCGTGAATATATCTCCAAATTTTCCGAAATTTTCCGAAATTTTCCGATATTTCCGATATATCCCCGATATTTCCGATATTTTCCGATATTTACCGAAATTTTTGAAATTTTCAGTAACTTTTTTAATTTAACAAAATTAAAAGCTTGTCAAAATTTTGCAATGTCTTATCCTTCATATATCATGCCTTATGGTCTTCCAACAAGTGATAACTTATCGTTACAATCACAAACAAATGCCTCAAATGATGATAGCAATGAAGAAAGTCGAGCAATGCCTGGTTCATACTACGAGCTCCAAAATCTTCAAAGACCGCCCCCTGAACCATATGGTTGGCATGTAAGTCAATACGTGCAGAATTACATGGGAGAGCAATCATTTAATGAGTACTCTTCACAATACACACATGATTCTGCACAGAGAGATGAGGAAAATAGTGTGAATTTCGAACCTCATAGGTCCTCTATGTGGTTTTGAAGTATTTATATATTTGATTTTATAATGTGTGATGTGTAACATATTGTACAAAAATGTGATGGTCTAGCCTCCCATTAAAGTTTAGCCATCAAAAAAATAAAAATAGAACTATTAAATTATATTTTAATAGTTATCAGCACTTAACACATACTAATTCATATAGTAATATAACAAATTCATATGTTTTGATGTTTGATCAATATTTTTTTTTTACATAAGGTTGGTAATTGATCATATAACAACATCCAAAAGTTTCATTACAAATTTCCATATATTTTTATTAGTTTCCGTCATTTCCGTCAGAATTTTCAGTAGATCGATATTTCGTCGATATTTCTGTCGATATATCCAAATTTTGGACTGTCGATATATTCTCGATACCCGATATTTTACTCCTTGGTTTGAAACCAGTGAAGGGTCAAAACAAAGAGCAGGAACAATTGTGAACGTGCTCACGTGGACTCTTCTCAGCAATGAGAATATGAGATCTTTCAAATCCATCTGACTAATCAGTGTCACATCTAATTAACTACAATTAGCTGAATTAACTAATCGTATTCCATGTCATTTGCCAACCTCAATCCACACGAACCAGACAAGTTGGCTTGCCCAGATTAACATCTACATATATAAAACTCTCCCTGCTATCGATCTTCTCTCAATTTTTCACTAATAAAATAGAAACACAATTACATCAAACAACATTGCTCTTCGAGACTTTGTCTCATAATTACGTTAATATCTTAATCCCATCTCAAGTTGATTCTGTTTCATATAATTTATCACATAGATTATAGTTTTATCCCTAACATTAGGACCCCTAAAGTATTGTTTCCTAAGTATAATAGTTTCAAGTAGTCTAAGTTGTGAATAGAAAACACATTCCCAAGTCTACTTTCCTTAAACAAACCAAAATTCCCATTAGGAACACACTAGTACATGGCCACAGTCTTTAATCAAACTACTACTTTCTTTTTATGGGATACCTTACATGGTGAAGTAAATTTTTTGAAAGGTGATCATTAGGTTGACCAGGATACCTTGTACTTCAATTTTTGGAGGAACTAGAAAGAAGTACATAGTTAGGATCTTATAAACTAAAGAAATTCAAACCATTTTCTCTACTAGTACGGCATTTTCAGCTTAATGTGAATGCTCAGTCTAGAGATCATGACTTTCACGCCCTTAATAACATGGCACATAAAATTTACACAAAAGCATTGTTAGCCTCACTACTCACTGGCTAGTAGAGTACGTAAGATCATTAATACAATTTGTAGTAAACTATGTTCAATTGCCGGCTATTAAAAAAAAATTCATAATTCAACATGCGGTAACATACAATTAATCACACACATAATTGATCACCGATAACTTAATTTCAACAGACTCTAATTTCAATTTCTGAATCATTTTATCCCCGTACACATAATTTTTTTGATATATAAACATAATAAGATAAGAAATAGTTCTCCACTTCTACGGTTCTCCACTTCTACCTACAGCCATTTTTACATTTCAGGTATAGCCTGACTGCTAGAAAATAGAAACAACATTAAATTCCAGCACCCCACACACAGTTTGATACGTACTTCCCAGCTGGGTCGGACCAACTAGTCACCATTTGTCGCTTTCGATTGTTTATGTTTACACATAGATAGTGGGTAGAGTGAGAAAATTGAATTGATTTCAAAAGCTGGCCAGGTCCCAACACACAATATAAGTGTCACTTGGTCAAGTCTCTTAGTCTCTCTACCATTTGGAAGTTGAAAACCAGTTGATCAGAGCAGAGCAGCATTGAGAAGATTGCCAGGAAATGATTCCCTTTCGTTCTGAGTAAAGCTTCTCTACGTATAAGAATCACCAAGTGAGTAACTTGGACCCTTTTTTCTCTCTTTCTATAGCTTCTTTCTCTCTTCTATGCATCTGGGTACTTGTTTTGCTACCATTTCAGTGCAAAGGTTTTAGCTTTTTTCTCCTTATTGGATTTGGTTTGCACTTTGCAGCTTGATTTGAGAAACCATGGTCAGTGTTGGCTACCTAGCTCTCTCTGTGGTCCCTTTTTTTGGAAGGATATCAGGGACTAGTTATAGCAATCCCACCTGTGGAAGTGTCTAAATTTGGCAAGAAAGTTCTCTACTTTTTTATTTCATGAACCCATGAACCCCATTTTGCTCATATTATGAGTTCACAGGGTTCTATTTGGGGAATGAAAGATTGCTTCTTTCTATCTTCTCTCTCAAAAAAATGCATTTTTGGAGATGAACATAAATTGGGCATCTTTTGAACTTGCCTAAATATCTGCATAAAGCCAATCTGATCAAATTGTTAGTATTTGGAGGAGTTCTGTTTCTTTTGCTTTTGCTTTTATGTAAAACCAAAAGGCTGATTTTTTTTCTGGGTATGTAATACTCATTTGAATGTGGGGTCTTGAATATTGAGGTTTCTAAGGTTTCTGGGTTGCATAGTGATTTTCTGTGGTAGGTGGTTTATATGATCTGGTCGGATAGTTATGGATACTTAGTAGCAAAGGAATAAGCTTGGAGGTACTGATGAGTTTTGTAGCAATTGAGGTTAAATTGATTTATTGGGAATTAAGTCATAGGCTGTAGCTGGTGGATTTTATTCAAAGACCGATTTTAGATTTTTTTAGAGATTGCAATAAGTGTCAATTATTGGAGCTGAAGTTGGACGGGACAAGGTAATGGTGACATGCAAGTAGGAGATGCTGTTAGGAAGATATTTAAAGAGAGAGAAAAAGAGACTCAACATATAGCTATATAGAGATGGTAGATTTCCATCCATTCAGTCAGTGAGTAACAAATGGTAACCAATTTAGTGTAAAACTCTTAACTGTTTTGCTGGGAAATGGGAAGCACTTCCAACTTTACTGGGATTCAAATACCGGGACTCGAGTAGAGTGTGGGCTCTTCAATGGATAGGGACTTGTTATTGTAGTAGGAGAAGTGAATGGCTGGTATATGTAGAAAACAGTAGGTTAGGTTTGGATTTATGTGATTGGATTCTTGTTGTGTCGATGATAGTAGCTGGGGGGTTTTGTTGAAGATGTGCTTTAAAATCTAGCTACTATTTATTGGCTGTAAAGTTGTGAGCTACGATTCATAGCTGCCAAACATTTGAGGTGTAGAACTGATTCCTCTAGTTATGATATGCATCAGTTGTCTATATATTTAATACACTGGTTTCCATTATTTGAGCTTTGTAGTAGAGTTCTGTAGATCTGAGAAGTTTTTTTTCAACATTGTTCATTGTGTTCGTATTCAGGATTTGCTTTACTCTACAGTCTGGTTTTCTTATACAGAGTTTGCCTCACTGTGTAGGCATGTTCTTCTTTTACAGGGTTTGCTGAAGGAGTCAGTTGATGTGTTTGTCCTGTTTACTTTTTCTGGATGTCCTTTTGTGTGTGATGCAAATTCATATGTGGTTGTTATATGTTGCAGCATCTGGTGACTATTTGCTTTTGCACTATCTGAAAAGGCTAGAATAGGAAGTGGTTTTATGAATTCCCTGTTGGTGATGGAGTGGAATGACAAGCCTCCTTCACTATGGGATTGGGATAATGTTTTCATGTATGGAGCAAAAGCAACTGAAGATCCAAAGAAACCTCAACCAACAGAATGGAGTGTTGAGGGAGAACAAGGAATGAACTCAGAATCTTTCTGTTCACCTGGGGGTGATGGGGCTAGTGGTGTTTCTGGATCCGATCTTGGAGATGGTACATCAAAGAGTTCAAAATCAGGTTCTGTCAGTTCTTCAATTGGGGAAAGTAAGAAATCCAACTTCATTCTTGAGGCTTTTGAAGGTATCCCAAAGGAGCTCGTGGATAGAGAAGCTGAAGCCAGAATTGAGCCTCTTGGGTATTCTCCAACTCATGAGATTTCAGCTGGCTCCGGTGAACCATTCCTCAGCTTAAAGCTTGGTAAGAAGATGTACTTTGAAGATGTTTGTGCAGGAAATAGTGCTAAAACCTCATCGGTTTCTGTTATTTCCACACCAATGGGAACAAATGCAAAGAAATTTAAATCCACTGATCAAAGTATAGTTGCCACACACTGCCAAGTCGAAGGGTGCAATATGGATCTCTTCTCAGCCAAAAGTTACCATCGCAAACATAAAATTTGTGCAAATCATTCCAAATCTCCGAAGGTCATTGTAAATGGCGTGGAACGTCGGTTTTGCCAGCAATGTAGCAGGTAAAACTTGTTCCTGATTAGATGGAAGATAATAAAATCCAGCAATTACTTGTCATCAGAGTTCTTGGTTGGTCATTTGTGCTTAGCTATATTAAAGATTATCGTCCTTGTAAATGTGTCTTTTCTTCTTTACTGGTTCAATAAATCATTTTTATGGCCTCTAGTGTATTGATTTTGAAATGCATGAACTCTTTCTGCTGTCAAAGGTTCCATGGCCTTTCTGAATTTGATGAAAAGAAGAGAAGCTGTCGCAGGCGTCTTTCTGATCACAACGCAAGGCGGCGCAAACCACAACAAAAAGCACTGAGAAATCCAGCACGGCTTTCCTCATCACTGTACAGTACAGGTTTTACGTGCATACTTTTATTCTTAAGTTGATTAATTGTTGTTACCAAAGCTAGGCTTGAGCAGGAGCCTAAACCTGTCAACAATCTGCAGTTACGAATGACTTTGTTCAACCAAGTCTAAAAATGAGCCTCAAATTGTCTTTAATTAGTTAGGATTTATGTAAAGCTAGCCTCCTTTGTTAGATTATCTACCATCCGGTTCTCTAGCTACTGCTGCATGAGTTATGCATCCTTTAGGGATATGTAACTCCCAACCATGGTCATTTGACATGCTTTCAGATCATAGTTGATGAAAGGATTGTGAAATCATACTTGAATTATTGGCAGTGTATAAAAGTGTGCTGGTTTGACGTTTGTAGATGGAAGGCAACACATGGACCTTGTCTTGGACCAAGCCGCAGGTGTTTACCTGAGGCATGCTACAGATTTATCGTGGGGTGGCGATTGTGGCTTCAAGTTCACACAAACAAAAGCTTACTTGCCAAATCATGCAAAAAGTGGAAGTACTTCCAAGCAGCTAAATTTGCCCGAAAGTCGAACTCCCTTTGCAATGCTTTATCAAGATTCTAGTAGGTTGCCACCAGTTAAGGGCGTTGCATCTCACACTCTAAACCGAGGTCTGTTTTGATGATTTACAGTAAAGTTTATAGTATTCGCTATTTAGTAATGACAAATACCTGCAATGCTTTTGAATAGATTACATCTTGGCAGTTTATATGTAGATCAGGCATATCTGTTAAATGATCATAAGTTCCTTTTATTTGGTGCACTATATGCAGGTCCAGAAGAAACTATGATCTCCTTCAATGTGGATGCACCACATGATGTAAATCGTGCTCTCTCTCTTCTGTCAGCCAGTTCTTGGGTCTCATCCAAGGCAAAACCGTTTTCACTTGATTACAGTTACCATACCAGCATGCCTCAAACTGTGATGCCGACAATGAACCAAGGCTTGCCAGTCTCATCGGAGGTCTGGCAAAATGAACAGCCATCCCTTGATACCACCCAACTGCTTGTCACCCATGCACAAAGTAATGCCAGCAACCACTTTCAAGATTTCCATCTGTTCAAGGGGCCTTGTGAGTTTGGGTATAACAGCACCCAATTCAGTTAACCCATGACCCAGGACTGTTCTTGCACCCCTTACATCTCACCATTATTAAGGTGAGTTTCTATGTGAGGATTTAAGTTCCATATTCATATAGTGTGCCATCTTTTCTCGAGCCACTTATAAGTATCTATGTTGTTACTACTATTTCCAGGAACCTCAAAACAGCTTTGGTTTAGGTTACTACTATCAGAGTTTAAATTCAGACTGGCTTCAAATTCATGAACTAAAATTTTCTGTGCCTGATGATAATTTGATGACATAGTATTGTAACCTATTGCTTCATTTCTCTTGAACTTTCATGTACGGAGCACAAATATAACAGGAGTAACATGTTAACTTCGATTGTTTGGAAAGACTCCATATCAATCGTTTGTAAGATTAAGATGACTCGATTTAAATTCCTACGCCAGCATGAGAAGGGGAGTAGACCCATTCATGGGAGAGCCTACTGGTATTGAACAGCGAACATGACGTGCAATTACTTTGTGCTTTGGAGTTACATATCAGGCCATTTCCGTTTTACACAATTCTTTGATTTCACCTTTCTAGTTATGCATTTTGTAGGCACCAAAAATTGTAAAAGAGGTGTATACCATGGATACAAACTTGGATATATTGATACTTCACAACTAGGATACACACTTCTTCAATGAATCCAGATACCCCTAAGCACTGATTTCCAGCTCCGTACTCGTGCAATGTGAGGCAGAGACCAATAACATGATAAATCCGTCAAGTATGTCTTCAGTGAAAATAGCAATGAACCTTCCAGTGCAGCTCATACATAAGAGGGAAAACAAAGAGAGCACTAATCCTAAACATGGTTAACTCACTAACTAGGCGATTAAAATCAAATTTGGATATGGAAGTGATCACATCCAAGTTCAGTCCTTACCATAACTGCAAAAGATACATATATTCAAACTAGTTCAATGTCCTATTTATTGATAGAACGGATTGCGAATAGACAGACTAATTATCGTGCATACATAGCTTTTAAAGGATCGAAAAGCAAAACGAACAAGCCAAAGAACACTGTATATCCCTGATCCACTTTAAAGACTGCTCGATGATTTTTTTTGTTGTTGCATTGAACTCGAAATTCCAAGTTACAGACATGCCAATTGACTGCTTCCAAAGAACGGCATAATTGTCAGTAGCAAAGAGAGAATAATGGTGACCACGGCAGCTTGACAAGGCAAGAAATTTAAGGCCACTTGACTGAATATGCCTCCTCTTGACTTCACCCTTCACTCTATGGCCATAGGCACATATGCCCAATTATGAGTAAGATGCTGAACTATCATCCCATAGCCAATATACTGAGTGCTTAAAATTCGCACAACAGGATGATGGATGAGACAATGACACATGGTTCGATTTCAAGAGGCATGACAAACTGAGAAGATTGCTTACATGTGACTGACTACGAAAGAATCTTCTGTCCCCAATTGAACCACAATGAGACCCAACTTATTAAAGACGGGAAATGCATACCAGAAGTATCTATTACATGATAGATACTTCAAAGACATTCAGACAAATTTAGCTCAAATGACAATCAGAAGAATTCAGACTAAAGAAACTTTGTACCCAGCCAGTAGTAACATACTCACTAGAATAGATGAGATGATTAAAGTAAATGGTCTAACTAATAAAACCAACCAGCCTGTAAAATCTTCGCCAGACAATACTGGCTGACAAAAGATTCATTGATCCACAAAGACCAGAAATACCATACCATTTAATACAATAACTTGACACAAATCATGATAAAAGGAGAGTAACTCGATAACCGCAGCAACATGAGGACGACAAGACTGACTTTCAGACACCCAATATTGAGCAATGCTGGATGACAACTCTGGACCTTCTCAACCCTCATATATGTCCTAGTACTCACTGGAACAGTAGACAATTACAAATTAACCCATGCACTAGACAAAACATAGGAATTTAAAGCTAGAACGAAAAATCAATCTGCAGAGATAAGAAACTCTAAAACAGAAGGAAACGTTTGAAATGAATCAATTAATGAGAAGAGATTGGCAAAAAGAGCGTGACTAAAATTTGTAATGTATACAAAAATCACCAAAAACAATGACAATTCCAAGAATCCTATAGAGATCCGGAGCGAATTACTAATACTGCAAACCTGTTCAGTTTCATCTGGAGCTGGAGAAGAGGACTCCTTGGCATCTGTTGGCTTATCTGCTCCACAGTTCTGTCTGTTACATTTGTTGCGGAACGGATAGTTTATGTTATTACATTTCTCACACTTCCAGCTTCCTTCTGGCATCTTTTGCTCTGAAAACCAGAATATTGGAGTTACAATAAAAGGATAACAACATAAAAGGATTCAATAACAAAAAAGATATAAAAGTAAATAAATATAAAAATATCAACTTGGTGACAATGAGGCTGTGGATCAACTTACTTGCACTTTTGTCATTCTTCACAGGCTGCATTTCAAGAGCATCAATAAAAAAAGTCAGCAAAATCATAAAATATAGAATCTCTGATCCACACTAAGCTCAAGTAGTTTATCAGGCAAAAAGGAATTTCAACAATTCAGACTCCCAATCCAACATTGATAATCCAAGGAAGTTATGATATAGATGGAGAGATGGAGAGACCTGAGATCCAGGCTTTGGAGTGTTGCACTTCCTCATGTTACAAAAAATTCTGAATGAAAAGTTGATGTTTCCACATTTTGGGCATGTCCAATCATTATCACGTGTGGGATCTACATTTGCAACAAAATTACAAATCAATGCTCACTTCTATATAAATGTTTCCATGATGAACAAACATTCATAAGAAGCCAAAATGGCAAACCTGCACTCTTCTTTTGAGATTTATCATCTGGATAAAATCCTGGCCTCGGTCCCTGGGACAAGTAGATCAAATATTAATTGTACTGCATCCAAGGCACACACAATTATGTGTGAAGCTCAAGAAAAGCATAAGAATCCTTTGGAGTTAGGAGAGAGATCTACAACAAAACAGATTACAAAAATTAAGCAAGTATGGACCAGTCTGTTCTGTACATACCATAGGAGTAGGGGCCAGGGGAAGTCCCAGGCCATACCGATCCATCATAGGAGGAATACCATACAACCCACCTGCAAAATAAGGAAGACAAATGTGTGAGGCACTATGAACTTATGAAGTCACTAAAGTTAAAGGGAGCAACAATCAATAAGAACTAACAGGAGTAAAAGGTTTGTGTGATGAGACAACAAATTTACTGAAACATTCAGAACTGCATCATAGAAGAACAAATATGCACAACTAGAGAGCCAAGTAAACAAAAAGTACCATTTCCAATCATGGATCCACCGCCAGAATAAGGTGCCGATGCCGGCAAATGCAGAGGTCTGAAGGGGCTGCCTGTATTTATGCGACTTCCATAGTTATAATGATAAGTTGATCCCCCAGAAAATGGAACATCATAGGGAGGAATGGTTGACCCATTGAACAGAGAAGAGCCATATGGAGGCATGGTAAGATACATTGAGGAGGGTGCAGCAGAACCCACATAAGGAGGAGCAGAAGAGTATGGTTGTGGAGCCTGGAACAGCTTGGCAGCCGATTTCTGAAAAGTTCAAAGCATATAGCGTATAATCAAAACACTATCCCTTTTTAACAAAACCATCCGCATTCTACGCGATGCGCGCATGTATTCTAACAGAATTGAGATGCCTGAGTAAAAATATAAACCGATTAAATACAATGTAGTAGTTGTAGTCAGTTTCTTACTGAGTTGTGATCGGCCGGCCTCGGCTGAGTGCAAGTACGCATATTGCAAGTTGTTCTAAATGAGAAATTCACATTACCACATGCCGGGCAGGTCCAATCATCCTCCCTTCGACTTCCTAAACATACCAATTGTACCAAATGAGCTCCCAACACATCTTAAAACCCCAAAACAAGCACAGCAAAACATCATAAAACAATACAAAATCCCAAAGCTATTCTTTGATTTCTCTCCCAAGTACAAACTCGCAGATCGTACAGTGAAGTTAAAATCTTTCAGAATCGCATTGAATATAATGTAAATAAAATTAAAAATTAAAATTAAAAGGGGGGCATACCATCGGTTCTAGCGCGCTTAACTGCCGAAGAATTTCTGTTGTCGACCTGAAACAACCAGCAGAACAATCTCAGATATAGACTTCGTGCGGTTAAAACCCTAATTATGGTTATGAATTGGGGAAACCCAGCGGAAATAGAGACGGAAGGTCGTGAAATTGAACGGGAGTGAGGAAAGAGACTACAAAATTACCTGAGACATGACGGCGGCGGCGGCGGAAGCCTAGATAATTGCGGTGGAGAAATTGATTTTAGGGTTTCGGAGAATTGATACGCACCGTTTTGCCCTATCGGAGGGGGCAGAGGAGTGATAGTTGTGACGAAGAGAGAGATATTGCGAGGGTTTTTTTATGCGGAAGGACAGTTACAGTTCGTTTGAGGTGGCGCAAAACGGTGCGTTTTTAGCTGATTGGTAGTTTGGTACGCGCAAATATTACGAAGCAGTTGGAGATGCAGGGGATCGAACCCTGTGCCTCTCGCATGCAAAGCGAGCGCTCTACCATTTGAGCTACATCCCCAATTATTAATCAATCGAATACGATCTAACGTCAATTTCATAAGCTTTAAGACGTTAAGATATTACTTGAGATATAATGACATGGACACATAGTCCTCTAAAAAAAGAAGAAGATATAATGACATAGATTTGATATATATGTAGCAGGCGGTCTATGAATTCTCATGCATTAATTTTCTAATTCAAGTTCTTACCGATTAAGATTTTCATACATGAGACATATAAAGAGATGCATGGTCCATTTATTCTCATGCACTATTATTTTAAACTCTTTTTGTTGGATGACATAAATGGAGACATATATATAGGCAGTCTATTTATTTTCATACACTATTCTTTTGAGCTTTTATCGATTGGGATTGGACAAGTATCTTAATTACACAGTTACACTCTATGTGCATATCAAAAGTTAGAAACTTGAATAAACAGGCCGGGCGTGCCATGTGCGTCACGGACATCAACGTGCGGTTGCTAGATATACGTCCTTGTGCTACTCCTCTTAATAGTAAATTAAAAGTCGGCCAGAAATGATCTTAAGATGTACTGTTGGAGGTACTATTTTGTTGTACGTACTCGGAGTAGTCGCAACCGTGCAGACCGAAGTAAGTCGAACCATGCCAAATGTTCGTCACATGCAGCAAGCTAGACTTCAATCAATTCTATGCTTAATGCCTTACCAGGCAGGCAGATCGACTTGGCTGGCCCCAAAGGATATGAACTTATTTAGGGACTTAGGGGTACGTTGTGTCATGGATTTTAACCAAAAGCTAGCTAGCAAGAAAAAACAAATCGATCGAGTCGTCTTCTCAACAAATTTAAGGTCGAAGAATACAGAGTGGTACGTAATCAATAGTTCAATACCTTACAATTAAAGATGCATGGAACGCAGACATGCACGCACCATGTGAGGGGAACATGCAGCACGTACAAATAAAACAAAGGCAATCAAATGTAGTCCTGAAAGATCACCTTATAACAACCAACTCCTCTTAAATTTCAGAATGCTACTCTACTCGTCCTCACGGTGATCTTCCCATCACTCACAAAGCTCGACACGAAAGTAGCTAATTAAACTAGGATGGTCATGGACAGAACCACCGCCACCACCACCACTAGGCCAGCATAACTGGATACAAGCATGCTGGATCCATCGGCAGTATCAGACGCCGGTAGACCGCCCGTTGTAGTTGTAGTCGGAGCTGCAGGAGTAGTGGTTGTCGTGTTTGTACTGGTACCATTTGTGAAGATAGCAGCATCTGGTGAGTTGGGAGCTAGCCCTAGAAGAGCTGTTATCACCATCCAAAAATCAAAGCCACAGTTAATAAACGCAATACCCAATTTAGGTTCGCGACTTGATTTCAAGTTAATGTTTAAAGGATGAAAGGATCCCTTTGTTCAGTGGTTGGTTGGGATCAGGCCCATGCCATTTACTACATACAGTTGATACAGCAACTAGAAAACTAATATTATCAGATTTACTACCCCATATGTCTATGTACATTTTGACCGACTCGAGAGAGCACTAGTTGCAAGTTGCATAATTCATTTGTCTTTATAATTTTCTTTTAATTATGTCCTAAAACTAGGTATTCCTAGTAATTTTAATTCATCAATGGAAAAGAAGGAAAAAAAAAACTCAGTGAAATTGCATTATAGTACTCCATCAGATTAATTCACCCACTGCAAAATTTATGAGCTCAGTAATGTGGAATTGAGGATGCATATATAAGAAAACCATGTTTGCCAATTAACTCAAAAACAACCAACCAATTATCAGTTTTTATATATGTTTCATGATCAATTTTGGCATACTTAGTTTCTAACTTTACTTTTAACTAACTAATTAAAGTCCATTTAACTAATTACTGATCTACTACAACGAAAATACTAGAGCGTGTTTACTGTGTAAGGCTAAGCACCGACGAAACATTAGAACTCCCGCTACAAGCCTTGCTAATTAAACCTAGCCCTAAAGTATAATATATAATTTGCGCATGCAATTCAATCTTTTCCGGTTTTCCGCGTTTCATTTCCAACCTAGCTCAATCGATCTCTTAGTCTAACCAGAGAGGCACATATATATATGTGTGTGTGTGTGTGTATCAACTTCAGCTAAGTTTAAATACATGTAAGTAAGACTGACTCACCGGGACAGTTGCTGGCGCTAGCGTTCTGTAACTTGCATACAGAAGGCAGCTGAAGCAACTTAGCTACCTGAATCCCCATCTTAGTCATCTCAGGGCTTCCACCGTTAGCTTGCTCAATCAGATAACACAAGCACTCCGGCTCGCTCTCCTTGATCCCCGTCACCGTATCACAGCACTCCTTGGTCGGCGTCGCCGCTTTCCCCGTCGCGTAGTTCAGACACACCGCCACCTTCTGGAACTTGTCACTGCACTTCTTCGCCACTGTGTCATCAGCACCATACGCGCCGGACACCAACAACATCGCCACAACAACAAACCCCATCAACATCTTCATCATCTCCATAAGATTTTCGAAATGGATTTTTGGTTTCGGTTTTGTGAGCAAAGGTTAAAAGGGAATATAAATAGGAGAGGAAGCGAGGTCGAGTGCACTTAACAAATGTGCGCTGGTGGTGGTAAAAGAGTGTGGCGGAGGAATCAATACGAGCCGTTGAGTTGGCGTCGGTATGGAGATTTGACGGTGGAGATGGCGTGGGGTTTCGTTGTCCAGTCGAGACAACCCTGCTTTTCCTAAATCGAGGTTATTGAATAAGGCCCATCGGGGTAGTTGGGCCGAAATAAATTATGTTAGATGGGAGATGTGAAGGACAGGTGGCATTACTGTAGCCACGTGTAGCGCCCGTGATTTGGGGAGTTCGGATTTAACCGAGTTGAATTATCGATGATCACATGTGGGTTGGACATGGCTATGCCTACTTTCATTGTTTGGGCATTTCTAAATGAAAGCCCATTATCAAACGACCCCGTTTTGTATATCCTTTAACGCCATGATCGACTTCCGACGAGTTTGATCTATCTCGCTCATATCGTCATTCAAATCTCATGGCCACATGCATCTTCGGAAAAAGTCACCACCGCTCCTGTTGACTCTTTATGCCTCTCATTTGGCACGTAATATGGAAAATAATGTCATCTGTATTACTAGTATCAGGAATAATGTTACGTTTCAATACTTTCTATTGCGAAATATAAATGGAATACTAGTCGTGCATGCTTCATTGTTCTTCTTCAATTTTTTCCATTCGTGAAAGGCACGTAGGTAAAGGGTTACGGCCTAAATATCAAATTTGTTGCGTCTCACACGTACGGTTTTTGATTGAACTAGAGCTGTAACCTGAAAAGTGTCATGCGTTGACAGGCCATCTCAAAACCCTTTTAACTTTTGTCGATCAAAATCAAAACAAGATTTCCGTCCTTCGCTGCGAAAACGGCATGCCATTAATGCCCTTATGAAATAGATATAGTCATATAGCTCACAGTAGAACAAGAACTCCACAGATCAAACAATTGGATCTCCCAAAACCTCTGTCTTATTTCTCTGCTGTCATTTCCCGGCTCTTTAAATTTCACAAACATTCTTTCACCCTTGTTCTTCTAATATCTTTGCCTAACCTAGCAATTTTCTCATCCGCATTTTCTCAATGTCACACACACACACACACATATATATAATAGCTAGGTACGTATATATGTTATGAAGAGCCGTAGAAATCTAACGGGGCTAATAGCCACCGTTCTGGTTTTCTTCATCGGCGCTGCACTGTTCATCAACAACCAGACCAGAACCGGAGACTCGGTCCTCTGCGCTCTACCTAGCTTCGGAGTCAACGACTATAATCCCACACCGATTCAGCTCCATGCAGTTTTACACTACGCCACGTCCTAAACGACGCCGCAGCAACCGAAAGACGAGATCAGCGTCTCCTTCGAGGTCCTGAAATCGCGGCGCCTCGCAACTTCCTCGTCTTCGGTCTCGGCCACGACTCACTCATGCGGGCCTCCTTTAACCCACGTGGCACAACCTTGTTTTTCGAGGAGGACAAGAGGTGGGTCCAGACGGTACTCAAGGACGCACCCCAGCTACGGGCCGAGACTGTGGATTACTAGATGCAGCTGAAGCAATCCGACGAGCTACTTTCCACGTACACGTCCGAGAGGACGTGCGTGCCCTCCACGGCCGTGTTACGTGGCAACACGCGGTGCTGCTGGCCCGGAGTAACCTGCGTACCTGCCCGACGAGGTGTACGAGAGGGAGTGGGACTTGATCATGATCAACGCACCTAGGGATACTTCCCTGTGACGCCAGGTCGAATGGGGACTATATTCTCGGCCGCCATCATGGCGAGGAGGAGGAAGGGATCGGGTCCGACGCACGTGTTCCTGCACGACGTGGACCGGAAGGTGGAGAAGGCTTTTGCAGAGGAGTTTCTGTGCAAGAAGTACTTGGTCAAAGCCGTTGGGAGGCTCTTACATTTTGTCATTCCCTCCGCCGCTAGCGGCAGCGTTGTTGACGATGGAGCACGGTTAAGATAGCGCCGACGAAACAACTTGCATGGTGCTAATCCATTTTCTATGTACCGTGTTTTTACCGGATTACGCGGGACGTAATCAGTAGAAGCAATACGGATAATCTTCTCTTCTTGTCCGAACGTTTAGGCTGTTCGGATGATCAGGTGTTCTCTCTCTTCGGGTGTTCGGGTTATCGGGTATGTGGATTCTCGTGTTCGGCTTCAGCTGTTAGAAGAATACAACAACAAACAGACGGTCAGGAAGTCGAGACAGGGTCGGTCTGCCTTCAATGCTCTGATGCCTAAGTTAGAAGATGTATTGGATATAACAGTCAAGCGAACGTGTAAGAAAGTATGTTGGAGTATTTAAGACTGGAATTGATTTCCCTCTTACATGTAGTAAATGCCTTACCTATATAGGTGGGTGAGATTGTTGCTTGCTTGTGCTATTTGATGTGGGATAAGGCTGCAATTGCTGTCATGTGGGCTGAGTATTCGGATGTGCGCTTGTCGGGCACGTGCCCGATCGGATGAGCTCGGTCTTGCGAGTGAAGTTGTAGTCCGCTTGGTGGTCTTTCGGGTGGTCGAGTAGGTGTTGATTACCTGCTTAAGTGGGTAAGTATGTTTAATCCATGAACTAATGGTGCTATACTAACAAGTCCCCCAAGTCCCCAAGTCAAAGAGACATTTCTTGATTGGGGAGTTGAAAAAGGGTTCGTACAATTAAACAAATACTTATCTGATTGAGCAGTGATGCGCGGTCCTGTGACCCCCAAGTCCCTCAACTCTCCGATCAAGAAAGAGCTCGCTTGACGGAGTGGGTACCTAAGACGTGCGCCTGATCGTGTATATGTGCGCCTGATCGTGTACCTATACACATGATCCTGTACCTGGGTGTACGACTCCCAAACGAATCTTGCTGTTTGGAGCCGTGTGCCCGGTCGTGTGCCTGTGGAGCCATGTGAACGAATATGTATGTATGCGGATGTATGTCAGTATGTTGGAGTGAATATGTAGATGTATGCGGTACATGTATACAAGTAGGTATGAGTGAATGAGTATGTTCAGATTGATGATCACTAACCACATTTAACGACAAAGTCAAATATAGTTCAATTTTTAGAAAATAGTTTATTTTCAGATTGATGATCACTTAACCACATTTAACGATAAAGTCAAATATAGTTCATGTAAACATACTTGATTGAAGCTAGCAAAGTAGATAATAGGCATGCCAATGCTCTTTTCATTCTTTAGAGTATTCTTGAGGGAATGAATGAGATATTCATTTAAGCCTGAATAATCGCGTTATTAGATAGGTTTCTTCCCAAAATCGCTGTCAAAATGATAGATAAATAGAAAACATCATAATGAGCTTAACAAGAACCGAGATTTCAACTTTATTTGCCAACATAAGCAGTTGGTTCTATTACATGAACTTTCATTTAAATTTGTTAGAGCAAGTGAAAGAAAACTATATATACAGACTTACGTAATGTATCATAGGAGACAACATGTGGGAAAACACCGACATTGCTAAATTTCTATGCTAAACCCTGCAGAACAGAAATCTATGTCAATAACCATTTTAATGCAGTACTGAAACTAACTATTAGATTCGAAAACACAGGCTCTAAGTTATCTTTCATATAGCTTGGGACCTTCACTTTTTTGAAGTAGTGCAATACAATCAATTTTCATATAGTGAAGATAGCAGCAATAGGTTTAGTAGATAAAACAAAGATTACTTAAAAGAAAAAGAAAACATGAGAGTTTGTATAATGTCTACTGCCAGCACCTAATGGTTATCGTCTTCAATCTATGATCTTGTGTTTGAAAAGTCTTCCTTGTTGCCATTTCAATCCCACTATAAGAAAAATTAAAAACCCATCAACTAACACATCAAACTCAAATTTCGCAAACCCAAAACATACACACAAATTCAACACATGAAGAAAAGCCTTCAAAAAAACCATGAGAACTTCTTCTACTAACTGACGACAATAGTCTGCAGCTCCTCAACTCAACCATCGACACACTTCTTGAGCCTTATGAAATCCGCAATTGAATTACTCTATTATGTCATTATAATGCAAATACTCCATTCCTTTGCATACATCAATTGCATACTAGAGAAATTCGTGAAACTTGAAGACATTACGACTCTTCTGCATATTATCATGGAGACTTCCTTCTACTAGGCATGTACTCTGTCAATAATATTGAATGAGGTTTCATAATCAAAAAACCAAACGCACAAACAATAGAAAAATTAAAAGTAGTATGCTCTAGTAATGAGCCAAATTAAAAGAAGTATCAATTCTCAAGGAAAAATCCAAACAACTTATTCATATAGATAGGAAAGAGGACCCCAAACCTAGCTAAATTGTTTGCGTACTAATCAGAACCCAGACTATACCCTATAAAACAAATTAAACCCAAATGCGTAAAGTGAAAAAGTGAGGCAGAGAAATAGAACCCATACCATTCCCTCTATGAAAACACCGACACAACGAAGACCATCACGCGGAAGTCGCGAGGATCTACAGGAAGATGGAAGTCGACACATAGTTGATCTCGGAAGTGTGAGGATCGTCGAATAAGAATTCGCGAGACTGGGGGAGGCTGCAATGAAATTAGATTAGAATCGTCATCGCAAATCCACTATATGTAAGATAAAGCAAACTAACACAAACAAAATCAGATCGGAGAGCCTGATCGTACATCTCGAAGATGGGGTTGGCAAGCTTGATCTCCTCGAACGCTGCGTTTGTTCTCCACTTTCGACATCATCGGAGAAGAAAAGGCTTGATGTTGGCAGTGATGAGAGTGAGGGAAAGTCTCTGTCTGAGTTTGCAATGAGAGTTGGTCCGGGTAAGAGAGAGAGAGAGAGAGAGAGAGAGAGATGAGAATACTGGTTATACTGTTTAGTGAAAGTTGGAACTCACCTTGTGATGATCTCTAGGGAAGGATCAGAACCACTAAAGAAGTGATTGATGTGCCAACAAAATGGTTGGCCACGATGTCATCAACATGGTCCAAATAGTTCAATCACAAAAGTCAACCTTCAATATTTTGTAAGTTTTGTAGCATCAAAATCAAATTATTCAACAAAAAAATTTATGAATGTATGTATGTATACATAGCGAAATTGTGAATCAAATAATTTTCTAGCAGTCAATTTATACGAAATGTGAATGTATGTATACATAGTCGAAATTGATTCTGAAAAAATGTAGGTGAGTATAATGAAAATGTATATGTAATGTATCATAAATTTACAATTATATATCTTGCAACACGTATTTATAGACAATATTTTTCGTACAATTATTAGGGATGTCGTCACCGTTATTTATAAAAAAAATTAAGACCTTTTTTGACGTAACTCTAGATAGTGCTACATATAATTGTCCATGAGTAAAAACTGGTTCAGACATATATATTCCTACTTGGTTCAATGACTGGCCTTGACTCTTATTTATCGTCATTGCATAACATGGTCTGACAGGAAATTGACGTCTTTTAAACGTAAACGGTCATTTAGTTTCCGTTGCATATAATACTATCGATCCTTGGAATATAAACTTTTTCTCCCATGCTGTTTCCCGTAAGTATTTTTGCCTCAATTAGTCTTTCAAACAATTTTGTCACAATCAACCTCGTACCATTACACAAACCACGCATCTGATCTAAATTTCTTAACAACATAATAGGCATGCCAACTTTCAGAATAAGTTCATGCGTAGGCAATCTGCTAAATTCAAGCTTATTCAAAAATTCTATGGGATATAAAATATTGATATTATCGCTATTACCTGAACTGTATGAAATTGAATCCGTACTAAAATATGATTTATTATCACCGGGTAATAATTTAACTGCATAATTGTTTATTTCATGTACAATTACATTTTTTGGAATCACTATATCACGTTCTCTTAAATAATTTGTATCATTATATTTGGTTAAAAAATTGGGATAGGTTGCTTGAAAAATTGATTCTATAGGATGAATAGTAGGATCAGTAAGTAATTCTTCTGGTATATCAATCCAGCTTACATCGGGATCACCTATAGAAAATTTTGATTCTAATTGACCTTCTTCTATTTGTAGTATCCATTCAGCAAAATCTTTAATTTCATTTTTTTGTACATTGCTTAAACCAACTGTCGACAATCTCATATTTTCAGTTAAATGAAACACTGTAATGGTAGGCCACAAATATGAATTATTAAATGATGCATGAATGACTTGTTCTTTGCTACCACCTTGTATGACTGACAATGTCTGTCTAAAATCTCCACCGAATAGAATAGTCTTTCCTCTAAATGGTTCTTCTTTTTTTGACAAAATATCACGCAATGTTATATCTACTGATTCAATACACCATTTATTGCACATAGGAGCTTCATCCCAAACGATTAATTCAACATTTTCAATTAAATTAGAAAGATTGGTTTGTTTATTTATATTACAATAAGAATCTTTATCTATAATTAGTTTTATTTTGAAACGTGAATGAGCTGTTCTATCTATCGGAAGTAATAATGAAGCAATGCCTGATGAAGCAACCGCCAAAACAATTTTGCCTTCAGATCTCAATCTAAAAATTATAGTATTCCATAAAAAAGTTTTTCCTGTGCCTCCGCTACCATAAACAAAGAATGATCTTGGGTTCTTTTGTTCGACGGCTTTGATCACCTCATTGTATATCATTATTTGACTACTATTTAGTTTAGTGATTAGGTCAGAATGTTTTTAGTTTAACACTTCACAATCAAAATATAGTTTTTCTCTAATGAGCCTATTATCAAGTTGATGTATCTGTTGTGTCTTTGACATTGGTAATTGATGATCTTTTAAAGTACAGGACGACATGTTAAACAATTTTTCAAGTTCACATAAAACAGCATTTTTTAATTCATCATTAAGTATGATAAGATACGGCATATTAAAATTTAATTTCATTTTGTGTACTATATCATCAGACGTGCTAATCCAATATGTATCAAGTAAAGCTCGAGGATCTGAAACATTAAAAAATAAAATAATCGTAACGAATAAATAACGAATTTGAGAAAAAGTGACAGTAAAAGTAGATTCCAACAATGCTTCTGTCCATTCTTTATCATCACCTAGCAATCCTAAGGCTCGACAGGCTTCTTGATACGTAGAGCTGTTTGGAGCCGTTAAGCCTCAGAACGGTCTTGCGAATGATGCGTGAATGGTTCCGAGCCGCTTACCCCGACTCCCAAACGAATCTTGCTATTTGGAGCCGTTAAGCCTCAGAACGGTCTTGCGAATGATGTGTGAATGGTTCCGAGCCGCTTACATCGACTCCCAAACGAATCTTGCTATTTGGAGTCGTTAAGCCTCGAAATGGCCTTGTGAATGATGTGTGAATGGTTCCGAGCCGCTTACACCGACTCCCAGACAAATCTTGCTGTTTGGAGCCGTTAAGCCTCGGAACAGCCTTGCAAATGTATATGGCCGAATGGCCTAGCGATCGGGTGGCGTGAAACCAAGAATACTTATCTTTTGGAGTGACGGGTGCCAAGATGTTGCTCGGGGTCGGGCTGACCGTTCGGGATCGGGCTGGCCGTTCAGGGTCGGGCTTTAGCAGCAACAGGTGGAACACGAGCTTTCGGACAGTGGTGTTTATACGTGGTTTGTGATCTGTAAGCTTCCCACAGACGGCGCTAACTCTTTCTACCGAGTTACGCGAGACGTAATCAACATAAGCAATAAAAATGATTTGGATAGGTGGTGCTCTTTAATCTATTCGGGTATACGGGTATGCGAATGTTCGAGTTATCGAGTTGCGGGTATTCGGGTTGTTGTGTATGTGGACTTGCGTGCTCGGCTCCAACTGTTAGAAGAATACAACAAACGGGCGTCAGGAAGTCGAGACAGGGTCGGCCTGCCTTCAAAGCTCCGATGCCTAAGTTAGAATGTATTGGATATAACAAGCGAGCGAACAAATAAGAAAGTAGGTTGGAGTATTGAATGCGATGCGATCGATCCTCTTACCTGTAGTAAATGCCTTACCTATATAGGTGGGTAAGATTGTTTCTTTCTTGTGCTCTTCGATGTGGGATAGGTCTGTTCTTGCTGTCATGTGCTGCGAATAATCGGATGTGCGCTTGTCGGGCGCGTGCCCAATTGGATGGGCTCAGTCTTGCGAGTGGAGTTGTAGCCTGCGTGGCTATCTTTCGAGCAGTCGGGTAGGTGTTGATCACCTGCTTAAGTGGGTAAGTATATGTTTAATAGTGCACTAGTGGTGCTATACTAACAGCTTCCAACTGCCAAATTACCAACAACGAATCACCCGAAATCTGCACATCCATGACTTCCAAATCCACCAATAGTTCTAATCCAATTATTAAATCCTTATATTTTGCTACATTATTTGAACAATGATAGTCTAACTGAAAAGAATAAGCAAAAGTCTCCCTTTGAGGGTTAACGAATGAAACTCCTGCTCCTGCAAAAGAACTTGTGCTGGATCCATCAAAATAGAGCTTCCATGGGACTAGGGATATATGGGACAACTCCAACTCCTTCCACTCTGGAACTTCTGCCATTGGATGATGTACTAAAAATTTGGTCATTGCTTGGCCTTTAACTGCCTTTTGTAGAACATACTGCAGCGGAAACTCGGATAGTGCAAGAATCCACTTTCCAATCCGTTCTCTAAGTATAGGTCGGGATAACTTGTATCATACTAGATCAGTCTGAGCGATGACACTAGTAGTAAAACATAGCATGTAGTGCCTTAGCTTGCAACCTGAAAAGTACAGAGCAAGACACATCTTATCCATTGGTGTATATCTACTCTCGCAGTCTGTCAAAGTTCTGGTTAAGTAGAAAATTGCTCGTTCTTCTTTAGCATCATCTATCTGTGCAAATAAGCTTTCCACAGATGACTCTGTTGCTAAGATGTAGAGCTTAAGTGGCCTTCCTGGCTGTGGTGGCACTAAGACTGGTGGATTAACTAGGTACTGCTTGATGGCATCAAATGCTTCTTGGTGTATCGGTTCCCAAACAAACTCTTTTTTTCCCTGCAACTTTAACAAATGAGCAAAAAAATTGGTTTTTCCTGCAGCGTTTGCAATAAATCGTCTCAAGAAATTAATTTTTCCCAGGAGCTGCTGCAACTCTCGCTTGTTCTTTGGTTGTGACTCTTTGAGCACAGCCTCCTTATTGTCATCTGGAACCTCTATTCCTCGTTGATGCACCAAGAATCCTAAAAAATCTCCTGCTTATACCCCACACACACATTTGGCAGGGTTCATCTTGTGTTTGTCTCCTCATTTGTTCAAACACCTTCCTTAGGTCATTAAAATGATCAGACCTCTTCTTGGATTTAACCACTATGTCAACTGGATGAGTATCATCCATGGAAGTAAACTATTTCTGTTCGCGGTCATGTGCTTCGAGCAGCCGCTGTCCATGTACCAAGAGTCAGACTTTCTGGTGGAAATGGCAGTTAGGGCAACATTACAAACAGCTACGACCTTTCTTGCATCAGTAGGTGAGGTCTTCACTCTTGAGAAGAAACAAATGACATCTTCCTGTTTCTTCTTGACACCAGATTCCTTGGGAGACATAACGCTTCTGGTATCCCCAGTTCCTCGAATAGATTTTCTGACCCAGTTTGAAGAGACTGGCTTGTTCTTCTGCTTCGGGATGGCAATGGACTGTGTAATCCTGGTCAGTTCGTCGAGTGATTTCTGAAAATGGACGAGCAGGTCATTGCTCTGTGAAATCTTTGTTGGTACAGGGTTTCTTCTTAGCTTGTAGCAGTACCGTCGAATGTGTCCACTATTCCCACAGTGAAAACATCTGATTTGTGGGCTTTTCTTGAGCTTGGACACCTTGGAGGCTTCAAGAGCATCGATCTTTGGTTGAGGCGGAGACTTTCCCAACACCGAATTGGTGATTTTTACAAATGTAGTCTTCCCCGAGCCTTTGGGTTTGCCATCATCCTCAAACCCCAAACCCTTCTTGCTACCATCCAGTCTTCCCATCCCACATATTTGGGATAGCTTCTCCGAGCCGATGGAGAATTTTGCAAACTGGTTCTTTGCGTCCAGCAGAGATTCTTCAAGTTTCAGCTTCTCAGCAGTAAGCATGATTATGAAGGAAGACTGACGGTCCAGCTCTCCTTTGAGGAAATTCACTTGTTCTTCTAGTTGAGTTTTGGTAGAACTCCATTATGCTTTCTGGGATATATACTCTCCTTGTATCCTGGAATGTGTCTCCTTACTCAATGATAGCTCATTAGTTAGAGCTTCATTTTTAGCAAGTATAGACTTAGATGCTTTACACAAACGTACATACATATCATGCCCTTTGTCATCAGAATCCTTGTCCTCAAGAGACTCATCTAATGTGACTTGGGTGACAAAAGCAACATTTTCATCTTCATCTAAATCGGTTTCAGAATTTTCATTAGAATCACTATCACTCCAAGTTGCTTTTAGTACTTTATGAGACTCATTTTTCCTATTAGCACAATCCACAGCCTTATGTCCCACTCCATTGTACTCAAAACATTTATTGTCCATTCTTGGGATAGGAGAGGACCTAATATCCCGACCTCTCTGTGAATCCTTATTTCTAAAAGGCTTAGAGCTAGATCCTTTTGAAAAGTTCCGGTTAGAGTTGAAAGATTTCCTTTTCCTTAATAATTTCTCAAATTGTTTGGTTAGAAAAGCAAATTCATCATGATTATCATCTTCATTTTCAAGCACCTTTTCAATCTCAATTTTAACCGAACTTAGAGCAATGGATTTCTCATTCATAGGCATTTTCTTGAGTGTCTCATAAGTTTTCAGATTACCAACAAGTTCTTCTAAAGGATAAGTGTCTAAATCATGAGCCTCATCAATAACATTCATTTTTGAGTCAAAGAAAGGAGGTAAAGCATTTAAAAATTTTCTAACAATTTTCTTTGATTCTATGGCCTCACCTAACCTACGACATTGATTTATTATATTGAGTACACGACCATAGAAATCATCAATAGTCTCTTTGTCACTCATGCTTAAACCTTCAAACTCATAAATAAGACGTTGAAGTTTTTGTTGCTTAACACGAGAGTTACCTTCATGAGTGTTGATGAGCACTTCCCATGCCTCTTTAGTCGTGGAGCAATGAATGATCCTTTGGCGCTCTGCTTCGGATACGGCATTGAAGAGGCAACTTAGAGCTTTGATGTTTGCTCTAGCCAAATCTTTGTCGGCTTTCTCCCATTCGGACCTCGGTTTTGAAATTTTCTCATTTGATTCATCACCGTTTGGTTTTGTGGGATGTGACCAGCCTTCCTCTACGATTTGCCACAACATACCATCATTTTGGTAGGAGAGGAAGGCACTCATCATGATTTTCCACTGTGAGAAATCATGACCATCAAAAAAAGGAGGAACATTTATGGATGAGCCTTTTTCACGATCCATATCTGACCCCTCAGAGGATCTCACTAGCAAAGGCTAGTGGCCGCTCTGATACTACTTAAAGGTCCTAGGGGGGGTGAATAGGCATTTTTCCACTTTTTCGCTTAATTAGTTCTCGGGATAGCAAGATAGAGACCTATCCCGAAATACAGGATACGAGTGTTAAAATGTAGAGACAAAAAGTAGAGAATAACACAAGATGTTTTTGTTAACGCAGAAATCCTACAACCAGAATTAAAACTGCGTGCCCCTAACTCTTGAGGGACAAACTTTTCCACTACCAAGTAACACACACAATTACAAGTCTCTCGTACTCTGGGGATACATAACTCATATGCTATCCTGACTAGTCTGACTACCAGTTCTAACAGAGCTACACTACTTGATCTATGTGTTTACACTTTGGAAAATATTCAGAAGCATCAACTTAGATCTTAATTACTCTCAAGTTAAATCTTCTTGATCTACTTCTTGGGTTGGGCATCTCCATACCTATTTCAATGGAATGCACTATGCAATGATGCATATGAGTTTTGAAAACAGTTTTTATGCTTGAGAATCCGTGTCTATTATGCACTGTAAAGAGCAACCAAAAGACACAGAAGGGGAAGAGAAGAGAAACTACACAGTTTTGTGCTCTTAAAGAGTGACCCTAAAAGAATAACCCTAAAAGAATAACCTACCCATAAAATATTTCACTTAACCAACCACACATCACAGCTTTTGTTTCCTCTTATATAGGCAATGTGACATAGCAGCAAGAAGCAGCACATAAACAGAGGTCAAAACAGCACCGAATCACGTGGTCAACAATCACAAGAGAAAGCCTATGGCAGACCTAGAACTAACCCAGTTTTGACGAGACACATTGAACACAGTTTGCAAAGTAGAAACATGTTTCAAGGCAATAGGTAATGTCAACATCAGTTTTCCATTTTGGGCAAGATGTGTTTTAGGAGGGAGAAAGCTATACATAGCCTAATACCTGAATTGGAAATGGCAAAGACAGTAAGCAGTAAGCAGTAGGCACGTGAAGAAAGAGCACATGGGAAAGGCAAAGTTAACTTTTCAGACTGTATAGCACATACATAAAGCAACGCATAATCCTAAGAGTCACATGTTGGCTTAACACACCTTTATTTGAATTGTAAAATCAACTATCATAAACCAGGGTACATGCATACTGAAGTAGGATTAACCTAGGCTATTGTAAATCACGTGTATACAGAATCAGGAATAACCTAGGCAACAGAAATCAGTTATGAACATGTTTCCAGAAAGACATCAGAACAGCAAGGATATGTGCATCAATTTCTATCCTAGTTGAAAACACATGATATGTAATGCATGAACAACCTGATTTTCCTATGAGATAGGTATTTGATGCTCACATCTTCAATCTCTTTCCTTGATGATCTTCAATCCCTTGTGTTTTGTCTATTGTCAAGGAGTTGCCAATAACAAGTATGCCTTCACTATTTTTAGTAGTCAGAGAGTTAGAGGTATCAATCGATCATCTGGAACTAGTTTTGGTCTGAGCAAATCTAATTTGATGATTACGAATCCTTGATAGAGTAATTCATTGATAAGAGGAAGAATCAACAGTGTGTGTGTATATATATATATATAGATTTGTTTAGATACTGTAGCATGCTTATCGAGGGAGATCGATGAAGACTTGAAATAAAAGCATCGTGGTACACTAGATGGGAAGAAAAATAAGAAGAATTGTGATGGAAAGGTTGATCTCGATCTCCGGGTAAACATTTCTGGGTTTGTGAATATTCAAACGATCTATTGATGGAGTAGATTTCTGAATCCAAACTCTATTATATATTAATACCTTACACATAATTGAACCTGTATGTATGGAGTCCAAAAATTCGTTCATGATGGATTGATTAACCATTAACTCAAATCGTATAAAAAATATTGAACAATTTTTCAGATTTTTTATAAACTAGGGTTCTATATGATTTTGGTTTTAATTGTTTTTTTACCTTTGGTTTTACGTAATTTGAAAAAAAAAATGATAGGGTAAGATTGATTTATAAAAATTTGACATGGCTGACATAATATAAAATGTACATTATTATGTGATATAGAATTAACATCTAAGATTAATGCCACAAGTTTAGGTCTTCTTTAAGGTCCCATAGCATTGCTCTATTATAATTTTAAGGTAAGGAATGGAGAGCAACTTCAAAAAGGAAGGAATGAAGAGGGTCTGTTTGAGGGCAGAAAGAAGTTTATTCACAGTTTATTCACAGTTCATTTTTCTATTTATGTACGGTGTTGAAATATTGTTAATTTTTTTATGTACTATGTTGAAACATCAATTTATATATATTAGCTTGATTTATAAATAGTTGATTATATGATTGTATTTCGATTGTGGTTATTAACAAATCTGTAGTTTTATTATTTTATGTACAATATTAGAACATCAACTTATATTTGTTTGATTTATAAGTATTTGGATATAGTTTTGTATTTCACTTATGGTTAATAAATGAAACATAAATGTTAGTTTACATTGATTTAGGTTTGTTCTTATAGATACGAGAATAACATGAGAGTAAATTAGTTTGGATACTTATGTAACATAATTTTGTATATTTGTCTTTTTTCTTGTATGATCATGAGAGGACATCATTTTCGATTCTCACTTCAGGTTTCAAATTCTCAGGTCTGGCCATGTGTGTATTCTCTATCTAAAAAAATGCTAGCTTTTGGGATCCTGAGCTCAAAGTTCAAAGATGGTAGAAAATGTTTGCTGTGGAGAGAAGAAAGTTGCTTTCATTTCATCTCAGCAAACTAGATTTACTTGATGGAAGCCTTAGATTTCTCTGCCCTTCTTCTGAGGGCCACCTATATCCTCTCTCTCTTTCTTCTAACAGTCTAATACTGTGAACTTAAAAACAGATTTGTGAAAAGGTAAAATTATATGAATGGTCATTAATTTTTTGTCCAAAACGACACTTTAGTTACTATCGTATGACATATGTCAAAATGGTCACTCCCGCTAAGTTTTGTGGCTTAATTAGTGGGTGGAGTGTCACTATCAGAATTCTTCTCATAGCCGACGACTTCAAGAAAAAAAAGGTCGACGACTTTTGTTATCATCGGCTATAGTGTACTATAGCCAACGACAACACCAAAAATCGTCGGCTATAGTACTATTACCGACGATTTTTGCAACAAAATCGTCGGCTATACTATTTGCCAACGCTTTATAACCTACAGGGGTTTTATACTATAGCCGACGACTTCGAAAAATTCGTCGGCTATAGTACGTCCTGTAGGCTATAAACCATTGGCAAAGAGTATAGCCGACGATTTTGTTGCAAAAATCGTCGACAATAGTACTATAGCCGATGATTTTTGGTGTTGTCGTCGGCTTTTTTTTCTTGAAGTCGTCGGCTATGAGAAGAATTCTGGTAGTGTGTTTAATTTTGCACATGGGAGAGGTTGGTATTTCGAAGTCTGGTGAGGGGATTTTTATTGCATGTTCAATTATACTAAGATTGCTGCTAATAAATGGAAAATTGCCTCGACTATGTCAGCAAGTAACAGATGGAGTTAATTAACGTCCAGGTATTTAATTGTTAACATAATGATACTTGGAGTATGAAAAAACAAAAAAATGATACTCGGGTAATAAAGTGAAAGTGACCTCATAATTCAGGTGATTTTTTGTAATTAATCCTAAACAAAATATTCTCTCGGTCGCTTTCTCATGGTGTTGTTCAGGCTGAGTGCACATGTGATTAAAAGTGGTTTTGATTAAGACTCTTTTCTAATCAAGTCTATTCTAGTTTGGACCGGTTGCAAGGTCATTAACCTCTATTCCAAAATAGATGGATTACAATAATTTTGTAGATTATTCCTTCATCTATAGGAAAATTACATGTAGATTTTACACCCCATAGCATGTGCCGTAGATTTTAACCATCTTTTTCTATCTATGAAAGGGCTCCGTCCCATTTAAGCTAGGGTTTTACTGTTTCTTTCTCAGTTCTATATATAGAGCCACTCAGCTTTCTCATTTCTCAGTAGCGAGCTCTCTCATTTCTCAGTAGCGAGCGCTCTCTCTCTCTCTCTCTGACAATTCAAGAAGATGAAGAAGAAGGTTTTTCTTTTCGGGGTGAAGATCGAAGAAGTCGACGAGGCATCATCGGTTGAAGATGGGGCTATTGAGGGGGTGAAGAAGGATGGGGAGGAATCCGTGGGCCAGAACTGGGAAGAAAATGAGGGTGTTGAGGTGGATCAGGTTGAGGTTCACGCTGGTGAGGAGGTTGAAAATGTCGAGGGGGGAAATTAGGTGGATCAATGACAACATCAATGATTATGCATAAGCATATCATAAGAGTTTGAGCATATAACAAAAATTAAAACTCAACCTCTACTAGTACTCAACCTCTACTTGTTTCTTCCCGTTTTTATTGCAGAATGACAAATTAAGGGATGTAAATAATTTGGGATCTGGGTCGTTAAGAATTAGGATTGAAACCCCATTGGTATCACCACTTGGCATGTAAGGAAAAGCTTAATTTTTTTTACAGTTTAAAGAATAGCTTTGTCAACTTTCATTTGAAAATTGAAATTCATGTGAGTTCACCAGGTTGATTACTCTCCCTAAATGTATGTATAGCAAAAGTTTTTTTTTGTTTAACAAAACAAACCACGAAAATGAAACAAAAAAAATATAAGAAAGACCATACACTAATTTAAGAGCGCATGTGTGAACATATTCTTGACTTAGACCGCTTATGCATACACTGACAAAGTGAGACACTAAAAATTCAAATGTCTCGAGCACTATGTATTTCACAATGATGTATGTTTGAGAGAGACATCACATATCACTGTGGTCCATAAATCAAATTCAAGACATCAAGATATGTGTGTGTGAAATAGCTAACCTCATGGGCTTAGTTCATCATCAAATGAGATGAGAGATGATGTATCATATATATGGTACACAAGTAAATTTGTCAAAACCATTTTTATAGCTCCAAGAACAATTGTCCAATTTCAGAGACAATTTTGCCTTTTAACATTTCCTTGATTTATTTGAAAGTTCATCTGAAAAATCGTCCTTTTAAGTTCATGTAGCAAAAGTGTTATAATTCACTCTCTGTGCAAATGCTCGAAAGGGCAATATGTATAACAAAGACATTCAGAGGATAACAAGTTTGAACCCATCGAATGATAGAATGAATTTCAGGGATCCTTATTGGTTTCATGTAGCGAAAATTCCACAACTTATGTGAACCATTCGAAACCAAGTCAAAGGACTACCTCTTAATTCATTTAACACATCACATTTTAGGTGGCAATTAATTCTTAAGTTTATATCTTGAACATAGTATAATTTCTCCAAGAACACATATCTTCAACATCTCATCTTGATTTTATAGCCTATCTTTTAGCAACCCATGAGGCTAACAAAGTGTGAAATATTGTTTATATAGTCTTATAGCAGATCTTAGACCACATATGTTAGTATTCAGGGCACATATGCATACTTTTGAATAAGACAGTAAGGAAGAGAAGTGAAATTCAGATTCTCATTTAGGTCAAGTTCAATAATTATATAAGGATATCAACATACATACTGATCTTTATTGACGGACATTAAGACAAAAAGTAGACAACTAATTTTTTTGGTTTTTCATGAAGTGCAGACTAAGATACTAATTAAATTCTAATTCTAGCCAACTGAAATGCAAAAAACACACAATGAGTAGGAGAAATAATCAAGCCATGAAACACACACCAGTTGCCTTCCGTAAGCTTACCAAATGTAAGTTATCAAGTAATTTTGTGAACATGCAAATAAGTCAAATCGTTTGCATTAGAATTAAAGAATATTTCAAGCAATTTATTCTTAGCAATATTCCTAACGAAATGACATTAATTCTCAAAGTGTTTAGAGAGAAAGTGCAAACCAAGATATTTTGAGATATTTATGCACTCATATTTTCACAAGACATAGAAAACATACCTGGTGGGAAGCCGTAATAATGAAGCATGTACTTCACTTGCGAGAATTTGCAATTAAACATGACTGCCCAACATGGTTACAATCTCTATGTCTGAGGATAACACAGTCAGTGACGATCCTTTCTGAAGGCCCAAATTATGAGCAGCAAATGAGAGTAGCTACTGTGTGGAGCATTCATAAATGACAAGTTGAGACATATGAGGACTTTGCTTTCCATTAGAACACCCAAGGACGAGTCACTAGTGGCCTCAATCTCAAATTTGGATGAGGTCAATTTCGCTTTGCTGTGAAATGAAGCTCTTTTCTCTAATTAGCATCACCTGTGCAATTAAAACAAGAGTTCTTTTCCCCTTTTTTTTATATGTTAGAGTCAAATGTCAAGAGAACTTTGATTAAAAACATCACTAATCTTAGAGCCGGTATCCATTAGGATACAAATATTAGAGCTTCATGACCAAAATAAGAAGACAACTTCTCATATTTTTCCTTATGTGCTTGATAAAAACCATACCAAAATGGCTAGGATCTCAAAATCATAAATGTTGTTCATCATACAAATCAATATATTGAGCCTTGCTTCTGGTTATAACTATCATCATTACTCACAAGTGAGTGAGTGATCCTTCTTAACTTTTCACATTCCTGATGTGTACAGAGTAAAGATAACAGATGTCTCATATATCCTTGTGTACTCAGGCTCATATTTAGAATACTCATCTTCACTATGAGGAATTTGCACAACAATGATTGAATTATGAACAACCTATTCCTACTTGTATATGAAAGGCGAAACATGAGTGGACAAAAGTGATTCATTAATAATGACATTCATGATCTCCAAGAGTCAAAAGTATCTCTTGTTAGAAACATAATAACCATAATTGTCCCAAGAATTTTCAATGAAATTTTCCTTATCACTTTTATCATCACTCTAACATTTTTAACAAGACAATCTTCACTTATCAATGCTTCTTGTTCGGACATGGACAAAACATGGTTCATATGCATGAAAGATTTTAAAAGAATATGAGATGAGATAGATATAGTAGGGTTACATGGTTAGACTTTATTATGACACAAATAGCTCAACATAGTACATAAACACACAACACATGAAAAATAATCCCTTCAAAAATTCTTCGATGCATGAGGAGGACGAGTCACTTACCTACCTTGATTTCATCACACACCTGTAGGTTTATGAGTTAGTTAGAGCAAACTCTCACTTCTTCTTTGCTTGTAATATTCACATGGGATTTGATGATTCAATCATTGTACTCATAACTTGCATTCCCAACGACTTTCCCAAAGGTAATCACCAATATTTTCTGCCTAATGTGAATCTGAATAGTCTAGAATCTAGAATCTCATCATTAGAATCAACAACGTACAACACACCCATGAAAATGTTTATGAATATAGACATAATTCTAATTAAGCAATTACCAACCTTAGATATGATTCTATAAGTCTTCATTAAACAGAGTACTCATATAAATAATGAAGCTCATAACAAGTGTAATAATAGTAAGACACAAAATTCCTATCATACCACTATAAGAAGTATGCTTAATAATTTTTTTTGAAAAGGAAGTATGCTTAATATTAGTTCAATTAAAACCACACATGGTAAGGATTTTAAGAATAAGCATCAATCTCCAATATTTTCACAAATAGGGTCTCTCTCTCTCTCTATTTTTTTTAATATATATATATATATATAGATTGAAACTCTAGTCATGGATCAAGATCTAAATGATTTGTCGGAGAAAGGATTGAGATTTGACTTAAATAGCTTGCCAGAGGAAGGATTGAGATATGACTTAAATTTCTTGCAAGAGGAAGCATTGGGATTTGACTTAAATAGTTTGCCGAAGGAAGGATTGCGATTTGACTTAAATAGATTACCGAATAAACCTTTAGAACTTAACTTAAACGACTTGCCAAATGAAGGATCACAACTTCAACAAACTAATGTGAGGTATGAAATTAATATGACTGCATATGTAAAGTAAATGTAATTTATAGCGCAGTCTTTTTCATTATATTATTTGATTCCAGGTACTTGACTATAATTAATCTTCTTTTTTCTTCTAATTTTTATGATGTTTAAATACACAGGGGGGAAAGTGTTCGAGGGAATAAGCGAAGCGAATTATCTCATGAAATGGTGGTCCAATACCGTCACTTAACTAAAGATGAAGCGGCTAAAGAACTCGGAGTTTCTCAACCGACATTGGTGAAAAGGTGTAAGGAATTAGGCATCGAGTGGCCTCACAAGTGTGATAAGACTTTGATACCTATGCATTTGAAGATGAATCCAGATGCACCCCCAGGAGTGACATAGATTAAAAAAATATGATTTAATTTGAATACTGTATTACTCACGTAAGGGTATAACATGCATGATAGTTTTTTTTTCTTTAAGTTTATTTTTTTATATTTTTGAATAATAATAATAATAATAATAATAATAATAATAATAATAATATAAACATTTGTATGAGACACATGTGCGCATTTATGAATTGATATTCATAAAGAACATAGATTAGCATCCATATCATTTACTTTCTTTCTCATATACTTTTACATTGTTGGGTAAAAAACATAAATGAAACTATCAAAATACCTCACTTCTCGAAGGGGCGAGAGGTGAACTGCATACGGTTAGAGTAGAAAAAGAGGAAAACTGGAACAAGTCACTAATCTTCCCAAGCACAGGTTTGAGCAGTTGCTTATGGTAATTTAGGGTTTATGGTTTAATAGAAATGAAAAATTATGGAAAAACTCAAGCAAATGCGAAGGGAGCCATCCCAACAAGAACTACTAGTAAACAAATCAAGCACTGACAACCTCCAAATCCCGAAGGTTTTAATTTAAATGTAGATGCGATATTCAATTCGGCTGGAAAACACAAATCGTCGAAACTTCATCGTCTAGCCACGATGGAGTTCAAGACCACTCACAAACGACTTAGGTAGAAGTCATCAAGCACCTAGAGTTGCAGTGCGATTCACGGATTTAAAGTGTAACCATGACCTTCTATTTTTATTCTTTGGTTTTGTATTGGATTTGTTTCGGTTATTTGATGAAGAATCAGTTTGGTTTTCAGCTATATGTTTTGATTTCTTTTGTAGCTTCCATGTGTTTATAATTCTAAGTCTTTTACATATGTTTTTTTTGAGTCTAATGCTTCGATGCCATGTTCTAGATGATACGCTAAGTCCCTCTCTTTTGCAGGTTTCGATGAACTTATTTAAGATGAAATTGTTTAGGGTGTTTAGACGCTAGTTGTAGTATAATGGTAAGTATTCCTGCTGGTCACGCGGGCGGCCCGAGTTTGATCCCCGACAACAACGTCAAGACACTGAGTCGCACTTCTATACAATAAACAAGCATGTGTAGTTAGATTTAGAGTTATGAATTTCGTTGTCTACTAAAGTCTTCTAGCATGAAATCGGCTAGGTTAATTAGACAGGATGATCACATGTAAATATGTTAGTCTTAGATTTTATTTTTCGTTTAGAAAGCATGTTTAGGATTCTATGTTCTTGTTTGTTTTAGCTTGTCTATGAGTTGAAGCATGATAGAACTTAGGGTTTCTCTATGTGTTTTCTGCCATGTTTTATCTTTATATTTCGTAGATTAATAACCAAACTTTCAAACCCCCTATACCTTTTATTTTATGTTTACAAACGTTGTCATGCATTAGTACCCTCAATCCTTGGTTAAGAACGATCCCTACTTATCAATGCTACATCTACAAAGAAGGGTTTTAAATTGCATACGTGTGAGATATGTGTTGAGTGTCTACTTTGTGTTAATATTTGATGCATGTTTTACGCGTTATCAGGAATATCGTCGAGTTTATCCGTTCGTATCGAGTTTATCCGAATCGTAATGGTTATCCGTTTTGGACCGTCGATCGTCCCGAGACGCGAGTATAAATATCGGAAATAGTCAAAAAATTATCGAAAAGACTGTTCGGGAAGTTTGACCAAGGGTTGACCGTTAACTTTCGTTGACCGGAGCTCCACCGCCGCTGTGCCGAACTGCCATCATCGGAATTTGTGATTCCGGCCACCTTAGACCTTGAGACCGGTATGGTTAGCTTCCTCTTTTCATTTCTTATGGATTGGAACTTGATTTCACTTGAATTGATGCCGTTTTGGGGTAGTTCGAACTAGGGAAAGTTTTGGCTTTTCGCCGGTTTCGGGTGGCTGGCTCCGGTCACTTTTGAGGTCGGGTGTTTGGGGGGAAAGGTTCCCCTCAAGCTCTGGATGTTTTGGGTAGAAGGAATTGAAGGATGGTTGCCGTTTTGGAACTCGCAGGAAAGTTACCGGAATACATGGATTCCGTGACTTTCGAGATAAATTCCGGCCACTGTGGTGGTTGGATGGTGGTGGTCCTTTGAGAGAAGTTGTAGGGTTGGTTGTGATGAGAATTTCTGGAAAGTTTGGCCGAGTTTGGACACCGTCGCCGCCGGCGGTGCTCCGGCGAGGTCCGATTTTTCGAGGTTTTTATGTGTTTTCGACTCGCTTTCGCGCTCCGAACGCAGTCGTGAGGTTTTCGAGTTGATTTGAGTATCGGATTTTTAGTCGAGGGTTTGAGTGGAGATTTCGGAAATTTCGTTGATTATTTTTGTGTCCGTTATACGTTTCGGGGAACAGTTGGTTTCCGAGATGTGGTACAGTGTTGTGAGCCATGATTTTGATCAGTTATATTTTATGATTATTCAGGGGATCGAGATGGTGCTTCGGGCGAGGGATCTTCCGCCGGACCACGTGATTAGCGCGAGTGCGCGTCTTGCTCACCTGTGAGTGGACAATTACTTTTCACTGATTAGTCGCGAGTCTTTAATACACGTTTTACGAGCTTGAGCATGCATATGAGATTATGATTTATATGAGCATGTGTTATACGATTATGCCTATACAATTATACATTACGTATATGCATTTACATATTGCTTTATACACTTGCATAGAACTGTTTATGATTTGGTTTACACAGAGTATAGTCACAATATATGTTGTTGTATCGATACACTTGCATCCGTACGCGTGAGGAATTTGAGTCTCCTTCGTATACTATGTCATATTCATTTATTTAGATTCGCATATGTTTTTATAACATATATTATTCGGCGAAACACATTTATTTTCGTCCACTCACTCTAACGGTTTTCATGTCTTTCCCCTGGGCTTTTCGATTTTCGTGCCCAGTTTGCAGTTCACCTTCTGGTGTCTCACATCGTGGTCTGAGGCTAGTTGTTCGAGCTACCTATCTTTTCTAGTAGGTCATTTGTTTCACCTACTGTTGTATATTTTGTATATATACATACACTAGAGGTCGCTCTGATATGATACTGATACATGTTTTATGTGGTTTTTCCCTGATTTTCTATATTATACAGTTATGTTTACTGTTTATTATTATTGTTATGATATTGAGAAATCTGGATGGGATTGGTGCCCACGGTTTGGCTTTTGTGGCATAGGATGAAGTGTATTTTCCGGGTGCAGGTTAATGGCAATTCCGCGTTAGTTACGTTACTCTGCCGAAATTTTTATGGTTTTTGTTGGTTTGTGTTTTCAGAAGGGGTTTGATTCCAGTTTAGGAAACTAAATCGGGGTTGGGTCCTTTCAGCTTGGTATCAGAGCATTAGGTTGTCAGATTTTGTAGACTCTTTTAGTTGTGACGCTTAGGGTATTTGAGTACGTACAGCATGTCTGGAGCGATGACCCGACTGGCCAGCGGTACTCATCAATGCTTCGGGTGTTGTGTATATTCAAATATCTGAGGTCTCATGATTACGTTCCTTCTGCTTGTACCTAATGCTTGTCTTGTATCAATAGGATGCCTCCTCAACGTGGTCCCCGTGTGAATCGAGAAGTGGATCCCGATAAGGATCACCAGACGCACGACTTGCTGATGCGAGTGTTGCGTTTGGAGGAGCGTTATGACCCTGTGGTCAAAGCTCGTACTGCTGGTGCGACTGTCTTTTCGGGTTCAGCTGATCTAGAGATTTACGAGGCATGGTTGGTTTAGGTTGAACGTATGTGTGAGCGTATGCGATTTACCCCTGAGCAGATGACAGTGGCAGCAGTTGGTTTACTTGAGTCAAATGCATACTTCTGGTGAGTTAGCACCGATAGGGTACCAGTTGATACTCCGTGGACTTTGTTTCGAGATTTATTTATGCAGAGATACTTCAACCAGGCTACCCAGCAGCAGAAGTATGAGGAGTTCACGAATTTGAGGCAAGGCAGTTTGTCTGTGCTTGAGTACCGGGACAGGTTTACCCGCTTATCTCGTTTTACGCGTGACATTGTGGCTACAGAGGAAGCCAAGTGCCGCAGATTTGAGCTGGGTTTGAACTTGAACATCAAGGGGACTTTGACTACGATGCCTCGGAACAACTTCGATGAGTTTGTCAGTGTAGCACTCTGACGTGAGGATATCGAGAAGGAGAGGCAAATGAGATACCAGCCTAGACGGTTTGAGGAAGGTGGGCCGAGTCAGGGGCCTTCCAAGAGGCTGAGTTCTGATACTTCCGGTTCGGCTTCATCCTCGGGCAGTGGACCATATCAACCACCAGCTAGTGCACTGAGATAGAGGCAGAGATGGAGGAGAGATCGACCGCAGCAACCACAGTCTAGTGGGGGTTCTAGCGGTTCCAGTTATCCTCGGCGTACCGGAGGCACGTTTGCCGTACCGAGGGAGTATCCACTATGCAACTTCTGCAACAGGCATCACTATGGTCATTGTCAGCGGGGCCCTGTCACTTGTTTTTGTTGTGGCCAGGTGGGTCATTATGCGAGATAGTGTTTACAGCGTGATGGTGCTGATGGACAGACAGCCCAGAGTTTCGGAGCTGAGCGAGGTGCCACTTCGGAAGCTCGACTAGTACAGTTTGCGGGCCAGGGCAGACAGCAGGGACAACATCAGCGTGGACGACCAGCCGGGCAGACTAGCGTTCATGCCATGACTTTGCGTGAGGGCAAAGCTTCACCGGAGGTTGTTATCGGTACGTTACATGTTTTCGGTTGTCCAGTACTTACATTGTTAGATCCAGGTGCTACGCATTCATTCATGTCATATAGACTATCATCTTTAACTACTGTATCTGCGTCTCCACTTCTGGGGCTATGGAGAGTGTTGTATCCGTCCGGTGAGGTGGTGAGTATTGACTAGGTGTACAGAGACTGTGAGATTTTTATTGGAGGCCATGGTTTAGCCGCGGATTTGTTGTTACTGGATATCGTCGACTTTGATGTGATTTTGGGTATGGACTTCTTGGAAACACATTGGGCCATGCTCGATTGTCACAAGAAGGAGGTTGCGTTTCGACGACCAGGCTTTTCGGAGATATTGTTTCGCGGTGAGCAGAGTACTTCATTGCCATGTGTGATTTCTACAATAAAGGCGGATCGGTTGATGAAGAAGGGATGCACTGCTTACTTAGCTCATGTGGTAGACACCACGGCTGCTGTACCAGTTATCGGTGATATCGAGGTCGTTTCCGAGTTTCCGGATGTATTTTCGGAGGAGTTACCGGGTATACCTCCAGTTCGGGAGATTGATTTCACTATTGACCCTTACCGGGCACTGGACCCATATCTCAGGCACCGTATCATATGGTGTCAGCGGAGTTGAAAGAGCTACAGATTCAACTTCAGGAGTTGCTAGAAAAGGGTTTTATTCGACCCAGTGTTTCGCCGTGAGATGCCCCGGTTTTGTTTGTGTGGAAGAAGGATGGATCCATGCGGTTATGCATCGATTACCGGAAGCTGAATCAGGTCACTGTGAAGAACAAGTATCTGTTGTCGCGGATTGACGATTTATTTGATCAGCTCAAGGGAGCTTCAGTCTTTTCGAAGATTGATCTCAGGTCCGGATATCATCAGTTGAGGATCCGAGAGTTAGATGTCGCCAGGACAGCTTTCAGATCGTAGTATGGGCACTACGAGTTTTTGGTTATGCCGTTTGGGTTGACCAACACCCCCGCAGCCTTTATGGACTTGATGAATCGGGTGTTCAGACGGTTTCTGGACAAGTTTGTGATCGTGTTCATCAATGACATCCTGATCTATTCTAGGAGTGTGGGCCAGCACAAGAAGCATTTGCGAGCGGTGTTGCGGACTTTGCGGGACAATCAGTTGTTTGCGAAGTTCAGCAAGTGCAAGTTTTGGTTGGACAGTGTGAAGTTTCTGGGCCACTTGATATCAGCTGAGGGAGTCAGCGTAGATCCTGACAAAATCGAGGCCGTGCTGAATTGGAGTAGACCTACCACCGTACCGGAGATCCGGAGTTTCTTGGGTTTGGCAGGCTACTACTGGCGCTTTGTACAAGATTTTTCTCGGATTGCTACTCCACTGACCAGACTGACGAAGAAAGGCGTCAAGTTCGAGTGGTCCGATGCATGTGAGGAGAGTTACTTGCTCCTGAAGGAAAAGTTGACTACTGCACCGGTTCTTACTTTAGCAGATGACAGCGGTGAGTTTGTGGTTTATAGTGATGCGTCGAAGTTGGGACTTGGTTGTGTGCTGATGCAGCATGGCAGAGTTGTGTCCTACAGTTCCAGGCAGCTGAAACCACATGAGGTCAACTATCCGACGCATGATTTGGAGTTAGCCGCTATTGTGTTAGCATTGAAGAGTTGGAGACACTATCTGTACGGAGCTCAGTGCAAGATCTACACCGACCACAAAAGTCTCACTTACTTACGGACACAGCCAGACTTGAACATGAGGCAACGCAGGTGGTTGGAGTTGATCAACGACTATGATTGCACTTTCGAGTACCATCCAGGAAAGGCCAATGTCGTTGCTGATGCACTTAGTCAGAAATCTGGAGCTTCGTTGTTCCATGTGTGTGTGGCTAGAGTATCTATGTTAGCCGAGCTTCGGGCTACGGGTGCCGAGTTCGAGTGGGATGATGATGGAGCTTTGTTGGCCAGTTTTCAAGTTCGACCAGTGTTGGTTGATCAGGTTCGAGAAGCTCAGGATTCAAATTCCTATCTGTTGGACAAGAAGACCATGATACGGAATGGTGTGCCAACAGAGTTTCGGTTGAGTGATGACGGTACGTTGCTATTCAGAGGCAGGTTGTGCGTACCCCGAGACGAGAGTCTGAAGAAGGAAATTTTAGACGAAGCTCACTGTTCGGCGTATGCGATACGTCCCATAGGTACGAAGATGTTTCGTACACTTCGAGCATATTACTGGTGGCGCAACATGAAGCGGGAGATTGCTGCATATGTGAGCCGATGTTTGATCTGTCAGCAGGTTAAAGCGGAGAGGCAGAAGCTTGCGGGAAAGTTATAGCCACTGGAGATTCCGGTTTGGAAGTGGGAGCACATTACCATGGATTTCGTGTATCAGTTGCCGCGTACTTCGGCTGGCAATAATGGTATTTGGGTTATCATGGATCGATTGACGAAATCCGCTCATTTTCTTGCACTTCCGGGGAAGATTTCAGTGAGCAGGTTGGCAAAGCTGTATTTTTCGGAGATCGTTCGACTGCATGGTGTGCCTGTGTCTATTGTTTCTGACCGAAACAGTCAGTTTACTTCCGAGTTCTGGCAGGCTTTGCAGCGAGCCATGGGTATGAGGTTACGTTTCAGTACAGCTTTTCATCCTCAGACTGATGGGCAGTCTGAGCGGACTATACAGACTCTTGAGGATATGTTGCGGTCTTGCGTTTTGCAGTTTCGAGGAAATTGTGACCAGTAACTGCGTTTGATTGAGTTCGCCAACAACAACAGCTATCAGACCAGTATCAAGATGGCACCGTATGAGGCCCTGTACGGGAGGCAGTGCCGCACTTCGTTGTGTTGGAGTGAGGTAAGCGAGCGATGGCTTATTGGCCCTGATTTGGAGAAGAGCACCATGGAGGACGTCCAGATTATCCGGGACAGATTGAAGATTGCCCAGGACCGCCAGAAGAGTTATGCAGACGTGAGGAGAAAGAGTCTCGAGTTCGATGTGGGCGATTGGGTCTTCCTAAAACTATCTCTGTGGAGGGGAGTTGTGCGTTTCGGGAAGCGTGGCAAGCTTCGACCACGGTACATTGGTCCGTACGAGATCACCGAGAGGGTTGGAGCTGTGGCTTATAGACTTAAGTTGCCAGCTGAGATGGCTCGTGTTCATGATGTTTTCTACGTTTTGATGTTGCGAAAGTATATCTCAGATCCATCGCATGTGTTAGCGCCACATCAGCTACCTATCTGGGAGGATTTGAAGTATGTGGAGGAGCCGGTACAGATTCATGATCGGCGTGAGCAGGAATTGAGGCACTGTGTTATACCGCTGGAGAAAGTCTTGTGGAAAAATCACTCGGTTGAGGAGGCCACCTGAGATACTGAGCAGCGTATGCAGGAGCGGTATCCTCATCTGTTCACTTGACAGGTACATAAATTTTGAGGTCGAATTTTTTTTAAGGGGGGTAGATTTGTGATGACCCGGAACATAATCAGTAGAGTAATCGGCTTTATCCACGAGTTAGCGCAAAATCACTGTTTTCCGTAAATTGTGTGGGTTGCCGGTTTTTATCACGACTTAATTATCGGCCGAGAATTTGAGTTGAGTCTCTTCTAGAGAGTTGTTGTTTACGTGATTTCGAGTTCGTAGGCTGTTCTGGATGATTATTTCGACTACCGGGGAATATAATATGAATATTTGAAATTTTAGAATATCGTTGAGTTTGTCCGTTCGTATCGAGTTTATTCGAATCGTAATGGTTATCCGTTTTGGACCGTCGATCGTCCCGAGACGCGAGTATAAATATCGGGTTGAGTACCCAGTGAACGCGCCCGCCCTCTGGAAATTGAGACACGAGTTGATTCGGTCGGACGGGCTGATCACCCCATGGCCCGGGCGATGAGGACCCGCCCGATGACCCAGACAATTCCCCTAACCTTGCGGCAACGAGCGCTTGTTGAGGATCCATTGGCTGCACCACAGGAGAAGCGTTAGGGATGAACCGTAGAGGCGTTACACTTATCACGGTATCAGACGAAGTTGTGTCCGACCCGCTCGTGTATGAACCACAACTAACCCACCCCCGCCCCCGGTACGTATATCCGCTCACGCGATTGTCTGCTCTATATCTCTATTGGCTCCATCTCCTAGACGTACGCACGCGAAGCCCACACTTAGCAAAAAAAAAACCAACTACCAGAAACACCAAAAACCCAAAAATCCTACCCCAAACAAGATCAAACCAGGCACGCCTCAAGAACACGCCTTGTTCTTGAGACGAAAAACCCAAAAAAGGCCAAAAAAACCCAGAAACCGTGGAGGAGAGAAACAAAAAGAGACCGGAAAAACCAAAAATAGAGAAAAAAAGCAAAACGGAAAACAGCAAAACAAGTTCAAGAGCCTCACCAAATTGAGATTGAAGGTTGAAGATGGACGTCGACAAAGGATTCCGGTACAGAGCAAGATCAGAAAGCACAAAGAGCAAGAACACAAATGAAGATGAGCAATTCACAGAGTAATTTCTCCAGCGTTTCAGTAAATATGAAAGTGATGAGGAAGACGACATTGGAGGCCCTATTTATACTGATCGCACGATGCACGCGAATGAACGCCAGCCGTCCATTTTCGCGTGTCCACCGTAAGATCACGCCACGTGGACCTGAGGCGGTTTACTTGCCCGCCTAAGTAACCGCACTCACTCTTCGGCTTCCCGCCTCGGTTTCAAACCCTAGCACGATCTCCCACGTTCCGCCACGTGTCATCCATGCATCCCCCCACGCGCCCACGCGCCTGACGCATGCCCTCCGAGCAGTTATTACGTCATCAGCATTTAATGCCCAGGGCACGCCTGCATTAATTACGCCGACTAGCATTTATTACACAACGGTTCCCAAGAAGAAGTCAAAAGGAATGTCACCGCAAGCGCATCACCGCACAGAGCATTACCACACCCAAGGTAGGACGACACACGCCACGACTCCCGCCATTCGGACTGGCGCACGCACCACGCACACGACAAAGCGCCCGAAAAACCTCACAGACAAGCAAGTACCACCACACCAGGTTGGCTCGAACACCGTTTCAGGCGTCCCAACGAAGGTCGAACGTCCGCGTTCCCATCCCGAGGGCATGAGGCACCTCCCCTCCGTACGCATACCGGTAAGCGGTCAAATTAGCCGGATTAGGCGGCAGAGGCATGGGGCCAACTCCTCTTTGCGCGCGCTAAGACCGATGGGCGGCACGGGTGTGGGGTCCGTCCTCTCCGTGCGCGCAACGTTAACAATCGACTCGCCGACTTAGGCGGCAAGGGTGTGCGGTCTGTCCCCTTCTTGGGCGCACTAAGACCGATAAGCGTTCTGGGTGTGGGGATTCGTCCTCTCCGTGTGGGAAAGCAAGCCGGATTAGGCGGCAGAGGCATGGGGCCAACTCCTCTTTGCGCGCGCTAAGACCGATGGGCGGCACGGGTGTGGGGTCCGTCCTCTTCGTGCGTGCAAAGTTAACGATCGACTCGCCGACTTAGGTGGTAAGGGTGTGCGGTCTGTCCCCTCCTTGGGCACACTAAGACCGATGAGCGGCACGGGCATGCGTCCGTCCCTCCGTGCGCGCTGCAACACATGTACGTAACGGTCCTGATCCCACCGTTGACGCTACGATAGGTCGGCGCCGATGAGTTACTCCATCCTCTCGGGCACCTAATACAACACCGGTCCGAGGCTTAACGACTCCTGGGGGGTCGGGGTCAACTCGGATCCATTCATGCATCAAGAACGACCGTTCTGAGGCTTAACGACTCCAAATTGGGGGGTCGGGGTCAGCTCAGTTCCACCCATAACATTTCAAGAACGACCGATCCGAGGCTTAACGACTCCCTACGGGGTGGTCGGGGTCCAGCTCAGATCCATCATGCACGCGATTATATATATATTTGCATGAATCCTTATATATCTGTACTGCACCCATTTGTGTTCACCAGGAAAACTCCACGGGCGCGCGGCTCCAAATAGCTAGATTCGTTTGGAGGTCGGGCCCAGAATACAAAACCGCACGAACAGGTACACGATCGGACGCACAGGCACCCGCTCCGTCATGCGAGCCCTTCCTTGACCGGAGAGTTGGGGGACTTGGGGGACTTGTTAGTATAGCATCATTAGTTGTCCGATTAAATATACTTATCCACTTAAGCAGGCAATCAACACCTACCTGACCACTCGAAAGACCACCAGGAAGGCTACAACTCTGCTCACAAGACCGACCTCATCCGAGCGCACACGCGCCCGACAAGCGCACATCCGAATGTGCGGATCATATGACAGCAAATGCAAACAAGTCCCACATCGAGGAACACAAGCAAACAACAAACCCAACCACCTATATATGAAAGGTATTTATTACAGGTAAAGGGATCATCATCATCATCTCAACTCATCCAATCGCAACTAAGCTCGAGCACTAAATACTCCAACTTGCTTTCACGCACGTTCGCTTAACTGTTATATCCAATACATCTTCTAACTTAGGCATCAAAGCGTTGAAGACAGGTCACCCCTGTCTTGACCCGAAGAGAGAAGGAGCGCCCGACCATCCGAACAGCCCGAGCGTTCGGACGAGGAGGAAGAAGAAGCTCGTACTTGCTTCTGCTAGATTGTGTCCCGCGTAATCCGGTAGAAACAGTCTCTTCAATGGTGTAGAGAGGAACCACAAGGCTTCGGTTGTCATGAACATGAAGAGTGCAGAGTCAGGGGACCCTAATTTTGGCGTTGCATTACTATAAAAAAAAATCAAACAAGTCGGAGACTCAAAAGGTCAAAAGGGAAATAGCTAGTGTTTTTGCCGACCAAAAGAACTTGAAAGTTCAAGCTCTCAAAGGGTCGGGCGCTTTGGCGAACAATTGTTTTTCATCTGGGTGTAAGATCCTTCTTCTTTTCGGGGAATTGCAGCCTAAGGAACACCTATAGTACGCTCGGGCGCATAAATAAAAGGTCTTGAATGCCCCGACAAACCAAGAAAAAGAAGAGGAAGAAAAAAAAAAGTACAGAAAAATCCCCCCGGTCAGAAAAAAGAAATCATTTCTTTGACTTCTCCTATTTTTCACCCTCTTATAAAATTAAGGTATTTATGAAACAAGTATTCATTAAATACCTTATTAAACCTTGCTACAACCTCCTCTTGGAGGTAATTAAGATACTACTCACAGCACTAGCCAGAACTCTCTGTTTTTGGCTCCTGTATATTTACTTTGTCTACTTTCTTCACATAAAAGATGTGGGAATTCGAGAGCTAGCTCACCTATCTCCTCTTGGGCGTTTTAATTGTCATGTATATTCTAAAATAAAAAGAACCGTTGGGTGGAGCTTATTTATGATTTCGTGTAAATGAACAAATATGTGGTCTTTCTGGAAATGTGAAACAAAAGTTTTTGCCTTGCATCTCGGTCACTTTTATTTTTTCGTTATTTCGTAATCTCCAGGGTATGAATGAAAAGAAAGGGAGGTTACGAAGAAAAGGAAAATGGGGTCTTGATTCCGGGACGGAGCCGTATGACGCGAGAGTGTCACGTACGGTTTCTTTGAGAAGGGTGTGATACCACCACCTATCAGGCCCGATAAGCGGTCCACAGAGCTGCGTCCCTACTCACCTGGTCCATGTACATCGCTCTCTCCAGGAGGTTGGCCACCTATCCTAATCTTCCCGTTTTCAATAAGATCCCAGGCTCGATCTGGTTTAGTATGAAGGTTATTCTTTTTCTGTTCCTATATATATAAGTCCGTGCGGCATTTCCATGATATCTTTATGATCAATTAATGGGACTTGGCCGAAAAGTGTTCTTGCCTTTATCATTAGCTCGGGTAGTCCCCGTTTCTGGCATTTCAGTCACCTTTCAATGGCTCCCTTAATGAAATTTCCCTCTTGACTAATGGGAAGCGAGCTAGTCCTCGAAAATGCCCGTTAAATTCACGTTGGGGATAAAAAAAAGTTCTTGGTTCGAAATTCATTAAGCCAATCATGCACCCTTCCCGGCCTAGCTTTTAGCGGAATGCAGTAAACTTCTTCACTTCATGCCTTTTATAGAACGGAGATGGGAATTAGGCTGCTGGTAGTACAACTAGGCTTTTTGGAAGATTCTCAGAGGCCTTTCTCCAATTTAAATTCCAGAGGGATATCCTATCCTTTTAGAGACGCTCTCCTGGCATTAGCGTAATAAGAGCAGTGGGTGGGACTTGAGCTAGTGGGATAAATTCATAATGAATCTTTCTCTAGACTAGCAATTCCGCATTGCCCTTTCGTGTCGTGCTAGCCCTTGGAAGGCCCTATACTCTAATGCCATTGCCTTTTGCTGGATGAGAGAAAGAACCGTAAGCATTAGATAGAGTAGCGGGAAGGGAGGAGTGCATACCCCACAAAGTAAGCATCTTACTGGGCAATTTCCATTGGCTTGGTTTCAGTGAGTTCAAGAGATGAGTATGAAGTGAGTTCCATTTTCTTGGGTGATAAAGAATAGGAATTTCGTTCATCACAAATTTACTTAGATTTAGATAGAGTAAGAAAAGACACAGCGATTGAACCCCCATCTATCTTTGCTGCTTGACTGATGGAAAGCTTGACTTTCTTACTTGATTGTTGAACGACTCTGATCTGCCCTGAAAAATGGCTTTTCCTATTTAAATTTAAAAGAGGATGTCTGTCTTATGAATCGATTGAAGAAGAAAGAAACTTAGCATAAGAGGCAAGGCAGAATAAGCAATGTATGAGGCAGGGCTCCTAGAAGCTCATACCCGTCAAAAGGGAAATGATCTTTAGGTAAGAAAGGCACCTCTCTTCACTAAGCTAAGCCGGAAGAGAGAGAGAGAGAGAGAGAGAGAGAGAGAGAGAGAGAGAGAGAGAGAGAGTTAGATCCGGGTATAGCCATAGATGTGGAACTCTTTCGAAATAGGTAAGTCAGACTTTCTGGCTAAAGAAAGAGGATAGGTGCGTAGCGGTTCGGAATCATAGCAAGTGACATCCTCAATCAATAAAGACCTGGCTCAAGGGCTTGAGCATCAAAATTCGACTCTTTTGTCTCTGGGGTTCGGAAGAATCTTTTTCTCCTGAGATTGTCTTCTATTAGAGAAAGGAAACTGCAGGGGATATTTTCACAAGAGCAGTTTCCATTCTAACCTTTGTTACTACATATGCACTTCTAAATTAAGCAGTTGATGCCCTGATCCTGGGAATAAGAGAACTTTCTCTTACAGGTATTCACTCAGCCCCTCTCAGTGACAAGAGTGAGTAGATAGCATAAGTTCTTTCATTCCTCATTCCTGGGATATTAGTGAAGCTTGACAATTATGGGTGTTCTCACTTGTGCTATCAATAAGAATGAGCCATTTCCCTGGTAGGCTAAGCCAGAAAGAGAGAAAGAGAACATTAAAAGGCTACGCACCTTGGTCCAGAGGGAGGATTGGGATAAGTGGAACCTGTTCTCTTTATCTGAGGATTCCGTATGCAGCATCTAGATGTATCGTGTTTTCCTTCTGCATGAATTGACTCATGACTCCAACAACATAGGCAATGTCGGCTCAATCATGTTTATATTGGCAAGAGGAGGTACAACATGAACGGGTAGGGGATTGGTAGTGACATTGGGACGGTTTGCCCTTGGAACGGCTATGACTATTATTATATTATGTTAGAGTCTGTAACTATTAGAATAGTCTATTATATAGCTATCTTATATCCTATTACCATGATATGATATGTCCATACCTGAAATATCTATCTTATAATATCTAATATCTGGAGCTCTACCAGGGAATCTTATCGTTAGGCCTGGAAAGAGTCTTCACTATGGAAGAGCTGTGGCTTGACCCGAGGAGATGAAGGTGAGCATCTCGAGTTGTCTCCTCCCGTATCGTTAACAAGACAATCTAGAACTGCAGTTCCCTTAGCAACCACTCAACCGCCGCGCACTTACCCAATTGACATAGCTATCCTTTCAGGGAGGTCATTCATTGACATATCGCATGATTTCATCTCCTCTCCCTTAGGTCGAGCTCTTTCTTTCAGAACCTCTGGTCCATCTGCCCTTGCAAATCCATCCATATGAAAGAAGCAAGTCAACTCATTCAATGGAGGCGTATCCTGCCCTTAAGGCTGGAGATCTAGACATCCCAACAGTCTGAGAACGACATTTCGGATCAGTACCTCTCTCTCTTGTGACCTGGTAAAGTTAGCGATGGGCTCCGCTCCTTTCTTTCAGAACCTCTGCTTCGCTACTTCCCGTAGATGTAAAACCTTGTAAAGGGGATTTCACTCGTAAACTCACTTTACGTTGTCCCCTTCACTTCGTTTATCACTTCCTTCATCATAACCTCTCACTTTACTTCGTTTATTTCCTCTGCCACTTCTACTTCGTTCCTCTACTTCACTTTCAGTGCCCTCGTCGGCACCTCTACTTTAGAACCTCAATTGCACTCGGGCATTAGCGTTGTCACTTCCTTTAAGCCCTTCTTTACCAATCCCTATGTCAGTTGAACTGGCAAGAGCCAATACCCCGTTAATCACTCTATGGGTCATAGCTAGTTCTACCCCGCTTCCTGCTGCTTGATTGATTAACTGCGCTCCTCCCCCTAGCCGGTAAAGCTTGCGAATTCGAATTAGAATTAGATAGTACAATAGGCATTGCCTCTCCTTTTAGTCGAGCACTGCTTCACTCCTCACTCTATAGTCATCACCTTCGCTCCTCGGGAAAAGTTCATGAATTGGGCTTCGTGCGAGGCATCCTGCTAAAGACAACTGAAACTACAAGGTTACCTGCGACTAGCGATTAACAACAACTCATTAAACAACTGCGCAACAAGGTTCTGAAAGAAAGCAAGTAAACTAAAAAGCTATAGGGTGCAGGGCCTATAGCAGCAGAACACCCATATCCTTTATGTCCTTCTCCCGCTCCGCTCTTTCTTTCAGACCCTTGCTATTGATTGACTTCTTGTGAGCTTCTATCAATCTAATTGTGCAACATGCTTACGAGGACCATCTTATCAATATAAGTCACATGCACGGTATATCATATCACCTTATCTGTATGGTATTTATATATATATATATATTAAGGTATATATTAGGGAAATGGGCAACCAACATAGGGGGCTAGCTTGCTTGCTTCTACTGGTGGCGGGCGGGGTGGGTCGGCCATAGGTTCAAATCCTGCCACCTTTTTTGTGGATCATCTTATGTGGATGAAATGAGCACAAAATGTCAATATATGAATTGTTTCATTATTCATTATTTTCGGGGCTTTTCATTGCATTCACTTACAACAAGAAACAACCACCTGTGTTTGGTGCCGCACCAGCATTTTGGTGCATTTTTTTTTCTTTCCTTGGTCTTTCGTTCCGTCATATTCCTAATAACTTATCCAATTACAACGTATTAACCACTAATGCACCTTTCTTTTATCAAATCTCAGGAACATGGTCTAATCATGAGGGGTAGTATTTTATCATGGTGTCGGATCCCAAGTTTTTATGGATTCCTTCTTTGTTTCCGGGGTCGACCCCAAAGCCATAATGTCTCAAAACAAGGAGGCCATAGATAAACTCTTTTTGATTCATGTGTCTCGAACTTCGTGAAGAACTCCATTCTATCTCTGCCTCGTTATGAAGAAAAAAGTGGTGGTGTTGTACACCGTCAGTTGTACACTCCCTTCGTTCTATGAACCCTTGTTGATTATGAACTTTCTTCGCAAAGGAACCTTACTTTTGAATGGCTAGCCCTTTTTATGCGCTGCTTTACCCTGAAAGGAAAAATCATTTTTCTCCTCTGGGCGCTAGGCACTCCCATGGTTCGCGAGAAGGAAAAAGGATGAATCCTTTGTTACATCTGGCACGAGATGATAAAGAGAGAGCTTCATCTATCGATGAACAGCGGATTGACGGAGCTCTTGGCATTGCTTTGTTTTTCTCTCCTTTCCTATCAGCGAGTCTTGATCCTTTTGTTCGAAATTTCTTCGTTCGTACGGAACCGCTTGCAAAATCAAATCCTGTTTCACAAGATCCTATATCAGTTATACATCCTCTTTGCATTTATGCCGGAGATGTCGCCAATGCTATGGGCTTTGGCTTATGTAGATCAAAAATGATGAATGGGATTGTGGCACTCCACTCGCCACCAATGCGAAAGGATGCCGTTGAAAAGAATGGAACGCTGCTTCGCTCTGTTGGATGTGTGGGATCCCGTACAACAAGCGATATTTTTACCCTCAAATTCAAAGATGTGGGCGAAAAATGCTATCCTACTCTATTGTTGCGTAGTAATAAAAGCCTGCTCATGCCACTTCAGCGGCGCTTTTTCGCCTTCTCTTCGCTCTAGGCAGGAGCGCTAGTGGACATGGGAAGGGGGCAAGCGATTCGTGTTGTTCATGGTAGACAGAAAGAGACCACCACTTCGCCTCTTTGTTGGACCGTCGACGCAAACACAATGGCCTCTGACCAAGGCCAGGAACCTATTCGAATTTGGATCTTGACATGTCGGTGGTTTTTAACCGTAGGCATCTTGCCAGGAAGTTGGTGGGCTCATCATGAATTAGGTTAGGGTGGCTGGTGGTTTCGGGAACCCATAGAAAATGCTTCTTTTATGCCTCGGGTATTAGCCACAGCTCGTATTCATTCAGTAATTCTACCCCTTCTTCATTATTGGACCTCGTTTCTTAATATTGTGACTCTTCCATGCTGTGTCTCAGGAACCTTTTCAATACGGTCCGGATTGCTAGCTTCCGTTCATAGTTTTGCTACAAATGATACTCGATGGATATTTTTATGGCGGTTCTTCCTTCTAATGACCGGCATATCTATGATTCTTTTCTCCCAGATGAAGCAGGTTCGTAAAACCTATAAAAAAGATATGGTTGTGGCACGAAGTACTCTTGTGCACCTACGTCACGTGGCTCGCGCGCAACCCCGCCCCATAATGTTATGGAAGAATTGAACGATTGGTTATTTAGAGCCAGCAATTGGCTGCCGAATTTTGTCCCGAAACTAGAAGAAGTTTGGGGGTCGTGGCTTAATATGGAGCAGTCTGCCCCTACAACGTTTGATCAGTAGATTATTTAGAACTTTGGAAGATGGTCAAGGTTGCTTGCTTCCAAGCCAAGACCAATGTGAGATCCGGTCTAAAAGAAAAGGCCCATTTGAGAGTTCTCAAAAGCTTTTCACTATCAAAAAGAGGCCATATAGCCCGAGTCTTGAATACAGGAAAGACCGATTATGACTCTTTCAAGAGTGGATACCCTTTCCGAGGGAATCATACTTTTAGAAAAGGAATTCCACAAAGCGAATGGTTAACTGCCAGCCTTTAACTCCTCTGTCTACTAGGAGGAGAGATCTTTCATACCATATCGAACAGATCAAGCACCAAGATGAGCCCAAAGCAAGCAACAAAGGATGACCGGGCGACTCTTCTAAAGCTTTTACTTGCTTCTTAAGCCAATAAGTCCTGTGCGTGGTAGGTGAAATCAGTCTGCCCCTTACCTGTCCATTCAAGCCTTTCAATATCTCGTCTGGCTCTGTCTTCTTTCATACTCTCCTCTATCAAGAATTGCTTTCTCACAACTGCCCTGTGGAAAATTGATGACACTCTTCTGGTAGCCGTTGTTTGCTTTATCCTTTGCTTGGAACATTTATTCCCGCTCTACTGACCTTAACTACAATACTAACTAATAAGGCAAGCTAAGGTTATGGAAGAACATTGTATCATTTTACGGTTGACCTGGAAGATTAAAGACCCATTTGCGTGCGCATCGAGTGATGATAAAGCTTGTCATCTCTCTAATGGTTGCCTCTAAGCACTTTGATTCTCTTTTCGTACTGCTGAGTAAGTCACTCTCTTCCCTAGTAGCTCATCCTGCTCATCTGCTAAAGCCAATGACAAGGAAGCTAAGCAAAATCCCTTAAGAGCTAAAAGGAGAGTTAGCATAGACTTAGGCAAGAAGTAAAGAATCTATGGCAAGCTACATCTCAAAGAAAGAAGTCTAAGTCCCGAGGACTAGCGGACGATAGATAACAACGGACAGTAATGCTATAGTTCTATCATCTGCTCTCTAAGGATAGGAACTTGCAGGGTTAGCAAATAAGATAGGAATTCCAACTACAAAAAAAATTCAGGGCAATGCAGACATCTCTCTGATAAAGAAGTTGCAGAGTGTTTCCCCGAATACGTTCCTATATATGCTGCAAAACTAGCTAGAGAAAGCTAAGACATGATGGGTCGATGCTGGTAAATCTAGTACTCGTTCAGAGGCCAGGCTCATGATGAAAAAAATCATGAAAGCGCAAGGAGGTCATGAGTAAAGGCGCAAATTGACCAAAACTATTGAGAACTCAACTAAGGCTATTCAGGGATTCGAAAGAAGGAGGAAGATCATAACAAAGATGTACTTATGTGCCTTGAGAGGTTAAACGGGGACTCCCAACGGGGTTCAAAGGAATCTGAATTTGTTGTTGAACAACAAATCCCAAAGGAGTCTGAAAACGTGCCCTGATGAAGAATAGAAATACAGATAGAGTCACCTCCTAAGAAGAATGGAGGGGTCAAGATCAATGAACCAGGGTTCAACTCTTCCGCTAAGAAGGACAAACAAGCAGTCAAACATGTTACTACTACTACTACGCCTAAGAAGATTCAAGTACAGAAGCTTGTTCCTGTCAAGAAACCAAAAGAGATGAGGGATGATGAATATGATGATGAGTCAGAGCCTGAACCTGAAGAAGAGGTTCAACAACCTAAACGAAATAGGGCTCAAAGAGAAAATGGACCTGCTCCTATGACTAGGGGTAGTAAGGCTGATTCAAGCTGCTGTTACAACAGAAGATCTGAGTTACATGCGACAACAAACAAGTAAAAACGCTGCGCTCTTTCTCTAAAGGCACCAAAGGCGAAGATGTATGCTCGTTGTGTTGACCAGATGGGTAATCAACAAGTATGCAGAATTAGGATGAAAGGTCTAAATAATGAGATTGGAATGCATCTTAATGTTATGAGGATTAAAGACTTTTGGGATCTTGTTACTGAGGCTTCCAATTATGAAAGGATGATCAAAGAAAAAACAGAGTTTCAAGAAGAATGCTTCACTTCAAGAGGGACTTACTATCCAAGCCATTAACTCAATGCTATTAACTATGGCGCGTACCCTATTTTGAATACGACCCTTTCAAGTTCAGGGAAGAGCAAGAGCTTTAGATATGCGTTGCGGAGTGAGTGTTTATGTGCAAGAATCTTATACCTCCTAAAGATCTGAAACACGAAGGCAGTCACCTAGCAGCCACCAAGTTCCCAAGACCAGAGCATAGGGTCTTTCCCTATGAGTTATCCAAAGCTACAGAAATTTTGGATGAACTTCTCGCTGCGAAGCCAGCTCAATCCCCAATTATACAAAGACTTGCCTAAGTTGAAAGGGAAGAAGTTTTGCAAATTGCACAAAATGAACAGGCATCACACAAAATATTGTGTTCAACTCACTTCTCTTAACATGATTTGATCAAGGCAAAATTGTAGGACAAAGAGAAGACAAGCCTCTGAAGATTGACACTAAACCATTCGTTGAGGTCAACATAGTGGTGGAAGTCAACTGGTAAAGAAAAAAACAATCAAAGGAAAAAGAAAGTGGATTTTACTACCACCGGCTCGTCTGGTTCTGAACCAAGAAGGCCAAAGGTATCTTTCCACATCAACTTAGTAGATATAAGAGGTTGGAGGGGTTATGAAACAAAGGTGCCTTGTGTTGGAATAAGAGAAGTTCAGGAGCGAAGCAACTCGAGCATCGCGAGAGGAGCTGAAACCCGTCGATTAAATATATATCGGGAGAAGCTAGGTCAATGACCGGCTCATTAGGAATTGTTTTCCTACTAATAAAATTATAATAAAACTTTGGCAAGTCAACCATTAAGGTTGTTGGCAAGTCAACCGCTGAAGCTGAAAAGAAGGGTTTAAACCACTTTAAGCATTCCTGAGATCATCCAGACACTTCCTGTCCTTAGTAGTCGTAGTTAGCTGAAGCTGAAAAGAAGGGTTTAAACCACTTTAAGCATTCCTGAGATCATCCAGTCACTTCCTCTCCTTAGCAGTCGTAGTTAACTCCCTGAACTTCTCTTATTTGATTCAACTACAACCTTGCTTTAATTGGATTTCATTCTTGGCAAAGTGTCGATGTTGCTTAGGTATTAGAGTCTTCCATGTTTTAGGACAATAGTGACTTAGGTTTCTCTCTTTCCTCGCTTTTTTTGTTTCATCCAGAACGATGTGCTGAGACTTCCTCGATAAGAAGAAAACTCTTGATGAGTAAGGTTTGCACATATATGAATTTTGAAAGAATTTCCGCGGAAGTTTTTCCGTATTGAGATCTGAGGCTACCATAGCGATTACCTCAGTGGAGTTCGAAATAAGCCTTAAAACACAATTCCCACTAATGAATCTTGAATTCGTACAGTAAGGATGCTCCGATCCAAGTCGTCCCCCTTCATTGCTCTCGAGTTCTTTCGAAGCTGGGGCCGGCTATTCATTACCCGATTGTACAGATAAAGATGATTTGGTTCGACGCATTTATACTAGAAGGTTGCTCTGCCTGCCCTACTTGAAAGAGGGGTTTCTTGCTGCTAATTCTAATTATACCATGGACCACTACTTCATGACCTGATTATGAAACCTAGCTTCTAGCCGTGGTTTACGCAGACGTTACTCAATAAGAAAGGGATTATTTTCTTTTGCTACCTAGTTGTTTTAGTTTATAGATTCCCTCGGCAAAAGAAAAACGAGAGCTAGAGCTTGAATCAAATAGTCCAATGGCAATCATTCCTATTATTGTCTGACGTGCTCCTGCTTTGAACCTTAACGTATCGATCAAAAATCCCTTTCTCATTTTAGAAAGAATATGGCTTACCTCTATAAATAAGGGAATTCTCCGTTTCGGATGATGTCTCCTCGGGCCCTTCGAATGCATTGTTTTCATGTGAAATGACCCAACCCCAATTTAGTTTCCTAAACCTGAATCAAACCCCTTCTGAAAACACGAACTTCCAAAAAACCATAGAAATTTCGGCAGAGTTTCACTATATCGCGGAATTACCATTAACCTGCATCCGAAAACACACTTCATCCTATGCCACAAAAGCCCAACCGTGGGCACCAATCCCATCCGGATTTCTCAAATACATATCATAATGTAAAGTAATAAACAAAACTGTAACTTTACAGAAACCCGGGAAAATCATATGAAAATATAAACATATTCAGTATTCAGAGCGACATCTAGTATGTACATATATACAAATAGTAGGCCAAACTAAGAACCTACCATAAAAGAAATATAGCTCGAATACTAAGCCTCCGACTGCGACGTGCGACACCAGAATCCGAACTGCAAACTGGGCACGAAAACCGAAAAGCCCAGGGGAAAGGCAAATAAAATCGTTAGAGTGAGTGGACGAAAAATAAACATATGCCTTTCACCATTTATATAACATAAAAATAATGCGAGTTCTTAAAATAAATGGAGGTGTCAGGCGAATCTCTCAAACCCGACTGTCAGGCGAATCTCTTAAGCCCGACGGTGATAGACTAGGCGAATCTCTCAAGCCTAGTGGGCACATCAGGGGAATCTCTCAACTCTGGAACTGGACTACCGGTGATCAGCCTAGTAGCCAATGCATCGATGCTAAGTAAATGCCATCACCAATAAAACATAAAACAATACCTCCAAAACAATAAATAATCTCAATATTGTACTGAAAATAAATACAGAAACTAAGAACTCGCTACCACGGTGTAAATAAATATCCACTCACAAACTCGCACAACGCAAAACGCGTTAATCCTGAGATCCGGCAAAAAATCCATCGCCAAGCGTACGATCTCGATCTCCTGAATAATCATAAATACCACTGTTCACAATCACAGTTCAAAACCCTGAACCACATCTCGAGGACCAACCATTCCCGAAAACATATAACCCGAATATCGACAAAATCGTCAAAAATCCAATAAGCACACTATAAAACCTCGTCACAAATTTCGATGATCAATTCAAAATATAAACCTCACCACTGCGATCGGTGCGCGATTCTGAGCAAAACGACATAAAACTTGTCGAAAATCACCTCGGCTAGAAAACCGCCGCCGCCGCCGCCGGAATATTCCTTCGGCCCAGAAAATTTCAACCTACACATGGATTTGAAGATCTCGACATTTTCAACAACTTTCTAGTTCAAAGTTAAGCCCAATTTTGACCGGAAAAGGTCCAAATCTCACATTGAAGTCGAAAACCCTTGCCGGAATTCTCCACCTCCGATCTCCCTCCTCCGGCCACGGCAAGGTGCAAGACCACTTCTAAAAGCTTCCTCTCCCCAAGGGCTACAAAACCCCCAACAAGTCTACCTCCATCTCGGCCGCCACCGCTGCCTCCGTCGCCAGCGATTTCGCCGGAAAACTCACCCAAAATTCCCGAACTTTGACAATCAATAACTTCTTCATCCGGCAACCAAATTGAGTGAATAACCTATCCAAATAAAGAGGAGCTTAAGCCCAACAACTTTCATGAAGGAACCTTGGCCAAAAGGCTCCGGAATAAGGCACATCGAAACCAAACAAAACTCGGCCTGGAATGGGTCAGTTTTGACCCACGGGTCAACCTGGTCAACGGGCCAGATTTCCAAAATTAGAAAGTTTCCTAATTCGTCACGTATTCACCCGTATTTATACCGTACATGTATCGAAACTAAACGGATAAATACGAAAAAATCCAACGGCCGAAAATATTCATAACATATTCCTCGTAACTCGAAATAATCCTCCGAAAATTCTCACGAGCTCGAAATTAAATTCTCTACAACTTTCGTGAAGGATCTCAAATCAAGTTCTTGCCCGATAATTTAGTCGTTAACAAGCTCACCATATCAACCAATTACGACAAAACCGCGACTAATCGCGAAACTCGCAAATCAAGCCGATAAACGTACCATTTCCGATTCGGGTTGTCACATCATGGTTGCTAGAAGAGAGCCTTCTAGCAGCCTTTAGGAGGCTTTGACCAAGGATTATGGCAAAATGGACCAAGTTTTAAAACGCAATTATGACTAATCAAGATGGAACTCCACCCCCCCTCCCCCCCCCCCTCCCCCCCGCATGTAGCAGAAACCAATCCACATAGGGGGCCATCAGTCAAAAATCGCCAAGAACACTATCCAAAAGCGGTTGTTTCTCTTCTTTTGGAAATTTCCCGTAGTTTGGATGGGGAAAGAACATCAAGAAGATATTTTTGTTCGGATACAGACATGGAAATCTATGTGAAGTCTCGATTAAGCTGCCTAAGCATAGATCCAACGCGCTACTCAAGGAGGTGGAAAGAAATTCCCTTCAAGCATTGCCACTTGCTTCAAGCTGCTCTTTCTATAAGTTTCTTGGTTGAGATAGGGTTGGTTTAATACTAATAAGGGCGTAAAATTGCAAGTGCTATCGTATAATAAAATAAGATAAAAAAAGGTTGCAAGCTGTGGGACTTGAGCTAGTGGCATGATACAAATCCTCCGCTGTTCTTCTTCACCCATTTTTTTTTCATTCATCCTTTAAATCTAACAGACTTCCTCGGCCCGGCAAGCGCTTTAGGATGTATGATTACTACAAATTAGGGCTACAAGGAAGAAAGTACCAAGCATTGAATCATAGGAGACATAGGGCCACCCCTACCACCTTCTGTCATGTACTATTATCATCCGCCCATATTGGCTTAACTCTAAGGAATAGGCGGTATGGATTCATTCCTTCCTTTTGATGCAATAAGTCTATTCTTATTTATTCAAAAATGAAATTCCGTTATATCCTATACATTCCTTCTTATCCTACTCTATTCCCTAAATACCAGATATTTCATTGTCTTCTATAACCGAACAAAGGAAACTGAGAATCATAAAAAAGAAGTTACGTGAATACCTCTAGCAGGGATCCCTTCACTCATAAGGAGGGTCCCAGAGGAAAGAAAGAGAGATTCTATACTGCATGCCCCTATCCCGAACTGATCGATATAATCCATTTTAATTAATAGAGCATGGCATGCTCTAAACCTACAAACCAATGCTTAAGACAAAGAAAGAATACTCAAGACTCGTAAGGATAGGCATAAAATCAAAAGTAGTAGGAAAGGGGAACTCCTCTCTAGAGGAAGGGATTCGACTACCTTTCACTCCTCCGCTCTTCACTCCTACTCTCTTCATACAATAGATTCTATAGAGCTAGCCATGCCAAGAAGAAAGCTAAAAAAGAGCAAACATAGGCAGCTGCAATGCATAATAGCAGAATAGGTTGCAGCTCTTGCTCTCTCTTCTGCTCTTCGTCTAGAAGCACTATTCGATTAGGAGAGGGTAATACATCATAAAAGTCCAGTGGCTACATCTAGCTAGCTGAAGCTAACTTGTCCTTATAACACTAGAATAGATAAAGGAAGGTTGAAACACTATAGGTAATAAAGATTTTCTTCCCCTTGCGCGTAGCAACAGGAAGACTAAGGCTAGCTATCCGCCTTCATTCCCTATGGGCCTTCCATTAGAGCACTAGCAGGTAAATAGATAAGTTCACGATCCCCACCTGACCTAGGAAGCACTCACTATGCTATGTAGACTTCCACTTCTTTTTTGATAGTGCCTGGTAATTAATCCCATTTACTAGCTCTTCTCCTACTATCGTGTTATAACCCTAAGGGCAAGCTAGCTACTCAACCATCTAGCTTAGCTAATAGGATAGCGGAAACATTTCCTTTCCCCTCACAGTTGCTCGCCTAGGCAGACAGAAATGACCTAACAAGAGCTGCAAGCGAGAAGAGATAGTCGACTTAGTCTTGACTTAGCCATCGTGTCGTAAAATTGAGATTATGCACTAAAATTGAGTCTTTAATTTATCCGGTAAACTACTGGGGGCTCATGTTGCCCGTGCTGGATTAATTGTATTCTGGGCCAGAGCAACGAACCTATTTGAGGTGGCTCATTTCGTACCAGAGAAGCCTATGTATGAACAAGGATGAATTTTACTTCCCCACCTAGTTACTCTAGGTTGGGGGGTAGGGCAGGGTGGGGAAGTTCTAGACACCTTTTCATACTTTGTATCTGGAGTACTTCACTTAATTTCCTCTGCGGTATTGGGCTTTGGCGGTATTTATCATGCCCTTCTGGGACCCGAGACTCTTGAAGAATCTTTTCCATTCTTTAGTTATGTATGGAAAGATAGAAATAAAATGACTACAATTTTGGGTATTCACTTAATCTTGTTAGGCATAGGCGTTTTTCTTCTAGTATTCAAGGCTCTTTATTTTGGGGGTATATAGGATACCTGGGCTCCGAGTGGGGGAGATGTAAGAAAAATTACCAACCTAACCCTTAGCCCAAGTATTATATTTGGTTATTTACTAAAATCTCTTTTTGGCGGAGAAGGGTGGATCGTTAGTGTGGACAATTTGGAAGACATAATTGGAGGGCATGTATGGTTAGGTTCCATTTGTATATTTGGTGGAATCTAGCATATCTTAACCAAACCTTTTGCATGGGCTCGCCGTGCACTTGTATGGTCTGGAGAGGCTTACCTATCTTATAGTTTAGGCACTTTATCTGTTTTTGGTTTTATTGCTTGTTGCTTTGTTTGGTTCAATAATACTGCCTATCCTAGTGAGTTTTACGGGCCCACTGGACCCGAAGCTTCTCAAGCTCAAGCATTTACTTTTTTGGTTAGAGACCAGCGTCTTGGGGCTAACGTAAGATCTTCTCGAGGACCTACCGGTTTAGGTAAATATCTAATGTGTTCGCCGACTAGGGAAGTCGTAGTTCCTTATGTCTCCTTCTATCATGCACATTATTGAAGCGTTGCTTCAAAACATCTCATAATTCCAACGGTTCAGTCTTTTTCAAATATTTCTTCTTGAGAGTCGGATGAATATGACGCCTCAAAAACATGAGAGCTTGAACTTTTGATTCATCAGTGGGTGGGATCAGATTTTGTCCAGGCCCAGAGGGTTTGATAGTGTTGGTCAGTCTCTTTCCGATGAATGTATTTTCCACATCAGAGACCCAGCGGTGGTATTCCTTTTCTTGAAGATCAAGGATGTCAATTTCTGGCCTCACTGGCTCATTCGAACTCATCTACAAAAATACACAAAGATGTTGATTAGTATCGATCGAGAACTAAGATCATTAATATCAAGTTTCAATGAATAAGAACGTAATCCATGATGTATGGTCACAAAAATAGATTATAAACAGTGGTTCAAAAACCACACCCAGCAACCGTGACTAACCGTCACTTAGTATCGATTCTTTTTTCTTTTCTTTTCTAAACTGTGACTCTCCCATAACCGTCACTTATACTCATAGGAACTTGGGTAGAACATGTAATATAATTCATCATATCACAATTATCAACAATCATAGATCTAGGGTTTTATAGGAATTAAGTTTTAGTTCTAGATCTATAGATTGATAGTTTAGAAAAGTTTACCTCGATTGGTGTTATGCTCAGTATGACCGATACAAAAGTTGGACGACGTGAAGGAAGAGCTCGTCTGAAATGATTCTTCGGGAGTCAAGCAATCTTGACGAAGTAAGAAGATGCAGTGGAGCATGTGCTGTGCAAGGAGGTCGGCAGAGCAAGAACGGAGGAGCCGAAGGTGGAGGTTCGCAGTGACAGGGACTGTCGACGGTGGAAGCTGTTTTGGAAGGTTAGGAAATTTTTTTCCTGCTATTAACTCATAGCGTGTTGATAACGTGTTAAATGAGAATAATATGTAAACTGGAAACTATATCTCTTTAATAGATAGAATGTCTTATATATAGGCTGATACAATCTGTTACAACAACTGTCCTTATAAAATAGGAATTCCTCTGTATCCATATCTATACTAATCTGCATCTAACCAGCACAAAACTGGCAAAAAATTTTGAAAAATAAATCTCCTTAAACACCGTTACTATAGCTCGTTTCCAGTAGACCAGTCATTTGGTTTGATTCACAGCTCTCAGCTCTTTCCTTATACGTATTAAATTATGAACAATAGTGGTTGCAAATGGGATTATTTAATTTGACCAGTACCTACTAATTTGTTTAATCAAGATTCTGGCTATTACGAAAGATGGGTCGCAGAAGCAACAGTTCTTATTGGCATGATCGAGCAAACACAAAACGTACATGCCATCTATGAAACAAGACTGTCAAGTTTTCAATTGAATTAATTGAAACAGAGTAGTGAAATACATATAGGCATCATCATTATTAGTACTCAATGTATAAGCAAAGATGATGATCCTATTTAGCTTGATGGGGGTGCCATAGTATCAAATGTCTTTCTCCTAACCAAGAGACAAGTGACTCTAGATGGCTGAGCATGTGTATTGTTGACGGTGCACAGAACAAAATCTGGCCTGTACATAGCCAACGCTAGCCGGTCCTGCCCTAAATTCAGGCCAGTCGCATCAAGAAGAACATGCCACGAGTTCCTAGAGCCTCGGAGATCCAATGCATGGAGTATTTTTCCTCATTCACGGATAGAAGAACAGTCCCTTTGGACTGTGCTTACATTTTCTCCTGAAGTACTGACGAAGCTGCGACCCTTTTATTCTCAGATCAAGCCAAGTCTCCGGTGCCGATATGACCCTAGATTCTTTGTTGGAGGCATTTTTTGTTGGATACTTGGCAAACACATATTGAACATAGAGCATTTCACTAGGTGTTATTGGATCTGACCATCTCAAGTCGAGGCCTCGGAGGGAGGAGATGGCTTCTGCTATCAAATGAGCAGGGAACATAGTATTTGCCTTCAGTTAATTAAACCAAGTCAAACACATGCAACAATTTAGTCTGAAGCACATATATTGATATGATGTTTAATAACATAACACATTTAGTCCTTGAAATAGAGAACTGACCTTCATGACCATGCTGGTTGGTCTGCCATCTTTGTTTGATGATTTTGGTGAAGAACCTGAAGGAAACTCTTCTAGTTCACCTTTTATTATATCCTATGTACAACAAAAGAAGAGAGTATATGGATCAAATTTGAGTAAAATTTGCAGGTGAAATTTGTCGAAATCGGAACACACAAAAAATGATGTGTACCTTAAGTTTTTCGTTCATCATGTCCTTCTCTTCTAAATTTCTCCCCATACTGTAAACACGAGTGTTGAAAGGAATCACAAGCAACAGAGCGGGATGAGGGAAGTTGGGAACCACAAAAGTAGAAGTGACGACTGGTTAGCCTTTTCTTATAGGGAGTTTGGTGTTTAATTATGCAGGGTTTGATCACATTGAATAGAGTAAACTATAAATCTTGTAGACAAAGAGAGAGTGACGCCGGCCAGTGATGAGAGCAACAGTACCCCACTACATTAGGAAATGAGAAATAATAGTTGATTAATGTAGTTCTTAACTACTAATGATAACCTCAGCTAAATTAATTATGTAATTATGGTTAAATTACTAATCTTATTCACAATAGTGTGTCTAGATTCTAGAACTGAACTGAGGATTCACACTCTGATTTTTATACATTATCAGTTTATCACTGTAGTCTATAGAGGATTTTTATACAAATCTCATGACCTTCATAGAGTGTTGATTCTACTATCATGTACGTTAAACAATTATTGACTGAGCCGCAAAGACTTACGTTACTAGCTGTGAAGATGTACGTGAGAAGGACATCAAGTAAAATTGCAACTTGGTAATGAAGATGATTTAGGCATCCAAGTGCTGGTAAAGAACAAACTCTGTGATACACTGATACTAATCAAGGAAATGACCCCGGTGCTGTATCCATCAATCTGAGGTGCACATACGGATAAACAAAAAGGTCGGGACTACGAAACGGCAACAACTTGGCACATTAGTTTACTACAAATGCCAAAGTCTTCAGACTTCAGCCATCAATGGAGAATCGTATACAATTTGAGATGGTGAGTTTCTTCAAGCATGCATTTGAGGAGTGACGACATTATATCACGACATGCTACAGTACGAGGGAACCGGGAATCTTACAGTAAGTGACAGTGACTAGCCATGATCAACTTGGATTGAACCCAGAAAATTATTATGTAAAGGTTTGAATTATGAAATAACAACTGGGGAGTGGCTTTCAGTTTCCCTCACGTAGAACCAACTAGATTAGGTCCACATTTTCTTGGGGGGAATTCATGTGCCATAGTGCCATAACATTCCAAAGAGTGGATTTGTTTATATGTAACAAGACGCTGGGGGCCAGAATATTACCACGGTGGATTACTATGCCTACAGTATGACTTAGAGTTCAATATAAATACATCAATAACAAGCAGATGGGTTGAATATGAACCACTGATATCGGATCTCTAACTCGAGAATACACCAACACCAAAGAGCACGAAATAGACTAATCGGAGGGCAACTGTGATGAGAGTCATGAGACAAGGCAGGCCCTAGAAAATTGGTGCCCTGTACAAAACTACCCGCAAAAGAGGAGATCGGTTACAAAAAATATTTCATCCGATCATCTCTTCTCATTGCATTGTATACAGCTTGCACCTGGATAATCACGATAAAAGGACTGATTATGTTGCTTGTCAAGCGATTTTATTAGATATGATGTTTACTATGCAGATATATTCCATCATAGATTACGGTCATAGAGTATTCGCATATTCACAATGAAAAGTGCAAGGGAGGGAGAGCAAGACCTGTTCACTCGAAATGACTTGAACCGGACCAATGTTTACAGACACATATTTTCCTCCTGATGATATCTTCTGCTTGACACGACCCTGCCATAACATTTTGCAAATCATATCTACTTGGGAACTAAACCTATCCACTTAACTACAAATTTAGGGAAGATAACATGAAACCAGAGCTTCAACCTTTTGTTGATTCCAAAGAGGTGACAACAAAGGCTAAACCCTAGGGAAAGATGCTGCATCATCATACCACAGTAGGAACTGTATCTATTATGAATTTTATCATATTGTGCGTCTACATGTATATATCAAGCAGTGATTCCAAATGGATGACCAAATCAAGAAGCCAAAGATATCAGCTTTAACCTTGGAAGTGGCAAAGATATATTCTTGTAGAAACATACCTCCACTTATTATCTAGCATCAGCATAACATTGTAATAAAACGTGTCTTAAACTATAAGTACAAGTGACAAGAAGCACCTCTAGCGCTACCCTGATCCCCTTACATCACTCTGCGCATTCACGCAAGTACTTAGAAACTACACTTAGAGATGCTAATTACAAATCTACCACCAAAGCGCCATGATAGTTCATGTGGTTCGAAAATGAAATGCAAACCAGATCATGTAGAACACATAGTTTGCAAATACACACATAATAACTTTCAGAAAAAGATTGCCATGTATATGTTATACCTCAGGAACAGGTTGTTGGATTACGGATTCAACGGCAACAACCATAGCTTGCACGAAATCATCGCCACCAGTCCCAATAGCCGTGAACCCTCTTACAGTCGGGTACGAGTTTACCTTACAAAAACAATATCATACAGAACAATAGTAGCATTGTAGTTAATACATAAGTCACGGGTCACAAACTTAATGCAAAAATAAACAAGAGCAGCTTAACTTGACTACCTTCTGATCCAAGTCGACCCATTCCGTGGTGGAATCATCGGCCACGGTGCCTCCGATGACCACATTTGTAGTCTGCCCAACTCTCCCTTCTACTCTAGACACCTCTACACCGAGTTTTAACAGTGAGTTAATCACAGTGAAAAAAATAAACGGGGGGGGTTAAAAATGAGAGACCTGAGATTGCTTTAAGAACAGCCTCCTGAGGTGGGCCTTGTTCTTCGTCGGCGTCGGGTGCGTTGTTCTCGTTGTGGTGGTGGGAGAAGCTGAGGTGGGTCCCTTTGCTCTTGAATTGGCGGGTCAGCCGCGGCGAGGTGAGTCCGTTTCGGGTTCGGAGCGAGGTGGAAACGGAGCTCCGAGTGAGGTGAACGGGTCGCCAGGCTTCTATTAGCAAAGCGGTTCTGCAAGCCATTTGTTTTGTTTTGGGTTTTGATTTGGAGAAGAGAGATTGTTGGGGTTACTTGTTCTTCGTCGTCTCTACCTCTTTGATTTTATTTCCTCCATCCGCTAATTTCTGTTTTTCCAGATTATGTGGCTAAAAGACGGAGGTGCCCCTTTCTGGTAAATGTAGTCACTTAATTGGACACCTTTTTACAAAGGTCGAAACGGGTTGCAATGTGGTGTTGAGTAAAACTGTAAACAAAACGCTGACAGAGAAATTTACTGCCCCGGACTCTCACTCAGACCTACCCTATCAAAATTAAAACCTTCCCTCCCTCCGATCATCACCTCTCTCAGCCCGAAATGTACGGATCAGATACAGTCCCGGAGGATTTGGAGCGAACCGCGTTCCGCAAAGCCGAGAAGAAATACAAGCTTTATTACCAAGACACCTACAAAACCCCCAAAAAGTATTTCTCTTTTTTCTTTTACCTAATTCCGATTTCGAACGAATCAAATGCCATGTGTGATTTCATTGTCTAAATCTCTCTTCGCAGGAAAAAGCAACCGAAGCCTGTGGATTTGAGCGAGGTGTTGGATTTCAAGTCCATTGAAGAATCGTATGATGGAAACAGCGAGCTTCCACATGGAATCGCTCCGGGTCGATCTGGTCTAGGTCGTCCGGTTTTCTCCATAGAGAATCGCCCAGGCACTAATCTCTAAACCTTATTACAATTTTAATTCTTTGCTATATTCATTTCATACTTTGCTTGCTTTGCAATTGTGGATTCTGAATTGACTAGCATGCTCAGTTTGAATCTTGCCAATTATATGAGTCTTATTCCATTATTTAAGTTTGTTTCTTCATTCTGTTCGTTGACATTAGCTATTGAGATGTAAGCAACCATTGTTTTTTTATTTTGTTATTGTTTTAAATTTTATTCATTTTAGAGACTATACAGGATTTTATTTCATACCTGGAGCTCTGAGTTTAGAAGAACAACGACAATGGATAAAGCAGAGCTTAATCAGCTTTCCGCAGCCTCCTAACAGAACAAATCACAATGCATTTTATGGGCCTATAAATGATTTATTTATTGCAGCAAAGGAAGGGAAAGTTCTGGTCGCAGAACGTAGTTCAGACTCTGAACTAAATCATGATGTCAGCAGTGGAGATGCTCAAGGGTGGAAGTTCTTTGAGAAACAAGAAATGTCTCAAAAAGGAAACTCATGCAAATCAATCTTAGCTTCAGTTCTATTGCGAAAATTGCGTTGGAGCACCCTTGGCCTGCAATTTGACTGGTCCAATGTATGTGTCGATCGTATTTCTCTAGATACAAAAGTTCACAGTTGTTAAGTATTTGCTATCCTAAATTGAAAATACTGTTGTCAAGTGACCATAGTATTTATTTAAAAGTGTTACCTTTTCCTTGGATTGTGCCACTTCTGCTATCAAATTGTGTCACAAATATCTATCCAATGTTCTTGCTGTAGCGAAACTATGATGTCTCTCTGCTGCATAACAAGATACCTGATACACTCTGTCAACTGGCTAGAAGACTGGCAGCACCTGCAATGCCTCTAGGTGAAGAATTCCAGCCTGAAGCTGCAATAGTGAATTACTTTGGCTTAGGTATTACTTGGAACAAATTGCTTATATCGTCATAGTGTAACCACTAGTTTAAATATTGGTCCTTTTTGTGGTTCAGAAGTTTCCACAAGCTAGAATTTAGATTCTTTCTATTTTTTTAGGTGATATGCTTGGAGGTCACCTTGATGACATGGAGAAAGACTGGAGTAAGCCAATTGTTAGCATGAGGTATCTTGCCATGGCTTCTCGTTGGTGAATGATAGTCAATGCAATAGACTGTTTGAATGAACATATCCTTAGGTGCTGATTTATCTTTCACTTCTTTGCAGTTTAGGTTGCAAAGCAATTTTCCTTTTAGGAGGAAAGCAAAGAGAGGATCCTCCTCTAGCAATGTTCCTTCGAAGTGGTGATGTTGTACTTATGGCTGGAGAAGCAAGGGAATGCTTTCATGGTAAGTGTCATTGGTCTCAGGATGGTTAATGTTGTTTGTACTGCAAGACAATAATAAATTGATCCTTTAATGTCGTGCTTTTGCATACTTATATATTGCCTGGGATGCCTACATTTTGAAACTGACATTTTTTTTTCCTTGTTCTGCAACGGAAGTGCCTCTCTTTTTTGGCGATAAACAGTTCAGTTTGACTATAACATTCGTCACTCTGTACAGCTTCACAAGAGACTCTGCTTTGTTTGTATTGCAGGCGTGCCTCGGATATTTACGGATAGTGAGAATGCTGATATTGTGCCTCTTCAGAAGGAGTTCTCAAATGAGAATGATTCCTCTTTTCTAGACTACATCCAAATGTCAAGAATCAACATCAACATCAGACAAGTATACTGAGACTTCTACTTTTCCATCTCCTAGAGTTGCTGAGAAATTTTTGGGCAACACAATTTTGTTAGTGATTCGTAGCCTGTATGAGTTAGATGGAATAAGTAGACCGAATACGGTATATGGAAGTAGCATTGTTAGGAACTATATTTAACTACTGCCAAAGTACCAATCTATCTATATTCATTGTTAGGAACACAGATCAGTTCATACTACTGCAAGTCTGTGGGTTCCTTGCTGCCAAAGTGCCAATCTATCTATATATGCTCTGTGACACTAGTTGCAGACAGCAGACACATCTTCGACTTCCAATAAGAAATCAATGGACTTGGTAATCACAGGATTCAAACGGCTGCTGAAAGCTTAGTTTTGAACTTTTGATCAACAATATATACTTTTATACTTAGAATTAGGAAAACGTTTATGTATGTATGTAAAGAAAACTCAAACATACAAAGAATACAAAGAATACAAAGGTTTCGTCGTCAGTCATTATCAGAACCAGAAAGAAAGAGTGGAAATTTCTACAAGAAAAAAGGCTGCTTTTAAAACAGATTTAATATTACCCAAGAAATAGAGTCCTCGTACGACTTGAGTTATATTCGCAATATATAACACGGGGTAGCTGGCTATATGATATCATTGATAAGGTTAATTTACAACTTGGCTGCTCGATCATGTCTTTTCATCAAAGAATTACCCACCGATTTGCAATTATAAATTCCAGGTGTAATGATACTTATGATAGTAAGTTTTGTTGTGTCTTGATATTAGATTCTTTTCCGTCGGAAGAAAGGTTAATAAACTGCTCGTTCATATAAAATACGATGTGATTGAAAATGAACTAGGAAATGATAGAAAGAATAATCTCTTCAAATCAAACTGAAAATCTCCAAGCTTTTTTCTTCTGAAATATCTCCAACTTCACATTTCATTATCCACCCTACAAGATATTTTTACCCCCAAATTGTGTTGCCCAAAAAGATAATAAAAAAAACCTGGACTTAACCTCACCCACAAGTCACAAACATCCATCATGCGATGCCCAACTCAAACACCCAACCCAAAAATCACAAGACCACCAGATTGAGTAGTACAAGGAACAATCAACAAAGCCCAAAACAAAACAAAACACACGTCCGCATATATCCAAATAAACAGTTCTAGGGCACAACACGCTTCTACGTGTACATTTCCACAACCACTTGGCCTCTCTCCCTCTTTATATATCTTCCAATTTCCCCACACCCCAAAAAAATTAAAATCAAACCCACCCAAAAATCTTCTTATCTTCTCAAAGACTCTTTCTCACACATTTGCAGCAGCAACCAATGGGAGGTCCGATCGTGCTGACTCAGCTCGCACAAGGCCTCGGAGTCCTCGCCGGAGCCGCCATCGTCAAGTCGCTAATGGACAAGCCCATGGCCGGCCCGTTTCCGCGCTGCCCAAGCTGTAACGGTACGGGTCGGGTCACATGCCTCTGCTCGCGCTGGTCGGACGGCGACGTCGGGTGTCGGACTTGTTCCGGGTCGGGTCGGACTTTCTGCAGCAGCTGCGGCGGGTCGGGTACAGGTCGCCCGCTCCCGGTTCAGCTCTCCGTCAGGCGGAACCCGCCGCCCGGTTCGGTCTAATCATCGGTTGTTGTTATTGTTGTAGTATAAACATGTTTATATAGCTTCTCTTTCTCTCTCATTTGACCACTGAGAATTTTATTTTTCGGAAGAAAAAAAAAACAGAAAAAGAAGTTGAATCATGTAATATATAGTTTAAATTTGATGATACTTTGAGGGAAATGAGAGGAGGGTGGAGAAGAAATTTCAGTTATTTTTTATTTATTTATTAGGCTGTAATGAATATTGACATGGATCAGTTTCCTCATATCGAATATATTCACACTTTCAAAAAAAAGAGAACATATTCGTAGCTGAATTTTGTGTATGCTTATTTTGGATGCCATTTCTTCTGGGTTTTATTCGGTTTTATAGTTTGGTGAGTAATTAATTTGCTTGTGTAGCAAACTATTATGCTTAAAGCATAGTTCTTTGTTATGTTTCTGTTGATTCCTGAAGTTAGCAGCTACTCTTTTGTACAAATCAATTTGTTGGAGCCAGATTTTGGCAATCGTGTCTTCTATCTAATAATAATGGTCTAGTTCGAATGTTGGGTGTTTAAGCTTGAAGATATCTTTGTTGGGTAAGATACAAAATGTGTAGCGGTGTTGACAATAAGCACTCTGTGTTCTAGATGATTCATTTGCCTTTGTTCATTTCTTGCAATTGTAGTCGATAATGATTTGGCTTACATAAGCCTAGGCTTTTAAATATTAGCGCACTTGGGAGAGATGAATGTTGAGGGGTCTTTACATTAAATTTTTATTATTTTTGGTTATTTTTAGGATATAAGGTATTACACATATTTTTTTTATTATATTTTATCATTTTTACCGTCAAATTATTAGGTCTATATGAGTATATCATTCTTATAAATTTTCAGTAAAAATGGTAATTGTTAAGATATCGAACTAGATTAAATTAAAAGACAAACTAAATTTGTTAAACTTAAATTATTTATACTTATAAATTTTAACTGTAATTTTGAATACCTAAACGATAACTATTTTCGTTAAAAATTTAGAAGTTTGATTTACACATTAAGACTTAAAATTTGAAGCGTGAAAATGATAAAATATAATAAAAAAATTAAGACTTAAAATTTGAAACGTGAAAATGATAAAATATAATAAAAAAATTTGTATAATATTTTATACTTAAAAATGAGGAAAAAAAATGTGTACTCTAGTGAAAGGCCTCGGTGAATGTTATACTATGTTTTGTCGAGGGAGTGATCATGATGAGGTAGATCTTGAAAACCAAATATGGGTTATAATATGTCAGACTATATATATAACTCTCATTTTGAGACTTGCCACTTCCTGATTAAATTATCCGAGTAATTTAACATCTGCAGATCCCAAAGGAACTGCTGCAATTGGATAGTAAGAGCATATACAGCCGTAAAATGAAGGGAATTCTTATTGTGGGGAATTCTTCACTCATTTGAGGAATTTCTCTTCAATAAGAAGTTATATTCCTGTTTTTCGTGCAGCGGTGCTAAAATTAGTACTTTCTATTACTATTCATTATTATTTAAAATTTTAATTTTTTATTTCCGGGTAATATTTTCAACCAATTTTCGGGTAATAGGAAGTCCTATTTAGACGCGCGCTAATCTACTTTAAATCAATTTTGTATCCCGGTAGCATACGGGGGTCTCGCTGCCCGGTTAGTGAGTCAGGATCCAAGGGCGACGCACCCTAGTGGGGGCTCAGGGGCAACGCCCCCGGAGCTAAATGTAATCCGAGTCATGTTGGGCTTAAGTTTTTTGTTGAGCATACATTCGTTATAACAATGTGTTTATTATTATTCTTTATTTCGTTGCGATTCAAAATTGAAATTTTTTAAGTTATGATTTTTGACTCATTTTCTTCACGAAAGTTATAGAGGACATTAATATGAACTCGTCCGTATTTTTATTGAATTTTTCGGAAGTCCGAGCTATTTATTATGATTTTTTTTAAGTTTCAGAGTAAATAATTTATTTAAAATATTACAAATAATCAATTTTTCTCAGCCGTCGGATTGCTTAGATCCGTTTGAAATGGACGGCCCAGATCAACTTAACCGTTGATCTGTCCGTGGCCCAGGAGCTGCCACGTGTTGCCTTCCCATTCGCTCGTAATTTTTTTTTACTTTTTCGCCCGCGCACCTGGTAGAAAAAAAATTGCGTCAGCCTGGCGTCACCCACGTGCGTGGGGCCCACCAAGCGGATGTTCCCTCCTTCTTCCTCAACGGAGGACGCCGTCGAGGACGTCCCTCCGGTCAATGATCGGTTGCCTCTTCCTTCCCTCCCCACTGCACGCTGTTTTGCCGGAGAACGTCCTCAAACAGCGGGTCCCGTCGGAAAACTTCCTCGTCGTCCCTCAACGCTGCATATGCTCTAAGGGAGGTGTCTGTTAGAGGTTCTTCTTTGTAACGTTATTTTACATTGGAAAAATATATGCAGCAAGTTTGATATGACCACTGGCATTGTTTCTAAATTTAACGATGTATAAGCAGCGATAGTTCTCTGTTCTACAGTAGTGGGATAAGGGAGTTTTGATCTGAAGTTTTCTTATTTTGATTTGTTCTACTTCATCGTTAGATCGTGAGTGGTTGCTTCTCACTTAACAAATTTTGTACGTTAACAACTGATTGAATACATAACTATGGAGTTCAAGTCCAAACAGATTTTTGTACACAAGAAGATCATTCTGTCAAAACACATTACAAGTTTTAGACTTGCATTACAAGTCATAGTCCTACAAATTTGCCTTGGCTTTACACATATTACTAAGCTACTTGATCTCCTCAGATTAATAATATGTGATCGCCATGGTTGCCCCTCTTTCCCACACTTGAATCCCATTCAGAGTCCCTCATAGCCATTTCATCCCTTGAAAGACTGTCACAAAGCAAGTTAGCCTTGTTAGTTTAGCATCATCAATGCTTCAATAATCTCATGTAATTGAAGTGTACTTAGCATTACTTACGGCGAAGATTGTGGCGTGGCCGGGATCGGCAAGGTGAGCAAAGAGGTTGTCGATGGGGCCGGTACCGGTGTAGATGTGTTGAAACCAGGCACCCATCACAGCCAACATAGCCAATCTTCCATTCTTGATCTCCTTTGTCCTCAACTCCTTGATTTTCTCAGGTGAGCCACTTCCCCATCCTAGTGGGTCGAACCAGAGCCCACCAGGGTACCCAACGTCAGTCCCTGTGAGCTTGTTGTTGGGGAAGATTGGGTCGGTGTTAACGGACCCGGGCTTGAGGATGTCGGCCCATCTTCTCCCCTCGGCCCACCCGATGAAGATGAGCTCAACTAGGAAGAGGGTGGTTGTGTCTGTGAAGTACTCCTGCTCTCCTGCTGTGTACCATGAAGGGGTGTTGAGGATGCCAATCTTGGTCAAGAATTCCGGGATGAAGATTCCGGCGGCTCCCAACATCGCCCATCGGCAGTGAACTAGCTCGGCTTGTGTGTTCCACTTTAGGCTGTCAGGGTCAGATGCTACATGTTCAACACAACATATATATAAGCAAAAATTAGTAACAATTTTCGGTAGCATACATATACCTTACTAGTTCAAAAGATACAAGGGACACATAAGGTTGTAGAATTTAACTTACAAAGACCAAGTGGATCAAAGCCAAAGTCTCCGGGAAGGCTGCATTATATAGTACAAACACCAAACATGTTACATGGTGAAATTGTAAATATAAATCAACATTCATTGCATCAAATATATAGTTCAATCAGAGTCCGTGACAATTTAACATGTCAGACTGTCTTTTATATACAAATGTTACGGACCTTCCGTCGAGCCACGGAGGAGGAGTGCTGCCTGGGAACCATAGAGGTCTATTAGGGTCAGCTGCAGCAGCACATACTCTGAAAGAAGTTGATGACGATCCACTTGGAGCTGCAACGTTCCCCATTCTCAGCTTCCTCCCGCCAAAAAACGACGCCTTTGTTGCTGCCAAAACAGACCCAGATTTCTGGGAGCTGCAACATGATCTCTCAGTCAGTCAAACTCTTAATGCAACTAGCTAAGTACTAGTAATATAACTACATCTTTTTAAAATGAAGCACTTGCCTGGGAGAAGATACAGCTGTGATGGCAGAGGAAGCCCAAGCAGAAGCCATTATTGACTGATGAGGATCTAACCAAGTTAAGGTTTTTTCTTTCTTTGACCTGTTTGTGCTGTATGAAAATGAATGAAGGGTTTGTTGATGAAAATGAATATGAAAATGCATGTGTTAATGTATGAAGGGTTTGCTTATCTTGAAGGATAGGAGAGATGTGTCCGATTGGTTTTTGAGGTGCCATGTGGCAAGTAGAATCTGAGACTAGGGCCGCCTAACCTTCTACACCTCCAGTTCCTGAGCTTACCTGGAATAATCACAAGCTTGTGGTTCAGGTTTCTGGTACATGAGTCTTCTTTAAAATCTATTATCTGTGGTTCAGGTTTCGTTTACAGAATTACTGGGCTTGAAAATTAAGTGGGCATGTTTGGGTGTATGGGCTAAAATGGTATGAGCCCAAACATATAGGCCCACGAATCCAAGAAAATCTGATAACTAAAAATTGATCATCTTTTCAAAGATAAGGAAATCCTCAAAGCCTACATCCTTATCTTATATAATAGGGTAAGCACACATGCTTTGCATGTGTAAATTTTTTCAAATTTTTTAAATATAAATAAATAACAGTTTTATTTTCAATATTTAAAATAGGAGAAACGAGAGGAGAATAACTGTCAGGTGGATAAATAAATAAAAAATTATATTTTTTTCAATTTCTTTCATAATTTGCTAATTACATTATTAACCTTAGAATATTTTATTATGCCTATCAGAAAAGGTTATGATGAGAAGAAATTACAAAAAGGAAGAACAACGTGTGTTCCTTTTATTATAGTGTGTGTGTGTATATATATATATATATCTTATAAACTGGTAAATCTGTTTTTGATGAATACCTCACCTTCATTTGAAGGTAAGAAAGGCAGAAAGAAAGAGATGGTGCATGGGCATTTAAATAGACAGAGAGTTTCATTTTTTTTTTTAGTGACTCGAAATTATTTCTTGTCTCTTCCCTGAGAGTAACATCATTGTAAAATGTTCTATTGTTTATTATGAAGTCCGCATATTATGTACGGAATGCAGATTTCACATAGATCGAGTAGATTTCAGATAATAATGTTCGCAACATTTTTTATTATTATTGTGGACATTATTATCTGAAATTTACTCTGTGTGATAGAGAAACCGACAGTGAGAATGTGAGATGTTGGTTTGGTGGAACATGGGTCTTTTAAGGAAGCAAATGGCTGTTATAATTAGCTGCAGACATTTGTGTAATGTAATTTGATAATTGTTTGAGGTCTACCACCATTCCAAGTTTCCAACACCTTCGAAGCTCTGTTTTCTTTCATTAACATCTTTCGCAATATAACCCTTTACCATGGTACAAAGCGAACCCTAGCAATGTTCAACTGGAGTGTCTTTGCGTAACTCTAGTTTCTCCCGAAGAAAGCAACGCAGCCGTCCTTAGACCGCAACCCATCAATCCAATATCGGATTCTGTTGAACAAGTAGCAGCCTCGTCGTTCTCCTCGGCTTTGGCACTAGGCGCGGGCACGGTGGACGTCAGCAGGCGGTTGGCTTCATCGTCACCCCATCAAGAAAAAAATTCTTGGCTTGCAAGGCCCTAGGAAAGTCGATCTCTCTCACTGATTTTCGCCAACAATTTTGGCGAGTTTGGTTCCTGGATGGTGGGTTCAAAGTGCAATAAAGGCCAGGAGGTATCCTCTTGGTCACTTTCGACAGTGTTCGTGACCGAAACAAGGTTCTAAGAAGATCAGGTCCATGGCACTATCGGAACTCTCCGCTAGTGGTGGTACCATATGATGGTGCTATGCCGTTATCTGAATTACATTTTGATAAGCCCTACTTTTGGGTTCAGATTTCAAATATTCTTCCTCGATTTGATAAAGATGAGAAAATTGGCGTCTTTGCTGAAAAAGCCGGGGAGTTCTTGGAAGTCGACGATCTTGCAAGGAAGAAAGGCAAGTTGCGGGTTCGTGTTGCCCATAAAATTAATATGCATGTTATCTTCAAGCGCACAATGAAGTTAACCCCTGTTATTAAAGCCGATATTAAATTCTTCTTTGAGAACATCAAGGGCCGATGAGGTAAGTGTGGGTTGATCTTTCACCCTACTGGTACTTGTGTTGTGTCTGCCTCCATAATCTTTGGCGCCCTACATCCAAAACTGGTGGAGGCAAAAAAGGCAGTCGGTCATGTCCCTCTGACTTTGGCAGTGTCTTCACAGGTTTTGAGTTCCTCTCAGGCTGAGGGTTCTCAATCGGTCTCGGAAAAAATTAACTTTGATTTTGGTTTCAAGCATGTGTTTCTTTCATCTGGTATTGAGGATGATTTCCGATTTGGCTATCATGTGCTTCCTCGTTGGGAGGAACGTTCGGAGGAGCGAGTGAGTGAGTCTGTGGAAAGCTCGAAGAAAGGACGTCTATCAATTGTTATCCGGCGTCCGGAGGAGTCTAGAATAGAGTCAAGTGAGGTACACTCGGAGGTAGTGGGGGTCAAACATCGGCGGTTGCCGAGTTCTAAAATTTCCCCAACGAAATTTAAAATCAATCCTACTACAGAGCTTTACGTGAGTGGGGAACCAAAACGAGTGAAGGTACCTTACTTCTCTGATCGTTTGCAGGCGACTCCAGGTGAGACTATTGTTTTACGCAAGAAGAAAGTGGGTCGTTCAGTGGGTTCTAAAAATAAACCCAAGCTAAATGTGACAAATGCTTATGAAGATGCTTCGAGTTCAAGTGCTGAGAACAAGAAGCGTAAAGGAAAGGTATGGAAATTCCTCGACTAACGTATCCGGTGAAAACTCCTAGCTCAACTTTGGGCAAGGAGAAGGAGATTTAGACACCTCTGAGTGTCGGCTTGTATATGTCTTACTTGGACTGTGTATTTCATGGGTATTAGGCACACCCACCATAATTGAGTGTTCATGGGTGTGTCTTGTACCATGATACATGTCTTACGTAGCTCTTGTAAGATATATACAAGACCAACGTGTCTAGTTGGGTTTAGTGTTTTTAAAGATTTGTTCTTACGTCTATTATGTCATTCTTCTCTTGTTTTTAGAACTAGGGTTACTGATAGCCGTGTATGAACTTGTCAGACTGAGAGGGTTTTAATAAAATCTCTCTTTTTTTTCGAAAAAAGAAAGAAAGAAGAACCCTAGCCTTTTTATTTAAAGTCCCGGCCCTTAAATTAATTATTTGAGAGACAAGTATAATCCTCGATCAATAAAGAAATTATTACGTTTTTGATCTCTGTTTCTTATATCTTAATAGCGGAGTCAACAAGCAAAGCACCAAGTGATCCTTGTCAAATTTGAGTTATTGTTTCTGAAAGTACTGACTGGTTCATGCAGCAGCAACAATTGGTTTGTTCATTATAATTATAGTGGCCACCACTACAGTTTAACCAAATTAAACCTGGAAAAGTGTAACATTATAATGGTGTGGGATGCTCAATTACAGAGTTAGGACCCAATAATTTTCATGCTGTTGATCTTAAATCACATGCTATGGGTCATGTCATGAGTTTAGGTTCTAAGTACAATGTGATTAGTGGTGGGAAGCAAATCCAGGCAACGCCAAGAATGAAGACCTTCTTAATTTGTGTCAATTAGTCTCAAATAGAACAAGTCGTATCTGTATGTATACAGAAATGGAATGTGCTATACACATTTAGGTTCTAAGTACAATGTGATTAGTGGTGGGAAGCAAATCCAGGCAACGCTAAGAATGAAGACCTTCTGAATTTGTGTCAATTAGTCTCAAATAGAACAAGTCGTATCTGTATGTATACAGAAATGGAATGTGCTATACACATTTAGGTTCTAAGTACAATGTGATTAGTGGTGGGAAGCAAATCCAGGCAACGCCAAGAATGAAGACCTTCTTAATCTGTGTCAAGTAGTCTCAAATAGAACAAGTCGTATCTGTATGTATACAGAAATGGCAATTGGGAATGTGCTATACACATGATATCCATATATACATTAGATACATAGCTTCCATATGACTCGTGCTTAATATATATGCTAAGCCTAGATTATGCAGCTGCTCACGTGAAGTGGCTAACTGAGATACACAAAGAAGCTAGAAGGGAGCTAGGCATGCACGTACTGATGCACGAGCTAAGCTAGCGAGGGAGGGTGGGTGGATTGAATCATTAGGACGTTAGGAATAAAATGATGAAGGGATTTAAGGGAGGACCCGAAAACTAAATCCGAAGAAGGGAACCGTCAAGCAACATCGATCCTCATAAGTCATTTTTATGGTTCGTTACGCTAAATTTTCAAAATCCCAAACACACCATCTGCAATATACTTAGAAGACCTGGAGGATTGTTCCGCGAACCATCTAGCCACCTTGTGCATGCATGTGCATGGGCCGCATCATTGTTTCGAGTTTACGAAATCGAACTATTTTCTTGAATTATTTCTCATATCTTCATGCATGCATGAAGTAGATCGGAGTAAAAGTATGTGAACAGTGATCATAAGTAATTACCTAAGTTAGCTCTGTGCATCGGCGGATCCATAGGGGTAAGGTTGGGCAACTGAGTTTCTAAGTATAGCTTGATAATATGTGTTGAGTACCGATAATTTTGGCAAAAAAATGGCAGAAAACTCGACAAAATAACACAATAATTGAGCAAAGATGAATAGTAGGCTTTCAATTAAAATAAGCGACGTCGTTTGATTGAAAAGGAAAAAATTAGGCTCAACGACATCGTTTAATCTTTGTCATCTTAACATTATTGACGTTTTTTTAATTTTATATTTCTGTTCTGAAAACCTCAGCGCGTACATGTAGCGGCTCGTTGTGCCTAGGTCTCTTCAGCTTGCGTCTATTAATCTACTAATAGAGCACATCAAATAGATCGTACGGGTGTAGCAATCTAATAATTTGTCTCTAACAGTTGTGGGAGAAATGGACCACATCAATCAATCCCAAATCCCACGATGTCCAAAAATTAATCTATTATCAGTTATGGGAATCTATTAATCTATTATCTAAGGTTATTGTCGATCCAAAATTTGATAACTAATAACACCATCGATTACAATCATTACATGAATTTGGATTTTTCAGTACATTGATATGTTTTGGATACAACAATTACTTACATTTTCGTATTTAAAGTTAAATGAAAATAATCATGTATTACTTATATCTATCTTTTATAATTTTGGCTCCTCTTCTTTGAGACATTAACGTATCGATACAATAAAATTAGATGTCTATTAACACGTATAAGGTCAACGTATTTCACATTTTATATCGATATGTTAATGTACCTAAGTTTTCCTTTATAATTTTAAATTTGATTAATCTTGTGCTGCCTGAATTTTTTTTTTTGGATCCGTCACTCTCTGTGTCATGACTTTCATCGATCTATTGTTCTAATCCGTTGAGCATATTAGGGCATCTCCAACAATGGAGGTCCTATACGTTATAGTAGAACCTTCAAGGAAAAACTCATCTCCAACTAATAAAAATTTGGGTCTCATACCCTACCACTAGGTTTCATACTCTATCCAAGGTTCTAAAATAGAACCCAATATGAGATATAAGACCTTGTATATTTCGGTGGGCCCAGATGAAAGAAAAAGTGGTGATCAGAAACAGGAAAAAAAAACTGAGCTTCACACGGGGAGAGAGAGAGAGAGAGAGAGAGAGAGAGACCCGCGGAGAGAGGAAGACTGGCTCCAGTAGAGTCGCGCGTGCTGGCGAGACGAGGAGGACACACTACCACATTAAGAGACATAAGTCGCCGGCCTTGTTTTTTTTTCGCCGGAATTGACATTACCGGCGACAAGTAACCGTTCGGTTTCAAACGGTTCCGGTTACAAACAGTTCCGGTTCCAAAGGGTTCCGGTTCCGCACGGTTCCAGTTTAAAACCGTTCTGGTTCTAAACCGTTCCGATCCCGATTTCCACCTTAATTTATACGATTAATTAACAACTATATCACCTAAATTAACATATATACATTTTCGATGTATATATATATATACATCATGCATCTTAATTAAATTTAATTTTCACATATTCATCCAAATCACACACCCTAATTAATTTTCCACATTTTTCACACATATATATACATCATGCATCTTAATTAGGTTTAATTTTCACATATATATACATCACATATTCATCCAAACCACATATATACATAATTTTCACATATATATACATCACTTAATTTTCACATACCTATATATATATACATCACATATATATACATTGCATATAAATTTACAACTTATCACCCTAATTTCCAACTTAGCACCCTAATTAATTTACACATACACATACACATACACATACACATACACATACACAAAAATAATTAAAAATTGAGAGAGAGAGAGGATCAGACCTGCCATGGTGGAGTCCGTTCTGCTTTGCCGGCGACGGAGGTGAGGGGAGGAGGGGAGGATCGGAGGAGGAGAGGAGATGAGAATCGGTGGAGAGGAGGAGAGGATCGGAGGAGGAGAGGATAAGGAGGAGTAGAGGATAAGGAGGAGGAGAGGGAGAGGAGGATGAGGTGAGCTAGTTTTTTCGCCGGACCGAGTTGGGAGGAGGATCGGAGGAGAGGATCGGAGGAGGAGAAGATAAGGAGAAATGAAGCTCGGGCTCGAGCTGGGCAGTTCCTATCCAGACAACATTGCCGGCGAGTTGCTTATAACTCGTTGGTAATGTTGACATTTCCCAAAGAATATCCGACAACAATTTTCGACTACAATTTCCGGCTACGATTTCCATCTACATTTTTCGACTACAATTTCCGTCTACGATTTCCGACTACATTTTTCGACTACAATTTCCATTATCAATTTCCGTCTACGATTTCCTACTACAATTTCCATCTACTATTTCCGACTACATTTTCTGACTACAATTTCCATTATCAATTTCCGTCTATGATTTCCGACTACAATTTCCGACAACAATTTCCGACTACATCATTAACGTACTAAGGATGATAATCGTAATCATCATCATCACTTGAGTCTAACTCGGTTTCATAGATAACCTCTGGCAATATGTGCCTCTCCTCGTCATCTGAATCAACGTCAACTTCATATGGATTAACATCGAGAAGTTCTGCTCCAGTAATTCGAACCACACTCCCAGATCTCACATTATTAAGGCGAATCGTAGATGATTCCGGAATGTCAAAAGCGTTCGGCTCTTGGTATGCAGTAACTTCCTCATCATCTACGGTATCACCAAGTGTGGCAGCACTGTATATGTTTCTATTAGCAACATGGTTAACCACCTTCCACGGATCCCATAAATTAGTGCACTTGAACAAGTGCACTTTCATGCGGATCCCATAAATTAGTTCAACTACTGAATGAAGGACACCATAATAGTCAATGCCATCCTGCCCACCATGGACCATCACCCCACAATTCTGTGTTTCCAGTCGGTCGTCTCGATTTTCACATATAAATATAACGCCATTGACTTGACACATCGAGTAAACTTTTGAAGCTATCGGTTTCATCGCCAGGACCCTCAATTCGTTTGACCACTCTGGGCAACCATCATTTGCTACATGGTTCATCTGAAAACGATAAGAAACCACACAAGAAATTATGAACATAGAAACCACAAAACCACGTACACACATGCTATATAAGGAAAATGGCAATAAAAAAATGACATATACACATATACCCTTTCCCATTGACCAAAGTAGTTTGCAAACGTCCTGTTGTGGTAATCAACATTTCCGGCAATAGCAGGGCAGTGAAGATGATAGTTTTTCCAATATTGTACTTCTTCACAGTTAATCAGTACCGACCAGTGGGCAATGATTACCTCATTTCCATCCAACTTGTATGACTTTGGCAAGCTTCCCTGTACTATAACGTCATTGGAGATGATAGAAAGGTTGAACTGAGGTTCATCTATCGGCATCTGTTGTTGGGGGTCCTCAAGCGCTCCCAAATACACTTTGGTGTACGTTACACACTCGTGCGCAACATATGCTTCAGCGATACACCCTTCAGGTGCATATTTATTCTTCACATAGTCCTTATAGGCTCTCAATTGTCTACAAGTTAAAAAGTGCATGTTAACTAAGGTAAAAATAAGACTTTACATATAAAAACAGAGGCAAACCAAATGTACCTTTCCATGGGATACATCCAAGTGTAGTGTACGGGACCGGTAAGCAACAATTCTTCGGGAAGATGGATCATTAGGTGAGGCATGATGTCAAAAAAATTTGGCAGAAATATCCTCTCAAGCTTGCACATGATAAAAATGATGTCATCTTGCATCTCCCTGAGATCTGATTTCTTAACTTCCCTGGTGCATAAATTCTGAAAGAATCTTGACAAGGCCACCAACGACTCCACCACCTCTTTGGGCAGGTACCCTCGAATGAAAATAGGGAAAAGCCGTTGAAGCAGTACATGGCAGTCATGACTCTTTAATCCGTACATCTTATTGTCCCGGAAGTTAACACACCTGCTTATATTTCCTGCATAGCCATAAGGATACCTGCATATATATATATATATATATATATAGCCATAGGCAACAATTATATTTCTCGCATATCACCATAATCACGTAAAAATTTATGGCAAACCAATTTCCGTACTGCATAGTCATATATAAGAATATATACCTGACATTACTCAGCCACCGAAAAATTTCATGCTTATGCTTCGGCTTGACGGTGTAAGGAGCTTGCGGCATTTTTCTCTTACCATCTCTTAACCACAAATGTTTCAGCAGTCCCATAGCTTTCAGATCAATATGTGCCTTAGGGATGTCTTTTGTTTTCCCCTCCAAGTTAAGAACTGTGCCCACCACACTTTCACATACATTCTTCTCTATGTGCATGACATCTAGGTAGTGTCTGATAGGCAACCTGGGCCAGTAGGGGAGTTCCCAGAATATGCTCTTGTGTGTCCAAAACTTATACCTTTCGGGCTTGTCTGGAATTGATGCCACTATGTAAGGATGATTGCTCAGCTGGCAAAAATCATATTCATTCAACACTTCCAAAATTTCTTCCCCTGTCCATCGCCTGGGTGCCACACATGTTTCCACAGTCCCATCAAACGCGTCTGGATCCGGCCTAAATGGGTGATCATATGGAAGCCAACAACGGTGACGCATCTGAGCAATTTTACTACAATGAGGACTGCAACAATCAACCCTCATGCACTCTGAACAAGCCCTGTAACCCCTGGTAACGTTGCCCGACAACATACCGCGGGCAGGAAAATCACTGATGGTGCCAACAAGCATGGCATGCATCTGGAGCATCTCATTTTTGAACCTATCGTAAGTGGGGTGGCCACACTCACTCAGGTACTTAAGCTCCTCAATCAAAGACCTCAAATACACATCGAGACACTTTCCTGGATAACCTGGGCCCAAAATTAATAGAGTGAGCATATTGTATTCCTTCTTCATGCACATCCATGGTGGAAAGTTGTACGGTACAAAAATAACTGGCCATATACTGTATTGAAGACTCATGTTGCCAAAAGGGTTGAATCCGTCAGATGAGAGCCCTAGCCAAACATTTCGGACCTCTGCTACAAGCTGATCAAACTCCCTGACCATGTGATTCCAAGCCTCTCCGTCGGACGGGTGTATAAGGGTGTCATCGTCAGGCATATTCCTCTCAGTCCACCATCTCATTGCCTCGGCCGTGAAAGCACACATGAACAACCGCTCCAGCCTATCAATAAGCGGGAAATATCGAAGTATCTTCACAGCTTTCTTGTTGCCTGCAGGAGTCAACTTATACCTTTCTGTAAAACATACCGGGCAGGCTTCAAGGTCTTCGAGATCTTTTCCCCAGAAGAGAATACAATCATATCTGCATGCATGGATTTTGATGTAAGAAAGCCCAAGATCTTTTAGGATATGTCGCACCTTATGATGAGTGGTAGGAAGACGATGACCGGGTGGCAGTAGCGAAGCAGTCCACTTCAACCAAGAATCAACAGCTTTGACAGACATTTTGTTCTCCATTTTGAGCTGCATCACTCCCATCACACTTTCAAGAACAGTCTTACTACAACCGTCGTACAACGGAGTCTGTTGCAATGCAATCAGGTTGTTGTACTTGTCCATACCGCTTGTGTTGACATGAGCTCCAGGTAATGGCTCGACTGGCTCAATATGGGGGAAACCCTCAACGACGGGAGGGACATTTGGTGCTTCATCAGCAAATACACCGCTCGCATGAGGAAACATATCATTGATTAACATCGATGTTGGATCATAGGATGAACTGCCCCTCTCAGCAAAATCTCCATGATCATAGCGTGGACTGGCCCTCTCACCAAATTGTCCATGATCATGCGGACCCGCTAACAATGTTTCACCGTGATAAATCCAACAAGTGTACTTATCCCAAAACCTGTATTTACTCAGGTGCTTCTGGACTTTATCAATGGGAAAACGAAATCGATCGCTGAAACACTTACACTCTTTACACGGGCAATAATGAAGTGTACTGTCTCCACAATTAGCCTTCACAAAATTCACAAAACTCCTAATTCCCTGGTGATATCTGACATCCCATCTTTCGAGGCTCATCCAACTCTTGTCCATCCTAAAAATTCTAACAATTTTACGTATTATATATACACACATTCACTACGTACTAATAAACGACGCGATATCTCAATTCAACTCTAATTAAATCAACACATGCATGCATATATATATATATATATCGATTTAATCTTTGAATTCGATTCAGTACTCGATGATGGTATTCTTCTTTTTTCAGTTCAAAATGTATTTGACTAGGTAGGAGGCTCTCTTACGCCTGACTCCGATAGCACTACGATAATACCAGTCGTTGATTCAGACACAAGATAAGATTAACTACAAGTAGTTTTCTCATTTCGGTGACATCAACAACATTTCATATCTCACGAATTGGATTTGATCAACACACATATATATATACATACACATATACGTATATATACGTACCTATATATATATATATAGCTTCCCGAGTGATCGAGTTTTCGACGCGCGCCTTAATTTTGATAATACCGAAGGATCGATTTCAGAGTGTTTTCCTTCTTTCGATTTCACCGGATTTTTTCCGATCAAAATGAATGAGCTCCTGCGATCTGCATCTAATATAAGAGGCATTGCTGGCGATTCATTAAATCGCCGGAAATAGAGACATTACCGGCGACTTTACGCCGGAAAATCGCCGATAATGTTTCAAAACATTACCGGCGACTCCAACCGTCGCCGGCAATGTCAAGCCAAACAATGCCGGCCAAATTATCGCCGGAAAATCGCCGGAAATGTTTGCCTTGACATTGCCGGCGACGCCAACCGTCGCCGGTAATGTTTCGAAACATTACCGGCGACATTACCGGCGACGGAGTAAGTCGCCGGTAATGATGAACATTACCGGCAACTTTTCCGGTTGCCGGCCTTGTCTCCGGTAATCTCGCCGGTAATGGTTCTTATTCCGGTAGTGACAGCGAGTGGAGTAGCCTGGCTGACAGCTGACGCAGTACTAGCTCCCACGGATCAGCTGCTGGCGTCCGAAGCCCAACGGCTCTTTCGCCTCTGGTGCAGCCCAACGGCTCTTCTCCAGAATTCTAGCCCAACAGTTTTCCCTCTTTTTTAACACTACTATTTTTATTACTCTCCTAAATTAAATGGCCTTTCCACCTTAAATATAAAACAAATGAAATTTTTTATATAAAAAAAATATGTCCGTTGCAACAGTAATATTGTGCATCTCTATCAATACCAACACTAAAACTCATTTATTCTACACCAAAGTTTGCTACTTCTTTTCAAGAGCAAATCTTCTCCATAAACTTATCTCCCTCTAGCTTTTAATTTATTTTTTGTAGCATCATGCCACCAAAGGTGCCTAGAGATCCAAGGCAAACAAATTGGAAAAAAAGATGAAGAAGAAGTGTTGTGCCAAACCGCTATGAATACTAGTGAGGATCCAATCACAGGTACTAATCAATCCACCAAAATATTGTGGGAGCTTATTAGTGCGGCGTATGAAGCCATAAAGGCAACTGGAGCATGTTCTCGATCCGGAATGAGTTGTATGGCTCGTTGGAATAAAATTTCCCCCGCATGTATGAGATGACATTCATCTCTCAACCGTGCAATCAAAGCTCATGGTAGTGGTGAAAACGAAGCCAACGAAGTAAGTATATATTTAAATTGTGCTTTGAAATTATTAAATTGTGCATATAAATATAGTAACTAATTTACAAGTGTGTAGAAATTATTAACCACTAATTAATTTTTTTTTATTGATTATGTAGCTTTTAACCGCCGAAAAAGAATATCACAAATTTTCAAAAGGGGAGACATTCTCTTTTTTCCATTGTTGGGAAATATTGAAGATGCATCAAAAATTTATTAATCCTCTCGATATGGATTTTAGTTCCGATTTTAATCCCCCCATCGACTTGGATGATGACGAAAACACACCCATCGATGGAGCAACTCCAAGTGCACCACCTAAGGAAGCTCGACCTAAAGAATCTCGCCCAATGGGAAATAAAGCAGCTAAGGCGGCAAAAAAGAATAAGAGTGAAGATCTTGGAGAGAGCATTCACGCTCAAATGAAAAGATTGAACGACTTGCGTGAGCGTGAGTTTACACATAAGCAACAACTCTTTCAAGAGGCTAAGGCGGCGGAGAAACAAGAAGCCGATGATCGCATAATGGCGGCGGATCCGAGTATATACTCTCCTAACAAAAGAGCTTATTGGGAGAGGAAGCAAAAAAAGATACTAGACGAGGAGAAAATGGTCAATGATCGTCCTACCACCCAACCATATCATCTTCAATCATCTTCAAGCAATGATGGAAATGACACAAATTTGTCCATCTACACACCGGTTCAAGATTCGCAATGGTTATGAAATAATGTTGAAGGGTCATTTAGTTAAATTTTAATTAATGTATTGTTGCTTTTATTATGTTGTTGCTTATTTTAATTAATATGTTGTGTTGCTTAATTAATGTGATGTTGTAACTTGTTCTAAATTTTAATAAAGAGTATTTCGTTGTTTTCTTATAATGGATTAAACTTTCATTTATTATACACTCACTTTTATTAATAGCACACAAAATTAAAGGTCAATACAACACACCAAATTAAAAACACATAACAACACACCAAATTGAAATAATGGATGCACACCCCTCATCCATTATTACGTCGACCTTCCAAGTGTTTGTTCCAACCATACATCACTAGATTGTCTCTTAGTGAATCATGGATCACTGGACATCAAGTGTCATCGTAACGTTGCATATATTTTCGCACTCGTCGGGGATTGCGGTGTACTTCCTTATCATTATCTGCCCTATCATATACCTCTGCGCGCCTCGGACGAGTTGGGATTTCATCAATGTCAAAAGGTTCATCCTCTTCGTACTCATCCTCTACTATCATGTTGTGCAAGATTACGTACGTCATCATGATGTACCGGAGACTCTCTCTACTCCAAAGGCGAGCAGGCCCCCACACGATTGCAAAACTTGCTTGCAAAATACCAAAAGCTCTCTCCACGTCTTTTCTATAAGCCTCTTGGATCTTTGTAAAATGTTTTGTCTCTGGCGTGGTATGGTTTGAAATTGCTTTGATTAAAGTCCCCCAGTTGGGGTAGATACCATCCACTAGGTAATATGCTTGATGGTACGTATTTTCACCCACCTTGTATTTCACCCGAGGAGCTTTACCTTAGCACACCTCGTCGAACAAGGGAGACATCCCCAAGACATTTAAATCATTCAGAGATCCTGGAAGTCCAAAATATGCATGCCATATCCATGTATTATATGAGGTCACCACCTCTAAGATAATAATAGGTTTACCTTTGTAGCCTTGACATTGCCCATGCCAAACAGTAGGACAGATTTTCCATTGCCAGTGCATACAGTTAAGGCTCCTTACCATACCTGAAAATCCACGATTGTCAGCTTTTTTTAGCAACCTTATGAGATCTGCTCTCTCTGGTCGACGAAAGTACTTCTTGTGATAAATATTTCAGATAGCTTTTATAAAGTGATCCAAAATCTCGAGAGCAGTGGATTCGGCGACATCAAGGAACTCATCACACAGGTCGGCTGGCAAACCGTAAGCGAGCATCCTCATAGCACATGTTAGCTTCTGTTCAGTTGAGAAGCCGACTATACCGGAAGCATCTAGTGTCTGAACAAAATATGGATCGTAGTTAGCCATATCACGCATCATTCCTTCGAACAGCTCAGGTCGCATTCGGTACCTCCTACGGAAATGGCTTCCATCAAACCTACACACAGGACTGAAGTACAGATCCTTCAATCGCCGATCCATAGCTTCTCGATCTCTTTCAATGTATGCTCGACCTTCAAAAGAACCACCCCACTGTGAGTTTTCTTCATTCATCCTTTGCAAGTGTGAGGCAGCTGAAGTCATCATGAGATCATCCTCGTGATTTCTCGAGACGTTATCTTCTTCATCCTTCTTCAGTAGTTTCCTGAACCTATTGAGCATAACTGAAACAAACTCAAAGTATGAGTAACAAACTTAGAAACCACAATTTTGATTGTGGAGGAGAAGTGTTTGTGAATTGGTGATGATGAATGAAGGAGAGCTCCGTTTCTAAAGAAAATAGAGATGGTTTAGTAATCGACATGTAGCAGATAAGGTATACGGTGCAATCTCGGCGACCAATCATATTATGACACGTGGCACCGAAAATCACAACTCAATTATCGGTTGGATAACATATCTACGGCAACCTGATTATGCTCATACGGATCGACACGTGGCCAATAAAATCATATTCGAAATAGGGATAAGGTCACATGACACTAATTAATAATTTTTAATTAAAAATTTAATAATAGATTATTTTAAATTAAAATAATTTGATAAATTATTATAGAATACAGTATGTATATTTTAATATTAAAAGAAATCTATAATAAAGATTATGAATTTTAAGGTATAAGGTATATGACCCATAGTTGGAGATGAGAAAATGAGTCTTATTATGAGGTATAGAACTTTTATTGTTGGAGATGAGAAAGTCTTATAATGAATAATGATTTTATAAAATTATATTATGAAATATAGAGCCTTCAATGATGAAGATGGTATTAGAGAACCAAAAACTCATACGTTACTTAGCCGATCTCTACCTTCCTTTTGGATTAATATTTGGTTTTTGTTTTTATTGCTGAACAAAAGGTAATTAATTAGTTGGATCGATCATCGATCGATCAGTTAGCACATACGCACGTAAAGTAGAAGTTGAAAATGTCCCAGTGTCCCACGACTGGGAGGCATAAAGCAACCGGTACCCTTGACCTCTCCCCACTCGATCGATCGATCGATCTCCCTACTTAGCTAGCCTCCTTTTTCTTTACCTTGCTCCTTGCTTACATGGCGAACTTTTGCCCTGTGTTACTAGCTTGTACGAACTCCGATAAAAGATTTTGGAGTACGACGACGACTGGAAGATGAAGATCAAGCTGCCCAAATGGATATGGCATAGTAGTCTTTTAAGATGATTATAATGAGTGATATCACGATCAAGAACTTGGGTGACAAGCTGACTCTTGTTCATTGCAAGACTTCGAGTTAGCTAGGGCTTGTTATTAAACATGTGTTTGAGTCCGATTAACGAGCAAAATTGGCTAGCTTGGTGCACACTCAACAGGGGCACGTGAGAAGCAGCCTTACAATCTAATTTACTTGTGTAGCAAATGATGAAATTAACCAATTACGAGATCGAATTACGAGGGGAGAAAGGAAGGAATGGAACTAGTCTTTGTCCTCTGGCAAATGCTTTAATTAAGCAACATGCTCTGCGCTTCCTTCTAATTCTCTGACCTAGCAGCTACTGCATGCGATATTTCTGCTCAACCTCTTAGTTTAATTATGTATATCTTTTAGACCATGCATGTTTATGTAACTTATGTAACTACTATATCGAACTTCCTTTTGTAACACTTAAATGTTGGGGTGGGTAGAGCAAGTAATTTGATCCTACGTAAAATCCCGATGTAGGCAATCAATAATTCTTCTCTACGTACGTTAACCATCACTGGCTTCTTCATCCATCTATGACTCTATCTCAAACATGTATATCGTCGCCAACTAATTAAGTCAGGTAATTAACCTATCTTTACTATTAGAAACGACACCGTTAATCGATCCTTCCAATTGTGATGAAACAGAAAAACAAAAACAGATCTTAGCTTGTTATATCTTCCTTCGTCTATTCCAGAAAAGAAATATCATATCACAACGTACGTATGGATAACATGGAAATCCACTGGCCGACCCAATTGAGGCAGCCCACCCTGAAATTTTAGCTGCCTTGAATTTTTATTGACAAATTCTTAATTAATCTAATATTTTTATTAATATATGCCTCCCATTTAATGTAATATTTTATAAATAAATTATATTATATTAGAAGTTTAACTATGTAATGAATAAACATGTAATAATAAGGATTACAAAAGGCAAAATATGTAGTAGTACCACAAGCTTTTTGGCAAAAATGCTATTAAAGGAGAAAAAACACAAAATATAGTAAAAGAAATGAACAAAATTAAATAAGAGCAACAAAATTTCTAAATATTTATTCATAATAGTTCTTTTTGTAAAAATTTGTAGTAACTTTGGTAAAAATACTTATTAGATTTGTTATTCGAATATTTACGAGAAATCGTGTTAAACAACGATTGTCTCTAATTTTTGTACTTGACGGTTTTTAATTTTTTATTACAACACCCCCCCCCCCCCCTAAAAATAAATATTGAGTCCACCACCGTGGAAATCTCAGTATTTGATTTACAACTACATTTTAGCAACTCTTCTATATATACCATGCAAATTGCCCTAACAAAATATCGGTTTATCTAGCTAGGCAGAGGTATTTCTATATAATCCAACCAATGAAACTGTGTTATTCTGATTTTCCTCAGATACTCGGACAATATTATTAGGCAGGATATTCTGGTGATCTAACAAAAACACAAGTATCTATCATGAGTATTATTTAGTATACATTTACACGTCGAGAAGTGTACGTAACTGGCTTACAATGATTAAGAGCATCTCTAATGGTGCTCTCTATTTTTTCAACAAATTTGTTGAAAAAATAGCTAAAAGTTAAATATTTAAGGAGCCAAAAAATTTATATTCCAACCATGCATGCAAAAAAAAAATTGGGCGCCAAATTTAATGCATCTACTTTTAAATGTATTTTTTGAATAATTTCATTGAACTCTTAATCAATTTATACTTAACAAAAGTTCAAAGAAATAATATAAAATATTTTATAAATTAAATTCTATAATATTGAAAAACAAATAGGCAGCCACATTGTATTTATAATAGTTTTGTTTGAAAATTATTTGATTTACAAATCATTTATTTTTGACATAAATACAAATAATAAAATATATGCAATAAATTAAATTCTTCAAATTATAATAATTATTATATAATCATTTTTATCATATAAAAACTACTTTAATTAATATTTCAAAAATCTTAAGAGCTCATTTCTCTCTCCTCAAATTTAGAAACTCTTAAGGGTCTCCCTATTTTAAGAACCTAATAAGGAGCATGAGTAAAAACTAAAAATTTGACATTTCTCTATTTTTTGTCTAAATTACACTACCACATTTTTAACCATTGCCGGCGATTTTTAAATCGCCGGCAATGTTTTTTATCATTACCGGCGATTTTTCCCCCAAAAATCGCCGGCAATGTTTTTTTTTTTTTTTAATTACCGGCGGAACATTGCCGGCGATTTGCCGGAAAAATCGCCGGCAATGATTAAAAAAAAAGATATTACCGACAATTTTTGGAGAAAAAATCGCTGATAATGATAAAAAACATTGCCGGCGATTTGTAAATCGCCGGCAATGATTAAAAATGTGGTAGTGTTAAAAAGCTTTAATGGGGAGCTCCCATTAGAGATGCTCTAAGTATTTCAAGCCATTCTATATAGAGTTATAGACTATATACAACTAATATAAGAATGAGAGTTGTGATGTATTTGATTAACTGAATATACATATATATAGAGTTATACGTACAGTATATAGATGTCCTAAAGTTTACCCACAGAGCCAACAAAAGAAGATCTAATTTGGTGGATTATTACGAACCTTTTTAAGGAAACAAATGGTAGTTAGCTTCGGATAATTGTTAGAGGCTTCTACCAACGAGAAAAATCCACGTCTCCAATGAGAAAAACACCTGAATATCAGCTCCTTAATTATTCACGTGGATATACGCCGTCCAAAATTTTGTGTACTTTAATCTTCTTTGTCTATTTAGATCGCTGAGTTGCAGGCAGGTTTTTCTGAACCTCTACTCGTCCATGGCAGTGATGAGGACATATAAATTTTGCAACCAAAGCTTCTCAAATGGATATGTATCCTGAAAATTATATAATCAAAATTAATGAATGGGTCTGTTGATGCAAATCCCAAATCCCAAATTACAATTCAATTCTTGTATATTGGTGATCGAGTTGGATAGAGTTTGTAGCCACAGTTAGACTTAATATGCATACTGCTCTTAATCTCGCAATTATGGTACAAACGAGGTCGAATTCAACATGGATTTGGCCAAGGGCTGATGTGGGTACACAATATTGAGAAAGTCAGATTATAGCAGTAGAGGGTTCATGGAGGAAATTAGTTGTGATAATTATCACTCAAAGCTCGTAAAGCATTTGGGTAGCTACAATAGGCTAAATACGTATTAAGCAGGTGGAGATTTGTTCCAGATTCTTTTGATAGAATCTCTTTTCGGTATTAGCAGTAGGTGTCATTGAGGTGATATCGTCTCCCTTGCTGATATCGAATGCAGATTCTTTTGATAGAATCTCTTTTCGGTACCAGTATAACTTCTCACTATATATGTTCTTCTAAAATCCAAAATCTCATGGGTTTCATCATTCATAGATCATCAGTGGACAACAAGACTTCGATTGGTGGGCACTGGGTAGTCACAGACTCGCAGACCATAATCTTCATCAGAAACAAAACAGAAGACTGACGATGAGAGAGGAAGCACTCCAGAGTCGAGACGATGTTTATACACGTTAGTGACTAAGTTGTTGAAATCCACATGTCTTTTTCTCATTGGAACGTCACATAAGTGGCGTGGATTGACGGTAACCTTCAAATATTTCTCCTACCAACACCATCACAGCATACTTGACTTTGTATTACACTAGGTGGTATTTTCGCACGTTGCGCGGTGATAACTTTGTTGTGACTAATAATATTGAAAATGGTTATACGTTTTGATATGGTTATACCTAATTATGTTTTAGCTGTTTTAGGTAGAACTCGGCGCCATGTCTTGTAAAACGACATCAATTGCATATCTCGAGTCACATAAAAATTCAAATTTAAAATCCATTTTACAAAGTTAAGGCTTAGATAGCACAATTGTTATAATGCATAAGTTCAAAGTGTACAATAGAAAGTAGTAATTAGGTACATAATATAGATCTGATTAGACAACTACTTGGTCATCAAACTAATACATGAGTTTGATTACATTACCGAATACACGAGTTTGTCCGATATTACACAATATTCATTAGAAAAATAGTTACACTAACATCTAATTAATCAAGCACAAAAGTTGCCAACTCCATTGAGCTTTCCAAAATAACACATTGGTCTTCAACAAAATGCAACTTCTCATCAAATATACTGTGTTGGCTTTGAATTTTTATAAAAATAAGAGCTTTAATTAATTAGAATGAAACATCTGACATCGAATCAAAATGAAAGTTGTTATGCGCGTGCAGAAGTTGTTACGCACACGCATGCGGATTGCCAGATTTATATTTGAAGTGTGAAAACAAAATGAAAATTTCCCATTATAGAACTTCACATATGTGAATTATCGATTGTATTAGTACACAATTATACTGTTTCAGGTAATATATAATTCAGTCACAATTATAAATAATGAACTCAACATCCAAATTATTGAACTCAGCTTTCTAAAAATGAAAGGATTTATAATTTGGCTAGTAATACTTGGCTAGGTACTTGCTTCTTGACATTAAACTGAAGTTCCAATTTTGTTTTCAATCTCTCATCAATAACTCATGTCCACAGGCCATCAATACTTGTTTGATTCAAATCATAAATTTGGTATCTCTACGTACCAAAGAGTTAAGTTGATTTGAGGTTATGCATCATGCTAATAAAATTATTTGAACAAAAGAAAAGTGCAGTAGAGCCCAGGCAACAGAATTATTATGCACGAGGACCAACACACATAAAAATTGATTACCTTGCAGCAACAAAGCCGCCAAGACACACAGAAACCTGCAAATATAATAGACAGCAAGACGAACTGAAATTTAACTTCCATATCATAAATATTAGTAGATAGAACTGCAACAAAAAGTATCTCTTCATAAAAAATCAATACTGACCTTCGCAAATGCTTGTATATATGCTGCGATAAAAACTGAAAAGAGAAAAATTCAAATTCAAAAACAACAATTAAGCAGACGCAACAATATAACAAAATTTCTTATGAATGCAGCATATTCATATATATTTACGTACACATAAATTGTCATCGATATTGTCATATTACCATACTCAAACCGTTTAAGTAATCAAAATGTGAACAACACACGAACCAAATTAAAACCCCAATTTCAAAATAAGTAACATATTTAACCAAAAAATTCACTTATGGCTATTAACCCAAAGACTTGAAAGTGGACATGACGATCACTTTCCCTCAGTATAGCGAAACCGATATATAGAAAACTCATATTGTTGAACTCAGAAACAGGAAAAGCAATGAAGAAAGTGAACTGAATTTGATATACCCAGGAAAAAAATCAAGTTAAAGATCTAAACTTTCTTAAATGAAAGAGACAAAGGTTACCTTTAGAATAGGTTGCCTTGTTATGTTCGAGACGGCGCCTCCCAAGTTCCCAGCTACCCGAACTATCAAAAAAAAAAAATCTAATCAGCTAACTCAAAGCCTCCCAAGTGCCAAACGTGTGTGGATACACAATACTAACATTTAGAAGAGCCTATTATTAGTCTGTACTGTAAATACTAACAATATGTACTGTAGCTTAAAAAAATTCCATTAATCAGAACCGCCACATAATGAACAAACCCAAATTCTGTGAAGCTTGCACATAAAAATCAACAGAGACCCATATTCACAGGTATTTACTCAACATGTTGATACCAAATTGTCTAAGGGAAACCTGCATATCTTAAGGTGTGATTACATTGGTCTTTACACAACATGTTGGTACCAAATTGTCCAAGGGAAATCTGCATATCTTTAGGTGTGATTACATTGGTTTATGATCCCACCCACCCACACGGATGAATACAATGCCATGAAAGCTATTACATTTTCAATATAAGTTGAGATGAATAACTGAGCTCAAGTCTCCAAATATAAAGCCAACATTGTTAAATGTTTTGTCTGACAAATTCATATCAAAATTTGCAAGGAACTACATGTAATCATCATAAACCAATCAGACGCAAGCTAATTTGGTTCTATTTTACTCGTTATACAAAGAAACAAAAACAAAACCCAAGTCACAAACAAAAGCTCAAGAAGAAGATGATGACCAGATCGGTAATGAAAACACGGTTTCTAACTGAAAAAAAAAATCGAGCAGCTGATGTTGTTTACAAACTCGGAATTGCATCGAGACTCGAACTATTATTGACTTGATTCACATGATCATATCAATTTGCCCAAGATCTATTGCTTGTTTGAACTTTCTAAAAATTGGAATCCCTTGTTGTCAAAATCTGGTCCTGATATAAAATTTAAACACCAAACTATAAGTCACATAATCATATTAAAATATAAGGGATTCCAACAAAGCTCTACTACAAAGACAGTCGATAAATTGCATTCAATGTTTAAAGGAATCTGAAAAATTTATTTGTGGAAATGACCACTAATCATATAGTATAATTCAAATTTGACAAAATGATGACAGTAAAATTTCGACGACAAAGGTCTACGATGAACCTCTATCTACACCAGGTACATATATAGTTTCTGCTTGAGATTAAAGATTCAAAACTTCCCTCCAGCTAGCTAGCTTAATATAATGCACGTATAAATAATATGCAATGAAGGTTCAAAGCTATTTTTGTAGCTTTGAAACCCAGAAATGAATGTCTTCAACAAAAATATGAAGCTGTAATCCAATAAATCAGTATAAGCCGAATATGAACTAATTATTTAGTTTGGCATCCGTGAATGAATCAAGCTCAACAAAGCTACAAAATGCATTATTTTTGAAGCAATCATTGCAAAAATAATCTAATTCTTATATAATTTAATGTATAAACAAAAGCTAGGTTCTGCAGAAATGGTATAAACTATATATAATGTACTTACAGATATACCAATTCGGCTAAACAGAAATAAGCTTTCAATCACTACTGTCTTCAACAAAGATATGAAGCTGCAATCCATGTCAACCCCCAATGTCAAACTAATCAACTAATTCTCAAGAAAGCCCAGAATATCACAACTTTAATTAAGCAGCAGCAAGACCTTTTTAAATTTCATGAACAACAATGAAGCAATCAATCACAAACTGAATTAAGTACCCAGTAACCAATCAACAAATGCATTCACGGCGAGCAAAACAAAGTAAAACGAATCAAAGTAATAGACCCAAATATAAAAGCAAAAGCATTCACAGCAAAAAATGGAATGCACGAAAAGGGAGTACTTACCCGAGCATAAATTAATCTTCGATTTCTCAGAGGAATCAAAAGACATCAAATTTTGTATCTACAACATCAACTTCTCTATTCTACGGCAGTAATGGAAAAAGATATGCCACCCATGATGCACAACTTGTCATGATGACAATTTAATTCCAGAGTTGAAAACTGCCATAGAAAACTACATGTTCATTGAGAAGAAAAACAAAATCCATACCTCTCTTCGAACTTTGAGCTATTCTTGTGTGAGTGGTCGACCATTAAGAAACAAAAATGTCAAAAGAAAATATGCAGACCTCAAACCTAATATCGCTTAACTTCACATTGTAGTTCATCGGTTCTTTTACTATGTACCTGTCACGGCACTTACTTTTTAGGATTCCAGTGTAGCTCAGCAGTAATCAATAGCAAATAATCTCCTTCTAGTTTACTAAATAGAAATATTTAAAAAACACAATTGAAACTCCCAAAACTGTTTAATACCTACATTAAAAGGGACAGACGGCAATGAGCTCAAGAGATTGGCTGGAGAAGAAGAAAATCTCAGATTTTTTGTGGTAACCTTTCTCTGCCAAAAACAAAAACAAAGAACCCGATTAGATCCAAACAAATGTATACAGAGAAAGAAAAACCAACCAAAAAACCTGACCTTTAATGAAGCCGAGATCAAGGCTGAGATCCAACAGTAGCAAACCAATGAAAACCCCTACCCTCCTAGATTGGGGCTTCGATAAAACTGAGATCCAAACAAAAATAGAGAACCCGATTATATCCAAATAGGTAATTTTGCCAATATATAGGTAATACCGATTAGATAAGGCCAATATATAGTTTAAATAAAAGTATAATAACCTTGATTGAGGATGGTCCAACTTCTGATTTCAAAATGGTTTCCACAGCTTGAATGTTTTGGAGAAGCAACCTGAGTAATTGGAAGTAAGATAATGTAGGTAATGCCTGATAATATATAGTTTAGGTGAAAGTATAATAACCTTGATTACGGAAGGTCCAGCTTCTGAAGTTTCAGCATGATTTTCGCAACTTGAATTTCTCAGAAAAGCATCCTGAGAATGTGAACAAACAAATGAAGGAAGATTCTGTAGGTAATGCCTGATAAAATGACTTTAGATGCAAGTATAATAAACTTGTTTGAGGATGGTCCTGCTGTGGTTTCAGCATACATTTCACCTCTTTATATCTCCAAAGAAGCATTCTTGTACACGCCGTCACGTACCTTCTTAGCAAAAAGCTACTTAGTTTGGGATGATCTTGTTAATCAGTCTTCAAAAAAATGCACTTCAGAAGGCATAAGTAAGCTGAACACCCAATTTATAATATTCATCTTTTATTTGCTCATACTTAATATTCATCTTTCGAGGTCTTTTATCTATATTGCTCCCTCCCAAAAGCATATACTGTTTACTTGCTTAGTTTTAAATAAACAACTATATACATCGAAGTCCTGGATATGCTAGATTTGCAATGTGCACTGATCACATTGCTATAAGTACATAAATCAGGCTCAAGCTTAGCCTCTAACATCCTATCATACACTTTCCAGAACAACTTCACCCTACTATCTTTCAACAAATCATTCAACAGAGCATTGCAGCATTCCAACCTCGGCGAAACTCCAACACTCTTAATACCCAAAAACACATCAACAGCCTCATAAAACCGGCCCGCTGCCCTAAACACGTGGATCAAAATCTCAAACACAGTCCCATCAGACCCATCAAGCTCTGTAAAACACTTCACAACAAAATCCAAAAACTCTAACACCGGCTTTCAAGTCCCAACCATTCTCTCCAACACACCATGAGCTTGACCATAAAGTTTGCAATTACATAACACGACACCCAATATCGAAAAACGAATGCAAATTTTGAGGGGCACCCAATTGTGTATCGGACCATGTAAAGAAACTGAGAAGTCGTTCTAGGTCACCAACCTGATTGTGTCGTTGAAGCACCGATCGGACCATGTTTAGGTTTAACTTCTCGGGATAGTCTAATGAGCTCAGCATGTCTCGCCACTCGTGGTTGCGTTTGAGAATCATAGCGATCTCTCTCACTGTTTCATCTTCGTTGTTGTGAGTACAACAGTACCTCACCAAAATTATTTCGTGGTTCATGCTTACAAACAGTAGTAAGATTTCAGTACTACTTGTTGATAACAAAAGTACAGTACTAATTGTTGATAATCGATTACAGTAAGATTTCATCAGAATCTGGAGATGGGAGATTTTGAGAGCATTCAAAGAAGAAGGTCTAACCTCAGTGAAGAAGAGAGTTTCAGCGAAGAGGCATAGAAAATCGAAGGGCGCGAAAGTCACGGTGTCGTCGGAGATCAGTCGCTGTGGGTTTTGGTCGATTTGCCCCCAAAATTGAAATTCTATGGCAAAAGACAGAGTGAAAGACAGAGAAAAAGAGATTGACATGGAGATTGAAGGATCGATTGAGAGGGTTTAGAACAGGCCCGATTTTGGATCTAAACAAAGATGAAAAGGAGTAGGTAGAGAAAATACGATGAGTTCTGCTCTGACCAGGAACTGAAAAGGAGATATCATAATGAAGATATCATAATCTTCGGCACATGCAAATGAATCAGTTTTCACCAAACTTTCAAATAGGATCATAAATGATTTGATCTTTCCCTGCAAGGAGTGTAGCTCTCCTTGGACCTTCTCTACACTCTTGTTCGACGTGATAGCTTCCCACTATAACTTCTTTAAAGCGGCTTGCTTGTTTACAAGCATAATCTATGAAACATGACACACATCAAAATAGTTTTATTCACGAAAAGAACAGTGTGCATGTCTTATCAAAAACCTCAAAGTTATCAGTTTCCATTTCAAAATTGCAAAGATACATTTATATTAGATAGTTGTTGCTAGGAAGCTCTGATTATAGAGTCCTTCTGTGCAGCTTCTCGCTTCATTTCATCAAGGCTTACTTGAACTTCATTCATTTGGCTCTTCATAACCTTCGTAGACTTCAAAGTTCATTTGTCTCCGACAATTTCCCCTGCAATTCCTCCAACTGTGCCCGTAAGGCATCCAACTTTTCCTAATCGTTCTCCCCCCTCGAGCCAAAACTCATAACGCTGTTAGCGTCCACATTACTCTCCTTCTTCTTCTATGCCGGAATCGACTGCCCTGCATTCCTGTTTGTCACCTATTCAAATGTGTCAAATCCCTCAAACCTATTAGTATATCCACAACCACACAGTAGAGTTGCCGCTACAGCACTCCAAAAAATAATTCCAAAACGGCGTCTCCTTTTATTGCCACACAAAAATATGCAACTTCTCTCACTATTTATTGATAAATTTATGAACAGCAAGTTTTGATCTATTGATCGAAATGGTTTCCAAAAAATAGCAAATATCAAATTTTCTATAGTTTCAAATAGAAGAGCACTCCATCAAAGGAAAAAGGTATGTACTGGCCATTAGTAGAGCATATTATACAGCAAGAAATCAAAGTTCACACAAACAACAAAAGTTCAAATACAATGAGGTCTAACATTCAGTGTACAAATGATCTAATTTTTCATAAAGCTTGATCATATCAAGCCCTTTAGTGCCTGCATAACAGTTAACTCGTAACAACACAGTTTCAGTCAAAAACACAAAAGTTATCAGTGAATTAAGAACTACACAGTAACTTGACATAAGAAAAACCTGTCTTCATCTTTGCCACTGAGAATCTACATGTAATCTGTAACCCTCCATGAACTTTTGAGAAAGTTTTTCCCCCTATCTTACTTCGATTATATTCATCCCCTTCTAACTTCAGCAATCTTCTTATTGCTCCATGTACAGCCTTCATTGAAAATCTTAGTCATACAAAAAGTGATTGGGGTAAAATTCTGGCCTCTTAATCAATTTCTGTAAGCAGCAAACGAATCAAAGTGGAATGAAATGAAAATAAATACATAAGTCTCAGGTTGAGCAGACAAATTGAAATCGGACATCCGAAAAAGCAAAACACAAAAATTATATACCAATGGGGTATTGGCCAAAGATGAAGCTTCGCATACATATAGGAAATCCCATGAACAGGAAATGGAAGAAAAATAACTCAATGACACAAATCCCAGAAATTTAAAATATAATAACATGCCCAAATCAGGTCTGTTATCTGATCATATAGAGCTTGTTCCCAAACAAGCCTCTCATCTTCCTCCACAACAAATCAAAATGAGAGACTGATTCCAAAAAGAGTATACCTAAGATGGTTTTTGAGGTTGAGCTCAGCGCCTTCGGGGTCGAAGCCGGCGATGGTCAACTTCTGGCACGATTGAGTTTTAGATGAGAGAGATCCAGATTGCAAGAGAGTGATTGGGTTTTAGATTGCAAGCCGCTGCCGCTAAAATCGAGCTAAACACCAAGCCGGTCATGTTCGGATTCAAACTGAGAGATCAAGTGAGCTATCGAGGTTGATGAAGTCGGTGGCTTTAAAGCAGTGATGATAAATATGTATAGATGATGATCGACCAGTATAGGTACGAAAAATAGCATGGTCTCAGAGCAAATGAGGAAGAAAAGAGAAATAGAGGGATTAAGACAGTTTCACACGCCTCGCACGCCGAGGAATAGTGAACAGGCTTATGAACAGGAAACCCACGATTGTTATATCGGTAATGACGATTTACCAATCATACATGACTGCTAATATAAGCATTAGCAACTACAAATTAATCTCGATCTATATGTATGTATATGTTCTCCTTTACTCATTCCTCTTCAATTGGATTCGATTCTTATCATTATAGTGCTGCATGCAAGCATTAGCCACCATGTGCTGGTTATCGCCGTTGCAATTATGTTTGCAAAGAAAAGGGTTAAGTCCTAGTGATACCTCCAACAAACTATACCATACATATGATCGATCATTTATCTCCAAATTACGGATACAAGTTATTTGGCTGCAGAATTCTCAACCAGTCAGAGAAGTCTCAAATGTCTTTTGAACTGCAGAATTCTCAACAAGTCAGAGAATTCTAGATTCATCGTTGCCGGTTTCTCTCGTGAAGAAAGTTGAATTTGCTGAGAGCAAATTTGTTTGTGATTGTAGAAGTGCCTTTTGAACTGGTCACGAACCCTCTATTTATAGTGATCGCTCAAACGTATCTCTTGCTGAAAATAGTAAAAAATTTAAATCCTTGAAGGATTCTGAATATCAGATTTGCTAGATTTCATTCTTCCTTGCTTAGCAAGGGATACAATGAGATAATATGATTTCCTTCCCAAATTAGACTTGCTAAATAGGCCGCAGGAATTGACTCAAATAATATTTATTTATGGTCCAAATATTGCCCCCAGGCCTCAAAATTAGGCCCCAGAGACGCAATTTAAGAGGCCTTGTTAATCCAGAGGAGAATTCCACCAAACATGGCTAGTGAATTCTGTCTATCTTCCTAACAGACTTCCTGTAGTGAGAAACATCTTTCCCCAGAACGAGGAAAGTTTTGTAGTCGTTGAAGGCTTGATAGCAGACACGCTTGCGAGTCCCACTGAGCAGGCTGCTTGGGAGACGTCTGCAACCTATTCGGATACCACTGAGGTGTTAGACATGAGTACTTTAATTGGACCACAGCAGTGGGCCTACTATGTTATGTATACAAAACTAGACTTTAATACATACTACGCATGTAGTATTTATTCAGTGAGGAAAGTTGATAACCACTAACTGGTATTTTGCTAAAAAGCTTTGGAGTATAAAATTATTTTGGCCACGGGTGTTGGCCACTACTGTATATTGTTACCCCCCATGTTATGCTAGGTGAGAGAGCACAAAGACAACCCTCTGATGTAGGTTGTCCGTAAACGTAGGAAAACTAAGTCTCATGATTGGGTGAATTGTCAAACCCCCAAACCGGCTCGTTGATGGGATTCCTCCACCTACAATAAAAGCGAGAAACCCGCTGCATTTTAGCGAGCAAACTATCGAGAGCGGCTAACCTAGGCACAAACGATCCCGCTTCAATAGTGTTTTCGTCAACGAGCTGTGACATCAGTGTTGCATATTGTTTTTCTTGATACTGGTCACGTAAGGCAACATACTTCTCGTAGTCACTATAGGGCATGTTCTTAGTTTTCTCTGGAGTTTTGGCGCTAAAAGTCATCGTAGCTTCTGGAATCGTTCCAAACTTGTCCTTGACCTCTGAAGACGATAACCCACGGCATGTCGATGAGTTATATGCAAGAAAAGCTAGTGTTGGATGTTTTTTGCAAGTATGACGCACTTTCTTGTAAGAAACCTTTATTATTGCAGCAAGACACTAAAATTTCTGTCCTACTGAGCGTGCCAAAATGTTTGGCTCAATTTTCCAGTAGAGATGTATTAGGTAATCACAAAATATCTTTTTTAGAATGTTGATTTGCGTCGCTCCGCTAGACTGGCTTCTACACAAGCGATTGGAACGAGGAAAGCACTAACATTGCTCGATGAGTTCTTTTTGCCTAGGTCGCCTAGGACTTTTGCCTAACTGGTTAGAACTTGTTATGTTATCTCACTGTAGAACCACATAATTAATGCTTCATACATCATGTCTGGTATAAAGCAGAGCAATTTTCTTGGTCAGTATTGAGAACATTGGTTGTGACTTCTTTGACTGCTGGAACCTTCATGCCCTATCTGGTGAAACCTTCTTTGATCGCCGTCGTCTGACAAGAGTAAATTACTGAATTTGTCACGTCTTGTCTGGTAAAAATTCTTTGTTCACTACTGTCAATTGACAAGATAGAGTTGTCGAATCCTTCACCCCATGTCTGGTGAGAATTCTATAGATTCATCTTTGCCAGTTTTTCTCGCAAGGAAAGTTGAATTTGCTGAGAGCGAATTTGTGTATGACTGTAGAAGTGCCTCTTAATTTGGTCATGAACCATCTATTTATAGTGATCGCTCAAGCGTATCTCTTAGTGAAAAGAGTAAGAAATCTAAATGTTTGAAGGATCTTGAATATAGGATACGCTAAATTTCATTCTTTATTGCTCAACAAGAAATACATTGAGATAATCTGATTTCCTTCTTAAATTAGGCTTGCAAAATAAGGCACAAAAATTGTCGTAAATAATATTTATTTATAGTCCAAATACAAGTAGAATCATTAGGAAGTATAATTATCTTACGATTATCAATCTCGTTTCGTTGGATTGCATCTTGTTAATTGCGGGGTCAACAAGCGAAGAGGAGTCGGGGCCGTATCCATTATTGTCTATCCTATCCTCAAACTCCCAGTGAGCTAGTAGTGTGCTGAAAGTAGCAAATGATCGTTGCAGCAGCAGCAATTTGCTTTTTGCTAATTATAATGATCACTAGCTACTACAATTTCTAAAAAATACCTGAAAAAAGTTGGCATATAATTGTGTCGGACTCTTAATTCCTTAGTTGGACCCGATAATTATCATTCTGTTTCTCAAATTCTGTTCCACACCATTCATCATACAACTCCACATGTTATATGGGTCATGCCATGAATTTAGAATCAATAATGTGATTAATGGTGGGGGGCAAATCCAAATGACAATAATGAAGACCTTGTTTGTTAGTCTTGGAGTGCATTGCAAACTTGCAAGTTTGGGGACATTTAGCCTTTATCGATCACTACCTGATTGTTGGCACTTGGCAGATCATTTTTAATCTTGGTGAGTTTTATTACATGCATTTTTTTTTAGGAAAATCGGAAATTCGAGCATACAGTACCATTTCTGCGACCGATTCTAGTATATTGTAGTTGTGACTTGCGATATAGACAAGCGAATAAGTTGATTAATTTGACAGCCTATCCATTTTATGAGGTGATGAAGAAGTAAGTAAATATGTAATCCAACATATATAGTTTGTTGATAATTAATCTCTTGATGAGATTATTTCTCCGGAGCAGTTATATAATTTGATGAGTTGCGAATTACAATCAGTAATTGTTTTGCCATTTTCGATCATCTCATATCATATCATATATCATATAGGTTCATCATGCATGTGACACATTTAGCTAGGGACGCCTAGGGTTTATGTCAAATAAGAATCAATTCCATTTGGGCATGATAGTTAGTTGTTCCATCCAATCAAATATGAAATTGAAGCGGAACTAGGTACTGATCAGTCATATTAATTAAAGTGATAGACGCTTCGCCGGCTCAACAATTTTGGAGGCATGTGCAGCAAAGCTTAAAAATCTACAAACATAAAAGAAAGAAAAAATAAGGGGCCTTAAAGGGGTGAGGAAGAATCGAAATGCTGCCCTCCTTAAATTTTTAACGACCAGTTGCCAATTACACTACATGAAACAAAACATTGTTGGGCCCTTTTTATTATATATCTCGTTGAAAAATCTATATAAGACCCCAAATCTTGTTCCATCGCACATGTTGCACGGCTTATGAGCCGGCTTTGGATCGACGAGTCACGAATGATTAAGAATAGGTTAATTATATGTCAATTGCTGGTTTTTAGAATCGTAATTATGCTGATTTGTAAGGATAGATCAAGCATTCGAGCTAACTAACTGTCTAGCTTGGTGTCCTAATCTCTGAAGTGATACTTAGTTACAGATTAGATACCGACCAAGCAATCAAGCTTCAAGTAATTGTGTGTATTATGTGCTATATGATGCAACCATTTTGCTTAATTGATCAATATATGTAATTTTACCTAATCCATCTTTCTCCATCTGTAGAGGAGAATAACTACTGCTCGTCGAACAATTTGGACGGCCCGTTACTGTCATCATGTTAATATCTAGTCATACTTTATAATCTATATGCTCTCAGTCAACCTTATATCATAACAAATTAGAATTGCTACCCTTGTTAGTATTATAATTAGTAATGAAAGTGGATTATAGCAAATGGAGTTATATACGGCAACTGATAATGGCCGTGAGTTTCATAGCCAAGTCAAATCTATCAAAGAAAAACTAGGCCAAAAACTAATTAGATTATGTCAGATGATATGGAGCTCTCAAACATGACGTGCAGAACCCAGAAACAAATGCACCATGCTGCATGCATTATTAATTTCTTAGCTTATCATCGAGGGATTATAAATTTATTTAATTAACGTGCATGCCATATGTTTGAGGGTTGCAGCATGAGGTTGAGTACTACATTTTTCAATTGATTCTTTGTGTATTTGCTTGCTGGGTTATCTTCTTTTCCTTTTAGTCGTGAATCTTGACGTGGGATATAGAAGTTTGGAAGGAATGTATATATAGATCGATGAGCTTATTCACTTCAAGAAAGTAGCTGTAAATAGGGGTGGACTCGGTCCCAACGGTTCGATTTTGAGACACTAACCAATAATCAAAACTGAAAATGTAGTTTATTATTTAATAGAATTGAAACCGATAAAAATATATAAGAATCGCTCTTATTGGTTAACCTAACATCGGTTCGATTTTGGTGCTATTTCCGACTATGCTTTATATATTTCACACTTAACCAAATAGCATAAAAAATAAAAATATCAAAGTTGTAAACTATCAATACTTCAAATAAGTTACTCGAATGAGTTTAAACAAGTCATTGTTACGAAAAGAAAAAATAAAGTTTATACATCATTCCTTTGAAACCTCTAATATTGATATATAAAAAAATGGAAGACTACGTGAGTACATGAGAGGGAATTATGCTAGACTTAAACAATTAAAAATATGATCATGTTTGTGGAAACCTACTATTTGTAACTCATAATCAATAAGAACATGACCTGTAATGTAAAATTAAGTATTAATATGTAAATAAATATATTGTCACGCCCCGCTAACCTCCAAGGCAGATTTAGCAGACCCTGGAAGCAGCCAGCACTACAAGAAAACTGCATCTAGACCACGGACAATTTCCGTCGTCTAAGTGCAGTTTTCCGTCGTCTAAGTACTTGGACAAGGTCCGTGCTCCAAGTGCTGTCATCCAAGCACCTGGACGACGGAGAATTAGTTCTCCGTCGTCCAAATTAACTTGGACCGTGAATATTATCCTTGGCCCATGTATGCACCTGGACGACGGAAACGCTAATTCTCCGTCATCCAGGTGACTACATGGGCCACGGACATTGCTCGTTTCTCCGTGGCCCACGTGTTCACCAGGACGACGGAGAATTAGAGTTTCCGTCGTCCAGCTGCATACATGGGCCACGGAGAATGCTAGCTTATCCGTGGCCCAGGTGTTCACCTGGACGACGGAAACTCTAATTCTCCGTCGTCCAGGTGAACACATGGGCCACGGAGAATGTTTAGGGTTTAGGGTTTAGGGGTTATGGGTTAGGTTTAGGGTTTTGCACCTGGACGACGGAGAACATAATCTCCGTCGTCCAAGTGACTTTTTAATTTTTTTAAAAAAATAAATTGAAATTAAATATTATTAATTTAATTTAAATAATGAAAAATAGTCGAAATTAATTAATTAAACTAAATTTTTAATATTAATTAATGTATTGATTAAATAATTAATTAATTTGTACATACACATCCAAATTAAAAACCCATAAAAACTATAAAATATTGTTCGAAACTCGGAAATAAAGAAACGCGATAATTAACTAGCTAGCTAATACACTGGAGGAGCAGATGCGCCGCCGGGTCCTCCGCCTCCAGCCGGGTCGTTGTCGTTGGGGTGTGGGTTCGGAGGAGGTTGACATACTTCTCGATTTTGGTTCATGAGCGCGATGAGTTGGGCTATTTGTGCTTGTTGTTCGTCAAGTCTTTGCCGCATTGCCTCATTCTGCTCTTGTGTCAGTCGATTCTCCTCTCGTGCCAGTCGAGCCTCTTGAATTGCTGCTTCGACGGCCGCTGCCTGACTCCTTCTCCGCTGTCCCGAACCTCCCGTAGATGATGAGCCGGAGGTCGTCGGCAAATCTCGTACTACCCTAGGCCCGAAGTGCCTAACCTCCTTGCCAGCTCTACGACCGTAGACCTCATCCGCGATTGCAATTTGGCTCTCTAAGGATAGAGGAGGCAGGTCTTCCGGCGGCACATCTGGGAACGCAAGCTGAGTGTTAGCCAACTCTTCATGCGCACGCTCTATCACCCTTGCCTACAAAAGAATAATTAATTTATTATAATGAAATCATATTTAAATAATAATTACTATAATTAAAAGCACATAATAAATATATCACTTACGCCGCATTGACTCGCTTCATTATCGAGCCCATGCGTCACGTACCACGCTTGCATCAAGATAAGGGTGTTTGGAGCCCTTATCCTTGTGCTCCTTGGCTATTTGAATGAACTGCTTGGCGCCGGTAGTATGGTGTTTCTACTTCTTCCCCCGGTTGGCTTTGTTGACACCGGAGAATTTCTGTTACACAACATAATTAAATCATTAAAAAATTAATAACTACAATTTAAATAATTCAATTATCTTAATTGAAATAAAAAAATAAATTAACACCTTAAAGGAGTCATCGGCAAAGTGGTTACACAACCACTCCCACTCATCTTCTCTATCCCCTTGCAGCTCTACCGGGGGAGGCACGGGACCGACATCTTGGAAGTACTTATGGAGCTTGTACTTCCAATCTTTGTAGATGGAGTTGGCGGTTTGGTTGATATGCCTCAACATGGCCGGTGTCGGATCCACCGCAAATTGTTCCTATCAAAAATAAATAGAAAATTATAATCGTATATATTATGAAATTTTAACTATTATTAACAATATTATATAATAACTAAATTGGACGTATTACGTACCGAAAGATCTTTAAAGACTTTCGCCTTCTCATGATCCGGCGCCTCCTTCCAAGTAGGGGCAGTGATACGAACCCGGTTACGGATTATTAACCATATCCCATGCGCCGAGAGACTTGCTAGCTGAGCTGTGGGAGGGCCACCGGTGAATTCGTCGTAGGGAAGGTCGATCTTTTTCCCGTTCGCCTTGCAAATACGCTCCGCTTTGCCCCCTTTAACGAGACCCCGAGTTCTTTTCGGTTTCGGGTCAGTGGGGGCCCTCCTTTGCCTACGGCGGGCGCTGTACATGATTGATTCGGCGGTCGAGGACGCCTGAGTACTTCCCATTGAACCGGTACCGGGCGTCGGAGATTGGAAGGGGTCGACGTCATCACCGCTCGAGATGAATGGGGGAGCGGGAATTTCCCCAGAAGGCGCTACGGACGGACTAGATGATCCGTCCGGATTGAGAGCGTCGTTGCCCTCCTGTTGAACCCAACCGACTTGGGCCGCCAACATTCAGAGCATGGCATCTTCAGCCTCCTGTTGCGCTTTCTTCTTGTCGGATGGAGCCATTTCAACCTAGGAGTACATTGTTAAAATACCTATTTACAATAATAATTACGAGTGCAAAATTTACGCTAATTAAGTACGGTTAAGATTTAAATAGAGTACACTAGCTTAGCTTTTTCGGTCGTTCAATGGACGTGCGACCCGCGCGATAAAGTGTAAATTTTCAATTAATCAGCCTTGGTTAAATCGAAAAACATGGCCAGTTAGGGATAGAGATAACGCGAGAGGCAGGACTAATTTCGACAAAAGTCTTTCTTAGTCCAAATCCTGTCACCAGTCATAACCCGTTTCTAGACACCATGTCCGACATTCGGCCAATTTTTTGAAAATTTACACTCCCTCAAGTCCTTTGCAAACTCCGCCATCAACCTCGTGTCCATAACTTCACTTAGGTTATGGTGTGCGGTGATGAAATCCACACATCACGAGGGGTTAAGGAGATAAGCTAGGAAAAGAGGCGCCATCTATTCCAAAGAGTGCGACTTAATAAACCAAGCCTATGTACTAAATTTAAATCGAACACGTACTACTAATTAATTTACTAGAAAATACACGTAAATATTAATTAATAATTTTTAATTACATGCAATAATTTATTTTTATTTATCATGCATTTAATAAAAAATTGATTCATTTAATAAATTATGAATAATAATGTATTCATTTAATAAATTTAATAATAAATTCATTTAATCATGCAACTAATAATAAATAATTGCAATAATAAATTTATTCATTTAATAAATTATCAAGTAAATACAATTATTCATTTAATTAATTAATAACAATAATTAATCATTTATTTAATTAATAACAATAATTAATCCAAATATTTAAGTAATAACAATAAATTTACAATTAATTATATTTAGAATTTAATTAATTAATTAAATGAAAATTATTTTAATAAGGGAAAAATAGAAATTTACTGAATCGGAGTTTTCGGGAATATCGCCGGAGTGGAGTCGTCGGAGAGGAGGAACCACGCCGGAAAAAAAGTCGTCAGAGCGTCACCGGAGGAGGATCGCCGGAGTGAGAGAGAGAGAGAGAGAGAGAGAGAGGAGAGGAGAATGTTGTATGGGATGAGGAAAAGAAGATGAGCCGCGGACTATTTATAGAGTTTCACTTAGACGACGGAGCATTATTCTCCGTCGTCTAAGTGCACTTGGACGACGGAAACGGTGTTTTCCGTCGTCTAAGTGAAGGGTTAAATATTTTCGAAGCGGCGCGTAATTAATGGGCGGGACGTTTCACCCGCCATAAATTTGGACTTAGACGACGGAGAATGGATTCTCCGTCGTCTAAGTGGAAAATCAAGCGGCGCCGAAAATTGAGGCGGTAAATCGAACCGCCATGTTTTTGACTTGGACGACGGAGAATGACGTTCTCCGTCGTCCGGGTGAACACCTGAACGACGGAGAACGGCATTCTCCGTCGTCCAAGTCAAAAATTCATTGAAAAAAAAATTAAAAAAAAATCGAACCGCCATGGTAAATTGAACCTGGACGACGGAATTTGTCATTCTCCGTCGTCCGGGTGTTCACCTGGACAACGGAGAACGTCATTCCCCGTCGTCCAGGTGAAATTTACATTAAAAAAAAGTTTAAAATTAATTCGCTAGGAATTTAGCGATCTGTCATTGGAGTGAAATAATCGTCCAATATCGATGAACGCATCGTATATATGAACAGTTAAATTTGAACCGACGAATAGATTTTCGTTTTGAAAATTGTTAAATATCGACTAATCCTTACGACTTAAGTGTTCATGAGTAGATGCTCATTTGCAACAGAGTATTAACGAAATTGAATTTGGACAAAACAACCGTTGGATATGTTCGTCGTAACATAATATATAATTGTCTTCAAAGGACCATAAAATAATAAGTTCGGGAATGGTTTGATCGGCACAGTCAACAGCAAAACCGATAATTTCACAAACCGGAAACGTGGATAAAAGGCATTTCGCAACTCCGATTTTCGAACAGTTGAAGCTCACACACCAAGAATTGTTTACTCTAAAGTTTGACGAAAAGAATATGCATTGGAAGAAGGTCTAGATGGTCGTTGTCTTAGAAAAAATTACAAAATCTGCACCTGGACGACGGAGATGAGATTCTCCGTCGTCCAGGATAGTACCTGGACGACGGATTTGATCTTATCCGTCGTCCAGGTTAGTACCTGGACGACGGAGAATCTCATCTCCGTCGTCCAGGTGTATAGACCCTGAATTCAGGGGTTAGAGCCTTACAGTTTAGGGTTTAGGGTTTGTGAACTTGGACGACGGAGAATGACTATATCTGTCGTCCTAGTGTGGACCTGGACGACGGATAATGACCATTCTCCGTCGTCCAAGTTCTAAACCCCGAATTCAGGGTTTAGGGCCTTAGGGTTTACGGTTTAGGTCGTCCCCGGTCATTTTTGTGTCCGTTCAATTATTCTGATTCAAAAATATAATTAAAAACTTTATCGATTGATCCGATCTGCTAGATTTAGGGTCCAGGATTTAGGGTTTTATATGAGATTGAGATTTGGGGGGGCGCCAAAGGTGAAAATGACGGGGGACCTAATATAAACGTGGACGGAATATCTCATCTCCGTCGTCCAGGTGTATAGACCCTGAATTCAGGTGTCCGTTCAATTATTTTGAATGACCATAAAAAAATTAAATAAATGATCGATCCGATTTGCTAGATTTAGGGTCGAGGATTTAGGGAGAACGCCAAAATACCCAAAGGCGACAACCTGCAATTAATTTCTCCGTTGTCCAATTCGGATTAATTAATTACCGTAAATTAACCTGCATCGATCATATATATATATATATATTACAATAATTACAATAATTAATTACCAATTAATCTCCCTCATCGTATGACCGTACTCTTCGTCATAATCATCATCGTCCTCATCCCCGTTAGACGACGGCTCATCCTCGTCATCGTACTCAACATCGTCCGACGAATAACCTGAGTCCTCGTCCTCGTCCGCGTCCTCTTCCTGCTCGTCTTCTTCATCTACCTCATCGATAATCTCATCTTCAGTTAGATTTGTACAACCATCAGGCATGGGTAACCGTTCACCATCTTGAACCAGGTCCATTATATCGGAGCGAATGACAGAAATATTAGGCTCTTGATAGGCAGGAATGTCTCTTTCTGGTTTAGCAGCATCTTCAGTCTCCGGCGTCTCTTCAGGTGTCATGGTATTCCATATTCCTCGGTGAGAGATATGGTTCACTATTTTCCACCCTTCACCGGCTTTCGGATCGTCGAGATAGAACACCTGCCGAACTAAGGTGGCGAGAGGGAAAGGCTCATCATCATACCAGCTAGAGTTTGTATCGACTGATAATAGTCCCAGTTTTTCCTTTGTACGCTTGAACCATCTGCACTTGAATAGGAAAACGTTAACATCATTCCCGTAACATAGCTGAACCACATATACAATAGCCCCGTAATATAGATCATTGTCTTTCCCAACCGCCACCCCACTATTTTGTGTTCTTCTTCCTTCGTCTCGGGCCAATGAATGGAACTTTATACCATTCACAGAACATCCGGGATAAATATAGTGTTTAACCGGCTTCCCTGCTAGCAAGTGCTTTGGCCATGACCACCACCCTCCGTGGTTTTCAGATTTTTGCAGATCAATCATCTGCGGAAAATGGCAAATTAATATAAGGGTTTACTTTCTACAAACATGATCGATATATATTTAAATAATTAATACCGAGACGTACGTACGTACCCATTGGAAGAAATAATCGGGAAACTTCTTCTTAACCATTTTCTCAATCCACGCCGAACTCTTGTTTTGATTTAACGCCTGAAGCCTCTCCCTGTATGACATCATGTACGGCTCAACTTCGTCACAGTCTCGCAACACTACCCAATGTGCATCAATAAGTTCTTCCCGTGTTAACGATTCCTTTAATATTCCTCTAAACGGTCGGACGACATTGGTGACGACAGAAAGATTGATGCGGGCACTACGATCGGATGCGGTGGGAATTGGTGGATCTTTAAGGTACATGTTGCAGTAAGTAACACACTCATGCATTAGGTATGTCTATGCTATGGAGCCATCCGGGGCCGACCTGTTTTTGACGAATGACTTATACTGTCCAAGCTGTCTACAAAATCAAACGTACAATAAGAATAAGTACATATAGCTAGCTAGTATATATATAATCTCCAGTGGAACAAATAAATTAATTAGTTGTACGTACATTTCTTGAGGATACATCCAAGTGTACTGGACCGGACCAGAAATGAGCACCTGCTCGGGTAGGTGGATCATTAAGTGAATCATGATGTCAAAGAAAGCAGGGGGAAAAATCCTCTCTAGTTTGCAAATGATGTGCACAATTTGTTGTTGCAATTCCACCACATCTGACTTCTTTAATTCTCTGGCGCATAACCTCTGCCACCACCTGCACAATGCCACTATTGGTTCTACGACGTCCCGAGGCAAGTATGGTCGAATTACCACTGGAATCAGACGTTGCAGCATAACGTGATAGTCATGTGTTCTTTAGACCAACAAACTTCTGTTGCACCTCGTCCACTGCTCCAGTTATAGTAGCTGCATACGTAGCCGGATAACAAACGCCCTTAAACCAGTGAAATACAGAACGTCTAAGCGTCGGCTTCACTGTGTAAGGTGCATCTGGCATCTTGTTGTACACTCCTTTCCTATCCCTCCTCAACCACAAGGGACGACGTAGATTCATTGATTCCAAATCTTTGCGCGCTTTGGGAGTATCTTTAGTCTTGAACTTAATACCGAGAATTGTTCCCACCACGCTGTCGCACACATTCTTTTCTATGTGCATCGCGTCCAAGTTGTTCCTCAGCTTCAACTTCGACCAGTAAGGGAGTTCAAAGAATATACTCTTGTGATCCCAATAGCTCAGATCATGTGGAGGAATTGGATTGCATTTATTTATATCTGCGTCATTGCTCAACACACCAAAGTCGAAATAGCTCAACCTCTCTAAAATCTCTTCGCCCGACCAACTACGGGGTTTATGATTGTTCTCTACCGTACTGTCGAAATGAGCTTCATCCTGTCGCCAGGGGTGGTCGTGAGGAAGCCATCTACGGTGACCCAAGTAACACACCTTCCCCGCGTGCCAACTAGAGTTCACGTCGTCCAAACATATAGGACATCCATTATATCCTTTTGTCCTGCAGGCTGCCCACATCCCATAAGCTGGAAAATCGCTGATCGTCCACATTACGGCAGCCCTCATCGTGAACATCGTGTCAGTGAATTTGTCATAAGTTGGGACTCCATTTTCCCACAACAGTTTCAGCTCGTCGATCAAAGGTCTGAGGTAGACATCTAAGCACTTCGATGGAGATTTAGGACCAGGAATTAGTACGGTAAGGAAATTAAATTCCTTGTTCATGCACATCCACGGAGGCAAGTTGTACGGCATCAGAATAACTGGCCAAGTGCTGACGGCGGAGCTATTACTTCCCCAAGGATTGAATCCGTCTGTAGATAGGCCGAGTCTAACATTTCTAACCTCTGAAGCAAAGTCTCCAAATTCTCTGTCGAAATGTTTGAAACCCTCCCCATCCGCGGCGTGTCGCAGGACATCGTCATCTATTCGCTTTTCTGCGTACCATCGCATCGCCTCTGCTGTGTGTAGAGACATGTACAGGCGCTGCAATCTGGGAATCAAGGGAAAATATCGAACAACTTTCACAGGAATTCTCTTTTTCGAACTCTTCCTATTCAACTGGAATCTGCACTGGCCACATACGGGACAATAGTCCAAATCTTTATACTCTTTGTAAAATAGCACACAATCATTCGGACATGCGTCAATTATCCTGTACTTTAGGCCGAGGCTGCTCAGGATATTTCTAACCTTATAATGAGATTTATGAAGATTGTGATCATCAGGAAGCAACTTACATATTTGCTCCTGAATTTCGTCAAAAGCACTCACTAACATTTTGTGCTTCACTTTTATCTTCATTTGCTCCATCACATATTGCAACACATTCTCTCGACATCCAGGGAACATCGGGGTCTGCGCTTCAAGTAACATCCGGTTGTACTTTTCCATCTCACTGGTGTCAGTGGCCAAGCTAGCTGCGGAGAATGTGTCATCATGCTCATTAGTGGTACTGTAACCTCCGTCTTGGTGTTGGTGTACACCATAACTACATCCCAGAAACGCATCATGGACCAAATCTGCAGTTGGGTTCCAAGCTGGGGGTCCGGCACCACTGCCGCTGGATGAGGCACCATGGTAACTGTACCCTGAGCTGAAGTCTGCTGCGCTGAACTCTACTGCTTCACCATGCTCGCTCCATGTAGTGTAACTCCACATCATACCATTTTCTTACAGGTGTTGCACCATAACATTAACCTCCGCATACTGACAATTAAGACATTTCTGACACGGACACCTGAAACGTTTCTTTCCCTGACCATGTTCTATTGCAAAATTGACAAATTCGCTAATTTCATCCATATACCGGACATCACATCTATTCTTCAACTTCATCCAACTCTTGTCCATACTGCTACAAAATATTATAATTAATTAATTATATATTACATATTTATATATATTAGTCCATTAATTTACGCTTAATTATACGTACTCGATCTACATCGATTCATCAATTACGTACGTACGTAATTTAATCTGTATATATAGCTAACATCCATGCATGTATGTACGTACGTACGTTTTCACTAAATATATATATATATATATATTAATTAAGCACATTTTAACTGCGTACGTACCTGCTGGCCTTCTCGATATCTGTTAATTAAGCTAGCTAGCTAGTCAGCGGAGATCCCTTATCCTGATCGATCTTTCTCGGCCCTTCGAATTCGATCGATCTCCGATCCCTTCTCCTTCTCCTTCTCCCTTCTCCTTCAATTCTTCTTCGAATGGAAAATGAAGAGATCGATGGAATAAATTCGAATCGAAGAGATCGAGAGTTTGGCATCGGGCTTATATAATGCTTCACTTAGACGACGGAGGTGTCGGTACGTCGTCTAAGTGAAGTTACTCGGACCACGGCGTGTCGGTCCGTTGTCCAGGTGATCACCTGGACCTCGGACTCTTCTCCGTCCTCCAGGTTATAACCTAGACGACGGAGATGTTATTCTCCGTCGTCCAGGTGATCACCTGGAGGACGGAGAAGACTCCGAGGTTCAGGTGATCACCTGGACGACGGAGAATAACATATCCGTCGTCCAGGTGGACACCTGGACCTCGGAGACTTCTCCGTCCTCCAGGTGATCACCTGGACGACGTAGAAGGTATTATCCGTCGTCCAGGTGGTTCTTAGACGACGGAGACTTCTCCGTCGTCCAAGTGTAACTTGGACCACGTAACAATTACGTTTTCGTGGTCTAAGTGTTGTTTTCTTGTAGTGCAGACGCACCCGGAGGGGGCTGCCGGGAACACCCGGGGGCTGCCAGAAGCACTCGGAGGCTGCTAGAAGCATCCAGGCAGATCCAGAAGGCTTGGAAAACATCAAGGCAAGTCTTGAACTCTCTAGAAACTTAGAGAGGCTCGTAAGACAAGTTCACTCCGGAGATCTCTAGAACCATCTTGAGACATGTTAGACTTGTATAGATAGTTCTAGAACTTGTACATGTGGTAGAATAGTCTAGAATATTTAGGCTTGAGGAGGAGGCTATAAATAAGGAACCTCCCCTCCCATTTGAGGTAGAGAGTGAAGTAGGAAGTGATCCTAGAGAGCCTTGTAAAGCATTCACAAGCTAATACAAAGTTCCTTTCTCCCAAATCTCTAAGTGTTCAAGCATTCTTTCTCTCTTGTGTTAGTCTTTGATTCCGCTGCATCGTAGAGGCTGACTTAGATTGTTCGAGGGAAGTGAGCAATTCTAAGGCCGCACGGTGGTTTGAGTGGTGAAGAACTCAACCCGTGACAATATGTTGGTTCGGTTCGGTTCGGTTTAATCGGTTTATAGGAAGCACAGAACCGAAAACAAAACCGCACTAGTCAATTTGTGCAAATTTCAAAATCGAATATCTCGGTTACATTCAGTTTAGGTTATTCAGTGTCGGTTTGGTACGATTTTGATCCATTTTAATTTTTTCGGTGCCTAAAAGTCCACCCCTAGCTGTAAACATCAACAACGAATTGATTAATCTTCAGGAATTCTCGATTTTTATTAATTTTCCACACTAGCTTTTACATTTGGTGTATGTGGCAAGAAGTGGCAAATACCAAAAATAATCCCATATGTGCAGAAATGATAATCAGAGTGGAAAACATGTAAATTTTGATTGGACATGTCTTGTGTTCAAGTAACAATCCTGTCAAATGAGTGTTAAATTCTAATTTTTTTCTCCTTTGCTATTTTGGGGGTTATTGTTCTCCAATTTTTGCTGTTTAATTTTTATTTTGGCCCCTTCTTACCTAGAACCCTGTCTCCGCCACAGGTGGCGAGCATTGTTCTTCATCTATCTAGGGACAAGGCTAATGTGATAATGACATCCTTTTTCCGTAAAATTTAAAAGCATTTTTGAGTGAATTCGTTTATAGGCTGGAGATCGATGATTCTTGCCTGCAGCTATATATACATAGTAATTGGATTCATCAATGAGGTTTTTGACCAGCTTCAAGTGACATTTGCTGTTGTTAGTAGTCGTCTGCGAGGCGTCAATCTTTCTTGAATTGAAAGAGAATAAGATCACTGCAACAAGAAGTCTTTTCTTGTGGTAATAGATATTTCTCTTGCGATCGAATTGATATCTAAATGCATCTTAATTATCTTCCCTCAAAAAAAAATGCATCTTAATTATCCATATAATTTCATAGAGTACGTTCTAGGGTTTTTGAGTATACAATTTTAGAGTAGAGATACATGGAAATATTGGATAATTAAGCCAAGAATTTACATAGTGCGCCGTTGTTGCTCTGTTGTCAAATCCCTCAAAATAGCACTCATCTGTCTGCTTGACTTTGACCAAACAAAGACGTACTCCTCCACAGAATTGAAGATAATAATAAGCCGAACCAAGCTAGTACAACTCTACCTTAATAATTACTAATGTAAATAATGATTGTATCGAACTGGTCGACGACACTGAAGAATCAAGTACTCGAAACTTTGTTTATTAGGATTACAGAAATCGCAACAGAGAATGTGTTCTACTTATAATATGTAGTTATATCCTTGCCATGGCTTAGCTTCAAGATGACTCCACCATTATACCAAAGCTTAGATTATGTAGCTGCAGCAGCTAGCAGCACGTGTGGTCGCTCACTGGGATATGGCCAAACTCGAAGCATTTGACAAATGCGTCAAGCAACATCGATCTTTTTTAGTCATATTTATGGTTCGTTACGCTAAATTCTCACAAATCCCCAACACAATATACTTGGGAATTACAAGCAAGAATGACGGAGTTTTACGCGATCTAACTAGCTAGCTAGCTTCAGCTGCATATGCGTTTCCATGCATATCATTGTTTCCAGTTCACGAAACCATACTTTTTTGTTTTTGTGTGTATTATAACTTCCACAATGCATGCATGGGGTTGCAATACGTACCTTTTTAATTCAACTCTTATCGTATATACTACTTCTGGCCAAAGTTACCACTATATATAAATACTTATTTGTTCTAGCTAATTCGGATCTCGGCCACCTCAAGATTGATAAGAAGACACCTAGCTAAATTATAGCGAAGGTACGCCAGCTAGGACGACCAGGAGGAGACAGTAATTGTTGCTTAAGACGTGGGAGTAGCGAGTTTGTGACTATTACCGACCTCTTTACTTTCGGATTACTATCTTTTTTTGTTTTCAATTATTGTATGTGAAACGAAGTATTGAAGTAATTAGGTGGATTAAGTTACCACATATGCACGTAAAGTCGAAGTTGAATTTTCCCACGACCAGGCACGGAGGCAATTGGGGGCTAGGGTGGCCTGGACTCCTCTCAATTTTTGTGAAAAAAAAAATTAGTATATTATTATTATATAATATAAATATTATAATTTATTTGAAGTATATTTAAACTTCAATTACGCGTATGAGTGTATAATTAATTCAAATCTGGTGACTTTATAAGAATATTATTATATATTATTTCAATAATGAAGTCCAAATATTAGGTCAATTAAGATTTAATCTCTTACCAGGTTTAGAATTTTATGGTATTTTTTCCTTTATAAAAGCTCTACCGTTCCTGAGATTAAAATACAATCATTTTTATTAAGTTGATTAGATATGGAGAGATACTTTAAAAAATAAATCCTCTTCTTCTACTCCAACATCAGATGAGCAACCACCTACGAAAGTTCAAAAGAAAAACAGTAACAATATGAAAAAATTTTGTGCTAGAGATATTACAGAAAAGTATCCATCGGATCCCGCTAAACGCCCGCCAATTTCAAGTTATCATCCTAACATTCAAAAAGAAGTTCGAAGATATTATCTACAACAAGCCCTTTGTCGACCTAAATATCATACTTTTCCTTTCACGGAATTTAGAGAAAGAAGAAGAAGAAGAAGAAGAAGAAGAAGAAGAAGAAGAAGAAGAAGAAGAAGGTTTATTTGTGATTTGTTTATTGAATTTTCATATTGGTTAGAGTACAGTATTAAAGAGGATGCTGTATTTTGTTTATGTTGTTATCTTTTCAAACCAGCTATTGGAGAACAAGGCGGTGGTGAAACTTTTGTTAGTGCTAGTCATGGATTCAGTAATTGGAAGAAGAAGAAGCAAATGCTAATATCACATTTTGGAGGATCAAATATTACTCATAATCAGGCTGCGAGTAATTGTGATGCTTTATCAAATCAAAAACAAAACATTGAGACTGTTTTGACAAAATATACAGATGTAGATCGAATTAACTACCCTAACCGAGACTATTTTTTAAGTTTTTCATTTAGGCCCCCCCTAACCGAGAATCCTAGCTCCGTCTCTGCCCACGACCAGGAGGCAAAAGCAAGCGTTTTCCTACTCTTTGCATGCTTTCCTTTTCTCTCTGTTCTCTCCTTGCTTAGAGCACATCCACCGGTGTTGGCTTTCGGCACGAGTAGTCACGGGTCCTGCTGAAATAGCACGAGCAAGCGACAAAAAACGGTGCAATGAGGAGCAATTCGGCCAACGATCGCACATTGATAAGTGGGTCGTGATTGACAACGAGCAGGTTCAGCACGAGCGAGAGAACGATCTCTCTAAGCGAAACTCACGCACGTGAGTGATGCCAGGTAGTCCCTTTTTTTATTCATGATACACACGCCAGTAACTTGTAGTTTATTAATTTTTACGACAGAATTACGGCGAATGACAGTTCGCCACGTAGCAGCTGTTTTCCATAACTCTCCACAACAGGCAAATCCATTTGGGTCTTCCATGCCCTGTTGATACCAAACTTCAATTCAACGGCCCAGATTCAAATAAAACGGCTATTTTTGTAATTAACGGGCTGAAATGATAATTATCGAAAATTCTGTTTAATTATTTAGACAATAACGACCCGTGGAAGTGACACGTGTTCATTCCTCATTGGTCAGAACTCTTATCGAAAATTTGGTCAAATTATACGATAATGATACGTGTCATCTATTTATTGGTTGAAAATCTTACCTAGAACAAAAAAATTAAAACTTATAATTAATTAATAGTAATAGGAGTTGCTATTTTTTGCACCGCTATAGGAAAAACAGAAATTGCACCTCCTATTTGAGGAGATGCAAGACCAATAAAAAGTGTTACATGAGTGTATATGCTCTTACACGGCGAACTTCTGCCTAGTACTGGCCAGTGGTACGAGTACTGAGCCAGTGGTACTAGTAGCAAGGCCCGTGGTGGGATTGGAGTGGAATATTATCCACTGCATTGTCCAAAAAGACCCTACTCTCGCTTTCTTTAACAGAGAAGAAGGATGTCTCTGCCTTTTACAGTATCCCGTTCTAAGACCATCTCCAACAATAGAGGTGCTATACCTTAAAGTGAAACCTTCATGGAAAATTTCATCTCCAATTGTTTAAAAAATGGGTCTCATACCTTATATGTGAGGTCTCATACCCTAAACAAGGTCTCAAAATGAGGTATAGAACCTTGATTTAGTTGGTGGGCCAAGAAGAAAGAGAACTGGATGAAGAGACAGAACAACAAGAAAGAAACACGCGTGAGGTCGCGTTTGCGCAAGAGAAACACGGAGAGAGAGAGATGCGGAAAGAGCGCGAGATAGGACGCACGAGAGAAAAGTATGAGCAATTGTCTGACAACCAATTTCTAAGGTGGGGCCAGACTTATGTTGACTGGTCCACTTGTGTTGTTTGAGCCTATGTCATCAACCAACACTTGAATGGGGCTGCCTGACCATTACAATGGTCAGCCCAGCCAATAGAAATCCTCAATTTCTACCCAAAATACCCCTCTCTTCCCTTGTCAAACCCCAAAATACTCCACCCAGGCCCAGACCTGAATAGAGGCCCATGAGGCAATAACCTCGGGCCCAAAATATTAGGGACCCAATTTTTTATTTTTTCATTTTTTATATATATTAAAATTATCTAAATATGCTTCTCCTTCTAAAATTCTTGCAATTCTCCGTTTCTCTTAGTTCTCAATTCTTGCCATTTCATTTTTTCACGAGTCCCCGAGTCCCAATTTATAGAGAAACTAAACATTCGAATGCCCATCAAGATGTCTAGGAAATCGAAAGGCTTAGCTACCCATACTTATATCCTCAGTGGCTTATTTGATTACTTCTTCAATCTCTCTCGCCCTTTATCCCTTTCACTCTTTAGCATTCGACGTTCATATTCAATTAATGTGTCGATTGCTCAGGTAATTGTCTAATTGAACAAATGAAAAATGACTAGATTCACTAGATTGTAATCCTTGATTTTTTATTTGGATTTATCGATTTTTATGAATTTATCCAATTTTGTGATTTGTGAACCATTCTCAGGCTAGGTATTTATATGCTTTATGTGTTTCTTCATCAATCATCATTCTTTCTTCTTTTTTAATTGCAGTGTAATTGTTCATAGCTTCATTTGAAATCAAGGATACTGGATACATCTTGCTAGTCCATCCACAAAGATATTAAGGTAATACAACTTTAACTAAACTCTCCAAGTTTATTACTATTTCTAGACTCAAACTTGAACTTTTGCTTATGTAATTGTGTTTCAATATTTTATTAATGAACTGAATCAACTGATTATTTGATATTTATAATCTAAAGTACATAGATATAGCAACACAAACTGATAAATAGAGACTGAGATCAGGAGATGAGAGCTCTAAGTTCTTTGATTTACAGTGGCTAGAAATACGGACAAACAAAATGCCTATTTGAAGTAAGTGTTAAAGTAGGTACTTGAGGAGTTGTACTTTTCTCTATCTGATTGATTGGTACTTGAATTTACTCGTGGTCTGAATAGTTAGTAAGTTAGATAGTGTGTTTTGTAGACTGTAGTGCTTGTATAATAATATAATATGTTTGGCTTTCCTTCTTTTTTGGTTTAATATGGCAATAACAGATTTGATTCAAGTTGTTTCATTAGTTATGTGAGTTATATTTGATGTGAAAAAACATAACAATTCGGCATGTATTTATTCTTTTTTTGTTTTTTTTTTTTGAATGATTAGAGATTCAGTATTGCAAATCCTACGATGCTCTTTAGCCTCTTTTAATGTTTATTTGTGATATACTTAAATGTCTTATGTTTGTATATAACTTTCTGACCTTCATTGCTTATTATATATAATCAATTAAGAATACATTGAACTAAAGTAGTTTGTGTGTATAGGGATTCCGATAAGCAATTTACAATTTGCAAGTATGAATCCTGTCAGAAAACAATTGTTTGGGTATGGAAAAAGAAAAAAGAGGGAAAGAGAACTAACATTGATGCGAAGTCAAGCAGGAAGTCTCAATAAGTACTTTACGAGCAACCAAATGACTAAGAGATTAAGAGAGCAGAGACGATAAAAGTCACTCAACAAATTAAAAAACTTGGTGATTGGCGAATAAGATAACCATTTTGCTCTATTTCTTATGTATGCTTGAAAAAAAATCATCATTTTCTTCTTCTAGTATCGTTAAAGGGCACCATCTTCGAGCTCACCTCAGGTCCTATATTCTTAGGTCAGGCTCTGACCCCACCCCACCCCCTGCTAAGCCTCGCAATTGGTTCTCCCTATAATCCACCTGGCAATGCAGCCTTAGGGAAGAAGTGCTCCATGCCATCGGCTCTCTAGCCCAACATCTTTATTTTTCCACTAAAAATATACATAATTTCTTTTCTTTTCTCCAGAATTAAATATAAAAAAACACTAATTAATAATTTTTTTATTGAAAATTCAATAATATAGATTATTTTTAATTAAAATTGTTTATAAATTATTATAGAATATAATATATATATATATACACTTTAATATTTAAAAAATATAATAAAAATTATGAGTTTTAATGTATAAGGTGTAGACCATATGGTTGGAGATGAGAAGATTCATCTTAAAATAAAGTATGAGATTTTGATGATTGGAGATGAAAATGTCTTATATTGAATTGTAATTTTACAAGATCTCATAATATATAGAGTATGAGACTTTAATGGTTAGATCATCTCCAACAATGAAGGTTCTATACCTCATAATAGAACCTTGTAAAATCACTATTCACTATAAGACCTTCCCATCTCCAACAATGAAGGTTCTATACCTCATAATAAGACTCATTTTTTCATCTCCAACCATGAGTCTTATACCTTATACCTTAAAACTCATAATCTTTATTATAGATTTCTTTTAATATTAAAATATACATATATATTGTATTCTATAATAATTTCTCAAACTATTTTAATTTAAAATAATCTATTATTGAATTTTTTAATTAAATTTGGTGTGTTGTTGTGTGTTTTTAATTTGGTATGTTGTATTGACCTTTAATTTTGTGTGTTATTAATAAAAATGAGTGTATATATAATAAATGAAAGTTTAATCCATTATAAGAAAACAACAAAATACTCTTCATTAAAACAGTTGGGCCCACAAAAATATACAAGGTCCTCTACCTCATATTAGGTTCTATTTTAGAACCTTGGATAGGGTTTGAGACTTAGATATAGGGTATGAGACCCAAATTTTTATGGATTGAAGATGAATTTTTTTTAAAGTTTTACTATAAGGTATAGGACCTCCATTGTTGGAGATGCCCTTAGAGATACTTTAACACTGCTCCACGGCACGTAAAACCTACATGCCTGAACGGTCAAAGCCTGACAGTTTTGACTATCGTCTAGGGTGACGTTGGATCGACGGTTCAGATTCCACGTGCATGTAAAATCCAATAGCCAGGTTAGAGTTGTAGGTCAACATGCATGCAATACCTTCACGATGCCTGTGTGGTGAGCTCACTAGGGCATTTTCCTTTCTAGGAAGCAAGTTTTTGCGGCTGATAAGCTTCTAAATATGGATCACATATATGATATATCAGACCTTGCATATTTGGATATGCTCCGCCTCTGTAAATCTAACTTATAGTTTATTTTCCTTTCGTATTAGAAAAAAACATTTAGGGCATTCTATCCACTTATTTCCTACTAGTTATTGAATTATAACCGATAGTTATAATTAATGACAACAGTTACACCTGAAAATTCAAAGGTAGATGGAAATTGAATCATGAGGCCCAGATCCCCCGATTTAGAGCTTGACTCCAATCCGACTTTTGTTTATTACCAAGTATCCAACCAACATAAGATATTTGGATTTCAGGCAATTATTTAGCTACTTTTTGTTGAAACAATTCAAAGCCATCATGTAGTAGGGCTACTGGGTTAGTGTTACATGTTTTAAGTAGTACACACCACAAGAAAAATTGGCTTCAATGACTTGGTACATACTCAACCGTGGCACAAGTGTCACGTGGGAGAAGGCTAGCTTGCAAAATTTGCCAATGTCAAGTTACGAGGACTGGAAGGGGAATGAAGCTAATCCAATTAAGCTAGTCCGATCGATCCTGGCCTCTGGCAAATGCGTTAAGCAACATCCTCTGCATTGTCTCCTTCATATTCTCTGTTATACTCAGTCGTCAACATACCACTCCTCCGCTGCATATGGTATAATTTAACATATACACACCATATCTTTCTTTTCGTACACTTATATATATGTTGGGTTGCTTCAGTAATTCGATCCTTTAAATCCCAATGTACGGAATGAATAAGTTTGATTCCTCTCTCTCTCTCTCTCTCTCTCTCTCTCTCTCTCTCTCTCTCTCTCTCTCTCTCTCTCTCTCTCTCTCTCTCTCTCTCTCTCTCTCTCTCTCTCTCTCTCTCTCTCTCTCTCTCTCTCTCTCTCTCTCTCTAAGTCTGTGTGATGATCCAACGATACCATGCATGCTTTTGTTGAAGGAAAAAAAGAAAGGAAACTTTTATTTGGGATGTTGTTGATCATCTAGTTTCTGTCCGGGTGGCTTTGATATATATTCTTTCCTTAGAACTATATCCAATTTAGAATTCGTTTTTTCCTTTACGATTATATGACCAGGCACGGATCCGGGGGCTAGGGTGTGCTGCAACACCCCCTATTTTTTTTACCATCTCTTCCTGTTAGTAATAAATTAGCTAGGAAACAAAGACTCAGCACATACGGATTAGCATTGTTATGGTTTGTACACGTCGAAATTATAGTATTTTAAGTAATCGAGTTCTCCCGGCTCATGCTATCAAACACATGACAAGCTCGGTCTATACATCCACATTTCACATACATATCAATCAGCGCATTGTACAACGAAACTTTCCACGCAAACCAAAATTTTCTTCAACAAACCGATGGATCCCCATCCCCGCTTCAATATCTCCCAAATCCATATAAGCCGAGACTACACCTCATCTGATTTCAACCCGGTACTCCCCTAGTTAGGTTTGTTAGAGTTTGCTACCAGGCAGCTATCTCATATATGGTTTCCAATTTACAAGCTAGCCACCAAGATCCAAGTGAGTCACAGCAGCCAAAAGGAGAAATATCGCAACAAATAGATAACATGGAAATCCCAGCATTTGATTTTGTACCTAAAAGTTATTAACTCCACCCGTTCCAAGTTGCCGAAACAAATATCAGTTTCCCTTTAAAATTAAATATCTGTTTCTATAGGCATAGATATTTGATATTTCATTATAACACACAAATATATTCCCTTCCAACAAGGTATTATCGGTCCCTATCCCTTCATCAGTGGCCTACGTATGTAAATTCAACCTTTGCTATAGCCTCAATCTCGATCGATCTAATATGCTGATTTTAACCAATTTGTCAAATCTCACCAGTAAACAATTTCGTCGGCTTTGAAGTTTAAGAGTTAGTTATACATCCTTGTCAAAAATGAAGCTACTAAAAATTTTGGGGTAATAAGTACATCGAAACTTTCTATTTCTTTTTACTTACATCTACCGGACGAGTTAAGAACAGAGGCTTCTGGTTAAAAAATTACAATGGAGCTTCGGTCTTGCGTACGTGGCAGGTGAGCTATGTACGTACGTACCAGCAGTATGGCACTAACGTACGCCACGTGTTGGACTGGTAAAGGAGCCGTGCTTCAGCTATGGGGAACAACTCAGCTGTCTCATAACCTCCTACAGAAGCGGGTCCCGCCGTAACATCCTTCCTTTAACAGATTCTGTCCAAGTTTAACGGAAAGGTATTGCCTTCCTCCTCGGGCTCTATCGGAGCCCACCTTTAGAACGGGGTCATTTTTTGACTCGTATCTATGACTCGCACTTTGCAGAAATTTTGGGTTGAAAGCTGTTCTACTACGTGGCCATGTTGAGTGCATAACATGATAACATATGAACTTCAACAGTGACATGTGTTCCATAAACAAGACTTGCAAAACAAAACCTTAGATCCTCCGGAATCAAACTAATCGTCTAGTCTAGAAAAACGGAAAAGTCTCATAGTTCCTTGTAATGTTTTCTATGTATTGGTATTTTGTGATTAAGAGTTTTTCTTTTACCACATTTTGATTTATGAAGTTTACTTGATGGTTGAGCATGCATGCATAGTGGAGTTTAGTAAAGATGGTTCTAGGCAACTGTGAATCTATCCTCGTGGAGTTACGTACACTTGAAATGCACTCAAAGATAAAGTAGCTAATTAGCTAGCTTAACTTAAACCATGAGCCAGATGAATGAGTAAAACTTAATCACCGGATTAATTAGTAGGCCAACTAGTTTTTGTTACTTCATCCACCACGCACATTACCATTACCAGTAGACAAAGATATATATGATGTCAATTCCTGCTAGGCGCCTTTGCTTCTGTGAAGGTTTTAGAGAGAAGGTGAATAGTCATTCATCAATTTTTTTTGTTAAAAGGTTATATCAGGGATAACTAAGGAATAAAATATTAAATATTGAGAATATATCGACGTTTTAAAATTTGGATATATCGACGGAAATGACATAAAATAATAAAAATACATAAAAATTTGTAATTAAACTTTTGAAGGTTGTTATATGATCAATTATTTATCTTATGTGAAAAGAAAATATTGATCAAACATCAAGACATATAAATTTGTTATATTACTATATAAATTAGTACGTGTTAAGTGCTGATAATTATTAAAATATAATTTAATAGTTATATTTTTATTTTAATTTTTTGATGGCTAAAACTTAATGGGAGGTTAGGCCATCACGTCTTTTGTATAATATGTTACACATCAAACATCACAAAATCAAATATATAAATACTTCAAAACCACGTATAGGACCTATGAGGTTCGAAATTCACACTATTTTTTCCATCTCCTTGTGCATAATCATGTGTATATTGTAAAGAATAATCATTAAATGACTGTTCTCCATGTAATTCTGTATGTATTGGACATGTCACGTGAATGATGGATTGGACATTGAGCATGTGAAGATTGAACATTTACGATTTACCAAACTAAATGTTAAATGTGAAAAGTTTGTGAAAATTTCGAAAATTTTGGGGAATATCGAGAATATATCATAAATATCGGTAAAAATTGGGAAATTTCGGGAGATCTAGAGATATATTTGAGGATTTTTCAGGTAACTCCAAAAAAACGAAATATCGTCGATATTATCGATTTTATTTACATTGGGGATAGCAATATATGAAGCTATCTTAATGGCAGATACTTAACGATATAAAGTAAAAGTGCAAGGAAGTAAAGACACATAACACTAAGATGTTTTTCTTTAACGCGGAAACCCTGTAACAGGAAGAAAACTGAGTGCCCCTAACTCTTGAGAAAAAAATATTTCCACTATGTAAAAACACTTCTTACAAGATTTTAATCCTCAGGATAGAAACTCACTCGTCTATCATAACCACTATTGCACACTAGTCTAAGAACTACATTCTCATCTCTAAGTGTTTACATACAAAAGTTACAAAAACTTCTACCCGTAATCCAACTCCCACAGTTGATTTCAAAGAGTACATATTATGACACTCCTTAGAAGACTACAGCTCCGATAATAGCAAGTAACGGTGATATTTTATCTAGACTCACGCGCTAGATTAAGCATTGTATTCGGTCACGTTTCTAAGTGTTTACACACAAAGGTTACAAAAAACTTCTACCCGGAATCCAACTCTCATAGTTGATTCCGAAGAGTACATGTTAAGAAACTCCTTACAAGATTACAACTCTAATAATAACAAGTAACGGTGCTATCCTATCTAGACTCGCGCGCTAGATTAAGAATTGTATTCGGTCATGTACAAAGCTTTCTGAGAATGGAAAGATACTTTGCTATCCCTATCTAGTCTGTCCACTAGTTAGAAATACTCTTAGTCTTGTTTCTTTGTTTCCTCATACAAATATGTTTGAAGCTTTATTTCGAGAACACAACTATCACAAAGTTGGTTCTTTAGAACACTTCTTGGGTTGCTTGCACTATTAATCCGATCTCGTGGATGCAAGATGAATGTATATGAGTTTAAAGGGTTTTTGTGTAGTCTTTAAAACATAAAGTACAACACAAAGAACAAGCACACGGTTAGACTCAACAAAAAACTATGTTATGATAATTTCTAAATTATGCTATGATAGTTGCTACATTTTAACAACCTAGCAAAATACTAAGCCAAATAACTTGTTTGAACAATGTGAGCTTACCCCTTTATATAAGCCAAGTGAAGTGTCCTATGTGAGAGGCCAAATGAAGCTCGGCCAAGTATTCAAAAGAGTAAAAAAAATAGTCTTTAATCTAGACTAAGTGATGAAACTTGAAAGCCACACAAAGTTATTTTACTTTAGAAAATATTTTCAGCTTATGATAAGAGTGAAATGCTTATGAAGTTTTAATTAAGTTTTTTGAAAACAAAACTTAAAACACTTTGTTTAAATACTTTGAGAGCTGTCTAAAACGTGGCTCAACTCTTGGCCAAGTGATCAAACTTGATGATCACACAAAATACTCTTTTACTCTATAAATATCTTCCTTAATTCAAGGTAAGTAAAACTTTATTTTTATGTAAAAGCAAAATACATTTTACATATAACAAATGACCTGTGGTATGATTTGGAAAATGTTTCACAAACATATATGGTGCTTTGATAAAACTGATCATATAAACTGTCAATCCAAGAGTTCAGGGATAGAAGGCTAGTTATGTATCCTCGGTGAAAAATAATGAAATTCATATACATGTTTTTACCTGAGTTCATGAGATCACATTGGTTCTTCATCTTTATTCTTCACTTGTAGGAATCTTTATCCATGCTTTGTTCATAATAAGATATGTCAATAATCATATACCTACATTATGCCTTATACATGTCTAGGAAACAACCTTAAATTTACCTACATGAATACATCTATCCTCTTTTTATATTTTTTTAAGTAAGAGTATGCGACTATATATATGTCCAGGGCCGATTTGTGTATTGGCTTCAAGGGCTTAAGCTTTGGTGAGTTTTTATAGAATGTGTAAGAATCATATATAGCTATATAGCCAAGCTTTAGCATATAACATTTATGGTCTAGTTGACTAAGTTCTTACTTAACATCAATCACATCTATGGTTCAATTCTCAATCCCCCTTTCTTTTATTCCGTTCTTTTCATCTTCTTCTTTCCAGAATTCCAATTCTCTTCCATTTTCTTCTCATCTTCTTTTCTAGTCCTCGTACATTTTCTTCTCATCTTCTTTTATACTTTTCAACAATATTATTGAAAAAAATTCTTCAATTATACAAAGGTTAATGATTCTTTTCATATATAACTCTGGAAAAAACTCCTCCAAACATAAATTTTAGTGTATATTGTAGAAGCATCATCAACTTTGAATGATAAAAAATAATTATCCCTCTTGAGTTTTTAATTCTAGATCCGCCGTTGTATTTGTCGATTAGTGAAATTGTAAAATCTATAAAAGAGAAGCACGTAAAAATACTATCAAGAGATTCAACTACGACATAGTATTTTAAGCTGCACTAGTTAACAAATACTTGGTCCATAAAAACTACCTAGCTAATCATAAGTGATAAGTAAGAAACCGGATTAACCTAGCTAGCTAGGTTGGCCTTTTCCTGGGATGCGGATGAAAGGAGAAAGGTTGACAAGTATTCATATTCATTCACTCGATCTTTATCCCCAGTAGTGGAAAAGGTATCGAACACACACCAGGTAAGAGAGGAGTCTGTAAGAGGCCACTTAACACAGTTCTCCGCCTTTGCTTTCAAATCCAGATTACTTTGTATTATCTTGCTACAGACGAAGGTGAAGCATTTCCCAGCTCTAACTGTAGCCCGCCACGTGGCACTTGGAAGATAGCCCTAATCCAAAACCCAGTGATTGCTGCTCTGAATAGATAATATCTCATCGAAAAGCTAGGCTACGGCTGAGGAGAAGTCAATATCGAACCAACTTGCAAATTTTGACATTGCTGTGGAAATCTTGGTTTATTAATTGACACTTTAGCCAATCATGCTACATTGTGCGCGACTAAATTAGTCATAGATATGGTTCAAGACAACATGTTAGATTATGAAGGACAGTTGAAAATACTATTCAAGGTAATGGTGACACATTTACGTACCACTATTTAAACTCCAAATAACCAAATCACAATGAAATGCATCTACGAATTTCGGTAACGTACAACTACACCCATATATAAATATAGGTCATATCTGTAAGGAGTTTAAGATCCATATATATGAGAAACCTCATGCAAGGATTTTTCATTATAACCTCATATATATCAGTTACGCCGTAAACGATTGTTTCGTTGAAATATGTTACGTTCTTAACAAAGCAATTGAGTTGTAAATCGATCTAATATTATTTGCTGGCTTTTAAGCTCAGTACAATTATTCCTGGTTACGGTTGAACTTTCATTATGATTCAAATGATCAATTAGTTCAGAATAGTTCCCAATTTTAGAAACTAATTCCACATTTAGGTCATACGATCGAGATAGATTCCATAATTTCAATTTCAATTGCATGTAATATGTTGATTAGTATATGGTATTCGCACATCTAAAGCCATATTTTGACTTTGAAATTCAAACAATAAGAAAAATAAGAAAACAATACGAACAACTTTACTAACTAAGTAGCTAGCGAGAGCAAAATTTCTATTAGCAAACGAATATGACCGTGATAAGATGAATCACAGAATCAGTCTAAACAATATCTAACGGGACCAATTTTCTAATATTGACGCAAACATCGATCGGTCCTAGCTAGTTCCCCCAAGCTTATTACAGTGTATTACATCCCCTCAAATGCCTTGTAAAATCGGACACCGCACTATAATACGAATCTCTAAACTAAAAAATTCGAGAGACAAGGTTAGTCAAGGCCGACTATTATTTTTAAAATACTGATTAACCATCAAACAATAGTTCCAACGGAAAGGCAGTGCCGGGGAGTTTAAAACTTTGACGGAGGGGTGGCAAAAAAATATATATACGAGAAGGAAATATAATTGAGAAACCATCGAACGAGGACTATGGCAATCCCATCCAAGAGAACCAAAAACCACAACAAAATCCGCAGAGGAGATCTTTGTTTAAAGATTGAAAGAGAAAGACTCGAACAGAAAAATAGTAGCGCATGCATGTCTTTGACTCACTCATGCTTCAATTTGAAGGCATTGAAATTTCGATTTATATAATGGAAACTCGTAGATAATCTTCGACTTAACTACGTTTACGTACAAGTTCCATACTTCTAAGTAAAGCAACCAACTAATCCCATTTCCAACATTTTCTTTTTGTTGTAGATTATGCTTATCATCAACAACTATTGGTCAACCGATTAAAATACAGTTAGGAAAATGATATTGAGCTCGCCCACAAAATTATGGCATTAAATTTATATGACATGTCGTATTATTATATTACATAATTCACACATATATATATGTAATTCCACATCATTATAGAAAATAGATAAAAAAAACAAAATAAGGAGGTAAGATTAATTAGTATTGTGTTATTATAAAGTGTCACTTTGTATACACGTAGATTTAGCAATATTGTGACATGTAGTGCCACTTAAATTTAAGGCCACAAATTTAAACATTTACAAAGCACTACTCAATACAGTAATTAGTACCCACAAACACATAGCTACTAACTAATCTCACAATAATCAATGTCCAATCGTTTTCCTTATTTAGCCGGCCAACTACACATCGATTGTTTTCGGGGAATCAGAATTTTGTTTAGTCGGCCATAACCTAGATAAGAGAACCATACTGGCCAAATCTTATAATTAAGATTTATAATGTAGTGTGATTAAATTAATCACTAATTGTCTTCTTGGGTTGTTTTTTTGTCAGAAGTCGTCTATAACTCGCTAATTTCTTTTCAAGAATCTCAACCTAATCTCCCTCATCCCGGAAAAATTAGCTACTGTTAAAGTAGGTTTAGCTTATTAATTATAAGATAAAAGCAATAATACCCGATCAAACCACTCTATATTGATGCCTTTCTGTCACGGGCTTGCTTGAGTTTTTGTCACTTAACTATTATATGGTTGAAACTTATTGCAGATCTTCCCCATGTAATGCTTGTATCACTGTATCAGTACGATAGATGCATATATATATAAGAGGTTTTTGTATGAATATATGCATATATATAAGAGGTTGTTGTATGAATATATGCATATAGAGAGATTGTTGTCAGTGGTTCAAATGCAGATGATAATGATTTGACTATTTTGATATTCTCACGTTTGATTTCAATAATTTAAATCGTTGATATTTTAAGGAATATAACTACAAAATTTCAGTCAATTTAGTAATTATTTGGTCATCTTCAGCGTCGGATAAATATTTTTTAGTAGTGGATGACCACAATGTGTGTATATATACACAGCAAACTTTCACTCATGTATACCTGAAAATAATCATCTTTATGTATATGGCATTATGCCAACGTTTTGATTATATTTTACCATCTCCACCGTTCAGATTTTAGGTCCTAATGTGTAGATCAAACTTGTAAATTTTCAGCCAAAATGTCGCTCCTTATTTGTTCGTAATGTTTCATTATTTTGGATGACTAAACGAATATCAAATTGGCTGAAATTTTGTATATCTACTCATTAAAGAGATATTTATAACATCAACGACTTAAATTGTTGTCAAATATGAGATAATTAAAATAATCAAATTATTATGACCTGTACCGCACGGACATTCGCATTTGAAAATATCTCAGTATATAAGATTAATATGGCCGTGAGCAAAGCTTTGTCAACCGTGTGTTAGTTTTAAAGTGTCTCTTTTCTTCAATAAGTAACAGCATGATTACCAATTTTGTGTTTTACCATGGTTCTTAACTTCTTCTCCTGTTACTAGTTCCGAGTGTGAAGTCTGAGCTAGGTAGCCAGTCATGTAGAGCTACTGCACCGAGTGTTGATCGACCAGTGTTCCGAGTTAACTCGCACCAAAATCGGGCTCGGAGATCGCGGGTGCAACCCATGGACCTGATCGACTTGACCCGATGACATGACGGGAGTATGGGGTAGGTCGTTAGCAACAATAACATGTTCCCACCCTACAACACCAAAAAGACGGGTTCATACATGATACATGTACGTAAGTCTGCGCAGCCAGTCCTAGAGTCTTCAATTTCCAGAATGGAGGGGAGGAGCCCCTAAGGGAACACGTCGGCCCCGCATGGTGTGACACGACTGGTTGGCTTTGGTCTTCTGGTCCGCGTCACCTTCCTACTTTATACATCTTTACTTTACTTTTCAGGCCAACTAGTATTTAGTGCCGCTGTAAATCAAATTACAAAAGTTACTCAAAATACAAGTGGATCGCATTCTTAACAACATATAATCTTAGCTGAACCTCATTTTTCGAAAAAAAATTTCAAGGAAAATGTCAACACTTTATATAACTAAAATACAAAATACTGAGTAGATCAACCTTGAGACAAAATTCAAAATTGAAAACATAAAATTTACAAAAAGAAGTAACAACTACATCATACTGAAAATTGAAACTAACAATAACAAACTCGCGCGAAGGAGAAATGTTACCTTATTAGTTTGTTGCCTTGTTGAAGATTTGAAAAGTGGAGTAATTAAGCAGTGACGGATCTAGAAAAATAAAAATTGAAGTTGGACAAAACTAGCTAACATTCGTATAATAATTACATGCATGAAAAATATGACATCTCTTTATCTATAATCGTTCAGCTTGAAATTATACAATATCATAAGAACAACATAATTAAGACTATAATAATAATAACCGGGTGAAACTTTAAGGAAAAAAAATATTGATCTATGATTTTTCAGATAATTTAGATTTTCATAATCATACCACCTGGTGTTTGATATCGAGCAGGTCGCATGCAGCAGTTATTGATCTTTGGATTTTTCAAACTTAGCAATTAGTCAAAAACAGTAGTAGTAGATCGATTCAAACCACAATCAATTATAAATAAGGGAGGAACTTTAGATACTGGTGGTGAGGGTAAGTTAATTGAGACAAATACATCAACAAAGAAACTTTAGAAACTGTATTTTATCGTTGTTTATTTAGTTTTCTTTCTTTTCGTATTATTTTCATATCATGCTCATAAGTTACATTAATAATTGAATACAAACCACGTCATTTTTAGGTCGGAATGCAACTTCCTCGCTGGATTATGGCATTTTTGACCTGCTTCTGTCATTTTTGCCTTAGTCATCCCCATGTCATATATGCTAAAGTTAAGTTCAGAATTTCAGGTTGAGTAGTTGCCCACTGAAAGGACCCGACTCCGATTTAGTTGCCTAAACTGAAATTAGGCCCTAACGACAACAGAACCTACAAAAAAATTCAGAGTTTCCTTCAAAATTTAAGGAAACCCAAAACCTGCAAAGAAACCACATTTCTAAAATAGTCCACAAAAACAAATTGTGGGGCATCGATTCCCATCTAGATTTCTCAAATCAACCTACTACTGTACAAACAATAAATGTACTGATTTCAAAAGGTTACAAGGAATCCGGTGAATATTTTGAAATACAATACAAACGAAAGCAAACTAAATCTAGTATTCATAGCGACTTCTAATTTACATAATAAACAGAACTAGCAGACTAAGCTAGAAATCTACTCGAAGACAAGTGTAACTCGAACTCTAGGCCTCTGACAATGGCGTGCAACCATAGAATAAAACTGCAAACTGGGCAATAGAAAATCGAAAAACTTAGGGAAAGGCATATAAAATAATAAGACTGTTATTGCGAGTGGACGAAAATAATGTTTCGTTTTAAACTAGAAAATATAATTATTATGCCTCACTATAAAATATATGAGAAATTATGCGAGTCTAAAAATATAAATGTTCAGGTCAGTTTTTCCTGGGACTACTGAGTATTCTATGATATGTTGAGGCTGTGACTTAGATCAAAAGACCTCAAGCTCTAAGAATGCCCAGAACAGGTTCTTGGCCCTCCTGGGTACTATATAAATCATCGGGTCAGGTCTCTGGCCTTCCTGGAATGTCTCGGGGATCAGTTGAGAAGTCAGTGCATCGATGCAACAACTGTGACTATGCTATGTGTAAAAAAAAATCATATGTGCCTCCATGCAAATGCATAACTATAGACTCGCAAAACAACAGTGAAAATAAAGTGTCCACTCATAGTACACAGCTAACTCTGTGATCCAACGGAAGTTCCCTTGCCAAAATCTCAGTCATAGTCTCCTGAATAAATCATATAGTCAATTAATACTGAATTTGGATAAACAGTGGGAAAATCAACTCAGAAACTACCTCGAAAATTCACCAGTCAATTTCAGATTTTTGCCTCGTCGAAACCTCAACGTGGACGGCGGCGTGTGGCTCTCACGCGCCTCTGGTGGCAACAGCTCCGTTGGAAGCGTTCGACCCATGGTTGGAAAGATCTTAACAAACCCTACAACTTTCCTAACTGGACATACCCCTATTCGGCGCCGTTTGGCCGGAAAACGGTATGAAACCTCACTACCCAAAAAAGTCATTAACAAATCACACGTTGCAACTAATTTGTGCCGATTTATGCGTAATTTTTAGTTTGGGTTATTACACCCAACCTCGTCTATATGTAGATCCATTAAAGGAAGTGAGCAGACGAATCTAATATACTAATTGACCTAAACCAATCAGACACCAAATCGCTAACAATTAACAACAAAAATTTCTCTAAAATTTCAAGATTTGCTATATGTCGTAATGCATGCAAAAGTAAAAGAATTAGCTTCTATTGTGGTTAAAGCTGTTTATAATGTAATTAGTTTCTGTACATATACCTAGTTTATCACCTCTTGGTACGTACTTAACGGCTTAATTATAAATTACAAATATATCTCACCGCCACCGTGGCAGGAACCACCGGCAGGATAGTCCCAACTCTGATGACCAGCACGATCCGCCCTCGATAAGGATAGCGTCCACGCGCCGAACAAGAAACCGGTCAGACAACACCTCAACGAAGAGAATATACACACTAGTCCCACATCGAAGAAACGGTAGGAACCCAAGTCCCAACCACCAATATATACCGGTCAACTCAGCATTAAATAGTACGCATTCAATACTCCATCACACCGTTATTCTATAAAATTTACATATCGCTTCTAACTTAGGCATCAGATGGTTGAAGACGGGTCGCGCCCGTCTCTCCTTAACTACTGTTGATTTTAACAGCGAGAACGAGTTGAATTCGGAGAAACTGTGAAACGATATTGAAAGTAAGGCGACAACGATATTACTCCAAAAAACACTAACACATATCTATAAACATCTCCGAGACACTATCTCCTTGTTGTAAACTCTCGTTTACTATATACTTCTTAGCTAACTTTAAAACCATTTGCTCAACTACATGAACGGATGGGTACCTAAACGATTACGTTTAAAGCATTAACAAAGTTGACCCAGGCAAATAAGGGAATGTTTAAGGCATGATTGTTGTTGCCGTTTATTTCATCAACTTAATGCCAACGAACTAACAGTAGCCGATTATGTCCTACTCTTCATATCTTAGTTTAATTACCTTCTAGATTGGCACCATGCTTCACGTCACTGTTTGACGTGAAGAAGATTATGAAATATATTACTGGGAGGTGACACCAATTGACGACGACGTAGTTACGTTCTTTGTTAGAGTATCTCTACGAGTTTTTTTTATATTTTATCTATTACAGGAAAGTAAAAAAATACAGTTTACAATATATTTTATGTTTGAACTTTAACAATTTTTTTATTTTACAGATTTTATCATTTTTTTATATTTTTTCTCTAAAAATATAAAAAATATTATAAATATATGGAATGTTATTTTCTCTCTCATTATATTCTCTAAAATAAAAAATGTGTTTAGAGAATATGTAAAAATTAAACAACTAAAATATTCTCTAAAATAAAATAAAAAACTTAAATATGAGAAAATTGTTAAAATTGTTCGATAAATTGTTTTTCCAAAGAGCTGTGATTAAATTCCAGCTTGGGTTTTATATTTACTTTATTTCTTACGCGCCTCTCCGTGATATGGTCAATGCAAAAAATGTCCACAAGAGAATTGCCAAACAAATTTTGACTCCACGAGTCCACGTAATCTGGCTTACTGCAGCCGGGTACGTCTTTGATTTTATTAGAATGCCGCCGGCTTTTAACCCCGGTAGAAATTGTGGTCCGCACCATTAGGGATCGTGTCTATAACTTTTGCCGTAATTAAGGAATGGACAGAGATTTACGGCGTTTGGAGGCTGCTTGTAAGGAAAGCGTTACTTTATAACTAGGAGTCGACAGAGGAGGCTTCAGTAGAACTAGATTAGTTAGATTTGGGCAGCAATGATTTCCGGAGGTTGACTTTGTGTACGCCATAGTCCCATAGATTTCATCGTACGAATTGCGGAATACCGGACCCGGTTAAATTTCTCCATTGGTGTTTATTAAATAAAAACTAGTTAAACACACACATAATGTCTGTGAATGAAAAATAAATAAATAAAAAATTATTGTAAGTGTTAAGGTGAGAAAAAAATGATTGAATATGACAGTTATTTATAGAATCAAATAAAAAAGAAAGACAAAAGGTAGAAGAAAATGACAGTTTTCTTGTAAAGATTAGTGGGCAGTTTTTTTTTTCTTCAGTTAATTTATCTTTTACTACAAGATCCTTCAATAATTAAGATTAATCTACATAAAAAGGATAATATGGGTATATTTTGACAAAATAAGGAAACAAAACGTGTTGGCTTAATAATAGTAAAGATATGTTAAATTATGCAAATGCTATGGTAATTTCTCCCATTAGTTAGTAAAAAATGGTATGCGAATTATACATAAAAAATACGTATGAGTATAATTTGGTAGTTTTGTATGAATAAAATTCTTAAAAATTCTGCCATCATTTTTTTTATAATTTTTTTAGAGAAAAAGTTCTAGGAAACTCCAATAAAAATATTTTAAAAATATTTTTTTAATGAAAAAACGTAAATTCTCGAATAATTCAGCCGGGTTCGAAAAAAACACGTTTTTTTTAATCTTTGTCAATAATTCAAAAAACGGACGTGTTTTTCAAAAAATTCGTAAATTCGCGAAAAATTCGCGAATTTACTAACTAGGTTTCTCCCTAATTTCTCAACTAAATTATACGTGTCAATAACCTTCATGAATATAATTTTTTTACACATGCACTTTAAATATTACTATGAAATGGAATTTCATTTTGACCTCAATCATGGCATTTATCTTATGCAACGTACATCTAACTAGAATATGCAACGTACATCTAGCTAGAATATGAGGATGCTGGTAAACCACATTCCTTGTATTCAATAACTATAATAGGAAATTGGTTAACCATACCCACAATGCTTGTTCATGCAATACATGATCATCTTTACGTTCTAATTATAAATTCTACCAATGAGGAAATGGAAAATCGAGCAAATTGGATTATGTGTGAAACAAACAGTTTGAAATATACTAAAATAAAAGGAGGAAGTGCAATTAGGAACCGAATTAACTATACGAACAAAAAGGAAAAAATCGAATTATGTTTTAAATGAGTTAGTTCGAAAGTAGAAGCAAACTAGTTTGTAATATAGTGCATATTATTTATGAGTAGATACCAAAATCAGATTCTTGCAACAACAAAAATGTTGCCAAAAAGAAAGAAAAAAACAAAATTACAGATGACCATCCTTTGGCTTTGATAGAAACAAAACAAAGTTAAAAGTATACTGATTATAATTTTGCTACGTACTACACTTAATTGGTTATGCAAATCGGCATAGTTTGAAATATTTACTTAAAAGTAATGTTTTGGTGCCAGCTGTAATAACCCGTCTCAAGAATTTTATTTTTAAGATTTGTTTAAGATTAATCGAAGAAAGTAGTTAATTTTTATTGTTGGTAGTTAACGATGGCATTCCTATCAAAATTTAATTTGTTAATTTTTTTGAGAAAGTTTATTCAGGAAAGTCGTAGAGTTTATCGAGACGAATTTGTGGCCTTATCAAGTATTAAAATCAGAATTACGATGAATAAATTACAGTCAACGAAAGTTTAGCACGATTTGACGTTATGGTTAGTCACGAGTATAAATACCACTTTGCAAAAATGGAAAGTCAAACATTTCTATTTCAGTCAATTTTCCCCCTCCTTTCTCTCTTTCCTCCCCGCGTTTTCCTCTCCAACGAGCACGAACTGTCGGCGACGGAGTCTTGCCGGCCGACCACCAAAACTGACGAGGTTGGTATTAAAAGTTTCGTCTCTCCTCCCTCTTTCAAAGACCTATAATCTCAGCCTTCAATTCGTGAAGCCTTGATCATGATATTCAAGATAAGAACCGCTGAACCCTAAGCTTTGTGGGTGATTATTTAGAGCTCGAATTGAAGGTTGTGATCTAGTGGGATTTGAAACTCTCCTCACCACGAAGCTAACCACACTAATATCAAGTCCTAATTTCACTTGTGGAAGGAGAATCAAAGATTTGAAGATTTGTGAAGTTTTGGGTGTTCTTGGTTTTAAAATGAAATTTGGTAAGTTACATTGAGAATTGGACTTTGGTTTAGTTATGAAAATTTTTGTTAGGTTGATTTTGCACAGATTGGTGTTTGGGTGGTCACAAAAAGGTCACAGCCATCGCCGCCGCCAACGGAGGATTTTATGTAAATTTTATACCGGTTTACTCGTAATTACGCACTGAATTGTAATGAAGAGGTTATTGAATTGTTTTAGACATAGTTGTTTAAGACGTGTGTTTAATCAGATATTAATTAATAAATTTTACCATAGTATTGTTCTGTTGAGTCGGACGTCGATTTGACCTCGAGTCGCATAAAATTTCAAGGAATGTGTTACGATTTGTAAAAAGATTCAAGATTTAGAAAATGGAAGTAGATTAAATTTAGTCTTTAGTTCAGAAATCACAATATTCGAGAATGCGATGTTCTTGACGGTAATGCTCGTTAGGGAACAAGCTTATTTATTCGATATGACTTTCAGCGATTAGTTATTAAATAATAATCTTTGTTTTCAGGACGACGTGTTAGAAGCCAATGACAGACGTATAAAACCTCCAACATATGGGTTTTGGCTGGATGAAAAGGACAATACTTTGGTCCAAAGTCATCTCATATTTATCATTTATGATTAGTGATTTCAAATTTAAGACCACACATTCTATATATTATTGATTAAAGATCAACTCTACAAAAATGAATAAAAATTGAGATCATTTGGGTATCCGATCTTGAAAAATAAATTAACGGTTGTTATTGTAATGCTAAAATTCACCATAACTGTTCATTTGTTTCACGATATTTTCAAACTCACACCAGTTTTATTAGAAACGGTGGAAAGGCATATAGTTACAATTTTCTATAGTTTTATGTATATCGTACGATTATGATTTTTGTTCACTCACTCTAACGTTTTATATTTTTATGCATTTCCCTGGACCCTTAGTTTTAAATGGCCCATATTGTAGGTTAGCCGGTTGAAGTCTTGACCGTCTAGAACTTCTGTTTCTCGGCGTAGGTTTTCAGTTGAAGTTTAAGGTTACTCATGTTAGGATAGCTGATACCGATTAGGCGGTGTTAGGTATTCTAATATGGGTCCCGCAAGACTTATCCTGAATTATTATGGTAATTTGTGGCGGATCTTGTCATCAGCAAGTTTGTCATTATGTATAAACGGCACATGCACGTGATAACTTGAAACGTTTTAGTATTGATCACAATATGAATTTCGTATGTCCCGTTGTGCGTTTTATTTCACACAATTTTATTTGTACATGTGATCATTGTCATAATAACTCTTATCGATATAATATACGTGGATGTTAATAAACACTTCCATTATTATTACTTTTACCTCGAGTATCTACGTAATTCAAGCATTACAAGAATCACTATCGAATTAATTTTCAAACAAATATAGAGTTCGCCACATATACATATCGGAATCAGACTTTAATTAATTTCGCAAGAAACAATCACTCTATACATGTGAGAATCCAAGAAGTTTCAATCTCATTTTCCTTTTTCCAAGTTTCAGTTATGCATGAAAAGCCAAAAACTGAAAAATTGATGGCTGGAGAAGGTGGTAAAATCGAGCACCATGTCAGCAAAAATCAAAACGCCAAGAGTATATGAAAAAAGCCAAAAGAGCATCATACAAAAGATAAATAATTTAAAAAGTCGAGTAAAAACAAAGACGAGTAACTGAGCCCCTGTGTAACTGGTGGTAAGTGCTGTTTCACAAGTTTGACCTTCGTTTGGCCCCGTCGTCTTTACTAGTGCGTAGATCTTGCTCTCTTTGCTTACCTGAGTTTGTTGGAACAGATACCGCTTCCCGGTATCGTGGTCACTCACGCGCCCTTTCTTATCAAGATTAGTTTTTTTTACCGGTAACAGAATTAACTGCCTCTGAGACGAGCATGAAAAACGAGAGGGGAGTTAGTTTCTGTTCTTCGAAACGCTGCGTTTTGGAGTTTGGGGAGTTCAAAAGCGAGAAGACAAGTTCTTTTTTCCAGTACGGGTAGAGAGTGAATGAGAAATGGCCAAAAGGACAGACGAACGGATCTGGGTCAACTACGTTTGACCGTAAATTCAAACGCTCCAGGGACAAAGACGTAATTCTCCAAGGTCTCAGGTTATTTTTTTTCTTCCTTTTTTCCTAAATTTATTTATTTATCGATTTTGGTTGAAGCTATTCGGCTGAGTCGTTGCTGTTTGTGGTTTCTTTCGAGCCTTTTTGTTCTCTCCTCTCTCTCTCTCTCTCTCTCTCGCTTAGCTTCTGTTCTTAATCTCTCTATCTCTTTCGGGATATATATATAAGGGCTTCACTTCTCTCTATTGTCTCCCTAATCATACTCGGAGAGAGGGAAGAGATATAAATATGAGGACTAGGGGAGGGGTTTGTTATCCTAGGATTGTTGAAGAAGATAGAATGAAGAGAGTGATCAAGAAGAGGAAGGTTTGTTTGGCGACCGGAAAAGGAATGGTCTGCCGGAAAAGAAGTAAGACGATTCCGGTAGGGGCCGATATGTTCGACGATTTGCCAGACGACCTTGTCCTGTGTATTCTCTCCAAGCTCAGCTCGACCGCCAACTGCCCTTCCGATTTCATCAACGTCTTGATAACGTACGTTGATGAATTCTCTGATCTTTTTTTTTTAATTCCGGTAATTGTTGTTGTTTGTGGGAGTTGGTTAGAGAAACGTGGTCGTGTTTGGTTTTTAAAAATCTTAAACGAAAACTGATTGGATGGTGTGAAAAAACAGATGCAAGAGATTCAACGGTTTGGGGCTACAGTCACAAGTATTGTCCAAGGCTTCGCCCAAGACTTTTCCGGTGAAGGCCGAGAACTGGTCCGAGGCAGCTCACCGATTCCTGAAGATGTTAGCCGACACCGGTAACGTTCGGGCCTGCTACACTCTCGGGATGGTCAGTTCAGTCATTCATTCCTGATGGCTTTGAGTTTATTTATCTTTTAAATTTCTTAATTAAATGAAGGACATTATTTCTGATGGTTTTGGTTTTCAATTTGTCCTCCGGCAGATTCGCTTCTACTGTTTGCAAAGCCGAGGCAGCGGCGCGTCGCTGATGGCAAAAGCCGCGGTTGGAGGCTACGCTCCGGCGCTCTACTCCCTCGCCGTGATTCAGTTCAACGGCAGCGGCGGCTCTAAGAACGACAAGGACCTCCGCGCTGGAGTGGCTTTATGTGCGCGTGCGGCGTTTCTCGGACACATCGACGCGCTCCGGGAGCTCGGACACTGCCTCCAAGACGGCTACGGCGTCCGGCAGAACATCGCCGAAGGCCGACGCTTCCTCGTCCAAGCCAACGCGCGTGAGCTCGCGTCGGTTTTAGCCTCCGCCGCGGCTACAATTCCCATGCGGCAGCTGCTGACGTGGACGCCACTCCCACACGCGCACCCACATCCTCATCCGCAGCTACGTCACCTGACCGGGTCGGGCTGCCCGTTGCTAAGCGACTTCGGGTGCAACGTACCCGCTCCGGAGGTCCACCCGGCGAACGGGTTCTTAGGGGAGTGGTTTGCGAAGCGGACCGATGACGGGACACCCGGACCGGGTTTGAGACTATGCTCGCACGTGGGGTGCGGGAGGCCCGAGACTAGGAGACACGAGTTCCGTCGGTGCTCTGTGTGTGGGGCCGTCAACTACTGCTCACGCGCCTGTCAAGCGCTTGACTGGAAACTACGGCACAAGGCGGAGTGTGCCGCCGTGGAGAGGTGGGTGGACGAGGAGGAGGACGACGGAGAAGCGGAGGAGGGCGATGACGTCATGGAAGAGAGTTAGGTTTAAAGTAAACGAAGCGGTTATGATGGACGGACCCAGAAGAAAAGGAAACTGAAGGGAACGGGAAAAAAGAAAAGAAAAAAGGACGACTAAATGAAACGGGGCCGTTTTGGTGGAGGAAAATGGTTTTAATTATGGCCGTTGGATGAGTACGGAGGTTTTGTTTCACCCTTTTTGGGGAAGCAATGGGCTTTTTTTCTTTTTCTTCCTTTTTGTACCATAGAGCAACTTTAGCCTTAATCTCGGTTAAAAGAAAAAATATTTAAATTTCGGAAATCCCAAATTTTCATATTCCTTGGTAATCTTAGATATCCATTTTAATTTCATAATCGAATTTATGGGCAAGAATTTAGTTTAACTTTTAGGTAAAGAAAGTTACTATTATTGTTGTTGCTTATGTTGGATGCCAAAGAAAGTACACTCAAATGGAAATTTGAATTTTAAAGCTGAAATAACGAGTAATAACTTTTCGACCAGATCATACTTGTTTTTGCAATGGTAGACCTGTGCAGTAATTGGGTGAGACCCCCCCACCATTCTAATGGTTAGGTCCAATTAATAAGAACTCATATTTCCAAAACTTCATATCCCAATTGTCCCTGTAAATGTCCTGTGAAAATCTGAAACACCCTTCATGACTTCTGCTATTTGTTGGGTCGTACGAAAACAGTGTGAGACTTGCTGGGTCGTACGAAAACAGTGTGAGGCGGGTTAATTGAAGTAGCTGCTGCCAATCTTCGTCCCATGCAGTGAGCTTTTTTAGTGGTCAAAGAGAATCAGAGTGCACATTAAGTGTTTGACCAAATATGCATGAGAGAAGCCAAGGAAACCCAAAAGAAAAGAAGGGCATTGGAAAATTTTGTAGTGGAGGGGGATTTTGGGTAAAAAGAGAGGCACAATTTGCAAAGTGGTGGGTATATGGAACTAGAGAGCATAGAGGAATTGGGGGAGGAAGGGGGAACCTTTAATTTGTGTTTACAAAAACCTATAATTTTTTGAGGTGGGTGAGATATAAAAACAGCATCTATCTTCCCCTATTGGGGCACACTTGTTTGTTTTCATTTTCTTTAGCCCAAAATCAGAGCTACTATTGTTATTATTCTTCAACTGCATTTTGCAGTGTGTGATAATGAAGTGTGGTCCAAAGTCCCATGATATTAGTTGGGGTTGAATTGCTTTCAATTTTTTTTTACCTCCGGCACCAGCAAGCAGCAGCACCTCTTTATTTTGGTTTAGAAACCAAGTGAAGTGTAGCCTAAAAAGCTCTAAATTCACCCTTTAATTGTCAGTCAGTGGTCACATGGCAAAGTTATCCAGACCAGAAAATTGTTGCTGGGTGCTTAAGAATTGCTGATGAAAACCATCATAGGTGTTGAGTTGGTAATATCTCCTAATGTGGATCTCGCTCGGTGACACTAATTTGATCCGAGTATTTCTCGTGATCGAAAGAGGGAAATATCAATCTTACATGGTTTCGGAACATGAATTAGTCTCTAGACATAATTTCATTAATCAAAACTGTGATTTTGATGACAATAAAAAAAAAAAAAAAAATCATGTGAGGTACTTGAATTTGCACCGGTATATAAGTTTAGTACTCGAACTCTTAAAACTATAAATATGGTACTTGAACTTTGAAAACACGATCAACATAATTCTTCTATTAAACAATCTGTTATAACTCTGTCTCGTCGATGACGTGGCCTAATTGTCGGTTTGAATTTAAGGATATATTTGTTATTTCTCGTTCACATCTGTTTTATCTTTCAATCATTAAATCTCAACTGTTTGTCTTGCATAAAAAGTGAGGTTACAATAAACTCAAAGCATTAGAACTCTCTCTCTCTCTCTCTCTCTCTCTCTCTCTCTCTCTCTCTCTCTCTCTCTCTCTCTCTCTCTCTCTCTCTCTCTCTCTCTCTCTCCAACAACGTGAAAGCATAGTAGCAGACCAAGTTGAAGATCCGCCGCCGCCTTGATCCAGTCGCCGGTGCACCGCCGTACCTCAGCTTCTAACTCAGCCTCGCCGTGTCTCTCTTCCCGCATTATTACCCTCACCGATGAATTTTTATAGTTTGCTTTCTCAAACCTCGCCGTCGCGCAACACACGCTCTTTGCGCCCTCGAGTTTGATCTTAGCCTCCCCGGCTCCTCCTATTTGCACTACGATGTTGCGTGACTCCTCCTTCGTCGACTTGCATCCGTTGCCACCCTGCAGAAATTGTCGGCCAAACTCCACTAGATCTAGGCAACGCCGCCTCACAAGCCGCTCCAGTAGTAGTAACTCGCCTCCAAGCCCGCCGCCTTGCTTGAGCTGCCTGCCGCTTAAACAAGTTAATCTCAGTTAGGGATTAGTCAGGGTAGTTAAGTCATCTCAGTTTTTTTTGTCACAAAAAAATTCCGTCATCAAATAGATGGGTCGTTAACAAAAAACTGAACGGAAATATCATGTTCATCGTGTTTTCAAAATTCAAATACCATATTGATAGTTTAGAGAGTTTGAATACTAAACTTATATTCCAGTGAGAGTTAAAGTACTTTAGGTAAAAATTTTCCATAAAAAAAAAAAAGACCAAAGGGTAAGGTTATAACTTATAAGCACCTATTTGGCAATTTCTTCCCGGTTTCGGTTTCATTGCTTTGAAATGTGCAAGCAAGGTCAGACCTTAGCTGTGGTTTTGGTCTGAAGCTAGCCCAAGTACGAAAACGATGATGCAGCACTGCCCCAGAAAGCCTTTGTCTCAGTCCCGATCAGATTCAATATTCTGAAACGAAAAATTAACAAAGAAGAAAATAGAAGCTTTGGTTGTCGTCACTGACCATTTTGTCTCAAATGGACGATACATAAAACGTCACGCTGTGCTTTTATTAGTAATGTGATATATGCTCTTGTGTTGTTGAGCATAACAGTTTCTTTAAGAGAAATGGTGCCCCTCTCAATTAATGTCTGACTCGGCTTGGCTTAGCTTATATGGATCTGTTGTGCCTACTTCAAACTCAGATTTGATGAAGTGCTGAGGAAGGTAAGGGGTTGCAGTAAGGCATTGTGTATGGGAGGAAGAAAGAGCCCAAAAATGGGCTTCTTGTTGGTGTGTAATTTCTCGATGGTGCTTCGTTAGAAATGGGAATAGACAGCTGTGGTACGTGTTTCGTCGAGCCAGCCAACAAAAACTTGCTAACTAGCTCTTGTTTTTTTCTTGTAAACTATAGGTTACGTAGAGTGCCACTAAAGCTTAATTGGAGCTTTGATGATCCGATTTGATGGAGATAATCACCAATTTGTGGACTTACTACTCAAGTACTCATGGAGGGGAGGATTTTGTTAACGTGTGTATGTGTGTGCTAGTTCTGCGAGCTTAGGCTAACCATACAAGAACAAAAGGGGCAACTGTACGTGCAAAGTCACAACTCACAATATGAATAGAGATGTAGGTAAGTTGGAAACTTGAAATAGAGTGCTTAACTAGACACAAGTAACCAAAGAAGTGAAGACATCTACAGGCTTAGGCTTGCAAAAGAGCAACTGTACAAAGTAACATTAGGGAGGAAGATGTCGGTCAGTTAGAAAATAGTGCCCGAGTAGAGCGACCAAAGAGATAAACATGCACACTCAAAGTTTCAAACCCAAATTGGGGCGACTAATATCAATGTTCACTTATGTTCATACACTATGAGTACCACTTATCTATGTTCCCAACCAATTACCTATAAACCCTATTAGGTAACAATGGAATTAAATCACACCTCCCTTTTCGCTCTTTTTTTAATGTATAATTTCAATACACATTTGCAAACAAATGTGAAGAAAGCGAGTATATTTTGTAAAAAAAAGTGTTGATTTCACATCTCGAATTACAACACAATTTAAATAAGTTATAGAAAATGATGCAATTTACAGAGTCAGATCACAGAAACCGATTTATTGTGTTCTAGTTCTTCTTTGTTTGAAGTAAAATAAAAATTGCTCAAGGCCCAACAACCCAAATCTACATGAAGCTTTTTGGAATGATTATGGGCCAGGCCTTTACCATAAAAACGTGAATCCGGGCCAGTGGCTCAAGTGATCTCAAGGTTTAATTGACCCAAATGACAGACGAAAGAAGAGAAAAGTGTTCATATCTGCTGCTGCTTTGACCCCCCAAAAATCGTTTCCCACATACTCAGCAGCGCAAGAACGATCTAGAAACAGGTAATTTCTACTCGTTGGTTCTTACCGTCAAATTTACCTGCTTCAATTCGATTTCATTTTGTTTAATCATCTTAGATCGAATTGTGTTTGAAATCAAACTTTAGGCTCCGCAACAAATTCGAACACTTCAATCGCGTTGCAGCAGTAGCTTGTAGATTTCTCACTGTTTAGAATCGATTTAGTTCGTCTTGGAATTTAGAATCTAAAATTCACATAGAACGAACTAGCCGAATGCTCTTCGTTTGAGAAAATGTTATAGAGGAAAATAAAATCAGATAATTCTCGATGTAAACATGTTTGGTCACCTATGAATTGAAGTGGTTTTGTATGAAGTATCTTGCATTTTAGTTAACTAAGTATTTTGAAACACTGACTAGAGCTAAGTTTTGTTTTGTTTTCGAGCTGTACAGGATGGGATTTATTATGGAGTTTGCTGAGAATTTGGTACTGAAGCTCATGGAGGACCCTAAGGAGAGAGATAGGAAGTTCAGAGAGCATGTGTATGCGGTAAAGGACCGTTGCGAGAAGACCAAAGAGATGTGGGCTTTACCTCTCCGACCTTACGGGTTTTGGACCTTTGACCGCCACAATTCACAGATGAAATGGGACGCCCAGATTAGTCAGGTTGAGGGCAGGAGGGACCCCTATGATGACCTGCTCCTGCACAGCCGCGACACCAACATCGGCATACCTAAATGAGTGTCACAAGGTTCGTTATTTAAAGGTTCAACTCATTGTTCTTTCTATTGTTTGGTTGGGAGAAGTTTTACAATGTTGTGGATTAGTGGATAACCTCTGAGATTATTTATTCCCATTGAGGTTTCTTAATTATGTGCACAGTAGATGTAGAACATTTGCTTATGGAGAGTTCCATGTTCTATTTACTCTCTGGTAGAGAGTTCTTACACACGTATCCAGAAAATGCTTCCCTTCGAGCCATCTTTAAGAGAGTTTCATATTGCATAGCAGCTCTGATGAAAGAACTCATAGCTATGTTCTATAGGATTGTTTAATCATTGCGACTTTCTAGTTCTTCATTGTAAGTTTTGCTGGGGAAACTCTTTTTTAATCTAGTCTTGGTGGTGAAAAGTTCCAAGTTCTTTGCCTTGGAAGGTTGCTTGTTTCTGTCGATAGAATACTTTTATACTGTAGGAGCCGAGCCATAAGTGCATTAGACTGTCCAAATGCAGGGTTATACAGGCCAACATTTTTCGATTACTTGGTTAACTGCCTGCTTAAGTCCTTTTGCATTCTTTGGAATGGACTAAACATCACATCTGCATTGTTTTCGGATGACCTCTCCCTGCAACTCACAGTTTCTTTTCCTTATTGCAGCAGAGCTCTCTATAGAACTGGCTGGAGGTCTCAGTTGAAGTCGGTATCGTGTTGCAGAAATGATATTTAGTGTCAGTTTGTTTTATCAAGACTGGTCTCTGCATGTGAATAAGAGTCCATGTCACTGTTGTGTTATGGAAAACTATTTCCCTTTCGATTCTTGAATCTTACAAGCTTTATGTTCTATTACTATCCAGACCACAAGACCTGTCATTGATTTTAGTCTCCGCTTAATTTTGGGTGAAGTATTTTAGTATTTCATACTCCATATTCCATAATCTTTATTTTAAGTTCCATCTAAAGTTCTAAACAGGAGTATATCCTACTTATATTGCTGAACCAATAGAACCACATGACCCCCATATGAAACAGACCTTAGACATTTTGAAAGTCGTATGATATGCATAGTTCCTGGTGCCGGTGATGTGAATCACAGGCTTCACAGCCTTAACATCCGCAAAGTGGAAAATGAAATTAGTTGAGTCTAGAAGTAAACACTTGGTCACTAGCCAAGTAGTTTCATATCCACACTTCTACATATCAGCGAACCCTGTACAAGATCTCTGCAGACACCAGAAGAACTAGGAGCAGCAATAGTGAAGTGAAAACCAGCATAACACCATCCAGAATTCCAGTTACACAATGGCGTTTATGCATACTATGCACAAGCCGTATATCCTATCCGCTCTGCCTTATCCTGTGAAGTGCTGTGGATATCTCATCGATTGGAACCAAAGGTAGATAGGCGGAGACAGTATAATCCTTCAGGGTCAAGTCTCTTACAGCTTGGTTGTATTTCTGGGAAAAGTAAGCAGCTGCTGTTGTAGCCTTCTCTACCACTCTGTGGACTGGAGGGCAATGGTGCTCGAGTCCAACCCAAATCGTCATAGATTGTTTGAAAAGAATCTGCTTGTATTCTGTAGCTGCACAATGGATAGCTGTTCGTAGACCGCCAGTCTGAGCCTTGTTCACAAGTATTTTGGTCTTTTGGAAAGCTCTCTGGATGGGAACTAGAGCTAGGTACATCATCTGCTTAGCTAAAGGAGGAGCATGCCTATCAAACTTGTCGGCAGCTTCATCAATCTGTGAAGATCAGTAAAAGACAAGTTCAGCTACATTTTGTCCACACCTACAAATTCTTGCTCAATGAGAACAGCAGTTAATATAAGGAATACAGAAAACATAAATAGCATCAGGAAAGTATCGAACCATTGACAACTATGGATTGTAAGCACCTTTGTTTCAATAACTATAAATGAATATGGAAGTCCATAAGAGTAGTAAAATCACGCTCTGTTCCCTTTATCCAGCACCATCCAAAAAAGTCATGGAATAAATTTTCTGGCCTCATTAGTCATTACTATACAGTCTATACACACCAAGAAACATGGTACAGCAATGGAGGTACAGTAAGATCAGCATCATAAGTAAAGCAAAACACAGTCACTAAGAGTTACTATATACCAATCAAAACACAACAAAATCATCCCAAGTATTTCTTAACAAAGGAAATCAAGAAGACCCTACATTAGCTCTTCAAATCCAGCTTTAACTTGATATTTCCAAGATAACAAAGGAAATACTCGTTACAAGTTACAACAACACAACTCTCTTGTAAATATTGATAGCAGCATTCACATCAATGCCAGTAATAACGATCAACTGCTGGTTTCAGTTTTGTTCATAGCATAGTGTGAGAAGATACCTTACTTAAATTCATCCTGAAAAATTTCGTAGTTTCGATCTAATATTTGCGAAGAACTTCCAAGTCCCAACTATTCCTGACATTCTAAGAAGAGGGAGGTGTTTACCTTAGTGCCGAGAAAAGAAAGGAAATCATCAGGCACGCCCTTGAATTTCTGGTAGACTGGACCAACAACGTTGATGATAGCACACTCCACATTCCAAACAGTCAATCCCACAGTCCCCGAGTTCTTCTTGGCACACTCATACAGATATAGCACACACATCAGCATGTAAATCAGAGCCATCCTCAAAACCTTCAGGTGCTTCAACTCCTTCTACAACAAAACAAAATCCAGCAACAAAAAGGATCAAAACGCTGAGCACCAAAACTCAATAGCAGCCCCAAAGTTTTCAGAGGCAATTAACCGAACAGTTCATCAGTAACTTTGCAAGGGACAACTAAATTAAAACACGAATAGAAAATCTACAAGCTCCATTAGTAGACTCACCTGAGCTTTGCTCCTGTGAGTGTTGACATGCTTCTTCACCCAACGACCTCGTCCCTTCTCATCAATGATAACCTCAGCTTTTATTCGAGTCTCCTCCAAGAATCTCCTGAAGATCCACAACTCTCATATCCCTCATCGAATACATCGCGTGAAAGAGAACACAGAAATTCACAACTCGGTTTCGAAACGATCACAATCATCGAATTTCATCAAAAGATACAACTACCGATTTCATGCGAGTACGAGTTTTAAGAGTGAATTCCGATTACCAGAAGAAGCGAGTCCAGCTCAGCGATCTCGGCCTCGTTCGATCTCTCTGCAACAACCTGAGGAAGAGCGTTAATGATGTTGAACTAGATTGCCTTGAATCAGATGAAGGTTAATTGGTTTAGTAGTTAGATCCCACTTGGAGAACGTTAAATATGTTAAATACTTAAATTAGATGCCTTGAATCGGATGAAGATTTGGAAAGCGCTGTAATGAAACTGACTACAAACACTATGAACATGCAAGGAATTGCAGAACAGCAGAGGCTAAAGCATTAACTTCCATACACATACTGAAAACAAGTTTAGAGGGTCTAAGAAGCCATTTACATAGTAGCTAGCTAATCAACATTCCTTCATACTCACTCTAATCTAAGAAAACAGAACCCATAAAACCATTGAACTACGAGCAACAAAACACAACTTCCCAAGTTCTTCGCTCAGTCGGAATCAGAGTCAGAAGATTCAGATTTATGCTCTCCTTTCTTCCCAGCCTTGCCCTGCTCAACAGCTTTGGATATATCCTTGACAGGAACCAAGGGTAGATAACCAAAGATGGTGTATCCCTTTCCGGACAAGTCCTTGACGGTGTGGTTGTATTTCTCAGACAAGTGAGCAACTGTTGGAGAAGCCTTTTCAGCCACTTTGTGGATTGGATGGTACTGGTCAAGTACAACCCACAGCTTTACAGATTGGTCAAAAACGAACTGCTTAGATTCTGTGGCTGCATAATGAAGAGCTGAGCGAGGACCCCCAGTTTGAGCCTCCTTCACAAACCTTTGGCCCTTCTCCAAAGCTGACTGGAAGAAACTGTGACCTTGGCGAGCAACCTGCTTTGCCAAATGAGGAGCATGCTTGTCAAACTTCTCCATGGCTTCATCTACCTGTAACAAAAATAAGTATACAATTGTCAATACCTTGCCTACTAAGATCTATCGACACGAAACAGGATTAATACTTAACGAGCAGCAAGTGCTTATTTGTTCTATAACTGAAAAGCATACAAACTATGCCTCTTCTCAAACCAGCATCATGATATAATTACTCATTCCAAAAGACTCTTAAAAGATAGAAAAACCAGAAACATCAATAACAAATCTACCCATCTTTGTCGGCCTACTAAGCATCAGGGTACACACTGACACTCTGAAATTCATCAGAATTACAAGTAGAATCACCGGCCTATACAATCTATGATTCATTAAACTAGAATTTACTTATTTCTTCACTTTTTGCCATCACTATTCCACGGGTGTTATCAAGAATCATCAGTCACAGACCAAAGACGCACAGGGCAAACATTATAAAATCACAGTCAGAAGTACAAGCCAGCATTCAAGCAGCAGACATGCATTGCCGTGAATCAAAATCAGAGCCACATACAAGTAAAACCACCAAACACAAACAAAAACAAAAACTGAGCAAGCGACAGAGCAACACCGAATTCAAACCAACAATGGCATCTACAAACAAAAATTAACCCAAACACCTTTCCAAATTGACTACAATTTAGTAATTTAACAAAATCAACGAATTAATATACTCTATTATTATTTCCGGATCAAAATCAAAATCTCAGTGCAAAAAGTGAATACCTTGGTGTCGACAAAACCAAGAAGATCGTCAGGAACGCTCTTGAACTTGTCATAGACTGGACCAACGACGGCGGTGACGGCACCCTCGACAGTCCCAACCGTCGATCTCAACGGCCCAGAATTCTGCTTGGCGTACTCGTAGAGAATCGAAACACACACCAGCGTCTGAATCGCCACCATCCTCACAAACCCTAAGTGCTTCAGCTCATGATGCTCCTCCTTATTACCTACCACCTTGCTCTCCATATCCTTCTACCAACAACACCAGAATCAAACCATAAATTACCTCAAATCCAAGCAAAAGAAAACACACAGCTTAAGATTTTGGCTTGTACGTATCAAAATTCAGAGCAAACAATTTAGGGATTCAAAAACGCAATTTACCTTCTCTACTGCGGTGGCCATTTTGCGCGATCGGTTTTCTCCCCCAAGCTCTTTCAGAAAGTCGCAAACTGAAAATTGTGAATAAAATTGGGAGGGTTTTGGGTTATTGGTATTTTCACAATTTATAACGAAGTAGAGAGTTTCTAGAGAATCGAATCAGATCTCACTTTGGGGTGGGGCCCGTATTGCGTCAGCTCGGGTTTTAGTGGCTTCCAGGAGAGAGTAGGAGTTTCGCGAACTACACGTTGCCATTTGTTTATTTTAGATTCGAAGGACGTAGGGATCTGTTGGGTGGAGCTTTCAAAGATCCAATCTTTGGTTGCTTACCGACCTAAGTTTTCTCGTATTGTTAACAGTAAAATCTATGGGGCCAAATACGTAGCCGGCTAAGTAATGGTGACCAAGTATAAAAAGTCACTATATTAAGGTCCTTTTTATGCTTCAAATATCATAAGGGCCCTTATCATAATCAAGTCTAATGTGGTCATATTATAGCTCACTAACTACACTAGATTGATAGAGTGGGTCAAGTAGCTACGTGGTAAAGACAAGAGAACGAAGTATAAGTTTAATCAGTAATCACTTGAAAACGATTTCAGAGATTAAGATCCAAAAACTTCTGAAGTACTACTACTATTGTTGCGAAAGACATTGAGAAGTTTCCTTCTTTAAGCATGATATGATATTTCCCATTCCCTAACCAGCTTTTGGCATTGTTCCTTAAAAACCCAAGTGCACGAGGAAAAGCATTCCCCAGTGCCACATTAGATTTCTATTACACATCCTTCTAATGCTTATAGCTAACATAACTTTATAGTATTAAACTACTAATGGCCCGAGCAAAAAAAAAACTACTAATTGAAGTTCTATATGTATATAACTGGAAACATTGATGTAGCGGTTGATATCTGGTATGCTGTATTGTCTTTTTTGATCAAATATGCTGTATGGTCAAAATCCGGAAATTTTCAGACGGCTTGAGATTTCTGGCGCTTTGTGTACTGAAGAATAGGCTCCTTGACCTACAGAGAATATGGAAAAAGGTCATCAGAAAGATTGCATTTTCCAATAGATCTAGCAGTGATACATATCTGAGCAAACCATTTTATCTTGAGAATGTTGAATCAGTTTCATACCGTGCTTGTTTTCCTGGAACGCTTGTCTTGGGTTGACCTACTACTGCACATCACTTTCTCTCCTTCATTTTCACCATTACCAACTGCAAAGCTCTCTCTTGAAACTTGTGGCTGCAAGGTTTGCAATATAAACTTACTCAGTTGCAGGAAAAATTAACACAGCAGTGAAAGTGTAGAAGCTCTCAGTATTAGACTGTCTCGCCTGAGCCCGGCTTGTGGGGGTGTTTCCATGATCCTTTGCCCTTGAAGCTGTCTGCTCACTCCTCAGTGGGCTGTTTTCGTTTGAACTAGTCCTTAGTCTCATGCGTGTCAGATCAGATCCGATAGAGTGAAGCACACCACATGTGGATGTGTCTCTATAGTTGCTACCTGATAAGAAAAGCATTTTGTAGGTTCAAATGTTAAGCTGGTAATGTAAGAAAAAGGTGAGCCACTAGAGGCTTAAACTGGGTAAGAGAACTTTGCTTTCTTACCCTTTAGATGGAAATCTTGATGATCTAACTTGCTTTGTGGTTCAGTGTTGTCCACATCCTGGTCAATTCAAAAAGTCAGAAACCAATGTAGAATACATCTCACAATAAGATTTGTAGACATGTTTGCAGATATACCATTGCATCATAATTCAAAGCTTTCTGAACTTCTATGAGCTTCTTCTTGGTAATATCAGAATGGAGTACACGCTTTCCTGTTATTAAAAGAAGTTGAACATGCTTTGATCCTTTTAACTAAGAAGAGAGTACAAAGCTTTTCAAATGACTCAAACTGAACAGAGTGCTCACCTAGCCTTTGATTTCCCTTGGCTTCAACAAAACCTTCTTGTGCCATTTTATCAAGCATCTTGCGGACAGTTATCTGTTTTGCTTCTCCTCCAAGTTTGTTCAGAAGCTTTGCAATTGACACATACTCCATCTGAAGAACATGATAGAGTGCCTGCCATAGAAAACAAATTCACCTAAAATTGAATCAAACAGAAATATGGGGCACTCCCACCAAGAGAGATTTTATCTCCCAAGTAAGAGCAGAGTGGACAATCATTGATCTCTATACAAACTGCATAACCTTGTTTATAGTTTCGATGAGCAGTACAAAGTACTTGGCGATTTAGTAAGTTTTTAAGAATCTTAATACTTTAGGATATGGCAAGATGAGTTGAAGACTCCATAGATACATATATATATGAGAAGCCAGGAATAGGAATCACCTTCATGTACAAGTCATCATTGACTTTTGGAATTTTTTCACTATTTAGGACTACTTGACAGTCCTTTTCTTTTTTCACCGTGATGAATTCATAGTCAGACTTCTGCACAGTGTAGTTCACAAGGGAAATTTAAAATAAAATCAAGAAACTATGGAAAGAACAGTGAAATAAAACAAAAGGAATTTTACCTTGTGCCTGTTGATAGTGTAAGTATCCACTCCAGCGTTTGATAGAACACTTTCCTTAACAAGCCTCCCCATAATTTCTGCAGCCCAGACAAACAGAATCAAATGATACTAATCTTCCAAACCTTAAAAAACGTGAAAACAATGTGGCAGCACGGGGGTAAGTGTGTTCTTCTCTTTACCTTCAGTCAGAACCTGCATATAATAATACAAGGATGGAGTCAATAGGTAATACTTTAAGAGTTGTATGCATAGTGTAAACAACAGGTGAATATACAAAATTATCTGTTAGGCAATAGGCAGTTTTAGGAACAGATATCAAGAGGGAATTGAACAGTTGGAAATTTTTACCAATGAGATGTCTGGGAAATTCGACAGAACATCAGTAAACTCAACAGCTTCAAGATGGAGGCTACTGATCCAATCTTTTATCCGCAAAAAATGTTGCTCATCTTCCTCTGGAACCTGAGTATCATCTGTAGCTGAATAGTATAGAACAGATCATTAGCATGAAACTGTTGTGAGGGGAGTTATCACTATGAAAGAGATAAATTTTTAAAAAATAAAGCCTTAAGTTACTGATTTGGTAGCTCACAATCCAAGATACAGATCTGTTTTTCACTCTCATTCCATGTTCAGATTGACCAACTTAAACATGTAATTGATTTATTACCTTCATCATCCATGCTCTCGTCTTCCTGTGGTTGTTGTTGCTTCTCTGTCAACAAAACCAATATTAATTCCAAAAATACTCGGACAAAAGGTATTGGGAACTTGAAAATATATTACAAACTATACAAAACATATACAGTAAAAGTATTAACTCTTACTGGCTGGAGCAGCTATATATTGATCCTCTTGTGATTTATTGACCTAGCAATTGTAACAGATCAAATCATGTGCTCAGTATTGGCACTATTAAGTGAGTTAAAGCTCTAAACAAAAGCAGATGTGAGTTGAATTACATCAGATTTACCTCACTGTCAGATTCCAAAGAGTCATCCCGTTGCATCGAGTCAGCTCCTAAACTCACTTCATCATCTTGAATATCTTCATTTTCATCCTCACATGGATCAAGCACACTCTTTACCTGCAGAAAGACCGAATAACACTTGGTTAATACAGCTTGTAAATTGCAAAAACCAACTTCTAACATCCAAAACGTATCCCTATGGCTTACCTTGAGAGCTAGGACAAGATGCTTGCTGTTTACACTACCAACCTCCATTTTTAAAGGATTCTTGGTCCATGTGTTACAAGTTTCTGCTTCTGTGCAACATCGGAAGAATGGAGGCTCATAATCTATTGGCTGCAATGTCAGGAAACTGTGAGCATTTCGCACAAAATCATGACATACAAAGAGGAGTATCACTTAAGAAATGGATTAAAGAGGTATACCGTCACATCATCATAGTACACGAGTTTCATGAGTATGGTGCGCTGGAACAAACACAAAAACACATTGTAAATGGACTTTACCAAAGCAGATGAACTCTTCTAGAACATTGTCATTATGGCTAAATACAACACAGCTGTGTAGGAACCAAGCAAATTCTAGATGTACCTCTTCAGGCATCTTATCCAAAGTTCTCATCAGTTGAACCAGTGTGCGGATCATCTTACAAGCCGAACTTCTGCACATTACCACAGTCCAACAGATTTGGGAATTGAGACGCAAACAACAAGAGAATAAGGATGAAATCCAGCACAAATTTGGACAAAAAGTCACCTCATCTGGTTGGGGGTAATTTCTGCTGCAGAGTTACACTTGAATGTTCCACCATGCTTCTTGTTTCCCAAGCGACTGATGTTCATCGAAATCTCCTGGCTCTCAGAGTTTGAGTAACTAAATGAAACTGCAGGTCAAAAGCAAGATGAACAAATCAGTTCATTTTGATGTTCCAGCACAGTGAAACAGTACTTTGTAGTTACATTATAGTGCACACAGTATGATCAGTAAGTAGTATTACTAACAAGTTTATCACAACTCAAGCCAGCAATCAAATCTTAAAGTTGATAGACTGAAAGTAAATAGGTTTCGAAAAGTCTTACATGCATATTCCTCTATCATTGGCCCTTCGATCTCTTCACACACACAGAACATAAGCGTTTTGAGGTACTTCTTCTGCAAGGCATCGTAAACACCTACACATACATCAAGAGCCAAAATCAGCTAAACATCCAAACAAACAAAAAACCTAAAATCTCATAAAATCAAAACCGGAAAGCTCAACCACATCAAATTCCTCAGGCTATTCCTACCTTTCTCCATCCAATCAAGTAGCCTACGAGACTCAGCATCTATCGGCATCAGCTTCTTAATCTTCATCTCTGTTAAATAACCCCAAAATTGCAACAAAAATCAACAACCAACTTTGAAATACTGCAAATAACAACCAAATCTAATTTACAGCACAGATCTACCTAAAGCGGGAATGGATTTGTCATTGAAATACTTCTCCGGAAAAAGGCCTCTGATATAGCTGATGTTGAATATAGCAATACGAAGCAGGTTCCTCGTCTGAGATTCAAAAGCAGTAAAAATAGAGCATCCAGAGTCAAATTCATACAACCATAGCTCATTTTCTCATATCGCAGTCACATAAACCTCAAAATTTAGCTATAAATCAAACAAATCTAGGGTTCCTTCAGCCAAAATTGAATTCTGCAGCCTAATTACTAAGTAACCGAAGATTACACTAGAAATCGCTAACAACGAACAACAAGCTAAGCGATGATCGCTTACCAGAAGAAGCGAGTCCTGCTCGGTAATCTCCGCCTCCTTCAGTTTCTGAGCCACAACCTGACCAAAAATCACGAACAAATTAACTTTTGATTTTAAGCTTAAGTAAACAAACAGCCGAACGACAAGGTTAGCAAAGATCTAAAACTACGAAAGAGCTTCTCAGAATTGTAGAGCTCACCATTTTCAGAGGTAACTGAGAGAACGATAGAGAGAAGAGAGAGAGAGCTCTGCGTTGTGTGAGAGCAAAGCTCAACAAATTTTTGAAATTCTAACCGAAAAAAAGGTAGAGGGATTTGAAATGATATAAATAAAGAAATGAGGACGATGGCGGGATATGAGGAAAATTTTAACCGCGGTTACATTTAGTTGAGGTGATTTCAAGAGCATGAGAGAAATGTGTGATGGGGAGTCGGTTAGTGAAATCATCTAGCGGCTCACACTTCCGCCACATCAGCTGAGAGTGGACGGCTCTGGGATTATAGTTGAGGACTCACGCGGATCAATGACCTGGCTCCTTTACCTCCTTACATGCTTCTTGAACTTCTTATTACGTAATTACATCAAAGCCAAACAGGCCCTTAGCTAAACCAAGACCACAGAAGACCATTTGGCTCATCACATTACAAATGGTACTCAGTAGAGAAGAGATTGTTTTGCTTATTCCGATGTGTTTCTCGTCGAGAATTATCCTTCGGATTGATCCACTGATCTTGAAACCAACTTCCCAGTGCTAGTAGGAAAAGCCCTGCATTTTTTCGCAGACTTAATCATGTAGTCTAGCCAGAAATGCAGAGATTACAATTCAAACCTGTATAAATTTGCAATTCTCAATGGGATAAAGCATCGGAAGTGTTCGGAGCAGTCATTTGAAGCTCCAATGATGTCTATCTTAGATTTTCCGAGGCTTTTATACAGACAAGTGAAGCTGGTAGCAAGCACTAAGAATATGGAAGGTTCCTCATTGTAGTTTCTTACAGAGCAGCAGTTTCACAAATTTTCATGATCTAAATTTCAGCAACAAATAAACCAACAGTACGAATCACTTCTTGATCCAAGATTCAACAATGAGTTATCATTAATGACAGCAATGATTAAGAAATTTCAAGAAAGAAAAAAAATGATAAATATAAATTTTAGCCTGAATTGCAGTACATTACCACCAAGGTAGTGTTATTATCTACTTCCATTTTTCTATCCTCAAGAGTTCAACGGCTGCAGAATGTTCAACTATTCTGGCATACAGGACTTCTACAACAAAGTGCAATCTTATTCCTAAGGAAACACTTCAAACAACATATATAACCTTTCAATTGTCGAGAACCTTATTTTTTAGGCTGATATTCTGTCAGCAGTTTCTTGTCTCTCCCCATGGTTACACCCAGATCAAATCTTCATCTTAATGAAGGCACATAACTTCAAAACAAACAGAACACCGTTGCCAGTAACATTAAAATGACATTACGGGTAAACATCAATAGCTTAGCTTGGTCATTCACATTGGCACTAAGGAATCACCTCTATTTGTGTTTAGCGGATAATCAGCAGTAGCTACTTTCTCCCGAAGATTGAATTTGTTTGCAATTAGCGGCCGAACATCATCCACTCCAACCAAGCTCACCAAGAAAGGAAGGAAAGTAATTCTGTATCAGAACAATCATCATACCAGCTCTCTATTGGTATTCCATTGTCCACTCGGTATCCAAATGCCTGAAACAAAGACGAGGTAACAAACTGTTATATCTAGAGAAAGTACTTCCGAGAGATGAGCAGAACACAGGACTCCTGTATTTTTCATAACTGTACATGCTTCATGTTATATTAGATATAGATTATATTTCTGGTCTGTTTGTGTTGATTAAAATCTAAGCTAAACCACAAAATAGGCCCAACCATGTATTGATCATTAATTCCAACCAGAAACGAAGTACTCTTTCAACTCATTAATCACCATATATCAAGGGCTATCCAGAAGGTAAGTAATTCAAGAAAAACACTACTCCAAAATAGACCCCAAAAATATCCACCAATGTAGTCTATGCAATCATCCTGTTTGAGGGTAAGGGTATAGCATACATGTATTGATACTTAGCGGTTGAGAATAGTATACCTGTGGAGAGTTATCGACTATGATAACACGTACCAGATCACGACCAAGAATTGTCAAATCTTTAAGGTAATTCCCTTCCACAAAAACACAAGAATCTCGAAAAACACGATGACGAAATATCTTCCTTTTTCGGATCCAGCACATTTAGAAGCTGCTCTGCATAAATACTTTGACTAGCTGTAAAGATAATGATCTCGAAAAGATGGGAAACTCTGTCCAGAAAATCTCTGAGATGAGGGCGGCATCGAACATATACTGTATGCTCTTGTTGGTTAAAATTTACAGGGAATATGAAGTCTGCATCATCACAAGGTTCTAGAGTAGAATGTACCAAAGTTTCTGACAGATCAAACCCAGTTTTAGCACACAATTCTGAACAATAAGTTGAAGTAGATAAACTCAACAAACAAATGCAGATAGAAATCAAATGATTAATGTTGTGTCCCATAAAGATTAGTCCAGACCACACCCACGAATGTTAATGTAATAGAAATAGTCATTGCACAATCCTTTCCAGGATAAACGAATACACAGTTGGACTAAGCTTTAATCAGATTTCATCAGGATACAGACAAGCAAGGATGCAGCTAAACAACTGTTCATGTTCACTTTATGAGTACATTGGTAAAAACAAGTAGCAGATGGAATATTGAGAGTTCAATATGTACATATTATATTACTATGATAGCAAAGATCAAAGCAAAACAGGCTATAAGGTATGACCAATTTGGCCTACAGACAAATGGCATTCAACCTTTCATTTATAAGCAATGAAATGCAAATATTAGAAAGATATCAAACATAACTAACTGTGCAGATAATATTGTAATATAAACCAACAATGACCACAAAATTTCAGTACTCTCACCATCTAAGTCCAAAACAAGGCTTGTCGGAGGGCAACTTCGTGTTTGCTTAGGCAGCAACAATGGCCGAAAAGTGGGACAACTGATGACAGGTCAGGTAAGTGCTTGATAAATAAGTAAGGATCAAAGTCATCAAATTCCTCATTGTCATCATCATCCACGTACAAATCAGTTGACATATGATCCTGACCATGCTCATCTAAACACTCCAACTAAGAATTTTTCATGGCAAGATATATGGCTGAGACTTCAGTGGAAATATTGGCTGCCTCCGAAACTGCATTACAGAAACACATTACTTGTATATCAATCTCATATTTTTTGTACATACAAATTTTCTCATGTATCTATATCTGGTTTATATTCACCAGGACAGGTTAGATTTATAGAAGATAATGCATTCTTACAATAGTTCTCGTCTTGGACAGTGGACTCCAAAGTCTCTTGACCAGCAAAACCATGGTATGCATCATCCCACGAACAATTTTATTTCTTGATGGAAATTATGATCTCCATTTTGAAAGAATTTAACAAAATCAACAGGAAAAATGAAAAGGAAAAAGAAAGATATAAGACCATACTAACCAAAGTACTTAAAATTCTTCTAACTGGCAAACAAAAACGACTACATAAACATTTATGAAAGTGACAGCTTATAAATTTCAACTTTCATTTACCTCCATTGTCAGGTTCTTCATCAGCATGTTTAGAAATGTGAAAGGCAGGAGAAAAGATAGTTCCCAGCATGCAATCAATTGAACTCTCTTCACAACCCTGCAATAGAATTTCCAGAATTAATAGTAATGCATAAGCAAAGTTCTAAATATTGTTCTCCAGTTGGATACATACCTTATGCTCTGTGCAATCATCTCTTAAAGCATCACGCCCCAGACAAGCCTCAGCCGTCTGCTCACGCAGCAAGTCATAATTATTATGTAAACTGGTTGCAGTAACAGATTCCTCACTCTTCTTATGAGCCCCACCTAAAAGTTGCAATAAGAAAAATGACAGTTCAAATCAGTACTGGGAGTCCTCAGCAGTTGCCTTCCTAATGCAGATTTGAGTATATGAAGTAATCACACAGAGAATCTCAAGACACTTACTGACAGAAAAGAGTCAAAAGACCTTCCTAAATAAAAATAAAGAGTAGCACAAACAGAACTTAATGTGTTTCTACGACCTCCAAAAGTTAATAATGCCACATTAGTAGATATGGCACCAAGGAAATCTACAAGCATGAAAAACACCACAAATGTTTGCTTACACGAGTAAGAAAGTAACTTTACATTGTTTCTGCTTTCTGGAGGAAGATGTTATCATATCAGTAACTTTGCTGTCCAATACTTTCACATTTTCATGTGTTTTCTTCTGAGCTCTTGAGACCTTGGAACTGGTGAGCTCTTTTGAAGCAGTTCTTGCAGCACTTTTTTTCCTTGTATGCATTTCAACCTCAAACAAACTTGATTTGGAGAAGTCTACACAATACCTACTTCGAGTTAGATCTAGTTACAGTACCAACCTATCTTTCATAATATCATACTTACGAGATCAAACAAGCCAATGACACTGTACAGGTCAATGAACTGTTTATAAGCTAGAACAAGATTATTGAAAACTTAGGAAAGCTGAAAGAATTAGCCTTTAAAAATGTGCATATCAAATTGCAGCATGCTCAAACTAATGAGCAAGATATGGTATTTATCAAAAAACAACAATCAAAAGAAATCGAAAATATTAGTCAGTAGCAAAAATGACAGAAAATTAAGCTCAATTACAGTTGAAAGAATCATATGGAGTACACTAACAGCACAATCACCCAGTTCAACTCTACAGCTCCGAAACCCTATAAAACCCATTATCAATAGTCGCTGGCTTAAGACCCTAAAATCCACAACTGAACAAAGGAACCAACTTCACTCCAAATTTTAAAGCTGAGAAAATCATTCCCCCCAAAAATTAAAAAAGCCAAAATCTGATAAACCACACCAAACCCTAGAATCCAGCTCAACAACAACAACAACAAAAAATCAACTATTCCATCACAATCAGAACTCGACCTCGACCAAAATCAAAAGCAAGGCACCAACTCCACAGTCCCTACCTGAACTGAAACCGAGCTCAAAAATCCGAAATCTGAATCGGCGGTCAGTCTTGCCGGACCCGAATCGTGAATCGGCGCGAGAGAGATGATAAAGGTCGCAGCTTGAACAGCTTCGAGCAGAGACGGGAAACCCTAATTTTGGTGAGCTAGTACAAATTGGGGGTTTTGGATTTTGAGAGAGGTGGTTTTCCCTCCAAGGCTGTGGTGATGTGGAAAAGAGAGGGAAAAGTTTCGGAAGGGCGGAGATCGAAATTTTTTTAATTTTTGTCTGAAGAAAAAAAAAGGGTTTTGGCGATGATAATAATAACTCCTTCCCGAAAATAAAATGATTGGGTTACAAAAAATTTCTACATAAAATATACCAAAAGACGTGGCACTAGTCACATCATATTTTATACTAATTATTATCTACCTAGAATTGTTACATATTTGAAAATAAAAAACATATTTTTTGAACTAAGGGCATCTCCAATGGGAGGATCTAAAATGGGGTGCTAATCTATATTTAGGACCTCAATTTAGGACTTATGATTTAAGACTTCACTACCTTCAATGGTGAAGTCCTATATTGTAAATATCTTAATGGCGTTGACCCACTTCTTTTCCCTCCAAAATTATAGATCAAGTATTATATGAGGATCTAATTTAGGACTTCTCTTAGGACTTCAAGCTAGTTGAGATAGCTTTTAGGACCTCAAAACACACCATTGGAGAAGAAAAATTACAAGTAAAGCTATATATATAGGGTATAGGACTTGCCATTGAAGATGCCCTAAGATCTGCTTCTCCATTTTGTTGACATAGTTCTTTCTCTGGCTGAGGAAATCCGTTTCAAATTTGGTATCCTGTCTTAGCCTCTTAGGTCAACGGGACTCATATTGTTTTATATGGTTTGATCGATCTCGTTGGGGAGGTCGAGGAGTCGTGCGGAATCGAAGATCAATCTTTTCCGATACAAACCCAATCAGAGAAACAGCCTTGCTGGCCGACCCCGACGAGCTAAGAAACAATTAGTGAACATAGCAAAATCAGCAGCTTCCTTTCCTTCCCATTGACCAAAATATTCTCCGTCGACCAAAATAAAAGATCGATTCAACTTTTTTTACCTCAATTCTATCAACACAGCCAAAAAACTACAATCTTGAATAAGATACAACTCCATATATGTATGGCAAATAATTCTATTAAGTGGTCATGAGATCCTCTTCTTGGTGAGTATCAAATCTTTCAAGATGTTAATTATCTTGAAAGTCCATATTAGGACCCAAACAATTGAACTTGGTATTGATTACAAAACACTTTGCCTGGCTTGAGAATGAGGTAGCAAACAGAGATGGAATGTCTGATCGAGCAGGAGTGATGAAATTTGTGAAATTAAGTAAATAATTAAGGGTGAATGAAAGAGTAGTTGGTTTTACAGGGATAATACTAACAGAGATCTAAGAAATTAAGTGAATATAAAAGATGAAATTAAATAAAAGGATGGACTAGATTGAGAACGTGATGTAGATGATGATCAACGAGATGGAGATGAAAGTTAGTTTAAGAAAAAGAGATTACGCATACAGATTCATATTTATATTTGAAAGGAAATAAAAATTAAGGAATAGAAAAAGAAAAAAATTCCACATCATCTTAAAATGTATTGATATGGCATAAGCCACGTCATTTTCTATTAAAATTTTGTATAAATTGTAACTGTAGAATTACTCTTCCCGAAATATCATCTGCAATTTTCTCTAAATTTATGTGCTGGAATTCAGAATCGCGGGTTGTGGATTCAGAATCGCGCTATGATGACTGACACGTGGTGTTTTTGTGGTTTGGACGGTGATGATGAATTGATGAGGGAGGTTGGGTTGTGTTGGGTTTTGTGTGAGTGTGTGTGGGTATCCGCAGTTGCAAGTTGTGGATTCATAATCACGCTATGATGGCTGACACGTGGTGTTTTTATGGTTTGGACGGTGATGATGAATTGATGGGGGAGGTTGGGTTGTGTTGGATTTTGTGTGAGTGGGTGTGGGTATCCGTAGTTGCGAGTTGTGGATTCATAATCACACTATGATGACTGACACGTGGTGTTTTTATGGTTTGGACGGTGATGATGAATTGATGGGGGAGGTTGGGTTGTGTTGGGTTTTGTGTGAATGGGTGTGGGTGTGGGTGGGGAGCTTTTTCCTTGCATTCCTGCTGAAATTTTGGAAAAGGAATCATTTTGTTGTTTAGAGATTTCAATTTGGAAGGGTGCTTTCTTGTAGTATGTTGAAATTTGCCCCTTACTATTTGGATATTAGATTATAACCCAATCTTTTTTCGCCATGTTTTTTATTGGTCCCATCTATTTCACCATGTTTCCGATTTATTTCATAAAGTTTATTTTGCATTAGAAACGAGTTTTATTGCTATCATGGAAATCAATAAAGGTAATCGCTAAACTTCTTGTTACAATTAGGCACCATAAATTTAGGCCGTCTACTTTTATACTAGGTGATACCATTGAGTTATCCTGTTATATATATCATGTTGATTTAAGGTGAAGGGAGCAAGGTTTTGAAAATAGAAAATATATCAAACATTGGAGAAAATGGACCTTATATACGAATTTATAAACATTGATCATTCCAACTATTTTCAATTTGTTTCGATTATCTCATATTTCTTCATCATGACATCAGAGTCAATTCAAGTCGTTCACATGTAAAATCTCGATGGTCACATGTGTTTCACGTCATCTATATGTTGTCAACACAAACTGTTTCAAAATTTTGAAACACTTACGTACAGATACGTGACCTTGCATATTGGTTCTTTTTTCTCAACCACATTGTTTTCTTAGAGGATTGTTACACCTCCTAAACTAATATTTGGAGGGATCATCTCAATTCATTTCTTTCTCCTAATCACTAATAACATATCGAATATTTCCTTCGATCAACATCGCGGGATTTAAACTCATTAGTTTCATACCTGAAAATTCTTACAAACAAGATCTTTTGTAATAGTTTACGGTTGATATTTTGTTTTTAAAATGTATTCAAAATGTCATAGTAACGTCAATTTTCATGCTCATATGAGTCACACCAATTACTTTTGAATTGTGTAACATTATAAGCAAAGAATCCGAAATGGACAAATTGTTCACTTGATTCAAAAATGAGGGGAGAAAGAACTAAAGAGATGAAAGCGAAAGGTCAAATCCTAAAGCTAATTAAGTACAAATAAGGTATTGACTTTGGGGCGCCTTGTTTAAATTTTAAAAGTCGAGGGACTATGGCAAAAATGTAAGTATATTTGAAAAAAACATCCTCGTAAGGAGAATCTTTTTGAAATTTTGAACATCATGCCTTAGCCAGAGTCAGGTAGCTCTAGCGTCACCTATTCACTTATCCTTAAACTGGAATGGAAATGAAAAGCATGACTCACTTACCCATTTTCTTATTCGGAACGAATGACCTATTTTCTCAGGGCAAGTTTACTCGTTCATTATAGCCAAGTTGCCACATAGATCTGGTCCCAAAAAATATAAAATTTCAAAAATGGAATTTTCATTCATGGGTTTTTGCTTTGGCAAAAGCTTCTTTCGGTCAATCACTGGGTCAAGTTTAACCTTTTATCTTGATCTGGTTGCCACGTGACACATTTGAATAATTGATTATTTTTTATAAAAAAAATCTTCAATTAAACATCAAAATATTGTTCAATTAAAATTTTAATATCATTAGAATTAATTATATATATCATTAAATTTGATTAGACATAAATAATAAGATATTACCTCATATAAAATAAAATTATGATCCTAACCCTCACTAAATAGGTGAAAACAACTATAAAAAAAATGAAAGACGTACATGTCATTGACCTTTTGACTTTAAGCCCCAACAATCCTGATCCCGTGACCCAACGAATGAATTTGCTCTTAGTCACTCCAATTCTAGGTCACGTACTGTTGAGCCTTGTCCATAATCAAACTCTGCCTATGGACATTGTCTGAAACACGACTTCTCAATTTCAAATTTTCATACAAGTTTGGCTATGGTGGCTTGAGTAAATTCAAGGCGCAAAAGATTTTGAGCAGAGCAAAACCCTTGATAATTATGCTAGAACATTGTAAAAAAACATTAAATTAGTTTAGTTATTGAATTAAGAGTCTTTATTAGGAGCTCATTTCTCCATCTCACAATTAGAAGCTCTTAAGCATGTTTATCCTAGAAGTACAATAGGGAGTTTGTTTAGGGAGAAACTTTTTAACTTCTCCCAAACATGAAAAAGTCCATTGGAAATGCTTTTAACTCATTTTTTTTCCTAATCAAGGCTTAATTAGTTTTGAAAAAAAAACATTTTTACATCAAACTAGAATGAAGTTGATAAGATTTTTTTAACTTGATCCATTTTTATTTACATCTCTTACTAAAACATATACCTACTTACAGAACTTCATAAGAAATCACAGTTGATCACTTCCATAAATTGCACAAATGGATGACATAAGTTTACTTTGATTTCATTCAACATATAAAATTGCCACTTTGTTAATGGTTTTATACAACCATGGATATGTAAAACTTGATACAATATCATGTACGTCCAAAGTAGTTTACTTTTTCCTCCTCTTATGGAATGGACATGTAAAGTAATCAACGCATAATAAAGTAGCACTATAATGCAATGTGCGCATGCATATTTGCATATACAGTATGATTTGTTTGGATCCTTGTGAATAGTTCCTTACACATTGGAAATCAACTCGAGCAATAAAATTTGGTGAATGGATTCCTTATATAGATATACCTATATATGCATATTCTAACATATAAAGAATGCACATACATGCCATTACATAACATATTGTAATAATTCCTTTTATAGGTAATGTTCATGCATGATGAATCCACGATCCTAGTCTTAGTATGGTTTGATCAAGTTACTGTTGGAGAACTGTTGGAGAGGGAAGATACATATTGAAAAAGGACAAACTAAATTACAAGTTAAATATGGATAAAATAGTTTTAGTTGTATAAGACTTTTTATGATAAAATTTAATACTTTAAAAATTGTTAAGTTGGGATAATATCGGTATAATGTCGAAAAATGTGTGTTACCTTTGTCGTTGTTTAATTTGGTATCAGAGCGAGTCCGTCATCCACCTTATGTGCACCGCGATTTGTTGACTCGTTCTCGTTCCGTCCGAGAGGGTCAACTGTTGATTCGTTCTCGTTCCGAATGAGAAGATCATTTGGTTGCACGTAAAAAGGCGTGTTAGAGACGGAAGATCCCACATCGAAAAAAGGATAGGACGGGTCCCTCGTCCACCTTATGTCCACCATGATTTGTCGACTCGTTCTCATTCCGTCCAAGAAGATATGTCAATTTGTTCTCGTTCTGACCGAGATGATCATCTGGTTGCATGTGCAAGCCTAAGTAGATTGCACGTGAGGGGGCGTGTTGGAGAGGGAAAATCCCACATAAAAAAAAAAGATAAGATACATTACAAGTTAAATATGGATAAAGTAGTCCTAGTTGTATCGAGACCTTTTGTGATAAAACTCAACAATTTAAAAGTGGTTAAGTTGTAATAATATTGGTACAATGTCAGACCACATGTGTCACGTTTGTCTTTCTTTGGGTGGGCTAATGATGTTAATTAATGTATAGGAACTTAGAAAGTTAAGAAGTGGGAACTAACTAATCATGAGACACAGCATAGCTATATATTTAAATAAATCCTTAATCATGTAATAATTGAGTGCTCAAATTGAAATCAAGCAAGGTGAATCATACCAAATCTAACTCGGACGAACTTGGAGTTCATATCATTTATCATTTTAAATTAACGAATTCTCATCTTAATTAATAGCATTTTATTTATAAAAAAAACATAATTCTGAATTAAACAAAAGTCCTCAACATGCATTTTTGCTTGGCATGCCAACCTCAAGCAAATGCAGCATGCGAGGGCCGGCCGCCCGGGGGTCCCTAACAAATTCGTGGAGCATTAACATGAACTGTGTGATTCATATATATAGTTATATACACTATACATGTTCGTTGTGCGCAAAGAAAGGTGGGTTAAAGCGATTTGCCTTTGAACTAAAGCTAAAGATTTGTATCCAAAAAAAGCCAAAACTTTCGGACATGCTTCCCTTAAATATCTTCAAAAGTCTCAACTAGGCTAAGTTTAAGGTATATGGTAATTGGTCCGAAAGTTCTTGATCATGTGTCTCTGTCACAGTATCCACACAGAGAATTAAGAAATGAAACAGACGTAAATTTAGCTCATCACGCCAGCTTAATTAGATCGATGTAGATTATTATTGGATTGCAACCTCGTCATCAATCGCGACAAAAAAAAAACAAGCGAAAATACCTCTAGACAGTATGCCATTGGGATTAAGCTTCAGACGGTGATAGAATTTTCTTTCCGTTTAAGGAAAATTTAGCTAGCCGCACCATGATTATAATCTTACGTACACCCCAAAATAAAACAATGATTAATTGTGTTAATCTATCACCAAGTGCATGCATTGCTTTGCATATTGATATATAGTAGATCACCAAATTGAGCAGGGTTCTGTGGTGGTGGGACATTAATTTCTCGCTAGCTAGCACGTAGAACTGTTCGATCATTATAACTACCAGGTACTGGTGCTGTTTTATTTTCTTTTCAGCAACGACTAGGTGGAAGATCAAAGGAGCTTCGTTGTTTCTCTAAAGTCTCTTTTGTTGATACATATATCAATATTGCTGTACTATATAGTTTGTGGGAAAACGATTTCGAAGTAATCTCCTCGTTCTCCTGCAAAATGGCAGGTAGATAACGGTGCAAAACCGTTATGTATTAAAAAATAAATTCGTCGTCTAAATGAGTGTTGTCTATTACATGTCGCATACACAACAGTGATATTTTATTATGCAAAGTGTCCTTATATAATGGTTGTAGTAAAATAACGTTGTTTATTTCCTTATTTACACAACAATCTCTTTAGACAAAGAATAGGCAAACCAACAAAGAGTTTTATATTAAGCCGTTATCTTTTGACGATGTATGCAATAACAACAAAATTACAAATAAAAACTTATAAAACAGTACACCTTGCTGTTTGATCATTGGGTCTCAGCACCATATGAGTTACTAAGGTTATCCATTTTTTATACGGAACAAAGTCCTTGATAACTGATTTGATCGTGCGTATTTGGCTTATCAAAACTTAAAAAACTGTCGTGAGAGTTTGAGGAGACGTGGAATTTAAGTTTTTATCTAGTAAATTTATTTAGTTTTCTCCAGTTTTTATTTTTTTATAAATCTTTTTTTGTCTTTGCTGGGCTTCGGTTTCATCTTCTTATGGGAACCTATTCATTTTGATTAAGTCTGGGACTCTAAGTTTAAAGTCCTTGTGATTATTATTCCATGTTTATAGATAATCGATTAACATATTGCATGCATGTATGTAGGCATGTATGCATGAAATGTATACAAGTGCCAACTGTTTGTTACTAGGTGGAGGCCCGCGCCAGAGGCGCGGTTGAACGAAAATGATGTGAAAAATTGTTTGTGGTTAACTTCAAAAAGAACCATCCGGTATTTCATGCTAAGGGTAAGAGTGACTAACAAAATAACTTATTCATGTAACACATTTATCATGCAACTCAATGAACCTGAGTTCAATTATATTAAGTAAAGCTTACGAATGACTTGTAAATTATAAACTATCGCTATAGTGTAAATTGAAAATTCTACTTCATATATCTTTTGCCCTTCATGTCAGGAGGTTCATTTTTTTAATATGAAGATTTAAAAAAAGCATCACAAATAGTTACACATGAAATACATATCACATAATTTATTTACATCTGATTCACACTACACATTAGAGTTTTTTTACATACCATAATACATACACATAGCATAGCTTCATGTCACACATGAACTTCATATGACAGCTTCTTTACATATCAAAATACACATAGCAACTAACCCTCATATCAAGTAGTGACTCTTGATCACAACATTAGCTGATTTCATAATTTCTTATCACACATTTACTTAGAAGTTGCAAGCGCATACAAAAATTCAGCAAAATATACATTTTTTTGTTACCAAAACACAACTCCTCATTTTCATTCTCGTTGCTGATAGTCACTTGTAAATGTAACAAATTTGATTAAACAAACATAAGATCTTTGAGGCAGACAATGGCCACAACGACAAAATCTTTGAAATAGAAGATCTTTGAAATAGACAATGACAAATAAAGCATAGACAAATGTACCTATTGTTTTGCTGCAGTTTTTTTTCTGTTGAACTGCCAACATCTTCATCCCTGAACATATAAATGAAACTATGTATCAGATTAATCATACATGATTAACAAAGAAGACGAAAGGAACCGTCATATTCCCAAAGAAAACTAATGATGATTGGTCACTTCAAGCAAGATATGAAAGATTTCACAAAGGTAATTTGATTCGCAAACCCAGAGACAATCAAGCTCTCTCGGGATAATATATCTCCCAAATTGATATGAGTAAAAGGGGTATGAATGCAATGGTTTTCAAATTGTATGTTTTTCTGGGACATGCCAATTGGTGTTATTTTATCAATCTTAATGACTGATACAAATTACTTGAAAACTTAGAATAATTTGAAATTGCTAGATATATTACAAACAAACTTTCAGACTAATATCATTACATACAAATTATTTGAAATACTGATGAACCAATTTCAGATGCTCAATCACTTCCATTCACTTGAGTTAAGATGTTACTCTCAAGCATCTATCTGGATTACTCTATGTATATGGCGTTGTTTATTTGAGTTGTGATGATGTTTTGGTGCTCTTAATTAATTAAGTCTTGCACACAAATATGAAGAAGCTTACAGTCTCACCACTCTCACGAAGACACTGAAATACGCACACATATATATGCTACTCTCACGCACACACTGAGATACGCACACACATATATATGCTACTCAACTACTGTACGTAGAATTTAGAAAACTCTACCCCTTTGCAAACCATGACAGGTTGTTGCATATGTTCTAAGTAAGATCAAGTTCTCTAGTTGACTCGATCGTATTATCAAAATTCATGTGGGCTTTGAATTGGATAATCCAAATTGACTGAGAGAAACAAAATGAGCATCTAAATCTGAAATCAATCGCAATAGAAGATAACAATTAGAAGCAAAGAGTACCTTCAGAAATCAGAAAACGGATTCGGTTCCCCAAGAGACGAATCAGGTTTCTCTGATCTTCAAAATTGATGAAGGGAGGAAATGATCCCGTGAGACCAAAGTGTACCTTCGTGCAATGATGTTGACAATGAACAGTAAAATATATGAGAGTTTGAGAGATATAATCGTGAGTGTAGTGAGGTTGGAAAGTGAATGAGGTTACAATGACAGTTCAGTCGAGAGAGATTGAAAGAGAGAGAGAGGAAATCAGGGGCTGAAAAGTGTGAGAATCTGATCCAAAATAGTCAGCCGCTTGCTTGGTACACATTGAATAATCTCACAAAAGTATGAACAGAAACTGTGAATAGAAAACCCATGCTTGTTATATAGTAAATAAATAAATTGATAAAATACCAAATTTATATATTCATATCACCCCAGATATAAGCTATCGCAAAAATAAAGTTCCTACCTATAGAATTTTCTAAAGAAACAAAGATTTACTACGTGAATGCTTGGAAGAATTTATGAACAAAAGAAAATACAATTTTAACTAAATGTCATCCAAGTAACAAAAAATTTAGTAATCACCTAACATTTCATCAGGGCCATCAACGTATTTACAATGAGAACTCACCTACAATGTGGGATCTCTTGTTTATAAGAAGACCAAATGGTGTACTGAACTTGACTCTATTAGTACTCCTACACCAAAGAAATCAGCAACATTAAGAAACTGTAGGCATTTATAGGTTTGAATATACACTTTTATCATCTACAATTTAAGCAATAATTTCAGCTTCTCTATTCTGGATGTAGATGCCCTTTACTAATTATTTTTCACCTTTGAAAGGCTAACATACTTTTGCACTTAAATATATACAGATCGATTTCATAACAATTATCTCTCAGATTGTAATCATTGTATGCTTGTAAGTTGTTGGCAAAGTGGCAAATGTTACATGCATGACATATACTTCCCATTCAGGCCCTCATTTCTATCAAACTTCGTTTATACAAATTAAGGAGATCTAATCATATATGAAACCCATGGTGGCCCAACAATAGATTGAAAAAGAAGAACGGATCGATCATTGAAGTGGAAAAACTGTGAATAAAGTAACAGAGACATGAAATTCTGATAAGCCTAGTAGAGTATAAAGCCTTGAAGGAAAAACTACATTGACGCTTCTGCGATGCAGGTGTAACTTGTAACAGGCATTTGGAAATTTCAAAAGCCGTAACTAAAGTATTTGGAATTAACAGTGAATCAAGCTCTGAGACTAACCCAAAATTTCAGTCGCCAAAAACTGCAAACAACTCAGATCAACTGTTATCCTTCCACAAAACCAAACAACCTGAGGAAACAAACTCATTACAAAGAGATAGATTTGAGAACCCAGTTTCCAAAGTGACAAAAGAGAACAGGGACAAAACTGAACAGTGTTGCAATGGGAGAGAACGGCGAAAGAAAAAATGGTTCTGAATTACACATACAGTATATTGCTATTTAGGGATCAAGTTCACAAACACACACCTCTAGTCCCCTGAGTACTTCGTACACTGTGTTTGCCTGCAACCAAAATGAAAACACAAATCAACATCAAAAATGTACAAATTTCTATTGTATATTTCTAAACAGCAAACTCAAATTAAATAATCACAATTCTATAGAAAAAAAACATAATGAAAGTTGTTATCTTCATTCCCATTGTTTGTTCATTCTACAAAAAGCTTAAAGCATTGATAGAAAACCTCTTTAAACTTCAAACCAACAACACTACCATACGCATCTGCCTCGTACTCTATTGTTGAACACTAAAAATTTCAATAACAAAACCACCTATATATACACCTTATTTCCAACGTAACAATAACAGAGTTTTCATCTTTATGCACACATTGTTTCTCCATTATGCAAAAAGCTTATAATTGATTCTTTACTCTCCAAATCATTCCTAACTTTGACAATGCCCAGTAGAAACTATATTACGACATGAGATCAAACTCTTTGATTTGTCTGATCAGATATTTCGCGTAGATTTAATGCTGCAAAGGGTGTTCTTCACAATTTCCCTTGGGAGGGAGCCTATCCCTAGATTTCTAAAGTCAAAACAGACCCAAGTCAACCGACAACACAATTCTGCCCAAAGAGGAAGTAGGACCAAGTACCTATACATCACGTAATCAGAATAACTTTCAAGTGCATCAAAATTAGCCCAAGGAGTTTTCACATACTTTCTGCCATATTTCCAGTCCCAAATAATTCCTCACAACTAAGTTTTTTTTCGCCAACCACATGAGAAATCTACCACTCCCTAAGAATGTAACATAGTTAATTTCATAACTTAGAATTGAAAAAAAGTAAGTAGTCATATCTGTCATTCAATCTCTAGAAAATACAACCTTATTCAATTTTATAATTAAAATAAAAGTATTTACCCATGATATAATCGAGGGATGCTGAAAGGACCCAACCCCGATTCAGTTACCTAAATCGGAATCAAACCCCTTCGAAAACATGAACCAACAAAATTTTTCCAAAATTTCGGCAGAGTTTCGTTACTAACGTGGAATTACCATAACCTGCACGCGGAAATTAACACTTCATCCTATGCCACAAAAAGCAAACCGTGGGCACCAATCCCATCCGGATTTCTCAACATCAATATAAACAACAACAATAAATAAACTGTACTATGTATATATGTATATCAGTGAAAATCCGCATAACATGTATCAGAATGTATCAGAGCGACCTCTAGAGTAAAACATATACAATATGTACATCAGTAGGCGAAACAAGAACCTACTGGAAAACACAGGTAACTCTGATCACTAGCCTCCAAACCGCGACGTGAAAACACCAAACCTGAACTGCAAACTGGGCACGGAAACCGAAAAGCCCAGGGGAAAGACAATAAACACGTTAGAGTGAGTGGACGAAAATAAATGTCTTTCACCAGTTTATATATGTTATAAAAACATATGCGAGTCCAGATAAATAAAAACAACATAGTACACGAGGTAAAACTCACACTCCTCCAGTGTACAGAGCATGCAAGTAAAAATCTCACGGGGTCGCTCATGGACACACACCGTGCTAGTACAGTCCGAATCACGGGATCCCAGACCCACACGTGATTCTAAGCCAGAAAGGCCTCGGTTCCGGGGATACGCCCCTCGCCGGTCAGGTCGGGGTAACGCCCCGCCTGGGATGCCTACCATCGGGGATCAGCCGAGAGGCTAAGTGTATCGATACAACAACGTAACCACGACTGTACTCTGTGTAAACCAAATCATAAACATTTCGATGCAAATGCATAAAACAGCATATAAGTATATGTATACTCGTATACGTATATCCGTATAAGTATAATCGTATAATCGTAAAACACATGCTCATGTAGTCTGAAATCTCATATGCATGCTCAAGTTCATAAAACGTATATCAAGACTCGCAAATAATCCGTGAAAAGAAATGTCCACTCACAGATCAGCTAGCGCAACTCGCGCTAAACACGTGGTCCGGCGGAAGTACCCTCGCCCGAAGCACGATCACGATCCAAATCTCGATCTCGATCTCCTGAATACATATACACATAACTGATCAATATCGTAATCCACAACACTGTACTGATGCACGGAAACCAACTGTTCCCGGAAATACGAAATGCAGTGCAAAATGAATTACGGAAATCCCGAAATCCCCACTCGAAATCTCGACTGAAAATCGGCTAACCAAATCAACCCGAAAACCTCCGTACGATAATCAGGGCGCGATTACGAGAAAAATGACACTAATTACATCGAAATCTGAAAATTTGACTTTTTGACCGCCGTTGACCACCGTTGACCGCCGCCGCCGGCGGCGGCGCGCCGTCAACGGAGGAATCCCACGGCGGGAAGCTCCAGATCGGATCATCACAACCTCACGAACATCTTTTCCTTCTAACCCATAGACCAACTCAACCTCTAACCCATTCAATTTCATCGAAATCCAACCGGGAAAACCCACCGGAAAATCCATTCGGGTTTGAGCAAAAACCCAACCAATTCCAAAACTAAATACATAGGAAGCACCCCTAGACCGAGGGGATTCGAACCCCCAACCATACCGCCGCCGAGGCTCGCCGGAACACGGCCAACCAACTCCGGCGATTCCAACCCGTTCGGCCCTAATCGGGTTTCACCAAAACGACACCATTTCAACCCAAACCACACACCATCACACTCGAAATCAAGGTAGGAAGCGAACCGTACCTGTCCCGTGGCCGGAGGTGGCCGGAAAAAGGTCGCCGGAAGTTGAAGACCTAAAATGGAAACTTTCCCTTCTCGGCAGCAAGCCCACTTTCCAAATATGGAAAGTCAACACAATTTCAATTCGGTCAACGCCACAAAATGAAGTTTTCGACTAACTCCCGACTATTTTCGACTTTTCGATATTTATACTCGTCCCTCGGGTCGATCGACGGTCCAAAATGAAAATACGAAATGATTCGGATTAACTCGAAATAAACGGATAAACTCGTCGGAACCCGAAACTTCAAATAACCATCAAATATTCCTCGGTTATCGGAAAAATCTTCCGAAACCACCCACGAACTCGAAATCACGTACTCTACATTTTCCGTGAAGACACTCAACCCAAATTCTCGACCCAAAATATCGTCGCGAATCAAATCGGCAAACCACAATATATCGCAAAACTGTAACTAGACTCAAATCTCGAGAATCGTGCCAAACGCACCACTGATTCTGGTTCGGGTCGTCACAGATGCATATAGTGCTGTATGAAGGGGGAAAAACCATTTAAATCCTTACAAAAGATGAAAAGTAACCATTCACAGCCACACTTTCATATTATTATACTTTCAGAGGCATAACTCATACTGAGATATATAAGCTTTATTTATTTCGTTCATCAATAAAATGATACACAATAAAAGAAAATAAATAAGAGATCTCCAACAGAAGCAATAAGCAAAAGATAGTGCTTCAAAAACAGCTAGTGTTTTGAAACTCCCCCATCAGAAAGAATGACCTAGCCGGCTGCTGACGCCAATCTAGCTACATATAGGCAAGACTAATCTCAGAAAATAGTTGGAACAGAATACCAAAGACCTTATTAGAATAGGAAGCTTTACTTTTCCATCTAGAGGAACCAGACGACAGCTAACATGATGAGACCACAAAGATCTTTGGCATTCTATCCCCTAACCAAAAAATATAAATAACAAAAGATATTGCAGGACTTCAGGCCTCCCAACTGGACTCTTCCGACTCACCTTACATTCCTAAATAGCTTATTCCGTAGAAAAGAAGCAATTTGAGGATGCACAAAAATAAAAAATAAAAAGATTGACACCCTATAACTTCACATTGCGCATGACACACATGCCACCAACCAGCTTAATATCTTCAGTTTACTAACATTTCTTAGTTACAGTGCATAAACAGGAAGACCACAATATGTTGATAATCGTACTGAGATGTATCTTCTTAGGTCCAGTGAACTACATGAATGACTCTACTTTTGAAATGACACACTGCACATATGCATGGCCATATCTATTCTTCGGAAGGCAGAGAATGAATTTTATCTTGTAAATAACAAAACCAATTGATCAAATTACTCAACCAACTGATTTTTTTTTTTGTGCAGCATTAAATTCAAATGGAACCAAAATCAAGCCAAAGAAGCTAAGACATCAGAAACATGGTGAAGCAAAATCAAACATTAGAACGGAGAAGATCGATAGATATATACCTTGGGTCCGTGCAAGCTTGAGACGACGCTGCAGATTTGGGATTATATTGAAATTCGTATTATTGTGGAACTGATTGGAGTTAGATAATCGAGCATGAACGAAAGACTGGGAAAACTGTAAATCAAGAGAGATAGAGCGAGAGAGTAGAGAGATGAGAGGTTCCAGATCGATTAGATTTCGATGAGCGATTTCAAGAGAGAGACGATCGAGAAAGGGTGAGAGAGAAGAGAGCAGCTAAGCTTAGGAGAAACGATCCAGAAAGGGGCAAGAATGGAGAAACGATCCAGCTAAGCCTTTGCAATTTTCGAACTTTGTGTTCGACTTCGAACTCAATCTCCATGTTTAAATCCCCAAACACTAACTCAGAGATTAAGTAGTGTCAATCTCTGTTAATCTGATGGCTCTTGTCTCCAGGCTTCAATCTCTCTCTTCCTCCTCTTCTACCCATTTCATTAGAAAACCCAACCTTCCTCAACCCATTTGCTCTCTCCACTTCAACTCACCTTTTACAGAGAAGCACTCTGATGAGAGGTACCAAAGAGACCAATGGCTATACAACAACAACCAATCACTCCCTTCTCCTCAAAAGACAAAAACACCCCCTTTCAACAGTATCCTTAACAACAGTAAACCCTTCGACTGAGTTTTGTTAGATAGTAAATTTCATAGACAACAGTTTTTAGTCAATGGTGTGAAGCTGTGATAGTAACAACACTTTTGCTTTATATAGTTAATATAACATATTTAAGTAAACTGTTGTAGAAAAAACTATCACAACGGTTTTGAGCAAACCGTTGTCTAGGGAACGTTGTGTGTTATCAATTTTGTAGTAGTGTCAAGTCTCTTTCTTGCTAGCTCACTGCTCACTGCCGTAATATTATTATTCTTTTTCTGCACTACGTACGTACTCGATCAATTACTCATATATAAATTGCAAATATTCCAGAGAATATTCGTTGAAAAAGATAATGTTAATGTACTAGATTTGAAGTGATAATTATTAGCATGCATACTTTTTTTTAGATTAACCTGTTTTGGTACGATGTACTAATTCTCGAAATGATTATTCGATTGCAAATGAGCTAGTCATGCAGGACTTTCCAGATATATAGCATGGTTAATCATCTAGCTAGGGAGCTATATACACACACGTTAATTCAAACCTTCTTACATAAACAACCAAATTGGATTGGCTACAGCTATTACAGAACTCAAACCACTGAAACCAGCATTCATAAAAATAGTTAAGCAACAAGCAACATTTTACATGATAAACCTTAGATATGGTAATCTCGCACATACTTGATACTTGATAGTACGTACGTACTCTCTATCTATACGTTGGGGTTTTGATGGAGGTTCAGTGCGTACCTTAACCCAAATCAACTTACAAGCTACGCATACGTACATTATGCATGCAATTCAAATTCCTTATTCATATTCCCCTCACGTACTAGCCAGCTATGTTCATGGACTAGCTTGTAATCCCGCCGCGTGGGATGACGCGGCAGGTGAGTGGTTTCTTCATTTCCATGGAGAGCTTCAAGCACTCTGAAAGGTCTATAGGCTCGGCAGGTAGCCACTTGAATTGGTACAAAAGTCTTGCCAGCCACAAGTGCACAGTAGCTAACCCTAGCGCTTTCCCGGGGCAAACCCTACGTCCCGAACCAAACGGTGCAAGCCTAAGATCCGATCCCATTATCGACACGTTCTCTTCAATGAACCGCTCGGGTTTGAACTCCAACGGGTTCTTCCATATGGTCGGATCGTGGCTTATAGCCCACATGTTGACCATTGCAGTCGTGCCGGCCGGGACCAAGACTTTGTCTATGTGAACGTCATGCACGGCCAGACGGGCCCACGACAGTAGTGGGCCCGGAGGGTGCATACGGAGCACTTCCTTGACGATGGCCTCAAGATAGGGCAGTTTGGGAAGGTCGGAGTCCCTCACGTGGCCGTGGCTTCCGAGGCAGGCGTCGAGCTCTTCTTGTGCTCTGGCTTGGATGTCTTGGTGTAAGATTATCCTTCCCAAAACCCATTCAAGAAGTATAGCAACGGTGTCTGTCCCTCGAAATATCATTTCCTGTATATTGAATCACCAAAGAAGAAAAAGAGAGACAAAATAGACATAAGGTAGGGTTTAACATATGCACAAAATTAAAGTACGTCATTACGTTTGTAAAATTGAACTACTAGCACTAAAGCTTGATCCGAGCATATCAAAAATCCTAGGCAAATAGATCTTAGTATAATATATGAATGAATTAAAATAGCACGTGAATGTTCACCACGAATCTTCATAGTTCGATAAAGAACTGATAAAGAGATGGATGGAAACGTGGATAGCACAAATTATATAGGCCAGTGATTCGATCCCCTAGCAAGCCTACGCTAATTATAGTTTTGTAGATAATCATATGTAAACATATATATAATTCTAGATTCCAGATATATGGGATAGCTAGGATTCAAGGAAAGCAGACAGATGTTGCCTGGCTACAACATCTATCTCACAGTGTTTCATATACAGTACGAGTCACGACTATTAATCAACATAGATTGTGCTTGTCTAGCTAGTTAAATGTTTGAGTTGAACCTTAGATTATTAATCAAGTAGCTACGAGAGAACTATCATTTAGAAGTTTATGGTGAAATTTCAAGTCATACACAGGTAAAATATACAGGCCATGCCATCGATCACTTTTCTTCTGAGGTTGACTTCCTGAGTCAACGAATTTAGCTAGGTTTTCTTTGTCAAGGTCAGTAACAGAAAATATCTGAAGACTTGAGCAATGATTGAAGAACAATCAACTAAATACAAGCAGTAGGCAACAAATATATGTAAAATATATAGAGCAAGTTGTGCAAGATATATAGTATATAAGAGATCGAGAGAAATGCTTACCCACAAAACAGACACCAAATCCAAATCACTTAGTTGATCATCTTCAGGCAAAGCTAGCATAGCACTGAGAAAGTCATCCCCACCACTGAAATCTCCTGCTCTTTTTCTTTCCTTCACAATTTGACCCACTACCCACTTGACCTTAGCCGCCAAATTGTGACACTTCCTTTTCACGCCATAAAAATCCAGAAACCTCATAGGAAAATAATCCTCCATATTAAAGCTAGAAATTAAGTCATACCCTTCATTGACCATGTCATGTAACGTCAACATCAGCTCTTTACTACCCTCCTTCTCAAACCCTAGACCAAACACGCTCTCAATTATGTTATTCAGAGAACCCTCCTGCAGTATTTTTTTAACACCCGCAAACTTTCTCTCCTCCATTTCCTTCCACACTCTCACCGCCATTTCGTCCGCCACGCGCTGCCGTAGCCCTTCTAGTCCGGCAACTCTATTCGGCGAGAACATGTGGACCGCTGCTAACTTACGCAGGTGGCGCCAATACGGACCGGAAGGAGCAAACCCTATAGCTCGCTCGAACATTAGCTCCCGAGCTGATTGCTTAACGGGCCGGTCAGAAAAGGAAGACCCTGACAGGATTTGCTTAGCAGTCTCAGGGTGACTGCTAATAATGACACGTGTGTTCATACCTAGACTGTATATCATGAGTCTCTTTGCGTTCAACGAAGCCGCCATGGTGGCCAGTTTCCGATGAGCAATAGTACTCATGTGGTCGGGTATAGAGCCCAAGATGGGCCACCCTACAGGTCCCCGAAGGCTCTTAATATGGTGGTAATTCGACCATGCAGAACCTCCGGGAACGAGGTAGTAGTCTAGGATGAAGCGAAAGACATAGAACAGGAATGAGACGAGGGCGAGAGTGAGATTGGAAGCTACGAACCAAAAGAAGAGGATGGAGATGTTGGCTATTATGAAGAGTCTCATAGTTATTGAAGTGTTTTCCGAGGGTGATAATAACGCTTTGTAGAATTGCCTAGAAATGGACATTTGACGTGGAGATAAGATGCGGTGTGGTATGTAGATATATAGTACTTGGAAAGCTGATATGGCCGGGGTTAGGTTAACCAGGGTTGAGTCTTCGTACTTCGTGACATAGGCGATCTAAAAATTAAATTAAACTAAAATATCAGCTTCAATTAGTAATGTAACTAAATAGAAGAATGTACGTGGACATGTTTCTAAGGCAGATTGTTAATTAGTTATGCGACGGTGCCGCCATAGTTTCCCGTACTTTGATTTCACTGGATCCTTAAGTGTTCAATAAATTATGGGGAAGAGATGGAGGGGGAGCCCGCAATATCCAATTAAGTACTGATTCGGCTCCGTCGGGTCATAATTTCCACATGGTTTTTCACGCCGATTCAAAGAACCTACCACACCAATCACACCACCTCAAATTCAAGATATCATGAATCCGAGACCCTGCCTCCGAATCCATCTCTGGTAATCAAGGAAAACATGGGTTGTTTATAATGATAACAAGAGTAAGACGTGCACAACTGTATAGTATGTTTGTAAACGTCTTTAACTCTCATTTTGGGTCGAGGCCGAATCTTAATTACTATTATATATTACGGCCATTCTTTTGTTAACGCTTCTTTTTGAATCAAACGGGTTTGAGACAAAGCTTTGTGCTACGTTAGGAGTTTATCTCATGTCTGAGAATATTATTAAAATAGTAAATTACATATAAGGTCAATTAGAGACTCTATTTCACACATAAGGTCATTTAAATTTTTTATCTTAATTAAGGTCACTTTCTTTAATTCATATTTTCTGTCTTTCCAATTTTGTCTTTTTATATTTACTTTGAAGATCATTTATATTTTTATCTTAATTAAGGTCATTTTTTTATCCATATTTTCTGTCTTTCAAATTTTACCTCTTTATATTAACTTTTCAAGTCATTTTATATTTTTTATCCTAATTAATGTCACTTTTTTATCCATATTTTTTATGCATAAAGTTCCAATAAAGTAGTACTATCCAACAACTAGAGTAGTACTTTCTGAAAACTACAGTAGTACTTTCAACAAAGTTTTAATTAGAATGCATAAAGTCCCAGTAGAGTAGCATTATCCAACAACTAGAGTAGTACTTTCTGAAAACTACAGTAGTACTTTCAACAAAGTTTTAGTTAGAATGCATAAGTTCCAGTAGAGTAGTACCATCTAACAACTAGAGTAGAATTTTCTGAAAACTACAGTAGTACTTTCAACAAATTGTTGTAGTGCTTTTCATGAAACTGCCAAATGATGTGTTTTGCAACGTCCTCACTGTAGTACTACTACAGAGCACACTACATACTACTCACAAACAACACTACAAACTACTACAGAGCACACTACAAACTACTACAAAACACACTGCAAACTACTACATAGCGGACTACATACTACTCACATACACCACTGCAAACTATTATAGAGCACACTAGAGTCTGTACATACTACTACAGAGCACACTACAGCCTGTACATATTACTACAGAGTAACATATGTACTACCACATATTATTATAGACACTACTATGTACGTAACAACCAAAACACAACAATCTGCCTAACAACCAAAGCACACTTCTGCATACAAATAGATCTCCAACGCTCAGAGAGAGAGAGAGGGAGAGGGAGAGGGAGAGGGAGAGTGAGAGTGAGAGAGAGAGAGAGAGAGATCTTTTGCGGCTGTGGTGTCGGCGTCGAGGTGTGGCGAAGAAAGATACGGCCTAGAGGAGGAGTGATAGTGGTGAGGGATTGAGAGAGGGAGAGGAGGCTGCAACTGAGATGAGAGAGGAGGCGGTGAGGCAACCGAGAGATGGGGAGAGAGAGGAAACCAAATGGAGAGAGAGAGAATACCAGGCGGAGGGAGAGAGAAAACTGAGATATGGAGAGAGTGATAGGAGAGAGAGGTGTTAAATTAAATTTTTATGATGGTATATTTGTAAATAAATCAAACTTCAAGGTATTTTATTTAATCAAGTGACCTTATTTATGAAAGAAAAGTCAGGTGACCTTATATGTAACTAATCTTACGTAACTGACTTTAGGTATAATTTACCCTTATTAAAATGAGAAACAAGAGTACAATTTTTTTATTTTAGAAAGCGTAATGGACTAACTCATCGCCGCGACACAAATTTTTATTGATAAAGTAGACCAGTACATAGTTGGGGGCCTCAATACCAAATCAACTTGATCAAGAAAAAAAAAAGATACAAAGAGAGAAAGCAACACTATTACATGGAGTACAACTCCAAGCTGCTCCATGTCCATGCAAAAAACATATAAAAAGGAACCCAAACTACCTAAAACGATATCTTGTCGTCCATAAAGTCTCACGACTACAATGAACAACAAGAAAATCAAGGACTTCGTCCCACCATACATAACCATCATGAGAAACACCAAAATTAGTTAAAGCATCCGCTATCGTATTACCTTCACGATAAATCATCTGTTGTTCTAACAAAAGAAGATTACACCACCTAATACGCAACCACAAAGGCACCTTGTGAGGATGCAAAAAATAGTGCACAACCAATTATGAGTCTGTCTTCACCCATAGACGATGCCAACCATGGAGCTAAGCCTCTTTTACTGTACACATAATGTTTCTACCGAATTACGCGCGGGGACGTAATCTGGCAGAAGTAAGTACGAGTACTCCTTCTTCCTCTCGTCCGAACATTGGGGCTGTTCGGATGGTCGGGCGCTCTCTCTTCCTTCGGGTGATCGGGTGCGCACGTTCGGGTGCGGCTGTTAGAAGAATACAACAACAAACGGGCGGTCAGGGGTCGAGACGGGGTGGCCCGCATTCAACGCTCCGATGCCTAAGTCAGATGATGTATTGGATATAACAGTCAAGCGAACGTGCGAACGTATGGAGTGTGGTGGAGTGAATTGGATGAATGAGTGAATGAGTTGAGATGGATTGAGTACCCTTACTTGTAGTAAATGCCTTACCTATATAGGTGGTTGAACTTGCTGCTTGATGGTGTTCTTCGATGTGGGACTGGTGTACTTGCTGGTGTGTGATCCGCTCATTCGGGCGTGCGCCCCACGGGCGCGTGTGCGCTCGGATGGGGTCGGTCTGGTGAGTGAAGTTGAAGCCTCATTGGTGGTCTTTCGGGTGGTCTGGTAGGTGTCGATTACCTGCACTACAACATGTCTTCCCATTGCCGGCGACATAAAAGTCGCCGGCAATGGGTCAATTTCCAGTAGTGCTGCTTAAGTAGATAAGTATATTAATCGGACAACTCATGCTATACAAACACATAACACCCTGAATCTCTACCTCAATAGCTGAAGAAGCAACTTGGCGTCCTGAGACTCACCTCTAAAGACTCCTCCAAGACCCGCATGTTCTGCATCCCGAAAAGAACCATCGGTGTTCACCTTAATCTAATGTTGAGAAGGAGGTTTCCAAGACACCGGAATATATTTTGGTGCTCTCACACGCAATGAAGAGAGACCCAAAATATTAAAAATATGCCACGAACTAGTCTTTGACCTTGTACTAACAAAAGTCAAGGAATCTGACTCCTTAAGGGGCTTTAGGAAAAACCTCCTGAAAATCCCTTCGTTATAAACACACTATAAAATAATGAATAATATTTTTTCGATTTGTCAAGTTTAATGACCATATGAATGATCCAGAAAACACACTTTAAAATAATGACCACACCTCTCGACTCGTGAAATTAAACCATTTGTGGTGATAATGTTTATCCCACAAGAAATGCAGATTTTTCGAAAGCACAAAAGTTATGTGTGAGAGAAAAGGATGCTTCTATAACATGTGTTTACAATGTTTGAAAATATTTACTCGACTTGAAACACAAGTTATGAATGTAAGGTCATCTCCAATCTTGATTGACTGTATTTTAACCTCGAGTATAATTTAACCCTTTAAATATATTATTTAAATGAATAGTAAGAGTTATATTTTGTGATGTCGTAAATGTTATAATTTTAATTTTTTTATTTTATTAATTCAGATTTTTAGATTTATATATATCCTAATAACATATTATGAATATTATAAATAATTTAGATTACATGTGTTGTTTTTATAGAAAGTTTTATTTATACTGATATTTTAATTGCGTTATATTTATTATATTCATTGATGGTTTATTTAACAAATAAATTATTATTAATATTTTAAAATATGGCATTATTTATATTTATTTATTATATTACCGTTGCATATATTATATTTACTACAATTTTAAAAATATATTTATAATATTTTTAAAGTTACACATGATGTATTTATTATTTTGATTATATCACTACGAAAATAAATTGATTAATTAAATGATGTCACCATAACGTTTAAATTAATACGAGCACTAATTAAAATTAATATTAGCCATTAGGAATATCATTTTGTTAGTCTTTAAGTACAATTGTTGTCCCCACAAAAATATATACCAGGGCTATGTCACAGGTCATATATAGCTGAACTTTTGGCCCGATTAGGTTACTTTATCAATTTTTGGTATAGTCCTATCTTAGATTGGAGCTGAATTTTCACTGATTTTAGAACTATATCAAGCTCTTGGCCATAGACCGGAGATGACTTAAGGACCCAAATCCTGAATCTGCATAGATATAGTACGCGATATCCAGATATGCCCCATTGGACACGATTTTGATACCACTCGCTATGCAAAGTCCAAGGGCCTCAGGACAAAGCAGCCTGAAGTACATTGGTTCCAATCTACACCAAGCATTGACACACTTACTCGTTTAGCTACCTATATGATATCGTGCACCATGGTTCTTGTTAGTGTCATATACAAGAGGGTAATAGTGTGTTTTCTCATTGATATGGTCATGAAACTTGACAATTCGAAAAAATATTATTCATTGGCAAATGGCAAAACGTGAAGAAGCGACAACAAAAAAAAAACCCGAAGCAAGATTGTACTCTTGTTTCTCATTCTAATAATATTTTCAGGGGTGAGAAGATGATGCCGATGCATCTAGATTCCAGATGATTCTGCTATGTTCATTATAGCGGCCGCTTTGATAGGCTCCTAGCTTGATAGTTTCTGCAATGTTTATTGTGAATGCTCGGATGTGGAATGTGACAACCACGATCCATGGACCAGCAAATAAACAAAGGAAAATAAACAAATAGACTAATAGAGTACGGCACGAATCAACAAATGCCGTTTAGCATTTTCAGAATTTCTGAAGCTCATTCATTACTGCTCAACAAGTTGTTCGAAGCTAGAGTAACTTAATAACACCACCAAAACGAAATTATACGAGGAGACGCTCGACAGTGTCAATCTTAACATTCCCCATGCAGACATGAATACTTCATTCAACCACTGAATGCAATCTGGGTTCATACAAGCAATGTTCCTGGACTTGTTGCCCTAAGCAAAGGACTACTCAATATAATTCTCAGATTATCCATGCGCAATACAAAGGCTTCCAATATTTAATCAGACCTCTGGAAAGCAAATCTATCCAGCAAGATGTATATTGGGCAAAGATCCACTACACTATTGACCTATTGTCCTAAAAAAATTAAAAATATCCCCTAATAGCAACTGTGAAAACTTTGGTTTCGTCACAATTAGCAGACCTACCAAAATACTATATAACATATCAATCAGCAAAGAGCACCCTTTTGCTAACCAAACCGGCAAACTCTACTTGCCAAACCAATTCATACAATCCTTTGCTTAGTTATCAATTAAGCGCCACTCATTAAAACAACAATCCACCTGATATATAATATCAGCAAACAATCGACTCACCGCCGGCACACCCAATAGTTCAATTATCAAATCATTTAAAGGTTCTATCAGCTAGAAGCATCAAGTATCATTGGGTCCTGTTCAAATCATATTACAACACATGACAATGATATTAAAACTAAGGGAGTCGACGTGGTGGCCAGTGCTCCAGCAAATTCTCACCACACATGAAATTATTTAAACAATCATGAGAATGTACTTTGTTCAAAGTAAAGCCAAGGTAATACTAAACTAACCATTATAGCCTGTATCAGTAATGCAACTATTTGATAGCTCTGCTGACGAAAAGAGAATGGCATATGAGGATTGTTAATAATCAAGAGAAATCTAGGACAAAGACCACCAACTAGGTACCATGGACCAACAGGGATCAATCAAAGCGGAGAGACCTTTTCATTAAACAGGCACCACAAAATATTTGCAGTCTTTGCGGCACAAACATAATCTTCCTTCCAATAGACCCTTCTGGAGGATCTCTTAGAAGTTAAAATAATACATACAAAAGTAAACCAAGGTGGAATGCCTAGCTAACCATTGATATATACCATAGTATTTCCTAAGATCCAAGCATTAAGCAACCTGCTTATGAAATATTTATGTTCTACTACTCAAGTACGTGTAATGCAAGTGGTAAGCATATCACACACATATGCATGGTCATTAGCATTTACTGTGATGTCAAACAAAAATATGATTTCAGGATAAATCTACTTGCCAACTTTGCAACAACTTCAAATCTTTTTGGGATTGGACACTCACAAGGTACCCCAACAATATTTCCTAAGACCCAGGCATTAAGCAACCTGCACATGAAATCTTTAAGTTTCTACTACTCAAGTATGTGGAATGTAAGTGGTAAACATATCACAGACATACGCATGGTCATTAACATTTGCTGTAATGTTAAACTAAGTATGATTTCAGGAAAAACATCTAACTGCTTACTTTGCAACAACTTCAAATATTTTTGGGTTTGGACACTCATGAGATACCCCCAACCCCGACATAAAATGTTCTGCATTTACTGAGGGGAACTCGTTTATTTGCTTCTACCATGTATAAATGAATACAGCTTAATAGCCTAATAAGTAATATTTATAATGGCCTCATGAGCCCTTTCTATTAATGGCAGGGACCACAGAATGTCCAACAAGAACATGCCACCTTAACCACTGCTTCACACCACAAAGAGTATAGCAGGCCCACAAGCAATACAAAAGTGCAAGCTTTCCACTTTTAGTAAGTTGGCCAACACGCATATACCACCTTAGCCACTACTTCATACCAATAATAGGATGTAACAAGCCGACATAGCTAAACAAGATTATTAGCAAGGGAGTCATAGAGATGATGATTCTAAATCCTCCGTATCACTACAGTTGACACTACAGCCTCTGTTTATCTACACAATGAAGCTCTATTAAAACTCTACACAAATTAATCTACATGGCTTAATGTAACCCCAATGACACCTGAAAACAAACATGATTATTTGAGTCATATTTGGTGAACTTTAAAGTTAAGATGATCACTCAGGTATGTTCATTCATTTGGTAAAATCCTTTCCGAGGTTTTTTCTTTACTTAATGAAACTTGTCAACATCTATCATTGCAAATACACTACATGCAAATGATACTTTTTTAAAAGGAGATAAGATGTACACTGACAAAATAAACCAGCTTTCAAGAACAAAGAAAGAACAAGACGATGCTAGGTTAAATAGTCTCATAACTAATTTATAAAAAAACATATTCATATTCATTGTAGGAGAAATTCATATTCATGATAACAAGAACTTATCCTTTGAAGATTGAACTAAGAGTTGGGACAAACTTTTCTCATTCGGACATTAAATGTTTGAATAAAAAAAGGAAAAAGAAGGATTAATATCAAAAGATGAATGCAAAAGACATAAATTTTGCTAAAAAGGAAAAAAGCTGTCTTGCCGACAAATTTGTTCGCCATTCCAAGTGCCAAAAGAAAATCGCTAAGGTACATATAACAGATTCTCCTCTGGTTTATTTCTAAGGATTGTGTATCACCACTTTACTGAGTCATCTTTATAGGAACTAGATTAAGCCAGGCCAGGTGGGAGTTATACTCAACTGATCCTGCAACATAATCAATTAGTAGACAGTTTTTTGAGACAACAATGTGATGAATCAGAACTACTCGAGACAAGTAAACTGGAAAAATGTGAGGATAACTTTTTCACAACCAAGTTTTCACCTACAAAAGAAGAAAAATACAGGGAAAGGGAAGATTGTTTTGGCCCATATTGTTGAGTAAAAGGCATACATAAGCATTTGATAAATAGAGCACATCTTCTCTTAACAGCTTACAATTTGATTACCTTCAAGCACGTAGGGGTTAGACGGGTTTCACTCTAACGGCCTTACTATTCGATCACATAGCATACTGAAACTCAATAACTAGGTTACATTCAAACACAGTACTAGTAATATCGATGAGTTAGTTCAGGTTAAACTAGTAATATCAATGAGGTAGTTCATCTCAAAAGGATAGATGGAGGTGAAGACAGACAGAGGAGTAGCACTTGAAGGCTGCAGTTTCAAGTGTAGTCTCATAGCACGCGTAACGTCCTACTAAACATTGGGGAGGCTCTTGATTCTTTTATTCAGACTACGTCAATTTTTTACGGTTCATCGCACTATGGCAAAAAGATAAAGGAAGAGAAAAAAAAACAACCAGAGATTGAGTACTGGAAGAGAAAAAAAAACAACCAGAGATTGAGTACTCAAAGACAGCAAATTCAAATATAGCAGAATTTTGGTTAAATACTTTCGGACAAACAATGTCAACCTTTTCCTCGGTAAGTACATGTAGTTAGGGGTGCAAAGAAGCCCAATAGAGAGGGCTTATGCTCCTGTCTAAGAGAACAACCCAACGTCGCCTCCAGACCACCAGTGATGATGCTGGAGGACAAGTATCATCAAACCTGCAGCGTTCTTTGAATTGCCTCACCAGTTCCATGTACACTCTAGGTCTCTAGCAGTACCTTATCACCTATAACAATGACCTATATCCAACACTCAAAAAATGCTTCAATTCTTCTTCTTTCTTTCCAGTTTTATAAATGCCTAGGGTATGTTTGACAAGGAGTTGTGAGATCTTAAGAATGTGTATATATATATATATATAAATATATATACTGACGATTTTTGTTGTTAAAAAACTCTACATGAAACATACCAGCTGTAATTAAAAAATTGATAAAGAAATACTCCAAAAAGTATATCAAAGAGCAATGCAATACAAGTATGACAACGATTACATAGGGAAATCAACCAACAAAGGCTTCAGATCTTTGTAAGAGAACAATTAATTCATATAAAATTGATATTCCTAAATAAGATAGCAACAGAAAAGATATAAGAGGTTATGGTCAAAAACAATGTGGCCATACCACATGATTTACTTAAAATACTACAACTCAACCAGATCTTTTTAAGAAAATATTAACCTTCAACCAAATGCACTGGAACGGTATTATAGAGCTTATCTTGGGGGTGGTGGTGGTGGCACATTGGATTTTGCCATTCCAATCCATGCAACAATGCCAACTCCAAGGATAATCCAACCGCATACGTCATACTTGAAATCACTGCTCTTTTTGGCCTTGGAACTCTGGAAGACAGGAAACATATCAACCCCGGTTTAGCCGTATATAGAAAAGATATACTAGCAGAATGAAAATTGTGTTCAATCTTGTGTATAAACAGATTCTCATCTTGAGTATACATATGCAAACAATGCTTATATAAATGTGATACACACGCTAGATCTGCATGTCTGGTGATAAATAAAGCTGCATTAAGATAGTATTATATTTACTTCGATTTTGAACAATGATTGAACAAATCACATCTCAACCATTAATATTTGTTAAGAACTCAAACTTAAAAACAATTCCATATTCTTCCTATATCTGGAGATAGTGGTTAATAAATTCCAGCGCGACTGGCATACTATATAAAGTAAATACGATTGCAGGTCCCTACTCACTTGTATAAATATAAAAGCATTTTAATTGTCAAGTATCTCTCTACCTGCAGAACACCCCCCCCCCCCCAAAAAAATAAAAAAATAAAAAATAATCTACCATTTGTATACGAAAAAAAAATGAGACAAAATACATGCCGGAACAGCATGCACCCAAAATAAAGTAATAATTTAAGATTTTACCTTTCCGCTCGAGGATGGAGCAGGCCCCCCACCTAGTGCCTGTTGAGCCATTCCTTGCTTATGAATCTCCACATGCAAGTCTGCTGCCTGGAAGACATATTCAACAATTACCACCGTTGCACTGTCAATACAGATTCAGAATAAAATAACTACACCAGCACTAAGCCCTACACTATCACAGTAACTAGGAAAAAAAGACAATAGCATCCCACACTGGATGGAAGGGATACTACTATGTACTATGGCTCACAATCAATAGAAACCAGCAACTTCCTATAAGTCATATTGATATGCCATCTTCTGTGATTTCAGGACTTATCATCACCCAAGCATCCACCCCGTTAGCCTTATTTTAAGCTCCCAGCAGCCATTTTCTTAAATAAATGGAAGTTCAATATCAGTTTTTCATGAAAAGCAACTTTGTACCTGATGTGGCTTCTAGTTTGAGTCCAAAGCAAAGTCAGGGAAACAATACAAGAAGTATTATCCGTAACACACTATTCAAATCAATTTTATTTTGTATATGATGGTCCAGGGCACAATAAATTTATCTTGGTTGATATGGTTCCAAACCCAATTGTGGCCAAAACTTATAACATAGCACAAACTAACAATCTCATGCCACCCACTGCCTGCAGCCAGACTAAAAGTAATCACAGGTGACAGAATGTTTTCATATGTGGCCCTTAAACTTCTCATCCCAGCTTCCTTAATTACCTATAAAAGTACATCTCACCACCTTCCGTGACTTCAGTTACATGTAAGTAGAGCTCTCCTAACTAATAACTCTCACTACAAGTAACTGATATTGCCAATAACAGTCACATACTGACCTAAAAAAAACTTCACAGTACTAACGAATAAGTAAAGTAACTAAGCAAGTCTTCACACAGAAAATTAAGAACAACAAATACCTTGGCTGTGACCTCGAGTGACTTCTGATAAAGCTCGTTGGCAGGTTGCTACAAAACACAAAATCCACAGTTTAATGTTCTCCCTTCGACACAATAAATTACAAAAAACATTCATAAAGTTTTTGAAAATAATCATATGCAATACACAACCTCCTCTGCGGCCCTCTGGAAATACACGGTGGCCTTATCGAAGTAAGGTCTGGCATCGTCCATATCCTGAGTCATGAATCCAATAGAAGTGTGTGCGTTTCCTAGATTCCACAGCGCTTCATGCTTCGTAGGGTTTATCAACACTGCCTCCTCCAGCTTCGAAATAGAATCTACACAAACAAACAAACATTCCTTCAGCCCCCTATCATTATTACACAGCATAATAACCGTAATAATCACACTGATTAAGAATAAGCTCACCGTTGAGCATGATCTTAGCGTCGGTGACACTCTGAAACTGCGACAGTTCGAGCAGCGCCGATCCCCATTTGAGTAAATTCTGCACCAAAAAAACAAATCGATCTATAAAATTAGCTAAAGATGATGCTATAGATACAGATTAGATTAAGCTACAGATTACGAACGTCGTCGTCGAGAGGGTTCTTGGCGTAGTTAGCTTCGGCGACTTTGCGAGCGTGCTCGGAGAGCAAGAGGCGGTCGAAGTCTTCTTGCGAGAACTGCATGGCGGTCGGTGGTGGTGGCGATTTGGGTTTTGGTATCGACGGTGGTTTTTTTTTAGGGTTCGTCTCTCACTGGTTTTTAGTACTGTGGGGGTTTTCTGGAGAGGAAGCTTAATACAAGTGAAGCAACTACGAACCACGGCAGTATGCTGGAAGATGGTTTGTTGGGCTTGGATTGGTTACACGTGCAGGTCCATCACTTTGGCCACGCAATGCAATTCGAGTTGTATCGGATTAGAGTTTAGAGGTGATTTTGACTCTTGAGTGGGGGAGAGAGATTGGGTTGGGATGTTTCTTGCGGCTTAGCCCTTTTTGGGCTTGCTCCTATGTTGGGTTTTAATAGTTTTACTATTACTGTTTGAAATTATGGATAACTCTTTTTTTGTAAAATTAGAAAATGAATTTGCTAAAATATCACTCATGTTTGACAAATATTGAATTGATCACTCATGTCTGACATTTTCATTCAGATTTGTCGATGTGTCCGATTTGGATGTTAAATACCACTAATGTAAACACACGTGTTTTACTTAAATGCATCTTTTTGTCGTTGACATGCTAATAAATTGATTTATATGCATTTTACAAATAAATGAATATTTTTTTTAACATCCAAACCGAACAAAGTGATTAATCTGAACGAAAATGTCAAATATGTGTGACCAATCCAATATTTGTCAAACATGAATGACCAATCCGTCTTACCAGTCAAACATGAGTGATTACTTAAACAATTTTTCTAAATTAGAAAGGGGTGGTTTTTTTGTTTCACTCGAACACGGCTGGATCAAAATCTAGTCCTATTTCAGTCAAATTCCAAGTGGAATCACAATGAAATGGGATGTTATGGGGATCCCTCCTTGGATTAAGCGAAGCTTGACGTTTGGATCTCTGATATTGCTCGATGATGAATTTTTTTATAGAAGGTGCATAGGCATGAGACTCCACGCCTTGTTTTTATACAGGTTCTGACTTTTGATGATTGTAAAGAGGGCCAGTCAATGATAGCGACCATGTCTGTGTCGTTGGTACATGGGATGAATGTGGTGGTGTAAGGCAATGTGCAACAATTTGAGAGATTTAGAGGTGTCTCAGGAAGTGCATACGAGACGCATTAATGACATGCAAGAGAACTTTGTTTTTGAGGTGAACAATATTAATTTTTTTGTATTTTCTCATGTACATGTCTAACTGTAGGTCCTAGTATCGGATATTGACTATACCACATGTGCAAGACTCATAGCCAACATTGGCGGGGTCAGATGTGCATGTTTCTCATCTCATGCATCATTTGAGGCACCCATTTTTTTAAATAGAATACCTTGTGTGAGTAGTGGTCGTAGGCGCCCTCATGAAGATAAGCTTGAATGACTACTTAATCTAACCAGTCATCTTGTCTTCAAAAAGAAAAACATAATCTTGTATGAGCAGAGATGGACCTAAGACAATTGCGTCGTAATTTAATTTAATGAAAGTAGTATCACATTTAGTGAGAGAGAGTCTTTTGAAAATAGTAGATAGTCAAGAATTTTTAACTAGAAATTATGAGTTCCACTAAAAGTGTTTTCCGATAAAAGTCCAAATAGTTTCACAATAGATAATTTTCAACTAAAATTTTCATGTTTATGGTGAATCAAACTTTATAGCACATAAATTAGTTGGTTGGGACACAACACATATCACCTTTTCATCATTCCTCCTCTTGTTGGAAGCGCACTTATGTTTGATAGATCATTCATCATTGATCATCTTGTTGGAAGCGCACTTTTGTTTGATAGATCATTCATCATTGAGGATATTATTGAGAGGAGATTGTATGAGAGCTTCAATATTTAGCCTCGTATTCTTTTTTTATTTTGGTAAAGCTAAAATCCGGGATATTAAAAAAAAAAGTAGGCAGGAACGATACTTTCGTTTCGCGGGTAAGTCTTCTTTTTTTGGGAAATGACATCGACTGTAACCTCGCGGATAAGTTAATCCAAAGTAACCTCTGTTAACCATGGCATAATGCTAAAATGAAAGGAGAAATTCACCAACAGTATAAACTGGAATTGAATTGAGATAACAATTTTACAGAGCCTCACCAGTAATCGAGTATCAAACTTACAGATGAAGAGATAATAACCCTATTCATATAAAACAAACAACCAAATAATGTAGTCAAGCTTGGCTACAGAGAATATCTTTGCCAGCTGGAGACAGATCATCAAGAGAGCTGCTGACACAGCAAAGTCAACGCAAGAGGTCAATACTAGGGACTGCTTAACACTCCCCCTCAATCTCAGCAAAGGATTACCTTGCTGAGATTGAACATGTGTGTTCCAAAACATCAATGTAAGAATAGGCATTGAAATTTCGTAAGGTTAACATCTTCATGACATAATCTGCCATTGTCAACACAGAGAAAAGACTACAAGTGTGATGTAATATAAACTCTCCACTGATACTACCATTTATGTCAGCACCATTCACTCTACCACCACCATTTACTCTAGCCTTGACATTAGGAACCATTTGAGCAACATTCGTATTATTATAAGAGTTAATGAAACTATTTTCCTCAACAAGATCATCATTCTCATAATTCATCATTCTAGCAACATTACAATATGTGACAATAACACCACCATTATCATTTGCACCTCCATTTACTCCAATAACCCCAAGAACTTTTAGACCATCATGAACATGTTGCAAAACAACATTTTCAACTCCACCACTATCCCTATTCTTCATTCTGACATCACCTATCTCACCATTCACTTGCACAATATCATTGACATTGCCATGCATTTCGGCAACATAATTGACACCACCATCATGGGAAAATTGAAGCTCATCAACATTCAAATGTCCATCACTACATGCAAAAACCTCTTCATCAGTCACTTTCATTCCATCATTAGGGAGCACAGCCATGGAAGCATCATCACCAACACAAAAATGCACTCCCTGCATTCCATGCACTTCATCACTGAACACTGCAAACTCATCCTTCTTAATTTTACGACCTGCTATATTCATTTCATCGACATAACAAACTGTTACACCATTATTTTCACCAACTCCTAACATAACTTCATTTGCATCATTTATATCACCAGTTATATTGTCTGCACCATATATACCATCACCAATACCGCTATCAACTCCAACATTACTACAATCACCTTTCTGAACACTATCAACTCCAATACCACCACTTTCAACATCATGATTCTCTACCGTAGCATAATAATCATGAGCAAAATTGAATGCACAATTCCCATTAGCATTATTAATCACATTAGCCTCTACATGTACACTCATACTAGTTTGTTGAAAAACATATTCACTTTCAGCAGAGTCAGCACTATGCCTCCCTTCAACGCCACGGAGGCCAAAAGAAACCACTCGTTTGTCAAACGAATTTTGTGTGATGAGCAATTCTTTCATACCAACTCCATTATCAATAATATCACCATGCACACCAAATATATCATCACCATTATTTATCACATTCCCTGCAGTATCAAAGAAATGTCTAGGAGGAACATTAGTTCTATGGAGGCAAGTCACAGCAGTATGGCCTTTTTTGCAGCAGATTTGACATTTTGGTTAAGATCTACACCATCTTGAAGCACTATGTTGACAACAACTGCCAGCCAAATGACTTCCTTTGGCACAGATTTGAAGCTTATCTTGTTGATAGTAGCTTCTGTCCATACGCATTTATGCAGCAAGAAGTTGGGATCGAAGATCCTTCAATGAAATAGGAGTTTGTCTTCCTTCCACAACCAGTTTAATCACGATATATTCATTAGGCAACTCATTAAAAGTCACTATCGCTATATCCTCATCAGAAAATTCAACTCCAACATAACTTAATAGATCTCGAGCATGTTTAACACGGCGTAAATATTTATTAATGCTATCACTCCCTTTTTGGATTGTAAGAAGATTTCTACAACTCCATCACATTGGCTCTAGACATATTACAGTATCTCTCTTGCAAACATAGCCAAGCATCCCTCGATATTTGACAGCCCACAAGAAAGTCAATAATCTCCTAATCTATTGTTGCGAGTAAAATATTGAGTAAAACTTTATCACTTTTCTTCCACTACGTATAGGAAAGTGTCAACTCACTCGTGATACCTTCGGCCTCACTAACCACATAACATGGAGGTGAAGTCACAAAACCATCAAAATAACCAAATAAGGCACTGCTATCTAAAACACACTTAAACTGAAAGTTCCATCGGAGGAAGTTGGTGTCATCCAACTTCATAATGATCATACGCAACAAAGAGATTATCTCAGTCAGAGTGACCAAACGAGATCCACTTGATGAAGATGAGGCCACCATTGCTTAGACACTACCACTACTAAATCAACCAGCAAGTACTTTGCTGACACAACCCAACACACCAAAGTTATCTCAAACTTTTGTTAACTACTCATCACGAAAATTTGACAGCAGCACAACACTGCAACATCTTTCCACCTCACTTCAGCAAAATGAAACACCACATACTATCTAATTTTTCACAGTTGCTCATAAGAGAATAACAAAACCAACAAGTTGCTTAAACTATGTGCTTTAGTCCACTTATATTCTTCAACATCACTCCACAAATAAAGAACCACCACAACAGAGTAGAGTAACGATAACACCTCCTTAAGAAAACAACAACAACACTAACAACAATAACTTCAACATATAAAAACTATATCCTGAAATTATCAGACCATACAACAATAGACTTCACCAATTACATTCTTCAACAACCTACTTACACAAAACGGTGTCAACTTCTCAAACCAAACAACGATCTCCAATACCCTTCTATTAGTAACCACTCTACCAAATATTGATCTCAACCATTTTCCACCACTGCAAATCAACAACTCATCACCAAACATTTCTTCATTATTTTTTTCTTTCTCAAAGCAACAACAACGATCACTTCACTTATTTCCAAATTAGACAGCACTACACCACACAATATCTCTCCCAATCCAACACTTCAACATTCCAAGACACCAGAATATCATCACTTATCACCAATTTTAAGCTACAGACAACTCCAACAAGCCAATTTTCATCACTTGTAGCAACTCAACACTTCAAAGCACCACAATATCACCAAATCTTAGCTACAACAATCTCACCTCTGACATTTTTTTTCTGATAGATTATGACATCACAACAATCTCACCATAGTTTTAGGCCTTTTAACTAATCAATATTTTTCTCAACTTTCCATAATGACTACAGGATCTACAATATTCCTTCAACTATAATCAAGGCATACTCGGCATGAGTGAGAAAAGTTATATCAAACTAACCAGAGTATCGTCGAAGCAGAGAACACGCACTACACCATAAACAATACAGAATAGTTCTGAACCACGTAGCGACAGAAAGGTTATGCAAATCGAGCCTATGTAATCAAGCATGAGGTTTTGCTCTTTGAAGCCATTGATGAAGCGTGAAGGTCCGATTATAGTAAATCAATCGCAAACAGGAAACTGAAGAGTAAGATTTGACCGCAAGCTCATGAAGATGTCCAAATTATGACTAGTGAAGCACCACAAAGCATTTGTGAGAGGAGATCATGAAGAATCGAAATTCCGACGGTTTCCAATTCCAATTGAAACGAGAATCGACGGATGCGAAAACTTGAATCAGTAGCTCATGATCGTTGTAAGCTCTAATGCCGTGTTAACCATGGCATCAGGGTAAAATGAAAGGAGAAAGTCACCAGCAACATAAATTGGAATTGAATTGAGATAACAATTCTACAAAGCTTCACCAATAATTGAGTATCATACATACAGAAGAAGAGATAACAACCCTATTTATATAGAACACACAACCAAAAAATTAAGCCAAACTTAGTTACAGAAAATATCTTTGACAGCTTAGACACATGGAAGGTCAATGGAAGAGGTTAATACTACGGACTAACCTCGATTGTTTTCTGTTGTCTATACAAAAAGCCGAGGACTTACTTCCCGCCTTTTCAAAACCCTAAAAAGCAATCAGCCGCTGCAAACCAAACCATGCCTGAAGAGGGGACGGCCGCAACAAAACCACCACCACCGATGGAAGCAGAAGAACAAGACGCAACAACTGTGCAGCCATCGACGGGAGAAGAAGAAGAAGAGGTCGCAGCCGCGACCCGACCCGATCCGGAAGATGAGAACTCCGTCGGATCCAAATCGGTAGAAGAGAACACGGAGACTATCCAACCTGTATCAGAGGAAATGGAAGCGGAACCACCGGTGGCTGAAGAAGACAACGCAGTTACGACCCGACCCGAATCCGGACTAGAGAACGAGGTCGGATCCGAATCGAGAGAAGTAGAAGAAGAGACCGCAGCGACGATCCAGTTTGTGCGGAAAGGAAGGAAGAAAGCGAAGCCGACCCGACCCGAGCAGGAAGAGAGAGAACGAGATTGAGGCAGAACCGGTCCGACTAGAGCTCCCAACGGGTCGGGTCAAGAAGATAATGAAGCTCGACAGAGACCTGAACAAGGTGAACTCAGAAGCCCTCCACCTCGTCGCTTGCTCCACCCAGCTCTTCCTTCAATTCCTCGCCGAGGGCTCCGCCGACGCCGCCGCGGAGAAGAAGCGCTAGATCGTGAAGCTCGAACACATCCGGATCGCCGCGAAGAGGCACCAAGCCACCAAAGACTTCCTCTTCGATGAGCTCCCCGTCGCATCTCAGCCGTCGGATCAGAAGTCTGCCGATCGGAGCCGCTCTCGCCCTGTTGTCAGATTCCAATCCCTGTAATTACTTTCTGCGGTTTTGTATGAATTAGATGATTGGCTTAATGGGATGTAGTTTGTTCATTGCAATTTGTGTGGAATTTCTTAGATTCATGTACATTAATCAGTTCAATTATATTGCATATGTTTGTATATTTCACCATCATGTTAAACATCGTGAAACCGGAAAGGAGGTACATTTCTAATTGTGATTGCGTTTTTGTTTCTCATATGTCTTCACTCAGGCTTTACTGTTTTTGCTTGGGCTGTGTTTGTGAGAAGTCTTTGTAAGATTGAATTTGTCGGTGTTGGTGGTTTTTTTGATTTACAGGTTGAGGATTAGTGAAAGAGAGCAGCAGGGACAATTGTGTGCCGAAAAGAGTTGAAGATGAAAAAGCCAGAAGGTATGGTTAGACCTTATTGCTGTTGTTAAGTGCAAATGTGCAATGATCAATGTTCTTCCTTCTGCCGTAATAAATCTATATCAATCCTGTTATAAGACAGTTACTTGGAATTAGCCTAAAAATTAGATGTGTCATCCCTTGTACCAGTTCACAGTTCAATTTGATTGTCTAGGGGATTTACCAGTCACAGTAGTATGTATTACATCAAAGGTCAATGAAAATGGAGGGAAAACTTTTCCTGATCTGTTTCGATAATGATTGCTTATGCATACATTTACTTTCTGCCTTTGTGTCCATATCATACATCGTAGTTTTGTGGTGTTCTAAACTATTTGGCAATTTTGTTCTGCATCTCTTTTTCTTATGCATTTAGATACATGTCCTTGAGGTGCAACTTTTTTCTTGCCAGTCTGAAATGAACACATCATACACTTTTGAAGTTCTAATTTCATAATACAAGTGAAATACATTTATTGCAATCTTAGAGTTTAAATCTATGATGGACAAAAGCTTCAAAAGAGCATGCTGAAGTTGTTTTGCCCTGTACATGTACCTCGATGCTGGGAATAACGATATCTAGAACTTAATATTTGCAATACGGAGATAGTGGACCGGAATATGTTGATACCACTGAAGCTGTGTCATCTTCAGGATTAGAAACAAAACCAGGTTGTGCAAACATCTTTTGTCTCTGTGCCTTCTTACTTTCCTTTGGTATGCCTTGAGCGCCTAAATCTACGCTGTTTGGTCCCAATTTCTGAAGGCTCAGAGAAAGCTTTCTGTTTAGAGGCATAGCAGTGCTAAAACCTCTGTTTACTCTTCCGTTTGAAGCTCGCATAATGCTGCTTGGACTGGTCATGAACAAATTATCTTGCTGGTGCCCTATATTTCCTTGGAACTTCACTTCCTGTGGGGTAAAGATGCCTCATCAAGTTGGTAAGAAGATGAAGGCCATTATGGAATATTACTATATGCCATGTAGATATATAGGTCCTTGGATGTGTTACTAAAAATCTACAAACCTAAATAGTCATATATGCAGAAAAAACTACAAACTTTCTATTGCATTGTCAAATCTGCATACCTTTTGTCGTTGCCTCTCCTCCTCCTTCCTCTCCTGCCTTAACACATTGTATTGTTCCAACATTGCTAGGAGAGGTACCTGTATGACATATTGTCTTCATTAATAAATTAAACTCGGACTACCAGATAGAGAGCATGTAAAGTTTTGGAGTACTAAATTCAATTATATATAGAAATATTCTAAGTCGTCAGAGGGAAGTCGAAACTGTACGAGAGTCGTATAAGGTCTACTTGACTATAGGTTGTATGATATTTTTTTTCTTTTTCATATCATTAGTGTTGACCCATTGTATATAACATACTTTTGAATAGTAATGATCATATGCATATGTGATTTCATTTTAACAGTATGTGAAATAAAAAAGGGACGGGTTAAAAGTTAACTTTGAGCCATTTTTTTTATTAATTGCATTGGCCTTTTACAGAAAATGTATCTTTTGTTGGAAGTTTGGAATGAAATGGAGTAGGTACCTCATCATACAAGAAAGTCTTCTTTCTCTCTTCTTCCCAACTCTTGGTGTTTTCTATCAGCAAATCCACCAAAGCTGCATTTTATTCCATTGTGAGCGAATTTATTGAACTCGAATGGCATTATGTGACGAAGTCAGTAGCTGCCGGTCGACTGTTGTATTTTTTTGCATAGGGCAGGTTTTAGTGTTGTGTTTGTATGCATAAAAGTCTCTTGTTTTTACCTGGAATTTTGCTGACCAATACTCGGGCACGTTCTGCACGTCTCAAGTTCTTGTGTGCTCCTCTTCTGACTGAGTATCGATTCTCGTCCTAAAACAGTTTTGGATTACGAACTTGAAACATGTGTCTTTGTGTACTTACAAAGTTAAAGTTATGTGTATGAAATACTGACTCTTCCATATTCTTCCAACCAGCGCTCCTCATCACGTGCCGACATCCACTTATCCACCTTTTCCATGATAGTCTTTCTGCTAGCAGCTTCTTCTTCTGCTCTTGATATCTGTTGATCCATGCTCATGACAAGATCGGCATGGTCAGTCTCCCCTGTTGAACATATGTTAGTTTATGAGCTATATCATCTTTAAGCAACCTAGTTCTTAAATGGTAACTGTCTATGGCTGAGTCTCACCTGAATTCATGAGGTTAAATATAGTAACCAGTTCTGTTTGCTTAGGAATCTCCATGTGTGATTTCTTGCATATCTCCTTGAGCTCATTCTGTTTCTTGAGAAATAGTTCTTTCATCTTGCTTACTTTTAATTGATCCAGTCGATTTACTTCAGCCTCGGCCTGTAAACAGATATGAACATTGTTATTCTCACTTCTGATACATTTAGAATTCATTAAATTCTTGAACTTACCTGCTGGATTTTGTTTTGGGCAAGGCTTCCTGGATCTGATACTTCTGCTGATGAGATTGATAATAAGCCGGTAACATGGGAAAACAATTGACGATCTTTATACGGTGTGTCCATGATATTCCATAAGCTTGTTAATGCCTTTCCAAGATGGTGAAGCTGAAAAGGTTAAAGCAGAATTATGTCATACTGATGGTTTGTCTAACCAATGGCTTTACATCTTGAAGAATTAACACAGATGGTAAATAGTGAAAAGAAATTTACACAGGATAGGAATTGAGTGGTCTATTTCAACTTGAACTGTTTGTATTTCATCAGAGTTTATGCTTCAGTCCGTCATATATGATTGAGGCTGAGTAGTCTATTTCAATTTGAATTGTTTGTATTTTATCACTGTTGGTACTGAGAATTGGTCTTACATTATTCATGTTTTGCAGAAAACAGGTGCTAGCCCCTGCCAATAGGTTTTGCTCAACTGAAGACTAGTATAACTACATAGGTAAACCATCACCTTTCCAAGCCGCTTTTGCTTTTCTTCCTCTAAAGATTCCACAGTGCTGTTGAGTTTAGCCAAGATACTATCACTTATGTTCTTGGCTATCCCACATAAATCATTCAAGCTAGGGTGAACCTTGGTGATGACTACAGAGGAGTCTGTTCCTAATATGGAAGACAATTTTTGTATTGATTCTATATACTTCTCCACCCGCTTGAGTCTTTCATTCTGCAAGATAAACAAAGAACTTAGAAAGAGATTTGAAACATCAATCAAAATAATATTTTATTAGTCATCAGCTATATATACAGTTTCTGAAGTAAAGTTGCAGTACCTTATCACTACGGAGTCTTTGTAGCTCAATGTGATACTCCTCTAGTTTCTTCAATGAAAGATCATTCTCATTAACCCTGACATCTGATAAGTTTTCATACTCTGACTGTCCTGCTATTTCTGCAGAGATCTTCTGAATTTGCCATTGTACAGCTCGGAACTTGTTAACCCTATCTTCTTTCCTCAATCTCATGTCTCGCAAAGCTGGTGTGATGGAATCTAGCTGTTCTTTCAGTGTACCCACCATTTTTTCTGGCTGGTGAGATAATACAAGAATCAGCTAAAGCATTATGCAAGTAAGACACTTCACATTTAATCAAGAATTCTATTTCACATTATTACTCTAGATAACCCTGGTGTGAACTGTGTTGTCAACCATTAGCATCCATCACAGGCTTAGTTAGGACCATTTTATTTCTTTTGGCTAGGAGATATCATGAAGTTATGAATTTTTCTACTTAGATAGCTACCAATTTAATCATTTAAAAAAATTGAAAAAGAAATCAGTCAAATAAAACGTATATTTGCCAGTCACATATTTGCTTGGTCTACTTTAACATGCATTCTGTGACTTATGATCACATTATTTTAATGAGGTCAGGGAATGACAAAATTAAGTACCCGTCCAGGATGAGACTGTTCGCCAAGGGACAAAAGAAGATGGGTGAATTCAGCCTCAGCTTCTGCCAACTCCTGGTGTAGGCGAGCTCTTAAGGTATTAGCAGCATCAACCTTCCTCCTACAAACCTCCAGGCATTCCTGCTCTAAATCTAGCAGTCCCTTTTCCCTTTCCAACTGATCTTGTCCAATTTCATTCCAAATAATCTGTATCATTTTTACAGAATGCAACATTCCAAAATAAGAACCATTGAAAAGCATTTGCTATATCTTATACTTGGATGAAAACCTTGCCTGCAATTCTCGAAGCAAATAACCACACGACGTTTCTAGAGGCGTGGAGCTTAGTCCAGCTGGTGCTTGAAATGAACCCATCCAAATGTTTTCCGTGTGTCCGGATTGCAGAATATCTTGGCCTGCAGAAATATGCTGGGTTCAGCGTCGTAACACCTAGTCAGTGAGTATGATGGAAGGAGAAAGAGTGGGAAGTTCCTTGATGTGCACCCAATGTGAGTGTTTTGTGTATGGTGGTGGAACTTTAGGTGTGAGTTTTGCTTAAAAGACAAGAGTAGCCAATGGTAGGTAATCTCCAAGCTTTGGGTTCAAGGATCTCAGAAGTTCTTTTAGAACCTTCAGCTTCTTATCTTTCCGTTCCCAATTTTTTTGGATTTAATTTCGAAACTCTTTTAAGTTGGGGCCTCTTATTCATAGGTGTGTGCGTACCTATTGTGTACCGCACCGACCAGCCTTAATTAGACTTGATTCTTAAGCAATATGTAGACACCTGGTTTTCATCTTAGCTTAGCCCTCAGCTTCAAGCTGCTCGATAGCCATTGGTTATTTATACTCGTACGTGTGTTGCTCGATATAGCTAAAACCAAAATAGCAGGTTTCGTTTTTCTTCACCTGTGAAGTGATAATCTTGAGTTAGGTATGAGATCAGCTTCATAATATTATCATGACCACAGACCACCTCATTTGAGAGAACCAAGTATTGTACTTTTTTCACGTTTAAAATGGCAGTCTTTGTAGAGGGACAAGATACCAAGAGTGTATCTGAGAACTGAAAAGTTTGTGCAAACAAATTGAGATCTGGCCAGAAAAAGGAAAAGGGAGTTACATTACATTACGCAAACCAGGATTGCCAGCTATTGGTGGTAGTTACCAACTTGAGGCATCTCATTTTCATTTTCAGCTCTACGTCTACTATTTCTCTCCCACTGTTTCACGTACAAAACAAACAGTGATCTGGGTTTACTTCTGTAACTGTAACTGTGGATCCATGTAAAGCTACCACACTTGAAAAATAATCAATCAGATTCCTGCACTCACCACCCATGAAGACAATTCTCATAAACTCAAAGTGGCACTGCCAAAAACTTCAAGTGGCACATAGAAAGGTTATGGATTCGATTATTCCGTGTGACAGAGAACGGGAGAGATTGTACGGTTATAAGGTCAGTCAGGGACACTCATAGAGACACTAGGTTGTAGTAATCATCAACTAAGAAGACTATAAGAAGGCATGTCTTCAATCCGCGAGACATCAACCATCAGTAATTCCCTCTCCAACTGAGCTCGAGTTGATTTCAAAACATCCTGTAAGACAGAATTTGCATCAAATGCCTTTCAGATTGGTAACTCAGCTAAGGAGTTGTTAGCTAGCCTCCAGTTAACTGAAGTTATACAGCCAAAACTTTACGTGACTCCTTTAAGAATTATATACAGATCAGGGATTCTTACATTGAATTCCATGTATGTAGCATTTCGCTCCAGCCATTGTTTGTCCATAACCATGAATGCGACGCAATAAAGCAAGTCAAAAGCCCACTCGCTTTCTGAGCCATTGAACATGACAAGGTAAATTCAGTAGCCATTGTAATGCTGTGCAATCTGCTTTAAACTAGAAAGTTGGGTGTTACTCTTACCTAACAACATTTGTAAGAAAACTGCTCGGATAAAGGACCTGGGTTTGGCTGCCAAGTAACCACACATGAGCTATCTCTCAAAGAAGAAAGAGAAGTTTGAAAACAACATAGGTCATCTTTGACAAGAGCTGATTCAATCTTTGTATAGCAGATCACACAGCTTTAAGTTGTCCTTTGATTGAACAAAATAGATCATCCCAATGTATAACACACTTACTGGCTTCAAGGTCAAGCATTTGCATGATCATGAATGTAATATTTACACCAGCAACAGCAAACGGATATTCCCAAGCAGCACGCTTTCCTCCTTGCTTGTTCAATAAACACTGGAAAGACGTCTGCAAATTGACATATAAAAATATTAAGAGAGGATCCTATATCTTCACGTTCCGGCCTTCAATATGCAGATCAAGTTTAGGATTGTACCGAAAATGTCTTTGCAAAGAACAAGAGGTTCTCCAGCGAAATAAAGCCAGCACCTCTGTCAGGTAAATCATCCAAAGCATGCAAATAAGAAAATGCTAGCACAAAAGAGTGAAAGGAAGCAGCAATTAGCTGCAGAACAATGGAGGAACAGAGGGGAAATGAAACCTGAAATCGGTAGAAGGGTCCCTTCCCTGCCATCCCATCTCTTTCCATTGATCAGATACCAAGCCATGAAGCTCTTGACCAGGATACGTAGCATACCATAGAGCTCTCAAAGCTTCCTGTCCTCATCAAATTTTCGTATGATCAGTAGGCAAACAATTACAGAAGACACATTTTATCAGAGAATCATAACTTATGCCACCTTAAAAAATTTCATTCATGTCCAATCTTTGTATCCTATGCCTATGAATACTGGTATAACAGAACTCTTGGGGACCAAAAACTCCAACTTGGATCTCTATAGTAGCAGAAGTTTCAAATCTATTCACATATCGAAATGGAAACTTCACCTGGTGATCTGGCTTAGTTGAATCAAAGTAAATCTTCATCCGGCGCTGCAATCGCCTCATCCTTTCTTCCTGAAAAGTTCCCGAAACAAAACAAAACAAAATTACTCAAAAACTTTTCGACACACTCAAAGCTCAATTAAAGGTAGCTTTAGCCCATTAGTGCATCATCTATATAATACAAGTACATTGTAGCAGTGAACATCATAGATAGTCGAACGAACATGTAGCATATATATATATATATATATATTCCAAATCATCTGTTCATAGTCTCATAGTGAGTAACACAATCATTCACTTGCCTGAAGGGGTGTCAAGTTGAAGCAGATCCTCTCATTATCTCCCTGTGCCTTGAAACAAACACAAGTGAGACCCTTGCCGATCCACGTAGGCGTACCGCAATTCGTATCATCTGTGCACAAAAAACCAGTAGAGATTTCCTACTTAGAAACTTCAAACTCTCAATCTACTGCTAAAACCAAAGTCCAAACAACCACAAACAGCCACACACAAAATCTTAGCAACCTACACGAAAGCATTTCATAACAGGCAAAAGCTTTCATTAGTGAACTAGTGTCCTGCTCAAATCAGATACATTGTAGGAGAGCAAATTTGATCTACAGAAATTTGGAGTGCTGAAGAGAGAGACTGAGGGTCCAAAAATAATAATATATATAGTATATGATAAGGAGTGTGTGTATATCGAGTAGTGAATTGGTTGAGAGTTGACTCAGTTGAGACACAGTGGAGTGGTCGAACTACTAGTCTCACTCACTGCCTACGTGTACTGTCGTGCTGAGCCCGACAACCATTGAAATCTATATAGAGCAACACGCGCCGAACTGGGCATCCAACCACGTGGTCCGACCTTATACCACAATCCATGTGACTAGTCCCCTCTGCCCAAAGTTTGGTCGCAGCGTGCTACTCACCCGCTCCCACACTATACATCATTTTACTCGATATTGGACCACCGCCGTTCTCAATCATCCCGGACCGACGTGGCCCCACAACAATGGTAGACCCACACCACAATTGTCGTCTAAAATTGTGTATACCTTATTGTCGTAGAAATTTAGGATTGAATCCAACGCCACAAAAAGACTTGGTAGAATTTTGAGAGTGTTATTATATACCCGGAGTAGAACGGTGAGAGGTCAGTGAGGACGGAGAGAGATTCTTCATCGATCGGTCACTTTAAAACTCTGGGCGGCTTTAGAACTCTGTTGTTTTCTGTTATGTTAAGTAGCACGAATACGATTCGATACGAGGAAACTAATAAATAATATTAATTTATATTAAAAAAATTCTTAAAAAAAATTGGGTATGTTGTCTTGGGATGAGAGAGTTTATTTTCAGGACTGTATGCCTCATTTTTCATATTTTGTTGTTGTAAATGTGGCCAAGTTCATAGTCACAAACACATCTTTGGCCAAGTCCGCTCACACGCAGGTCTTCTCTCTCTCCTCTCCTTCGCTCGCTCTCTCTCTATCTCTATCTCACCCAAATGAGGTGATCTATCTCTTTCTCTCTTACCTACCCAAATCGGCCGACGAACTCAAAGATGTGAATAAGAGGAGATTATAAACTCCATTAGACGCGAATGAGAGGGACACTCGCGTATCTAATCGGATACTTTCGTATCCATTTCAGATCCAAATTCGAATACCGTATTTGAACATATCATCTCGTATCCAACACGTATTATAACCTGTATCCGTATATGATACGTGATACGATGGGTAATACACATATCAGTGCTTCTTAGCTGTTATGAGATTAAAAAGAGAGAGAGTCTTGGAGTTTTATACTGTGTTAGTCACGCGAGTCGAAATGATCGCGTAGAATTTATTAAGGTGATGACTGATGACATTTGTAAGTCGCGACAAGAGATTGAGGAGAGACTTTGGACTCTTGGGTGGGGGGAGTTTATGTGCGTAGTATCAAAATAGGGGTGATCATTTGGCCCATAAGTCCGAAAAGTTCACTGAGGGTCCGAGGTCTGCAAAGTTCAAGCTCGATCTTGCCTGAATTTAGGCCCAAAAAAGCTCTGTCCTATAGGCTTAGGACCGGGCTTGGACCGAGGTCCCAAAGTCCACGGGCCTAAAAAAGCCCGGTCAGTCAAGGCCTGTCCAGTCCGGCCCGTAGGGCCAAACTCGTCAAGCTCATCAATTTTATATATTATAGATCATCTTCTCAATATATACCTATATCAAATTTATCTTAATATTATTTATTCATATACTAAATACAATTTTTTAGGTATATAAATAATGTAGTGTATATAAGTGTTTACTAGCCTTCCTGCACGCGCATATGCGCGTGTGAAAGCCGTCGCGCTCGCGCGTGCGATTTATCGGTGGCATACATAAAAGTGTTCAATTATATCGTTTTCACTTAATTGCTTAAGTCCATTGCTGATGACAGATACTATCGTGCACTTTCAGGCCTATCTCTATTATTCGAATACTGATCTAATCGAGATCTCTATTATTCGAACACATATCTAATTGAGATGTGAGAAGAATTACCAATGATTGATGATAAAATTTGTAAAATAATATTAGCCTACTTCATATTAAGTCAACACTATGTAAAAAATGATCAATCAAAATGAAATTGCTCCTATAAACTCTGTCGAATTTGATGAATTACTCAAAATATCATGCCACTACCAGCAATTACATGACACTTTGTTCTGATTATGCTCTGCATACATGATTCATTTTAAGATTGTATGATTCATATCTGATTAAAAGGGAAGAACCATGCTAAAATACATTCTGTACATACCAATATTTTCTCGACAGCATCTTCTTTAGCAGCATTTACAGTATGTGTAGCACCAAATATCTTGGCTTTCTCCAGTTTATCATCTTGTACATCTACTGCAATAATATCAGAGGCACCAAATGCTCTTGCTATCTGCAGACAGCTGTAGGAAGTGATGTAGTAAATAAAGAACAGGAAAAAGTGAAATCCCCATACAAACCTCAAATCCAAAATAATATCCCAAGCCTTGTACGAAATGACAGCTAACCCAAAATTTACATATATAATATTGAATCTGTTATAACATGACTAACATCAAACTCTTGTGTAACTAAGGGAGAGAAATCCAGAGCCAAAGGAAATAAAGAAGAGACTAAAAGTCTTAATTGGATGTAATTTTGAAAAAGTTGAATCCTGAGAAATAAGACTATACAATAGCGTGAAACAAAAAATCTACTCTTTAAATGCTTTAACAATCCTTTACAATTCTAATAAAAAGTACAAAACAATATTAATACCTGAAATCTAATTCAAGTAAAATAACCTATTAGAAGTCTAAAACTATTTTCTAACTACAATCTTCCAAGTATAGAAGCCTGACCAGAACTAAACATTTCCAAAGGTTTTTGTGTTTTACAGTCAGTCCAGATTTATAGGTTAAACACACACAGGAAAGAGTACAAAATTGTGCATGTTTACCTGGATCCAACGCCCCCAACTCCAACAACAGCAACTGAATCCCCAGGACAAACCTGAGCTGCATGTGCCATAGCACCATAAGCAGTAAATACTGCACATCCTAAAATGGAAGACTCCGTATATGGCAATGACTTTGGTAATATAGTCAAAGCATTTGCTGGTACAACACAGTACTCTGCAAGGCTGCCCATACTATACATGTATACAGGTTTTCCTACAACATATGATAGCTTTTAGTTACTGAGCAACTATATGCACTTAATACAGCGTCATATCCAAAGTGGCAGTACCAAAGAGAAGGAAATTAAAGAAGGGTGAAACATAAAACAGGCTACATCGTGTTTATAATGCTCCCTAGCCACATGCCACATAAAGACATGGAAATAAAGGTGAAATATGATTTTGATCAAAAGTCTACATTAGAGTATTTAATTTGAGTTGTTCTTTCTTTTACCTGGGCATGCTGCATTCTTTCCAATTTCATCTACCAAGTACACAAATAAGCAACCACTTTTCTAGTTCATAACGATACAAACATTCTAATACCTGTGTCACTTACATGAAACAAAATTTGGTGGAACCAGTTTAAACAATTCGGTCTACTTTTTTTCATTCTTTTCTGCGATAAGGATCTTAAAAAAGAAGTTATCAGTAGCTATGAATTTTTCGTCACTTTGACTATTCAATCTTGGTAAGAAAATGTGAAGTTTCTTATATTCCCTTCATTCCTAGTAAATAGTTAAGAAGAGGATTGAATACCAGGTCCCAATCAAGATTCAATGATACTCTAAATCACGCTCCATACAGCTAGCATCAAAGTCAATTCAGTTCATGAAGAGGTTCAGGGATTTACAGAATTGAAAATAAGCAAGAATGATGATTTAAATGACTAAAAGAAAAAGACAGCAGAGACATTTTCCTTTCATATCCAGTAAGCGCTTGGCACAAATATATTATTCTACAAGAGCATCAATCTAATCTTACAAAAAAGAATAAAAAATTAGTGTATATAGCAGCCATTAGCCATCCCAGCCCCAGCCATTGTCCCCTTCTAGTCTATTTCCACAGATTCTGATAACCAACTGGCCAAGATATTATGGTTACCCACCCTACGACTAATAGTTTTGCATTAGTTATCTTGTATGCTACTACTATGAGAATTTACCTAATGGATGGAAATTACAAAATAGTGAAAATACTCTCCTACCACAATCCACACAAAAAAACCACGTTTCTAATATTCTGACAATAGCCGTCCTACCTCATCCCACAAATAAAAATACGCTTTCTTCCGGTGAGACTTTGTCCTCAGTATCTCAATTTGTTTTTGCGAATATTCCTTCACTGCATTACTACTGTAGCAGGTCAGCAAATAGTTTTCAACACACATATACCTGACAGAAGTGAACTTGGATGACTAACTGTATACCCAGAGACTGCTTGAGTATATGGCAAGGCATAGGCAGCTAATCGTGTGATAAATATTAGCTGATAATATTTCAGATGATGAAATCAAATGAAAGGACAACATACATTACCTTCAAAGCCTCTACCTCATCATCGGTCCACACCACCCTCTTATTTTTCCTCTCAAGAGCTGCCCTGCATATTAAGGAGACACAATATATCATCAATTGGTATAATTCTCGGAGACTGATGAATGATGAGCAATACCAAACCAACCCAAATCACAAAAAAAACCATGATCACCTCATATCTTCATCAACAATCATTGTCGACGTTGAGCTCTCCTCAGCCACCTTCTTACCAGCCTCAACTCCTTCATCTCCATTTAACAACTTTCCTGCAATCATCGGCGACTTTGAATTTTCCTCAGCCACCTTCTTACCAGCCTCAACTCCTTCATCTCCTTTCGACGACTTTCTGTGTATTCCTCAGCCACCTCCATACCAGCCTCAACTCCTTCATCTCCATTCGACGACAACTCTCCTGTTTTTACATCCAAAAGCCTCAGCGCCTCCACTTCCAAAGCTCCCGACTTTCTCCGCCGTCTACACTATACTCTCCGGTCTCCGAATAATCCTTCCTCGAATCCTCCGTCGTGTTAGAATAATTCAGTCTCCAATAATCTCAACCTCCGGCACCCTGCCTTGTAGAAAACTGCCCACTACCGGAGTTTGGAACCAACCCAGCTGGGTGCGCTACCCTCCTTATCCACAAAGCCAAGTCCCACAAAATCCATGCTTGACACAGACAATTTCCCCTACTTCTTTTCTACTCTCTCATTTGACTCATTTTGCTTAAAACCTATTCACTGATTCAAATACCCAAATTCGATATGCATTACATTTCTCATTCTCAAATCTCAACCAACATATCATACACCATACCTCACAGAACTACTTAAAACTTAAAGTTCCTTTCTTTGAATAGAATGAAGCAATTACCTGAAGTTCTGTTACTCTGCGCAGCATAATCCACAATCCATTTTTTCTGCTTGTACTCTTTGGCTTTCTCCATTTCAAGCTTAACAGCAGTGGGTAACTCTTTGGTCTCCGGACCCGACTCGCCACTCCCGACAGCTCCTTCGCTATTCTCACTTGGGTTGTTCTCGATTTTCAGCTTCTTGTTCATCTGTACCATCTTCTCGCTTCACACAGTCGATCGGACGACGGACGATGGCGTTTCGGGAGAATTAGGCGACCGTTCGGCATTGGGTGGGTTCAGAGATGAGAAGCGAAGAGAGTGGGTTTTGTGGAAAAGACGGTATTCGGAGAGGCGGGGGGATGTGAGATGCGATTGTGAGAACAGTTTTTCAAAAGTGGAGTATAAGGCTGAGAATGGAACTGTAAAAGTAGTTTTCCAAGTTTGTAATTACCTTTTTTCGGAAAGGACAATATTCGTCATTTGGAATGTTTAACCTTAAGAACATTTTGCATAATTAATAGAGATATATTGAATGATTAAATACTACTAAATTATAAAAAAAATTATTTAACACAAAAAAATCCGATCCAGCTTAGTCTACTATAGACTTAGCCCGATCCGAGCCGAATAGCTCACTAAAATCCGGGGCCTAAAAATTCAGTGAATTTCAAAATTTCAAAAAAGTCCAGCCCATTGATGACCCTATATCAAGGTCCCCGAGCACTGGATTTTATAGGACGGACACGTGGCGGCGACAGGAGAATCATGGATGTCACCCATGCCGCACCTTATTATTAACCACGTGGAGCTTAGTGAAGGTAGTTGGACTATCGGTGCCTGCCCAAAGGTCACTAAAAGACTAGAACAGCCCAATGGACCTGCCCTAAATGTTTACATGTTTGGTCCAAGTATATCTGTCCAACGTTTTTTGTTTTTAAAGTCAAACGCTGAAAAATGAGAAAAAAGATATAGTAAAATCTCGATAAATTAATAATTTCGGGACTGATAAAATTTATTAATTTAACGTGATTATTAATTAATTGAGTATTAAATTAATACTCAAGCTCTCAAGTTAGGACCGGCAAAAAAAAATTATTTAATGAAGTTATTAATTAATCGAGTATTAAATTATCGAAGTTTTACAGTATTCATCAAAAACCAGAACATGTCGTTACATACCCTCCCGCTACCATTTTAGGGCAGACAAGAAGATGGTGGTAGTACTCACATGTGGCACATAGGAATAAACCTACTCATTACCAGTTAAAAACGTAGAGCTAGCGAGTATCCTCCTTCGGTACTGCTCCAGAGACGCTAATGAACACTAGTGCCTAAAATCCTAAATACATAGAATATTATTCAAAATAGATAAACTATAATTGAGCTTGAGGCAAACACCCCAGCCCAAAATAAAAGTCTAAAAGATGGCCCAAAAGTTTAAGTCCAAGTACAAACCAAAACAAACCCTATGACAACACCCAACAAAACAAAGTCACCGCCAGTAACCAAGCATCACCTCCCTCCTCCGTCACCTGCCACCTGCCACCTGCCACCAACAAAAACAGGACATGCTAGCACTGTCCAACTCATGACAAACTCTTGTCGTTAGAAAACCCACGCCAACATCCCAATGAAGATCGCCAGCCCCATAGATCTTGTCAACAAAAAAACGAACGAACGAGCAAAACTCGACCTCAAACAGATCAACGTCGATGTTGATCACCATCGAATCGAATCGTTGACCCCAAACAATACTCAGAAACCCCAACGAATAACGTCGTCGGACCTTGCCGCATGTGCCCTATCTTTTATTTGTTCGGTTTTAAAACTTTAATCTCAAAATAGTTGGTGTATTAAAAGTTTAGAGCAAGTTTTACTTTGATAGGTTATTACTTGTTGCAGTTGAGTAGTGCGATAATATCAATGACTTCATTTGCTTCAAAGAAGTATCTGTTCACCACATTATTCCCGATACGTTTAAAATGAAGTCCGAAAAGAGAATATTACTGCAAAAAGAAGTATAGCCAGTGGTTTGCAAAAAGCTTAAATTGAGTTCAAGCTGAACCATGGTTAGAAACATAGTTATTACTGCAAAAGTGACTTGAAATTACTAAAAAGTTCTTATTACTATTTATAGATTTTAGTCATTTTACATCAACTTTGACTTCTTTTTGCTGAGAAGTCATTTTCTCCCTTTTTTCCTTTTCCTTCCGTGATGCCTTCTTTATCTTCCTCCTTCTCCTCCTCCTATATTTTTTTGATTCTTTTTCCGCTTTACCTCTTGCTCTTTTGTCTCTGAGAACTCATCATTCCATCATATTTACGATGTTGTGTTCTTTAAGATCACATAAGTCTGCATCATATAAGTTTAGCCATTGGTTTGCTTCATCGTCATCTTCATCTCCTTGAAGGATTGCTATTTGTGCTATCTCTTGGTCTTGAAATTGTCTGCAAGCAATTTCAGTGGATCTTCTCATGCCGAGTGTACAATAATCTCTTTTTAATCTTCTGGTCATTCTTACTGAGTAGAGACTGTAGTGTTTGGTTTGCTTGACTAAGTTGAAATGTGTATCTTCCTAAAATTCATGGTAAGCTATTTGTGCTCCTCTATATCTCTTAATATCCTCTACATTTGGTATTCTAGTGGCATTTGGTCCTGCCAGTCCAGGGACATAGATAGCTTACTCTATAATGATATTTTTGGACTGGATCGGAGCTCAAATTGGTGTTGAATCGTGCTAATAGAATGCTGTTAATATTCAGAAGAAGACTGTCTTATAAGGTTTCAAAGTAATGTATTATGCTATCTCTAAGGTTGTTTAGGAATGACTTTATATGATCACTCCTGCCATGCTAAGATGTACTAGAAAACCGTTTTCCAACAAGATTCCCGGAGAAAGAGGGTAAACTGTTCATTCATGCTCTAAATATAATTCTTGATAGACTGTCATGTCTATGTTTGCTAGAAGAATTTGATATCTAACTTCTTCATTAGGATTGTGATGCTCTGCTTTACTAATAATTCTAATTCCAGGCTTTACTAATAATGCTAATTCCAGGTTGGAGATTTTCTCTTATGTCAAAGAGAAACCTCTGAATTGCTCTTTGCAAAGATTTTATTATTATTATTATTGATAAAGAAAAAAATACTTCTTTTGCTTCATGACTACGAAATAGCTCCATTGTAAGAACACGTAGAGAATATGTGCTTAATCTGGGAGGAAGTACTCCTTGCTGCTCATTTTATAGGATTAAGTGCCATAAAATTTTTGTTGAGGAATGTATCCATGTATGTTTACTGCACTATTTCTCTCAAACTTTAATTTCTCTTGAAGTGATGCATAATTAAGATGCAATGTGCTATGTAGTCTAAGAAATCTTTAATGACATTACTCTAAAGCAGTAAATATGTCTAATGTTGTATTACGCTCAATAGATAGTCCGACATAATTTTTATGTAAAAGCTGGAGTTGCATATTGAGATTCTATACTACTTGATTATATTCTTTAAACTCATTCTCTTATGTTCGTACCAACTTTTCAATTGCTACGTTCATTTGTGGAGGTTGATTTTTTAGGCTCAAAAAATTATCAATTAATACATTTTGCTTTGGCACAAGTGGTTGCCAAGTAATATTGATATTCAGGCTTTAGGACTTCCTGAATATGAATATTTCCATAGATGTGAGTTAGTATCACATATCTTACGGGTGGCCTTCCTGAAAGTGTTTGGAGGAATGCTCTATGGCCTCCCAGAATTTGAAGAAGATGCTCCTCTTGGATCCATTTATGCAAATTATTCAAAGAATTAGTTGAGATAAAATATCCACTAAAGTATTATCATTTCCTTTAATATGCTCAAATTATGGTTTAAATCTAGTGCCAGTAATTGCATCTATAAAATTAACCCATCTACGAGCTTCTTTTCTATTACTACTAATTTTATTATAATAAGAAACAATATTTTGACAATCATTTCTTATGGTAAATACTTCATTATGCAAGAACAAAGAAAATGATCCAAGAGAGTTTATGATGCCTAATATATCCAAATCAGTTGCTGGTAATCGAGATTGAATATCATTGAATTTACCAGAAGTATATCTACATATTTGTTCATCCGATTATGATAGGTCTTTGCTCTTTTTTTGATATAAACTTTATGCTCATCCAAGGGATGATGCATCGGTTCCAACTATTTTATAGTTATCATCTAAATGTAATGTTAAAGATTTTAGTTGAGTAATTTTATTTTTAATTTGCTGTACTAATTTAATTTCTTTGGTATTAAAATACTTTTGCCTGGTTTTACTCGTTTTGCTGCGTAAAACTGCTATTGTTCTTCCCAAATCAGGAATTAAATTTCTAGCATAATTAGCAGTCCCAAAAATGCTTGTAATCGCTTCTTATCTTCTAATTTATCAGGAAATTCAACAACTTTCTTAGCTATATGCTCTTGTAGTTGTATAGTACCTGGCTTGATATAGATTCCTAAGAATTCTATATCTTGCTTCTCCATGTCTATTTTATTTTTGCTAATAATAATGTCATTATTTATAAATTCACTCAAAATTATTTTCAAATGTTTTCTATGCTTATTTCTATTTTTGTTGTGTATAAGTATATCATCAACATACACATTCATTTCTTCAAAAACTATGGCTCTCCTAGGGTTTCTGCGTGTGGCGGCGCCGCGGCAGTGGCGATCTTGCGTCCTCTTTGTGATGTCTATGCAATGTCGGTATTTTCCAATGTTGCCTCCAGGACGTCCTTGCTTGGCGTCGATTCCTCCCTTGCTCAACGCGGGTTGATCAGTCCCACGTTTAGATCACCTCGAAGGTCCGCTGACTTTGAGGATAGGGTTGGATTGATCCTCGACATTTGTCCTGCACATGTGCGACTAAAGGGGTTCTCCCAAGAATTGAGGGCTTGTGTTGGGTGCGATGGTGGCTGGTGGCATGAGGCGAAATACGCTGCTATTTTAGTGGCGTTTCATTCTTCTTGATTTTAGCATTAACAACTATTGGGCGGCAGTACTTCTGGAAGGTGAATGACTCTGACAGCTTTGGTCGGAGGTCTGTGAATGCGACGGGGTTTGGTGTCAGGGAGGCTATGTGGCAATGATGACGCTAGGGTTTTTACACCTTCGGTGGGTGCTTGGCTCGGATTGCGACTGCCGTGTGGAAGTTGGTGGTGCAGATCTGGACTTGAGCTGGGTCGAACAAATCTCCTGGTGTGGCTTCTTTATGTGGGAAACTTATTGGGCTCGTTTAGATTTGGGACCCAAATGGGCCATTTTCCTGGCCTGTGGTGTGTGGTAAATGGATATCACTGTTGATTTTCATGTTTATGGTTTGTTTGCGTCTCTTGTGGACTGGGAGATTCAGTGAGGTTTACATACATACTACAATTGAGTGCTCAGTGATATGGATACCTCTATTTATCTTTGGTTCTCGTGATCCCATTGTGATGCAAATAAGCTTACATTTGTTGAGATTCATTAATTTCAAGTATAGTGCTAGTAACTGTAATACTGTACTACATAGTTTTGTTTATGATCCTGATATTCATTATGAATGTGCCATCTCCACTCTATTGTCTGTTCTGGATGCCTGACATTACAAGCTTATTTGTATTATTAAATAAAATTACGTTCCAACTTCTCCGGAAGGTCGTTTTCTTCCCAAAAAAAATCAACATATACACTACAAAAACTATCATATCTCTTAAAAATTTGATCCATTTTGCGTTGAAAAATCGAATGTGCATTTTTCAACCCAAATGGTATGACTAGCCATTCCAAATGTCCTCTGTACAAGTGAATGTTGTCTATTCTCTTGACACTTCTGCTAGTTGAATTTGCGAAAAACCTTATTTAGAATCAAATTTTCTCAAGTATTTGCTCTCTTAAATTTTATTTATTAATTCATCTTTATTAGATTGCTTATAACTGTCTTCATAAGTATTATCATGTAATCTTCTATAATGATATATTATTTGTGTTTTTCCACGTTTAAGCTCAGAATGCTTTCGAACAATAAAAGTTGTTGATCGATGTCTCGATTTAGATGGTCTAATTATATTAAGATTTAAAATTTATTTAATTTGGTTCTCAAATTCTTGCTTATCTAACAAATTATAGGGGACATCTGCTGTTTTAATCGTTAAATCCAGGTTTATAATATCTAATTTGGCCAAAATTTTATTGTTGCTCCACTGTAGTTATGGATTTTCTCTAATAATCCTAGTTTCCTCTGCCAATTATAATAATTTTTTTCAATATTTTAGGTCTATTAGATTGCATTATTTCAAAAAAACTTATTTTTTTTAAAATTTGGATATTTTAATTTAAAAATTGACTCATCGTATTCAATATCTTATTCTTCAACATTTTCATTTTGTGTAGCTTTAACAAAATTATTTTTCTCTTCTTTTGACTCTTCTATGCTCAAATTATTATATGCCGCAAATAAATTGGTTTGATCTGTAGTAGTTACAACTTTTTTGTAAAACGATATATTAGGTGGATTATCATAAAAACCTTGCAAACTGTTTAGAAAATTTAATCCCAAAATAAATGGATAAAATTTTACTAGTGAAACAAAGGTTAATGCTAAGTTAAATTATTATTTTTTTTCAATCCGAAGAGGTATATTGTTTAGGCAATATGTGATGTGTACAATTCTTGAATCCTATTGAGATACTTGAAAACTGGTTTGACAAGTTTTTGCTTATATTGTGCTGGTATTAACTCTTCTCTTATAACGCTTTTAGTGCTCCTAGTATCAATCATTGCTATTGTTTGTCATTTATGATATTTTGCTAATTCAAACTCACAATTAATTATTATTAGTGTGCTAATTTTTTGTTTTTCAATATCAAGACTTTGTATTTTGCTCACTTCTTTTTCGACAGAGTTTACCTCTAATGCTCTGTTATTATAAGATTTACAAAATATTACTTTGCTCATATAATATTTTTTTGCTACTATTTTTCTTACATTTATTTCATTCTTGTGGGCATCCTAAATTTACGTATTTAAATTCTTCTTGCTCTTCAAGCATATATATATTCTCTAGTTCACTGTCTGAACTATCATAACATCCAAATTCTGATGCAGAAAACATATCGATGTTATTAATACTATAAATTCTTTCATTAATGCTTAAGTTATCTAAATTATAAATACTCTTTAAGTCTTCTTCTTTCTTTTTTTTAAAAAAAATTAAATTAAATTGTTCAAATAATTGAATTTTTTCTCTAGGTTGTTTTCCTAGTTTAGGATACTTTGGTCTAATATGTCCAACTTCTCCACAAAAGTAACATTTACAAGTACTCTTATCTTTTGGTGTTATATATTTTTTAATCCAAGGTTCAGTGCACATTTTGCTAAATTTCTTAGGTATATATTTTCGCTTTTTAAAGATTCTTGAAAGTTTTATATCAAACCTTCAACATTGCTTGTAAGGATTATATTTTCTTTTATAACTCTTCTTATCATGCTTAATTTTTTTTACTGTGTCTTCCTTTTCTATGACACCTATATTGTTTAGGTAAGTCAATATTTTTACAGCTCATGTAAAATTGCTTTCTTATTTGTCTTTTTTCTTTAATTTGGCTACACTTTTATTTCTTAGGGTGGTTTTGCCATTATTTCCATATTTTTTCTCCTATAGGTCTTTTTATTTTTGTTATATATGCTAGTCGAAATAAAAATCTTACTGCTTGATATTGTTTTGAATTTTTTGCTTTCCATGATTGAAAGAGATCAAAAATCATGTCATCCAAAGTATTCTCAAAATAGTCTAGCATATCATTTGTGTTGCTAAAACCTAACATGATTGCGGTATGAACACATCCCATTTTTCCATCATTCTATAGTTTTTTCCCAGTCTCGTGGATCTACTTGATCCATATTTAGTATGTTTTCGGCTATGCTCACATACTCAATTCCTGTATAAGGAATTATGTTTTTCCTATGCGGTTTAGCTGCTTCATAATTGCTATGAGTAGTATCTGCTCGGTATAAGACTCATCATTGAATCTTATATATTTTTGCTCATATATTCCTATGGAAGATTCTACATGAACACCAGAAGTTCCAGTGGTACCTTATTGTTCATCGACATACATACACTCAATTTTGACTAACATATTACTGTATTCTTTTTCTCCTTATATATGATCAAGAACAATTTCTAATATTAGATGCTTCATTTCTTCACCATTTAATCGATGTAATTATAATTCATAAGTTTTGTATTTATTAATGTATTGCTCTTCACTTAAGTTGTCAATATCTTCGATTAGCTTATCAACAATACTATCAAAATTATTTTCAACTATTTTTATTTCAAGATTACCAAAAATAATATTTATTTCTGCTTCACTTTCCAAATCATTGATAATATTTTCAATTTCACGATAATTAGTAAATCTAACTAATGTCTCTCTTAAGTGATTTTCAAAATTTTGTACATTATCTGGTTTTTTTATCCTTGTAAGTTAGGTAACGACCATTGAATTCCTTCCAAAAAACTGTTATCAACATGTTTTGCTTCAGTCATATTAACATGCTCGCTATCAAATGTTTGTACTAAATTTTGAAATTCAACATTAAACTTGTAAAATAAATTTATCAGACACTTTACCAACATACATAAGACTCATACTTAAATTTTTAAAATTCCATTTCATATTATAATTTTTTGTTCTAATGCTCACTTTAATATGCTTGCTAAATTATTTAGTCATTATTACATAATTTGGAATGCAAACAATTATAGCTAAATTCGTGCTCAAATCGACTTCATTTACTGCTATTGTTGCTTGTTGATGGTTATCCCATCTATCACCATTTATGTATATTAATGTTTTTGTATCAACTTGTGCTCGAGTTAATCCTGATATGTTAATTAGTATAGTTTCAATATGTATTTGTGAATAATGCACATTTTTAAGTTATTCAATTTCTTAATAAATTTAAAGTGACTTCTTTATTAATGCAATTTATTTCATGTTAGCTAATGTTATGCTATTAGGATTTTCAAATGTTCCTAATTGATATAGAATATGTCTTTTCTTTTGTGATCGTAAAATCTCATTTCTTAGAAAATCTTGTGTTTCTTCTTCATTATGATAAATATCCTCTGCTTGTATTATTTCTTTTCCTTTTCGTTTAAAAAGTTTCATTTTGTATTATGAAAAAGATTTATTCTCATCCTTTTTTGATGATTACTTATACTCAAATTCTCTAACTTTTTAATTAAAGAGGGTGGAATAGAAAATGACATTGATGATGTACTTAATGCTAGATTAATATCTATTAATTAATTTTTGATTTTATTGATAAATTAATTAGTAATTAACTAATAGTATTATTTTACCTTATAGGAATATTATTACTCGGAATAGTAGTTGTGATGCTCGAAAATTCCACAGGATCGTCTAATTTACCAACTTCTATAAGTGCTTGTAAATAGTTATTGTTATTATGGGTCTTTAAATCAATAACCGATCAATTTTTATATGTAACTTTTCTACTTGCTCAGTTAATTTTTTTTGTATTAATTATATTTTTTCTACTTCAATTTTTAAATTTTCAATAATTTTTAAAGATTGAATTCGACTTGTTGTGGCTTGCTATCAATGAAATCAATAAGCTCTTTTCTTTTTTATTAGGAAAATGTTGTATATTTTTATTATTAACTGTTAATTGAGATGAAACAAAACTTAAATTTTGTCAAGATAATTTGTGAGAAATTTTTCTGAGAATGCTCCAAATTATACTTATTTTTCTCAAACTTTATATACTCAGCTCGACTAATTATAAGATCAACGATGCTATTTATAACAGAAAATTTGTCACTATGTAAAAGATGTTTGTGATTTTTTTGCGGACAATAATAAATTAAATTATTTTGATCTAAAGTGATTTTTCTTCTTTGATGTTCACTAATTTATAGGTTGAGATAGTCGATCACCAATTCTAAACTCGGTTTTCTATTTTCGTTTTCTCTAATTAAGGCTTCTGTCTTCAAGGTATTTTACTAATCTAACTATACTATTATAGGGCTAAACTAGGCTTTGATACCATAATTGAGGGGAAGGTGGTACGGTTGAATGACCAACTTAATCACTAAAGATTAAGCCTTTAACATAGACAAAAACTTAAGACTGCTTAAGAAATGCTACTTAAGGGTCTATAAAGAGCAGAGACAACGGTTTTTAAGGAGCAAAGAAAATGGTTTTTAGACTCAGAGATCCCCTGACTAATTTCTAGTAATCAACCCGGCAACATTCAAGTATTACAAAAAAAAATCAAGAATAATACTATCGTCAGTTTAGTTATATAATAATATAATTATAGTTAGTGTTTCTCTATATTAGACTAGAAACCTATCTAAAGAAGTTGAAAAACGTAAAACTTAGAAAACCAACATCTGTGTGCTAGTACAGTATGTACAATTTTCTCTCCAAAACTTGAGCTGAGAAACCGAAGTATAGTTTGTTGCTTGTCGTTGTAGAACTCTTCTAGGTACGTAAAAGACTTGCTGAAATTATGTGGAATTTTAGTTGATGGTGACATATGTGTAGTGATTGGACAGAGTGTTTATGAACAAATTTTTTTATTAAACTGAAAGCTCTCGTACATAACACAAAAAGATGTTTTCTTCTCTCTTTGTGTTTGTGTTGTACCTTACGTACAAACTCTTTATATATACATGCAAACATGCAACTTCACTTACATATTAAGACATGCACACCTTTCAAAGGCATACAAGCTGTATAAATAACAAAGCTTGTAGAGCCTAACAATACAAACCCTGATATGTCTCTTTCTATTTAACTTTTTCTTGCTTTTTTTATCTAGGGATATTAATAGAATTTAACAAAGAAAACTATATTGGTTCAAGTTAAACCAAGTTCACATGAGACTCTACACATTATTCTGTTATTATCACAAAAGGAATATGTGCAATAATCCTTAATGCACAGATCCATATTTAAGGTGCGCCGAAGGAGGTGGTCGTTTCAGGCACTAAAATTCTGGAGGACCTAATTTATTTTACATTGGCATATATAAATTTTAAGAAAAAATATGCATGTAAACATATTTTTTTTTAAAACTACGAGACAATAACATTTAAGTAATTTTGTGATATTTTTAATATACGAATTTATGGCATGCGATTAATTTCTTTTCTTTTTATTTAAATCGCTATGAACATTAATTTTCTTTTTAAATACTATGTTGGAATATTGTTTGTTTTATTTTTTATGTACTATATGAAAACATCTTTGGTTTATAAGTACTTGATTATAGGTTTATATTTGGTTTTTGATTAACAAATTAAACATAAATGTTGACATGTGCATGGTTTGGATTTGTTCTTATATTTACCTATATTGGTAGATACGAGAATGATGTGAGAGTAGATTGATTTAAATACCTGTGCGACATAATTTTGTACCAACCAATATCCAATACTTAATAGAATGGGAGAAAATGCCACCTCTATGCATATAAACATATTTTTGTACACCCCCCCCCCACCAATTTGTAGGTTAGGGCTCTACCTAATTTATCTCATTTATACGACCTTATGGATCGGAATAGCATACTGCAATTTTCAAATGTAATTAGTTCTCAACTAAGCTATTTCATATAAAGTATATTATATTATGCTATCGTTGATGGCTCTGAAGATCAATGTTTAATGTTCTAATTTATTTTTCTAGTTTATATTTTTGTATGTAAACGCAACTCTCTCTCTCTATGAAAGATGAAGAACGAGGCTGCCAAGAAGAAGAAGAGGTTTTTTCTAGTTGGAGTACGGATGGACGAGGTGGATGAATCAATTGGGGAGTGTGATGAGGTTGTTGAGAGGGGGAGACGGCTGCAGTTGATGATGAGGCTGATGAGGAGGAGGACGCTGCAATTGAGGAGGGCTGGACCTTGATCTGAAGCTTTAGTTTAATTTGGTGTCGGTGTTGTATTTTTATGTTTACCACAGTGTGATGTTAAAACACATTATCGTCACTTTCATGTCTATCTTGTTATGTTAAAAATATATATATATATATATGTAAACCCTATAACTAAATCTAAACCCTCAAAAAAGAATAATAATAATAATAAAAAATATTTCATCAGTTAGGTTCAAGGAATGCAAAATCGATATTATCGGCGATATTTCGCCGATATTTCAATTTTTTGAACTTACCTGAACAATCCGTGAATATATCTCCAAATTTTTCGATATTTTCTGAAACTTTCCGATATTTCCGATATATCCCCGATATTTCCGATATATCCCCGATATTTTCCGATATTTTCCGATATTTACCGAAAATTTTGAAATTTTCAGTAACTTTTTTAATTTAACAAAATTAAAAGCTTGTCAAAATTTTGCAATGCCTTATCCTTCATATATCATGTCTTATGGTCTTCCAACAAGTGATAACTCATCGTTACAATCACAAACAAATGCCACAAATGATGATAGCTATGAAGAAAGTCGAGCAATGCCTGGTTCATACTACGAGCTCCAAAATCTTCAAAGACCGCCCCCTGACCCATATGGTTGGCATGTAAGTCAATACGTGCAGAATTACATGGGAGAGCAATCATTTAATGAGTACTCTTCACAATACACACATGATTTTGCACAGAGAGATGAGGAAAATAGTGTGAATTTCGAACCTCATAGGTCCTCTATGTGGTTTTGAAGTATTTATATATTTGATTTTATAATGTGTGATGTGTAACATATTGTACAAAAATGTGATGGTCTAGCCTCCCATTAAAGTTTAGCCATCAAAAAAATAAAAATAGAACTATTAAATTATATTTTAATAGTTATATATCAGCACTTAACACATACTAATTTATATAGTAATATAGCAAATTCATATGTTTTGATGTTTGATCAATATTTTCTTTTTACATAAGGTATGTAATTGATCATATAACAACCTCCAAAAGTTTCATTACAAATTTCCATATATTTTTATTAGTTTCCGTCATTTTCGTCAGAATTTTCAGTGGATCGATATTTCGTCGATATTTCCGTCGATATATCCAAATTTTGGACTGTCGATATATCTTCGATACCCGATATTTTACTCCTTGGTTAGGTTATCAACACTAACACTAGCGCTCCTCTCTCGTTTTGCAAAACCCTGGCGTCTCTCTCTGCTTTCAACCTCAACTCTCTCTGGGCAAATTTGTAATTCTATGGTTAAAAAAAATGCAAACATCTCAATATATGTACAATCTTGACTCATCTAAGTATAATTATGCTGCATTAATAATCGTTTTCTACTAATACATGCAATTACCTTGGCTTTCTTTCTGCCACATCAACAAACACAATCGCTTCAGTCACCATCAACAAATTTCTTACTTCCCAGCCCCAAGATGAGAAACAATGCAAACAAGGGTAATGTCGCGGCCTCTCTCGTGCAATACAAGGGAGTGCGTCTCCAGGGCAAGAAGTTTGGCACTGCGATATGAGACAACAACCAAAACAAGGTGTGGCTGAGTTTTTTGACACCGCCATTGAAGTAGCATAAGTGTATGACAAAGTTGCCCGAATGCATTGCCGTGAAAAAGCAATCACAAACTCTTCCTATCCTATTGAAGAAACTAACCACTCAGCTGCTGCTCCGAATCGCGACTTCGACATTGGTGGTTTCAACTCATTATACGATAACATTCATCCTTTATTTTCAAAACCCGATGATCTCTCCCGAACCGGTGGTGGTTCTTCATCTCAATAGTAGGTTACTTTTCAAGTAAACACTGAAGAAACCACTACAGATTTAGGGTATCTAGAAGATATGATCCGCTCCTTTTTCTAGAAGGATCCAGATCCAGTACTTACTTCTAGAATAAAAGGAAGCACCTTGTCTCCTGTTATTGTGTAGCTGATCGATGCCAAATGTTTAAACCACTAAATCTATATATGCTCTGAGCCTCTAACCAAGATTCTTAAAGCTTGCTCTGAAGTGGTTTTGAAGAAGTGTTTGAGTTTCCCATTTGCAGTAAGAAACTGTAGAGTGTGTAGATAGAGCTCAACAAATGTGTCACTATGTAGTTAACGCAAAGATATGTATATGAAAATTTGAAGATCGTTTTCTCATTAAATTTTGTAAAACAAATTAACGGTTGTTAATGTAATGTTAATATTCACTATAATCATCCATTTATTTGATAAAATATTAAAATTAGATACCCAAACGATTTTTATTTTGATTTATTTTTCATTGAGTTAATCTAGTTTATCAGATGAGTGGTTTCGATTATAAAATTACAAATCAAAAGTTATATAAGTGTAATTAGTTTGGATGACTTGGTACAATTGATTTTGGACCTAAGTATTTTCATAATAAAATTAATAAATAATAATTTCATCACACACTCTTATGAATATTTATGTTAATAATCTAGATGATCGATATACTACCACAATAAATACTATCACCGACGAGATCTGTAAAACTATAACCGACGAGATAAAAATCTCGTCGGTTATAGTGGAAAAAATATTTTTTTTAAATTTTTTTTTTAAAAAAATAAAAAATCTCGTCGGTTATAGTACTATAACCGACGATAATGGCTAAAAATCTCGACGGTTATACTATTACCGACCCCCTTTAACCAACGGACTATAACCAACGATGTTTTTAGCCATTATCGTCGAGATTTTTTATTTTTTAAAAAAAAAATTAAAAAAAAATATTTTTTCCACTATAACTAACGAGATTTTTATCTCGTCGGTTATAGTTTTACAGATCTCGTCGGTGATAGTGTTTATTGTGGTAGTCATGATCTACTATATGAAAATAATTACCTTTTTTTCATAAAGTTTGAAAGTATAATATATTAAAAAATCGTCATTTTTTTTAATATACCTGATGGAGTTGGTCTAGTGGAAGCATACTAGACTGCAAGTGGGCGATCAATAATGTAGAGGTCCACCTAATAATAAAAGGTCTCTAGTTCAAACCCCAACTGGTGAAAATATTTCTTGGGGAGGAGCCATATATACCTATATTGCTCTCGGCTCTGGAGGGGTAGCTCACTCGGTCACTATTTTTGAAACCAAAAAATTGTCAAATATAAATTTATCTCACAGTTCCACGATAAGACAATCCTTATTTCTTATAATTTTAAACTATCATTGAAAATAAAACATCAAACTAAAGATTGAATTTATGTTGATAATACTTTGACCGAATGAAAATAAGTTACCTTTCTATTTTTTTATGTGAACATGAAGTTTAAAGTGACACGTCTTTTAGAATTTGCCTCAGGTTTTATGATCTCCGGTCTCGTCATATTAATGTTCAAGTCTTTTTGAATATAAACTCAATTTGAACAAAGATGATTCAACTCAAGATTTGATCCAACACGTTCTGGCCGGGAAGAGCATAACTATGGAATCAAATCAGGAACCATACTACTTATTGGCTTAGTCATATGTAATAGCTCATGTAAATATAGTTTATTTATATGTTCTTTTATTTATTAATATAATCCTTGATCAAACTGCCTTTTTAGCTAGAAAGGCTCAGCCTACATATGGTAGTTAGCAAGATTTTAAGCTCATGCATTCTAATTGAGACTCGTGCAGAGGGTGAGTCAATCACCAATGGAGACGAGAACCAGTTCGATACGGGGATCCGCGGCCAGAAAGCAGTTGAATTCCTTGACATGAACCCTGACTTTCCTGAAAACTTCAGTCACCTCCTCCTCAGGTTTCACCACCGTGCCAAACCACAGTGTGTTGTCATAAGCTATAATCCCTCCAACCTTGACGAGCTTGATTAGCAGCTCATGATATTTCCTGTAGTTGGTTTTGTTAGCATCCGCAAACGCAAAATCATAGCTACCTTCTTGTTTGCCCGGCACACATGAACGTTTATATCGTCGAAAAAAGTACTTCAATATAGTCAATATGCATGCAAATCAAAAACTCGGTAAATAAGTGTTCGATTATGTATTAGTAAAACATATATATAGTTGCATGAATGTGCAACGTAATTATGCTTAATTATATCCGATGTTTAGTTTTATTGTAATGTTTTTGGTTTATTTATTATTATTATTTGTTTTGTAGGAATTTGGAGAAAAATGAATTAAAGATGTGTTATTGAACTTTTTTAGTGCAACAAGAAGAAGATGGGCTTAATTATTTCAAGCGGGAATCATAATCCAACGTGGAGACATGGTGTACGTGATGAACTAGTTGATTAAATAGTTATATGAGATTGAGTGATGAACTAGTTGATTAAATAGTTATATGAGATTGAACGAAGAAAGGAGACATACGTACGGAAGTCTCCTAATCCATGAAGAATTGAAAGAGAGCACGTGAGCTTTGGCTGAGACGTGATGATTGCTGCATGCATATATATTGCCTAGCTAGCTAAACAAAAGAGAGAAGGATACGTACGGGGAACAGATGTGATTGATTGCTATATATATATATAGCTGGAAAGAGCAACGTACGGGGAGGAAGAAGAATAAAAAGAAAAAAAAAGAAAAAGAGCAGCAGTGGGCTCACGGCAAGAGAAGGAAGAAAAGAAGAATAAAGGAGAATAAAGAAAGAGAAGAACCAAACTGCATGCCTGCGATTTCGATGTCGTCAAGAGTTTACTTCTTCTCTTTCTTTGTTCATCTTTCATGAATTATTCAATAATATTATTTAAAACTATGAGTAGTTAAATTTCCATTGTTAGAGGCTGATTGAAGCCCTAGATATGCTTACGATTTTGAACCCCTTTTGATTCTATTAATTATTTGGATGAGTTTTGTTTCACTGTTTTTTCACCGTATGTTTTCTATGTTCATGTTTCTTTGAGTGCACGCTTAGATGCATGGCTTAGGATCTATAGTCTTGATTATGTATATGATCACCTTATCATTGCATATTCTCTAGAGACAAACATGAATTTGTGTGAAACAAGTCTTAGTGATGAAAGGGTGACCACCTTATCAACCCTTGAAGCTCTGTTATTCTTCAAACATTCTTAGAACGTAATGACTTCAGTTCTCTAGGCTTACATCATCATATGTATAAGTCGGTTAAGTGAGGATCAAGATCGAGCGGATTGTCCCTCCCTCTTTCATGCCAAGTAAGAGAGTGTAATACATAAGATGACTTAACCAAAGCTCTTGTGTGGAGAGTATTCATCCATGGTTAGTTCAATTATATTGGGGAGGTCGTAAATATGTTTAGGGTGGAGAGAAGTTCTTAACATTCATATCTCATTGGTTAACTATAACAATTTACTTTCAACAATTTATTTTCTGCAATTTACTGATTTCTGCATTAGCTGTAGCTTAGCCGATTTATTTCGGTGACCAAATCAACTCCGAATACCCTCAAATTTTGTGTGATAGTCCGCCACTGTGTCTAATTTATTGTGTCAAAATTTCGTAGCATTTGAGTCTGTCTAGCTTAGGTTTGCATTATCATTAGTGTACTGTAGTCGAGTCTGTCAGCATAGTAGTGTGTTAGGATTTAGTTTCACCAATTCCTCGTGTTCGATAACCCCTATTTATCTTATTACATTGATATATCCAGGTTGTGAATATGATATCTTTGAGAGGTGTTTATTCGCCTTGTCAATATATATACATACATTTTCCGCGAGATAAGTTAGGACAGACAAGGCATTTGATTGAACGAAGTCAATCTTATGCTCCACACCGGCTTTCTGAATGAATGGCAATCCAAATTTGTAGGTTTCTTTGTCCAGATCAATTGTTGTTATCTGGACAAGAAGAGTGAAATTCGATCAATAATTAATCTGAGTAATCTGAGCTCGAGCTAATTGGTACTAATCAATCTTAGTTTACAAGTAAGTTTATAGTGAAAAAAATGGAGGAACTATATATCATTGTACTCTGGCATCAACAAGTAGTGCAAGAGCAGTTGCGAGAAGAGAGTAACTAGTAAACACTCCAATCTCCAGTGTCTTCTTTGCGTTCATGATCTTCAAAAACATCGAGATAAGAAGCCCTTCATCCACAGGCAGATTCATAACACTCATGCATATATACGTGTGCATGTATTCATCACAACGTAACTATTGTCATCTTAAAGCAAACATTTCCTCGGTGTAAAGCTGTTATCATTTTCTTGCACATAAAATGGGAAATAAGCTTTGCCGACGAAAAACGCGTGGACATTGATGATACAAGTTCGAGTCATCGGCCAATATTTGTGGCAAATATTGATGATCTAATAAATAATATGAATACAAACATATAATGAACATACCACCATTTGTATTTCTTGATAGTGGCCTCCCTTAGCTGCTTCAACTGCTCATGTTCTCTCGGATAGGAACTTGTTTCTAGTATGTACTACATGCCATTCAACAAATTAAATCAACAAATATTATGGCCATAAGAACTAATATCTAAATCACTTCCTTGAGGATACTAAAATATAACACAAGCTAGGTAAAATTTAATACTAAAAAAGAAAACATAATAAACCTCGTGAAGAGATTGGCTCTTGAGAATCATAGTGTCTTCTCGGATTTCAGGAAGGCCAATTTTCTCGAGCTCTTTCATAGCGGCAGACATGATCGATGTATTGTGAATTGAATCTATCTTCTATAAGCAAAAGGTGAGGAAATGTTTATGGTTGATAGTTCATACTGTGTTTTTATTATCTGGGAAAATTGTTTTTTGTTGGTAAAACATCTCAGCATTAATTTGTTTTTGGTAAAGATCGTAGCAATTAAGACATTTTTGGGTAAAAATCATAGCAATTTGCTTTATAGCAAAAAGCCACTATATTTGTAGCAGAATCAAGTTACGAATTAAATTATGTGCCTATTCTTTTTGACAAGTGCATTTGATCGACTTGTGGCTGGGAAACTTAATTACTTCTTCACTCACGAACTTTAAACATCATCAAGTTCATGCAAAATCCACAAGAGGATTCTCTTGGTTAGAAAGAAAATCAAAGGACAACAAGCTATTGTAATCACAACAGCAACATATGAGAACTATATATAGTAGGTGATTGTTGGGATGAATGTATTCTTTTACCAATAATCGAATAAAATAACGAAAAGTATATGTACCCCATTTCAGTACGTTAATACATCGATATAATAAAATTATATGGTTTACTAGCCGCACGTAATCAGCTTCGCAAAATAAGTAGATAAACCTCGTGAAACAAGTAAACTGAAATTGAATGGTTTACTAATACTAAGTAGACTGTTTTATAAAATAAGTAGACTGATATTGTGAAATAAGTAGGTTGATTTTCACTACTTTAGTTTACTTATTTCATAATTTCAGTCTACTTATTTTGCGAAGCTGACTATGTGCGATTAGTAAACCATATAATTCTAGTCTACTTGTTTCACGAGGTTAGTTTACTTATTTTGTGAAGTTGATTACGTACAATTAATAAACCATCTAATTTTATTGTATCGATGCGTTAACGTGTATATCCCATCAGATGATTGTATACATCACTATCAATTTCACACTCTTGAATTAGACATCCATATATATAGTTTGGCAAATTCTTTTACTAATTAATATACGTTAACGCATATATATATATATATATATCTTTTATATAACTCTAATATGTCTAATTAGATGTGGTCTTAAGGACATACCAATACTTAGTGATTAACAAAACACTTGGTAAAGGAAGAGCTTTGCATTGTGGGAATTTCTAGTTTCTAAATGCACTTATAAGCTATGATCCCTGTTTCCTTATTGTGTTGGTTTACGAGTGATCGCTAGAGAAATGTATGCATGAGATTGAGGAGTGCGTATATACTAGAGAATGAACATTACTGGCTAATACTTTTATACTTGCTGACCAGATCAAGTTACTAGCTAGAACCAGCACAGTTAAGTTCCCCTTTGCATACAAAACTAAATTAAACCGACGACATCAAACTATCATTTATCACATACGCTTCTAAACTCCAATACAACAAAGCAAGCATGCACCTTTGAGTTTAAGCATTGAGTTGCTTCTCGCCATGTTTAGCAGAGGGGCCTGCAAAGGGTGAGGCCATCGCCAATAGAGACGAGAGCTAACTCGACACGAGAATCAGCCGCTAGAAACTTGTTCACTTCTACATTTCCTTGATTTGGAGTCCTTCACTATCTCCTCTGGTTCCGCATCAGTGTCAAACCACAGTGTGTTATCATAAGCTATGATTCCACCGACCTTGACAAGTTTCATGAGCAGTTCATGATAGTTGAGGTAGTTTTGCTTGTCTGCATCCACAAATGCAAAGTCAAAGCTCCCCTCTTCCTTGCCCTGTTTACAAGTTTAAACCCTCAATCAATCAAGCCATTTTGCAATTTGCATTAATTCAAATAGAGATAGTGGCTGCAAAGTGTTATTTTTCGAAATAGAATATCAAGATATCAAGACTTATTCGGAGCATTGTTCTAGTTATATTGTATCCCGAAGTCAAGATATTACGTTTCTTAAAAACTCCTAGGGATGAGCCTCTTAACATAATGTTAGGATATGTTCTAACCATGTTCGCTACCAGCTAGGTAAAGAAAAATACTACTTTGTACCGAAGTATCTGTGAACTTTTGGCTAGCTGTAAACTTACAGTGTCAATGAGATCATTCAGATCTGTAAGTCCATCTGAGGCAGTGAAGTTAATCTTATGCTCCACCCCAGCCTTCTGAATAAATGGCAGTCCAACCTTATAGGCCTCTTTGTTTGAATCTATTGCAGTTATCTGAAGAACCGTTACACGTGTTAATGGACTAACAAGACTCTTCACAGATATATATTAGTACCTGAAATTAGAAACTAAAAAGCTTTTGAGTAATATACATAAAAGAGGTAGAAATACACACATACTTGGGCATCAGCAGGTAGTGCCAGAGCTGTAGTGAGAAGAGAGTAACCAGTAAACACTCCAAGTTCCAGCGTCTTCTTTGCATTCATCACCTTTAGAAACATGGAAATCAGCGACCCCTCATCGACAGGAACATTCATAACACTCCTGCTATATATTTACATCAAGAATATTGTAGCCATTAATTAATTGATATCGATTAGCTAGCTAGTCTAAAGTTTCACGCTAGCTTAGCTTCATTCCTTAATTACCAGAAGGGGTATTTGTCGATGCTTGCTTCCCTTAGTTGCTTCAGTAGTTCGTGCTCTCTGGGATAGCAGCTTGTTTCTAAGATGTATTGTATTAATTTATTAATTACCATATATAGAAGAAGAAACTATTAGGGCAAGCCTGATTAACTTTCATTTATGCACACAAATTAAGATGAAACTGAAGAAAAGAAATGTATATATTGAGAAACCTTTTGAAGAGCTGGGGTTCTGAGGATGATCTTGTCTAAATCCTTCCCAGCATTATTCTGAGGATCAGCAGCCATCTTAGAATTGATATCTATACATGATCAGCTTGCTATATATATGTGTTTACTGAATTATGACTATATATAGAGGGAGAGACGAAAGATAAGCGAGTCAAGATTGTTGTGCGCCGTGGAAACTAGAACTTGATCTATGGAGGGTAGATAGTTGTGATATGATCGATATATCTGGGATGAAAGAGATGAAGCCAGAGATCGAGTGTCGGTACATGGGTACAAAGTGTACAACTGATCAAGTAAGTTGACGCAATAACGTGGCCTCTCAGCTTAGGATGTGAAAATACGTACTCCATTACCCACTTTAACCAGTAAACTAATTAGAGTATATCCATGGTTGGATCTAGCTAACTCGTGACTTGCCATGCTGTGATCCACGTACACGTACTCATGAATATGCATCTGTATAGATATGGAAAAATTTATTCTATAATACCTGAACTTACTTGGCTCTATCAACTTGATAGTTGAATTTTCAAAAATGTCAATTTCATACATAGATTTCAAAAATCATATCTTTGTGGTACTTGGAACAAATTTTCTATCCATTAATTTCTGTCTATTGTGATGATGTGGCAAACAAAAATTTCAAATACGAAGGGTAAACAAGTAATTTCAAATATTAGGTATCACAATGATATAGTTTTTGAAGTTTAGGTATCACTTTCATACTTTTTGTTTTATTAATATTTCACATTTCTTTATGATTATTTTATTTTTCTTTGTTATTGTCTCATCTTTAATTTCAAATATGAAAAAACTTGAATAACCTGGCTTCGAACTTTGACCTTACGAATACATATAAATTGCTCTACCACCATATAGTGAAAACTTCAAGTAAAAACAACACAAATACATATATACTTGAACTAATGGTGACCCGCTCAAGCGCCCCCCCCCCCCCCCCCCCCCCCCCCCCCTCTCTCAACCACAAATGACGTCGTTGCAGCTAGCATATTACGAGTGCTATGGTCACCCAGGTTGCTCATTTGGGCACACATGCTTCAACTGAGCTGCTCGGCTTGCGTGCAATAAATTGAGGCGCAACTCTGAGACATTAACGGTAGACTTTGAAGGTGGCTTTGAACTGCTTGTCTACTACAAGGGTTGCACCTCAATCTGTTGCACGCAAGTTAAACATCTCATCAGTGTCAAATTAGCAACTTAGGTGTCCTAGGCTCTTTGTGACAACGTCATTTGAGAGAGAGAGAGAGAGAGAGAGAGAGAGAGAGAGAGAGAGAGAGAGAGAGAGAGAGAGAGAGAGAGAGAGAGAGAGAGAGAGAGAGAGAGAGAGATGGACGTCCCTATGTATTATAAGTATATGTATGTATGTTCTTTTTACATGAAATCTTCATTGTATGGTGGAAAGAGGATTTATATGTATTCGCCTCCTTAGGTTATTATACTTTTTTTTTATATCTTTGATAATTCAGAATAATAAAGAAAAATTAAATATAAACAATTATTAAAATAATTAAAAAGAAATATGAAATATTAATAAAACAAAAATTATTAAAGTGATACTTAAACTTTAAAAACAATATCATTGTGATACCTAATATTTAATATTACTTGTTTACCCTTCGTATTTGAAATTTTCGTTTATCACATCATCACAATTGAGAGATAAAAATTAGGTTCTAGGTACCACTAAGATATAATTTTTAAAGTCTATGGATCACAATAATACGTTTAAAAATTCAAGTATCAAGTTGATAAGTTCATGTACCATGAAATTTTTCCCAGATATTTTGAACCAGTCTGATATCATGATATGCACCATTGCCACCGCCAGTTTTGTCGTCTGTACATGATTATTTTGTTTGCTGAAAGCCTGACACTAAATATATCTATGCATGGTAGTGTCCTTCATTTCTAATACGTATTCTTGAAATGAACTGTTAATCTGGATTCTGCAGTCTGTAATTTGTTCACGGGTATGCAGTTGATGATTCTTTGGATGGGGGCAAGAAATGGGTGGATGCAAAGTTGCAAACCAGCTGATACCAGAAGAGTACTGAAGTCGCATATGCTGCTGAAACAAGTAGATGTGACAACTGGGCATGAGCACTGTTTAAGGGTCAAGCAGATGTATCTCAGAATACTGAGATTGTTACTATAGCAGCAAGCAAAGTTTGCTGGTGACAGTATTTGTTTATGGCTTGATTGACGTACAAGTCTTCTTCATATTGAATACTACTGAACATGTAGACATAGCTGCATATGTCCAGCATGAAAATGGGGAGGTGATCTGGATTCTGAGAGGAAATACATTGACACTTCTTGGCACAGGGTCCGGGTCAAAGTCGAAGACCCTGTTTTGTGACTCTTCAACACTTGCAGCTGAAGTCTAAACAAAGGAGCTGAATAATATTCAGGCACCAGAAATCTAGCTAGGCCTAACCAGAAATCCAGGCATTTCAAATGTTACATTACTTCACTACTACGAGTTTGAGTAGGTTATGTAATCACTCACTAAATGACTAAAATAAGTAAGACTCAGATCCATAAATCAAACAGGGTGTTATGACATTATTAAGAGCCACTGTATATTGATTAAGTAGCAAGAACCAATATCACACCATACAGTTACAAACTTACAACTTACAACTAATAGAAAAGTCTCGGTGCTTAAAGCTGTGATTTAAGATTATCAGTATCTATTTATGCAATTTTGAAAGTGGGGAAAACTTGTACTTGATTGACACCTAAAAATGGCAGGGTCAAAGAATAGAGAAGCTGCAAGAATGCCCAAAAACATTACCCAAAGAATCAATAAGGTTGTTGTGATACCTGTAGTTACTCTGTACCCTTTAAAGGGTTGTCACTATGCTGAGTAAAAAGGTCAGAATGTACAACAAAAGTAGAAACCTGGAATTACTTTCTCCTCCGCCACCAGTCTGGGATTTTCAACCTCTGGCTTCTATGTACAGCTAGTTTGACGGCAGGAACCTTGCGCTTCACCTGTCTCCAGAGCATATTGACTGCATCTTCTTTTTCTGGAGGATAATGGAACTCAAAATGATGGGAGATTTTCTTCAGCTGCCTCCACATTTCCATCCATTTCTCCTTTGATACTTTTCGAAGCTGATTAACCATGTAACCCGGTTGCAGAGCCTCTTTGAATGAGAAGAATACTGAGAACTGGTTGTAGTCAAGTTCATCCTCAAATGGCAGCTCAATTTCATCACTCACAATGACAGGAATGCAGTGGCTCACAATAGCATCAAAAAGGCGACATGATGAAGGAGTGTCCCCAGCAGGGTGAAGACAGAACTTTGATGTACGCATCCGTTGTGTAGACTAATACAACAAAAGTTGGAGGAGAAAATAAGATACGGAATTAGTTCTACTTGGTAAAACCACTAAAGACTCGTTCTTGCTATACAAAAGGAACTTTTTTCTTCTTCTGGAAAATGAATTTAAGCTTTTCATGCTACCTCAAGTTGTTTGTCAAGTAGAAAAGTTATTCATAACTCATTTTCTCTCAAGTCCCTAAAACAACTTTATCTTCCAACAAATGAAAGTAACTTTAACTTGCAACTATTACATGGTATATGAGTTTACTTCTGAGCTATGCATATTCATATTAAGACAGAAACTACGAGTAACAAGCATGCTATCAACAAGTGAAGTTTTAATAAGATAAGCAAAGAATATCGCTCATACCAATTTTATGTTTTCTCCTGTTGCGACACTCCGCTCATAGTGAACATCATCATAACCAGCTAAAACTTTTGCCAGCTTGACACGGACAATGCCTTCCTGCAAAGACCAGAGATAATCAATTAGGCTCAACGCACAAATTTCAGGTCCTGAAGATGCAATGCTTCTCTCTTTTAAACTCCAGCTAAACAAACACATACATCTTTCCTGTATGTTCTTCCTTGGAAGAAAAGAAGCGTAGTGCGGGACTTGTATGGATCTGAAACGTTATCATCTTTAAAGGAGTCCACAACATGTACATATGGCGTAACCACATCTTTGCTCAGATTGGACATAACATGAGGGTACCGGCCAAAATCCACAACAATTTGAATGGTGGCATTGACCTTTGGTCGAAGAAATCTGAAAGCGTTGGGATGTGTCAAAGGGATTACATGGTCTCTTCCCCCAGATCTATTCCAGTACTTGGATTCTTCCAAGAGTTTCACCAAATCTATCTGAGAACAGAAAATTACATAGTTTAGTCATAACAAGATGTCAGAGAAACACTACCAAGACCTATTTACCGTATTTCAGAAACGAAGAAAAGAACATAACATGCAAGCTCTCTAGACACCAGCGTAATTCAATATGAATACTAAACCACAGGAAGGGCTCTATTCCCCAGAGCACCCCTCAAAGTGGTTAAAAGTGTTAAACATCACCAGATTCCTCTCCAGACAGTGTAACACTTCAAAAAAGTTCTACACTTTCTAGTCAAATGGCGAAAAAGAAGCTGAAGTTAACACTTCTGAGGACCCAGCTATCCTATTGCAGAAACATCGAATTCGAAAACAAACAAATGCTTCAATTCAAAGCAAACCACAGTATCAGTGTCTCATTTGAAGTCTACAAGCTCAAAACTCTCATTTCTTAATATAACTAGCTAACTGAAGCATAAAAATCCAATCAAACACCACAATTCAGCACAAAAATGGCTAAAACTCACCGGACCACTAAAACCTCTACACTCAAAAACGACCAAAAGAGATCAAATTTCCGATCAATTTACCTGCAATTGGTGATCAACCTCGGTCTCCGGATCGTTCATGTTGTGGCCGTGAGTGTTGAAACTCAACGAAGAGAAAAACGGCACGAAGAACGCATCAGCCGATTCCGGATCAGAAACCCTAACCGCCTCCCTCTCCTCGCAGCCGCCGCCGCCGCTCAACAGCGACCCCATCATCCAATACTCCACGCTGTGCTGCCTCTTGAGCCCCGACCTCCTCGGCCACGGCGGCCAGCTCTCCGCGGTCGCCGGCACCCCGTCGTCATCGCCGCTGCGACGGTCGATCATGGCGACGTTGAACCGCCGCGGGAGATCGTACATGTAGATCTTGAGCGACGGTCCGGTGGCGCATAGCGGCGAGTCAGTAACCAACGGTGAAGATTTGAGGAGAGGGAAGAAGTAGGAGCGGAGATCGACGGTACCGATGAAGATTGAGTAGGCGATGAGGAGTAAGAGAGCAAATGCGAGAGCGATTACGGCTCTTCTGTACATTTTTTGTTTTGGAGAGATCTGAATCGGTGTGGTCATTACTTACTATCCATTTTACAAATGCTGCTCGTCCAGTAGTACCTGCCTAGGAAGTCTCTAAATTCGTTTATTTTAGTTATAACGAACTACCGGTGGTGGTTTGATTCGGTTAAGGTCTCAAGAGGCAAAAACAATGTGGAAGGAATTGGGACCTTGCTTGAAGGGTTGGTTATCCAATTCTTATACACAATGCATATATTTACTTGTTGTATAATTTTTGTTCATTATGACTCAAGAAAAGTTGTGGGAAACTCGAAATTAGCTTTGGAAATTCTAAGCGACATCTCATAAATTTTATAGGACATTTACTGAATAAGTATTAATACGGACTCCGGAAGTATCACACTTTATATACTACATTCTTGAGAGGAATATTAGGTTTGCACAATTAGAGGTATGAAACCGCTTGATCATAATCTTTGGAAGATGGTGCATGTAACGCGCGCGATAACATACCTTATCGAAAAACAACGTGTGTGATAAAAAAGCATGCATTTGGAAGATACACAACATAATTGAACAAATAGTAATGATAAACTTTTTTCTTATGTGATAATCTAAAAAATAATTACTTTTTTATATATGTGAATCAATAAAATATAGGAGCTGGTAAGTTACAAGGAATTCACCGGTCAACGACACGACTGAAAGACCCCTTTAAAGTAGTCTACACTAATACAATTCAATCTGGTATCTTAACATAACTAGTAAAACATAAACTACTAAAAAATCGGTGGCCCCACACCCTATCTACTTATGCCATCTCAACAAACTACATTACTAATATCCAGCGCTCCTCAACTTTGATTTTCACGAGAGCGTCCGAACTTCTTCGCACGAGGTGAGTTTGAACCCGTTCCTGGATGAGGCATGGTTTCCAACTCCAGACACCAAGAGACACAGTATGTAAAACCCAACTGCCTATCATAGTGTGAGTATCCCATGAAAAAAATAAACCCATAGAACAAATTGGCCCCATAATGTAGGGCACCCAAAATCCATTCACACAAACCCTTGCAATCAAACTTTTCTTCCTGTGTCCCACTGGCAGGAGATCGCCGACAAGATCCGAAACTAGTTTCCACTGTCGCAGTCTAGTGGTTGTCGGCTCAAATCCGCCAACGCCATCATCTTGCCTCCAGAGTCGGAGTCGCACACACTGTGGTCGTTGCCACCCTCGCCACCTCTGTTTTGATCCGACAGCACGAGTCACACTCGCCTGCCTTTCCTCGGTAACCGCAATCGACTCAAGGCCACCGAATCGCACAGGAACAAGCGGCAGACTAGTTTTGACCGACCAAGTCCCGCTCGTGTCTGGTCCAAACCTCCCCACCGGCGATCTCGCACGCACCTAGAAGAAAGTTGTCGTTGCCTTTAGTCTACCTCGTTTTGGCCGCCACCGACTAATCCCGCGGCATCACAAGGATTTCGGCTCTACTCCATCTTCCCATAGCCACCACTTACCTCGGTTAAGCCCCGAGGTACCAATCAAATCCTGCAGCCGAAGATCCCTCCAACACCGCCATATCTCAACCCGATCATTTCTCAACACAGCAACCACCGACAAGCAACGACGCAGGTCAACCACCCGAGCAACGCTAGGGTTTCTTGATGCTTTGGGGAAAACAGAGCTCTCAACCTTTTCCATCCGATTATTGCGACCCTTCTAGGACAAAGATTCAATTAAAAAATAATTACATTAGTTGCACGTTAATGCAATCCGTCTATGATTTTCTCTAACCACTTGAGCTAACTCCTTAAACTCGAATAAGTACACACTTTTTCCATTTTCTTTACGACATTCTGAGTCAACAGTCAGCATCTAATCGGTTCCACCTTCACTTTCACTTTCACTTTCACTTTGAGAAGGATGCTGAAAATAATAATTTTATAAAAGAAACAGAAAATCTGAGAAAGGTCAAAAAGTACTGTACTTTATAAAAAGGGCCCAAAAGAAATAAAATTCCCAATCAATCTACATCATCATCCAGCCCAATCCAACTCGTCATAATAGTCTCGTTTCTGCGATGTCAAAGTCAAAAACGACCAACAAAAAAAAAACGCAACGTAACGTCCTAAAGCGGGAGGAGGTTGCCATTTTCATTTCTCTCAAACTCCAGCACGTACACGTCGCTCTTTCTCTCACAACAAAAGTCTCAATCTCAAAACACCTTAAATTCGTCTTTCAAAAAAAAAAAACACCTTGAATTCTTAAAATACCAAAAACATAGTACGCAGAGAATCCCACCGACCTCTGAGACTGAGAGAGATCTCATTTTGGCGAGAGAGAGAAGAAATGGCGCTGAGGTTCAGCTCCGGCGATGTGTCCGGCTTCAAATTCCTTTTGTATTTGGTGGCGGTGTACGGTCTCATCGCTTTGCTGGTGCACTCGATTCTCCACATGCGCTTCATCACGCCGCTTGAGATCGACGCGCCGCTCGATCGCTTCTCCGAGGCCAGAGCCGTCGAGCACGTCCGAGCCTTGGCCAAAGACATCGATAGCCGCCAAGTGAGCTAGCTCTCTCTCTCTCTGTTTTTCGGATTCGAATTGGTTTTTTGGAGTTATTTATTATCAATTACATTTTGGTTTTATTGAGTAGGAAGGAAGTCCGGGATTAAGAGAAGCCGCTCGGTATATTACATCGCAGCTGGAAATGGTGAAGGAGCGTGCTGGACCGAAGCTTAGGTATGTGTGATTTTGACTCATTGTGCTTTTGCCGGTTAGGAATGCAATGTAATGCCGGTCTGAATTTTGGTCAACTGCAGGATTGAGATAGAAGAGACTGTTGTGAATGGCACATTTAATATGATGTTTCTAGGATATAGCATATCGTTGGGGTACAGAAACCACACAAATATTGTGATGAGGTTAGTAGTACGCAGCTGATCGCTTCTATGTATTGAGGTTTATTTGATCATATATGGATACATTACCGGATCTCATAGTTAGCATAGTTATGACTGTTTTCGAGGTAATGTAGCATTAGTCCTGTTGCAGTAAAGCAAATGTCACATTGAGTTTTATTTAATGGCAGAATATCATCAGTAGATTCACAAGAATCTGATCCGTCAGTGTTGTTGAACGGCCATTTTGATAGTCCGCTCGGTTCCCCGGGAGCTGGTGATTGTGGTTCATGTGTAGGTGGGTAGGGAGCATATATTGTATTCAAAATAACACAGTCACCTTCTCTTGCCTAATTGTATCTGCTTTGTTTATTTAATTAATATTTCTTTTGTAGCATCAATGCTGGAAATAGCAAGACTTATTGTGGACTCTGGATGGGTTCCCCCTCGGCCTGTTATTCTTCTTTTTAATGGGGCAGAAGAGCTATTTTTGCTGGTATGTTGTTTTAATAAGGTTTAGTCAGGGAGCCAAAAAATTCGGTTTTTGAGCTTGTTAAAATATAATAGTGTTGGCTTTCTGGTGTGGGTGAGCTCATATGAGGTTTACCTTACATGCTAATTTAGGGGTCACATGGCTTCATGAAGACACATAAATGGAGTGAAACTATTGGAGCTTTTATTAATGTGGAAGCGTCGGGGAATGGTGGTCCAGGTAGGATATCATCCAAATCTCAATTAGTCATGCCATTTGTTTTAGTGCATATCATTTAGAAAACACAGGCACAATTTGTATTAGTTAGCTTGAAAAGATGGGATGTGTTTGTGCTCTGAAACGTTTCGACCTGTATTACAAAACTATTAACTGTTGCTCATTTGCTTATTTATTTCGGATCTACATGTTAGCAGAAGTAGGAGTAAGGTTGCCTATGGATTTCCATTTGCATTTTTTACCCCTCTCTGAAACTGTAACATCATATATTGAAGCATTTTTTGTTGATTTTTTAGCTTCTGTTTTGCAGATTTAGTTTGTCAATCAGGACCTAGTTCTTGGCCTTCTCAGGTTTATGCACAATCAGCAATATATCCCATGGCACACAGTGCAGCTCAGGTTGATGTTATGTTGTTTAATGAGTGCATATACGACGTACTTTTTCACCCTGTGTTTAATTTTTCATTATGGGATACCTTCTGAATCTTTAGATGATGATACTAGTCCAGCTACGATACCTGTATTTAGTCTTTATTAGCTCGCTGACTTCTGAATAGTTTTACATCTGCAGGATGTTTTTCCTGTTGTTCCTGGAGATACAGATTTCAGAATATTTTCCGAAGACTACGGTGACATTCCTGGCTTGGATATAATCTTTCTCCTTGGTGGTTATTTCTATCATACATCCTTTGACACAGTGGAGAGACTATTGTATGCATTACATCTGCTATTTTGGTACATATTTTCTTGCTTTAAATTTTCAAATCGATTCCTTCCTAAGCACTTCCTCTGATACATTCAAATGCCTCCAGACCTGGAAGTATACAAGCTCGTGGAGAAAATCTGTTTAGCATCCTTAAGGCCTTCACCAATTCTTCTGAGCTACAAACTTCCCTCGAAAGAAGATCTAATGAACCAACTGCCAAGCAGTATGAGGGTGGACGTGCTGTGTTCTTTGATTTTTTAACATGGTTTTTGGTATGTTGCAATCTCATTATTTGTGATCTTTCCATGATATATTTGTTTTAATTTATTCATTATCTCTTCATATTTACTGTTAGGTGTACTATCCACGCAAGGTTGCTCTGGTACTTCACCATATTCCTGTTGTGATCTTCCTAGCTATGCCATTTTTCTCGAAAAAGCAGAATCCTGGTGGTCTTATATCTTGGTTTGCTACATTTACCAATTTTGTAAAAGGTACTGCTCTTTAAGGCATATATTCATCAACTTATTGCTAATTCCATAGTCCTAGAATAGCTTTGCACCACAAAGTTCTGGTTCTCTTCTCACAGGCCTAATTCAAAAGTTTTTGTTAATTTTTCAGGAATCCTTTTTCATGCAACTGGGGTTATTCTTGCAATTGTAATTCCGGTTATCTTCTCCATCTTGAGATTGCTGTTTACTAGTCATGCAATGAACTGGTTGGTTGGTTGATATGTTTGTGAATTTATTTGGTTTCTTGCAATCTGTTGTCACATTCATTCTAACCATAGCAATTCTAGTTCATAATTAAGTAGTACTCACTTTTAACAATGTTCACTGATCGGACATTCTTTTTCAGAATTCTTATCATGCTTGTTGTAGTTATAGCATTAAATTCATGAATAAATTAATTATGTAAAAACTTTAGACAGCTAAAAATCAATCCACTTCCTATCAGGTTATCACATATAACAGTTCGAGCTCTTAAAAGAATTTACTTTCTAAAGATGGAGCTTTATACTTGACAACTCAGACTGACATTTTAGTCGAAACAGGTTTGCCCATCCATACCTGGCTTATTTGATGTTCATACCTGGCTCTCTTGTTGGTCTGTTAATCCCAAGATTTTTGTGGAGTAGCTTTCCTCTCTCTCAAGATGCATCAGTTGTCAAGTCATTAAAAGAGGTAGGGTCATGTACCAAACTTTATCTTTATTTCTTTTAATATCTATTTAGTAGATTACTTTTCTTGGAATTTTTTTCCCTATTTTGCATTCATTGGTCAGAAAATTACAGATATATTTTTGTGTTATTGGGGACATACCCTCTTATGTCAACTATCTTAGTTAATTGATTAAATTTGTGCAATATTAACATAGTGCCCTTTTGTATGCGCTTTACATTTTTATTTCAAACTTAATTTTGGTGGATGATGAATCATTCTAATCTAGAAAATAAGTTCTAACAAGCATGAATGTTGCAGGCTTTATCTGATGAAGCAAGGTTCTGGGGAGGATTTGGATTATACGCTACTGTAACTGTGGTATGTAACGTGGATGCATGATTACACTATTTATGTAGATTCTTTAAAACTTACTTAAACACTCAAAGGGATGAATTGTGAAATAAGTTTAGTGAAAACAGGCTTACATGCATGCCGGACTGAGCGGTGGCTTCTTGACCTTTTCACTGTCCGCTTCTATGCTTCTTGGATGGATTTCATTTTGCTTATCAGTCAAATTATATGGTCGTCAATCACTCAGGTACTTCTTCTTTTTGTAAAGCTTTCATTGACATTTTAGCCGCTGATAACATTTTTCCATGAAAGAACTACAATTATTTAACCAGTTTTTAATGCTACTCTCAGGTCAACATTATTTTATATGTTACCTCTTCTACCATGCCTTGCGTACTCTGCCTATTTTGGTGCATTCCTTGTCCAGTTTCTGATTGAAAAGATGGGTATGATGGGTGCTCTGCCACCTCCATATGGTTAGTACCACGAACTTTTGCTGCCTCTTGATATGTCTTACCTTCATTCAAACTCACGATACTGTTAAAGTCAAATTTGTTATTGAAGTCTTGAACAGTAATGTTTTGGCTCATAATGATTTATTATGGCTTTGCATGTGAACCATGCCCTAAACTACTGGATTCTCTATGTGCAAAAATTCTATTAGAAAAACATAGATTATCTTATTGCATATTTTTGTACAGGTTATTTTGTTCCTGACATTATCGTGGCAGCAGTAATCGGAGTTGTCACTGGTTGGTCAGTAGGCCCTCTGATACCTATTTGTGGTCGCTGGTTGGCCAGGTCATCCATTTTGCAACTCTTGTTGCATATTAGTGTGCTAGGCTTGGCTCTGTCATCTCAGTTCTTTCCGTATAGCACAGAAGCACCTAAGAGAGTTATTTTCCAGCACACATATCTTACTACAGGTATTATAAATGAATTTTCAACTAATCTGAGTCTTTGGCTCTCAATCTACATCATTTTGCATTTCTGTAACATGTTTCTTATGTCTTCTTCTTTTCTTTTACCTTTTCTCCTATTTATTCTATTCTAATTATACTATTCTTCTTCTGTGAATGACAGATGCAAATCAGGTTGTGGAGTCCAGCTATGATTTTTCTGTTGTAGATTCCAATTCATTACTTTTTCTTTTCAAACATGCACCTGAGGTGGCAAAGGAATTGCACATTGGTTCGCAGTTATCTTTTGAAACTGCAAAGTTATCTCACCGTGAGACTTGGATGGTATGCAATTTTGCTGACAATAATGTCCAATTAATTATTAGAGATGTCCTTCTGTAACTGATGGTTGTTTTTGTTTTTGGATACAAAAATCTTTTAGATTTTATGTCCTGTAGGCTTTTTATTTCATTGAATTTCTTTAAGTTGTGGGTTCCCTTATCAATCCTTTGTACATATTTGTATGCTACTGATCTCAGGTGGATGCCCCTTGATCATTTGTTCTTTTCTCTTCTAAAAATAGGATGCCATAGTAGATTCAAGGGCATCCTTCCGTGTACCTCTTATGTGTTTCAATTCTCACACTTCTTAGCTTGAGTGATAGATATCATTAGCTATGTATGCTTGTCAATTACTATTTCCTTAAATGTTTAAGATTAAACTGAATGCATGGGAACAATGGCTGAAAAATATGGTGATCTTTGTTGGCTGTATATCCAGGGACTCTTTCCTGTTTCTTTTTTGTTCACAAGAAGCTTGAAGTTCCCTGCAAGAAGTGATGGTATTTTCAAGCAATACGAGCAGTTACCCCATCTGTCCAGTTCTAAGCCAGACACAGTTTCTAGCGACGGATGTAGGAGTATACACTTGGAACTGTCTTTAGGGTGAGTACAACACAAAATATGTTCACAAACTACTATTTGATACTCTGAGTTATATGGTATTCAAAGTTTTAAATCTTTCTTCCCTGCCCTGCTCTCAGATCCTTAGAGGAGGTTTGGGTTGCAGTCCTCAATATTACAGGCCCTTTATCTAGTTGGTCATTTGCAGACAACAAACTTCCAGGTATTACAAGTTTTCTCTGCTGTCATTTTAAGTTAACCTTCCATAGGTACACATACACTTCAAATAGATTTTCGGATTTACTTTTCATTGGAATTGGCTCAGGTACGGAAACATCTGATGGAGGTCCACCGTCATTCATATGTCGACTTAGTGGAGCTAGTCCTGACAATTGGAGCTTCTGGTTAGAGGTAGTAATCGAAGCTCTTTACCTGCCTTCACTATTATTTTGTTACTCGGTGGCTCAAGTTCGTTTGTTATATAATTGCAGGCTAACAGTTCTGAATCTCTGAGGGTAGAAGTTTCTGTAATAGACCAATATATGGTTGATGAAGCGAAGAAGCTGAAAGGGCTGTTTCCAGAGTGGGTGGACGTTGTTGCTTATTCTAGCTTCTTGTCGAATTATACCTTCTAGATTGGAATCTCAGGTCCTCTTGTATGTTCATTAGAAACTGTAATTTAATGAACCCCATAGAGTTAGGAAAATAAATTATAAATGTAATTTATTTAATTAGTTTACATTGACGCAATAAAAGTTAACATAAATTAAATTGCTCGTTCGTTTCTGTATAATGTCAAATTCAGAGGGGAAATTATGCAACATCTATGATCATAAAATTGGTTTATAAATTTTCACAGAAGTAAACTGATACCGTACTGAAGTCGATTCAATGAATTCATGCTTATTTTCATTTCTTACATGTTTGTTAGTGATGAATTGTCAATTGGAGAAAATTGAGTAATATATTTATGCATTTTGACCACACATTTGAAGGGGTCTTTTAATGAGCCCAAGATAATCGGGTCATAAACAACCCAGACCATTTCCCAATCGGGGCTCCATTCCCCCTTAAGCCTATAAAACCCGAAAATCTTATAACTAAAGAATTAAATATTGATAATATCTTTATTATTTCTATGACATTTCTGTTTTTTAGACTTCTCGATATTAATCATATATATTATTATCTTTCGTCCAATATTTCTCGAAATATTTTTGATATTTTAAAATATATTATTGAAATTCTCGATATTTTCGAATTTATCCAAGATTTTGATTTTACATATATGTTGACCGCACTAAATTCAAAGCACAAAACTCATCACGTCAAAAATTCAAAAGTTCAATCAAATAATCTCTATTAATAATCAACAAAACACAAGTTACAAGTTTCTAAATACATATGAATTATATAAGAAACTCATAAAATTTCAATACAAATTTTCATGTATTTGAATCAATATTTCGTGGATATTTCAATCGAAATATTCATATTTTAGACGCGCAGTTGATATCGTCGATATCCGAAACTTTCCTTACTCTTGCCGGTAGCAACTCCCCTCTTCTGCCTAAAATAACCCATCGCACGCAACTGTTCATCACTGAAGCAGAAGCAGCATCGCTGCCATGATACGTCTTTCTCTTCTCTCTCCTCTCCGTCATTTTAAAACCCTAATTTAACCTCCGCTGAGCTCTCCGGCTTCTTCTCAATGTTCTAATCATTCTCGTTCATCTTCAATTTCAGGTGAAGTACTCCAAAGAGCCCGATAACCCTACCAAGTGTAAGTCCTCTGTACTCGTCTCGATCACCACGGTTTTTTTTCTAATGAACGGTTTTGATCTTCTGCTGAGCTCGTTGTAGATCTAATCGTCGTTTGTTGTTTGCTCATTTTTGTACAGCTTGCAAAGCTAGGGGCTCCGACCTCAGAGTTCACTTCAAGGTACTAATTTGGTTTATGCTTGAGTTTGCTTAGCTGAATTGAGCTCTAATTATATGTGATAATGTGATAGTTAGTTGTATACTTGGTTGTGTGAGTGAAAAATAATAGATAATGTGGTGTAAAAACCTGATGATAAAAGCAGGGTCCTATTGCCGATTATGTGGATGGGTCTCTCGTAAACGTCAGGGAAATTATTGATCAAAGTTCTTGGGTGAACCTCTGTTTTCGTGTCTTTGTGGCTGAAAGTTCAGTTAACCATGCAACATTTTTCAAATCAGCGCTTGTTTTTCAGTATCATTTCTGGTCGATAAGTAAATTGTGGTTATAACTCTAGCAGGATTGTGTGGTCTAGGTGTTATAATGTCTTGAATAACTGAAAACGCAGGGAGCTGAAACTTTCATCATTGTTAAACATATCGTATGACATCACAAGTTCTTGCATTATTAGATAGTTGCTGAGGGTTCTTAGTAGTTTGTGTACAATTGGAAATGTGTGCTTCATTTGGTCAATTGTCTCCAACAGAATACAAGGGAGACTGCATTTTCAATCAGGAAGATGTCTTTGGAGAAGGCAAAGAGATATCTAGAAGATGTTTTGGTTCACAAGCAAGCCATACCCTTCAGACGTTTCTGCCGTGGTGTTGGCCGTACTGCTCAGGCCAAGAACAGGCATTCCAATGGGCAGGGGCGCTGGCCTGTGAAATCTGCTAAGTTCATTTTGGACTTGCTTAAGAACGCTGAGAGCAATGCTGAAGTAAGTTATTATGCTGTTGACATCCCATTGTTGACATCATCTGCTACGAATACTGACTATTGTTTGTTTTTTCTCCTTCAGGTGAAGGGTTTGGATGTTGGCTCACTCTTTATTTCTCACATCCAAGTCAATCAAGCATAGAGACAAAGACGCCGAACATACCGTGCTCATGGAAGAATCAACCGTATGTTCCCGACTCTAAAAGTTTTGACTTGATCCATGTGATTATTCAAACTATATGGTACTGTCTTGAGCTTTTTTGGTTTATATTCTTTGTTTCTAATTTCATCATTACTGCCTTGCAGCATACATGTCTTCGCCTTGCCATATTGAGCTCACTTTGTCTGAGAAGGAAGAACCTGTGAAAAAGGAGGTAAGCACATGAACCATGTCTTGTTTAATGTTGAGATTGCTCAAGTGCTGTGAATTCCATTATCAACTTGGTGTTGCCCCTCTCCTTGCAAATCTGATTCTATGTTAATATCAATGCAGCCCGAATCCCAATTGACAGCCAGCAAATCAAGGAAGTCCCAAGCTGTTCGCAGTGGTGGATTGGCTCAAGTTGCAATCAAACCAAGCAAGTGGAATAGTTATCTACTACCTAGCTTTTTCTCTCGTGAGAATTTTTTGTTGCCTATTATATAGTTCGAGGTGTTACAGAGACAGGTTTAGGACCACCTTGTGTACTTTTAATTCCGGATTATCTTTAGTTTGGATCTGTGAAGGTTTGGTCGAGGATATCCTTAAATCCAGTTCTAGAAATCTTATATATGGCGTAGATAAATTTGAAGATGCCTTGCTAAAATCTTGTGTTCTTGAACTGTTATTGAAAGTCCCGTTGCGTCCCAAGATTCACATGTCCTGGATTCTTAAACAATATGCAGCTTTTTCTTAACCATTTCTGCAAACGTCGTAGATATTAACGTAGGGTGACGTTTTCGATTGATGTACGTGAGTACGTGTCGTAAACCTATTGGCGGAGAACGAATTACCTCGTCACACTAAGCAACCAGAGAATGCCACGTACGTTTCTCCCCAATCACCGTCTGATACAAGATCGACGATAAGTAGTCCTTATACCCATCGCTTCTTAATTTTCAATTTTCAGTTCTCTCTTCTCCGGACGACTCATCTGCAGTTGTACACTTCTAAACAATTCGGGCCGTCTCAGTTTATATATCTCCTCCTCTTCTTTCTCGGGTAAACTCCTCTCGCCTTCTCTCTCACACTGACTTCCGATCAGATAAGCCGTCGTTATTCAACTCTAATATAATTTCCGTCCAACTTTTCGATTCCAGATTTACGATCTCAGCACGGTTTACATTGACCTGTTATTTTCAGATGGACTGGCAAGGGCAAAAGCTAGCGGAGCAGCTGATGCAGATTCTGCTCCTGGCGTTTGCGGTGGTCGGGTTTCTAACTGGCTACGTCAAGGGTTCGTTTCAGATGATGATGCTGGTCTACGCCGGTGGTGTGGTCTTGACCACATTGATCACCGTCCCCAATTGGCCCGTTTTTAATCGCCACCCGCTTAAGTGGTTGGACCCGAGCGAAGCCGAGAAGCACCCAAAGCCTCAGCCGCAGCCGCCGGTGAGCTCCAAGAAGAAGGGCTCTAAGAACAAGTAGGTCATTTTCAGTCAATGTTGAGTTGGTTTCACTATGGCGCACCATGTTCTGTTCTAGAGCTTGTATTTGATCAATGAATTGTAATGTACTATCTTACATTTCAACCTTTACCAATTACCAGAAGATACACAGTTCGTCACTTGTTTCATCTCTTTGGACCAAATTTATGTGATATTTGTTCCGGTACTTCTTTTGGGTTCATCCTGGTTTTCGGAACTAGGAAAGCATAAGTACAGTTTGTGATTATATTTGTTCCGGTCAATGTAATTTTGGCGACTATCTCCGAAACAGGACTGGCCTTGCTATGGTAGAATCCTTCAATCACAGCATATGTGAGAAAGCACACAAATAGCGTAATCAACTTGTCAAGGTTTGAGGATCATCAACTCTAAAGATCGTTGCCAACCAACTTACACACTATTGCTTACATATCAGATATCACCACAAAAAAAGACTCCAGAAATCTGATTATATTCACTGTTATCTGTACTGGCGAGATCAGTCTAAGCTCTTGAAACAAGATGTAGTTTGAAACTTTGAACTTTGCTATTTACAGTGTTTGATATGAAGCAATCTCCACTGGCTCTTATTCCACATTATCCTAACGGTTTACCTGATCTAGTAAGTTGTCGTCATCATCGTCCAGCTCGTCTAATTCATCTAGTAATGATTGGTTCATGCTCTTGCGAGATACTCTCCTGTGCTTCTTACGCTCCAACCTTGGTTCAGCTTGTCCATCCTTGATTCTGCAAATAAATGCAAACAATTTTGAGTTTCAGTGAGAAAGCAAAACCAGCTTGTGTGAGTTCCTATATGCTAAAAATGCAGCCCAACCAGTGTCATCCTTGGAATTCAGAAGTGAAAATGAACAGGAACCGCTAATAGAGCATCATATCTCCAATAGCATGATAACTCAATTAGGTGAGGACTACCAATCAAAGCACCTGGTATGAAACAATGAGCCTTCATATTATTTGAAACTGTAAGGATGATGAAAATGAAGACTGCTATTATAGCCAGGTTACCACAGCAATCATAGCAACGCATTTCATCCACATTGAAAGTTTAATAATCTTGAACAGAAGGGGGCAATTTAGTTCACTAAAAAATGGAAAACTGACAACCAGCTTCTACTAATTCAAGCATACCTCACATCACCCTCTTTTTTGGTTCCAAATGTCCTTAGCTGAAATTCCTCTCTGATTTTGATCTCATCAAGAAGTTGAAAATAGTAAGGGTACCTTTCCCAGTCAGTTCCTACAACGCAACCTTTTTCACCCAAATGCAAACAATCACTGAATGAACACTTTGCAGCTTCGGGGTCATTGAGTATCTTCCGGACCTGAGAAGGAAAATTAACACTATCAGTAGAAAGACATGAGCTAACATGTGCATAGGATGTGATCACAATTAGGTTATATACAAGAACCAAGTATACTGTATTATGCAAAGTATACAAACCTCTGGGAAAGTTTCTGCTAGAGATTGCTTTGTCACTTTCATTAAACTAGGCTGGCTGAACCCAGGAGTATCAGCAAGATAACCTCCTCCAGACAATGGAAGCAAAGACACATGGCGAGTAGTATGCTTCCCTTTACCACTTCTTGTTGAAACCTGTCCAACACGCTGATCCTCCAACCACTTGCTGCCTAGAATCTGAAACGCGCACATGGAAATAAGAATGAAAATGAGTATCAAACTCACACAAACAAATCATATAAAAACAAAACAATATAGCAAGCAGAAGAGATAAAACCCACGGGATCGAGCCGATTATCTCCTTCTGCACCCTCAAAAGCATGGTTGTTACTCCTTAAAGCATTGATCAGACTAGACTTTCCAACTCCACTCGGTCCCACGATCACACTCGTTTGATCTCTCAAAATAGATGCAAGCGAATCAAGTCCAGATTCAGTTTCAACACTGCAAAACAGCGGCTCGTATCCCCACTTAGACAGCCTCGACTTCCATGAAGCCACTGTCTGCATATTTCAACAAATGCTTGCTGACTTAGAAACCACTATTTTACAGTGAGAGCTACGGTTAAGACCTACTAAACCTTGCATCAGAAAGAAGCCATTAACAAGATCAACAACCAGCTTTACAATTACCATGGATGCAACTAAAATTCCTATACACAAACCATAAAGGTAACTTTTCTTCAACATTCAGAGTGTTAAACATCTCGACCAAATGTATCAATCATGCTTCAGAAACTTTAACAGCAGTAAAATAGTAATTAAAAGCTAAGGAATGTGGAATTCAAACCTCTCCGTCAACTAGCTCAGCCTTGTTGAGAGCAAGCGTGAGCGGAATTCCGGTGGACTCGGCCTCAGTTAGAAACCGAGTGAGCGCGAACGGGTCGAGCTTGGGCTGCTCCAGCGAGAAAAGCACAAGCAGATGATCCACATTGGCCACGGGCGGGTCGAGAATCTCGGAGCTCCGACGGTACACATTCTCGATCATTCCACGACGGTCCACCCAGTCAATGGACCCCACCAGCACCTTGTCCCCTACCAACACTCTCCTCTTTATCTTCTTCAGCAGCGCCCTCACCACACAAAGCAGCTCCACCTGGAATTTTCCACCACCGTCAGACAAAAGCGGCGCCGTTTCGTCTCCGGAGGAGGTTTCGGGAGGCTCGACGATGACGCGCATGAAGTTGGCCTGAGCGGCGGCGACGGTGCCGACGGTCTGGGATTCCGAGAGAGACGGCTTGTCGTGCGGAGAGAGGACCGGAGCGAGGGAGGAGTAGTCCTTGAAGGTCTGTTTGGCTCGGAGGAGCTTCTTGTCCGGCGGCTGTGATTTTCTGGTGACGTTAGGGTTCTGATGCTGCTGCTGCTTCGCGGCGGCGGCGATGGGGAAGCATCGGAGGGTTTGGAAGCGGCGGAGGAGCGGGATAGTGGCGGCGGTGGTGGTGGAGATTGCGCGGTGGCGGAGAGTTGAAATGGAGGCAATCATGGGATGGGGTCTGGGTTTCTGGTTTGAGTTGGAAACAGAGAGGCGGTTATGGAATCATGACTCTCATTTTTTGAGGTGGTTATGATTCTGTTACAGGCAGAGAGAGTGTGACTGTGTGTGTGCCTAGTACTGTGTAGAGAGACTAGAAGAGAGGCTTATCCAGCTCGCGAACAAAAGCTACGAGCTACAAAAACCAGGGGGAAACGACGACAAGCTTAAGCGCCAGATCAATGTGAACCCTAAACTCTCCAACTGTGAGGAGGCCCAACTGAGGGTGGCCCAAGCATGATAAACAGTGATTAAGAGTTGAAGAGACTATGCCCACTATGGTCATCAAAGAGGAGAACAGTGCATGAGTATTAGCCATAGAAAGGAAGTGACCCATGCCGTTTATTGGGCTCCGAGTCCAGCATTTTTGTAATGAAAATAATTTTTCATATGTAAATACACGAGTTTGATCTCTTAAGGGACACATTTTAAATGATAGAAATAGATGAGCACATTCAACGGTTGTGATTCAAAAACATAAGAATTATGGTGGGACCATGTTAATTACTTTCAATCACAGTCGTTGGATGTGCTCATCCATTTCTATCTCTTAAAATGTATCCCTTAGGAGAACAAGACTCTGTAAATACATACAGAACCAGAATGTTTTAAGGAGGCCGCTAAAAGAATTCATTATAGGAACAAAGTTGGCAGAAATACAAAATTTCACTGAATTATCCGGCATGCAAAATAATGAAATTCTATTGTACCACTACACTAATTTTAACATAATGACGAACATGCCCTGGACTAATAAATCAGAATAGCGCAAGTAACTATCAAACTTAAGGGCACACCACTCTTTAAATAACTAGGAGCCCCTTATATTGCTCCGTGCTCCGACGCAGCGTCTTAGCATCCATATTCGCTGATAACATAATTACAGACTTCTTAGAATGACACCTTCTTCATGCCACCACCTTTAGGGCAAAGACTGGATTTGTCCCTCTTATTGTTTGGGCGTCGCGCATCACTATTAGCCGCTTCCAGGCCATCCTGGTTAGTCATCATCAAATCCGGGTTAAGGACATGAAATTGGACGATGGACCTTCCACCCGTCCCCACATCTGCCACAGACATACTAATGGTGTCTGGAGGCAACACCGTAACCCTTGTAAATACCTTGAGACGAGACAGTGGAACTTCAGAGATGGCACCTGATATTGGGATCTCTAGTTCAGGTATATGCAAAACAACATTCTTGTTATGGGGCAAATATGCTACCGGAGTAGGGATCGGCCCACTAGACTAAGCAGACGCAGCAACACCTCCAAAAATCTGTTGGGGAGTTCCATGCACCAGCCCCCATTCTCAAAGCGAACCCGAGGTAGCAATAGACCTCTCTGACGCCTTCGACACTGTCGTCATCGCCATAGTTGTTGTCGGTTCGGGCTGTGGAGCCATAGTTGACCCTGAACAACCCGATTCTCTATGCTTAAAAGCTTCACATACGTCACAATAACTTTTCAAGCGATCATAGTCCATATCAACATCAACATAATAAGCACTACCAATAATAAAAGTAGTACTCACCATAAGTGGACAACGAAGATCAAGATCCACATGAAGCTTCACTTTTGACCTATAAGAAATGAGGAGCGGATCATGAGAGCGATATCCACCCAACGCATTCCTCATACGTTTAAGCCACTTGACTTGGAGGATTGCCAAAGTAAAACAACTCGAAACCGGCCTCACAAATACCCATGCCAAACACCGGGAAGTCGAGATCCAAAAAGGATCAGAAAATCCATCAAAGATTTCCACCACCATAGTTGTTTCATGGTGAAACTAGGGGATGTGTTCCACAGCCCTTTTTCAATCCGCCTCGGATTGAAACTTACAGAGAAAGCGGTCGTCAATGATCTGCTCGAATCCAATGTTGTCTGAACCTGAAATATCACGCTATAGACTTAGCATCTTCATTTTGAATCCTTGGATCTTGTCGGATTCAAGAAGGCTGAGAGAGAAACAACGAACGACGACATAGTGTCATTCCTCCTCCTCCTCTTTAGAAACGGCGAGGTCTACTGCTCCCAATGCTGCCGATAAGATTTGCGGTTCAGCTTCAGTTTCACTGTTTGTATCGGCATCGAGAAGAGGAGAAGTATCCTCAGCAGGGCAAGGAATCGACATGCAAATGGATGAGAAGAATCGGTAGAGTGAGGAACAAGAATCTCAAACCTGTTTTGGGATCGGACTAGTAGGAAAGGAGATCGGAGAAGAAATTGGAATGAAGTGGCTAGGGTTGTTTGAAGAGGGAGTCGATTTACAAGGAAGTCGGGTTACCGATCGTGCCTTAACCTTGGTAATGGTGTTGTTAGTATTCATATACAAAACCAGAATAAAATAAAAAATAAGTTGGTGTGACTATTGATAAGCAGTAGACACACGAGAGATTTCAATATTAATTCATAAAATATATGATAAGGGGTTACTAATTCATTCACAACTTAAAAACAATGTCGGCTAATTTCCGGTTCTCAAATGACCTATCATTTGGATAAGATTATTCATTTTCTATATGGATTAAAATAAAACACCTACCATTCTATTATTCACAATGTGATGGTAGTTAATCATCAAGAATATTCAAGTGTTGGCGAGTAGTTTCACTAATATCATATTCGGACATATTTGTAGGGAGGTTAATATTGTAACTGATAATGTTGCAAATATGGGTCATGGCAATGGCAACATAAACACCTGGAACAACTTGTTGTCTTCGACTGCTGCTCATTTGTAACTGTTCGATAATTAGGAATCTGGATGTATTAGAAAATCTTCCCCTTAATTCTTTTATTTCTTAGCAAAAAAAATAAAATAATGTGATGGTAGTTGAAAGGTATGAACGTGTAATTTGATAAAAGTAATGGTCACCAAGTGGGTTTGTAAACAATGACAAGAGCCCAAAACCAATTATTTGTTGACCAACGAAATCACCATAGGATCCACAACATTCACCAATGCTGATAGGTCAATTGCATTATTCTATGCCCGGATATGATAACCTAATCTAGTTTTATACACTACCAACAAAATTGAACGAGTTCTGTACAGCACAAACTTACGTTTCTTGATAAACATGACCTTTGTAATGTCATCGGATCCCCGAGGCCTTTAGGACCAATTCTAATCAGCTCTGACTATATATATGCTTGTTAAGGATAAACCGATAAACATTGCCTTACGTGCCCCATGTGGAATATGTCTTTAATGTCTTATATACACCTCTTAGACTTGTGAGAAGCCGGACTAACCAGTTTGGCCTCAACTTTTGGGAATTCCTACAACTATTCTACGTCAAAGTTGAGGAATTCCTACAACTATTCTATGTCAAACAACCAATGACCATGTAAGAACAATTTTATACAATTGTCTGATTTTATTATGAATGGGAAACTATACCAACGAACATAACTAGATTCAAACGGTTCGATTTGGTTTCGGTCTCTCGTTTTCATTTTACAAGAAATCGTATTCAAATCACTAAGTTGATGATCATGAGTCACATATTGGATAAGTCATTTGTTATTTTATTTATCTCACTCAGATGACTTATTTGGTGATCATTATATCATGGGTCAACCGTCTTTTATGAAGTTCTATGACATTTTTATTTGTTTATGTCACTTAACACCAGAACTGAAAAATATATTTGTATGTTAATATTAATTAGTAAATGTGTTATGATGAGTATATACTTATATAAAGTAGAAACAATAATCGTATATTTTAGTTCGGTTTCAAATTGAGGAACCGTATAAGTGAATCGGTTCCTGAACCTATTCGGTTCTAAATAATTCCGTCTTTCAAATATAAAGAATCAAACCATATATGCATCGAACGGTTCGGTTCTGATTCCTAAAAATTATGGTTGGAACTGAATCATTTTCAGGCCTACTTTAACGTATATGAGCGGTATTATAAATATAGTACTATGAAATTTCAGTATTAATTTAATGAAATTATCTATCATGACACTGAGAGATATTTTTAACAAAATATCAAAACTAATATCGTTCACAAAGTCAATAAGGTAACTATGATTTTAGAAACTGAGGACGAATGTAAATGTGTTCGTTGCAGTAGTTGTAATACACGCTACTGTGACAAATTCATACTTTCGTGATCGGTTGTTGTTTGCGTAGGCATACAATCTAACCTATCGTAACACTGCTGTCGTTATTATTATAAAGTAAATAGAATTAGTATATATGACGTTCTCTGTTAATTATGTTAGTTTTTTACGGACCTGCAAATTGAGTTTTATTCTAAAGAGTCTTAACGTCACAATGGTGACAAACATAGATCGATGACGAATTCAAGTCAAAAATATTTAATTTTTAAATAACATCTTAAAATTATTTCAATCATCCCATCTAATGGTCAAATTCACGAAAATGATTATTTTTAGGCAATTACGATGTTTGTCATTTAAGGTAACAAAAGAAATGTCAAACCTTAATTAAATGACATACGACAACAGACGATCATCAACTCATTAAAAAACTCAATCTCGTAAGGTCCCTTGGAGAATTGTCTACAACTCCTCATTTGTTTGAATTTGTGGAAAACAAATTATAAAGTTTTTGGCAAATATTCAGACGATAGTCGACCGACATATTATGGAAAGACTCATTGCACCGATTACTCCGATGACGGAAGACTTTCGTCTAACTTCAGCAATATTGCAAGCCAACCAAACTTTGAAATGACCATCCTTGAAAACTGCAACTCAAAGATTCACAACAATTGTGCTAAATATTCAGACGACGGACATCTGTCATCTGACTTGAGAAATATTTCAAAACCACCACAATTTGAGGTACCTACCCTTAAAAACTACAAATTTTGGTGCTCACCATTGAAAACTAAAAATTATCATCGTTTCAAGCTGCATGACACGACACACATTTTGGGAATGTCGTCTTTTTCTTATAAAATCACTCAGACGACGGACTTTTCAATTATGTCGTCTGAGGGGTGTGTCGTAAGATGCTGTTTTTGTACTAGTGATAGAAGTATGTTCTAATAATTTGGGGGTGCAAATCTTGGATGCGGATACGAATGTCGTTCCGATTTGGGCCGGGCCGCACGAGTTTCCTTTTGCACTCAGGAAAGACTTTTTGGTTTCAAGCAATGATGATCAACTCATTCCCAACGTGTATAAATAGAGGCATTCCACACCCTAATTTCTCATCCCATCAGAAGCAATATCCTGGGAGAACAACGACATACAAGCCTGTAGGCGGCGTAAAGGTTCTTAAGGACACGTGACTCAACTTAGTTCATATTCTTACTCAGATTCTGTTCTTCGTACATGTGTTTGTAATTTACTAATTATTTAATTAGTATTTTGTTTATTATATTTAATTTAATATCACTATTTTTTCCTACAATCTTAAGGGAAGCAAGATAGCTACACCTTAAGTGACTGATTTGGTAGTGATGGAGAGGGTGTTTGAGGTGGAGGAGAGAGTTAAAGGGATAGAAAAAATTTGGTAGCTAAGAAAATATACTAAAACTAAGTAGAAATCGAGAAATGAGGTAAGATACGTGTGTCTGATGGGAGAGCTCGACTCTATACGTATTATAAAAATATTTTTAATATTTAAAATTAAATATTTAGACATGATCCTAAATTTTAACAACGTAGTTAAACAAATTTAGTCACTGAAACCTACAAGCTTCAAGCTTCACATAAGAAGGTTCATACTTCATTGGTTTAATATGGTTACCACTCACCAAATTAGACAAGTATCAAATCTAGATTCTCCACTAATGAGAATGAGAAGCCAACAAAGTGTACGCCACCACTTTCGACGGCCAGCTGGTGGCAGTAAACACCAGCCGTTTAGCAATAACACCCTAACTAAGCTACTGCATAAAAATAATTCTTCTGCTTAACTTGGGGGGCAAATGAATGCAAATGCTATGAATCTGTTATCAACTTATCATATTGATATTGTAGGTGGAAATTCTGGTAATAGGTGACCCACACTCCCTTCCACAATCGATTTTTGTTCCCACATTGCAGCAGATTGTCAAGGAGTAAAGTTATTGATATCATTCATGAAAAGAAAAATATTAACATCATTGACTTTCTGCTAAGATTATTTGTTATATAATTATAAACTCTACCTAATATTGGTTTTTGTTTGAATTTCAGTGGTCTTTACTTAGTATTTCATTGGTCTAGAAAATGCGAATGCGGAAGTAATATGTGTTATTTATTGATAATGAGAGTGCTCTTTTTGTATGGGAGATTACAACAGTGTTACATGGATAACATAGAAGGGCATGATCCCATTATATTATTTCTCTCTCCACTAAATGGTACATGCCATCACGAGCATAATCACTTACTAAATATGTAATTATCTATCATAACTACAAACATTTATCCAATATTCTATAACGAAATGTGAAATGTTAAGTCAATTTTTTTATTTCCAACGGAGCTAATAGTTGTAAATGCATTAATATTGAGATTATATACGTGAGCGTGGATGAAGTTCGTAAATGGTGGTGCCTTAATGAAATCTCTCTCTAGACTTAGGGCTTTCCTGGCCGCAGTGGTTTGCTTCCGTCAACTGCACTTTTCGGCACTGTCCTTCTTCAGTCTCAGCGTACTGTCACCACCGCCTGGTGGCGTTGGACCCAGGGTTTTCTCGCCCTTACTTGTCTCTCTCGAGCGATGCTCCACTCTGAGTTGGTTTTCTCTTCCGCGATCCATGAAGCTCGAGGTCAGACTACCCTCGTCGGCTCTCTTAGCCCGAGATTCTTATCCAAATCGGCCGTCTAACACCAAACAGTGTCTTGGCGCGATGACGATGGTTAACTGCGAATCCGTCAGCTTCTAAAGTTGGTTTTGGGACCGAGGAAGATGCATAGATCTGAACTGCCTCATCACATGCGGCTGTTTTGGTCCGTCTCGTAGTACAGGTTTGACATCTGGCAGTCGAAGTGTAGATCTGGTGATGGTGGTGGAGTCAAAGGTCCCATCGTTGTCGGTTTCAATGTGGAGGTGTCGTCGGTTCATGAGGTTGCGACTTGGGTGTTCTGGGGACCATCTGTCGCCGTTGGATATCAGATCCCGATGCCGGCATTCGGCTTGGAATCCCCGTTGGCCGTCTTTGGTTCCGGGGTCGGCTGGCTCGATGTGGAGGTGTTGCTGCCCTAGCTCCGGCATTAGGCTATTGAATGGATTTGGGCCAAAAAGTGTTGTTGGACTCATTGCAAAGAGGGACCAATTTGACCTTTGTTATGGGGTTTGCGCTTGTTGGGCTCTCTTTTGGGTTAGACTTACTTGGGATCCAGGAGGTCTTTCAAATTTTGGGGCCGCAGTCCTGGGGCTATGGATTTCGTCTGCTAAGTATTTATTTACTTTTTTAGTTTGGTTTCAATTTTTGGGACTTGTACCTTTTATTTTCTTTGAGTTTTTTTCGTTTGAACTCTTTGATGGATCCTGGAATAGGGGTCTTCCCATCTCAAGAACCACGGCATCGCTGGTTACTTTTGTGTGTATTGCTAGGTACAGATTTTTTGGTTAGGACATGCAACTTGGTTGTATACTCTAGCTAGGTTATGACTTCTTTCTTTTGACGCCCTTAAGTGGATAGTCGTAGCTGTAATTTTTACTACTTCTCGTTATCAATGAGAATCGACATCTCTCGTCTACCCTTCAAAAAAAGAGTTCATAAATGATAAATCCGTCTATCAAATTCCTTATTCTATTTTATGCTGCATTGCTTGTAGCAGGTGTGTTGCTTAGGTTTTGAGATATGTTTGTGTTAAGGTGAATCTTGGACCATTTTGACTCACCAACCTATTGTTTCATTGGCTAGACCAACAACACCTAATAGGATAGTACTTATGCGCAATGCGTGATTATGTGATTCCCTTACCTTCCAATGTTAATTTTGCCAAAGAAATTTTTTTTTGTGATACCTAAATTTTACTGGTCCTATTAATTTAATACATGAACTTTCACAAGTATTAATTGAATACCTGGATTTCCAAAATTTTATTTATGTGATACTTCGAGCAAATTTTCCGTCAATCTCCGTCTATATTGTTGATATGATAAACGAAAATTTCAAATTTGATGTTAAAATATCCATTTGTCCTTCATCAATTGTAAAAAAAGTTGCAACACTGAAATTCAAAACTCAGGCCTGAAGGATACACTCAAAAACCATTACCAGTAGACCACGAGGATTCCTTGTTATTTTATCATACATGTATGTATTTACTCCCCGAGTAATAGTGGTCAGATATTTCTATTTCTTAAATTTGGTTGGGTCGAATCCGACCTAGTTGGTCTCTATCTCACTCTCAAAGGATTACTCCTTCCCTACTGTTTTGAAGTCGCACGCATGCTTCTCTGGGTAGCGCGGCGAACCCGACCTGTTTCCTACAGATGTCGCACCGATTCGGCTGAGAAATCGGAGCAACGACCACATTCGGAGGAGTCGGGAGATCTTCGGCCTTGGCGACCTTTGTCAAAGTCAACAACGGAGGTGGAGGCAAAGATCTTTTGGTGCTTGGTCTTTGTGCTCTTCTGTCGTGGTCTTACTCTGCACTCTGCCTTTTAAGATATATCCTGAAACCAGAAATTCGTTTAAGTATTAACTAGCCTTCATGCACGCGCATATGCGCGTGCGGAAGAGCGTCGCGCTCGCACGGTCGAAATGTGCACAACTAAAAACTTTTGTCCGGTGGATGACTATTTTGTTTCCACTAATTAGATCAACGGTTCGAACAAGAGGCTGCTAATTTTATACAAATAAATGGTAAAACATAATAACAAAGTAAAATAATATGTAAAATAATATGTGAAACTACTCATTTACTCTTAAAATTTGAAATTTTTGTTTTGTCACGTCAGCAAAAGAGGCGGTTGGTGATGGGCAAAAAATTTATTTCGGGTACCACTAAGATACAGTTTTTGAAGTTTAGGTGTTTGAGCCCAAAATAAACATCACATTTATTTTAGTACTTTTGGGTCTCAGAGACAAAACAGGCCGACCACATGCGGTCTGATTGGAACTGCGAATCAGGAAAGAATATATCTATGCGATTCTTAAATGAGTTAGGAAAATTCAGAGGCAAGATAATATCTCTTTCTTTCCTAGTCTATAATGTCACCTTGTCAAGACAGGAAAATTAGAGTGCAAACCTCTATAAATAGAAGAATAGAGGAAGGTATATGGATTGACACATACATACAATTTGCGGACAAGCAAATCTTACTCCTCTGCGAGTAAACAACCAGCAACAAGCGAGCTCAGGATCTAGGCCACCCGACAGAGTGTGGGAATTCGAAGGTTCACTCAAACTACACAACCGACAACAACGAATTTAGGATCTCAGCCACCCGACAGAGCGTGAAGATTATAAAGGTTAACGAAGTCACCCTATCCTGTGTTCTCAAACACTTTGTCTTTAGAGTTGCTCTGTTTTATACTCGTCGGAGTATGTAAAGTATCGATTCTTTGTGGTTCGGCAGAGAGACACAAAACTTACGTCTTGCATACCATCAAGACAAGTAGGACTCAACGAGTGATGTTGGTGCTCTCCTCGTTCCAATCGTTTGACAAGAAGCAGAGACTACGCGGCGCAAAACACAATGACATTCTGCCTTCGGCAGTGACACACCTCGCACACAGCACGCCTACATCAATGGACCAAAAGAGACAGTTTGTGGCATCTCCAATCGTGACAACCTGACTGGAGTAAAATTGAAACCAAATATTAGATATGACATTGATACTTTTGTAAGTTAATGTATCAAATTGATAGAATCAAGGAAGTCTAGGTAGCACAGAAATATTTTTCTCAAATGAAAATTATATGCAAACGTTGTACAACAATGTGTGTGACGCTACAGGTTAAGAGGCTGCCCAGCCCAGAACGGAAAGGCCAAGCTACCCACCCGTCGGCTTCATCTCCACTCCACACCCCACGACCTATCCATACGCCGTCGTTTTCAACCTCCATTCTTAACCAATCCCCACGGACCGCAACACACAGAGACCTTATCTCCCGCCACAATCACATATGCTGCAAATCCGAACTGAAATTACGCTACTGCCACCAGGAAAATGAAACGCTTGTTCATTTACGGGAATCAATTCTTAACTACGACATTTTCAGACAATCCAACCCAAGAATAGAGGGATTCTCTGGTTTTCAGTTTCTAACCAAACAGGTGGAGGAATCATTTTCGAATTGACCCTCTGAACCACACGCCACTCATAGTGGTGCTTGATCCACATCATGTATTCATGGATATACTTGAAGAGTTGAGATCCTCATACATTGAAAATCACTGGACTATTTCGATCTACATGTACAAATCAATCATCTATTTTTTATTTTTTTTAGAAAAAAAATTAGATTAGTACAATTGAGATAATGCATCAGTTACAATGTCTGTAGTAAGTCATGGTGGTTTAACTATAAACTAAGAAATGCAGGCCATAAAAGTGTCATTCTTAATTAAAATATGCGCTATCTGGATACATTTACTAGAATGTCCTAAGAACATGTATAAATAATTAATGAGAAGAAACGAAAAATTGTTTCACTTCTTCAAAACTCGTTACATAGGCCGCTCTTCAGAAACAGCAAAAGCAGCTACATATATAAAAACATGTGACTGCAACTTCGAGCTCAACGAATAACCCAGTTTCTAGATATCTTATATTTTTTTTGGGGTCAATTAACCCAATTTCTAGATATCTTATGTTTTGACATAATTATATTTTAATTTTTTCTTAATGAGAATTGACATCTTCATCTTCTTCCTTTTTTAAATAAAACAAAGTTAATTTCTTGTGTACGTCCTAACAAAATTAAAAAGTAGCATTATGAAGATAATTCTTACAAAAGTATAAAATATTGTTAATCATGTTCATGTGATTTGAACAATGAATTTTTTTTATATTTCTATCCAATAAAGAAAAAATAAGGCTACAAAATGTATTTGACATAGTTTATGAAATTATGGTGAACAACACACAGCCTCGCTCAAAATGAATAAACAAAGGAATTCCATAAACAAATATAAATCTCTATAAAGTGGTATTTGCTCTCTTTTTTTGAAAGGAAATATTTGCTCTTCTGCTCTGATTAATTTTTTTTTCTCTAATTTAATTAATTGTGTATGTACTGTTACGGAAATTCTCAATGCGTCGAAAAATATAAATCTCTAAAATTATCTCCTTTTTATTGGGAACATAACCAAGGTCGTGACTCGTAAGCCGTCCCGTTTGGCGCAAATCTCATTCTGACGTGTTCTTCCTATTTCGGTTCTCTCTTATAAAACCTCATCTTCCGCTCCTTCATCACCTATAAAAGCTTCACCTCCGCCAATTACTCAGCTCTCTCTGCATAATCTCTAGCTCCTCCTCCATTACAGGTATTATTGTCTTCCTCATTCAACTATGTTTATCTCAGATTTCAGCTCCCATTCTTTCTCGCCTAACTTGAAATGAATCCAAATGAAATGGTTCAAATTATACTGGCGATGTTATAGCCGAAATTCTTGCATCTCGTATCTTGTTTGTCGGTGTTGGCAGTTTCTCTTCTCATCTATTTTGTTGGTCTTGTAATAATCTGTATCAGATCTGGCTCAGCTCGGTTTCGCTGAACCAGATTCTAGCCATGTTCTAATCATTAATGTCCTCTATATAATCAAGATGTTTCAATCTGGTTAGGGTATATGAAGCGAGTAGATAAAAACTATAAAACAGGTGGTTGATCTGTTTCATGCGGTGAATTGTTCATTTCATGAGATAAATATTATTAGAAGTTTGAAATCATAAGATGATATTCTGAATGAATGAATTGAATGATTAATAATGGTGTTTATAAATAGTATATAGTCGAATGGAATGAGAGTGCATTTTTGTGTGTTGTGTTGAATATTGAAATTTGCCGCTGGTGTAGTGATGGACTGATTACCTTAGGTTTTTATTTGCTATAATAGTGATATGGTAATATCTGGAGTAAATTTACGGTGATTATACTTCGTGTCAGGTGATTATCATGGAAGTTACAGGGGGCTAAGTCTGCCAAGTATATGGCATTGACCGGTACTGTTTCTGACCTATCCAACTAACTGTGCGGTTACGGATAAGATTCTTATTACAATTATTAATCTTCTTATTGCACTTATTTCGCACTAATATATGCAGACACTCGGGCCGTGTGTGGAGGAGCAAATAACTCGGAAAGCAACTACACTTGGAGCAGGAATTTTGGTATGGATTTGGAACCCGACTGGACAAAACACAGAAAATTGCCATCTTACACAGCCCACGTGATGCGATCCGCAACATTATTTATGCCTTGGTCCTCTAGAATCCCTATAGGTGACGGATATCACGAATTCCTTTGATCGAATGCTTTCTATTTTTGAATTACACAAATTTGGGGTGAAGATAAGTGATTATAGATGAGACTGATCTGGGTGTCTTCTGACGTGCTCTTAGCTTCTCAATCTAGAAGATGCCGGATTTAGTAAGTGGAAAGAAAAGATACAAAGATCCAAACATGTGTTTAACCACACTGCTCAAGCAAGATACACCATCTTGTTCAAAAAGCTATCACAATTTGAATCCTGCAGTCACAGATGAGTCAGACAGCCCCATCCTACCTGGACTGCCAGATGACATATCGAAACATTGCCTTGCCCTTGTTCCTCGTTCAGATTTCCGTTCTATGGGTGTTGTGTCAAAGAAATGGAGGCATTATATTCAAAGCAAGGAATTTACAACTGTGAGGCAATTAGCTGGGTTGCTTCAGGAATGGCTCTATGTGTTAACCACCGATGCTGAAGGAAAAGAAAGCTGCTGGGAGGTTTTAGATTGCCAAGGACATCTGCACCGCGTTCTTCCTCCAATGCCTGGTCCAGCGAGATCTGGGTTCGGGGTGGTAGTTCTCAGCGGAAAGCTTGTTATTGTGGGGGGTTGTTCTCAGATCAATGGGACAGTTGATGCATCTCCAGAGGTCCACCAGTATGATTCTTGCCTCAACAGGTATGTTTTTCAGTTTTACCACCTGAAATTTCAGTCTCAGTTGTGGGAAATTCTTGGTCACTATTGCACTGAGGGTGTGGGTTAGCAACTATGGATTAGGGGCAGATATTCTGAACCTTTTACAGTTTAATTCATTCTTCTGAAATGAAAGGCTTGGGATAATTTGATCCACTGCTACTTTCTAGTTTAAAAACTGTAGTACTGTGTTAGTTGAATCACATACATTTGACCGATTTGAGTTTTGCTGCCCTCTGTTGTAATGAATTACTTCAAACTCAAATTTGGAGTTAAAAGCATCAATGGGAAATTGGGAATCAACAGTGCAGTGATTAGTTTTTACCCAAAATGCACAACTCCTTACTTTTCCATAGTTCAGCTGAGGCTTAAGCTATTGGTGCAGATATTGCTCCTGTTTTTCAAGAATACCAGACTTCTGCACCATCAATAATGAATACATTGCATGGCTATAATTCGATTATTGCAAGTCAAACGTGGTTCACTGAACAAGTAACCTCACTTTCCCATCTCTTTTCTATTACTTTGTTGGTTGTGTGACATAATCATTTGCAATTGTAGGTGGAGCAAATTAGCAGAGATGAATGTGGCTCGCTATGACTTTGCTTGTGCAGAGTTATGTGGCGTGGTATATGCAGTTGGAGGCTACAGTACAGATGGCAACATACTATCTAGTGCAGAGGTGTACAATCCTGAAACTGATACTTGGACCCTGATAGAGAGTATTCGCCGCCCAAGATATGGCTGTTTTGCCTGTGGATTTGAGGGAAAGCTGTATGTTATGGGTGGAAGGTCGAGCTTCACCATTGGAAATTCAAAGTTTGTGGATGTCTATGACCCAAAGACCCACACATGGTGTCAGAATAAGAATGGTTGTGTCATGGTCACTACTCAGGCTGTGCTGGAAAAGAAGCTCTTCTGTATGGAGTGGAAGAACCAGCGTAAACTTTCAATTTTCAATCCCGAGGACAATTCATGGAAAATGGTGCCGATTCCATTGACAGGAAGCACTAGTATTGAATTTCGATTTGGGATACTCGGTGATAAGCTTCTACTGTTCTCACTACAGCATGAACCTGGCTACCACACTTTGATGTATGATCCAAATGCAGCTCCAGGATCAGAGTGGCAGACTTCAAAGGCAAAGCCATCTGGTCCGTGCTTGTGCTCTGTAAGAATCAAGGTGTGAATGATTTGACTGAAAGCTAGAGACCCCCCGAATAGTGCTCTAGAAATGACTGCATTATCAATAGTGATTTCGTCAAGGTGTTTGTGTTGCGTGAGTCTGGATACTGATCATGACTGTGAAACTGTTATGAAGTTTATTTGCATTGCCCTTTTGGTTTTGGTACTTCCTAATAAATAGTGTGAACCAATCTCCGAGTGTCTTCCATTCATTTAACAATTTTTCAGCTAAAATAGGTTTGTGTTATTCATGTTGGCTTTGGACTTTGTTTGATTGTTGTTTTTAACGTCTCATCTGATTTCAAGATTGACCATATATTATGTAAATATGATCATATTGTAAAAGAAGCTTCATTTTATGTCTCTCTTTAATCCTTAACTTTTTCCGATGAAGATTTCGTCGGATAGAGTCATTAATGTATTATATCTCTAATCGGAAAACATGCTCCATCGTTAAGACGATAAATTCGTAGGCAAAAGGTTGTTAATACACTTGAAATACGTACGGCTCTGGCACCACGACGAACTATTCGTCAACTAAAGGTCTCTACTATTTTTGACCAAAATAAAACAAAAGAATCAAAACGTCGGAACAAAAAAAGTAGTGTGATACGTACCTAGCTCTGAGTTTTGAGGGAAGACACGGAAATCCTAGTCGGGCCTAGGAAAGGCCATACGGTAGTGGAAACACAACCGTGAGTTGAGAAATAAACCAGCGTTGTATTCGAGAGAGTGTAGTGATATCAGGGAGAGGTATTTGGGTGAAGATGGAAGTGTTGTCTTGGAATATTCGGGGTACCAAGGAGGAAGCAAAACTATTGTCGGTGAAGTCATTGGTGTCACCAAGAAACTGGCGATTATTTTTCTAATGGAACTGAAGATGGCATTCGGAAAAGATTGGATTGGTGGAAGAGAACCTTAGGGTTTGAGGACGGAGATATGCGACCGAGCACCTCCAGAGGTGGAGGTGGTTTGATGTTGTTGTGGTCTAAAGAAATTGATCTCTATCTTCGGGATCATAGCCCGGATTGGGGTGACAACTTCATTGACACTAATGTTAGGGTTCCGGCCTGCTTTAGGGATTCGTTTCGAATTACAGGATTATACGGTGAACCTACAGAACGAAATCGAAAGAAAACTTGGGACCTTTTAAGGTACCCGGTGGCTCAGGCAGGTCCTTCGGCAGGGGTGGTTTTTGGGGATTTTAATGAAATCCTCCGCATTACAGAGAAGTGGAGAGGAGAGGATCGGGCAAATTGACAGATGGATGATATGGCTGCACGCTTGAATCAATGCCATTTGGTCGATTTAGGGTTTACGGGTGCTCCTTTTACGTGGCATAATTCCCGCACTCAATGTTGCTTGGATAGAGCAGTGGCTACGGCAGAATGGAGGCAGCGTTTCTTGGCAGCGGAGGTGGTTCGTCTTCCTTATTGTGGATTACACCACATCCCTATACTGATTACTATGAGGAATCAAGACCTCTTCACTTTCCTGGACGCCAAATATTTTTTTTTTTCAAATTTGAAGCCATATGGGCGGAGAATGAGAAAAGTATAAAGGTTGTGGCTGAGGCTTGGAGAATGGCTCATACTTTGGAGACTGAGACCTTCCAGTACCAGATGGTGAAGAGGATTCCACATACTAGATTCAGTTTGCATGATTGAGAAAAGATGGAGTATAGTAGTCAGAAAGCTGAGATGGTTGAAATCCAACAAAAAATGGAGGAGTATCAGAGTCGTGCGTTTGATGACGCTGATGTGCCAGAGAGACAAAGGTTGATGACTCGCTTGCAGGAGTTGCTGACGGAGGAGGCTCTGTATTGGAGTCAACGAGGAAAGAACATGTGGATGCGCTATGGAGATCGAAATACAAAGTATAACCATCAGAGAAGTACAAAAAGAAACCCGAAGAACAATATTACCAGATTGTTTGATGAGCAAAGAGTGTGGTAGGAATCCCTAACATGTATTGAGTCTATGGTTATTGATTACTATAATGCTTTTTCTCGGCAGGCGCCTCAGATGATCAGATCAGTTCGGTAGTTGCTGGTATTCAGCCAATTGTCACCCCTGACATGAGACATATGTTGATGGCTCCTTATTCGGCAGAAAAGGCTAGGAGAGTTTTATTTCAGATACATCCTACAAAGGTACCGAGTTCTGATGGTATACCTCCACTTTTTTTCAACGTTATTAGGATATTGTTGGAGTGGATATTGTCTCTGCAGTTACATATTTACTAGGATCGGGTCAAGTGTTATCAACTGTAAATTTCACAAATGTTCGTTTGATTCCAAAACTCCAAAACTCGAAACAGGTGACGGATTATAGACCGATTGCATTGTGTAATGTGGTATATATGATTGCCGCCAAGATTGTTGAAAATAGGTTAAAGACGATCTTAGACCAGATTATTGATCCATGCCAGAGTGTCTTTATTCCTGGCAGACTGATTACAAATAACAAGCTAACTGCAAATAAGCTTGCTCACTACATGTGGACGAAGAAGGGGGATGGAGACATGACGCTGAATCTTGATATTAGTAAAGCCTATGACCGCGTGGAGTATGCTTATTTGCGATCAGTTATGATTCAAATGGGGTTCCTGGTCCCTTGGATTGACATGATCATGGCATGTGTGACGTCAGTTCGGTACGTTTTTTTGATTGATGGCTCACCTAGAGGATATGTGACTCCTACCCGAGGTCTCCTACACGTGGATCCTCTCTCCTCTTGTTCCTATTTTATATAGATGGTCTCTCTGCTTTGTTGTGCACTGCCAGGGAATCGAGTGCGCCACTTGGTATTCAGATTTGTCCACAGGCTCCTATCTTATCTCACCTTTTGTTTGCAGATGATAGTCTTCTTTTTTCTCTTACGACGACACAGTCTTGTTACAATATAAAGGCGGTGTTGCAGACATATGAGGAAGCTTCGGGTCAGTCTATTAATTGCATTAAGAGTAGTGTTTGTTTCAGTCAGAATTTGGTAGAACAAGGGGAGTATGATTCTTTATTACATGAGCAGTATCTGGGCTTACCCACGTGGATTGGTAGAAAACGGAAGAAGGCTCTTGCTTTTATAAAGGATAAGCTGTGTGACAGATTATAGGGTTGGAAGAGCTCTTTATTGAGTACTACTGGGAGAGAATTATTGATAAAGGTAGTGGCACAATCCTTATCTACATATGCCATCAATGTATTCCTATTACCTAAGGAATTTTGTGCAGAACTACAGCAGTTGTGTGTTAACTTCTTCTGGGGTGACACATTTGATAAGAGAAAGATTCACTGGACCACCTGGGATGAGTTGACAAAACCGAAGGAGGATAGAGGGTTAGGTTTTTGAAATTTTTTTTGCCTTTAATATTGCTTTATTAGTAAAGTAGGCCTGGAGATTGATAAAGAAGCCCGAGTATATTATGCGACAATTATTTCGGGCTCAATACTATGATCAGGAGACTTTTATGACATCTCAGCTGGGCTCTAGACCTTCATATACATGACGGAGTTTGCTGGAATCCAGGGCTGTTTTGGAACATGGAGTCGATGGATTATAGGGCGAGGAGACCGAGTGGATTTCTTTCAGGATAATTGGCTTCCTAGCTCACCTGTGTTTCTGCCACAGCAATAGTTGCGGACACTAACATTGTTTCGATGAGTGTTTGAATTTATTACACCATAAAGGACATGGGATTGGGATAGATTACAGTAGTTCCTGCTTCCAGAGGAGTTGTAGGTAGTTAATAGTATCCCCCTGAATCGCTCCGCTCGATTTGACAAGTTAGTCTAACACTTTACTCGGAAGGGTGAATTTACAGTTAGAAGTCCTTATAGAATAGCTCGAGATGTGATGGTCATGTTGGGGGCAGCAAGACCGCAGCCTCAGACACATTTATGGCGGTGAATTTAGGGCTTACAAGCTGCCCCTCCTGCGAAGATGTGTGCTTGGCGAGCCTGCCAGAGTTATCTCCCGACTGGGGTTCGATTACTGAGTCGACGGGTGAATGTGGATGGTACATGCATATTCTATAAACAGAACCCTGTGACTGCTCTACACATTTTTCGAGATTGTTCAGCGGTGCAGCCTGTGATTTGCACATTGATACTGGGTACTAGCTTACATGCACTTACATGTCAGGAGTGGCTGGAGGAGTGTGACCAGGTGTTGTCAGGTGAGAACATGGCTCGGCTAGTGGTTTTTATCTGGAAGGGTAGGAACAATGTCCTATGGAACCAGAAGACTTTTGATGGACAAACTGTGAGGGTGATGGCAGAATCACTTTGTGACCCTGAATAGGACTCTAGATCGCCCATCAAAGGTCTTATGGACTTAGAGTAGACCCCTTTTTGGTCAATATTGTGTGTATATGGATGACACTTTTGATGCTGCGAGACATAGGGGCAGCATTAGTATTGTGGTTAGAGACTGGACGGGTTAGTTTGCACTGGGATTGGCTGGTCGGGTTAATGTTGTTTATTCTCCAATGACTGTGGAGTTAGCAGCAACTGGTGAGGTCATGTGGGTTGCTATGGAGAAGGGATATCACCCTGTTCGTTTAAGGTCTGACTCATTATAGGTGGTCCAGGGTATCATAAATCCCGATATCGCAGAGAGTATGTTCCGTGATCTTTGTCAAGACTTTTCGGATAGTCTTAGACAGTTCTCCAATTCTAAGTTTGTACACTTAAGAAGGGAGGCGAATATAATAACTCATAGACATGCTAGATGGGCTCTGGACCATGCCCAATAGCGCTTGATTCATGATTGTACTGTTTAAGTTTATCAATATTCTAGTATCAATGTATTCTATTGTTTCGCCTCAGAGAAAAAAGGAAAAAAAAACGTCCAAACAATTGAGCTGCACAAAGAGAGGAGAGAGTGGAGAGTGAGAGAGTAGAGCTCTCAGTAGTACTCGAATGCTGCTTTCTCCGTTTGAGAATTAGGGCAAACTCTCCACCCCCAGAAGCCGCCACCGACACAATGTTCGGAGCCTTCGGCACTCCGTCGTCGACCTCCACCTTCTCAACACCGTCGTCAACTCCGGCGTTCGGGACTCCGTCGTCAACCCCAGCCTTCGGAACTCCGTCGTCAACCCCGTCGTTCTTCACTCCTTCGACTCCGGCGTTCGGGACGCCCTCGACGTCGTCGTTTTCGACCGGCGGCGGCTTCGGAGCCTCTCTGTTCTCCAATCCGTTCAGCTCTCAAACTCAACAGCAACAGCAGCAAACGCCGTCGTTTCAGCCGTCGAGTGGCGGCGGCGGATTCGGTTTTCAAAGTCCGTTCGGTACGTCGCAGCAGCAGCAGCAGCAGCAACCGAGTCCGTTTCCGACTCAATTGACGACTCAGATGGCGCCGGTGGCTCCTCTACCTTACTCTCACGCCGATCGTGACATTCAAGTAAGGCTTCTCTGAGCTTTCGCTGTTCATTTTTTGAATGCGTATTGCATATCATTAACCCTAGCTCATTTTGGTTTAGTTTTGATCCTAATTCAATTTGTGCTGTAGACAATTGTTGATGCTTACAAGGATGAGCCTGGAAACCGCAAATATGCTTTTAAGGTTTGTGTTTCTGCCTTATTTGGTCATTGATTTGGTTAGATTGCTAGTGTTTGGCTCCATACTTGTCTGTTTGAAGCAAATGATTGAAATGAGTGAGCTGAGGTTTCAGAAGAATGATGGAAATGTTATTCAATTTGCAGCATTTACTGTTTAGTGTCACTGATCCACAGTTCAAGGTGAAGCCTGCTGGTGTATCAGATGTGAGTTTTATCGTATCCCTTTCTTTTATATTCTTCAATCACTAGTGATGCTATCTGGTTTCGTTTGTTTTGTTTTTGTTTCGGCTAAGTTTAGAGAATAGTTTGCATTGCCAGATAATGTGGGCGGAGGCTATGGGAAAGCTTGAAGGTCTATCAAGCACGGACAGAGAACGCCTTTGGCCTGAGCTTGTTAAGGGATTTAAGGATCTTTCGCAACGCCTGAAGGTAATTTTTGTTAGTCTGAGGAATAGGTACTTCTGTGTGTGTCTTTGTTGCTGATGATGAACCTGTGAGCAAGTAATATTGAAGAATTGTACTTTCGTAAATGTTTGGTTTGTTGCTGCAGTCTTTGTTTCTTGTTCTTGCTCATTTGTTTGGCTGTAGCTTTCTATGTTATACCAGGGGTTTCTTTATCTACTGGTCTATACATTCTTGTTTCCTATCATAAGATAAAACTTACTGAGTACTCTTAGGTGATTTGGATTGACAGTGCATACCTGTAAAGTAATTATTAGCTATTTGATTTTCAATCTTTCATTATAACTGAATTTCAAGGAATAAGTTAGTTTAACTACCGGTCGATCACATTCTCACTCTATCATTCCTTGTCAACTTTTACTGACGTGTTGTCAAACTTGGTTTGTGCAGCTCCAAGATGAAGTCATTGTTTCAGATGCTGAGAGATTGCAGATGACCCAAAGCAATGTCAAGATGGTACTTAACTAAAGCTTCAAATTCCATGTTCTGCTAATGCATTTAAGTTTGGAAAGGGCTTCATTGTGTTGTATCATTTGCAGCTTCAGAGACATTTTCAAGCTGACACTATTCCTCGGATCGAAAGAATGAGACAGAAAGATCAAGGTCTTGAGAGGCGTCTGTTAAGGGTGGGTACACTTTGATAAAAATGATTAAATGAAATAATAACTGGCCTTGAATTATTCCAGTGCGTTCATCTAAAACATCATATGGTGATGATAGTTGTATGAGGTTAAATTTCATGGTGCTATATCTTACCTCTTTGGTTTAAATCACGTAGATGTAAACTACCTTGTGACAGTACATAACCAACATCTGGTTGTCATCAGGGACTGGATTTAGTGGATTAGATTGTCCTGGTGTGGATTATTTGTTTATTATATTTGCTAGTGTATTGATTTCTTCACTTCTTGGTGGTATGCTAAAAGGTAATGAGAATACTGGAAGCACTAGAGGGCAAGGGTTTCCGTTTGCCTTTAATGAAAGGGGAAGCTGTTTTGGCTGAGAAATTAGGTGCAATAACTAGACTGGTATTCTTTTGACCCTTTACTCTTTCCTGAGTACTACTTTCTGCTTATGAGTGGTTGAAAATACTTTTAAATATGTGAAATCCAGTTGAAAGGATCTGGAGCTGAGATTTCTAGCAGGGTACAAAACTTGCGAACCATATCCCGTGTCCAGGCAAATTCAATTGGTGCCGGTGGTTTTGTTTCTCTTCCGGGATCAACAAAAATACATGAACAGAGTCTAGCTGACTTGCAAGAGGTGAGTTTTCTCTTTGAACAGTAGCAACTTAACTAAACTTCCAAGTTATTACACCAACTTTGCCATCAGAGTATCAGTTACTGGTTTAGTTTCTCAGAGCTAGTGGAGTGTAAGATCCACCAGATCGGCTAAACAAATTGTCATTTTTCTGTACAGGTCTTACAACAGCAGACCGAGGCTATTGCAAGACTTGGTAATGTTTTGAAGCGTGATACTAGGGATACGGAGATTATAATGGAACCAGATACTACAGATGACATGTGCTAGAAAGCCAGAATTTCAATTAGGATTTTAATTGTAATGTGATTTCCCTTGTGATTTTTGTACTCCGAGTGCCCTTGTGGGAATCATTTAATCTGACCAAAGAGGATTACAACGAATTTGTCTCGGAACTTTTGCAATGAATATATCTACTCAGTATTATTATAACCTGTTACTGTCCAAATGTACTATATGAGTTTTGGCACCTCAATTCCGAAGCAAAATAATGTAGGTACTGGCTACGATTACGGATAATGTCTATCCAGGAGATAAACTTTTAACTTGGGTTCTTGCTACAAAACCTACTTACGTTGCCTGAGTTAGTCTATATCCAGGGATTATTCTGAAGAAATACCCTGCTTGTGACTGTCTGAGACCAAATATAATGTACAACCGCAGTTAAGGGACCTGGTTACGCCACATGTGCACCTTCACACCAAAACTTTGGAGTATAATTCATGTTCCTCTGCCATGATTAACAAGATAAGAGAAGTCCAACCAGTAAACACGCGTGCACCTTTACCCTTGCCATTTCTCTGGTCAAACTGTTCCCAGAAGAACCCAGTTTTCCGGTAATTCCCAACCACATTTCTGTAGCACAAGTGACAAACCAATTAGACTCGACATAACAGATGTATAGAAGGGTAGAAATTGGCAGTACCGAGTCAAAAATGTCGAGATACCTAATTAAATTTCCTCTCAAGTCAGCATAGATGGTTCTTGCCTTTTCTCTATATGGCCCGTCCTCTGCAACAGTACAAATATCAGGACATAAATAAATCAAGGGCCCTCGGAAATTCTTTTTTGCTACTTATAATAGATAATCTCAGTTCCTTGTTAAAATTAGTCTCTTGTGATTTAGAGGGGTTGGGCACATACCTCTGGAGTAATGATAGAGTGATGAAAGAATCATGTAATTCATGTTCATCCATATTGGGCCCCTCCAATAAGGAGCGTCATGCTCTGTGTTGTGTTTCATATAGATGGAGCTATTACATTAGAGATGAAATATTAGTGCTTAGAATTAGCATGGTCATCAGTAGTCAAAGAGAACCCATCTTTATACAGGAAAAACATTGAACTTTGGGGTACACGTGATCACCTTGTCTTGGCAAGAGAACGCAGTCCAAAATCTGTCCACAAGATACTCCGGTTTGATATAAGATTTAGCTGTTTTTCCAGTATCGATGAATCCTGTGCAGTTAAAACATGAAAAGCTCTAATAAAAAGGGAAAGAGAGCTGTCAAAATGATAACATAACAATAACAAAATATTTGAAATCAGATGACATAAAACTTGCAGCTGGAATGATCCTCCCCATGAAGGGGAAAAGACTAACATAGCCAATGTGAGGAACCAGTCTAAGCTTGGGGCATTCCAATACTTCTCGTAAAAGCACTCGAGTTGGATATCCGTGTTCTACCATAACTTCTTTCCACTTTAAACGAACCTGAAGGGATGACATAAATGCGCAAAATTAACAGGAAAACTTAAGGAATACAGAAAGTGAAAAAGGCTATCCAGGTTAACACAAAATTAAGCTGGAATGACTTATGCAACAGATATTAGAAGCAGGAGTAAACCTAGGAACAGCACAATATTTGTGAAAACAAGATACTACGTGACAGCACATGCTATTATGTCACTAGAGAATCATTGGTCCCAAAACCAATCATCATTCATTCTGGCAGTCTTGAGCACTTATAAGAGTTGCCGCATATTAAGGTATGAAAAAGAATTACAAGACAGGCAAGTCTATATGCAATCAATGACTGAGAGAGCAAACGAAGATACAAAAATAGAAAGAATTATACATGATGACATGCAAGCAGCATACCTTTTCCGTATGATTCCCAAAATCAAAATAGGCTCCATACACGTTGTCATAGTGCATCTGTTCAAACATCAAGAAAATTATTGGTATGCATACCATTATACTACAATACTCAATCAACTCGATAATAAGTTGTCTTCAATCACCCCACAGTAGTAAAACATAAGAATATGATGGCAAGTACGTATCCATAATCCAGTAAATAGATGTTAATATACCACGCCAAACTTAAAACAGAATAGTGATAGACTGACCTCATTCAGATTTTGAAAATCTGAGAGCAACTTAATTGTAGTTTCATATTCCTGCATACGTTTTTATAAGGTCAGGTGATCGGTAAACATGAGTAGTGTTTCCAAACAAACTTTGTTGTTTCTTAATATACCTTTCCATGCTTAATTTCCTCATCAAAAAGATCTGAAATGGAATGCATGCATTCTGCTGCAAGAAGCATCCAGCATCTAAGATCTAAGTGACGTTCATCCTCACTTGGGTGAGAAGTGTTTCTACCAGTTTCCGTAAGGATTCCAGCAGAGGTATGGATGGGGTAAGTTTCTGGTTATCCGAGCTGTCGCGCGTATATCGTCATTTACCTGCTGTTAAGAGTAATACACGAAACGGTCGCTAGAGGCCTCAATGGGTTGTTCCCTCATTCGACTCTCCGACGCTCAAGTTAGTGTATGAAGCGTAACAAACAGTATTGGTTGAGTACGGGCGTAGGATGGTGTACCTTGTAACTGTCATAAATGTGTTGTATATATTGGCGGTTGAGTATGAGGTCTTTTCTTGCTTTTCGATGTGGGATCTTGCTTTGTTCATGTTCTGTTCTGGTGCCTTCCGTTTGTTTGGTCCGAGCGCGTGGGCTTTCGGATGGTGTTGCTTCCTTGTTTAAAGTTGGAGCCTGTACTGCTGTCTTGCGATTGGTCTGAGTTGTGTCGACCCATTTGGAGTGACTAAGTGTGCGATAATTGTGCTTATGAGATCACGTACTAACAAGTCCCTCAAGTCCCCAAGTAAAGGAAATCAGCTCTTGATTGGGGAGTTGCAAGGCTTTGTCCAGATTTTGCACACGTGGTCACTCGAGAATTGGGGGGGGGGGGGGGGGGGGGGTCGGATCCTGCTAACCTCGAGTCTCCCAACTCTCCGATAAAGAGCTGATTTTGAGGTCGAGAGTCGAAGTGTCGTGCCGCGATGGTGCGGGCGTTTGTTGCTGTTCCGTTATTGGGGTGGACTCCAAAACCTGATGTTGCTGTTTGGAGCCGCTTATGTGGCGACAAGTGATGTTGCTACTCGTCCCACGGTAGCGCGAACATTGTTGCTGTTTGGCTATCCGGTTGGACTTTGAAACCTGATGTTGCTGTTTGGAGCCGCTTATGTGTTGGGTATTGCTCTGTCGGGTGGATGCGTAATGGGAGGTCCCAGACCTCTGTCCGTTAGCCCCGATTAATGGCGCAGGTCATGATGGTAACCGTACCCATGATAGCGCAAGCATAATTGCCACTTGCCTATCGGGTGGATGCGTAACGGGAGGTCCCAGACCTCAGTCCGTTAGCCCCGATTAATGGCGCAGGTCATGATGGTATCAACCGTGCCCATGATAGCGCAAGCATAATTGCCACTTTCCTATCGGGTGTTACTCTATCGGGTGGATGAGTAACCGGAGGTCCCAGACCTCAGTCTATTAGCCCCGATTAATGGCGCAGGTCATGATGGTATCAACCGCGCCCATGATAGCGCAAGCATAATTGCCACTTGCCTATCGGGTGGACTCCGAAACGGTATTGCTGTTTCCGAAGTGGGCCCCTCTTGTCTTTTCGTATTCCGACATTTTCGTCTTCGTAATGGTTATCTGCCGCTTGAGGTGATCATGTGTCAGACGGTTTATTTCAGTTGTATGCTGCATGTGTGACGCGTGACGCGTCGAATTCGAAGCGGTAGGGTAATTAATTTTGGCGAGAGCGCGTGGAGCGCGTGAGACACGTGTCGTGATCCTGCGGTTGGAAGCGCTGAAAATAAACGGCAGTCGTTTGCCTAGGGTTAGTTTTGCTGCCTATAAATAGTATGGTATTTTCACTTTCACCTTTTACACTTTTGCTGTTCAAGTTGAAGCTCTGCGTGAACGTGTTCTCGAATCTGATTGCTATCAATCTTGGAGTGCTTCTTGCGTGCTATCCCGTGAATCTTCATCTCATCTCAAAAGGTAGTCTTTGTTCTTGCTTTTCGAAAATTATGTGGTGTAGTGCCTTTGTATTTGCTTTGGTTTGTGTTTTGTTTTGGGGTAACTGCTGGGTTTTATGTTGCTTTGTGTTGTAATGTAGAGGCGATTTCTGGGTTTTTTCTGGGTAGTGGGAAGAACAGTTTCAAGTACTTGGATTTTCTGTTGCTTTTTGGCTGTTTGATCGATTTTTGGGTACTGGGAAAGATTTTGCACTTGTTTTTTCTGGGGGATTAAGGCTGCGATAGTCTGCACGTTCGCCCGTTTTGCCTTATCGCTCATTTGCTTTTCTCTTAGGATCATGGATTTGATAGCTGTATCCAGTGATGAGTCACCTCCGTCAACCCCTAGGTTCCGTATAGGGTCCTGAGTTTCATCCCTTAGTGTTTCAGACTCCTCGTCTGATAGCGTACTGAGCGTCTATTCCCTGTTCGTTAACGCCAGTACTGCCTTGCGTAGGTCGTCGGTGCCGATCATGGAGCAACCTGGATCGAGTGTGCCAAACATTGACGCGTCGTCCTCTTCAGGGGGATCAGATGGGTATGTCGTGCTCCCACGCGGTGGGCAAGCGTCAGGGGCTGCCCTCCCCGTTCTTCCTCAAGGCGGGCCCATTTTATGGTGACTGGCGGACGACCAGGTGGTGCAGGAGCGATGGTATCAGAACTACCATATCCCCTCGTCGGTACGGGAGATCGAGCGATGGTATCGGGACTACCATATCCCCCGTACAGTGAAGCTGAGGGCACTCCACCAAGGTGAATCGTTTACACGCCCCCTGCGTGGCTACGTGTGCGTGAGTGAATTCCAGCTGAAGGCCGGGTTGAAGCTTCCCCTACATCCGTTCTTCCAGTACACGCTCGCGCTCTTCAACATCACGTTAGGCCAATACGGGCCAACGTTGACGCGCGTACTGGTTGCCTTCCATAATATCTGGAAGTTGAGTGGGCTGCAGTTCCCCACACGGGCGGAGATCAGGTATTTCTTCCGTTTGAAGTATTCTCCTCGTATGAAGGACAAGGGTACGATGACGGTCGAGCCCCGAACGAAGTGGTGGCTAACGGAGCCCCCTTCCTCCTCCACTGCCTGGCGCCGGTATCACTACCTTGTCGGAGGCGAGTGGGAATTTGACAAGCTAGATGGGGCTCTCTCGCGCAGACGCGATCAAATACATCGAGTCCCCGAGTCTTTCCAACCGCTAGGTGTGATATTGTAGTGCCGACTAACGGCGTTTGCCCTCTTTTCGTTTGTATTCGTGCTTGCTAATTCGTTTGTGCTTTTGCAGACCAGAGTTCATATCCTCTCACGTGTTTGGAGGAGAAGCGGTTGGCGAGAATCAAGTTTGCCTTCGACCCCCATCTAGACGCGCGAAACTTTTGGGCGGCTAATCACTGGGAGCTCGTTGAGCGTTGTGGTCTTTCACGCCCGCTTGGTATGTATCGTGTATAGCGTTTGAGGTACCTGTTTGTGTAGGTTATTGGGCTGACCTTGTGTACATTGTTTGCAGCTAAGATGAAGAAGTCCAGATCCTCCACGAAGCAGGATGCTGCCCATCAGCGTATGCTGGTGCTGATGGAGAGGGCCCGACAAGTCTGCATGGTCGTTGAAGATCTGAGCGGCCAGCTGGTGCAGGGCGATACCCCTTAAGGTGTCATGCAGCCTCCCAACTGTAATGAGTACCTGGACCCGGTTCCAGAGGGTGAGGAGGAGGTTGAAGCCGTGGGCGCGGCTGTCGGGGCTCCAGCCGTCATCCCAGAGAGACGGGTTGAAGAAGTTGCTCCCGACGCTCAAAGGGGAGAGGGCGAGCAAGCCCGAAGGGACCGACTCCGGCAGGAGAAGGAGGCGCGCAACCGAGAGCGCGGCGAGCGTCGCGTCGAACGTTTGGACAAGCGCGTGAGCCAGGGAAAGTCTCCCTCCACACATACGGGCTCTTCAAGGAGTTCGTTTGAGATTTCCCCCATCCGTTAGCCTGGAGAGGTGGACGGCCACCTGTCCCAGACCTCGGCTAGGAGGCCAGACAGCCAAGGTACCTCCAGTCGCCCGCAGAAACGCCCTCGTCCGTCTGACGGTGCCTCCCCTGCCGTGACTGTTGCAGTGGCGGGCGAGACGGCGCTTTCGTCAGAGTTCATTGCTCGTATCCAGTGCTCCATGGGTGCGGGCATTGAGTCTCTCCAGAAGTGGCGTCAGTTGGGCGCCGACCTGAGCGCATCCCTCAGTGCGGCGTTTGATACCTGCACGCAGCTCCAGCATCAGCTTTTCCTCATCAAGGGGCCTGAGGGGTCGATGTTGCAGACCACCCTGCTGTCGAAGACGAAGGTCGAAAACCGGAAGCTTCAGGCTGACGTGGGCAAGCTGCAACAAGCTCTGACCAAGTCCACTGATATTGCCAACCGGAAGATCGCACGAGTGAACGATCTCATACGTGAGACCGACGAGTTGAAGAAGGACTTGGGTGAGGCGCAGTCCGGGGTGGCGATCCTGGAGACCGATCTGGATACCCTCCAAGCGTCCAGCGGTACGCAGATAGTGGAGCTGGAGCGCGAGCTGGCGGAGACCCGAGCTTATGCTGTGACGGAGGAGGTCCGTCAAAGGATTACGGAGGAGGCAATGGCTGAGTTCAAGGCCTCTTCCGATTTTGAGAAGGTCAGGGCTGACGCAGTCCAGGCTTTCAAAGATTTGGAGGAGTTTGAGGACTTGGTTGCTGCTGAGGCCAATGTCCAATGTGAGGATTTCTCCTCACTCGTGCTGCCGTTTGTTAAGGTGGACGAGTTCGAGGCGTGGTAGGCGGAAAAGCTCAAGCGCTCGCTTGAGGAGCCAGAGGTGGAGGCGCCAACCGGGGGTGACGGGCTATTGCATGGGGGAGGTGGAGAAGACGCTGCTGCTGGGGCCAGCTAGACTATTGTTTACTTTTGCTTTCTCTTTTACTTTTTGCCTTGTACTTTCGCGCCTTCGTGCGTTTGATGAATTATACAACTTTTTTGATAATATATCTAAAGTACCTCCTGTTCCGTTTACATTGCTTGCCTTATTGCGTTTGATGTATACTTATATTGCTACTGGCACTCAACAAAACAAAACGTACATACGCAAAAGTTTATAATCACTCGACTGATGTCCGTTTAGATTACAAGAAGGATACTCAAATGCGCAGGTAGAGGAATACTTAGTGAAAATATTTCCTTAGGTGCTATGTGTTCCAGGGATTGCCTATTCTTCTCCCAAACATGTCTTTGATGTAAAACGTACCCGGACTTGCGACTGTGTCGATGATGTATGGGCCTTCCCATGATGGGCGTAATCCCTTGGGCTTCGTTTGAATTGCTTTCATGATCCAGTCCCCCAGTTGAAGTGGGTGCTCCTTCACACGCTGGTTGAATAGTCGAGCGACTCGCTGCTTGTTCTAGGTGTTGTGAAGGTGCACCGTGTCACGTCTCTCTTCGAGGAGGTCGTTGTCGAGTCTAAGTCCTTCGCCATTGGTGGTGGGGTCGTAGCTTTTGATTCTTGGGCTTCTGTGCGTGAGCTCGAGTGGTAGTACGACCTCCGTTCCGAATGTGAGGCTAAACGGAGTTTCTCCTGTCGCTGTTGTTGCCGTCGTTCGGATTGACCATAGTATTTCGGGGAGTAAAGTGGGCCATCGTCCGTTCCAAACGTCTCCCTTCTCGATGAGTTCAATCTTCTTCTTGATGCCTTCTTTGATGATTTTTTTTGCTGCTTCCACCTGTCTGTTTGTTTGTGGGTGCGCTGGTGATGCGAATATCAAATTGGTACCTTGAGCTCATTGTTGTGGAATTGCGGTCCGTTGTCGGTGATGATGTTGAGCGGGGTGTCATAGCAACAGTAGAGGAAACGCCACAGGAATCTCTTCACCTTTTTGGTTGTGATTTTGACCATTGGTTCTGCCTCGATAAACTTGGTGTAGTAGTCAATGATGGCTATGATGTATCGGTACTGGCCCTTGGATTTCGGAAGTTCTCCTATGAGATCGAGTCCCCACTGTGCAAACGGAACAGGAGAGGTGAGGATCGATAAGGGAACCGCGGGCGCGTGATTCTTGTGTGCATAGAGTTGGCATTGATGGCATGTCGTAGTGATTGCGGTTGCGTCAGCGTGGATGGTGGGCCACCAGAATCCGCAACAGAGTGCCTTTTGTGCTATGGATCGTGCTCCCGCATGGTGGCCGCATACGCCCGAATGGATTTCTCTGAGTATCTTGTCGCCCTGCTCCGGTATAACGCATTTGAGGTTGGCCCACGTCTTCCCTTGTCTGTATAGGCTGTCGTGTCGGATGCTGAAGTTGACTGCTCGGGCTATGATGTTTCGGGCCTGGGCCCGGTCTGCCGATAATTCTCCCCTTGTCTTGTACTTAATGATCGGATCCATCCAGCTGGCCGTGTGTGGTTCGATCGTGAAGATCTCCGTCGTTTTGATGATGCTTGGCTTTTTCAGCACTTCCACTACTCGTTGTCCTGGCTCCATATGTACGGGCGATGTTGCTAAACGGGCAAGTGCGTCTGCCTTGGTGTTTCTTCCTCTCGGGATATGGTTGATATTGAAGTACTTGAGCTTGCTTAACATTGTGCATACGAGATCATGGTATACCGTCATCGTATCACCATTCGTTTTAAAGTTGCCCCGGATCTGGTTGACGATTAGCTGTGAATCGCTGAAGATGTTGATGCTCGGAGCTTCTGAGTTTCGGGCCAGCTGTAGACCGGTGATAAGAGTTTCGTATTCGGCCTCATTGTTTGTCGCTTTGAATTCGAACCTTAGCGCGTACTCGGCTCGTACGCCCCCGGGCCCGGTAAGGATGATCCCTGCCCCACTGGTGTCCTTGGTGCATGACCCATCCACGTAGAGGTTCCATGGTGATTCAGGTGTTGAGGGCTCATCCTTGGGAGATTCCATGCTTACGGGAGGCGTCTCGAGGACGGGTTGTGTAGCTATTGGCCCTTCGGCCTCCGTGTATTCGGATATGAAGTCTGCGATGGCTTAGCCCTTTATTGTTGTTCGGGGTGCATAGTGGATGTCGTATTCGCTTAGCTCGACGACCCATTTTTCCAGTCGACCATTGTGGTCAGGCGATTGCAATACCTGTCGCAACGGGACGTTGGTGAGGACGTGGATGCTATGGGCCTAGAAGTATGGCCTGAGCCGTCTTACAGCTGAGACGAGTGCAAGCGTCACTTTCTTGATTGTAGGGTAACGGGTTTTTGAGGGTGTCATGCTCTTCCCGGTAAAGATGACTGGTAATTCTGAGGTCGTTTCTTTGCGGACCAGGGCCGAACTGACGGCCGTTAGAGAATCAGATAGGTATAGGTAGAGGACTTCTCCCTTCACGGGTCTGGACAAGAGGGGGATTGAGGCGAGGTACTGCTTGATTGATGAGAATGTTGCTTCGCAGTCGGTTGTCCAGACGACGCTTCGCTTGTTTGCCGTTCGGAGGGCTTTAAAGAACGATGCGCACTTGTCGGAGTAACGAGAGATGAAGCGATTGAGGGATGCTAGTTTTCCCGTGAGGCTTTGGAGTTCGACCTTGGTCGTAGGGGGTTGCATGTCTGGTATTGCCTTGACCTTTGTTGTTCATGCCTCGATGCTCTCTTTGCTGATGATGTATCCTAGAAATTTGCTTGTTGTTACGCCGAACATGCATTTGGCCGGATTCAATCGCATGCTGTTTTTGATTAAGAGTTCGAGCACGGTTCGTAGGTGTTCGGGGTGATCTGTTGCCTTGGTACTCTTGACCAGTATGTCATCGATGTAGACCTCTATTATTTCGCCCGTCAGCCCGTAAAATATGATGTTCATTAATTTTTGGTATGTGGAGCCCGCATTCTTCAGACCAAACGGCATGACTACGTAACAGTAGAGACCCTTGTCCGTAGTGAAGCAAGTCGCCTCCTAGTCTTCGGGGTTCATGAGGATCTGGTTGTATCCTGAGTATGCATCCATCATGGACAGTAGCTCGTGCCCGACCGTGGCGTCTACGAGCTGTCGATCCGGGGTAGCGGGAAGCTATCCTTCGGACAGGACTTGTTCAAATTGCTGTAATCTATGTACATGTGCCAGGATCCGCTTTGCTTCTTGACCATGATGGCGTTGGAGATCCATCTCAGGTAGTCAACTTTTCGGATGAAACCGATTTTCTGCAGTCTGTCGACCTCTGTGTGCATAGCCGCGTACCGTACTTGGTCATATGCCCGCCATTTCTGCTTTACGGGCCTTGCAAGTGGGTTGATGCTGAGTTTGTGGGAGATGATGCTTGGGTTGATTCCGGGCATGTCCGTGTAGGACCATGAGAATACCTGTTGGCAGTCCGTCAGGACCTGGGTTATCCGGGCTGCCATGTCGGGGTCCAATTGCGCGCCGATGCGGATTGTATGTTCTGGGTGTTCAGAAGATAATTGTATCATACGTTGCCCCTCCCATTCCTCGGCGGGTCGGATAGTGTTTAATCCGTCACGCGGGTCATCGAGTTGTTGCTCTTCAGGGGAACACTCCGCCACTGCGAGCACCTCCAACCGTAACTCTAAGAACAGAGTTGGTGGATTTCCATTTGATGGAAGTTGTGCAACAAACTCCTTGGGGACTTGACTGCAAGTACATTAGAGCATCCGCACCCATGAAATTGAGAGGAATTCCTATTTTGAGGAATTCCTCACCCATTTAGGGAATTCCTCTTCAATAGGAAGTCTTATTCCTGCTTTTCGTGCAGCGGTGCCAAAAAAAGGACTTCCTATTACTATTCATTATTATTTAAAATTTTAATTTTTTATTTTCGGGTAATATTTTCAACCAATTTCCGGATAATAGGAAGTCCTATTTAGACGCGCGTTAATATGCTTTGAATCAATTTTGTATGCCGGTAGCATACGGGGGCCTCGCTGACCGAGTCATGTTGGACTTAGGTTTTTTGTTGGGCATACATTCGTTATAACAACGTGTTTATTATGATTCTTTATTTCGTCGCGATTCAAAATTGACATTTTTTTAAGTTATGATTTTTGACTCATTTTCTTCACGAAAGCTATAGAGGACATTAATATGAACTCGTCCGTATTTTTATTGAATTTTTCAGAAGTCCGAGCTATTTATTATGATTTTTTTAAGTTTCAGAGTAAATAATTTATTTAAAATATTACAAATGATCAATTTTTCTCAGCAGTCGGATTGCTTAGATCTGTTTGAAATGGACGGCCCAGATCAACTTAGCCGTTGATCTGTTCGTGGCCCAGAAGCTACCACGTGTCGCCTTCCCATTCGTTCATAATTTTTTTTTACTTTTTCACCTGGTAGAAAAAAAAATTGCGTCAGCCTGGCGTCACCCACGTGCGTGGGGTCCACCAGGCGGACGTTCCCTCCTTCTTCCTCAACGGAGGACGCCGTCGAGGACGTCCCTCCGGTCAACGATCGGTCGCCTCTTCCTTCCCTCCCCGCTGCACGCCGTTTTGCCGGAGAACGTTCTCAAACAGCGGATCTCGCCGGAGAACTTCCTTGCCGTACTCTTAGAAAACAGATTCCAAATTAATCACACTGATCTCAAGACCTGACCTAATGCAGATATATGAACAAGAATATCACCTGAGAGCTTCAGCGCCTAAGATTTGCTCACGTGGAATCCATCCATCAATATTCATTAGATCTAACCAGTGTCCTAAAATGTCCAAGGATATACGTGTATCCCAACGCCTGCTCAACATGGCAAAATTAAAATGATAACAATTGCCATTTGCCAAAAGTACACAAATAATACAGCTCTTTAAATTATCTGAATTTTTTTTGTTTAGATTTTTGACTAAAAGATATTGAAATATAAAGACAAATGGTACAGTGGACATCAGTACATGCGATAAAACCTCAAATTTAATATTCCAGGAGAAATTTCAAACAAGCTGGAATTGAGAAAATAGAGTAGCATGCCAGTACAAAAGCAGTAGACAAATAACCAGATCAAGAGCTGATGAAAACCTTCATCCCACAAAAATCCCCTGGGAAAGAAGGGTCACTTGGAACAACTGTGTAAAGCTCAGCAGGCCAATATAAAATAGAAGTATCCTGACTTGCCAGCTGCAAGATGAAATGCTGGACCGTGTGATTTTCTCTATGTATATATATGAGGAAGGTGTATAACTTTATATTAAGTGCAAAGAAGTGTAAGTCACAGGATTATCAGAACACCGGTCATAGTCGGTTAATTTTTTTATTTAGCACCAGCAAGAAAAGACTTATCATGATTCAACTTTATGGACTTTCCAATTATCTCACTAATTCTACGAACACCCTGATTTGTGATTATTGTATTATGTCTAGTCTGGAAACGAAAGAGATGGAGATAAATTAGTCAAGCAGGAGCCATATGGATCATCATGTAATCGGTCTTATCGCGCTTAAAAGAAGAAGCTATTATCCATGAAACAAGAAAAATATAAGGATGGCGTAGAAATAAGAGAATAAACATTTTGTGTAATTAAGGATAAGTGCAAGGTAATGAAAGAGGCCAGTAGTCCACATTAGTGTGCATTGACTTACACTTGAGTCCTTGGGGAGAGCAATTTTTTACTGGCCAAAAAAATAACCAATGCCACCCAACAAGTTTCCAATAGCAGCCTTACCAGCAATAATAGCTTCAGAATCAACCTGCAAGCATAATAACATGAGTTCAGAAGTCTATCGAAAAACAACATTTGAGCACATCATGTGAAAATTCAAGATGTGATATGCAGTCTCATGATGCATGTCCCAAAACTAAATTTTCGTCACACTGAATTTTCGCAATATAGAACATCAGCCACCACTGTCATTTGTCACTAAATTTTCAGCAGTGGCTTCTCAAAGCTAAATGTGAAACATGAAATTAATAGAAGAATAAAAGCTAGAGGATGTTATTAGGCACCAATGCAATAATGACTTCTTTATTTTGTGATCAAATAGAGCAAAGCTTACATATGGCCCAAATATCACAAATAGAGATTAAGCAGAGTATGCATAACAGACTTGCTCTTCAAAATCACATGACCAAATGAGCATAATATTTTCACCATGCTTTGCATAATAAAAACAATGTCGTAGAACAAAACTATACACAATATTTTAAATTGTGTGAATATATGTCTGTCTATAGAAGAAATAATTATGTGACTACATTAATTTCCACAAGCCATTCCATGTCAGACTGGATTCAATAGTTTGTAATAAAATGTATAATTCTGCGAAAGACATTTCCTAAATACCTTGTCAGATAGATTAAAGGTCTTCTCAAACTTTAAGTCAAATTCTCTTTGCTTCTCTTTCGGTTGACTAGTTAGTGAAGTACCTTGATATGACATAGTACAAACAAATAGTTAAGAACGAAACAACTTTTTAATTGGGCTTCCATCAAATCAGGAAAGGGAAGTACACAAATTATTGAAGAGCAAAACTTGTAACTATAACCAAATGCAAGGTTGGAGGGAAAATTAGCAGCAAGAATCTGACAGTATAAAATCGGTTTCATAAGTTCACAACTGACTCATTAACGAAATTTTTCTGCAAAGCTTAAACTCTGGAAGTAGATTCAGTTTTCCTAAGCTTATCCTATGCAGTGTGCATCAGTAGTGCTCCTGAGTATTTCTATCTTTATTATTTATTAAGATTAAGAGGAAGAGGTACCTGTAAGACTGCGGATACGTTTTTCTACTCCTGAACTTTCCATACCAGTTACAGATATGAATGCAATATCCACCTTGAAAGGAATCTTCGCGGAAATCTGCATAAGAATGAGACATCAGAGACTGGAGAAGAAAGTAAAACAACGGGAAAAAACCAATAATCATCAAATAGTCAACATAGCACAACGGTTTCCAAACTAGCCACGACCCCTTAACTGAAAAATTAGAATACTTGGGGAATCATCAGATGAGTCAGGTAGCTGTAGTCGACCATACTTCCTTATCTAGAAGCAACATCCCAAGTAGTCAGGGCATGAATCAGCTTCAAAATTCAAAAGCACTAATTTTGTTCAAGATATTTGTATAAAAAAATAGCATCAGAATCAGACTTACTTGTAGTCCAAGATTCTCCAGGTCAGATAAGTTGTGGATGTGAGGAGTGTTGAAACCAGAATAGTTAACTTCCATATCATCCTGGAGACGGAAAACAAATTTGTAAGCCATAGATCAGTATGAAGGCCTACAGCAATTCACTCCGAGAGTGGTTCATGGTAATTTATTTCCTCATGTCCTCCCTGACATGATGCCTTCACAATGAACAACTACACTTACTTTCATTGGATTAGTAACCTTCCTTGTGATTTAAGATTCAGCTGCCAATTTCCAATGTCCATACGAGAACCAGATACAAGGAGAGAATTATCATGACTTCTCAATGCACCTTTGCCTACATTTAAAGCATTGCCATCTTCCTCAGCCACGTAGAAAAAGAGATGCGATAGTTCCTCATTCCCCTTAGATCTGTGAGTGAAGCCACATGATGAACATAGTTGATATTAGATTGATGATAATCATTGGCTATAGACGGGAGCTTCTGTTGAGTTCATGTGCAAAACAGATACATAAAGTATGCATGTGTAATAATCATCTAATGCAGAGACAATGATCGCGATTTGCACATCATCTAATCGCGGTAAAGCTTTCAACTTACTTATGGTTTTGCACATCAATTCGGACCACCCAATCTCCTCCGTAACCACTGTCTTCCCCCTTTGATTTCAAAAAACTAGTGGCCAAGTTCATTTCGTGGTCAACAATGACCTGATGTCCGAAACTGCGACCATCATGATTGGCCCAACCATACTGACTCAAACCATCAGAATCTTGGCAAAAATGTCGCAACGAATACCTCCCCTCCTGTACACCAATCCACATTAATCAGGCAATCAAAGACCGAGGAGTCCTGCCAGATAACAATACAAATACTACCAAATCATTTGCATTATCATAAACACAAATTACTTAAACAAAATAGTCTAATTACATCATTCAGGTGAAAGATTTATGCGAGCAAGTGAATAATTTAGTGATAAATTTTACTTCCTAGTAGAAAATTATGATCAATAATATGTAAATTTAATTTCTGAAAGTTACAGCAATGAAAATACAAACCTAGCTCGGATTCCGAGATAAACATGAGGGCGATACGTTCCTCAGTACAAGCTCTCCTTGTGCTCACCTTGAAACTGCAACGAAATATCGGTAAAAGCATAAAAATTACTCCAAACCTCAACAAATCAAAAGCAAAAGTAGAAACTAAATTACCGCGAGAGTCAAATTGGATTACCTGAGGGAGGTCCATGGGCTTCGGAGTGATAACATGGTGAAATTCTTGCATAAACTACAGATTGAAGCAAGAAACATTAATAAGCTACCTAACCAGAATTGAGAGAATTTCAGTCTGTAAATTCAGCAGAGCTTTACTGTTCCATTGCTTAGCTTCTAGTATAATCGTTTTACAGCTATATATAGTACAGTTGCATCAGATGCACTTAATGCCAGCTAAAAGCCAGCTAATATCTAGCTGGATAAGCAACACGTGCTGATTACAAACTAACAAACTTAACAGTATTATTAACCACTAACAGCTAAACTAACGCCTCCGTTATTACTCTCCCTCAAGCTCAGCAAGGATAACCATGCTGAGATTGGTAATGTGAGAACGATATGTTGGACCGTGTAACCCTTTAGTTAGAATATCAGCAGTTTGATAGGCAGTAGGGACATATTGAAGCAATATGTCTTGTTTCTGAACACGTTCACGAACAAAATGGAAGTCATTATCGAGATGTTTGATACGAGAGTGAAATACAGGGTTAGAGGCCAAGGCAAGAGCAGATAAGTTGTCACATTTTAGCAAAGGAGGCCGTGGAATTGTAATCTGCAAATCACAAAGAAGATGACGCAACCAAGATATCTCAGCCGTAGTGTTAGCGAGAGCACGATACTCAGCTTCTGTAGAGCTACGAGAAACACTACCTTGTTTCTTAGACTGCCAATTGGTGCCTAAGAAAACAACAAAGCCAGTGGTAGATCTCCTATTATTCACATCACCGGCCCAATCAACGTCACAATAAGCTTGAATATAGGGACCATAGCGAAGAGAACGAGGACTACCATAACCATAAAACAAGCCTTGATCTAAAGTTCCCTGGATATACTGAAGAATCCTCTTGACAGCAATATAGTGAACATCTGCTGGAGAGGACATAAATTGGCATACAGTGTTAACAGAATAAGCAATATCGGGACGAGTGAAGGTGAGGTATCGAAGAGCCCCAACTAGACTCCTGTAAACTATAGGATCCGGTAAAGGAGTACCTTGATGTTTGAGAAGCTGAGCATGAGGAAGACATATGGTGGAACAAGGCTTTGTCGTACTCATTCCAGCTCGAATGAGGAGATCAGTAGCATATTTCTTTTGACTAAGAAGAAGGCCTTTAGGAGTATAGTGAATTTCCAATCCCAGAAAATATGTAAGAGCACCAAGGTCTTTCATATCAAATACTGAATTAAGTTCAGAAATGACAAGCTCAATGCCTACAGCATCAGAACCAGTGATGACAATGCCATCAACATAGAGTAATAAAATGACAACTCCTGCAGGACTTGTCCATATGAACAGACTAGGATCAGAATGGGAAAATGTAAACCCCAAACCAGGAAGAAAGCTTGTAAATTTATCATGCCAGGCACGAGGAGCCTTCTTAAGACCATACAAGGACTTCTTGAGAAGGCATACATAATCGGGATGAATATGGTCGATAAAACCATGAGGTTGTTTCACATAAACCTCTTCCTTAAGATCACCAAGCAGAAACACATTCTTAACATCAAGTTGCCTCAGATTCCATCTGTACATAGCAGCAAGAGCAAGGACTAGACGTATTGTGCTATGTTTGACCACTGGACTAAAGGTTTCTTCATAGTCTAGACCATGTTCTTGAGAGAAACCTTGAGAAACCAAACGAGCTTTGTATCTAGAGATAGTGCCATCTTGATTTTTCTTCACTCTATAGACCCATTTTCTCCCTACAATATTCTTATGGAAAGGACAGGGAACCAAAGTCCAAGTACCTTGCTTATGTAATGCATCAATTTCTTCCTGCATTGCAGCATCCCACTCAAGCTTACCACAAGCAGATTTAAAGGACTTTGGCTCATGAGGATCCAGGATGTCAGTAACAGCAGTAAAGCCAACAAATTCAGCATACTCATTGTATAATTTCTGCAGAATTATAGCAGAAAATGCACAATAATCCTCAAAGGTCTTTTTCTTCACTATACCGTTCTTTGTTCTTGTAAGCATAGAGTGATCATTATAATTTTGAGTAACAATAAAATGTAGCTCCGGATCAATAGGCATATCATGATCAATATGTGGAGACTCAACAGAAATCTCACTAGCAATAGTAGTAGGAGCAGGAGGACACGCAGTAGTAGCATTCAAAGGTGCACTACTAGGAGAAATAGAGCCACTATGAACATTATCAGAAACGGGAGGAGAATTACTATGATCAGAGGTAGGGAAGGAAGAAGGAGAAGGAGGAATAGATTCAACATTAGACTCAATAATTGCCCTCTGATCAGGGAAGTGGGAAGAAGGAGAAGAAGATGTGGAAGTAACAAAAGAAGGGAAAGATACATCAAAGAAAGAAGCAGTAATAAGGTGGGAAGGAATAGATGAAACTGGAGATGTCGTAGAGGCAAAGGGAAAAGTGGATTCATAAAAAATAACATGTCTACACATCCAAAGTTTGTTAAGAGCAATGTTATAACAGAATACCCCTTTGTAACCTAGGGCAAAACCTAGGAAAACACATGGAACAGATTTAGGAGCAAGTTTATCAGAGGCATAAGGCCTAAGATAAAGAAAACAGGTAGAACCAAAAATTCGAAGATGATCAACAGAGGGAATACATTTGAAAAGAAGAGAATATGGAGAAGAGAACTTAAGAGTCTTACATGGAATTCTGTTAATCAAATAGGCAGCATGAGCAACATCATGAAACCAGAAAGCTTTAGGTAATGAAGCAGCTGTCATTAGGGTGACTGCAGTATCAACTAAGTGTCTATGTTTCCTTTCTGCTAAACCATTCTGCTGGGGAGTGTAAGGGCAGGAAATATAGTGTAAGATCCCTTTTGAGGCCAGAAAATTCCCCTTACTGGTGTATTCACCACCACCATCTGATTGAAAAAATTTAATATAGGACCCAAAATGATTGAGCACAAAGGCATGGAACTTTACAAATGTAGCAAACACATCTGATTTATTGATCAATGGAAAAATCCAGCAGAACCTTGTACAATCATCAATAAAGGTGACATAATATCTGTAACCCTCTAGAGACAAACATGGTGAAGGACCCCATACATCTGAATGGATCTTAGTAAAAGGATCCTCACTATGATTTACAGACTTAGGAAAGGCTAATCTGTGCATTTTGCCTTGTAAACAGTGACCATACATAGATGTAACAGATTCAGAACTAGACTGAACATTAGAAAGAGACATCATCTTTGCTGTAATTTCTGCAGAAGGATGACCAAAACGTTGATGCCATAGATTTGACTTGACAGCACCACTCAAGTAAGCTGAGAAAACTGGAGATGTAGAAGAGAAATGTCTTGGATTCTTGAACAAAAACAAGCCATCAGCATTACTCTTTCCTTGGTACAGTAGAGCTCTGGTTACCTTGTCCTGCACACATATATCAGTGTCATCAAGTGTAATAAAACACTTGTAGTCCTTGCACAGAGACAGTAGATTCACTGCTAACTTAGGCACATGCAAGACATTCTGTAGGTTAAAAGTATGTGTAGAAGGTGTAATAGATGAGGTGCTAATATGAGAAATACATAAACCAGTGCCATTACCAATGGTAATCTGGTTCTCATTGGTATACGGATGAGCAATGGAGAGGTTTCGTAGTTCAGATGTCATGTGATGAGTAGCTCCAGAATCACCAATCCATATATATGAGCCAACACTGTTAGAGCTTTGAGAGAAGCTAGCTGTATGTCCAGAAGCCATTGCTCTAGCATGAGCAGTCATTGCAGCAATAGTAGATGGTGGTTCAGTGCCCTGATAAGCATAGTTAGATCTCTGAGTACAGTTGAGAGCAACATGGCCTCTGACTCCACATATCTGACAAGTTACACTTGAAGAGTTGCCAGAATTAACTCCATTATCAGTCCTGTAAAAACACTTAACAGTTGTATGACCTTTCCTATGACAAATTTGGCATTCTGGAGCAGGACCACCATTAGTCTTAAATGGTACAATGGATCCATCATTCTGAGATGAAGCACCACCTTTGTAATTAGGATTTTGGAAGCATGTGTCTGTAAAGTGTCCACGTTTTCCGCAGATTTGACAAGAGTGAAGCTGCTAACATTTGTCAGCAGTGTGACCTTTCTTTCCACAGTGAGAGCATTCACTTGATGTACCACCATTTCCCTTTGGTTTATTATTCCCTCCTGTGAATTTGGCTTTACCATCATTGGATGTCCAGCTTTTTCGAGGATCACCGTTTAAATCACCTCTGGCTACCATAGCACTCATTGAAGAATGAGCTTTGAAGACAGCTCCATCAATGTCCCTTTCTGCTGCAGGGAGCTGAGATCTTAAATCTCTCAAGGATAGAGGAGTGTCTCTACCTCTCAGTAATTCTTGATACTCATCTGGTAATCCATTCAGGGTCACAATGATGAGATCTTCATCAGCTATAGTGACTCCAACTGACACTAATTGATCTCTGGCAGCCTTTATGCGCAGCAAATATCTTTCAATGCTATCAGCTTCTTTTTGAATAGTCTGAAGTTCAATTTTCAGCTGCATAATATTTGCTCTAGACACAGTGGAAAATCTCTCAAGTAACACAGTCCAAGCCTCATGTGATGTCCTGCAACCAATGATGAGTTCCAAGACATCATCACTTAATGTTGCCATGAGCAAGCTTAGTAGAGCTTTGTCTGTCTTCTTCCAAAGTTTGTAGACCTCAGTTATCACATTTGTGACTTCTCCCTCTTCAGTAAGACAGAATTTTGGAGGCTGAACATCAATACCATCAAAGAAACCAAACAAATCATTGCCCTCTAACAATGACTAAAACTGAAAGCTCCATCTGATGAAGTTGGAGTCACCAAGTTTGACAGTTAGCATGCTTAGTAATGCATTAACATCAGCTTGTGTTAATGCATGAGAGGACTAATCACCACCAGTTGATTAGAAGGATGTAGTAGATGAAGGTGCCATTTCTACTTAGAGAATATTATATCAGTAGATGTATATTTCACTACACAGTACCAAGAATGCACCAAAAAATTTGTAGAAAGCTTCTAGATCACAGATAGCTGTAACGCAAGATTTTCACAGTATCAAATTCACTTTCTTCTTAGCTCCACAGACTTTAACACAATCTTAAGACTACACAACTCTTTTCACACATAATTTCTGTTCACAGTTCTTCTCAAACTCAAAAACACATAGTGCATAACACAATCTCTTCATACACTTATATCACAATACACATAGATTCACAATTTCCCTATGTATGTGCTCCAAATTCATAGTTTGTTGTCCATCACATCAGATATTGAAGTAAGAATGCACTGAATCTTATGAATCAAAGTATAAGGCTCAAGAGAAAACCACCTGAAATCAGAAAAGAAGTTGAACTTGTCCAAATTGAGTGCTTCAAGTGGATTTGAGATGTGATTCAAAACCCTTGAACTCGATACACAGCAGATCTGCAATTGAACAATTCTTGATGAAACCCTAACTTTGAAGAACAATCAGATCGCATATGTAACTGTGATACCGAACAGAAGCGGAAGCAGCTCAGGAGCTATGTGAGCTCTGATACCATGATAACATGGTGAAATTCTTGCATAAACTACAGATTGAAGCAAGAAACATTAATAAGATACCTAACCAGAATTGAGAGAATTTCAGCCTGTAAAATCAGCAAGCTTTACTGTTCCATTGCTTAGCTTCTAGTATAATCATTTTACAACTATATATAGTACAGTTGCATCAGATGCACTTAATGCCAGCTAAAAGCCAGCTAATATCTAGCTGGATAAGCAGCACGTGCTGATTACAAACTAACAAACTTAACAATATTATTAACCACTAACAGCTAAACTAATGCCTTCGTTATTACGGAGCCGGGAACGGCGTAACGACTCTGGGGATTTGAGCTTGCTGGATAGGATTTATGAGGTTGTAGATCAAAAACAAAATTACGAAGAAGGCGACGGCGCTGAGCCCTAGCGCGATCTTGAGATCGACGTTGAAGATTCTGATCGAGCTGCTGTCGTCGTTTCTAGCCGTGGCGGGGAGGACGGAGATTAAGCTTACGGCGCCGGAGCGAAACGGTGTCGTCAAATCGTCGTCAGCGGCGTGCTTTGACGACGATTTGACTATGTTGCTTCTTTTTCCGGCTCCGGTCATTTGGAACTGAGAGAGAGAGAGAGAGAGAGAGAGAGAGAGAGAGAGAGAGAGAGAGAGAGAGAGAGAGAGAGAGAGAGAGAGAGAGAGAGAGAGAGAGAGAGAGAGAGAGAGAGAGAGAGAGAGAGAGAGAGAGAGGTGTAGAAATCGGAGTCGCATCTCTGAAAGACGACGACTTTTGAAAATGAATGGGCAAAATAAGGCGGAGCGGTTCGCGCCCGGCCCATTTAGACAATTTGGACTCTTGGTCTGTATCGGACGTTTCAAAACTTTCGGTCCAAATCGCGGTAAATGCCACATGTCCTGTTCTAATAATACACTTCTTTTTCGTAACTTTTTCTTTAATATTTCCAACGTGCTCTGCGGAAGATTTGGTGTGAATCCAGTTTACTGTGAGATAGGCAAAATTTTAAAAAATAATTAAAATTATTAACCATGCATGTAATTTTAAACGATAAAATTGAAACTGGTTAAAAATAAATCAAATTCACGCAGCCCGTACTACTTATTTTTGTTTTTTTAGATTGGACAACTATTTGATGTCCTGTGAGAATGCTCTATACTACTAGTTGGCCGTAGGGAGGGGTTAGGGACACGATCCATTAAAAATAAATAAAATGGTAAGTGAAGGAGGGAACAAGGCATGGGATATGCTAGTTTCAAAGAAAGAAGAAAGAAAAGGCCAGCCGGGGTCAACTGTAGTTGTAGAGATCGATCTCTAGCTAGTTTCTATTGATCGATCAAGATGATGCCAGAAACAAGGTCAGTCCGATTCAGAGTCTTCTTTCCTGAAGAAATCATACAGGAAATCCTCCTCAAGTTGCCCATCAAATCTTTACTTCGATTCAAGGCAGTGTGCAAGTCTTGGAAGTCTCTGATCACTAGTTCTATCTTCACCGAATCACACTTCAGAATCCGATCATCCAACGGTCATGGTTGCCTCATTCTCGCAACCGAAAACATATATGACTATGATGAGATTTATGACTGTGAGCTTTCTTATGAGCTCATTTTCTCTCTGCACTTTGATAATCCGAAGTTGAATCGCGACGAGTATACCAAGCTTATAAACCCTCTGACAAATTATCACAAAGACCATGATTTTGGTGTAGCCGGAACTTGTAATGGACTGGTATGTCTTGCATCTCCAAACTCCGTAATAATTTGGAACCCTTGTATTAGAAAGTTTGTGATTTTGCCAACCCCTAGTATTTTCGGGCCACTTTGTATTGTAAAGTGTAACATGGCCTATGATTCTAGCACCAATAGCGTTAAGGTGTTGAGAACTTTATTTAGGCAAAATAGACTATTATTTTGGGCCGAAATTTGGTCATTAGCTAAGGGAGGCTCTTGGAAGAGTGTTGGTTATGAAGCATTTCCTTCATACTATAGATGTCGACTTTACTCGGAAAAAGAACATGTTTTTGTGAATGGCGCTTTGCATTGGATGTCGGATATAAGAATTATTGTTTCTTTCGATATGTCGAGTGAAGTTTTCGGCCTGATGATGGTACCCGAAGCTGTGGTACCAGATCAAGCACAAGGTACGCGTCGTGTTTTTATGTCCAGACACAGAGAGTGCCTTACCTTGTTGGTTGAGAATTATAGCACTTTTCTGCATGTGTGGGTGATGAAAGAGTATGGTGTGGTGGAATCGTGGACCAAACTATCAACTCTGTGCTTGCGACAAAGTATCTTTCATCCACTTGGATTTAGAAGAGGTGATCATGATCGATTAGTAGTGTTCAACCATCTTGCAAATGTGCAGCTTCTGGATCCTCTCACAGGACAAGTTATGTCTGAATCGAGCGGTGATGAATGCAGATACACCTTCAGGGATTCCTTTGTTGAGAGCTTTCTCTTAGATGATCACCCTCATGCAATATCATACTAAAAAAAGTTGGAATCGAAGAAAATAATATGCAGTACCTCCTTCGATTCTGGATAGCTGTATTCGATGCTTCTTATCCAACAAGTGTAACAGTTCTTATTGTTGGATAAACTTGAGAATTCAAACGTAAACTCAAATGGAGCAATACTGACTTGCTTTATTAATCAACAGAAGGCTTTATATATAGCCATGAAAAACGTACAAGGAATAAAACTAACTGAAAGCTAAATCAGCTCTGCTGATCCTACAAACCAGGACAAACATTACTGGCTTCAACTGATTCCTAAATCAGTGCTTATTAACAACTTGAATACTAAGCAAACAGAGGACTCGGTAGTCAGTCCTACAAAATCTCCAACAAACCCTCCCTTAAGCTAACCGTGGAACACAAGTTAGCTTAAACATCTGCTTTCTGAACACCAAGCTGACTGCGAAACTTTAAGAAAACTTCAACCTGAAGTGGCTTGGTCATTATGTCAGCAACTTGCTGCTTGGTGTCACAGAACTCCATCTTGATTGTACCATTTAGAACCAACTCTCTCAGGAAATGAAAGCGAACATCTATATGTCGACTGCGACCATGCATTACCGGATTTTTAGAGAGCTTAATGGTAGAGCTGTTATCACAGAACACTACTGTCCCTTCTTCATGTATGCAACCAAGCTGCTTGGTGACCCTTCTTAACCATACTGCCTGACTAACACATTCTGCAGCAGCAACGAACTCAGCTTCTGTAGTGGATAGTGTCACAATTGGTTGCTTTTTGGACAACCAAGACATTGCTCCTTCTCCAATCATGAACACATATCCTGAGGTGCTTCTTCGATCATCCAAATCCCCAGCGTAATCGCTGTCAGTAAAACCAATCAACTCTGCACCTGTCTTCTTATACATAACTCCATAATCTTGTGTACCCTTAAGATACCTTAAGATCCTTTTGGTAGCTTGTAGATGCAATTCTGTAGGTTTGCTCATAAACCTGCTGACAAGACTGACACTGTACATTAAGTCTGGTCGTGTTGCTGTGAGATACATTAGACTTCCCACAATCTGCTTATACTGTGATTCACATACAGTAACACCTCCTTCATCATTATGCAACTTCGTCCCTGGCACAATTGGTGTCTTAATTGCTTGACAGTCCAGCATTCCAAACCTTTTGAGAATTTCACCTGCATATCGCTTCTAACAAATGAAATTCCCCCTTTGATTCTGAGTCACTTCTATCCCGAGGAAATATTACATTAACCCCAGGTCTGTCATCTCAAAAGTACTCATCATAGAGGACTTGAACTCCTTCAGCATATCTTCACAATCACTAGTATAGACCAGATCGTCTACATAGACACTAACAATGAGTAAATTACCTGCTTTGTTCTTCTTCACAAACAATGTCTGTTCATTGGGGCACTTCTCAAAACCTTCATCAGTAAAGTATCTCTCCATTCTACTGAACCAAGCCCGTGGGGCTTGCTTCAGTCCATAAAGTGCCTTGTGCAGCTTGAGAACCTTTTCTTCTGAGCCCTTGACTTCAAAACCTTTAGGCTGCTCTACGTAAACGTCTTCTTCAAGTTCACCATGAAGAAAGGCTGATTTAACATCTAACTGAAACATCTTCCAGTTTCGTTGAGCTGCCAATGCCACAATAGTCCTCACTGTCTCAATCCTTGCCACAGGAGCATAGACTTCCAAATAATCAACTCCATATTTTTGTGAGTACCCCTTGGCCACAAGTCTGGCCTTATGCTTTTCCAATGCTCCATTCGCATCAAACTTAGTCTTGTAGATCCATTTTACGCCAACCACCTTTGCACCCTTTGGAAGAACAACAAGACTCTAAGTGTCATTCTTCTCAATGGACTCGATCTCTTTCTGCATTGCTACTACCCAGTGTCTTTCTTTGACCGCCTCATCAAAACTTACAGGATCAGCACTCACCATCATGGCCATGTTTGTTTCTGTTCCTCTTCTTGTAACGTTCAGTCTGTCTCCACTGACATAGTCTTCTAACCAAGCTGGAGGCCTGGTTAGTCTTCTGGCTCTTGTACGTGTGTGACTGATTAGCTACTGCATTTTCATTTGATTCCTCTTCTTCCCTCCCATAATCTGAATCAGTATTAGAGTCTTCTTCTTCTGTGTCCTCATTGCTTTTATTGCCATCCTGTTGTTCCACATTCTTGATATCATCATTGTTCTCCCAATCAAGATCCATAAGTACCTCAGCTTTATGTGTGCCATTCCAATTCCAGTGCCTATCTTCATCAAAAATGACATCTCTGCTAACCACAATTTTGTTAGCAACTGGATCAAATAATTTGTAGCCTTTAGACTCATCACTGAAACCAATTAACACACATTCAGTACTTCTTGCATCAAGCTTAGTCCTTCGCTCTTTAGGCATATGAACATAGGCGATGCAACCAAATACCTGAAAATGTGACACAGAGGGAGTGATACCAGACCATGCTTGTTCTGGAGTGACATCCTTTAGTGCAGTACTAGGGCATCGGTTGAGCACATAATTACTCCACTTCACTGCTTCTGCCCAAAAACTTTTTGGCATTCTTTTCTCAGAAAGCATAGCTCTCACCATATTGAGAACGGTTCGATTCTCGCGCTCAGCAACCCCGTTCTGTTGAGGCGTATAGGCATTAGTGAGTTGCCTCTTTACTCCATTTTCAGCACAGAAACTCTTAAACTCTGCTGAGTTGAATTCACCACCACGATCTGTCCTCAAGCATTTGATTCCATGACCTGTCTCCTTTTCTACCATTTTCAAGAAATACTTAATAGTGGAGTGTTTCAGATTTCTCCACCAAGAAATACATCCATGACTTCCTGCTAAAATCATCAATAAGACACAAAATGTATTTCTCTGTTTGATTCTGGACTTACTGGACCGCATAAATCAGCATGAACCAACTCCAGAACCTGTTGTGCTCTCCATGTACTTCTCTGTGGAAATGGCTCTCGATGATGTTTTCCAATGATACAGTCTCTGCATGCTTCTGACGTTCTTTCTAGTGAAGGAAGTCCATGTACCATTTTCTTTGTTTCGAGCACTCTTAGGGCTGCATGATTCAGATGTTCGTATCTTCTGTGCCATAATGACATATTGGACGCATCCTTGGTGAATAGGCAACTCCCTTCTTCATGGACAGTATGATCTTCTGGGAATACAAGGAACATTCTGAAGGCATACACTTGATGTTGGCTATTTCTTAAGCCATGACAAAACACAGTAATGAAAGCTTATCAATGATTAAGTGACTTTATCTCTTTGGACAAGCAGGTATAACATTCATTGCATACATGTTTTCCATCTAGGATAGAATACTAAGCATGTATCCCGGACATTCTGGAATGATTTCCTGTGTGACTCTTGATGACTTTAAACATGTCTATAAACCCAGATTATTTATGCTTAAGCTGTATGTTCTTTGGTTATGAAAATCTGTGTTGATTAAGGGAGTTCCCTAGGAGAGTTGACAAGTTGTTCACATGGTTTTTTCTGGAAAAATTCGGTTTGTCTTTTTCTTCCTGACAAGTCGCTTTCAAGTCTGATTTCTCTGGTTTCCCTCCTTGCTGTCTTATAACGTGCTTCTTCCTTGATATCTGATATTGCCATTCTGGTATAAGCACATATGACCTCTCTTATCTTGATTAGACTACCTTAGCTCTTTAAGGTAAGTTGTGAGAAACTGTGCTGCTATGCAAACTGACTTTGCTTGCTGTGTCACCTCGGTAGCTGCTGTGTTTAGGCCTGCATCGATCCTTGTTTAGGTCTGCATTTGGACAGCGTTTAGGTCTGCATTTAGGCTTCTTGGCTGCTGTGTTTCACGTGGTTACTTGCTGTCTTTGACCATTGAATAACCTGCCCTATATAAGGAGACCCAAGCTGTCTTGGATCCTTGGTTGGTTGAGTGAAAACTGTAAGGGTTTTGGTTATTCTGTTTTGGTACTCTTTGAGAGCACTTTCGAGTGTAGTTTCTCCTCTCTCTTCTCTTCCCCTTCCATGTCTTTTGGTTGCTCTTTATAGTGCATAATAGACATGGTTTCTCAAGCATAAAAACTGTTTTCAAAACTCATATGCATTGTTGCATTGTGCATTCCATTGAGATGAAGTATGGAGATGCCCAACCCAAGAAGTTGATCAAGAAGATTTAACTTACGTGTAGTTAAGATCTGAGTTGATACTTCTGTAAATTTCCAAAGTGTAAGCACATAGATTAAGGTAGTGTAGCTCTGTTTGTACTGGTGGGTAGACTAGTCAGGATAGCATACGGGTTATGTATCCCAGAGTGCCAGAAACTTGTAATTGTGTGTGTTACAAAGTAGTGGAAAGGTTTGTCCCTCAAGAGTTAGGGGCACGCAGTTTTTGATCCTGGTTGTAGGATTTCTGCGTTATCAAAAACATCTTGTGTCACTTTACTTACTGTTTTTACATTTCAGTAATCGTATCTGTGCTTCGGGATAGATCTCTCTCCAGCTATCCCGCGAACAGTTTGAACGAAAAAGTGGTAAAGGCCTATTCACCCCCCCTCTAGGACCTTTAAGTGGTATCAGAGCGGCCACTAGTCTTTGCTAGTGAGATCCTCTGAGGGGTTCATTATGGATCGGGAAAAAGGTTCTTCCATAAATGTTCCACCTTTTTTCGATGGACATGATTTTTCTCAATGGAAAATCATGATGAGTGCCTTCCTCTCTTACCAAGATGATGGTATGCTGTGGCAAAGTGTAGAGGAAGGTTGGACACATCCCACAAAACCAGAAGGCGCTGAATCAACCGTAAGGGTTTCAAAGCCTAGGTCCGAATGGGTAAAAGATGACAAAGATTCGGCTAGAGCAAACATCAAGGCCCTTAGCTGTCTATTCAATGCCGTCTCCGAAGCAGAGCGCCAAAGGATCATTCATTGCTCTACTGCTAAGGAGGCATGGGAAGTGCTCATCAACACTCATGAAGGTAACTCTCGTGTTAAACAACAAAAGCTTCAACGTCTTATTTTTGAGTTTGAAGGTTTATGCATGAGCGACAAAGAGTCTATTGATGATTTCTATGGTCGTGTACTTAATATCACGAATCAATGTCGTAGCTTAGGCGAGGCCATAGAATCAAAGAAAATTGTTAGGAAGTTCTTAACTGCTTTACCTTCTTTCTTTGACTCGAAAATGAATGCTATTGAGGAAGCTCATGATCTTGATACTTATCCTTTAGAAGAACTTGTTGGAAATCTGAAAACTTATGAGACTCTAAAGAAAAGGCCCATGCTTGAGAAATCCATTGCTTTAAGTTCGGTTAAAGTTGAGGTTGAAAAGTTGCATGAAAATGAAGATGATGAAAATGATGAATTTGCTTTTCTAACCAAACAATTTGAGAAATTCTTAAGGAAAAGGAAATCTTTCAACTCTAACCGAAACTTCTCAAAAGGATCTAGCTCTAAGCCTTTTAGAAATCATGTTTCACAGAAAAGTCGGGATATCAGGCCCTCTCCTATCCCGAAAACGGACATGAAATGTTTTGAATGCAATGGAGTAGGACATAAAGCTGTAGACTGTGCTAACAGGAGAAACAAGTCTCATAAAGTGTTAAAAGCAACCTGGAGTGATAGTGAGTCTAATGAAAATTCTGAAACCGATTTAGAAGAAGATGAAAAAGTTGCTTTTGTCTCTCATGTCATGTTGGATGAGTCTCTCGAGGACAAGGATTCCGATGATGAAGGGCATGATATGTATGTGCGTTTGTGTAAAGCCTCAAAGTCTATGCTTGCTAAAAATGAAGCTCTATCTAATGAGCTTTCATTGAGTAAGGAGACACATTCCAGGATACAAGAGGAGTTTCTATCCCAGAAAGCAGATTGGAATTCTACCAAGACTCAACTTGAAGAACAAGTGACATCCCTCAAAGAAGAACTGGACCGCCAGTCTTCTACCATAGACGTGCTGACTACTGAGAAGCTGAAGCTTGAAGCGGCCCTACTAGATGCCCGGAACCAGTTTGCCAAGTTCTCCATTGGCTCCGAAAAGCTGTCCCAAATGTGTGGGATGGGAAGACTGGATGGCAGCAAGAAGGGGTTGGGATTTGAGAATGGTGTCAAATCCAAGGACTCCGGCAAGACCGCATTCGTCAAGGAGACCAGCTCGGTGTTGGGAAAGCCTCCGCCTCAGCTGAAGAAAGATGCTCCGGATACCTCTAAGGTGTTGAAGCCCAAGAAAGGATCGCAAATCAGATGCTTTCACTGTGGGAATAGCGGACACATCCGTCGGTACTGCTATAAGCTGAGAAGAAACCCTGTACCTGCTAAGATCTCTCAAAGCAACGATCTGCTTGCTCACTTTCAGAAATCCCTCAGTGAACTGACAAGGATCGCACACTCCCTTGCTATCCCAGTGCAAAAGAATCAACCTGCTGCTACAAACTGGATCAGAAAACCTGCTCATGGAATCCGGGATACCAGAAGGGTCACGTCTCCCACTGCCCCTAATGTTAAGAAGAAACCAGAAGAGGTTGTCTGCTTTCTATCGAGAGTCAAGACTCCACCTGTTGCTGCAAGGAATGTTGTAGCCGTGTGCAACGTTGCCCTAACTGCCCTTTCCACCAGGAAATCCGACTCTTGGTATATGGACAGCGGTTGCTCGAAGCACATGACAGGAGAACGAAAATGGTTTTCGTCCATGGATGATACTCATCCTGCTGGTGATGTTATGTTCGGAGATGGTGCCAAGGCAGAGATCATCGGATGCGGGACGGTTGATACTCCTGGTCTCCCAGCCCTGAAGAACGTGTTGTTGGTGGCAGGCTTAGAAGTATGTCTGCTGAGTGTGAGCCAGATAGTTGACGAATACGAGACAGTAACCTTTGACAAATCCAAGTGCACTGTTCTGGATGGGAAAGGGAGATATGTGATGAAGGGGGAGAGGTCCCGTGACCACTGCTACTGTGTCCGTGCAAACAAGAAGCTGGAACCTGATGTGTGCTTCCAATCCTCAACTCAAGAAAGCCTGCTAGATCTTTGGCATAGAAGGATGTGCCATCTCAACCATCAAGATGTAGTGAGACTGTCTTCAAAGGACGGAGCTCGTGGTCTGCCCAAACTGTCCGGGAGAGCTGCAGGTATGTGTGGAGACTGCAAAATGGGTAAGCTATCCCGAACCTCCCATCCTGTTCTAAATGCTAGACCAACCTCTAATGTTCTTGAGTTACTTCACTTAGACCTTGTAGGCCCTGTAGAAACTGAGAGTCTTGCTAAAAAGAAATATGTGCTTGTTGTGGTAGATGATTTCTCTAGATTTACTTGGGTCATATTTCTAGGTGACAAAACTCAAACCTTTGGGAAGTTTTTTGAGCTAGCAAAACGTATTTCAAAAGAAAAGCTTTCTGAAAATAAATGCATTTTGAGGATCAGGTCAGATCATGGAACCGAGTTTGAAAACTCTTTGTTTGCTGAATATTGTGAGGAAAACGGTGTGCACCATGAGTTTTCAGCCCCTATAACACCTCAACAAAATGGGATTGTTGAGAGGAAGAATAGGGTATTGGTTGAGATGGGGAGGGTTATGTTAAGTTCTGCGGATTTGCCCCACATGTTTTGGGCCGAAGCAATCTTTAATGCTTGCTATACCCTTAACCGTGTGATTTTTAGACCTGGTACTAGTAAGACACCGTATGAGCTTTGGAAAGGGAAGAAGCCAAATATCTCACATCTAAAGGCTTTTGGTAGTCCCTGTTTTATCTATAGGGATCGTGAGTATTTGACTAAATTCGATGCTAAATGTGATAGAGGTGTCTTTCTAGGATATGCCTTGAACAGTCGTGCTTATCGTGTCTATAACAAGAGAACTTGTAAAGTTGTAGAAACGGTGAATGTAGCCATCAATGACTCTCTTGTATGCTCTCACAACCATTCTTCAAGAGATATGCAGGTTGAGGATGTGAGCACTGTGACATCTCCCAAAGATGCTGAGACTCCCATCGATGAACAGAACCCTGTAGCGGATGATGTATCCCAGGGTACAGATTCTGATAATGAAGGTGCCGGGATAGATCAGACCCTAACTATCCAGAAGTCTCATCGTGTTGGGAAACGTCAAGTTCAGAAAGATCATTCACCCTCGGATGTGATTGGCACAGTGGGTGAACCAAGGAAGACCCGGAGTAAGTCCAAAGTTCTTGTAAGTAATCTGGTTAGTCTCAAAAGTTTTCTTACCTTGCATAGGCTAGCTATAAATCGAATTACTTGCTATGGTTTTGTCTCTTGCATTGAGCCTAAGAACATTAAAGATGCTTTAAAGGACTCAGAATGGATTGTGGCTATGCATGATGAATTAAATCAGTTTGAGAAAAGTAGTGTTTGGCATTTAGTCCCTAGACCTAAGGATAAAAATGTCATAGGAACAAAATGGGTGTTCAAAAACAAAACTGATGAAAAGGGAATAATCACTAGAAACAAGGCTAGGTTAGTAGTGCAAGGATATTCCCAAATTGAAGGCCTAGATTTCGATGAGACTTTTGCTCCTGTAGCAAGACTAGAGTCTGTTAGGTTGCTCCTAGCTATTGCATGCTTCTTGAAATTTGACCTCTTTCAAATGGATGTGAAAAGTGCCTTTTTAAATGGGATTTTGAAAGAAGAGGTGTATGTAGAACAGCCCCCGGGATTTCAGAGCTCTACCCATCCCGATTATGTTTACAGGTTAGACAAAGCCCTTTATGGTTTGAAGCAAGCTCCTAGAGCTTGGTATGAGAAGTTGTCTACACACCTGATTGACCATGGGTACGTGAGGGGTTCCATTGATAAAACTATGTTTGTCAAGAATGTTTCACATCATATGATTATTGCTCAAATTTATGTAGATGATGTGGTGTTTGGCTCTACCTCTCAAAAACTTGTTGAGGAGTTTGTAACTCTTATGAAACAAGAATTTGAAATGAGCTTGTGTGGCAAACTAAACTTCTTCCTTGGACTACAAGTTCAGCAAAGGAAAGATGGTTTGTTCATCTCGCAGGAAAAATATGCGAGGGAACTAGTGAAGAAGTTTGGGATGGAAGGAGCCTCTCCCATCCGGAACCCGATGGGGACTTCGTGCAGAATCAGTGCAGATCTGGAGGGTACCAATGCTGACCAAACCCTCTACAGAAGCATGATTGGAAGCTTGCTCTACCTCACGGCCAGCAGACCTGACATCTCTTTCAGTGTGGGTGTTTGTGCTCGGTATCAAGCCAACCCCAAGGAATCCCACGTAAAAGCAGTCAAGCGTATCATCCGATACGTCTCAGGTACGTGTGCATTTGGTATCTTGTACACAACAGATACTAACACTGAGATTGCAGGATATTCTGACTCGGATTGGGCTGGAGATGCCACGGATAGGAAGAGCACGTCGGGAGGTTGCTTCTTTGTTGGGAACAATCTGGTGTCATGGCACAGCAAGAAACAGAATTGCGTATCCTTGTCCACTGCACAAGCTGAGTATATAGCTGCTGGAAGTTGCTGCACCCAACTCCTTTGGATGAAACACATGTTGAGCGACTACGGATTTGAGCAAGGTATTCTATCCCTGTTTTGTGATAATACTTCGGCTATCAATATTTCAAAGAATCCTGTGTTGCACTCTAGGACCAAGCATATAGAAATCAGATATCATTTCATTAGAAACTTGGTTGAAGAAAATCAGCTTGAAATGACTTTCATTCCAACTGAACAACAATTGGCCGATTTATTCACTAAGCCCTTAGACAATATGAGATTTGAAAGTCTTAGGAAGGCCATTGGTGTATGCACCATCACTTGAGATATCTCCCTCACTAATCTCAATTTACTTTTCAGCATTTTACTTTTCTGAAAATAAGTGTTGGCATACTCTGGGATACGAGTCTGTGCATGCATCCCTGGAAATATTTCTGATCTTGAACTAGAATGTCGTGTTCTTATTTCATGTTTCTTGATAGACAATTGCTGCATCTTTCTCTTGCGTATATGCATCTATGTCTTGAAGAATATTAGTGCATGTGGTCTAAATCACTCTTGGAACTAGAAAGAATTCTTGAGCACTAAGGTCATTCTTGTGGGGTGTACAAAGGGTGAGCTAGAAAATTGAGTGAGTTGAACTAGTGACTAAAGAACAAATGTGTTATTCTGGTCCTTTTTGTTAAAAGATTAAAGTAAAGGAATGGGTTAGTCCTTTGCTGGGTGCACCTTAACCGGAACCAGTGGGGATCCCTGAGATGTTATCTATCCTTCGATTGGTTTGGACTAGTTACCCACTGAGTGTCCTTGATACACATATTATTCTTTCGAGCATTGCGCTCAGGACATAATGGTAACTATTCTGTTACATGAACCTATGAGGACGTTTTTCTCAGATGAGCTCTTGGATAAATGTTAAAGAAAATGGAGAAATTGAGTTGAACTTAAATGAGAACGGCCAAAGGCCATGTTGGGACAAAGTCCTAGTTTTACTGAATTTCCAGAGCTTTAAATTGTGACAAAGTCACTTGGTTACTATTGATGTCCTCATATCATTTGATGCTCAATCTTGTACTCCCTTAGGTGAACTTCTCACACACACACTCTTAAGGTTCCAAGATATGATTTGTAAGAACATTGTATTAATGTTACTTTGTAGTCATATACCCTTGTGAAAAATTTGAGCCTACAAGACATATGGAAATTTGATGTCACATTCTTGTGATTCATGCTTAAATATTTTACTGTGGTCTGGGATTCTATAGCCTGTTTCCATCCCAGGTGTTATGCTGAACAGTTTGAAAATTTCTCTAAATTTCAAAATTTTGTGGTGACTTATGCATCACGTAAGGGGGAGCTTTCAAGTTTGGTGGTAGGTACATTGATACTCTTTATAACTCAGGATTGTCTCTAGTATCCCAGTGGATATTAGAAGTATACATGCATGGTGGTCTTTGTGTTTCGCCTTTATGTGTTGAGGAATCTTCTCGGATGCATGTGTGTCTTTCTTAGGAATAGGACACTGTTACTCTTTATTGCTGACTTGACTACACAGGAATTTAAAAGTGGAGATTGTGTGTTTAAGAAGAGAAAACTCTTGGTTCAAGGAATCTTGAGTAGAGTTGGTCTCGTTTCCGCTGCCCTTTTCTCTCAAGGAGCACCTCGTGGAGAGAGGTTCGAGTCTGAAATCTCTATCCTCATCTCAAGTCAGTTTCAGGTCAGGAGCTCACTGTCTCCTCCCCTCCTGAAGATAGCACTGCGGTTTCCTCTCCTTCCATCTTTGGTTTGGTTTCGTGTTCTGCTTCCAAACAATGTTACTTTTTATCTGCGGCTTTTATATCATCTATGGTTTTACCCTTTGTCTTTCCTAGACAAAAAGGGGGAGAACTAGCTAATCGATGCAGGTACCTTTGGATGGGGAGAACTACCTGGCTGGGATAGGTACTTGTGTTTCTATCATGGTAAACCAGTCATGGGGAGTACTGAACTATTTGGTTTACGTACTTTGGATACTTTCTGCTGGTTGAAGTTTCTCTGATCACTTTTCCTTCTGGTTACTCTCTTTTGGTATTTATGTTGAACAATTGTTATGGTTTTGTGGCATGTGGCAAACAAACTATTCTGATTGTTATTTTGTTTGAACCCTTTGTCTTTCATTGACAAAAAGGGGGAGAACTGGTTATTCTTGTGCTGCTATGTGATGGGGATTACATGTGGTTGTGTTTCTAACTATGTTGCAGGTATTTGAATGGGGAGAATTGGTTATTATTTTGACAGGATATCATAGGGTTTATGTATCCTGACCCCTGCATTTGCTTAGGGGGAGTACTGTGTGTAGTGGTCACCCTTTTGAGCAGGATACTATGCGATATAGGTATCCTTGTTGCTACATTTGTTTGCATGTGTTGCAGGTACTGTTTGTAGAACTGTGTTTTGTCAAGAAATGCCAAAGGGGGAGATTGAAGGCATACACTTGATGTTGGCTATTTCTTAAGCCATGACAAAACACAGTAATGAAAGCTTATCAATGATTAAGTGACTTTATCTCTTTGGACAAGCAGGTATAACATTCATTGCATACATGTTTTCCATCTAGGATAGAATACTAAGCATGTATCCCGGACATTCTGGAATGATTTCCTGTGTGACTCTTGATGACTTTAAACATGTCTATAAACCCAGATTATTTATGCTTAAGCTGTATGTTCTTTGGTTATGAAAATCTGTGTTGATTAAGGGAGTTCCCTAGGAGAGTTGACAAGTTGTTCACATGGTTTTTTCTGGAAAAATTCGGTTTGTCTTTTTCTTCCTGACAAGTCGCTTTCAAGTCTGATTTCTCTGGTTTCCCTCCTTGCTGTCTTATAACGTGCTTCTTCCTTGATATCTGATATTGCCATTCTGGTATAAGCACATATGACCTCTCTTATCTTGATTAGACTACCTTAGCTCTTTAAGGTAAGTTGTGAGAAACTGTGCTGCTATGCAAACTGACTTTGCTTGCTGTGTCACCTCGGTAGCTGCTGTGTTTAGGCCTGCATCGATCCTTGTTTAGGTCTGCATTTGGACAGCGTTTAGGTCTGCATTTAGGCTTCTTGGCTGCTGTGTTTCACGTGGTTACTTGCTGTCTTTGACCATTGAATAACCTGCCCTATATAAGGAGACCCAAGCTGTCTTGGATCCTTGGTTGGTTGAGTGAAAACTGTAAGGGTTTTGGTTATTCTGTTTTGGTACTCTTTGAGAGCACTTTCGAGTGTAGTTTCTCCTCTCTCTTCTCTTCCCCTTCCATGTCTTTTGGTTGCTCTTTATAGTGCATAATAGACATGGTTTCTCAAGCATAAAAACTGTTTTCAAAACTCATATGCATTGTTGCATTGTGCATTCCATTGAGATGAAGTATGGAGATGCCCAACCCAAGAAGTTGATCAAGAAGATTTAACTTACGTGTAGTTAAGATCTGAGTTGATACTTCTGTAAATTTCCAAAGTGTAAGCACATAGATTAAGGTAGTGTAGCTCTGTTTGTACTGGTGGGTAGACTAGTCAGGATAGCATACGGGTTATGTATCCCAGAGTGCCAGAAACTTGTAATTGTGTGTGTTACAAAGTAGTGGAAAGGTTTGTCCCTCAAGAGTTAGGGGCACGCAGTTTTTGATCCTGGTTGTAGGATTTCTGCGTTATCAAAAACATCTTGTGTCACTTTACTTACTGTTTTTACATTTCAGTAATCGTATCTGTGCTTCGGGATAGATCTCTCTCCAGCTATCCCGCGAACAGTTTGAACGAAAAAGTGGTAAAGGCCTATTCACCCCCCCTCTAGGACCTTTACATTCTGTTTGCACTCATGGATGTCTCTACTATCAACTCTCTGTCTGGATTTAAGATTTTGCAGGTACCTCTCTTGATCAGTATAGTGAGACCCCTTTCTTGGAGTTGACCAAGACTTAGAAGATTATTTCTGAGTTCAGGAATAAAGTATACATCGCAAATGTTGTGAGTTATTCCAGCAAGCTTAATGCGAATGTTGCCTTTTCCTGAGACTGCCATCTTAGTGTCATTTCCCAGTTTCACTGTGGTATTGAAACATTTGTCTATCTTGGTGAACCACTTCTGATCACCACACATGTGATTGGAGCATCCAGAGTCAAGGAACCACGCATCTTCCTTTCTGCTTCCATGCAATTCAGAAAACGCCATAAGCAGTAATTCTTCTTCTTCTTCAACTTCAGCATAATTAGACTCCCGTTTCCATTCTGGACATTCGGATTGGAAATGGCCTAACTTGTGACACTTGTAACATTCAACATTGTCTTTAGAAAAAGACGATATGCCTCTTCCTCGGCCCTTTCCTCGCGGTGAGAACCTTCCGCGACCACGTCCTCCTTGTCTGTCCTCATGCGTAGCCTTTAGTGCTTGTTCATCATCTCCTTCCTTATCTTTCTTGAACTTCTGTTCATGGACTAAGAGGGAGCTTTGTAAGGCATTCTTTGATAGCTGAGATGTGTCCTTTGACTCTTCTATGGAACACACCACATAGTTCCATTTCTCAGTGAGTGAACGTAAAATCTTTTCCACAATCTTAACGTCCTCCATATTCTCACCGTAGCTCCTCATTTCATTGGCTATCACCATGACTCGAGTGAAGTAATCGGTTATGCTCTCACCGGTCTTCATCAACAATATCTCAAAGGACCCTTTGAGACGATTTAGTTGTGCTCTTCTCACACGTTCATCACCTTGGAACTTGACCTTCATGGTATCCCAGAGTTGCTTTGCAGTGTCTCTCTTTGTGATGGTCTTCAAGGTTGATTTGTCAATGGCAGAGAATATATAGTTCTTTGCCTTCAAATCTTTGAGTCTGAGTTCCTCCAACGTCTCCCTCTGTGGCTCTGTGCTGTTGGCAACTCCTCATTATCTGCTGGAATCTCAGCTTCCATAACGCACCAATATTCCTTCGATCGCAACAGATTTTCCATAAGAAGGCTCCAGTGCTCGTAATCCCCATCAAACCGGGGAATGCATGGTTGTGCAAAGCTGCCACCTGATCCGTCAGAATTCATCGTCGATCTCTCAGTGTTTCACTCACACTCGACGTTTCTGTTTGTAGTGTTTCACTCACACTAACTTTCTTCTTTCACGTGAAGTCAATCAGGCCCTCAGAGTGAGAGCTCTGATACCAATTGTTGGATAAACTTGAGAATTCAAACGTAAACTCAAATGGAGCAATACTGACTTGCTTTATTAATCAACAGAAGGCTTTATATATAGCCATGAAAAACGTACAAGGAATAAAACTAACTGAAAGCTAAATCAGCTCTGCTGATCCTACAAACCAGGACAAACATTACTGGCTTCAACTGATTCCTAAATCAGTGCTTATTAACAACTTGAATACTAAGCAAACAGAGGACTCGGTAGTCAGTCCTACAAAATCTCCAACACTTATCAGGTAATCTAGCACTGGAAACAGAACCGGTTTTCAACCCATTTTAGATACATTTTGGAGTGTAAAAGCTAGAACGAGGTGTTCTTTGTCTTTTTTTCTTTCTTGAACTTAAGGAGTGATTTTTGGTTTATAATCCTTATATCCTAGTAGAATGGAGTGATTCATATACTAGATGCAGTATATCTAACAATGGTATTGCTCACACATTCAACCTTGTCTCTTGCAGTACATGAATCTTAACATACAGATTGTTTTCTTCGTTTATCTAATCAAATCACAATCAGCTCACTCATATAGATTGTTGTCAACTTTCACAGCCAGTTAAGAAACAATAACAAGATACATATATCCATCTTCTAGCACAGAAGATCCATATTGCCTGCAATTTCTTTCACATGAGATTGCTCAACCTCTTTTCCTCTCACTGAAGTTTAGGATCTGCACCAACTTTGGTAGGAAGCTTTGTGCAAATTGTGTAGCTTTTCTCGCCCTGGCATCCGAAACTAGATTCGCTACTGGATGATAGGGGCTTGTGCTCACTGAACTTCGCGGCAGATCAGATTCGGCTTCTGAGTCATAATGCACTTGTTGATGACCATCAAGGGGGTCACCGGACTCATCAGCGTTAGAGGTTTCATGAAACAGCTCAATCAGTTGCTTAACTGGTTGAACCTGGGACTTGTTTTTGTGGCTTATCAAGTTGGGGGACACAACTTCTATTTCGCTGTGTTGCTGCAGCGGAGTACTAATGCTTCTTCTAGATGGGGTGAGATCTGCATGAAATGAAATGAACAAAGGTTATGGCTTCGTGATGGTAAACATGTTAAGGAAACTTAAATAACCTAACGTTATACCATTGTTTACACTGAAGAAATCTTCACCATCAGATTCTACCCATGGCTCAGAACAAAATTGCACATCATCTTCATCACCTACAGTGTAACAAGCATGCTTGACTGTTACATTCACCAGCACTAGTACTATGTATGTACATGTTAGGTTGTCAACTAATTGCATTATGAACTTGGCAAGGAAAGTTGGAATCATACTCAGTTCTGGATAACCGGTCACATGAGGTCTTGGTGTATGGCCGGCATTTTGTTGAGCAGGCTCTGGAATCAGGATGCATTCTGTCCTCGAATAGCTTGAGCATCGGAGTTTTGAGGGCGCCTTATCTCGCGACTTTGGAACCAGCGCACAATTTCCCATCTCTTCCAAACGAGCTTTTATTTTTCACCGGACTTCATCTTGTGTTCTTTGTGTTGATATAGCTCTGAACTGGAAATTGTGAAGTGGAGTTGTGTTCTCTGTGTTGCTTTAAGGCTTGTTGCTCAACTAGAATCTGGTGAAGTTTATTGGTCTTGAAAGCAAAGCATTGGTCTTTTTCAAGTCAAGGGACCCAATTTGCATATAACGTTAGAATTTTCGTTAGGATCTGAGCAACTCCCCACTCATTTTTATCAGTAGGCCATGCATTCTGGCAAGTAGATAGAGCTTTTCTACAATAGGAGCAGACTTGGGACACTACGGAATAGGCATGATTGACCAAAGTAGAGATATTAATGGAATAATGAATGTGATTAGTTCTGTTAAAGCTGCCGGCATTATTATGGATCTCTTCACAAGTCACAATCTCCGTTCTGGCCACATCAATGAATCAGATCTCTAACATCAGACGTGCCCAAATCTTTCCTTGTATTTGCTAGCAAAAATCAGAAAGTACAATGCACACTGTGAAGTCTTCTCCCAGTTTGTATTGACATACGTACTGGGAGACGATTGTGCTTTAAACGAGATTGAATTTACAAAAACATTTCTTCATGTTCATGTGATTTAAATTGGGAGTTTCACTAATAAGAGTTGATCAGGCGACATCATCTTCATGTTCTGTGATTTAGGATATCAGTATTTAGAATTTCAAAAATATTTTTCGAGAGTGCAGATTTCGTGCAGGTTTCAGGTTCATAGATTTAAGTTGAGGAATTTGGAAAATTCCAGGTGCAGAATTTTTTTGTAATAATTCAATTTCTAAGTTACACCGGAAATAAGTTGGGTTGTTGAGTTTGTTCCTCTCTCCCTCTCTCTTTCCCGAGTCTCTCATGAACAAAAAACCTTAAATACTATTGGCGCCGCCGACCTCTTTCCCTTCATTTCTTCTAGTTTTCTCTCCTTTTTCCCTTACTTGCACTCTCAATCGATTCCTCCTTCCCTACCGGCTCGTGAATGGCGGCTGATACCGATGAAGTAGCAGACCAGTTTGTTGCCAGGGTTGGTTTTTCGGATGGGAACGATGATGACTTGGATGCCGTAGATCTCGTTCCAAATGATGATGAGTATGTGGTCGCTTGACTGTTCGGGTCGGTGGCTTTGCCGAAGTTCCGTGAACAATCCTTCAAGGCCGCCAGGACAAGCTTGTGGCATGGCCCTCTCGGGCCCGGGAAGATTGTGTTGCACTGCCACAGCCAAAATTGCTTCTTTTGCAAATTTGGGGATCCAAAGGCTCTCAAACGAGCCACTTGTGGACCTTGGTATTACCAAGATTACACGGTGGTTGTGGAGGTGTTTGATGGTCTCTCAGATCATTCAGAGATTCGAGCGTGGACTTTCGACAAGAATGTCCTAATGGCGGCGCTGGATGATGATTGGGCCAAGCAAATCGGAAACTCTATTGGTAGCTTCATTTTTCAAGATCCGACTTTGATCAAGTTGGGTATAATGAAGCTCTATGTGAAGGCGGATCTCCTGTGCGGTGTAGTGGTGAGGCGTAAGTTTCATTTGACCATTTCTTGTGTATTGTCGATTTCTTTTGAATATCCGACTATGCGTGATTTTTGCTCTCTTTGTGGTTTGTTTGTGCATGGTGAAACTAGATGTGTAGTGCTGCGAGCTATGGCGGAGAAATGGGAGGAGCTGGTAGCGGTGCATGAGCAGAGGACTCCAAATGGGCTACTGGGGTTTGAAAAATCACCCTCGGATCGGATGGCTTCCTCGGCCAGAAGGCGGCAGCGTCGAGAATGGTGGTAGAACAGTAGTCGGTGGTAGAGGAGATAGTGACATCGGGTGGTGGAGAGGTGTTTCCCAATGTTTTGCATGTTGGCCAAGTGGCGACCATGCAAGGTACTAGGGAAGTGGAGAAAGGACACATGTTCTTCATGCAGGGAACCTCTTTTTTAGTTGGACCCACTAACAAATTCTAGCTTTTTGCAAGTTGCAGGCTCTTCGGCTAACCCACAGTTAGGCCTACTTGGGGCAAAACCTAAGGCCCAAAAGGCCAAAGGGGATGCTTCAAAGGTTATGAGTTCTACTGTCAAGTTTGAACAACATTGGCCCAAACTGACATCTCATGCAGGTGGGGCATCTTCGCACGTAGATGGGTCATCTCGGCAGGCAGAGACCTCTATGCGTGCAGATGGGGCATCCTCGTTGATAGCTGGTGGACCACGACTAGTTGCAGTACCCCCAGTCGTTGGCAGCAAGAGAGGGGCTATGAAGGAGACCGTACCAGTGGAGGCGATCACAGGAAAGGCAGTGAGTAACCGTGCAGCAAGGGTAGACAAACGCAAGTCCCCATAGAAGAAGATGACATTGGACCCAACCGCTCTCGCAAAGAAGCAAGCGGAAGAGCGACATTTGTTGTTGCTGTAGTTTGAGATGCATAACTAGATAGGATGTGGGGCCCAAATTTTTTAAGACATTTCCCTACATATAGTTCTGTCTAGTTATATAATGGTAGTCTATGCTGAGCAGGTTTTAATATAGGTTACTTTAGAGAGTTCTTTCTAACGAGCCGAAAATCGGTGTTCTCTTTGTAACTTATTAGCCATGATCAATTTCAATCGATTCATCTCAATATATATATGTATTAAATTACACCGAAATGAGCTGCGTATATGACTCTGTCCATGAACATTACTTTTGCTTCTACGCTGGCTTAACATTTCCAAAATAAGACAAAGAGAGATTTGGAAAATTAAAGACTAGAAAAAAATTGAGAGAAAATATAGAGAACCGAATGTTTTGTGAAGAAGAAATGTCATTGAATTTATAGAAGGGAAATGGAACATTACTGTAGTGTTTCACACAGACTAGAGTGTGAGTGTTTCACCATACCTATGGTTGTATTTACTGAAAAGTTTTGATTCTCAGTTCTCACCATATTGATACTCTGTTTACAGTGTTTTGATTCTAAGAATCCTGATTCGCACAGAATGACAAGACTTCTCTTACTAGGTCAATAATTCATGCTTTATACAGCAAACCTTATGAAGAAAAAATTCACACAGATAGTTGCATGTGTCCGTTTACAACTCACACAGAGTAGACGTTGTATAAAGAAAATTAGGGTTGGGATGAGTTCGGTTCCATCTATTATTAGCAGGAATCCGAACCAGAACCGTTCAATGTACCCATCTTTTGACTGACTCGCGCGTGCATGCGTTCCGTACTCTTTTCTTTCCATGTGTTACATCAATGCGAACAATCTCGCCCCAGTCCCCCGAGTATCGGGCGGGCGGGTTGAGAACAAAACGTAACATTAAAATGAACTTAAAGAATTAAGTACACAATACAACAAAGTTTAATGAAAATATTTCCTCAAGTGTTGGATGTTCCACGGGTGCCGTAGTCATTGGCCTTGCATGTCTCTAAGGTAGAAGGTGCTGGCGCTTACCACCTCGTCTACGACGTACGGGCCTTCCCATGACGGACGGAGTGCCTTAACTTTCTGATGGATTGCCTTCATCACTCAGTCCCCCTGTTGGATCGGTCGAGCCCAAATACGATGGTTATATAATCGGGCGATCCTCTGCTTGTTCGCGGTGTTGTGGAGATGCGCCGTGTTCTTCCGTTCTTCCAGCAGATCATTATTGAGTCGTAGTCCCTCGTTATTCGTGCGTGGATCGTACCTCTCAATCCGTGGGCTCTGGTGGGTGATCTCCAAGGGTAGCACAGCCTCTGTCCCGAACGTCAGGCTGAACGGGGTTTCGCCCGTGGCTGCGTTGGCGGTCGTTCGGATGCTCCATAGGATCTCCGGGATGACCTCGGGCCAGCGTCCGTATCCCGGGTCCCCGGGTTCGATATCTTCAATCTTCTTCTTGATGTCCGCTTTGATGATCTTGTTCGCTGCTTCCACCTGTCTGTTTGTCTGAGGGTGCGCTGGTGATGCGAACACGAGGTCCGTTCCTTACCGTTTGCAGAAGGCCGTGAGCTTGGGGTTGTTGAACTGTGGCCCGTTGTCCGTGATAATGCTGATCGGCGTCCCGTAGCGACAGAAGAGGAAACGCCAGAAGAAGCGTTCGACCTTCTCTGTCGTGATTTTTTCCATTGGCTAGGCCTCGATGAACTTCGTGTGGTAGTCAATGATGACGATCAGGTATCTGTACTGCCCCTTCGATTTTGGGAGCTCCCCGATTAGGTTCAGTCTCCACTATGCGAATGGTACGGGCGACAGGAGGATGGACAGCGGGACGGCGGGCGTGTGGTGGTGGTGTGCGTGCAGCTGGCATTGGTGGCATTTGTTCGTTAGCACCATGGCATCAGCGTGGATGGTGGGCCACCAGAATCCGCACCGAAAGGCCTTGTGTGCGATCGATCTGGCGCCCGCATGGTGGCTGCATGTGCCCAAGTGGATTTCCTTCAGGATCGAGTTGCCCTTTGTTGGAGTGACGCACTTGAGGCTTGCCCAAATCCTCCCTTGTCGATATAGCGCTCCATCCCATATGCTGAAGTTGATCGCCCGTGCGACGATGGTTCTGGCCTCTCGCTTGTCCTCTGGTAGCTCTCCCCTTGTCTTGTAAGCGATGAGTACGTCCATGTAGCTGTGCTCGTGCGGTTCGATTGCCAGGACCTGTTCTACTCCCGAGATGCTCGGTCATCGTAGCACTTCGACAATCCGCTGCCCCGGCCCCGTGTGCACGGGGGCCGTAGCCAATCGGGCGAGCCTATCTGCTTTCGCGTTGAACCCTCGGTGTATTTGGTTGATGTTGACGTACTTGAACCTACTGATCAGCGCCTTTACGTACTTCAGATAGGCGATCATGGACTCCCCCTTCGCCTGGAATTCCCCTCCGACCTGGCTCACCACCAACTGCGAGTCGCTGAATATATTGAGGTCGGGCGCCTCCGAGTTCTTGGCCAGCTATAGGCCTGCGATGAGCGCTTCGTACTCGGCCTCGTTGTTGGTTGTCTTGAATTCGAATTTGAGGGCGTACTCCGCGTTTACCCCTCCTGGCCCGGTTAGGATGATCCCGGCACCGCTCACCTTCTTCGTGCACAAACCGTCGACGTAGAGGTTCCACTCTGACAATGGTCCTTCCTTGACCTCCAGTTTGTCGGATACCTCTACCGTCGAGCCGTCGGGCGCGTCGAGCCGTCGTTGCCTTGGCTTCCGTGTATTCGGCGATGAAGTCCGCCACTGCCTGTCCCTTGATTTCCGTTCGGGGCTTGTACTGAAGATCGAATTCGCTGAGTTCAATGGCCCACTTCGCCAGGCGGCCGCTGTGGTCGGGCGATTGGAGAATCCGGCGCAGGGGTACGTTCGTGAGGACATGGATGCTGTGCGCTTGGAAGTATGGCCTCAACCGTCGGGCGGCGGTGATGAGCGCGAGCGCCATCTTCTCTATCGTCGGGTATCAGGTCTCAGCGCCTGTCATGCCCTTTCCCGAGAAGAAAACGGGAAGTTCCATGCAGTCCTCCCTGCGGACGAGGGCAGAACTGACGGCTGTGAGCGAGGCGGCCAGGTAGATGTATAACATTTCCCCTCGAACGGGTCTGGAGAGGAGTGGGATCGAGGCCAGGTATTCCTTGATCTGAAGGAAAGATGTATCTCATTCGTGCGTCCACGCAACCTCCCGCTTGTTCGTCGTTCTGAGTGCTTTGAAGAATGGGGCGCACCTGTTTGAGTAGCGAGATATAAACCTGTTCAGTGATGCGAGCTTGCCCGTGAGGCTCTGCAGGTCTGCCTTTTTGACTGGTGGTTTCATGTCGATGATTGCTTTTACCTTGGCGAGCGCGGCTTCGATTCCCCGCTGATTGACGATATACCCAAGGAATTTGTTGTTGGTGACTCCGAACGTGCACTTGGCCGGGTTCAACCTCATGCCGTCCCCGATGAAGACGTCGAGCACAGTCCCCAAGTTCTGGACGTGGTTGACCGCCTGAACGCTCTTCACCAATATGTCATCCACGTACACGTCCACGATGTTGCCGATCAGGCCATGAAACATCGCGTTCATGAGCCTCTGGTACGTGGAGCCAGCGTTCTTCAACCCGAATGGCATAATGACGTAGCAGTATAGGCCCTTGTCCGTGACAAACGTCGTCGCCTCCTGGTCCTCAGACTCCATGAAGATCTGGTTGTAGCCCGAATACGCGTCCATCATGGACAGGAGCTCGTGCCCGGCTGTCACGTCCACCAACTGGTCGATCCTCGGTAGAGGGAAGCTGTCCTTGGGGCACGCCTTGTTGAGGTTGCTGTAATCGATGCACATCCTCCATTTTTTGTTGCTCTTCAGTACCATTACAGCGTTGGAGATCCACTTCGGATAGTCCACCTTGCGGATAAACCCGATGCCCAGCAATCGTTCCACCTCCTCGTGCATCGCCACATAGTGTTCCGCTTTATACGCTCGTCGCTTCTGCTTTACCACCCGGGCGCCGGCGCTGATGCTCAGCTTGTGGGATATGATGTTTGTGCTGATCTCGGGCATGTCTTTGTACGACCATGCGAACATCTCCTGCTTCTCCTTCAGCAGCGCGATCAGTCGCTCAGCTATCGCGGGAGCCAACGATGCTCCAATCTGGACCGTCCTCTCCGGGTGTTCAGAGGATAGCTGAATCATCCTCAGCTCTTCACGTTCGGGAACGGGCGACACTGCCATCAGTCCGTCGCGCGGGTCGTCTGGTATCTCTGTTTCTGGTGCCGATTCTTCCATGGCGAGGACCTCCTACCTGTTCCGGGGCTTCGCTGCTTCTTCGTAGTTGTATCCCCGGTTGTGTCCGACCCCGTGCTCGGTTGGGAATCGTCCCAAGTGCATGTGCCCTGCAATGATCAGCCTCAACTTGCTGATCCCTGGCCTCCCGAGTATGGCGTTGTTTGGGGAGGGGGTGTCCATCACGATGAAGTCCATTCGGACCTCGCTGTGCGGGGAATCGGGGGTGCCGATTCCGACCCGAACGTTGTCGCTCCCGATCGAGTATGATGTTTCGCCCGTGAAGCTGGCGACGCACTCGTGGTCCTGCGTCATCTTGTGTGTGGGCCTGCCGAGCGCCGTGTACGTATCCAGGTAGATTACGTTCACGGACGCCCCATTGTCTATCAGCACCCTCTTCACGAGGAATCGGTCGATGATCGCGTCGATCACGAACGGCAGGGTGCTGTCCCTCGGGCTTCCTTCTTCGTCCTCCGCCGTGAAACTAATGGTTGGTGGCCCACTTCTTCCTGCCTTGGGCGCCCTTCCTGCTTCGATCGTCAGCACTTCCCTGCTCGAGCGATCGGGCGACGAGGTCCCCTCCTTGCGCTTTCCCCCGGATATTGTGCTGATAGTCCCCCGGGTCTCGATATTTTCCTCGCACGGTCGCTCTTCCGCCCTGGGAGGGGTGACCTGTCCGTCCTTCTGCATATCCGTGAGGACCTTCGTCAGCATGATGCAGTCGTTGGTGTGGTGGGTGGCGGTGTTGTGGTATTCGCACCAGATGTCCGGGGTTCGGCCGATCGGGGCCCTCGCCTTCGACATGTTGTTTGGCGGTGGAATCTAGCGTCGGTGCTGTCGGAGCAGCTGTTCGTTTGACTGCCGGTTGATCACATATACCTCCTGCCCCGCCGGTCGGTACCGTGGTGCTAACGGTAGACGGGCTTCCTGTGGCGCTGATCCCCTCGCCTAGTTGTGGCAGTTGTTTTGATAATTGCGGGTGGACGACCTCTGGTGATTCTGTCCTTGTGTGTCTCGGTTCCTCTTATAGCCCCCAGTTGGCTCTTCGTCGTCCGCGGGTTGTCGCGCTTGTGCGCTTGCCTTCTCTGGTCTGTTGGTGCTAGACTCGGAGGTGGACCCGTACACTCGCGTCTCTACCAACGCCTTCTGTACGATCAGGTCCATGATCTCGTCGTAGTCGAGATGTTCCTTCTGTACTAGCTTTTCTACGAATGGTGTGGCGAGCATGTTGTCCATCAGGGCTATCTTGGTCACTCGCTTGTCGAGGTCCCCGCATGTGCTCGCGAGCGTCCTCCACCAGTTTATGTAGCTCGACAGGCTCTCGTCCCTCCCCTGGCGGACCTTGAGGAGGATACCCGTAGTGTTGTACTTTCCTTGGAGCTTGTACTGCCTCTGGAAGCTCTCCGCCAGCTCGAGGAACGAATGGATGGAGCCTGACGGGATCTCGTAGAACCAACTCCGTGCTTCCTCGGTCAATGTTTCCTGGAATAGGAAACACAGGGTCGGGTCTAAATATCTGGTCCCGTCCGTGGTGGATCGAAATTCATCGATGTGCATACGGGGATCCCCACTCCCGTCGAACTGGGTGATTTTCGCTGTTTTCGCGTGGAGGTCTCTTCCCCTCTCTAGTATATGCGCTGAGAACGGGCTGACCCAGGGGGTGAACATCCCGCCCTGCCCGGCAAGTTTGTCTTTCCGTAGGCGCGATACTTCCTCCGCCAATTCTTCCATCCTCTGAAGGATTCGGGTGTTGTCCGTCGGGGGTGGCGATTCCCCCACTGGTGTAGGCGCACGAGCCGTCCGGGCATCGGTCCTGCCGAATGGATGTTGCTCTTTGTCGGTGGTTTCTTGGGTCTGTTCGCGTTGCCCCTGCTGCTGGCCGACGAGCGCGTCCAGCCGCTCCTCCAGCATCTGCCGGATCTGGCGCTCCTCTGCTCTCTCGAGCGCTGCCTCTCGTAGTTCCAGAAGTAGGCCGTCGACGCGCTCCTCGCTACTGCTGCCCCTTCCTAGTTCCATTATTTGCCGCTCCTGCGCGCTTGGGGGTGTTTCCCCAACGGGTGTATCACTTGCGCTTGTCTCCTGGGTATGCATGTGGGCTTTTGGTTAGTGGTGTTTGTACGAGGTTTGCAATTTGTAAGCTTCCCACAGACGGCGCCAACTGTTTCTACCGGATTACGCGGGATGCAATCTAGCAAAAGCAAGTACGAGCTCTTCTTCCTCTCCTCTTCGTCCGAACGCTCGAGCTGTTCGGATGGTCGGGCGCTTCTCCTATCTTCGGGTCTTCGGGTGTTCGGGTACCCGTGTTCGGGTTCGGCTGTTAGAAGAATACAACAATAAACAGACAGTCAGATGGTCGAGACAGGGGTGGCCTGCCTTCAACGCTCTGATGCCTAAGTTAGAAGATGTATTGGATATAACAGTCAACTGAACGTGCGAGGAAGTAGGTTGGAGTTTTTAATGCTTGGATTTAGATTAATTGACTTGCCTTTACCTGTAATAAATGCCCTTTCATATATAGGTGGTTGAGTTTGCTGCTTACCTGTGTTCCTCGATGTGGGACTGATTTGCACTTGCTGTCATGTGATCCGCACATTCGGATGTGTGCCCCACGGGCGCGTGCGTGCTCGGATGGGGTCGGTCTTGTGAGCGGAGTTGTAGCCTTCCTGGTGGTCTTTCGGGTGGTCGGGTAGGTGTTGATCTCCTGCTTAATTGGGTAAGTATATTTAATCGGACAACTAATGATGCTATACTAACACCGAGCATGATGACCATCGAATGTCGATCGAAACCCGGTTACTTGGCAAGGTTCTTGCTGTTCGCCATCAACTTTTTGGGTTTGACAGGACAGCATCGAAACTCGGCTCTGGTATGGTGCTTGTCGGTGGTCGAGCGTTTGATTGGGAGAAGCCTCTCGGGTTGAGCTCGATTTGGGGTGTTTGAGGTTCGGTTCTAGGTGGCGTTCGAGGTGGTGAACTCGATGGTGGCTTGAGTTCATCCCTTGACGGGGCTACCTTGGCGGAAAGGCTGTGTGCTCCGATTGAGTGATCGTGGCGCGGTCGTTCCGAAAAGGATTTGGCGGTCGGATAACCCCCATGTTTCCCAAACCTAATGCTCGAGGCTGTTCGGAGATCAGATACTTGAGTTTGGAGGTTGGATGCTCAAGTTCGGAGTTCGAAAGGGATGCTCGATATTCGGACTCGAATGCTCGATATTTAGATGGTTGCAATACCCAAGTCCTGAGTCCCCTGAGTTGGTGGGCGTGCGAGCTCGAACGGTGAGTCCCCCGAGCTTGCGGGTTCGGATGTTGGAGTGTTCGAAGTGATGAGCTTGGAGGCTCGAGGTTGTCGAAGGTCGTGTGTCGCTGTGGATTTTTCTTGACGGAATGAGCTTGATGGGATATTGCCGACCGAGTTCCCCGTGTTGGATGAGGCCGACAGGCTCCTCTTCAGATGAGGCGAGTGGATGGGCTAGCTTGTCGGAGGTTGGGGTGAGCTTTTCGGACCGGGGTGCCTTTTTTGGATCGAGTGACCCTTTTTGGGTTCGGGTCGAATGACCATTTCGGATTGAAATTAGGCTGCCCGGGGCGGGCGTGAAAATCGGATGCTCGATGTTCGGGCCCGACGCGCACTGACGGTGGTCTGTGGTGACGTTGTTCGATGTCAAGTTATCCAATGCGTGGCGGAGGTCGATGCCACAAGAGGGACCAACTTATTTGAATGTCCGCGGTTGTATATAAAGTACCCGTCTCATTAGTACTTTGAACACCGTCACGTTATGTATACGTCGAGTCCCCATTGTTCCATTCGGATGTTCGAGCACGGTTCACAAGTGCGAGAGGTGGTGATCAATCGATGCATCAACTGCATACTGAAGTATGTGATTATGTTGATCGAGTACTCATGTATATATGCATACGTGACGAATACATACAAAGTACAGAGGATGACCGCAAGTGGCCATGCATCTACTGGAAGTCATGCATGCATATATAATTCGGCCGTTCAGCTAATTAATCTTGTTAGGGCACTCATAGATATGAGGATTGACTATGAGTTCTACATTCGGGCATGCATGGACGTATTCGCTAGAAATGTGGGTAATCATGCTTCATTGTTTAGTCACACAAGATTGATGCGTGCACATAATAAGTGAAGCAAGCTAACTAGATGCGCGGACATTGCATAGTAATTGATAAGCAACTAATAAATGACAGAGGCATGCGAACATATATGACCGAATGACCTAGCGATGGCATTTCAAAGAAAACTTCGAGCATAAGAGTGGTGTGAAACAAAGAATACTTATCTTTTGGAGTGACGAGTGCCAAGATGTTGCTCGGGGTCGGGCTGACCGTTCGGGATTGGGTCGGCCTTAGCAGCAACTGATGAAACACAAGCTTTTGGATAGTGGTATTTGTACGTGGTTTACACTTTAGACGTTTCCCACAAACGGCGTCAAATGTTTCTACCGTTTTTCGTAAGGAATGTTGATAGAAGCAATGATAAAGTAAATACGATAAGTAAAGTGCGATAAGTAGAAGAGTCGACACAAAATGTATAGTGGTTCACCGAATTCGGCTACTCCACTGGGTTTTCACTAAGGATCTCGGACTTCGATGGATGCCCAAGGTATGATTACAATAGAGTAGTGTGTAATCGGGATGGATTGAATGAATATGAGATGTGAGTGAGCCCATATTTTATAGCTAGAGAGATGGCTCTCTTTCTCTTCTCCTTCGATGTGAGATGAGGCTCCTTTCTTGATTTGCTCTTCTTCTCTTCATTTCTCTTTGTCTTTTGCCTTGATGTTGCTTGGAGTTTGCAAATTTCGGTAAGATTAGTGGCTAAGTGTACGTAATTAGGCCATACATATATATGTACCAATAGGTGGCAGCGCTAGGGCTACCACCGGTGTTACTTATTGAGACAGCCGGGAAAATGCTCGGCCTTTCATTGAGGTCCTTCAATGAGGTTGATCTGAAGGGTTTGAACAGAGGACGCATGTGAATCTCTATAAACCACCCGGTTACGGCTCCAGTGTAACAAGCATTTCTAGCAAGAGAATTTGATTTTAATATTGGTGTCATGATTCCAGTTTGGTTCCGGTACGAGAGGAATGAAGGGTTCTGCCACGATTGCGGGCTGCTGGAGCATGTTGGAATGTGCGGTGGTGTTCCCCATCGTTCTAAGCCGATTGATCTTTCCGGTATTCTTGAAGGAAGAGGAGCGGATCTAGCGGTGTCCATTAACCCTAGGCCGAATGTGGAAGCCTCAATGGAACAAGGCTTCTCATGCAGCAAGGAATGGTTTAGGCCGAAAGGTATCTCGCCGGAGGGTCGGCGAATAAGAGAGCTCCTCACTGAGCTAGGGTTTCTAGCATATGACACCAACTATGCCGGTGTTTTCATGGCCGAAGGAAGAGTCGAGTAACTCCAACAAGCGTGTGGCGGCTTCCGAACTTATTGCATTCAAGAAGAGGGTCAAAAACCCTGATGGCTTGGAAAAGTTTATGGCTAACTTCACTCCGAAAGTTACCTTGCCGGAAGAGAATGGGATAATCAAGGTGTCCCCGGCTAATCGTAAGCGCAGAGGCCATCCGGTGGGGTCCAAAAACAAGACTCGAACGGAGGAAATTCTCCCATGGAGAGTTGGCAAAGAAGAGAGGAAGAAAAAGGTGCCTCAGCAGCCAAAGAGGCGCAAGGTGTCAAGGAAGCTTTTGGAAGCTTCGGAGCTAAGTAGGTCGGATAAGGAAATAGGTGAGGAGACATTGGAGCATGTGGTTCTTGTGCATGCCGATGAGGGGGGAGTAGTAGGTGTGAGCACCCTCATGCTCAAGGACAGCCCTAAGATGATCCTAAGTTCGTCTGTGGGGGAGAAACTTTCTGATGAGGTAAGGGAGACCTTGAGAGGCTCATAGTAAGTTCTTTTGCTCTAGGGCATTGATTGTCGGGCCTGGTTGGTCTACCCTCCCCGACAATGGTTATTACTAGGTGTGGTACCCGCGCTTTGCGCGGGTTATACAATATATTTGCGTACGTTTTTAAAGATATAATTGCACACTTACAATTATATTGTGGTTGCATATTACAAATTAATATAGTTTTTGTTTGAATGTAGTTGTTGCATATTTCAAAATTAATGTAGTCGCGAGAATGAAAATCAACATGAGGCAGAGATGATATATAATGATAGAATTCAAGCTATTTAAGCATAAAAAAAAACTGCATTTGTTCAAATAAATTTGCAATTAATTTATTGCAGAAGGCAAGAAATAGTTTTGAAACTTTAAACATAAGGCTAGAGACAACCATACTAATTTTAAATGTATATCCAATGGTTATAAAAAAAACTCCATCTAGCTCCAACAAAACAATTATGTCACTCTATTCTATTTCAGCATTTCGTTTCGCCAATCACATATATGAAATTAAGACTTTACTTGAAAATCTCATATATGAATCATATGATTAATTCAACTAAAAGCAAAACGTAAAGCTTATGTCACTTAGACAATTGAGTTTTACTTAATACAAAAGAAGTCTCGAATTGGAATAGTTCAATCTGTACCAAGTCACTTGTAAATGAGATAGATACAACTATCACTAAAATTTCACCAAAAGAAATTAAGAGATGAAATAACGGAAGCTAAAGTATCTGGAAAACGATATGATAGATGTCTTTATTCTAGAAAGCAAGCACTCTTGACAAAAGACTGGCTTTTCTGAGAGCTCATGGGTTCGACGAAGGGCCTTAATCAGAGACAGCAAGCGTCGAAGGGATTAATAGAATCTCGGCCAGTCATAATCTAATTCTTCTTCTTGTTGTATGGATACTTTGTATTTTTATTGATACATAGCTAAATTTTTATAAAAGGAAAAGCCACATGCCACAATTCAATTGCAGGAACACCTAACTCTACCTCCCCACCCGGACGGCCCAAAAACGTTTCTCCTATCCCACTTCAGCTCCGTATCCAAACCACTTCAGCTTCGTCACTCGAACCTCAGCCTCGCTTCCAAGCTTCAGATTTTGTTCCACAGTTAGTTGAAAATTTCGCACTTTTTCGATCACTCTCTCTCTCTGTTATCTGAGCTCAACGAAACCCATTTTCACTCTCCTCTCTCTCTCTCTCTCTCTCTCTTCCGATTTCGAACCCCCTAAATTAAGATACTAATACATTTATTGTTCATCTTTGATTTGTGGTACTACTGTAATCATATGATCTCATCGATCAGTGGAGTTTCATAAGATTACATCCTAATCTCCTAAGGTTACAACATGAAAATGAGAGAGAGAGAACAGGTGAAAGAAAAAGAAGTAAGAGATGAGATCGAAATCATACCAGCACCACTTCGTCGTTGATGATCGCACGACTCCAAAGAACCCAGAGAAGGCCCTAATTATCACGATGTCGAAGGACCGGCGACGTCCGAGATTGGAGATTGAGAGACGAATCAGAGATCGGAGAATAAGAGATTGATTGCCAGAGAGATGAAAATGGTTGTGAGAGTGCGATATGAGAAGCCGAGAGAGAGAAGATGAGATCTGAACTCTTGTTTACGATATAATGCCGGAGGAAGAGAGAGAGAAAGCTAGTTGTAAAAGGGATTAGGCACACCTCGCACGACTCGCACTGTTCATAAGGAATAGTGAACAGTGTACTCACGGTTCCACGGTTGTTATATAGTGAATTAGCACGTTCAACTGAATCTTTCTAAAAAAGAAACATGCTGGAGGCACCAGCAACTGAATTTAAACACAACATAATCCCCACCACTTATGAATTCATAATCAGACACAACCAGGCATAATTGAATTCATAATCTAAAAAAGGATACCTATCAATTGCTGAGCCAAATAAACACAACCTAATCCCCCACCCCCCACTTCTCATATGCAAATTGACCAGTTTCTTAATTAAGTGATATAGCAGGCATTCAGGCAACTTTCGAAATAAAAAGTAAGTACATAAAAACACTAACATCTCAAATATCTCAAATAATTGCTAAGTTCACAGACTCCTATTCAGTCATGAATCAAAACAGAGCACACTCATCAATGAGACCACTGTAGATTCATCTCTCCTGTAAAACAAAATGATGAATTAACACACAGGTAAACACATCCTTCACAAAACACAACAAATCCAACTACCCTCGCCTCTCACCTATAAGATTGAAATTCTTGACCACCTCTTCAGTCAAATGAGATCAGATTTCAAAACCAACAAAGTAAATCTAAACCGATTCCACTTCAGCTTTCACGAATGTATCTGCAAAAACGAAACACAGGATGCTTTGAGTCAGTAACCGTATTGAGGTTTCCTTCCTTCGATTCATAGACTTGACCAGAGACTCCAAGTTCTCATCCTTGGGAATTATGAAGCAAGGCATCAATGTCTTCTTGGAGAAGGTAAGTATTTTCACAACAATAGAGATATAGTATGCAAACTGATTTCTTATCAACCCCTCTTTCCTACGTACAGTAGTTTGAGGAAAAGGAATGAACCCAAATAATTGGAGAAGCTAGCTGAAGGCATGAAAACACAAATGGAAGTTAAAAGCAAAAACCCTATTATTTACCAATTTACTTCGTTAGGCTTCGTTTTGTTGCTGCAAAAATGTCGAAAATGGAGTCTGCATACTGTAACCAATAAGTTTACCATAACCTAATTTGATACATAGCAAAGGCAAATCAGCATTGGTATCAAATCAGTTTACATACTGAGAAGCAAAGCATCAGAATTCAGAATTTAATAAGACTTGAAACAGAGAAGAAGAGACATGAGAATCAAATCAACATTAGTTTCAAATCAGTTTGCATACTGAGAAACAAAGCATAAGAATTCAGAACTTAATAAGACTTGAAACAGTATAGAAGAGCATAGCAAAGCCAAATCAGATTGGTTTCAAATTAGTGTGCATACTAAGAAGCAAAGCATAAGAATTCAGAACTTAATAAGACTTGAAACAGAGAAGAAGAGACATGAGAATCAAAACTTAATAAGACTTGAAACAATGGGTTTACCTCTGAAAAAAAAAGTGACGGCTCCTTACATGACTGTGAAAGCACAAAATGATGAATTAACACACAGGTAAACACATCCTTCACAAAACACAGCAAATCCAACTACCCTCGCCTCTCACCTATAAGATTGAAATTTCTGACCACCTCTTCAGTCAAATTAGATCAGATTTTGAAACCAACAAATTAAATCTGAACCGATTCCACTTCGACTTTCACGAATGTATCTGCAAAAATGAAACACAGGTCAATTCTTCATATTTCAATCAGCTTGAAGACAATACAAATCAAGCTCTATTCTATATTGCGAACCTCTCCGAGATTTTTAATCCTCATAGGAACACCATGGAGATGAAGACCTCATGAACCTTGATACTACATTATAACCTTCATGAAGCTGATATGAATGTAAAACAGACATAAACATCTTGAATTAGAAATTGATATTATCTATATCTTGACGGTTACTGACTTTTTTGAATTCAAACGGGAAGTGAAGAGCAGTTATCTTTGTGGAAGAGAACTGCCTCTGACCAAACTAAAACTCTATAAAAGAAGATCTATGGTTCCTTCTAATGCACATGTTTTTCATACTTATGAATAATAGCCCCACTGCTATAGTGCTATTAGAAGATACCGTAGTGAAATCAGAAATCAATTCGATGGATAACAGCAATTCATCAAGTAAGTAAGTAACAGATTGAAACTAAAACATCAAACAGAATCTACAATCAGATTTCACACAACCTGAATCAGATTGAAACTAAAACCGATTCATGATAAATTTAAATCAAGAATCTACACACAACAACAGATGGTACCCAAATTCCAAACCACGAATCACATCAAGTATGTTCGTCAAGTCTAATGACATATCCAAATCTACATCTGAATCACCACCATATAAATGTTATTCTTAAATGTGTGTGAAAAAAACTGTGGAAAATAACCGATCAAAATTAGATATACAACTTATCGAAAGGAAACCAAAATCTGAATTGCATATCCATATCAAATATAGCTTTAACGAATTTATAACTTGTTGATTCAAAAGAAGAAGAAAAAGCTAATCTCTTTATAAAAGCTATTTCTCATCTTCTATTTACTTACTGGGTACCAACAAAATCACAACCCCAGCTGACTTTTGATCAATCTTAGGTTTCTATAACACACCAACAACACGCAATCTTTGATTTCGATCGATGATAATGAAAAATCTGATGACTTTGAGAACCCAATTTCAAAAGTGATGAAGCATACCTGAGTTTCTGATCGTATTTTCTGAAAACAAAAGAAGAACTGGTCGATCGGGCAAGACGAAGATCCACCCTGCAATGAGGATCAATCAATTGGAGAGAGAAGCGAGAGAGCTGAGAACTGAGAACGAAACTTGAGAGAGATGAGAGAGTGACACATGAAAAATGGTAACAGACCAACAACACGCAATCTTTGATTTCGATCGATGATAATGAAAAATCTGATGACTTTGAGAACCCAATTTCAAAAGTGATGAAGCATACCTGAGTTTCGATCGCCATAGCGGTTCTGGGGGCGACCCGAATCGAAGGAAGCCGTGGGCTTGGGGGCGACCAGAATCGAAGGAAGCCGTGGCTTGGGGGCGACCCGAATCGAAGGAAGCCGTGGGCTTCGTGGGATGGGGCTCCGGACTCGGAGGCGGACGGAGAGAGACTACCCAGGGCGGAGCAAAAAAAAGCAGCTGTTGTTGTTGAAGCCGGGAAAGATGAGAAATTGATCAGCAGTGAAATTGATTCAGAGCAGGAGATCAAAGAGGCAGTCGATTTTGAGGTTCGGGATAAAGATGAGAAAGGGAGGTGCAGAGAGCTGTTCGTCTGGTTTTGTTCTTCTTCTTCCTCCTTTTTTTTTCTTCTGCTCTCCAGTTACCAAAATACCCCCCGCTTAGGAACAGGGAATTCAGTGTAAGTAACAGTGGAAAATGTACAGTAGACCCAGGATTGTTTTATAGTAAATTTCATGGTCACATGATTTGTTAAAGTTTCATTTAGATCGCGTAAGTTTTTTAAGAACGTTGATATTCCCCAGGTCGTATTTTATGAGCAAATCTATGTATAATGTGTTTAATTTAATGTGATGTATGTTTTAAAAAATATATGTTCAAGTTGAAATTACAGAGCGCACCACTGGATCAAATAAATAAATCAAATTGCTCATTTTGGCTTCCAACATTGCTTTCCTGCAGAAAACACGGGCAGCATCGTATGTACAATAATATTTACACTCACAGGCCTAGTTTCTTTGGCCTCAAATATGTAGAAGGGCCCTTGTTCATTCCGGGCATTGAAACTTGCTGCTGCTGCTTGGATCTCTTTGCTCTCTCCCTCTGCTTTCTTTCTATCTCCGCATCTGTTTGAGCCTTTCTCAGATTCTCCATTTCCTGCTCCATAGCTGTTTTCTCTTCCTTTTGTCTCTTCTTATGCTCCAACAGCGATGTATCTGAGTCCTTGACAGAAAAGAACATGGGACCCAACTCCGCCAGCCACTGCGGCTCCACTGCAGTGGCACACTGCATGTACTCCTTCGTCGTCAAGATCAGTTCATGATACACAACATAGTCTGGAGTACATCCCATACCGTAAAGAGCACTGCTCGGATGTAAATGGCACGGCATCCCGTTCCTAGAATTAACATACTCCCCCACACCCTTCAATCTAGCAGAATTGTGGAAGTATGCAGAGCAAATAGCTTTTCTAACCACATCAGTGTCAGGCCAACAGGTCGTGAGCGGGATTTTCAGTGTCTTCAAGATCTCTAGCAGCTGGGATCTCACCTGTCTAGCCTTTCGTAACCCTTTAACATGCAAATAATGGTCCCCACACCAGTCCCCTCGATACTGATGCTGTTTCCACTGCTGGTAGACATTATACAACGTCAAGTGATCGGATTCTGGAATAGAGAATTTCTCTCGTGCAGCATCGCTCTCCTCTGCCCTATCTTTGGGCCTAAAAAATACTGATGGCACTGAGAGCATGGACACAATTGTCAAAACCTCATCCAAACACCCAAGCTCAGCACCCATAAGGAGCATTTTAGCGAGTGGAGGGTCCAATGGGAACTCCACCATTTTCCAGCCAAGGTCTGTTAATCCCCCTACATTATTGAGTGCACCCAAAACCCACAGCTGATACATAGAATTGAGAATATTATCTTGGGGAGGTGGATCCATGAAATCAAAATCCAGAAGGTTTTCAACCTTAAGCGACTTGAGCAACAAGACCACGTTACCAAGGTTAGTCCGCTGAATTTCTGGCACAGGACTGGGGAGCATTTCATTTAAGTATGCGTTCTCCGTGTAAAGTCGATAACATGTTCCTGGACCAGTTCTACCAGCACGCCCAGCACGCTGGTCAGCAGCAGCACGACTAACAGGAAAGACTTGCAGAGCATCCATACCCATTTTCGGGTTGTACACTTTCATTTTTCCATAACCTGTGTCGATGACATAAAAGATTCCATCTACTGTCAGAGAGGTCTCCGCAATATTGGTCGCTACAATACATTTACGAGCCCCATCTTCAGCTTTTTGGAATATCTTTGCTTGCAGATCAGCAGGAAGCTGTGAATATATAGGTAGTATCAACAGTTTTGGCACCCCTTTCTTAGAAGAGGAGACAAGTTGCTCCATCCGCTCTGCAAGCGAATAACAGGCGGCCTCAATCTCATCTTGGCCAGTCATGAAAATGAGAATGTCACCAGGAGGGCTGGTAATGTGAATAGTCATGGCCTGCTTCACTGCACCTTCCACATAATCTTCACATGGTGTTTTACTATACAGTATATTAACAGGAAATGTTCTCCCCGGAATGTGAAAGATTGGTACACTGCAAGTAAGTAAACAGTAATGTCAGGAAGCAGATTCAGATGACGTGTAACAATAAAGTACAAAAAGGCTTGAAAGTCTACCTTCCAAAGAAATTTGAAAACTTCTCAGCATTTAGAGTTGCAGATGTCACAATGAGCTTAAAATCACGACGTTGGGCAACCACTTTCTTTAAAATTCCAAACAGAACGTCTGTATTTAGAGACCTTTCATGGGCTTCATCCATTACAACTATACTGCAAAAGCAACAACCTTCAGCATAAATTAATGTTCTTTAAATGCAAATTACCAGTTAAATGCACAGATTGCTATACAAATTACATACCGATACTTGTCAAGATCAGAATCCCTGAGCGTTTCCCGCCAAAGAACTCCATCAGTCATGTACTGCCAAAAATAGAAAGAAAATTTAAGGTACAGTAGCATGAAGAAACCACAGGTAATCCCAAATGCTCCACAGCACAAATGTAATATATAATAATCAGGAACCCTATCAATCAAATGATCATACAGGAGGAAAGAATCACAGAAATTCAAACCCTATAGATTTCACCAGCAAACAAGAGTCACCTTTATTATGGTATTTGGCCCAGTAACATCCTCAAAACGAATAGCATAACCAACTTTATCACCAAGTTCGGTCTCCATTTCCTCACTAACTCTTTTTGCAACACTCATGGCTGCCACACGTCTTGGTTGGGTGCAACCTACTATTCCATTGATTGTATATCCATCTTCATGCAGATACTGTCCATGGAATCCACATGACAGAAGCAAAATAAGTTACATAGACCATCCCATCACAAACTTGTCACAGAATTCAGTGAAGAAATATTATTAGAAGCAAAAGGTACCTGTGTCAGTTGAGTTGTCTTTCCTGAACCGGTTTCTCCAACAACAACGATGACTTGATTTTCTCGAATGACCTATAAGCGATATTAGATGAGGGTCAGAGAAGCAAAAGAAATGAGTATACATGGGGAGACAACTTCACTCCACATTTATTCCCAGAACTCAGTTGAAGCTGAAGGCACTGATTTCAGTGATTTGGTAATTTACTTTCCTTTAAATGATCCGTTAGATGTTAGTTGTTCAACAAAAGAAAACAAAACATTGTACATATATGTAGATATGATATACCTGCAATAATTCATCCCGGACAGAATATATGGGCAAATACTGCCGTTGCTGTGTGAGGGTCTTTGACATAGCAAATTCACTAACAGCTTCCCCCTTCTTCATATGTTGAGCAAATTTAGCATCTTCTTTGAAATCAATTTCCCCATCCTCACCTACTTTAGCAGTATCCGCATCAACCTAGCATCATAACCAGAACGGTTAGTCCCAAATTGCAGTGTAAAAGCAAAGATTATAACTTCCTTTCTGAAGTCTGTACCTGCTCCTCTGTTTTCTCAACACCAAGGATATCACCAAGTTTGGAACCAGCAAGCTCCCAAAAACGTTGACGTGATTTATTTGAACTTTGCTTCTCATGGATTTCTCTAACCAAAGTAGACCCTTTCCGTGAAATTATGGCCATATCAGATGTAGGGTCTTTTATTGGCATTATGGGCTCTGCTTGCTTGGTATAAACAACTCTGCCATCCAGGAATGGTGGTTTTGTATCTGTGACAATAGAAGGAAAGTTTAGAATAATTTGATTTAGTCCTATTGCAGAAATAGCAAACTATATGATACATTATTTGATATTATTAGATACAGTTTTCCTTACCATGTACAAGAAGAATAACTTTGTGTTCGTCTTCATCGTCAAATTCAGTCTGCACCTCAGTACCTCTAACAGCACCTGATCTCAGGAGTTGGCGATCCTCCCACTGCGCGTTATCAGCAGTCATCTGAGACATCTTTTTGCTCTGAGCAAGGCTCATTTTAGTTCCGTCTCTCCGAACCTGTACACAACATTGAAACTTTACTGAAGGTGACAAATATATGAGCAATCACTCCAATCAGAACTCTTAGAAGAACAACCAATCTGCAGTACCATAAGAAATAGATTATTGTAGATAGCACTAAACATATCTCCTCATTATTGTAGATTACAGGAAGGTGATGCATGAGAAGTATTTTGTATACTACACAAGGAATCTTATTTGAAATATTGCCAACTAAAGGCTGCGACTTGCAAGGGCGAACAATCTATGACTGATGCCTTTTAGTCTATCCGTCAACCAGTTCACTGTCAAGGTATCTTACTAGTTTCTCCACATTAGAAAGCATACAAAATAAGAAGTAAACCTCCAGTCGGCCAACATTCTTAATATAATTTGAAACAATAAACAATATATATTTATCAACCAAGACAGATCAGAACTAATACTAACACATGAAACGTACCAGCCTTTTCGCCAACTCGGCTTCCTTCTTTTTAAAAGAGGCATCATCTCCAAAAAACAATGATGAGGTATCACTTGTATCATACATAGTATTCCCTTCTTCTCTATCATACCTATATAACAAGACAATAGATCAGCAAAAGTTCATATATAAACTCCAATTATAAGCAATACCATTAAATTCCAGAAGTGGATGTTGTAACTTATATAAATAGATCATTGACAGGTGAAATAAAATATTCTTATATCTATATACATATACAATATTCATTGGCCTAGCTATTACTTGAAGCTGACATCTTAGTGCAGAACTCCCATTCAAAGAAAATATATAAAGAAGATTTACTACTTGACAAAAGTCCTAAAATTTGACCAAAACAACTCATCTACATATTTCATTACCATGCTCGATCAGAATTGTATTCCATCTCCATGCGCATGCTTTCACTAATTTCATAATTGTGTTCTTCGGGCGAATCAGTATTATCTGGTTCACCACCCTGTGGAAAAAAGTATCAACTATCATTAACATACCAAAATAGAAAAGATCTTCATTCCATGAGATTGAGATTGCTTTCAAAAAAAATAAAAAAAATATTGAGATTGATATACACACACCCTAAATGATTGTGAATTTTCTGAAGAGAACGTGAGTTGATGGGACCTTGCACCTGGTTTCAAACTTGAAGATCTGGATGTGTATCCAGAGGCACGTATTGGAGCTGGAGATGGAGATACATGATCCCAGGGCGAGGCAGCGGTACCTGATGAACATCCAAGTTAGTTTTATCTAACAATTTGCAAGACAGGAGATCGAAGCCATCTAAATTTGATCTTCACAAGTGAGCTCGATGTCCAAATATCATACCAGAATAAGGTGTATTCCCACCCAACCAAGGAGATACAAGGCGTGCATCAGGTGAGGTACCAAGTAGCATAGGGGACCGTGATGGTTGACCATCACGTCGCGGTGTCTCTTCCCATTCCCATCTACCGTCATCCCAGTCAGACCGGCCTGCAATGTTGGCAAAATATCATGTTAGGGACAGTAATATCCACATACCATTTTTGGGCATATGTGAACCACTACCATTTTTCACTTCTTTACTAGGGAAGATAAAAGAAAATATTAATACTCGATATCAAAAAGAAAAGAGAAGTTCAGAATTATCACATACCAGGTGTCCTCTTTGAACCTTCATATCTACCTCGCGTTCTTTCATAATCTCCACCATATTCTTGCTCATATCGACCACGTTCTTCTTTTCGATCATTATACTCCCTACTCTTACTGCCATATCTTTGTCTCTCTCTCCAACTATCACCCCTACTACTGTCTTGGTCTTCTCTCCTCTCACTATCATACCCATCCCAGTCAGACCTACCCTTGTAATCTCTTCTCTCACTACCACGATCATCCCTGTTATATGAAATCTGAGACCTAACACTGTGGGAACTTCCACTAGGCGTGCCCAGAACCTTCACTCAGATGCATGGATATAGCATGTCAGAATCTATTAAATAAAACAAAGACGGAGTAAAATTGCATTGACATGGTATACTACAAACATCAAAATCATCAAATTTTTGACTCAGGAAGTAGATAAATTAAGAGTAATCAGATGAACCGGCATTAAGCCTTGAGCTCTAATTCTAATCCATGATCTTTCACTCCTATATAAATTTAGTAACGCAGAGTGATTAAAACAAGCACAGACAAGTAATACAATTAATGAACCTTCAAGCCTTGAGACAATGTCGACATTTGTCATAAATAATACTTCCCCAATTCATTTCAATTGTTCCAAGCAACATATCCTTAAAAGGCATTGGAACAGTTTCAGAGTGAGGGAAGATGTAGCATGTATAACAAACAACCTTTAATCAGAGCTTGAATAATGATATTACCAGGAAAAATGAGTGGCAGTTGGATACTAAATGCCCTGTAGCCTGAAGGCCAGCTTCAGGACACAAGAGTCATAGCAGAAAAGTGCTAGTACTAACCATGCAATCATGGTCCATGCCAGATAGAGCATGAGGAGTCTACTTCTAGGTCACTTATGATACAAATTGAAAGAGTTTGAAGACCCTAAGACCATACTCAAAAGGAGCAAAAAGCATCACAATTACTTGAACAATGTTTCCCTATCAAAAAAATTTTATAAAGAAAAGCTAGAAAGACAGGATGATTAAAGTTTTCTTACATCTCTGCGGTCATGTTCACCAGAATAACGACCCTTGTACCTATCACCAACTTGTTCATCATCTGTTACCGTACTTTCTGCAATATGAGGATTACAACGTGATTTTAGGCACAGATGCACTCAGTTAAGGAAACGCAGAAAGAACAAAGTATGGCGATATAATAAAGAATATAAAAAACTGCTAATATTTATGATGTACAGATGGCTGCCGACGAATACTTCTAATAGTCAAACTGTCAATGTAATGACAAAATATCGAAGTCTTTGATAGTAATATATGCTTTCACTATTGCAACAAAAGTTAATAAATAAACGATTGGGAAAATATAGGCATTACACTTGTGTAGGCGTGGTGCTACGGAACAATAGTATCTTAAATCTACATATCAAATTGTGTTAAGCCAGGGAATCAATTCAAACTGTAAAATGATCCACATAATTATCAAAGCATAATCATTGGATGAAACTTATTCCTATAACAACATAAAAAAATGGATACCTCTCCGCAGAGTATCACTTGCAGATATTCCACGATATCGCTTCTTGGAGTGACTGAGTACACCAGCGGATATTTCACTCCCTGTCTCATCAATTGCAACAGACTCGGAGTTGTTTTCCTCCTCCTCCAAGGATGAGACTAAAGACACTACCCTCTCTCTTGGGGCTTTGAATCCACCATCAACCTTAGACTCCTCCAGTTTTGCAATAGCAAGGACATCTAAACCTGTTAGATCATACATCACCATTAGAACAGAGGCCACTATGCATGTAAGAATGCTCCGACTCGCATTGGAAATGCGACTCGGCACTGCATCCCATAGTTTCCAACAGAAACTTAACTGAAATATCTCCAATAGCAAATCTTATCCATACAAAATAAAACTAAGCTATGGCAGTTCCCAAACTTTACAACCCAATGTACAATACCTATAACATGATAAATATCCAACATTAGAAACTTAGAATCGAAAAATTGTAACACATGACAAATCTTACCTAAAAGAGATTTTCTCTCGGGAGGTCTATACACTACTCGATCCTTCCCCGGAACAAATAGCCCCCCACTACTACTCTTCTCCGGTTCATATGTAACCGTCTTCTTGTCCAGATTAATAGCTTCAGGGTTTCCTCGATTCTGCACAATATATAACCTCAGCACAATGGCAAAACAGCATTCGACACATAAAAGTTACAGTAATCGAAACAAATCACTAACCACCTCCATGCCTAATGAGTGAATTCAAAACCCTAACCCTAAATCAACCTAGCCACAAAAGCACCTGAAAATACAGTGAGAGTGGAATTAGAACGATTTCCAATAGCAAAATGTTGTAATATGCAAAAACAACATAAAGGAACTCTGAAATTTCAGGCTAAATCTGAATCTTTATTAAGATCGGATGCAGCCTTCGAAATTGGACCTGAGGTTTTGTTGTGGAGCTGGGACGCCTAAATCGAAAGCGAGGCTCAATTGATTACGACAGAGGAGATAGAGATAGAGATAGAGATAGATAGGGACGTACCTGTGGTGGTGGAGGAGTGATGGTTTCGTCGGAGCTTTTCCTTCACTTTAAACCCAGAAGAAGAAGAAGAAGAAGAAAAGAAAGGCAGATGGAGATTACGAGCGAATTAAAACCGACTCGAGTTCGGGTTCAAGTCCTCCGATGGTTGAAAGTTGAAGCACGAAGGAATAGCTGGGAATGTATTATCAGAATTTCTTTTTGGCACGGGTTGAACTGTTGGAGCCGGGTCGCCCCAGTAAAATGGGCTTTTGGATCCTTTAAGTTGGAGAATTGGGCCTACAAGATCTCATTCGATTGGCTACTGTAATGAGTAAACTGTGGGCCTGATATTGAGTTAATGCAGGCGTGGCCACGGGACGGATCGAGATAGGACGGGATAGGATATTTTAAAAGTTCGTCCCGATCGTCCCAAAATTTAAACAGGACAGGATGTGACGGATCTAATTTTGGGCCTAATTTATAATGAACATTTACTAGAATATTTAACAACAAAAATTCAAATGAAACGAGACGAACCAAATTTTGGGCTCAATATAAGATAAACATAGTTTAATAATACCTAGAAGTCTACAACTACACAAATTAATACGTTTTACTTAATGTTTAATTTTCATATTTAATTGATACATTTAATTCATATTAAAAGTAGTGTAATACTTTGATTGTTATAGGATAGTTTTTTGGTTGAATATTACTAATTGTTATATAATTTAATGTCAACTTTTAAAAAACAAATGATAAATAAAATATATAGCATCACCCAACACTTGAAAGTTGCATTGTCATCAACGTGAAAACTTAAACTAAACCATGCAAAACGTACATCAAACAAGTATGGCAAAGAACATATATCACTGACAAAACACACAATGTGGAGAAAATAAATAAAATGAGAGGGGATAAGAGAAAAATATAGTAAAAGAGAATGGAATTAAGAGAGAAAAAATGGTAGCCACGCTTCTCCATCAATATGGGTTGCCTTCCATCCAACACTAAGTTTAACGTCTTCAGCCATACATGGAACCTCTTCAAGACCCATCAAATAGTTGTGGTCTTGGCTTGATCAAGTGTGTGACCTTTAATAGAGATGATAAATGATCGAGCTCTCCTAAGCAACTTGCATAACTTTGGGATATCGATCTTACACACACAAGATGTCGACCTAAAGTGTTCTTCTTTTCTTCCACTTTTTTCAAAGTCTCCTCTTCTTGAATCCAACAAACAAAGAAAAGAGAATTTCCTTGTTGGACACATGGTAATCAGGTATCACCATCTCTAATGTGCTCCAGAAAACAGGGGGACTTTGTAGGTGAATTGGTCTATGCAATTTAGGCATATTAATTAATATATTTTCTCCACATTTTTACTTTGTTAATTACTTAGTATTATTAGTTTTTACTTATTTTATTGTTTTTAGGTGTAGAACAAAAGAGACGGAGTAAAGAAGTCTACAAGATGCTAAAATGCTCCAAATAGGGAGAAGGAGAATTGGTTCGAAATACCAAAGGAATTCGGCAAAGAAGGAAGAAGAAAATTAAAGAGAAAAAGAAACCTTATGTTGACTAATTTTTTAGTTGACTAAGAAAATGAAGCTTTCGGAAGGATCTTGAAGAAGAACAAATGAAGATAGACCAAATTAACTAGAAGATCATTTGAGATGTCCAAAATTGAAGATCCAATCAGCCAATTTCATGGAGACCAAGTTTTGGCAAGAAAATGATCCCCAAAGTCAAAAGAAGAAAGAAAACCATAAAGAATAAGGAAAAAAATATGTATGTGCAGATTAGCCAACTTCGAATGACGACTGGGAATATCTTAGGAGGAGTTAGGCAGCGATTGACCCATGGCTGGAAAGCTCTTTGAGTCTTCTTTCCAACGAGCTAAAGATCATAATTTTTGAAGGCCTGTAGCTCCCGAAATGTCCATTTGAGTGAAGAACTGTCAGTCTACTCGGGACAATACTCAAAATACATTTGGGCTTGCCATCATTGATCAATTCGGCCAAAATACATGGGCCAGGCCTTTGATACATTTGTCTTGCCCAACAAAAAGAAATAAATCAGAAAGAAAACAACTTGGTTGATAAGAATGAGAAGCTTGCGAAAAAAGAGAAGAGTAGCTTACAAGAAATGACAAGGAGAGAGATATTTCTTTTCCTTGAAGAAAAATAAAAGTTTTGTGTTTTAGCCTATAATACAAGAGGCTCGAACCTTATTGGCATCATCTCTTATTTTAGCCAAAGTCTTACCCAAATACACTCCAACCCTCTCCCTCAAACACAAGCCTTCATCCTACGAGTGGATTACACCGCCATCATCATCAATTCTGGATCACTTATCGCAACCATCGTTGTACAAGTGAGAATCATTCTACACCGCCATCATCCTCAATTATGGATCACTTGTCACAGCCATCGTTATACAAGTGAGAATCATTCCCTTTGGATTCTTCGCACTTTAGGAGGTTGTCAGACGTTTAGCAAATCTTCAAAAAGTGTAACCATGAACCCTTTACTTTGTAGTCCTATTTTTACTTGAATATTTTGTATTTGATATTGGTTTTTGGTGTGTTTATTTGGATTTTCAATACTTATTCATGTCTACTTATTCATGTGTTTATGTTCTTAGTTTTGTTTGAAACATGATATGTTATGTTCTTAATGCATTGGGTAGTGTGAGATGATTACATTTAGCCTCTCGCCTATAAGTTATTTAATGATTCTTAGATCTTAAAAAGTCTCTTTAAACCACATGGCATGTTAATAATAAGAATTAAGAGCCTAAATTTGGTTGGTAATATGAATGTGTAAAAAAAATTGGCTAGGTTAAATAGGATGATCACATGTAAATAATTAGCTTAGGAATTTATTTTGTCGAAATATATGGTAAGGGATTTTTGGGTTCTTTTTATGTGTTTGTTTGTCTATGAGTTGATGCATGTTAAGATTCTAGAATTTCCTTGCTATGTGTTTATGAAATTTTTAGTAAATAATTTAGGTGATTAAAATAAACTCTTTTTAACCCCCTTTTATACACAATTATTGCATGCACCATTCAATCCCCGATTTAGAACGATGCATTACTTATCAATGTTACATCTACACAAAAATGATTTTAAATTGCATATGATTGATTTATGTGTTAAGTGTCTACTTTGTGTTAATATTTTATGCATGTTTCTAATCGTATCATGAATTCTCTAACTTAAGTGTTTCGTTGGTGCACGAAGTAAGTATGGAACTTGAGTTTGACATTAAAAACTCACGAGGTTGTTCATTTAGTGGCAATAACTTCTCAACACAAGGAATTTCGATGGACTCTTCCACAAGGAATTCGTCCATCTCATCATCATCAAAGAAAACATCTCCTTCTTCCATTATAATTTCAGCCTTAGTAGTCAACTTCCCAGAATCATATTTGAGAAGTGCTTCGAACTCGTCTAATTCTAGCTTTTGTGAGTAGATAGTCTCGATCTACCCCAAACCTAATCTATATAACCACGGATGAATGATTCCCACAATTAGCCCAAACTCGCTAGGACACTAACTGTATTACACTCTCTTACTTGGTATGTTAAGAGGTTGGTAAACCGCCCTAACTTGATCCTCAATTGGTAAACTTATGATGGTAATCTAAGCCTAACCAACTAAAGTCATTACGATCTATAAGGATTTAAAAAACAACAAGACTTCTAAACCCTAACCACCAGCGTTGACTGTTGACCAACTACCAAATTTCGGTAATGATGATCGAATTCCGGTGAATTTGACCGTTGACTGTTAATATCTCTACGCTATAGGTTCATCTGACACACGTATGAAGTTCAATTGGGTGTTAGGTTAGGTTAAACTGAGTGTTAGTTTAGGTTCAACTGAGTGTCATTTTAGATTCGTTTGAGTGTCAATTTAGGTTAACCCGAGTATCAATTTTAGGTTCAACTGAGTGTCAGTTGAAGTGTAATATACACTAACAACAACATTACAAGTTTAGGTTCACGAGGAAGGTAGATTACAAGTTTACACTAAATTCAAACAGCAAACAATTAGCATTTTCTTATACCAAAACAATCCTCAAATGAATACAAGTAAAAATTCTGATAGTGAGAAATGCAAACGAAAACATTGTAGAGATGGACATTCATTTCAAGAAAACATCGATACTCTACAATATCAAATGGGACGGGACAAGATCAGGACTTAGAAAAGTAAGAGCCTAAATCAAATTTGACATAGATTAGTGGTAACTTCACTGAATGGAAGATACATAACGAAATCTTCCATACTTTGTCAATCCACACCCACCAAGATAACAGGTTTTGGACAAACACAAAATGTGTTGAACTAAAATAAGAAGTAAAACTGTCAACAACTTGCCATAAGCGACAACTTGTACGTCTCTCTAATTTCATCCATTGGTATTGACAATTGCAACTTCCCACTTGCAACATGTACAATGTGCGACATTCAATTCTCCAAGCAGTAACCTCATGTTGATCAAACAAAAACCTCATCATGCAAGCATTCACTTCACAAGCTCTTTAGAAATGAAGGACATATAGCGGGATCAGAATGGCCTCCTGAACAAAGTGCAAAATGTAGAAGGGTTATGGATGATCGATTGCATATGCTTGCGGATCATCTTCATTCTTTAATTGGGACCTTGGAGTAGCTAACAACCGAAGCCACTACAAGCATAAATCAGACCAAACACATAAAGTCATAAACCATACTACTCCAAGCAAGTACATTCCACTTGGGCATTTTGTCGAACACCTTCTGTGCAGCTTCACAAACACTAGAAAGGCTACCATTTCATTGGACTAATCACCATCTTGTGTAACCAGATTCTACCGGCATTGTCTCAAACCCCAAACATGAAAGATTGGATTCTCAAATCTCAATTTTGTAATACCAAAATCATCCATGACCCAGATTCCGTAATATGTAAAACATTGCACGTGAAATCAATTTACACACCACATTCGTAATAACATCAGTGATATCAATATCATTGAAAGGAAAGATGTTACAAATGATAAAGATCAAACCATCTCTGCAAATAGAACTCATAACTGAGGTTCGACGCCGTCTGATTTTCTTCTGCTGATATTGAATGACGCGACCGAGACACCGATGTAGAGCGCCCCGTAGATGATACAGGCCAGACCTGAAGCCAATGAGGACATGGACGTAGGCAGTTCGAGTGTAAGATTGAGATCGGAGAGAGTGTCAAAAGTTGCTGCGATAGAGGTCGGGCTCGGCAAGGAGGCTCGACGATGAGACGACAAAGGAGGCGGAGGACGAGAGCAGCCAGGATTCTTAGGCTGTCGCCGAAGGAGAGGATGGCTGTAACGGAAACCCTACGAACGAAAAGGGAGGCACGGCCATGCGAGGTGAAATCCGACTGCTGCTATTGAATGCAGTGAGAGAGAGAGTGTGTGTGAAACAGGTGTGAGTGCAGGTTTTGACGAGGGCAATTTCGGAATAAAAACAGAAATAAAGGAAGAAGATGGGTTACTGGGAATAATCTCTGAGACACTATCGGGCGCTTGAAAAAGTTGCTGACCAGCGGGAAGTTTTTCCGTGAAATTAGGGTGAGAATTTACCCTTATTTATATCTCCTTGTCTAGGTTAATTAACCTAAAGGCAAAGTCGACGTGCTGCATGAATTATAGCTTCAATCAACTTCCTTCGCTGCGAAAAGTAAATTTTTTTAAGCTAAAAAAAAGGGCAGTGATTTCCACTCCCCTCTTTACAATCAACATTCTCACTTCACCTTTATTTATGAAGTTCTAAATTTACCCTTTCCCATCTCTCCCTCTCTAGTCAGACTTGGAACTCGTGGGTTTGGATGATATGGTTCTGCCGGGAGATATCCGATCCTGGAATTTGAGGAGTTTGTGGGTCGACTTCCATTTAGTTGTCATACCCAGTCTATTTTCTTGGGGATGGAGGTCGATTTAGACATGAGTCTCGTCGAGTGAGGTTGTGAAGGATGACAAGGAGATGAATGGGTTTAAGGGATTTGGTTCTGGGTTTGAAGAAATTGGAGGAGGAGAAGATCATGTTCAGAGTATGGAGCCTTACGAATCTAACTAGTAGATTACAACAACAACATCAAATTTCCAACAATCAAATACAGAAATAGTTAACCAAGCAACTCCAAGACATTCTTAATTAGTGAATATATATGAAACAAAATGAAAAGCCAAAGGAAATTCTTCTGAAAAAAAGAGCTAAACGAAATGTACTGATGATGGTGTATAGAGAGAGAGAGAGAGAGAGAAAGACGTGTTAATGGGTTTAGGAAGAAGAAGTTAACGAGCTGATGATGATGAGGCGGATGAGAAGAGATGTCAATTAATGATAAAAATCTGGGTTTGAGGGCTTGTGTTCTTCTCTGACTAGAGATCGAGAGATGAGAAAGGGTAAATTTGGAACTTCAGAAAATAAAGGTAAAGTGAGAGAGTGGATCGTAAAGATGGAGTGTGAAAATACTTTTTCAACTGCTTCAAATGGAATTCTTGATATTAGGGATTTATTTAATTAAAGTAGGAGATGGATAGTGGGAACCAGACATTATGTTAATTTTTGTTTTCTAATTGAGTTTTTTTAACTCTTTTAGTTGTCATTGTTGATGAGAAAAAGTTACCTCATATAAAATTGAATGAATCTGTTAGTGATTATATTGTTGACAATAATTGGATTGTTGAGAAGTTATCTTTATTTTTTAATTATGAAGTGATTAAACAGATTATGAAAATTCTCATTTCTATGACTGATCAAGATCAAATGAACATTTTTCTATTATAACTACAACTCGGATGCAAAGTGGTTCTTGTGAGAGAGATGCTAAACAAGATTTATTTGATAGATTGTGGAAATCTTTCATCATGCCTCCAAAAATAATAATCGAAACAAAGGGTCCAAAGTACTTGTGATTCTCTGAGCCGGTCCGGATTTCTTTTGGTTGGATTATGATTCATGGAAGGTTAAAAATCAGAGATAAACTTTGGATAATGAGTTTACTTAATTCTAATGTTTGTGTCCTGTGTAACACATAGGAAGGGTGCTTATCTCATTTATTTTGTGACTGTAATTTTGCAAACGAAGTTTGGAATGTGGCAAGTTTTTTCAGACCAACCCATGAAAGGGACTTTATATAACAACTTTAGGAGTTACATAAGAATAATTTGAATGTTGATCCATAGTTTGAAAAAATTGTGTCTATTTGTCGGCAGATTAGGAAAGTAAGAAATAATATTGCTTTCAAGAATGAAAAAACCACTCATGCTGCTGTGTTGGCATCTTATGCTACCATCCTCAACAATTATCTAGAGTTCAACAAACCTCAGGAAAAGATGAAGAAGCAGCTCCTCAAGAATTTCAAGTGGAGCCCCCAATTAACTGGACATTACAAAATTAATTTTGATGGTTCAGTTCTTAATAAGGGCACTAGAGATGCAGCTGACGGTTTTGTGATTATAGACATCAACGAAATTCTTATCATCTCTGGAGCAAGAGCCCTTGGCAATACAACAATTCCTTTGGCAGAAACTCTTGCTTTTAGTGATGCTCTATTTCAAGCAAAAATGAAAGGTCTCAGCAACATTATTGTGGAAAGGGATTCAAGCATAGTTATCAACTGCATCAAAAAGAGACATTCTTTGAGGATCCAAACAATTATTCAAGATATCAAGAGCATTACCAATTATTTTCAAAGTATGTCTTTTATCTATGTTTTTCGTGAAGCAAATTTTGTCGTCAATAGTCTTACTTTTTTAGGCCATAAATCTTGTATTCCTCACATTTGGGACAATTGTGTTTCAGGTGGAGCTAGAAATGCTTTAGGTTTTGATCACCTTGGGAGTTTGTAAGATCTCATATTTGAAATAGACCAAAATTAAGTTATGAGGTAGAGATGAGAAAATAGACACTATCATGAGTTTGTAGTATTTTTTATTTTATATTTCGGACTACCGAAATAGTTTCGGATATTTTTTTTACAAGTTAAATTTAATTGTTTTGTTTAATGGACATTGATGTGGCATTATGGGAGCATTTGAGAGGTTAGTAAGAGATTATTATGATTTGGTAGTGTGCCGGTTGCAGGATTACTTGTGGGGAGAAGAGTTAAGTTGTTGCTAACATAAGTTAGCTTGTATTGAACAAGAGTTGGATTTTGGTGAAATAAAGTTATCTTGGTCGCCATTAAGAGAGAGAGAGGTCATTGATACCTGTAGTATATGTCAAACTTGGTAATCAAGTTTGGAGTCTTAACATATCCGAGCTTTAATTTTATACAGTATTGTAGGCAGCAAGTCGTGGAGCTCAAGCCTCCTCTGCTATAAATAAAGCGTTTTTGTTCTCACAATAGAAAACACAGTGTTGGAGATGAGAGAGATGTATTACTTGTAGTGTAGAGAGAGAGACTGTAGTGGCTCTTAGCAAATTAGAAAGGGTGAAGGAGAGACATAAGAGAAATGAAAGGGGGTTGTCCCTGGGAAATATATAAAGGGTTTGTTCTTTAGTTAGTTTAGATTTGAGGGGTGTTTTGTATATAGAAATTTGAAGCCCGATCAGGTGTTTAGTAATGTTACTATGTCGACATGTATATAAAGATTTTAAGATAGGGATTCGGGGAAAATCTTTTCTATAATGTTGTTATTATCATTTATCGTCTTTTTTTAAAACATGTATAATAGTGGTGCCGTTATATTGAATTAATCATATACATGTATTGAAAAGAGTTGGGGTATGCATACTAGAACAAATAGTGATTTGGGAGAAATTAGCTATTTGTGTAGTTGAGGCTATGCTCGTAAAGGACCAGTTTTGCCAACCTAAAAAGTATATATACAAATAGGAAGAGAATTTCTTTCAACTAAATGTTGATAAAATGATCTTAATAAAGCATATGACATTGACGAATGATAATATTTCAAGAGTACAAGAAAATAAGAAATACCGAGTGTGGGTGATCAAGAGATGATGATCGAGTCAACATCTCATATGCATCATAATTTATTTACAGAATATTGACACATAAACTGGTTATTTGTAACGACTCGAACCTAAATTAGCAATTTCATCACCGTTAACCATGTTAATAATCGAGCTATTCACTATATGATACATTTATCGAGATTCGTCACGACTAAAAATTGACTTTTTATATATTATGAATTTAGACTCATTTTCTTCACGAAGGTTGTAGAGGATTTTATTACAAGTTCCTGCATATTTTTATTACATTTTTTTCCAAGGTTCGAGGTAATTTCGGCGAATTTTAAAAGTTTTAAGTGAAAAGTATTAAAATTATAAATTTACTATTAGGTAAATATTGTGGACCGCTTGATCACCATGAAATTCGATCTAGGCCGTTCATCTAATTAGGAAAAACTTAGGGATATTCTATCAGAATTGGGAAAAGCCCAACATTTTTTCCCCTCTCTCTCTCTCTCTCTCTCTCTCTCTGCACCCGTGCACGACTCCAGTGAGGTTGCCGTCCAATGAAGCTCTCCGCCCAAAAACACTTGGCTCTCTGACTTCTTTACCCTTTCTAAACCACTTGTGAGCCATGTAAGCTCTAGTTCGAGAGATTGGAGGAAATGAGATTCGGGGTTTTCCGGCCGAATTCCGTTCGTTCGCAGCGGCGGTACGACCCAATATGGGTGGCGGTCCTGTGGGGACTTTGAAGCGCATGTGCACAGGATTCGAACTCGACATGCCTTAGACCCAGCCATGGCCTGAGATCACCATCCGATCGGTTCAAAAGTCGACGAGGGTTCCGAACCTTAAAGGTGAGATTTTGACGAATTCGTCAAGTATTTGAACTCGAGTTATTCTAAAATGTTGTTGGGTTTGTCTTGATGAACATTTATATGTATGTTGTTCATTTTGGAGCCAGTCGGATTTCGACTGCTGCTTGTGGTGGCGCATGGGTCCTACGTGCCATCGTGCGCGGCGGAGCTCTGGCAATCAGAGTACCATTTTCTTCATGGGAAGTTCTTTAACTAATTTTGTAGAACTCTTTTGTAGTTTCATAGGTTTTGGGAACTTTCATAATGTTTCAATCTATGTATAGGACTCTGATGCAACTCGACACTTTTGCACGATATTTCATCATGTGTCGAGTGGAGGCTCACATTTCTATGGAGCTTAGAAATCACGCCACGATGAATTTGATTGAATTCACAACGTGGTGGAGTAACGATGCTTAGCCATCGAAAATGGAATGTGAGTATTGATATACGAATCATCTCGGGCTCTTAATCTACTTTAGTGGTATGATTACAATATTATATTAATTAAACCAGATCTTTGATTGTCTTAGGATCGCCAAGTATGTTCCTCGAGTTGTGGATCAACGATTACTTTTCTTGTGATCTAGGTGAGTGGACATTTCATTTTCACTGTCGTGGGGAGTCAACTTTATTTTATTTATTTTAGTGCAAGTGTTTTAGTTTCAGTTCCAGTCGTAGTCCCACAAATCATGGTCAGTTTTCTAATGTTGAGGCTTGTGTGCATATTTACATTTATTGCATCGATGCATTAGTTACTCAATAATGTCCATATACCTATTGACAAGGAATTAAGAGACTTAAATCAATATGAAATAATCAGTTGGGCATATGTGAACTTTTTTTTTACATTTCCAACAAGTTCTAAGGACCTCCAAAAAAAGAAAAAAAAACTTGCATAAGAACTTGCCAAGTGAACCACTACCATTTTTCACTTCTTTACTCAGAAAGATAGTAGTAAATATTAATACTCGATCTCGAATAGAAAAGAAAACTACAGACTTAACACATACCTGGGGTCCTCTTTGAACCTTCATATCTACCTCGCTTTCTATCATAATCTCCATCATATTCTTGCTCATATCGACCATGTTCTTCTCTTCGATCATTGTACTCCTTAATATTAATGCCATATCTTTGTCTCTCCCTCCAACTGTCACCCCTACTATTGTCTTGGTCTTCTCTCACTATCATCCCCATCCAAGTCTGACCTACCCTTGTAATCTCTTCTTTCACTACCACAATCATCCCTGTTATGTGAAATCTGAGACCTGACACTATGGGAACTTCCACTAGTTGTTTTCCTCCTCCTCCAAGGATGAGACAAAAGACACTACCCTCTCTCTTGGGTCTTTGAATCCACCATCAACCTTAGACTCCTCTTGTTTTGCAATAGCAAGGACATCTAAACCTGTTAGATCATACATCACCATTATAACAGAGACCACTACGCACGTAAGAACGCTCTGAATCGCATTGGAAATGCAACTTGGTAGTATCCCCCAGTTTCCAACAGAAACTTAAATGAAATATGTCCAATAGCAAATCTTATCGATACAAAATAGAACTGAGCTATGGTGGAGGAGGAGTGATGGTTTTGTTTCGCCGAAGCTTTTGCTTCAGCTTAAACCAACAAGAAGATGAAAAAAGGGCGGTGGATGTTGGAGTGAATCACACTCCTTCTATAGTTAGAAGATGTATATATATAATTAAGTAGGATTCAATGTTTGATTTAGATTCCTTTTAGGAATGTGAGTACTTGTGTATATGTACCCCAATTTGAGATTGATCAATATAGCAGAAAATTCTCATAAACCTTGACTTGGTATCAGAGCCGATCTAATCTTGGCTATCTGACTTGACCTGGATTCTGCTTCCCAACTTGAATCTGAAACCTGATCTGAATTCTGACCCCTGTTCGACCGGTCAAAAAATTCCTTCTACCGGTCGAAATTTGACGTCTGAAAATTCCTACCTTGAAATCTGAGTTTGATCTTCTGACCTTGACTTATTTTTGCAATGGATCTTACAATCCTTGAACAACCTGAAATCTCTCATGACCAAATGATGACCCTTCAAACTGGGCACACAGGATGTGGAGTACAATTAGATGGCAACAACTATCGGTTGTGGAGACGATTGATAAAGGTGTATCTTGGCGGTGTTGGGAAGTGGCCATATGTGGCCGGAACTCTACCATGACCTACAGACACTGGTAAAGAACAAGCTTTATGGGATACTATGAATTTCAATACAATAATGACCCTCCTGAAATCCATGACGAGACCTGTGATGATATAATTTTCTGGCTACTCATCTCCAAAAGCTATCTGGGATGTTGTAGCAACCACCTATTATGATGGGAATGATTTCACTCGGGTACATGGGTTGACATGTCAAGCCTTTACCACTACTCAGAATGGACAAACTTTAGCAGAATACTATGCAAATCTAAAGGCTATTTGGCAAGAACTAGATGAACGAGATCTGAATCCTATGGTGTGTGACATTGATATTGCTACACACAATAAGACCACTGACAAGATGTGAGTCCATATCTTTCTGAAAGGGTTAGATTCGAGATTCACCACTGCCAAAGGAGAACTGCTGAGACAAGCCACACCACCGACTCTTGAACAAGCTTATGCCTATATCCGTAAAGAAGAGTTGAATCAGCCCAAAGAATTCCATAATGTTGTGTCAAGTCTAGCAGTATAATCAAAACCACAACAATGGTGGAAGCCAAGGACCCAAGATACTCAGCCACGAATTCCACCTGAGCATAGCCAAGATCTGAGCAAGGTGCAGTGTTTCTACTGCAAAGAATTTGGCCACTACAAAATCTCGTGTCCTCAGAAACTAATCCAAGACAAGAATCGTAGTAGTAAGGCGGTAGTTCAACTGGTCCAACAACCTAACTTCTGAGGAATAAAGGGCCAAGATCTGACAACAGGTATTTATGCTAATGAGAGAATAAGTCAAATTGGTATTGCACTCAAAATTTCTGACTTTACTGGTAGTAATATATGGATAATTGATTTGAATCTGATCATATGACCTTTGATAAAACCTTGTTTTTGAGCTTGTCTTCATCTCCCATATCTGAAGTATCCAATACAAATGGTGTGTCTTTTCTAGTTTTAGGTATATGGTCGATCCAAGTTACTCCCACCATCATGTTACATAATTTCCTTTATGTGCCTTCTCTATCTCATCACCTATTATCGGTCTCTGAATTGAACTCACAAAACAAATGCTCTGTAACCTTTTTTTTCAAAGTATGTCATCTTTCAAGATTTATCATCTCAGGCGATAATACGCAAGGGATATTTGAGGGGGAGACTGTTTCACTTGGATTGCATGTACAACGGGAAAATAAGAATGACATCACCAACAGTTGCTCTAACTTCGAGTTCTGATCGCGTAAAGGAAATTTAGATTTGGCATCGTCGATTGGGTCATCCATTGTTTGGGGTTATAAAGAAATCTATGTCATCCTTGTTTGTAGGAATAAATGAGTCCACTCTCCATTGTGAAACTTGTGTTTTTGCTAAGAGTCATAAATCTAGTTATCCCTCTAGCATGTCTTCTAGTTCAGCACCATTTGAATTAATTCACTCTGATGTATGGGGACCTTCCAAGAATAAAACATTGTCAGGAATGAGATACTTTGTTTTATTTATTGGCGACTTTACAAGATTGACATGGGTTGTGTTACTCAAGACAAAGGATGCTGTGTTTTCTGCCTTCACTGCTTTCCATAATCTTATCTGGAATCAGTATGATGCTTGTGTGGAGATCTTTCAATCTGACAATGGCGGAGAGTTTGTCAACCACTCTTTTCAAGACTATTTTCGACAATAAAGAATTATTCATCAGACTACTTGCTCTCAAACACCTGAACAGAATAAAGTTTCTGAAAGAAAGAATCGTCATTTGTTGGAGATGGACCGAGCTCTCTTGCTTAGTGCCAACATGCCCAAATATTTGTGGGGCAAAGCTGTATTATGTGCCTCTCACCTCATTAACTGCCTACCATCTGCCGGTCTTCACAACCAGATCTCGTTTGAGGTGTTGTCTCAAACAGTCGTCATTCCATCTCTGAACAAGCTTCATGCCTGTGTCTTTGGTTATGTGGCATATGTTCATCTTCATCAGAATCGGAGGACTAAGTTAGAGGCCCGTGCCTTTAAGTGTGTATTTTTTGGCTTTGGAACTCACCAAAAATGGTACAAGTGTTATCATCCCCCGTCTCAAAGGTTCTACGTCACCATGGATGTCATCTTTAGTGAAGACTTGTGTTATTTCTCTCCATCAGCTACTCCTCGTGAAGAGGAGACGAATGGATTTTATGAAGACCATTTTGGGGCACCAAAGGCAGACATTCCAGAAAAGAGTACCCTAGCTGGATGGAATATTCGACCAGTCGAGGCAAAGTTTCGACCGGTCAAAAATTGCTCAGATCAAACAGGAGGTTGCCATCGACTAGTCGAGGCATTTTTTCAACCGGTCGAAAACTCTTCGAACCAGACACCCATAACACTTCGACCGAACGAGAACTTTCCACGACCATTCGCAAACTTTCCTCGACCCGTCGAAAACTCTCCGGATCAGACAGGAGCTTGCTTTCGAATGGTCGAAGAAAATTTTTGACCGGTCGAAAATAATCACCCGGATCAGACAGATGTTGATCATCAACCGGTCAAGAGTATCCTTCGACCTGTCAAAAATCTCTAGATAGAAAGTGTTCTGCATGTCAACGATGACACGTGGAAAGGAGGAGAAGAAATCAGTGATCAACAACTGGTTCTAGAAGATGTACATGCAAGAACAGTCTCTCCCTCTCCATCAACTGACTGTCATCACCTGAGGTATGTATTCCTTTGCCTAGTTCTAGTATTCCTAAAAGAGTATTACCTGCTAGGTTAACTCACAGTCAACCCTCCAAAAGATACGAACCTCTCATGTTAGCTAAAGCCAAGTATCATGTGGCTAATTATGTGTCAACCCATAGACTATTCAAACCTTATGTAGCCTTTGTGAGTCAATTATTTGTTGTATCTCTTTCTAGTAAAGTGCATGATGTAATCAAGAAGGAGAAGTGGGCTAAGGAAATGGAGGTTGAGGTGGATGCTCTCAACAAGAATGATACATGGGACATAGTACCACTACCACCTGGTAAGAAGACTGTTGGGTGCAGATGGGTTTATGCTGTGAAACACAATGCAAATGGATAAGTTGACAGATATAAGGCAACATTGGTGGCAAAAAGATACACTCAGAAGTATGGAGTGGATTATGATGAAATATTCGCACCAGTAGAAAAGATCAATACCATTCGAGTTCGCATGTCCCTGGCAGCTAATCTAGACTGGTCATTGCGGTAGTTTGATGTGAAGAATGGTTTTCTCCATGGATACTTGAATGAGGAAATTTACATGGATCTTCCTCCAGGATATGGAACTTCTACAGGTGAAATGATGGTGTGCAGATTAAAGAAATCCTTGTATGGATTGAAACAATCGCCAAGAGCCTGGTTTGGCAGATTCACAACTTTCATGAGGAAGATTGGGTACAGACAAAGCAATTCATATCACACCTCTGTTCTTCAAATACCAACAGAGCAAGTTGACAACATTGATTATTTATGTAGATGGCATGGTAGTAACAAGTGATGATCTAGACGAGATCAAGAGGTTGAAAGTTTAGTTGTCATCTGAATTCGAAATGAAGGACCTTGGAAATTTGAAGAACTTCCTAGGTATTGAAGTGGTGAGAAACAAAGACTGCATTATGTTGAGTCAAATAAAGTATGTTCTAGATTTGTTAATTGAAACTGGTATGCTTGATTGTAAACCAGTTAATACACCCATTGAACAGAATCATCAGACTGCAGAATATCTTGATCAGGTTCCCACAGACAAATCCAGGTACCAGAGTTTAGTTGGAAGGTTGATTTACTTATTCCATACTAGGCCTGATCTTGTTTATGTTGTTAGTGTGGTAAGTCAGTATATGCATAATCCTAGTGAAGATCATATGAATGTTGTGGTGAGAATCCTAAGGTACTTGAAGTCTGCTCCTAGTAAAGGTCTTGTATTTCGAAAGAATAAAGATTTGGGAACTTGTGGCTACTCCGATGTAGATTGGGCAGGTAACATCACTGACAGACATTCTATTTCTGGCTATTTCACATTCGTTGGTGGAAATCTGGTTACTAGGAGGAGCAAGAAGCAGAATGTTATGGCCCGATCTAGTGCAGAAGCTGAATATAGAGGAATGGCTCAAGGAGTCTGTGAGTTGCTATGGCTGAAGTATTTGCTGGGAGATTTGGGATTTAAGCAGGAACATCCAATGCCTCTTTATTGTGACAACACTGCTGCAGTTGAGATTCCACATAATCCTATTCAACATGATCGAACAAAGCATTTGGAGATTGATAGACATTTTATTAAAGAGAAGTTGGATGCTCGGATCATCTCATTCCCATTTGTTCGATCAGAAGAGCAATTGGCTAACATCCTCACTAAGGCAGTTTCATTCAAGACGTTTAATGACTCACTTGGCAAGTTGGGCATTCAAGATTTGTATGCTCTAACTTGAGGAGGAGTGTTAGAGTGAGTCACACTCATTGTATAGTTAGAAGATGTATATTCTGTAATTAAATAGGATTCAATATTTGATTTAATTTCCTTTTAGGAATGTAAGTACTTGTGTATATGTACCCCAATTTGGGATTGATCAATATATCAGAAATTTCCCATAAACCTTGATTGTGGATTTTACATGCGAACTAAACCGACTTGGGGTTGGAGGTTCAAGTCCTCTAATGGTTGAAAATTGAAACACGAATGCGTATCGTAGACTTTCTATTTTGCCCGGGTTGAACCGTTGGAGACGGGTCGCCCCAACATAATGGGCTTTTGGACCCTTGAAAATTTGATTATGATTAGTTGCTTAGTTGCTTCAGGAACACGTTACCTGGTTATGGGGGTTGTCCAGGTTTTATGTAAAGACCATGTTCTTCATCTGCTATTCCACTCCGTGACCTTGCTTTATGGACACAGATCCAGCTTTCCTTGCTGATTGTTAGGGACTGATGGATATAGAGTAGCTAGTAGGCTTTCTAGTTGTTCTCTTTGGTGTATATAAGTCGTTGCTTCTGTAAGTTGTACATAATTGAACATAGACATTTTCAGATATTCATTCAAAACTTCTTCATGGTATCAGAGCGGGGAACCTTTTAAGGACCTGCTTCTGTTTTTATTTCCTCATAACCATCGTTCATAATGCCTCCCAAAAATGATCCTAAGATTGAGTCATCAGGAGCCGGAACTGATCTAGTTCCCAGAAGATTAGAAACCATTGATGGTAATCCAAACCAAAGCCTAACCTCTGTTCCTCTCAAAGAGCTCAACTACCTGTCATGGTCAAGAGCTATTACGTTAGCTCTAGGAGGAAGATCCAACTGAGCTTTATCAAAGAGAAGAAGGTCATAGGTGTGACTTCACCAAACTATGAGATATGGGTGAGCAAAGACCAACTGGTCATGTCATAGCTTTTAAACTCAATAGAGCCAAAGATAGCAGAGATATTCAACTACTCAGAATCCTCTTACCATCTTTGGGAAGCTGTGAAAGACATGTATGGCAACATCAACAATGCAGCAAGGGTTTTTCAGTTGAAGAAAGATATCTCTGACCACCAGAAAGGAAGCTTATCATTTGTTCAACACCTTGGTGTCCTAAAAACAAAGTGGAATAAGCTAGATATGTATTGACCTCACACCATTGATGGTCCAACTCTCCTAAAGAGAGCTGATGAAGACAAAGTTTTTCAACTTCTTGCTAGTATTGGTCCAGAATATGATGATCTTAAAAGCCACTTGTTGATGACTCCTGATCTCCCTAGCTTTACCACTGTGTGTAATGCAATCCACAGAGAGGAAGTGCGCAAGAAAGTGATGATTGTAGAGGCCAGTCCATGTAGTTCAGAAACTAGAGCATTTACTGCAGATAAAAATCTTGCAGGCAACAGACCATATAGAGGCAGAAGACTAGACTTGAAGTGCTTACACTGTGAAAGCATTGGCAGAACTGGTATAGGCCACATGAAAGAAACTTGTTGTATTCTATTTCCTGAGCTCAAGCCAAAGACTAATGGTAGTCAGAGAACTCAAAGAAACAACATGTCGAGAAGTCATTTTTCTGGAAAACCTAAAGCAAACCTGAGCAATATGTCTGAAGAGAGTATGGATTTCACATCCAACCCTATCACACTCATTAATGAGTTCGCAAACTTTCTGCAAAACAAGCAAGGGAGAATGGTGGAGAATGAAATTGAAAATGCTACTGCCTTACTTAAAAAGTTTGCAGGCTTCTTGGAGGAAACCAACTTTGCCTCATCAAAGGACATTCCATGTATTATCTGTGCACTCACTACTACCTTAGATATTAGCAAATGTGGTGATGTTTGGATAGTAGATTCAGGTGCTTCAGAACACATAACTAATAGCAAGATAAATCTCATTGGTTTTAAAACACTTTCAAGGCCCTCTCATGTCTCTATAGCAAATGGGAATAATGTACCTATTACTGGAAAAAGAAAACTAAAACTCCTCTCTGATTGTATAGATTCGTGTGCACTGTTTGTTCCATCCTTCCCTTTTAAACTGTTGTCTGTTGGAAAATTAGCTCGCACACTCGATTGTCTAGCTTTTTTCTCTTCTCATAACCTTGTTTTTCAGGATCGAGTAACCAAGAAGAAGATTGGTGATGGTTTTTTCTTGAATGGCCTTTACTACATCTTAGCATCTCCCAGCCCTTGAAAATGTCTTCTTCTTGATTCCAACTCTGCATCTCAACAACAAACATGGCACTAGCGTCTTGGTCATCCTTCCTTTCCAGTTTTGTCTAGGATGTTGCCTAATTTTTGTAAAGTTGATCATGAGTGTGAGATCTATCATATGTCTAAGCAAACTAGATTACATTTTTCTCTCTCACATTTAAGAACAACTAAACCGTTTGAGCTTGTTCATTCAGATGTATGAGGTCCTGCCTCAGTTGACTTTTTCAATAATTATCGTTTTTATGTGACATTTATTGATGATTTCACCAGATCCACATTTGTCTATTTGTTAAGATTCAAAAGTGAAGTTTTTCAGTGTTTTAAAAATTTTCATAATCTGGTAACAAATCATTTTTCCTATAAAAATCTGCACCATAAGATCTAACAATGGCACTGAATACACTTCCAATACCATGGCTAATTACCTTAGTGAGCAAGGAATCATTCACCAAACATGCTGTGTGGGAACTCCACAGCAAAATGGCATAGTAGAACGTAAAAATAGAGATCTACTTGAAAAAGCCAGGGCCCTAATGCTTCAAACTTAGGTTCCTAAGAGGTTTTGGTCACAGGGTATTCAAGCTGCTGCATACCTTATCAATAGGCTACCTAGCAGGATAATAGACTTCACATCTCCAATTGAAATTCTCAAGGGGAGAAAGATTGATATCTCTCACTTGTGTATTTTTGGTTGCACCTACTTTGTGCATGTACAGGCCACACATAGGGACAAGTTGGATCCATGAGCCATTAAATGCATGTTCCTCGGATACTCATCTACTCAAAAGGGGTACAAGTGTTACAATCCTTCAACGAGGAAGATCATAGTGTCCAGAGATGTTACATTTCGTGAAAAGGAGCCATTTTACCATGTTTCAGAAGATCCTTTTCAGGGAGAGTTTTGGAATGAGTTATTTCCTTCCCCTATATCCACTGAACTCAATGATATCACTGATTCTCAAGTGATTAGTCATGGAGCTAATGAAGACATCAATCTTCATACAGAGACAAGTCAGCTACTTCCTCTTAACCCTAGGAGAAATCCTTCAAGAGATCAACAGCCTCCACCAAAGCTCCAGGACTATGTAACTTACTCTACTCGTTACCCTCTTGAGCTAGGACTTGAGAAGGACCAGTCTACTCACAATGCCTTCTTAAACAAGATTATGACTGAACTTGAACCTTGGAACTTTGCCGAAGCTAGTATATCACCACAATGGCAGCAATCTATGACTGATGAACTGAAAACTCTTGATGAGAATCATACATGGAGTATTGTCCCTCTCCTCAAATGACAGAAGCTTGTAGGAGCCATATGGATTTACAAGCTGAAATACAACTCTGATTTCACCCCTGAACGTCATAAAGCAAGGTTGGTAGCTAGAGGCTTCACACAGACTTATGGTGTTGACTACAAGGAGACATTTGCTCTTGTGGCCAAGATGAATATAGTTAGAGTTTTGTTTTCAGTTGCCATGAATAGTGGATGGTCTCTTTATCAAATAGATGTAAATAATGCCTTTTTACATGGAGATCTAGAAGATGATGTTTACATGAAGCTCCCACCAGGTCATCCTAGAGAAAATGAAGCTGAAATAGTGTGTAAACTTCATAAAGCCTTGTATGGCTTGAAGCAGTCACCTCGATCTTGGTATTCCAGTTAAGCTCAGTGCTTTTATCATCCGGTTTTAAAAGAAGTCACTCAGACTCCTCTCTATTTGTTTGAAATGGTAAGAATGGCAAACTGGTTGTGTTGGTGTACGTTGATGATCTTATCATTTCAGGAGACAAAGAAGAAGAGGTTCAATTTCTCAAAGCAGCTCTTCATGATGTCTTTGCAATTAAGGATCTTGGTCCTTTGAAATACTACTTGGGAATAGAGATGAATCTCTCCTCACATGGCTTGTTTCTAAATCAGCGCAAGTATGTCATTGATCTCCTAAGTGAAGCCGGAATGACGGGATGTAAACCGGCTTGAACTCTTCTAAGCAGCAACATCAAGTTGGACACTCCAAGCTCTGCTCTCTCATATGTATGCAATTATCAACGTCTGGTTGGCAAGCTTATTTATCTTACCATAACCAGGCCAGATCTCACTTATGCAGTAAGTCCAGTGAGTCCATTTATGCACTCACCTAACTCGTATCATCTCAGCATTGTCAAGAGAATCTTGCGATATCTAAAAGGCACGATAAGTCATGGCATTGTCATGAAAAGAAACACTCATTTCAAGATTGTAGGCTACTCTTATTCTGACTGGGCAGGAAATGCAATTGATCCACTATTGGTTACTGTACGTTCATTGGAGGCAATCTTATTACGTGGAAAAGTAAAAAACAATCAGTGGTAGCTTGAAGCAGTGTTGAGGCAGAATATCATGCAATGGAATCCATTACTTGTAAGCTCATCTGGTTAAAAGCTCTACTGAGAGACTTTGCCATTGACCAACTCACTCCAATTCCTCTTCACTGTGATAATCAGGCTGCCATGCACATTGCCGCCAACCCTATGTTTCATGAGCGTACGAAACACATTGAAGTTGACTGCCACTTCATCCGTGATCAAGTTCAGTCCAAACTCATTGAAACTATGTACAGAAGATCCTATGATCAGTTGGCAAATGTATCTACCAAGGTTCTTGCTTCTGCTCATTTTGATCGACTTCTTTCCAAGCTTGGATCAAGAAATTCCCTCGATCCAGCTTGAGGGGGAGTATTGTGATTAGTTTCTTAGTTGCTTCAGGAACACGTTTCCTGGTTATGGGAGCTGTCCAAGGTTTATGCAAAGACCATGTTCTTCATCTACTATTCCACTCCGTGACCTTGCTTTATGGACACAAATCCAGCTTTCCTTGTTGATTGTTATGGACTGATGGATATAGAGTAACTAGTAGGTTTTCTAATTGTTCTTTTTGATGTATATAAGCCGTTGCTTTTGTAAGTTGTACATAATTGAACATAGACATTTTCAGATATTCATTCAAAACTTCTTCAAGTTGGATAATTGGGCTCAGATGATTTTTCATTTTTCAATACTTATGCCAATAGAGTAATGTTTCGATAGTGATGATCAGTGATATTTGTCAACTTACCACTATATTGCCTTGATGATATCTGCCTACCTTATTCTAGTATCTTGTTATTATAGAGCTATGCAAGGAGAAACAATTATGGTGAAAATCTCAAGAGTATATGGTTTATGTGCAAACACATGAATACTTGATGAGCTAAAAGGAGACAGAAGAAGATTATTACAAGTATGTAGTAGGGATCGACAGAAACTTCAATTACAAAATTTAGCCATAGCTTAATAACTATAAATTATTCACAATGGAAAACAGATGTGGCAAAATATGCTCTGGGGAATTTCTCTACATCTAAAAGAAAATATATATATATATATATGTGATTCGTCAGGGACGATTGGATCTTCAAAATAAATCTAGATGGCTGTGAAAAGATTGGTCTAAATGCCATCACAATCTGTCAATATTTCAGATGGATTACTTGGAATTTCATGACTAGAAAATGTTGCCTTCTTTAGATCAAACCCTCTCAAGATTCTCGGAGACGGTTTTCATCCTCGGCCTAACCTCAGGGTCAGGCTCAGTGCAAGCAAGTGCTACATGAAAAGCTGCAAGCACTTCCTTTTTGACATGAACTTCTTGAAGCAATATAGGGTCAACCATGTCCGAAAGAGGGTTTTCGTCCTCAAAACCTTTCCTAACCCACCTCACCAAATCCGGTACCTCTAAAGAAGTTGAAGAACTAGTTGGAGACATCTCCGGAGACTTTCCTGTGAGCAACTCCAACAAGAGTACTCCGAATGAGTAAACATCCCATTTTTGGGTTGGTCTACTGCCTGCAACTTGCGCCTCAGGGGCTCTATAGTTGTTGGCTCGCTCTGTTTGGGAAGACTTTATGTAAGGGAGAGCGCTTCCCATTAAGCCACCCGAGGAAGGGTTGTTACCGGTGATGGTGATCAGTTTGTTGAGTCCGAAATCAGAAATGTAGGGTCGTGACTCGTGATCTAGTAAAATGTTGGAAGGCTTGATGTCTCCATGGACAAATTTCCGCGGACTGCATTCATGGAGATAGGCCAAACCTTGCGCTGTTCCCTTCAAAATCTTCAGCCTCGTCGACCATGAGAGGTTTGTAGGCTGACCATTTTTTCCTGCAAAATATGAATCCAACTTTCAGTAATCAGTATCATCAGCTGAAATGTCTCTGCATAGTTTATTCTTGCGTAACAAATAACCAAACTGTTTGTTTTTTCCAAAAGGTACAAGGATTGCAATACAATTCTTGACACCATGTTAGTTCGTAGTGGCTCCATGCCACCATGGGAAACGTAAGAAGAAGCATAGAGGATGATGATCAACCGTTTCTATTACTAAAAAAAAGTTCCATTTTTTCATCATAGGGAAACAGAGGTAAAAAGGAACCTTCAGGTCATTACAAGTTAGGAAGGTCAGAAAGGTATAATGGTTTGCACCAAATCATGGTGATTATACTGACCTACCCTCTGTGAGATCATTGAGCTCTAGAAATGGGCAATAAGCCCCACACCACAGTCACAACATGCACAGCCCATTGCAAGTTTGCAACAATGACTCATGTGTTGCATGCATGGACTATGCTGTCTGGCTCTGCCTGTGGACCATCAGGTATATCTCAACAGACAAAAGGTGAAACTGTACAATCAAACGTAGCAGAAACCATTAGGTCAACATCTAGCTCTTAATGTATCAAGCGTCTGTGAAACTGTGACCACCCCTTAATGGAGAGACAGAGCACCTCATAGTACAGTGTAGTGCAAAATGTAACAAAAGTTACAGAACACATTACATGTGATGCAAGTGATGTAACATGCTTCTCTTCCCATGAGAAACACACTGTACGCCAGTTGGTTCCTAATTTGGTTCCTAATTTCTATGAAATACTCAAAGACGTTTATTCCCGTTAAATAAATACTCAAAGACGTTATTTCCAAAACCGTTATGTCCTGTTAAATAGGATGGTTAAACGCTAGAATCTACAACATTAATAGTTTCGATATGGATGAAAATATGCTAACACTGTAGAAGAAGATATTTCCAAGAACTTATTAGTTTCTTTTTTCACCGATTATACCAACCTCAATATCATTTCTAACGTTAGTACGTCACTCCTCTAGATTATTACCTATCAAGTCCCACTCCCACATGCACCATTCAAGTAAAACAACACAGAACCAAAAACGACAAGACTAGAAGTACGACTTGAGCTCTCAGCAATACGCCACCAAATAATTGGAATCTAGAAACAAAAAATACACAAATAAAAAAAACTGACCGCGAAGTGCAGAGGCCAAGTTGCCATGCGAAATGAAGTCGCTGATGAGAAGCTTCTCGTCGGGCGCCCAATAATACGCCCTCAACCTCACCACATTGGGATGCTTGACTCTCCCAATCGCCTGAACCTCCGCCGCGAACTCCTTATACCTCTGATCCCCTCCCTCCCCTAGCCTCCTCACCGCCACCGGAATCCCATTCCCGAGCACCACCTTATACACAATCCCCAGCCCACTCTTCCCCAACACGTACGCCGAAGCTCTCAGCAGCTCGTCAAGCTCGAACGTAAACCCTTTGTCAATCGCCACCAGCTCTCCCTCCCCCTTCCGCTGCTCCGGCTTATCCGGGTCGGGCTCCGAGTCCGAGTGCCCGAACCCGCCGCCCGTTATACACGAACATATTCCTGCTTGGGTTTTCTCGTTGCTGTTTGACCCGAATTTACTCTTTCCGGTGCAAGAACACCCGTTGGAGCTGTCTTTTCTCTTCCAGTAAATGTATATCACGATTAAGCCAATGAGCACGACGGCGGCGGCGTCGGCGACGGAGATTAGGATGATGAGACCGGAACTGAGACCTGTTTTCTGGTTGTTGGATCGGGTCGGACTACCCGGCGAGCTTTTTGTGGAGTCGTCTTTACACGACGTTTGGAGCGGGAAGCCGCAGAGGAGCGGGTTGTTGAGAAACGCGGTCGGGCCTTGGTTCGAAAACGAACCCGTCTGAGGAATCTCGCCGCTGAAATTGTTGTTGCGGAGGTCGAAGCTCACCGTCACCGGCAACTCGCCGAGCGATTTGGGGAGCTTGCCGGAGAGGTGGTTGGAGGAGAGGTTGAGCGTGCCGGAGAGGGACTTCAGGTCGCCGAGATCGGAGGGGACCGATCCGGTGAGGTTATTGGCCGAGAGGTCTAATTGAAGGAGATTCTCCATGGAAGTCCAAATTCCGGCGGGAATTTCGCCGGAGAATTTGTTCCGGGCGAGGATCAGTCTCTGGAGTTGCTTGCATTTTTTGAGGTCTTTGTCTAATTGCCCGGAGAGGGAGTTGTTGGAGAGGTCGAGGTTCTGTAGGCGAGGGAGGTTACAGATCGACGGCGGGAGGCCGCCGGAGAGATTGTTGCCGTAGAGGAAGAGGCTGTGGAGTGACGTGGCGTTGAAGAGCTGGGAAGGGATGGCGCCGTAGAATGCGTTGGAGTGGAGGTTGAGGCGGCGGAGGTAAACGAGGTTGCCGAGCTCGGAGGGGATGTAGCCGCGGAGGCTTTTACCAGAGAGGGATATTCCGACGACTCGGGCGTCGGGGAAGCCGGTGATGTTGGAGCAGGAAATGCCGGTCCAGCGGCATGGATTGTCGTCGGATTCGGTCCAGTCGGAGAATGCGGCGGCGGAAGAGGCGGAGGCGTCGACGGCGGACTTGAGTGAGAGGAGAGTGAGGCCGTCGGGTGTCAAAGAGTGAGAAGATGAGTAGAAGAAGATGGACATTATTGTTGTTACTGAAAGGAAGTAAATGCTGGGATCCTTCTTCATTTTTTGCGAGGACAATTGAACCGGTTGGTTTGATTGACTAGCTAATTAGAGCCCTCCCTCCATGGTTGAGAGAGAGAGAGGGAGAGAGAGAGAGTAGTTGGGGTTTTGGTGCTGGAAGACTAGTATTTAAGAGCCTGAAGGATTTGGATGGGTGGGCCCGGCTCCCGCCAAAAAGAGAGAGAGAGAGAGTGATGACGGAGGAGATAGGCAAGGAGGGGAGTAGAAGAAAAGCAAAGAGCAGGAATAGAGTGGAAGACTGGAGGCTTTGTGTTGTTTATTGTCTTGAGAGTATATAGAGTTATAGACTATGGATGGTGCTGGTGCTGGTCTATGGTGCTGGTCTATGGTGCTGGAGATTATGGATGGTAGTGTTGTGAGGGAGGAGGATCATAGACTCATAGATGAGATAGGTCAGGGTCTGGGGGGGATATGACATTCCCTTGCATTCTGGACCCTAGTAAGCCTGGACTTAACTGCAACAAGTTTCAAGTGTTCTTTTTTTTGAAACGGAGTTTTAAGTGTTTAAAGACCCATCATTGGGGGCGGGTACGTGATAGGGTGGGTGCCATTTGCTAGGTTGTGTTTTTCGGATCGGTCACTTTAGTGTGACCATGAGAATAAAATGACTACAAAAGGTTAATTAAATTTGAAGAAAATTATTTTGTGAATAATTAGACAAGACACTTCTGGTGTGTTAATTCAGGGAAGTTTTTGTAGAATCAGATTCACCGTTAATCAAGACAAAATTTAAAAAAAAAATTATTAGTTTAGTCACTCATGTTTGATAGATGAGACGATATAGCCACTCATGTCTGACAAATATTGTTTTGATCATTGATGTTTTATTTTGTCATTCATAATGATCATTTTGTTCATTTTAAATGTTAAAAACCACATCTGTGACACATACATGCTTTACTTAAATTGATATTTTTGTCATTGTCAAGTTAATTAGCATACTTATATGTACTTTACAAATAAATAAATATTTTTTTTAATATTCAAAATAGACAAATCTGGATGATAAAGTAAAAAATAAGTGACCAATTTGATATTTGTCAAACATAAGTGACTAATTTGATATATGTCAAACATAAATGATTAATATAATATTTGTCAAACATGAGTGATCAATTCATCTCAACTGTCAAATATGAATGACCAAACCAATAATTTTCTCTTTTAAAAAATAATTCTAGAATTATCAATTCAATGAACGATGAGATTAAAACAAATTTAAAGTAAACCAAATTTATTAAAATCGTACCCGTTAATTTATGTACGAATTTTATCATTTTTATGGTGGAATGTCCGGTCTTGCATCGTGATCGATGCGATAGAATATAGTAAGCTTACTAACAAAGAAGGTAACCATTTGTCTGATTATATATATGATAGACTATGATCGAATTTTTTGAAAATGAGACTATGGGATCGAAACGCATACAGTCACACAGTGATCTCTAGCCGCTCTGACTTCATTGGTCATACCAAACAGCAACCTGCAGTCTCTACAAACTACACATTAAGCTAACAATTGGCTTTTTATACTCTTGCATTGTGCAGGTTGTGAGTCAATGGGATCTTCAAACTTGGGCTCTCTCACTTAAGTTGACCAGATTAAAAAAGACATCTATGATTTAATGATAATGTGTTAGATCCTTATTCACTGCGTGCATATTGAGCTAGATCATTTCATATAAGCCTTATGGTCCGGATTTGTTAGTTGTCATTAAAGTTCTAAAAAATGTTGGACACCGTGTTAAACGATGAAGGTATCTTTTAGTGTTTAGGCAATTAGGCGAAAATTAATCAGATTCAAGGTAGTTTGTATTAAATATATATTAATTGATATATATAATAATAAAGATTTTTATAAAGTCTAATTAGACATAATTATAGTCACGATAATTAAATAAAAAACATATCATCGAATCTTTATTATAAGTTACGTGACATAATGTTATGACTTTATAGTCTTTACAATTCATCTATCTACACAATACAACATCATAACACAATGAAAAACTGCAAAGTGGGGAGATCGAACTTAGTCATGATTGACTGTCGCAAGGCAAAACTTCAAAGACACCGTGTCACGAGTCAATTTAAAAATTTAGGATTAGATCCCTAAATTGTAAACTTTTATATTTCCGGAAAAAAAAACTGACTTACCTAGATACTTAGAAGGGGAAAACGATTTTTTGTCTGATTTAAGAAAAAATTCAACCATGACAACTGCGTAGGTGGATTTTTAGAACAGTGATCGTCATCTTTCAGCTATTAAATGTGCTATCCGTGGGTTTCATAGTTGACAGCAACCAAACAGAGTGTTGTGCGTCACACGGTGATTCTTGTTCATATTCATATTATCATATAGTCACTAAAGTCCCATATTTGCTTGTTGGGTGTGAGGAATGGTCAAGTCTACTACCTTAAGAGTTACAAATGATGGCATTGGTATTTCTGGTCGATCATGAGGAGCCACTTATTTTCCAAGGCCTTTTCTCCATGCAAATCGTGTAAATATAGTTTTTTAATTGGTGAGGGGAAGTTCGTATAATGATTATATTTCATTTCGCATTTCTCATATCTCAAATCTCAATCACGAAAACATGCTTAGAAGCTAACTAAGGGAAGAAAGAGAGAACATGTTTTAGATCTCTAGCTTGTAAATTCTGGTAGTTGACAGATTGGAATGGATCTTGATATCATTTTCACTATAGTGGAAATATACGCAAGTAGAAATGATTAAATTGTGCGTATAATTATAGCTTATCCATTGTTTAGTGTCCTAAACCATTCTGTACCAACAGGGCACATCATTGGATAAATTGAGTAGAATAACCCGATGCTTTGTACTTAAGGGATCTAATGGAAAGTGCATGATTTGTGTAACTCAACCGTAATTAGCAGCATTTGGCTGTTCATCATGCTCATTAGAATGCTGCAACAATAGGACCCGATTGAAGTAGACAACTATTCCAAGATTACATGATCAAGTTTACATCACAATGAAATGCCTAAAATATAAGTAAAAGCCAAAACGAAGGCCCCAAAGCTAGAATAAGTAAACTGGTTTCTAGGGCCTTTATGCTTATGGTTTGCAGAAGCTCAGCCTCTTACTGTACTTTGATCGTTCCCAATTCCATCTCGCTTTCCTTTGGTCAAGGGACCCTTTAAGGCGCAATGCAACAATGAATTCGTGGAGCTATGAAGACGATCACACACACACACACACTCTAGGTTCCAAGTTTATATGAACTACAGAACTAGGATTACAGCGACTTCATACAAGAATTTTACTTCCTTGTTTGGTTGCTGTCAATTCCCAAACCCTCATTGCGTACTACCGTAGAACCCACAACAATTGACAGACTACGTACAAATTGTTCAACCGCAGAATAAGTAGTTGATATGGATTGAACAAGAGAGACTTCAGATTCACACCAATTTTGCCCGAAGGTTTCGAAATACCATTAAGCGGACTTGCACAAGTAAACATCATTGTTCCAAGGAAACAGTACAGAAAGGGTACGTAATATTCATGACAAGAAACAGAGATGTAATACTACAAAACATGACCAATCAAATAGCATCAGCATCATGCTTATCAATGACAATAATAAGAAATATAGCACCCAACTGCATATGCCTTGCTTTCTTCAAATCTCTATTTCCCTGCCTCTTCCATAAGTCTGTACTCTTAAGCCGCACCTACTTCCACCATTTCTTGTTCCACAGTTTCCGGGGTGACAGGATAGTATGCATAGTGAAGCTCTCCAACGTCATCTCCAGATAGTTTTTTCCACCCATCTGGACCCACATGATAAACTGATGAAGAAAACACAACAAAACTACAAATTAGCACTTAAATACCATGAAGTGGCATAGGATATACAGCTATTTATAGAGAGAGAGGATTACCGCTGGCTACTCCACCACTAGCTCCATCACGGAAAGTGGCATGATATATAGCTCTCCTAGCTAACTCAGCAGCTTCTGCAACTGACATATCATAGCGGTACCTGGCATATGCAACCAAGAACCAAGGTCAGTAGATAGATCATGTGCACAAACAGAACTCTAGAACACTACGAAAGAAAGAGCTACTGATAAAAGGAAATTAATATTTTTACAGTTGCACTAACATAAGATCCTTATTTCTTAATCATATGTAGATGTTGCTCTTATGTTTAATATGACAAAGGAAATTTCTTGCTACTCATGTTCATGGATATTGGAGAGTATATATGATTCACAGATTTAGTGACAAAGGACAGGAACATATTAATATTTTGATATGAAGAAAATCTTATAGTTCATAAACAATATAGTACGCAATCATGGCACACAGAGAGGCCGAACTGAAAAATGAATTAATCGGATTAAGAAAGTGAAAGCACATACCCATGATCCAAGACACCATAAGCATATGGGGAACCGGATCCAACTGAAAACCTCATCCCTTTCAACCTTCCTCCCTCACTGTCCACATAATAAAGTCCAGGACCCTGCACCAAGTAAGCATACACATTGATCAAAACAATGCATGATAATTAATCAAAATAAAGGCATGGAAACTTTTAACCAACAAGATTTAGATCTCAATACCGTTTCATCCCACCCAGCTATCATGGTCCCAACAGACAGACCCATACCACGGTAAGAGTACAGAATATTGGCCAAGAGCTTCGAAGCCCCTGTAACCGAAATCCTGCGCTTGTTTGCCAACTCATGCAGCCTGCACTGAGATATTTTAAACAATTGTTTATTAGTAATCCATACAAGAAAAAAAAAATACATGTAACAATCAATCATAGGCCAATTTGGAGGTCCAACAATAATCCCTTTGTAGAAAAAGTTAATATCTTCAAATCCTCTGAATACTATCAATAAATTGAAAATGTGTTCTGTTTCACAATCAATGGAATCGTATCTTATGTGATTTCACCACAATTGTTTCAGTTCCATAGAGGGAAACAAAAACACGTTCTCAACAGCTTCTTGACATAAATGATGAGTCCTATACAATTTCACAGGCTAGTACATGGCCGACATACAATAAAAACTGGAACTATAAATAATACCTTAATCCCCAAATTTCTATGCCAAAACTGGCAGTCAGCAGCTCCTCCAGCCATGGTTCCAAGCATGTAAGGATTGATTTCAATAATCTTCTTCACCGACTGAGATGCTGAAAACATTAAACGAATACATCACAACCTACAATTCCTAAATTCACATTCCACATCCAAAAAAAAAAAGAACAAAAGAGCTAGAGCATTACATATATATCCTCCCATGCTAGCTCGAGAATCGGCAGCCACCATGACTCCATCCTTGAAGATAAAGGCCAGCGTGGTAGTCCCCTTCGCCGGCTTCACCATCTGAATAGCTTCTTTCTGGAATCCATCAAACTGAAACACACAGACAACCTCACAATCGGCCCAACGAAACCACAACTGAGCCCTAAGCCAAATACAGACTAAGAACCCTAAAATATAAGCATAGCAAACCACAGAGCAACTCACATCTTCAGTAACAGGGACCTCAAACGACGGAACAGCTGAAAATCCACCGGGAAACTCGCCGCCGTCGCCGATAATCGGCGCGGTGGTCTGAAGACTGCTGAAGTCGAACTTCATTATCTCGAAACCTCTGAAAATCAAACCAAATTTGCTCTAAAATTAAAACCGCAGCCGAAACTTATGACCACGCTTCGAGATTAAACCCTAGGAATCAGAACCGTCATTCGATCTGTTCCTATTTCATAAAATCCGAGCACAAATTTCAAAGCCAAACGAAAACAAACGAGAGTACCTTGGCGATTGATAGCAACGAAAACGAAGACGATGAGTAAGATAGAGCAGAGAAATTAAACTGAGCGAGTGTTAAAGTCATATGTTTTTGGGTCCGATATGTTTATAAAGTCTGGGTTTTCTTAACTTGTTTAGGAGGAAATCGGAGTCGGGGAGTGCGTTTTCGGGCCTTGTGATTTGGGTCAGTTCATGGGCCATGTGACTAGAAAAGCGTAGACGGCCCAACAATTTCAATTTGAAAACTAAAAAAGAAAAAATTAAAGTTGCTGGCTATGGGGTTCGAACCCATGCGCACTTATGTGCAGCAGATCTTAAGTCTGCCCCCTTAACCTCTCGGGCAAACCAGCTGTTGGTGTACGTTTGTACATCTACAATTTATATATCCGTTGTCGGCTATGTCGTCGTCATTATTTTGGAACCGTATTAATTGTTGAAATAGTATTCATGCAAAGAACGTGGACGTTGGCGAACACTTTGGAGGTCACATGCAATTTATGAGCCACCAATATATACAATGAGTTGGTCGATCACCCTATCTATTATATACATAATCTACTTCATATGATCGATACAAAATCGGCCATGCCATTTAGTTTGTCTGATTGATTAATTAGGCCGCCGGGCTATCCAAGCTCGTTTCCTCTACTTCCGGCTAAGTTCCTAAAGATTGAAATTAAGACTACTATTAGTATAAACATAACATGTAGTCATGTACAGCCGAAAAAATGCAATGTTAATGGTCAGACCATCGAAATGTAGGAGAAAATTAAAGAGTTTTATGAAATTCTTTTCTTTTTATGGATATATGAATAATTAGCTTTTTAATTCCACTTATTCATTTGCTTGTTACATTTCTCGTCTTCAGTCAGATATTGGGGAATAAACAAAAATATAAATATTTAACAAGTGCTTACATCTATGTTTCTTGGATCCATTTGAAGAAAATAGACCCAAGAATCATATTTATTTTTTCCAAAATTTTGAAATTGTTTTTGACGGACTATGCAACATGTGATTTTCTGAATTGCAAATGGAAGATTTTGAAACATGCTTTGTGCTGATAATCAAGTTATGACTAGACGTGAAATGTCGATACTCGATGCTTGCACAGTTATACTTGAAAAACAACTTGTACACACACTGTGATGACAACTTTTCAATTTCGATTTGGATTTGGATGGAAAAGAATGTCTTGTCAATACAGCTGGTTACCCAAGTTTGATTGATCAAAAAGCTCTCTACACAGTAATCCCACATTGAAATACTATTGCACCGAAATTGAAAGCGAGCAACTCAATCATAGTATGACTTTTGAGTACGTTACGTTATGACAAAAATGAATGCATGGATGTTCATGTCGACTGTCGACACCAGCTAGCAGCTATAGTACAATTATAGCATGGTCAACCTCGTCATCAATATACTTATATACATGGGGCACAATCATTAGAACCATCGCGCCCCTAACGATGACGATCGATGTTCTAAGCTAAAGCTAAGCTACAAAAGGCGACGGTGTTCTAATCGACATCTTAAGGATCTTACGAGGTTGTTCGATCTAATTAATCAAACGTTTTTGCTGCTCTTAACCCCACATTTTGATTTCGAATGGCATGCAACTAACGACATTGTTCTGTAGTTATTTCTACCTCGTCAGGCTAAAGAAAAACACAATACTTGAAAGAAAGATAAAACACAATGATTACCATTAATTAACTGTCCAAGATCCTCGATCAACATAATTACAGTTTTCACTTTGCATTGCACGGCTGACTTTGACTTGCAACGGGTATGGATTTCGTTCATACAGTTTTGACTCCCCATTTTCATTATATTTCATCATTTCCATGTACACACAATATCATCGCTGGGAGCCTCTCCCCTGGGTTTAAGTCTAAGTCTGAGTAAGAATTTTAGATCTTAAAAAAAATTACTTCTCGTTAAAAAAAGAAGTGTTGGCTAATTGGGGCATTATTGTCGACTCATTGATCATGAGTGTGATCTATTCTAGAGAGCAGATGTCTCTTAATTGAAGACTCACTAGTCTTCATTCTCTATGCGTGTCGACCATTTGACAACTCTAATCTCGACAACTCTTCGTTGGCTATTCCTAAACCAGCATCGCCTTACTCTAATATCGGCCTAACTCGCCTGAGTCGCCTCCCGCACTTACTATCTCTATATCACGATTCACCCGCTCCAATCTCAAATATCAATCCATTGCTTGATCAATTCAACACACCTAGTCTCAATCTCAATAGCACAATCATAATTCGTATTTCATAAGTCACACATATTTATTATAGTCTCGTGCTATTGTTTGTTGTAGTAATTCCAGATTAGATTGAGTATGCAAGTTTTGAATAGTAAAGATGTATGATGATCGTAAATGATGTTATTTAGGCCTTGGCTTAATTATGTTTTTTAATATTTTTGTTTCTGTTTTTAAGAATTTGGGCAGAAGACAATTAGAAACTAGAATATAAAATTATGACATCACACCACACAAAACAAAAAATTTGCGCTTCGCGCACTAAATAATTCCTTGGTTAAAATTATCCCGAATAACAGTCTTATCTTGATTCCACCACTAAATACCATTACCTATAATATATAATGTATTGGCCCCATGATATTATTCTCAAATAAAGAAATTTAAGGGTCGAAACTTTATAAAATCAATTTTTGTTTGAGTTGTTTAAGGGTTTTTGAAATAATTGATATCATAATCGAGTCATTGTGCAAATTAATTGCAAGCACTTCAGCCGCGATCATCATGAGGTTGTAAGACAGACGCTCGATCGATGTATATAACTGAGTCATTATTTAGCATTCACATACATGGGTCATGCATGTGTGTAAGCGCTAAGCAGGCTACATACCCATTGACTCTGGATATGATGTTGGATTAATACAAGAAGTGCCAATAATGGAGTGAAAATGAGAGACACGAACATGTGCTAGAACCGACCAATTCTACATGGACGAGCTCCATCTTTAGCCAACTCGATCGTTACACTACTATCTCATATGCCTCGCGGATCTGGCACAAGCTTCTTCGACCGGCCATAGATTGAAGATCTTGGACGTACTATATACACAAAAATAAAAACACAAGCATAAACTTGGATTTTTGCAACAAAATCAAGCCTCAATTATCAACTATGAACATCATGCATGCATGCGACCAGCACAGCACGGCGTATTGGTATTGAAGAATGTCAAAACCTAAACAGTCGCCACGTACGCTAGATCAAGGCAGACATACATTGACGTGTATGTATATATGTTCTTGTACATGAACGTACATTTAGTATTTTAGTACCGTATCTAGCTATGGAAAATACGTACGTACACTCTTGTTTTGTTTGCACTCCTTGTGCTAAATCTTATCTGAAAAGAATGGTTTTATTGATATTTCTGCGTCACTCTATGTACATTGTACAGACTTTAAATTCTGCAAATGTCAGCTATTAAAATGGAAAATATTGATTAATTTATTAACTGCCTGCGCTTATTCTTATATACATATATATAAACTGATATAGCTGCTCATATATGGTTTCTCTATCTTGCCATAAGATCGATGGACGAGTGCCATTGATCTACGTGTTACGAGCAGTCGTTTTCTTCCAAGAACCTATGTACGTGTACGTACTGTTTGTGTGTATTTGTAAGATCTGGGTATATTCATAAATAAGACAAACTAATTCCTAACTATTAGCATTAGATTGAGACAACACACAAGTCTGGTGTCATGTTAATGTCTAACAAGAAGTCTGGTGTACGTGATCTTCCCGGCCAGTTTATGGTGATCATTTTTATGAACGGAATCAATTAAGTTTGACTTCGAATATTGCGATGTATCGAACTAGAGCTATAGACGTGTGATCATGTTATTCTCCTATCCTCATGATCTCTATTAGTCTCTATACTACTCTTAATCAAGGATATGAATGATATGAATCTTATTGCATATACATCACATCTATTCATACACATAAAGTTCTAATATGGATCACTATCAAGTGTAGTACGCCTACGTTGAATTTATATAGAAGCTAGTTATAAAATTACGTATTAAAGGTTCTGAAAATAATTGTTAATTAGTTTTGATTTGGATGTTTTCTATAGATACTCTTTTATGGTAGCTAGTATGATACATCATGTTTTTTTTGAGAGTTGCACCGAAAAACTCGGATAAGTATATTCCAATAAAATTTGGCCAGAATAATACAAATAGATATGATAAAAGTCAAGACCTATTACTATTCATTACAAACACTAAACTCAAAATATGTCGAACTTACTTACATTTTAGACAGAACACGAAAAACATGAGAACAAGAAAATGTATACCCCTAAGCACTCGATCATGATAAGTATACCTAGACTATGATTCACACAATCCAAATAAGACACAAACAAGTCAATGATACCAATAGTACGTAACTAATTAAGGTCCTAAAAACATCCGACATTATTGAATTAGCAAAAACTAAAACACAAAAAGGACTAAAAGAAAACCCTAGCCCAAAAAAACCTATGATCAGCAGCCCAACCAATTGAGACCCAAAATTCTAGTCCCATGGAATCTCATCGAGCCAAACCAACACCACCATTCTACCTAGCATCAATAGCAACACCCCCACCCCCACCAAAAAAAAAAATCAACCACGATCTGCCGCCCCTTGTCGCCAGAAAACAGCCTCTTTGACCTCCAATCCCAGCCAAAAACCCGCTCTAACCTCCTAGAGGCCAGGATCGTCGCTCGAAGTCCTTGCCCACCGACCACACCACCCTTACAATCACAACCCAAATAAGGTCAGTCCGGAACCACTCGACCTCCACAAACGGGAGACCAAGAGGAAAGCTGACCAGTGCCACTGCCTGAAATACCACCATGTTGCTCACCCAAGCTGAAAGAAACTCGTAAACACCAAAAATCTCCGACCCCCAAACATTGAAACCACTAAGGCTAGCTCTCTGTCTGGCAACAAAGCCATATGATCGACAAAGACGTGGTCGATGACCAGCCCAAGTCAAAGCCGTTGTCGGACGAAGACTAAAAAGAAGAATTATGTAGCTGCAAAGAGAGAGAGGAGGCAGAGAGAAAACCCCTAGGATTTTTGTTGTTGTTGGATTAATTTGCTCGCAGTACATATTATTACAATGTAGACCCGTGAATATAATGTTTGGGCCAAGATAAAATATTTTTATTATATGGATTGAGTGAGCTGATATATGCGGCATGATGAAATAATTCAAGACATGCTGGATCGGATTGAATTGAGTGATAATTAAGTGGTTACCTTTCCTTACGAGGAGAGGATTCTCTATTGAGTTTATCATTAAGGTTTTAGACTTTGATTATAACATTAGGACGGAAGATTTCGAACAAGTAGAATTGCTAAGTGAGTTTAATTGTAAGGATTTTTAAATCAACACTAACAAGTAATTATCTCTTATATACAAAGGAGTCGATGTAGAAGGAGAGATCTCACGAAGACACACATTCTTGCTCTCAACATACAACCTTCTCACCTCGAGAAAGTACTTGCAACCTGCAATCAAGAAATCTTCACTCAAAAGAGCGTTGAAGTTTCTTGCGATTTAAGGATGCAAACTCTCGTGTTCTCAACACTTCGTCAAGGAGATTACTCTGCTTCACACTAAAGAGTTGTGAGGTATCGATCTTCGTGACTCAGCTAGAGGCATGAAAACCATAAGTCCTAGGTCACTTAGGCGAAAAGAATCCAGCAGGCAGGGTTGGTGCTCTCCCCGTCTAAGTTGCTTCTTAGAAGTCAGGCGGCGACAAATTTACGTTCAACGTTCTATCCCACGACGATGGCACGCTAAGCATCTACAAGCACGTAATAAAAAAAGAGAGACAATTTTAAGACTTGTCAGGATCACGAGAATTTTGGAGCCAAACATATAGTTAATTTCTCATTATACATCACGGTATTTTAAAAAACAAGATTAGAGTATATAGATGCTTAATCAGTTAGGAAATGCTATACTATTATAGATGCTTAATGAGTTAGGAAGTTCTTATGATATGGTGGGGAAGAGGAAAAAAATAGAATAAAAATCTTTCAGAGATTGAACTTTATTTTATTAATCTAAAACTAATATGAACACTCACATATTCACAAATTAACTACTCAGATTTGCATGATATTAAATATATTTAAATTATTAACCACCCGATGTTTCTACCGAATTACGCGCGGGGACGTAATCTGGCAGAAGCAAGTACGAATACTCCTCCTCCTCCTTGTACGTCCGAACATTGGGGCTGTTCGGATGATCGGGCGCTTCTTCTCTCTTCGGGTGATCGGGTGTACGTGTTCGGGTGATCGGGTGTACGTGTTCGGGTGTTCGGCTACGGCTGTTAGAAGAATACAACAACAAATGGGCAGTCAATGGTCGAGACGGGGTGGTCCGCCTTCAACGCGCCGATGCCTAAGTCAGATGATGTATTGGATATAACAGTTAAGCGAACGTGCGTGTGGAGTGTAGTATATGGATCCAGAATGTAATGAATGAATGAATGAATGAATGCTCTTACCTGTAATAAATACCTTACATATATAGGTGGTTGAGCTTGGTGTTTGATGGTGTTCTTCGATGTGGGACTGGTCTGCATTTGCTGTAATGTGATCCGTGTATTTGGGCGTGCGCCCCACGGGCGCGTGCGCGCTCGGATGGGGTCGGTCTTGTGAGTGAAGTTGAAGCCTCCCTGGTGGTCTTTCGGGTGGTCTGGTAGGTGTGGATTACCTGCTTAAGTGGATAAATATATTTAATCGTACAACTAATGCTATACTAACAAGTCCCCCAAGTCCCCAAGTCAAAGAGACCTTTCTTGACTGGGGAGTTGAAAAAGGGTTCGTGCGATTAATAAGAATACTTATCCGATTGAGCAGTGGTGTATGATCCCGTAACCCCCAAGTCACCCAACTCTCTGGTCAAGGAAGGGCTCGCATGACGGGGTGGGACCTGGGCGTCTGAGCGTGTACCTGTTCGTGCGTTCGTGTACCTGTTCGTACGTTCGTGTGCCTGTTCGTGCGTTCGTGTACCTGCGGGCCCGGCGTCCAAACAAGACTTGCTATTTTGGAGCCGCGCGCCCGGATGGGGTGTTGCTTTGTAAAAAATAAGTATAACATAGATATATAGGTATGCAAATGTGTGAATGTATGGTATGATGCATGAATGTATGGTATGATGTGTGTGTATGCAAATGCTGGTCGTAACGCCAGCGCTGGGATGCCGCAGCGCATGTCGCACGTCAACGGGGATGCCGTCGCGTACGCTGTAGCGTCAACGGTGCGATCAGGACCGCGACGTACAATGTTGAGGCGCGCATGAACGCGTACCCGTGCCGCCCCTCGGACTTAGCGCGCGCAGAGGCCTCTGCCGCCTAAACCGGGAAGATTCACGCCCGGAGAGGACGGACCCCACACCCAGTAATGCTCATCGGTCTCAGAGCGCACAAGGAGAGGACGGACCCCACACCCCTGTCGGTCCGAGTCGGCGAGTCGATCGTTAACGTTACGCCCACGGAGGGGAAGAACCCCACGCCCATGCCGCCCATCGAACTTGGAGCGCAGAGAGGGGGTGGACCCCATGCCTCTGCCCCCACAGTCGATTTGTATTTGCGCGTACGGAGAGGACGGACCCCACACCCGTCGCTTATCAGTCTCAGAGCCTGCAAGGGGAGGACGTACCCCATACCCCTGCTAGGACTGAGTTGGCGCACGGAGGGGAAGAACCCCACGCCCGTGCCACCCATCTAGCTTAGCGCGCCCAGAGAGGGGACGGACCCCATGCCTCTGCTAGGACTGTACTTGCGCGAACGGAGAGGACGGACCCCACACCCGTCGCTTATCAGTCTCAGAGCCTGCAAGGGGAGGACGTACCCCACACCCCTGCCAGGACTGAGTTGAAGAGTCGATTGTTTAACGTTACACACACGGAGGGGAAGAACCCCACGCCCATATCGCCCATCGAGCTTAGCGCGCGCAAAGAGGGGACGGATCCCATGCCTGTTGCCGCCTAAACCGGCTTGCCAATTCTTACCGGTGTGTGCACGGGGGGAGGTGCCCTACGCTCGTGGTGGTGTTACTTTGTTCGTACGTGCGTGGGCGATCTTCGTTCACTGGTTGTGCGATCGAGTGGTGTGTGAGTTTTGCTCGACTGGCGGGAGATGTGGCGTGGTGTGCCTTGTCTTGGGTTTGGTGGTGCCCTGACGAGATGTTTGAGGTGACATTCCTTTTGATTGTTCCTCGGGAACCGGTGTGTAATAAATGCGAGCCGTCGTATTTAATGCTGGAATGGGACGGGCATTAAATGCTGATGACGTGATGATTACTCGAAGCCCAGACGTCAGGCGCGTAGGAGCGTGGGAGTGGTGCATGGGCGCCACGTGTCGAGTTGTTAGAAACCGTGCTAGGGTTTTAAATTTAAGGCGGGAAGCCGAAGGGGAGCGCGGTTACTAAGGAGGGTTAGTAAACCGCCCTGTGCCACGTGTTGCAATCCGACGGTGGATACACGAAAATGGACGGCTGGCGTTCATCAGCGTACATCGTGCGATCAGTATAAATAGGGGTGTGGTGTCGTCTTCCTCCTTACTTTTTACAACTTGTTGAATTGCTGCAGAAATCACCCTTCTACTGTTCTTCTCTGATCTCTGTCGTACCTTGTTTCTTGCCGGAGTTCCTTTGTCGGCGTTCAACCTTTCTACCTTCAATCTCGATTTGGTGAGGCTCTCATCCTGTTTCTGTTGTTTTCCGTTTTGGTTTTGTGTTTATTTGTTTCTGGTTTGTCGCGGTTTCTGGGTTTTCTGGCTTTTTCTGGGTTTTGATCTCAAGAACAGGGCGTGTTCTTGAGTGGTGGTGGTTTTGATCTTGTTTGGGGTATGAGATTTGGGGTTTTGGTGTTTTTTTTTTGGGCAAGTGTTGGTATCGTGTGCGTGTGTCTAGGAATGGAGTAAATAGAAATATTATGTGGGCAATCACGTGAGCCTATATACATACCAGGGGTGGGGTGGTGAAGTTGTGGGTCGAGCACATGGTCGTGCGAGTCCGAGATGAGTGTGACACCCCTGCGATTCGTCCCTGACGCCTCTCCTGTGGTGCAGCGAATGGACCCTCAACAAGCGCTTGTTGCCGCAGGGTTAGGGGAATCGTCGGGCGGATCCTCGTCGTCCGGTCTGTGGGGTGAGGAGCACATGCGACAAGATCAGCCCGTGACCCAGTTTTCTGAGGGTGGGCGAGTTCACTTGGTGCTCCCCGACGGAGTGCCCATGCAAGAGCCTGAACGGGCGCCGAGTGTGAAAGATATGGCGCGGTGGGCGAGGTATTACCACATTCCTTCGTTCGTTAGGCTGAAGATCCCGGGGAGAGGAGAGACGTTTACCCGACCGCCGGCTGGCCATGTGTGCGTCAGCGAGTTCCACCTGAAGGCGGGGATAAAGCTGCCTCTCCATCCGTTCTTCCAATATATCCTGGCACTCCTCAAAATCTCCCTTGGTCAGTGTGGGCCTACACTGACCCGAACGTTGGTGGCGTTCTTCAATATCTTTCGCTCGAGCGGGCTGGACCACCCCACACGGGTGGAATTTCTCCACTTCTTCCGTCTGCGGTATTCCTCGCGCCAGAGGGACTCGGTGACCTTCACGGTAGAGCCTCGCGTGAAGTGGTGGCTTGTGGACCCACCGAGCTCTTCAACCTCCTGGCGTACAATCAATTGTTTGGTGGGGGGAGACTGGGAGTTTGGCGCCTTCCCGCCTGATTATGCCGCCCGTGCTGACCATATTGACCGAGTCCCCCAGTCCTTCCACGTGCTCGACACGAATGAGTACCCACTCACGCCCGCCGAAGAGGCCAGGATTGCCCGGTTAAAGTTCATCTTTGACCCCGCGCCTGAGTCGAGATATTTCTGGGCGGCGTGCCATTGGGACCTTATTGAGCGCACGCGTCTCGCCAGACCGCCTGGTCTGTGGGTTGTAGTTTTCTGCTAGAAATAGGAATAGGATAATTTTACCGTGTTGCATCTGTTTGCTAACCTTCCGTTTTTGTGCTCTGCAGCTAAGATGACGAAGTCCAAGGCCACGGACAAGGATGAAGTGCTCAAGCGCCGAATGGCTGCGCTATTGTTAACTGCTGAGAAGGTTCGTCAGGTGGCAGATGATGGACTCGTGCTGGGGGACAGTACCCAGCCCAAGATCCCTGTCCCCAATGTGGCTGACCTCGCCTCGCCCGTCCGAGGGCCACAAACTGATGCTCCCCGCCCGCCCCCGGGCAATGCTGCTGGATCCAAGGCCCAGGTCCGTGCGGAGCGCGGTCAGCACCAGCGCGAGAAGGAGCAGCGCCAAGTGGAGCGGGAGCAGCGCCGGTCCGATCGAAATGATGTTAGGGACAGGCGGGAGGCCGCTCGTATGCCTCGGTCTTCAAGTCGTGCCCCTGTCGCGCCCTCATCTTCGAATCGACCTCCCAGTCCTCCACGATACTCTTGCTCTCCAAATCCCTCGCTTCCGTCTTCCGGTCCTCCACAATCTCTTGAGCATAGGGAGGGTGATGAGCGTGCGCAGAAGCGCCCCCGGACTGACGATTCCCCTCCCGGCCCTATTCCTGAGTCGAATGTTGATGTTGTGGATGCTTTGCGCCGTGCGCTGGTAGATGGCGCCAACTCTCTTGGGCCCCTGGTGCAACCGCTGGAGAATGCTGCCCCTGATGGGCTGGACGCGGCCATCGTTGCGTGTACCCGCCTACTGCATCAGGTCTTCCGTGTACGCTCGCGGGAGAATCTGGAACTTGAACGCGTCAGGGCCGAGGGGGCGAAGCAGCGGAGGATGACGGACAGGGTCTCGGTGCATCTTGAGTAGGCAAACAAATTGGTCCACTGGTACACCACCCGTGCGGATGAGGCAACCGCCCGGTCCACCGAAGCTGCCGCCCGTGAAGCTGTGGCGATTGCTGAGCGGGACAAGGCTGTGGCCGAGCTAAAGCGCGTTCGTGCTGAAGCAGCCGCCCGGGAGGCGCTATCAGAGTCTCGGCTAAAGGAGGCTGATCGCGTTGCTCGCATGGATGTTGTGGCGACGTTCAAGGAGTCTGACGAGCTCCGCGAACTGGTCAGAGCGGAAGTGGATGAGTAGGTGGCTACGTTCCTAGGAGCGGTGATTCCCTTCTTGAAGCTGGAGGAGTACCGGGCGTTCATGCTGTCTGGAGGGGCACCGGGCACCCAGGTTCATGCGCCTGAGGGAGAGGTGGGGCCTTCTGGGGAACCTTCCAGGGCGGAGCTGGAGCCGGTGATCAGGCGGATGGATCCGGGCGAGCAGGTGGAGGCTGCTGGGGTGGCGTCGTCGGAGGAGGTAGAGGAGCTGGAGGTGGATATGGGGGCGTAGTGTAGGATTTTTCTTCCTTTTTTGTTGTTGTAATAGAATGGATTTTTGTAGTCTGGCCTTGTGCCTTTATTTAATAAGTATTTCTTTCCGTGCGTGTCCCTTGCCTGGATATTTTTTTTTTGCATCTTTTGAACGACTTGTACGAACGTGCGCCCATTCCTTTGCTTTTGAATGAAATTTAATCAGGTGTTACATTCACGTGAGCAGCTTATCCCCAGTCCCCCGAGTATCAGGCGGGCGGGGTAAGGACAAACAAACGCGACAATGTAACCCAACGGATCATTGTTGAGACGCAGCCCCTCGCCGTTCGTGCGTGGATCGAACCCCTCGACCCGTGGGCTCTGATGGGTGATCTTCAGGGGTAACATAGCCGTTCGGCTATCGTGGGAGTCAACGACGCTCCAATCTGGACCGTCCCCTCCGGATGCCCGGAAGATGGCTGAATCGTTCTCAGCTCCTCGCGCTTGTGGATGGGTGATACCGCCATTAGCCCATCGCGTGGATTGTCCAGTGTCTTTGTTCCTGGTGTAGGTTCCAAGTCGAGGACCTCCTGCCCGCCCCGGGGTTTTGCGGCATCCTCGCGATTGTATCCCCGAACGTATCCGATTCCACGCTCGGTTGGGAATCGTCCCAAGAGCAAATGCCCCGCGATGATTATCTTCAGCTTGTTGATCCCCGGTCTCCCGAGTATGGAGTTGTAGGGGGAGGGGTGTCCATGATAATGAAGTCTGTTCGGACCTCGCTGTGCGGGGAATCGGGCGCACTGATCCCGACCCGAATGTTGTCGCTCCCAATCGAATACGACGTTTCGCCCGTGAAGCTGGCCACGCACTCGTGATCCTACGTCATCTTGCGGGCGGGCCTGCCGAGCGCCGTGTACGTGTCCTGGTAGATCACGTTCACGGACGCCCCATTATCCACCAGCACCCTCTTCACGAGGAAACGATCAATGATTGCGTCGATCACGAACGGCAGGGTGCTGTCCCTCGGGCTTCCTTCCTCGTCTTCCGCCGTAAAGCAGATGGCGGGCGCCTCCCGTCTTCCTACCTTCTGCGCTCGTCCAGCCTCGATCATCAGCACCTCCCTGCTCGAGTGATCGGGCGATGACGTTCCCTCCTTGCGCTTCCCCCCGGATATCGTGCTGATAGTTCCCCGGGTCCCAGTACTTGCCTCGCGCTGTCGCTCTCCCGCCCTGGGAGGGGTGACCTGATCGTCCCTCTCCAAATCTTCAAGGGCCTTTTTCAGCATAATGCAGCTGTTGGTACGGTGGGTGGTGGCGTTGTGAATTCGCACCAGACGCTCGGGATTTGGTTGGTCGGAGCCGTCGCTTTCGTCATGTTGTTTGGTGACGGGATTCGGTGTCGGTGCAGGCGGAGCAGCTGCTCGTTGGACTGGTGATCGACCGCATAGACATCTTGCCCCGCCAGTCGGTACTGTGGCGCTGACGGTAGGCGGGCTTCCCACTGCGTTGGTCCCCTCGCCTGGTCGTTGCGGTTGTTGTTGTAGCGGGGGGGGCGGCCTCTGGTAATTCTATCTTTGCGCGTCCCAGCTCCTCTTGTAGCCCCCGATCGGCTTCCCTCCGTCGTTCGTGGGTCGTCGTGGCTGGGCGTTCCCCTCCGGTCTGTTGGTGCTAGACTCGGAGGCGGACCCGTATACTCGCGTTTCCACGAGTGCCTTCTGCACAATTAGGTCCATGATCTCGTCGTAGTCGAGATACTCCTTCCTCACCAGTTTCTCTACGAACGGGGTGGCGAGCATGTTGTCTATCAGGGCCACCTTGGCCACCCGCTTGTCGAGGTCCCTGCACGTGCTCGAGAGCATCCTCCACTGGTTTATGTAGCTCGACAGACTCTCATCCATCCCTTGGTGGACCTTGAGGAGGATACCCGTAGTGTTGTACTTTCCCTGGAGCCGATAGTGCTTCTGGAAGCTCTCTGGCAGCTCGAGAAGCGAATGTATGGAGCCTGGCGGGATCTCGTAGAACTAGCTTCGTGCCTCCTCGGTCAGCGTTTCCTGGAACAGGAAACACAGGGTTGGGTCCGAATACCGGGTTCCGTCCGTGGTGGATCGAAACTCGTTGATATACGCGCGGAGATCTCCGCTCCCGTCGAACCAGGTAATCTTCGTTGTTTTCGCGTAGGGATCCCTTCCCCTCTCCAGTATGTGCGCCGAGAATGGGCTGACCCGAGGGGCGAACGTCCCGCCTTGCCCGGCCAGCTTGTCCTTGCGCAAACGCGAAATTTCTTTTGCCAATTCTTCCATCCTCCGGAGGATCCGGGCGTTATCCGTCGGGGGTAGCGACTCCCCTTCTGGTGTGAGCGAGTGGGCTCTTCGGGCGTCAGCCCCACTAAACGGGCGTAGCTCTTCGTCATTGGTGTCCTGGGACCGCTCGCGTTCCCCCTGCGGTGGGCCGACGAGTGCGTCCAGCCGCTCCTCCAACCTCCGTCGGATCTGACGCTCCTGCTCCCTGTCGAACGCCGCCTCTCGCAGCTCTCGGATCAGGCCGTCGACGTGTTCCCCGCTGCCGCTCGTCCCGGGCTCCAATAGCGGGTGCGCCAGCGCGTCCGCGGGTGTTCCTTCGGGTGGTGTACTGCCGGTGTTAGTCTCCTGGGTAGGCATGTGGCTTTTGCTAGTGGTATTTATACGAGGTTTACAATTTGTAAGCTTCCCACAGACGGCGCCAACTGTTTCTACCGAATTACGCGCGGGGACGTAATCTGGCAGAAGCAAGTACGAATACTCCTCCTCCTCCTTGTACGTTCGAACGTTGGGGCTGTTCAGATGATCGGGCACTTCTTCTCTCTTCGGGTGATCGGGTGTACGTGTTCGGGTGTTCGGCTACGGCTGTTAGAAGAATACAACAACAAATGAGCGGTCAATGGTCGAGACGGGGTGCCCGCCTTCAACGCTCCGATGCCTAAGTCAGATGATGTATTGGATATAACAGTTAAGCGAACGTGCGTGTGGAGTGTAGTATATGGATCCAGAATGTAATGAATGAATGAATGAATGAATGCTCTTACCTGTAATAAATACCTTACATATATAGGTGGTTGAGCTTGGTGTTTGATGGTGTTCTTCGATGTGGGACTGGTCTGCATTTGCTGTAATGTGATCCGTGTATTTGGGCGTGCGCCCCACGGGCGCGTGCGCGCTCGGATGGGGTCGGTCTTGTGAGTGAAGTTGAAGCCTCCCTGGTGGTCTTTCGGGTGGTCTGGTAGGTGTGGATTACCTGCTTAAGTGGATAAGTATATTTAATCGTACAACTAATGCTATACTAACACCCGACATGTGAGAAACTTATAATATTGTTTTCTTCAAAAACTATATGTTATAGAATTTGACTAATTTGAGTATGGACTTGATTTGAGTTGCTATTGTTGTGAATTTTCTTAAATTTGTTGGTGAATAAAATCATATTTATTTACATAACCCACAAAAGTCCCTCTACTGCGGTCACAACCAGGAGCGATCATTTGCTCATTAGCGATGTCTTCTCACTTAGTTTTATCGCTGACTAGCAAAGACCCACACTCAATGAGTGCGGAGCGGCATAAATGGGAGTCTGAAAGAATGAAACATATTTATAGCAGTTAAGGGTAATTTTGGTTTTCTTTTTTATATTTCTGGTTTTCTTTTTACCTTTTTTTTTTTTTTACTATTAAGGGTAATTTTGAAAGTTCAAAATTTGGTATGGCTGATGACACCAAACTCATGCTTGGTTTTATTATAGTAGAGATTGGGTGAAAAATGAACAGTAAAATTGCCGCAAATGACGGATCTTACGCGGGAAATTGCAGGAGAAGAAGAGACAGTTAAAATTGGTGGTGAATAACATTACCACGTGGAACGATGCCGAGCCTACGTTATTTTTAATCACACTCGCCCACTGTGGATTCTGTTCCCGTACTCCTGCACGGAGACACCCGCTGTTAGTGAAAATCACCTCAAGCTCAAATTGACGTAACTACCCTCCAACTGCATTTTGATTCTCGTAATTGCCATAGTATATACGTACGTATTGACCAATTATTTCATTGCTCCCACAAAGAGGGAGTAATTAGATATATGTAGAGGTGTTTAATTGTAAAGTGTTAAGGTTGATTCAGTTGTGGTGAACCTTGGTTTATAGTTATGGGACCATTAATAATATCCTATTTTTGTTAGCCGTCTTATTCCTACGCATTACATTTTTAAAAAAAAAAAGATGATATATTAAACAAAATGCAGTTATCATAACTAATTACCATAGCACGACGATGACGTGTATGTGTCAATAAAGAGAAACAAAAAAATTAGAAGCTTAGAATTACATATTGTTCATATGCGAGTAATCTTATTTATGTCAACAGTATTTGACTAGATGAATTATATAACCAATCTTAATAATATACGAGTCAAACTGTAACACTGAAGAAATCAATTTATGTTAAGATAAATAAATTATATCTGAAGTAAAATCATTTTCAATTCACTGTTGATTTTAGTTTTTTCTATGTATCAAATAAGACTTTCTTGGTTCGATTCATATCTCCAAAAACAAACGTTATTTTAATCCATGTTTGATTGCGGATCAAGATTAAGAACTTGAGTTTGAATCGGCACTAAGTGTAAGTAATATTTTGAGTAATTGTACTATATTTCTCTCAATTTATGCAAGTGGCGTATAACTTATTTATCAGTTTTTCATTAAAAAGGAGACCACTAAAAGTTCAACTAATCTCCGACAACACGACTAATTAGGCTAGTTAAAATGTAATGTGTTCAGTATACAACTACTGGTTATTAATCTAAAGAGTATTCAAAGGATAGGGTTATGAATTACGCGAAAAAGATCCAGCATCGCAATTGGAATGTCATACTATTGCAGTAGAAGTTTAACTAAACCAATCATGCTCATCATTAGTGCTAAGTACAACGTACAAGCCATCACATCCAAATTAAAGCTTCCCATTTCAGTGTCCGTAGTGGCAATTTCGTCATTCCATGACGGATCTGCTAACCGACAAAACGATGAGGTGGGCAACTGTCGGCCGGTGAACCGGGGAGACATAAGCGGCAAAAAGAAAATAAAAAATCAAAATCAAAACCAAATATCCCAAAAATTAAATAAAAGTTAAATTAAAAAACCGAAAAGAAATAACTTATACAGTACCGGAATTCCAGTTTCTATTTTTATACTCCAATCCTAAAATCCCCGAGAAATTCGCTCCTATATTTTCGAATCCCGTGAAATGGGAAAGTACAGATCGTCGCGCAAACCCTAATTCCAATTCGGGTTGTCGGAAACGCTCGTCTTCGAAGGCTCGAAGCCTCCGTAGCTCCCTCCCCTCAAAACCCTACTCTCTCTCTCTCTCGCCTATCCGATTTGTTCGTAGTAAGCCAAAATCGAAAAAAAGAGAGGTTCCGAATTTAGTGTGTTTCTGTTGCATCTGAAAATCTTCACCGTGTTGTAGCTGGACCTTCGCGTTTTAGCTCTCTATAATTCGCGGGTTGGGCTTCGCATTTTTCTTTTAATCTTCGCCGTGGTTTTTCGAGGAGGTTTTGTTTTATTGAGGTAAGAATTTGTTTTGATGGGTGAAAATGTCGGAATCGGATTCCATTCTGGTTTATCTACATTGCTTGTTGTTTGGGTGAAATGTCTGAATCAAATTGTTAATTGTCTTTTGTTCGGATCGAGTGTGCTGTATTATTGGTGCATCCTTCATAGGTGGGGTTTTATTTGATGTATCAATCTTCGGATTCAACGAAATCTGTATTTAGTTTGCCTCTGTTTTTTTTTTCTTTCAAAAACTTGATATGTTTTTCAATGCGTAAGACACTGAAAAGTTTGCGATTGGTGTTGCAGATGGATGTTTGAACTTGGGTTGTAATCGTCCAAGGTAGTTTAAATGATGGATATTACGGAGGTCGAAGAAAACTTGTTTGCTGCAAGTGATGCCAAGGTATGAATGAGATATAGGGGCAGAATACATCTGAGTTTTTCAAATTGAAAACAACTTTCGTGTTATTTTGTAGTTTCATATGATTGTATAGCGGAGTGATGATTTTGGAGATTGTACCAGTATTGAATTTGTATCATTGCTACCGTGGATCCAGGCTTATATCTACTTTTATAGGTGTACTGGTGTAGATAGTTAATTGACTGAATTTGTTTCCTTCTGCAGCTTCATGGAGAAATGTGCAAGATCCTCTCTGCAAATTATTGCAAGGTCATGTTGATATTTCCTTCTTTGGAAGCAGCACGGCCTAGGAGCAAGTCGGGCATCCAAGCTTTATGTTCGTTGCATGTAGGTCTTGAAAAGGCTAAGAATGTACTTCAGCACTGCTCGGAATGCAGTAAACTTTATCTGGTAGGTTTTGCAGCAACTGTTACTTTCACTTCAAGCAGTGTATTGTTGGTGAATTTTTTTTTCCTCAAAAAAGAGAGTTTCCATCTTGCTGTGTGTGGATTTGTTTCCAACTCGACATTCTTGTTGAGGTCGAGTATAATCACTTTAGTGTGTATAATGCTCACGGGTTCAGTTACTTCTGTTCTTTCAGGCTATAACCGGGGATTCTGTGCTCTCAAAATTTGAGAAGGCAAGAATTGCTCTCATGGATAGTCTCAGGCGTGTTGAAGATATAGTTCCACAATCTATTGGCTGTCAGGTACTTTCTCTTCCATTTCCTTTGTTTCCTTTCCTGGTGGTTGGTATTGGTAGTTGAAGATTTTAATTTTTTGTCAGCAAACATAAGCATGAACAGCCTTTTAAACCAAATATATGTGACTGTGAAGTCTACTGTATTTAGGTTGGTTTTTAGGTCATTTGCAAGTCTGAGGGCAAAGTTTTAAGCTCCAAATGTTTCAATTTGGAAATAAATATTAGGTTGACTGTGAAAATTTAGATGATAAGAGTTCCAGTGATCATTCCAAAATTTGTGATTGCTGTACTGGTGGACCTTCTGCTTCAAGCCATAGAGGCTAGGGATCCTCTGTCATTGTACTTTTGGTCTATTTGATGGTCCGTCATAGCTCTAATTGGTAAAAAGAGATGAAAATTGTCATGCTGTCTTCCGTAACTTTGAGGTGGAATGAGTCGAATCGGACTCCCACTTGGTGGTCCTTTTACATCTTTGTTTATCAATATGTTTGTACTGTAGATTATACAATTTTTTTGTTCTTTATGCACCCATAGGTTATGTGTTGGAAATTGTTTAAAATTAATTGGGTGATGATCATTTCATGGTGTGATGTTTCTAACCCTTAATTTTGAAACTTGTTCCAGATCCAAGAGGTTATTAGTGAACTTGAGTGTACAGTCTTCTCACTTGATCCCTTGGCGAAACAAGTTGGTGATGACATAATTGCTCTGCTCCAGCAAGGTAGAAAGTTTGACAACTGCAGTGACATTAACGAGCTAGAATCTTTCCATCAGGCTGCTATCAAGCTTGGAATTACCTCATCTACAGCAGCTCTTAGGGAGAGAAGAGCTCTAAAGAAACTCATCCAAAGAGCCCGTGCTGAGGAAGATAAGCGGAAGGAGTCAATTGTGGCTTATCTCTTGCATCTTATGAGAAAGTACTCCAAATTGTTTAGAAGTGATTACTCGGATGATAATGATTCGCAGGGTTCTGCACCTTGTTCTCCCACCGTTCAAGGCTGTAATGAGGATAGTGGGCCTGGGGGTAATGGTCAAGCATTTGATCGACAATTGTCAAAAGTTAGTTCTTTCAATTTCAAGACTTCTTTCAGTTACAAGACAAACACAAGAAAATCAGGTCAGATGGCTCTTCCACCTGAAGAGTTAAGGTGTCCAATATCATTGCAGCTTATGTACGATCCAGTCATCATTGCTTCTGGTCAGACCTATGAAAGGGTTTGCATTGAAAAATGGTTCAACGATGGGCATAACACCTGCCCCAAGACTCAACAGAAACTGAGTCATCTTTCTTTAACTCCCAACTATTGTGTCAAGGGTCTCATTTCTAGTTGGTGTGAACAGAATGGGATTTCCATTCCTGATGGACCCCCGGAGTCCCTTGACCTCAACTATTGGAGGCTGGTGTTTTCTGAGTCTGAGACCACTAATTCAAAATCTATGGGTAGTGTTGGCTCTTGCAAGTTAAAGGGTGTCAAGGTGGTTCCTGTTGAGGAGAGTGATACAATAGACGAAGCTGAGGGAAATGAAACAGAAGAGGTGTCTCCGATGTCTGAAGAGTCCGAGCCTGATACTGTTGAGAGTTATCAAGATCTTTTAACTATCTTAAACGAAGGGGAGGATTTCAGGAAGAAGTGCAAGGTTGTGGAGCAAATAAGACTATTGCTGAAGGATGATGAGGAGGCCAGGATGTACATGGGGGCAAATGGGTTTGTTGAAGCACTTACACACTTTCTGAACTCAGCTGTGCGTGAAGCAAATGTTTTAGCTCAGGAAAGTGGAGCCATGGCTCTCTTCAATCTTGCTGTCAACAATAACAGGTATTTGTTTTGGATGTTTTCAGATTAGAAAAATCAATTGCAATAGGCCTATGTTTGAAAAAGTAGTTCAAATAAAACAGTATATATAGCTGGTTACAAAGAGCTTGAAAGTTTAGAGGAAACATTGTTAGTAAATATTATTGATGGAGTTGTATCATGTGGGGAGAGAATTTGCAATTTTGAATTGTTGAGTCCCATCTCTACAAGGTCGACTATTGGTGGTTTTTCCAGATTTTGAATGTCCTATGCTATGCAATACTGTAGTAACAAGTCACATGTTTTGGCTAAATATTTTGCTTTTCTAATACTAAGAAATTTTTAATAACTATAAATGTTGATCTTTTTTCAGGAATAAGGAGACAATGCTAGCATCAGGTGTGATTTCATTGCTGGAGGAAATGATCTCTAATCCCAGTTCTCATGGACCTGCAACAGCCCTTTATTTAAACCTCTCCTGCCTTGAAGAAGCCAAGCTTATGATTGGCACAAGCCCTGCTGTCCCTTTCTTAATCCAACTCCTTCAAGCCAATGCTGGAACTCAATGCAAGCTTGATGCCCTCCATGCTCTATACAACCTTTCTAGCTTGCCCGCAAATATCCCTGTTCTTCTTTCAGCCGGTATCATTAGTGGTTTGCAATCCCTTCTTGCAGACTCTGGCGAACATTCCTGGACAGAAAAATGTATAGCTGTTCTGATAAATTTGGCTTCAAGTAATTCCGCGAAAGAAGAAATGATCTCAAATACAAAACTTATCAGTGCACTAGCAGCACTTCTGGAGGCTGAGCAGCCCATCGAGCAGGAGCAAGCTGTGTCATGCCTGTTTTTGTTGTGTAACGGGAATGAGAAATGTAGTCAGATGGTCCTGCAGGAAGGGGTAATACCTGCATTAGTGTCCATGTCCGTTAACGGAACATCGAGAGGGAAAGAGAAAGCTCAGAAGCTTTTAATGTGGTTTCGTGAGCAGAGACAAAGAGACCAACAACCTGTTGAGGAGAAGGTGCAACTTTGTGAACCAAATGAGGATTCCGCTCCCGATTCAAAGCCTCTATGTAAATCCGTCTCAAGAAGAAAGATGGGCAAAGCTTTTAGCTTTTTATGGAAGAGCAAGAGCTATTCTGTTTACCAGTGTTGAGTCAAACCCACTGTGCTGTAAATGTCTGTTGCATCATCTTTTTACTCCTTTCGTCCACTTCTTATGGGCATCCCTTGTTATACTTTTCCTTTCTCAAAGAGAAGAATGTACAGGCCCCCTGTTATCTATGGATTTTGTTTCCCATTTCTCTTTTGGCAAGGAATACATGTATTATGAAATATCTTAATCCAAGTGGTTACACAAAGCTCTTCTACTTCTTCAGCGCTTATAAATTAACAAAGTAAATGATTGCTTGGTGGTAGTGCATATAATCGCTTTCAGGACTGGCTATAGTCTTCATTTGGTTCAACATTGGCGTCTGCATTGCAGTTCATCTCCTTTATCTGCAGGAAGGCAACGAGTCCTCCCAGCGCTGTATCGGTGTCTTCACTTTTCATCAGTTCTTCAGCAACCTCCGCCGGAGTTGTCTGAACCTCCTTGATGAGTTCTTCAATTTCATTGAAGCGCTGGTGAGTTTTAACTTTGAGGTAGTTGTAAGCAAGTGTTCTGAATCCACATGGTGTGCAGTAGGACATGTGAATATGCATATCCATCCGGCCCGGTCTCAACTATGCAGGATCTAGTTTGTCTTTGTAGTTGGTCGTAAACACTATTATCATCTCATCTCCACAGCTTGACCACAGGCCATCAATGAAATTAAGCAATCCAGATAGCGTCAACTGACAAAATAATAATCATATAACTTCTAATTACCACACTATTAAGTGCATATTATGTTACATTGTAGACATTGTCACACTACCATGTGTTAATTACCTGACTGTCACTGGGGTTGGCTCCTCTAACTTGTCTATCCTTCAACTCAATGCTGCAGTCAATATCCTCAATCACTATGATCGACCGATTTGAAGTGGAGACTAACAGTTTCCTAAGCTCAGAATTGCTTTGCAAATGTGTAAGCTCCAAATCATAGATATCATACTGGAGGTGATTTGCCATGGCCGCAATCAAGCTCTACTTTCCAGTACCAGGAGGACCATACAACAAGTAGCCTCGTTTCCATGCCTTGCCTACTCTGCCGTAAAACTCCTTTTGCTTTATGAATCTATCCAAATCGTCAATCAGCTCATTCTTCAGCTTTGGCTCCATTGCCAACGTATCAAAAGTTGATGGATGATCGAAGATGACTGAACCCCAAGGATCAGTAGAGTCTCCACCGAAGTATCCAAGCGCATGCAGCTTCAACACCTTTGTCTCTTCTTTAATAGCTTTTGATCTTTCCAGTTTCCACTACATATGGCAGGTAAGTGTAGTACTTTATCTTTGTATTGCTTATGAAAACTGCCCTGAATCGACTTGTGCTCTATAATTTCTGTTGTTGAGGTGTTGCATTCGTAGTCTACATTGGCCTGCTTGGTTTCAGAACAACCCCAACTCAACTGCATTCCTTCAAATTCGTCTACGAGCTTCTCACCTTTGTTGATGGGTGACACACAAGTTCTTTTGGCGTGGAGACTTGGAAACCTTGAGGTGATCGATTGAGGGAGTGATCCTTGTGCTCAAGTAGAGCTCTGAAGCCTGGTACATTTCATTGAGTCCATCGTTTTTATCAATGATAAGAGTCATTTGAGAATTAGGAAGGTTACCGAATAGGCCTACGAGTGTCGCAATGATCTTGTCTTGGAGTTTTTGAGGTATGAACTGGCCGACTATGGTGTGAACTTCGTTGATCACTGTCCTGATCAGCATTGCTGCAGCAGCAAAGGCGGTGTAGGTGGATAGAATGGATGTTGTTGAAGGCATGCATGTTGTGTAGAAAACATCGTGGGCGTGAAAGACTGGCAAGCAAATTGTATATCCACTGTCTTTGTATTTGTGTTTGGGATGCTAATGCAGATCTTGGTAGAGGGGTTTTATAGCACAAGTGGGAAATGCAGCTTGCCCTGGAAGTAGTTTGACCAAGTATTATAAACGTTTAGTAGTTACAGTAATGATTTTTAGCCTCCCGTAAGCCCTAATTTTGCAGCGTTAATCTGACAACTTCATGTGATCTAGACATCAATACTTGTTTGTCATATCATTTTTGATAAAAGTTTAATTTACCCCTTACTATTTGTTATCTTTTCCAATTTGACCATAATTGTTTTGAATAACTTTTGATAAATATTTAAGGCCCGTTTTGGGGTTGAGTTTTTTGGCTTATATTTAACTATTTTGATTGAATGAGTATTTAGTAAAGTAATAAAAGCTGTTTATTTTAAATTTTTTAGTTCAAAAACTACGGTTAAAAATAAACAAGTGAATAGTTGCTTATTTGAGACTGTGTTTTTTAAAAGTAAAATATTTTTACTTCAATCACAAACTAAGCCTAAATATACCATTTTTATTTTCCAGTTTCCGGTTCGTGTTCCATTCCTGGGCTTTTCATATGTTCATTTATATGCAATATATAAAGGAATTTCATCTTCTTTATAATGATGTATGTAATCTCAAATCTTCTTGTAAATAAATAAATAGTGCAGATCTTAAGTATCCCGACCCTCCTTAACTAATTGGAGCGATTCCCTTTTCTAGTTGTCTTGCGTTTACAGAAAGAATTATCAATTGTAGTTTTAGAGTCATGAATAGAGATATGTGCATGGCTAGTATCAACCAAGGGAGTGAAGGGACGTAAGAGAATAGAAGTCATTGGAGTAAACTTGTCAATATGCAAAATGAGAGATAAAATAATGTAGATCGAGAATCTAACGATTGGAATTTGGGGTTCAAGGTGTATTTTCTGGGTTTCTTAAATTAGAGTTTTTGGCAAGGTTCAAATAAACGTACGTAAGAAATTTAAGAAAGAGAAAATCTAAGGATAGTGTTGAATTTTTACATAAAATATGGATATAACTATTTAATTAATTAGTATAATGACGTGAAAATTTCACATTATTTTAATGCCACAAAATTAGGTCTTCCTTAAGACCCCATAACATTTCTCTTACAGCCTTGGAACTTTGTTGAAGGCTTCTCCTATAGGCTTGAAGGCTTGAAGTCTAGTCGAGCAATCTACAGCGGAGGACAACATTAAGGGTACGTTTGAATTTGGGCTTTTAGTTAGTTTGTTTTTTTAGAGAAAATGACTGGAATGATCCCTTATCTATAACAATTTATAAATTTTAGTCTCTTATGTTTGACATATCTCACTTTGCTCTCTCCTTTTGAAACGATTATAAGCTAATCCAGTATTTTGTGAATTTTAAGGATATTTATATCTAGCTTTTAACCTCTATTTTTAGGTTGTTCTTTAAAATAAATTAAAAAAATATTTTTACCCCTCATATGCCAATTACTTAATGTTAAATACACACTGAGTGACGAAAGTGAATTTAAAATGCATACACGAGGGAGCAAAGTGATATATGCCAAACATAAAAGAGCAAAGTTTATAAAGTGTCATACATAAGAGGTCATTCCATCCATTATTATTATTATTATTATTATTATTATTATTATTATTATTATTATTATTATTATTATGATAAAGTATTATATAGCATAGTAAGTGAGAGAAACACTGTGAACTTAAGCACACAAGTTGCAGTATGCAATAATAACCATCGCTACTATATACATAATATAAATAATCGCTCGGAACCAAAAACTGACGAACGAAACTGTTATTGCAAAAGACACAATTTTTTTTGAGGACATCAGAAACATGTGAAAATTTATTTTAGATGGATTTGCTTATAAAGAAATATGTGGCTGACCTTAAAATAAAGAAGTTTAGAAAGTAGAAACTAATGAGGATTTTGTAAGCAATCTGGACTGATAAAATACAATGATGATTTTGGCCCAAAATGAGTGATTTTCTCTTACCACAGTCCTTGCCTCCAGGTCAAGAGGAGGAGGGTTGTGGTTGATCTCCATCATCCCAACAAGTTTCTTCCATGCCTTGGTAAACCACATTGCAATCTGGGACTGATTGAAGGATCGAAAAGAAAAGCAATTTGTCCCCATTAGATGCAAATTTAACGGTAATTGACCACAACTGATCACAGAACTCATTGACCACCAGAACATGACTTTTTTGTTGATGTGATGTGAAAAGTGATCGAAGGAAAAACAACACATTGTAAAATAATAAAGCCCCCCGTTTATTATTCTAGTTTGAGATATCATACCAGATTTAACAAAAAAGTTGCAACAATATATAATAAAAGTCTAACAGAATCTAATGGACAATATTATCTTAATTTCTTAAATTATATATGCATGCCACATCAATTATTTAATACACTTAACGTAATTCTAACGAAGACCATAATTTTATAACAAAAAATGAGTCTGGGTACCACATTAATAACTTTGTAAGTCTGGGTACTAACTTGTCATGGCGAAGTAAATCACACATTGTTGAAGCAAATTAGTCTTATTAAAATTGAACCAAGTTACATAAAATAAAGAAATACATCCCATTATTTACCAAATACAAGACTGCTAAAAGTTTCATTAACGATATAAAGGTAAGGCCAAACTGATGAAAAGAGACATACGAGAAAAAGTGGCTAAATAAAAATAAGTTCACGTTCTAGGAGAAATATTCCTGGTATCTTGGTGCGTATCTTGTCCTGATTAGAATAAAAATAGATATTCTCTCAATCCCTGATTTATACGGATATTGATTGTATCAGATTGTAATGCCTATTTAAGGCCATCTATCAGTGAATAAAGTACAATTTCAGATCATATCTTCTGTGTATCTATTTTCTCCTTCAACACGTTATCAACGGCTATAGAGTTGATATCTATCACCACCAAAAAGAAAAATACCCTAACCCCTAAACACCTAAATCTCCACAGTTGGAATCACCTCCACGGCCGGAGCTTTACCATCGCCGAATTTCGCTTCAAACTTTCCTCAAAGTTTCCATACCAACCATAATATCCTCAAGATAAATCGACTAACTTTTTTCGATTTAAAATTAGGTTGTAAAACTGAATTACCGCAACACCTTAGATCTAGGTCTAGATTTAGGTTTAAATACCGTGAATTATTATATGCCTCTAGTTCCTATGGATTAATGCAGGTATGAGTGAAAGGGGATTTAATCACCTATTCCTCTAGGTTTAAGATTAGTGACGGTCCTGAGGAGTCACAGTTATTAGTGAATTTCACGATCAATTGTGATTTCACAGAGAAAAAAAGGGAAGTTGATCAGTGTGACTATTTGACAGTCACGATTTTCTGGGGAGTGGTATAACACGATTAGTTTTGCATAGATTTTTGTGACCATACATCATACATCATGGATAATGTTTCTTATTCCCTAAACTTGATATTAGTGATCGTAGTTTTTTGATCGATAAACTAATTACATCTCTTATCTTTTGTAGATGACTGAGCCGACAATGCCAGAATTTGATATCCTTCATATTCAAAGAGCATAATACCACAGATGGGTATCCGAGGTGAGGAATACTCTCCTCGGTAAACGTTTAACTGATACTATCTAACCATTACCACCTGACACTGAAGCCAACGAGGACACTCTAGCTCGAAAAGCTCAACCTCTCATGTTTCTCAGAAGACATATTCATCCTGCTATGAGAAAACAGTACTTGTTAAAGGATGATCCCGCTGATTTGTGGGTAACTTTATAAGAACGGTTCAATAATGTGCATGCCACAGAACTTCCAGAGCTAATAGAACGATGAGATAGAATCTGATTATTGGATTATCCTAAGATAAATAATTTCTATCAAGATATGTTAGAAGCTACAGTCTAAACTTGCCATTTGTGGGGTTGTAAAGACCGACCAAGCTTTGGTCGAGAAGTCTTTGAGCATATTTCCTACTTCTATGGACACCCTTGCACATCAGTACCACATTGTTTATGAGTAAGGAAGATTGATCATTCATTGATCTTATGGGTGTGCTGGCCAAGAAAGAAAAGCATCACGAGATCCTTCTCCACAAAAATGTTAGGTTAGCCAGTACAAAAAAAGCCCATAAAACTTACAACATAAGAGGGAAGGCACAAAAGGATAAGGAGAAACAACGTTATGGACCTTATCAAAACTCGTGGTGGTAGAAGAGGACGTGGTAGAGGTCATTGTTGAGGAGGAAATAGTCAAAATTTGACTTGGACTCACCATGACAACAACTAAATCTCTGACAAGAATCAATCCAATTCTGGTTCTAGGAATGATGAGAATTTTTCACATTATGCTTCTACTTCTCGCTAGGCACCTTGCTGTAGGTGTAGTGCAACTAATCATATGCATAAGTAACGCAAAGCTGTAAAGGATATTCAAAATGCTTACAAGATGTGTCAACAATACCAAGCAAAGCAAATGGAGACACACTATACTAACTTTGAGATGGAAGATGGCGGAGAAGCCAATCTAATTGTAGCAGACATCCCTAAAGCAAGATAGAGACTATGGATTTTGCTTAGTCTATGTAATCAAGTTTAGTTTTGTATTTTGACTCTAGTTGCAATCATGGTTATTGAATAAGAACGCTATTTTGTTGTAAGTTTTGATGTTGGCAAAATAATAAAATTACTTCCTTTCGGTATTTGAAAGTGTTAAGAATGGTTATTTATATATGTATTGCTCGAATAGTTCAAAATCTACAAAATTCTATGGAATTATGACACCATAATACCATAAAAATGAGACAAAAGAGAGAATGATTTTTGATTATGGGGAGTTTCGACCAGTAGAAATTCTTTCTCGACCCGTCAAATGTCACATCCTGGAACGATTTTGGTACTTTTCGACCTGTCAATTTTTTTTCCTGGTTTTCATTCGACTCTTCGAATGTAGTCCTCCGATACACTAAATAAGATTTTTGACCTGTCAAACGATATCCTCGACCCGTCAAATGCTTGCTTCCATCTCCAAATTGTCATAATTTCGACCCGTAAAAAATTTTCTTCGACCTATCGCTAAAGATATCGGAAAATCAATATTGGTTTTAGGTTTTATTCGATCCGTCGAAGGTTAACCTCGACCCATCGAATGTCTTCCACTGTGACAAAATTTTTCAATCTTTGTCTCGTCGAGTGGACTACTCGACCCATCGAAAAGCTCACCAGGACTTAGTGTTTTTAATGTATTTTACATTGGTTTGTTTATGCCACAACAACAACCTTTAAGGGTCACATCCTTTTGGTAAATCTTTAAGTCTTTACTTAAAATGTTCAACAACTCTTAAGGACTAATTAATTCAAATTCTTTTGTAGATGTTTGAAGGCAAGATCGAGTGTCTAGCAGATAGTGGTACTACTCATACTATACTGCGGAATATGTAATTGTTTATAGATCTTGTTCCTTACACATCATCAGTGAAAATCATGATTGGTTCTGCGCTAATTATACTAGGGCGTGGTTCAACACAATTTTTGCTACCACATGGAAGAAGAATTCATATCACTGATGCATTGTACGCGCCTAAGGCCAATCAAACCTTGCTTAGTTTTAAAGACATTAGGGCCAACAGTTTACACTTAGAGACTCATTATAAGAATGGAAAACAATTCTTATGTATAACTTCTTAGGAGTGTGGTAGAAAATGCTACTTAGAGAAGTTATGGGCAATTCGTAGTGGGTTATATCTTACTACGGTTCGAATTATTGAATCCAATGTTGTCACACTTACTACTATGTGTGACATGGCCGCATACAAGCTTTGACATCATCAACTGAGACATCCAGGTTGTGATATGATGATCAAAATATTGAAAAACTCTCATGGTCATCCATTTTTCAAAGGCAAGAAGCGTGTGAAAATTTCCAAAACCATCGATTTTGACAAGATGAGCAACTAAGCCACCCGAAGCATAGTCATCACCACGCACTTACTTTTTTTCCGGATCTGATTGGAACCGATGACTTACGCCTATTTCTTAGGGTGTTTAAAGAGCGTAACTCTACCGCTTACGTGACTCTACCGCTTAGTTAAAATAAAAGGGTCCATTTGATTCAATTCATGAATTAGCCCACTATGAGTTTACTACATTTGCGGGAATGGATAAGATTAAAAATCTTAATCCGGTTTCAACACCCAGTGTTATTCTACAAGATTCTTTTATAGAAATCTCTGATGTTCATCGTAACTTTTGCAAAGCATGCTAATTAGCAAAGTTGCAGGCTAGATCTTCCTTTATGGTTGCTAACAATGACAACATACCATTCCTACAGAGAATCTATGGTGATATTTGTAGACCTATCAAACCGAAATGCAGACTATTTAAATATTTTATGGTTTTGATAAATGCATCAACGAGATGGTTACACGTTGGTTTGCTATAAACAAAGAATACTGCATTTGCAAAACTCCTAGCATAAATTATTAAGCTTCAGGTTCACCACTTTGACAACTCAATTAGGTCAATTAGATTAGATAATGCAGGAGAATTTACATCAAATTTGAACATCTTGTTCCTCATGTTCATTCACATAATGGTTTAGTAGAGGCACAAATCAAATGGTTATAGCTTGTGGCCAGAGCCATGGTTATGCATACTAATTTTTCGGTACCAGCTTGGAGATATGCAGTATTACATGCAAGAATTCTTCTTCGCTTAAGATGTGACGACCCGAACCAGAATCAGTAGAGTAATCGGCTAAATTCACGAGTTAGCGCATAATCGCAGTTTTTCGATAATTGTGTGGTTTGCCAGTTTTAATCACGACTTAATTATCAGCTGAGAATTTGAGTTGAGCCTCTTCTCGAGAGTTGTTATACACGTGATTTCGAGTTCATAGGCGGTTCTGGATGATTATTTCGACGACCGAGGAATATAATATGAATATTTGAAGTTTCGGAATTTCGTCGAGTTTATCCGTTCGTATCGAGTTTATCCGAATCGTTATGGTTATCCGTTTTGGACCGTCGATCGTCCCGAGACGCGAGTATAAATATCGGAAATAGTCAAAAAATTGTCGAAAACACTGTTTGGGAAGTTTGACCGACGTTGACCGAAGGCTGACCGTTGACTTTCCGTTGACAGAAGTCTCCATCGCGCGAAACCCGTTGCTGCCGCCGGGTTTGACGTTTCCGACCACCTATGGCTCCGATTTGGGTATGAAACGATTCCTCTCTTGATTTCTGGTTGATTAGAACTTGGAATTGCTTGATTTGGTGTCGATTTGAGGTAGAACGGAGGGTTTGAAATCCATGATTTTCGCCGAAATCGGCCTTGCTTGGGGGCGGAGCTCCGGCGACTTTCCGGCTTGGAATTTTGGTGGGTTTTGTTGGGTTTTAGCTTAGGATCATTTTTCCTTTGGTTTGGAGGGACGAGGAGGCGTGACGGCGCCAGAATCGGCCGGGAAAGTTTTCTGGCGATTCTTGGCCGTGATCTTTCGAGCTGATTTTGAGCTACTTGCCGTCCGATTTGGCCTTTGGTGTAGTTGAGAGATGTGTTGGGCTCGAGGATGAAAAGCTATGGTGAGCTTGGCCGCCGGAAAATCTCTTTGGTTGACGGCACTCCGCCAGCGACGGAGCTCCGGCGACCCGTTGACTTTTTAGAATTTGATGATTTTAATGTCGTTTTACTCGTATTCGCGCCCCGATCGTCGCCTTGAGGTTTTCGACTTGATTTGGGTATCGAATTTTCAGTCGAGGGTTTCGAGTGGAGATTTCGGGAATTCTATTGATTATTTTGCACTGTGTTATATATTTCCGGGAACGGTTGGTTTCCGAGGTGTGGTACCGTGTTGTGAATTGTGATTTTTATAAGATATATTTTATGATTATTCAGGGGATCGAGATCGTGCTTCGGGCGAGGGATCTTCCGCCGGACCACGTGATTAGCGCAAGTGCGCGCTTTGCTCATCTGTGAATGGACACTTTTATATTTTCACAGTCGTAGCGAATTCGTGATTTTCTGTATTTATTTATATACGATGTTGAGATTATTTATTATATTCGGAGGTATTATTTTATATTTTATGGTGATGGCATACTTGCATCGATGCTTCGGCTACTCGGCTGATCACTGGTAGTCTGACCAGAGTTGAGAGATTCCTCTCGGCAAGGTTGAGAGATTCCCCTATTGTGCCGCTGGGGTTGAGAGATTCCCCTGGCCTATCACCGTCGGGCTTGAGCGATTCGCCTAACCGTCGGGCTTGAGAGATTCACCTGGCACCTCCATATATACTTTCCGAACTCGCATTGTTTTACATTGATTATGTATATGAAATTGGTGAAAGGCATATGTTTATTTTCGTCCACTCACTCTAACGTTTATTTGCCTTTCCCCTGAGCTTTTCGGTTTCCGTGCCCAGTTTGCAGTTCGGATTCTGGTGTCTCACGTCGCAGTCGGAGGCTAGTTGTTCGAGCTACCTATCTTTTCCAATAGGTTCCTTGTTTCGCCTACTGTTGTATATTTTGTATATATACACTAGAGGTCGCTCTGATACGATACTGATACATGTTTATGTGGTTTTTCCCAGATTTTCTATATTATACAGTTATGTTTACTGTTTATTGTTATTGTTATGATATTGAGAAATTCGGATGGGATTGGTGCCCACGGTTTGGCTTTTGTGGCATAGGATGAAGTGTTATTTTTCGGGTTCAGGTAATGACAATTCCGCGTTAGTAGCGTTACTCTGCCGAAATTTTTAATGGTTTTTGTTGGTTCATGTTTTCAGAAGGGGTTTGATTCCGGTTTAGGAAACTAAATCGGGATTGGGTCCTTTCATAAGACATGTAGCACACCAACCATTCAGTGCGTACCAGTTGGTAACTGTATATGAACCTGACATTTCAGATCGACACATCTTTGGTTATGCAGTGTACTATGGTTGTGCAGTGCATGTGCCAATTGCACCTCCACATCACACTAAAATGGGTCCTCAACGTCGATTAGGCATATATATTAGTTATGAATCTCTAACCATTGTCTATTACTTAGAACCTTTGATAAAAGATCTCTTTACTGCAAGATTTGCAGATTGTCACTTTAAAGAAACATACTTCTCAACGTTAGGGGGAGATAAGAATGCCTCTATTCCAGTTGAACGTTAGGAATTGATGTGGAATACTCCTCATACTATGTTTCAAGAAGATCCATGCACATCTTAAAGTAAGATTGAAGTGCAACGTATACTTGATCTTCAAGAGGTAGCAAACTCGATGCCTGACTTCTTTACTGATATTGTCAAAGTGACGAGATTAGACATTCTTATTGCAAATGTTTCTGCAAGGTTGGAAGTCCCTAAAAGGCAGTATAACATAACTCTAGGGAAGAGTAACGTGCCTCTTGCCCATGTGGTTGGAGTAGCATCGGCCTCGGCTCCCACCAGGAAGAGTGGGAGACCAAGAAAATCCACAGATGAGCTGCCGGAGAAAAGGCAGGCCATCCAGGCACAAACTGATATTTTCACCATCAATGTTGTGAATCCCACACATGAGATTGTTCTTGACTACAAAAATGTTCTAGAATCAGAGATGACATCTCTGGAGGACGCTTCAGACCTATATGTGATATAGGGGTCGGCAAAAGCCCGGCCCGGCCCGGCCCGGCCCATGTATAGCCGGGCCGGGCCGGGCCTCAACAACATTTTAATATATGCGGGCCGGGCCGGGCCGGGCTTTATCTTTTATATAAGGATCCGAGCCCGGCCCATTCAAGCGGGCTTTTGCGGGCCGGGCCTTTGCGGGCTTTTGCGGGCCGGGCCTATCGGGCTTTAATTATTAAAAAAATAAGACATTTCAAAATAAACGTAACCTTCATCCATGCACCGGGGTTTAAACGTACTCCGACGAGTCTAAATTTTACGTACGATGTTTATCACTATAAGATGGAGTTTTCTACATGTCCTCGTTTATTATTAAAACATATTTAATTCTTATATTGCTTGAATTCTCCATATGTATATTAATGTTCTTACGTTTGTTCATTTGTTATATGGAATGAAATACTTTTGTGAAACTTAATCGGACATGTTTAATTATTTTATAAAATTGACCGTTAGACTGATTGGTTAGAATATTATAACCATGCCTTTAAAATTTTATAAATTTTGGACTTGATTTAGACATCGATCCATGTATTTCGCCAAATGTGACCATAGTACTCTTACAACTAAAACGGAAATTACCCCTCCCGAAAATAATTTTTTAACATCAAATTTTGGACACATACTCTTATGGAATACATATCTATCTCATAGTATCAAAAAAAATGACATAAAAAATTGATTTATCTACTCCCCCCATAGGAAAATAAGGAAAATAAGATGAGTGTATTTTAGTGTTTTCACAAATTTTGTTTAATTGTATTGACTGGGATCCAAACGTACTTCGATTATGCTAATTTTTACGTATGGTGTCTTTTATTACAAGGTGAACTATTATATATGGCCTTCTTTATTGTTAAAACATTTTTAATTCTTATATTGCTTGAATTCTCTACATGCTCACTAATGTTCTTACCTTTATTCTTTGGTTATATGGGTTGAAAGTCCTTTGTGAAACGTAATCGATCATGTATCATCATTTTACAAAACTGACTGTCAGATTGGTTGTTCATAATATTCTAAGCATGCCGTTAAAAATTTATAAATTTTGGACTTGATTTAGACCTACATCTATGAGTTTCGCTAAATGTGACCGTAGTACCCTTACAACTAAAACATAAATTACTCATCCCTAAAGGAATTTTTTAAGATCAAAATTTTAACACACATTCTTGTAAATTACATATCTATCTCATAGTGTCAAAAAAATTGATATAAAAATTTAATTTATCTAGTTTCTCCATGGAAAAATAAGCAATATATAAGAGAAGGGTATTGATGTCATTTCACACACTCTCAATTAAACTCTCACCATTGAAAAATTACAATATCTAATCTGAACCATCTATTATATTTACTGTTTTACTGTGTAAATCGATAAAAAAATTACAATGAAACCCTAACCCTAAACCCTAAACCCTAAACCCTAAACCCTAAACCCTAACCCTAACCCCTAAACCCTAAACCCTAACCCCTAAACCCTAACTTACTCTAAACCTCAAAATTCCTAAAACCTAAAATCTAACTTACTCTAAACTTCAAAATTCCTAAACCTTAACTTACCCTAAATCTCAATCCCCTAAACCCTAACTTACCTTAAACCTAAACCCTAACTTAATTATCCTAAACTCTAAACAATGATTTAATAGTAAAATAGATACACAAATATAACTATATATGGAATTCCAATATTTGATCAATATATGTATATGTAATATATTAATATAGACATACACAAATATAAAATATATATATATAGTACTAGTCACTATATTATATATATAAGTGTAGGTATAATGATATACGTACTACTATCTTATATATATAAAAAATTGACTGTCGGATTGGTTGTTCATAGTATTCTAAGTAGGCCGTCCCTAATTTTTATAAATTTTGGACCTAAACCCTTAACCCTAAACCCTAAAACCTAAACCCCAAACCCTAAACCCTAAAAAAATTATAATAAAATCCTAGAACCGGAACCTTAACTTACCATAAACCTCAAATTCCTAAACCTTAACTTACCATAAATCTTAATCTCCTAAACCCTAATTTACCCTAAACCTAAACCCTAACTTATGCTAAACTTTAAATAATGACTTAATAGTAAAATAGATACACAAATTTAATTATACATGGAATTCAAATATTCAATCTATCCATGTATATGTAATATATTAATATATATACACAAATGTAAAATATATATCTATATAGTATTAGTCTATTAGACTACTAGTCACTATATTTTATATATATATATATATGTCAATATGTGTGTAGGTAAACATTAACTAGGTATAAATTGTATAATGATTAAAATTCATTAAATGATTTAATGATATATGTCAATATGTGTGCGGGCTTTGACGGGCCGGGCCTGACGGGCTTTGACGGGCCGGGCCTGACGGGCCTTGACGGGCTTTTGGCGGGCCGGGCCCGCGGGCCGGGCCGGGTTTTAGATCTCTAAACCATGGTCGGCCCACCAACCACCTTGGCGGGCTTTTGCGGACTTTTTTGCGGGCCGGGCCGGGCTTTTAGCCCACGGGCTTGCGGGCCTCCACCGGCCCACGAGGCCCACGGGCCAAATGATGACCCCTAATGTGATATTAGAGAACAGTGAAATTTCACTAGCTAACAATGATGCGCATATTATTATAGATAGGTCATCCAAGGTAGTTGATGATATTTTTGCTTATTCCATTGCTTAGAAGATTATTGAACACGATGAAGTGAAACCTCGCTCGGTTGCTGAATTTTAGCGGAGAGTGGATTGGTCGAAGTGGAAAGATATAATGCCGGCCGAACTAGATTCTCTAAAGAAAAAACATGTTTTTGGTCCGATAGTGCTATGCCCATTGTTTCTACCAAACTCCGTAGGAATTCCAGTATAAGTGTGGATGAGGTCAATACGGGTGATTCGTGCTGCTGCGCGTATATCGTCATTTACCTGTTGTTAAGAGTAATACACCAAACGGTCGTTAGGAGCCTTGACGGGTTGTTCCCGCCTTCGACTCTCTGACGCTCAAGTTAGTGTATGAAGTGTAACAATAGTATTGGTTGAGTAATGGGCGTACCTTGTAACTGTCATAAATGTGTTGTATATATTGGCGGTTGAGTATGGAGTCTTTTGTTGCTCTTCAATGTGGGATCCTGCTTGTTTGTTCATGTTCTATCCTGGTACCTTCCGTTTGTTGTTCCGAGCACGTGGGCTTTCGGATGGTGTTGCTTCCTTGTTTAAAGTTGAAGCCTGTATTGTTGTCTTACGTTTGGTCTGATCCGTGTTGACCCGTTTGGAGTGACTAAGTGTGCGACATCTATGTGTTTACGGGATCACGTACTAACAAGTCCCCCAAGTCCCCAAGTCAAGGGAATTAGCTCTTGGTTGGGGAGTTGCAAGGCTTTGTCTAGATTTTGCACACGTGGTTACTCGAGTAGGGGGGGCGCACCCTGGTAACCCCGAGTCCCCCAACTCTCCGATGAAGAGCTGATTTTGAGGTCGAAAGTCAAAGTGTCGTGCCGTGGGGCCTCGTTCCGTGATTGTGCGGACGTTTGTTGCTGTTCCGCTATCGGGGTGGACTCTGAAATCTGATGTTGCTGTTTGGAGCCGCTTTACGTGATGACAAGTGATGTTGCTACTCGTCCCACGATAGCGCGAACGTTGTTGCTATTTCGGCTATCGGGTTGGACTCCGAAACCTGATGTTGCTATTTGGAGCCGCTTACGTGGCGATAAGTGATGTTGCTACTCGTCTCATGATAACGCGAACGTTGTTTCTGTTTCGGCTATCGGGTTGGACTCCGAAACCTGATGTTGTTGTTTGGAGCCGCTTACGTGGTGACAAGTGATGTTGCTACTCGTCCCACAATAGCGTGAACGTTGTTGCTGTTCGGCTATCGGATTGGACTTCGAAACCTGATGTTACTATTTGGAGCGGCTTGCGTGGCGACAAGTGATTTTGCTACTCGTCCCACGATAGCGCGAACGTTGTTGCTGTTCGGCTATCGGGTTGGACTCCGAAACCTGATGGTACTGTTTGGAGCCGCTTACGTGGAGACAAGTGATGTTGCTACTTATCCCACGATAGCGCAAACGTTGTTGCTGTTCGGCTATCGGGTTGGACTCCAAAACCTGATGTTGTTGTTTGAAGCCGCTTACGTGTTGGGTATTGCTCTGTCGGGTGGATGCGTAATGGGAGGTCTTAGACCTCAGTCCGTTAGCCCCGAACGATGGCGCAAGTTATGATGGTATCAAGCGTGCCTATGATAGCGCAAGCATAACTGCCACTTACCTATTGGGTGGACTCTGAAATGGTATTTCCGTTTTCGAAGCGGTCCCCTCTTGTCTTTTCGTATTCCGACATTTTCGTCTTCGTAACGGTTATCTATCGCTTGAGGTAATCGTGTGTCAGACGGTTTATTTCAGTTATTTGCTGCATGCTTGACGCGTGGTGCACCAAATTCGAAGCAGTAGGGTAATTAATATTGGCGGGGGCGCGTGGGGTGTGTGAGACACGTGTCGTTATCCTGCGGTTGGAAGCGCTTAAAATAAACGGTAGGCGTTTGCCTAGGGTTAGAATTGTTGCCTATAAATAGTGGTGTTTTCACTTTCACCTTTTTACACTTTGCTTGCTTGAACTGAAACTCTGCGTAAACGTGCTCTCGGATTTGCTTGCTTATCAATCTTGGAGTGTTGCTTGCTATCTCGTGAATCTTCATCTCATCTCTTCAAAGGTAGTGTCTTTGTTCTTGTTGCTTTTCGAAAATTGTTTTGTGGTGTATTGCTTTTGTACTTGTTTTGGGGTAAATTTATGGGTTTGTGTTGCTTTGTGTTGGAATGTAAAGAGAATTTCTGGGCTTTTCTGGGTATTGGGAAAAACAGCTTCAAGTTCTTGGGGTTTTTGTTGCTTTTTGGTTGTTTGATCAATTTTTGGGTATTGGGAATGGTTGATACTTGTTTTTGCTGGGGTATTGGGATTGCGACAGTCTATATGTTCGCCGTTTGGCTTATCGCCCGTTTGCTTTTCTCTTAGGCTCATGGAATTGGTAGATGTATCCAGTGATGAGTCGCCTCCGTCAACTCCTAGGTTCCGTAAAGGGTCCCAGGTTTCATCCCATAGCGTTTCAGACTCTTCGTCTGATAGCGTACTGAGCGTCTTCTCACTGTCTGTTAACGCCAGTAGTGCTTTGCGTAGGTCGTCAGTGCTGAACATGGAGCAACTTGGGTCGAGTGTGCCGAACATTGACGCGTCTTCTTCGTCCTGGGGATTTGATGGATACGTCGTGCTCCCACGCGGTGAGCGGGCGTCTGGGGCTGCCCTTCCCGTGCTTCCTCAGAGGGGGCCCGTATTGTGGCGATTGGTGGATGGCCAAGTGGTGCAGAAGCCTGAGGGGTCCCTGTCAGTGCGAGAGATCGAGCGGTGGTACCGGGACTACCACATTCCACGTACGGTGAAGCTGAGGGCACTCCGTCAGGGCGAGTCGTTCACACGCCCTCCGCGCGGCTACGTGTGCGTGAGCGAGTTCCAACTGAAGTTCGGGCTGAAGTTTCCCCTTCATCCGTTCTTCCAGTATGCGCTCGCGCTTTTCAACATCACGTTACGCCAATGCGGGCCAACGTTGTCGCGCGTACTGATCGCCTTCCACAATATCTGTAAGCAAAGTGGGCTTCAGTTCCCCACACGGGCGGACATTGGGCACTTCTTCCATTTGAAGTATTCTCCTCGTATGAAGGATAAGGGTACGATGGCAGTCGAGCCCTGAACGAAGTGGTGGCTAACAGAGCCCCCTTCCTCTTCCACCGCCTGGTGCTGGTATCACTGATGGTGCTCTATCGCGCAGACGCGATCAGATACACCGAGTCCCCGAGTCTTTTTAACTGCTAGGTGTGATATTTTAGTGTTGACTAACGGCGTTTGCTTTGTTTGAAGTTTGTATCCGTACTGGCTAATACGTTTGTGCTTTTGCAGACCAAAGTTCGTATCCACTCACCCGTTTGGAGGAGAAGCGGTTGGCGCGAATCAAGTTTGCTTTCAACCCCCACCCAGACGCGCGAAATTTCTGGGCAGCCAATCACTGGGAGCTTGTCGAATGTTATGGTCTATCACGCCCTCCTGGTACATATCCTTCCTGTTCATAGCGTTTGATTACTCCGTTTGTGTAGGTTGCTGGGCTGACCCTTGTGTATACTTTTTGTTGCAGCTAAGATGAAGAAGTCCAGATCCTCTACCAAGTAGAATGCTGCCCACCAACGTATGTTGGTGCTCATGGAGAGGGCCCGGCAGGCCCGCATGGTCGTCGAGGACGCGAGCGGCCAGCTAGTGCAGGACGACACTCCTCAGGGTGTGATGCATCCCCCAACTGCAACGTGTACCTGGACCCGGTACCGGACGGAGATGAGGAGGTCCAAGCCGTGGGAGCGGCTGTCGGAGCCCCAGCCGTCATCCGCGAAGGACGGGCTGAAGAAGTTGCCCCCCGATGCTCAAAGGGGAGAGGGTGAGCAGGCCCGAAGGGAGCATCTCCAAAAAGAGAAGGAGACGCGCACCAGGGAGCACGGCAAGCATCGGGTTGAACGCGTAGACATGCGCGTCAGCCAGGGCAAGTCTCCTTCTACCCACACGGGCTTCTCGAGGAGTTCGTTCGAGATCTCCCCCATTCATCACTCTGGAGAGGCAGATGGCCGCCGGTCCCAGACCTCGGCTAGGAGGCCAGACAACCAAGGCACCTCCAGCCTCCTGTTGAAGCGCTCTCGGGGTCCGTCCAACGAGGCCTCCCCTGCCGTTACTGTTGCGGTGGCGGGCGAAACAACGCTCTCGCCAGAGTTCATTGCTCGTATCCAGAGCTCCATGGGTGCGGGCATTGAATCCCTTCAGAAGTGGCGTTAGCTGGGCGCCGACCCGAGCGAATCCGTCACTGCAGCTTTTGACACATGCACGCAGCTCCAGCATCAGCTCTTCCTCATCAAGGGGCTCGAGGGGTCGATGCTGCAGACCACCATGTTGTCGAAGGAGAAGGCCGAAAACCGGAAGCTTCAGGCTGACGTGGGCAAGCTGCAGCAGGCTCTGACCAAGTCCACTGACATAGCCAATCAGAAGATTGCACGGATAAACGAGCTTGTGCGTGAGGCCGACGAGCTGAGGAAGGATTTGGGGGAGGCCCAATCCGGGGTTGCCATCCTGGAGACTGACCTGGCCACCCTCCGGTTGTCCAGTGGTGCGCGAGCTGGCGGAGGCCCGAGCTCTTGCTGTGACGGAGGAAGTCAGTCAGAGGATTACGGAGAAGGCAGTGGCCGAGTACAAGGCCTCTTCCGAGTTTGAGAAGGTCAGGGATGACGCGGTCCAGGCTTTCAAGGATTCGGAGGAGTTCGATGACTTAGTTGCTGCTGAAGCCAATGTCCAGTGTGAGGACTTCTCCTCACTCGTGCTGCCGTTCGTTAAGGTGGACGAGTTTGAGGCGTGGCAAGTCGCTGAGGCTGAGAAGCTGAAGCGCTCGCTCGAGGAGCCGGGGGTGACGGGCCAGTGCCGGAGGAGGGTGGGGCTGATGCTGCTGCTGGGGCCAGCTAGTCTATCTTGTACCTTTGCTTTTTTTTTTTTGCTTTTGCTCTGTACTCTCACGCCCGCGTGCGTTTAATGAATGATCTGTGTACAACTTTTGGAAAATATATCTAAGTACCTTTTGTTTCGTTTACATTACTTGTCTAAGTGTGTTTGATGTATACTTATATTGCTACTGGCACACAACAAAACGTACATATGCAAAAGTTTACAATCACTAGACTAACGTGTGTTTAGATTACAAAACGTGCTCAAACGCAGGTAGATAGGCACTTAGTGAAAATACTTCCTTAGGTGCTGTGTATTCCAGGGGTTGCCTATCCTTCTTCCGAACATGTCTTTGATGTAAAACGTACCCAGACTTGCGACTGCGTCGATGACGTATGGACCTTTCCATGACGGGCGTAATCCATTGGGCTTCGTTTGAATTTCTTTCATGACCCAGTCCCCCAGTTGGAGTGAGCGCTCCTCTACACGCTGCTTGAATAGTCTAGCGACTCGCTGCTTGTTCGCGGTATTGTGAAGGTGTGTCGTGTCGCGCCTTTCTTTGAGGAGGTCATTGTCGAGTCTGAGTCCTTCGCCATTGGTGGTGGGGTCGTAGCTTTTGATTCTTGGGCTTCTGTATGTGAGCTCGTGTGGTAGTACGGCCTCCATTCCGAATGTGAGGCTAAATGGGGTTTCTCTTGTTACTGCCGTTGCCGTAGTTCAGATTGACCATAGTATTTCAGGGAGTAAAGTGGGCCATCGTCCGTACCAAACATCTCCTCTCTCGATGAGTTCAATCTTCTTCTTGCATCCGAGTACCGGGTACCTGCGGTGGCAGATTGATACTCGTTAATATGTGTTCGTGGGTCTCCCTTCCAGTTAAACCTGCTGATCTTGACGGTTTTGGAATACAGATCCCTGCCCTGCGCCAGGATATCGTCCGATAAGGGGCTCACACTGGGAGTGTACATTCATGTTGGCCCGGTGTGCGTGCTTTTCTTGAGTGACATGATTTCGGCCTCCATCTACGCCATTCGCCGGAGAATGGCGTTCCCAACTGTCGTGGTAGGTTCCTCGTCATCGTACCCCTGTATCCTTTCGGGTGGCGGTGGAGGTCCTGGGAGCCGGTTGTTTCGCTGTCCCCACGGTGGGTCTACCCTGATGGCTTGCCCGTTCATTTTCGGCTCCTCCGTTGGTCCAGATTCTTCTTGTTGGGTCTCTTGGCTTCGGATGAACGCATCAAGACGATCCTCCAAGTGCTGTCGGGCTTGGCGTTCCTGGTCTCTTTCGGTTCGGGCATTTTAGAGTTCTTTCACGAGGTGGGCTGCTGCTTCATCCTCCGTTAAGTTGTTGATGTTGCTGATCGCGTCGACGGGCGCGTCTCTCGTCTTTCGGCTTTCGGGTGTAACATGGTATGTTGCCATCTTTGCTGTTACGGTTTTGGGTGGTTTACGATTGCTCGTTTCTCACAGACGGCGCCAATTGTTTATACCAAACTCCGTAGGAATTCCTGTAGAAGTGCGGATGAGGTCAATACGGGTGATTCGATCTACTGCGCGTATATCGTCATTTACCTGTTGTTAAGAGTAATACACCAAACGGTCATTAGGAGCCTTGACGGGTTGTTCCCGCCTTCGACTCTCCGACGCTCAAGTTAGTGTATGAAGCGCAACAATACTATTGGTTGAGTAACGGACGTACCTTGTAATTGTCATAAATGTGTTGTATATATTGGCGGTTGAGTATGGGGTCTTTTATTGCTCTTCGTTGTGAGATCCTGCTTGTTTATTCATGTTCTGTCCTGATACCTTCCGTTTGTTGTTCCGAACGCGTGGGCTTTCGGATGGTGTTGCTTCCTTGTTTAAAGTTGAAGCCTGTATTGCTGTCTTGCGTTTAGTTCGAGCTGTGTTGACCCGTTTGGAGTGACTAAGTGTGCGACATCTATGTGTTTATGGGATCACGTACTACCACCCACCAAATGTGAAGCCGGTATAACATAAATGAGTCTTTGTTCAGAAGCGTAATGAGAAGAATGAAGTCATGCGGTATAAATTTATACTTGTGGCACAAGGATTCTCTCAACGCCCAAACATTGATTATCAGGAGACATACTATCCAGTTATGAACATCATTACTTTCCGCTACCTTGTCAGTTTGGTAGTGTCCAAAAAGTTGAACATGCAGCTGATGGATGTGGTGACAACATATCTCTATGGAAATATTGATTTAGACATATACATGAAAGTGCTAGAAGGCGTGATCATACTCAAATTAAGTAACTCTACACCACGGAGTGTTAATGTGATTACATTGAAGCGTTCACTATATGGATTGAAACAATCTGGTAGGATATGGTACACATGCCTAAGTGACTACTTGATTGGGAAGGGATACAAGAACGATGATTTATGCCCATGTGTGTTCATTAAGAGAACAAGTTCAGGAATTACAATAGTAGCGGTCTATGTTGATGATATGAATATCATTGGGTCTCTTGATGATATCAATGAAACGGTTATCTACTTGAAATATGAGTTTGAGATGAAAGACCTTGGTAGGACTCGATTTTGTCTTGGTTTGGAATTAGAACATCAAGTTGGTAGAATACTTATTCACTAGTCTTCTTATGTCCTAAAGATGCTCAGGCGATTTAACATGGAAAAAACACACCCTTTTAGCACACCAATGGTCGTTTGCAGTTTGGAACCCGAAAATGATCCTTACTGTCTGAAAGGTGATGATGAGAAACTATTGGGAGCTGATGTACCATACCTTAGTGCTATTAGAGCTTTTTTGTATTTAGCTCAATGCATAAGACCAGATAATGCATTCACTGTGAACTTGTTAGTTCGGTTTAGTTCTGCACCTACACAACTCATTGGAATGGTATAAAGCACATCTTCAGGTACTTGAAGGGTTCCATAGACTTTTTCTTATTTTTCCTACAAAGAATACAAAGAGAAGCTTAAAATTCCAAAAAAAAAAGAATGGTTGAATTGTAGCATGCAAGATTTAGGAATTTCGACCCATCGAAGGTTACACCCTGGACGGATCAGAACTATTCATTTGACCTGTCTAGTGAAATGTTTAACCCTTCGAACAATGATTCGACTGCAAGCAATGTACTTCAATTCAATGCAATCTCCTACTTGGAGACACCTTGTGATGTCTTGGTTGGTTTTATTGATGCTGGGTATCTCTCTGACTCACACAAAGGACGTTCCCAAACTTGCTGTAGGTATCAGATCTTGATCCATGACCATGTCTGGAGCTTGCATCGGTACTTCCGGAGTGGGCACTGACCAAGGAATTGATCTTGTAGACATAGGAACTTTTTCTACAACTGGCATGATAATAAAGCTAGGAACGTCTTTGATGAACTCTAAGTGAGCTGCCTACTTCTTAACGCGACCAGTGGGTTCTGAGATTGGTATTTGACCTGAGGGTTCCATATGCAAAAAGATAACACGATTAGCTGGACACTCCCCATAAAGAGGGTTGTCCATCATAGTTGTCACTGGATCTTCCAATGGCGAGATTATGGCAGCCCCATGATCAATCCTAGCCCCAGAAGTAGGTGTCGAAATAGAAGACGCCCCGCCTTGGTTGAACATAACAGCAGAAGGCATTGGAGCTCGCTGCACTGACTCTAGAAGTGTCATTGTAGATGAGGATTGGCCACCGCCTTTAACAACCTGTGATTGAGAAGGATTTCCCAGAGCTCCTCCAATACCTGTAGTAGACTGAGGAGCCCCAGAAGCTGGACTTGAATTCCAACCATGGTCGGCTGCCACAATTGAAGACTGCAGACCCTGACTGGCCGGGGTCGACATCATATCATCTGCCAGTCTATGATCCTGTACTCGGAACAAAAAGATAACTTTTCACACCATGTGCGAAAGATCCACTATCTCTACAATAACCTCAGATATTTTTAGATAGCAACAAAACATCATTAGCCATAAGCCTCAGAGAATCGAAATTGGGTTCTTACCACCAGATGCCTGCTGAAATCAACTTCAATCCGGATCTTCATCTCTGAACTATGAAACAGTGCATGTTGGTTGAACTCCACGTAGTGGCCTACATTGTTATCGATCCAACGACACAATTTTTGTTGCAGGACCTCAGCTGCAAACCGGCCTTGCCTTGGCCGAACCACAGCCCAAACCCGACCTCGATTCGCAGGGATCTCAAATGGGTCATCAAATTCCCCATAGTCTGGAAAACAATAGTTATAGAATGAAAATATCAAGGGCCACTCCCTTACTTACAAAGCAAATATCAAGGAAACCTTTCGGTTGCACCCAACAGTCACACCATGGTCGGCCTAAAAATGTGGGAGCCCTAGGCGAAATTTTTGTTTGAGACTCCAATATTTCAAAATATAGACATAGCACTTAATAAAATGATGAAAAAAAATCTCAATAGATAATACATCAAAATGAGCAGATGATCGGATCGAATATTTGAATATAATTTAATCAAAACCCAAAATTCATAATTTTTTTATTTAAAAACTCTACCAAAAAACGTATCGTAGGAAAATTGGATTAATTTTTTATTTTATTCATGGATTATTATTTTTTTTTAAAAATCCATCTTTAAGCTCCAAATTCCAAAATCAAATTCCCAGGGTACCAATACATAACATAAATATATATAGAAACATTATCTCAGCAGAGTTGTAAATCTGGAAATAAACACATTTGTTTTTCAAAATTCATTCATTCGACGCCGGCCTTCTGGTAGACACAGGTGAGTCCACACTTACCGTAGTAGTGCCTGCCAAAATGGTTGGCCATGAAAGTTTCGGCGCCGCACACTGCATTAGGGCATTCCTTCCTGAGCTTCTAGACTTTGCCGGAGTCGTCGACTTTGTAGAATTGGAGCATGGCGAGCTTGAACTTCTTGTTCTTATGCTTGAGCTTCTTAGGCTTGGTGTAGGTCTTCTTCTTGTGCTTCTTGGTCCCACCACGGAGGCGGAGGATGAGGTAGAGAGTCGACTCCTTCTAGATGTTGTAGTCCGCGAGTGTGCGACCATCCTCGAGCCGCTTTCCGATGAACATCAGCCGCTGCTGGTCTGGCAAGATACCTCCTTGTCTTGAATCTTTGCCTTCACATTGTAGATGGTGTCAGAAGACTCGACCTCGAGCGTGATCGCCTTCCCCGTCTGGGTATTCACAAAGGTCTGCATCTTGACGAGCTAGGGTTTCGTCTCAAAATCCCAAAGTGAACGATTAATTTTAATTAACATGTGCTAGTATTGTTTCTAGTATTAAGTCCTCTTCTTTTGTTCCGCCTTGGCCTCTTAAGATAGATTGGCTAACTTTCTTGACTCGCTTTCGAGCAATGACTTTTCACTGCTTTCACATTCTCCGCGAAGGTAACACAGTGGCAGATAGGATGACTAATCTGGGTTTGCTCTTCTCTTCTCTTCTATGTCGTTCATCTCCTCCAGCTTCAGTCATTGTGATGACCCGGAACAGAATCAATAGAGAAATCAGCTTAATTCACGAGTTAGCACGCAATCGCAGTTTTACGTAAATTAATTGATTTGCCGGTTTTAATCACGACTTAATTATCGGCTGAGAATTTGAGTTGAGTCTCTTCTCCAGAGTTGTTGTACACATGATTTCGAGTTCGTGGGTGGTTCCGGATTATTATTTCGACGACCGTGGAATATCTTATGAATATTTGAAGTTACAGAATTTCGTCGAGTATATCCGTTCATATCGAGTTTATCCGAATCGTGATGGTTATCCATTTTGGACCGTCGATCATCCCGAGACGCGAGTACAAATATCAGAAATAGTCGAAAAATTGTCAAAAACACTATTTGGAAAGTTTGACCGGCGTTGACTGACTTTTGGTGCGTTGACCATCGTTGACCGTGGTGCATTTTGGACCGTTTGGATTCCTCCGGTGGACTGGCCGATTCCGGCCATTTCAGACCACTACTTTGGAATGTAAAATCTTCTCCTCGTGATTCTAAGCTGTTTATCACTTGGAATTTCTTGATTTGGTTGTGATTTGATGGAGAAATGTTGAATTGAAAATGGTGGAATTCCAGCCGGTTTTGGGTTTTGTGGACGGAGGTGCTCCGGCCACGGTGGTGGTCGGGGAGTTGAGGGTTTCGGTTCGTGGGGCCACTGTGGTGCTTTTGGGACAGGTCTTGAAGGCTGCCGTGCGCCGTGGACGACGGTTTGCCGGCGAACAGTTTCGCCGGAGGTGGAGGTTCACCGTGGGTTTCGAGCTGATTTCCGGCGTGTGTGGCCAGAATTGATCTTAGCCACAGTTGAGAGATGTGTTGGGCTCGTTGAGATGAAGCTTCGGTGAGCTTGGCCGCCGGAAATCTCTCCGGTTGATGGCGCGCCGCCAGCGGCGGCGGTCAACGACAGAGCTCCGGCGACCGTTGACCTTTTTGGAAATGTAGTTATATGTAGTTTTGCTCGTATTCGCGGCCCAATCGTCGTCTTGAAGTTTTCGAGTCGATTTGGATACCGGATTTTCATTCGAGGGTTTGAGTGGAGATTTCGGGAATTTCGTTGATTATTTTTGTATCAGTTATACGTTTCCGGGAACGGTTGGTTTCCGAGGTGTGGTACAGTGTTGTGAGCTATGATTTTGATCAGATATATTTTGTGATTATTCAGGGGATCGTGATCGTGCTTCGGGCGAGGGATCTTCCGCCGGACCACGTGATTAGCGCGAGTGCGCGTTTTGCTCACCTGTGAGTGGACAATTTCTTTTCACTGATTAGTCGCGAGTTTTTAATACACGTTTTACGAGCATGAGCATGAGCATGCATATGCGATTATGATTTATTTGAGCATGTGTGTTACGATTATGCATCGACAAATATGCTTATATAATTATGTATTACGTATATGCATTTACATTATGCTTTATACACTTGCATAAGAACTATTTATGATTTGGTTTACACAGAGTACAGTCACAGTATATATTGTTGTATCGATACACTTGCATCCCGGCTGATCTCCGAGGATGTTTACCGGGGGAGGCTGTAACCCCTGACCAGAGGCCTTTAGCGGGGGGGGGGGGGGGAGGGCAGACCTCTGACATGAGGCCTTTCTGGCTAGAATCATGTGTGGTTCTGGGATCTCGTGATTCCGACTGTACTAGCGTGGACGTGTCCAAGAGTGACCCCATGGAGTTTTACGATGCATGTTCTGTACGCGTGAGGAGTTAGAGTCTCCCTCGTGTACTATGTCATATTCATTCATTTAAACTCGCATATGTTTTTATAACATATATTATGCGGCGAAAGACATTTATTTTCGTCCACTCACTCTAACGGTTTTCATGTCTTTCCCCTGGGCTTTTCGATTTTCATGCCCAATTTGTAGTTCAGATTCTGGTGTCTCACGTCGTGGTCGGAGGCTAGTCGTTCGTGCTACCTTTCTTTTCCAATAGGTTTCTTGTTTTGCCTACTGCTGTATATTTTTGTATATATACACTAGAGGTCGCTCTGATACGTTACTGATACATGTTTTATATGGTTTTCCCTGGATCTTCTATATAGTACAGTTATGTTTACTACTTATTGTTATTGGTATGATATTGAGAAATCCGGATGGGATTGGTGCCCACGGTTTGGATTTTGTGGCATAGGATGAAGTGTATTTTTAAGGTGCAGGTTAATGGCAATTCCGCGTTAGTAGCGTTACTCTGCCGAAATTTTTATGGTTTTTGTTGGTTTGTGTTTTCAGAAGGGGTTTGATTCCGGTTTAGGAAACTAAATCGGAGTTGGGTCCTTTTAGTCATTCCTTTTCTCCATTTGGATGTGTTGGGCTTCTCTTATATGCGTTATTTCAGATGATTTTGAGGCTTTTTACATGATATGGAAAGACTTCTTAGGTACATGGACCATCTTCATTTCAGAGTGCAACATTGGCTTTCAATTATTTGTTCTATAGTTCAGATTTTCTATTTTGTTTTAGGCTTGGGTGGGAGGTTTTTTCAACCTTTTTTATTTTTCTCTTTGGACTTGGGGTCCTTCTTTTGTTCCCCTACTCTTTTTCTTGTTTTTTTTATTTATGAAAAAAAATATGGGGATGGACGATGGGTTCTCAGAGTGTTGCAGATCCTTCTCCTTTAGGATTGAGAGTGAGACTTGTTCCCTAAATTGTCTGCTTCCGAGGAACTAAAATCGTCTAATCCCTTGTTAATTTCAAAAAAAATAAAATAATTAATGTGTAGAGAGCTCTGGTCTTTGGTAATTCTTTAATTGATGTGTTTGATTGAAGTGATTGACAGATATATATGAGACATGGAGTGATTGGTCATGTCACTTGTCACGTACGTGTGTTAGTTGATAGACTAGTGGGCTTTGTTCTTTTTAAAACTAATTTAGCTGCGCTAAAAAGAGCGACTGTTAGAGTTTTTTTCTTTCTTTCTTTTAATACCTGCAAATATAGACTTTTGGGGCCTAGGCGTGGGCTTTACCCGCCTTGCCCCAGAGCTGGGCCAAAGTCGCACTATTGCCATAAAAAGCTAAAACTGCTGTAGAAATCAGAAGCTACATTGTTCCGAAGGTGCACAACTTCTAGTCAATGCTCGGGCAATGAGTAGAGATCCTAGCATTTGGGACAATCCAAACTCGTTTGAGCCAGAGAGATTTTTGGGATCAGAGAATGAAGTTAATGTCGTGGGAAAGAACTTTGAGCTTATTCTATTGGGTGGTGGGAGAAGAACATGTCCTTGTTTGCCATTGGCAATGAGAATGTTGCACTTAGTAAAAGGTTCACTAAATAACTGCTTTGATTGGAAGGTTGAAGATGGAGTTGTACCTGAGACCATGAATATGGAGGAGAAGTTTGGCCTTACTGTACAACTGGCTCAACCTCTCATAGCTGTTCCTCAGAAATTATATATATGGCTCGTATTTCTCACTGCATTTATGTGACGACCTGACCCTTATCAAAAATCGTCAAAATGAATAAAATAATTGATAACTCGAGGAAGTACTCGAACAGAAAACTCAATTCGACTAAATCAATCGAAGAACAAATTTGATAACTTGTTACGACGAAGCAGTCGTAACAATATACCACAAACCTAATTTCTCCGTCGCCGTACCCCCACTGGTGGAAACCCCGTACCACCGCCCATCCACTGGGATGACAAAACCTAATTAGATTATAAACCACACGACTATGTCCGTATTGTCGATACAAACCCACAGACATATAACTCGACATATATCGGAAAGTAATTTTCCAGACAAGTTTTCCGGCCACGTGCCGCCCACACTCCACCACCGGTGACCACTGCCGATGGCATCGAATGACACATCAATGGAAATCTCGTGAAAATCCCAACACACTGCATCAAAGCACCAAAGGCAGATTCTAGCGCGTTTGATTGGAATTGGCCTCGAAAGAAACTTGGCCGGAAATCAATTCCGGCACCGATCTCTATTGTCGAGTCATTTCGGAGCTCGAGGGTGGTGCCAAACGACTCACAACGAGGCGGGGTGCAAAATCCCTTTCAAACTGACTCCAATACGCACCCGCCAAAATGAACTCCAATTGGAATCAATCGATTTCGATTCCAATTGATGCAAAACCTGCAAATTCAATCGATACAAGATAAAACAACCCATATAGAGGTTCTCATGACCTTGATTGATACCTGAATCGGTCGGAATTGACGTCAGCATCGGCGAGCCCGAAACCCTTGAAATTTCAGTTCGTTAATTCTCTCCTCTCCGGCCTCCTCGTCGTCAATCGAACCCAAAAATGGGTATCAGACGCCAATCCACATCGAACCCACCTAATCTCGAGGTTAGAGTTGGCCGGACGGCGGCCCATCGCCGGTGCACTACTTTGCCGTGTCAAACTCTCTCCCTCTCTCCACGGGGAGAGAAGGTCAACCCCTATCTAGACTTGTGTCGTCCCCGATAAGGAAACCACCCTTTTATATACTATTTCCATTTACGGTAAATCGGTACTAAGTTTACGAGAAACTTCTGTCTATCGTAACTTTTTCGTTGTAACTCCGATTTCGACGATTCCATAAAAAGTCAACCCGAAACACCTCGGAACTTACCAACGGTAATTTTTTTTATCGCGATCACTAAATCAAACTCAAATTATTCATAATTAACATAAATAATATTAAAAAAATTGGGATATCAAAATCTACCCCCGTTAAAATAATCTCGTCCTCGAAATTACGAAAATAAAATCGCAAAATATTTCTGCGAAAAATCGGGTAGAGTCTTCTCTATAATTAGGAAACCCAAAAATCTACAAATGTCCAAATACACTTCTATAATCACAATTCACAACCTATGCCCGAGCCACCGATGCTCGTCCAGATTTCTCAACTATTACATCTCAACATTGTCACAACTATATATACAAAGCTTAGGTACAATCAAATTACACATAAATAGTGATATCTAAATAATATTTGAAATTCGAACTGATTATAGTGTTAATCCAGAATAATAAACTGCAAAAAATTTGAACCCAAATCATGGCCTCTAACTCATCCTAATGCCCTCGTAAATCGAGTAATTATTCTATAAATCCCAGGTTAGGGCATCTGACCCATCTTGACGCCCTCGGTGACCAGCCGAGTAGCTATGCAGTAAATCCCAGGTCAGGGAAGCTGACCCATCTTGGGGCCCTTAGGGATCAGTCGAGTAGCTATGCAGTAAATCCTAGGTCAAGGCAGCCGACCCATCTCTCACTGCATTTATGTGACGATCCGACTCTTGTCAAAAATCGTCAAAATGAATAAAATAATCGATAACTCGAGGAAGTACTCGATTAGAAAACTCAATTCGACTAAATTAATAGAAGAACAAATTTGATAACTTGTTACGACGAAGTAGTCGTAACGACATACCATAAAACTAATTTCTCCATCGCCCGCACCACCACTGGTGGCAACCCCGTACCACCGCCTACCCACTGGGACAACGAAGCCTAATCAGATTTTAAATTTCACGACTATGTCTGTATCGTCAATATGAACCCATATACATATAACTCAACATATGTCAAAAAGTAATTTTTCGGACAAGTTTTCTGGCCACGTGCCGCACTTGACGGTGGCGTGTGCCGCCCATGCGCAACCATAGGCAACCATTACCGATGGCGTTGAATGACCCATCAATAGAAAGCTTGTGAAGATCCCAACACACTGCTTCAAAGCCCCAAAGGCAGATTCTGGCACGTTTGGCTGGAATTGGCCTCGAAAGAAACTTGGTCGGAAATCAATTCCGGCTCCGATCTCTATCGTCGAGCTGTTTCGGAGCTTGAGGGTGGTGCCAAATGACTCAAGAAGAGGTGGGCAGCAAAATTCCTCTCACCCCACCACTAATACGCACTGACTCAGCCGTGTACGACAGAGACCAAAACGAACTCCAATCGGAATCAATCGATGCAAAACATGCAAATTCAATCAATACAAGCTAAGAAAACCCATATAGAGGTTCTCATGACCTTGATTGATACCTAAATCTTCCAAAATTGACACCAGCAACGGCGAGCCCAAAACCCTTGAAATTTAAGTCCGTCAATTCTCTCATCTCCGGCCTCCTCGACGTCGATCGAATCCAGAAATGGGTATCAGATGCCAAGCCGCGTCGAACCCACCTAATTCCGAGGTCAGAGTTGGCCAGACGGCGGCCCACCACTGGTTCACTACTTTGCCACCTCAAACACACACACACACACACACACACACACACTCTCTCTCTCCACGGGGAGAGAAGGTTGACCGAGGTCACCCTTTATCTAGAGTTGTGTCCTCCCCAATAAGGAAACCACCCTTTTATATAATATTTCCATTTACGACAAATCGGTACTAAGTTTATGAAGAACTTATGTCGATCTAACTTTCTCGTCGTAACTCCAATTTTGACGATTCAATAAAAAATCAACCCGAAACACCACGAAACTTAACAACGGTATTTTTTTTTTATCGTGATCACTAAATCAAACTCAAATTATTCATAATAACATAAATAATATAAAAATATCGGAATATCAAAATCTACTCCTGTTAAAATAATTTCATCCTCGAAATTACGAAAATAAAATCGCAGAATATTTTTGCTGAAAATCGGGTAGAGTCTCCTCTATAATTAGGAAACTCAAAAACCTGCAAATGTCCAAATACACTTCTATAATCACAATTCACAACCTATACCACGAGCCACCAATGCTCATTCGGATTTCTCAACTGTCACATCTCAACATTGTCACAACTATATATACAAAGCTCAGGTATAATCAAATTACACATAAATAGTGATATCTGAATAATATTTGGAATTCGAACTAATTATAGTGCTAATCTAGAATAATAAACTGCAAAAAATTTGAATCCAAATCATGGCCTCTAACTCATCCTAGTGCCCTCGTAAATCGAGTAACTACTATGTAAATCCTAGGTCAGGGCATCTGACTCATCCTGACGCCCTTGGGGATCAGTCGAGTAGCTATGCAGTAAATCCCAGGTTAAGGAAGCTGACCTATCTTGGGGCCCATAGGGATCAGCCGAGTAGCTATGCAGTAAATCCCAGGTCAGGGCAGCTGACCCATCTTGGCGCCCTCGGGCATACGAATATGCAATAATTGAAATCTATGCCCATGAGCTTTAACACTAAAAACTTTAAACTGTATGCTGAAATATCTGGGTGATCAAGCATGCACTCTGAAGTCTGAAAACTATAATAATCCTAGTGTACTTAGGGAGGGGGTGATCAAGCAGTCAAACTAGCGCTTATCGCCAATGTCATCTTAGGTCTAGCTAGCCTAGACAACGTAGTCACTCGATAATCAATTGAGTGACTCGTATGCACATTCGTATCTGATTTGAACTGAGCATTTAGGGTAATGGCTATAAGAGCCACAAACTGAAAAATTGTAAGCTGATATTTATCTGAGCTGGATGCTTATCTGAAGCGTCATACACTGAAACTGAATTGGACGCAATTCTGAACGCGTCATATTCTAGACCAAAATCAAAATTCTAGCTAGCTGAACTAAAATCGTGAAAACATAAATACTGAAAAGGTTTAAGATCGTACACTGAGCTATATTTGAACTGGGCGCTAATCTAAAAGCGTCGTATACTAAAACAACTAACATGAAAATCGAACTAGTTGCACAACATTAGCTTAGTTCGAGCGTTGAACCTTGCTCTGATACCATTTGTGACGACCTGACCCTTGTCGAAAATAGTCAAAATGAGTAAAATAATCGATAACTTGAGGAAGTACTCGATCAGAAAACTCAATTCAACTAAATCAATCGAAGAACAGATTTGATAACTTGTTACGATGAAGTAATCGTAGCGACATACCACAAAACCAACTTCTCCGTCGCTAGCATCGCCACTGGTGTCAACCCCATATACCACCACCCACCCATTGGGATGATGAAGCCTAATCAGATTATAAACCTCATGACTATGTCCGTATTGTCGATACGAACCCACAGACATATAACTCGACATATATTGGAAAGTAATTTTTTGGACAAGTTTTTCGGCCACGTGCCACCACCGCCGACCACCACCGATGGCGTCAAATGACACATTAATGGAAATATTGTGAAGAGCCTAACACACTGCTTCAAAGCACCAAAGGCAGATTCCGTCGCGTTTGGCCAAAATTGGCCTTGAAAGAAACTTGGCCGGAAATCAATTTCGGCTCTGATCTCCACTGTCGAGCCATTTCGGAGCTCGAGGGTGGTGTCAAACGACTAACGACGAGGTGGGGAGCAAAATCCCTCTCACCTTGCCGCCAATACGCACCGGCTCCGCCGTGTACGGCGGAGACCGAAATGAACTCCAATCAGAATCAATCGATTCCGATTCTAATCGATGCAAAACCTGCAAAATCAATCAATACAAGCTAATACTACCCATATAGAGGTTCTCATGACCTCGATTGATACCTGAATCAGCCGGAATTGACGCCGGCAACGGCGAGCCCGAAACCCTTGAAATTTCAGTCCGTCAATTCTCTCCTCTCCAGCCTCTTCATCGTCGATCAAACCCAGAAATGGGTATCAGACGCCAAGCCGCGTCGAACCCACCTAATCCTGAGATTAGAGTTGGCCGGACGGCGGCCCACCACCGGTGCATCGCTTCGCCGCCTCAAACTCTCTCTCTCTCTCTCTCTCTCTCTCTCTCTCTCTCCATGAAGAGAGAAGGTTGACTGAGGTCAACCCCTATCTAGACTTGTGTCCTCCCTGATATACTATTTCTATTTACTATAAATCAGTACTAACTTTACGACAAACTTCTGTCGGTTATAACTTTCTCGTCGTAATTCCAATTTCGACGATTCAATAAAAAGTCAACTCAAAACATCTCGAAACTTACTCACAGTAATTTTTTTTATCGCGATCATTAAATCAAACTCAAATTATTCATAATTAACATAAATAATATAAAAACATCGAGATATCACAATTTAACAACTTTTTGCTTTAATAATGTCATAATGGAATGCTAGTAACGTATGTACGACTTCCACATATTTTTCTTTTTGCAGTTGTATCTGTGTGACTTTCACATATTTTGATTTGGAGTTTTAAATATTACCTGTCTTGCACTACATGTGCATGTAGATTGTATCCTTTATATGGACAATGAAATTGAGCGCCAAGTACTTACAAACCATAGAATTTTTTATTTTGTTTTGCTAGGAATTGCAAACAAGGAATGAAATATTCATAATATCTTCGATAGTTCTGCGATATTTTTGTGTTTTGGACTTCCCGATATTAATTCTACATATCAATATCTTTTGTCCGATATTTCTCGAAATATTCGATATTTTCCTATATATCGCCGAAATCCTCGACATTTTCGAATTTACCCGATATTTTGATTTTACATATATGTTGATCGCACTAAATCAAAAGCACAAAACCCTCCACGTTAATAACACAAAAGCTCAATCAAATAAACTCTATAAATAATCAGCAAAACATAATTTACAAGTTTCAAAACACATATTAATCAAATAAGAATCTCATAAAGTTCAAATACAAATTTTCATATATTTATCTCAATTTCCGTCAATTTTTTATTGAATCGATATTTCATCAATATTGCCGTCGAAATATCCGTATTTCGGACAGTCGATATATTTTCGATATTCAATATTTTACTCATTCCTTGCAAACCATAGATGATAGCTTTCATTGGTATAAATACAATAGCTTAAACCAAAGAAGAAGAAAGAAATAAAGAATCAAAAGCCTATTAACAAAAGAAATGTACGTGGTCAAGGAAGGATGGCTCGGCTTCTTGAGCTTAGCTCAACTAAATCTGCACAGCCCAAAAGGAAGATGCCTTCCCTGAAAGCATCTACGTACAAAGAGCATTAGATTAATTAAGTAGTATGTACGTTATACAGTGCTCAGTGAATCGAGTTTCCAACTACTGGCTGTGCAGTAGTTTCAGCAGCACAAGTCCTCTGATGATTGCTTGGATGAACTTTCTTCTTAACCCAGAAAAAGCACCCACCAGACTCTGTTGTTTCGCATCGAGGCAATCCCAACCTGACCCTCTCGTCCTCGTCTTCCTTCTTCATCTTCTCCTTGTGTAGGTTCCTCATCACAATTGCTTCAGCAAGGCCATAACTCAGAGACATCTCCGTCGAGTTACAAGCTAGAAATCAAAGCTTCGATCGAGGAAGAAATGAAAATGTTATCTATGTGTCGTAAAATATGATGGGGTTCGAAGGCTAGGGATGATAAGGTTTTGTATTTATAGATATTTTTCTTCTTCTTTTGGCTTGGGGAGCAAGCAGATAAGAATTATAATATCAACGTTTGACATTGATCGATCTCTCGTTCTATTCTGAGTAGCTGACTCTGACTTTCGGCGGCTGATGGCTCTGGTTGGAAGGTCTTCCATCACACATAACTCAAGTATGCTTGGTTGCCAAGAAAAGATCTTCTTACCCTTAAAGGGAATTTACGTGGTCATTTCCATAGTCTTTTGTCTTCTTTTTTTCTGAAACACAGTTTTTTGTCTTGGACGTTCTTATATTTGTAGGATCGGTGAGATAAGGCATTACGAGAAAGATCGATGATCGGAAACTGTTAGGCTGTTAGCAAAGGAGAAGAGAGAAAACAGAGGATTTTATAAGGGAATTAAAATGCGCTGACATCTTGTAAATGGATTCAAAATTAACGACTGAAGAAGATAAGCCAAGGACTAGGGACATGCACAATCCATTGTGCCTCCTCACAATTCTACCGCACGAACTGGCTGCTAGTTGGTGCCAATGGATAAAAAGGAACATCCTGAGGTGGAAAGTACATGGCTGACTCTGCTGTGCTGCAAGCCCTAGCTATTAGCCTATTAAAGCACCTGCACGGGTAAAACGAGATTGCTCGTGCTATTTGAGGAGGAGCAGACACTGTTTGAGGTGGAGCAGTCATTGTTCATCGAATAGGAGGTGCAGTTTCTGTTTTTCGCGCAACGGTGCTGATAGGTGCATATTTATGCAACGTTTCTATATTTAATATTACCTTATATTTAGTGTTTTTATTATGTTTTTGGTTTATTTATTAATGTTTATTTGTTTTGTAGATTTTTGGAGAAAATAAACAAAAATGAAATTAATTAGACTTTCCTATTGCAACATGGACTTGGTTGGTGGGTTAATCAAAGAAGAAGTCCATTTTCTTTGTGGAAAAGGGGCGGCACTTATACACATATTGAGAAGGAAACTAACCTAGCTTGCAAAGTAGAAGTGGAGCATACGTGAGGAGATGGGCTGCATGCATATATATAGCCTAGCTAGCTAAACAAAAGGGCGCGGCTCCTTATATGAAAAGAAGAGATCAATTAAAAGAGGAAGTCTCATAGCAAAACGGAGGAAGAAAAAGGAAGAAAAAAAGAGTTTTCGGCAGTTTTGAAGAGGAGAGGAAGAGAGAAAATTTCAAAGGAAGAAAAGGCTCATCATCATCACCTTATGGCTGTAATTTATTTCTCTCCTCTATATTTTTCTTTAGCTTCCATAGTTAGCATGATGAGCTAAACTTTATTTGTTAGGGGCTGATCGAAGCCCTATACATGTTTTGATCTTGAACCCCAGTGATTTACATAACTTTTTTATGAGAATTTATTCACTATTTTATCACCATATGGTTTCTTGCATATGTGTCTTTGGTTCGAAACTTAGATGTGTATGTTAGGATCTATTGTCTTGAATGTGTAGGTGACGATCAATCAGTGCATATTTTATAGAGCAACTTAATACGTTGTGTGAATTCGTTCCAAGGTGATGCAAGGGCACTCATCCATAGTAGCTCTAGAAGTCTTGTTGTTTTCTCAGACATCCTACAGATCGTAATGACTTAGTTTAAGTTGATTTTGGACCGATCGAAGAAGTACCATATCTCTTAAGTTAAGATCAAGTTAAGCTAGGGTACATCAACCGGCTTAGCATGCCAAACACGAGGGTGTAAGGTGTATACGACTTAATCACAGCGCATACATGAGAAACATTCATTTGAGGTTATGTGAATTGATTGGGGTAGATTGGAATTGTCTAGGGTGGAGAGAAGTGTCTAACGATCTCTTACTTTGATTAAATCTTTGTTTTACTGTACTGTTTTCAGTTCGTAGTCTAGTTTATATAATGTATTTCAACATTCAAAATAACTCCGATTCCATTGAATTTTTGTGTGGTTGTCCACCACTGTGTCTAGTTTGTCCTGTATAAATTTCGTGATTTTTGGTTTAGTCTAGGTATTTTAATTAATTACGTTTTCATCCAGTGGTCGAGTCTGTCAGATTTCTGACTTTCGCGTCTTAGTCTGTGTTTAGAGTATAGAGTCTACTTTTCCCTGTGGATCGATCCCTATCTGCACTATATTACATTAATCTCAAGTATATACTGAATAGGGTATTATTTTTGGTTGGTGTGCGACCACCGATCAGGTGCCAAAAAATAGCACGTGTTATTACTGTTCATAAATTAAATTTTTTATTAATTTTTTTTTGAATCATTTTCAACCAATCCATAAACGACACGTGTCGTTGTCGTATGAATAATTGAATAAGATTTCGGGTAAGATTTTTGACGAATGGCGAGTTGACACGTGTCACGCCGACAGAAGGTTATCGGGTAAATAATTGTACAAAATTTTCGATAAGATTTTCAACCAATCACGAGGCAACAAGTGTCATGTCCACGTATCGTTATCGGCTCTAATAATTGTATAAGATTCCCGGAGAGATTTCTGACCAATTGAAAGCCGACACGTGTCATCATCATATCTAATCAGAATATCTACACTCAGCTATATATTTGTTGATCGGTACTCATCATTCATTTACACCTTTCCAACTATATATTCTACATTCCGATAAGATGAATCCTTTTAGTTTTGAGGATTTTTTCCGGAGGAGGCGACAACAACATCGTCGAAATGTAGAAATTGTTAAAGCTTTCATCACCGAAGCTATCGTGGTCGATGCAATGTTCGATGATGAACCACCTCGCCGCCGACCAAATAAAGAAAGAATGAGGGAGTCAAGGGGGCATAATCTGATGGAGGATTACTTCATCGAACGCCCCGTCTTCAACGAACAAGCCTTTCATTGAAGGTACCGAATGAGTACGAATTTATTCAACCGTATAATGACGGATCTCTGCAACCACGATCAATTTTGGCACCAAAGAGCTGACGCCATTGGATTGGTTGGACTTCTTCCACAACAAAAGATGACTGACGCTCTTCGTATGTTGGCATACGGCGCAGCCGTAGATCAGTGTGCTAAAATAACAAGGATGGGTGAATCCACAACACTATAATGCATGAAGAAGTAGTGTATACATATATACGAGCTTTACGGTGACCACTATCTCCGCGCTCCAAATGCCACAGACATAACCCGACTTCTAAAGAGAGCAAGGCATCGTGGATTTCCTGATATGATCGGAAGCATTGACTGCATGCACTGGGAATGAAAGAACTGCCCCACAGCTTGGCAAGGGGCATTCTTGGGCCGGAAGAAGCGTCCAACTATTATTTTAGAGGCGGTGGCCTCATATGACACATGGATATGACACAGCTTCTTTGGGGTACCCGGATCACAAAATGACATCAACGTGCTCTACTAATCGGACATATTTGATTCGCTCCTTGCCGGAAGCAGTCCGAGTGCAACTTATAAAGTCAACGGTATGACTTACCACAATACTTACTATCTAGCTGACGGTATATATCTCAGGTACTCCTCGTTTGTGAAAACAATCTCCAATCCCCAAGAGCTTCCACAGAAACTGTTTGCCAAGAAACAAGAGGCATACCGCAAAGATGTAAATAGGTGCTTTGGGATTTTGCAATCTCGTTGGGGAATTATTCGGCATGCAGCTATGTGTCATCACCAATCGACATTGAAGAGCATCATGTTGGCTTGCATTATAATGCATAACATGATTGTCGAAGAAGAATTTGTGGAGGAGGAGTTCGAGGAGTTGGAAGAAGAAGATCTACAAAACCCATCAACTGCTTTCAATGTTTATGATGGACTAGTGGATGAACAAGGTAATCGTATTCCTTTTGAGCCTGTTGGAAGGGATGAACAAAATGAACAGCGATTTGCTAACCGTGTTGTAGATCTCCAATCTGCGTACATCCATGGAGAGTTGCAAAAGGACTTAGTTAAGCACAACTGGTATCTAGAGACCGGCGAACGACTTTAAATGATGTGTGTGTGTGTGTGTAATTTTAATTAACTTGGTTTGCAACATGTTTGCTTTATTTTTTTTTTCCTTTTAGTTGTTTGAGTGATGTGTGTTTGATTTTAAGTCGTTATGTTTTATTGTACTATGCGTGAGCTTTGATGGAATAAAAAAAGTGAGTTTTTATTACTTGAAAATTTAAAGTACATAATTTTAATCAAAGCGTAGAATTATTGGAAATTTAAAGTACATAATTTCATAATGGAAAACAAATACCAAACTATTGAAACAGTGGTCGATAACAATTTGAAAATGCTTCATCGCTACCATCTCCTTCCTCTTCCTCCATTTTCTTTAGGATAATATCTTTTTTCTTCTAAAAATACCTCTTCGATTTTGGTGTCATAGCATCCGTATCCATTGCTATTATCCTTGAATTCTCCGTTTCGGCCCTCAATTTGTAGTCCTTCTCCTTAAGGGCGAGTTATTTTTGGTATAAAGCTAGCTCGGTGGCATCACTTTCTTTTTGCCCGGCGAGATACATTCTTTGATTTTCCATCATGGTTTTCAAAACCTCATCTCTTACCTCATTTGAAGATGAGCATGCTCTTTTAGCTTCTTTGGCCGCCTTCACTCTGATTGGTCTAACCGGACCAGAGTACACTTCTTCTTCATTGCTTTGTGGTGTTCCAATGACTTCATCATCCTCCACGTTGACCGGGGGGGGGGGGGGGGGGGGCGGGGCATTGAGGTAAAATGAGGAGTAGTTGCGGAGTTGGAATATGAAGGAGGTGGTATACTAGGTTCGACGGCCCGAAAATTTGGATGGTTCTTCATCACTTCCCAACATTCAAACTTGGTAAATTGTTTCTTTTTTTGTGCCACGTACCATGATTGAGCTTTTCTTATCTAAGGTGCAAAAAAATTTATATGTCAAAATAATATCTAGGAAATGGAGATGTCAACATTGATTAAAATAAATGTAATAAATAATTTATGACAAAATTATTAACACTTACTTCATCTTGCAAATTTGAGCCGGATTGTGCATTCCTTCGTGCATATGCAAGAGCGGCACCCCATGTTCTAAAAATCGGCTTCAACTTTGTAAAACGAGAAGAAACTGCGGTTTGGGGCCTAGGCTTCGGCCTTGATTCACCATGCACAATCTCCCAATTTTTCTTATAATCGGCATAGACTTTTTCCCACAATTTGTCGGACTTTTGCATGTTGCCGGTAATAGGGCAAACGCTAATGCGACAATAAGAAATACAAAGTTGCAAATCTTTGGAATCAAGCCAATTGGACATTTTTTGGGAACTAAAATACAAAGGGATGAGAGGAGGATGAAGGAGAAGAGGAAGGAGAGGATAAATTTGTGTAAGATGTGAATGAAATTGATGTAGTATTTTTAGAAAAATTATAGGGTGTTATTTGCAATTTTTTTTGAATTTTTTTGGATTTTTTTGCAATTTTTTAAGGTTTATTTTTCAAAATGGCAGAAAATTCAGAAATAGCCGTTTCGGTTGAATCTCAGCCGTCCGATCAGAATTTCTGATTTGAAACGGACGGTCCATATCAATCTGACAGTTATGGATTTTTATCCATCCGGCTTGACATGTGGTGCCTCCTTATTGGCAGGTAAATTTTTTTAAAACTATTTACTGGCGCGTGTAATACACGCGCCAGATAGAAATAAAAAATGAACCGGCTGGCGTCACCCACGTGCATGGGCTCCGCCTGCACAGCTCGTGCAGGAGGTCGAGCAGAAGCTGCTCGTGCAACTGCTCGTGGCGCCGGTCAACGAGCGGTCGTCGGAGCTCGAGGTCGCCGCTGCACGTCTGATTCGGAGCTGCTCGTGCTACCGGAGATGGGGGCCTGCCGTTTTGGAGCTGCTTGACCCGATGCCGGTGCAGCTGCTCTTACAACTTTGGTTCTAGCAGCAACTATAATTGGGCCAACTGGGCCGAGCTCGACACAGTAGTGACACTACTATCTTCTATTGCAAGCGGGAAGGCCCGTAACTCTCCCTTAACACTACGTACAGAAACCTCATATTAGGTGACTTGTTCGAAAGATGTACAATTTAAGACAAACATAAATGTACGTCTGCAAATACGTAAGGGGTGGTATTTATCACCGTATACCTACGACGTCTGCGAATATAAGATAGTAAGGGCTGGTATTTGTCATCTTAATTAGATGATGTATAAGAGTACGTAGCCGAGTACTTAAGATGTATAAGAGTACATACGTACGTATGATTTGGACGACATACGTACTTATGGTGAATTATTGCCGGCGTCGATTGCATGATTTGTATCTATATGGTGAATTATTGGCCGGGTTAATTAATTAAGAGGAGATAATGATTTTAAACCTACATCTTTGTTTTCTGTCATGTCACCTTTAACTATAATTAATAATCAATCTCAAGTTCTCAACATTTAATAATCTCCACGTGATGAAGCAAATCCAATCAGATAGAACAAATCAAGGATCGCCGATAGTTCCTCCTAGCTGGACCAAAAGTGAAGAAAGAGAGATTGATTGACATTCTTGTACTCTTGATAAGCTAGGTAAGCTGTAACTTCCAAAACCAAATAGTACGTAGTTTTGTGTGAGATGATATCGATGGATTATTAATTTGAGTTGTGTAGTACTCCTCCTGTCTCTGTGCGTTCCCTCCTGGTTCTTCATCCAAGCTCTTCATGGAAGAAGAATCAGAGGCAGACTTCCACCAGGACCAAAGTCATTGCCGTTTGTTGGAAATCTCTTTGAGCTTGGAGCCAAACCTCATGTCTCCTTGATCAAGCTTTCACACCAATATGGCCCCATTATATCCTTGAAGCTCGGCCAAGTCACAACAATAGTAGCTTCTTCGTCAACCATAGCCAAAGAAGTCCTCCGAAACCATGACCAACACTTCTGCAACCGAACAATCCCAGATGCACTGCGATCCTTACGTGAGTACAACCTGCCTTGGGTTCCAGTATCACCGAGATGGAGAAACCTTCGGAAGATATGCAACTCACAATTGTTCGCCAACAAAGTTCTTGATGTCAATCAAGCCTATCGGCGAAAGAAACTGCAAGACCTTTTATCTAGTGTCAATGACAGTATGGTAAAGGGTGTGGGAGAATATATTGGAGAGGCTGCTTTCAGAACTACCCTCAATTTGTTGTCCGGGACATGTTTCTCTATGGATTTAGTCGACGACACCAACTCCGGCGGTAGCGACATGACTAGAGAGTTCAAGGAGATTGTTTTAGGTATAATGGAAGAGGGCGGGAAGCCGAACTTGTGGGACTATTTTCCTGTGCTGGAGCTTGACCCTCAAGGGATACGACGTCGCTTTACCAGTTACTTCACCAGGATGATAGACCTCATCGCCAATGTGATCAATCAAAGGTTGGAGACTAGAAAGGGGAATGCTTATGTCACAAGCAATGACATGTTACACTTATAAATCTCAGTCAAGAGACAAGTGATGAGCACTTGTTTGTGGTAAGTCCTCTATTCTGTTGTTCTAGTTACTTAACTCAATAATGCTAGGCTTACTATATTTTCTTGTTCACTACTATAAAACACTACGAATTATGTACATAATCGTATTTGGTCTAAACAAGTAGTGAACTATCTTGTATATATAGGCTCTATTTGCTGTGGGCACAGATACAACTTCGGCTACATTAGAATGGGCAATGGCTGAGCTACTACACAACCCAAAAAGCCTTTCCAAAGCTCAAGAGGAGCTGGATCAAATGATTGGGAGAGGAAAACCAATCGAGGAATCCGACATTACTAAACTCCCTTACTTGCAAGCAATAATTAAGGAAACTTTCCGGTTGTACCCAGCAGTCCCACTACTACCACGAAAAGCTGAAACAGATTTAGAAATCGGAGGCTACATTGTTCCGAAGGGTGCACAAGTTCTGGTCAATGTTTGGGCCATAAGCAGAGATCCTAACACTTGGAACAATCCAAACTCGTTTGAGCCAGAGAAGTTCTTGGGATTGGAGAATGGAATTGATGTCATGGGAAAGATCTTTAAGCTTATTCCGTTTGGCGGTGGAAGGAGGATATGTCCAGGTTTACCATTGGCAATGAGAATGTTGCATCTGATGTTACGTTCAATTATTAACTGCTTTGACTGGAAGCTCGAAGATGGAGTTTTACCCGAGTGTATGAACATAGAGGACAAGTTTGGCATCATTTTGCAAATGGCTCAGCCTATGGTTGCTCATCCTTTCATTGATCAGTACGTTTGTAAGTAGCTCAACTTCTCATAACAGAAAGAGTGACCATGCTGGACATTGATCTATGAGCATCTTTTGGAACTACTCTGTTGATGTTTAGGTGCAGAACATTTGAATCCTTTGGCCTGGAGGTGAGTATTTCCATGTACTTAATCAGCTAAATAAGACATATAATGCTGATGGGTTTTGGGCTGCATCACCCTGCATGCAGCTCTTCTGCCTCTTCATGAGTTCATGTATATATCTTTTGTTTCTTTTGTAACTCAGGGCACCTATATATATATATGTTGGTTGCTGAAACTCATGTATATATCTTTTGTTTCTTTTGTAACTCAGGGCACCTATATGTATGTTGGTTGCTGATGTTTTGTTGTTGCTGATTCTTAATGGCTTTATGATGGTTGTTGTGGATTTATTGCATGTTGTTTTTTTCAATTTTTTTCCATTGAAATCATATTGATGTTTTATTTTTTTTAAAGGAAGAAAAATTCATTAGAAAGAAGAGACAAAATCTGTCCAGCCAACTATAACCAAAAACAAAATGGGCTTCACTTAGACTTCCCGTGCCTCAATGCCGAAACATGGATACGAGCTAGGAAGCACATACATAAATTTCAACTAAGGGGGCAATGACACCCATCATTTCCCAACACACAAGTTAATTATGGTGGTGGCCTTGCAGCCCATCTGTTAAGATCCATTGTCATGTCCACTAGCCCTGCTGCAACATGAGTTGCACAATTGACTTCACAAGGTATCCATTCCCACACACAACTAGCAAAACTAGAACAGAATCTCCTAATCTCCTTGAGTTAAAGAAAAATCCTAATCTCCTTGAGCTAAGGAAAATTCCTCCAACAACTAGCTCTTCTCTCATCATTTAGCACAACAACTAGTTCCTTTGAGTCAGTCTAAAAAAAAATATCATTCACTCTCATATCCAAAGCAAGGTCCACTGCCTTCTTTGCTGCCATAACCTTATCAACAAGGGCAGACGCACACAAGGTTTGAGCTGAGAGCCCTTCAATGACTCGTCCTTCATGATTCCTAGCCACCACCCCCATGCCAACCAAATTAGAGGAAATAGACCAACTTGCATCACAATTGATCTTTATGCACCCCAACTCTGGAGGCACCCATACCAGACTACTCCTAACAGTACTAGGAGATCCCTCAGCGCATTTCAGGAAACCAAACGTACTTGGCATTGCGAGCATTGCTAATAACACTTGCTAGAGACACATCAACATGGTTGAACATATATTCGTACCTCCCCTTCCAAATCTCCCACATTATGAATTCCATCGAGGACAGTAGCATACTGTGATCCTTCTTCTCCAAAGTAGTTGATATTAACTCAAACAATCTTCTTCCAAGTGTAGACACAAACTCCTTCTTTACCTTCAGGCCAATATGCGACCCAAACCACACCATCATAGCCCATGGACATAAAAGAAGGATGTGCTCAATGGATTCTTCACATACCCCACAAATCTTGCAAGAAGGTGACACATGAATCTTCCTTCTTAGAGATTAAGGTGGCTAGCTAAAGAATTAGTTAGGCACTTCCATATAAACATCCGACACTTCCACACAACCTCCTCAACAACATTGGAGCAGTGATTATACTCTGGAACTCCTATGGTGCACAACTCATGAAATCTATGGTAGCCACTCCTAACCAAGTACTCCCTATTCTTACTCCATCGACATATTAAATGATCATCATCAATACCCCCATATATAGGAATACGCAGAATCATCTTCTCCATCTCCTCAGATAAAAGATGTCTAATCGAGCTCAGTTTCCACGTAGCATTAGGAATATCCATAATCTCAGCAACACTTTGAGGAATGTTAGGTGTGATCGTTCCCAAAGGAATAATAGGTTCAACAGTTTCATCAACCCAAACGTCACGCCAAATATTGATACTGCCTCTATTCGATACTTTTTATTTAGCTTCCTTAATCACCATATCTTTCATAGCAACAATACTTGCCCATCCCCATGAAGATCTGCCACCCTTTACAGCTTCACAAAATCCTACCCGAGAAAAGTACCTAGCTTTGAGGGTCTGAGAGAGTAGGCTGTTTGGATTATCCATGATTCTCCATACTAACTTAGCAATCAAAGCCTAATTAAAAACCAGTACGTCACGAAAACCTAACCTTCCCAAGTTCTTATGCTACCCCAAATACTTCCAACTTCTTCAGTGAATGTTATGCTCCTTATCCCCATTGCTCCACCAAAACTCACTCAAAGTTGAATTAACCTCATCACAGAAAGTATTCAGGAACAAAAAATAAGACATGGGGTCAGATGGTACCACCATAGCCACTACTTTGATAAGCACCTCCTTTCCTGCTGTCAATAGAACCTTATGCTTCTATTCTTTAATCTTATCAAGGATTCTCTCCTAAACAAAACCCAGAGCTTTGTTTTTGAACCTCCCCCATAACACATGCAGCCCTAAATACTTTCTGGGGTCAGTAGTCGCTAGAATACCAAGTAACAAGCTCATCAACCACTTCATTTGATATGAGGTGTTAGGAATGAAGAAAAGGCTGGATTTAGTATTGTTGATAGCTTGGCTCGAGGCTCTGCAAAACTCATTCAAATTTTTTATGAAATTAGTACAATTCTCCAATGTTGCCTGCAAAAAGTATAATGCATCATCTGCAAAGTATAAATGGGTTAGAATCGGACAACACTTTGCCATCACAATGCCCCTGATCTCATTCACCTTAAGAGCACGTTTCATTCTCCTTGACAACACCTCACTGACAATGACAAAGAGGTAAGGAGACAATGAATCTCCTTGCCTAAGTCCCCTCCTAGGTTTGAAGAATCCCCCAGGCTTACCGTTAAGCACTACTAAAAAACTCACAGATGACACACATGACATGATCAATCTAATCCACTAGCTACCAAAGCCAAATCGCCTCAAAGTGTAGAACGAAAGAGACGGAGTATTATTAATCCACTAATTAATTAATTATGTTAATTGCTTAGTATTATTAATTTAAACTTATTTTGTTATTTTTAGGTGTAGAACGAAAGAGACGGAGTAAATGAGTCTACAAGCATGCTAAAACGCAATAAAATGGAGAGGAAGAATTTCGGCTAGAAATTTTGTGAAGAGAGATGGAGGAAAAGCAGTCCTAGCTTGACTAGGAAAATATTTCTTATGTTGGCTAAGAATTGGAAGCTTCCAGAAGAACCTTGGAAGGAGAACAAAATAAAATGGGCCAAATTAATTAAAGACCATTTGAGAAGCCCAAGATTGAAGACCAAGTCAGTCAATTTTGTAGAGAGCAAGATTTGACAAGAAAATGATTCCCAAGTTGAAGAGGAGAAAGAAATCATGCAAAATAAGGAAAGAAGAATATACCTGTACGGATCAGCAAACTTCAACGGACGACTGGGAATAACATAGGAGGATTTAGACGGAGATCGACCTATGGTTGGAAATATCTTTGAGTCTTCTTTCCAACGAGTTAAAAATTATAATTTTTGGAGGTTTACAACTCTGAAAAAGTGTGATTCTTTTCAGACTGTCAGATTTACCCGGGTAGAGTAGAAAAACCTAGTTTTATGAGGAGAACCACTTGTAAATGCCTATATAAGCATAAGGCTTGACCCTCATTAGTTTTTCTCTCTTTTTTAAGTGTCAAAGCCTACCCAAAGACTCTCCAAAGACTCTCCAAGCACCAAGACTCATGCAAATGTCGATTGAAGACTAGTTCATCACCCCCAAAAAAATTATTTTCCATATTTAGCCTTTGTATACGTTTAGTCCCTTTATTGGCTATTGTACCATAAGTTTTTCATTGTTCATTCTTGGCGTTTGCGACGTTTAGCGGATCATCAAAAGTGTAACCATAAAACCTTTACTCTGTAGTCTCAATTTAATCTTGTTTGATCTATGTGTTTTGTTTGTCTTTGCTTTGTTTATTTGGAGGATTTTCAATACTCTTTCTAATATATATTTTCCATGTGTTGATAGTTCTAGTTTGAGTGAAGCATGATATGTTACGTACTTAATGCTTTGATTTGTATAAAGATGATGCATTTAGCTCTTCTCTTGTTATATGGGTCATTGAACTTGTGATTAAGGTGTTTAGACGTTTAGTTGCACTTTAATTCAATATATGCATGTTAAACTTAAAATTAGAATTATGAATTTCATAGGTAATTGGGAGGAGTTCGAAAATTGGCTAGGGTGAAGAAAAGATGATCACTTTTAAATAGTAAGTAGGTTTATTTTTGTCATAAGCATGATTTAGAGTTCTTAAGGATCTTTTATGTGTTGCTTGTCTATGAATTTATACATGCTAGAGTCCTAGGTTCTTTGTTTTGTATTTGTGATGTTTTTAGGTAATAACTTAGGAAATTAAGATCAACTTTTATACCCCCTTTTTATTTGGACAGTTATTGCATGCACTTTTCAATCCCCGGTTTAGAACGATACTCTACTTATCAATACTACTTCTACACAAAAAAGATTTAAATTGAATATGTGTGAATTATATGTTAAGTGTCTACTTTGTGTTAATATTTGATGCATGTTTTACGCTTATTAACCATTACCTTTAGTTCTTTCTCCATTGCCCTCCCCCGAGTTATCTTCCCTGATTGTTTCAGAGAACTCAAAGGTAACATCATGTCACCCTCTTCACCAATCCCTTCTCTCTTTTCCCTAGACTCCAACTTTCTTTTTTCTTCTTCTTATCCTCACCCCCAACATTAGAGTAAAGAATTGAACTCCTCCTCCTACTTCTCTTCGACAATCTGAGGCTAGCACTTTTCAATCCCTTACCTCTCTTCTTCAATGTTGTCTCACCATCATCAACCTCCAGACCCTTCCTTTTCCTGCAGTATACACGTTTAGTTGTTGAGCCCTCCATCACCTCTGAAATCACCACCGTCGATGGTTGCATTTCCATAACAGGGATTATTGGCTCAACACTCTGATCACAATACTCAAGGCTAGGAAACTTAGGGTTTGTTTTGAAAAAATCAGAACTATTCTTGAGGGCCTATGGGGGGATGACTTGTGGATCAGCTCAGCTGCGATTGCCGACCGAAATCCCATTGAATGCATGGGTTATGCTACCGTTGTGGTACCATGCCCCCACAATGTCAGGTGGTAGCATGTGTAATAAGTTGGAAATATGACTTTCCTCTCAACTTGTGGTATAGGCTGGTGCATTGGATCCTTCTCTTTTCCTTTTTCCACTTCAGATGGTGGTACACCACTATTGCTGCCCATTGGGAAACTGCTCCCCCCATTGAGACACTGCATCTCATCCAGCTTGTCCACATGTGTGCTTACACCTGTCACACCAACCATTAGTCCAATTGCATGCCCATTGGGACTTAAGAGCATCCGCACCCATGAAATGGAGATGAAGTCCTATTTTGAGGAATTCCTCACCCATTTGAGGAATTCCTCAAAATAGGAAGTCCTATTCCTGTTTTTCGTGCAGTGGTGCTAAAAATAGGACTTCCTATTACTATTCATTATTATTTAAAATTTTAATTTTTTATTTTCGGGTAATATTTTCAACCAATTTCCAAGTAATAGGAAGTCCTATTTAGACGCGCGTTAATATGCTTTGAATCAATTTTGTATGCCGGTAGCATACGGTCGTCACGCTGACCGGTCAGCGAGTCAGGGTTCAGGGGCGACGCGCCCTGGTGGGGGCTCGGGGGCAACGCCCCTGGAGCTAAATGTAATCCGAGTCATGTTGGACTTATGTTTTTTGTTGAGCATACATTCGTTATAACAACGTGTTTATTATGATTTTTTATTTCGTCGCGATTCAAAAATGACATTTTTTTAAGTTATGATTTTTGACTCATTTTCTTCACGAAAGTTATAGATGACATTAATATGAACTTGTCCGTATTTTTATTGAATTTTTTGGAAGTCCGAGCTATTTATTATGATTTTTTTAAGTTTTAGAGTAAATAATTTATTTAAAATAGTTTTAGGAGCTGCCACGTGGCGCGCTGTGATTGGCCAACAGTAAAACCGTTAAAAAAATTATTTTTTACCGGTGCGTGTATTACACGCGCTCGGTTTAAATTTTTTATTCCCGCCTGACGTCAGCCTTGCACGTGGCCAGTGGCGAATCTAGAAAACTTTTTCAGGGTAGGCAAAAACGAAAATAAAGTCTTATAATTTTTTGGAGTTTCAAACGTATGCTATAAATGAAACGATCTATGTTTTGTTATTCGAAATTGCATAACATAATCATTGTATATATAAAGATACATCTTAGCTAGTTACGTTCAAATATACGAATCGAAGATTTTCATAGAGTTTTACCCACAAAAACTTACTCAATTGTTACAATGTATAATACCTCAATTCTTGTATATCACTTTCCACAATATAATCCATAATGACCTATAGCCAATAGAAAATCCTTTGCCGCTTGCAGTTTGGGAAATTAGCAAATCAGTTGGCCCATTGGGGAGTTGTTCATCTCCCAAAATGACCTAACGAGGAATCTATCTTGTCATCCATAGTTAAGGATTGGTAAGATTCACGAGTTCGGCTTCCCAACAGTCCCGCATCATCATCTCGTAAAGGACATTTTTGACAGTCGTGTCCAGCAACGCCATAAATGCCTCAATGTCGGACAGATCTGATCTTCTCGGAAGTATCCTTTCCCAGCTTGGCCTTGGCAGTTCAGAATTTCAGGTTGGGCAACTGCCCAACCTCGCCTATACATGGATCCGCCAGTGCACGTGGCTGACGTCAGCAAGAACATCTTCTGCCGCAATCGATTTCAGAACGTCTGGGAGGACATTCTCCTCGTCAACTTCCGGTCTCCTCTCCCTCCCACCCCCACTGCACAACCCCAGACCGAGGACGTCATCCTTTCCGGCGGGCCCGAGGATTTTTGGGGAGGACGTCCTCCGTTTCGGTCCCTCGCTGCAGCTGCTCTAACGTAGCTCCCATGCTATGGTATTTCACTGCCTCTAGCCTAGTCTCTTATTTGCTCAAAGCCCTCGGGCTTGCCAACTAAATCATTCTTTCAATGGCACACTTCTCAACATTACTCAGATTTTCAAATTCCTGGCACTCGGAGCACTGTTCCGGTCGTCAAAACATCGCCGGGTTGATGAACTTTGTCGATGTCACATACAGAAACTCAATGGGAAAATGGGGTTGGGTATACACCGCCGGGTTGATTAAATTTGTCGATGTCACATACAGAAACTCAATGGGAAAATGGGGTTGGGTATACACTGCCTTCTGAGGAGGATTCGCAACATATACCACTCCCATCTTCACAAGAATGGGACTTCCCTGGAACAATCATCTCTAATATGCCCTAAATGACCATAATGATAACAAAACTTCTTAAGAGTTACATATTTGAACCTGATCAATGCCCTAAACCCATCACACCTTGGAAAATTTCAAGATGTAGAGAATGGGTTTAAGGCATTGATATCTACCATCATCCGCAGAAAGCCGTTGTATCCTTCCTTCTTCAGATCCTCAGCATGCAGCAAAGATCCCAACATTCTTCCCAGCTTTCTAGCATTTTCAACTATTAGTTGCTCCTTTGTCACTCCATGAGCTTGAATCCAGTAAGTTGCCCGATTAGGCTCAATATCATCTAAAGAGTGATATCGAGGCCACTGCCTAACCGAAAAATTGTATCCATTCACACTCCAAGAGCTACTATCCATCAACTTCATGGCTAACTTCTCAGAACCTACCTTTAGGGCAAAGAAATTCCTTTTGACTGGAATAATACGAATTTGACCCGTATTCTTCCACATGCCTTGAAGAGTAGCTTTGATTCCCATTGAGTTTGGCTCACCATCAGCCACCAGTAACCCAACCAAATCAATCCCATTCTCCGGATCCAGCAAGTCAACACTGCATTTAAAGTTGCACAACATCGCCTCGATAATTCCCTCATCTTCATAACGTACTTCATCTGCCACTCTCAATGACGAAGCCATAGGATCAGAGAATAGAATAACTGAGATAACGACTACAAATAAGGGGGACCAAACCTTTCGTACACGAAAGTAAATAACTACTACAAGCTTCTACCAACCTTAATACACTCACATTCTACAACCAAGGTTTTGGCATACTAGTACCGAGAATAGTAGAAGCAGCTAGATCACAGTAGTAACTTCCTTCTCTTTTGTAGGAGCCTATCCCAAAGGATTAGCTCCAAAGCGCGCAGAGAAGTGAATTCAATCTCGAGCAAGCTCAAGAAAAACTACCACTTTCGCAAGCCAATCTCTACTATACCGGCTGAGTTAGGATGACACAGAACTCGTTGTACATGTCAAATGTGGTCGAAGAAGCATAAGAAAACAACACTAGGCTTTAGTGTTTTGGCAAATATGAGCTGAGCAAAAAAATTCATAAAAAATTTTAGTGAGAAGGGAGAGCTTCTCTTTCTAGAAAAGTTCTCTCTCTCATGTTTCATGCTGGTTATTATTATGAGTTGATGTTAGATACAGGACTTATGGTTGTTGGGCGAGCTGCTATATGTTTATCTAGTGCTACACAGGAAGAACACAAAATTCTCTCAACCCTTGGCTTCGAGCTTCTTAGAGACGACGCGACCCTAGAGCCGCTTAGGGTATTTGGCCAGGCGTGATTTTCACGAAGACTCCCTCCTTGTTTTTTCTGTCTCTCTCCGATCAAAGATCGACACCGGCATCCCCTTCATCTCCTCCGTCGACTGACATCTCCTACGACTCCGAAATCTCCTTTATCCCCTTCATTGACTGACACACGGTTTCCATGGCATTAAGCTACGATATCTTGGCATGGACTATAAGAGGGTCGTGATCTGACACCAAAATTGATGCCCTCCGATCCCTCTTCTTTTTGAAGATAACAGGGTTTAAGCTCTTCCGACGCCGAGAGGGGTTTGCTCGTTTTAGTGGGTTATGCCTTCGTCATGGCTGGCTTAAAGGGGTGTCAGTCTACGATATCTTTTTGAAGATAACAGGGTTTAAGCTCTTCCGACGCCGAGAGGGGTTTGCTCGTTTTAGTGGGTTATGCCTTCGTCATGGCTGGCTTAAAGGGGTGTCAGTCTAGGTTGTCGCAGGATACGATGGTGGACGTTATGGCTGACATTGGGGCAGCGACGGTGGAGGCCGGAAGAGGATGTGATTTCGGCGAGGAGCAGTGCTGCGTCAGATGGTGCGGTTCAGGAGGGGTTCAATGGTTTGGGACAGTGGCAGTGGGTCATCTCCAGGGTGCGTGACTACTGGTTTCTCTGGGCCTCATATGCTCGGGCCAAATCCTACAACATGGATGGTGAGATTTGGCCGGTATTGTAGGCCTGCACTATTGGGCCTGATGGAAGATGAGCTTTTCAGCTTGGGCCAGACAACATAGAGGCCCTCTACTGCTTGTCAGCCCTTTAATGCTTCATTTGGATTTCTCTCTTGGAACCCGGGTGACTTCTAATTCTACGACTAGAGAAAGAGCCTAACTAGTTAAGGGATGATACATCTGACTTTTGATATACCCATGTTATCCTGATTTACTAGTTAGGCTTAGACAAGCTGAATGCCTACTATAGTAGTGTACATTAGGGGTTTCAATTTATTGACCAGATAATCCGGTGAAACTTTGTATTACTATCACCTTTTAATAGCAAATTTTCGAACTTCTAAAAAAAAAAATTCTAGTCCTACACAGAATATGACTTGTGGTGTGGCTAGGCATACTCTATTGTTCTTGCCTGCTTGGAAGAGTTTTTAGTTTTTATCTTTAACCATTCTAGACCTTATTGATGGATATTTTCTTTTCATTAATTTGGAGGTGCTCTTATATATAGTTGACCTTTCACGAGTTTATCTTGGCAGCATAACTATGTATATTGTTGGAGATTAATTAGTAGTGTAAAATTTGTCACCAATGATAAACGATAGTGTTTATCACTTCGAACAAATTGAGCACCACGTACGCCACCTTGCATGTGCATGCACCAAGTTAAGCAGTAGGGAGACTTTTTTTTGGCATAATAGCCAATTTGTTACTTTAGGAATGATCATTGTGTCAGTTTGTTATCTTATGAATTTTTCATGCTGATTTGCTATTTTAGATTTTAAAAATTAGTCAATTTGCTACCTCTACATCAAATTAGACAAAATATTTAGCTAATTTTGTTACAACCCATATAGAAACCATACGTTTATCGAACCACGTTACGCATTATCGCGGATTAAACACATTATTAGGGTTGTTAACAACTTTTTCACCAGGTAAGAATTTGATTTGACTTCCTTCACAAGAATTGTAGAATATTTTATTACGAGCTTGTAGGAATTTTTGGAGAATTTATCGGATAGCCGAAGTATTTTTGAAGCTTATCGGATGTTTCTGGTAAAATGATAGTTATGTGAATATTTTATAATTAATTTGGGCGGTTCAATCTGATCCATTGATTTTTGATCAGACTGAATCTCAGCCCTTGGATCAGCTTTTACCAAAACTATAAATAGGTTGATTTAAAAAATAAAAATAAAATAAGACCCGTGACCCGTTTTCGACCCGACGACCCAAACGGTGACCCGTTTTTCGATCCGACTTTTCTGGCCACCTCCGGCGACGGGGAATGTATGTTTTGGAAGCTCTCCATCTCAGCTACCTAATTGTATAATTAAATAGGAGTTTTGTTGGCGTTTTGTGTTAACCCGATTTTGGTTCAGTTTTTTGCCATCGTTGGTGGCGGTGTTCCGGTGAGCTTTGGAGTCCATGGGTTAGGGGTTTCGAATCCCCTCAACCTCATGAAGCTTTCTGGGTGGTTGTTTTTGGCCGAGGAAGCTCCACGGCGGAGATACGGCGGTGAGGGTAAAAGAGGAAGGTTTCACCACTGTGGCTTTCGAGGCATTTTCCAGCCACTGTGGTGGTTGGATGGGAGAGGTCTTTTGAGAAATATTGTTGAGCTCGTTGGGAGCTTTGGAGTGATGTATGGAACACTCCAATCGGAGCTGTCGCCACCGGAAGCGCGTGTGGCTCACGCGCCGCAGGCCACGACGGAGCTCCGGTGAGATTTTTCGAAAAATGTTCCGTGGGGGTTTCCGAGATTATTTGGAATGTCAATTTCAATAGTATGAATTATATTAATGTTGTATAATCTATTTTCAGGACACAGAGACCCTATAGTTATGGAACGTACTGATTGCATATTTCTGAGACATCGAGATCGAGATTCGAGCAGCGAAGGAAATTCCACGGGACCTCAGTAGTAGTCGTCGCACACTTGTGAGTGGGCACCTTTATTTTTATAGTCACAGCGAGTTCTTATTTTATCAGCATACTCTACGGTTTATTTTATTTATTTTAGAGTTTTTAAAATGGAGGTTTATTTGTGATGGTTTGATTAGTTGCATCGATGCTCTAGCTATTCGGCTGATCACCTGATAGTTTAGTCAGGGGAGGTTAGGTGGCCTCGTCTGACTCAGATCGACTCAGGTTAGGTGGCCTGAGAACGATCCCGTCACATTTATTTTATTTGCATATACTATTGATAGTCGTACAGGGCGAGAGGCTTAGAACGACTATCCCTCAATTTCATATCAGTTATTTATTTTGAACTCGCATTATTTTCAGATATTAGAGGAAATGCATGAAATTTTAGTTTAGCGATTTACGCAGATTATTATATATTTTTTTGTCCACTCACGTTAATGTTTTATATTTTAAATGTCTTTCCCTGGGCTTTTCGGTTTTCCATTGCCCAGGTTGTAGTGTTATCCCTGTGCGTGCTTGGTATCGTCGAGAACTCCGAGTCTATTAGTCTTCCTCCTATCAGTAGGTTCCAGCTCATTGTCAGTTTATTTTATATGTATATAGAAGTCACTCTGAATACTAGTTTTCTTATGTTGCTACAGTAAGACTCTTGTGAATAAGTTGTTACTGGAGCAGTCGTCGAGTTTTTCTTTTCCTTGTATTTAGAACCAGTACCTTGTAAAAATATCTTTTAATCTTGACCTATACATCCGTTTTAGTTTCTGCTCTATGTTAAGAAATCCATATGGACATTGGTGGTTCACGGTTTGTTTGTGGGATGTATATGTGAAGTGTTATTCTTCTTGCAGGTTTTTGGTTGTCTCAGTTTTAAAAGAATTTATGTCAAAAAATTTACAGAATTTCGTAGATTAGAATTAGTCGTTAGGATTTGATCCTAGATTACTAGTTAATCTTAGGTTGGGTCCTTTCAGTTTTGTATCAGAGCATTAGGTTACAGATTTTGTAGACTTTTCTGGTCATGTCAGTACATGCATTTGAGAACGTACGACACTTTTGGAAGGATGGCCCGACCGGCCGGCGGACGCCCATTATTCTAGGTGTTGTGCATTGTCAAATGCTTAGAGTCTCTTAGTCTATTTAGTTTGTGACTCTCTATTTTTTCAGTGGGCTAAATTGTTTTTGGACTCGTAGGTCATTCAGTATGCCTCGACAACCAGCCCAACGGGATGATACACAATCCTTAGCCCAGCAGATGCGTGAGTTAATTTCACGCATGATGCCAGCACCACGTGAGGATCATGAGGATCTAATTAGTAAAGCTATGAAGGCAGGAGTTGTTCCTTTTATTGATTCCCATGACCCTGAGACTAAGAAGAACTGGCTAGTTGAAATCGGTCGAGTTTGTGACCGTTTGCGCCCACATTTGACCTCTGAACAGAGGACTATGGTAGCTACAGGTTTGTTGCGAGACCATGCTTATCGTTGGTGGTAAAATACTGAAAGGAATGAAGCTCTCACGTCATGGACAGAGTTCACTGAATTTTTCATGAGTCAATACTTTAGCGAGGCTTCCGAGCAGCGAAAGTATGAAGAGTTTATGAATCTTCGGCAGGGGGACATGTCAGTGATGGAGTACCGGGAGAGTTTCACTCGCTTGGCCCTTTTTGCATCAAATTCCGTCAGGTCAGTGAATGAAAAGTGCTGAAGGTTTGAGCAGAGCTTACGAGCTGATATTGTCCCATACCTATCCGGTGTGTCACGTGCTAATTTTTATGAGTTTGTTAGTGCTGCTATTAGATGCGAGGATAGGCTTCAATCTGAGCGGGGCTGGACTCGACGATTTGAGGAAGGTGGGCCCAGCCAGGGTCCTTCTAAGAGGGGAAGCTCAAGCACTTTAGGTTCTACTTCATCTTCCGGTGAGGGATCTTCTACTCCAGTTCTTCCTATGCATCGTCCGAGTCATTTTCAGAGATGGATGAGGAGGAATCGACCTCTGAGGCAGGGATCCAGTACCAGTACCAGTGGAACTAGTAGTTCTCGTCATACTCCATCAGGACCCAGGGATTTCCCTCTATGTGACAGGTGTCACAAGCATCATTTCGGGCAGTGTTAGGTTGGGTCTTTAGCTTGTTTTCTTTGTGGTCAGATGAGTCACTTTGCGAGGGAGTGTCCACATAGGGATACTTCATGCGGATTTTTGATGCAGAGTTCTGGTGGTGATCAGGGAGCCACTTCAGGAGTTAGAGCAGCACCGCCACCTAGACAGCCAGCATATCAGGATCGGAGCCAGAAAGGGCGACCGCCTGCACAAACTGGACTGGCCCGACTTCATCATATGACCTTGCAGGAGGGCAGAGCAGCTCCAGATATGATTATCGGTACGTTATATGTTTTTGTTTATGTTGTTTATACTTTAATAGATCCGGGGGCGACACACTCTTTTATCTCAGTGAGATTATCATCAATAGTTACGTACCGGCCACTCCCTTACCGGTGATGTGGCGAGTGGTTTACCCCATCGGTGACAAGGTTTTGGTAGGGTTAGTATATAGAGACTGTAGTGTTTAGTTGGAGGTTTCGGGTTGTCTGCTGACTTAATATCTCTTGATGTCGCGGAATTTAATATGGTTTTGGGTATGGACTTTCTGGGCAATCACTAAGCTTTGGTTAATTGTCATCAGAAATAAGTGGTGTTTAGAAGTCCAGGGTTACCAGAGATTTTATTCTGTGGAGAAAGAAATGTCCTTTCTTCGTGCTTGATTTCAGTTGTGCAAGCTGAGAAGTTATTGCGGAAAGGGTGTACCGCATACTTGGCACATGTTGTAAACACTCGTGTTTCCACTCCTAAACTTGAGGAAATTGCAGTGGTCAGGGATTACCCTGATGTATTTCCTGAGGAATTACCAGGTCTTCCTCCAGAAAGGGAAATTGATTTCACGATCGAGCTACTTCCGGGTACAGGTCCTATAACTCAGGCACCGTACCGTATGGCTCCAGCTGAGTTAAAGAGGTTGCAGGTTCAGCTTCAGGAATTAATTGATCAAGGTTTTATCCGTTCCAGTATATCAACATGGGGAGCTCCAATTTTGTTTGTGAAAAAGAAGGATGGTTCTATGCGGTTATGTATTGACAATCGAAAATTGAATCAGGTGACTATGAAGAACAACTATCATTTGCCTTGTATTGACGATTTGTTTGATCAGTTGAAGGGAGCTACAATGTTCTCTAAGATTGATCTCCGATCGGGATATCATTAGTTGCGGATTAGAGAGTCTAATTTCTCTAAAACAACATTCTGATCGCGTTATGGGCACTATGAATTTCGGGTGATGTCGTTCAGTTTAACAAATGCACCCACTGCCTTCATGGCTTTAATGAATCGGGTATTTCGGGCTTATCTCGATAAATTCATTATTGTGTTTATTGATGATATCCTGATTTACTCGAAGGATGCGAGGCAACATGCGGGGCATTTGCATATTATTTTGAAGACTTTAAGGGAATCCCAATTATACACCAAGTTTAGCAAATGCTAGTTCTGGTTGGATAAGGTGAAATTTCTGGGCCATGTAATTTCAGCAGAAGGATTTAGTGTCGATCCAAACAAAATTAAGGCTGTGTTGAATTGGAACCGACCTGTGAGTGTGCCAGATATTAGAAGTTTTCTGGGTCTGGCCGATTATTACCGTCGGTTTGTTCAAGACTTTTCACGCATTGCTGCATCTCTTACGAAACTCACGAGGAAGGGAGTTAAATTTGAATGGTCGGAAGTTTGTGAGGAGAGTTTCCAGACTCTAAAGACAAGGTTGACCACAGCTCCAGTGTTGACGTTACCAGACGATTGTGGGGAATTTATAGTTTTCAGTGATGCCTCTAAATTAGGCTTGGGATGTGTGCTGATGCAGCATTGAGGGTTGTTGTGTATGGTTCACGCCAGTTGAAACCCTATGAGGCAAATTACCCCACTCACGATATGGAATTAGTAGCGATAGTTTTCGCGCTAAAAATTTGGACACTTTATTTGTATGGTGTCAGATGTCGAATTTTTACTGACCATAAAAGCCTTACATATCTTCTCACTCAGCCAAAATTAAACTTAAGACAAAGAAGGTGGGTGGAGTTAATAAACGATTACAATTGTACCTTTGAGTACCACCTTGGAAAGACGAATGTTGTAGCTGACACTCTTAGTCGAAAATCTGGAGTTTCCTTGTCTCACATTCAGTTAGCTCGGGTACCATTACTTGCGTAGTTGCAAGTCACTAGAGTATTATTGTATATTGATGCGAGCGAGGCTAGAATTCTATTCACCAATTTACAGGTTCGACCTATTCTCATTGACAAAGTGTGTGAGTTGCAGGATTCTGATCCATCCATTCTGAAGTTAAAGGATATGGTGCGTATTTGGTGAACAATCAGATTGTGAGATGAGGAAAGATGGGTTGTTAGTATTCAGAGGTAGATTTTGTGTTCCAAATGTCGGAGAATTAAAGCAAGAAATACTCGAGGAGGCTCATTATTCAGCGTATGCAATGCATCTGGGTAGCACAAAGATGTACCGCACTCTCAGAGAATATAATTGGTGGTCTAATATAAAGAGGGAGGTAGCTACCTTTGTGAGTCAATGCCCTATTTGTCAACAAGTGAAGGTGGAGAGGAAGAAACCTTCAGGAATGATGCAACGTTTGGAGATTTCTGTCTAGAAATGGGAGCACAGTACCATGGATTTTGTATACAAGTTACCACGTACAGCCAAGGGGCATACATGTATTTGGGTAATTGTAGATCGCTTCACCAAGTCTGCACATTTTATTCCAGTCTCAGAGAAACTGTCGGTGAGCAAGTTAGCTACATTATATATGCAGAAGATTGTGAAGCTACATGGTGTGCCTGTGTCCGTCATTTCAGATCGAGATTCTCATTTTACCTCAAAATTCTTGAGGGCATTGCAGGAAGCGTTAGAAACCAAGTTGCGAATCAGTACAGCTTTTCATCCTTAGACAGATAGCCAATCTGAAAGAACGATCCAGACGCTTGAAGATATGTTGAGGTCTTATGTGTTGCAATTCCCAGGAAAATGGAATATGTATTTTCATTTGATGGAATTTGCATATAACAATAGCTTCCACTCTAACATTGGCATGTCACCATATGAGGCGTTGTAAGGGAAACAGTGCAGGACACCCTTGTGCTGGACCGAAGTAGGAGAATAGAGTCTCATTGGCCCAGACATAGTTCAGGAGACTACAAAAAATATTCAGATCATTCGAGACAGATTAAAGATTGCTCAAGACAGACAAAAGAGTTACGCCGATGTCAGACGTAAAGATCTTGAGTTTGAAGTTAGAGATTGGGTATTCCTGAAATTGTCTCCATGGAAATGGGTGATGCGGTTTGGAAAGCGCGGTAAACTTCAGCCACGTTATATTAGACCTTATGAGATTACTGAGCGTCTAGGCGATTTAGCTTATCGTTTGGAATTACCCTCAGAATTGGCGCGAGTTCAAGATATTTTTCATGTATCCATGTTGTGGAAGTACATCCCTAATCCTTCCCATGTCATCGTGCCTCATCAAATTCCGTTACGAGAGGATTTAGTTTATATTGAGGAACCTGTGGATATTCTTGACCGTAGAGAGCAATTCAAGTTCTCCGGAACAAGACCATTCCTTTAGTGAAAGTTTTATGGAAGAATCATGCAGTCGAGGAGGCCACCTGGGAGCAGGAGCAGTTCATGAGGGAGCAGTACCCTCATCTTTTCTAGTAGGTATGTAAATTTCGAGGACGAAATTTTTTTATGGGGAGTGGATTGTTACAACCCGTACCGAAATCATATGTTTATCGAACCACGTTACGCATTATCGCGGATTAGGCGCATTATTAGGGTTGTTAACGACTTTTTCACTGGGTAAGAATTTGATTTTACTTCCTTCATGAGAATTGTACAATATTTTATTACGAGCTTGTAGGAATTTTCGGGGAATTTATTGGATAGCCGAAGTATTTTTGAAGCTTATCGGATGTTGGCAGTAAAATGATAATTATGTAAATATTTTATTATTAATTTGGGCGGTTCAATCTGATCCATTGATTTTTGATCATAATGAATCTCAGCCCTTGGATCAGCTTTTACCAAAATTATAAATAGGTTGATTTTAAAAATAATAAATAAATAAAAAAACAAAACCCGTGACCCGTTTTCGACCCGGCGACCCAAATGGTGACCCGTTTTCCGACTCGACTTTTCCGGCCACCTCTGGCGACGGGGAATGTATGTTTTGGAAGCTCTCCATCCCAGCTACCTAATTGTATAATTAAATAGGAGTTTTGTTGGCGTTTTGTGGGAACCTGATTAAAGGTTTGGTTTGGTTTCTCGCCGTCGTTGGTGGCGGCGTTCCGGTGAGCTTTGGAGGCCGTGGGTTGGGGGTTTCAGCTCCCCTCAACCTCATGAAGCTTCCTGGGTGGTTGTTTTTGGCCGAGGAAGCCCCACAGCAGAGTTATAGTGGTGATGGCAAAACGGGAAGGTTTCGCCACCGTGGCTTTCAAGACGTTTTCTGGCCACGGTGGTGGTTGGATGGGAAAGGTCCTATGGGAAATATTGTTGGGCTCGTTGGGAGCTTTCGAGTGATGTATGGAACGCTCCCATCGGAACTGTCGCCACCGGAAGCGCGTGTGGCTCGCGCGCCGCCAGCCACGGCGGAGCTCGGGTGAGATTTTTCAGGAAATGTTTCGTGGGGGTTTCCGGGATTATGTTTAATGCCGATTTTAATAGTTTGAATTATATTAATGCTGTATAATCCATTTTCAGAACACAGAGACCCTATAGTTACGAAACGTACTGATCGCATATTTCAAAGACATCAAGATCGAGATTCGAGCAGCGAAGGAAATTCTGCGGGACCCCAGTAGTAGTCGCACACTTGTGAGTGGGAACCTTTATTTTCACAGTTGTAGCAAGTTCTTATTTATCAGCATGCTCTACGGTTTATTTTATTTATTTTAGAGTTTTTAAAATGGAGGTTTATTTGTGATGGCTTGATTAGTTGCATCGATGCTCTAGCTATTCGGTTGATCACCAGATAGTTTAGTCAGGGGAGGTTCGATGGCCTCGCCTGACTCAGATCGACTCAGGTTAGGTGGCCTGAGAACGATCCCGTCACATTTATTTTATTTGTGTATGCTATTGATAGTCGTACCAGGTAAGAGGCTTAGAACGACTATCCCTCCATTTCATATCAGTTATTTATTTTGAACTCACATTATTTTCAGAAATTAGAGGAAAGGCATGAAATTTTAGTTTAGCGATTTACGCAGATTGTTATATTATTATTTTTGTCCACTCACGTTAACGTTTTATATTTTAAATGCATTTCTCTGGGCTTTTCGATTTTCCGTTGCCCAGGTTGCAGTGTTATCCCTGTGCGTGCTTGGTATCGTCGAGAACTCCGAGTCTATCAGTCTTCCTCCTATCAGTAGGTTCCAGCTCACTGTCAGTTTATTTTATATGTATATAGAAGTCATTCTGAATACTAGTTTTCTTATGTTACTACGGTAAGACTCTTGTGAATAGGTTGTTACTCGAGCAGTCGTTGAGTTTTGTTTTTCCTTGTATTTAGAACTAGTACCTTGTAAAAATATCTTTTAATCTTGAGCTATATATCCGTTTTAGTTTCTGCTCTATGTTGAGAAATCCGGATGGACATTGGTGGTCCACGGTTTGTTTGTGGAATGTATCTGTGAAGTGTTATTCTTCTTGCAGGTTTTTGGTTGTCTCAATTTTAAAAGAAGTTATGTCAAAAAATTTACAGAATTTTGTTGATTATAATTAGTCGTTAGGACTTGATCCTAGATTACTAGTTAATCTTGGGTTGGGTCCTTTCAAATTTGCTATACTAAGTTTGATTTTTTTGTTGTTGTTTTTCATGTTTTTTTTTCATTTAAATCAATAGAATAGAGAATTAAGAGTACCAAAATACTTTCAAATGTTTATAATTTGATGAATAAATTGATGAAATTTAAGTAAGTAGATAACAAGGTAGAAAATTGACGAGTTTATGAATTCTAAGGTAGCAAATTGACAGAAAAAAATTTCAGAGTAGTATATTGACACTAAGGTGATTCTTAGGGTAGGAAATTGATAATTAAGCCTACTGTTATTCAAAAAGACTTTCAAGTAAACAAGTCACTTACGACAAAGGATCGTAATTATTTACATTTCAAATGAACCACTTAGGTCATTCAATTCCTTTTATTCACAACATTTAAAATTTCACAAAGAGGTTTTGAATTTGAAGGAGATGAATTGTTGCGAGTGAATATAACCTTTTTGAGAAAAATCCATTTTTTATATACCAAAATAAAAGAAACTGCAAATAGGTGGAGCTTGGTTGCTGATGTTTTGCTGTTGTTGATCCACTGATTCTTAGAGGCTTTGTGATGGTTGTTATGGACTAATTAATTGTTGTTTCAGCCAGTTATGATTGAGTAATGACTCGATGATTTTTCTCTTTTCTTTTTCGATTGAAGCCTATGAGACTTAATTTATTGTTCTTGTGTAGCTTGTCGTGTGTTTCTAGTAATCTGGAATTCACAACTAAAAGTTCAAAATTAATTGACAATAGTTTGAGTAGCCCAAATTCTTAGAGCAAGACTCCTCATTTCTAATGTGGGAGTTTTTCTCTATTCACATTCTCAACAGACCCCTACACGTGTGGCAACATCTCAAGCCAAACACGTGGACAACATATATAGGTGACGATGAGCACGTGTCACCCACATTCAACAACACATGTGGGTGAACATGCTCTGATACCATGTTAGCTCTATGAGTGAGCTTTAGATTGAAGAAGAAGAAGATGATGATGATGAAGAAGAAGAAGACAGGTAGAACAAAGGAGAGAAATAGAGAAAATGAACTCGATCACTGAGGTATAATACCTATTTGTACTAGGTTATAAAACTACATGTTGTAACTAGATAGTAGATACTATATGCTTATATCTTCGAATTCATGTTGAGATTATTAATCTGACATGAAGTTGTTACGAAGTGCATATGGTTGAGATCCATAAGTGTACATATCGAATATCAAGTGATTTTTGAATCACCATTGATGAACCTACATGCATTTATGAGGATAATATTGCTTGCATCAAGCAGATGAAGCTAGGTTACATGTAGGGTGACAACACTAAATATATATTGCATAAGTTATTCTAAAATCAGCAAACAACAACAATTTCTCGAGATCATGGTTGATCAAGTTCGTTCTGAAGATAATGTGGCAGACTTACTTTTTTAAGTCGTTGACCAAATCTACATTTGAGAAGCATGTGACGAGCATAGGGTTGCTCAGCTTATTCAAGCTATCTTGATTGTTAATATCAGGGGGAGATGCAGACATCAAGGGGAGTCTGGCATACACATTAGCATTTTTAAATATGAAGAGCACGTTGTATTCTTTTTCCTTGACTAAAGTTTTATTTTTATCCCAAATGATTTTTATTATTCAGCAATTTTTTAATGAGGCAATATAGATTGTGTCATATCATCGTCTACGACACCCAACACTTTTTTTACTTGGTGAGATCACTTTTTCTTCTGCAAAGGTTTTTGGCTCGACAAGGTTTTTGATGAAGCATCATGGAAGCAATGAAGAAGCGTCACCCACCATAACCGGCACAAAGGGGAGTGTTGAAGGATATTGATATTCCTAGTTATGGTAGCTTTCGTAGAGAATAGAGGAATGAATCTTATTTAGTGATATAATAGGATTCATACCATATATGTAACATCTTGTACTCTCCTTTTTAAATGGAGCTCTTCTTCATGAATAAAGTTACACCATTGTTTCAAGCTATCTATCTATAGTTTACATATTTTCTTAAACAATAGGAGAATTTTTATTGTCTATTTGGACAATATATGAAATTGAGAAATTGAGTGGCAATATATAGTACAAACCAGAGATGATAGCTTTGATTGGTAGAAATAGAACAGCTCAAACCAAAAAAGAAGAAATAAATAAAGAATCAATAGACTATAAGTTCTATAACAAAAGAAATGTACGTGGTCAAAGAAGGATGGCTTGGCTTCTAGGGCTTAGTTTCACTAAATCTGCACCCCAAGAGGAAGATGCCCTCCATGAAAGCATCTATAACTAGCATTAGGCTAAGTTGTAAGTAAGTTATACAGTGCTCAGTGAATCGAGGTTCCCACTACTGGTTCTGCAGTAGTTTCAGCAGCACAAGTGCTCTGATGATTGCTTGGATGAACTTTCTTCTTAGCCCAAAAGAAGCACCCCCAGACATTGTTGTATCGGATCGCGGCAATCCCAACCTGACCCTCTTGTCCTCTTCTTCCTTCTTCATCTTCTCCTTGTGTCAGTTCCTCATCACAATTGCCTCAGCAAGGCCATAACACAGAGACATGGACTTCGATCAAGTTTCAAGAATTCAAAGCAGTTTGTGAAAGAAATGAAAATGTTATGTATGTGTTGTACTATATGATAATGTTCGTGTTAGAGTCTGCCATTGAAGTTGTGAAGAAGAAAAGCTTATCTGATATTGATGATGATTGTGTAGTTATTATAGAATGACTGAAAATACAGACAAAGGCAACAAGAGAGAGCTAAATGTAAAAGCAAATTAGCTGAGATAACAGAATCATCTAATATGTGACAACTGGCTCTAGTTGGATTAACACGCTGGTAGGTTGAGCTGGACATTTTGTTAATACCCCAGGCTTGATGGGTAGTGTTGATCATTAAGTTGTGTCGAGGTGAACAAAGAACTTTGGTGAATAAGTCTGCCAATTGTTCATGAGTTGAAACAAATTGTATGACAGAGACTTGATTTCTTGTGAAACAAATGTTCACTTCAATGTGCTTAAGCTTTGAGTAATGCACAAAATTAGTGGCAAGGGCAAGGGCTAAAGCTGAAATATTATCACAGTACGAGTAAGAGCCAAAGAAATATGTAGATCCTTGAACAAATTGAGTAACCACATGATTTTTGAAGTTGTATCTGCCATACCTCTATATTCAGCTTTAGTGGATGATCTAGAGACAACATTTTGTTTCTTGGAACACCAAGATATAGGAGATTGATTCATCAATATCACAAACAGTAGTTGATTTTCTATCATTAGGATCTCCTGTCCAGTCTGCATCACAATAAGCATGAAGATATAATGGACCAGACCCCTTTGTGAATGTAATTCCATGATGCAGTGTCCCTTTTATATACCTCAAGATCCTTTTTGCAGCTATAAAGTGTTCATCAATTGGACAATGTAGAAATTGACAACGTTATTCACACTATAAGTTATATCAGGTCTTGTGAAGGTAAGGTATTACAAACATCCCACAATGCTTATGAAAAGAGAAACTTCATGATCAAGAAGTAACTTCCCACTGTCCTTGAGAAGTTTCAGTCCATATTGACATAGAGTGATTTAGGAGTGACATTTGTCCAGACCTGCCTTGTGAACCAACTCAGTAGCATATTTCTTTTGAGATATAAACACACCAAAATCTATATTGTTAATCTCTAGTCCCAGAAAGTAATGCAGAATACCCAAGTCTTTCGTATCAAACTCACTTTGTAAAGAATACTTAAGTTATGTAACAAGAGCATCATTATTCCCAGTAATTATGATATCATCTACATAGGGTAGTAGATATATCAAGTTGGCACCAAATACTTAATGAACAAGGATGGATCAGAAGGAGAACAAGTGAATCCTTCATTTTCAAAACTACCTGGTTGGTTCATATAGACCTCTTCTGAAAAAATGTCATGCATAATGACATTTTTAACATCCATCTGCTGCAATGTCCATCCTTTATGAGCAGCAAGTGCAAGCATAATGTGCACTGTGGTATATCTCACAACAAGTGAGAAGGATTCTTCACAATCTACCCCATATTTTTGAGAGAACCCTTTGGCAACTAACCTTGCTTTATGTCTGACAATTGATCCATCAACATTTCTTTGATTATGAAAATTCATTTGCAGGAAACAACATTCTTATCATAAGGTAATGGGACTAGACTCCAAGTTTTTTGTTGCATGAGTGCATCAATCTTTTCCTGTATAGCAGCTTTCCATACTGGACTAGTTGAAAGTAATAAAACTACTGGGAAGACACTAAGACACACACACACACACACACACACACACGAGTGTTCACGCAGGGAAACCAATAGAGGTAAAAATCCTGCGGGGCTTTAAGGAAAAGCTCCTAACCAAAACTCCACTAAACAAACAATCTGTTTACTCACAAGTTCAATCAAATCACAAGTAAAAGAAATCTATGCTTAACCTTAACAAAGTGAATAAGTAGATTGATAATGAAAGACTTCTCCTTGATGAGCTAGGAAACCACTCTGTTTCCTCCTTCAATGAAGCAAGCTATCCAAACGATTTACTTCCCTTCAATTTCCTTTGCAACAGAACTTCTTCCTGCATACACAGCAAAGGCAGACTCCAATACACCAAAGATGTGCAACAGTCTCGTTAATCAAAAATTAGAAAAACCAAAAAGCCATCTCGTCTTTGTTTTAAGGCCAGTACTTATACCAGTAGGTCTCCATTTGGACTAAAAATCTACACATCCCTTAAGTTACTCAGCAAATCAATTATCATGATTTCCGAGCATTTAGATGTGATTAGCTTTTGGTAATTTCAATTTCACCTTATCAGATTAGTATCAGATTCATATCATTAATTGATATGAATCCAAAGCAACTAATCACCCCTTGATAAGGTAAGTGCTAATCTCAAACAATTGAGATTCTTACCTTCCTTAAGCTCAGTCATATTGAGCAATCAACTCAAGCAACGAGTTGTGACAAGTTTTGCCAAACAGATACTTACACTGGTGAAAGCTTGTTTGTAATTGGAGGGTTCAATGTCATTGAGATCAGATCCTGATGAGTGAAGAATGGACAGAAAATACTTTGGTTTGTGAATTCCTCTTTTGCTCCTAGTAAGCATAGTATGATCATTCATAGCTGGATTGGTTAAACCAACAATAAGATGAAATATATTGACATTTGATACTTTAGCACTAGGTCTAGTTGACGAGAAATCTAGAACAACAAAGATTACACTACCAAGTTGATTAGCAATATCTAAATTCCCATCATTTTCATCAAAGTGGACTTGTGTATGTGCAAATGGATCAAATTGAGCACCATGGTCTACAGAAACAGTTAGTGTAGAACTAGGCACCCATAGTTGATTCTGAGCTGAAGATGGTGATATAAAAACATATGATGATGCATTTAAGTCACCAATAATTGTATCTGATGTATCTTGAGATCCATATTCTGTAGTAGGAGAGATAATGGTGACATTATCATTAAGAGTAGAGTTAAGAGTTAGACTTGCTTGTTGTAAGACAAGTGATGGGATATGAGAGGAGGACTATGTAAATTGTATATAAGGTTGTAGAGATGACTGAATAGGTTGTTGAGATTGAGAGGAAGCATGTAACCTAGTTGTCTGAGTCTTGTGAGATAGCTTGTATGCATAAGGAAAGTCAGTTTCATCCATAAAGACATGTTTGGAGATGATAAATTTTCTGCTCAATGACTCATAAAAGATATACCCCTTATATCCTACAACAAAGCCTATGAAAATATACCTTAGTGTTTTTGGCTGAAGCTTATCATGTCTATATGGAGTCATTAATTGATAAGCATCACAACTAAATATTCTGATGATGTTCACAGATGGTACCTTAGCATACAACTTCTCAAAGGGTGATATCTTATCCAACACTTGTGTAGGCATTCTATTGATGACATACACAACCATGGCACAAGCATGAAACCAAAAGAAATCAGGTAAGGAAGTTGTCTGAAGCATAGTTACTACTGTCTCCCTTATGTGCATATTCTTTCTTTCTAAAATGTCATTATGTTCTGGTATATATGGACAAGAAAACTAATGGACACACTCTTTAAAGCAAGAAGCTGCTTGAAAGCCTTGCTTGTGTACTCACCACCTCCATCAGATCTCAAACATTTGAGTAGTACAACTATTAACAAATCTGTGAATATGATTTATTTTTTATTGGAAAAATCTGTGTATATTTAGTACAACTATTAACAAATAGTTCAAAATACATATATCCATCTATAGAAATATGTGGAGAAGGCCCTCAAACATTTGAGTGCACAAGCTCAAAAGAACTTTGAATTCTAGTACTAGAAGACTCAAAAGGAAGCTTATAAAACTTGCCAAACAGACATGGTTCACATACAGAATCTACTGATGTACTTTAAATAACACACTTCTTCAACATACTGGAACCAACATCATCAGAGGCATGTCCCAGTCTTTTGTGCCATAAGGAATGATTGACACATTTGCCTAGAAAAGCTAAAGTTGTATGTATTGATGAAGAAGGAGAAGTCCTACCTACTTGATTGAATGAAGGAAGATCAAGCGGTATATATTGGATATAGCCCTTACTTACACAGTCTTTGGTTAAATTTTGTTCCCATCATCTTGTCTTGTATACAACATGAAAACTCATCAAACCAAACTCTATAATTATTCTGATTGCATAATTGATAAACAAATAGTAAGTGAGCAGCCAACTCAGGTATTAGAAGCACATTATTAAGTTTCAACTGTTCTAACAAAGTATTGCTAGTGTGAGTAATGGATAGTTGGTCACCATTACCAACTTGAACAAAATCTGAAGAGTTGTAGGGTGCTACAGAAGAGATATTTCACTTGTCATGTGATTGGTTGCTCCTGAATTTGCAAGCCAAAACATTGGTGTGATTAGAGCTGTTGTGAATGGTGTAAGTGTGGCTAGCATGGCTGTTAGAACAGTTACATTGCCATTGTTGGAACTCAGTAAGACGACTAATGCTTGATGAACTGCTTGAGTGACCTGAGTTGATATGTCAGATGATATTGGCATCAAATTACTTATAAGATCACTATCCTAAGATCTATACTAAATAAGGTCATCTAATAGTTTTATCCTAAATTAGGTGGAGGGAAATCAAGGAATCATTGTCGATGGAGAAATCATGGTGGCAGTGGTTTAGTTGTTTTAGACTCTCTTTTTTGTCATGTTCTACAGTTTAACTATTTTCTAAAAAAATGGAAAAAAGTCACTAATAGTATTTCAACTTTCAGTAACATACAACATAAGTAACTAAACTTTTAAAATCTCAATATTAGTACTCAAACTTTCAAAGTCGTGCTAACATTGTACCTCCAATTAGTAGCGCCGTTTGCTATAACACAAAATCAAGGGTAAAATTATATGTTTATTGCTCTCGTCTTTATCTGCCATTGACCTTGCATTATCATTGTTTCCCTCTAAATCTTGGGAGAAAATCTTCTGTCCCTCTCCCTGTCTTTCTATTCCTTGAATGACACGTGTACTTTCCCTCCACCTCATCAGACAATTATGTAACTCTGTTAAGTGTTAATTCTATCAAAATAATTCTTCAAATTCTGGGAGGTCTTTTTGTTAAAGAACACAACCTCTTCAAGTTTTGGGCTTAATGTGAATTGAGTCATCTCTCATTTTCGAATTCTCAATCGATCACCAACAAGATTATGTACGTCCAATCAATTCAATTGGTGATTGTGTTGATGTCCGTATTCCTTGAATACTTCTCCTATGGTTGAATCGTTGGATGACTCGCAGCTTGATAATTATTGTGAAGTAAGAGAAATCACTATCATAATCATATATATATATTGTATATGGTTCTCTGAGATCCACTTAAATTGTCCGGTCGATCGAATCTAGAGTGGTGGACTATAATTATGATCATGAGTTCTTCCCACAGATTTTTACAGATTATTTGAGGTTTTACAGTAAGATGATATCTTAACTATGATTCTATGAAAACATTTAATTTTCAAAGGACTACTGCAGACATTGATCTGAAGCAGGGTAGACGACCGAACCACGAGCCGGTGTCAGAGTTACGCCAGTCATCAAAATTGGGAACAACTACATCAAGATGAAGATTCACGGCGCGCCATATCTTTGATCTGGGTTGGCATGTTGCAATTCTTTTTAGTAATATTCCGAAATGATTTTATTTTGAGTTTGGTAAACTCTGTTACTGAGTTATCAGCTTGCTGACATGGAAGACACACGTCACTCACTGAATAGAGGGACAAGGAGAGAGACAAGGAAACGGGACAGAAGATTTTTTCTCCCCCAAATCTTACTCTCTCCCCTAAATAAATGAAACTCCAAAACCATGTCTAGGTGAGACGTTTACATATACGGCACAGAAGACATAATTTTTCGTACGCAATGCTAATCAATATGCATGAACATATATAGATGTTTGAAGTTCTCTTCTCTGTCTAGGATTTGCATATACCAGAAGGCCACAATATATAATTTTGATTAAGTGTGAAATTTCATACTGAAATTTTAAAGTAAAGTTGTATTTTTACATAAAATCGGCAATGTAATTTGACGATTAAACTCAAGCATTTTTTAGATACATATGCAAGGAATTGAACATGCAAAATTTCAGCCTCATCGGATGTAGTTTAGACATTTGATCATCCCATTCAAGTTTTGAGCTAAATCAGACAATTTGTGTACATTGTTAAACAATGTCATGATCAAATGGTTAAAACATCTTTGATTGAACAAAAATTTTGCATGCTCAATCCTTACATATGTATCTAAAAGATGATTGAGTTCAATCGTCGAATTACGTTGTTGATTTTGTGTAAACTGCAACTTCACACCGAAGTTTCGGTGCGAAGCTTCACACTTGATGAGAACTGTATATATACGAGCAGAAATTTTGCATGCTCAATTCTTATATATGTATCTAAAAGATGATTGAGTTCAATCATCGAATTGCATTATCAATTTTGTCTAAACTACAACTTTACATCGAAGTTTCAGTGCGAATCTTCGCACTTAATGAGAATTGTATGTGTGTGTGTGTGTGTCTAAATATATATATATATAGTTCTTATCAAGTGCGAAGCTTCGCACTGAAATTTTTGTATGAAGTTGCATTTTATACAAAGTTGATAACGTAATTCGATAATTGAAGTCAATCATCTTTTAGATACCTATGCAAGTATCGTAATTACAAAATTTTAGCCCAATTGGATATCGTTTAGCCATTTGATCACCACGTTCATGTTTTGAGCTAAATCGAATAATTTGTGTGCATTGTTAAACAATGTCACAATCAAATGATTTAAACATCTCTGATTAAACTGAAATTTTGTAGGCACGATTTTTGCATATGTATCTAAAAGGTGATTGACTTAAATTATCGAATTACGTTGTCAATTTTGTGTAAAATGCAACTTCACACAGATATTTCAGTGTGAAGCTTCGCACTTGATAAGAACTGTGTGTATATATATTAAACGTGAAGCCTAGGTAATATGAAACCTGCTAGCTGTAGCATTTAGATTCTAACCATTGTAACTCTACAAAAGTTACAAAAGTTTATATGACAGAGAAGGAAGCCTCCTTTGAAAGTTTAAAGGCCGGCACTGGTAACTGATCACGAAAGAGCGGATGACGGGATGACGCTGATAAGTGAACTTAAACGCGATAACCACCATCTTGGACAGAACCAAGTATAGTATCATTGCCACTACAAAAATTTCTTTCAATTGATAGATCATCTGCACTTGTAGCTATTTGAGAAGCACCTGCACCTGACCTTTTGGTTGCTCAGCAAATGGGAGAGAAAAATATATGGAGTTTGATGCTATTTCTTGGGATTTCTTTAATCCACCCCGATTTCTGTTTTTCTTGTAGATTCGGTATGTTTTGGTAGGCTGAGATGGTGTTTGTTAATGTGTGTGCAGCTAGAAAACAGGGGCAGTGGCGTTGAGGACTCAAAATACAGAGTTATCCTTTATTATTTTCATAAAGACATTGGACCAAACCGCGTTAGTAATCGAGGGTATCAAAGTTAGCACGACCCAGTGGCGGAACTCGAAGCTACTCCCCGAGGGGGCCAAATTAAGAAGAATTTAATTAAATAAATATTTTATTATTCTCTAATTATTATTTTAATAATAAATAAACAATATTAGAAGATATTTATTAGAAACTAAGGTATTTATTATGTCATTTATGTCAAATTGTAATTTACAATACGTGATTAAGACAAAAAAATTAATTTCGAGGGGGCCATAACAACAATTTAAGGCAATTTTATAATAATTTATTACCATGATAAAGGTAATTAACACTAATTTAATCAAGCCCTTATTGAGTTCTGCCACTCAAAAGTTTGGGTACTAATCTTAAAATTTTAAAGTTCAGGTACTTATGTTGTATGTCGTTGAAAGTTGAAGTACTATTATTGATTTTTCCAACAAAAAAAAAATACTTTAGCTCGTACTTTTGAACAATATTATTTTTTGTTAATCATGCATGTTGCATTGTTACCATCACTGATGTTTTCTTCCTCATAGAAAAAATAAAAGGTTTTCTCATTAAGTTGGTAGTACATCCGAGTTTGTATACGTGTCATCTCTTAATTTTCTACGCTTTTGCCTTACTATGTTAAAATATGAAAGTATGACGCCAAGTTTACAAGTAACAGTGTATGTGTCTGATAAACAAACACGTATTGATTAGTAAGATCTAGTTTGTATGTGAATTGTTTGTGGTCTACCATTTTCTATAAGTAGAATTTAGATGTGTATTGATCTCCATAAGGAAAAAGAGGTTATTACGACAGGTAGGGAATTATCATGGTGATATTACAAAAATACGATCCTAAATGATTTTAGACGTAGAAATTTTTGCGATGTTTTCGTTGATTTGAAAAGACTTATGTTTTTAATTAAATTAGGTGTTTTATATGATGGGCATTCCGATTGAGCAACTGTGGCTCACAATTAGTATCTAGAACTTGTTACCTTTGAAATGTAATCTCCTTACAGGTTTTGGTTGATTTTAAGTTTATGAGGAGGTTATGCCAAATTTTCGATAAATTATCTGAGCTATGTCTAGTTGCATATTATAAGAAGTGTCACGGCGAGTTCGTAAGCGATTAGTGTTTGAAAATTGGATCGATACCTCACGAACCATGGTGTAACATTAAGGTAGTAAATTATTAGCTATGTCGAAGAATCACGTGCGCAAACTTCTGTCTTTCGCCATGTCTAATTTTTGCAGTCTCCTTAGTCATGTTCCACAAAAGTTTCAAGTGTTTTGTCTAGCTTTTCGGTCTTCTCTTTCACGTTTAACCTCCCAATTTTATGCTTCATGTTGACTTACGTTATAGGGATTGAAAAGATGTGTCATTCTCGTTCCATCCAGTTCCAATCAGTTCTGCTTGTTAATTCGCTTCACTCTGCTATGTTATGATCGTTTGCGTTTACATTATTTTGTTTTGTCATGTTATACCCTCGACAATGTGCATCTTGAAGATTATTTATTGATTTTACCAATTTTGAATGTATCATTTTAGTAGATGTCAAGATCCATTGTCATTTCTTTCCAACTACATTGAGACCCGAGAATAACTTTGGAAAGATCGCCTACAAATTATCTGATGAAATCATTAAGTATAGCTTCAGCTAACTTCGTTTCACTTTCTCTGATATTCACTCTGTTCATTAGTTTCAATCTTCTCCTTGTGTTTGGTTTCCTAACGTTTCTCAATTTTGTCGATAGAGAAGGTTGTTCATCTGTCTTAATTGAAATTCTCATTCTCAAATTTTGTCATTTCAATTTCGCATAAGCTTACGATACAGATGGTGTATTCCTTGATTCAGGATATACGAAGCGTAGTAAAGTCACATAGAAATTCGATAATTCAAGACGAGGGTGAATTGACACTTCTGTGGTCACTTCTTCATGTTGGATTTATGAGCAGATAAGGATGTTATTACCCCTATATAATATATCAGACTTGTTATACTCTTATGGATTATTCTAGACAATCGGATTTTTGTTGTTGTGGAGTTTGTTGGTATTATATTGGAGAGATGTGGCGGATTTGCAGGTATTGGATTCGATCATAAACAAATAGGTCATGTCAAATTTTCGGTAGAATTCTCTCGATTTAGGGTTATTGAAATTACTTCCTCCGCGTTGTGCGAACAGATATGGAATTATGTTTGGAATGCGGCGCGTGATCACTAATTAATGACTAACATTATGCGAGATGTGTATTATGGTAAAATTTTGCAAGGTCGTATGCGGATATTTTGTTGACCCCATTGAGGTGGGGAGCACTCTAAGTACGATAATGTGTGGGCAAGGCCAATGAGATTCCATGTACGCCGTATTTCTCTCGCGGGTATTGGACACTGATTAGTATTCAATAAATAACTTTCTGCGAGATTTGTATTTTGGCTATGTTTGAGTGAGCTATGTTTAGGTAAGTTCTACAAGATTAGGCGCGGATCTTCGTGATTTTCAATAAAGCAAGATGTACTTTGAATGCAACTTAGCATAGATGGTATTAATGAAATTTTCTAGTACACGATATTTCTTGTGCGTGTACATGAGGCTCTAAGTTTGGTACTTCTATGACTACCGATATGGTAACTTTGTATATAGAATTGGATCAGACTGATCGAGTTACTGTGTACTCGATATCTTGTGTAGTCGTGGAAAATTCATGATTGAGAAAATTTGAGCCTACAAGACAAGAGATATGATGATAATATTCACTCTTTTAAGTTTAGCATAATAAGTATTCTTCTTGAAAGTGAGCATGAACGATGGAGTTATTTCTTTTAGATCAAGTGTTTAATTTGGGAACGTTCTTTCAATGGTGATTAGACATTTTTGATTCTCGAGTTATTGTGACATTTTGGACTTACGATCTTATTATATTTATGGGTTAGCACAGACGTTAGTATCATAGTAGATGGTAATGCATGGGTATTGTTACGCGAGTAAATAATTTATTTAAGTAGCAGAAGTTTAGCATTTTGACGTTTTCATTCATAAGCGAATGGTATATTTCTTAAGCGTTGAAGAATTATGGAAGTCATTTTGTTGGTAATCATGGAATATCAGGATATCGATCCTCATGCAAGGAGTTACGAAGTTTCTGAACTATTCTTAACATGGTAAGCTATTTCTATCAAAATTTTGGTGTTCAATGTTTGCAACCAATCACACCGCATGTTTTTTTAGGAGTGAAGAAATAAAGTATACCAGATGTTTATCGGAGAATATTCAAGCAGCGATTATGGCATTACGTTCTCACTACAAGGGATTTCATGACATAAATTTCAAGGATGAAATTTTTATTAGGGGGGTCGATTGTAACGGTCTGGATCTAATTAGTGACTTAATCATCATTAATCGTGCTAATTAATGAGCTAAGCGTCACACGTCACGTTTATTGTGATTTATTGCGACTAAAAATCGACATTTTATAGTTATGATTTTGGGCTCATTTTCTTCACAAAAGTTGTGGAGAATATTATTGCAAGTTCGTGCATACTTTTATTGAATTTTTTGGAGGTCCAAGAAATTAGTTATGAATTTTTGAAGTTTGGGAAGTAGAAAAATTAAATTAGAAAATCAGTTATTGGTAAATTTTTTGAACCGTTAGATCTTTCAATGGTGAGATCTGGACCATTGATCATTTTATTCACCATGAGTATAAATTAGAAAACTCTACCCGAAATGGGTAGAACCCATTCACTCGACCCGGATGACTAACTCGACTGCTGACCCGAATCGTGACCCTACCAGAATTTCGCCGGCCGGCCACCTTTGACCATCGAACCAGTTGGAATTGGTTCCTTTCCTCCCTACTTCGTCAAAACCATCATACACCGCTTCACAGGGAGGAATCAAACCCGAGAAGTTTCGAGGATTTTCCAATTTCTCTTTGTTGTCGTTCGCTGCGGTTTGGGCTTCGATGGGTGGTAGCTCCATGGGGCGTTTTGTTCCCCACCACCCAAGGAGTCGAACACTGCAAACCACAGGTCTCAACATGGACATATGACAGCGATCGAACTCTGGCGACTTTCCGGCGAAATCCACCGCCTTTCGAGGTGATTTTCGGCACCTTCCGGCCTGTTTTTGTTTTGGGTGCAGTTTTGAATATTTTTGTGCGTAGTTTATACTTTCTATTGATGTGCTACTTGCAAGCATCGCAGTGATCGGCTCTGGCCACCGGCAGTGGCTGCGGAGCTTCGACGGCCAGAACCCCATTTTCTTCACGAGAAGTTCTCTTATCCGATTTGTGATGATTTTTGATGTAGTCACATAGAATTTGATCAATTTTTATAACGTTTCATTTTACCCACAGATTTTTGGGTGGCACGGCCTTCAACATTGTCGATTATCGTATGTCAAGTTCAGACTAACTCTATTAAACAGTACAATGCGGTGATTTGAATGAAGACATATTTTGTCGACTTCAAGGGGCGAATAAGAATAGCGATTAATAAATATCGGAGTAAAGGTAATTATTTTTCGAACGACTTCTTATCTCGGATTCTTTTATCTATTTTAGTTACACGATTGAAATAATTTAGTAATTGATTTAGATTTAGATTCGTTTTAGAAACATCGACTAAGATCTTTGAGTTCGATAATCGACTAATTACGTTTGGCTAGCCAGGTGAGTGGACATTTTATTTTTTCATTGTTGCTAGCGAGTCTACTTTTTATGCTTTACAATTTCACTTACGAATATAGAATATAATATATATATACGTACTATGATATGATATGATATATTTATGCACGGAGGCCCATATTATATGATTTCATATTTTGATGCACGTTATGTTCATGCATGTTGCATCGATACATTTGGCATCTCGGCTGATCATCGAGGTGCTCCGGGAAGGTTAGGACAAAAACCTGACCCGATGATTACGTTATGCATGCCTTCATACACTGCGATATGTTTTACCTAGACTCGCACAATTTTATTTTATGTTTTCATTGAAAGGCATAAGATTACATTTTACGATTTCTTAAGATTGTTTATTTTCATCCACTCACTCTAACGGTTGTTTTGTTCTATATGCCTTTTCCTTGGGCCATTCGGTTTCAAATGTCTAGGTTGTAGAGTCTTGGTTGAGGTCGGGAACATACGTAGATCGAGACATAGCAGTAACCGCCGTAGGATGTAGGGTTGATCCTACGAGTTAGAAACTTAATCAGCATGGGTAGTTTAGAGAGTTTAGCAGCTTTGGTGTCATAAATGGTTTCAAATTCTGTTTATAAGAATTATTCTGAAATTTAGTCTCTTTAAATTATGAGTTCCTGGTTATTGAATTTTCTTCGATTTCTTTTGGACTAGCATGTTTAGGTTCTAATAACAATCATGAGGGCCTTATCCTGGTTTAGGCAACTAAATTGGGGTCGGGTCCTTACAAAACACGCATAATATGTAAAAAATACATTATTAATAGAAAGATTACAAAGATATCTATCGTAGTTACGTGATGAGTATTTCCAATTTCAAAGTCGACACATGAAAAAAAGACTAGAGCTTGTAAATTATGATACGCAACTCCACAAGAGAACGTATTTATAGAGGCAATTTGTACATGTGAATATTGATAGCAAAAAATACTTAATCGACCATCTCATATAGATTTATACAAATAAATAAAATTACTATGTTTAATGAATTCTATCGCAAATAATATAAATTGATTTCATTCAAATAATTCATAAACGAGTTACATAGATTATTTTTGTGTTATCAAGTCGATCTTGACCCGTTTTATTTCGTGCAGATTTTAAGTCGCGTGAAGAATGAGAAAGTTAACGTATTTATCTAAAGTATATGGTGAATTGATAATTTCCCATTTGGACTGCATGACTTGTATTTATATGGTGAATTGATTATTTCCCACATGGACTGCATGACTTGTATTTATATGGTGAATTATTGGCCAGGTTAATTAATTAAGAGGAGACAATGATTTAAAACCTTTAACTATAATAGTCAATCTCCACATATAATAACCTCCACGTGATGAAGCAAATCAAACCAGCTGGAACAGATCAAGACCGCCGCTAGTTCCTCCTAGCTGGGGCACACGTGAAGATAAGAGAGATTGATTGATTCTTGTCCTCTTGCTCTAGTTGATATGACAAGTTGTACCTTCCAAAACCAAGTAGCACGCAGTTCTGTGGGAAATGATATCGATGGATTATTTGAGTTGTGTAGTACTCCTCTTGTCTCTGTGCGTTGGCTCCTGGTTCTTCATCCAAACCCTTCATGGAAGAAGAACCAGAGCTAGGCTTCCACCAGGGCCAAAGCCATTACCGTTTGTTGGAAATCTCTTTGAGCTTGGAGCTAAACCTCATGTCTCCTTGAGCAAGCTTTCACACCAATATGGCCCCATTATATCCTTGAAGCTCGGCCAATTAACTACAGTAGTAGCTTCTTCATCAACCATAGCCAAAGAAATCCTCCGAAACCATGACCAATTCTTTTGCAACCGAACAATCCCAGACGCACTGCGATCCATACGTGAGCACAGCCTGCCTTGGATTCCAGTGTCACCGAGATGGAGAAACCTTCGGAAGATATGTAACTCACAATTGTTCGCCACCAAAGTTCTTGATGCTAATCAAGCCTATCGGCGAAAGAAAGTGCAAGACCTTTTATCTAGTGCCAATGACAGTATGGTAAAGGGTGTGGGAGTAAATATTGGAGAGGCTGCTTTTAAAACTACCCTCAATTTGTTGTCCGGGACATGTTTCTCTATGGATTTAGCCGACGACACCAACTCGAGAAGTAATGACATGACGAGAGAGTTCAAGGAGATTGTTGGGGGACTAATGGTAGAGGGTGGGAAGCCGAATTTTGGGGACTATTTTCCTCTCTTGAGGAAGCTTGACCCTCAAGGCATACGACGTCGCTTTACCAATTACTTCAACAGAATGATAGACCTCATCGCCAATGTGATCAACCAAAGAGTGGAGTCTAGAAAGGGGAATACTTATGTCACAAGCAATGACATGTTGGACACTCTTATAAATCTCAGTCAAGAGCAAAATGATGAGGATATGCAAAATTCCCAAGTTATTGAAAACTTGTTTGTGGTAAGTCCTCTATACTGTAGTTCTTATTTATTTAACTCAATAATGCTAGGCTTTTACTATATTACCTTGTTCACTACTATAAAACATTATTACGAATAATGTACATGATTGGATTTAGACTAAACAAGTAGTGAACTATCTTGTATATATAGGCTCTATTTGCTGCGGGCACAGATACAACTTCAGCCACATTGGAATGGGCAATGGCTGAGCTACTACACAACCCAAGAAGCCTTTCTAAAGCTCAAGAGGAGCTGGATCAAATGATTGGGAGAGGAAAACCAATCGAGGAATCCGACATTACTAGACTCCCTTACTTGCAAGCAATAATTAAGGAAACTTTCCGGTTGCACCCAGCAGTCCCACTACTACTTCCACGAAAAGCTGAAACAGATGTAGAAATTGGAGGCTACATTGTTCCGAAGGGTGCACAAGTTCTGGTCAATGTTTGGGCGATAGGTAGAGATCCTAACACTTGGAATAATCCAAACTCGTTTGAGCCGGAGAGGTTCTTGGGATTGGAGAATGAAATTGATGTCATGGGAAAGAACTTTGAGCTTATTCCGTTTGGCGGTGGAAGAAGAATATGTCCGGGTTTGCCATTGGCAATGAGAATGTTGCATTTGATGTTAGGTTCACTAATTAACTGCTTTGATTGGAAGCTTGAAGATGGAGTTTTACCCGAGTCTATGAACATGGAGGACAAGTTTGGCATTACTTTGCAAATGGCTCAGCCTCTGGTAGCTCACCCTTTCATTTATCAGTTTGCAAGTAGCTCAGCCTCTCATAACAAAAAGAGTGACCAACTGGACATTGACCAATGAGCATCTTTTGGAACTACTCTGTTGATGTTTAGGTGCAGAATATTTGAATCCTTCGGCCTGGAGGTGAGTATTTCCATCATAATTCCATGTACTTAGTTGAATAAGACAAATAATGCTGATGGGTTTTGGGCTGCATATATGCCCTCGTCATGAGTTCATGTATGTATCTTTTGATTCTTTTGTTACTTGGGGCACCTATATTTATGTTGGTTGCTGGTGTTTAATTTGTTGTTGCTGATTCTTAGAGGCTTTGTGATGGTGGTTGTGGACTTGTTGGACGTTTTTTTTTTCAATTTTTTTTTCGATTTAAGGTTATGACGATGTTAGATATGGGACGTATGGCTGTTGGGCGAGCTGCTATATATGCATAACTAGGTGGCTACCCGCCCCGTTGGGGCGGTGCTACCATAATTGATCAAAGTTATTTCGACAAATATTTGTACTGAAATGTAGACAATAGATAAGATAAAAGAGGGCATGAGAGAGTTGTGGATATATAGAAAGAAAACATTTATTTATAGTACGAATACAAGGGATTGAAGCTGCTACGCTAAAAGATACAGCAAGCCGATAACGGACTTTAGGGAACAACTACATCTTAAGCACTTCCGTTACCACTTTGCCTAAAAATATTGTTGTAGTCATAGGCATACAGTACATACAATAAGACATCATACTAAAAGGCTACAGTTTTTCGGCTAAACATGAGGCTACATTAGACATTCTAAGATGTTATATTGTACATCAATAAAAGAAGATGAGAGGGAGTGGACTGAAAATTGAAAAAAGAACTCTCCTTTCTCATTTTGCATATACAAAATTCGGCCGCTATATACATAAAAGCCCCTGCAAACAAAACAAAAAAGATGAAGAAAAATTAGTTAATTGATTAAGACCAAGAGCAAGAGACCTTTCATTATTTGGGTTAATTGGAAGAAAAGAGATACATTTCTTTGTAGCTACCTTATGCAGGGGTCAAGAGAGAGTTGCTCAATATCTTGTTTGAGCTTGTTTACTTGCATTAACAAATTCTTGAGACTAGTAGTGAGATGACTTCGTTGGTGCTCTAAAACCGTCGGTGTTACCTCCGCTGCCGCCTCTCCTCCCATTAGAGCCGAGGTCTCTCCAACCGAATGATGCCAATTAAAGTTAGCCATCAATGACTTTCTTTTCTCGCCCTTTGGCTAGTCTTCTTTCTTCTTGTTTGCCGATTCTTCATTTGCCTCTTGCAATTTGCTGCAAAAAAAACAAAAAAATTAAAATAGTAGTACATCTATTAAGAATCATCTATGTAGAATTATTGATGAGCAATGATGCAACCAAAATCAGACGATGCAACAATGATCGAAAAATGATCAAACGTAGAATCTAAATTTCTTATGAAAAAGGCATAGAGCCTATCTATGTGATACTAATATCAACAATGAGAAAGGGAGATAAATTATAGATCTAGCCCAGGCTTAGTCAAGTAAAAGAATACATATTGTATTTATGGAGTTGATTAAAGCAAGCATATCCAGAAAACCTGTAAACTGTGAAAATACACAGTAATATCCGAATATATATGCCAAGACTCTCACAACTATATGTCTATATATTTTATTTAGTAAATGAGTATTCTGTATAAACAATATTGTATACATTTCGAATTCATAAAAGAATTTAGTTCCCCATCACTTGTGTGAAGATGAACCTATAATGATTGAGAATTCAGGATAGCTTGGAAAGGTCTCAAATAACGTATGGAAGCAAAGTGCACATGATAGCTGACACTTATTTAAAGCACAATGCTCATTTGATTCTTTATGTACTTTTTATTTGGTACCTTCATGTGATTTGCATTTAGCTTACTGCTTCTCTAATCCTATATGCATGCAAGCTTACTCCCAAACTCAAATAAAGGCCCTGCTGCTGCTGCTCAAATCCTATACAGGAGACAATACTAATTCATCATGTATACCGATCCATAACTTGTTTAAAAGTAAGGTTGGGACCAGTTCGGTTCCATCCATTATTTTTAGGAATCTGAACCGGAACCGTTCAATATACATAGGGTTCGGTTCCTTGTATTTTTTAGGAGGAACCTATATGGAACCGAACCACAACAAACCGGTTCGGTTCTACGGTTCTAACGGTTCCTGAATATATAAAGAAAAATCAATAAATAGCCTAATTTGGAAGAAAAAGTACGAAAAAACTACAAAATAGAAAATTAAATACATCCACAAATCACTTGATCCGCAAGTATCCAACAATCATCGTTTTTAGTTCAAATATATTACAAATTGCAAGCTAAAATAAGTTACGTCAAACAAGTCTTTAAATTTCTTGTTGAATAGAACAACTAAAGGCAGCAACTATAGTCCACAAAAACTTCTGAACCAAATACTACATATGTACCTCAAAATTGCATTCTATTTAACAAACTAATTTTTGGTAACTTTTGTTGCCCTTGCATCATCTACATTTTTTTTAAGCGTGAGGGTTTTTTGGTGAAAGTGTGAGGGTTGTTGACTAGGTAGATTAACTAAATTTAGCATTTTGTGAGGGTTTTTTTCATATACTTTATAATTAGAAATGAATGATCTTCTATACCCATGTCTATAGTACATAATATAGACTTTACAAGACTACCAATAATATATTGACATGTGTTATTTTCATATTACCGGTTCTTTTCGGTTCCTTAAAATTTTGTAACTTAGGAACGAAACATTTGCACTTGGAACCGAACCATCAATATTACTTTGCAAAATTCAAAGAATCAAACCGAACCTAATGGTTCCAGTTCGATTCGGTTCGGTTCTCCGGTTCTTCGTGGAACCAATCCCAACCCTATTTAAAAGTATTAAAGTATTCATGTTGAAGCGCACCCTGTTTAGATTAGAACCTGTCTACAATGAATTTAAGTTTCTCAACACAGCATCTTACACATGTTGATGTACAATATGTATACCGAGAAAAGAAAGGCTAAACACAAAAAGTGGGGTACATTTATGTAATAAAATTTTATATGTAGATATTGGTAAGTCCCTAGATAATATCCAATTTTCGCGCACACACTCCTTTAAGAAAAATACAAACCATACCACAACGATATGATTAAACACAAAACACACTCCTTCAATGAAATGCAATTGCATGAGATACTAAATATTTGCACATCCCTTTTAAAATTGCTCTGCTTATTGAATAGTTGTATGAGAGCCAGAGCTACACCTTCCTGCCACAAAGGAAATATATGGTGAATATCCTCTTTTATTTTTTTCTCAAACGGTAAAGTCATAAATACATGAAAAAACTAAAAGTTCAAAGATAGCTTAATATGAAAACCAAATACATCACAAATACACCATATGACTATTTCATACACATGGTGATCTAGTGTCTTTTCATAGGCTGGATGCGGTGAACAATCCTGCATCCTATATAGGAAACCAAAAGTTCAAATGTAAGTGAAGTATGAATAGAAAAGAAAATGCATGAAAGACAAAAAATAGAAATTTAAAGATGTTAAAAAGAAATAAAAAAGATGCATCTAATATGCCAAAATGTATCCAAAGGGGACTATACATTTCCCCCAAACACTCAAGCTGCAATAACAATATACATCAACATTCATTAACACTCCATACAATTCAAAAACCAATTAGCTTAAATAATAAACCAGATAAAGGGGTAATATATCTCTGCTACACACTTCTTCTCCATTATAATCTTCCTCAAATTCTCCTCTCAGCTTTCGACTTCCAAAATCACAATAAGTTTGCCTGTTGCTCTCTTTTCAAATTCTCCTGAGTTTCAGCCAAGGCTTGGTGCATCTCCTCAAGCTCTGAGGTCCACTCTTTCTTCTCAATCAGAAGAAGCCCCATGTTATGATGGTAATCATAAAGCTGTAAAACAACAAAACCTTCATAAGACATAAAAAATTACAGAAATCAAAAGCTAGGGGTTTAAAGGCGGTAACTTTACCTCAAACTCAAGCTTAGCGATTTATCGGCGAGAGCTTGAAGGTCACAGTGCTCCATGGCCTCCTAATCAAGTAGCCCAACCTCCTTGAATCTCGACCAATTGTCATTGCCCAAACTGGCAGCACCACCGCTTCGGCTCTGGGCCAGCGAACCCAAAATATATCCAAAGAAGACTTATTTGTTTTTGATTACCAACCTAATTTCATCTCCGAACTGTGTAACGACCCAAAAGAAATCTGTACCCAAAAAAACGGAATTGTCGATGTCAAAGTTCCAGAAGTATTGATTCTGAAATTCAACTACAAAAGAACTAATTATATCAAAAAAAAGAGATTGGAACATGTTACAGAAATAGAAGCTCAGGGATTGTGATCGAGATAGGAACTCTCACCTGTTTTTCAAAAGTGGAGTGAAGTCATATCGCGGTTGAGGTGATCTTCTCTTCTCAGCTAATCTAATATATCTAAAATGTATCGAATCTAATGGAGACTGAACTGCCTAACTATACATATAATTAAGGGGATGAGCTAAAACTTTTATGAGACTCCGACATTTGGAACTCTGACCTGCTTGTGAACCTTCAATGCCTCTGAAATGAAAATACCCAAAAGCCTCAAAAATGGGAAACAAATCGGTCTGCAAACTGTTGGAAGCTGCACTGTTAACCAATTTAATAGCCTCCTTAAGCCTAGCCTTCTCCTCAGAAAATTTCTTCCTCATCGAGTCCAGATCTACTGTCAGATTATCCAACTCCGAAACTCCACTTTCAGTAGTAGTTTTTTGACCGAGAAGATTTGTCCAATGATGCTTCATGGCCATGATCCCTTTTCATCCTCTTTATCTGCAGTTTTCTAATTTGGTCTTCCAAATCCTTGGAGAGGCTTTCTGCTTTCATCCTTTGGTGTTTCGCCTCGTCCTACCTTTCCCAAAACTGGTGTAACATTGATGCAAAATCAAACATAGCATCTGCACTGCTTGCTGTGATATTCTTTCCATTGCTTAGAACCAATCATTGCATATTATGAAAATAGGAGGACTTCTCGCCCGGCTTGGGGAAATGGGGCAACACCATCGGGAGTCTCTTCAAGTTCGCTATTGATGCACCTTGAAAGCCAGCTATTTAAGGACTCTACATAAGATTTCTGGGTGTCGACCCAACTGTTAAAACTACTGCACCAACTCAAAAGCTCCATTTCAAGTTCAAGAGTAGCTTTCAAACCAGAATCTTTCCAAAGGTTGGCTTTCACCTTAAGGGATCGAAGTTTGCTCTCCATCATAGCTTTGAACTGCTTCTAGTAGCAATTAAATATGGATTTCCACATTCTGATCAATCTGTAGATAAGAAGACTTCCATTATCAAGTATCAACAATAGAATCCCAACATAAAACTACATGAAGAACTAACAAATGAATGGAATGCGTCTCTATTCAACTTTCCCCTGAATTTTTTCATACAAAAGCAACTGCACGGCTGAAGAATAACTAAATTAACATTCACTCTTATAAGTGAAAGGGATAATGAATGGGAAAGTGACTATAAAGAGTACACAAAGTCAAGTAGGGGAAAATTAAAGCAGGACCTAAAAATGAACAATGAGGATAAAATTGACAATAAGAGATCATTGGTATGTTTCTTTGCGATACTCATTCACTATTCACCAAGCCCTAAGTGAATAAGTATCGCAAACCTGATTGATCGATACTCAAAAAGAAAAGAGAAGAATGAAAATTCAACTGACTGTGGAAAGTATAAATTAAAATTAAAAAAAATAATTGAACAACTTTGTCACATTATAGAAACACAACTCCAGTGTCTATGAGCACCCTAGATATTCATCTTGTAAAAAAGAACATAATCAGTGAAAAGGATTCTCTCTAGCCATGATACAGAGTAGAGAACTGGCAACCGAATATCAGACCACCCCAATTATGTGAACACATGAGTCCTGAAAAAGTAATGAAAAAGGACCTATTAGATTAATGTTCCAAATGATAGAACATTGGCCCTTCAAACACTAAACATGTGTTTTAATCATTGAATTTATGATGGATTGTGGATGCATCAAAGTTATTATGCTTAATTATTGGCAACTCAATACTGCAATGTACACATAGTTCAGCTTATGTTAAAATCCAAAAACACTGTTTTTTTTTTCATAAGCAAATGAGCTTCTTCATGTTTCCAGTCAAATTCAATAAGTCATGCATCTACTGTAAACTAATTGACTCAAATGAAAAAACAAACTACCTATTGGTTAGTATTCCAATTTCTTAAGTTAAGCTAACTATCAGTAATCTACTCAACTATAAGTTAAACTGATCAAATTTCATCAAGCAAAACTAAAAACCCATAAATCCAAACCTGCCATCTTATATAGCTCAAGCAAAAGCATTAGAAGATAGGTGCATGTAGCTTATAAGGAGTTATCAGAATTTGATATCAGTCAAAAATCAAAAACTCACCAATGTGATTGGTGCCTTGTTCTTCTCGTCGATGCGACAAAAGAACGATCGAAATCTAGACCCATTATCAGACTTTTGTGGCCAAGCTCCACTTCTTCATAATACAACAAAACCAATTCAGCCAAGCCCACGAATCTTCACCATCATCATCTACAAAAATTCATACTTCAAAATAAAAATTACAGATCCTTAAAACTTAGGCCAGATGAGTATTTCTCTTCAATCTAATTAGGATAACAGAAAACCCCACATGAACACAATTCTATTGTAACTTACTTTCCAATAAAATCTCAACTACAAAATTGAATTAGTCAAATAGACTGATAATTGATGACTAAACCCTACAGTTAACAAATTCATCTCCTGAGTTCATAACACCCACAACGGGAAGGTACCCACAATTCGCATTCATAAACTCCACATGAATACAATTCTAGTTCAATCCGATTTCTTATTTGAATTACGCTTTCTCTAATTACTTTAGCCTTTCGGTTAACAAACCCATTCCGATTTATCTCTGTGTTGAGATTGAGGCCAAAGGAGAAAAACTTAGATCCAACAAATTACAGTAATCAATCTATTTTTCTATGGCCGAATACAGTAACTGAAAAACTGAATCGAATAAGAGCCCAGTCATTTACCTGATCGATCAAATGAATAGCTCTGTCTCCAAGTTGCTCACTCCATAAAGGATCAGACTTATATAGGAATAATCAGATCAAAGAATCGGTGAGGAGCCGAGGTTGTACTGTGCGAGACTACGATGGAATATAATCGATGAGGGGGTTGGACTGTGCGAGGCTGCGATGAGTGGTGATAAAAGAGTGATGAAATTTGGGAGATGAAAGAGACACGGGGTTGTACTATGACCCGCACGATGGTGAACAATTTCAAAAAAGGGAACAGTGTATAAGAATAGTGAATTATGTGTATTGCACAGTAAAACTCATATATGTTATATAAGAAATGTATCTAGTGCTAGACAGAATAGGACTTGTGGTGTGGCTAGGCAGACTATATATATTGTTCTTGCGTGTTTGGGAGTGTTTCTAGTCTTTATCTTTAACCTTTCTGGATCTTGTTGACGGAAGGTTTTCCATTATTCGGAGATTACTGGTGTTAAATAACGGAGTTTTCCCCAGGTCCAAGAATAATTTTTTAATTTCTATCAGTCAAACAAAAGATTAAAAATTCGTATTAGCTAACTAGTTAGGTAAAAAGATTAATCTACCCTCAGTTTAATTAATAAATTATCCAATATTATTACTCTCTCATAACCTCTCAATTGACCATTGACTTGACTCCGGTGCGTTGACCGTTGACAATTGACCAGTGTTGAGAAGAATTATACCCCTACACTTTGTGAACTATGAACTAACTCATAAGCGCAAATAATTTCTTTATCCACAAGTATACGGGGTCAAGTTATAGTATTTGTAAGGAAGTCGAGTATCGAACCCATGAGGATTAACCACTTAAACTCCTTAGTTTGACTTGATAGGGCACTCAAATTACGGATTAACTAGACATTAATCTTGACACTAAAACTAAAATGAAATGCGGATGTGTATCTCACACTAATAAGTTCTTTGAAGACTTAGTATTGCAAGAGGTGGTTAAGCTATGGAGAGTGTGAAAGGACCTGACCCCTATTTAGTTTCCTAAACCTGAACCAGACCCCTTCTGAAAACATGAACTTTCAAAAATCATAAAAATTTTGACGGAGTTACTCTATATGCCGTAGTTACCATTAACCTGCAACGGAAAGTACACTTCATCCTATGCCACAAAAATCAAACCGTGGGCATCAATCTCATCCGGATTTCTCAAAAACATATCACAACGTAAAGCAATAAACAAAACTGTAGTTTTACTGAAATCCGGAAAAATCATGTGAAAATATAAACATAATAGTATTCAGAGCGACCTTTATATATACATGTATACACAGCAGTATGACAAACTAGAAACTTACTGAGAAGGAAAAGTGGCTCGAACACTAAGCCTCCAACCTCGACATGCGACACCTGAATCCAAACTGCAAACTGGGCATTAAAAACAAAGAGCCCAGGGAAAGACATATAAACCGTTAGAGTGAGTGGACGAAAATAAATGTCTTTCGCCGAATACATATACATGTTTATAAAACATATGCAAGTCTAAATGCATAAAAATCATATGGTACACGAGGGAGACTCTAACTCCTCACGCGTATAGAGCATGCATCGAAAATCCCGCGGGGTCACTCATGGACACATCCGTGCTAGTACAGTCTGAATCACGGGATCCCTGATCCTCACGTGATTCCAGCCAGAAAGGGCCTCGGGTCAGGGTATATGCTCCCCCCCCCCCCCCCCCCCCGGTAAAGACCTTGGGTCAGGGTAACAGTCCCCCCGGTAAACATCCTCAGGGATCAGCCGGGATGTTAAGTGTATCAATACAACTACTACTGAGACTGTACTCTGTGTAAACCAAATCATAAAGGTTTCCGTGCAAATGCATAAAGCGTAATGTAAAAGCATACTCGTAATGCATAATTATAAAAACATATTCGTAAATGCATAATCATAAAACACATACTCGTATAATTCATAATCATAACTGCATGCTCATGCTCGTAAAACGTATATAAAAGACTCGCAACCAACAGTGAAAAGAAATGTCCACTCACAGACAAGCACAATGCTAAACGCGTTATTCCTGTGGTCCGGCGAAAAATCTCTCACCACAAACATGACCACGATCCTCCTGAATAACAAAAAAATATTTGATTAATATCATAATTCAATATACTGAACCATGTGGCGAGAACCAAGCGTTCCCGGAAAACACAAACTCATATCTCGACGGGAATATCTGAAATCACAATAAACACATTATAAAACCTCGCCACAAATTCTGATGCTCAATTCAAACTATAAACCTCACCACTGCAATCAGTGCGCGAATCCGAGCAAAATGACATAAAACTTGTCGAAAACCACCTCGTCCAAAACTCCGCCGCGCACGGCGGCGCGTGGGTTCGCCGCCGCTGCCGTCGGCCGCCGGAAAACTCATCGGCCCAGAAAACTGCAACCAATACATTGATTTGAAGATCTCGTCATTTCCAACAACTTTGTAGTTCAATGCTAAACCCAATTTTGACCGGAAAACACCCAAAACTCACCTTGAAATCAAAAACCCTCGCTGGAATTCATTAACTCCGACCGGCCACCACCAACCACAGCAAGGTGCAAGACCACTTCTAAAAGTTTCCTCTCCCCAAGGGCTACAAAACCCCTAAGGGTCGACCACCAACTCGGCCACCTCCGTCGCCACCGTCGCCGACGATTTTTGCCGGAAAACCACCAATTTTAAATTGTCGTATCTTCTTCATCCGGCAACCAAAATGAGCGATCCACCTATCAAATCGAAGAAGAGCACGAGCCCAACAAGTTTCATGAAGACACCATGGCCAACCATGGCTGGAAAATGGCACATCGACGGAAACAATGTCTCGGCCAAAACGGGTCAGTTTTGACCCGTGGTCAACTCGGTCAACGACCCAGGTTTCCAAAAATGGAAACTTCCCGAAATATCACGTATTTATACCGTACAATTATATCATACAATTATACAGTACATATACAGCCCCAAATCAATGGTTCAAAACAAATCTGATCAAGATCGAACGGTCACGATTAAATCAACATTTTCGACTATTCCACTAACCAACTTCAAAACTCGATAAAACACTGCTCGCTTATCCGAAACATTCCCCAAAAAATCGCATGAGCTCGAAATTAAATCCTCTATAATTTTCACGAAGGAATCCATATCAAATTCTCGCCCGATAATTTAGTCACAAACAAGACCGTCAAATCAACCAATTACGGCAAAACTGTGACTAATCGCGAAACTCGCAAATCAAGCCGATTAATATACAATTTCTGGTTTGGGTTATCACAGAGTGATTAAATGAAGGTTGATTGATTGATGTATTAATCTAAAGCAAGGAAACTAAATAGCAAACAAATTCACAATAAGGAAGAATAGTTGGCTAGAAAATCCCTCACTAAATATTTGATGCTCAAACAATGTCCTAATTTATGTATGTAATTAAAGTCCGTTTCACACAAATGGATGTCCAAATCGTAAAATTTTGGGTCACGTTTGGTTTTGAACTCAAGCTCCTAGGCCATTTCGGACTCTAGATGACTTGAGCCCTACTTTGAAGTATTTAGTGAACCGGGATCAAGACCTAAGCCATTTCGGCCTTACATCTTGATCGTATGTCACGTGAGTGAAGTCAACGAGCATACTATGTGATAATTGTAGAAGGTTTCCCTTCTTAGACCTCTTTTGGAGGACCTGAGAGAAAGTCTAAGTGAATCTCCCAATCCGCACATTTTAAGTTACAAATTGAAAGACCCAACTAGTGAGTTACAATAACCTCTCGATTCAATGTGTGCTTGACCAAAGATCTTAAGTCTAGTGAGACTTAAGGAGACTCTAGTCCTTGCTTAGTGTGAAGGAAACTAAACCTTAAGGTAAACCCTCTTGGACTAGACCATAATCATGTTTACATGCTCATTTAGCCTAAGTGAGTAGCTAATTCAACCAAGGCTCTCATTTTTAGTTCTTTCATATATTAACTTAGCTAAGGTTAACACATGCATACATGAAATCATACATGAAGCTCAAGCACATAAACATCCACAAACACTTAGTAGCTCATTCACAAACACATGCTTCACAAAATATAGACAAAAACATAAACCATACATGAATCAAGCCATCATTTGTCTACATCAAATAAACCCTAGTCTCACAAATATACTCACTATACATAATTAAAATCAATTTTAAATACATCAATAGAGTAAATAGGATGAAGAAATAACCAAGGAATCCTCCCAAAGCAAACCAAGCTTCTTCAAGTCCACCATTCTGCTTCTAACTTCACCTTCTTTGCTCCAAAGTGCATTCAAGCTTGTAGAGGAGAAAATGGGAACCTCTAGGACTCAATGAATCCAGGGGGAAGAGGGATTACTTCCCACGTCTTCAAACTCTAGAGAATCACCTAAACCTTGGAGGCAAGGATGAGAGGAGAAAGTGATAGATGATGGTAAGGGAGAGTGGAAGAGGTTCGGCCAAGGCTTGCAAGGCTAAGTCTCTTATATTTGTAGAGGGTTGGAAGGGAGGAAGATTAAAAGAGAAATTTTGCTTCTGTCTAGAGAACTCAACAATGAACCCTAGAGAGAAGCTAGAGAGAAAAAAAAACTCAAAACTAGGAAAAAATTGAGTAAAATGAAGTGTGGTGTGTATAATGGTGTGGGAGAGCTCGGTCTAGGGGAGTAATATGAGAGAAAATGGGGTATATCCCCTTTTCTTGGCTTCTAGCTTGAGTCCAAAATTCAAATTGTGTGACACCCTAACCAAGTCAGTTAAAGTTTCTATCTAGGTGGTTTGGCCTTCCCTTGGATCTATCTTAGAGTGTTTGAGCCATATTTGATAGCCCGGTCAGCCATGGAAAAATTCTACGATTTTTCGGCAGCTTTCGATAACTTCCAATGACCATTTTTCGTGTTTTTCCCAAAGTTGCTCCAAATGCTCTTATGACTTCGGAAATGTGCTCGGCTTCTCCAAAAAGTGATTAATTTTCATCTTTAAGAGTGTTTTCGTGTCAACTCCAAATTTCTTAACATGAATAGGAAACGTTATAAGAACGATACTTTATTCAAATAAGACAACCAATAAGCATGAAGTTAGGAACATAATTAGAACTCAATTATGGATCTAACAAACTACCTCACACTTAAACTTTGCTTGTCCTCAAGCAAACAAGGAAGAAAAGAATTAAGCGAAGCTAGACTCAAAGCACAAAAACACATAAGGCATGTAAGCATCCAGAATTGATGATCAATTTTCCTCAAAGAACCATGGTTAGATGGATTGAACTTATTTTGAGCATCACTTTAAAATATGAAATCGATGCATATGTAATAAGCCAAAATGGTTATGCAATATGTCAACCCAAATCACAATGAGATATATTGAAACTAACATGTCTCATAACCATCTAACTCACAAGATATCACTCAAAACACTCGAGTGTTTAGAAGGTTGGTGTTTGCACCCAAAAATTGTATTGATCACATATTTTTCATAAGCTTGTTTTTCAACTAAATATTCCAAAAATCCAAAAACACAAGTATTTCAAATCAAGAAGACTTTTATTTAGGTTGTAACGGGGCTTAAGGAATGGGCTTATGAAAGAAGAAGATAGTAATTCAAGAACTAAGCAACATAATAAGTAATTTACATGTCGAAGTTCCTCACTAAACATCTAAGTGCCATAAACTTCTCTTTTTACACAAAACTACTTCCCAAAACACATATTCTTAATGTACAATTCATACTCTTTTTGTAAAACTCTTTTCTATTTTAGATGTGTCTATTCACACCTCTCATTTTAATATATACACCTCCTTATATAATTTTGGCTTTCAACATCCTATTTTGCCCTCTAATTTATATTCACACCTCTGGGTAAACCAACTTGTAATTGAGGTGAGGCCTTGAACCCAACCAAATTCAAACCCTAATGAATTGTGGAGAAAAAGAAAAATCCACGGCTAAGCCCTTGGAATCAAATTGCCCAGTGGCCAAGGTGATGAGACGTTGATGCAGCTAGACCATCTTTTTGGACTTTTAATTTGACAAGCCCTTGGGAAACTTCTCAATGAGAAGATCACCATCATCGACCCAAAGGAACTAGGTGCAGTGTTTGCAATATCTCAATTTGAGAGCAGAGGGATATGATTATATTAATAGAAGCTAGAAGAGATCTTAGTCGCATATACAGAACTTGTTCTTATAATCCAATAGTATAATCTTGAAATAGATTACCATGAAGCAAACTAAACTGTAGATTAGAAGAACCAAGGTTGAAACCTTGGCTATATTGAAGTAGAAAAAATCTATATTGAACTAGAAAAAATTAAGAGTACAAATCGGATTGATAACCCACAACCTAGATTGTTGTTCATAAGTAGAGAAATTCAACACGAGTGAAATTATTGATTTGAATCAAAGACTCGGATCTTTGTTCTTGTGTTTTGTGTTCGTTAATTTTTTTTTACCTTTTTTTAAACTATTGCAAGATTATAACATGGACAAAGTGGAATTTAAAATGTCGTGTGACCCTTCTACTTTCTATTTTTTTGTATTTTTATTCTTTGACACTCTTTTTTCCATTCTTTTCCTCTTTTTTTTTCTCTTTTTCTTTTCTTTTTGGACTACTAAATAACTACATAAGCAAATGACTAACACAATACCTCCTCCACCTCACACTTGTCTCATAACATTCTTCGCAAACTAAGACCACATCCTAATAGGACTTCATCATCGCTTGCTTGCTTGCTAGTTTGCCGAGTTAAGGGATTCCTCCAAGTTATAACAGCTACTCTATTTTTCGCAAACGTTGTTTAGAACCTGATTCTGTAATCACATTGCTACATTGCTATCAAAGATCGGAAGAAACTCCTCCTAGTTGTCCACTACTCATCGCATATGTACAGGACTGGCAACAGAAATCTCTACAGTATATAAAAATAAAGAAAAAAAACGAACCCGGGTACACCAAATACAGACATGAAAGTGAAGATACCGATCAGTCACTGTTTTTCCAAACCTGACGGAGGAGTTCGTAACGGACAACTTTCCGACCACCTTTCCACTTCCGCATTGAGTTGGTTGTCAATGACTTGGTGGGAACCTGGGAATTTTCTATGATGATTGAGGTCATTGGTGAGTCTAACTCATCAAGTTCATCATCACTAGTATATGATTTCTTAAGCACTGAAGACCCGCTCCTCCTGAGAGCTGGGGTCACCACATCTCCTAAAATGCCTATTAGAGACGCAGCAGCTGGAGGCGGCGAATAGACTGTAGGATTTGCGCTGAAGGGGAAACTTGCAACAGTTTCAGCTTCCAAATTCTCCTGATTAAGAAAGAGTCGTGATTAATGTACAAATCAAAACCCACAAAAGGTTTACACCCTGGGCATGAGTTCCGTTTCAGGGACTAGCCATACAGAGTAATAAACCAACCAATTATATCAGGCCACCTTTCAAGAATGATTGCTGTCGTACTGGAAGTAATTACGTATTTTCACGATTAAAAGAGGGCATTTCTTCGTACCTCATTGTCAAGAGCCTCAAGGACTGCTTCCGGAATTGGGTCTGGGCAAAACTCATCTGTAACAAAATTGTAAAGGACCCTCTTGATCAATGATGCACCGAATGTAGGGCATACCTTCAGACAATCAATGAACTATTGATTAGTACAGAAATAAATTGCCGGATAGAAATAGAAGAGTGAAATGTTGGAAGTATATTCATTCAGCGTTTTCCTGTCTCTACAGAAAATCAGGGGAGGATACAGTGAGCATTTTAAGTCCAAGTATCTACCTCTTCTCTGGTGGATTTATCTGCGAGCATTTCAGATGGAAGCATCATGAGATCACTCAAGGCATTAAGAAGACGAAAAGGTTTGAAAGATGTTTCACGCTCCTGCTGTTTGAGATCGCTAAGTTTATCTTGATCGTCCGGAACATCGGTATCATCCAGACCAAATAGATCAGTCAGCCATCTGGACCAGCTTCCAATCTGAAGATACAAAGGAGAGTACAGTCTCTACATCAAGAGAACACAAGGCTATATCTTTGTGTATTAAAAACCTTTGCACTTAGTTTTGTAATGATTATTGCAAGCAAATTAAGATAATAGTCATAATACCATCACAATAACCTCAGATAATCATGTGTCTACACTAACCGCATTTTTTAGCTGTGCACCAGCCCCAAAGCTAGATTTTCCAGCTGGAATAGGGAGAACCTTAGAATCACTTATGGGGTCGGACACAGGATCTGTGGGCATCTCTTCAGCATTTTCACGAAGAATAGCATTGAACATAGCCACATCCAACCTACCCACCAACTGCTCCATGACCTGAAAAGACAACAGGTTGTAATTATTTCATTAGTGGATAAAAGTTTGATGGAAGTAGCAAGTTACCAATATAGTTCAATGACTTGAAAAACCAAGAGCTCTTAATTTAATGTTGGATTCTACCAGAAGGTGGACACACATGTAATACATTGGAGAGGATACAGCAAGTTTCATTTACAGAGAGAGCTCCACTTTACCGGTATTAATATAATATAATTTCTGAGGTTGTAAAGTTTAAAACTCAACAATGTGTTGATGAAAGCATTGTGATGCAAAACCTACCAAACGAGCCAGCAGCGGCAAGCAGCCACACTCATGGCCACCAGCTCGAGAAGGACAAAGCCTCTCACATGCATCTTTGAAAGCCTTCTTCCACAGCTCTATAGAAAAATTACTCTGCTCATGATCACCCAAACCATTCTTTCTTCCACCAGCTTTCCTTGTGATTGAGCTTTTAGCAGAGGCAGGCTGCATATGTGGAGTCATATTCTGGAGATGAAAAGCATGATGCAATGTCAGACATAATTAGAACAGACTTCGGGTCCGGACTCCTCTACATGGAACAAGGAAGTGACATGATAATGAATTTAAAAAAGAAAACTGGAAGGAATATGGGTACCAGCCACCATATGGACTCAACTATCCGGGAGAATATCCAAGCTTCAAACTTTTCCAGAGCAGTTATAAATATGTTCGGATCCTCCCAATTATCAAAACTACCAAGAATGTTACTTTTCTCTTCTTTGCAAGTACGGTATCTATCCTTTGCTGATAAAACCCTATTGGCTGAACGTTGTTCACCACCTTTAATTTTAGTCCATGGTCCATTTGACACTTGAGATTTTGGTAAGCTCTGGCTAACAATAGCTCTCAACACAATTGAATTCGACAGCCAGAAAGTCAACCTGTCAATAGGAGGAAAAGTAAGTTTATTAAAAGGCCCAACAGAGAAGTATCGCTACTTCATCAATGAAGTTTAGAAATGGACATATCAAATGATCAGCTTGGTACAGACGAGGGGAAAAAATACAACTGAAGCCCCATGGAAGTGGAGGTATTGGTTGCAGCTACATTCTCGTTTCACGCAATAATAAGGTTAAGGGATCCCATGAAGTAGCACATCTAGTTACTGTGATTTGCAAAAGAGACCATAATTTTCATCTCTAATAAGGACATGACCAGTAAATAAAAAAGGTGAATAAGATACCTTGGAACATCATTTCCACAAGCTTTAGAAACCAAAATTAGGCCATTAATAGAAGCGCTAGCTGCGTTCGCCTTCTTAACTGGAGAGCTCGTTTTGCAAGCATGAAAATAGAATCTAGAAAGTCGACGAGCAGGAGCATGGATCTTATTCGTGTTACTCCCATGCTCCGCAACAACTGAGTAAAGGCCCACCTCAACGGCAGCAGCTTCTCTCAACTCATCCTTAAGCATTTCAATTGTAGACTCCAACTCAAGTTTACTACTGGAAAGGCTGGTTGTTGTTTCTTCTCTTTCGGACATTGTATTAGAGACAGCACGGACAGGACATTCTTCAGGAATTTCACCTTCCTTTGACTTTTTACCAAACTCATTTTTTCTAACCCGTTTATTGGTCTCAGCTGAGACAGAAGGTTCTGAGGACTTCACATGCTTTAATTCAGTACCTTTAACTTTACTTCCTCGTTTCATGTTTACAAGATGAACATCCTCCCAGGGGGATTTTAAATCTGCATATATCGAATTTTCCAGAATAGACGTACTTGAAGTTGTACCTTCAGAAGCATGGTTACTCCCAATTCTTCCCATGGTAGATTCTTGTGCATTTTCTTGCCATCTGACACCTTTTGTAGTAAGACTCTTGTGAATTCTGTTGGCTTTAATAATATCATTACCAGACTCTTGATGGTCATTTTGATAGCCAGAGGATGAAGAAGATGGTTGAACAGACTGAGTCAAAGATTTTTTTAGTATGGGCACTGAGCTCTCCCTTGGAACATGAGGCAATGGAACATTGTCAGTAGCAGGTTTCTGAGGGGAGGAAGAGCCTATTGACGACAGTGGAAATGAACTTCCATTTTGATGTTTGAATGGTTTAGCGACTGAATTTGTCCCAATTGTTGCAGCTGTTGCTATTGAATGTACAGTGGGTTCCCCGTAAATCCTTCTAGTGCTCTCAATTGTCGATCCTGGCCCATTCTGCAATTAATTTGATATGGTTGTCAAACATATCTAAAAGCCACACAAATGATAATGATCAAATAGAATGAAAAGAAGAAGACATCGGGTTAACACAAAGATGGTTTCCTGATTTGTTGTTCACAGTGCATTAAATGATGAACATTAGTTGTCCACGGTTCAGAGTAAAACAACTGAGTCACTACACCAATTTTCTTCTGTTAATGTATTGTTTAATTTGAAAATACAAATGCAAATGAAATGACAGGGCTACCATGATTAACAAATGATTTGCATTTCAGATATCACTTCCAAAACCACAAGACCAGCATACCTTAGCACCACTTGGCAATGAACCAACCATTGCCTCAATAGCAGAAGAGGTTACAGTACGTGACGAATGCGAGGAAAGATCATCATCATCATCATCAGTAAAAGAAGCAATCTCATCATCCACTTCATTCATAGACCCCGAAACAGATGCAGTTCCATGGCTTTCCCCATTCTCCAGCGACTCTTGTCTTGACAAGCTAGAGCCATCTCTCCCACACATCTGAACACTAACATAAAGAACCGGCTGCACTGCACTCTTCGAACTCTTCTTCAAAATCAACGGAATGCTCACATCTACAGCCTCAACTAAACTCCCATAATCCGCAAGGTTCATCACACCCGATCCCAAAAGGTTACTTTTCCCCGCCTTGTCCTTCCTCGGCTCATACAAGTGAAACTCCAAGATGTTCTTCTGGTACTCGCCCCCTTTCCTCGCCTTCTCCTTGAACAAAACAACCGGAAGCCTGAAAGTCTCCCCAAACACAATCTCCCCATCTCCAACATTACAAATCAACGAAGTCGACGCCTCATCACCATTCTCCCACTGAAGAAACACAGACTGGTGAGCTCCTTTCGACGACGGCCACGGCCTAATTTCCTGCACATTGATAAGAAACTCGACCTGAACCGCCGCGCTCTTCCGGCTCTTTGATCTTAACCCCAACACCATTGTTGCTCTAAAACTAAAACCCCTCTCTCAAGTCTTAACTAGCTAGCAACAAATCACAAAGCCTCAACATTCATTATGATGATAAATTGATCATACCTAAACAAAACAAACAGAATCCAACATTGCTTCAACATTATGATGATAAATTGATAGCTATACAAGAAGAAACAAATTGACAGTTAAACTTTTTTGGTATAATAAAGAGAACGTGGGGAGGCTTCAAGCCTTCAACATCTGAAAATAATAATAGTAATTAAAAGTGCTGGGATCACCTACCCCGCTCATTTTCAGCTCTAATTTATAAAAATTAAACAAATAAAAGAACGATAACTACTACAAATCAAGCTGTGACGAAATGAGTGATACGGGCAAAAAGAGGAATAAGGATGACAACAGGGAATTAATATAATATAAGGAAGAAAAGAATCCGACTTTTTTGTTCGGTAACGGCAGCATTGAGACAGAGAGCATAACGGCGTCGGATTAAGATCGGATTCCGGCGAGGGAGATCGGAGAGTGGAGAGTGAGGGAAGAGGATAATGTGAGGTGGCAGTTACGACGGATGAGGCGTGGTGAATGAGGAAGGAGAAGAGAGTCAGCTACTCTTCTCCTCTGTGTGTGTGTGTGTATCTCTGAGAGAGAGAGAGAGAGAGATGAAATGAAGATGGAGATGCCGCGCTTTTCGGCGAATGCGTCTGATTCTTATATGGGCCCCCGATCCTTATCCAGCCCACTAAACGGTGGTACGCAAAGGTACTAGTTTATTTTGTTTTTCTCCTTCCTTCTTCTTATTCTTTCTTCTTTTGTTTGGAAATGGCACTCGAAAACGGAATTTAACCAACATTTTCTTCTAAACAAGAGTAGTTAGTATTTCAAGTCTTCATTATGCTCAATTATCTGTAACTCTTGGTAATTTTCAACGACGTGGTGAAAAGCTATTAATAGTTGAGAATGATGGTTTTAGGTGAGAACATGAAAGATATGGACACGTGGTGAAGCATGTTACAGTTCTCATCCGTGAATGAATAAAACTACTCGATTAATAATAGAGCACAAGTGCGCTGAGAAGGGAGCAACTTCGACATAAACCAAACTAAAGAGAAGATAAATACAAATTTTATTAACAAAATTCCATCTGTGTTGGGAGCACATGATCTAGAAACATAACATAAATTATCTATCCCAGAGACAGACATCAACAATAAGTGAGATCATACAGTCGATACAGCTTTAAAACAAACAATAGCAGCAGGACCACCAGCTGCCTCCAAAGTGATCCATCTATCCTCCGGAATCTGGCACATACTTCATTTTATTCCATACTTCCACCAAAATACAAGCTTAACCTACACAATCAAAAAATTCATTTTACTGACACCATCTGATGAACACTTTGTCCCATAGAAAGATACTAATGGGTTCAAAACTTTGAGACTGATATTTACATATCACACCAGGTTGACTACGACATGAGACCGGTCTAAAGTTTCATAATTTTCTGTATCAGAGTCGTAAACAGCATAGCGTCTAGAATAAACATTCGGTAGTTATATACCACACAATAGAGAAGATACAAGTGTGTATGTCACAACAACAACAACAAAAAGACCATCTCGAGGGAAATAGACATAATCTTATTGTCAAATACCAATAGACCTCACAACATTCTAGGAAATCTACTCACATGTATAGATTCATCCAACCGGATCAGGTCACCTGATAGTCGGTCTTACAACAATTGAATTTGAAGTAACTTGTATGGTTTTCTGATCTGTTTCTTATTATTAAAAGTCAAATGAAGAAATAAATGCACAACAGAAATGAGGCAAGACTGAACCTGAGAAAGACACTTAAGCAGCTGCCTCAAGCAGCTCCCTCTCGGCACGCTCCCTGATCCTCCTCTCCATCTCTGGCCTGAAATGCCTTATCAGACCTTGCACAGGCCAAGCAGCAGCATCTCCCAATGCACAGATTGTGTGCCCCTCAATCTGCTTGGTCACCTCCTGAAGCATGTCAATCTCTTCCAACTTTGCATTCCCAACTTTCATTCTTTCCATGATCATCCAAAGCCATCCTGTTCCTTCCCTGCATGGTGTGCACTGCCCACAGCTCTCATGCTTGTAAAAGTAGGAAAGTCGTGCAATGGCATCCACAATGTCAGTTGATTTATCCATCACAATAACAGCTGCAGTCCCCAGCCCAGACTGAACAGCCTTTAGTGCATCAAAGTCCATCAAGACATCATTACATATATCCTTGGTAAGCAATGGAACAGATGAACCACCTGGAATTACTGCAAGTAAGTTATCCCATCCACCCCTCACGCCTCCACAGTGCCTCTCTAATAACTCTTTCAAGGGTATGCTCATCTCCTCTTCAACAGTGCAAGGCTTGTTAACATGTCCAGAGATACAGAACAACTTTGTCCCTGAATTGTTCTTCCTACCGAAACTGGAAAACCATTCTGGTCCACGCCTTAAAATGGTGGGAGAAACAGCCACTGTCTCCACATTTGTAACAGTAGTGGGGCAGCCATATAATCCTGCATTAGCAGGGAAAGGAGGCTTCAATCTTGGCTTCCCCTGTTTGCCTTCAAGGCTCTCTAGGAGTGCAGTTTCTTCACCACAGATATACGCACCAGCACCAAAGTGGATGTGAACATCAAAGTCATAACCCGATCCACACGCATTTTTTCCCAGTAAACCAGCTGCATAGGCTTCTTTTCTGGCCCTTTCAAGGTTCAATCGTTCATTCACATATTCACCTCTAATGTAGATGTAAGCAGCACTAGCCCTCATTCCTACACCAGCAATCAGACAACCCTCTAAAAGCTTATGTGGATCATGGCGCATAATCTCCCTGTCCTTGCAAGTTCCAGGTTCACTTTCATCAGCATTTACAACAAGATACGAAGGACGACCATCAGAAACTTTTGGCATGAAAGACCACTTGAGGCCGGACGGGAAACCGGCACCACCACGTCCACGGAGACCAGACTTCTTCATTTCATTAACAATCCAATCAGTACCTTTAAGAACTAGATCTTTGGTTCTGTACCAGTCACCTCGCTTCATGGCACCTTTGAGAAATGGATCATGCAACCCATATAAGTTGGTGAAAATTCGGTCTTCATCTTTCAAACCACCAAAGTGAGTTTTCTCCGGAGGTGGGGGAGGTGGGGGAGGTTGAGGAGTAGTAGCAGTTGTTGCAGCCTGTGTACTCAATAACCTATACCCTAGACCACCATGCTGCCAGGCTAACAGTGCCCTCTGCAAAGAGAGAATACCCCTGATGGGTGCCTATGAGAAACATCCATAACAAAGAAATCAGATCAGATAATTTATCCAACCTATACTTGATCATTTTTACATTCCAAACATGCATGAAAATCTTCAAACATCAAAACAGCTACAACACGAGATATCTTTATTTCTTGAAGAATTTAAAATGTGCACACACACTATAAGCTTAAACATGGCTAGTATATCTTAATTGCTCCAACTTATCCTCCCTGCACTATATCTAGGTGTTTTTAAGGTTGAATAAAGGTTCATAGTTTTTCCCACACAAATGAACCTTCAAAGAAATAGGATTAACACTCTTGGAAACCCCAAATAAATCGTGTTCGCCTGAGATTCGAGTATCTAATTCATTTAACCCAGATATCCAAGTTTTAGCCAACTGTATGCTCGTAATCACTTACTGACCTGAATTTCACCATATTCTAGACACACCTGAACCTAAACAGAGAACGCAAGCGAACTCCCTTCTTAACAAAAAGTTAGCTTTCATCAATTTCCAAGAACTTCATAAGGCTCGTCATCAATTTGAAACCGAAAGTCTAAACATTTCCTTAGCTGAATAGAGCTCCAACACATTTTAATATCTAAAAACCGAATTGAAAATCCATTTTGTTTCCAATTACCAGGGAGCAACCAAACACATAGCCATGGCAGATCTCCTACTATTCACAATCGACCTATATTCTCAATCATACGATACACACAATGTAATGAGTTCGCATCGCATCACCAAACCTAACGCAGCGAAACGATAGCCTCGCTGCTAAATTTAAAAGTGTGATAGAGATCTCAGGCTTTGCGTACCATGGCGTGAATTGAACACAGACGAACTCTGATTCGTCCGATACAGTACGAGATTGATAGAGAGAGAAGCTGAGACTGGTGCGGTTGCGACTTGCGAAGCTCGGCTATGGAAAATGGACCATCCGAGTTTAATTAAGGGTCGAGAAAATGGGGGACCTTGATTAGTTTGTGATGAGTTTCTGTGACACGTAGAGGTGGTCTGGGCCTATTACTTACTTGGGTCTAGAAATCAAGAGTCGTAATTGGGCTTACTTCTTAAGCTTTTAACCTTACAAAATTACTGGCCCAATCCCAACAAGCCAACACCATGATGCCAGCTGTCCTTCTGGCCCAACAAAGAGCAAGAGGGGTGAGGTGTAAGTTTGGTTTGCTGCTAGCCCACTACTCATCGACATTGACAATTTAGATATAATTAACATTTTACTGATTTTAGAATAAATAGAGTTGTGATTAAGAGATTAGCCGAGTCTATTTTACATACACGAGAATGGTTCACGGAATATCTCTTTATCAAGAAAAAATTACGGTTCATCAAATTCGTCATTTCGTTAAGATTCTAACGATGTGATTTAAAAGTTAACATTTTTATGTGCGAAATTCGATGAAACTTAAATAAAGTTGGTTACTTATTCCATTTTGCAATGTTTTCTTGTCCAAGAGTCCCAATCTCAATTAGTGCATGGTTTCCTTCTCTTTGGTATTAGTTCTAATCATAAGGTTTGCTTTATAAGATAAGCAATCACATGGCATTGAAAATATTTTAAGCTTTGTAATGGTGACTTTGTCACGGAAATTATGACTCATCATGCACATAATCCTTTATGTTGATTGTATCGTCAATTTAGAACAAAAGAAATGCCGGCCAAATCCGATTTGTAATAAGTTGAACTACATTGCACATGAGACAAAGTAAACTCCATATTATAACTACTTTGTTTGGGTAATATCAAGGTGGCCTCTATTTGGGATTTGGCCGAATGGCCAGTTCCACGATTTGATTGATTTGGTTTGTTGGGAAGTTGGCTTGACGGCTGGAGTGAGCTCGTGTAAGTCTGTAAGATTGATGTTAGTTTAGTATATGCAAGCCCTACAAAGACATCAGATTCTGACCTAAATCTCACCTGATTACTTCTTTTACCAATTAGGCATCATCATCAGTTGCAATATATTAGTTCAGATACTTTTGGACAGTGTTACTTCTCAAACATAAAACTCAACTTCATTTTTAGGTGGTATAAACACTATACAAATTAAGTGCACTAAAATGCGATAATATGTTTAAATTTAGAATTTTTATTTATCTTTATCAAATTTTATTTTAAATGTTTTTTTAGAAATTTCTATAAATTGAGCTTGGTGCTTGGTTTAAAAATTCGAATAAAATCTCAATATACTTCTTATCATTATTATCAGTTTCTCTGTAAGGTCAAAATAAAACTTCCATATTTACCTATGTTCATAGTAACGTAGTCAATATACGACTTAACACAAATTATATCATTAACTTTTAACATAAAAATACTATTGATATCTGATTAAATCTGATTAGACTAATTTCCTTTTATTTTCGGTCCAAAAAAATTTGAAAATTTCGGAACAAAATCCCAATATTTTTTTTTCTTTTTATCTGATTACAACCAAGAAATTTCCTTTTCTCTTTTATAAGGAATAATTTATTTTCTTTATGAATAAAAGGAAAAGACAAATGTCACAACCAGGTCAACGACAACGTTTTAAACTTTTAATTCTCAAATCTCTCCCTCCCCGCTCACCAAAATCTCACAAATTAAACCCCAAACATTTTCAGTCCAAGCTCATCGCGCATGGTCTCTCTGTCTCTCTCTCTCACCAATCTTCTCCCTAACGTCAACATCATCAAGTACTGTAACCAACTAATTAAACCAAACACACTTATTCCGATGACTGTGTTCGCAGGAAAAGCGCACGTGTTCCCTTTCAACTACGAAGCCGAGGTCTCTCAGCGCTTGGTCGACGCCGCGCACGAAAACAACGATCCCAACTCGGCGCACGAGTGTCTTGACGATCCTTTCGTCGACGTAACCTTCGTCGGGACAGTGTGCTTGAAGTCGAGGAAGACAGAGATTGTGTTGAACGGCGAGTCGTCTCATGAGGTTCATGTCGAGTACGAGCAGTTCAAGACTCAGGTCACCGCCTTGTTCCTCGCCGCTCATTCCGGAAATTAAGCCTCCTTAGAAAGCTACTGGTAATAATATATGTCAAATTTCATCTACCATTTTTTTTTTAAAATTATATTTTTGGCGGAGTTTTCATTTTCTGATGAACAAGAGTTAAAAGTGATATGAGTAAAATCGAACATTTATGAGCTGGGATATGAATATTTTGTTTAACTGTCACAAATTTGAAATCAATAACTGTAATATCTAAGATTTTAATTCAGAATTGCAGTTCAATCTCATCACGTATTTTGTAGTATCGAAATTTTTCAATGTTCTCTGTTTTGAGTTAGGACTAAATTAAGTTTTGGTCATTTTTCATGTGACAGAGTTATGGAGCCAATGTGAATCTAAAATTGTTCAGAGGCTATGAGACGACGGGAGCGGTGAGGGAAGGTCACACAGATCGAGATACTGAAGGTTGTTATCAATGCCGGAGCATCTCAGAGGGCCTGTGAGGAGGCCTTGTTGGAGGCAAGTTACTTGGGCCGCTCTATGGCTGCTGAGATGCTCATGGGCCGAGTTGATCATGCCTCAAGTGGCGGTTCGTGCTCTTGTTTCTGCTTGCTGCAGAGACTTTGTTGATGTAGTAGACACACTCATCAAGGTAATGTTTATGTGCCGCAGTGTTGTGTCACTGAAAATACTTACCTCACTTGTTGATCACCTATAAAAAATATGATTTGACAATGATGTTTTTGAATGGTGACAGTATGGAGTGGATATTAATGCAACTGACCGGACATTGTTTCAGTCATCGAAGCCTGTACACCAATGCCGATTGTAATGCTCTTGTTGTTGCCATTGTTAGCAGGCAAATTTCTGTTGTGAGACTATTGTTGCAGGTTAGCATTTTCAGCTCTTAAGGGTCTTGTTTGTGTATATTTTATGTAATTCTATCTACTGTTACTTAACCTTTGAAAAAAATTACAGGCTGGAGCCAGAACAGATATCAAAGTGAGTCTAGGAGTCTGGTCCTGGGATGTAAGCACAGGAGAAGAGTTTCGAGTGGGTGCAGGACTAGCCGAGGCTTACAGTGTGATATGGTGCGCTGTCGAGTACTTTGAAGCCACCGGTGCCATCTTGCGCATGCTGTCACAACATGTCTCACCCAACATTGCTCACTTTGGGAGGACTCTAATTCACCATGCCATCTTATGCAACAATGAGAGAGCCGTTAATGTGTTGTTGAGTTGTGGTGCAGATGTAGAAGTTCCAATTAAGACAACAACTTCAGACACTGAGTATCCCATCCACATGGCGTCGCAGTTTGGACTGAGTATTATTCTACAACAATTGATCATTGTGGCTGCAATGTCAACTCTAGAACGGATTCTAGAGACTGCGCTAATGATATGCGCTAGATATAAACATCAGGAGTGTTTCAGAATCCTTGCTTCAAATGGTGCTGATTTTGGCCTGGTCAATTCCAGTGGTCATAGCGCAAGCTTAATTGCTGAGTCGGCTAAGTGGAGTGCTTGCTTTAGACAAACACTTCTAGATGTCATTAGAGCTGGGAAGGTTTTGCAATCAAGCAATACCACAATCTTCTCTCCTCTGTTGTTTGTGACTCAAGCAAATGATGTTGAGTCCTTGAAACAGCTGATAAACTCAGGCTGCGAGATAAACTCTCAAACAGAATCCGGAGAAACTGCACTAATGATCTGTGCTAGACATAAATACCAGGAATGCCTCAAAATACTTGCTTCAAATGGTGCTGATTTTGGCCTCGTCAATTCTGATGGTCAAAGTGCAAGCTCAATTGCTGAGTCAGCTAAGTGGACTGTTGGCTTCTAACAAGAAATCCTTGACGTGGTTCAAGATGGACAGGTTGTTCAATCAAGCAACACATTGGTATTTTCTCCCCTAATGCTTGTGACTCAAGAAAACGATGTTAAGGCTTTGAAGCAAGTGATTGAGAGGAAATACATTGATCTTGATGAGCAAGATGAAAATGGATATTCTGCTGCCATGATAGCTGCAACAGATGGTCACATGGAAGCTTTTAAATTGCTTATATGTGCCGGAGCTGACATGAAGTTGCAGAACAAGCTTGGGCAGACAGCGATTGAACTATTAGATACAAAACAGAAAGATGTAGAGTTTGAAAAACTAATGCTGGATCAAACAGTTGAGAAGGGGCCTGATAGTGGTTCTCTTGAGTTTTATGCTCTACATCTTGCAGCACAACATGGAGACATGGATTTGGTTCATACATTGGCAACTCGCGGCTACAATGTCAATACTTTCGATGCTGATGGCTACACTCCATTGATGTTGGCAGCAAGAGGAGGACATGGTAAGCTTTGTGACCTAATGTCTGTAGGGGCCCAATGTGACATTGTGAATGCAAGACATGAGACAGTGCTGCTGCTTGCGAGGAAAAGTGGATCGAAAAATGATGCAGAGAAGGCTTTATTGTATGAATTCGCGCTAAAACTTGTGCTTGGTGGGAGTCATGTAAAGAAGCACACAAAATGGGGTAAAGGAGCTCCACATAGTAAAATGCTCAAAATGGTTGGGGCAGCAGGGATTCTAAGGTGGGGAAAGTCAAGTAAGAGAAATGTGATCTGCAAGAAGGCGGAGGTCGGGCCTAGCGAAGCATTCGGGTGGAATCGGAGGCGAAAGTATGACTGTGATGAGCCCAGATTGTTCCATGTGGTGACTACAAAGAACAAGGAGCTGCATTTTATGTGTGAAGGTGGGAGTGAAATGGCAGAGTTGTGGGTGAGAGTAATCAATCTTGTGACGATGAAAGCTATCTTTGGCGATAAGAATGAGTGAGTGAAACATTAATTATGTCACTACAGGAGGAATTTCTATTCTATTCTATACATGAGCAGAACAAGCTAGAATTTGGCAGAACAAAATTCAACTCCAATTCATCTAAAAATTGTTCAAATACATGTCCAGAATTATGCAACAAGGCTGTCAATGATTACATGTACATCTTACTACTAAAATTCATATCATAATAGGCACAAATTAAACCATGCAACCTTCTCCATCATGCCAAGTCCTCCTTCTTTGGAAATGAGTCACCTTCAGTGCAATCGCCAATGCTATTTTATCTTTGATGTCATCAAAGAAGAAAATAGGCATACCTCCATGAGTGCTTCACAAGCAATATGCCACAAACACCCCAAAATCCTAGGGTAAACCCGAGTACGATGCTAATGTACAAACCCAGCTGACTTCCATTGTCATCTCCGTCTTCAACTCTTTCATGATCGATATCACCAACTGCATTCGTCGCGCTATCTCTCGGGCACTTAGTTGAAAGAGGAGGGCCACACAGATATTGATTGCCAACATAAATGGATGGCTCGTTCATTGTCTGGAGCTGAGTACTTGTAGGAATTCTTCCAGACAAGTTTTTTTTTTTAAGAATGATAGAATTGCATTAACGCAATTGAGATAAGTACATTAGTTACAAGTATTGTAATTAGCTATTGTGGTTTAACTACATTCCTAAGAAATACAGGAAACAAAAGTGTTTTCCTAACTAAATATGCGCTACCTGAGTACATATTTAGGATATCTAAGAACGTAAATACAAATAACTAATAAGAGAAAACGGAAAAAACTTCCGGATAAGTTGTTGGAAGATAAGTTCAAGTGAGCCAAGAAGGTTAGAGATGACAAACTTTGAGGAATCGAACCAAAATGATTGTTGTTCGAAAGATCAAGAGTTTCCAACTATTTCATATGGATCCTGATTCTCTGAAATTCTCAAATATAAAGTTGTGTAAATTTCTTAAAATCTAGTTTGTTAATCTAATCTAATGGCCAACAAAAATCCTAATAAATTCTGTTAGAAAACTTTATAACCCCGTTAAGTTAAGGTCACGTACGTTAACAGGAAGAGAGAGAGAGAGAGGAAAAAAGAGGTTTAGATGTGTGTACTGCGTTTAGATTAGGTTCGATTCGCCTCTTCTCCAAGCTTGAATTTGATTCAATATTTTTACATGATTTTAGTGTAGATCGAGATCATAAATTCTCTTGATTATATGATCAAACACATATTTTATATATCAGAGAGAAACGTTAGGAAAAGAAGAAAACCGTATACATCATGGCTTTGAGAAACGACCAATCCTAAGAAATTGTAAATATGGCTATATATATATTAGGGTGTTGGCTTTGGCTGTTTGTGTTTTTCTTCTTCTTTTGGTCGTCTGGGGAAGAATAGGCATAGAGAGCTAGAAAGAGTTTAAAAGCTTCATATAGTTTGACCACCAAATGAAACGTGCTGGAGGTCGAACCGGTTAAATCCTTTGTTCTAGGATAAAGTACAGATTCTGGGTTAAACTCCTAAACGGAGCACACACGTCTAAACCTCTTTTTTTCTTTCTCTTCCCGTTAACGTACGTGACCTACTTAACGTGGTTAAAAAGTTTCCTAACAGAATTCATTAGGATTTATGTTGGCCATTTAGATTAACAACCTAGATTTTAAGAAATTTACAGAACTTTATATTTGAGAACTTCAGAGAATCAAGATCCATTTCATATTTCCAATATTTGCGGGGATGTTTCCGCTCAATTGATTTCTTGACAAGTTCAAAGTACCCGATGTAATTAAGGAGGCCGCTTATTTCTTGAGGGATTTCACCTTCCAAATTATTTGATGAGAGATCGATGATGGTTACTAGATTCAAGTTCTTGTCCCTTGGCCGTCAGACTTGCCTTCTCGAGATACATGTTAATTACAGTGTATGTTTGTGGATCAAAAGAAAATCTACTATAAAATTTATCAATGAAATTACCATAGACCAAAATAGACAATTTAATCAAATAACTGGGAATGGTCCTTGAAAAGTTTTTGTGACCTAAATCTAAGATATGAAATGATGGAAAAGCATAGCACAAACAATAATCTCCAACAATGAGCAGTTTTGGAGTTTTGGAGTAGAGAAGAAAGAATTGTACCCGAAAAGTTGTTGTTACTGAGGTTCAAAACCACCAGTGAACTCGAAACACCACCACCCAACATTGAAATGGGGATTTTGCCAGATAAATTGTTGTCTGCTACCTCCACAACCATTATAAGTTCCCACTGAGTCCATGCTTGAGGGAGTTGTCCAGACAAGTGTGAAGGTCCCAGAGGGGGGGTGAATGGGCCTTTTATAAAAAATTTCGTTGTAAAGTTAATTCGAGGATAGCAAAGAGTGTTTCTATCCTCCAATAACCAGTAACAAACTTAATAAAATGCAATGAGAAGGAAAACGATAAATAACACCTGGATGCTTTTGATAACACAGAAAACTCTACAATAGGGAAAAAATTGCGTGCCCCTAACTGAGGGAGAAACATTCCACTATGTAAAAATATTTTTCTTTACAAGACAGCAGCTTCACAGGATACAAATACGCTCTTCTATCCTTACTAGTATTCATGCAACTAGACTAAGACCTATCTATCTTCTCGCCAGAACAAGTGTTTACAATTCCAGTGGCAATGAAGCTCCCCCTAGAACTTAGTACTGGACCGACTAATTCTCTCTAGAGTGCTTCCAACGAAATTGCACCATTATCTCAACCTATGATATGCAATATGACAATATGCAAGTTTGAAAGTGGTTTGATATGTTTTCCTATGGAGATATAAAATCTCAAGAAGGAAAAATCTTGTTTTATAAACTTCCTAACAAATGTAGGAACAAAAGAGAGTTTTAGACTAGTTTTGACAAACCGAAAACCTCTTTGGAAAACAAGATAACTCTTGCACATACAAGAGATAAAAGTGACTTGAAAAGAAGAGACAAACACTCTAACTCTTCCTAAAATTTCAAGTGCCGAATGACTTCTAAGTTTGTGGTATTTATAGCCAATCGGTATAGCAAGTGGAGGCTCAAGATGTGATCTTAGCCATTCATCAAAAAGATGAATCCAAAGGTTCTCCTTGAAAGGGGGAAATGTCATGCTGAAACTCACCAACTGGGACAGCAAGGAGGCATGCTGAAATTCACCAAACGGGACAGCAAGGAGAAGAAATGAAACTGAAAAACCTGACTCCATTACATGAGTGAGAGACACCTACCCTCAAGAGAGAAGGTGAAGTTTTTCTTTTAGTTTTGTCCAACCGGGACATGCAAGAGTGTAGAGAGTGTTTGGAGACAGTTTGCTCCATGAAAACAAGGAGAGATACCTACTCCCTTTTACCTACCGGAAAGTAGAGAGAAAGAGTTGTGAAGAGCAAAGCTTGTAGGTAAAGTTTTTAACAACTCCCATCACAAAAGTTTTGGATGAAATAACAAGCAAGGTTTAATTGTTAATGATGCATGATTTTACCTTTCACAATGGTTAATGAGATAAATGTTCATTGCTTTAGCTTGTTAATGTTGTTTATGCATGTCATCCATGGTTTTTGAGAGAGTGCCAATTATGTAATGCCAATAATCTCCCTCATTGGCATTCTCTACCAAAAACATATCTTCTCATCATCAAGGCTTCATAACCTGCAATAATAAGCTTTTTCCAACAAGGAAATTGATGACAAGATATTGTAGGTTTTCATCACAAGAAAAACCATAAATAAGCAAGCATTAATTGTTCATACTACAACAAGCTTGAGTTTTTACAAAACATGGGAAAATATAATACAACCATGTCAAACAAACATAATACAAAGCATTAATGGTTCATGCCAAAACAACAAAACCTACACTTGGTTCTCCCCCTTTGTGGTAGAGTGTGACAAAGGGTTCAAAAGAGATGCAATTCTAGACACTTGGTTCTCCCCCGCAAAAAAAACATCATTGTAGAACCAAAAAGGTAATAACACACATCCTAGAATGGATAAGTAGTAGATAATACAAAAAGTAGAAGAAACCTACTCGTCATCGGACTCATCGTCCCCGTTCTTGGAATAATCCTCATCACCATCATCAAGGTGGTCAAGACGCTCATTATCGGCATCATCATCAGCGGACTCATTGTTGACATAACCAGAGTCATCGGCCCTCGACGAACCACCCGAAACAGCCACATTTGGCTCCCCCTCGTCAAGGTGAAACAGTGATTGACAATGTTATTGCAGTTAGAGATTGTACAGATGATGCTACTAGATTGTGGCATATGAGGCTTGGGGATGCTGGTGAAAAGGCCCTGCAAGGTTTGGTGAAACAAGGGCCCTTGAAGGGAGCCAAAACTTGCAAGATTGATTTATGTGAGTTTTGTGTCTTGGGTAAACAACACAGAGTGAAGTTTGGTATTGTTGTGCATCAAACCAAGGGAATCCTTGACTATGTGCACTCTGATGTTTGGGGTCCTACAAGGAATGCTTCCATGAGTGGTAAGCATTGGTTTGTGACGTTTGTTGATGACTTCTCCAGGAGGTCTTGGGTTTACACAATAACACACAAGGATGAGGTGTTAAGCATCTTCCTTGATTGGAAGAAGATGGTTGAACACCAAACTGGCAGGAAGGTAAAAGCCTTGAGGTCTGACAATGGTGGAGAGTACACTTCTGATCCTTTTCATAGAGTCAGCAGAGAGGCTGGGATAGTGAGGCATTTTACTGTTCTAGGGACTCCTCAGCAAAATGGAGTGGCTGAGAGACTCAATAGAACTTTGTTGGAGAAGGTGAGGTGTATGTTGTAGCAATCTGGCTTGAGCAAAGTTTTTTGGGTTGAAGCAATCACCTATGCATGTCACCTGGTAAATCGTTTGCCATCCTCTGCAATCAATGGAAAAACACCTATTGAAGTGTGGTATGGAAAACCTGCAGATGATTATGATCATTTGCATATCTTTGGTTGTCCTATTTACTTTCATGTGACTAAAACTAAGTTGGATGCAAGGGCTAAGAAGGCTATATTTGTTGGTTTCAGAAGTGGTGTGAAAGGGTACATGTTATGGTGTCTAGAATTGAAGAAGCTTGTGATTAGCAGGGATGTTACCTTTGATGAAGCTAGTATGCTTCACCCTAATGCCAAGGGTATTGAAGAAAGAAAGAATGATAGAGATGTTCAACAGGTGGAGCTGGACAGTGTTGTCACCAAGGATGTTTCTCCTCGCTAGAATGAAGATGGTGACTCTAGAAGTGAAGAAGAGATTGATGTCTAGAACAATGAAGATGTGCACAACCAAAATGATATTCAGGCACATGTTAGAAGGCAGAGACAAGATCATGTACCTGATCCTGAATCCATTGCAGCAAGAAGACAAAGGAGAGAAATCAGAAAATCTACAAGGTTCAGCAACTGTGTTGCGTATGCTTTTTCCATTATTTGTGCTGAGACCCCATCAAATTTCAAGGAAGCTCTGGCAAGTCCTGAAAGCTGTGATTGGGATGAGGCAATGAAGGAAGAAATGAGATCCCTTGAGAAGAACAAGACTTAGGATCTAGTTCAGTTGCCTACTGAGAAAAAGGCTACTGGCTGCAAGTAGGTTTATGCTAAGAAGGATGCTGGCAACAACAGCAAGAGTATAAGGTATAAGGCTAGATTGGTCGCCAAATGGTACTCGCAAGAAGAAGGGATAGACTACAATAAAATTTTCTCTCCAGTTGTGAAGCATAGTACCATCCGTGTGTTGCTAGCACTAGTAGCACAATATGATCTTGAGTTGGTACAACTTAATGTGAAGACAGCCTTCTTGCATGGAGACTTAGAGGAGGAGATTTATATGTCTCAGCCTGATGGTTTCAAGGATGATGTTAGAAAGAATTTGGTGTGCAAGTTGAACAAATCTCTCTATGGTTTGAAGCAATCACCGCGACAATGGTACCTCAGATTTGATGAGTTTATGAGGAGGCAGAAGTACACTCGCAGTAGGTATGATCATTGTGTGTATTTCAAGAGGTTGCGTGATGGTTCATTTGTCTAATTGTCAATCTATGTAGATGATATGCTCATTGCTTCAAAGAATGTGATGGAGATTGAGAAGCTGAAAGAGCAAATGAAGATGGAGTTTGAAATGAAGGACCTTGGCGAGGCCAAGAAGATCCTTGGGATGGAGATTACTCACAAGAGAAAGGATGGTTTGATGTGGCTAACTCAGAAGCAATACATTGAGAAGCTTCTGCTGAAGTTTGGCATTTGCAATTCTACCAAACCTGTGAACATTCCTTTGGCGAGCCATTTCAAACTTAGTGCTCTTTTGTGTCTCAAATCTGATGAAGAGAAGAAGGAGATGAAGAATGTTCCATATGCTAATTTGATTAGTGGATTGATATATGCGATGGTCTGTTCTAGACTTGATATTGCTCATGTTGTAGGTGTTGTTAGTCGCTACATGTACAATCCAAGAAAGGAGCATTGGAATGCACCTAAGTGGATACTTAGATACTCCATGGGACTAGAGATGTTGGTTTGTGTTTTGAGAGGTGTTCTGCATATTGTAATCTTCTTGTTGGTTACGCTGATTCTGATTATGCTGAAGATTTGGATAGGAGGAGGTCTACTACTGGGTATTTGTTTACCATGGCAAATGGACCAATCAGTTGGAGGTCTATTTTGCAAAATACAATGGCCTTGTCTACCACGGAGGCAACATATATGACTCTCGCTGAAGGTATTAAGGAGGCGTTGTGGTTATCTGGTCTCATCAATGAGTTGGGCATATGTCAGAAGAAAGTGGAGGTCCATTGTGATAGCCAAAGTGCCATTCACTTGGCTAAGTACCAGATGTATCACTCGAGGACCAAGCACATAGATGTGAGATTCCATTATGTGCGTGATATTGATGAGCAGAAGAAGATTATGTTAAAGAAAGATGGTACTGCAGACAACCCAGCTGATATGTTGACGAAGGTTGTTGGTGTTGCTAAGTTTGAGCATTGCTTGGACTCGATACACATTCTTCATGCTTGAAGAGTTGTTGAGCAGTGGGAAATTGAATTGTTAGAGATTAATGGAAGAGAGTCGCGTGAAACCCAAGGTGGAGATTATTGTGTGTGGGTTTCACACTTACTCGCATATGCTTGCTCGCGTTCGCTCTCTCACGTAGCTCTCGCTCGCTTACGGTTGCTCGCGAGACCCATGTGATGTGCACGTGAGGTACATGAGTCGTATGCTAGAAGTTTGGATTAGTGTTGTAGCGTACGCAAGAAGTTTGGTGATCTTTGGCAAGGAACAGTGTTCTTGGCGAGTAAGTTAGGTGTTAGTGAGAGATTTGTATAAATACAGAGCATTGTGTGTTTGTAGTTAACAGAGTGTGTGTATGTGTGCAAATAGTGGGTAGTTTTAGGGCTTTGTTTGTAACCTTACTCTCTCTTTGTAACCTCCATTGATAGTGAAGATTCTCTTTGCTGCTCCGTAGACGTATGCTATTGCCGAACCACGTATATCTTGTGTTCTTGTTCTTGTGTTCTCATCTTCTTTATGTTCTTTGGGTTACTTGTCGTTCGGATTGATTCCCTTGATATTGTGTTCATCTATCTATTTAGTGCTCTTTGTGTACCACAACAATAGACCACGTTCTCTCTATTCTGGTGTGCAACTTGTTCTCGGTGGTGTACAAATTTAATGAGAACTCTAGTTAGTATCGAGAAGAGCAAAACTTTTCTGGTCGTCAAAGCATGAGTTTCCAAAATTTGTTGACTCACTTGACTCCAAACTTGGTTGTGGCTTCAGATCCACCGCTGCTTGACCCTGTCACCAATTTCTTGATTCCCAAGTTGCTAAGAATTTCATGCATACCTTAGACAGTTTGCATTCTAGCATCTAGTTTTATTTTTTTCCCCGTCTTTTGATTGTGTGTGACCATTTTGGCAGTGAAGGTGCAGGTGGGGGTCATGCTCCAGATATCATCAAAGTATGTGGTGTGGATAATGTCCTTCCCTCATCAACGAATCCCACTAGGCCTTTCACCTCCAATACCATAGATGAGCATCTTGATATGCTGGTTTGAGAAGATAATATGAGTACCAATACAACCTTCGCTATGTATACAAATGTGTCATATAATTATTTTCAATGCATGTAGATGGTTTGCCATCACCTTGACAAGGACATTCCAGAAGATGTAGCTTTTGCTGAATCAAGGATAAGGGCTGAAACAATTCCCGCAGAAGATATTTTGCATGATATGGGGGCAATTAGCATGGTCGCTTCTGATTCACAGGCGATGGGTCGTATTGGAGAGGTTTTTAATTCCTTTACCTTTGTTTGATATGCATTTCAGTTCCCGTGGACCTTGAATATATGTAAGTCTTAAAATGCGTGCAAACTTTGCTGTCAGGTGATTATCAGAACTTGGCAAACTGCTGACAAGATGAAGTCACAAAGAGGGTCGATTGAACCTAGTGGATCCAGCAATGACAACTTTCGAATCAAGAGATACTTTGCGAAGCACACCATAAATCCAGCAATAGCAAATGGATTTTCTGAATTTGTTGGTTCCGTTCAGGTATGTTACCTTGAACAAAACACCAGAATCATTCTTTTCAAGCTTCGCTTATCCTTTCATCCATTTTGAGAACATAATTCATTCAGAGTTTAATTGGGTGGACTTTAAACAGTGATTCTGTTATATTTCCTTTCTTAAGATAAATGATTCTCATTTTGTTGTCATGAGTTCTTCTGTAGGTGGGCAAGCTTGCTGATCTTGTTCTATGGAAGCCATCTTTCTTCAGGGCAAAACCAGAAATGGTGCTCAAAGGTGGTGCAATTGCATGGGCTAATATGGGCGATCCAAATGCAAGCATTCCCACGCCTGAACCGGTAAAGTTTCTGTTTTTACAAATTACAACAGATCGTAAGTAGTAACTGTGCCAGGTGAACATAAAAGTTACCGCTTTAATATCTCTTTGCAGGTCCTTTCGAGACCTATGTTTGGTGCATTTGGCAAAGCCAGTGGTGCTCACTCCATTGCATTTGTCAGCAAGGCCTGAGTCTCTCTATTCCAAACTAATATACAGATAACAGATATATGATAAAAATAAGGAGTAATTTTTTGTTTTCCTATGCAAACAGGCAGCTAAAGACAATGGTGTTAAAGCACTGTATGACCTCAACAAGAGAGTGGAATCTGTACGAAATGTCAGGAATCTCCGCAAACGCGACATGGAGCTCAACGATGCCCTCCCAAAGATTCTGGTCGATCCTGAAACATGCATGGTGACAGCAGACGGCGAGGTTCTTACCTGCAGTGCAGTCACTACCGTTCCTTTATCTGGGAATTACTTCCTATTTTAAGGCCAATCATAGTTTCTCCTTGGAACCTCTCCCAGTTGTATTTGTAATAATCTAACTTCTTGTTTTTTGGCCAATGTATTGTGCAAAGTTAACAAAGTGAAATAAAATACTCATTCTCTTGGCAACGCAAACAAGAATCTTCCAACTCGGATATGGCTCTTGAATGTTCTCATTCTGAAATCTGAATATCATATATAGTTGCTGGAAGCAGATCTGTTGTCTCACTGAGATACATATAAAAATGGCTAAACATGCAAGTAGGTACTTATCAAATCTGGCACAATCTAGGTACTTACCAGCTTTGTCTGCTGGTAAAGTAAAACAGCAGCAGTAAAACTACTGAGCTAAGAATTTACTGAGTAGGGGAACATGGCCGATCTATATATTGGAAACTTGGAAAGGGGTCTCTGTCTTATAAAACTGAGATACATAAGGTATACTATTTGGATCTGCTTCTGAACAAGTACCTGACTTGGTAGCATTCCAAGGCCTTCTGAAGCTCAATGTGTGTCTAATTCTGTTTTTCTCTTTGGTCACACGTCAGTCTCCTCTTTAGGCATGACACACTATACAAATTTAAAAAATTGGTGAGACGTGATAGACATGATATTTTTGTTATTTTGGGAAATGAAGAATGAATTGAATATGCACCAACTGCCATAAGAGAGAGTTATTCTTGAACTTAGAAAATAGACATGTGAAAGCGAAGAATTAGACACTTATTATTGTCATCTTGTGCGTTTCACAAGGACTACCAACCAGAGATCTGCGATGGTTTCATGCATCATTCACATGACAACTTTAGAGAAGCTAAACAAAGCTTATCTTTTCAGGGTAGTCGTCATGATTAGTAAGAACTAGGAAATTAGTAGTATCGGAGTCTTGTAATGTTCTGCACCTACTGGTCAAGTCTTTTACTTTGTTGCTTCAATTTTAGGGTACTTTTCTTCTTCGTAATCTTCACTTCTTTATTTAGTTTGGGATCAAAGTTTTCTCTACTTTTGCTGAGAAAGCAAACGTACAATCTATTTTTCCACATAAAATATGAGGTTACCATCCAAGTTGTCGTCTCATTGTTAATCAAATTAGACCTACACTACTTTGAATTCTCAATCATGGATTATAATTATAAATGAAAGCAAAATGCAAGGAGCCAAGGACACAGTAGTGGCAAAAGATTAGTGTTGACGTTGTTCCTTCATCTTAAATTTGACGCTTTATATTCTTTTCTATTGCTCGACTAGATATATAGTGATTTGATAAACTTGGTTGAAACCAACATCCTTCTCTTACAAATCACAGCCGTTTCTGAATTTTCATGTGTATTTCTATTTCTAATATACATCTGCAAAGAAATATGAAAATAGAAAGGGTGGCTTGTTAAAACTTAAAAGTAGGGTTAGCTATAACACATTTTCCATGTTCTGTTTATATTTGCCATGATCTGACAAAACTGGCCCTTCTTCTCTATAAACAGATCACGGCAAATATAAACTGCTGCCAATATGGAACAGTACCGGTCTTTTTTTGTTCGGGTCAATCAGTACATTTACCAGCCTGCTTCCTCTTCTTTTTCCTTCACAGCTTCTCCACTTTCCCACAGGTGCACAGAGCTCGTCAACAAAAGCACCATTGACATTGATCCAAAGCTTTTCCTCCTTTTTCTAATAGGTTCACTGTATCTCACGCGCCGCACATCGCGACTTGTTGTTATCCACTAAACACCGTCAACCATAATCGAAAAACAAAGACCACTATTAAACTCAATGATGGAAACAACTCAGACAAGTAATGGAACTGAAACTATAATACCTGGCTTTAGTTCCCTTACTATGAACTAGTTAGCTTCTACTTTAACAAGTGACTAGACCAGTTCAAACGTTGTTGGTCCGGTCTGGTCTGGAATACCATTAAGTCGTCGTTATGTATGCACTGAAACAGCCACCGCTTCCTTTCAAGTCAGGCTTCGCCGGCGGCGGGAGGTCAGCCGGAAAGTTCATCACCTTCCGGAAGGCCCGCGGCGTCCCCAGTTTCGGGTCGAGGCCCAATGGGCTTGGATCGGTCAGAGCTGTGATCAGCGGTGGTGACAAGGCTGCAGTGGAAGCAACTTCAACTACTAGTCCTCCATTGCGGGACAGAGACAATGATAGGTCTCTGGTGTCTTCTTCTTCTTCTTCATCTCCGATCGAAGTGAAGGCGGTGGTGACGATCAGGAAGAAAATGAAGGAGAAAGTTGCAGAGAAGATTGAGGATCAGTGGGAGTTCTTTATGAATGGGATTGGTCAGGGGATTCTGATTCAGCTCATCAGTCAAGAAATTGACCCTGGTAACTTTTATCCAAGACTCAAACTTTTTGTGTGCACAGAGTAATTGTGTGTAAAAATGTATGCTTTGAGTTTCTTCAGTTTTTTTTTTCTGTGATGGGCATGCAAGATTTTCATGCCCATTTTTGTTCTTGATCCTGGTAAAAGACTCAAGCTTTTGTGCTTTTGTGAATTTCAATCTATAAATGTTTAGTTAGTAAGTGGAAAGAAGTTGTTAGTAAATGTATTTGCTTTGGGTTTCTTTTGCTTTTTGCGTTTTATGGATGTGTAAGATTTTCATGCTCATTTTTGTTGTTGATCCTGGTAATTACCATCAAAAACTGAAGAAAAAAAAAATTGTGCTCTTTTTGGGTTCCAATATGTAAATTCTTTGATGGTTGCTCCAAAGACATTTTGAGTTATAAAGATAGCTTTGAGTTTCTTTTGGTTTTTGCTTTGACGGTTATATCACTTATATGTAAAAAAAAAAGTTTATGCCATTATTGTTGTTGTAGATACTAATTCAGGAAAGATAGTCGATTCTGCTGTGAGGGGATGGTTGCCGAAGCCATCGCCGACGAAATATTCACACATAATTGAGTATGCTGCTAATTTCAAAGTTCCTAGGGACTTTGGTTGTCCTGGAGCTGTTCTTATTACCAATCTTCATGGCAAAGAGTTTTACTTGTTGGAGATTGTCATTCATGGTTTTGATAAAGGCCCCTTTTTCTTCCCTGCAAATACTTGGATCCATTCTAACAGTGATAACCCCGAAAGTCGAATCATCTTCAGAAACCAAGTGCGAAACGTCTCTGTTACTTCAGTTATTTCCTACTTTATGTAAATGTAGCATGATTGATTGTACAAGAGCTTGTGCTTAAATTGTTTTGTTGGTGTAAATAGGCATACTTGCCTTCACAAACACCAGCAGGGATTAAAGATCTTCGACGCGAAGACTTGCTGAGTATTCGGGGAAATGGGAAAGGCAGGAGAAAGCCACATGATAGAATTTATGACTATGATGTCTACAATGAGTTGGGGAATCCTGATAAGAGTGAAGAACTAGATAGGCCAGTCATTGGTGGTGAGGAGAGGCCATATCCTCGGCGCTGTAGAACTGGCCGACCTCCATCCAAGTCAGGTATGTAAGATGTTTTCTTTCTCTGTATCGTTGCAGTACAGAATGTAGCATTGACATCTAACTGTGCTGCTTTGAGTGGCAAACAGATCCCCTTACAGAGAGTAGAATTGAGAAGCCCCATCCAGTTTACGTGCCACGTGACGAGACTTTTGAAGAGATTAAGCAGAATACTTTCTCGCATGGAAGGCTGAAAGCCTTGCTCCATAATCTGTTACCCTCTCTTGCTGTTAAATTGACGAGTTCAGACAAACCCTTCAAGTGCTTCTCTGATTTCGATAAATTATATAATGATGGTCTCATCCTGGAAGATGAAAATGATCAGAAAGATTCAGTCATGTTTTCTGGAAACTTGATGAAACAAGTTCTTACTGTTGGAGAAAAGTGGTTGAAATATGAAATACCTGCTATTATCAAAAGTAATTTACACTAGACTTACTTCAAATCTTTATCATTTCCCCTGATTTGATAAATCCATTTCATTTGCTAGAGAAAAATCTTTGGTTTAATGTCATTTATTTCTCCTGCTGTTCCATTTCTATGATCAGGAGATAGATTTGCTTGGTTGCGTGACAATGAGTTTGCAAGGCAAGCTTTAGCTGGAGTCAATCCCGTGAACATTGAGATTTTGAAGGTAACATGCAAATATATCTTTTTTCGATATATGTTAGTCAAATGCCCTCATGTGCTTATGTTGGCTTATGTATATTTCCAGGAATTTCCGATTCTCAGTAAGTTAGATCCTGCTGTTTATGGGCCCCCAGAATCTGCTATCACAAAGGAGTTGATTGAGCAAGAACTCAGTGGGATGAGTGCAGAAAAGGTATTAATATCTAAGGGCATTATGAATAAAGTTTTTATTTCTTTCTTTCATTCGTTTCCAACTGGTCCTCACACAAATTATGATACAGGCTATTGAGGAAAAGAGACTGTTTATACTTGATTACCATGACTTATATTTGCCATTTATTGAGAAGATGAACTCTTTGCCCGGAAGAAAGGCTTACGCCTCTAGGACAGTGTTTTTCTTTGACAAAAACGGTTTCTTGAGGCCTCTAGCTATAGAGCTTTCACTTCCACCTACTTTTTCGTCCACTCGGAATAAACGTGTCTATACTCATGGTCATCATGCCACTACACATTGGATTTGGAAGCTAGCCAAAGCTCATGTGTGCTCAAACGACGCCGGCATCCATCAGCTAGTAAATCACTGGTAACCCACATAAATATATTGGATCTTGCAGAGGCTATATTTTGTCACATACTCACATGTACGGATGTACCTAAATTTGTGAGAATTTGTTGTGCCTTCAGGTTGAGGACTCATGCATGCATGGAGCCATATATTATTGCCACTCATAGACAGCTTAGCTCAATGCACCCTATCTACAAGCTACTTCATCCTCACATGCGTTACACTTTAGAAATTAATGCACTTGCTAGGCAAGCGTTGATAAATGGAGGTGGAATAATAGAAGCTTCTTTTAGTCCGGGAAAGTATGCTTTGGAGGTAAGCTCTGCCGCCTACAAGAGTATGTGGAGGTTTGACATGGAGGCATTACCAGCAGATCTTATTCGAAGGTAAGGCTTTCATGATTCATAACATCACTAATCTGTTTATAATTGAAACAAAATCGCATCAAGTAACTGAGCTGAGTACATGTGTTGAAAATTTCAGAGGCATGGCTGTGGAAGATCCTTCAGAACCTTGCGGTGTAAAACTTGTAATCAAGGACTATCCATATGCTGCCGATGGTCTCCTCGTTTGGTCTGCCATTAAAGACTGGGTAGAGTCTTATGTGGAACGCTTCTACTCCGAGCCAAATTCTGTTACATCAGATGTTGAGCTCCAAGACTGGTGGAATGAGATCAAGAATAAGGGTCATGCTGACAAGCGGAATGAGCCTTGGTGGCCTAAACTCAATACCAAAGAGGACTTATCTGGTATACTCACAATAATCATTTGGGTTGCTTCAGCTGAGCATGCTGCCATCAACTTTGGCCAGTACCCTTTCGGCAGTTATGTCCCAAACCGTCCTACCCTTATGAGAAAACTTATTCCACAAGAAGATGACCCTGATTATGAGAAGTTTCTTCAAAACCCTCAGCAAACTTTTCTGTCTTCCCTGGCCACTAAACTTCAAGCCACCAAAGTAATGGCTGTTCAGGATACTCTATCGACTCACTCCCCGGATGAAGAGTACCTGGGTCAGGTGAATCCTCTACACGCCCATTGGATCAATGATCACGAAGTTTTGGAGTTGTTCATTAAATTCTCATCCAGACTGGAGGAAATAGAGGAGATCATTAACAGAAGAAACAAAGATAATCATCTTAAAAATAGAAGCGGAGCAGGAATTCCCCCATATGAATTGCTGCTTCCCTCTTCAGGCCCTGGGGTCACCGGTCGTGGAATCCCCAACAGCGTTTCTATTTGATGGCCTTGGCTTTGTTTCAGGTCAGTAGCTAGGTTCTCTTTGAGTCTTCGTTACTTATAGTCATCTTTGGTGCTTATCATTTGCTTCTTAAGAAGGCCTGTGTATGCAAGCACCATAGATGTTGAAAAGCATCAGTCTAGTTTTCAAGGAGTAGTGATGGATTTGTTGTCTATTGTTTTATTTATGCAAGTAAAACTGCAGTCCTCCAATAATACTAAAGCTTCGAATAATGTAGAATATTGCGTTGATTCGATCAGACAGATATAGTGATTTACACTCCTGTACAACACCAGAGGAAAGAACTGGAATTTATAACTTGGGCAATGCAAGTTTGATCAAGTCCTTCCTCATCACTTTACCTTGTGCGCTCTTTTGTATTTCACTGATGAAAGATACTCGTCGTATTTTCTTATATGGTGCAACCTGCAATTCAGGTATAACAAAAGCTCATATACTAGTTGGAACATCAATATACTTCATGCAGCCTATGCATCTAGTATGCTAGTTAGCTCAACGGAAGTCTGATCTCCCTGTTTTGCAATGAAATCCTTGATCTGCGATTCATCAACCACGCTACGCTTCCTGGGCGCGCCTCACCACGAAGGCCATCGGTACTTAACCAGCTTCCTCATCAGGGTACCTGTCACAAAGCATCAGTTCACCTAACTTGATGAACAAGTCAAAACCAAAAGTGATAATCGAAATCACTTACGGAACAACAGCTGCATCAACGGTATCAGGATGGGACTGAAGCAGCTGCTCCAACTCTGCCGGTGCAACCTAATACAAACATGCACTACATATTAAACACACAGCATTTCACTAATTCTTTTTCAAACAAATTAGCTAGTTTCGTCCAGACTAAACCTGGTAGCCTTTGTACTTGATCAACTCCTTGATCCGATCAACGAAGAACGAGTAACCTCCGTTATCGATATAGCAAAAATCTCCGGTTTTAAACCATCCTTCAGAGTCCAGTCATAGAAGTTGCTGCTTCATCACCAACGTAACCTACACTAACCAAACACACATGAACAAAACATGCATAGATAAAAATGAGCTTAACTAAGGCACATTGTCTCAATCTTTAATTACCTTTCATTACAAATGGTCCCCTAACCCAAAGCTCACCAGTCTTCAAAGGAGGCAAGGCAACTTTGGTCTCAGGGTAGACAATCTTGGCTTCAAAATTCGACATCAATTTCCTTGTAGCTCCTTCTACTTGGGTCTCGTTTGGGCCTGCCGTCCCAAACACTTGGCCCGCTGTCTCCGTCAGCCCATATCCCTTAACAAACCATCACAACTATTTCAGTATCTCATAATATAAAAGTCCAAAACTACGAGGACTAAACTGCAAATTTAAACATGCATTTAGTGACTGGGAGGGACCTGTGCCACTTGTACATTAGGAAGTCGTTTCTTCAGAGAGCGGAGCGCCGCCGCTGGCGATGACCTGGAGTGACGTCAGGTCGTAATTTTCCAGCTGGCGGATGCCGAGCCTCACCACCGCCACCGCCACGGGAGGGCCCACGCCACGTGGCTAATCCTGAACTCCTCGTCGCCGTCAGATCGAACCTCCCCGCCGGGAAAGTCGCCAGCGTCTCGCCGAAGGCCAACACCCGCATCAGGACGCCGAAGCCGAACACGTGGAAAAAAGGCACCGCGCATAGCCACGTCCCCCCTCCCCCGCAGATGCTCCAAGACCTTTCCTCTCCACCTTGCCTGCATCCATCACCATCTCAAATTCTCATTCATTTTTGCCACCTCCAATTCCCCTTAACCACTCCACACCTCTGTTCCTCCTAATCATTAGTTCACAACTCATTAAACCCAATTATCAAACCTCAAACCCGATATTAATATGAAACCTGCTTTGGCTGCTTATAGCTTCACATGGACTACGGCTGTCACTATCGATCCTTCGTGTACGATCGATATAGTTTTCCGGTGATATGTGTACGACCAGTATTAGCTCAGACTTTGCGGCTTACGAGATACAAACACGTCACAATCTATATTTGGCGGGAGTCAAAGAATTAGAACTAGATTGTTGTATCTATACTATACTATATATATATATTAAGAAAACATGTGTTGTGAACCAAAATAGAATTTTTTTTTACATTTACGACCCTTAACTTGCAGAAAAAGTTTGGATAAGTTTAATGCTACAAGGATAAAAGTCATAAAACTATAAAACACAAAAATAAAATAATAAAAAAAATTGGAAAAAGAGCACTTGAAAATAACTTCCAAGAAACCACCTTCACACCATCTGGTGTGCCACGTTTTTTTTTAATTTATTGTTTAGTTAAAATTTTAATTTTTATAAATAGTATTTCTTTTATTAATTTCACACGCATTGCGTGTGTATTGCGACTAGTTAACAATTAAACATGTCACAACAAGAGATCACATATCCGACACTAGCTAGTTGTGTGCAAGGTTCTAAAAAACGCTAGGCGACCCTAGACGGTGAACATACATTCGAGCGCCTAGACAGCTAGACATGGATTAATCGGAATTAGACGTTTTCTAGGCGACTTAAAGACGGTATTAATTTAATACATATATATGTGAAATAATGAATATTTAAAAAACTTATATAATAAAATTAGCAATAAATATAGTTTAAATTGTCATAATCTCCATACAAAAATATATAATATAGAGTAATAATCTCAAATTATTTGAGTTTTAAATTATTATTATTTTCACATCCAGCATCGCCTAGGCTCGCCCAGGAGCGACTGAGAGCGCCTACCCCGCCCAGGAACGCCTGAGAGCGTCTAACCCGCCCAGAGAGTTTATTCCCTCATTTAACTTTGCCTAGCGCCTAGGTCACCTTTTAGAATAGTGGTCGTGTGTCGTCTTTGTCCCCTTTCGCAGTTTCTCAATTATGAAACGTCTAACATGGTACTCAAGAATTAATTTAAGTTCTTCTGATTCCATCATGAGTTGCTAGATCGAGCATGTTAAATTATAAAAAATTATAAAAAAAATTATGTAGAGGTGTATTTGTTGAAAGTGAAGAGTTGTAATTGTTGGTGATTAAACCAAAGTGTCTTCTTGATGAAAATTCATGAATGGATACAATCTTTGAAAAAAGGGCCTGATTTATTTGAAAAGGCACATAAACTCATATAAAGGAGTGATGCACGCCACTTTCAATAATACAATTCTGTTCTTCCCTCTCTCTAGTAATTATTCCACCTAGTTTTCTTTATTTTCTTATAAAATCTAGAAACTATTATTCTGCGGAAATAGTTTTTAGTAACCTTGAGTCTCTTGTAAAAAATTTTAATCAAATTTGAGTTGATCTTTGTCAGTGCAAACCGACGATCAACATTAGTAAATTTCTAAGCTTCATTGTATCTTAAAGGCTTATTTGATCATTGCCTTTTGCATGCTAAGTAGTAGGGTAAATAAAGTCTAAAGAAAAACGTAAACCTTTACGTACCTTTGGAGCGTTTTTCCTTATCATGCCATACCCACAAACACAAAATTTTCAACAATATTTAGACTTTATTTTCTATGGTAACTTCAAAGGAAAGAGAAAGAGATTTTCCCACAATGAAGCTTGATCGATTTGATGAAGAGTCCAAAAATGGCTAAAGAAGACTCACCTCATGCTTACATAACCAAAGATAGTTTATGTGCTTACAACACTGAAACTTGGAGAAAGTAAAAAGGAGATTGTATTCATGAAACAAGTACGAGTCAAATGGACCAAGATGACGAAGTATGATGCATTGGAGGAGTAATACATTTCTACGAATCCTACAAGTAAGACATTTCTAAGTTCTAAATTTTTCAAGTATTAAAGAGTGGATACAAGATCTATCGTTGAGCAATATCGTGAAATCATTCATATATTTCACTTGCTCACTCAACATGGTATGCATATAGATTCACTCATCAGTATTTTCTGTAATTATGAAGAATCTTCCTTCTTCATAGAAAGACTTCAAAAGAAGTATGATATATAAGTTGGAAGACTTGACCATAGAACAATAGGGTCATGAACTTCAGTACGAAGAGGAATATAGAATAACATATAAAAGTTGAACAATTTTTTTCATATAAAAAATAAGGATGAGAATGATGAGAAAATCGATGATTCTTTTTCTATTAATAATGATTTGATTGCTGGTGGATCGGATCGATTCAAAATCAATCATGGAAATAGAAAAAAAATCGATGGAATAATGATCATTCAAGTCAAACTTCAAACAAGAAGAAAGTGAATTGCTTATGCTGCAAGAAGCGTGGTCACATAATGAGATATCGTCGTATTCTCAAGAATCATCAAATGGGGGTTTTAACTCCAAGGAGAAACTAACGGCAATAGTATCTAAACTAGCGAATGCACTTCGGGAAGACAATAAAGTTCCTACATGAACTTTACAAATGTTTCGGTGACTAGGAATGATACAATGATGTATATTATGTTGTACTAAATGCTACATAGATTTTAATATATTTGTCTTTAATTTTACATCTTCATCTGCTACATTTTCTTGGTTTAAGCGTTTGTGTGTTTCTTGTTTTAATTTAGAGAATACGTGTTAACTTTTAGTTAAATGACTGATCAAGATCAATATGCTGCTTTTAAATGCATTTATATTATAATCAATGTCATGTTTGCTTATATTAAGTTCAAATTTGTATGTATGGCTTATGTATGTACATGAGTGATATAGTTTTATATATATGCACTTCATTGAACCTTTCTTCATGCATGTTATCAATTGAAAAACTAATTGGATATTTAAGTTGGAATTTAATTAAGATATTCTAACTAGCTAGTTGTTTTATGAATATCGAGAAATACTGGCTTGATAAAAAGTTAAATGAACTTGAGTTCATTGTATGATATTCATTTATAAACAAGCATCGAGTTTGATGACGTCTACAGTTTGTGGATTATGAAATACTCCAAGTTAAATAATGAGTATTTATATCATTTAGAAGAGATGAGTTTGACGGAATACTAGTTAATGTCAAACGAAAATTAATCCACGTGCCATAAAAATAGAATGATCCTAAGTGAAAGGATATGATTTATATTTACTTCTTTGGAAATCGTAACTATCAAAAGCTTCTTACTAGACATATTTTGGTAAGAAGGATATACCGGTTTGAGATATAGCTATGTAAGATAATTTCAAAGTGACGGTGTGATATAAGTCGTTGAATATTAAAAGTTATGGAATACTAAATTTGATAAATAATTAACAACAGACTTGCATATTTTTAAAATATGCAAGAATTTGATAGGTGATACATCAAATAGGATGAGATAGACCAAACTTTCAATCACCAATGATGGAAACTCAACTCAACTCAACGCTTGAAACATATTGTCCTTGAATTCAATGAGCAAAGTACATCATATGTAGTGATTGCAAGCACTTAAGTAAATTAACAAATGTAGAATTTTAATAAAATTATTTGTTTATATCCATCCAAAGTGTTTGGGTACATATAATGAATGATAGAGGTTGAGTTGTAATTAAAACTCCTAATAAGCATGACGAAAAGTACCTTAGTTACATGGGTACTGCATGCTTACATATTCGAGTGTAGAAGATGGTGTCGCCTTCTATGCGACTTGAGTTAGTATCTAGAGCACTAATGAAAAGAATATAGACGCAATGTCAATACACGCGTCGGTTTTTAAAACACTTGAAAGAAGTAGAAAACTAGTGTGTGAAATGTGTCCAGTTATATCACAATAAGATTGCAAGTTCAAAGCAAACCTAGTTAATTATCTTGATTTAACTTTGATGTGTTCTCACTAAGTTAAGGTTCAAATTCACAAGACACCTTAGTTTATGTGCCACATTTTCCAAGAAATTTGCTCAAGGATTTTTTAAATAGTTTTCAAAATAGTTTTTAAACTTCATAAATTTTTATATTTTGAAAATTGTGGAGGATTGTTAGAATTATTTTCAAATTATAAAAACCTTGTAGAGGTGTATTTGTTCAAAGTGAATAGTTGTAATTGTTGTTGATTAAACCAAGGTGTCTTCTTGATGGAAATTCATGAATGGATGCAACCTTTGACGAAAAGGTCTGATTCATTTGAAGAGGCACATAAACTCCTATATATAGGAGTGATGCACACCACTTTCAATAATCCAACAATTCTCTTCTTCCCTCTCTCTAGTAATTATTCCACCCAACTTTCTTTGTTTTCTTATAAAATCGAGAAACTATTATTCTACAGAAATAATTTCTAGTAACCTTGAGCCTCTTGTAAAAACCTTTGATCGGGTGTTGAGTTGATTTTCGTTAGTGCAAACCGATGATCAACACTAGTAAATTGCTGGGATTCATTGTATCCTAAATGTTTATTTAATCATTATCATTTGCATTCTAAGTAGTTGGACAAATAAAGTCCAAATGAAAGTGTAGTAAACATTTACGTGTTTTTGAAGCAGTTTTCTTTTTTTTGCCATACTCACAAACACAAATATCCAAGAGGGTAGGGATCAAAATTATGAACTGGTTTTGATTCAATAATTGAACAAAGTCCTTGTATATTGAATTTCGATTAATCTATTACAAACTCGTAATATTTTTTATCGGTGTCCGAGATGTGAGAGTAGATCATTTGATGTGATGATCACGTAATATTACTTTTACAGAGAAGAATGCGAGTTCTCAACACTTTATACAATTCGATTTGTGTGATTAGAGTTTCTAATTACTTGGTTAGGTTTTCACGATTAAAGTTTCTTGTATCATGTAATGTACAACACTCAACCCAGAAGAAACAGTGACCTAAAACTACAGGTCCAAGTTTAGCAAAGTTCCAACAACAAGGGGACTTAAAAGCCGAGAAACTAACAATGCAATAAGAATCAACAAGATTTAGGGGTCATCATTTGGCCCGTGGGCCTCGTGGGCCGGTGGAGGCCCGCAAGCCCGTGGGCTAAAAGCCCGCCCCGGCCCGCAAAAAAGTCCGCAAAAGCCCGCCAAGGTGGTTGGTGGGCCGACCATGGTTTAGAGATCTAAAGCCCGGCCCGGCCCGCCAAAAGCCCGGCAAGACCCGTTAGGCCCGGCCCGTCAAAGCCCGTTAGGCCCAGCCCGTCAAAGCCCGCACACATATTGACATATATCATTAAATCATTTAATGAATTTTAATCATTATACAATTTATACCTAGTTAAAGTTTACCTACACACATATTGACATATATATATATATATGATATAATGACTAGTAGTCTAATAGACTAATACTATATAGATATATATTTTATATTTGTGTATATATATTAATATATTACATATACATGTATAGATTGAATATTCGAATTCCATATATAATTAAATTTGTGTATCTATTTTACTATTAAGTAATTATTTAAAGTTTAGTATAAGTTATGGTTTAGGTTTAGGGTAAATTAGGGTTTAGGAGATTAAGATTTATGGTAAGTTAAGGTTTAGGAATTTGAGGTTTAGGGTAAGTTAGGGTTCCGGTTATAGGATTTTATTGTAATTTTTTTAGGGTTTAGGGTTTGGGGTTTAGGGTTTAGGGTTTAGGTCCAAAATTTATAAAAATTAGGGACGGCCTACTTAGAATATTATGAACAACCAATCCGACATTCAATTTTTTTTATATATAAGATAGTAGTACATATATCATTATACCTACACTTACATATATAATATAGTGACTAGTACTATATATATATTTTTTATATTTGTGTATGTCTATATTAATATATTACATATACATATATTGATCAAATATTGGAATTCCATATATAGTTATATTTGTGTATCTATTTTACTATTAAATCATTGTTTAGAGTTTAGGATAATTAAGTTAGGGTTTAGGTTTAAGGTAAGTTAGGGTTTAGGGGATTGAGATTTAGGGTAAGTTAAGGTTTAGGAATTTTGAGGTTTAGAGTAAGTTAGATTTTAGGTTTTGGGAATTTTGAGGTTTAGAGTAAGTTAGGGTTTAGGGTTTAGGTTTAGGGTTCAAGGTTTAGGGTTTAGGGTTTCATTGTAATTTTTTTTATCGATTTACACAGTAAAACAGTAAATATAATATATGGTTCAGATTAGATCTTGTAATTTTCAATGGTGAGAGTTTAATTGAGAATGTGTGAAATGACATCAATACCCTTCTCTTATATATTGCTTATTTTTCCATGGAGAAACTAGATAAATTAAATTTTTATGTCAATTTTTTTGACACTATGAGATAGATATGTAATTTACAAGAATGTGTGTTAAAATTTTGATCTTAAAAAATTCCTTTAGGGATGGGTAATTTACGTTTTAGTTGTAAGGGTACTACTGTCACATTTAGCGAAACTCATAGATGTAGGTCTAAATCAAGTCCAAAATTTATAAATTTTTAACGGCATGCTTAGAATATTATGAACAACCAATCTGACAGTCAGTTTTGTAAAATGATGATACATGATCGATTACGTTTCACAAAGGTCTTTCAACCAATATAACCAAGGAATAAAGGTATGAACATTAGTGTGCATGTAGAGAATTCAAGCAATATAAGAATTAAAAATGTTTTAACAATAAAGAAGGCCATATATAATAGTTCACCTTGTAATAAAAGACACCGTACGTAAAAATTAGCCTAATCGAAGTACGTTTGGATCCCAATCAATACAATTAAACAAAATTTGTGAAAACACTAAAATACACTCATCTTATTTTCCTTATTTTCCTATGGGGGGAGTAGATAAATCAATTTTTTATGTCAATTTTTTTGACACTATGAGATAGATATGTATTCCATAAGAATATGTGTCCAAAATTTGATGTTAAAAAATTATTTTCGGGAGGGGTAATTTCCGTTTTAGTTGTAAGAGTACTATGGTCACATTTGGCGAAATACATGGATCGATGTCTAAATCAAGTCCAAAATTTATAAAATTTTAAAGGCATGGTTATAATATTCTAACCAATCAATCTAACGGTCAATTTTATAAAATAATTAAACATGTCCGATTAAGTTTCACAAAAGTATTTCATTCCATATAACAAATGAACAAACGTAAGAACATTAATATACATATGGAGAATTCAAGCAATATAAGAATTAAATATGTTTTAATAATAAACGAGGACATGTAGAAAACTTCATCTTACAGTGATAAACATCGTATGTAAAATTTAGACTCGTCGGAGTACGTTTAAACCCCGGTGCATGGATGAAGGTTACGTTTATTTTGAAATGTCTTAATTTTTTAATAATTAAAGCCCGATAGGCCCGGCCCGTAAAAGCCCGCAAAGGCCCGGCCCGTAAAAGCCCGCAAAAGCCCGCTTGAATGGGCCGGGCCCGGATCCTTATATAAAAGATAAAGCCCGGCCCGACCCGGCCCGCAAATATTAAAATGTTGTTGAGGCCCGGCCCGGCCCGGCTCGTGCCGGCTATACATGGGTCGGGCCGGGCCGGACCGGACTTTTTGCCGACCCCTAAACAAGATACAGACAACTCTTTTGTGATTGAATTTTGACTGGTTCAATCAAAAAAAAGACTTTTGACTGGTTGGTCATTACATGGTTGCACTTAATTGGCAGAACAAGACTCGATCTTTGATACTTCCACCCCATAGATTCCCAACCTTTTTTTTAGGTACATTCTCCAAGTAAAGCATAATTCTTTTCAATTTAACCACAACAATCTCTCACCAAATTCCTTGTCCAAACCTATAACTGATCATCACCTGTTTGTCTTTTACCACACTAATCAGACGGCTGTAAATTCCTCACCAGCTGAACATTTCTAATATTCTTTTTTTTTGTCTATATATTTCTAACTTCGTAGTACAGTCATGGTCGTAGTACAGTCATGCTGCCACACCTCGTTGTTTCATTCATATTAAAATACCCAATCGCCAATCTGATCGAGTCATTTGAGTGTTGATCGCCAAAAATAAAGGAACTTGAAAATCAAGACTGGCTTTTTTTCCCTGATCAGAATCTTAGAAGTTAAAACCTCACCTTAATTATCAAGCATTTTCCTATTTAAACCACTCGAAATCTCAACTGGCCAACTGGGTTTGCCACCAATTTCATACTCTTGCTTCAAAACCCATCAAAACCTCACCTTTATTAAGCTCTGAGCTCCAAAACCTCATTCATGGCTGACCCTCATATCAAAACAGAGGACCACACCACCCCTCTTCTCGATTCCAATCAAAACAACAACCAACAAGAAGATGAAATCAAAGATACCCAGTTGGATGAGACCCTCCAAAGGCTAGAAAGCTTCCTCACTCTGTTGGGCTTCAACCAATCTTCTCTGTTGAGCTTTGGTCTGTCTTGGTTTGGGTTTGTGGTCGTCGGAGTTGTGCTTCCGGTTCTTGTTCTTGTGATTTTCAACTGTTCGAATTGCGACAAGTATCAGATTGAAGGGTTCGAGCTTGTGATTCTGGGCTCTCAGGCTTGTTTGGCTGCTGTGTCTTTGCTTTGCTTATCTCACAATCTTCGCAAGTATGGCATTAGGAGGTTCTTGTTTGTTGATAAATATACTGGTCATATGGCCCGGTTTCGAAACGATTACATTAGGCAGATTAAGGTATTGATTCTCGTTTTGCTCATCATTGGATTGGTCTTACTTCTCATTGTGTTGTGAAAATGTGTGTGCTTTTGATCCCATTTAGTAGATTTTGTAGATTGGCTGTTTAGTTTTGTGTATCAACTTTCAAATGTGATGCTTAGTTGTGTTGAATGTGATAATTTGGAGTGACTCAACTGTCAAATGTGATGCTTAGTTTTATTGAATGCGGTCGTTTGGAGTGATGGCATTACCATATGGTGTGCAGTGTGAGCTAAAGTTTTTGTCTTTTATGATTTCTTTGCAATTCGATCAGCTTATATGTATATAAGCCAAAGATGTAGCATGTTTCACTTCCTGCATCAGAATTTTGCATATGTTGTTAATCATCATATGCACTAATTGGAGCCTGTATATAATGTAGAGATTCATCATTCACGGTCATAAAACTACATTATCTGCTTTATTGGACATGAGTATTGTTTATGGTGCTGATTGGCTTATGTTGGTCAACTTTGTCACAGGGTTCTTTTCGGTTGCTTATTTGGTGGTCAATTCCATGTCTGATGTTAAAGACTGGCCGCGAAGTTATCCGGATGCTCTATGTTCATCATGATTATTCTTGGTGGCTGTCAGTTTCAGTTTTATTAGCTTTGGTTCTGTCATGGACTTATGCGAGTACAATCACCCTCACAGCCAGCATTTTGTTTCATCTTGTCTGCAATCTGCAAGTTATACACTTTGAGGATTATGGGAGGGTTTTGGAAAGGGAGTCTGATGTTTTGGTATTTATGGAGGAGCACATTCGGCTGCGGTATAATCTCTATAAATTAAGCCATAGGTTCCGGATCTTCCTTCTTCTACAATTTTTGGTTGTAACATCGAGTCAGTTTGTGACTCTATTTGAGGTCACGGGATACAGCGGAAAGATCACTTTCATTAATGGTGGTGATTTTGCAGTAAGTTCAATGACTTCTTGTTACTTCACGTGCTTGTTGTCTATCTCTTCACACTATATTCAAAACCATTATAGCTTTTATGAAGTAAACTTTTATATCTGAGACATTCATTTCCTTGCTTTTGTTTTCCCAAAACTTCCAGGTCTCCACAATTGTTCAGGTGGTGGGGATTATTATTTCCCTGCATGCGGCGACTAGAATTTCCCATAGGGCCCAGGCCTTAGCATCACTTGCCAGTAGATGGCATGCATTAGTAACATGCAGTCCCAGTGATTCATCTCATCACAGAAGTTCAAACAGTTTGGCAAACCTGGAGGCTGCCAACACAGTGAATTCACTGCATCTAAGTTACTCTGAGAGCGATTTGGAGTCATGTGAATACAATGTATCACTTCCTTCAAATACACAGATGTCATCGTATCACCGAAGACAAGCTTTTGGTATGTGTATTTTTCATTGCTTCTTGCTTTCATACGATTACCTCTCTCCAATAACATTGTTTAGGCTTACATTAGTCATGGTGGTCATTCTGAAAAGCAGTGTCATGTTTTCTTTGATGCGATTTACATGATATCACCCCATGATCTGATAATAGAAAAAATAATAATAAATTCAATATGAATGCAAAACTTGCACAAAGGATAGTTGCTGCCCCCATATTCAAGTTTCTCTATGAAAACTTTGTAATTCAGTGCATAAGCAATTCACACTACCATAGTTCAATGACATCCATCTGAAACTTCTGGTGAGACATCAGACGTTCCTGTGATGAAATTCCTGTCTCAAAGTAATAGTGACAAGCTTTCATCAATATTTCATGCATGTTTGTTCTCTGGCTTCTATTTGAGCATAAAATGAGAACATATTTTTCTTCTTTTTGTGTAAAAATCATTTAGCTTCACTTGTGTATACTCATGTTCTCACATTGATGAGAGTTCTGCTTCATTGCTGATGATTAACGGTGCTCAAATGTTGTATTTCTTGATATACCAGTTATGTACTTGCAAACAAATGCCGGAGGCATAACAATTTTTGGATGGACAGTTGATAGAGCTCTCCTAACAACAATCTTCTTCATCGAATTATCTTTGATTACCTTTGTCCTTGGCAAAACGATAGTTTTCTCAACAACTTAACAGTTGCCACTCTTTCCCAACCACGCTGAAGTTGGGATATATCGGCCTACCAACAAGAAATTCACGATCTACAGCCACAAGAAATTAAGTTTTCCCTTCTCTATGTCTTCAATTGTTTTCCCAGGACATCTACACAAGGCCATTTGCATCACGATGTGGTTGGCGGACACTTCCATCTTGTTGTTAGATATACAAATCCAAAGCCAGAGAGAAATAGAAAGAGACTTGTTTGTTGTAAAGATGAAAATGAGATACCCAAATTAGGCTTCTTTTTTGTTGTAAAGTTGAAAATGAGATACCCAATTCAGGCTTCCTTTGTTCATAGCCATAGCTATCACACGTGTTCCTACGTATGATAAGAGAGTGCCTAGTTCAAATTAATTCCACTACCATGTTTGTATGTGGTAGTTTCATTTGAATCAGAAATTTTTCATATTTTCAAATTTCAATTGTGAATCACGTCCCAGGTATTGTCTGCTTAATTAGAGATAGTGGAATTATCTGAACCCTTACTGTTCCTATCCTACATTAATTAGAAAAATTTCTAGAAACAAGGCCAATGACTATTGATGCCACATACTAAACCTTCAAGTTATCTCTTTTGAAGAAGAAATATGACAATGTCACGAGCATGATAAGGTTACAGCTCTGTGGGTAAGCGATGATAGCTTTTCTGCACCAGAAGGGGTTCCTTTGGTCTCCATTTTCAGAAAGACGGAAGAGCTTGATCGATTCAATGTGGTGTTAGATAGTGAGAATATTATTTGGAAGTAAAGATCAATCGGTAATCCTTGGACACAAGCTTTGGCAGTTTCTGATTTTCTTAAGACACCAAAACTGTGGGAGTGCTTAACAATGCACGTCGGATTATGTTCACCTAAGACAGTCAAAAACTTTTCTGTTTCAGAGCCTTCGTCGAAACACCTTATCCGTCGATGTTCTCTCCGTTAAGGAATTCCCGAGATATTTGTTCTTGAATCACTACTTGCCTGAGGAGTTTGATATATTACTCTGCACGCATCCAATGATTGGTCTGCACAGTGGTAAGGACTCATGGTCTGGTCTCTCTTCTGTTTATGATAAAGTTAGAATTCGGTATGGTAGTTTTAGGCTTAATAGGCGTGAAAAGTTTATGAACATTTCCGCTAGGGAAGGGTGCCACATGGTGGAAATGTCATGTGCCGGGCATGTGGCAATCACCCTATAGGCCGAATATTGTACAGATTTAAATTAGAGTCCTCCGATGAATACTAAAGGATACGAAACTTTGTTAAATTTGGCGGAAAATATGACTCGAGATAGCTTTGAGTTGTATTATGGTCTCTTTATGTATAACAAAAATTCGATGGCTGGATATGGAATTCAAGCATCTCCTCTGTCCTACGCCCTTGACCCCTTGTCTATGGTTCATGATGGTAACCATGTTCTTTTTGTAACTATTTCGATAGATGGCTGAGCTCCAATAACACTATGCCGCCCCTAACAAACATTCAGACGTAAATAAATGTATGATCCAGTAATGTCTATAGGGAGTCAGACGATACCAAAGGTGGCGAAGCAAACACAAATGTGCAATAATGAAAGAAACTTGCAACATTGGAGTCCTTGACACCCGGCTTAACCGACTCAAAAATAAAACTTAGAGCATCTCTATCATCCTCCTTAACCAGACACGGGTAAGCAAGCAAAGGAGTCGAGTGATCCGAGAATATGCTCCGACATAGAGGGATTAAATTCTCATTCTTCCAAGCCTCGAAAAACTTAAAAATTTCATTTCCAACCAAGCTATATCTACACATGAGATAGAAATTTCTCAAGCAATTGTTTCTTAATATCCTTGAATGTCATATCCTGCCTCTCCAACTGCTCCACCGAATTTTTGTTATACATACAGAGACTAATACAATTCAAAACTATCTCGAGTCGTATTTTTCGCTAAATTTTACAAAGTTTCATATTCTTTATTTATTGGAGAAGACTCGAATTTAAATTTCTCTAATATTCGCACTATAGGGTGTGTCACAAATCGTGACTGCCACATGCTCGACATATGACATTTCCACCATGCGGCGCCCTTTCCTAGCGAAAATGTCCATAAACTTTTCATACCTATCAAGCCTAAAACTACCATCCCCAATTCTAACTTAATCATAAACAGAAGAGAGACCAGACCATGAGTCCTTACCTCTTTGCAGACCAAACATCGGGTGTGTGTAGAGTACGTATGTCAAACAAATAACTCAAAAAACAAATATTTTGGAATTCCTTTACTGAGAGAACATCAACGAATAAGGGTGTGTTTCGAAAGGCTCTGAAACAGAAATGTTTTGACTGTGTCTTCGGTGGACATAATCAACACGCATAATAGAACAAAACGCTGATGTACTGGACAAGTATGGAGTAGTCCGAGCGAGAGTGCGAGAGATCACAGTGACCTTCTTGGCAAAATGCATGGTCAAGAACTGACCAAAGTTGCCGAAGCCAATAATACAAATATTGAGAGCTTTGGATCTTCCATCATGAATTTTAAGTAGGGATTGGTAGCCAAAAGGCGCTGCAACATCAAAAGGCAGAGCCAAAAGTACTTAATTTACAGACCTTGGAATAGAATGAGAAAATGTATTATGTGATGGTCTTTTAGAAACAAAGCTATATCAGGACTTTTAGAACCTCCAAAACAGAGTTAACATAACCAATGAAATGATTTTAGTGGTGTACTATCATGCATTATTCGTAATCTAGTTTTAAAAAAAAACAGCCAAACCAAGATGTGATACATAGATCAACTACCTTTAGTATCACATAATCAGATGGCATAATTGCTAATTTGTTTCCTTAGAAATAACCTTTATGCCAATTTATTATCTTAGAAATTTTTCTTGTTAATTTGCTACTTATACATCAAATTATGTAAAATATTTAGCTAATTTGTTACTCTAGGTTTAATTTTTTTATTTTATAGTTTTTCATTTTTTTTCTTCAAATCAATTAAATAGGGGATTTAAAGTACCAAAGTGTTTTTAAATGTTTATAATTTAATGAATAAATTTACAAAATTCAAGTAATTAGACAAGAATATAGCATATTGGTAAGTTTATAAATCCTAGGATAACAAATTGGCAGGAAAAAGTTTTAGGATAGTAAATCGACATTAAAGTAATTCCTAGGATAACAAATTAATAATTAAGCCTAATAAGATATCGTTTCATTATTGGGAATTATATCTACCAAAGGAGAAGAAGAAGAATGGCTCAGCCAGAAATGATTGCATATGGAATGACACCGTCTGTAGAGTTTGGTCCAAGAAAGACAAGTATGATGGGATATAGCATTTTGGGCCAAGCTGTGAGAATTGGAGACCTTCTCATAGAGTTTGTTTGACGAGATACTAAACATACTCGCTGGAAACTACCGCCTAGGGTGGATGGAGCATTTGATTTACACAAGAATGAAGGAAGTTGGAGTATTGGTGACAATAGCCTTGCACAATTGCGCCTACCTATTCAGATTGAGCATAAAATGCTCAAGTACATGATGTGATCTATAACCAACTTACGAGGTACGTACTCAACTACTAAACTACTGGGCCTTGTTATGACGCCAAGTCTATTAAGCATTGAAGTTACATATGTCATCACACCACTCGCACTCCCATATGTTACAAACTTAGGAAGGACAAGGAGGCCATGCGTGTGATCGATCATGTGGTTCCTAAAGTTTGGCAAGTTTACTTGATCGTTTTACAGGCGTAAATTTGAGTGACGAGAGTGAGTTGAAAATGGTTTTGGATTGGAGTTGAGAGACCATGCCTAGTTGAGAGCGCTAATGGCATTACCAGATTCTAAAGCTGCTCGATAGAAATTGGTCACTTCTTGTTTAGAGCATGTTCGTTCAGGATGAATCAACTAATAATAGGAATAGGGAATTGAACCGATCTATTGGTTTAACAAATGCTACTGCATGAAGTCATAATTTACATTGATTTGGGCGGATCGCCCATTAACTCACCCGATAATAACCCGTGCAAATCCGCTCATTAATGAATCGGATTATTAATAGATCGCCCAATATCAACCCGATAATTAATGGGCGGTATCGGATAACCCGTTAAGGCAAAACCCTTAACTCTCTCCGTCTCACAACTCCAACACCTTCGTAACTTCGTTTCTCAGTCACTTCGTCTTCGGAGCCATGAGCGGTGAGCCGTCTCTAAGAGATCGGATAGGACTCTGCTTCGTCTTCAACAATCCTATCACCTCTTCCGAATTTCGCAAAGCCTCTTTCATCCTGAACCTTCGTCTCACTATGGTTTGCGATCACCGGTGAGTTATTCTACTCATTCTTCTCGGATTCTAGTCTTCCATTTGAGCTCTTGTCGGGTTTTTTTAATTTTCTGATGAGTTTAACCAAAATGGGTTTTGCAGAGTTCCATCAATCCTAATCGGATTTTGTCCTCATCTTCTTGAATCTTCAGATAGGTAAGTGAATTGTTTCCTGGAAGAAATTTCATTGATCTCTGCATGTATTTAATTATGTCACTTCGTTTGCGAAAGTAAAAATCGTTTCTTTGGTTTTTGGTTTCATTTGTTTGGTCAATTCTGCTTGTTAGGTGTCTAAAATTTAGAAAACCCAGATTGCTGTTTCAATTTTATTGAATTTTTTAGGGGTTCAATTGGTGGAGGGGTTTAGTGATCTTTATGCGGAGGAATAAGTTTTGGGAAAGAAAGTCAGGGTTGATGGAGTAGTGTCAAATTGACCATACATATTTGTGCTGTAAGGGTGAATTTGATTTGTGGGGCAAGAGTTTGAAATTTGGTTTTGCAGTATTGGGTTTCTGAGCTGGTTATATGATTAGTGTGATGAATTTGGTATCTGGGTTTTAGTTACTTTAGTGGTTTGGTTAGCTTTTACAGTTTTACATTGGTAGGATTCTGAAAGTTGGGGGTAGTTAAATCAAAGATATCTTCTTGTACATACTGCATACAGATATATGTATATGTATGTGGTACAGGCAAAGGTTGTGAAGATTTGTTGCTCAGATCAGAACCACAGTTTACAGCTGTTTCCTATATCAATTATTACTTGTAGAAGTCATTTAGAGCTTGCTGTAGCGCAAATCTTATTGAAAAACCGGTTTGATGTATCAAAATATTTACCCTCATTGTTCTTCAAGGCTAATATGATCGAAAATATTACCAGATTTTTTTATGTTTGTTTATGTGTGTTTGCTTCAAGTTCAAGTTTATTCTATGTAGATTCCTCAAGGGTTCGAGTTTATCGCTGATATCCATCAATATCAATATTATACAATATATACTATAACATTTGTGTCTAAACAACTTCTATTTGAACTTGCATCTTATAACATGTGTTTTGTTGTTAATATGTTTTGAATCAAGTTTGTATGCCGGTAGCATACGGGGGCCTCGCTGATCAGTCAGCGAGTCGGGGTCCAGGGGCGATGCGCCCTGGTCGGGGATCGGGGGCAACTTAACTGAAGATAAATGTAATTTGAGTCATATTGAACTTTGATTTTCTGTTGGGCCTATTATTCGGGTTGTGTGTGTGTATATATATATATATCTTTAGGTTATTTAACTTAGTGTGATATTTTGTAATCTATATTCTGGTTTCCTTAAGATAATAAAACTGTTTTCCATCTGCCCATAGACGTAGATAACATATCGTTAGTGAACCATATAAATTTGTGTTATTTCTTACATTCGTTATAACAGTTGTGATTGTAGATTAAGAATGGATGTTGAGAGTGATAATTTGTCGATGGGTGCAGAATCAAACCTCGGTCAACAAGATGGTACATTGGTCCGTAGACAATGAGGGAAGAGATCCGAATGCTGGGAATCATTTAAGAAGTTACCATTAGCCGATGATGGGATCCCACGTGCCTAGTGCAAGAATTGCGATATCATTTATATGTGCAACAATGCATCGGGGACATCATATATGGTACGTCATCACAGAACTTGCAATAAAAATTCTAAGTCACCCTCTGCAAACCTTGAATTTGAGAGGAATATTCTGTGATAAGCTGATTAGAGGCATAGTGCGACATGATTTACCTTTCAACTTTGTAGAGTATGAGATATGAGAGAGACATTTAAGTATGTGCTACCTAGTCTTACGCTTCCGTGTAGGAATACTGTCAAGAATCATGTGTTAGAAATATTTGAAGCTGAAAAATCAAATATTCATAATTAGATTCAATTCAGGGTAGAATTTGTTTAACATCAGATTTGTGGACTTCTTATTTTCACAGCCCATTTTATGGACGGCGAATTTAATTTGCAAAAGAAGGTTTTGAATTTTTGCCTTTGGGTGTATTTCTTACAACATTCTTCTGGAAAAATAACAAAAAGCAAACACACTCAGGAATCATTCACTTCAAGAACCCAACAGAATCCTGAGAAGATAAGACCAAAATGGAATCAAAACTAAGTATTGCATAGTACCTCTAGAGAGCCTGTGGGAACAACTAATTGGCGTTCTATCAGTTCCTGAAAGTGCAGGAAACCTCCTCAACCTGCTTGCTTTGATACTGCAGCGACATATGGCAGATATATGTCATATGAAAAAATTGAAACGACAAGAATATGGATTCTTTAAACACCACCATGGACCAAAAGAGGACAATAAACTGACACAGATGATCATCTTAATTCCACATTATTGAGGAAAAGAAGACTTCCAAAAGCTAAAAACGGCGTGGACACTGAGCAATGATGAATCGAGAAGATTGGAGAATCCCTGGTTACTTTGGTGGACAAGACTAGCCAAAGTTGGAAACTATAAAAACTTCCCATCTTTAACCATAGAAAGTCAGATCTTACAACCTTGATGACTACCAAACCCAGGTAAGGTTACAGCCCTCTTATGTAACAAAGGTTAATAATATCATCAAGCCCAGTCATTTTCAATCATATCCCTGCCTCTACATTTTATTTCTTACAGAAAGTTTCATACCCCTATAAGCACATTTACGTAATAAGAACTCAAATAAAGCTGATCTTAAAGCAATTTGTAGGTTCGAGACTCCAGCTAGCTGTAGAGGAAAAAAAAACATCAAACAAACCACACCCATAATCTTATTTATACTTCCATCTTCCTTTTTATTTATACTTCCATATGACATCCAAGTATTGCTACTGAGTAAATGTATTGGCACTAGAGCATACTGCAGTCATAAATATAAAAAGGGAGCTTTTTCATGAGCATGAAACCAAGCGACGTTGTTATTAAAACTTAAGCTCCAGTCACCCAAACATTCTACATATCTCAAATCAACACATTACCTCTAAAATTACAAGCTTAACTGTCAATATTCATCAAGGAAAAGCAAAGAACTCCCCTCCACTTCACATCACCCTTCTTTTGCAAAGACAATGTGAATATTAAATATGTCCAATATAAGAAACAGTGCTATTCAAAAGCAAATAGAACTGTTTACAATGTACCACAGTGAAATATGTTACATACACAAGTTTCAGCTGAAACTAATTCTCTTTAAAGGACGATGCAACCATGCCACAACTAGCAATGAAAGCAGTGCCACACATGCAATTCTAAGAGATAACCAAAGATCAAGAACAAATTGTTAACCTGCAACAAATCTGGTTGGCGAGGCAAACCAGCCAAATCATGCGAAAGTGCCTGCTAAAAAAAGAGAGCAGAAATGACCGTCTGACATAGAAAGTTGCAACTTCCGTTCAATGCATTCTCTCACCTCAGCCATTCCCATCTATGAATGAGGCCACCGATCAATCCCTGATTCCTCCTAGCCAAACACACCCCCAGTTCCTATACCCCCTTGCAACTCCTTTCTGCGTTGCTCTTCCAAGGGATCAGGACTCTTCAACATTCTCCTTGAGCGCCTGTGGAGAAACAAGAATATGTTGATTAAACTTAGGAAAATGAAATCAAACACTGGAGGATCTTGTTTGGAGCCATGTATGTATTATGGTACCTGTCTTGGGCATTCTGAGCAGGAAACGTGGGCATGAAATCTTTTGTCTTGGGAAGAGGAACTTCACGAAACCACTCATGATTCAGAGCAGCATCAGCAGTAATTCTCTGTATAAATCAATTATCATGGACCTTTATAAATTACCGCACCAACAATTCCAGTATTCCAACACACGGCTAATTACAAAGTTACCTTCTCAGGGTCAAATGTGAGAAGCTTGTTCAACAAATCAAATCCAGCTTCAGTAAGAACTGGAGATCCAGTAAATGAGGTAGCCGGAAACTTCTTGCGCAGAAGATTATACCTGAAAGAACAGGTCAGTAGTTAACCCAGGTCATAACAAATTCAAATGAAAGCATCACCAATTGAGGCCAGAAGCCAGGTCAGATCACCCAAAGCTGGAAGCCTGGGAAAACAGCGGCAAGAATAAGAACACTTTGTTATCAGAAACAAAGATTGAGTTACTTTGTGAAAAAATGTGTACTTACTGATGCTTGACAAAGTTGACCTTCACTCCCGGAAGCTTGGAAAAGCCAGGCCAGATAGTCTCATTTGGTGTTCCAAGTATCCTAAAAATCTGCACTTATTATATAAGTACAAAGAAATATTATAACTCCATCAGTATGTGAAAAGGTGCAATCTACATTGAGAAGATCATGTAATAACTCACTTTGTCAAGCTGTTCAAATTCACTTTTCCCATTAAACAGTGGCTCCTTTGATAACAACTCAGCCATAATGCAGCCTAGTGACCACATATCGATTGCCGTTGAGTATTCTCTTGCTCCCAGCAGGAGTTCCGGTGCCCTGCATTATAGGAACATTAATGATCTAATCTTTTGCCAAATTATAACCAGTAATTCTATATTTCTAAGACACAGAGAGGTGCAAATGACAGCGATTACTGGATAAATATAACATAAAAATTAGGTAAGAATAAGTAGGCGAAACAGATGAAAAACAAGAGTTTCTCGTGATCAGCATATATTGGGATGGCAACATAGATAACCTTCCAAGTGCAGAGAACTTTACAACAAACAAACTAATTTGATATTCAAAAGAGGCTTAAAAAATGCTCACATATCCCTATGCATAATTAACAGAAACAAGTTGCAGATGAGCATATTGAGATCCATACCAACAAGTGAAGCTAAAAAAATCAAATTTGACACATAAGAAACAGTATAAAGTAGACCAAACTGCAGCTTACCTGTACCAAAGAGTAACTACTAAATGAGTATACGGCTTCAAAGGTTTCCCATATTGACGAGCCAACCCGAAGTCGCAGATCTTCAACTCACCCCTATTATTCAAAAGCAGGTTAGATGTCTTCAAATCCCGATGAAGCACCCAATTATCATGAAGATATTTGACACCTTCCAATAGCTGAAGCATAAGGCATTTAACTTCACTTGGACTAAATGGTTGCTTCATTGTCTCCATAAGTGCTTTAAGATCATGCTCCATGTATTCCATCACCATAAAGATACTATCTAGGTTACTACCCACCACTACTTCCTTAACATCCACAATTGATGGATGATGAAAAGAAAGAAGAATGTTTATTTCCCTCAGAGAAGTTAATGGAAAACCTTCTCTTTCCTTCTCCATCTTTACCTTCTTCAATGCCACAATTTCCCCAGTAACCTTATCTTTGGCCCTATATACAACACCATAAGTACCCTCATCTATCTTGTTTAGTCTCTCAAATGCATCAACACTTCTACAACCCTGAAGCATGTTTACATGTCTATGGGGAGGAGCTACAGGTTCTGGTATCTCGAGCTCATCATCTGAACTAGAATTGTATTGACTCGCACTGTCATCATTACCATGTTCCTTGTCGACATCCATGTAGTCATCCCTCTCTGAATCATGATCAGGATAGTCATCTCCACTGGACCTTCCAAGGCTATCTTGTTCATTGGACTCATATGACTTTGCTCTACCTCGTTCAGACCCATCTTTCCTAACCTCTCCCGGCTCCGGAGTCAATGACTTACTGCGTACTCTGTTCTCTACTGATCCTAAACGAGGCGTTTTCCTTTTCCTCTTAGGCATTTCCTCGTTCTCTAAATTTACACCTTCATCAGTAGGAGAATTATCTCCTGCTGCCCATCGTGAAGATGATATATTTCGGGTGGGAACATAATCTTCATCTTCTAGCTGCTCTGCTTCACGATCATCCCCTAAACGCTGATCTGGTGAAGACAACTCTACCACAGACTCACATACACCATTGCTCAAAGTCTCAAGCGCCACAGGAGACTTCTCCGGTGAGGAAGGCTGTACATTCTCGGCTTCAATTTTAGCTGAAGATAACTGTACACTGATATCTGAAGCAACATTCGGAGACTGACTCGGCACCCTAGACAGTGGCAATGGAGGAGGAGGAAGCGCTGTTGTCACCGTTGTAACCCTGTTCTTCAACGTAGAATTACTCCTTTCTTTATTATCATCTCTATCCCACACAATAGGCGAAAACTTCCTCTTCCTCTCTTTCGGAGACTCATTCCCATTCTCCACCACCTGGACATTCACATCTGCAGACTCAATAGCTTCATCGGAACCACTCTCACTCGACAACTCACCAGGCTCCTTATCCAATGCCCTAGCTGCCGAAAACCCACATGGCTTCGGCCCACGACCCGCAGCAAGCCTACCACCGCCGCTGCCGCCGGAATCACTACGACTTGAAGAAGACCGATATCCACCACCATTAGCCAGTTCCTTGTCCTGAGCTTCCTTCGATCTAGCCCTGATCCTATCTCTCAAATCCCTAACTCGACCATCACGATTCCCATTACTCAATTCGAAGCTCGACTCTGGCTCCCTGAACTCGTTTTCACGATAACCGCCATGTCTTCCAGCCGTCATATAGCTCAGAAAAAGCACCGCGAAACCCTAACCCTACAAACCTAAAACCCCCAAATCAATTCACCCTCAATTGCAAAAGCTAGAAACTTTGAGGCGAATTCGATTCGAGAATCCAAATCCAAACGTGCCCAGATCTAAAAATTCAATACGAGATTAAAACAGCAAAGCAGGAAAGACTAACATTAACTTCTGGGACGAACGAACGAGCCAGAGAGCGAACTACGCAGCCTCGATCATATGTCAGTTAACTGGATTGAGATGAAGCCCTAGAAGCTTGAAAGAAATAGAAGGGCCACCAAGAAATTGATGGGCGTGTGAAGAATTGGAGGAATTAGATACCAAAAGGGATTGATTGGAGAGAAGTCAGCGAGCGAAGAAAAGCTTCGAAACGAAAACAGCGAGAGCGTGAGAGAGTGATTTCAGATGAGATATATTTGGGCCTTTTTGCGTTTGTAAAATTTTGGCGTCCTAATTCCTTTTCCTTGGTGAGTAATTTTTAAAACAAATATTATTATTTTTTTCGATAATATTTAAGGAGATTTATTCTCCGAAACTTCTGGTATATGTCTTGTTCTAATTAGATACAGATTAGTACAGATATAGATATAAAATATCTCTGTTTTATAGGGACAAATATTGTAACATATTGTATCATTATATATTTAAGACATTCTATCAATGAAAGAGTTACAATTTTCAGTTATCATATGATTCTAGTTCAACACGTTATTAACACGAGATTCTAACCTGAAACTTTGTACCAAAACTAACACTTTTCCCATCCCAAAATTCGAGATTGATCACTTCAATCTCATAAACTTTTGCATATCTGTCAACTTCGACAGAGGATTTCGACGAACTCAAGACGAACCAGATGGAGATCTTCATATGCAAGGAAAGCCTCAGATGTCTAGTTTCCAGAACATCAAGAAAATCTCAATTTGGATGTGTCTAGAGAAAGTTATAGTCGATTGAGTGCACGAATGTCAGTCTACTCGAAAAGAATAAACTAAAAGGAATCCTCCTTCTGCTAAAGCTTTGTGGACGTGTTTCCTTTCTTCAAACTTATTTCACAGTGAATTTTTCATACAAAACATAAAATCCTCGAGATAAATTTTCTAAACCGTCAATCTATAGATCCTTGCAACACCCTATATCTAGGATTTATGATAATTGTGATATGAGTTGTGTATATATATTGCATATTTTCCTTAGTTCCTACGGACCTATATCCATAGAGTATAAGTGACGGTCATGAGGGAGTCACAGTTTAAAAAACAAAATAAAGGAAAATCGATATTATGTGACGATTGTGTAACGGTTGCTGGGTGTAGTTTTGAACCACCGTTTATAATCGATTTTTGTGACCATACATCATGGATCACGTTCTTATTCCTTACACTTGATATTAGTAATCATGTTTTCGATCTGTTAACTAATTACATCTCGTGTCTCTCTAGTAGATGACATCAATTGAGCCAGAACGGCTTGATATCTTTGATCCTAAAGGAGCAGAATACCTTTGTTGGATGTTAGATGTTGAGAGTGCACTTCTTGGTATGAATTTGACGGATACAATCCAACTACCACTACCACCTGAACCGAGCCACCAATTCTAGCTCATAAAGCTCAAGCACTCATTTTTTGAGGCGTTATATACATCCAGTTTTAAAAGAAACTATATTTGTTACAGAATGACCTCTCAGTTTTGTGGGTGACTTTACAAGACAGATTCAATAATGTGCATAATGCACAATTTTCTGAACAACGAAATGGATGGGATTCGATTCGATTATTGGATTATTCAAATATTTCTGCTTTTAATCAAGCTATGTTAGAGCTCCAAGCTGAGTTGAGTGTATGTGGCATTGTAAAGACCAATCAGGCTATGATCGAGAAGTCTTTAAGCACCTTTTCCTACCTCCATGAACAACCTTGCGCACCGATATCGCATAGATTATGCGCAACGATGACTCAGATCATTCAGTAATCTCATAAGTGTGTTGGCTAAGAACGAGCGATTTTGCGAGATTTTTCTCATCAATTATGCTTGGCCAGCTGTTACTAAAAAATATCCATGAGTCATACAATACTAGTGGGAAGGCACGTAAGGATATGAGGAACGGTCGTTCCGAGCCTTACAATAACTATGATGCAAAATGAGGATGTTGTCGTGGTCATGGTAGAGGAGAAAATAGTCGTGATTTGACTTGGAATCGCCATGACAACAACTCCAATTCTGGTTCTAGGAATGGTAGAAATTCTTCCAATTCTGCTTCTTCTTGCTTGTCACCGTGTTATAAGTGTGGTTCTACCAAGCACATGCACAAACAATGCTATGCACCCAAGGATATTCAACATGCCTACAAGAAGTGCAAGAAATATCTGGCACATGGGACTTAACTTCACTGAAGTTTATGAGATGGAAGATTATGGTGAAGCAAATCTTATAATAGCAGACAATACGAAAGCGAGTCTGGAGACTGTGGTTTTGTGTAGTCTATGTATTAGGCTCATGTCTTTTCTATGTAATCAAGTTTTGTTTCCATTTTGACTTGGTTTTAGTCATGTTTTGAGACTTTGTTTTTAGTCAGTTTTAGAATAAGACATCTATGATGTAACTTTTACTCGTTGGCGAGTAATGAAATTTCTCTATCTACTGGTTCATGAAAGCGTTGAGAATGTTATTTTCATACCAATTCAGTGAATGGTTGGATGTTTACATAATATATATGGCATCGTGATATAAAGATACGTTGACATAAAGGAGAGGATGTTATTTTTTTGAACTCGGGGAGCATTCGAGCCATCGAAGTCTTGTACTTCGATCTATCGAAACTATCCCACGGGTTATTTTTTTGATATTTTTGATCCATCGAACATGTGTTCTTTGATCCATCGAATATGTGTACTTTGATGGATCGAAGTATTTGCTTAAAGTGTTCACCATGTCTTGGATTCAAAGACGGATTGATTGACATTATTTTGTTAATATATAATGGCGATATCAAGTGTTAAGCGCCTAAAAGGCCATTTGAACCTTACTCAGATTTGAAATCATTTATACCAATGGTTTTCACTTGAACACAATATTGTGAGAATGGGAAAGAGTTTGTGTCAAATCTTCGTAGAATACTGCCAACGGCGCAATCTGGATAAGTTTATGAGGATTTGTAGTGTTTTATATCTTACTACGGCTTGGATCATTGCATCCAATGCAGTCACTTATATTATTATATTTGACTTAGCCTCATATTAGCTTTTGTATTTTGATGATCAAGATATTGACACTCTCATGGTCATATATTCTTAAGAGCAAGGAATCATGTGGGAATATCTAAAACTATCGGTTTAGATGGAGAAACTGAGATTACTCCAATCGGTTCAGGCTCGGTCTCCAAGATGAGTGCAGCATCATCTCGACAATGTACCATTATGGCGTTGTACGTTATCCCACTAGATTCATATGTTGCAAACTCTTATGCACATTGTTCGTTTTGCAAAGCTTGTTTATGTATGTAATATTGTTTACATGCATAATGGTCTTTCGTTGTAGACACAACTTCTACTCCTCCACAGATTCCAAGAATATATTTTTGGATCAATCAAACCGGTATGCGGACTATTTCTAAATGGTTTTGATTAATACATTGACGCATAAGTCACACGTCTTTGCAATTCACATGTTATACTGCATTTTCAAAACTCTTAACACATATTATTATTGTGCTTTAGACTCACCACCCGAACAATTCAATCTGGTCATTTAGATTGGTTTAATACAGAAGAGTTTACATCGAAATATTTTGTTGACTATTGCATATTGATTGGGATTGTTGTTGAATATCCTAGTTCCCCGTGTTCTTTCATAGAATGGTTTAGCAGAGGCAAAAATCAAGCGGTTAAACCTTATGGCCAGAGTAATGGTTATTCATACTTATTTGCTGGTATCTGCTTGGGAATATACAATATTACATGCAGCTATGCTTATTCGCTTAGTACCCATAAACTGCCAACTATTTAGTGCGTACCAGTTGGTAACTGAATATGAGTCTGATATTTCACATCTACGCATCTCTAGTTGTACGGTATATGTGCCTAATACACTTTCATTATATATAAAAATGGGTCATCCGCGTCGATTAAACATCTATGTTGGGTATGATTCTCCAACGTTTTTTCGCTATTCAGAACCTTTAACAGGAGATCTTTATACTGCTAGTTTTGCAGATAGTCACTATGATGAGACATACTTTCTGCCGTTAGGGGGAGATATGAATGGTTTCATTCTGGATTAACATTGAAAATTGACTTGGTATATCTCCACTATGTCTCATCATGATCCCTGCACATCTCAGTATAAGATTGAAGTGTAATGTATTCTTGATCTTCAAAAAGTAGCAGACTTTATGCCTGACTTCTTTACTGATATCATGAAGGTGACGAGATCGGTTTACTTGTTGCAAATCCTACAAGGTTGAAAGTCCCTGAGATTGGGCAAGCTAACGCAACACCAGGTCAAGGTAGTGTTTCTCTTGCCCATAGTAGGAGTGTAGCATTGGTCAAAATGCACTGATGAGTTGCCGGTGAAAAGGCAAGCCATCAAGGCACTACATCATTCATCATCAACACATGAGATTGTTTCTGACTAAAAATATGTCTAAAAGTCGACATTGACAAACACTGGGGGACGCCTCAGAGTCAATGACGATATCAGTAAACAAAGAAATCTCACAAAGTTAAAGAAATGCTAGCGTTATTATGGATAGTTCATCCATGTTCGTTGATGGTGTGTTTACTTATTCTGTCGCTCAGGAATTGACGACGATGAAGTAGAACATTGCTCTGTTGCGGATTGGCAACAGTTAACATAGAGCATGTTGACCAATATAGAAAGTTACAATCGAGGTTGAACTAGACTCTCTTATAAATGGTAGGTTTTAGATATGGTACTGATATGACCATGGTATGCCGGTTAGACACAAATGGGTCTATGTTTAGAAGCAAAATGAGAAGAACTTGTGGCGCAAGGATTCTCAATACCCTAGTATTGATTATGAGGAGATGTATTCTCTGGTCATGGACATCATTACTTTCCGCTACCTCATCAGTTTAGTAGTGTCCAAAATACTGAGTATGTAGCTTATAGATGTGGTTACATTATATCTCTATGGGGATCTTAATTCAGAGATATACATGAGAGTGTTGATTGGCATGGTTCTACCCAAATCAAGTAACTCTAAACCACGAAGTGCTCATGTGATTAGATTGAGACGTTTACTATATGGATTGAAATAATCCAGTAGGATGTGGTATACACGTCTTAGTGACTACTTGATTGGGAAGGGATACAAGAATGATGATTTATGCTCATGCGTGTTTAGTAGATGAATAAGTTATTTGAGATGATAGACCTTGGTAGGATCGATTAAGTCTTGATTTAGAGACGGTACATCGAGTTGGTTGAATTATTATTCACCAGTTTTCATATGTCTAATCAGGCAATGGACAAAGCACACCCTATTAATTCGCCAATGGTTGTTTGCAGCCTAAAAACCAAAAGGATCCATTTAATTTGAAGAGATGATGATGAGGAACTTTTGGAACTGTGATTCTACATCTTAGTGCGATTATAGCTTGGTTGAGTTTAGCTCAGTACATACATCTAGATATTGTCTTCTCAGTATACGCCTACGTAAAGTCATTAGAATCGAGTAAAATAAATCTTTAGGTACTTGAAGTGATCCATTGACTTGGGCATATTCTTCCCTTACGAAGAATACAGAGAGAAACATGAAAATCCTGGTCAAGGGATAGTTGAATCGCAGCATTCAAGTTCTAAACATTTCGATCCATCGAATGCAGTGAACAGTAACAACCTGAAGGGGTCCTTCGATCCATCGAAGGAAGCTCCCTGGATGGACCAGAGACATGCATTCAATCCATCGAAGGAAATGTTCGATCCATCGAACATTTGTCCTGCTGCAAGCAGTTTTACTGTAATCCCCTTATACCGAAACACCAGTTGATGTGTTGATCAGATTTGCTGATGTTGGGTATCTCTCTGATCCACATAAAGGATGTTCTCAAACAGGTTATGTTTGAACTATGGAGAACATGTCGGTTTCTTGGAGAACAACAAAGTAAACCATTATTGCTACTTCCTCGAACTATTCTAAAGATTAAAACTTTCTATGAAGCGGTTGATGGGTGTGTCTGGTTTAGGACAATAATACACCACATTCGAGGGTCTAGAGGATTACCATCTACTATGATAGCACCAACTTGCCTCTTTGAGGATAATGCGATTTGCATTGAACAAAAAAAGTTGGGCTATATTAAGGGTGTTATACTTAACTTGTTTTGCCAAAATACTCTTACAATCAACAATAGAAGTAGTTATTGATTATCCATGTGAACCGGTTTGGTTCGGTTGGTAATACTGCGGACTTGTTTACCATCACCACCTAGTCTACATTTGTAAAACATGTGAGACACACTAGTATGCGCAGATTATCTGAACTCCATGACTGAGTTTATAGTCAGGGAGAGTTACATTTATGTAGACATCAGGTGAAGTCTACATCATATGTAGTAGATTTTGTAGTTGATGTGTTGTACTCTTTTTCCCTTAGCCTAAGCTTTTGTTTTACCCATGAGATTTTTGTTTGCTTAGCAAGATTTTTAATGAAGCAATAAGTTATGCATCATTCTTTAGGCCATCGACACAAGGGGGAGTGTTTAAGTAGATTTATTCTCCATAACTTCTTGTGTGTGTCTTGTTCTAATTAGATACAGATTAATATAGATATAGCAGAGAATCCCTATTTTATAGGGACAGTTATTGTAACAAAGTGTATCAACGTCTATTTAAGGCATTCTATTAATGAAATAGTTACAGTTTTCAGTTATCATATGATTCTACTTCAACATATATATAAAAAGAGAGAGAGGAAAAAAAAACTAAAGCCTATCTCACTGCCTCCACCTGTTAGGTCAAACCTAAGAGTTGAGTTGGAGGAAGAGGGAATGTTAGAATACCAAACGGTAGTGTTGTTCAACTGATGACCAACTTGAGCTAAGTTGTCAGCTAAAAACTTAGCTTCTCGTAGTATGTGGCGAAACAAGGATCTCAGAAAGAAGGTTGTAAGATGTTTGATATCCTGAACAATAGTTGATATCCTCCACGGGGTGTTCGTGTGTTAAGAGAGTCAATCATGGTTTTTGAGTCTCCTTCAATGATGAGAGGAGGGTGAAAATCTTCAGGATGTAAAGAGTTATGAAGTTGGAACATGCATTCACATAACGTCATTGCTTTTGCTACAAGTATTTCAACATTTCCAAGGGACCGAGCTGAGGCAAGAATTGGTTGGCCACTTGCATTTTGAATAACAAAGTCTGATGTCGCATTAAGATTATTGACAACAAAGCCATCAAAGTTAAGTTTAAGAGTCGGATGTTCTGGCGGATGCCATTTAACATTACTAGGATGTCTCAATTTGAGACTTAAAGAGTAATTTTCCTTCTGAAACTGCATAAGCATATTAGCTACTACATAAGCAATATTGTTTGGTGTTGATTGAATTGCTTGAAAAACTAATTTTATTATGCAAGTGCCAAATATTGTAACAAATTATTAGAACTCTTTCGAATCTTTCGGTCTTGTCTATATTGGCGTGTCGTATTTGATTAATCCATTGAATACAATCAATATGATTCTGAAAGGAAGTCGTAGAGAATCTAGCAAGATTCCACACAGATAGAGCTAAAGGACAATGCATAAAAAGATGATTTAAGGATTCTTCATAGTGTCTGCAAATGGCATAATTACTAGGAACATTAGGGCTAAACAAACTCAGCCGGTCTCTAGTTTTAAGTCATTTACGAATTAGTAACCAACTAAAGATTTTAATTTTATTTGGGATTTTAATACCCCACACGATCTTGAAAAGAGAACTATAACGATGGTTAATATCATTACTTAATTGAATATCAGAAACTGACTTAACAGTAAGTTTTACGTTACTAATAGGCCTCCACACAAAACAATCTGCAATAGAGAAAAGAGGAATCAAAATAGCTTTGATTATATTGATAGTATCAGAATCCAAGAAATTATGGACAATGAAAATATCCCAATGATTATTGGTAACTACTAGATCAACTGTCAAGGAAAGGTCTAAAGAAGATTTCAAAGAGTTTGGAACAAGATTAATTAAAGGCACCGGAAGTGCCCAATTAAATAGTCAAAAATTAATTTGGCTACCATTACCAACAACCCACCCTGATACATTTGAGCAAAATGTGTCGAGAATCAAGAATTCCTTGTCAGGCATTTGAATTGCTAAATTTCTTACAAACATTTAGAAAAGAGGTTTTTCGGAAATACTTTAGAGTAACAATTTGGACCCACCAGTTAGTAAGATCCACGAGAATTTTCCAACCTAATTTAGCAAGGGCAGCTTGATTGAAACGAGCCGTAGGACACACCCCCAAACCTCCTTTCTATTTAGGGGTGCAAACCTGGTTCCAAGCAATAGCTGGGGTTTTATTTCCCCATAAGAACTTTCTGCATTCAACATCAATTTGATTAGTAACTCTAGTAGGACATTTAAAGCAAGATAGTGTTTGACCCCAAAATAAACATTCTTTAATCTTAGGGTTTTCCAGTATTATTGGGCCGATGTCCGCGCCCCGCGTGAGAAAAAGCTTTCCTTAAGAAGGTTAAGGATGTAGGATTCTTGACAATTAGAGTCACTAAGTAAATATGATCGTTAAAATCTTGTGTTAACTACAACAAGTAATCATACGATGCCTATATATAGAGGAAATCTTTGTACGATCGGGACGGTTACATCTCATACATAACTTTTGCTCTCGGCAAAACCCTTCTCTTCTCAAGAAACCCTAACTTCCGACGATCCAAAGATTTTCACCAGATAGGACATGTACAATATGAAGATTCAAGGACATAACAACTATGTTCTCGATACTCACCAAGGAGATTGTGTTGCTCTGCATCGGATAGGGTATATAGAGTATTGATTCTTGTGGCTCAGTTGAGAGACACGAAAACTCAAGTCCTAAGTCACTTAGGCAAAAAGAACTCAGTAGGTTGGGTTGGTGCTCTCCATATCTCAATCACTTCTTAGAAGTTCAGTAGCGGCGAACCAATTTTCAACGTTCTGCCACAAGGCAATGGCACGCCTAGCGCACATACGCGAGAGAAAAGAGATAGTTTGAGACTTCTCAAGACCCTGGAGATTCTATAGTCAAACATTTTGGCATGTGTAGTGGGACCAATTTTCGTGTCTCAACACGACAATAAGGGACCCTTATCAGATGAGGTACCCTAGTTGCCAGAAGCACCCGCAACCAGCTTTCCGAGAGCATAACTTTGCAGCTTGTCGCGGATTATGTGGGATCTCACAGAACGGATTGAGTTATATATGCAACTATGTAAGTTCAATCCAAAGTTACACATTGATGATAAAGAAGATTTATCGTCTGTTTGTTTGGACATGATAAATGTTGGAAATTAATTGACATCTTTTCTTTCTCGATATGACATAATTTTTTTTATTCCTATTGAAATTCATAATTGATGAAAATTGGATTTCATCATTTTAAATTCTATGATTTGTGAATTCTAGTATTTGGGTTCTTCATGAAGAAATTTAATTATGACAAGAATTTAGAACTTTTATGAGTAAGTTGAGGGGATTGTAGAATGACACCTATTTTTGAGGGAATTGAAACAAAAAATTTGGATCTTGAGTTCCCTTGTTTTTAAAATGATGAAAATTATAAAATCTTTAGGAAGTTTATCCAAACACATAAATTTAAAAGATAAAATTTTATTTTATTTTTGAAAAGGGGACGTTGGACGTCAATACCATTGAGAAAAAATAAATATGAATACAACCCTGACTACCCATTTAAAGGTGACGACAATGAAGAAGCCAAAGCCTATGCAATCTAAGTAACTAAGTCACCTAACTTATATAAATATCCTTATCCTAGCAATAAGCTCAGTAACCAGTGACGTAGCGGACCATGAAAACGATAAGAAATACTTATTCCATGGTCAACTTAAAGTTCGCAAAGATTAAAATGCGAAATTCAAAAACAATTAAAATGCGAAATTCAAAAAACAATTAAACTCATCCTTAGCAACCAAAAGCCCGTAGCTACAGAACTCCAGCCCATGATGTGAATAGTCACCTGGGTCCCAGATGAGAAAAACACACAATCTACTCAAACTTTTTGGCCTAACAGAGAGAGCTTTAGGCCCGACCCAGCAGAACCAAACCTTGGGCCCAATCCATTGCCAAATTGCAACCCACAGAGAATAAGGCCTATCCAAGAACCCTAGAATAGCACCTCTCGCGATCGAGAACTGCCCACCATGATCCACCCCGCAAGAATCCAAATTCCCAGCCAAACCACCAATTATCGACATTGTCCACCATAGATCAATATTCAAATCGAGCTTTCTACGACCAGCCACCTTGAACGATGTCATCAGACGAGCACACTTCTGTTTGACGGCCACCGAAGAATGTCGACCAAGCACAAAGAGCGACGCACCATCGCCACCACGTATCCCACAATCCTTGATTAGCCGAGGAGGAAAACCACACCATAGACCCTGCTCCCTTATCGTCACCTACCTCACCGATCCAAGCCGAGAAGAGATAGCAAAAAAACGATCGACACCAACCCAAATTGTCGAAGAGATTGACATCGGTTTCCACACCCTCGCTGCAGCGAACGGAGATGGCCTTGATAGCGTCGCAAGGATACAAACATTGTTGACCTGCTCCACGAAAGAAGCAGACCTAGACGGCCACGATGGACGACTTCGAAGAAGCCCTACCAGAGCTTCCATAATATCTCTATTCCATTCTCTATATGTTTAGAGAAAAAAATCATTCTAAATTATTAGAATTAAATTAAATTTCAAAGATTTCACTCTCATCCAAACATACGATGAGAGTCTAATTCGTTTTCCTTTATACACATCATCGTTGATCAATTTGTTCGTTTTATGTGTGTGAATGTAGGTTAAGATCATTAGTTGGCTCAAATTGTTGATTTATCGTTTTTCGTGGCGAATTTGGAATGTGGAGAATTTCACGAACAATTTTACTTCTACTTAAACTTTAAACATCCCAACTTGGTATAAATTTGATTCAGACATGATCACCTTTTAGTGATCACATCCGTCAATGAAGTTCCACATGCCACACTGCCTTGGCAATCACTTAAAAGACTTTGATCTGTGATCAGAAGTGGAGCTCTTTAAGAAACAAGGAAGTGATATTGGGAAGTAGAACTTTTGAAACAGTTAACAAACTATGATGGACTCCACATGTTTCACTTACACATTCAATAATTGGCATAAACATAAGAAAGGAGAGGAAAAAAAAGACTAGGGCATGGTACATGTACTATGGAACTACAGATAGCTACCAAGCCTACCAGCACAGAGAAGGCAACTTGCAAGAGAACGAGGAGGGCAAATGGCCGGTCCTCCTTATGTAATCTGCCTTTTCTGAAGTCTTCAAAGCTTTTTCATCGAGTTTGGCCTCTGCATTTGCCCTCTTCTCTTCGGCTATTCTTCTCGTTGCAGCGAGTTTATTTGTTAACTTTTCTTGTGCCCGAGCTTTCATTCTCTCTGCCTTCACCTAGAACAACATCAAATAAGATCTGAGTCAGAAAGCTGCATCCATGCATGAATTTGCAGCACAAATGTGATTTACTTCATAAATATTGTTATGTAATCGTAGTTTTATACTGGATCCTTGCAACCATGCCATGAAATTTTGCATTTAAATCACCAAGGGAAGATTATAAATTTATGATGAATTTCACATGTCTAGTTCAGGAACATGATATCAGTGAGAGATATGCAGTGACATAGATCTGTTTATTGTTTTTCCAGGATAAGAAATCTGAGGTAAACGGGTTCTGTATGCACTATGTAGAAACTTAAACTTATGCACTGCACCAAGTCACCAACAAACTAAGTAACTATTTTCAATCAAATTTCTAAACAACAAAAAGAAATTGAAATTTTCTGTGAAACAAGAATCTGAAGTATAACTTGTCTTCTTCACAAATAACCTTTCAGAAACAGAAATTAGAGAATGAGTACCTCCATTTTCCTCATTTGCATTTCATCTTTCCTCTTCTCATGATTTTCCCAGGCTTGTATCTTTACCTCTTCACGCTTATACCTACAATTACAACACAAACTACTCATTAGATTAATACTTAGCTCATTTAAATGAGTTAAATCCTAACATTTGAGTAGAAATCACTCCACACTTGGAAAAACAAATGAGTATATATCATTAACTCACCTTGCCATGTATTTGGCGCGTTCGGCCTCATCCCAAGCCATTGCTCTAGTTTCCAGAGGATTCGGCTTCCTCGCTTGATCTGAACCCTGACTCTCAGCCATACTACTCTTGCACACATTCGATTCCTCCACATACCTTTTATTGCTTCCCACACTCCCTCTCCCACAAGAAATATTCTCATGATTGGTAGTATTAGTAGTACTACTACTTCTGCCATTATCACTAGAACCTTGGTAACCCTGCTGGGAACCTTGCACACCATGCTGACATGGCCTCACCGGAGTCGAGGATCCCGAAGATATCGGACTCCTTGCCGCCGGAGTAGTGGCCCGGAGAGGCGTGCCGGTTCTTGAAGGCTCCTGGCTTGCAATTGGGGTCATCTCAGTTCCCATGTCTCTCAAACATATGGATCTCATTGCAGCAGCTGAAGTTGGGTTGTTGCTTCTCCAAACAGAGTCATCACAGTCCACTTTCTTAGTCTCCACATCGTACTGATGAGCCACTGCAGACCCAGAACAGCCATTTGCTACTGCTTTTACTTGATGATCATCTTCACCACTTGAGTAGTCCTGTTCCTTCTGTGGGACAGGAGCTATGAGCCTCAAGTCATCTGCATTTGAGTTTCTGGGCTTGGTCTTGGACTTTGTTTTGTCCACTCCTCTTGACAAACCCACAAGCCATTTCTGTGCATCATCCCATTTTGATGGTGTTGGCAACTTTCCCAAGGCTGTTCTGTGATGATGGGAAGTAGTAGTAGTACTAGTATTGCGGTTAGCTCCAGCATTCTGTTTGTGAAACTCAAAACTAATAGCACTGTCTCCTCCAGACATCTCCTTATCCTCTATAGATCTTATTCCTGCTCAAAAACACAAGCTTCCTGTTTTCACTGAGTAATTTAACCGAACAGGTTCTAGGCACTGAACCAATACATGGTCCAAAAACTCTATCTTTGAATCTCTCTACTACTCTAAGCAGATCTGATGTGACAAATCAAACAAGTCCCATTAATTCCCCAACAAAAACAAGTTCATCCATACATTAGCTTAGACAACTACCCCATCCTAAAAATAGATATTGCTTCTTCAACATATATGATATAGAGCATATGAAGCACCTAATAACTCTCTACCCACTTAACCAAATATATGGACAAATTTGTTGCATCAAACACAAATAATTAAACCCATCAAAAGACCAAGAAATAAATAATATCAGAGGGACCCAGATGGGTTTTATCCACAATGCCAACTATCCCATCTGAGTTAACATCTAAAGGTTTAATCTTTAATCTCCAATGAAGAAAAAGATTAAAACTTTGAGCTGAAATTAACTGAAAAATTATGAAATCGCACCCAAAGCCCTAGTCAATAGAACCAAATGGAGAAGACCCAGCTGTGGGTAAAAGTAGAGTAGAGAGAAATGAGGCTGCAGAATAGCACAGAGATGAGTCAAAATGACACAAGGGTTTTGCAGAGAATAATTTACTTCTTATCACATGGAATTTAGAGACTTGCAGACTAGAAATGGAGCTTCAGATCCAGTCCACTATTATAAAACTGGTAAAAAATACACAATGAAAGCACCCCACAGTCCACACATGACAGCAGTAATAGTGAAAGTTACAATCTTTATAAAACGAATTCCCATTGGAAATTGTGAAAGCATATCACAAAATACCAGCTGAGGTATGCATGAGTTCATCTTCACCTTCATCTTCACAGTCACACTGTCGCTGAATCTAGGGAAGAGTTTCTCTCTCTCTTTCCATTGTGCTCTGACCCCAAACGGTAACTAGGCGATCTAAACTGTACTGGGTTCTTGACACGTGTACGGCTGTGAAGAGAGGGATGTGTCAGTTTGCATGAGATGCAGGTGTCGGATTTGATGGCGGAGAAAGGTAAAAAAAAATTATGGGTCTCTGAGCTGCTTCACGTGGTGGAAGAGGAAGAAAGGAACAGTTTCTGGTGGAGTCTTTTGTGTACGTGGTACAGACAATTGGTTAATAAATATGATTGTTATGGAACGTCACTACTGATAGGTAGATGTACTTGAAAACACCACTGATTAATTGCCTTGGACAAATGATAGTAGATGCTATTTTCTATCTCACCGTGAATTTGACACTACACTACCGACCTATATATATATAAGGTACAGTAGTAACTATAGTATTAACAAAACCAAAGTTATTGTGATGATCTAACACTGTAACACAGTGATAAAAGATTTGAGCTATTATGGTAAGGAAGGAAGGAAGGGTCTGATGAATCTTCGTGAGGAGTGAGGATTGAGCAGTGGCTATTGGGTAGGAGAATCGTATGGAGTCGTTGTTTGGGGGAATGGATGGTAGTGTTATAAGAGCACCTGCACCGCGCCTTGCTCGAGCAGCAGCTCCCGAGCTCGTCAACGAGCGGTCGCCGACGACAGCAGCTACCGCTGCACGGAGCTGCTCGTGCTGCTCGCCGGTCAGGCCCACCTCCCCCCTCTCACCCACTCCGTGGCCCCACCCGTGCTCGTGCTCTCGCTCGAGCAATTGTTGCTCGAGTACCTGCTCGTGCCGTGCCGGTCGCCGACGACTTTGGCGGCCCCCACGCTTGCTCGTGCTGAAAAGCTCTCGCGGTGAAGGTGCTCTAAGCGGCTCCGAGGCAAAAAACAATGCTGGCTGGAATTAATAAAATATTGAAACCCCACAGACTATCTTAATCCGTCACTAGTTTTGTTGTATGGGCTTTTTGGAGGAATGGGGAGGAATGGGGGTCTAGCCATGAACCCTGGAGTTTGACAGCAAAAACGACTGATGGGTGATGTTGAAGGCTTGAAGGGGATGAGGCATAGCATGTGAATGTGCATACAAGGATGGTGGTTAGCTTATACCAATACAACTATACAAGGGTGAAGCTAGCATATGACTACAAGGATGATTTTATATGAGCTTGTGAACCCTAGAGTCCTAGAGTATAAGTACAAACCGATATATGGTTTTTTACTTGTGTATTCTTATGTATGGATGAATCATCTCCGAAGGTCGTAAGAGACTTCACTAGAGGTACAATGAATATTGGGTTAGGATCGCTCGGGTTGGTAATCACTCACACTTCGCTTATTTGCTAAACAAAGAGACTAGTGTCAAGAAGTTGAGACAAGATTAACCAAGCTTCAACGCTCTGATGTTAAAGTCAGACAGAGTAATGACAATAAGTGTTAGGTGGATAGAGAGGAAAGGATCAGTTACATTTTTCTTGTCATAAATACCTTCCTTATATAGGTAGTTGAGGGTGACAACTTATTGTGGTTCTTGATGTAGGACTAATGTGAGCATTCCTTTTCGGTATAAGGGAGGGCAGTTTTGACATTTGGTGTGTCGCACCCCAACACGGCCAACTGACACACGTAGGGCGCTACGGTGTCGGGCGCGTGTGGCGTACTCTCCGGGTGTAACTTCCCTTTTGTACCCTTTCAGCTTTCTTTGATAATTGATTTTAGGTGCTAAATATGGTATATTTTTATGGGTTAACGCATGGCGTACTAACAAATCCCCGAGCCAAGAAGATCGACCTTGATTGAGGAGTTGAAAAACCCGAGATCCATAAAGCGTCCATATTTAGCACTGCTATGTTGGGGTAGCGCAGTGTATCCCAGAGTCCCCTCAACTCCATGATGAAGGGCGATCTCTTGCACATTATATATATCCTAGCGGGATATTACCTGGTGATTGGCGAATAATGCTTTGGCAAAGTGTACTTAGAGTAGTAGTCACGTTAGCGTGGAATGATGTATTTTAACGCAACATTTGGTAAGCTTGAAAACGTCATGCGTGAGGAAAACGAGCATTAAGCAAGGAGTAGCATGTGCTCGAGAAACGTGCGTTCAAGCCGTCTGAGGCCGCCTAACTGATAACAACGACATTAGGACTTTTTGGACCCGAAGGGAGTTTAAGTCCTCAAGTAATCAATGTCGTTAGGTCGAGGACTGCGATAGGAGACACACCTAGGAAGATCGGTCGCCAGGAGGTCTGAGTTTAAGCGATGTGCGCGATGCAGCATGCGCTTTGGCCGCTCGAGGTTGCCTGGCGGTTGACAACGGCACTAAGAATTTTGTGGGCTCGAGAGGAGTTTAAATCCCTATAACTAATACCGCTAGGTCGAGGATCACGCCAGGGAACATCCCGTCCGGAGTGATCAGCTGCCGGAAGAGTCTGTATGAGAGAGTGATGAGCGCTGGGTGCCTGAATGAGACATGGAAAGGAAAACGGGGCATCCAAATATTTCATGGCTTCTGGTGGTGGCTTGAGATCCTGCGTAGGAGCAACGTTCGGAAACCTACAGATTGCTGTATGGCTGCACTGTTTACTCACAAAGTGTAAATCTACTCCGGGAGGGGACTCTGGGAGAGACTAATCAGCTTCTACGGACATCTTGAATTTCAGGTGGGAAATACTCAAAGGAGGCAATGTATTGCGAAGTCCTATGGTAACATTTCCAGTTGGTCTCCGCATTCGTATACTGGAGAAAGATACAAGACTAGACAACTTATGATACTTGAGCCAGTCAGTCATGGTGGCAATGAAGTTATGAAGATTCATGCTCACAAAGTACTACACATGCATTCTTATATATTAGCTCAACACTCTTGTGTACACGTATTTTTTATATCTGATTTATACAATTTAAGGATATTTTAAGAAATTTACATTTTAGTATCTCCATGACACTAAAGAGGAGTGCTTCCTTTTATTGTAGCAGAGATATTGTTAGATTCATATGTTTCCAACTTCAAACCAGTGTGTTGGCAACTGTACATACTATATATGTTACAAATAAGCTCAAGACTAAACGATTGTAATAATTATCGTGTCTGATAGGGCAAACTCTCTAACAAAGAGTTTGAATTGGACTTGGACTTGGACCTTTTTTGTCTTCAAATAGTGGAAATTCCCGGAAATTAGACTCGAAATGAGAGGAGCTATAGAGCCCAACTCTTAAATCAACCAACTACCACCAGCTTCTCTCTTTTTACATTGCGTGGCCAATGGTCTAAACCTCGTGTCAGTTTTTTCTTCTGGGGGTTTATGGTGGGTTCAGAAGCTTTAGTGGCCTGTACAGAGCCAATGCCAGAATTCAAACATACCTAGTAGAGCAATATCAAGCTCCAACCTTTTCAACAATGGCGATGATTCGGTGCTTCCGGTGCTAATAGTCGGCGCAGGACCCGTGGGGCTCCTGCTTTCTATACTCTTAACGAAGCTTGGTATGAAGTTCTTATAACCCAACTGGTAAAAAGCTCTCAATTTTTGTCTCAGCTTCAAAGTAGTGGTGTACACCGTGTACTTTATTTTGTTGTGATCAAATTATAGTTGGCAGTGGCACTTTAGTTTTGGTGTTGTAGAACTCCTTCTAATTGGAATTCATGTTTGTTATTACTTATTAGTAGAGGTGGTTTTGATTGTGTGATCTTTGAGCTATTGTGCTTGGAATTTGAAATATCTAGTGGAAAGTTTTCGGCTTTTTGTATCGGCAAGAACTGGTGTATCATGATTTAGTGTCCTACTCTGAGATTGAGTGTAGTTGTCTCTTGATCATGTGGTGGAGTTGATTGAAATTAAGGACCACATTCTTTTTGCAGGGGTCAAATGTGCGGTTTTGGAGAAAAGTACAAGTTTCTCAAGACATCCACAGTCACACTTCATCAACAATCGGACGATGGAGGTTGATTTTCTTACAATATCATGTATGTTACTTTAGGTGCTTCGCAAATTGAATGGCCTGGTAGAGGAGATCCAGAGGTCTCAATCTCCAGTTGATGATCGCACATTTATGCGTTTATTCGGTATTTAATTTGTTCTCTATAGTTAGTTTATTGTTATTAATCGAGTGAATTAATTAAGTTTATTTGTAATTAGATATTTTGGAGATTAATGAAGAAAATGTGGTTAAATAATATATTTTGGGAGTTATTGTGGAAGACGAAGACTTACGAGGTGAAGGAATCCCAATTTGAGAAGAATATTAATTGCCCACGTGACCTTGGCAAGGAGCAGTTTGGCGAGCCTCGCGAGAGAGATTAAAAGCAGGAAGCTTAGCTTGGCACGTGACTCACATCTAGGATAATTGATCTTGACTTTGCTAATGGAGTTGACTTGGTAGTTGGCGAGTTGCTCGCAAGAAGAAGAAGTAGAGTCCATTTACAATAGGGAGATTAAGGAGAGATGGGTTGAAGTTGGAGTCTAGCACGTGGGTTGCTAGCTAGGTTAATTAACCTAGCTAGATTGGAACATATATATAGCTAGCAAGAGAGCGTACGGAGGAAGATTTGGGGGACTGTAATTTTTATCTTTTCTCTCATATTCTTATGGCTATCATGAGGAGCTAAACTCCATTGTTAAGGGGCTATTTTGAAGCCCCGTTCATGTTTTCTAGATTATTCATGCTTGTTAATTGAAGATTGTTTTTGTTATTTGAATGAGGTTTCTTTGTTACTTATACAGTGATGATTCTTGATTATGTATGCTTTGAGTACACGCTTAGTATGCATGTTTAGGAATCTAATTCTAAGAAAATTGATGGTTGTTGGTGATTATTACCTTCCTCAAGTTTCAATTGTATAACCCATACATGCTTGGTATAAGAAACCCTAGGTCTAGCAAGACACGACCGTAGTGTACTTATAAAGCCTTGTAGATTCTCAAACCCTTTCTAAATCTTAATGCTTTTCTCTTGGTTAATTCGGGTCCTTGACTTCGGGTTCTTTGAGGGATAGACAATATTGATAAGCAAACATTCAATGTTGTAAACGTAAGGATCGAGTAATAGGTTGTGTTCATAGCTTTGAATCTTCCTGGGAACTTTCATTCATGACATTAACATGATTTTAATTCTGCATTTGTGATCTAGATGATGTGACGGTGGTGGATTGCACTCCCCCTTAACCATTTTTATCATTGATTGTTACTTTACTGTTAATCTGTTTACTGTTTCAGTTTCATAATCTGTTTTGTAGAAATTTATTCGACAACCAAACCAACTCCGATTGCATTAAAAATTTGTTTGGTTGTCCGCCACTGTGTCTGTAGTGTCCAGTATTAATTTCGTGATTTTAGGTTGAGTCTAGCTATTTTAATTAATTACGTTAGTGTCAGTAGTCGAGGCTGTCAGATTTTTGACTTTCGCGTCTGTTTGTAGTTTAGAGTATTGAGTCTCATCTTTCCCTGTGGATTGACCTCTATACTATTGTACTGCGTTGACAAACATTTTGAGTTTATTACAAGATAACTTTGAGGGTGGTTAAACACCGGTCACCAGTTGATTTATGGAGAAAGTTCATATATTGCACTTCGCTTTCGGGTTCCATTCTTGGGTCAGTGGATCATATGCAACCTCAAGGTGCAATTAAACTCCTTATTTTTTCCAACTTTTCTACTTGAAATTCGGCTTTTAAATCTTATGCATTGGACACCGGAACACTATAATCAATCAAGAGATACCAATATAATCTAGGAATGCATAAGTAGTCAAATTTTCTACAATATTCTTATTGGTAGAGTATCTAGTGTATTAACATTTGAGCAGTTTCATTCTGGTTTCTCTTTATCACCAGATTTTGATTTTGAGCGAGTCGTCAGCCCTGTCTCAGTTGCACACTTCCAGCAGTACAAATTGAATGCATTGCTACTTAAACAGCTGGAGAATCTCTGCTTCAAGCTTTGTACATCTAAAGGGTTGGAAAACCTTGAATGTGAACCCTTTAAGGAAAGGAAAATACTGATGGGCCACGAGTGTGTTTCGATTGATGCCACCGATGAATTTGTTTCTGTGACTGCATCTTTTCTCAAGGATGGGAAACATATGGAGAGGAATATCAGGTGTAGCATGATTGTTGGTACAGATGGTGCTGGAAGTACTGTATGTAAGCTGGCTGGTATACATATGAGAGGCGAAGAGGACTTGCAGAAGCTTGTGAGTGTCCATTTCTTGAGCAGAGATCTTGGAAATTACTTGATAAGGGAGAGACCAGGGATGTTATTCTTTATCTTCAATACTGAAGCTATAGGGGTCCTTGTTGCCCATGATATCAAGTAAGGGGAATTCGTGTTGCAGGTACTGCACATTTAGAAAAAGTTATGGCAATAAATGTGATTGACATAAAACCTTGGGTGATGCATGCTGAAGTAGCTGAAAAGTTTCTAAGTTCTGGAAACCGAATTATGCTTGCTGGTGATGCTGCTCATCGATTTCCTCCTGCTGGTGGATTTGGTTAGCATTTCTCTTTTCTGTCATGCAAAATCATAGGAAACCCTCTTGGTCGTTGTGGTGTTTAAATGTTTTGGTCTTTCTCGTGATTTATACAGGTATGAATACTGGAATTCAGGATTCTCATAACCTTGCCTGGAAAATAGCTTTCTGTAGTCAAGGGTATTGCACCACCTTCAATACTTACTACTTATGAAACAGAACGTAGGCCGGTACTGGCTTTATCTTCTTCACTATGCTTACAGTTTCATTTTGAAATTAAGAATCATGTTTATTCATATCCTGTATTGGTTTCAGATTGCCATTTTCAATACAACACTAAGTGTTGAGAACTTCAAAGCAGCCATGGCTGTTCCTGGTGCACTTGGTCTTGATCCAACTATTGCAAACTCAGGTAAAATAGATCTACTGTTACATTTAAATGGCAGAATGCAGGTACTACATTCCTGTGTACAAATGTGCAGTGCACCGAGTCATAAATAAGGGGTTTGCTTCGGTTATACCATCTAGACTACAGAGTGCCATCTTGGATGTAATTTTCACAATAGGTCGTGCACAATTATCGGAAACTCTATTGAATGAAAACAACCCACTTGGAGCTTTAAGGCTTGCTAATCTAAGACGCATATTTGAGGAAGGAAAGAGCCTCCAGCTCCAGTTCCCAGCAGAGGATCTTGGTCTCAGGTATCAGCATCACACATTATTCAACTCCTAGGTCATACTTTTTGGGCTTGATTTGATAACAATCTGATATTTTATTCTCAAACCACCTTTTAGCCTTCTGCAAGTACATGAAACCTAACAGTTTAACTTGGGAAATTAACGAAACCAACTGACAAAGCACATATATGTGTGTGTCCAACTCAAGACTGTCAATACAGGTACCTAGAAGGAGCACTTATTCCTGATGGCAATGGTGCACTGGGTGGTCAAGATAAACCTACTGGTCGCCGGAGGGACTACGTTCCTACTGCAGATCCAGGTTGAAGGCTATCTCACATGAATGTGAGGGTATTGTCAAATTCATCAAGTGAGGTATGTTGCAATTTTTATATTTAACTTTTGCTAGTAAATGTCTGTGGCTTGGGGATGTTGTAGCTGGTGTTGCCCACTGCCTTTTCTTTTTAAAGGACAAAATGCTCTTCTGTTGGTTGTGGCTCCTAAAACCACTAAGTATTACATATATATTCTTATGCCAAAGTGTCCAACCGTTTACTGGAATAATTTTGCAGGGAACTATGTCTACCCTGGATCTTATATCTGGAGACAAAGTTGAGTTTCTCCTTATTATATCACCTACAGAACCATCCTACCGCCTTGCTCATGCTGCATTCAAGGTGGCTGAGGAATTCAAAATTTCTGCAAGGGTGTGTGTGCTGTGGCCTGCTCGTAGCGCTGAAGGAGTTGAGGTAGGAAGCAAGGGATCATTGACACCTTGGGAGAATTACATAGATGTCATGTAAGTAAAGAAGTCGTCAAATTCGGCATCATGGTGGGATATCTGTCAAATGACTGACAAAGGAGCCATCCTAGTTCGGCCTGATGAGCATGTTGCTTGGCGTGTGAAGTCTGGAGTTGTTGGGGACCCTAAGACCGAAATGAGAAGAGCATTTTCTGCTGCACTGGGCGTGATGTCACATGATACATACCATGAACCCAATCAGTAGACAGTTCTGTGCATCCCTAGTTAATCATTTTTTGTTTCTTAGTATTGAGCTGGTTTTTGCTATTTGGAGTTGTTAAAAGTGGTCTAGATGGTACCAAGGGACCGTTGACAGGATAATCAATTGAAAATTTCAGTAGGAATATAATGACCGAAGATGGGCACCATCTAGCATATTCTCGTTTATGCCTTCATGCCTTGCACGCAAAGGCAACATAGGGCTGTAGTTGAAGTAAAACCAAATTAAGCAATGGCACCTTAATTGGATATGACCTTTCCAGCATGCTATACATATAAAGGAAAGAAGAAAAGAGCTGTGAGCTGATCAAATTTTATCAGAATGCTAGTGTTTATACATGACGGTGTTCTAGAGCAAGGACATGCTAACTAGATTATAGACAAGAAGACCTATGTAATCAAATTTGAGAAAGAATGAAACATAATGAGATGAAGGATTTGCAATGTGCAACCTGAGGATAGAGCAGCAGATGTGAGACTAGAAAATCCTGTAACACTGTATTACTACCTAGGCGGATATCAACCCATTTGGGCATATCACGTATGACGAATAGCCAAGACTATCAAATGACCAATGGTTGCTGTGACAATTCCAAGAATTCCACCAGCAATAACCTGTCAATCAGGAACAACATTCATCATCAGAAAGGTTTCTCTAAAGTTTTACAAACTTTTAGCGTTCCGTTTAAATACAGAATCAAGTTTATTAACACAAATGAATGTAGTATAAATCAAAGACCTGCGGGGGTGTGTGGCCAAGAAGTTCTCGCAATGGTCTGCTCTCAGCCAGAGGATGCTCAGAAGGAAGTTCATAAACAATTTGATTCAAAACCTGCACAGTATGTCAGTATCCAATGTGAATACATATAACAAAATCAACCAAAATTTAAAAGGAACATAACGAGGCTGATTTATTTGGCAAGTATTAATAAAACCCATCATAGCCAAACACAAAACAATGAAGAAAAGTGTAGCAGTGAATTGAACGACAAGCCACAAATCCAAACACATACCTCTGCTTGGCGTCCAGCTTGTAATCTTACACCAGTTGCATCATACATCACCTGCCCCACAAAAAATTATAGATTAGTGATCTCCATGACGCATGACTATGTAAATTCATGAGCATAAACATTTTTTACATTAGAGATCCCCTTATCAGTTTGTTTTACAATGTTTTAAGCCTGTGCTATATATGGATATGTGGATACATGTATTTCAGCTGGCTGCATATATAGAGTATTGCGCTATCGCTATATAATCACCATCTGAGACGAGATCAATGTAATATAGTCTATAAACACAAAAATTTCCGCAAACTCTAGGAAAAGGTAAAGCAAGTTGTTAAAGGTTTACATGGAAAGCCAAATGCTATTTGCAAGATAACACACTGTGAAAAGAGAGGGAATCTTACAACACATGCTAAGATTAGTGCAATTGCAAAGAGTGATCCACCGACTCCCTCTTGAAACCCAATTGCTGTTGCAATAGCAGTAATAGTTGCAGAATGAGATGATGGCATTCCACCGGATCCAATAAGTTGCTTGCAATCCCATCTTCTTTCTTTGTACCTGCAGATCTATCAAATTTTAAGACTCTTAGGCTAAAAAGGTTACTAACATTCACAAATACTCGATAACATCTATACCCTCATTTCACAAAAGGAAAACAACAAAAAGTACGCAATAATCTGAGTTATTGGGTTTCATGTATCATTTCACAGTAATCACTGGCACTCGAGTACTAGAATATGAAAAAAATTAATCTTGCAGCTTCTGAATCAATGACAATGCTATGCAAATGAGTAATGAAATGCTTACATGGTTTGATTGGTATCTGCTTAATCCTTATTACTGTTTTCATTCCAAGTATTTCACATTTTCACATCAAGAACTAAGATCTGGGCAATCAATTGTTAACAAAAGCTATCAATGACACAACTCAATTCAGCTCCACAGTCAATAAAAAGCATATTCTAAAAGCAAACAATCAAACAAGGCATTACAAATAAAAAACAAGGAACAGGGTCAGATCCAAAATTGAAGAATTGGGTTCACAGATAAGTACCAGGTAGTGAAAAGCTTGATGAGTTGAGCTATGGCGAAAGCTACGAGAGCAGAGAGAAGAGGGTAGTTGCTGAAGATTGAGGTCGATGAAGAAGAAGAAGACGCCACCTCACCCATAATATCTCCGTATTCTCTATCGTTTGAATTCAAAAGCTTCCGACTTTCTGATATAAAATTCGACGCCAATCGAAACCCAGAATCTGAAATCTTAATTGGACGTGACAATTGAGAACAAACAGCTTCACCGACTGGTTTTCCACACAGGTGAAAAAATAAAGGTCGAGGCTTTATTTGGGTGTCGTTTGTTATGTAAAAGATGGGTGCTTTTTTTCAGCGTTGTTTGGTAGGCTTTGTTTTGAGCTGGTGCAAATTGAGAGAGGGGCACGCAGAGAGCTGAGTCTTTCTTTGGTCTGACATGTTTGGTTGCTTCCTTCTCTCTTTTATTATATAACTAACGGTCTCTGCCTCTTTCTTTTTCTTGTTGCTTGGGTAGTATTTTGGTTTCAACGGAAATAGTGAAATGAATATGCCTCATTTGCATCTCAAGTTGTCACTAGAATATGCTCCCTCCAATGATGGGGCATTCATGGCTTCCTATCCTAGATTTATACACACACACAAAAATCATTGATTTGGTTTCTTCACTCTTTTAAAATTTTGATCAACTTTGATAACACATACATGAATAAAATGATCACCACGAGTGTGGGAGGGAGATTAGGTATCAGCATCGAGTTGTGCAAGCCTGTAAGGTTTTGCTCTTATGAAGCTGAAAGAATATTTCGAGCTAATTTAGAACATTTAGTTGTACCATAAAACCAACTTGTTCTATCTAAAACATTATTTCCCTTTTTATATCATGTCGCCAAGGAATTAAACACGAACATTGCGGATAATGAAGCAGCTAGACACACTATAACCAATGCCATAAAAATCACAAGCGAGACTCAAAGATCATGGGAAGTTGGGAACTGTTCCGTACGAATTTGATCATCTTGGAAGATGATGAAAGAGCAGTAATTTCAAGGCTGCTAAAACATAGTCCTCATTAGAAATCAGATTCAAACTTCATGATTCCGTCCAATTTACTTTTCTTGGTCACAATTTAGAATTGGAGCAATTCCCACCTTGCGTGTACACAAATTTCGGGTAATTGTTGTGGACTTTCTCATTACTAGATTTAATTGTTACAACTTGAACCTGCTTGTTTATTCTAAATCATAATTACATAAATATGGTACAAACAGTACTCTGGGTCCTTGATCAACGTCTGTACAAGTAGATTTGGGTTTTGTCTTTCCTGTGTCAAAAAGGAGTATAAGAAATTCAGAATCATCATACTAATTCTTTTACGAAAAATTGACAGCTTTGGCTAGTACCACGTAAAGAGGTGCAGCTTGTGTTGGGAAAGAATGCCTGGCTTAATATAAGGCCGATGGATAAATTAATTATCCTAGGATCTAACTTTTCCCACCCCTCGTGTGAATTGCGGAAAGAGCAACAAATAGACAAAAGACACAGTGTTTAACGAGGTTCGGCAAATGCCTACGTCCTCGGAGCCGGATACTTCTTTCTTCCACTATATAAAATAATGGGATTACAATCTCACTTAGTGACTAACTTTCACTAAGTGGCACACACCTCTCTCTCTCAAAAGGAATTTTCTTCCCACTTAATTTGAGACCTCTCTCAAATTCTCTAAGTGAGGCTCTCTCTATCTCACCAATTATGCTAGCTCTCTCTAGTTATATTTTCTCACAATTGATGGAACTCCCCCGGCTTCTCATTTTGATCAATCTCACATGCCATATATATATGCAATTGATCAAAGCTCTACGTACGTAGTGTGAATACATGCATGAAGCAAAGTCTTGCTTCTCCCTATTTTGAGGATCAATGTTGGCATGCCCATCAATGCACGTCTTCACCATCTTCAAACATTGCTGCACACCCACCCTATAATTATAGGGTTCATTCTTCAAACTTCTCTGCTCCGTCCTATAACTTTACCTTTAGCTATAGCTTCTTCAATTAATGGGTCTCCAAAATAACAGTGTATCTTGCTTTTCTCATGTGTATAATTCACCACATGATTTCATCCTCCAATTAAGGAGGGACTTGACCCATCAATCTCCCCCTCCCGACTTAGATGGAGGGATGCGTCATTCCTGACGCACTTCTGCAGAACTCAAACTTGTCTTTCGGTAAAGACTTTGTCATCATATCTGAACTGTTATCATCTGTGTGAATCTTCTCCAAGTGTATTTGCTTTGCTTCCAGCACATCACGTATCCAGTGATATATCTTAACTCAATGTGCTTCGATCTCGAGTGAAAACTCGAATTCTTGCTCAGATGAATTGCACTCTGACTATCACAATGCAGAACATACCTTTGTTGGTTATGGCCCAATTCCTGTAGGAATCTCTTCATCCACAAAATTTCTTTGCAGGCTTCCGTAGCTGCTATGAATTCCGCTTCTGTAGTTGACAAGGCAACACATTTTTGTAGCTTCGATTTCCATGAGACAGCTCCCCCTGAAAAAGTAATCAGGTATCCTGATGTAGACTCTCTCGAGTCAACATCACCGGCCAAATCTGCATCTGTATAGCCAATCAATTCAGGTTGACCACTTCCAAAACATAAGCTCATTTTGGAAGTACCCTTGAGATATCTGAGAATCCACTTCACAGCAGCCCAATGCTCTTTGCCAGGATTAGATAGAAATCTGCTGACAACACCAACTGCGTGTGCTATATCTGGTCTTGTACACACCATTGCGTACATCAGGCTTCCGACCGCTGAGGCATATAGCACATCTGCCATATCCTGCTCTTCTTCCTCACTTGTAGGACTCTGCTTTGAGCTGAGCTTAAAGTGACTAGCCAGTGGAGTAGCAACTGGTTTCGCATTCTCCATGTGAAATCGCTCCAGTACCTTTTCGATATATTTTTCTTGGGATAGCCACAACTTCTTGTTCTCTATGTCACCAGTAATTCTCATACCGAGAATTTGCTTTGCCGGTCCCAAATCCTTCATAGCGAAAGATTTACTGAGCTCTTTCTTCAATTTGCTAATCTTGTCACCATCTTGTCCTACGATCAACATGTCATCAACATACAAGAGTAGTATGATGAATCCACCACCTGAGAAATTCTTCACAAATACACAATGATCTGAAGTAGTCCTCCGATATCCTTGCTCACTCATGAAGGACTCGAACTTCTTGTACCATTGTCGCGGTGCCTGCTTTAGTCCATACAAACTCTTTTTCAGTTTGCAGACTAGATGTTCTTTGTCTTTGACTTTGAACCCTTCTGGCTGCTCCATGTAAATTTCCTCTTCAAGGTCACCGTGAAAGAAAGCCGTCTTCACATCAAGCTGTTCAATCTCCAGCTTTAAACTTGCAGCCAAACCAAGGACCACCCGGATAGATGCCATCTTCACCACGGGCGAGAAAATTTCTTCAAAGTCAACTCCCTTTTTCTGACTGAAACCTTTCACGACCAGCCTTGCTTTGTATCTGGGTCGTGAGCTATTTTTCACGGTCTTCAGTCTGTACACCCATTTATTCTTGAGTGCCCTTTTACCTTTCGGTAACTCTACCAGATCATACGTCTGGTTCTCATGCAAGGATTGCATTTCGTCTTGCATGGCTTCCAACCACTCCCCCGTGTGGTCGTGCGTCAGAGCTTCTTCATAAGACTCTGGTTCTCCTCCATCTGTGAGAGTCACGTACTCGTGTGGAGGGTATCTCCTTGAGCTTTTGCGTTCCCTGGTTGATTTTCTAACTTCAGACTCAACCGCTCTTCTCCGTGGGGTCTCTGCCTCTTCCTCATCATCAGTTGCAACATCAACTGGATCATTGATCATCGGATGATCTGCTGCATCACCGGTGTCTCCGGTGGGATCCAAATCTATCGGATATTCTTTGGGTTGACTAGGCTTCTTGGTATTCTGATTATCTTCGATGTTTTCATCTTCAACAAAGATAACATCTCTACTTCTGACAATCTTCTTTTTGACAGGATCCCAAAGCCTGTATCCGAACTCTTCATTTCCATATCCCAAAAATATGCATGTCTTTGACTTGACGTCAAGCTTCGATCTTTCATCTTTGGGAATGTGGAAAAATGCTTTGCAGCCAAATACCTTCAAATGCTTGTATGAGACGTCTTTGCCAGTCCAAAACTTGTTCGGCACGTCACCATTCAATGGAGCTGAGGGCGAAAGGTTGATCACATCAACCGCAGTCATCAGAGCTTCACCCCAGAAACTCTTAGGCAGCTTGGCATGAGATAACATTGTTCTGATTCTTTCCACAATAGTTTTGTTCATCCTCTCTGCTACTCCGTTGTGCTGAGGAGTCTTTGGAACAGATCGTTCATGCCGGATTCCATTACTTTTGCAGTAATGCCTGAACGCGCCCATGTACTCTCCCCCGTTATCAGTGCGAATGCATTTCAGCTTCTTGCCAGTCTCCCGCTCTGTGCTGGCATGAAACTGCTTGAATACTCCGAGGACTTGATCTTTGGTTTTTAGTGCATAAGCCCAAACCTTCCTGGAATGATCATCAATGAAGGTGACGAAGTATCTTGCACCTCCGAGAGTACTAGTGGTCATGGGACCACACACATCAGAATGCACAACTTCCAAAACATTGGATTTTCTGGTTGCAGGGGAATGATGGAACGAAGCTCTGTGTTGCTTTCCGGCCAAACAGTGCGAACATGATTTTAGAGTCATATCTTGACCTTTGACACCAGGTAGTAACTCTCTTTTGGCTAGAATCGATAGTCATTTTTCACTGATGTGACCGAGCCGCTTGTGCCATAGCTCGACCATTGAATCTTTTCCGAGAATAAGTGCTGACCCACTACAGACTTTTGCATATGTCATGTAGAGAGTATTCTTCTTTTGACCTCGGGCTAGAACTTCTGGACCATTGCTGAGCTTCCACTTTCCACCACCAAAGACATTTGTGTAGCCATCATCATCAAGTAATCCTGTGGAGATCAAGTTGAGACGCATGTCTCACATCCTTGAGAACTAAGCGGCGGCCTGTGTTCGTTTCAAGGGAAATATCTCCTCTTCCCACGATCTTGGACAGCTTATCATTTCCCATCCTGACATTACCGAAATCTCCAGTGTTGTAGGACGTAAACAGCTCCCTTCGTGAGGTAACATGAAATGATGCGCCGGAATCGACGATCCAACATGTATCTTGCGATGTCAAATTAACATGACCATCTCCACAAATGATGATTACCTCATCTCCATATGAGGTCGTAGCGGCTGTGTCTTTGGCACCATCTTTTCCAGCAAACTCTTTTTTGAGCTTCCTGCAATCCCGCTTCATGTGGCCTTTATTACCACAATGATAACATTCGATGTCTTTCGAGCTAAACTTGCTCCTTGACCGATCTTTTGCTTTGCCTCGGTTGTGGACTTTTCTACTGCTTCCACGGTTGTTGGTGACGAGGGCTTTTGATTCGGTCGATATTCCTTGCTCCTTCCTCCTTGCTTCTTCGTTGAACATGTTGTCTTTCACAGTGCTCAGTGTGAGAACGCCTTGAGGAGCTGAGTTGCTTAATGACACCACCAACGTGTCCCAGCTGTCTGGCAACGAGCTCAGTAACAACAGTGCTTGCAACTCATCATCAAGCACCATCTTCATGTTCGTCAATTGATTCACCATGCCTTGGAAGTCGCTCAAGTGCTCGGAAACACTTCGACCATCCCTGTACTTCGTGTTCACCAACCGTCGAATGAACGAGGCTTTGTTTTGTGTGGTCTTTCGCTCATACATAGACTCCAACTTTGTCCACATTGAGTAGGCATTGGTTTCTTGTGACACATGATGAAAAACACTTTCATCAACCCATTGACGAATTCCTGCAACAGCTTTCCTGTTCAGGATGCTCCAATCTGCGTCAGACTTCCCTGCTGGCTTCTCTCCTTTATTTTGAAGAGGCTCGTACATATCCTTGTTGTAAAGGATGTCTTCCATTCTGGGCTTCCAAATGGAGAAATTTGACGAAGTCAACTTGACCATTGTTGCTGTCGATGATGACGACTCCACCATCTTGATCACCACGAGATGCCACGGACGATGAGCGCCGGGCTCTGATACCACTTGTTGGGAAAGAATGCCTGGCTTAATATAAGGCCGATGGATAAATTAATTATCCTAGGATCTAACTTTTCCCACCCCTCGTGTGAATTGCGGAAAGAGCAACAAATAGACAAAAGACACAGTGTTTAACGAGGTTCGGCAAATGCCTACGTCCTCGGAGCCGGATACTTCTTTCTTCCACTATATAAAATAATGGGATTACAATCTCACTTAGTGACTAACTTTCACTAAGTGGCACACACCTCTCTCTCTCAAAAGGAATTTTCTTCCCACTTAATTTGAGACCTCTCTCAAATTCTCTAAGTGAGGCTCTCTCTATCTCACCAATTATGCTAGCTCTCTCTAGCTATATTTTCTCACAATTGATGGAACTCCCCCGGCTTCTCATTTTGATCAATCTCACATGCCATATATATATGCAATTGATCAAAGCTCTACGTACGTAGTGTGAATACATGCATGAAGCAAAGTCTTGCTTCTCCCTATTTTGAGGATCAATGTTGGCATGCCCATCAATGCACGTCTTCACCATCTTCAAACATTGCTGCACACCCACCCTATAATTATAGGGTTCATTCTTCAAACTTCTCTGCTCCGTCCTATAGCTTTACCTTTAGCTATAGCTTCTTCAATTAATGGGTCTCCAAAATAACAGTGTATCTTGCTTTTCTCATGTGTATAATTCACCACATGATTTCATCCTCCAATTAAGGAGGGACTTGACCCATCAGCTTGATGCTTAGGTGCTTACCTCCCAAAGCTTAGTATATATAGTACCAGAGTTCAGACATTGTCATTGTTGTTCGTTCCATGCTGGTTGGAAGATGTTGATCTTTTCCGAACTGCAAGAATGAAAAAGAAAAGGAGAAAATGGAACATCTTCTTCTTTCAATTGCAGTGAACAAGAGCCCCGAGTATTTAACTTCTAAGAACTTGTCACGTTGAAAATTCCAACTATTAGATTACCTTCAATAGCCTCTTTTGAACTGCTGAACGCAAAAGGATGCTTGACTCAAAAACAGCTAGACCGCATCCTTCTTCAAAATATTGATCAATTCTGCCTTTGCTGCTTCCATCACTGCATGGAAGTCTATATGTGTATATCTTCCCCTGCAAAGATTAAGCACATTTGCTCAGAATTTATTTCTACAGAAGCACGTCATGAAGCAAGTGTAGCTCAAACCCTTAAAAGGGAAGGGAAACCCTCCAATATAATTCAGTGCCACAAATCATTATTGTTTAACGTACCAGAAGTGAGTTTTAGACCAAAATGCAGAAGCATAGGCTGGACTTGGAATTCCATGCATTATCCTTGCAACAGCTCGGGGGGGGCCTGTGATGAGTTGCTCTTTAGAAAGACCTGTCCAGCCAATAAGAACCAATATGTTAGAATAGAACTGACAGGCATGAGCTGAGTCGAATATTGTATGTAGATTTGTAGATTCTTACTTTTATATCTGCTTGCAAAAATGGGCTGCGCAAGTAAATGAAATGTAATTAGTATATAGCAAGTTATCAAGTAGAATACATTCACATCACCAACAAAACCATATGGACAAGGTAATTGAAATGAGTTAATTTTTAAGAACCAAATATCATGTGGTATTAAGATATCACTGGTGCATAGTACTGAATACCAACCTGCCTTTACCCATCTTATTAGGGACATCAAAATCATTTCCACTGAAATATTCCAAAATCTTCCTTTGTAAACATAGTGTCTGCTGGGCATCTGGACAACCATCCATTTTCTCACATGCAGCTACAGCAGAGACTGCTGCATCAAACATCGCGTCCAACTTCCGCACCTAAATGATGATCAGTGATAAAATAAATGAAATTGTTGATACACATTTGCATGCATCAACTAATTTGTTTTGTAAGGGATGCACTATTCTAAAACAATCACAAACTCTGAAGGACCTATAAGTATGCACAATAACCCACAGTGCCACTGGACTACATATGTAAGGAGAGATACATACCAATGCTATGACTATTATACATATACATATCCACTATCAACAGAGGTGTGCTCATTGAAATTGAGAAAGCTTTAATCTGGTCACATAATAATTACCTTGCAACTTTCAACTTCTGATAACCATGTTGTAAGCTGTGCTGATAGAGAACAAAGATCTGCGGGGAGTTCCACAATTGTATAACAGAAGGCTTGGTCCTTCACTTCATATGTTACTTCTCCTTTCAACTAAAATAGTATCACAGAGAATAGAAGAAACAGCTATATCAATATTACAGAGTACATAAGGGCCTGAGGAAAGGGAGATACTATGATACAGTAAACATGTCAACTAAGAGAAGAAAATAAACATGGCAGCCAGTTGAAATCCCATTCTGAAAATCTAAAAGCATTTCTATAAACTTCAACTAGTTATATGAAACACTACAAGATAATTATCAGACACAGTATTTAGGATCGAGAGGTTGGCATAAATCTTAAAAATAATATAGGAAGTACAAAATTGAAAAACATTTAAGTAGCTGGTGTCTGCTATTTACTCTTCAATTCAAATAGTACATTTTCAATTGATTACAATTTGGTACCTTCAAACTCTGTAAATGGTTTGATAATGCAGTGGTTGTAACTCCAATGCTATTTGCTATTGTAGGAAAGTCAAACACATATTGTCCTTGCCTAGTCTCAGACCTGAAAAAAAAAATCACTTTAGCACATGTTCCTCAGTATAGCCTTGCTTTCAAAGAAACACCTCATACTTCTTCAATATTGCTGCAATAAGAAAATCCTTTTCAGCAAGTACAATTGGGGGTGTCTGCATTCAAGCATCAAGAAGGTCAGTCCCATAAGGTATTATACAGAAAGTTGCTCGAGATAAATTGACATTTACTTATTTGTTGCATACCTTATGAAAATTCAAAGTGCATGTCACATTTAAATCTGGCAGCAACTGCAAATACTGCACTTCACCCAACTCCAACTGCGTTAGAAGTGTGAGCATCACCTGCCCAAATAAAAGCAGCAACCAAGCATGTCAGTGGACACATTCTTTCTCTCCTACAAAAGAGCATCTACTAGTTTGAAATTCACATCAAATTTCAGAATAGAATATAGCAGTAGAGAAGGACCTCTTCTTTCATACCACAACAAGGGATATGGTTGTTGCAGAAAATATAGACAAGAATTCTCTGCTCAAGAATCTCTCTGGTGATACGAAAAGCACCCACAATATACATTTCAGCCTAGTTTAACTACAATGCGAAAACAAAACAGACAATGCAGACCACATTATGATTCGGAAATTGAAATGTCAATAGAACTCACCTTTATGGCTCCTTCTTGAACCAACCAAACCGTCCCGGCAGCTTCCTCCAGCATCTAAAACAATCGAATTCGTTATAATCGAGCCTGCATTTAGTCAAATGAAAGCTAAAGAACAAAGAAATCATGTACCTGACTACTACAAAGCAGACCGCCACGGATCATATGAGGCAGCTGCTTAAGCTGATCAATCATCAAAGCAATCAATGGACTAACCACCAAAGTCACCCCAGGTAAAATCGCAGCCGGTAACTGATAACACAGCGACTTCCCTGCACCGGTCGGCAAAACCACCATCGTCGACTCTCCGGAGAGCACATTCTTTATTGCCTCCAGCTGTCCATCCCGGAACGAATCATAGCCGTAGGTGAGCATCAACAGTTTCGTCAAATTCTCATCCGACGGCTCATTTCTCGCCGCAGTGACCGCCTCTTGATATAAATCCGGGTCGAATTTCTTGGCTCTTTTGCTCTTACTCCCTTCGCTCCGATCCTTTTCTTCGGCGACGATTGCATCCCTTAAAGTCTCTTCTTCTTCTTCTTCGTTTCCGGTTTGATCGGTCGGTTTTCGTTTACTTTTACGGTAAAATTTCCGGTGGTTATTCGACGACGAGCTGAAACTTCCTCTTTTGCCCTTGTTCAGAAACTTCCGCTTCCTTTCGTTAAGGTTGAGCTTCACGAAGTTTCCTTCGCCGGTGGAGGAATATTCCCTCGGATCAGATTCACGGTTTTGGCCGAGATTCGAGGCCTGGTCGGAGCTTCAACAACTTTGGGCTCCGGCGGGACCCAATCGGTGGGAGAAGGATCGGACCTAGCGGTGACCGCTAGCGGCGGAGGGTCGTATTTGTTCCGATCCGGATCGAAATCGACGCTGATTCGCCGGGTTTTGGAGAAAGACGGCGCCGTCTTGGAGAAGTAGCCGTGGGTGACGAAGGAGTCGGCGGCGGTCGGGGTCGTTAGGTTTTGACCGGGCTGGCGGCGGAGTATCTGGAACGGCAGATCGGAGGAAAGAAGACTAGACGGGTCGGGCTGCAGGTCAATTCGGGCTGGTTCGGCGCACGCGGGTTCGGAGAAGAGTTTTGAGTTGGGATGAGAGGACGATTTGAGTCGCCTGGATGTGTAGGAGGAGACGAGGGTGGGATTCGGCAGCGGTGGCTTTGGCTTTGGCGGCGGCGGAGTGGCGGAAATGTGAGAGCCGTCTGAGTCTGAATCGGACTCCATGGTGTGACAAGTGGCTGAGGAAATTGGCCTGGCCTAACTTAACACATGATTTTCCCGCCAAATAAATTTTATTTATATTTTAATTTTCCCGCCAGCAGGCGGGTGTTTAGCTCTAAATCAATTAATTTTTGGTAAAATCATGTATTAATCTTAATGAATCCACCCCAATCTCACTCTCACCGTTTAGATCCTTGATGAATCGACCTCAATTTCACCGTCTAGATCACGTGACGTTTTGGACACAATGAGGTGAAGTGTCCAAGCAACATAGATTAGAAAGAAAGAAAAAATGGATCGGTACAGAAAAAGAGATTTATTTTCTCTTTGATAAGCTGTGAATCGATGAAGGTAAATTATTTGCAAAACAATCATAATGAATATGAAAGAATGGGTTCTTTCTCTTTCACGCTTACTCTCTAAATGGAGGAAGTGAACCACATCATTGACATCACTAACAAGAACGAGGAAACTGGAGGCTGGAGCAAACCACAAACCTCCAATCCTCTATGGCTCTATCTCTCTCTATTATCAGCCTAAGTACAAGCGGAAACTTTACAATTATGTCATCAAAACAGCGTGGCGTTCGTACAAATATATAGGAACGGACCAACACAAACAATTGGCAACTACTCAAACAGCCCTTCAAACACTTAATTCACTAATAATACAAGTACTCTGGCGGGTACCTCCATGTAGGCTGGACCGATCTCCACTGAAGGAAGTGTGGCCAGAGTGCAATGTAGGAGCACTTTGAGCAAGACCGGAGTGAAATAAATACTTTCACATTATTGTGCAGTTGCACTTAGATTCCAGCTTTGGAGGCTTCATGCCGTCTGCCTTGTTAGGAGGAAGCCCTACGGGGCGTTGTTTCAAAGAGTCATCAACATTCTCATTCTCGTTCTCGTTCTCGTCATTCTCAGAGGCAGGGGATCCTGAGTCTCTGTCCGTCTGCTTTTGCCTACCTTTCTGAGATTTTATCGAGCGTCTACGAACAGTTCTGCCACGTGGTTCCTTTTTATCGGGATTGGATTTACCCAATATTGTAACTGTAGGTTGCGAACCTTCCAATGGTACTGATCGCTCCTTTTCTATTGCTATTGTTGCAGCCTGGTAGGCCAGATCATGAACAATGGAGCTGCATAAGAGTATTGTGTCTGTTGCCTCTTCTAGTGTTAGGCTCCTTGCCTTGCTGCGACCTCGACATTCAACCATTACTGTCTCTTCTGAAAACAAGACATTAAACTTGTCAGCTACTCACTCTAATTCCATATAAAAACCAAGGCAAAAGCACAAAAGACACAAGAGCATGACACAATGAAAAGTATGTATAGGTGGGTAGACTTGGGATACAAAAGACATAATACCGTGGTCATTTCAACAACTGGAGATGGATACTGTTTATTAAGTCAATTATACAAATAGTTTTGCAATTCAGATTGCACTTGAGATGGATTTCATAGCATCCCCACATCTATACAAACTATCATATATGAGCACAAAATGACATCATTATCTGCCATAACTAAGAAGGCTAGATAATAACAACCTAATGTTCCAAATGTTATAAATAAAGGGAAGAATATCAATTCTGACATGGTAGCAATAAGTCAAACACTGAAACACTTAAAATGGAATTTCTATCAACACTCCTTAAAAGTCAAGCTACTCTATGCCACTGATTTGAAGTGTATAGAATAATTAAAAAACACAACTGAGGGAATATTTACTTTGTGAGTCTTACCAAATACCAACTGTTCCTTTAACAAAGGATAGAGTAGACAATTTCAGCAATAAATAAACAGTAAAGCAGATAACATCTCAAGGATGATATCTCTTTAGTTATAGCACATAGGGTGCTATAACTAAAGAGAAAAGAGAAAGAAACTAGTCCAGCACACTATATTCAATGAGTTATCATAAATGTGTATCAAACCTAAAATGTCATGTGCGTGATTGGAGGTGTTGGTTTCTGGAACAGAAGATGTCAGATCACTATCAAGTGGATTTGGAATTGAAGGCTCCTCAATGTCGTCCGTGGTGCTTTTTGATTCATGAGAAGCATCATCGCTCGTAGAATCAGAAGTACTATGATGACCTTTTCCGGTTTCTACTTCTGATACTGTAATCAAAGAGCTGTGATTAATGATCTCTTCATCATCTACTCCATCAACATGACTGTTTTGGATGATATTTTCCTTCTTCAGTGAAGACTCAAGAGCTGCAACTAAAACATTGGCATCTGTGGCACTCCTTCCGTTGTCTTGCAAGTCTGTGTATTCATGCGAAGCACAATTTTCAGAATTCAGAGACGTTGCTACTCCACTATTATCTAACAGGGTGCTAGCAGCATGGGTCGACATTTCTGATGTAGAAGCATCAACTCTTGTACGTCTAGCATCAATTTCCTCGCCCTCTTCGACAGCAGTTGTTCTGGTAGAAGTTGTGGTAGAAACATCTGCTTCTGTACAGTCAGAAATGAGTGCTTCAGATGCTATGTATGTCCCTTCAGCAACGTCATATTCCCCATTTCCAACAACGACCTCAAAATTGTCATCAATTGTGTCTGAAGAAAGACCAAGCATTTGGTGAGAAGATCTCAGAAGTCCAGAGGAAGACGGCCCAATGCTTTGGAGCTTCATGTTTGTCTCATGTCTATGATTCTCCAAGTCTGATAACTCAATGCTTTGGGGCTTCATGTTTGTGTCATGTCTGTGAACCTCCATTTCTAATTTCTTGGCGCTTGACTGCCGCTGTACACGACCATCTGTTTGTCTTGCTGGCCCAAAATCAACTGAAGATGATGCAGAAAAACTGCTGTGCCCTATGGAGCTTCTCATACTGGTTGAACTATCTCTAGCATATGACAGATCCCCGTATGATATGGTAGAGGCTGAGAAAGTCCTGCCCCGAAAAGCAGTCCCCTTGCTACTGCTAGTCCTCTTCAGAAGTATGGAAATGCCTGTACCTTCTGAAAGGTCAACCCTCATATTAGGATAGTTGTTAGAATGATGTGATATCAGACCCCGAGTATCACCATTAGGTGTGCCGCCACCACCAACGTTTAGTGATCCCACCTCTTGCTGTTCAAATAGTCCATCCCCACTTACCTGCACAACCGGCCTTGAAAGAGAGCTTTCTTCTAACCGATTATCAATTTGTTCATTGTAAACAGTTTGGAGAAGACCAGCATTATCTTCATCATGGGAAGACGTTGATTTTTTCAATTCAGTCACCTGCGGAGACCCAGGTACAACTATCCTGGTTTCCATTGCATCAAAAGGTTTTTCTTCTTCTTCCAAATTTCTTACAAAGAAAGGTGAGGAGCTTACAGGAACTACAGTTCTATCTGGAATCAGGACACTCAGAAGTTTATCTTTTCTACTGCATTCTGGACAAAGTCTAAGATTCTTCTCCACCTCATCAGAAACATAGTACCTGCACCCACATTCCAAACACTGTACAACATCTTCCAAACCATCAATTTCAGAACAATCGCCCATAGCAAAAGAATCTTCAGAAGTTAGACCGGCTTCCATAATGCTATTGGGATGGCCAGAATCTTCAGCACCAACAGCTACACACTCAGCTGTAGTAGTCCTAGTGAGCTCACTATCATGAATGTCGTGTGATTCATCATGTATATCATTCCCAGTGTCTTCATCTACCACATCCATCTTGTCAAAGACAAATACTTCCTCATGACCATCAGAGTATGGCATCTTCTCAAACTCACTAGCCATATCATCCTGGATGTGATCACTCTCTTCCGTATCAGGTGCAAAACTTGTACCTAGATCAGAACTTGCATTGCTGCTAGTTGTGACTGAGGAGTTCCTGGAAATCAGAGGGCGATGCGTAGAGCTTGATTTCCCAACATAGAAGGTGCTACTGGGAACACTAGACAAGAGTGGCCTAAACATGTTTTGGGGAGTTTTCCGATGATCCTGCACAAACAAACTCATGAGATATGTATTGGTATATATATACCAGACATTTTTAATAAGAGAACTAGATGTGTACAAGAACTAGATGTGTAAGCATGCATTCAATGGTTCTGTATTTAAATCATTTGCCTCAAATTCAGCAGATAAACGAGCTAGATGATAAATTACCATTTGTCGAATGGCAGAATCAAAAGATCTTTTCGGAGCAGAAGATGAGGACACCAGTTTGGCTGATTTCTTTGAGAACGCCACAGCTCTGTTGTTTGAGAAAGCGGCAACTTTTCTAGGAGTTGATCGGTCTAAACTTCCAACAGGATGAGATTGAAGAGAGTCTAGATCGTCATCAGCGGAAGAGGCAATAGAACCTTTGTTTTGAGAACTTAATGGGTCTATATCATGACTCCGAGATGAACTGATACTTCTAAAAGCAGTTGGAGACATTGACTGCCTCCTATTGCCAGATGCCGGTGAGGAACCTCTGCCATTTCTAGATGCCGGAGAGGAACCTCTCACATATGTCGCCGGTCGATCAGAAAGAGAAGTCCGAAGGTTGGGAGGTGCATCACTGGAGAAGCCCGGAATATTTGTTTGCCATGCTCTTATTTTTGGTGAAGCAGAGTTCCCTCTACTCGTTGTCACCGGTGAAGTTCCCCTTCTCCCTGATGGGGCAATAATAGTGGACCCAGTGCTCAGCCTCCTGGGATTAGGAGTAGAAGACCTCAGAGGCGGTGTTGGGGATTTACTTGGGGGAGTAGATGGTCTCCCTGATGGAGTACCAGCACGCGATGAAGTCGCAGAACGTGATGGAGTAGCAGGACGTGAGGAAGTCGCAGAGCGTGATGGAGTAGCAGGACATGAGGGAGAAGCTGGATGTAGACTTGGGGTTGGACTGGAGTTACGTACTGATGATGGTGTTCCTCTTGACTGGAATGTACTATTTCCAGAGCGAGGAGACGAGCTTAAGCGACTGGGACTAGCACTACCCCTACTGCTTCGGTAACTCTTCTCCATCTGCAACAAATTCAAGCCTCGTTTAAATCATAGGAAAAATGAAATAGGCATACACTTTTGGACTTGTTAGGCGACTGTTAAGGAACATCACTGAATCCCACACAATAATTATAAAACATACCGTTGATGATTTTGTTATAGAAATACGTTGACTCCGGGGTCTGCCCCTCTGTGGTACATCAATTGGTGGTGGCTCATCATCCAAGGAAGGAAAAAGAGGAGTATCAGGAGGCGTTAATAACCTTCAAAATTAAAAACATATGATTTCATAAGTACCAAGAGAGAAACAGGAGTGGATTGCAGAAGTGCAGATAGTGACTGAAAAGACATCATGAATAAGAAGATAATGCGATGTATATATCATAAAACAGTAACCAACTCTGTGATTATACAATTTTATTTTATTTTTGAAAAGTCATACAGAAAATTTTAAGCTAGCGAAATTTTGGCGTTTTGACAGAAAGGAAACAATGGAGTGCATAGACATGTCAATACGCTTTAAAATTAATAATACAGGATCATTGTAATCAGTACAGAGAGATAAAGAGGTGTGAATTACAGATATCGATTTAAAAGGATCACGCAGAAGTACATAATGGCAATGTATTTTTCCATAAAACAATAACCATATAGTTTATGCTCTGCGAGTAAATAGAAAATTTCAGGTAGTTAAATTTGTACCTTTGATAAAAAAGCTTGAATTATTAATCAGGTATGATGCCAGAATAAAAGTACAGTGGAACACACAAAACTAGTTGATATTAACGGAAATGTAATGAGTTACAAAACAAATAAATCTGAGAAGCAGTTTAATCACATTTCTAGTTCTTCTGACTACATCAGCATATCATTAAACTGTTGAGCTAGCAAAGGTAAATTTGGTATTAGATAACAGAATTTGAACTCACCACTCGTAGTCATTTTTCTCCTCTTCTGCATTAAGCAAGTCACTACTCTCTCCACGTATAGGAATGGCGATTCCTAGCTTGAAATCAGAAAATTGCCTGAGTTTCGTAGCTGTAAAACCGAAAACATTAATGAACCCTATCAGCCCCATAACGGAAGGTAATATTAATTAAAAATCCTAAACTTCATTACTACCAAGTACCAAAGCATTAAATTGACATCTTACAAAATATGTCTTCGAGATCATCCGACTGAAGCAAGAAGTCCTCCTTCTCTCGATTCTGCATTTCGTTGAACAGCGCAAGATCTTCATCTTTCTCCCTCCCAACAATCACACCAGCCTCGAAACTTCTACCTCGTCTGTGCTGAGTGGCTCTCGGCTCTCTCCCCGGAGAGTACCGCATTGCGGGCGAAGGAGGCATCTCTCACCACCAAAAACACTACAAACTCAATACCTCCACTCCAATTTCTCCACCCATACTAACTTAATCGTCTAATAATTGCGCCTATTGTACTACCTTAATTCTAACAACAGCCAATTATTAATAATACAGAGGAATCATACACCGCCGGACCGAGTCAACTCAGAGCCGAAATGCTTGTACAAATCGAATACAAAATTGCACCGCAGAAACCGTACCACAACAAATGCAGAGGCTCACACCATACACTTGTGACCTAACCGAATTGAGATCCTCGCGGTTCAAACCCTAGCTTCTGCTAATTGCAGACCACCGGAAAAGCCGAAACGGCTCGAAAACCTAGCTGAGACTCCAATTCAGCTCCCACTGATCACCGAGCTCACAATTCACAACCCGAAATTCACCATTACCGGAACTACAGCCTCTACTCGCATCACTAGAGCTAACCGCGACTCAGTGTCACAGTAATGATCCCGGAGCTTCTTCGGCCGGAGACGGAGGCGGCGAATGCGGCGCCGGAAGCTCGGATCTAGAGCGTTTCACAGCTCGACCGGATCGCGAACAGTAAACCGAAACGGCGTCGGATCGGCGGCGGCGAACGGCGGTGAATTTTCCGAGAGCAATACGCGTCGTCGACTTCGGAGAAGAAGAAGCAGAAAATTTAGATTCCGAGAGTTGGGGCTTTGTTATCGTCTAGATTTGCCTTCGTTCTTCCGCAGAAGCAAAGCAAGCTTTCATTTTCAGAAACCGTGAATATTTGCTTTCCTTTTTTCTTATTTTCTTTTCTTTCTACCTGTCAATTGTGCTCTCTTTTTTCTTTTAGTGTTGTTGGCTTTTTTACCAACGGTGCCACTGAGGTGTTGTCGTAAGTACGTAGTCCACTAATCCACTACTTAATCCTCACCCCCACCCTCTACTATTCCTAATTTGATACTTTCTTTGTCTTTTTCTTGTATAAAAACCATAACAGAAATGTTCTCCCACTGTTCTATTTCTTTGTCATGATCACATTTTATTTTTCATATTTTTATACGAAATCAGATGATATGTCAACTGGTCGAGTAGGTTATACTTAATCGAATAGACAACACACATGTTGTACGTATATTATAATCTAATATATAGTAATAGGTTTAACTATAATTTTTTGTTGATTTATTAATGTAAGTAATAATATTTCGATGTTCTAAAATTTGTCAAACAAAATAATGAATTGTAAAAGTAAGTTCGTGTGACAATTTTGGTTATGTTGATTTAAAGTGTATTTCATACCCCCTCTAATTTCCTTAACATTTTAATCATTGAGGAACGAGCGAGGTAAATGTATAGGTTGGTGGAAGATTTGGTGAATTGGTATTCTTGTTTTAATGGCCATAAACTACTTGATTCCGGTCAATAATTGAATCGGATAAACCAATTGAATTTTTATCCTGCCAAAAGAATAGAACAGACCATTAATTTTCATACCAAATTTATAGCCCACGAGAATGTTGACCCACATTCCACCATTTATGATGAATTTTTTACGGCGTCTATGCACCTATCCATATTCATGAACTTTGTTACTTCAATCATTTCTGTAATGATCTATGTTCCCGTATCCGCATTCAGTGGCGGAGCCACGTTTGAACCGAATGAGGTCATGGCCTCCCTGAGATTGCATAATAACCATTTGTAAGTGAAAGTTTTTCATATAGAAAGCCTAATAAAGTGGAAATAGTCTTTGTTATCAACTAGGAGGTATTGAGTTTGAGCTTTAGTAGCTCTATTTTTGACCAGATGAAAAATAAAAATAAAAATTATTTGGATTCATTTAACGAGTCTATCAATATAATATGAACTATCTAATAATAGAACAATATACTTTTTCCATTATGAATAATTGAATATTCTTCATAAAAATGAAAGACAAACTAGACGACATACATATTTTATGAGGTATGACAAAATCTATGCCTAGGTCCTCATAAAATGTACATATATAACTACAAAAATGATAATATGTCGAAAAATCACCAGCTCTTTCAATTATTAACTATATAGCGTTGTATCGTTAATCAGCTTCAAATGAATAAGTAACAAGTCAATTATTTTTGTGACATGTTTGGCTGAATGCATATATATATTGTACTCTAGTACTTATGGAGTCGGGGGGGGGGGGACCCATAAAATCTTTCGAGGGAGGGCAGACCAAGCGTTTAATTTTTTTTCTTTTAATTAAATTAATACATGGTATTTCAACCGATAAAATTCGTCAACACTAATTTAGTTCATAATATATACTTGGAAAATTATTCACCATTTTCTATTAAAATATTAGCATTGCACTCGAAGCACGATCGATGATGAAAGGCAATATGCATAGCAAGATTGATGATGAAAGGCAATATGCATATTTAATATAAATTGATTGAAAAAGTATGAATTGAGAAGTAATCATTGAAATTATTCTGTCACTCAATCATTTTATTATTTGTCGATGAATTATTCAAATAGAATATTTGCTTTAGAGAAATAAGGTAGAACTTCTCTTGATTAAGTTATGACATTTGATCGAGGTTGTAAGAGTGAAGAAAGAAGAACAAATGTACATAAATAGAACGAAACTAAAATAATTTAAATACGTACTTTCATAATACTATTAGATTACGCAAAAATTAATAATAGGAAACTCTGAGACTATGAAAGAAGAAATCTCACTATATTAATGAATATTTTGAAAGAAAAAAAATGTATGTTATCTAAATAGAATATAATTAAAATATCTCTACTTAATATTTTATTGTTCACATTAGCTCTACACTAGCTCCACCCTGTATGGAGTACTCATATTTTTTTGTATAATTAGGAATAAGAGTACATCTTGCTTAGTCCTTATTAAGCACAACTACAACATTACTAACTTGGAGAATCATAGACCAAATCTTTAACACGTTCATTAGTATAGTCAGGTTTCATGGTGATCTTTTATGTTTTATGTTACCAATCGATTTATAATAGTTTGTCTACATAAATCTAGGTATAGATTATCGTCTCAGGTAAAATACTTGTTCGTTTAATTCAAACATCATCTTGTTAGTTTGAATAAAACAAAGTTTGGTGAATGAGTAATGACTATAACAACTAGGAAGTTGATTGCAAACTTTTCGAGGGTATGACTACACTAGAAGATTACACATAGATAATGCGATTGAAGGGGTACTTAACACTACAGCAGAAATCACATTATAAGAAGTGGGACAATATGGACCAAAATCGTGCATTTAAGGCAAGAATCCGGCAAGAATCCATAAGTAATGTCATTTAAATCGGCTGGTGATACGGGAGATAACTTAGAAGCCTTCAAACTAATTAATAGAATTTAGAACTAGTCCTTTACTAGAAGCAGCAGTTTTCACAACTTGCCAAGAGCGTCAATATAAATAATAAAAAAACAGTTGGCCAATTTTGTTTTCTCTCTCTGGCCATTTGAAAAGTATACATAAAAGAAGCAATTAAATAGAAAATAATACATTGCAATGCATTTGGTTTCTGGCTTATATTAATTTGATGGCGTTGTATGGAGGAGGATGATAATAGTGGAGGGAATAATTAACAAGTTGTATTAGGATTATATTAAAGTAGTGGTTAGCTAGCTTAATTAGTCGACGCAAACTTGATTAAGATTGGACGTCATGTGTGCAAAGAATCGTGGATGGAGAAGGAGACATGGATTTGATTGATAATACTATCCAGCTATCATTTGGTCATTTTGGCGTTCACTATTAATGTTCTATCATATCTATATTGTCTATCCATAATACTATTCTCCTTTCCATCGATCCATAAAACCACGACAACCAAAGACCACTAATAACTTAGAGAAATATAGGGTTTGAAACCTCGTTTAAACCCTTTTTTATCTATACCAACTTGATAACATGCTTTAGGAGTGTGTCTTTATACATAACTAAAGCGTATAGTACACTGACACCCTTATTGGGAATGCTCCAAGTAACTAAGTATCGGGCGATGAAAACCTCTTTGCTAGGGTTTTCTAGCCGCCGTCCTTTTTTCAAAATTTTAACTGTTCCGATGTTCATGTCGAAAGATGAGAGAAATTCGTCGAAGGGAGGTTTTGTTGCGACGCAATTGGGGGCATCAAGATGTGGTATCACTAGTCTGCCTCGTTGGTTTGGAGGAGGAGCGATGTTGTTCGAGACGATGACGATGACGTCAAGGATAAGGAGAGGTAGGCGTCTAGGTTGGTTTGACCGAGTTGTGAGACAATCTGGCCGCAAAGGTCACGCTTGGAGAGTGAAGGCAGTTGTTATGGCGACTGCCGGTGTTGACCTGCGAATGATGAGGGTGATGAATAGGTGTCCAGGATTTTCTGGGCGTGGGCGAATTTGTGCTTAGGAGCTAAGCAGGGTTCCTTGGATTTGGGTTATCCCCTGGGTGCAAGTAGTGCTCACGATATCCACGGAGGTGCCTGTTTTGGAGGATGTAGTGATGTCAAATTCGGAGGTTCTTGTTTCGATGGCTAGTGTGACGATTCCAGAGGCTCTTGTTCTGTAATCATTTATGAAGATTTGATTCTTATCGTCAATTTGTTAGTGACTATCTTTCAGTTAAAATTGTTCATCTGGGGTAGTTGTTTGGTGATCAGAAGAGTTTTATGAAAATTAGATTAATAATTTTAGGTAGTAGTCTAGTTTTGGATAAAATTGTAGTTTTATTTAGATAATATTTCTTTTGTCGGCCCTACAAAGTAAAATAGATTGTTAAGTTAATGCAGAATAATTTTTTTATATAAAACACATACATTGACACTAAATAATGAAACTTTGTGCTGGGATTACTTCTCAATATAAAAGGATTGTTTCGAGCATTTCCCAAAATGATAGGGCAACAATCAATAAAGCAAGTTCAAGGACATTGTTTTTTTTTAGGGGAGCAAGTTCAAGGACATATAACACTTCAATCAATTAATAAAGCAGGATGTTATTTAATTTGCACTAAAATTGTCGACAATTCTAAGGTTGGTAGTGTATATGAAACAAAACAGACGTTGTAGGAATTAGAACATTCTTTCAAACGACAAATTGGTACAAACCCATTCTTTACACTTCCTTTCTCTCTTCTCAAAACTCTTCTTGTTTTTCTTTGACTAATAAAAGTGTAAAAACTTTTTCATACATATATGTCCACAACCAACTCCAACTCCAACTTCAATAGCTACTTTATTTTATCCTCATTCACTTCCATAACATTACTTGTTTAGCTGGAGAGAGAAAACAACGGATTTTTGTCTAAAAAATAGAAGAGGAAGAGCGGTTTCGATAACAAGTTATCGTATTTGTTCTCAAATAGAATGTGACTTGTCATCGAATAACTTGACGATAATATTTGTCGTAAACTCCATCAGAATAATAATATTACAAAGAAAAAAGAGAGCCTGAACTAAAAGTATTATCGAATAAAATGGTCCCTTCCACCTCAAATTGTCCCTTTACCTTTTTGAATCACACGGGAAGTCCATGGACTTTTTTCACCGCCTGATAGCTCGACATTTCACCTCTCTGTTTACTATTCACCCACCAACTATACGTTAACAACTTAAATTACCGCCAAAACGCTGCGTTTAACTCAAAATCCCCAAACGACGTCGTCCTTTCTCCTTAACCCAACAACTAGATTGAACCTAGCAAAGCTTTACCGCCACCACCACCAACCACTACAGGTGCTGCGATCTCATGTTGCCCTCTCTACGCTCCCGAACACCATCGCTTCTTCAACAATGGAAGCAGCTAGGGTTTCCGTCTCTGCACAAGACCTTCTCCGCTGCCGCTGCGGTCGACGGAGGAGGGTTGCTTGATCTCCAGGAGGTCGAGACGGTTCTCAGTGACGTCAAGGCCGATGATGTCAAGGTCATACCGGCGAACAAACACTCCGAGTGGGCCGATTTCATGGTCCTCGCCACCGGAAGGTCCACCTGGCACGTCAAGAACATCGCCCAAGCCCTAATTTACAAGGCAGGTAAAATCCCTCCATATTTTATTGTGGTAGAGATTGAAACTTTAGCTCCTATATAGCTGTGTAATTTGGTTCGAGATATTATGTTAGTGATTATCGTGCTACAAACAAATGAATGAGATCAACATTTGATTGTGTAAAGTTTTTGAATCAGTATGGTGTTTGATGATCTGAGAATTCGAGATGTGTAGACCTCGGAAATGAAAGAACTATGCTGATTTTTGGTGTTTAGCTAGGTTATGTATTGCTGTGAACTAATGGATGATCTTTTGGCTTTTGATTTTTGTTTCTATATGTGCATACAGTCTAAGCAAAAGCAGAAAGGGGCGGAGCGGTTAGTGCTTCCTACCGTCGAAGGTCAAGAAGGAGGAAAGTGGATTGTCATTGACTCTGGTTTGTGCTCAGCTCTTTGTAGCATTAACATTGCTAGTTCTGTGAGAGAGGTTTTGATTTTAAGTTTTGAACTGTGGGTTATATACTTGATACAATTGCATCGGTTTCATATAGAATAGTTGGGAAAATAAAATGTCTCTTTATTTATATGGCAGCCATGTTTTCTGCCCATTATTGTTGCACTATCAGTTGGCAAAATATATACTTGTTTGGTGTGTTTTTTTTTTTTTTTGGGGGGGGGGGGTTTGTAATAGCTGTTTTCATTACCTCAGGGAAAGTGATAGTTCATGCATTTGATGAGAATGCAAGAGCTTACTATAATCTGGAAACTCTGTGGACTACAAAGCCATCTGAGAAAGACCCAATGCAGGTAAAGATGAGGTTACCAAGTTAATTAAACAAAAAGAAAAAGAAAAACAGATGCTTCGCATTGTATGTTATAATCTAAACTCTATACTACCCAAATCGATTTCAAGATGTTGGGGAGATATGATCACCTAACCATTTTTAAATGAAAAAGAAGTTTTCTTTAAAACTCATATTATGAAGTAGCTACACATGCTTCTATGTCAATCTGATATTGGATATTTGATGTATGATTTCCTGTAACACAAGATCACTTACTTGAAGTTCACTTTTGTTTAAATCCTCCTTATTTAGTTCATGAGACTGATTTCTTGGTCCTTTGAGTTTTCAAGCTTTTAGAAGTTCTTAGTTCATAAATAGATGTTGAATTAGGTTCCCCAGGCACTAAAAGCTTGAAGTGAAGTAAGTTGTGTTTTTACCTCTGGTTTTGTAATCTAGGGAGTTCAGGGGGTTAAAAAAGTTGCAAGCGTACTAATTTGAATTGAAATGACCTTGCAAAGACTACTTGGTTTGGATTTTAACTACATGTAGACAATACATCTCATGCTTGGTCCATTTTGTCACTTTCCTCGCCTCCTTTCCCTTCCTCTCTCCCCCAGAATTATGCCTTTTGCAACTCAAACGTGGATGCAATGGGGGGTTGTAACTTACCTTTCTTTTCTCTTTCATTTGTTTTAGGATTTGGAGAAGGCTTTTGTGAAGGTTCGTCCCAAGAACAACTCGAAGAGAAAACCAAAACCACCCAAACCAGCACAGAAAAGCGCATGATCAGGGATATGTGTCACCTCCAACCTTTGTTATTTATCTTACAGATCATGAATCCCCATGCTTGTTCCCCGTGTATTCTGTGGATACTGGATAATCTAGTTCAAATCTTTGTTTCGAGCTCTCATTTTTTGTTTACTAGGTATTTGACACCGTACCTATGATCTCTTTGAATCGAGAGGGTAGCTGTGCTTGCACCGGTGACAGTTTCCCATCTATCACTTTGAAATTCAGGGATTGTATGCAAACCCAATTCAACACGGTTCCTGTTTGGAATGAAAACCAGAACTGTAGGAAACAAAAATGGGGAACGGCCATCTCGATTTTTGGATGAATGGACATATTTAACTTTGCTTAATTATGTGAGTATGGAAATCTGCTAGCCTTTAATTTTCTGTTATAAGTTAGTCTTGTATATCTGCAAATACTATTCTTATCATAACTGCGTAACCAAGCCTCTCAGACGAAAGAAAGAAAAGTAACAAGCTTAGATTGCATCTGTGATATTAGAGATGGTGTACAATTTCTTGCAGAAGATCCTAACAAATCGAAATCAAAACTACGAGCAACGATGTTAATCTTAAGGTAGATAGAACATGACGGCCACAAATCGAGAGAGTGATGGTCAGAAAAGCACCAGCAAACCCCATTTGATATGGCTGAAAAAAGGTACCATCCCGTGACACATACAATGCAAAATGCTGGTAAATTTCCTTTAAACCGGGTGTTTCAAGGAAATTGAATTGCTACCTTTGGCCTAATATACACTCCCATGTTGTTACATAAGACATGAAATGGACCTTGAAGTTTAAGTTACAAAGGATTTCCTTGTGCTCATTCTAATAATTTCTGGGTGTCGCATTTAACAACTAGAGTCAAACATTTTCAATGTGATCGAAGAAAATGGAGAACCAAAGTCAATCACATCATTTTTCAAAACTTGCTTCAATTATAACTTGTCTACTTAGTTCTTTAATTAGTGACCTAGTGTAATATGTATACAGACACTTGGATACTGTCGATTCAATTTGCTCTATCTGAATTAATAAGCTCAGTCACCCCCTTTCAGACAGAGCAAATGGAATCGATAACATCCCAACACTCGAGAAATCATCAACTAAAATGAGTTGACACTTTGTTTAAAATCCAAGTGTCCTGTATACTAATTTAAGAACTAAAAGTACACCAGTTACCGACCTGATAGCGTGTTGAGTGCTTTGAAGCAAGTTCTGAAAAATGATTTGATTGAGTGATGGTCTTTGGCTCTCCAATTTCTTTAATCACTTTGAAAATGTTTAACTCCGGTTTTTTAAAATGCGACACCCGGAAGTTACTAGCCAGAATGAGCACAGGGAACTTCCATGAACTTAAACTACAATGCGATTCATTTCAAAAAAAAACTTCAATGTGATTAACGTGACCGACCACAGAGCCGGAAAATGTAGATACTACTGCAATTACACTAGGCTAAAGATGGAGGAGCTTAAAATTGCTAGCTAGCTAGCATATATTTCTTATATAACAGATGTGAGTTTACTATAAGTTTTATTGTATACTATACATGCGAACTGTGCCTCAACTCCATTGCTGATCCTTCTGATACGGATAACGGTGTTAGCTTTTGCATTAGTGCCATCTTTTCGACCGATCTGTAGTATGACCATCACGAAATGGCTAGCTTCTTAATCATCTCCAACCGCTTCTCACTCTTTATCCGTAAGTTTTGGGTTCGGTCATCGATCCATTTTTGTTACAATAGTTTTTGGGTTTTGGCTTATGTTTTTCTTCGTTCATTCAAAGTTGTTTTGCCTAAAGTTTTATTTTTGCCATGGGATGGGATGTGTTTTCTCTAACAGCACTGGGCTCTTATCATATTGTTGGAATGGATTCCTATCTTGGTTGTTTTCTATGGAATTTAGGGATGGATATATTAGTTAGTGTATATGGCTGCTTTGATATCAGATATGTGATGATATGATTTTTAGTTCGTGGAACGCTATAAGGTTGAGTTTTGCATGAATGTGATTCTGTTGAAGTTGGTTTGTTGATATTCTGTTGAAGTTGGTTTTTTTTTTTGGTTTTTTGATTATCAAATGAAAGGGAACTTTAAGTCTTTATGCATGGCAATGTGGATACTACATGGTATATACTTGGTGTGGACTTATATTATGTTTTTTGTTGCAACTGGTTTTTGTTGGAGGTATTGTTGGTGTTTTAGCGACATGGCTATTTTTCGTGCAGTTGGATTGTGTGGTGTTACACGGATTGTGCTCTCTTAATAGACAAGAAGGTACATTCTTTGCCAAAATTTGATACTGTGTTTTGCTTATTAGTGTTTCATTACTGAAATGAATGGATGTGTGTGATGGGCTATGGTGTAAGTAATAGAGTAGTGTGATATCATGTTGTTGCAATTTCTGTTTAAAATGAGCTATGCTAAAATTGTATTTCGATATCGTGTTGTTGGATTTGATATGATTATGTTTGCAAAAAAATCACATGGAATGGATAGCCCAAGGATTGTAGATTGCTATGTTTCTGCTTAAGTGCTTGATGGATTACTTTACAGGATGCAATATTGAAGGTGTTTTGTTCAGAAATTTTTCTGGGTTGGTTGATTGAGATTCCAAATATTGTCTATGTCTTTTGCAGGGTTTGTGGGTTATATGAAAGAAAGACTTGCCTACTTTGTTTTGCTGTTGTGTGTCTGCTTACTTTCACATTCTCACGAATATTCAGGTTTGTGTAACATGTGATTAACCTTTAAAAAGTGTCAGCATTATTATCGGCTTATTATCTGTTGTATTACTTTCATATTTCACTTTTTTTGTTAATTTTGTTCCAGCGATGGGGCGAAAGAAAAATTCTGTCCGTGGGAGTCTAGGACCCTCAGTGTCTCTTCACACAGCAGCACAACGAGGGAATAACGCTGGCAAGAGATCACGTCTCTCTACAGCAAATATCACTGATGATCAGATTGTCTCTGAAAATATATTTAGTAATTTCTTGCAAGCAATGTTCGTTTCTATGCAATGTTAGATTTTGACGTTTTAAACCTTGTTTGTCATTGATGCATCATCTCTATTTTAGTCTATTGATTTTTTTGTAGGAGCTGAGTAAGGCAGCGGGTCTTTAACCGAAAAACAACGCTTTTTCGAATCTTATTTTGATGAATTCTTGATGGACACAACAACACACAACAGTGACTCCGATAGAGATCTCTGTGGAACTATTTCAGGTAGTGTGATGCTGTCTATGATGATGTTCTTGGACTATGAGTTCTGTGTTTCTATTTCATAATGCCCATATTTATTATTATTTCTATAGGGTCGTAAATTTAAGTTAGATTTTTAGGTTAGACCTAGTTTGTCATTGATACACTGTGTCTATTTTTGTCCACTGAAAATTTGTTTTAGGGAGTGAGCAAGGGAGGAATTCTTCAACCAATAAGGAACGCTTTTTTGAAACTTATTTCGATGAATCATTGACGGAGACAACAACACACAATAGTGGCAGTGATATAGATCTCCATGAAACTATTGCCAGTAGTGCAATGCTGGATAAGCTCATATTTTTGGATTATAAGTTCGTGTTTCAATCTCATAATGCTTAGACTTATTATTATTTCTGAAGTGTGGTGGATTTAGGTTAGATTTTCAGATTGTAAAGATCTTCACACACAAAATTTGCATGGTATTTTTACCTGTTACTTTCACAATTCATATTTAAAATTTCCTTTATTTGATAATTTTTTTTCAGCCATGGGGAAAAACAGAAACATCAATTGTGGAAGTGAAGAGATTTCAATGTGCCTTGAAATAGCACCGCGGGTAGGGAGCAGTACTCATATTAGACGACATCTGTTTACTACGAATATCAATGATGATCAACCTAGCTGTGAAAATATATTTGGTAATTTCTTGCATGCAATGTTCATTTCTGTAGCGCGGTAGATTTAAGTTAGGTTTTCAGTTTCTAAACCCTGTTTGTCACTAATGCATCATGTCTATTTTAGTCCACTAAAATAGCGGGTAGGGAGCAGCACTCATAGTAGACAATGTCTGTTTACTACGAATATCAATAATGAGCAACCTAGCTGTGAAAATATATTTGGTAATTTCTTGCATGCAATGTTCATTTCTGTAGCGCGGTAGATTTAAGTTAGGTTTTCAGTTTCTAAACCTTGTTTGTCACTAATGCATCATGTCTATTTTGGTCCACTAAATTTTTTTTAAGGAGCTAAGCAAGGCAGGAGGTCTTCAATCAAAAAGCAACGCTTTTTTGAAGCTTATTCTTGTAATACTCCGAAAATTAGTTTAATAGTTTAGATTATCGTATGACTCATTAAACTTAGAAATGACCCTAATTTAGTTTGACCTTAGAGGTTTTAGAAATTCGATAAAATAATTGTCCGGCGAAGACAATGTATAAAAACGAGGTTTAGAGAAATATTAACGGAGTGGGGCAAATGGTCCAGTGGATACTCAAGTTCAAGTCAGGTACTCCCTGGTCTTAGGTTCGAGGCCACGAGCTGGAATCGTGAAACATTCCATTTTATAGGTTAATAAAAATAATAAAAATATTTTTACTCCAGTTAGAAACGGTAAGAAACTCTAATTCCAACTAGCCGATTTTTCGGAAATGGAATTTTAGCAAAACGACCAAATTTTCCTTATTCGAATCTCTTCTCCGAATCGAACTTTGTATTTTAAGATTGCAATTCATACTTTTAGAGGTCATGCTCATATATAAATTTGGTGCTAATTATTATTGGTTGATATATATATATATATTACATTACACTACACTTTATTAGTAAAACCATACATTTTCACACATCACATTACATATTACATTCACATGCATACATAATCACATTTCAATCAGATTTCCAACCACATTACTATTGTTTTTACAAGTGCATTTTAACCCTAGAATTAGTAGCCCAACTATTCCATTGTCAACTTGTCTACAAAAGTCTACAAAAATAGTTATGAATTTATTTCCCATGTCTCCTCCCATGTCTATATAAATCACCCTTGAGTTCAATCTGATTTTTGCACCACTTCAATCTTCCCCTTACGTACTGATTTGAAGTCCTCCCAAAAGTTGCAATGCAACTCCCCTAAAATCCCACACCAACCTACATCTCTTCCAAGTGCTTTAGTAGTTAATTCATTTGCTTCAAGAATGTCACTTGAGTTAATGAAATACCTCCATCACCTACTGAAATTCTTGAGTAAGTACATGAGTACATTCATATACTTCTTTATCTTTAAGATTACATCAAAGTGCATGGCTAAGAATAAAAGAGAAATAATGAGACTTAGTGTAAATTTAATATTTTCGTTTCTGTTAAAGTTTTAATTAGTTAAATATTTTTACATATTCAGATTCTACACAAAAAGTTATTCAACTTTGGCTTTTGAATCACTTAAAAAGGTTAAGTAATGAGAAAGTTATGGCTAAAACAAGTTTTGCTAATCTTTTCCTTAATCATGTTCGAAACCTCTTAATGTGCTCTTAACTTGAAATATTCATATCTCACTCATTTCTTAACCAAATTTAGTGTTCTTTATATCAAAACGAAGCTTAGGAGTTCAACTATCAATCTAGAAAGTTTGAAAGGCATTGATTAATACTTAATAACTAATTAATTCGTGCAAATGAGCTTAATAGCGAGTGTAACCATTTCTGGACAGTTGCTAAACATTTTTGTTTCTGGACTTGAGAACTCCCTACCAAACTTTGTGATTATTACCATTGGTTTCCTCTCGAAAAACACTTCGAGATGGTATACTCACTTCTTTGATTTGGACATAATATGGATTAATTATAAAACGGATCAAATGGAGGATTTCGGACGGACTACCGCCGAATGATACTTTTGGTCCAAGGATTAATAAATTTCTTTTCTGCATTTGTACTTTATTTTTATTTACTTACTCGCATTATTTACTTCTTAAGTTTGATTTGGGACTAATGAAGGATTTCGGACGGACTACCGCCGAATGAAACTTTTGAACCAATGATAACTAATTTTTATTTCAAGTTTATCTACTTAATCGCTCTATCTATTTACTCTCAAATATAATTTGGAACAAATGAAGGATTTCGAGCGGACTACCGCCGAATGAAATGTTTGGACCAAAATTGTTAATTAATGAAATACGTTTAAGTTTGATCTTTCTTCCTTTACAAATTCTATTACGTATATACTCATTACAAAATTATGATGTAAATATATACTCTATGATCTATATACATAGTCTTAATTAAAGACTTGTTGTGATCGTTATGGTTGAAGTGTGAAGTCGGGTGTATAGTACGAATTAACTCGTGCTTAAGTGAATTGCTGGTAAATTGTTTTGTTATTGTGGGAGTTAGCCAAGGGCCCTAGTCCCTTACAGATAGTGCACTATTATACTCTAAGGAATGAATTGTGTCAAACCGGGAGTATACATGCTTGGGCAGGTGGCCTTAGAATGCTGTGGCTTTATATGTGTATTGGTGTTGTGAGACTAAGCACATGATTTCTTTTGAGTAATTACCAGTTAATCTAAAAGAATTCACTTCGGAAGTTTTGGCGTGTTTACGTGTAGATGTGAAGTTATACAAGTATGTGTATATATATATTATATACCTAATTGTATATATTACAAAGACACAGGTATAAGTATGGAAGAATAACCGGTTTCAATATTTCACCTTTTTGAATTGGTTGTTCAGTTTGATGTTTCTTAGAAATGATTTAGTATATGCTTGTAAGCTGTACTTACTGGGTCAGTGTGACTCATGGTACTACATCTTTATCCTTTTCAGGTGATGAGTAGAATGCTTGGGGAAAATGGGATACGTCGCATACTAAATAAACGAATTATTTTCTACTTGTATTTTAAATTGAATAAATGTAATGACTTTTATTTTCAAAAACTTCGGTATTGTAATATTAGCACTTTCTCTTTTCAATAAATGTACTATTCAGACACCTTGATTTTTGAAATTATTTGGGTTTCTTATTCACATCACAAATCCTTACACCATATTTCAGTATAATACTGGCTCCGGATTTGGGGGTGTGACAATTCTGATGAATCTTTGAAACAGACAATGACGCACAAGAGTGGCACCGATGAAGATGTCCATGAAACTATTGTAGGTACTTTGATGCTAGCTAGGATGATATTGTTGGATTATGACTTCCGCGTTTTGATTTCATAATGCCTCGACTTATTATTTTTCCTGTCGCGATGAGATTTAAGTTAGATTTTCAGCTTCTAAACCTTGCTTGTCACTGATACATCCTGTCTATTTTGGTCCACTGAAAATCTGTTTTAGGAAACGAGCAAGGCATGAGCTCTTCAACCAACAAACAATGCTTTTTTGAAGGTTATCCCAATGAATCCTTGATAGTGACAACAAGACACAACAATGCCAGCAATGGAGATCTCTATGAAACTATTGCAGGTAGTGTGATGCTGACTAGGATGATGTTCTTAGATTATAAGTTGTACGTTTTGCTTTCATTTTGCATGGATTTATTATTATTCTGTTTGTTATGTCAAAACTTTGTTTTCATATCATCTTCATGAAGTTATCTCACATGATATAGATATAAAGTGCTTTGTGAGAAATAGTCTTGATGCATGTCGTTTTTTTGTCGGTTTTTCTTAATGGAACTTGTTTTTGTTGCTAAATAATTTTTCAGATATCATGCGCAAAAGTAATTGTGATTCTATTCGTGAAGGGATAGTGTTTCACCAGGCAGAACCCTTTTTCACTAAAACATCATGCCTATTTCAACCTACTTCTTAAGAATGTTTGATATCTCATCAGACAGCGACAACAGTGATGATGAAGCACATGGAGATAGTGACGATGAAGATGTTTAGAGAGTTGTATCAGGTATTGAAGCACAAATCATTATATCCTCATTGTTAGATTGTTGAGTTAAAGTTGATCATTTTTGCTTAAGTGAAATTAGATATTGCATGAGGTGATGACTGGGCCACAAAAAAAATGCAATGAAAACTATTCCAATACAAAATGTTGTTTTCATAATACACGTAGCACTAAAGCTTAAAAAGATAGAAAAAAGCAGTCCCAATTTAAAAAGTAGTTTTAAGAAAGTATTTTGCAAACATTAGTACGACACATTAGTACTAAACAAATGAATTACTCTAAAATTGTACAAAATAGCGTGGTCACAATAATGATGTGAGATTATATAATAGGCTAAGTATATTATTTTTGTTGTTTGTCACTGCCTCATATAGCTGAATTGTTGTTTTGTTATTTGAATTAATCTAAAACTATACAAAATAACGTTATGTTGTTATCAATTATCAATCAGCTTAACCATAGTCATTTTCTATGCATCACAGGTGTTGGTGTAGGAATTTTTGGGCAAGCATCATATCAACGCAATCGAGCAAGTGAGGACAGACTTCAATATCAATTATCCAATACTGAATTCGTTAAAGGGTAAACCAATCCAGTACTTTGTTAAAGGGTGGAAGATTATTTCAACAATATTTAGTCGATGCATATGCTACTGTTAAAGAAAATCATTTGGAATATATAAGGCATCCCCGACCAGAACCAATGTGTGAAACATGGAATAATATAATTATTTCGGATGGAATTGCCCAAAGTTCTGATGTTGAAAAAAAAGTTTTTCTTCTTGGTTTTCACACAGGCAATCTAAGAGATATGATAAATAATTACCAAGATGGTATGACAATTTATAGAGAATACTGTAATCCCAATTTTTTCATTACTTTCACATGCAATGTGAAATGGCCAGAAATTTTGAGATATTTTAAAAAAGAAGAAGGATATAAACCAGAAGATCATCCTGATATTGTTTGTCAAATTTTTAAAATAAAAGTCGATGATATGATTGCTTATATTAAAGATGAAGAACCTTTTGGAGAAGTCAATGCCCATGTATGTACAATTGAATTCCAGGAAAGAGGGTTACCCCATGCTCATTTATTGTTTTGGCTTAAGAAAAAATACAAATGTTATACAACAAATGATATAGATTCTATAACTTCAGCAGAATTGCCGGATAAAAAGATCAATCCAAAATTATTTGAAATAGTCAGCTAGTTTATGATTCATGGTTCCTATGATCAACTAAATCCATCTTCTCCATGTATGCAAGACAAATTATGCACAAACGTTTTCCAAAACTATTTATTTCTAACACAATTTTTGAAGCAATACGGTCTCCTCAATATAGATGTTGTGATGATGATTCACGTTTTGTAGTTAAAAAATGAGTTGATGTTGGTAATAATTTTGTTGTACCATATAATGCTAATTTGTTGTTGAGATATAATGCTCATATAAATGTTGAATTATATTCTCAGTCTATGTTATTAAATATTTATTCAAGTACATAAATAAAGGACCCGATAGAGCTCGCGTATTGGTTCGTGACAATATAAATGATGAAATTTAAAATTATCTCAATTGTCGATATTTAACTCCATATGAGTCCGTATGACGTTTATTTAAATTTTTAATTCATTCTAGATTTCCAGCAGTTCAATATTTGGAGATTCATTTACCTAATAAACAAACTATTTGTTCTCGTAAAGCTAATTCTCTAGAAAATGTGTTATAAAATTCTGGTATAGAAACTACAATGTTAACTGCTTGGTGTACTGCAAACAAGACTTATAAGAAGCCAAAAAATTAACATATACTCAATTTCCTACTAAATATGTGTGGAATAATAATTAAAAAATATGGACACAACGAAAACAATATCGCGTTCTCGGTAGAATAACACATGTGCCACCAAATACAGGTGAATTATACTATCTTAGAATGCTATTGAATATTCAAAAAAGTTGTATTAATTTTAAGACAATAAGAACAGTTAATGAGACAATATACTCTACTTATCAGGAAGCAATAAGAACGGTTAATGAAATAATCTTCCACCCTTTAACAGACTGCAACTTTTCATCAAATTCGTTATTTATTTGTTACGATTATTTTATATTATAATGTCTAAAATTCACGAGCTTTACTTGATGCATATTGCGTTAAGATGTCTGATGATATATCACACAAAATGAGATCAAATTTTAATATGTCAAATATTAGCATACCCAATAATGAATTCAAGAATGTTGTTCTACATGAACTTGAAAAATTATTTAACATGTTGTTCAGTAGTTTAGAAAATCATCAATTACCAATGCCAAAAACATCACAAATAAATCATCTTGAGAATAGACTTATGAGAGGAGAACTAGATTTTGATTGTGAATTGCTGAAACAAGAACATTCTAATTTGATCACCAAGCTAAATAGTAATCAAAAAATTATATACGATGAGGTGATCAAGTTCGTGGAACAAAAGAACCCAAGATAATTCTTTGTTTATGGGATCGGAGCGGAGGCATAGGAATTTTTTTTGTGGAATACCATAATTTTAAGATTGAGATCTAAATGCAAAATTATTTTAGCCGTTGCATCATCAGGTATTGCTGTATTATTACTTCAGATAGGCAGAACAGCTCACTACGTTTCAAAATAACTCATTATAGATAAAAATTCAAATTGTAGTATAAATAAAAAAACTCATCTTTCTGCTTTAATTGAAAAAGTTGAATTAATAGTTTGGGATGAAGCTCCTATGTGTAATAAATGGTGCATTGAATCGGTGGATAGAACACTGCGTGATCTTTTGTCAAAAAAAGAAGAACCGTTTGGAGGAAAGACAATTTTATCTGGCGAAGATTTTAGACAAACATTACCGGTCATACAAGGTGATAGTAAAGAACAAGTCATTCAAGCATCATTTAATAATTCATATTTGTAGCATAATATTACAGTATTTCATCGTACTGAATATATGAGATTGTTGACGATTGGTTTAACTTCTCATAAAAAAAATGAAATTAAAGATTTTGCTAAATGGATGCTGCAGATAGGTGAATGTCGATTGGAATCTAAATTGCCCATGGATGATCCTTATGTGAGTTGGATTGATATACCGAGAGATTTATTGGTCGATGCCATAATTGAGCCCATTATATCCATTTTTGAAGCAACTTATCCCAATTTTGATACCAAATATAATAATACAAACTATTTGAGAGAACGTGCTATTGTGACTCCCAAAAATGTGACTCTTCATGAAATCAATAATTATGCGATTAAATTAGTACCTGGAGATAGCAAATCAAAATTTAGTTCAGATTTCATTTCATATAATTCAGGTAACATCAATAATATTAATATTTTGTATCCCACAAAATTTTTGAATAAACTTGAGTTTAGTGGTTTGCCCACATACGAACTAAACTTGAAAATTGGTATGCCTATTATGTTATTAAGAAATATAGATCAGATACGTGGTTTGTGTAATGACACAAGGTTAATTGTAACAAAATTATTTGAAAGATTAATAGAAACAAAAATACTTACTGGGAGCAACATCGGAGAAAAAGTACATATTCCGAGAATAGTATTGTTTGCAACTGAAGCTAAATGACCGTTTACGTATAAAAGATGTCATTTTCCTGTTAGATCTTGTTATGCAATGACGATCAATAAAAGCTAAGGTCAATCATTAAATCAAGTCAGAATATATTTGTTAGAGCCGGTTTTCACCCACGAATAATTAAAAGTAGCATTGTTGGGGTGACCTCAAAAAGAGGTTTTAAAATAATGATACAAAATGGAAACCCAATAACTATACGAAGAATATTGCCTCTAAAGATGTATTACAAAATATATGATATGCATGTAACATACACACTTTATACACACATAAAATACACAACACAAAAACTATTCCATATTTATTTATTTACTATATGAGTTTTCCACTGTGTCATTGTTCACTGTTCATTTTGCACCTCACTGTTCTCGAGCGTGCAGCCCGTGCGATCCAGCTCTCTTTTCCTCTTTCTCTGTCTCAACTCTCTCCTCTATGTACAGTTGAAACATGATCCCTTTCTCACTCCTCCCAACTTTTTATCTCTCATCTCCATCTCACTCTCTCTCCCTAAGTTCCAGCATCGTCGGCCTCAGGCCGACATATCACAGTCACGCAAGGGCCAAGCTCAAGTCGTGCAAGACCGCAAGACTAGCCCGCTAAAATCGCCTGCTCCTCCTCCGTCACCGCCCAATCCCTCCTCGCTAAGTAAAACCTCATCAGCCTCTTCGTCGACCAGGATCACGGCTCAAGACGCATTGAAAAAGATGGGTTGACGGGGAAAGAGGAAATCTAATCAACGAGAAAAGAGGAAAAGGTTGAGCCCAGAATTTTATTGATTTCGAATTCGTACTTGCAAGTGAGATAATTGATTCAGAATTTTAGATTAGATAGTCATTGCACTTTACTAATGGGTAATTGGTTGTGATATCATGATTTTCTATTTTTGATGAATTGTGATATTATGGGTTTGATTGACAAGGTTTAGCTATTCTAGGAGGAAATTAATCAACTGGACAATGAATTTAAGTATACATATAGTTATTGGAGGATCTATATGGCCTTAGAATGGGGAAATGACTATCCATCTTTGATGGAGCTAATGTTTAAGACTAATAATTTTTCCTAAATTGTGTTCCTTTTAGTCTTACAATTGATTAGGCTTAGAACTTTGTTATATAGGTAATTTCTCCATAATACTATTCAGAATTTGATCTTACCATATATCATGTGACAGCTCTGCGTAATGGAATCCCTATTGGACCGAAGGTAACATCAACAAGTTACATCGATGCTTTGTCATCATAGAATAAGTTGTATTTCTTATGCTAGCTAACACGCTCATAATCTTCATGAAAATAGTACCGATGCAGGCTGCTTTAGATTGGCTATATGTTTATCCGAGAGGATTTCGAGATCTTTTGCTATACACAAAGTCAAAGTACAACGATCCACTCATATACATTACTGAAAATGGTAACTATAAGGTGTAACTGCATCACAGTGTTTCAAATAATTTTGTATTGCTGGTTTGCTGTTAAGGTCTTGACTGCTATAGAATTTAACAAATTACATGAATAATGTAGGGATTGATGAGTTTAATGATCCCAAATTATCATTTGAAGAAGCTCTTATCGACACTCAGAGAGTCGACTAGTACTACCGCCACCCCTATTATCTTCACAGAGCAATCAAGTAATCGAGTGCATGCATTAACAGATTACTGTAATAGTCACATAACAATCCATTATTTCACTTAATTACAATTCCTCTTTGGTACAGGTTGGTGTAAAAGTGAAGGGATACTTTGCATGGTCATTGATAGACAACTTCAAATGGAATTCTGGTTACACTGTCCGATTTGGTATCAACTATGTAGATTACAAAAATGGCCAGAACAGGCACCCAAAACTTTTTGCGCACTGGTTCAAAGATTTTCTCAAGAGAAATTAAAGATCTGCTATCGACATATACAGTAAGACCTATAGATCATTTCCCTCTCTTACATTTATTCCTTCATCAATAAGAGGACCAAAATAAATTATCAATGTGTAAGATAACTCACTACTATTAGTCTATTATCTGTGTAAGATGGAAATATGAACTTGGTTCCACTGTCCAGTAAGGCGGTAATCAAAATAATTGTACTTCTTATATATGTAAGTATGTAACTATTATAATAAAGTCATTTGCTCAGATGCTCCGCCGCCTCTCTTCATTCATTTCATTATTCTGGTTACACCTCTGTTTCATTTTCTACATATTCTGTTCAGACTTTAATTTTTTCGGATTCGTATTTGGTGTCGAAGTACTCGAGGGTCAATGGTTGTCGTCTTCAATCAGATTGGTGTTCGTCTTAGGCGATTTGGCTGTTGACTTATGATTTCAGAGAGGAAAACAATGAGCATGTTGAGGAGGTTCAACATGATTCTATATCTAGCTCAAGATCTGGAGAGGTAATTACATGAAAGCATCTTATCACATTTGATGTTTAGAAATAGCTAACGGACGAATTACTAATCTGTTTATAGTATTTTAGTAGCTTTACTATCTGACTCTTATATGTGATGTTGCTTTCTTAGATAAACAACGGAGGAAGTCTTAATTGCTCAAAAGTAATTGGTGGGAGCTTCAGTGATTTTGCTGCATTCTATACTCATCTAGCCACTTGAGTAGCTGCAGGTAACTGTACAATCTAGGCATTCTGATTATTCTGGGTTCTTATTAGATTGAACTTTTAACTGGTTGATTGAGCTATTGGGTATGTGGGTAAGAAATCAAAGAATCATGTTTGAGTAATGGGTATTTAGATGTTTGCAGGGATTAGATATGTAGATTCTTACTTTGTTTGTTAAAGCTTCATCCCATTGAAAACACAGACTTGACCAACAGAGAAAGACCTTGAAATGCTCTTTGGAGTCTTGGAGTTCATCCAGCAGCTCTATTGGATTCAGTGCTACATTTTGTTAATTTATTAAAAATTGTTGATAGTTTTGCGAGTGACTGAGTGTTGAACAATTTAGAAATCTAATTGGAGTAATGTGTTTTTGAAATAGTTGGCTAAGACTTTGGATAAAAATCAGTCGGTTTGGTCAACTTCAGCAGGAAGGGCGCTTTGCGCCGCACTTCCATTAGTTCCACCCAGAACAACACTGAGGACTGCGATTTCGATGCTACGTACCGATGGATCCTCCTAGCACTAATAGGAAAAAAGAGAACAGGTAACGACATTTTCTATTTTTTTTTAAATTATGTAATTGTTGAAGGTCCTCTGTATGATTCATATCAGTTAAAAGGAATAGAATGATGACAATGTCTATTTTATCCGATAATGGTTTCCTCATCTCATAGTTTAACTTAGTCAAGTATAGTTTGGGTTATGAATTGTAAGTGCCCGTATCTTTTTGTCCAGAGCCAATACTTCTGATCATTAAGGATACTGTTAATTCTGTATTTTGTGTAAACATTAGTAGACAATTACATGATTAGGTATTATTTGAAAATAATGGATCAACTTGAATTGTAGATTCTTATCCGATACAGAATTTAACAAAGCAAAAGATTTGGGAGATCTACGTGATGCTTTTGCACTGCGTGATGAGGTACGAAACAGAATCGGTTTTATTTGAGATTTCTGCTTTGGCATCCTAAATTGGGAATTGTCAGATTATATTTATTTTATAGAAACAAGAAGGATATACTTTTTTCTTTCATTGAATATGTATTCTGAATAATTCTTTTATTGCAGCTCGAAATGCTACAAGAAGAGAATGAAAATAATCTTGAGAAGGTGCAATTTTCCACACACCTTTTCTTTACATTGTGATTACTGTAGTTTAAATTATTTGTAACTTATTACAATATGGATATGTAGCTCATTTGTGAAGAAGAGAGATGTGAGGAAGTAGAAGCCAGAGTTAAGGAACTTGAAAAGCAGGTTGTTGTTATGGGAGAAGGTGTGTCAATGGAAGCCAAACTTTTAGGCAGGTATACTTACGCCGAACGACTTTCTTGCATGTTTTAAATCTTGATCAGGGGTCTTTGTTGATAGTACTTTTCCTTTGTAGGAAAGAAGCCGCCTTGTAAAAGAAAGAGATAACTGTGAAAACATGAAATTGTTAATAGGAAACTCCATGAAAACATCTATTTTTTAGAAAAAGATGTGACAACCCGAACCGGAAATGGTAGTTAACTGACTTGATTTGCGAGTTTTGCGATTAGTTGCGGTTTAATCGTAATTGGTTAATATGGTGGGTTAGTTCACGACGATATTTTCAGTAATGAATTTGATATGAGTTCCTTCACGATAGTTGTAGAGTTTATGATTTCGAGCTCGTATGAGTTTTTCGAGGATTTTTCTGATGTCTGATGAATATGTTATGAATATTTTCGATCGTTGGATTTAATCGTGTTTATCCGATTGGTTTCGATTCGTTTACGACCGTTGATCGTTTTAGTCGCAAGTATAAATATCGGAATAGTCATAAAATTGTCAAAAAGTTACTTTTGGGTCGAGTTGACCAAAATTGGGCCTTTGACCCGTGTTGACCGAAGGGATCTTGCACCGCCGTTGACTCGCCATTGACCTTCTGATTCTGGCCACTTCAGACCACAAGATTGGTATGGTTAGCTTCCTCTCGTGATTTCCTATTGTTTTAAATTTGGTTTGAGTTGATTTGGTTGAGTATTGAAGGAGAACCAACTCTGTGGAGTTTGAGATTTTTGCCGGAATCGGGTGAGCTTTTTCGGCCACTTTTGGGGTCGATGGGGTTGGGGGTTTTGCTCCCCTCAACCCATAGAAGCTTTTGGGTGGAGAGATTTTAAGTTTGGAAGCCGTTTGAAGCTCGCCGGAAAAGCTCACCGGAATCCATGGTGGTCGTGGGTTTCAGGTGGATTTCCGGTCACGGTGGAGCTTGGAGGTGGGTGGTCCTTTGAGAGTTTTGGTTGGTCTTGAGGAGAAGAACATTTCTGGGTTTGGTTCGTCGGAAAATGTTGCTGCCGCCGGCGGTGATCCGTGGCGGAGCTTCGGCGAGGTCCGGATTTTTGGGAAATTTTATGTGTTTTCGACTTGTTTTCGCGTTCCGATCGCAGTCATGAGATTATTGAGTTGATTTGGGTGGTGGATTTTGTGTCGAGGGATAAGTAGAGTATTTATGGGATTTTCGATGATTTCGTCGATATTCGAGTTATATGTTTCTGGAAATGGTTGGTTTCCGAGGTGTGGTTCAGGGTTTTGAATTGAGATTTTAATCAGTGGTATTTGTGATTATCCAGGAGATTGAGATCGTATATTTGGCGAAGGATCTTCCGCCGGATCACAGGATTAGCGTGTTTTTTGCGTTGTGCTTGTCTGTGAGTGAACATTTTATTTTCACAATTGAATTGCGAGTCTTAATTTATACATTTATGAGTATGTATTTTACGATTATGCATGTGCATGGAAAAGATTTATGATTTGGTTTACACAGAGTACAGTCTCGGATATAGAGGAATGCATCGATACTTAGGCTTCTCGGTTGATCCCCAAGATGTTCCAGGGGGGACAGATATCCTGACCCGAGGTCTTTCAGACGTATGTTAATCACGTGTGGGTTTGAGATCCTGTGATTAGACTGTACTATGTGGAGGAGTCCATGAGTGACCCCGTAGGATTTTACGTGCATATTTATGGATCAGGGAAAATGTACCTGGTTGGGATTTTCATATGCATTGACTCGCATTATGCTTTTATGAGCATTTATTTGGGAAAACATATTATTTTCGTCCGCTCACTCTAACGATTTCATTTGTCTTCCCCTGGGCTTTTCGATTTTCGTTGCCCAGTTTGCAGTTTGGGTTCCAGTGTTGCATGTCGTCTGCAGAGGCATAGAGTTCGGATTACTCTTCAGTTTCTGTAGGTTTCTTGTTTGACCTACTCGTTGTAAATGTTGTATATAGACGTTGCTCTGAATGCTTATGTTGTGTTTTCAGTCGAGTATACTCCTGAATGATTCTGGATTTCTTGTAAACCTTTAAGTTTATTATATATGTTGTTGAGAAATCCGGATGGGGAACGGAGTCCCACGGTTTGGTTTTTGTGGAATATTCGAAGTGTATTTCTTTGCAGGTTCTAAGTATGGTTCATATACTTTCAAAGTAAACTCTGGCAAAAAAAATTTAAGGTCGTGTTTTCGAAGGGGTTTGATTTCGGTTTAGGCAACTAAATTGGGGTCGAATCCTTTCAAAAGAACACTCCTAAAAAGGCTTCTTTTTCATAGGCTGCTCTTAAAGATTTGAAACTGTCAAAGATTAAGCACCTCCAAATTTTCTAGGTGAACTTTGATATTTTTTTTTCTTCTAAGAAGACAAGATTTAGTCTCTTGGAATTTTCGTAGCTGAATTTGCTTTCTTTACTTTCAAGGAAATTATTTGAGTAAAAAGAGTTTGATATTTACCATGTTTTGCTTAGTTTAAGGCCATATCTGACCTGCCAAGATGAATTTCAAGGTAATTTCCTAATTCAAATCATAGTTATATTTCAGATTTTAAGAGTTTCTGCATCTGTAAAATGAGTAACATGCCATATGGGAGTATCTATTTTAGACTAGATTATGCCATGAGATCCTATCTTTGATGGGAAGACAATACAATATTGGATTAGTTTACTCATCCTGACTTTATAGCACAGAATTCAAAACTTGCACAACGAAATTAGATAGAATGATATCTCCCATGCATAACACCCCAAGTACTTTATGCTATCATACAAAATCAGTCTCAAAACTAGGAACTATGATGTCCTACAAAGCCATCATTTGTTTCAAATAGAAATACTATGTGGGGAAACAACTTTTGTGCAAAATTATGCAGAGAAAAACCATTTTTTCAAATGAAATTTTGTGGCTTTAGATTAGTTATGTAATCAAATTCTAAAATGGTGTATTTTTACTTCAACATGATCACATTCTAGGAACTAACTTATTGTTATGTTTCTTAGATCATGTCTTGATCATTCTTCACATCCCTGCTCTATTACTGGTCTGATTACAAATACTGCATATCTTCAATTTGAAACTACCTGGGTTATCCCTGCTCTGGTTTTGAACCTAATTTGGTCAATCCCTCATGGTTTCTGATTCTCAATTGCATATAGGAGGGATTCTATTTATGACATTTCAGTCTCTTAATTGTTTTACTTTGGCTCTCATACCTTACTAAAAACTGTGTTTGATTAGATATATTAAACTTGTAGGTAGATTTGTGGAGGAATGTTGTGTATGTGATCAGTAGAAGTTGCCTTTTGTAATTAATTTGCAATATTTATTTTGAAATATAATATAAACTTATGACCATCTTATATCTTTAAATTAAACATATGAATGCACGACTCATTATCATCAATTTCAGTTCCAAAGTTTCATAATTCTTCTTGATCTTTTTCGTTGCCACCTGCGCCCAGCAGGTATCCACACTAGTTTCTGCTGGCGGAGTGTTTGGTTTGAGCTGGTGTTGTTGGTAGTGTAGGATTTCATGAAAGAGGTGAAGACATATATATATACAGAGAGCCACACACCGAGGAAAGTCGACGAAGCTCTAGATCGAGAAACTAATCTCTCTCTCTCCTCGCCATGGTGATTGGTGAGCTATCACTTTCAAAAGCAAACGGCGTCTCCTCACAATCTTCCATGGTGTATAAGCAGATTCTGTTTTACGTGTTACGGTTTGATGTCCCTATCAAGAATCAAAGTACAAGCTGATACGCTTACGTGGGTTTGAGCATGATGGGCCTCGTGGCTTGAACTCGTAGTCCAAAGCCCGGGCTATTATCAGGAAGTCCAAATTAAATCGGGTCGGGTCACTTCTTTTAATTAAATGAAAACGGATCGAGTTACAAGTTGAGCGGACTCCAATTAATTTTCCTTCCTTTCTCATCAACTCCATCTTTACCATAAATACCCTCACATTATCTCCATTTTTAATGGCCGCATGGGAATTCCACACACCAAGAACAAACAGCTCAAACTTTCTTCGTTTCCATCGCCACTCCAAATCAGTCTCCGGAGTTCTCAAAGCAGCAGCGAATTCTTCTAAAGACACGCATTTCTGGCTGCTTCACTTTCTCCGATTCGTCATTTTGACTCAACTCTCTCTCTCTCTCTCTCATAATGGCCTCCATCGCTGCTGCATCAAACGTCGTCGCTTTGAAGAAGCCCGCCGGAGTCAAATTCGGAGCCGCCGCCGATGCTAGAGCTTTCCATTTGAAGCCGTGGTCTAGTGCGGTCGGATCGGGTCGGAGCTTTGGGCTTCACTACAGATCCAAGAGCTCCTCCACTTCCTCCGGTTAGTGAATTCGAATTTGAATTTTCAGTAGCGAAATGTGAAAATGTGCTGGCATTTGAATTTGTCGATGAAATGAGGTTTGATTTCTGTAGTGGTGCGAATGTTTAGATTTGGAAAGTAGAGTAGAGTAGAGTAGAAAAGCAGTGTGTTAATCGTTTGTGCTAGGCTGTGATTAAATTGTAGAATGATTCAGCTCTGAGAAAATTGTAATGTGACGGTGATGATGGAAATGACAGATGGCGTGAGGGCGCAGGTGGCGACGCTGGAGCAAGCAAGTACAGGAGCAGTTCAAAGTGTGGAGGCGCCTGTTGTGGTGGTGACCGGAGCGTCAAGGGGAATTGGCAAGGCCATTGCTCTAGCCTTGGGCAAAGCTGGTTGTAAGGTTCGTCTTAGACGACGACTGGGCGAAGTAGTGTAAAATGGCTTTGGAATTTTTTAAGGATTTTTATGGTTGATTATTGATGATAGAATGGTTTTGCATACAGGTTCTTGTGAATTATGCTAGGTCATCAAAGGAGGCTGAAGAGGTTGCCAAAGAGGTAAATTAGAATCATTGATTCAAATTATAGCCGCGTCTAGATCCTGCGTGTGATGTGCCTGATGGTTATGTGATAGCGATGATTCATTTGGTTTTGCTGTCTTATAGATTGAGGCACTTGGTGGACAAGCTGTTACTTTTGGGGGAGATGTTTCAAAAGAAGCAGATGTTGAAGCGATGCTCAAAACTGTGAGAATATTAACTTTCTCATAATTGATTTACTTGGTTTGATGTCATTATGCTGCTTGTGGTGTGCTCATGGTTTGAAATATACAGGCAGTTGATGCTTGGGGAACTGTTGATATTCTGATCAACAATGCAGGTTATTACGAGCTTAAACTCCTTTTTGAAATGTTCCAAGATAAAATTTCAACCTCTGACTTTTTCTACTGTGATTTCAGGAATTACTAGAGATGGTCTGTTGATGAGAATGAAGCTAAAGCAATGGCAGGATGTCATTGATCTAAATCTTACTGGTGTATACTTATGTACCCAGGTGTGCATTTGTGAATTTGATTTTTCATCACAATGCGACTTGATATCCACATTGAAGTCTTGAACTGAGTAAATTTGTTTTTGTTTTCTTTAGGCAGCAGCCAAAATTATGATGAAGAAGAAGAAGGTAAATTCCATTCTTTCATGAGAGTGTCTCCCACCAATTAATACTATCTGATTTCTGAAGTTTCAGTAATTGGCTAAGTCGAGAGTTTTGCACTTCCAAGTAAAACATAACTTATATCAGTTGAGTCACTTGAGTGATGATTTTTGCAGGGAAGGATCATCAATATAGCATCAGTTGTTGGTCTAGTTGGCAATGTTGGACAAGCCAACTACAGTGCTGCAAAAGCTGGAGTAATTGGCCTGACAAAGGCTGTTGCTAAGGAGTATTCGAGCAGAAACATCACTGTCAGTTGTCTAAAATCTTACATCTGTTTGATGATCAAACACATCCCAAGATGTATAAGGTTTTAGTGGAGTGACTGAGTGAGTCATAAATAATGATATATTTTCAGGTTAATGCTGTTGCCCCAGGCTTTATTGCATCGGATATGACTGCCGAGCTAGGGGCTGACCTTGAGAAGAAAATTTTGCAGAACATCCCCTTAGGTGAGTCTGGAGGAAATCCTACTTATATTTATTAGTCGTTTTCAAGGATATTCGAAAAAGCTTTGTTTAAAATATATTGCAACTAAAGTTTGTCTAAAGTTCTGTTCTTGTGGCTGTGTCTACAGGAAGATATGGACAACCCGAAGATATTGCTGGACTGGTGGAATTCTTGGCCCTTAGTCCTGCTGCCAGCTACATGACTGGACAGGTATCAGTTTTTTCTTCTTTCTATTAGATGTTCGTTGGAATAAGTTGGTTAGTTATTGAGCTTTATATAGTTGAGTTGAGACTTAGGACAAAGTGATAACTATCCAAAATTTGAACTGTCATTGTTTATGATACGGGAGAAGGAGACCAGGGGTGGTCCTGAACTTGGAACCTTGGGAGTAATCTGGACTGAAATCCATCTAACCTTCATATATCATCTAATATGATGAAAAAACACCTAAATGTAGTCCTAAAGGCTCTCCCCTATCCCTGAGACATCATAGTCTATTAGGTCTTTGATTGTCATGTTTCCTCCACTCACAATAATACAAGAGAATATGGATAGATGCTTTAGTGTATTTTTGGATCAATAAGACTTTACTATGATGAGGTGAACCTCTGTCTGTATCACAACTTTAGCTTTCCTGGTCTTTCCCCATGTATCAATCAGCTTCTCCCATTCCTTGTCAATGACCATTTATAACTTGTCTCACAGGTGCTCACCATCGATGGAGGGATGATAATGTAGGTCTACTCTACTGCCCACCTCATTGAGTGAACTAGAGCCTTAGACGAAGGAATGTGATCTCAGGAGTCAACTGATTTTGGAAGCTCTTGTGACAAGTTGTTGAAGGTAGTTCAATTATAAAATAATCAGAAAATTTTGAGATAGAATCTGAGTGTATCTTGTTAATGAAAAGATGTCTACAATGACCTCTTCTTGAACTTGTTTTGTGTTTGCAAAAAATGGAAGTGTAGATTTCAGTCAGACTCAGTCTGCTAATCAAAGTACTATAATGAATTAGGGGACATTTATCTATCTGATAAAGTATACACTCGATGTTCCACTGGAACTACTCACATGGATTGGATAGTTGAATTTCATGTAGCTACTTTCATTGATAATTATCAATAATAGAGAATAGGTCCCCCTTGCCTTTTCCTACATCGAGAGAGAGCCTGAAACAGTCACTTCCTAGCTTTTCTTTAATTCTATTTCTATTTCTATTTATTTGATTTTGGAGTTCTATTCCTTGTTGTTGTCATTTATTTTTGGCCTATAATTGAACCCTTTGATTTCTCAAAAAACTTCAATGATTGCTAGAAGCCTGAAAATAGAAGCAACGAATAATTCTTTATTAGAAAGCATTTCGTGTGGAATACCCATTTGTAATTTCGAATTTTCCCAAAATCAGAATACAACTCATCATGTGTAAACTTGTATTGATCTATGTGGTGTACTCGAGTAAGAGTCTTCAAAGATAGAAGCGTTGTTGTGATCCCCTGGGAGCCAGAATTGAAAAGCCTTATGAAACTACCTAATGCAATAGGAATAGGATTACGAGTCGTCGAACAAAACTATCAAGCTGAGAGGCTGCTAAGTGCTGACTTTAGCATTATCGGTCAATATTAATATCTCGTGGTGATGGTCGATCCTTTTGATTCCATTATACTTTACTTCCTCTCCAACCTTGAAAGCTTTCACATTCCCGGTTCTCAAAAGTAGGTGGCCTTTCTTTCCATCTCCTCAGAGTCCCTGTGTGCTCTCTAACCTCATCTTGTTTCTCCATATTCTCCGTCATCCATAAAACTCTTGTGACTCCCTGTCTGTTTCTGTATCTGGTTTTGATCTCCATGGAGACATCAGGGCCGATCACCCCAACACTTCCTACATTCTTCACCATGTTCCTTGTTATCTACCTCTTCGCTAGATTCGTGCTTTTTCGAGACTGGGGTTCCAATCACAGGCCTGAAGCTTCCAGCTGCATAATCTCACTAGCTCACAGCACTCCAGTAGTTTTCATGGCGATCCATGCACTAATTCACAGCCAGAAAGGCTCCATCTTTGCATCCCCCAACACCAGTTTCGAAAACACAGTGCTCGAATACAGCATAGCTTACTTCTTGGTTGACCTCATTCACTACTTGCTCTTCTTCCCAACTGAAGTCTTGTTCATACTTCACCACTTGGCCACACTCTACGTGTTCTCGACTTGTCGTTATGTGGTTCACCATGGGGCTTATGCAATCATTGTGCTTTTGTTCCTTGCCGAGATCACCAGCGGATGCCAGAACGTTTGGACTCTGGCGAGCTTCCAAAAGGCTGATTCGGCTTCTGCTGCGAAACTGTATGACTTCTTGTCTCCTAAGTTCTATGCCTTTTACAGTATCATTAGAGGGATTCTGGGGCCTATGTTTATGTTCAAGATGGGTTTGTTCTATATGAGTGGGGCGGCCGGAGAAGAAGTTCCGAGATGGGCTTGGGGTTCTTGGATGGTTGTGATTGTGGTGGCTATCTGTGTTAGCATATCGTGGGTTGTGAATCTTTGGAAAGATTGGTATACACACAAACTGCAGAAAAAAGTGAGGTAGAGTAGCAAGAGTACTACTCTCTCTGGTGCTTTGGCCCTTGTGTTAATTCCTTGTGTATATTATTTAGCATAAGGTTCATAGATCAGATTCATCATTCATGGGCATCTTGTATTATTTGTCATGTACATTTAGAGTAGGCTGTTGGCTTTGGAGAAGGTTCAAACTGACCATTCAGGGTATCACATTGACTTCAAATATATATACATGAATTTGATATTACTCCTGAGCTTATGAACTTGTCACAGTGAATCTTGTTTATATTAGTCATTTGACTGCGCATTGGGATCTACTGTTAAATACAATAGATATTACGTATATGGAAAACCGGCCAGAATCTGTTAATATATACAGGTTACACAGATTTGATGGTAATTTGCCTATAGTTCGAAGCATCTTATGAACTCCAGAGTGCAGAGCAAAGGGAGGCTTCAAAAACATCTTTGCATCATGTTTTTGAGAGCCAAGTGTGAGTTTGTATCAAGTCTGCATGCAGGATACTCAACATTATTTGTGCAGTCTCCAGATACTTCAGTAAGAAACACATCTATTTGCTCCAAGAATAAATAGAAGCAATTATAGTTGGTCTAATTGTTCGAGGCATCCCATACTTCTTTCCTGCATTCTGGGGTTCATGAAATCAGCTACTAGCTAACCCAACTGCCAACTGCTACAGCTACATGGTGATGAGCATATTTATGTTGGTCTAGGTGTCTGATTTCTCGGATCATATTTAGGTTGGCTTAGGTGTGTGATTTTTCTTGTTGGTGGTTGAAGGTGAGCATGGTGGGCATGAACAATCCACCACCTCACACCTTATTTCAGCATATTCATAACTTTTGCTTGCATAACCGAACCCTGATCCCAATTCTACATCATCCTTTGCGTTACTTCTTTATCCTTGATCTGAACAGATGCACCGGCAAGGGGTTCTTTCATTATCTTTCACAAATAAAGTGAATAAAAGAACAACCAGCAGAACTGAAGAAGCTCAAAACTTCCCTGAACCAAATATGATTCCTAGAACGCAGTCAATTATCATGTATACACCAAGACAAGATCGAGGACCAGATTAAACTCATAATGGACTCAAAAACGGTCACACTGTTACAGCCTAGCTTCTAATCCAAGCGAGCAGTACCTTGAGCTCACGCTGCTTCCATGGTGATCCTTACAATTTATTAGATAATACCTTCTTATTTTTTCTGGTTTTGGAAGTATTGTGGACAACTTCGAAATTGGACCAAGTAAAGATCAAGGTTATATATATACAGCTAGGGAGAGGTTTTGAGGTGTTAACAATCTTTCAATCTGTTTTTCTTGTGCTCGAGTTTCACTTGCAAAACCATGCTGCGTTCGTGGATACATGCTTAATTTGTTCAAGTATTTTTCATGTTGGAGTTTGAAGGGATTAATCGACTCTTTTATTTCATGACCATTGCAATGTAGTAGCAAAGAATAATAAGACCTGGCCATTGCCTGGTCACCCATTGTTATTGATTCCTAGCAGCCAAGAGAGATTCACATGGAAGTTTTGTATAATATGTAGTCGATAACAAGTTCCTTGATCAAGTAAGTCTCCCAAATAAGCGATTCTGTGGATCTTCGGAAGGATGGTTAATAGCAGTGGAAAGAGACTGGAGGGTCACACTGATAAACCCATTCCAAAGGGTTAAAGGCTCAAACAAGAAAGATTCGATTATGTACCTTCAACCTTTTTTATGCTCATGAACAAAAAATGGGGCATTACTTAAAACATCATCAGTATCACTATTATGTCTACAAGGCAACTATCACATCGGACCCAATCTTGAATCCTAAAGATTGCACAGTCGTGGTTATTTATGGGGGACATGACCAGACTGGCCATTTTGAGGCTTGGAAGAGACAGACATGGACATCTGTTGAAGAATGAAGATTGGATCGCCATTGAAGAAGTTGTTTGTGTTGATCAAGACAAATATGTTATCTCTGCTGCTGCTGGGGATGAACTTCTATCTTTTGATATAATTACTGGATCTGCAAGCTTCTTGACTCCAAAATTGGTAGATCACAACCCTCTCAGTAGAGGTCATTATTAATGCTATAAGAAGTACTTGGTGTATTCAATCGAGAAAGAATTGTTGATGGTTCATAGGTATGAGAAAGCTATAGACAAAGGTACACATGAAATATTGTTGGAAAATTTGTGCATGTGAGATATGACAAGAGAATGAAAAACGCATCAAAGACACGTAATAGTTTACATTTTCCTTTAGATTTTGTTTGTCCTACTACTTAGTATACAAAGAAAAATAATCAAATAAGTCTTTAGGATACAATGAAGCCTAACAAATTGTTAATGTTGATCGCCGGTTTGCACTAACGAAGATCAACCTAACATTCGATCAAAACTTTTACAACTGACTCAAGGTTACTATAAACTATTTCTGCAGACTAATAATTTTTAGATTTTATAAGTATAAAATTAGGAAGAGAATTGTTAGAGACTTGAGAGGAAGATAGGAATTGTTTTTGGAAGATTTGTTTGGTTGAAGAGAAAGTGGCGCACACTACTCCTATATAAAGGATGCATCTGTTCGTGAGTTTCAGACCAAGCAAGAAGACATGTTGGTTCATCAACAATCATATTGTTTGATTAATTGCAACCCATCCTTGAACATATACACCTCTTCATACTACATAATTTGAAAACATATCTAACAATCCACCACCATTTTCAAAATTATAAAATTTTAGAAAACTATTTTGAAAAATGATTGAAAAATCCTTGAGTAAATTCTCAGAAAATGTAGCGCATAAATTAAGGTGCTTTGTGGACTTGAACTTTAACTTAGTGAGAACACATCAAAGTTAAATCAAAATGACTTAGTAGCTTTACTTTGAACTTGTGATCTTATTGTGATCTAACTTGACACGTTTCACACACTAATTTTTTACTTTTTTTGAGTGTCCTAAAAGTCGACACGTGGATAGAGGGTCATCAATGGGCCGGGCTGGGCCTCCGTGGATCGGGACGAACTTTTGAGAAAATTAAATAATTGCAAGTTGAGCTTTAAACACAATTGTAAGGCCCTAGCCTGGCCCATGGAACCGGCCTTGTGGGTTAGACCAGGCCGGGTATCTCTATAATTTTCGAGCCTAATTCTTTTATACATAAAAAAACAAGTCATAATACATGTCTAATTGTTTTTACATAAAAAAAAAACAAGTCAAACTCACTAGTCGCAAAAAAAAAATTAAAAATTTGAGTAATTCTAACTTTTTCTCACTCAAATAGATACCCTATATTAGAGTCAAATATAACTTTTGGTTAAATTCTTTGTCAAATTTAGCAAGAATTGAGAGAGAAAATAACTAATAGTTAATTTTTTTTTCCAAAATTTCATAACGCTTTATTTCAATTTGACTTAGAAATATCTAGAACTGTTAGAGCAAAAGTTAAAAATATGATGGTTATATCAAGTTTGGGTTGTACTTCAGTGTGTTAACGTAGTATACATTAAAACACATGTTATAAAAGTGACCTGATATTACAGGTTAACCATTAATCGGTAAACATATGTTTTAAGTTAAGGTGGTATGTAAACTAAAATAAGTAAATGTAAGACCATGTTTTGGTAACTTGTTAAAGTTACAAGTTTAAGGTTGAGAATGAACCTAAACAAGAAATTTACAACATAAAAATCAAATTTGTAGTTTTATGGTTCAATAAACATCCTAAAAGGTAACTACAACAACCATGTTCAATACATTTCCTCCCTTTCACCGATCAGTTTCCTCTTCCTCAATAATTTCAATTTCGTCTTCCTCCCTTTCACCGATCAGTTTCGTCTTTCTCCCTTCTCACCGATCAGTTTTGTCTTCCTCTCTTCACCGATCAGTTTCGTCTTCACCGAGTTCTTCACCGAGTTCTGCTCCGAGTCCGGCAAGCCGTCCCTCCCGGAGTTCGATCAAGTCTGTCCCTTCTTCTTCTGTTCGATTTGGAAAGGAGGGGTATGCTGGCTATTCCAATTTTGACTGTTTTGCTGGGTTTGGTACTAATCATTTTGCTTGCACGTTGGTGGCGTAAGAAAAAGAGGAATACAAAAGGTAGCCAATGTTCTCATCTATTTCGATTAAGTTTGACTGCTTTAGTTGTCCTCATCTGATAACACTTTTGCGATTGAAGAACTCTGGCCAACATGATCTACATATAAGAGCAGATGTTGTGTAGTTAGAACATAAATGATAATGTAGCGAACTAATGTTTAATGTGTTTAATGTAGGTAGGAACTATGACTTTAAATCTGTACTGCACAGCTTGATGGCCGTGTAAAGACTTTACACCCAAACGTTCATGGGGGTATCCTTGCTAGAAGAGACCAAAAGCATCATATGGAAGCTCTTTGTAATCATGGAATTGGTAAGTTCTCTAAAGGCACATGTATGACTCTGTCTGTTATGTCAAATGTGGTAATGTTGATGTTTCTTCTTCGTTTTTGCACAGGTACATTTGATGTGGTTGTGGTGAACTTATATCCCTTTTATGATAAAGTTACTTCTAAAGGAGGAATCGATTTTGAAGATGGAATTGAAAATATAGATATTGGTGGTCCGGCCATGATTAGAGATGCTGCAAAGGTTGTTTAACTGTATGCAATGTTAGCACAATGATAAAGTTTATGCGTCTTTCTTTTCTTCAGCACATGGTACATACACCAAATGCTTTCATCAAAATTCTCTTCTGGTATACTTTATCTATTAAAGTTAACCTTATACTTTTTGTTCCTTGCTGGGTTTATGCAAGTTCATACGGTTCAAGTCACCGAGAAGGAGATTAAGGAAGTTTGTGGCTATGTCGTGCTCCGCTCAGGTTTCGATCTTTCTAAGTTTAGGGATTTTGGTTTTTGTTTATCTGGCATAGACTTAATTTTCCTTTAGTTGTACTATATTTTTGGATTTCAATCAATGGAAGATGATTAAAGAAGGCTTAAACTAAACAAAATTACAGAACTGAAATCAAACAAACTAAATTGTAATATGTTATTTGATCGTGATATTAGTTACTTATTCATGAGTTCATGATTAATGGACATCTATTGATTAGGTATGTGATGCTTTCCATTTCTAGGAAAGCTCTGAGACAGGTTATATTAGATTGTTGTTCGGATTGGTGATGAACTTTATCAGTTTAATATTGTACTGATATGTGTCTCCTTTCTCTACAACACATCTTTAGTGATAACATACCATTAAAGTATGCCTGACAAATTGTTAAAAATGCCAGAACCATTGATTTAAGTTTTGATGACAGTTCTCATATATGAAGACTTCGTTTATATCTAAAAACTCACAATGGTAAATAAAGATGGTTTGGATGAATCTGCTCATCCCTCATCTATCTCACCAATAATTATCTGTCCATCTTGCTGTTTTATTGTTCGTTTATTTTCCCTTTCCATGCTTTGGTTGCCTTCTCTGTTTGTAACTATGAGTATGCTTGTTATTATTAGCTTTACATGATGGTTGGTGTAGCTGTATAGTGAAGCCACTACTTTTCTTTCTTTCCATGATTAGACTGATGGAAGACAATTTTTGTACATTCATGACACTGCCATGTGATTGATAGGATTTCAGCTTGCATTGGCACTTAACCAAAAGATGAAAAGAAAGTGTGATTTGCTTTCAATTTATAGAAGAGTGATGCTTATGTAATTTGTACTTGCAATTGTTTTATCGTTGCATGGTTAATGATGTATCATTGCGTTTTTTCCGTGTTTCAGATCCCAGTGTTGTCCAATGCCCTTGGTGGAATTCTTGTTGGTCTAGTCACAACTCATGCTGGCGGGGTTAGAAAGGCAAGTTTCTTCTTATTTACACTGAATTATAAACGGAAATTTGACATTTTATAAGTATGACAACTGTAGTTATTCGATTGTCTCAAGCTCACTATTAGCTTCCTACATATCTTGCAAATTTAGGAGACTGGTCGAGTATTAAACCTAGAAATTTAGTGGTTTACTGTTTGTTACTTAAATCACCATAACAACTTATATGTGGAACATGTGAGGAAGCTAAACTCTGATCTCTTCTGTTGAAGTTTCAGGCCAATCTTCATCTAGTGTTACTAATTAGTTTAAGATCTGACAGAAAATGCCAAATGGTTGGAATGTTTATAAACATGACTTGTTTGAGTTGTTTCCATTTTTTACACTAGCCCCTAATGCAGTTTTTTGTTGTTGAAAGCCTATTTAAGGTACTTACTGCAGAAGCTTTATCTACATGCTTGCAGGGGTTTGTTATTGTCTCTGCACTTCTTGTCACAGCTTTGCTGCAGTTCATATTTGAAGGGAAACCACCCTCATTGTATTGTCTGGCATCTCTTCCCCTTGTTGTTTGCAGCATTTCAATATACCAGAAATATCCCTACCGAGTCAAAAAGAAAGAAGCATAACATCCAAACCACTGTGGTATTAGTTGAACATATTGGAACTTGTAGTAGCCCTAGCTGATAGAGAAGTAGTTGATTTATTTAATCTCAAGCCCCATACAATGGAATGGGGTTCTAATTTGGTCCGAGGCCGCTTTGATCTTGTGAGGATCACAGTTATGAGGAAAATTGTAATGTCCAGTTGTTGTAATAGTAAACTCTCATTGCATGAGCACTTGCTCTAATGACTTGATTCGATCTATTGTAACATTAGTAAGCCTGGACAGTTGCGATCACTTGCAACATCTGTTCTCTTTTGTCAGTATGAGATTTACGTTACTGTTCGCCATTTATTATTATTATCATGTTCCGGCACCGATGGGGCTAAAGGCTCAGGAACATCTGCCAGAGCACGCAGGCTTCTCAAAGTTCGCGAAGATAAGAGGAAGCGCGAATACGAACCTCTTCACAACTATCCTGCTTGAATGGTGGCCTCCTGATTATACGATTGATATATTGAAACATCTTTAACAGGTAGCAGGTAAAATTTTTAAATATAACACAACCGTTAGATCGAATTAAAAAAATATGAATGGTCAAGAATAAATTATAAATTTAAAATAAAAATTTACCTTTTTAGGTTTAGTACTATTCCTTAGAAAAAAACTAAACTAGAATTTTCAACCTTAAAAAAGTAACTTAGTTTACCATTTTATGGTAAACTTATAAACATGTGTTTTATTGTAACTTGTGTTAACACACTGAAGTATTGCCCATCAAGTTTTGTGATAAATTTGGCTAGAAAATATGGTATTATTGGAGATGCTCTTAGATCAATACTCAAACATCAACTCAAAAACCATATAACATTTTCAAAACAATGAATAAAAATTTTCCTTATATAAAACTAAATTTATTCATTAAGACCAAGTAACGTAATGAGAATCTAAGAACAAATTCAACTATCCAACTAAGAATTTATTCAATAAGGGCGTAACTTGTAATTTTTTTATATAAGTATTAATTATAATCCATATTTTAAATTTAAGAAATTAAAATTTAAGACGGGCTTTCGAGCTGGGCCGGACCGAGTGAGTTTCTTATGGGCCAGGCCCACATTTTTTTTCGAGTCGGACCAGACTTGGACTTCTCTGGTCTCTGAGGGCCTTGGAGGCCCGCGGGCCAAATAATGAGACCTACACGTGATTTGGCCTTGTGTCTATATTCTTATGAACATGGACTTATGTTGAAGATTGGATCGCCATTGAAGAAGTTGTTTGTGTCAATCAAGACAAATTATATGCTATCTTTGCTGCTGGGGATGAACTTCTATCTTTTGATATAATTACTGGATCTGCGAGCTTCTTAACTCCAAAATTGGTAGATCACAACCCTCTCTATAGAGGTCATTATTTCTGCTATAAGAAGTACTCGGTGTATTCAATCGACAAAGAATTGTTGATGGTTCATAGGTATGAGAAAGCTACAAACAAAGGTACAAATGATACATTGAAGTTCAAGATTTTCAAAATGAGTTTTCGAAAAGTGTGAATGGATTGAGAAAGAAACACTAGGTGATGTTGTTCTCTTCTTGCGTGGCAATTCAACAGTTTTAGTTTTAGCATTAGATATTGAACGATATATACCGAATTGCATATACTTCAACCAAGATTATGGTGATGCATTCAAGAATCCTAAATCATTTTTTTTTATTTTGGTGTCTAAAGAAACACAGATGCTAGAGATATGGTGGAGATGGCCAAGTTACCATCTATTTGGGTCTGAAGAATCATGGGTGTTTACAAGAAAAATTCTTCAATTATAAGGCTTGTCAAAGAGAGTTGTAAGTGTAGTCCCTAGAAGTTTCAAGTGTTAGGTGAGAGGGAAGGTGATGTAAGACAAGGAAGACGTCGATTTAGTTGGAAGAGAGAAAAAACTAAAGAAGCAGAGCTTTTTCAAGGAAAGTGTTTTGGTTGATTGATAATTCACGGTTCACAAGTAAAATTCGGGTTTGGATTGTTCAGTCGCATGGAAGCAATTTTGGGTCAAATTCTCCGTTTGGGACGAATAATACATTTTCAGAATGAGAACAAGATCTTCAAAACTCACTTTAATGAGCTCTACGAATATAAGTCATTAAGTGTTATTTACATAATCCAATTCGGGATTTAGTGTTATTAATTAGGCTATTTGATTTTCTTTTATGTTAGATTTTTTTTTTTCTTAATAGGATAGATTGTTTACTTTGTTTTAAGCCTTGAGAGTTATTGTTGGTTAGATGCATATATAAGCATCATTAAATCATTATAGTTAACTTTTGATATTTAATAAAAATCTTTGACTTCTTTTCAAAATTTGAAATTTTACACTAAAAATTAAGCTACAAATAATATTTTTCCAAAATTTAGGGGCCCACCGTAGCCGTGTATAGCTACGCTTTTATTTTTAGGTTTAACGTTTGTTAACCCATATACTCCGCTGCATCAGAAGGAGAGCGATATATTATGCATTACAATTATACACATGGTGCTGTTCAATTAAAAATACTAGACATATATTAAAGTATTAAACTTGAAACCAAGTATACGAGTAGAAAATTCTTTAATACTTTGTTCTTCGTTGTTAACTTTGATTCCAAACATCCCCACCTCAATACATTGTGCCAATATCTAAAAAGAAAAAAAGATGGAAAACTCTCTTAGGGCTCGTGCCAATGTCATTATACGCTCTATCTTCGTTCGCTGCATAAAAAAAATGAACATGATAATTAAAATATTTTAGTTAGGTTTGTTAGAAAATATTATTGTGAATATTCTTTTGTAATTAGAATTAAAGTTGTATAGAGATAATATGAATGTAAATATCTTTTTCTATTTAGATACCACTTGTACATTTTTATTAATCCCAAAAATTGAGATGAATGAATCATTGAATTCTCCCTGAAACATAATTCTACTAGGTATCAGAGTCAAATTTCTGGATTTTGAAACCTTGAATTACCATTACAAAATTTTTCCCCGTTCCCCTGTATCTGAAATTGAAAACTGAACTGTGAAATCTACAAACCTTGAAGAGATGGCCAATGTGAATAATAAAAATATTTTTGCTAATAATGATGGAGCACTCATCCCCAACAATGGAGTAATCGCCATGCAACCCGTTCACAACCACTTCTACAACATCATTCAGGACAACTCTGTCTTTTTCATCAGGGAACTCCTTACTGAAACCAACTATTCTAGTTGGTCTAGATACATGAATATTCGACTTGAAGGTCGAAACAAGCTTGATCTCCTCACCAAGGACCCTTCTGCCACTACCTCTGTTGAATATTTAACATGGGTTGCTGACAACGGAAATGTGAAGTGCTGGCTTATTGAAAATATGTCTCCTGGAGTGCAAAAATGGTACCTCAAATTACTCACAGTTAAGGCAATTTGGGATGCCCTATACAAGACTTACTACGATGAATATGATGAAACCCGAATTTTTGAGCTTCATCGTCTGTGCTATATGACGAAGCAGAATGGACGACCTCTCTCAACATACAATAACGAGCTTGTTGAATAGCTCGATGAAATGGACCAACGTATAACCACTCTCAAGAAACGGTTGATGGTGTTGTGAATGAATCCTCTTGTATGATTCGCCAGCATGTTTATATGTTTCTGATGGGACTAGATGTTGAATTTAGTCAAGTTTGTGAAGAGCTTTTGAGGAGAGAACATAAGCTGGTCCTTGAACAAACATAAGCCCATATCAGACGCTTCCACAACAATTGAACCGCCATCTCTGCACCTCATCCACATGAGGCTTCTGTCATGGTTGCTTCCTCTTCTTCAACAACCAATCTTGCCCAGTCCCAACGCCGCCAAGGTCCTCTACTTGGATTCTCTGGCCCTCCTCGATCTGGTGAAAAACCTCATGCTAAAAACCCACACTTCATATTTACTCATTGTAAGGAGGTTGGTCATACAAATGAACGATGTTATGAGCTTGTTGGATATCCTGAATGGTGAGATTTTACTAGAAAGCCTCGCAAGAGCACCCCGAAAGCAGCTGTAACCATCACTGAATCTCTTGCTCAACTATCAACACTCGTCGTTGAAACAGGTAACGGAGGTAAGGCATCTTCTCTTACCACATTATCTGCGGATAGATCTTGTATAATTGATACAGGTGCTACTGATCATATGACAAATAATCCTAGTGTAGTTGATACCATTAAAACTTCTCCTGAACATGTTGTGTATACTGTTGATGGTTCTCCTTCTCCTGTTCTTGGTGAAGAATCTGTACAACTCTCTCATGAACTTACCCTTGATTCTGCTCTTGTTGTCCCTTCTTTTGCTTATAACATATTATATGTTAGTCAGATCACTAGGGCCTTATCTTGCTCTGTAACATTTTATCTCGATTTCTGTATTTTTCGGGACATTCTGACAATGAGTACTCTGGGTTATGGTGTTAGAATGGGAAAAATATACTACCTGGAGTTGACAAGCAATGGACAACAACAGATTAGTTAAGCAAACACTACAAGTAGTCTGAATAAAGCAAAGGAAGTGGTGTGGTTAAGGCATCGACGCTTAGGCCATTTGAATTTTGGATATCCTAGAAAATTGCAACCTCAATTATTTTCAGTTGTTGATGAATCTGATTTCAAGTGTGATGTATGTGAACTGGCCAAGAGCCACCGTATTACATATTCCCCAAGTTTAAATAAAAGTTTTGTTCCTTTCTTGAAAATTCATTCGGATGTTTAGGGTCCTGCAAAAAAAATTTCTCGTTCTTGATTTCACTACTTTGTGACTTTTATTAATGAATGCACCAGAATGACTTGGGTCTCCTTGATAAAGTGTAAAAGTGAAGTATATGCCAGATTTGTTGAATTTCATAAGATGGTGACAACTCAGTACCAGCAGCAGATCAGAGTTCTTCAATCTGATAATGGTGGAGAATATGTGAATGATAACATGTCAACTTATTTGGGTGTTCATGGGATTCGGCACCAAACTTCCATTGCATATACTCCCCAACAGAATGGCTTGGCTGAAAGAAAGAATCAACAATTGGTGGAAGTTGTTCGTGCCTCCCTCTTTGGTATGAACACCCCACACAATCTTTGGGAATAAGCTTTATGTTCTTCTGCTTACTTGATCAATCACACCCCATCTCGTGCCATTGAATTTCAGAATCTGTATCAGAAGTTGCATGAGTTGTTGACAACACCATCTCTGTCAAATTTGGAGCCAAGAGTATTTGAGTGTACCGTATATGTCCACATCAATAAATAGTTGTGAGGCAAGTTTGATCTGTGCGCTGTGAGGTGTGTCTTTGTTGGCTATGCAGAATTTCAAAAAGGTTATCGTTGTTATGACCCGCTCCATAACAAGATGCATATTTTATTGGATGTCTCATTTCGTGAATTTGAACCATATTACTCAGGGGAAGCTTTACAGTTTTCTCTTCAGGGAGAGAGAAGTATATATGAAGGAAATCCTCTAAACATACCGGAATTTGAAGAATTGGAGAAGTTGGAAATTCTGGAAATTAAAAAGATGACCAGAGAGCCTCTTTCGATGGATTGAAGGAAACTCTCGATCCATAGAAAACTTCATAAAGAACGAACCAAGGAACATCCTTCGATGGATCGAAGGACATTCACGATCCATCGAAAATTGGAGATGAGATGAACCAAGGAACACCCTTCGATCCATCGAAGGGTATTCTCGATGGATCGAAGCATGCACTTGAAACGAACCGAGGAGGTACCTTCGATGGATCGAAGGATACCCTCGACCCATCAAAAACTGGACCTGAAGCTGAAACGTCACAACCTTCTTCTGCATTGAGATATCTTAAAGACCCCATTTCTGCTCCATCAACTGAAGAGTCTTCTCAGAATGTCTCTTCTGAGATATGTATTAATAACAATGAATTGGGTAGTGTAGAAGTTAGTATACGTAGGATGTGACAACGGAAAACAAAAGGGGTTCCAAAGAAACAATATGAACCATCCATAGAAATCAAAGCCACATATCCTATTGCTAGCTTTGTATCTCACCATAGGTTGTCTAGATTACATGCACTTGTTGTTAATCAATTATCTACAGTATCTATACCTAGTAATGTGCAGGATGCCTTGGCGGATTCAAAGTAGAAGCAAGCTATGAATGAAGAATTGGAAGCCGTACAAAAGAATGGAACGTGGGAGCTTGTTCCTGCCCCACTTGGAAAAAAGACAGTTAGGTGTAGATGAGTATATGCAGTAAAGCTAAAGGCAGATGAAAACATCGATCGATATAAAGCTCGTCTAGTTACAAAAAGCTATACTAAACGAAATGGAGTAGATTATAAAGAGACATTCACCCCAGTGGCAAAGATCAGCACTGTACACATCCTCATAGCTTTAGCAGCAAGACATGACTGACTATTGTACCAATTCGATGTGAAGAATACTTTCTTAAATGGAGATTTGGAGGAAGAAGTGTACATGGATATTCCTGCAGGTGTTAACTGCAAGCCATGTAATGTTGGAAAAGTCTGCAGATTGAAGAAGTCATTGTATGGATTGAAGTAGTCTCCCAGAGCTTGGTTTAGGAGATTTTCTAGAGCTATGAGGAAGTTTGGATATCGACAAAGCAACTCTGATCATACCTTGTTCATTAAACGCAGAGATGGTAAGATAACTGCTCTGATTATATATGTAGATGACATGATTGTTACAGGTGATGATCCAGCTGAAATGGAAGATTTGAAGAAGCATTTGTCCCAAGAATTTGAGATGAAGGATTTGGGTCCGCTGAAATGTTTTCCAAGGATGGTGAGTTTAGTGTCACAGGATATTCTAATGTAGATTGGGCTGGTGACAAAACAAATAGGGCGTCTACAGCTGGGTACTTCACATTTATTGGTAGAAGTTTAGTAACTTAGTGCAGTAAGAAGCAGAATGTGATTGCCCGTTCTAGTGCTGAAGCTGAATACCGAGGAATGACAAATGGAGTGTGTGAACTGCTGTGGATTTGAAATGTATTGAAGGAGTTAGGATTCAAGCTCCATAAAGCCATAGATTTACATTGTGACAATACCGCTGCAATTGAGATAGCTCATAATCCTGTACAGCATGATCGAACCAAACATGTGGAGATAGATAGACATTTTATCAGAGATCACCTTGATAAGAAGAATATACGTTTCCCTTTTGTAACGTCTGAGGAGCAGTTTGCGGATGTACTCATTAAATATTTATCCCACTATGCATTTGCTGGATAGATTAACAAGTTGGGCATGATTGACATCTATGTACCAACTAGAGGGGAAGTGTTGGAAAATATTATTGTGAATATTCTTTTGTAACTAGAATTAATTAAAGTTGTATAGATGTAATAGGAATATAAATATCATTTCCTATTAAGATACCATTTGTACATCTTTATTAACCCCAAAATTAGAATGAATGAATTATTGAATTCTTCTTGAAACATAATTCTACTATGGTATCTTAATGAGATTGTTCACATTTGATATAAATGTATTTTAATAGGATCTTTGAACAATTATCACAATTGGTGTAATGTTTCCAGTTTCCTAATGCCATTCTCCTTGAGGTGCTCTTTCTTGAAGTTCTTGTCAATAATTGACATTTCAACAATTGTACCTCGGACATTTTGTGAAGATAACAAAGAAATACATTAGCTAACCCTCTAAGCCGTATAAAACAGTTAACCATGGTTATGAGTATTTAGAGGGTCTATGAACTTTTTAGACTGAATCAAGAAAAATGTTTTTCCTTTCTCAGTCAAACAAATGAAGCAGAGACATGTTTAAGCCTATCTAGCTTGCTTCGAATGCAGAACATTATGATCATATTTGGTGCATGTGTTTGTTTAAAGTAAAAGAGTGTACAAATTGAGAAATTAGAAGAAATGGATTGAGCTAGGACTGCGATTTATGGACCGAAAAGCGAAGAAAAATATATTCCTGTTAAATGATGTCGTTTTAAACTATTATCAATTTTAAATAATATATTTGGATAACTAAACAAAATAAGAGCAGAAACCTTAACGCTCTCGGAATCTCGCCCTCGATTGTCAAAGTTTCGACGCCGCTTTTCTACTTTGCAATACTTTGTTGCGAAACTCTCTTTCCGATCTACGAATCGAAGGTTGCGCTCTCTTTGCGATACTCGAATCTCGCATCGATGATGAGGCTTTCATTGTGCACTTTATTGATTCGTATGTATGTATGCTTGACTTGCTCTCTCCTCGAACCTGCTCGACCTCCCTCAACTTCCTCCAGATTGCACCATGAGTCGACCCTGCTATCTCACCGCATTCAACTCGGCTCTCTCATCTCATCTTCACTCAGTTTAGTCGTCATTTGTTTTTGTGATAAAGAAACCAGCAGAAACGAACCGAACCGAACCGTTGGTGGTCAATTTTTGATGTAAAAAGAGGTTATTCGATTTGGTTTTTAGTTTTGGCAAATAACCGAACCGAGACTAATAACCCTACAAATTGAGTCGTGTTAGTCTTTCTTCAATGTAGACATGGTCAATGAACTTATGAAGTGATTCACAGAAGTGAGAAACAAGGATACAGCAATATTTCAACAATACAACACAGCAGATTATATAATTTACCTAGCTAAAATATTAAATATGATTATGTACAGAAGCAAACAAATTAAAGGTTTCTAAGCTTAAATGCCTATAATTGAAGCATTAGATGTGTCGGGACTGCCATAGTAGTTGAGCTCGACAAAAGTCCCTCCTCCTTCTCCCTTGGCGAGTCTTCCCGGATTGACACATATGCATTTGACCGGCTCGTTTTCCCCGATGGACAGCACCTGAGAACCAAACCAAAAATTATGCCAACTTCTCCTGAGGGCGTTTTCAGCAACTCTTTGGTTGAAAGATCTCATTCTCACAAAATTAGTACAATTTTTCATTAGGTTGGCAACCCTCACCATTCCATGTGATCTGTTAGACTTGCTTAGACATTGCAAAAATGGTATCAAGTATATACAGTTAGTTACCTTTACAAAATACTTCATGTCAGAGGGTAGGATGAGAATGTCTGGGATGGATGAAATATTCAGACTTTCTGGAGCAAGTGAAAAATCCAATGGAACATTTTCTGCTGGTGGATATAGAGGATAAAAGCTGTTCCCCAAAAACACAATTGCTGTGTGAGTTTAAAGTTGTAGGGCACTTCTCATCATATAGAATTGAACTGATATCAAATGAGCACAAAACTTATGAATTATAAGAACCTGCCTGCGCTGACCAAGTATATGGTTTGCGAGTCTACCCATGCGATCACTGGGTGTTCCATTTTTTGGAATACGTGACGTCTCCTCTCCACTGAGGTGTTTTAGAATATCAACAGAGCAGTAACCAATCTTTACCTGAAACCAGAAGTTGATTATGAAATTTCTTCTACATCCATTACTTATGGTTTAAGTTTAAGTTCTAACAGTCACAATGAAAGCGTAGCAAGAAAGATTTGACAATCACATGCATATCACAAAGCTGTGAATCATTATATTGCCAATCAATCACATATAGAGTCACTCATCAAGCAACATTTTAAATATTTCACTCATGAATCCTAAGCTCAACTTCCAAGTTGGTTGGCCAAGTTATCTGAGATTGCATCTTATAATGACTATGAGCATCTTGCAATTTAACATCCACACTATTTCAGAAAAGAAACGGTTATTGTCAAAAATTCACAGCAAGTGCCATTGTGTGTTACCTGATTTGCCTCAAACATTCCTGGATTTGTAAGACTTGTTATCTGAGTAAGAAACAGATACAATCACTTAGTAGGTATAAAACCAGGATATTGTCCCAACAAAGGCACAAATCCAGAAAATGATTTTTTTCTTCGAAATGACCAAGTAGATTGGAACTTTGGAAGAGAAACACCTTAAAGAACTAAAAAACCATGTACCTGATGTTTGAGGTCAGGGGGATCAATATCAAAAGGCGGCTGCAACACCAAACAAAGATTAATTATATACATACTGTAGGCAGAATCATACTATATGAATTTGAGTGAAAAAGTACATACCTGAGGGAAAGCAAGGTCATGGTTAGCATCACGTACAGATGGTACAAGAATGACACGTGCATTCGAGCCCATGTATTCAGCATAATCTTGCAACTGCTCAAAAAAAAAGGAAAAGAAAAAAAGTGAAGAATAAACAGATGTTCACAGTTTTTACACAATAATAATTACACATCTAAAGTACATACCCTTCTTAGAATTTCAAAGTGGAATATATCATCAAAAGTTCTGTCGACAATTCCTTTCTTAATTTCTGGATGTTCAGAATCAATAAATGGTCCCAGCTGGGAAAAAACATCAATAAGTCAAGATGAAAGTCAAATTCTATAGAAATCATTTTATTTATTTTTATTTCTAGAGGACATTTCTAAAGTTTCTGTTGCAGATAAGTAGGTACTTACCAATATGAGCAACTGCGGTAGCTTCCTGTTTGCATATGCTAGCAGCTCTTTCAGAGGTTCAAACAGAAAGTTGTCAATTGTGGTAAAAGGACCCGATGCAATAATCTGTTTTAGATACAGAATTATAGGTTATCAAAATTGATCAAGAAATTAGCATAGAATTGCAGAGTTGAACAGTTCACCCGTCAATATAATATAAAGTTTAAGGAAACATCAGATTCATAACACCTAACATGTTGAGGAATTCGTATATAACACCTAGAATGCCTATTGATTTAACTGCACAAGTAGCAAAACCCCTCTACCTCTTCACTTGATTACAAATTTGATTTTTTGTTAGAAAACAATACATTCTGTTAACTTCTAGTTTTCTTGTCCTCTAAAAGCCTACAACACAGATTATTGATTTTTGCTGCAGTGCATCACCAGCTGCCTTAAAGAACTTTTTGGTTTGCATACCAATGATAGCTCTGGTTGTGGACTGGCCAGATCAACTGACAAACTCTCCTGATCCAAAGCAGCCTTCTTTGAAGGACGCAGGTCCTCATCAGAAGCAGCAGATAAAGGGATTGAATCAATCAGCTTTGAAGCAATGAAGCAATGTCCACTAGGATTGTGCCCCAGAATACCAACTACCTGCATGAACACAATCCATTAGAATTTATAATGATGTTCAACATCTGAAATCAAAGCCATATTTATTACTTGTGAAGTTCTAATACCTGGCCTGGAAAGATTGAATACTTGCTCACAAGTTGTAATTCTACACGAACACGTTGGCCTCCAGAATGTTCAGCACTAAAAATTTAAAGAAAATAATTAAAACATAGATTATGAGATCTCTCACTTAACTACAGATTTCATAAACTGTGGTATTAGCCTGCTGCAAGAGGGTACAAAATGGATCTTTGGCTTGTTACGCCAGACAACAATTCCAACAGAACCCAACCTGGTGTGCTATTGCTAATACTTGATATCCAAAGACTATATTGTCTGTATCGAAAATAAATGATATATTCTCTAAGAGCATGGCTGTTAAGAGTGTTAGACTGATTACACAGACTCAATCATCTCCTGAATCAAGCCATAATCCAATCTGATTTCCTTATAACTGATTGCGATATTGATTAGGGCTTGATTTCAGGAGATGATTGGGTCATACATCAGTCTAACAAAGAGTCCTATAACATAAGCAGGAAGGAGACTTTCTTGCACTCATGTTAGTGTTTGCACATCACACTAGTGTAAGGTTAATGACTTTCTACCTGCTTTGCAACAAGATGGACTTCTCGTTCAAATGTCCCTCTCCATCACAACAGATCATCCCAACCGTAAATATGCTTTTCTGAAACAAGAGATTTTTCTGATGAATTAGACTTGAAACTCTATGGAGCATACATACTCTCAAGTAAACATAAAGCAAGCAAGTGACAACACAAAGAGTGAATTATAACTTAAGATCATAATAGATTCGGCCACCAAAATATATACCCCCACCACGTTAAGAAGTTGAGAGAGCGAACGTGATTACTGTACCTCAGAAGAAATTGTAGGGTCAACTGGTTCCTCATACAGCCCAGATGAAACCAGTGCCTTTGCATACTTCAGAATTCGATTTTCAAGTGCATTAAACTATGAGACCAAAAGCTTGAGTCAGTCAAGTACTTATTTTCAGGTGAAGACAACGTGCTAAATGAGCTTCACTTACCCTATCTGCAATCCTATCGTACATGAACCTACAGCCTATTTCAGGACCTGAGCCTTGTACCATTAAAGAACACCTCTTCCCAGGTTTAACCCTCCTGATAAAGCCATCATCGTCTTCATTCGCATTATCATCTTCCTTCTCCACGTTCTCTGTATTGGGCATGTTATTGATGCTAAACTTCACAACAAACTTGTCAGTTCGTCTACCAAATGGAGTAATAAGCTTTGTTGGTTTTCCGGAAGAAGGAATGTTCCCATTTGTTTGTGGTGTTGTGTCTGAATAGTGGTTCTGAGACTTGGATACTGGCGTACCAAGTACCGGTTCCTCTAAATCCACATCTTGATTATTCATAATCCTGCATAGCATTTCACAGTAAATAACTGAAACCAGTCCTACTACTTTGATGCCCACAAACATATAGCAATTGCTACACCACATTCATTGTACTAACTAGCCTAAGTTCAGGTCTTTACCATTTGCATCAACTGTTATCTAACTTATAAATAAACAAGCAACTATGCACTACTGCTGCGAGTAAAAGTACATCGAAAACTCATAATAGTTTACTTACATGTCAACATCATTGCTCAAGTAGATATGCACACCATGTTCATCCTTACTATTGATGGCTTCTTTCTGCTCATTCTGCAAGTGCTGCGAAAACCCTTCCATTTCGACTTCTCGAACCACCGGCCTGTTTAATTGCCTGCATTATGGCCAAGCAAGCATACATTCATAACAATATTAATCCTTGCTCTTATGGTGGGCACAAAAATTTGCAACAAAACAATCATGTCAGAGTTAAATTTACAATCTTTCCTTATTCCCCAGCTTAAATTTAACACCTTTTAATCAGCCCAGAATCGAAATCTCACTTCCTCGGTGAAGATTGAAGATTGAAAAAAAAAATATTAGGTGAGGAGAAATTGGACCTGTTGAGGTAGTAAATCTCCCAGCTTGAGACCAGATCCGAAGGCGTGAGCTTGTAATTGATGCAGAGAGTGAGACCTAATTTGATACAGAGCGTTTAGTTTTACTGAGATCGAATTAAAAACAGTAGAGAAAAGCTGAAAAAGCGAAAGATGAATTTACATTTCTTGAGGATTTCGTCTTCTTCTTCGAGAGTGAAGTCACTCTTGATGAACTCGGCTTTGATTTGGGTTTCCATTGATTCTCTGATAGGTGCTCTATAAATTTCTAGGGTTTATAGAGCCGTCAATTTGGGATTTTGCAGAGAGTTGGCGGGAAAATGTGAAGCTTTTTGGAGGGATAACTGCTATGTACTTATAAAAGGGTATCCCTAGCGGGAAAAACGGCATGTCGTTTATATTTGGGTAGTATCGCCAACTTAAAAGAAGCAATTACAATGTTTATTTGGATTTTACTTCACAATACATTGGGAGAGAATAGGACTTTGATCATCGTTTGTTAGCTTACATTTTGATCATGTTCAAATCTTGTACATGATAGATACATTTTCATAATCATAGGAAGAATGTACACTACCGGATTAAGAGACATTGCCGGCGACTTTTAAATCGCCGGCAATGTTTTTTATCATTACCGGCGATTTTTACCGGCGATTTTTCCGGCAAAAATCGCCGGTAATGTATTTTTTTTTTTTTAACATTATCGGCGACTTAAATGTAAGTCGCCGGCAATGTCCCGTTGGTAATGCAAAAAAAAAAAAAAGACATTGCCGGCGACATAAATTTCCGTCGCCGACAATGTCTTTTTTTTTTTTTTAAACATTACCGGCGACGGAAATTTATGTCGCCGGCAATGTCTTTTTTTTTTTTTGCATTACCAACGGGACATTGCCGGCGACTTACATTTAAGTCGCCGGTAATGTTAAAAAAAAAATACATTACCGGCGATTTTTCCGGCAAAAATCGCCGGTAATGATAAAAAACATTGTCGGCGACTTAAAAGTCGCCGGCAATGTCTCTTAATCCGGTAATGGTAGGCTAGTCGAGAATTTATCGTCGCGATGATAATTAATTGTTAATCGTCTCTTACTCTGGTCTATGATACCAAAAGTGCATCATATTGTGTCCATTTTTAATCTATTCGAGTCATTGCCTAAGGTGAAGTATCTATTGATGTAAAAAAACACTTTGTTTGGGATTAATCCTTGTGATTATAAGAATAAGCCATGTGGGAAGTGATGTCTCAGATAGAGATTCAATAAACTTGAGGTAAATGTTCAGTAGGAAAGTTGGCTAATTAACAAATTAAGAAATCTTACACTTGGCATTTCTAACCTCTAAAAACTAAGTACATGCGAAAGCCACTAATATTTCTTATTCTAATCCTAAATAGCTTAGTCTCATACATAGAAGAATGATGACCACCATCATAATTTATAAACATTGACAAAGGGTGCATCGTTTTGTTTGAAAAAGCCTCAATAATATTCGCTTTTTCGTAGCTAGGCCGTTTTACACTAAGAGAAGAACTTGTAAGTTGTTGCCTTCACTATTATGTTCCTTAAAGCACCAATGGGAGCTAGAATCATCAGAGTCACCCCAAACACGATGCAAATCTGAAATGTTTGCGCAAGTATGGAGTTTAAGTGAGCCAATGTATGAAGCCCAAAGACTAAGTAAAACTACTGAGGCATGGTTAAGAAAACTTGCCCAATTTACCCACCAATATAAACTGAATCGTCTTGGTTTGTAGATAGCAAGCCACATGATGCAGGGAAGCTTCACAAAGCAATGATCAATAACAAGTTAGTTCCGGTTCATAAAAAACTTAGCTGCATACACTAACAAGTTGGAAAACTGAGGCTAGCTAATCGATTTTGCTTACATAATATGTTGTTGGTGCGAAAGCGAATCCCCCAAACAATCCGAGAAGTCCACTGAAGAAAGGAATAGCGATGCCGACGATCGTAGTGAATGCTGCCAGTGTAAGGGTAAGGATCATTGGCATGCAAACAAATATCACAGGTCAATGATAAAACAGAGAGCTCTAGCTAGTGTACTTGACATACCAACATATGTAGTTCGAGTAACAAAGCGAAGAAGGAAACGCTGTGTGAAGTGCAATTTCTTGACCAGAAATGTTTCAAGCATGTCAAACACTGCCATTGCATATACCTGATAGCTACCAATCACATGAACCACAACAAACAAGTTGGCAGCTGCAATGAGCTAAGCAGGTTTGTTTAGTGAGATGAGGACATTGTCTTCCACTGCGTTACCAAAGCAATAGAATCCAACAATGGCAACAGGGAAGTAGCATATAGCCACTATAATGTATGCAACAACAACTCCTTTCCACATTGGACCCTTGGAAGGCTTCTCCGGCGTAGAAGGAATGGTTGCTTGAATCTCCAAAACCACATTGTGACCGGCATAGGTGAAGGTCCTTGAGGAGGGGTAATTAGGCCCTTAACTACTTTTAACCAAAAGTAATATAAGACTGTTGTCAGGGATAGTAAGGTGTTGTTCTATCCTGATAACAGTCTATCAAAACAAACAAATCGTGTTGTATGTAGATGAAACTAATAACACAATTATGTTTTTCTCTATGGCAGAAATCCCTGAATTCAGGGATGAAAGCTGCCAAATCTTTTCACTACAACTCTTATTACAAGACTATAGTTCTGATGATAGCAAAGTTTCAGTGTTATTCTTTCACTAAACTCGTGCGCTAGATGTAAGAGCTATACTCCATCTTGTTTTATAGAGATTTACAATAGAAAGATACACAAGTTTTAGACATGAATCTAGTTATCACGCAACTAACTCACTATGAACACTTGAGATGCTTGCACCTATCAATCCAACCTCATAGTATGCAAGATGTATGCATGAGTTTAAAGAGTGTTTTGTGAAGACTTTAATACAAAAAGATCAACACAAAAGAGACTGTATAAACAGACTCAGTTTTAGAGAGAAAATGAACAATGACAATTTTCCCAACTAAGTAAAATATCAAGCTAAAAACCACCAAGGAAGACAATGGGTGCTTGTGCATTATATAGGCCAAATGAAATGGCCTTAGAAGGAATCCAGCACGTACCAGCCAAGTGAATGAGAAAGAGTATTAAAACAGGTTTTAATTCCTGCCAAGTAACCAAAACTTGATAGCCACATAAAGGGTGTATGTACTTCTTTTCAGAAAATATCTTCACTTTATAAGAGATAAAGATGAAGATTAAATATTAAGTTTGTAAGAAACAAAAATTTATCTTTCTAACTAAGTCACTTGACCGAAGAAGTATTTTAAAAGTGTTTTATAACCAGTTTGAAGTCGAAAGATATTTTTCAGAATGGAACAAAACGTTACAGGGACTTCAGGGATGGAAAACACATTTGTCATGCTCAGTAAAAACAGTGAAATGCATATGCATGCTTTTTACCTTTGAGACCATGAGGTTTTCATAATATGAGGTTGATGGTATTTTTATATTCAATCTTCTCTTGAATGAGTTTTTTAATTCATGTTTTGTTAAGTATAAGATATGTTAATAACTATCTACCTTCAATAAGCAAATGCTAATTCACCCAACCCACCAAAGAAGTCGAACACTTTTACTTGAGTAGTAGTGGCTTTGTAGCTATAGTCTACATTGTCTACCACACCCTTGTGTATGGAAGCTGCCCATGCAATAGTTGAGTAACTACAAACAAACAGGAGGGTCAGAACCAATACTACCAATTCGATCATTCTGAAAGAAACATTTATATATGTAGTCGATTTGATTAATTAGTACCTCAAGGACATGATGGCAGCGGCGAGTGAGATACCAGATATGGCGTTGTTAGGGAGATGGGAGAGAACAAAGTGACAAGAAGCGAAAATCATAATCCAGAACGAAGTCTTGATCGGTTTGCAGTCAGTACAAAGCACATCATGGACTTTCTGTAACGATTTTCCTCCTGTCACCATATAGACAATGCAGACACCAACCTCAACAATCACTTGTTGAGGCACCACAATCCACAGCCCTAGCTTCTCCCCAAAGGCATGCTGACCCAGCTCGCGATACCTATCGAACCGCTTGCCAGGCACCATTTCGTGCATCTCAACCATTTGCCATAGCGTGTATAGGGTGATCACCCATGACAAGATCAAGATTACCACACCAGCACCCCTAAAAAGAAAAATATTTGACTTAGCTAGGCACATATATCGGCATCACGTACAATAGTCAAACGTAATAATCTGCAGGAATCTGAGTTCTGTTTTGAATTGACAGAAATAGAAATCCAATAGAGAAGGACACATAATGTATCAACTGATCGTGAACATAATCAACATGGAACCAACATGTATAACATGAATCACATCATTCTGTTTTGAATTGGCAGATTTTTTTGTCGTTGAGAGAATAACGAAATTACATTAACACAATTGTGATATGTACATCAGTTACAAGTATTGTAATAAACCATTGTAGTTTAGCTACAAGCAAAAAAAATACAGGATACAAAAGCGCATTCCTAACTAAATATGTGATAGAAATCCCATACATGCAGAAAGCCATTGTATAATTTATTATCATGTTGTGAACATAGTTAATTTGTATGGTAATGGAAACAATAACAATCTCAAAACTTGTCCATTTTAATTATTCTATCAAAATATGAATCGAAAGCAACGAAACAAAGAGAAGACATATACCATCCAAGCTCCGAAAGGGCATAGGGAAGACTGAGGACACCGGCTCCGACCATGGCAGTGACATTGTGGAAAGCCGAGTACCACCATTTGGCATTCCTAGCAGAAGTTATGGGAAACCAATCATCGATCTGCATCTGCTTGTCGACGTCTGCATCCGACGGTATCCCCCCCTCCCCGGACATTTTGAATTCACCAAATAACCAGACCGAAACCAAACTCAAAGAATTAATGGGGAAGAAGAAGCTGGTAGAATAATGAGCACAGAAGAGTCATGTGTTTGTTATATAACATTCATTGACTGATGGACATGTAGGAGTATGCCAAAATTAGCATTGGTTAGGCCAAGCTCACAGTTTTGTTTTCATGCAACACTTTAGTATAAGAAAATTTACCCTTTTCTAGGATTGTTGAGCTGTACTAGTGCCCCCAATCCCTACCAAGCCCCTGTTCTGTTACTATAACTTGGTTTTATTCGAGCTTTCCAGAGGGTTGTTGGGTCATTTACAGATTGCAAACATGGAACTCTTAAAGAAAATGGAAAGACGTATAAAAACAGAGAAAGATTCATGCTTGGTGTGAAACCGTAGGATCACTAGGATGTGAGATTCTTTGAGAACGATTGATTCTTGGTGAAACCGTAAGACGACTTCTTTGTTTTTGCCCAAACGTCCAACTTCCAAACTCCCAAGTTGTACGGATTCAGTTGTCAGGACATCTCATTCACAGAATCGCAGTTACGTCATAACTGATAAGTCGACAGTTCTGTCAAGACAAATTTTAGGAGGTTGATAACAACTGTAAATTAATTTTAGTTCATATGGATTCTTGTTGCTCTCTACATATGATTTGCATGTTGTTCATATTTTATGGATTAGGACAAGAGCTTGAAATCAGGCTAAGATATCGAGTATGTGCCAAATCATGTCTGAGCCGAAAATGGAATGGAATTGATGAGTGCAGCAATTTAGCCACAAACTGATATGCAGATCAGGTTTTTACTATGAATCTATCCGGAATTTCATCCTAGTGAGGAAGAGTATTTTCTGTAGCCGAAAGTGTAACAGATTCTATCAGAAAGAAAAAAATAGGATAAATACGTAAAGGTTAAATTACCTCGCATTTAATTCAGATGACATGAATAGCAAATTTATGCTATATCTGCAAGACCTGGTCACTTGACTATAGCAAAGGTTCATTTATATATGTAGTTCTGGTTCTAACTATTACAAGCTAGTTCTTGATATTGCACAGAGTTATCTTATGAGAAAGATTTTGGACAGGAGAGTTTTTCACAACATATTTCGTTCAGAAGTGCATGATTCATATCAGCATAGATCACAATCAAAACTGAACCATGTGAGCATAGATCACAGAACAAGTGATCTACGATGGCGCATAAATGACGAAACAAATATAATGCTGAAAAAAGAAATGACTGCAGTTTGAGAAACTCACCAAAATTCTCTTCTACATAGGTCTAACCAAGACGGCTGGACGCATTTGTACAGTCTGATCAAGCAACTAAGGAACTGGAATGTTTGTAGCTCTGAGTTGACCATGTAGAGCCAATGGATTCTTCTGCCTCCAGGCATTGTGCACCAACGCACAGATAATGGTTTATTAACTTCTTATTCAAGGGACTTTGTTTCAAGTTCGGTATTGGTGATTTCCTATTTGACCGGGAAGGTACTACAGCGTCAGTGCCCTTCTCCTTGTCCATGAAAGCAGGCGATGACATAGACGACTGTAGCATAGGGCTTCCATGTGATCGAGCTGGATAACCAAAATGAGGTACTGCCTGAATCACACCATGAGTTAAACCAGCAGTGTATTTCATTTCAGTGCATGGGCTTGGAAGACTATTTCTAGTAGAGAGTATCCTTTTGTTGTTGGGAAAGGATGAAGATTTTGAATACAACTGCCGAAGTGGGATTGGAATGTCTTCCAAATCTGTAGACAAACTGTACGAGTCCAAAGAATCCGCATCACTCGAGTCTCTACTAGATTCCCTTTTCTCTTTCCTCCTCGGCCATTTCAGAGGAACCTTCAAGCGCCTTGCAGCATTATTTACAGAACCTGACTTATTCTTCTTATTGCTTACTGAGATGGGGGAGTAGACCTGAGTTATTTCACCCGAGCATCTAGTGAATTGCAGACATGACTGATCACCACTGGCAACATCAGAACCATTGTCGATCCGCGTCTATAAGAAGATCTCCTCATCAGGAATCCTGAAAGAGGTTCCAGGACTGCTTCCAATACCATGCATTCTCAAATGAGAAACAAGGGCACTCCTAGTTTTATGGTCTCGACACTTGGAGATCCCTCCAGCTGGTATCAACTGTTTGATCAAAAGTTCTGAAGATGGTGACTTTGGCCTCCTCTTAATAATATCTAATGGGGTCATGCCATCATCGTCACGTATGTTCAGATCGATTGATGGAACTGTCATGAGAGTTCCACCACACTAGACTGAATATTCTCACTCACAGCAATGTGAAGAGCAGTTCTTCTATTGTTGTTCCTAATATTAACAATGTCCTTCATGTTCACAATATCACCGCAGACCAATTGCTTGATGAGCTCAATCTGTTTGTCAATTCTCCTGAAACCAGGGGCTCGGAAACCAGCCACCGCCATATGTAGAAATGTATCACCATAGTGGTTCGATACAGAGGTTACCGATGCAGATGCACCAATTAGCACTTCCAACACAGCTAATTGACCCCTATAAGCGGCAACATGTAAAGCTGTATTCCCTTGACTATCCACATACGTGCTGATATCAAAGCATTCTGTGAGATACTTAACCACCTACATAAAAAAGAAAGGTGCATTATAAAAGTCGAATCCTCAACAACAAAAACTTCGAATTAAGGCATCATCTGCTTCAACTGAATAAAAGTTCAGAACTAACTAAGCAAAAGGACTATAGTGAAAGACAATTTTATGAGATGGCTGTGAGAGTGTGAGGTCACATCTGCTAAGCAACCATGAACACCACTAAATGTATAAATTTGAGAGGCAAAATCTAACAGCTACACGCCTACACATTTAACAACTCCTTTTCTCTAAGCTTTCCGATGCATAGAGTTACCAAAATCACTTCATCAATCTAATATTTAAGGACCAATATGCACTCACAAATTATTCTAGAGTAAGAAACAAACAACCAAATACATTTCTTGATTAACAAATCACTAATTAGAGCATCAGATCTAGTAAAACTCTAGAGTTCTTTGCATAACATAATTCACATTCAACATTGAGAACCTCATCTCAATCTGTCCTCTCGCTGAAGCTGTATGCAAGAGTGTAGATCCCTGAGCATCCCTATAAGCCAAAACATCACCACAATCTCCAACCAAGTCCTTCAAAACCTCCACATTGCCACCTCTCGCCGCCGCATGAACCGCTCTGTTCATCATTTCCCACTTAAACTCTGTACTAATCTTCTCCTCACACTCCTCCCCATTAGGCCTTGGCGGCGGCGGTGCCACCGAGAAGTCCAGCAGTAACCTGAAGACCTCAGAGTTCTTGCTCCTGGCAGCAGCATAGAATATGTCAGTGACGCCATACTCGCTTTCTCCGAACACCAAAAGAGGGTCTCTTTGTAAAAGCTCCCTGACGAAACCCACGTCGCTGGCGGAGGCGTCGGTGTAGAGGAGCCAGTCGCCGTAGCCGGCGCGGATGAGGGAGTTTTGGGCCCCACTCTGGCACTCGGTGAGGAGCCGCCGGGCGACACGAGAGCGGTGCATCAGAACGGAGGTGAGCTTGATGAGGAGGTTTGTGTCGAGGTGGAGGAGCTCGCTGACGAGGTCGTAGTGGCCGTTGGCGGCGGCCAAGTCTATAGGGGACGCGTACCACCATTGATCTCCGGTGCTTTCCCACCGGAGAGGGAAGTATTCCGGCGACATTGTCACGCCGGAAAAATGACAAAACTAATACTCAACTATTTAACTCTCGAATCTCGATCACTAGAACATGACAGACAAACAAAACAACCAGAGATGACTGAAAAGTTGAAAGGGCACAGACGACTAAGAAAGAAAGTTGTTTTTTTCTCAACCAGGAAAGTTAGAAAAGTTGGAAAGCTAAAGCTTGAAGCTTATCGAGGTATGAGAATCACAGATTGTATTTAGTGAGCTGATGCTTGAAGCTTAAGCTAGAGGAGATACCGATGCAGAGATGAAGCTATATATAAACAGAGTAATTGAGACTTGAGAGGAAGAGAATGAGTGAAAGCTGGTGAGCTCAAGATTTTAGGAGGATAAACAAAAGGAAGATGATGGCCACTTGATTAATTGTTATGAATTTGAGGGCTGATTTTATATGGCAGAGAGAAGTTAGGGACAAAAGCACAGAATGCTATGAGATTCCTTTTGAGTTGACTTGACTTGAGCCCGTGAAACTGTGAAAGCTCAGCAGTGACACGAGGGGAGTCTTATCTTATAGTGTTGTCTAATGTAGTAAGGAGTAAAATATTGGATATCGAAAATATATTGATTGTTTAAAATACAAATATTTTGACGGGAATATCGATGAAATATCGATTCAGTAAAAAATCGATGAAAATTAAGATAAATACATGAAAATTTGTATTGAAATTTTATGAGTTTCTTATATGATCAATATGTGTTTTGAAACTTGTAACTTGTTTTTTTATTATTATTAATAGAGATTATTTGATTGAACTTTTAGGTTATTAGCGTGGTGGATTTTGTGTTTTGAATTTAGTGCGATCAACATATATGTAAAGCTAAAATCTCGGATAAATTCAAAAATATCGAGGATTCCGGTGATATATCAGAAAATATCAAATATTTTGGGAAATATCGGGCAAAAGATATTGATATGTATGATTAATATCGAGAAGTCTCAAAAACGGAAATATCGCAGATATATCGAAAATATTATCGATATTTCATTTCTTGAATGTAGTAGATGACTTGGTCACGGACCAAACTAGGTAGTTTACAAGAGTTTCAATGTGAATTTTTATTGGATTTTCTGTTGGATTTGTAAGAGATAGGAACAACGAGAATGTGACCGGCGGTGGATTTGAAGAACACAGAAATACAACTACGTAGATGGATTTGAAGAGTAAAAATGATGTCGTTACAGAATTAACCAAAAGATAATGGCTCACCGACCGTGGTGTCCGATACTGGTTGACCTATCTATGTGACTATGTGGAAGAAAATGAAATAAGATCGAGAGGCATGTGCACTCTTCGCTTGCTTGATTGTGATCTAGTAGTGCATTACTGGTTGGTCAGCTATATATTCTCTGCAATTTATGACTGGGGGGTTCGAGATCTTTAAAGGGTACTTGTATATTCTTTCATGGGCATTGAAGAGCTGAATGCGGAGATTTTTTCGGTGATACTCTTCAGCATTCAGGCTGTTAGTATCATCGAGACACTGGACTCGATCTGGACCAGCGCAATTAGTTAGTGTTAGTGTACGTTTTGTTAAAGATTATTGTTGCATTGGAGTGCTAATAACCTCTTCACCAGCTAGCTTCATATCTCAAATCAATTCTGTTAAAAATGAATAAATATGTGAAACGCACACGATGTTCGACTCTAAGGGCTGGTGTGTGCTTCTTTCAGTATTCAACTTTATAGGGATGTCCGAAAGGCTAAAAAGAAGGTGGTCTTTTAGTGGTGGAATCAGATTGATCGAACAATTTGCTGGTGTGGATTATGAATTGATTCAAGATGTTAAGGCTCTAGACTTCTGTTGTTTGATGAGTGATTCTACAATGAGCTGCCAGTGGTGTGCGGTCGTTGTTTGATCGATCAAATCTCTTATGATGACACACTCGGAGATCTCTCCTTTGGGCATTACTACATGAGCATAGTATAGACGGCAAAAATTGGTCAAGGTGTTCGAATCCGATGTGCCACTTACAGTGAGTCACAACTCACAAATAAACAGGCGAAGTACCAAATCTCAACTAGTGTAAATTGCCCATGTCGCATATGTCTGGCCCAATTTTTTATTTACAACATGTTACTTCTGGTTGTAAGCGACTTCTGGTTCATCGCCGTTCTTTGGTTTCATCATTATTTGGATCACGAGAGAATCACTGCATCGAAAAACTCTAATCGCTATTTGTGCAGGAAAGCCGACGGCAATGTAACGTGGAAGATTGAATGCCAACGACAAGTCGACAATCACTACAAGACACAAGTGCTACTTTATGAGATGAGCGTACTGGCATGGAAGCATCTATACAAAAACACGAAGGCCCGGGTCAATGAGCAGCCATGGTTAACGAAGTTGGAAAGAGGCACCTCAACCAACAGCCACATTTGCATAGTAAGAAGGTAACACAGTGCAAACAAGTAACACCCCGTCAAATTAGCAGAGCTAAAGTACAGTTTCATGTTTCTTCTTTCAGAACATAAAGCAAAAGGGGGAAGAAATCCGCAACTAAAAAGGTTTAAACACCAAAAATAGACAATCCCCAGAGATCAACTCCCAGAGGAAGGACACAACGATAAGACTCTTATTCAGATCCAAGGGGGAGATCTAAGATCCTGGACTCAACTGAAACATGTAAAGCATTGCCTTTCCATCTTCATACTTTTGTGCTTAACACTTGGCGATGTGCATGATCAAGTCGACCACACGGGTACTGTAACCCCACTCGTTGTCGTACCATGACACAAGCTTGACAAAATTTTCATTCAAGGCAATTCCAGCTTTGGCATCGAAAATGCTTGACCTGCAAAAGAACCAGAAATGAATTAGATATACAGAGTAGATTATCTACACATTAATCAGAACAGCAGTCGCTTCATCATGACGAAATTGAATCAAAGCAGATGGTAATTATGATATTTATTTACCTGCTGTCACCAATGAAGTCAGTTGACACAACATCATCCTCGGTGTAACCCAAGATGCCCTTCATCTTTCCCTCAGACTCCTCCCTGCCAAGACAGAATAAATGATAACATTAAGAATCAGCACATGCAACTATAATGTTAATGAGACCACCCCTGATTCCAAAAGATGATGCAGCAAAGTATAACTAGACTCACTTGATAGCAGCCTTGATCTGGTCATATGTGGCAGACTTCTGGAGCCTGACAGTGAGGTCAACAACTGAAACATCAACAGTGGGTACACGGAAGGCCATTCCGGTCAACTTTCCGTTGAGAGCAGGAAGAACCTTGCCAACAGCCTAAACATAACAAACAAAAAGAACATATTAGATTCAGTGACTTGCAGATTAGAAGGTATCAACAGTACTGTATCCAACAGGCACACAAAGAATATGATAATACCTTGGCAGCTCCAGTGCTGCTAGGAATAATGTTGAATGAGGCAGCACGTCCACCTCTCCAGTCCTTGGCTGATGGGCCATCAACGGTCTTCTGGGTGGCTGAATCACAATCATGCAATAACAGCATCAATTAGCTCGTAATCCAGTATCTAAACAATCGTGCATCTTATATATTTACAAGCATAAAAACTCACCAGTGATGGAGTGTACGGTAGTCATAAGACCCTCAACAATTCCAAACCTGTCATTGATAACCTATATGCAAACACAGTAAAATACATGAGCAACAACAATTGGCTGAGTTTTCAATAATGAAAACACAGATAGCAAAATGAAGCCGACCTTAGCAAGGGGAGCAAGACAGTTGGTGGTGCAACTGGCATTGGAAACGATGTTCAGGTCAGAAGTGTATTCGTGCTCATTGACACCAACAACGAACATGGGAGCATCCTTACTTGGGGCAGAGATGACAACCTTCTTGGCACCACCCTGGTCACACAAACAGTATATGTTAATTCCAAGTAACAAAGTGAAGATTTCGAAACAATGCTATGCAAATTTTTATATCATCGATACCACCACCGCACACACAGATTTCTAGTCCAACTGGAGTTTAATAGCAATCACTCGAACCAATTATCAAACCACCAATAAGATCACACTAAGGGTCATGACACAATTATCACAATCCTACAACAGGATCTTAAGAATCACTAAGCTAAGTAACTTGAGAATTACTAAGCTAATCATCACATATTACAATAGCCCACTGACATTATTAGTGGTACAAGAGTTGCTACAGAATAACTCGCATATACCAAAAACACTAAGCACAGCAACTCTGAGAGATCAAGTTCTACTAGAGCAATCCAATTCACATATAACCAAACCACATGTCTAATTAAACTCATAATGCAATAAAAGAAAAATAAAAAAACTAGAGTTGACCTTCAAGTGGAAGGCGGCTTTGTCCTTGTCAGTGAACACTCCAGTGGACTCAACAACGATATCGGCACCAGCTGCGCCCCATGGGATCTCCTCTGGGTTTCTACATCAAACAAATGGCACAATCCAATCACCACTTCACTCTACTATCCCATCAATCACAGCATCAGCAAAATCATCTCAACTGTCTCGTGAAAAAAGAGATCGAATATTACCTGAGACCGAAAACAGTGACTGGCTTCTCACCGAAGAGAAGAGTCTTCTCGTCCTTAACCTTGAGCTCATGGTGCTTCCATGGTCCGTGAACGGTGTCATACTTGAACATGTAGGTCTAAACACAACAAAAAATTAACTCCGATCATCAGTATAACAGTCAAAATTCCAGAACCAAAAACCTCACAGATCAACACACACTCACCATGTAGTCGGTGGTGATGAATGGATCGTTGATGGCGACGAGCTCAACATCGTCTCTCTGTAGAGCGACTCTAGCAACCAAACGTCCGATTCTTCCGAATCCTACACCATTTCATTTTCATCAGATTTCAAAACCACAAACCAGATCTAGATCAAACAAAACATAAGAAGAAGAAAAGGATCGGATCCTCACCGTTGATTCCGATCTTGACCTTGCCTGCTCGATAATAGCAATAAACACCACAACGAAACAAAAACACGATCAGATATACAGAAAAAAACAAGATCTAATATCAAATAGTGAGAAGCTTGTGAGTGCGAGAAGATCTTACCCATGGCGACTGAGAAGAGTTGAGAGAGAGAGAGAGAGAGAGAGAGAGAGAGAGAGTGAGAGAGTGACGGAGATTTCTGTGATCAAGTTGTGGGAGTTAGTTGTGATGATGAGCGGGTTTATATAGAAAAGAGGGCCAAAGAGGTAAAGTGTAGACCAGTGAGTGGGTACGAGGCCCGATCACGTGCGGCGGTTTCTTGGGTAAAAAGATTAGTCGTATCGCGGCCGCTGATTTATGACCGGGCCTTTACGGTATGTTTAATATTTTGAGGAATATTCGGAAAGAGATTCGGGTGGGTAAAAAGAGGACGTGGCGAAGTTAAGTTTGGGCTTTGGGCTCATGTGAGGTTGGGTGTAGGGGATTTGATGGTTAGATGACTCGTCTTTGTTGGTCACGTACTTCTCGATTGTTCTACCAAATTTCGGACCGCTTTTACGTTTTCACGAGGAAAGAGATCGGGGACTTTTTAACCTTTGTTTGGTGAGGTAAAAGTAGATATTTTACCGCAAAATAGAGATTTGGCAATAAATATTTATATTTTCTTCTTAAAGGGCATTATTTACTCACCCAATTTTTAAAAATTATGTTCTTCATTTAGCATATAATAAGCCATCATTTTTTTTGTGATTTATGCTTCAAATTTACAGTTTACATGATCGAGTTTAGGTGAGAGCGTTGAGTTTGATCGAGATGTTTAAAGATGTTTAGGATTAATTTATATACTTATTTTAACAAAAACGTTACTAGGACTAACTTGTCATTTTTGGCCGGTAAATTTTATTAACCGGTATACCATGGAGTTTGAGAATGTTCACCATACCATGTCTTGAATTTAAAAATGTTTACTCGAAGTTCATTAGATGTTTGTTCTATGTTTTGTACTAGAAAACCAGCTAAAATTTTAATAGGATCATGACATAAAGAGAATATCAAAAGTTGAATTTCAAACAACTTGCAAACTTGAAAGGCACTATGTATGGATAGTTGAAAGACAATTGTACTTCTTATGCCCCACGAAAGAATATGATAGATGGTTTAATGTCATGCTTTTGCAATGGATGACGGGGATACATCAACGTGTCTAAACCACATACTATGAACCTGTTCACTGTTATTCACATACTACGTCAATCTTGACCTCCAAATTTCTCAATTATCGACAACTAAACGTCTATGAAAGGTTCGAGAGGAAACATGCAGTTCATTTTGTTTGTTTTCTCGTTAAATTCAACAATTGTAAAATTTAAACAATTTTGTGGGTGAAAGTCAATCTTAATTCTCCGGTTGGATTCAAATTTTGAAGCTGTCGGTGTACTTTTGCGTTCCAACTTATATGTTTATACTTCTGACTTCCCTTTGTTAAAATGAACGGGTAGTCTTGATTTAGTCAAGACAATGCATAATATTTACTTATTTAGTACATAGAATTAAAAACAAAGTGTTGCAGGAATTAATTATCTTAAGTAATTAGGTACACTGTGTGTACATATACTTAGCTTATCACCTATTGGTACGTATTTAACGGCTTAATTATAAATTACAAATATGTCTCACCGCTACCGTGACAGGAACCATTGGCAGGATAGCCCCAACTCCGATGACCAGCACGATCCGTACTTCGATAAGGATAGCGCCCACGCGCTGAACAAAAAACCGGTCAGACAACACCTCAACGAAAAGAGTATACACACTAGTCCCACATCGAAGAAACGGTAGGAACCCAAGCCCCAACTACCAATATATACCGGTCAACCCAGCATTAAATGGTACGCATTCAATACTCCATTACGCCGTTATTCTATAAAACCTACATATCGTTTCTAACTTAGGCATCAGAGGGTTGAAGGCGGGTCACGCCCGTTTGTCCTTAACTGTTGTTGATCTTAGCAGCGAGAGCGAGTTGGATTCGGATAAAGTGTGGAGCGGTATTGAAAGTAAAGCGACAGCGATATCACCCCAAATAATATTAACAACATATTCATAACCACCTCTGAGACACGATCTTCTTGTTCAATATCCGATGTCCATATCGATGTTGGGCATTAGCAATGTGGAGTCACGTTGGACCAAGGATTTCGTGTCTACATATTTCATATGTAATAACGACGACATCTTAAAGTCGAGCCTTAATAATCACTGGATACAACGAGGAGCAAATTAATTCGACTTCGAATTTGTCTCGTCTTAAACAGCTATTTTTGTACATTAACATGTAAAAAGGAAAACACAACGCAAGGAAGCTAGAAAAGGCTTAGGATTGAATTACGTACTTAAAGAGTAGAAGAATGTACCACGTTACGCAATGGATAAAATAGGTTATCAAACTAAGCATGCGGTTTCTCTAACCGGCCTTCTACGATTGAAGAATAATTCGTGAATTGACATTGCTCTATTATGTCTTTAATTCTGCATGTAATGTCGATGTGCATGCCTCTTAGACCTCAATAGAAGCATTAGAAAAAAAAGAAGCTAAAATAAATACCATTATTTACATAAGCGTGCATGAAACATGAAGTCACCACCACTAATGCACCCAACATAAGAAGCATGGTCTCTGATCGATTATCGAATGGTAGGTAGAGAGTGAACTACTCGTTCATATATAATTAAAAAAGAAAGCATGCAAGAAATTAACTTAGAGACCGATGTTCTTCATTACATCATCTAATTGTCAACTCCATCAAACTATAGCAGCATGAGCATAAATGATTCTCTGAAACTGAAACATATAATTTATAACTAAACTTAACGAAGCGTGCCCGATGATCGATCCGATCTGGTTACCAAAAATCGGTCGAGCTCGATCTGTCGAAGTTAAATTATTATGGAGAACCCGAAGATTCAAAATCTTTAATTTTTAAGCACCACCTCATTCTTAACTACTTCAGCAAATTCTTTTTGTTCATCAAAGATTCTGAAAAATAAAGACATCTATAAATATAACAAGTCTAAATCAATCAAATAGATAGCTTTCAACTACAACAATAATATCAACAATGGACACGTATAATATAGATTTATCATACATTCACGCTACACTGTTATACTAAGCAGATAACCATATCCTTATTAAACATTTAAAAAGAGAAATCAGATTAACTAATCAAGCTACAAATTTATATCTGTGTTGCCTAACTTGCCTCCAACTTGATCAAAAGGAGAAGACATTGTTCTCTCACTTCTCTGCTATAATAAATTTATCAACAAAAGCTTCAATGTTAAGACTCCATCACACACTCATCACAAAGCACATACATCTTTAAATTCTTTACATATACTCGATCCAATTTAGAAGACACTCCTTATTTGTTGATATGGCTACTGTGATACTATCAAAAGGCACAAGTAATAGGCAAATCTATTGCCTGAAGGCATAATTATGGAAGGGTTGTACTCTATTGCCTGAAGACCCTGACGTTTCAGGTCTAGCAGACGTTGTTGGTAGCGTTTTAGTATTTAAAAACTACCATATAAACATAAACAAAAAGTACTAATACAAATTCTTAAGCACAAGACTATAAGACTATAAGAGATGAGTATGACTTAGGAAATATGATTGAGATTTAGACGAGACGAGTTGAATTGATCGGGCAATGAATTATAATTTGAGGTGGGTGAATCAAGAATTGGCGATAGAGAGATTGAAAGTGAGGGAGGCGAGCCGCAACTGAAAGCGACGTTGGTCGCTAGGTTAGTGAAGTTCTCCTTTTATTTTATTTTATAATATATATGTAAAGTAATTTTTTTTAGGCCCAAAATTTTAACCCGAACTTAAGCCCAGGAGAGTTTTGGACTGGCTCCGCCAATCCACCGAGAGATATTATGTAATATGCATAGTGAGGCATTAGTAGTAAAATACTTATAAGCATGAATATATAAGAAAAAAGAAACTGAAAAAAAAACTTGAATATATACCCGTATCATGTAGCGTCAGCTCAACAAATTGTTTGGGCCAAGAGAGGCCCCAAAATATGAATAACCGAGAAATCAAAGTTTAACGGGTCGCTTAGTCCAAGCCCATGAGCAAGATTTGAATTCAAGGCAAACCCGAGGCCCATCCAACATCATAGCCCGAGCCCAAAATTAGGCTGCATCTGGGAGCAAAAGAGGCGGCGCAAACCAAGGAGATACCAAGGTTCGAAGTCGAGGAGACGCCGTCAGTGGCGCAAGACCCATGAGTCATTGTTGCTACATGACTTTTATGGTTGACTATCCCCCACTCTCCTAGTAAACTTGGGTAAGGACTAAAACAAGAAAGTTTCGATCTTTACGTTGGGCCTAATAAATCGATTCCAATCCGATTCGTACGGGGTACGTGTTAAGCCCAACCCAACCCATTTTTTTTGTCCAATGACTATAGACAATTATTCTCTTGGCCAACTCAGCGCATCTCTTGATCTCTACAGCCAATAGCATCTATCACATTCGTCTTCAACATTAATCAATTGGTCAAATACTCCACTTCCCTAGAACATTCCGTCTATTTCAATTTTCAACCCACAATATTCTTCGCTTTGAACAATTTGCATGTGTATGCTATCAGAAAAGCAAAGCCAGTTGGCCCATCAAAGGCTGGCCTCTGACGACCCTGTGGTGGGTTGGTTTTCCTTTCCATACACGCCCTCGATTTTCTCGGTTTGGAGTCTAAATTCGCGTGATATTTACTACTCTCCAATAAATATAGACACACTCGTCGCCGAAACACATTCCTTGTTTGTTCTAATACGTTTCTCTCAATTCCCTCTTCGCCTTTTGTTCCAGCCGCGCAGAAGAAGAAGAAGAAGAAGCAGGATCCCATATTCTGAATTAATATACATCCTCAGCTCTTCTCTCCTCGATCTGTTACTTTCAGCGGCTTCTTCTTCAACATGTCTAGCAGATGGATCAGGCCTGAGGTACGTACCCTCTGTTCCTCTTCTTCTTCCCTTCAAAAATAAAGGACCCTGTTTTCGTTTATTTGTTTCTGATGCGATTCAGAGATTATATACCACTTTTATTTGGCCTGTGTTGTTGTTCGTTCTGAGTTAAAAAAATTAAAGGGGTAGATTGAGTTGGAGGTAAATTGATATTTAATTGGTAAAAAAAAAAGATGTTACATTTAGCTAATGGATGTTAAATCAGTAATGTGAGGCTAAATGATAACTCAAATTATATTGGTAAAGATTAGCTCTCTGATGATTGTTCTCCTAATAGTAGTTGCGGTATCACCGTTCTCGTGGTTTGATTTTGTTTTGATGTTGGATATGTGTGTTATATAGGTGTACCCTCTCTTCGCAGCAACTGGTGTGGCTGTTGGTATCTGCGCGATGCAACTTGTTAGAAACATCACTGGCAACCCGGAAGTGAGGTACATATATCTGTCATTTCTACGCTAGCTATACTTTGTTCTTTGTAATCGAAATTATGTGTGCTAAGCTGTTTGAAAAGATTAACAACCACCAAATCTGTTGAAACTAAAACATATATTTAAATGTTAACTATATGACTTCTATTCTTAACTTTTTTGTGGCATGACATCCAATGCCTATAGTTCTATCAGATACATCCTATCTATTCGTCCTCATTCTCAAATCCAAATCCTCTTTCAGGTCTTATTTTAGCCAAATCAATCATTTAACAGTAGAATATAATCAATATATAACTGGAATTTCGTGATGCCAATAGTTTAACTAGTTGTTTTTTTTATCGGGGAGGTACTAACTGCAACTGTGAATTAACCACTGTCCGATTTACTGCTGTAGGGTTACAAAGGAGAACAGAGCTGCTGGAATTCTAGAGAACTTTGAAGAGGGAAGAAGTTACAAAGAACATGGACTTAGGAAGTTTGTTCGCAAGCGAGACCCCCAGATCATGCCATCCATCAACAAATTCTTTTCAGACCCAAACTAAAACAATGAGTGACATTTCATGATTGAACTATTCAAATTTAGATTTTTGTCTGTGAAAGTGTTCCGTAAATTAGAAACGAAAAATTGTTTTATCAGATGGTTGTAATGTATTATGAGTTGCCAAGTTGTTTGGATGCTGATCAATCTCATTGAATAAAGTTCATAGCTACATTTTCTTACTTCTGAAGCTGCATTAGACACCCAATTCTCCTGATTGATCTTACCTTCTGGAAACAATCACAATGATAATGGGTAACTTATAAACTAAATCGGAGGTTGGTTCCGGCCAGTTGAAGAGCTCAGTCTAGCTCGTGTCTGCTGCCCTTTATAAAAGGTTAAGTTGCTTCAAATTTGGAGCAGTACATAATGGTTTGATTTTCATAACATCATCTCTATATAGTCATCACCATCTTGATAAGAACTATACATGTACATTTGATGATCAGACTGTAGTTCATCGTTGATTCTATGGAATCTAATCAATTATCAATCTTCTTCTTTTTGAAACTATCCAATCTATCCAATGTTGAAAACACCATCTTGGTATGAATTGCTCAATTAACTTCGGAGACTGTCTTCACAAGTCATGTTTATTAGGCAATAAGAAACCAAATCCAACCCTCTCCGGAGTAACCAGCTAATTCCGACCGGCCAGAGGTTGAATAAGACTAGGGGTCGGCAAAAAGCCCGGCCCGGCCCATGTATAGCCGGCACGGGCCGGGCCGGGCCTCAACAATATTTTAATATTTGCGGGCCGGGCCGGGCTGGGGTTTATCTTTTATATAAGGATCCGGGCCCGGCCCATTCAAGCGGGCTTTGCAGGCTTTTGCGGGTTTTTACGGGCCGGGCCTTTGCGGGCTTTTACGGGCCGGGCCTATCGGGCTTTAATTATTAAAAAATTAAGACATTTCAAAATAAACGTAGCCTTCATCCATGCACCGGGGTTTAAACGTACTCCGACGAGTCTAAATTTTACGTATGGTGTTTATCACTATAAGATGGACATTTCTACATGTCCTCGTTTATCATTAAAACATATTTAATTCTCATGTTGCTTGAATTCTCCATATGTATATTAATGTTCTTACGTTTGTTCCTTTGTTATATGGAATGAAATACCTTTGTGAAACTTAATCGGACATGTTTAATTATTTTATAAAATTGACCGTTGGATTGATTGGTTAGAATATTATAACCATGCCTTTAAAATTTTATAAATTTTGGACTTGATTTAGACATCGATCCATGTATTTCGCCAAATGTGACCATAGTACTCTTATAACTAAAACGGAAATTACCCCTCCCGAAAAATAATTTTTTAACATCAAATTTTGGACACATATTCTTATGGAATACATATCTATCTCATAGTGTCAAAAAAATTGACATAAAAAATTTATTTATCTACTCCCCCATAGGAAAATAAGATGAGTGTATTTGAATTCTCTATATGCACACTAATGTTCTTACCTTTATTCCTTGGTTATATGCGTTGAAAGACCTTTGTGAAACGTAACCGATCATGTATCATCATTTTACAAAACTGACTGTCAGATTGGTTGTTCATAATATTCTAAGCATGCCGTTAAAATTTAATAAATTTTGGATTTGATTTAGACCTACATCTATGAGTTTCGCTAAATATGACCGTAGTACCCTTACAACTAAAACGTAAATTACCCATCCCTAAAGGAATTTTTTAAGATCAAAATTTTAACACACATTCTTGTAAATTACATATCTATCTCATAGTGTCAAAAAAATTGACATAAAAATTTATCTAGTTTCTCCATGGAAAAATAAGCAATATATAAGAGAAGGGTATTGATGTCATTTCACACACTCTCAATTAAACTCTCACCATTGAAAAATTACAAGATCTAATCTGAACTATCTATTATATTTACTGTTTTACTGTGTAAGGTAAATCGAAAAAAAAAATTACAATGAAACCCTAAACCCTAACTTACTCTAAACCTCAAAATTCCTAAAACTTGACTTAGGCTAAATCTTAATCCCCTAAACCCTAACTTACCCTAAACCTAAACCCTAACTTATCCTAAACTCTAAACAATGATTTAATAGTAAAATAGATACACAAATATTATATATGGAATTTCAATATTTGATCAATATATGTATATGTAATATATTAATATAGACATACACAAATATAAAATATATATCCTAAATCCTAAACCCCAAACCCCAAACCCTAAACCCTAAAAAAATTACAATAAAATCCTAGAATCGTAACCCTAACATACCCTAAACCTCAAATTCCTAAACTTTAACTTACCATAAATCTTAATCTCCTAAACCCTAACTTACCCTAAACCTAAACCTTAATTTATGCTAAACTTTAAATAATGACTTAATAGTAAAATAGATACACAAATTTAATTATATATGAAATTCGAATATTCAATCTATACATGTATATGTAATATATTAATATATATATATACACAAATATAAAAAATATATATATATAGTATTAGTCTATTAGACTACTAGTCACTATATCATATATATATGTCTCAATATGTATGTAGGTAAACTTTAACTAGGTATAAATTGTATAATTAATGATTAAAATCATTAAATGATTTAATGATATATGTCAATATGTGTGCGGGGTTTGACGGGCCGGGCCTAACGGGCCTTGACGGGTTTTTGGCGGGACGGGCCCGCGGGGCGGGCTGGGCTTTAGATCTCTAAACCATGGTTGGCCCACCAACCACCTTGGCGGGATTTTGCTGGCTTTTTTGCGGGCTAGGCCGGGCTTTTAGCCCACGGGCTTGCGGGCCTCCACGGGCCAAATGATGACCCCTATGTGGGTGCAACCCAAGAAAAAAGAAGAAGGCCCCTACAGGTATACACTCCAAAATTATTAAAATAAATCTATATTTTGATGAGTTTTAAAGGGTTTTTCTAATTTTCAGTCAATAAATAAGATTAAAATATAGATTAACATTTTTTTCCCTGATATGTGGACTAATTTAAAGTGGATTAAATTTGGGGTGAACTAATTTTTATTTTTCAAAATTTTGAAATAAAATTGAGCAACAAAATAATATTTTTCAAAATTTTAGTTTGGGGTGGATTGTAGTGTAGACCCGTCTTTGGAGGCACAATCCAGCCGAAACGGAGCAATTAATGCTGAGACAAGTCAAAAATAGGTAGTAGGACTGGACACGGTATGAGATAGGACGGGCTGGACTTTTTTATTATTACGGGTCAGGACAGACATGATTGATGGTTCTAAAACTAAAACGATACAGGGACGGACCGGGCCGGGCCGAGCACGGGATTTTGCCTTCTTTTCTGTATACAAAGAAACTGCAATGTGAATATAGATTTTCACAGGCTTGCAAGCCTTTAAAGAAAGTACATTGGTCTGTGATGGAGAGGTTGATTTCTTCAGGTTCAAGCAGTTGGTCTAGGTTTCATTTTATAACTTTGGATGAGGAAAACCCATCTGGTTATGCATTCCTAACATGTCCAGAAAAAAAAGAATTATGTGTATGAGTTATAGATCAGGTAATGGATTAGAGGTGTGGGTGACCTTGGATGAAGAAGACATGGCTAATTTGAAGGCGATTATGAGGTTCTACAGTGTGGTTCTAGCCATGGAGCTCGTAGTTGAGTAACTAGGTTATGGTTCAAGTCGTAAACGCTTATTGTTCACATTATGAGAAACTCTCTATCTACAGTCCTTGCCATTATGCCATATGTATCACCCGTTTATGCAGACCCAAAAAGAAAATTGTATATAAGTTCTTCGTTCATTCATATCTATCTATAGAGTAAAACCGGATACATGAAATAAACTATAATAACCCTAGAGCTCCGCAAACCTCTCTCTCAGGTTATTGCAGTGCTAGCACCCTATGGCCTTCTCCGACAGCGTAAGCTGCTTTCCTAGTCTCCGATTGGGGTAAGACCTCCTTTAGGGTCAAGGACGCAAGCAACTCCAAGTACTATGTTGTAGGCCGTTTACTGGTGGCGAAGAAAGATCTGAGTCCCAAGGCTTTCATGGGCGCGATTGCAGGCGTGTGGGATCTTAAGAAGCCGTTGTCGATTAGGCAGCAAGAGGATCAATTTGTTTTTACTTTCGATGTCAAAGCAGAGAGAGATCAGATCTTGAAGGAAGGATATTGGTTTATGGCAAGTCCAACTTGGTTTTGAGCCCTCATGATGGAGTTGGTGATGTTGGTAAGGTGGTGCTGAATCGAATCCCGGTGTAGGTCAAAGTGTTGGGGATTTCTCCACGGTTGCAGACGGTCACCACCGTCTAATACATCGCTGCTACCCTTGGCGAGATAATTTGGTTGGATGAACCGGGAATTAGGAGTGGCAAACGGGCCCGAGTCCGGATTTGGCATGACGTGAAGAAGCCAGTGAAGCAAGCCTTTCCACCGGAGGTTTTTGATTTCGACAGAATCGTTATATCGGAGCGGTATAGGTATGATCGACTTTGTGGTTATTTCCAGACGTGTGGGATCTTCAAGCATGCAATCTGTGGAGGGCCACCAAACATGTCAGCGACTGAGGAAGCAATGGCGGCTTACCAGCTCCCCAGCTCGAAGGGGAAGAAAGATATCGGCGTCGGGGCGGTTTGCTAGCGGGCGGGTCAAGAAGGGATTCCTAGTCAACCCGGGAACCCTAGTTTGACTAGGAGTCTCAGTTTGATTGGGTTTCCACCTTCCACAGGTACATTGACTTCTTCTGGGGGGTTCTCTAATAGCGACAGGTCTTACGTTGTTATTCCCAGGTATATTTGCATCGGCACTTGCTCGTCAATTAGGGGCGTTCTCATTCAAGTCTCCTGAGCAGGTTATACCCAGCATCAGGTTCTTGGAGGATGCTAGGCCGATGCTCGGTGCAAAAAGGAAGATGGCGGAGGACACTCTAAAGTCATTGCTGAGATCAGTGAAGGTTTATCAGAGGGGTGCTCGTGCTCAGATCCCATCACCTCCTTTTGAGGGTGAGGCACTACTCACCGCGCTATGTTTGTTGCTCACGGACGAGTTTGGTCATATTAAAGTGTCTCCGTTGAAAAGGAAGAGGGGACGTCGTACGGAATCTAAGAATAAGGCTAAGGAGGAGGCAGCGGCAGTGAAAGAGGATGCGGGAAGCCTGACTGTGGCTGGCTCGCCTAAAGTCCTTAAGAAGTGGGTTTTGGTAAGAAAATAGCATTGAGAAGTGAGGTAGAGCCGGTTTCTGTGGCATATGTGGCAGTGTTTACTTCTGATCCGGAAGACAGCGAGGTCGTGGCTACTATAGCCATGAAGACTCCTGGCGAGGCCCAGAAGTAGTTGGTGTTTTTTAGGCAAACATTACCTTAGTTTATCCGTGTTAGTGTTCGTCTTGGCTGTGAGAGACATGTACTGATTACTTGGTGTTATTGTCTGAGTATTTATTCGTGAACTAATTTAGATCTTCTAGATTAATTTGTCAGTAGTTAATTCTCTCGAATCCTATGGACCTCTGCTATGTAACAATGTTTCATTTTGATTAATAAAGTACCTCTCATAAAAAAAAACTATAATAGAATGAAATAAAAGACTAGATGTGAATTATGGCAATTGAATAGAAAAGAAGAGGAAAACTTATTTGTCCTAATAAACATATAGCAGCATACATTAAACTATACGCCATCTGTGGACTTATCAATATATGTGTATAGGAAAACGTCACACACTAAAGGATCCTTTCTGACCAAAAGAGGGATATATTATACATTCGCATAAATAAATGAGACTAAATAGTTTCAATCTTTGAACTGATTAAATAAACTCCAAGTGAATAAATTTGCTTCTTCATGTTAACCTTTACAACCAGCAATTATAACACTATGTTCACCATCTTGAATGTGTAATGCAGCACCTAACCTTGTATCCAGCATATCTATGCAAACTCCGGAATTACAAACTTCAACGCTGTCTACAGTGTCACCTAGACGTGAGGGTGCAAAGTGACCAGAAATAGAGGGCAAACAGGTAAAAACAATGGAACCCAGCAATCAGTGTTTGACCTTTCAAATGACACAGCCACATGATCCTTTTCCCCAAGCAATCAGAAACAGCAGTAAAGAGGTAGCTGACCAGCTAAGCAAATATGTGTCTCTATATCATCCACTCGAAGATGACGGGACTGGGTTCAGCTGGGTGGCGACTGGCTACTAACAGCTTTAGACGTAGCAATCTCTTCTAAGCGCTTCCAGGTGGTTTCTTGTTTTGTTTTAGTCTCCTCCAGTTTTCCTTCATCTTCCTGAAACTTGAGCAAACACTCCTCAACTAACTCAGGATCAATGTCACAGAAGATTTTGCGGATATTCAGGGACAAGCTGTGGACTGCTTGATTCCAGTGGCTACGGCCATTTTTCTCCAAAGCAGGAAAGATAATGGGCAGTATGACTTTATGGTTTTGTTTGATTAAATTTTCAATATGTTCATTGTTCCACAAAAACAAAGCCCTTTCTGCCACCTGTAGAAGCCAGTATCAGTCAGCTCAAGGTTTGGTACAAGACAGATACAAAGAAAATGAACTAGAATCACAATTCTGACTTCTGATTATATTCTCAATCTAAATCTCATATAAATGAAGGAAATCCAATTTAACATTACAAGGCAACAAAGAATTAGTATTGGAGGCTAACTTGAATATTCATTGGTGGGTTATACTCAACGACATGTCAAACCATTTCATTAGCCATTACTGAATATGGTCATAAAGGATCCTGTTGAATGAGACTTAGATCTACATAAATAGCTTATTCAGAAGTACTGAATATGGCAAGCATGTCAGTTAATACATTTATTTTAGGCATCAAGCGTACCAGTACTTGAATCCTACTTTGCCACTACCATTGGTCAAATCATTTATAGGTCAAATATAACTGATAGAAAATGCATTCCAGCACATATGTAAATAATCGCCTAGTTGTCCATCTTTTCAATTTTCATACATACAAAAACATATACATATGCAGCTGCAGATAGAACTAAGTTACATTTTATGCATATTCGATACTATATTTAGGTTCAAACTTGACCTACTATAACAGACCCAAAGCAAATAGCTCAAAACTAGAAATTTACGAAGACAAAATCCTGCTAAGGTTTACAAACATAGCTGCTTACACTAGATGCACTGAGAAAATATTGAAAAAGAGCTCTACTTGATTGATTAACTTATAGTCTATGCCTCTACCAACTGGAAAGTGGAGTAAAATAGAATAATAACAACCAAGTGCTAAGTACAAACACACAAGAATTTGTAAGATGTAATGCAAAGTTTGAAGCAAAACTTTGGGCTACAACAAAAAATATAGGGCCCCCCTACCACAACAGCTTCTTTCCAGAAGATGACAGAATTAACTTGTGGAAGATCTTGGTAATTGCAAAAGGACCGCATTTAAAAGCATAATATTGTAAACTAGATGAATAGATAAATTTCTACCTGAAAGTGTGAACTTCTTAAGCAACGAGCTATTTGGCGGAAGAGGGGTACCATACATCTTTGAAATTCTGTTGGCTGGGTTGCTTCCAAGATTTCCTCGAGCTCGCTTAGGAACATGATTTCTTTTGAACTACTAGTGATCGGCCAATACTTCAGCAAGCCTCTTATAACAGTATCTGTAAGTTTGCTGTCTTTCTCTACAAACTGTGTGATGCAGTATGACAACTGCTGATGGTACATTGATAAGCATTTAGGTTTGTGGAGGGGGATCAGAGCCCGAGTAAGAAAGAGTTTATGCTCTTCTTTAAGTGGGAGAGCAAATCCATTGATTATGCTGCCCAAAACCTCTAACATCTCAGCAATCCCATTATGTTTCTCTGTTTCAAAAATGAAACGGAAGAATATATTGTTTATTCCCTTCCTAATGAATGGGCGATGCACCATAAACTTTCCATAGATTCGATGCAAAATTGTTTTTAGATACTCCCTCTCCCTAGGATCCTCTGAATCAAAAAGATCCAACAGCTTGAGAACAAACGATTGATCAATGTACCTTTTAGCCAATTTTGCATCCGTCTCCGGAGATGCAACAAACCTGAGAAAAAACTCATAGACAATCTGCAAGTGTGACCATGCAGGGTCCATCAAAGGCTCCTCATCCTCCATATCATAGGCTTCTAAAACCTTGTTCTCCCGTGGTTGTGGTGACAGTGACCTGAATAAATTCACATTTACCATCTTTATAGCCTCCTGGATGATAGTTTCGTTAAACTTCCCACTTGCAGAACTAACATAATCCACCAGCTCAAGCAATGTCTGCCGTTTGATCTCTTTCTCCTTCAGATGTTTTGCTGGGTCAGTGAAGTCAAACACAACGCAACACAAGTTCAGCTTCTTGATAAGCAAGACTTGCTTCTCCGAGCCTGGCACATCCCTGAATGGCGGCAACACTTCATAAGAAGCAGTGCCAGAATTACCATTCAACTTCAAATTTACACCTTGGGGGAGCTTACTTCCACCTCGATTTGCCAAACGTGACGCACCATCGAGTTCCGGAAAAGGCACGTTGTTTGCATTTATAGGCTTATCACTTGCTAAATCACTCTTTCTTGAACTGATCGGAGCATCCACTGAAGAAGCAGACGAACCCCCGAATTCACGATTATCAGCTGACTTTGAGGGCTTCCTTGGAAGCCTGCCAAGTATCTGCTTGATCATGACTTCAATAATAAAATGACCATAAACACACCTATCAAACCCAGGAGGCTCCTTCAAACCAAAACCCAATCCACAACAAAAATCATAGAGCCATACCCCAACTATACAAGCAACCCATTTCAAACCAATTAACAACAAATCCCATACTATTCATTAATCAAAACCCAAATAGAGATACCCATTTCCATAAACTTATTCACAGAACCAATATTCAAGCCAACCAAAAGTCTTCATTTTTATATATCAGTCTTCATTTTTATATATCATTACTCTCACAGAATCGAGTCAAAACCCAGAAGCAGAAACAAACTTACAACTTCAGAAACCAATTATAAGCTCCCAACTTATAATCAAACACACCAAAAGCTCTCGTCTCTAATCTTCTCCCAGCTGAGCAAAGCTTAAGACTTTGGCCAAATCAGCAGCTACCCAAGTCAGCTCAGTTCTCTACCACGATCTGGGTTCGATCTGAAACACATAGATTGCATCACACATCAATCATATGATCAAAGCAAAAAAAGCTGAGAGCTTTGCAAGCAAAAGTACACAGAAACTAGCATAGAATACTTACAGAAAAGGAGTCGAACAGAAGCAAAGAAAGCATGGTTCTTTTTTCTCTCTAGACTTCAACTTGGTTTTGGGCCAGAGAGAAGAAGAAGAAGACAAGGTGGCCACAACAGCTCCTGTGAAGAACTAAGAAGACTTTCAACAGTGTCACAGTCGGTATTATATAAAGTTAAAACCTTTGAGAGAGTCAGAGAGAGAAGGAAGGATGAGGAAAGCCAAGGAAACCAAAAACAAAAATAAAAATTGAGAAAGAAAAGAGAATGAAAAAAGTTAAAGGCAAAGGCTTTCACTTTCTGATCCCAATACATATTTACTCTAGAATAGCATGATGGTAAATTATTTTGTTTAAACACAAGTTGAGTGCGATGTGAGTCTCTTGGTGGATATGTAGGGAAGGAAGAACAACCCCAGCAACATCAAGTCGCCAACTCACTGACAACTCATCGGACCCCAAGTCCACAATCTTGTTTTGTTTTTGGGACATTTCCTTGGTTGGTGTTTGATTGTCCAAAAAGAGTAGAGAAGCAATCATCTTTGATCCTACTCACACTTTCGTTTGTTCGTTTTTTTATTTTTAGTAAATTGAAAGAGACTGAATCTCCTAGCACAAGCTAGGACTTTTGAAATTGTAATGCGACTTCAAAGTGTAGGGGGACAAAGCAGGTGAAAAGCTAAACGAAATAATAGTAATAGTAGACTTGTTGTAGTCAAAGGACAATTTGACAATGAGGAGTCCATGTCTAATAATATGCACATTTAGGCCGGTCTGTGAGCAACCACAAACACAAAGATGCGGCACAACTCAACAGTGTTTTTTGGATATGCTAGAGACTTAGAAAGTCAGAATAGCTATCTGTACATAGTACTTTGACAATCAACTCAAAATGAAAGAAGATAATGCTTAATATTCACAAAGAATGGCCAAAGAAGGAATATGTCACAATCTTGAGAACTTGCTTTTATTTCGTGAAAGAAAGGAGAAGAGTCTTCAAGTCATTGAAGTACTGATTGAATAATCCTGCTTTGAAATTTTCATACCAGAATGATAGAAGTGCAGACTTTTTTTGTATATAATTGGAGCCCAAAGAACAGCTACAAAAATAACTTCGAAAATGAAACAATCAATGAGGCAGATAGAAGTTTTTTTGGAGATTGGTTATCTGCCAGAACCTACCTTTCCTAATACTACATCATACATATAGCAATTAAAAAAGCATGAGTATTCCACCTGAACCCCAAAAAAATGATGTCATTGAATTGTCAACAGTCTCTCCAGCTAGCGTGAAGCAGTGCGTAGAGGTGCTCTGCGATGAACAAGCACTGGTTCGTTGCTAGAAGCTTTGTTTGCAGCAACTTCTTCTAAACATTTCCAAGTGGCCTCGCGTCGTGCTTTTACCTCATCCTCTTTTGACTCATCTTCCTCGAACTCGACTAAGCTTTCCTTGAACAGCTCAGGATCAAGGTCATAGAAAATTTTGCGGACATTTAAGGTCAAGCTATGGACAGCCTGATTCCAATGGTTTCTAGCATTTTTCTCCAATGCCGAGAAGATAATTGGCAGTAAAACCTTCCGATTCTGTTTAATTAGATTCTCAATGTGATCATTGTTCCACAAAAACAAAGCTCTCTCTGCCACCTGACATAATAAGAACTGGCTTCATTAGATTCAAAGAAGCTAAAGGCCGCCAAGGAAGTTAATTTCTCACATTGACATATCACAGTTGAATTCAATTGGTAAAATCGCAGTAGGCAATCAAGATATTTGTTACAAACCAAAACCCACTCAGCACGAACCAAACTGACCAAGTCCTGCATTAAACTACTTTGACATAGAGACAAGTCAAAACTTAAGCTTCAAACTCAATATTTTCTAGATTTCTTCCCAACTTTGTAAGTACTGCAAACAAGGAATTTCAAATAACCTCGACAAACTTACATGTCCTAAACAAAGTATCTAATGCTCATTGAAGACGAAGGGGGATGATTTACAAAAAGGGAACAGAAAAATCAGACTTGAGTAATAAGTAATTTATCCCTTCCCTAGGATTAAGATTTAGAACATGGATACACTATAATGTGATCACTAAAACTTACGTATTTTAATTGAGATTCCTGCACAGGCTAGCCAAATATTACACTAGCATTCAACAAATTACTGTATGGATTATTAAAAGATAACTCTTGTAATTGCATGAATAGACAGTTTGAAGAAGACAGGAAATAAATAAATAAAATCCAATAGAATAAACAGAAAAAAGAAAACCACCTGAAAGTGAGAACTGTTCAAACAGTGAGCAATCTGGCGAAATAAGGGAACCATGCAGCGCTGGAATTCGGATGGCTGAGTGGCTTCTAAAACCTCCTCCAACTCACTAAGAAATAACACTTCCTTAGAACTGTTAGTGACCGGCCAGTACTTCAATAAACCCCTTATGACAGTATCAGCAAGCTTGCAATCTTTTTCTACAAACTGCGTAATACAATAAGATAGCTGTTGATGGTACATTGCCAAGTATTTCGGCTTATGCAAAGGAATTAGCGCCCGAACAAGGAATAACTTGTGTTCTTCTTTCAGTGGCAGAGCAAATCCATTTATAATACTGCCCAAAATTTCTAAAAGTTCAGAAACCCCATTATGCTTCTCAGCCTCAAAGATAAAACTATAGAAGATGTTGTTAATAGCTTTCCTGATGAATGGGCGATGCACCATAAATTTTCCATAACTTCGGTGCAGAATTGTTTTCAAATATTCCCTCTCTCTAGGATCTTCCGAGTCAAACAAATCCAGCAACTTCAGAATGAACGAGTGATCAACGTATTTTTTAGCTAATTTTGCATCTGTCTCGGGTGATGCAACAAACCTTAACAAAAACTCATAGACTATCTGCAAGTGGGACCAAGCAGGATCCATTGAAGGCTCCTCCTCTTCCAAATCAAATCCTTCAATAACTTTATTCTCCCGTGGCTGCGGAGAGAAAGACCTGAACAGATTTGCAGACACCATTTTGATACCCTCTTGCATGACAGTTTCTGAAAATTTACCATTTGCCGAAGTCACATAATCCACTACTTCCAACAGTGTTTGTCGCTTGATCTCTTTCTCTTTCAGATGCTTTGTTGGGTCCGTGAAGTCAAACAGAACACAGCACAAGTTAAGCTTTCTAACTAATAAGCTCTGCTTCTCTGAATTGGGAACATCTCGAAATCCAGGCAATGCTTCATATGTAGAAGACGACACAAAGCCATTCAACTTCAAGTTCCCACCCTTCACATTTTTGTTTCCATTACTCTTCCCAACATCCGAAACAAAACTACTGGTCGGGACAGACGAAATCACATTACCAGCCTTACTAGTCCCTAGATCACCAATTTTCAAATTGGTGGGAGCACTCGAATACAGTCCCTGACCTCCATTCCGAATCTCAGAATGCTTAGACGATTTCCTGTGAACCTTGCTCAATATCTTGCTCAACATATTTTACACACTAAACAAAATGCTGCCACCCTCTAAAACCACAACACAAGTAATCCAAGACCACTAATGTCGTCGTCCGAAAAACCCACCTACCGTAACCAGTCACAAACACAAAGCAGCAATGGGGCCATTAACCCTCATTTTCATCCGAAAAACCAAAACCCAAATCACTTACCCAACACCACAAATCAAACTGAGCTCATTCAACTTTACTCCCTTATCACAGAAACAAACAGACCTTCCCCCACCACAAATCTCTCACCTTTTTCAATTCACAATATTTGAACTTTAACTAAAATTTACAAACCCAGATGCAGAAATCTACTCTGAAGTCAAAAAGAAACCAGTAACAGCTACCCAAATTCGAACTCAGAAATGCCCACTACTCCACTACTGTGATTAATGAAACAGCCAAAAATTAGACAAGTAACAACAAAGCAAAGTGTTGTTTGAAGTTTCAAAGTCAGTACAGCATAATCACATCAGCACATGCAATAACACAGAGCTAAGCAGAAAAGATAAACCCAGATTGGGAAACAATGAAGAGAGAAAGCAAGAGAGAAGGGTTTGATGATTGCTTACAGAGATTGAGGTGAGATGACAAGACTGAGGCTTGGTTTGTCTTCGTTGTAGTTTGTTGACTCCAGGAATTGGTGCGCTTTGTTTTTAAATTGTAGGGAAAAAGAAGAATTCTTCTGGTGCGTGCTTGATTAGAGTTTATATTCTGCCTTGCCCGGAACAAGGTTATTGGGTCAATCAATCTCTCGCTCTCTTTCTTTTCTCTTCGTGTTCTGATATTCTGAGCTATCTGGAAGAGTCAAGTCAAAACTCAAAATCAAAACACCCCCACATAACTCGATCACGTCGTTTTTATCATTATTCATTTTCAGTCGATAATAAACTTCTTGCTTGGTATGCGTCTTTATGGGCTCTTCCGTCCCTTAAAAAAAAACATTAACTAAAATATCGAAAATTTATAAACTTCACATTTCACAAATATGCACACGAGCCATGATAGAAATTATCTAATAACCTTACTGGTAGAAAACATGGTCGTTTTTAGGTTTGGTCTGTGTGTCGAGAATCTTATTCATGCTACTCGACATGACAAGCTTCTGTGCATGGAGCTAAAGTCTTTGTTTTCAGGAAAGAGAGAGAAGGGAATGTGCCCAAGGAATTGTTCAAACTTCAACTCCTGCTGGCACACCAAGTCAATCTTCGTGGGTGAAAGTACTGGTCAGCGACACCCAACTCTAATTACAAAAAGAAAGAAATGCAGCTCCGGTCAATCTAATTCATCACGTTTTTGAGTGTCCAAAGGGTTATTAGTAATTACAAAACTCTTGGGGCGACCACAACGTACTACAAAGCTCTTGAGCACAGCTTACACTGCGCGTCCAGACCTAACTTCAGTTCAAAACGCATTGCTTCTATAGGCATTACAAGCAATACCATTCCTACCATCAACATTTGACCATACATGAGAAGTCAAGTATCATTACTTGTAATAAAACCGCAGTGATACTGAGAGCTTAATCTTGCATTATGAGAATATAGGCCTATAGGGTCACTATCTGTACTGGGATCTGCTGTCAATAAAAGCTTGAGTTGATGGTTCTCTTCCGAGAAAGCTGGTCAAGACTTCCATGGGTTCCTTTGACCCCCCAGGGGCTAATACCTATTAAAAAATCAAATAATAAGGAAACAGATATCAAAAGTATGTACTAATTGAAAATAGACCTTAAATCCAGCACCTGTAAGTTATGTAACATACAACAGTTGGAAAGTGTAAAAGAGGAAAGCATACGGAATGAAATATATTTTCCTTACCTTGTTTCTGAACTGCATGCCAGTATACTGGTTCAAATAACTGTCATGAAACTTTGAGGCATATATATCAGCAGAGAAAACCTAACAGTAGAATTCAAAGCATCAGTACTCGATCGTCCTTAGAATGAAATAACCCAAATTTAATCACTAGGTGATGATTGAAATAAAGAATTGTTTAGAAGATGAAAACGATATGTGGCTTGACAAACCTCACTCCATATACGGCTGTAACAAGAAGCATCATATCCGATGGCACTACATGGAAATCGTGATGCTGGATTGACACCCTCCAATGCTGGCAATCCTAACATGATCTGAAATAACAAATATTCACTATCAACAACCCAAAACACAACTGTGTTGAAATTAGAACAAATAGGCACATACCCTTGGATGTAGATGCTTGAATAACTCAACTATGTCAACATTTTCAGCTGAATGTATGATTTGATCGAAAAGACCTGACAACAGAGACACCTTTTATTTGCTTCACAAGATAAGCATAAGCAGACATATACACATCACCAAATTTCTAAATGAACCAACTGTGGTAAGCAATATTATACATTCACTGAACGTCCAGTGTGAGGAAGTGAAGCATTTTAAATTTATTTGGAGCCGCTGTTGAGTTTTCGACAGCGAATTCGTTTTCGAAACCAACCAGATAAATCAATCAAAATATTATACTCACTAAAGCATTCTTTAGATCAGATGATTTCACAAATTAAGAGTCCGGCTTGCAGATGTAAAAAAATACCAAGATAACTCACAGTAAAGAACTTCTTGCTTCATTTTGAGAGCAGAAAATGAATACCGCCATCTTTTAATGGATTTGCACATTTCATCATCGATTGGCTTTGTTATATCCTACAAGCAGCAGATATCAGCAATTGAAGATATCTTATACAGAACACCATATTACAGAGTATTTAGTCTATTTACATTAGAATGGAACTCAACAATCATTATTTTTAATTAGATGAGAGGTTCCAAATACGGGAATGGAAAATCACAGGACACATTGACTTTCCAAGAATCTGCTATTCAAACAAAATAATCAGATGAGCAAAACATGTGCTACCTGATGGAAGCCGGATATCAACTTCAAACTGAAACTTTCATAACACCTGAAAAGTTACAGAGTTACAATGCAGAAATGTAGACCAAGTTTATACAGAAGGGAACAATATATGAGGGTCTAATTACCAGTTCTCTAACACTTGAGCAGGAACCTCCACAAAGTCTGGATCAAAACCCAGGCCAGCAAATTTGGAGAACGACGCGCGATTGCAAATATATTGGACCTAAATGATACAAATCGACAACAAGAACTTCTATTTAATAGAACTTTTATCAATCAAATATAAATTAAGCATGTAAACGATGAAATACAACATACCACATGGCCAAACTCGTGGAAAAGATTCACGACTTCAGAAAATCTCAGTAATGCAGGACCGCTTGTATCTTCAAGGAACTGAGTTATCAATAATACAACTGGGATCTAGACATAAAACAAACGATACATCAACAAGCCAGCATAAGTGTTTTAAACTATACTCAAGTTTTCTACCTCTATTGGTATATATGAGTAATATGACTATCCAATATATGAATTACAGCTCAAAGCCAGGAGCAATTAATAAGAACACCATGAAAACGACACAGCAATCAAAATCAATTATCCAGGAAAAAAAAATCATTTCCTAAGACCAACTGCTTTAATAAAGAGAAGTGAATGAACACAGAATTCTGTGGCTGTAGTTAGCGACATATGTGATGATGGTACTGGTGGTTATGGGATGATCATCATCACTAAAAGTCTAAAAGCAATGCTCTTTTTTTTAAGTGCAGAGCAAATCAGTACCCTCTCAACAAACCTAGATAACAAGGACGTTGTAGGTTAGAATACAACCTGACGTGATCCACTAGATGATGAAGGACCGTTTTGAAGAGCGACCACACAAGTATGATTATATTTTCCTTCCCTGCACAGAGATAGTATAATCCATATTCAAATCATTACTCAATTCTATCATAAAAAAATAAAATAAAAATCAATAGCATAAGTTCTCTTTCAACCTTGTGTACATGTCAAGGTAGAAATGACCCATAAGTTCACCAGAACTCAAGTCAAAAACTGAATAAACACGAACGTCAGAATGCCAAACCTCAGCATCTGTAATTTCCTCAAACCTTAAACCTACACGAAATAGAAAGCAGAGTCAGTATCACTAACATCATCAATGATTTGAAAAGTTTCATGGACACAAAAACTGTTTGGGGTAGTGAAAGTAGATGTTGTTAAAAGAAGTTGCTAAACAGAATGAATAATTACCAAAAAGGTCTTGAACTATCTTGAAGACACCAGATAAAACCAAATTTACTGGAAAGTATTGCTTGAGATCTCCAGAGGTAAAATTGAACTGCTGTTCTTCAGCCTTTTTCACATAGTATAGTAGATCCTCAACTCCAAATGGATAGTCACCTTCCTCTCTTTTCTAATACCACCACATTAGGCAAAAAAATAAAAACAAAAAAATCAGCCTTGAAATATGCCAAACTTGGAGGATACAGAGAAAACATTCTGACCTTCAGATCTTTCAATATAGAAAGCTCGGTGGTAGCAGAGTCCGCCAAACTGTTCGAGATGTCCTCTAAAAACTCAAAAACCTGAAAATCACCGTAGCAAAATGAGCTGCAAGAAACAAGTGGGGAAGGAGCTACCAAATAGGAGGTTTTTAGAAGTAACAATTCCTTATACTTCTGCATAGTGAACAAAGAAGCCAACAACCAAATCATGGTTAACCAGAAACAGGCCACTCAGACAGTTACCCACTAGCCTTTCCTGAGTGCAACTACTTCTAATAATGCATGTCAAATTATGAAGAATGAGTTTTGGTATCCCCAGTTGATCATCCCATCCTGTCCCAAACCCCAGACAGAATAAAAAAAACAAATGCATCCAAACTATTCTCCTTTAAGTCCTTTGGACTTTATCATTCTCCATAAAGTTATCACTTCAAATATAATATTAACAAAAAGGCAAGATGAAACAAACCTTTGCAGGTGTCTTTGCCATTCTGAGATCAACAGAATAGTCTGCATAATTTGAATAGCCAAGCAACCGAGCAAACTTATGGCGTAGTTGAACCTAAGCCAACAAACAATTAGAATAAGCTGAGATGCTTATACTCTTGAGCTAAAGTTTAAGAAGATAAAGAAAATCAATGGCAGAAAGAGAACATGCTTTTCAATCTTTATTCAATGAAAAATCATAGAAGATCTTCAAGTCAACACCAGTTAACAACAGGAACCAAAGCTATGCGCAATTAACCAGTTACAAGTTACAGCCAACTGCTAAAACATAAGATGTTTGGAGCTTTAATTTCATGTTCATTGAACTCCTAAAAAAACTCAGGTTTCCAAATAAAATTGTATAACTTTCATCTATATTGCAGCTCACAACTCTAAACTTCCAAAATTTCCATGATAATGAATTCCAAGACGTTTTCTCCGTATTAATAGCAACAAATCGATTACTAAAGGAGACAATGAAATATCTAAGAGCTTTTTTTGCCATCCAATTCCAAGACGTTTTCTCCGTATTAATAGCAACAAATCGATTACTAAAGGAGACAATGAAATTACAAATACTTTGGAACTTTTGCATTTCTTTGGGCTAAACTGGCTTTTCAATATGGGAGGTAAAATATTTGCTCACCGAGTTAAATATGGTGTACCCTTGCATAGAGATAAAATGGATTTAACGATTGATCATCAAACTGGAATAACATCAATGGGTAAAAATCACAATAATTACCAAATCTTCCATGATAGAAAAATTGACTTCTCCGCACCTCTTTCCATATTCCACCGCGACCATCTTCCTTGTTGTTCCAACCTTCACAGGGTAGAAATTGATTTTTTTTAGTAAACTCATAAATTCTCCTGAAGTGTTCAGATAACAATATATATATATATATATACACAGCACCCTTCCACTAAGGTATACCTTTTTTTTGTCATTTTCAGGTATAAGGCATTACACCTTAACGATCATCATTTTGGCTGAAAATTTACATAAATTATCTACTCATATAGACTTAATAATTGGACGGTGAAGATATTAAAATATGATCGAAAAGTTTGTGTAATGCCTTATACCTGAAAATGACCCAAAAAAGGTATACCTTAGTGGAAGGGCCCTCTATATAGATATTCATATCTCTTTTACTTAATTCAGTTTGTCAATATCCACAAGAAAAGGTATTTCGGGTAAAAAAAATTATCAATTTGAAATGCAAATACACCTAAAACCTTATTGCTAATACTTAAGAACATAAATTGACTTAGTTGATCATACCTCACAAAGTTCTAGTACAACCGCCACATGATGACTTTTCAGGGTGACCTTCAATTTACCATTTTCAGCTTTTTCTAAACTCTGCAAATTAAAAGCACTACTTTAGTAATAAATACTGTCTAGATGCTAATGACTAATTCAATGACATATCTATCAATTTATGATGAGCGTATTTCCATTTTTCTTACACTTAATTTTCTGGACAAGTTACATACAAAATGAAACACTTCAACATATTGAGTTGTTCAACCAAAAGAATCACATGTGGCGTTACTCAAAAACAATGGGTAATATACTATACCTTGAGAAACTCTTGTGGTAACCCAGCCAACTGAGTCTCATTAAAGACAAGGAAAGTACTATCCTCATGTAGATTTTGGATGTAGCGCAAGCTTAGCTCATCAATTTGGGTTCGCACGCGCTGCATTTCCTCTCTCTTAGTCAGAGTAAGATTCAACCCATTGCGCTCAAAGTCTCTCATCTGTCACTGATTAGGAGAGAATCAACATCCAACAATGTCTTCTTACATAACCAAAAAACAAACAACCACATTCTAACTCCTTACCAAGGCTTGGGTATAGAGCTTTGCTTCAGCATTCACCCACTCCCCTCTTGTAGCAAAAGCTTTGACAACACGGTATACATCCTCACGATTTCTGTTTAATTTCATTGCACAAAACATCCATGTTAAAGCTGAAAAACCATGCAAATGAATTTCACATAAGAGACAATCACCAGGAAAAACAAACAATCGATTTTACCTGCAAGCCAGAACATGTGCATCGATTCTCCGCTCGGCCTCCGCGCTTGCTTTGCGAACATCGTCACAAGTAGACACCAACCTTGGAATCACACAAGACTGAACAAGTGCAAACTGTTGCGCTTCTAATTCAGCCAGAGGTGAAATCACATTCATATATGTAACCTGCAACATAAATCACCACAAAATTTAACAAATAATAAAAGCATCTCAGATTCATCACTAAGCTAGTAAATTAAAGATTCTAAGCCAAACTAGTGACAGAATTTAAATGTGTATACTAGTGAGCTGAAATTTCAAACTAAAATGAGCGAATCGCATTCAAAACCTTATCGAGCGGAATTGAAGCCACAGCGTCGTGGACCTCTTTTGACTTGGAGATGACTCGGTCCGCCAATTTGAGAATCTCCGGCGCCGATAAACCTACTTGAACCTTGGAGCCTTGGAGATCTGCAACTTTCCACAGTCAAAATTGAGCGAAGAGGACTGTTGTGAGGTATAGAAATAGCGTAAACAAGTAGTGAAGCTAAACCTTTCTTCCTTCGGTTGTTGTTCCGGTGTGAGTTGAAGGCGGTGATACCGAGGTTGACGGCGAGAGCGAGCAGAGCGGCGGCTCCGGTGAGAGCTATAAGGCCTTGGCCGCGCTTCTTCTGCTTCGTCGTCGTTTTGACGTCGGCGTTTCCCGTAGTTTCCGCCATTTCTGTGTTTTTTCTCTCTCTATTTTGTCAGCTACCAAACGGCAATTGGCGGAGGAGGGAAATTTGTGCGGCAATTGACCAAATTTTATGAGGCGATAAATCGCTTTTATTGATTTTGAAAATATATTTAAATCTGGTTGGGAGGCCCTACCCACTGTTCATTTGTTACGTCGTGGGCTTTTTGTTGACGCGGGTATGAGCTCGGCCCAATATTCATCGACCGTGTGAGCCCAATATATTCCTACCTGTCTTGTACGGTACCTGTCTCGATGCTCGCTTTGCTCTGCAAAATCACGTTCCATTGAATACCTTTAGCAGCATACCCAGAAGGGTAAGAGTCGCCCCGGATTTACAGTGTGTCGATTCGCGGCGAATCGAAACCTTCTCGAGACATTGGAACGAAGGGAATTACCTGTGCCAGAAATTTGATATAGGGTGGTTGTGCAGAGCATAATTTCTATTTATTTATTTTAAATTTATAATGTATCGGAGATTCATTCTCACGATTTTCTTAAAATGACATATATATCGAGAGTGCAGAGACATAAAAATAAACCATGTGAATATAAAATTTTGGAATGATAATTATAGATATAGTAAAGCTGAATTAGAATAGTACTGTTAGAATAGTTAATTTTTATTTTTATCCAACACTTTTGAATTAATTACAATTTATGTCATTGACATCTCCATCGATCTATTTCCTTTCATCTATCTCTTCTTCTTCGTCTTCACCGACCTTCCCCCTTCACCGTCAACAATTTAGGGCGTTGCCGTGGTTTTTTTTTTTGAAATAGGGATATTGATCAGGTATATCATTGATGAACTAATTATGCACTACGCGAATTTTCTTACACTATTATTTGTTTGATAATTCATCACTATTCTCCCCCTTTTTTCTATTTCTTATCTTCCGCTTGAACTTCTTCTTTAGCCTTTTAATCTCCTCTACATCCCACTTTTTCTGTGTATATCTCCAATGTTTACTTTCTCTTCTTCCTCCCCATCTGACCCATTTGTACCATTTATCTCTCGCTTCTTTGTGCTCTTCATCTTCTTATTCGAAGTTCCTTCATCTGCTTCTTCAAAGTTCTTTTGTTTTCCTCTTTTGTAAAATGAATCTCCTAAACCAATAATTGTTAGAGAGAACTTAGGAATGTAATTGTTATTCCCGTAAATACATGGATCCAAGTGATTGCTTCCTCATTCAGTATTGTAAATGTCTAAATAGATCTAAGATAGGGAAATTGTGCTATTGAAATCCAACAATGGTGATCTATAGAGCTCGCTATTCGTTTTATTTCAATGAACGCATGGGTCATGGATTTGATTTGTCTTCTATGCAAGAGATGAGGGATTTTGGTTGAATTTGCTCATCTTGGTACTTTAATATTAGTTTGTGATGGAAGATGTAAGAAACTAAAAATTTGGGTTCCTAGAGAAGATATGGTTCAAACTTAATATGGATATGTTTCAATCAATTGAGCATAGCCTTGAAAATACCAAAATTGAGGACCCCTCAAAATCTTGATTTGGTGCCAAATTGTAGTGGAGAAGGCAGAGTTGGAACTGGCAAGTTGTATGAGTCAGTGGCAAACAAAGTAATTACATCAAAAAGGCTGGAAAAAAACTCAAATTCACTGTACTTAGGAACAGCGATTCCCAAATTGCCCTTTCATATAGTTATAATTTAAAGATCAAATTCTCTCTTTCATATATAGTTATAATTTGAGATGTTTGGACCCGAAATAAAATATTTTTTATTGGGTTTTGAGGGCTGGATTAGGCGAGCGGCCCGAGTGAATTGTACAAGTTCGGGTTGGAAGGGACTTGAAGGAAATGATATGGAAACCTGATCCATACGGCTTATTTTTATCTAACATTTCCTATAGTGGTTAGGACTCTATTATGAGAGTTATCTATAAGTATCGGGTGAGCTATATTGAATACTTAGAGTTGTGTTGTGAATCTAATTATCGATACCAAAGAGTTCCAAGTGAAGTGGAATACGGCTACAATCTTCTATATAAAAAGTTGAAGAGCGATTTGGAAGGGATCTTCAATCAAATATATATTTTTCTCCCAGCAAACTATCATTCTCTATACTAGAAAACCCTTGCAACCAGCGATCAAGAGAGTTGTCACCCGAAGAGTGTGAGATTCTTATGATTTAAGGACGCAAACACCTGCAACCGGCGATCAAGAGACTTGTCACCAAGAAGAGTGAGAGTTTCGAGGTTCAAGGACGCAACACCCTTGTGTTCTCAACACCGCGTCAAGGAGATTGCTCTGCTTTACATCAGGAGGAGTGTAGAGTATTGGTTTTCGTGGCTCAACTAAAGACACAAAAATAGCAAGTCCTATGTCACTAGGCAAGAAGGATCCATTCAGGCAAGGTTGGTGCTCTCCTCGTCTAAATCGCTTAGTAAGAAGTCAGTAGCCGCTAGCCTACAATTCAGCATTCAGTCATGAGACGGTGACACGTCAGCGCACGAAGCATAATTGAGGAAAAGAGACAGTTTGAGAAATCTCTCAAGTTTGCTAAGAGATTTTTGTGTTAAACATTTTGGCACACTCAGTGGGACCAAAAATTTAGTGTCTTTGAGCGACAATTGGGGATCCCTATAAAAATGAGTACCCTCAGTGTGGCAAACATCCACAATCGAAGTACCGGGAACACATTTCTTCTAAGTGTCGTTCATTATCCGAGTAGACGATTGACATCATCTTCAGAACTACACAACATTCAAATATGGACGTTAATTTCTTAAGTGAGGGTGACATTAATCATCTAAGTTATGAAGAGTATCGAGTGTACGCTGCTAGGCGAAATGTACAGCTCGAAGGTTACTTTCAAACAATCGAACGGAGGTTTGAAGAACAAGCAAACCTGCTCGCTTCCAATAGCGAAAAGATAGACACGACGATAGCCGAAATCAAAGTGCTAAGGCTGGAACATAATAAGGGATTAGAAGACCAGGAGCTGCTGAATGTTCAAATAGCAACCCTCGCGGAGGGTCAAGAGAGGATGCATGCGGAGATCATGCATACCCTGGATGCAAACCTCACAAAGCAGTGGCCATGCAATTTCAGAGAATGGAGAGAGACATCTCAGCCCTTACCAAGTTTGTCTCCGATCTCACCAGGAGGACACGACAAGCATAAGCTTTCTCAGATGCATGGGAAGAGCGTTGAGAGAGATTTTCACATCGCCAAAGCACATGAGTCGTATGAAACTCTTTTTCCGCCTGTCCAGAAAGGCGACACCGAGGCTTGGCATTAGCCAAGACATTACAAGCAGATCAACTTTCAGACCTTCACAGGGGATGATGATGCCAACGCAGTGACACATTTGGCATACTTCACTCTCCAGCTAGGGCAATTTGCTGATGACGAGGAGCTCAAATTGAGAACTTTTGGTTCATCTTTGTCCGGATCGACCCTCGTTTGGTATACAGGTTTGGACAAGAGATCCATCACGGAGTAGGCGACGATGAAAGCATTTTTCATAGACCATTTCGGGACCACGCGACTGGAAATCAGCATCGGAAAGCTCACGATCATAAGTCAGTCATCAACAGCAACACCAGTAGCTTTCCTTCATCGTTTCCAATCTGAGTACAACCTATGCAAAACTCCGTTAGGTAAAGATGCAGTTGTTGAAATGGCCATAAATGGCTTGGAAAACCAGTACTATAATTTTTTTTGCAACAACAAATACTTTACCTTAAATGAGCTTATCATAGCTGTAAAAAAAGCTCATAGTGCCATGCAAGAACGTGATAACAAGCGCAACTCATCAAATAACACATATGCAACAAGGTCGTACGATAAACACAAGCCAAGAACTGTGGCTTATATAGAGGATCAAGTAGAACACGATTTTGACTCTGAAGAAGAACAAGTGGGAGCTGTCGAGTTGGCGACAAACAAAGTATTAAAGCGTTGTAAGCTTCAAAAGAACAAATGTCCTATAAAGCTCTCGACAATGGCTTTTGCAAATCCAGAATTCGAGACGTATACATATGATGCCAACATGGCTCATGAAATACTTGACGAACTTTTCAGTGTGTGAGCCGCCAAGACAGATTTTGGCCCATTACCCAATGCCAGTGCAGAACAACTAAAAGGGAAGAAGTATTGTAAGTTCCATGACGCATGGAACCATATGACTAAGGATTGTATCAAGCTCAAAGATCAGATCCAGAAGTGGATCAATGAAGGCCAGTTAGCTTTAGAAGGAGCTTCTAAGACAGCCTCGCTAGTCGATTCTCAACCATTCCCAGCACCTCAGGTTAATATGGTAAATGTCGGTTGGTCGCCAGCCGTTAGCTGTGCAGTAGGAACTAAGGAGAATGCACCAATCCACCAGCAGTGTACTTTTCCACAGGATAAGGTAGAAGAAGTCGTGGACGGACTGCAAAAGATGAAACTTATCATTTATTGGCCAATATTCAAGCTAAGACATCTAAATTATAAATAGCCAGACGAGCATTTTTGCAGGTTCCACAACGCATTTGGACATCGAACAAGAATGTGTTCCGCCATGAAGGACAAAATTCAGGGTTTGATTAACCGGGAGGTGATCCTAGTTAGCCAAGAATGGGTGGTAGAATGGCATCCTAAGACACCACCGCCTTCATTTATGGTTCCAGAAACTTCTTCGTCTCGTGATGCATCTAGACTAGCACAACGATGGAGAAGATCAAGGTGAATGCCTAAGCCCAAGTGCAATATCGCATTTATCCAACCCAGGTGAGCCGAGATCACGTATGATGCATCTAGGCGAGAAGAGATTTTTGAAGAGCTACTCCAAGCAGGGATAGCAGTGGTTCCCGATAAGTGGGAGACTCCAAACCCAAATCCTAAAGATGTAAAAGGTCTACCTCACTGCCAATATCATAACAGATGGGGGTTCCATTCCACTAATGAATGCATTAATTTAATGTACATAATTCAGCAGTGGATAGACGAGGGAGAAGTGCAGATTACAACTCCCTCGCCAAATTTGGCTATCAAAGAAGCGTTGATGGTTGGAATGATAGAGTTGTCAAGGGGTAACCCAAACAAAAGGAAGTCAACCCTTGACCTTTGAACCAGTAGTGAGGGTACTTCAAGGAGAACACAAGATAGTACATCAAAAAGGAAGGAGAAGGTCGACCCGAAGGAAGAATCGCCAGTGGCTTTGTGTTCACGATGCAAGTTCCACAGTGGGTTGAAGATCACTTATGAGGAACTAAAAGAAGTAGTTAAAGTCTATCCAGAATTGATCTCAACACATGAACACTATCAGCCAAGTAGCCCAAGGGAGTTGAGTCAGAGGACTTCTCAAGACTTCAAACGAAGAAGAGCTATGGAAAAGTCTAGCAGATCAGAGAAATCAGAAGCAGCCGTAGTCGACATCCTCGCTAAACCGTATATTCCACCCACTTCAAGAAGCATCACTAAGGAGAATGCATGGTATGTGAAGGAGAAATGTAAGATAGTGGAAGTAACTCCAAGCAGGAGACGTAACTTAAAGTGGCATTTTGGAGAAGCTAAGAGAGCTCTGGAGGCATTAGAGATGGGTTTGATACAGGAAGAACAGTTGAAGTACACCCGAGAACAGCTGCATAGGCGTCTAAATGCCTTGGTCGCTAATCCCTTGGTTATTTTTGGAAAGAAATCTCGTGAACCAAAAATCCAAACAGCCAGGCCAAGTGTTTTTGATCGTAACCCAGAGTTATGGGCAAGACAGAAGACACCAGAACCTGTACCCGAGGTTCCCTGCGACCCAAGGAGACACAGAACGGCCATGCAACGTCTCCACTTTGAAGAGGAAGCTACGCGAACAGTGAGGAGCTCTCAGCGAACTAAGGAGATTACGCAAGGGTAGGTTACAATAAGTGAAACAAAGGGTTTCCGTTGGAGGCCAAAGCCTTTGATTGAGGAGGAAAAGAGGAAAAATGCTATCTTGGACAAGTCTTTTCCTACCTCTAAAAAGAAAAGTTCTGGTTTGTTTCAACCAACCACATTATAACCTATACCTAAGGTTCAAGAACTACACGTTGTCGCCTTAGATATCATTAACGATGCAGATATGGATGCTGAGAAGACTGAAGAAGGTGTCGAAGGCCACGATGATGAAGAACTAGTAGACTAGGCTGAAGACGAGGAGGAAGACATGCAAGAATACGTGGATGAGGTAGACATTAATGTTAGCATGATATTCGTCTTACCCTCCAAATTTGCAAGACCTTCAATAAAAGCAACAGAAGTCAATGTTAACCAAGTAAAAAGTGTGATCAATTTGGCGACCACAGAAGATGACACTATGTCATCCGATCAACAGTCGCTCGCCAAACAGTCAGAGGTTGACTTGTCTTTGAAAAAGGCATACATGATGTTTGCGAAGCCTACCTTGAACATGGCCATGCACATGCAGCCGCTATACATTATAGGAAAAATCCAATGCATTCAAATCAATAAGCTTTTGGTGGATTTAGGGGAAGACGTCAACATTATCACTATCAAAGCTATGGCACTACTAGATATTCTCAAGTCCGCTATCCAAGAAACAACCTTGAATGTTCGAAACTTTAAAGGAAACATCTCCAAGACTTTGGGAATTGTCTTCATACATGTGCAAGTGGGACCGGCCATAGGCACATGCACATTCTTTGTGGCAAAATGTATAGCACCATATAGTGCAATCCTGGGACGAGATTGGATTCACATAAGTTATTGTGTATCCTTTTCTCTTCATCAACAAATAGTGCTTTGGAATATGGAGTCAGGCGAGGCAGAAGTTATTGACATCGATCCTCGTCCTTACTCCATATTTGCCAATACGTTAGATGTCAGCTATTACAACAGTGGCCGGAGGCCACTGGAAGTGTGTGACATTGATAACAAGGGTTGCCCAGTTGGAGTAACGGCCTCTAAATTAGCTCAATGAGATATCATCCAGGTAGGCGAGGACGGTCGCCGACCTTACACCATTGAGCTACCACACAAATCATCTCAATGATAGGGTCTCTATCAAGCATAGAGAGTTAGGCTTGCTTATCCCTGTACGAAAGATTCCATTATTTTTTAATGGAGAGTCGGGCCTACGAGAGTATTCCGATGATCGCAACATTAGAATGCGTGGATGATGACGTACTGCACGAGTCAGACGACGATGAGGAAATCCAATTAGCTCTAGCAGCTTTAAATGATTCACCTCCTAAAGTTAAAGATCTCATCGAAAAGATTAATCTTGGGACTTCAGAAAAGCCAATAACTGTGGCTATAAGTACCTTCCTAGCACCTGAAGAACGACAAAAGCTCATAGAATTGTTGAGGAAATACGCAGACTGTTTTGCAGAAAAGTACGAAGACATGCCAGGCTTGTCGCCAGACCTAGTGTGCCATAACTTACCTATTCTAGAAGGCAAGAAGCCTGTGAAACAAGAGATGCGTCGTATGAACACAGAAATAACAATTCTAGTCAAGGAAGAGATTGAAAAAATGCTTAAATCACACATTATTAGAGTAACCAAATACAACGAATGACTTTCAAACATAGTCCTGGTAAAGAAGAAAGATGGTAAAATGAGAGTTTGTGTTGACTACCGAGACCTTAACAAAGCAACTCCGAAGGATACATACCCTATATTAGTAGCAGATTTGTTTGTGGACTCGGTCGCATGCCATGAGATGTTATTGTTCATGAACAGGACAATTGGATATCATCAAATCCCAGTGGCAGAGATAGATAGGCACAAGATAGCGTTTCGGTGTCCGGGTTTCGCATGGGTATTCGAGTACGTAAATATGCCATTTAGACTTAAGAATGCAGGGGCGACCTATCAGTGAGCTATGAATTTAATATTTCACGACCTCATAGGGAAGTCCATGGAAGTTTATATCGATGACGTGGTGGTCAAGACAAAGTTCAAAACAGACCATACTGAAGACCTGAGGCAAGTGTTTGTTCGAATGAGACAGCATCAATTGAAGATAAACCCAGCCAAATGCGTTTTTGGGGTACAAGCAGAAGACTTTTTGGGCTTCTTGGTCCATCAACGGGGAATCGAGGTCCCAGATGATAAGAAGGAAGTAGTCCTGAATGCAGTCCCGCCAAAGAATAAGAAAGAGTTACAGGGATTGTTGGGCAAAATAAACTTCCTTAGGCAATTTATTGCAAATGCAGCCGGGAAAACACATCCATTCTCGAGCTGTAAAATCAAAAAGACTTTGTATGAGAGCCTGTTCATCAAGAGGCTTTTGATATCATCAAAGTGTATCTGGCGAACCCACCGATTTTGGTCCCGCCGAGACCAGGGGTCCCTCTTAAGTTGTATATATCAGCTACAGACCCTTCTATTGGGAGTTTATTAGCTCAAGATGATACAGCAGGCGTTGAGCGTGCTATTTTCTATCTTAGCCGTATGTTAACAGATTGCAAAATACGATACTCGCCAATGAAAAAACTGTGCTTGGCTTTGTATTTCTCAGGATGCAAGTTGAGGCACTATATACTATCCTTCACCACTTGCGTAATTGCACAAACCGATCTGGTGAAGTATATGTTATCACGGCCCATACTGAGGGACAGAATTGGGAAGTGGATCTTGACACTTTCTGAATTTTCACTACAGCATGTACCACAAAAGGTAGTAAAGGGCCAGGTAGTGGCTGATTTTCTTGCACACCATCCGATGATAGATGCTCGTGAAGGTCCCGAATTGGACTTATCTCGTATTGATCTTGTCCCGTGGTGTTTACACTTCGATGGATCAAGTACTAATATTATGGTTGGAGCAGGAGTCGCCTTGGTTACTCCACGTAGCCAAAATTTCTCATATTCTTTTAGGTTGGAATTCCAGTGTACAAATAACCAAGCAGAGTATGAAGCACTTATCATAGGATTAGAGCTCTTGTTGGATTTAAAGATTATAGACATACACGTATATGAGGATTCCATGTTGGTGATTAGGCAACTCGAGACAAAGTATAAGGTCGGGCCAGTGTTAGAGCCGTATGCCAAGCGAGCCTGTGATTTACTCAAGTTGTTTACTAAAGTAGAATTGAGTCATATTCCTCACGAGGAGAATTATGCAGCAAACGAGTTAGCACAGTTAGCAATGGGAGTAAGCCTTCAAGATGGAGTACGCGAGCGGATTTTAAAAGTTGAACGATGCACACTTCTTTCTTTCTTTGCTCGCCAAGAAGCAAATAATGAATGGTATGTCGCAACACTTGATCATATCGATATAGACTAGAGACAACCCATCATCTCGTATCTCTAGGATCCTAACGAACCGACAGATAAGCGAATCCGGTTTCTGGCCCTCAACTATGTGTTCAAAGATGACACGTTGTACTAGCAAGGAGAAGAAGGTCTGTTATTACGATGTGTGTATGGACGTGACGCTAAGCAGATAATGAGAGAAGTTCACTTAAGGGCAGCAAGAGCACACCAAGCTGGTCCAAAGATAAGATGGTTATTACGACGTCATGGTTACTACTGGCCAAAAATGCTCAAAGACTGCAATATGTTCGCCAAAGGCTGTGAAGAGTATCAAGTGCATGGTCCAATCATCCATATGCCCAATATCCCTTTACAACCAATAATCAAGCCTTGGCCAGCACGAGGATGAGCTTTAGATTTAATCGGGATGATTCATCCTCATTCGTTGGAAGGACACAAGTTCATCATCGTTGCGACTGACTTTTTCACTAAATGGGTGGAAGTTAGGCCTTTAAAAGTGGCATCCGTGAAAGCCATTCTCCAGTTTCTGTTCGAAGATATTATATGTATATTTGGCATTCCAGAATGTTTTGTGTCAGACAAAGGGGCAGCTTTTATGTCTGGCGAGGTAGGGGAGCTAATAAAAGACTTGGGGATACATTTTCTTCATTCTACCCCGTATTATGCTCAATCCAACAGTCAAGCTGAAGTAAACAACAAGATAATCATCCATATCCTGAAGGGAATACTTGCCAACAACTCCCTTTTATGGCATGAAGATTTATTTAATACATTATGGGCGTACCGAACGAGCAAACGAAGTCCCACTAGCACGACTCCTTATGCATTAATGTTCAGCCACGATGCAGTTTTAGCATTAGAAATCAACGTTTAGTCTATGAGGGGTACTTTCCTTTTCTCGGGGATTGAGCTTCATGAAACAACTACAAAAACAGAAAAACTAGATCATCTATAAAATGAATGCTATATATGTTGTTTGAACTAGATCATTGTATTTGAACTTATGCTGTTTGTCGAAAATTTGATTTCTTGCTATAAAAGCTGTATATGTTGTACTAATAGCCAGAACATATTAAAGGATGACTAGACTTGGCAGCTGGTGCTTATTTCAGCTATGCAAAGTTCTTTCACAGTTCAACACGTTCTCTCATAAACTGCCTTGCTTAAAAACTTGAAATTTTTGCTGAGATCGATATGTCGATTGTCGAACGACGAACATATATGATTGAATATTCTTAATTAATTCCACAAATCCTCCGTATAATGATTCTTTTGGTAAATAACTAGCTATTTTTAAGTGTCATTTCAAAATGTAAATACTATAATGTCAAACAAGACCGATATAGATTCTATTACAATTAATTTTCTATTTATGCCAATACAAATTCTAACACAACCTGCAGCGAGGCGCAGTTGGGATTGCTAGTAAGTAACTAAATCTCACTCTTTAGCACGATGTAAAAGTGAAAGAGAGTCAGCACACCCGTTAGAGAACTCAGGATATTGACCATCAATGACTGGTCCTGCAAAAAAGTCCTTCGAAGTCCCAAGTCCTTTATCAAAGAACCAGAAGGAGTGAGAACAAAAACACAATTGTTGTCGGTAACAAACCAATTCAGAGAGAGAGTACATTGTGAGATGAGTTCGTCGATGCGCGAAATGTCCTAGTTAGAGTTACGATGTAAAAGTTATGATCAATAAAAGTTTGTCGTAAATTACGAAAATGAAATATAGAACTATAAATAGAAATGATCCGATTTAGTAAGGGAGACTTTCCCATTCGGGCAATTCACCCCGCGGTGAGACTTTGGCCGGCCACCTTAGGTCGTGATTCCGGTTGGGATCAACTCGTCGTCCTCTACCTCGGGTCGGCCTCAATTTCTGAGATTAATGGCCGAGGTGAGAAAATCGAAGGAGAAAAAACCTAGGGTTTTGGCTTGTAATTGCCGTCATCGTCGGCGATACCTCTTTGCGATGATTGAGGTATAATTCGAATCATTGTGATGTATGGATTGTTTTGGGTTGTGAGAATTGTGATTTGCAGGTCGGGATCGGTGGAATCAAATCGATTCCCGATCGAGTTTTCGAGTAGGTGTCGTCGCCGTCGCGGCCATGGATGCCGAAGATAATTGAGGTTGAGGGGTTTTTTATGGTCTCCTTCTCCTTGTTAGATTGGGCTATGCCTTGAGCCCAAGGGTGGCTCGACGGAAGAATTGCGTCGTTGGAGAAATTTCGGCCAAAACGAACCGAAATTAGGCATAAGTACTTCGGGAGAAAACATTGAGCTTGATGAGAGGAAAAAATTGACGTGTCAATTATCGTCGCTGGCAGTAATCACCGATGGTGGCACGTGGGTGCACGCGCTGCCTTTTGTGGCGACGCACCTAGCCGAAAAAAGGTATCCTAAATCAGTCACGTTATATGTCAAAATAATTGTAACAATGTCACGAGTATAGCCGTGAGGTTTAATTCATGTTTAGATGTCATCGATCCTATGGGTGGGAGATGGTGACGCTTGGAGTCACATGTCATTGTCAGTGGTGGTGCGGTCGACAAAATAATTTAGGTATCTTATGTCTTTACCCCTGTATTGTCGTAATGGATTAATCGGAAAGGGTTTTCGACTCGATTTAATAGAGTTTAATATGATCGATTAACTGCTAAGTATATTAAATATTTAACTTTCAGCTATGATCGGGCTGTCACACTTAGTCCTTGAGTATTCTTAATAAGCTCCCTATTGAGCTTTAAGATAAATAACAGAGGATTAAAATTGATCAAATAATCTTGGTTCTAATGCATTAATTGAAAATGGATTAAGTAATGTAATAGAGTTGATTTCTCAAAGAGACATTCTAAGAAATGGTCATTTTCCGATTTGCTTTCCCGCATGCGCAATCTAATAATAGTGAATTTAAACAACCTCATATTTGTGTAACCTTAGGCCTTTTACTTATGTCTCAAGGGACATAATTTAAGAGATGAGCACATTTAACGATTATGATTCAAAGACACAAATATTATAGTGGGGGTTCATTTAAAAAAAATTATAGTGGGGTTGTGTTAAATATTTTTAATCGCAACCGTTGGATGTGATTACCCCTCTCTATCTTTTAAATTGTATCCCCCAGGAGAACAAACATTTGCTTATACATCTAACTCAAAACCTTATTTGAGTGACAAATACTAACAGTTAGGGCACGTTTGTGATTGCTTTTAGAATGGCTAGCTAGAAGTGTTTTTGGATTAATAAGAATAATTAATTATAAATAGAAAAAAAATCAGAAAAATGAAAAAGTGATTTGATTGAGTTTTGGAAGTATTTTAAATGCACTTTTAAAAAATTTCAGAAGCACTTCTAAAATTATAAAAAGTAATTCTAAACCGGCTATAAGTCGAATGATATTTTGTTTCTAACTCGGAGTCTGAAAATTTGTATTTATGTTAATCCAAATGGTCAAAAATTTTAATGCGGGGAGAAGCCTAATTGGTTGGGGAGAGGTAACTAGGCGGCGTAGAGGGCAGAGAAAATACAGTTAGTGATCGCCGGATAGGTATAGATAAATGAATGACAAAGATTCAGTTTTTGATGATCTTTTAAGTGAGGTTTGTGTGAATTAGATAGGTTTCTGTACATTTCTTCTCCAATCCTTCACAGTCGATACTTAGGGGGGTGTATTGTATCTGGATTTTTATGGAGTTTTTTTAATTCATGGACTTTTAGAAAAGTCTACAGACTCTTTAAATAGTCCACAGACACTTCTAAATAGTCCACAGACTTCTATGCATTTCTAAAATCATCGACAGACTTTCTTACGATTTATAAAAATCTACAGACTTTATATGAACGACTTATACAGATTTCAAAGGGAAATTTACGTTATATATTAAAATAATTGAAAGGTACATGGTCGAACATGAGAATGAAAAAACATTGATGAAAACTTTAACATGAAAAGCAGACGTCCTTAACAACAATGATATGATCATCCTTCTCCTTCTTGTTGATTACTTTCTGCATCGTTTACATTGTTGGCGTTTGCTTGAGCTTCTGCCCACATTTGATTAGCAATACTCATTCTCCATTGATTAGCGTTATCCCTTTGCTGCTCTTGAGTTTGAAAATCGTCCCATTCAAAATTATCTTCTCCATTGTCTACATGATCATATTCTTCTGGTTCAGGAGGAAATTCATCTGAACGACATTCCTGACGAAGAAAATTATGCAATCCTGCACATGCCAAAACTAGCTCTGCTTGTGTCTTATAAGGAAATGGTGGTGCTGATTTAAAAATTGTGAACCGCGACTTAAATATACCAAATATTCTCTCAATTACGTTCCTCAGAGAAGCATGACGAAGATTAAATAACTCAACTGCATTGACCGGATGGTTTCCTTCACCGCCACAAAAATCTTTGAGATGATATCGAGTACCTCGAAATGGAGCTAAAAATTGACGTCGATTTAGAAATCCGCAGTCCCCTAAGTAATACTTACCTAATCATGAAAAACATATGTAATTAGTAAGTATATTTATGACACAAACTGAAACATGCTTGCTAAAGTTTTTCATGGATGTAAAACCATACCTGGTGGTACTTTGAGTCCATTACGTCTAGAAATAGCATCATTTAACACTTTTGAATCATGAGCAGAACCCTCCCATCCACTAAGCACATATATGAATTGTAAATCAAAGTCACAAGCTGCTAACACATTTTGTGATATCTTCCCATGACGATTTCTGTATCTGCTTACCTCACGTCCAATAACTGTTGCAGGAATATGTGTGTCATCAATAGCTCCAATGCAATCCTGTGGTAATGAAAAACTATTTACAACATATTAAAAAGAAAAATGATACAAGATTTAATCTGATAGAAATATTGCTTTGCATACCTTAAAGAAATGATAAAACCTTGTGCTTTCTCTTATGTTAGGTGGTGAGGTATTAGCCGGCAGTGGTTTTGCCATAAACTCTGGAGCTATTGTATTTAAGGCCTTCAAGATTTTGTTGAAACTTCTGCTAACAGTGAAATGAGATCGCTCGAATATCATCCGAGGTTCACTATATCGATTGTTTTGACCGACAACAAGTAAAAATGTAGCAAGCATTTCTTCAACACAAATGTATCTGGTATCTCGTAAAGGTGTTTTCTCTTTGATGATGGCACACAATTTTCTAAATACGTCAGGATACATTCTGTAAACCTCCCGAAACATACGAGGGTCGTTGTCCAGTATCTTATCCATATATATGTATCCACGTGATGTCACTGGTCGTCGAGTCAACGGACGTCTAATACGTTCATCAAGTATGCTGCGCACAAGATCATATAACATATAAACAACTGCTTGTATTGCCATTAACAAAATTCTAATGACCTCGTAAAACTCTTCTTCCTCTTCATCAAATCCACACACATCCATTTCAGATATCGCGCTTAGAGAAAGCACCTAAACAATTAAAATGAACAATGTTACTATTCATAAGATCATCCATTCAAAAGCAAACCAGAACTCATAATTATTCAGAAAAACCTCAAGTTGCAATAAATTAAAGAAAGCATAATTGTTCAAAGAAATCCTTATTCAAACAAAAACACATCAAAGAAACAATCAAGCCATAGCATAGTGCTTGTTAGCCTCATGCATTATTTCGTTCCCAAGTGATCCAATTATGTCGTTGGTCTGGACTCATCTTCAAGAATATGTCTTGCTTTGCTTTAGTGTTAAGAAACCTAAGCGCAAAAAAGCTAGCTTCATTAGTCAATCCTGGGGTCTCTTGAATAGCAATCCAACATTCAGTGTCTCTTGATTCTCTCTTCTCCATTATGCCACAAATGGTATCAAAAGTGGTGACAATTTTACCAAAGCCAGTTGACAAGTTTTGTAGAACTTCAGCTTGAGATGCTGCCCCTTTTGAGCTGCTACTTTTTTCATAATCAGCTCTACTTCTTTTCCCTTGAACCCTGCTATGTGCTGAAGCATGTGCATTGTTGGCTGGGGTGCGTTGTTGGGAAAGAGATGGCAAATTTTCTTGGTCCAATGACTCATTTTCATTTGGCACAAATGTGTAATTATCTTGATCAAAGACCAAGTCATCTATACCACCCACTTCCCAAGACCCGTTCTCACCTGCTTCATATGTTGTGGCATCTGTATCATCACCTAGACCGATTGAGCCCATCCCAGTTGCAGTTCCATTACCAACTGCAATTTTCAAATCCTCATAGTCTGGAAATGCTTCTGTCCGAAAGTGTGCATGGGTTGGATGTGACTGAAAGATAATAAACAAAAATGTCAATATGGTAAACCTTCAAAATAATTAGTAATCTAATAAAATAAAACTACAAGACATTAAACTCACCTTCAAATAGTCAGCCCATACTTCATCAGCGGCAGTGAATCTCTTTGTGATCGGATCCCACCCAAACCCAGAACTGTGACGCATAAGCTGAGAGTAATTGGTGTATTGTTTTTTAAACCATTTCACTCGGCTTTGGTAATGGCTGAAAGTTACATCATAACCGAGTTTTTCCTTAAGCTTAGGAAGTAACTTTGCTTCTACTGTTGTTTTGCTTATTACACCATTAATATCACGGAACCCAAGCTTAGCTCCTTCAACCATGAGTTGAAGCAAAACATTGCTCTCTTCTGCGGTCCAAGTTTTATAATCCTTTCGTTTACCACTTCCTTGTGAATCTCCCATCTATGATTCAAAAGTTTCTCTTCTTTAGCTACTCAAAGTAGAACATTCAAAAGCCAAACTACTTGATTACAGCGACACCCAGGAAAGACATTCAAAAGCCAAACTACTTTATTTGAGATCAATCAAGTATATAGAAACCAATAAACACACTTGAAACAAACATAAAGAGCACAAGTGTTCTATAGGTCCAAACAACACATTGTGATTAATACCAAAAATCTCTATTAATAGCAGCTGATAATGATTATGCAAATCCCTAACCAGAAAAGCAATGTAACAGTACAAACTTTCGAGAAGAGACCAAATTTTGTTCAACAACAAAAACCAACATAACCCAGAATTCTGATACCACAAGAAATTAGGCAAATATAGAGAAGAATCAAGAAAACAAGATGATGGGAACCAACCTCTTTGCACGCTCAGAAGGATGAACTTTGATAGACTTTTTCCACGCTCAAAATCTTTGCCCTAGCAGCTGACAAATTGTTGAAGTCTGCTATTTATACTAAACCCTACAAAGTCCACAAATTTCTTTGACATTCTAATTCCGTAAATATGAATGAAATTTTGAATACCCTAAAACTTCTATTCATTTTTTAAAATCCTAATCGAATACCGCTAGACTTTGGTGGACTTCATATGGATTTTTTAAAATCCTAATTGAATACACCTAGACTTTTATGGACTATTAAAAATCTGTTTTGAATACACTTGGACTTTCAGATTCCATGGACTTGTTTAAAATTGCCACTAATTCCAGATACAATACACCCCCCTTAATAGATATGATCATATGAGACAGTCAGGATTTCTTTTTCTTCAATCATATATTTTTATTGAATGATGACTTAATTTGATGAGTTCTAATACGAAACCTATATTTCTCAAGGGAAGAAGTTGCTCTCCTTGTTTCAACAAAGTTACAGATACACACGTAAAGGCTTTCAAAGAGGAAAATCTTGTGCACCTTGTTGTGTGAAATGAGGACTTTGAAGAGCCTCTTGAAGCAAATCATGATCGTCCCACAAATCTCTATATGTTTCGAGGTTGGTCATCGAATTTATAAAGGCAGAAAAGCAAAGCTCTTTCCTCCATTCCTCCAAATGCGGAAACCCAATATGATCTCCATATTTGTCACAGTACTGCAACAAGGTACAAGCAGAACGAATTTACACCTACATATATACATAGCTACCTTACAATGCAAGTTATGTCAATGCCGCAGAGGTAGTGTTAACGTACCTCAAAGCAGCCAATATCATGAGTATTGTGCTTTGGGATGCCAGCAACATCCATCGAGTGATAGAAATCCCTAATGGAGTGCATCATTTCCTCCTGCGACGGCAATGTTCTTTTTCCTGATAGGAGTTGAGCTATCCATTTTGCTTGTGACTCAAAGAAAGGGAATCCTATGAGCTGTGATCGACGAAAGTGAATTTTTTTTCTTTCAAGAAAACAGCTACCCTTTAAAGCCATATAAAATCAAGTGCATGTTGGGTCAAAAAAGGAGAGAGGATAACAAAAGAAGAAAGGTTACCTTATTAGGAATGCCAACAAAAGATAAAGAGGGAGCAAGTGAGGGAGGGAAAGTGTGCTCATATAGAAGACCAACCCTGCCATCATCAATTGTCACTACTCCTTTGGTGTCTAGGAATGGAAATGAATATGAGTACCTGCAACCAAAAGCACAGAAACCTCCGAGTCAAGGTCAAATTCATCGGAAACCTACTTTAGGGTGATATCTTGCACCCTAAGCAATGTGAGTTTTCATGATATGGTCTGCTCAGTAGTACTTAGGTGTATTGGTATGAATACTTACCCTGTACAGTAGATGATAGTGTCTGCAATGACCCAAGAACCATCCACAAATAATATCTTCCCATCTTCTTCAAGGGACTCTATCTGCATACATATAAGTTGTGTCTACAAATTACTATTTAGCATCAACATGACTTGGAATGTAGCACAGTTCTAGTTATCAATTATATTACTGCTCAAATTAACGTTGCAGACAATTTGGATTGAAATATTGTAGAGGTTCAATTCTTATTTGCCGTTGTAGTACCTGTGGCCGAAGATGAAAGTTGTCACGTTTGGAATTGACCTTGGATAAACCCTCAGAGATGTCGTTCAAGGATCTAGCGCTCAGGTACACTGTCTTTGCCATTTCAACTAGCTGCATTGATATGTCTTGCCCACTACGTGATGTTCCTACCACCACCACAACCTGCATAAAGAACAAATCGAGATTGAGAAGGATATTACTAAAGAAACGAATTGTTTGATCTTTAAAAAATGTTAAAAGACTCGGATCTAATGTGTTATGGAAACTTTGAGGGCACCGGCCAAATTGTCTGAACTTGGAAAGCTTGAACCTTTATGAGCTTTTGGATGGGACAATGTTACCTCATTGAGGAAGGTCTCGGGATCCCTATAAATGTGACTGTGCATTTGCTTCCCCTTCCAAGAATCCATTCCTAAACATGATCAAACAGTATTGAAAACAAAAGCAAACATGATCATCAGCAGTATTGAACTGTTAGTTTTAAACTGTTATATATATATATAGTCACAATTAGAATCAATAGAAATGTACCATTTATGGAAGGTAACCTAGGCTGAGAGTAATGGCCGGTCGCAACAACCACAGAATCAAACACCTCTTCCACAACAACCCCGGTCTTCTTCTCCAAGCTCTCAACAAGCCATTTCAAATCTCCGCATCCCACTTCATGATCCACCATACCAACATAAACAACTCTAGTATCGAACTTAATCAAATCCCTTAGCTCAAATTTCTCACAGAAGTCTTGTAGGTACAACAGAAGTTCCCTATGCCCCGGAAACCTTCTCATGTCTCTACCCTTCTTAACCGAAAATGGGAAGTCAGTGAATCCCATGATCTCTCTCGGAGTTGTAAGCCTCATAGAGGTGTAAACACTACTATGAACTTTCAGATGATGAGAATCGACAGTAGTAGTACTAGTATTCCTTCCTACGGGGTCCTCTCCCTCCACATTTGGATCATAAAGCCATTGGCCTCCTACATCATGGTTTTGCTCCAGCACCACTACAGTGTGACCTTCTTTCCTCAGCTCTCTCGCAGCGACAAGCCCCGAGGGTCCTGCCCCGATTACACACACACTCTTGGATTGGTACCCTTCGGAGGAGGACGCCATGGTATCTTACTATCCTGCAAGTGTCTAGCTAGCTAGGTTTTCTTTGATGTACGTGGTGAGTGTGTGAGTGATATTTTGGGGTTGCTGATGACAACTTTAATAGTGAAGAGCAACCCGAGCCAGCAGCAGCAATAACAACTCAGTGAGCACTACTTCCATGATGAACTGGATCATCAAAGAAAGACTCTGATCCAAAAACAATGATGTCAAGAACAAAACATTGTACGAATTAGACATATGGGTTGTTGGAGGATTTGGATTTAGGCCAAAAAGTCAAATCACCTGTCACGAGCCAAATCTTAATTAATTCACCTAGGGTGACTGTGATATGCATGGCTTCACATAAACGTGGCCCTGATGAATTAGTTATGAACTCAACTACTCAAGTACGGACAATTCCCACTTGCATTTCCAATTCTTCCATCTCCAATAATCTAGTTTATTTTTCACTCATCCAAAAAACATGATCACGATGAATCGGCATTACTTGCCAAGCAATGCAACACAAGAATCCATGTGCAAGTTAACAATTTGTGTGATATATATAATAAGGCGAAAGAATAGAACATAGCTTTGCTCCTCGATGTAGTCCTTTTCTACTTCCTCGTGTTTCCATTAGTTCCATTGGGATGAGATATTGAATCAAACTGATCGATCGATCGATCTGCTTGTATCGTATATATATCATATATATATATATATGTATCATTATATATAAGCACCTTCCACTAAGGTATATATATTTTTGGTTATTTTCAGGTATAGGGTATTACATCAACTTTTCGATTATATTTTACCATCTTCACCGTTCAGACCTTAAGTCCTAATGTGTAGATCAAGCCTGTAAATTTTCAGCCAAAATAGTGATCGTTAAGGTATTCAAAACTGTAATTGAAGTTTATAAGTATAAACGGTTTGAGTTTGACAGATCTGGGCCGTCCCTTGATTTAATCTAGTTTGATACTTTAACGATTACCATTTTGGTTGAAAATTTACAGGAATAATCTACTGATATAGACATAATAATTGAACGATGAAAATGTTAAAATATGATAGAAAAGTTTGTGTAATGCCCTATACCTGAAAATGACCAAAACAAGGTATACCTCAGTGGAATGGCCCTCATATACAACACCCTTCCACTAAGATATACCTTTTTTTGGTCATTTTCAGGTATAAATGATTACACCAACTTTTCGATCATATTTTACCATCTCCACCGTTTAAATCTTAAATCTTAATGTGTAGATCAAACATGTAAATTTTCAACACAAACCACATTATTCAACTTAAATTGTGCATGCGGTGTGTTCACAACCTTAGAGCCAACATATGTAATATCAAGTGGAGTAGGTTGATCCAATTGGCGAAGTGGGTCTGTGAAGGGTCATTTGTACCCTCGACGCTAGCAAGTAATTTGTTGTGTTTTAGGAAAGGAATTGGTTAGCCGTTCGATATCCCCTGCTGCGGATGCCTAGTATATATCAACTATCGCAAAGAGGTGCTGACGGAGTGATCCTCGAACCTAAAGAGAAAGAATGCAGCTATGGTAGTACTCAGTTAAAATAACTTTCAACTCTATTATTGAACAAAATAGACAAACTTTAAGTGACATTGTAAGAATTGTTCTAAAAAAGAGAGGTTTGATTCTCCATTTATCCTATTCAAGACTAAGTTGGGAAAGTGATTTAGGGCATGTTCAGTATCGTTTCGCGAGTTTTTTGTTTTGCAAAAACGAAATCAAGTGTAATACGCATTTGGTGTAGACTTTTGGGAAAACACAGAAAATCGTTTCTAGAGAATAAATCCAAATGTACACTTTAATTTTACAAAATGGAGAAAACAGGTTGGAGATGTTTTCCTCAGTTGCGCGATTCAGTGCGGGCATGAAACAAAAAAAAATTGGAAGAGGAATGGATAAAGCAATTTCTTCGTCTTTACTTCGAATTCTTGTTCATCTGCACTCTTCCTTAGTCAATCGATGAAGATTTCTTCAATTCCAGACCAGATTAGGTCTTGTGCCTAAAAATAAACAAACAAATCTGTTATCTCAATCTTTCCATCCACCCAAAATCTCTGGACGACCAGATCCACTACATACCATTATAACCCAACAAAACTTTATATTCCTTCACTAGAACCGATAATCGATTCATCTTTGATATGGTAACTAGGTTCTTTTCCTTTTGAGAGAGGTTGAAGTGTTTCATGCTGATTGATAGATAAGGGTGGCATTACAAAGGTTGAGGGGTCTTTCAATGATTTTTTGAAGAGATTGATTTCAACTTTTAACTTTAAAAGATACTCTTTTGATTCATCTCATGTATGTCCGATCCTCAGTGTACTTCAAGAAATGATCGAATGAATCTGAAGTTCAATTGACACCAAAACAACAAAAAAGAGAAATAGTTGTTCTTCTCTTCCGTAAAAGCATTTGTTCATGATTTGTCCATCGCCAACAGTATGTGTTTTGTGTTCGATAAAAAATATGACGTATTTTTGTTTTCAAAATTCTGTATACCGAACATAATCTCGATTCTTGAAAATTTACAATTTAATCTCCTGTTTTCATTTTACAATTTTTTTTTGAAAGGACAAATTTCTTTAAGAGAATGACAGCCAAGAACAAAATAAGTACCAACATTACTCGTAACCCTATCACAACCTGATTTAGGCAATAAAGGATTGGGCCTAAAGCTTAAACGTAGTAACAGCTATACCCAATCACAACCTGATTTAGCCAAAAAAGACGATTCTACCCCTCCATATATATTAAAAACCCTACCTCAAATCAGAAACACCTCTCTCTCTCTCTCTCTCTCTCTCCAACCTATCTTATGTGTTGTCGTTTTCTTTTGAACGTCGCGTCCGACCACCGCCTCCAGTCTTCGTTTGATTGCTACTGAGCCGTCTTTGAAGACTCAAACTTAGTTCCAATCTCTCTCAAGCTAGAGCTCAACCGAATGACCGACATCACCTAAGCATGCTTTAGCTTCGGCTTGCTCCGACGTTGCTCGGTCTCCGAGGTGCTCAACCTCGATCAGTAGCAAAGCGAGCAAGCTCGCCTCCGCCACGTCACATCCTCGCCACGTGACCCGACACCGCCTCGGCGGTGCTCATTCTTGCTCCATGTTTGAGCTCGCCTCCCTCAACCAGACCTTGTCGTCACCTCTGGATGACACCACGACTCTCACTTCCCAACTTCGACGTCGCGCCTTAATGTCAACAACTCGCCTCGCAGTGCAGCGATATGGTCGGCCGATCCATTCCGACGATGCTGCCTCATCCAGATCAGTTCGAATCTGCTCAATTGCAGAGCTGCCACAACGTTTTTCCTTCACTTCGAGCTCAGGCGTCGTTCGTAGATTGTATTAGCATTGGTTTAGGAGATCTCACATTTTGCTTTGTTTTCTTTTTGTCACTGTGCTCCCGTGAGAGATTAATGTAGAAGATGCTCCTGGTTTTGCATTTAATTCTTATAGTAGCAGCTTCGAATTTTCAATGTTACTAAACACACTACCGGAACAATTACTATGACCGACGACTTGGTGTCGTCGGTCTGTTTGGGCTCCTCGTCGGTCATAGATATATCCGACGATGTGTCGTCGGATATAGTAGCGTCGGTAATAGACCGTCGGTCATACTATATCCGACGACCAGTTAGGGTTATCGTTGGAAAAAGGATACACTATATCCGACGACGGTTTTGCGTCGGTCATAGTTTTAAACTATAACCGACGATGTCATCGTCGGATATAGTTCTCTCCATGGTCAAAATGGTTGACTCTGGAGAAAACTATATCCGACGATATTGACACATGTCGTCGGATATAGTGGAAAAATATAAAAAAAATTTGCAGGTTTTGGGTTTCATCCCAAAACCTGCATTCACAAAAAATCACGCTATCTATATATTGTTCAAATTGAAAATCAACAACCATTGAAACTAGAGTACGTAGTAAATAAATAAATTAATAAAAAAACCGAAATAGTTCAAATCTATATACATATGCGTAGTAAATAATGAAAATAAAAATGAAACCGATAATTGTTCAAATGTAGGGGGGTTCTGGTCCTAAGTCTATGTGGTCAAACGGGTCGTCATAAGTAGGTTGGTCCTAGTCTGGCTGTGGCTGAAGCTGCGGCTGAGGCTGAGGCTGCGGCTGAGGCTGAGGCTGTGGCTGTGACTCATCGAATATGGGCGGGGGAGGTATCTGGATTCCAGATGCTTGCAACTGTGCATAACATTGCTACATCCATGTCCCCATTTGCTGCTGCTGTTCGGCCAACCGATTCTTCTTTGCAGCTTGCGCTTGCTCCATCTCCTCTATCCGACGCCGTTGAGCTTCCATCTCAATTGATTGCCTATGAAGCCGGTCGTTTAGCTCATTAGTCCTCGAAGATGATGATGATGATCCCGATCCGCGAGAGAATTCAGGGGTCTGCTTCAGCAGCCATTGACCCCATTTTTCGGAACCCCTGCAGTAGAATGTGTTCTTCCCTGGAGGGATAACAGTTGACGTAATCCTGGCCCTGACGATCGGATCAGATCGATCAATCTGATCAATCGGGAGTTCCGCATCGGGGGTGTCGGGATAGAGCTCTCTCGCCACTTGAGTCAACACCTCCGGAATCGCCTCCTGAATTCTCGCCTAATTGACAAAGAACAACAAAAATATTAATTAAAAAAACAATCTAAATAAATAAGAAATAAGTTTATTTTGTTATAAGGACACTTACAGCATATTCAGGATTTTGCGGATACGCGTGCTGCATCGTATAGACAAGGGGATCATCTTCTGGGTGGTTGGCCGCCTCCTCGATCCAACCCGAGTATGATCTGGTACCGGCATGATGATTTGTTGTGTTTTTGGCCTGGTTCTTTGCGTTGATTTCAGAAAGAGCCTGCGCGATTAAGTCAACATAAAAAAACACTCATTAGCCAAATAATTTACGGGAAGTACGATAAAACCAAAATTAAATCGATTGAAGGTTGCGTACCTTCAATCGAGGGTTGTTGAAGTGAACCACAAGCCATCGCCACTCGTACTCCCTATAACGAAACTCGTTAGGGGTACCCTCACGATCGTCCCTGTACTTTTTCCAATGCTTCTTCAGCTCGGCCTTCCACTCCTTATACCTATATATATATACCCATAAAATCAAGCATTAGTAACTAACAATATTGTATGAACATAATCAAAAGAAACGAAAAAATTGAAACAAATGGTCGTCTGCAAACCTGCTCCCATGCACTTCATCCGCCCACGTGGGTCTAATGTCTTCATCCACGCGGAACCACCTATGCAATGCATATATATATATATATCAATAATATTGAAAATTTATTATTGAAAATTTTCATAATGAATATACAATTCAACTCACCGACAACGCATTATTCAGCTGATGTTTGACGGCTTGTGGCACTGAATTCCAATCTTGCCACAACATTGGGACTCTATCCCGTATGAGGCTGCCCGCCATCCCCGCGTACTTTCGAGTGACATTTCCCTCGATCACCTGCCCTCTATCCCTGGTCGGAATTATAAGTTGGCCACCACCGCTAGCCTGAATGGCTTCGTCCAGTAACTTGCCGACGACGGGGCCTCTGGTTCTCTTCTGTTTGGCACCGGGCACGATCTCGCCTATCACATATATATGTAGACGATTTTGTAAACATCAACACCTAATTGAATTTAAATATTAGGGAGTAAAAAGATATCACTAATTAATATTTACCTGATTCGTCGGTGCGTTGTCCCGGAATCCTTGCACTCCAGAGAGGTGCCGGGAAGGGTATATACGCATATGCCTGCTCCGGGGTAATGAACCCTAGCTGTCCCAGAATAGGCATCCCGTCGGAATCGACGTGAGGTATCGTCGGGATTTCCAACGGTAAGAATAATGTAGGCGGCGGGCACAGTCGCATCCTCGCCGAGGACTGAGTAGATCCACCAGCCTCCTCGGAAGAATGAGGAGCTGTCTGGTGGATGACGGGGGAACCCTCCTCGCGATGAATGTCCGGCATTCTGACCGAAGATTGAGTCGCACTATCCGTTTCCGGCGTGCGACTGACCTGCTGAACCTAGGGGTCGACAAAAAGCCCGGCCCGGCCCGGCCCATGTATAGCCGGCACGGGCCGGGCCGGGCCGGGCCTCAACAACATTTTAATATATGCGGGCCGGGCCGGGCCGGGCTTTATCTTTTATATAAGGATCCGAGCCCGGCTCATTCAAGCGGGCTTTGCGGGCTTTTGCGGGCCGGGCCTTTGCGGGCTTTTGTGGACCGGGCCTATCGGGCTTTAATTATTAAAAAATTAAGACATTTCAAAATAAACGTAACCTTCATCCATGCACCGGGGTTTAAACGTACTCCGACGAGTCTAAATTTTACGTACGATGTTTATCACTATAAGATGGAGTTTTCTACATGTCCTCGTTTATTATTAAAACATATTTAATTCTTATATTGCTTGAATTCTCCATATGTATATTAATGTTCTTACGTTTGTTCATTTGTTATATGGAATGAAATACTTTTGTGAAACTTAATCGGACATGTTCAATTATTTTATAAAATTGACCGTTAGATTGATTGGTTAGAATATTATAACCATACCTTTAAAATTTTATAAATTTTGGACTTAATTTAGACATCGATCCATGTATTTCGCCAAATGTGACCATAGTACTCTTACAACTAAAACGGAAATTACCCCTCCCGAAAATAATTTTTTAACATCAAATTTTGAACACATACTCGTATGGAATACATATCTATCTCATAGTATCAAAAAAATTGACATAAAAAATTAATTTATCTACTCCCCCCATAGGAAAATAAGGAAAATAAGATGAGTGTATTTTAGTGTTTTCACAAATTTTGTTTAATTGTATTGACTGAGATCCAAACGTACTTCGATTAGACTAATTTTAAGTACGGTGTCTTTTATTACAAGGTGAACTATTATATATGGCCTTCTTTATTGTTAAAACATTTTTAATTCCTATATTGCTTGAATTCTCTACATGCACACTAATGTTCTTACCTTTATTCCTTGGTTATATGGGTTGAAAGTCCTTTGTGAAACGTAATCGATCATGTATCATCATTTTACAAAACTGACTGTCAGATTGGTTGTTCATAATATTCTAAGCATGCCGTTAAAAATTTATAAATTTTGGACTTGATTTAGACCTACATCTATGAGTTTTGCTAAATGTGACCGTAGTACCATTACAACTAAAACATAAATTACCCATCCCTAAAGGAATTTTTTAAGATCAAAATTTTAACACACATTCTTGTAAATTACATATCTATCTCATAGTGTCAAAAAAATTGATATAAAAATTTAATTTATCAAGTTTCTCCATGGAAAAATAAGCAATATATAAGAGATGGGTATTGATGTCATTTCACACACTCTCAATTAAACTCTCACCATTGAAAAATTACAAAATCTAATCTGAACCATCTATTATATTTACTGTTTTACAGTGTAAATCGATAAAAAAAATTACAATGAAACCCTAACCCCTAAACCCTAACCCCTAAACCCTAAACCCTAACCCCTAAACCCTAACTTACTCTAAACCTCAAAATTCCTAAAACCTAAAATCTAACTTACTCTAAACCTCAAAATTCTTAAACATTAACTTACCCTAAATCTCAATCCCCTAAACCCTAACTTACCTTAAACCTAAACCCTAACTTAATTATCCTAAACTTTAAACAATGATTTAATAGTAAAATAGATACACAAATATAACTATATATGGAATTCCAATATTTGATCAATATATGTATATGTAATATATTAATATAAACATACACAAATATAAAAAAATATATATATAGTACTAGTCACTATATTATATATATAAGTGTAGGTATAATGATATACGTACTACTATCTTATATATATAAAAAATTGATTGTCGGATTGGTTGTTCATAATATTCTAAGTAGGCTGTCCCTAATTTTTATAAATTTTGGACCTAAACCCTAAACCCTAAAACCTAAACCCCAAACCCTAAACCCTAAAAAAATTACAATAAAATCCTAGAACCGGAACCCTAACTTACCCTAAACCTCAAATTCCTAAACCTTAACTTACCATAAATCTTAATCTCCTAAACCCTAATTTACCCTAAACTTAAACCCTAACTTATGCTAAACTTTAAATAATGACTTAATAGTAAAATAGATACACAAATTTAATTATATATGGAATTCAAATATTCAATCTATCCATGTATATGTAATATATTAATATATATACACAAATGTAAAATATATATCTATATAGTATTAGTCTATTAGACTACTAGTCACTATATTATATATATATGTCAATATGTGTGTAGGTAAACATTAACTATGTATAAATTGTATAATGATTAAAATTCATTAAATAATTTAATGATATATGTCAATATGTGTGCGGGCTTTGACGGGCCGGGCCTAACGGGCTTTGACGGGCCGGGCCTAACGGGCCTTGACGGGCTTTTGGCGGGCCGGGTCCGCGGGCCGGGCCGGGCTTTAGATCTCTAAACCATGGTCGGCCCACCAACCACCTTGGCGGGCTTTTGCGGGCTTTTTTGCGGGCCGGGCCGGGCTTTTAGCCCACGGGCTTGCGGGCCTCCACCGGCCCACGAGGCCCACGGGCCAAATGATGACCCCTAGCTGAACCCTCCTCGCGCCTGAGGATCGAGCCGGCTCGAGCTGCTGCTGCTGAGGTTGTCCCTCGCCCATCAGCCGACGGTGTCGAGAGGTCAGCGGAACACTGTAAGTGTTGGGGACACTTGTGGATCCTGATGCGGACCGACTTCCAGTGCCATCAGGATCCCCAGCTCCCGAGCCCTCATCCTCACGTCCCGATCTCCCTCTCCCTTTGGACCTCCCCCTCGAAGTACTCGACCCGGCCCCTCGGGAAGGTCCGCAATTAAACCATTGCATCGTTGCTATAAAATTATTAAAATTAAAAAAAATTCCTAATTCATCCAAAAAATCTAGCACATGCATATTCCAATAATTCCAATTCCAACAAGAATAATTCAAATTCCAACAATAATAATTCCATTTCCAACAATTCCAATAATTCCAACAATTCCAACAATTCCAACAATAATAACTCCATTTCCAATTAATAATTCCAATTCCAACAACAATAATTCCATTTCCAAATCCAACAATTCCAACAATAATTCCAATTTCAATTCCAATTCCAATATATTCCACTATATAAACATACATGCAAAAAATCCCAATAATTCGAAATTTAACCAAATAATCCAAATTTAACCTAAATTTCACCTTAAATTTCATACTATTCCAATATATATCAATACATGCATAAAATTCAAAAAAATCGAAATTTAACCTAAATTTAACATACATATTATTTACAAATATTCATGCAAATTTAACCTAAATTTAACATAATATTTACAAATATTCATGCAAATTTAACCTAAAATAACCTAAATTTTACCTAAAAATCAAAATTATTCTAATATAACTCAATACATGCATAAAATCCACAAATTCCACAACTATATCAATACATGCATCCACATTGACAATCAACACATTCCACAACGTTGGTATGCAACCGAATTCAAAAAATTCGAAAATTTGAAATTAGGGAATTCAAACCTGTTTTTTCACTAATCGACGAGGAATTTGGCTTGAGGATCGATGGAATAGCACTTGACCTTCGATTGCTTGCTTCCAACACGAAGATTGCGTAGAAAATCGAGAGGAGACGGAGAGGAGGCGACTGTTCCGGTTTGGGGCAGTTTCGTTTCTGCCCCAAATCGAAACCCAGATCGGGATATAAAACAGACTATATCCGACGAGTTAAGTAATCTCGTCGGATATAGTTGAACCGAAACTATATCCGACGAGATTTCATATGAATGTCGTCGGATATAGTTTCGGTTCAACTATATCCGACGAGATTACTTATGCAACTCGTCGGATATAGTTTCTTTTTTTATTTTTCATTTATGCCGGCCGGTAAACTAATTAAATGTGTAGTGTTTTAATATATATATTTATTAATAGTTAATTAATACGAAATTATTAATAGTTAATACGAAATTAGTAAAGCAAAATTAATTATTTAATAATACGATCGATCGATATTAATTATTAATCGATCAGCTGTATTTTTTTCCCGATCGATCGACACAATTTAAAGTCGATCGATAATATGATCGAATAAAATTCATTTTACATTGCACGTTCTAAGTCAAAATAACATACATATATATATACACTAATTAATTAATTAAGGCGCATAATCAGAATCATCGCTTGAGTCTGACTCTGTTTCCGAGTTAATTTCAGGTAATATGTGTATGTCCTCGTCACTTGAGTCTTCATTGTCTTCATTTTGATTAACATCAAGAAGATTCGGTTGAGGAATTCGTACCACACTGCCCTGTCTCACATTATTAAGACGAATTGTTGAGGTTTCAGGAATACCAGTTGCGTTCGGCTCTTGGTATGCACTGACTTCTTCATTATCCGAGGTCACAGTATCAAGGGTGGAGGCACTGTATATGTTTCGTGGAAGAACATGGTTAACCACTTTCCACGCGCCTTTATGCACAAGATCATCAAGATAGAACAATTGTTTCACCGCCGTGGCCAACACAAACGGATCATCTTCATACCAGCTTGTGGCAGTATTCACCGAAAAAATCCCGTATTGATCGGTCCTTGTGTTCTGAGGGTCGGTATCAAACCATCTACACTTAAACAAGTGCACGGTCATGCTTTCCCCATATATTAATTCGACAACTGAATGGAGAACACCGTAATAGTCAACTCCATTCTGCCCACCATGCACCATTACCCCAGAATTCTGTGTTTTTCGTCTGACATCTCTATGTTCACAAATAAATAGCACGCCATTAACCTTACACATAAGATAAACTCTGGAAGTTACCGGTTTCTGCGCCAAGAGCCTCAATTCGTGTGACCACTGAGGGATACCATCATCTTGTACATGATTCATCTGAAAATAATCGATCGACTAAGTACGTATAAATAGGATGCGAGACATGCACTTAACATCGATCATATATAGGTCAATTTAAGTATCAACTTACCCAGTTGCCAAAATAGTTTGCGAACGTCTTGTTGTGGTACTCAACATCACCGGAAATAGCAGGGCAGTAAATGTGCAAATTTTTCCAATATTGAACTTCTGGACAGTTAATCAATACCGACCAATGGGCAATGACGAGCTCATAAGGTTCCAACTTGTACGATTTGGGCAACTTTCCAGAAACTTCAACATCATTGGAGATGATCGAAAGGTTGAACTGCCCTCCATCTACGGGCATATGTTGTGGAGGGTCCTCCAACGCTCCCAAATACAACTTGGTGTACGTTACGCACTCATACGCAATATATGCTTCAGCGATACACCCTTCGAGTGCAGATTTGTTCATCACATAGTCTTTGTAGTCCCCCAATTGTTTGTAAATGGGTAATTACAGATCGAGCATGTTATGCTTATTGTAACAATATATAAGTGAATAAATAATATTAAAGATCGACATATATATAGCCAGATTCAGAGATGCATTACGTACCTTTCCATAGGATACATCCATGTGTAGTGTACTGGACAAGTAAGCAATAATTATTCCGGAAGATGGAGCATCAGGTGAGGCATGATGTCGAAAAAGTTTGGAGGAAATATCCTTTCGAATTTGCACATGATAAAAATGATGTCCTGTTGCATTTCCAACAAGTCTGATTTCTTCACTTCTCTCGTGCATAACTTCTGAAAGAATCTTGACAAAGCCACTAACGGCTCCACCACCTCTTTGGGCAGATACCCTCGAATGAAAACAGGGAAGAGGCGTTGGAGCAGTATATGACAGTCATGACTCTTTAGTCCGTACATCTTGTTGTCTTTGAAGTTAACACATCGACTTATATTTCCGGCATAGCCTGAAGGATACCTGACATTACCCATCCAACCAAAGATTTCACTCTTCTGGGCAGGCTTCATGGTATAAGGAGCTTGTGACATTTTTTTCTTCCCATCTCTCAACCACAAATGTTTTCGCAGTCCCATCCTTTTAAGATCAATGCGTGCCTTCAGGCCGTCTTTAGTTTTTCCCTCCCAATTCAACACTGTGCCGACCACACTCTCGCACACATTTTTCTCTATGTGCATGACATCTAAGTAGTGTCTGATCAGCAACTTGGACCAATAAGGAAGTTCCCAAAAAATACTTTTGTGTGTCCAAAATTTATACCTGTCGGGTTTGTCAGGTATTGACGCCACTATCTGAGGATGATTGCTTAGCTGCCCAAAATCGTATTCATTTAGCACTTCTAAGATTTCATCCCCGTCCATCTCCTCGGCTGCTCACCTGTTTCCACAGTCTCATCAAATGCCTCCATATCCTCCCGAAATGGGTGATCATGTGGAAGCCAACAACGATGTCGCATCTGTACAATCTTCCTGCAATGAGGTCTGCAACACTCAACCGTCATGCACTCTGGACAAGCCCTGTATCCCCTGGTAACGTTGCCCGACAACATCCCGCGTGCAGGAAAATCGCTAATGGTGCCAACAAGCATGACATGCATCTGGAACATCTCATTTTTGAACTTGTCATAAGTGGGATGACCATGCTCACTCAAGTACTTAAGCTCCTCAATCAAGGGTCTCAGATACACATCGAGACACTTTCCTGGATAACCCGGCCCTGGAATGATCATAGTGAGCATATTGTATTCTTTCTTCATGCACATCCATGGAGGAAGGTTGTACGGTACCAAAATAACTGGCCATATACTGTATTGAAGACTCATGTTCCCAAAAGGGTTGAATCCGTCAGATGAAAGCCCCAGCCAAACATTTCGAACCTCTGATGCAAAATAAGAAAACTCATTCACCATGTGCTTCCAAGCCTCTCCGTCAGCAGGGTGTATAAGCGTATCACCGTCGGGCAAATTCCTCTCGGCCCACCATCTCATAGCTTCAGCCGTGTGTGCAGACATGAACAACCGTTCTAGCCTATCTATCAGGGGAAAATACCGAAGTATCTTCAAAGCTTTCTTGTTTCTGGCAGGAGTCAACTTATACCTATCTGTACCACATACCGGGCATTCATCAAGGGATTCAAGATCATTCCCATAAGCATCTTCACCCAAGAAGAGAACACAATCATATCTACAAGCATGAATTTTGATGTAGGAAAGGCCAAGATGTTTAAGGATCTGTCACACCTTACGATGAGTGGTAGGAAGACGATGACCGGGGGGCAACAACGAACCAGACCACTTCAGCCAATCATCAACAGCCTTCACACTCATTTTGTTCTCCACTTTGAGCTTCATTACTCCCATAACACTTTCGAGAACAGTCTTATTACACCCGTTGTACAACGGGGTCTGTTGGAAGGGAATGAGGTTGTTGTACTTGTCCATACCAGCAGTGTTGACAGCTGTAGGTAATTGCTGGACTGGCTCAATATGAGGGAAGTCTCCAATGGCGGGAGGGATATCGATATCCGGTGCTTGAGCAAATATACCGCTCTCATGAGGAAACATATCGTTGATCAACCTTGTTGTTGGATCATTGGATGTACTGCCACTCTCAATAAATTGTCCGCGATCATGTTGACCAACTGTTGAGCTCTCACCGTGATAAATCCAACATGTGTACTTATCCCAAAACCCGTTTTTCTTCAAGTGCTCCAATACTTTATCGATGTGAAAACGATATCGCTCGCTGCGACACTGACATTTCGTACACGGACAATAATGAATTGTCATCCCTCCACAATTAACCTTCACATATTCTACAAAACTTCTAATTCCACGGTGATATCTTACATCCCATCTTGGAAGACATATCCAACTCTTGTCCATCCTCAAAATTATAACTGCATGCATGTATATATACCCATGATCTTATTAATTCAAATTTCATAGCTACATATAAATATTTATTATTTTAATTCCCATAATTTTAATATATATATATATACACACACACGTACACCCTAACTATATATATATATATAATCGATCACAAAAATCTAAATATATATATATATAATTGCTATATATATATATTCACAATAATCAAATTAAAATTAACAACAATTAATATATATATTTACGATCAATCACGCATACGTAATCAAAATCAACCATCGATCAATTACTCAAACTCAAGAATCAATTAATTAATTAACTCGATCGATCGATCCATCTATTAATTCAACAAATTAAGCAATACATGCATGCACAACACATATATATATTAATTAAGCACGTACCTAGCTAGATATATATATTGCGCACGAATCATCACGAACTCATTCTCGACATCACCCAAAGATCGATTTCAGAGCATTTGTTGAAAAAATGGAAAGTTTTTTGAATGACAGATCGAGCTGCTGCCCAGATCTGAAATAAGAAACTATAACCGACGATATGAAAAAATCGTTGGTTATAGTCCAAAAATTTCGTCGGACATAGTCGAAAACTATGACCGACGAGATTCCGGCGACTATAACTGACGACATGATAATCTCGACGGTCATAAAACTATAACCGACGAGATAATCCTGTCGTCGGTTATAGTTAACTATAACCGACGAGATCCCTTCTCGTCGGTCTGTTTTTCGGCAGCTCGTCGGATATAGTGGTTCTGCTGGTAGTGACATTTTATTTTTTCAGTAACAATGTCGTATTTAACAGTAGCAGTATTGTTTGGTGTTATTTTGATTTTTCAGTAGCAGTGTCATATTGTATAGTAGCAGTATTATTTGATTTTTCAGTAGCAGTGTCATATTTTACAATAGTAGTATTATTTGGTGTTATTTTGATTTTTCAGTAGCAGTGTCATATTTTACAATAGCATTATTATTTGGTGTTATTTTGATTTTTCAGTAACAATGTCATATTGTACAGTAGCAATATTTTTTGATTTTTCAGTAGCAGTGTACAATAGTATTATTTAATTTTTCAGTAGCAGCGTCATATTGTACATTAACAATATTATTTAATTTTTCAGTAGCAGTATTATTTAGTGTTATCAGACTAAAAAGTATTAAAAAAAATTAAGGAAATTTCGGATAAAATATTTCTTTTTTATGAGAAAAAAAAATTAATTTTGGATAACATATTTTTTTTGAAAAAAAATAAAAAATAAAAAATTAAATATACACAAAAAGACAAGATATATAGAATATAAAAATAAATTTATACCTGTCACATGGCAGCTTATAGACAACTTGTCCTTATTTGTAAAGATTTTGTCCTTTATTGTTTAAAATAAGAAATTTTGTCTTTAAATGTATTTGTGACCTCCATATTATTTTTTAGTGTAGTTTGCTAAATTTCTTTTTCAAATACTGAATTGTTAAACATTTATACTCCGACCAGGAAAAGGATTTGGGAGTGAAAAATTTCAATCTCCGGGCCCTTAAAAATGGGCTTATCCGTACCCGACCCGCCAAAATCCACAAGTGCGTCGTAGTCTCTGAAACCCAGGCTCAGCCGAAACGTCTCAACCCCAAAACCAGAGAGCGACGACGAGCCACCATGGCTCCCAAGGTCAACAAAGACAAGCAGCAGAAACCTCCTCCGCCGCCGCTGGAGGATATCTTCACCATCCTCAACGGCCACATCGAAAAACTCCAATACGGAAAAGCGGTCAAAGTCGCAGATCAAGGTCCGATTTCAAAACCTTCTTCAATCCTCGTAAATCATATGTGAATTTGTATTTTGATTTTGATTTAAAAAAAAACCTAAACGCAGTTCTATCGGTTGCTCCTGGCGACGAGGACGCGCTTAAATCCAAGGTCGCTGCTCTGGCCAAGGACGATGAAATCAAAGAGGCGCTGTCCGTGATTCGCAAAAATCCTATTATCGATTTCAGCTTCGTCAAGGTTCGTGTACAAAATTTTGGCTGCATTGTATTTATATAATTAGTGAAATGCTAAATTTCATAGCGTAGTTACATTTGTGTTTCGAGTGATGTGGTAGAAAACTGGTGCAGATTGGTTAGAATCAGTGTTTCGTTTACGGAATGATTACTAGTAATGATTATTGTTTAGGTGATAAACAAAGTAAAATCAAAGTTAGGATCAGTGTTTTGTTACGGAATGACTACTGGTAGTGACAAATGTTTAGGTAATAAACAAAGTAAGATCATGATATGGAGGTTGAGCTGTGTTCAGTTATTTTCAAAGAGTAGAAGAGTTTTGGATATGGAGATGTATTTGAAGAGTAATAAGGGTGTGAGTCTGTTAAGTTCATTTATAATTTCTAGTAATGGATGATCCACTATGCAGTAACATGTTCTTTTAAACTTACAACCCCAAAGGCTTAGATTTGTTAATTTGCGAATCCTTGTTGTAGTTACATTTATGCTCTTCTACTTATTTTGAGCTGAATAGCCTGACATGATGCACCGCACATAGTCATGGTTTTGGTCCTTAATTAATTGAAACTTTATGAACTTCTCCATTCAGAGCCACAAAGATAGAAGGTTCAAATGTGTGCTTAGTTGAATATAGTGATTAAAGCACATACACAACTGTCTGTCGGTCTTCCTGTTCTCTTTTTAATCTACTCTTTCTGTTCCTAAATAGGCCTACTGCTTATACAGAGAAAGTGAGTTAGATGAAGCTCTGAAGTGCTTGAAAAGCCAAGAGGCAACTCCTGCAGCCATGCTATTAGAAGCCCAAATTTTGTTTCGCTTAGGAAAGTTTGATGCATGCATTGACATATATCAGAAGCTTCAGAAGTCCAAGGTTGACTTACTAGATACAAACTATGTAGCTACCTTGATTGCTGCTGGGAGGGCTTCTGAAGTACAAGTTGAGGCACTTAAGAATAAAGCAAAGGGCAACTTTGAGCTGGCATTCAATTTAGCCTGTTCTTTGATAGAAACAAATAAGTACACTGATGCCCAGCAGTTTTTACTGCTAGCCAGAAGGTACTATGCTACTTTTCTTTCAAAATTCAAAGCGGTGATATCATTAATGAGAAGGCATTGTACTGTTTTTCTTACTATGACTAAACTTACATACAGAGCATTCATTGAAAGAAGGATATTTTATAATGTCCCATGGCCTATGACTAGCTTATACACTGCTAAACCATGCAATGTTAATAAACCAAGTTAACTAAACCTTTGTCATTGTGAACCCCACATCAAACCTTGGATAAGTTCTACTTACATGTTAAATTATGAGTTATATCTTATTGTTTGTCTTCGTATGCTAGCTTGGGTCCCTATCGTGTGTGTCTGTGTGTGAAATAAACTCTTTAGTGAATCTGTCGGTATGAGCTGATGGAGTACTTTAATTGGTTTTCTTAGAACCGGCAAGGAAGTATTGGTGGAAGATAACATACCTGAGGATGAGATAGAAACTGAATTGGCACCAATGACTGTGCAGTTGGCCTATGTTCAGCAGGTACTGTTATAATGTTAAAACTATATGAAATCTTTATTTCCAGATTTTCCAGGTTGGCAATGCAACTGCTACTAATAATACTAGCTTTTTTCAACAGCTCCTTGGGCAGAGACAAGAGGCCACTGAGTCCTACACAAACCTTATTAAATCAGATATTGGAGATGAGTTATCACTTGCAGTGGCAGTCAACAACCTAATTGCTTTGAGACATCCAAAAGATGTATCAGATGGCCTAAAGAAACTTGATAGGCTAAAACAGAAAGATGACAAACAAAGTTTCCACCTTACTCCTATACTGGATTTGAAACTTTCACCAAAACAAAAAGAATCAATATATGTGACTCGGGTCCTCTTACTTCTCCATGCAAATAAGATGGATCAGGTCTAACTTTTCTCCTGATGATTTATTTTCTCTTTCAATTAATTGGATAAAAGTCATTGCTGGTGTTCCAGCTTCCCCATCTAATCTCTACTTATTGATGAAATTGGACAGGCTCGAGAACTTGTTGCTGTACTTCCAGTCATGTTTCCCTACAGTGTGATGCCTGTACTACTTCAGGCTGCAGTTTTTGTAAGAGAAAACAAGGCTGGAAAAGCTGAGGAAGTCTTGGCCCTGTTTTCCGAGAAGTTCCCTGAAAAGTCCAAGGTTTTTCTCTTAGCAAGGGCACAGATTGCTGCCGCTGCCAGCCATCCTCATATTGCAGCCGAGTCCCTTTCTAAAATACCTGATATTCAACACTTGCCTGCTACTGTTGCTACTCTTGTGTCCCTTAAAGAGCGTGCTGGTGACATTGATGGGGCAGCTGCTGTGCTTGATGCTGCAGTCAACTGGTGGTCAAATTCCATGACCAAGGACAACAAGCTCAATGTTGTGATGCAAGAGGCTGCTTCCTTCAAACTCAGGCATGGACGAGAAGAGGAAGCTTCCTGTTTATATGAGGAGCTTGTGAAAAGTCATGGAAGTGTGGAAGCACTGGTTGGACTTGTAACTACAGTTGCTCATGTGGATGTTAAGAAGGCAGAAGCGTATGAGCAGAAGCTGAAACCACTACCTGGTTTGAAGGGGATCAATGTGGATAATCTGGAGAAGACTTCTGGTGCTAAACATGAAGAGGGTGTTTCTCAGGTTAGGGTTGCCGAGACATATGAGGAAGGGAAGATTAAGTCAAAGTCAAAGAAAAAGAGAAAAAGAAAGCCAAGATATCCCAAAGGCTTTGACCCGGCAAACCCAGGGCCACCGCCAGATCCTGAAAGGTGGCTTCCAAGGAGAGAAAGAACGAGTTTTAGGCCTAAGAGGAAGGATAAGAGAGCTGCTCAGCAGGTAAGAGGCTCTCAGGGTTCTGTAGCTAGAGACAAACATGAAGCTGGTGCCACATCCAGCAGTGCAAAATCAAACTCATCAACCGCTTCAAAAGGATCCTCACAGAACTCAGTTGCCGAGCCATCAAAGGCTTCATCTAAATCACGAAAAAAGTCCCGGACCTAGCTTAAAGGATCTAGATCTATTTCCTTTGGTTGATTTTTCTATAATATTGCGGAATTTTACTTGCTTAAATCTTAGTGCTCTAGGAACTAAGCTGAGAGACTTAGCAGTTAATTTTCGGTCTTTTGTTACTTACTTTGATTCAAGACAATCAAAACTACTGTATATTTTCATACTGTTTACCTGTGTAATCTGGATTTTACTAGTGCTGCGATAGGCATTTTGATGGTCACATGCCATCATAGAATGGTAGATACCTTGTTTTTAAGAAACTCTCTTTTCGATGTTTGCGTCGTTGAGTTCTCCACGTTATGTTGTATTCTTGGGCATCAAGTGAAATTTCTATTTATGTATTTTCATATCTGTCAATTTCTGTTACAGTTCTCAAGTAATGCCTTCATAGTTTCATTGCTGCTACTATAGCGATGTGATGAAACCACATTATGTGCCTTCTACTTTTCCTGGAGTCCAAGGCATGGACCATTTCTGTGCTACTAGTTTTTCCTCCATTCAGAGTGCTTTGTTGTAATTGCTTGGGTCAGATTGAATATAGTTGTTAGGACTTTAGGTGTACTAGATATTCAATATGTTTGAAGCCCACATGTACACAATTAATTATAAACTAAAATGAACCAAAAGTGTACGAAATCTCACTCTTAGTCGTGGCTTGACCCTATGCTTATACACAAAAGGCCAGCCAAAGCCTTCCCCAACACGCTCCCCAACTCGACACTAAGCACTAACCTATCTTCTTCCTCCCCTCTAGTTTACCCACCAAACCATACAGCCCCCAAAATGAGTCAATCACCCTTCCCAATATCTCATTGCCATAAAGAATTTTACATTTATTGTGTCATCGAACATTGTATATAAATTAATCTTACGTTTAATTCGTTGAGACCGTCATGTAAATCCTTTCATCAGATTAAACGATTATCGAAAAATTGATTTTATCAAAATAGAGAGCGAGAGTTGAGGAAAGATTGAGAGCAAAACAAGGATTCCTTTCTCCCGCCACATCTTCAATGGCTGAAGAACAAGAAAAACTCTTCCCACAGAAAAGGCACAAGAGAGAAAATAAGAGAAGGAAAATAGCTATTTCATTATGCCAATAGTCTCATTACAGATGCTATATGTAGCCAAAAGGGAGGAGAGTCCTAACTCACAGAAAAGTAGGCCAAGACAACATAACAATTACAACAACTTAACAGTAACAACAATGAATCAAAAGTACTGTCTACATATGAGGCAAGGCTAGCAGATGATCACGGCGAGGCATCAACTGCAGCAACAGGGGCTGTGGCGTTTAGCTTGGTCTCTAGGACTGGGCCTAGAGATACTGGGTTGGTTGCAAAAATTTCCGCCACCTCGGAAACAGGGTGGTCCTCAAGCCTAAAATCTGGAAAACGTTCCTCAAACTCGTATGCATCAACCCAGGTTGCATTTTCTATCGGGAGACCTTGCTATTTGATCAACCAGCGGACACTCGCCACATTCCCTTTCTTATAGATGCTGCGTTCTAGAACACGCTCAGGAGTCCAATGGAGCTGTCCGACATCAGTAACCAGGGGAAGAGTGGTGGAAACAGGGAGGTTGGGGCCAATGTGGTTTTTGAGAAGCGAGATGTGAAAGACAGAGTCAATGCGAGAGCCAGGAGGGAACTGAAGCTTGTAAGTAACCTTGTCAATACGGGCTACAATCTGAAAAGGGCCGTAGAAGCGAGGAGCAAGCTTGAGATTGGTTGTAGAAGCCACTTACTGTTGGCAGTAAGGAGCCAACTTGAGATATACCCAATCATTGATCTGATACTCTATTTTTGTTTGATGCTACCATTGCTACTTGCTACTTCATCCTGTTTCATGCCTTATGGAGATTGATCTTGAGGGTACGATTGAGCTTGTCCCTAGCAAGCAAAGCCTCTTCCACATAAGCTACCACAATGGAGTCTTTGTGGTAGATTTGCAGTGCTGGTGGCGAGCGCCCATACAGGCCTGATACAGACTCATCTTGATAGCCGAGTGAAAGCTAGTGTTGTACCAATATTGAGCCCAATGAAGATGCTCCGCCCAATCTTGAGGCTTGACTGACACAAAGCAACAAAGATAATGCTCTAAAGTGCGGTTTAGGACTTCAGTTTGACCGTCACTTCAGGGGTGATAGGCCGTGCTACGGCAAAGCCGAGTTCCATGAGCTTGGAAGTAGGCCTCCCTGAAATGGCTGGTAAACACCGGGTCACGATCTGAAATAAGAGCTTCTGGCATGCCGTGAAGCTTGAATATCTCCCTTGTAAAAATGTCAACAATTGTGGCAGCAGAGTATAGATGCGAGATTGCAACAAAATGCCCAAATTTGGTGAAACGATCAATCACAACCATAATCACATTCTTACCATGAGAGGGAGGAAGTCCATCGATACCGAGAGCCACGCACCATCAGGAATTGGAAGGGGTTAGAGGAGGCCGGGTGGCTTGGTGGATTCCAAGTTTTGCTGCTGGCAGACCTCACATTCGACAATGAACTTTCTAATGTCATCGCGCACCCGTGGCCATTTGAAACTTCGACTCAACCTCTTGAATGTAGGGAGATAGCCTGAATGCCCTGCTGTTGGTGAGGAGTGAAACTCCTTGAGTAGCGTTTGTCGCCACGTACTCGAAGCCGAAACGAATACTCTGCCCTTGATTGATTGAGTAAGACTTGACCGAGTTGGGGTCTGATTGCAACCTTTGTAACAACTTGAGGGCCTCTGGGTTTGTCGAGCATGCTGCTTGTATCTCCGATAGACAATCAAAGACCGGAGTGGTTACGCCCATGAGAATGCAAAGCTCGTGGCGGCGAGAGAGAGTGTCTGGTGCGGCGTTAAGGCGTCCTGCTCGGTGCTCGATCTCGAAGGTATAACCCAGCAATTTCATCATCATCATTGCTGAGTCGGTGTGGTGAGACGCTGATTTGAGAAGAAGCGCAATGTCTTATGAGCACCATGAGTTTCTTCTTGAGGTGCCATCTGAAAAATCCCAACTTCTCAAGCCATTCTGTACCTAACACCAAGTCACAGCCTGCAACTTCCAAAAGACGAATAGAATCGGTAAATTCATACCCTTGGATGCCACCATGGGAACTCCCTCTGCGTTGGTGTAGGTGAGCGGACGAGTCTCTTGAACATCCAAACGCAATTGTTCGGCGATGAGAGGGTTGAGGAAATTTGAAGCCACACTGGAATCAACGAAGACTCTGATTGGAAAACCTCCAATTTTCCCTCGGAGTCGCATTCACCGAAGGACTGAAGCAAGACGTCGACAAAGAAGTTCCAGTTGTTGGTAGGGACGTATAGAAACCTGCTCTTCCGGCGGGACCTTGTAAAAACGCAGGTAGCCCCAGTCAATCTTGGGTGTGAATGCCTGTAGGAGAAGGAGAAAGCAGACTGAGTTGGTGAGGATGTTAATGGATGTGTGAAGGTGATGGTAATTGGGTGTTGGGAGATCGAGAAGAGCGCAGGCTGCGGACTTCTTCCATCAAGGAGATTTGGACATCGATAGCATTGCGTAACTGTCTCTATTGGTTGGCGAGGATATGAGAGACAAGGCTAGCAGATGCAACTGCAACAACAGGGGCTGTGGCGTTTAGCTTGGGCTGTATGACTGGGCCTGTAGATACTGGGCCTTGTGTCACTGGGTTGGTTGCAACACCTTATTGTCACAAACACGAATCCAACAACCCCCAGAAGCCCTCCTTTTCTCTTCTTCTTTTCTTCTTATTCAGGGTTCGGTGCCACGTAGAGACCTCCGCCGCCTTCAATTGCGTTCGTCATGAGCTAATTAGGGTTCCGGTAATTCTTTTCCGATTCGTATCTGATTTCGTATCAGACGCTATTTTGCTTTCTGATCCGTTTCGAATTGGGTTTTATTCCTTTCTGGTGTTTCTTGAGAAAAAAAGCCCTAGAAGAAAATTGAATCAAAAAAAGTATATATATTTTTAGAAGAAAGTAAATTTTTTCATTCTTTTCTCTGTAGATACAAATTTTTCTTTCTTATTCTCACGGCGTCGTTAATTGGGTATTCGATTCTAGCTGGTTTTTAGGTTATTGTTTCATTGCCAAAGAAACTCTGAAATTTTTGGGCGTCGTTTTAGTTTGCCATCAGAAATTGATCTTTGTTAGATTAGATCTTCTTCCTCCTCCTTGTTTCATATCTTCTTATTTTCTTTGATCCCACAAAAAAAAAGGCTTGTAGAAATCTAGGGTAGGAATTGTACATGTAGAGAAGAATTGGGTTGGGGTTTGTTTTTTTCGATGGCCTTGAATTTTTCGCATCGACCATGTTTTGCTGGCCATCTGTCTGAGGACAATTTGGTGTCTCCAATGAGGATTCGTAATGGCTACATTACCGATGGTATTGCGGAGAGGAATGGAGGGTGGCATTCGAGCCGGGATGTGGAGGATCGGTTTGAGTATGGGAGGGATAGGTGTGATAAGGGTAGCTCGCAGGAGCCGGTGTCGAATGACATTATTGATCTTTTGCCTTCGGACCCGTTTGGGATGGATATAAGCACCACTTTTACGGCCATCACGGGTTGGCTCGAGGATTTGGAGATGGACTATGGGTGTTATGGAAGGGATGAGGCGGGAACGTGCAATGGGAATTATGAGCTTTTTGCAGGGTTGAATTTTATTTGGAACAATGCTATGAGGTTCCAGACGTTCCCTGGGAATGTTGGTGTTGATCGCAAGTCTAAAGTAGCGAGTGGATTCTGGGGATGTTGCAAGGAGGACCAGGCGGGTGGTGCATCCTCCCGTGACGGGGGGTGTTTTAAAGAGAAGCAGGTAGGGGAGGTTTCCTGCCAACTTGGCAGTGGTTCTTGCGGTGCTGAATTCGGTAGATGTTTGAAAGAGAGGGTTGGCGATACATCTGATGCATCCTTCCAAGGTGGTTTGGGATCAGCTTCTGTGGTGGATGATGTTTTGTCGTTCGGGAGTAAAGATTGTTGTGGGGTTTCCAGTCAGGAACATGTGGAGTCGCAGCGGGGTGATGAGATTTGTTCCCTTGGAGATGGAGGAGCTTATGATGGAGCTTTAATGTTTGCCCTTGGTCATCTGGGTGTACGTGATCTCCTTGTTGTGGAGAGTGTTTGCAAGTCTCTTTATTCTACCGTTCGTGGCGACCCCCTGTTGTGGAGAAATATTCACATAGATCAGCCACTGAGTGAGAAAATTACAGATGAAATTCTTTTGCAGTTAAGTGATAGGGCTCAGGGAAATTTGCAATGCCTGAGCCTGGTGGAGTGCCCAAGGATCACCGACGAGGGTCTCAAGCGTGTGTTAGAAAATAATTTAAGGCTTACCAAGGTCAGTATGATGCCTGCATTAATTCAATGTTAGATATTAGATATTGCCGAAATTTTTATATCTTGTTACATAATGGTCTTGTCTATATCTTTTTACTTAATCCTTGGGACTGCTTTCTTTTCGTAATACCCTCTCATTGATAATTCTAGTATTGGCTGTTTCCTGCATCTTGCTATTTGTTTCAATTGTGCTTGTTACCAATTTTTAGCTATAGTTCAATGGAAATGTCATCCAGATGCATGCCTACCTATATATACATATAGATTCACACTTTCATTTTTTGTTGATTGCATCAATACTAAGATAGAACTAATCTATATTGAATCAGTTCCTTGTTGAATTCAACCTTTTCCCTCTTTCTGGTTTATAAAGTTTAACCTAAATACTGTAAGTGACTAAGCAATCATCAAACGGAAAAAGCCAAGTAGCACATCACTTGTTTTGTTTCTTGTTCATAACCATTATGTGTGGGAGAGGTTGACTATCAAACACTTGTTAAATAGATAAGAAAGCACTGCAATTTGGAGTCTTTCACCATCTAATTATCTGTTTGTTTATGCAGTTGAGTGTGCCTGGATGTATTAGGCTCAGTATTGAGGGCATTGTGAATAGCCTAAAGGCCTTCAAGTCTAAGAGTGCACATGGTGTGAAGCATTTACAAATCGGTGGACTCTATGGAGTGACACAGAAGCATTTTGAAGAGTTGAAATTTTTGTTGGGAACTGATAACCAAATGCAGCAGAATGCACGCAAGCCTCACTTTTATCACCGAGGGAACTTTTATTTGTCCTGTGATGATGATAGTGACATTGATATCGAGATGTGCCCAAGATGTCAGAACTTGAGGCTTGTTTATGATTGCCCTGCAGAGGCTTGTCAAGGGCAAGAGCATCCAACTCAGTTATGCAGGGCCTGCACACTATGCATAGGCAGGTGTGCTCAGTGCGGTCGTTGCATTAATGATAGTGAATATGAGGAAACATTTTGTCTGGAGTTGCTTTGCTCAGATTGTTGGAAGCAGCTACTCAAGTCTCAGGAGGTGGAGGATACACAGTTTGTTACGTCTAAGACTACTGTTCTCCATGAACAGAATAGCTTTGGTTGCCATGGCTAGTTACTGTCTGTAGATCTACTGTTTCATGTTATGGATGATAAGGGGCAAGTGGTTTTTAGACATCTATCAAGAAATATTGAAGAGATACGTTTAAGACTATGGGTCCTTTGTCTCATTTCTGCTCGAGTTGTGTTCAACCTTCTAGTTGGCTTCAGCTTTGGTGGTTTTCATAGAGGATATCATCTGTGCTCATTCCTTTCTTGATGTTGTATTTAGGCATCTATCAAGAAATATTGAAGAGATACTTTTAAGACTATGGGTCCTTTGTCTCGTTGCTGCTCGAGTTAGCTGACCTTGTTGTGTTCAACCTACCAGTTGGCTTCAGCCTTGGTGGTTTCCGTAGAGGGTATCATCTGTGCTCGTTCCTTTCTTGATCTTTCCTTGCTTGAGCCTCATAGTCATCTTTCTTTATGGCTGCAAGTGCAAACTGCTGGGCAGTATTAAAAGCATTCTCTGGTGAAAGTGGCCGAGCGGAGCCATTCATTCTCTTATATTCATCATATAAGCAATCACCCTCTGATGCACTGCTTTATGCATTCCTTCTAGACTTGTATGAGGATGCGTAGAGCTTCCACACGAGTAGGAGCAGTATTGGCTGCAAAAAAAGCCCTTGGAAATCTGCGGCTTTCAACCTGGTTTTCTAGGAGTTTCGAAATTCTGAACTACCTAGCTAGCTGCACTAGTCTTCCTTTTAGGAAATTTGCAGCTTTGAGAATCTTTGATTCTCATGATTACACATTTTTAAACTCGATTTGTCTGTTGGTTGGTCATTCTGAGTTTGATTAAGAACCTTCTGTCACAAGTTGCCCCGATTTGTATTCCTGAGAAATAAAGGATTTCTTCAACTGTTAATCTTTTTGTTTTCGACAATACATAACGTCCCAAATCACCCAAGGCTGCAGAACACTGGGGTTTAGGCCTTGTGACACAACTAGTAGTCCTGCCAAGCATGTATGATAGCAAAGCAACCGCTTACGTTTGACATCCAGAAATCGTTCAAATCTTCAGCAACATTTTGATGTCCAGAAATATTACCGGGATCAAAGTAGTCAATGTTGGAATTCAGCAAGATTTTTTTTTTCTTTTTTTTTTTTTCTGTCAACCTAACATAGAAGGAAAACATAAACTTCTTCATAGGTACTCCTTACAAGCACGAATCGTTTTAAAAGGAGGAAATACAGTACTTGGTGAAAATATCATGAAAAAAATAGGGGAAATGATAAAAAAGAACCCACTTTTGAAGGACTTCTTCCTTAAAAACCTAAAAACTTAAAAAAACTCATTATTTTGGTGAGCACTTTCAATTTTATTCCCCGTTTGTAAAACAGAGTCTAATAGTGTATGCTGACAAGGCAGATAAACATTTCTCAAAGATATCATATTCACAACCTGGATATATCAATGTAGTAAAATAAATAGGGGTTATCGAACACAAAGAATTGGTGAAACTAAATCCTAACACTAGCTACAAGGGTTCACAAGTACACTATGGGCGTGTCTCGCTAGACCTATGGATTTCAATCTCCTGACGGTAAAATCGGCGTATCACTATAGAGAATCCGGTGGAAGAAATTATCTTCAGTCGCCCGTATCTCATGAAACTAGAACCCTAGCATGCATACTAAGTTGGCCACCAAAGCAAACATACAAGAACTCATACGGTGATCATTCAGAGAAAGAAACTTCATTCAAAGAATATGCAAAACTAAGTTAAAGTGTATGCATTAAAAAGACTTCATGTACGGGGCTTCAAGCAGCCCCTTAACAAAGGAAAATTAGCTACTCATAGTCTTAAAAAATAACATCAAAGAGTTCATGAAAGATAAATTAAATAAAGGAAAAAGAATAAACTTTTAACGACGACGGAATCAGGCTAGACTTCTTGCATGAGAACTTCCCTTTCTTTTTGTTTCTTTCTTTCTCCTCCCAAGAATTCCAGCCCAAGCCGTCCTCTCATTCCATCCTCACTTGCTATATATATATGTAACAAAGCTAGGTTAATTAACCTAGTAAGTCACATGCAAGACTCCTAATTAAAGCAAACTTCTCCTTCCACTTATATTTTGTTTTGACTTTTCTTTCTCTAGTCACTAGCTCGCCAGAGACTCACGTGGGTATCAACTCCAAGCTGCTCGCCAAAGACATGCATATATATGTATGTCTCATTTTTCTCTTAAACTCCCTCGCTAGGCAGTTCCTCGCCAAGTAGCTTCAAAATATATTATTTAATCTCCTTTTCTTCATTACTCTCCAAAATACCTAAAAACAAATAAACATAATTAATTCACTCAATTAATAACAAAAAAAATTAAATATAATGAACAAATTAAATACCGAATAGACGCATAAATATGCGACTATCATCTTCATATAACTAAAAGAAGTGTAATGAGCCCATAATTATCTGTTCTAACACCTGTAGCTGAAGATCTATCCTCTATATTCAAAGGTAAACAGTTATTTTTCACCATAGAAAATTTCTCACTATAAAAAAACACGTGATTTAAGTTCTAAACTTAAAATTTTATGAGATTTTATCACTAATACAAAAGAGAGAATTAAATTATTCGAAAGATCAAGAGCAGTACATCGTAGTCCTTTAGCACAAGCATTTCATAATCTCAAAATTGCTAAAGAACAATCTTTTCTTGAAAACTTGTTAAGGGACAAAGCAAAAATAGAAAATCTTTTGCATCGATTATCTATTTGACTAAATTTCAATTTGAGCATTGGTTAGATCTACAGTCTAACTGGTATTAGAGCCTGCTATAGCTCAAAATCTCAAAGATGGGATAAGCATCTGAGGTAATAATAGAGAAACTAGATTCTCTATTAGACCTAATAGATGCAAGACAACAAGAATCTCTATCAGAAATGTCTAGATATAGAGAATATCTAGAAATTCTTCAAGCTATTAGCAACCAATTATATGGAGTGGAAGCCAAAGTGGATTACATCCAGAATCATCCGGAAGAAAAGCAAGAACTATTAACAAGAGTTAATTGTAAAATCAAGAGACTAGATCTTCAATAGATGAAGATCCTAAATTGTATTCAAAAGATAGTTCGAGAACACAAAAAATCAAGCAATAATCCACCTCGAACAGTCATTAGAAAAACTAATGACTTCAAATCACTACAAGTTCCAAGAGGGAACCCACTGCCAAAGCCATTTTTTTTAGATTCTCCAATAAATCTGTTAGCAGTCAAAATAAGAGAACCTAAAAGAGAAGATACTTGAGACATAAAGATGTTGAGTATCTTCAAGAAAAAATCAGTGCAGTTGTTGAACGCAGAAGAGTTTGAGTTCAACGAAATAGAAATCAATGTCTGAAATACTTCGATTCCGAAGTTTAAATTCAATTAGATCTACAAAAAGGAAGTTTTGATATGATGGAAAGCCATCAATTCAAGATTCTTGAATTCACTATCCCAACAACGACAGGAGAAACAGATCTCCTTCTAGTAACACCTGAGGAAGTTTAAAGCCAGAAAAAGAAACTTCAAATTTATGCACATTGGAGTAGTCCAAGTTGGCATGAAGTTACTAGCTAGAGAAAGCTTAAATTGCTCAGTCCTATGCGTCTTACAAGATAACAGGATGAACGATTTCCAGAAAAGTCTACTGGGAACACTTCAAGCATTACTATGCAATCAAGTTGTATACTTCAACTGCTTCCCGAACTTTTCAACTAGCCTAGCAGATGTCACTCATTGTCTGCGACTAAGAGTCAAACAGACGACACGTCTATGAAGGAAGACATGCAAGAGCTTGCAATAGTTTTTAGGATCTACTATAAACTAATGAGCACAACAGTATGGCCAAAGACCAAGATAACAAACATTTCAGGCCTTACTACTAGTTTCCTTACAAATCCCAAGAACCATAATCAACAGATTCACAAGGTGACATGGGATGAGGTAACTTTCCCACTAGAGTGGAAATTATCTGGTCCAAGGGAGAAACCAGAAAGCTCGAAGGCAGCAGTCTACGAGAACAGAAAAACTGGAGATGTCAACCTCATGTTTGAAGGACACAGAAACAGTGACATATCCCTCGAAAGCCTCAGAGGAGAAAGCTCTAGACCGCTCAGGAGAAGTAACTCTACCAGAGAGATCGGTACTAGAAGTACCAGAATCTCTATAAGGGCTAACCCAATGATGGAAGAAGATTTAGATGCTGAGTTAGAAAGAAACATCAGCATGCTAAGAGCAGGAAGTTCAAAATCAGAAGAACTCTTCAAGCTTTATGAGGAAGCAGAAAAGTGTGAAGATCCCTTGCGGTTGGAACAAATAATCAAAGATATCGAAGGTTTCACCTTCAAAAAGGAAAGAAAAGTCTTTCCGCTTCTACATGATGAAGCAAAAGATACAAAAGATGAGGACATGGAAGAAGCAGAATCTTCACAATCATCACCCTCACAAACCACCATATTCGGAATTGGTGGAAAGACCAAACTTCCACATAGAAAAGGCCCTAGTGGAAAGAAGGGAGAAAGAAGCTCCCACAGATTCATTCCACAGGAAAATACTCCAAAAGTGCCAATCACCTAACTAGGAGTATGACTTGATCTACACAAAGCTCTAGACAAGAAAAAGGCCATCGATGAATGGGCAGCTAGTCTACTCATGGCAGCATGCATAACATACGGAAGATTTGAAACAAAAGACTTGCATACAATTTATGAATAAACTCTCATAGGAATGGCAAAGCAGTATTACTTTTCTTTCAAAGAAACAATCAGAGGAAAGCAATGGCTGGAAGACATAAAGAATGATATGAATCCTTATACTTTTTCCACTCTGCTATATGATCAATTCTGCGGAGACATCTCATATGCTGGAGAAAAAACCAGAGAAATAGCAAAAACCAACATATATGTTTTCAAAATCTGCAACATGAAGTACTTCGAGGAATATTTGAATGAATTCTGAGAGTACTACTGCACCATAGGATAATTTAAAAATACAGACTTGGTACACCTCCTACATAGGAAGCTTCATGAACCATGGAGAACAACTATGAGAGAAAGCATAGAAGAAAGACCTCTAGAGAGGTTTTTAGTCAGATGAGTTGCAGAAAGAATCAAGCAACTGATGTGCGAATAGTGTAAAGCTAACACCAGAGCAAAAGCAGCCAAGAACCGGCTCAAAGGAACAAGTGATTTCTATTCCAAAATGATAGATGCACCAACCAAATGGGGATGCGAAGATAAGAGGCATAAGAAAAAAAACACTTCCAAAAACTTTTCAAGAGAAACAGAAGGAAGAATTAGAGGTTCAAAAGAAGCTCTAACTACAGAAGAGAAAAACAAAATCCCAGAAAGAGATTTTTCAAGAAGACAAGATTCCATCAAGAACCAGAAAAGAAGAAAACTTGCAGATGTTGGTTATGCAAGGCCGAATGACGTTATGCTAATGAATGTCCCAAGAAAGAGAAAAGAAGTTCGAAGGCTCTTCTCAAGGAGTACGAAGAAGCCATGGAGATGGAAAATCTGAAAGGCTACGAGGTAGTCTATTCATCAGAAGATGATGAAGAGATGTCTGTCTATTCAGTCTGTTCAGAAGACGAACCGACAAAAGAATCAGAATCAGAGTCTGAAGAAGAGTATGAACCTAAAAAGGTTTATCTTCTTGAGATAAAGAACTGGGAAGAAAGCACAGAGGAAGAAAAGATCTTTGCCTACAAGGTCAATCTGGGATCATTCATCTGCGACTACTGTCAATGCAAGGAGAAGAAGGGACTCTCTATGTTTTGTGAAGCATCAGGGAAAACATATCACAAAGAATGCTTCACAGCAAAAGAAAGGAGAAAGACGAAGAAGGGTTCAATAAACTAGATTATTGAACAAGAGTACGAAGACTACTTCTATGAGATAGAGGAGAAGCAAGAAATTCTAGAAAGAGATCTAGAAAGGACAAAGTTTGATATTACTACTAAAGAAGGAGTAGTACCTACAGAAATTCCAGCCCAAGATATGAAAAGAGAAGTAGTATCTGACTGGGAAGAAGAACAATATAAACCAGTCCAAGATACGAAAGAAGAAGTAGTATCTGACTGTGAAGAAGAACAATGCAATCCTTTTACAAAAGAGGAAGCAAGTTCTTCAAAACAGAATCTGTGCAAGGTAGCAACTGTTTCTACACGTAGATTAAGTAATTACATTGAGATTAGATTAAAGTTTTCAGGATACAAGAAGTATCATCTACAAGCCTTTGTAGATAACGGTTATGGTTTCAGTCTAGCAAAAAAATTTGCTATACCAGAAAATTTATGGATAACTGATCTAAAGAGAAGTGCAACTGGAAAAAATGTAGAAGGAAGAAGAATCTTCATGAATACATTTGCCAAAAAGGTTCAAGTCTAGATAGAAGGAGGAACCATTATCATTGAAAACATTTGGCAATCAGAAAGCCAAGACTCCGATGTTATAATCGACAATGATTTCCTGCTACAACAAACTTTCATCCAGAAGCCAGAACTGAACTTATTAGGCTTCGAGACGAATCAGAAATTCTTCTAGACAGAAAGGCTTAAAGAAGCCAAAAGTATTGTTGGTCCATGATTCACAGAGCAATATTAGAGATTGCAGCAGAATAGTGGTGGATACACACCAATATTCGAAACCATACTGCAATATAAGCAACAAGATGAGTTACTTATTGAGGAATCATCATTATCATCATAAGAACATTATGATGAAATGGAATTCTGTAGGTTTCATGGCAACAGAGAATTCAAGCATCCTGATGCTCCACCTCACGCCCCTACCAAAATCCAACTCAAAGAACACACTGTCTACAACATTCTCAAGAGAGACTGTGACAAGTGTAAACAAGAGAAAATCCTCAAAAGGAAAGCGAAGAACTCCAAGAAACCTAGTATAAAGACTAGATTCAAGAATGGATATCCTACCATTGCACCACTTCACGATCAAGAAAAGTATCATTATTATGTGTCTTATAAAGCTTCTGACAACCAACAAGGGCAACAAGAGTTGCCCAGTGAAGAATCATCAGAAGACAAAGATGAGACAATTGAAGTAGCATTCGTAAGAGAGCATAATCTCAAGCACTTCAAGGCTAAGCTCGAAAAACAGAATAAGCATACCCTTGGAGAAATCAAAGAAATGCTCAGATAAAATATTGATATCAATCCTCTGAAGTTTTGGAAAAAAGACCCAGTGGTCTATGAGCTTAAATTACATGACATGAATTCCATATGTCACATAAAAGCCATTCCCCAATACAAGAAAGAAGATCAAAAGGAGTTCAGAAAGGATATAGCTGATCTCTTAGAGAAAGTATTGATAAGACCGTCAAAGAGTCCTCATCATTCTCTAGCCTTATATGTCAGAAACCATGTAGAAGAAGTTCACGGGAAAGCAAGAATGGTGATAGACTACAGAGACGTCAACAAGAAAATCGTAAAAAATGGTTATCAGATAGCACAAGCAAGAGTGCTAATCAGCAGGCTTAGAGGAGCCAAGGTGTTCTCAAAATTTGATGTTAAATCAGGGTTTTGGCAAATCAAAATGCATCATGACAACATTCCTCTTACAGCCTTTAGAACTCCACAGGGACACTATGAATAGCTAGTAATGCCTTTCAGGCTGAAACAAGCTCCATCCATTTTTCAGAGAAAAATGGACAACATATTCAAGCAAGTGGCAGACTTTTTTGTCGTCGACATACTTCTGTGTCGTCTATATAGACGATATTCTTGTGTTCTCAAAAAGAAAAAAAGAACACATGAATCATCTCTCTGAAGTAGCCAAGCTCATCGTCCAACATGGAATCATCTTAAGAGAAAATAAAGTCTTTCTCGTCCTGGATGAAATTGACTTGTTAGGGATCAACATAAAGAACGGAGTCATCAAGCTTCAGCCACATATCCTATAAAAAGTCTGAAAATTTTCAGACAGAATTCCTGACGCCAAAAGTCTACATAGATTTTTAGGAGTCATAAATTATGGAAGAGACTTCCTTCTAAAAATGGCTAGATTAACAGCAATCATGTCGCCCAAAACAAGGTCAAAGAGAGCTTGGAAGTTTACAGAAGGTGACGAGAAAATCGTCAGAAAAATCAAAGAACTGTGCAAAAATTTACCACCACTTCATCAACTCAAAGAGAATGAAGAAATCATCCTTCAAACTAATGCTATTGACAACTTCTGGGCAGGTGTAGTACTGGCAAGAGAGCCAGACACTAACACCGAGAAGATTTTGAAATTTTGCAGTGAAAAGTTTAATGCCGCAGAGCAGAATTATCCCACAGGGAAAAATGAAATTCTTGCTATCAAAAAGACAATCGAGAATTCTCCAGCCTTTCTAGGAAAACCTTTCACGGTGAGAACAGATTGTGCCAGAGTGAAATTTTTTAAAAACTTCAAACTTGATAAAACTGCTGATAGGGGAAGATTAACAAACTGAGAATTATTTCTTAACCAATACGATTATGATGTAAAATTTATTGCAGGTAACAAGAACTATCTTCCAGACTCTTTAACAAGAGAAATGACCATGTACAGAAGAAGTGAGAGAGACGACGAAGTTCGTAACCCAAGAAGCAGGAGGCCAGGAAAGGAACCTAACCAACAAGAAGAACTAGTTGAAAAAGTTCTTAAGAGTTAAATCAAGACTAGCCTTAACTGACCAATCCCAGGGGAAAGGATTGGCTAGCCAGTCTTAAACGGCAGACGGTAAAGGCAAATCAAGACCGTTGATGGCTGCTGCTTTCCCAAAAAGCATAATTTTTCCTATAGGTTCCGTGAACATCTTCAATTACCAGCTGAACACTTTCTCAGAAGCAGTCTTCCAGACTGACCAAAGTTTAGCATCCCACTAGAGGGCACTGTTGGATAATTTGATGTTTGCCTTCCAAGAGAATGACAAAATTCTCATGGTAGAGACCATGGACGCCTTGGCAGTGGAACTAAGTTAAAAGAAGAAACCACCGAGCATAGTCAATGAACCAGCAACGCTGTACATTAGAAATCCTGAGAGTGCTAAAGTTCCTATCCAGACGCTAAAAGAAGCAGAATGGTTCAATTTCCACAAACATATTAGCACACATACACCCGATGAAGATCTCCTCAACACCCTCTTCGTTGTCCCAGGACCCTTCCTAGGAAGGTATTTGGTAAATGTTCAGAGTGAACATCCGCAAGAGCACAAGTTATGGTTAGTTGAGAATGGATTTGTTCCTAATCTATGGACAAAGACAAATGAAGATCTCAAAGGATTACTAGAAATTATATACAATACAGTCAAGAATGTCAGAAAGAGAAACTGCATTCTCAGACTAAAGTTCAGGTCTACACCTCCAGAATAAGTGCAGAAATCCAATGGAGAGACTGAATATATCCCTCCATACCATTACGTTAGGATCATCCAGGCTCAATATCTACAGCTAGCATGCGACAGATACAATGGAAACCTAAATTCTAGTATTCCATGGATGAAGGCTATGACGTTGGAATATATCAAGAAATTAATCGAAGAAGATCAAGAGATTACATTTCTTGCATCAAGGAAAAAGATAATAGTCACTACATACGACCATCCAGAGGCTATTACAAGTGATATGTTCGTCACCTTAAAGAAGAAGGAAATAGATTCCTCACTCTCCTGTACTCATTGGCTCAAAAAAATTGAGAGAGAAAGAAGCTACCAGATGTATACAGATACAGATATGAAAGAAAATGGGACAAGGAGAAGGATAAGGTATGAAGACCCTTACCTTGGTGATAACTCAAATGACCTGTAAAGTCAGGTAAAACTCCTGTTATCCTCTTCCTCTTAGTGGGAGACATCTTTATCCTGAGAATCTACTTTCTGAAAGAAGACAATTAAGGAAAGCAGATGCCCTATCTGCATCAGAGCACTATAGCTAGTAGAGTCACTATTATTAGTTTGTGTTTCAGTTCTGCTTTGAAATTCGCTCTCTATATAAAGAGCCTCAATTCTTAGTGTGAGGATGAAAAATGAGAACTAGAGAAATCTATTTGAGAGCAGAAAGCCTGAGAGTTTAGATAGTGAGTGAAAAGTAGAAGCAACTGTTCAAGCTTCATCATTCTTGAGTAAGTATGTCTGTTACTATGAGTGGCTAAACAGCTCATAACTGCTTACCAGAGAGTGAGGCCCTGGATCTATAGCTTGTATTTATGTTGGAATAAATAAACTATGGTTTCCCACAAAATTTCAAGTTTTCATGCATTTTCATAAAACTCATTTAAATTCCCCTGAGAGGCGGTATTGAAGGTGGAACAAATGAGTTGTTTTTACTTGTTCATACTCGTTTTGATCTCCTAGGAGGCGGACTACCGCCCAGAAGATGGAAAGAAATGAGTTGTTTGATATTAGTAAACAATACATATGTTCATTACATGTGCCTTACTGTTCATCACACAATTTTTTTTTTTAAAACCAAAGGTCAGTCAGCAGTGACCCCGTTAGCAGTAACCAGGAGGGTGAAACAATGACATGATGAAGACGAGTTCTGACTAGAGGTTGAAGAAATGTAAGAAATTTGAGAATAGTGGCATGATTGTCATAGTTATGTCTTTTTGGGTATAAAAGTGATCTTATGAGAAAAAGATTGAATTTTTTTAGTATGGAAAAAAAATTATTGAATTTTTTAGGGAAGAGAATTTGAATTTGGGCTTTTTAATCATTTGCCCCAAAAAATAATGATTTTATATTTTATATTATATCCTCGATTACCACTTTTAATTATTAATTTATTCTAATATAATAATCGTCCCCTTTTTTCTCATGAAAACCTTGGTCGGAAAACAGCATGTCTGAACTTTTTGAGAATGAGGTGGATGTGGCAGTAGTTTTGATAAGCATTATTCAGACGAAGATGAACAATGTACCTCATTTTGCATGTTTCACACTTTAATGATTTTATGCTCAGACATCAAACGCTGAAGATAACAACTGTGAATGATGATCCATCAGTGAAAAATTAATAGGTGGTGAACTATATTAATACACCATTGTTAAGAATGATGTATAACTTGTTAATGAAGACAATCGATGATCACATTGTACAGTTGCAGGTAATTATCAAGGAGATGATGAAGAAGCTTTGTCAAACATTGTCTTCTCGAGCTTGCTCTTTTGAACCCTTCTTGCTGCTGAAGGACTTCATCCATTTGAAGCTCATCATCGATTTCCCAAGCTTGCTCCTCAAGCTTTCCTTCTTTTTGTCATTCTCCGATCCTGATGGCGGTGGGTCGGGGTTGTTATCCCACTGATCCGCCCAAGACATCCCCCCATCCATATTGTCTCTTGTTTGGGGTTGGAACTTGTTTTAGATGAGGAGCTTTTGGCAATGTAATGCAACCTGATTTTTATGAGGAAAACAAGGCTTGGCCAATGTTGGCTACTTTAGAAGGTTTTTTTAAACGGCCTTTATGTCATAACGATGCTTGGTTTGATTAACTAACTTGATTCTTTATTTGACTTTATCTGATGGATTTGGTATGAAGTATGCTATTTCGGTAAGGAAGCTGTGTCCTTCTGTGAACCATATTGACCGAGTCTCACAGCAGGTGATGACAAGAAGTCGAGCCAAGCCTAAAATAATAAGACCACCTATATTCATGCCAAGCCCTGTAAAATATCAGAGGGCCTCTTTCTTATCATCTGAGGCGCACCAATCTAGTTGAGGTAGACTGCAAATCACATGAACAACCCAGACTGGAAATCAGCACATGAATTCGAAAGTACCAGAGACCAAGTGTAAATGAATCGGAATATTTTGATTTACAGTAATGTAAGACGAGGCCTAATACAATTGACAAGTACATTGGAACTGATGTAATACAATAGCCAACCACAAAATGAGGCTCAGTTCCTAGCCAGTAATTGCTAGTAAAACTCAATGTGACCAGCAATTTCCCTAGACAGCAACTTAGATTCACTCGCTAACTTCAAGCTCATCGATATTGCAAGACCTGTTCTTTTGTGCGTAGAAGCTGGCTTATACAGCTTGGCCTTTTTCTTCATTACCAAGCAAAAGAGCCTCCCTTGCAGGTATCACATTTTCCCACCAAAATTCCCTCAAGATTTCATGCATCAATTCCCAGTAACTACGGTCTCTACACACACGAAACATGGTGCTTCCATTTGGTGTCTGATAGTTGCATATTTATGCAACGTTTATGTGCTTAACTGAACCTTGTATTTAGCTCTTTTGTTATGTTTTTAAGTAATTTAACATTATTATTTATTCTTAGGTATTTTGGAGATAAATGAAGAAAAATGGATTAAATATATAATGCAGCTTGGCGAAGGAACGGGAGTCCTTGGCGAGGAGGCTTGGTTCTTGGCGAGCACGTGATAGAAGAGTGCAAGTGGGTTTTGCTAGTTTAATTAAACTAGCTAAATGAGGATTTATATATATGGCTTGGCGAGGAGGCAGTCTTGGCGAAGGAACAGAGAGAGAAAGTGGGATACTTGTTGGAGTGCATGCGAGCAACTATGTTAATTAGCCTACTTAATTGACTTATATATATAGCTTGCAAAAGGGGAAGAAAGGTGACGTGATGTTGCAAGTGGAGAATAAAAGAAGAGTCCACTTGCAATTATGATTGCTAGTTGACTTGGTTAATTGGCTTGATTGAAGACAAGCAATTATTGCTTGCTTGGCGAAGTTGCTAGCGAGGAGAAGAAGAGGAGGAGTCCTATTATAATAATGAGATTATGAATATTGGGCTGGATTTTGGAGTCTTGCACGTGGGTTGCTAGCTAGGTTAATTAACCTAGCTAGTTTGGAACATATAAATAGCTAAGAAGAGAACGTACGCAGGGGAGGGACGGACGTAACGAAGAGCAAGGAAGCTGCAAGTTTCTCTTTCATCCGTTTGTATCAATTTCTTTCATGGATTATTTTAGTTTATTTTCTGATTCCATGAGGAGCTAAACTCCATTGTTAAGGGGTTGTTTTGAAGCCCCGTTCATGATATCTAGATTGCTTATGCACTTTAACTAAATTTTGTTTTTGTTATTTGAATGAGGTTTCTTTGTTATTTATACGGTGATGATTCTTGATTATGTATGCTTTGAGTGCACGCTTAGTATGCATGTTTAGGAATCTAATTCTAAGAAAATTGATGGCTGTTGGTGATTATTACCTTCCTCAAGTTTCAATAGTAGAACCCATACATGCTTGGTATAAGAAACCCTAGGTCTAGTAAGACACGACCGTAGTGTACTTATGAAGCCTTGTAGATTCTCAAACCCTTTCTAAATCTTAATGCTTTTCTCTTAGTAAATTCGAGTCCATGACTTCGGGTTCTTTGAGGGATAGACAATATTGATAAGCAGACCTTCAATGTTGTAAACATAAGGATTGGGTAATAGGTTGTGTTCACAACTCGGGGCCTTCCTGGGAATCTTTCATTCATAACATTTGCATTATTTAGTTAAGCATTTTTCGTCTAGATGGATTGACGGTGGTGGATAACACTTCCCTTAACCCATTTTATCATTGATTCTCGTTTTACTTATACTCTGTTTTCTGTTTCAGTTTAGTAGTTTGTTTTGCATAATTTTGTTCGCCAACCAAACAAACTTCGATGATATTGAAATTTCGCGTGGTAGTTCGCCACAGTGTCTTTAGTGTCTAGTGTTAATTTCGTAATTTTAGGTTGAGTCGAGGTATTTTAATTAATTACGTTAGTGTCCAGTGGTCGAGTCCGTCAGATTTCTGACTTTCGCGTCTGTTTGTAGTTTAGAATATTAAGTCTCATCTTTCCCTGTGGATTGACCCCTATACTATTGTACTGCATTGACAAGCATATTAAGTTCATTATAGGGTAATTTTGAGGGTGGTTAAACACCGATCAAATTTTGGCGCCGTTGCCGGGGAAAGATCTAGTCTTTATATTCTAACGTGTCTTTTGTTTCTGTTTTGTTTTGTTTTGTTTTGTTTCATTTATTTTGTAGTGTAACGTGTCTCTTGTGTGCAGGTACTTAGTGCATGCATACTCGAAGGTCAAGGAGAACTGAGCCTTTATTGCTTGATTTAGAGATTGAGCGCTCAGCTAAGCAAAACCGGAAGCAGAAGAGGCAAGCAGAACTGGAGGTTGGAAACACGAGTGGCACAGTGTCAGAACCTGAGATTGAGGTGGAAATAAGTTCAGATTCAGAAGAAGAAGAAGAAGTTCCTCAATCGCCACCACAAAGAGCAGCAATGGGAGAACAACCAAGAACGTTGATGAATTCCTTTGTACCTAGTGCTCAGGGGAATTCATCACCAATAGTGTTGCCAGCTCTTGGGACTTATTCAGTACCTCCTGCTTTACTATCAGCCCTACCTCATTATAGGGGGGTGTTTTCAGAAGATCCGCAACAACATTTGGCTGAGATTGAAGCTTTAGCATCAACACAAAACTTACAAAATGTTGAATCTAATGTGTTGAAACTAATTTTATTTCCTTTTTCTGTGAAGGAAGGAGCGAAGATGTGGTTCAATTCTTTGGCTCCTAGGTCTATACAATCTTGGGATGAGATGAAGGTGACGTTCATGAAGGAGTATTTCTCAGCCCAGAAGACTAAGCAGTTGAAGAAGGAGATTAATAGCTTCATACAAAAAGATGGTGATATGCTTCATGAGGCATGGAGTCATTTCAAGGAGCTGTTGAGGAAATGCCCACATCATGGGTATGATCTAGAGGACAGGATGACTTTCTTTTATGAAGGTCTGGAGCCATCTAACAAGACAAGAGTGGATTCTGCATGTGGAGGTATGTTTATGTACCAAACAGGTCAGCAAGCTCACGATACCATAGAGAAATTGGCTGAGAACACCAAACAGTTCTATACAAGAGAGAGAACGTTGGCGAGCAAGAAACAACAAGCTGTATTTGAGGTTGCCACCAACCCAGACATGGACAAGAGAATGAAAGCAATAGAGAAGAAGTTGGAGTCCATTTCTACTGCCATCAAGAGCCAAACGACATCATCATCATCTGTTTCTCAGGTATGTTCTGTTTGCTCTATGTCGGATCACACTAATGAATCTTGTCCTTTTATTCCTGAAGAAGAGCAGGTGAATTTTGTGCAACAACGTGCATCAAGAAATGATCCATTTTCAAACACATACAATCCGGGGTGGAGGAATCACCCCAATTTCAGCTATGGAAACACAAACAATGTGCTGAACCCACCCACCGGATTCAAGGTAAGACCTGAATTTCAGCAGGTACAACAGCCGGTTGCAGCTCCAGCTCCTGATCCTATCATGGCAGCAATATTGGCTAGGCTAGAGGGGATTGAGATGCACAACAAGAACTCTAGCAAGGCATTCGAGCTTATGGAGAAGCAGCTGAACAGCTTGCAGCAACAAGTATCAACAAGAGAACAAGGTACTCTTCCAAGCAATGTGGTTAAGAACCCAAGATCTCAACATGAAGCTAATGTGATCACATTGAGAAGTGGAAGAGTGATTGAAAAGGTTGAAAAGCCTACAAAAAACTCTTTAGAAGATGAGCCGGTCCTAAAACAGGTGCTGCCATTTCCACCACTACTGCAGGATCAGGGAGAGAAGAGTGTACCTGGACAGAAAAATTCAGCAAATGAAAAATCAGGTAAGTCAATTTCTGAACCTTCTCCTTCAATTCCTTTACGTGTTCCTTTTCCTGGCAGGTTGAAAAACAAGAAGAAGGATGAATTGGAGCAAGAGATTCTAGATACATTTCGGAAGGTGGAAGTGAACATTCCGTTGCTCGATGTGATTAAGCAAGTACCGAAGTATGCAAAGTTTCTTAAGGAACTTTGTACAATGAAGAGGAAGTTCACAGGGACCGAGACCGTAGCCTTGAGTGAGAAGGTGTCAGCGGTACTTCAGAGGAAGCTACCACCCAAGATGGGTGATCCTGGATGATTCACCGTCCCATGTACAATTGGTAACACGAACTTTACTGGAGCTTTACTTGATTTGGGTGCATCAATAAACTTAATGCCATACTCTGTGTATAAAACTTTGAATATTGGTGCATTACAACAAACTGGTGTTACAATTAAATTAGCTGATCGATCTAACTGCTACCCTAGAGGTTTTGTTGAGGATGTTTTGGTGCAGGTAGGTAAGTTGATCTTTCCGGCTGATTTCTTCGTGTTAGAGATGGAGGCAGAGCCTCAACCATCAGAGCTACCACTGATACTTGGTCGTCCATTCTTACGGACCGCTAGGACCAAGATAGATTGTTTCAATGGTACCCTCTCCATGAAAGTAGATGAAGAGAAGATCCGCTTCAACATCTTCGACGCAATGAGGCATCCTAGTGATAATGATTTGTATTCCTGTTTTTCTATTGATACATTTGATAATTTTATGCAGGAATTTATGTAGCACTCAGTAAATGAGAATGAGGATGCGTTGAAGAAAGCGATTGAAGAAGGGGGGAGGAAATCTGAAACTTCCCCATGTTCTAAAGTGTGGGATGAACTTGAGGATTTGATCACCCAAGTTCGATCCATGGATGAAGAAGAAGAAACAATGAGAATCAGCCCAGCTGAAGAGTTAGTGATGGGTGAAGAGTATGATGATGTTGTGGCAACCCTTGAGTCATTGCCATACATAAGAGGTAGTTCAAAATCTCTTCCTCTTCCTATTACTAATGACACGCTTCTTCCTTCCATTGTAATAGCACCAAAGCTAGAGCTCAAGCCTTTGCCTGAGCATTTGAAGTATGCATTCCTTGGAACTGGTGAGACTTTACCAGTCATTTTATCTTCAAAACTAACAGTGTTACAGGAGGAAAAGCTAATCACTGTACTCAGGGAGTACAAGGAGGCTATTGGCTGGACAATTGCAGACATTAAAGGAATAGATCCAACATTGTGTACTCATAGGATATTCCTTGAAGATGGAGCAAAGCCAACGAGAGAACCACAACGGAGACTTAACCCACCTATGATGGATGTGGTGAAGAATGAGGTTATCAAACTTCTCGATGCATGTATTATTTATGCAATAACTGATAGCAAGTGGGTGAGTCCTGTACAAGTGGTGCCCAAGAAGTCAGGCATCACTATGATTAAAAATGATGAGGATCTGCTGGTGCCAAAGAGAGTTCAAACAGGATGGAGAGTCTGTATTGACTACCGCATGCTTAATGCCACAACCCGTAAGGATCACTTTCCCCTTCCTTTTATTGACCAAATGTTGGAACGTCTTGCAGGTCATGCGTATTATTGCTTTCTAGATGGTTATTCTGGCTACAACCAGATTGCCATTGACAGAGAAGACCAGGAGAAGACCACGTTCACGTGTCCTTTTGGCACGTTTGCTTATAGGAGGATGCCTTTTGGGTTGTGCAATGCACCAGCTACTTTCCAGAGATGCATGATGAGCATCTTTTCAGACATGGTGGAGAAGATCATCGAGGTATTCATGGATGATTTTTCTATTTTTGGTGATTCTTTTAATACATGTTTGAATAATCTGTCCCTAGTTCTAGATAGATGTGTAGAAAAGAACCTTGTATTAAATTGGGAAAAATGTCATTTCATGGTTGAACAAGGTATTGTTTTGGGACATGTAATTTCTGAAAAAGGTATTGAGGTAGACAAGGCTAAGGTTGATGTTATACGTACCTTACCACCTCCCACTATTGTGAGAGATGTGCGCTCTTTTCTTGGACATGCAGGTTTCTATCGCAGGTTTATCAAGGATTTCTCCAAGATAGCCCAACCTCTCAGTGCATTGCTCCAGAAGAATGTGACGTTTGATTTTACTGAAGATTGTCTCGCTGCATTCAACAAGCTCAAGGAGCTGTTGATCACCGCCCCAATCATCCAAGCACCAGACTGGAACCTTCCGTTCGAATTGATGTGTGATGCATCGAATTATGCTGTAGGTGCTGTGTTGGGACAGCGGGTTGAGAGGTTACCACATGTGATTTATTATGCCTCTAGAATCCTTAATGATGCTCAGTTAAACTATTCAACAACTGAGAAAGAACTTTTGGCTGTTGTCTTTGCTTTAGAGAAATTTAGATCTTATTTGTTAGGAACGAAAGTAATTATTTTCTTTGACCATGCTGCATTGAGATATCTTATGACAAAGCAGGATGCAAAGCCAAGGCTGATCAGGTAGTTACTACTCCTTCAGTAGTTTGATGTGGAAATCAAAGATAAGAAAGGAACAGAGAATGTGGTTGCAGACCATTTGAGTCGGTTGACACATGGGTCCAATGCGGAGGAGGATAAACTCCCTTTGCATGAGAGTTTTCCGGATGAGCAACTATTTGCTATCCAGGATTCTGAGCCGTGGTATGCGGATATTGTCAACTACCAGGTTTCAAAACTGGTACCTACTAACTTTACCCGTGCTCAGAAGGACAAATTGAAGAAGGAGGCCAGATATTATGTGTGGGATGATCCATACTTATGCAAGCATTGCCCAGATTCCATCATTCGAAGGTGCGTACCCGAATCTGAATTTATTCTATTCTTTCTTTTTGCCACTCACATGTAGGTGGAGGACATTTCGGGGGAAAGAAAACTGCACTCAAGGTGTTGGAGTGTGGATTTTATTGGCCTATCATTTTTAAGGATGCTCATGAATTCTACAAAGCATGCACAAGATGCCAGATGACAGGTAATATCGGTCCTAAGGATCAAATGCCTCAACAACCAATTTTGGTGTTGAAATTTTTGATGTTTGGGGTATTGATTTCATGGGTCCTTTCCCTTCTTCGCATTCTAATGTGTACATACTTTTGGCAGTTGATTATGTGTCTAAGTGGGTGGAGGCAGTTGCCACCCGAACTAACGATTCTGCTGTTGTGCTTAAATTCTTAAAGTCCATATTTGCTAGATTTGGCACACCCAGATACATCATTAGTGATGGAGGCTCTCACTTTTGCAACCGCACATTTGCTGCGCTCTTGAGGAAATATAATGTTCAACACAAGGTGGCGACACCTTATCATCCTCAGACCAGTGGATAAGTTGAGGTGTCTAACCGTGAAATCAAGAAGATCCTTGAGAAGACCGTAGGCCCTACCAGGAAGGATTGGAGTCAGCGATTAGATGAAGCTTTGTGGGCTTACCGTACAGCTTACAAAACACCTATAGGAATGTCTCCTTACAGGCTTGTTTTTGGCAAAGCTTGTCATCTGCCGGTCGAGCTTGAACACAAAGCTTATTGGGCGGTCAAACAGTTCAATTTTGATATTGATGAGGCTGGGATTCACAGGAAACTGCAGCTGAATGAGCTGGCAGAAATCAGGAACAATGCATATGAGTCCAGCAGGATTTACAAGGAGAAAGCTAAGGCTTTTCATGATCAAAATATCAGGAGCAAGACTTTTGTGGTAGGACAAAAGGTCTTGGTTTTCAACTCGAGGTTGAAACTGTTTCCAGGTAAGCTTCAGTCTAGATGGATTGGTCCATTTGTGGTTACTAATGTTTTCCCTAGTGGTGCTGTAGTTGTGAAAAGTGACAAAACAAGGAAAGTTTTCAAAGTCAATGGACATCGATTGAAGCCGTTTCACGAGTTGATGATGGAGCATATCGTTGAGCAAGTACCTCTTGAGGATGTGCCACAAGATAAAGAGTGATACTTGGTACCGTCTGGCTGAAGACGTTAAACTTAGCGCTACTTGGGAGGCAACCCATGTGGATGGAGAAGCTTGGCTGCCAGATTTGAATTCTTATCCCTTCTCCTTTTCTTTATTTTTCTCCACGTTAGTGTGATTTGTGATATGTTATGTGTCTTATTCCATGCTTGTTTGATGTATTGTATGTTTTAGTTTCGTCTTACATTGAGGACAATGCAAATTTCAAGTGTGGGGTCGGGTTTATATCATATCTTCAGCGTCTATGTATAAATTTTTTGTTATTTCGGTACTGTAAAATATGCTGTTTCGTGTCAATTTATTGACATAGTTTGAGGTCTCTTAAATTTCTGAAATTTTGAGGGAGTGTTTTTACATGTGTCTAATTTGTTCTCTTAAAATTTCAGCTCATTACAATGTATGATCAATTCTGTAAAATTCTTGCGAGGGGAATGGGTCTCTGGCGAGCTTCGCTTGTGTACTGTGCAGTTTGATGTCTTGTGTGATTAGTTTGACATAGTTTGAAGTGTCGTAAATTTCTGAAATTTTGAGAGAATGTATGTACATGTGTCTAGTTTGTTCTCTCTAAATTTCAGCTCATTCCGCTCTGTCATTAATTCTATATAATTCTTGTGAGTGGAGCTGAGTCATGCGAGCAACAGTTTTAAGGAACTAAGTTGAGTCAGGCGAGCACCTGTTCGCGTCATTTATTTTCTATAGCTAGGAGTCTCGTAATTTTCTGAAATTTTGAGGGCTGGTTTGTACATGTGTCTAGCTAGTGCTCGAAAAATTTCAGCTTATTACGATATATGACTAATTTTGTAATTTTCTCGCGAGAGAAGTTGTTCGCGAGAAAAGTTGTTCGCCAGAGTGGTATTCTTGAGGCTGGCGAGCAAACAGTCTGCTGTTTTGTATAATTTATTTGACATAGTTATAGGTCTCGTAATTTTCTGAAATTTTGAGGGCAGGTTTGTATATGTGTCTAGTTTGTGTTCGCAAAATTTCAGCCCATTACGATGAGTGATTAATTTTTACGGACTTTTTTCGAGATGTGTTGCGCAGTACACAGAGTCTGGCGAGCTGCTCGCCACAAGTTGGAATTTTTGAGTTTGTCCTTTGTTTTCTTTGGGTATTTTAGTGACTTATTTGAAAAACCAAATACAAAAGTAAAAAGTGTCAAGAAAAACATAAAAAGAGTCTTTTGTTTTGTGTCTCAGGTGCCCTTAACTAGTCCATGATGTGAGTATATTTTCCGTAATTGTGACTAAAAGATGATCATGTTATTTAAGTTTCTTTGGTTAATCTTGATATATGGTGCATATGCGAATGTGTAGTGGATATAGAAAAAGTTAACATGGTACAGATTTTTGGCATGCTTAAACTTTGTTGAGATTCATTTAACCTGTGAACGATTGAGCCTATATGTGATTACACATGCTTTCTTTATTGAGTGTCAATTGCTTGCCACAGATTAAGTTAATGGACTCTAGAATTTACTAGAACTTGCTCTTGTGTTTTTCAAAGCTTATTGTCAATACATGTTTTGATTGAGGAAGTGATAAAGGCATTTAGGGGACACCACCATTGCCATATCAGCCAGTGTCCCGACTTTGTGTACACAAGATGTGCACCCCTTAGTTAACCACTTTGAGCCTACATGTTTAAACTTTATGTCATCACCCACATATCTCTGACCTTAAACCTTAGAATAATTATATCTTTACCCTTGTTCTAGGACTTGGTAGAGCTATACATGAGACAGATATGTGAAGACGGCGACAATGTCGAAAAGTGATGCAAGGAAATAAGTGTGGGGTATCAAGCTTTGTTAAAAAAAAAAGGTTTAAAAAATAAATAAATAAAAAAAAAGAAAAAGAAAAAAAAAGTGATGTCTAGCTTGATACCCGAGTTAACTGTTGACGAAAACAATGATGTGAAGACCCAACAAGATGAAATTCGGCCACAAAAGTGAGAAAGTTCATGGTTGTAAAGTTTGAAGAAGTCTCTTATTTGGTGCTCTACTGGGTTCTAGAATTTTATTTGAATTCTTTATCCATTTATTCTTTAAACTATGAGCCAAGTTCCATTACAACCCATGAAAGTTCTTTTGATCCTCAAGATGGCAGCCTTTGATCTGTGGAGATTTGTCACAAGTGTAAGCATATGGTGTGGTCCATTTGGCAAGTAATTGAGTTGAGTGAAATCCTTAGACATATTTTGAGAGAAACACTTTTGAGAGCATACACCTATGAGGTTGAATCTTGACTTGTTTTTCGCATGCTACAGTTTTACATTCACCATGATTATGTCTTCGTCCTACATATTACATGTGTGTCATGCATTGAAATTAATTTTCGAAACTTTGTGGAATGTTAATTTGGAGTCACACTTATCTTGGTGTTACAATTGTGGAAGATTGCTGAGACAATTTGTTGAGGGCGTTAGAGTCATATAGTTAGAGTTTTGTCGAGTCTTTTCAGAGCCTTAGTTTAGTGTATTGCTCGAGGACTAGCAAAAACTAAGTGTGGGGTATTCTGATAGTTGCATATTTATGCAACGTTTATGTGCTTAACTGAACCTTGTATTTAGCTCTTTTGTTATGTTTTTAAGTAATTTAACATTATTATTTATTCTTAGGTATTTTGGAGATAAATGAAGAAAAAGGGATTAAATATATAATGCAGCTTGGCGAAGGAACGGGAGTCCTTGGCGAGGAGGCTTGGTTCTTGGCGAGCACGTGATAGAAGAGTGCAAGTGGGTTTTGCTAGTTTAATTAAACTAGCTAAATGATGATTTATATATATGGCTTGGCGAGGAGGCAGTCTTGGCGAAGGAACAGAGAGAGAAAGTGGGATACTTGTTGGAGTGCATGCGAGCAACTATGTTAATTAGCCTACTTAATTGACTTATATATATAGCTTGCAAAAGGGGAAGAAAGGTGACGTGATGTTGCAAGTGGAGAATAAAAGAAGAGTCCACTTGCAATTATGATTGCTAGTTGACTTGGTTAATTGGCTTGATTGAAGACAAGCAATTTTTGCTTGCTTGGCGAAGTTGCTAGTGAGGAGAAGAAGAGGAGGAGTCCTAATATAATAATGAGATTATGAATATTGGGCTGGATTTTGGAGTCTTGCACGTGGGTTGCTAGCTAGGTTAATTAACCTAGCTAGTTTGGAACATATAAATAGCTAAGAAGAGAACGTACGCAGGGGAGGGACGGACGTAACGAAGAGCAAGGAAGCTGCAAGTTTCTCTTTCATCCGTTTGTATCAATTTCTTTCATGGATTATTTTAGTTTATTTTCTGATTCCATGAGGAGCTAAACTCCATTGTTAAGGGGCTGTTTTGAAGCCCCGTTCATGATATCTAGATTGCTTATGCACTTTAACTAAATTTTGTTTTTGTTATTTGAATGAGGTTTCTTTGTTATTTATACGGTGATGATTCTTGATTATGTATGCTTTGAGTGCACGCTTAGTATGCATGTTTAGGAATCTAATTCTAAGAAAATTGATGGCTGTTGGTGATTATTACCTTCCTCAAGTTTCAATAGTAGAACCCATACATGCTTGGTATAAGAAACCCTAGGTCTAGTAAGACACGACCGTAGTGTACTTATGAAGCCTTGTAGATTCTCAAACCCTTTCTAAATCTTAATGCTTTTCTCTTAGTAAATTCGAGTCCATGACTTCGGGTTCTTTGAGGGATAGACAATATTGATAAGCAGACCTTCAATGTTGTAAACATAAGGATTGGGTAATAGGTTGTGTTCACAGCTCGGGGCCTTCCTGGGAATCTTTCATTCATAACATTTGCATTATTTAGTTAAGCATTTGTCGTCTAGATGGATTGACGGTGGTGGATAACACTTCCCTTAACCCATTTTATCATTGATTCTCGTTTTACTTATACTCTGTTTTCTGTTTCAGTTTAGTAATTTGTTTTGCATAATTTTGTTCGCCAACCAAACAAACTTCGATGATATTGAAATTTCGCGTGGTAGTTCGTCACGGTGTCTTTAGTGTCCAGTGTTAATTTTGTAATTTTAGGTTGAGTCGAGGTATTTTAATTAATTACGTTAGTGTCCAGTGGTCGAGTCTGTCAGATTTCTGACTTTCGCGTCTGTTTGTAGTTTAGAATATTAAGTCTCATTTTTCCCTGTGGATTGACCCCTATACTATATTGTACTGCATTGACAAGCGTATTAAGTTTATTATAGGGTAATTTTGAGGGTGGTTAAACACCGATCAGTGTCCAGCAATACAGATCAAGCCACTCTCTATCCATTATCTCCATTTGCCCCTGCACCTGAGGCATATAATAGAAAGGCATCATTGACCAGGGCAGAGCCTTCTCCGGTTTGCCTTGTTATAAGGACATTTCACTTCCAGGATACCACCGCCTTGGAAGCAATCAAGAAGACCATGAGGGGATGCACCAATCCAATCAAACCGCTCCTCTCCACCCCCCGCCCCCCCCCCCCCCCCCCCCCCCCCCCCCAATTGCATAGCATACAGAGCAGCTTGCATGAACTCTTTCTGAACATCAAATACCTTCTCATGCCAGAGCTCAGGTCGCCGCGTTCCTTTCCAAAACCCAAGGCCGTGCTGAAAGTGCTTGCAGTCAATTTGTCTCGCCGGAACGCAAACCACTCCTCTGACCCCTGGGGAGCATCAGATGGTGAAGCCCTGGTGGCCAACACTAGTGATGATGGGAAAAATTTCACACGGGGAAATTTCAATGACACCAACGGTGTGGCCAATGTCTAGAAGTGCCTCACAAACAATTTTGCACACATTTTCCTTGATGACAACACTTCCACTGCTTTACGGTTAAAGCTACAGAATCCATTTCTGTAGCCATTGATGGCTACTTTGTTCTGATGATGATGGCTTCTGCAAAAGCCACACACTGCTTGACATTTTAGTTTAAGCAAAGTTAATCAATTTACCACACCAAATTCATCAGAAATAGGAAAAATTAACAGTGGCACATTTCTAGGATTATATAAGCAGAGTATTCATTCATTTCCCAATCAACTCCACTATGCTATTCGTGAGCTAGAAATACCCAATGTTAAAAACTTTCTCAATCTGAAGTATACCCAGTTCAATTCAGCATAAAAAAAGTTACAAATGACCAAAGTTATTGATCTTGAGTTTATACCTGAGAGAGGTATTGAACTAAAGCCAACAACTTTAACAGCTCCGAATGAAGCAGACACCAACTTGGATTCTCCTCCATGTAAACAACCAAACGAAGCTCTAGACTGATACGACGACACTTGAACCAGCTTCATCCTCAGCTTTAATAAACTACCATAGCAGCACCCATCACTAGAGTTGTTGGCTTCTGCAAAAAAAAATTCAAAGATAGAGAGCTCCCAGCCGTAAAAATGGTGGCTATTATTATTTCCTCCTCCAAAAAAAGACTCGAACTTTATATACAAGCCATCAAACGACACCGTTTCCAGTGTTGAAAACGAGTCGTTTTGGTTCAAACATTTTGTCGCCAACAGATTCTTCTTAAGCTTATTCACTATAATATCAGAGATGAACAAAGCCAGAAAGAGAGAGAGAGAGAGAGAGAGAGAGAGAGAGAGAGAGAGAGCAGAAAAGAGAGCTCTTTTAGTCTCTGTTTAATGGGTTTGTTTGTATTGATATTGATGAAGTCACTCCTTTAAGTTTTTACATTGTGCAGTGAGAGCATAATGTTCTTGTCCGACAAGCCCCACTACCCAGAGGAAGAAGACGCCGCCGCAGTCAACAACAACAGCGAGAACATGATGATTGAGCTAATTCCAGTTTCAAACAACCTCGCCCACCACCACCAACAACAAACCCATCAATTTCAAACCAATCAGAATCAGAATCAGAATCAGCTGATGGTGTTGGGCGAGAGCAGCGGCGGCGAGGAACACGAGCCCACGAAGCAGCATCATCATCAGCCGCAGCATCAGCAGCAGAAGAAGAGAGCAGAGACGTGGGTGCAAGACGAGACGAGGATTCTGATATCTTTACGGAGAGAGATGGATGGACTATTCAACACTTCAAAGTCGAACAAGCATTTGTGGGAGCAGATTTCGGCGAAGATGAGGGAGAAAGGGTTTGATAGGAACCCCAATATGTGTACTGACAAGTGGAGGAACTTGCTTAAGGAGTTCAAGAAGGCTAAGCATCATGATAATAGAGGAGGGAGTGGTGGGTCGGGTAAGATGTCGTGTTATAAAGAGATTGAGGAGATTTTGAGGGATAGGAACAAGACTGCTACTCAGTATAAGAATCCTACAACTACTCATCACAATAACAACAAGGTTGATTCTTTTATGCATTTCTCCGATAAAGGTAAGGCCTTTTGTTGTTTTGAGCTGAAATAGTTCATGTTTGAGTTCATGTTATCTTAATTGGAAACTGCTGAGTTGGATTCAGATATGATAAAAATTGGAACTTTTGGTAATCTAGGTGGTGTAGGCTTAGCATTGTGCTTAACTGCAATTTATTCTTTCAATTTTGGGGCTAGATGCAATGAAATAGTGTCTGGTTTTCAAGTGATGGGATTTGGAAGTGTACTCCTAGTTTACTGTTTCTATGTCGGATAAGACCAATTTTCTTTTCAGATGTAACATAGTCTGTTGTGTCTTCTACAGATCTTTTCAAATAATTGTGTACTGGAGTTGGGTTTGTGAGGTTTAACTTTTGTATATGACAATTGTGATGCCGAGCGTATTTAGTTTCGCTGCTTTGTCATTAGATAGCCATTTGATTGATTTCATGTTCATGCAGGGATTGAAGATACAAGCATCTCTTTTGCACATGTAGAAGGTATCTGCTAAATGATTTGAGTTTATATATGCTTTTCATCATCTGACTGGCCTGATATAACTAATGACCAGTGTCATACTATGTTGCCATATAAGCTTACTGGAAATTAACTGTGTAGTGAAGAGTTATTAACCATACCCTGCTATAGAAAATAAACAATAAATGGCAAAGCTGACTCTTCTCTCGTGTGCAAATAGAGAAATGAATTTTATGCGAGTGTTACTTTTCCTTTTCTATTTTTCTTCATCTCTTTCTAACTTGCTAAATGTGCAGCTAATGGCAGGCCTACACTCAATCTTGAGACAGGTTTGGACCATGATGGTCATCCTCTTGCGATTGCTGCAGCCGATGCAGTCGGAGCAAATGGAGTTGGACCTTGGAATTGGAGAGAAACCCCTGAAAATGGTAAGTCAAATTCGAGTATAGTTGTGAAATTTGCTCAACTAGTTTCAGTAGATGTTTTTATGTTCGAAACTATTCTATTTGAAGTACCACAGCACAGATTGATTATCACTGTTCTTGTTGAAAAGTGAGTACAATGTGAACACATTTGTTTTCCTCTTGGCAGGTGGAGAGAGTCAATCGTATGGCGGGAGAGTCATAGAGGTAACCTGGGGGGATTATACTAGGAGGATTGGAATTGATGGCTCGGCAGATGCCATTAAGGAGGCCATAAAGGCTGCTTTTAGGTTAAGAACAAAACGCGCCTTCTGGTTGGAGGATGAACACCAAATTGTCCGAAGTCTTGACAGGGACATGCCTCTGGGAAACTACACCCTTCATCTTGATGAAGGTATAGGTTTGGTGTTGACCTTAATCATGCTTACATACTTCTTAACTAAGATACAGATAAAATCTTAATATGGTTTTGAATTTTTTTTTTGAAACTGATATTGTTATGTTGCAATTGCTAAGCTAAATTAACAACTTTAATGGTGCCTTGGATAAATGCAGTTTATGAATCAACATTCATCTCTTTTCCTAATGAGAACTTGATTGTGATCCCAATTTCAGGGTTGGCCGTGAAAGTGTGCTTGTATGATGAGGCAGACAACATTGCAGTACATACAGAAGATAAGGTTTTTTACACCGAAGATGATTTTCGGGAGTTCCTGAACCACCGTGCGTGGACAGCTTTGAGGGAGTTTGACGGGTACAGAAACATTGAAAATATGGATGATCTCCGACCTGGTGCAATATATCGTGGTGTGAGTTGAGGCCTTGAGGGCAAGCATGTGCCTTCATAATGTTCTCTCTCAGATGAAGGTGGCATATAATTTACTATAGATTCCTAATGTTAAAATGTTTGATAGCATTCTACTATGGTACTAATGGTGGGTAGAACAATGAGTTAGCAGTCGGATCAGATTGACATGGCTTGGAAATTCGATCTGTAAATATGTATCTCAAAATAATGTCTAGTCTTGTACACTTCATTTTTAACAAAGGGTCTTTTAAAAAAGATATACTCATGATTCCCATCCAAACCAGCTCCATTGTCTGCAACAAAATTAGCTTTTCACCTTTACCGCTATGCTGGTTTGGAAATGCTCTCTGGGAACAGTGGCTTTAATTTTAGCCCTAGTTTGGGACAAAGAGAACTGTAACATGTAGAGGTTGTGCAGCTTGTGCCGTAAAGTTTCACTGCTGCAAGCATTGGTTATCTTTATACGTAGTAGGTAAACTGTGACTGGGGGCTGAGAAGCATGACCAAAGGAATCGTAGCTCACATCATGTGATACAAAATAAAAAAATAAAAAATAGAACTGATAAAATTCAATAATATTCATTTCCCTGAAAACATCGTGCAAACATCGTGCAAATAGTACTAGTACAGCATTGGTAAACTTTCCGACTATAAACAGAATGTGAACAAAAAGATTCACAACACCAAAAGTCTATAGGACATATATATTATATCCTACTCTTCATCCCATTCGTCATTCTTGTAGGAAACCAGAGTGTTAACCTTGTGAATCTGCATAAAACCAACATACAAATTAGCCATAATCAGCCAACAAGCAGGTGCAACTTTTTCTCCTAAACCCTAAACCCTTTCCCTATTTCTGCATAAAGCCAACAATTTCGTTGATGTAATCAAAATCAGTATAGAGGTGCAACTTTTTGAACTTGCCTTGGTGTCAAAGGAATGCAGTTTCACCATTTGTGGATTGTCTATCAGTTTGGGATCACTCTCCATCCAAGTAAATGGGACTTGAACATCCTTATCAGTGTATGCCAAAACATCGAAAACACCTAAAACAATGAATAGATCAGATAATCACAACAAACACCAACATGTAGATCAATCGAACATGACACTTTTCATTGAGGAGTAAACATGTGTTGGCTCTTACATGGTTCATCAAGGCATGGCAAGTAAGTAATGCTAGAAGCAATCTGCCTCATGATTGCTTGAATCTCCCTCATAATCTCTTTGTCACTCTTCTCCCTCGAAACACTAGAACCAAACCAAACACAACATTAGGACAACTTTTGACCATGACTTGACTAAAAATGCAACAAGAAACGAATATGAATTGGAGTAAATTATACCCTTTCTCAACTACTTCGCTATCTGTCTCAATGCTGAAGTTCCACCTCTCTAGAACCTCATTAGTGGCCTTGCTCATTATCACCAGCACAACCCTCTGCAACTTGCCAGACTCCAGCCATTCTAACATTGACAAGTGAAAAATTTAAGTAACAAAGTTCATCCCGCAATGTGACCAATATGAATTAAACGACTTCGGAATCAAACTCAAGCATACCAGAAAGCTGTGCAGTCAAGTTGGTAAGGAAAGATTTGAGTCCCTCATCCTGAGTGAGCAACATAGGCAGTCCATATTTCTTGACCTTGACAAAACTCTCTTCGGGATACACTCCGCGATTATACAAAATGCTAAACAAAAACCACATAACCAGTTAAGTTTAAAGATTCAAATTTTACCAGCCCAATTCAAACCAAAATTGATAACACAACCAACAAGAACAAACTTGAACACTACCTGTTTGCTGAATAGCCTGAGAGAAAAGTTGCAAGGAAAAACAAAACAAATACATCAGTTAGTCATTTCTCGCATACCCAACAAAGAAATTGACATCCAGAATCGAAGAAACTAATCAGAATGGATTGAATTGGAGAGAAAGTCGCATACCAAAAAACTCGCTGACAATGGCGGCGGAGCCACGCAGAGTGATGATGTCTTTGGTTGCTGTTCTTGAAGAAGCCATCTTTGGTTGCGATTCGATCAGATTCAATTTGGGTATGAAAGAAAGACTTGAACTTTACGAAGCGTTGTGACTTGTGAGCCAGTGAGGATTGTTCTTGATGATGATGACGACAAGTAGTGGAATTGCAACGGCTATTCGCTCTCTCTATTTTTTTCTCTGATTTTTTTTTGTTCCGTCCAGAGAGTGGAACGGTAACATTTTAAATTAGCGGGCCAATTATTTAATTTGTATATTACAGATGGCGTCATATCAAGTTGCCACGTACTGAGACTCTGATGAAACGCTCTAATTGGGCCTAAAATTTTGTGTGGAGTGAAAAGGTTGCACCCAACTTAATTGGGCTTTGAAAATTATTTGGACTCAAATGAACCAATATCGAAAGTAAGCACAAACAAAGGTTCGTGGAACCGATCATCATGCACCAAATCCAAATTCACGGGGAACTTGTTCTACTCTCATTTGGGTTACCACCAACCTTGTATTACATTTCATTCAATAATAATAATACAAAAAACTTGGTTCACCACTTCAACATAAGGCATGAGCTAGTAACATGTTTACGGTCCAAAGCGCATAAACCTCTTGAATCCCTTAATTTTTCTTGGTTCACAGTGAATTATGTTGCTATGAGCATGTATATATACACGAGCGGAGCCAAGTAGGGCAAATGTCCCACCTGAAATTTTAGAGAAAGAAAATAACTTATGTATATCAGCATATCCTTATTTAAGCAACATTTTGGTCGATGAGAAAACAAACCCTTATGTTTAGGAAAGCAGCACTGTCTTGGTTTAATTTTATTTTTTTATCCTCTTTTGGCCGGTGGTGGAGAGCATGTTAGTATATTTTGATAATTTTATTCTAAGTTTTCTTGGACTCATGTTTAGGTTATAATGAGGATCAGTCAAAGCCATATACTATCTCTGCTAATTGGGTTGTGCATGAAGCGCACGACATGTTTCACTAACCGGGTCTAATTTGTTTAACAAAAAGAAAAGACTCGGCTATATATAATTCTTCTTGTTTCTATAATCTCTCTTTAAACTAAGATGTTACTCCTCTTAAAAATAAAGTTGTACGTTGTTCACTCTTCCAAACGATAATGATAGAGATGATTGATATATAATGATAAGTTGACTATTAATCAAGTTTTAAGATGCTTCTTCTCTGATGAAAAGAGTTAAGAATTTCGTCACACCTCAACGAAATTTCTCGTTCTGCCACTGCATATATACGTGATAGTTAAACCTTCACTTACTTGCATTAACCTAATTCATTATCTTAATTATGAAATTTAACTATAATAATATGCAGCTACGCCAGCCAGGGATATCATAAAAGCATTAAATTTCATATTGCTAAAAATCCAAGAATTTCTGGGGGCACTAGCACAGTAGCACGAGCAAAAATGGTTGAAAAGTCTCCGGTTTGAAAGAGAGTAAAACGGCCCAAAATCCCAGGAGCTAATCCAAAATGACCTACTCGATCGATTGACAGGCATGCATAGCTTTTGTATGTTGTGATAAGAAACGCTCAAGAACAGCCATGGATCGCATATTCCAATTGGATCACAACTTCACTAGAACGGATCAGTGCGATCTGCATTTACAGATAGCTAGTGATTATATATCATGGTACACTTTTGAAAGATGGATCATATTATTATTAATTATTACAATTAAAGGTAATTAATCTGGGCCGAGGTATGTAGCTTTAATAATTTCCAGAAAATGTATGCATGTTACGTTCACAGAGGCGTGAATATAGAACCAAAAGTCGATCTGGTCCATATGATCGATATATGCATGCATGCATGCGTCTGTAGTAAGTTGCTCCAGTGGTCCGGTTCTAGTCTCTTCGTTCTCTCTTTTTCATCTATATAACCTTTCTTGCTATTACTAGCTAATCGAGCCATGCATGTCGATATACACTATGCATGCTTTACTAACTTGGGCTATATACTATTATGTTTTTGCTAAACCAAAAACAGAAGAAACTGAAAGATCAAGATCGACATGCATGATGGGACTCCACTATATGCATAATTAAAAAGCAAAGTAAAACAAGAGGAAGAAATATCTGGGCTAAAGGTAAAATAAAGAGCATGCCGTTGCCAAAAATAGAAAGAAAAAAAAAACTTCAAGAGGTTATGATATTGCACAAGCCTCCAAAGTTGCGGGACATGTAGCAATGGTGAATGGTGTATGAATCTTTTCGGAGTGGAGAGGAACTCGAACAATGATGAAGGAATCCTAGTATAAAACTCACTATTCATTTCGATCACCTTTAAATGACCACTAGATCGAACCACTAGGTTTCGAAGGTCCAAGTGTTGATTTCTAAACTCTAAGCTAGGTTTAAGGAAATACTACCACTTATGAATGATTTCTCGGGTTGATATACGATACTTAATTTCTAAACAACGAAAGGAAACATAAGTTTGTAGATTCGAGCTCTGTCGGCGCCAAACGCCCAACAATAGTGCACAAGTAGATTGCTTTTTGAGCTTTAGCAATATGTGGAGGGTGATGCAAATTTTTCGTTTTCGGTAAAAACGTACTCTCCGTGTTTGAATTGGCTCTTGTAAATCGTATATATGTAGGTCTGTTAATGGGACAGATTTTGATCCGGATCCGCTTCAGATTCGTACTTATTAAGCGGATTTAGATTAAATTTTTAGACCCGTTGATATGTTTGTGATCCAGATCTGTTGATCCATTTTTTTAACGGATTAGAACCGAATCACAAACGATTCGATATCCACCCTCCCATTCATATTTTTTAAACTTGTTATATAATTTACTTTTATTTACATATATGAAATATTTTTAATTCAAAACTCTCTTTTTAAAAAATAAAATATAAATATTTTTAGCAAAGTTATATAAAATTATTAAAAAATTAAAAACTCAAAATAATTTGTTTCTTGTCAAATTTCTCGATATAAATGGAGTTTTTTTTTTCTCTCGCTAGTTTTTTTTAATGAAATATTTTGTTTATGTAAAGAGATTATATGACATATTGGTAATAATTAATATATTGATAAAAGAAATAAATTTAGTAATTAGTATATTAATAAACAGGTCCGGATCCGTTCTGTTGATCTGCCGGATCCGAATCCGAATTTGATTATTAAAGATCCGCCAGATAAATGGGACGGAGCGAGTCTAATTTTCTCTCTCTTTAAACGGATTCGGATCTAGGTTGATCAGGTCCGGATCCGCCTCATTGACAGGCTTATATATATGTGTGTGTATTCATGCATCCGCCATTAATCTCCAATTAAGTGAACATTATTGATAGGAGATAAAGCTTTCCCATGTATAATTGTTCTTGCACACAAGGCGTTTGTAAAAATGCCGAAAGTCATGGTTGTTCTAGTTATCAGAGTTTTACATCAGTAATGATCGATTACTACGTTAAGTTTTTCATAAGAGGAATCTGAGATTCCCATTGTGCGTATATACAAGCTTTTTCACTACGTACAGAATGCAGAAGAAGCCAAATCATAGTTTCAGTGGTTAGCTCGCTTCAGAGACCCACAAACTAGGTGTAAAGCATCGAGCTTTCACACTTCTTCCTCACTAAACATGTGCCTGCTTCATCATGTTTGCTTCTTTAAAAGTTTAAATCTAAAGACCCCAGTTTGACACTCTCAGTTTCTGTTCTGGCTCTACATCTCTCTAATCCCAACCATTTTGTTTTTCAACTACCAATGGCGCTTGCTTCCAATCTGGACGTGTGTATCTGAGTAGGGTTTTCCAGCTTACTTATCCAAATGTGTCTGTTATGCATATGTAGGCGTCATTCCTCAAGTTCAGTTCTAGATTGGTTCAGAACTCATTTGGCAGGAAAAGCTTTGGCATTCAGACAAAAAAAGCTTAGCAAGCTTGATGGAGATGTCTTTGGAAATTGTCAATGTTGGATTTTTTATAATGTTGTGCTAGATATACTGTGGAGGAGAAGAGATGGTAGTGGAAGCCAGAAGACATACTTGAGAGCCAGAGAAGCAAGCAGAGGATGTAAAGGGTTTGCTTTCATAACCCTCCTTGGAAATGCCTTAATCTCAGTGTTCTATGTCGGTTTTGGTATTTATAAGTATTGGGATGGTGGGATTAGAATTTTCAACTCAATCTCCTCTGGTATGCCTTGGTTTTAGCAGTAGTAGTCACTATTTACTCCAAGGACAGAGCTTTCAAGGAGCACAGAAGGTGGCCTTGGGTCCTCATTTTTTGGTGGATCTTTTCCTTCATTCTTTGCTCATTGTCACTTTGTCTTGACCTCATTACCCACTACTTGAAACCCACCAAGTTGCCAGATATTATACCAAAGGCTAACACAGTCGAATTCGCTTCATTTCCTTGTTGATTTTACTATGTTGCAATGCTTTTAGTTATGTCAAGGAAGACAGTGATGATCTCAAGCAACCACTGCTTGAGAAGGAATTTGAAATTCACACTGATACTTACACAAATGCTGGGGTTTGGAGCAAAGTCACATTCCAATGGCTAAATCCACTTTTCAAAAGGGGTATCCAAAACATTGAACTACCAGATATTCCATCTGTCCCTCCCTCAGAAAGAGCAGAAAATGCTTCATCTATGCTTGAACAGTCGTTGCGAAAACAGAAAATGGAGGACTCTTCATTGCCAAAAGCCATAATCAGCTCTATATGGAAGTCACTGGCTCTAAATGCAGTTTTTGCAGGCATTTTTCTTCTATTCGGTAGTAGTTAGATAGTGTTACCTTGGTCACTATCACCTTAAATGCAGGTTTTGCTGGTATTTTCTTCTATTCAGTACTAGTTATATAGTCTTCCATTGGTCACTATTATGGAATCAAGTGATTTTCTGCATTTATGTCTGTCACTATAATCTTCACTTTTTCTTTTACATGATAGGTCTTTACGTCTCTAATTTATTTTGTAGGAGTAAATACTACTGCGTCATACATGGGCCCATTGCTGATTACAAATTTTGTGAACTATCTACTGAGGAAGAATGATGATTCAATTCTCCACCATGGTTTGATTCTTGCATTCATCTTCTTCATTGCAAAGACAGTGGAATCGTCGAGTCAAAGGCAGTGGTATTTCGGTGCTCAGCTAATCGGTGTACGCTAACGAGCAGCTCTCACTGTGTTGATTTACAAGAAGTCCATATCCACCAAGTATTCTGGCCCAAGCAATGGGAAGATGATCAATTTGATCAATGTGGATATAGAAAGAATAGGGGACTTCTGCTGGTACATTCATGGAGTTTGGTTGCTTCCTCTTCAAGCGTTCTTGGCCTTGGTTATCCTGTACTGGAATCTCGGTGCTGCCCTGCTGCTGCTGCTCTTATTGCCACAGTTTTGGTCATGGTATGCAATACACCATTGGCCAATAGGCAAGAAAGGCTTCACTCCAAAATTATGGAAGCAAAGGATTCGCGGATCAAAGTAACATCGGAGACTCTTATGAGCATGCGAGTTTTAAAGCTGCATTATTGGGAATCTGCATTCTTGAATAAGCTACTTCAGATAAGGGAAACTGAGAGGAGTTGGCTGAAGAGATACCTATATACATGCTCACCAACTCTGGTTTCAGTTGCCACTTTTGGTGTATGCATTATACTAAATACACCGTTGAATTCAGGCACTGTATTGTCTGCTCTAGCTTCTTTTAGAATTCTTCAAGAGCCCATCTACAACCTCCCAGATCTCATATCCATGATTTCTCAAACTAAAGTATCAGTTGATCGTATCAAAGAATTTTTAAAAGAAGATACTTTGAAGCCAACTCCTAGCCATACTTCAAAATATTCCAGTGTCATGATTGTAATTGATACAGGAGAGTATGCATGGAAAACAAGTGATCAAAATCTAAAGAAGCCTACAATCAAAATTATGGAGAAGATAGACATAATGAAAGGACACAAGGTCGCGATTTGCCGCTCTGTTGGTTTTGGCAAGTCAAGCCTACTGTGTAGTATATTTGGTGAGATTCCCAAGATTTCTGGGGCAGGAGCAAAGGTTTATGGAACAAAAGCTTATGTTCCACAAAGTGCTTGGATTCAAACAGGTACTATAAGGGAGAATGTATTGTTTGGCAAGGAAATGGTGAAGGATCATTATGAAGATGTCTTAGAAGCTTGTGCTTTGGACCAGGATATTAAAATGTGGGAAGATGGAGTTCTGATTGTGGTTGGACAGAGAGGGATAAATCTAAGTGGGGGAGAAAAACAAAGGATTCAACTGGCAAGAGCAGTTTATAGGGATTCAGATGTTTATATCTTGGATGATCCTTTTAGTGCTGTTGATGCACATACAGGAACACACTTTTTTTAAGGTATATATTGATCACATTATGAGATTACTCAAGTCATTTGTGCTTGTAGTTGAATTTATGTTTTTACTGTTTCAATGAAATATTGGAATGCTTTGCAGAAATGTATCTTGCAAGTCTTCAAAGACTGTCATCTACGCCACCCACCAATTAGAATTTCTAGAAGCTGCAGACCTCGTTGTGGTAAGTTTCCCAGATTCGTGGTAGCATTTTTGTTTTTCATCAAGCCTCTTATATCTCATGTTCTTATTTGTATCTACTTAGGTAGTTAAAGGAGGTCAGATTGCTCAGTCTGGAAAATATGAAGATTTGATTGCTGACCTCAATGGTGAACTTGTCAGACAAATGGCGGCACATAGGAAGTCATTAGACCAAGTTAACTCATGCCAAACAGATGATTCATTTAACAGTAGACCCCATCAAGTTAATCTTATAGAGGTTGTAGAAGAAAAAGGGCCTTTAAACATTGGCAAGCTTCCAGAAAAGAGTCATGAAGAAGAAGAAGAAACAGGTCGAGTAAAATGGAGTGTTAATTCCACTTTTGTAACTTCTGCTTATGGTGATGCTCTTGTACCAGTCATACTTCTGTGTCAAGTTCTCTTCCAAGGGCTTCAAATGAGCAGCAACTACTGGATGGCTTGGGCTACAGAGAAGGAGGGAAGGGTCAGCAAAGAGCGGTTGATATGGGTATTTGTTATGTTATCTGGTGGGAGTTCAATCTTTGTGTTAGGCAGGGCAGTGTTTCTGGCAACCATTGCTATTCAGACTGCTCAGAATCTCTTCCTTGGGATGATTACTTCAGTCTTCCGAGCACCACTTTCATTTTTCGACTCCACACCTTCTAGTCGAATTCTCAATAGGGTCAGTTTAATATTCTTCTGTTTCCTAGTTTGATATAAACTTGAAGTATAACTGCATAAGTCAAGTGCTACAACCTCATTCATCTTTTTACTAACATGATGATTACAGTCTTCTACGGATCAAAGCACAGTAGATATGGATATCCCTTACAGATTAGAAGAATTGGCATTTGCAATCATTCAACTAATAAGCATCATTGTCCTTGCACTCTCCATTTGGTATCAATTAAGGGGACAACATTTTTAAAATGAATTTCACTTTCCAGCACCTTGATTGATAACCTTGATTTTATATACTAGGAATCTTATATTTTGGATAATATCAGGCATATTGGGGGTGCATAGGAATTTCGCATTCTATCTATTTGCAGGATTATTACACGACAACAGCAAGAGAACTAGCCCGGATGGTTGGTTTTCGAAAGGGTCCAATCCTCCATCACTTTGCAGAATCAATCACCGGGGCAGCAACAATTCGGTGTTTCAACCAAGAAGACCGCTTCTTGATGAAGATAATGAAAGTTATTGATGATTATTCGCGTGTAACCTTTCACAATTATGCCACAATGGAATGGCTGTCGGTTCGGATCAGTTTCCTGTTCAACCTTGTATTCTTCCTTGTTCTTGTCACTTTAGTAAGCTTGCCGAGGTCTGCCATTGACCCTAGTAAGCCCTTAAATTCCTCATGTTTTACAAATTCAGCATAACAGTTATGAAGAAGCATAACACCAAAAGCATATAACTTCTCTGTCATCCTGTTTTGGACTTTTCGGTGTCTTGGATACTACATACTCGGAACTAATGAAAAAGTTCTCTGGTCTCAGGTTTGGCAGGACTGGCAGCTACCTATGGTCTGAACCTCAATGTTCTTCAGGCTTGGGTGATATGGAACATGTGCAATGTAGAAAACAAAATCATATCAGTGGAGAGAATCCTTCAATACACAAATGTACCAGGTGAGGCACCACTAGTCATTCAAGATTGCAGACCAAGCCCTGAATGGTCTACAGTTGGAACAATCGAATTTGATAACCTTCATATTCAGTACAATCCAGCTCTTCCAATGGTTCCCGATCAGTGTGGACTGAGTATGTTATGAGTATGTTACACACAGGCTCTCGATCAGTGTGGACTTGCAGAGATAGTTAGGCAGGACCAAAGGTTCACCAAATCCTTTGCATACTTTTCCCGTGAAATGAACAAACCATCTTTCCTTTGCTGAACTTTTAGTTCAAGGAAGAAGCTCAGTTTACCACAAAGACTAATTTCAAATTCTTGCTTCATTAGAGTGACAAACTCCCTAACAAGTTTTTGAGAAGTGGAACCGAACACCACATCATCTATATATACTTGAACTATAATCATATGATGGGAAACACTTTTAACAAATATGGTTTTGTCAATAGAACCTCGCACATACCCATGATCAATTAAATGTGTAGACAATTTTTCATACAAAGCTCTAGGAGCTTGCTTTAAGACATAGAGAGCTTTGTCTAATCTGAAAACATGATCGGGATAGCTGGAGCTATGGAATCCCGGAGGTTGTTCCACATAGACTTCTTCTTTTAAAATTCCATTTAAGAAAGCACTTTTGACATCCATTTGAAAGAGATCAAATTTTAGAAAGCAAGCAATTGCCAAGAGAAGTCTAACGGATTCAAGTATAGTTACGGGAGCAAAAATATCATCAAAATCTAGACATTCTATTTGGGAATATCGTTGCACAACCAACCTAGCCTTGTTTCTAGTAATGATTCCCTTTTCATCGGTCTTGTTTTTGAAAACTCATTTTGTTTCTATTACATTCTTATCCTTAGGCCTAGGGACCAAATGCCAAACTTTGCTTTTCTCAAATTGATTAAGTTCATCTTGCATAGCTACAATCCAATCCGAGTCTTTTAGTGCGTCTTTAATGTTCTTAGGTTCAACATTTGAGACAAACTCATAGCATGCAATTCGATTGATAACTAGCTTATGCACTGTAAGAAAACTTTTGAAAGTAACAAGATTACTCACAAGCATGTTTGACTTACTCCGGGTCTTCCTTGGTTCATCAACCGTGCCTATCACATTCGAGGGAGAGTGATCCTTTTGAACTTGGCGCTTCCCAATGCGATGTGACTTCTGGATAGCAAGAGCCTGATCTATCTCGGCATCGTTAGTGTCAGATTTTGTATCCGAGGATACTTCATCAGGTATGGGATTCTGCTTATCAATAGGAGTCTCAGCAGATGTGGGAGACGTTTCAGTACTCATATTTTCATCCTGCACATTTCTTGAAGAGTGGTTGTGAGAGCATACTATTGATAGCCACATTTACCGTTTCTATAACTTTGTAAGTTCTTTTATTATAGACACGGTAAGTACGACTATTCAATGCATATCCTAGAAAAACACCTCGATCACACTTAGCATCAAACTTTGTCAAATATTCATGATCTCTATAAATGAAACAAGGACTACCGAAAGCTTTTAAATGTGAAATATTCGACTTCTTTCCTTTCCAAAGTTTGTACGGTGTTTTACTAGTGCCTGGCCTAAAGATCACACGGCTAAGTGTATAACAAGCATTGAAAATTGCTTCGGCCCAAAACATGTGAGGTAAGTCAGCTGAACTAAGCATTACCCTTACCATCTCAACTAAGACTCTATTCTTTCTTTCTACTATCCCATTTTGTTGTGGTGTGATGGGGGCAGAAAACTCATGATGCACACCATTCTCTTCACAATACTCAGCAAACAAAGAGTTCTCAAATTCGGTTCCATGATCTGACCTAATTCTTATTATGCGTTTGTTTTCAGAGAGCTTTTCATTTGAAATTCGTTTTGCCAATTCTAAAAACTTCCCAAAAGTTTGACCTTGAGTTTTATCACTTAAGAACATAACCCATGTGAATCTAGAAAAGTCATCAACCACAACAAGCACATATTTCTTCTTTGCAATACTTTCAGTTTCAACAGGGCCTACTAGACCTAGGTGAAGTAATTCAAGAGTATTAAAAGTTAGTTTAGCATTTAAAACAGGATGAGACGTTCGGGATAGCTTACTCATCTTGTAGTCTCCACGCATATCTGCTGCCTTCCCAGTCAGTTTGGGCAATCCCTGAACTCCATCCTTCGAAGACAGCTTCACCATATCTTGATGATTGAGATGGCACATCCTCCTATGCCATAGATCGAGCAAGTTCTCTTGTGACAGAGACCAAAAGCAGATTTCTGGTTCCATCCTCTTGTTGGCTCGAACATAATAGCAATGATCCCTAGATCTTTCGCCTTTCATAATGTATCTTCCTTTGCCATCAAGAATAGTGCATTAAGACCTGTCAAATGTTACCGTCTCATACTCATAGATAATCTGGCTTACGCTCAGCAAGCATACTTCCAGTTCTGCTACCAAAAGAACATTCTTCAGTCCCGGGAGACCAGGAGTGTCAACCGTCCCATTGCCAATAATCTCAAATTTGGCTCCATCACCGAACATGACATCTCCAACTGGGTGAGAATCATCCATAGAGGTGAACCATTTTCGTTCGTCGGTCATGTGCTTCGAGCAGCCGCTATCCATGTACTAAGAGTCAGACTTTTTGGTAGAGAGGGCGGTTAGAGCAACATTATAAACAACTACGACCTTCCTTGCAACAGTGGGTGAGACCCTGACTCTTGAAAAGAAACAAATCACGTCTTCTTGTTTCTCCTTGACACTAGGTTTCTTGGGAGAAATGACGTTGCTGGTATCCCTGGTCATTTGAACTGATTTTCTGACCCAGTTTGAAATGGCTGGCTTATTCTTCTGTTTCGGGATAACAAGAGACTGTGCAATCCTCGTCAGTTCATCGAGTGATTTCTGAAAGTGGACGAGCAAATCGTTGTTCTGTGAAATCTTTGTCAGTACAGGGTTCCTTCTTAGCTTGTAACAGAACCTTCGAATGTGTCCATTGTTCCCACAGTGAAAGCATCTGATTTGTGGGTTCTTCTTGAGTTTGGAAACCTTGGGAACTTCACGAGCATTGGTCTCTGGTTGAAGTGGAGGCTTTCCTAACACAGAACTATTACCTTTCACAAACGTAGTCTTCCCTAAGCCATTGGGTTTTCCATCATCCTCAAACCCCAAATCTTTCTTGCTACTATCCAGTCTTCCCATCCCAAAGATTTGGGATAGCTTCTCCGAGCCGATGACGAATTTTGCAAACTGGTTCTTGGCGTCCAGCAGAGATTCTTCAAGCTCCAATTTTTCAGCAGTAAGAACCTTTATCGAGGAAGATTGACGATCTAGCTTTCCTTTGAGGAAGTTCACTTGTTCTTCAAGTTGAGTTTTGACAGAATTCCATTCAGCTTTCCGGGATATGTACTTTTCTTGTAACCTGGAATGTGCCTCCTTACTTAATGATAGTTCATTAGTTAGAACTTCATTTTTAGCAAGTAGAGACTTAGACGCTTTACACAATCGGACATACATATCATGACCTTCATCATCAGAATTTTTGTCTTCAAGAGACTCATCTAATGTGACTTTGGTGACAAAAGCAACTTTTTCATCCTCTTCTATTTCAGATTCAGAATTTTGATTGGAATCACTATCACTCCAAGTTGCTTTGAGCACTTTGTGAGACTTGTTTTTCCTGTTTGTGCAGTCAACAGCCTTGTGTTCCACTCCATTGCACTCAAAGCACTTGTTGTCCATTCTTGGGATAGAAGTGGACCTGGTATCCCGATCTCTACGTGAATCCTTGTTTCTAAAAAACTTAGAGTTAGACCCTTTAGAGAAATTCCGATTAAAGTTGAAAGGTTTCCTTTTCGAGTTCCTTAAGAATTTTCCAAATTGTTTGGTTAAAAAGGCAAACTCATCATTACAATCATCTTCATTTTCAAGAACTTTATCATCTTCAATTTTAACCGAACTTAAAGCAACAAATTTCTCATTTATAGGCTTTTTTTGGAGTGTCTCATAAGTTTTCAAATTGCCAGCTAGTTCTTCTAGAGGATAAGTGTCTAGATCATGAGATTCATCAATAGCATTCATTTTTGAGTCAAAGAAAGGAGGTAAAGCACTCAAGAATTTTCTAACAATTTTCTTTGATTCTATGGCTTTGCCTAAACTACGACATTGATTTGTTATGTTAAGTACATGACCATAAAAATCATCAATAGACTCTTTTTCACTCATGATTAAACCTTCAAACTCATAAATAAGACGTTGAAGCTTTTGTTGTTTAACTCGAGAGTTACCTTCATGAATGTTGATGAGCACATCCCATGCCTCCTTAGCAGTAGAGCAATGAATAATCCTTTGATGTTCTGCTTTGGATACGGCAATGAAGAGACAACTTAGAGCTTTGATGTTTGCTCTAGCTAAATCCTTGTCAACTTTTTCCCATTCGGACCTTGGCTTTGGAATTTTCTCATTAGATCCATCGCCGTTTGGTTTTGTGGGATGTGTCCAGCCTTCCTCCATGACCTGCCACAATATACCATCATCTTAGTAAGAGAGGAAGGCACTCATCATGATTTTCCATTGTGAAAAATCATGTCCATCGAGAAAGGGAGGAACATTTATGGATAAGCCTTTTTGACGTTCCATTTCTGGTCCCTCAGAGGATCTCACTAGCAAAGGCTAGTGGCCGCTCTGATACCACTTAAAGGTCCTAGAGGGGGGGGGGGTGAATATGCCTTTTTCAAATTTTTTGCTTGAAGTGTACTCGGGGATAGCAGATTGGCAACCTATCCCGAATTACAATATACGAGTGTTTGAACTGTAAAAGTAATGAGTAAAGAATAACACGAGGATATTTTTCTTTAACGCAGAAACCCTACAACCAGGGGAAAAAAATGCGTGCCCCTAACTCTTGAGAGACAAACCTTTCCACTATGAAGTAACACACACACACTTACAAGACTCTTGTACTCTGGGGATACATAGCCCATATACTATCCTAACTAGTCTGACTACCAGTTCTAAACAGAGCTACACTACTTGACTTATGTGTTTACAACTTGGAAAGTGTCTAGAAGCATCAACTCAGATCTTAACTATTTGTAAGTTAAATCTTCTTGATCTACTTCTTCGGGTTGAGCATCTTCATAACTATCTCAATGGAATGCACTTATGCAATGATGCATATGGGTTTTGAAAATAGTTTTTATGATTGATAATCTATGACTTATATGCACAACAAAGAGCAAGCATAGACACAAAAAGGGAAGAGAAGAAAAGAGAGAGAAACTACACAATTTTGTGCTCTCAAAGAATCACCCAAAATAATACTCACTCAACCAAGGAGCCAATGCTGCCTTGGGATCCCTTATATAGACAAAACAGCCCAGTCAGTTTTGACAGCATAGAGAACGTGATAAGCAGCCCTAAAACTGACCTATAGCAGACCTACTCCAACAACCATCAGTTTGATGGGACAAAAATATGCTCAAGAGACAAACACACAAGTCAACTCTAGGGTTTCCATTTTAAGTAATGTGTGTTAAAAGAGGCAAAAGCTTTTCAAACTCTCATACAAAAAAAACAATCGGTGGTCAAAAGGCAAGCACGTTTTGCACACAAAGATAGATTTTAGGGATGGCAAAAAGTAAACCTAGTTGTAAAGCAAAACAGATTCCTAGGAGTCAAAGCTAATTCCAAGAAGTCACATGTGAACCAAAAGTAACTTTCTCCTAGAAATCTTCCATAATTTAAAAACAGCTTTTCAAGATCAAAGTTCACACAAATTAAACACATATAATCTGGATTTAGAGGCAACCTTAGCTACTAAATATCACACATGAAAACGTTTCAGATTAATAGGGATGCATGCCTAGAGTGTTATCCTAAATGAAAACATGTTATGCAATATGAATGATCAACCTATTTTTCATCGAGATAAGTTGGCTATGTCAACATTTTCAACATCTTCATTGATGATCACTGTGTTTTTTCCAATTGCAACGAATAACCAACACTTGTATACCTTCACTTGATGCACCTGGTATGTATGAAACTAGTAATCTGCTCAGTCACATAAGAAGTTCATTTTTTTAATCTTTTCAGTCTCATTTGTTATGTTCAATAATTCAGTCCAACACATTGATTTTAATACAGTTGCTGAAGATGGAGAAAATTGGAGTGTGGGACAGAGGCAGCTTGTATGCCTGGCGCGAGTACTCCTAAAGAAAAGGAGTATTTAGGTGTTGGATGAGGCTACTGCTTCTATGGATACGGCAACAGATGTTGTAATTCAGGAGACTATAAGGAGAGAAACAAATGGATGCACTGTAATTACTGTGGCTCATCGGATTCCTACTGTTATCGACAATGACTTGATTCTTGTCCTTGATGAAGGTACAAAATCATAAAAGAGACAAAGCTTTTGCAGTTGCGTGTACTGTTATTTTAACTGTTTTCTAGATCTAGCCTTAAAAAGATGTGACATTCTAGTTTGATTTTTGAAAAACTTACTAAGCTTCTTTAGGTGCAAACTCTTTGATCTATATATACAGGCAAGGTTCTAGAGTATGATTCTCCTGCTCGGTTACTCGAGGATAGTTCATCTGCGTTCTCCAAGTTGGTGGCAGACTACTCGAGAAGATCTGCAATGAACAACTGCTTTAGAAACCTATCTTGAGTATTTGGTCGAGTACGTGAATGTGAATGAAATCAATGAATTGACCTCAGCGGCTCAGCTACAATCTCTTGATACTAAAGAGGTATGCGATCGACTCTCCCAATTAATCAAATGATTAGCCTTGTGTACTATCGAAATGCATTGACGCCATGAAGGCCGGCTTGCGAATTCTCTCTCTCTCTATATATATACGAGTAGAGTCAGTAGACATCAATGGGAGAAGGGATCAATGTGATCGATCATCGAGTCTGGATAGTCACTAGCTCCACAAAAATCATATCACTCGTGATCGAAAAGTGCATGCATGCATGTTATACGTACGATTGAGGGACGACCCCAGAGATTTTAATTTACTCCTGAAGAAGTTGCTGTTCATTGATAGACGGGTAAATACCTATGCAAAAATACCCTATTTTCAATTTCGATATATTAATGTAGTATGATAAATTGGGGTCATCGAACACGAGAAATTGGTGATACTAAATCCTAACACGAAATTAAAATGCTGACAAACTCGACTACAGTATACTAATGACACTACAACCCTACTCTAAACAGACTCAATGTGACGACCCGAACCAGAATCAGTTGAATATTCGGCACGATTCACGAGATTGAGTATAGTCGCAGTTTTACGATATATGTGTGGTTCGTCGACTCTATTCGCGACTATGTTTTCGGCCCAGAATTTGAGTTGAGTGTCTTCACAGAAATTGTAGAGTACGTGATTTCGAGCTCGAGGGCGGTTCCGGAAGATTTTTCCGATAACCGAGGAATATAATACGATTATTTGAAGTTTCAGTTTTCGACGAGTTCATCCGATTGTTTCGTGTTTATCCGAATCATTTCGAATATTTATTTTGGACCGTCGATTGACCCGAGGCGCGAATATAAATATCGGAAATAGTCGTAAAATCGTCGAAAAACACTGTTGGCGTTGACCACCGTTGACTTTCCATTTTTGGAAGTTTGACCTGTTGACCGAAGAGGAAAGTTTCCCCTTTGAGCGTCGCCGGCCGATTTGCTATTTCCGGCCACCTCCGGCCACGTGAAGGGTAAGGACAGTTTCCTCTCATGATTTTGAATTGATTTGTAATTGGAATTGGATGAATTAGTTGAGTTTTGGTTAAGAACGAATCGGGTTAGGCATCCAGGTTTCGCCGGTGATGGGGGGTGGCTTTCCGGTGAGCCACGGTGGCGGGGAGGTAGGGGTTTCGCCTCCCCTTGCCCCAGGGAAGCTTCCCCTATGGTTGGATTGGACTGAAACGGAGTTTTCCGGCGAACCCGACACTACAAGAAAAGGAGTCATTACCGGCGAGATTCCGGCCAACAAGGCCGGCGACCGGAAAAGTCGCCGGTAATGTCCATCATTACCGGCGACTTACCCCGTCGCCGGTAATGTCGCCGGAATCTCGTCGGTAATGTTGTAAAACATTACCGGCGACTCCAACCGTCGCCGGCAATGTCTAGGGAGACATTTCCGGCGATTTTCCGGCCGGAATTTCGCCGGAAATGTCTCCCTAGACATTGCCGGCGACGGTTGGAGTCGCCGGTAATGTTTTACAACATTACCGGCGAGATTCCGGCGTAAAGTCGCCGGTAATGTCTTCATTTCCGGCGACTTACTCCGTCGCCGGCAATGTGTCTTATATTAGATGCCGGATGGGGCAGCTCGATCATTCAATCATTTTGAGCGAAAAAAATCCAGAGAAATCGAAAGAAGGAAAACGTACGCTCTGAAATCGATCATTCGGTATATTGTCAAAATTAAGGCGCGCGTCGAAAACTCGATCACTCGGGAAGCTATATATATATAGGTACGTAGGTGTATATATACGTATATGTGGTATATATATATATATGTCTGTGTGTTGATCAAATCCAATTCGTGAGATATATATATATATATATATATATATATGAAATGTTGTTGATGTACGGTCACCGAAACGAGAAAACAACTTGTAGTTAATCTTGTGTCTGAATCAATGACTGGTATTATCGTATTGTTATCGGAGCCAGGCTTAACAGAGCCTCCTCCTACCCAGTCAAATACGTTTTGAATTGAAAAAAGGAGAATACTATCATTGAGTACTGAATCGAATTCAGAGATTAGATCGATATATATATATATATATATACATATGCATGCATGTGTTGATTTAATTAGAGTTGAATTGAGAGATCACGTCGATTATTAGTAGTGAATGTGTGTATATATATATAATTAATACGTAAAATTGTTAGAATTTTCAGGATGGACAAGAGTTGGATGAGCCTCGAAAGATGGGATGCCAGATATCACGAGGGAATTAGGAGTTTTGTGGATTTTGTGAAGGCTAATTGTGGAGACACTACACTTCATTATTGCCCGTGTAAAGAATGTAAGTGTTTCAGCGATCGATTTCGATTTCCCATTGATAAAGTCCAGAGGCACCTGAGTAAATACGGGTTTTGGGAAAAGTACACTTGTTGGATTTATCACGGTGAAACATCGGTAGCGGGTCCGCATGATCATGGACAATTTGGTGAGAGGGCCAGTCCACGCTATGATCATGGACATTTTGCTGAGAGGGGCAGTTCATCCTATGATCCAACATCGATGTTAATCAATGATATGTTTCCTCATGAGAGCGGTGTATTTGCTGATGAAGCACCAAATGTCCCTCCCGTCGTTGAGGGTTTCCCCCATATCGAGCCAGTCGAACCATTACCTGGAGGTCATGTAAACACAAGCGGTATGGACAAGTACAACAACCTGATTGCATTGCAACAGACTCCGTTGTACGACGGTTGTAGTAAGACTGTTCTTGAAAGTGTGATGGGAGTGATGCAGCTAAAAATGGAGAACAAAATGTCTGTCAAAGCTGTTGATTCTTGGTTGAAGTGGACTGCTTCGCTACTGCCACCCGGTCATCGTCTTCCTACCACTCATCATAAGGTGCGACATATCCTGAAAGATCTTGGGCTTTCCTACATCAAAATTCATGCATGCAGATATGATTGTATTCTCTTCTGGGGAAAAGATCTCGAAGACCTTGAAGCCTGCCCGGTATGTTTTACAGAAAGGTATAAGTTGACTCCTGCAGGCAACAAGAAAGCTGTGAAGATACTTCGATATTTCCCGCTTATTGATAGGTTGGAGCGGTTGTTCATGTGTGCTTTCACGGCCGAGGCAATGAGATGGTGGGCTGAGAGGAACTTGCCTGACGATGACACCCTTATACACCCTTCCGACGGAGAGGCTTGGAAGCACATGGTCAGGGAGTTTGATCATTTTGCAGCAGAGGTCCGAAATGTTTGGCTAGGGCTCTCATCTGACGGATTCAACCCTTTTGGCAACATGAGTCTTCAATACAGTATATGGCCAGTTATTTTGGTACCGTACAACCTTCCACCATGGATGTGCATGAAGAAGGAATACAATATGCTCACTCTGTTAATTCCGGGCCCGGGTTATCCAGGAAAGTGTCTCGATGTGTATTTGAGGCCTTTGATTGAGGAGCTTAAGTACCTGAGTGAGTGTGGCCACCCCACTTACGATAGGTTCAAAAAGGAGATGTTCCAGATGCATGCCATGCTTGTTGGCACCATCAGTGATTTTCCTGCCCGCGGTATATTGTCGGGCAACGTTACCAGGGGTTACAGGGCTTGTTCAGAGTGCATGACGGTTGATTGTTGCAGTCCTTATTGCAATAAAATTGTCTCGATGCGTCACCGTTGTTGGCTTCCATATGATCACCCATTTAGGCAGGATCCAGACGCGTTTGATGGGACTGTTGAAACAGGTGTGGCACCCAGGCGATGGACAGGGGAAGAAATTTTGGAAGTGTTGAATGAATACGATTTTGGCCAGCTGAGCAATCATCCTGACATAGTGGCGTCAATTCCAGACAAGCCCGAAAGGTATAAGTTTTGGACACACAACAGCATATTCTGGGAACTCTCCTATTGGCCCAGGTTGCCTATCAGACATTACCTAGATGTCATGCACATAGAGAAGAATGTGTGTGAAAGTGTGGTGGGCACAGTTCTTAACTTGGAGGGGAAAACAAAAGACATCCCTAAGGCACGCATTGATCTGAAAGCAATGGGTGTGAGGAAACATTTGTGGTTAAGAGATGGTAAGAGAAAAATGCCGCAAGCTCCGTACACCGTAAAGCCGAAGCATAAGCATGAAATTTTTCGGTGGCTGAGTAATGTCAGGTATATATTCTTATGGCTATGTAGGAATTTGTCCTTAAATTTTTAGCGGAGTATATATGGTTATATGCGAGAAATATAATTGGTCCATATATATGGCTTTATCTATATATATGCAGGTATCCTTATGGCTATGCAGGAAATATAAGCAGGTGTGTTAACTTCCGGGACAATAAGATGTACGGATTAAAGAGTCATGACTGCCATGTACTGCTTCAACGCCTTTTCCCTATTTTCATTCGAGGGTACATGCCCAAAGAGGTGGTGGAGCCGTTGGTGGCCTTGTCAAGATTCTTTCAGAAGTTATGCACCAGGGAAGTTAAAAAAGCAGACCTCAGGGAGATGCAAGATGACATCATTTTTATCATGTGCAAGCTTAAGAGGATATTTCCCCCAAATTTTTTCGACATAATGCCGCACCTGATGATCCATCTTCCCGAACAATTGTTGCTTACCGGTCCCGTACACTACACTTGGATGTATCCCATGGAAATGTACAAATGATTCATAAATTTGGTTTGCCTATGTTTTTATATGTAATGACTTGTGGTTAAGTAAGTTAACATGCACTTGTTAACTTGTAGACAATTGGGAGCCTACAAGGACTATGTGAAGAATAAATATGCACCTGAAGGGTGTATCGATGAAGCATATGTTGCGCACGAGTGTGTAACGTACACCAAAGTGTACTTGGAAAATGTAGAGGACCCCCAACAACAGATGCCGATAGATGAACCCCAGTTCAACCTTTCTATCATCTCCAGTGACGTGGTAGTACATGGAAGCTTGCCAAAGTCGTACAAGTTGGATGGAAATGAGGTAGCCATTGCCCACTGGTCGGTACTGATTAACTGTCAAGAAGTACAATATTGGAAAAACTATCCTCTTCACTGCCCTGCTATTGCCGGAAATGTTGATTACCACAACAAGACGTTTGCAAACTACTTTGGTCAATGGGTAAGTATATGTGTATATGTATATTTTTATATATATCTTTATATAGCATGTATGTATGTACGTGCTTTTGTGGTTTCAAGATGACATAATTTCTTCTGTACGTATTAATATATGGACGTTTTCAGATGAACCATGTAGCAGATGATGGTTGCCCAGAGTGGTCAAACGAATTGAGGGTCCTGGCGATGAAACCGATTGCTTCAAAAGTTTACTCGATGTGTCAGGTCAATGGCGTGAAATTTATATGTGAAAATCGAGACGACCGACTGAAAACACAGAATTGTGGGGTGATGGTCCATGGTGGGCAGGATGGCGTTGACTATTACGGTGTCCTTCATTCAGTTGTTGAACTAATTTATGGGAACCGCATGAAAGTGCACTTGTTCAAGTGTAGATGGTTTGATACTAGCCCGGAGAACACAAGGACCGATCAGTACGGAACATTTTCGGTGAATACTGCTACAACCTGGTATGAAGATGACCCTTTCGTTCTTGCCTCATCAGTAAAACAAGTGTTTTACCTGGACGATCTTCTTAACAAAGTCCCGTGGAAGGTGGTTAACCATGTTGCTCATAGAAACATATACAGTGCTGCCACACTTGGTGATACCACAGATGATGAGGAAGTTACTGCATACCAAGAGCCGAACGCTTTTGACATTCCGGAATCATCTACGATTCGCCTTAATAATGTGAGACCTGGGAGTGTGGTTCGAATTACTGGAGCAGAACTTCTTGATGTTAATCCATATGAAGTTGACGTTGATTCAGATGACGAGGAGAGGCACATATTGCCAGAGGTTACCTATGAAACCGAGTCAGACTCAAGTGATGACGATGATTACGATTATCATCCTTAGTACGTTAATGATGTAGTCGGAAATTGTTGTCGGAAATATGATGTAGTCGGAAAATGTAGTCGAAATTGTAGACGGAAATTGTAGTCGTTAATCGTACGTAGACGGAAATTGATAATCGAAATTGTAGTCGGAAAATGTAGCCGGAAATCGTACGTATACAGAAATCGTAGATGGAAAATGTAGTCGTTAATCGTACGTATACAGAAATCGTAGTCGTTAATCGTACGTATACGGAAATCATTAATCTAAATTGTAGTCGGAAAATGTAGTCGTTAATCGTACGTAGACGGAAATTGATAATCGAAATTGTAGTCGGTAAATGTAGCCGGAAATCGTAGACGTATACAGAAATCGTAGACGGAAAATGTAGTCGTTAATCGTACGTATACAGAAATCGTAGTCGTTAATCGTACGTATACGGAAATCATTAATCTAAATTGTAGTCGGAAAATGTAGTCGTTAATCGTACGTATACGGAAATTGATAATCGAAATTGTAGTCGGAAAATGTAGCCGGAAATCGTAGACGGAAAATGTAGTCGTTAATCGTACGTATACAGAAATCGATAATCGAAATTGTAGTCGGAAAATGTAGCCGGAAATCGTAGACGAAAAATGTTGTCGGATATTCTTCGGGAAATAATGACATTACCAACGAGTTATAAGCAACTCGTTGGTAATGACATTACCCACGAGTTAACTCATCGTTGGTAATGTCATTACCAACGAGTTGCTTATAACTCGTTGGTAATGTCATTACCAACGAGTTGAAGTCGTTGGTAATGACATTACCAACGAGTTATAAGAAACTCGCCGGCAATGTTTTCTGGATAGATGCATGATAGCCCGAGCCTTTCATTTCTCCTCCTCTCCCTCTCCTCCTCCTCTCCCTCTCCTCTCCCTCTCCTCCTCCCAAATCGGTCCGGTGAGTTCACCTCCTCCTCCTCCTCTCCCACTCCTCCTCCTTATCCTCTACTCCTCCTCTCCCTCTCCTCCTCTCCACCGATCCCCTCTCCTCTCCTCCTCCGAAAATCTCCTCCTCCCCTCCTCTCCTCCCCTCACCATTGTAGTCGATCGGCAAAGCATTGTAGGTGGAAATCCATGGCAGGTCTGATCCTCTCTCTCTCCCTCTCTCTCTCTCTCTCAATTTTTAATTATTTTTTTGCATGTGCATGTGCATGTGCATGTGTATGTGTATGTGTATGTGTATGTGTATGTGTATTTAATTATTTTTTTGCATGTGCATGTGCATGTGCATGTGTATGTGTATGTGTATGTGTATGTGTATGTGTATGTGTATGTGTATGTGTATGTGTATGTGTAAATTAATTAGGGTGCTAAGTTGGAAATTAGGGTGATAAGTTCTAAATTTATATGCAATGTATATATATGTGATGTATATATATATTTAGGTATGTGAAAATAAAGTGATGTATATATATATGTGAAAATTATGTATAAATGTGGTTTGGATGAATGTGTGATGTATATATATGGGACTGGAAATTAAACCTAATTAAGATGCATGATATATATATGTGTGATAAATGTGGAAAATTAATTAGGGTTTGTGATTTGGATGAATATGTGATGGATAAATTTAATTAAGATGCATGATGTATATATATATACACATCGAATATGTATAGTTCTTAATTTAGGTGATATAGTTGTTAATTAATCGTATAAATGAAGGTGGAAATCGGGATCGGAACGGTTTAGAACCAGAACGGTTTTAAACCGGAACGGTTTGGAACCGGAACCGTTTGAAACCGGAACTGTTTGTAACCGGAACCGTTATGTTACAAATGTTTCCGGTTATAAACAGTTCCGGTTTCTAACGGTTCCGGTTCCAAACCGTTCCGGTTCCGATTTGGTATAGAACCGAAACGGTTTGGAACCGGAACGGTTTGGAACCGGAACGGTTTGGAACCGGAACTGTTTGTAACTGGAACCGTTATGTTACAAACGGTTCCGGTTCCAAACAGTTCCGGTTTCAAACGGTTCCGGTTCCAAACCATTCCGGTTCCGATTTGCTATAGAACCGAAACGGTTTGGAACCGGAACGGTTTGGAACCGGAACTGTTTGTAACTGGAACCGTTATGTTACAAACGGTTCCGGTTCCAAACAGTTCCGGTTTCAAACGGTTCCGGTTCCAAACCGTTCCGGTTCCGATTTGCTATAGAACCGAAACGGTTTGGAACCGGAACGGTTTGGAACCGGAACTGTTTGTAACTGGAACCGTTATGTTACAAACGGTTCCGGTTCCAAACAGTTCCGGTTTCAAACGGTTTCGGTTCCAAACTGTTCCGGTTCCGATTTGTTATAGAACCGAAACGGTTTGGAACCGGAACGGTTTGGAACCGGAACTGTTTGTAACTGGAACCGTTATGTTACAAAAGGTTCCGGTTCCAAATAGTTCCGGTTTCAAACGGTTCCGGTTCCAAACCGTTCCGGTTCCGATTTGCTATAGAACCGAAACGGTTTGGAACCGGAACGGTTTGGAACCGGAACTGTTTGTAACTGGAACCGTTATGTTACAAACGGTTCCGGTTCCAAACAGTTCCGGTTTCAAACGGTTCCGGTTCCAAACCGTTTCGGTTAATTACCGAATGCATGACTATTACGATGTCCAGGAGGTTTTGCGGCTAATTGGCTTCGGAGAGGTTCTCGAAATAGTGGAGGGAACAGTAGTCAAGCTTCCTCCTCGCCCGCAGTTAGCAACACGCCCAGTGGGCCAATGATGAGTGCTCGCACGAGAGCCTTGCTAGAGGCGCGAGCTGAGGAGGAAGCTGCACGATCAAGAGCCGTGCAACCGGAAGTTGAGCCTCGAGCCTCAGTCTCTAAACGCTCAATCAGCAGACGTCCCTCCGGTGGCAGAGCCTCAGACGAGCGACAGTCAACGGGGGCATCAGAAACTCCCTCAATCCGAATGCCCCATATTCGGATGGTGCCTACTCCCATTTCACGGGAATCATCTGAGACACATGGTGGTGCTGGCGCCTCATCGTCCAGGCCTCGTCTATCTCCGCCGTCCGGTCTCTTCCTACCCGACGAGATTCCTGTCATCCCTGAATTCGATGATAGGGGGATGCCTGTTTATATTGAAGGACGGCCGGAGTTCCTGAGCGTGGAGGAAGCGTATAACTTCCTCCCGTTCGACCCCGTGTATCTTTGGAGTGTGAGGTGCACCAACCAACAAACGGACGATGCAGGTAAATTTTATTTAACATCAGATTGATTACTTAATTATTACTTAAGACTTGCGATAGGTTCAATTAATGATATCAATTTGTTGACATTGTATTATTAGGCAATTTCGTTAATGGGACTGGAAAACGGAAAGGGGCTAGAGGCACCTGCACCGGGAAGAGACTTGAGCAGGCCACCGGCGGAAGGAAAACGCCCATAAGGGCCAATGAGGATGGCGAGGTGATCGAGACATTCGACACCACGCGCAAATATGTCAGCATGGCCGGTGCGATCGTGCGGGACAAGGTCCCAATGCTTTGGCCAGATTGGGAATCTGTGCCTATCTACGTGAAGATGCAAGTGCATAATGCACTCAGTGTGAGTAAAATCGTATTTTCATTACGTAAATTTTACATTTATTAATTAAGTCCGAATAAATATATAATTTTACCTTTTATATATTCATATTGCAGGTGTGGTTTGACGTGGATGAAGTTCTTATTCACACGTGGGTAGAGCGTCAACTACATATGAGGTGATGTGCTTCGACTTATTTGAATATATATCGAGTTAGATTTTTGTTTATCAAGTGTTTTAATATCTCTAACTTTTTTTCCTTGTTTTAATATAGGTATAAAGAGTGGAAGAACGAGCTTTCTTCCCATTACACTGTATACAAGGAGCTAGGCCGAGGTTCCACCCCTAGCGAATTCCGGTTTAGGGAGTACGAGTGGCTGTGGCTGATAGCCCACTTCGAGCACCCCAAAGCTCGGGTATGCATCCTTAATATATCTTTCAAGCATAATGTATCGTATCAGATTGAAATAGTTGGTTACTAATTTTTTTTCATATGTTTATCAAACAAGGCGATTTCGAAGACGAACCGGGCGAATAGATTGAAAAACACCAGGGCCCATCATGCAGGTTCACTCAACTACATGGGTTGGTCGACTAAGGCGCAGCAACAACAAGAGCTGAACCCGTTGGTGTATATTCATCAGAAGTTCTACCCGCAGTGCCCTGAAGAAGCGGTAAGTCTTTCGCCTCTCCATGTGTTAATAAAACTATTTTTCAAGATGGAAATAGATTTTGTTAGCTAATACGTTGTTCATTTTCCCTTTTCAATTAGTCGAGAGTGGAGGAGGCGACCGCAGAAGTGACCATGAGTATAGCTCGGACTAACCATCCTGACTGCTCCGAGGAAGAAGTCACCCAGTATGCCTCTCAGATCGATCCGCTTGATCCTCCGATAGCGGCTCGGATCATGGCAAAAGCGTGCGGGACTGGAAAGAATACCTACTACTGTAGGGGAATGGGCACGGCGGGCGAAGGACTATTGAAGAACACTTCAGAATACTCTACCGGGTCAAGAAGTTCAACTTCTAGTCGTAACCTCGCGGCGGAGCTTCATAGGACGCAGAGGGAGTTGGAGGAGCAAAAGAGGCAGATGGCCGAGTACCAAATGCAGCAGACACAGGTGCAGGCTCAGATGTACACATGGATGCGGACGATGTACGAGGCTCAGACTACCGGACAATCCTTCCCCACACCTCCCCCGGTCCCGGTCCCTCCGTTCCCTAGCTATCCACCACCACCACCGCACCAGTCAACGCCAGAGCAAGACCAAGGAAGCCACCGGAATTCAAATGAGTACATGGATTACTTCGACCCTGACCCGCAAGTTCCTGGACCCTGACCTGTAGTTGTAGTTAATTTTCGTATCGTCGTTGCTATTTGTACTGTACGTTGGACATTTATGTGTACTGTTGAACTTGTATGATTGTACGGTTTATGTCTTTCAATGCAGGTTCTGGAATTGGGCCCAATCCAGAACCGCGTTTTTTTTTCAAAATTTTTTCACACATTGCCGGCGACATGGACCTCAGTCGCCGGCAATGTCACAAATTCCGGCCACGGCGGCGCTACCATTGCCGGCGACGGCGTCGCCGGTAATGTCAGAGACATTGCCGGCGACACAAGTCGCCGGTGATGTCTCTGACATTACCGGCGACGCCGTTTCCCGTCGCCGGCAATGTTAACACCGGCGGGGGATTTCCGGCGACGTCATTGCCGGCGACTTGTCGTCGGGAATGACAATTCCGGCGAAAAAAAAATACAAGGCCGGCGACGGGAGGTCGCCGGTAATGTTTCAATTTCTGGTAGTGCGATGTGGTTGCCGGAGATGAGTTTTTGCTCGGATTCGAGCTGATTTGAGGGAGTTATGCTTGGAATTGGACCTCGTGACTGTGGAAGAAAAGGCTAGGCTTGAGTTGGGCTTCATTTATGGAGCTTCCTCGCCGGAGGAAGTCACCGTTGACGGTGCGCCGCCGTCAACGGTGGTGCTCCGGCGAGGCGTTGACTTTTTGGTTTTCGATGTTTTTAATGTCATTTTTCTCGTAATCGCGCCCTGATTATCGTCCAGAGGTTTTCAGATTGATTTGGGTAGCAGATTTTCAGTCGAGGGTTTTGAGTGGAGATTTCGGGAATTTCGTTAATCATTTTGCACTGCATTGTTTATTCTGGGAACGGTTGGTTTCTGTGGTTCAGTACAGAGTTGTGGACTATGATTTTGATCAGTTATGTTTTGTGAATATTCAGGAGATCGAGATCGAGATCTGGATCGTGATCGTGCTTCAGGCGAGGGATCTTCCGCCGGACCACGAGTTTAGCGCGAGTGCGCGTTACGCGAGTCTGTGAGTGGACATTTCTTTTCACGGATTGTTTGCGAGTCTTTTATATATGATTTACGAACTTGAGCATGCTGTTTGATTATGGTTTAACGAGCATGTGTTTTACGATTATACATATACGGATATGCGTATACGAGTATACATACATATATATTATGATTTATGCATGTGCATGAAAAGGATTTATGATTTGATTTACACAGAGTACAGTCTCGGTTACGTTGTTGTATCGATACACATTGGCTTCTCGGCTGATCCCCGAGTACGCTCCGGGGGGGGGGGGGATATATATCCTGACCCGAGGCCTTTCTGGCTAGGAATCACGTGTGGGTCTGGGATCCCGTGATTTAGACTGTGCTATCGCGTGGTAGTCCATGAGTGATTCCGCAATTTTTATGTTGCATGCTCCGTACGCGTGAGGAGTTAGAGTCTCCCTCGTGTACCATTTCTTTACTTATGCATTTTGACTCGCATATGTTTTATAACATATATATTATTCGGTGAAAGACATTTATTTTCGTCCACTCACTCTAACAATTTTCATGTCTTTCCCCTGGGCTTTTCGGTTTCCGTGCCCAGTTTGCAGTTCAGGTTTTGGTGTTTCACGTCGCAGTTTGGAGGCTAGTGATCTGAGCTACCTGTGTTTTCCAGTAGGTTCTTGTTTCGCCTAGTGATGTGTATATTGTATATATTTACACTAGAGGTCGCTCTGATACATTCTGATACGTGTTTATACAGATTTTCATGGATATACTATATATAGTACAGTATGTTTACTGTTTATTGTTTATAATATGATGTTGAGAAATCCGGATGGGATTGGTGCCCACGGTTTGGTTTTTGTGGCATATGACGAAATGTTATTTTCAGAGTGCAAGTTTATGCAATTCCACGTTAGTAACAAAACTCTGCCGAAATTTTGAAAAGTTTTTGTTGGTTCGTACTTTCAGAAGGGGTTCGATTCCGGTTTAGGTAACTGAATCGGGGTTGGGTCCTTTCACTCAAATAACACGAAAATTGGACACAATGAACTAGACACAGTGACAGACTACCACACAAAATTTGAGGGTATTCGGAGGCGTTTTGATTACCGAACTGAATCGGCTAAGCTACAATTAATGCAGAAAGTAAATGCTGAAAGTAAAGATTATTATGAATGCAAATGATTTAAACTATATGATTAATGAGTTAAGAGAAATGTAATCCACCACCGTCATTCAATCTTTCAAACACATACTTAATCAATGAAAGTTCTCCAAAAGATCGATACACATGACATATTCTTCTTGGTGATGGCGGTGGTGTTGGAATATGTTATGCTTCCTTAAATTCAAACCCTGAATCAGAATGTATATCTTGCTCAGGCTGACCACCACTATTCACGTTCATGGACCGTTATCCCTGCTTCTTTCTATTTTGCTTTGCTGAGTGTTCAATCTCTAGATCAAGTAGTAATGGCTCAGCGCTTCTAGTGTGCGTAGTATGCATACACAATGTCCTGGCACACTGAAGAAACTATAAGACTCAAAAGAAAAAGAAACTAAACAAAACAAAACTGAAATTTAAAGACTTTATTAGGACTTAGAATTAAGCAATTCCCTAGCAACGGCGCCAAAATTTGATAGGCGGGTAAACACTTATGCAAAGATACATTATTCTCAACTTGGATATATCAATGTAGTGTGATAAATAGGGGTTATCAAACACGAGAAATTGGTGACACTAAATCCAAACACGAAATTAAAATACTGACAGACTCGACTATAGTACATTAATGACACTACGAACATACTCTAAACAGACTCAAATAACATTAAAATTGGGCACAATAAATTAGACACAGTGGCAGACTACCACACAAAATTTGAGGGTGTTCGGAGTTGTTTTGATTACCGAACTGAATTAGCTAAGCTACAGCTAATGCATAAAGTAAATGCTGAAAGTAAAGATGATTATGAATGCAAATGGTTTAAACTATATGATTAATGAGTTAAGAGGAATGCAATCCACCACCAAAATTCCATCTCTATAACACATAGTTAATCTAATTCACATATCCAATCCATGAAAGTTCCCATGAAGATCGATAGACACGACACATCCTATTACCTAATCTTTATGCCTATGTGGGTTTGTCATGAACCTCCCCCACATCTATCCCTCTATTGAACCCATAGTCATCGGACCCCAAGGTTTACAAAGAAGAAAACATTAAGTTCTAGAAAAGGTTTGAGAATCTACAAGAGTGCACAAGTACACTATAGGCATGTCCTACTAAACCTAGGGTTCAATCACCCGACAGTAAAATCGATGTATCACTATAGAGAATCCGGTGGAAGAAATTATCTTCAGTCGCCCATATCTCATGACAATAGAATCTTAGCATGCATACTAAGTTGGCCACCAAAGCAAACATACAAGATTTCATACGGTGAGTCACATAGAAAAAGAAACCTCATTCGAATTGAATATGCAAAATTAGGTTAAAGTGTGTGAATTAAAAAGACTTCATGTAATGTGTTTAGCTACTGAAAGTCATAGTAAAAATGAATCAAAATTAAGTGTAGAGTTTACAGATTGAAAGTAGATGAAGAATTGAAGCTATCGTCCAGCTTTGATGGGTCGAAGCTTTATGCTTCGATGGATCGAAGACAACTATGGTTCCCTTTTCGGCTGCTCTCTTCTCTACACGAGTTTTTCTCCTTAATTTCTGATTAGATTCCTAAAAACCTAAAATAGGTTTATATATGTCTCCCAACTGATCTCCTAGAGTCCACAAGGGAATATGCTTCTGTAATTGTACAAAACTTCTTCTTTAATCCATATTGAGCTAGGAATCCCTCTTTTATTTCCTTTTTCTTTATTTCTCCACAAAACCTATAAAACAATAAACATAATTATTTACTCAAATATATAACAATAAAATAAGTATATGTAATGAATTAAACACCGAATAGACGCATAAATATGCGACTATCAAAATATCCCACACTTAAACATTGCTAGTCTTCGAGCAATACACTAAATTAAGACTTTAAAAACTCAAAACTCCAAAAAACAAACTCTAATGCCTTCAACAATTTGCCTCAGCATTCTTCCATAAAATTGTAACATCAAGATCACATGTACTACAAGTTACAAAAGATAACTTCAACATATAACACACTTGTAACATGTAGGACACAGACATAATTAAGGTGGATAAAGAGCTAGAACATGCAAAAAACCAATCAAGATTCAACCTCACATCGATATGCTCTCATAAGTGTTTCTCTCAAAATATATTTAAGGTATCACTCAATTCAATTACTTGCCAAATGGACCAAACCACATGCTCACTCTTGTGACTAATCTCCATAGATCAAAGACTGTCATCTTGAGGATCAAAAGGGTTTCATAGGTTGTAATAGGGCTTGACTCATAGGTTAAAGAATAAATGGGTATGGATTGCAACACAATTCTAGAACTTAGTAGAGTACCAAATAAGAGATTTATTCAAACTTTACAACCATGAACTTTTTCTCTATTCTGGCCAGATTTCATCTTGTCGGGCCTTCAAATCATTCTATTCATCAACTATAAACCTGGGTATCAAGCTAGACATCACAACTTCTTTTTTTCTCTCTTGCTGATTCTTTTCTTTTCGAATTTTTTTTACATCATTCGGTTTTTTTTTCCTATACAAATCAACTAGCTTGATACCACACACTTATTTCTTTGTATCACCTTTCGACATTGTCGCCGTCTTCACATACCTATCTCATGTATAACTCTACCAAGTCCTAGAATAAAGGTAAAAACATAACTATTCTAAGGTTCAAGGTCGGAGATATGTGGGTGATGACATAAAGTTTTACATGTAGGCTCAAAGTGGTTAACTACGAGGTGCACATTTTGTGTACACAAAATCAGGACACAGACTTATATGGCTATGATGGTGTCCCCTAAATACCTTTATCACTTCCTCAATCAAAATATGTATTGACTAAAATCTTTGAATAGCACAAAAGAAAGTTCTAGTAATATCTAGAGTTCATTAACTTAATCTGTGGCAAGAAATTGATACTCAACAAAGAAAGCATATATATCACAATTTAGGCTCAATCACTCACAGGTTAAATGAATCTCAACAATGTCTACGCATGCTCATAAATCTGTACCATGTTAACTCGTTTCTACATCCACTACATATTCGCATATGCATCATATATCAAAATTAACCAAAGAAACTCAAGTCACATAATCATATCTTAGTCACAAAGTTGGAAGAAATAAGCACATCATTGACTTATTTAGGGCTCCTAAGACTCTCTTTTTTTTGTATTTTCTTGACACTATTTATTTTTGTATTTTGTTTTTCAAATAAGACACTAAAACACACAAGAAAAACTGAAAACTGACATTGATTTTTTGATGGATTGAATATAATCCTTGATGGATCAAGGCAAGGTCTCTGGTCTCATTCTAAAACAACCTTTCTATGGGTCAAATGATATCCCTTCGATGGATCGAAGGTACATTCTAAGCAAAATGGGAAAATCTAAAGAGACTGCACACTCTCACTTGCATAATTTCTACAGAATTAAACGCATGTCTGAATAGGCTGAAATTTTACGAGAATATACTAGACATATATACCAACACGCACTTAAAATTTCAGAATTTTATGAGATAACTAGCTATGTCCAAAAAATCACACTACAGCAAAAATAAAAAATTCTGACTCAAAACTAAAAATCTATATCTAGACACTAAGTATATGATATAGCCTCATCCCACACTTGAAAGTTGCATTGTTCTCAATGTAAAAACTGGAATTAAACTATAAAATACACCAACCAAATATGACATAGAACACCTATCACACACAAAACACACTATGTGGAGAAAAATAAAAGAAAAGGGATAAGAAATCAAATCTGATTGTCAACTTCTCCATCCACATGGGTTGCCTCCCAAGTAGCGCTAAGTTTAACGTCTTCAGCCAGACGGCGAATCTACTCAATTCTCCATAGGAGGCGCGTCCTGAAGGTTTGCATCTTCAAACACGTGCTCCATAAACGGCTTGAGTCGTTGTCCATTTACCTTGAATGTTTTCCCTGTTGTTGAACTCATAATCTCTATAGCACCATGAAGAAAAATATTAGTAATAACAAAAGGTCCAATCCATCTACTCTTAAGCTTACCTGGAAATAGGCATAGAGGACTACTAAACAACAAAACTTTCTGACCTACTATAAATTCTTTTCTTTTTATGTTCCAGTCATGAAAAGTTTTGGTTCTCTCCTTGTATATCCTGCTTGACTCGTATGCATTATGTCAGATCTCATCCAACTCACTGAATTACAATTTTCTATGAAGACTCGCTTCATCCATGCCAAAATTAAACTTCTTCACAGCCCAATACGCTCGATGCTCAAGTTCCACCGGAAGATGGTAGGCTTTCCCATACACCAACCTATAAAGAGACATCCCAATAGGTGTTTTATAAGTTGTCCTGTAAGCCCACAACGCATCATTAAGGCGTTGACTCCAGTCTTTCGGGGTTGGACCAACTATCTTCTCAAGAATCTGCTTGATTTCTCTATTTGAGACCTCCACCTGCCTGCTTGTCTGAAGGTGATAAGGTGTTGTCACCTTATGTGTCACATTGTACTTCCTAAGCAAAGCATCAAAAGTCTTGTTACAAAAGTGTGATCATCCATCACTGATTATGCATCTAGGTATTCCAAACCTAGTGAATATTTCTTTAAGAAAACTATGGACAACCTTAGAATCATTAGTCCTGGTGACTTTAGCCTCCACCCATTTGGATACATAATCAACAAAAACAAGAATATACAAATACTCTTGAGAATTTGGGAATGGTCTCATGAAATCAATACCCCACACATCAAATATTTCAACTATAAGAATGAGGTGTTGATGCATTTGGTCTTTTTGGACCGATGTTACTTGGCACAAGATTTAAGGAAAACCTGTGCATCATGAAATAAAGTGGGCCAATAAAATACACTCTCAAACGCTTTGAGAGCCATCTTCTTCCCTCCAAAATGTCCACCACCTGCATGTGAATGACAGAAAACTAGAATAGAATGGAATTCAGATTCAGAGACGCACATACGGATGATGGTGTCAGTGCAATTTTTCCACAAATATGGTTTGTCCCACACATAATACCTAGCCTCCTTGACTAGATTGTCTTTCTGTGCTCTGGTGATGTCAGAAGAAATGTATTTACTAACCTTGTAGTTTACAATATCAGCATACTATGGCGCTGAATCTTGAATAGCAAAGAGCTGTTCATCGGGAAAAATGTTTCTGAGAGGAAGTTTATCCTATTCTGCGTTAGAGCCATCGAATCAGTCGAGACTTAGCATCATGTTTAGTCCTCAAATATCTCAAAGTAGCGTGGTCAGAATATATAATAACTTTAGTTCCTAACAAGTAAGATCTAAACTTTTCAAGAGAAAAAACTACTGCTAAGAGCTCCTTTTCTGTAGTTGAATAATTCAACTGTCTATCATTTAGGGTCCAGGAAGCGTAGTAGATGACATGAGGTAACCTCTCTGGGTGTTGGTGATACACGCTAAAACTAACTCCTAAATAAACACTTAGAAATCACTCAAAACGTGCATGCAATTAAAACCCTTTGTTGTAGATGTATCATTGGTAAATAGGGTATCGTTCTTAACCGGGGATTGAGGGTGCATGCATGATTACGCTAAGTTTAAATTGGGGGGGGGGGTGCGAGATTTGGTTGTCTAATTTCCTACGAAATTAAATGTACAAACGTTGGTTACCAATACAAATAGGGGAATCCTAAAATTCTAACATGCTTCACTCATAGACAAGCAAACAATCAAGAACTTAGAATTACAAGACATGTATTGTCACCGAAAATAATATCTAAGTCTAATATTTACAAGATCAACTTATCAATTTACCTATCCTTTAATAACCTAACCAATTTCATGCAACCTATTTGGTATCTAAGTCATTAGCTATGTTTTAACATGCATATCTCGGAATTAAGTGCCAAACTCGGGAATTGCCCGATATTCAACACATCATAACTTAAACCGGGAATTGCCCTGCATTCAAATTAAGCGTTAGGAACAAATATGCATGGATAATTAATTTCGAAGAACACCAAACAAGTCATACAAAACTAATTAGAATTATCTAACCAAAAGACTTCAAGAAACCAATCCATAGTAATTGTAAATTTACACAAGGAAGAATACAGAGAAGAAGTCATGGTACACTTTTTAAGTAAGGGAATTACCCTGTACTAATCCGTGCTTGATGCTCCTTCGATGGATGGAGGATGAAGACACCTTGGGATTGCCAAGCTATGCCTCCGGCCTTTGGAGAGTGATGGAGACGGTTTTGTGGAGGAGAGACGGCTTCCTTGGAGGTCTATGACGTTTTGGAGAGGTTGAGATGACTCTTGGACAGGGGTTTGGCTCTTTGATAAGTGATGATCATGAATGAGTCGAGCTCCCCTTTATATAGGAGAAGGGTAGGGTTTTTCCTACCAAAACAAGACCTTCCATATTAAAATTGGGGAAATCTGACCAGCTGTAGTAAAACGCGTTTTCCTGGAGTTCCAGATCTTGAAAAATTCTAATTCTTATTTCATTGGAAAGCTTATTCAAAGGGCTATAAAATCCATATAAGGAACGCCATATTTGGAATTGAATTGGATTTACTACGGAATTTATAAGTTCAGTGACCTGGCTGCCCTGTTTTCTTCTTCTTCAAGGAAAAGGAAATCTTCATATCTTCAAATCTTGCATTCCTTATTCCATAATAATTCTTGGCCGAATTTAGCATATCCTTGCACATATTTTGACCCCTCAAATCAGGTATAAATCTTCATGGAATATCCTCCAAATTCGTCCATCATTTATGCTCCATATATTCCGCCATTTTTGCTCATTCTTAGATTGCGCAGGAGAAATGTCTTCAACTTTTTGTCCACCATTTTGGCATCCATTTCATTTGGCATTTGGTTTTTAATTCTTGACACCATGTGGGAAATCATTTTAGTAACCATTTTGAAGACCATTTCTCGGACCATTTCTTCTCCGGAATTAGGAACTTCCTCCTTAGCACGCTTTTCACTCCAAGTCGCCTCCTTTATTATTTCCTCCTTTATTTCTACCTACAAACATAAAGAAAGTCAAAAACATATTTACTAAGCACAAAACAAAGCTAAATATAGAGAGAAAGACATTAATAATCAAGCATAAAATGCGTAGATCAGTTGGCCTAGAACTGCTCCAACAACATAAGCTAAAAGATCACACATGAGCTCAAATGGAAGGCTCCAATCTGATGCTCAAATGATGATGTTGTGGTCAACAACTCCTTGAGTTTGTTGAAAGCTTGAAGACACTCAGCTGTAAAGTCGAATGAAACATCCTTCTGCAGCAATGCACGCAATGGTCGGGCTATCTTGAAAAAATTCTTGATGAACCGGCGATAGAAACCTGCATGACCAAGAAAAGATCTCACCTTCTTCATAGTAGAATGAGGGGGTAAGGTCCGTACAATATCAACTTTAGCTTTGTCTACTTCCATACCCCTAGGTAATATGACATGTCCCAAAACTAAACCTTATTCTACCATAAAATGACATTTTTCCCCTTTAAGTACAATGTTAGCTTCTACACAGCGCTCTAAAACCATAGATATATTATGTAGACATCAGTCAAAAGAATCACCAAAAAAATAGAGAAATCATTCATAAATACCTCAATGATCTTTTCAACCATGTCTGAGAAAATACTCACCATACATCTATGAAATGTCGCTGGAGCGTTGCATAGACCAAAAGGCATCCTCCGGTATGCAAAAGTATCATATGGGCAAGTGAAGGTGGTCTTCTCTTAATAATCTTTGTGAATGGCTATTTGATTGTACCCAGAGTATCCATCCAGGAAACAATAATACTCATGCCCAGCCAATCTTTTTAACATTTGATCAATGAACGGGAGTGGAAAGTGATCATTCTTTGTTGTGGCATTCAGCTTGCGGTAATCAATGCACACTATCCACCCTATTTGGACTCTTTGAAGCACCAACACATTCTAATTGTTCTTTACTACAGTGATTCCTGAACGTTTGGGCACCACCTGCACAAGACTAATCCATTTGCTGTCAGAAATAGCATAAATAATACCTGCATCTCGAAACTTGATGACTTCTTTATCAACAACTTCTATAATTGGAGGATTGAGTCGAAGTTGAGATTCTCTTGTGGGCTTAGCTCCTTCCTCCAGATGTATCCTGTGAATACACAATCTTGGGCAGATGCCCTTGATATCGGCCATGGTCCATCCAATTGTAGCTTTGTACTCCTTAAGTACACTTAGTAGCTTCTCTTCTTGTAATATTGAGATCTTGGAAGAGATAATAACTGGAAGTGTACCATTCTCTCCCAAGAAAGCATACTTTAAATGCTCCTGAAGAAGTTTAAGCTCTAATGTGGGTGCCACCTATATATAGATGGAACAAGAATATTATCTGAAACCGGAAGAAGCATAGGTTTGTATGACTTACCTTTTATACTTGGCAATGATTCAAGTGCCTCTTCCATAGCATAATACTCATCTTCCATCTCAAAGTCTTCGGGCGAAGCAATCTCGAAAATAGGCTAAATTTTGCTAGATTTGGACTCAGCTTCGATGGGTCGAAACTTGGTATTCGATGGGTAATCCAGGAGATTTTCTTCGATGGGTCGAAGATTGTCTTTGATGCATCGAAAATCAGTCTATAAGTTTTCGATGGGTCGTCCAGGGGCTTTTGTCAATTTCTTTTAATGGGTTGAAGGAGTACTTCGATCCATCAAAGGGAGCACCCTGGAATGAGTGTTTTCTCCTGCTTTTTCAATGACGTTTCTCAAAGGATTATCATCCAATAATTACTGAATAAACTCCTGCACAAACCTCTCAAAAGTATCAATTGAACAACAAGAATAAGCATCATCATTATTGGGATGTTTAAGAGCTTCATAAATGATAAAGTGGGTCTTCTCTTTCGCCACTTCCATGCTCAATGATCTATCAAAACAATCAATCTTTGTATGCGCTGTTCTCAAGAACGGTCTCCCAAGAATCAATGGTATTTCTGATGGTATTGGCTCATGCTCCATCTCCTGCACAAAGAAATCTGCTAAAAATATCAAATCTTCCACCTGCACCAAAACATCCTCAATAATAGCTCGAGAATAACAATTATACCGATCTACAAGTTTAATGGTGACACCTGTGGGAATAAGTTCTCCCATTTTTAAGCTGTTATAAGTAGTGTATGACATTAAATTAATGGAAGCACCTAAATCACGTAGAGCACCCGCAAACCTGTGATCACCAATAGTACATGGGATCGTAAAACGTCCTAGTTCACCCAACTTAGGTGGGAGCTTTCTTTGAAGAATTGCAAATAATCTTTCTCCCAAAGCCACAGTCTCAGTTCCATAGAATTTTCTCTTTGTTGTGCACAGATCTTTCAGGAACTTTGCATATTGTGGTATCTGCTTGATCACATCTAATAAGGGGATGTTTACTCCTACATTTTTAAACAAATCCAAGATCTCCTTCTCTTTGTCAACCTTCACCTTCTTCTTCAACTTGCTAGGAAAAGGCACATTAAGTGTAATTAAAGGAGAGGGAGTAGGGGGTACCTGACCTGATTTTGGTTTTTTGTCAATTTTTCTGTTTCAGGTGCATTTTCGACGACTCGAATTGGAGTTCCTGCAGAATCTTCTGACGACTTGTCCAACGGCTTATAAAGGACAATCTGTTCAAGCACGGGCCCTTCCCACTTTCTCTTTATTGGTTGGAAACTTCTTCCAACACCTTCCCACTCTTTAAAGTTATTACATGAGCTTCATGATTCATGTTGGGATTTGGAAGAGTGTTGCTGGGAAGACCTCTTTCCTTGACTTAAGCAAGTGTTTGCTGAACTTGGCTCATTTATCGCTCCAACAAAATAATGGCCTTCCCTTGCTACTGCTGTGTAGTCTTGCTTTCTTGGAGGAAAGTATTCATCTATTTACATAATGCACTATAGTCCTCCCTAGTCTACTTGTTGTCGACCACCAACTGTTGCATTGTTGACAGTTCTATTGACGGCTGAGGTGGTGGAGGCGGCGATACTTGATACTGCTATTGTGATGCACACCTTTGACCGAATTGTTGTCAATCCCTTGTGGTTTGTCTTTACTGAAAACCTAGTGGAACAATTGGTGGATTGAGCACATTATTACTCCTATAGCTCAACATGTCCATATTTCCACCGTATGTGTTAGGTTGTCTCTAGAAGTAATTTACTTCCTCCTCTTTATCAACCTCTTCATCTGCTCTAAACTTGAGATAATCTTCTGCTAGATGATTTGTAGCTGAACATAGAGTGCACACAAGCTGAGCTGCTACAACTGTTGTCTTCTTGGCCACTTTCAAATTACTAGACATCAGAACAATATCGTTCTCCATAAAACTTAATCTTTTTTCTGTGGCTTCATCGATTGTAACTGTATTGAGAGATCTTCTACTTGCTCCCATAGTTCTATCTCTTGACTGAAAGTGTCTTGAGTTTTCTGCTTGGTTCTCTACAATTTGCTCTGCTTCATCTCCAGTCTTATTCTACTAATTTTTCCCACAAGCTGAATCAGGCTTTGACCGGTTAAAAGAATCAAGTCATTCATAAAAGAACTCCATTTGAGTGTTGAGGTCAAATTTATGATGAGGGTATTGTCGAAGAAGACTCTTAAACTGACTCCAGACTTCATGTAGTTCATCACTGTCTTTCTGCCTGAATGTGCTTATTTGCTTCTTCAAATTCTTGGTACGGGAAGCAAAATAGAATTCTTTCATAAATGCAACACACATCTTCTCTCATGTGTCAATAGATAAATGAGCTAAAGAATTGTACCATGCATTTGCTTGCTCCTTCAAAGAGAATGAAAATAAGATGAGCTTCACATTGTCCTCTTCTACATTTGTTAATCTCTGGATTCTGCACAAAGCTGTGAACTCATTGAGATGATCTTGAGGGTCTTTAGAAGGCTTTCCTCTGAAGTGTGGCAGATTCGATATACAGGATGGAGGAATAGAATAAGCCCCCAAATTCTCTGGTAAAATGATCGGTGAATCTGCTGTACCTGTGCCTGGCACGAAGAACTCTCTCAACTTGGTTGCATTTGCCATTCTTCTTGGTGATGGTGGTGGTGTTGGAATATGTTGTGCTTCCTTAAATTCAAACCCTAAATCAGAATGTATATCTTGCTCAGGCTAACCACCACTATTCACGTTCATGGACCGTAATCCCTGCTGCTTTCTATTTTGCCTTGCTGAGCGTTCAATCTCTAGATCAAGTAGTAATGGCTCAGCGCTTCTAGTGTGCCTAGTGTGCCTAGTATGCATACACAATGTTCTTGCACACTGAAGAAACTATAAGACTCAAAAGAAAAAGAAACTAAACTAAACAAAACTGAAATTTAAAGACTTTATTAGGACTTAGAATTAAGCAATTCCCTAGCAACGGCGCCAAAATTTGATAGGCGGGTAAACACTTATACAAAGATACATTATTCTCAACTTGGATATATCAATGTAGTGTGATAAATAGGGGTTATCAAACACGAGGAATTGATGACACTAAATCCAAACACGAAATTAAAATACTGACAAACTCGACTATAGTACATTAATGACACTAAGAACATACTCTAAACAGACTCAAATAACATTAAAATTAGGCACAATAAATTAGACACAGTGGCAGACTACCACACAAAATTTGAGGGTGTTCGGAGTTGTTTTGATTACCGAACTGAATTAGCTAAGCTACAGCTAATGCTGAAAGTAAAGATGATTATGAATGCAAATGGTTTAAACTATATGATTAATGAGTTAAGAGGAATGCAATCCACCACCAAAATTCCATCTCTATAACACATAGTTAATCTAATTCACATATCCAATCCATGAAAGTTCCCAGGAAGATCGATAGACACGACACATCCTATTACCTAATCTTTATGCCTATGTGGGTTTGTCATGAACCTCCCCCACATCTATCCCTCTATTGAACCCATAGTCATCGGACCCCAAGGTTTACAAAGAAGAAAACATTAAGTTCTAGAAAAGGTTTGAGAATCTACAAGAGTGCACAAGTACACTATAGGCATGTCCTACTAAACCTAGGGTTCAATCACCCGACAGTAAAATCGATGTATCACTATAGAGAATCCGGTGGAAGAAATTATCTTCAGTGCCCATATCTCATGACAATAGAATCCTAGTATGCATACTAAGTTGGCCACCAAAGCAAACATACAAGAATTCATACAGTGAGTCACATAGAAAAAGAAATCTCATTCGAATTAAATATGCAAAATTAGGTTAAAGTGTATGAATTAATAAGACTTCATGTACAAGGCTTCAAGCAGCCCCTTAACAATGTGTTTAGCTGCTGAAAGTCATAGTAAAAAATGAATCAAAATCAAGTGTAGAGTTTACAGATTGAAAGTAGATGAAGAACTGAAGCTATCGTTCAACTTTGATGGGTCGAAGCTTTATGCTTCGATGGATCGAAGACGGCTCTGGTTCCCTTTTCGGCTGCTCTCTTCTCTACACGAGTTTCTTTCCTTAATTTCTGATTAGATCCCTAAAAACTTAAAATAGGTTTATATATGTCTTCCAACTGATCTCCTATAGTTCACAAGGGAATACGCTTCTTTAATTGCACAAAACTCCTTCTTTAATCCATATTGAGCTATAAATCTCTATTTTATTTTATTTTTTTTATTTCTTCACAAAACTTATAAAACAATAAACATAATTAAATACTCAAATATATAACAATAAAATAAGTATAAGTATATATAATAAATTAAACAAGATGGATAAATATGCGATTATTATTGATCCCACACAAAATAGACACATGCATTACACGTACATATTACATGTGTAATAGCTCGAATGCTCGATCATCTCAGATAGTTTGAGTCCGGACTGAGATCGAGGATACTATTGTCCTCCACAAACATGAGGTTATTATTGCGATACAAACAAACTCGAATACTAACATACTAAGCAAGATATACTACTTTATGGAAGCATGCAAAGCAATCTCTTGGTGATAAATTAGCCGGTACACGTAGTAGCTTCGAACTAGTTATAATTTGGAAAAGGGTTAAATCCATTACTCACTACTTTCTTCAATGGCCAGAATAGTGGTTTGGGGAGATTGTCCCACTCATACCATCCCCAACCGTCACAGAATTCCGGCTCTAAGTTCTGGGGCTCTTGATGAGGATCTGCTGGCACAGCTCTCATGAAGACCGCCACGTACTGCGACGGATTGGCTTCATCTAAGAACAAGTTGTTGGTGACTGTTAGCAGCTCTGTCTTGTCAATTTCCAAACCAGTTTCTTCCTTCACTTCCCTTGCTGCACACTCCTCAAAACTCTCACCTACAGACATGCCAATTAGCTTGCTCAAAAACAGTGGAGGATTAATTTTAGAGTTTTTAATATGAATTATACCTCACAAATGAGTCATTCATCACATTAATACTTTATTTTTAAAAATTATCATTTCGGTAACTTAAATTCAAATTCATATTTAGAATCAGTATCTGCCGTTAGTAACGTCGTCTACTTATTGATTTTTTTTTTTGAAAAAAAAATACATTTCGAACACTTTTTGTTTTTTAGTTTTTTTTTTCTATATTTTTTGCTTTTATTCTTTACCTTTATCTCTTGCACGCAATCAAATATTGGAGTCTTAACAAAAAAAAATTTTTTAATTATATTTTAATAAATTGACGGTGTTATTAACGACAAATACTTAATATATTATGGATTTAAATGTGAGATACTGAAGTAATAATTTTTTTAAATGAAGTACTAAAATGATGAATGGTCCATGAGGTATAATTTCTCTTAATTTTATTTAGATGCATGCATGAAGTTAATTTAGTTAACATGTGTAAATTTTAAAATGAAGAAAAGTTACTTGAAAATAAAAATTACAAGGGGAGATAATTAAGTACCAAACTCAAGGTGGCCACCGGGGAGGGAAAAGGTGGAGTTACCAAGGGAGGAGCGGCGCCGTCCCAAGAGCACTTTTTGGTCCCTCAAGAGGCACACTACCACCGCCACTTTTATCGGGGCGATTGCACTTGGAGCTGCCACTGTCTCGTTTCTCATGCTCTTCTATATACGTAATATATATTTTCGTGAATTTGATTGAGTTTGGCATGCACTACTACTGCAAATACCCTCATTACCTTTCTTAAATAGACAACATAAATATTTATAACCACGTCACAACGCTCATTTATTAATGTACTCATTAGAAAATTCTCTGTAATACATATTTTTCCGTTCACATTGGAATTGACAAAAATAAATACATGTGTACCTAGTTGAGATTTTCTAGATGTGCACATGTCCTGTCATTCATGTATAGTGTGGATCTAGAAACGTTTTTTTAGGTCGGACAATATTAAATATAGGCGAACAGATAATATTGTCATTATAACCATAGATACAATAATTTGAAAATGTGAATATCTATTCATGACTCGTTAAGCTATCAACTAATCTAAAACTTAACTCTAAACCTTATAAACGGCAAACAAAGGAAAAAAAAATTATTCAATTAAGCACACACAATAAAGGGGAGATGAGACATTGTTAACACTAAAATCATAAGATTTTAAAGCTTGTACAATAAACTGAAAGTATATGTCCATAAAGTAAATAATAAATAAAAAGAAAAGATGCCGTTTTGAAGTTTTGATCAAGTAAAGGTTGTATAGAATGTGAAGATTACAAATTATTTGGCTTATCCACCGAACAACACGTACGGGTTAATCAGAAAGATGTCCTTTTTTAACGAAAAAGTATCGTTCATCTTCTTCCTTGGTTAATTTCTGCCATTTTTGTTTGGGCCATTTTGTCCAAATCAATCATACTTATCCTATATAATTTAAGCCGAACTCCAAATTCAGGTTGGACAACTGTCAAACCTCGTCATAGTGTAGATCATCCACTGTTCATGTATAACGCTGTTTAGTTATTTTTCTCTATTAATCTTGGTGCTTGCTGTTCGTAGATCTTAAGAGTATCTCCAATGATGCTCCCTATATTTTCAATAGATTTGTTAAAAATATAGCTAAAACCTACATTTTTAATGAGCAAAGAAATTTGTGCTCCAACCATATTAGTGAAATAAAGAGTTTAAATGTCATATTTATGGTAAGTTTATTACAAAAGAAACTATAATATAAGTTTAATGAATGCATTAAAAGTCTCTAGGAGCTTCCTAGATTTAGAAGCTCCCAGCATCCTCCATATCTTACGAGCGTAATAGAGAGTGTGAGTAGGGTGAATTTTTTAACTTTTATCTAAAATTTAGCTAAGGATCTCTAATAGGGAGCCTCATTGGACACTACAACAAAACGCCAAACCACACTAATTTATAGGCACCAATCCCACTATGATGACGGCCTTGCTCACAATTTCAAATTTGGTGAGATGTTATTAGACTTTTTGTTATACGGAGATAACCGTGTCACTAATGCACTACAATGGTGACAATGTAATTATTTATTGCCTCACTATTGTTCTATACGGTGATTCTTATCATTATTATATTGGTTAAATTGCATTAGGAGTCTCTAGGAGCTTCCTAGATTTAGAAGCTCCTGCCATCCTCCCTATCTTAGGAGCGTAATAGAGAGTGAGTGGGGTGAATTTTTTTTAGCTTTTATCTAAAATTTAGCTAAGGAGCTCTAATAGGGAGCCTCATTGGACACTATGAGGGACCTGACCCCGATTTAGTTGTCTAAACTGAAATCAAACCCCTTCTGAAAAAATGAACTTTCAAATTTTTTGGCAGAGTTCCACTATAGCGCGAAATTACCATTAACCTGCATGGGAAAAGTACACTTCATCCTATGCCACAAAAGCCAAACCGTGGGCACCAATTCCATATGGATTTCTCAAAAACATAACATATCGTAAAACAATAAACAACACTGTAGCTTTACATAAATCCGGGAAAAATCATGTGAAAATATAAACACAATAGTATTCAGAGCGACCTCTAGTATATACATAAATACACAACAGTAGGCCAAACTAGAAACCTAATGAGAAGGAAAAGTAGCTCGAATACTAAACCTCCAACCTTGACATGCGACACCAGAATCCAAACTGCATACTGGGCATTGAAAACAAAAAGCTCAGGGAAAGACATATAAATTGTTAGAGTGAGTGGACGAAAATAAATGTCTTTCGCCGAATAATATATATGTTATAAAACATATGCGAGTCTAAATCAGGACCTAATCGCCAACCTCGAACTCAAGACTCTTCCTCCTCACATCTGCATAGCTCTTCTGTCGATCTTGGGCAATCTTCAGTCTGTCTCTGATAATCTGAATATCCTCAGTGGTGCTCTTCACCAAATCAGGACCAATGAGCCAACGCTCACCCACCTCACTCCACACAATGGAGTACGGCACTGCTTCCCGTATAAAGCCTCATAAGGTGCCATATCGATGCTGGTATGATAATTGTTATTGTAAGCAAACTCGATCAAATGAAGCTGCTGGTCCCAATTCCCTCTAAACTGTAATACACAGGACCGTAACATGTCCTCGAGGGTCTGAATGGTCCTCTCAGACTGCCCATCAGTCTAAGGATGGAAAGTTGTACTGAAATGTAGTCTAGTCCCCAAAGCTCGTTGCAATGCCTGCCAAACCTCTGAAGTGAACTGACTGTCTCGGTCAAAAACAATGGACACAGGCACACCATGCAAACGAACAATCTCAGCCAAATACAGCTTTGCTAACCTGCCCACTGAAACCTTCCCTGGAAGTGCAAGGAAATGAGCTGATTTCGTCAAACGGTCCACAATGACCCAAATACCAGTGTTACCAGCAGAAGTACGCGGTAACTGATATACGAAATCCATAGTGATATGCTCCCACTTCCAAACTGGAATCTCTAAAGGCTGTAGCTTTCCAGCAGGTTTCTGTCTCTCTGCCTTCACTTGCTAACAAATGAGGCATCTGCTCACATACGCTGCAATTTCCCTCTTCATATTCCGCCACTAATAGTAGGCTCTAAATGTCCGAAACATCTTCGTACCGCCTGGATGCATAGCGTAAGCAGAACAATGGGCTTCATCTAAGATCTCCTTCTTCAAGCCCTCGTCTCTGGGTACATAAAGTCTGCCTCTGAACAGCAATGCACCGTCACTACTCAACTAAAACTCTGTTGGCACACCATTCCCAATCATGGTCTTCTTGTCTAGCAGATAAAAATCCGCATCTTGAGCTTCACGGACCTGATCAACCAATACTGGTCGAACCTGGAAGCTAGCCAACAAGGCTCCATCATCATCCCACTCTAACTCAGCTCCCGTAGCCCGTAACTCTGCTAACATGGAAACTCTAGCCATACACACATGAAACAATGAAGCTCCAGATTTCCGACTGAGTGCATCAGCAACGACATTAGCCTTCCATGGATGATACTCAAAGGTGCAATCATAGTCATTGATCAACTCCATCCATCTGCGTTGTCTCATGTTCAGATCTGGCTGTGTGCGCAAATAAGTGAGACTCTTGTGATCTGTATATATCTTGCATTGAGCTCCGTACAAGTAGTGTCTCCAACTCTTCAAGGCTAATACAATGGCAGCTAACTCCAAATCATGCGTAGGATAATTGACTTCATGTGGTTTCAACTGCCTGGAACCATAAGCCACCACTCTTCCATGCTGCATCAAAACACAATCAAGACCCAATTTCGATGCGTCGATGTAAACCATAAACTCTCCACTGTCATCAGGTAAAGTCAGAACCGGTGCAGTTGTCAACTTCTCCTTCAAGAGAAAGTAACTCTTTTCACAAGCATCGGACTACTCGAACTTGACGCCTTTCTTCGTCAATTTGGTAAGTAGAGTGGCAATCCGTGAAAAATCATGCACAAAGCGCCAATAGTAACCTACCAAACCCAAGAAACTCCTGATATCTGGTACAGTGGTAGGTCTACTCCAATTCAATACAGGTTCAATCTTGTCAGGATCCACGCTGACTCCCTCAGCAGATATCACGTGACCCAAAAACTTCATGTTGTTCAACCAGAACTCACACTTGCTGAACTTTGCAAACAACTGATTATCTCGCAAAGTCCGCAAAACAACTCGCAAATGTTTCTTGTGCTGGCCCACACTTCTGGAATAAATCAAGATGTCGTCAATAAACACGATTACAAACTTGTCCAGGAATCGCCTGAACACCCGGTTCATCAAATCCATAAAAGCTGCAGGGTCATTAGTCAACCCAAACGGTATAACCAAGAACTCATAATGCCCGTACCGTGATCTGAAAGCTGTCTTGAGCACATCTGACTCTCTAATCCTCAACTGATGGTATCCACACCTGAGAACAATCTTCGAAAAGACTGAAACTCCCTTTGAGCTGATCAAACAAATCGTCAATCCGCGGTAATGGATACTTATTCTTTACGGTGACCTGATTCAGCTTCCGGTAGTCAATACACAATCGCATGGAACCATCCTTCTTTCTCACGAACAATACAGTAGCAACCCACAGTGATACACTGGGTCGTATGAAACCTTTCTCCAGCAACTCTTGAAGCTGAATCTGTAACTCCTTCAACTCCGCTGGTGCCATACGATAAGGTACCTGAGATATAGGTCCAGTGCCTGGTAAAAGCTTAATAGTGAAATCGATTTCTCTGACTGGAGGGATGCCTGGTAACTCCTCCGGAAATACATTTGGAAACTCAGAAACAACTTCAATATCACCAATGTCTGGTATAGCAACCTTTGTATCCACAACATGAGCTAAGTATGCAACACAACCCTTCTTCATCATCCGCTTGGCCTTCATCGCTGAAATCACACACGGCAAGGAAGTATTCTTCTCACCGCGAAACAATATCTCTGGAAAACCTAGACGTCGAAAAACCACCTCCTTCTTGTGACAGTCAAACATAGCCCAATGTGTCTCCAAGAAGTCCATACCCAAAATCACATCAAAATCGACAATATCCAGCAACAAAAAATCTGCGGCTAAACCATAACCTCCCACAAAGATCTCACAATCTCTGTACTCCCAACCAATACTCACAACCTCACTGGATGGATACAACACTCTCCACAACCCCGAAAGTGGAGATGCAGGCATAGTAGCAAAAGATGACAATCTAAATGATATGAATGAATGCGTAACACCTGGATCTAGCAAAGTAAGTACTGGATAGCCAAAAACATGCAACGTACCAATGACAACCTCTGGTGAAGCTCTGGCCTCACGCAATGACATAGCATGAACTCTAGCCTGTCCAGCTAGTCGTCCACGCTGATTGCGACCCTGCTGTCCGCCTTGCCCAGATGACTGTACCGGTCGGGCTCTAGAAGTAGTACCTCGATCTCCTCTTGAACTTTGAGTTGCTTGCCCACCAACACCAGTAGACTGGAGACATTCTCTCGTAAAGTGATCCTCCTGGCCACAACGATAACAAATGGTAGGACCTCGCTGACAAAGACCAAAGTGATGCTTATTGCAGAAATTGCACAATGGATACTCCCTCAGTATAGCAAAAGTGCCACTAGTACGTCGAGGATAGCTGGATCCGCAGGAATTCCCACTTGGCTGTGGTCTCTGTGGCTGATTCCTCCTTCATCTCTGTCTCTGTCTAGCCGAACTAGCAGGATGTCTATAGGGTCCACTGCCAAATGATGATGCCAATCTGGAAGTGTCTGAACTCAGCCTCTTGGAAGGTCCCTGACTCGGTCCACCCTCCTCAAATCGTCAAGATTGGAATCGCATCTGCCTTTCCCTATCTATATCCTCGCCTCGGAGTGCAGCACTCACAAACTCATCAAAGTTGTTCCGAGGCATCGTAATCAATGTTCCTTTGATGTTCAAGTTCAAGCCCAACTCAAATCTCCGGCACTTGGCTTCCTCTGAGGCCACCATATCACGAGCAAATCAAGACAAACAAGTAAATCTATCCCGATACTCAAGTATTGACATGCTACCATGTCTTAGGTTGGTGAACTCCTCATACTTCTGCTGCTGTGTAGCCTGGTTGAAATACCTCCGCATAAACAAATCTCTGAACAATGTCCATAGAGTATCAACCAGAACTCTATCAGTGCTAACCCACCAGAAGTATGCATCAGACTCAAGCAAACCAACTGCTGCCACTGTCATCTGCTCAGGAGTGAAACGCAGACGCTCACAAACTCATTCAACCTGAACCAACCAAGGCTCACATATCTCTGGATCAGCTAAACCCGAGAAAATAGTTGCTCCAGCTGTTCGAGCTTTGACCATGGGTCAAAACGCTCCTCCAAACGCAATACTCGCATAAGAAAGTCATGCATCCGACGATCCTCATCAGGATCCACATCCCTATTGACACGGGAACCACGTTTAGGAGGCATCCTAATGATAAACGAAAAACATTAGTCACAAGGCACAAGGAACGTAATCATGAATCTTCAGACATTTGAAGCATACAACACTCGAAGTATTGATGAGTAACCGCTGGCCAGTCGGGTCATCGCTCCAGACATGCTGTACATTCTCAAATACCCTTAGCATCACAACTACAGAAGTCTACAGAACCTAAAATCTAATGCTCTGATACCAAGCTGAAATGACCCGACCCCGATTTAGTTGCCTAAACCGAAATCAAACCCTTTATGAAAACATGAACTTTCAAAAAAATTGGCAGAGTTCCAATATAGCGGGAAATTACCATTAACCTGCACGGAAAAAGTACACTTCATCCTATGCCACAAAAGCCAAACCGTGGGCACCAATCCCATCCGAATTTCTCAAAAACATAACATATCGTAAAGCAATAAACAACACTGTAGCTTTACAAAAATCTGGGAAAAATCATGTGAAAATATAAACACAACAGTATTCAGAGCGACCTCTAGTATATACATAAATACATAACAGTAGGCCAAACTAGAAACCAACTGAGAAGGAAAAGTAGCTCAAATAATAAGCCTCCAACCTTGATGTGCGACACCAGAATCCAAACTGCAAACTGGGCATTGAAAATAAAGAGCCCAGGGAAAGACATATAAACTGTTAGAGTGAGTAGACGAAAATAAATGTCTTTCGCTGAATAATATATATGTTATAAAACATATGCAAGTCTAAATGCTTGAAAAATCATATGGTACACAAGGGAGACTCTAACTCCTCACGCGTACAGAGCATGCATCGAAAATCCCGCGGGGTCACTCATGGACACATCCGCGCTAGTACAGTCTGAATCACGGGATCCCAGACCCTCACGTGATTCCAGCTAGAAAGGCCTCAGGTCAGGGTATCTGTTCCCACCCGGTAAAAACCTTGACACAGGGTAACAGTCCCCCCCGGTAAACATCCTTGGGGATCAACCGGGATGCTAAGTGTATCGATATAACTATACATACTGAGACTGTACTCTGTGTAAACCAAATCATAAATAGTTTCCATGCAAATGTATAAAGCATAATATAAATGCATATTCGTAATACATAATTATAAAAGCATATTCGTCGATGCATATTCATAAATGCATAATCGTAAAACACATGCTTGTATAAATCATAACTGTATACGCATGCTCATGCTCGTAAAACGTATAATAAAGACTCACAACCAATCAGTGAAAAGAAATGTGTCCACTCACAGACAAGCACCACGCGAAAACGTGCTAATCCCGAGATCCGGCGGAAGATCCCTCACCAAGTGTACGATCTCAATCTCCTGAATAATCACAAATATCACTGATCAAAATCACAATTCAATACGCTGAACCACACCTCGGAAACCAACCATTTCCGGAAACATATAACTCGAATACCAACAAAATCGTCGAAAATCCCATAAATACTTCACATATTCTTCGACATAAAATCCACCACCCAAATCAACTCGAAAACTTCAAGACAACGATCCGGGGGCAATTACGAGTAAAACGGTATAAAACTTCCCAAAAATCCAAAAAATTAACTCGCCGGAGCTCCGCCGTTGACCGCCGCCGCCGCCGCAAAACCTACAACCCCATCGACCCCAAAAGTGGCCGGAAAAGCCCACCCGATTCCGGCAAAAATTCAAAACTTTAACAAGTTGGTTCTCCCTCTAAACTCAACCAAATCAACTCAAACCAAGTTCAAAACAATAGGAAATCACGAGAGAAAGCTAACCATATCAAGCTTGAGGTCTGAAATTGCCAGAAACGGAAACTCGGTCGGTGGTCAAAATCCTTCCTGAAATGGCTCGGTCAACGCGGTCAACGCTTGGTCAACGGTCCAATTTTGGTCAACTCGGCCCAAATGTGACTTTTCGACAACTTTTTGACTATTTCGATATTTATACTCGCGATTAAAACGATCAACGGTCGAAAACGAATCGAATCCAAACGGATAAACACGATTAAATCCAACGGTCTGAAATATTCATAACATAATAATCGGACATCAGAAAAATACTCGGAAAACTCCTACGAGCTCGAAAGCATATACAACTCTCGTGAAGGAACTTATGTCAAATTTTTGCCTGATAATTTAGTCACAAACAAGACCGCCAAATCGATTAATTATGACAAACTGCGATTATACGTGAATCTCGCGAATTAAGCCGATTAACTACCATTTCTAGTTCGGGTTGTCACACACTACAACAAAACTGGGCAAACCACACTAATTTATAGGCACCAATCCCACTATGATGACGGCCTTGCTCACAATTTCAAATTTGGTGAGATGTTATTAGACTTTTTGTTATACGGAGACAACCGTGTCACTATTGTTCTATACGGTGACTCTTATCATTATTATATTGGTTAAATTACAAAATAAAATTTGGTGAGATGTTATTAGACTTTTTGTTATACGGAGACAACTGTGTCACTATTGTTCTATACGGTGACTCTTATCATTATTATATTGGTTAAATTACAAAATAAATTTTTTATCTACCTCTTCTCTCTTCTCTCTGCATTTAAAACCCTTATCTCACTCCTTCAAAAAGAAAAAAACCTTATCTCACACTACACCACAATTTCTCTCTCTCTCTCTCTCTCTCTCTCTCTCTCTCTCTCTCGCCCAACAAACCCAGTAGTAAGGGTCATTATTTGGCTCATAGTCCCGAAAAACCCGCAGGCGGTCCGAGGCCTGCAAAGCCCAAGCCCAGCCCGAATTTAGGCCCGAAAAGACCGGCCCTATGGGTTTAGGGCCGAGGTCCCAAAGCCCGCCCATCAAGACCCGCCCGGCCCAGCCCGTAGGGCCAAGTTCGTCAAACCCATCAATTATATATATTATAGATTATCTTATCAATATATATATCTATAAACTATCAAATTTATCTTAATATCATTTATTCATATACTAAATACCATTTTTTAGACAAATAAATTATTTAGTGTATATAAGTGTTTATATATTGAATGATTAAACACTACTAAATTGTAAGATTTTTTATTTAACAAAAAAAAGCCCGGCTCGGCCTGGCCCATTGATGTCCCCTACTCAGCAGTGTGCCGCCTAAAACCCTCGTCAGAGCTCAGCCTCGTCAATCGATGCCCATTGCATCACATGACGCAACCAGTCAAAGCACATCGCTTGGATTCGGCTCACTTGGGCTCGACAGACTCAGCCTCGCAATCCGCTTTGCCACCTTGACTTTGTCGCAACCTCATCCTTGTCGGCTCCATAAATGTATGTTGATCTTTATTTGGGTTTTCTCTACTAGTTAGCATTTTACTGACTTCTTCTCGAACCTAATTAGGCTTGCAAAAATTTTAATTTCCCTTAATAGAAATTGGTTCCCCAATTTTGCTAAACCCTAAAGTCCTTATGGTTTTTTATATGAAACAATGGGTAATGAGTTCTTATTAGAAGAGGGTGAGTGTGTGTAGTTGTAATCCATTACAATGGCCATTATATCAGTACAAACGTTTATGTGTTAGTTGTTGGTTTATTAGGTGCGTGTTTTCACAAGTCAATTTCATGATTTGCTTCACCATATCTTTGTTTTAAGTTCATTTCCTTGCCAACAATACTCATATGCCATTTTATGATTCCAAGCTTACAAGATTTGCTTAGCGTATCATTCAGACGTAAGAACCATCTATTGTCATGGTTTTAATACAGTGAATTTTTAAATTTATCATGTACTTTTTCAATTGGCATCGATAAAAATACGAATATAATGGGGATAGATAATTGTCCCTAATGGATGTAGTGTATTTGTACAAATACATCAAGAGTATAGTGATTTTATGGTTTTTATGGGTTTGGAAACTAATGAGGATAGATGACATCAAGCAGTGAACTGATGTAATATTATTGTTTTAGTCCCTCTAAGTTCTTATAATTATTTGCTTCTAATAATTTTACATTTTATGTTGGCAGGTTATAGATCAAAGGGATATGCTTGCAGTGATTTCATATATGTCACTACATTGAAGTGGTATGAAATTCATAAATCATTTATATATGCTAGTTACCAAGCTAGATCATTTGTATGTGATTGTTCTAGGGATGTCTTGAATCAAGCAATTAGATATCTAACAGTATAATTTGCTTACAGAAATGTCAGGTTTCATGTGAAGCCCAATATATTAGAGACATCAAGCTTATATTTGTTTAATCTAGCTAGTATTCATTTTGACTGAGTAGATGATTAGAAGTAGCAATATTAACCTATTTATAAATTGTTTTGTGTCCTTTTCATTTCCTAGGTGTGAGAGGGTCTTGCTTCACTAGATAATGTCAATTTCTCATGCTTCGGTGAAATATGATTCGAATATGTTTGTAGATGAAGCATTGCTTTACCATAGTTAGGTTCAATATCTTGTGTTTTTATATATTGGGTTGATGAGAGGCCAAATATGATTTATGAGCACTGCAGAGAGTTAAGTTTTTTTGTCTTGGACTATTAACTTATTTCACGATGAGGCTACATACGGGTAAAAATAAGTGTGAATTTAAGATTTTTGATTGTTTAAAGATTATATATTTTGATGAAAATGATGATGTTGTTGCCTTTTGTAGGTTTAATTACTGCATTTTGAAAATCTGTAAGAGAAACAAGTCTCCTTGTAAGAAGATATAATGCAAGGTTTTGTTTTTTTTTCTTTGTGGCATAGTGCAAGGTTTTGTTGTCTATGAATTATGTATTATTCCGGATCATTGGTGTATTTTTGAAACATTTGAGTCTATTTATGTGAATGGGTTATTATGAATGGGTGTGTGCATGTGTGGCTTAGAAAATAAATTAATCTTAATTATTTTTTTAATTTAGAAAAGATGGAGATGGAGTCACCAATGACGAATTTGGTGAACTACTTAATATATCAATTAAAAATAGTGAGAAAGTCACCAATCAGTTAATGGATCCTACACTTTCAGTCACCAAAAGATTGATTCGTGAGATGTTTGGGTGTCCGTCACCGAGCCAAAGGCAATCAACAAGACATTAGTATGCAAGATGGTGGCCACAGCATATACACACCAATCATTGGTGTCCATTAACCCAATAGTCATCATTAGTGTTAGTGTCCTAAGCCCATATTTGTAGCAGTAAGATGCTCTAACCATACAACAAAGAAGAGAATTCTACCAAAATTTCGGCGTAGCTTTTCCTAAAATTGTACTATACCAAACATGCGGGGTAAAAACATAACATTAATCCGCAATGCCATATTTTTGTGTAATTAAGAGTACTAACTTAAGTCCAGGGTTTAAGTTTAGCCGTTTAGGGCATCCACAATGCCATAACAACCAACTTAAGAGCACACAAAAGTAAAATAAACCGTCACTATTGGAGAAGAGATTAAAGGTGACGAAGCTTTATGGTCGCCTCAGAAGATTTTATGGTCGCCTCGATGAGATGTGACCAAGTTTTCGTCGCCAACGCCTCGTCGCTTGAGATCGATCTCTTCAATCTTAGGGCGACGAAGGCTAATCAAACTTTGTCGCTTCATTCATCTGACGCGACAAAGGCAATCTTCGTCGCTTCAAATTGGTGCCGCGAAAATAGGAGTTGTCGCTCCTTTGTTTGAGCGACCAATATTGGTGAAATTGGGGCGACCAAGGGCAACAACCACAGGAGACGAAGATTGATCAATCTTCGTCGCCTCATTTTAACTGAAGCGACGAAGATTGATTAATCTTCGTCACCTCATTTTAACTGAAGTGACGAAGATTGACCAATCTTCATTGCTCCATTGGGTGAAAGGGAAAAAAAATTAAATTTTGATGTACCAAGTTACAACATTTCACAATTTCAACGCACAATATATGATAAACGAACTCATTCAACCACAAATGAAGTCATACAGAAATTAAACCACAAATCAAAACGTACACAGTTTATACAAACCCTAACTATTATTGTCACAAAGTAGACTCATGGTCGGGGACGGCGTTGCAGCTGGATTGCGTGCCAGGAGCGGCTAGAGGAACTGGAGCTTGTTCACTCCCAACTTGGATCGATCGCATGAGGGCCTCCATTTGTTGCACCCTTTGGGCGAGCGCATTATAATCCTCTCTGGATTTGCGTGCCTCATCTTTGGTTTCAGCGACCTCCCTTTTCAGGGATTGGGTTTCCTCTACATTATCGGTCACCCGGGCCCCTCCTCTGGGTTTGGGGTCGCGTGTGACTGCGCGCCCCACCTCTGTCACGTCGAACAAGAACAAATAAATATGTTTGAATAGTACACAAAAAGCGAGCAAAACGTAAATCGAGATAAACGACCACAGGTTTTATAGTATTACCTCTTATAGAGGTCTCGGGCCTTGAACCCACCTCTTCCTCTATGATATTTATTTGTGTATCAAGAGGAAGAGGATGGTCTCGGGAAACCACATCGCCGTCATCGTCACCCGCTGCACTATCTTGTTGCGACAAGATTTCGTCGAGCCTTCGCTTCACTGCCGCCTGCTCAATTAAAATATATTAATTAAATAATATTACAATATGGTAAACAAAAATAATTGTAATTACATAACGTAACATATTTTCGCTCACCACTTTCTTAGCTGCATTCTTGTCCGGCTGGTATACGTCAATCTAAGTCAGGACGACCGACGCTTTATGACCCTCCTTCTCCAACACCTCGCTTCGGTATGAGAGTGCGAGGGATCCCGAATGGTGGTTGAGCTGCTGCTCCTTGTTCTTGTGTCGGTTTTCTCGATTCAGTTCGCATAGTTTCTACCACACAAAATAATCATTTAAAAATAAAAATAGATAAACATGTAATTTTTAAATCGTTGGCGAAAAACTGTGCGGACAGTTTATGAAGCTTACCAGGTAAGCAGGGTCTTCGAAGTGGCATTTTAACCATGCCCATTCTTCTTCCCTCCCTAGGAACTCGGCAAGAGTCTCCTGGCCGACGTGGAGATAATGCTGATGACAATCATGCTTCCAGTCCTTGTAGATTGTTTGCGCCGTCGCATCTATAAAGTTCTACATCTCCACATCGGTCGCCGGGATGTCATAGTTCGTCTAGCACAAAAATTTAAAATGTGTTAATTAAAATTTATAATTACATAAACCGTAAAGTAACAAACTAAGCTAAGTGCAGTAAGTATACCTCGATACCGACATTGACGATGTCGCGTTTCACATTGCTAAGTGACAAAAAGCTAGGCGCAAGCATTGGAACTTTTCCGCGTATGATGCTACCAATGTCTCAGGACATCAGACTTCTAAACTCTCTTGTCACAGGCTCCCGATGCCTCGTAGAGTAAGCCACATGTAGTTGCTTATTGTTGTTCAGCCGGACGAGGTACTCAATCTTCATCCCGACAACGACCCCGCGCTGCATCATCGTCGCGTTTCTGGTTGCCATGTCCACCATGTCTGGGAGTTTGGTCTTCTTGCACCAGATGCTAAGGGTGGGAGGGCGCTTAGAGGCGGTAGTGGCGTCGCTGTTTTCCACTAATGGAATGGTGTCCTCAAGCATTGGGGCCGGCATGAAACCCCCTAAACCTTCCGAATGATGTCCCGACGGGGTCCCGGATTGTCCCGTGGGGCAGCCCGACACGAAAGGACCCGCTTCGCTCAATGCTTGCCCCGCCGCCGTCGCTTCACGACGCTGGAGCGCTGCTTTCCTCTTTTTATGACTTGTACTTCCAGGAGCCATTCTGTTAAAACATTAAAAAAAAATGTTCATGTAATACCAAAATATAGATATACCGAAAACAAAGCAACGTATTCCAAATGCATGCTTGTGCTTATATTCCCTCTCATTTTCATTTTCATGTGCCACATACCATAACTTTGTATTTTATACCCACTCTTTTTCCAAAGACACGTAAATTAAACAAGCTATATTTTAGATATACATATATATCAATCTACATATATACATATATATATCAATGCTTGGGTTATCAAATTCAAATTGCCCTGCACACACACATATGTCAATTAGCCAGACTTTATATACATATATATCAATGCTTAGGTTATCAAATTCAAATTGCCCTGCACACACACATATGTCAATTTAGCCATCACAAAACTATGACAACATGCACTGTTTAAGATAACTAAGCTCAGCAAAGCAAAATGGCAACAAGATCAAGAACACAGTCTCATTTCCGCATTAAAAACCTCTACTTCCATAGACCCATCTGCCAAATTCAACTGAACAACCAAAGTAAAAGCATTGCATGTATTAACCATCACATACGCATCACATATAAGTACCACAATACATAAAAACACTAAAGCCCCAAAATTAAAGCATTATGGATGGCCATAGTTGATTTTCGGACTACCGGACTACCTCGATGTAATATTCGATGCAATAGAACAAATATGATGTACTACCTCGATGAGATAGGTCAAAAATGAAGGAGAGGATGAGATTGAGGAATCCCGCCAGATTAGAAGTCGCCGCCGCTCGAATTTCACCGGAGTGGGTCTCGGGTATCGGACCAAGGGAGAAGAAGAGGATGAGATTCCTTTGAGATGGAGGGTTGGATTAAGGTTGGGGGGAGGGCTACTAAGATTTGATCGAGGGGAATAAGGGTTTAGGGTTTCGATGATGAGATTGGGGGTGGAGGAGAAACGAAGAAGAAGAGAATCGTGAAGAGAATGAAAGAAGAGATCTGTGATCTGGAATTATAATAACACTGAGGCGACGAAGATTAATGACTTCGTTGCTTCAGTACATTGAAGAGACGAAGATTGAAGACTTCGTCGCTTCAATAAATTGAAACGACCAATATTGATTTCTTCGTCGCTTCAAATGATATGAAGCGACAAAGGTTTTGTTCACAGGGTTACCTTGGGGATCCATACTTGGTCGCCTCATTGACTATTAATCCTAACCGAAGCGACAAAGATTAGAATCTTCGTCGCTTCAATGTCAACATAAAATTGCTACAACATTAAATTGGGTTTCAAATAAAGGTTTCTATCATCATTCATACTATATTAAACCAAAAATTTAGGATGTATGAGCCAAACAGCCACTGCACAGTGCTTTATGGAGTTGGCCAAACCGACAAATAACAAGATCCTAATAATGTTTCGATCCTAATAGAGTTTTGTCCACTTTGATACTATGTAATGTAACTAATTTCAAGCCGCTAGTTAGTTCTCCACCTCAAATTTCAAATACTTTGGACTAATATATTTAAGATTTGATGCTCCTCTGTAAAAGAATATATATTTGATGCTTCAAATGCAAATGTCAACAACGTTACCTATAAAGATGGGACTAGATACTTAACTTCATGTCAACGACCGTGGTTTTGGGTATGATCCCAGCTGAGAATCGTTATTGAGAATAAATGTATAAGTTTGTAGTAGGCCGGCTTAGGCCTTAGGGTTTATTTCTTGAAACTAAAGGCATAAAATTGTGTGACAAGGTTACAGATTGCTTCCAAACCAGTCAGACGATCGAGTTAGTATATATTTTTCAAATAAATAAAAAAATATGTAGATATGTGTTCCAAATATGTGTATATGTAGCTAGAAAGATTGATGATTCTTGAAGTATTCTGTAAAACCACTTCTGTAATATATCTTTTCGAAGAAGAAAAAAACAGTCAGTATTTATGTGTTCCAAAAGATTCGTGATTCTTGAAGTGATATGTAAAAACACTTCTATAATATATCCTCAAGGAAAAGATGAGTTGCATACTTGCATGTAGTGTGCATACATTAGCTAATTAATTGGATGCATATGTAGTGTATATCAATTAGCTAGCTTAAAAAACGTGGGCGACGAAGATTGCTCAATTTTCATCGCCTCAGATTGCTTGAGGCGACGAAGACACTCCTCGTCGCTTCATATTGGTCGCCTCAGTTTATTGAAGCGACCAAGATCATTCTTCGTCGCCCCAGTGTAGTTGAAGCGACGTAGGTCATTTCTAAGGCTACAAATTCATTCTTCGTCGCATCAGTTAGATTAGAGCGACGAAGAAACTTACCTTCGTCGCCTTGGTTCTCTCCTTCAGTAGCGCGTGTTTATAACTGCCGCCAATAAATAAGCTTTAAATTAAGGCTGCAAATTAATGGATAATTAATTAAAACTGCATGCGAGACCTAATTAACTACTACCATTGGTCACTACGTACTACTACTAATTATTCATCGTATGCAGATTAAATGGGTAATAAAAACCGTCAAAATAAAGGTGGCGATTACGCACTGCTACTTGACTTTTTCTGTGTATGCAAATCAAAATATTGAGAGCTGGTGGTGAAATGCATGGTTAATTAGTTATACTTTACGGTCGGTTATGTACAACTCCCAAATTTCTAAACTTAGTCCTTAAATCATTAATAAACTTATTTGAACAAATATTTTTTTCATTAATTAAAAGATCTTGCTCCGCCATTGTTAATGGCTACTACTGGCTACTATTATGTGCATTTATCAGATTAATATGGGTAACTAAAATTTTGAGATCGAGCTAGTGTTGGTGCTGTGGACTAATACTAGCTACGTACTCATGAGCTGGCTATTTGCACTTCAAATGAAGTTTCAAACATGCCAATAAAAAACTTCATTGATGTGTCACCAGTAAAAAAAAATTGATATATAGTCACAATTAATGCTACGAATTTTGGGTCTCCAGTGTTTTACTTATTTTTTTGGGGGTAATGTTATAGAACCTCAATGAGTCAATGAGGTTATAACGTGTAAGTTTCAATTTGATGTGATGTGACATGACATGTTATATAAACAAAATATTTTTTTGTGAATTTATATTATGAGAAAATATCTCACTTAGAAAACCAATTGCAATATTGTCCTTGTATATTTAATTAAATTTATTTAAAAATCAAAACTGATCGACACTACCAGAAAAAACTTCTTAGACGACGGTAACTTACCATCTCCGTCGTCTAAGATAACACTTAGACGATGAGTAATATATTTGCGTCGTCTAAGTGAGATCTTAGACGATGCAAGCCTATATGGGGTTGTCTAAGTGTTGTGTTAGACAACGTCATATATTTGCGTCGTCTAAGACACCACTTAGACAACGACATATAGACTTGTCTAAGTGGGTTCTCAGACGACGGACCGACACCATTTTTAGGCGTCGTATAAGAAATCACTTAGACGACGGATCTTCTTAATTGCGTCGTCTAAGTGATATCTTAGACGACGGAAAATTAATACTTCCGTCGTCTAAGTAAAAAAGTCCGATTATATATATCAATCAGCTTCTTATTCATCTCTTCGTCAATCATTCTCTCCTCAGCTTCGAATTCTTCATCTAGCTAGCTCTCTTCATCAATCTCTCTAGCTAGCTCTCTCAAATAAAATAATATATATAAGCCTAGTTAGCCTACCTCTAGGTAGTTCGATCATCGATCACTTCATTTCGATCAACGACGACGTCGACCGGCCGGCTAATAGTTATCAACGAATTAATTAAGGTACGTACGTGTATTCAATTTGGTTGGTACTAATTAATAATTATGATTCATGAATTGATCACTCCGACGGTTTTAATTTGTTTGCATATATATATAAATATTATTCCATAATGTGAACCTAGCTAGCTAGCTATTTTTTTAATTAATTGAGTGCTAGCTAACTAATTATTCATGAACAATATTGCGCTTGAAATGCATGTGTGTGTGTTAATCAATATATTAATCTCATAATTAAATAATGTTAATTAGAGATAAATTAATTAATTATGAATGGTATATATGATTTGAACGATAATTTTTTGTTAACTTCTAACAATGGTTTATTCGATAATTTTAAAGTTTTGTTTACTTACACATGAATTGAATAAAGACAAGAGTTGGATACAGTTAGCGAATAGAAGTGATGAGAGGTATATGGAAGAAATCGGAAAATTTGTAATGTTTGCGATGCAACATGGTCAAGAAAAAAAGCTTTTAAGGTGCCCGTGCAGAAAATGTCTTATCCATCAGTTTGTGGAGTCTCATGTTATGGTTCATCACTTGTATGACCACGGTATGATGTGGAGTTACACTACATGGAGTGAGCACGGTGAAGTAGCAGACTTCAGCTCAGGCCCAGACATCAGCTCAGGGTACAGTTACCAGGGTGCCTCATCTAGCGGTAGTAGCGCCCATTCTTGGAACCCCACTGTGGATTTGGTCCATGATGCTTTTTTGAAATTCAGTCGACATGGTAGACAATAATACGAATGGGGAGGATCTGATACTCCTAATGTTGACCCAGTCCCTGCCGTAATCCCAGAAATTAACACTACTGAATTTGATAGGTACAATAGCATGCTACTTGAAGCCCGAAACCCGATGTACGATGGATGTCCATAGATTGTGTGGCACGCCATAATGACCAAAATTGAGTACAAAGTGAAGCACAAAATATCGGATGCAGGTTTTGACGAAATTCAGAAACACATATGTGATTTACTTCCCAACAATCACGAGCTTCCAGGTTCCCATAACAAGGTAAAAAGTGTCTTAAGAAAAATCGGTCTGAAGTACGAACAAATCCACGCCTACATAAACGATTGCATGCTATTTTATAAGGAGTATGCAGAGTTGGACTACTGTCCTATTTGCAACCACTCCAGATGGAAGTACCTTGATAGGAGGACTTCAAAGAAGAAGATTCATGTGAAAGTACTTTGATATTTTCTGTTGATTCCCATACTGTAACGTTTGTTCATGTTTCTGCACACAGCAGAGTCGATGAGATGGTACGCGGAAAAGAGAATAGATGACGATGTGCTCAGACACGTGGCTGATGAAGAGGCTTTTAAACATTTCGACAGAGATTCAAAATGTCAGATTAGGACTTTCTACAGAAGGGTCCAATCCTTTTAACGATGGCACGTACAACGCTTGGCCAGTTATCCTCATGTTGTACAACCTGCCTCCCTGGATGTGTATGAACAAGGAATTTAATTTCCTTACTTTGCTAATTCCAGGGCCTAAGTCTCCTGGAAAGTGTTTAGATGTATACCTCAGACCATTGATTGATGAGCAGAAACTTTTGTGGAAAACCGGAGTTCCAACGTATGACAAGTTCAGTAACACAATGTTCTTGATGAGAGTCGCGGTAATGTGGACCATCAACGATTTTCCCGCGTATGGGATGTTGACATCTTGCACAACTAGAGGACACAATGCTTGTCCTGTCTGCTTGGACGACGTCAACTCGAGTTGGCATGCGGGGAAAGTGTGTTACTTAGGTCACCGTAAATAGCTTCCTCATGATCACCAATGGTGACAGGATAAGGATTGTTTCGATGGGACAATAGAGAATGGTCCTAAACCCCGACAGTGGTCCGGCGAAGAGATTTTTGAGAGGTTAAATAGCTTCAAGTTTGGTGTGTTGACCAATGACGATGATGTGAAGAAACTCAATCCACACCCTCCACAATATGTGGTATATTGGCACCACAAGAGTATTTTCTTTGAACTTCCTTACTGGACAAAATTGACCCTCCACAATATGTGGTATATTGGCACCACAAGAGTATTTTCTTTAAACTTCCTTACTGGACAAAATTGAAGCTAAGGAACAACCTAGATGTCATGCACATATAGAAGAATGTGTGCGACAGTGTGGTGGGAACCATTCTCTGTATTAAGTTCAGGACTAAAGATACTCCCAAAGCGTGAAAAGATCTAGAATCTATGAATATACACCGTCTCTTGTGGTTAAAGAGGGATAAAGAGATGTTTACAACAAGATGTCTGTTGCACCTTACACAATGAAGCCGACAATAAAGGATGCAGTATTCAACTGGTTTTAGACTGTTCGGTATCTGTCTAATTATGCATCCAACATATATGACTGTGTTAAAGTAGGGGAACACAAGTTCATTGGTTTAAAGACTCATGACTGTCACGTTATGCTGCAAATTCTAATTTCAGTGGTGATTCCACCATATTTGCCTAATGACATCGTTGAACCAATAGTTCCATTGTGCAGATGGTGGCAGAGGATATGCAATAGGGAGTTGAAGAAGTCGGATGTGGTCGAACATCAATACAAAATTGCCCACATCCTCTGCAAATTAGAGAGGATTTTTCCCATTGCTTTCTTTGACATCATGATTCACCTCATAGTCCACCTTCCCGAACAAGTCTTTCTTTTTGGTCTGGTTCAGTACACGTGGATGTATCCTCAGGAAAGGTAAAATATGGAGTAGTACTGAATTTTTTTAAACACATTTTTCATCATTTATATATCTCTTTTCTTAAAAAGATCGTTGCAAATTAATAATATAATGCCTATTTTGTAGACAACTTGGACAGTATAAATGATTCATCAAAAATAGGTCTGCTCCGGATGGCTCCATCGTGGAAACATACATAATGCATGAGTATGTTACGTACTACAGCAAGTACTTCAATGATCCAGTCCAGATCGCCTCCAATACACCTGTTACCTACAATTTTTCAATCGTCACAGATCCTGTATGACCGTTTAGAGGAGTATTAACCGAAAGATTAAGTCATGAAGAACTTATTGAAGCACATTGGGTAGTGTTTCCAGACTGTGACGAGGTTACTGGTTACATGCAAAGTTACATAACTAAAATTCATACAGCCAAACCGGACAAGAGTCCTAACTGGGTTGAAAAAATGCTTAAGAAGAAGTTCCCTAATTATTTCCTCCAATGGGTATGTATGTTTAAATTATTAAACCATGCATATAGGCTTTGTGCTTCCTTTTTTAAATTTGATGTTGATATATATATATATATTTGGAACCGACTAGGGATTAATTAGTTAAGTAATTTGTTATTTGATTTGGTATTTAATTTATGGATTCGTAGTGTTTTGGGTCAAATTTTGGATGCAGATTTATTTGTGATTTCCTTTAGTTTTAGGGGAAACTATGCCAAACGTTTGGTAGATATATATATATATATATATATATATTCTTAATTGCATCTTGTAGGTTCACATTTTTTGCAGATGGAGGATCTACAGAAATCCTCTAACCACAATGGGTGGTGGTCATGGGAAAAACACATGTTGGCCCGTAAGCCGGTTCAACACTATATTTACCCCGGATGTTTTGTTAACGGTGTAATGTTTCATTCGATGGACCGAGATGAAGGAAGAAGAACACAAAATAGCGGGATCGCGGTCGGACAAGGCGACGATATATATTACGGAGTTCTTGTCAATATTGTTCAGCTACTATATGAGAATTGTATCAATATTTTTCTATTCAAGTGTAAATGGTTCAAGCGTACGAAGAAAGATCTGGGCCTTTTATCAGTCGATACAAACTCAAGCCAGTATGAGGATGAACCTTTCGCTCTTGCCACATTAGTGAGGCATGTGTTCTATCTAGATGATCCAAAAACTGGTGCAAGTTGGAAAATAGTAAACCATATGTCTCACCGAGGAATATAGAGTGCCACAACACTTGAAGAGTCATCACTGATTCACACTCAACGGGATAATGTTAGTACATATCAAGAATCTGATACTTCTGTCATCCCAGACATAAGGGAACTCATTCGCCTTAACAAACGCTTACCCATGCCTGATTGGGAAACAGATCTTATTGAAAAGAAGATCACGAACCTTACGATTGATAATGCATCTGAAGATGAGGAGTTGGAGGATGAAGACGACCTGGAATATGATGATAATGATGGAGACTATGATGTTGAGGACCAGCCGTCAGTTGAGAGTAGTAAAGAGGAAGATGTTGATGAAGACTATATATGATGACGAAAGTGATTGATTGATCGACTGAGTTCGGTGCATTTGTAATTTTGATGCATGCATGTATATGTGCATGGTTGAATATATAATTAAAATTGATGTATATTATTAATTAATTAATACAAATTTTATACGTGCGCACGCGTATATATACGTCGACAATCGATTAAATAATTTATTTAATTATGGACAAATTGGAGACCAAACGAATTTGGTGATATCCTAGACGTCGATAAATTTGGCGAGTAATTTAAAAACACTAACCTAGATGATGGAATCATAGGGTTCCATCGTCTAAGCCCAAAATAATGGCCCATTTTTTGGGGTGGCCTTCAAAAACTACTTAGACGATGACACCTTATGCTTCCGTCGCCTAAGTGGTAAATAAATGGCAGGTGATAAGTAACCGCCCTTTTTTTTTGGGCGGTTTCAAAAACCACTTAGACGACGCAAAGCAAGGTTGCATCATCTAAGTGGAACACCTAGACGATGTAATGTATGTTTGCGTCGTCTAAGTGGATCTGTCCATAATAAAATCGATCCAGTTTTCCCCTCTCTCTCTCTCTCTCTCTCTCTCTCTCTCTCTCTCTCTCTCTCTCTCTCTCTCTCTCTCTCTCTCACGTCGTCTAACCTCGTCTAACCGGCCGGCAAGAATCTTCCCCCCTCTCCCTCTCCCTCTCCCTTGCCGCCGCCACCGGTCCCTCACCGATCCGTGTTGATATACTTCACCGATCTCCCGCTGGTGATCGAACCTCGGCTCCTCCTCTCCCTCTTTGGCGACCCCCCTCGATCACCAGCCTCCTCTCCCTTTCCGGCTAACCCCCTCTCCGATATTATATATATATATATATATGTATATGGTGTATAATACGTATTGTGTATAATATTGTGTATATACCTATTTGTGTTTATATTTGTATATATATTTGTAGATAAATTTTGTATATATATATTTGTAGATAATTAAATTTTGTGAATTTGTGTATACATAAATAGATTTATATATTTTTAGATATATTTGTGTACGTATATATATACACATATTTAGATACGTATAATATTGGATAATTGATATATTTAATTAGATATGTATAATTGGATAATTTATATGTGTTTAATTGGATAATTGATATATCTGGCCGAATATGTATATTGAATTTCTGTGTTAATTAATATATAAATATGTTTGACACCAATCTCGTTATTGCATAGGACAAGGAGCAGGACCTAGCGACTCCGAATTTTGAATAGCCTATGTAAAACATGGTTATATCTATGATACATTCAAGTTTTTGGTTTATTTTTGACTTATATTTCAGTAATTTTTAGTAGACTTTTTGTCTTGATTTTTCGAATAAGAACATCTATGATGTAATTATTATTTTTAAAGTTGGCGAGTAATGAAAATTTTCCAATTTTTTGGTATATGATAGTATTGAGAATGTTATTTCACTACCCATTCAGTATATGGTTCGATGTCTACAATTATATATGGCATAATGACACAATGATACAGTAAAAATGAGACCCAAAAAATGATGTTTTTGATTTTAGGCATTCTTTGACTCGTTGAGATTTCTCTCGACCTGTCGAAGACCACGTTCTGGATCGATTTTTGTACTTTTAAATCCATCGAAGGTGATCCTCGATTACCTATGATTGCACCTTCAAACCATCAAGATTATTCTTGACCCGTCAAAAGAGCTCTTCTGTCTCTGTTCGACTTCGACCTGTCGAGAATACTTCTCGACCCGTCAAGAATAGATATTGAAAAATTGATATCGATTTTAGGGTACAACAACTTATGCCAATTTCATCATGTTGGCACCTGTGAGAGTGAGACTGACTGAGAAGTCGGACTCATGCCCAATATGTTTGAGCGATCTTGTTGCAGAAGATGATGTTGATAAACCATTTGTATGGTATGTCAGTCGTTTAAATGGTATGTCAGTCGTTTTCCTTGTCGACACCTTTTTTGCATTTGACAATGGTTGCAGAAAAATCACACATGTCCAGCTTGCCGATACAAGATCTCAACCGATGACGACGACGACGACGACGACGACGATGATGATGATGATGATGACGATGATGACGAGGACGATGACGAGGACATTAACAATGCCGATGACAATGATGATGATAGGTTAAGTCCTGATCGGGTTTTCCGTAACCATACCCAAACCCGATTTCGATCTTTTTAGAATTTTTGAATGCATCATATCTGACCTTCTATTTAGGTCTCACTGCTCTCTTTGAATTCAATGATGTAAGTAATTAAAGAAGACGATGCTTCTTATTGGTTTGTACTCTCTTTTTCTAAGTAATTTGGCTTTTTGAGTTAGTGCCGGTTATGATCCAACTAAACCATTTCTTAGTTCAAAGCAATAAAACAAGGCTTCCTTCTTTTCTTTCTTTCGTTTGTGGATTAAATTCGCTCGTGATACTTAGGCTTTAGGTGTTATACTTAAAAGGGTCCTGAACTTTAAAAACTGTTAGCAGGGTACCCAAACTCTTAAAAGCTACTAACGACATACCTGCGTCAATTTTCCGTTCATTCACCGTTAATATTAATGCTGACGTGATAATTTTTTTAGTAAGAAAGGGGTAATTTAGTTAATTAATATATGTCAAAACTTAATTAATATCAACATGATATCCAAACTTTAGTTACGATATCAATGTCATCCTAAAAAAATTTGGTGAAAAAATCTCCACCAGAACACACTGTGAACCACCACCAGCGGTGCGCTAGGTCAGTGAAATTTTTTATATTTATTTAGATAGATCTCTTTCAACACCTTTTCTCATTCTTAACCAATCTCATAAATCCTAGAATCTTCACCACCCTACCTCCAATCTTCGCCGCCATTTGCCCTCCACCACCTCTGCCCTTCAATCAAAACAATATCTTCCTAAATATCAATTTTGATCTATATATATGACCCACCAGTCCTACTCTACCTCCGACAGCCCCCCTAATCACAAACCCAGATTGAAATCCCTCTAATCTTATAATCCTAACGGAGCAGGTGAAAAAGATCTAGTGAGAGCTCGTGATGGGCGCCCATATAGGCTTCAGATAATCCAAGGAGTACATCATCTTAAAGTGGCCCACATCGCCCACATGCCGATCTTAAAGTGAACTATGAAGGAAGACCATGAGACCTGTATGTAGCCGGAGGTTGATGACGCAGTAGAGGTCCAAGTAAACTTGTGTGTAGCTGGCGGTGTTGATGAGAGACCGAGGAGATCGGAGCAAGCACTGTGCAGTGGTGGTTGAACTAGGTGGTCGAGAGTGAGGCTTTGGAGGTCAACTGCTATGTGTGGCGGCAAAGCTCAAATCGATGGGGTGCGACAACGAGTCGCGCCCACTGCGATGGGCGAAACCGGAGCGACGCAGACGGGCTGCAAAGGAGGAGTACCGCGACAGAGGCTGTGGAGGCAAGACGTTGGATGCGAGACATTAGAGGCTCGGAGGCTCTCGCATATGTAGTGGCAATTGAGAGGGAAGCACAACACCTTTTTTAAAAAGAAAAAATTGCCGCATCAGAAATAGCAACGGATAATAAACAGAAAATTGACGCAAGTATTTCGTTAATAGCTTTCAACAGTTTGGGTAACTTGTTGATAATTTTTAAAATTCGTGACTATTTTTGGTATAACACCAAGAGTCTAGGTACTACATATAAATTTAATCCTAAATGATGTATTACGAGTTGTGACTTGTATTATATAATCAAATTTTTTTTATCTCTTTCTTTGATCACATTTTTAAAGAAAAAAAAACAAGTTCACGGGTTCATTTTCATAGCAAGTGACATGTACAAGCACATAAGAGATATTAATTATTATTAGTAGTCAAAATTTGCAAATGAGTTTCCTCTGCGAATTTCTTAGGATCTTTTTTAAACTTCTGATCAATTAAACAACTATACTGTTACATTAAGATATCAAGTAAACAATCGATCCTCGATGTGAAATAGACATAAAATAAAGTTTACATGGTATATAAGCAACACAGCTGAACCAGTTTAAGGTGAGGTGACTGAAGCCATTTATGTTTAACCAACGAAAATAAAGTTGACGTGAAAAGAAACAAAACATACACCAAACCAAAGTACATGCATGCAACACCCAAGAATACGTATTTTAAGTACTAGATGGGTACATCGTTCAGTGAGTGCGCCATTTGCACAGTGAGGCCAAACTTTTCTTCCATGTTCATACTTTCACATACAACTCCATCTTCAAGCTTCCGATCAAAACAATTGAGAACTGAACCTAACATTAAGGGCAACATCCTCATCGCTAATGGCAAACGGAATAAGCTCGAAGTTTCTTCCCATAGCATCAATCTCAGACCCCAAAAACCTCTCCGGCTTAAAACAGTTCGGGTTGTCCCAAGTGTTGGAGTCTCTCCCTATGGCCCAAACGTTAATAAGAACTTGTGCACCCTTAGGAACAATGTACCCTCGGATTTCCACATCTGCATCCTAGAAAAAGGTTACGAGAAGAATTCAATGAATATTATTTATTTTAATTTTAGGATTAATAAAAATGTACAAGTGTTATCTTAATAGGAAAGGATAATTATATTCTTATCACATCTATATAACTTTAATTCTAATTACAATAGAATATTCACAATAATACTTTCCAACACTCCCCCTCAAGTTGGTATAAAGATGTCAACCATGCTCAACTTGTCAATCCATCATGCAAATGCATGGTGTGACAATCCGTTTGTGAGTACATCCGCCAATTGTTCTTCAGAAGCTACAAAGGGAAAACGTATATTCTCCTTATTAAGATGATCCCTGATAAAATGTCTATCAATCTTCACATGCTTGGTTTGATCATGTTGTACATGATTATGAGCAATTTCAATAGCAGCAGTGTTGTCATAATGCAGATTCATGGTCTTATGGAGCTTGAAACCTAGCTCCTTCAATACATTCTGAATCCATAACAGCTCACACACTCCATTTGCCATTCCTCGGTATTTAACTTCAACACTGGAATGGACAATCACATTTTGCTTCTTACTGCGCCATGTTACTAAACTCCCACCAATAAAGGTGAAATAACTTGAAGTGGATGCTCTATTAGTCTTATCTCCTGCCCAATCTGCAACAGAATAACCTGTAACTCCAAACGCACAATCTTTTGAAAATAGTAGGCCTTTACCAGATGCAGACTTCAAATATTTGAGAATGTGCATCACAACATCCATATGTCCTTCACTTAGATCATGCATGAACTGACTCACAACACTTACAACATATGTAATATCAGGCCTAGTGTGTAACAAATAGATCACTCTTCCCACTAACCTCTGGTACCTGCCCTTGTTTGTTAGAACTTGACATGGACACAACTACAACTTTTATGATTCATCTCAATAGGATTATTAACAAGTTTACAATCCGGCATTCATGTTTCAGCAAGAAGATCAAGCACATACTTTCGTTGTGACAAGGTGATTCTCATCTTGGATCTTGCAATTTCAATCCCCAAGAAATACTCAACGGACCCAAGTCCTTCATCTCAAACTCTTGGGACAAACGCTTCTTCAAATATTTCATCTCAACTGGATCATCACCTATAACAACCATATCATCCACATATATAATCAAAGCAGTAATTGTTAGTATAGCACCATTAATTCATAGATTAAACATACTTACCCACTTAAGCAGGTAATCAACACCTACCCGACCACCCGAAAGACCACCAGGCGAACTACAACTTCACTCGCAAGACAGAGCCCATCCGATCGGGCACGTGCCAAAAAAATGGACATCCGAATACTCAGCCCATATGACAGCAAGTGCAGCCCTATCCCACATCGAAGAGCATATGCAAGCAACAATCTCACCCACCTATATAGGTAAGGCATTTACTACAGGTAAGAGAAATCGACATCATCCAGATAGGAATTGACTCCAATCTTAAATACTCCAACCTACTTTCTTACACGTTCGCTTGACTGTTATATCCAATACATCTTCTGACTTAGGCATCAGAGCGTTGAAGGCAGGCCGACCCTATCTTTACTTCCTGACCGCCCGTTTGTTGTATTCTTCTAACAGTAGGAAGCTGAACGCCCGCATACCTAATCATCTGAACACCCGAAGAGAGAATACCTGATCATCCGAACAGCCCGAACGTTCGGACAGCCATAAGAGAAGATTACTCGTACTTGCTTCTGTTGATTACGTCCCGCGTAATCCGGTAGAAACAGTTGGCGTTGTCTGTGGGAACCTTACAAATTGCAAACCTCGTATAAACATCACTACCCAAAAGCCCACATATATACCCAAGAGATAAACATTAGTGACACGCCCATCGAGGAAATACCCCTGAGCGCACGGGCGCGCCAGGTGATCGAGCTGGGAACAAGTAGCAGCTCCAAACTAAGCTGCGAGGAACGGGCCGACTGCCTGCTCCAGGAGCTGCGAGAGGCAGCATTCAAAAGAGATCATGAGCGCCAGGCCCGGCAAAGGCTGGAAAAACGGCTGGACGCACTCGTCAACCAGTAGCAAATACGACATGGACCATTCGGGAATATACCAACGCTGAGGATCTTTAGCACCCGTTTGGCGGGACCGACCCTCGGATGACCCGAACACCCACACCAACGGGGGAACCCACGCCCAGGGGAACGTCCCCAATGGATAACACCCTGATCCTCCGGAGGATGGAAGAACTATTGGCGGAGGTGTCACTCCTACAAAAGGACAAGCACGCCGGGCAAGGTGGGATGTTCACCCCTCGGGTCAGTCCGTTCTTGGCGCATATACTGGAGAGAGGCAGGGACCTGAACGCGAAGACAACAAAGGTCACCCAGTTTGACGGAAGTGGGGACCCCCGCATGCACATTGACGAGTTTCGGTCCGCTACGGACGGAACCAGATACTCAGACTCGACTTTGTGCTTTCTGTTTCAAGAGACGCTGTTCGAAAAGGCGAGGAGCTGGTTCTACGAGATATCGCCAGGCTCTATCCATTCGTTCCTAGAACTGGCGGAAAGCTTTCAAAAGCGCTACAGGCTCCAAGGCAAGTATAATAACACGGGCATCCTCCTCAAGGTCCGCCAGGGGGCAAAGGAGAGCCTATCCAGCTACGTCAACCGGTGGAGGGTGCTGGCGAGCACGTGAAGGAGCCTCGACAAGCAGATGGCTAAGGTTGCCCTAATGGATAACATGCTCGCAACACCATTCGTAGAGAAACTCGTGCGGAATGAGCATCTCGACTACGACGAGATAATGGATTTGATCGTACAAAAGGCACTGGTAGAGACGCGAGTATACGGGACCACCTCCAAATCCAGCACTGACCGGCCAGAGAGTGCGAACGCTCAGCCACGACAATCCGCCGACAATAGAGGAGAATCGGGCGGAGGCTACAAGCGAGGCCGAGATGCGCACGGACAGAATAACTAGAGGCCGTCTTCCCGTGGCTACCAAGGCAACCGACATGACCGGGCGAAGGCACCAACACCGCAGGGAATCCGTTCCCGAGAGGCCCTCCGGTACCGATCGACCGAGCAAGAGGTCTACGCGATCGACCAGCCGTCGAACGAATAGTTACTCCGCCAACACCGAAACCAGATCCAACCGCCAAACAACATGTCAAAGGACAGGGCCCCAATCGGTCGAACCTCGGACAGGTGGTGCGAATACCACCACACTGCCACCCACCACACCAACGATTGCATGATGCTAAAACAGGTTCTCGGGGAAATGCAGATGGATGGCCGAATCGCCCTTCCCCAAACCGAGGGAAGGCCGCGCGAAACAAACGTCGAAACCCGGGGGACGATCAGCGCAATATCTAGAGGAAAACGCAAGGAGGGGATTTCGTCTCCCGATCGTCCGAGCAAGGAGGTGCTGACGATCGAAACAAGGAGGACGAACAAGGCAGGAAGAAGGGAACCGTCGACCATCAGCTTTACGGCAGAAGACGAGGAGAGGAGTCCAAAGAGCAGCACCTTGCCGTTTGTGATCGACGCAATCGTGGATCGATATCTCGTAAAGATGGTGCTTGTAGATAACAGGGTGTCCGTGAACGTGATCTACCTGGACGCATACACGGCACTGGGCAGATCCTCGCACAAAATGACACAAGACCACGAGTGTGTTGCAAGCTTCACGGGCGAGACGTAATACCCAATCGGAAGCGACAACATACGGATCGGAATCGGCGCCCCCAACTCCCTGCACAGCGAGGTCCGGAAGGACTTCATCATCATGGACACACCCTCCCCATACAACGCCATACTCGGGAGACCGGGGATCAGCAGATTAAAACTGATCATCGTAGGGCACATGTTACTGGGCCGATTCCCGACGGAGCACGGAGTAGGGCATATCTGGGGCTACAACTACGAGGAGGCAACGAAACCCGGGAGCAGGCAAGAAATCCTAGCTCTAGAAGGACTGGTGCCAGAGGCAGAAATACCAGACGACCCGCGCGACAGGCTGGCGGCAGTGTCCCCTGTCCCCGAACGCGATGAGCTGCGGACGATTCAGCTATCGTCCGAACATCCGGAGAGGACAATCCAGATTGGTGCCCAATTGGTGCCCGCGATAGCCGAACGATTGGTCGCACTATTGATGGAGAAACAGGAGGTATTCGCATGGTCGTACAAGGACATGCCTGGGATCAACACGAGCATCATATCCCACAAACTAAGCGTCAACACCGGCGTGAGGGCGGTGAAGCAAAAGCGAAGGGCATACAAGGCAGAACACTACACAGCAATGCACGAGGAGGCGAACCGACTGCTGGGCATTGGATTTATCCGAAAGGTGGATTACCCGAAATAGATCTCCAACGCTGTTATGGTGCAGAAAAGCAATAAAAAGTGTAGGATGTGCATCGACTACAGCGACCTCAACAAGGCATGCCCCAAGGACAGCTTCCCCCTACCGAGGATCGACCAGCTGGTGGACGCGACAGCCGGGCACGAACTCCTATCGATGATGGATGCGTACTCGGGATACAACCAAATCTTCATGGACCCCGAAGACTAAGAGGCGACGTACTTTGTCACGGACAAAGGCCTGTACTGCTACGTCGTCATGCCTTTCGGGCTGAAGAACGCAGACTCCACATATCAGAGGGTCATGAACGCGATGTTTCATTGCATGATAGGCAACATCTTGGACATCTACGTGGACGACATACTCGTGAAAAGCTTTCAAGCGGTCGACCATGTCCAAAACTTGGGGACTGTGCTCGATGTCCTAATCAAAAACGGCATGAGATTGAATCCGGCCAAATGCACATTTGGGGTCACAAACAGCAAATTATTGGGATACATCGTAAGCCAAATGGGAAGCTTCGCCCGCCAAGGTGAGGATGATCATCGACATGAAGCCGCCCGTTAAAAAGGCGAACCTACAGAGCCTCACGGGCAAACTCGCATCACTGAACAGGTTCATATCTCGCTACTGGGACAAATGCGCTCCGTTTTTCAAAGCCCTCCGAACGACAAACAAGCGAGATGTCGTATGGACGCCCGAATGCGAGGCATCATTCCTCCAAATCAAGGAATATTTGGCCTCGATCCCCCTCTTATCCAGGCTCATCAGAAGAGAGGTATTATATGTCTACTTGGCTGCCTCCCTCACAGCCGTCAGCTCGGCCCTCATCCACAGGGAGGACTGCACGGAACTGCTAATTTTCTTTTCGGGGAAAGGCATGACGAGCGCTGAAACCCAATACCCCATGATCGAAAAGATGGCACTCGCACTCATCACTGCCGCCGATGGCTGAGACCATACTTCCAAACCCACAGCATCCACATCCTCACAAACGCTCCCCTGCACCAGATCCTCCAGTCGCCCGACCACAGTGGCCGCCTGGCGAAATAGGTAATCGAACTTAGCGAATTTGACCTCCAGTACAAGCCCCGAACAGCAATAAAAGGGCAGGCGGTAGCAGACTTCATCGCCGAATACACAGAAGCAGAGACGACGCTGACTAGCACACCCGACGACCCGACGGTAGAGGCACCCGAAAAGCTAGAAATCAAAGCAGGACCACTGTCGGAGTGGAACCTCTACGTCGACGGATCCTGTACAAAGAAAGCGAGCAGTGCCGGGATCATCCTAACCAAGCGAGGAGGGGTAAACGCAGAGTACGCCCTCAAATTTGAATTCAAGACAACCAACAATGAAGCCGAGTATGAGGTGCTCATCGCAGGCCTACAGCTGGCCAAAAACTCGGAAGCGCACGACATAAACATATTCAGCGACTCACAGCTGGTAGTGAGCCAGGTTGAGGGAGAATTCCAGGCGAAAGGAGAGTCTATGATCGCCTACCTCAGGCACGTAAGAGCGCTGATCGACAGGTTCAACTACGTCAACATCAACCACATACATCGGGGACTCAATGCGAAGGCGGACAGGATGGCCCGATTGGCTACGGCTCCCGTTAACTTCGGACCAGGACAGCGGATCGTCGAAATACTGCGACGACCAAGCATTTCCGGAGCAGAACAGGTCCTGGCGATCGAACCACACGAACACAGTTACATGGATGTACTCATCGCATACAAGGCAAGGGGGAACTACCAGAAGACAAACGAGAAGCCAGGACCGTCGTCGCACGAGCAGCAAACTTCAGCATAAGGGATGGCATGCTTTATCGGCGAGGAAAGACTTGGGTGAGCCTCAAGTGCGTCACCCCGACGAAGGGCAACGCAATTCTACAAGAGATCTAATCGGGCACGTGCAGCCACCACGCGGGAGCAAGATCAATCGCACACAAAGCCCTCTGGTGAGGACTCTGGTGGCCCACCATCCATGCGGATGCCACGACACTGACGAGCAAATGCCACCAGTGCCAGCTACACGCACACCACTACCACGCGCTCGTCGTCCCGCTCTCAATCCTCCTATCGCCCGTACTATTCGCACAGTAGGGACTGGACTTGATCGGGGAACTCTCAAAGTCCAAAGGGCAGTACAAGTACCTGATCGTCATCATCGACAACCACACCAAGTTCATCGAAGCCCAGCCAATGATAAAAATCACGACAGAAAAGGTAAAACGCTTCCTTTGGCGGTTCCTCTTCTGTCGCTACGGGACCCCGATCAGCATCATCACGGACAACGGGCCACAGTTCAACAACCCTCGGCTCAGGGCCTTCTGCAAAAGGCAGGGAACAGAGCTCATATTCGCATCACCAGCGCACCCTCAGACAATTGGGCATGTAGAAGCAGCAAACAAAATAATCAAGGCAGGCATCAAGAAGAAAATCGAAGACATCTAGCCCGGGGAGGCAGGATACGGACGCTGGCCCGAGATCATCCCAAAGATCCTATGGTCTATCCGAACAACCGCCAATACGGCCACGGGAGAAACCCCATTCAGTCTGACGTTTAGAACCGAGGCTGTGCTACCTCTAGAAATCACCCACCAGAACTTACGGATCGAGGGGTACGATCCGAGCACGAACGAGGAAAGGCTACGACTCAACAACAATCTACTAGAAGAGAGGAGGTACACAACACATCTCCACAATGCCGCGAACAAACACAGAATCGCCCGATTGTACAACCAGCGCATTCGGGCTCGACCGATCCAACAGGGGGACTGGGTCATGAAGGCAATACAACAGGTCAAAGCACTCCGTCCATCATGGGAAGGCCCGTATGTCGTGGACGAGGTTGTAAGCCCCAGCACTTTCTACCTAAGGGAAATGCAAGGCCAACGACTACGACACCCGTGGAACATCCAGCATTTACGGAAGTACTTTCATTAAGTTCTTTTTATTACGTTATGTATTTTCTTGATCCGTCCACCCGATACTCGGGACAAAAAAAAAGAGCAAAAAAAAAAGCAGGCGCATCGCACACAAAAAAAAGAGGGGAAACTTCATTACTTAAGGGGCATGAACGACCAGTTACAAAATCCTATCTACAAGCTACAAAAAATAATCTACAACTACACTACTTCTACTTCCGCATCCGCATCCGCAACCCACTCCTCCACCACGGCCTCGGCACCCGCCTGCTCGAGCTGCCCCTGCTCTTCATCAGGCTGCTTCTCAACGTTCTCAGTGGAAGGGCCAGCCGCCCCAGCACCCGCCTGCGCCCGCAGATGCTCCCGATACCGCTCCACCTCGATGAAGGGAGACACAGGCACCCGAAAAGCAGTTACCTGCTCCTCTGCCTCGGCCGTCACCAACTCAAGGAATTCATCCGACTCCCTGAAAGCAGCAATAGCCTCCGCTTGGGTACGCTGGACCTGCTCTTCCATCTAGGCACAACGCTCAGCCTCCATCAGACGGGACTCCATCTCGGCCACGTGGTTGGCAGCCTCAATGCGCACCCGCTCCACCTCAGCTAATGCGTTATCGCGCTCAGCCTTCAAAATGCTCTCCCGCTCGGCGCTCTCTCGAAGCTCCCGAGTTAGCTTATTCACCCGGGTAGCCTTCTGCTCAGCCAATTCATTCGCCTTGGAGAGCCCGGCCTGAAGCTTCTCGTGGGCCCCGGCAGCCTTGCGGATATCGGCCCTCAACCGCGTCAGCTCCTCCAGGTTCTCACGTGCGCGCAAGCAAAAAAGCTGATGCTGCAGCTTGGCGCACGCATTAAAAGCCCTATCCAAGCTGTCGGGGCAGAGGCGGAACCCGGTTGTAGCAAGTGCTGGAGTGATCCCACACCTTCGCCCAGGGATTAACGGAGCTTCTCAAGAAGAGCACGAGACGCCTCCCCACCAACTTCCCCCGCCGCAGTGCCACCTTCATGAGCAGGCGAACCGGTAGAGAGATCTACACCACTAGATGATTGAGAGGCCCGGCCCCGCAAGCCCGAGTTCAGGGATGCCTCTCGTTGATCCCTCTGCTTCATACACTTCTAATCGTGCTCCTCCTGCCGCTGCTCCTTCTCACAGGAGAGGCGATCCCGTTCAGCCCGGTTTTGACCCCGAGAAGCAGACGAACCCCCGTGCGGAGGAAGCCGGCCCTCTTAGGAACCGCACCAGCAATGTGCACCCGGTGAGGGACGATGATGGCAGCAGCTCCAGAACCCGATGCCGCACGCAGGGTAGGAGCATGGTCAGCAACATCCGGCGCCCGGATCATCGGCTGGGCCGTATCCCCCACGACCAACCCACCACGCCCGTCATCAACCACCCGGCGCACACTCTCAGCGCTTGCCAACAGCAACTCCATGCAACGCTGGAGGGCCTCGTCCTTCTCGGTGGCCTTGGACTTGGTCATTTTCGCTGCAAACAAACACGAACGAAAGGTCAGTAACAAAGCTATCAAATATAAGTAAAACATGCAAAAATAGAACATGTATCAGATGCCCGACAGACCAGGTGCTCAGGCCAGACGCGTGCGCTCGATCAAGCAGATCTCAGTGGCACACCACCCAGAAGTGTCTCGCCTCGGGCGCCAGGTCAAAGAAGAACTTCAAGCGAGCAACCCTGGCCTCCTCCGCAGGTGTCATCGGATACTCGTTCGTATTGAGAGGATGGAAGCGCTGGGGGACTCGATGAACATGGTGTGCATTAGCCGCAAATTCGGGAAGAAAGGCGTCAAACTCCCAGTCACCTCCCACCAGGCAACTGATCGTACGCCACATAGTCGACGAGCTGGGCGGATCGACCAACCACCACTTCATCTGCGGTTCCACAGTGAAGGTGCCCGAGTCCCTTCGGCAGAAAGAATGCTTAAGGCGAAAGAAATGAAGGAATTCCACCCGCGTCGGATGCATCAACCCGCTCAGGTCAAAGATGTTGAAAAATGCCACCAACGTGCGGGTCAGCGTTGGCCCACACTGGCCAAGCAAAATCTTCAGTAGGGCCAGCATGTATTGGAAGAACGGGTGCAGAGGCAGATTAATTCAAGTGGAACTCACTCACACACGTATGGCCGGGCGGAGGCCGCGTAAACGTCTCGGCCTTCTCGGGAATCTTCAACTTCACACTCGAAGGAATGTGATAGTCGCGTGCCCATCGTGCCATCTCCTTCACCGATGGTGCTCGTTCGGGCTCCTGCACCGGTACTCCGTCGGGGAGCACCTAGTGCACGCGTTCGCCTTCCGCAAACTGGGGCACAGCAGACTCTCCTTGCGCACGCTCATCGCCCCACGGCCCCGACGAGGATGACCCACCCTCCGACCCCGACGACTCAGAAGCATCCCCCACCCCGACATCATCAGCCACGGTCATTCGCACTCGTGCCTCTTCCATCGACTGCACGACAGGAGAATTTCCATTAGGTACATACCGTAAGGGCGTTACACTCATCACGGAGTCCGATCCGCTCGTACATAGACTACAGCTAAACCACCCCGCCCCCGGAACATATACTTGTTCACGCGACACGTTGTTCAAAATTTCTATCGGGTCCATCTCCTAGAAAAGACGCATTCACGCAACACCCAAACACTTAGCAAAAAAAAATCCCACCACAAACAACAAAAACCTAGAAATCTACCCAAAAACATATCAAACCAGGCACGCCTCAAGAACACGCCCTGTTCTCGAGACGAAAACCCAGAAAAATCCAGAAAACGTGCAAACAAAAACATAAGGGAAACCGGAAAAACCAATAGCAGAATGGAAAACAATAAAATTGGGTTCAGAGCCTCACCAGAGATTGAGATTGAGGTCGAAGATGAACGTCGACGTTGAAATCCGGCAAGAACACAACAACAAAAGCAAGAACAGTAAGCAAGGTAATTTCTTTAGAGTTTCAGTGAAAGTAAAAGACGATGGGAGAAGATGATACCCCGAGGGCCTATTTATACTGCTCCGACCTCACACGCAAGCGAACGCCTGCCGTTCATTTTTCGCGTGGCCACCGTCAGATGATGACACGTATCCATGAGGCGGTTTACTTCCCCTCCTAAGTAACCGCGCTCACCCTTCGGCTTCTCGCCTCGGTTTCAAACCCTAGCACGATCTCCCATGACTCGCCACGTGTCAGGCATGCAGCCTCCCACGCTCCCACGTGCGTGACGCCTGACCTGCCAGCATTTATTATGCCACCAGCTTTTATTACACCCCCAGCGGTTTCCAAGGAGAACTTGACAGGGGTCACTCTAATCGTCCCATCAGTCAGATCACCCCACTCAAGGTATGCACACGCACATCACGATTCCCCATCCATTTGAACTATCGTACGCACCACCAGCACGATCAAGCACCTTACGATCTCACAGGCAAGTAAACTCCACCCCACCAGGTTAGTGCAAGACTATTGAGGTGTCCCAAAAGAGGCTAACATCACGCGTTTACTTTCAGCGTGTGCGCGCTCAAAGCAAGATCATTTAGGCGTCCCGAAAGAGGCTAACGTCACGTGTTCCCTTTCGGCGTGTGCGCGCTCAAAGCAAGACCATTTAGGCATCCCAAAAGAGGCTAACATCCGCGTTTCCTTTTGGCGTGCCCGCGCTAAATGAAGACAAGTAGGCAGCGAGTGGTATCGTCTCCCTGGCTCTGTTGGCAAAGCCGGGTCACAAGCGGCCACTTGTGCAGTCCGCGCCTAGACACCCAGTAAGAGGTGACCAACCGTTCGAGCTACGCGGCACAGAAGTGGCAAACGTTATGCGTTACCTTCCGGGGCGCGCAACCCGCAGGACCATTCGGGCGGCTTGAAAGCGGCAGGTTTCCTTTCGGACCGCGCACCGAATGATGGGCGACTCGGGAGTAGCCCCATCTCTTCCGAGGGCGTAACACCACCATTCACCAAATTAGGCAGCACGATAGCGGTAAGTTTCCTTTCGTGCGCGCGCTAAACTGAAGAGCAGCAAGGGCACACTGTCCATGTCCCTCCATGCGCGCTGCACCACATGTACGTAACGGTCGGGGCCCCACTGTTGACGCTACGATAGGTCGGCGCAGAGAGTGAGGATCTCCTCTCGGGCACCTAACAGCACGGCCATTCCGAGGCCATTCTTGACGGGCTCCGAACAGCAAGATTCATTTGGGAGTGCCATGCAAGCGGCTTGGAACCATTCATGCATCAAGAAAGGCCGTTCCGAAGGCCTATCCTTGGCGGACTCCGGACAACAACATTCGTTGCGGGGCCGGGTAAGTGGCTCGGAACCATCCATGCATCTCAAGAAAGGCCGTTTCGAAGGCTTATCCTTGGCGGACTCCGGACAGCAATATTCGTTGCGGGGCCGGATAAGTGGCTCGGAACCATCCATGCATCCACACACAAGCATACATCAACACACTCATTCACTCAAACTGCATCATCACTCAATCACATCACACGATCATACATACATCCGTATACATTCACATACTCGTTCACTTATACCTACTTGTATATCTGTACCACATACATCTACATATTCACACGATCATACATACATCCCCGCATACATCTACATACTCATTCACTCATACCTACTTGTATATCTGTACCGCATACATCTACATATTCACACGATCATACATACATCCACATACACAAAACATACATATTCGTTCACATGGCTCCACAGGCACACGACCGGGCACACGGCTCCAAACAGCAAGATTCGTTTGGGAATCGGGTACCCAGGAACAGGATCACGCGTACAGGTATACGATCGGGCGCACAAGTACCCACTCCGTCAAGCGAGAACTTTCTTGACCAGAGAGTTGGGGGAATTGGGGGTCACAGGACCGCGCATCACTGCTCAATCGGATAAGTATTTGTTTAATCGCACGAACCCTTTTTCAACTCCCCAATCAAGAAAGGTCTCTTTGACTTGGGGACTTGTTAGTATAGCACCATTAGTTCATAGATTAAACATACTTACCCACTTAAGCAGGTAATCAACACCTACCCGACCACCCGAAAAGACCACCAGGCGGACTACAACTTCACTCGCAAGACCGAGCCCATCTGATCGGGCACGCGCCCGACAAATGCACATCCGAATACTCGGCCCACATGACAGCAAGTGCAGCCCTATCCTACATCGAAGAGCACAAGCAAGCAACAATCTCACCCACCTATATAGGTAAGGCATTTACTATAGGTAAGAGAAATTGACATTATCCAGATAGGAATTGACTCCAATCTTAAATACTTCAACCTACTTTCTTATACGTTCGCTTGACTGTTATATCCAATACATCTTCTGACTTAGGCATCAGAGCGTTGAAGGCAGACCGACCCTGTCTCGACTTCCTGACCGCCTGTTTGTTGTATTCTTCTAACAGTAGGAAGCCGAACGCCCGCATACCCGATCATCCGAACACCCGAAGAGAGAATACCCGATCATCCGAACAGCCAGAAGAGAAGATTACTCGTACTTGCTTCTGCTGATTACGTCCCTCGTAATCCGGTAGAAACAATAATCTTACCACCTTTGCGTTTAATGAACAAGGTATGATCAGAGTTGCTCTGTCGATATCCAAACTTCTTCATGGCTCCAGAAAATCTCTCAAACCAAGCTCTAGGAGATTGCTTCAATCCATATAATGATTTCTTCAATCTGCAGACTTTCCCAACGTCACATGGCTTACAGTTAACACCTGGAGGAATATCCATGTACACCTCTTCTTCTAAATCTCTATTGAAGAAAGCATTCTTCACATTAAATTGGTGTAATGGCTAGTCATGTCGTGCTGCTAAGGCTATGAGGATGCATACAGTATTGATCTTTGCTACGGGAGCAAATGTCTCTTGATAGACGACTCCATATCGCTAAGTATAACCTTTTGCAACCAGATGAGCTTTATATCAATCAATGCTTCTATCTGCCTTCAGCTTCATTGTAAATATCCATCTACATTCAACAGTCTTCTTTCCAGGTAGTGCAGGAACAGTCTCCCATGTCCCACTCTTTTATGAAGCCTTCAGTTCTTCATTCATAGCCTGCTTCCATTTTGGATCCACCAAGGCATCATGTACATTACTGGGAATAGATATTGTAGATAATTGACTAACAACAAGTGCATGTGCTCCAAATAACCTATGGTGAGATACAAAGGCAGTAATAGGATATTTGGGTTTGGCTTCCATAGTTGGCTCATATTACTTCTTTGGAACCCCCTTTGTTTCTCGTTGAGATCTCCATTAAGCAACCTCTACAGTGCTTGATTCAATGTTATCAGTACATATCTCATGTGAGACATCCTAAGAAGACTATTTGGTTGATGGAGTAGAAGGGGGAACTTCATAAGATACAGCTTTAGAAGAAGGTTGAACTGCTTGTGATGCTCCAGCTTCAGGTCCAATCTTCGATGGATCAAACATATCCTTCGATCCATCGAAGGTGTCTCTTGGGTCCATTTTAGGTGCAAGCTTCGATGCATCAAGAATATCCTTCAATGGATCAAAGGGTGTTCCTTGGTTCATCTCATCTCCAGTTTTTGATGGATCGAGAATGTCCTTCCATCCATCGAATGATGTTCCCTAGTTCGTTCTTTGTGAAGTTTTCGATGGATCGAGAGTTTCCTTCGATGGAAAAAAAAATTGGGCGACAAAAACCTATTTCGTCGGCCAAGTCCCACTTAGGCGACGAAACTTTTAAAGTTTCGTCGCCTAAGTGCGTATTTCTGGTAGTGTCTGAATATTATGTTAGTGAAGCTACTAGCCAGCACTTGAATATCCTTGATGATTGATGAAATTCTCCAAAGAGGTTTCCATATGTTAAGGACAAAATTGATGCTAAGGAGGGGATCCTTCTGTACCAGAATATTGTCAATACCTGCTTGTTTGACATGAAAAAGAGTCTACCACAATTAAGGTACCACTAGAATCATGTAGCCACCTACGGCAGAAGAATAATAGGCTTAATTTGTGTTGTAAATAGAGGTTTTAAGTTGTAATTTTTTTATTCTCTTCGTCGGGAAAAAACAATGATACACGCATTTTTGCACATAAAATGGAATCATGAAAAACGAAAGCAAAAAAAAAAAAAAAACAAGTGTGTTGCAAGAATTGTAGACTTGCGCACATAACTACCAAATAGACGAGAACGCACATTTGACACTCGAGCATCTCGATCGATCAGTCGATAAGGTAGGTGATTTTGGAGCTACCAAAACCATTGAAGTCCGTGCTCTGGCACAATGTATAAGCACCCATGTTGCGAAATACTAGCCAGTCGTTCACCTCCATTTCAGGTAGCTGGTAATCCACCAACAACGTGTCTTTCGGATCGCACGTGTGACCAAACAAAGTTGAACAATTTGTCGGAGCACCACCAAAATCTTCAGCACAAATCATAACTCTGTTCTTCTTCTCACTCTCTTTATTACAGTTGGAAATGCATTTGAGAGCAATGCACGACTCGTATAAGGTCATAGGCTCCACACGCATCATGGACCCATAAAAACCATCGTTAATCCAGTATTGTCTGGTACTCCCTCTAGCTCGTTTCCCTATGATGTTGGCGACAGCCGTGAAAGCCGACTCCGCAAAGTACCGACCAGGCTCGGCGATCACTTTCAAGTTGCGTTGCTCCTCTTCTGAAAAGTACTTGTCAACTGCAGTTTTCACGGCGGCTGCCGCGGGTTCGAAGTACAATGCATCGGACACGAAGCCACCGCCAACGTTCAACACATGCATGGGAGGCATGCAGAGCTTAGCCGCCTCTTGGAATACTGCCTTTGCTGCCTCTATGGCTTTTCCGTATGCTTTAGAATTGTGGGACTTACTTCCTATGTGAAATGAGACCCCAACAACTTTGAGTCCTGCGGTTTGAGCAGCCTGGAGGAGCTGAGGCACTTCTTCAGTAAGAACACCGAACTTGGAACCCACTGGAATCAGGCACCCGCTCTCGTCTGGAGGTTTGATGCGGATCAACAATGAACATCCCGGGTGAAACTTTCGAATCTTTTCAACCTCGGCTAGTGAGTCGAAAGTGGTTAGGTTAACGCCAACTTGAGCAGCGTACTTAATGTGAGAGATAGCTTTGATGGGATTGGCATATATGATGCGAGCCGGAGAAACTCCAAGAGCCAAAATGGACTCAATCTCAGACCGGCTTGCGCAGTCGAAACTTGAGCCACGAGCCACCATGACGGCGAGGAAGTCCCGGTGTGGATTGGTCTTGACGGCGTAGTAAGGTTGGACCATTGGGAGGTTACGTTTCCATGTGTCCATGAGGTTGTTGATAACACCCAATTCCAGCATGTAAAATGCTTCTTCATTTCGCTGCCTCTTGATCGCCGACATGATTTTCTCAAGCAAAAATTCATCAGTACTTCCCCGGTTATTACTCATAGCCTGTTATGGTGCTGTTAAGAGTGTTTCCAGGCTCTTTGCATTCAAAGACTCCGTTGAAAGCTTATGTAGAGGGCGAATTGCAGAGAGAAAATGAATGAGAGGCTCGATCTGTGTATATTGATCGAAAAATATCTAAAGTTAGTTACATAGTAGCTACTGAGCCGTTTAAATATCACGTGGTGATCACATAATGAGTGACACTTGTAGATAATAAGCAATAGCTCATCATCTCAGCATAACAAAATACAATGAGAGTGACAAACACGCGTCACTAAGAACTAATTAATACTACCGACTTCAGTAATTATGCTAACATCCATGCAAACGGGTACCCTTATATTTATTGCAACAACAACGTACACAAGCAGAACAGAGAATAAGCAAGTGCAAATTAAAATTAAGCCTAGTTATTAGCCTGAACGTAGAAGATGGATGGATACGGAATGAGATCGTTCCAGGGACTTGAATGATCGATGTCAATTATTTCCTTTCGTGTCACATGGGGACTGTGTGGCCGGTGGCATGAGGCTCGCTCATAAATTTGATCCGTTCTATGAGCTATTGCTTACTGTCGGTGGCATGAGGCTCGCTCGTGCCCGTGCTGTCAATTATTTCCTTTCGTGTCACATAACTAAATGACGAATTTATGCATGTGGGCATGGGGTTCCACCTCACAATCCAAGACAAAGGAGTCGGGCCGGGCTTCGTAGAACGGATCAAATTTATGAGAAAATTAAATAATTATGGATTAACATAAAACTCAAATTAGATCTTTGGTATTGGGTTTCCAAATTGGGCCGAGTCTAACTTAATTGTTTTTCATAAAAAATAAGTCAAATTTACTAATCGTAAAAAAAAAAAAAATTAATTTATAACATTTTCTTACTTCAATAAATATTCTATACTAATCTGCTAGGAAATTACTCCAACTTCAACGTTCATTATTCCCATCTCTCTCGGTGGCTAGATAATTGTATAGTACGCGTATCGAGTTGTTCTTGATCTCTTGGATTTGGTTGATATCAATGGTGTTTTACTTAGAGTACTGCATGCCCTTCTTCTATTTATATATATAAATACGTAATTGGTGTAAACACATGGAAAGGGATCAAGAAATTTAAGGGTATAAGGGAAAATGGTGAAATACTGCATGAACGTAATTCTCTTAGTTTTGAAACAGGGACGGAGCCAGGATTCTCGGTTATGGGGGGCCTGAATGAAAAACTTAAAAAATAGTCTCGGTTAGGGTAGTCAATTCGATCTTGATCTGTATATTTTGCCAAAACAGTCTCAATGTTTTGTTTTTGGTTTAATAAAACATCACAATTACTCACATCCTGATTATGAGTAATATTTGATCCTCCAAAATATGATATTAGCGTTTGCACCTTCTTCCAATTACTGAATCCATGACCAGCACCAACAAAAGTTTCACCACCGCCTTGTTCTCCAATAGTCGGATTGAAAAGATAACAACATAAACAAAATACAACATCCTTTTTAATACTGTACTCTAACCAATATGAAAATTCAATAAACAAATCACAAATAAACCTTCTTTTCTTCTTTTTTTTTCTCCAAATTCCGTGAAAGGAAAAGTATGATGTTTAGGTCGACAAGGGCCTTATTGTAGATAATATCTTCGAACATCTTCTTGAATGTTAGGATGATAACTTGAAATTGACGGGCGTTTAGCGGGATCCGATGGATACTTTTCTGTAATATCTATAGCACGAAACTTTTTCATATTGTTACTATTCTTCTTTTGAATTTTCGTAGGTGGTTGCTCATCTGATGTTGGAGTAGAAGAAGATGATTTATTTTTTGAAATATCTCTCCATATCTAATCAACTTAATAAAAATGATTGTATTTTAATCTCGGGAACGGTACGTAGAGTTTTTATAAAGAAAAAAATACCATAAAATCCTAAACTTGGTAAGAGATTAAATCCTAATTGATCTAATATTTGGACTTCATTATTGAAATATATATAATAATATTCTTATAAAGTCGTCATATTTGAATTAGTCATACATTTATACGCGTAATTGAAGTTTAGATATACTTCAAATAAATTATAATATTTATATTATATAATAATATATTATTATTATTTTTTTTCACAAAATTGAGGGGGGGGGGGGGGCCAGGCCCACCCTGGACCTAATTGCCTCCGTGCCTGTTTTGAAACATAATAGTCCCAATTGTTCAGATAGCTACAGAGCGTGTATAGATGTTGGAACTTCATCCTCATCTATCTTACCAGATTTGGCTCATTTTTAACTGATACAGAGTTTAGAGCTCAGACTACTATGATGATTTACAATTGAAGCCACATTGAAGATTGCTTCATGTTGAAATCTTCGATTTCATGCCTCAGTTAAATCTAGCTCAAATTCACAGTGTGATTATTCATTACACTTCTCCTATATAACTGTAAAATAGTTTCTTTGTTGACCACTTCACGAATAAAGCAACAACCCGCGACAGCTCACCATGCTCTCAACTCCTCCTCATTATTTCCTTTCAAGCATCCCTGCTACCTTATTATTTTAATTTTCGCTTTCATTTTCTATTTTTATTTTTTGCGGGTATAGACTTCCTCGTTTGGTAGCTCTACTAGTTCACCAGAAACACATCACACACAGTGTAGTGTTGTAAGCACATACATATGCAATTCCTTCTATGTAATTATGATCATGTTGATCGATAACATAAAAGGATTGCAGAGGTATTTGTAAGAATAAATAATAATTATGTACTACCAGCACAAGTGTATAATGTGCATATTTGTAATAAAAGAGAAGATTACCATTTCCCACTATATCATCACCATCTAGAACACCTTCGGCTATAATAACTCCACTGAAAGGAAAAAAAATGCATTTTAATGCATGTAGTTAGTGAATAAGAGCATGTTTGAGTAATTGCAAATAACAAGTACTACGGATTTCCTTTAAATAACTGCCACCAAATCAAAAGGAACTTTAGAAGCTCTAGATTGTGCTTTTACCTCAAGATGAAAATTAATGTATTAGCAATGTAGGCGATCATTTCCCTGCCAAAGGCGCGTAGAGTATGAGCACAAGCTCAATTCAAAACACGTAAATTAATCAATGCCTCATTTAGCACTTCCAATTTACAACGGCATGTCAGATACAATTGAAAGTTTACTCCAATGGTCATCAAGTTTAAGTAGTTATCAGCATATATATATATATATATATATATATATATTAAAGAAAAGAGAGGATGAGGAATGTATAAATTCTGATATGTATTAATCTATTTTCATTTACAGATGAAGTCCTTATAAAGAGCAAAACTATACAACGGCTAACTAAGGATCTAACTATGTTCCAGGAGAATAGGACAACAACAGCTTTTACATTGAGAAGCTAAACACCGGAAAAATTGGATCTATAGCAGCCACGAAAAAGACTTGAGCTTAAGAAAGGGACTGGACAACTTTCTCTCCATCCCTGGTGTCTTGCACCTCACGTTTCACAATCGGACCATGTGAGTGAGTATCTTCAACACTCCCCCTCAAGCTTGTATCAAGAGAAGGTCTTGATCCAAGCTTGCCTAACAAACGTTCAAACTGTGCTGTGGGAAGAACTTTGGTGAATAAGTCTGCAAGTTGATCACAGGAACGAACATACATGGTCTGGATGACTTTGGATTGAACCTGATGACGGACAAAATGGCAATCAACTTCAATATGTTTGGTTCGCTCGTGGAAAACAGGATTGGCAGCAATATGCATGGCTGCTTGATTATCACAATGAAGTGTAATAGGTTTGGAGCTATGAATCCCAAGATCAAGAAGGAGAGCTTTCAACCAAATTAACTCACAAGCAGTTGATGCCATAGCTCGATACTCAGCCTCTGCGCTTGAGCGAGCCACCACAGTTTGCTTTTTGCTTTTCCAAGTGACAAGGTTTCCACCTACAAATGTACAATACCCCGTGGTTGATTTTCGATCAAGTGAGTTTCCTGCCCAATCTGAATCAGAAAAACCTTCAAGAGAGAAATGACCATTGTTGCTCATGAAAATGCCTCGCGTAATGGAGCCTTTAAGATACCTTAGGATTCTCTTGACCAATTGTAGGTGATCTGAGGTAGGAGAATGCATGAACTGGCTGGCTATGCTTACTGCGTAAGCAATGTCTGGTCGAGTAATGGTGAGGTAAATGAGTTTGCCAACAAGACGCTGATACATAGTAATATCTTCCAGCGTATGGCTACTTTGATCCAGCTTGAGATGACTTGGAAGGGGAGATTTCACAATGCTGCATGTCTCCATGTTGGCTTCATCCAACAAATCCAACACATACTTTCTTTGGTTTAGGAACAGACCCTTAGAAGAGTAATCCAGCTCAATCCCAAGAAAATACCTGAGCTGTCCAAGGTCTTTAATTGCAAAGGTTTCATGTAAAGATGCTTTGAGAGATTGAATCTCATCCAAGTTGTCACCTGTAATGATCAGGTCATCCACATACACAAGAACAACCAACCTGCCAAGCTTACCATTTCGAATGAACATAGATGAGTCTGAGGTGCTGCACTTGAACCCGGACTTGCATAGAACTGTGCTTAGCTTAGCATACCAGGCACGAGGAGACTGTTTAAGACCATAGATGGCCTTATGAAGCTTGCATACCATACCAGGCTCTTTTTCTTGAGGGTGACCTTGAGGAATTCTCATGAACACATCTTCCTCTAAGTCTCCATGTAAGAACGCATTCTTCACATCCATTTGGAAGAGAGACCATCCGTGATTGATTGCAACAGATAGAAGAACACGCACAATGTTCATTTTTGCCACAGGAGCAAAGGTCTCCTTATAGTCAATCCCAAACGTTTGTGTGAAGCCACGCGCCACCAATCTTGCTTTATAACGTTCAATGCTCCCATCTGAATGATATTTTGTCTTGTAAATCCACCTGGAACCAACCACCTTCTTCCCTTTTGGTAGAAAAACAATACTCCAAGTGCCATTTTCATCTAGTGCTTGGAGTTCATCTTGCATAGCCTTCTTCCAAGTGAGTGAGCTGTTGGCTTCTTCAAATGTCTTGGGATCTGCTTGTTCATCGAGTTTAGTAAGGAAAGCATAATGTGGAGTTGAGATCTTCTCTGGATAAATGGCATTACATCTTGGATGCTTGTGAGTAAACATCTTAAAGCCCTCAAACTTAGATGGGAATTTCCTAGCTCGACTAGGATATCTAGGCTCGGCTGGTTCATCTCTTACTTGTGGAGATTGCGTTTGGAAGTTATCATGCACCACTTCTTGTTCATGGTTTTCAGTTTCTACCTCAGTAGCATGATCACTAGCTGCCTCTCCATACTCATGATTATGGTGAGTGTCATTTGCCTCAGACATATCTTCTTTTCCTGCTTCTTTTTCTTGCAACTGAACAGTGCTCTGATTAAGAATTGGAACTGTAATGGTGTTGGGCTCAAATAACTCCCCCTCACAGCTGTCTCCATTTTTCTGAAAGAAACACACAGTCTCATCAAATCGAACATCTCTGGTGACATAGAGTTTTCTGAGAGTTGGATCGTAGCATTTATAACCCTTCTGCGTCGAGGAATAGCCAAGAAGGACACATTTGACAGCCCTTGCATCCAGCTTCCCTCTATGTTGTGCTTGCAGGTGAACAAAGCACATGCACCCGAATACTCTCAAATGATCTATTCCCACTGATTTCCCTTTAAGAACTTCAAAAGGTGATTTAAACTCCAAGACTCTAGTGGGAAGTCTGTTGATAATGTATGCAGCTGTTTGAATGGCATGAGACCAATATTTCTTTGGTACATTTGCATGGAGCATTATTGCCCTAGTCTTTTCCAACAGATCCCTGTTCTTTCTCTCAGCCAAGCCATTTTGCTGAGGGGTTCCCACACATGAAGTTTGGTGTAAAATACCCTCATTGCTCAAGTACGTTTGCATTGATTTGGATGTAAATTCGGTGCCATTATCTGATCGAAAAATGCAAATATTCGAAGAAAAGTGGTTCTTTACCAGTTTATGAAAATCTTCAAAGCATTTTTGCACCTCATGTTTGAATTTCAGAAGATAGACAAATGTAGTTCTTGAAAAATCATCAATGAAAGTGACATAATATTTAAAACCATCAAAAGATACAACCTTGGCAGGACCCCAAACATCACTATGAATTATCTCAAAAACCCTAGTAGCTCGAGAAACTGAAATGGCAAAAGGTAATCTAGTAGACTTGGACTTGTGACAAGTCTCACATTCATGGAGTGGTTTACATAGAGTTGGAAACAAAAAAGACATAACATGATGAGAAGGATGAGCTAGGCGCATGTGCCAAAGGGTGTGTTGACTTGAAGTAGGAGAGTCTGCTAAGAAGCTCTTTGAAAGATTGGAAGATGTTGAAATGTAGTACAAGCCATTGAGGAAAAAACCTTCACCAATCTTCATCTTGGTGACTCGATCCTGAAATATGATGCTGTAGGGTGAGAAAATGGCTAAACAATCTAGCAAACGAGTGATCTTTCCAACTGATAACAACTTGAATGGAAAGGCTGGAACATACATGACACTAGACTTGACATTTTTTTGAAAAAAGAGATAACTTTCCTGTACCAATTACTGGCACACGATTTCCATTTGCTATAGACACAAAGGATGGTTTATCAAAAGATGAAAAATCAGTCAAAACAGAAAAATCATTTGACATATGATCAGAGGCACCAGAATCTACAATCCAAAAATTGTCGTTTTTGCTCAAATCCAAAGCAGTTGAGAGACAGCTCATTATACCTGGAAGTTCATTAGGACTAGCCATTTGAGAGTCTGCCAAGAAGCCAGCAAATTTCCCAAGCATGGCAGTTGCATTTTCACCTGATGATGAAGACCCTTGTTCCTGTTGAAGAAAGCATGCAAACTTATTGACCAAATCAATTGGATTTGTAGAGTAGTCCACTTCACCTAAGTGTGAGTTTGCAGCAATATTGGCCTTTGGTGTGTATGCAACCTTCATCCTTCCTCTCTCTCCCCCTAAACTTTTTGGTTTGAGTTCAGGATGCAATATCCAGCATGTCTCCTTGATGTGACCAATACCATGTCTCCCAATGCGCTCACAGTGAGTGCACTTCAACTCAGGTCTCCTTCCCTTGTAGGGCCTTGTGCTCACAAATGCCCTTGACTCAGTGGGGATTGCTTCAGCTCCACCAACTGCAATATCAGCTTGCATTAACTTCCTTCTGGTCTCTTCTCTTTGAATGGTTTGTTCCACAGCTGCCAAGGTAGGAAGCTCCGGAGCCATGAGTATGTGTCTTTGAAGATCCTCATAATCAGGACCAAGGCTGCACAACAACTGAAATATCTTGTCTTCTTCAGCTCTCTTCAATATGGTTTTGGAATCAGTAGAATGAGGCCTGTAGAGGTCGAGCTCATTCCACTTTGCCTTGAGGTTCCCAAGATGCTCGATGAAGGGCAGATTTCCTTGCTTGAGGTCTGACAGATCTTTCTTGATTTGAACACTCGAGCTGCATTGTTGAGGTCGCCATAGAGGTCTTTCACAGCCTTCCACATGTTGAGAGCTGAGTCTGCATATTGAAAAATCCTTTGGAGTTTTGGCTCCATGGAGTTGATTAGCCAAGATCTCACAAGCTGATCTTGTGAGAGCCATGACTCGAATTCTTCAAAATTGGCTGCAGGAACTTTGGCCTTTTCGTTTATGAATTTCAGCTTTTGTCTTCCACCAAGGGCCAGGACCATTGCATTCGACCAAGGTATGTAGTTGTACTCATTGAGGAGAGAGGATGTGAGTCGCTGATTTGTAGTGGACTCGATCTCTTCTGATGGTTTGTTGCCAGAAGATGCACCTGAGGATGATTGAGTATTGTTGTCTCCAGTCATTATGAGAACTGAGGAGTAGCTATGGAATTAATGAGCAGAAGCAGATCCTAAGAAGGATCACTGCTCTGATACCATAAAGAAAAGAGAGGATGAGGAATGTATAAATTCTGATATGTATTAATCTATTTTCATTTACAGATGAAGTCCTTATAAAGAGCAAAACTATACAACGGCTAACTAAGGATCTAACTATGTTCCAGGAGAATAGGACAACAACAGCTTTTACATTGAGAAGCTAAACACCGGAAAAATTGGATCTATAGCAGCCACGAAAAAGACTTAAGCTTAAGAAAGGGACTGGACAACTTTCTCTCCATCCCTGGTGTCTTGCACCTCACGTTTCACAATCGGACCATGTGAGTGAGTATCTTCAACATATATATATATATATATATGAAACATATATATATATATATATATGAAACAGTTTTCTACTCTTCTTCTTAGAAATGAACACTTCACTCCTGTGCTCTCTGTTTGGGTAATAAAAGATGAATAAAGATTCACTCATAAATTGGACCTTTGAATTGATAAACTAAACATTCTTCATTCAGTAAGATAACTAGAGTCTCAATATATACCAGAAATGATGTAAGATTTTCTGGCTTTCACTCGTAAAGGATGTCTTTGCAAGCGCAGTATAAAACCTGTCCAAAAAAATATATTATCAGATGAATGTATCCTTCATTCGGTTCATTCTACCGAACCATTTAGCTTACAATCCTTACATTCCGAAAATCATCAGTCAAAATGCCAGACAGACCAACACCCTCTTGAGCCTGTTTCACCGAATAAAAAAGAAATTCACTCAGTTACTTTCCACATAAACAAGGTACGCTGGGAATCACTTATTTAGGCAAAAACAAGAAAGCATGCCGGAACAGAAATTAGACACAATAATCATGTGAACATGTTAAATCATCATAATTACCCTTAGTCAACCATGTCTACATTCACTGTATCTATCTATTAATGTCCGAGAAGTAAGAATTAAAGAGAGCAGTTACTAGAATTAGATTCCCTAAGATTATCATCAAGGATGTATGCTGATGTTGGAGAGGAACATACAAGGAAGTAGGCAACATAGCTCACAGCAACTGTTGGTGCGATCTCTATGACAATGTCATTGACAATGAACCCAAGCCACACAACAGATATTATCCCCAAAGCGAGACCAATACCTACACTGGACCAATGAAAACAGTTATATAATGAGAGCAAACTAGTTCTCCTTGCTCAAAGGAAATATCAGACATACGCTCCAAATGAGACTTCAGAAAGAAAGCTGATTATGGAAGTCCAATTACAGCTCTTTCCAATGATCATTCTACAGAATAGCTGATAAACCACAACTGCAACCCTGAACATGAAATTAAACACATTCAGAGAGAACAAATTATGTAAGGTATAGTTAAAGTTAAACAACATATGAACAAAAGCAACACTAATTTCAAACTAACCATTGTGGGTCTTCCCCTATACTACATGTTAAATGAACCGAGAATAGAGGCAAAGAAATATATTACTTTATACTAATACATACCCATCATTCATCATGGACTCTCCTTCGATAATTTAAAGGTCCTAAAAGGGGGGTGAATAGGCCTTTACCACTTTTTCGTTTAATTCTGTTCCCCGGGATAGCAAGATATTGTCCTATCCCAAGAAACAGGTTACGAGTAATAAGGAAAGAGCAGTAAGAAAAGAATAACACCATATGTTTTTGGTGACGCAGAAATCCTACAATCAGGATAAAAACTGCGTGCCCCTAACTCTTGAGGGACAAACCTTTCCACTAATTTGTAACTCACACAATTACAAGTTTCTGGCACTCTGAGGATACATAACCCTTATGCTATCCTGACTAGTCTACCCACTAGTACAAACAGAGCTACACTACTCTAATCTATGTGCTTACACTTGGAAAGAGAAACTGAAGTGTCAACACAGATCTTTAACTACACTTTAAGTTAAAACCTTCTTAAACCACTTCATGGGTTGGGTATCTCCACACTTTATCTCTATGGAATGCACAATGCAATGATGCATATGAGTTTTGGAAAAACAGTTTTATGTTTGAGAAACCATGTCTATTATGCATAGTTATGAGCAACCAAAAGACATGGAAGAGAGAGAGAGAACAGAAGAGAAACAACACACGAATGTGCTCTCAAAGAGTAACTAAACAGAATAACCTAAACCCCAAAGTGTTTTCACTCAACCGACCCTTTCAGAACAGTGAGGACTCCTTATATAGACCATACACTACAGCATCACAATGCAGCAAGTAAGGCAAAGCAAAAGGTCAACACAAACTGAAAAGACACGTGTTACAACAGTACACTGTGCTGCACAAAGCTCAGTCCTAAAACAGAGCAAACCATGTCTGCACACTTAATAGGACAACAACTTAAGCAAAAGAAAGAAACAAGACAAAACAACTTTTGTTCTTCCTGATACCCAGAAAACCATATCGGTGAGAAAACAATACAAAAGAGTTAAACATGGCACTGAATCACGTGGTCACTAGCATACAAGAAAGCTTATGGCTGACCAAAAACCAACACAAATTTGACCAAGCAATTTTGACAAAACAGAAACGAGTTTCAAGACAAAAAGGCTAAGTCAACATCATTTATCCATTTTGGGTATGTTGGGTTTTTGGGAGAGCACATGTTGCACACAGCCAATTACCAGAAATAGCAAAGCAGCAGAAAGAGTATCACGTAAAGACCAAAGCTATCCTGATTTCAGATTGGAAAGCACATGCATAAAGTAACACAATATCCTAAGTATCACATGTTCATGTTGGCTAAACATAAGGTCAACTAGCAAGGACCAAGATACAGACAAAAAGATTAAACCAGGCTACAGTAAGGCACATGCGTACTGAGATAGAATTTAACCAAGGCAATCAATCCAGATAAGAATATGTTCACATAAGAATACCAGATCAGTAGGGATACAAGCATACTAACATATCCTAGATGGAAAACATGATATGCAATGAATGAACTACCTGATGTACCAAGGAGATAAAATTTTGGAGATGTCAACAACCACTTATTTGGATGACCAATGTGTTTTGTCAATCGTCAAGGAAGTGCCAATACGTGTGTATGCCTTCAATCTCCCCCTTTGGCATTCCTTGACAAAACACATAAGACCTGCAAAGGCAAAGTGTAACGTAATATCCATACATACACAAGAGTTTAGAATATACACTCAGTACTCCCCCTGACTGGTTACCCAGGATAGGATTACGAGTACCTATCCCAGCCAGGAGGTCCTTCATCCATCAGTACCTGCATCACAATTTGTTCTCCCCCTTTTTGTCCAGGAAAGACAAAGGGAAATCACACATATAACAAATGCCATAGACAGTCGTTCCATTTGTCAAAGGACACATCCCCAAAACCAAAACAAGAGTTTAAGATGTTCAAGAAAAAGAGTAACGAAAAGCAGAAGACGGAAAGAAAAGCAAGTAGAGTGCAGGATAGAAAGGTGAGATAGTCATTCAGATAGCAGCATCCTCAGCGTCCTCAGCAAATGCTCCCGTCTCTTCGATATGAATAGTAGCACCGGAATCAGAGGGAGATGAGGCGGCAGTGCTATCCACAGGCGGAGAAGAGACACTAGGCTGTGGAACAGGGTCAGCAGCAGTGCTGGAAACAAGCACAGAAATTTCAGCTTTGAACTTCTCGAGCTGCTCCTCCAGATGCGCCTTCAATTCCGTGACAGCACCGATGATCATGGACTGGACTGCTACCTTAAGAAACTGATGGTCCATCGGCTCCACATACTCATTGGATTGGTGAGCAGACTTGTTGATCGTAAGAGCATCCACCAAGGAAGGTTCGGGGCCATATTGGTCGCCATTCCACAAGGGAACCCGAGCATCACCGCAAAGCTTGGTGATGAGGCAGGGAAACACCAAAGCTTTTGCAAGGGAGCTGCGGTGGTTCACACCAGCAGTCTGCATGGCTTGGAACATGAAGTATTCGGCAGGTATGACAGGCCGAGGAGGATCATGACTGAGGTACGCCATTAGAGTGGCATGCTTGACTGGGATCTTGCTTGTCTGAGATGCTGGATAGAAGAGCGTATGAACAAGGAACCCCAATGCCTTGAACCATTCAGTCAAGAAGCGGCTGGTGAGAAATGTGCCAATGACTGGTTCAGCTGGAGGCGAGGAATAGAGACGAGAAGCAAGCTCATTTATGGTGTAAGAATTTGAATACTCAAAGTAGCCTTGCAAGACGCCATCAGTAGTGGTGGGGAGACCAAGAGCTTTACGTATCCCAGAGGGTGAGCAGTTTACTTGAACACCACGAACACAGACAATGATTTGCTGCTTGGACCGGATGCAAACTTCTGAGGACACCGTGCTCGGGAAGTTGGCATAAAACTCCTGGACCAGGGTACGATTGTACCGAGGGAAGGAGCTGAAAGCCTGGACCCATCCCAGACGAGTGACCAACGCCAGCAAAGCAGGATGTAGAGAAGAAAAATCAATGGGTCTCTCAGCAACAATGGGGCGATTCAAGGTAACAAACCCAAACAAGCTGCGAGTTTCGGAAGAGATGAAGTGCATGACTGGAGGAAGAGTTAGATCACCAGAGATAGACTTGAAGGTTGACTTGGGTTTGGTCGATGTAGATTTTCCCTTGGAAGCCGTAGGGGTGACCTTGGCCTTCGAACGAGTAACCCTCTGTTTCAGAGGTTCCGAAGAGGACGAAGCAGGAGAGGAGCAGGAAAGACTGGCAGGAGCAGGCCGCTTGCGCTTTCTGAGAGCCGGTGGAACCCAAGGAGAACGAGCAGGAGCGGTTAGAGATAGATCTGGCTGAGACTGAGCAGCCGGAGAAGATGGAGATACTGGAGGTTGAGGCACCGGGGGCTGAGCAATTGGAGGAGAGGTATCCATTTGAGTCGGAGCGACAGGAGGAGAGGAGGCAGGTACTGGGTCTTCCAAAGGAAGATCAGGTGAGGGTTCAACAGTAGGAGGAGCAGGAGGGAGTTGTGGCGAGGACGGTGGAGGAGTAGGCTCTTTGGAGACTGAGGGCACGGATTTGGGAATTTTGGCTGTCTTTGCTGAAGTCTTTGGATTACGCCGTTGGCGCTGATAGGTGGAAGTTGCAGCAGAGGGCTTAGGTTTTTTAGTGGCTGGTTTGGACGGAGGCGATTTAGGAGGAGGAGGAGGTAAGCAAGTGACTTCTTCTGGAATGAGAGGATCTGGGTTAGCCATGGGAGAGATGGAGAAGGAGAGAGCTTGAAAGGAAGTTTGTGGTTTGCGGTTCCTCTTCCTCATAGTTCAGGAATTAAAAAGGAAAGGAAACTGAACCGAGCAGATGTAGTGGGAGAGAGAGAGAGTGCAGCGAAAATCAAGACCACTCATTGATTGTTTTGAACCAGACAGTTTCTCCTCTTAAACACACCATCTCCATTCTTCACTTTCCAACTTCTGCAGAGTTAAGTCAGAAGAAAAAGAAACAGCAATAATGACCTAGATCTACGTGAAACACACATGCACCTAGATATCCCCCCAACAACAGATAAACAGTCACCCATGCAGTAACCCTAATTGCCTATTGGATAATATAGGAGACCTGTGTTCCCAACAGTACAGGAGCAACTCCCCCTCACGTGAGGCACCAAGAAAAATTCAAATTTATGTAAACCGTCAGCTCATGTCTTGGGATGGAAACAGTCAGTGAAATCCCAACATATCAAGAAGAAATTAAGCATGACTTTTCAAAAATGTGACAACCATCTTTCATATGTCTTGATGGCTCAAATTCTTCACATGAGTATATGACTATCAAGAAACATTAATGCAATGATCTTACAAATCAAACCTTGGAACCAAAAGAGAGTGTGTGTGTGAGAAGGTTCAACTAAGGAGGTACAAGATCAGAGCATCAAACGATATGAGGATATCAAGAGTAACATGTAACTTTGTCACACCCTTTTGAGAGTCCTGGATATTCAGTAACACAAGGACTTTGTCCCAACATGGCCTTTGGCCATTGTCATTTATGTTCAAGGCACTTTTGCCATCCTTTTTAAATTCTGTCCAAGAGCTCATCTGAGAAATACGTCCTCATAGGTCCATGTAACAGAGTAGTTACCATTATGTCCTGAGCGCAATGCTCAAAAGAATAATATGTGTTTCAAGGACACTCAGTGGGTAACTAGTCCGAACCCATCGAAGGATAGATAACATCTCAGGGATCCCCACTGGTTCTGGTTAAGGTGCACCCAGCAAAAGACTAGCCCATATCTTTACTTTAATCATTTATCAACGAGTACCAGGTTTTTTACAACTCCTCTTCAGTGATTAGTTCAACTTACTCAGTTTTCTAGCTCAACCTTCGTACACCCCACAAGAGTAACCTTTGTGCTCAAAAGTTCTTTTGATTACAAGAATGATTCAGACCACATGCACTAACATCCTTAAAGGCATAGATGCATATGCACATATGAAGAATGCAGCAAAAGACTATCAAGATATACGAAATAAGAACACAACATTTTAGATCAAGTTCAGAAAAATTTCCTGGGATGTGACCACAAACTCGTATCCCATTATGAGCCAACAATTATTTTCAGAAAAGTAAAGAGACTTGAGAAAGGAAACGAAAGAAAATAAAAAAAAACTTAAACAAGTGAGGGAGAGGACTCAAGTAATGGTGCATACACCAATGGCCTTCCTAAGACTTTCAAACCTCATATTATCCAAGGGCTTAGTAAACAAATCTGCCAATTGTTGCTCTGTTGGAATAAATGTCATCTCAAGCTGATTATCTTCAACCAAATTTCTGATGAAATGATATCTAATCTCTATATGTTTGGTCCTAGAGTGCAACACAGGGTTCTTTGAAATATTGATAGCAGAAGTGTTATCACAAAATAAGGATAGGATACCTTGCTCAAATCCGTAATCACTTAGCATATGTTTCATCCAGAGAAGTTGTGTGCAGCAACTTCCAGCAACTATATACTCGGCCTGAGCAGTAGATAGGGATACACAGTTCTGCTTCTTGCTGTGCCACGACACAAGGTTGTTCCCGACAAAGAAGCAGCCTCCAGATGTGCTCTTCCTATCTGTGGCATCTCCAGCCCAATCAGAATCTGAATACCCTGCAATCTCAGTGTTAGTATCCGTGGTATACAGGATTCCAAAAGTATACGTACCTGAAACGTATCGAATGATACGTTTGACAGCCTTCACATGGGATTCCTTAGGGTTGGCTTGATACCGAGCACAAACACCCACACTGAAGGAGATGTCAGGTCGTGAGGTAGAGCAAGCTTCCAATCATGCTTCTGTAAAGGGTTTGATCAACATTGATACCCTCCTGATCTGCACTGATTCTGCATGAAGTCCCCATCGGGTTACGGATAGGAGAGGCTCCTTCCATCCCAAACTTCTTCACAAGTTCCCTCGCGTACTTCTCCTGCGAAATGAACAAACCATCTTTCCTTTGCTGAACTTGTAGTCCAAGGAAGAAGTTTAGTTTTCCACACAAGCTCATCTCAAATTCTTGTTTCATTAGAGTAACGAACTCCTCAACAAGGTCTTTAGAGGTAGAACCAAACACCACATCATCCACATAGACTTGAGCAATTATCATATGTTGTGAAACATTCTTGACAAACATAGTTTTATCAATAGAACCCCTTACATACCCATGGTTAATCAGGTGTGTAGACAATTTCTCGTACCAAGCTCTAGGAGCTTGCTTCAAGCCATAAAGAGCTTTGTCTAACCTGTAAACATGATCGGGATGGGTAGAGCTCTGAAATCCCGGGGGTTGTTCCACATACACCTCTTCTTTCAAAATTCCATTCAAAAAGGCACTTTTCACATCCATTTGAAAGAGGTCAAATTTTAGAAAGCAGGCAATAGCTAAGAGCAATCTAACGGACTCAAGTCTTGCTACGGGAGCAAAGGTTTCATCAAAATCTAGGCCTTCAATTTGAGAGTATCCTTGCACTACCAACCTAGCCTTGTTTCTAGTAATTATTCCCTTCTCATCAGTTTTGTTCTTGAACACCCATTTTGTTCCTATGACATTTTTATCCTTAGGTCTAGGGACAAGGTGCCAAACACTACTTTTCTCAAACTGATTCAGCTCATCTTGCATGGCAACAATCCACTCTGGATCTTTCAAGGCGTCTCTAATGTTCTTAGGCTCCACACTAGACACAAAACCGTAGCAAGCAATTCTATTTATAGCTAGCCTATGCAACGTAAGAAAACTCTTGAGATTTACCAGATTACTCACATACATTTTGGACTTACTTCGAGTCTGTCTTGGCTCGTCCACCATGCCGATCACATCAGAGGGAGAATGGTCTTTTTGCACTTGACGTTTCCCAACACGATGTGGCTTCTGGATAGTCAAGGTCTGATCTATCCTGGCACCTTCAGTATCAGATTCCTCATCCTGGGATACATCATCAGGAATAGGATTCTGTTCATCAATGGGAGTCTCAGCGTCCTTGGGAGATGTCTCAGTATTCACATCCTCAACCTGCGCATTTCTAGAAGAGTGGTTGTGAGAGCACACAAGAGAATCATCAATAGCCACATTCACGGTTTCTACAACTTTACAAGTTCTCTTGTTGTAGACCCGGTATGCACGGCTATTCAAAGCATAGCCTAGAAAGACACCCCTATCACATTTGGCATCGAACTTTGTCAAATACTCACGGTCTCTATAAATAAAACAAGGGCTTCCAAAAGCTTTTAGATGTGAGATATTTGGTTTCTTGCCTTTCCAAAGTTCATAGGGAGTTTTACTAGTACCTGGTCTAAAGATTACACGATTAAGAGTGTAACAAGCATTAAAGATGGCTTCGGCCCAAAACATGTGAGGCAAATCTGCTGAACTTAACATAACCCTCCCCATCTCAACTAATACCCTATTCTTCCTTTCAACAATCCCATTTTGTTGGGGTGTGATGGGGGCTGAAAACTCATGGTGCACACCATTTTCCTCACAATATTCAGCAAATGAGGAGTTTTCAAACTCAGTTCCGTGATCTGATCTAATCCTCAAAATGCATTTGTTTTCAGAAAGCTTCTCATTTGAAATTCGTTTTGCTAGTTCAAAAAACTTCCCAAAAGTTTGAGTTTTGTCACCCAGAAAAATGACCCAAGTAAATCTAGAAAAGTCATCTACCATAACAAGCACATATTTCTTTTTCGCAAGACTTTCAGTTTCTACGGGGCCTACAAGATCTAAGTGAAGTAACTCAAGAATATTAGAGGTTGGTCTAGCATTTAGAACAGGATGGGAGGTTCGGGATAGCTTACCCATTTTGCAGTCTCCACATATACCTGCAGCTCTTCCGGACAGTTTGGGCAGACCACGAGCTCCATCCTTTGAAGACAGCTTCACCACATCTTGATGGTTGAGATGGCACATCTTTCTATGCCACAGATCTAGCAGGCTTTCTTGAGTTGAGGATAGGAAGCACATATCAGGTTCCAGTTTCTTGTTTGCTCGAACACATTAGCAGTGGTCACGGGACCTCTCCCCCTTCATCACACATCTCCCTTTCCCATCCAGAACAGCGCACTTGGATTTGTCAAAGGTAACTGTCTCATATTCGTCAACTATCTGGCTCACACTCAGTAGGCACACTTCTAAGCCTGCCACCAACAACACGTTCTTCAGGGCTGGGAGACCAGGAGTATCAACTGTCCCGCATTCGATGATCTTTGCCTCTCCAAACACGACATCACCAACTGGATGTGTGTCATCCATAGACGAAAACCACTTTCGTTCTCCTGTCATGTGCTTCGAACAGCCACTGTCCATATACCAAGAATCGGATTTCCTGGTGGAAAGGGCAGTCAAGGCAACATCGCACACAGCTACAACATTCCTTGCAGGAACAGGTGGAATCTTAGCTCTTGAGAGAAAGCAGACAACTTCTTCTGGTTTCTTCTTATCATCAGGGGCTTTGGGAGGCATGAACCTTCTGGTATCCCGGGTTCCACGGGCAGGTTTTCTGATCCAGTTTGTAGCAGTAGGTTTATTCTTTTGCACTGGGATAGCAAGAGAGTGTGCGATCCTCGTCAGTTCACTGAGGGATTTCTGAAAGTGAGCAAACAGATCGTTGCTTTGAGAGATCTCAGTAGGTACAGGGTTTCTTCTAAGCTTGTAGCAGTACCCTATTCCCACAGTGGAAACACCTGATTTGCGATTTTTTCTTGGGCTTCAACACTTTGGAGGTATCCGGAGCATCCTTCTTCAGCTGAGGCGGGGGCTTTCCCAACACCGAGCTGGCCTCTTTGACGAACATGGTCTTGCCGGAGTCCTTGGATTTGTCACCATTCTCAAATCCCAACCCCTTCTTGCTGCCCTCCAGTCTTCCCATCACACAAATTTGGGACAGCTTTTCCGAGCCAATAGAGAACTTGGCAAACTGGTTCCAGGCATCTAGTAGGGCTGCTTCTAGCTTCATCTTCTCAGTAGTCAGCATGTCTATGGTAGAAGACTGGCGGTCCAGCTCTTCCTTGAGGGAAGCCACTTGTCCTTCGAGTTGAGTCTCAGTAGATTTCCAATCTGCTTTCTGGGATAGAAACTCCTCTTGTATCCTGGAATATGTCTCCTTACTCAATGAAAGCTCATTAGTTAGAGCTTCATTCTTAGCAAGCATAGACTTAGAGGCTTTGCACAAACGCACATACATATCATGCCCTTCATCATCGGAATCCTTGTCCTCAAGAGACTCATCCAATATAACATGAGAGACAAAAGCAACTTTTTCATCTTCTTCTAAATCAGTTTCAGAATTGTCATTTGACTCACTGTCACTCCAAGTTGCTTTTAACACTTTGTGAGACTTGTTTCTCATGTTAGCACAGTCCATAGCCTTATGTCCTATTCCATTACATTCAAAACATTTCATATCCGTTTTCGGGATAGAAGAGAGCCTGGTATCCCGACCTTTCTGTGAGACCTTATTCCTAAAGGGCTTAGAGCTAGATCCTTTTGAGAAATTCCGATTTGAATTAAACGTTTTCCTTTTTCTTAAAAACTTCTCAAATTGCTTGGTTAGAAAGGCAAATTCATCATTGTCATCATCTTCATTTTCATGCAACTTTTCAACCTCAACTTTAACCGTACTCAAAGCAATAGATTTCTCATGCATGGGTCTCTTCTTTAGAGTTTCATAGGTTTTTAAGTTTCCAACAAGTTCTTCTAAAGAATAAGTGTCAAGATCGTGAGCTTCCTCAATAGCATTCATCTTAGAGTCAAAGAAAGAAGGTAAAGCAGTTAAGAATTTCCTAACAATTTTCTTTGGTTCAATAGCCTCACCTAAGCTACGACATTGATTAGTGATAGTAAGAACACGACCATAGAAATCATCGATAGACTCTTTGTCACTCATGCTTAGACCTTCAAACTCAAAAATAAGACGTTGAAACTTTTGTTGTTTAACACGAGTGTAAAACAAACATTCGAATAAAGTAAAGTAAGCTATCAAAACATAGGAATTAAGAACTTAAAATTCAGTCTTATTTGGATTGCCTGCATCTATTCAAGTTTGGAAAAATATCTAGGAAGAGAAACGAACTTGGCTACTAGCACTTTGATGAGGACAGGACGCCAACTTTATATTAGAAGAGCCTATTACTTTTTAGGGCTGATTGCATCGGTTAATTGATGAGCCTATTATTTAGGGCTGATGTAAAGCTTCATATTAAAAGTAACAACTAATACCAGAAGTCCAGAACTGACTAGAGAACAACAAAACCCGGTGTCTATCCAGTTATTATAAATGTATAAATATTGTTCTGTATATATATAATTGTAGTTGAGCTTCACCACAAAACCACAAACCAACCCGATAGAGAATAGACAAAAGCAAGGAAACACCAGTATGTACATATATTTATATATACAGAGAACTTAGAAATCCATGATCGGGAGGCTTATCGACCGCGGCGGAGGAATACAACTCCCGGATAATTCAAAGATCATCTGATTTCAGTGGTGGTGGAAAACTTTTCTTTTCCGCGAGAGAGTGAGTGAGAGAGAGAGAGTGTGTGTTATGAACCATGGGCATAACAGTAATTGAGTGTACGTTGTTTCAGAATATATAGAAGGAACATATGAGATTGATTGATTGAACACATCAAACTTTCTTTCTATCTTCCGGTATTTATTTAACTAAAAATGGTTTTGCAATGTGGTTTTTTCATCACTATATTGATCAATTCCTTCTTTGCTAAATCCTTCTGTTTCTCAGAATTGATAGGAATCATGGTAACAAACACTCATATCTATTATATTTCTCAACACAATCGGTGTACAAATCTCAGAGATCAACTCTATATCTCAACAAACTAGTCTCTCTGAATCTATATTATCTTCTCCATGCTATTCTCTGATCTCTCTGTCTCAATCTTCTGTTTCTTTCTTTCTTTCTAAATTGATAAGCAATATGTGGCTACAGCCGCCTATATGGACTTCGTCTACCTACAAGGTAAAGCACTATTCACAGACATACACGTGGCAGTGCAGGATAACAGATTTTTGTACAAGGTAAAGCTACTCTACAGCTAGACCAGGATAGCAATTAACAATTACGGCCGGGCAAGATTTTCGATTTTCTGGAAAAAGTCCGAAAAACAAACCGACTTGACCCGAAAAAAAGGGTCAGAAACTGAACCGAACTATAAGGGTCACAAGAGGAAGAAAATCGAACAAGAATCGATTGTAAACAGTTCGGATTCGGTTTTGGGTCCTAAACCAACCGACCCGAACTGATTTTACCGATTTTATAGATATATATATATATATATATTCTATTGTTTATGTGTTGTCGAATTAGTATTGGTTGAACAATTTTGAGCTTACGTAGATTTGTTGCACGTGATTACAAGGTATAAAATCAAAACAACCTAATATATTGATCACTCCATTGCTATCAATTTTAACTGCCACTGTTTTCTCTCTAGTTCACCTCGCCTCTTTTCTTTTCTCTATCGCTTATCGTCTCTCCCAGAACCTTCGATCTCTATTTTATCTTGCCTCTTCTCTTTTCTCTCCCACTCATCGTCTCTCTCAAACCCTCGATTCTCTCCTTTCTGAAATTCATGTTCTCAACTTCTCATGAGCCTGCCACCGATGTATGTGTGACTAATGATACACCACAACCTTGGCTACGTAATAGCATCGAGCACAGAAATTGGGGAGAAAATAGAGAAAGGAGAGGAATTCAAAGTTGATTTATAATGATAATCATCTAGGCAACATAGTCGTTATAATAGAAGAGAACTAAGAGGAGCATTTCTGTCCCAAGGCAACTAGCTTGTAACGTGTAACAAGACCACCACTTACAAGTAGAGACAAAATAGCAACAGAACAAAACAACTACTTCAACTACAGCTTAAGAGACAAAAGGCATAATGTTGATGAAGATGGTAACTCCATTGTTGCAGACTGTGTTGTGATCATGTGAGTTGTGTAGATGGACCTGGGCTTGAGAGGTAAATGACTAGAATGGCCATAAGGATGAGCCTGATCCCAACAAGTCCTCCCCCCTTAAAGTGCTGCTTGTCCTCAAGCAGAGAAACTTGAGAACTGAGCAACTATGGATTGACCTAATTCCCATGTTGCGTCTTCGACCAGCTGGCCTTGCCATTTGATCAACCACTTAGTAACAGACCTCTTGTGAAAGCGTTCTACCAACATGCCAAGCACACGTTCAGGTATCCATTTCGGCGAACCATCTGAGTTCAGTGGAGGTAGAGTAGTGACAACAGATAACTGATCACCAACTTTCCATTTAAGCAATGAGACATGAAACACTGGATGAATCTTAGAGGTACGAGGTAAGTTGAGACGGTAAGCCACCTTACTAATTCGAGCTTGGATCTAAAATGATCCGTAAAACCTAAAAGACAGCTTGTGAGAGGCACGTCACACCAATGATTGTTGACTTTAAGGGTGGAGTTTAAGGAAAACCCGATCGCCCACTTGGAACTCCCTCTCTGTTTTGCCCAAATCAGTATATCGTTTCATCCGGTTTTGGGCCAGTTTGATGTTGGTCTTCAATAAGCTCAGTAACTCAGCACGGGACATCAGTGACTCATTGACAGTATGTACAGCTGTTGAGCCTGGTAAGTAGCCTTGGATAGAGGCTAGTAGAGTGCCATAGAGAGCTTGGAATGACGACATCTTAATGGCGTTATGGTACATGGTGTTGTACCAAAATTCAGCCCAATAGAGAAGAGATGACCATTGGTTCGATTTGTCATCCACGAAGCATCACAAATAATGCTCCAAAGTTCGGTTCAAAATATAAGATTGTCCATCAGTTTGCGGATGATACGCTGAACTGTGACAAAGTTGGGTGCCTTGCAATTGAAAGAAAGCTCTCCAAAAGTGGTTGATGAACACTTTTTCCCTGTCACTTACAATTGATCTAGGCATGCCATGAAGCCTATAGACCTCCTAGAGGAAGAGTTAAGCTACCAAGGCCGCGGTGTAAGGGTATATAATTGCCAGGAAGTGACCGTACTTAGTTAAACGATCAACAACCACCAAAATAGAAAATTTTCCATTGGAGAGTGGCAAACCATCAATGAAATCCATGGCAATATCAAGAAACACATTTTCAGGGATGGGTAGAGGTTGCAACAAACCTGGAGAATGTATGGTCTCATAAGCCTGTCTCTAACATTGATCACATTCAACTACGTAATTTTTCATATCTTTTCTCATTCCAGGCCAATGGAAGCTCCTTGAAATGCAATTGTAAGTCTGGAATGACCAGGTTGCAAAGAAGAGTGGAGCTCCCATAACAATTTGGAGCGCTAATCAAAGGTACTCGGAACAAAAATCTTGCCTTTGTAATGCAAACAATCATCAACCAATGTAAACCCTTTTTTGGTATGCAGGCCTTGTTTCAATGCGAAGGATGTCTCTTGAGCAACATGGTCATTCAAACAAACTCGGGTAATGGAAGGAACACATTCAAACATAGGTGAAGAGAAGGATTGAATGGGGCATACCTCGTGTCGGCGAGACAAGATATCCGGTACTGTGTTCTCAGAACCTGTCCTATACTCAACGCGGTAATTAAACCCAAGGAGCTTGGAGAGCCATTGATGTTGAGCTGGAGTCGTGATGCGCTGGTCAAGCATGTGCTTCAATGTCTTGTAGTCAGTAACAATGGTTAATTTGTGCCCCAATAGATAGTGCCTCCACTTTTTGACAACAAATAGGATCGCAAGCATCTCCTTCTCATAGGCAGAGAGAGCTTGGTTCTTCAGGGAGAGGTTTTTGCTCAGGAAAGCTAGTGGGTGATGATTCTGTTGGAGCACAACACCGATACCAAACCCGCTAGCATCTGTCTCAACTATAAATGGTTCGTCAAAATTTGGCAATGCAAGCACATGAGCGGTTGTGATTGCTCTCTTCAGATCACTGAAAGCTTATTCCGCCACTGAATTCCAAATAAAGTTGCATGCCTTAAGCATATCAGAGAGAGGTTTCGATATGGTGCCATGGTGAGCCACAAATTTACGATAATACCTCATGAGACCCAAGAAGGCTCGCATGGCCTTGGGTGTTGTGGGTCTGGGCCAGTCCATAATACATTGTATCTTTGAGGGGTCCATTAATACACCATCACCTAATATAACATGGCCCAAATAGTGTACACTATGTTGTACAAATGTGCATTTTGACAGTTTAACCTTCAAGGAGTTGGCTTGTAAAACTTCAAAAATCAACTTGATATGCTCAATATGAGAGTTAAGATCACGACTATAAATAAATATGTCATCAAAAAAACTAAGAAAAACTTACGTAAATATGGCCGAAAAATCTCGTTCATGAGTGCTTGAAATGTTAATGGTGCATTGGTAACACCAAATGGCATGACGATAAACTCAAAATGACGTTCATGAGTGCAAAAAGCGGCTTTGTGAATATCCTCCTCATGCATGCAAATTTGGTGGTATCCAAATCGCAAATCCAACTTGGTGTAATATGTCGAGCAATAGAGCTCATCAACATGAGGAATGGGAAAATGGTCTTTGACGGTAATAGCGTTGAGTGCCCGGTAGTCGACACAAAAACGCCATGTACCTTCAAGTTTTCGCACAAGTAACACTGGTGAGGAATATGAACTGCGACTCAACCGAATTTCACCTCGGGCTCACATGTCCCGCACTTGAGCTTCCAATTCATCTTTTTGGGAGTGTGCATATTTGTAGGGACGGACATTGACTGGTCTGCTTGGGCAAGAGTAGGGATGCGGTGGTCAATTTTACCGTAAATATGTAAGCTTGTAGGTGCTTCAAAGAGATGAACGTACTAGTCTAACAGACTTTGAATAGCTGGTGAAAAATTAGTGGTGACCTCAACAGGCTTGGATATGGAGAGATTGGCCACCATATCTAGTTGCTTAGAGGATATAAGACTCAATAGTGCTACATCATCAGCTGTTTGTGCTCTAGAAATAAGGACATGCAGAACATGTTTCCGGCCATTCCCATAGAAGAACATGACTTTCTCAAAGAAGTATCAGCCAATAAGTCCTAGAGAATCAAGCAACTCCGCCCCTAGTAATAAATCACAGCCAAGGACTGTCATAAGTCCAAATGAATTAGTATATTCATACTCTTGTATCAAAAAAGTCACATTTTGCACCAAGTCCAATGGGGATATGAATTTTCCCCAAGCATCCCAAAATTGTTGTGGTGATGCTTTGTATATTGGAAAACCCAATCGGTTTGGCCACCTCTGGGTTCAAGAAGTTGGCGTTGCTCTACAGCACCAAGAAACCCTAAATGGAGCCTTTCAAACGCATTACTTCTCTCACATATGAGTTGTTGATACTGTGGAGAGGTAGCATAGGGTTAGATTCTAAAGGTGACTCATTAAGCTGAGTTGGGCAGTCAAGAAATTCCTAAGAGTCGTCTGTCGGAAATGGACATTCAAGTATAATCAATTTTGCATACATGAGTTGGGGAGTACTACTCTTTGCACCCATAACATTGGTTCTTGCGTTGGCGTTCACGCTGTTCAGCAATAGAGAGTCGCCAAATTGGTAGATTGGTGGGATTGAAATTAGTGTTTGGGGTGTGGGAGTTGTGGTAGGTTTGGAGTCAGGTATTTGTGGTGGAAGTGATTGGGTTTTGTGGGTTAATGGAGGATGATGGTTGAGAATAACTAGTAAGGTGTTGTGGTCTACTAGAAGGATTCCAAGATGGGAATCGTTCGGAGCGAGCAGCTCGTATTGCCGCATTCTTTGACTCAAATATGCGGGCTAATATTTATGCGTGTTGTAGATTGGGTGATTCAAAGGCTATCACATCATATTGAATGTCCTGTTTGAGGCCAACAAGAAAGATGTGAAATAGCTGCTAGTTTGACCAATTTGGAGCGCGATAAGAGAGCTTTGTGAAAACTAATATGTACTCATCGACTGTGGATGATCGCTGGATGTGGATGAGAGCAGAAGCAATATCAGTAGAGCTTCTGCAATCAAAGTTCTTAAGCATGGCATTGTGGAACATGTCCCATGTAATGAAATGATTTCGTTGCTCATACGAATTCATCCAAATTGAAGCATCGGTGCCAATGTGAGCTGAGATCACCACCACACAGTCATCGAGTAAAACTTGATGCACTCTGAGATATCTCTCAGCCATAACGAGCCATCCAACTACATCCTCACCATTGAAGCAAGGTAAATCAACTCTGGGCGGTCGAAAGTGTGAGTCTTGGTGAGTTGTGGAGGTGCGACCTTTCGAAAGAGATGGAACTTTAGGTATTCTCAGCTTCTGGAGTAAAGGTGGGCGTAGATTGTGATTGGTGATTTGGTATGGGTGTGGATGGGCTGGGTTGAGATGTTGTTATAGTGGTAGAGTAGATGGCAGGTGTGGGAAGGAGGCCAGAATTTGGTGGTGGTGGAGAGTAAGTGACATAAGGGAGTGGGTTGGAAGTGGTAAATACCTCTGGGACCGAACCAAAAGGAAGAGCTGTTTGAAATCTAGCAAAAGAAGCCAGTATTGTTTGTTGCAACGTGGTGAATTGCTGTGATAAACTAGACACCGAGGCATGAAGGTCACGTTGTTGTTGAAGTTGTGATATTTAGTCTTCAAGATACGGAAGTTGAGTAGTGGTTGAAAAAGATGGTTGGGATGGGAGGGTGGGTGCACCAAAAGATGGTATTGGCATCGCTGAGCCATCAGAAGTCATGGTGGTTTGGAGAGCCCTCATAGGAAACTTGCCTGTGATACCAGATAATAGCACCAAGCACAGAAATTGGGAGGAAAAAAAGAGAAATGAGAGGAATTCAAAGTTGATTCATAATGATAATCATCCAGGCAACATGGCAGTTACAATATAAGAGGACTAAGATGAGCATTTATGTCCCAAGGCAACTAGCTTGTAACATGTGACAGGACCACCAGTTATAAGTAGAGACAGAATAGCAACAGAATAAAACAACTACAGCTCAAGAGACAAAAGACATCAGGATAATGTTAGACGAAGATGGTAACTCCATTGCGGCAGACTGTGTTGTGATCATGTGAGTTGTGTAGATGGACCTGGGCTTGAGAGGTAAATGACTAGAATGGCCAAAAGGATAGGCCTAATCCCGACACTACGCTCTTGGCCATTGAATGTGACGATGGCATCATAAGACGATTTCATCCAGTCTATTTTGACGAGAAAGAAAATCGGTGTAACCAAATCGACCCGACCCGAATTTTGGGTCAACCAAATTTATGGTCGAGACCTGGAAAATATCGGTTTCGGTTTTAAATATGGGCTTTCCGAATAGGTCGGTTCAAATATGGTTTGGGTCATTTTTTGACCCAAATCTAATATGCCCAGCCCTAATTAACAACCCTATACACTTGGGGACGAACTTGAGTACTCGACATATACATATAAAAGTCTCTATCTAAAGAAAAGAACAAAAACAGGGACTTTTTTTTACATACTTTAATTGCAAATCCTCAAAGTAGCAAACAGTATCACCTGACTATAGAAATGAATTCTGAAAACAACAAGAATTGGTTTTAACCTGGTGTCTATAATGAGGTTAGGATAAATTTTGAAATAGTTTTTATCACTCCCGACGAAACATGCGAGTAAGATACCCTTGATGCATTCACTTGCATTGTTACATTTGTATCACCTCTATTTTTTTAATTTTTAAGGTGGAGTCAATTTTCATTTCATATGTAGTAGTAATATAGAGTTTTACCGGACTACTCAGCCTGATAAAATGAAACATTAATGTATCACTACTATTTTTGAAAAGCCTACATTCTCAAACCTAGACAAGTAAACCAGAATAACACTGTACTAAAAAAATCGGTCATACCACTCCTTAATGGTCTAGGTCACCACCTCTAGAGTGAGCTAAAAGCTTCTGGCTCCCACACCCTGAAGCAGCTACAGATTGAACCAAGGACACCCGACTGTATAAAGATCAAGGTGAAAAGATCCCTCAGATCTCAAGAGAGGAACCCAAATGATGCACTGAGGAGCTAACCAAATATAGTAAGCCTCCAATTAATTTGAGCCTAAGGTCGCAAGCCCACCTCCATAAATAGTATACTGGTCCAATAGTCTCTTCCAAACCATAACATACCAAGTTCAAATAAATATGGCCCAGAGAAGGAAAGGAATCCAAGGCATCCCAACAGCCTAGAATATTAACCAAGTAGGTTGACCAAACCCTAGCCACCGACCTTAACTTCACACGCCGTCAATGCCACCGACCACTGACTTATGATGGTGCCGCCCTTTTTTCCGAATTGCTTCTACGTCTTTCCGGCGCATGGCCCACCACCACACCGACCAAACTCAAGCCTTTACACCAACGACCCCATGGCCTCCTCCGCTCCTTGAATGCTACGACTTTGTTAAGACTTAATACTCTTAAGTAGTTTTCATGTTTTTATTAGGAGTCTTATGTTTAAATCTAGTCGCTAAACTCTTTTGTTAATTACTACCTCTATTAGCTCGACACGTGTCTAGGGGACCAATCTGTCGCTTAGCTTTACAACGCCTATATGATGTTACTGTTTCATTATATTGGGTGTCAATCAATATAATGAGTTGCTTTTGCCATTTTTTTTCCTTCTTTTTTTTCTCTTGAATTATCTTTTGCCTTTTAGGGTTTTGCCTCTTTTCTAGATCTAGATCTCTAGCACTCTATCATTTGGTATTCAGAGCTTTGTTTCGATGGTGGTATCAAGATCCAAATCTGCTACGGCTTTGAGCTCGGAGGATGTAGCTCACTTGGAGGCTTAGATGATTTCAGCTCATGACGAATCATCTCAGCAAGCACAGCGTCTCAACTCATTATTTGAGACCTTGATGGAGTTCATGTCCAAAATGAGATCTCTTCGAGCAGCAACACCGACTTTAGGTTGCAAACCTCTAAACACCATTGTAAGTGCTATTAGCCTTGACATTGATTTGGTGTGCCACTTTAATTCAAGTAGTTCTTCTACTCGTGCTATTATTTCAAGACCTACTACCAATATTTTGCAACAAATGGAGGACTTAGATCTATCAGTGTTGTCTCTATTTTTTTTATTTTTATGAATCAATTTTCATCTTATGCTCATTTGGTGTCTAATCTATGTAACACTACCACCACTTATGCTCAGAGAGGTAGGATGGATAGTCAAGCACCTAGCTTTGATAGATTTGTTACTAATGAGAGTAACTCTAGAGGCTTTTCTCCTATTTTTGAAAGAGTGAATACAGTATAGGGTTATTCTAAACTTCCTTATGTACTTCTCCATAAGATTGACCCAAGAAAGATGCCTCAGATTTTGAGTTCCCTCTACTAACAACTAGCTACCTCATCTAACAACTTCATGACCAGATCTGTCACCTCTACAAACCATGTTCCCTACCCACACATTCCTCCAGGATTCCCTCAACCAAATTATTCAACTCCACCTTCCCTTACCATCACCACTACTTCATCTTCTATTCATCAACCATTTTCCCATTTCTAACCCATCAGAAATATTCCCCCAGCCACCAAACAACTAGAAAAACATTCACTACCAAACAGGTCAGTATCTACCCACCATTAAACATATGAAGTTGGAGTTTCATTGTCCAATGGTGAGGATCCCTTGGAATGGTTCAATAAGGCAGAGCAATTCTTTACCCTCTACCAAGTTCCTGAAGGACAGAAAGCTATTGTTGTTGGTATGCATTTGGTGGGGTTAGCTACAAGTTTATGGTTGTTATTTTGTCAAGATAATGAAGGGACCTAGAAGAATATAGTCCAAATATTTGGAGGAAAGATAAGGTGTAGTATTAAGCCATATTGGCAAAAATGAAGCAAGAAGGGTCTGTGGTAAAGTATATTGAGAAATTCATCAAAATGTGTGTCAAAGCCACTGGCTTTTCTCTTAAATTGAGATTAGCATGCTTTTGGGGAGGGCTCAAACCTGATATCAAGGCAGAGCTATAAATCATTAAATCAGCTAGTTTATTAGAGGCCTTCAAAGCAGCTCTGGCATGTGAAAGGAAGTTGAATGTCATGAATAACTCTAGGCAATTTTATTTCACCAGCAAACCAATGCAACACACTAGCTCTTTTGTGAAACCATAACATGTCAATCATGCTCCTGTGCCAACTCACAAATTACAGAATGCTTCCACTATAAAACCAAAAGCTAATGAAAAGTGTGGACTCAGGGGGAGTTTAGAGAGAAGATGAAAGGAAAATGTTGGTACTGCCTTAAACCCTATGTCAGAGGCCATAAGTGCACTAAAAGAAATGGAAGCGCTTTGTGCATTGACAACTTCATTATCCAAGAAGAGGAAGATGGGAATGGATCAGACAACATGAAGAGCCTACTCAAGTCTCCTTACAAGACCTGTTAACTGGAGATGTAGTTGATAATGATAAACCAGAAGAGCCACATTTGATTAACTTGCATTCCATAGAGGACCTTGAAAAACCTGAGACTTTACAAGTTAAAGGTTTTATTGGTAAGACAAAGGTAGACATCTTAAATGATGGAGGTGCAAGTCACAATTTCATACATCCAAATTTACTTCTCTACTATAAAGGAGTGATTTTCAAAGATAAAGCTATGAGAGTCAGAACAGCAAGTGGAGTTATTATGCACACAAAAGGGAGAACTAAAGGTCTGATAATAACAATTCAGGAGCAAGAGATTACAACATACTTTTACATACTTCTTACCTTTGGATGTGGAATGATATTGGGAGCTTCCTGGCTCAAAACCTAAGGAGATATTATTTGGAACTTTGAGAAGTTGTACACGAAGTTTGTCATGGACAAAAAATTGTTTCAGGTGATTGGGGAAGATAATAATGATTATGCAATCTTATCTAGGGAACACTTGATTAATGTGTTGCAGAAGGAAGGATAGGTTATCTTTCTGAACATTAAGCACTCTAGTAGCAGTCCAAAACAACCTTACATACACCTAGAATTGCATCAATTGGTGTCTGAGTACAATATCTATCTTGTTCCAAAATCTCATAGCTCTACCTCCCAAGAGGCAACATGATCACAAGATTCCCTTATTGCCTAACTGTGCCCCAGCTAATATTAAAGATTATAGGCAAGCTCATTATCAGAAAGATGAGATTTAGAGACAAGTCAAGGACATGCTCAATAAAGGTACATTCACTAGAGTGAAAGTGAATTCTAATCTCCTGTGATCTTGGTTAAGAAGAAGAATGGTACTAAGAGATTATGTGTAGACTACAAGGCCCTCAATGCTAATACAGTAAAGGACAGGTATCCAATACCTGTTGTTGATGAATTATTGGATGAGGTGAGAGGAGCTGCATTCTTTACTAAATTGGATCTAAGGGTAGTGTACCATCAAATTAGAATAAAGGAGAAGGATGTACACAAAACTACATTTAAGACTCATGATGGGCATTATGAATTCTTGGTTATGCCTTTTGGCTTAACAAATGTTTCATCCACATTTCAATCTGTATTGAATGAAACATTCAGATATTTATTGAGGAAGTCAGTACTGGTCTTTTTTTGATGATATCTTGATCTACAGTTAAACTTTGGAAGAGCATAAGAAACATTTGAAAGTAGTTCTGGAGAGGTTGAAAGAGCATCACTTCAAGTTGAAGCTGTCAAAGTATACTTTTGGCTCTCAAAGTGTGGAATATCTTAGCCATATGGTATCTGTAGAATGAGGTGTTGTTGATCCAGCAAAAAAAATGAAAGCATTGTTAAATAGGACAAACCTAAGACAGTGAGGGGTCTTAGAGGTTTCATTGGCCTTACTGGTTACTACAGGAAGTTTGTGAAATTTTTTGGAATCATTGCAAAGCCTCTTACTGCTATGTTAAAGAAAAAAGGATTCAAATGGAGTGAGGAATCTGAGAAAGCCTTTGAGAAGTTGAAATTGGCATTAATTACAACTCATGTATTGGCTCTTCCTAATTTTTCTAAAGAACTTATAGTGGAGTGTGATGAATCTGATGAGGGTATTGGAGGTGTACCATCCCAAATTCAACATCCCATTACCTTTTTTCAGCAAGGTATTGACCCTTAAACATAAGGCACATTCTGTTTATGATAAGGATGCTTGTTGTGGTTTCTGTAGTCCAACAATAGAGACCTCAATTGTTAGAGAATCATTTTACCATCCTCACTGACCATAGGAGCATTCAGTTTTTCTTGATCAGAAGATAACCACTCTAACACAATAGAAGTGGCTCCTGAAGCTTCTTGGTTATAACTATTTTGTCAAGTATAGAGCCGGGGAAAGTAATGTTGTTGTTGATGCTCTTCTAGAAAAGGAGAACTCAATGTGTTGACTGGTGTATCATTACCCACTTCCCAATTCATTATTGATATGCAGAAGGACCTAGCCTTGGATGTGGAAGTTATGGAGATTAAAATTTCCATAGAAAATGGTACATGTTCTAAAAGGACCTATGCAATTTTTGGAGGTAATTTGTATTACAAGAAAAGACTTTATGTACCTGTTGTTAACAATTGGAGGAACAAGGCTTCCAGAAACTCTCATGCAAAACTTTTAGGAGGGCATTCTGGGTTCTTAAGAACATAAAAAAAAGGTTAATTAGAACATTTATATGGCCTGGAGTGAAAGGTGAGGTGAAGAAGTGGACTGTTAAATGTGATGTTTGCCAAAAAAAAAATCACTATGAGTCCATAACACCTCTAGGTCTACTTATGCCTTTGCAAATTTTTGAAAGAGCTTGGAAAAGCATTTCCATAGACTTTATGGATGGCCTCCCACTAGATCATGGCAAGTTTGTTATATGGGTTATGGTTGACAGGTTTAGTAAGTATGCACACTTCATTCCCTTGTCACATCCCTACACTGTTAAGTCTCTTGCTGATATTTTTGTGAAGGAGGTGTATAAAATGCATGGTGTACCAAATTCTATTATATTTGACATGGATCCAGTGTTTCTAATAAGTCAGTTTTGGGAGGCATTTTTTAAGTTGCAGGGTACTTCTCTATGCAAAAGCACATCTTATCATCCTAAGAGTGATGGCCAGACAGAAAAACCCAACGGAACCCTTGAGCAATATGTCATATGTTTGATTAATGAGAATGAAAGAAGTTGGGTAACCTTGGTGCTATGGCATGAATTCTGGTACAATACAACTTATCATTCCGCTTTGAGAATGACTCAATTTGAAGTGATGTATGGCTATGCACCCCTTAGAGTGATGCCTTATACTCCCAATACTAGTGATGTGCAAGATGTTGATCTGGACTTAAGAGACAGGGATGCGATTCTGATGAGGGCAAAGCACAACTTGGATCTAGCTCAAAATATAATGAAAGTGTTTCCTAATAAACACTGGAAAAAAAAGAAGGCATTTTGTAGTTGGGGATTTGGTTTATTTCAAATTGCAGGCTTATAGACAGCGGACAGTGGAATACAGGAAATCCAACAAGCTGGCTTCCAAATATTTTTGCCATTATAAAGTCATTGAAATATTCAACGAGGTTGCATACAAGTTGGAGCTTCCCACAGATTCTAAAATTCGAAATGTGTTTCATGTCCCTCTGCTAAAAAAGAAGATAGGAGATCATGGTGTATCTCAATCTCAATTGCCTTCATTTATGGATCCTTTGGATGTCATGAAGCAACCAGTTAGTATCTTGATAGGCCAGGTAAACACCTAGTCAAAGATACCTTACTTTCAACCAAGATATATCATTGTAATAGTCAATTATAAGAGTTATCGAACACAAGGAGTTGGTGACACTAAATCCTAACACAAAACTGAAATACTGACAAACTCGACTACAGTACACTAATGACACTACGACCCTAAGCTAGACAGACTTAAATGCTACGAAATTTAGACACAACAAACTAGACAAAGTGGCGGACAACCACACAAAATTTTAGGATATTCGTAGTAGTTTTGGTTACCGAACTGAATCGGCTAAGTTACAGCTAATGCAGAAAATAAATGCTGAAAGTAAAAATCCGCCACCACCATTCAAATGAGTTTATGAATGCAAATGAGTTTAACTATATGATTAATGAGTTAAGCAGAATACAATCCACTACCGCCATTCCATCTATCTAACACATACTTAATCTAATTCACATATCCAATGAATGAAAGTTCCCAGGAAGAGTTTATCGTTACAACCACATCCTATTACCTAATCCTTATGCCTATGCAGGTTTGTCATGGACCTCCTCTACATCTATCCCTCTATTGAACTCATAGTCATGGACCCCAAGGTTTACCAAGAAGAAAGCATTAAACTCTAGAAAAGATTTGAGAAGTTACAAGGGTTCACAGGTACACTATAGGCATGTCCTACTAGACTTATGGATTTCAATCTCCTGACTGTAAAATCAGTGTATCACTATAGAGAATCCGGTGGAAGAAATTATATTCAGTCGCCCGTATCTCATGAAACTAGAATCCTAGCATGCATACTAAGTTGCGCACCAAAGAAATATACAAGTATTCATAAGGTGAATCATTCAGAGAAAGAAACATCATTCAAAGAATATGCAACACTAGGTTAAAGTGTATGCATTAAAAAGACTTCAAGTACGGGGCTTCAAGCAACCCCTCAACAATGAGTTAGCTACTAAAAGTCATAAATAAATAATCAAAACAATTCATAGAGTTGAAACAAACAAGCAAGATGAAGAAGACTCCTGGCCAGCCAGAATTCGATGGGTCGAGGATATATTTGACCGGTCGAAATCGAGACAGGTTGAATTCTTCTGCGGCTGCTCTCTTCTATGCATGAAATTCTTCTCTAAAATGCTGATTCCCCTTTTCCAAAACCTAAAATAGGTTTATATACTTCCTCTCATTGCTCTCCTAGAGTCCACGTTGGAATAGGCTTCTATAATTGAACATAACTCCTTCTTCTTTGCGTATTGAGTTAGGAATCCTTTTTTTGTTTCCTTTTCCTTCATTTCTCCACAAAACCTATTAAAACAATAAACATAATTAAATCACTCAATTAATAACAATAAACTAAATATAGGGAACAAATTAAATACCGAATAGACGCATAAATATGCGACTATCATATCTTACCTCGAGGTCTCTTCTAGATAGGCAATGAACTTGTCACAAAATGGCTCATACATTGGGAGGGAGCTTATCCAAGTGATGCAACTTAGGAGGAGGCAGAAGGAATCAAAGCAAAATTTCCAGATTTCTCAGTGGACTGAGTAAATCTTGATGAAATGTTAAGACCCTTAAGTAGTTTCCCTATTTCAATTAGGAGTCTTCTGCTTAAATCCAGTTGTTAAACCCTTTTGTTAATTACTGCCTCAATCTATTAGGTCGACGCGTGTCCAGGGGGCCAATCTGTCGCTTAGCTGTGCAACGCCTATATGATGATATTGTTTCATTGTATTTGGTATCAATCAATATAACGAGTTGCTTTTGCCATTTTGTTTTTTTTTCTTTTGTTTTTCTCTTGAATTCTCTTTTTCCTTTGAGGGTTATGCCTATTTTCTAGATCTAGATCTAGATCTCTAGCACTCTACCATACTTGAGGCGAGCCCAGCTTGGCCGACGCGCATCACAGCCTACCAGCGTCACTACACGTCGTCGTTCATCAACAACTACCAAATTAATCCAAACCAAAAGACTCCACTGCGAAAATTCCCAACACTAAATATGCCACTGATAGAACCTCAGGTGCCCATCGAGAATGAACCACCACCACAAAACATCCAGATTCACAGCTCTGGTATACGCGAACCACAATGCTCGAAATCGTCGAATAACGGACGTGTTTCCATGGTTTCTGGGAGAAACAAAACAAAGAAGAAGAAAAGGAGGTTACGGGGAAAAGCCAAAGTAAAGAAGGAATGGGCAAAGCCGAAAAGAAGGAAGAGAAAATGGAGGTTTCAGAGTTACACAAAATGATGTCGTTTTTTTGCACATTTCGATTTTTCTGTTCGGTTCGGTTTTTGTAAATCAAAAACCAAAATCAAACCAAATGTTTTGATTTTTTTTTTGTTTCGATTATTTTTGATTTCGATTTTTTTCAGTTTGGTTTGTATCAGGTTCATATCAGGTTCGTTTTTTTCAGTCGCTTCTCAATTTCAACTCGGTGTTTTTCGGTTTCAATGTCCCAGCCCTAGATTTGGGTGGCCGGACATATTGGTTGTATCACCTCCATTACGTATTCGATAACGCATATAACGAATAACGTAATCTTAAAACGAATCAAAGCATGCTTCACGGTCTGCATGCAATCTGAAGAAGTAGCTGTGGTTGGATTTTTTTAATTATTTATATCTAATAGTTGAACATTATTCAATTTGGAAAAATACAGAAAGATGGGAAGGCCGGGTATCAACCCAAAGTCCCAAACAACCCCAAACCAAAGCAAAAGCAAAAAACAAAACTGGAGGGAAATGGGAAAACAAACTAGGTACGTAGGAAAATATATCCTTGGACACACGAGTAACAAACTAACAAACTCCACGATATCGATGGTGGCAGATTTCATACTTTACTATTCAAACTCGATCATGATGCATCCCGTTTTAGTGAAGAAGGCATGCAGGTCGTTTTGGGGCAGCCAAAGCCATTGAAATTGGTGCCACAGCACACGGAATAAGCACCCATGTTTCGAAATATTAGCCAATCGTTCACCTCCATTTCTGGTAGTTGGTAATCCACCAACAACGTGTCACTCGAATCGCACGTGGGACCAAACAAAGTCGAACAAGACGTCGGAGCACCAGCAAAACCTTCAGCACAAACCATCACTCTGTTCTTCTTCTCACTCTCGTCATCACTACTTTTGAGAGCAATGCACGAATCGTATAGTGTCTTAGACTCCGCATGCCTCATGGACCCATAATGACCATCGTTTATCCAGTATTCTCTGATACTCCCTCTAACTCGCTTCCCTATGATGTTGGTGACAGCCGTGCAAGCCGACTCCGCAAAGTACCGACCCGGCTCCGCCATCACCTCTAAGTTGCGTTGCTCCTCTTCTGAAAAGTACTTGTCCACGGCAGTTTTCACTGCGGCTGCCGCGGGTTCGAAGTAGAGTGCGTCGGAGACAAATCCACCGCCAATGTTCAACACATGCATGGGGGGCATGCAGAGCCTAGCCGCCTCCTTGAAAACTGCCTTTGCTGCCTCTATGGATGTTTCGTATGCTTTAGAATTGTGGGACTTACTTCCTATGTGAAATGAGACACCAACGACTTTGAGTCGTGCGGTTTGAGCAGCTTCAAGGACGGAAGACACTTCGTCAGGAAGAACACCAAACTTGGAACCCATTGGATACAAGCACCCACTCTCGTCTGGAGATTTGATGCGAATCAACAACGAACATCCCGGGTGAAACTTTCGAATCTTTTCAACCTCGTCTAGTGAGTCGAAAGTGGTTAGGTTAACGCCAACTTCAGCAGCGTACTTAATGTGAGAGATAGCTTTGCAAGGATGGGAATATATGATCCGAGCCGGAGAAACTCCAAGGGACAAAATGGAATCAATCTCAGACCGACTTGCGCAGTCGAAACTTGAACCAAGAGCCACCATGGTGGCGAGGAGGTCCGGGTGTGGATTGGTTTTGATGGCGTAGAAAGGCTGGACCATTGGAAGGTTACGTTTCCATGTGTCCATGAGATTTTTTATAACACCCAAGTCCATCACGTAAAATGCTTCTTCACTTGGCTGTTTCTTAATCATCGACATGATTTTCTCAAGGAAACCTTTGTCATCATTTCTCAGCCCAATACTCCCCATGCTCACCCAATTGTAACAACATACACGCACAGAGCATAGAAATATATATAGAGTGTTTGTATATAGTCTAGATATCTATAAGAAATAGCTGAAGAAAACCATAGAAAGTTGCAGAAAAAATAGACTTTGGAAACTTATGCTTCCATTGAATTGAATAGAGCTATTGCATAGATCATACTTATAGGATAAGAAGGGCACTATGTTATAACGTATTGTTAGCATAAATATCCAGCTAGCTGTCTTTAGCTCTAACTAGGAGAAACGTGAAACTTTGAAGGTTTCCCATGATTGCTTTAATCTGGTTCATGAGAATTGTGTGTGGGTGAACTGGTCACCGATGTGATTACTGTGAGACTTGTTGGAACTGCAAGCTGAATTTTCCACTACAAAAACTTTTAATTTTTTAATGAATGAGTAACTCCTATATATAGGAGAGTACAAGAGATACAAACTGAAAAGTAATCCTACTACATCTCTGGATAAGATACTTTTTCATATCCTGTGATCTCCACCATAACTAGAAACATCAAATATTCTACAACACTCCCCCTTATGCCGGTGTATGGTGGTGACGCTTCTTCATTTGCTTCATTGATGCCTCATCAAAAACCTTGCCGAACCAAAAACCTTTGCAGGAGAAAAATCGGTCTCGCCAAGTAAAAAGAGTGCACACACAATTAAAAATCTTGACGATGATATGACACATAACTATGTTGCCTCATTAAAACCTTGCTAAGTAATAAAAACTCGGTGGGATAAAAATAACCTTAGTCAAGGAAAAAGAGTACAACGTGTCATTCACATCCAGAAACGCTCATGTGTATACCTGACTCCCCCTGAAGTCTGCATCTCCCCTTGATACTAACAATCAAGGCAGCTTAGACAAGCTGAGCAACCCTATGCTCTTCACATGCTTCTGGAATGTCGATTTGGGCAATGATTTAGTAAATAAATTTGCCATATTACTCTCAGATCGAACCTGGTTAATCTGGATCTTGAGAAACTCTTATTATTGCTGATTGTAAAAGTACTTAGGCGATATATGCTTGGTGTTGTCGCCCTAGATGTAACCTTACTTCATCTGCTCGATGCAAGCGACATTATCCTCATAAATGCATATAGGGTTCATCAGTAGTGGATTTCAATCCACAAGTCTCACGAATATGTGTAATGATGAACCTTAGCCATATACACTCCTTAATTGCCTCACGAAGAACAATAATCTCAGGATGATTCGTGGATGTAGCGGCTAGGGTATGCTTTGTAGACCTCCAAGATATCACAGTGTTTTTCATAGTAAAGACATATCTTGTTTGTGAACGACCTTTATGTGGATCAAAGAGAAATCCAGCATCAGCAAAATCCGCCAACACATCACAAGGATTGTTGGTATAGGGGATAAAAGGAATGGCCTCATCATCTTCAATGACACGTCCATTTGAGACAGTGGCTTTCCATCTTGCCTCTCTATAGGGATAAAACAATCTCATATCTATTGTACCCTTCAAGTACCTGAAGATATTCTTAATGCCTGTCTAATGACGTTGCGTGGGCGCTGAGCTAAATCTAGCAAACAAGTTCACAACGAATGAGATGTCCGATCTTGTGCATTGAGCTAAGTACAGTAATGCACCTACTGCACTTAGGTAAGGCACTTCAGCCCTTAAGAGTTCCTCATCCTCATCCCTTGGACGGAACAGATCCTTCTCTGGATCTAGGCTACGGACTACCATGGGGGTACTAACAGGATGCACTTTGTCCATGTTAAACTTTCTCAACATCTTGTGGACATAAGCTGCCTGGTGGACTAGTATTCCACAGGAGTGGGAAAAAAACCCGACAAACCCGACCCGACCCGACGCCCAACCCGTGCCCGATCCCGATTATGCCCGACCCGATTTAGACCCGACCCGAATAGTCGGGTTTTTTGCCCGACCCGATAATTTTCGCGTTCGGGATCGGGTTGAATATTGAAACCCAATCGGGTACCCGACCCGACCCGATATAATATATATTTATTATTATATATAAATATAATATAAAATTGAATATAGCTAGTCGGGACGTGGCGTCCCGGTCAGGCACCTTTGAGAGTGGCGTCGCGGAAGGCCACGTCCATCTCGGACCGAATTTTGAGAAGCGCCAGCGTCTCCTGACGCGGCCACCTGTTCCCACCTCCTCCGCCGCCGCCTGAACCACCAACACCGCCTTGATCTGCCACCACGTCAGTTGCTGCTCCCGACAGAGTCATTAGCTCGTCTAAATTGACGGCGGAGATTGCTCCACCAACCGGCAGCCTGCTGCTTATAGGCGATGCTTCCTCCACCACATGCTGCGAAGAATGGTCTACTGCCCCTACCGCCGCTGCCGCATCCGCCGCCATCGACGGAGCAGCAGCTGAAGAAGTAGACACTGGCGGTGGTGCTACTCCGAAATGGGACTGCACTCCCTGCTGCTGTTGTTGTTGTTGCATCTCAACTACCAACTCCGCATTTACAAATAAGCAGGCGGATCTCGGCAGTGAGTGAAAAATTTTGAAGAGAGAGAGAACAAGAGTGCAAACAAGGAGAGAGTGGTGAGAGATAAAAAGGAAGACAGAAGCTAAGATTAGACAACTGGAAAGACTTAGAAAGTGAATTCCTTCTCCTATGAGTTTAGTGTTGGACTTCACCTTCCCAGTTCTACTATTCCCTCTCTCTCTCGTGTCTCTCAGATTTGATTTTATTCCTTCCTCCTCGATTTTTCTTTTTTACTTAAAAACCCACCACCGCAAGAAATTAAACAATTAAGGAAAAAAGGGTGTGATGGGGCTGAGAAGAAGAAGAGAGAAAGAAAGAGGAGGAGGGAAGCATATTCATCATCATCGTCTTTGGTCGACGGACCCCGACCCGACCCGATATAATATAAAATTGAAGATAGCTAGTCGGGACGTGGCACTTTCAATTTCGGTCTTAAGATCATTAATTTATTAATTTTATCGGCGCTTCTTAATTTGTATTTTTATTTGGGTTTGTAACTTAAATTTAAGTTATACTTTGCTATAACTTTAAGTTCTTTGAAAAAAAAATCAAATTTGGACCACTTTTTTTTTTGGACCCAAGCCTAATTTGAAGCCCAGCAAAATCGGGTCACCTCTGCCCAACCCAACCCAACCCGATCGGGTCGGGCTGCCCGACCTTCAGGTACCCGACCTATGTCGGGCTCGGGCTCGGGCAAAAAATATTGAACCCGATCCTTATCGGGTCGGGAATCGGGTTGAGTGTTTTCGGGTCGGGTCCCAACCCAATTCCACCCCTAGTATTCCACTACTACGGTGTTCTAGCTCAAGGCTTAGACAAAACCGTGTCTTCCCAAGGTCATTCATCTCAAACTCAGATTTCAAGTACTTCGTAGTATCCTTTAACTCATCAAGAGTTCCGATGAGATTCATGTCATCGACATAAACAGTTACTATTGCAAATCTGGAACTTGTCCTTTTAATGAACACGCAAGGGCATAGCTCGTTATTCACATGTCCCTTCCCAATCAAGTATTCACTCAGGCGGTTGTACCACATACGCTTGGATTGCTTCAATCTATACAGTGACCTTCTCAATCTAATAGAGAATGCGCTACATGGTTTAGAGCTACTTGACTTGGGTAATTCGAATCCATCAGGGACTCTCATGTATATCTATGAATCTAGATCCACATAGAGATATGCAGTAACCACATCCATAAGCTACATGTCAAGTTTTTAGGAAACTACCAAACTGACAAGGTAGCGGAACGTTATGATGTCCATTACGGGAGAATACGTCTCCTCGTAGTCAATACCAGGGCGTTGTGAGAAACCCAAGGCGAGCTTTTTATCTTACTACCTCATTATTCTCATTACGCTTTCTAACAAAGATCCATTTATGTCCTGCAGATTTTACACTTGGCGGGGTTAGCACTACCAGGCCAAACACCTGTCTCTTTGTTAGTGAATCTATTTCAGCCTGGATTGCATCTTTCCATTTGAGCCAATCTGATCTCTGTTGACAGTCTTCAACAGATCGAGGTTCGATGTCATCGTGTTCTATGAAATCATGTGCAACTGAGAATGCAAACGCATCGTCAATGATCATAAATTCTCTCTCCAAAATCTCATGTATTCTAGCATAATTCATCGAAATTTCTTTATTCAATGAACTTGGATCAACCGTTGGAACTCCCACCAAATTGGTTGTCTCAAGGATATAACTGTAGTCAAGAATAATTTCATGAGATGGATTTTGAGAGTCGATGAACAATGGATCTTGTTGTGCCAATCTCCCCATCTTCCTAGGGTGAGTATCCATCGAACCTACGGGTCTCCTTCTCTTCCTTTGGGGAGCCGTGGCCTCAGCCACTACACGTCCACCATGTGTGGCGGCGCCGCTCTCTCCCATCACAGGGGTGGCGGCGTGACATCCTCCCTGTGAGATGTCAATCCTTGCAGGCATATTTGCAGTAGGTGTATATGATCTTGTCACTTTAGCAAGGTTAGCAAATGTATCAGGCATCGAATCTGCTACGTTTCTAAGCTCTATAATTCTCTTCGCTTCACTATCTGCTAGTGCAAAGTGGGGATCAAGATGAGACAAGTTAGGGACTGACCATGACAATTTTCATTGTTCATGTGTCCTTCCTCCCCCTAACAATGGGAAGGTTGTCTCATCGAAGTGACAATCCGCAAATCTTGCGGTAAATAGATCGCCTGTCAAGGGTTCTAAGTAGCGGATTATAGTTGGAGAAACAAATCCAACATAGATGCATATTCGTCTTTGAGGACCTATTTTATCGCATAAAGGTGGCGCGATTGGTACATAAACTGTACAACCAAATATGCGTAGATGCGAAATATTCGGCTCATATCCAGTAACCAGCTGGTACACAGAAAAATGTTGTCTAGCAGCGGGTCTAAAACGAATAAGGATTGCTGCATGTAATATCGCATAAGCCCAAGCAGAAGTGGGTAGGTTGGTGCACATGACCAAAGTTCGTCCAACCATTTGAAGTCTTTTAATGGTGGCTTCTACGAGACCATTTTGGGTGTGTACATGGGAAACTGAATACTCGACATCAATCTCGATGGACATGCAATAAATCCAATAATCATCAAATGTTTGCGATGTAAACTCCCCAGCATTTTCGAGACGTATCGACTTTATAGGATGATCTGGGTGGTGAGCCCTGAAACGACTAATTTGAATAAGGAGTTTAGTATATGCAGCATTCCTTGTGGACAATAATGCGACATGGGACCAGCATGTCGAAGCATCCACCAATACCATAAAGTATCTAAATGGTCCGCATGATGGGTGGACGGGTCCAAAAATATCACCTTAGATACGTCGTAAGAATGAAATATTTTCTTTGGTGTCTTTAGCGTATGAGAGTCTCGCTCCTACCTTGGCTAAAGAGCATGCTTTGAAGAATGAGCGATGAGCACAAGACATAACCAGTGAGGATGTTGGCGTTGGCTCAAGGCCTCCATGGACAAGAGAAACATCATAAGGGACGAGAGCACCACTCTTGGTGTCAAGTCGTCTCCTTTTAGAGGAGGAGGTGTCAGTATGAGGCTAACCATCGATGGTGGCGCCACCCTTTTTGGTGCCTACCTCCATGTTTGTGTGAACTGCTCTTTGGTTTTTGCTTCATTTCACTCCAAAGAATGGATGTTCATTTGAATTCTTCAAAATCTGGATCATCATATCACGATTTGGGTGTCCTAGTCTGTCGTGCCAAAGCATATGTGTCTAAGTCCCATAGGTCATCTCTTATAACATGGTGTGACTCTACAACTCTCATAGTTCTAATACATAGCCCATTTAGCTGACACATGAGCTTCTCTAGTATTCGATTTCTACCGGAATCACTAGAGGTAATGCATATATATTCAATTCCATTCTCATAATGAGTATTTGTATGAAATCCGTTGGCTCGGATGTCTCAACTACTCAATAGAGTCCTTGGGGCCCTAGGAGCATAGAGAGCATCATTAATGATGAGTTTTATTCCATTTGGCAACAAAAGTTGGGCTTTTCCTCGCCCTTGGATCAAATCCAAAGACCCACTTATCATTGTGGGTAAAGATGTTTGACAAGGCATACAATCGATGAAGAGTTGTCTATAAAGAAGAATGGTATGTGTAGTTCCACTATCAATGAGACATTCAAGCTCTCCTAGAAACATACCTACAAGAAAACAAGTCTTGTATGAGGAAAGATCGAAAAATTAACTCAAAAGATTGTTTTTCTGGGGATATGCCTTCGATCCATCGAAACACCCCCTCGGGTTGATCCCTTGATCCATTGAGGACACCTTAGATCCATCAAAGGGCTTCCTCAGGAAATTTTTCGATCCATCGAAGGGCCTCCTTGGGTTTTCCTTAGGTTTTGGCCTTCCTCGTGTCAAGCTAACCTCCGTATACTTAAACAAGTATAACTTTATCTAGAAAATAGCTTTTGATGCTCCGAATGAAGTTCTAGAAACTAGACATCCGTAGCTTTCCGAGAATATATTACTAATATTCTGAATAGTTCTGAATTAATCCTAGATTCATGTCAAAGCTAAGCAATCTACACAGCCAATTGTGTTATGTCGGTTTCAGACCTCTGTCTAGTGAGATGAGCATAACATTTTCTAGAAAATAGATATCAACGAGCCGGACATAGTTTTGAAAACTAGAGGTCCATATATTTCCAACAATATGCAAAGGTTCTAGAGGGATGGTGAATATGTCTTTTATAAATTTTTCGCTTAAACTGTACTCGGGGATAGCAGAATGACAACTTATCCCGAATTACAGGATACAAGTGTTTGAACTGTAAAAGCAATAAGTAAAGAATAACATAAGGATATTTTTTTTAACGCAAAAATCCTGCAACCAGGGGGAAAACTATGTGCCCCTAACTCTTGAGGGACAAACATTTCCACTATCAAGTAACACACACAATTACAAGACTCTTGTGCTCTAGGGATTCATAGCCCGTATGCTATCCTAACTAGTCTGACTACCAGTTCTAAACAGAGCTATACTACTTGACTTATGTGTTTACAACTTGGAAAGTATGTAGAAGCATCAACTCAGATCTTAACTATTTGTAAGTTAAATCTTCTTGATCTACTTCTTTGGGTTGAGCATCTCCATACCTATCTCAATGGAATGCACTTATGCAATGATGCATTATGGGTTTTGAAAACAGTTTTATGATTGATAATCCATGACTTATATGCACAACAAAGAGCAAGTAAAGACACAGAAAGGGGAGAGAAGAGAAGAGAGAAAACTACATAATTTTGTGCTCTCAAAGAATCACCCAAAAATAATACCACTCAACCAAGGAGCCAAAACTGCCTTGAGATCCCTTATGTAGACAGAACAGCCCAGTCAACTTTGACAGCAAAGAGAACGTGCTGAACAGCCCAAAAGCCAACCTATAGCAGACCTAAACTGACCTACAGTAGATCTATACCAATAGCCATCAGTTTGATAGGACAAAAGAATGCTCAAGAGACAAACACACAAGTCAACTCTAGGGTTTCCATTTTAGGTAATGTGTGTTAAAGGAGAGAAAAGCTTTCCAAACTTTCATACCAGAAATAACCAAACAGTGGTCAGAAGGTAAGCACGTTTTGCACACAAAGACAGATTTTAGAGATGTCCAAAAGTCAACCAAGCTGTAAAGCAAAACAAATTTCTAGAACATTAAACCCAAGAAGTCACATGTGAACCAAAACGCAACTTTCTCCTAGAAATCTTTCATAATTCAAAAACAGCTTTTTTAAGATCAACTTTCATATAAACTGAGCACATATAATCTAGAATTAGAGACAACCTTAGCTGCTAAATATCACACATGAAAACGTTCCAGATTAACAGGGATGCATGCCTAGAGTGATATCCTAAATGAAAACATGTTATGCAATATGAATGGTCAACCTGTTTTCCATTGAGATAAGTAGGCTATGCCAACATCTTCAACATCTTCATTGATGATCCTTCAACTATTGTGTTTTGTCCAATTGAAAGGAATAGCCAACACTTGTATGCCTTCAATATGCCATCCATATGTTGGTTTATTCTGAAAAAAATCTTAATTTGTCGTCGAAGTCGACTAATCTGCAGAGCAGATATTGTTATTCCCTGTTTCTGACATTTGTTCAGTAAAACTGGCACAACTTTTTCTAGAAATTAGCTATTGACAATCCAGAGGTAGTTCTAAAAACTAGACATCCGTATATTTTTAGCTATATACAACTCATATGCTGATTATTTATAGGAAATTCCCAGTTTATTGTCAAAGCTGGCTGTTAGTGCGACAGATTCTGCTTTATGAGTTTTCCGAGATTTAGAGCACTTAGCTATCCCAATTGATACATGGATGAATTTGCAAGTTTGCTAGGACATCTAAAGTCACTTGGGTAGCTGTTTTCACTTATGACCAGGTGAAGAGAGATCAATGTAGGTGGGACATAAAGTCCGCTCAAATATCTTTATCAAAAATCTCTTATTCTAGACATCACAAGTTACTAAGGTGAGCCCTAGTAGACGGTAGGTTTGTAGCAACCACAAAGCATGTATATCATACAGAAAAAATGTAGACGAACCTATTATTAATAAGCCAAAACAATGCCTTTATTAATAATGCCAACGAATTACATCAAAGTTTACTAATACAGAAAATTGACGAATTACAATGTCAATAACAAAACTTAGGCGCACATGCCTTTATTAATGGAAAATATAAATTTCTAATCAAAATCTGGTGTCTCAGTAATTGAGTCTCTACCAATTTTGAAGTTTACCTTAACGAGACTAGCCTTTTCTCCATCTATGTCTTCTGTTTTGTTGTAGTGAGCTTCTAATGCAAGCTTTTCGTGGTAGGCTTTGTAGTGATCTGCAAGTTTCTTGCTTGCTCTACAGTTTCTGAACCAGTGGTCGCTCCCTCCACACTTATGGCAAACGCCATCTCCTCATATTCTCCCTCATCTCGAGATTGTTGGACTTTGGCCTTGCTTTTGTCAATAGGGGCGGCTCCTCCTTGGCTGCCTCGGCCACCGTGACCTCCACGGCCTCTCTTGGTGGCTCCCCTCTCACGGTTTCCATGTGATCTGTGGTCCATCTTTGAGTGGTTGTAGGGATCTTGATGTCCCTCACATTTTCCCTTTCTTCTAGGGTTCCGCTCCTTGTGTTTTGTGCTTCCATAGTTCACTTCAGGAACTCTCTTTGTCCCCAAAGGCCTTGAACTATTGTTCACAAGTACATTATCTTGCTTCTCTACAACAGACAGAATCTGTATAAGTTGATTGTACGTTGTGATATTCCTGGTCCTTATCTCATTACTGTATTAGTTTGCAAGTATCCTTGCAACGACCGGGAATGTAGAGAGGGTTTTCTTGAGCATATCTGCTTCAGTCACTTCCTGATTACAGTATTGAAGTATGGATCGAAGCTTGAGCATTTCAGCATCAAAATCTGCTATGCTCTTGAAGTCTTGGAACCTAATCTGGGTCCACTTGTCCTTCAAATCCGGGAGTAGGGTGTCTGCGATATTTCCAAATCTCTCAGTGATGCTCTACGGTCATTTAAGTTCAAGTATTAGCATAGCAGTGGTTCCTTTAAATGGCATTTCATAATGATGATAGCATGCGCCTTTGCAACTAATGTTGGTGAAAACGCGAGATCTGGATTATTTGGCTCCATCGTGGGGAGTATAGACTTTGCTGTCAACGCATTCTTGATATCTTCACACCAACGATGATACTCGATTCCTCTTTGGTCCAATTTGCCAAAATCGAGTTTTGTCAGACATCCTGAAAAGAAACAGAAGATATATTAGTTTCGCAGTCGTAACAGACTTCCTCGACAACTAATTAGTTTTCCAATCGTCTTTGGATTAGTACTTCTCTTTGAAGTATGTGGTCTCGCGAACAATCTTTGTTTGTCTTAATCGATGCTTTTCTTTATGAACACTCTTAGTTCAAATCGATTTTGTGAACGCTCTTAGTTCACTCATGAACATTCTTAGTTCATGTGGGAACGCTCTTAGTTCCAAAATGCCCACCTTCAAGAAAGGTGTGGTGTAGAAAGAAGGGATCAGATGTTATCCCGAAATCCCTACGGAAAAATCTAAATTTCCCAAAAGAGTTGGTTATTTTGAAAAAGACAAAGTTGAGGTTATAAAAACTTACTCGTTGTTAGATTACAGAACAATTCTTTTTCTTCCTCTTTTCTCTTTGGGATCACTGCAGCGGTGGAGTTGGCGACAGTGCTCGATTTAGAGCTTCGTGCTGATAACGTGTTTTAGGAATTATAAATGTAGAGAGAATAGTGTGAAGCAATGAATTATGTAGTTTTATTGATGAAGTAGCAACTCCTATATATAGGAGAGTATAAGAGGTATAAACAGGAAAGTAATCATATTACATCTCTGGATAAGATACACTACCATATCCTGTGATTTCCACCATAACTAGGAACATCAAATAGCCTACAACATAATTTGACTTTTAAGTCATCTAATAGGATATTTATAGATGGATTTTTCAATATTTTTATGTGCTTATATATATTGTGAACTATAAAAACCCACATATGTGCGGGCGTATGGGATGTCGGTGAGACTCTTATACTAGCACCCGTGGTAAAAGTTTCTTTCAAGTGCCCAAAACTAGGGCCTAAAATTAGACAATGGACAAGGCCAATTCCGAACTTATACCGAACCTTTATTTCATTCATCATTCATTTTATGTTTTTCTTTTTCTTCCCTATGTTTTTTGCAGAATCAATCCCTGTGAGAATTTGTGGGTGTATAACAATCAGAGAGCTATTGGAACTAGTTAATTTTATTTGAATAAGAAAGTTATGTATATAGAGAGCGTACAAAATTAACTACTGGTGAAAACAAGCAACTACTCAATCCATGACTAACAACCCTACAAATCTGGGATTCTTTTAAAGAGCTGGGAACACCAAGGGATCGACTCCACGACTCCTAACTGACTACATAGACTACATACTAGTCTAGTTTATTTAATTAAAACAAATAAACACAATACTTAACACTCTCTCTTAAATTGAATGTTTTTCAAAACATCAGTTTACACAGAAAACTCCAACAACTCCCTTCACATTCTTCATTAGTAATCTCCTTCAAAGAACATACCCCAAGCAGACTTCTGAGCTTCTTGAACACATCAGACTTGAGAGGCTTAGTGAATATATCTGCAACTTGATCTTCACTCTTACAAAACACTAAATCAATTGTACCATCCTTACATAAATCACGCTAGAAGTGATACATTACATCAATGTGTTTGCTCCTTCCATGTAGCACTAGATTCTTTGACAACTTTATTGTGGACTAATTATCACAAAAAATTAAGGTTGCACCTTGTTGGTGATTGTGGAGAACCTCTTGTAGTCTACGTAAACAAATAGCTTGACAAGAGCTAGATGCAGCTACAAAAAATTCTACTTCAGTAGTTGACAAGGTCACTATCTATTGCTTCTTCGAGGACCAAGAAATAGCACTAGAATCCAACATAAACACAAAGCCAGAAGTGCTTTTCCTATCATCAATATCTCCAGCATAATCACAATCTGAAAATCCAATCAGACTTGAACTACCACCTTTCTTGTACAAAATACCAAAGTTTAAAGTACCATTGAGATACCAAAAAAATCCTCTTTGTAGCCAGCTGGAGATGAACTTCAGTTGATCTCCCCATATATCGACTAATCAAGCTTACTGAATGCATGATATCAGGCCTTGTTGAAGTCAAGTACATAAGACTTCCAACATTTTGCTTGAAAAGTGTAGAATCCACCTTCTTTTTAGAACCATTCTTTGTGAGCTTTAAACCAATCTCAGTTGGAGTTGAAACAAGATAGCAACCTTCATTTTAAACCTATCTAAAACCTCCAGCAAATATTTGCTTTGTGAAATAAAGACTCCATCAGATGACTGCAGAACTTCAATTCCCAGAAAATAAAGCATTAACCCCAAATCAGACATGGCAAATTCATCCATCATAGACTTCTTAAAATCATCAAACATGCCTCTATCATTGCCAGTATATATAAGGTCATCAACATATAAACACACAAAAATCATTTTTCCACCATCTCCAAGCTTAACATAAAGTGTGTGTTCATAAGGACATTTAAGAAAACCATTCTTGGCAAAGTAAGCATCTATGCGACTGTACCAAGCTCATGGAGATTGTTTCAGTCCATAAAATACTTTCTTTAGCCGATATACCTGATTTTCTTGACCTTGTTTCACATATCCGGAAGGCTAATCAACATACACCTCTTCCTCTAGTCTTCCATGAAAAAATGCTGATTGCACACCAAGCTGATAAATAGGCCATGAATTCTGTGTTGCAACCGAAAGCACAAATTTGATTGTATCAAGCCTTACAACTGGAGCAAACACCTCTTTATAATCCACTCGATATTCCTGCTTGTAACCTTTCACAACTAGGCATGCTTTATACTTGTTAACTTCACCATTTGCTTTGAGCTTTGGTTTATAAACCCACTTTACACCGATAGACTTTTGTCTCTTTGGTAGTTCTGCTAACTCCCAAGTGTTGTTCATTTCTATAGCCTTCATATCCTCATCCATATCCCTTTGCCATTTGGGATCTTTTACTGCATCTTTGAATGTCACTGATTAGCAACTTTTTCATCTTCAGAGGATTCATCATCAAAACTTGTTTCATAGTCCAACGTCCAAGTTGGCCTCTTCCTATTGATACGTTAGGGTATTTGATTAGATGATTGACCTTCATTTGGTACACCTATTGTAGAGTCTTGCACCTGCAAATTAGCTTCATTCTCACTTTCTTCATCAAAACTGATTGGAACATGCTCCTGCCTTGCATTAGTTGCCCATTCCCATATCTTGTCTTCATCAAAAATAACATCTCGGCTTATAATGATTTTCTTCGTGATAGGCTTAAATAGCTTGTAAACTTTTGAGTGCTCACTAATCCCACGAAAAATGTATTTTTCAGCCTTGTTATCAAGCTTCTTCCTCTTCTCATTTGGGACGTGAGCATACGCTATGCAACCAAATATTCTGAAGTGATCCACTGATGGCTTATGTCCACTCCAAGCTTCCTCAGGTGTCACGTTCTGAACAGCAAGTGTGGGACTTCTATTCAATACATGGATGATCCAATTAAACACCTCTGGCCAAAACTCCTTCAAAATATTTATCTTTGCCAATATGCATCGTACCATATTCAAAATAGTACGATTCTTCCTTTCACTCATACCATTTTGCTGAGGTGTGTAGGCTACAGTAAGTTGCCTTCTAATGCCACCCATCTCACAAAATTGTATAAATTCTTGTTAGTTGAATTCTCCACCATGATCTGTTCACAAGATTTTGATAGCTCTCCCTACTTCATTCTAAAAAAGAGCTTTGAACTTCTTAAATGCTACAAATGCTTCTGATTTTGCCTGCAAGAAGTAGACCCATGATTTCCCGCTATAATCATCAGTAAATTTAATGAAGTACCTCTTTCCTCCATTTAATGTTGGGTTTATAGGCCTATAGAGATCGGAATGAATCAGCTCCAACACTTCCTGAGCTCTCCAAGATTTTCCTTTAGGAAAGGAATCTCGGTGTTGCTTGGCAACAACACACTCTTCACACACATAAGATGGATAGCTAGTTTGAGGTAGGCCTGCCACCATTCCTTTCTGATATAGAGTCTTCAATCCGTTGAAATTCAAATGATCATAGCGATTATACCAAAGCCATGTCGAATCTTTTGTCTTGGTCAAATGGCAGGAATGAACACCATTTATTTGCAGTCGATACAGTCTATTTGGTGTATTTTTATCATGAGTAATTAGACCCTTTTTAAGATCATAAACTTCACAAGCACCATCTCTCTGAGTGCACACATATCCCATCTCTTCAAGTTGACTAATACTCAACATATTACTCTTTAAATCAGGAACATAAAACACATTTGAAATAGCCTCAACATGATTTACTTTTTTTTAATTGGAATGACACGTTTCCCTATAACGCTAATAGTAGATTATCACCAAACTTCACAATAGTGCGAAATGTTTCATCCAAAACTAAAAAAGATGATTTACTACCAATAATGTGATTGCTTGCTTCAGGCTCCTCCTTCGCATGAAGCACCATCAAAAGTGTCTCATTTTCTTCTTTGTTCTCAGTAAAGTTGGACTTTCGTTCCTTTTCTTTGTCACCAGGAAACTTGGTGTAGCATTCAAATCGAAAATGACCAAATTTGTGACATCTGAAGTATTCAATATTGGACTTGTCAAAGTTTCCTCTGCCTCTTCCTTGGAAATTTGAGGATTGTTGAGCACTTCTGAATCCTCCTCTACTGCCTCTTCCTTGTGAGTCTGAGGCTTGATGGTCTGACCTTTATTCTCACCCTCTGCCTTTTCCTCTCCAAGTGCCATGATCTCTTCCTCTTGCTAATGAACTACCACCACCATTTGTTGCTACTTTCAAAGCAGCTTGCTCCTCCCTATTGTGTCGATTGAGTTTTTGCTCATGAACGAGCAACGAGCTCTGCAACTCATCAACCGAAATCTCATCAATGTTCTTCAACTCTTCAATTGAGCATACTATATAATTATACTTCTCAGTCAACGATCGAAGTATTTTCTCCACCACAGTAACGTCTTGCATCTGTTCACCATGAGTTCACATTCTATTCGCCACAGACATGACTTTAGAAAAATAGTCTGTAACAGACTCACCAACTTTCATCTCAAAAGTCTCAAACTCCCTTCTTAATGCTTAGAGTGAGCATGTTTCACCGCTTTCCATGAATACTTCTTCTCCATAGACTCCCAGATCTGCTTCGAAGTCTCTTTTTGAAGAATAGTCTCCAAAATCATGCGATCAATCGCCTAGAAGAGGAAATTCTTCACTTTTAAATCTTTCAGCTTCATTTCATCCAACATCCTCCTCTGTACCGCCGTCAACGTTTCTCCAGCGGCAGGCTCAGAAAAACCCGTCTCAATTAAGCTCAAATACTTCTTCGATCTCAGAAAATTCTCCATCAACATACGCTAGTAGTCATAATGATCATCAAAACGTGGAATGGAGGGTTGCACATAGTTGTTGTTCTCTGTCATCACTCTTGCTGCTGCAAGACACACACAAAGCTGCTGCTTTTCACCTCAAGCTTAGTGGGGGCTCTAATACCACTATGTGAGAATTTGTGAGTGTATAACAATCAGAAAGCTATTGGAACTGGATAATTTTATTTGAATAAGAAAGCGGGGCTCTAATACCACTATATGAGAATTTGTGAGTGTATAAAAATCAGAGAGTTATTGGAACTGGATAATTTTATTTGAATAAGAAAGCTCTGTAAATATAGAGCACAACTACTGTTGAAAACAAACAACTACTAAATCCATGACTAACAACCCTACAAATGTGAGATTCTTCTAAAGACCTGGTAAACACCTAACAGACTACATACACTACATATTAGTCTAATTTATTTAATTAAAACAAATAAACACAATACTTAACAGTCCCTATTTAGAAATTTGACGATATCCAATTCCAACCCCTTCAATTTGTTTTTCATTCTCCACCGGACCTCATTTTGTGTTGCATCCTCTGCATGCTATGTGGCATGTACGTACGGGTGCATAAAGGTTTTGGCTCTTCAGGCAGAGCCTTAGGTCCGGAAGAAGGTGATGAAATCGGAGTCTGTCAGTCTGTGGTTCGAAAAAATCAGTGTACGATTATTGAAGTCTGAACTCTGAACAGTCTTGCACCATTAGCCACTCATGGTGGACATCTTATTCTCTATGATCGGTACGTTTAACCATCATATATATTCAGATTCAGATTGCGCGTGCTCCAAATCTGACAATATATGTACGTCGACTGGAACTTGTTCCTAACTTACGTACGTTAGAGATTTGTCAGATTAATTTCATTTGGAGCTGTTTGATTTGCGGCCCGCGGCCATCATGAATAGATCGATCAGTGCGTAAGTCTATTCTTGAAAGATGCAGATCGATCAATTGATCCAGTAGTGCGTATCCTCGTGTACATAATTCAAATGGCAGCTAACTACATCACTGCAGTACCGTACGTAAAACCTAATTTCGCTGGAATCAATAAGTTGATGTGGGGTTTGAACTTGATCGAGGGTATTAGATTCGATTACTGTGATTGGATATGTAGCTAACATCAGTAACATGTATTAATGATTGAGGAAGCAGGGCCCGATCGAGATAGTACCTGATCAATTGATCAAGGATAGTAGATTCGATTACAGTAAGTGATTGGCTGATTGGATATGTAGCTAACATGGACTAATGATCGATTGAGGAAGCCTTGCCCGGGAAAGTACTTGATCGTTACGTATACCCAACCACAGTTAAAATTTTCAAGAAAGCATGAACATCAAAACAGTGATTGGACGACGTCCAAAAAATATGGATCACATTAGGGCAAGATAAACTGATAAACTGCTATATATATCCAGGCCCGGTCCTGAGACTGGACAGGCAGGACAACAATATTTAGAGGGATCTTTTTTTTATTGTAGCGTTAAATATGACATATAAAAAAGTAGAGTTTTGCTCTGCGTTTCTCTTCATCAATTGCTCTTTTCTCTCTTCATTGATTGAGTTAGTTCTTTCCCGTATACCACCATTAAAGTAGAGATTTAGAGGAGTATTGATTGACATTGAGCTTTCTTCTAAGTCTATTTCTCTATCAATCGGCATTAAACTTTGTTCTATAAATGGGGAGTGATAGACTCAAACTCACCATGTGAATAAGTGAGTCAAACTCAAACACTTTTCAACTTCTCATTTATTCTTTATTAAAAAATAAATCTGATGCAGTGTATAATTTTTATTCTATTTTTATCTTGTTTGTTTAACTCTTCTTGGCCCCATTGACCAAAAACTCGTATCACAATTCTTCCTTCTCTACTTAAATTTCTTTATCAGATCATTGTGACTTTTCTTCTTGTTTACTTATATATACATATATATTACTCTACCAAGATTTGAGTAACTAAATTTCTATTTGTATTGTGTACATGTGTTTCAAGCCACACATGTAAAATAAGAGAAGGAAGAATTGTGACATGGGTTTTGGTCAGTGGGGCCAAGAAAAGTCAAAAAACAAGGTAAAAATATAATAAAAATTATACACTATACCAAGTTTATTTTTTAGTAAAGAATAAATGAGAAGTTGACAACTGTTTAAGTTTGGCTCACTCACCCTTATGATGAGTTTAAGCTTATCACTCTCCTCTATAAATATATTGATATATCTTACTTCTTTTGCTTGTGTAATCTTTTTTATAATTTTGTTACGTCGAATCTGTTAACAAGTTGAAATTTCTCAATAAATTTTGTGTATATAAATGGCCCATTATATTTTCTCGCCCCGGACCTTGAATTTCTTAGGGCCGGGACTGCATATATCAGTACTCGATCAGTCGAGAGATGAATATATCTAACCAAGAATTAATGGCGCTTCAGGTGGAAGTAGTCCCCAGGGAGATTATCAAACCTTCTTCTCCAACCCCTGTCCATCTTCGCCGTTATCTATTCTCCTCTATCGATCAAACCGCAACGCCTAAAATGTATAGCTATGTGATTCTTTTCTTTGAATCCAGTGGCAAGACAAAACCCAACATCACTGAAATATCCAAAGTCCTTAAGAAGTCGTTAGCAGAAGTGTTAACACTCTACTATCCCCTAGCAGGAGGAGCTCATGCAGATGAACGGTCTATAGACTGCAACAAAAAGGGAGCACCCTACCTTGAAGCTCAAGTCAACAACTGGAGACTCTCCGATATTCTTCGCAATCCGATCATGGATGAACTCCCTAAATTGGTCCCTTTTCAACTTGATGATGGTGACAATGACATTCCCTTCGGTGTGCAGCTCAACGTCTTTCAGTGTGGAGATTTCGCCATTGGCCAATGCTTTACACACAAGATTTCAGACGGGACATCTTTCCTCATGTTTGGGAAAGCATGGGCGGCCATCACCCGACGCGCGCTGGGAGATCACTGTGCCGAAATCATCCGTCCGGAGTTAGTTTCTGCCACACTGTTTCCACCCATGTTGTTTCCACCGGCACCAAACGCTGGTTTCGCAAAGAATAAGGTAGTGAACAAGACGTTTGTGTTTGATGCCGCTAGCATAGAGCTTCTCAGAGCCAAATATGTAGGCAGCCAACGCCCAACTCGCGTTGAGACACTGACAGCTTTCATCTGGAGCCGACTTGTGGCATGCACCAAAGAGGATGCTATCAGAGACCAACAAAAGTTGCACAAGGTGTCCCATTTTATGAACATGCATCTCAGGTTTTCTCCACCTCTGGCGCTAAAGTATTTTGGAAACATGATCACCTCACTCTCCTTCGTTGTCGAATACTAAGGAAGAATGTTATGGCCTTGCGAGGCAGGTTCGAGAAGCAATACGTAAAATTGATATGGTCTACATCAAAAAGCTACAAGAGAATGGGGAGGATAAAGGCACGAGTGATGGTAATGATAGCGTAACATCTGTTTTCACTAGTTTGTGTAATTATCCTCTGTATAACGATTTTGGTTGGGGAAGACCATCATGGGCTTCGATCGGAATGCCGGCACTCGACTTCAACAACACTACAATTTTGACCGATACCAGATATGGTAAAGGAATTGAGATATCTATTACCTCAACCGAGGAAGTCCTGACAAAACTAAAACGTGACAATGAGTTCCTCAAACGGACTTGCTAACTTGGCTCAGTTCTGAACTGTAACTTATTGATAGATGTGGAAGATGAAGGGCTAAGAAGATTCTCTTTGAACTATCTACATTTGCTTATGAGTAATTGTTCTAGTCCATATATGAATTCGATTTATGGACGTACTAGTCGTTGTTTTGTTCTCTTTGAACATATGCTTGTAGTTTTACCCAAGTGTACGTGTCTCGTACACCTTATGAAGTATAACCTTAAGAATGTTTAATTTTCTTGTAATATACCTGTTGGCACAAAAATAAATTTAGGCACATACAATACCTTAGTTGTCCATCAATGATAGGGGTATTATAGACTTATAGCCATCTTGTTCCGTCGAAACTGATAATGTGACGGTTTTTTTTTATAGAAAAATAGAGGTAAAACGATATTAATGCCCATTTTTCATATATTTTGAATTTTTTTATAATCTCTCTCTCTCTCTCTCTCTCTCTCTCTCTCTCTCTATCTCTCTCTCTCTCTCAACCTAATCCAATCTCAACCTAATCCAAACCCGATAGACCCCAACCTCCATCGACTGCGACAATGCTTCTCCTTTCTCACCATTGTCTTCACAGCCAAATCAGAAAGAAAACAAAACCATAACAGAGATCCATTTCAGGGAAGGTGCGAGCTCGGGAAGCCCTGAATGTGGAAGGGAGGATTAGGGTCCTCCGCCTGAATAGGAGGAGCTCAATGGAGTTACCTCTATTTTTCTCTAAAAAATTACTACGTCATCAATTTTGACGGAACAAGAAGACGGCTCATTGACGAAAAATTATTTTAGGTACCACGATAATAGCTTTTAAGAGTTTGGGTATCACGTTGATAATTTTTAAAGTTCGAAACCCTGTTTTGTATAACATCAAAATAGTCTAGGCACCACGGGTGAATTTAATAAAAAAAAAGTAAACTACAGTTTTGCCCAACAAAAAGTGCCATAGTAATAGATAGAGTAGTGGTTTATTTGATTTGACACGTGTATACGCACGGGTGCTGAAGCTAGTCTCAATTATTCTGGTAAAAAAAAATTAAACGAGTTTGGAATTTAGCTAAGTGATATGCTTTTTTAGGTGAATGATAGAAAATATATTAAACTTTGACGATAACAATCAAGTCCGCCGCCTTGCATAAAGTCAGATGCTGAATGAATGAACATACAAAACTCTTGCAGAATCCAGCTAACAATCTTAAAGAAAGTGAAATTTAAAACTACTACAAGCCTATAATGGTACGCCCAAAATTGGACTTTTTTAATTGTTGGGTATATCGTACGACCTAAACCGTGCACCACAATGATATATTAAGAGCTCATCTCCACATTTGAGATTATTATTATTATTATTATTATTATTATTATTATTATTATTATTATTAACAAATGACATACAACTATACATTAGACGGACATAAACCTTAAACTCTGGCTACATCAAAACAAATACAATTAACATATATGGTAAAGAGCATCCCAAATACTAATACTGGATTCACCTCTTGCCTACCATCTTGCCACGCCTCTTAACAATTGTTAGCTAAGCTAGGAGTTACATCATTTGCTTCTCACAAGGCCGGACTGAACATTAGCAAACTAAAAAACTTCCAGATTAATAGACGTTACAATCACCATTATCCGGGATTTTGGTGTTTTTATTTTTATTTTTAAAGTAAGGGCGGTGCAGCAACTCTTAAGTCTTTAATAATGAAACTGAAGAACACATATCCGCAGGGGGGGGGGGGATATTGGACCTAAACCTTGTATTACAATAAGCTCAAATAGAGCACCTCGAATAATAACAAGACACTCCATAACACTTATGTATTCTATCACGCATCAATTAACGGAGAGTGCGACACAAGCAACTTTATCTGCTTTACAATAACGGTGACAGAGTATAAAAAAGATAACGCGACTAATGCGACGCATCATTACAAATTGAACAACTTTCTTACTATGTTTCCGAACGACAAACAAGTCATCAACAAATAATTTTATCTTGCCACTAGGTGGATGCATATATTAATTTGATTAAACATCACCTAGCTAAGGCCGACTTGGCACTACAAGTGCATTCACAAGCATAATGCCGAACACAACCTAACTTCCAAACACAAATTTTTATTCTAAGACAAAATAAACTAGACCACGTAATAAGTTTGAAAACTACTAAACATGTGACATGTGTCAGGCCATAACCTGAGTCCATATCGATCGATGCTTAAACACCTACCAATTCAAAGTTAACATATAATGAACTCAATATACTTATCAATGCAGTATAATAATATAGAGGTCAATTCACAGGGAAATATGAGACTTAATACTCTAAACTACAAACAGACGCGAGAGTCAGAAACCTGACAGTTTCGATAACTGACACTACAGTAATTAATTAAAATAGCTAGACTCAACATAAAATCACAAAATTAATAAAGAACACTATAGATACAGTGGTGGACTACCACACAAATTTTCAATACAATTGGAGTTGGTTTGGTTATCGAACAAAATTCTGCAAATCAGATTACGAAACTGAAACAGTAAACAAATTAAGAGTAAAATTGACAATCAATGATAAAGATGGTTAAGGGGAGTGTTATCCACCACCGTCACACCATCTAGACAACAAATGCATAAACAAAACAATGTTAATATCATGAATGAAAGTTCCCAGGAAGATTCAAAGCTATGAACACAACCTATTACCCAATCCTTACGTTTATAACATTGAAAGTCTGCTTATCAATTTTGTTTATCCCTCAAAGAACCTAAAATCAAGGACTCGAATTTACTAAGAGAAAAGCATTAAGATTTAGAAATGGTTTGAGAATCTACAAGGCTTTACAAGTACACTACGGTCGTGTCTCGCTAGACCTAGGGTTTCTTATAGCAAGCATGTATGGGTTCTACGACTAAAACTCGAGGAAGGTAATAATCACCAAAAGCCATCAATTTTCTTAGAATTAGATTCCTAAACATGCATACTAAGCTTGCATTCAAAGTATACACAAATAAGAATCATCGATGTATAAACAACAAACAAATCTCATTCGAATAACAAAAGCAATCCATAGTTAATAAGTATAAGTAATCTAGATGACATGAACGGGACTTCAAAACAGCCCCTTAAGAATGGAGTTTAGCTCCTCATCATAATCAAAATAGTCTAAGAGAAAAGATAATAAAAAAATTACATAATAGAGCAGTCCCCCCTTTTATCCCGTTTTCTTCCTCCTCTTCTCCTTTTTTCACGTCTTCTATCTCCATTGCTTCACGTGATTTTCTGATTTTTCTTCCTCATTTTTGGTTTGATTTGGTCTCTCTTCATTTAATTAAAACTGATTTGGTTTGAGTTATTAATCATAAATGGGCTGAATCCACATTCCATAGGGCTTTGGACTTGGTCCATTTGTCTCTTGACAACCCATTGTTACTCCTCATTAGGCTCGGAAAGCTCAATTAATCATCTTTTATTTATTTACCTCCAATTATCTACAAAATAATTAACAATAATAAGTTGCTTAAAAACGTAACGAAAGAACTAAATATAAGGTTCGGTTAAGCACATAAACGTTGCATAAATATGCAACTATCACATACCCATGCACTTACTGGACATAAAGAAGCCCAAGTTGGCCAATAAACTAGATCCAGCCATTGTACATGTTCACACTGAGCTGCCGTAGTCACCGCCAACCTTGACACGTATGTACCTCCATAACAACCTCACAACAAGGTGAATCCATCTTCTGCTTCTCTTTCGAACTCAGCCAAACAGATACAACACATAGATAGTACCCATTGATCACGACCAGCACGCAACCGTTTTATCTTCACTGTTAGAGAATATGAATGGAGAAAGACTCTCACATTAGAAATGAGGGGCGCGCCTTACTAGTGGGTTATAAGGATTTGGGCTACTCTTACCATTGCTAATTGGTTTTAGTATGGAACCCCAGATTATTTTATCATGGTATCAGAGAAGGTTCACCTGTGACAACCCGAACCAGAATCAGTAGTCTATTCAGTACGAATCATTAGAATGTGCGTAATCGCGGTTAGTCGTTAATTGTGTGGTTTGCCGATTTAGTTCACGACTTGATTTTCGGCCGAGAATTTGAATTGAGTTTCTTCACAGAAGTTGTAGAGTACGTGATTTCGAGCTCGTGGGCAGTTCCGGATGAATTTTCCGATAATCGAGGAATATAATATGATTATTTGAAGTTTTGGGTTATCGACGAGTTTATCCGTTCATTCGTATTTATCCAAATCATTTTGGTTATTCGTTTCGAATCGTGGATCGACCCGAGGGTGAGTATAAATAGCGGAAATAGTCGAGAAATAGTCGCAAAAACACTGTTTGAAGTTGACCAGCGTTGACTTTCCATTTTTGGAAGTTTGACCGTTGACCGAAGGAGGAAAACTTTCCCGTTTGATGTCGCCGGCCGACTTGCATTTTCCGGCCATCTCCGGCCACGTGAAGGGTATGGTTCGCTTCCTCTTGTGATTTTAAGTTGTTTTGCAATTGGAATTTTGAGAATTGATGAGGTATTGATGGGGTTCGAAACGGGTCGGTTTGCCGGAATTCGCCGGTGACGGGGGGTGACTTTCCGACGAGCCACGGTGGCGGGGAGGTGGGGGTTTCGCCTCCCCTTGGCCTAGTGATGCTTCCTGGTGGTTAGTTTTGGACGAGGAGGTGGTTTTTGGTGAACCCGATTAGGTTGCCGGAGGAGGATTTCCGTTTGGTTTCGAGTGAAATTGAGGAGGTTCCGGTGAGAATTGGCTTTGATGGTATGATTTATATGAGCATGTGTTATACGATTATATTACGTATATGCATTCATATGCTGTTTATTGCATTTGCATCGAATTATTTATGATTTGGTTTACACAGAGTACAGTCACAGTTTATGTTGTTGTATCGATACACTCGCATCCCGGCTGATCCCCGAAGGTGCTTACCTGGGAGGAACTGTACCTTGTGCCGATGTATTTCCGGGTGGGTACAGTTATCTGTGTCTTGTGTCGATGTATTTCCGGGTGGAAACAGATATCCTGACCTGAGGCCTTTCTGGCTAGAATCACGTGTGGGTCTAGGATCCCGTGATTCGGACTGTACTAGCACGGATGTGTCCGTGAGCGACCCCGTGGGATTTTTACTTGCATGCTCAGTATGCTGGAGGAGTATGAGTTTACCTCGTGTACTTTATTATTTTATTTACCTGGACTCGCATATGTTATTTTAACATACATCATCTGGTGAAAGACATTTATTTTCGTCCAATCACTCTAACGGTTTACATGTCTTTCCCCTGGGCTTTTCGGTTTTCGTGCCCAGTTTGCAGTTCTGGTTCTGGTGTTTCACGTCGTGGTTGGAGGCTAGTGATCCGAGCTACCTGTGTTTTCCAGTAGATTCTTGTTTCGCCTACTGATGTGTATATTGTATATATTTGCACTAGAGGTCGCTCTGATACATTCTGATACATGTTTTATACGGATTTTCTCGGATATACTATATATTACAGTCTTGTTTACTGTTTATTATTCATGTTATGATATTGAGAAATCCGGATGGGATTGGAGCCCACGGTTTGGCTTTTGTGGCATAGGACGAAGTGTTATTTTCAGGGTGCAGATTAATGCAATTCCGCGTTAGTAACGTTACTCTGCCGAAATTTTGAATGGTTTTTGTTGGTTCTCGTTTTCAGAAGGGGTTCGATTCCGATTTGGGCAACTAAATCGGGGTTGGGTCCTTTCAGCTTGGTATCAGAGCATTAGGTTGTCAGATTCTGTAGACTTTTGTAGTTGTGACGCTTAGGGTATTTGAGTTTGTACAGCATGACTGGAGTGATGACCCGACTGGCCAGCGGTACTCATCAATACTTCGGGTGTTGTGTGTTCTCAAATATCTGCGGTTTCATGATTACGTTCTTTCTGCTTGTACCTAATGCTTGTCTTGTATCAGTAGGATGCCTCCTCGAAGTGGTCCCCGTATTGATCGGGAAGCGGATCCTGATGAGGATCGCCAAACGCACGACTTACTGATGCGAGTACTGCGTTTGGAAGAGCGTTTTGACCTTGTGGTCAAAGCTCGTACTGCTGGTACGACTGTGTTTTCGGGTTCAGCTGATCCAGAGATATGTGAGGCATGGGTGGTTCAGGTTGAACGTGTTTGTTAGCGTTTGCGATTTACCCCTGAGTAGATGACAGTGGCAGCAGTCAGATTACTTGAGGTTGATGCATACTTTTGGTGGGTTAGCACCGACAGAGTTCCAGTTGATACGCCGTGGACTTTGTTCCGAGATTTGTTTATGCGGAGGTATTTCAACCAGGCTACCCAGCAGCGCAAGTATGAAGAGTTTACGAACTTGAGGCAGGGCAGTTTGTCTGTACTTGAGTATCGGGACAGGTTTACTCGCTTATCTCGTTTTGCGCGTGATATGGTGGCTACTGAGGAAGCCAAGTGTCGCAGGTTTGAGCTGGGTTTGAACTTGAACATCAAGGGGACTCTGACTACGATGCCTCGGAATAACTTTGATGAGTTTGTCAGTGCAGCACTCCGAGGTGAGGACATAGAGAAGGAGAGGCAGCAGAGGTACCAACCGAGACGGTTTGAGGAGGGTGGACCGAGTCAGGAGCCTTCAAAGAGGCAGAGTTCTGATACTTCCGGTTCGGCTTCATCCACGGGTAGTGGACCTTATCGACCACCAGCCAGTGCATTGAGATAGAGGCAGAGGTGGAGGAGAGATCGACCACAGCGACCACAGGCTAGTGGGGATTCTAGCGGCTCTAGTTATCCTCGGCATACCAGTGGCACGTTTCCTGTACCGAGGGAGTACCCGTTGTGCAGCCTCTGCAACAGATATCATTTTGGTTCATGTCAGCGAGTTCCTACCCTTTGTTATCGTTGTGGCTAGGAGGGTCACTTTGCGAGGGATTGTTTCCAGCCTATTGGTGGACAGGCGGCTCAGAGTTCCGAAGGAGAGCGATGTGCCACTTCGGGAGCTCGATTAGCACAGTTTGCGGGCCAGGGTAGACAACAGAGACAGCCTCAGCGTGGACGACCAGCCGGACAGGTGAGGGTTCATGCTATGACTCTACGTGAGGGCAGAGCTTCACCAGAGGTCGTTATCGGTATGTTACATGTATTTGGTATTCCAGTACTTACATTATTAGATCCAGGTGCCACGCATTCATTCATGTCATATAGACTATTATCATTAGCTACGGTACTTGCATCTTCACTTCTGGGGTTGTGGAGAGTGTTATATCCGTCAGGGGAGATTGTGAGTATTGGCTGGGTGTACAGAGACTGTGAGGTGTTTATTGGAGGTCATGGATTAGCCGCAGATTTGTTGTTGCTTGATATTGTGGACTTTGATATGATCTTGGGTATGGACTTCTTGGAGACGCACTGGGCCATGTTTGAATGGCACATAAAGGAGGTCGCATTTCGACGACCAGGCTTTCCCGAGATACAGTTTCGCGGCGAGAAGAACATTTCACTACCGTGTTTGATTTCTGCGGTGAGGGCGGATCGATTGATGAAGAAGGGTTGTGTTGCTTATTTAGCCCATGTTGTGGACACTATAGCTGTTGTGCCAGATCTTGGTAGTATTGAGGTGGTTTCTGAGTTTTCGGATGTGTTTCCAGCAGAGTTACCGGACATACCTCCTGTGCGGGAGATTGACTTCACTATTGAGCTGTTACCGGGTACAGGACCGATTTCACAGACCCCGTATCGTATGGCGCCAGCGGAGTTGAAAGAGTTGCAGATTCAGCTCCAGGAGTTGCTGGAGAAGAGTTTTATTCGACCGAGTGTTTCTCCATGGGGTGCTCCGGTTTTGTTTGTGCGGAAGAAGGATGGATCTATGCGTTTGTGCATCGACTACCGGAAGCTGAATCAGGTTACAGTGAAGAACAAGTATCCGTTACAGTGGATTGATGATTTGTTCGATCAGCTCAAGGGAGCATCAGTCTTTTCGAAGATTGACCTTCGATCCGGATATCACCAGTTGAGGATTCGGGACTCAGATGTGGCCAAGACAGCTTTCAGGTCGCGGTATGGGCATTACGAGTTTTTGGTTATGCCGTTTGGGTTGACCAACGCCCCCGCAGCTTTCATGGACTTGATGAATCGGGTGTTCAGACGGTTCCTGGACAAGTTCGTGATTGTGTTTATCAATGATATTTTGATTTATTCCAGAAGCGTGGGCCAGCATAAGAAACATTTACGAACGGTGTTGCGGACTTTGCGGGACCATCAGTTGTTTGCGAAGTTCAGCAAGTGCGAGTTTTGGCTGGATAGTGTGAAGTTTCTGGGCCACGTGATATCGGCTGAGGGAGTCAGTGTTGATCCTGACAAGATCGAGGCCGTACTGAATTGGAATAGACCTACTACTGTACCGGAGATCCGGAGTTTCTTGGGCTTAGCAGGCTATTACTGGCGGATTGTACAGGACTTCTCTCGGATTGCTACACCATTGACCAGGTTGACGAAGAAAGGCGTCAAGTTTGAGTGGTCCAATGCATGTGAGGAGAGTTATTTACTCCTGAAGGAGAGGTTGACTACCGCACCGGTTCTGACATTGCCAGACGACAGCGGGGAGTTTGTAGTGTATAGTGATGCATCGAAATTGGGGCTTGGCTGTGTGTTGATGCAGCATGGTAGAGTGGTGGCCTACGGTTCCAGGCAGCTGAAACCACATGAGGTCAACTATCCGACGCATGATTTGGAGTTAGCCGCTATTGTGTTAGCGTTGAAGAGTTGGAGACATTACCTGTATGGAGCCCAATGTAAGATCTATACCGACCACAAAAGTCTTACCTACTTGCAGACGCAGCCGGATTTGAACATGAGGCAACGCCGGTGGATGGAGTTGATCAACGACTATGATTGCACTTTTGAGTACCATCTAGGGAAGGCCAATGTTGTAGCTGCTGCACTTACCCGGAAATCTGGAACTTCATTGTTTCATATGTGTATGGTCAGAGTGTCGATGTTAGCCGAGCTTCGGGCTACGGGTGCCGAGTTCGAGTGGGATGATGAGGGAGCTTTGTTGGCCAGTTTTCAGGTTCGACCCGTGTTGGTTGATCAAGTACGAGAGGCTCAGGATTTAGATTCCTACTTGTTGGGCAAGAAGACCATGATACGGAATGGTGTGCCTACAGAGTTCCGATTGAGCGAAGACGACACGCTGTTGTTCAGAGGCAGGTTATGTGTGCCCCGGGACGAGAGCCTGAAGAAAGAGATTTTGGATGAGGCCCACAGTTCAGCATATGCGATGCATCCCGAAGGTACGAAGATGTTTCGTACACTTCAAGCGTATTACTGGTGGCGTAACATGAAGCGGGAGATTGCTGCGTACGTGAGTCGATGTTTGATCTGTCAGCAGGTTAAAGCAGAGAGGCAGAAACCTACAGGGAAACTACAGCCACTAGAGATTCCAGTTTGGAAGTGGGAGCACATTACGATGGATTTCTTCTATCAGTTGCCGCGTACTTCGGCAGGTAATACTGGTATTTGGGTTATTGTGGATCGACTGACGAAATCCACTCATTTTCTCGCACTTCCGGGGAAGATATCAGTGGGCAGATTGGCTAAGTTGTACTTATCAGAGATTGTTCGCTTGCATGGTGTGCCTTTGTCTATTGTTTCTGACCGAGACAGTCAGTTCACCTCTGAGTTTTGGCAGGCATTGCAGCGAGCCTTGGATACGAAGTTGCAATTTAGTACAGCTTTTCATCCCCAGACTGATAGGCAATCTGAGCGGACTATCCAGACACTTGAGGATATGTTGCAATCTTGTGTGTTACAGTTCCGCGGGAATTGGGACAAGCAACTACATTTGATAGAGTTCGCCTACAACAACAGCTACCATGCCAGTATTGAGATGGCACCGTACGAGGCCCTATACGGGAAGCAGTGTCGCACTCCGTTGTGTTGGAGTGAGGTAGGCGAGCGATGGCTTATTGGCCCTGATCTGGTAAAGAACACTATGGAGAACGTCCAGATTATCCGGGATAAATTGAAGATCGCCCAGGATCGTCAGAAGAGTTATGCGGATGTGAGGAGGAAGAGCCTCGAGTTTGAGGTAGGCGATTGGGTCTTCCTGAAACTATCTCCGTGGAGGGGAGTTGTGCATTTCGGGAAGCGTTGTAAGCTTCGACCACGGTACATTGGTCCGTACGAGATTATAGAGAGGATTGGAGTTGTTGCTTACAGACTTGAGTTACCAGCTGAGATGGCTCGTGATCATGATGTTTTCCACGTTTCGATGTTGCGAAAGTACATCTCAGATCCTTCCCATGTGTTAGCCCCACAGAAGTTACCGATCCGAGAGGATTTGACGTACGTGGAGGAGCATGTGCAGATTCTCGATCGTCGTGAGCAGGAGCTGAGACATCGTGTGATTCCGTTAGTGAAGGTCTTGTGGCAGAATCACTCAGTTGAGGAGGCCACCTGGGAGACTGAGCAGCGTATGCGGGAGCAGTATCCTCATTTGTTCACTTGACAGGTATGTAAATTTCGAGGTCGAAATTTTTTTTTAAGGGGGGTAGATTTGTGACGACCTGAACCAGAATCAGTAGTCTATTCAGTACGATTCATGAGAATGTGCGTAATCGCGGTTAGTCGTTAATTGAGTGGTTTGCCAATTTAGTTCACGACTTGATTTTCGGCCGAGAATTTGAATTGAGTTTCTTCACAGAAGTTGTAGAGTACGTGATTTCGAGCTCGTGGGCAGTTCCGGATGAATTTTACGATAACCGAGGAATATAATATGATTATTTGAAGTTTCGGGTTATCGACGAGTTTATCCGTTCGTTCGTATTTATCCAAATCATTTTGGTTATTCATTTCGAATCGTGGATCGACCCGAGGGTGCGTATAAATAGCATAAATAGTCGAGAAATAGTCGCAAAAACACTGTTTGAAGTTGACCAGCGTTGACTTTCCATTTTTGGAAGTTTGACCGTTGACCGAAGGAGAAAAACTTTCCCGTTTGATTTCGCCGGCCGACTTGCATTTTCCGGCCATCTCCGGCCACGTGAAGGGTATGGTTCGCTTCCTCTTGTGATTTTAAGTTGTTTTGCAATTGGAATTTTGAGAATTGATGAGGTATTGATGGGGTTCGAAACGGGTCGGTTTGCCGGAATTCGCCGGTGACGGGGGGTGACTTTCCGGCGAGCCATGGTGGCGGGGAGGTGGGGGTTTCGCCTCCCCTTGGCCTAGTGATGCTTCCTGGGTGGTTAGTTTTGGACGAGGAGGTGGTTTTTGGTGAACCCGATTAGGTTGCCGGAGGAGGATTTTCGTTTGGTTTCGAGTGAAATTGAGGAGGTTCCGGTGAGAATTGGCCTTGATGGTAGTTGTAAAAGTGACTGGGCTTGAGGAGAACTTCAATTCTGGAGCTTCCTCGCCGGAGAAAGTCTCCGTTGACGGCGCGCCACCGCCGGCGGCGGTGGTCAACGGCGGCGCTCCGACAAGAGGGTTGACTTTTCAGATTTCGATGTTTTTAATGTCATTTTTCTCGTAATCGCGCCCTGAGTATCGCCTTGAGGTTTTCGTATTGATTTGGGTATCGGATTTTCAATCGAAGGTTTCAAGTGGAGATTTCAGAAATTCAGTCGATTATTTTATACAGTTTAATATGTTTTCGGGAACGGTTGGTTTCCGTGGTTAAGTACAGTGTTGTGGGCTATGATTTTGATCAGATATGTTTTATGATTATTCAGGAGATCGAGATCAAGATCGTGCTTCGGGTGAGGGATCTTCCGCCGGACCACGAGATTAGCACGAGTGCGCGTTTTGCTCACCTGTGAGTGGACAGTTTCTTTTCACTGCGAGATTATGATTTATATGAGCATGTGTTATACGATTATATTACGTATATGCATTCATATGCTATTTATTGCATTTGCATCGAATTATTTATGATTTGGTTTACACAGAGTACAGTCACAGTTTATGTTGTTGTATCGATACACTCGCATCCCGGCTGATCCCCGAGGGTGCTTACCAGGGGGAATTGTACCTTGTGCTGATGTATTTCCGGGTGAGTACAGTTATCTGTGTCTTGTGCCGATATATTTCCGGGTGAAAACAGATATCCTGACCTGAGGCCTTTCTGGCTAGAATCACGTGTGGGTCTAGGATCCCGTGATTCGGACTGTACTAGCACGGATGTGTCCATGAGCGACCCCGTGGGATTTTTACTTGCATGCTCAGTACGCTGGAGGAGTATGAGTTTACCTCGTGTACTTTATTATTTTATTTACCTGGACTCGCATATGTTATTTTAACATACATCATCTGGTGAAAGACATTTATTTTCGTCCACTCACTCTAACGGTTTTCATGTCTTTCCCCTGGGCTTTTCGATTTTCGTGCCCAGTTTGCAGTTCAGGTTCTGGTGTTTCACGTCGTGGTTGCAGGCTAGTGATCCGAGCTACCTGTGTTTTCCAGTAGGTTCTTGTTTCGCCTACTGATGTGTATATTGTATATATTTACACTAGAGGTCGCTCTGATATATTCTGATACATATTTTATACGGATTTTCTCGGATATACTATATATTACAGTCTTGTTTACTGTTTATTGTTCATGTTATGATATTGAGAAATCCGGATGGGATTGGAGCCCACGGTTTGGCTTTTGTGAAATAGGATGAAGTGTTATTTTCAGGGTGCAGGTTAATGCAATTCCGCGTTAGTAACGTTACTCTGCCGAAATTTTGAATCGTCGTGTGATGCCAAATGGGCCACACGTGCTCACTGTCACCCATATATGTTGTCCATGTATTTGGCTTAAGATCTCGCCACATGTGCGGGGGCATGTTAAAGAATGTGAATGGAGAAAGACTCTCACATTGGAAATGAAGGACCTTGCTAGTGGGTTATAAATATTTGGGTTACTCCTACCATAGCTAATTGATTTTGATATGGAACCCAGATTAATTTACCAAACACCAAAACATACGCCTAACACTGACACCCAATCTGCCTGCCATAGTAGAACTCCTTGTCTCCTTTCTCAGATCTCCACAGAAAAAGAAACTGAGACTACGTCTACAAATTGAAAGCCAACAAAGCAAACACCGCCCCAAAGGGAGCAACACCTCCCGTTCAAATGGCACAGCGACACAGCCAAAGGCAGGTGCTGGTACCAATGGTAGCCGGACAAGCCCCTTCACTTGAAAACTGCCTCAATAAAACGTAATTGCAGCAGAACACTTTTTCTTTTCTTTTTTTCTAATGTGGTGCTAGAGTTGTTAACCACTAAACTCATTTGTTATTCATTTACATGTGGATTTTTTTTTAAAGAAACAAATTATATTATTCATTCCAAATTATTGTACAGTATGCACTGAGGAAAATTAGAAAGTACATTAACAAAGAAAATGAGAAAAGAATTCAAGCATATCTGATAGTTGTATATTTATGCAACGTTTATGTGCTTAACCGAACTTTATATTTAGTTCTTTTGTTATGTTTTTAAGTAAATTAGTATTATTATTTGTTTTGTAGGAAATTGGAGAAAAATGAATAAAAGATGTGTAATTGAGCTTTCCTAATCCAACGAGGAGAAGAAATGGGTTGTCAAAGAGACCCATCCTGCTAGGTCTTTGACTCTTAATAGATCCCGTCCGGTCCGCGCGGGGCGAGGGGATTAACGGTGCGGAGGTTGACATGTAAAAGAGGTAGCATGGGGTCCACTGACAATAGCAAAACTTTGTGTGATGTACGATGACGAGAGGAGTTCTGCCCATCTTGATTTGGGCCAGAAAGAATAGCACGTGATGAACTAGTTGATTAACTAGCTATATGAGATTGAATGAAGAAAGGAGCCGATATACTTGGGAGGAGGAGACATACGTACGGAAGTCTCCTAATCCATGAAGAATTAAAAGAGAGCACGTGACAATTGCTTGGTTAATTATTCAATTAACCTAACTATATATACGAAAGATTAGAAAGAAAGGGGAGGCCGGCAGTGGATGGAAGAAAAGGAAGAGAAGATGCAAGGAGGAAAAGGAAGAGGAGAAGTCAAGTTCTTTCATTCTCCTTCATCCGTTTGTATCAATTTCTTTCATGAATTATTTTAGTTTAATTTCTGATTCTATGAGGAGCTAAACTACATTGTTAAGGGGCTGTTTTGAAGTCCCATTCATGATATCTAAATTGTTTATGCACGTTAATTAAGTTTTGCTTTTGTTATTCGAATGAGGTTTCTTTGTTATTTATACCGTGATGATTTTTGATTATGTATGCTTTGAGTGCACGCTTAGTATGCATGTTTAGGAATCTAATTCTAAGAAAATTGATGGCTGTTGGTGATTATTACCTTCCTCAAGTTTCAATCGTAGAACTCATACATGTTTGGTATAAAAAACCCTAGGTCTAGTAAGACACGACTATAGTGTACTTATGAAGCCTTGTAGATTCTCAAACCCTTTCTAGATTGTAATGCTTTGCTCTTGGTAAATTTGAGTCCGTGACTTCGAGTTCCTTGAGGGATAGACAATATTGATAAGCACACCTTCAACATTGTAAACATAAGGATTGGGTAATAGGTTGTGTTCACAACTCGGGACCTTCCTGGGAATCTTTCATTCATAACATTTGCATTGTTTAGTTAAGCATTTGTCGTCTAGATGGAGTGACGGTGGTGGATAGCACTTCCCTTAACCTATTTTATTATTGAATTCTCGTTTTACTCTTACTCTGTTTCCAGTTTCAATTTCGTAATCTAGTTTGTAGAATTTATTTCAACAACCAAACCAACTCCGATTATATTGAAAATTTGAATGGTAGTCCACCACTGTGTCTATAGTATCCTGTATTAATTTCGTGATTTTAGGTTGAGTCTAGCTATTTTAATTAATTACGTTAGTGTTCAGTGGTCGAGGCTGTCAAGTTTCTGACTTTCGCGTCTGTTTGTAGTTTAGAATATTAAGTCTCATTTTTCCCTGCGGATTGACCCCTATACTATTGTACTGCATTGACAAGCATATTGATTTCATTATAGAATAATTTTGAAGGTGATTAAACACCGATCAATATCATGCAAGTGGACCGGCCACGTACTAACATTTAGCATTTTGGGCTGCATGGATAAGTGAGTGCGCGCAACTGCTCATCCTGCTCAAACTTAGCCATATCTTCTTTCTTCAAATTGACCCAAGCTTCGATCCCACCACTGGACCCAGAGTCCATGAAACAAACAAGGTTCTTGAACGTCAGGCTAGCAGACCCGACCCATATCGGCTTCCCCCACCCGAAATCAGTCTCATACAACGGAAACCTACACAGGCTAGTGAAACTAAACGATACCACTTCACCTTTCAGAAACTCCTCCGCTCGCTGCTTCAGAAAATTCAAGTGCGCCGTGCCTTCTAGAATCTTCTTCATGTATTCCCCGTCGACGCTCCTTATGGCATCTCTCATTTGTCCCACGAACTCGTAGCACTCCTCCTCACCCTCCTCGTACGACGTCGTTGCCGTTGCGAATCGGCTCACGTTCCCGAAATGGTGCTCCGGAAGCGGCGGGTCCATCCTCGTACGTAGGTTTACGGCGTGGAGAACTTTGTAGAGTGTGTTAGGGTTTGGCTTTCCTTGCGTGGAAGCCAAGAAACGGCTCCATACAAAAGCGGATAGGGCTTCGATACGTGTTGGGCGTCTGTCAGTTGCTGAAGTTGTGTACTTTGTTCTGAGAGAGGCGACGGTGGAGGCGCTGAAAACGAACCGTTTAGTGATGATGGTTTCTCTTGTGATTCCGGTGCCTGGTTGGAATCCAGAGATGGACCTCGGCTGAAAGAAGGTGGCCAAGTCAAAAGACGGAGCTTTATAATTACTGTTGTCTCCACGAGCAATGGAAGCCCAAGAGTTGAGGAACATGACTAGTGCGAAGGCGTCGGCGATTTTGTGAGAAATGCAAATACCAATAGCCATGCCACCGCAGTCAAAGATGTTGGCTTGGACTGCAAGAACAAAGTCGACAACAGTGTCTAACTCGCATGGAAGTAGCTTGTTGAGTTGGTTAGGGTTCGGTTGGGATATGACATCGGAAAGTTGACACTTCACTCGTGCTTCGCCAAAAGGAGTACCTTCATCGTTGCAGTCGATGAAGGCGTTGTCGATGATCCGTCCGGCCAGGGGATAGAACTGCGTCAATGTCTCCGATAGGGTCTGCTTAACCCGGTTAACAGACATGGCTGTTTCCTCATCAAGGTGAGTGTAATTAGTAGCAGGGTAGAACAGGATCATGGGCATGAAAATCGGAGTAGCGATTTGGTCCATAAATGAAAGCTCGTGCTTGCGAAGGTGGCTTGGGGTTGGAGAAGAAGGCTTGACGCTATCTCTCACAATCAGTTCAACCTTCATATTTTGATACATCTCTAACCAATGGACTGATCGATAAGTTTGGTGTAGTGACTAGTGAGTGTAAGAGACTAGGAGCAGAGAAGGGTTGCTAGAGCAAAGATGTAATTGTGTGCATATTGCATGGTTCTGCATCTTAATATATAGTGTGTCAAGCTAGGACTTGGCTTGAGTACGTGGCCGTCCTTTTACTTGTTGACATTTGTAGACCGATAAAACTTCTACATTGTAAACTAGATGCTGACTTTGTAGCAATGATCGAAGCTACTTATTGGATCAATGCTTATCGCCCAAGACAAGATAATGTGGCGGGATAGCTTTCAGCATTATATCCGAAAAAGATGGCCATGGAATAGACTAGCTTGTTACTTATCGCCGTTTAAAAGTCGTTTGGACGCGGAATTTGGTGAAATAATCTACAAATGGGTTTGACTGCCTGCCAATGGCTTTTGAACGTGACAACTAATGAAGCGGGAATCTGCCAATTACTGGGCGGCGTAGACAAAATAGGGGGAAAGTTCATACTACGGAACTACGAACCTTGGTGTTAGTCATGCATCTTATGCTTCGAATTAAGGTTATGCACTCATGTCGTCGCTTAATCTTAAATTATAGCCTAAACCCTAAACCATTCACGAGGACGATCTTTTTTTCAATGCAGCTGTGTGTGATCCAATCATACTATTGATCTTCCTCATGATGTAAGCTTAACTTTTTCCTCACCCACCTCATTTGATCTGAAAGCAATATATAGTCACGAATTTCACATGCAATCTTTACGCATAGATTACGTCAATGTATACGTTAGATTATTTCGAATCCCTTGCCAACAAGAATACGTTCATACGTCCGTTTTTCATGCTAGGTTACACATATATATATTGAGAAGCTTTTATATTAAGACAGATTGAACTGGCGTGTCATGGTTATAGTTAGTGGGCATGCAGAAGTGTAAAATGGAACTTTGAAATATACAGTAGATTACAAAGTTTGCGCGCGCATACATTGACTAGTCATAGTTTTAGCACCTTCGATCGCTACAACCAACAAGCTAAGGGACGGAGATCTATCGGGAAAAAAAATAAGGGACGGATCGGAGTTTGTTCGGAGTGAGATATATGACGGGGTGATACAAGTTATAGATCTTTAATTATGTGTCCATCACTCATAGAAATTGCCTCGTATCATCTCAGAAATTGCCTCATGATCAAAGATCAAAGGCAAATGTTAAATTATGAGATGATACGAGGCAATTGAGAGAATCTTCTGCGCCTTCTACCGGTTCATTATTTATATACATATATTTCCTCTAACAATTGCTAGTCTCTATCATATGTCATCCTATGTGAGTGATCGACGATCTTCGTCTATCAATATAAGAAAATCATACTTAGACGACGAAAAAAATTTATCGTCTAATCTGACTTTAGACGACGAAATTGATTTTCGTCGCCTAAGAAATGTCTTAGACGACGAAACATATATTTTCTTCATCTAATATCTGACTTACACAATGAAAAACAGAATTTGTAGTCTAAATATAATATCTTAGACGACGAAAACAGAATTCGTCGTCTAACTTTGCACTTAGACGGCGAATATTTTCATTTCGTCGTCTAAAGAACAAATCCTAAACCTAAACCCTAAGACTTAAACCCTTTCTCCTGAACCCGGAAAGTCTTGGGCGATGAAACCCAATTTTTGCCGTCTAAGTAGTACTTAGACCATAAAACTCAACCACTTTCGTCGTTTAAGTAGAGTTTCACAATCCAACCTCTAAGAGCACGATCATGTATACCATCTTAAAATACATATTTTTTTCATCGAGGGCATAGAGTAAACAATTTTTGCACTGTGAGTGTCAATGGTTCGAAAATCGGAGTTACGAAGATTCATATATCAACATTTCCGTTTGTTAAAATTTCGATTTTATGGTTGACTACGCCGATCTATCGAACTTCGTTTTGAATGAAAATTCATCCACTTACATATTATGTCATGATGAATATATCCAACAGTTATTTTATCCAAATTCAATTTCGTTAATGTTGATGTGGAGTGAATATAGACATACGAACACTTAAGTTATACAACATTAGTAGATATATAACAAGTTTTTAGTCATAAATAAAAAATTTCTGTCAAATTTTAATTAATTTATATTTAATTGATAAATAAAGTTTTTACGACGATACAAACACCCATAACTTCGGAAAGGGGTTTACGAATTATTTTTTACTATAGTTTTAATCTTTTAACTATTTTTCGGTAATCATTAAATTCATTTGATCGAATCCTAAAGTAATCTGAATTTGTAAAGAAGTGTTGTTCATAGTGGAAATGTTTGTCCCTCAAGAGTTAGGGGCACGCCATTTTCTCCCTGGTTGCAGGGTTTCTGTGTTAAAGAAAAACCTCTTAGTATTATTCTATACTTATCGCTTTTACATTTCAAGTACTCGAATATCTGTGAATTGGGATAGTTCACAACTCTGTTATCCTCGAGAACAGTTTAAGCGAAAAAGTTGAAAATGGCATATTCACCCTCCCTTTAGGATCTTTAAAATCGAACCCTGGACAAGCAAAACAACAAATAGCAAAACTCAATACAGAAAAATATCGGTACTCAAGTACAAACATGAAATAAGAAACAATATTCCAAATGGATGTAATTACTTGCACACAAACAGACTACCTAATATTAAATTTTTCTAACAGCACATTGTTCTGCTTCAAATTTCAATTGCAAGTTCTCTTTTTTTCTCAATATCAAGTGAAAATTAATATGTAAGAACTTACTTGAGAGGATTGACCAACAGTCTTTGACCTATACTCACAAAACTATTCTCCTGATTTGACATGAACCAAGCTAGGGAGGAAACACTGCATTGGATCAAGAAACAGAATCAGTGATTCTTGGTTCTAATTTTATAATCAATTGGTGAAATAACAACTTTATGAAAGCAAAATGAACAAAGAGAACAAGAGGTCCTCAGTAAGTTAGAAATCAGTAAAAAAAAGTCTTATAGATAGCACAAATAAACCAGAAAACATATTTTCCTAAGTGGATACAGCCAACCTACCTTCGAGTAAAAATATGCTCCCTCAGTCCAAGAATCGTAGGGCACCTCACACCATCAGTCTTGAGAAATTGTTGCAGCAAATTCCTCATTTTCAAGGCTTCTTCCATGTAGTTATTCTATGAGATTGGAAACATTAGCTGACATTGTAAAATGGGTCACGGGTAGTGCCAGACTGCCAGCTCATTCCGAGCAGTGCCCATAATATACATACTCAATAATTTTTATATAAATACAACATAAGGCTTGTCCTACCAAACAAATCAAGAAAACTTCATTACCAGAGTCAACATATCAAAATATAATTAAATATGAGAATTGAAAAGCGAATAAGCAATTGAATGGCAGACCAACTCAATTGCAATCTCAAGAAACACATCCTTTCTTCTTACAAGGTTGTCATAAAGCCAGCAATCAAAATATACTATCTTGATTAAACTTATACTGTTGATTAAGTTTATACTTATAATCATAGATAATTGACACATCAATAATACCCCATAAAGATTTTAAGTGGTGATATTAATTGAGATAAGCTCTTATAAGCTCAATTGATATTAAAATGTGCTGCTTGATCACAATTGATGTGTTTATACTTATAAGATATCAATTGAGCTTATACTGCTCTCATTAAACATTTTAATATCAACTGAGCTCTCAGTAGACATGGTTAGCAGAGAGCAAAAGGATAGTGATGAATGATTGAGTTAAAGTTATGGTTGAAAATTGGTCAGAAAGAAGTAGTATAAAATTTTTAAGTGGCGTGATCATATTTTTCTATAATTATGCAATGTTTGAACGAAGATAGCTGACATTAAAAAAAAGGGTTTTACAGGCCGGAAGAAACCTTGAGTTGGTTATGGAGGCGGGAGCATTGGTTTGATGGGTCATGTCTCTCAAGCTGTTTATGATGGTGGTTGCCACATGTTGGGATAACTTATTCAACGTGCTCTCTTCTCTTTCAGGATCTCATGATCAAGCTGAGATTTGTTTATTGATCTCTTTTTGTTTCCATTATGCAGAGTAATTCCCAGGAGTCTCATGCTAACAGAGGAAAGTTTGAAATACATTCTTTTATATTTACAGTTACTGATGTCATTCAGAGCATGTTTCTCATGCATTTTGTAAAATCTCAGATCACAGGAGAGCCTATTGGAGAAGTGAGAGCTGTGGATGGTATGCACCAGCGCAAAGCCAAAATGGCTCGCCAATCCGATGCCTTTATTTCCTTTCCAGGTACCCAATTGACTCAACAACTAGTTACCAACACCTTATCTGATCATCAAAACTTCAAAATGAGTTGACATGAACTATTCTGTTAAGCTAAGCATTATATTGTGTATGTGCTTGTTGTTCTACTGCAGGTGGCTATGGTACCTTAGAGGAACTGTTGGAAGTGATCACTTGGGCTCAGTTGGGGATCCCTAACAAACCAGTAAGTTAACTGAAAATTCAACTCTGGTTAAGTGTTATTATGAGGGTAAATGATTGGGGGTATATTGAAAGTTACATTTGTATTGCAGGTGGGATTAATGAATGTTGATGGGTACTACGACTCACTTCTAACATTCATTGACAACGCTGTGAACAAGGTTTCATTTATATTGCAGCTCGGCAGATTATTGTGTCTGCCCGAAATGCACATGAACTTATGTGCAAACTCGAGGTACATAATATTCCTCAGTTTTACATGGTGTGATGAAGATTGAGACCTTAGGCGTTAGGGTGTGTGCTTGAACAGGAGTATATTCCTAAGCATTCCGGGCTTAGTTGGGAGAAAGAGCAACAACTGGAGTACACTGCGAAGTCGGACATTGCTCGTTGACTAAGAACACATGTTCATGATCAAGGTTGAATTAAATTGTAAACAGAATATATTCCAACGCCGATGGTGTGGACTGGAGGATTCATAACCCTGGATTACAAGCAGGTTTCTCTAAAATACACTAAACCAGTCAACCCTTTTAGATCAGACGTGAGCTCCACTAGAAGAAGAAAAACTAGCTAGTATTGCCTACCTACAAAGTTTGTTTTAATTAGCTGTGAATCATGCTTCATTTGAGTTCCTTTTTTTTCATTAATGTTCCTCTGTTTAGTTTGTCAACTAGAGTCTAACCTGGATCACAATGGCTGTGATTTTATTTACAAGATCCTTGTGTGTCGGTGATTTACCATCTTCAACCTTTTGATGTTGTTCCAAGCTGCTTTCTACAGGAGAAGACTGACGGTGATTCAAAAACAAGAAAAACCAAGGCATAAAACAGGATGTTCAAATTAGTCAGCAAAGTGAGCTGACAGACGCTAAACTTATGACTGAAAAATTAAATGTCACCATGCATACTGCTTAAATGTCATCATCTTGTTTTTTCTTAATAAATCTTTAGCCACTGCATGTAGCCACCTTACCAATGTACTCTTCTTAGTTTTGGTAGATCATTGCAGGGTAATCAACTCCCTGGACATATCCCTTCCGTGCTTGGCCTGATGCAGGCACTCGCCGTATTGTAACTCCATATCTGTCTGAAACTCGTGGACTTCATTGAAACAAATATTCTTCACATGTTTTACCTCTTCTGTGTCTTATACTCGTTTTCCATTTCAGAGATTTGAGCTGCAAAAAAGGCCGGACCAATTCCTCCTATTTTGGGTTTGATCCTTGCAATGTTTCAGCTAGCTAAAAGTTTGATCCTTGCTGAATGAAAGTAGACAAACTTTGGAATGTTATATATAAACTGGAGTTTACGTGGCACTAGTAAATTACCTTGTTTACTAAGGCTCTATGGTGTGTTGGCACACCGGCTGCTGGTCTTTGACATGCACTGCCAAGGTGACTTAGGGGGGTCAAGGAGCTAATTGTTAAGGTTAGCAGTGCAATAACATTATTTAATATGCTTTCAAGTATAAGTTCTAAATTTGAGGTAAAACTTTTATTGTTGAGGTTATAGTCGGATATCTAGAGTTGGGACATTTATGATGAAAAATCGTTATCAAGAAACTGTATTGACAGAGATATATATACTGTGGTATTTTTGCATACTTCTGTCATTTACCCCGGTTATGTATTGTGCAATTAAATCTTTGTTGTTCTCGGGCATGAGCCACATCCTGCATGCTATGGACCAAAACATGTTGACTAGCTCACTGGAAACATTTCGTCCAATGCCTTTTGATAACAGATGAACTCTTTTCATAACAAATAACTTATTGCTCTACATTTAACTTTTTGAGAAAGAAATGTAACTAATAGATCCGTTACTTCTTACATCTCTATTTGCGCTTAATAAAATTAAAGGTTTCTAATATGTATGTATCTTATAGTGTTCCGAACAGTTGATCTGCAATTTTCTTTTCTTGCTTTGTGGCAGGTGGGTAATGGAGTTGGTACTGCTTTGGTGGGTGAATTCTCTGGTTGGAGGCATATGTATAGAGCTAGCATCCCTTTGGCAGTAGTATGGGATTAGGAATGTGGTGGCTACCGGAGTCACCTAGATGGTTAGATGGATCTTTCTACGTGTCATACAACTAGTAGTGTAGTCAAAAAATTTGCTTAACCATGTCAATTTTTATAACAGACGTAGAACATATTCTTATTTTCAACAAAGTTATTTACGTGAATAAAACATTGAGAATTCATAATCCGAATTAACTTAATATAAAAATATATTTATTTTGATCGGATTTAATAAATGCTGTGAAGTTAAAATGTTATTAAATCATTGATTCAATATATGGCAATAATAACAGTATATTTTTTCATAAAGAGTTTTAATAATTTATTTGATTGACTAAGGCGAAATAGCTAGTTATAACTTCTTCTTTTAAGGAATTATAACTATATAATTAAAACAAATTAAGTTTCATTTTTTTTTCAAATAGTTAGTAATGTCAGAAAGGGTTTTATTGCATTAAATTTTTGATAATTAAGTAAAAATATTTCTTTGATTAACAATAATTCAAAACTTAATGTGTATCATTAGACACTCTCATTACATGTTGGCTACGTCACTGTCACTGCATACAACGACAAAGAGATAGAGTGTTTTAAAAGAGCGAGCAATAGGTATGTTTGTTATTCTCTGCGAGTTTTCACTCTCTGCGAATGATTCTATGCTATATGGCTCTGATTTGAATAATTTACTTGAATTTGTTTTGCATTGTTCTTGAACCACGTATTCATCATTTTACTTGTGTGCTGCATGGCTCTGATATCGGCATAACATCCCAGCAGGGGACAGTTGAAGACTCCATTGCTGAACACGTCAAAATCAGCCCAGAAGGAATTTGTGGAGATCTTTTTTTCAGTTTGCTTTATAGACATGTAAACTAGCTACGAACAAATCAGTGGAATAAATTCCAATAGGTATGTCTCTGCTAGTGCAAATTGGGCAAGTCAGTCCTTGTAACAATTATAGGTGCAATTTGGTTTGCTCATACAACTCACTTTTTTTAAACTATTCTTTTAGGGCTTAAGAGTTGGAGTGTCATAGGGTTTATGATTTTGAGTCCCGTGAGAAGTAAACACCTTTACTCTAAATGTCACCCAAGCATTTTCTTAATTTAAGTTTGCTATAAAAAAAAGTAAAATTTTTCAACTTAAATTAGCCATCGATCCGTTGTAACTCTATTGTTCTTACGACTAAATAATGGATAAAAAAATTGTAAAAAATAATAATTTACCAAATAAATAAATAAATAAATATGTTGTAAAAATGATTTGTATATATATACATAATTTGAGACAAACTTCATGCACACATTCTTGTGGGGTTCAAATTTACCTCACCATGTCAGTTAATTCACACAAAAAAGAACTCAAGTACTCCACTCTTAGAAGAATGAGCAAAACAAATTAATGAGTATTTAAGTAATTACATAAAAAAAAAATAAGTTTGACCTCGTTGACTGAGATATAAACGAACTTCAACAAAATTAAATTTTTCACAGAATACACATTAGAACTAAGTGGACGCATGAGTGTGTGTTGATTTTTCATTAGTCTATTTCAAATCCATACATGTCTCAAAGTCACCATATGACTAGTTGACTACTAATGTTGTTTACTTTGTTTGATTGGTATAAGGAAAGGTGAACCTTTGTGATATTAAAACGGAAATAAAACTTTGTTTTACGAATCCGACCGTAGAATGTGATGATTGAGTTAATCTAAGAATGCTATTAAAAAATAAATTTTTTTTTACTTGAATTTGATCTCGATCTATGCATCTGACTATTGTGACCGCAATACCTTTACGACTAAAATGCGAATAACCACTCCTTAAAAAAATAATTTAAGACCAAATTTCATACACACATTCTCGTGAGGTTCGCATCTACCGCGTAGTGTCAAAATATTTGGCCAAAAAATTGATTTAGGTACTCCACCTTAGAAGAATGAGCAAAACACATTAATGGGTACTTAAGTAATTATACAAAAAACAAGTTTGACCTCATTGATTGAGCTGTAAACGAACTCCGACAAAGTTAAAATTTTCACATAATACACATTACAACTAGGTGGACGCATGAGTGTGTGTTGATTTTTCATTAGCCTATTTCAAATTCATACATGTCTCAAAGTCAACATATGACTAGTTGACTACTAATGTTGTTTACTTTGTTTATTTGGTACAAGGAAAGGTGAACCTTTGTGATACCAAAACGAAAATAAAATTTTATTTTGTGAATCCGACCGTAGAATGTGATGATCGAGTTAATCTAAGAATGTTATGAAAAAATTAAAAAAATTTGCCTTAAATTTGACCTCGATCCGTGCATCTAACTGTTGTGACTGCAATGGCTTTACGACTAAAATTTGAATAACCACTCCTTAAAAAAATAATTTAAGACCAAATTTCATACACACATTCTCGTGAGATTCGCATCTACCACGTCATGTCAAAATATTTGGCCAAAAACATCGATTTAGGTACTCCACCTTAGAAGAATGAGCAAAACACATTAACGGGTACTTAAGTAATTATACAAAAAATAAGTTTGACCTCGTTGACTGAGATCTAAACGAACTCCGACAGAGTTAAATTTTCTATATAATACACATTACAACTAGGTGTACACACGAGTAAGTTGATTTTTCATTAGACCATTTCAAATTCGTACATGTCTCAAAGTCACCATATGACTAGTTGACTAATAATGTTGTTTACTTTGTTTGTTTGGTATAAGGAAAAGTGAACATTTGTGATACCAAACAGAAATAAAACTTTATTTTGCTAATCCGACTGTAGAATGTGACGATCGAGTTAATCTAAGAATGCTATGAAAAAAAAAGAATTTTTTTACTAGAATTTGACATCGATCCGTGCGTCTGACTGTTGTGACCGCAATGACCTTACAACTAAAATGCGGATAACCACTCTTTAGAAAAATAATTGAAGACCAAATTTCATACACACATTCTCGTGGAGTTCACATCTACCACCTTATGTCAAAATATTTGGCAAAAAAAGTCGATTTAGATACTCCACCCTTATAAGAATGAGCAAAATACATGAATGGGTACTTAAGTAATTATACAAAAAACAATTTTGACCTCGTTGACAGAGATCTAAACGAACTCCGATCGAGTTAAATTTTTCACACAATACATATTACAACTAGGTGGACGCATGAGTGTATGTTAATTTTTCATTAGACTATTTCAAATTCATACATGTCTCAAAGTCACCATATGACTACTAATGTTGTTTATATACTTTATTTGTTTGGTATAAGGAAATGTGAACCTTTGTGATACCATAACGGAAATAAAACTATATTTTGTAAATCCGACCGTGAAATGTGCTGATCGAGTTAATCTAAGAATGTTGTGAAAAATTCAGAATTTTTTTACTTAAATTTGACCTCAATTCATGAGTTTGACTGTTGTGGCCGCAATGCCCTTACGACTAAGATGCGAATAACCACTCATTAAAAAAATAATCTAAGCCCAAATGTCATACACACATTCTCGTGGAGTTTGTATCTACCTCGTGTTGTCAAAATATTTGGCAAAAAAATCGATTTAGATACTCCACCCTTAGAAGAATGAGCAAATCCATCAAATAGTCATGTAGGTCTTTTCAAAAATATTTTTAATATCCACTCATACGAAATAGAAAACTTTTGAGGTTGTTATGACAGTTGAAAACTGCAGATTCAATCTCGGCTTTAGATAGATTATTAAGGCTGCGTCTGATTTCGTTTTACAAAACAATTTTTAAAAAACTGTTTAGTAAAACGAAAACAGTAAATTGAATTTCTCATTTTGAAGATTCAAAAATATGTCTGGTAAGTTAAATTACAGAATTATATTTTCAACATAAAAACAGTAAAAGGTGTTTGGTATACTTACGCGAGATCTACAAAACGCAAATTTATATTAGTTTAATTATAAATTTTAATCAAAATAGATTATATATGTATATTTAGAGGGTAAAATTCAATATAAATTAATCTTAATTTTTTTCTAATATTTTTCAGATTTTGTTTTCAGAAAACAATTAAAACTTCATTTTGACGTTTTACAGAACGCAGTGCATTTTCTATTTTCAGTGTTTTTTCGTTTTTGAAAATTATTTTCTGAAAACAATTTACCAAACACATTTTTTCTACATTTTTGTATTCAGAAAATGAAAAATTATTTTGTAAAATAATGCCAAACACGGCCTAATTAATCCAATAAGTACGTTATTTCCAAAATTAATGTAAAAACAAATTTACCGTGAATTGTAGGTAAACAAATTTCAACATCACAAGTCAAACCCTAGACCCTAGCTCCTAACCCCTAATCCCTAAACCCCAAACTCTGATTCTTGATTATTTTTAGGGGAAATGAAAAAAAAAAACCAATTTCATCACTCTCTTTCCTCAGAAACCCCACATAAGTTTTTAATCCCAAAAAAACTCAATCTGTTTTTAAGTATGTAACAAACAAATATTATTCTCTTATTTACTACATATGCCACCGATTTTTGAAACCTCAACCTTTTATGAGAAATCGTCTCTCTCTCTCTCTCTCTCTCTCTCTCTCTCTCTCTCACACACACTCACACACAAAAATCGAATCTCCAAACTGAGCTCCCAGCTTGTTGTCACCTCCTCGGACTCTGTCGTAGGCTTCCGACAGTCTCCTTGCCTCTATCACTGACTTCTAACTCCATACCTGATCCGGACAGCACCAGCAAGAGCCTCTCCTTCATCCTCAACAATCTGAACAGCTCAACATTGGCGATGATTTTGTTACGGAGGTCTTTGACCAGAATCTCATCTCCAAATTTTTCTGCGGCAAGGTTGGCGCTGTTCGAAGACTTCGCTTCGGAGCCGCAAACCGACGCCTCGGTCCCGAAGTCGCCGGCTCCGGCCACTCTTCGAAGCTGAAAACATTCTCGATCTACTGTTGAAGTATAAATTCTCCGGCGAAACCCGAGCTGAAGAACTACGAGGTCGACCTCAGTAACTGTGGCCCTATGGTCCTCCTCGCGCTCATCAAGATAAAAAACGAGATGGATCCCTCCCTCACTTTCTGCCGCTCCTACCGCGAAGGGATTTACGGCTCATGCGAGATGAACATTGTCGGCTGCAACGGTCTGGCTTGCTTAACCAAGATCGAAGGCGCATGTAGCACCACGACGATCACGCCACTGCCGCACATGTACGTGATCAAGGATTTGGTGTTGGATATGATGAATTTCTATAACCAGTATAAGAGTATGTATTGTGTTCAAAAGGCTATTTGTTTGTTGTATTAGTTGTTGTTGTTGTTGTGTTTGTGATAGAAGTCATTTTTCTGGATATCTTTGAAGTATCTATTTGAGTATTGTCTGAGTATCTGTCTTGATATCCTTTCAAATTTTTTGAAATGTATGTTGTTGGTGTTGTTGACATTTTTCTAAGGTTTTCAGTTTGATTGTTGGTTGTTGTACTAGTTTGTTGTTGTTGTTTTGTGTGTGATAGAAGTCCTTTTTTCTAGATATCTTTTACGTATATGTCTGGGTATCTGTTTGAGTATATGTTTGAGTATCTGTTGAGCATCTATCTTGATATCCTTTCAAAAAATTTGAAATGTATGTTGTTGGTGTTGTTGATATTTTTTTAGGGTTTTCAGATTGATTTTTGGTTGTTGTACTAGTTTGTTGTCGTTGTTGTTTTGTGTGTGATAGAAGTCATTTTTTCTGTATTTCTTTTAAGTATCTGTCTGGGTATCTGTTTATGTATATGACTGGGTATTTGTCTGGGTATCTCTATATTAGAGAACGAATGCGAAAGCATTCGGTGGATCAAAGAGCAAAAGGTAGACTTTGACAGAATACATGTGTTGTCGTTCAACAACAGTTCCCAACAGCCGCCTGACCTTGACTTCGGAACTATTGTTTGCTGCATGATGTATCACATTGCTCTGGGCAAGAAAATAAAGTAAATCTGAGTTGTGATAATGTTGCTCGGTTCAAGGCTAGATTGTTGAAATTGTTTATGGATCATGATCTATCATGGGTATCGAAGAAGAAGGATTGAACTAGCTCAGGAACAAGTGTAGGATATTAACTAATGTGTATATTTTTGTTGTAGTGATCATTGTGTGAACATTGTTGTTAGTTATATGGGTCTGTCTTGTAAGTGTTACATTTTGGAGAGCATTATAAATGTGATCATATTACTATCTAATTGAGTATATGATTGAGTATCTACTTGGGTATCTGTCTGCGTAATACTATTTGTGCTGCGCTTAAATTTCTAATGAGAGAATCAATGCATTAAGACTATGAACTAAAGTGTTTGATTTGCACTCTCTAATCTATTTTACAACACAAAATTTACTCAAACCCGTTTGTATAGTTGGTATTGGGACGCAGTCAGATACACAAACAGCTACATAGACAACTACCCAGACTCCGATCCATGAATTTTTGTGAATCAATTTATTAACCTATCAATACTATTTCTGTATCTTTTGTTATTCAGTTTTATGTTTTGAAATGAAGTTTATAAATGAATATATAAAGCCACTGAATGATACAACATCATCAACCTAGTCCAGTTAGATACTCAGGCAGATACTTAGACAAATACTCAGACAGCTTTCCTTGAATTTTATTGAATCAATGCATTAACCTACGCAATAAAATTCTTGTTTTCCCCTTATTTACGATGCAGTATAAAACAAAAAAATAAGAGACTCAAAAACAACCTCAAATTTGTGTTTGTATTTGTAAGTAACAAGTTTCAGATCTGAAATTCATATCCAGATATCCAGACAGATTTCCAGACAAATACTTATATAGATATCCAGACAAATATTTAAACTTTTAGAAAAATATTTTGACAACATCTTTAATAATCCACATAGACTAGTATGTTCAATCGATAGGGTTGTTGCAGATTCTAACTCATATTGCCTTTCACTTCTAGCATACGCATTGCATGAAGAGTTCAAAAATTCTATCATTCAAGTGTCATCTGTAGTTATCTTTGAGGTTAGCAACCAAGTGCCGAAAATAATAGCCATACTCATCATTGGGGAACACCTCTAGAAGAGAATGCATTAAGCCTATGAACTAAAGTGTTTGATTTGCACTCTCTGATCCATTTTACAACACAAAATATACTCAAACCTGTTTGTATAGTTGGTATTGTGATGCAGTTAGATACACAAATAGCTACACAAATAGCTATCCATGAATTTTAGTGAATCAATTCGTTAACCTATGAAATATTATTTCTATATCTCTTTTTATTCATTTTAAGGTTTTGAAATGAAGTTTATGAATGAATATATGTAGCCATTGAATGATACAGCATCATCAGCCTGATCCGGTCAGATACTTAAACAGATACTCAGACAACTTTCCTTGAATTTTATTGAATCAATGCATTAACCTATGCAATAAAATGCTTGTTTTCCTCTTCTTTATGATACAATATAAAATACAAAAACAAGAAAACCAAAAATAACCTCAAATTTGTGTTTGTATCTACAAGTAACAAGTTGAAGATCTAGAATTCGTATACAAATATCCAGACAGATACTTAGACAGATATCCAGATAAATATTTCAACAGATATCCAAACATATATTCAAACTTTAAAAAAATTATTCTGACAACATCTGTAATAATCTACATAGACTTGTATGTTCAAACGATAGGGTTGTTGTAGGTTTTTCTATTGTGACCAGTTTGGTGACATCTTGAGCACTCAGTTGGCATTGTTTGTTTTTCACTATTTTCCTCATTCTCTTTTTCTTTGATCTTCCCGGTTGTTTCTTTGTTAATGGAGGCCTAACGTCCAGTCCGTATTGTGACATATCCTGAAGTGATTTCTCAAGAATGCAACACACCATTTTTCCGTTGGGAAATCCTTGAAGAAGTCAGTTATCTCTGCATATATGTTTCTAGCTTAAACTAGTTAAAAAGTAACTCATATTGCCTTTCACTTCTAGCATATGCACATTGCATGAAGAGTTCAGAAATTCTATCATTCAAGCGTCCTCTGTAGTTGTCTTTGAGGTCAGCAACCAAGTGCTGAAAACATTAGCCATGCTCATCATTGGGGAACACCTCTGGAAGAGAATTCATAATTTCATTATGACGGTCTAAGAGAAATGTTATTTTCCTCTGAGTATTACTTTCATGGTTTATGCTGTGTCTATCTATCTCATCTCTTAGGTTCATTAAGAACCACCTCCAATTGCTGTCATTTTCGGCATCAACTATCACACATGCAATTGTATAGAGTCCTAAAAAGAACCAAAAAGGTGAGGTTCCTAGTTGTACGTATAGCAAGTACTAAAATGTAGTTTATAAACAAAAAACAGATATCCAGACAGCTACTCAGTCAGCTATCCAAACAGATACTCAAACAAATACTTAGACCGATACACTAACAAATACTCTGACAGATATCTAGAAAAATATTTAGACACATCTTCAGAAGCAAAATCATATCCAGACCTAATTAAGTAGATTTCGATCTTGCAATGTTTATAGTTTGAGGAGCAAAAACAGATACTTAGGTAGACCTAATTAAGTAATCAATACTATCATGAAATCGATTAATACAAATATAAACTAAAATAGTTTCGTGCAAAAACATAGTGAAAATGGATATACAACATAACTTAATATATGAAATCATAAATAGGGAGTTAGAGAGAGAGAGAGAGAGAGAGAGAGAGAGAGAGAGATGAAAATTTCGTACGACGTCTAGATCGAACAGATTTTTTGTTTCGGCGAGATTGTCATCACGATCGAGAGAGAGAGAGAGAGAGAGAGAGAGAGAGAGAGAGAGAGAGAGAGAGAGAGAGAGAGAGAGATTCACTTCCCGGCAAAAATGGAGGAGGGAAGAGAGAGCTGTGAAGCAACTCTCTTTTAAAGACAATTAGAATTCAAATTAGGAAAGAAAGATAAAATCGGTATAAAAAATAAGTTTTATAACTTATTTGGCATTTTTGGGAGAAAATGATGTTAGCTGAGTTTTTTTAGAAAAAAAAAGGTGTCATAAGTTGAACATTTTTTACCTTGGTGTCATAAGTTGATTTTTTTTGAATTTTTTTTTTTTGAGCCTTTAAATAATTTATTTTATCAATGTAGATTTTTGTTAGTTTGTATCCTCGAATTCTAGATCAGTTTATCGGGCTCGAGATGCCGTAATCATCTCAGTCGCCTCTCCAATTTCGGGAGATTTCATCGTCTCATCGTCTCACGGCTCTTGGGAGTTCAAGAGCAGCGACCCGGGACACGCAGCGACCTGGGAGTTCAAGAGCTTGACCCGACCCGAGACAAGGCGAACGGGTTGAGACTTGCAGCACATGAGACCTAGATCGACCTTGCCGAACATGGCCAAACATTCCCTGAATCTCGCGACCTCAAACTCTTTTCGACTAAAAGAAGAGTCATTAATTTTCTTTCAGCATAAGAAATTGTCTGTCTAATTTCGGTGAAGTGATGGCCATTGAGCTATTTTGTTGTGCCAATATACCATTAGCCAATCAATATATTACTTTGTTGAGTTTTCTTGATAGTCATTAATCATGGTGATTTGACAGTGGCTAGAGTCTGGTATTTCGTCTTTGCATAGTTGTCTGTTGTTGCTTTCACGTGTCCATCTCCTAATCGATCAGCTATTTCAGTTCATTCACACTCTATTTTATCTACTGGGTTTGTTGGGGATTTTGAAGGATTTGACACTTTGGCGATTCAAATATTGGGATTTTGGGTTCAAGCATGAACAAATGAGATATTGGTTTGGAATTGTGTATTGTATTTGGGTTTGTCAGTTTATGTATATATCTAATTGTTCATTCCCGATCTGTAACAAACAAATGACATTGTTACTTCTTTATTTAGCTATCTGATATGAGTTTGGTTATACTGCCATCCTCATCTGTACTGTTGGTTTGGACTTTATATGATTAGTATCCTCTTAAAATATCACACTTCATTGTAGGGGCGGTTTGAGTTGTTGTATTTATCTGAGTCATTTGCAGTCAGTGAGATAGGTTGTGTAATAAGCAGGATTGATGGCTTGAGTATCTCATTGGCTGGCCCTGATGGTCATGTAATTGGTGGTGGTATTATCGGTATACTTACAACAGCGAGCCCTATCCAAGTAAGGCCTTTCACTCCCATTTTAAGTTGAACTTACTGTAAATGATGGTCATTATCAAATATCACCCTCTTCATCATTTCAACTCCAAAGAGCGTAGCAACATTACTCACAACGAAAGCTTTGTTATACAATCACCGAGTTTGTTGTCTTTGATTTGTGTTCTTTGTGTTGGTGTAGGTACCTGTGTAGTGGCTTCTGAGCAATAAGAGTCTTAGAAGGGCAGCCTTGTTAATGCACGAGATATCCTGCAAAGTAGTGTGGGCTTGTCCTACCTCTGTCATTCTTGTAGTCAAGTACTGAAAATGTATGCTTGGGTATTGTGGTAAAAAAAGACACTTGTGAAACCTGAGCATACATTGGATGAAAGGAAAGGCGGCTAGTGGTGATATATCGGGACAATTACAGATCGTTCCATTCCCTTCGGAATGGTTATTGCAACATTGTTCATCTTTGTATTTAAGTTATGATGGCTCATGTTACAAAGGAGAGTCAGAACCATGTATAATTTACTTTCATATGTCGTTTGTAAGTGGGGTTTGGTTGTTTATTTACTCAATTTCTAACGTAATGTAGGATCCGGACATGTACTACATTAGTTAGTGATCAGATTTGGTGACCATTAAACTTCTGATATGAGGTTGAGGCTGTTTCTTTCCTTCAAAGTCTTTAATGGTCCTGCTTTGTACAAAGTCTCATGACTTCTTCTTTTGTCATTGGTGGCATTTTTAGGCTTTGCTTTGTACCTCGTGTTAAGACCATCACTGTCAACAGTATCCAACTCACTGGCCCTAGTGAACTAGAATAGTATGTAAAATCTGTGTCGGTACCATATGCATACGGATAACTCTACAGATGGAGGGAATGGAAAATGAACTCTGTCTTCCAAAGATGCTTGAGCTTTCTTATACCAGAAAGCATGATTGTGGCCATGTGATGTACTTAAAGGGCAACATACACACAATATCATCAGCTTTTTATACAACTCGAACACTTGCAGATGGGAGATATGTTATGTACTTAAATAGCTAGATGTAGCCAACATGATCAAAATATAGGATATCTACGTACTTCTTGACCACAATTATGAACGTTTGTGTGGTTTTTTTTTAATGGATGTAATCAGAAATATTCTTGAGCAAAAACAGTTTGCACTAAACTAAAGATTTGAGCCATCAGAATGTTATTCTATTATTAAAACGGATCATTCTATTACATGCTCTGATGCTCCCTCTTGCACCCAGGTTTGTTTGAAGTTCAAACTTTGAACTAGTGGATTACTATAGCATATTATACTAGCAAGTGTCTGAATATCAAGAACCTTAGAGATATCTTACTAGCTAAGCTTGTTCAGGCATACAACTTCAATCTCACTTTTGAACTTGGCCTTGATCTGTTCCCTCTTGATCTTCAGAGCAGCAGTAACCAATCCGGATTCTCGTGTCCATGGATCCGGCGCCATATAAATCTTCCCAGGCAGTTCAAACTTGTCCAATTTTTCTGACTTTCCTACCTGCTCATGTAAACAACAATATATAAGATGAGAACTCTCAACTATTGGAAAGCAACTGATAGATATAGAAAGATGTATGGACCTGGGAGAGGGATTGCTGAACTTCACCGACTGCTTCAGCTTTTTCACAAAGCTCGGAAAAATCGTTGTACTTAATCCCAGCTTCCTGCGCCCACTTCTCCAGGGCTTGACGAGAAGGAACAACTATAGCTACGCAGTAGTTGTGGAAAGGATCTGCATATACCATAATACTTTCCACATAGTTACCGGTTACCAGAGCCGCCTCAACCTGCACCAACGCCATGACCAAGATCGTTAACATTCCTGATTAAACCATTATTTCATGTTTACAGTTTACTTACATTTCGTTGGATATCAGTCTCAACTGTCACAAACACTTAAATTTGGCTCGCTACTCCACATCGTTTTCATGTGATTTGAATATACCCATCAATAGTAAATAGATTGGGCAATAATAAACCCAATAAATTGGACATTTCACTTACCAATCAAAGCCGAGACTCATGTGCTAAGATCCTCGACCAACGACACCAACAATCAGGGACGGAGCCAGAATTCTCGGTTAGGAAGGGTCTAAATGAAAAACTTAAAAAATATTCTCGGTTAGGGTAGTCAATTTGATCTTGATCTGTATATTTTGCCAAAACAGTCTCATGTGTTTTTTTTTGTTTGATAAAGCATCACAATTACTCGCAGCTTGATTATGAGTAATATTTGATCATCCAAAATGTGATTTTAGAGTTTACTTTTTCTTCCAATTACTAATCCATGACCAGCACCAATAAAAGTTTCACAACCCCCTTGTTCTCCAATAGCTGGCATGGTTTGAAAAGATAATAACATAAACAAAATGCAGCATCTTCTTTAATAATGTACTCTAATCAATATGAAAATTCAATAAATCAATCATGACTAAACCTTTTTTTTTTCTTCCAAATTCCGTGAAAGAAAAAGTATGATTTTTAGGTCGACAAAGGCCTTGTTGTAGATAATATCTTCAAACTTCTTTTTGAATGTTAGGATAATAAATTGAAATTGGCAGACGTTTAGCGTGATCCGATAGATACTTTTTTGTAATATCTTCAGCACGAGACTTTTCATATTGTTACTATTCTTCTTTTGAATTTTCGTAGGTGGTTGCTCATCTGATGTTGGAGTAGAAGAAGATGGTTTTTCTTTTCTTTTGAAGTATCTCTCCATATCTAATAAACTTAATAAAAATGATTGTATTTGTCTCAGGAACGATAGAGCTTTTATAAAGAAAAAAGGACCATAAAATCATAAACCTGGTAAGAGATTGAATCATAATTGACCTAATATTTGGACTTCATTATTGAAATAATATATAATAATATTCTTACAAAGTCGTTGGATTTGAATTAGTCATGCACTCATACGCGTCATTGAAGTTTAGATATACTTCAAATCAATTATAATATTTATATTATATAATAATAATAGTATACTAATTTTTTTCCACATAAACTCAGGGGGGCCCAGTCTCACCCTGGCCCCCACTTCCCTCCGTCCCTGCCAACAATGACCAAAATCCAAAACACCTACGTCCTCCTCCTCGTCTTCGTCAATTGACTGAACCGGAGGACTGTACTTGATATTTCTCCTTCTTCTACGTTCTGTCTGGTGCCCATATTTGGTTACTGATCTCAAGAAACAATCTGGAACTTAGGGGATTGAGTTTTGTAATGAAGCTGAACAGGAAGTGACTCTAATACAAACATAAGACCAAAAGTGAGAGATAGAAGTGGGAGGTAGAGAGTCAAGCCGGTTTTGCAAAATTCTGGTCGACTAGCAGGTAGGAGTCACCATTTGGCCCATAGGTCCGAAAAGTTCATGGGTGGCCGAGGTCCATTAAGTCCAAGCCCGGCCCGGCCACACCCAAAAAAAGTTTGGCGTGATGGGCATAAGGCCGGGTTTGGGCCGAGGTCCCAAAACCCATAGACCCGAAAAAGTCCAGTTCGTCAAAATCCCGCCGAGGCCAGCCCGGGCCGGCCCAGAAAGCCCAGCTCGACAAGCCCATGAAAAAATACATTATATATGAACCATTTGTTATATATACAATTAAACATTATAATTTATAGTCATACACTACAACAAAAACAATAAAGGGCAAAAACCACATAGTAATGATTTATATATCACCAAACTAAACACTCAAGAATTCATACTTAATGATTATAGTCTTATAGTGTTAGAATTAACTAAGTATAGTGATATTTAATTAATTAATTTTATTGTTAGTATTACAATAGAAATTTTAGTCTTATAGTATTTATTTATTTTTCCTTACAGTACGTTCTATCATATTTCCCATTTGCTCCAAAAAGTCTATTAATTATTAGAGTAGCAATAAAGTCTCATTTGAAGAATTCTTTTATCGTAGTCTCACTTGAAGAGTTTAAGAGAAAAGAAATTATAATTTTTTTAAATTTTCATGTTTTTATTTTATTAAATATAAAAGACCCAATAGGTCTGGCCCTATGTGCTTAGCCTGGGCCGGCCCGTGGGCCGCCCTCGGGCTTGAAATTTTTGAAAAAGCCAAGGCTGAATTTTGGAGGAATAGTGTTTAAATGAAAACTAATTAAATCGAAATTAAATAATTAATTATTTAATTACGATTTAAATAATTTTTTTGTCTAAGTTGTTTATTTATTTATTTTTTAATTAAATTTACCACTTAGACGACAAAAAATCTTCATCATCTAATTAAGTGGATTATTTATTTATTATTATTATTATTTTAAAAGTCGACACTTACTTAGGCGACAAATAACCTAAAATTTTTTCGTCTAAATTTAGGTGTCGAAATGTTTGTCTCGTCCTCTAAATTCTAACTAAAATGACGAAAAAAATATGTAGTTTTTTTATTAATTTTTCGTCGTTTAAGAAACAAAAAAAATTATCGTCTAAGTCTTTAGGTTACGATTGTTAGACGACAAACTTTAGATGACGAAACAAGCCACTCAAGCGACAAAACAACTTCGTCGCTTAAGTGTATTGTTCTGTTAATGTATATATAAAACAAATTAAATGTGACTTGCGTTGTTCTTTCCACTTGCGGATATTCGTTTGCTGAAAAAAGTTGAATCCATATATATAAGAGATGCATGGAATTATGGAAATGGAATTCAAATCTTTCACACTAGCTATTAATTAATCGAAAGAATGGAAGATGGTACATATATATGTGAGGTCGGTCACAATATAATTAACTTTCTCCTTCAATCATTTTCCTTTAATTCGTTGAGGTCTTGAATAATAGCACAAATCAGTAATTTGTTGAGCACGGCATACATCATCAATTCATCATCGATATACTGCTAAGAGCAACTCCACTTTAGAGAAATGGAAAGTGCTCCATTTTAGAGATTTTTTTATAAGAATATTGGACATTGTTTTACTCCAACAACTGCTCCATCATAATTTTTAAAATAGAGAAATGGATGAACCAGAATAAGTCATTTCCCTAATTTACAATGGGTCATTATTAATATTTCATGAGTCTCGATGTCTCCCAAGTTCTTCCAAGATATTTTTCGTAAGTATCAATAGAAAAGACAATATTTTATTATTATAAAAAATAAGGATGCAGTTGTCATAAATATAAAAATTTGTAAAATAAAAAAGTTGTTAGAGTTAGAGCATAATTTTTTTTTTAAGATTTCGACTTTTGCTTTCTTATTTTACAAAAATTATGAAGAAACAGTTGGAGTTGCTCTAATAAACTATATTGTAATCTATTGATTGTTTTACAAATTCCACGTACTAGACTTTTCACCAACATGTGAGCAGTGAACTAGATCATTAGCTATAGGGATTTTTAGAGCAAGTTCACCCGTTAGGTCACGGGATCAGGGTCGTTGGGGCAATAAGTCAGTGACGTGTCATTCACTTCTTGATAGTTGCATCCACCTATTGGGTCAGGGTCAGGGTTACATTTTTATTTCTATTTAAATTTTATTAATTATTTAAAATAACTTGGCAGTATATACGGTCATCAAATATCACTCTAATAACGTGGAATATATACGGTCGAGATTAAGAGCGCCACGTGGCAATTAGATCAAGTCAGGAGGTTAGAAATGTCTCAAAGATTGACCCAGACAAGAAAATACCGTTGGATGATTAATTTTTCACTTTTTCCCTTTTTGGGGACTACATCTACATAACAAGCAGGCAAAACACCTCCTGGTGAATTTGCTCTTATAATAAGACTTCAGAAAAGTTTTGATGATTTTAAAATCGTCATTATACAGCTCTTATTTCCCTTATCAAACCAAATAACCAATGCAAACTATAGTCAGTTCATGAACATCCACAGTTGCAAGCATACAAAACAGTCGACTCCGGCGACCTAGTTAGAAATAAAACAGGTCACGATTTAGACGGATTCTGATTTATGGATCCTTCGGTTCATATCATATGTATCATGGTATTAATTAACAGGACGTTGTCCCAATTATTCACGGTAGATATAATTTATATCATATAAAGGCCAATCGATGGATCAATCTGTGTTCTCATCATGCATATATGTGATGCATACGCTATATTTGCTTCTGATGTGAAGTATGATGACTATGATCGATGATCAATGGTAAGGACATATACCATGTCAATGTACGTTGGTCCTTAATTGTGAAAGTTATATATGATCTAAATTTAATTTGTTTAGGTAAATGTCGAATCTTAAATCGCGAGCAAACGGTATAAATCAGCCTGAGAAAACTCAGGAAACACCTTAATTAATTAGTTAGGATTACTACATTCATATGCATGAAGCGCACCTCACTGGCTAAACTTGTCTAATGATGTGCTATTCTAACCGTCGCTAATTAATTGATTAGTCGTGACATGCATGGGGTGTATTATATTAAAAGACACTAGTCGTCACCACACACGCTATGCGTGTGAAAAGTTTTTTCACCTTTTAATAAATGGTTGAAAATAATGTTTGATAATTTACTTTGCAATTTACAAAAATAAATAAATAAGAAACTGAAAGAAAAAAAACACGGTCGGGATGAGAGACGCGTACGGAGATTGGGGAAGGTGGTTGTGTTTTGAATGTTGGAAGTTTTTCTTCTTCTCTTTTACAATTTTTTCATTTTTATATTTTTATATTATTAAATTTTTAAAAAAAAACTTATAACAGTATCCTTTCATATTAAAACTTATTTATTCTATTTTGGTAGTTGAAGGTTAAAAAAGTTTTAAAAAAAATTAGTTACGGTTGACAATGAATGTTTTTTTAATAATAGTACTAGAGTTTGACGCACACCCAATGGGTGTGTACTTGTGCCAAATCACCTTGCGGAATAGTGGAGAAAATTTAGGGATAGTTGTTATTAGATACATGGATTATTGATTAGGGGAGCAGTTTTGTTCTGTGTGTGGTAAGCGCAATCCCGATCTACTCTCTTGTTTTTTTTTGTATTTTACTTTGATATCCTTAATTTTTTTTTTTTGGATTAAACATATTTATGACAGTAAGGGCAAAAAATGGTATTTTAAAAGTTCTACCTCTACCGGCCTTAAGGTAAGTTCCTTTAATTAATAAAGATAGATGCATAAAAGCATTTCTAACAGATATTCTAAAACTGAAATTATCTTTATTTTAAAGTAAAAACACTTTTTTATGCTCTAACAGTCTCTTTAAACATTCGCTATAATAAAGAAAGTGGAAAGAGAGAGAATAAAAAATTATATATTTATAGAAAAGTTAAAAACTATAAACCTTACTAAAAATCTCTAAAATTTAATGCACACCCTCTTTTTCTTTATTTTCATTCTATCTTTTATTTTATCTTTCCTAATTTATCATTTAATTAAATTTAAAAATATATTGAAAACATAAATTTATATCATTTCATTGAATTATGAAAAGAAACGTTAAATTATAAAGAAAATTTAAAGAAATTTGGAGTTGAACACAAATTTTTATGGAGATTTTAGTTTTTGTTACTCCACAATAGAAAAATTATAAAGAGACTGTTGAAGATGCTCTAACATATTAATAATATGATGTGCCCGCAACTGGAACATATTAATTTCTTTGTAGAGTTTGTGGTGTGTGTGGACTCAGTTTTTTTTTTTAACATTAAAGTGGTGTGGCAGACTCCAGACGGTCCGCCACTTGAAGGCCTCCCCCCCCAGTTTGCATGGGGTGTATGGAAATTTGTCTTTGTGCAGTGGAAAGTCTTTATTTTCAAAGCTGGGTGTAGGTGTGGACCGTCTGGTTGCTGGGTTCGAATCTCCACTATAGCACATGTCTAATGTATTTACATTATTTTTGTTATTTTTCGGCTCTTTTTTACAATGTATGAAGAAGAAAAAATACTCAATATTCTTCTTCTTCTCTTTTATTTTTCTTCATTTTTTTGTTTTGCTGCTCTCTTTTACAGTTTACCAAAACAAATTATAATTCTTCATCTTTTATTTTATTTTACTTCAGTTTATTTTTCTATGTATATACATTTTTCTCTTATACTATTATATGTATTTTGTTTAAATAATTTTGTGCCCCCCCCCCCACCCAAACCAATTCCTGCCTTCGCCACTGGGCAGACTGATAGCCCTCAAGTCTTGATTAATGATCGAGAGTATTGAATACATAAGGGGTACCCTGTTTATTGCAATAAGCGCACATAAAATATTTTGAATAATAATAAAACACCTTACGGGGTATCTCCAACAAAGTAGCTAATTAAAAGCTATATTTTATTAAAATTATAGCTAAATTTTGCATTAATAAAGTAGTTAAAGCTAAGTCATATATGACTTTGGGCTAAATTGATAATCTCCGACAGTAAAGTTATGTCTATAGTTATTTTCAACTAAAAAGCTAAATATAGCTTACATGTTTTTGACTTCAAGTTTAGTAGTTGTAGCTAAAGCTAAGTCATTTTAAATACTTACACCATTATATCACTTGTTGGATAGTGAGACCATTTTTGGATGATGTGAGATCTAGCTTTTAAGCTAATTTTTCTCTCCTTTGTATCTAAATATAGCTTATGAATATAGCTCAAAGTCATATATGACTTGACTTAAACTAGCCTGTTGGAGCAATTTTCAGCTATAATTTCAAAAAAATAGCTTTTAGCTACTATGTTGGAGATGTCCTCACAAGTTATATTTATCTACAAATGAGAGAAAATATAGCTTAAAAGCTATATCTCCCACCATCCAAAAAGTGGTCATACTATCCAACAAGTGATCTAACGGTTCAAATATTTAAAATGACTTAACTATAGCTACGTACAACTGCTAAAGTTGAGGTTAAAAATATGTGAGTTATATTTACCTTTTTAGTTAAAAATAGCTATATATTTAACTTTATTGTTGAAGATGCTCTAAACAAACACGCACGGGGATCACCATTTGTTCCATAGATCCGAAAAGCCTGCGGGTGGCCCGAGGTCCGAAAAGCCCAAGCTCGGCCCGATCCAAATTTAGGCCTGAAAAAGTCTGAACCGACTAGTAAGGCCAAGCCCATCTAGCTCATCCATTGTATATATTATATATTATTTTATCAATATAAACCTTTTAACACTCTAATATACCTTTTTTTTTTGAGGTAAACGTTAATTTCATTAAAATAAAATCAAGTACAATTGAGGTAATAAATATGCAGAAAATAACAATACATATGAAAATTAAAGGGTCCTGATAGTGATATACTGAAACTAGAATCAGAGTTTCTTCATTCGCTGGGTAAATCAATTTTGGGTCGTGAATCACAAAGTGATGTATGAATAGTCGTGCTAAATTTAGTAGTCACTCATTCACGGAGAGTCCATCTTCACAACGTACTTCCTCGGTTGCCAATCTCACATCGTGTGTTGCTAAAAGTACACCATGGACGGGGCGGAGAAGCCTTGCAATGAAAATTGTATTTGAAATAAGCATGATCCAATGTTTGAAGGTCATACCATGTGGGTCCCACGTAAAACAAAAAACAAAAAAACAAGAAGATTGTAAAGGTTGGGCATGGCCCATATATGATTTAAAACCCTAAAGAAAACTCTAGTTTTCCTCATGACCCAAACTAAATGAGAGGCCCATATACCCCTTAGCAGCCCAAGCAGTCTATTAGGTTTAGGCAGCCATAGCCGCAGAGGGGATAGGGTTCCGAGGTGCACCATCGACCATGCACAGCACGCTGGAAAATCTCGATGTCGTCGCGCAGTCTTGTCGCCAAACTTCAGGCCCCACTGCCCTCAACTGAGCCCAGAAACCTAACGGAAACACAACCCAAATTCGAGAGACGAAACCATTGAACCAAGCCTCCTTAGTTCTTCGACCGCCGCTCGCACTCCCGTGAGATCCACCAGGATCCCAACAAAGTTAACCACTCCGTGATCTAACTTCGGCAACGCCGGGATCACAGCCGCCACTCCGCCCCTCAAACAGTTGCGCTCGATGGAAGCACAAGATCTCCTTGATCTTTGTCCACTTACCGAGGCTGACTTATAGTCACCAAGACTTAATCTCGGTTTAGGCACTTAAATCAGGGTCAGGTCATTCGTAGGCGAGTCGCCCACGTCACACTGAAAACTTCATGACCTCGAAGAATCCGTTAAGGAAGCCGAGGGAATGAGGCAAGGGATAAGCTGAAACTGTCGTCGTGCCTAGCACGCATAAGGCCTAGCCAGAATGGCAACGGCGTGATCTCTGGCCTCAAGGAGGCGACAGAGCAAAAGAGTAAAATAAGAGGACACCGAGGCACACCCTAGCCCTAGAGATTTTTTTTGTTGAGAAATATGCTTCCTTTTACTCTAATCTACAATCTACCTTAATATAATTCATTTATACACTAATTATCACTTTATTTAGGCATATATATTATTTAGTGTATATAATTGTTGATATAGTTCATAATTAGACACTATTAATTTCTAAATTTTTTCATTTAATACAAGAAAAAACCTGGCTTGAAAAGCCCGACAAGGCCCAGGGCCTAAAAAACCCCGTGGGATTCAAATTTTTGAAAAAGCTCAGCCCGGATTTTGGAGACGATGCGCTAAAGCCCGACCATTTGTAGATCACTACATGCGCCTAACCGAAGTATTCTATGTTAAATACTTTTACAACAAAGTTGAGAGAAATGAAATTCAGAAAGTTACTCTCTTTTATGAAGGAAACGCTAAATTTCATTAAAAAAAGAATTTAAGGTACATCATCAAGTAAAAAACCCTCGAGGAAGGGCGGTGCATCAAAGAAAACTGTGGGATGTGTCGCATTCAGCAGCACCCACCTAGCTAGAACATGGGCTACTTTATTATAATCTGGGGTATGGTGGACAAACACTGAATTTGGATTCTAGACTACCAACTCCTGAACATCCTCCATCGAGGCTTGAAATTCCATGGCAATGGAGTTTATATCATGTCTTGCTTTGACCACAATCAGAGAATTAGATCTAAAATAGACATGATAGAAGTTATAGAGTCTACTAAACATGCAGGCTTCATAGGCAGTCTCCACTTCCACCGACAATAGAGAGTATTAGTCTTCCAGACGCCGACCCGTTACCATAATAAAACAGAAAAACCAGTCACAAACCACTATACCCATGCCTCATCTAGTAGACACTCTATCAAAGGCGCCATCCATACTGATACAATAGCGGACGATGGGAGGTGTCGTCCATCTTTGAGGTTGTCGTAGCGATTTAGAAGGTTTCTGATTCACAAAAAGATAGTGTGCATGCCAAGCAACAACTTGGATACCCACCGTGTCACCCAAAAACTCAGCCTAATTCCACACCTTATCATTGCGGGCCTTCCAAAGGAACCATACCATTGCAATAAGCTTGTATAATTGAGTCGTCGGAAGGCTTGTTTGACAATTGACCAGCCGTTCATTAAAGGAGTTTGTCGTGTTGCCAATCTTCGAGGTGATAGACTGGATGAGGGGGCTGGTGTATCTGCAATCACGAAATAAATGTAATTCTGTTCTTGCCGCTACATCACACAAAGGGCATGTAGGGATGAGATCTACCATATGTGCCCTCAATCTAGTACAAACCGGAAGAAAACCTTTCCAGGATTTCCAAACACACATGCATCGTTACAGCCATAGCAACTGTAGTTGACCAGAGTTGTTTATAATATGTTTCCTAACCTGGAGGTATCGGAACATTTTGCAGAGGAAGGACAATTGAATCTCTCGCAACAACATAACCCGAGCTTACTTTGTAGTCACCCTTGGCAGTGTAGTGCCAAATGAGACGACCTGGACCAGACCGACGACTCAGAGGGAGAGACTGAATTGCCAAGCCATCATCTGGGCTAACAAATTGTTCTAGCATAGGAACTTTTCATTGTCTATGTGGAAGTAGAAACTGGGAAACAAAGAGAATATGAGAGGGGTACCTCAACGGAGTCTCTATTTTGAACTGACTAGGTCGGGATAGCCAATTATCTTCCCAAACCATAATAGAAATATCGTTACATACCAGCCAGTGAGCCCCTCCGTCCAGAACTAGCCTAGCAGCAAAAAGGTTATGCCATATAAAGGAAGGAGCACCACTCTTAGTTGCATCCCAAATAGAACATGAATGAAAATACCTGGCTCGAATGGAATATCCCTCAGAGTTGTTTTGTGAACATCGAAGGTTAAAAGCGTACAAATTCTTAAACCCTAGGCCACCTTGGTCCTTAGGCTGGCACATATGATCCCATGTACACCAGTGGATCTTCCTCTTCTCTACTGTATCACCCTGATAGAAGTCAATGCACATTTGCTGCAACTCCTCACAGAAAGTCTTGGGTAGCAGATAGCAGTTCATAGCATAGGTAGGAAGAGCTTGAATGACCACTTTAATCAACACTTTCTTTCCTGCAGCACTGTGTAATGAACCTTTCCATCCCGTTAATCGATCTTTGACTTGTATTCTTAACGTATGCAAATGTAGCCTTCTTGCTCCGGCCCACATGTGTCGATAATCCCAAGTATTTCTCATTATGAGGAACAAGCTCCATTGCTAACCAACGAGTAAGTTCCTTCTGACTATCCTCATCCAAATTTCGACTAAAACACACACTACTTTTATTGTACTTTATTGTAGTTTATTGACTGTCTAGAAGTTCCTCCTGTTCAGAAAGTTACTTTGTTAAGTTACTTTGTTACTCTTACAATTAAAATGAATTTTATTTTGCAATTACGTGTTGATTTCAGAGTGAGATTTCAAAGGTTCCAAGCTAAATTCCTATCACATTCACCCGCCTCTCAGTCCTCACACGGAGAGACAGTGCATACCACTACTTTCTAGATTCATATCCACATCGTTCTCTGAATCTAGAATTTAGAATATGAATCTGGAGAAAATTATACGTGCATATGCTACCTGCACGAAAAGAATCATTCTAGCTCACTATGTATTAGTAATCCACGTTTGACTTGGTCCATCCATAGTTACTCTATCAGCTGGTACCAGAAAATAATCCAAATAAAGCATAATTAGTCAGCAAGAACAGCATTAATTATTCAAGAAATATTTGATGGATAATTCAAAGGGATCAAATTGCAAGCTAGCAGCTGATCGAGTAGATCTAAATTTCAACTTATGGCTCATTGTACTCCTCATGCATCCATTCTAGACGGATTGATATCAATTCATGGACCGCAAGTACGTTACTCGTCCAATTGATCATGAGAAAGTAGAACAACTCCACAAAGTTATCAAGAAATGACCTAATCTATCGCAGCAGTCCAACTTAATAGACCCACATGAACAATTGATATACTTGTCAATTGTCATTTAGATCAAGTGCCTTCACCGTTGTCACTCATACACAATATGAATATATGCATAAATTTGTCAAAATTATCATCGTCATTTACTTTAATTTGCTTTCGACGAAGGATACGCACGGACACGTCGCTTTAGTCTTTCCTGGAATATGCTATATATGTGTCTGAATGAGAAACGAGACTGTATCTGAAAGTCGGGCTAGCTCTCTAATGAAGGACTAGCTACATGGCTGCTCCAATACCGGTACCAGATCAAGATCACACTTCATTTTCTTCTTTTGAACATATTAGCGAAGCATGATACAGCTTCCAAATGGCCACTGCCCAATTGTCAACACGTACATATCGTGGTACTGTGTGTATGAAATGAAATATATAGATCTATAATGTATGTATACTACTTATTATAAACAGGCATTGTTGTAAATCGAGATGGGCACCTGGTATCTTATATATTAAAGCTTGTCAATCATAACAAGTAGGGGATAAACAACAAGAAATAGCATACAAATACAAGTATGCTATTTCTAATCTAATTCCGTTCACTAATAGTGACACGCGCGCTGAACAAACTTGTTACAATATTTCAGAAGAAATATACAATTAAGATGCTTCATATTTAATTTGCAGAAATAACATAATGAATTAATTAACACAGAGTTGTAAAAAGAATTCACGTACAGATATAACTAGTGTATTATGTTGTTAAACTGCTACTTTCGTATCATAGTAATGATACCAGATTGACAATTTTACAACATAATATACTAGATTGTTTGTTTAAATAATAATTTACTAGTTCAAATACGAAATTTAAGAAATGTATCTTGTTAATTAGTGGAGACCTTGTCACTCTTGAAACTTGGAGCGGGGGAAACATACTTGAGAATCTCCTCGTCGGCCTCAAATTTCTCCATGTCTTCCTCCCTCAGGTGGATCCACGCCTCGACTCCGTCCCCTGTTTTGGTGTCAAAGAAACTCACCAAATTTTTGAACATAAAGCTAGCAGACCCAACATAAACAGGCTTCCCCCACCCAAAATCAGCGTCGTAGATTGGGAACCTACACAAGCTGGTGAAGCTAAACGACACCACTTCTCCCCGTTTCACCTCCTCCGTACGGCTCTTCAAGAACATCAAGTGACCCTCACCCTCTTGCAGTTTCTTTATGTATTCGGTGTCGACTTGCTTGATGGCCTCCCTGACGTGATTCACTACGCCATGAAGCATCCCGTCTTTGGGGTCCACGGGCAGCGGAGGCACCGAGATGGCAGTTCGGGTCACGTTCCCGAATGTGTACTCCGGGAGTGGCGGCTCCATTCTTGTGCGGAGGTTCACGGCGTGAGAGACGGTGTACATAGCAGTGTTGGTGAAGTCCTCCTTTTGAATGTCAGTGCATGATGCGATGTATCGGCACCATATGAAGGCCGAGAGGGCCTCGACGCGAGTGGGACGTCTGGACATGTCTACGCATTTGGCTCTGATGGCCTGAACCATTGGCGCGTCGAAGATGAAGCGTTTCGAGGAGATGTTTTGCTTTATGATCCCGTTGCGGTGCTGGTAGAGCCCGGACAAGTCTTTCTGGGGGAAATACTTGTCCGAGATGAACTCGGGAGCTCGGACACTGTCTCCCTCTCCTCGTGCCTCAGCGGCTAAGCCGTTGAGGAACGTGAAGTAGGAGAGGGCGTCCCCGATTTTGTGAGACATGCCCATGCCGATACACATGCCTCCGCATGCAAAGAGAGTGACCTGAAAGCACACAGGGAGCTCGTGTGCGGCGTCGAGCTCGCATGGGATGAACTTGTTGAAGTCCTTAGGGTTTGGATTTTCAATGATGTCATTGATTGTGCAGTCGGTTTTGGCCTCGACGTAGTAAGCACCTTCGTCGTTGCAATTGACATATTCTGTTCCGTGGACTCTTCCTGCTAGTGGGTAGAACTTGACTAAGGTGTCGGATAAGGCCTTCTTCATTTTGGTGTTGCGCTGTTCATGGATTAAAATGAGGTCTTGGTCGTTGCGGTCAAGTTCTTTTGGGAAGAAAAGGACCATGGGCATGAAGATTGGAGGTTGGATTTGGTCGAGGTAAGCGAGCTTGTGGTGGCGGAGGTGCTCTGGGGTTGGAGACGAGGGTTTGATCGTCTCTGTTGAGAGAACTTCAACTTGAACGTTAACCTTCATGTTGCTGAACTCTTTTTTGCCAAAAAAAGGGGTAGTGGTACGTACTGCTGGATAAGTGAGACAAATGATGAGGGGAATACAGCCAATTATTGCTCACTATAGCTTCGTTTATATAGAACTTGAGTGATGGATGCTGCTGCATAGATAAAACCTAGTGATTTTAACATAGTCAAACAAATCAATTTCAATATTAGGTCTATAAAATTCATCCACCTGTATTATGAAAAGATTGCCGTCGACAGTTCTTATGTAACGGAAAGGAAAACACCTCCAAAAAAAAAATCAAAATTAACTAGTTGTTTAAAGAGGTTTATTCTCCGTAATTTTTGATGTGTGTGTTGTCCTAATTAGATATGAATTAGTATATATTAGATACAGAGAATCCATATTATATCAGAACATTTATTGTAACAGATTGTATTAGCCTATATTTAAGGCATTCTATCAATGAAAGAGTGACATTTTTCAATCCATTATATTATTCTTCTTCAACACGTTATCAGACATGGTCTGAGTTAATAGTCATCTATCACCACAGAACAAAAATATATATATCCTAGTCTTCACCTCCACCGCCGGCAGCCTTAGCCTCTACCACCGGCAGCCCTTGGCTACACCGTCGGCGATCATCCTTCACCGTCGATCATCACCAACTCGTCTACTTCTGCCTTGCTTCCAATAATCTTCCTACTTCGTCAAGATTGCTCGACTTCCAAGGAACCGCTACGGACGAGTTCTTCCTCAACGTCGTCCAAATTTTGTACCGGTCATACCAAGCATAACACCAATCGAGATAAATTTTCTAAGTCGTCAATCTGTAGATCCAAGACTAAAACTTACTTCCTGGAAAACCCTAGATCTAGGATCGTGATATTGTTTGTGATTATTGAATATATATACTCTACTTCTTATGGACTTGTATCTATAGAATATGAGTGGCGGTTTTGGAGAAGTCACGATTTAGAAAAAAAAGAAAGAAAGGGAAATCGATCATATGTGATGGTTAATCACGATTTCTGGGTGTGGTGTTTGAGCCACTGTTTATTGATGATCAATTTTGTGACCATACATCATGGGTCACGTTTTTATTCATTAAAACTTGATGTTAATGATCGTGGTTTTTCGATCGATACTAATAAAATCTCTTTGCATTTTGTAGATAAGCGTGAATGAGCCGGTCATGCCAGAGTTCGACCTCCTTGATCTTCAAAGAAAAGAATAACATCACTGGATCTCCGATGTGGTTAACACATTCATCAGTAAGAGATTTTGCAGCACCATCGAACCCGCTGGGCCAAATGTCATTCCACCAACAACAAAATCAAAAGCACAAGCCCTTATATTTTTGAGGCATCATATTCATTCAACTCTAAAGAAGCAGTATTTAAAGAAAATAGATCCCTTTGATTTGTGGGATGCTTTGAAGCAATGCTTCGACAATGTGCATGATGTACAACTTCCTGATTTGACTGCAAAATGGGAAGCCCTTAGGCTTCTAGATTTTCCAAAAGGTTCCATATTTTAATCATGTGGCTTTGGATTTGCAGTCTGATTTAAGCTTCTGTGGGGTGGACAAGTCAGAGAAAGACATGATTGAAAAGGCTTTCATTACCTTCCCAATCTTTATGAGCACTTATGCTCATCAGTACCGGATTGAATAAGAACAGGGAGGATTGTTACCTTTAGTGATCTCATTAATAACCTAGCTAACAAAGAAAGGCATCATGAGATCATCCTCAATAATAATGCAAGACCAGCTGCTACTAAAAAATCTGAGAGTTATCAAAATGGAGGAAAGACCCGTAAGGACAAAAAGAACAGTCGTTCAAAACCTTACAATCGTTGTGGACAAGCTCCACGTGGCGGGAGAGGAGAGAGTGGGGGTGGCCGAGGTCGCAGCCAAAATCTGACTTGGCATAGAGATTAGAACACCAACTCTAATAAGAACCAATCTGGTTTGGGTAATGATGGGCAACGACATTCCAATTCTGAGACATTCCCCTGTTACCGGTGTGGTTCAACAAAGCATATACACAAGCAGTGTCGTGCTAGCAAAGAAATCCAGAACATCTACAAGAGACATAAGCAATACTTGGCTCAAGAGTCCAACTTTTCTGGACATTTTGAGATGGATGCAGATACCAATCCCGTGATTGCAGAGGATAAGGAAACGATCATTGTTACTCCAAATTTTGAATAGCCTATGTAAAAGGCGTTATCTCTGTAAAATATTCAAGTTTTTGGTTTGTTTTTGGCATGTTTACACGCCATTTTTTAGACTATTGTCTTGGTTTTGATTAGATTTTTGGATAAGAATATCTATGATGTAATATTTAATTGTTGGCGAGTAATGAAATTTTCTCTATTTTTCGGTATATGAAAGTGTTGAGAATTTATTTTATATCAATTTAGTGTATGATTTGATGTTTATATAAACATATGGAAAAATGGCACAACGATATAGTCCAAAATGAATCATAAATGAGAGGATGTTCTCTTGATCTCAGGGAGCTTTCGATCCATCGAAGACTTGTTCTTTGATCCATCAAAAATTTGTGCTTCGATCCTTCGAAGGTCATCCTCGGGTCCTGAAATTGCCACTTTCGATCCATCTAGGATTCCTTCTTCAATCCATCAAAGGCATGTCTTGGGTCAAGCTTCGATCCATTGAAGCCTAATTCTTCGACCCATCAAAAATCAATATAGAAAAATTAATTTTTATTTTGGGTTTCTTCGATCCATCGAGGGTTCGTTCTTCGATCCATCGAAGGTATCCCTTGGGTTTAGTTTATGAAGTTTTTCGATCCATTAAAATGGTGTACTTCGATCCATCGAAGGTGCTACCCGGATTGTGGTATTTTTGATGCATTTTATATCGGTTTCTGTCATGTCATATAAGAAATCAACAAGGGTCACATCCATATTCAAATCTTTAAATTTCTACTTAAAGTGTCCGCTTGGTCTTTTGTTCAAAGACTCATTTATTTGCATTGCTTTTGTTTAAAGTCCATCCATTACGTTAGTGGACGTACTAGCTCCTATTTTTGTGGGATTCCGACGGTATAAATACATGAATTTGGTAAGTTTTTTCAGTTGGATGATATACCTACATGCTTGCATCAAACTCTCACTTACTTGAGCGTCAGAGAGTCTTTTGTAGGTACCCCCCCCCATTGTTTAAACGTAATTCGACCATCGAACTGTTATCTTCGAGCTGTCATCAAAGGGGACATCGGTTTGATCGTTGGAAAAAACCTTGTGGAGCTTCGAATCATGCCTGCTTTTTCATGCACACACAAGTTGGCACCGTCTATGGAAAACGATGGCAAACGATATCCTAGATAACGACGACGTGGTGTTCCCCCACAATGATGGCAACCAAGCTGAAGATGATCTAGAAGAAGGTGATATAGAAGATGGCGAAGTTGATGATAGAGATGAAAGAAGGCGAAGGGAGAAGAGACCAATCTCTGAAGTCTAGGTGGTAAGGGAGAACAGTGGTTCGAGCCGACACTGCGGAGGACTGACAAACCGAGAGTTAAAGGATCTCCAGGCCGAACTAGCTTGCATCAAAAGAGAGGAACGAGCCAAGAAGAGGCGCACAACCAGGTCAAGGAGGAACTGATCACTATCACAGGAGGATGAATTTCCACTTGACGAAGAAAATACATATGGGGAGGAAAACCTAGCAAAAGATGGCAGTGAGATGAACGAAGACTATGTGCCACTTTTGAAAGGCCGTGACCTGAAAGACTATATGGCAAAGGTAGTGAAAGAAGCTCGAGCATCAAGGCCACGTGATATTGCAGCCAAGGTTTGGAGAGGAATCACAGATTCACCTTTCACTTATGCCATATTAGAGGTTAAGAAGCCGAGACGATTTTCCATCTCGGCATTCACAAAATTCATTGGAACCTCTTACCCGGAGGACCACATTAAGAAGTACACTGAAGCGATGAGAATCGAGACCACCGATTAGAATCTAATGTGCAAGTTATTCCCAACCAACCTCCGGGCCAGCAGCAAAATTATTCCAAGGACTAAAGCCAGAATCGATATCAAGCTTCGAGAAGTTAACACAATTATTTATCACACAATACTTCTACAACAGGAGGCAGAAGAAGGACTTCTCCACCTTGTTCAACGTCAAGCAAAAACTAGGGGAGAAGCTAGAGAAATACTTCGAGAGATTCCAAGATGAAATGACAGTGGAAAACACTAACTCGAAGATTATGGTTGTTACATTCCGGCAAAGGCTCACCACTATTTGAGAAGCTAATGAAAAAGGTTCCAAGGACTATGGAAGACATCTTGGACCACATAGAGGGTGACATCCGTCTTGAAAGGATCAAAGGGACTCGAAAAGGCAAGGTATCCATCAAAATCGAAGTCAAATCTGGAACTTCAACGTGGAAATTCGAGATTGAAGGCCAAAGTCAACGTCGAACCCTAAGGATCAAAAAGATATGAGAAAGCCCTCGGAGCAGTGGTTTACCAGTAGCCCGGCGACCATATTCTATAGGCACGAAAAGGAGGGGATATTCAAGAAGCCACCACTGTAAGCCAAAGCTAAGGTTCCCAATGAGAGGAAATGGTATTTTCTGTACCACCAGGACTGGGGGCATAGCCATCGAAGGTGCGAAGCATTAAAACCAGCTATCTTGGAATTCATGGGCTAGGGAAAGCTGCAACAATACAAGATGGGGAATACCAATGGTGATCAAGAGAAGAAGGTGGTAGATTAAAACCCTCCGGTATGAGAGATATTAGCCATATACGGTAGTCCATCAAAAAAAGAGGAGGACAAGAGACGAATTAGAAGCAAAACTCGATAAACAGAGAAAATCAGAAGGGTATGCTTTGCTGAAAGGGGAGAGATCTCCGAAGAGAAGGAAAATGAAGGCCTATCAATCTGCATCTCACCAAAAGATAGGGAAGAGATTCAATTCCCTTATCGAGACATATTAGTCATCTCAACTAGGATCGACAACTGCGTGGTTAGAAGAGTAATGATCGACACGAGTAGTAATGTCGATACTCTGTATCATGATGGCCTTCGATAGCGCCGAGACTTGTCCTTATGGGGATATTATCCTTCCGGTGACGATGGCTGGCAAAAAGGTAGACGTGAACTTCGTTATCATAGATAAGCACTCGGCTTACAACGCCATGCTTGGAAGAGACTAGCTACACCACATGGAAGCAGAAGCTTCGATGAGATATCAAGTTTTGAAGTTTATCTCGGAGAATAGAGGCCGTGTAGTCTCAGTACATGGGGACCAAATGCTATCGAAAAAATTGTACATCATGGAACTCAAGAAGAAGTTTGACACAACACCCCCTAGATCGAAGCTTATAGACCCAAAGTTGCTCACCAAGAGGCAAAGAAAACTCGAAGATGCATGTCAGAGCTTGAAGTCTAACAACAAGGAGCAGCCCGACTCAGAAATAATGATTGAGGAGGATAAATAAATCGTCAAATAGCAATTAAATGAGGGCCTATCAGATGAAGGATATGAGGATAAGGTCGAACAAAAGGCAACACCAACCTTAAATGAGGTTCAAGAAGTGTCCCTTCACAATGATTCGAAGAAGAAATTTTTGATAGGAACCCTCTAAACCGAATAAGAAGTTCAAAACCTAGTCAACTTCCTAACCGAGAATCAGGAAGTGTTCGCATGGTCACATCGAGACATGCTAGGTATTGACCCGAGAATAGTCTGCCATAAATTAAATATTGATCTAGATTTCCCACCATACAAGCAGATGCCGAGGAGGTTCACGTGGAGCACAACCAGATCATAAGTGATGAGGTAGATCGCCTCCTCGAAGTTGGACACATAAGAGAAGTATAGTGCCCAACTTGGATTTTGAACGTCATAGTGGTGAAGAAGAAAAAAGGGAAGTGGAGGGTCTGCGTGGATTTCACCAACTTGAACAAAGCATGTGTGAAAGATTGATATCCACTCCCGAAGATCGATCAAATGGTGGATGCGACTACAGGCTTCGAGAAGCTGTCATTCCTTGATGCTTATTCGGGTTATAATCAGATACCGCTAACACCGGAAAGACCAGCCCAAAACCACATTCATGTCAGAGAGATACCTCTTCTGTTTATAAGGTCATGCTCTTAGGACTGAAGAACGCGGGAGCGACTTACCAAAGATTGGTAAATCTTATGCTCGAGCGATACTCAGAGAAATGCATGAAGGGATATATGGAGGACACACCAAAGGCAGGACCCTAGCGAGGAAGATAACTGCCCAAGGTTATTTATGGCCATACGTGCATCAAGAAGTAGAGCAATAAGCTAACAAATTTGAAGGATGCCAGTACCACTCCCCGATAAGTCATATTCCAGCTCATAAGTTAGTAACGCAGGCAGTACCCTGGCCCTTCACACGGTGGGGAATGGATATTGTAGTTCCATTACAAGAGGCGCAAAGAGGATTGAAGTATGTGCTGGTAGAGACTCATTACTTTTCGAAGTGGGCCGAAGCTTAATCTTGTCCATCAATCGCGTCCAAGGACGTCTCGAACTTCGTTTGGAACAAATCATGTGCCGGTTTGGAATAGCAAGGGATATCGTATGTGAAAATGAGACTCAATTCAACAATGATGGATTCAGGAACTTCTACGAGAAGCACGGAATTCTATTAAGATTCTCTTCGAGAAGCTACCTGAGAGGAAATTATCAGGCCGAAATAACAAATCGAACTATCTTCGAAGAGGTTAAGAAGAGGCTTGCAGCAAGGAAAAGAAGATTGCCACTAGAGTTGCCTAGCGTTCTATGGGCTTATAGGACTACACTAAGGAAGCCAATGAATGAGACACCATACACAAGAGCGTACAGAATGAAAGCATTCATTCCCACGGAGAAGTTGGTGCCAACGGCAAGAACAATCGCCTTCGAGCAAGGCAAAAACGAGAGTCGGATGGCACAAGAGTTGGATTTTACAGACGAAAGAAGAGAGGCAGCAACAGCTCACCTCTTAAATTATCAAAATCAACTTTGAAATATTTCAATACTAGGGTGAGGCCGAGATGGGCGAATGGGTCCTTAAGCGAATAGTAGAAAGCATCAAGGTGCACAGGTCAGCGAAGTTCCAACCGGTATGGGAAGGACCCTTCGAGATCACCGAAGTCTACAGCGAGAGGGCATACCGGACAACGCCTCTCAAGGCCATGGAATGCAATATACTTGAAAAAGTATTAAAGGTGAAAACCTTTGAGGTACGCATATTCGAATCTGTTGGTTATATGCAAATAATGGACTTGTTAGGATATTTAGCAAGTTCGAATTGTTATGGGCAAGCTACTAGTCAGAAGGAAAATTAGCTCTTTTTATGTTTATTTAAATCTCAATTTTGAATAAAACATATGCATTTGTTTCCAATATGGGTTTCGCACTTTGATTGTATATCTATGAGTGTCGGATGTGTAACTGTGTGTGTGGAAATTTTGATGTTTGAAAAAGTATTTCGGTTAAAGTTCGAGAACTCGAAAAGCTAAGCCTCTGATCTCGACTAGGATCAAGTTTGAGGGCTAAAAGAGTTTGGAATAAATCTGCCGAAAGTGGGTTTAAGTTCGAGAACTCAAAAACCCTAAACCTCTGGTCTCAACTAGGATCAAGTTCGAGAGCTAAAAGAGTTAGGAACGAGGTTGGCAAGTCGCGGTCAAGTTCGAGAAGCTTTTGAGCAAAGAACCTCTGACCAAAAACTTAGAGGGCTAAGTTCAAGAAGTTTCAAGTGCAAAGAACCTCTAGCAGAACTAATGTGAGTTAGGTTCGAGAAGCATAAGGGCCGAACCCATGACTAGAAAGCTAAGTCAAGTTCGATAAGTTATTGAGCAAAGAACCTTTGACTAAGTAATGAGAGTCTGTTCGAAAAGCTTAAGTGCTGAAAAAATGACTAAGGATCAAGGGTCAAGTTCGAAAAGCTTAGAGAGCTGAATCTTGACCCAAGATCGAAATATCAAGTTCGAAAGGCTATTAAAGGGCCGAACTTCGAGTAATTTTTGGAAAAGGTTCAACGAAGCTTAGAGAGCCGAACCTTTAACCAAGTTTAAGTGCAATCCCAAAAGCTTAAGAGCGGGACAACCATACAATAATAATGATTTGAAGGTTTCATCTAGAACCTCAAATTGCAACCAAATCTCAAAAGAAATTTGAGAATGCATGTAATACAAATCCAAGGAAGTCCTGAAGTGACTGCTTCAAGAAGAACTTTGAGGATGAACTTTGAGATCGAAGTTGGCTGCAAGATAATAAGTAAGTTTTCCATACATGCGGAATAATCCTCCCTTCGATATTTAAAGATTGAAAGAGAGGTATTATTAGGGGCATGAGGTATGGAAGTTATTGAAATATGAAAAATACTTTTTATATACAATTATATTATGCTGAAGTCAGAAAAAAAAATTATCATGCCACTAAACCCCCTAGTGGACTTTTGAAGAGTACGATATAATAAAAAAAATTGTAAGTTCGAAAAGCAAAAGTGCAGATAAAACAATGTTATTGAAGATTGAGGATGCCTGAAAACGGTCACCATCGAGCAGCAAGGCCTTGGTAAGAGGACATGAAATGTGCAGGCAAACTCTTATTGATGAGCTCGAGTCGATAGGACCTAACTTTGGCATTGAAGCTGCAAGAATAAGCTGTACCAACATCAACCCTAAGGCCTCGAACTGTATGCAGGAGGCAGTGAGTGGTGTCGTCGTTACGAATCACATCCATTCGAAGGCGCAACATGGCATCCTCCAAAGAAATAACTTTAGTCTTGCTAGCTTCGATTCCGAGCTCAAGGTCACAAGAATCATCCCGATCGGGAGAAAGCCATCTCGAGCAGAGGCAGGTTCGAAGTGGTTTAAGCTGTAGCTCCTGCTGTCACAAGGGGATGAGAAATCCCTCCAGTCGTGACTTGATTCACTGGGATCACCGAGATAACGGGGGTGCAACATCTCTTCAAGACGAGTAACTCTTCTTTCCAAAGTCATGTCGTCAGTGCTATGGCCGTGGAAATTAGAGCGAGAAAAAGGTGACATCGATTCATCAGATCGAGATCGAGATCGAGATCGAGACCGACAAAAAAGGAAACAGAAATTAAGTAATATTAGGTAAAGTAGTATTGTGCTTAACATGCAGAGATTATGAGGAAACGTTGCTGAGTAGAGGCCTCGAGCAAAGAGATAATTATAGACATGTTGGAAAGTTATTTTCCCTTCCCATGGCAAGGAGTGGAGGTGCTCCCCGATTGTGTAGACGTGACAAAGTTAAATCGATAATTATTAGAAGATAGAGCTATACCTAACCTATTCTAAAAGAGCTAACAAAAACAGGTGAAGATGGAGCAGGTATGGTTATAGTTTTATAAGTGAAATATCAAGAAGGATTTCCTTAAACCCTAACATATTTGAGTTTAAAATTATTTCAAATAAAGTTCGAAATCGAAAAGAATGAAGTAAGAAGTCAAAATGGTTTTTGACTTGATTTTAAAGGTTTTTTTGGGTGAGTCAACGGTTTGGGTTTGACTTGGTCGAGAAGTTCAACTTGAGAGAGGACTCCTTGTCTAGCGATTCCTTCTCGAAGTTCAGTTTGAGAAAGGAATCCTCATCAAGGCATTCCTTCTCGAAGTTCAAATTGAGAGATGACTCTTCATCTAAGGATTCCTTCTCGAAGTTGAGTTATGGTTTCGAAGTTGTTTTGAACTTCGAAAGTGTCAGGATTGAATATAGGATTTGAATGTCAGTAAAGTTATTGGAAAAGATAACTTTCTACTAAGCAAGCTTCGAAATTTGAAAGTTACAGTAAATTAAGCAGTTTGGCAAAATTAGACGCTCGAATGTGTCACCCAAAATGGCTAAAGAGATTGTTTAAAGTTACATAGCAAAAGAGTCAAAGAGCTAAAAGACTAAAAAATAAAGAAGGAAAGCCTAAGGCTCGTCAGAACTCTCTGGGAACTCGACGATAGGGCAGCCGGAGTAGACGGGGCATGAACAGAGGCAGGTACAATGGCTAAGCTGAAAGAGGGGTCCTGAGGCTTGAAAGAATCCACAAAATTGGGAATCTGAGCTTCGAGAGGATCCACAACATCTAAAAACTTCTCTGGAACTTCGAGCCACTTAGTGATAGTATCGAGAGCAGTGGCCACAGTTTCTGTAGCAGCTGCGACGATCTCAATGCGGGAGAGGTGAGTTTTAGACTTGCCTTTACTCGGAATGGGCCCAAACAGGGGATTGTACTTGCACTTATACCCAAATTTTTCGTCAACCTCCCCAGGGTCGATGAACAGGTGGTCCTCAGGAGAAGTAAGAGCTTAGTTCCAGCCAAGTCAGAAGTATTGGGCAGAAGCATATTGAATCAGATGTTGGCCGATGTTGAACACATTTTCCTTCCATCTAGTAGCCGGCCTAACGCGAGATGTTAGATCAAAGAAGAAGAAAACCCTATTGCGGTACGAATGAATACGAATACGATTCTCGATCCGTTTTATAATCTTTGTGGTATTGTTTAATTTTCATCCAACAAATGAAGCCGTACGAAAAAGCAAAGATTAAACATATACACACGATCGCCCACCATATTTTATGGAAAATTAATCGAATGTGTGGTAATGTTAAATCTCTGTATCGATGTGACAATTAGAGTAGTGTATCTTGACCAGAACCAAGAGGCAAGAGAAGCTAAGAACTGTACTAGACAGAGTTTTAGGATTGGTAGTAAAATAATTTAAGAAAATGAATCATACTAAATTACTAATAAAATTGTATTTGGCTACCAGAATTGATAGATTCTGAAGGTACGAACCCACCAAACATTCAGAATAAGAAAACTGGGATGTTGTGGACTTATAGGGCAAGTTGCCGGAGAAGGGAAGCAGATTTTATATAAAAACAAGAGGAAGTGGTTGCATGATCCGAGAAAAGGAAACGGGTTCAGGTTTCAGTTTGGGCAATTCAAACTGATATATAGTTGACCCGATTAGCTTAAAGGCATCAGTATTATCGAATTGGACGTAGCTATTTTACAATATTGTCTGTACAGAATATTAGTCAGTGCGTGACTTGTATGCATGTAATTGGACATTTGAACATATTAATAACTGAATCTTTTTTTAAAGTTTATGAGTCTTACCAACCTTTTGACGACCCTGGTACGTATTCAAATGCAACTGGTTAGATCCATATATTCGAATTGTAGAAAACAAAGAGGAGGAGTTGATCGATCATCATATCTATATATATTTTACCTTAAGTTCCAATTGCTTGCATCAGGGTTAACCGTGTTCCATTTTCTCTTATTCTTAGGAGTTGAGGCAACCATATTATCAGATTATCTCCTCCAGATCAAAGAGGCTTAATCATAGGATAGGGTAGCTAGCTACGTTCTATCAAGTATCAACTGTCAAGATCGAGAATCTGGTTTTCACAAAGATGATAATATAATTGGTGCTGAATAAATCGCGTCATGCTAGCTAGCTATGACAATTATATATATCCACTCGTGGAAAATAAATTAAGCTAGTTATCGTTGAGTCATTTGCTTTTCATTCGATCAATTCGGAAACAATAATTGATTGTATTTGTTAGAATGCCAAAAGCTTCAAACTGCGTGCACACACTAAATTCAACATAGCATAAATAACAAGTCATTTTTATATAATTGAAAGAGAGAGAAAACAAAACCTTACTTGTTTTACTATAATAAAGTCAAGTTCTTTGGCTTCACTAAAATTTGATTTCCCAAAATGTTTATTAAGAAGATAGTTAGTTTCTAATTTTTTTATAAAAAAAAATTCAAAAAAATAAAGATAACTGCTACATATATATTTACTTTACTCCCTGAAGACTCTCATTTTTAACTGCTACATAATAAAGATAACCGGTCCGATTTATGTCCAGTTTTTTTGAAACGCGATTTTGAGGGCCTTAGAGATCGAATTAACCAAAAGTTTCTTCTAGAAAAATGATCTACACAGGTGTATGTACATATTTCTAGAAGGAAGTTTACCCAAATTCGGCCGGGAAGTGGCCGGAAAAGGCAAATCCGCACGGTGAACAGTACGTGCGGACGTCCGCATTTGAAAAGCTCCGTATATATATATATATATAATATAACGATGTTTCTGGTGTAGGCAAGGAACAAGCTAGACTGTTTCATACTTTCATATCCTAGCAAACCAAAACTGATGTAGACTTATGGGACGTAAAGCACGCATAGAATGTTATATCACTTAAATTAATGTATTAAATTTCCAGGAAGCTAGCTAATGATATATAGTTAGTCAGGGCGGAGCTAGAATACTAATCATGGGGGCACTGTACTACACAGAAATAAAACATATAGCTAACCTAAGGGGAAGAAGAAATCCGGGAAGTGACTTATTGTCTGAGGGGAAAGAAAAGAAGAGGGGAAAAGAGCATATAGCTAGCTAGCTTAAGGGAAAAACAAAGCTGGGAAGCGACTTATTGCAAGAGGGAAAGAAAAGAGGGGGAATTAATGTATTAAATTTCCAGGAAGCTAGCTAATGATAATTAGTCAGGGGCGGAGCTAGAATACTAATCCAAGGGGAACAAAAAGCGAAAAAAAAGACTGAAACGTCTAAAAGTTTGATGGTTATGAGGTTAGAACATAGGACCTTAGGTGCTTAGACATCTTTCCTTACCACCGTGCTAGCCTAAAATTCATGATAATAATGCACAAAAATTGTACTTAACATAATCTCAGGGGAGACTTGGGCCTCCTTTGACCTCAACGTGGCTGAGGTGGCTAGGCCCTGTAGTTAGTAATTGTTAATATAATAAACTATGTAATGAGCAACATGATTAAATTACATAGAAATTATGATAAACCGACTTTAGGCCATTTTTCCTTTCTTCTCTTGATTGAAGTTTTTCCTTATGACCACTCTGGCGACCGAAAAAATTTAGAGAGATGATTTTGGTTCATAGAATGTGGTTCGAAGGTGATATGGTGATGAAGATTTTAGTATATTGGGATCCTTATGAGTTATCTATTCTTCCTATTCACTTGCTCTCTCCTTGTCAATCAAAGGATTGAAATTAGGGGATTGGGAAGAAGGGTGGTGATGATGTTGCTGATGAAGGTGACAAGGTGATGTGCGGCAGCGGCAGAGTGAGGGGCTTTGGTGGTGATCTTGATGGAGGCAATGACAATAGTGGTGGCATCCGTCATGGCGGCAACCAAGGTGTGAATGGTTGTAGAAAAGTTTTGGAGGCTAGGGTTTTTTCTGCAACTTTAGGGATGTTCTTTAAGATTGGGCTAGGAAGTCGAATTGGGCTTATTCTATTGGTGAATCTGATCCAATCTCACTGACAATAGTGCAGGCTGAAGAGCGACGCTTGTTGTTGCTATAGTTTGGGGTGCATAACTAGATAAGATGTGGGGCCCAGATTTTTTTAATCATTTTTCTACGTTTAGCACGTTTAGTATGTAATGTGATAGTATTGTTGTGAGCACGATGTAGTATAGGTTGTTATAGGGAGTTCTTTTTATCATGTCGAAAGTCAGTATTCTCCTTTGTAACTTATCGGTTCGAATATATTTTTATCTTTCACTTCAAAAAAAAAAATTACACAGAAATTTTATTACATGCATGTGAACAATAAACCTTATTTGTGAGTACGTTAGTAATATTTTGTCTGCTATATATACTAGTAAACCTTATTAGTTCTCTAGTTCAATATACACATTTTGATAAAAAAATTATTCATCGAAGTGTTAATTCAAGGATAGCAAGGAGTATATCTATCCTGAATTACCAGTAACAATGTAAATAAAAATGCGATAAGTAAGAAAATAATAAATGACATATAGATGTTTTTTACTCACATAAACCCTGAATTTAGAGAGAAAAACTATGTGGTCTTTACTCTTGAAGACCAAAAGCTCCATTATGTAAACACCATTCTTTACAAGATAATAGCTCTCAGGATACAAATACATTATTCTATCTTCACTAGTATTCGCTCAACTAGTCTAAGATCTATTTTGTTTTTTCCTACAACAAGTGTTTAAACTTTAAACTATAAGTGGCCACAAAACTTCTTATAAGAACAAAGTTATCGCCCAAGTAATTCTCCCAAGAAGACTTCCGATAAGCTTGCACTATCACTTCTACCCTATGATATGCAATATGAAAGAGTATGAGTTTTGAAAGGTTTTTCTATGCTTGCCTAGAGATATGAAATCTCAAGAAAAAAAACCTTGAATAAAACCTCCTAACAAATGTAGGAGTTTTGAAGAGTTTTTCTATGCTTGCATAGAGATATGAAATCTCAAGGAAAAATGCCTTGAATAAAACCTCCTAAAAAATGTAGGAGTTTTGAAGAGTTTTCATGAGTTTTCATACTTGCATAGAGATATGAAAAACTCTTAAACAAAAGGGAAAAACTTTTAACAAATGTAAGAGTTTAAAAGACAATAGTTGAGACATTTGAATAATGAAACCATGACCAGTTTTTTTCAAGTACCACATCTTTCTTATTGTCATGGTATTCATAGGATAACAAAGGTGGCAAGTGGAAAAGCAACAACCAATCTTAGAATTCATCCTTAGATATTCAAAAGATGAAATAAGGAAGAGTCATACTTACTTTTAACCGACCGAAACTTATAAGAGAAGAAAGATACATGTTTTATCAACAACCTCTTTTTCCAAAAGCTTTAGATATAACAAGAAGGAAGATATATTGATTTAAAAACCTTGACTTATAATGATGAAAATGTATGATATGTAAGTACATGTTTTTACTTTTATCAAATGAACAACTTGTCTTCAAAATTTATTTTGAGACTTTGATCATTTAGATTGTCTTGGATGATGAAAAAAGTTGCATAGCTTAAAATAGATCATGTTTTGATTTACTAAGAAATGTCAATATTTGTGATGTCAACATGCCAATAGATTTCCAACCATCAGGAGGAAAAAGTTAAAGAAGGAATAGCTTCATTGAAGGCATATGACATAGAGAAGCCCTACGCACGTACATATCCGATTGGTAGTAACTTCCATGATCGAGAAAGTACTTGGATATATAGCTTCTCTCTCTGTTGCATCCACAGAATTCTGGAGCGATTACTTGAGCAAAGATGCCGACACGCCTAAGGTGGTCTCTATCAGCTCGCTTCATCACGACAAGCAAGCTTGAACGTTAAGCAGGAGCAAAAGAAGACCTACAAGATTTTCTGTTTCGAATTCGGACCCAAGTGATCGAGTAAAAGAGAGTACGTAAAGTACCAAGTTGTGCAGTTGTTATGCAGAATCAGTTAAATTAATAGACAGCGATTAATTTGTGACCATACATCATTCTAGTACTGGACGCAGATTTCATCGTTGAGATCGGTCCTTACGTATATCTTTCTCAAAATGATGGCACATGCATGATGTGTGGCGTGACATGGGTTCTCATCTTCTTCATTACTTGAACAGATGAAACGTGAACTATATTTCTTCATTACTTCTTGATCGAGGATCTTACCCGGCCACCTGAGGAAATTACCGTCTCTTAAATAGTCGTCAAGTATCAAAGGAAGAAAGTTTACGACATTTCTAGTGCTTCTAACTACTTCTAACTTCTAAGGTACTCGGAGGATGTGGAGACTAGGGTGGACCTGGCCCCCCTCAATTTATGTAAAAAAAATTAGTATATTATTATTATATAATATAAATATTATAATTTATTTGAAGTATATATAAACTTTAATGACGCGTATGAGTGCATTATTAATTCAAATCTGACGACTTGGTAAGAATATTATTATATATTATTTTAATAATGAAGTCCAAATATTATGTCAATTAGGATTCAATCTCTTACCAGGTTTAGGATTTTATGGTCTTTTTTTTCTTTATAAAAGCTCTACCGTTCCTGAGATTAAAATACAATCATTTTTATTAAGTTTATTAGATATGGAGAGATACTTAAAAAAAAATCATCTTCTTCTACTCCAACATCAGATGAGCAACCACCTACGAAAATTCAAAAGAATAATAGTAACAATATGAAAAAGTCTCGTGCTGGAGATATTACATAAACGTATTCATCGGATCCAGCTAAACGCCCGCCAATTTCAAGTTATCATCCTAACAGTTAAGAAGAAGTTCGAAGATATTATCTACAACAAGGCCCTTGTCGACCTAAAACTCATACTTTTTCTTTCACAGAATTTGAGGGGAAAAAAAAGAAAATAAGGTTTATTCGTGATTGGTTTATAATTTTCATATTGGTTAGAGTACAGTATTAAAGAGGATGCTGCATTTTGTTTATGTTGTTATCTTTTTAAACCAGCTACTGGAGAATAAGGCTGTGGTGAAACTTTTGTTGGTGCTGGTCATGGATTCAGTAATTGGAAGAAGAAGTAAACGCTAATATCACATTTTGGAGGATCAAATATTACTCATAATTAGGCTGCGAGTAATTGTGATGCTTTATCGAATCAAAAAAAATACATGGAGATTGTTTTGGCAAAATATACATATCAAGATCGAATTGACTACCTTAACCGAGACTATTTTTTAAACTTTTCATTTAGTCCCCCCCTAACTAAAAATTCTTGCTCCGTCACAATCAGAATATTTAGTACGCGCGCGGGAGGCTCTCGATACATTGTTCTGTCGGAAACAGTCGTCAAGTCAAATGCAAATATATAGCAATGCAAGGCCTAAGAAGTTTTCACATGAATATATAGCTGATTCATGGAAACTGGAACCACACCAAGCATGCATGTGACTGATGAGAGATACAAATTACAACGAGTCACAATTCACTGATGAAGTGATGATGGGGTACGTGTATCATTCTGAAAAGTTGATTTTCGTCCCAAGTCTAGAACTCATTTTAGTCATAAGATCACCAACGAAGTAACATAGCATAACCTGCCTCACCAAAAGTCTCCTTTGTCAAAACCCAATGGGCTTCACGTAGTAGTGAAGCCCATTCTGAATCCACTGTGTTTATACAACATCCAAGCTACCAAAGCTGTGTATTGGACCCAAAGCAAAGGTCCACTTGACTTTTCCGATGACAAGCAAAGGTCCACTTAAAAAAACCTCAACATCTTAGATAAAAAGTACGTGTAGACAATCTAACCACTCCACGTGAAGTGGAGCCAAAGACTTTGCCAGAGAAGAGACAAGTCAGCCACAGCTCTACCTGATCTCACAGCAGTCGAAGCTTCTTCTCTGACCACCTGGTTTCAACACGTCTCTGATTCCCAACAATTCAAACTCTGTAACAGACAGACAGAACCCATAACCTTAAGCTGTACATTTTAAACCAAAACCCATCTTATTTTTCTCGATCTCCTCTTGTTCTTATTCTGTCTATGTTCTCAAACATGCCAAGCCTCAGCTTACAGCTGCAAAGCTTGTTCTTCAAATACAACCTACGCCACCAGTTACAGTCTTTAACCCAAACCCAGGAACAGCTCCACGCCAACGACGACAACCAATTTGGGCCCACTACCCGACCCGAACACCCTTCCATACCCGCCAACCCGACTTTCCAAAACGGCGTCGCCACCAAGGACCTCCACATCGATCCTTCCTCCTCTCTCTCCGTCCGCATCTTCCTCCCGGACACGTGTCTCCCCAAAGACTCCGCCTTTCGCTCCTCCTCGGACGGCGGCGGATACTCGCCCAACCCGCAAACGCGCCGCCGCCACCAGCGAAAGCTGCCGATCATGCTGCAGTTTCACGGCGGCGGATTCGTGGCCGGGGGAAACGACACGTTGTGCAATGAGGTGTTTTGTAGGAGGATGGCGAAGCTTTGCGACGTGATTGTGGTGGCGGTGGGGTATAGGTTGGCGCCGGAGAGTCGGTACCCGGCGGCGTTTGACGACGGAGTGGCAGTGCTGAAGTGGCTGGCGAATCAGGCTAACTTGGCGGCGATTCAGGACCGGACGCGTGGGCGGAGAGGTGGTAGTGGGCAGAGTCATGATCAGATATTAGGTAGCTTTGGGTTGGCCATGGTTGAGCCTTGGCTGGCTGCTCATGGTGAACCTTCTAGGTATTTCACTTTGACCCCAATTACTATCTTGTTAGTATTTGTTCTTGGTTAAATTACATGCATTTGCTGAACTTGTGTACTGTAATGAGTGTAATTTCATTTTAGTGGATGCATATAGTTATGGAACTTAAGTATCCCGGTTAGATCCTAGGGATGAAACATGTCATTTCTTGTGTGAAGTTTGGTAGTTTCGGAAGAGAGTGTTTAAAGTAGGAAGGAAAAGATAGATAGAGTTGTTGTAGGTGGTTAGTGCTTACGCAGTCAGACTTAATCTTTGAACGGAAAGGAGCCAAAAGAGGTCATGAATAAGAAGAATGCAGAGGCATTTCTGGTGCATTGTGTACATAAGCCTCTAATTTCAGTATATTTCTCTTGATACGATTGCTTGTTTCTTTTGTGTGATTGGATTGATGAGATTGATACTAATTGGGTTATTAACATGGTTTTGATATCAGAGCAGATGTGTACTCCTTGGTGTGAGCTGTGGTGCCAACATTGCAGACTATGTGGCTCGGAAGGCTGTGGAGGCAGGCAGCCTTTTGGATCCTATAAAAGTCGTGGCTCAAATCCTCATGTATCCTTTCTTCATTGGCAGTATTCCCACAAAGTCCGAGATTAAGTTGGCGAATTCCTACTTCTATGACAAGGCTACATGTATGCTGGCATGGAAGCTACTTCTACCAAATGAAGAGTTTAGTTTAGACCACCCTGTTGGCAACCCTCTGATTCCTGGGAGAGGGCCGCCCTTAAAGACCATGCCACCGACACTGACAATTGTTGCTGAGAATGATTGGATGCGTGATCGGGGCATTGCTTACTCAGAAGAACTGCGAAAGGCTAATGTGGATGCACCACTTCTTGAGTACAAGAATGCTGTGCATGAGTTTGCTACTCTTGATGTGCTCCTCCATACGCCCCAGGCCTTGGCTTGTGCTGATGATATCACTATATGGGTTCAAAAGTATATATCACTCAGAGGGCATGAGTTATCTTATTGACCAGTACAGAGAAATGAAGAAAAATGTGTCAAGTCTTCAGGAAACACATTTTAACAGCTCGGAAGAATGTTGTGGTGTAACAGCATGATGTCAATTCTATGAGTATGGAACTCTGTACAGTGTAGAGGTTCTCACTTCTCTCTGCTCAATATAGCTGTAGTTTTTGTTTTTACTCGATCATAGTCTTGCCTTTACTAAGATTTGTAAAAATGTTAATTAGATCGATTTTGAGATGTACTACAGGCCTGCAGACATGCCTGGCATTGAATTATTCAATTTTTTTAATTCTTGCATTCGATTAATAAAGATCAGTTATACTTCTGGCCCTATGTTCTTCATTAGTTGTTGCATTCGATTCCTAAGCAAACCTTGAATCACATTTTTAATTTAGTTGCTACAAAATTTTTATCGTTGTTGTCGGAGGGGCAGATCCAGGAATTAAAAGAGATCCAGAAATTAAAAGAGGGTGAGACTTAGATTTTCAAGAATGAAAATTTGATTGTATGAGAAATTTATAGATTGGAAAACAAAATATACCAAGACGAGGAGCTTAGTAAACGTTGCGACTTACCTCTCGAATTATACAAAACATAATTTTTACAGTTTTTAGATGCAACACAAAATAAGTCAAATACGAAAAAAGTTAATTAATGCTTGTAGAATTGCAGGCTGTAGCAAACAACCACCTAAAAACACATGAGACAACCTAAAAATTCAAGAAACTAAGCCTTAAAAAAACTAAAAATAGTCCAAGAGAAACAAAGATTCAATAAAATTAGTTCAATCCCAATTTCATTGGTTCATTATAATTGAACAAAATTAAACTAGGTATTCACAATTTAGGCAAACGAGTGAGGAAAAATTAAAACTTTGTCACACAATGTACATAAAATTCACCAAGACAAAGCATTGAAGAAAATCAAAAGATCATGATTAGGTTGTGAACGATGTTAGAGATGATAGAGCAGACAAAGGTTTAGGCTGGATTTTTTGTTGGACTTTTCTAAATTGTAATTTTTTTTTCTAAGTAACATATATGTAAGCATTGGGGGACCCAACATGTGCCTAAGGGGAGCTGGTGCCCCTACTAAAAATTCGGGTATATGTATTTTGCTATACAAGTTTTTAATTAATTACATATTTTTACTAGTATATGCCAATACTAGCCACAAATTCTTGTACTTTTTTCAATTTCGCCCCCTCATAAATAAATTTATGGGTCCGTCACTCTATGTAAGTTTTTTCTTCCTCTTGAAAATTTGGGTGGGACTGAGTCCCACACTCTCTAGTATACTGCATCCTCCCCTGGTTGTTGTATGGTGAATGAATAATTGCGATAAAAGCAGTTATCCACATCAGCAAATTCGCATGTGGGCCCAAAAAAGAGTCTTTGATGAACTTGTAGTAAAGTAAGGGTGTAGGGAAAACAACATTTGTTTCAATATATTTCGTTATTAGTTAATTTTGGATTTCTATGCTTCCCATTTTCTCTCTCCTCCTCATTTTTTTTCTTCAATTATCCTTTTTTGTTTACCAAATTATCCTTGAATAAGAAAAGTTAAGAAGAGAAAGAGTGAAGATAGTTTGGTAGACAAAAAAGAAGAATTGGTAAAGTTGATCATCTGGTCCGGTTTTGGATGCTGCAAGGGTTGGTACCAGGATAGACGGTATGCTTGGTAACCCTCTTTAGATGCCTCGTAGTAATACGGCATTTATGATGGCTCTTCTAGAGTCAATTCAGCGCAGGCCTCAATCCCTCTCTCCTGGTTTTGAGCATGGTGAACCGTCCTCCGGTTTAGCCACAAACAAGAGGGATGTGTAGGTTGATGTCCTGATTATGGTCTTGCCGACGGAGAAGCCAACGGGTATTATGATGGACAATCCCCTTTATGGAGGGAGATCAACTAACAAACTGGTATTTTTGCAGATGGAGTCCTCGGGGCAATTTCCAATCTCTGCCCCCTTAGGCCGAGTGCTAAGTGGGGGGCTCCCCTCGAGGGTGGTAAGGAGGTTTCAAGTTCTCACACGACATCAAAGGTCGACAAACGAGTTGCGGCTACCAGTTCTCTGATCTGGTCTGTACCCAATCCGGAGGCGGCTTTGCCTGATCCGAACCTGGTTATAAATCAGGACATGCTTCCTGTAGCACATCAGCAACAACCATCCATTATGGTTGTTACGAATAGAGAGCTGCAAGAAGTGGACAATGAGCCACCTAGTTCGTTAGAAGGTAGAGAAGGTCGACGATGTCAACCTGATGAGAAGAAGAAAGAGAAGGCCAAGCTTAAGCCTGGTCCAGTTTCCACATCCACCAAGGTCTTTCCGCAGAAGAAGGCGGTTCTTCTCCCTGCTGTGATGACCATCAAAGATCTCATCCAATTAGTCTCCCAATAGATATGGTGCCCGGGCAGCTAAGGAGTGGTATCCCAATTTTTTAGTCTATGCTACTCTGGTTTGTTCGTCTGTGTTATTTTGGATTTCAAGGATTTAGTATTGTTGTATGTTAGGAGTTTCAATTTATCGAGTCGGGTATTCCGGTAGAATTCTGTACTGCAGTCACCATTATATATTTTCGTCATATCAAAAAAAAATAATGTTCTAAAAGTTGGCATGGTCAGTCGGCTAGTTTGTAATTTTTCGAATCTGATCGGTTGGAAAAGTCGATCAATGTCAAAAAGTCTTAAAAGTTAGTCAAAAATTGATCAAGGAGTCAATTTTTTATTTTATTTTTTTAATCTTATTTTGTTAAATGTTCATAACTTTGATTTAAGAAAATAGTGCATCACCCAAAAAATTGGAGAAGACCTAACACCCAAATATTTCATCTATTTGAATTATATGTATGAATATTATTTTCTTGTTTAATTTACCTAAGTTTCTAATTTCTTTCATTTGTTTGTATAGATATTATTAAATGTAATTAAAAAATAAATCCGACTTATCCCTATAATATCCATAACTTAGAAACTTATAACTTTTTTCGTTTGAAAGTTCCGATACCATTTTGATAATTTTAAGAATTCGAATGCTATTTATACCTGATCCAAGGAGTTAAAAGTATCATAATGAAATTTTATGGTATGAATGGATGTCGTATTGAGGTAAAAATAGATTCCCACATCAGCAAAGTCGCATGTGGGCCCATAAGTTTCCAATCCGAAGTATTCTGTGCCGCCACGTGTATGGCGGCAAAGCAACTGTCCATCGGAATCGAAACCCCAGAGTCTCTGAAGAACCTGTGGATAAGACTTTGAAAAGAGTCACTAGGACATCATCTCCAGCAAGCTCTCTTTGTCTTTTAAAAAAAAAAACCTAAGAAAGAACCCAGCAAAATCCGAAGTGAACATGGAAGTGGGCATGTCTTTAAACGCTTTGGTTCGTCTTCCACTATCGAACTCCAGAACCCATGAAGATTGTTTGGTCAGGCACTCACTGGTGTCAACGAAGACGACGACCCAGAAAGCTTGTAAGCAAAGCCATGGCCAAGCAATGGTGATAGAAGCAAAGGGCAAAAAGGGAATGCAAGATCGTCAATTCCAGAGGCGTCAGCCTCCTCCAATGCCCAAGATTGAAGACGATGGCAACCCACGTTTTGTTGTCTTTATGCGAATGGCCAATGTTTGTTCTCTCTCTCTCTCTCTCTCTCATTCTGAGCTTCAAAGTTCAATTCTTTATGTTATCTGTAGTGAAAGTTTTGAACTTTGTGTATGTTTTATGATTTTTGGTTTATCATTGGAGTATAGGTTTACCTATGGTACCCACTTAGTGTGATCTCCGGTGGAACCACAGCGAAAATCATGCTTGCTGCTAAAGATAATTTTCTGGGGAAGTATATATACAAAGACACACTTGCTAGGAATCTTGCTGCAGTTATTTACCGTGTAAGTTCTTAATTGTGTTTATCGAAAGTTATGTACATTTCTTAGTTCCTTCATAAAATGAGTAGCTATCTGATTATTCATTGCAGATTTTAGTAAACACAGCAGAGAAATCTGAAAGTAATTTCTTTTGAAATGTTTGAGTAGCCTGGTTGTTGGAAACGTTTACGGTCATTGGTAGCGAATCCTGATTTAGCTAAATGTGATTATAGTGGTGTTTAGGGATTCTATGCATACTTGCATAGTAATTCTACTTTCTCGTTTACTGATTTACGTGGCTGTTTGATATCGTTAACGTGCAGGACGAGAAGGAAATACAGAAGACAGCATTTAAGCAGTATCGAGTATTGCGGTCAGCTACTGAGTTCAGATATGGCTACAAAATTGTTGTAATGCTCATATCATCCAGACTAACTCAAGTTCATTGATAGTGTGAATCAACAAACATGACAGCTGATTCTGTTAGCTAAGTGACTAAGTTTTGTTTTTGCCAAACGTGTAGGAGAATGGTAACATGAGAGCAGCACTCTCTACCTCAGATGTAATTGAGGTAATTAGTTCATATTTTTGGTTCTCCTTGGGGCTAAATTATTGTCCTTGTTTTGAGATGATAAAGTATTAGACAGTCAGGTGCTCAAAAGCTCTGAGCTCTGAGCTGGAGATCTAAACAAGTTACTTTCTTCTTCACTTGCCTGCACTAGTATCATTGTTATGTTCTCATCACATGGTCAGTAGTTTAACCCTAATAACTTGACCATATTCTGAACTAAAATTGCAGCTTCCAACACCAGATAAGCTTAGAACCCCTTTCGATGAAGTGAAAGACTTTTTTGGGAATGCAAAGGAATCTTTTGGCAAGCTGACAGCGATAAGTTCATCAGAGACTGAGGAATCAGTACCAAAAAATGAAAAACCCAAGGAAAAGTGAGTAATAGGTACTCCTACACTTCCGTAATATACATTATTATATATATATTGTTTTTGCTTTAATTGTAGTGAAAGGTTTATCCTTTATTCTCTATTTTCTCCGTTGCAAGACAATCTACAGACCTGCCTGTATCAACATATTTCCCTGTTAATATCTATTGCAAATTTCTTGTAATTTTTATCAGTGACCTTTTACATGGCTAAAATGATTGTTGGTTATTTAACAGGGTTAAAGGGTGAAGGAGGAGAAGCAATTTGTCTAGCTTGTTGTGGTGGCAGATAGAGAAGCCTAATCCGGTGCACATATATGTCCTCCAATAGGATTCAACATGCGATTTTGTTTATAATTCTCTGTCCGTTTCTGAAATTTCATGTTCTTTTCGAGTAACCTCTAATACAAATATAGCCTGGTTTTTTTTTCTTTTCATAATCTTTTGATAGCTGAAGTTTAGAAGAAGAAAAAACACTTGCATGAAACACCTTTCGTAATCTTGTTGCTCATTTTCATGGTGTTTATTACTACTTACTAGGATAATATTACTAGGTACTTGTACTTTTACAGTAAACTGTACAGGGAGCTTGGTACTATCACGTCTCCTTGAATTTGTACTCCTTGTTTGTTGTCGGGACAAGAACAAGAGCAGACTTCTTTCTTGTGGCAAGGCCGAAAATCTCATCAAGGTCCACATCTTCTGGTCCAACTCCATGAGGTAATGCCCAGTGAAAGTGATACAAGAGCCGAGCTAAGGTAATCTCTACTGTTGCTAAACCAAAGCCGAAACCTGGGCAACCTCTCCTCCCTCCCCCAAATGGTAAAAACCTGAAATCTAGATCCTTGACATTATCAATGCCTCCATCTTCCTCAAACCTCTCAGGCTTGTATTCCAGGGGACTCTCCCATGATTCTGGGTCTCTTGCAATTGCATAAGCGTTGATCAAGACCCGAGTCTTTTCGGGTATTTCATATCCATCCAGAATGCACTTCTCCATTGACTCTCTAGGTACTAGTAGGGGAACTGGTGGGTGCAATCTCATTGCCTCCTTTATCACAGCTTTCAAGTAGTGAATGTGTTGAAGGTGAGATTCTTCGACTTTTCCAGCGGAGGATGCAATTCTTCGAACTTCTTCCTGTGCTTTCTTCATCACATTTGGGTGTCTAATCAGCTCTGTCATTGTCCATTCTAGTGTAGCTGACGTCGTATCAGTTCCAGCTACAAACATGTCCTGTTTAGACATCATTGTGCATGCAAGGTGTGAATGAAATGTCAAAACAAGACAATTAGGTAGTTAGTAGTGACTACTCTACTGGGTCACCTAAATTTGAACAAAGATAGATACGATATATACAGCATAAATACTACTTTACTGACATCACCGATTTTCGTTGAGGGATAGGAGTTGTGCCGCTTGAATTCGGGTTAAACTGAACCCGAGACCGCACACCCGACCCGGAAAACACACAGATTACAGGCAAGTTAGAGAAGGGAGAGAGATAAATGATACGTACCAGTACAAGGGCGTTGAGATTGTCATCTGTAATGGGCACTTCAAGATCTTCTCTTTGTTGCACTTTCAGCAGAACATCCACAAAGTCCTCTCTGCCCTTTGTTTCATCGCTGCTACTCTCCATTTTCTTCAAATGCTCACCTATTATTTCATCACAAACCGCTCTCAAACCCTCCAAGTTCTTCTTCAACCTCCTCTTAAACCCCGTCGCCGAGTTAACCCACTCCCAACCAGGGAAGAAATCTCCAACACAAAACCCTGCAAGCAACGACTGCGTCTCCGTCAACAGCTCCACCAAGTGATCACTCTCCTCCGTTATAAACCTCTTCCCCAAAGCTACCTTACACAACACGTCATTAGCCAACGTAAATAATAACTTGCTGATGTCGAGTTGCGACCCAGAGTGAGTCACTAGGCGAGTCAGGAGGCGGTTGACTTCCTCGTCTCGTACGAGCTGGAAGGAGCTGACTCTCTTGGAGCTGAGGAGCTCGGTGACGCATATTTTACGCGCTTGGCGCCAGTAAGGGCCATAGGGGGAGAAGGTGACGTCGGAGCAGCCGAAGGACAGCCACTTAGCCGCCACGAGCTGGGGGCGGCTTGCGAAGACGTGGTCGTGGGTTTTGAGGACGAGGCGAGCGAAGTGAGCAGAGGAGACTACGACGGTGGGGACTTGGCCCAGGCGGAGGTGGATAATGGGGCCGAGGTTGTGGGATAGTCGAGTGAAGGTGTGGTGGGGCATGTCTGTGAGGATGTGGTGGAGGTGTCCGATTATGGGGAGGCTCGGTGGAGATGGTGGTGTACGAGGTGACTGTGACGGTAGAGTTGTAGTTGTAGTGTTTCGGTTTATTAAACGAAGGACGGTGAAGATGAAGGTGGCGAAGAGTAGGAGCGAGAGAGTGGATGTGAGAAAGTCCATTTTGAGCTCTTGTTCGATCGATCGGGATGGAAGACTGATCAGCCGAGTATGACTGTTTCAGATAGATCGCATTCAGTAAAGGCTTTATAAGCTTATATGATCGATGAATCGAAGTACATATGTTAAAGTCAAGTCCTCTTGATCATGCCATTAAAACTTATATTGTCATTAAAACTTGAACCGTATCTCTTACGTACGTACTCCTATCATTACAACAACTGTATTGACCCTATACAATAACTGCTCCCTATTTATACATGGAAAAAGCAATGCAAGTCAAAAGTAGTGGCTTGGCGGAGCGGCGTGGACTGGTAAGTTAGCGGTGGTGCCGTGGTGGTCGTCGCAAGTCTTTCGAATGTGTATGGCTCATGTATTTATTTTGAGTGCTCCCTTATTGTCAATAGTGTCACATTTTTATTCCACATTAAAATATGACAATATTAAATATAATTAAAATATTGTTAAAATATTCTTAATTATACTAATATTTTTTGTGGATAAAATTCAACATATTAAATGTGGTTAAGTTGAAACAATATCAGTATAATGTAGATCTCATGTTCCACGCTTTCAAATGTGACATGTGATAATTGCTTCGGGACTCAATCTTTCTTATATTATGCATATCTATAATAATTCGACCCCACGGGTGATCGCCCAAACTAAATTCGATCAGGTCAAGTTTTTAAGGCAAATGGCAAGTATCAGATATTTATTGAACCTGAACTCGACCGTATAGTGACGGGTACAAGTCGTGTACGGATATGCATATACCGAACCCGAATTCAGACTCAAAGCCGACCCGCCTATTTTCTTAAAGGAAGTTTGTTATATTTAATAATTTATATCTAATTTATAATATATTTTTATATATTTTAAAAAGAATATACATTTATAATCCAATTTTTTATAAATATTTTTTATTTTATCTAGTTTTTTGTTCGGATAAACAGGTCAAGTGAAAACTAACACTAACATTTTCGGGTTCAGAAATTCGGTCGGAAGGGTTGGTTTCGGGTTCAGATTCAAATACCCAAAACCAGGTCACACTCGACTCGTTGCCATCCTTTTTTTTACGATGAGAACATTTATTCAACAAACATAAATTTTACAAGACACAGACCCATTTTGGATCCAATTGGAAATAAACTAAACAAATAAAGCTAATTATATCAAGGATTCCTACAAGAAGCTTCAACCAAGATGTAGATCGACATGATGACACAAAAATGTCTTCCAAGGGTGACACAGAAACGTCACCAGATCGCCTAGCGAAGACTTCGAGTCCAACCAAATCCCATACAAGAACAACATCTCATAACCCATCCACAAATCTCCACAACTCAGATCTCTAATCTATACCAAACATCCTTTAAAATAAACACTGGAACCAGGATAGGAACCAGCATAAGAGCAACAAAAAAAATTAAGAAAAAGAGATCCACAAAGGGATCAAAGGGACTAACAGCCGATGAGCTTGGCATCCCTTGAGGCACTACCGTAATGAAGAAATTCAACGGATTTAAGTGCGGAAACGGAAAACCCCTCTCAAAAAAAAAGTGCCAATCGACGCCGATGTTGGAGCTCTAGAGGACCAACGAGGAACCAGTGAAGGTAGGCAACATGGCGGCGAATGATCTGCATCTTAACCATGAAGACTTAGAGATCTGAGAAAATAGAGAAGAGTAAAGCTGGGTAATATGAGATTGTAAAATTAGGAAGGGTTGGAAGAGGAGATATGGGAGGAAACTGAAACCATGCTCATCACCATCGGAACAGAGAAAAACTACCACGAAAAGAGTAGAGAAGAAAGACTGAAAGCTGACTTCCCCTTTTCTCAAGCCAAAAATCTAGATCAAATTGATTGATTGATCTAGATCTGGTAAGAGAAGGAGGAGGAGGATGAAAGCTGGAAAGAGGGTTTTTTAGGCACCAAGACAAAAGTCACAAAACACAACCATTCGGTCATATACCTTATCCAAGGGGATCGAGCTTTCTTGACTTCTCCAGAAATGGTCGGAACATTTCTTCGCCCCTCTGTTCCCTCTTCTAGAAATGTCCACTCTCCCCTTTAAAATCTCCCAAACCGTTCCCGTCTGTTAGAATATGCCTTGAATCTGGTATGGCGTCGGTGTATGCAGGTCTCGCTAAGACATATGTCTTTGGCGAGAGGGTCGCATGGAAGAATCTCTGGCGAGAGAGTCTTTGGCGAGCAGTCTTTGGCGAGGAGAGTTAGAGTCTCTGGCGAGCAGGACTACTACTCAGGTTTCCGTAAGGAATAGGGATTCCTCAGTCATTCTGGTTTAGGTTTCCTCAGACGTTTGGGTTTGGGATTCCTCTGGTATTCAGAACTCTGTTAGGTTACACACACACACACACACACACACACACACACACACACACACACACACACACACACACACACACACACACACACACACACACACACACACACACACACACACACACACACACACACACACACACACGAGGGTATTAGCTAAGAGAGCAAGGTGAATGAAATCTGGTTCTATCCTGTAGATTAGGCTTAATCTAGTGTGGTAGATATTATGGTTCTGTAATCCTAGGTTGGCTAACCTAGTGTGATACTTTGTAATCTGGTATCCTCAAGATAATAAATCTGTTCTCCTTCTGCCGTGGATGTAGCTAACTCATGTTAGTGAACCACGTAAATCTGTGTTTATTCTTTCTCCCAGTGTCCTCTGGTAGAAGCACCAAAAGTGTCACAAACAATGGTGGAGGCTTCATAATCAAGGCCATGGCAGACCAATCAAGAGACAACCTTGACCATTTACAGAGAGCAACCAAACAATACCAACAACTAAAACAGAGCCAACAACCCAAGAAGCGTGTTGTCTCTTCTCCGCCCGTAGGTAAATAATCAATGTCTTCTCAACACTCTCAAATTCCAGTTCTTCAAGTTTCAAACTTGTTCGACAAAGTTTTAACCTTCTTTTTTTTTCATGTTTTTCAACTCTACAGGACTATGGGACAGGTTTCCGACAGCGAGAACAGTCCAGCAGATGATGGAGACCATGGAGAGCATGATGGACGACCCGTTTCTCTACTCCGGTCAAAAAGCCGGGTGGGCGTCACCGTTGCAGATGGAGAGCGGCGGGTACGTCCGTGGAAGGACGCCGTGGGAGATTAAAGAAGCAGAGACAGAGTACAAGATGAGGTTCGATATGCCCGGAATGACCGAAGAGGATGTTAAAGTTTGGATTGAGGAGAAAATGCTGGTTGTTAAAGCTGAGAAGAAGAAGAAGAAGAAGAAGAAGAAGAAGAAAGATGATGTGGGAAGCGAGGAAGAAGAAGAAGGTGAAGAGTGGTCGGCTAAGAGCTATGGAAGATATAGTAATCGGATTGCTTTGCCGGAGAATATTCAGTTCGAGAAGATTAAGGCGGAGGTTAAGGATGGAGTATTGTATATTATTCCTAAAGCTATGAGTAGTTCTAAGGTTTTGGATATTAATGTTAAATGAAATAGCTAGCGATGCAATTTACATGAAGGATTGCAGAGTTTTGTATCCGATTGTTTTTGTAACGAGGGATCAATTGTGCAAAATTGAATCGAATGGAGTGGAATTGTTTTTGTGCTTGACATGTTTCATCCAGTAACGCACCAAAAGATTTGGGAGTTAGGACCACAGCCAGAGCCTAGGTCTGAAATGGGAAGTTATAATTTGGGCCAAGCCCGTTTAGTGTACCTCCGTTAGGCCCAAAGATCCCTACCGCCAGCAAGCCTGTCCAACACGGCGACCGTAGCTAGTAGCTACCGGCCTCCAACTGGGATTTTTAAACCGTAACTAATTGAGATACCATTGCAACAAAACAATTTCTCTTTTTGTATAACTTAACATATGGTATAACGTATGTTGCACATTCGCGCACAACCTTATCGATTGAACTAATATCCGGTCAGTCAATCGTTATTGTTGCGAGTATATATTTGTCAATCTATATTTTTCGTAAGATCCTATCTGTTAAAAATTTCACTCAAATCTACCATGTGTATTTTTATATGAATCATCAATATATGACTTTCTATAAATATTCATAATTCACCATCAAAACACATCGTTGTATAACGGTTTCATACATTGTATATACAACTCAAGAAATTGCATATTTTTTATTTCTTTAAGAGAAAAAAATAAAATAAAACACATCGATGAAATTCCGTTGCAAAACCTCTATGTTAGTCATCTACTTTGTTTGACCCACAAGATTCTTGGGATTTTAAATTCCAAAATGTATCATTAAAAATACAAAACACACTCCTAAACTGAGTAAATTAGCTAACAAAAATCCAAATACGAGATCCCATCCATTTTCAAAACGTATACAAAAAGAGGAACTAGACGTTGGAATTGGGCCCCAAGTCACTAATCAAACTCTTTAAAAAAAGGGTTGGAACTTTTACCGTTGAATTGATGATCTACAGAGAAAGAAGAAAGAATTTGACACAAATTTAAAGAGGGAAATAAAACCTACGCTTTAAATGCCAAAACCAAGAAACCAATACACACAGGTGAGAAATGATTCTGTGCATCCCATCTAGACTAAGACGCTCTCCTTGTCTGGCACCAAAAAACAAAAAGCTTTCCTTTTTATGATTCCTGGGTGGTTATAAACCAGAAATGAATTGGACCCAATTGAGGAGGAGCCTTTGCATTGTGACACAGATTGAAACAGAGTTTACAGAGTGAGAACAGAGTCAAACCCGAGAGTGAGACTTGCATTGTTGTCAAGGACATGGGTGAATCTTCGTGTCTAATGAGATCGTTTTCTGAACCGTCTGAGCAGTCTGGTGAAGTCAAGAAGGTTATTCTCCGTAAAGCTTCAGATTTCTTGAGTTTTTAATTAATGGGGGTTTCTTATATTGCTGAATATTGATGGGTTTTGATCCATTTGCTCAGAAATTGTGGCAATACCAGAACTTGTTAATGGGTTTGGAATTCTGGGTTTGAGTCTATTCAGTGATATAGTGTTACAGTTCATGCTTTTGCTTCATTTGTTACTGACAATTTTAACATGAAAAGTTGGATTCTTTAGACGAGTTATGCTTAATTCTGAGTACTTGATAATCCTGTAATTCTTGTCACAAATTTCATCATGATTAACAACTTAGTGGTGGTTTATATATCATGGTTAGATTATCAATTTTATTGTTGAACTGATGCAATTTTGTTTTTTGGTGTAATTTATTGTATGCATGATTTTGGTTCTTATCAGTTCAGTGAGGGAATCGAGACTGCTAATATGCTATGGTTTCTATTGCAGACGGACCCACTTAGGTGCCTAGAAGAATCGATATCATTTGGTAGGTATGCTTCAGAGCCTCTCGATTGGGCGAAATGGTCAGCATTTTCTCAAAATCGATACCTAGAAGAAGCTGAGAAGTTTTCAAAACCGGGCTCAGTTGCTCAGAAGAAAGCCTATTTTGAAGCTCACTACAAGAGAAAGGCTGCCGAGAAAGCAGCAGCTTTGGCTGAAGTGGCAAATACTTGTGCGAGTAAAGTTTCTGAGTCAGTAAGTGAGCACCTAAATTTCAGACGCTCCTCCATTGACAGTGAGTCGGGAAATGTAGTGAGCCAAATGGTCATTGATGGCAACCAGCAGGAAAATACTGTTCCAAATTCTGTAGTAGTATACTTGGCTGATGTGAATCACCAGAATACGAATGTTGAAGGGAATGTATTGGAAATTGCCGAGGTGGATGGAGTAGAGGCGGTGTTGATTCAAGAAAGTGTCGATGTGGAGGATGATATACAGGTTGAGGTGGAAAATAGTATTCAGGAGGATTCTCTTCAGGTTGAGATGGAGAGTTTTACTCGGGTTGAATTGGAGAGTTTTACCCAGGTTGAAATTAAAAATGACAATAATGAGATTGTTTATGGTGCCATCCAAGAGGAAAAGATGCCAAAGAAGGTAATCTATCAAGTTTTGCCTCATATTTACATCAAGATACTTATGATTTCTCAGCTTGAACTAACTACTGTTTTTTTGTTCACGCAGAAAGCTGCCAGTGAGGAAATTGTAGCTGCAACAAGCAAGAAAAGATTGGTGAATTCATCTCTCTCAAGGTTATCTACTCAAGGTAGAATGTCCAAGATCCCATCTTTTGGTGCCAAACAAACGAGTGGTGTTCTAATTACTAAGAAGGACAATGCCACCCCGAAGTGCAAGACTTTGGAGGCTGACTTGGTTGATAAGAGGAGATCAGCAACAAAATCACTCCACATGTCAATCAATTTCACTTCTCATGCCAGTGAAACCTGTAAAAGAATTTCACCAGTCTCAGAGAAGATAAAAAACTTGAGAGTTGATGCTCTTAACGTGCCTGTTAAATCCACAGCTAGCCGACGAACCACAACTCGGGTATGTTCTTCCTAGCATGTATTTTTTCTTCAATTATAATATTGTGTCCATCTGGATCCATAAGTGAAAACATATGACATGTCTGTGACATTTCCAATAGGGGTGTTAACATATCTAATGGAATATTTATATGTCTACTGCAGGCATCTGTTAACGGGGTGTTAAAACAATCTTCAGTAAACCCACGGTCAAAAGATGGAAGGTACTGATCTTGCATTCTACTTATGCCGTGTGTTATCTGATGCCGTCAATACTTTTAACTTACTTGGTTGCACAATTTGTTTACAGGGAAAAAACAATACATACTAAGTCAGTAGCTGGGAGTGTAACTGTAGATGGGATAGGCAAGTTACCGTCAAAAGAGTAAGTATTCTGCTTATATATGTGTGCAAGGTTTCTTATATGCTTAACTTGATAGTGCTGTTGCTATGTTCTACTTTAATTTCACAAACCAATTACTTAACTGACAACATTTTAAAATCATGCAACTGATTGTTTGGCAGTCAATTTTCTACTGAAAATGGAATCAAACCACGAGGTCTTATCAAACCCTGTCCTTTTAGCCTTAGGAGTGAAGAAAGAGCAGCAAAACGGAAAGAGGTATGATTTAATATTAAAGTTCTATACTTTCTCATGTCACAGTTGATCAAAAAGTTGTGGGGTTCGCTAATTCATTATGTTTCTGTCTTTTTTAATATGCCAGTTCTTTCAGAGGCTGGAAGAGAAGAAAAATGGAGAAGCAGAATATAAGCAGCTGCAAATAAGATCTAAAAAGGTTAGTTTGTTATAAGTAATCTTCAGTTTCTATTTGGATCAAGACGACTGCATCTTTATATATATGCTTTTATGGGTCCGAAGATGATTTGAAACAGTGAAACATCTAGTGTTAAGATATGATGATATCTCACTATTCAAGCTGATTAGGAAATCGTACTGAAGTTTCCAACTTGATTTAGTAATATATTCTTTTGATCTGTTTATTTAGTTTTCAGAAAGGAGGTTGCTTTCTATAGAAGTTCTCTAACACCATTACTGGCATAAGAATTAAGACGTGTATTAGCACACAGTTGATGGGCAATATTTGCTTTGTGGAATGATCTGAATATTTCAACATAATATATGTGAAGTGCAAGTTGATATTTCTTATATTTTCTTTTCATTTCTCTTGTATTACTTTTTTTTTTTCTGCATGGTCAGACAACTCAAAGGTTATACGTCTTCGTTTCTTTTGAAAATCAAGTTGTACTTAAAAAGTTAATAGAAACATAATCTCATGCAGGAAAAAGCAGTGGTTGATATTAAGAAATTAAGTCATAATAGTACTGGCTTAAAAGCCAAACTTAATGAAGATCTGTCTCCTGGGTCACGCTTGCCGATTAATAACTTGAAGAAGAAGGTATACTACTTTTTTGGGTAATAACCTTTCCATTTATCTCCATGAATATCTTCTTGATTAGTGGATGACACTGATGCAGATCTCACCAACATGGAGTCATCCACAAAAAATCCAGAGGCAGCCCACTACTAGCAAGGTCCAGCCAAGCACTCGGCCTTCGGCCATTTCTCACAGCTCTAAGCGTTTAACAGAGAAACATAACCCAAGGAGAAGCCGACCAGTCACTTCCTTTCCAAAGAAGAATGCTCATGAGAACTCTTCTCCCAATATTCAAAGTTGAGGATGTCTAGGGTAGGAATATACATATTGACTGGAGACTAAATCGCCCACAGCTACTTTCTGTAAACCACAGCCATTGACCACCCGTAGGAGATCAACTAGAATGAAAGGGCAGTCTGGTTTTCTTTTTTGGTGGTACCTGGTAGTTCTGCCAATTAGAAATCAAATTTTGTAGGGATCATCTTGTGTTGTAGTGTATGCTTCTTTATGTGGTTGTAAATGGATATTACCAGTTTCGTTCCGGAAGTTGCTACGTCTAATGAGCATATATGGGTCCATTGCGCCCAACTTTCTCCACAGAAGTGTATCAGCAGAATGAGTTTACTTAAAAATGCTGCAAGTGACACCAGATTTGGCAGGATATACTTGATACACTGCAATGCATCAGACTGTTTAACTGTCAACAACAATTAGCAGGAAAAATTCTTTCCAGAAGAATAACATGACTTGGTTGCTAATTACAGGTATTTTAGTTTCATAAGTTGCAAGGAAAATGAATGTTAAGCGCAGTTACAGCCAGACTACGGCAGCATAGTTCTCTAAGAACGTGTATACAAAAATTCTAATGCACACGTCCCATCCAAATTAAAGAAGAAACTTATTAAGCTAGAGTTTGCCATCATTCCTAATATACACATTCCAATATTAATATCCAATCTGGTCAGAGAGATGACATCCAGATAAAATTAATTGGATACTTGACTTATAAGGTTTACCAAACAAAATACCAGATTGTTCTTTATGAAGATGTGTGTAAGTGCAGAGCTAGATCATGCTATATATAGACCTTGATCTGCTAGAGCATATTCTGATGTTTCACATGGATACTCGCAGCCGAATCTCAGTGCCTCATACAAGACAGAAGGAGCTTCAGGATCAATAAACTCCGAAAATCCAGGGTTCATACCAAAATAATCACTTGGATTCAAACAAATTGGCAAGTCGTAGTCCAAAGGAGCAAAAGATGACCCATTTCCAAATAATATATTCTTTTGAGCAGCTTCAGAGTTGGTGAGGTAACTCAGATTGAAGCCCTGGTTTTTCAAGTTTGATGTACTGGTGGAATTGGGGTCAAAACAATGGTCTACAGTTTGTTCCGAGAAGGACTCTACTGCAGTTATTGTTGAGCTTACATGGCTTGTATGATTGTTTCTGTAGGCAGCTTGTAAAGGCTTATTCTTAATGGGGAGAGTTGTGTCTCCATCTAAGACAAATGGTCTTGAACTAATGCAAGGAATTGAGTGTGGTAGATCAGACTGGAAGTTATGCTGTGGTACAGGCAGCTGTGGCTTGTTGTTGAAGCCATTTTCTAACTGAATAACTGGCTTGTGCTCTTGTTTCATTTGAACTTCAGTCCAAGGAAACTTTGTTGAAATAGTGGAACTGGAACCAAATGCCGAGAAGTTGATCTCTGATTCCATTGATGCAAACGAATGACCGACTCCCATCTGTGAACTCCTGATATTCTGAGGATCAGGAACATTGCCAATCAAACCTTTCTTGGTTTCAGCATAAGGATGACTTAAGTCCACCTGTGCACTTCTGGTCTTCTTAGAATCTGGAATACTGCGTGTCGAACCTCTCTTGGGTTCTGCTACAGACTCTGAAATAATTCCCTTTACATCATCTTCAAATGAATCAAAGCTCTTTGGATCCACACTCTGAGGAACTAAGTTAGTGCCAGATAAGCGGTAGCTGCCACTTGTGACATCATTCTGTTGCATGCTGATCGAGTTTTGAAGTCCAAAAATTCCCTGTGGATCTTTTGAGGGATAATCAGAATGTTTCATCCCACCAAAAGAAGATTTAATATCACTTTGTTTTTGCAACCTACTCAAGTAGAGGCGATACTTCTGCATGGGGAAATTTTCTCAATAAGAATGAATAAACATGGCATGTTGTCTATTGCAGAGAACTTCCTAGCTTTATTTATATTTAGGATCAGGAGTTTACATACACATATATTTCAATATATTAGGTATTTCTGGACAATGCTACTTTAAACAGACATTACCTGACAAATCATGCTTATTTCTCAGAAGGAATCATCTATATCAAACACAAGTACATACTATTCTGGCTATCTATATATCACTATGACACTATGAAGTTTGGAGTGTATCAGGAGAAAGCTTAAGAATGAGATTAAGTACCTGCAAGTGGCTAGCTACATTTTCTCTGGTCAACCAGGGCACATTCATCAGGTCAAGTATTTTCTTTGGACCAACTTCTGCCAAACAGATATTATACATCATCGCTCTGTAGAAACATAATAAAGATGGTGGCTATATCATTGTTTAACAACACCAATGTCAAACTAAATTTTGAGAGTAACAAAAAATTTATAGATTTTGAGTTCATAGTGATGATCTAAAATTTATTCCTTGAAAATGAAAAATTGACTTACTGTCGAATCCAATCTGATGCACAGCTTTTACAAACTTCTGATGAAGATCGACAGACCAAACTACTCTAGCTTTTTTTGTAGATGAAGACTCACCAAAGTCTTTATCATCATATCTGTTTTCGATGTCCTTCCTTTTTCTAGATGAGGTGAGGTCGTCTGCACAAAGAAAGTATCCTTCATCATAGAGATCTGATCCATTTCTCGTCAGCTGAATACCTTCGGTGCTTTCATGACCTTCAATGTCTCTTATCTCAAGTATTTTTTTTCTGAAAACATGCTGCCATATGTTTCTCAGTTCTTTCATTCTTATTGGCTTAAGAAGATAATCGCATGCCCCGTGTTGAACTCCTTTCATAACTCTGCTTGTTTCTCCATCGACAGACATCACTGCATAGGTAAGATAAGTATAACTGTAAGATACTAATTGTAATGGCAACATTCATATTGAAGTAAATGCTTTATATTTCAAAGGAACAGTACTGACTTATGACAGGAAGATCCATCTCAAGTCCAACATGCTCGAGAAGTTTAAAACCATCCATGTCAGGCATGTTTACATCACTGATCACAATGTCATAACCACCTTTCTTTTCACGAAGCAAGTATAAAGCATCTCTTGCCAGAGCACATGTAGTCACTGAAACACAGAAAAAAGAACAGGAGAAATGTCAGAACTAGATAAAACACTGAGGCTGTCATTAGAGTAGGACGAAAATCTGAATATATAGTCACATTGGCCAAAAATCATTCCAGGTCAAATCAGACAAAAAATCCAGTAACATTGACTGATCCATTGGAACTTAAAAAGGAGTTGAAAAAAATTCATCAGACAACCTATAATTGAAGAGGAGGTTCAGATGCTTCACTTTCCACTTTAGTACTACAAGTTGATTTAGCAAGCATGATTAGGATATCATAACATTATTATTCAACCCACCACAGCCAGACAAGGAATAACATCGACAAAGATAACACTGGAGTCACTGAAGGTTATATTATTGATACAAGGAAACGATGGAATTGTGCTAAAGGGAATTTTGATATCAGAAATCCATGAATGGCTGACGGATTAGTTCGGTATATAACTAGTGATGAACATTTGTTGATCTGGATAAGATTTGTAAACAAGTACACTGATAGGACTACCAGAGTCACTCATGCTTACTTAAGTGTGGCCTGGATTTTATGACCAAGTCCCCCATCCAAATCATATACAGTTGAAAGAAGAAAAAAATTTCAGCCTTCAAACAAACTTATAAAGGAAACACCTTGTGCCCAATTGCTTGCACTTCTCTCACGTTATCCTTATAATCCTACGTGATAGTCTATTAGAAATGCACAAAGTTAGTTCTTCTGACTTTCCCAAATCACTGACTGTGTGAAGGTACATATAAATAAATACTTTTCATAACCATACCCATTCTGATAATCAATTTCTTTAACAACCTGAGAGCTTATAGATAAAACCCTTGCACTCCAAGCAACCACCACACCCATAAACCCAAGAGCATCATCAGTCAGTCATACCAAGACTGACTTCAAAACCATTTTTTCTGTTATGCATGGAGTACTCTTAACACAATCACAGATTAAATTCTACATGCCTAAGGTACCTAGATCAGCAATTTGAAAAAACACATATCACAAAGCTCCAATCACAGAAATGAAGCATACTGCTGATACCTTGTAATCCACAAATACCATAATACAGAAAAGAAAAGAAAACCCACCACAGAATTACCAAACACTATAAACCAAACCCAGTATTTGACAATTGACACTGATCAAACAACTGATTGTTAAAAAGCACAAAGCTTTAAAAATCAATAGGAAATTAAGAAAGAACAGTGACAGAGTAGAGTTGGCATAAAACCTTCATAGGAACACTTCTTCAGCATCTTTTCCAAGATCTTAAGCCAAGTTGGGTCATCGTCGACGACCAGAACCCGTAGCCCTGCCGGAAACGATTCGTTTCTCGGAGAAGAGAAGCTACTCTCCATAAGGGAAAAAAAAAGCTGCTAAAACTCTGATTGAAGTGGAGAGGGGTTAGAGTGGGACTTACAGCTCCAAAATGAGAGACTACTACTATATAACTATGAGGGCCTCTAGAGTTACTTAAAAAAATGGCTTCTTTTGGAGTTTTATGGGGAGCTTTTAGAGAGAGAGAGAGAGAGAGAGAGAGAGAGAGAGAACCCACGAATATTTTGGCGCCGGATAGCTTAACGGTCCCGGTTGCTGGCTCCACGTTAGCCATTAACCACCATCCCTCGTTCTCTTTGGTTTTGGGGACCTTTTTGGGCTGAACGTACAAAACCCAAAAAAGATGGGGCCTTTCATACAAAGGGAATGGTTTTACTAGATAAAGGTTGTAACTTTGAGAAATTGGAGGGTAGAATCCTAGGTTAACCAGATAAAGGGGGTAGAATCTAAAAGGTGGGTATATGTGTGAAAGAATGTTTGAATGAAGAAGCATCTAATAATGATATACAGAGAATTGGTTGCAAAATTCAACAAATTCAAAAGCAAAAATGTTGATTTTGCCGGAGAGTACGGTCAGTGTAACTGTGTGAAAGGGAAAGCATTCTCCAATTAGATATTAGATAAAATGTCTGTTTGACGAGTAGTTCTACAATGTGCAGAACACAAATATGTAGGGCGATAATCGACGATCTACTTTCTCTCATACACTATGCACTTAAGTCTAATGTGACAGAGATTGCGACATGTGTCCCACACACTTGTGTTCCGCACATTATAGGTGCACTCATGTTTGGCCTTTGAAAGCACTTTCAAATTTGAAAAAGTATTTTTATTAATTTTGGAGTATTTAGTTATAATTGAAAGTGTTTTGAGAAATTGTAGAGAATCACTTATAAATCCTAAAAATAGTTTTTTAAGAAGCACTTTCTAGGAAGACACCTAAAATTGCTTGGAAGTACTTCCTTCTGGAAGAGCCTATTAGTGAAAATCACTTTGATAATATAGGGACTAAGAGAATGCATTTCAGTTTTCAAATTTGCAAATTTAAAAAAAGGTCACTAGGGTAAGCACACATGCTCTCTGCATTGTATAATGTAATTTTTTTTAGTGTAATAGATCATCGTAAATTTAGAAAAACTAACTATTTCCCTTATCTTTTACGGTTGTTTCTCTCTAAGATTTAGGGAATATTTTTTCTTGTTTTTCATGGCTAAACATAGGAGAAAAGAAAGGTGCAAAATTGTCCCGCGGAGATTTAAACAAAAAATGTATATTTTTCTTATTTTTTCTTCCCATTTTGCTGATATTATTAACCCTGACATATTTTATTACACCTATTAGAAAATGGTATAATTGGAAGAAATGCAAAAAGGGAGAACAAACTTCTCTTTTCTTAATAATAGGGGAGACATTTTAAGGGGTTAAAATTAGAAATTTGTACTAGTTATGGGTGTCATGTCAGCACATAACAGAGATGAAAAATATAGAAAAGGATAAGGTTAATGTCAAAACTACAAACTATGAGGGTAAAACTTTCAAGTTTAGAACGGTGGAGAGTAGTTTGATGTTCAGTGTAAAGTTAAGGAGGGTAACTGAGTCCAAATTAAAATTTATCCTAATAATAGTAAGTATAGATAATAATCCATCTCAATTAGTGTATTATGAATTATATCTAACTTTATATGTATACCATGATCTAGGAAGTAGGCTATTCGATCACGCGTTCTCATTGAGGTAAGATTAAAATCTTATAACTTTTTTAAATAATAATAATAATAATAATAATATGTGTACCTAAGTACGAAACCGCTGTATGCTTGAAAAATACTTGTTCCCTTGAAGTGTCGACTGTTGAGGCTTCAAAGTTTATACACACAGATATGAAAGTATGGTACATTGATTACTTTGTAGAAAAGTAGTTATCTTAGAGGTTCTTTATGTACTTCAGAACTTCAGAAGGGTAAGCACTACGCAGGGCTTAACAAATCAGGCAAATAGAACATATATGAATGTTTATGTGACAGAAAAACCATGCGTTGGTTAACAGTTTAACACCTCTCCTCCTTTTTTGATCTCTACCACGCACTAACGGATGTTGGACCCAGTTGGAGGTTTCAAAGAGCACAAATCCAATAACAGAGAGACAAAACACCCTTGTCAAATCACACTGCCATCAGCAGCCAGAGAGGGTGTGTTCTGTCTCCATGTTATTAGTTCGTGTCTTCCACTCTTTGATCAGTTTGATGTTCGTCTTATTTTCAGAAAAAGAAAAAAAAATTGTTGCATTTTGAATGTCCTACGATTCGTTATAATAATTGTCAGAATAAAATAATTTTCTTTTTATCTCTATTAAAGCTAAATCTTATCTAATTAGAACACGACACACACTAGAAGTTACGGAAAATAAATCTCCTTAAACACTTTACCTTGTGTCGATGACATAAAAAATGATGCATGACTTGTTGGCTCACTAAAAACTTTGTCAAGCAAACAAAAACCTTATGGGTAAAACAAAAACTTGGGCTAAAGAAAAAAGAGTACGCATAAACTATAAAAACTAATACATGTGACGTAGGCTCCCTCTGATGTCTACAAAAATGTAACTCCCCCTGACAGTAAACTCAGACATAGAGTTCAGATAACGTACGCATACTAATGCGTCTCACATATTTCACAAATGTAGATTTGGACAATGACTTGGTAAACAAGTCCGCAGCATTATCCACCGAATCAACCTAGATCACATGGATATTCAGCAATTGTTATTGTTGTTGATTGAAGAATTTTGGCGATATATACTTTATATTGTCACCCTTAATGTAACTCAACTTCATTTGTTCAATGCATGCCGCATTATCCTCAAAGATGCAAGTGCGAGCTATCGTAGTAGATGGTAATCCACTAGACCCTCGAATGTGATGAATGACTGATCTAAGTCAGACACATTGTCTAACTGCTTCATGCAAAACAATGATTTCTGAATGATTTGAGGAAGTAGCAATATAAGTTTGCTTAGTTGATCTCCAAGAAATCGTTGTGTTTCTAATGGTAAAAATATAACCAGTCTTTGAACAACTTTTCTGTAGGTCAGAGAGGTACCCAGCATCAGCAAATCTGACCAACACATCAACCGGTGTTTCAGAATAGGAGATTGTAGTAAAATTGTTCGCAACAGGGGAGGAATTCGCCGGGTCGAAGTCCTCGCTGGACAGGTCGAATAAATGCTTCTGGTCGATCCAAGGTGCGGATTTCGATGAGTTGAAACCATTCCTCGATGGGTCGAAAGATACCTTCAGGTTATCATAGTTCACCGCCTTCGATGGGTCGAGAGATCTACTCGATAGTTCGAAGAGCCCATAACCTGCATGTTGTGATTCAACCATCCCCTTATCAGAAATTTCAATATTTTCACTATATTTTTTATAAGGGAAGAATAAGCCCAAGTCAATGGAACCCTTCAAGTATCTGAAGATTTATTTTTACTCCATTCCAATGACGTTGCGTAAGCGCACAGCTAAATCTAGCCAACAAGTTTACTGAGAAAGCAATATCTGGACGCGTGCACTGAGCTAGGTACAACAAAGCTCTAATATCACTAAGATATGGAATTTCTATGCTCCCAAGATTTCCTTATCGTCATCTAGTAGAAAAAATGGATCATTCTTAGGGTTCAGACTGCAAACAATCATTGGCGTGCTAACAGGGTGTGCTTTGTCTATATTAAGTCGCTTGAGCATCTTTTGGACATAAGCAGACTGGTGAATGAGGATTCGACCAACTCGATGTTCCAACTCAAATCAAAGACAAAATTGAGTCCTACTAAGGTCTCTCATCTCAAATTCATATTTCAAGTAGTCAACCATCTCATTAATCTCATCAAGAATCCCGGTGATGTTCATATCATCTACATAGACTGCTACTATAGCAAATCCTGGACTTGTTCTTTTAATGAACACGCAAGGGCATAAGTCATCATTCTTATATCTCTTCCTAATCAAGTAGTCACTAAGACGTGTATACCACCTCCTACTAGATTATTTCAATTTATATAGTGAACATCTTAATCTGATTACATCAGTACTATGTGGTTTAGAGTTACTTAATTTGGGTACAACAATGTCATCTGGAACTTTCATGTATATCTCTGAATCCAGATCCCCATAGAGATATGCAGTAACCACATCCATAAGCTGCATGTTTATTTTCTTGGACACTACCAAACTTATCAGGTAGTGAAAGGTGATGATGTCCATGACTGGAGAACATGTCTCCTCATATTCAATTCCAAGGTGTTAAGAGAAGCCCTGCGTTACAAGTCTAGCTTTATAACGCAAGACATCATTTTTCTCATTACGCTTCAAAAAAAGACTCATTTATGTCTAACTGGCTTAACATTCGGTGGGCATAGCACTACCATACCGAAAACCTGCCTTTTATTCAGAGAGTCTAGTTCAACATGGATTTCTATCTTCTAATTTGGCCAATTTGCATTTCGGTGACAATCCACAACAGAGCGAGGTTCCACTTCATCGTTGTCTATGATCTCCTGAGCGATGGAATAAGAAAATGCATCATCAACTAACATGGAAGATCTATCCATAAAAACGCATGCATCATTTGTTCTAAGAGAGATTTCTTTGTTCTCTGATATCACAAAAGGTTCTGAGTCATCCCCTAGACATGCCAATTGTGATTAAAGGACATAACTGTAGTAAGAGTGATAGTCGCATATTTATGCGTCTATTTGGTATTTAATTTGTTCCCTATATTTAGTTTATTGTTATTAATTGAGTGAATTAATTAAGTTTATTTATTTTTAGGTACTTTGGAGATTAATGAAGAAAAGGAGATTAAAGAATATATTTTAAGAGTTATTGTGGAAGATGAGGACTTACGGAGTGAAGGAATCCTAATTTGAGAAGAATTCTAGTTGCCCACGTGATATATATACGGATTGGCCTTAGCGAGGAGCTTATATATATATATACAATTAAGAGATGTCTTGCGAGCATGTGATATATTTTGGTGTTTGGCGAGCAAGGTTGAAGTGGAGTTTAATTAGGATTGGAAAGCTTGGCGAGAGGCATATATAGTGCTTTGGCGAGAGGGGAGATTAATAAAGAAGTGGTGCTTGACTTAGTACAAAGAAAAGAAGAATTAGAGTTTGAGTGGGAATTAAAGTCCTGCATGCACGTGGGCTAGCTTGATAGCCTAGTTGCATGCTTATATATATAGCTATTTACAAGAATAAGGATGACGGTTTTTGGGGGCTGGAATTCTTGGGAGGAGAAAGAAAAAAACAAGAAGAAACAAAAACAAATGGAAGATCTCATGCAAGAAACCTAACCCGATTCCGTCCTTGTCAAGAGTTTATTCTTTTTCCTTTATTTAATTTATTTTTCATGAACTCTTTGATGTTATTATTTATGACTTTTAGTAGCTAAACTCATTGTTGAGGGGTTGCTTGAATCCCCGTACATGAAGTCTTTTTAATACATACACTTTAATTTAGTTTTACATATTCTTTGAATGAGGTTTCTTTCTCTGAATGATTCACCGTATGAATTCTTGTATGTTTGCTTTGGTGCGCAACTTAGTATGCATGCTAGGGTTCTAGTTTTATGAGATACGGGCGACTGAAGATAATTTCTTCCACCAGATTCTCTATAGTGATACACCGATTTTACCGTCGGGAGATTGAAATCTATAGGTCTAGCGAGACACGCCCATAGTGTACTTGTGAACCCTTGTAGCTTCTCAAACCTTTTCTAAAACTCAATGCTTCCTTCTTTGTAAACCTTGGGGTCCATGACTATGGGTTCAATAGAGGGATAGATGTAGGGGATATCCATGACAAACTTGCATAGGCATAAGGATTAGGTAATAGGATGTGGTTGTAACGATCAACTCTTCCTGGGAACTTTCATTCATTGGATATGTGCATTAGATTAAGTATGTGTTAGATAGATGTAATGGCGGTGGTGTATTGCATTCCTCTTAACTCTTTAATCATATAGTTTAAATCCATTTGCATTCATTAGCATATTTACCTTTAACATTTACTTTCTGCATTAGCTGTAGCTTAGCCGATTTATTTCGGTAACCAAATCAACTCCGAATACCCTCAAATTTTGTGTGGTAGCACTGTGTCTATATTGTTGTGTCAAAATTTCGTAGCATTTGAGTCTGTCTAGCTTAGGCTCGTGTTATCATTAGTGTATTGTAGTCGATTCTGTCAGCATAGTAGTTTGTCAGGATTTAGTTTCACCAATTCCTCGTGTTCGATAACCCCTATTTATCTTACTACATCGATATATCCAGGTTGTGAATAAGGTATCTTTGAGAGGTGTTTATCCACCTTGTCAAAGAGACAATCTCATGTGAATGATTCACAATGTTGATAATGAATTGATCTTTTTGTGCCTTGCTGACCTGCCGTTTAACTGGGGGTTCATCAGTGGATTTTCTTGGTCTTCCCCTTTTCTTGGTGGGAGCCGAGGCCGACACAACACTTTCCACATGGGAAGGAGGATCATTTCCTTGTCCGGTGTTGGTACTAACTAATCACTTTTCTGGGATTTTCAACCTTGCAGGAACATTTGCAGCAGGTATATCAGATCTCATCACTTTAGCGATATCAGTAAAGGTGTCAGGCATAGAGTATGTTACTTTCTGAAGATCAAGTATTCTTTGCATTTCTATCTCATTCTGAGATGTGCGGGGATCATGATGAGACATAGTAGGATTTGACCACGTCAGTTCCTGAAGTTGAACTGGAATAGATTCATTTCTTCCTCCCCTAACGTTGGGAAGTATATCTCATCGAATTGAGAATCTGTAAATCTTACAGTAAAGAGATCTACTGTCAAAGGTTCAAGATAGCAGACTATTGTTGGAGCTTCATAGCCAACATAAATGCCTAATCTTCATTGATGACCCATTTTAGTGCGTTGTGGAGGCGCAATTGACACATATACCGCGCAACTAAAAATGTGTAGATGTGAAATGTCAGGTTCATACCCAGTTATCAACTGGTGCGCACTAAATGGTTGGCGGGCTACGGGTCGAAAATGAAGAAGCATAGCTGCATATAACACTGCATATCCCCACACAGAGTCTGGTAAGTTTATATGCATTACCAAAGCTTGAGACACAAGCTGTAACTGCTTGATGTGAGCCTCTGCTAAACCGTTCTGAGAATGAACATGAGGAACGAGATGTTCAACTTCAATCTCAACTGACATGCAATAATCATAAAAATATTTTGATGTAAACTCTCATGCATTGTCCAATCTAATAGACTTGATTGGATAATTCGGGTGGTGAGCCCGAAGCTTAATAATTTGTGCCAGGAGTTTTGAAAATGCAACATTCCTTGTGGATGGTAAACCAACGGGTGACCATCGCGTTTATGCATCTACCAAAACTATGAAATATTTAAATGGTCCGCATTCAAGTTTGATAGGTTTACAAATATCACATTGGATCCTTTGTAAGAATGGAATATTGTCGATGTTGTCAATAGCAAAAGAATGACATGCCTGTAACTTTGCTAATGAACAAGCTTTGCAAAATGAGCGATGTGCATCAGAGATTGCAACATATGAATCTTGTGGGATAACGCACGACGCCACAACAATATTTTGTCGGGATTGTGCTACACTTGTCTTGGAGACCGAGCCATGAATGAGAGTAGTAGTTGTGTCCTCCCCATAATAATCGATGAATTTAGGTATTCCCATATGCTTATTTGCTCTGAAGAATGGATGACTATGAGAGTTTTTCAATATTTTGATCATCATGTCACGATCTGGGTGTCCCAGTCAAAAATTCCAAAGCTTGTATGAGTCCGAATCACAGAGAGTCATATAAGTCATGGCATTAAATTCTATGATCCAATTGTAGTTAGATATAAACCACTACGAATAGTCGAAAACTTCTCTAGAATGTGCTTGCGGCCACATTGAAAAGAGGTGATACACACTAATTCTTTTCCATACTTACAATATGTTTCCAACTGGAAACCGTTGACACAAATATCCTTGAAACTTAGCAATGTTCAATTGTCCTTTGGCGTGTATAAGGTATCAATGATTAATCATCTTGTACCATGAGGCAGCAGAAACTCTGCTAAACCACGCCCTTGAATAACCGGCGCTACACCAATCATGGTAGTCACTGAGGATTTATATGAAAAAATATCCACAAACAGTTGCATGTTCCGTGGAATGGTGTGGGTAGTACCACTATCTGCAAGACACTCAATCTCGCCTTGAGACATGTACAAAAGCAATGTAAATAAGTGAGTCTTTGAACTAAAGACCAGGCGAATACTTTAAATAAACACTTAAAGATTTGAATAGGGATGTGACCCTTGGTGAATGCTAATATGGCATGTGAACATTGTTCTGAACCATTATCTCGTGATAAAAATCCATATAGAACACATCTGAAAACACCACATCCAAGTACATCCTTTGACGATTCGAGTAAATCTCTCTACGGGTTGAGGAAACCCAAAATAGAATTTGATTTTTCGATACCGATTCTCGAATGGTCGAATAGATGGTTTGACAGGTTGTAAGCCTTTCTAGAAGCACCCCTTCGATGGGTCGAACGAATGTCTCGATGGGTTAAAGAGAACCTAAAACCAATATCGATTTTTAGATATCTATTCTCGACAGGTCGAGAAGTATTCTTGACGGGTCAAAGTCAGACAAAGATGGAGACAAAAGAGCTCTTTCAACGGGTCGAGAATAATCTTGATGGTTCGAAGGTGCAAACATAGGTAACCGAGAATCACCTTAGATGGATCGAAACGTGCAAAAAATGATCCAAAACGTGGTCTTCAACGGGTCGAAAGGAATCTTGACGGGTCAAACAATGTCCGAGATAAAAAATATCCTCTTTTTGTGTCTCACTTTTACTGTATTATTGTGTCATTATGTCAATATATAATTGTAGACATCGAACCATACACTGAATGAGTAGTGAAATAACATTCTCAACACTATCATATAACGAAAAATAGAGAAAATTCCATTACTCGCCAACTTTTTAAAAAAAAACTACATAAATATTCTTATTCGGAAAACCAAGACAAAAATTCTACTAAAAATGACTGAAAAATAAGTAAAAAATAAACCAAAAACTTGAGGACACTTTTACTTACTTGGAATCGAAATTATCAGGAATTAGAATCAATTGGAATCAGAATCGGAAGGATTCATAATGAATTTCCATTAAGTTGTTTACTTACCATTTGAAATCATAATAGGAATTAGAATCAAATCTAGTTTGATTACTGAAATATCAGTATAAATTAATAGCTATATTTTCATATTCAATATCTTTCTTTTTTTTCTTTTTATGAATTTGAGCAAAGTTTATAGGGAAAATGATTAAAACAATACTGACATAAGAACAAATCATATGAACTAACTAAATACAAAAAAACAAAAACTAAACGTCAAATCTAACAAGTTCTATAGCTAGACAAAACTTCAAATTCAACAAAATAATAATCATAATACATTTGAAAAAATTTGAAATATAACCATTCGTAGTAGCATTTTAAAAAAAATATATTAAATATTAAGTCTAAAGAAATTGGAGTCATTTAATAGTACATAAAGTTCTCTTCAAAAAAAATATGTAAGGGTATTATTGGTATAAAAGTTGATTATGGGAGGAATGATTCCCAAACTCACCTCCCCCATTGGGAATCAAATTTTGGATTTATTCAATAATCATTCCTGATAAGGAGGTGAGACTCACCTCCATTCCAATTCTCTTATATGCAAGTAAACACTGGAATGAAGGGGAATAAGAATGATTCCCCTACTTTTGATTCTTATTTTGATTCTTATTCCAAGTAAGTAAACATGCCCTGAATGTATCATAGAGATAACCACCTTTTACATTGGTTATTCAAAATTCGGAGTCGCTAGGTCCTTGTACTTGTCCTCTGTAATAACAAGATTGGTGTCAGCATCCATCTCGAAATCTCCAGCATAGTTGGACTCTTGAGTGAAGTACTGCTTGTGTCTCTTGTAGATGTTTTGAAATTCTTTGCTAACACTGCATTGCTTGTGCATATGCTTTGTAGAACCACACCGATAACAGGTGAATTTTCTATAATTTGAATACCTTTGCCTATCATTTGTAGAACTAGATTGGTTATTGTAGGAGTTGGCGTTGGCATTCTGATCTCTATGCTAAGTCAAATTTTGGTTGCGGCTTTGGTCACACCCACACCCTCCTCTCCCGCCACGTGGAGTTTGTCGTCCACAAACATAAGGTTCCGAACGAACGTTCTTTTTGTCCTTGCGGGTATTTCCTCCAGTTTGGTAACTCTTAAGCTTTTTAGTACCAGTCGGTCTTGAGTTATTATTGAGGATGATCTCATGATGTCTTTCCTTTTTAGCTAGGCTATTGATGAGATCACTGAAAGTAAGAGTCCTCCCATGTTTGTACTCGAGCCGGTACTGATGAGCAAGGATGCTCATGGATGTTGGGAAGGTGTTCAACGACTTTTCAATCATGTTGTTCTTGGACTTTTTCACCCCATAGAAACTAAACTCAAATTGCAGATCCAATATCGCTTGATTGTAATCATGGATCTTTGGAAAATCCAGGAACCTAAAGGCTTCCCATCTTGCAGTCAACTCAGGAAGTTGTGCATCATGCACATTGTCAAAGGGTTGCTTCAGAATATCCCACAAATCCAGGGGATCGGTTTTCTTTAGGTACTGCTTCTTGAGAGTTGGATAAAAATAACGCCTCAAAAACATGAGGGCTTGAGCTTTTACTTCATCTAATGGTGGAATGACATTTGGCCCAACGGGTTGGATGGTATTGCTTAGTCTCTTTCCAATGAATGTGTTAACCACATCGGAGACCCAACGATAGTATTCTTTTCCTTGAAGATCAAGGATGTCGAATTCTGGCATAACTAGCTCATTCGAACTCATCTACAAAATACAAAGAGATTTGATTAGTATCGATCGAAGAACCACGATCACTAACATCAAGTTTTAATGAATAAGAACATGATCCATGATGTATGATCACAAAAATCAATCATCAATAAACGGTGGCACAAAAACCACACTCATAATCCGTGATTAACCATCACATAGTATCGATTTTCCTTTATTTCTTTTCTTTTTCTAAACTGTGACTCCCCCAAGACCGTTACTTATACTCTATGAATATATGTCCATAGGAACTAGGGCACAGATATGCAATAATCACAAAACACAATATCACAATCTTAAGATCTAGAATTTTGCAGGAAGTAAGTGTTATGCCTAGATCTAAAGATTGATGGTTTAGAAAATTTACCTCGATTTGTGTTATGCTCGGTATGACCGGTACAATGTTTGGATGATTTTTGGGAAGAGCTCGTCTGACGTGGTTCCTTGGAAGTTGAGCAATGTTGTTGAAGTATGGAGGTTCGTTTGAGCGTGTACTACCCAAGGATCACGAACTACGAGGATTGCTTGAAGAAGGAGGAGCCGACTGTGAGAGATGGCTGCTGGCAGTGGAGATAGTATGTTAGGGTTAGAATTATTATTTTTTTCTGTGGTAATGGCTGACTATCAACTCAGAGCATGCTTGATAACGTGTTGTAGAAGAAAATATGATAGACTGGAAAACTTTCATTGATAGAATGCCTTATATATAGGCTGATACAATCCGTTACAATAACTGTTCCGATAAAATTGAAATTCTTTGTATCTCTATCTAGACTAAATCTTATCTAATTAGGACGCCACACACACGTAAATCTCCTTAAACAAGAATGAAATAAAATGAATTAGGGAGCTTCTAGACCGGGTTTCGACCGTTACAATATAGTGTTTTACTGTCTGATACCATCTCATTGGACCACTGTCGATCTTCCGATGCAAATCCATCCTCCCCCACTGTGATTAGCCTCAAAGTGTCAAATGCAGAATTCTTGAATGTTTAATTTCCTTCTTGAATATGTGCTCAAGGACTTCAAGGTACATAAGCTTTAAACAAAAGAAGTTCCTCAACCAAACTTTTTTCTTATTGCTCCCAAAAGCTTAGCAGAGCCTTTAAGCAGATGACAAGCATTCAGTGACATAAGGATTCATTAAAAATAAAAGCTAATACAGGATCAATTTATTTCAAATTTGTATGGCTTTGGAATAAAACACATTGGAAAAATGACTGAGGGCTAGCTAATCATTATCGTTAATAGAGGCCACGATACCTCCCTACAGCAGAAAAATAATGAAGCTACACCAGTAGTGCCATTTGCTCCATATTTTGATGCCACATATATAAAGTGGCATATAACTTTGATGAAACTCCATTTCAAAGAATGATTTTTTACTGCCAATCATCACTAAATTAAGTTTCTTTGAGCAGAGAACTCATTCACGCACTCCACATAACATTTGCCATGTGATGTGAACCTGTCTAATACATCTTCAGCCTCATTAGTGCCCGAAGCAGTAATCTAAACTCTCTCTCTCTCTGCTGAAAGCCTTTCAAAAGGTTTGCTTTAGGGGGGAGTGGGGCAGAGAAGGACTTGAAACAAATGAAAACTCAATGGCTCTAAAAGGAAATGCCCACTTAGAAATTCTTTATCTTGGAGATCAATTATTTACTAAAGAGAGGATGAGCATCATTGGTTACAAACAATTTAGGAGGACGAACCGATTGAACTCCATGCAACCTCTCAGAAGTGGAGTCTCCCTTTTTTTTTGTTTAAGTAAAAGTTTATTGGAATATGGCTCTGCCTTATTATGCTCTCCTTAGTCTCCTATGATGCTTCTCTGTTTATTCCTTTTTTACTTTTCATTTTTTTTTCTCACTTCCTCTTTTTAACTGTTATATTGATGCTAAGCAACAGTATGCCTAAACCTAGGGTTTGGCACCTATGCTTAACTTAATTAATTAAATGCTTCAAATTGGATTTAGTTTTCTGTTTTGCCCATTTTAGCTATGAGATTCTTATCCAGCAGTAATCACATTCTGCGCGCAGTAATCACTCAAAGTCTCAAACAAATCCTCTCATCTGTTATAAAGTGTGTTGCGGACATGTGGTAATGGGATCACTGCATATATGTAGATTGCATTTAGAGCTGAATTTGGATCCATGGGCCTCATGGGCAATTTGCTAGTTCCTTTCAAGAATGACTGAGACACTGAAACCTCTTTGGTCACACACAGGTCACAATTATTATTGTAATAGTTAAGCCTTCTTGTTGCTAGTGAAGCTTGTAGACTAGATGGAGTGACAGAGCAACTGAACTAAGTTCAGGAGTTTGTTGGAACTTCTTCCTTCCCCAGCCTCCTTAAAAAAAAGGCAGTGGAAGTAATTGGACCCATTCACATTCACCGAGGCTTAATCATCAGTGATTAGCAAAAAAGCATATATAGTTTGCTTCATCTTGAGACAAACATATCTGTTCATTCACCATCACAAGGTAGGCACAAAGATATTTCACTTCTTAAATCATTCTCTTAATCCCCTTGTGCCGACAATTACAATCTATATCTATCTATCCTACGTGTATTGACCATTGCAGTGAAATTTCTAGTCATGGTGACTTCAAGAGCTAGATTAATTCAATCTCAGGATTACTCATTATCTTAAAAGGTTTCGGTCAAGGCCACAATTTGATTTCAATGTGGACGAATAATACCTCGCTTCCTCTTGGTAAAGAATCAGGAAGATAAAAAGATGAAAACAAATGGTAAATACTGTAATTTTAATCATTATGTAAAAATGTTGAATTAATGAACAGATGCAAATTTATTGCCAGTTCCATTTCAACACCCAGGTTCCAAAAAGCTGAGTTGAATGCCAGGCATACCTGTTACATACTTAGATATATCAATATAGTATCTTCAGTGCTGTCTTCACAAACTTGCAGGTGCATAATTCATTGGAGGTTGGCAGGCTTGGTGTAGCTCAATCAAGAATCTCCAAAGTCCACAGAAACCTGATTTTCGCCTAGAAACAGACTTTTGCTATCTTAGTTAGTATATACTATATACAGCCACCACGAAATAGCTTGTCAACCTTTCATGGTAATATACAATGATTCTCTATGTTTTACTATATATTCAGTATTCTGTGCAGTTTGCAATGCATTCTTCATCACCAAGTCAGAGCATGTAATCATATACCACTACATGTGTTGCCGGTACAACAACTGGTATATTTTCGACATAGAGATAGAAACGTCTAAGGTTCTCATTTGCAAGTGTTGCAGCATCAATCACATCGCTGTTTCTCGTAAGCACCCACAAATCAGTAGAGCTAACTCTCTTTAAGCTTCCACGGCAAAAAGGACAGGACTGTGATCGCGCATTCCTGTAATCATGTAAATTTAAGGACATTACTAGTAAGTAAATTGCTGATCAATATATATTGCATCCAGCAAATTAATGAATACGGAAGGTAATTATACCAATCATGAAAGCAGGTGATGCACATGGAATGTCCACAATTGGGCAACACCATCTTTGTAAAGTTTTCCATACATATCCCACATTCATCATCTCTCTCAAGATCCTCATCAGAAATCTTCTTCCTGTCTTCCATGAGTTCCATCCTCTTTTGGCTTCTCATCTTATTATCTTTCAGCTCGTTAAATTCACCTTCAAGTTGTCTAAGATAAGGATATATTACAGCTGCAATGGTTCCAGTAGAATGCACTTAGATGTCACAACAAAATTTTCCAATAGGCAAGAAATTATTTGTTCGAAAAAATAACAAGGGGGGGTTTTAGTATAGAAGCTAACAGTAGAAGAATGAACAGACCACAAAATTCCCTTATAGTGACCTTTTGTTCTTCAGATGATATTGAAGGCACTCCATCAACATATACCTGCATCATTATGCAAAGCTTAATTTGAGGTTTTCTTCAACAAAAGAAGTACTTTCTGTACCTTCTTGCCAAAAACAAGGCACCACGGCAACAACAACCAAAAGATACAAAGCATTTACAACAGCCAACCTTGTATACAAGTATGTTGAGGAGGCCTAAATAATTGGGAAGTATATCAGTGCAACTATAATCCATCCACTCAATGAAATAAAGGAAAATAGGGGCAAAGGGACTGTAAGACAATCTCATCTGGATACAATTCCCACCATAATCTCGGGGAAGAGCAGCTGCCCTGCATAACCAATTTCAAAAATCTATTACAAACATATCAAATTACATTTGGACTGGGGAATTAATCAGTATAACAACCTAACTTCACACACATATAGCTATCAGAAAAGACCAATTTAAAATTGGGACTTCCGATTTCAGAGGTAGAAAAATAATTGAATCAAGCCACTAAATTGATCATACACCCAACTTCAAGCCTAGGACTTCTGATTATGTTAAGATGGAATTCCTCACCTAAAGACACCCTTCAGGAAACAGAGCTAAAAGCCTAAAACCTAATATGCACATACACCCAACTTCAAATCTTCCTTTTCTCTTTTCAAATGACAGGTACCATCTAACAACAACCACAGTTGAGTTGAACTAACTACACAATAACTACACAGAAGTGGAGAACAGGTAAGCAAAATGCATATATATGGATTCACAGTTTAGATTGATCAACAACAAAGAACCAAACTTCAACTCAAAACAAATGAAAGAACCAATCTTTAATTCAAATCAAATGAAGAACCAAACTTGATCATAATGTACGACTGAGAATATAGAAAGATAGACTCACAAACTATTGGCATGTTGTATATCAGCTTCAAGAGCCTTGATAGATTCTCCATAGCAAGATTTGCTGGGCTGATTTTGCCACATGTATTCTTCCTCTTTTTCCTCTTTTTTTTTTTGAGTTTTGAGGAGAAAAGAAGAAGGAAAGAAGCAAAGACAAAAGGAGGGAGGGATAAAAGGAAAAGGAGTGACTTTTGTGTTTTGGTTGAGATGAGTAAGTTCTGGTTTTTGTTTTTTTGTTTGTTGAAGAATGTCTGATGAGGCAGACATTGGAAGGTGGGTTTTTAAAAAGCAAGAGAGAGATAGGAGCAAAGTTAGAGCCAAAGCTTTGCTTAGTGTTCAAACCTTTCCCAATTCAAGGAAAGAAAGGGATACCTTCTCTTTCTCATGTTGCCTTCATTATTGTATCAAACTCTCTTCAGGCTTGGGCTTGACTTTGGGGATACTTTGGACCTAAACTCCTCCTTAATCAATGCTGTCAACGACTAAAACCTCCCAAAGTTGCATTCTGAATTTCAGGAATATTCACCTAGGCAAAATTTGCCAAGTACCTACAAAAGGGTCTCCCCAAGGATGGTGTTCGTCTTGCGAATGCGAACCATCCCACTTGTTTGATATTGTTGGTTAACTAAACCTTCCTAAAACGTGATACAACGATACAAAAGTATATGGATCGAGATAGGTAAAGATTCTAAGCTCATTTTGAAGAAAATCGAGTAGTTACTTGGCAAGTAAGTTTCCTTGATACAATTCATACATTTGAGTGAGGATGACTTCTAAAAGAGTCAAACTTGGATAGAGTAAAACATCAAGATTATTTGCAAGCTCCAAGAAAAAAAATCAAATTTGGGTTGTGCAGTTGACTGGTTTTGATTCCTTCGAATATGACATCTCAAATACTTAAAAAGTTATATTAGGTGAGCTAATTCCTACTATGGATTAAATGGAACTGTGGAAGTTAGTAGTGTGTTAAAAACAGCAAAACTAAAATATAATGAGTTTGGTTTGGCGAGTGGAGCCGGGAACCGACTTCACTGGTAATGAGACTAATGACTAGTCAAGATTCAAGAATGATCAAGTTTTTTAGTGACAGATTTTAATGGTTCTCCGGGATTGATTTCAGCCCATCATTGTTTGCTTTGGGAGTTTGGGGTCTGTAAGCCCATTAAATTTTTGTCTCATTTCTGCAACTGAATTCCTGCTTTATTAGCACGCATGCTTCACAATCACGTTCTGGGCCCAAAATGAATAAGAGTGTGTGTGTGTATATATATGCAGCTGGCAGATTTAGGGCTGTTGATGATGATGCCATTTTGCTTCTGTTCATCTGGTCTGTACCACGATGTTTTTTAAAAAATTAAAATTGATGTTTTTGAGAAACTTGTGAAATTTCGCTTAGGATAAATGATACGCGCGTTCTTATGGATAGATTTTTCATGTTAGTTAATGATGCATTTGCTTATTCCGTCGCTCAGGAGATTATAGACGACGATGAAATGGAACCTCACTCTGTGGCGTATTGCCAACGAAGAGCGGATTGGCCGAATTGGAAGGTAGTAATCCAGGCTTAACTAGACTCTATGAATAAAATGCAGGTTTTTAGTCCAGTAGTGCTATGCCCATCGAAAGTTAAGCCGGTAGGACATAAATAAGTCTTTGTTCGGAAGCGTAATGAGAAGAATGAGGTCTTGCGTTCTAAAGCTATACTTGTGGCGCATGGTTTTTCTCAACGCTCTGAAATTGATCATAAGGAGATGTATTCTCCGATCATGGACATCATCACCTTCTGCTACCTGATAAGTTTGGTAGTGTCCAAGAAACTAAACATGAAAGTGGTTATTACATATCTCTATGTGAATCTTAATTCAGAGATGTACATGAAAGTGTTGAATGACATTACTATACCTAAATTAAGTAACTCTAAACCACGGAGTGCTCATGTAATCAGATTGAAATGTTCACTATATGGATTGAAACAATCTGGTAGGATATGATATACACGTCTTAATGACTACTTGATTAGGAAAGGATATAAGAATGATGGCTTATACCCTTACGTGTTCAATATTAAAAGAATAAGTTCAGGATTTGCTATAGTAGCAATCTATGTAGATGATATGAACATCATCGGGACTTTTGATGAGATTAATTAGACGGTTGGCTACTTGAAATCTGAATTTGAGATGAAAGACTTTGGTATGACTCGATTTTGTCTCGGATTAGAGCTAGAATATCGAGTTGGTAGAATCCTTATTTACTAGTCTGTTTATGTCCAAAAGATGCTCATGAGATTTAATATGAACAAAGCACATCATGTTAGCACGTCAATGGTTGTTCCCAGTCTGGACGCTAAGAATGATTCATTTCGTTCTCTAGATGACGATGAGGAGATCTTGGGAACTGAAATTTCATATCTTAGTACTATTAGAACTTTGTTGTAACTAACTCAGTGCACGCGTCTAGATATTGCCTTCTCATTGAATTTGTTGGCTAGATTTAGTTCTGCACCTGCGCAATGTCATTGAAATGGAGTAACAAATCTTTATGTACTTGAAGAGTTCCATTGACTTAGGCTTATTCTTCCATTACAAAGAATACAGAGAGAACCTTGAAATTCCTAGAAAAGGGATGGTCAAATCGCAGCATGCAGGTTCTGGGCTCTTCGACCCATCGAGTAGATTTCTCGACCCATCAAAGGCAGCGAACTGTGATAACCTAAATGTGTTTTTCGACCCATCAAGGAATGGTTTCAACCCATCGAAACTGGTAGCCTGGATTGACCAAAAGTATTTGTTCGACCCGTCGAGTGAGGACTTCAACCGGTCGAATTCTTTCCCTATTGCAAGCAGTTTTATTGTAGTCCTCTATTTTGAAACCCCGGTTGATGTGTTGGTTGGATTTGTTGATGTTGGGTACCTCTCTGACCCACACAAATAGACTGGTTATGTTTTCACCATGGAAAACACGACGATTTATTGGAGATCAATTAAGAAGACCCTTGTTGCTACTTCCTCGAATCATTCAGAAATCATTGCTTTACATGAAGCGGTTAGAGAATGTGTTTATCTTAGGTTAGTCATTTATCACATTCGAGGGTCTAGTAGATTACCATATACTACAGAATCTCCCACTTGCATCTTTGAGGATAATGCGGTATGCATTTAACACAGGAAATTAGATTACATTAATTAAGGGTGACAATACAAAGCATATATCGCCGAAATTCTTCTTCAATCAGCAACAACATCAGTTGTTGAATATCCATTTGAGCCAGGTTGGTTCGGCGGAGAATGTTGCAGACTTGTTTACCAAGTCATTACCTAAATCTACATTTGTGAAACATGTGAGATGCATTGGTATGCACATGTAATCTGAACTCTATGACTGAATTTACAGTCAGGGTGAGTTACATTTCTGTAGACATCAAGGGGAGTCTACGACACATGTATTAGCTTTTGTAGTTGATGCGTTGTACTCTTTTTTCTATCCCTTATATCAAGCTTTTGTTTTACCCATGAGGTTTTTGTTTGCTTGGCAAGATTTTTAGTGAGGCAAGATGTCATGCATCGTTCCTTAAGGGGGGGGGGGGGGTTTAAGAAGATTTAATCTCTGTAACTTCTGGTGTGTGTATTGTCCTAGTTAGATAAGATTTAGTCTAGATAGAGATACAGAGAATTCCTGTTTTATAGGGAAAGTTATTATAACAGATTGTATCAACCTATATATAAGTCATTCTATCAATGAAAGAGTTACAATTTTCACTACTACAAATCTGGCCTATGGATACTATGCAATGGCCACTATAACCAGAATGGTGGCAACATTATACTGTTCTCAATAAAAGTTGAGGTCTAGCCAAGGAGCAGATCACTCGAGTGGCATTCAATTATTTATTAACTTCATTCTTGAGTCACTAAACTCACTATTATCTACAGGGATTAGATTCACCCGTGGTACTCAGACTCTTAGTGTTTTTGGTGGTATACTAAAAAGGGTCCCAAACTTTAAAAACAATCAACAAGGTACCCAAACTCTTAAAACATATCAACGTGATACCTGCGTCAATTTTCCGTCTATACTCCGTCAAAATTGATGACGTGGCTATTTTTTATATGAAATTAAAGTGAAAAATATAATATTTCCCTTAATTTTTTTTATCAAAATGGAATCGGGAACGTCAACCGCTAGAATGGTGAACGTCAAAATCTCTCTCTCTCTCTCTCTCTCTCTCTCTCAATGGAGATCTAGACTAAGACGTCAACTCTGCCTCCTCTGTTGCTTCCTCCCATCATCGTCGCGCAAGTGGCACCACACCTCATCGCTGCTTTGTCTTCTCTCAGCACCGTTGGTGTCCGTTATGCCTCCCTCGTCGATGTCATGCCTCTGCCTTATCTTGCGGAGGTCGACGCCACCTAAACTGGCTTCCAAAATCTAGTTGTGTCCCTCTCGACGCACACATAACTTGGCCTTGCTCCGTCCGGTGTATGTAGCAAGCCTCCGAGCCTCATATTGAAGTCGCGCTGGAGGATCACCGATCTCCTCTATTACTGTTACTTTGGGAAGAGGAGAGAGAGAGAGAGAGGTGTTAGTCTTGAATGCATCTCCTCTCTCCGCACTCTCTCAAAAAATTTAATCTCTGCCACGTGTCACCATTAGATTGGTGAATGAAGAAAAAAGTCAACGAGCTTACAATAAGGTGAGGACGCCAGATTTCTACTTGCGCCACGGCAGAAAAAATTATCGGCGATTTATATCTGTTACTTTACCGGTCCATCGTCCTCACTTCTCCATAGATAGACTTCTTCGACTTCACTCCGTCACTTTTCTGTCACTCTCCAATCCTCTCATTGTGAACGTACGACACCACGTACCCGTCGTCCTCCTTCTCCGCTTCCTTATTCTCCAGATCCCTCGCCATAAAAAATGGCTCCCCTCCGAAGCAATTGTGGCAGTACATCTGCTCGCCACGATAATCTGCTTGTGCTCATCTGGTGACACGTCGAGGTTCACCACCCTCGAGATCTTCGGCATAAAGTCGACCACGGTGGCGTAGACAAATCGGTTCTCCCTTGGAAAGCCGAGTTGATCACCCCGAAGTCTAGATTCTGTGTCGAGATCGGCTTATGTGAGACGACTCTGGTTTTCAAATCGATCCTCACTTTCGAGCGCGTGGACTAGCTCCATTCTCTCTATATTGTGCTCCGCAGACAGTATATTCGACACCACCCTCACCATGGCGTCGTCTTCGTCCCACGCGTTCACCGCATGCATGATGTTGAACTCGAGGACCTCCAACCACCCATCTCCGAGTTGTCTTTTGCGTACTTCGGGATCACGCTGATTCTGGGAACTCTCATAGCGTTCAGCTCCACTGGCGATCATCTCCATCGGGTTCATTCTGATCTGAATGTCGACAAACACGCCGTAATTTTTAGTGACGGCAAAGTTGTCGAGAAGAGAAAGACTGGTCATCGAGAAGACCGGGACGTCGAGTTGTTTAGCTTCGGCCGAGTCAAACCGGAAGTAAGTGAGGAAAGGCGGCTTGGGCCGTACCCGAAAGAGAGAGATATAGTTATCCTGTGACCTGTGCTCATTGTAAATTTGGTTTGGATTTCAAGAACAAAGATTTTTTTTTTTACGTGCGAAGAGAGGGGTGTATCCAAGACTTAATGAGAGAGAGGGAAGAATAAATAAATAAATAAAATATAAAAAAAATGAATTAAAGGGCATTACAGTTTTTTTGTCTCAATTTTTTTTAGAAGTTTGATACGTTAGAAAAATTGACGTAGGTATCACGTTAATACGTTTTAAGAATTTGAGTACCTTGTTGATAGTTTTTAAAGTTTGAAATCATTTTTAGTATAACACTAAGAGTCTGGATACCACATGTGAGTTTAATCATATCTACAATAGTGTAGTATATATATTAATGTAATATTTAGAAGAATTATCACCAATAATACCTCACAAATGAGTTATTCATCATTTCGGTATCTTACTTTTGAAAACTATCATTTCGATACTTCACATTCAAATACATACCTATGATCAACACCTGCTGTTAGTAACATCATTAACTTATTAAATTTTGTTTTGAAAAAATGTCAAATGGGATAAATTTTCAATTTTTATTGTTTTATTTCTAATTTTTATTTTTTTATTTAATGACTCATTTATAAATTATCATTCATGATTAAAAACTCTAATATTCATTGTGTACACACCGAACTTTCTCGTTAGTGGGAACAGTAACTGGAGCTTTAATCTTTCGGTAAAAGTCTGTGCTTTGGTGACTGCTCATGAAGACCAAAGTAAGACTTCCAATTTTCAAGAGACACCTATCCAATATTTATTATAATATAAAAAAAATTACATCTGTTCCAGAACAATTTTATGTCTGCCAAATTCAGATCAATCTTCAATCTTCTTCTCTATTATATTAACCTTAGTTCACTCGACGGGAATATTCTTCTTCTCGCTTTCTAGAGTCCAGTGTTTCTACCGGATTACGTGAGACGCAATCTAGCAGAGGCAAGTACGAGCTCTCATCTTCCTTGTCCGAACGCTCGGGCTGTTCGGATGATCGGGTGCCTTCTCTCTCCGGGTGTTCGGGTGTGCGTGTTTGGGTTCAGCTGTTAGAAGAATACAACGACAAACAGGCGGTCAGATGGTCGAGACAGGGGTGGCCTGCCTTCAACGCTCCGATGCCTAAGTTAGAAAATGTATTGGATATAACAGTCAAGCGAACGCGCGAGAAAGTAGGTTGGAGTGTTTAATGCTAGAATTCAATGCTATTCAATGAGTTGTCTTACCTGTAATAAATGCCTTACCTTTTATAGGTGGTTGAAATTGTTGCTTACTTGTGTTCTTCGATGTGGGATAGAGCTGTTTTGTTGTCATGTGGAGCGAACATTCGGACGTGCGCTTGTCGGGCGCGTGCGCGCTCGGATGGGGTCGGTCTTGTGGGCGAAGTTGTAGCCTTCCTGGTGGTCTTTCGAGTGGTCGGGTAGGTGCTGATCACCTGCTTAGTTGGGTAAGTATGTTTAATTAGCGAACTAATGCTGCTATACTAACAAGTCCCCCAAGTCCCCAAGTCCCCAAGTCAAAGAGATCTTTCTTGACTGGGGAGTTGAAAAAGGGTTCGTGAGATTAAACAAAATACTTATCCAATTGAGCAGTGATGCGTGGTCCTGTAACCCTCAAGTCCCCCAACTCTCTGGTCAAGAAAGGGCTCGCTTGACGGAGTGGGTACCTGTGCGTCTAATTGTGTACCTGTTGGTGCGGTCATGTACCCGGGGCCCGACCTCCCAAACGAATCTTGCTGTTTGGAGCCGCACGCCCTGTGGAGCTATTCGGGCGAATATGGATGCATATGTATGTCAGTTATGGGGTGAATAAGTGTGTGTGTGTGTGTGTGTGTGTGTGTGTGTGTGTGTGTGTGTGTGTGTGTGTGTGTGTGTGTGTGTGTGTGTGTGTGTGTGTGTGTGTGTGTGTGTGTGTGGGCGAAGTTGGGGCCTTCCTGGTGGTCTTTCGAGTGGTCGGGTAGGTGTTGATCACCTGCTTAGTTGGGTAAATATGTTTAATTAGCGAACTAATGCTGCTATACTAACACCCACCATCAATGTCTCTTACAAGCTTTGTTCACTCGACATGAATTGTACTGGATCTAGATTCATTCATCTTCATCGCCTCCACACTGCTCAGAAATCAATTGGGTATGTACACTTCGATCTCTTTATCTATGTTTGAAAATCAGATCTGTTGTCGATTAAAGCCAAATTTCGTGGTTGTCGTTGGAGATGAGATGTTAGCTTCAGATTTCTCAGATTTTTCATATATTCTTGCTATTTCTATGACTAAAAACTATTTCTCAGTTTCATACTTGAAGTTTGCTTCAATGAACAATGTCATCTCAAAAAGACACAAAAACATATTGTTCATATCAAGAATAATGAATACTCAAGATATGACCAAATGTAACTGATATCCGTTATCCGTTGTGTATATATCGGTTATCGAGCGGGATCCAAATCGATGAAACTCGCTAGATGGTTGATGTTGGGCGATGTCGGCGTATTTTCGTTGTCGCTATCCCACAGCGTCCTCGCCCCTTTCTGCTAAGACTAACAACGGTTAAGGAGAGACGGGATGGCTCGCCTTCAACCCTCCGATGCCTAAGTCAGAATCGATATACGAGTTAAGCAGAATAACGGCGTAATAAGATAAAGAGTGCGTACCATTTAATGCTGTGTTGACCGGTATATATTGGTGTTTGAAGGTTGAACTACTCTTCTACTTTCGATGTGGGATGGGTGTGTATATGCTCTTTGCTGGGGTGTTGTCTGACCGGTCCTAGTATTGGCGCGTGAGCGTTATCCTGATCGAAGGTCGGGCGGGTTTGGTCACCGGAGTTGGAGTCTTCCTGGCGATGGTTCCTGTCATGGTGGCGGTGAGACATAATTATAACTTATATTTAAGTCTTCTAAGCACGTACCTGGGTGATTTAGCCAGGTATATGAACAAGTCCCCCAACTTGCTCAGCCAAGGAGATCAACCTTGGTTGGCGAGTTGAAAAGAAATGATACCGGCGAGATCACCGGGACATGCGTAGCGGCGATGTTTACCTTTGTTAGGAGCCGGGTATCATGCCATACAGTCCCCCAACTGGGCGACCTAGGTTGAGAATCTTGGCTGTGGGCGCTCCTGTACCTGCACGTGCCGTATTTGATAGGTTATGGGCGAGATCGGTGAGTAGCTAATTCACCGCTCTGCCGCAGTACTTCGTGTAATGGTGACTATGTATCTTTTATTGTTTGAGCGCTCTTAGGTTTGTATCGACCGGGGGGGGGGGGTCGCTGTTTTTGGGCGCTATGGTAGGGGAAGCTCGTTTGAATTGGTAACCCTTAAGTCCCCGAGTCCGTTCCTCCTAGTGGCCAGTAATGAAGAGTGATGAAGAGTGACCATGTTGTTATCTGCTTGTGGGCGCTATGGTAGGGGGAGCTCGTTTGAATTGGTAACCCTTAAGTCCCCGAGTCCGTTCCTCCTAGTGGCCAGTAATGAAGAGTGATGAAGAGTGATGAAGAGTGACCATGTCATTATCTGCTTGTGGGCGCTATGGTAGGGGGAGCTCGTTTGAATTGGTAACCCTTAAGTCCCCGAGTCCGTTCCTCCTAGTGGCCAGTAATGAAGAGTGATGAAGAGTGATGAAGAGTGACCATGTCGTTATCTGCTTGTGGGCGCTATGGTAGGGGGAGCTCGTTTGAATTGGTAACCCTTAAGTCCCCGAGTCCGTTCCTCCTAGTGGCCAGTAATGAAGAGTGATGAAGAGTGATGAAGAGTGACCATGTCATTATCTGCTTGTGGGCGCTATGGTAGGGGGAGCTCGTTTGAATTGGTAACCCTTAAGTCCCCGAGTCCGTTCCTCCTAGTGGCCAGTAATGAAGAGTGATGAAGAGTGACCATGTCGTTATCTGCTTGTGGGCGCTATGGTAGGGGGAGCTCGTTTGAATTGGTAACCCTTAAGTCCCCGGGTCCATTCCTCCTAGTGGCCGGTAATGAAGAGTGATGAGGAGTGACCCGATCATTTTTAGTGACGCAGAGTGACTAGACTGTTATCAGTGATGCCGAGTGCCTAGACCGTTATCAGTGATGCCGAGTGATTAGACCGTTATCAGTGGTGTAGAGTGGTTAGTGCGATATCAGTGATGCCGAGTGATTAGAACGTTATCAGTGATTTAGAGTGGTTAGGGCGATATCGGTGATGGAGATTGTGGTGCGATATTGCCTTGTGTGCTATTCGCGTTCTGTCATCGGTGTGGTTGGTGTATCTACTCTGCTCATCATTAAATGTTGTATTTGTCGTGCTGCCATGTGTCCACGTAGGGTGTCTCGGGGTTCCCAAACGTCCCGTCGTAGCCATAAAGTGTGATGATTGCTTTTCTTTCGAGGGTCGCGCCCTTTCTCGAAACGGTGCGTACCGGTTCTCGTTCCATACCCTTCTGATTCTGGCCGCCACGTGTCGTGATCCTCTGGACCGACGTGTCTGTTCCAACGGTTGAGATCTCGCTGTTATGCCTATATATATCTGTGTTGTTTGTTTGTACGCTTTCTTTTTACTCTTCTTGCTTCCTGAAAGATTTCGTGCTTCCGTTGCCGGATTTCCTTGTTCTCCTCCTGCTTCCGTCGTGCTGTTGCTGCGCCACCGTTGGTTCTCCTTATTCTCCCTTTTTCCGGTAAGACGTCACTGTCTAATCTCTTGTCGTTTTGTTGTTTTGAGGTTTTGGGTTTATCTTGGTTGGGGTTTTGGGGTATCTGTTTGTTGGTGTGTTGTTTGGTGTTTCGGTCGGTCCCGGTTTGCCGTAGTACTTTACTGTTTTCTCCTCGTGTGCGTTTCTACTTCTTCTTTCGTGTGTTTTTTTGTTTGCCGGGGGGGGGGGGGGGGTATGTCGCCTGGGAAACTAGTTGCGGGCTGGCGAACCGTTTAGGTTTTGACATTGTCCGTGGCTGTTTCGCAGGTCCCATGTCTTCTTCTCGTCACGACGCCGATACCGGCGCTGGTTCTGGTTCTCGCCGCTTTGGGCTCGACGAGCCTCTCCTGTGGACCCTTAGAGATGGTCAGGAGGTCGATGAGCCTGCAAAGGCGTTGTCCATGGCGGAATTGGATAAGGTGAGGTCCGAGTTCCAGATTGGTCCCGGTGTAATTCTGAAGTCCCCGGCTCCCGGCGAGCAATTCTCTAGGCCACCCAGGGGTTTTATCGCTGTTGATCGCGCCCAACTTCGCTACGGTGTTCGCTTGCCTCTTCATCCTTTTCACGAGTATATTTTTGGGGAGCCGGGCTATGCCGTGGGACAGGTGTCGTCGCTGATGCTTCAGGTAATGAGCGCGATGTTCACGTTATGGAAGCTGGCGGGCCTGGATTACCCCACCCGTAATGAGGTGTTGTACTATTTCGATGTTGCGTATTCAACGAAGAAGGGTTGTGGTGGGACGCTCTCGCTCCGTCAGCGACGAAAGAGTTCGCTGGGGCTCACCGATTTCACGAGTTCGTGTCCTGACTGGCGGGGTGAGCATTTCTTTGCCAGTGGGTGGTCGTCCTTCCCTAACAGCCGTGTGCCTACCCGGTTTCGTGCCCGAGGTGACGTTTTTATATCGGCGTGATTCCCGTCGTGTGTCGTTTGTGCGTTTGTTCCTTATTCGTCTTTATTTTTGTAGTTACACGTCAGTATTCTTTGACCGCTATGGAAAAGCGGCGGTGCCATAGGGTCGAGAGGGGCTTCATTGAGAAGTTTAAAAGTGTCTATCTTCTTGCTGATTACCGGATTATGGAGATGACCGGTCTCGCTAAGACGCCTAGTATGCCGTCTCTGTTTGCTTGTTTGCCTGTTTGTGTTGCTTGTTCTTGTTTGTTTTTGTTTGTATCTTCTGTTGTATCTCGGTGTCTAATCTTCTTGCCCTTGTTTTTCAGTTGGGTACAAAAATCAATTGCGAGACCGGAAGATGTCGAGCTCATATGGTGATATCGACGAGATCATCGCCCAGTTTGCGGAGGAGGCCGCTACCCCAAGGTGATCGATCTGGACGTGCGTTCTGGGAGGAGTGTTACTCTCTCGGAGCAGACAGATCTCCCCCCCCGGAGTCCCAGACTGACATGGTGGGAAGTAGTGTTCCTGTCCGGGTTGTGACCGCTCAGCCCGAGAGTCCTCCCCGCTCTTCTGTTCGTTTGAAGAGGAGGTCCGAAGGTGAGAGCGCTCAGCCTAAACGCCCGAGGCGGGTGAGCGAGACGCCTTCTTCTCCCATCCCCGTGCTGGATGATGGGGAAGCTACCCGAGTCACCATAGCGGTCCCGGCCAGCCGTGTTGGTGATGCTGCTGCTGAAACAGGTGATGCCGATAATCTTTGGTACTTTGATACAGAGACTTGTCCTCTAGTTGCTGATATTGGTGCTCGTCCTTACTGTCTGTTAGGCGACGTTCCCCGTGGTGAGCCCAACATTGCCGTTGATGGTAGCGTCGTTATCGCCCGTTCAAGTTCCTGGGAAGGGCCACCGCCGTACTCGGCCGAGATCCTCGCTCTCCTTCCTCCCGATGTGGCTACCGTGGCCGATATTGCGAGTGGAGCTGAGCAGTGTCTGCGGTCCTTTGCCGCCTCGCTCCAGTTGATGTGTCATCAGCGTCATTCCCTGGTGGCGTCCTCCGAGGAGTTGGCCCGTGTTAATGGGATTTTATCGGTGAGGGATGAACAACTCGTGAAGGCGAGCGAGGAGTGGCAGTCCTTGCAGCAGAAGTATGAGGTACTGGAGGGCGAGAAGAAGCTCTCCGATGAATGCCTGGACGCTTCATTCATCCGGGGTTGCCAGCTGGAGCTGGAGGTGAAGGAGGAGCGTCAGCGGGCGGAGGACCTGAAGGCGCGTCTGGCCATTACTGAGGGCTAAGTCATTGCCTTACGCGGCCAAGTGAAAGAGTTGGAGGACCGGCGTGAGCAGGAGCTGGCCGATGCCGTGGAAGATTTCAAGGCCGGTCCTGACTTTGACGCCGTTGTTCGGAAGGCCTTTACTGACGGTCTGCAGCAGACCCAGAAGCGCTTCTTTGATAACGGTTGGGTTAACAAAAAGTATGATGCTGACCTAAAACGTATCAACGAGGAGCGTCGGGTAAGGCACGAGGCCCATCAACAAGCCCTCCTTCGGATGAAGGAAGAGCAGACCGATGAAGCAGACCGGCAGTGGTCGAATGTTTCCAAAGGTATGACTCCTGATGGTTTTCACCCTTTAACGCCCAGTATGTCTCCCTCGACCCCTCTAACTCGTCATATTCGTGATGTTGAACTTTTTTCTCAGGCAAGGAGTGAGAGATTGGCGGCCTTGTACCGGGAGCGGTTTTGTGGTGACGGCGCTGTTGACTTGCTGTGAGGCTCGGGGCATCTTTTATTTGTAGCTTTATCGCTTTTCTTTTGCTTAGTGTAGGTTTGCTGTATTTTGTACCCTTGCCATTATGGCCTTTTGAATGAAATGGGATTTCTCTAAGTGTTGTCCGGTATTGCCAACGATGAAAGGTGTGAAAAAATTCATTTGACTGTTTGTAACTCCTAAGTGGCTTGCTTGAGAATAACCAGCGTCCACGACAACGTCCGAGAGTGATTTAGTGTTTGATGAGCGGTGCCTGTTCGTGTGCTGATGTGCATATCAAAGATAACTAAGTATTATAGTAACTTGTAGGTAAATGAGACGAGTGTTTATAGTGGTTCACCAATTTGGCTACTCCACTTGTGCCTCGTTGGGCCTTTAATATGTTTTTGGATCTTTACACGCATCGTGGTTTGGGAGCGATATCTTTATGACAAAGGTCTGAAGAATTTTTGTTTCATCGGTGGCGGTGTCAGACGTGTGAGTGAGGCGAGTCCCCGGTATGATGAAGAAAGTTGCTCTATGCCGTGGACCCTGCTTTACTGGTGGGAATATCGGAGGTGCTCTATGTTCCATGTGTGGGGTATCTTCCGGCCGTTCTTGTCTTTGAGAATGAATGTGGTTGGCGTGACGCTCTCGATGATTTTGAAAGGGCCCTCCCAAGTTGGTGCTAGGCCTTTGGGTTTGGGGATGACTTCTTTCCAGACCATGTCGCCGACATGGAGTTTTCGCTCTTTTACTCGTTTGTTGTAGTGCCGGGCGACCAGTTGTTTATTTGCTGAGAGTGCGATGACGGTGTCGTCTTGCCTTTCCTCTCGGAGTACGTTGGCCATGTTCAGGCCGTCCTCGTTGGTGTCTTGCTCATACCCTTCGAGTATTGGGCTTCGGTGTGTAATTTCCAATGGTAAGACGGCCTCTGTGCCATAAACTAGTGAGAACGGTGAGGTTCCAGTTGCATCTGTTGGCGTTGTTCGTATCGACCAAAGAACCTCGTAAAGGCTTTCTGCCCATTTGTGATTGTAGTCCTCCATTCTTCTCTTCAGGCCGTTCTTTATTTTTTTGTTTGCCGCCTCTACCTGTCCGTTTGTCTGGGGGTAGTACACCGATGCGAATACTAGGCGAGTCCCCAGGTTGGCGGTGAACCTCCTCATTTCGTCGTTGTTGAATTGTTTTTCGTTGTCGGTGACTATCGTCAGCGGGGCCCCGTACCGGCAATATATATCCTTCCAGAGGAAGTTGATTACTTTTTTCGTCGTGATGAGGACGAGCGGCCTGGCTTCGATGTATTTTGTGTGGTAGTCTATGCAGACGATGATGTATTTGAACTGACAGGACGATGCTTTTAGTGGCCCGATAAGGTCGAGTCCCCATTGCGCGAACGGTATAGGGCTGACGATGATGGACATTGGTGTTGTTGGGGCGTGTATTCGGTGTGCGTATTGGGCGCATGCCTGGCACTGATCGACGATACTTCTTGCATCCTGCCGCATTCCCTTGTAGTAGAAACCGTATTGGAGTAGTTTGTGTATGATGCTATTTGGTCCGCTGTGGTTGCCGTATTTGCAGCCATGGAGGTCTTTCAGTATGTTGTTGCCTTCTGTCTGCGTGACACACTTGAGCATTGGGAAGCCTCTTTTATTCATGTATAGTTGGCCGTTTTGCATGCTGTAGTATGCCGCTCTTTGGGCGAGTTGTCTTGCTTCTGCTCGGTCAGTTGGCATTGTTCCATCTGTCAGGTATTTGATCATGCTTGCTCGCCAGTCCTCCTCTGGTGTCGCTGGTGGAGCCGCTGTTGTTAGTGTGAATACTTCTTGGAAGCTCTTGGATATGCTTGGTCGTTCTAGTGTTTCTACCATTGTGTGTCCTGTTATCGTGATTGTTGAAGCAGTTGCTAGTCTTGCTAGGGAGTCGGCCCTCTTGTTCTGCTCCCTTGGGATATGCGTTATGTCGTAGAAAGAAAATTTGGCCAGTAGCGCCCTTACGTATCCTAGGTACGCCGACATATGCGTTCCTCGTGCCTCGAATTCCCCGGTTACGTGATTTACCGTTAGTTGGGAGTTGCTGAATATGTTGACGTCCTTGGCCCCTGCGTCCAGGGCGAGTTGTAGACCGGCGATTAGGGCTTCGTACTCGGCTTCATTGTTGGATGCTGGGAATGTGAATCGTAGGGCGTATTAGGCGTAGGTTTTGCCGGGACCGGTCAAGATTGCTCCTGCCCCTGCTGCTATGGCTGTTTTTGATCCATCAACGTATAGGTTCCAGTATGACGGTGTCTTTATCTGGGTTGTGGGTGGGTTTGGGGTTGCCGGCGATGTGTCGGATTCGAGCTGCTGCTGGTCGGTTACTGCCGGTGTAAGTTCTGCTATGAAATCCGCTATCACTTGTCCTTTTACTGCCCCCCCCCCCCCCGTGGCTTGTACTCGATGTCGAACTCGCTCAACTCTATCGCCCATTTGGTTAGTCTTCCGGAGTGGTCGGGGCTAGCTAGCACTTGGCGCAGTGGTTGGTCCGTAAGAACGTGGACGGTGTGAGGTTGGAAGTACGGTCGTAGGCGGCGCGCCGCTATTATTAGCGCTAGGGCCAGTTGCTCGAGTGCCGGGTACTTCGTTTTTGCTTTTTCCAACCCTTTTCCAGTGAAGAATACTGGTAGCTCAGTGTCGGTTTCCCGTCTGACCAGGGCGGAGCTGACGGCCGTGAGCGAGGTGGCGAGGTAGATGTATAAGACTTCGCCTGGTACTGGTGCGTAGAGGAAAGGGATGTGGGCGAGATACTGCTTGATGACAGTTAGTGCTGCTTCGCACTCGTCGGTCCATTATACTGCCTTCTTCTTCGTAAGTTTGATTGCCTTGAAGAATGGCCCGCACTTATCTGTGTATCGTGAAATGAACCGGGCCAATGACGCTAGTTTTCCGGTTAGCGCCTGGAGTTCTTTTTTGGTTATCGGCCGTGTTGTGTCTAGGACGGCTTGTACCTTTCCCGGGTTGGCCTCGATCCCGCGTTGACTCACCATGTATCCCAGGAATTTTGCTGTCGTTACCCCGAAGACGCATTTTACCGGGTTGAGTCTCATACTGCTGTTGATGAGCGTGTCCAGTACGGCCTTGAGATTTTTGACGTGGTCCTCTCGGTGTCTGCTCTTGACAATGAGGTCGTCCACATAGACCGCGACGGTGTCATTATCTAGTGGCGCGAGTAGCTCCGTCATGAATCTCTGGTATGTTGCTCCTGCGTTCTTCATTCCAAACGGCATGACGTTGTAGCAGTATAGCCCTCGGTCGGTGATGAAGCATGTTGCCTCGCTGTCTGACGGGTTCATTTTGATTTGGTTGTATCCGGAATAGCAGTCCATTGTGGATAAGAGCTCGTGGCCGCTGGTGGCGTCTGCAAGTTGGTGGATCCGTGGTAACGGGAAGGAATCTTTTGGGCATGCCTTGTTGACGTCGGTGTAGTCTACACACATTCTCCATTTGTTGTTGCTTTTCTTGACCATGACGACGTTTGAGATCCATTCCGGGTAGTGGATTTTTCTGATGAATCCTATGTCAAGTAGCCTCGCTACCTCCTCTCGCATGGCGCTGTACTGTTCTTCGTTGTATGCTCGCCGCTTCTGTTTTTTTGGGATGGCGTTGGGTGAGATTTTTAGTTTGTGTGAAACGATGTCTGTTGATATCCCTGGCATGTCGGCGTATGACCATGCGAATAAGGTACCGCACTCCCTGAGAATGTTGACGAGGGCGGTCTCGATTAATGGGTCCAGGTTGGTTCCAATTCTGATGGTTCGTTCGGGGTGTTCGTCCGAGATGGAGATTGGTTTTGTGGATGTCTCGTTTGAGGGGTGGGCTGTCAGCGATTCCCCCCGTGGGTCGTCGGGAGCCTCGTGTAGTCTGTTGCCCTTTAGTGCGCACACCTCTCTTGCCGGGTAGTTGGCGTCTGCAGAAGATCCTGGTAGCGTGGGCGTTGTGCCCCTGATGGTGCATACTCCCCCGTCTGTTGGAAATTTCATTGTTAACATCCGTTGTGAAACGATAGCGTTGATCCTGTTTAGGGTATTGCACCCGATAATGGCGTTGTAGAATGATGGGGCGTCGACGACCAGGAATTCAATGTGTGTCTCGGCGCTGCAGCCCTCTTATCCCAGCGCGATTCTGAGGTAGTCGCTTCCCAGTGGTTGGATTTGGTCGCCGCTGAAGCTTATTAGTGGATGGTGGTCCTTCTTTAGTTTAGATGGAAGTCGCTCGAGTGCTTCGTATGCTGGACGGAATATGACGTTGACCGATGAGCCGGTGTCCACGAGGCACAGTCCAACGCTGCATAAGTCGATGACGGCGTCCACTAGGAAGGGGTAGTCCTCGGATACCGGCGGTCTCTCCTGTTCTTCTGATTCGTTGAATGTTATGGATCCCTATCCGGTCCTGGCGGCCTTAGCCGGTCCCTGCCGTAGGTTGCATACCGCTTGTTCATTTCTTCGTTCCGTCTTGGACCTGCCGCCCGTGATCGTGTTGATCCTTCTGATGCTGTTAATGTTTGTTGCTGACCGTTCTGGTTGAGTGCTGTGCCCTGCTCTGAATGCCGATAGGTTTCCTTTCTCCAGTTGCGCTTCTACCGCCTTCTTCATGTCGTGGCACCTTTCTGTGTGGTGGGATTCGTTTTGGTGGAAGTCGCACCACTTCCCCGTGTTCCTGTAATCTGTTGCCCTGAATGAATTTTTGGGTAGTGTGAATAGCTCTGGGTGGGCCGTGAGGATATCAGCGTATTTGGCATTGAGCACGCTGAACACCGGTTATGGTAGCGGGGTGGTGAAGCTTGTTCTCTCATCTCGTTGTCTTTTTCTGTTATTGGTATAACCTTTGCCGCTGTTGGTGTAATTGTGTCTTCCCGCGTTGTGCCATTGCCCGCCTTGTCGCCATCTCTGTTGGTCCTGGTCTTATGATCTTCCCTTATGTCTGGGTGGGGTTGCCCGTGATCGGTCGTGAGCGGGGGGCGCGTCCTGCATGCTTGTTACGGTAGTAAATGTGTTTACCTGTTGTGTTGGCGTTGGGTGAGAGCCAAAAGTCTATAGTTCGAGTTGGGCGTGTGACGTCACGCGGTCTAGTAGGTCGGCGTAGGTGGTTGCCGGGTTCTCGTTGAGTTTCCAGGTTAGCGAGCCTGGCTGTAGGGCGTTTCTGAGTATGCAGAAGGCCGAGTCGCCGGATATGCCGCGGCAGTTGGCGATGGCGGTGTTCCAGCGAGAGATAAATGCGGATAGTCCCTCGGCGGGTTCTTGTTTTACAGCCTGCAATTGATTGTAAGTTAGTGAGCAACTGGCCGATGTTATATATCTCTTTAGGAAAGCTCTAATGAGTTCTGAAAAATATTTTATGGATTTTGGGGGAAGGCTGAAGAGCCAGTTGAGCGCCCCCCCCTCCCCCCGTTAGGCTCTCCATAAATAGGTAGCAGTTTGTGGCGTCGTCGTAGCCCCTGCCGGTTGTTGCTGATGTGAAAACATCGATGTGGAGGGACGGGTCTGTTTTTCCTCTGTATCGCTCTAACTTGATTTTCGCCAGCGGATGTCGTCCTCGGCGCATAATGTCGCTTGAGAACGGTTCCTTGCGTACTGCTGGGAGTGTGCGGTCGAGGTAACTGGGCTCTGGTTGCGATAACCGTCGTATCATCAATTCGAGGTCGGCCACCCATGCCGCCACCTCTCCGCCGAGCGGGTCGATCATATTCGTTCCGGTGCTGATGTCAGGGGGCAGTGATACCGGCGAGTGGGTGATGTTATTTGGTTCTGCCTCGTCGTTGTTTTGCAGTCTGTCCTCCCCCTCAGGTGACTCCGGTGCCCTGCTGCGGGATCGGGGTGGTGGAGTTGAGTTCGTCGTTGGATCTGGGTTGAGTCCCTGGCGTTCCGTGGTTCTCATCCCCCTCGATGCTCATATGTATCGTTGGTGCTCAAAGTCCCTGGCCTTTTCGAGTTCTAGACATCTTTCCATGGCTGATTCGTATCGGCGCTGCATGTCGCCGACACGGTCGTGTGTATCGTTTACGTGGCGTTTTCCCGGTCGCTGTAAGGTTTGATCGTCACGCTCGTAGTGGGTTTCCTGCGGTCCGGTGTTGGGCGATATTCCTAGTGTCAGGTTGGTGTCCATGCTCGTCGCTTGCCGAGAGTTTTGTGGTTGAAAGAAAAATAATTTCCTATGTGCGTTTCCCACAGACGGCGCCAATGTTCATATCAAGAATAATGAATACTCAAGATATGACCAAATGTAACTGATATCCGTTATCTGTTGTGTATATATCGGTTATCGAGCGGGATCCAAATCGATGAAACTCGCTAGATGGTTGATGTTGGGCGATTTCGGCGTATTTTCGTTGTCGCTATCCCACAGCGTCCTCGCCCCTTTCTGCTAAGACTAACAACGGTTAAGGAGAGACGGGATGGCCCGCCTTCAACCCTCCGATGCCTAAGTCAGAATCGATATACGAGTTAAGCAGAATAACGGCGTAATAAGATAAAGAGTGCGTACCATTTAATGCTGTGTTGACCGGTATATATTGGTGTTTGAAGGTTGAACTACTTTTCTACTTTCGATGTGGGATGGGTGTGTATATGCTCTTTGCTGGGGTGTTGTCTGACCGGTCCTAGTATTGGCGCGTGAGCGTTATCCTGATCGAAGGTCGGGCAGGTTTGGTCACCGGAGTTGGAGTCTTCCTGGCGATGGTTCCTGTCATGGTGACGGTGAGACATAATTATAACTTATATTTAAGTCGTCTAAGCACGTATTAGCCAAGTATATGAACACATATCACAATCATGTTTGGTCGATGGGTGATATTATCCTTGTTAAACCGGAGCTAGAAACAATGACAATTTCTGGCAACCTTGTTCGATTTTATTTTATTTTAAACCCAGAATGATAACCAATATAGGATGCAGCAACTACCCAAAGCAAAACAAAAAAATCTACATGACCAAATACAACTTAAAGTTTTGTGCTTGATTGTTGTGATTAATTGCGTCCTGGTTTATATTCATAGTTGCAGAATGGAATCGAATACGATATGATTCTTTTTTTTTTGGTTACAAGAATACTATACGATTCTACTCATAAAAAAATTGGCAATTGAGGGTCCATATGGGTCCCATTTACCCCTTGCATGTTCTTCCGCCGGTGTTGGGAGAGAACTCGTTCCCGTTTTATTGGTCCACCACGGCGGCCTTAATCTCAGTCATATTATCTTGGGGACGAAGACTTTGAATTCTTGCTCACCACTCTGAATTGAAGTATGAAGTGCTGGACTTCTTGGCACTTTCTCATTCCCTTACTATATATTTAATCCAAAATTTGATCCAACATTACAATTAACTTACACATTTGGTGAGGATTTGTCATGGAGGGAGACTCGGGCTTATCAAACCATTCAAACGGAAGAGAAGGCGGCGAGATCACCCTGAGGCCATTGGGTCTCTCGGACATTGATGATTTCATGGTTTGGGGCACAGACGAGAAAGTGGCACGCTTCTGCACATGGGAGCCTTATGCAAGCAAAGAAGAAGCGCTAAACTACATCAAGGAAAAGATCCTACCACATCCTTGGTTCAGGGCAATTTGTCTGGACGGCACGCCGATTGGGGTCATTAAAGTGACCCCGAATTCGGGTAATGATCGGTGTAGAGCCGAAATCGGCTATGTCTTGGGGTCCAAATACTGGGGCAAAGGCATTGCAACCAAGGCTGTGAGAATGGTGGCTACTTCTATTTTCAAGGAGTGGACAGATTTGGAGAGACTGGAAGGTTATGTGGATGTGGACAATGTGGGATCGCAGAGGGTGATGGAGAAGGCAGGGTTTCAGAGGGAAGGTGTTTTGAGAAAGCTTTTCATTTTGAAAGGAAGGACTAGAGATATGGTCATCTTTAGTATCCTTTCCACTGAATGTCGAGTTTGTGTTTGTTAATTAAAAACTTAAAATTGATGTTTTTGAGCAACTTAAGCATATGTGGAAGATGCTATTAGATAAGCTTCTTCATCACCAGTTTCTGATTATATCGGTCGTTCCAGTCAACCTGTGCTGTAACATGCTTCACTATGAATTAATCATGTGCCCAAATTCCATATAAAAGCGTTTAACTAACTAGGGCTGCTGTCACGATGACAATTTGCCCCATTCTCCGATTTCATCTGTAAGAGCTAGCTCATAGAAAATGTAAACTGTCACGAGAGTGATAAATTGGACAAATTACCTTGACAAAAACAAGACAACGTACATGAGCGAGTAAAGAAAACAGAGCAGGCTTGTGAGTTTCTTCATCGTTATATAGTCTGCTATCATTTGGCCGTCTGAGTCAATCTGCAGTAACAGAATAGAGAATACATGCACTGTAATTTCACATGAATCTGACTGAGTTTGATTCGATGACGATGTGAGTTGATAGAGATGGTGATAGAGTTGGAACCAGAAGGCGATTCTGTCCATGATATAAACAATGGTGCATGAAAGCATCATTCTTCAAGCTTTCCCAAAGTTGAAAAAAGTCAGAGACAAGTTGGTCCAGTGGGATCACAAAGGAGATTTCTTTTGTAAAGCAAAGATGATATATTTTATATGCTATCTAGTTCTCATAATATGTTTCCCATCTCTTTAGCTCCCTTTTCATTTCATCTGATCACAGGTTTTCTTCCTTAATCTCGTGACATTAGGGTTAAGGTAAGTTGAGGAAAAAAGAATAAGAGGATTATGTACGAGATTTCATTGTCCATCTCTTTATTGAATTTTATTATTAAAACCAAAATTAGGTTGCCTGAAATAATTTTTATCGTCCAAAACACAATGATCCATGATAACTTTTGGTGTTTTTTTTCTTTAAAATTTGTTTAATTAAGTTAGTTCACGATAAATTTGGTTCACTAGAGACAAGTAGAGAACATTTTAAAAAAATACCAAAATAAAAAAAAGGAGCGAGAATCAAAACCAAAACTTTGTAGCACAAAATTAAGTAATTAACATACGTCATGGATTAGTGTCATGGATACACAAATTACTATCTAGCAATTTAAGCAATTAAAACTTATTTCAGAGAATCAAAACTTTCTAGCACAAAATTAAGTAATGAACAGAAAAATGAAAATAAAAAAAGACAAACCCAAACCGCATCACGAAACAAAAACCTAAAACGGAACAAAAATCAATTTTCAAGTGGAAGAAAAAGAAGACTCCAACATCAGAAAGAGGAAAGCAACGTGATTGAACACAGCACAAAGCCCTCGTCGTCGATCGAACAAAAAAAGCGAAAGATTAGTGGGAGTAGTAGTAGTGTACTAGAGAAACATAGATACACTAGAACACTTGAAAGCTTCATCACAAAACAAACAGTTTCGGTTTCATCAACCTCATCAAATTCCCCCCAACTCTATCTGAAAAAGCTTCTTTCTCATTTTCAATGGATTCATTATTCTACTTCCTGTTTATATTTCTCTACTCATTCTCCTCTGTTGATTCCCAAGTTCAAGGTATGTTCTTTAGTAGATTGCAAGTTCTCTCTATGTACTAGTGAATATAAAAGTAATGATTTTTATAGTTGCAAACTGAGTAAAAACTTGTGTTTCAATTATATATACACAAATGTTTGGGTCCAAATAAACTTAACATTTATTTTAATACTTTCGGGCTTCAGAGATAGAATGGGTCGACCACATGCGGCCTAATCAGAGCTGCGAATCGGGAAAGAATATCTATGTGATTCCTAGGTAATCTAGGAGAATCTAGAGGCAAGATATTATTCCTAATCAATAATGTTACCTTGTCAAGCGAAGAGGATCAGAGTGCCTACCTCTATAAATAGGAGAAGTGGAGCAGATTTGCGGATCTCTACACTCATACACAATTTGCTCACCAACAAATTTTACTCCACTGCGAGTAGACAACCAGTGAACAGCGAGCTCAGAATCTAGGTGAAAGAACTCAACCCCGATTTAGTTGCCTAAACCGAAATTAGGCCCTAACGACACCACAACTTACAAATTTTTTGCCAGACTTTACTTTATAAAACGTACAAACAAAAAATCTGCAAGAAGATTACACTTCACAGATAAATTCCCAGACACACCGTGGACCATCATTGTCCATCCGGATTTCTCAAAATCCATATATATAATAAAACTCAAGGTTTATAAGAAATCCAGAAAATATTCAGGAGTATAACTCAAATTGAACAGCACTACAAAAGTATTCAGAGCGACTTCTAATCACAAAATATACAAGACTAGCATGTTACATCAGGAACCTACTAGAAGGAAAGTGTGATTTGAACTCTAGGCCTCCTGCGATGACGTGCAACCACGGGAAAGATACTGCAATCTGGGCAGCGAAAATCGAAAAGCCCAGAGAAAAACATATAAATATTAAAACCGTTAGAGTGAGTGGACGTAAATCATAATATGCCGCATAAATAAATCCAACATGATTTTCACAATAAATGCACATAAAATCATGCGAGTCAAAACAAACAAGCCCAGGTCAAGTGCTCATAAAGACGTAACTCTCCTGGGTACTCTGTGTGTGGAGACAGTAACTTGAGTACATTTTTCTCAAAGTTACAACACGCCCGGGTCAAGTGCTTATAAAGATGTAACTCTCTCGAGTACTGTGAATCACGGGTCAGGTGCTCATATAGACGTAACCCTCCCGGAGCATCTCGGGGATCAGCCGAGAGGCCATAGCATCGATGCATCCATATATCCATACTCAGTGTAAAAACAAATCACATGTGCCTCCAAATCAATGTATGCTTATAAAATTCATAATAATAAATGTATACTCGTAAATGCATAATCGTAAAGCATACTCATAGACTAGCAAATCCATTGTGGAAATCAAAATGTGAAAATCAAAGTGTCCACTCACAGATAACAACTAGCCCTGAGGCCCGGCGGAAGATCCCTTGCTAAACACTCGATCACGATCACCTGAATAACAGGGATATGATCAATACATATTCGATTCCAACATACGGAGAAAATACATCAAGAACCCCGCGTTCTCGAAAATCGCGTCGCTTGAAATATCGACGAGGATAACAAAATTCCCAAAATATACCAAAACATCCCTCGTCCCAAATTATAACAATCAATTCAACTTGAAAACCTCACGACTACGATCGGGGCGCGATTACGAGCAAAACGACATAAAAATCTCTGAAAACTCCCCAAAGCGAACCTTTCGCCGGAGCTCAGTCTTGGACCACCGCCAGCGGTAGCGGCGCGGCGCCAACGGTGACATTCCCCAGCGAGGCGTACATCAAAATGATCCTCTCCTCAAGCCCAACTAAACCCCCAAAACCATATCTCCATCCAACCACCACCGTGGCCGAAAATTGGCCAAAAAATCTCGCCGAATTCTCCCTCTCCGGTCACCACCACGGCACCCCTAAAACCTTAACCTTGTCCCAAATTAACAGCTCAGAAAGTATCTAGAGGTTGAAGGGAACCAAACCCCAAACCTACCCGACGCCAAATCTCGCTGGAAATTGCCACCCGATTCCGGCAAAAATCCCAAACTTCATTGAGTTCGAACTCCTCCAAACTCAACCAAATCTCACAAATGAATATATGAATCAATAGGAAATCACAAGATCTTTCTAACCATACCAAGAACAGGCCGGAGGTGGCCGGAAAATCGGGGTCGGATGACGAACTCAAACCGGGTCGGTGGAGCTCAAATAGGTCAACTTGGTCAACTCGGTCCAAATATGTGATTTTCTGATTTTTATGACTATTCGATATTTATACTTCGCGAACCGTTCAAACCAACATCTCGGATAACTCCAACACAATCAGATAAGTACGACTAACTAGACGATAATTTCAAATATTCATTTTATATTCTCCGATTATCCGAAAAATCCTCTGAAACCTCCTACGAACTCAAAATGAAAATCCGAAAAATCCTCTGAAACCTCCTACGAACTCATAATGAAATCCTCTATAATTTCTGCGAAGGAACTTAAATCAAATTCTTACCCGATAATTTAGTCGTTAACAAATCACATATGCACATCCAACTTGCGATAACAACATTTCGTGCCGATAATCGCATAACTCAAAGTTCGGGTTGTTACATTAGGCTACCCGACAGAGCGTGGGGATTCAAATGTTCACTAAAGCTAACCAACCGGCAACAACAAATTCAGAATCTAGGCCACCCGACAGAGCGTGGGGATTTTAAAGATCTACGAAGTCACACTATCTGGTGTTCTCGACACTACGTCCTTAGGATTTCTTTGCTTTATACTTCCTCGAGGGTGTAAAGTATCGATTCTTTGTGGCTCAGCAAAGAGACAGGAAGCTTACGTCTTATATCAAGAAAAGTAGGACTCAACGAGTGAGGTTGGTGCTCTCCTTGCTCCAATCGCTTAACAAGAAACAGAGACTATGCAGCGCACTACACAACAACATTTAGCCCTCGAAATTGGCACACCTCGCACACAGCACATCAACAAACAGCGGATCCAAAAAGAGACAGTTTGCAACAACTCCATTTGTAGCAACCTGACTAGAGAAAATCGAAGCCAAACATTTTAGCACGCCCAGTGGGACTCAGTTTTAGTGTCTTATAATCATTGATCTGTACCGCAAAACTTTCATAAGTTGCCTTAAACATCCAACACCTACCTTCCGAGAACACAACTCAGCCGTTTGTAGGGGTTTAAGCAATGAGGAAGTATTATAGAGGTTTAGTGTAACAATGACTAAGGGTCGATCATCATCATCGTCAGAACCTAGGAATATTGAAGAAATAAGGGTTATGGACTTTGAGGCCTATAAAGATTTTTCGCTCGAACAAGAGCAACGACGAAACACTAACATTGAGCAGATGCTGAACAACATGGAGGCCAGCAACAGAACAATGTCCAAAGTTCAGAACAAGCTTAACAGCCTTTGCGAGGTACGAGATATTGAGCGTGCCAATAACAACAAAGATTTTGATGCTCTCAGGGCAGCTCTCGCAAACCTCACTAACACTATGACAGTCAGCTTTGCGCTGATCAATGACAAGTTAGGGGAGCGAGAACCTCTCTTTCATGATGATGAGGAAGTCAAAGATGACTAGGTACCAGTGCCTGAGCGAGGTGCGGGAGGAACTCCAATAACCTACAATGAGCCCTTCCCACCACCACCGTTTAGATGGAAGTGGCTAAAAGGTTATCGACCCATCTCGTTTACTCGCTTCAGCGGTGAGGGAGCAGAGCCATCAGCCACCCACATTGCTCGATTCAGGGTCGAGTGTGAACCATGGGGTAGGCTCGGCGAGTTCAAACTAAGAGTCTTCGCGTCCTTGCTATCAGGTGCAGCACTACACTGGTATACAAACTTACCACAGGGCTTGGTCCACGATTGGGTGATGATGGAAAGATTGTTCACTGAACACTTTGGCGGGTCGGAATCGGCTGTAAAGCTTGGTAAGTTGTGCTAAATGGTGCAAATTCCAAGCGAATATCCAGTGGTATACTTACACAGGTTTAGAACTGAGTACACCAAGAGTAGGACTTCATGCACTATGGAGTAATTGGTGGACATCGCAGTTGGAGGACTTAAGGAACGTCTGCATACAAAGTACGTAGATGCGAAGTTTACATCATTGAACGCTCTCATCGATGCGGTCACTCAAACACATGCTGCGTACGAGGAAGCCGACAATAGGTACAATGCATCTCGGGGAACATATACTTCAAAGACTCCATACCGAGAACATCCCAAGATAATTGCAGCAGTGCAAGAAGAAGAGGAGTCTGATGGATACGATTCAGACGATGTGACAGTGGCTGGTTTGGAGTTAACAGCCAAGAATATGGTTAATTCGAAGAAAATAATTCCCTCAAAGGGACAAGTATGAGTTCTGACCAGTGCGTTCACAAAACCGGAGTTTGAATCAGACACTTATGATGCAAACGCAACTCACGAGATTATAGAAAACTTAATTGATAGGAAGTTGACCAAGTCTAACTTAGAAGCATTCCCCACTGCGGAGCAATTAAAAGGAAAGAAATACTGTAAGTTTCACAACATGTGGAACCATGCTACTAAAGACTGCATCAAGCTGAAGGATCAAATCCAGAAGTGGATTAATGAAGGGAGGCTTGCAGTTGATGCATCATCGCAGATTGCTCTACTCAATCGGCAACCTTTCACAGATACTTCGGTAGGAGCAGTGGAGCTCGTAAAACCAAAGGCCATCGGTGTGTTCTGCAGCGATAGGATAGAGGAAATTCTGGATGAGTTTATCAAAGCAGGCATCATAAACATACCTAACCTCATAGCTTCATCATCTTCATAGAAAGGATTATACTGCAAGTTCCATCATGCTTGGACACATACTACAAACTAATGTGCGACGTTGCGGAAACAAATCCAGCAATGGATAAATGAAGGTGATATCGTTCTTCCGAACTGCGAGGGAGAAGAAACTGCAGAAGGATCATTCATGGTGGGTATGCTGGAAGTGTCTTGGCGCGGAGGAGCCAAGCGGAAGCAGACATTGGATCTCAAAACCACCAATGAGGTAGTCCCTAATAGTAGTAACAAAGAAGATCCCAAAGGAAAGCAGAAAGATGTCTGCATAGAAGCGACCCCGGTAGTGCTCTGAACTCGGTGCAAGGCAGAGTGTGGCCTCAAGATGACCTATGAAGTATTTGTGGAGGCAATATGAGCAGGATCATCAGTTAAATCTCCGCTAGAGAACTATCAGCCAACAAGCCCGAAGGAATCATACACAGTTGCCAAGGAATCTAATCTATTCAAACATAGACGAATGACAGAAAAGAAAACTGAGGCAGTTGGTGATAAGCAGCGAGCAGCACCAAACACATCTTACATCCCTCTAGCAAGTAGATCGGTGATTAAGGAAGATGTGTGGTACGTGAAATCAGGAGGAAAGACTATGGAGATCACTCCCACCAAAAAAAGGAAACTCCAACGTCAATTTAGGGCTGCGAATAAGACTTTGCAGACTTTAGACAGAGGTTTGATCAAACCGGAACAGCTAGTGGAGGAGAGAAGAATGAATAGGCTCATAGCTACACCCATGATTACGTTTGACAAAGGGTCCAGCAGACTGAAGGTGCGAGCGACCAGATCAAGAGTGTTTTCCCGGATAGATAAGGTCAAGCCTAACGTAGAAGCACATCGAGAGCCAAAAAGGGCTCGAGAGATGGTTGACGACATGCCAGCGCAGAAATCGGTCTTCAAACGCATCGAACCCAAGGAAAAATTGGTCAAACGACATACGTCAATATGCCATTCGGGTTGAAGAACGCATGGGCAACATATCAGCGAGCAATACATTATATCTTCCACGACCTAGTAGGTGATACAATGGAGGTCTACATTGATGATGTTGTGGTCAAATCAAAGCAGAGGTCAAGCCATATGGAGGATATGCGACATGTATTCATGCGAATGAGGAAACATTAGCTCAAAATGAATCCTGCTAAGTGCGTCTTTGGGGTGCAAGCAGGAGACTTCCTTGGTTTCTTGGAACATCAGCGAGGGATAGAGGTGCTGGACGATAAGAAGGAAGTGGTTCTTAAGCTCCCCCTCCAAAGAATAAACGAGAGCTTCAACGGTTTCTTAGGAAAATCAACTTCTTAAGAAGGTTCATTGCCAACGCTGAGGGAAAAACCAAACATTTCGCACCTCTACTCAAGTTGCAAGGCGAGAATGAGTTTGTATGGGAACCGGTCCACCAAGAAGCGTTTAACACGATCAAACAGTACCGGGTTAACCCTCCAGTCTTGGTGCCACTGCAGAAAGGTGTGCCACTTAAGCTCTACATTTCTGTAATAGAATCATCCATAGGAAGATTATTGACACAAGACGACGAGGTGAAAGAAGAACGAGCAATATTCTACTTAAGCAGGACTCTCACGGACTGCGAAAGTAGATATACGCCGATGGAAAAATTATGCCTTGTTCTTTACTTTTCAGGCTGCAAGTTAAGGCATTATATGCTTTCCTTTACTATGTGTGTCATCGCACAAACAGACTTGGTGCGATATATGTTAGCCCGACCTATACTCCAAGGATGGATATGGAAGTGGATTCTCACACTGTCTGAGTTTTCGTTACAATATGTCCCGCAGAAGGCAATCAAAGACTAAGCAATGGCCGATTTCCTCGCACATCACCTTATGGAGGAAATCTCATAGCAGAAGAAGTTAGAGTTATCACACATCTCATTGGCTCCTTGGAAACTCTACTTTGATGGGTCTAGCACAAGTGCTTTCACAGGGGCGAGGATTGCGCTGGTCAATCCACAAGGGGAAACATTTGCTTATTCCTTCCGCCTCGAATACAACTGTTCCAACAACGTAGTAGAATGCGAAGCCTTAATCATCGAGTTGGAGATTTTATGGGACCTTGGTGTTACAGATATTCAAGTTTGGGGAGACTCACTTCTTGTGATCAGACAGCTCCAAGCCATATTCAAAACAAGATTCATTCTAGAGCCATATGTGAAAAAGGCTAGCGAGTTGTTGGAATTATTCACAGAGGTGACCCTAACTCTTATCCCAAGGGGAGAGAACTTTGCTGCAAACAAGTTGGCTCACCTTGCTACAGGGATAGAGCTTGTCGATGATGTACATGAGCAGTTAATGAAGGTAGAAATTCGTACTCTCCCATCCTTCATGACCAGAAAGGAAGAAAAAGATTAATGGTATGTCGCAGCTCTGGGAACCATAGATGATGATTGGAGGCAACTGATTATCACATATTTAAAAAATCTTAGCTCTCTGGTAGACAAGAGGATCATATATTTTTCTCCAAATTACATTCTCTGGGGCAATGAATTGTTCAGCACCAGAGAAGAAGGAATGGACTTGGTTTGTGTGTTCGGCACTGAGGCCAAGTGATTGCTGCGAGAAGTACATTTGGGAGTCTGCGGAGCTCACCAGTCTGGCCCAAAAATGAGATGGCTCCTGCGATGACACAGATACTTTTGGCCCTCAATGTTAAAAGATTGTATCACTTTTTCCAAAGGGTGTGAGGATTGTCAAGCTCACCGGCCAGTCAATCATATTCCAAACATTCCTATGCATCCAATCATCAAACTATGGCCAGCGCGAGGATGGGCATAGATCTAATCGGTTTAATTCATCCTCATTCTTCTATGCAACACAACTTCATCATTGTTGCGACTGATTTCTTCACCAAGTGGGTAGAAGCAAGACCTTTAAAAGTGGCCTCTGCCGCTGCAATCAGGCAGTTCCTATACGAGGATATCATTTACCGATTTGGAATACTGGAATGCTTTATTTCGAATAGAGGAACAACGTTCATGTATGGAGAAGTAAAAATGTTGATGACCGACTTTGGGATCAAATTTGTGCATTCTTCACCATATTATGCACAGTCTAATGACCAAGCTGAAGCAAGCAACAAATCTCACAGACAACCCAAGACTTTGGCATGAGGAGTTATTCAACACTCTATGGGCATACCAAACTTCTAAGTGTAGTCCCACTGGGATTACTTCATATGTGCTAATGTTTGGGCATGATGCAGTTTTGTCATTAGAAATCAATGTCCAGTCGCTGCGGATCATGGAGCAACATCAGTTGATTGGCGAGGACTATGTACAAGTGATGTGGCAAGAGTTAGAGGATTTGGACGACAAGCGTATCAACGCCTTGACTAACCTACTCATAAAGAAACAGAAAGTGGCTCGCTGTTATGATCGACGTACCTGCGGTCTTAGCTTTACAGAGGGAGAGCTGGTTTGGAAAACAGTATTGCCTTTGGGAGAAAAGCAAGAGGGACGTGGTAAATGGTCTGCGAAATGGGAAGGATCCTTCATCATCGACAAAATTTTAGGCAATGGAGCTTTCAAGTTATGGGACGTCGATGGTAAGGTGCATCTGTCACACCCCAAAATCCGGAGCTAGTATTATACTGAAATATGGTGTAAGGATTTGTGATGTGAATAAGAAACCCAAATAATTTCAAAAATCAAGGTGTCTGAATAGTACATTTATTGAAAAGAGAAAGTGCTAATATTACAATACCGAAGTTTTTGAAAATAATAGTAATTACATTTATTCAATTCAAAATACAAATAGAAAATAATTCGTTTATTTAGTAGGCGACGTATCTCATTTTCCCCAAGCATTCTACTAATCACCTGAAAAGGAGAAAGATGTAGTACCTTGAGTCACACTGACCCAGTAAGTACAGCTTACAAACATATATTAAATTATTTCTAAGAAACATCAAACTGAACAACCAATTCAAAAATGTGAAATATTGAAACTGGTTATTCTTCCATACTTATACTTGCGTCTTTGTAATATATACAATTAGGTACATAATATATATATATATATACATACTTGTATAACTTCACATCTACACATAAACACGCCAATACATCCGAAGTGAATTCTTTTAGATTAACTGGTAATTACTCAAAAGAAATCATGTACTTAGTCTCACAACACCAATACACATATAAAGTCACAGCATTCTAAGGCCACCTGCCCAAGCATGTATACTCCCGGTTTGACACAATTCATTCCTTAGAGTATAATAGTGCACTATCTGTAAAGGACTAGGGCCCTTGGCTAACTCCCACAATAACAAAACAATTTACCAGCAATTCACTTAAGCACGAGTTAATTCGTACTATACACCCGACTTCACACTTCAACCATAATGATCACAACAAGTCTTTAATTAAGATTATGTATATAGATCATAGAGTATATATTTACATCATAATTTTGTAATGAATATATACATAATAGAATTTGTAAAGGAAGAAAGATCAAACTTAAACGTATTTCATTAATTAACAATTTTGGTCCAAACGTTTCATTCGGCGGTAGTCCGCTCGAAATCCTCCATTTGTTCCAAATTATATTTGAGAGTAAAAAGATAGAGCGATTAAGTAGATAAATTTGAAATAAAAATTAGTTATCATTGGTTCAAAAGTTTCATTCGGCGGTAGTCCGTCCGAACGGTAGTCCGTCTGAAATCCTCCATTAGTCCCAAATCAAACTTAAGAAGTAAATAATGCGAGTAAGTAAATAAAAATAAAGTACAAATGCAGAAAATAAAATTATTAATCCTTGGACCAAAAGTATCATTCGGCGGTAATCCGTCCGAAATCCTCCATTTGATCCATTTTATGATTAATCCATATTATGTCCAAATCAAAGAAGTGAGTATACCATCTCAAAGTGTTTTTCGAGAGGAATCCAATGGTAATAATCACAAAGTTCGGTAGGGAGTTCTCAAGTCCAGAAACGAAAATGTTTAGCAACTGTCCAGAAATGGTTACGCTCGCTATTAAACTCATTTGCACGAATTAATTAGTTAGTAAGTATTAATTAATGCCTTTCAAACTTTTCAGATTGATATTTGAACTCCTAAGCTTCGTTTTGATATAAAGAAAACTAAATTTGGTTAAGAAATGAGTGAGATATGAATATTTCAAGTTAAGAGCACATTAAGAGGTTTCGAACATGATTAAGGAAAAGATTAACAAAACTTGTTTTAGCCATAACTTTCTCATTACTTAACCTTTTTAAGTGATTCAAAAGCCAAAGTTGAATAACTTTTTGTGTAGAATCTGAATATGTAAAAATATTTGACTAATTAAAACTTTAACAGAAACAAAAATATTAAATTTACACTAAGACTCATTATTTCTTTTTTATTCTTAGCCATGCACTTTGATGTAATCTTAAAGATAAAGAAGTATAGGAATGTACTCATGTACTTACTCAAGAATTTCAGTAGGTGATGGAGGTATTTGATTAACTCAAGTGACCCTCTTGAAGCAAATGAATTAACTACTAAAGTACTTTGAAGAAATGTAGTTTGGTGTGGGATTTTAGGGGAGTTGCATTGTAACTTTTGGGAGGACTTCAAATCAGTACGTAAGGGGAAGATTGAAGTGGTGCAAAAATCAGATTAAACTCAAGGGTGATTTATATAGACATGGGAGGAGACATGAGAAATAAATTCATAACTATTTTTGTAGACTTTTGTAGACAAGTTGACAATGGAATAGTTGGGCTACTAATTCTAGGGTTAAAATACACTTGTAAAAACAATAGTAATGTGGTTGGAAATCTAATTGAAATGTGATTATGTATGCATGTGAATGTAATATGTAATGTGATGTGTGAAAATGTATGGTTTTACTAATAAAGTGTAGTGTAGTGTAATATATATATATATATCAACCAATAATAATTAGCACCAAATTGATATATGAGCATGACCTCTAAAAGTATGAATTGCAATCTTAAAATACAAAGTTCGATTCGGAGAAGAGATTCGAATAAGGAAAATTTGGTCGTTTTGCTAAAATTCCATTTCTGAAAAATCGGCTAGTTGGACTCTAAATTTTGAGAACAAGAATGTTCGTTAAGAGCTGGTTGTCCACATTTAAAAGGCTCGCCGTGCTGTGGAGGGGATAGATCATGCTATTCTGGATCAAATGGAGGAACGGTTGCTATTCTGGACCTTTGGAGGATCTTTTTCGGAGAGAGCTAAGTCCTTGTAAATTTGTACCGCCTCTCACAGGGTCCTTATCATTCCCTCGCTACCACTGGCAGGAGCCAGAAGGGTTGGAGTTGCAGACTAGGGGCAACAGTCTCGCTGCAATTACGAATGACATTAGAGAAATCCCCGAGCCTCCGTTGACCCTCAGTAAGAGATAACTCTTGAGTACCTGGATCCTTTTGCAGAAAAACCTATACTTAAGGAGTTACAAGATGCTTAAAGGACTTACACGAAGAAATATTACACGAGTAAAGTCATAATATACCTGGGACAGACGAGGGGGAAATTGATCATCATATAAGGTAGTGTTGATGCAGGGAGGAGAAGACACTTCAGTTATGAACAGTGAATAGAAAAAAAGAAGTCAAAGTCTGTTTAGAAAAAAAAGGTTAAACCAGATTTAGCAGTTTCAAGAAAAGCACAGTATAGTAGCTTCTACGTGGCCAGTTTCAGCGGCCAGAATAATGGAGGGAGCGTCCAAAACACGGGGTTATTCTCCACTCGCAGTTACAGGAGTCACATCCGCAGCTGTAGGAGCAGGTGCTTGTGCTTCTTGAATAGCTTCTTGGGATCACATAACCAAAAACAGTGGTTAGAAATGCATATTATTCCAAAAAGACAAGGCCAGAGCAGATACCTCAGCAGCAGTAGTAGTCTGTACAGTAGCAACATCAGGAACCATTGCATTTCCTGTGGCCTCAACAGCCTTTTCTAGAGGCTCCTCATTAACCGCGGTGGTAGTTACCTCCTCCATAGTAGCGGTCGCAGCAGCGGAGACTAGTTGATCAAAAGGGTTGATCGTGGACTTGCTCAAGAAGTTCCCGGCGCTGAGCTTCTTCATCTGCAACACTTGAAGGAACTACACCCAGAGGCTTAGCGAGAGGGGATTCTCCAGACGCACTCGTATCATTGGAAGAGGACTCTGGAGTAGCGAATGGCTGCACACACTTGCCCTTGTTCCGCGCAGCTCGGAAGAGTAAGTCTTCCTCTGAGGGCTCACTGTCAGGCATTAGCTCAATGGAGGGAGAGTTATCCCTGATCTCATCTTCCAATAGCCGTCCGCGCTCCTTGACAGCACGACGATGGGTGCAGCGGGACTAAACCACAAAGAACAGGTTTGGAGTCAGAAGAATAGAAGGTGAAAAACTAAGAAGCTTTGGGTAAAGTAAAGCCATACCAGAGGAATCTCTTCATTGGAGTCTCCGTCCTCATGGTCCCATGCTTCAGTGGCATCCTTCTTCTTTTTCTTGGCAGTAGTAGTCTTCGCAGCAGGAGAGGCAGCAACGAAGCTTGCATCCATCAATTTATTACACTTCAAAACAGAAGCACGGGAAGTACTGATCTCTCGCTGCTTCCTTTTCTGGCCCATTTTCTTTTGGACATTGGGACTCACAACCTTCCTATCCATAGTTCTCTTGAAAAAATCAAGGAAAGAGGCTAGAAAGATGGTGCGAAAGACTTTAGGTTTGGACTGCACCCAGATATCACCATAATGGCGCCTATTCCACTCATGGTAATCTTCAACAACAGAGTAGGTTACGCAGAGGGAGTGCCAACGGAAACCTGAAAGGTCCAGCAAAGGGAAGGTTGGAGTAGCAAGGTCTTGAAGAATCGTTACAGAGGGCTTTTCTACAGAAGTTCTCCACGAAGTGTAGCCGTTGCGGAATTCTATAAAGGGGTATGGAAGACCTTGTTTATACCCGAGTTGACGAGCGAAGTGATTGGGTGCGTATAGCTCAATCCACAAAACCGTATCGGGGACAATGATGTCTGCACAGGTGATACACTGAGCAAAGAGTTTCTTCGCAGCAGGGGCCTAACGGAGGGTCACTGCAAATCCAATGGATAATGCGGCCGAAAATCTTCTTATTACTATGAATTCAGCCATGCCCATAGGGAACAGCTTCTGAACCCAGAGGTAGTTAAAGCACTGTGAATAGCTCAAAGTTTTCATTTCTCCGGCAAAAGCCAAGGACTTCCCTAACACCTCCTCAGAGGTGAATTCCTTGTGATGAGGACTGCGAAACTCAGGGAAATAGACCTGCAGCCATAAGGATAGAATCCAAACAAGACCTGCGAATTTCAACTTAAATGAGTTCAATGAAATCCACCCAAGTCTACGGTATAAAGCACCTAAAACAGGTTGTACAAGGCCAAGGCAATGGCCATTGTACAACGCTTCAGCAGCCTTAGTGAAGGTATTGGTGATCATGTCCGCAGCAACGCAAAATACATAGCGACAGAGCCAGAATTCCAAAAAGGCAATACCACTGTATGCGTTCTTCACTCGTTGGTCATCAGAGGCAGAAGAAGCCTGAAATTCCTCTGTATTATAGTGGTTGCACTAATTAGAGTAGGCGGTGCTGATAGTCGAGTGAGCAGGATCCGTAAAAAAGGGGAAGGACTTATTATCTAAAGCACTAGGAAGATAAGGCTCATCCGCAGTGGGTAAATCGGCAATAGTGACCACATCAAGAAGTGTAATTCCTAGATGCCCAAATAGAAGAATAAAGCTATTGCTATTGGTTTCCCAAAAGTACAAAGCAGTGACGGTAGCAGCACGATTCCTATCTTGGGGAAGATGAAAACATAAATTCAAAGCGTGCGAAATACCAACCTGTTACCAGAGCTCTTCGTCAAGGGATTTCCGCTCTTGGTACCATTGAAGTTCCTTGGCTCTGGTGCTGGGCTATTTCCCCATTTTTACGTCAAGCTCCTTCTAATCCCATTGAAGAGGAGCAGCGGCTTCACCACGTGCGATTAATGGAGGATGTCACACAGCCGAATCAAGGACGGAAGAGGCCTTTGTGGTATTGGTGGTCGGACCCAGTATAACCTCATCCCTATCTGTTAGATCGACCCATGAATAGGGAGTGTCTTGATCTCGGTGGAGGCGTTGGTCCATATAATTACGGAAGGCTTCTACATCCTTCTCGGAAACGTCCGGACAAAACTTTTCATAAGGAGCCATTTTTGCAAGAAGAAGGATAAGAATCGGAGTTCAAAGAGTGATTGAAAATTCAAAATTTTGGATTGAGGAAACTTCAGAGAGAGGGTGAAAAAGGGAAAGCAACTGAATAAGGTTAAAAGGGTTGAAAATAGACGGCGCAATATTTTAAGAGAAACACTTGAGTAGCCTAGTGCGAGGCTATTTCAAAACCGCTGACCAAAAAGCGACATGTCACATCAAGACCCATTCAATTGTCCACGGGTTAATCTCGAGGCCTAGGAGGCAATGTTTGGGCTCAAAATAAACTTAATATTTATTTTAATACTTTTGAGCCTTAGAGATAGAATGTGTCGACTACATGCAGCCTAATAAGAGCTGCGAATCGGAAAATGATATCTATGCGATTCCTAGGTAATCTAGGGGAATCTAGAGGCAAGATATTATTCCTAATCAATAATGTTACCTTGTCAAGCGATGAGGATCAGAGTGCCTACCTCTATAAATAGGAGAAGCGAAGCAGATTTGTGGATCGATCTCTACACTCATACACAATTTGCGCACCAGCAAATCTTACTCCACTGCGAGTAGATAACCAACGAACAGCGAGCTAAGGATCTAGGCCACCAGACAGAGCGTGAGGATTCGAAGATTCGCTCAAGCTACGACAATGGCAATCGGCGGAGTGTAGGCCTCCCAACAAAGCGTGGGGATTCTAAAGATCTATAAAGTCACACTATCTGGTGTTCTCGACACTACGTACTTATGATTGCTTTGCTTTATACTTGCTCGAGGGTGTAAAGTATCGATTCTTTGTGGCTTGGCAGAGAGACACGAAGCTTACGTCTTGTATCAAGATGAGTATGACTCAACGAGCGAGGTTTGTGCTTTTCTCGCTCCAATCGCTTGACAAGAAGCAGAGACTTCGTTGCGCACTACACAACAACATTTTGCCATAGGCAGTGGCATGCCTCGCACATAGCAGATCAACAAATAACGGATCCAAAACAGAGACAGTTTGCGAGAACTCCATTCGCAACAACCTGACCGGAGAAAATTGAAGCCAAACAACAGTTCATCAGTATAGATTGTGGAGGTACAACTAGCTCCAGTGACCCAAGTACTGGACTTTCATGGATTTCAGACATGGGGATCATGAAAATGGGAAAGTCTGTGCTTTTGGAAAACCCAAATGGAAACTTGGTCCAATACAAAACCCGCAGAGATTTCCCCATAGACAACAAGAAGTACTGTTACACATCAAGTACACAAGAGAGAAGGAGATATCTTGTTCGGGCAACTTTTCAAAATGGGAGCCTCAAAGCTGAAGACACATACCCGAAATTCGAGCTCTATTTGGATGCTACTATGTGGTCTACTGTCACTATATTTGATGCTTCAAGAACTTACGTTAATGAAATGATCATAAGGGCTTCGTCGAATTCTGTTGGTGTTTGCATATGTTGTGCTACTACCGGATTCCCATTCATTTCAACTCTAGAGTTGCGGCCTTTGAATCTTTCCATGTATGCCACGGATTTCGAGGATGATTCCTTCTCGAAAGTGGCGGCTCGGGTGAATTTTGGTGCTCCAAGTACGGATGTCATAAGGTAAAATTTTGATAATTGTGGTGCATTGTCTATTTTAGTGTGGAAGTTTAGCAATGCACTGTAAGTGTTTGTGGAAAGTCCTGAATGAACTGGTTTGGATGGTGATGAATGTGGTGATTTGATACTTGCATGTGAAATGTATTGTTATTCTCAGGTAGCCTGATGATCCGTATGACCGGCTTTGGGACTCGGATCTTGTGAAAAGGCAAAACTATCTTGTAGGGGTGGCCTCTGGTACTGAAAGAATCAATACGTCGAGGAATGTGGATACAAATAGCAGAGAGTACCCACCTATGAAGGTAATGCAGACAGCGGTTGTTGGCACAAAAGGAATACTGAGTTACAGGTTGAATCTAGATGGTTTCCCAGGAAATGCTAGAGCTTATTCTTATTTCGTGGAGATAGAGGATTTGGGTGCCAACAAGGGTAGGAAATTCAGATTAGAGCAGCCTAACTTGCTGGAGTATAACAGCGCGGTGGTGAATATTGCTGAGAATGCAAATGGGATGTACACGCTTTATGAACCAAGCTATATGAATGTTAGTCTGGAGTTTGTTCTATTGTTTGTATTTGCTAAAACCTCGGATTCCACTCGAGGACCACTTCTGATTGCAATGGAAATAAGTAAATATGTACCAATTGCTGCAATGACGGACAAGAAAGACTGTAAGTTCCATGTTTTTGATGTTGTCTTTCTTCACAAGTGCATAAGATTGGCTGATTATCGATTCATGGTTTCTGATTGTAGTGGCTGTTCTCAATATCCTTCATTCTACGTCCGCTGAAAGTCTGTCACTAAATGAAGGTGATCCGTGTGTTCCAATTAGTTGGGAATGGGTGAATTGTAGTTCAACAACACCAATTAGAATTACAAGAATGTAAGTTCTTCATACCTTCCTTCTCCAGCAAATTCTACTTCACATCGGTTTGGTTATGTGCATACGATGATTTCATCTTTCATTCAGCAGAACTGCTTGCACATAGTTTTGTTGATGGATGTTAATAAAAATAATATTATTCCAAACAACCAAAGGTGTTGTATAGAAGGAGCAATGTAGGTTGAAAATTACTTTCTAGTGCCTTCAACAGGAAACTTAAAATTTTATTCAGCATCTAAAGTATAAGAGCATAGTTTCAGCTCTAACTCTCTGACATATGGTACAGTGATTTGTCAGGAAAAAACATGAACGGTGAAATACCATTGGAGATTAATAACATGCAGGAGCTGACAGAGTTGTAAGTACTGCATGCTTGGATTTATATGGCATAGATTTTACTCATTTCCTTGCAATTAATTTCTGTTGTGCCGCTAATTAGGTGGTTGGGTGGTAACTCCTTCACCAGATCATTGCCTGAGATCAGCAATCTTATCAATTTAAAGATTCTGTAAGGTTTTCATTTCTTGCTTCAAAACTTTCATACTTGACTGGAAGAGACAACATTTAGAGCTTCAGTTTTGATTCTTTTATTTTTTGTCTACATGGAGCCATATAGAGAATAACAAATTGACTGGTGCTATACTTGCTTACCTGGGTAGCTTGCCAAGCTTGCAAGAAATGTAAGGAGCAATCTACTTTTAATGTGCCATCTTTGTGTTATGGTTTATATATTATTATGATTTGAAACATAAGCATGTCTTCTTTGTTTACAATTTGAATATGCAGTAAATGTGAAATTCATATGTGGCAGGTGCATACAGAACAACTCCTTCAGTGGGGAAATTCCCCCAGGACTGTTAACCGGAAAACAAACTTTTGAGTAAGTGTCTGCCTATGATTGATATATGTGATGCTAAAGATGATACTAGGCGATAAGCTAAGGGCAACAATGTATATACTTTGTTTCTGACTGACTACACTGTGCTCATAAATAATATCATTATCAGAGAAAGTTTGGTTTTTCAAAAAAACTGTCTTAGACTTGACATGCTACTCTACCTTTCAGATATCAAGATAATCATGGTCAGCACAAGGGAGCGAAAAATCAGAAGCATATTAAGTTGATAATTGGGATTTCAGTCGGAGTAGTAGTGGTCGTGATCATCTTAATCTTAGGAGGTTTACTGCTATTGCGTAATCATCGAAAAAAGTCACCTGATCAGAAAAGTTATGGAAAAGGTTTGTACTCCAAGAATATGTCTTACTTCTGTCAGTCTCACAGTTTCTGCAATATAACTTTTTTTCTTTCTTTTTGCATCGGGTGATTCTCTATGCTACAGCACCAAGCCTTCAACAGCCTATTCAGGCTCCCGGGGACATTTGATGGATGAAGGCATAGCTTGCTACATACCACTCCCTGATCTAGAAGCAGCAACCAACAACTTTTCAAAGAAAATTGGTAAAGGAAGCTTTGGAAGTGTCTACTATGGGAGGATGAAAGATGGAAAAGAGGTGGTAGTTAAGATGATGGCAGATTCATCAACCCACATGAATAAGCAATTCGTGACTGAGATTGCACTCTTGTCAAGAATTCATCATAGAAACTTGGTTCCTCTAATTGGATACTGTGAGGAAGAACATCAATGCATTCTGGTTTATGAGTATATGCACAATGGAATGTTAAGGGATCATTTACATGGTCTGCTCTCTCATATAGTACTAGTTAAAATCTGCTCTTTGACTTTATGTCCTCTGTTGTGTTGTTGGAGGCAATTTCAACAAATCCTTGACATAATTACTTAACAGGTACTACCATCCCGAAACACTTAGATTGGCTAACTCGCCTTAGAATAGCAGAAGATGCAGCCAAAGGTTCGACTAGAACTTCTGACTGGCTTATGCAAACCTGCAGTTTCCATGCTCAACTTATGAACTCAAATTTGCCTCTACAGGTCTTGAGTACTTGCACACTGGATGCAACCCTAGCATCATCCACCGGGATGAGAAAACACGCAATATTCTCCTGGGCAACAACATGAGAGCGAAGGTGTCAGATTTTGGATTGTCTAGGCAAACAGAAGATCTAACTCATGTATCAAGTGTGGCTCGAGGAACAGTGGGCTACTTGGATCCTGAGTAAGCCATAGTTAATTAGTTATCATATATGCAGGAGTATTAATTGATTATGCTCTCTCATGGATGCCACAAGTAAGCATGTCAACTCTTACAGGTATTATGCTTGTCAGCAATTGACTGACAAAAGTGATGTATATAGTTTTGGGGTAGTTCTATTTGAACTGATATCAGGAAAAAGCCAGTGTCACCAGAAGACTTTGGTCCTGAACTGAATATTGTTCATTGGGTACGATTTGAGTCCATTTAGCAAATTCTTTCAAGCACAAAAACATGTCTAGCATTCCGTGCTCATGCTCCTTACACTAAATTTAACTGTTGAAAGCCATAATGATTTCCAGGCAAAATCCTTAATCCGAAAAGGAGAAGTAGTAAGCATCATGGATCCATTTCTGGAAGGAAGTGTGAAGATAGAGTCAATTTGGAGAATTGCTGAAGTTGCAATACAATGTGTTGATCAGCATGGAGTTTCTCGATCGAGAATGCAGGAGATAATTTTGGCTATACAAGAAGCTATGAAGATTGAGAGAGGCAGTGAAGCCAACCAGAGAATATCATCAGGTAGTTCTTCGAAAGCACAATCTTCCCGGAAAACTTTGCTCACGAGCTTCCTTGAAATCGAGGGCCCTGACATATCAAAAGACTGCTCCAACTCCATCTGCTAGATGATTCTGTACCATCTTCTACTTTGTTTCTGACATTAGACCATCCTTGACAGTAGCTTTCAATCTCAGTTCATACGGAAATTGTAGTACTTTTGCACACATCGTATGGAAAATGAGCTTTACTATGATGCTGAAAAGAACATCTACCTTACTGAAAACTTGTTCTAGAATGAGACATTTCATCTGCAGAATCTCTGTTATTATCAAACGAGTAAATTAAGATTTAAGAAGCATGCCAGAGGAGAAAATGTGACCTGCTTCTGCTTGTGAGAAAAGCCACCATAGAATATGATAGTAGACCCCATATTGTTAAGTTAGGCAAAACCTAATGGCAAAATTAATTGACGTAATTCTTTGAGGCATCAGTTCCTTCTTGTATTGCCACCACATCAATACTTCATAATGTAAACTAGATTATTTTTTGCTTTCCTTATGGGATTCTCCACCTGATATGTTCTGTGGATAAATGTAAACCTACTCCAGAAGTGAGACCCACATCTCTGATCTATGGTACCAGATGATGCCATGATGATATAGCATTTTCCGCTCTACACACAACACAATCCACCACAAAATAAAAATCATAAATACTTTAAAAAAAACGTACGTATCTTTTTTTCTTCAATAGTATACACAGAGAAAAACGTGGTGCTAAAATTGAACTTCAATTGTATATGGGAGCGATTGAATGGGAAGATTGGAATTGCTCATACAATGGTGCACATATAGATTGATAAACACCATTAATTAGAGAAATCAAACAAGTATAAGTTTAGTTTTAAATTATAGCTAAAGACGTATTTTATTTGTGACCATAAAGAGAAGCCAACACCGAGAACAGTCTTCCTCAGCCGCCTATGTGTCGTAGATAGATAAAAGAGAGGACAGAGCCTAGGGAACACAACTACACGAGCCTTTGTCTCTGTCTATGGTGCTGTTTATTAAGCTCTATTTAATAATCAAAATAACCCAGAAAAGATAGAACCTTTGTGGGTTGTTGAGGATTTTACCCAGAAAGTTTAAAGCTTTGTGGGATTAGAGAAGAGTTGGTTCTTGCTATATCTCTCTGTGCTTTTTTTGTGTCATGGAGATGATATATTACCAGTCTTCTTACCAGGAGTCTTTGGATGTTATAGAGGCTGATATACAGCATGCTAATTCTCTGTGAGTAGTTTTTTCCTATGTTGAATTTGTTCTGGTTTTCCTATTTTTAGTTTGCTTTACATATCTGTTTCTCAAGTGGGTAGTTATGTCTTGTGTGTTTTGATTGAAAGGCTGAATTTTTTTTGGCTAATAGTTGTGGTCAAGTAAATGTTTTGCTGGTTGAGGCTAGAATAAGCAAAACCCATATTTGGGCTTCTGTCCATTTGTTAATTTGGGATTTTCTGGGGAGCATGTTTGGTTATTTGATTGGATTGTAAAGGTTGGTACTTTTTGCTTGTGTTTGATATATGAGTGATTGTAATATTTGGTTTTGGATTGTGAATTGTGTGTAGAGCTGCTGCAATTCCAAGAGGCAAGGGTGGTGTTCATTTTGAGATGAAATTGGTTTACAATCACTGGGCGCCTCTCTTTTGGTTCTTGTTACAGTGGATGGATTCCTCTTGCACTTGTCTACTTCCGAGATATCTAAATTTCTTCCACATACTTATTTACAAGGTTGGGTTTTCCTCTCCAGTGTTATAGTTTTTCATGTTGTTGGAAAATTAGTTTAGTATTGTGGTTGTATCATTTGATGATTTTCGATACAGGTGTACTCAGATGGCAGGCCTAACATTTCAACTCATGGAAGGAAAGCAACTATAAGGGATTTCTATTGTATGTTAAGTTGCCCAGTTCTTCACTTGGTCAGCAGAATGAGTTGGCAATGACTTGTGCTTTGTAGACTGATTCTAACTTTGTTTGTTTTGTTGAAAATTGAATTGCAGCCGTCATCTTACCGTCTCTTCAGCGGCTTCATGGGGATTTTGGGGAGTTGGATGACACTAAGGAAGAGCTTCCTGTTATGAAAAGTTCTGCAAAGAAGATGACTAAAGGAAACAGTAGTCTTGGCAATGCAAAGATCACTAAAGGAGATAGCAGCCTTGGAAATGCTGAGTTGGAGAGAGAAGAGGAGTGTGGAATTTGCTTAGAGCCTTGCACCAAAATGGTCTTGCCTAATTGCTGTCACGAAATGTGCATCAAATGCTACCGAAATTGGTATGTACAAGGATTTGAAGTTCAAAAATACCGTTTCAATCAGTTATGGCCTCTACAAACTATAACATTAGCAATAACCATGTGTGTTTGTTTTCAAAGAATCTGTCTTTGCACTTGAATTGTTTGGTTCCTTTTACTAAATAAAGGTTTTGTTTATGAATTGCAGGAACAGAAAATCAGAGGCGTGTCCTTTTTGTCGTGGTAATATAAAGAGGGTTAATTCAGAGGACTTATGGGTGCTCACTTGTAATGACGACGTTGTAGACACTGAAACTGTTTCAAAGGAGGACTTATTGCGCTTCTACCTCTACATCAACAGCCTGCCAAAAGATTATCCAGATGCCCTTTTCATGGTGTATTATGAGTACTCTAATTTGATATGATTTGAGAAAAGAATGAATGAAGAACGGGTGTGGTGTACCATGTACAGAAAGAAGAGGGTCCTGTCCTGTTAAAATGTACATAGAATCTGGTAAGGAGCTTTTATTTGATTCTTACCCAGAAGAACAGTTCTATGTTATCCTTATTTGAAGTTTAGAAGCCAAGTGTAAGATTGCTTCATTAGTAATATCAAAATTCTAGTATCAGAGATTTGAGTTCCTACACCCTTTAGAAATTCTTCAGTAATCACATCTAAAAGACTAAAACACTAGATAATTTGGGAATGCGATGGCCAAAAAGCGGAAATGAAGAAATCCATGAGCCAACTTATTAGAGTGCCTTTTTATATGTACCCTCCATTTTGAGGGGTTAATAACTGAATATGGTTTGATTCCTTGACAAAATCAGGAAATGGAAGTTGGGTTTGGGTTCCCTTTGGCATGAAGATGATAAGGGCGCAAGTTGGACTGTGATATGAGACAATTACCATTAGGGAAGGATCTCATTTTGACTCATAGTCCTCAACTGTATCTTCAAAGTTCCAACTGTATTATGTACTGTTGTGAATTGAAACAGGGCTGATAGCTAAGGTCCAGAGGATACTCATTGACCTTGGTCATTGATCCATAATTTAGTGTATATAAACTAAAGAGAAAATGCAGCCTAAATTAGATGGGAGTTTTTTCGTCCGGTACACTCCTAGAGAAGTCATCAACAGAAGTGTCATCAACAAAAGAGACAAAGTAGTGCTTACCTCCTAAAGACGTGGTTTTGGTAGGTCTCAGTGTGAATATAATCTAGAGTACCTTTAGTGTGATGAACTCATACTGCACTCTAGTCTGTTTTCCCAAAACAGAATGTTCACAAAATACAAAATTTCAATTTGCAGATGTTTGCACCTTTCAACAAATCTTGCTTCACCAATCCTTGCATTATTTTTTCACCATCATGTCCAAGACGCATATGTCATAATTTGGTAGTGTCTGTATCATCACCATCTTTGACAACATTCACTTCTGAACCCTTATTGTCTCTGGTCTTCAGCTTGAGACATTCTTTCTTTCCAATGTCCGACAAAAGACACACTAATCTTTGGCAAGAAATTTATCTCTTGATTTGGCAGGAAATTTACCTCTTGACTTGGCAGGAAATTTACCTCTTAACTTGGAACGAGATTTACCTCTTTTCCACTAGGCTTACTCTCATCAGTTCTACCCCTTACTACAAGTGCTTCACCTGACACATTCGCATTTGTAATTGCTTCTCTTTCTTTCGACACTCAGTATTCACCAATGCATTACACACATCATTAAATTCCACATCATTCTTTCCATGCAACAAAGTTGTAATCAAATGTTCATACTTGTCTTAGAAGTATAAATTGACTTTGAATAAGAGGATAAACCCCATAAGCAATAGCTGCACTCGTCACTAGTTGCTTCTCTGTCTTTGACTGGAGTGGAGTCCTTGAACTGAAGTTCCTTCAAAAGTACATAAGATGAGTTGAATCGCCGGAAATAGAAATTGGTTACGCAAGCGTCCGAAAGAAGTGGTCTCTTTTCTTTTTTACTAAGCTGTAAGTAAAGTGATGCAACTTACCGAGCCGAGCAACTACATGAACACACTCATAATGTGGTATATGTAAAGATGAAAATAATCAAGATACTTGTCAGTTTTTATTGATGTGTGAACGTTACATATGAAATCAAAAAAGGAAATAAATCATTGCAATTGTTGCACTATTGTTTAGCCACATTCCCGAGATCGATCACATTTTGGACAATTCATGAATGCACCTTATCTACTCATTAAATTTTTTTTCTAATATGTCACATGTCACAAAATAATTGGTTGATTTTGTCAATCTTTTTCAAAGTTGACTAAGTTTATGTTGAGATCAGCCTAGAAAACTACTCTCTCTTTCTTTCTCTCTCAGGCTCCTCTCGTTGCAAATCATTGTTGATCTCGAGATTCAAGTACAAGTTCTGGTTCATCACATGGCTATTAGAACTAGTATCATTTGAAGATGGGAAATTAGTGACGTCGTTGATCCGGTGGTTGTTGTCTAGATTCGGCTTGAGTACTTCGGGATATCTACGTCAGCCGCGGCGGTGATCGGTGGAGACGGGTTAGAGATGGAGCAAAGGAGATACTTGAGGAGAGAGGCGAGGCTGGGATTACAAGGGATGGAGATGTTGGTGGGAAAAGAGGGATGCTTGAGAATCCGTAGACGGCAGAAGTGACGGTGGCGGCAATCTGGGATTGAATTTGTTGGTGATGGAGAGATAATTAAGGGGTCAAACTTAAAAGAAGATGAAGGTGAGGTTGTTGTTGATAGAACAACGGTCCCATCCGTTGACGCCAAAGAGAGGAGGGAGAGATCGATGCAGAGTTCGTTGCTGGCGGTAGCAGCGGTATCCTGAGTCGACGGCGGTGTCAGGCAAGGAAGAGGCCTATTAAATTGTGACATGTGTCAATAGGAAAATTTTATCCCAGGGGTATTTAGACCTGGGGTGCATAGTAGCATGATCCAACCCTCCTAACCTTCTTGCCATCATCTCTCACAACGCAAAACATGAAGAGCATCATATCCGTAGAAGAAATAATCATCATCTGTCTCTTCTAAATCATGTTTCTTCCAACGAATGCCAATATCATCCCCCAAACGTGTAGTAAATCACCTAAACTTGCTCTATGTATCACCTCCCTTAGCTCGGTGTTAAAGAGCGCCAAAGCAGACATGAACGACTTAGCCCAGATATTGAACGACTTCGTACTTCTTCTTCATGTATAAGGATTAGGCTGCTATGCACCCCAGAGCTAAATACCCCAAGTTTATTTTCCAAAAGAGGGACACGTGTCGCAACATGAATGATTAGTTTTGTCAACTTTTTCCAATATGGATTGAGCTTACAGTGAGTTGCATGTGATGGTCATGAGAGAGAGAGAGAGAGAGAGCCGATCACGCCCATCGTCGCTGTCGCCGTCAATTCTGGTTCGAAAATCAGAGGAATTGGGATCAGGGCACTACAACCCTTGCTAGCTAGCTAACCGTAATAGGAAAACAAAAGAAAAAGGAAAATTGGCCAGGTCAACCAAATCGAAATCAAAATCCAAGCCGAGCACCAGTTCTTCTCCTCCATGTGCCATCGTCGAAGCCGCCATCTCCATGTCCCTTTGCCTATATCTCCACCTCGTACCACGTGCCATCAATCATCACCTATTCTTGTAAGGCCGAGACTCAAACGTCACCCTCGCCGGAGGAGCGTTGAACGCTGCCGTCCACGTCTAGAAGCCTCGCCAGGTCGCTACTCGTACTCTCATCCTCCTCCTCTTCCATCGCCATGTCATTGTTCACCACCACAGAAGACGCAACCGCAATGTCGTCGCCACCGTCATCTTGACACCTCTTCACCAACAAAGACGCAGTGACATCACCCCCTTCAGGCCTCTTTCGCGTAAAGGTGGAGATGGTAGCGACGATTCATTAATTGAGAGAGAGAGAGAGAGAGAGAGAGAGAGAGAGAGAGAGAGAGAGAGAGAGATCTGGGCTTGCTTGGGCAAGTATGAGATCCCATGGACTGAGCTTATCATAAGCACAATCAATGTTGCAAACATTTGACAAAAGTAACCAATCACTTAGTGACATGTGTAATATCCTCTTGAGTGAATAGCCTTGGGGTGCATTCTAGAATTTTTCCATGTGCTACAAACTAGGGTTTTAAGCTAGAAGACAAGATGAAAAAGTAAAGGTTTTAAGAGAGAATAAGGAAAATAGCTACAAATGATCGACACTTCATTCCTTCCTCAAGAGAGGTATATATACAAGTTGTTACAACGGTAACACATATGAGTTATCTCCCTCCCCCACGTGTCTAACAGTAACACAAAAGTTAAAATCCTGACCGTTAAACACTTTTAAATGAAATGACAATGATCAAAAAGAAAAACACATCAAAAATTAAACATTAGACAATAGGGACTGTAGCAACTCATCCCTGCTTAAAAATCATCCTTATCCTCTTGGCTTCTCTTCTCATACTGAGACTCAAACTCAGGGTATCTCCTTTTGATTTCCTTGGCCATTTCCCATGTAGCATCTTCCAAAGATGCTCCAATCCACGGAATAAACCACCTGACTTGAGCACTGTTGTTAACTTTAACTAATTGCCTATCCAAGATCTTGTGAGGATACCACTTCGGATTATCAGGATTAGTCACATGTGGTAATTGTGATTGTGCTTCTGTGCCCTCACCAATCCTCTTCTTCAACAATGAAACATGAAATACAAGATGTATTTTGGCTGAGTCTGGGAGCTTGAGTTTATAAGCAACCTTACCAATCCTTTCAAGGATTTCAAATGGCCCATAATATATAGTGGACAACTTATGAGACACTCTTTTTGCCACACTCTATTGTCTGTAAGGTTGTAGCTTCAGAAAAATCATGTCACCCACATCAAACTCTCTTTCTCTCTCAGTCTTCTTCTTATCCTCATAGTTCTTCATTCTACTTGGAGTTGCCACTAAATTCTTCTTAAGGACCTTCAAAAGCTCATCCTTGCCAATGAGAAGTTTGTCAAACCTCACTTACTACTATAGAGTTAGGAAGATAAGTGTGTACTCTAGGTGGAGTATATCCATATAATGCCTTAAATGGACTCATCTTGATTGCTGAATGGTATGAGGAATTATACCAAAATTCAGCCTATGGCAGCATGCTTACCCAGTTATTGCCTCCTTCACACACCATTCACCTCAGGTACTGCTCGAAGAGTTTGTTCAAATATTCAGTCTGGCCATCACTTTGGGGAAGGTATGCTGTGCTTTTGCATAGCTTTGTACCCTGCAATTTCCAGAATTTTTTCCAAAACAGACTCAAGAACACAGGTCCCTATCACTTACAATATTCTGTGGCACTTCATGTAGCTTCTAGACATTTTGTATGAAGACCTCAGCTACCTTCTTTGTTGTGTAAGGATGTTTAGAGCCATGAAATGGGCAAATTTTGTCAATCTGTCAATGACTACCAGGATGACTGACTTCCCTTTATGATGTGGGAGTCTTTCTATGAAATCCATTGAGATTTCACACCATGTTGTGCTTGGAATTGGCAGAGACTACAGTAATCCATGTGGGTTGAAAACTTTATAATGTGTTTTCTAGCAGACAATATACTCAGCCACAAACCTTTTGATATCTTTCTTCATGCCTGGCCAGTTGAAGCTTCTGGATATTCTTTTATAACTTCTGAGGAAACTAGCATATTCTCCCTCCATTCCTCCATGGAATTCCTTTAAGACCTTCTGCCTCCAATTGTTACATTCTAGCACAAAAGTTCTCCTATTGTACTGCAAGACTCCATTGCACATACTAAACCTTGAGCTAACCCATGTTCCCTTTTGTACTTCAGCCATGATCTTCCTTGTCTTCTCATTAGCTACATAATCAATTTGTATCTCCTCAACGAAGGTGCTTACAAGAGCTAAGATTGATTGGATTGTAAGCAACTCAAATTTTCTAGATAAGGCATCTGGCATCTGGCATCTGGCACTGTATTGTTAATTTCAGCTCTATAGTGCACTGAGTAATCATACCCTATGAGCTTAATAAGTCACTTATGCTGCAAGGGAGTAGTATTTCTCTGTGTCAAGAAATGTTGGATTGTTTTGTGATCAGTCACCATTTTAAAGTCGTGCCTCAATAAATAAGGTCTCTATGTCTGAACAGCATAAACTACTGCTATCATCTCTTTGTCATAGACATAATAGGCCATGGGTCTAGGTGACAGCACCTTGCTTAAATAACATATGAGATGGCATGACCTTCTTAAAAAAGCACAACTCCTATGCCATGACCAGAAGCGTCTGTTTCAACCACAAACTCCTTTGTGAAATCAGGAAGTGCTAGCACTGGGGTTGAATTTAGAGCCACCTTAAGTTTCTCAAAGGCCAACTCAGATGATGGAGTCCACTTAAAATTATTTTTCTTGAGCATATCTATCAATGGCTTAGCAATGATGTTAAAACCTTTGACAAATTTTCTGTAATATCCTGCCAAACCCAAGAATCCTCTCAAACCTTTTATAGTTTGAGGCTTTTCCCACTCAGAGACACATTTGATCTTATTGGGATCTACAACTACCCCTTCTTTGGAGATGACATGCCCCAAATACTCCACTCTATCAGTTCCAAAGCTACACTTTGATGCCTTCAACTTCAACTGGTGTTGTTGTAGCTTCTGGAAAACTAACCTCAAATGCTCAGTGTGTTCAACTAGAGACTTGATGTAGATGAGTATATCATCGAAGAAGATCAAAACAAACTTTCTTATATACTCCTTGAATACCTCATTCATAAGAGCCTGGAAGGTTGAGGGTGCATTAGTGAGCCCAAAAGACATCACTAACAACTCATAATGACCTTCATGTGTCCTTAAGGCAGTTTTCTCCACATCTTCAGTCTTCATTCTGATTTGATGGTAACCAGACCTCAAATCCAGCTCTTGATACCAATTTCTACAAACTAGGGTTTTAAGCTAGAAGACAAGGTGGAAAAGTATAGGGTTTAAGAGAGAATAAGGAAAATAACTGCAAATGATCAACACTTCATTCCTTCCTCAAGAAAGGTATATATACCAGTTGTTACAACGGTAATACATATAAGTTATCTCCCTCCCCCACGTGTTCAACAGTAACACCGAAGTTATGATTCTGACCGTTAAATACTGTTAAATGAAACGACAATGATCAAAAGGCAAAACATAGCAAAAATTAAACTTTAGACAATAGGGACTGCAACACCATGTATAAATAATTAAACGCAATATTTATAGGGTCTAACGCATAAGGCTAGCAAACGTATGGAAATGGTTTCATGGCTAGCAAACGTTTAGTATTAGACCATTGATAACGAAACATTGAATATAGCAGGTTAATATTACAATGCAAAAGGAAATACACTACAAATAGTTCATATTAAGAGTAAAGTTTCGTTTTGAAAAAAGTTTCCTTTTTTTTTTACAAATTTGACAACATAACACCGTGTTTGGTATCGTTTTACAAAATAGTTTTTCATTTTCTGAATACAAAAATGCAGTGAAAATGTGTTTGGTAGACTGTTTTCAGAAAATGATTGTCAACAACGAAAAACACTAAAGCGTTTCGTTTTGTAAGACGTCAAGATGAAGTTTTCACTATTTTATGAAAACAAGATCTGAAAAATATTAGGAAAAAAATTAAGATTAAATTTATATTGAATTTTACCCTTTAAATATACATATAGGGCTGGGGGGGGGTTCTGGTGGGCGGGCACTGACTTTTTGTCCTCATGTGATTGTTTTTATACAAATTCTCAATTATTTTATTATTTCTACAGGAATATGCCCCCACTACTTTATTTTTAAATACATAAAATGTGAAAAGTTATGAGAAATAGCTCACAAATCACACAAAAGTTCAAAATAAAATAGTCCTAATGGTACAAAGTAACAAAAATCCTAAAAGACAAGTAGGCAAAGATCTTTTGTTTTCTTATGTTCTTCTTCAAGTTATTGAATGAAAACAAGGTGAACTAGAAAGACTTTTGACCAGAAAACAACACATTTTCGCATATTTTATTCATTTGTACTCTGACAACAAGTTTGAAGAAGACAACTAAACAAAGTTGAGACTGGTGCAACGAGGTTAGTATTATCACAGATTGAATAAAAATAATTTTTTTTCTTTCTATTCTTAGCATAGATTTGACGAACAACTTTGTTTAATTATTGTTATTTTTTGATTTAGTTTTGCATATCTTTGAAACAGACATGGAAGGATTTTATAAGAGAATATCGAAGTCACCGAATTCTACCTAAACTGATGTTGGTAGTTCAAAAAAAAGTAGTGTAGAAATTAATATGGCAGATCTTCCATCAGATCTGGCTTGAGAACTCTAGTTTTAGATTACGATCCAAATATTTGAGATGAAATTCAGAGACATAATTTACTACAAGGACCTTGTCAACCTAACGATCATGACTTTCCTTATTCTTCTTTTGGGAATTAGCAATGACGATTCAATCCTGCTTAGTTTGATAAATATTCTAGTTGGTTAGAATATAGCATTGATAGAAATTCTGCATTTTGCTTGTATTGCTATGTTTCAAGTCAAATGTTGGTGAACAAATAGGTGGTGAATCATTTGTTGGCAAATGTTTTGAGAACTGGAAGAAAAGCGAAAAATTAGGAAAACATGTTGGAAATCACAACAATTCTCACTATCAAGCTTATCAGAAGTGTGAAGCTTTATTGAATGAAAAGCAACATAGTCAAAATATTTTTATCAAGAAGAGCAATGGAGATTGACTTAGCTACCGCATTTGACTTACTACATCAGTTGATTGCATTCGATTTCCTTTACGATAAAGACTTGCATTTCGTGGACATGATGAGTTCGATGAGTCAAGTAATCGAGCTACATTTCTTGAACTATTAACCTTTCTTGTTGATCATAATGAGGAAATTAGATTTGTTGCTTTAAAAAGTGCTCCGGAAAATCTTAGAATGACTTCGTTAAAGATCCAAAATTAAAGATATCATAAATGCACGTACGGTTGAAACAGTTGATGTTATTCTTAGAGACATGGGTGATGTTGTACTATATTTTAGTAGATGAATCTCGTGATGTATCTGTAATAGAGCAAATGGTAGTAATGTTTTATTATGTGGACAAAAGAGGTTGTGCGATTGAACGTTTCATTGGCATCGAACATGTTGCTGAAACCACGGCCGTTTCACTTAAGATTGTAATTGACAAGATATTTTCAAAGCATGGGTTGAGCGTTTCTCGGTTACGTGGTCAATGGTATGACGGTGCTAGTAACATGAGTGGAAAGTTCAATGGTTTGAAAACTATTATAATGCAGGAGAATGAATGTGTTTTATTTGTTCATTGTTTTGCTCATCAACTACAATTGGCGCTTATGGGTGTAGCAAAAAAACACGGATAAGTAGGTACGTAATTTCTTTTATTATTGATTTATTGTGTACTTTGTTTTTCAACATAATGATTTGTGTTTCTCATAAAATATTTAGGTACTTTCTTCACTGTAGTATCTAATGTGGTCAATATTGTTGGAGAATCAGCCAAGCGTCGTGACATTCTTCGGGAAAAACATGCTTTAAAAGTCATTGAAGCCTTAAAAAGTGGTGATCTTACAAGTGAAAAGGGCCTAAATCAAGAAAATGGCCTGAAACGTCCATGTGATACACGTTGGGGCACACACTTTGGTACTTTGGTAAGCTTTATTGCCATGTTTTCATGTATTGTTGATGTGCTCGAGGAAATTGCAGATGATGCATTGAATAGTGACCAGAAAACTAATGCATCCATTGCGTTATGTTTGGTGCAAACATATAATTTTGTGTTTAGCTTGCATTTGATGAAAACTATACTTGGAATCAAAAATGAGTTGTCACTAGTCTTACAAAGAGAGGACCAAGATATTGTGAATGTCATAGATTTAGTTAAAGTTTGCAAGCAACAATTACAGATAATGTGGGACAATGGATGAAATTCTTTAATGGAGGAAGTGTCTAGTGTTTGTATTGAGCAAAATATTGATGTCATTAATATGGATGATATGTTTTATCCTCCAGGAAAATCAAGGTGCAAGGCTCCTAATCACACAAATATGCGTTATTATCCTGTTGATTTTTTCAATGTTGTGATAGATATGCAACTACAAGAGCTCAATAATCATTTCAACGAGACCAATACCGAGTTGTTACTTTGTTTGGCATGTTTGTCTCCCAATGATTCGTTTTTTGCTTTTGACAAGATAAAGTTGATTCGCCTTGCTCAACTTTACACACATGGTTTTTCTTCCATGGATCTACTAGTACTAGAAAGTCAGATTCAAACTTATGTTGATGACCTGCATTCTAATGTAAGGTTTTCTGAATTAAAAGAAATTGCTGAACTTGCCAAAAGACTAGTGGAGACAAGAAATTATGAGGTATATCCATTAGTTTATTTGCTCATTATATTGACATTGACACTTCCTGTTGCAACAACTTCGGTAGAAAGGGCATTCTCAGCTATGAACATTATAAAAAGTCAAATGCAAGACAAAATGAGGGATCAATGGCTGAATGATTCGCTGACAGTGTATCTTGAAAAGATGTCTTCAATGCTATTGACAATGAACCTATTATCCATCGTTTTCAGAATATGAAGACTCGTCGATGACAACTTTAGATGTTTGATTTATAATCGTTTCTTTCTACTAAGATTCAGTTGTAATTTCTATTTTTAAGCACCTATTTGAATTTCTACATTATTGCACTTTTATGAGAACTTTTAACTTTTTTTTATTATGCCCTCCCATAGAAAAATTCCTGGATCCGCCACTGATTTATTTTGATTGAAATTTAAAATTGAACCAGTATGAATTTGTGTTTTGTAAACCTCGCGTAAGTATACAAGACATATTTTATTGTTTTTAAATTGAAAATATAATTCTATAATTTAACTTACCTGACACGTTTTTGAATCTTAGAAATGCGAAATTCAATTTATTTATTTTTTCATTTTACGAAATAATTTTTCAAAAACTTTTTTGTAAAACGATACCAGACGCAGTCTAATTAGTTGATATCATTTAGGTTTTGTTTTCCAGCATCCTTGAATGTCTCAAACTGATTTTTGCACTACTGTTTTTGTCTCAATAGTCTATAAGCAAGTTCCATCACACTTGTGTAAGAATTAATATGGACATCAAACGGTTACGTTCATTGAAAACATATTAGTTCTATAATTGATGCTTATGTAATTGATAAACAAAGATATTCTCTACTACATTATTCATTAAGGGAATATAATTTGCCTTAATTGTGCAAATAAGAGTTCTACGTGAATTCTATATTCATTACGACTTATATTAGGATTAAGAACTTTTATGGGAGATATTAATAATATACACATTATATAAAGACATAAGGTTTCTGATTTAATTATTACTAAGTCATTTATTACTCTGCACCATATAAGAATTCGACTATTAAAGATAGTATAGAGGAAAAGATCTTTTATGTTGTGTTACCATCTACGAGCGGTGTATTACCTTAACTACAAAATGGATCTTTTACGGTATCTATAAATTTTCTTATTCCTTGATTAATCAATGTATATAGTTTGTGTTCTTGATAACAGTTTTACGATTCATATTAATAACCTTAATTACATTCAATATTTATGATTCTTAATCTTAATTTTACAGCTTTCATCGGTTCCATATATATCATAGCCACGGAAAGTTCGTCACATACCATTGTTACATTAGTTGACCGAATCGACAGTATCGTCCATGGCTACCACTGCAGCATTCCTTGGTTGAAAACTGTTAATTCCTTCAGCTGCATGTGTCATACTGTCATTGTTTCGAAATCTATAGTCAAGCCATAGTACGTAGTATGCTTATGTGATCAAGTATGAGGACTCACTTTTAAGCCTGCTTGACGTGCAAGACTTTTTTGTAATATCAAACTATTGCCTGCTTTTATTTTATTAATTTGTGAACGGTAAAATAAAAAAGGGTAGGGGCTTCATAGGACAATGATGTGTAGGTTTCAAAATGACGTGTCATGATATATCATAAAAACATATAAAATAAAAATTAGTTTATGTAAATATATGAGAAAATATATAAACTAAAAAATCATTAAATATTTTTCTTTTATAAAAAGCCAATAGTATCCTTTCAAATACTTGATTAAATTTATACGATAAATCGAAAAACAAAAAAATCTAACAACAAAATGATGAATCCAAGAAAAAATATCATGAAAATAATGTAGCTCGGTAACTTTATAAAAAAATGGTTCAACATGATGATGAAATTTTAAAACTAATGGATGGAGAACCTTTTTACCCAAGTTTGTATACTAGAGATGTTCTAGTTTTATGAACACTGGCAATGGATGGAGAACCTTTGTACCCAGGTTTGTATACTAGAGATGTTCTTAGTACTTAGTTCTATGAACACTAGTAATGGAAGAGTTTTATATATATATATAAGGCTAGCAATTTTGAATGTTCTTTTTTGAAAGGATTTTGAATGTTCTTTGTTTGACACAAATCTTAAATAACTTTGTTTCCTATATGGTTATCAATTTTTAATTCAATGCTGCCAAGAATCTATTAATTTGTTTCATCGTGTAAGGTCTATGGCATTCAAGTTTGTATTGCAATCAAACAAAGTTAATGGTAGAGTTGATTAGAATCAATTATATATTAATTAATTTCCTTGTAGAGTAGAATTGTTATAGACAAATTTTAAATTTTAAATATGAATAAATAATAGTCATTAGATAGATGGTATGATTGTCTTTTGACGGATTTGATGTGTATAAGACATGGTATGACATTGATGATATGTACATATAAAATATGCCATGTGAGATTTGATGTCTACCCATCATGTTTTTATTGAGACTTAAAATTATTTCTCTAAAAATTGAAACAAATAGGAGGTTGCAATTGCTTTCTCCACAGTCGCGATATGAAACGCATTTTGCGTTCATGGCTATGAGAGGAGAGAGAATGTTCCAAACCATTGTAACAATACCAGCGACACATTATCATCCAAGGCAGTCATAATACTGTATAACAGATAATGAAGGAGGTACAAAAGGTGGTGCCAGATTAAGCAAACATCAAAAGTTGAGATCCATCAAATCTGTTTGTTCAAAATTACATACATATATAACTAGAACACGAAACCTTTTTAATTTTTTTTCCGAGGGTTGGAACTCGGTTCATTTGAGAGGCTATTCCCTCACGCCTTTATTACAATCACAAACAACGGATCGGAATACTCTAATCGATCTCTAAGCTAGGAGGTAGCCATAGAAGCAAGACCCCCTTGTTACTTGAGAGAGAGAGTGCATGATCGTAAGCTTATTACCAGATAGTATATTGGTCACTTACTCAAGATTAAAGATTTAAAAAAAAAGTGAAAACAGAAACAGAAACAGAAACATGCAGTACGTACTTCTTGGACTCGATCATTATCTGATTCAGCAACAAGCACTTTGAAGCTATAGCAAAGCTTGAACGACATTCGGCCAAACACGTCAGGATTGACCCCAATGGATCCTCCGGTTTGCCTCATTGTAGGTAGTCCTGCACTTTCAAATAAAACAATTACTCATTGATCTGAAGAATGAAAAGAAGCTAGCTGTTAAACTAAGGATGAATTCGAATCTTTTTAATTACCTGAAAAGAGAGCTAGGCAGAGCCGAGTGCAGATCTATCAATATAAGGATGCGTTCTGCGAGGAAAATTTGATGGGGTGCCTCTTGGTAAACCTCGCATTCCTCGCAAGCAGTTGATTACTTCCATACGACATTACCTTGGAATGAAATGACGATGCGGACATATCTAGTTCCTCGAGAGTAGTTAAGAAGTGGATTCCGTCCGGAACATGTAGCAATTTACAATCTCGTACGCTCAGATGCTTAAGTTTCATCAATGCGCATTTTTCAATTTTCCATGTAAACAAATATACAGATCTCACATGTAAAACTTCGAGTCGAGGAAACCCTTCTGAGGAGCTAACCATTTCACGTCCCCCATAGGATCCTTCCTTCGAGGCAAGCATCTGTAAATTTGGCAACTTCTCTAGTATAGCTATCGAATCTTGCCGAAGGTAGGTTTTGGTCTGAACAAGCTTTACGAGGTTTGGTGGGAAGTCGCGCGCAGCAGGTAGCTTATGTATTTTCCCGTTTAATTAAAGCTTGTGAAAATGGGGACAGCCAACAAGTCCATCGAATGGTGGAATATTGGACCCTTCCAGTAAGAATGACCGAAGTTGCGGTAGAGTAGCCACCGAGTTGATAGTCAAGACTGCTTCTTCTCTTGTCTCACAGTATATTCCCAGTCGTCGCAGACGGATCAGCTTAACTAAACAATCCTTCACCCATCCTCCCCCGGATGATACACCTTTTAGGGTATGTAAATTGATCAAATTACCCAACTCTTGGAACTCATAGAAAGATCTGCCGGGTGTAAGAAGCGCATGCCTCAAATGTATCATGTCCGAAAAAATATGTGTGAATGTAAGTGGAAAAGTGCACTATGAAATCCACTGTCTGTATATTTTTCCGTTGTAACCGCTCATACGCCATTCCCCTAAATCTTAGATACCTCAACTGATGTAATTTGCTTAGTACCTTACAATCTAGACCATCACTACACTACTGGAGGAGAGAATCGGGGCGACGTAGATTGCTCGTCGTCTCGTATGGAATTTACGTCGCCTCGATTTATTGTGACCAAAACTACGTCGCCTCGTCTTGTCGCATCAGATTGATCACGCCACCATTGAGGCGACAAAGAACCAATCTTCGTCGCTTCATTTGATTTCACGCGACGAAAAACATTTTACGTCGCTTCAATTTATAGCTCACTGAAGCGACGTATATTGATCAATCTACGTCGCTTCATTTTATTTATTTTTAATTTTTTTTTCTTTTTTTAATAAATGAGGCGACGTAGATTGATCAATATACGTCGCCTCAATATATTTAATATTTTTTTTTCTTTATGAATAAACAAAGCGACGTAGATTGAGCAATCTACGTCGCCTCAATTTATTTAATATTTATTTTTTTTCTTTTTGAATAAACAAAGCGACGTAGATTAAGCAATCTACGTCGCTTCAAAGTATTTAATATTTTCTTTTTCTTTTTCAATAAACAAAGCGACGTAGATTGAGCAATCTACGTCGCTTCAAAGTATTTAATATTTTTTTTTCTTTTTCAATAAACAAAGCGACGTAGGTTGAGCAATCTACGTCGCGTCAAAGTATTTAATATTTTTTTTTTCTTTTTGAATAAACAAAGCGACGTAGATTGAGCAATTTACGTCGCTTCAATGTATTTACTTTTTATTTTTTTAATTTTGGAATAAACAAAGCGACGTAGATTGAGCAATCTACGTCGCCTTAATGTATTTATTTTTTATTTTTTTTCTTTATTTAGACAATGAGGCGACGTAGATCGAACAATCTACGTCGCCTCATTTATGCAAAAATAAAAAAAATAAAAATAAAATATTATTGTACCAAGTCACGACCTATCGCAATTTACAAACACAAAAACGCATTCAACCACAAAGACGCATTCAATCACAAATCAAAACGTTAAAAGTTTATACAAATCAAGTTTACACAAATCAAGTTTATACAAAGCCTAGATACAGTTTACGAGCCAGGAGGTGGTGGAGGAGCTTGAGGTTGTTGACTCGCAGCCTGGAATGATCGCATCATGGCCTCCATTTCTTGCATCCTTTGGGCGAGCGCACTGAAATCCGCTATGGCCTTCTGCGCCACCTCGCTCGATCTGCGCGCCTCCTCTCTGGCTTCAGCGATCTCCCTTTGCATTCGGGTTTAGGTTTCCTGTACTCGGGCCCCTCCTCTCGGTTTGGGGTCGCGTGTGAGAGCGCGCCCCACCCCTGTAACGTCGAACAAGAACAAATATTAGTATACTCTATGGTAAAGCAAAACGTAAATCGAGATGAACGACGGTGGTTTAGGAGATTTATTACCTCTTATAGAGGTCCCGGGCCTTGAACCCACATCTTCCTCTATGATATTTATTTGTGTATCAAGAGGAAGAGGCTGGGGTTGGGAAACCTCATCGCCGTCAACTGGGCCCGCAACACTATCTTGTTGCGACAAGACTTCATCGAGTCGACGCTTCACTGCCGCCTGCTCAATTAAAATAGATCATATAAATAATATTACAATATAGTAAACAAAAATAATTGAAATAACGTAACGTGAACCTATTTGAGCTTACCACTTTCTCAGCCGCATTCCTCTCCGGCTGGTATACGTTAATCCACGTCTGGACGGCGGGCGCTCTATGACCCTCCTTCTCCAACACCTCGCTTCGGTACGAGAGGGCGAGGGATCCCGAATGGTGGTTGAGCTGCTGCTCCTTGTTCTTGTTTCGGTTTCCTCGGTTCCGTTCGCACAATCGCTGCCACACACACACAAAAATCATTTTAAAATAAGAATAGATAAACATGCATATTTTTCGAATGTTGGCTACCAAAACTATGCGGATAGTTTATGAAGCTCACCAAGTAAGCAGGGTCTTCGAAGTGGGCTTTTAACCACACCCATTGGTCTTCCCTCCCGAGAAACTCTGCCGGAGTCTCCTGGCTGACGTGGCGATAATGTTGATGGCAATCGTACTTCCAATCCTTGTAGATTGCTTGCGCCGTCGCATCAATGAAGTTCCACATCTCCACATCAGTCGCCGGGATGTCGTAGTTCGTCTAGCACAACACATTTAAATTCCGTTATGTAAAAGTTATATTTACATTTACTACAAGTAGGTAAGTAAGCTAAGGCCAGTAAGTATACCTCAAGACTGTTACTGACGATATCGCGATGCAAATCGCTAAGTCCCAAAAAGTTAGGTGCAAACATTGGAACTTTTCCGCGGATGATGCTACCGATGTCTCTGCACATCAGACTCCTCATTTCCCTCGTCGCAGGCCCCCGATGCCTCGTAGAGTAAGCGACTTGTAGTCGCATATTGTTGTTCATCCGGACGAGGTACTCCGTCTTCATCCCGACAACGACTCCACGCTGTTGCGTCGTCGGATCTCCGGTTGCCATGTCCACCATGTCGGGGAGTTTGGTCTTCTTGCACCGGATGCTGAGGGCGGGAGGGTGTTGTGACGCCGTAGTGGTGTCGCTATCATCCACTTGAGGAATCGCATCCTCAAGGTTTGGGGCGGGCGTTAACATGGGAGCTTCTGGAATCGTCGGGGTCGCCGATTGTCCCGTGGGGCAACCCGACCCGGAAGCCCCATCTCTGCTGAATACTCGCCACGCCGCCTCCGTAGCCTCCGCAGCTGCCGCCGCGGCCGCTTCACGACGCTGGATCGCCGCTTTCTTCCTCTTGTATCCAGTATCTCCGGGAGCCATTCTGTTAAAACTATTTTATTAAGATTGAACAACGCATATATTCACTCATAGAGAAAGAAAGATTCGTTCTTTTTTACATTACTAATCTCCATCAATTATATCCACATTACGCATATATTCATTTAACCAAAACCTTAATCCGAGAGTACTACACAAATTATAATCCTTACCCTCAATTTTCAATATATCCTTATCATAACAAGGGGGAAAATAAACTACGGGAAAAAACAAGGGCACAACTAAAAGAGTGGCTAGCTCATATTCCATGTAATTAGACACATATCTCAATATCTTGAAAACACATGCAAAGCACATATCATGAGAATGTCAAGTCAATTCCTTATTAAACATACAGAAGATTGCAGTTCGGGGTGTCAATCGGCCTGATGAAAACTACCACAGTTCAATTCCTTATTTCAATTGTTTTGAGTACAACAACAACAACACACACACACCACATAGTAATGGAAAGCATGAATCAAACTAGAAATGTCCAATAAATATTTTCAGTGAATGGATAGTTCAGAATACTTCTCAACAATGAGCATATAAGTAAGTAAGCTCCAAACGAAACCCGAAAACTAACTAACACATTTGATTCTCAGAGAAGAAACTGGAAGCGAACCTGTGAACAATCAAGTTTCCTTACTGCCTCCAAGATGAACAATCACCGAACAACCACCGAACCTGTGAACAATCAATGAACAGTCAAGAAGATGGTTTTTCAATTTAAGTAAACAGACAAAATGGTGTTTCTGTTTTTTTTTCTTTCTAAAGAGGGCAACTTTCATCAATCAAAACAACACATTATGCCACCAAAAGCTCTTGGCTACATTTCTTATAATCAGACGTGGCCTAATCTTAACTAACCTTTCACCAAAAGTCTTGTAATCAGCTGCATCAGTTATGTTTACTGTGATATGGTCAAAACATAAATTCCAGAAAAACAAAGTTGCGATGCATTTCCTGTATCCCATGATTTCACCGATTTTTTTATCGTTCCTGAGAGAAACAACAGCAGACCAAAGAAATAGAATTTCCATACATCATCAATTCATCATATAGGTACAATTTTAGTCTTCTAAACCTTCGCTCAAGTAATAAAATTACAAATGGGAGTAACCATTGATTAAACACATTCACATACCCTGACAAAACACCATCATTCTCCACTCCTGTTTAATGTGAAACAATACAAATTTTCTTGACTAGCATCAGTTTCAAAGAATCACAGTAATAAGCAACCGATGGCCTATAAAATGCAACTACAGCAACTGACTACAGATGCAAATTCATCTTCCTCTAGCTGTGAATACCATCTTAACTATACTTCTTAGCACCCACTGTTGCACTACTCAAAACGTAATCCCTTTGAAGAAAAACCTAGACTGGAAATGAAGCTGAAGTAACACTCGAAGATGTTGCACTCAGTACAGAAATTTAGAAGCTTTTAGCGGTAAACATAACGAAGTTTTATCTATGTGAGCATTATTGAAAACCCAGATGGATGATAATCAAGTGAACAAATTGGATTAAAGTCTTACTTCTAGCACAATATTAACTGATTGAAATCCGATACAAACTCAACAATGCAATAATACTCACACATACGTATAGATGATTAGAGAGAGAGTTGAAAAGTATTTCAAATCGAAAAAATAAGAAGATGCCTACCGAGGCTTTGAAGATCGAAGATGATTAGAGAGAGTTGAAGATGGAGGGGATTTGGTGGAGGGGATTGAGATGGAGGGTTGAGATGGAGGGGTATAGGGTTCAGCGAGGTCGATTAGGGGTTAGGGTTTTCTGGGTTCGGGATTTGGGGGCGCGAGGTCGAAGAGCAATACGGGAAGAAATTTGCACGAAATGAAAAGAAGAAGAAAGAAACTGTGATTCTGGGATTATAAAGCCAACGAGGCGACGTAGATTGAAATCTTCGTCGCTTCGATTAATTGAAGCGACAAAGAACTCAATCTTCGTCGCCTCATATAATTTGTTAATACGTTGAAGCGACGTATATTGCAATATACGTCGCTTGGATTATATGACGCGACGTATATTGAAATATACGTCGCTTGGATTAATATGACGCGACGTATATTGTAATATACGTCGCTTGTATTTAATTTTTGTTTTTTTTTGTTTTTGAATAAAGGAGGCGACGTAGATGGTTCAATCTACGTCGCGTCATTGTATTTAATTTTTAATTTTGTTTTTTTTAATAAATGAGGCGACGTAGATTGCTTAATCTACGTCGCTTCCTTGTATTTAATTTTTAATTTTGTTTTTTATATTTAAATGAGGCGACGTAGAATGATCAATCTACGTCGTTTCCTTGTATTTAATTTTTAATTTTTTTTAAATCAATGAGGCGACGTAGAATGATCAATCTACGTCGCTTCCTTGTATTTTTAATTTTTAATTTTTTTTAAATCAATGAGGCGACATAGATTTCTCAATCTACGTCGCTTCCTTAAATTTGGAGCTACTAAAAAATTGAATTCTTCGTCGCATCAATTTATTTATGGTCTCATAATGAACTGAATATGAAAGAAACGATGAAGTAATATTTAGGTTAAAGAAAATACGAATTTAGGTTTCAAATTCATAATAATATTAGTTTAGTCCTCGTCTTCGTCTTCGTCCTCGTCCTCGTCTTCGTCGTCGTCCTCGTCCTCGTCCTCGTCTTCGTCGTCGTCCTCGTCCTCGTCCTCGTCTTCGTCCTCGTCCTCGTCTTCGTCCTCGTCCTCGTCTTCGTCCTCGTCCTCGTCCTCCTCGTCCTCGTCCTCGTCTCCTTCTTCGTCCAAAAGTAGTTGAAAATATGGGTAAAATTGTATAACCGTGGGAGTGTCCTCTTGGTAAGGCTCGAATATATGATCTCCTGTACGCGATATGTTTTCATGTATGGCCAGTACTTCGGCGCTGTAGACATTGCGGTGCGACATTTCTTGTACTACCTTCCAAGTACCACCCGCCTTTGGATCGTCTATGTAGAATACCTGTTTTGCTTTGGTTGCAATTATGAAGGTTGAATCCTCATAGTAACTGTTGTTTGTATTCACTGATATCAGTCCATGATCTTTTATAACGGTGTCAAGATCTTCAGGGTCCTCGGAGTTGTGCCATGTGCACTTAAACAACACCACTGGCATACGGCCTGCATATAATACTTCGACCACGTAGTTAACATGGTCGTAGAACTTGGATGAACCCATGTCTATCATGACACCACTGTTTTGAGTCACGGTTCTTTGATCTCTATCAAAGGATGTGAACTTGACATCGTTCACATAACACGACTTATAAACCCGACATTGCTGAGGTCCTTGAGCTAATGACTTTATTCCTGCAACCAAGCTCGGGTCCGAGTTTTTTTCTTTAAGGGACACCTGAGAGATAAGTGTTAAGAGAAGTTAGAGATAAGTGTTATAAACCCTCAAAGAACCTTACAAGAATTAATAGGCATATGTACCCATGTTAAGAACCATCGAAGAAAACTCCTCCTCCGACGAAGCTCGTCGAAATCTTCACCATTTTTAGCCTCGAACCTTCTGAGATGTTCTTCTAGGTAAGGTTTGACTTCGTCTGTTTCCACCAAGACTTGCCAGTGAGCCTCAGCAGTCTCTGCCTCAGTCAACCTGGACTGGCGACGAGTCTCGATAATATCTGGTCTTACTAAGAGTGAAACACAGCTGATATTTCACTCAGCTATGGAAGTGTCGATATCTTCGTTGTCCATCCATCTGAGATAAGACTTACAATATGTCACCGACTCATGTACGAGGTACTGTTCAGCAATACTACCTTCCGGGTAACGTGTATTCCTCATTGACTTTTTATATTTTCCTAATTGCCTGCAAAAACACCACTCAAGATTAGTACAATATTTTCCTAATTGCCGACATATTACATAACGAACATAGGTGATCTACGCATTTTAGGCGTATTAATTAATGTGTTTTCTCTACATTTTTACTTTGATAATTGCTTAGTTTTAACTTATTTTGTTAAATTCAGGTGTTGACCAAAAGAGACGGAGTAAAGGAGTCTACAAGCACGCAAAACGCAATAAATCCGGAGAAGAAATAGTCCGAGGAATGGTCTTCAAATGGTTACTAAAATGCATTCCCATATGGTGTCAAGAATTGGAAACCAAATGCCAAATGAAATGGATACCAAAATGGTGGACAAAAAGATGAAGACATTTCTCCTGCGCGACCCAGGAAAGAGCAAATATGGCGGAATATATGGAGCATATAATGGACGAATTTTTGAAGGATATTCCATGAAGAAAAATACTTTATTTGAGGGCCAAAATATGTGCAAGAATATGGTATATTCGGCCAAGAAGTATTGGGGAATAAAGAATGCAAAATTTGAAGATATAAAGATTTCCTTTTCCTTGAAGAAGAAGAAAACTGGGCAGTCAAGTCACTCAACTTCTAAAATCCGTAGTAAATTCAATTAAACTTCAAATATGGCGTTCATTATATGGATTTTATAGCCCTTTGAATAAGTTTTCCAATGAAACAAGAATCGGAATTTTCTGAGCTCTAGAACTCCCGAAAAAAACGTTTCAAGACAGGCTGGCAGTTCTACCCGAGTACACTAGGAAAACCTAGTTTGGAGAGGAAAGTTGGAATTCTTCACCTATAAATACAAGAGCTCGGCCTCAAAGCAAATCATCACCTATCTTATGCTCTCAAGCTGCCAAAGTCTTCAAACATTCTCCACCACAAAGATCTCCAGAGCCAAGGTCGACTACGCCATCACTACCTCCTAAAAACCGATACCAACTCATCAAAGGGTCGTCTTGCTCTTGAAGTTTGCAGTGCTGTTCACGGAACTAAAAGTGTAACATGAACTCTTTACTCCGTAGTCTCCTTTGTCTTTGTATTTATTTGTGTAAAAACTCGGTGAATGAATGCCTATTTTGGTTTTATACACTTTATGAATTCCATACGTGTTCCATGTGTTTATGAATCTTAGTTTCTTTTATGTGTTATGTGTTGGGCATAAGGCTTCGGTGGGTAGAGGTTAGGATCACTAGGATGTTTGCAGTGCTGTTCACGGAACGTGTTAGTCCCTACTTTTATCAAATCGATGATTTAGTTAAGGTGTTTATATGCTGTTCATTGCACTTTAATTAAAAGATAAAGAAAACCATAACATGTAATTGGAATTAAGGTTTGTAGATTTCGAAGATGATGGGAGGATTAGAGCTGTATAATATGCATGTGGGTAGGATGGGATGATCACTTGTATATAATTAATTAGGTTTTCTTTTTGTCGAAAACATGGTATGTGTTTTTGGGTCTTCTATGTGTTTGCTTGTCTATGAGTCAATGCATGTTAGAGTCCTAGGATTATATGCTATGTTTGAGACGTTTTTAGTAAATAAATTAGGTAATTAAACAACTCTTTTATACCCCCATTTTTACTACACAAGAATTGCATGCACCCTTCAATCCCCGGTTTAGAACGATACCCTACTTATCAATGCTACATCTACACAAAAAGGGTTTAAATTGCATATGGTTGAATTATGTGTTAAGTGTCTACTTTGTGTTAATATTTGATGCATGTTTCCGTCGTATCAATTTTTGGCGCCGCTGCCGGGGATTGTTAATTGTTTGTGATTTTTGTGTGTATATATGTAAATTTATACTTGTGCATATTACTAACCATTTTCTTTTTCAGGAATTTTTGAAGTATATATGCTAATTTCACTTAAAAAATTTCGATGCCTTGTATTTGTGCCTTAAATGATTTAATTTTTCGTAAATAAATACATGTGAATAAATGTTAGTGTAAATTTTAATTTTTTTTAAATATTAATCGGTGTTTGTATATATATATCTAATAATTGTTAAGCATGTTAAAGGATAGTCTTAGATTTACATTGATTACATGCTTGATTAATTAGGTCTCACTCCTTGGAATAGATGGTGCCTCTTTTTCTTGTTTATCTCCTTAACCCCTTATGTTTTACACATAAGGTTGAGGGCGGAGTCTACAAGAACTATGAGGGAGTGTGAATTTTTGAAAGTTTGGCTGAATGTCGGACATGGTGTCTAGAAACGGGTTATGACTGGTGACAGGCTCTGGATCTAAGAAAGACTTGCATCAATGGAGTATATACCAATGATCCGGTAAGTGGATGAAAACTTGTCTTTGAGTAAGAAATCTTTGGTAACTTGGTGTCTAGAAGGTGACGGTTTCTATGACGGGTTCTGGATCCGAGATCTCAAATCGGTCCTACCTCTCGTGGTCTCTCTTGCCAACTGGCCAAGCTTATTAAAGTTGCCCAAAGAAGACAAGGACTAAATCTACTTTCCATGATCGGTAAGCCTCGGGATGCATCGTCGAAATTAGTCCTGCCTCTCGCGTTATCTCTATCCTCAACTGGCCATGTTTTTCGATTGAACCAAGGCTGGACAATTGAGAATTCATACTTTATCGCACGGGTCGCACGTCCTTGGAAAGACTGAAAAATCAATGCCTTGTAATCCTTGTAAATTTTTGGCGAAATCAATTTGGGACATGTGTGCTAAAAATCTCGAAAATTGTTGAACATGTAAAGGACTTTCCAACGTTGCAGGTACTTAGTTGCATTAACTCCCCTGCGGTTTCATGATGCTCGGATTTCATCACCGGGTACCCTAACCTAAGTGAAGTTAGGGACATGAGACCAATGGACGAGTCATTCTATTCATGATTGTTCATGTAACTTGGATGTTTTCTACAGGCTCTAACCATTTTCTCTTATGCATTCACACCATTTTATCATCTAGGTTAATCTTGTTTGATGCATTTAGTTAATTCTCATTAAGTAAATGTGTGATACATGGTAAATCGAAGTGTGACATTGTGTGAAAGGTGCCCTAAGAACATGTCCAACGTGTAAAACAAACTTTGTGTGTTTTATACTTAGATTTCTCATTGGTTACTATATTTCTGCATCATTTGCATTCACGTTTAAGTGTGTTTCTGCATTTAACATTGTATATTTTTGCATTTCATATGTATTCTGTTGATACTAACGCTTGATCTGTTGAATCTCAGGCCATTTAATGAATGTCCACTCCTATTCTCCATCAACTTGAACTCAGAAACCGAACAGTTGTTAGACAGAATCAAGGGAATCAAGTTAACGCAGAAGGGGTTTTACAAGGGCCTATTTTCAACAGTCCACCAAGTAGTCCACCTAGACCACCATCACCTACATCATTTTCAGACACTTCAGAAGCCGAATCCATGGGTGACAACAGGGATAACGTTGAGCAGTCCATCAGACAGCAGACTTGCTCGAATCTGGGTAACTTTGGCCCAATGTCGATCACTTATCCAACACCAACAGCGGGCCAGACTACACCAGAACTCAAGAGTGGTGTCATCCATCATTTGCCACGTTTTCATGGCCACACAACAGAGGATGCCAACACTCACTTGACCACATTTCTGTTTGTGTGTGATTCCATGTGTCCCACCAACACTGATAGGGATGCATTTCGACTAAGAGCCTTCCCATTTTCACTGGAGGAGAAGGCCAAACGTTGGCTCTTCAGTCTACCTGCTGGATCCATCACCACATGGGACGCTTGCATCCAAGCTTTCCTCACCAAGTACTTTCCGGCGTCCAAGATCACAAGTCTGAGAAAGAAGATAACGGGCGTTAGGCAAGAAAGTGATGAGTCTTTCGCTACTTATATGAAAGATTCAAGGAGTTGTGTGAATCATGCCCATCACATGGAATATCTGAGAGCAACCTCTTGACATACTTTTATGAGGGACTCAAGCCTTTGGAGAGAGAACTTCTAGATGCTGCCGCTGGTGGATCATTTCTGGAGAAGCCTGTAACTGTGGGACGTACTTTATTGAACCAGCGTGCTCTCAACACTCAGCAATATGAGGGAATGACGTTGCATCAGACTAGGAAAGTGAGTGAGGCGTCTTCCTCAAGCACTAGTGCCGAAATTGCCAAGCTTTCTTCATTAATTACAAAGCTTCTGGAAACCAAGTCGCCCCAGCCACAACCACCTGCAACGTTGGTATGTGGGATCTGTTTGCTGGATGGACATCATAATGATCAGTGTCCTCAGAATGCACCTACTCAGGGGATGGAAGAAGTCAATGCCATTGGTGGATATCAGAATAATCAAGGAGCCCCTCGCTACAACAACTATGGAAACTACAATCAGGGGATTCGAAATAATCATCCTGGATTTCAGTGGAGGAACAATGATGGATGCCTTAATCCTTCGCCTCAACCATTGCAGCAACAACAACCGACTCAGCCTGTACTCACCAATCTGGATTATGACAAGATGTTGTCACAACTTTCATCGTCTACACAGGCTTTGCTGAACACCCAAGCCCAACAAGGGAATGACATTGCCGAATTAAAGAAACAGATGGGCCAAGTGATTGAATTCATGAGCCAGATTAAGGGCGGTTCTGGAAAATTACCTACTCAAACAGTTCAAAATCCTGGGGGAGATTTTCGTCCAGCACAGTGAGTATCATTGGAAGAAGCCAACGTCACATAAACATCCTGGATGACGTTGAGCATGAAGCGCCCATTTCAAAACCTGAAAAGAGCATCATGTCTAGGCTGTAAGACATTAAAAAACAAGCGTTTGTTGGGAGGCAACCCAATGGAGGATCGACATACAGATTTGCTTTCTTTTCCCTTCCTCTTTATTAATTAGTGTGTTAATTAGTTAGTTATTTTTGGTAAATTTTCTTCTCCATGCTTGGTTCTATGTTTTTCTCTATTTACATTGAGGACAATGTAGGATTTAAGTGTGGGGGAGGGGTTTACAACTTATTTGAGTCATAAATTATAAAATTGGGCGGACAAAGGATTTCTCGGCGGATGATGCCCTAAAAAAAATTTATTTTTATGGTTAGCAAGAACAAAACATTTTACCTTTCAATTGGATACATCCATGTATAGTGTACTGGACCTGTAAGGAATACTTGTTCGGGCAGATGAACCATGAGATGAACCATAGATGTAAAAAAATGTGGAGGAAATATGAGCTCCAAATTGCAGAGAATCATCACTATCTCAGTTTCCATGGCACGCACAACCTCCTTCTTAAGCTCCCTACTGCATAGTTGACGAAACTAATTTGACAGTGCTATCAATGGCTTCACAACGTTTTCTGGCAGGAACCCTCTGATAACTACAGGAAGAAGACGTTGAAGCAAGACATGGCAATCATGCGTCTTCAATCCATAAAACTGTGACGGGGAACTTACTTTCACCTTACTTCTCAAACTACCTGCATAACCAAGAGGATACTTAACATCCCTGAACCACTGGAACACATCTTCTAGATCATCATTTTTAACTAAAAAGGGTGCATGAGGAACTTTCGCTGTACCCTGGTCACCCGCTCTTTGCCACTGGTTTTTTCGCACATTCCTCTTCTTCAAAGCAGCGCGAGCTTTTGGACCATCCTTAGACTTCTTATCAATCGAAAAAATGGTTCCAAGGATGTTGTCACACACATTTTTTTCAATGTGCATGACATCTAAGCAATGTTTGATCTTCAATGATGACCAATACGGCAGCTTCCAAAATATGCTTTCGTGAGTCCAACACTGTCTGTTATTCGGATTGTACGGCACCTTCAAGTCTTCATGTTGGCTAAGAATAGGGTAAACGTGTGACCTAACGTCCTCCAAAATTTCATCTCCACTCTTCTGATAGGGTCTTCCGCCAAACTCCTCCTTCCCGTTAAATGCCTTGCTCAATCTCCAAGGATGATCTTGGTGGTGCCATTTTCGATAACCTTCATAAACTATCCTCCCACATATATGCTCTGAAGTTAGCTCATCTAGACAGATTGGACATGCCTTGTACCCTTTCACAGTTGACCCCGCAAGCATCCCTAAATCTGGAAAGTCGCTAATAGTCCACATTACCGCTGCCTTCATCAAGAATACCTCATTGTCTACTCGATCAAAAGTATTGACTCCAACGACCCATAAATGTATTAGCTCCTCGATCATCGGCTCAATGAGTACACTAAGGCACTTTCCGGGAGATTTAGGGCCTGGAATCAACACTGATAACATGTTATATTCCTTCTTCATGCACATTGAAGGTGGTAGATTGTACGGCATCACAACAACGGGCCATATACTATGCAAAGTTCCCATTGTTTCGAATGGATTGAAACCGTTTGTTGCTACTCCAAGGCACACATTCCTGCAGTCCCGTGCAAAACCTGGAAAAGTTCTGTCAAAATGTTGAAACGCTTCTCCATCAGCTGGGTGGCTGAGGCTACCAGCCACGCATATCCGCTCCCCCAGCCATCGCATATGCTTGGCAGTGTGTGGGGACATAAACAAGCGCTTCAACCTTGGTGTTAGAGGGAAGTTATGAATTATTTTTTTGGGAATATCATTCGTATATGGCTTATATCTTTCAGAATAACACACTGGACAAATCCTCTCGTTTACAAGCGCCCCCCTGAACAACACACAGTTAAACTCACACGCATCAATTCTTTCGTAACCCAGTGAAAGATCACTCAAGATTTTTTTTATTCTCGAGTATGAACAGGGGAATGTGTGCCCTTTAGGAAGAAGTTTATTAATGTAAATACATAAAGAGTCAACACTTGTGTCCGACCATCCATTTTTATTTTTCATTTCCATTGCATCTAATATGGCACTCAAAACAGTTTCCTCACTGCCTTCATATAATGGGGTCTGTGACTCCTTCAATAATCTATCGTACTTTTCATAATCATCGTCTACCATGTCATTGAAGTTCATGCCCGAATTATCTTCCACTAATTGTTGGGGTGCATATGCATGGTATCCAGGATAATAGGGATATGCATCATGTAGAATCTCCAACTGCGGGTTCACTGAAGGACCGGCACCACTAGAAGGACTGACTCTGTCTTGAAGCCACTGTCTTCGTTGACTGAGCATTGCCGGTTCACCAGAAACTTCCCCGTGAAGGTGCCAGACTGTATAAGTAGGACTCAAACCACTGTGTGATAAGTGATGATACATGACATCCATAGTAACCTTGAACGGACCGTTCTTACAATGTTTGCACGGGCAGAAGTAATAATCGGCTCCGTTACTATGTCGCCGGGCAAAATTCATGAACTCGAATATGCCTGTGATGTACCTTGGATCAGCACGATGATATGTCATCCAAGTTTTGTCTGGGAGTCCATCCATGTTTCATGTCAACATAAACAATCAATATGAACAAAGTTACCACGCCACAGTTGCGATTCAACCAAAACCCCACACTTCTTCGCCTTATGCCTCCGGGTTGGGTCCTATCCCCTTCAGGGGAACACGACATTTGTCAACGCTTTTGCACCCATGCGTTTCAGCTCCAGTTTAGGAAAATTTCGGCAGCATCTCCCTACAGTTCCCCGAGTGCACACATATCTAAACAACCTAATTTGCACTCGGGGAACATTTAAAGGAGACACTGTCGAAACCATATCTCAAAACTAAAACTGAAATCACATGAATAGCAAAAGGATCAACAAAGCCATGTTCACCTAAAGTGTCCAAAAATGGGACAATTCGAGAATCAACAACTCAACTCGATCAACTAGATGAGTTGTTGATTCTCAAACGGGAGTTCTAAGTTGATAAACACCACAATTATATATAGCCATACACATAATCTAATTAAGGTTCGAATACACATAATCTACATTAATCATGATTAACACTAATAACACTACTAATTAAGGCTCGAATACACATAATCTACACTAATCATCAATTAATTTCACTAAATTTAACCAAATTTCAAACATTAATCATGAACCCATAACATGATTTATCACAATTCAATGATTAAAACACTAAAACTACAACATAACACCAAATTCAATTCAACTTCAAACATTTCACCAAAACTTCAATTTCACTTCTAATCATCAATAAATTTCACTAAACTTAACCAAATTTCAAACATTATTCATGAACCCATAACATGATTTAACACAATTCAATGATTCAAACACTAAAACTACAACATAACACCAAATTCAATTCAACTTCAAACATTTCACCAAAACTTCAATTTCACTTCTAATTTAACATATTATGGTCATAAAGAGGGTTAAAGAGATACAAATCAAACTAACCTTACTCAAGAATCAAATCAATGGCAAGAACAACCTTCTTTCTCAATTTCCTCAAATTTCTCCCAAAATCGCCCAAAACAGCTGCAGAACGACAGGGAACTGTTTTTCTAAAATTCTAACTTTATGAACGGTTTGACTTTAAGAAGAAGAGTAGATCCAGATTTTAAAAAATCGAGGCGACGTAGATTGCTCAATCTACGTCGCCTCGATTTTATTCGAAGCGACCAAACTAATCTACGTCGCTTCGAATAAAATCTAGGCGACGTAGATTGCTCAATCTACGTCGCCTAGTTTTTATTCGAAGCGACGTAGATTAGTTTGGTCGCTTCGAATGAAAAAGTAGTCGTCTCAGTTTGTTGAAGCGACAAGTATGAATCTACGTCGCCTCAGTTTGTTGACATGACGTACTTTTTATCAAGGACAATGTACGTCGCCTCATCTAAAATCGGAGCGACGTAGAAATATAACTACGTCGCCCCGATTCTCTCCTCCAGTAGTGCTACCAAGACCACCATCATTCTCATTTAATTCTAGGACATTGAGCAACTTGAAATTGTTGTAAACAATGGTTTTTCCCCGACCAACTTTACTGAAGAAATGTAGGGATCCGGAGCGTAAGTGGGGGTGTTGCTCTAGGAATGCATAGTAATTGTACGTACAATGGATTGCCAGCCTTCGTGATTGAATTGACCGGGAAGCTACTGGTCCATTCTCTTTTCCAGTGTATATTTCAAGAAAAATGCTCTCCTTAACCTTGGAGATAGAAAAGTCTCTGAGAACATCATGGACACGGATAGCTTTGACTCGCCCTCTGCTGGTTCGCACAGCCACCAGAACCATGGACCTATTGATCAGCTCGTATATGCATCTTTCTGCTACGTCTTCTTCTGTGTCGTCATCCCCTTGTTGGGGCAAGAATCTTTCTGCTACCCACAATCGTATCAACTCGTTTTTCGGTATGCAGAAATCCTCAGGGTAGATGGCCAAATGTTGAAAACATAGTTTTAAGTGGAAGGGCAAGATGTTGTTACTCAGGGATAGTATCATAGGAACACGATCTTCTTCCTCATTCATGATGCTCCACTTGCTATTTTTATACAGAACCTCCCATTCCTCTTGGCCTTTTCCGGACAATAATCCTCCGAGCACCACCACTGCTAACGGCAAACCACCGCATTTTTTCACCATCTCTACTCCAAGTCTCTACATCTCAGGGGTGAAATCAGCATGTTTCGGTATTGCTCGCTTTCCCAGCAATTCTAAGCTCTCATCTTCTGTCAGCAATCGTGGCTCGTGGGGTTCGATGCTCCCTGCATGCTTGGCAACCTCCCTGATTCGTGTAGTAAACATCACCTTTCCTCCTCTTCCACTTGGAAATGCTTCTTTCAAATTATCCCAATCCTTCTTCCAAATATCATCAAGTACCACTAGATACTTCTTCTTCTCGAGAAAGCTGTACAGCTTAACTATCAACTCCTTCACTGAATCCAGGACGCGTTGATCAGCACATACACCTCGAAAGATTCCCAGCATGATATCTTTTCTAATGTACTCTTTAGATACAGAAATGAAAGCTTTTTAATCAAAATGAAGCAAGAGGTCATTGTACAACTTGTTCGCGAGAGTGGTTTTGCCGAGGCCACCCATGCCGACAATAAACACAACATTATGGTTTATATCAGATAGTTGTGCTATCAGCTCCTTGCTATCTTCGACAAGATCAATGAAATCCTCCTCCTTCATTATTGCCGGTGGTTCTCTCCACTTACGCAGCTGCCTTTGATTGGCTTCATCCGAGTGATTGCTATTTCTCCCAAGGTGAGATTGGATTTTATCAATCTCCCCATTGAACTTGTGAAGACGTATGGGCTTGAAACTCCAAAAATCTGGGTTATCTGAATCGTTGCGATAAGTTTCTAAGTACATCTACAGCTTGGTAGCCCACTTTTCATTTTGGTACACAAGTATTAAAAATTTATATTTTGATACCCTACGTTATCTCTGTCTTGCAAATTAGTACCATTAGATAACTCGAGGGCACTTTTTTCATCGTACTCACCTCTCACTCTTGATTCTCTCTGAAGATTTTTAATTTCCAATTCTCTCCGAAGATGACCGAGCCCGCCCAGAAAACCCATCCTTGAGTCCATAACTACTGATTTAGACACCGTTTGTCGATTAAATCGTTTCTTTGGTCTCTCCCTCCCCCATAGTCTTCATCATTTGTCAACATGTGTTACTCCTCCATGACGACCTCGGCCATGCCGCGCTTATCTCCACCATTTTTCTTGTACATGTTGCCAGGTAGAAGAAGATCTCGATCCATGATGAATAGTAGCCGAAAACAAAGCTCTGGTCTTTAATTCTTACTTGTGAGTGAGTCTTAGATTTTTTTTTTTTAAATGAGATTACTTTTTTGGGCTGATTTTGTATGAACAAGATGTTGGAGGTTTAATCGAAAGGATCTATAAGAGTTTATTTTCATGGTGGATTTGGTTGGGTTTGATAATTCTGGGTTTTCCTTTGAACTATGTGGTGGTGCATCAATTCGAGTGATTGAATCTAAGTGGGGTTGCATGATTTCCTTCAAACCACCCTGATTGCCCAGTGGATACTTGAATTCAAACATGAGAACGATTCATAATTTGAAGCATTTTTGTGTGCTTACAATAAAATTATCAATTTCACACTTTGGTTGTATTTGTGCAAACAAATTAACGAGAGGGAGGAAAAGAACAGAACATCATGAGAGAGAGATGAACATAAGACTTTGAAATAGTTATGGAGAAAATGAAGAAGACGAATAGATGTGAGGGCAATGAAAAAAGTGCCCTCAGGCAATGGTGGGAGCTGACTCAGCCGGAGCAAAGATGCACCACGTGGGCAGTAAACTGAGATATTTGACTGTGTGAGAGACAAATGTACTAATTTGCTAGACGGAGATAACGGGAGATATCAAAATGCAAATTTTATAATACTTAGGTACCAAAATAAAAATGACCCTATAATTCGGGTGATTTTTTTAGATTAATCCTTCATTCTTCTCTGCCTCCACCTTATTTTTCTCTATTCATCTCTTTTTGCAAGAGACCAACGATGAACAAAAACAGACGAAGAAGAAGTTCTCCATCGCACTCTCAAATTCGCTGCCCATAAACCTTTGCTAAGCTCAATGGCTAAACCTAAACGAACAAGTCCTTCATCATATCGAAGACTGACAAGACCACCAACTCCCGAGTAATCCCGGTATGAAACTGTGGTACGTTTTATTCAATTTCTTTTTTGAGTTCATGATTGATATTTTGACATGGGTTGTGCTCGCATGAATGTTGATTAATATTCTGACATAGGTTGTGCTTGCATGCATGTATATAATCTCTCATAGGTTTTATTGTACTGCTGGTATATGATTCAAGTGAAGGAACCAATTTTTGATTAATGTTGAAAGCTCCATTGAGAAAGACAACACAAGCTTAGAATCCTCCCTTAAACCGAGTGTTCTTAATTTTGGACAACTAGTTTAAGAGAGAATATTAAGTTTTTGGTTGACACTCTGATCACAAGTGGAAACCTCTGATGCCAATTTTGTTGAAGCCTTGACTTTGCTAACCAATACGCTCTCGCCCATCCCACACAATCAATGATGTGAAAAGACTCACTTCTTCTATATGTCTTTCTCAAGTATTGGGTATTGGTTAATTGCAAAGCTTTGTCCAAGAACAACAATTCTCAATAGACGTTCAGTGCTCAATCTTCTCACTACTGCAATGGTGTGATTTTTTTCAATTTGTTTTTTTTTACAGAGCTAATGTTTTCAGTAAGCTTCAAAATAGTTGTTCAAGCAATAAGACTTCAATGATCAAGCAAGCCTTCAAAAGAGTTGTTCAAAATTGATTTTAGACCTTGATGAGCTTCTGCCAGTTGTGATTGTGCATATTATAATAAAGATACACGGATTAAGTTTTACACAAATCAATACATATATGTGGGAGTAGATAGATTAAAGCTTTGTCGGTCGAATATCCTATGAGTGAGGAACACATTGAAGTGAGTTGTGTTATTTTTTGTTTAATACATTATCAACAGTTTCCTTCTGACTAACATACCTACGAGCATCATAGCTATAAGCAGAATCTTCAAACCTTAATTTTTGTAGGTTTCTTTACTGACTGAGGTTTGTCTAATCTAATATGGATTTTTAGGATTTATTGTGGCAACTATAAATTTAGAAACTACCCTGATTTCATTCTTTATTGTTACTTAAAGAGAGCTTCTCAACTCAAAAATATAGAAATTTGTTAGTAGTGATGTCATTAGTTGAGATTGGGTAACTAGTCTAACAACCATGGGTGAGTGAAAATTGAAAACTAAAGTATGCTGTGATGAGAGTTAGCTTTTCATATGTTGATATATTTATATAGTTGAATTGAATTGGTTTGATGTGCTTAATCCGTTTGAATGTCAATTTTTGTCAAGAATCATAGTCAACTTACTGTCTATCGTCGTATTGTGTGAATATGTTAAAGTTTCTTGCATTTGTATCCAAGAAAGTAAAATGTTTGGTGGATTTTGACCAAAATCATCAAACTACATGAAATATAACAATAAGCAAGAAGAAATTGACCACAACTATTTTTTAATATAACAATTATAGATATGCCTGTTCATTAGTGACAAATTTGTTTAAATGATTTTTTTTTCTCCTGCACATGCTATGCTTTAGTAGTGGTATATCATGCTCAAGCATATTTACCGAGTAGTTTGATAAGATTTTGTTGTTTGAAGGGGAATTTTTTTTTCCTGCTAATTTCTTCTATATGCCTAGGTCTGTCAAAGGGGTAGGTTTTTTATCCGAACCCACTCCAGACCCGTACATATTAAATGAATCTGAATCTAATTTTTGAACCCATTGATCCGTTTGTGGTAAAGACCCATTGACCCATTTATTTAACATATCGGATCCGGATCATAAGCGATTCGATCCGTTTATGATCCACCCTGTTTATTTTTTAAAACTTATTAAATATAATTTACTTTTATTTACATATATGAAATATTTTTAATCTAAAACTCTCATTTTAAAAAATAAAATATAAATATCTTTACAAAGTTATATAATTTTTTTTATAAAATTAAAAGATTTAAAACCCAAAATAATTTGTTTCTTGTCAAGTTCCTCGATGTAAATGGAGATTTTTTATTTTGGTCTCTCTAGTTTGTTTTGATGAAATATTTTGGTTATGTAAAGAGGTCATGTGACATATTGGTAATAATTAACATCTTGATAAAAGAAATAAATGTAGTAATTAACATATTTATAAACGGGTCCGGATCCGCCTCGTTGATCCACCAGATCTAGATCCGAATCTAAATTTGATTATTAAATATCCGCCGGATAAATGGGATGGGTTGAGTCCAATTTTTTCTCTCTTTGAACGAATTCGGATTTAGGTTAATTTGGTCTAGATCCGTCCCATTGACGGACCTATATTTGCCATAAAAACAGAAGTATATAGAGCTAGTTACTTTAATTTCTTTTTAATATATAACAAGATTATATCGGTCATTAGACAACAATATCATCTTACTTACTTGCAAGCAAGTGGATGTGTTTTTTAAGTACTAAAACGAATTTGAGATTCCTATATATATTGTAAGCTGAGTTAATTGTTTATATTATTTGGGTTTAATTGTTTATATTATTTGAGTTTAATCAATTGAATCTCTGCGTTACTGTACTTCTCAATGTTAAAACTTAACCCTCTCCAATTCTAACAAGAATTGTGAGAGCTTCCCAATTTCCACGAGTTTCGTACTTACCCGAATTAGCTAGCTAGCACCCCGGAGCCGGTTCTGCTGTTGATTGGATCAGAGATACTTGATTGAGCACAGCTTATGACTTATAAGCAGAACTAAAGATATTGGTGAGGATCGGATGATCTGACACTCAAACTATGACGTACTTTGGACATGGTGGTCTTTTGTGCTTACATAGACAGAGACTATGGATCGAAGTAAATGAATGGAGTGGAGTGGAGTGGCTCGGAGGCTGTTGGAAAATATATTTAGCAAACTACTACATATAAATATAAGGACAAGATGGATAAGTGTGCCCGTTAAGTCTGGTTTCTGAGCATTCTCTCTTCCACGACTAGACTTTTCCAAGACTTCCCTTGCGAACCTAGCCGCCTCCCATTGTCTCTAGGAGACTCGTTGTTGGGCTATTTGTTTGGACTCAAAATTATATTTTATTTGGGATGATTCTCCTGACTCGATTAATAAGTCTAGTTTAAAAAGAAAATTATATTATCTCGTTGTATTTCTTGTTGAGCAAGGAAGACGTAATCTAGCGAATATGATATTCAAAATTCTTCAATGATGTACATTTCTTACTCTTATCATAAGAGATACACTTGAGCGATTACTATAAACAGAGGCTTCATGACCAGATCAAAAGACACACTTCTACAATCACATAATTTGCTCACAGCAAATTCAACTTTCCTCATGAGAGAACTCGGTGATGGCAAATAAAAAATTCTCACCAGACAAGACGTGAAGGATTCGAAAATTCTCCCTTGTCAATCAGCATGGGTGGACAACGAGTTTTTACCAGATAGGGTGTGACGAATTCGACAGTTTACTCTTATCAGAACGACGGCGATCAAATGAGATTTCCCTTCCGACTTCGATCATTGTTGATTCTGATTCTTAATAATTTCGATTTCAAGTAAATAAACATGCTTTATATGCAAGTAAATACTAAAATGAAAAGAAATGTGAATGATTCTCCCGCTTCTAATTACTATTCCAAATAAATAAACATGTCATCTTTTAACTAGCCTCGACTCCTCTTTAAGCCTCCAAACCATCGAGGCCAGGTACGGACCCTACTCTTGCATCTAGCAAGAAGAAGTTCAAAGTCTTTTTGTCTAATTAAAAAGTCTCCCACACTAGTAGCTGCCAAACATATAAACAAATAATTCCACTGTTTGGTACGAAATTAAACAGAAAAATATAAAGACTCCTGTATTTTTCCGGGTAGATCGAGTAACGCAAAATAAAAACAAAAACATATACAAGTAGTCTCTTTGTTGGCACTGAATGCAGAGTAAGCAGAAACAGAGTAACGCCACGAACAAGGGACACAGGACAATTGTGTGTATTACACGCAGATCCAACAACACCTAAATCAATCTCCAATTTACAACGCAACAAAACAACATAACACTCACGGACAGACATAGACACCAATTCACATCACCGATTCCAATCCCAGCTCAGGGTTTCATCATCAATCTCAATTCAAAACGATTCCGGGTTATGACCGAAAACAATGTCCGGCAACAACAGCGATTCCAAGCTCGACGCCTCTTCCACACCAGCTGCTGCTGCACCGCTAGTCAATGAGGTAATAGGCCATATTCTAGTCCTGGGTCTGGTCTCAAATTGATTGAAATTTCGATCTGGATACGTAAAGGTTTGGCCTTTTTGTTTGTTTTTGAATTGGTTATAGGAATTAGGGAAAGTTGCGGAGGATGCTGAGTCGGGTAAGGAGGACATGTTTGAAGATTGCCCAGATGATATTTTGGTCGATGAAGTCGAACGTTTAAAAGCTCAGCTCGATTCTATTACATCCCTGAAAGAAACCTCTGCCCACAAATTTCAGGTACACAAATAAAAAGTACATCTTTCTTTTTTTGATAGGTGAAATTTGTGTTCTGGAGTAGGATTTGTGTTGTCTTATTGGGAATTGAATGTGGGTTTTTGAATACTGTGGGGGAGTGCAGGAAGAGAGAGATGCATTTGTTGGAGAAGTCGGTAGTCTTTGGGGTCAGCTCAAGGCTCTTACTGATGAAAATACGTTGCCGGCTGAGAATGGCGACAGTGGAGATGGTGGGGAGAAGAGTACTGGTTGGAGTGAGTTGATAAACGAGTGTTACGGGTATGTGAAGAGGGCTTTGGAGAAGCAGTCTCGGATGGAGGCGAGGGTGAGGGAGCTCGATGGGATTGTGTATATGAAGGATCAGGAGATCGAGGGTCTTAATGCCAGTGCGAGAGTTTTGTCGGAGGGTCAGGTTGAGAGGGATGCATATGTTGAAGGTGTTACAAACAGGATGTTGGCTTTGGTTGGTGGTGTGGTCGGTGAACAAGAAGAGGTGGATGATTCGATTGGTGGGAAATTAGTGCGAGTTGAGAGAGGCACTTATATGTTGCTTGAGAATTACAACCTGATGCTTTCCGAGATTGACTATCTTCGACAGTGTTTGTCTGAGACCGTGGATACTCCGCAGGATGTGGGAGGCATTTTCGCTGCTGCTCGTAATGAGTTGCTTGAGCTCAAAAGAAAGGAGGTGGAGTTTGTTGAGAGATTGAATCATTTAGAAGAGGGAAATAGGAAATTGGTTGAAGAACTTGACAACCAGAGAGTGATAGCTGAAAGGGTGAGTGCAGAACTTGCACAAACAAAAACAGAGCTGGAGCAGGAGAAGATTAGGTGTTCTAATACTAGAGAGAAGCTTAGTATGGCGGTCCAAAAGGGGAAGGGATTGGTACAGCAAAGAGACTCATTGAAGCAGTCCATAGCTGAAAAAACTAGCGAGCTGGAAAAGTGTAGGATTGAATTGCAGGAGAAGTCAAGTGCTCTTGAAGCTGCTGAATTAAGCAAGGAGGAACTCATCATTAGTCAAAATTCAGTTGCATCACTGGAAAATATGCTTTCCCAAAATAACATAATTCTTCAGAAACTTGACGAATTGATGTCTCAGATTGGTCTACCCGAAGAAATTCAATCAGTTGAGATTGTGGAGAGACTCCAATGGCTTGTAGATGAAAGTGTAAAACTCAAGGAAGTTTCTACGGAATACCAAGCCTTGAGAGATGCTTTTGATGCTATTGGTCTACCGGAATTGATTGCATCCTATAATATGGAATCTCTAGTAAAGTGGCTGTGGGAATCATATTCTCAGGCTAATGAGGAATTGCTCATACTACGTAATGAACTTACTGCAACTAAGCAAATGGCACGTACAAATATTGACCAGTTAACTGAATCACTTTCAGCTGAATTGCAGGCAAAGGAATATCTGCAGGCAGAGTTGGGTAATGTAAACTCGGAATACAAAGAGATTATCAAGAAAGAGCATCAAGTTTCTTTAGAGAAGGCCGAGATGGTCAGAATGCTACTTGATGTCTCGGGAGTTGTAATGGATAATGAGGATAACTTTCAACTTTCCTCGGATATTCCCACCCTCATTGACACATGTATCGGGAAGATAAAAGAACAGATTACTGCATCACTTTCAGCTGATGTGCAGGCAAAGGAAAGTCTCCAAATGGAGCTGGACAGTCTAACAACCAAGTACAAAGAGATTGTTGAGAAAGAGCATCAAGTATCTTCAGAGAAGACTGAGATGGTCAGAATGCTACTTCATGTTTCTGGAGTTGTAATGGACGATCTGGATATCTATCAACTTTCTTCAGACATTCCCACCCTCATTGACACATGTATTGGGAAGATAAAAGAACAGAGTACTGCATCACTTTCAGCTGATGTGCAGGCAAAGGAAATTCTCCAAATGGAGCTGGACAGTCTAACATCGAAGTACAAAGATATTGTTGAGAAAGAGCGTCAAGTTTCTTCTGAGAAGGCTGAGATGGTCAGGATGCTACTTGATGTTTCTGGAGTTGTAATGGACGAACTAGATGTCTCTCAACTTTCCTCATACATTCCCACCCTCATTGACACATGTATTCGGAAGATAAAAGAACAGAGCAGTGCTTCAAGTGACCACTTAACTGCTTCACTTTCAGCTGAAAAGCAGGACAAGGAATCTCTCCAAGTGGAGTTAGATGGTCTGACATCGAAATACAGAGAGATTGTTGAGAAAGAGAGTCAAGTGTCTTCAGAGAAGGCTGCGATGGTCAAAATGCTACTTGATGTCTCTGGAATTGCTGCAGACGATGAAGATGTCTCCCGACTTTCCTCAGACATTGCGACACTCATTGAGAGATGTGCTCAGAAGATACAAGAACAGAGCAGTCCCTTGACTGGATCTCCGAGTTTTGATGTCGACCTGTTTGAAACAATTCAAAGCAACTTGTATGTAAAGGATCAGGAGTTGATGCTCTGCCAGAATCTTCTAGAAGAGGAGAGGCAGATTAATTCAGGGGTAAATAAACTCTCAGAGGAATTGCGGGTTGTTTATCAAGAACTTGAAGCATTGAAAGAGGATAACGGGTCCCTGCAAAAAGAACTTGAACGATCAGAGGAGAAAAATGCCATGATAAGGGAGAAGTTATCCATGGCAGTTAAGAAAGGTAAGGGAATGGTTCAAGAGCGGGAAAAATTGAAACATCGTTTGGAAGAAAAGGACTCAGAGATTGAGAAGTTAATGCTCGAGTTACAGCAGGAACAATCTGCACTATCAGAATGCAGGGACAAAATAAGTAGTCTATCTGCTGCTGTAGAGTGCATTCCGCTGTTCGAAGCTGATCTTGTTGCTATGAAGGAAGAGAAGGATCGATTCAAACAGTTCTTATTGGAGAGCAATAACAGGTTGCAGAGAGTAACTAAAGCAATTGATACAATTGTTCTTCCTGTTGATACAGTTTTTGAAGAACCTGTGGGGAAGGTGAACTGGCTTGCAGGATACGTCAATGAGTTTCTAAATACTGAGGCCAAAACCAAGCAAGAGTTGGAAAAAGTTCAAGAAGAAAGAAGTCATCTAGCGTTTAAGTTGGAAGAAGCCATATTAACTATAAACTCGCTGGAAAATGAATTGTCACAACTTGCTGAAGAAAAAAGGGTAATTGAAGTTGGCAAGACCAATATTGAAGAGGAGATAAGGAGAGCAATCGAAGAAGCTGCATCCTATGCTAGCAAGTTCGGCAAGGTTTCTGCTGCAAAAAAATCGCTGGAAGAAGCATTATCACTTGCAGAAGATAACATCTCTGTTCTTGTCACTGAAAAAGAAGGGGCTTTAATCAGTAGAGCCACTGCAGATATGGAGCTAGAAAAAGTGAAAGAGCAAGTTGACATACAAACCAGCAAACTAACAGAGGCCTACAAGACCATAAACTCACTCGAAAATGCACTATCTCAGGTACAGGCCAATATATCTCTACTTACTGAACAAAATAATGATGTTCAGGTTGGTAGATCTAATTTAGAGGCTGAGCTAAAGAAACTGCAAGAGGAAGCTAGGTTCCAGGATGAGAAGCTAGCAGATGCCAGTGCAACCATTAAGTCGCTGGAAGATGCATTGTCGAAAGCAGGAAATGACATTTCTGAACTTGAGATTGGAAAGAAAAATGCTGAAGAGGAGGTATTAGCACTTAGTTCCAAGTTAAATGCATCCATCGAAGAGTTATCTGGAAATAATGGCAACACAACCAGCAGGGTCTTAGAGCTGAATGGTCACCTTGATAATCTTCAAGTTCTAATGAGGGATGAGAGTCTGTTGTCCACAATGAAACGATCTTTCGAGCAAAAGTTTGAGATCCTGAAAGATATGGACCTCATTCTTAAAGATATAAGGGATTATTGTGTTTCAGGGGGTTTAGCAGAGTTGCAAGGGCACCATGTACTGGAGGTACGTACAAGGTTCTCTTCTTTACTGTTCAATTTATTCACTCTTTTGCTTGCTATACTGGGGGTCTGGGGGGATCAATATTGATCTGTTTTTAGAACTTACTTTTTAATCATTATGTTTGTCAATTTCATACTTACAAAGGATTTGTTTGTTAGTTTATGGTCCTTCCACTGCTTTGATAAGTCCAGTTCATCTACATGTGTTTCCATGATGAAGGTTCCCAACAACTCAGAAATCTTGATGCTTAATTTCTTTAAGAACTTGTAATGTCTTGTAGGTCGTACAGATCTCTCTCCTCCTACGTTTGTCTTTTATTCATTTACTCTCTGTAGATGTCTAAGGTATAATATTATTATAGCATAAGGTTTCTTAACTTGGTGCTCTGATTTAATTTCTCTTTGCATTACTTATTTCAGGAAGATTCATGTGTGACCAATTCATTTTCAGATTGTCTTGTCAATGCTGTTAGCATTGAAAAGGACACTGCTGAGGTAAATCTTGCAGATGATGATGGTATACCTTCACATTTGAAGACGACTGTGGAAAAGTTGCAGTTGCGAGACATGGTTCTTTTACAAAATTTTGAACGCCTCTCTACTTTTATTGATGAGTTTATTAAAACTCTGATAAGTAATCTACAGGCAAGAAGAGATGAAGTAGCAGCTATGTCTGAGCACATGGAGTCTTTTAAACAAAAAGCAAATAACCTGAAAGTACAAAAACATGAACAGGAAAATATGATATCCATGTTAGAAAATGATCTGAAGTCTCTCGTCTCTGCCTGTACTGATGCTACCAGAGAGCTGCAGTTTGAAGTTAAAAATAAGTTACTTGAACTCAGTTCCGTTCCTGAGCTCGAGGAATTGAGACAAAGTTTATCCGTGGAATTAGGAGTAACTGGTGGAGAGACGACAGGAACACATGAGCAAGGTAGTGATGGCAGGATTAGCAGCAAATATGGTGAAACAGTAGGAATGTTGTCAGTTGCTAGTAAAAATGTTCAAGCTTTGATTAAACAGTTTGAGATCACAAGTGATGTGGCAGCGTCTACAATTGAAGATTTACATAATAAACTGAAAGAAGCTAGAACTACTGCTGAGAAAGCCATCAAAGAAAGAGATCTAAGCCAAAAAAGGATATTCACGTTGGAGGCAGATGTAGAAGCATTAGAAAGTTCGTGCACTAACCTGAAGCTGCAACTAGAGGATAATCAAGCGAAAGAGGATTTAATAACGGAAAAGGAGGCAGAACTTTCATCACTGCGCAATACTTTGTCAATGAAAAAACAAGGTGAATACATTCTTCTCCTTGTTTTCTAATTCTGATAGTTTTGGACATACTTTCTTAGGCTGTAATATGGTTGTCTCTAATCATTATTCATGCACATTTTTCCTTTTTCAGAGGATGAAGACTCCCTTCTATCAGCATCAGAAATCAAGGTCCTCTTTGACAAAATCGAAGGGATTGAAATCCCTATGCCAGAGTCAGAAGTAGGAGACTTAGATCCCCATAATTTAACTCATGTGACGAAGCTCTTTCACATTATTGATAATATTAGTAACTTTAAGCATCAGATTACTTTACTATCTACCGAAAACGAGGAGCTACAGTCAGCACTCCGGACACGATTGCTTGAAATCGAACATCTTAAGGAGGAGGTGGATAACTATATCAGAGATAGACAAGATACAGATCAGATGAAAAATGAACTCTCTCAGCTTGTATATGCTTTGGAAAAAATTATAGATATGTCTGGAGGAAGTAATTTAGTTGGAGACGAGAAATCTGCTGGTGTGAAGGGACTTGTCTCGGTATTAGAGAAGCAAGTTATGGCTTTACTATTGGAATCTAAACATTCAAAATCAAAAGCTCAAGAACTGAGCGCCAAGTTGGCTGGGAGCCAAAAGATTGTGGATGAATTGTCAAATAAGGTTGGGTTACTTGAAGATTCAGCACATGGAAGGACTGCTCAGCCAGAGATTGTCCAGGAAAGGAGCATCTTTGAAGCACCTTCCGTGCCTACTGGCTCAGAGATTTCTGAGGTTGAAGATGCGGTAAGTAGTGATCTATATGATTACGTTGTAATTTCTACCTAGGTTTGTTTGATTCCATCTTTCCTGCGTAGTTGAGACCTCTAAGGATCTGAAGTTGTTTTAAATCAATTTTTATTCAGGGACCCATCGGAAGCAACACCATATCCCCGGTTCCCTCAGCAGCTCAAATGCGAATGATGAAAAAGGGTTCGGCCGATCATCTTGCGATTGATATCGATTCTGAATCTATACGTTTCATCCAAAGTGAAGAAATTGACGACGACAAAGGTTTGCAGTCTAGGATTTGGGTGTCATTTCTATAATGCCTTGTAGCTTGAAAGCCTTGGTTAGACAAGATTTATCTCTTTCTTTACTTAATTATTCCATATTCTTTGTGTCCTATTTTCAGGCCATGTGTTCAAGTCTCTCAATGCATCTGGTCTCATTCCAAGACAAGGAAGGTCAGTTGCAGATCGAATTGATGGAATTTGGTATGATCATTCTCGGATCAACATTATCGTGGTCCTATTATACTAATGCAAAGTCTACATCTTGTCCATGTTGGTTATTCCTACGGAAACCTTAAGGTGCTCTATAATCTCTATGTACAGGGTATCTGGTGGTCGAGTTTTAATGAGTCGCCCAAGGGCCAGACTAGGCGTTATCGCTTACTGGCTCATCTTGCATCTGTGGCTGCTGGGAGTCATCATTCTGTAAAAAAGCCTTCAATTGATCACCCCCCCCGGAGATCACAGAGTCTCGCATTCGGGTTTGCAAGCAAAAGTGTATCGTAGACAGATGTTCTGTAATTTTTCTTTTTCCCATTCTTTTTTGCCACTCTGCACATATGCCCCCATCCCCAAATTACTTCTCTGCGATCACATTTTTAGGTCTCGCAGAGAATCAAAGTCAAAAGGCTCTATGCCAGTATGCCCTGTGGAAAATGTCCCACATTTGTTACCACAATGTGAAATCTTAGGAATTTGTAGGTGACAGATTAATGTGAAATGTCTGTAGTGAATGTAAAGATAGCTCTCTTTCTCAAGTTTTTAGAATTCGTAAGACTACTACTTTTTGTATAGGCTTAATTGAGGAAATCCTTCGGCGTTAATTTGTTATCTTAAAAATTTTTCCGTCAATTTGTTATCTTAAGATTTATAAATTTGTCAATTTATTATTTTATTGTCTAATTATTTAAATTTTGTTAATTTATTTATTAAATTATAAATATTTAAAAATATTTTAGTATTCTAAATTTTTTATTTTATTAATTTGAACGAAAAAATATATAAAAAATTATTAACAAATTTAAATTTAGGGTAACAAATTAGTTAAATATTTTGTTTTGATGTATTAGTAATAAATTGGCTAATTTTAAAACTTAAGGTATTAAATTGTCAGAAAAAAATTGTAAATTGTCAGAAAAAAATTGTAAAGTATCAAATTGACATAATGATGATTCTTAAAATAATAAAATGAGAAAAATGGAGCATTAGACCTCGAAAATAAATTAATAAAATCCAAAAAATAAAAGGAAAATCGTTAATTTCGAAACTACCCTTCAAACAGGAAAACCTGTTGATCTAATCTATGCGACTTGGTGTCTTCATGTCTTCGCCCAAAGTTGTCTGGTTATTATGTTGAATCAACTAACTGGGTTTCCACAGGCATCGAAAAGCTATACCATCAGCAAATGGGTTTGTTCACTTTAAACAATGCTTCTACTACTTCATTGACTTGGGGGGACTCCATCTTCACTTGTAAGTCTTTTTCTCTATCTTTCTGGGTTTCTCAAGGCTGTTCTTTTGGTTTTGTTTCTTTTGGCTTATTGCTTTGATTGTACAAAAAGCTGAAATATTTGGTCAGGTGGGAAGTCTATTGGCCTCTATGATGTGCAAAAGAATCTACCTGCCAAGTCATTCTGTGTGAGACTTTCATGTTTGCACTGTTTGTTTCCATTATCTTGAGCTTAGCACTTTTGTATTTTCATTTATCATTTTTATGGAACTGTGAGTTTCTGTATTGGCAGAGAATTGGATTCAGACCAAGAGCTTTGGCTAGTCGGAATTCAGTGAAGAAATCGAGAAGGGAAAGACAAGCAAGCGAAAGAGAAGCCGAGGAACCTAGTACTAGTACTGAATATATTCAAAATGACAACAAGGTGGAGATTTCTGATGTTTCAGCTGCAGAGAATGTGGTTAACATTCCTTCCAGAGGTACTGTGCTGAAGGCTTGCACTGTTACTTCTGGGTTGATAGCTGTTTGGGTGTACTAATTCGACAGGTAAGTATATATTTTTCAAGCCATGATAGTTGTTTGTTAGTTGATATGAATCATATGATCATGAAAGTGCAGTAACACAACTATGTGGAGGAGGTTTGCTTACCTTCGTATGTTATTCCTATGTGTTACTTGTAGACATCTCTTGTAGCATCGATTGAAGGATTACCAGTCCTTGACTGCTCAAAGGAAGTTTCATGTATGAATTTTTCAGTAACTCTTTTCTCTACAAGATTTTTCAGTTCATTAGAGGCTTATTTTAATTTCTACTATATATATACTTTTGCTCTCATTCTGTACAGTTGATTTTGAGATGTGGCATCTTCAGTTGATTACCGGATTGGTTGTTTTGATATCATCATCTCGATATATTTAACTAAAGACATGGCCAGATTTTACTGAGTCTAGCAAAGCAGCCAATCAACAGGTATCTACTGTCCGAACTTTCTCTAGTACAATGACACTAGCTAGTTGGTAATTGACTAATTGGTCTCACATAGTGAGTCAGCTAGACATTCTGGTTGTAGGAATCATCTAAACTTTGAATGAGAGAATAATCCATCGCTGCTTCTGCATCTCTGACATCATCCAATTTTTGGATACTTTAGGTCCTTACTTCGCTTCAACCTTTGGATTTCATGATTGTGGCATTTTTGCCTGGGGTCAGCGAGGTGGGCAGAATACTTTCATGATGCAGAATATTCTTTTATGTTCATTTACAATTTTACATGCACTAACTCATGGTGCATCGTCTGGACAGTGCCTTGTTGGTTGCCCTCGTCTTCGGTGTTCTACACCTTGGCAGTGGACGAAAGTATTCCTTCGCAGTCTGGTACTTAACGTCTTGGGTTGAACCCGTGCCTGAATTGACTGCAATAACTTTGATCTCCTATCCATCTTCTTCTTATTCTTAGCTTCTTTCCTTTTTGTCCCAATTTAAAAGAGAAGAAAAAAAAAGTAAAAATGATGTGACTACTAGAATAGTATAATTTTGCCGAGTGATGATTTAATTTTTTGTTACAGGGCAACTTTGGTTGGGTTTGTGTATGGTTATGCAACCATTGCATCATCTAGCCTTGTTGTGCCAATGGTTTCTCATGCGGTGAACAATTTGGTGGGAGGGATTTTATGGCTCTACAGATTAGAATCATCAGGGAAGATATCGGATACAAATAGATATCAGGTCAAAGGTGTTAGAATAGGGAAAAAAATGAAAAGAATGAACTGGTCAAATTCAAGGTTCAATGACGGTCAAACCTTCGCAATTTGAGCAGGATGCAGAAATCTAGCATTTATTTTTCTGTTGTATGAGATAGAAATGTCATGACTCATGAATAATCAAGATGATATAAATAGAGAAAAGAAATGTGATTTGTTGCAGAGCAGTGTGCAAAATAATCTTGAGTAGAAGCAACGAAGGTTCTCTGTCGGGAGCTGCTGATCAGAAAGGCATTGTGCTTCGTATGTACTCTTATCTCTATTGTCGATCTATATACAAACTGTTCTTAACTTTAGTTTGAAATACACATTTGCTAATAATATTGAAACTTGTGTGTTTTTGTATGTGGATTGTGAATGATGGAGCAGCTTGCCCGAGCCAATGTCCAAAAAATCATACTCATCCTGTTTGTTGCGAGTGTGATCCGAGCAAAGGTTCCTGCAAGACGTGTTACAAAACTTTCTTGATTTAATCCCAACTGCTGATGCAATCTCTCTCCCCTTAGAAGTAGTGCCTATAGCTTATTGGAGGCAGCTCTTAGTACACTGGTTTTGATCACTGCGTTTGTATGGGTACTGCGTCTGTTCAGGCCTTTGGCCCTCTACTATTTCCAAAATAAACATCATCTTATTTGGTCAAAAAAAAAATTACATTACAATTTCAGAATTTCTAGAACAATTTTCATGTATAAATTAATTTTTTCACCAATGATCGTTTTGTTCCGTTGTCACATCACTGTTAAGTTTAATTTTAATTTATAACCTCAGAAAGGATAATCGGTATAAATTGGTCCAAATATGACCTAGCTAGTGAGTAGTGACGCAATTGCAATTGCCATTTGGCAATTAAGAAACAATAAGAGCTAAAGCAAGAAAGAATACAAAATTAACTGAATAATACTAATATCGAACTTTGAGGACTATGTCCTAGAACCTTTAGAACCATGTTGAACTGTAGGTTTGTACACTAGGCCGCGAAGCGAATGTAGCAGTAGATAGCTTAGCAAAATGGGCTCTGTGTAATGCAGATGTCCCTTATTGGTTCTCAGAGATGCCGGATTTTATGCGGCTATAATTGGTTTGATCGTATGTACAACTTGTTCTTAATAAAATTTCTATCTTCACTTAAAAAAAATAATTAAAAAAATATCGAACTTCTAGCCTCGACTTTGACACGGGATATTAGCTCAAAAATCATCAAAATGTGAATGAATGTTCTAGACGACTATTAACTAACCTTGTGCCCCAAAGTTTCGATTTCCAACATATATTTACTTTACATTTCAGAAATTATCCCCTCTCCCGACGCCGATGGTCGGAGCCAGTAAACTGCCTCAATTCACTTTTTTCTAAAAATGATTTTCTCAAGACCCCGTGTTCTTTGATCAATCTGGTAAAATTAAAAGAGTGGTGAAGTGCTTGGCTGAGGACCAACTTGATTTATTTTTGAGTGCAGAAATTCACAAGCTGCGGATCCATCTACACTACAAAGAAACACCAGCAAGAATTGCATTGCCTAATGCTTCCCGACCCGGCTCATTCTATCACTGAAACTCTCTATGCGGGGATGCATTAATGATGTAGAACAGATGGCGTTGAAGATTGAAGAAGAGCTCGCTCGTCGGAAAGGTAAAACCGGTAAACTGCAGGTCTGGCAAACGGTGTCCGATTTGGGCGCATAATACCTTTCCGGAAAGGGAACGACGAAATAAAGTGGGTCCCCATAGAGCATAGTTCAATGGGGACTATGCTCCGTTTTTCGATCTGAGATCGTTTAAGCCTCGAAAAACATGTTTTTGCGTTTAACCTATACATTCCGCTGCATCAATTAACATCTTATTCCTTTGTTAAGCAGACAAAAAGAGTTGTAACAAGTGCCAGTTATCGGAAAAAAAAAATTAACACTGCCTGACCTAACGAGAAAACTTGCTTTCAGAGAAACTCCATCGACTATACTTTAGCCCCTCGAGGCCTCGATCAGTTGCTAGTTGCTATATTGGTCCTCCAATTAATTGCTGCATGTTGGTAACGGATTCTTCAATTCCTCATTATAATTGCTGAACGAGATGTTACTTAAAAATAAAAGTAACATACAGGAATTGATAATTGCTGAATACAGTTTTGATTGATGCACATACGGATTCTTCCTCATTATAATTGATGAATGATGTACAATCGTCTTGCATGAAATAAAAGGAAGTTTTATAATAAATTGATACGACAGTTTTGATTTCCATGGCTACTATGCATTCAAAGATTTGTTTCTTCATGTGATCTCTGACTGATGACCTTCATTTGGTAAATTGAATTTTCTTCATTTACAACTTGATTTTCTTTCCTTTATATTTCTTATTATTAAAACGTATAAAAGGAGGGCAAACCTAGCAAGTCAAATCTACTAAAGTAGTCGATCACTTGAGAGAAAGAAGACGAGAAGTCACTGGTGATAATCTTTGTGCTGTTCCGTTGGAAATTTTGTTCGTGGGTATAACAAGAGAAAGAAAAAAGTTTAAAAGACACGTAAATGTTTACGTTTTTTTTAGACTCTATTTGTTCCACTACTTAGTGTGCAAAGGGGAATAATCAAATAAGCCTTTAGGATACAATGAAGCCTATTAACTTGTTATTATTGATCGTCGGTTTACATTAACGAAAATACTATTGTCACAATTTTCTCCTGGAGTTAAAACCCCTTTGTTGGTTCTTGAGAATACGGCAATATTTCACAATGCGACCACGTTTCTTACAATAGAAGCAATTCACTATCTTCTTGTTTGAAGTTTGACTTGAATGATCCTTATTCCATCGAATCTATTATTTTCTATTCCCATGATTGTTTTTGAATTGATCAGATTCACCAACAATAAAATCATTATTAATAGAAAAAGAATCATCAATTTTCTCATCAACACATCCTCTTTTCTTATATGAAGAGAATAGTTCAACCTTTTGTAGGTAATTTTGTATTCCTCTTCAAACTGAAGATGATGACCCAATTATTCTATGGTCAAGCCTTCCAACTTATTTATCATACTTTTTTTGAAGTCCTTCCATGAAAATGGAAGCTTCTTCATAATAATAAGAAATACTGATGAGTGAATCTATATGCATATCATGTTGAGTGAGCAAATGAAGTATATGAATGATTTCACGATATTGCTCAATGATAGATCTTGTATCTATCGTTTCATATTTAAAAAAAAATAGAAATTAGAAATGCATTACTTGTAGGATCCGTAGAAATGTAATGCTCTTCCAATGCGTCACATAATTCCTTTGACGTCACCTGGTCTTTGAAATGAGAAACTAATTCATCACTTAGAGAATTATATATGTAGTACTTACATTATTCGTCATCTTGATTCTATTTGTCTTGTACTTGTTTCATGGATAAGATCTCATTTTCAATTTCTTCGCATCTTGATGTTGTTAGCACCTAAATTATCTTTAGGTATGTAAGCACAAGGTGAGTCTTCTTTTTTCATTTTCGAAAATATTCTCCATCAAATCAATCAAATTTCATTGTAAAAAATTCACTGTCGTTTTTCTTCGAAGTTTCCTTCGAGTTCATTAGAAGTTTTTTAAGTAGGTACCTACAACAGAGGGAGAAGAGAGCTAGCTCCATTAACACACCTTTACAAGTTTCATATGCATGTATTTTGATGACTTGAAATCATCTTATCAATAAACTATTTTTTCAATGTCTGCTCGCTTGATTAGTCATTTGCTCAGTTTGCCTCTTTTGGAAGCTAGACTGCTCGATTGCTTATACGTTTTAGTGAATTATAAGTACTCATTTCACTGTGATTTGATAAGTAATGGCTAATATCAAATCATCTTAATCTGTAATGATACGATTAATAGACGAAGGGAAATAAAGTAGACAAAAATATTGATTAATAGTATAAAAGGGAGAAAAATATTATAACATGGTAAAATAAGGAATGGCCAAAAACTAAACGAAGGTGAAAAAAGGGATGGGAAACAAATAGACAAAGGTAGAATGGATGCAAACGATAAAAAAAATAGACGAAGGGAAATAAAGTAGACATAAATATTGATTAATAGTATAAAAGGGAGAAAAATACTATATAACAGTAAAATAAGGAATGGCCAAAAACTAAACAAAGGTGAAAAAAGGGATGTGAAACAAATAGACGGGTAGAATGGATGCAATAAGGGGGGAAACTAGTAGGGCGGCCCTGAGTCGATAGAGACTATGTGCGTAATTAAAAGTGTGGCCTTATTTTTTTTATATATTTTTTGTGTTGTTGCAACTTTAATTTAACCCTAATTTACATTTTCGATCATCGAAATTTAAATCTAATCTTGATAAAGATCGTCTTTGTCCAATCATTGATTGTGTGACAATAAAAGATGGAAGAGATCGAATCAAGAGATGAAATTTTGAGAAGTTAGGCTTTGTTTTTTTTTTCTTTATTGGAAGAGGGAGAGATTTTCCCTCTTTAATGGAATAATTGAGGAATTATTAGAAGAGGTGGACATAAACCTTAACCATTTGTGCTAGGGCCTCAATTTTGTACATATGGGGTTTTATTTATTTATTTACTACCTGCATAATACATAAAATAAAATAAAATTGAAGTCCTGTGCGGTCGCACTCCCTGGAAACTAGACAAAGGCTGGAGAAATATTAAAATCGGACAGAGAGGAAATTTGAAACCAGCTTAATGATAATGAAGAAGTCCAATACGTTGCCATCGAGCCAAAATAGTTTGCATGCTTTTCCTACAAGCTCTATGTATATACTCAAGTTTCAGGGGAGGCCTGTGGTCACCTCTACATAGCTCTGTCTTTGGGTACGGTAGTGGGTAACTAATTATTGGTAGTCGTGTAGTTCGCCGGGCCACCTGATATTACTGTTATAAGTTGAAAAGGGGCAGGAATTCAATTTCTCATCAAAATAATTTTTGAGTCAACCTCGATCTCACCGTCTAAATTTTAACTATTTTGAAGACAAAAATACGACATATAGACGATTAATAATTCTAGATATTGGATGAATTTGGTTTACTTTGAATCAACCTCGATCTCACCGTCTAAATTTTAACTATTTTGAAGACAAAAATACGACATATAGACGATTAATAATTCTAGATATTTTGTCTTAATTCACGATAAACCACATTGATGGAAGAACTTCCCGTGCTTGTGGATCATTCTATGCTTACGAGAAACATCATCGTTTTCTTTCTTTTTAACGTGTCAACTCACTCTTCTGGTCTGGTCAAAGAAGATAAGTAGTGGCCAAACGAAATGCATAGTGTGAAGTGTTTACCAAAGAAGAAACAGACATGCAGGTCGCAAGTGACAAACCTTGTGCTTGGAAACTACCGCGCTTTATAGATTAGGAAGCAACGCCGCCCTAACTCTCCCGTGCTTCCAGTTCTAGAAGCACATAGAGATTAGAGAACGTTAGCAACAACAGCAGGCTTTGGATTTGGGCAACTAGCTAAAAAAAAAAACGCGTCGTTTCGAACTGTATTTCATGAAAACGGTATCCTGCAAACTTGAAACGACACCGTCCTCGTTCTGATCTTCCGCGTTTGCATAGAAGAGTTTGAATTCGCCTAGTAACAGTATAGAGAAGTTTCCAAAAACTACTTTTCTTGACCCACTTGGCCTTTAAATTGGGGTCTCTCACATTATCATCTCTTGCATCCAATAAAACAGTAGCTCATTCTTTATATAACCAATTTCCCTTAGAGCTTCATCATATATTCTCTTTGAATTAATTCAGTTCTATTCTGCTCGGATTTAATTACCACTCATGGCATCGGTAAGTTCCATTCTTTTTCGTGCCATTTGAAGGGTTGAAAACTTTTTATATTATATGATTTTCTCGAGGTTTGATGATGTTGTGAGATTTGATACTGCTGTGGAAATGAAGGTTGGAATTGTGTGTTTATATTGCAGTATGATAGTGGAAGGACTTTACCGAAATTCGGAGAGTGGGATGTGAACGATCCAGCATCGGCTGAAGGATTTACCGTAATCTTCAACAAGGCCAGAGCTGACAAGAAAAATGGTGGAGCTATATTGACGGTGGAGTCATCAAGCAACAACTATGAACATCTGAAAAAAGAAAATGACAAGCACAAGTATCCCAAAAGGGTATGCAAGCTTTGTTATTAATCATCCTAAGGCTCCATTTTTTCTTATTTACTAATCTAGCTATTGATCAAGGATCAATTCTCAACTTTAGATTCACATTTTGGATGCAGAACAAGTGGCTTTGCATGGGCTGCTAATTAATTAAGCTCCAAGACTCGTCTTCTGGATCAGATGCTGCTCAAGTTTTGCTCCTGCATGTCAAGGACTTGTGTTCTGATATATTCTTTATATCTTGATTGTTTATGACTACTTGATTTTGCTCTCAAATGAGTTTAATCTGTATAGAAGAATAAAACTCTCATTTTTATTTTCTTTCAACTCCCTAGCTAGTAAATAAATTTGATTAAAGTTCCTCATCCTAAAGGTTCTCGTGGCCAAACCCAATGCATGAATTGAATCGCTAGTCTAACAATTCCAGAGCGCTAAACGGTTCATTTCAAAACAAAACAAAACAAAAAATATTGCGTTAAATGGTGTGCAAGGTTCCTGTGTTCAAGAGGCTGGCTTAAATCTACATTGGTACATTTTCGTGTCAATAATGATGGCTCTGTATGGCGCCACGTGTAAATCTTGAGGTTTTAAGTCCTCGATTTTGTCAAAAACAGAACAGAGCGCAGATAGTCAAGACTAATGTTCACTTTTAGTCAAACATTAATGTTAGAATTGCCCAATTTAAGTTGCCGTGCCGGTTTGGACTCTGAAAAGACAATCTTTGGTGGCCGTTCTGAGATCCTCGTAACACTTCAGATCATAAACATGAGACACTAAAGTGAAGTGAAGTTAGTTCCAAACTCCAAACCCAGAAGTAGATTGACTACCACAACAAATGCAAAGCTGAGAATCTGAAAATGGCAAGCTGTGCAGTTCAAGGTGGCTGTGCCAGCGACTACATGGCCATCACTATTTCAGCCATATGTTTCATTCTGTGATTTTTTTTTCCCATCTCAGTTTTAATGGGTTTTTATTTGTTCTTTGCAAATTAGATTGCTTTTGGCTGTTCTGGGATTGTGATGATGGGGGAATTGGATTGGTATGTATCTATTAGAGTCCAAGTCTGAGAATTTGCGCTCAATTGCAGAAGATTTGAAGAATTTGATGTGGGTAGTGATAAGATATATTCCTCATATAAACAAAGTTTGAATCTTGACAAGTAATTATACATTTCTTCGTATGTTCTGGTAGGCTCTATGATATAAAGCATGGAAAAATGTATAGTATGGTGTTCAAATTGTGATACTTGGGTTGTTTAGTAAGTCTGATGCCGAGGGGCTTAATACTGAGGTCTTGCAACTACTTATATGAAAGGCTGATGAGATGGTTCTGATTTATCCTGATAGGCTGATGTTGTGAATTTGTACAAAACAAACTTTGTTCACTAGATTAATCATGGTCGTTTACAATTGGTTGGTTTCTTTCTCTCAGGCTCATTTCACGGTTAATTTTGCCGTTTGTGGTTTACAAACTTCCTTGCGCGAAGCGTAGTGGCTTTTGGGTTCCAGTGATTCATGTGTTTGCCAGCTTCAACCTTGCGTTGTCGATTGTGGTAGGCTATACAATTTTAATTTTCTATGCTCACACTCTATCTATAGTGTTCTTGATAATTTCGGCAACCGTTGAAGCAGCACATGTTTTATACAGATGTCCGCAAATATTCTGAAATTCGAAAAGAGATATTGGTGGCAGTCTTGCTATGTTTGGGCAGGTTGTTCACAGCTTTGTGATCATTGATATCTTTGAAATTACTCTTGCAGTTTTGTTCTTTGCGAGTGTCTTGCTTTCTTGTTTATTAATTGAGGTATCTTTTGCTTTCAGTCTGGATGGAAGCTCCACTTGGCTTTGGTTTACTACTGAGCTGTCGCATCTCACAGGCCTTTCAACTATACTTCATTTTTGTCAAGTAAGCAACCACAAGTGTTTGATCAGATCATTATGAAAATCAGTTCATAAAGATAGTTACATCGCATCTATTAGACCAATTTGGATAACCTGTGTACTTTACTGATGTGCAACTGTTTTCAGGAGGTGTCTGCCACCTATCAGATCCTCTCTTTTCCTTCCACTATCATTGTTGCCATGGATAGCAGGAGCTGCATGTGAGGATCTTTGAGCATATTCATTCTTTCGTATTCTGTACATTTCAATGTGTCTCATACAATGTCGCTTGTATGCTGTAGTTCTCCACATCACAAAGCCTCTAAATGATCTGTGCCACATGTGGACTCAGTGGATCATCCTGTCTATGACCCTTCACACAACATACGTAGTTATTTTGGTTGCATTTACTTGTGCTATTCGACGTATAGAGTTCAGGTTTGACGAACTCAGAGACCTCTGGCAGGGAATACTTGTCTCAGCCTCTTCTATTGATACACAACTCATCTGATTTCATTTGTTGCATATATTTCACCAACAATGTAATTAAATTGGTATCACTTGTTGGCCTTGCTTTGTAAATTGGTTTACAAATGAATTCCAGGAGTATGGCTGGTTGCTTACATTTTAAATGAAATTCATGATGATGTCTCCTGGCTTCAAGTTGCCTCCAGATTTGTGCTTTTAGTTACGGTATGATTTATTCTGGTAATACCTTTGTACATTATGCACTCGATTGAGGTCTTCCTACTGCTCTGTTTTGCTAACATCTCTCATGTATCTATTACAGACAAGCATTCTTGTATTAGTTTTCTTTTCAATATCAAGTTCACAACCTCTTCTATCTCAAATCAGCTTGAGGAAAAGGGAACCTCTAGCATTTGAGTCGATGGGTCAGGTTCTGGGCATACCTGACAGTGGCCTCTTATTGCAAAGGGAACCATCACGAGTAGTAGATCCTAATGAACCACTCGATAAACTTCTTCAAAACAAAAGATTCTGCCAGTCATTCATGGAGTTTGCAGATAGGTGCGTCTTATCTTCTCCAACTTTTTTGTTTTGCATTTGCAGGGAATACAAGTTAGGCCCGAAATAATATCTTCAATAGAAAATGGTCCAAGGTGGTACAGTGTAAATAAGTAGTGTATTTCCAGGTGTCAAAGTGGTGTTATGCGGACTAACGTAAGTTACAGAATCATCAAGATGTATTTCTATTTGTATTAATCTATCTTCTGTAAAGTTAAGGAGATAAGAAATAAATTAATTGATTGGCTGGTACACAGTTTTTATTCTATTCTATTTTTCTTCTTATTCACAGTTGTTTGGCAGGGGAAAGTGTCCATTTCTATGAGGAAATGCATGAATTCACATGGCTAGGAGTCTACAAAGGAGTCATAAGTAGGCAAGGACATGAATTCAATTTTCATTTACAGGGGCAGCAATGGAGGTGAATATCTCTCACCAGACCAGACAAGATATTTTGACCACTTCCAACCTAGCGCAACCTAATCTTTTTAATGATGCATCAACTGAGCTGATACAGTTGATGAAAATGGTACAATGAGTTAGCTTACCGGTGTTTTTAGGACCTTTAATAGTACTGTAACACTTTACGAATAATGTCTGGCCTTTTTACTGTCTTTGATGTAGAACTTGGTAAGAGATTACTGGTCATCAATGTTCTTCATGAAGTTCAAAGAAGAAGCAAGTATGCGATCTGGGGTCCATGAACTGGAACAGATGAGGGGTTGGAACAGTTTGCATAACCAATACAAGCTGTGTGGCCTGTGCCAGAACGAGAACGAGAAAATGATGCACAGTTTGCACACATCTGCATGCAGCACTAGTCTTGCTCATTACCAAATTACCCAACAACTACCCTTCTGTTTTCTCCTTCCTTCTCTTCTCGGCTTCTTCATCTTCCTCAGACACTTCATCTCTTTAGTCAGATGGGTCTTCATAACGGTTCTAAGACCCACCAAAGACCTGAAAAAATTGTATGGCTCGTGGTGTTTGATCACCGGTGCCACGGACGGCATAGGCAAGGCCTTCGCCTACCAGCTAGCCGAGAAAGGCCTAAACCTTGTTCTCATCAGCCGCAGCTCCGACAAGCTCAAATCAGTCTCGGAAGAGATTCAATCCCATTTCCCTAGTGTCCAGATCAAAACTGTCACTTTCGACTTCTCTAGTGATGAAGGTCTGATCGAGTTGGTGGAGGAGGAGATCAAGGGGCTGGACATCGGCGTTTTGATAAACAACGTTGGAGTCACGTATCCGGCAGCAAGGTTCTTTCACGAGGTGGACGAGAAAGTGTGGATGAATATTGTTAGAGTGAATTTGGAGGGTACTACTAGGGTTGCCATGGCTGTTGTACCAGGAATGCTTCAAAGGAAGAGAGGTGCTATTGTTAATATTGGCTCCGGGGCAGCCATTGTTGTTCCTTCCCATCCTCTCTACACCATCTACGCAGCAACCAAAGCGTAAGCATATAAACGTCGATCTAATTAATTTTTTCATTTACACATGTTACTCTAGTTGAAGTTTCTTGTTCACTAATTAACATGCGCGAAGGTAAGATAAATCAAACATATATGACAATTCCTTAAACAACTAGACGAACAAGGTAGTTTGTAAAACTTCGATATAATACGGCCATGATAATGGAGAGATTGGTCAAGGATGTAAATCGTACGATTAAGACACTTCCCCCATCTTAATATATATGAATGCATGGAGATAGTTAATTAGCTCCATTTTTCACTCAATCTACTATTCACTTTCACGTCAAAATTAGAACTTAAAGTCTATATAACACGGTTTTTAGTCGGACTTGGGAGTTTAAATTTGGGACCTTAATTATAACGACGTGCATCATTGTATTTTAGGTGATACAAAAGATTGGAGACGTCGAAAGTTGAAACCTAATTGCTCTTCATTTATTACACCGATGATGAGTTGTTGCATTGCATGTTAATTATGGTCTGTGATTTTGGTGAATAATGTCATCCTCATGTTTATGTTTGGTATATGCAGCTACATAGATCAGCTGTCTAGATCCATGTGCCTGGAATACAAGGCGTACGGCATCGACGTGCAAACGCAAGTGCCACTATATGTGGCAACGAAAATGGTGTCGAAGGTTGCTTCGATTGAGAGGTCGTCATTGTTCATACCTACAGCAGATGCTTATGCAGAAGCAGCAGTCAAGCGTATTGGTTATGAAGCAAGGTGCACACCGTTTTGGGGTCACTCGCTGCAATGGTGCTTGACGCGGTTGGTCCCGGACCCTATTCTTGATGCTTGGCGCTTCAATATTGGTCTTCACAGAAGGGGGAAGCTCTCTGCTGCTAGGTAGTTGAATATCGTAGTAGCTGTTTTGATTGGGAAAATTATCACCACTATGGTTGTATTGCTTATATTTTAAAAACTATTAAAGTGATGCCCAAAGTTTTAAAATAGTATTTATGTGATGTCTAAAGTCATTTTCCGTTACAGCTCTGTTTATATTGACATGACAAATTTTCAATTATCACCACCACAGTCTAAACTTTTGCAAAGTTATTAATGTGATGCATACACTTTAAAAACTATCAAAATGGTGTCTACAATCTCAAAACTATATCTACGTGATCAGTGGTAGAACTAGGATTAAATTGTTACTCAGACTAATTGTAACCAGAGATTATACTGTGCAACGCATAATTTTATTTTTCGAGATTTGATACTTCATTGCGATGAGAAAGACAGAAATACAAAAGACATATTTAAACATACGACATTATCAACTCACATTAAATTCGATAACTAAATTTTTTTTCATTAAACTGAAATTTGAGGAATATATATTCCTAAATATATAACTACTAGTAAAACAATAGAAAACAACATTTAGGAATCGAATATCACATTTTGGTGGTGTGTTAAGTGAATACTCCTAAAGCAAATTTCTACAGCCCCACAGAAAAGCCCCCAAAAGCCACCATCTGTGTAAACCCCAACAACCACAAACACCAATTCGTCAAATATATAGAGCAATAAGATCATGTATTTACAATTTGATAATAGGAAAAATAGTTAAGAATGTCACTCAAGTATGACACATTCTAAAGTTTGTTCACTCATGTATGGCAAATATCACTTTGCTCACTATCGAATTACACTTTTACTCACTTTGATCACTCCAAACCGGAGAAATTGGCGTCTCCACTCCAATTGGCAGCGCCGCTCCAATTGGCAGTGCCACTTCAATTGGTAGAGCTCAATCTGTGGGAAATCAACCCAAAACACTTTTTTTAACTACACTAAAGTCCAATTTATCATGGAAGTTGTCAAATTAACCTTTGAAGTCAAGAACACCTAAAATTTTAAATATTCGATTCCCCTTCCTCGGGTTGAATTGATGCTCGATTTTGGTTTGAAAAGACTCACAAGGAAGAGATCTACAATGCCCAAGAGGTTTCCTTGGCCGATTATAACTTGAATTCAAAACCCTAAATTTTGCAGAATTCGGAGTGAGCAAAGTGAATACAAATGTAATTCGATAGTGAGCAAAGTGATAGTTGTCATACATGAGTGAGCAAAATTTAGAACGTGTCATACTTAAGTGACCTTCTTAGCCATTTTCCCTTGATAATATATCAAACCCAATTCAAAAAATTCAAAACCATATATACTAAATTGAGCAATAAAGACAAATCCATAATCAACGGATCAATTCAAAGCTTCAACTAATCAACTTATAAGTGAACATAGAGGACTTTTCTGCAGCTACGAGTCTACAACAGTGAAGGACTTTGGGAACTATATAACCGTAAATTTCGGATTGAGAATTCGAGAGCAAATGGTGTTAAGATATTTGTGGTATGACACTTTAACTAGAACTGAAGTCGAAAGAATAAAATGAAGAAGCTAGCTCACGAAAATAGGCAACTCGAAGAAAGCTATCACTACAGCAAAATGATACAACAATTTTTCCTTTACACAAGGAGAGAACAATATACAAAATTTCTCTCTTATAACACAAAAATACACAAACAAAGATAAGACTAAAATATTTAAGAAAAACCTCTCTTATTTCTCTCTAATCTTTTCTATCTCTCTGTTTTCTCTCCACGATGGGGATGGGATCCTTCTTGTGGCACATCCCCTATATTATGGAGTGGCGGTTTACTAGCTTAACTAGAAAGTAGCTAGCAAATTCTCACCGTCTTTGACTATTCAAAGATGAATTCAATTTGCTTTCTTCTACCGCCATGAAGCAACAACTTGGTGTCCAAGTAAAACTTGCCGCCACTTCAAAACTTTTCCCAGAAGAAAGTGGCTACCACAATATGTATTCTTCATCATCAAGAAAGTGGCTTTACCTCCGCAAAGGATTGAGTACTTGAGTTTCAATTAGGGTTGGGGAGACAACTCGAGTAATAGGCAGTCAGCCATGACTACACACATGGGCTGAAAGGACCCAACCCCGATTTAGTTTCCTAAACCGGAATCAAACCCCTTCTGAAAACACAAACCAACAAAAACCATTAAAATTTCGGCAGAGTAACACTACTAACGCGGAATTGCCTTTACCCGCACCCGGAAAATAACACTTCATCCTATGCCACAAAAGCCAAACCGTGGGCACCAATCCCATCCGGATTTCTCAATATCATATCAATAGCATTAATGAGTAAACATAACTGTAATATAGTAAATCCGGGAAAATCCGTATAAAACATGTATCAGTAATGTATCAGAGCGACCTCTAGTGTATATATACAAAATATACAATAGTAGGCGAAACAAGAAACCTACTGGAAAACACAGGTAGCTCGAACAACTAGCCTCCGACTGCGACGTGAGACACCAGAATCCGAACTGCAAATTGGGCACGGAAACCGAAAAGCCCAAGGGAAAGGCAATAAAACGTTAGAGTGAGTGGACGAAAATAAACATATACCTTTCACCAGTTTCATAAACAATATCAATATAAAACAATGCGAGTTCGGAAAGTATATATGGAGGTGCCAGGCGAATCTCTCAAGCCCGACGGTCAAGCGAATCGCTCAAGCCCGACGGTGATAGGCCAGGGGAATCTCTCAACCCCAGCGGCACAACAGGGGAATCTCTCAACTCTTCCCAGAGGAATCTCTCAACTCTGGTCATACTACCGGTGATCAGCCAAGTAGCCGAAGCATCGATGCAGGTATGCCATCACCATAAATATAAAATAAAGCCTCCGAAAATAATAAATAACTCAACATCGTATAAAACAAATACGGAAAATCACGAATTCGCAACAACTGTGAAAATATAAAAATGTCTACTCACAGGTGAGCAAAGCGCGCACTCGCGCTAATTACGTGGTCCGGCGGAAGATCCCTCGCCCAAAGCACGATCTCGATCGCCTGAATAATCACAAAATATATCTGATCAAAATCACAATTCACAACACTATACCACACCGCGGAAACCAATCGTTCCCGGAAATATATAACACAGTGCAAAATAATCGACGAAATTCTTGAAATCTCCACTCAAAACCCTCGACTGAAAATCTGATACCCAAATCAACTCGAAAACCTCAAGGCGACGATCGGGGCGCAAATACGAGTAAAACAACATTAAAATCACCAAATTCCAAAAAGTCAACGGGTCGCCGGATCACCAAATTCCAAAAAGTCAACGACTCGCCGGAGCTTCGGCGTTGACCGTCGCCGCCGCCGCCGGCACGCCGTCAACCGGAGAGATTTCAAGGCGACCAAGCTCACCATAGCTTCTCCTCCTCGAGCCCAACACATCTCTCAACTATGGCTAAGTCCAATTCCGACGGGATTGGCCGGAAATCAGCTCGAAACATCCATGAACACCACCGGCCGGAGAACTTCCCAGCCCGATTCCGGCGCCGTCGCGCCATCTCGTCCCTCCAAACCAAAGGAAAAATGATCCTGAGCTAAAACCCAACAAAACCCAACACAATTCCTCACCGGAAAGTCGCCGAAACGCCGCCCCCAAACGAGGCCGATTCCGGCCGGAAAACCCAAATTTCAAACCACTTGTTCTAACTCAAATCAACACCAAATCGAGCAATTCCAAGTTCTAATCAATAACAAATGAAGAGAGGAATCTAAATATACCAATATCTCGGCCGGAGGTGGCCAGAATCGTCAAACCCGATGGCGGCAGCGCGGTGGAGAACCGGTCAACGGAAAGTCAACGGTCACAACTCGGTCAAACTTCCCAAACAGTGTTTTTGACAATTTTTCGACTATTTCCGATATTTATACTCGCGCCTCGGGACGATTTACGGTCCAAAACGGATAATCATAACGATTCGGATAAACTCGATATGAACGGATAAACTCGTCGATATTCCGAAATTTTAAATATTCATATTATATTTCTCGGTCGTCGAAATAATCATCCAGAACCGCCAACGAACTCGAAATCACGTGTACAACAACTCTCGAGAAGAGACCAAACTCAAATTCTCTACCGATAATTAAATCGTGATTAAAACCGGCAAACCACACAATTATCGAAAAGCTGCGATTACGCGCTAACTCGTGAATTACGCTGATTACTCTACCGATTCTGGTTCGAGTCGCCACATGGGCTGAGTGAGTGAAGTAGTTTTTATTTTAACCTCCAAACCTGAGCTTAAGTCTAGGGAAGTGTTGGGCTGGTTCCATCCCTATACGTGATGTCTAGTCCTATTTTTCGTCACATAATTGTTTATGTCGCTGACGTGAAAGTTAAGGGTATTATTGTTTTGTCATTTTTTTCTTTCAAAAAATATAGTGCTGGGTCAATAATACCCTTAATATTTCTTTTAATTTTTTTATTTTGTTTCTCTCTCTCTCTCTGCCAATTCAGAGACCCGACACTACTCATCGATAACCCTTGAGTTAGTGTTATCTGTCAATCCTTATAGTCCAACACTTGTTTTGACTCACTGACTTTGTTCCTTAAAAACTCCAAATTTGTAAACAATCATTTATACGGACTGAAAAAAAAATTGCACCTTCAATGTCGTCGAGGAAATGGCAAAACTCTGAAGAAAAAAATGCAAGCTCTACCAACATAGCCAACATCTACATGAACCCATATGTTGTATTCTTTCGCTACATCACATAATGGCCCCAAAAGATCTACAGATCTATTGCATTTGTTGCGGGCTCGGTGGAATAGTAACGGAGATCATATTGTCGTATTCTTTTGCTAACCAAATCTAAGCTCGACTGAATTGGAGCGAAATAGAGGTGAACAAAATTAGAGTAAATATATTTTCGTTGGCGCGCAGGTCGAGGTATTGATGGGAAGAGGACCTTAAGCAGTGGAGTTAGATGCCAACGAGTTTGCTTAAGCAATCCGATTAATTAATTACTTTTTCTCGATAAGTATCTGGTTGACGGCATCGACGTCGTAGTTGAGGTGGAAACCGACGGCACCAAGGTGATGTAACAGTAAGCTTGGGCTCGATGAAGACAACACCAAGGTCACGATCTCTCATTGAATCGAGGAGGGGGGGGGGGGGGGGGAGAGAGAGACTAAATAAATAAAAATAAAAATAATAATAAAAATAAAAATTAAGAGTATTAAAGTCTTTTCTTATCTGTTTTGAAAAAAAAAATGTCACGTTAGCAGCATAGACGACTATATATGTGACGAAAAATGGGTGTACGCATCACGTAGATATAGTTTTGAGACTCTGCTAGGCATCACTTTGATAGTTTCTAAAGTGTGGACATCACATTGACGACTTTGCAAAAGTTCAGACTTTGGTGATGATGATTGGAATTTAGGCAAGTCATCAACATAAACGAAGCTGTGACAAAAAATGACTTTAGACATCACAAAAATTATATTTTAAAATTCTAAACATATAATTTTTAAAATATAAATATTAAATTGATGACTTTACAAAAATTATGGTGATTTTTCTTCTTGATTATTAAGCCACTTTAATGTCGTGGTCCTTCGAATTTAGATCATTATGTTCCTTGAGGAATAAGGCACCCATATGTCCCAAGCTAGCTTGTACCTCTCGTTTTCTGTCGTTTTATAATAAATTGAGCGGTGGGGCAAAGAAGATTCCATGTAGCCGGAACACAAAGAATAAATTGAGAATTGACTAGGTCGCGGTAGTGACAATTAAGAAATGACAAAGTTGCCGGCCGGAAGTGTTCATCCAAGGGCAAGTAAAACAATGTATATATTCATCAGTATATTGTATAGGATTTCTATTATCACGAATCGGAATAAGACAAAGGATATAAATATTAAGGATAGGTGGATATTTCGATCTCAAAAGGTATATTATTTAAACAATGAATTATTAGTACAATTTTAAAATCCTATTTGGATACTTTAATTAATTTTTGTTTATATTGAATAAATATTAATTCTTCTCTTATTGTAATTTTAGTATTACATATATTTATCATAGTTACTGTTTGAATCTTATGATCTTTAACTAATTCTAATTCACAATTAATAGTTATTAAGGTACTAATTTTATGTTTTTCTAAATCAAAATTTTGTATCCTATTAATTTTTTCTTCTTCGACTGAATTTATTTCTGTTTCTAAGGTTCTATTGTTATAACAAGGTTTACATAATATTATCTTACTAGTATAATATTTTTCTACTATTATTTTCTTACACTTACTACATTCTTGAGGTCATCCTAAATTAACATATTTAAATTCTTCTTTTTCCTCTAACATACATATTTCTTCATCAAGTTCACTATCTGAACTATCAGAATACTCAGACTCGGATTCAAATAACATATTTATGTTATAAATGCTTTTATTATTGCTTAGATTATCTAAACTATAGATTGATTCTAAGTCTTCATCTTCTTCTAAATCAAATTGCACAAGTAATTATATTTTTTCTCTAGGCTATTTTCCTAATTTTGGACATTTAGGTCTAATGTGTCATACTTCACCACAAAAATAACACTTACAAGTGCTTTTATCTTTTGGTGTTTTATATTTTCTTATCCAAGGTTTAGTAGTTCTTTTCCTATATTGTTTAGGAATATATTTTCTTTTCCTAAAGGTCTTAGAAGGTTGTATATCATACCATCTATACTGTTTATAGTGTTTATATTTTTTCTTATAACTCTTCCTATAAGGTTTGATTTTACAATTAAACTTATCTTTTATATGACATTCATATTGCTTAAGTAAATTTATATTTTTATAGCTCATGTAAAATTATTTTCTAATCTGTCTTTTTGCTTTTATTTGACAACATTCTTCTCTTAGTATATCATATACATGTTGTGTTCTAGGTCCTATGGCCATATCATTTCTAAGGTGATTTTACAAATATGTGTCCTTTAATTTTAGTCATATATGTATTAAGTAAATTAATATCATTAATTCCACCTGTTCTACCTAAATACTTAAAGAAATCGGAAGTATATTCTCCTATATACTGCAAATCACATATTTGTAATTGTTCTAAGTTTCTTCTTGCTCTTATTTTTTCTTGTTCATTTCTTCCATCTAATCTATTATGATCTAGAAACTAAAATTTAATAAGTTTAACAAAAGTATCTATATTAAATGTTGTTTTTGCTGCTAGGTAATCTCCTGAATTTTTTGCTTTCTATGATTGAAAGAAATCAAGTACCATGACATCTAAAGTATGTTCAAAGTAATCTAACATATCATTTGTATTTCTAAAATATAACATTATTGCTGCATGTACACATCCTTTTTCCCATCTTTCTATCGTTTTTTCCCAATCCTGAGGGTCTACTCGATCTATGTTTAATATATTTCCTGCTATACTTACATGTTCAATTCTTGAATAAGATATCCTATTTTTTCTAGGTGTTTAACCCCAAAATCTCCCGGCGGACTTGAGAGATCTTGCAAACTGTCTCTTTTCCTTGCTTCGTCCGCTGGCGTGCCACTGACTCTCGATGGAATGTTGAGTTCTAAGCTAGCGGCTACTGACTTCTTGATAAGCAATTTAGACGAGGAGAGCACCAACCTCGCCTGAATGGATACTTATTGCCTAATAACTTAGGCCTCGTGGGTTTTCGTGTCTCTAGCTAAGCCACGGAAATTGATACTTTACACTCCTCCTGGTGTAAAGCAGAGCAATCTCCTTGATGTGGTGTTGAGAACACAAGGGTGTTGCATCCTTGAATCTCGAAACTCTCACTCTTCCTAGTGACAAGCCTCTTGATCGCTGGTTGCAGAGTTTTGTGTCCTTGAATCGCAAGAATTTCACTCTTCCTAGTGACAACTCTCTTGGTCGCCGATTGCAAGGGTTTTCTTGTGATGGGAAGGATAGTTTGCTGAGAGCAAAATATATATTTGATCGATGATCCTTTTCCAATCGCTCTTCCACTCTTTATATAGAAGATCGTATCCGCGTTGCACTTCACTAGGAACTCTTCTGGTATATGTAATTAGACTTGTAATACAACTCTAAATGATCAATAATGCTCATCAATAACTCTCACAATGAAGTCCTAACCATTATAGGAAAGGTTAAATAAAGCAAGCCGCATGGATAAGCTTTTAACATTATTTCCTTTAAGCCCAATACGACCTGAACTTGTACACTCCACTCGGGCTGCTCGCTTAACCCAGCCATCAAAGCTCAATAAGAGATATTTTATCTCGGGCCTAAATATTGCCCCTCAAGCCTTGAGATTAAATTCATCAATGCAAACGAAAAGGCTTGAATTACAAAACAATATGTTGTTTTATCATCAAACAGTAACTCTACACGCAAGCACCACATCGTCTCCTCTCTTCTAAAAAGTTGCGCCACTTTGGCTGACGTCATATAAAAAGTGCACGTTCGCGTCAATCCTCACTTCCAACACAACTCTTTCACTTATTCGAACTTTAAGCTTCTCTCAAAAGCCAACATTTTTTCTTTCCGCCGTCGTCACTCTCCGACTACTTAACATATCTCCGCGCAAAGAAAGATACCCAGATCTGACCCAGACCGAAGCAAATCAACTTGCCGTTGATATCTGCATAGTTACAGCCCGAAGATAACCAGGTGCTACTCTCACTCTCAGAGTCACCTCCAAAGGCACAGGCCGCCTAGGCCTCTTCCTCAAAATGCCAATAAACCCAAAATTCTTCCCCATGCCCCGTCGTCCCTACTGCAACTCAGCCCTGATCTTCTAAGACAACCCGAAAGCCAACCCCGAGGGATGGACAAAGAAGGATACCTCATGTTCTATCGGCAAATGGCCCAACACTATCGAAAAGGACCGCGCTTGGTACAACAACCGCCGAGATCTTGACCTAATTCGATGGCAAGCAGCTAGCATTGACCAACTCCTCGACTTATGCTTCTCACTCCCCAGTGGTGGGAATTGTGCTGCTTTTTCCACCGCCATGTGTTTCTAGGATTCAGCATGCAACTGTTTTCGCCTACCCTGTGGTGACGTAAGTATTACTCTCCTGGATCTCTATATTTTATTTGGAGTTCCCATAGCCAACCCTGTCTGGAAACAAGGTGACCATATAGAATGCACCATTCCCGTTGATTCACATCGCCCCTTTTTCATACTCTGCCTGGACCAACAATTTTGTCAACGACCAAACTGATCTAGGAGACATAGCTTTCCTTGAATTCTGTTTGTCCAAATACATCTTCTGCCCTTCTTCCCAAAAAGTCAATAAATGTTGGACCAACCTCGCTGAGTGTCTCTTCGAGGGTACATAATTAGGTCTTGCACAGTCTATCCTCGCCAACATCTACCGCAGTCTAAGATGGATTGTGCTCTCATGATTCAACCTCAGCCAACCAGGACCACTCTGGATGGTAGAGCTCTGGCTTTGAATGTACTTCCCCATTTTTCGTCATCCCGATATCCTACCATTTGAGAGAGACGTAATTCTGGGTAAGACTCTGGCGACCACCGACTTCTTTGATGGGTGGATTTACCAAACATGCTTCGCTGCCTTTTGCTCGCATTTCGAGTCTCCTAACACTACTGTCAATACCATTCTGAGCCGCGACTTCCCTCCAGACCTTGACACCGGCTTTCTTCCTTCACTAGAACAAGACAATCAGGCGAGACTCATTTTTCTCCAAAACAACACCTATGGCGACCTGTTGGTTCCTTATCCTTCTACACCTGGCACGAACTATAAGCCCCAAACCACTTCGCCAGGCAACTTGGGCTATCCCGGTTTGCCCTCATGCCTCTCGTGTGCTCAGTGAATCGCTACAGCATTTGGCGAGCCATTTCTCGTTCCAATCCCACTGATTTGATCGATGCTCACTATGGCTTCTTGCTAGTCATGCTTCCTGAACAAGATTTCGAGCACCTTATTGCACCCTCTATTTACATGACTACTAGCTACCTAGCCTGGAAAGCCTAATTCTGGGATGGCATCTGACGCAAGTCACCACTAGCTTTTTTTGCTGCCATCTTCTGTAAATTTAAGAAGTAATTCACAGATGACTCCGACCGGCAACTGCTACACATGGTCCACGAGGACACTGATGACACCCGTTGGCCAGTGGTATGTAGTTTTACTTACTTATTTTTCCCTTGATAAATTTTTGCCACAGACGTTGGCGATATTTCTGTTTTATTCTAATTCAATTTTCCTTTACTGGACCTAAACAGTATTCCGAAGAACCTCAAGCCCAAGTTGCAGTTGTCAATGAGGAGCCTCACCAGAGGGTGGAAAAAGAAAAAAAGAACTCTCACGAGCTGTAAGCATTCCATTCTCCAAATTCCTCACCATTTTAAGCCTTCAGCAAATATAATTATTTTGCTTTATTTTTGAAAGGACCCAACCCCGATTTAGTTTCCTAAACCGGAATCAAACCCTTTCTGAAAACACGAACTACCAAAAATCATAGAAATTTCGGCAGAGTTTCACTATATCGCGGAATTACCATTAACCTACACCCGAAAACACACTTCATCATATGCCACAAAAGCCAAACCGTGGGCACCAATCCCATCCGGATTTCTCAAAATCATATCATCATAATATAAAGTAATAAGCAAAACTGTAACTTTATAGAAATCCGGGAAACTCATATGAAAATATAAACATCAGAGTGTTCAGAGCGACCTCTAGTATATATATACATAAATACACAGCAGTAGGCTAAACAAGAAACTTACTGAGAAAGAAAGGTAGCTCGAACACTAAGCCTCCGACTGCGACGTGCGACACCAGAATCCGAACTGCAAATTGGGCACGGAAACTAAAAAGCTCAGGGGAAAGGCAAATAAAATCATTAGAGTGAATGGACGAAAATAAACATATGTTTTTCACCATTTACATAACATAAAAATAATGCGAGTTCTTAAAATAAGTAGAGGTGTCGGGGTCGGGCGAATCTCTCAAGCCCGACGGTGATAGACTAGGCGAGTCTCTCAAGCCTAGTGGGCACATCAGGTGAATCTCTCAAGCCTGGAACTGGACTACCGGTGATCAGCCTAGTAGTCAATGCATCGATGCTAAGTAAATGTCATCACCAATAAAACATAAAAAAATACCTCCAAAACAATAAATAATCTCAATACTGTACTAGAAATAAATACCAAAACCAAGAACTCGCTACGACAGTGTAAATAAATGTCCACTCACAGATAAGCACAGCGCGCAGACGCGCTAATCCTGAGATCCGGCGGAAGATCCCTCGCCAAGCGTACGATCTCGATCCCCTGAATAATCACAAAATATCACTTATCAAAATCACAATTCAATACTCTGAACCACACCACGGAAACCAACCATTCCCGAAAATATAACTCGGATAACAGAAAACTCGCCGAAAACCCCAAATATACTCCACAAAACCTTCGACTTAAAATCCACCACTCAAATCAACTTGAAAACCTCAAGGCGACGATCAGGGCGCGATTACGAGCAAAACGGCATAAAACTTGACAAAATCCAAAAAGTCAACGTGTCGCCGGAGCTCCGCCGTTGACCGCCGCCGCCGCCGGCGAAGCGCCGTCACAGGAGAGATTTTCTGACGACCAAGACCACCACAGCTTCTCCTCTTCAATCCAAGCCTAAAACTCTTCTACACTTAGACCCAAATCGGCCGGCAACCCATTCAAAATCAGCCCGAAAGTCTCACGGCCAAGAATCGCCGGAAAACTTTCTCGGCCGATTCCGGCACCGTCCCGCCACCAAAATGTTTCAAACCAAGGGGGGTTTTCACCCTTGGCTCGAGCCCAACACACTCCAACCCAAGAATTCACCGGAAACACGCCAAAGCAACACCCACCGTTAAACCCGATTCCGGCAACCTTCACCCTCAAAAATCTCCAACCAAACCTTAACCAAAACTCACCATACATATATCAATCGAAAGCCCAAACAACAATCTTCAAATCCATACCTTAAAATCCGGCAACCGTGTCGTATTCCGGCAGCCACCTCGACAGCGAGTCGTGACTCACTGAGTCAACACAGTTGACTCGGTCAACTCGGCCCAACTTTGGTCAACTCGGTCAAAACAGCCTATTTTTGACCTTTTCGATAACTTTACGACTATTCGGCTATTTATACGTCGTGAATCAACTCTATCCACAATTCGGATAACTCAAACTCAAACGGATAAACACGACTAACTCGGCAATAATTTCAAATATTCATTTTATATTCCTCGATTATCCGAAAAATCGGAAAGCTCCTACGGACTCGAAATTAAATTCTCTACATTTCCTACGAATAAACCCAAATCAAATTCGTGTCCAAAAATTAAGTCGTGAACGAAGTTGCATATCCGATTAATTACGATAAACCTCAATTACTCGTAAAACTCGCAGATTAAGCCAATTACTATACCAATTCCGGTCCGGGTTGTCACAAATTTCAGCAATGTCACAAGCGGACTTGAACTGACTCCCCAGTCGACGGTTCCATCAAACGTAAACAGTGCCGCTGTAAGGTCACCATTAAGGAGAACTCAGAGGAACAAGTAGTACAGGATGAACCTCCTCGCCAAATAACAACTGGGCCTACACCCTCCGTTGTAAAAAAAAAAAAATCTCTTGCCATCGCCAGAGATTCAATCTACCGCGGCTGTCCCATCCTCACAGATTAATGATGTCTCCGCGGAGCAACCACATGAGCTGGTTGAAACCAACCTCTCACCTTCTCTCAAGGTAAGATAACTCCGCTCAAATATTTTAACACCCTAAGCACCATTTAGTTACACCATTACACTTCTAAGCGTTCAATGCCCTTAGGATTTTCTCACCATTACTGGAGAGAGTGTCGCCCTCAGCACTGAAGTTGTTATTATAAAGAGCATTCCTGATCTTTCGGTGAACACTTTTGATCCGCCCATCTCTGAACCTACTCCACACGCCAGACTACCCCAATACCAATATTTTCTGGATTTTGCTTATGAATCTGAGGAGCAAGACACCACGAATGAAGGCGATGTCGCTTCCTTTTCTTATCATTCCTTGCATTACACTCCAGAGGAACAACAAGCCATGGCGAAATGGTGCATAGTACCTATCCCCAATCCAGAATCCTCAAGCGAGCCTAGTACAGCTCTGGAGAAAATAGTACTTGATATTCTCGCTCGCCTGAATCGCACATGCTTGGTGAACCTAAGGTATGTCGACTATAACTACCTTTTCTTCCTTTTATACACTTCATCACCATTTATTCTGAATAAAGTGTTTTCTAACAGAAATCCTGGCCTCAAACTTCTTCTACTACTCTCGGTACTCAACCTGCTTTACTAGAGTGTTCCACTCTTATCGCTATTAACAAAGCAACTCCTAGCAACCAAGAAGTGTCCCCGTGGGCCTCATCATCTTCATGCCCCACCAGCCAAGTAGCTGCTCTACGAGACCAATTCCTGAGCTTAGAAGAACTCTCTTCCAAACTTGATGTTTTGAGTCCCATTCTGGCTGACATCGCTCTTTCTCAAGCCGCTCTCAAAGAAATCTCTCAGGCCAAGCTGGATTCATTCGAGAATATCAACAGTTCCTTGGATAAAGTCATAGACTTGAGAGAAACTGCCTCTGAGGAGCTCCTCGATACCATCTCTGAATTCGAGCAAGATCTTCGCGAGCTCCACAAATTATATAGCCATCAAGATGACTTGAAACATAGAGTGGACCACAAACGAGAGGTGGTAGCCGAGATGGCCAATCAATTGCAGCAAGATCGGGGTCGAGTTCAGGAATTCCTAAATAGTGCTTCAACCAAAAGAGAAGCTCTAGCCACCAAAGAAACTGAACTAGCAATTCATCAGGCTAAAGTGGAACTCTTGCGGGATGATGCTAGTTCTACTCATGCTAGCACTCAACAACTTCTGGATGAAAGGTCTGGTCATGCGAACCTACTTGCTGAGGCCGAGGATGATGCTTCGGAGCTTCTGGACTCGTATAGCTTGGCTTGGACAGACTTCGAATTCTTTAAAGTAGAATTGAAAAGAAAGGCTCTCTTGTTGTAATCTCTAGGCCTCTAATATTAAGCCCAACTTCTTATATGTTGTGAACCTAAAAATAATTTTATTATCGTGGCACTATGGTAATCCACTTAGATTTTGAATTCATTAATGGGCCTCAGATATAGGCCTGCTACGAATAATTCAACAGTAACTGGTATGCTAAGGAATTTACGAAATTTACCTACCCTCTTATTGTTGTTACTCAACTTTTCCAGTCAAACTCCTTCTTGAATGGCCTTTAATCTCAAACTTGAAATCCAGAACATGCATGTCCCATCCGTCAAATCTCTATACGTTTAATTGCCAAAAAAATTTCTAATTATGGCACCTTTAACTCGGGGTAGATAGACCGTCTTGTTGCTCAATCTCTTAGAGACACGCGTCCTTCATCAACGACTGTGTTTTATCCCGAGAATCTGTACCGCTCTATTTAGACGTAACAGTTTAATATTTACTTCTCCTATAAATACAACTTTTCTTCTTTGCCCCTATGCATTCCTTCAACCTTTTCGTTCGATGAACTCCACTTTGCTATATTTACTCTAGTTCTCTCTTGAAAAGAAAACTCCAGATATAATTCTCCCACACTATGAACCTTAGATAGTTATATCCATGTCCAAATCTAGGCTAGATAGTGATATATATGTCCAGATGATTCTGTGGCAAAGTCACCCTAAGTATATACAGGGTGACAAAGTATAAACATTGGGGATGACTTTGCGTTGGCTTCCTCGCTAGCCATTGATCTGCTTTTGTGTGCATAGAGACTGCTGGTCCATGAACGCATATGTTTTGGTGAGGAAACCAAGGAGTTCAATTCAAGGAAGTACATGACAACTTGCTTCCAACGCTCTATTTGGGCCGCTGAACTAGCTTCCTAGACGCTCTAACTCCTTATTCTTTTGTCTCTTGAGGTCCTCCTCCAGTGGAGCTTCTGGTTTTCATGGCATCTTCATTTCCCTATTTCATGTATGGATATTTGATACGGGACTAGAGACTGGTTATCAACTATTTGAGGAATTGGGGGAATAGATGTCATTTTTCTTTTTTGTTTCTTTTGTCAACCGTAGCCTATCTTCATATGGTATCAGAACTTAAGACCGCCAAGCCTTTGTAATCTTTTGCTTTAATGTAATTTGCTTGTGTTTAAAAATAATTTCTCTCTACAAAAAGTTGTGCGTATTGATAACTCAAACATTGTTTGTGCAAGAAAAGTACACCTTTGAATTAAGCCACAGATGTTAGCGAATACAGATTAACAACTACATATTGACAAAGAATGTAGCCACAGGAATTGGCTGTAAAAAATTAAAAACATTTTCAGAAAATTTCACTACACAAGTTAAGAAAATTTCACGACAAAAGTTAGCCACAGGAATTGGCCTTGTGCTAGAAAAGTCTCTACGTTATGCCCCTTCAGTCTATTCAGGCGAGGAGTTGCCTTGGAGCCTGTATGGACTTAATTACTCCGTTGTTGAAGGGTTGTCGCACTCATATACTGGCTGCAAATATGGATTTAGGAAACAGGCATTGATTGGGTTAGCATGGATTGTACCATCTCGATCGTGCAGACGAACAACTCCATTTCCTTGAATGCAATCTATGATGTATGGACCTTCCCACTTTTTAGACCATTTGCCTCGTCCATCTATCTTCTCGCCAATTGGAAGTATTACTCTCCAGACTAAGTCTCCTTCCGCAAAACTTTTTCTCCTTGTGCACTTGTCATAAGCAAGCGATACTCTTTGTTTTTAGCACATAGGTTGTCATAAGCCTCCAAACGTTTCTCATCTAAATCCTCAAGCTCCTACCACATCGCCTGCACATAATCCTCACCAAACAAATCGTGTTGTTCCATGATCCTCATGGACTAAATGTTGATTTCTAATGGTAGAACCGCATTGTGGCCGAACATTAAGGAGTCGTTCTGGTGGGGCTTCCTTTACTTGTTCGGTATTCCCATAATGTATTAAATAAATCTTCATTCCATAAGCGGGCATTGCTGGCGAGCATTCTCTTTAGTATATGTATGATTATCTAATTGCTTGCTTCAGCTTGACCGTTAGATTGGGCATAATACGGGGTAGAAGGAAGAAAATATATTTCCAAGTCTTTCATCAACTCATCTACCTCGCCAGACATGAAAATTGCCCATCTGTCTGACACAAAACATTCTGGAATGCCAAATCTACAGATAATATCTTCGAACAAAAACTGGCGAATGGCTTTCGCAGTGGCCACTTTTATAGGCCTAGCTTCCATCCATTTTGTGAAAAAGTCAGTCGCAACGATGATAAACTTGTGTCCTTCTGATGAATGAGGATGAATTATCCCAATTGAATCTAAAGCCCATCATCGTGCTGGCCAAGACGTGATGATTAGTTGTAAAGGGATATTGGGCATATGGCTGATTGGACCATGTGTTTGACACTCTTCACAGCCTTTGGCGAACGTATTGCAGTCTTTGAGTACTCTGTGCCAGTAGTAACCATGACGCCGTAATAACCATCTCATCTTCAGACCAGCTTGGTGTGCTCCTGCTGCCCCTAAGTGTATTTCTCTTATGATCCGCTTAGCATCACATCCATATACGCATCGTAATAACAAACCTTCTTCTCCTCGCCTGTACAGCACATCCTCTTAGAGGACATAAATGGGAGCCAGAAATCGTATTGGCTTATCTGTCGATTCGTTAGGATTCTGGAGATACGAGATGATTGGCTGTCTCCAATCTGTGTCTATATGATCAAGTGTTGTGACAAACCATTCATTGTTTTCTTCTTGGCGAACAAAGAAAGAAGGAAGTGTGCGTCGTTAAACTTTTAGAATCCGCTCGCGTACTCCATCCTGAAGGCTTACTCCCATTGCTAACTGTGCTAACCCGTTTGTGGCATAATTCTCCTCGCGAGGAATATGACTCAATTCTAACTCTGTAAACAACTTGAGTAAATCACAAGCTCGCTTGGCATAAGACTCTAACACTGGTCAGTCCTTATACTTTTTCTCGAGTTGCTTAATCACCTAAAGGGAATCCTCATATACGTGGACATCAGCTACCTCCATATCAAGTAGTATTTCCAGTCTTATGATAAGTGCCTCATACTCCGCTTGGTTATTCACACACTGGAATTCCAACATGAAAGAATACAAAAAAGTTTGGCTACGTGGGGTAACTAGGGCAACTCATGCTCCTGTCATGGTGCTAGTACTTGAGCCATCGAAGTATAAACACCACGGGGTAAGACCAATACGAGCCAAGTCTAGTTCTGGGCCCTCACAAACATCAATCATTAGATGATGGGAAAGAAAATCGGTCACTGTCTGGCCCTTTACTGCTCTTTGGGGTACATATTGGAGTGAAAAGTTAGAAAGTGCTAAGATCCACTTTCCAATTCTGCCCCTTGGTATGGGCCTTGATAACATATACTTCACAAGATCTGTTTGTGCAATTACATAGGTGATAAAGGATAACATGTAGTGCCTCAACCTGCATCCTGAAAAATACAAGGCCAAGCACAATTTTTTCATTGGCAAGTATCGCGTGTCACAATCTGTCAAAGAACGTCTAAGGTAGAAAATAGCACACTCGACCCCAGCCGTGTCGTCTTGAGCCAATAGACTCCCAATAGAATATTCTATAGCTGATATATACAACTTAAGAGGGACCTTTGACCTTGGTGGTAGCAAAACAGGTGGGTTCGCCAGGTATGTTTTGATGGTGTCAAAAGCCTCTTAATGAACAGGCTCCCAGACAAAGTCTTTCTAATTATGTAACTTGAGTAAGGGTGAAAATGGTTGTGTCTTACTAGCTGCATTTGCAATAAACTGTCTAAGGAAGTTTATCATTCCCAACAGCTACTATAGCTCTTTCTTATTCTTTGGCAGGACTGCAGTTAGAACTGCTCCCTTCTTATCATCTCGGACCTCGATTCCCCTTTGATGGACCAAGAAACCCAAAAAATCTCCCGCTTGTACACCAAAAACATAGTTGGCTGGGTTCATCTTCAATTGATGTTATCTCATTCGAACGAACACTTGCCTCAAGTCTTCAATATGGTATGTCTTGCACTTTGTCTTAACTACCAAGTCATCGATATAAACCTCCATGGATTTCCCTATGAGGTCATGAAATATTAAATTCATAGAACGCTGGTAGGTTGCCCCTGCATTCTTAAGTCCAAGTGGCATATCCACGTACTCAAACACCCCTGCAAAACCCGGGCATCAAAATGTTGTCTTATGCCTATCTGCTTCTGCCATTGGGATTTGATGATATCTAGTTGTCCCATCCATGAATGATAACACCTCATGGTGAGCGACTGAGTCCACCAATAAATCTGCTACTGGCATTAAGTATGCATCATGTGGAGTTGCATTGTTAAGGTCTCGGTAATCAACACAGACTCGCATCTTCCCATTATTCTTCTTTACCGAGACCATGTTTGAAAGCCACTCGTTGTACTTGGCTACTCTAATGATACTTGATTTAAGCATTTTTTTTCAATTTCTTCCTAGACTAGAATTGTTGCCTCTGTGTTCATACGACACATTTCTTGCTTCACAGGTTCTTTTCCGTCCAAGATAGGTAAGTTATGGCATATTAGGTCTGGCGAAAGGCCTGGCATGTCTTCGCACTTCTTTGCAAAATAATTTGAGTATTCCTTTAACAATTCAATGAGCCTCTATCATTCTTCAAGTTCCAAGAAGGTACTTATAGCCACAGTCATTGGCTCTTCTGAATTTCCAAGATTAATCTTTTCGATGGTATCCTTAACTTTAGGAGGTGTATTGTCTAAAGCTGTTGGAGCTAATTTGATTTCCTCCTCTACATCTGATTCATGCAGTACATCATCATCTACGTATTCCAATGCTGTAATCATTAGAACACTCTTGTAGGCTTGACTCTCCATTAGAAAATTGTGGAATCTCTCATACATGGAGTAACAAGCCTCGACATTTATACTTGATAGAGAACCTAACATTGGAATAATCTGAGTGATTGCTCAATGGTATATAGTCGACGACTGTCCTCACCTACCTGGATGATACCCCCATTGAGCTAATTCAGAGGTTGTTACGCCAACTGGGCGGCCCCTGTTGTCTACGCCACATACCTCCAGTGGCCGGAGGTCACTATTGTAGTGGTTAGTGTCCAAAGTATTGGCATATACAAAATAAGGATGAGGATCTGCGTCTACAACTTCTACCTCGCCCGACTCCATATTCCAAAGCACCATCTGCTAATGAAGAGAAGAGGGTACACAATAGCTTCTGTGGATCCAATCTCGTCCCAAGATTACACTGTATGGTGTTGTACATTTTGCTACAAGAATGTGTATGTGGCTGCGGCTGCGGCTAGTCCCACTTGCACATGAAGGAAAACAATTTCCAAAGTCTTGGAAATGTTGCCTTGGAAGTTTCGAACATTCAAGGCTATTTCTTGGATAGAGGACTTGGGAATACCTAGTATTGCCATCGCTTTGACGGTTATAATGTTGACAGCTGCCCTTGAATCCACCAAAAGTTTGTTGATTTGGATACCTTCGACCTTTCCTGTGACGTATAATGGTCGCATGTGAATGGCCATATTCAGGGTAGGCTTCGCGAACATCATATATGCCTTTTGCAAAGACAAGTCATCCTCTGATTGCTTGGCGAGTGACTGCTGATCAGATGAGATAGTGTCTTGTTCTGTGGTCGCCAAGTTGTTCACATTTTTTACTGGGTTAGCATTGACCTCTGTTACTTTTGTTGAAGGTCCTTCAACTGTAGAGGGTAAAACAAACACCATATTAATATTAGTATCTATCTCATCCTCGTATTCTTGCATTTCTTCCTCCTCGTCTTCACCATAGTTTACTAGTTCCTTGTCATTGCCCTCGATACCTTCTTAGCCTTCATATTTGCATCGTCGGTGATATCTAAGGTGCCAACGTGTTGCGCTTGATCCTCAGGTATAGGTTCTAACGTAGTTGGTTGAAACAAACCAGAACTTGTCTTTCCAGGGGTAGGAAAAGACTTATCTAAGCCAGCCTTTTTCTTCCTTTCTTCGTCAATCAAAGGTTTTGGCCTCCAACAAAGACCTTTTGCTTCGGTTATCGTGACATGTCCCCATGCATCCTCCTTAGTTCGTTGAGGACTCTTCATTGATGGTGTAGCTTCCTCAGCAACGTGGAGACGTTGCCTAGCTATTTTGTGTTTCCTTGGGTCGTGGGAAACCTCGGGTGCAGGTTCTGGTGTCTTCTGTCTGGCCCATAACTCTGGGTTACGATCGAAGACATTTGGCCTGGCTGCTCGGACTTTGGGCTCACCAAATCTATTTCCAAAAACAAGCAGGGGATTAGCGGCTAAGGCATTCAGACGCCTCTGCAACTGTTCTGGGGTATATATCAACTGCTCTTCCAACACCAAACCTATCTCTAACGCCTCCAGAGCTTTCTTAGCTTCTCCAAAGCGTCGTTGCTAGTTGCGCCTCCTGCTCAAAGTCACTTCCACGTTTTACCTTTCTCCTTCACGTGCCATACGTTTTCCTTAATGATATTTCTTGAAGCGGGTGGAATATATGGCTTGGTGAGTGTGTCGATTGCAGCTGCTTCAGATTTCTCTAATCTGCCAATCTTCTCTACAGCTCTCATTCGCTTGAAGGTTTGGGAATTCCTTTGGCTTAGCTCCCTTGGGCTACTTGGCTGATAATGTTCAGGTGTTGAGATCAACTATGGACAGACTTGGACTGCTTCCTTTAATTCCTTATACGTGATCTTCAACCCATAATGGAACTTGCAACGAGAACACAAAGTCACTGGCGATTCTTCTTTCGGGTTAACCTTCTCCTTTCCTTTTGATGTATTATCTTATTGTCCCCTTGAGGTACCCTCACTACTGGTTCGAAGGTCGAGAGTTGGTTTCCTTTTGTTTGGGTTGCCTCTTGGAAATTTTATCATTCCAACCATCAACGCCACTTAAATTGCAAGATTTTGCGAGGGTGTTGCAATCTGCACTTCTCCCTCGTCTATCCATTGCTGAATCGTATACATCAGTTTTATGCAATCATTAGTGGATTGATGTCCCCATTTGTTATGGTATCGGCAGTGAGGTAGATTTTTCACATCTTTTAGATTTGGATCTAGAGTTCCCCAATTATCTGGCACCAATTCTATCCCCGTTTGGAGTAGCTCTTCGAAAATCTCTGCTCGCCTAGATGCATCATACGTGATCTCGGCTCACCTGGATTGGACAAATGCGATATTGCGCTTGGGCCTAGGCCTTGGCCTTGATCTTCTCCATCGTCAAACTGGCCAAAATGCATCGCGAAATGGGGAAGTTACTGGAACTGTAATGAAAGGTGGTGGTGTGTTAGGATGCCATTCTACCACCCCTTCTTGGCTAACTGTGATCACTTCCCGGTCAATAAAACCATGAATTCTATCTTTCAGAACAGAACACGTTGTTGTTTGGTGTCCAAATGTGTTGTGAAACCTACAAAAATGCTCGCCTGGCCTTTTATATATTCTAGATGTCTTAGCTTGAATACTGGTCAATAGATGATAAGTTTCATCTCTTGCAATCCGTCTACCATTTCTTCCACTTTATCTTATGGAAAAGTATATTGCGGGTGGATTAGTGCATTATCTTCTTCAGCTCCTATTACAAAGCTAACGGTTGGCGACCAACCGACATTCACCATGTTAAACTGAGGTGTCGGGAATGGTTAAGAATCAACTAGCGAGGTCATCTTGGAAGCTCCTTCTAATGCTAACCGGCCTTCATTAATCCACTTTTGGATTTAATCTTTCAACTTAACGTAGTCTTTAGTCATATGATTCTATGTGTCATGGAACTTACAGTACTTCTTCCCTTTTAATTGTCCAGCGCTAGGTAATAGGCCGAAGTCTGTCTTGGCGGCTCGCATACTAAAAAGCTCGTCTAGTATTTCATGAGCCATGTTGGCGTCATATATGTACTTCTCGAATTATGGCTTTGCAAAATCCACTGTCGAGAGCTTTACAGGACCTTTGTTCTTCTGAAACTTGCAGGGCTTTAGTACTTTGTTTGTTGCTAACTCGACGGCATCCACTTGTTCCTCTTCAGAATCTGATTCTTGTTCAACTTGATCCTCTAGTGATTGGGAAAAGTGTATGAACAAAGGAATTTTTATTGATCCGAAGGATTTCAGACACTAAAAATGTATTTCTAATTCGCTCTACCTGTCTACTATACACAGGTATCCTATTTATACAGGAAAATGTTTGCTTCCCGCCAATTTTTTCTGCCATTGCATGTGCATGCATGCATCTTCCTCTTCTTTCTGTACAAGAACTAGCCTAATAGCTACAAAGAGGAAAAATACAAACCAATCTGTACTAACCTAATAGCTATAAAGAGGAAAACTACAAACCAGGTCAGGTTTATCTATTCTTCTCCTATCTTTTCTTCTTTTCTAAGACTTTTTTTTATCCAGGGACACAAGAGTAATTTTACAAAAAAAAATTATCCTAGTTCACGCTGAACCAGGTTTATACGAGTCAATTCTCATTATATTCTATAAGATTTCTATTATCACGACTCAAAATATGACAAAGGAATCTTAAGTAGTATGCATATATCCAATTAAGAAAGGTCCAACAATCAGTCGTGATGAACCATCCTTTATGAAAAGGTCATCTTCTGTCACACCGGAGCAAAATACTACATAGAAGCAATGAGTATCCACGAATTGTCCATCAATGGTGATGAACCACCCCCTAGATATATTGTTAAAGATAGCAAATTTGGAGCTATAGAATCCTCCCAAGAATTGGGTCAATTCCCAATCATTGATATCAGTCTCTTCTCATCAACTGATTCTAAGCAAATCGAAATCGAACTAGACAGACTCAAATCAGCTCTCAGCTCAACCGGTTGCTTCCAGGTATATGTTACACACACACACACACACACACACACACATATATATGTATATACACACTTAAAAGTATTTCAATCTTCCTGCACACTAGTACGTACTAATCTTTTGAGCTTGTTCTTTCTAGGCAATAGGTCATGGGATTTCAGGTTCCTTACTTGACAAGGTGCGTAAAGCTGCAAAACAATTCTTTGAACTTCCAGTGGAACAGAAGCAAAAGTACTCCATAGAAATTCATGGCGGTCACGAAAGATAGGGGAATGATAATGTTGTCTCAAACAAGCAAGTTCTGGATTGGAACTACCGCCTAATTCTTCATGTGCTCCCCGAAGATCAACGGAACCTTGATCTTTGGCCAGAAAATTCAAACAACTTTAGGTACATATATTCACTTAGAGTTAGCTGAACGCAAATAAAGCATCACATGCATATATGCATGTATACATATTTGTGGGACCTTCTTGGATATATGCTATATTCTTATTTACTACTTGAGAACTAAAATTATAATATATTTGAACATAAATTTACAACATTTAAAATAAATATTATCACAATAACCACATATTTTTAAGATTATTTATGATATTTATAACTAATTGAATCAAATATACAATTTTAAGAACAATTTGTTCAAAAATTGTAACTGAATTTCTGAATTAAGTACTTATCTAAAATACAACTAAAATTACACAAATAACAACAAAATTTGTTCTCAAGTGATAAACAATACCCATGAGTACTTAAGAATTGTCCCATATTTGTTTTTGATATACCTAATTGAAGAAGCATATACGTACTTTTCTGCAGAGAGTTGTTGCATGATTAAGCAACAAAGGTACAGTTTACGATGAGTGTTCTGTACAAGGCCATGGAGAGAACGTTGAATTTGGAAGAGAACAGCTTTGCAAACCAGTTGTTTGGAAACCAAGCTCTGATGACCGAAAGAATTAACTTCTATCCGAAGTGTTCAAGACCCGATCAGGTTCTAGGTGCGGGAAAGCACATAGAGATGGCTCGGGAATGTCAATTCTATAGCAAGACAAAGAAGTAGAAGGTCTTCAAGTTTTGGTGGATAATGGTAAATGGGTGACAGTTCCTGTTGTGCCTAAATGCTTCAGTTGTTAACTTTGGAGGTCAAATGCAGGTTAATAAAACTGTACTTTACCACTCCAATTATAAATTATATATATGTAGTGCCCTTCTACTTGTATACATTTTCTTGGGTATTTTTAGGTTCACATTTTATTATTTTTACTGTTCAGATTTTAGATCATATTATATAGATCTCTTTTGCAAATTTCAACAAGATTAATAATTGTTAAGAAATTCAAAATTATAATTAAAATTTATAAGTATGAACGGTTCATGTTTGATATATTTGATCATTCTCTTGATTTAATCTAGTTCGATACTTTAACGATTACTATTTTGGTTGAAAATTTACATAAATGATCTACTCATATAGACCTAACAATTAGACGATGAAGATATTAAAATATAATTAAAAAATTGATATAATATCTTATATCTAAAAAAACAAAACAAAAATGTATACCTGAGTATACCTTAGTCTTATCAGTATTGGAATATTCAAGAGCCCAATTCATAGGGCGGTCACAAATTTAGAAAGGATGAGGCTATCTGTGGCCATGTTTAATATACCACATCGTGAAATTGAGATTAGTCCGGTGGAGAAATTAGTACACGAGACAGGGAGAAGGTTATACAAAAATGTCAAAGATTATGGTCGCGTGAACCATGAATGCTTTCAGAGGGGGAAGATGCACTTGATATCGTAAGCATTTTATGTTCTCTTGCGTACCTGGCTAGCCTTGTTGTTTATTGTGTCACTCCGACGATTCTTCATGGAGGCAGCAAGGTGATGGAAACTGAAGAATGAGTACTTATGTTTCTTTATTATGCTTTGGAGATTTTGGCCTTTGTTGGCCGGCTGATCTTTTCTGCCTTTTTCATGTCTTAATTCTGAGAAATTTTTATGTTAATCAGTATTAAAAGTAGAGTTACGTTCTGGTAGTCAATGAATGTTGTGGTCAGTCGTGGTCAATTTTCGATAGATCTGCATCAAAAGGTATGTAATTAAAAAACAGTTAAAAAATAATTTAATATTATTCGTTAGATGCAGATCTAATAGCAGTTGACTACAACTGACCACATAATTCATTGACTACAAGAACATGACTCATTCAAAATAAACTATTAATTGGACGTTTTGTTTTTGTTTTTTATCTGTTAAAAAAAAGATGTTATCTAACAAATAATTTTTTTAATTGATATACTAAAACTCATCCAAACTTGTTTTACCAAAACATGAAACATAGGCAAAAGTAAAGAGTATAACCCTCAGGAGACAAACTCGATCAAAAGATAGATTCGGAAAGCCCTGTTTCCAGAAGAAGCAGCCCTCCCTCAGTCCCTCCTCAAAAGAGCCGATCCCTCCATCTACATATCAATACCTGCCTCCGCGGTAGCAACCAACGTACCGTCATCTTTGGATCCTCCTTCGTTACCGCAAACTTCTTCTAACTCCGATACTTCTTCTTTTCCTGGTCATCACCCACATTCTCTGACAACAATACCTCCTCCATTTCCTTGTCACCATCCTTCTTCTTTCGCCACAGTAGCGGGCAGCCACACTTCTTCTTGGCCGGAGATACATAGATACTCCCACTCTGATTAGGAATACCAAAAGAAGTATCCACATCAGCCGGAGCCCACACATTTTCAGGCCCACTTACAATACGAGAAGTCTTTTCGGAAATAACATATAATAAAAGCGTGGGCCAATGACAAGATGAGAATGATTTTGGGCCTTTGGCAACCCAACTTGGTCCAAACATTCCGAGTTTCCAAACCTTTCTCGCAGCCTCGTACCTTGTTGTGGTCGCTCTCTCTCTCTCTCTCTCTCTCTCTCTCTCTCAAGTCTCAACTCTGTCTGTCTACCTAGGAAGTCTTCGACTTGACATCATAGATTGACCACTTCACTTCAATTCAGTGCAATCATAAATGGAACACCTTTTCATCCTGGGAGCCACCATTATAGGCTTCATCTCCGTTTGCAAATCCTTAACCAATTTCCTCACATGGGTCTGGGTCATGTTCCTCAGACCTCCCAAGAATCTGACCAAGTATGGATCTTGGGCCATCATCACTGGCTCCACTGACGGCATTGGCAAAGCCCTCGCCTTTGAAATGGCCTCAAAGGGCCTCAACCTCGTCTTGATCGGTCGAAGCCCTTCAAAGCTCGAAGCCACCACCAATTCAATCTTAGACAGACACAGAGTCGAAGTCAAGTGCATTGTGCTCGACTTGGCCAAGTTGAGTGGGGAGGAAATAGCTAGTGCTGTAGAGGAAGGAATCAAAGGGATTGATGTTGGGGTTTTGGTTAATAATGCAGGGGTGGCTTACCCTTATGCCAAGTATTTTCATGAGGTTGATTTGGAGCTGATAGAGAGTATTACAAGAGTGAACATTGAAGCTGCAACTTGGGTGACCAAGGCTGTGATTCCTGCTATGCTCAGGAAGAAGAAGGGAGCAATTGTCAATATTGGGTCTGGGTCGTCTGTTATAGTCCCTTCTTATCCTCTCTACACTGTTTATGCTGCTTCCAAAGCGTGAGTTGTCTCAAATTCTAATCTTTAATTTGTTTCAATTCTGTGATTATGAAAATGATGCTTAGCCTTTTAAAAAATAAATAAAAGCCCTATTGACATTAGCATATTCAATGATAGTTATGTCTCCTCAATATGAGTCTTATGAACTTGTGATACAGGTATCTTGCGATGTTCTCTAGATGCACTAGTTTGGAGTACAAGCAGCAAGGGATTGACATTCAGTGTCAGGTTTATCATCTTTCCCTTTCCGATTTTCGTTCTTTAGTGTTATAATTGTATTGATTGAGACAATGTATCCTTCAATTTTAATAGTTAAAAATTTCAATGTGAAGTGATGAGTCGTGAAGAACGTTAGTCCATCTGATTTACCTGCATCATAATGCAGATTCCCATATTTGTGGCGACAAAGATGACAAAGTTAAAGGCATCGTCCTTCCTCATTGCATCTCCGGAGACATATAGCAAAGCGAGCATACGGTGCATTGGTTATGAGCAGCTATGTACACCCTCCTGGAGGCACTCGGTGCAGTGGCACATAGCACATACCTTGCCGGATGCGCTATTGAATGCCAGCATTTTCCGATACTTCCTTGGGATGCGAAATAGAGGTCAATTGAAGGAGTCTCGGATTAAAAAGATGAGCCAACAGGAAAGTGCATCGAGACATTGCACTTGACTGGGAATATGAACCTCGCAGACTAGGTTGGCTTCATCTCCATATAGGTTAGTATGCAGCTGCAAGGAGCTCATGGTCAGTGACTTTTCCTTTCCTATGTATACTAGGATATAGAGGGATAACCCAGCCTTCCTTGCTTAGGTACTTGGCTATAGGTTTCCGTAGTGCTCATATCATTGAAGCAAAAAAAATTCTAAATATTCAATCTTTATAACAATATATTCAACAATGTGTAGGTGGGAATGCCAGCTCCTACAGTTTATTTTATCATCTTACTACTTTTGTAGTACACATTAAAGATTCAAGCTAGCTAACTCTGTCGATTAGCATTAAATGTCACCGCCTATTGCAGTTGGTTAGATAAAAGTCATAAGACAGTTGGATCTAGACTGCAGGGTGGTTGGTTGTGAGATGGTAATGATTTAAGAACAGCTTGATAGGATTTGTTCATTTTCTCTATAACAAAGACTAATGTTATTTTTGATATGATGTTTCAATCAATTAAAGACTAATTCATCAAGATACTTTAGAGTTTAGATGTAATTTTTGGTAATTCCCCTTCATAACAGGAATGTGTACTCAGTGTGGGGAGTAAAGACTTGCTCTCTACTCACCAGCCCATAAAATGATAAAGAGTGTAGATGCACATCACACGCCCCACTACAGTACCTATCATATCATCACTGATATGATTATTATTTTTTTTAAATATTAAAGGGTTGCTTTGCATTTGTATCAAAAACAACTTGTACTCAAAACTCATTTTTAGAAGGAACAGAGACATAGCAGCTGCTTCGACAAAGGCAATGACATTCCCCGAAGTTTTCATATTAGCAGTAGGTGGCATAGGATTCATCTCTGTCTGTAAACCTTTGATCAAGTTTGCAAGATGGGTGTGGGTCATGTTTCTGAGACCCTCAAAGAATCTCAAGGAGTATGGATCTTGGGCAATCGTCACTGGCTCTGCTCAAGGAATAGGCAAACTGCTTTCCTTTGAATTAGCTTCAAAGGGTCTTAACCTTGTCCTGATTGATAAAAACCAGTTGGCGCTGGAAGCTACGTGCAACGAAATACATGAACAATTCGGTGGAGAAGTCGAGATCAAGAGCATGGTGATGGACTTGGTTAAATCGAGCGGGGAGGAAATAGCCAATGCCATAGAGAAAAAAACCAAAGAGCTAGATGTCGGTGTTTTGGTCAACAATGCAGGGATGGCTTATCCTTATGCAAGATTTTTTCATGAGGTAGATTTGGAGCTGATGAACAACATTATCAAGCTGAACTTGGAAGCAGTCACTTGGGTGACTAAGGCAGTACTCCCGGGTATGATAAAGAAAAAGAAAGGAGCAATTGTCAACATTAGTTCTGGCTCAGCCCACATCACTGCTTTTCCTCTCTACACTCTTTATTCCACAACTAAAGCGTGAGTATTCTTTGTTGTCATTTAGTTAGTTTCATACATATTTTCCTTCTTGCATGGGAACCTAATTAGTATCATTAAGTTCCCATATAGTGTAACATGTTGTATATATGCGCTTATGATCGATTCTGAGTATGAAACTATTATATTGCAGGTACGTTTCAATGTTCTCAAAAAGCTTAAGTTTGGAATACAAGAAGCAGGGAATCGATATTCAGTGTCAGGTTTTCATTTTACGCTTTTTATCCATGCTACTTATCCTTCTTATTTTGAGTTATGTGTATCACACCTTCACAAATTTAATGGCCAGTATGAGATCTCAAGTTCGACTCTTTTCAATTCTGAAACCCTCAAAACCACCATTTCTTTCAAGAATTTAAGTAATTAACTTGTTTGTTTTCCTCGATATTTGATCGATCACCGTAATGATAGTTGTTAATCCACCTGCGTTCATCTTCTCACTTATGCAGACCCCTCTTTTCGTGGCGACGAGGTTGACAACGGACTTGCGAATTTCCTGGTTAAAGACAACACCAGAGATATTTTGCAAAGAGAGCATTCGATGGTTTGGTTATGATAATATTTGTAACCCCTTCTGGTGGCACTCTGTGCAGTTGTTCATAATACAGGGCCTGCCCGACTCGTTATCCATGGGCGTCTGTTTCCGGATGACTAGGCTGATCAGAAAGAGAGGCCAAATGAAGGATGCGCGCAACGCACAGATCAAAAAGATGCATCATCAGGAAATCAAATTCATTAATTAGGAAAACAGAATTTGAGATGTATAAGAGTGTTGGATGATTTGGATGATGCATATATATAAGTTATGCTGAGCTTCCATGTCTTAAGCAGTAGTTGAACATAAAAGAATAACCTACTATTTATATGTTCCTTGTAATAATTTGGGCAGATAATTAGCTGAGGTACTGAACTATTGAGGAGTGAGGACCATATACAAGGTTCTAAAAGGTGCTAGGCGGAATTAGGCGGTGGAGCTACTGCCTAGCGCCTAAGCGTTTAGTGGAGTTTAATCAGTAATTAAGTGGTAATTAAGCGGATCATTTTTTATATATATTTAATTAATTATATATTTATATGGTATATTGTGATTTGAAACATAAAGTAAAAATTATAAAGAAATATCATAAAAATTCTAAACTAAGTTTATAAATAAATCCAATTAACCATCCATCTCAATTTTTTGAAATACATGCGCATAAACTGGAATCCCAGAAATATGAAATCATCTATTTAGAAGCCGATAATTCATTAACACCACTATAACCACCCATTTTCAAACTCGCCGACACTATGCTCTTACCCACATTTAATCATATCAAATTATCAATATATAACAAACAAGGATGAATCTTGTTTCCCAACTCAGGTCTGTCTCGAAACGTACCAATTGATGTTTAAGAAAGGATTCAGAGGAAGAGGGGATTATAAGAGAGAGAAGTGAGAAGAGAAAATCCTCGAAGGTGGACGGCGAGCGGGCACAACGGCTGCGGACGACAAGTGAAGGCGACGGCGGTGTTCGGCGAGCGGTGTCCAAGTCGCGGCGTTTTCAGAGGGAGAGAGACGATGTTTCACAAAAGAAATTGGATTAGATTTTCTATTTAGAATTTCTTCCTTTGCGCTGTACCTCTTAATTTAAAAAAAAAAACAAAAAACAAAAAAAAAACCGCCTAGGCGGCGCCTAATTGCCGATTAGTCGTTAGTCGTCCGCCTAATTGCCGATTAATCGGTTCCCGCCTAATTACCCCGCCCAGGACCAAAATTAGGCCATAACATGATTTTTTCCGATTAGTCGGCGCCTAAACGGCCTAGGCGGCCGTATTTTAGAACACTGACCATATATGAGTTATGTCTTACAGTGAGGTGGTTGGATCCAGCAGCTATCCAGGCTCCTTCCTATAATTGATTTTATGGCATGAATATATTTTTCAAATTATGCAAGGCCCTATCTTTCCCTTTATTCTTGTTTATTTACCCAAAAATACCTGACAAGTACTTGGTCTATTTTTTCATGTGTACAAATAAATATTTAGTGCCATCATTTTCTGGATCCACACTGAAATGTGCCCAACTCAAGTAAAAATGAAAATTTTCACACAGCTATATGATTCTTGATCACAGTATCTCTTGCTAGCATATTACCTGCAAACCAATTTTAGTTAAAGTATGAATATTTTTCTAAATTCTCAAAGGCACCGATGGTGTTCGGTTCGGGTAGGAGACACTATTCACTCAATTTCTCTCCCACAGTTCTCTTATACAAGCTACCCTTGCAAGGACATGGCCTAGTAAGATTAATACTACCAGCTAACCTAGCGACTCTTCTTTATTTCCCGACAGAATAATGGTCTTCTCAATAACTGCGACGAGTGAATGGTCGGCCCTATCCTGCTTAATTATTCAGCCAATGCTACTCTTTAAAGTTAAAATCGTTCTCTTCAGTTTCTAAATAACATTGCTTTACCCCTCTGCATCGCAGGATTTTGTGCAATGGAGCTACATGAATTTTTCATAGGGGCAGCAATCACCGTAGGGTTTCTTTCTGTGTGTAAATCTCTGATCTATTTCCTGGTATGGGTATGGGTCATGTTCCTCAGACCTCCCAAGAATCTGACCAAGTATGGATCTTGGGCCATCATCACTGGCTCCACTGACGGCATCGGCAAAGCCATTGCCTTTGAGCTTGCTTCGAAGGGTCTCAACATCGTCTTGGTCGGTCGAAACCCTTCCAAGCTCGAAGCTACCTCCAACGGAATCCGCCAGAAATACGGTCATGAAGGAGTGGAAGTTAAGAGCATTGTCATCGACTTTGCGAAAACGAGTGGGGAGGAGATGGCTAGTTCCATAGAGGAAGGAATCAAAGGGATTGACGTTGGTGTTCTGGTGAACAATGCAGGGATGACCTATCCTTATGCCAGGTTCTTTCATGAAGTAGATTTGGAGCTCATGGAGAGCCTTGTCAAGGTGAACATGGAATCCGCAACTTGGGTGACTAGGGCAGTGCTTCCCGGTATGCTTAAGAAGAAGAAAGGTGCGATCGTCAACATCGGCTCGGATTTGGCCGAGGACCCTTCGTTGCCTCTCTACACTCTCTATGCTGCATCTAAATCGTGAGTTTTCGATCTTAGCTGAACCATTAATTATGTTTTGTTCTGTTTTACGTACGTTGGTGAACATTAGTTTAGTCTGATTTAGTAGAAGAAAACCGTTATGCATGCTTAGACCATCGACTAATAATTAGTCTGATTAAGTGTCAATTAGACTAGTACTGCAATTATGCTACCTTAACTAAATGCATTAGACGACTCTCTAGCTAGATCGAGTGCGTTCTATCTAGATCGATATGTATAACCTTGTAAAATTTGTAATTAATTTGTTGTGATCGAGTATTAAACTTATGATATACAGATACCTTAAAATGTTCTCAAGATCCATTAGCTTAGAATACAAGCGGCAAGGAATTGACATTCAGTGTCAGGTTAGTTTCCATTACTTCTAGCTAGCCTTCTTTCTGAAAAGTATTCAAGCTAAATCTCTGTTCATTATTTTCTGTTTTCGATCAATTAATTAAGGGAAATTGTATATGTCACTGATATTTAGAACTTAACATGATTATGTACGCAGGGGCCTCGTCTCATTGCGACGGAGATGACAGAGAATTTGAAGTCACTTCCGGTGTTGATAGCACCTCTGCAGATATTCAGCAAAGCCAGCATCCGGTGGATTGGTTATGATTCTGTATGTAATCCCTACTGGGCGCATTCAGTGCAGAGCTTCATACTACATGCCTTTCCTGATGCCTTGGTTAATGCCATGACCTTCTCCATGTGTAGTAGCGTCAGAGAGAAAGGCCTGAATGAGAAGCCGCCCACTTTTGAAATCCGGCCTAACTAGCTAGCTAGTTAATTTGATTAGCAGCATAATATGTTAAAGTGTGATTGTATTAGTCTATTGTACGTAGTAATTCCCAATAGTACCTTCAAACATTGAGATCATGGCATGATAGATATAACTTTATAAGACCAAAATGACTAAGATGGATGATGACATGCATGTATTAATCTGAATAAGCTCACGGGAGTTCTGCCTACACATGGCCATTCAAGGTCTTATTATTATATACAGAGAAGACATCATTCCACGTCCCATGCATGTGGGCGGGGTGTTCTAGTGGAGCATCACAACTCTCTGATTTTAAGGCATTGAAGTACTTCATTTCTCTAAAAGTTGGAGACCACAGAAGTTATCCGATGCTTAAAAAAAATAATTTGTAGTGCAGAGCAACATAGAATTTTCGCATGCCCGCCAGTAGGTGATTCAAGCATCCGGTATATAAAACAATATGCATGGGAGCATTATAACAAAAAAACAACGTGAATGAAGACAAAATTTGAAAAGTAGTTAGATTAATCATCAATCATGCATTCGATATGAACATTAAGATTGAGGAAAAACACCGAAACAACACCTCCTTATAGGAACAATTAGAGAAAACACCATGAACAATTTCCCAAACATGGTAATATATATATGATGACAATTGCCCTAAGTCAATCCTTGAAAAACAGCTTTCATTCTGGCAATACGAAAATTAAAATAACAAATTATTCAACTCCCATCTACTGTTCATTACTTCCCTATCTACCTCTCAATAAGTGTACACATGATGAATGGTCCTGGACGTACTCTATATATACACTGCATTTCTCTTTCAGGAAATCAAAACTTTAAAAGCCTCTTCTACCACATTGATTTGCATCTCATAGTCATAACTGATTCAGTGTACTTGGCAATGGACATGCAAGAAGCTTTCTTTTTGGCAGCAACTTGTCTAGGCTTCTTATCTGTTTCTAAGGCTTTGGTTAATTTCCTGGTATGGGTATGGGTCATGTTCGTGAGACCTGCAAAGAATCTGAAGAAGTATGGATCTTGGGCCATCATCACTGGCTCCACTGACGGTATCGGCAAAGCCATTGCCTTTGAGCTTGCTTCGAAGGGTCTCAACATCGTCTTGGTCGGTCGAAACCCTTCCAAGCTCGAAGCTACCTCCAACGGAATCCGTGACAAGTACGGTGACCGGAAAGTGGAGATCAAGAGCATAGTCATCGACTTGGCTAAAGCTAGTGGGGAGGAAATAGCAAGCACCATAGAGGAAGGAATCAAAGGGATAGATGTTGGTGTTTTGATTAATAATGCAGGGATCACTTACCCTTATGCAAGGTTCTTTCATGAGGTTGATCTGGACCTGATGGAGAGTATGTTGAAGGTGAACATGGGAGCGGCAACTTGGGTGACCAAGGCTGTGCTTCCGGGTATGCTCAAGAAGAAGAGAGGAGCCATTGTCAATATTGGCTCTGCTGCCTCGGAGGACCCTTCTTTGCCTCTTTACACACTCTACGCTGCCACCAAATCGTAAGATTCTTAGTACGTTAAAAGTTGAAACATATACCTATATTCTTTTCTTGAATATTTATACTTTTCTTATTAATGCTGAATTTAGACTACTAATGGAAATTATGCATATATAAGGGATGCATGCATGCAATCTAATTTGGGTAATTTGATGCATGAGTTATCTAAAATATTACGCTTGTAGAGTTTGTAGGAGACAAAAACAGCAGAAAAAGAGAGCTTAGAAAACGACTTCTTCTTTCTAATATAAATTACTAAAATTAGGAAGTGGTTAACTAAAACCGGCCGGTTTCGGACTTATTTAATTAGTTGAACACTTGTATTTATAAGAACTAGTACGTATTAAGAAAAGCTCTACAGTGCATTAATGTACTTGTATATCAAATAACTAGTTTGATATATATGTATGGTAGACTTATTTAATTAGTATGCATGCTAGCTATAATTAATCTACTTAATAGCTTCATCTATACTTTGATGTATATATCAAACTCATTTACCTTCATGCATCGAACTATTCTATAACGTACCAATATATTTTTAAACTATACAGAGTTTCATATTAATGATCGTTATATAAAATTTTGAGTTATGATACAGGTACACTAAAATGTTCACAAGATGCATTAGTTTGGAATACAATCAGAATGGAATTGACATTCAGTGCCAGGTTCTCATTCGTATCCTTCTTGATCTACCATCAAAATGTTCGATTTCTTGTTCGTATTCATTGTTTCCTAGCTTATAGATCGATGTTACGTACTCCTAGGTAGTAATCAGTTGGTGGCATGGATCAGCTTGAATATGTGTGCCTGAATTAGTTGTGTTAATTTGCAGGTGCCTCGTTTTGTGTCGACAGAGATGACAAAGGATTTGAAGAAGTCGGTTCCCTTGATGATGGCAACACGAGAGATATTCGGCAAAGCAAGTGTTCGAAGGATTGGTTATGAGCATCTATGTAATCCCTACTGGTTCCATTCTGTGCAAGGTTCCATAGTCCATGCCTTCCCTGATGTCTTGGTTAATGCCATCACGTTTTGGATCTGCAGTGGGATCAGAAAGAAAAGTCAAATGAAGGAGGGTCATGCACATTAAGAGATGAACCAAGATGTTGGATGGATAAGATCTTCCCAATCGAAATAGAGACGTCGTACGTACGGCATATATCCATCTATCTATGTACAACTAAACTGACATTCAATTCGTAATGAGAATGTTAATTTTAATTTATAACGTCAATAAATTTGATTTTGAGAGGCCGTGAGCTAGATTATGGAGTTACATATATGCAGATTCATATGAAAAGTGATTTGGAGAATTAAGAGTAATCAAAATTACTAATTCCTAAGAGCAAATTCACTAGTTGGTCACAGGTTTTGGGTCACTGAAGCTTAAATTAGGATGGTAGGGCAGTTGGGTGTCACTAATTTTTTTTATAGTTGTTTATATCTGTGTGGTCATGCCAACTTTATTTTATATTAGTTAATATCTTATTATTCATTTTTAATAAATTTTAATGATATATAATTAATTATAATGATATTAAATTTACTTGAACAATATTTTGATGATTAATTAAGAAAAAGTTAAAATAATCAATTATTCAAAGGTTCACTTGGTAACCAGGCCAAGAGAAAGGGTGAGAATTGACCCAGGGAAGTTCTTTCGCGCCTAGACAAGAAATCATGGGTGAAAAATATATTTTTGAAATTTTATGTATTTTGGGTCAGGTCTATGCGATCATTGGGATAGAATGAATGAGTGAACTTATTCTTCTGACAAATTCACCTAAAGATGTTAACGTACTTACTTTCAACTACTGTTCAATCTAATACGCGAAAAGAAGCTCACACTCAAGCTCTTAGCATATTAGTAGTCAAGTACTATACAAGCAACATAATTTTAGATCCTAATTTAATCAACATAATACTCTACCAAATTAGTTGTTTACAACTGCTTTTCAACACTCGCAATGGCATTTTTAGAAGCTTTCTTAATTTTTGAAGTAAGGGCTTTGCGGCTACCTGAAGCCTTGATTAATAAAATAGTAGAAAACGCGGGCGCGGGGGGAGGACATAAAGCATATACCCCATACAAAGAGAAACACCCGAAAAATATTATCAAGCGACTCGACTAATACAATATATCATAAACTGTACCGTTTAGCAAATAGTGCGACATTGGCTACTCCATTTACTTTATATTTGAGGCGGCACAGTACCGGAAAGATAATGCGATAACAACGACGCATTAATTCATTATGAACAGCTTCCTAACTATGTTGTCGAACGAACTTTTCGTCGGTATTACATCTCATCCTACCACTAGGATGGTGCGCCCATTCGACGAACTAAAATTTACTTAGAGCAGACAAGGCACCAAAAGTGTATATCCCGGGACAAAGCTCATTTATGTCTCCCTAAAATGGGTATAGGCTCATTTTTAGCAAAAATATTAAAAACTTGAAACAAAAATAACTAACAACTAGTCCGCTTCATCTTCTGACGGTTTGATATTTTCCTTAAATGAGTATGGATCATATGTCAATATGTCCCTAGCAGGTGTAACAACTCATCTTAATTCTGGTTCCACAAAGTATGGATCATATGTCAATATGTCAATATGTCAATAGTGTTATAATTGTATTGATTGAGACAATGTATCCTTCAATTTTAATAGTTAAAAATTTCAATGTGAAGTGATGAGTTGTGAAGAACGTTAGTCCATCTGATTTACCTGCATCATAATGCAGATTCCCATATTTGTGGCGACAAAGATGAAAAAGTTAAAGGCATCGTCCTTCCTTATTGCATCTCCGGAGACATATAGCAGAGCGAGCATACGGTGCATTGGTTATGAGCAGCTATGTACACCCTCCTGGAGGCACTCGGTGCAGTGGCACATAGCACATACCTTGCCGGATGCGCTATTGAATGCCAGCATTTTCCGGTACTTCCTTGGGATGCGAAATAGAGGTCAATTGAAGGAGTCTCGGATTAAAAAGATGAGCCAACAGGAAAGTGCATCGAGACCACTACTGGAGGAGGGCATCGGGGCGACGTAGTTATATTTCTACGTCGCTCCGATTTTAGATGAGGCGACGTACTTTGGCTTTGATAAAAAGTACGTCGCTTCAAAAATTCAGGCGACGTAGATTGAAGTACGTGGCTTCAAAAAACTGAGGCGACTAGTTTATCATTCGAAGCGACCAAATTAATCTACGTCGCTTCGAATAAAAACTAGGCGACGTAGATTGAGCAATCTACGTCGCCTAGATTTTATTCGAAGCGACGTAGATTAGTTTGGTCGCTTCGAATAAAATCGAGGCGACGTAGATTGAGCAATCTACGTCGCCTAGATTTTTTAAAATCTGGATCTACTCTTCTTCTTAAAGTCAACCCTTTCATAAAGGTGGTATTTTAGAAAAACAGTTTCCCCGAGCTCTGCAGCTGTTTTGGGCGATTTTGGGGAGAAATTAGAGGAAATTGAGAAAGAAGGTTGTTCTTGCCATTGATTTGATTCTTGAGTAAGGTTAGTTTGATTTGTATCTCTTTAACCCTCTTTATGACCATAATATGTTAAATTAGAAGTGAAAATGAAGTTTTGGTGAAATGTTTGAAGTTGAATTGAATTTGGTGTTATGTTGTAGTTTTAGTGTTTGAATCATTGAATTGTGTTAAATCATGTTATGGGTTCATGAATAATGTTTGAAATTTGGTTAAGTTTAGTGAAATTTATTGATGATTAGAAGTGAAATTGAAGTTTTGGTGAAATGTTTGAAGTTGAATTGAATTTGGTGTTATGTTGTAGTTTTAGTGTTTGAATCATTGAATTGTGATAAATCATGTTATGGGTTCATGATTAATGTTTGAAATTTGGTTAAATTTAGTGAAATTAATTGATGATTAGTGTAGATTATGTGTATTCGAGCCTTAATTAGTACTGTTATTAGTGTTAATAATGATTTTGAGCGTATGGCTATATATAATTGTGGTGTTTATCAACTTAGAACTCCCGTTTGAGAATCAACAACTCATGTAGTTGATCGAGTTGAGTTGTTGATTCTCGAATTGTCCCATTTTTGGACACTTTAGGTGAACATGACTTTGTTGATCCTTTTGCTATTCGTGTGATTTCAGTTTCAGTTTTGGGATATGGTTTCGACAGTGTCTCCTTTAAATGTTCCCCGAGTGCAAATTAGGTTGTTTAGATATGCGTGCACTCGGGGAACTGTAGGGAGATGCTGCCGAAATTTCCCTAAACTGGAGCTGAAACGCATAGGTGCAAAAGCGTTGACAAATGTCGTGTTCCCCTGAAGGGGATAGGACCCAACCCGGAGGCATAAGGCGAAGAAGTGTGGGGTTTTGGTTGAATCGCAACTGTGGCGTGGTAACTTTGTTCATATTGATTGTTTATGTTGACAGGAAACATGGACGGACTCCCAGACAAAACTTGGATGACATATCATCGTGCTGATCCAAGGTACATCAACGGCATATTCGAGTTCATGAATTTTGCCCTGCTACATAGTAACGGAGCCGATTATCACTACTGCCCGTGCAAACGTTGTAAGAACGGTCCGTTCAAGGTTACTATGGATCAGATGTATCATCACTTATCAAACAGTGGTATGAGTCCTACTTATACAGTCTGGCACCTTCACGGGGAAGCATCATGTGAACCGGCAATGCTCAGTCAACGAAGACAGTGGTTTCAAGACAGAGTCGGTCCTTCTAGTGGTGCCGGTCCTTCAGTGAACCCGCAGTTGGAGATTCTACATGATGCATATCCCTATTATCCTGGATACCATGCAGATGCACCCCAACAATTTGTGGAAGATAATTCGGGCATGAACTTCAATGACATGGTAGACGATGATTATGAAAAGTACGATAGATTATTGAAGGAGTCACAGACCCCATTATATGAAGGCAGTGAGGAAACTGTTTTGAGTGCCATATTAGATGCAATGGAAATGAAAAATGAAAATGGATGGTCGGACACAAGTGTTGACTCTTTATGTATTTACATTAATAAACTTCTTCCTAAAGGGCACACATTCCCCTGTTCATACTCGAGAATAAAAAAAATCTTGAGTGATCTTTCACTGGGTTACGAAAGAATTCATGCGTGTGAGTTTAACTGTGTGTTGTTCAGGGGGGCGCTCGTAAACGAGAGGATTTGTCCAGTGTGTTATTCTGAAAGATATAAGCCAAATACGAATGATATTCCCAAAAAAATAATTCGTAACTTCCCTCTAACACCAAGGTTGAAGCGCTTGTTTATGTCCCCACACACTGCCAAGCATATGCGATGGCTGGGGGAGCGGATATGCGTGGCTGGTAGCGTCAGCCACCCAGCTGACGGAGAAGCGTTTCAACATTTTGACAGAACTTTTCCAGGATTTGCACGGGACTGCAGGAATGTGCGCCTTGGAGTAGCAACAGACGGTTTCAATCCATTCGGAACAATGGGAACTTTGCATAGTACATGGCCCGTTGTTGTGATGCCGTACAATCTACCACCATCAATGTGCATGAAGAAGGAATATAACATGTTATCAGTGTTGATTCCAGGCCCTAAATCTCCCGGAAAGTGCCTTAGTGTACTCATTGAGCCGATGATCGAGGAGCTAATACATTTATGGGTCGTTGGAGTCCATACTTTTGATCGAGTAGACAATGAGGTATTCTTGATGAATGCAGCGGTAATGTGGACTATTAGCGACTTTCCAGGTTTAGGGATGCTTGCGGGGTCAACCGTGAAAGGGTACAAGGCATGTCCAATCTGTCTAGATGAGCTAACTTCAGAGCATATATGTGGGAGGATAGTTTATGAAGGTCATCGAAAATGGCTCCACCAGGATCACCCTTGGAGATTGAGCAAGGCATTTAACGGGAAGGAGGAGTTTGGCGGAAGACCCTATCGTAAGAGTGGAGATGAAATTTTGGAGGACGTTAGGTCAAACGTTTACCCTATTCTTAGCCAACATGAAGACTTGAAGGTGCCGTACAATCCGAATAACAGACAGTGTTGGACTCACGAAAGCATATTTTGGAAGCTGCCGTATTGGTCATCATTGAAGATCAGACATTGCCTAGATGTCATGCACATTGAAAAAAATGTGTGTGACAACATCCTTGGAACCATTTTTTCGATTGAATCGAAGTCTAAGGATGGTCCAAAATCTCGCGCTGCTTTGAAGAAGAGGAATGTGCGAAAAAACCAGTGGCAAAGAGCGGGTGACTTGGCTACGGGGAAAGTTCCTCATGCACCTTTTTTAGTTAAAAAGGATGATCTAGAAGATGTGTTCCAGTGGTTCAGGGATGTTAAGTATCCTCTTGGTTATGCAGGTAGTTTGAGAAGTAAGGTGAAAATAAGTTCCCAGTCACAGTTTTATGGATTGAAGACGCATGATTGCCATGTCTTGCTTCAACGTCTTCTTCCTGTGGTTATAAGAGGGTTCCTGCCAGAAAACGTTGTCAAGCCATTGATAGCACTGTCAAATTGGTTTCGTCAACTATGCAGTAGGGAGCTTAAGAAGGAGGTTGTGCGTGACATGGAAACTGAGATAGTGATGATTCTCTGCAATTTGGAGCTCATATTTCCTCCACATTTTTTTACATCTATGGTTCATCTCATGGTTCATCTGCCCGAACAAGTATTCCTTACAGGTCCAGTCCACTATACATGGATGTATCCAATTGAAAGGTAAAATTTTTTGTTATTGCTAATATTAGGAAAATATGTTTGTACTAATATTATTGTACTAATCTTGTGTAATATGTCGGCAATTAGGAAAATATTGTACTAATCTTGAGTGGTGTTTTTGCAGGCAATTAGGAAAATATAAAAAGTCAATGAGGAATACACGTTACCCGGAAGGTAGTATTGCTGAACAGTACCTCGTACATGAGTCGGTGACGTATTGTAAGGCTTATCTCAGACGGATGGACAACGAAGATATCGACACTTCCATATCTTGGTGGAATGTCAGCTGTGTTTCACTCTTAGTAAGACCAGATATTATCGAGACTCGTCGCCAGTTCAGGTTGACTGAGTCAGAGACTGCTGAGGCTCACTGGCAAGTCTTGGTGGAAACAGACGAAGTCAAACCTTACCTAGAAGAACATCTCAGAAGGTTCGAGGCTAAAAATGGTGAAGATTTCGACGAGCGGCAGCGGAGGAGGAGTTTTCTTCGATGGTTCTTAACATGGGTACATATGCCTATTAATTCTTGTAAGGTTCTTTGAGGGTTTATAACACTTATCTTTAACTCCTCTTAACACTTATCTCTCAGGTGTCCCTTAAAGAAAAAAACTCGGACCCGAGCTTGGTTGCAGGAATAAAGTCATTAGCTCAAGGACCTCAGCAATGTCGGGTTTATATGTCGTGTTATGTGAACGGTGTCAAGTTCACATCGTTTGATAGAGATCAAAGAACCGTGACTCAAAACAGCGGTGTCATGATAGACATGGGTTCATCCAAGTTCTACGGCCATGTTAACTACGTGGTCGAAGTATTATATGCAGGTCGTATGCCAGTGGTGTTGTTTAAGTGCACATGGCACAACTCCGAGGACCCTGAAGATCTTGACACCCTTATAAAAAAGATCATGGACTGATATCAGTGAATACAAACAAGAGTTACTATAAGGATTCACCCTTCATAATTGCAACCAAAGCAAAACAGGTATTCTACATAGACGATCCAAAGGCTAGTGGTACTTGGAAGGTAGTACAAGAAATGTCGCACCGCAATGTCTACAGCGCCGAAGTTCTGGCCATAGATGAAAACATATCGCGTACAGGAGATCATATCTTTGAGCCTTACCAAGAGGACACTCCCACGGTGATACAATTTTACCCAGATTTTCAACTACTTTTGGACGAAGAAGGAGACGAGGACGAGGACGAGGACGAGGACGAAGAGGAGGAGGACGAGGACGAAGACGAGGACGAGGAGGAGGAGGACGAGGAAGAGGAGGAGGACGAAGAGGAGGACTAAACTAATATTATTACATTCTTGAAACCTAAATTCGTATTTTCTTTAAAGCATAATGTATGTATACGATCAAATATTACTAAATTCGTATTTTCTTTAAAGCATAGTTATTCGTATTTTAATAACTAATATTATTATGAATTTGAAACCTAAATTCGAGAAAATGAATTAATTTAATTATAAATTAAATAAACTGAGGCGACATAGATTGATCAATCTATGTCGCCTCAGTTATTCAAAAATAAAAAAAAAATCAAATCCCTTGAGGCGACGTAGATTGATCAATCTATGTCGCCTCAGTTATTCAAAAATATAAAAAAAATTAAATCCCTTGAGGCGACGTAGATTGATCAATCTACGTCGCCTCAGTTTATTTAATTTAATTATAAATTAAATAAACTGAGGCGACGTAGATTGATCAATCTACGTCGCCTCATTGTCGGGCTTCTGGGTCTGGTTGCCCCACGGGACAATCGGCGACCCCGTCGATTGCAGAAGCTCCCATTTTAACGCCCGCCCCTCCACTTGAGGATGCGATTCCGCAAGGAGCGGATGACAGCAGCGACGCCACTACGGCGTCACAGCACCCTCCCGCCCTCAGCATCCGGTGCAAGAAGACCAAACTCCCCGACATGGTCGACATGGCAACCGGAGACCCGACGACGGAACAGCGCGAAGTCGTTGTCGGGACGAAGACGGAGTACCTCGTCCGGATGAACAACAATAGGCGACTACAAGTCGCTTACTCTACGAGGCATGCGGGGCCGGCGACGAGGGAAATGCGGAGTCTGATGTGCCGAGACATCGGTAGCATCATCCGCGGAAAAGTTCCAATGCTTGCATCTAGCTTCTTGGGACTTAGCGATTTGCATCGCGATATCGTCGGCCGGAGTCTTGAGGTATACTTGCTGGACTCCGAGCTTACTTATATACCTGTAGTAAATGTAAATATAATTTTTACATAACGGAATTTAAATGTGTTGTGCTAGACGAACTACGACATCCCGGCGACTGATGTGGAGATGTGGAACTTCATTGATAGGACGGCGCAAACAATCTATAAGGATTGGAAGTACGATTGCCATCAACATTATCTCCACGTCAGCCAGGAGACTCCGGCCGAGTTTCTCGGGAGGGAAGACCAATGGGCGTGGTTAAAAGCCCACTTCGAAGACCCTGCTTACTTGGTGAGTTTCATAAACGAACCTACAGTTTTGGTCAAACGTTCGAACAATATGCATGTTTATCTGTTCTTATTTTAAAATGATTTTTGTGTGTGTGTGGCAGCGATTGTGCGAACGGAACCGAGGGAACCGAAACAAGAACAAGGAGCAGCAGATCAACCACCATTCGGGATCCCTCGCCCTCTCGTACCGAAGCGAGGTGTTGGAGAAGGAGGGTCATCCAGCGCCCGCCGTCCAGACGTGGATTAACGTATACCAGCCGGAGAGGAATGCGGCTGAGAAAGTGGTAAGCTCAAATAGGTTCACGTTACATTATTTCAATTATTGTTGTCTACTAAATTGTAATATTATTTATTTTATCTATTTTAATTGAGCAGGCGGCAGTGAAGCGTCGACTCGATGAAGTCTTGTCGCAACAAGATAGTGCTGCGGGCCCAGTTGACGGCGAAGAGGTTTCCCAACCCCAGCCTCTTCCTCTTGATACACAAATAAATATCATAGAGGAAGAGGTAGGTTCAAGGCACGGGACCTCTATAAGAGGTAATAAATCTCCAAAACGATTCCGTCGATGCATATCTCGATTTACGTTTTGCTTCATTTTGGTTTACGATATAGTTTACTAATATTTGTTCTTGTTCGACGTTACAGGGGTGGGGCGCGCTCTCACACGCGACCCCAAACCGAGAGGAGGGGCCCGGGTAAACCAGGAACGCCAAATTCAAATGCAAAAGGAGATCGATGAAGCCAAAGAGGCGGCACGCAGATCGAGCGAGGTGGCGCAGAAGGCTATAGCGGAAGCGAGTGCGATCGCCCAAAGGATGCAAGAAATGGAGGCCATGATGCGATCATTCCAGGCTGCGAATCAACAACCGCAAGCTCCTCCACCACCTCCCGGCTCGTAAACTGTATATAGGATTTGTATAAACTTGATTTGTGTAAACTTGATTTGTATAAACTTTTAACGTTTTGATTTGTGATTGAATGCGTTTTTTTGGTTGAATGCGTATCTGCAATTTGAATGCGTTTTTGTGTTTGTAAATTGCAATAGGTCGTGACTTGGTACAATAATATTTAATTTTTATTTTTTTTTATTTTTTAATAAATGAGGCGACGTAGATAGAACATTGTACGTCGCCTCATTTATTTCTAAATGAATAATAAATAAATATTAAATACGTTGAGGCGACGTACATTGATCTATATACGTCGCCTCATTTATTACAAAAATAAAAAAAATTAAATTTTTTAATAAATGAGGCGACGTACATTGATCAATGTACGTCGCCTCAACGTATTTAATATTTATTTATTATTCATTTAGAAATAAATGAGGCGACGTACAATGTTCTATCTACGTCGCCTCATTTATTAAAAAATAAAAAATATAAAAATTAAATAAATTTAGGCGACGTATATTGATCAATGTACGTCGCCTCATTTATTAAAAAATAAAATCAAATAAATATTAAATAAATTGAGGCGACGTATATTGATCAATGTACGTCGCCTCAATTGAATTAAAAAAAGAAAAATAAATTAAAAAAAATAAAATTGAGCGACGTATATTTATCAATCTACGTCGCCTCAGTTCAAGCGACGTTATCAATCTACGTCGCTTCAATTGAAGCGACGTAACATTATTTACGTCACGTGAAATGAAACGAAGCGACGTAGATTGTATCTACGTCGCCCCAATGGTGGCGTGATGAATCTGAAGCGACAAGACGAGGCGACGGCGTTTTGGTCACAAGAAATCGAGGCGACGTAAAATTGAGACGAGGCGACCACCTTTCTACGTCGCCCAGATTTCCTCCTCCAGTAGTGGACATTGCACTTGACTGGGAATATGAACCTTGCAGACTAGGTTGGCTTCATCTCCATATAGGTTAGTATGCAGCTGCAAGGAGCTCATGGTCAGTGACTTTTCCTTTCCTATGTATACTAGGAATACAAGAAGCAGGGAATCGATATTCAGTGTCAGGTTTTCATTTTACGCTTTTTATCCATGCTACTTATCCTTCTTATTTTGAGTTATGTGCATCACACCTTCACAAATTTAATGGCCAGTATGAGATCTCAAGTTTGACTCTTTTCAATTCTGAAACCCTCAAAACCGCCATTTCTTTCAAGAATTTAAGTAATTAATTTGTTTGTTTTCCTCGATATTTGATCGATCACCATAGTGATAGTTGTTAATCCACCAGTGTTCATCTTCTCACTTATGTGTTTCTTAATCGAAACCCTAGTCGTCCAAGCTCGAATCCATTCCTGACTTTATCGGACATCATCCAGAATCAGACCGCCTGAGCTCATCTTTCCCCAGCTAAGGGGGCCAAAACCGACTCCCACAGCATTGGGTATGCATCCTTTGGTATTTCATTATTAAGGTCTCGGTAATCAACTCAAACTCGCAATTTCTCATTCTTTTTCTTAACTGGGACCACGTTTGTAAGCCACTCGTTGTACTTAGCTACTCTGATGATGCCTGACTTGAGCATCTTCTCGATCTCCTCTTTGACTAGAATTGTTGTCTCCGTGTTCATACGACGCATCTCCTGCTTCATGGGATTCTTCCCTTCTATAATAGGTAAATTGTGACAAACTAATTCTGGCGACAGACCTGACATGTCTTCGTATTTCTCTGCAAAGCAGTCTGTATACTCATGTAGCAATTCAATGAGCATTTTTCTTTCTTCAGGCTCTAAAAAGGTGCTTATAGCCTCAGTCATTGTCTCTTCCAAAGTCTCGACATTTGCTTTCTCAATAGGATCTTTAACTTTAGGTGGAGTATCGTCTAAGGCTGCTGGGGCCAGTTTAATACTCTCCTCCTCGTCCAATTCATTCAGCACATCCTTGTCTACGTACTTCAATGCTGCAATCATTGGGACGTTCTCGTAGGCTTGACTCTCCATTAGGTAATTATGAATTCGATCATGTAGAGAGAAGCAAGTCTCGGCCTCTATACTAGATAGAGGCTCTATCATTGAGAGGGTCGAAGAGGTATCTCAATGGTATAGGGGCGACGACTATCCTCGCCTACGTAAATGATTCCCCATTAAGCTAATTTAGAGGCCGTCACCCCTACAGGGCGACCTTTGTTGTCAACACCACACACTTCTAATGGCCTAAGGGCATTGTTGTAGTAGCTAGTATCTAACACACTGGCTTAGACTGAGTATGGATGCGGGTCTGCATCGATGATCTCAGCTTCGCTTAACTCCATATTCCAGAGTACCATTTGTTGGTGGAGAGATGATGGAACACAGTAGCTTCGATGGATCCAATCTCTTCTCAAAATCCCACTGTATGGTGTCGTACACTCAACCATGAAAAATGTGTATGTTCTAACTGCTGATCCAACCTGTACATTGAGAAAATCAATTCCCAAAGTCTTAGATATGCTACCTTGGAAATTTTGAACGTTCAGAGTTGTGTCATTGATAGCAGACTTGGGAATGCCCAAAAGAGCCATTGCTTTGACGGTGATGATATTTACTACTGCCCCAGAATCTACCAGCAATTTGTTGATCTGAATCCCTTGAACTTTGCCAGTGACATACAATGATCTAATATGCATCGCCATGTTCACCGTTGGATTTCTGAACAACATGTATGTTTTTTTCAAAGATAGGTCAATCTTTTGCTACTTGGCGAGCAACATCTGCTCTTGTGCATATTCTGTAGCGTTTGTCGTTGCCAAGTTATTGATATTGTTAGATATAACTTCAATAGAGACTGCAAGTAAGGAGCATGGTTTCCTAGTTGAAGAGCTTGCAAATTTGGCAGGTAACACCCATACCATAATCACGTCCAAGTCGCCATCTTTCTCTTGGATATCTGGTTCTTCATCTTCCTCATAGTCTAATAGCTCTTCGTCGCCTTCCAACTCGCCTACGTCGCTTATAGTCCCTGGGCCGTGTGTCCGAGCCTCAGCTATCCCCTTATCAGGGGAAAATATAGGCTCGATGGTTGCCATAAGTTCATCCTCGATTGGAACCTCGGGTATATGTTCTAGTCCAACTTGTAAGAATGAACCGCTACTCTTGCTGGTGGCAGCAGAAGTTGTCGTGGCTTGAGACACTGCTTTCTTTCACGCCTCCTCAACCAATGGTTTTGGCCTCCACCTAAGTCCTTTCGTTTCACTTGATGCAATACGACCTTGGATGAGTTCACTCAATCGTTAGAGGCTTTTGAGTACCACAGGTTGCTTAGATATATTAGTATCTCGAGCACGTTATTTTTCATTTCTTGACCGTTTACGGTCCTGGAGAATTTGTGAGAAATTCTGGGTTTCGGTCAAAGACGCTTGGCCTTGCCACTCTAACCTTAGGCTTGCGAGATTTTTTGCCAAAAACTACCAAAGGATTCACTGCTAAGGCATTCAGCCATTGCTGCAACTTCTCTAGCGAACATGCCAACTGTTTAGGTTGAATTATTCTCATCACCAAAGCTTCTAATACCCTCTTGGCTTCACCAAACTGTCGCTGCAGATTTCTTTGCCTGCTAGGGGTCACCTCAGTAGTTGTACCACATATTCTCTTTAGTGATGTTGATTTCTAAATGTTGATTTCTAATGGTAGAACCGCATCGTGGCCGAACATTAAGGAGTCGTTCTGGTGGGGCTTCCTTTACTTGTTCGGTATTCCCATAATGTATTAAATAAATCTTCATTCCATAAGCGGGCATTGCTGGCGAGCATTCTCTTTAGTATATGTATGATTATCTAATTGCTTGCTTCAGCTTGACCGTTAGATTGGGCATAATACGGGGTAGAAGGAAGAAAATATATTTCCAAGTCTTTCATCAACTCATCTACCTCGCCAGACATGAAAATTGCCCATCTGTCTGACACAAAACATTCTGGAATGCCAAATCTACAGATAATATCTTCGAACAAAAACTGGCGAATGGCTTTCGCAGTGGCCACTTTTATAGGCCTAGCTTCCATCCATTTTGTGAAAAAGTCAGTCGCAACGATGATAAACTTGTGTCCTTCTGATGAATGAGGATGAATTATCCCAATTGAATCTAAAGCCCATCATCGTGCTGGCCAAGACGTGATGATTAGTTGTAAAGGGATATTGGGCATATGGCTGATTGGACCATGTGTTTGACACTCTTCACAGCCTTTGGCGAACGTATTGCAGTCTTTGAGTACTCTGTGCCAGTAGTAACCATGACGCCGTAATAACCATCTCATCTTCAGACCAGCTTGGTGTGCTCCTGCTGCCCCTAAGTGTATTTCTCTTATGATCCGCTTAGCATCACATCCATATACGCATCGTAATAACAAACCTTCTTCTCCTCGCCTGTACAGCACATCCTCTTAGAGGACATAAATGGGAGCCAGAAATCATATTGGCTTATCTGTCGATTCGTTAGGATTCTGGAGATACGAGATGATTGGCTGTCTCCAATCTGTGTCTATATGATCAAGTGTTGTGACAAACCATTCATTGTTTTCTTCTTGGCGAACAAAGAAAGAAGGAAGTGTGCGTCGTTAAACTTTTAGAATCCGCTCGCGTACTCCATCCTGAAGGCTTACTCCCATTGCTAACTGTGCTAACCCGTTTGTGGCATAATTCTCCTCGCGAGGAATATGACTCAATTCTAACTCTGTAAACAACTTGAGTAAATCACAAACTCGCTTGGCATAAGACTCTAACACTGGTCAGTCCTTATACTTTTTCTCGAGTTGCTTAATCACCTAAAGGGAATCCTCATATACGTGGACATCAGTTACCTCCATATCAAGTAGTATTTCCAGTCTTATGATAAGTGCCTCATACTCCGCTTGGTTATTCACACACTGGAATTCCAACATGAAAGAATACAAAAAAGTTTGGCTACGTGGGGTAACTAGGGCAACTCATGCTCCTGTCATGGTGCTAGTACTTGAGCCATCGAAGTATAAACACCACGGGGTAAGACCAATACGAGCCAAGTCTAGTTCTGGGCCCTCACAAACATCAATCATTAGATGATGGGAAAGAAAATCGGTCACTGTCTGGCCCTTTACTGCTCTTTGGGGTACATATTGGAGTGAAAAGTTAGAAAGTGCTAAGATCCACTTTCCAATTCTGCCCCTTGGTATGGGCCTTGATAACATATACTTCACAAGATCTGTTTGTGCAATTACATAGGTGATAAAGGATAACATGTAGTGCCTCAACCTGCATCCTGAAAAATACAAGGCCAAGCACAATTTTTTCATTGGCAAGTATCGCGTGTCACAATCTGTCAAAGAACGTCTAAGGTAGAAAATAGCACACTCGACCCCAGCCGTGTCGTCTTGAGCCAATAGACTCCCAATAGAATATTCTATAGCTGATATATACAACTTAAGAGGGACCTTTGACCTTGGTGGTAGCAAAACAGGTGGGTTCGCCAGGTATGTTTTGATGGTGTCAAAAGCCTCTTAATGAACAGGCTCCCAGACAAAGTCTTTCTAATTATGTAACTTGAGTAAGGGTGAAAATGGTTGTGTCTTACTAGCTGCATTTGCAATAAACTGTCTAAGGAAGTTTATCATTCCCAACAGCTACTATAGCTCTTTCTTATTCTTTGGCAGGACTGCAGTTAGAACTGCTCCCTTCTTATCATCTCGGACCTCGATTCCCCTTTGATGGACCAAGAAACCCAAAAAATCTCCCGCTTGTACACCAAAAACATAGTTGGCTGGGTTCATCTTCAATTGATGTTATCTCATTCGAACGAACACTTGCCTCAAGTCTTCAATATGGTATGTCTTGCACTTTGTCTTAACTACCAAGTCATCGATATAAACCTCCATGGATTTCCCTATGAGGTCATGAAATATTAAATTCATAGAACGCTGGTAGGTTGCCCCTGCATTCTTAAGTCCAAGTGGCATATCCACGTACTCAAACACCCCTGCAAAACCCGGGCATCAAAATGTTGTCTTATGCCTATCTGCTTCTGCCATTGGGATTTGATGATATCTAGTTGTCCCATCCATGAATGATAACACCTCATGGTGAGCGACTGAGTCCACCAATAAATCTGCTACTGGCATTAAGTATGCATCATGTGGAGTTGCATTGTTAAGGTCTCGGTAATCAACACAGACTCGCATCTTCCCATTATTCTTCTTTACCGAGACCATGTTTGAAAGCCACTCGTTGTACTTGGCTACTCTAATGATACTTGATTTAAGCATTTTTTTTCAATTTCTTCCTAGACTAGAATTGTTGCCTCTGTGTTCATACGACACATTTCTTGCTTCACAGGTTCTTTTCCGTCCAAGATAGGTAAGTTATGGCATATTAGGTCTGGCGAAAGGCCTGGCATGTCTTCGCACTTCTTTGCAAAATAATTTGAGTATTCCTTTAACAATTCAATGAGCCTCTATCATTCTTCAAGTTCCAAGAAGGTACTTATAGCCACAGTCATTGGCTCTTCTGAATTTCCAAGATTAATCTTTTCGATGGTATCCTTAACTTTAGGAGGTGTATTGTCTAAAGCTGTTGGAGCTAATTTGATTTCCTCCTCTACATCTGATTCATGCAGTACATCATCATCTACGTATTCCAATGCTGTAATCATTAGAACACTCTTGTAGGCTTGACTCTCCATTAGAAAATTGTGGAATCTCTCATACATGGAGTAACAAGCCTCGACATTTATACTTGATAGAGAACCTAACATTGGAATAATCTGAGTGATTGCTCAATGGTATATAGTCGACGACTGTCCTCACCTACCTGGATGATACCCCCATTGAGCTAATTCAGAGGTTGTTACGCCAACTGGGCGGCCCCTGTTGTCTACGCCACATACCTCCAGTGGCCGGAGGTCACTATTGTAGTGGTTAGTGTCCAAAGTATTGGCATATACAAAATAAGGATGAGGATCTGCGTCTACAACTTCTACCTCGCCCGACTCCATATTCCAAAGCACCATCTGCTAATGAAGAGAAGAGGGTACACAATAGCTTCTGTGGATCCAATCTCGTCCCAAGATTACACTGTATGGTGTTGTACATTTTGCTACAAGAATGTGTATGTGGCTGCGGCTGCGGCTAGTCCCACTTGCACATGAAGGAAAACAATTTCCAAAGTCTTGGAAATGTTGCCTTGGAAGTTTCGAACATTCAAGGCTATTTCTTGGATAGAGGACTTGGGAATACCTAGTATTGCCATCGCTTTGACGGTTATAATGTTGACAGCTGCCCTTGAATCCACCAAAAGTTTGTTGATTTGGATACCTTCGACCTTTCCTGTGACGTATAATGGTCGCATGTGAATGGCCATATTCAGGGTAGGCTTCGCGAACATCATATATGCCTTTTGCAAAGACAAGTCATCCTCTGATTGCTTGGCGAGTGACTGCTGATCAGATGAGATAGTGTCTTGTTCTGTGGTCGCCAAGTTGTTCACATTTTTTACTGGGTTAGCATTGACCTCTGTTACTTTTGTTGAAGGTCCTTCAACTGTAGAGGGTAAAACAAACACCATATTAATATTAGTATCTATCTCATCCTCGTATTCTTGCATTTCTTCCTCCTCGTCTTCACCATAGTTTACTAGTTCCTTGTCATTGCCCTCGATACCTTCTTAGCCTTCATATTTGCATCGTCGGTGATATCTAAGGTGCCAACGTGTTGCGCTTGATCCTCAGGTATAGGTTCTAACGTAGTTGGTTGAAACAAACCAGAACTTGTCTTTCCAGGGGTAGGAAAAGACTTATCTAAGCCAGCCTTTTTCTTCCTTTCTTCGTCAATCAAAGGTTTTGGCCTCCAACAAAGACCTTTTGCTTCGGTTATCGTGACATGTCCCCATGCATCCTCCTTAGTTCGTTGAGGACTCTTCATTGATGGTGTAGCTTCCTCAGCAACGTGGAGACGTTGCCTAGCTATTTTGTGTTTCCTTGGGTCGTGGGAAACCTCGGGTGCAGGTTCTGGTGTCTTCTGTCTGGCCCATAACTCTGGGTTACGATCGAAGACATTTGGCCTGGCTGCTCGGACTTTGGGCTCACCAAATCTATTTCCAAAAACAAGCAGGGGATTAGCGGCTAAGGCATTCAGACGCCTCTGCAACTGTTCTGGGGTATATATCAACTGCTCTTCCAACACCAAACCTATCTCTAACGCCTCCAGAGCTTTCTTAGCTTCTCCAAAGCGTCGTTGCTAGTTGCGCCTCCTGCTCAAAGTCACTTCCACGTTTTACCTTTCTCCTTCACGTGCCATACGTTTTCCTTAATGATATTTCTTGAAGCGGGTGGAATATATGGCTTGGTGAGTGTGTCGATTGCAGCTGCTTCAGATTTCTCTAATCTGCCAATCTTCTCTACAGCTCTCATTCGCTTGAAGGTTTGGGAATTCCTTTGGCTTAGCTCCCTTGGGCTACTTGGCTGATAATGTTCAGGTGTTGAGATCAACTATGGACAGACTTGGACTGCTTCCTTTAATTCCTTATACGTGATCTTCAACCCATAATGGAACTTGCAACGAGAACACAAAGTCACTGGCGATTCTTCTTTCGGGTTAACCTTCTCCTTTCCTTTTGATGTATTATCTTATTGTCCCCTTGAGGTACCCTCACTACTGGTTCGAAGGTCGAGAGTTGGTTTCCTTTTGTTTGGGTTGCCTCTTGGAAATTTTATCATTCCAACCATCAACGCCACTTAAATTGCAAGATTTTGCGAGGGTGTTGCAATCTGCACTTCTCCCTCGTCTATCCATTGCTGAATCGTATACATCAGTTTTATGCAATCATTAGTGGATTGATGTCCCCATTTGTTATGGTATCGGCAGTGAGGTAGATTTTTCACATTTTTAGATTTGGATCTAGAGTTCCCCAATTATCTGGCACCAATTCTATCCCCGTTTGGAGTAGCTCTTCGAAAATCTCTGCTCGCCTAGATGCATCATACGTGATCTCGGCTCACCTGGATTGGACAAATGAGATATTGCGCTTGGGCCTAGGCCTTGGCCTTGATCTTCTCCATCGTCAAACTGGCCAAAATGCATCGCGAAATGGGGAAGTTACTGGAACTGTAATGAAAGGTGGTGGTGTGTTAGGATGCCATTCTACCACCCCTTCTTGGCTAACTGTGATCACTTCCCGGTCAATAAAACCATGAATTCTATCTTTCAGAACAGAACACGTTGTTGTTTGGTGTCCAAATGTGTTGTGAAACCTACAAAAATGCTCGCCTGGCCTTTTATATATTCTAGATGTCTTAGCTTGAATACTGGTCAATAGATGATAAGTTTCATCTCTTGCAATCCGTCTACCATTTCTTCCACTTTATCTTATGGAAAAGTATATTGCGGGTGGATTAGTGCATTATCTTCTTCAGCTCCTATTACAAAGCTAACGGTTGGCGACCAACCGACATTCACCATGTTAAACTGAGGTGTCGGGAATGGTTAAGAATCAACTAGCGAGGTCATCTTGGAAGCTCCTTCTAATGCTAACCGGCCTTCATTAATCCACTTTTGGATTTAATCTTTCAACTTAACGTAGTCTTTAGTCATATGATTCTATGTGTCATGGAACTTACAGTACTTCTTCCCTTTTAATTGTCCAGCGCTAGGTAATAGGCCGAAGTCTGTCTTGGCGGCTCGCATACTAAAAAGCTCGTCTAGTATTTCATGAGCCATGTTGGCGTCATATATGTACTTCTCGAATTATGGCTTTGCAAAATCCACTGTCGAGAGCTTTACAGGACCTTTGTTCTTCTGAAACTTGCAGGGCTTTAGTACTTTGTTTGTTGCTAACTCGACGGCATCCACTTGTTCCTCTTCAGAATCTGATTCTTGTTCAACTTGATCCTCTAGTGATTGGGAAAAGTGTATGAACAAAGGAATTTTTATTGATCCGAAGGATTTCAGACACTAAAAATGTATTTCTAATTCGCTCTACCTGTCTACTATACACAGGTATCCTATTTATACAGGAAAATGTTTGCTTCCCGCCAATTTTTTCTGCCATTGCATGTGCATGCATGCATCTTCCTCTTCTTTCTGTACAAGAACTAGCCTAATAGCTACAAAGAGGAAAAATACAAACCAATCTGTACTAACCTAATAGCTATAAAGAGGAAAACTACAAACCAGGTCAGGTTTATCTATTCTTCTCCTATCTTTTCTTCTTTTCTAAGACTTTTTTTTATCCAGGGACACAAGAGTAATTTTACAAAAAAAAATTATCCTAGTTCACGCTGAACCAGGTTTATACGAGTCAATTCTCATTATATTCTATAAGATTTCTATTATCACGACTCAAAATATGACAAAGGAATCTTAAGTAGTATGCATATATCCAATTAAGAAAGGTCCAACAATCAGTCGTGATGAACCATCCTTTATGAAAAGGTCATCTTCTGTCACACCGGAGCAAAATACTACATAGAAGCAATGAGTATCCACGAATTGTCCATCAATGGTGATGAACCACCCCCTAGATATATTGTTAAAGATAGCAAATTTGGAGCTATAGAATCCTCCCAAGAATTGGGTCAATTCCCAATCATTGATATCAGTCTCTTCTCATCAACTGATTCTAAGCAAATCGAAATCGAACTAGACAGACTCAAATCAGCTCTCAGCTCAACCGGTTGCTTCCAGGTATATGTTACACACACACACACACACACACACATATATATGTATATACACACTTAAAAGTATTTCAATCTTCCTGCACACTAGTACGTACTAATCTTTTGAGCTTGTTCTTTCTAGGCAATAGGTCATGGGATTTCAGGTTCCTTACTTGACAAGGTGCGTAAAGCTGCAAAACAATTCTTTGAACTTCCAGTGGAACAGAAGCAAAAGTACTCCATAGAAATTCATGGAGGTCACGAAAGATAGGGGAATGATAATGTTGTCTCAGACAAGCAAGTTCTGGATTGGAACTACCGCCTAATTCTTCATGTGCTCCCCGAAGATCAACGGAACCTTGATCTTTGGCCAGAAAATTCAAACAACTTTAGGTACATATATTCACTTAGAGTTAGCTGAACGCAAATAAAGCATCACATGCATATATGCATGTATACATATTTGTGGGACCTTCTTGGATATATGCTATATTCTTATTTACTACTTGAGAACTAAAATTATAATATATTTGAACATAAATTTACAACATTTAAAATAAATATTATCACAATAACCACATATTTTTAAGATTATTTATGATATTTATAACTAATTGAATCAAATATACAATTTTAAGAACAATTTGTTCAAAAATTGTAACTGAATTTCTGAATTAAGTACTTATCTAAAATACAACTAAAATTACACAAATAACAACAAAATTTGTTCTCAAGTGATAAACAATACCCATGAGTACTTAAGAATTGTCCCATATTTGTTTTTGATATACCTAATTGAAGAAGCATATACGTACTTTTCTGCAGAGAGTTGTTGCATGATTAAGCAACAAAGGTACAGTTTACGATGAGTGTTCTGTACAAGGCCATGGAGAGAACGTTGAATTTGGAAGAGAACAGCTTTGCAAACCAGTTGTTTGGAAACCAAGCTCTGATGACCGAAAGAATTAACTTCTATCCGAAGTGTTCAAGACCCGATCAGGTTCTAGGTGCGGGAAAGCACATAGAGATGGCTCGGGAATGTCAATTCTATAGCAAGACAAAGAAGTAGAAGGTCTTCAAGTTTTGGTGGATAATGGTAAATGGGTGACAGTTCCTGTTGTGCCTAAATGCTTCAGTTGTTAACTTTGGAGGTCAAATGCAGGTTAATAAAACTGTACTTTACCACTCCAATTATAAATTATATATATGTAGTGCCCTTCTACTTGTATACATTTTCTTGGGTATTTTTAGGTTCACATTTTATTATTTTTACTGTTCAGATTTTAGATCATATTATATAGATCTCTTTTGCAAATTTCAACAAGATTAATAATTGTTAAGAAATTCAAAATTATAATTAAAATTTATAAGTATGAACGGTTCATGTTTGATATATTTGATCATTCTCTTGATTTAATCTAGTTCGATACTTTAACGATTACTATTTTGGTTGAAAATTTACATAAATGATCTACTCATATAGACCTAACAATTAGACGATGAAGATATTAAAATATAATTAAAAAATTGATATAATATCTTATATCTAAAAAAACAAAACAAAAATGTATACCTGAGTATACCTTAGTCTTATCAGTATTGGAATATTCAAGAGCCCAATTCATAGGGCGGTCACAAATTTAGAAAGGATGAGGCTATCTGTGGCCATGTTTAATATACCACATCGTGAAATTGAGATTAGTCCGGTGGAGAAATTAGTACACGAGACAGGGAGAAGGTTATACAAAAATGTCAAAGATTATGGTCGCGTGAACCATGAATGCTTTCAGAGGGGGAAGATGCACTTGATATCGTAAGCATTTGATGTTCTCTTGCGTACCTGGCTAGCCTTGTTGTTTATTGTGTCACTCCGACGATTCTTCATGGAGGCAGCAAGGTGATGGAAATCGAAGAATGAGTACTTATGTTTCTTTATTATGCTTTGGAGATTTTGGCCTTTGTTGGCCGGCTGATCTTTTCTGCCTTTTTCATGTCTTAATTCTGAGAAATTTTTATGTTAATCAGTATTAAAAGTAGAGTTACGTTCTGGTAGTCAATGAATGTTGTGGTCAGTCGTGGTCAATTTTCGATAGATCTGCATCAAAAGGTATGTAATTAAAAAACAGTTAAAAAATAATTTAATATTATTCGTTAGATGCAGATCTAATAGCAGTTGACTACAACTGACCACATAATTCATTGACTACAAGAACATGACTCATTCAAAATAAACTATTAATTGGACGTTTTGTTTTTGTTTTTTATCTGTTAAAAAAAAGATGTTATCTAACAAATAATTTTTTTAATTGATATACTAAAACTCATCCAAACTTGTTTTACCAAAACATGAAACATAGGCAAAAGTAAAGAGTATAACCCTCAGGAGACAAACTCGATCAAAAGATAGATTCGGAAAGCCCTGTTTCCAGAAGAAGCAGCCCTCCCTCAGTCCCTCCTCAAAAGAGCCGATCCCTCCATCTACATATCAATACCTGCCTCCGCGGTAGCAACCAACGTACCGTCATCTTTGGATCCTCCTTCGTTACCGCAAACTTCTTCTAACTCCGATACTTCTTCTTTTCCTGGTCATCACCCACATTCTCTGACAACAATACCTCCTCCATTTCCTTGTCACCATCCTTCTTCTTTCGCCACAGTAGCGGGCAGCCACACTTCTTCTTGGCCGGAGATACATAGATACTCCCACTCTGATTAGGAATACCAAAAGAAGTATCCACATCAGCCGGAGCCCACACATTTTCAGGCCCACTTACAATACGAGAAGTCTTTTCGGAAATAACATATAATAAAAGCGTGGGCCAATGACAAGATGAGAATGATTTTGGGCCTTTGGCAACCCAACTTGGTCCAAACATTCCGAGTTTCCAAACCTTTCTCGCAGCCTCGTACCTTGTTGTGGTCGCTCTCTCTCTCTCTCTCTCTCTCTCTCTCTCTCAAGTCTCAACTCTGTCTGTCTACCTAGGAAGTCTTCGACTTGACATCATAGATTGACCACTTCACTTCAATTCAGTGCAATCATAAATGGAACACCTTTTCATCCTGGGAGCCACCATTATAGGCTTCATCTCCGTTTGCAAATCCTTAACCAATTTCCTCACATGGGTCTGGGTCATGTTCCTCAGACCTCCCAAGAATCTGACCAAGTATGGATCTTGGGCCATCATCACTGGCTCCACTGACGGCATTGGCAAAGCCCTCGCCTTTGAAATGGCCTCAAAGGGCCTCAACCTCGTCTTGATCGGTCGAAGCCCTTCAAAGCTCGAAGCCACCACCAATTCAATCTTAGACAGACACAGAGTCGAAGTCAAGTGCATTGTGCTCGACTTGGCCAAGTTGAGTGGGGAGGAAATAGCTAGTGCTGTAGAGGAAGGAATCAAAGGGATTGATGTTGGGGTTTTGGTTAATAATGCAGGGGTGGCTTACCCTTATGCCAAGTATTTTCATGAGGTTGATTTGGAGCTGATAGAGAGTATTACAAGAGTGAACATTGAAGCTGCAACTTGGGTGACCAAGGCTGTGATTCCTGCTATGCTCAGGAAGAAGAAGGGAGCAATTGTCAATATTGGGTCTGGGTCGTCTGTTATAGTCCCTTCTTATCCTCTCTACACTGTTTATGCTGCTTCCAAAGCGTGAGTTGTCTCAAATTCTAATCTTTAATTTGTTTCAATTCTGTGATTATGAAAATGATGCTTAGCCTTTTAAAAAATAAATAAAAGCCCTATTGACATTAGCATATTCAATGATAGTTATGTCTCCTCAATATGAGTCTTATGAACTTGTGATACAGGTATCTTGCGATGTTCTCTAGATGCACTAGTTTGGAGTACAAGCAGCAAGGGATTGACATTCAGTGTCAGGTTTATCATCTTTCCCTTTCCGATTTTCGTTCTTTAGTGTTATAATTGTATTGATTGAGACAATGTATCCTTCAATTTTAATAGTTAAAAATTTCAATGTGAAGTGATGAGTCGTGAAGAACGTTAGTCCATCTGATTTACCTGCATCATAATGCAGATTCCCATATTTGTGGCGACAAAGATGACAAAGTTAAAGGCATCGTCCTTCCTCATTGCATCTCCGGAGACATATAGCAAAGCGAGCATACGGTGCATTGGTTATGAGCAGCTATGTACACCCTCCTGGAGGCACTCGGTGCAGTGGCACATAGCACATACCTTGCCGGATGCGCTATTGAATGCCAGCATTTTCCGATACTTCCTTGGGATGCGAAATAGAGGTCAATTGAAGGAGTCTCGGATTAAAAAGATGAGCCAACAGGAAAGTGCATCGAGACATTGCACTTGACTGGGAATATGAACCTCGCAGACTAGGTTGGCTTCATCTCCATATAGGTTAGTATGCAGCTGCAAGGAGCTCATGGTCAGTGACTTTTCCTTTCCTATGTATACTAGGATATAGAGGGATAACCCAGCCTTCCTTGCTTAGGTACTTGGCTATAGGTTTCCGTAGTGCTCATATCATTGAAGCAAAAAAAATTCTAAATATTCAATCTTTATAACAATATATTCAACAATGTGTAGGTGGGAATGCCAGCTCCTACAGTTTATTTTATCATCTTACTACTTTTGTAGTACACATTAAAGATTCAAGCTAGCTAACTCTGTCGATTAGCATTAAATGTCACCGCCTATTGCAGTTGGTTAGATAAAAGTCATAAGACAGTTGGATCTAGACTGCAGGGTGGTTGGTTGTGAGATGGTAATGATTTAAGAACAGCTTGATAGGATTTGTTCATTTTCTCTATAACAAAGACTAATGTTATTTTTGATATGATGTTTCAATCAATTAAAGACTAATTCATCAAGATACTTTAGAGTTTAGATGTAATTTTTGGTAATTCCCCTTCATAACAGGAATGTGTACTCAGTGTGGGGAGTAAAGACTTGCTCTCTACTCACCAGCCCATAAAATGATAAAGAGTGTAGATGCACATCACACGCCCCACTACAGTACCTATCATATCATCACTGATATGATTATTATTTTTTTTAAATATTAAAGGGTTGCTTTGCATTTGTATCAAAAACAACTTGTACTCAAAACTCATTTTTAGAAGGAACAGAGACATAGCAGCTGCTTCGACAAAGGCAATGACATTCCCCGAAGTTTTCATATTAGCAGTAGGTTGCATAGGATTCATCTCTGTCTGTAAACCTTTGATCAAGTTTGCAAGATGGGTGTGGGTCATGTTTCTGAGACCCTCAAAGAATCTCAAGGAGTATGGATCTTGGGCAATCGTCACTGGCTCTGCTCAAGGAATAGGCAAACTGCTTTCCTTTGAATTAGCTTCAAAGGGTCTTAACCTTGTCCTGATTGATAAAAACCAGTTGGCGCTGGAAGCTACGTGCAACGAAATACATGAACAATTCGGTGGAGAAGTCGAGATCAAGAGCATGGTGATGGACTTGGTTAAATCGAGCGGGGAGGAAATAGCCAATGCCATAGAGAAAAAAACCAAAGAGCTAGATGTCGGTGTTTTGGTCAACAATGCAGGGATGGCTTATCCTTATGCAAGATTTTTTCATGAGGTAGATTTGGAGCTGATGAACAACATTATCAAGCTGAACTTGGAAGCAGTCACTTGGGTGACTAAGGCAGTACTCCCGGGTATGATAAAGAAAAAGAAAGGAGCAATTGTCAACATTAGTTCTGGCTCAGCCCACATCACTGCTTTTCCTCTCTACACTCTTTATTCCACAACTAAAGCGTGAGTATTCTTTGTTGTCATTTAGTTAGTTTCATACATATTTTCCTTCTTGCATGGGAACCTAATTAGTATCATTAAGTTCCCATATAGTGTAACATGTTGTATATATGCGCTTATGATCGATTCTGAGTATGAAACTATTATATTGCAGGTACGTTTCAATGTTCTCAAAAAGCTTAAGTTTGGAATACAAGAAGCAGGGAATCGATATTCAGTGTCAGGTTTTCATTTTACGCTTTTTATCCATGCTACTTATCCTTCTTATTTTGAGTTATGTGTATCACACCTTCACAAATTTAATGGCCAGTATGAGATCTCAAGTTCGACTCTTTTCAATTCTGAAACCCTCAAAACCACCATTTCTTTCAAGAATTTAAGTAATTAACTTGTTTGTTTTCCTCGATATTTGATCGATCACCGTAATGATAGTTGTTAATCCACCTGCGTTCATCTTCTCACTTATGCAGACCCCTCTTTTCGTGGCGACGAGGTTGACAACGGACTTGCGAATTTCCTGGTTAAAGACAACACCAGAGATATTTTGCAAAGAGAGCATTCGATGGTTTGGTTATGATAATATTTGTAACCCCTTCTGGTGGCACTCTGTGCAGTTGTTCATAATACAGGGCCTGCCCGACTCGTTATCCATGGGCGTCTGTTTCCGGATGACTAGGCTGATCAGAAAGAGAGGCCAAATGAAGGATGCGCGCAACGCACAGATCAAAAAGATGCATCATCAGGAAATCAAATTCATTAATTAGGAAAACAGAATTTGAGATGTATAAGAGTGTTGGATGATTTGGATGATGCATATATATAAGTTATGCTGAGCTTCCATGTCTTAAGCAGTAGTTGAACATAAAAGAATAACCTACTATTTATATGTTCCTTGTAATAATTTGGGCAGATAATTAGCTGAGGTACTGAACTATTGAGGAGTGAGGACCATATACAAGGTTCTAAAAGGTGCTAGGCGGAATTAGGCGGTGGAGCTACTGCCTAGCGCCTAAGCGTTTAGTGGAGTTTAATCAGTAATTAAGTGGTAATTAAGCGGATCATTTTTTATATATATTTAATTAATTATATATTTATATGGTATATTGTGATTTGAAACATAAAGTAAAAATTATAAAGAAATATCATAAAAATTCTAAACTAAGTTTATAAATAAATCCAATTAACCATCCATCTCAATTTTTTGAAATACATGCGCATAAACTGGAATCCCAGAAATATGAAATCATCTATTTAGAAGCCGATAATTCATTAACACCACTATAACCACCCATTTTCAAACTCGCCGACACTATGCTCTTACCCACATTTAATCATATCAAATTATCAATATATAACAAACAAGGATGAATCTTGTTTCCCAACTCAGGTCTGTCTCGAAACGTACCAATTGATGTTTAAGAAAGGATTCAGAGGAAGAGGGGATTATAAGAGAGAGAAGTGAGAAGAGAAAATCCTCGAAGGTGGACGGCGAGCGGGCACAACGGCTGCGGACGACAAGTGAAGGCGACGGCGGTGTTCGGCGAGCGGTGTCCAAGTCGCGGCGTTTTCAGAGGGAGAGAGACGATGTTTCACAAAAGAAATTGGATTAGATTTTCTATTTAGAATTTCTTCCTTTGCGCTGTACCTCTTAATTTAAAAAAAAAAACAAAAAACAAAAAAAAAACCGCCTAGGCGGCGCCTAATTGCCGATTAGTCGTTAGTCGTCCGTCTAATTGCCGATTAATCGGTTCCCGCCTAATTACCCCGCCCAGGACCAAAATTAGGCCATAACATGATTTTTTCCGATTAGTCGGCGCCTAAACGGCCTAGGCGGCCGTATTTTAGAACACTGACCATATATGAGTTATGTCTTACAGTGAGGTGGTTGGATCCAGCAGCTATCCAGGCTCCTTCCTATAATTGATTTTATGGCATGAATATATTTTTCAAATTATGCAAGGCCCTATCTTTCCCTTTATTCTTGTTTATTTACCCAAAAATACCTGACAAGTACTTGGTCTATTTTTTCATGTGTACAAATAAATATTTAGTGCCATCATTTTCTGGATCCACACTGAAATGTGCCCAACTCAAGTAAAAATGAAAATTTTCACACAGCTATATGATTCTTGATCACAGTATCTCTTGCTAGCATATTACCTGCAAACCAATTTTAGTTAAAGTATGAATATTTTTCTAAATTCTCAAAGGCACCGATGGTGTTCGGTTCGGGTAGGAGACACTATTCACTCAATTTCTCTCCCACAGTTCTCTTATACAAGCTACCCTTGCAAGGACATGGCCTAGTAAGATTAATACTACCAGCTAACCTAGCGACTCTTCTTTATTTCCCGACAGAATAATGGTCTTCTCAATAACTGCGACGAGTGAATGGTTGGCCCTATCCTGCTTAATTATTCAGCCAATGCTACTCTTTAAAGTTAAAATCGTTCTCTTCAGTTTCTAAATAACATTGCTTTACCCCTCTGCATCGCAGGATTTTGTGCAATGGAGCTACATGAATTTTTCATAGGGGCAGCAATCACCGTAGGGTTTCTTTCTGTGTGTAAATCTCTGATCTATTTCCTGGTATGGGTATGGGTCATGTTCCTCAGACCTCCCAAGAATCTGACCAAGTATGGATCTTGGGCCATCATCACTGGCTCCACTGACGGCATCGGCAAAGCCATTGCCTTTGAGCTTGCTTCGAAGGGTCTCAACATCGTCTTGGTCGGTCGAAACCCTTCCAAGCTCGAAGCTACCTCCAACGGAATCCGCCAGAAATACGGTCATGAAGGAGTGGAAGTTAAGAGCATTGTCATCGACTTTGCGAAAACGAGTGGGGAGGAGATGGCTAGTTCCATAGAGGAAGGAATCAAAGGGATTGACGTTGGTGTTCTGGTGAACAATGCAGGGATGACCTATCCTTATGCCAGGTTCTTTCATGAAGTAGATTTGGAGCTCATGGAGAGCCTTGTCAAGGTGAACATGGAATCCGCAACTTGGGTGACTAGGGCAGTGCTTCCCGGTATGCTTAAGAAGAAGAAAGGTGCGATCGTCAACATCGGCTCGGATTTGGCCGAGGACCCTTCGTTGCCTCTCTACACTCTCTATGCTGCATCTAAATCGTGAGTTTTCGATCTTAGCTGAACCATTAATTATGTTTTGTTCTGTTTTACGTACGTTGGTGAACATTAGTTTAGTCTGATTTAGTAGAAGAAAACCGTTATGCATGCTTAGACCATCGACTAATAATTAGTCTGATTAAGTGTCAATTAGACTAGTACTGCAATTATGCTACCTTAACTAAATGCATTAGACGACTCTCTAGCTAGATCGAGTGCGTTCTATCTAGATCGATATGTATAACCTTGTAAAATTTGTAATTAATTTGTTGTGATCGAGTATTAAACTTATGATATACAGATACCTTAAAATGTTCTCAAGATCCATTAGCTTAGAATACAAGCGGCAAGGAATTGACATTCAGTGTCAGGTTAGTTTCCATTACTTCTAGCTAGCCTTCTTTCTGAAAAGTATTCAAGCTAAATCTCTGTTCATTATTTTCTGTTTTCGATCAATTAATTAAGGGAAATTGTATATGTCACTGATATTTAGAACTTAACATGATTATGTACGCAGGGGCCTCGTCTCATTGCGACGGAGATGACAGAGAATTTGAAGTCACTTCCGGTGTTGATAGCACCTCTGCAGATATTCAGCAAAGCCAGCATCCGGTGGATTGGTTATGATTCTGTATGTAATCCCTACTGGGCGCATTCAGTGCAGAGCTTCATACTACATGCCTTTCCTGATGCCTTGGTTAATGCCATGACCTTCTCCATGTGTAGTAGCGTCAGAGAGAAAGGCCTGAATGAGAAGCCGCCCACTTTTGAAATCCGGCCTAACTAGCTAGCTAGTTAATTTGATTAGCAGCATAATATGTTAAAGTGTGATTGTATTAGTCTATTGTACGTAGTAATTCCCAATAGTACCTTCAAACATTGAGATCATGGCATGATAGATATAACTTTATAAGACCAAAATGACTAAGATGGATGATGACATGCATGTATTAATCTGAATAAGCTCACGGGAGTTCTGCCTACACATGGCCATTCAAGGTCTTATTATTATATACAGAGAAGACATCATTCCACGTCCCATGCATGTGGGCGGGGTGTTCTAGTGGAGCATCACAACTCTCTGATTTTAAGGCATTGAAGTACTTCATTTCTCTAAAAGTTGGAGACCACAGAAGTTATCCGATGCTTAAAAAAAATAATTTGTAGTGCAGAGCAACATAGAATTTTCGCATGCCCGCCAGTAGGTGATTCAAGCATCCGGTATATAAAACAATATGCATGGGAGCATTATAACAAAAAAACAACGTGAATGAAGACAAAATTTGAAAAGTAGTTAGATTAATCATCAATCATGCATTCGATATGAACATTAAGATTGAGGAAAAACACCGAAACAACACCTCCTTATAGGAACAATTAGAGAAAACACCATGAACAATTTCCCAAACATGGTAATATATATATGATGACAATTGCCCTAAGTCAATCCTTGAAAAACAGCTTTCATTCTGGCAATACGAAAATTAAAATAACAAATTATTCAACTCCCATCTACTGTTCATTACTTCCCTATCTACCTCTCAATAAGTGTACACATGATGAATGGTCCTGGACGTACTCTATATATACACTGCATTTCTCTTTCAGGAAATCAAAACTTTAAAAGCCTCTTCTACCACATTGATTTGCATCTCATAGTCATAACTGATTCAGTGTACTTGGCAATGGACATGCAAGAAGCTTTCTTTTTGGCAGCAACTTGTCTAGGCTTCTTATCTGTTTCTAAGGCTTTGGTTAATTTCCTGGTATGGGTATGGGTCATGTTCGTGAGACCTGCAAAGAATCTGAAGAAGTATGGATCTTGGGCCATCATCACTGGCTCCACTGACGGTATCGGCAAAGCCATTGCCTTTGAGCTTGCTTCGAAGGGTCTCAACATCGTCTTGGTCGGTCGAAACCCTTCCAAGCTCGAAGCTACCTCCAACGGAATCCGTGACAAGTACGGTGACCGGAAAGTGGAGATCAAGAGCATAGTCATCGACTTGGCTAAAGCTAGTGGGGAGGAAATAGCAAGCACCATAGAGGAAGGAATCAAAGGGATAGATGTTGGTGTTTTGATTAATAATGCAGGGATCACTTACCCTTATGCAAGGTTCTTTCATGAGGTTGATCTGGACCTGATGGAGAGTATGTTGAAGGTGAACATGGGAGCGGCAACTTGGGTGACCAAGGCTGTGCTTCCGGGTATGCTCAAGAAGAAGAGAGGAGCCATTGTCAATATTGGCTCTGCTGCCTCGGAGGACCCTTCTTTGCCTCTTTACACACTCTACGCTGCCACCAAATCGTAAGATTCTTAGTACGTTAAAAGTTGAAACATATACCTATATTCTTTTCTTGAATATTTATACTTTTCTTATTAATGCTGAATTTAGACTACTAATGGAAATTATGCATATATAAGGGATGCATGCATGCAATCTAATTTGGGTAATTTGATGCATGAGTTATCTAAAATATTACGCTTGTAGAGTTTGTAGGAGACAAAAACAGCAGAAAAAGAGAGCTTAGAAAACGACTTCTTCTTTCTAATATAAATTACTAAAATTAGGAAGTGGTTAACTAAAACCGGCCGGTTTCGGACTTATTTAATTAGTTGAACACTTGTATTTATAAGAACTAGTACGTATTAAGAAAAGCTCTACAGTGCATTAATGTACTTGTATATCAAATAACTAGTTTGATATATATGTATGGTAGACTTATTTAATTAGTATGCATGCTAGCTATAATTAATCTACTTAATAGCTTCATCTATACTTTGATGTATATATCAAACTCATTTACCTTCATGCATCGAACTATTCTATAACGTACCAATATATTTTTAAACTATACAGAGTTTCATATTAATGATCGTTATATAAAATTTTGAGTTATGATACAGGTACACTAAAATGTTCACAAGATGCATTAGTTTGGAATACAATCAGAATGGAATTGACATTCAGTGCCAGGTTCTCATTCGTATCCTTCTTGATCTACCATCAAAATGTTCGATTTCTTGTTCGTATTCATTGTTTCCTAGCTTATAGATCGATGTTACGTACTCCTAGGTAGTAATCAGTTGGTGGCATGGATCAGCTTGAATATGTGTGCCTGAATTAGTTGTGTTAATTTGCAGGTGCCTCGTTTTGTGTCGACAGAGATGACAAAGGATTTGAAGAAGTCGGTTCCCTTGATGATGGCAACACGAGAGATATTCGGCAAAGCAAGTGTTCGAAGGATTGGTTATGAGCATCTATGTAATCCCTACTGGTTCCATTCTGTGCAAGGTTCCATAGTCCATGCCTTCCCTGATGTCTTGGTTAATGCCATCACGTTTTGGATCTGCAGTGGGATCAGAAAGAAAAGTCAAATGAAGGAGGGTCATGCACATTAAGAGATGAACCAAGATGTTGGATGGATAAGATCTTCCCAATCGAAATAGAGACGTCGTACGTACGGCATATATCCATCTATCTATGTACAACTAAACTGACATTCAATTCGTAATGAGAATGTTAATTTTAATTTATAACGTCAATAAATTTGATTTTGAGAGGCCGTGAGCTAGATTATGGAGTTACATATATGCAGATTCATATGAAAAGTGATTTGGAGAATTAAGAGTAATCAAAATTACTAATTCCTAAGAGCAAATTCACTAGTTGGTCACAGGTTTTGGGTCACTGAAGCTTAAATTAGGATGGTAGGGCAGTTGGGTGTCACTAATTTTTTTTATAGTTGTTTATATCTGTGTGGTCATGCCAACTTTATTTTATATTAGTTAATATCTTATTATTCATTTTTAATAAATTTTAATGATATATAATTAATTATAATGATATTAAATTTACTTGAACAATATTTTGATGATTAATTAAGAAAAAGTTAAAATAATCAATTATTCAAAGGTTCACTTGGTAACCAGGCCAAGAGAAAGGGTGAGAATTGACCCAGGGAAGTTCTTTCGCGCCTAGACAAGAAATCATGGGTGAAAAATATATTTTTGAAATTTTATGTATTTTGGGTCAGGTCTATGCGATCATTGGGATAGAATGAATGAGTGAACTTATTCTTCTGACAAATTCACCTAAAGATGTTAACGTACTTACTTTCAACTACTGTTCAATCTAATACGCGAAAAGAAGCTCACACTCAAGCTCTTAGCATATTAGTAGTCAAGTACTATACAAGCAACATAATTTTAGATCCTAATTTAATCAACATAATACTCTACCAAATTAGTTGTTTACAACTGCTTTTCAACACTCGCAATGGCATTTTTAGAAGCTTTCTTAATTTTTGAAGTAAGGGCTTTGCGGCTACCTGAAGCCTTGATTAATAAAATAGTAGAAAACGCGGGCGCGGGGGGAGGACATAAAGCATATACCCCATACAAAGAGAAACACCCGAAAAATATTATCAAGCGACTCGACTAATACAATATATCATAAACTGTACCGTTTAGCAAATAGTGCGACATTGGCTACTCCATTTACTTTATATTTGAGGCGGCACAGTACCGGAAAGATAATGCGATAACAACGACGCATTAATTCATTATGAACAGCTTCCTAACTATGTTGTCGAACGAACTTTTCGTCGGTATTACATCTCATCCTACCACTAGGATGGTGCGCCCATTCGACGAACTAAAATTTACTTAGAGCAGACAAGGCACCAAAAGTGTATATCCCGGGACAAAGCTCATTTATGTCTCCCTAAAATGGGTATAGGCTCATTTTTAGCAAAAATATTAAAAACTTGAAACAAAAATAACTAACAACTAGTCCGCTTCATCTTCTGACGGTTTGATATTTTCCTTAAATGAGTATGGATCATATGTCAATATGTCCCTAGCAGGTGTAACAACTCATCTTAATTCTGGTTCCACAAAGTATGGATCATATGTCAATATGTCAATATGTCAATAGTGTTATAATTGTATTGATTGAGACAATGTATCCTTCAATTTTAATAGTTAAAAATTTCAATGTGAAGTGATGAGTTGTGAAGAACGTTAGTCCATCTGATTTACCTGCATCATAATGCAGATTCCCATATTTGTGGCGACAAAGATGAAAAAGTTAAAGGCATCGTCCTTCCTTATTGCATCTCCGGAGACATATAGCAGAGCGAGCATACGGTGCATTGGTTATGAGCAGCTATGTACACCCTCCTGGAGGCACTCGGTGCAGTGGCACATAGCACATACCTTGCCGGATGCGCTATTGAATGCCAGCATTTTCCGGTACTTCCTTGGGATGCGAAATAGAGGTCAATTGAAGGAGTCTCGGATTAAAAAGATGAGCCAACAGGAAAGTGCATCGAGACCACTACTGGAGGAGGGCATCGGGGCGACGTAGTTATATTTCTACGTCGCTCCGATTTTAGATGAGGCGACGTACTTTGGCTTTGATAAAAAGTACGTCGCTTCAAAAATTCAGGCGACGTAGATTGAAGTACGTGGCTTCAAAAAACTGAGGCGACTAGTTTATCATTCGAAGCGACCAAATTAATCTACGTCGCTTCGAATAAAAACTAGGCGACGTAGATTGAGCAATCTACGTCGCCTAGATTTTATTCGAAGCGACGTAGATTAGTTTGGTCGCTTCGAATAAAATCGAGGCGACGTAGATTGAGCAATCTACGTCGCCTAGATTTTTTAAAATCTGGATCTACTCTTCTTCTTAAAGTCAACCCTTTCATAAAGGTGGTATTTTAGAAAAACAGTTTCCCCGAGCTCTGCAGCTGTTTTGGGCGATTTTGGGGAGAAATTAGAGGAAATTGAGAAAGAAGGTTGTTCTTGCCATTGATTTGATTCTTGAGTAAGGTTAGTTTGATTTGTATCTCTTTAACCCTCTTTATGACCATAATATGTTAAATTAGAAGTGAAAATGAAGTTTTGGTGAAATGTTTGAAGTTGAATTGAATTTGGTGTTATGTTGTAGTTTTAGTGTTTGAATCATTGAATTGTGTTAAATCATGTTATGGGTTCATGAATAATGTTTGAAATTTGGTTAAGTTTAGTGAAATTTATTGATGATTAGAAGTGAAATTGAAGTTTTGGTGAAATGTTTGAAGTTGAATTGAATTTGGTGTTATGTTGTAGTTTTAGTGTTTGAATCATTGAATTGTGATAAATCATGTTATGGGTTCATGATTAATGTTTGAAATTTGGTTAAATTTAGTGAAATTAATTGATGATTAGTGTAGATTATGTGTATTCGAGCCTTAATTAGTACTGTTATTAGTGTTAATAATGATTTTGAGCGTATGGCTATATATAATTGTGGTGTTTATCAACTTAGAACTCCCGTTTGAGAATCAACAACTCATGTAGTTGATCGAGTTGAGTTGTTGATTCTCGAATTGTCCCATTTTTGGACACTTTAGGTGAACATGACTTTGTTGATCCTTTTGCTATTCGTGTGATTTCAGTTTCAGTTTTGGGATATGGTTTCGACAGTGTCTCCTTTAAATGTTCCCCGAGTGCAAATTAGGTTGTTTAGATATGCGTGCACTCGGGGAACTGTAGGGAGATGCTGCCGAAATTTCCCTAAACTGGAGCTGAAACGCATGGGTGCAAAAGCGTTGACAAATGTCGTGTTCCCCTGAAGGGGATAGGACCCAACCCGGAGGCATAAGGCGAAGAAGTGTGGGGTTTTGGTTGAATCGCAACTGTGGCGTGGTAACTTTGTTCATATTGATTGTTTATGTTGACAGGAAACATGGACGGACTCCCAGACAAAACTTGGATGACATATCATCGTGCTGATCCAAGGTACATCAACGGCATATTCGAGTTCATGAATTTTGCCCTGCTACATAGTAACGGAGCCGATTATCACTACTGCCCGTGCAAACGTTGTAAGAACGGTCCGTTCAAGGTTACTATGGATCAGATGTATCATCACTTATCAAACAGTGGTATGAGTCCTACTTATACAGTCTGGCACCTTCACGGGGAAGCATCATGTGAACCGGCAATGCTCAGTCAACGAAGACAGTGGTTTCAAGACAGAGTCGGTCCTTCTAGTGGTGCCGGTCCTTCAGTGAACCCGCAGTTGGAGATTCTACATGATGCATATCCCTATTATCCTGGATACCATGCAGATGCACCCCAACAATTTGTGGAAGATAATTCGGGCATGAACTTCAATGACATGGTAGACGATGATTATGAAAAGTACGATAGATTATTGAAGGAGTCACAGACCCCATTATATGAAGGCAGTGAGGAAACTGTTTTGAGTGCCATATTAGATGCAATGGAAATGAAAAATGAAAATGGATGGTCGGACACAAGTGTTGACTCTTTATGTATTTACATTAATAAACTTCTTCCTAAAGGGCACACATTCCCCTGTTCATACTCGAGAATAAAAAAAATCTTGAGTGATCTTTCACTGGGTTACGAAAGAATTCATGCGTGTGAGTTTAACTGTGTGTTGTTCAGGGGGGCGCTCGTAAACGAGAGGATTTGTCCAGTGTGTTATTCTGAAAGATATAAGCCAAATACGAATGATATTCCCAAAAAAATAATTCGTAACTTCCCTCTAACACCAAGGTTGAAGCGCTTGTTTATGTCCCCACACACTGCCAAGCATATGCGATGGCTGGGGGAGCGGATATGCGTGGCTGGTAGCGTCAGCCACCCAGCTGACGGAGAAGCGTTTCAACATTTTGACAGAACTTTTCCAGGATTTGCACGGGACTGCAGGAATGTGCGCCTTGGAGTAGCAACAGACGGTTTCAATCCATTCGGAACAATGGGAACTTTGCATAGTACATGGCCCGTTGTTGTGATGCCGTACAATCTACCACCATCAATGTGCATGAAGAAGGAATATAACATGTTATCAGTGTTGATTCCAGGCCCTAAATCTCCCGGAAAGTGCCTTAGTGTACTCATTGAGCCGATGATCGAGGAGCTAATACATTTATTGGTCGTTGGAGTCCATACTTTTGATCGAGTAGACAATGAGGTATTCTTGATGAATGCAGCGGTAATGTGGACTATTAGCGACTTTCCAGGTTTAGGGATGCTTGCGGGGTCAACCGTGAAAGGGTACAAGGCATGTCCAATCTGTCTAGATGAGCTAACTTCAGAGCATATATGTGGGAGGATAGTTTATGAAGGTCATCGAAAATGGCTCCACCAGGATCACCCTTGGAGATTGAGCAAGGCATTTAACGGGAAGGAGGAGTTTGGCGGAAGACCCTATCGTAAGAGTGGAGATGAAATTTTGGAGGACGTTAGGTCAAACGTTTACCCTATTCTTAGCCAACATGAAGACTTGAAGGTGCCGTACAATCCGAATAACAGACAGTGTTGGACTCACGAAAGCATATTTTGGAAGCTGCCGTATTGGTCATCATTGAAGATCAGACATTGCCTAGATGTCATGCACATTGAAAAAAATGTGTGTGACAACATCCTTGGAACCATTTTTTCGATTGAATCGAAGTCTAAGGATGGTCCAAAATCTCGCGCTGCTTTGAAGAAGAGGAATGTGCGAAAAAACCAGTGGCAAAGAGCGGGTGACTTGGCTACGGGGAAAGTTCCTCATGCACCTTTTTTAGTTAAAAAGGATGATCTAGAAGATGTGTTCCAGTGGTTCAGGGATGTTAAGTATCCTCTTGGTTATGCAGGTAGTTTGAGAAGTAAGGTGAAAATAAGTTCCCAGTCACAGTTTTATGGATTGAAGACGCATGATTGCCATGTCTTGCTTCAACGTCTTCTTCCTGTGGTTATAAGAGGGTTCCTGCCAGAAAACGTTGTCAAGCCATTGATAGCACTGTCAAATTGGTTTCGTCAACTATGCAGTAGGGAGCTTAAGAAGGAGGTTGTGCGTGACATGGAAACTGAGATAGTGATGATTCTCTGCAATTTGGAGCTCATATTTCCTCCACATTTTTTTACATCTATGGTTCATCTCATGGTTCATCTGCCCGAACAAGTATTCCTTACAGGTCCAGTCCACTATACATGGATGTATCCAATTGAAAGGTAAAATTTTTTGTTATTGCTAATATTAGGAAAATATGTTTGTACTAATATTATTGTACTAATCTTGTGTAATATGTCGGCAATTAGGAAAATATTGTACTAATCTTGAGTGGTGTTTTTGCAGGCAATTAGGAAAATATAAAAAGTCAATGAGGAATACACGTTACCCGGAAGGTAGTATTGCTGAACAGTACCTCGTACATGAGTCGGTGACGTATTGTAAGGCTTATCTCAGACGGATGGACAACGAAGATATCGACACTTCCATATCTTGGTGGAATGTCAGCTGTGTTTCACTCTTAGTAAGACCAGATATTATCGAGACTCGTCGCCAGTTCAGGTTGACTGAGTCAGAGACTGCTGAGGCTCACTGGCAAGTCTTGGTGGAAACAGACGAAGTCAAACCTTACCTAGAAGAACATCTCAGAAGGTTCGAGGCTAAAAATGGTGAAGATTTCGACGAGCGGCAGCGGAGGAGGAGTTTTCTTCGATGGTTCTTAACATGGGTACATATGCCTATTAATTCTTGTAAGGTTCTTTGAGGGTTTATAACACTTATCTTTAACTCCTCTTAACACTTATCTCTCAGGTGTCCCTTAAAGAAAAAAACTCGGACCCGAGCTTGGTTGCAGGAATAAAGTCATTAGCTCAAGGACCTCAGCAATGTCGGGTTTATATGTCGTGTTATGTGAACGGTGTCAAGTTCACATCGTTTGATAGAGATCAAAGAACCGTGACTCAAAACAGCGGTGTCATGATAGACATGGGTTCATCCAAGTTCTACGGCCATGTTAACTACGTGGTCGAAGTATTATATGCAGGTCGTATGCCAGTGGTGTTGTTTAAGTGCACATGGCACAACTCCGAGGACCCTGAAGATCTTGACACCCTTATAAAAAAGATCATGGACTGATATCAGTGAATACAAACAAGAGTTACTATGAGGATTCACCCTTCATAATTGCAACCAAAGCAAAACAGGTATTCTACATAGACGATCCAAAGGCTAGTGGTACTTGGAAGGTAGTACAAGAAATGTCGCACCGCAATGTCTACAGCGCCGAAGTTCTGGCCATAGATGAAAACATATCGCGTACAGGAGATCATATCTTTGAGCCTTACCAAGAGGACACTCCCACGGTGATACAATTTTACCCAGATTTTCAACTACTTTTGGACGAAGAAGGAGACGAGGACGAGGACGAGGACGAGGACGAAGAGGAGGAGGACGAGGACGAAGACGAGGACGAGGACGAGGAGGACGAGGAAGAGGAGGAGGACGAAGAGGAGGACTAAACTAATATTATTACATTCTTGAAACCTAAATTCGTATTTTCTTTAAAGCATAATGTATGTATACGATCAAATATTACTAAATTCGTATTTTCTTTAAAGCATAGTTATTCGTATTTTAATAACTAATATTATTATGAATTTGAAACCTAAATTCGAGAAAATGAATTAATTTAATTATAAATTAAATAAACTGAGGCGACATAGATTGATCAATCTATGTCGCCTCAGTTATTCAAAAATAAAAAAAAAATCAAATCCCTTGAGGCGACGTAGATTGATCAATCTATGTCGCCTCAGTTATTCAAAAATATAAAAAAAATTAAATCCCTTGAGGCGACGTAGATTGATCAATCTATGTCGCCTCAGTTTATTTAATTTAATTATAAATTAAATAAACTGAGGCGACGTAGATTGATCAATCTACGTCGCCTCATTGTCGGGCTTCTGGGTCTGGTTGCCCCACGGGACAATCGGCGACCCCGTCGATTGCAGAAGCTCCCATTTTAACGCCCGCCCCTCCACTTGAGGATGCGATTCCGCAAGGAGCGGATGACAGCAGCGACGCCACTACGGCGTCACAGCACCCTCCCGCCCTCAGCATCCGGTGCAAGAAGACCAAACTCCCCGACATGGTCGACATGGCAACCGGAGACCCGACGACGGAACAGCGCGAAGTCGTTGTCGGGACGAAGACGGAGTACCTCGTCCGGATGAACAACAATAGGCGACTACAAGTCGCTTACTCTACGAGGCATGCGGGGCCGGCGACGAGGGAAATGCGGAGTCTGATGTGCCGAGACATCGGTAGCATCATCCGCGGAAAAGTTCCAATGCTTGCATCTAGCTTCTTGGGACTTAGCGATTTGCATCGCGATATCGTCGGCCGGAGTCTTGAGGTATACTTGCTGGACTCCGAGCTTACTTATATACCTGTAGTAAATGTAAATATAATTTTTACATAACGGAATTTAAATGTGTTGTGCTAGACGAACTACGACATCCCGGCGACTGATGTGGAGATGTGGAACTTCATTGATAGGACGGCGCAAACAATCTATAAGGATTGGAAGTACGATTGCCATCAACATTATCTCCACGTCAGCCAGGAGACTCCGGCCGAGTTTCTCGGGAGGGAAGACCAATGGGCGTGGTTAAAAGCCCACTTCGAAGACCCTGCTTACTTGGTGAGTTTCATAAACGAACCTACAGTTTTGGTCAAACGTTCGAACAATATGCATGTTTATCTGTTCTTATTTTAAAATGATTTTTGTGTGTGTGTGGCAGCGATTGTGCGAACGGAACCGAGGGAACCGAAACAAGAACAAGGAGCAGCAGATCAACCACCATTCGGGATCCCTCGCCCTCTCGTACCGAAGCGAGGTGTTGGAGAAGGAGGGTCATCCAGCGCCCGCCGTCCAGACGTGGATTAACGTATACCAGCCGGAGAGGAATGCGGCTGAGAAAGTGGTAAGCTCAAATAGGTTCACGTTACGTTATTTCAATTATTGTTGTCTACTAAATTGTAATATTATTTATTTTATCTATTTTAATTGAGCAGGCGGCAGTGAAGCGTCGACTCGATGAAGTCTTGTCGCAACAAGATAGTGCTGCGGGCCCAGTTGACGGCGAAGAGGTTTCCCAACCCCAGCCTCTTCCTCTTGATACACAAATAAATATCATAGAGGAAGAGGTAGGTTCAAGGCACGGGACCTCTATAAGAGGTAATAAATCTCCAAAACGATTCCGTCGATGCATATCTCGATTTACGTTTTGCTTCATTTTGGTTTACGATATAGTTTACTAATATTTGTTCTTGTTCGACGTTACAGGGGTGGGGCGCGCTCTCACACGCGACCCCAAACCGAGAGGAGGGGCCCGGGTAAACCAGGAACGCCAAATTCAAATGCAAAAGGAGATCGATGAAGCCAAAGAGGCGGCACGCAGATCGAGCGAGGTGGCGCAGAAGGCTATAGCGGAAGCGAGTGCGATCGCCCAAAGGATGCAAGAAATGGAGGCCATGATGCGATCATTCCAGGCTGCGAATCAACAACCGCAAGCTCCTCCACCACCTCCCGGCTCGTAAACTGTATATAGGATTTGTATAAACTTGATTTGTGTAAACTTGATTTGTATAAACTTTTAACGTTTTGATTTGTGATTGAATGCGTTTTTTTGGTTGAATGCGTATCTGCAATTTGAATGCGTTTTTGTGTTTGTAAATTGCAATAGGTCGTGACTTGGTACAATAATATTTAATTTTTATTTTTTTTTATTTTTTAATAAATGAGGCGACGTAGATAGAACATTGTACGTCGCCTCATTTATTTCTAAATGAATAATAAATAAATATTAAATACGTTGAGGCGACGTACATTGATCTATATACGTCGCCTCATTTATTACAAAAATAAAAAAAATTAAATTTTTTAATAAATGAGGCGACGTACATTGATCAATGTACGTCGCCTCAACGTATTTAATATTTATTTATTATTCATTTAGAAATAAATGAGGCGACGTACAATGTTCTATCTACGTCGCCTCATTTATTAAAAAATAAAAAATATAAAAATTAAATAAATTTAGGCGACGTATATTGATCAATGTACGTCGCCTCAATTGAATTAAAAAAAGAAAAATAAATTAAAAAAAATAAAATTGAGCGACGTATATTTATCAATCTACGTCGCCTCAGTTCAAGCGACGTTATCAATCTACGTCGCTTCAATTGAAGCGACGTAACATTATTTACGTCACGTGAAATGAAACGAAGTGACGTAGATTGTATCTACGTCGCCCCAATGGTGGCGTGATGAATCTGAAGCGACAAGACGAGGCGACGGCGTTTTGGTCACAAGAAATCGAGGCGACGTAAAATTGAGACGAGGCGACCACCTTTCTACGTCGCCCAGATTTCCTCCTCCAGTAGTGGACATTGCACTTGACTGGGAATATGAACCTTGCAGACTAGGTTGGCTTCATCTCCATATAGGTTAGTATGCAGCTGCAAGGAGCTCATGGTCAGTGACTTTTCCTTTCCTATGTATACTAGGAATACAAGAAGCAGGGAATCGATATTCAGTGTCAGGTTTTCATTTTACGCTTTTTATCCATGCTACTTATCCTTCTTATTTTGAGTTATGTGCATCACACCTTCACAAATTTAATGGCCAGTATGAGATCTCAAGTTTGACTCTTTTCAATTCTGAAACCCTCAAAACCGCCATTTCTTTCAAGAATTTAAGTAATTAATTTGTTTGTTTTCCTCGATATTTGATCGATCACCATAGTGATAGTTGTTAATCCACCAGTGTTCATCTTCTCACTTATGTGTTTCTTAATCGAAACCCTAGTCGTCCAAGCTCGAATCCATTCCTGACTTTATCGGACATCATCCAGAATCAGACCGCCTGAGCTCATCTTTCCCCAGCTAAGGGGGCCAAAACCGACTCCCACAGCATTGGGTATGCATCCTTTGGTATTTCATTATTAAGGTCTCGGTAATCAACTCAAACTCGCAATTTCTCATTCTTTTTCTTAACTGGGACCACGTTTGTAAGCCACTCGTTGTACTTAGCTACTCTGATGATGCCTGACTTGAGCATCTTCTCGATCTCCTCTTTGACTAGAATTGTTGTCTCCGTGTTCATACGACGCATCTCCTGCTTCATGGGATTCTTCCCTTCTATAATAGGTAAATTGTGACAAACTAATTCTGGCGACAGACCTGACATGTCTTCGTATTTCTCTGCAAAGCAGTCTGTATACTCATGTAGCAATTCAATGAGCATTTTTCTTTCTTCAGGCTCTAAAAAGGTGCTTATAGCCTCAGTCATTGTCTCTTCCAAAGTCTCGACATTTGCTTTCTCAATAGGATCTTTAACTTTAGGTGGAGTATCGTCTAAGGCTGCTGGGGCCAGTTTAATACTCTCCTCCTCGTCCAATTCATTCAGCACATCCTTGTCTACGTACTTCAATGCTGCAATCATTGGGACGTTCTCGTAGGCTTGACTCTCCATTAGGTAATTATGAATTCGATCATGTAGAGAGAAGCAAGTCTCGGCCTCTATACTAGATAGAGGCTCTATCATTGAGAGGGTCGAAGATGTATCTCAATGGTATAGGGGCGACGACTATCCTCGCCTACGTAAATGATTCCCCATTAAGCTAATTTAGAGGCCGTCACCCCTACAGGGCGACCTTTGTTGTCAACACCACACACTTCTAATGGCCTAAGGGCATTGTTGTAGTAGCTAGTATCTAACACACTGGCTTAGACTGAGTATGGATGCGGGTCTGCATCGATGATCTCAGCTTCGCTTAACTCCATATTCCAGAGTACCATTTGTTGGTGGAGAGATGATGGAACACAGTAGCTTCGATGGATCCAATCTCTTCTCAAAATCCCACTGTATGGTGTCGTACACTCAACCATGAAAAATGTGTATGTTCTAACTGCTGATCCAACCTGTACATTGAGAAAATCAATTCCCAAAGTCTTAGATATGCTACCTTGGAAATTTTGAACGTTCAGAGTTGTGTCATTGATAGCAGACTTGGGAATGCCCAAAAGAGCCATTGCTTTGACGGTGATGATATTCACTACTGCCCCAGAATCTACCAGCAATTTGTTGATCTGAATCCCTTGAACTTTGCCAGTGACATACAATGATCTAATATGCATCGCCATGTTCACCGTTGGATTTCTGAACAACATGTATGTTTTTTTCAAAGATAGGTCAATCTTTTGCTACTTGGCGAGCAACATCTGCTCTTGTGCATATTCTGTAGCGTTTGTCGTTGCCAAGTTATTGATATTGTTAGATATAACTTCAATAGAGACTGCAAGTAAGGAGCATGGTTTCCTAGTTGAAGAGCTTGCAAATTTGGCAGGTAACACCCATACCATAATCACGTCCAAGTCGCCATCTTTCTCTTGGATATCTGGTTCTTCATCTTCCCCATAGTCTAATAGCTCTTCGTCGCCTTCCAACTCGCCTACGTCGCTTATAGTCCCTGGGCCGTGTGTCCGAGCCTCAGCTATCCCCTTATCAGGGGAAAATATAGGTTCGATGGTTGCCATAAGTTCATCCTCGATTGGAACCTCGGGTATATGTTCTAGTCCAACTTGTAAGAATGAACCGCTACTCTTGCTGGTGGCAGCAGAAGTTGTCGTGGCTTGAGACACTGCTTTCTTTCACGCCTCCTCAACCAATGGTTTTGGCCTCCACCTAAGTCCTTTCGTTTCACTTGATGCAATACGACCTTGGATGAGTTCACTCAATCGTTAGAGGCTTTTGAGTACCACAGGTTGCTTAGATATATTAGTATCTCGAGCACGTTATTTTTCATTTCTTGACCGTTTACGGTCCTGGAGAATTTGTGAGAAATTCTGGGTTTCGGTCAAAGACGCTTGGCCTTGCCACTCTAACCTTAGGCTTGCGAGATTTTTTGCCAAAAACTACCAAAGGATTCACTGCTAAGGCATTCAGCCATTGCTGCAACTTCTCTAGCGAACATGCCAACTGTTTAGGTTGAATTATTCTCATCACCAAAGCTTCTAATACCCTCTTGGCTTCACCAAACTGTCGCTGCAGATTTCTTTTCCTGCTAGGGGTCACCTCAGTAGTTGTTACCACATATTCTCTTTAGTGATGTTCCTCAATGCTGGGGGGGGGGAACATATGGCATAATGAGCTGATCTGCTATGATCATAGGTATATGTCTTGAAATCTGACTTTGTGAAAGCTACCATCGAGACCTTCAATGGTCCAATTGCTTTGATACAACTTCCGAGGCTTAAGTACTGACTTGGAAGTAAGTTCCACGGCGTGAACCTGTTCTTCGTTTGAATCTGATCCCCTTTCTTCAGGATCTTCAATTTAAGCCACAGTTCTTGGTTTGTTTCTCTCATATGTGGACCTCGGCGCATACGTTCCCTTTGAGGAATTACGCCTATTGTTCCTCTCCTTTATAGTACTATGAGCTTTGGTTATTGTCGTAATGAGCTCGTTCAGGGTGAGATGTTTATGATTGAAGAATAAACTATGATATGGATCATCCAGTTCATTAATTGTCATCTCAACGACCGCATCTTTCCCCAAAGGTGTTCTGCATAGATTATACTCCAATCTAAATAGATGGAGGAAAGCTATCGGACTTTCTGATGGTGCTTCGTTCATGGCCACTAGCTTGCTAATTCTTGTATGGCCTTGTCGTTCCAAAATGGTCGATGAACAGAGCTTCCATCAGTGGCCAGTCTGTTATAGACCTCTTCTCCAGACCTGTATACCAAACGAGTGTTAATCCGGACAACGATGAACCGAAAACTCGTAGTTTAAATTCTGGATCCTCAGTAATAGGTCAAATGTGTCGCTGCGTTTGCATCATCGTCGCCTGTAAAAGTTTGGAAATTGATCGTCTTATAGTTCCTTGGCCACTGTTAAGCATTGGCGACACCTTTCTGCACAAGCGAGCAAAGAGTCTCATATGACTCATGTGCCCTGGCGAGGTGTATATCGCACCCTTCCATGAACCTTCCAAACCACTCCTCCCAGGCGGCTAGGAAATTTTCAGTCTGCCTTATCTTCCTCATGAGCTCGAAGATAGACTTGGTCAAATGCCCGATGTCCTTATCAGTTCTCTTGTAAAAGGCTGCCACTCCCTTCTCCTGCCGCGCCTGAGTGAGATCTATGGGTTGCAAAAGGTTTTCACACAACCTGTCTTGTCCCTCCACGAGGGTTGCAAGTTGTGCCTTCTGAGTCTCTTGTTCTTCTAGACCTTTGTTGAATTTGGCCCTTAAAGCGACCACTTCGGCTATTGCCATATTTGTCTTCTCGCCAAAGGTGACTAGCAACTTTGCTTGCTCTTCAATCCTTTGCTCAATGGAAGCGAAGTATTGCCCAAATTTCTCATCACGCCTAGCAGCGTATGGTTTGTAAGCTTTGTATGCTAGACCGTTTAACTCTTATTCAGTCAAGAAGTCGAAGTCCATCGTTGAACAAGATGTGACTCCAAAGATGACTTTTACCACGTTCGGAGAGAGAGAGAGAGAGCGACACTCAATAGATGTATGTTCTCGGTAATCCGGTTGAGAGTGTTTACGACACTGAGGGTATCCATTTTTGTCAGGGTTCCCAATTGTCTCTTAATGACACGAAAAGTTAGTCCCACTGAGCGTGCCAAAATGTTTGGCACAAAAATCTCCCAGGGTTTTGAGAGGCTTTCAAACTATCTCTTTTCTCAATCGCGTGCTTATGTATGCTTGGCGTACCACTGTTATGGGACGGAACGTTGAACGTAGCTTGCCCCTACCTGACTTCTAAGAAGCAATTGGGACGGAGAGAGCACCAACCACGCCTGATGGATCCTTCTCGCCTAAGTGACTTGATAATTTATAGTTTTCATGTCTCTCGCAGAGCCACGAAGATCGATACCTCACAACTCCTTCGATGTGAAGCAAAGCAATCTCCTTAACAGAGTGTTGAGAACACAAAGTGTTGCGTCCGTAGATCGCAACACAATTACGCTCCTTCGGGTGCCGATCTCTTGATCGCTAGTTTCAGTGTTTTCCGTCCGTGAATCATAAGATACTCACACTCCTTCGGGTGAATGATCTCTTGATTGCTGGTTGCAAGGATTTCTCGAGATGAGATGGTAGTTTGCCGAGAGCAAAATATTTATATGATCGAGGATCCTTTCTTTTTCGTTAACCTCCTCTATTTATAGTAAGCAATTACTTGTTGATGTATATCTAAAACTCTTCACAATTAGATTCACTAAGCAACTCTAACTGTTCAGAATCTTACTTCTAGGTTTTATAATCGAAATCTAAGACCTTGATGATAAACTCGCCAAGGAATCCTTTCCTCACAAGGAAAGGTAAAAATCAATTTAATGTGGGCCGCATGTACTAGCCTCCTAACTTGTCTTAATCCAACTCAAACATGGACTATCCTTCCAGGTCGCCTAATCCATCCCTCAAAACCCAACAACAAGATATTTTATCTTGGACCCAAACACATACATTTGATTTGGTTTAAGGTTTAGGGATATGAATTATGGTTTTAGAGTTTTTTAGGGATTAGGATTAGATTTATCTATTTATAAGAAAAATAAAAAGTAATAACAATTAAAATTCTATTAATGACTCACCTCAATTTAAGTTTTACCATTTGACTAATATTTTACCTTCATTTAATAATTAATGTGTTAATATTAGAGTTAATGTCATATAAAAAGCAGATCAAATTAATTGTTGAGATCATATTATAAATGTTAGTGCACTTACACATGATACATTGAAATTTTTTCGTGTTTGGCATAAGGTAAACCATTTTCAGGAAATTTGTTACTTTGTGTCTTTGTCTTTATGTGAGCCAACATAATATTTTGTCACCAATCAGTAATGGGCTGCATAGAAATTTATGCACGAAACAGAGGTTAGTTAAATGTGGTGGTTTTCCGCTCATCTACTCCATCAACCTCCCTCAAAATCTCACTATGACACGCTTCCATATAATAACTCTCGCACCCTTCACTCCCCAACATAAACTCATTAACACATCATCTTCGTCATCTCAATAGTTCCAATCTCAGATTTCGGAAAACAAAAAAACAAAAACAACAATGGAGTGTTGTATTATTGGTGGGTTCTAGTGTTGTTTGCAATAGGATCTTTCTCAATTCTCAGATTCTCACTCTCATTTCTCAACTGGGTCTTCGTGAATTTCCTCCGCCCCGCCAAGATCCTCAAAAGGTACGGATCTTGGGCCCTCATCACCGGACCCACCGATGGAATCGGCAAAGCTTTTGCTTTTCAGTTGGCCCGTAAAGGGCTCAATCTAGTTTTGGTTGGCCGGAGCCCCATCAAGCTCAAAGACGTCTCCGACGAGATTCTGACCAAGTACGGCAAGACCCAGATCAAGACCGTCGTCGTTGACTTCAGCGGCGACTTGGACGACGGCGTGAGAAGGATTAAGGAGAGCATTGAGGGATTGGATTTGGGTATGTTGATCAACAACGTTGGGATTTCGTATCCGTACGCGAGGTTCTTTCATGAAGTTGATGAGGAGCTGTTGAGGAACTTGATTAAGGTTAATGTGGAAGGAACTACTAAAGTGACTCAGGCTGTTTTGCCGGGAAAGTTGCAGAGGAAAAGAGGAGCTATTGTTAATACTGGGTCTGGTGCTGCCATTGTGATCCCTTCTGATCCTCTCTATGCTGTTTACGCAGCTACGAAGGCGTGAATGTTTTTATCTTGATGTGACTCGTTTTTATTGAGCAATGATGATTGTGTTGCTGAATGTGTGATTGTTATTGTTATTGTTTTTTCAGGTATATTGATCAGTTCTCTAGGTGTCTTCATATGGAGTACAAGGCTAAAGGGATTGATGTGCAGTGTCAGGTATTGTTTCTAGATTTTTCAGATCATGTTGTTTTGCTTAGCTCTGTTATTAGATTGGATACTAGTTATGCAATGAAGTGATTAAGTGAAGATGATTATTAGCTCACTTGGTAAAGTTTTTTAGGTAGTTGAGGTTGATCTATAGAAACTCAGTATTTGGTAATATTTCTTGTTGGAAAGATAATCTATGGAAGTGTGTTTGTGTGATGTTGCTGCAATGGAGTGGACATGATAGTGACATAAAATGTAAGACCGGTTGTGTATCTTCTCTTAGAAAAATGTTAGGAAAAGTCATGTTTACTTGGTTCTTCCTCATGCTTTCTTGGCCTCCTGCACATCTCATTTCAATTACATGAGGTTGGGTAGTGTCACCTCACTCACCTGTGTTCCTTTCAGAGGTAGATGTCATGTATTATTGTATTTTAGTTCATATAACTATCTGAAAAGTTAAAAGCTGGCAACAATACAACTGATGAGGTATGCTTGCTAATTGAAGACTCATGAATGTGAATGGCAGTAATAAGTAGCTCGCGTGTGTTATATATGTGCTGTAGCCTATAATATTCTGGTAGCGTATAGTTGGGATGAGATGCTTACATCCTATACCTTGTTTTGCAAGCTTCTTGCTAACCCCTCCATGCTTGGGATGTCATGTGGTTTATTGTCGTGCTTACATCCTATAATATGAAGGGTAATTCATATTTTGCTATATAGAAAAGCATTGGTCCAGACTCTAGAATGAAATCTGATTCTAGGACGGTTAGGAGCACCGTCTTGCGATGTTTGGCACTACCATGATGAGTATTGGATGCCTGCCGTTAGAGCTGATTGTTTGTGTTTGCTTCGCTCCCTTGTTTGTATACTTTGCAGGTTCCGTTGTATGTGGCAACAAAGATGGCATCTATCCAGAGATCTTCCTTCTTTGTACCATCAACTGATGTCTATGCCCGTGCAGCTCTGCGCTGGATAGGCTATGGACCTCGTTGCACTCCTTACTGGCCTCACACTCTTCTTTGGGCTTTGGCATCCTCAATCCTGGAGTCTGCAGTTGATGCGTGGCGACTTCGATTCAACCTAGGCATTAGAAAGAGGGGACAACTCAAAGATTCAAGGAAGAAGGAATAGACCAGAGGACAAAACTTAGTTGGTCGCACTTTGATTTAGCAGATTAGAACTTCAGAAAGTTCTCAGTGTATGCTCTAGAGAATCCTGCTTTTGTCACACTTTTAATTCCTTTCTCTTTGTTAATCAATCAACTCCTTTCTAGGGAAGTTCCATTTGAACTATTTCACTATTGCTTTGCTTTTCTAAACAAAATTGTGAAGTGAAAACACTAGAATGGATCGTAGAAGTCATCTCAAAGCTTCATAGTTCATAACAAAGGATCTTTAAGAAATTCTGACAGGAATGGACAGGCAGTGCTTCTTCTAAAACAAATTACACAACTATTAAGTTTAAAAAAGTATTCCATTGCCGGGAATCGAACCCGGGTCTCCTGGGTGAAAGCCAGATATCCTAACCGCTGGACGACAATGGAACATCTGATCATTTATACGGAAACATGGTATCTATCCTCAAGTATTAGACTTCAAAGTCGATGGAAACAACATAGTCACACGAATCTTGTATAAGTAAATCATCAACTATGGTGTATGTTGTTAGTGAATTGAAATACTTCATATGAATTTTTTGCCCCTTTCAGCAGGTCAATCGTGCTGGAAGAAGACGGCCAGAATCCCAAGTCGATATGTTCTACACAGTCAACCATCTTTTAGTAATGAGATCTTGTTATGGCTATCTTTTGAGATTTTGTTGGGCACTAGATGGGCGAGTATCACGAGGTTTCTCATTCTGTCTAATTAAGTACTAAACTTCGACTTCGTTCTATGGTTTTGGCAAATAATACTAGCTAGTCTCCCATCTTTCTGGCCGCTAGCTTTTTACTCTGTGTTATGTTGTTAGCCAACAAAATCATGAATTTGTGATGTAGAAGAGATGACATTGAAGATTGAAGAAGAGATTGCTCGTAGGAAAGGTAAAATCGGTAAATTACAGATCTGGCAAACGGTGTCCGATCTAGGCGAATAATACCTTTCTGGAAATGGAACGACGAAATAAAACAGGTCCCCATTGAGCTTGCTCGATGGAGACTATGCTCCGTTTTTCGATCTGGGGTCGTTTCGGCCTCGAAAAACGTATTTTTGGACCCTTTTAGGATTTTATTTATTTTTGGTTTTATTTTTATTTCGCCCGTGGGCCCTTTTGTTAGTGCCCTAGGGTTTTGTTTCGGTATTTAAGCGCCTCTCTGTGGCTGCTAGACTCATCTTTCATATTATTAATCAAAAACGAGAATTTTTCTCAAACTCTGGTGGATTCCAATTTATCTTGGTTCTTTCTAGGTTAATCGCTTGTTAACCTATATACTCCGCTGCGTCAATTTGGCCCATTAAAACTGGATCCCTGGCTTTGTGATCCTTACCTTGCAGTGTTTCTGTTTAGATTCGTTTCAAAAGTGACATATTAAAGACTTAAAAAAACACTATGATTATGGTGCAAGACTTGGATGTATCCAACTGAACCACTTTGTAGGTATTTTATGTGTAGCACCATAGCAGAAATTCCAAACAATTTGAAGTAGCACTCTCAATGTTTGACAATGCAAATTAACTAGCTCCTTGTTTTTATCGAATTTTGTTGAGGTCTTCGATAGAGACATGAGTCTCTGTTCCTATAAGTAAGATGAGACCAATTTATAAACATTGCTGGAGGAGGCATTTTAGAATTTTCGATTTCGGATTGTTTTACGGTACTTTCGGAGTATCAAAATTCTCCAATTTTTGAAGTGTTGGATCACTTCATTTCTCCAAAAGTAAAGTGTTGGACTGTTATCTAACGCTCCAAAACTGAGAATTTTTTTATACTCTAAAGTACTATAAAATTTTTGGTTTCAATACAGTGATTAATGTGAACTTTGTATATAAGCAATGGGCGATCGAAGAACATCGATCATGTGTAATTAGTGCGCATGCACTAAAACGAAGGGTTTCCTTTGTTCGTGAGTTTGTGTTTGTTGTATATTTGATTATTGCTTTTGATCCTGAACGATGATTGCAAGGTGCCTTATGTGCGCGCGACAATATGGATTATGGCAAGTTAGCTTTTGCTTTGGCTGCTTAACTTAATCGCCTGGTTCCATCCAACAAATTAAATGGATATTTATCATATATATGCAGTGGCGGTCCAGCGGATCCAGAAATTTTAATAAGGGTGGACAAGATAATAACTTTTTTTTTAAATCGTAATAAAATAGTATATTTCTACTACTATAAAGAGAAGACCCATTCTTTGATGTCATCAATATGCCAAATTTTGGACTTCCTAAAAGACCAACTCAGATATGTAATATGCACGGACTAGAAATACAATGAGTATGGGCATTACGGTAAACATAGAAGTTACATATCTGTCGGAAAAAAAAACGGTCGTCGACAACTGTCAAATGAGAATACTGGAATATGATCGAACTTCTACCACACCGGTTGAATAAAAGAAGAAATGAGAATGATGGGAAGGAAGAATTTCAATCAAGGGAAAGAGGAAAAGCTTGAGCCCAGACTTTTGATTCTGAATTTACACTTGCAGGTGAGTCTCTTTGATAACATTTGATTTGGCTATTCGAGTATACGTAATATACTAATGGGTATTGGTACTGAATTCATGGTTTTGATTAACAAGGTTAGGAATTTTATTAGAAATTTATGGGAGGAATCAATCAACTGCGCAATGAATTTCAAAATAATATTGATGAATTTATTAGAGTAAACAACGAAGGCAGTAGATTAGAGCAGAAGTCATCCTCCTCATTGACAGAGTTGTTGGAGGCTTGGAGTGAGGACAGAGAAGGTTATTCCGCTGATGCTTATCGTCGTGTTGATTCTCTTGCTAAGGTTCGACCATATTTGATTATCTTTGTATAGTAGTCATTGTCTTAATCTGAATTTGGTTGCCAATTTGGTAATTGGGTGATTTTGCAAAAGTAGGAGAAGGTATGACCTTTAGTGAAATGAGTTGCAATATTTCATTGAAAACGATCTTAATTGAGATGAGTAACAAGTATAAGTTTCTTCTTTCTATTGTATTCCTTACAGTAAAGCATAGCCTTCCTCATGTTCTCTTCTAGTTAACCAGCAATTACAATACTAGGTATTGCAGGTATGTATGATTTTGGCTTCGTCTCAGTGAAGGAGGAAACATGACTATATGATCGGTTTTTGACTATATGGGTGTACTTTCTATGGTCATGATCTTAGGGTTCTAGGTTCTGTATCTTTTCTAGTTACACAAGCTTTATATTTTCATATTCTCATGTTCGTCATATTTTACTTATTTATCATCATATTAATTGATTTGATTGATTTGATATTTCAATATACTCTTTTTCCTTATTTGAGAAAATTAAAAAAGGCAATCAAAAGCTAATTAAAGCTTAGACTTTGTTTTGTCCATGTTCGGTCGATGGACTTATATTTTTTTAGACTTTTATAACTCCAATTATTAATAGTATTTCTATGTTTTTTACATTTCTTGAGTCCAATTGGTATGTGTTGATCACAATAAAGAGTGGAATATTCTCATTCTCTAAAAACTTTTGGTGGATCCTTCACATGTATGACATGTATCATTTAGCTCACACCAAAGTAGTTTTTGACCACAATCTAGATGTAGAGATTGCTCTTAATTTCAATCTCATTCATTCAGTTTTGTGATTTTTGTATAAAGTTCTTGAAGTGATTAATATTTCTATCAATTAATTGGGTTTACTTAACATGAAGAAAATATAAAATCAAATGAAAAGGGTTTGCGGAAGGTATCTTTTAATTTGACATGAGTAGTGATATATATGGTGGTAGGAGGTTCTTCTTTTTCTTTTTCTCTCCTACTTCATGCGATCTGTTTTTTGGTGATTGAACTTAGTTTTCTGTTCAGTAGTCAATGTCTTATCTGAATTTGGTTGTCAATTTGGTAATTGGGTGGTTTTGTGAAAGTAGGAAAATGTATGGTCTTTAGTGAAATGGGTTGCAATATTTCACTGAAAACGATCTTAATAGAGATGAGTAGCGAGTATAAGTTTCTTCTTTCTATTGTATTGCTTACAGTAAAGCATAGTCTTCCTCATGTTCTCTTCCAATTAACCAGCAATTACAATACTAGGTATTGCAGGTATGTATTTTGGCTTCGTCATTAGTGAAGGAGGAAACATGACTATATGATCAATTTTTGACTATATGGGTGTACTTTCTATGATCATGATCTTTGGGTTCTAGGTTCTGTATTTTTTCTAATTACACAAGCTTTATATTTTCATATTCTCATGTTCGTCATATTTTGCTTCTTTATCGTCCTATTAATTGATTTGATATTTCAATATCCTCTTTTTCCTTTTGTTGAGAAAATTAAAAAAAGCAATCAAAAGCTAATTAAAGCTTGGGCTTTCTTTCGTCCATGTGTTCTGATGGACTTATTTTCTTTTATACTTTTATATAACTCCAATTAATAGTACTTCTATGTTTTTTACATTTTTTGAGTCCAGTTGGTAGGTGTTGATCACATTAGAGAGTGGAATATACTCATTCTCTAAAAACTTTTGGTGGATCCTTCCCATGTATGACATGTATCATTCAGCTCACACCAAAGTAGTTTAAAACCACAAAATCTAGAGGTAGAGATTGCTCTTAATTTAATTCTCATTCATTCAGTTTTGTGATTTTTGTATAGAGTTCTTCAAGTGATTAATATTTCTATCATGAAAATATTAATTCTCATTCATTCAGGTTTGCTTAACATGAAAATATAAAATCAAATGAAAATGGCTTGCGGAAGATATCTTTTAATTTGACATGAGTAGTGATATATGTGGTGATAGGAGGTTCTTCTTTTTCTTTTTCTCTCATGCTTCATGCAATCTGCTTTTTGGTGATTGAACTTAGTTTTCTTCATTTTCATTATTATCAGGCCTTTCTCTTGGTATACAATCAGCTTTTGTTTATGTTAATTGTGACTTACTTTTTTACTACAAATATGGAAATTATAATCATGTTTTTGTATATATATATATATATATATATATGTTTATGTACGTACGTACTCTAAACTTTATGAAAGTTATCTGACTCATTTAGGGTAGAAGAATATATTAATGGAGACAAATGGTAAAGAAAGTCTATAATTGAGTTGTCGGTGTCTAGTTTCATGATCGTTTTTTTTAGTGGACATCACTTCATAAATTTACTTCATTTTTCGTTCAAATATATGCTTCAATATTTTGCCTATTGCAGATTATCATTCGGTCATAAATTTTCAAGTTTAGATTTGATGATTGTTCAATATGTCAAGGTTGGTTGCTTCTTTGCATTTTTTTGAATCTCACATGTACTTGGATATTGGCTTTGGTTCCTTCTTTGCCTTGTGATATCACGGTTCATGTGCACAGAGTGTAGCTCTATTTTAGGTCATCAGAGAATGGGGCATTAAATTTCCCTGGTTTACAAGTGATACCCTTTGAAACTGCTCTGAAAATGAGGAATAACTTCATGGATACCCTTTGAAAATGTTGATCTCACTAGATTGGAAAATGGCAAGAGATGTCTGAAACACATACGCTGTTAGATCATATTTTTTTTCAAGAAGTGATTGTATTCATCTTTTTAGTGTGACCTTATCCCTTCATATTTGGCACATGTTTATAGTAGGAGACTTTTATGAACGTGGACTACAAGCTCATTTGTACTATGTTGACTATGTTCACATGTTTGCTCATATATATATTTTTTACTAACAACTATGTCTACAAGTTTCCTTTACGAAACACATGCCTACACAATTGTAGAAAGAGCAAGCACCTTCATATATTTTTTGAAGTAGGACTTGCGGTTACTCTTAAGACTGATTAATGAAATGGTAGAATACAGGGGGAGGTAACATAAAGCTTATACCCTATAAGAAGAGAAAGGCCTGAAATATTATCAGGAGACTCGACTAATACAGTGTACCTTAAATTACACCATTAGCAAATAGTGCATCATTGGCTACTCCATTTTCTTTACATTTGAGGCGACATATTAACGAAAAGACAACGCGATAACAAATATGCATCAATTCACTATGAACAACTTCCCAACTATGCTGCCGAATGAAACTTTTGTCGGCACTACATCTCATCCTGCCACTACGAGGGTGCGCCCACTCGACGAACCAAAACCTACCTAGGGCAGACAAGATACCAAAGGTGTACATTTCGGAACAGAGCCCACTTCTACTTACTCATACTAATTGGGGTTTTATTTTTGACATAAACTCAAACTTAATTAAAACTAATAGAAAACAATAACATAAATAACTTAATAAAATAAAAGAACTTGGGCCAAGGGTAAAAATCCTAGCCCACCACCACATCAATCATTGTAGGACTAGAGAGCCCAGCCCACGTTCTGAGGGAAAAGCATGTACCGACGATGTTGTAGTTTGCTCGAGTTGCCAGCCAGCATTTGTTGTCGATCGACCAGAGGAGAGCAGCAGAATAGGACCACGATCAACTGTCATTGTCCTCGTTCTCCTGTTTTCCATCATTGTACATAGCAACCATGGCATCACTGACAAGTCTGTTAGATCTGAGATTCGGCCAGACCCAACGCCAACAAAGATTCCAACCTCCCATTGTGAGGCATACACAAGAGGAAGAATCAACCAACAGTTAGCAAGTTCCAACGCCAACAAACCGACCGACAAATGCCACACCCCACCGCGAACAATACCACCTCTCCACAATGCGACCTGGCTTTCCCAACCCTCACACTGTCTTTTGTGGCCACCATTCGCCATCACCAGCACACAACCCCGTCTGGCCACCCCTCGAAGCACCAACGAGGCCAATGGCCATTGTCAGTGTTAAGGGATGCTGGACAAGGACGCTTAGATATGTAGGGTTTTTTTGTTTTGTTTTAGTTTTATTTCGCAATGCACCTTTATCTATTGAACAACATAAATATAGAAAATAATAATAAGTCCACATATTCAATAAATGCATCGATTATTCGCACGCACGGACGAGACTCTTTCGCACGAGCGTATGCACGTGCAGGAAGGCTAGTGTAAATAATACTTTGCTCATATATTCTCTATGGACTCGAAGAAAGAAAATTGAATTTTCAAGTCTTCATATTTTACTTTTAGATGGAGAATAAGACTTGCTAAACAAAAATATGGATTATCAATGAAGGAGATTCACCCCAAAGAGCATAAGGCTAAGATATTCACTCAAAAGAAAGTAGGAAAAAAATGATCAGTTAAGACTTAAGAGACAAGTGGATAGGAAAGTTTTTTTTCTTTTTTGGCTAAGATGGACTGGGCAAGTTGCTAAACTTGCTTAGTGTACTTTTTGACGGGGTATTTTTATTATTTATGCAGGCTTCAATTGTCCATTAGCAAGCCTAACTCTTTTTAACTAAACTCACAAACGATGCCGTTTCCATTAGTTACATAATTGAAGGCCCAACAGTCAAAACAAAAGAACGGAGACTAGGTCGTCGGCATTTCCTCTCAGTTTTGCCCGGAAAGGCCAGAAATCTGCCATTTTTATTGATCAGATCTCTTCCAAAGCTCTTTATTGCAGAGGTAAGTTACAGAAATTCAAGTTGGGCAACTGCCTAACCTGGTCTGTACTTAAATCCGCCGGTGCATATATGCTAGCTAGTTTCATTTCCTACATATCTTCGATCGTAGAATCCGACTCTCTTTATCGATCAGGCCATTACGATGATCAAACCAAGTGGCATTTCAAATTGGCATGGCCTGATTGCTGAAAGCGATCCTTAATTAGATGTCTCCGTGCGTTATACACGTACTTTTTGTATTAATAATTTGATGTTTAGCTTAGCCTTCAAGTTTGTAATGTGGCTGCTCATAATTTGGGGGATCTTTATTTCCAAATTTTAGCTTACGTGACCATTTAGCCCGTCTGTTTTAAGTGTTTAGTCAAACCATAAAACTTGGCTGGCCACACATGGGTAGGAGCTCCTACCCTACCCACTTTTCATTTTCTCCTATCAAAACTTGACACTTGGCTCTTATTGTTGGTTTTAATTTTCAATTATCGTCAACGACCAGTCCGAGCAGCTCGAGACTCAGTGCTTATTGACAGCGGTCCAGCCTCCGGGGAATTTGAGAGGAGCTCTGTCCTTCATTGACTACCGGACCGGTAAAAGCTACCAGGTTCAGGTGTTGAAAAATGGAACCATCAAGACAACTGACCTCAAAAAGGTAATGAAAATTGTTGTGATCAAAATTTACCTTGGAATAATAATGAAAGTTAAATGAATTATGGGTTTGAGATTTTGTTGTAGATAACGACGGGGCAGAATGACAAGGGGTTGAAGCTGTATGATCGGGGTATCTGAAACTAAACATAACACAATAGTTATGAAAGGACGTGTCCAAACAAAAAAAAGCTAAGCATTCTATATACTCTTCAACCGACAACAGTGACGAACAACTCAACGGAGAGCTCAACCCGGCCAAGTTTACAACCTCGTCGGCAAAGCCTTCTCCGACGTTACTTCCCTGAACAAGATTCCTATGCTTGTCGGCAGCTCCAACTCCCTCATCTGCGTGCTCCTCGTCGATTGGTTTGAGCCAAATGTCGATGTGCTTTAGAACGGCGTAGTGTCGATGCCAACTGGAATAGGAGACGATGAGACGAGGTGGGCGGAAGGGAAGGAAGTCGAGGGGTACTGGAGCCAACGGTTTTGGTGGTCGGAGGAGTTGAAGGCGTGGAGACAAGGAGGGAAGTGCTCGAGGAGACGGAGGAGATTGGTGGCGATTGAGGAGAGAGTGCGTAATTTTTTTTTAATCCTAAGGAATTTGGACGCTTGTTGAAGTCTTATTGAAAACGGGTAGCATTGGCTGCCTCTCGGCAGCGAAGTCTTGTCCCTCATGAAATTGGTTGTCAAGTATGTACATTTTATATGAAAAGGCACGTGTCAAGTTGTGATAGGAAGAAATAAAAAATGGGTAGCAACTCTACCCATGTGTGAGCAGCCAAGTTTTTGACTGTGACGTTGTTGCTTATAACTATAATCATCACAACGTAAAATACTATTTGTACGCCCTATTGGCCGGTACGTACGGTTAGCAAAACATGGGCCGGCCCCTTCAATCTTCACATTTGCATTCTCATCATCTGATAACCTCGAACACTCGTATATAAATGTCATTATCGGTCGATACTGATATTCTTAGCTCAAGAAAATGCATTGGTTACTCCAACTTAAGTTATAGGTTATCTCTAATTTGTCACACAAATTGACCCAATGTTTGTTAATCAGAAGGAACGACACGATGACTACTATATATACTTCACGTATGATACACGAGTTACACATCAAACATAGTAAATACATAACAACAATATCTGAACACCCGAGAGCTAGAATGAGAAAAAGTATTACTAATGAACATAAAAGAGATATAGTTGATGATAACATAAGGTGCAAATTACAAAAGTGATTATTATTAACTTTGTGCCATCGCACCCTTTACAAAATACAGGACCAATCGATCTTGCTAATCCTGCGACCTCATCTTGTTAAGCTGGTTCAAAGCCGGTTGTAGAATGTTGTAGAGCACCCAAAGAATAGCCGGAGCTACCACTATGAGCAGCAGCTGTCCCCTGTTGTCATTAGCAGCCGCCTTAGCAGCCTCACCGATCATAGCCATTTCATTAGCAGAAGCTTCAGGAGTGGACACGAACCCTGAAGCGGCAAGTCCTCCGAGGCCGAGGCCGACGACGACTCCCTTGTTGACCATGCGGTTGATTTGGTTGAGTGCAGGCTGGAAGATGTTGAAGAGCACCCAGGCTATGGCGGGAATGATGGGGAGGAGGAGAGCCAGGCCACGGTTGTCGCCTTCGGCAATTTGGGCGAGTTGTTGAGCTGCCAAGGCGGGTTCGGAGGCGCTTATGGTGGCGAAGATGGCTCCGGCTAGGGCTGAGCTGGAAAGAGCATTCTTTGGTAGGTTTTGGATGGAGAGGAGTGAGATAGGTTTTACGTTGGTGATTGGCTTGAGGTTAGGGATGAGTTTGGGAGATGATGAGGATGAGTTAGTGGTGCCCAAGCACTTGGCGTTCATTAGTGCCATTGTAGTAGCCATTGTTGCTGCCATTGATGCTCTGTTGAGCTAGCTTTAGATTGATTAGCTTGGAGCTTTAGGTGTTATTCAAAGGTGTGAGGGATTGGCTGCAGAGATAGCAAGGCTTCTATGGTTGGTTGCTGGTTGTGGTTGGAAAATATGGAATATAGAGGGGTGGGGTAGGGGGAGGGAAATGAGAGCCAATGGAATTGAGTTATGGGGATTGTTTTCTTATCCATTGACGGCATTGAGAGTGTTGATTGGTGGAACTTGGACCTCATGTTCATGACTCGACACACTTTCTTATCTATTGTTGTTACTAAGCTTAATGACCTTGATTGGTAGCCAAGTTCTACGAAGTTGTACATTTACTAGTGTCATGAGGCTTTCATACATGCATGGTTCTCCCCTTAATCAAAAGCTTCAAATTCAACCTAGCTAGCTCTTGATTCAAAAGTTACCAACTTACCATTAGTGGAAACATTTGTGACTATTTGCATTAAGGTCATAATTTATTTTAGAGACTAGTTGTGGCTGAAAATCATTTTCCTTCGTATATGAACCTTGTTAATTAAACACATTAATAAAAAAAACTTCATAACATACGAACAAATTCAGTAACTGAAGCACTTAGTCAGTTCGATAATTTAGTAAGAATTGACATCTACAGGAATCTGTCAATTTTTTCGATTCACAACCACCGTTTGAGTATAACCAACAATTTTTCGGACCTCAATCCCCGACACCGGCACGAACATATCGTTCACATCATAAAACAAGTCAACATAGTCATCCCCTAAAACGAAATGGACTCGGAGCCAAGACAGAATCCTACGGGCCTTGTATCAGACTCATCAAACCCCCCTCAAATGTGGGCTTCTCCTTCAACCAACAAACAGTTTAGCACATTTGGACTGTTGAGCCACGTTTGAGACTTTTGAACTTCGAAGCAAGCTACACCAGACGACACGTCGTTGCGCAGATATTTTCCCTTCTCTCAGTCCCCCGCAAATTCGGAAATGAGAAGAAAAATCCGAACCAGACTTTCTCCATTACAGAGAGAGTAAGAGACATTCTGCTCTGCTAAAACCCAGCTCTAAATTCTAGGGTTTCCAATTTCTCCCAAATTCTAATCCCAATATTCTTCAAAGATGCCTCCTTTATTGTCATTTCAACCGAGCTTAATCATCTCCCCAACTCCAAACCGCCCAAACCCGAACTCAAACACTCTATTCCACTACCGCAACCACTCCCTCCGCACCCCACTCGTCTCCGCCCGGGTCGGGTTCGGGTCGGGTCTGATCCCTGATCCGGAGGACTCGGAGCCCCTTCTAAAAGAGCTCATTTCCAAAGCCGAGAGCTTGCTCTACACGGTGGCCGACGCGGCGGTCTCGGCGACGACGGAGACGGCGATGAAACAGAGCAACAGCGATTGGCTCTCCGGAATCACAAACTACCTCGAGAGCGGGCTCAAGGTTTTGAAAGACGGACTCTCTGCTGTACATGTTCCGTACTCTTATGGCTTCGCTATTATACTCTTGACCGTTCTCGTCAAGGCCGCGACTTTTCCGTTGACGAAGAAGCAGGTCGAGTCCACCATGGCTATGAAGTCATTGCAGCCGCAGATTAAAGCTATACAGGAACGCTACGCTGGCGATCAGGTACCAAATTACAGTCTTGGATTTACCTAGCTAAGTTAAATTGTGTTTCATGAGCTCAAGTTATTTACTTCTTTTTTTTAATCGTAGGAGAGAATTCAGCTTGAGACTGCAAGATTGTATAAACTAGCTGGCATAAACCCCTTGGCAGGTACAATTTGTTAGGTTTGATAACTCCGAGTGATTTCGAAGATAGGGTTTGAATTTGAGCTTATTTTTCTGGTTGTGTGCTGGTAGGATGTTTGCCTACGCTTGCGACGATACCGATATGGATTGGATTATATAGAGCTCTTTCTAATGTGGCAGATGAGGTACTTAAAAAGGGATTCATGTTTGTTTCATTTGGTTAATAAGCTGTTCCAAGATGGATACTTATTTGTTTAACAATCTTATTCGAAGGGACTACTTACGGAAGGCTTCTTTTGGATACCCTCATTGGCTGGTCCAACGACAATTGCTGCTCGAAGTAGAGGGAGTGGAATCTCTTGGCTTTTCCCTTTTGTAGTGAGTGTCTTGATCTTTACCACTCCCTTTACTTTTATTTATTGCTATGTTACATATATTCTCAATGAGGCTTTCAAGCCTTTCCATAGAGACCGAGTTGTGGGATTTGTAATCGTGTTTGGTTGGATTTTGTTTTCTCAGGATGGACATCCACCTCTTGGATGGTCAGACACCTTTGCATATCTTGTGTTGCCTGTGTTGCTGGTCGCCTCGCAGTACATTTCTGTTCAAATTATGCAGTCATCACAGCCACAGGTCTGTCATTTCCTCGATCTGAAGTGACTTGCTTAACTAACATGGTGATATAGGGAATTCTATTGAGTCCACAATTTTTTTATTTCCCCCTATGTTTATCTTATCTTTTTCTAACATGTTGGTATATAACATTCAGACTAGCGATCCAAACATGAAGAGTTCTCAAACCATTACCAAGTTCCTTCCTTTGTTGATTGGTTACTTTTCACTTTCAGTTCCATCTGGGCTAAGTCTTTATTGGTGAGCAGATGTTAAGGCCTTTTGTTTTATGAACAACAGCTTTTATAGTAATTTTTGTGATTAAAAAATGTCCCTCCTGTTGACAGTAGCAACTTCCTTTTGGGAAATAGTACTGCCTGCGTTGTCTTAAATGTTTCAGAAATGTGTATATAGGTTCACAAACAACATACTAAGCACAGCGCAACAAGTATGGCTTCAAAAGTTTGGTGGTGCAAAGAATCCAATTGGTCAACTAAGTGATACCATTATAAAGGAAGATGAATCTCGAAGGTCTGTCTCTGCTCTCAATTCAACCAAGTCTGTCTCTGCACTAAATACAACCAAGTCTGTCCCTGCTCTAAATTCAACCCAAAAGGATGCCAAACAAGAAGTGAAGTTAACTTCAGATGGCTTACGGCCTGGTGAACGGTTAGTAGCTCGTACCGTCATTGTTATGTTTCTGTTTCAGTTGTGATATTTCTTTCCCAAGAGAAAAAAAAGTTAATGTAATGTTTTTCAGATTCAAAATGATAAAGGAGCAGGAGGCTCGGAGAAAGCAGGAAAGAGAAGAAGAAAAGAGGAAGCTAGAGGAAGCAGCAGCTAAAGGAACTCAAATAACTAATGAGATACATGGAGAAGCCAAGTTACTTGAGGATGAGAATGGAGTTGCAGTAGTCGTTGAAAAGAGCGCAGAAGTTGAATCTCCGTCCACCCCACATAATTCCTCTGGTGATGGAGTTTCTGTAAATGGTCATCAGCCCATACAGGACTTGAGGGAAGATAAGAACACTGTATCCGTGCTTCAGATGGAAAACACTGAAGTTTCTTCCAATGTAGATCCTGATAGGAGGGTCGAGCTGGAGTCAAACGAAAGTAGAGAAAATGAAAAGGTATTTTGAAAGAATGCTATATGCTATCTAAACTTATTAAATGCATTTTAGACTTTCATTCTGATTAGCACGTGAGAAATGTAATATATTTCAGGAATCTGTTAAAGTACAAACTTCCACTACCACTGTGGATAAAGAAGAAAGCAGAGAATGACAAACATGTAGCATAAGCATTGTTAATTCCATAGGTGAATGAAGCTACTCAGGTTGACAGAATTGTTACTGGTCAACCGAGTAGAATATGGATAGGATCCCAGCCATTCAAAAGGAATCAGAGGTTGTATATTATATCCAACACACACACAAGTAGGATCTACGAGATCTTGGGGTTTGCCCTGTGTAAGCTGTAACAAATTTTTGAATGCACGCATATTCTGCAGAAAAAAGGCTGAAATTTCCCACCTGCTTCAGGAGTAGCAGAAGCATGTAATACCTTTGCAATGTAGATTTTCTTTATTCTTTTTATCAAGATGTGAAACTGGATGAGGGAGTTAGCAGATGGACGGCACTTTTTCTCTCTTTGTTGTTCATTGTGTTGCCACAGAACAAATCAACAATAATATAGATTTAGAGGTGGTTACTTTATAGATCCAGTTGTTCGTGTTTCCTTTCCTTTCACAGCTCCTTTTTTTCCTCAAAGTTCCATTCAAATAAAATTGTTGATGTAACCTTGTGTGGATGTCGTGATGTGATTATTGTGGATTGTTCTGTCAGCTTTGATTAGTTTCTAATTTCCCTAAATCTTATTCTAATCTAGATTGTCAGGGAAGAATAGGCGTCTTTATAAGAATCTCAACATGAATTAGTTTCTACATCTAAAAGATTTCTGAAATCATATAATGTTTTTTTGAAATCATTTTAGAATCTTAGACAAACAATATAGGATGTCTCGTGTATGCTAAACTAATGAGATTTTTGTTGTGCGGAAACTTCAAACAATATGAAATGTTAACGAATATAAAAAGGTAAATAGAAAATTTATAACACACGGATTTATGTGGTTAATCCAAATCGGGTTATATCCACGGGCGGAAACAGTGAGAAGAGTCCACTAAAATCAAAAAGAGATCACAAGGTATTTCACATACAAACTCAAAACTCAATTACAGCCAAATACACTCAATAATCAAAGAATCTACAACATACAATGATACGAATATGTTGTTTCTCCAAAGGAAAGAGATTAAAGCAACTAATACAAAGTATAATACCGAAAGAAATGAAGCAAACTCTAATACTGATATAGTCGAAAAGGAATCTCTGGTTGCACTATACTGGCTGCTACGTAGGTAAGGTTGTGTACCTTCTCTCTATCCTCTGTCGATCAATATGATATAAATATGTGTGTGTGTATATATATATATATATAGAAAACATAAAAAAGATGTTTTAATAATTATTAAAACATAAAACCTGGGGTCTGGGGTGTTTTAATAATTAATAACACGAATCTTTAACCCTTACGGCTCTGATACCAGAAACCGCGGAAGCTTAACATAATTTAAGAATTGCATTTATGAAAACAGAGTTACATATTTGAAATTAAACTTACAAAGTATGAGCTCTGGGCTCAATGCATGAAGGTTACTAAGGTTGCTATACTAAGAGCTAACTAGGCTCAACACATGAGCAGCTCTGATAAATCTAGAGACTTGTTTGAACTGAGAGAGCTTGGGAGAAAAAGCCTGTCTTCAATGAAAGAGAGATCCTCCTTATATAAGAAGGACAGACTGAACTGTGGCGCCATAAATTACGGGAGAATCATTGCTTTTCTGAAGTGGGGGACAAAAGCAAAAGTCTACAGTGAAAGTAGCTTTTGGCTTTTACTAACTTTTGACTTTTAGCTCTGTAATTTTCGGGGAAAGATAACTTTACTTGGAAGTGGGAGACAAACTGATGCTGTATTTATTCGTAAGGATCTTGACTGTCTTGGAACCATCTTGTTGGTGGTTGAGACTGACTAGGAGGTGAAGATGAGGATTCTGAAGAGTACTGGTCTTCTTCTTTGACTGTATCATGGTCTGATTCAGAGGAATCTTCTTCACTGGCTTGGCGCAGGAGGGCTTTAGCAAGAGCTTTCAATTCTGCCGATCTGGAAGACTTGGAAGACTGTTCTTTTTTGGAGGATGAAGATCCTGATTCTGACTTAACCTTTTGTCTGGAAGATGAGGGAGGTAACTGATGAATTAGTAATGATAATTGACTGTCAGTTAGAGGCTTGATTTGACTAGGGCGAGCTGCCATGACTGGAAATTCTTCATTAAGCACATTCTGACTAGGCTGAACAAAAGCTTAAACAAGCTCCACCTGCTTACTAACACCGTGATTTGAACCTACATTAAACTCTTCTACACATAACATGGCATACTCCCCAAAATAAAAAACTTCACTGGTCACAAATTTGGGTGACATAAACTGGACACACCACATGTCATACAAATTCACCCCCCAAACAAATCTATGGAAACCAAATGTTGTCCCTATCTCATGTTTACCATCATTCACATGAGTTACAAAAGAACAAGTATCAAAATAACCAGCATGTGTACCAAACCATACCTCAAATAGAGTTTTCACACAAAATACAGTCGATGGAGATCAATTCACCAAATTCAACACCGAAGTCCATAGACTTAATCACATTAGAAAGCATGCAGATTGCTTTCTCCACAAGAGAACCAATATGTTCTATAAAAGATGTAGATGGTGTCATCAAAATAATACGGTGTCTCACTATCACATCTTCACAAAATCGATCAAATTGGTCATCAACAAACACACCTGTCACAGAATCTGATAATGGATATGATGAAGCATCCAAAGCTGTGCTACCCTGAAGAATGTAGAGGTTATTCTGAATCAACTTTCCTTTCATAATCACAGGACCATCCTTGCAAACTCTTAAAACTCCACCTAAACACAAATACTTGTAAACTTGTGAGTCAAGAGTACCCAAAGATACCAAATTCTTCTTCACATCTGGGACATGTCTAACATCTGTCAAGCTCCTGATAATTCCATCATCCATCTTAATTCGAACTATTCCAATACTCATAACTTTATTAGGAGTATTATCTCTCATAAATACAAAGCTTCCACCAACAGACTGATATGAGTCAAAACAGTCCCTATTAAAACACATATGGTATGAACAACTCGAATCAAGCAACCAAGCATCACCAAAATAATTACAAGCAAATAATGCAAAAGCAAAAGTAGAAGTACCATCCTCCACATCATTTGCATCATCATCACCAGACAACTTCTCAGAAGACCTATTATTATCCTTGAGTTTAGGACATTCTTTCATCAAATGCCTTGTCTTGTGACAATAGTTGCATGTACCTCTCTTCATTCGAGACTTGGATCTCGAATTACTTTTATTGTTGCCTGAATCTTTGCCCTGAACTATTAAGCCATGATTTAGTCTCATTAAAGTTCTCAGACACCTTCTTCTTTAGTTCTCTCGAACTCAAAGTTGCTTCGACATTTTTCAAAGAGATGGCTTCTCTTCCATACAACATAGTGTCAACAAAATGCTCAAACAAATTAGGCAAAGAGCACAACAAAATCAAAGCTTGATCTTCATCATCAATCTTCACATCCATGTTCCGTAAATCAGATATGAGTTTATTAAACTCATCAATATGGGTTTGAACAGATGTACCTTCAGACATACGAACAATGTATAGTCAGTTGTGTTTGAAGCAACGATTTTACACTCTTTGTATATGACTTGTAAGGGATTTGATCATATACTCGTATATAATTTCTCAAGCTTTAGCCACAAACCTGGTGCATTTTCTCCATCAGCAATTTCACGCAGAACCTCATCAGATAGACATAACAAAGTAACACTGTGTGCCCTCTCCAACATGTCTTCTTTATCTCTCAAGCACCTTAAGTCTTCGCACGCCAAAAGTTGAAATCATTCCTCCCTGTGAATTTATCGATCTCATATTTTGCCGATGTAGTAGACTTCATAATTGTAGACAAAATAACAAACTCAGACGCAGTCTGAGCTCTGATACCACTTGTTGTGCGGAAGTTTCAAACAATACGAAGTGTCAACGAATATGAAAAGATAAATAGAAATCTATAACACATAGATTTACGTGGTTCATCCAAATCGGGTTACATCTACGGGAGGAGACGATGAGGAGATTCATTAAAATCAAAAGAAGATTATAAGGTGTTTCACACACAAACTTAAAACTCAATTACACCCAAATACACTCAATGATCAAAGAGTCTACAACATACAACGATACGAATATGTTGTTTCTCCAAAGAAGAGAGACTAAAACAACTAATTAATACAAAGCATAATGCCGAACAAGATGAAGCAAACTCTAATACCGATATAGTCGAAGAAGAATCTCCTGCTACGTACGTAAGGCTGGGTACCTTCTCTCTATCTTCTGTTGATCAATATGAGATATACATATAGAAACATCAAAGTCTGTCGTACGTCAAGCATATCTCCAAGTCCTAAACTAACTAGGTTACTTATAAGGGAGCCAAAGCATAACACAGTTGGGCTTAGTCCAAAATTGATCACCGCATACCGCCCAGGAGTTATTAATTTAAGCCATAAACCAATAATTTCACGTCTCATCGTAGACCAATTGAAACGATAAGAGATCTCTCGATCAAATTTCTCGAAATATGTTGCTTAAGGACTGTACGATATTGTCACATAATTAATTACCTGATGAGATCATGCACGATGAAGTTACTTTGGCGGCAATTGTGCACACAAGGAAATCAGCTGTCATACACATGCAGAACAAGTGCATGGCCTTTTCATCACTTGGTCTCTGAATGCCTTATTTAGGTATAAACTTTCTCATCCTCCTCATTCCAACAGGCTGGTATTTATGTCAAAAATATCACTCTACTAGTTATATTACTTGAAAGCTGGATGCTGCTTAATTATGATCGAACTTCTCTATATATATGAGTATGACCTATCTTCAGTGGACGGCTAGCTTAACTAACGTTCTCCATGGTGAGTATTTAACTTGTTTGGAAACGTTATCTGTGTGAGTCAGAAAGATACTCATCATCACTAAAATCAATCAAGACATCACAAAATATCTCTAAATAAGGGACCGAATTGAGAAACAGTGTTCGCAACTATAGAGGAATTCAACAGGTCGAACCTTTCACTCAACAGATCGGGTTGATTTGTAATATATATTTTGGTGGGTCAATCCACTCAACGGGTCAAATAATACTTTCAGGTCCGTCCAGTAACTTAAATGGATAATGCGTGCTGTCTCCTCTCGCGTACATCAGCATGACGTTAATTAGCTGTTTAATTGCCATATAATTTGAAGGCATCGTATTATTAATGGATGCATTGGATGGTGATCGAAGCTAGCTGTCCCCTCATACTCATGCATCATTGTTTTGTTTGAATGTTTCCAAATACAGGATTCTTAATACGAGTGAGCAAAAATAATGCATGCATTTTAAAACAAGACTTCTTACCAAAATGCGCAGTGATCAATCACACTCGCACGTATGGATGGGTGCATCTACTTGTTATCTTAGTTCAGGTAGATATTTAACTTGAGAAGCAATAAGAAAAACCATCATTTTTACCTTTACCAACTATTTGCATGCATGAAGGTGAATTTGAAACTGACGACCGGGTTAATATTTTACCTAGCTGGCTAGCTATATATGTCATCCGATCCTTTTTATGCCAGATATCAGAAGAGTGTACGAGAAGGCTGTGTCAATAGCAAACAAGTTTCATAACGAAGGCCTTCAGCTTTTGGACAGCTAATTGATTTGCATGTGGCGTGTGTGTCCCCTTCTAACATACACTTCCTTCATTGCTCGACACTTCGACAGATCCACCTCCATTTGCTTTCAAATGATCGATGACCCGGGTTTGGTTCTAGAAAAGGAGAAAACTTTAACGCAGAGATATCACAGCTTAGTAACCTTGGAATTTCACTTCTATTTTTAATTTATGGAGTAGTTTTGCTTGCAGCTTAAGGTTTGCATGTTGATTAGGGCACGTACAGATACAATCCAGTGTAAACTAATTAACGCGTGCAGAGATTTTTGTTAACAATGAAGGAACTAACTAGCTGATAGGTTTCAATTAACCATTTGCGTTTTGGATCTATATGTACAAGCTAGGGTTCATATATATACCTGCAGTCTTTAATACCGATCAATCTTATCAATATTGATCGCCCAATCCTGCACTGCTACACACTTAGAAAACTTAGATGAAGATCTGGAAGGTTTCCCCGAACATTAATTTGCTCGGGACCATTTGGAAATTAGGCCACTAGTTTAGTGAGAAGATTTCCCCCATCGATGGAAGTGACAATTTGATCTAGACCTTAGCTTCATGTATATCAATGAAAAGAGTGAAACTATTAAAGAATAAAGTCACAAAGATGGTACGAAGTGTTCGATGTAAAAATATCTCTCGCGAAGAGATTCTTCTCGCGAAGCAGTCTCTTTTATCTCGGATGTTTTAACTGCGTGGGCCGGTCTATCCTGTTTGTGCTTCGTATACTGACGTGCCACCGTCTCTCGACGGAATATGGACTGATCACAGCCGCCTGACTTCTATATTAAGCGATTAGAACAGGGAGAGCACCAACCCTGCTCGAATAGGTCCTTTTTGCCTAGAAACCTAGGACTTTGATATGTGAATCTCTCGCTAAGTCTTGAAATCGATACTCCACACGTCCTTTCTCGTGCAAAGCAGAACAATCTCTTAACAGAGTGTTGAGAACACTCGCTCCCTTTGAGTATTCAAGCTCTCAACTTACAAGTGACAAGCTCTTCAACTTTCCGGTTGCAATTTCTTCCTTGGAGTCGTAATACTCTCACTCGATAGGTGACAAACACTTAGACTTTCTGGTTGCAAAGAAGATAGAAATCTCGAGGACGAGACGTCTGTCTAGGTTTGTTTGCGTATAGCAAGATTGTTTGATCGATTGGGGGGGGGGGGTTTCATAAGATCCTCGCTCTCCTTATATACTCGCTTAATAACAGTCATTCATTCTATGTCAAATTCTTCTGCTCTTGTAATCACAGTCTGAATCCAACACCAGCATACGTGTCGTATCACTCATAGATCTTCTAATACCATCATAACTCTTCCAAGAGTTGTATATAAAATCAACCAGTTATGACAGAATCTAAGCCGCATAGAACCAGCTAATAAGACATAGTTCCAATAGAACTCAAAGTCTTCCTCTAGCGAAGCTCGCCAGACGCTATATAACCTTGACTCCTCGCCAAGCACAATTACTATAATGGGCCGCTCGCATAGACCTCGGCCATCCAAGCCCAAAATGAAATTCTTTATTTAGGCCCAAACATTGCCCCTCAGGTCTTGAACTTGGAAACTTTCTGAACAAGTGAAAAGACTTGAATATATCTTGACCAATGTGCCCATTGATCTTGAAACGCTACACCATCACTCGAACGCGACGTCAACCAACTCTTCAAAAAAGTATGACGCTCGACTGACACCTCTATAAAAGCACCAGTCCATATCCACAAATTTCATCTTTCAACAAAACCCTTTCAATTGCTCAGATTCCTGCACTTTCTAACTCTCTCAGTCAAAAGTTCAAACTTTTCTTTCTCACTGCCGTCAATCCTTATTCCTCCAGAAAAATTCCTCATCGTAAAGACATTTCCAGCCTTTATGAAACTCATGACGCCAAGAGATTCTCCAAACAGCTCAAGGCAGTCGCTAAACGACACAACCCAGACGCCGTCTGCACTCTTACTGTAGACCCTGTAGAAAACACAGGTCTGCTTGGTCCATTTCTGAACACTCCAATTAATCCAGAGCTTTTTACATATCTTCGCAAGCCAATCTGCAGTTCATCCCTCATACTCCAAGCAGACCCCAGAGCAGACCCAAAGGAATGGACTCAAAAAGACACTCTCTGTCTCATCGGGAAATGGCTACATTCAAGCCAAGACGACCTCGCTTGGTACCGGCACCGCCGTGGGCAAGACATCGATCGGTGGGAGGCAGCCGGAATAGCCCAACTTATCGATTTATGCTTTTCTCTTCCAGCTGGGGGAAACAAAGCCCATTTGCTACAGCCATGTGCTTCTGGGACTGCACAGCAAATTGTTTCCATCTTCCTTGTGGGGATGTGAGCATCACAATGCTCGACCTTTACACCATTTTTGGAGTTCCTGTCCTTGGAAACAATTGGGCTCCTCAAGATCTCCTCCAAACACCCAATCAAGCCTCTCCAGAACACCCTTCATCCTACTCCTCCTGGGTGAAACATTTTGCTCGCGAGGAAAAAGATACACCACAGGGAGGAATAGCCTTTCTGGAATATTGGCTAGCAAAGTACTTGTTCTGTTCAACCTCTGCAAAGGTTACCAAGACATGGACCAACCTCGCTGAACGCCTTTACAACAGTGAACAACTAAGCTTGGTTGAGCCCATCCTCGCCTACATCTACTATGGCCTCAGGCGAGTAACTTTATCGAAGCTTGATTTGAACCAACCAGGACCACTGTGGATGGTAGAACTCTGGTTGCAAATCTACTTCCCCTACTTCTGCCCCTCAGCAACCCCTCGCTATGAAGAACAAAAGCTACTGGGCAAATCATTAGTTTCTACAATGCCCAGGACTAAGCATTGGTCCTATCTCAACTGCTTTAAGTATCTCTGTTCGCGTAAGGACTTCCCCCATACTGCAGTTGAGAAAGTTCTGAGTCGTCTCTATCCTGGTCTCCTCGCAAGTGGATTCATGCCCTCTCCTGAACAAAATGTTCACGCGAGGAACTTATTCATTAAGTTCAACACTTATCAGGACCTGCAAATCCCAGACTCAGCCAGCTCCGGGTATGAGCTCTATGCCCCAAACCACTTCTGTAGAATATTTGGGCTCAGCCAGGATGCTCATATGCCCCTCGCCTGCTCTATTAACAAGTATACTCTCTGGCGAGGAAACAACAAGCCTGTTGCAGTAGAAATACGCGACGAACACTTTGGCTTTCCAATGGTGCTGCTTCCAACAATTACAAAGCCACTGTCGATATCAAGGTCAGTCACCCCATCGTATCTCGCATGGTGCTCCCAGTTCTGGGAAGAGAAATGAAACCAGGGACCAGACCTATGTTTTGCTGCCATTTTTCATGAATTCAGCCAAAAATTCTCGCTTAAAGTAGACCTGGCTGCACTAACTGGACCACACCTCAGCACAAGTTCTGCCCCATGGCCACAGGTATGTTTTTTTATCAAAAAATTGCCACATATATTAGCAACTTCTCAGATCATAACTGACGACTCCTTTCTTCCTTGCACAACACAACCCTGAACCAGATGTACCTGTGGCCATTCAATCTTTTAGGAAGAAAAGAACAAAATGTCCTGGATCCTCTCTAAGTATTTCAAACTGTTGTCCTTCCAGAAAAAACTGATTTTACCACTGATCCTGATACTGACCCCAATCCCTTAACAGTCTCCAAAACCCAAGAAGCTTAAATTGAAGACCCCAGAGACTGAAAGTGGGGTTTGGCTGGATACACAAGTCGTTAGCAGGGACAAACAGCTAAGACTCACCGCTCTAGCCTTCCTTGCCTCTTTTGATCAGAGGAGTAGCAAAACCTCAGGGTCCAGTGCTTGCTCGGCTGTAGCTTTCACCATTGCACACTGGTTTTGTGCAAATCCAGACAACACACCTACACTCTCCCAGTTTTATGACCTCCTAATTCAAGGTTCAAGGGAGTGGCAGGAGTTATGCAAGGACGAGTCCCTTGCGTGCAAGTATCCAGACCAACATTTTGACCGGGACACCATCTTGAAGGCGAACATCAGACCGCTTCAATTTTCAGCTGATGATTCCTTCATTGGGTGCTTTGACCCTGAAAGGTTTACAGCCCTGAATGGCTTTCCCTCTTTTGATAGTTTATGGGAACAAGTCCAGAAGAGCCAGAAGCCACAAGTTTACATAGTGAGTTGGAATGACCACTTCTTCGTTCTCAAAGCTGAAAACGAAGCGTACTATATAATTGACTCACTAGGAGAAAGGCTCTCTGAAGGAAACTGTAAAGCCTTCATTCTGAAGTTCGATGAGTCCAGCATCATATTCAGCAACGAGGATAGGGATACAAACCCTAAAATCTATAACAGCCACAAACAATGCTACAAGGATTTCATAGTCCAAATCCTAGCTGGAATCCATTGAGCAGAACTCGAGGAGGAAGAGAAGAAAAAGCCTGTGGATCTTGATATTTTGTTTAGGCGTCTGCAATTTGAAGTTCAATCCTGCTTCATTCCTTCCTCCTCTGGCGAGGGCCCCAGTATCCAGAATGAACAAGCCATTCCAGAGCCCGAGCAACAAATTATCCCCTCGCCAGAGCTCATAGTTGAACAACCACAAATCCTGGTTGAGAATAACCCAGAAGGCGAAGAACCGAGTCCCTCCTCGCCAGAGCAACAAGTTCAAGTTCTTGAAGAAACACAGCCATTGTCTCCTCAACAAGTAAGAACCATGTACCCTTACTTCTAGATTAATGATTCCTAAATTGGTCCTGACATGACCTGCTATTCATATTGTAGTCCAAACTTGTTCCTGTGGACCTGGAAGTTCACGAGACAATTCCCCACAGTCCAAAGGAACAAGCGAGCACGTCAGGCGAGCCAATTGTAATAGCTACTGAAGATCAGCCTGACAGTCCTCCAGGTGTCAATGATGAAGATCCCATAATTCTGACCAAAGAAAGTCCTATCCCATCTTCATCACAAGAAAACAATCCTCAACTGCTTAGTGTACAAGAGTCAACCACCAAGATACAAGAACTTGTAGGCAAACTGAGTATACTAAGCACTCCTTCTGACACCAAAGCCTTGCTTCGAAAAATTCTCTCTGGGCCCTTAGATTCTCTAAAAGACATTCAGGCCATTCATAAACAAGTGAAAACCCTGCAGGCCACTGCCCCAGCAGACTTCATCCCTCGCCTGGACGAACTAGAAGAAAGTCTCTTTGAATTCCAGCACCAAAGCGAAGTCTTCCAAGACCTAACACTCGAGGCTGAGCGTAAGAACGAAGCAGCGGAAACCTTGGAGCAAAAAACTCACAAGGAGACAGAGAGAATCCAGAAGCTTCTGAAGGAAAAAATTACAAAGGAGGATACTTTAGCAACCAAACGTGCCAAAATAATTGCTCTCGAGGCTGATCTCACAACTCTTAGAGCAGAAGTAAATGCATTGGAAACTGACGTCCCCAGTTATCAGGACGAAATGCATCACTTTTTGATGGAAGGCGAGACCCGAGCTCAACTCCTGCAAGAGGCACGTGATGAAGCCAATGAAGCTCGCCTAGCAGCTCACCAAGCCTGGATGGCCACAGAGATGGCTAAAATCTCGATAAAGAACTACTTCCTTCAGTTGTAAAATTTTTGGGCCTTAGATGTAAGCTTCATCTATTTGTCACCAAACATTAAACTATTTATGTATTCAAATTGTTTTGATAACAAAGTCTGAATTGGGTCCAAAAACCAAATTGGGCTTCTCCAATAAACCAAATTGACTATTTTGATTGTTCAACAATAAACGGAATTGAATTCTAAACTTGGAATCCGTATCGCGTCCAACAATCAAAATATTTGAAATACGTTTTACCTGCCCCATAAATCTCCTCATTTATCATGCACTTCTTGCGAGTAGATAAACCGTCTTCAGGGTCCACTCTTATTTGGACACGTATTCTCTATTTTCAAACGTAATTACTCTCGCGAAACCAAACCGGTGTGACTCCTGTCTATAAAAGGTTTCCCTTTCCTTTGTGTTATGAACCAATCCTTTCGCGAGAATGAATTACCTCACTGCTTATTTGCTCTGGTCTTCCTACCCAAAGAAACCTCCAGATAAATCATTTCATGTTGTGTTCTTTAAATAGCAATATCCATGCCTAAACCTGGACTAGATAGCAATATCTGTGCCCAGGCGTTGCCTTGGCTCTTCCCAGATTGAAGGAATCAGGAAGGGAGAAGCCACAATCCCGAGGTGAAAATCCTCTTCGTCCTCCTCCAATGCACCCGCTCGGTGTCCATATGCACTGGAGGTGGGAGGCCTCTTCAATATGTCCTGCAATAGATGGGGAAAGATGGGGTGTCACCTTGGGAAGAAGGCAACAAACGCCAGGGAAGGTGCACAGGTCTTTTGTCCTGATGCACCTCCTGCGTTTCAGATCCTCTCCATCCCCTCATCGAGGTCGATCTCCATGTATACATATTTGATATATCAACCTCAGGGGATGGCACACAACGCAGAGGATCTTGTGAAAAAACAAACTTTTATTTTCTTTTTCTCTGTTGCTGATTCAGGTTTGTTTTTCCAATATGGTATCAGAGCTTGAGGCCGCCAAGCCTTTGTATTCTTCCAAGTATTGAATGTAATATTTTATTTGAGGTGTAAAAGTTCCTTGTATTGATAAACTCATATACAGTTTGCTCAAAACCTAGGCCACAAAAACTGGCTAATATGAACTTTGACTTGGAATAAAAATCATAAAAATTACAAAAATTTGGCCTCGAGTACAGGCCCTAACTTTTTAACCCCATAAATAGGCTATTTTAATGTACAAAATCCTCTGTATGTGTTGCCCATGTAGTTTACTTATGCGAGAGCATAATTAAACTAGATTAAGCTATAGTTGGAGGATCTTCATACTCCCAAACAGGTTGTATGAATTTCTTTAGGTAACGACCATTTATTGGGTTCGCGTGTATAGTACCATCTCGATCTCGCAAGCGAACTGCTCCTTTTCCCAACAGTCGATCGATAATGTATGGTCCTTCCCATTTCTCTAACCATTTACCTCGTCCTTCAGTCTTCTCGCCAACAGGCAAAATGACTCGCCAGACAAGTTCTCATTCTGCAAAACTCATGCCCCTTGTTCGTTTGGTCATAGGCACGAGCCACCTTTTGCTTCTCAGCACGTAGACTATCATAAGCTTGTATACGTTTCTCATCTAAGTTTTCATGTTCTTGCCACATTGCTTGGACATAGTCTTCACCGATCAAGTTATGTTGCTCCATTACGCGTAAAGACTGAACATTGACCTCCAAAGACAAGACTGCATCGTGCCTAAACATTAATGCATAAGGAGTTGTACCTGTGGGTGTCCTCTTACTAGTCCTATAAGCCCACAAAGTATTAAAAAGTTCTTCATGTCACAGTCTGGCATTGCTCGCGAGCATCCGTTTGAGGATATGAATAATGATTTTATTGCTCGCTTCAGCTTGACCATTGGATTGGGCATAATATGGAGAAGAGTGAAGAAAATGGATCCCAAGATCCTTCATTAGAGTATCTACTTCTCCAGACATGAATGCAGCCCCACGGTCTGAAACAAAACTCTCAGGAATGCCAAACCGACAAATAATATCTTCAAAAAGGAACTGACGGATGACCTTTGCAGAAGATACCCTGAGAGGTCGAGCTTCAACCCATTTTGTGAAGAAATCAGTAGCCACTATGATAAACTTGTGCCCTTCAGATGAATGAGGATGAATCATTCCTATTAAGTCCAAAGCCCATCCTTGAGCTGGCTAAGGCTTGATATTGGCTGTAATGGTATTCTGGGCGTATGGTTGACTGGACCATGTTTCTGGCATTCTTCACAACCTTTTGCGAACGTGATGCAGTCTCTGAGCATTCCTGGCCAATAAAAGCCATGTCTTCTTAGTAACCATCTCATCTTGGGACCAGCCTGGTGTGCCCCTGCAATCCCAAGATGGACCTCTCTCATTAACCGCTTAGCGTCACGTCCAAAGACACACCTTAACATTATACCTTCCTCTCCCCTTCTATATAACTCAGCATCCTTGAGTACATAATTGGGAGCTAAAAATCGAATCCGCTTGTCTACCGAATTATTAGGATCCTGGAGATAAGAAATGATTTCATGTCTCCAGTCCTTGTCAATGTGATCTAGTGTAGCAACGTACCATTCATTTTTATCTTCTGGTCGTGCAATGAAAGATGGAAGGGTTCTTCTTTCAACCTTTAATATTCGTTCGCATACTCCATCTTGCAAACTGATACCCGTTGCTAGTTGAGCCAGCTCATTAGCTGCATAGTTCTTCTCGCGAGGAACATGACTCAACTCCGCTTCTGTAAACAACTTTAGTAGGTCACAGGCCCTCCTCGCATAAGGTTCTAATATTGGACCTGCCTTGTACTTTGTTTCAAGTTGTCTGATCACCAGTTGGGAATCTCCAAAGACATGCACATCAGTGATCTCCATATCTAGCAGAAGTTCTAATCCAATGATTAAAGCTTCGTACTCGGCTTGATTATTTGTGCATCTAAAGTCCAACCTGAAAGAATAAGAATAAGTTTGGCCGCGTGGGGAGATCAAAGCTACCCCTGCCCCGGCCATAGTACTCATACTGGACCCATCAAAATATAAACACCAAGGGGCCAAATCAATACGAGCGAGATCCAGTTCTGGCCCCTCAACCACCTCTTCCATGGGATGATGAGCCAAAAAATCAACCACTGCTTGGCCTTTTACCGCCTTCTGAGGGACATATTGCAAAGAATATTCTGACAAATCCAGAATCCACTTTCCAATGCGTCTACGGAGAATCGGTCTGGACAACATATACTTCACTAAATCTGTTTATGCAATAACACACGTAGTGAAGGAAAGCATATAGTGCCTCAACTTACACCCTGAAAAGTATAAGGCCAGACATAGTCTTTCCATTGGAGAGTATCTCGTTTCACAATCGTTCAAGGTACGACTCAGATAGAAAATAGCACGTTCAACTCCGGCCGTGTCGTCCTGAGCTAATAGACTTCCAATGGAGAGATCAGTAGCTGATATATACAGCTTAAGAGGAACCCCAGGTCTTGGAGGAACCAAGACAGGTGGGTTTGTTAAGTAAGCTTTAATGGTTTCAAAGGCCTCTTGGTGTATAGGCTCCCATACAAAGTCCTTTTGATTTTGAAGCTTGAGCAGTGTGGAGAATGGTTGTGTTTTCCCAGCAGCATTGGCAATAAACCGTCGTAAGAAATTGATTTTTCCTAATAAACGTTGTAGTTCTTTCTTACTCTTTGGTGGGACTGCATTGAGAACTGCTTGTTTCTTGTCATCTGGTATCTCAATCCCACGCTGATGAACCAAAAAGCCTAGGAAATCTCCTGCCTGGACGCCAAACACACATTTGGCTGGGTTCATCTTCAGTTGATGTTGCCTCATTCTGAGAAACACTTGCCTTAAGTCTTCAAAATGATCACTTCTGTGTTTCGTTTTAACTACCACATCATCAATATATACTTCCATGGTTTTACCAATAAGATCATGAAAGATCAAATTCATAGCTCGTTGGTAGGTTGCCCCTGCATTTTTAAGTCCAAATGGCATATCTACGTACTCAAAAACACCGGCAAAGCCAGGGCACCGAAACGCAGTTTTATGTCTATCTGCTTCAGCCACTGGAATTTGATGATAGCCAGCAGTGCCATCCATGAATGTTAACATTTCATGACGGGCAACTGAGTCAACCAACAAATCAGCTACTGGCATAGGGTATGCATCCTTTGGGGTTGCATTGTTCAAGTCTCTGTAGTCGACGCATACTCGCATCTTTCCATTCTTTTTCTTAACTGGGACTATATTGAAAAGCCACTCATTATATTTGGCTACACGTATAATCCCTGACTTGAGCATTTTCTCGACCTCTTCCTTGACTAGAATTGCTGTTTCTGTGTTCATGCGACGTATCTCCTGTTTTACAGGTTTCTTCCCTTTAATGATGGGCAAATTATGACAAACCAAATCTGGTGACAGACCAGGCATGTCATCGTATTTTTTTGCAAAACAGTCTGCATATTCTTTTAGCAATTCAATAAGCTTGAGCCTCTCCTCAGGCTCCAAGAAGGTACTGATAGCCACAGAGATTGGCTCTTCATGTGTCCCAATATTGATGTGTTCAATGGGATCCTTGACTTTGGGAGGTAAATCATCTAAAGCTGCTGGAGCTAATTTAATCTCGTCCTCCTCCTCTAAGTCTCACAAAACGTCTTCATCCACATATTCCAAGGCTGCAACCATTGGAACCTTCTCAAAGGCTTGGCTTTCTAGTAGAAAATTATGAAAGCGTTCATGCAGAGAAAGATAAGCCTCGGTCTCTATATCTGATAGAGACCCAATCATGGAGAACGTTTGGATGGTAGCTCAATGGTGTAGGGTATTTTACTATCTTGAGTTGCTTGAAGTATACCCCACTGAGCTAATTCAGAGGCCGTAACACCAACGAGGCGGCCCTTACTGTCGATGCCACATACCTCCAATGGCCTAAGGTCACTGTGGTAATATCTGGCTTCTAATGCATTAGCAAAAACGAAATATGGACGAGGGTCAGCATTGACAAGTTCTGCCTCGCCTGACTCCATGTTCCAGAGTAACATCTTCTGATGAAGTGAAGAAGGTACACAATAGCTTCGATGTATCCAGTTACGCCCCAGGATTGCACTATATGGAGATGTGCATTCTACCACAAAGAATGTGTAAGTGCCTGAGGCCAGCCCGATGTGTACCTGTAAGAAGACAATTCCCAAGGTCTTGGTTATGCTACCCTAAAAATTTCTGACACTAAGCGAGGTCTCTTGGATAGCAGACTTGGGAATGCCTATTAAGGCCATTGCCTTAACGGTGATGATGTTAACCGCTGCCCCTGAGTCCACTAGGAGTTTATTCAATTGAATCCCTTGGACTTGTCCTGTAACATATAATGGCCGCATGTGCATAGCCATGTCAATGGTGGGCTTGGAGAACATCATCTGTCCTTTTGTGTGTGATGAATCCATCTCTGGTAGTTCAACCAGCGTTGAATCATTTGGTAGTTCTGGTTCTTCATCTGGTAGTACCACGATGTTGATGTTCTTGGATTCAGATTTTGGTACTGACAGAGACAAAGCGTATTTAGAAGATAAGACATACACCATGTTAATGGTGGAACTGTCTTCTTCGATACAGTCAAGTGCTTCAAGATCTTCGTCCTCACCGTAATCCACCAACTGTTCATCGTCGTCATAGTTATCACCTTCAGCCTGATGTCCATCCTTGTTAGACATTGTGGTTACCTCGAGATGGGCTACTTGTTGTATTGGATCCTCAGGAGTAGGATCAATGGCTGCTGGTAGTAGTAGTGGTGGAGTTTTTTCCTTGGGAGCATGGATCAATTTTTGGGCCTTCGCTTGTTCTTCCACAACCAAAGGCCTGGGTTTCCATTGCAAGACTGGAGGCTTGCCTGGAGTATTCTGTTTATGCATGCCCTCTGTTCCCTTAGGGAGTGTCTTTAGCCCTACTGTCTTCATCGTGTCCTCCTCAAAGGTGAGGCGTCTCCTTACTGGCTGTCGTTTTGCAGTCTCACGATGAATCTCCTGAGTATATTCAGGCTCTTTATCTTTATTTTCTAATTCTGGGTTTCGTTCGAAAACTCCTGGTCTTCTTCCCAAAGACCACCAATGGGTTTGCTGCAAGGGTGTTCAATCTCCTTTGCAACACTTCTGGAGGAAACTCCAGCTCTTCTTCTTTGATTAAGCCAGCTTCATAAGCATCCAGTGCTCTCTTGGCTCTACCAAAGCGTCGTTGAAGGTTTCTCCTCTTGCTTGGAGTTACCTCAACGGTTTTTCCTTTCTCCCTTACATACCAAACATCCTCATTTGTAATATTTCTTGAAGCTGGAGGAATATATGGCTTCGCGAGCGTACTTGCAACTTTAGACTCAGGTGTTTTAGCCAAACTGGCTTGGTCTGTTGCTCGCGAGCGCTTGGGAGCTGGAGTATCCCTTTGTCTTGTTTGTGGGGGCTGATGATCTGTATTCGAGAATAGTTCTGGGAAGGACTTGGCTGCTTGAGCCAGCTCCTCATAAGAGATCTTCAGTCCACTTCTTAGCTTACAATGTGCGCAAAGGGCTACTGGCGATTCTGCTTTGGGGTCCATCTTTTCTTTTCCTTTATTCCTTGGTGTGTAAGATGGATTCTCACCAGCAGTTGGTTGGTCGTTGGATTGTTTTCTTTTATTTGATTTGTCACGTGTTAGTTCCAACATTCCAACCATGGGAGCCGTCAAGCCTGGCGAGGGGTCTTGTTCTATCTCTATTATTCCCTCGTTAATCAGCTGCTGTATCTTGTACATCAAATCTCGACAAGCAGCCTTAGTGTGACGTCCCCATCTGTGGTGGTATCGACAATAGGGCAAACCCCTAACATCCTCTGGATGTGGGTCAGGTGCTCCCCAATTGTCAGGAATCACAGCTATTCCTTGTAGGCATAGCTTAATGAATATCTTCTCTCGCCAAGATGCGTCATATGTTATGCGAGTCCGTTTAGGTCGGACAAACGTTGTGTTTCGATTAGATCTTCGTCTTGACTTCTTCTTCGGATGAGTTGGTTTATTTTGACTATTCCCTGAAGAAGTGCCACTGGCAGGAGAAGTTGTAACTGGAGGAGATGGTGTTCTGTGAAGATAATTCGGGTGAAAATCCATCTCGCCCCTGTTGTTTATCTCAATCACTTCCCAGATGATCAGACCTTGGATTTCATCTCTCAAGGTGGAACAAATCGCTGTTCGATGACCAAAGTGATTGTGTAATCTGCAGAAGTGCTGTGCTGGTTCTTTATACAGTAATTGTCGAAGCTCAGTAATTGGGTAAAAAGATATCAGCCCCATGTCCTTTAGCCTATCAAAGAATTCTTCTGTCATATCCAATCTGAATGAATAGGCTAAATATGATGATTGATTCCAGTCCTCCACACCCTCGAGGTTCCTGTCAGGCGATGTCAAATTCACATCAACCATATTCACCTGTGGAGTAGGAAACGGCTCGGAATCCACTAATGCAGCGGTTTTGGACGAACCCTCCAATTCTAATTTTCCCTCATTGATCCACTTCTGGATCTGATCTTTAAGCTTAATGCAGTCTTTGGTAACGTGGTTCCATGCTCCATGGAACTTGCAATATTTCTTAGCCTTCAACTGCTCAGCTGTGCGAAGTGGTCCAAAGTCTGCTTTGATGACACGCAGACTATACAACTCGTCCAAAATTTCATGAGCCATGTTGGCGTCATAGGTGTACTTCTCAAATTCTGGCTTAGTGAAAGCCACTGTTGAGAGCTTGATTGGACCCCTACTCTTTTGGAGCTTGCGGGGTTTTAAAACTTTGTTTGTTGATAAGTCAACAACATCCACTTGCTCGCCATCAGAGTCTGATTCCTGGTCGTCTACACCTTCAATATAAGCTACTGTTTTTGGCTTCAACCTATCATAGGTTCGACTACTGTACGTCCCTTTGGACGCATTCATTCTGTTATCTCTCTCCTGCATATTGCTATGAGCTTTAGTCACAGCCGTGATGAACTCATTCAGAGAGAAATACTTGCTGTTTAAGAATAGCTGATGGAACGTATCCTCCAGACCATTCTTGGCCATCTCGACCACCTCTTCCTTGCTCAGAGGGGTCTTGCATAGATTATACTCGGACCGGAAACGGTGCAGGAAGGTGACCGGACTTTCTGTCACCGATTGGCTTAAGGAAGCCAGCTTTCCTACACTAGTCTCTGGCCTTGCAGTTCCAAAGTGATCTATGAATAAGGCCTCCATATCCTTCCATTCACTGATCGAACCCTTCTCGATTCCAGTATACCATACAAGGGCTGATCCTGATAATGATGACCCGAAAAATCTTAATTTGAGCCCTTCATCTTTGGCAAATTGGCCTATCTGCAGAGTAAAATAGGCCAAGTGTGTTGCCGCATTTACATCATCATCACCAGAGAAAGTCTGGAAGGTTTGGTGTTTGTAAAATTTTGGCCAACGCCACTCGTTGGGGTCATCTTTCATCGGAGGAAACGGTGTCTCGTAAGTTTCATGCATCTTAGATAGTTGTATGTTACAATCATCTAAGAACTTATTTAACCGTTGCTCCCAAGCAAGAGGAAAAGACTCCGCTTTCCTAGTTTTCCTGGCCAAGTCCGATACGGATTTGGTTAGAGATCCTATGTCCTTGTCTACCCTTTGTGATAGAGTCGCCGCGTATCGGCGGTATTCTTCCAATCCTTTGTCCATTTGGCGAAGGATATCTATCCGTAGTTTATCTTGACCTTCTACCAAACTGGTCACATGGACCCCCATGGCCTCTCTCTCCTCACGATCTTGATTTAACTCTACCCGTATTGCTTGGAAACCAACTGTCGCTGTATCAACTAAGTGGGCCTAAGTGGTGAGAAGTTCTGCCTGTTGCTCGATTTTCTGTTCGAGTGCCAAATTGTGATTAGTCTGGTGAACATCTCGCCTGGCTGCATAAGCCAGGTATTGTTCGAGCGTGAGCCCTGTTATTTCCGCCTCACTCAAAAATTGGAAAGCCATGGTATCGAAGTTGTTAGCGAAAATAACTTCAACCGCTTGATTACTTAATGAACGACACTCAGTAGATGTGTGTTCACGGTAAATCGGTTGTGGATGTTTGCGACACTGAGGATAGACCATTCGATAAGGATCTTCAATTGTCGCTTAAAGATGCAAAGAGATATTGTCCCACTGGGCGTGCCAAAATGTTCGATGCAAAAATATCTCTCGCGAAAAGATCCTTCTCGCGAAGCAGTCTCTTTTATCTCGGATGTTTTAAGCGCGTGAGCCGGTCTATCCTGTTTGTGCTTCGTATGCTGACGTGCCACCATCTCTCGACGGAATATGGACTGATCACAGTCGCCTGACTTCTATATTAAGCGATTAGAACAGGGAGAGCACCAACCCTGCTCGAATAGGTCCTTTTTGCCTAGAAACCTAGGACTTTGATATGTGAATCTCTCGCTAAGTCTTGAAATCGATACTCCACACGTCCTTTCTCGTGCAAAGCAGAGCAATCTCTTAACAGAGTGTTGAGAACACTCGCTCCCTTTGAGTATTCAAGCTCTCAACTTACAAGTGACAAGCTCTTCAACTTTCCGGTTGCAATTGCTTCCTTGGAGTCGTAATACTCTCACTCGATAGGTAACAAGCACTTAGACTTTCTGGTTGCAAAGAAGATAGAAATCTCGAGGACGAGACGTCTGTCTAGGTTTGTTTGCGTATAGCAAGATTGTTTGATCGATTGGGGGGGGGGGGGGCTTTTCATAAGATCCTCGCTCTCCTTATATGCTCGCTTAATAACAGTCATTCATTCTATGTCAAATTCTTCAGCTCTTGTAATCACAGTCTGAATCCAACACCAGCATACGTGTCGTATCACTCATAGATCTTCTAATACCATCATAACTCTTCCAAGAGTTGTATATAAAATCAACCAGTTATGACAGAATCTAAGCCGCATAGAACCAGCTAATAAGACATAGTTCCAATAAAACTCAAAGTTTTCCTCTAGCGAAGCTCGCCAGACGCTATATAACCTTGACTCCTCGTCAAGCACCATTACTATAATGGGCCGCTCGCATAGACCTCGGTCATCCAAGCTCAAAATAAAATTCTTTATTTAAGCCCAAACACGAAGTATAATTCGATCCCAATGGTGGAGACGTGGAGTTGTAATGAAACATAACAACTAGCTTAATCACCAATTCGATTATCTACCAGTTGTCCAAAAGAAAAACATTGTTTGATCATAAGCAACTTTTCTAACTCACGTCTCCTCCTTCGATTGCAATATGTAATTATGTACATGGGGTTGATAACGTATCACAAATTGTGAGCTGTAAGCGAGATTATAAGTGTAGCAAAGTACATTTAGAAACGACAAATATCTAAAAGTAATCGATAAAAAAAAATGAAACGGTCATCCACAACAAAGCATAGATAACCGTCTCAAATATCTTATTCGATATATGTATATATGAAGAATGATCAGACTACAAGCCGAAAGATATTCTAGATGCATATAACGGAAAAAAAAAATGTGAATCTTTCGTGTTGACTTAGATACTTGATGATCTGCTTAATCATAAATTAACTCTTTTTTTAAGATAAACGCGAAATTCTATTGAAATAAAATTAAGTAAATTTGAGACAATAAAGATTGTCGAAAATTAAAATACACAGAGAACTAATTTGATTCTTATAGTGATACACTAAAATTAGAATCAGAATATTTTCATTCACCGGGTACATCAGTTCTGGGTCATGAATTACACAATGACGTGTTAATAGTCGTGTTATAGTTGAAGCTGGTCATTCATGAAAAATTCATTTTCACAATGTACCTCCTCGATTGCCAATCCTACATCGTGTGCCGTAAAAATAACACCTCGAACGGAGCAGAGAAGCCTTACAACGAATGTGTAACTTGAAATAAGTATAATCCAATTTCTAATAGTCATACCACTATTAGTCGAACCAACTAGATTGACGAGGTCACCTCAGTCCCACGCATGAAATTCAATGAATTTAAGATGTTAGACCAAGTGTGTTACTTAAGGCTTTGAAAAAAGCCCAAAGTGTCCACAGGGCAAAAGGGAGGATCTGTTTCTTGGGCCCCTCAGCAGCCGAAGCCCAAACAGAGGATCTGGTTTGTGGCTTAGAGACCCGAATCCGGTTGAAATTCCGGAATCTCGATCGGGACTGCCTGGCTTCACCGCCGGCCAACTGCTTCCCACATCAACCCACTGCCCCCAAACTCGCCCTTCAGAGTCGATTACCACTGGTCGGGTCATCCTGCCATCATCACCACCCGAGGCCGAGGCCGACGTCGGCCACACCTCCTCCATTGTTGTGTTTGGTCGATAAACCCAGACACCTCGGCATGCTTGGTATCTTGTTTGTCCCGCAATCCCGAGCCGCTGCCGGGGTCCCAACAACGACTTGTCACAACCGCCAAGCCGATCCAGTAGCCACCATCGACCCGACCGCTCCACCATCCAGAATCAGCCTACAAGCTTCCCCTCTGTTGGCATACCATCGACGCCTCACCAACCTCACCTCCATACTCGCCCTTCGGCTCAAAAATTGTCGTTGGAAGAATCCAGCAAGCACTGGCGCAATGAAAAACCTAGGATTTGGTGCCAGTCATCTATGTTTTTGGCGGAACTTAAAAAAGTCGTATTTTCCATGACCTTCCGTTGGTATCAATTTTATGTGCTTAATCATAAATTAACTTGATTTAAAAATAAGTTTCCTATCAACGTTGGGCAATTTTGGAGATACCGCCCCTAATTCGTGAAAAATATCAAAACGATCGCAGATCACTAGTCTCAAAGTTCATAACCACAATACTTGACAACATTACACTACTTATCACCCCTACTAATTTGATTCCAAAACGTCTCAAACAAAGAAGTGATCGAAATGAGATCAAGTTGTCATCATCCACGATTCTATAAGTACAAGCAACCCAATTAGAAATCGAAAACGATCCCAATCAAAACCATAAATAAATAAAACCCCATGCCATTTTGAAAAAAACTCTCCGAGTTTATGTAATCTCCAATCTCTCTCTCACCCTCAGTTTGCGTAAAACCATAGGATGTGGATGAAATCAGTTATTATTTGAGTTGCCAATAGTTGAGAACAGAGAAGGAAGCTGACGTGTAACAATGGGCGCAGTCGAAATATATAGTAAAGTAAAAGCTTGATCACCCCCCTCATCTTTAGGAAAATCAAAACAAAACTCCTCCTCCCTCAAATTCCCATTAGAAAATATAAACAAAAGCTCTCTCACCTGTTCATATTCATCATCCACACTCTCTCTCTCTCTCTCTCTCTCTCTCTCTCAAAAAAACACAAACCCAAAAATTCTCCCTTTTTCTCCTTTTCTTCTCTCCCGTCTAAATCCTTGACGTACAGAATCCTCATACCACTCTACATGGATGACACAGCAGCCTTAGCCTTTTGATTAAAATTTCACCCTCTTCTTCTGATCCCAAGTTTGGCTTGGCTTGGCTCTCTCTGTTTCTTCTTTTTTGTGTTCTAAGAAATAACGTTGAATTATTGAGCGGATGCTGATGGGTTTTGTGCAATCGTTGGTTTCTCTGATATGTAATCTTCATCTCTGACTTGTTGTCCCTTGTTCTGTTGCGATCATAATGCAGAATTGAACAAGTACCTCAAGCATTTGTTGTGTTCTGTTTTTGTTGTGGATTCTCTTTGTTCTTGCTTAAATTGGTTATCTGATCAAGTATTATGATTGTTTTTGTTTCTCTGATGGTTTTGTGATCTGGGTTTTGCACTAATTTTGATCTTTGTGGTTATTTTATTGCAAAGTTTTGCTTTTTAACTGCAACCCTCTGTTTTTTGGTATTGAATGATGGAGGGTCAGTTTTATTGGTTGGATCGTTTTGATCGGACTAATCCCACCCGGTTGATTTACAATGAGTTTACAAAGACTCAAGTCTTCTATTTTGATGCCAAAATTCTTTCCTTTTTGGGGTCTCTTTTGGCCAAGAGAATATCCATTTGCGGAAGACTCCTATTCTTCTTCTCAAAGGCACAATCTTTCAGTGTACATCAAGTTTATGTACTGTTGTTTAGAGGTTTTGGGTTTCTTTCTTTGCTTTTGTTAAACTATGATCAAATGATCGGGTACTGATTTATTACAGGTCAATTTTTGTTATTGTCTTGGTATATGGATCCTAGTTAACTAACATTTAGGACATGTGAACTGGAGATAACTTATTGCATTATGTGTTCTTGTACTTGCTGTCATATTAAGACTGTTTTTTGTAGGTATGCTTTTCATTTGTAGGTTTGAGCTAGACTTGAAGTTTGTTGAACAATAACATAATTGTGAAGGTAGATACTGAAGCATTGATAAAATTAGCAACAGTTTTGAATTTCTAAGACATTAGATGCTAATGCTGGATATTTTGAATTTCCGAAATATTAGAACTTCTTCTTTGCCAAGCTTGGTCACTGCGAATTTAGGCAGTGCCAAATGGATGCCACAGCAAGCGGAACCCCAACAATACAATACCATAACATTCCTGACCAGCCAATTACCACCATTGTTGCCACTCCTGTACCAACATTTGAAAGGCGGCAACGCCATTGCTTCGGGACCTCCTCAACTCCCGGAGAGTTCCCTTTAGCTGCCAACCCCTCAATTGTCCTTCATGTCCTCACTTCTTGCAATTTGGACCCTCAAGACCTTGCAAAGTTAGAGGCAAGTGATCTGTTTCTCTATGCTTTGAGCTTGTCATGCTGCTTTTTTAAAGTCTTAATTTCGATTCTGGTGGATTGATTTTGGATATGTGTGTGTGTTTGCAGGGAACCTGTTCCTTCTTCAGGCAGCCTGCAAACTTTGCTCCTGACTTTGATCTGTGCATATCGGAGCTCGCTGCTCTAGACATGTGCCAAAAGAGAGCTATTTTTAAGCCGATGACAGCTGATCAGCGTCAAGAATTGAAGCAAAGATGTGGTGGTTCATGGAAACTAGTCCTGAGGTTTCTATTGGCTGGAGAGGCATGTTTCCGAAGGGAGAAATCGCAGGCAATAGCTGGACCTGGTCACAGCATTGCTGTGACTTCGAAAGGAACTGTCTACACATTTGGTTCTAACAGCTCAGGACAGCTAGGACATGGCACCACTGAAGAGGAATGGCGGCCTCGGCCGATCAGGTTGCCAAATATTCACCGCTCCTCTGACACCATTGTGTAAATTGCGAGAAACAGGATAGATAAATTGTTGACTTAATGGAACTCCATTATGTTGCAGATCTCTGCAAGGTATTCGAATCATCCATGCAGCTGCTGGGGCTGGCAGGACAATGCTGATCAGTGATGCAGGGAAGGTATATGCCTTTGGGAAGGACTCTTTTGGCGAAACTGACTACGGGGTTCCAGGATCAAAGCTGGTTACTACTCCACAGTTGGTGGAGTCTTTGAAAGATATATTCGTTGTGCAAGCTGCAATTGGAAATTTCTTCACAGCTGTGCTTTCGAGGGAAGGTAGAGTTTACACATTTTCTTGGGGAAGTGATAGCAAACTTGGTCACCAGACCAAGTCAACTGATGTCGAGCCACATCCTTTGTTAGGAGCCCTTGAGAATGTACCAGTGGTGCAAATTGCAGCTGGATACTGCTATCTTCTTGCTCTGGCTTGTCAGCCTAATGGAATGTAAGCATTTCATCATATCTTTTTGCCTCTGTAGCATTCTTGTTTAAATTGACATAACATGTTCTTGGACTAAAACAGACTTGTTCCTTAGTATTCATCATGCATGCCAACTTAACTCTTGGCCACAATATAGATCTTCTGCAGATTGATCCTTTCCTTTTGTGTCCCGGAGGAATTTTTTCCAAGCTTATGTTATTGTATTTAAGATTATTATAGCTTTGATCATGCGTTATTTAAACCTTTCAGGTCTGTTTACTCTGTTGGCTGTGGCTTGGGTGGCAAGCTTGGACATGGTTCAAGAACTGATGAGAAGCAACCCCGGTTGATTGAACAGTTTCAGCTTTTGAACCTTCAGCCCATGGTGGTTGCGGCTGGTGCCTGGCATGCTGCTGTGGTTGGCCAGGATGGAAGGGTATGCACTTGGGGTTGGGGACGTTACGGGTGCTTGGGTCATGGGAATGAAGATTGTGAACCAGCACCTAAGGTTGTGGAATCATTGAGCAATGTAAAAGCAGTGCACGTAGCTACAGGAGATTACACAACCTTTGTGGTTTCCGAGGATGGTGATGTGTACTCATTTGGTTGTGGAGAATCAGCTAGTCTTGGACATAATTCTGCTGCTGAAGGACAGGTCTGGTTTATTCATACTTCTATTATACAAAGTTTCTGCTTACAAGTGCTGCCTTCTGTACATTTCAGAAAGTCCCCGTATTATATGAATTGGTGAACACAGTGAACTATTTCAGAATCTGTTTCAGGATTACTGGTGTCCAAATTGGTATCAATCAAACTGCTTCACACCTTAAAATGAATCTAGGATAGGTTTGTTGCTTTCAGTTTATAGTGTTTAGTGTTCTTAATGGCACAGTTACTGCTTCTCTTACCTTTATTTTACTATAGTAATGTTGATCACACAACAGCAATGTGTTCACTTAAAAATGGATGCATGATACAAGAAAGGCTTATAGATAAGGATGTTGACCCCGCTGTTGTGGCTAATGTTAGTTTTGCTGAATCATCTCTTCTGTTGCCTACTTCTCAGGGAAATAGGCATGCAAATGTGCTGGCCCCAGAGCTTGTGTCATCACTCAAGCAAGTACATGAGCAGGTTGTACAGATCAGTCTCACCAATTCCATATACTGGAATGCTCACACTTTTGCCCTCACTGAATCGGGGAAGCTATATGCATTTGGTGCAGGGGACAAAGGTCAACTAGGCATTGAACTCGTTGCCAACCAAACTGAAAGGGGTAATCCAGAGCAGGTTAATATTGATCTCAGATAGTTCCATCAATGTCATTACTCTCACCAGCTTTTGCTGCCTCACCGTTGTTCGTTTCTGTCGTCTAATTTATCTTCATCTTGACTTATTTCATTTGATGTCTAGATTTCCATGTCTATTTGTACATAGAGGAATCAAAGGATTTGTGAGGGTTCAAGTTAGGTACATAGAGGAACCTGAACAAATGCTACATTGTCTGTTTATATTTTTTTATTTTTTTTAAAAAAAATTGGCTTGCCTTAGGCTTCAAGTTATTAATAATAACTAGTTGATTTGTAAAGTTCATTTTACAGCTTATTTAAGTTGCATCAAAATTTCATTCGCTTGGCCAATCAATTTTAGTGATTACTTGCATCGTGTTGCCTCTTCTTCTGTGGTCTTTTGACTTCATACCAAAATTGATTAGATGGTGATGTTGTATACAGTGTCCAATAAGGCAGAAAAACCAAACCATAGAACAAAATAGCAACTACACACACTATACTGGCTAGTTAATGAGGGGTACACATTTATACATTCCCATTTGGCAACTCTCCACCCTTTACAGCTCTTTTCTGTAAGTCTGAATCATAATGCTGAAAAGCAGCATCAAGAGCCTGATGCATTGGACGAACAAGGAGGGAGACCTGGTGCCGGAAGTCTGATTCCACAGGCACAGCTTCCTTCATCTCCTCTAGCTGTCGATAAATTTTTGACATAGCATCCTTCACTCGGCCTGCCTTATTAGTATGCAAACAAGTTGTTGACTCTCTTGCACATCGAAGATTTCTTGCTTGAAGAACAACAGCGCCTTGTCTATTAAGCTCTTGCGATAAAGTCTTTGTATACTGCTCATTCTGCGGATGATCAGTTGTTGTATCCTTGTAATTTCCATAACAAAAGATCCCATGATCTGGAATATGTGTATAGTCATCTCTTTGATCAGCTTCCATATCCAAAGTTGGATCAACCCTTTGAATCTTCTAACGAGCTTCCCTTACCATTAATATTTCAACTTCCTTTACGAAAATTGCAAGTTCTTCATCCTCAGCAACATTTCTTAGGCTACTGTACATGTGGAGGTATTCAGCTCGGAAATATTTGTTCCAGAAGTTTTTTTCTATCATCTTATTACTCGGAACAAGACCAATAAATGCCTTGTGTACGGCTGGTTTCAGAGCAAAAATCTGATATTTAATCTCCTCAGTCAGATTAAATGTGACCACCTTGTTTATCCGACTATCAGTCATAGGTGTTAGGAGCTACGTGAGGAAGTTATACACAATTGAGATGTGCAAAGAAAATGTAAAAGAGGAGACACGAGGATTTACGTGGAAAACCCCAAAAAGAATCGGGGAAAAACCACGGGCAAGTAGGAGGATTTCACTAGAAGAAAAAAAGGGAATTACAAGGTTGATGACACTTCTCTTTCAATCTAGAGTAGAATACTACACTACTCTAAACACAACTCTCTCACACTTGGAGGAGTTTACTAACACTAGAGTGTATGATATGGTGGACTCTACGTAAGGGAGGCTAGAGGGAAGAGGGGATTAGGCTAGCTTGGTTATGATACACACACAAGAGAGGAGCACCAATCCTCTATTTATAGAGGTGTTCCACCTCCTCTCTTTCTTCTTGAAGCTTCTTGATTAATCTTCTTCCTTCACCAACTATCATTTTCTCCTCTCTTCATTTCTTTTCTAGTTTCTTCTTGATTGTTCTACTCCATCTCTTCTTACTCTGCTCTAGCTCATACCACCAACATCATTCTTAAGCTTGAATAATCAAGCTTCATCTAGATGCTTCTCATCTTGATTATACTTCTAGCTTCTAGAATTCTCTACACCATAAAGTGGTCTTTACTTTAACATTCTCCCACTTAAAGCCACTTTGTGGATCCTTTCATCCTTCCTACACTTGCCATTTCCATGCTGCTTACGTTTCTGCTAGGCCAATAGAGGATCGACACCAAATGAACTTGTTCGCGTTGATCGGCTTCGTCAGAGTATCCGCTAGGTTGTCATTCGTATGGATTTTCTGCATATCCACACATCCGTCTTCCACCACCTCACGAACAAAGTGATATTGAACTCGTATGTGTTTGGTTTTCAGATGAAATGCTGGATTCTTTGCAAGGTGCAAAACACTCTGACTATCACAAAACAGAGTAATTTTCTCTTGCTTGCGTTCGAGCTCCTCCAGCAATATTTGTAACCATATTGCCTCTTTGCTGGCTTGTGTAGCTGCAACATATTCTGCTTCTGTCGTAGACGTTGTTACGAGCGGCTGCAGTTTTGAAACCCAGCTTACAGCACCTCCAGCAAGAGTGAACACATACCCCGTGGTGGATTTACTATTTTCTTGATCACCTGCGTAATCTGAATCAACATAGCCTCTGACGGTAAACTCTGATCCTCCGTAACATAATGCAGCATCCAAGGTACCCTTGACATATCGCAGGATCCTTTTTACAGTGTTCCAGTGCTCCTTACCAGGATTAACCATGTACCGACTAACTGCTCCTACTGCTTGTGCAATGTCTGGTCGTGTACAAATCATGGCGAACATCAAGCTTCCCACTGCTGATGCATACGGCACTCGAGACATCTCCATCATTTCCGCTTCATTGCTAGGACACATACTTGAGGATAACTTATAATTAGTAGGAAGAGGGGTAGAGATTGGCTTACAGTCTTGCATGTTGAAGCGGCTTAAGACTTTCTTCAAGTAATTCATCTGCGACAGCCAAACCTTCCTACTTTCTCTGTCTCGGTGAATTTGCATCCCCAGAATCTTGTTTGCTGGTCCCAAGTCCTTCATTTCAAACTCCCTAGCCAATTGAGCCTTTAAGTCTTTAATACGATCATTGTTGGGGCCTGCTACCAACATGTCGTCAACGTACAACAGCAGAATGATGAAGTCACCATTACCAAATCTCTTGTAGTAGGCACAAGGATCTGCATAAAGTCTGTTGTACTCAAGGCTCATGATGAAGGAATCAAATCTCTTATACCAACATCTCGGCGCCTGTTTGAGACCGTATAGAGATTTGTTCAACCTGCAAACTAAGTTCTCCTTGCCTGATTCAGCAAAACCTTCTGGTTGGAGCATATATATTTCTTCTTCAAGCTCTCCATGAAGAAATGCAGTCTTCACATCTAACTGCTCCAGATGTAGGTCGAACGTAGCACACATCGCCAAGACTACTCGAATAGTTGTGAGTCGAACAACAGGAGAGAATATTTCGTTGAAGTCAACACCTTCTTTCTGAGCGAACCCTTTCACCACTAGTCTAGCGCGATACCTCTCCACTTGATCATTACCATCTCGCTTGATCTTGTAGACCCATTTGTTACCAATGGCTCTCCTTCTTTGTGGTAGAGAAACAAGATCCCATGTCTTGTTTTTATGTAGAGCTTCAATTTCTTCTTGCATTGCTGTCATCCACAGAGCTGCATCTGAACTGCTTGTGGCTTCATGGAAAGTTGACGGCTCTCCATCCTTCGTTAGAAGACAGTATGCAACATTGCTCTCTGTAACATACTCCGACTGCCAGGCTGGTGGCTTCTTCGCACGGGTCGACCTGTGAACTTCTTGGTTCTCCATCTCAAATGGTTCTTGATCCTCGTGCTCGGGTACTTCTTCAGAAGAACTTGAATTCTCCTCCTCTGATTTACTATCAACTTGTATGACTACAGTCTTTTCACTTGAACTGTTATCATCACGACCTCCTTGTAGTAGTTGATCTTCTTTAAAGATCACATCCCTGCTGACAATAACCTTGCGGGCAATGGGATCCCACAGGCGATACCCCTTTACTCCGTCTGCATTCCTCAAGAATATACACCTCCGAGATTTAGGATCCAACTTTTTCTTCTTCCTTTCTAGGACGGTGTACATTACATACGCAGGACATCCAAACGAATGTAGATCAGAGTAGTTGGCGGGCTTACCAGTCCACATCTCCATCGGTGTTTTAAGTTCAATTGTCGTTGATGGAGACCGATTTACCACGTGACAAGCGGCCTTGGCTGCTTCCGCCCAGAATGAGTTGGGTAATCCTGCAGTCCTTAGCATGGCTCTCATCTTTTCTACGAGAGTTCTGTTCATCCGCTCCGCAACTCTATTTTGCTAAGGAGTGTACGTGGTTGTGAACTGTCTCTTGATACCTTCTTGCTTGCAAAGTGCAAGAAACTCGCTGTCCATGTACTCTGTCCCATTGTCAGTCCTCATGCACTTGATCTTCTTTCCAGATTCAAGCTCCACCTCTGCTTTGAAGGCCTTGAATACCGAAAATACATCGGACTTATTCTTGATCGGGTACACCCAGCATCTCCTGGAGTAATCATCAATAAAGGACACAAAGTACTTTGCACCTCCTAGGGACACAACCGGTGACTCCCACACATCGGAATGTAGCAAGTCTAGGATGCATTTACTTCTGGAGACCGACCTATCAAACTTCAATCTACTCTGCTTGCTTGTAACACAATGCTCGTAGAAAGGTAAATTTACCTACTTGAGCCCTAGAAGTAGGTTCCGATCAGAGAGAATCTTCAAACCTCGTTCTGACATGTGACCAAGTTTAAGATGCCACATCATTGTCGATTCTTCTCCATTGTTGGCTGCAACAGTACATGCGTCAGCTTCCTGATATGTCTCTCCTTGAAGCATCCATAGATTTTCCCCGATCTTCTTCGCTTTCATAACCACAAGTGCACCTTTTGTAGCCTTCATGATCACATCTTGACTATTCATCTTGTACCCGCTGCCATCTAATTGTCCCCAGGACAATAGATTTTTCTTTAGGCCTTTCATGTGCCGTACCTCCGGAATACTACGAACTGTACCATCAAACATTTTTATTTTGACGGTACCTATCCCAACAATCTCCAAGGCATGGTCGTCTCCCATGTACACTGATCCACCAGAGATAGATTCATATTGATGGAACCAATCTCTCCGGGGAGTCATGTGCAATGTTTCCCCCGAGTCTATAAGCCAGACATCGGCAAATTTTCTCCTGCCTTCAAAAGTTGTTGCCTCGCTGTATAAAATTTCAGCGTCATCGGAGATACTTACCACGTTCCCTTGAGCGTTTGATGATTCAGAGTTTCCGCTCTTCTTCAGAAGTCGACAGTCTCTTTTGACGTGTCCCTTCTTGCCACAGTGATAACACCTGAAATTCTTCTGCGGCCTTGACTTCGATCTACCGTGACCTTGGCTCCCACTTGAGCCACGCTCCGTTGATCTTCCTCTCACCATCAAAGCTTCCGCTTGCTGCGAACTTGCCAACCTGTCCTCCTTGTTTCTGCGCCTGCTCTCTTCTTTTAATACAGCAGCTGCAACTTCATCGAAGACTAGGTGGTCCGTGAAGATATTGTTCGTCGGATTGATGATGAGTTGATCATACGAGTCAGGTAAACTCTGGAGTAGAATCTCCGCCCGTTCACTTGAATCTATTTTCTGCCCCATGTTTGTGAGCTATGAAAATAGAGTATTCAAAGTGTTGATGTGCTCGGTCACTGATGTAGATTCTGCCATACGAAGAGTGTAAAGCCTTCTCTTTAAGAAAATCTTGTTGTGCAGCGACTTCGCCTCGTACAGCTTTGTAAGAGTATCCCATATCTCCTTTGCCGTCTTCTTCTCCTCCTCGCTTGATAACACCCCATCGGCTAATGCAAGGTGAAGATCCGCCATGACGAGGGCGTCCATCTCATCCCACTTTGCATCATTAGTGAAGTCTGCGGGTCTTGTCCCAATTGCAGCTAAGCAATTGTCCTTCCGCAATAGTGCTCTCATCTTCATTTTTCATAACGAGAAGTTAGTCCCATTAAACTTCTCGATATCGAACTTCGTCGCCATCTCGAACTGAATGACTTTCCTCTAGAACCAGCTCTCTATATAATCGCACAACCAGTGCTCTGATACCACTGTTAGGAGCTACGTTAGGAAGTTATACACAATTGAGATGTGCAAAGAAAATTTAAAAGAGGAGACACAAGGATTTACGTGGAAAACCCCAAAAAGAATTGGGGAAAAACCACGGGCAAGTAGGAGGATTTCACTAGAAGAAAAAAAGGGAATTACAAAGTTGATGACACTTCTCTCTCAATCTAGAGAAGAATACTACACTACTCTAAACACAACTCTCTCACACTTGGAGGAGTTTACTAACACTAGAGTGTATGATATGGTGGACTCTACGTAAGGGAGGCTAGAGGGAAGAGAGGATTAGGCTAGCTTGGTTATGATGCACACACAAGAGAGGAGCACCAATCCTCTATTTATAGAGGTGTTCCACCTCCTCTCTTTCTTCTTGAAGCTTCTTGATTAATCGTCTTCCTTCACCAACTATCTTTTTCTCCTCTCTTCATTTCTTTTCTAGTTTCTTCTTGATTGTTCTACTCCATCTCTTCTTACTCTGCTCTAGCTCATACCACCAACGTCATTCTTAAGCTTGAATAATCAAGTTTCATTTAAATGCTTCTCATCTTGATTATATTTCTAATTTCTAGAATTCTTTACACCATAAAGCGGTCTTACTTTAACAATAGGTTTGATGCCCAGTATCATTGAACTTTTAAACCCGACTTGCTGCTTTGACTTTCTACGGCTAACTCCATCAAGCAACCTCTTTCTAGTTTCCCAGAACTCAGATTCTGTCAAGACACCACCACCCACAAACTGCTTATGGAGTTTATGCACTTCACCGTCTGCTTGCATAAGCTTCATCCGGAGCTCCAATTCTGCTCTACTAAATAGTACTGCTTCATTTGCAGAAGAAGAAGCAACATTTGCCGCAGCAGACCAACCTTTTGCAGCCTCTATGGCATTGGCTATGATTTCTCGGCACGCACGTAAATCCGGATAGGTCTTAAACTCAAAAATGTAACTCCCATCCTTGGTATTGGTGATATTGAGCCAAGGTGTTTTTTTAAGGATTCTGCTTAGTGTTCTTCGGAGCTTTGATTAGTTGGAAGGGAACATCCAGCTTGGCGGTGGAGGTGGGATCATTTGGCCCGAATACAAACTTGGTCTCCATCATAGTTAGAACACCAGGGGTTCCTGGGTCTTTGAGTGAACTCTTGTACTTGGCACGCTTCACAACTCGGCTCGACATCCTCAACTCTTTTCTCTCTTCTCCTCTCTTCTCTCTTCTCTTTGTAATTTCAATCACAGCACTTCTGTTTGTAAAATTAAAATTAAGATTATGAATACAAAATGTACGTAAATTAATTAAGTAAATTAAGGTTATGAATACGTATATTGTAACTATGATCAATATAACACAAACAACATAGATTACTTCAAAATATATATATATATATATATATTAATCAAGAATAAGAAAACTTACAAATACATATGCTTGTAGACGATAACGTAATGCAAAATATCTTCTCCTCTATACTATTCTTAATAGTCGACTATTTTATGTGCGGCAGAATTAATTAGTGATTTCTCGATAGTTAAAATATGGACTTTATGCCTTTATATAATGTCTATAGAACTAATACCTCCCATAAAGGTTCTTAATCCTAATACAACTCGTAATTAATAAAGAATATAGAAGTTCAATGTAGAACTCTTATTTGCACTAAGCAAATCATATTCTCTTAAGGATTATGGTAATGTAGTAGAAAATATTTTTGTTTATCAATTACTTAAACATTAATTATAGAAGTAATATGTTGTTAATGAATCCTGTAATGTCCATATTCCTCAGCTTTTCATAATAATCTCATTCTGAAATCCCAACCTCCCAACCATTATACTTTCTTTTTTAGTTGTTTCGGCCCATGAGCATGCATGGAACAGAGCAGCTAGCTGAAGCCCTAATCCCTCTTTCCTTCTACTCACAGCACTAGCCAGAACTCTCTGTTTTTGGCTCCTGTATATTTACTTTGTCTACTTTCTTCACATAAAAAATGTGGGAATTCGAGAGCTTCAATCACTAGATTCGTTGGAGGATCTCGGTTATATGTATAGAGCCTGGTCTTATAAAATTCGCACCAGAGTCTGAGAGTCATGAATTCAATCCATTTGAACACCCAAAACAGGTCCAGCTGGTCAGGAAGAGTCACAAGAAAAATTACAAAAAAAATATATAAGAACTGAAATGCGATCTATCATTTGTGGCTGATAAGTTATAATGCAACGATGGATCTTATTTAGTTCAATTGATAAGAGAGACAAAATCGATCATTAGTTTGATCTTGAACCAAGCTTAAACACATGATCCAATCATCAAGTTAACTAGATCAGCGGCTGTTATTATAATTCTGTTATCGATCTGTTCTGGTCTTTAGTTAAATATATGATCGAATGAATTATATGCAGAACTACAGGCAGTACGTACAAATCGTATACGACTAGTGCATGACAAACTGTCCCTTCTTGTACCATGCCACAAGAAACCTAGATAATTAATTAAGCTTCTGGCCTTTAATTGAGATCGATATTGTTTGTTTGCGTTATGAAAGTCATACGTAATGTATATATATAGTCTAGTAATGCTGGCAAGCTAAGGCCATTGTCTATTTTCCTCCCTTAATATAGGGCATATATATGTGTGAGTGTGTGAAGAACAAATGCATGTGATGAAGGTTGACATATGAGTCGTCGGACCTGGTCCTCAGAAACCCTGGAATTTATGCCACAACTTGTTTTGATTCGACATTACTTAAAGGAAAGCTTGTAGTCGATTAAGCAATTAGCTAGAGGAGAACTAGTACCGCTGCACGATTTAAACATTAGTCACAGAATCCTAGCTTAGCACACAATGTAACAATTACTAAAGAATCATGCATGTGATTTATTCAACTCCAAAATTTGAACGCTATAAATTAAGCACAAATATATGACATGACGAACAAATGACGTCGTGCAAGCTAGCTATAAGCATTTTGAAAGGACATATCAATAGTACGTACGTAATTAAGTACTTGGGATTTAGGAGGCTGAATTTCTTTCTGCATACTTATGTACCTCTATTATTGGTGAAACCAGGAACACGATCAAATTTCTTTGCCGACATGTACATGTTCCTTCACTGCAGTAACTCACATGCTCACATGTACGAAATTATACTCCTATATATGCACACCCCAATTCAATGGCGACGATGTTCATAATATCGAACTACATATGGATCCATGCCAACCCAATAAATATACAGACAGTAGTACTTGCAAGCACTTACTTAATTATTCGATTTTGCTCTCCGAATTAATCCTCCAATTACTTCGATTCCTATTTGGTACGCTACCTTACGTTTTGTAGCTAGTGTGTACCCGGCTACCTGAGCTTGATCGATCGATGCTGGTGTTTATAGCTAGCTAGTTTTGTTTGGCCCTAGATCAAGCAAATTAAAACAAATGTGATCGATATGATGCATGTAACTAGCCGTATGTACTCTAACCATGCATGCATGCATACAATGTGATAGATCGAATTTCGTTTAGGGCGGTTTCTTGGTATGAATTAGGGTTTATACACGTTAAGTTTGAAGTTTCTGCCTAATTAATTAGTTAATTAGGCATTACATTTTTGTTGCTGATTAATAAGCTAGATCAAAGCACATAGCTAGACAGCAGTTTGCCAAGTGGCACTGCGCTCTGAGACGGACACGTGGTGAGCAGATGAGCATCATGTACACTCTGTACTCCACTATGCATCACATCACACCTCACTTTCATAGTTTCATCAGATCATAGTCGATATAAATTACTCATTAGTAATAATTATCTATTTATAATTCTTGTAAATCAAAACAAATTTAGAAGAAACATTAAGCGACAAAATTCTAATATAATTGAACAACGTAATTTAATATTGGTCCACTTTGACAACACATAAGAAGACATGAATATCAAGCGATATGATAAAGTGCATTATGAAAGATAATGAAAAAGCAATTGGGCAAATAAAAGATCGAGAATCATTTCTTTGGTCCCTTATGGACGAACTAGATGAACTTGGCACCATAAACAATAATATCTCTTATCTTCTTAAAAATATGTAAAACAAAAATATAAGAGAAAATGCTGGTTCGGGTGTAGCCGTAGATCACCAACTGAGTCCTGCTACTCGCCTTAACGGCCTAGAGCTTCTTTAGACATGAGTATCGGATGGCTCAGGTTTGTTGATAAGTCCAGTGGGACCGGAACCAGCAGAATCTAAGGGAGCAAAATCTCACATGGGTATAAGTCGTATAACGTGACCTCCCAAAATATACTCGCCACGTCATAATGTTATTCGGATAGTACGGACCCGCCATGTGACCTACGCCTCAATCAATAACAATCTCATGAAAATGAATTAAGACGTAATATAAATTAAATTGATTCATATAAAATTTCTGAAAATTGATAATTTTGCTGCTCTAAAAAATGTGAGAATTTGGCACAAGAGCCTCCACATTACTCAAAATGGGTATTTCTTGCTCTCATTCAAAATAGTTATACTCTCAAAAAGAAAAGAGAAAATAGACAAAATCTTGGAAGTGATGTTAACACTATGATTGGTAGGGAGGACTAAGGTCACGGACGGGCTCACGGTGACTACGACAAGTTTATATAAAGGGTAACAAAAGCCGGGGCATGTAGTGTAGCCAAAAGGAAAGTTTAAGGCAGATAATCTATAAATTCCAAAAGCCTAATATTAGACATGAGAAAATATACCAATTAATGAATAACTGAGCAGAGGGAATATGCCACATGCAACTAGGTACAAAAGTCAAAAAACTCTTTATGATTCTACTATCTAAGAGAGCAAGACCTTCCCATACTACTCGAATCATTTACACACTAGCCCTGATGAGTTTGCTCCCAAGTCTTTCATCCCATGCATCATGCATGTGCGTGCTTCTTTCTCTGCAAAATTTGTTCCATTTTCCAAATGAAGGAAATAAACCATTTCAAATTGGGGGAACAAGTACCGCATTGAGATAAATAAATCATGTGAGTATGTTAAAACTAGGGAGGAGCGACACTAAAGAAAGAAATTTTAGTGTGATGGAGGTGTTTTGGCTCCAAAGGGCACAAGCACAATAGCACATCTATTTTGGGTGTACCAAAATAGGACCCAAGTTGACATATCGGCCATATATAACAAGATACAAACAGAACATCTCTTTGCGTGTGAATGTGACTGGGAAAGGAGGGAAGCTTTTTGCTTAGGCAACTTTGTGTATTCAGCTAATTAAACTCACCGACAGAGGTTTTTCAATATGAAAGTGTCGGTGTACATGAGGGATCTGTATAGCTAGAGCATTTGGTTATTTTTGTGTTCTTGGCAATTTCGAGCTTAAATATATATCAGGCTGATGTTGCAGCAGTGTAAAGGGTTCAATCTTAGGTCAATCATAATGATCATGCATGGATGTAGCTAGTGGTAAACAATACTTTTTGTTTAGTGAAAAATCATGTGTGATATTGTGCATGGAAATAAGATTTCGGGTTACAACTCTAGTTGTTTTCCTTCTCAATCGAGTTTCTTGTTTCAACAATGTAATTTCATACGTCGTAACCAGTGGCGGATTCATTCCAAGCTTCCTTGAGCTTAAGCCGGATAAGAATTTTGGATTAAAAAATAATTACTTTACATAAAAATAAAAAATAAAAAGATATAGTTGATTGCCCTTGAGACTCAGTACCCATTACCCACAACCCAGTTGATATTCACTCAACCTCACCTGGTTCGCCACGTCTCTCACTCACTCGCGACTCAACTGGTCAATCCTCTCAAATCTCAAGTTTCAATCTTCTCAATCTCAATCGCTATGGTAAGCCACTCTTATTTGTTGTAATCTTGTGTGTGCTATGTATTATTGTTTGATGTAGACTTGTGTAATTTCGAATTGGACCTAAGTCATCTAACTCTATGTAAAGATGTGAGGATGTTTTTTGTGATGAGTCGTGGGTGTGTGGCGGCACTGCGACAGTGATTATCTTAGGCTTTAATATGTTAATTCGTAAATGTCAATTTTTGTTGGGTATAAGGCTTGTTTGTTAATGATTGTTGTAGTTAAAAGCTATCTTAAAAATCTATTCGGTTGATTTAGACTTGTTATATTTATAAATGTCTTTATTTTTTAGAATGTCGGATGAAGAACACGATCGTGTTAAACAGCTTAAAACTAAAGATATTAGTTCATAGTTAAAAAAAGAAAAGAATGATCAACCATCATCATGTAAGTTCACTGGCTTCTGTAAACACTCTAATTGTTGTTTAATTAACTGAACAATCATCAACAGTCTCCTTTATTTGAATATTCAGTTTTTCGTAGAGTAAGGTTTAGTTAATTTTTTTTTATGTTACATTTTTAATTTATGCCAATGTGTGTGAGCGTAAGGCCTTATTACGTACGTCCCCCTTTTTGTATTAGTGAACATTTCTTGTATCCTCAAGATTCTATGAATTTTTTATATATATTATTATTAATCCGGATAAAAATTTATTCTTTAACTCCTCCACTGATCATAACACATTATAGATTAAAGTTGAGACAATTTTTTTTACATGATGCATCCGCCAATACTTACATAATGTATATGACGTGTCTACATTTGGAATTCAATATTATCTCTCTAATCGGCAAGTGTAATGATCCAAAATTCCATTGGTAAAGAGGATACTCATGAACATATACTTCTTCATCCATTATATCAACTTGGTATATGTATCGAATAACTTATCTAATGTCTTTATAGCTTAAAATATGGATGCAAATTATAGCTGAATAATTTTCTCTCGATATCGTTTGGATGATAATGATTCAGATTAGTTTAATGCAAATGAATTAATTATCAGCACTGGCATCCAAATCTCCTCCGGGAAGAGGAGACTACTTAACGGCCAAACTACTGTCCCGGGACCCCTCAATGCAGAAATCATGAACAGCAATATTTTTGTATCAGAGAAATCGTGGACCTGTTGGACCATAGCCATTAAAATTGTTTATAATTGAAGCTCTTTAACCTATCATTGTTCCCTTATATATATAACTTCACCTCCCCTCAACTTCCTCACAAGTCACAAAACAACACTCCTCTGTTCTCTCTCTCTTCTTCTTCCTCTTTAGATTAAGCAGCAGCAGAGATCAACTAGTAATTAACAACCATGGCAATCCCACTGTCTCTTCTCTCACTCCTCTCTCTCATCCTCATCCCATCTCTCATTTCCTCCTCCTCTGTCCCAAACCCCGACTCAGTCATCCAAGAAGTTCACAGGTAATACACCATAATGTTTAGTATATGTTGACATATGACACACATTAATTTACAACTATAACTATAATTGGTCCTCATATATAGTTGTAACATGAAATGTTCTTGCAATGTGTCTTTCATGTTTATACTTTTGTTAATTCCTGTAGGAGTATCAATGCCTCGAGACGGAGCTTGGGATTTCTATCCTGCGGCACCGGAAACCCCATAGACGACTGCTGGCGTTGCGACAAGAAATGGGAGCAGAATCGGCAGCGACTCGCCGACTGCGCAATAGGGTTCGGAAAGCACGCCATCGGAGGCAGAGACGGCAAAATCTACGTGGTCACCGACTCCGGCGACCACCCTGTGAATCCCAAACCAGGGACTCTCCGCTACGCCGTCATTCAAGACGAGCCCTTGTGGATCATCTTCAACGGCGACATGACCATAAAGCTGAAAGAGGAGCTTATGATGAACTCGTTCAAGACCATCGACGGCCGAGGAGCCAACGTCCACATCGCGGGAGGTCCTTGCATAACTATTCAGTACGTGACTAATATAATAATCCACGGCCTCAACATACACGACTGCAAGCAAGGCGGGAATGCTTATGTTAGAGACTCGCCGGGGCATTATGGTTGGAGGACTTTGTCCGACGGAGACGGGGTTTCGATCTTCGGAGGGAGCCATGTTTGGGTGGATCATTGCTCGCTTTCGAATTGCCGTGACGGTCTCATTGATGCCATTCATGGATCCACGGCTATAACGATTTCGAACAATTACATGACACATCATAACAAGGTTATGTTGTTGGGGCACAGTGACAGTTACACGCAGGACAAGAACATGCAGGTCACCATTGCTTTCAATCACTTTGGTGAAGGCCTTGTTCAGAGGATGCCAAGGTAGTCAATTAGTTAATTACCTAGCTTCCTACACAAAAAAGTCGAATTTTACTGAGTTGTTTTTTTTACTGTTGAGATACTAATATCATTTGGTAAAATTACAGGTGTAGGCATGGTAACTTTCATGTGGTGAACAATGACTATACAGATTGGGAGATGTATGCAATTGGAGGCAGTGCTTCTCCAACAATCAACAGTCAAGGGAATAGGTTTCTTGCTCCCAATGACAGATTTAACAAAGAGGTAAGCTTTTGAATTTTGATGAACCGTACGTGGTAAATTTGATTATTGTAAAATGTAAACAGTTCTCGCATGTCTAAACAAATGTCCGTTGTTTTTTATTGTTTCAGGTGACTAAACATGAGGATGCACCGGAGAAAGAGTGGAGCAAATGGAACTGGAGGTCCTCGGGGGATTTACTACTGAATGGTGCATTTTTTACAGCGTCCGGTGCCGGATCATCTTCGAGCTACGCCAAGGCGTCGAGTTTGGGTGCGAGGCCATCTTCACTAGTGAGCTCAATCACAGCTGCTGCTGGTTCACTGAAATGTAAGAAGGGGTCACGTTGCTGATGAGACTGTAATTACGATTAGTAGCTAATAGGATTTTCCATTCTCTGTTTGTTGTATATTTTACATTATATATAACTATGGTGTTCTCAACCTTGGCTTGTTTCATCATCGACAAAATTGTTGTGAAGCAAGACCAAAGTGTTGATGGTTATAAACATGAAGTGAAAGCACAAGTTGTATTACGTACTTCTATATATGATGACTCCTATCCTCTCTGTGAATTGTCCATCTTGATCAGTTTCCCTTCACATGGGGTGGTGCAGTGGTTAGGGGCTTATGGATTTGAATGAAGGAATGGAATTGGACAAAAAATGGGGCAAATAAATGTTTGGTGGTACTCTTATTGATGGAGGGCCATCTTCTTGCAAACCAAAAGAACAACATATATCAACGAGATACTTCTACTGTATACTTATTTTTTTGTCATTTTTAAATATAGAGTATTACACAAATTTTTCGGTCATATTTTAACATCTTCACTGTCCAATTATTAGGTTTATATGAGTAAATTATTTATGTAAATTTTCAACCAAAATGATCATCGTTAAGGTATCGAACTAGGTTAAATTAAGGGACGAATCGAATCTGTTAAGCCTGAATCGTTCATACTTATAAACTTCAATTGCAGTTTTGAACACCTTAACGATCACCATTTTGACTGAAAATTTACAGGCTTGATCTACACATTAAGACCTAAGATCTGAATAATGAAGATGGTAAAATATGATCAAAAAATTTGTATAATGTCTTATACCTAAAAATTATATCTGAGTAGAAGGGTGCTGCATATATCTGTTGGATATGAACTTATATACTGCTGTGTACAAACATCATGATCATCAACTAGAAACACATAGGAATTGCTAATACGTATCCCAGCTGGATTAATACATTGTGCATATGGTTCTTGTCCTAATTGTGTTCTGATATGATCTCATTAAGTTAAAACTAATCAGTGTTCAACTTGGACTTCTATTATGGGTAGATACTGAGTTTAGACACTATATATATGTATGAGAGGAGTCCCTGTATCTCAACGCAATCAGCATTAATCTCTTCCCCATCAGAGAGGCTTCAAGCAGTAGAGAACAGAAGGCTTCAGCTCTTTCCTTGATCAAGAACGATGGCCATCTCCATCAACTCAGCTGGTAAGCTACTTCTTCTGTTTAGTTTATGTTCTTCATAAGGTTTGTGTGATTATGGTTACATGGTGTAGAACTTCAGCTATGCTTTCAATTGGTATCAGAGCTTCGTCTCTCATCATCATGTAAATCAAATTAAGAATAACACGAAGAAATCTAAAGGCAATTTTGTTTGAATGTCTTTGAACTGCTGGAAGAACAAAACCTTCAGAAAATTTTTGGGCCTTCGCTTTAGTTTTCACATGGCCCAAAACTCATTCAAACTTGGGGCCTGTCTGCGTGACCCGAAACCGAGCTGATCCAAAACCTCTGATTGGAGGGATTTATGACTGTTAATGCTTTTACAAAATCATTTTGGTTCAGCTGCAGGAATTAGCACTACTGGAAATTGACTCATTGCCGGCGACTTGTAAGTCGCCGGCAATGTTTTTGGACATTACCGGCGATTTTTGCCGGAAAAATCGCCGGTAATGTCTTTTTTTTTTTTTACATTACCGGCGAAAAAATTCGCCGGTAATGTCCGTCGCCGGCAATCTCTCGATGGTAATGTAAAAAAAAAAAAAAGACATTACCGGCGACTTCATTTATGTCGCCGGTAATGTCTTTTTTTTTTTTTTTTTTACATTACCGGCGACATAAATGTATGTCGCCGGCAATGTCTTTTCCGGCAAGACATTACCGGCGACTTACATTTATGTCGCCGGTAATGTTAAAAAAAAAAAAAAGGACATTACCGGCGATTTTTCCGGCAAAAATCGCCGGTAATGTCCAAAAACATTGCCGGCGACATAAAAGTCGCCGGCAATGGGAAGAAATGTTGTAGTGTAGGGAAGAACACGCATGGATTCTTTTCATGAATCCGTTTTGGGATTCAAACCTGAGCTCGCAACAAGGTGAGATTGAGTTTCTTTCATTGTTGAATGATCCTAGAGCATATCCCGGTGTGCAATCAGGTTAGGATAGATGGACCGGATGAAACTTAAATTTCAATGATTGATTGTGAGCATCTGTGAATTGTTTGATTTAAAAGCATGTGCTGTGTGAAATTGTTTTGCTTCCGCTAACATTGCAGCGCTGTGAGCAGAGGCCAAGGTTAGTTCTTATGATGGATGTGTTTTGACATTATGATTTATCTGAGCCTTTGCTTCTGTTTTTGGAATCATGATATCTAGAAATCAAAACATGTTGTAGGATGAGAATTGTTGGTTGTCTGCTATGGGTAAATTTTCTTGAATAAAAGGCATAATGATATCTCCCTGTGATGTTATGTCTGCATGAAAACTACTTGCTGAACTGAAATTCATGAGATAATGGTAAAACTGAATGTTTTAAAAGAAGGTCTCGGAATTCAACATGATAACCTTGAATCACTGCAGGATAAGATCATATATTGCATAAAGCAAAATTTTCTTTTCATTGCATTGAATCAACTCTAGTTTAAAAGGTTTCAGAACTTGTGTTTAATGTTTTAAAGGTTATGTGAATTCTGACTTCCAAATAAGTAATGTTGCATACTTTTGATACATAAACAGCATCATAAACATTGCACAAAATTCATATTCAGATAGTATAGGTTCTTCTTCTGCCACAAAGGTGTAGAGAATCTATAATTATAACATGATTTTGTGTTTTCGTGGAATGATGATTAAGCTTCAGTATTCTGTATCTTCTGCTCAAAAGTGTTGTACAGAATGTTCTTCAGAGATGGGACAGATTGTGTGTGTTTTGTATTGTTACATATGCATGATTGCAGTTTTCTTATGCTGTGGTTTTGATTCTGTGTATTCCTTTTCATGAGAATTCTTGTTTTAGACTGTAACATAAATTCAATAAACACACAGAAGCCACTTAAGACTTGAACCTTAGGCTTCATTAAGAAACCACAGAAGACAAGAACTAATCTTTTCTTTTCTTACTTGTTTGCTCATAGGTAACCAAATTGTGTCACTTGACACGATAGAACTCCTCACTGGTTCAAATTATAAGGTGTGGAGGAGGCAGATTGACACATACTTCAGCAACAAAAATGATCTAGATATAGCCCTCTATCAAAACGTTCCTGATCCAATTTTAGAAGAAGAAAAACACACATACCCTGAAGAGTATAAACACTATCACTACTGGCATAGGAAGAATAACTCAGCCATTAACATTATAAGGGCCTGCATTTCATATACAATTGCAGGAACCATCCCTAAAGTAGACTATGCTTATGACTATTTGCAGCTGATTGAGGAAAAATTTAAGGAATCTGACAAGGTAGAGAGTGCCTCTTTATCACACCAGTTCAATACAGCTAAATACAATGGTATTGGTGGAGTCAGAGAACACCTGCTGCAAATGGAGAACATAGCCTTAAAATTAGCAAACCTGGACATTAAGATGGCTGATGAACATGTTGTAAACACAGCACTACAGTCATTTCCTAGCAAATTTGGGCAGCTGAAAACGAGTTACAACACTCAGAAAGCCAAATGGTCTATGAATGAACTCATAGCCATTGCAGCTGCAGAAGAATCCAAGATAATGAAAGAGGATCCTTCCTATGGGACAGTGCCTAAACCTGAAACTTCAGTGAATTTGGTTGGAAAAGGAAAATGGAAAAAGAAGTTAGGACCTAAGAAAGCCAACTTTAAAGCCTCTGGAGCTAAAGGAGACTCCAGTAATAACCAGAATCAGCAGCAATTCAAGTTCAAATGCTTCTTCTGTAAGAAGCCTGGACACATGAAGAAAGATTGTGCTGGTTTTAAAGCCTGGTTAGAGAAAAAGGGTATGCCTTTAACTTATCCCAACTCCTTTAAAAATTCATCTCTTTATTTCTTAGAAGTTAACTTAGTTGACTCACAGCCAAACACATTTTGGCTTGGTTCTGGATCCCCCTTACATATAGTTAATTCTCTGCAGGGTTTAATAAGAAAGAGGAACCCAAAAAGTGATGAAGTCAACATCAAAGTAGGGAATGGAATGCGTGTGGCTGTCAAAGCTATAGGATCTTTGAAGCTTAGCTTAGGTTTTAATAATTTTCTTTTTCTGGATAATGTACACTACATTCCCTCAATGAAGAGGAATCTAGTTTCTTTTGATCTTTTAGTTGAGAGTGGATTCAGTTTTTCATATGACATTAATGGAATGCAAATTTTTCGAAATTCAGTATGTGTTAGTTCTGGAAAACGTGTGAATGGATATTTACAATTAATTTGTACCTTGTCACCACCACAGGAAGTGTTTTCCATTGAAAATACAGTACCAGCTGCTGCTGATACTGTAGTAGGCATCAAAAGAACCTTGTTCAACGAAAAATCTGCAATCCTATGGCATAGAAGATTAGGCCATATATCAGCAGGAAGATTAAAAACTTTAGTAAAGAATGGAATGTTGCCAGAATTAGATTTCAGTGACCTAAACAACTGTGTTGAATGCTACAAAGGAAAAATGACAAACTTAAATAGGAAGGGTGCATACAGAAGCAAAAACTTGCTGGAGTTAATTCATACAGACATATGTGGACCATTTAGAACTCAAACTATCTGTGGAAATATTTATTTCATCACGTTTACAGATGACTTTTCTAGATACTGCCATGTATACCTGTTATCAGAAAAATCTCAATCTTTAGAGTATTTCAAAATCTTTAAAACTGAAGTTGAGCTTCAGCTTGGATTAAAGATAAAAATGGTGAGATCTGATAGGGGGGGGAGAATTTTATGGGAAATTTACTGAGAATGGTCAACATATGGGACCATTTGCCTTGTACCTTCAGGAATGTGGTATCAAGGCTCAGTATACCACTCCATACAATCCCCAGCAGAATGGTGTTGCAGAGAGGAAAATATGACACTTCTAAACATGGTTAAGAGCATGATGTGTGGCACAGGTTTACCTAGATTTCTGTGGGGTGAGACATTAAGAACTGCAAATTATATTTGCAACAGGTCTCCCACAAAGTCATCAGACAAAACACCATATGAACTTTGGTGTAAAAGGAAGCCTAGCTTACATCATTGTCATGTTTGGGGATGTGCTGCAGAAGCCAGGATCCACAACCCTAACCTAGGAAAATTAGATTCAAGGTCTATAAGTTGTCATTTTATAGGATATTGTGACAAGTCTAAGGGTTACAAACTCTATTCAGCTAAACACTCTCCTAGAGTCTTTGAGACTCACCAGGTAAAGTTTGTAGGAGAATCAACCTACATCATAAACCCTGAAGATTTATCTTCAGAATTTATTGAAGTTGATGAACACACTGAAGATGACTTGAGGAACACAGAAAATCCTAGTAACCTTCATACATTGCCAAAAATCACTGATTTAACTACAGAAACAGAAACAATATCAGTAGATGAAAATCTGGGGGAACAAGAACAAATTTTTGATCAACCTATCCCTGATGTTACAGATTTTGCAGAAAATCAACATTCTGCAAATGATGAAGGTACTGTACATGAAACAGGAAATTCAGAAAACTTGAAAACCATTGCACCTAATCCAATATCTACTCCTAAAAGGCCTGTGAGAGAGAGAATTCCCACATTTGGAGGCCAGAGTGACTATCTAGTGTTTTCTCAAGAAATTGAGAAGGCATTAGAAGATGAAAATGATCCAGCAACCTTCAATGATGCTGTTGAAAGTACTGATTCAGAAAAATGGAGAGAAGCCATGGAAGCAGAAATTGATTCCATGAGCAAAAATGAGGTCTGGGAACTGGTTGAACCTAGTAAAGAACAAAAACCAATAGGTTGCAAATGGGTTTTTAAGACTAAAAGAGATGCTAGAGGAAATATAGAAAGGTTTAAGGCAAGGCTTGTAGCTAAGGGCTTCACTCAAAAGGAAGGGATAGATTTTACAGAAACATTTTCTCCTGTATCTACAAAAGACTCATTCAGGATAATCATGGCTTTAGTGGCTCATTATGATATGGAGCTACATCAAATGGATGTTAAAACAGCTTTCCTAAATGGAGAACTGGAAGAAACCATTTTTATGAAACAGCCAGAAGGATTTGTAGAACCAAGGCAAGAAGCTTTAGTGTGTAAACTTAATAAATCTATCTATGGTTTAAAACAGGCATCAAGACAATGGTATAGGAAGTTTGATTCAGTGATCTCTAAGTTTGGTTTCACTGAGAACATTGTGGATGAGTGTGTCTATCTCAAAACAGTAGGAGGAAATTTCATTTTCTTAATCTTATATGTGGATGACATTCTGTTAGCATCCAGCAACATGAAACTTCTAAAAGATACTAAAATCTTTCTATCAAAACAGTTTGATATGAAAGATTTGGGGGAAGCATCTTTTGTTTTGGGAATTGAGATTAAAAGAGACAGAACTCAAGGACTTTTAGGATTATCTCAGCATGCTTATGTCTCCAAAATACTTAAGAGATTTGGTATGGAGAACTGCACAGCTGGTGAAGTACCTATGTCCAAAAGTGACAAATTAACCAAAAACACACTTCCTAAAGATGAGGCACAGGTTGCAAATATGAAATCAAAACCATACGCTAGGCTAATAGGGAGCTTGATGTATGCTCAGGTATGCACAAGGCCTGATTTAGCTTTTGCAGTAGGGATTCTTTCAAGGTTCCAAAGCAATCCAGATATCATGCATTGGAATGCAGGGAAGAAAGTCTTGAGATATTTGCAGAGAACCAAGCATCATCAGCTTGTTTATAGGAGAGTGAAAAACTTAGTTTTAGAAGGTTATGCTGATTCTGATTTTGCTGGAAACTATCCTAGTTCTACAAAATCTACCAGTGGTTATGTGTTTATATTAGCTGGAGGTGCAGTGGCTTGGAAAACAATGAAACAAGGCTTAACTGCTACTTCTACTATGCAGGCAGAGGTTATAGCCTTATATGAGTGTATGTGTAAGGGTTTATGGATCAGGAATTTTATGATGGAGACTAGAGTTCTAAAGTCTGTGGTATCAGAAAAGCTTATTCTGTACTGTGACAATGAAGCAGCTGTGTTCTTTAGCAAGAACAGCAAAAGGTCACCAAATTCCAAGCATTTGGATTTGAAATATTACAGCATCAAGAAAAGGGTAAAGGATGGTGAAATAGAGGTACTGAATGTTGATACTGAAAATCAGCTAGCAGATCCCTTTACCAAGGCTCTAGTTGTTGGGGTGTTTAAAGCTCATGTAGAGAATATGGGAGTTTTAAGCAGTCTAGATTGTTAGTATTAGTGGGAGCACTCAAAGTAATTGAAGAAGTTTCAGTTTGATTGTAGTTCTTGTTGATTGTATGTACTGAGTTTTTATTATTCCATTAGGTGATTACTGTAATAACTTCTGCAGAATTTTGCATTTCTAAACTTATTAATGATGAATTCTGGTTTAAAAATTGTTGATGAATTATGATCAGCATTTTGATTGATATGTGGTTACAGTTGGAATTTGCAGTTCAGGTGGATGGTTTATGCAGCATTTGTGTTGTATAAATATACATATATTTTCAGAGAACAAACATGTGTCCACTGTTGCTTAAGAGTGTTTGTGATTTTGGAGTTTTTGTTAAAACCATTTAGTAGGACTGAGAGATTGTTTTGATACTTAAGTTGAAATGTATGAATGTCAATAGCTCTCATAATCATATCTGGAACTCATGTGTAATGTAGGTGCTGTTGTTGTGATCTTTAACTTGCTGGTTAGTTTGATCAGTTTAGTTCTAGGTTCGGTAATAGTGGCTGCAGTATGACAGAGTTGTGATCATAGGACTTGTGTGATTTTGTGTTTCATGGCCACTTCAGTAGCTGATGTTTATGTATGTTTATGCGTGAATGCAGTAAGTAAGTTCAGTGGGAGATTGTTGGATATGAACTTATATACTGCTGTGTACAAACATCATGATCATCAACTAGAAACACATAGGAATTGCTAATACGTATCCCAGCTGGATTAATACATTGTGCAGCTGGTTCTTGTCCTAATTGTGTTCTGATATGATCTCATTAAGTTAAAACTAATCAGTGTTCAACTTGGACTTCTATTATGGGTAGATACTGAGTTTAGACACTATATATATGTATGAGAGGAGTCCCTGTATCTCAACGCAATCAGCATTAATCTCTTCCCCATCAGAGAGGCTTCAAGCAGTAGAGAACAGAAGGCTTCAGCTCTTTCCTTGATCAAGAACGATGGCCATCTCCAGCTGAGTCAGCTGGTAAGCTACTTCTTCTGTTTAGTTTCTGTTCTTCATAAGGTTTGTGTGATTATGGTTACATGGTGTAGAACTTCAGCTATGCTTTCAATATCAACAGTATGTGTATACTTGACAAAACTGCCGGTACGTAACATCGATCAAGGCCTGGAGTAAACATGGATGCTTGCCGCAATCTAATTGAAAGAAAATTTATTTGTATTATCAATAATCATACTCAGAGCAGTGTATCAATGCATTTAACTGTCCTAATTACGTGATCACCTCAAATTTTCTATAAAAAAAATATATGAACTTCATCTAGAGACCGTGGCGAACAACCCAAGTGCATGCCATTATTTTCTGACTCAGACAAACCTCAGTTTGCCATAAATGGGATCACCAACACTCATGAGAACTAAGAGCTTAGTTCCATGCCATCCACAATTAGCAACAATATGGTTGGCAGGGATTACTTTGAAAAAAGGGAATGGCACTATGTCGATCATTCTGATTCCAACAACTTTGATACGAAAATTTAATACCGAAGGTGAATATTGGTAGCTGAAATAAATTTTAGCATCCAAACAAAGAGAAGATTGGATCTCTGCTTTTAGCAGAGAACCCATCGATTCAAGTTTCCATGAAGATAACATATCACGTTCCAAAGTCACATACTCAGAGCAACATGCACAATGAAGATCGAACTGACAAAATGTTATCAAGGTAGAGCGATCTCTAAATGTGTGACAAGGAGTGGTGATCTATAGTTACACAGATTCATATTGATTTGTTACCTTGTTGAAAAACCCTACGAGAAGGTTTTGGTATTGATATATATAGGAATGGCCTAACTTAGAAAGTAGTCAATTAGTACACCTTGGATCTTAAAGACCAAAGTCAAAATATGGTAGTCCATCGATAGGGTGTTCTACAGTATTTCAGAATTTTGTAACGTTAGATCACTTTATTTTTTTAAAATTGAAGACCGCATAAGTGATCAAACGTTCCAAAATTTGAAAGTATTAAAACTCCAGAGCACTATAGAATTTTCGATTGATCGATGCATGACAAAGTTCTGCTGCAACTGAAATAACGGAACCAACTGTCACCAATGGCTTTCCTCACAGCTCTCCGCAACGCCCTCAACGCCGACCAATATCTCCGGCTCCCAAAAACTCATATATAATCATCCACATTCACCGTCACCACCACCATAATATTTCCGTAACCAAAACTGAAACTCGATTAGTTCGAATCCATAATGGCACGTCAAGCTGTTGTTGTCTTTGTTGCCCTTGCTCTTTTCGCCACCGTGGCTTTCGCAGCCGAAGCCGAAGCCACCAAGGCTTCGTTGCCAGTCTTCGCACCCGTACCCACAGGCGCCGCCGGGCCAACCGCCGACAGCAATGAGATTGGAACCGTGGGTGGCATTGGTAGTGACGCAGCTGGTGCTCCGTTGGCCAGCGGTCCCAGCATTGCCGATGCCGTGACCGCCGCTGGCGTTGGTGGACCTGTCGCTGATGGCGTTTTTGGAGATAGTGCTGAGTCTCCAAAGTCCGGTGCTACCACCGCCCAGGTGTCGGCTGTCACCGTCGCCGCTGTTGCTACCGTCTCCTTGTTATTCTAATCTAGCTGCATGCATGCTACATTATGTAACCTTCTATTGTTTTATATGTAGGCAGATGCCCGGCCTTCAAATTTGACAAGTAACAATAGAACTGCTACTTTAAATTAACTTCGTGTATAGTACGTACTCAAATTCATACCAAATGTGTCAAGATCATTTTGGTTGCATTCATTAGTACAAAAAATCATGACGGTTCATCTGATACAAATGGGTTGTTATCCTGTACAATCCCGTTATCTATAATGCATTTATATGACTGAGAATTTTTATTATTAGAAAGACACTCAAATGACAGAGAAAAATGGTCTGTCATCTAAAAATAGCCATAATTTTTAACAAAAGATTTAGTTAGATGACATATGTTAAAATTCTCAGTCATCTTTAATGTAATTCAAATGACTGAAAATAAGTTTTTTTATATTTGTCGTCTAACTACGACCATCTTCTTTAACTTGAAATTTATTTAGATGACAGAAGACAAAATTCTTAGTCACCTAAAGTGTATCTCAAATGACATAAAATAAACTTTGTCGTCTAACTTGATAAAAAAAATGATCACTTCTTTAGCGTAAGATGCATTTAGATGAAATTCGTAAGGATGAATAGTCAGTAGATGCATAACTCAAATAACAAGAGTGAAAAAATTTAGTCATCTGAAGTATAACTCAGTGATAGAAGTCAAAATATTTAATCATTTGAATCATAACTCAGATGACAGAAGCAAAATTTAAATCAAAATTATTTGTAGTTTAATTTCACTTTATATTTCAATTTTCTTTTGTTTTCTTTTAAAATTAATATTGAATGTCCATCCATTCAAATTTCTTTCTAAACAAAAATTCAATCAACATATCACTCTACGCTATCCATCCATTTCAAACACAATACACAATTTTTGCTTACAATTCAACTAAACTAAGTACATAGCTAGTGAAGTCATTGCCATATGCACAAGACAATTTCATAAATGATGTGAACCGGCTAAAACCAATTTTCTTTGCAGAGCCATCTCTTTTGACCATGAATCTAATTTCTTCTCTCTAGAGACATGATTCGATCTGCCTTCTGAAGATACAGGCTAAGTTGAGGAGGTTCCCAAAATACTTGAATGATTTAGTCGATCGAGCATATCTGTAACAAACTTCATACATCAACATTAGGATGACAGACACAACTAACACTTAGTATTTTATCCCAACTAACAGTGATCAATTGCCCTGATAATGATCATCATATATACAAGAAATTATGTCACAAATTAGGAAGCTAACCAAAGTTCATTGAAACTGTCTTAATAAATCAACAACACCAAATCAATACAAATTCACAACAAAATACATTATAAATTCAAAACAAGGCACATTACGAAAACTAACCGAAGTTCATTTAAACTGTCACTAATACATCAACAACACCAAATCAACACAAATTTACAACAAAACACATTACAAAATCACAACAAAACATGTTACGAAAGATGAAATTAATCGAAAATGTACATAACATTCCGAGAATTACAGACCTACTGCATATGCATATGAGTACTCAACGCAATGCACCGGCGCGTCATGCTTTCCTATAATATTGTTCTTGTTGGAATTGAAGACGAGCCTGGCACAATTGTACACTACACAAAAACATAGGGCTAATCGGTTATTTTGCAAGTGAAAGGAAGCAGAAGAGAAAGAGAGTGATTAGGTACTTGAGGATACTTACCGGCGGATGATGTTGTCAGCGAAGGCGCTGAAGCCGGAGTTGTCATCATGAAAGCATTAATCTAGTATGCAGGAGGCTGCTGTGCGTGAGTTCCAGGAAGTCGAAGGCGGCGTGCAAAACTCTGGGCTTGTAGGCAGCATCGCGAGAGGCTTGGATGCGTCATCAACGATGAGGCAGCGAGGCAACGTTTTTGTCCTCAACAAACTTACCTTGTCCTCACTGTGTTTACCTCGTATGATTATAGACTCAAATTTTGCTAAGCGGTCAGCGTGGGAAACGTTGAGAAGAGCCTAACGCTTATACATTTACTTTAGGACCTTAGTTTACCCCCACATTAGCTGCGGTAATCAATAATGTAAGTTGTTTGGCTGCAAACAAATATTCATAATTGCATCGATTAATGTATCCCTTAATCCAAAAATTAGTTGAAGAACTTTATAATCCAAAAATTACAGACAAAACATTCATATTTGATTCCACGAAAACTAGCTGCAGTTGCCAAGGGTATGAATTCTTGTTCGCTGCGCTCTTTCCCTCCCGGATTCTGAGTCATCATAAGCACATCCATTTGGGAGGTGCTCTTCACTGCAGTGCTAGTCTCTAACACAACTGGAAGAAGTGCTTCCACAACAATCACTTTCCCGTTTTCTGGTATGGCATTGTAACAGTTTTTCAGTAGCTTCAAGCAGTGCTCATCACTCCAGTCATGAAGTATCCACTACAACTCAGTAAAACATGGTAACATAAAAATTCTGATGTTGTATTCCTTCACAAAACCAATCCCAAGTAGCTAAAAAAGCTTCAGAAGTTCCACAAAATCAAATACATTATGCTTTAGAAGGCAAAAATAATTAAAGTCACCTTCATGAAGATAGCATCCCCACTTGGAACACATGCAAACATGATGTCAACTCCAACATGCTCCACTCCTACAAGGAAAATCAACTCCCATTTTATATATAGCTAGACTACAAAGAACTGAGGTTGTTAGAAAAGGTAATGCACATTGGAGTGCAAATCATCGACAACTCTCTAGACTAATCTAGAATATGGAGCAAGACAAGTCTAAGTCTAGGATTGATCTAGAATGATCAAGCAAGTGCAAGAATGATCTAGAGATTGTAATGTCGGTACCTTTCAATTCGAACCTGTTACAAAATGTACATACCAGTTGGAATCTCAGATGCTTATTTCTACTGAACCAACGTTCGTAATTAGTAGTTATGATAGTTATGCTAGTTCGTAGAAAAAGTAGAAATCTTTAAGAATAATCAAACTAAGCGGAACACAGACCAGCTTTTCATGAAGACCTTGTCTTGAATCAAAGTCATCAAGGGTCCCAAAGAAACACCTTCTTCACCACTCTTCATAAAGTACTTGGACACAGGAGCAAGACTGTAAACCCTCTTAAACTTAGGCTCATCACCACGAACATCATGATCATTAGCATCAACTACGGAGTGGTTGGCCAGGAGCCTGAGGATCCGATCCAACATCGTGGGCCCCTCAGCATTGTTGGTGCCTAGCCGAGCTGTAATCTCAGCTGACGAGAGACTAGCACCGGCTTTGGCTATGATGTCGAAGACTCCGACTCTCCGAGCTCAATAGTTGATTGCAGGGACATGGACAGCGCAGTAGAAGTCACGAGCTGCATTGCATGACAAATGTACAAAGCTCCCCTAAACAGCTATGTTGACTGCAACTCGGGGAATTTACAACTCAAACACCAACCCCAAACATTGTATCAACTACGACAAAATTATCGAAATGCCTCTTAAATTTAGCTGTAATTATCAATTTACACTATAAATTATCAATTGCGAATTTTTGCCTCATCAATTTGAAAATAATTGTTGATTTGTACCATTTCTATCAATTTTGACGGATTTCATCCAAATATTATCATGTGTCAGGCACATGATGGATATAATTGTATTTACGTATAATTAAATTTTAATATTATTTATTAAATCAAAATTCAATCTGAACTAATTTTCCAAAGATATATTCCATGATGAGAAAAATTACTAAATTTATAATACTTTATTATTATTATTATTCCATAATATTCAATTAATATATATTAGTGGCTCGACTCACTATTTTTATGCTTAAAACAAAAAAAATCTGAAATATTAAAAGTGCTGATTAAGAGTACAAAAGGCATTTTATGAAAGAAACTAGAAATTATTGTTAAAAAATATATATTTTAAAAGTATGTATTAATATTATTTATTAAATCAAAATTTAATATTTATGAGAAAAAATTTCAAAGTTATATATTCCATTATGGGAAAAAAAATTCTAAATTCAGAACACAGTACTATTATTAATTTCACGACTATATATATATATATTCAATATATCAGTGTTTGTTGACTCACTACTTCTATGCCTAAAATAACAAAACACCTAAAATATTAAAAGCGAAGATTTAGAGCACAATTTATTTAATTATAAAGAAACTATAAAATACTAAAAAAAGAAATTATTTTTTAAAAGTATGTAAAATACAATTATACACATCATATGCATGACACATGTTGACATTTGGATAGAATCCGTTAAAATTGACAAAGAGGGTGCAAATCAACAATTGTTTCCAAGTTAAGGAAACAAAAGTTCGCAATTGATAGTTTAAGATGTAAATTAACAATTACTACCAAGTTTAGAAGACATTTTGACAATTTTACCTATAAACTACACACTAAAGTTTTCAAAACTTCATCAAATAAAGGACTCTTCCTTAAAGGAATAGCAAAAAGAAAAACTGGGGTCGTAGGAATCTCAGCATGACTAAATACAGTTTAGCCGGGTGGTTTCTTTGGCTCAATGCCGTCACCCTAGTGCACGTACAGACCAGTTATTGACAGTTGCAAGTTACAACACAGAATATGGAAACCTAAGCACATAGCCTCAGTACAATATTTTTTTCCAAGCTCAGTCGTATGCCTACTACAGATGTCTAATACAGTCCATACACAGCAGAGGGTATTACATGTGGACCTACTTCAGAAGTCTATATTTACAGAAAGACAGCCAGCTATGTTTCACCTCAAAGACACTCTTTTCTAGATACTTTGTTGCACAAGCAATCCTATTACAGATTTTAGGCAGTCCTTCATAAAAATAAGGTGAACGTCGGAATAGTGTAAACGGCTTTTGCACATTTGACAATGAATCCATGTAAACGACACAGGCAGATTGACCAGATTCAAGCGTGAAAAGAAAGGGTTTCCAAGTCTACTCCCTGATATGATGATTAAAAGAAAGCCGAATGTCAACAGACATCATAAAAGATTTAACCTTCAAAGACACCACCTTATAATCCATTGCAGCCACTTAAATACAATAAGATGATGCAGACAGAACAGAAAAGAAAGCAACAAAAATTTAATAGTCTCCCAGCAATTGGCGATAATAATCCTTCCCTACATGCATCATCAATAACATTGGACTGTAGGACAACAATGAACTCGAGGAATTCCCTCCGAAACTATTGATATGACTTGCAGATGAATGCTAGTCATATCAACTTGCCAACAAAACTCACAAAAACCATGATGGTCATGTGTTAATACATTCAATACCAAACAGACAATAAAAGTCCTGCACCATTCTATATACTGTATATTTATCCATTTTATTTTATGAATACCAAACATAAGACATCAGTTAAATGATAAACAGAACAGAGACTATTGATTTTTTTTCCCTTTCTGTAGTATTCCAAATCTTCTCCACCTTTCAAAGAATATTCCAAACAGAGGTTTAATAAAACAAAGTCAAAAACCTCCCACAATCACAAAGAAACATCAAAATTTCACACTATAAATACCACAACCCTAACGAGCAATCATGAAGAATTATTGAACCAATGAGATAACAGCTGCAGGATATGAGAATCCTCCACAGCTGTTCTCCTTTGGTTTACTGCTACAAGTTTCTAATTGTTTTTTAAGCACGCATACTAATTCCAACAAATAAATGTTCTGTAGAATGTGGAATGAAAACAAGGGGGAACTGATCCATCCCTCCTATGCACAAATAAAGAACTTACTTCTCCATATTTGTAGGTGGGCCCAGTCGAATCACAGGAAGATGCAGATGGGCAGAATTACAGTAGCTACTCGAGGCCAGGAGGCACGAAAGTTCCAGAAAACATATTCAGCTCTTTAAAGAATAAGCAAAGGAGAAATCATCTAGTTGTGTCACTCAGATGGCGATTGCCTCCTCTTGCTATAATCCACATCCCGAGAACGAGAACGATGATCATCTTCTGGCATTGCTTTGGACCTGCTCCGAGATCTTGAAGAAGTTTGTCCTCTATCCCAGTCATCATCATAACCCACCTCACGTTCTCGCTCTCGTCGCCGATGGTCTCGGTGACTATCTTTTTCTTCCTTATACCTGGGCTCCCTATGCTCCCTTTTAGACCTGTCCAAGTCTTGTTCTCTCTCATCCCGATGCCTTCTCTCAGAGGTTCCTGTCCAATCATGCTCAGATCCCCGTTCTCTTTCTCTTGGGGTGATACTTGATTTCATGGATTTCTCATGATTTGCCTCTCCATAGTTTCCATCATCAGAAGCACCATCATCACCACCATAGCTTGACTCCCTTGTTCTTCCCTGTTCTTCCATTCCCCACCCAGCCATACTTGGATCATTCCACATAGGCACATGATGCCCCTCCATTCCGGAAGAGCCCATCATCCCCATCCCATTCGCTGCCATTCCCCTGCCAAAGAAAGCTGGATTTAAATGAGGAGCAACCCCGGCAAGTCCCATTGCATTAACACCAGGAAACTGAGGAAGCATTCCAGGAAAACCAGGACCAGGAAATCCTCCATAACCTCCTCCTCGGCCCATATACATGGGATCAAATCCAGGACCCATCATACCCTGAGGATTCATCATACCACCAACAGGACCACCAAATCCAGGTCCTGCAAGACCCTGTCCATAGCCTCCGCCGTTAGCACACCGTCCAACCCCAGCATTGTTTCCAACCATGTTCCCTCTTCCCATGGGCCCTCCTCGTCCCCTCACTGATCCCCTGCCACCAGGCCCACCATTAGGTAACCCCTGTCTGCCTCGTCCCCAGTTACCTCTTCCGAAATTTCTCCCTGTAGCTCCTCCTTGATAATTCATGTTTCCTCCTCTCCCTGCACCATCATTCGTTTGTCTTCTTCCTTGGGGCTGAGTTTGAACTTGGCCTTGGGAATTGTTCACATAATTAGCTCCCATCTGCTTCAACGTTTGTGAAGTAGCAAAAGCCACTACACAAGCTCTACCATTGAAAACATAACCATCCGTTCCCTCCTTGCACGCATTGGCAGCCGCTGGATCATAAAAGTCTACCTGACAATAACCTTTGGATTTACCACTGGCTCTTTCATCAAAGAACTTTATTTCCTTCACCCTCCCAAACTGAGACATAACACTTTCCAGTTCAGCATCAGTTGTCCACCAGTGTAAATCTCCCACAAACAGCGAGGCTGAACCATTCTCAACTGGTGGACGGATTTGGTTGTCATTCACCATTGTGGGACGATTGAGATTGACCTTCATATTCATTTGATTACCAGGCATCTGTGAGAAAGATGGAGGACCAGTACTCCTGGGATTCATAAAAGGAAGAGGGTCCTTAGCATTTTTTGCAGTTTGATCTGAAGAATCACCATTAACATTGGAGGGCATAATACCAATATTCTTGACTTGAGCACCATGATTCATCTCCGTAACCCTCACATTCTGAGATCCCAATTCTGGCACCTTAGCCACTGGTGGCGGATCCATATGTTTAGGAACACTATAATAGTTTCCCCCAACTGAACCCCCCGGAGTTGTCAGTCCCTGAAAAGAACCAGCTTGACCTCTTGGTTCAAGAGCCTCACTTTTCTGACCTTGGAGTCCTCCATTGCCACCACCACTAGGAGGGACCGGTGCCTCCTTTCGGTGCATCTGCATGAAACTCTCTCCAACATTAACATCATCATACAAATCATCATACTCATCATCCTCTACCATTGGTCCTTCATCTGCAAGCGCCAATATGGCTCCACTTCCCTGATACTGAAGCTTCTGTCCATATTCTTCCCCTTTAAAATGTATTTGTTCCTCAGCCATTGAATCCCTTTATACCAACCGACCAATACAGACCGAAAGATGATCACTATCTATCTCTAGTTCTCTACCTATACAATACAGAAGAAAGAAAGAACAAAACTGTTCTTAGATCCTATCTCATCTACATACTAACAATATAGAGTTACAGATTCTTTCAATGACAAAAACATAGAGAGTTACAGATCTGACCGTGACCACATACAGTAATTAAGGAATTCCAAAATACATATAGTTTCATATAATACAGAAATTAATGATACAAAAACTCGAAACAAATCTGCATGAACAAACATCAATCAATAACAGTGATAAAATTGCCAGAGAAATTATACATCAACGCCCACATGGGCAATCATAGATTCTGAAACCTCGAGTCTAAACAACAATCAAGATTGAAACTTTGAACACCCAATAGATGAAAAGAATAAAACTTTGCTAATATAAGATCAAGTATACAACACCCAGTTTGCAAATCCTAGATTACAAACAGAAACCACAAACACCCACGAGATATTTACATCAGAGAAATCCAAAATTCCTTGTTCAAGAGAATACACAGGGTAATAAGCAAGTTACTAATCCTGGGATATTGAGATTCGAACACAGATTGCGCAGATGTTGTCTTACTTCTGATTTGTCTTTGGGTCTTGTTGCAGCTACCAAAGGGTCCGACGAAGTCTCACTCTTTCTCATGAAAATCGACTACACGGCTTTTGTTTCATGATGATTCTTATTTTCTACGTTGCGTCTTGTTTTTCTCTGCGCAGTTTCTTTCTACAGTGCATGGAGATAGAAATTTTACAATATCCCCTACATATCAGTTGAACTGTTTGAAGACGCTTCTACTATTTTTGTCACATTTTAAAACTCAAGCTTACTACTAAGCTTGATCCATATATCACTTCATTGACTAGTGTTCTAATACTCAACTTGAACAAGTGTTACTGTAAACGCTCGAGTATGGAAGACTTGTGGTGAAAATTAATGAATTGATCAAGAGTTCATCCATCTATATTCAAATGTGTTTCTGAGTCACTAATTTGTACTGAGATCTTTATCATAACTTTTTCTCCCGACCAGTTAGTGTAAATTATGTTTTACCTTCAATCAACATCGGCAAGACTCAAACTCGGGATAAATTGAACTCTCACCAAGTAATCATGTGTGTTGGTTAATGGTAGTTGTGCCTCATAGAGATGTTATTCTCATCCGTCGAGATATATCATTTCCGGAAAAGCTAATATACAAAAGCTAATTTAGAATTGAAGTAAAACTCTAAGAAAAAAAGTAATGGAGGGTAATGGCGCGTCTCGCCTCAGCTCTCCCAAAAACTAGAATTTGGGAGGTGGCGGTGAGTGCTCCGCTTTGGGCTCAAAAAATGGCGACACCCTCCTCGGGCAACAACTCTCAGACGCGGTCTCACAACGGCGTAGCACCTCGATCCTCACTTTGATGGTCTTTAAGTCTCGCTCTCGAACGGGTCTCCTTCTCTGTCCCCGCTTGTGGGGGTTGGGACTGGAGATCCAAGGGTTGGTCGGGATGGGATGATCGCATTTGACAAGGCCTTCATCCGACGAGGGCTCGACTGAAGGATCCAGATGGTTCGCTCGGATCCTCGACGCCGCAGGCATCTGTGATGGTGTTACTTCAACTGGCTTGTCAGATTTGGCGGAGGGTCACGACGGTGGGGCTTGGGAAGAGGGTTTCAAGGCAGCGCCTAAGCTACAGTGGGCAATGGGTGCAGTCGTCGGTCGTGACGAGCACTTGGCGGCGCGGAGCCAGTCTAGGCCGTACGACTACCAACAACTGCTGGCACAAGTTTGTTTGGGTTGTGAATCCTTATTGGGTTGTTGGGGCCCAAGTTGTGTGCCCTAGTAGGAAGTGGGCTTTGGTTAAGGTGGATTTGAGCTTTCATCCTCTGTTTTGGACTAGGGTGTTAAGGATAGGGGGTCATGTCCATATCCTTCTTTTTGGAGTTTTTCGATTGGTTCAGGTCACTTTTGGGACCGAATCTGGGAGCCTGGTGATTGAGCCTCGGGTGGAGGGTACTCTGGTCCCTACAGTAAGGGAGGTCCTGGCCATAGAGGGTGTCATGGACCTTGAGGAGACCCATAAATAGTTAAAATTTTGTTAGGCAAACATTACCTTGGTTTATCCATGTTGGTGTACGTCTAGGTTGTGAGAGGCATGTCTTGGTTACTTGATGTTCATTGCTAAGCATTTATTCGTGAACTAGTCTAAGACTCCTAGATTAGTTTGATAGTAGTTAATTTTCTCGAGCCCTCATGGCATCTACTATGTAACAATGTTCCCTTGTGATTAATAAAGTGCCCACTACCACATTTTTCACCATTGCCGGCGATTTTGGAAAAGAAAGGCCGGCGATGGTCCATCTCGCCGGCAATGAATGGTGGGAAAGTATTGCCGGCGACGGAGAGTATCGCCGGCAATAATTTCCCCCCCATTGCCGGCGATATTCCGGCCAAAATATCGCCGACAATAATGCTAAATTATTGCCGGCGACAGAGAAAATCGTCGGCAATAATTTCACTTTATTGCCGGCGATATTTGGCCGGAATATCACCGGCAATAACTCTTATATCAGATCTACTCCGCAGCAGCTCATTCATTTTACAAAAATCCGGTGAGAAAGAAGGAAAACGCTCTGAAATCCTTGGGTATTGTCAAAAGGCGTCCAAAACTCGCTCGGGAAGCTATATAGCTAGCTAGGTACGTACGTACGTATGTATATATATGTGGATCGATATATATGTGTGTTGATTTAGCTATATATATGCATGTGTTGATTTAGAGTTGAGATATCGATTAATGGTTTGATATGCAAATAGAGTGGATATATTGTTGATTTCGAGTGATTGACTGTTGATTTTGAGTTGATTTGAAATTATTTCAATGAAAATATGTTTTTGTATATATATATATATATATGTATATAAATTTATTTTATGATTAATTGTTAATATGTGTGTATATATATATACATGTTAATTTGTAATTGTGAATTGTTGGTATATATATATTTTTTTTTTATATGCACGGGTCAACTTTTGTTAATTAATTGGATGAATCGAATGTAATTAATGATGATTTTTTAATTAATTAGTAGTGAATGTATATATATATTTATAGTACATAATGTTAGAATTTTCAGGATGGACAAGAGTTGGATGAGCCTTGAAAGATGGGATGTGAGATATCACCATGGAATTAAGAGTTTTGTGGATTTTGTGAAGGCTAATTGTGGAGACACTACACTTCATTATTGCCCGTGTAAAGAATGTAAGTATCGCAGCGATCGACATCGTTTTCCCATTGATAAAGTCCAGAAGCACCTGAGTAAATACGGGTTTTGGGATAAGTACACTTGTTGGATTTATCACGGTGAAACATCGTTAGCGGGTCCGCATGATCATGGACAATTTGCTGAGAGGGCCAGTCCATCCTATGATCATGGACATTTTGCTGAGAGGGTCAGTCCATCCTATGATCCAACATCGATGTTAATCAATGATATGTTTCCTCATGAGAGCGGTGTATTTGCTGATCAAGCACCAAATGTCCCTCCCGTCGTGCAGGGTTTCCCCGATATTGAGCCAGTCGAGCCATTACCTGGAGCTCATGTCAACACAAGCGGTATAGACAAGTACAACAACCTGATTGCATTGCAACAGACTCCGTTGTACGACGATTGTAGTAAGACTGTTCTTGGAAGTGTCATGGGAGTGATGCAGCTCAAAATGGAGAACAAAATGTCTGTCAAAGCTGTTGATTATTGGCTGAAGTGGACTGCTTCGCTACTGCCACCCGGTCATCGCCTTCCTACCACTCATCATAAAGTGCGACATATCCTGAAAGATCTTGGGCTTTCCTACATCAAAATCCATGCATGCAGATATGATTGTATTCTCTTCTGGGGAAAAGATCTTGAAGACCTTGAAGCCTGCCTGGTATGTTTTACAGAAAGGTATAAGTTGACTCTTGCAGGCAATAAGAAAGCTGTGAAGATACTTCGATATTTCCCCCTGATTGATAGGCTGGAGCGGTTGTTCATGTGTGCTTTCACGGCCGAAGCTATGAGATGGTGGGCTGAGAGGAATTTTCCTGACGATGACACCCTTATACACCCTGCCGACGGAGAAGCTTGGAAGCACATGGTCAGGGAGTTTGATCATTTTGCAGCAGAGGTCCGAAATGTTTGGCTAGGGCTCTCGTCTGACGGATTCAACCCTTTTGGCAACATGAGTCTTCAATACAGTATATGACCAGTTATTTTGGTACCGTACAACATTCCACCATGGATGTGCATGAAGAATGAATATAATATGCTCACTCTGTTAATTCCGGGCCCGAGTTATCCAGGAAACTGTCTCGATGTGTATTTGAGGTCTTTGATTGAGGAGCTTAAGTACCTGAGTGAGTGTGGCCACCCCACTTACGATAGGTTCAAAAATGAGATATTCCAGATGCATGCCATGCTTGTTGGCACCATCAGTGATTTTCCTGCCCGCGGTATGTTGTCAGGCAACGTTACCATGGGTTACAGGGCTTGTTCAGAGTGCATGACTGTTGATTGTTGCAGTCCTCATTGCAGTAAAATTGTTCAGATGCGTCACCGTTGTTGGCTTCCATATGATCACCATTTAGGCAGGATCAAGACGTTTTTGATGGGACTGTGGAAACAGGTGTGGCACCTAGGCGATGGACAAGGGATGAAATTTTGGAAGTGTTGAATGAATATGATTTTGGCCAGCTGAGCAATCATCCTGAGATAGTGGCGTCAATTCCAGACAAGCCTGAAAGGTATAAGTTTTGGACACACAAGAGCATATTCTGGGAACTCCCCTACTGGCCCAGGTTGCCTATCAGACACTACCTAGATGTCATGCACATAGAGAAGAATGTGTGTGAAAGTGTGGTGGGCACAGTTCTTAATTTGGAGGGGAAAACAAAAGAAATTCATAAGGCACGCATTGATCTGAAAGCTATGGGACTACGGAAACATTTGTGGTTAAGAGATGGTAAGAAAAAAATGCATCAAGCTCCTTACACAGTCAAGCCGAAGCAGAAGCATGAAATTTTTGGGTGGCTGAGTAATGTCAGGTATATATTCTTATGGCTATGCAGGAAATTAATATAATTTTTACTTATATATGGTTATATGCAAGAAATATAATTGTTGCTTATGGCTATATATGTAAGAAATATAAGCAGATGTACGGATTAAAGAGTCATGACTGTCATGTACTGCTTCAACGCATTTTCCCTATTTTTATTCGAGGGTACCTGCCCAAAGAGGTGGTGGAGCCGTTGGTGGCCTTGTCAAGATTCTTTCAGAAGTTATGCACCAGGGAAGTTAAAAAAAATCAGATCTCAGGGAGATGTAAGATGACATTATTTTTATCATGTGCAAACTTGAGAGGATATTTTCCCCAAATTTTTTCGACATCATGCCTCACCTGATGATCCATCTTCCGGAACAATTGTTGCTTACCGGTCCGGTACACTACAGTTGGATGTATCCCATGGAAAGGTACAAATGATTCATACATTTGTGTTTGCCTCTGTTTTTATATGTAAATTCTTATTTTTTAAGTATCATAACATGCACTTGTTAACTTGTAGACAATTGGGAGCCTACAAGGACTATGTGAAGAATAAATCTGCACCTGAAGGGTGTATCGCTGAAGCATATTTTGCGCACGAGTGTGTAACGTACACCAACTTGTATTTGGGAGCGCTGGAGGACCCCCAACAACATATGCCGATAGATGAACCCAAGTTCAACCTTTCTATCATCTCCAATGACGTGGTAGTACATGGAAGTTTGCCAAAGTCGTACAAGTTGGATGGAAATGAGGTAGCCATTGCCCACTGGTCGGTACTGATTAACTGTCCAGAAGTTCAATATTAGAAAAACTATCATCTTCACTGCCCTGCTATTGCCGGAAATGTTGATTACCACAACAGGACGTTTGCAAACTACTTTAGTCAATGGGTAAGGGTATATGTGTATATATATATTTTTTATATCCTTATATAGCATGTGTGTACGTGGTTTTCTTTTTCTATGTTCATCATTTCTTGTGTACGTGGTTTCTTATCTTTTTCAGATGAACCATGTAGCAAATGATGGTTACCCAGAGTGGTCAAACGAATTGAGGGTCTTGGCGATGAAACCGATAGCTTCAAAAGTTTACTCGATGTGTCAGGTCAATGACGTGAAATTTATATGTAAAAATAGAGACGACCGACTGAAAACACAGAATTGTGGGGTGATGGTCCATAGTGGGCAGGATGGCGTTGACTATTACGGTGTCCTTCATTCAGTTGTTGAACTAATTTATGGGAACCGCATGAAAGTGAACTTGTTCAAGTGTAGATGGTTTGATACTAGTCCGGAGAACACAAGGACCGATCAGTACAGAATATTTTCGGTGAATACTGCTACAAGCTAGTATAAAGAAGACCCTTTCGTTCTTGCCACATCAGTAAAACAAGTGTTTTACCTTGACGATCTTCTGAACAAAGTCCCGTGGAAGGTGGTTAACCATGTTGCTCATAGAAACATATACAGTGCTGCCACACTTGGTGAGACCGCAGATGATGAAGAAGTTACTGCATACCAAGAGCCGAACGCTTTTGACATTCCGGAATCATCTACGATTCGCCTTAATAATGTGAGATCTGGGAGTGTGGTTCGATTTACTGGAGCAGAACTTCTCGATGTTAATCCAAATGAAGTAGACGCTGATTCAGATGACGAGGAGCGGCACATATTGCCAGAGGTTACCTATGAAACCGAGTCAGACTCAAGTGATGAAGATGATTATGATTATCATCCTTAGTACGTTAATGATGTACGTATTTTAGTATATATAAACATGCATGTACGTATTTATAGTACATCATAAATTATAAAAATTTGGCCATGTCAACGTCATATCGATGGGTGTTTATGAATTAATACTTAATAAACACTTAATTAAAAAAGACCATGATCGAACACTTAATTAAGAAAGACCACTAGATGTATGGCCGGTATAAACTTGCCAAAAATTCTTGGGAATCACTATAACCGACGAGCAACTCGTGGGTGATAGTATTACCAACGAGTTACACTAACTCGTTGGTAATAGTATTACCCATGAGTTGATAAGCAACTCGCCGGTAATACTCCTATAAAATCCCAGCCCATTCGGGGGCAGCTACCATTTCTTCAGCTCCCCCAACCTAAACCCTAAAATCTCTCCTCCCCTCATCGCCGCCCACCCTACCCAAATCTCCTTAAACCCTCCTAAAATCTCTCCTCCCCTTTTCCCTCTCCCCTCCCCTCTCCCTTCTCCCCTCTCCACATATACCCTACCTCATCTAGCTCCCCTCTCCTCCTCCCCTCTCCCCTCTCCCCTCTCCACATATACCCTACCTCCTCTAGCTCCCCTCTCCCCTACCTCCTCCCCTCCCTTCATTCCGACCACCGCTGCCAATGACAGGTCCCTCCCCCCCTCTCTCTCTCAATTTTAGTAATTATGCATTTTAATTATATTTGTTAAGTTAATTAGTTAATTATGTAATTATATATTTTTGTGTTGGTTAATTATATTTGTTAAGTTAATTAGTAGAATATATTTGTTAAGTTAATTAGTAGAATATATTTTAATTATATTTGTTAAGTTAAAGTAGAATATATTTTTGTAACATTATTCTTGTGTTAGGTTAATTAAGCATTTGTGTTATAATTAATTGATATTTTGATAATTATATTGGTAATGATATTTTTGGTGATTTGGTTATGTAGGATATTTTGGTAATTGATATTTCGGTAATGATATTTCGGTAATGTTTATTTCGGTAATGTTATGTAGGATATTTCGGTAATTGATATTTCGATAATGATATTTCGGTAATTGATCTTTCGGTAATGATATTTCGGTAATGATATGTAGGATATGTTTGTGTACGTATATATTTTGTGTTGGTTATTTTTGGCATATAGAATATTTTTTTGGCTGTTATGTGAAATTGTTGGATGTGCAGGAGGTTTTGCGGCAAATTGGCTTAGAGGCATGAAATGGAAAGGGACTAGATCCAGTGGAGGGAGCAGTAGTCAAGCTTCATCAGCCGCAATCAGCAACACGCGCAGCGGCCCAATTATGAATGCTCGCACACAAATTTTGCTACGTGCGCGAGAAGAGGAGGAAGCTGCACGATCCGGATCCGTGCAACCCTCAGTCCAAGCTCGACCCTCAGTCAGCAGACAGTCAGGCGAGCGACACTCAACGGGCGCATCAGAAACGCCCTCCATCCGAATGCCCCACATTGGCCCGGTGCCTACTCCCCTTTCACGGGAATCATCTGAGGCAGATGGTGTTGGCGCCTCATCGTCCAGGCCTCGTCTATCTCCGCCGTCCGGTCTCTTCGTGCCCGACGAGATTCCTGTGATCCCTGAATTCGATGATAGGGGGAGGCCTATTTATATTGAAGGACGGCCGGAGTTCCTGAGCGTGGAGGAAGCGTATAACTTCATCCCGTTCGACCCCGTGTATCTTTGGAGTGCGAGGTGCAACAACCAGCAAACGGACGATGCAGGTAAATTTTATTTAACAAGATTGATTACTTAATTATTACTTAAGACTATAAATAGTCTCAATTAATAATATCAATTTGTTGACATTGTATTATTAGGCAATATCGTTAATGGCAATGGAAAACGAAAGACTAGAGGCCTCTGCACCGGGAAGAATCTTGAGCAGGCCACCGGGGGAAGGAAAACGATCATTAGGGCTAATGAGCATGGTGAGGTGATCGAGACATTTGACACCACGCGAAAGTATGCCAGCATGGCCGGGGCCGTCGTGCGGGACAAGGTCCCAATGCTGTGGTCAGATTGGGGATGTGTGCCTCGCTACGTGAAGTTGCAAGTGTATAATGCACTGAGTATGAGTTAAATCGTATTTTCATTACGTAAATTTTACATTTATTAATTAAGTCCGGAGAAATATATAATTTTACCATTTATATATTCATCTTGCAGCTGTGGTTTGACGTGGATGAATGTCTTATTCACACGTGGGCAGAGCGTCAACTACATATCATGTGATGTGATTCGAGTTATTTGAGTATATATCGAGTTAGATAAAATGTTTTAATATCTCTAACATTTGTTTCTGATGTTAATATAGGTATAAAGAGTGGAAGAACGAGCTTTCAAAACATTACACACAGTACAAGGAGCTAGGCCAAGGTTCTACCCCTAGCGAATTCCGGTTTAGGGAGTACGAGTGGCTGTGGCTGGTAGCCCACTTCGAGCACCCCAAAGCGAAGGTATGCATCCTGAATATATTTTACAACCCTAATGTATCGTATCACATTGAAATAGTTAGTTACTAATTTTTTTACATATGTTTATCAAACAAGGCGATTTCCAAGACGAACAGGGAGAACAGATTGAAAAACACCAAGTCCCATCATGCAGGTTCACTCAACTATACCCGTTGGTGTTTGTTCATCAGAAGTTCTATCCGCAGTGCCCTGAAGAAGCGGTAAGTCTTTAGCCTCATTATTTTGTAGTTCACATATGCATGTGTTAATAAAACTATTTTTCTCTATTAATTTATTTTGTTTAATAATACGTTATTCATATTCGCTTTTCAATTAGGTGAGAGTGGAGGATGCGATCATAGAAGTCACCATGAATATAGCTCGAAACAACCATCCTGACTGCCCGGAGGAAGAAGTGACCCAGTATGCCTCTCAGATCGATCCGCTTGATCACCCTATAATGGCTCAGATCATGGCAAAAACGTGCGGGACTGGAAAGAATATCCACTACTGCAGGGGAATGGGCTCGGCGAGCGAAGGAGTATTGAAGAACACTTCGGAATACTCTAGCGGGCCAAGAACTTCTTCTAGGAACTCTAACCTAGCAGCGGAGCTTCAGAGGATGCAGAGGGAGTTGGAGGAGCAAAGGAGGCAAATGGAGGAGATGCGGTAATTGGCCGAGCAGCAGGCAGTTAGAGATGCCGAGTACCGGGTGATGGTCGAGCAACACCGAATTATGGTTCAGCAGCAGGCACAAATGTTCACATGGATGCAGACGATGTATGCGTGCCAGACTACCGGACAACCGCTCCCCACACCTCCCCCGATCCCTGTGTTCCACAGTGTTCCACAGTGTTCCACCACCGCAACCGTCACTGCCACAGCAAGACCAGGGTAGCCACCGGAGTTCAAATGATTATGTCAACATGGATTTCCTCGACCCTTAGTGTAGTTGTAGTTTATTTTCGTATTGTTGCTGTTTGTACTGTACGTTGGTCAATTATGTGTGTACCGTTGAACTTGTATTTGTACGGTTTCTGTTTTTTAGTGCAGGTTCTGGAATTGGGCCCAATCCAGAACCGGCTTTTTTTTTTGTCAAATTTCACCGGGTATTGCCGGCGAGTTGGACCAATCTCGTCGGCAATACCTCTCATTTCCGGCCACGGCGGAGCACCATTGTCGGCGAGTTTGTCGCCGGTGATGACTTCATTGCCGGCGAGTTTAGTCGCCGGTGATACTTCAAGGTGTCACCGGCAACTAGCACAATAAGTCGCCGGTGATACTTTCACCGGCGCCAATTTTCCGGCGAGAGTATTACCGGCGACATGTCGCCGGTGATAGTTATAAACAAAGGCCGGAAGTCGCCAGCAATACCTAAAAATGTGGTAATGGCCTCTCATTTGATGTTCAAAAAATAAATTAGAATTGAAGTGAAAATGTTCAACTTTAAAAAAAATACAGTTTAGAATAAACAACCATTCACTTGTTTTTTTTAACCATGATCTTTAAACTAAAATGTTCAAAATAAGCCGTTCTTATTATTTTATCAAACACTAATTTCATTAACATAGTTAAAAATAAACAGTTTTTATTATTTTATTAAATATTAATTTCATCAAATAGTTAAAAATAAACGATTTTAAGTCATCAAACTCAATGTCTAACAAAGCATGCAAGTGATGCAACCGAAAGATACTCCTCTAAAATTCGACTCCAGAAACCATTATTACACTAGAAGAATAAATAGGCCAAACAAAAAGAATAAGGAGGATAGTATGTTGAGAACAACGAAAGCACAACCATCATAGAAACTAGAAAGTGTAAGCATTCCTACCTATTAGCTAATACTCATATGCGAAACAAGCCGCAAGACCAGTACTGATTACCGATAATCAACACAAATGCAACTATGTTAATGTCAAGGGTATATGGATGGACAGGGCAAGTTTTTCTGCTTTCATGGGGATAATGGGGATATTCACACATGAAGCTCAAGTTAACAGCAGGACTACATTGCAGATGCAAGTTGCTACATACCAATACAAATCCTGAACAACAAAACACGGGGCAAAAAGGCCAGAGGATCCGGCAAAGTTTATAATGATGATTACAGCAAAACAAACAAATCTTTCAAGGCTTCGTCAAGCAAAACAGTCGCCATCAGGATTCAGGAAGACATGCAAGGCAAGTGATCCCTGGATAAACAATCAATATAAGAAAAAAGAGGAGACAAACTGGGCTTCTGGGGAGCCGCCTTCTTCAAGACCTATATATCACATGGTTAATACACCAAACTTCTACTGTACATATTTGAGAAACAATACAAAATTACCAGGACTGAAACACCAAATCTCAACTGTACATTTTTGAGAAAACATACATGTCAACATTACCAAAGTTTGTGCTATCTATTTCTGAGAAACTTTACAAACTGTCAGTCTGTCCCAATGATAAAAGAAGGAACATAAATTGATCCATGCAAAGTCCAAAACTATGTCCCAATGAGAAATGTAAAAGGAGCTAGCATAGTTCTCCACGGAAAAAAAAAATCAAATCCTAACAAGCCATTTCACTCCCGACTTATTTACAGCACACCAATGATTCACAACTCAAGATCCAACTAAAACCCCAGTACACTTGACAATTTACATTACAAATAACAACCTTCCTTCAAGGGTAGCTTCAACAAAAACTGGGGGCATGATGGCTGCTTGGTATGACACATTACTGGCTCAATCTTGACTTGGGCCACAGACCAGTCGTTGACAGTTACATCACATGATATGGACAACTAAGGACAGAACTTAATTGGAGTACTTTTTATAAGTTCACTGGCCTAATACAGTCATAAAACCTACAAAGAGAGCATTACGGGTGGACCTAGTACAAAAGTCTAAATTTACAGACATTCAGTAGGTTACATGCACACTGATAGGTCTTCTCCCCCTAAAACTTCTCTAATTTTCAAACACTACATAACTAGTTACACGAGCACTGATACAGATTATAGACTTCAGTAAAACAAGTTGAAAGCAACAATAGTCAAAAGGCTTCTGTTGCACACTTGGCAACACATCCATGCAAGAAATCTTCCACCTTGACCAGCACACACTGATTCAAGCATAAAAAGAAAGAGTTCCTCTCTACTCCCTGGATATAATATTAGAAGAAAACCCGCACGTCAATAGACATCAGATAGTAAAACTTGCCAAGACACCACTAGATCTATTGCCGCGGCTTAATATATCATTGCACACCACACAGCCAATAAAGTCTAGAATAAATACCAAGATTGATATATCAACAATTCAAACATACTAGTTTACACCAAACATCAGTTAGATGTGTGAAAAGAAAACATAATTTTTTTTATAATTATCCTTTTGTAGCATCCTTCTCACTATTTCAGCTAAAATAAAGTAGACAACTTAGAAAAGAAATATAAAAAACACTGACACAATCACATAAAGCATAAGAAATTTAATAAAATATCACAAACCATTAATCAATTGTCTTGATGATAGATTGGGCAGCATAGCAACTAAACCAACAATATAAGAGCATCAGGATGTGAGCAACCAAACCTGAATAGCTCTATCTTCATCGGTATGCTACTAAAAGTTATCAATTGTTTTCAAAACACTCATTATTTGCCACAGCTAATTGTTCTGTAGAAAGCAGTATAAAAGAAAAGAGGGAGCTGAACTCACACCCACTGAACTTACTTCTTTGTCAAGAAGCAATGCTTGCAGCTGAGACCATCAAAACACAGAGGAAGATGAAGATCACAGTAGCTATCCGAGGCTAGGTACACCAGACTCTGCCCGGACATAAATTTTGCAGTCTCAAAGACATACCAAAGAAGAACAAATCGTTTACCTGAATTACTCAGATGGCAATCGTCTCCTCTTCCCATAATCTACATCCCTCGATCGAGAACGATGATCATCTTCTGGCATTGCTTTGGACCTGCTGCGAGGTCTTGAAGAAGAGTGTCCTCTGTCCCGATCATCCTCATAACCCACGTCACGCTCCCTCCGCCGATGGTCTCGGTAACTATCCTTTTCTTCCTTGTACCTTGGCTCCCTGGGCTCCCTCTCAGACCTATCCCAGTCTTGTTCCCTCTCATCACGATGCCTCCTCTCAGAGGTTCCTGTCCATTCACGTTCAGTTTCTCGTTCTCTTTCCCTAGGGGCAGCACTTGACCTAACTGATTTCTCATGATTTGCCTCTGCATAGTTCCCATACTCAGACGCACCATCATCACCACCATAGCTCGATTCCCTAGTTCTTCGATCATTATCTTCTCCTGTCCACCCAGCCATGCTTGGATCATTCCACATAGGCGCATGATGCCCCTCCATTCCAGAAGAACCCATCATCCCCATCCCATTCGCTGCCATTCCCCTGCCAAAGAAAGTGGGATTCACATGAGGAGCAACCCCGGCAAGTCCCATTGCATTAACACCAGGAAACTGAGGAAGCATTCCAGGAAAACCAGGACCAGGAAATCCTCCATAGCCTCCTCCTCGGCTCATATACGTGGGATCAAATCCAGGACCCATCATACCCTGAGGATTCATCATACCACCAACAGGACCACCAAATCCAGGTCCTGCAAGGCCCTGTCCATAGCCTCCGCCATTAGCACCTGGTCCAACCCCAGCATTGTTTCCACCCATATTCCCTCTTCCCATGGCCCCTCCTCGTCCCCTCCCTGGTCCCCTGCCACCAGGCCCACCATTAGGTACCCCCTGTCCGCCTCGTCCCCAATTACCCCTTCCAAAATTTCTCCCAGTGTCTCCTCCTTGATAATTCATGTTTCCTCCTCTCCCTGCACCATCATTCATCGGCCTTCTTCCTTGGGTCTGGGTTTGAACCTGGCCTTGGGATTTGCTCACATAAGAATCTCCCATCTGCTTTAATGTTTGTGAAGAAGCAAAGGCAACAACACAAGGTCTGCCATTAAAAAGATAACCATCCATTCCCTCTTTGCATGCAGAGGCAGCAGCTGGATCATAAAAATCTATCTGACAATAACCTTTGGATTTACCACTGGCTCTCTCATCAAAGAACTTAATTTCCTTGATTCTCCCATACTGAGATATAACACTTTCTAGCTCAGCATCAGTAGTCCACCAATGAAGTTCTCCCACAAACAATGAGGCTGGACCATTATCAATTGGTGGACGGATCTGGTTTTCATTAATCATGGGACGATTGATATTTATCTTCATATTCATATGATTACCCAAAGTCTGTGAATCAGCTGGACGACCATTAATGCCAGAATTCATTTGTAAAAGAGGCCCATTGGGAACTTTTGCAGTAAGATCTGAAGAATCGGCTCCAACATTAGGTGGCATATTTGTTGTCCCCTGAAACCCCATATTCCTGACCTGAGCATCATGAGTCATGCCCTTTTGAGATCCCAAGTCTGCCATGTTAGACACCCGCGGCTGCTCCTTCTGTTCAGGATCCCTAGAATAGTTTCCCTCAACTGCAGGACCCGGATTGTTTGGTTCCTGAGAAACACCACTATGAAGTCTTACTTCGGGAACATTAGTTTTCCGAACCTGGTGTCCGCCATTATTAATACTAGCAGGTTCAACAGGTGCCTCAGATCGATGCATCTGTAGGAATCCTTCTCCAACATTAACATCATTGTACAGATCGTCGTACTCGTCATCTTCTACCATTGGTTCTTCATCTGCAAGTGCAGGGATGGTTCCACTTTCCTGATGGTGAAGCTTCTGAGAACTTCCATATTCTTCCTCTCCATAATCTATTTGCTCATCGCCCATCGGATCCATTTAGACAAACCAACCTAACTAGACTGAACGATAACGAATATCCCTCTCTACCTATAATATACAGAAGAGAGAAAACTGCCTTTAAATCCATCTCAACTCCAGAAAAGAAATATAAAATCGGTACAGTTCTTATACAACGTTCACAATTATAGTTCTATCTCATATGAACCTGCAATCAATTGCTTAAAAAACTATTTGGAGCTCTATAAACTCTCAAGGACTACCCTTATCATCAAATTTGAACAAAAAAACTGATTAAAAAATTAAACTTGGCGAATCAAACTATCAGACCAAAATTACTAAAATACTAAATATCATAAACCCTAACCCTAGAAACAAAAAAGATTGGAACTTTCAAAACCCAATCAGCAGAAACAGGTCAAGCACATTAACCCAATTCCCAAATCTCAGAGATTATACAGAAAACGCAAATACCCACAGCAAATTCAATCAGGAAAATCCAAAGTACCAAACTTGGAGCTTAAACGAATCAACAAAATGTTTAGCTAAAGCACGATTGATAAATTGAGATTCGAGTACAGATTGAAGAGATTGTCTTACTCTCTTCTTCTTCTTGGGTCTGGTAGCTAGCTATGAAAGGTTGGGACGAACTCGGAGTCGGGTCCTCGCTTTCATGAACATGTGAAAATTCTCAACTGGGCTTTTGCTCAAAGATCTATGCGGAGATGAAATACAGTCCCTCTTATCTTAAAAAGGGCTGTAAAATTCTTTGGCTGTTAAAATTGTGATATTTTTACTTTGTGTCAAACGTGAGGAGAGGTTCTATACTTTTTCTTGTTTATTCATACATACGGTATTATCTTTTGAGATTAAACGATAATTGATATCTAATGAGATTTGTACACATAATCTTGATTAGCATTTTAGGATCATGTAAATAACTTATCACTCAACTACAATTCACCGACATACAGTTATCTTGATTGAACACTAGCTCGATAGATTAAATGACTAACTATGATGGTGCTATTGTTCGACTTAATTTAGTGTAAAATAAATTTCAAAATTACGGTTTGGATGCATCACGTAGATAGTTGAAAATTTCTGATATTCGTTCTTTTTTCTCTAACAGATGGTCAGAGAACTTGATCTGGGTTCGAATCCTACTGAGAGAGAACTATGGGTCAAGTACATAGTATCGAGCATTCAAGTTCATGATTACAACGAAGAAAGTAACACGCGAATATGAGTTGGACCCTGAAAAGTGTGCTTCAGGGAATCCAAAAGGTAAAATCAATGCTTCCGAAAAGATGATTATTCGAGACAAAATGAGGTACAACCTCTAACAAATGACTATACCAAAGTGAGGTATTTATACACAATCTCTGTAACAAGTGAAGAATAGATCCAACTCAAATTAGAAACTGTACTGTACTGTACTACAACAAATGCAACCCAAAAAGAATTTAACTAACTACCTGAAATGTGTATATTATCGCTGAAAGGAAAACTGGAAAAGGGTAAACTTAAGCAGAAATCTATCTAAACTGATCACCAAAACTGCAGTTCAGCCAGGTTCATGTCTACCCAAACCGTGATTCTCTTCTGAGTGGCCACTTGGACACGTCTTCATCAACACCTTTAGCTATATTCTATCTGGCTTCTAAGAGACCTATCGCCCCCTACCAAAATAATCATTACAAAAGAAGCCCCAGATCTCCTACAGAGTTGAGGTCAAGTAACTATATTTTACATCACCTCGCACAATCGTCGTTTGGATGGCACCAAGCAAATATCATGAAGTGAACTACTGAGGATGTTGGAGGTGGAAATGACAAAGTACTTTGTTTTTCATCAAAAGCTGCCAGCACATACATGATTGAGCCAAAGTGGATATGTGCATCAATACATACCCTTGAAAACAGGATTTGTTCTACAAATGCTTGCACCATATTCCTCATACTCTGCTTTTGTATGGCAAGCCTGTACACCAATGAGAATAATTTTGATCAGAAGCAATACTTTGGTATCAGGAAATTTATGAACGTTAGCAAAATTCATATTAAGCTTAACAGAAGTTGAAAGCTCAGCATCCTTCAGAAATTGAAACGCTCTGGGAAAGTGTTTGGAGACAACATGGGTGGCAACTGGCAACCAAGTTTAGAAATCCCCTTTCAACTGTCTCATTTATGATAAGTTAGGCTCATTTTCAGAAGGAACAAGTGGGACTGACGATCCCTTCCTCCAAGAAATGGGGTTGCATGGATCTAGCAACATTGTGGAGACCAATCCTTTAATACCAAGAAAATTGAATGCTTGTAGTTATTGGCTGTAGAGTGGAGACGCATAGTAGAGCAGCCGCACTGGACTGCCACTTTTCAGTATTGTTATAGGTGGACTTACTGACCATACACAATGAAAGAGCAGCTTTGCAGCAAATGCATATATGTGACTGCCTAATTGCAATCAGCCAATGATGACCATACCACCCTAGACAAAGAAATTCATACCCCAAAGAATTCAGGTGTGGATGCAAGTACAGATCCTCCAAACCAAACTGCATATCTCTGGATGGGATGGCTTACTACATTCACTTCCACTGGCTGTGACTGCAGCCCAGACAAACGTATAAATTAAATCAATTGATTAAGATACACCAGACATAAGTCGTCCAGAACAAAAAGGCTTACTTTTACTTCACCACCCACACGAGCTTCAGATGCCAGCAATCGAGCGTCCACAATCTTCTTTATATCTCGTTGCAGTCTTCTATGAAAGTCCTTGAACATCGTTGAACCTCCAGACAACACGATATTCTGATGACAATTAGATGTATAAGATTACATCAGTAAGTTATATGTAACTTTGCAATTAATACTTATACACAAGACAGTAAGGTATAAATGAAGAAACCCATCGACATATGTTCAAAGAAAGAGTAAAAAATCATTGAGTGATGATCATCAACACCATATATGCCTCGGAAACCCATTTGAGACAAGAAACATAATCAATCTATTGCTTACATTGACATGTCAACCATGAATGATTTAGCACAAAATGTTTGGCAAAGCCCACATTACCTTGTACAAGGACCTCCTGGTGTCAATTGGGGCAGACTGAATACACTTGTCAATCACAACCGGTAATGGAGTGGTGAAATCATTGCTATAAATCTCAGGATTAAAAAATACCTGTTAAGGGAAGCCAGGACTGTATCATCAGTACTATGGTTAGTAACAACTAAGATGCAATCATTGAGAGAGTAAGAAGAAATCGATTTTGTTTCTCCATGGAATTGAGATAGAGTAAAAAAATTGCAAAAAGGAAAAGAAAGTGGTGAATAGAGAGAGAAACAAGCCTCTGGTCCGAGAAATCGCTCATAGCCAATATCACAAGTGTAAGGTGCCCCTGTCTTTGGTTTAATGCCTTTCCAATGCTTAATATATTTGGATGGCTCTTTGTCATGCTTATTATATTCCTGGAATCATTAGATAAACAAGAAATTATCATCAATTGGTCTGCACATTGATTGAAGAGTAAGCATCAAGTTGTTAACTTTTGCTTTACACAAGTACATAGAGTTGAACTTGCACTCTTGTGTTGCTCATTACAGCAGGTGTAAAGAAAACTACAACTATGTGAAACAACCAATATAAATCAAGATGGAGGTAAAGATGACCTTGACAATGTCGGAACTAGTATAACAATACATTTCTTTCACTTTGCGAGCTACATCAAAGGAGTCTTCTGGTGGCACATTCTCTCCTCTTTCCTGTACAGATTGAACAAAAAACAAACCCTCTTCTGTAAACTAAGTCATGAGTTAATCTAATTACAGAAAGCGTCTCTATTGTATGAAGAACGAATAGGCACCTATCATTTACATTTCTTGCAAGTCAATCTACACTACAGAATTGACAATTTTTTTCATACACCCAGAGTAAGTACAGACAAGGGAAATGGGATTCTCAAGAAATATTGTCAAAGTTCATAACCGGTACTGTCGGTGTTTACATCTATAATTGTTATATCTGATTCTTAGCAATCACAGATGTAGTTGGAAATTAAAGTCTGCAAATCATCATTTCCAACAACTAACCAAAGCTATAAAAAGATAAAAGACCAACGGATAGATATTATCATAGTAAGAAGAGGATAGAACATACTCGCATAAGCTGTTGGACAAAGAGAGTGACATCTTTCCCGGCAATAGGAGTAGACTTAATACTGCTCCCAATTACATAACCCTCTGCAACAGGAACAACATGACTCGCCCCATCTCCAATATCTACTACAACACCTGTCATCTCACACTAAAAAAACACATGTCAATCTTCCCAGACCGAAAAAAGAGACATCAAATAGTACGACCAAACTACCCCACTATGCACATATTAATGATTACTTCTAACAACAATCCCAGAAACTAAACAAACAGCTAAACTTTCTAAAGTTCCTAACTATAACATCTGAATAATGCATACATTAATAACCATGAGACCCTTAAATGTCCAACACCAACCTTAGACGTAGTGTAGCCAGCTGCAAGAGCAAGTACAGAGTTCACAGCAATATAGAGCCCCGGAACATTGAACGTCTCGAACATAATCTCTCCGGTGTACTCCCGGCTCTCCGGGGCCGTCAACGGGCTCTCCGTCAGCAAAAAGTAATGGTCTTCAGGGTCACAACGCAAATAGTTGAATATACATTGCTGCCAAAACCGCTCCATGGAGTCCCAATTATCCACCTGCCCATGACTAATCGGGTAGCTCAGATTATAAGTCGAGCTGGATCGAGACTTCTCCACTGCCTCATCCCCTATGAAGAAATCAAGATCAGCCATGACTCCGGCGTTGTGCTGAGCCACCCACCCGGCCTTGGAGGTTGTCCGAGATTGGTTCCGAAACGATTCGTTGACTGCTACTACGGTGGGGACGATGTAACACGGCTCCACGTTTCCGGCGAAGCCCATTTTAGTATACCTAAAAACAAACAAAAACAAAATTGTGAATGGACGAGAACAATTCAGAGTGACATTTCATCGAGCAGGTGGTGTGCGTGCATTAATTAATTACCCGGTGCCACTGTCGATGACGACGGCGGGACGAGAGGCGGGGTCCATTGGAAGAAGAAGAAGAAGAGAGGGATTGAGATTGTTGAAGTTGAAGTTGGGTTTGGGTTTCGGTTATAAGGTGGATCTGCAGCTGAGATCCAAGAGAGGGAGGCAGGCAGAGGATCATGGTAATGATGATATTGGTGAGGAGATGAAAATAGAGGAGGTTGTTGATGGTGACGTAGACTTGGATCGGAAGCGACAGCGGCGACTCAACGAAACGAAGTTGCAGCTGGCGGTGGTGGTTGTGATGAATACGCGACCCATATTTTAAAGACGACGGCGACTCATTTCAGCTCTCGTAAAGTGTATCATCATCATCATCATCATCATCATTTTGTTTCTGGGTTTTTCCGTTCTTTTTAGGATTGGAGAATGTCGTCGACTACGGCGCACCGACTACGAGTCTTGAGACACCGTCAGTTTAATGTTTCCTTCTCTTTTGGCCTTTTGGGTTAGTTGTGTGTGACTTGTCGTATGGCACCATGAAAAACGACTTGAGGTCAATGGCTCTCTTTTTTTTCCGTTGATGAGGTCAATGGCTTTTGGTGTGGGAGGACGGAGGAGCTATTTGAGGTACGAGTCACCATTTGGTCTATAGACTTAAAAAATTCGTGGATGGCCTGAGGATCGAAAAATTTAAACTCGGGTCGACCCGAATTTAAGTCTGAAAAAGTCTGGTCCTATGGACATAGTCAGACTCGAGCCGACATCCCAAAACTCATGAGCCCAAAAAATCTCGGCATGTTAAGGCATGTCAAGGCCCCCCGTCCCTTAGGTTCAAGCTCATCAATCATATATATTATAGATAATTTGATCAATATAAACCTCTAAACTCTCTAATTTATCTTAATATCATTCATTCATATACTAAATATCAATTTTTTTATGTTAATATATTATTTAGTGTATGTAATTGTTGATATATTTGATAGATAAACACTATAAATCTTAAATCCTTTTACTTTATACAACAACAAAAATCCGGTCGGCCGAGTCTTATAAGTTTAGCCCGCTCGGTCTTAAAAGTCCAATAAAATCCGGGGCCCAAAAATTCATAGACGACCTGTGGTTTCTAATTTTTTTAAAAAAAATACGACCTGGTCCGACCCAAATTTTAGAGACACGACGGAAAAAAATCTAGCCCGGTCTATTGTCGACCTCTAATTTGAGGTCAATTTGTGATGATATGCCTTGTCGAGTAAAGGGAGTGTATTCAACATTGGCAGTTGAGATTGCAGCGGTTGAAGTCTATTCGAGTAAGAATAAACTATGGATTCAACTGGGTTCGGTTTTGTTGAGATTCTCGTATTGTGGTTAAGGCAGTGGCTGATCCAAACACGGCCCTAACCATGTTTAGAGATTCTTGCCGTGACATTCATATGGCTTCCTAATATTTTTCAAACTCTAAATTTATTTATTTGGAACGAGAGGCCAATACAGTAACTCACAAGTTATCTAAGTGCGCCTTGTGCAATGCTAGGAGCCTAGGAGCCCAAATATCTTTTATTGGGCACATCATTTCATACACAGGTGGTGCCTGATTTGATTATAATCGTCAAGCATTATCAATAATATTATATGGCTTCGCCTAAACAACATATATTTTCTTGGAGGAAAAGTGGAAAATTTTTATACCAATGTCACATCTCACAACGATCATGTACATGATTCAATTGTCTAGACACATAATTTCTCTACTAAATTACTAATATAGATAATTGTGTACTATTTGATATTCAAGGGGGCAATTGTCATCGTATATAGTCCTCGTAGTTAGTTTTTGTTTGTTTAATTTCAACAATCGGAAAAGAAAAAAAAAACACTGCAATGGTAAAATAAGATGGCATAGCCATAGATTGAAACAGAATAAAAGTAAAAATAATGGCATGGCTATCTTGGCTGCACAACTCTAAACAGCATGATTAGCGTGATCCCATATTTTTAGTTTGTCAATCCCATAACGTTTCATTCCAATCGTGGTTGCCAAACACAATACGGTTCAAGATCAATCTATATACTTCGTTTTCACCTATTTGTGTCCATCGTACACAAACCAGTGAAGATACTCGATTATGCAACACTAATTTCTTTTGGTCTTGCATAGTTGGAAGATATGAAAAGTATAATCTCTATAGTGGTTTTCATATGTTTCTTTCAAATTCGTCTCTTCCACCAAGTCAGGGTCTACTTGCCAACAGACAATGACAATCTCATTTCCCAAACCGGCCTCAAAACACCAAAGCCCGATATGTGCATCTCTTATATCAAATCGGTCCCTCAGAGCTCCGCCGCCGCCGATGTCAAAGCCCTAGCTCTCATAATGTCAGACCAAGTACTCAAATCCAAAGCCATGGCTGCTAAGAACATAATCAACCACATCATTAAGAAGGACCCTAAGACAGATCATGACTCCCTACTAGATTACTACACCATGATCATAGAGATTCATATCGACATGCAAGCCCATGATGGAATCACTGGTGAGATGCCTAGGGAGGCTGCAGTGGTAGCCATGGATGATACCGTCCAGCTTGTCAAGTATTGTAACGGCGGTTTGGGCGATTCGCTCATCCCTGCTCTAATAGATACGAGCGCAAGTGTGATTGAGCTTGCCAAGGTTACCAAAGCTATAGTGCAGTCGATGCCCTAATCTATATATACGTACGTACGAGCTTTCTGCTATGTCGGACTATGTTATTTACCTTTGGTAAATTAATAAATTGCTCGTACAGTATTAAAATTTAAGTCTCCGTTTTTGTTAATTGACTTGTAGTTCCACACTCGGTCCATTTGTTTTTTTGTTGGACCTCCATGCATGGGTTAACAAATATCAAGGACTTCATTGGATGGCAAAATTTTAGGGCATGTCATGCTTACACCTCTCGGTCCCTATATAAGAGCACCCACGTACACACCTCTCTCGAAGAATGATCGACCAAATAGCTCTGCCGGCTCTGCCATATCGTATTTGTTGCAAACTCAACTTGAGAGATGAAGAGCTCAATATCTCTAGCAACGGTTCTCATGTGTTTCTTTCATCTCTCTCTGTTTCTTCCCTTAAGCTATGGCACCTAAGGTGCGACATTGTAACTGAAAATCGAAAAAAAAAAATTGAGTCGAAATCGATCCGCGGCCAAAAAAATTAACCCCGATACAAATCGAACCGAAAAAAATCTAAACATTTGGTTCGGTTTCGGTTTTTGATTATCAAAATCGAACCAAACAGAAAAACCAAGGTACACAAAAAAGAACATCATTTTGAATATTTTGAAATATTACGAGATGAATCAAAATGTATGCAAAATAAAAACTTTAAACTCCTAAAATCTTAATTTTTTATGTACAATTTTTATCAAATTTTCTCATAGAGATGAATCAAAATGTTAGGCGACTCAAATAATAGTATTTTATAGGGAACTTTTTATTTAACTTTTCTAAAAGTTGATTTTTATGCATTATGTAAAAAACCGAAAGAAACTGAAAAAATCCACACAAAAAAACGAACCAAACCGAACTAAATAGTCACGGTTTTTCTTTTAAAAAATGAAAAATCGAACTGAACCGAACCAAAAAAATATTACGATTTGGTTTTAATTTTTACCAAAAACCAAACTAAACCGCCCGAATTCCACCCCTACCTAATGACACCCTTGTTTACTTTCCCACCGATGTCACTCATTGAGCAAATATGCAACAAAACACCACACCCCGGTCTCTGTCTCGATTCTTTCGGGCCGATCGCAGTGAGCTTTGACGAAGATGTCAGAGGCCTAACCTCCTTGATGAACAGCGTCATACTCAACAACAGAGCACAGAGAGCTCATAGTCGATTCACTCGGCTCTCTCGCCAAGGCTACAATGTTTCGTCCATACAAACCGACCTGGAAAACTATGCCTCTCTCTCAAACTCTAAGATTCATGTAACCTATGAAGGGATGCATGGTGTCAATGAGTTGAACTTGAAGGAAGCAACGAATGCCATGAATGATACTGTGTCTTTGGCCACGCAATGCAGCAATGGCTTGGGACAAACTTTCCATGATCTAGTACTCTTGAACACAAATGTGATTGATCTCGACGCGGTGACTAAATCAATAGTGCATCAAGTTCCTAGCTAATTTTATGTGAAAAAAGTCACTGAAAGGGTCTGAACTTTCGCCGATGTATCAATATGATATCTAAACTTCAAAAACTATCAGAGTGATGTCCAGAATTTCAAAACAATATTTTCGCGATGCCTGCTACCATTCTCTGTCACTGCTCGGTTATCTCTGATGACCATCTCCTTTGACGTACAGTCACATCACCGCCGACCTCATCTCCAAGTCTCTCGATCACCCAACCAAGCCCCTCTCTCTCACTCTCTCTGCCTACCAAGACGGGATCTTACACCTCCGGATCGACAGCCCGACCCGACCTGAACGTGCTTCGAAGTCCCCGACGTAGTTTTACCCGAATTCGACGACGACAAGAGGCTATGGCTACAGAGGGTGGAGATGGTCATGTTTATGGGACCCTTGAGCAAGCCATGAGCTTTGATTTAAAGCCTACCAGAGGCCCTAGGGTGGAGGAGGGATCTGAACCTTATAGGGTGTTTCAATTTGGATGTTTTGGTTGCCCTAATTGAGATCAGATTTCCTTGGAGGGAGGGATTGTTGTTGGAAATTATGGATGTTAAGGTTGTGATGCGGCGGCGAGAGGTTGAATTCAGCGGTGAGGTATCAGAGGTGAAGGCGACCATGTGGTTAACGAGGAGGTCGTCTGAAAGGACCCAACCCCGATTTAGTTGCCTAAACCGGAATCGAACCCCTTCGAAAACACGAACCAACAAAAACCGTATAAATTTTGGCAGAGTTTCGTTACTATCGTGGAATTACCATTACCTACACGCGGAAAATACACTTCATCCTATGCCACAAAAATCAAACCGTGGGCACCAATCCCATCCGGATTTCTCAATATATTAACAGTAATGTAAAGAAGAAAATATAACTATACTTTACAGAAATCCGTGAAAAATCGTATAATATATACAACAGAATACTCAGAGCGACCTCTAATGTATAATCATATAAGTATACCACAGTAGGTAGAACAATAAACCTACTGGAAGAAACAAGGTAGCTCGAGCACTATACCTCCGACCACGACGTGCAACATCAGAGTCCAAACTGCAAACTGGGCACGGAAACCGAAAAGCGCAGGGGAAAGACATGAAAACTATTAGAGTGAGTGGACGAAAAGATAATTGTCTTTCGCCGAATAATATATATGTTATAAAATCATATGCGAGTCCAGATGCATAAATAAAGAAATGGTACACGAGGGAGACTCTAACTCCTCACGCGTACAGAGCATGCATAAAAATCTCACGGGGTCACTCGTGGACACATCTGTGCTAGTACAGTCAGAACCACGGGATCCCTAGCCCACACGTGATTCTAGCCAGAAAGGCCTCAGGTCAGAGGTCTGCCTCCCCCCGGTAAAGGCCTCGGGTCAGGAGTCATAGCCTCCCCCGGTAAACATCCTCGGGGATCAGCTGGGATGCGAGTGTATCGATACAACATATATAACGACTGTACTATGTGTAAACCAAATCGTAAATAGTTCAATGCAAATGCATGAAACAATATATAAGTGCATATACGTAATATATACTGGTATAAGCATAATCGTATAACACATGCTCATGTAAATCGAAATCTCGTATGCTTTCTCAAGTTTGTAAAACGTGTATAAAGACTCGCAAACAATCCGTGAAAAGAAATTTCCACTCACAGACTAGCGTAACGCAGTTCGCGTTAACCCGTGATCCGGTGGAAAGTCCCTCGCCAAACAAACGATCACGAACCCCTGAATAATCACAAAGTTCATATCTCAAAGTCATAACTCGACAATTCAAGACAAATCACGAGAAACCACCGTTCTCGGAAACACGTAATCCGATTACGACAAACTATCAAAAATCCGAAAATCACACCTCAATACCTCGCTGTAATTTCGGACACTCAAATCAAAAAACGAACCTCCCCACAGCGATCGGGGCACGATTTCGAGTGAAATGACATGCAACTTGTCGAAAATTCCAAAAGTCAAACTTTGACCGCTGTTGACCGCCGCCGCCACCAAACTGAACATTCCTCGGCGGAGCAACCCCTTTCCACTCAAAATCACCCACTGAGCAACTTTCATAACTGCAACAAAGGCCAATTCACACTCTAACTAGTCCAATTTCGTGATAAACCGAATTGTCTCACAAATTTCAAATCCAAAATTCTCCAAGCACAAATCAAATTAGAACTCCATACCTATATGGTTAGAATCATGGAGATGAGGGCTTCAAAACCCAGTACCTGTTTAAGCTCAACTCGGCCGGAATCGAAATCCACCATTAACCCCAAAATCTTCAAACTTTGGCCGGATTTTGCTCTCTCCTCCGGCAACCTTGCCATGAAAGGAGGCCGGGAAGGTGAATAGGAAGTCTAGGCGAGTCGGAAGATACCAAAACCATGCCCGGAGGTGGCCGGACGGCGAGCCACCACCGACTGCCGTGAAGCCCGTCGCGTTTCTCTCTCTCTCCCCGCGTTGACCAAGTCAACGCCAGCCATGAATAGTCCTCCCTTCCCAAAATGGAAACCTCATTAAATACTTTCCAAAATAGGAAACTTCCAAAATTAGTTTTTCGACAAACTTCATACACACGTAACTTTCGCGTCGTAATTCCGATTCCAATAATTCTCGCGGCAACAAACTCAACTCGACATGTTCTTCAATTATCACCCAAAGTCAAACACATCGACCAAACCGATAAAAAGTCAACGGTTCAACCCAAACACATACTTTAACCGATTAAATAATCAACAATCGGAAATATTCACAACATAATCCTCGTAACTCGGAATAATACTCCAGAAGTTCCCACGACCTCGAAATTAAATTCTCAACAACTTCCGTGAAGAAGCCGAAACCAAATTCTCGTCCGGTAATTTAGTCGCTAAGAGCACCACCATTTAAATCTGATTATATTGAAACTTCAAATATTCATAATTTATTCCTCGGCCGTCCAAATAATGATCCGGAATCGCCCACGAACTCGAAATAACACGTACAACGACTCTCAAGAAGAGACTCAGATCCAATTCTCGACCAAAGATTTAGTCATGATCAAGTCCGGCGATCCAACGATTGTCGGAAATCTGCGATAACACGTGAGCTCGTAGATTAAGCTGATTCCACTGCTGATTCTGTTCTGGGTCGTCACATCGTCGATTTCATTGAAGTTTTTTTTTTCCCGTGAGAGAGAGATCAGAAAAAAAGAAAAAGTAAAGAAAAATAAAAAGTAAAATAGAAATAAAAAGATAAAAATAAAAAAGTGGAAATGACTTTAATACTCATATAGTTTCAAATTCGACAATGCCACATCATCAGAGGTAACCGAGCGGTGACGGAGAATGACAGCAGACATCGCGAAAATGATGTTTTGAAAGTTTGGGCATCACTTTGATAGTTTTAAAAGTTTGGACATCATATTGATACATTGATGAAAGTTCAGATCCTGTGGATGACTTTTTCTTCTTCTTTTTTTTAGATGAAACGGTATAATAAGGAGCTAGCCGGTAAGTTACAAAGAAGTTCACCAGCGTCCGACACGATAGAAAGAACTCCCCAAAATCAACTTACATTATTTCATGATCAATCTAGTACCCAACAAACATAGCTAGATGGTTTAGGTGTATAACAAGGAATAAAAAAATTGGCACCCCACACCCTATCTAGCTATGCGCCCCAACTTCTAGCATCCAAAAAAACTTTGGGCTACTTACCTAAATCAACAACGAGAACCTTTCAACAAGAACCTCTCGACACTCAAAACTCTCAACAATAAGTATCCTCTCAACAATTATTACTCTCAACAAAATCTCAACTAGAAACAAAATTAAAACAGATAAAAAACACAATAAAATTGGCTCGGGCATATCCTCAGGCCCAACTAAGATCTGTCCCAGCACCAACAGCAGCTCAGCCGCCTGGAATGTCGTTTGTGACCCAAAAACCGTTGTCCCTTACCAGAGCCGTCGACACCAAGATTACTCTCTGTTCACCAACGATCTACCTACCCGACCCTAGGTGGAGCAACCCAAACTCAGAACTCAAGCATATCTTAGACAAGCAAAAAAGCTCCAAGAGTTCGACCGTCGACCCCACCCCATCAGCTGTTATACCATGACACCAGATGACGAGAGTAGTTAACTGCCAAATGCTGAATGCCTGGATTGAAAACGCTGGTCATAATCCCAAACACTCGCGCTGAACTACCATACTACCGCTGCTCGCAAAAACCAGATCTACCTCTTTACCCACCCGTCCAGCCGCACTCACGCCAACGCAGCACAGCTAGTGGCCGACTTTATCGAGGCAAGCCGCCGGACGAGCAACGTGATACCCCCGAACTCCTAAAACTTTCTCTCTATTTCTCTCCACGCGTGAGAATCAGTGCATCATAAATATACTTGCGACTATATTTACTATATTAAGGAATTATTGTAATGTTATTCTTGTCAAACGTATATGTTAATATATTTAAATTGGTCGAGATCACTTCTTCCAAGATTTCTAAAACTTAGACTAATCTGGCAAAAAATCACTTATTCTTCAAGGTCGATCACCAAGAATTTATAGATTGTGTTTTAACTCAAATGAGTGTCGTCCACGGAAACCAAATACAGTTGAGAAAATTCTGCACTTGAATTTTTATCAATTCGATCACTGTGATGATTACGTATATGGTAATATTACCAAAGGAACCACCACAAGAGGCTCCTACTGTGGCAATCATAGAAGCCACTGTCAGCATTTTCACTATAGTCGACGACATTAAAAAAACAGGGCTGACGACTTTTTAAATCATCGACTATAGTAGACTATAGCTGACGACAACACCAAAAATTGTCGACTATACTATAGCCGACAATTTTCGTCGGCTATAGTCCTGTAAGCTAAAAGGCATCGGCAAAAGTATAGCCGACACTTTTTGTTGCAAAAATCATCGGCTATAGTACTATAGCCGACGATTTTTGGTGTTGTCGTCGGCTATAGTCTACTATAGTCGACGATTTAAAATGTCGTCGGCCTATTTTTTTAATGTCGTCGACTATAGTGAAAATGCTGGTAATGAGCTGTCCAAATGAAAGGGGAGGTAAGTGCTGAAGCCGTGACTAGTGGTGAGAAGATTGCTAGAGACTCAGTGGTGAGTACGTGTTGATCCACTTGAGTGATAGGTAATGTTTTCGGTTAGTGATGTTGGTTCTTTGTCATTAATCGAGTTTGGTTTGGTGTTACCAATGCTAAAGAGTATCGTATGATAGTAATATGGAATTAGTTTATGCTAACTTAAGCAATGATCAATATTGTTGTAACTCGCCGCAGAATGATCATTGTATACTCTATTTATTATTCTACTAATAGAATTGTTGTCGTTTACCATCAAAAAAGAAGAAGTTAGAACACAATTGTTGCTCATATTGCAGCTGGAGCTGGAGCACTAGTAATGTCATTACCCAGATCCTCATCACCTTGATGTTCATTTGCTAATGTTAGTTTTTACATTAAAAGATTAATAGACCCCAAATATGTAATAATTACGAGAAATTTTGAAAATTACCCACATTTTTAGTTTTTACCCTTATTATCAAATTATAACCCAAACTAACCAAATGAAGACTTAAAATATCTTTTATAACCTCAAGTAAATTCAGTCTACTTGAAATGATAACAAAGGGCCTCCTCTTGAGAAATTTTGAAAAATGACCATATTTAAGTCATCATAATGGTTTTTGACCTCTTATTTAATACTTGTTGAATAGTAACCAAATGAAGGCTGAAAAAGCCCTTTATACCGTACACACTTGCATGTATTTGACGTGATCTACAGAGAAACAATCCTCGATCATTTGTATTTATCAGTTTGATCTGTTGTTTGAGCTTTAGAATATGACGACACCTATTATGCTACAGTTGATTGATTTGCTGCAAAAATATATAGGTAGTTTAATATATGTATAAGTATCAAGTTGGGATAGAACATGATTTCAGACTGGTAATACTGTAATACGCACCGGGTACTCCACCACACAACAAAGAAGCAATGGCAACAATGAGCTGTGTATTTGATTTGCTTTAAACGAAATGGTTCGTCGTGGATACAAAACTGAGGCGTCTGGTACGCACTCCATATATATATATATATATATATATATATAGTAAGAGATTTTATGTTGGTCGGGAGCTATTCTGCCTGAAGTCTGGTTCTTGGAGATTATTGTCATGACCTCCATTGCCGCCTTGTTCGTGCACTACTGGAGGAGAGCTTCCAAGTGACGAAAGTAAGTTCCTTTGTCGCTCCAATCTAAATGAGGCGACGAAGAATGAAATCGTAGTCATAGAAATGACATACGTCGCTTCAACTTCACTGAGGCGACGAAGATTGTTCTTCGTCGCTTCAATCTCCTGAAGCGACCACTTTTTTACATCTTAAACGACGAAGATATTCTTGGTCGCCTCGAAGAGATCCGAGGCGACGAAAATTGATCAATCTTCGTCCCCCCAGTTTTTTAAAACTGAATATGCTTTCCTTCTTAAAGTCAAACCCTTCATAAAGTTGAAATTTTGGGAAAATAGTTCATTCGCATTCTGGAGCTGTTATTGTGCGATTTTGGGAGAAATTTGAGGAAATTAAGAAAGAAAGTTGTTCTTGCCATTCATTTGATTCTTAAGTAAGGTTAGTTTGATTTGTATTTCTTTAACCCTCTTTATGACCATAATACATGTTAATTTAGAAGTGAAAATGAAGTTTGTGAAATTTTTGAAGTTGAATTGAATTTGGTCTTTTGTTGTAATTTTAGTATTTGAATCATTGAATTGTGATAAATCATGTTATGGGTTCATGAATAATGTTTGAACTTTGGTTAAATTTAGTAAATTTTTTGATGATTAGTGTAGATTAGGTGTATTGGTCTCAATTAGTGGTGTTATTTGGGTTAATCGTGAAATTTAGTGTATGGTTAAATATAATTGTGGTGTTTATCAACTTATAACTCCCATTTGAGAATCAACAACTCATCTAGTTGATCGAGTTGAGCTGTTGATTCTCGAATTGTCCCATTTTTTGACATTTTAGATGAACATGACTTTGTTGATCTTTTTGCTATTCATGTGGTTTTGGTTTCAGTTTTGGGATATGGTTTCGACAGTATCTCCTTTCAATGTCCCCCGAGTGCAAATTAGGTTGTTTATATATGTGCACACTCAGGGAACTGTAGGGAGATGCTGCCGAAATTTCCCTAAATTGGAACTGAAACGCATGGGTGCAAGAGGGTCGACAAATGTCGTGTTCCCCTGAAGGGGATAGGACCCAACCCGAAGGCATAGGCGAAGAAGTGTGGGGGCAGGTTTTGGTTGAATCGTAACTGTGACGTGGTAACTTTGTTCATATTGATTGTTTATGTTGACAGGAAACATGGAAGGATACCCAGATAAAACTTGGATGACATATCCTCATGCTGATCTAAGGTACATCACAGGCATATTCGAGTTTATGAATTTTGCCCGGCGACATAGTAACGGAGCTGATTATCACTTATGCCCGTGCAACCGTTGTAAGAACGGTCCGTTCAAGGTTACTATGGATGCCATGTATCATCACTTGTCACATAGTGGTTTGAGTCCGGATTATACTGTCTGGCACCTTCACGGGGAAGTTTCTAGTGAACCGGCAATGCTCAGTCAACGAAGACAGTGGCTTCAAGATAGAGTCGGTCCTTCTAGTGGTGCCGGTTCTTCAGTGAACCCACAGTTGGAGATTCTACATGATGCATATCCTTATTATCTTGGATACCATGCAGAAGCACCCCAACAATTTGTGGAAGATAATTTTGGTATGAAATTCAATGACATGGTAGACGATGATTATGAAAAGTACGATAGATTATTGAAGGAGTCATAGACCCCATTATATGAAGGCAATGAGGAAACTATTTTGAGTGCCATATTAGATGCAATGGAAATGAAAATGGATGGTTAGACACAAGTGTTGACTCTTTATGTATTTACATTAATAAACTTCTTCCTAAAGGGCACACATTCCCCTGTTCATACTCGAGAATTAAAAAAATCTTGAGTGATCTTTCACTCGGTTTCGAAAGAATTGACACGTGTGAGTTCAATTGTGTGTTGTTCAGGGGGGCACTTGTAAACGAGAGGATTTGTCTAGTGTGTAATTCTGAAAGATATAACCATTTATGGATGAAATTCCAAAAAAAATGATTTGTAACTTCCCTCTAACACCAATGTTGAAGCATTTTTTTATGTCCCCACACACTGCCAAGCATATGCAATGGCTCGGGGAGCGGATATGCGTGGCTGTTAGCCTCAGCCACCCAGCTGATGGGTTTCAACATTTTGACAGAACTTTTCCAGGTTTCGCACGGGACTGCAGGAAAATGCGCCTTAGAGTTGCAACAAACGGTTTCAATCCATTCGGAACAATGGAAACTTTGCATAGTCATTGGCCCGTTGTTGTGATGCCATACAATCTACGTCAATGTGCATGAAGAAGGAATATAACATGCTATCAGTGTTGATTCCGGACCCTAAATCTCCCGGAAAGTGCCTTAGTGTACTAATTGAGCCAATGATCAAGGATCTAATACATTTATGGGTCGTTGGAGTCCATACTTTTGATCGAGTAGACAATGAGGTATTCTTAATGAAGGGAGCGGTGATGTGGACTGTCAGCGACTTTCCTGGTTTAGGGATGCTTGCGGGGTCAACTGTGAAAGGGTATAAGGCATGTCCAATTTGTCTAGATGAGTTGACTTCAGAGCATATATGTGGGATGATAGTTTATAAAGGTCATCAGAAATGGCTCCACCAAGACCACCCTTAGCGATTGAATAAGGCATTTAACGGGAAGGTGGAGTTTGGCGGAAGACCCTATCAGAAGAGTGGAGATAATTTTGGAGGACATTAGGTCACATGCTTACCCTATTATTAGCCAACATGACGACTTGAAGGTGCCGTACAATCCGAATAACAGACAGTGTTGGACTCACGAAAGCATATTTTGGAAGTTGCCTTATTGGTCATCATTGCAGATCAGACATTGTTTAGATGTCATGCACATTGAAAAAAATATGTGTGACAACATCCTTAGAACCATTTTTGCAATTGATAAGAAGTCTAAGGATGGTCCAAAAGCTCGTGCTGCTTTTAAGAAGAAGAATGTGCGAAAAAACCAGTGGCAAAGAGAGGGTGACGATGGGAGGGCGAAGGTTCCTCATGCACCCTTTTTAGTTAAAAAGGATGCTCTAGAAGATGTGTTTCAGTGGTTCAGGGATGTTAAGTATCCTCTTGGTTATGCAGGTAGTTTGAGAAGTAAGGTGAAAGTGAGTTCCTCGTCACAGTTTTATGGATTGAAGACGCATGATTGCCATGTATTGTTTCAACGTCTTCTTTCAGTGGTTATCAGAGGGTTCCTGCCAGAAAATGTTGTGAAGCCGTTGATAGCACTGTTAAATTGGTTTCGTCAACTATGCAGTAGGGAGCTTAAGAAGGAGGTTATGCGTGACATGGAAAATGAGATAGTGATGATTCTCTGCAATTTGAAGCTCATTTTTCCTCCACATTTTTTTACATTTATGGTTCATCTCATGGTTCATCTGCCCGAACAAGTATTCCTTACAGGCCCAGTACACTATACATGGATGTATCCAATTGAAAGGTAAAATATTTTTCATTGCTAATATTATGTTAGTTATGTAATATGTAGGCAATTAGGATAATATTGTACTAACCCTCTATGTGTTTTTGCAGGCAATTAGAAAAATATAAAGTCAATGAAGAATACACGTTACCCGGATGGTAGTATTGCTGAACGATACCTGGTACATGAGTCAGTGACGTATTATAAGTCTTATCTCAGACATAAAGACCACGAGGATATCGACACATCCTCAGAGTGAAATATCAGCCGTGTTTCACTCTTAGTAAGGCCAGATATTATCGAGACTCGTTGCCAGTTCAGGTTGACTGAGGCAGAGACTGCTGAGGCTCACTGGCAAGTCTTGGTGGAAACAGACGAAGTTAAAGCTTACCTAGAAGAACATCTCAGAAGGTTCAAGGCTAAAAATGGTGAAGATTTCGACGAGCTTCGTTGTCAGAGGAGTTTTCTTCGATGGTTCTTAACATGAGTACATCCAACTATTAATTGTTGTAAGGTTCTTTGATGGTTTATAACAGTTATCTAATACTTATCTCTCAGGTGTCTCTTAAGGATAAAAACTTGGACCAGAGCTTGGTTGAAGGAATAAAGTCATTAGCCCAACGACCTCAGCAATTTCGAGTTTATAAGTCGTGTTATGTGAACGGTGTCAAGTTCACCTCGTTTGATAGGGATCAAAGAACCATGACTCAAAACAATGGTGTCATGATAGACATGGGTTCATCCAAGTTTTACGGCCATGTTAACTACATAGTCGAAGTATTATATGTAGACCATATGCCAGTGGTGTTGTTTAAGTGCACATGGTACAACTCCGACGACAAGGAAGATCTTGACACCGTTATAACAGATCATGGACTAATATCAGTGGATACAAACAACAGTTACTATGAGAATTCACCCTTCATTATTGCAACCAAAGCAAAACGAGTATTCTACATGGACGATCCAAAGGCCGGTGGTACTTGGAAGGTAGTACAAGAAATGTCACACCGCAATGTCTACAGTGCTGACGTACTTGCCATAGATGAAAACATGTCACGTACAAGAGATCATATATTTGAGCCTTACCAAGAGGACACTCCCACCGTGATACAATTTTACCAAGATCTTCAACTACTTTTGGATGAAGAAGGAGACGAAGACGAAGACGAATCTAACGAGGATGAGGACGAAGATGAAGATGAAGACGAGGATGAGGACGAGGACGAAGACGAAGCCGAAGACTAAACTAATATTATCATGAATTTGAAAACTAAATTCGTATTTGTTTTAACACATTCATTATGTATTTTAAAATATTATTTCTATTTTTTGAATTTGTAAAAATAACACAAAATGAGGCGACCAAGATATCAAAGTTCGTCGCTTCAAATGGTACGAGGCGACCAAGAATAAATCTTTGTCGTGTCTGATGTTCCATGCGATCAAGAATCTTTCTTCATCTCTTCAGTCATATGGAGCGACGAAGAAACCAGTCTTCGTCGCCTCATCTTGATTATAATTCCAGGGCCATTTCACTTTTTTTCTTCTTCTTCACTTTATCTTTCTTCTTCGTTTCTCCTCCACCTCCGCCCCCAAATTTCATCCTCGAATCCCTACGCCTAAATCCCCTCCCATAAACCCTAATTGCCCTCCCCCTATATCATAATCCAACCCTCCTCGAAGCCCCAAATCTCATCATCTATCTTGGTGTCCCTAAACCCGAGACCAAAATCCGGCGGTGTGAAAATTCGAGCGGCGGTCACTTCAACTCCGGGAATCCTCCAACCTCCTTCACTAGCAGGTATGTATTATGTTCAATAAGATGCTTATGATCGATTAGTTCTTTGAAAGAACAAAAAATTAGGTATCCCTTGGAGGATCATCCCTTGGTTGTATTCAAGCCTAATTATAACTTGTATCGATTTCCTTCGACTCGGTTTACTATGAAAGTGAAATTGTATGCCTGCAAATCTGTCATGAGCACTCTTTGGTTAGTTGACGCAACGTGTACAGGACGCTCAAACCAGTTAAACGGGAATGGAATCAATGTTATCTCCTTTCAGTTTGCATTTTACACTTGCGACCATTTTGTAGAAATCCAAAATCTTGATGGGAGTAAGCTGGCTAGCTAGTTTAGTGTTGTTCATGGTTGATCTAATGCACATTGTAACCATAGTTTTTTTTCGTTGGATGTTAACATTGTAACCATAGTTGGGATGCATCGTTTTTAACTACTCGATCATACAAGGATTAGTTGCAAAACCAAATTGATATTACTCATTGATAGTGAAATTGAAATTTAGTTACGGGTCTATCGGTGTGAGACTGGAACCCAAAGAGATGGTGCAAACTTGGTAAATTCAAAGCCTTGAATTATATATGTTACTTAATCTGTTATTGATTTATGTCTCTATATATATATACACATTTTAGGAAGTCTTTTACTTACATCTGCATAATTCTTTATATTTCAGTATGATATCTCTTGCTTGATTTAGATGTTGAACACAAAGTCGCAGATTTGAGTTTATTTACATGTTTCCTGTAATTTAAAGGCAGTTAATTTATTTTTGGTTCATTCTTCAATAAGCTGCTTATCATCAATGTACCTACTTGTCTATTGCCCATGTTGGCCGAACATAAGCCACATTTTGATGTGAGGTAGCATTTGCATAATCCACATTTTGATATCAAGAAACTCTTTATTGACACCATATTTTCCACCTTGGTGCACAAGGATATGTTTGATAGGTTGGATAGGTGGGGGGAGATGTGCTATGATGAAATATTTTGGGTGTTGGAGTTCGGAAAGATATTGTTTTACATGAATATTGATTTCATAAGGTTTACAGCAGAAATAGTAATTAGGAAGAAGTATCTTGTTTCGAAATGTTTAATTAGAAATACTGACTACCTCGTACATACTTATGTTAGAAATTACAGAATGGCTCCCGGAAGTAGTAGTCATCGGATGAGGAGAGCGGCGCTCGAGCGTCATGTAGCGGCGGCAGCGAGTCCTTCCGTCTCTGGCGGCCCCATGGCACAATCCGGCACCGCAATGTCGTAGCCTCGTAAGGAGCATTTCACGCCTGCCCCACCGCTTGAGGACACTATTCCGGCGGCAGAAAATAGCAGTGCGAAAACGACTGGCGTCACTACCGCCTCAGAACGTCCTCCAGCCTTTAGCATCCGTTGCAAGAAGACCAAACTCCTAGGTCAGGTCTACTTCTTTTCATTTTTAGTTTGTTGACTACTGTTTTCGATTAGTTAATCTATAATAATTAGTAATGTCGGTTTGAGCAGACATGGTGGACATGGCAACCGAAAATGCGACGACGATGTAGTGCGGGGTCGTTGTCGGGACAAAGACTGAGTACCTCGTCCAGCTAAACAACAATAAGCGACTAAAGGTGGAATGCTCTACGAGGCATCGGGGGCCTGCGACGAGAGAGTTTAGAAGTTTGATGTCCCGAGACATTGGTAGCATCATACACGGCAAAATTCTCATGCTTGCGCCTAGCTTTTTGTCACTTAGCGATGTGCACCGCGACGTCGTCAATACCGGTATTGAGGTATACTTACTGCACTTAGCTTAGTTTGCTACTTAACGGTTTATGTAATTATAACTTTTAAATAACAAATTTTAAATTTTTGTGTTAGACGAACTATGACATCCCGACGACCAATGTGAAGATGCGGAACTTTATTGACGCGACGGCGCAAACAATCTACAAGGACTGGAAGTATGATTGCCATCAGTATTACCTCCACTTCAGCCAGGAGACTCCTGCCGAGTTCCTAGGGAGGGAAGAAGAATGAGCGTGGTTAAAAAGCCACTTCGAAGACCCTGATTACCTAGTAAGCTTCATAAACAATCCACAGAGTTCTTCGTGACGATTTTAAATTTACATGTTTATATATTCATAATTTTAAATGATTATTTGGTATGGCAGAAACTGTGGGAACAGAATCGAGGAAACAGAAACAAGAACAAGGAGCAGCAGCTCAATCACCATTCGGGCTCCCTCGCACTCTCATACCGGAGCGAGGTGTTGGAGAAGGAGGGTCATAAAGCGCCGGCCGTTCAGAATTGGATCGACGTATACCAACCAGACAAGAATGCAACTGAGAAAGTGGTGAGCGAAAATATGTTACTTTACGTTATTACAATTATTTTTGTTTACCATATTTTAATATTATTTAATTAATATATTTTAATTGAGCAAGCGACAGCGAAGCGAAAACTGGACGAAGTCTTGTCGCAGCAAGATAGTGCAGCGGGTGACGATGACGTCGATGTGGTTTCCCGAGACCATCATCTTCCTCTTGATACACAAATAAATATCATAGAGGAAAAGATGGGTTCAAGGCCCGGGACCTCTATAAGAGGTAATACTATAAAACCTGTGGTCGTTTATCTCGATTTACGTGTTTGCTCATTTTTTCTGTACTATTCCAACATATTTATTTGTTCTTGTTCGACGTGACAGGGGTGGGGCGCACAGTCACACGCGACCTCAAACCCAAAGGAGGGGCCCGGGTGACCAGCAATTTAGAGGAAACTCAATCCCTGAAAAGGGAGGTCGCTGAAGCCAAAGAGGAGGCGCGCAAATCCAGAGGGTGTAACAAATGGAGGCCCTCATGCGATCGATCCAAGTTGGGAGTCAACAAGCTCCAGTTCCTGCACCCGCTCCTGGCACGCAATCCAGCTGCAACGCCGTCCCCCACTATGAGTCTACTTTGTGAACAATAGTAGTTAGGGTTTGTATAGGCATCAAACTGTGTACGTTCTGATTTGTGATTTATTTTTGTGTATGGATAAAGACGTGTGCTGAATGAGTTCGTTTATCACATATTGTTCGTTCAAATTGTGTACTGTCGTAACTTGGTTCGTCAATATTTAATTTTTTTTTCTGTTACCCAATGGAGCGACGATGATTGACCTATATTCGTCGCTTCAGTTACACATGAAGTGACGACTACTGACCTATCTTCGTCGCCTCATGTGAAACTAACGCGACGAAGATAGGTCAATCTTCGTCGCTTCTGATAGCTACCCTTGGTCACCCCAATTTGACCAATGTTGGTCGCTCTAAAGAAGGAGTGACAACTATCATTTTCGCCACACTATTACGAGGCGACGAAAATTGACTTCGTCGCTTCAAATTAATGAAGCGACGAAGCCTTATTAGCGTTCGTCGCCCCAAGCTTGGAAGGACTAATCTGAAGCGACGACGTAAGCGACCAATGTGTGGTCACCTCCCGTTCAGGTGACCAGAAACCTTCTTGGGCGACCACTCTTTTTCGTCGCCTTATCTCTCTCCTCGGATAGTGGTGATAAATTTGGTTCTTGGATTCCTTATGACTTCATGAGCATCAAAGGCCTAATAGCACTCGGCCTACTAAACTCTAGTTGAGATGTAATTACCTATACAAGTATACATACGATTCAGCTATATATTAAACTACCTATATAGTTTAACACTTTAGCAACAGATCCATGTACATAATGAGGCGTTTGTCTTATAAAGTTAGCAGTAGATCAGATCGATCAAAGAAATGAATAGAAATTGTCCCGAAATAAAGTCTTAAAGTTAAGACTTCAAGACTTGAGAGTGTTTTGGGGGTACATAAGACATTTTAAGTCTTTATTTGGTTATTAATCAACAACTATCAAATAAGAGGTTAAAAATCATTTTGATGACCAAATTATGGGCATTTTTCAAAAAATTTCCCTCCTCTTTAGTTTGTTTGTTTTTGTCTCTCAGTATATATATTTGCTGAGAGCTCGTGCTTGTTGTTGTTCGGTGTTTCTTCAATATATCTTCCAGTTGCTTAAAAAAACCTATAACCAAGGAAAACCGATCACTATTTTCATATTGATGGAATAATGCACTCAATGTTAATCTCCATATGTGAAGCTGCCATATCTACTCCATATTTTTTTTCGATGAACCCCGTATCTTAATTGAATAGTAGTTTAATTCCAACTTTTTTTTATGCAGCAATGGTTAATTACCTCTATTTTTAATCGAATAAACAATGCAACTTTGATATATGTAGTTTTGTCTCGATCCGAAGATTCAAAGTTGGGAAAAAATTGATTACCAATTCAAAACTCTACATCTATCAATCATAAACCGTAATCATAACTTTTGTTGTTTTTGTTATTGTGATATATATATATATATATATGTTTTTAAGAGAGACCAAATATTAAACAGAAGTACATACCTTGATTGGGAAAACTGAAGAACGGAGCTAAATTAAAGGTAACATGAAGAATAGAAAAAACTGAGATAAAGTGAAGGACATAGGTAACTTGTTTTTGGGTATGTGTTACAGTAGATATATGTGACGTGAATGTTATACTGAGGGCATTGCAGACTCTTTCACCCTCTAATTGAGTATTATTCATTAATTATAATAGATAAGGGTAAAAACTATTTTGATGCCCAAAAAGTGGATATTTTCAAAATTTCTCCAATAAAAAGTTTATGCATTCGATGTTCATATGGACAAGATGAAGTTTATCTCTATATCAGTATGAAGACACTAAATACATGAAAATCAACAAATTAATGACCATCTTTTGAATCACATTTAGGCAAATCTACCCTAGTGTATAAATATTCATAAGTGAGTCATTTATGTAAAATGATTAAACAAAATTTAGTTGAAAATGATATCGTAATCATGATTTTACAATTGACAAACATGATAGGCTTTTAAACACTTTATTTTCAGATTGTTTGATTCATGCGATATTTCAAATATTTTATACAATTAAAGACTAATTCTTGCCACCTCTGACAAGATATTTTAGTCTTTTTATCAGTACATTTCTACTAATTCTCTTAATAATCAGCCATTTCAAAAAGGAAAATTTGAAAACTAATTTACTCATAGGAAAATTTCGTATTGAGGACCTCTATGATGAAGACTTAATAAGTACCTTCTTATAAGATAAACTTCCCAAAAGTATTTTGGAAAATTCACTGTTAAATATTTAACTATATATACGTAGATTATTTATGTAAATTTTCATCAAATTTGAAAATCACTGAGGTGTCAAACAAGATGAAATCAATGAATGTACCAAATTTGTCCAACTTAAATCGTTCATGTTTATAATTGATAAATTATAATTATGAATTCTTAACGATTTTTTATTTGGTTGAAAATTTGAAAAAAAATGTTCTACTCATATATAACTAAAAATCTAGCGGTTGATTTTTCAAAATATAATCGAAAATTTAGTCTCATAAATTATTGATTAGAATGTACTCACAAAGTCCTCACTATAGAGATTCTCAATGGAGAAACTCCATTTACTTATTACTTATAAGTCGTCATTAAATTAACCAGCGTATTTAATTTATCATGTAATTATTGCGTATTTGCAACTACATTCCAATTTACGCTATGGTATTACAGACAAAAAATAAATTCTTAAGAGCATCTTCAATGGGGCTCCATATTGAAGCTCCTTAATTAAATATTGGAGAAAAACTAAATAATTGTACTTCTCTCACACTCCATATTATGCTCCTAAGATATGAATGCTAAGAGCTCATAAATTTAAGGAGTTCCTAGAGACTCCTAATGTATTAATTAAACTATATTATAATTTGTTTTGTAATATAATTATCATAAATATAATTAGAGCACAAATTTATTTGTTTCCTAAAGATTTAAATTTTAGTTACATTTTCAATAAATATGTTGAAAATATAGAGGATGCTGTAAACCAACCCCTCGTTAAGTCAAACCAATCAGTAAGCACAATCACCGGACCCCATTCCCCGCACTTCCACCTCCACCTCCACCGCACCCAATCCCGTCCCCCATCCTTCCCTCCTCCACTCTGACACAGCGGTCCGTCGTTCTCCCATCGCTCTCATATAATCCTCCCAAAACTGTCCCCGTTCAGGTACCACCTCCCGTCACAATCCCCAGGGGCAGCATCGTAATCTCACTAACCCCCACCGGAGGTTTCACCATCTGGCCACACGTTAGCTGTTCCCAAAAGCCAAACTCATTTATACCCCGCCGTTTAATTTCTCTCACAGAACCCAAATTTTTAAAAATCCTAATTAAATTTTAAATCTAAATTTAATTTTAAACTACGCTCTTCTCAGAAATTTAATTTTACTTTTGCAGTAGAGAGAGTGAGAGAGAGTGGTGACTGATGAGGAGGCTTAAATGGATCCGAGGCACAGCTCACTACTGTGCTCGCTTTCGTTAACTCGTTAGATTTTTCAAAACGCTGCGTTTTGGCTGAGTGTGATCTAGGAGTAGCTGCATTTTCCGGCGATCGGAGCCGTTTTAGGTTGAGTCGGATGGTCAGGCGGAGCTGGAGATGAACCCGCTGTGCTGCATTGCTCCGGTATCGATCGATCGGGACCATGCCGACCCCATCTCAGCGAAGATCCACTACCAGCTCGGACTCGACTCCACGGCGGCGGCGGCGGCGGCTCCGGTTCGGAACGTGAGCTACGGCTCGAAGCCGGCGAGCTTCTCGGCTCAGGTCTCGTCGGCGGGGACCAAATCGGACAGAGCCTCGTTCGCTGCGGCGCACAACGAGGTAGACGACGCGTTATGCAATTCGAAGGCGTTCTGCGGCGGCAGAGGAGTCGCCGGGATTCTGTACAAGTGGGTGAACTACAGCAAGGGGTGGAGATCTAGGTGGTTTCAGCTTGAAGACGGTGTGCTTTCGTATTACAAGGTTAGCGGACCGGACAAGATTGTGATGAGTCCGACGAGAGAGAAGGCGGTGAGTTTGATCGGAGGGCACTCGGTCAGGTATATGAAGAAGGCTTATTGGAACAGAAATCAGCTAGGCCTGCCGGCGCGGCGGCGGTGCAAGCCTTCCGGCGAAGTGCATTTGAAGGTTTGACTCCTCACTATCTCACTCTACTAGTAGTGTGTGAGTGTTGCGTTAGTTGTATGCTAAAATTAGAACTAATGTCATATTTAGTAAATGAGAATATAGAAATGCTTTACATTACTATAAATATAAATGGCATTTTCTTGGTTTATAGTTCTCTGGTTGTGCTTAGTGACTGTGATAGAACTGGTAAAATTTTCAATATTTCCTCGGATTTTTCAGTTTTCGTGAGGTAGTTTAATCAGATGAGATCAATCAATAAAATTCAAGTGCTCATGTTTGTGCTTTGCATGAAAATTCAATAAAAAAATGTGTGCTCATGAATTGTGCTTGGCCAACTGTTTCTTTTTGGTTACTGAATTTGAAGTGGTCTGGCTTACAGGTCTCTTCAATTCGTGCCAGCAAATCAGATGATAAAAGGCTTTCCATATTCACAGGAACTAAAACTCTTCACTTGCGTTGTTTATCTAGAGAGGACAGAGCTTTATGGATTGAGGCGCTGCTGGCTGCTAAAGATTTGTTTCTCAGAGTTATGTCTAGCAATGATTTAGTGCCTTCAGAAGATATAGTTGTTTCAACAGAGAAGTTAAGATTAAGATTAGCACAGGAGGGAATTGGTGAGCCGGTGATTAAGGACTGCGAGTCAATTATGCTCCTAGAAGTCTCAGAGCTGCAAAACCAGTTGAAAGCTTTTCAGAGTAAACATGTCGTATAGCTAGATAAATTGAGACAACTGGAGGTAGTTATCATCCTGCTCTGGTTCATTGCATCCATATGAGTGGATATTTGAGTAATAACTCAAACAGTATCTAAACTTTGGTTTTGCAGACAGAGAAAATAGAGCTGGAAACTACGGTAGTGGACGAGACAAAGGAGCGTAAGTCATACTGCAGCCAGGGCAATAGGAGAGATAGTGGTAAAAATATTTGCATTTCCATTGTATATGAACTTTGTTATTGGATTTGTTCAAGACAATAAAACTGGAGAGAAAGTAGCAATGTTGATGGGGAAGTGGGTTGAAGCGATGTACTATGTGCTGGGAGATCCAACTACAAAACCAAAGGGTTATGATCCAATGGCAGAGGCTGTGTTGCTCTGGGAAAGGGATAACTACGTTGCCAAGACAAGATACAATTTCTCTCCTTTCGCTATATCCCTGAATGAATTGTCACCTGGATTATTGGAGAAATTGCCTCCAACAGACTCGAGGCTGAGGCCAGATCAAAGATATTTGGAAAATGGTGAATATGAATTGGCAAATGCAGAAAAACTAAGACTTGAACAGCTAGAGACACAGGTAACCCTTTGTCTTTGTTTTTCTTTCTTCTGGAATGGTTGAATTATTCACCCATAGATCTTATCTGAGTCTAGATTCTCTGGAAGTGAAACTTTGTCTTGGTTATACATTGATCCCTTTTAATTTTCTCTCTGTCTGTAATGCTGTGATGCAGGCGAGGAAGTTGCAAGAGAGGGGCTGGCAGCCAAGATGGTTTCAACGAGATCAGGACGGATGTTATACCTACGTGGGTGGATACTGGGAAACTAAGGAGAAGAACAATTGGGATGGAATCCCTGATATCTTTGGTCATAGTAGTGATAATACTGATATGCCTTCCACTTCTGTTGAAGAGCCAGAAGAGGACCTTCGCTTGTAATGATGTAATCCTCTCCCTCTTATTTCTTCTCTTGCTCGAATTCTGAGTTTAATGTAGGGGTGTTCTCTATCAAAAGGAATTATGCGGTAATGATAATTTTCTCCATGGCTGCTGTTTTTGGCCAAGGACGGGCATTTTCTTCATTTTCTGCTAGTATTTTTTAGTGACAAATAATTTCATAAATAATATCACTACAGCAAAATCTTCTCGTTTCTGGAAAGAATGAACAATGTGTTTATTGGGTTCAAGAAATTACACAAAGTGGCAACATGTCTTCATCTCAACAGAACACTACTTGCCGGCAAAATTAAGATTCTTTTAACCGAGCATGGATCATTTCCATGCTTTCTTTCCTCGGAAATTTTTGCCAGAAAGCTGCTGCTTCTTCCGTTTCTCCACCCGAGATTTAGCAACCTTTGCTCTCTTTGCAACAAGTGGCATAGCCTTCTTGTGTTCCTTCTGCTTATTGCTGAGACCACCAGTCTGTCAAATTCAATTCAAGAAGGAACAGTCCGACGATAACTCGAGCAAATGATACAAATATAAAATATATCAACAGGTAGAAACGAGAACCAGCATGTTTATAATGTACAATCATCTGCAAATGCATCATACATGATTTAAACTTGAAAGAATTTAAAGTTCGATGCCATTATTCTCTACTACCTCCAATTCATAAAGTAATGATGGGCATGCAAAATGTAGAACCGAGTATAAACAGCAGTAAAGTCATCGGAAAAACTCACTTCAAGCTTAGCAGGATCTAGTGGCCTTTTAATTAGTTCATCAGCAGAGGGAATTTTGAATGGTGTTGACTTTCCATCTGACCCTTTTTGACGAACCCCTGCTGCGCCAATTGCTGCTTTGCCTAAAAAAGGAAACATCAAACCATGAACAACATAGTTTCCTAATTTTTAAGAAAGGAAAATAATGCAAGAGCAAAATAGAACAGAACATTGATGTTCTCCACATCCTAAAGTATATATGGTGTACTTTTATGATTCTACAAATATAAGAGATCAGCGATACTTGCGTCAAATTTGTCAACTTCTAGGCCAACTTGAAGGCGGGAGAATAGGTTCTCGGCAAATTCCTGCAGAGAATGAAATCTTAAATATCATTCACTTAGAATGTGAACATGCAGAATTCAGATGACATAGATAAGACGGACCTGTGGATCTCTCAAATGAATAAGTGGAGTACTGTTTTCTGATGTCAGGCATTGTTGTTTCTTCATGCTACGGATGGCACGCTGCAGTTTTGCTTTCTTTTTCTTCTTACCGGCAATTGTACCTTTATGGTGTGCCTAGAAGAATAAAAAAAATTATAAAAGAAAAATGAAAGAAAGTCAAACTAGTTACATAGAAATAGGTTTCATACATCCAAAACAAAACTCATTTATCATGGTAAACAAAACAGCTTGGAATAATTAATGTCATAAAACATTAAAACTAACCTTATATATATACATATCCTCTCTATTAACAGCCACATGAGATTTAAGAGGAGCTCCAACGACGACTTGAACTGATTGTAAACCAAGAGAAGCTCCGATTCGTAGCCTTCCGGGTCGCACTTCATCTTCGACTGTAGCGCCGGCAAGCTCATCTTCTCGGAGCTCCGACCCGATGCCGATAGCGCCTCCCGCGACAGGCATGACTTGGCGAAACTCATTTTTAGTTTTTTAGGGGTTTTAGCTGAAGTCTGATAAACCCCATCAGTTTTAGAAACCTTTTTATAGGTTTTGTTGCGCCGACCCGACCCGGCCCATTCCTTCACTGCTACAAAACGGTCGAGTTTTATCTTCTCTGCTCAAATGAGTATGAAAGTTCAAAGCTTTAACAGTAAGAGAGCCATTTCAGCCATCAATCGGATCTTTCTTTCCGGCCAAGTTTTCAATCAGGTTTCTATATGTTTTTCAAGTAATGGGTTGGATTCAAGTTTGAGTTTTTGATTGCTACTAGTTTTTGGGTTCATGTAGAATTTGACGAATGGTTATTGGCAGTGTTTTGGCAATGTGAGATTGAGTGGTGAAGAGTTTGTGGAGAGATTGCTTGATAGAAGATGGGTGTTGCCTAGTCCTGATGCTAATGTCCATCAAATAATGGTTTCTGGAGGCAAAGGGCCAGCAAAACCAGGCAGGCCCCTGTCTGATGTTTGCTTCTGGAACAATACTGACCCATGTTTTAGTGATGCTATGGTGGAAAAGGATGAGTCTTTCTATATTGTGAGGGATGATTTGTTGCATCCTTTGATAAATGGGAATAAAGCAAGGAAATTGGATGCATCGATTCCTCTTGTTGAAGATCATGCTGTGACTGATGTGGTGAGACATTGTATGATTTAGTAATGAACTAATGATCTCAGAAGTTCATTGTTTCTTGACTGTAATATAGGCCCTTCATTTGAGTTTGAATAGTTTCTTGGTTTTCTTAGGTCACTTGTGGAGGTTGTCAAAGCGCCCATACGGCAGCTGTTGGTATGTAACTAGTAACTACTTGCTGCATCTACTAGAGGATTGTTTAATCTCAATGCTAACAGTAAAATTTAATGACTGGTGTGTTCTTCAGCTGTTTCATGTTCAGAGAGGGGACTGAAACTGCATTTACTTCTACGAGGGGAGCAGCAGCCTGAAATACTGACAGGCTATAACTTGATGTCTACAATATATAGCAATGTCACATATGTTCCGAGATCTCTTTATGCCAATAGGGAAAAGATGTTGAAGAACCATGCCGAGTATCTGACTGGCAGCAGTGGGAATGTTCTATGGTTTGATGATGTTTTGGAGGCGTCTTTGAGTTAAAATGGTGGCAGTCCAAATCGTTTGCAAAAGGATGCTTGTAGAAGTGGCATCCTCGGAAGGTTGCAATTGTCGACAAAGGTGCAGGAGATGTTGTAGCATTATTAGGTAGCTTAAATAGAATTGGAATAGCGAATTCTACACTCGCTGCATATTTTCTGATATCTCTTCTGTATTCCCTTCGGTGGTAGGATCACCTTATTTGGACTCAGGCTACAAAAGCTTTACTATCCATATGTTCAACGATCTGTATCATTTGAGGGCTTGGTGTTACTTTCTCCTCATTTCTGTGATTCTATTGAAATCACTCTGTCTTATGCTTGACACTGGAAGTGGCTCCAGATATTGTTGTAGCCTTGCAGGGTACTGCCAGAGTGTTTCTATGATTTTGTATTTCTTTATCGCTGTATGGCTGAGTTATGAGTACAACTGCACAGTTATTCCTTCTCATGTTTACTTCATAGGGTGTTTAAGCTGATCCCAGCATCCCCAATATGATATCACTGATTCTCTCCCTCCCTAGGTCTGATTCGCCTAGTGCAGTACTTATCTCGTGAACACTTACTTGGTAAGGAGAGAGCCTTGAAGTTTGTCGTAGATGCTGGAACCGGCACAACAGCTGTTGGTTTAGCACTTGGAGCAATGTGTTTGGGGTGTGTTCCTGTATGTACTATTTATCCTTCTTGGCACTAGATTTTGAAATGTCTGAACTTCTAATTTTAGGCAGGCAGGTTATTTACAATCGCTGTTGCTTCATGTCAGGCACCCATGGGAGGTGAGGGCAGTGATGCTGGCTGATACAATTGATGGGTATAGGCATCAGGAGAAGCGGCTGATTTCGAGTTTCAAGAAGTACTTTGATCTCAATATCGATCACTGCATTGATGATATAGATAAAGGAATTGTGCACTGGGTAGAACGTCATCATCCGAGAAAGTGAGTAGCTTGTTCCCATTTTCACAACTCCTATTGTCTTCTTTATATTCCATATTGTCAAATGCCATGTTTTACTTTGGTAATCCGTCCCCCAACATGTCTCAGATTTGGCAACGTATTGGAAGGAGAATTAGAGGCATGCCAACACATTGCACAACAAACTGGTATCCTAGTCGACCCAGTCTATACACTTTCTGCTTGGGAGATGGCAATGGCCCTTCATGAAAAGGAAGGAGATGCAAAAGTGGTCATGCTTCACACTGGAGGCACTCTAGGTATGTTTGGATTAGCACAGAGGTACAAATCCTACTTCTCCAAGCTCAAAGTAGAACCATCCAGACAAAGAGATAGTTGAGCATTTCTGTGAAAGCTGTTTAGTATGACTTTAGGCACTGTAGTCCCCTTTGAAGTTCACTCTGATATATGTACCGAGAACTTGTGGAAATTGAGAGAAGTATTCCTGTTTTTAAAAGCTCTGGTATTCATTTCCCAAAAAGAACTGAAATCCTAAGGCCAGAGTAATCACTAATTAGCTTACTAAGAGCATATCCAACAATGTTACTTAAAATTTTTCTATTTTGTTCCAAAATATAGCTCAAACCTATTTTAGCTAAGCATTTGTAAAAATTTACTCCAACAATATTACTCATAATTTAGCTAAATATGAATAAATACTTTGTTTTGATTGGTTAATAAAAATAATTAACATTTATTAACTTAGAAATTGATTACATTTACAACTTTTTAGGAAACAATTAATTACAATGTTGACTTTTACATCACCTAAGAGCAACTTCAGCAGATCCCCTAAAAGTCAATTTTATCTATAATATGAGATTTTTGCTTTAAAATCAGCTCCAAGAGATCCCCTATCACATTAGCTATTTTACGGATTCCCTATATTTCATGTTTTCATCCCCTATCCCCATACCTAAAGCTTGAATTTTAGGTGATGTAAAAGTCAACATTGTAATTAATTGTTTCCTAAAATGTTGTAAATGTAATCAATTTCTAAGTTAATAAATGTCAATTATTTGTATTAAACAATCAAAACAAAGTATTTATTCATATTTAGCTAAATTATGAGTAATATTGTTAGAGTAAATTTTTACAAATGCTTAGCTAAAATAGGTTTGAGCTATATTTTGGAACAAAATAGAAAAATTTTAAGTAACATTGTTGGAGATGCTCTAAAATTCAAGCTTTAGGTATGGGGATAAGGGATAAAAACATGAAATATAGGGAATCCGTAAAATAGCTAATGTGATAGGGGATCTCTTGGAGCTGATTTTAAAGCAAAAATCTCATATTATAGATAAAATTGACTTTTAAGGGATCTGCTGGAGTTGCTCTAAACTTGACATATTAGAGACTCCATTGCCCAATCTGGTAAAACTTATTTTGTGACTTGTACAGCTTAAGTTGCAAGTTAAATTGGATGAGCTATAAACAACAAAACCTGGTGCAGGCCTGTAGTTGTGGCCTTGTGGGCATGGATATCTGTAGAGTATGTTTAGCAGAATACATGTGAACCTAGACAGCAGACAGCTAGTCCATGGCCCAAGAATTGTTTTGGGCTTCTGAAATCTCCTTCCTGCTTCTCTTAGAATTCAGATTACGCACACAGCCACTATGTTTATAATACTGTTGCACATTTTGCTTGTTGCATGTGCCAGGCTACAAAGCCACGTACAGTACGACTCTATGACTTTTGCCCTCTCCACTCTATCTCTGTCTCTCTGGGACTGTAAATCTAGGAAGTAGAAAGTTAAATTTCTTTCCACATTGGGCTGCTTCCCGGTACTAATTTTATAAGTGGAACATCTTGATCACAGCGATTATGTTACAATAACACAACAAATAAACATATATTAAAATCCTCGAACCGAAAAGCTTTCCTAGAATCTCTTGCCCAAATAAGAAAATGCCTTAGGAATCCTTGTCCCAAAGCATGTATGTTTATGTATGTAGCTATATATGTGTGTGCCTATTGTGGTACTTGCAAAACGATTTGCCACACTGACCAGAGCACCACGACATGTCACACACCCTTCAAGATTCTATTAACACAAAACCATGATTGTCCTTTTACTAATAATACTGGTTTGGAGCATCTCAGAGTTTGTGGTGGCAAACCAAGCCACTAAAAAACAAGTGCAGGGCAACATTCCTGGTACTAAGGGGAAGCAGAATTCGATGGTCTCCTGGATCCCTTGTCTCACCTACATGCCTAAATGGCAGCTCATCGATCCATACCCAGTTAAATTGAGGATATAAATCCTGCAATGCAGTCTTTTAACCGTTGCGAGCATTATCTTTAATCTTTATAAATACAGTCTTTCAAGTCATTTTATCTTATCGTTGACATTTTTATCATTTTTCAATTCAATTGATTTTGCGTTACGAATTTCAGTTATTATTATTTTTTCTAACGGACCGATGTTAGTTATGCTTGCTTAAGGAACTCTAGTCTACCTCTCTCCATCCATCTGTCGAAATTGTAGATTTAACTCTTCAGGCCGGAAGTTAACATTGTCAAGCCGAACAAGTTTCTTTTACCTATTAAACAGATGAACTCTGTTTTTTTCAGACGCAGCCTCCACCTGTTTAATAGGTAAAATAAAAATTATTCAACTTGAACAATATTCACACCAGCCATACGGTCTTCAGGAACTAGGCACTATGGTAATGTAAGATGGCATACATCCACGTCCACAGTGTGCTCCTATACTTTTCATTTGAATGTGTTACTGCTTCATCTGTAGCTTTTAGACTCCAAAGTCTTGGCCTTTTCTTTTCCAGGCAAAGCAAACAGTATTCACAACTTTTTACCTGGAATTTTAGGGCTTCTTGCATTTGGCATTGTCTATATCCAATGGCATAATATTGGTGGAAACACCTTTCTGTTGAAACCATGAGAAAAAGGCAAGTTATACACTATACAGAATGTGATGGATAATGGAAGCTAGCCACAAACAAAAGTTTGGAATGTCTCTATGCGTGTTTGGCTGTTGGAAAGCGATACATATGTAAACCTCCTTAAATTAGGGTTTGCTGGGGGAAATAAGAGATGTCATTTTCACTCACTTTATGTGGGCAGGAGAGAGAGATTGGTGACCCAACGGGGAACACAGCAACATATAATTAATAGTTAGTTAACCCAATTTGTAGTTCCTAATCCTCACAATTTGTAGTTAACCCAATTTGTAGTTCGATAAACAAAAGATTTATACTCTCTTATCGATGATGAAATATCTTAATTTACAACTTATACCACCTATATATAGGCACACCGACCATTTTATAATCCAACTGCTTTAAAAATCATCTTGTAAGAGAGAAAGATATATTTGACATAATATCATGTCTAATTAAGAAGATTTTTCTCTTAATTCATTCTCATTCACACTATTGGAGGAGAGTTTTGGAGCGACGAAGTTACATTTTTTCGTCGCCCCAAACAAAATGAAGCGACGAAGAATGGAATGGTAGCCTCAGGAATTACTTATGTCGCTTCAACTGACTGAGGCGACGAAGATTGATCTTGGTCGCTTCAATACCATGAGACGACCACATTTTTCATTCCAAGCGACGAAGATAGTCTTGGTCGCCTCGAAGAAAATTGGGGCGACGAAGATTGATCAATCTTCGTCGCCCCAATTTTTTTAAATTTGAATCTGCTCTCCTTCTTAAAGTCAAACCATTCATAAAATTGAAATTTTGGGAAAATAGTTCATTCGCGTTCTGGAGCTGTTCTTGTGCGATTTTGGGAGAAATTTGAAGAAATTGAGAAAGAAGGTTGTTCTTGCCATTCATTTGATTCTTAAGTAAGGTTAGTTTGATTTGTATCTCTTTAACCCTCTTTATGACCATAATACATATTAATTTAGAAGTGAAAATGAAGTTTATGTGAAAATTTTGAAGTTGAATTGAATTTGGTCTTATGTTGTAGTTTTAGTGTGTGAATCATTGAATTGTGATAAATCATGTTATGGGTTCATGAATAATGTTTGAACTTTGGTAAAATTTAGTAAAATTTTTTATGATTAGTGTAGATTAGGTGTATTGGTCTCAATTAGTAGTGTTATTAGGGTTAATCATGAAATTGAGTGTATGGTTAAATATAATTGTGGTGTTTATCAACTTAGAACTCCCGTTTGAGAATCAACAACTCATCTAGTTGATAGAGTTGAGTTGTTGATTCTCGAATTGTCCCATTTTTGGACACTTTAGGTGAACATGACTTTGTTGATCCTTTTGCTATTCATGTGATTTCAGTTTCAGTTTTGGGATATGGTTTTGATAGTGTCTCATTTCAATGTTCCCCGAGTGCAAATTAGGTTGTTTAGATATGTGTGCACTCGGGGAACTGTAGGGAGATACTGCCGAAATTTTCCTAAACTGGAGCTGAAACGCATAGGTGCAAAAGGATTGACAAATGTCGTGTTCCCTTGAAGGGGATAGGACCCAACTCGGAGGCATAAGACGAAGAAGAGTGGGGTTTTGGTTGAATCGTAACTGTGGCATGGTAACTTTGTTCATATTGATTGTTTATGTTGACAGGAAACATGGAAGGATACCCAGACAAAACTTGGATGACATATCCTCATGCTGATCCAAGGTAAATCACAGGCATATTCGAGTTTATGAATTTTGCCCGGCGACATAGTAACGGAGCCGATTATCACTTCTGCCCGTGCAAACGTTGTAAGAACGGTCTGTTCAAGATTACTATGGATACCATGTATCATCACTTGTCACACAGTGGTTTGAGTCCGGATTATACTGTCTGGCACCTTCACGGGGAAGTTTCTAGTGAACCGGCAATGCTCAGTCAACGAAGACTGTGGCTTCAAGACAGAGTCGGTCCTTCTAGTGGTGCCGGTCCTTCAGTGAACCCGCAGTCGGAGATTCTACATGATGCATATCCGTATTATCGTGGATACAATGCAGATGCACCCCAACAATTAGTGGAAGATAATTCTGGAATGAAATTCAATGACATGGTAGACGATGATTATGAAAAGTACGATAGATTATTGAAGGAGTCACAGACCCCATTATATGAAGGCAGTGAGGAAACTGTTTTGAGTGCTATATTAGATGCAATGGAAATGAAAAAATGAAAATGGATGGTCGGACACAAGTGTTGACTCTTTATGTATTTACATTAATAAACTTCTTCCTAAAGGGCATACATTCTCCTGTTCATACTCGCGAATTAAAAAAATCTTGAGTGATTTTTCACTCGGTTACGAAAGAATTGATGCGTGTGACTTTAACTGTGTGTTGTTCAAGGGGCGCTTGTAAACGAAAGGATTTGTCTAGTGTGTAATTCTGAAAGATATATGCCATATACAAATGATATTCCCAAAAAAATGATTCGTAACTTCCCTCAAACACCAAGGTTGAAGCGTTTGTTTATGTCTCCACACACTGCCAAGCATATGCGATGGCTGGGAGAGCGGATATGCGTGGCTGGTAGCCTCAGCCACCCAGCTGATGGAGAAGCGTTTCAACATTTTGACAGAACTTTTCCAGGTTTCGCACGGGACTGCAGGAATGTGCGCCTTGTAGTTGCAACAGACGGTTTCAATCCATTGGGAACAATGGGAACTTTGCATAGTACATGGCCCATTGTTGTGATGCCGTACAATCTACCACCGTCAATGTGTATGAAGAAGGAATATAACATGTTATCAATGTTGATTCCAGGCCCTAAATCTCCCGGAAAGTGCCTTAGTGTACTCATTGAGCCAATGATCGAGAAGCTAATACATTTATGGGTCGTTGGAGTCCATACTTTTGATTGAGTAGAGAATGATGTATTCTTGTCGAGAAGCTAATACATTTATGTTCCTCATGCACCATTTTTAGTTAAAAAGGATGCTCTAGAAGATGTGTTTCAGTGGTTCAGGGATGTTAAGTATCCTCTTAATTATGCAGGTAGTTTGAGAAGTAAGGTGAAAGTAAGTTCCCCGTCACAGTTTTATGGATTGAAGACGCATGATTACCATGTATTGCTTCAACGTCTTCTTCCAGTGGTTATCAGAGGGTTCCTGCCAGAAAACGTTGTGAAGCCATTGATAACACTGTCAAATTGGTTTCGTAAACTATGCAGTAGGGAGCTTAAGAAGGAGGTTGTGCGTGACATGGAAACTGAGATAGTGCTGATTTTCTGCAATTTGGAGCTAATTTTTCCTCCACATTTTTTTACATCTATGGTTCATCTGCCTGAACAAGTATTCCTTACAGGTCCAGTACACTATACATGGATGTATCCAATTGAAAGGTAAAATATTTTGATCTGCTAATATTATGTTAGTTATGTACTATGTGGGCAAGTAGGAAAATATTGTACCAACCCTCTATGTGTTTTTGCAGGCAATTAGGAAAATATAAAAAGTCAATGAGGAATACACGTTACCCGGAAGGTAGTATTGCTGAACAGTACCTCGTACATGAGTCGGTGACGTATTGTAAGTCTTATCGCAGACAGAGAGACCACGAAGATATCGACACTTCCCCAAAGAGGAATATCAGCTGTGTTTCACTCTTAGTAAGACCAGATATTATCGAGACTCGTTGCCAGTTCAGGTTGACTGAGGCAGAGACTGCTGAGGCTCACTGGCAAGTCTTGGTGGAAACAGACGAACTCAAACCTTACCTAGAAGAACATCTCAGAAAGTTCAAGGCTAAAAATGGTGAAGATTTCGACGATCTACGTCGTCGGAGGAGTTTTCTTCGATGGTTCTTAACATGGGTACATCCAACTATTAATTGTTGTAAGGTTCTTTAAGGGTTTATAACACTTATCTTTCACTTACATTCGAGCACTTATCTCTAAGGTTTCCCTTGAGGAAAAAAACTTGGACCCGAGCTTGGTTGCAGGAATAAAGTCATTAGCTCAACGACCTCAGCAATTCCGGGTTTATAAGTCGTGTTATGTGAACGGTGTCAAGTTCACCTCGTTTGATAGGGATCAAAGAACCGTGACTTAAAATAGCGGTGTCATGATAGACATGGGTTCATCCTAGTTCTACGGCCATGTTAACTACGTGGTCGAAGTATTATATGCAGGTCGTATGCCAGTGGTGTTGTTTAAGTGCACATGGCACAACTCCGACGACAAGGAAGATCTTGACACTGTTATAACAGATCATGGACTAATATCAGTGTTAACAAACAACAGTTACTATGAGGATTCACCCTTCATAATTGCAACCAAAGCAAAACAAGTATTCTACATGGACAGTCCAAAGGCTGGTGGTACTTGGAAGGTAGTACAAGAAATGTCGCACCGCAATGTCTACAGCGCTGACGTACTTGCCATAGATGAAAACATATCGCATACAGGAGATCATATATTCGAGCCTTACCAAGAGGACACTCCCACGGTGATACAATTTTACAAAGGTTTTCAACTACTTTTGGATGAAGAAGGAGACGAGGACGAGGACGAGGACGAAGATGAAGACGAAGACGAGGACGAAGACGAAGACGAGGACGAGGACGAGGACGAGGACGAGGACGAGGACGAGGACGAGGACGAGGACGAGGACGAGAAGGACTCGTACGAGGACAAGGACTAAACTAATATTATTATGAATTTGAAAACTAGACATTGTATTTCCATTAAAGCATACATTATGTATTTGAAAAGTTTCAAAATGGTGAATTTGTAAAAATAACACAAAATGAGGCGACCAAAATGTCAAAGTTCGTCACCTCGGTTAGGGTATATAGTCAATGAGGCGACCAATATTGCAAACTTCGTCGCTTCGATTAGGGTTAATAGACAATGAGGCGACCAAGTATGGATCCCCAAGGTAACCCTGTGAATACAATCTTGGTCGCTTCAATACATTGAAGCGACCAAGATTGAATTCTTGGTCGCTTCAATGTACTGGAGCGACAAAGAATGAATCTTGGTCGCTTCAATGTATTGGAGCGACGAAGAATGAAATTTAGTCGCTTCAATATATTGAAGCGACCAATAATGCATTCTTCGTCGCTCCAGTACATTGAAGCGACCAAGATTCATTCTTCGTCGCTTCAATGTATTGAAGCGACCAAGAATTCAATCTTGGTCGCCTCATATCCTTTATAATTGCAGACACAGTTTCTTTCTTCTTCTAGTTCATTTCCTTTCTTCTTCGTTTCTTATCGAGCTCGCCCTTGCCCCCAATTCCAAAACTCGACTTCCAAATCCCGGCACCCGAACCCCAAAACCCTAAATCCCCTCCACCTCAACCCTAAACCCCCTCCCTCCCCTCCACCAAAACCCTAAATTCATCCCTCATAACCCTAAATTCCCAAATCGTTTTTCTTCCCGAATCCACCGGTCTGTCACCTAAATCCCATGTTGATTCTTCAAGGTATGCCTCTCTCTCTCTCTCTCTCTCTCTCTCTCTCTCTCTCTCTCTCTCTCTCTCTCTCTCTCTCTCTCTCTCTCTCTCTCTCTCTCTCTCTCTCTCTCTCTCTCTCTCTCTCAACAATTGAATTCGTGTTATTAGTTTTATTTTGGCAAAGAGACCGGTTCCCATGTGTTATTAGGTTCTGAGTCCAATACCTCGCATCGAAGGTTGTTGATCGAACACTTGGCCTGTGAGAATCGAACAATCTTGTATTTGAATTGTTTAGATCTTAACACCATTATGGAAATCACTATGGTCATGTACTTTGTTTTTGGGTTATATATCTGCTCCCATTCTCTAGTCGTAGGCCTTTGCAAACATAATACTGAGGAGCCTGCAGCGTCCAAAGGTGTCTAAGGATGCTCGAGTTAGGATTTCGAAAGAAAGATCAGAAGGAAATGCTGGTGATAAATCCATTGAGCTAGCTAGAGAGACTTGATAATCTACATAGAGAGAATTTTTAAGACCACACAGATTGAGTATAATCAAAGCTATTCCACCTATTATTGGCAAACATATTTCAATGTATTATTTTGATTGGAAATTTTGCTGACATATATATGCCTCAACTATGTTAGACGATGGTGATATAATCTAAAAATCTGAAAGTATTATTCTAAGCCAAATAAGATGTTGGTTTTGTTCATTTGAAGTGTGATAACTTATAGAAATCTGAAAGTATCTAAAAAATGAAATGGATAGTCTGAAAGTTGTCTACTTATTTTGTTTTTGTTTATCTAATGACTAATGGTTTTACTCATAGGAGTGCTAATGTCACAAACCAAATCAGTATAGTAATCAGCAATGTATTGTTGACCTTGATATGTTTGTTATTTTGTTGTACTGTGAACGAAAGCGAAAGGCTTTGAAACTTTTACTGTTGTAATTGTGGATAGTGACTGTGTTTAATAATTTCGATACTTATGTGCTTACATAATTTGTAATGCTTAAGTGAATTTGGATATATACTATGTGATGTACATTTGGATTTGGTGTTAACGTTGGTTTAGATTTGGTGTTTTAACAGAATGGCTCCCGGAAGTACAAGTCACCAAAAGAGGAAAGCGGCGCTCCAGCGTCGTGAAGCGGTGGCGGCAGTGGCGGCGGCGGGGCAAGCATTGAGCAGAGCGGGTCCTTCCGCCTCGGGCTACCCCACGGGACAATCCAAGGCCCCCTCGGGACATCATTCAGAGGGTTTTGGGGCTTTCACGACGGCCCCAATGCTTGAGGACACCATTCCATCTGTGACTCCAAACAGCGAAGCCACTACTCCCTCAGAGCGCCCTCCCGCCCTCAGCATCCGATGTAAGAAGACCAAACTCCCAGACATGGTGGACATGGCAACCGGAAACGCGACGACAGCGCAGCGCAGGGTCGTTGTCGGGACAAAGACTGAGTATCTGGTCCGGATGAACAACAATAAGCGCCTAAATGTGGAATACTCTACGAGGCATCGGGGGCCTGCGACGAGAGAGTTTAGGAGTCTGATGTCTCGAGACATTGGTAGCATCATACGCAGCAAAGTTCCAATGGTTGCGCCCACCTTTTTGTCACTTAGCGATCTGCAACGCGACGTCGTCAATACCGGTATTGAGGTATACTTACTGCGCTTAGCTTAGTTTGCTACTTTACGGTTTATGTAATTATAACTTTTAATTAACATGATTTAAATTTTTGTGCTAGACGAACTATGACATCCCGGCGACCGATGTGGAGATGTGAAACTTTATTGATGCGACGGCGCAAACAATCTACAAGGATTGGAAGCATGATTGCCATCAGCATTATCTCCACGTCAGCCAGGAGACTCCTGCTGAGTTTCTAGGAAGGGAAGAAGAATGGGCGTGGTTAAAAGGCCACTTCGAAGACCCTGCTTACCTGGTAAGCTTCATAAACTATCCGCACAGTTTTCGCCAATGATTTAAAATTTACATGTTTATCTATGTTTATTTTTAAATGATTATTTTGTGTGCCAGAAACTGTGCGAACGGAATCGAGGAAACCGAAACAAGAACAAGGAGCAGCAGCTCAACCACCATTCAGGATCCCTCGCCCTCTCATACTGAAGCGAGGTGTTGGAAAAGGGAGGTCATAGAGCGCCAGCCGTCCAGACTTGGATTGACGTATACCAGCCGGACAAGAATGCGGCTGAGAAAGTGGTGAGCGAAAATATGTTACGTTACATTATTATAATTATTTTTTATTACCATATTGTAATATTATTTAATTAATATATTTTAATTGAGCAGGCGGCAGTGAAGCGAAGGCTCGACGAAGTCTTGTCGCAACAAGATAGTGTAGCGGGTGACGTCGACGGCGATATGGTTTCCCGAGACCATCATCTTCCTCTTGATACACAAATAAATATCATAGAGGAAGATGTGGGTTCAAGGTCCGGGACTTCTATAAGAGGTAATACTATAAAATCTGTGCTCGTTTATCTCGATTTACGTTTTGCTCACTTTTTGTGTACTATTCAAACATATTTATTTGTTCTTGTTCGACGTGACAGGGGTGGGGCGCGCACTCACACGCGACCCCAAACCCAGAGGAGGGGCTCGAGTGACCAGCAATGTAGAGGAATCCCAATCCCTGAAAAGGGAGGTCGCTGAAGCCAAAAAGGAGGCGCGCAAATCCAGAGAGGATTATAATGCGCTCGCCGAAAGGGTGCAACAAATGGAGGCCTTCATGCGATCGTTCCAAGCTGGGAGTCAACAAGCTCCAGTTCCTTCACTTGGCAATGCCGTCCCCGACCATGACTCGGATTTGTGAACAATAGTATTTAGGGTTTGTATAAACTGTGTACGTTTTGATTTGTGGTATATTTTTCTATTTGACTTGATTTGTGGTTGAATGAGTTCGTTTATCATATATTGTGCTTTGAAATTGTGAACTGTCATAACTTGGTACGTTAATATTTAATTTTTTTTTCCTGTCACCAAATCAAAGCGACGAAGATTGATCAATCTTCGTCGCTTCAGTCTAAATGGAGCGACGAAGATTGCTCAATCTTCGTCGCTTTGATTTGGTATCGAAGCGACGAAGATTTCTCAATCTTTGTCGCTTAATTTACAATCGAAGCGACGAAGATTGAGCAATCTTCGTCACTCCATTTAGACTGAAGCGACGAAGATTGATCAATCTTCATCGCTTCGATTGTTGCAAATTTTGGTCGCTCAATAAGAGGAGCGACAAATCCTATCTTCGCACAAATTCGAAGCGACGAAAAATGTTTTTGTCGCGTGAGTCAAATGAAGCGACGAAGTTTTATCAATCTTCGTCGCTCCAATAGTGAAGCGACTAATCTGAAGCGACGTGGGGTTGGCGACGACGAGTTGGTCACATCTCATCGAGGCGACCAAAAAATGATCCGAGGCGACCATAAAACTTCGTCGCCTCGGATCTCTTCCCCAATAGTGCCAATCTAACACGGTAAGCATTGGCAAAGAAAAGTTGTAAACGTGTTCTTACTACTTTGATGGACTGAAATCACAAACATATACAAATACGTTACCAATGTCGAAATATTGATAACTCTAATTTTTAAATATTTATACCAATTTAAGGAAAATTGTCACCGGATGTTATCTCTCGATATTGCTTTTGCTCATTGTTTGCCGCTAACTAGCTAGCTAGTATTTCCGGTCCTAGCTCGGAAGACCGTCATGGACTTATTTGCTGAACACATGAAGTTATATACTGTAGTTCTATACCTTAAATACCTAGCTAGGAAGTCGTCAATGAAACACATTGTAACTTGAGGCAGAGGATTCTATATCAAAAAAAAAAAAACTTGAGGCAGAAGAAAAGAAACCAACAACAAGGACCTTGGAGAAGTAACTCCTCCATACCCCAACACTGGTCAATCTTCCATGGCAGTGAGATATATAGTTGTATCAAGTAGTACAAAAATGGTGTGGCTTTGCGAAATACATATCTTATGGGATTGAGGAGGACTAAATTATGTGGAGTGTCACGATCAAGGTAATGTTTAAACAAATAAGAGACCGTATCAAAATGTTTTAGTGTGCCCTATTAACAACTAGAAACCGTCCCCGTGTTTTGTTGCGGGGTAAGAGTCTGCCGATATTATGTTCTTTACGAAAAATTAGTCGATTAAATTTAATCCATGGATATACTATCTATTTTCAGGTTCATCTTTGAAGTGCAGCAAGAGGGCAGCCTGTGATGAAGGAACAACATTTATAATCATCATTGTCACTAAGTACTGAAACTCCGGTACTCATATACTACGATTCTGAATATACAGCTTCATCGTTTTAATCATCCCAAAAAAGAAAAAATATACTGCAATATCGTACATAAAGCAACCAATATTGAATTGAAACAACAATCCAAGGCAAATTCAGTTCAAACCAACACAATATGACCCATAATGCGAGGACTCGGATCCTCTCCTAACTTCTGCCTAATCAGTGAATCTGACCATCCATTCTAATCGTAAGGCTTAGGTTCACTTTGATTCCTTTTTCTTTTGTAAACTAACCCGCGCTGAATCACTCTTCTTGTGTTCCATCATCTATCTTCAGTTCTTCACGCTCATCTTTCTTCCATATCAAATTGGGTTTTCATCATCATTTGACCTTGAGATAAAGAATAAACCAAGAAAGTTTTCATACCCTGGAAGTCGTAGTCTTCCTGTGCTCTTCTTCGAACACAAAAGAGTGAACCCATGTGAACTATGGGCACCTCCAATTCAAGCGTTTTCTCTAGAAATTGTTAATGAATTTTACTCGTTAGTTATTTCATTCACTGCAGTTTATGAACCTAGATTTCTAGACATGGGTATTTCTCTCATAAAGGAATTGGAATTTCATTTGTGTTCATAGCGATCACTTGAAAGAAATATACTCGATTGAAATTGACTTCAAACGAAAGAAAACGATTGGATACTGGGAGGATGAAGAAACCATGAAATCCATCTCAAGAGATCTTCATCAGCTATTGCACAATTCTGATTTGTATGTATGAATTGAATTCATACACAGAGAAAGTAAATGATAAAAACACTGAAAATGGAAGGGAAAGCTTATCTCCCATACGATTAGAGTGCCCATTTTTTTATATATATGCTTGTAAGTCAGTTTGTGGGTTCAATACCCTTTCATTTTTCTAGAACCAGAGGTGATCGGGGAAGAGGACATGATGTAAAAGATAAAAAGCCGATAATAACAAATTTAGCCTTACGATTAGAAGGGATGGTCAGATTTACTTTGTTAGGCAGAAGTTAGGAGAGGATCTTAGTCCATAATACAGACCTTCTTTGCAGCACCCAGAATTTAAACCAACTTTTCGATTCTTGCAATGATAATTGGAGCAAGATATTAAAACCTAAATGAGACTTTCTTTCTGGAGAATTTAACATGCATGCAAAGCCAATTGAATGAATCTAATCTATGTAAAACATCTAGTCAATATTTTCTCACCCAAACAAAACAATCAAAACTTCAGGCACAAATTGGTCAACCTTTAGGTTATGGGTACTTCGACTAGATTGGGAGCGGAATGCTTCTGTTATCAGCAAATAAGATAAAATAGTTTGATGATGGTAAAACCAGGAACAAAGATAAAAAAAAAAGTCCAAAGAAGAGTTTGAGAGAATTAGAGTTTAGGGAATAACTGAAATGACAGAAGAAACATTGTAGATCGAAAATGTTAGCATATTGTTCACAAGGGATTCACAAAATCATAAATGAGGGAGGGATAGAGAAGAGAAATATCGAATCCTAGCAAACAGAGAAAAGATCGGCAAGCAGATGTTTAGACACAATGGTATGTATGTAATTATGTCAAAAATATTGGATAAATTTGAAAATTTACTGTGCTTAGAAACAGTAAAATCCAAACCACGCTTTAGTATATCTATAATTATCATATACTTACTCGTTTAGTTAAAGGCTTGGATGCATGTGTTGTGTTGTGTAGAGTTGAGTTGTTTATGAAAGAAAAGAATTGAACGAAGGGAGACGCGAGCATGCATAGATAGTATCGAACTGAAGACTAAACTAACTATAAGGTATTGTTGGTATCGGAAGTCTCACGTTGGACTCCCTGACTGGAAACTCCGGCGCACGTGTGCTCGTTCTATTCTTGCTCTTCGACTCCCATCTTTTTTTATCTTGCGAGGAAGACATGGAGGATGTGCTTAGTTGAATGTGTGTATAGGTTGAATCCAAGTTATATCAATCAGAATCAATCTTTTGGCTATTCTATGATACACATGCATGCCAATTCTCATGTTTAGAATGTTGTAATGACCAGAATTTAATTAGGAAATTAATTATCATTAATCATATTAATTAAGGAATTAAGTTGCTTATGTCAAGTTTATCGAAGTTCGTCGCGATTTAAAAATCGACTTTTCTTAAGTTTTGAATTTGGACTTTCTTTCTTCACAAAGGTTATTGAGAATAGTATTCTGAGTTCGAGCATATTTTTATTTTATTTTTCAGAGGTTCGAGCAATTAGATATGAATTTTTGAAGTTTGATGTATTTTCGTGATTTATTGGAAATTTACCATGGTTAAAATTTTCCTGACCGTTGGATCAAATAGTAGATTTATTATCCACCGTTGATTTGAGTTTGGTCATTGGGTATAAATACCCAAAAGTCACCTGGGGTGAAAAACCTTCTCCGATTGACCCGAACCCTTGATCCGACGACGAACCCGACCCGTTTCACCGACCGGGTCAGACCTTCGCCGTCCGGCCACCCCTGCTCGCCGCACCACCTGGAATCGACTCCTCTCCTTACCCTCGACCTCACTCGACCACCGACGGAGTCAAGTATCAACCTCTAGCGAGGAATCGAAGCCGCAAAAATCTATTGGATTTTCGATTCGGCTTCGTGACCGGCAAGGACTTTCCGGCCGACGTTAGACATCGTAACCATGGGGGAACTGCTCACCACCCCGCAGGGAGTCGAACGCGACCCCTCTCGGGTCACGTCATGGCTAGAGGAGCTCGGTCGGATTCGAGCCGATTCCGACGAATCTCAACGACTTTCGAGGTAGATTTAGGCCCCTTCCGGCCAGTTTTCGGTATAGGTTACTTTGTTAATGTTGTTGTGTTGGGTAAGAGCTTTGACTTGATGTAAAAATTTCAGTGATCGAAGGTGATCAGTTCCGGTAGCGCGTGACCACCGCCAGTGGCGGCGCGTGGGACGCGACGGAGCTCTGGCAGCCAGAACATCGAATTCTTCACGGGAAGTTTCCTGATCTGAATTTTGATGTAGATTTATGTAATTCAAGCAATTTTCGTAATCTTTCACCTTGCACGTAGGTCTTGGGGTAACTCGACATTCGACAATATCTATTGTCGTATGTTGAGTCTATACGGACCTTATATAGAGCCTGAATAGTACGTTACGACAATTAGGATGATATGAGGTCTAGGCGATTTCATGAAAAATTAAGAGTTGCAATTCATGAACTTTGGAAGGTAGTTCTTCTTATCGATATTATGTTTCGGAATGCGTTATACATTGTAGCAACACGATAAAAATATTATAAATTAATCTAGATTTTATTTTATTAGGGGCATTAAGTACGTTATCGGGTTAGTGGATCGACTTACATTTCTAGCAATTCAGGTGAGTGGACATTTTTATTTCACAGTCGAATAACGAGTCTAGGTTATATGTTTATGAAGTTTTATTTCCACTTATGCATATGATTTAAGTGACGATTATTTTTGATATTCCTTTTCGCACATGTGACTTTAAAATACGTTTACAATTATGCATATGATTTCCATTTGATACGCATACATACGTATACGTAATATGTTATGATATGAGTACGTTTATGAACAGAAGCTATATGTTATGATTTCTTGTCACACACAACCGCACGCTTATTTATGTAAGAATACATTGATACATTGCCTGCTTGGCTGATCACCGAGTACGCTACTGGTGGGACACGACAACACCTGATCAGATGACTATATTATGCAATACTCCACACACGACTATGATATTTTATTTTTTATTTGACTCACTATGTTTTTAATATACGATTTCAGTGAAAGGCATACATACATATTTTAAGATTTTTCTTACGATACCTTATTTTTCGTCCACTCACTCTAACGGTTTTCCCATTTTATATGTCTTTCCCCTAGGTCTTTTAATTTCTAATGCCCATGTTGCAGAGTTTGTTGAGGTCTGACGCGCATGAAAATTAAGGCCTAGAACTATCCGCCCTAGGATTCAGAGTTAGTCCTACGAATTAGCCAACGACTAGCATAGGGTGTTTCGAGAGTCTCGTAGTCTCGAAGCCATAAATGCTTTAAGATTTTGTTTCTATGAGTTATTTTTCTTGAAATCCAGTTCTTTTAATTTATGATTTTTCAGTTTATTAGTTTTCCTTCTTTTTCCTTGCAGACTAGCATGTATAGATCTTTTGGCCTTTATGAACCTAATCCTGGTTTAGAAAACTAAATCGGAATCAGATTCTCACAAATGTAATTGATATTTGGGTTAAAAATCGTAACATATAATTTTATCGTCAATAGATATTGTTTATTAAAATTATTTAATCGTGATTCGTTCATCAAAATTATTCAATAGCTTTATAGGTTGATTATTCCAAGTACCTTCGTTTCAATTTTCAATTGATCTACAAAAGAAAATTTAACCAAATAATTAGTAATGCCATCAAAGACAAGCGACATTCTTGAGAGCATCCTTAATGGTTATGCCAAAATCTTTGTTGGGACTCCAATGGAAACATTTGGCTGGGAAAAGAGTTTTTGGAGCCTCCATCCCTTGTGTCAAAGTCATGGTGGATGACATACCATACTCAATATACCAAATTTGACATATTAAAATCAATGTGCCATTTTTTTTTATTGTTTCTCTTTCCTTTTTCTCTTCTTCTCTTAGAGCATCCGCACTCATTTATGACTTCCTATTGAGTGAGGAATTCTTATTTTAGGAATTCCTGTCACTATTCATCAAATAGGATGTCTTATTCATATTTTTTGAGCAGCGTAACAAATGGGAATTCCTATTACTATTCATTAATTATAAAAAAATATTTTATTTAATTATTAGTGTTAATATGCCTTGAATCAGGTTTGTATGTCGGTAGCATATGGGAACACCCCCGGAGCTAAATGTAATCCATTCTGGGTAGTGTAGAAAATGAAGGTAGTATTTATAGAAAAATAGTATAGGGTTATTAAAAAAAATTGGAATTTTTTTTCGGAATTTTGTTGGTAGTATCCGTTCTGAAATTTTCAGAACCAGCAATAGCCATTGCATTCGAATAGAAGCCGTCCAATCAAGCCAACTTTGAATTTGGGCCGTCCAGATTAACAGTAGTCGTTACTGGATTATGCTGGCCGATAGCATGCCATGTGGCGGGCTGTCATTGGTTGGTTAATCCAGTTAAAAAAATTACTTTGTTACTGGCGCGTGTATTATATGCGTCAGATTCAAAAAAATTGTTTTCCGCCAGATGTCACCCACATGCGTGGGCTCCACCAAGGATAATTCCTCTCCGAATTCCTATTATCGAATGACACTGAGGAATTTCTCCTCGTCGCAGATCTGTCAACCCCCCCCCCCCCCCCCTCAAGCACCGCTGCACGTCCCTCTGCCCCGGAATTCCAATTTTCTGGCGGCCCCCTCCTTTTTTGAGGAATTCCTCCGAGAGGAAGCCATAGTTCCAGATGCTCTCAACTCTCTTTTCTTCACCTAGATGAACTTGCTTTAATATTTAATAAAATAATATTTATTTTAACATATGGATTGAAGAGGTAAAACGTCAATTTAAATTTTTTCCAATTCAAATTTGACATATTAGTTTAACATCTCCATCTCCATTGAAAATGCTTATAGAGCAGCTGCACCGGTGTCGGGTCGAGTAGCTTGAGCAGCTGCAAAACGGCGGGTCCCCAAATAGAGCAGCACGATCGACGACGTGCAGTGGTGACGATGTGCACCAGCGACCGCACGTTGACCTGCCGGTCGAGCAGCTGCACGAGCAGCTTTTGCTTGAACTAGAGCACGAGCTGTGCTAGCGAACCCCACGCACGTGGGTGACGCCAGCCGGTTCGAATTGTTCTTTATGTAAAAAAAAAATAACCATCCAATAGGGAGGCACCATGTGTCAGGCCGGATAGATCAAAATCCATAACGGTTAGATTGATCTGGACCGTCCATTTCAAAACAAAAATTTTGATCGTACGACTGAGATTCAACTGAAACGGCTATTTCAGAATTTTCTGCCATTTTGTAAAATATACCCTAAAAAATTTCAAAAAAATCCCAAAAAATTTCAAAAAATTGCAAATAACACCTTATACTTTTTCTATAAATACTACATCAATTTCATTCATATCGCACACAAATTTGTGCACAACAAAATTATTCTCTCCTTCCTCTTCTCCTTCATCCTCCTCTCATCCCTTTGTATTTTAGTTCCCAAAAAATATCCAATTGACTTGATTCCGAAGATTTGTAACTTTGTATTTCTTATTGTCGCATTAACGTTTGCCCTATTACTGGCAACATGCAAAAGTCCGACAAATTGTGGGAAAAAGTCTATGTCGATTATAAGGAAAATTGGGAGATTGCGCATGGTGAATCAAGGCCGGAGCCTAGGACCCAAACAACGGTTTCTTCTCGTTTTACAAAGTTGAAGCTGAGTTTTAGAACTTGGGGTGCCACTCTTGCATATGCACGAAGGAATGCACAATCCGGCTCAAATTTGCAAGATGAGGTAAGTGTTAATAATTTTGTCATAAATTATTTATTACATTTATTTTAATCAATGTTGACATCTCCATTTCCTAGATATTATCTTGACATATAATTTTTTTGCACCTAAGATAAGAAAAGCTCAATCATGGTACGTGGCACAAAAAAAGAAAGAGTTTACCAGGTTTGAATGTTGGGAAGTGATGAAGAACCATCCAAATTTTCGGGCCATCGAACCTAGTATACCACCTCTTTCATATTCCAACTCCGTAACTACTTCTCTTTTTACCTCAATGCCTTCCCCCGTCGAAGTGGAGGATGATGAAGTCATTGCAACACCACAAAGAAACGAAGAAGAAGTGTACTCTAATCCGGTTAGACCAATCGGAGTGAAGGCGGCCAAGGAAGCTAAAAGAAAGGGGAAAAGAGCCATGACATCTTCAAATGAGGTAAGATATGAGTTTTTGAAAACTATGATGGAAAATCAAAGAATGCATCTGGCCAGGCAAAAAGAAAGTGATGCCACCGAGCTAGCTTTATACCAAAAATAACTCTCCCTTAAGGAGAAGGACTACAAATTGAGGGCCGAAGCTGAGGATTCAAGGATTATGGCAATGGATACGGATGCTATGACCCCAAAATCGAAGAGGTATTTTTCGAAGGAAAAAAGACTATCCTTAAGAAATTGGAGGAAGAGGAAGGAGATGGTAGCGATGAAGCATTTTCAAATTGGTATCGCACACTGTTTCAATAGTTTGGTATTTGTTTGTCATTATGAAATTATGTACTTTAAATTTCCAATAATTCTAGCCTTTGATTGAAATTATGTACTTTAAATTTTCAAGTAATAAAAACGCACTTTTTTTATTCCATCAAAACTCACGCACATTACAATAAAACATAATGACTTAAAATCAAACACACATCACTCAAACAACCAAAAGGAAAAACAAATAAAGCAAACATGTTGCAAACCATGTTAATTAAAATTACACACACACACATCATTTAAAGTCGTTCGCCGGTCTCTAGATACCAGTTGTGCTTAACTAAGTACTTCTGCAACTCTCCATGGATGTACGCAGATTGGAGATCTACAACACGGTCGGCAAATCGTTGTTCATTTTGTCCATCCCTTCCAACATGCTCAAAAGGAATACGATTACCTTGTTCATCCACTGGTCCATCATAAACTGTGAAAACAGTTGATGGATTTTGTAGATCTTCTTCTTCCAACTCCTCGAACTCCTCCTCCACAAATTCTTCTTTGACAATCATGTTATGCATTATATTCCAAGCCAACATGATGCTCTTCAATGCTGATTGGTGATGACACCTAGCTGCATGTCGAATAATTCGCCAACGAGATTGCAAAATCCCAAAGCACATTTCTACATCTTTGGGGTATGCCTTTTGTTTCTGTGGTAGCTCATGGGGATTGAAGATTGTTTTCACAAACGAGAAGTACCTGGGATATATACCGTCAGTTAGATAGTAAGTATTGTGATAATTCATATTGTTGACTTTATAAGTTGCACTCGGACTGTTTCCGGCAAGGAGTGAATCGAATATGTCCGATTGGTAGAGCACGTTGATATCATTTTGTGGTCTAGGTACCCCAAAGCAGCTGTGTCATATCCACGTGTCATATGAGGCCCCTGCCTCTAAAATAATAGTTGGATGCTTCTTCCGGCCCGAGAATGCCCATTGCCAAGCTGTGGGGCAGTTCTTCCATTTCCAGTGCATGCAGTCAATGTTTCCGATCATACCAGGAAATTCGCGATGCCTTACTCTATCTAGAAGTTGGGTTATGTCTGCGGCTTTTAGGGCGCGAAGATAGAGGTCACCATAAAGCTCATATATATGCATACACCACTTCTTCATGCATTGTAGTGTTGTGGATTCACCCATCCTTGTTATTTCAGCACACTGATCTGCGGCTGCGCTGCACGCCAACATACGAAGGGCACCAGTCATCTTTTGTTGTGGAAGAAGTCCAACCAATCCGGTGGCGTCAGCTCTTTGGTACCAAAATTTGTCGTGGTTGTAGAGATCCGTTATTATACGGTTGAATAAATTCTTACTCATTCGGTACATTCGATGAAAGGCTTGTTCGTTGAAGACGGGGCGTTCGATGAAGTAATCCTCCATCAGATTATGTCCCATTGACTCCCTCATTCTTTCTTCTTTTGGTCGTCGGCGAGGTGGTTCATCATCGAACATTGCATCGACCATAACCGCTTCAGTGATGAAAGCATTAGCAATTTCGGCATTTCGTCGACGTTGCTGTCGCCTCCTCCGGAAAAAATTCTCAAAACTAAAAGGATTCATCTTATTGAAATGTAGAATATATGGTTGAAAACGGTGTGAATGAATGATGAGTACCCATCAACAAATTTATAGCCAAGTGTAGATATTCTGATTAGATAAGATGATGAGACGTGTCGGCTTTCAATTGGTCAGAAATCTCTCCGAGAATCTTATACCAATTATTAGAACGATGACGATACGTGGACATGACATGTGTTGTCTCGTGATTGGTTGAAAATCTTATCGGAAATTTTGTATAATTATTTACCCGATAACGTTCTGTCGGTATGACACGTGTCAACTCACCATTCGTCGGAAATCTCACCCGAAATTTTATTCAATTATTCATACGACAACGACACGTGTCGTTTATGAATTGGTTGAAAATGATTCAAAAAAAAAATTAATTACGAACAGTAATAACACATGCTATTTTTTGCCACTGGTGTGCGAAAAACAGAAACTGCACCTCATATTCAATGAACAGTGACTACTTCACCTCAAACAGTGTCAGCTCCCCCTCAAATAGCACGAACAATCGCAAAACACCGGTGGTGAGTGCTCTTAAGGAAGAAAGTTATTTTTTTTCTTCCAAATTGTTCATTAAATCACCTGCATTTATTAATCAATTAGAAGACTCGAAAATTAGATTAAAAAGTAAAATTGCTTTATTGAAAATAAAGGAAACCACAACTTCCGTACAAGACCAGAGACTTCTTCAGATAACTAGTGATCGAGATCCTCCCGATCACAACGTATATATATTCATCAAACGTGAAAGTTGATGTGACCTCTCCTACTCTCTCTGACTATCCGTACCATCACCATCTATCATTTATCTGAATCCAATTTCCGGCCACCATCCCCCATCAGCCCACCACAATTTTCTCTACAAAATTAACTCCGGTGACCACTGTCAAACCAAGTACAAAAGAGTCTACTTTTGGTATCGAGAAAGAGAATTAACCACAATAAAAAAAATAGAATATGTCAAAGGAAAAAAGTAAGAGATATACAATTAATTTAAATTGTACTTTACTCATTGATAAATTGTCTTAAATATGCATTGCAATCTGATACGATCAATATCCCTATAAATCAGGGATTGAGAGAATATCTACTTCTACTCTAATTAGGACAAGACACACGCCGAGATACCAGAAATATTATTTCCTTAAACACTCTCTTTTATGTCGCGATCGTAATGTATGATGCATAGCATATTGCCTCACTAAAAATCTTGTTAAACAAACAAAAACCTCTTGGGTAAAAATAAAATCTTGGTCGAAAGGAAAAAAAGTACAACGCATCAATTACATAAACAACCACATGTGATGTAGACTCCCCATGATATCTACGAAATTAATTTCTCCATGTTTCACAAATGTAGATTTTGGTAGAGACTTGGTAAAAAAGTCTGCAACATTATCCACCGAACCAAACCTGGTTCACACAGATATTTAATAACCATTGCTATTACTAATCGTAGGAGTACTTTGGAAAAATGAATTAAGTATGATCACCCTTAATGTAACATAACTTCATTTGTTCAATGCAAACCACATTATCCTCAAAGATGTAAGTTGGTATTGTCATAGTATATGATAATCTACTAGACCCTCGAATAAGGTGTACTACTGCCTTAAACCAAACACACTTATTAACCGCTTCATGCAAAGCTATAATCTCACAATAATTCGAGGTAGTAGAATTAAGGGTTTACTTTGTTGATTTCCAAGAATCGCCATATTCCCACGGTGAATATATAAACAGTGTGGGAACATTCTTTATCTGGGTCAGAGAGTTACCAAACATCAGTAAAACTAACCAAGACATCACAAGGTGTCTCTGAGTAAGAGACTGTATTGAATTGAACAACAAGTACATGCAGCCGGAACAACCTTTGACGGGTTGAAGATTTTTCTCGACAGGTCAAGAGATAGGTTCTAGTCGATCCAGGGGCTACCATTTGATGGGTCAAGAGATCCACTGGACAAGTCAAAAATCCCAGAATATGTAGGCTGCATTTCAACCATTTCTTTTCCGAAATTTCAAGTTTCTCTATGTATTTCTTGTAAGAGAAGAATAGGTCCGAGTCAATGGATCACTTCAAGTGCCTGAAGATGTACTTTACATCATTCCAATGACTTTGCGTATGCGCAGACCAAGAATGCAATGTCTGGATGTGTGCACTGAGCTAAATTCAGTCAAACTCTAACTGCACTAAGATATGGAATCTCAGTTCCAAAAGTTCCTCAGCATCATCTTTTCAAATGAAATTGATCATTTTGGGTTCCAGACTGCAAATAATCATTAGTGTGCTAAAAATGTGTGCTTTGTTCATTGCCTGATTTAGACATAAGCAGACCGGTGAATAAGTATTCCACTAACTCGTGTATCATCTCTAAAACCAAGATAAAACCGAGTCCTACCATGATCTATCATCTCAACCAAATCATTCATGTAGTGAACATGCATGGGCATAACCTATCATTCTTATATTCCTTCCTAATCAAGTAGTCACTTAGAATAGTGAACGTCTCAATTTGAACACATGAGTACTTCATGTTTAATAGTTACTTGAATTGGGTATACCCATGCCAATTGGCACTCTCATGTATATCTTTGAATCAAGATCCCCATAGAGATATATAACCACATCTACTAACTGCATATTCAGTTTTTCGAACACTACCAAACTGATAAGTTAGTGGAAAGTAATGATGTCCATAACTAGAGAATACATCTCCTCATAATCAATACTAGGGCGTTGAAAAAATCTTTGCGCCATAAGTTCTTCTCATTGTACTTCCAAACAAAGACTCACTCGTGTCTAACCGGCTTACCATTTGGTGGTTAAAATACTATCATACCGAAAACATACCATTTGTAAGAGAGTCTAGTTTAACCTAGATTGCAACTTTCCATATTGGTCAATTACCTCTATGTTGACAATCCGCAACGAAGCAAGGTTCCATTTTATCGTCGCCAATTTTTGAGCGACGAAATAAGTAAATCCATTATCAACGAACGTGGAAGAACCATCTATAATACTGCTAGAATTTGTTTAACTTTGTGAGATTTCTTTGTTTACTGACATCGTTATTGACTTTAAGGCGTCCCTCAGTGTTTGTCAATGTTGACTTTTAGACACATTTATAGTCATAAACAATCTCATGTGTTGTCAATGCATATCTTTTGTCAAAGGTTCTAAATAACAGACAATCGTTGGAGAATCATAACCAATATAAATGCATAATCGTCGTTGATGACCCATTCTTATATGAAGTGGAAGCGTAGTAGGCACATGTATCACGCAACAAGAGATGCGTAAATGTGAGATGTCAGGCTCATATCTAGTTACCAACTGGTACGCATTTAATGGTTGTCGGATTATGGATCTCAAGCAAATAAGCATAGCTGCATATAACATTGCATATCCCCAAGCAGATACCGGTAAATTGATATGCATTACCATTGTGCTGGCCACAAGCTGTAACCGCTTGATTTGTGTTTCTGTTAGACCGTTTTGTGAATGAACATGAGGGACAAGATGTTCATCTTCAATCCCAATTGATATGTAGTAATCATCAAAATATTTTGATTAAACTCTCTTCATGATCCAATATAATATACCTAATTGGATTGTACGGGTAGTGAGCCCAAAACTTAGTAATATGTGCTAGGAGTTCTGCAAATGCAGCGTACCATATAGATTGCAAGGACGTGCGACCTATTCATTGATGCAGCAATCAAAACCATATATAAATAGTCCCCATACTGGTTTGATTAGTCCACTAATATATTCTTTTGAATTTGTGGAGGAATGATAGTTGTGTCTACAATATAAGACCGTTATGCATGTAAACATAATTACAAACATAAACAAGCTTTGCAAACTGAACTATATGCATTAGAATTTTTTTCATAAAGGCATATGGTGAGAAAGTATTGTACTCATCTTGGAGACCGAGTCTAAACCGAGTAAATTAATCTCACTCCCCCCATTCAAACAGATGGTTGTAGATATTTCGACATACTTCTTTACTTGAAAAACCAATGACCATGAGAATTTTTCAATATCTTAATCTTCATAATGCAAAAACACATATGAGGCCAAGTCACACATATGAATATAAATGACTATACTAGATTAAATGATCCTAACCGTAGTAATAAACCACTATAAATCTTCATAAATCTTTCAAGGTTATGCTGTTGGCAGTATTCTATGGAGATTACACACAATTTTTTTTTTCATTCTCACAATATTATTTCAAGTGAAAAATCGTTGGCAAAAAAGTTTTCGAAACTTAACATTTTTCGATTAGAGTGTTGATCATAGCAACATCAAATAACTGATTTATAACCACATCACAATGTATATCTATAGACAAAAAAATCGATGTAAAACCACATCAGGTGTAGAATTTCAGATTTCTTCAAAAAAAATTATGAACTTTCATTTGTTGTTAAAATCGATGTAAAACATATCAAAGACACCCAACCCGAGTGACATCATCGACGGATCAAGAAGAACCACTCAACGGGTCGAAGAAACCCAAAATAAACTCTGATTTTTCAATAACTATTTTTGATGGGTGGAAGATATTTCTCAACAGGTCAAAATAGGAAAATTTTGTCAAAGTGTCTTATCTTCGACGCGTCGAAGTAAAACCTAAAATCGTATCGAATTTTTGATAACTTTTTTGACAAGTCGAAAAAAAAATTTGACGGGTCAAAATTGTAACAATTTGGAGACAAAAGCATGCATTCGACCGGGTAAGGATATCTTTCGATGGGTCAAAAATTCGATGTAGTGTACTGGATGACTACATTCGATGGGTTGAATGAAAACCAAGTTAAATTTTTGACTAGTCGAAAAGTGCCAAAATCGTTCCAGAGTGTAGCATTCGATGGGTCGAGAAATCCACTCGACGTTCAAAAATCTTCATAATCAAATCATCCTCTTTTTTGTCTCATTTTTATATTATTTTGGTGTCATAATGCCATAGAATTTTTTAGAATTTGAACCATGTAAGTAACATGTATAACCAATATAAATGTATAATCGTCGTTGATGACCCATTCTTATATGAAGTGGAAGCGTAGTAGGCACATGTATCACGCAACAAGAGACCCATATCCTCTTAACACTTTCAAATACCGAAAGAAAGAAAATTTTATTACTTTTGCCAACATCAAAACTTACATCAAAATATCGTTCTTATTCAAAACAAAAACTGACTACAACAAGTCTCAAACCATGGTTAAAACCAAGCCAAAAATAAAGCTATTCTTGACTACATAGCAAGAATATGGGCCTAATACATAGAGTACTCAAAAATCGCAGTCTCCATACTTGCTTTTATGTCATCTACTACAAAAAGATTGACTTCACCAAAATCTTCCATCTCATAATCTTCGATTCAGTGAAGTTAGTCTCATGTACCAGATATTGTTGGTACGTCTTATAGACATTCTGGACATCCGTAGGTGCACGACACTGTTTGTGCATATGCTCGGTAGAACCACACATATAAAAAGATGACAACTAATAGAAACATAATTTGAAGAATTTCCACTATTCCTAGGACTAGAATTGAAGTGATTCTTATTGGAGTTGTTATGGTTGTTTTCTTGGCGAGTCCAAGTCAAATTTCAACCATCTCCTCCTCTACGATGACCTCTTCCATGTGCTTATCTACCACTACGAGTTTGATAGTATTCTGAACGGTTGTTCCTCTTATCCTTTCATGCATTTTCAGTATGATTAGCCTGATGGACTTTTTTTGTATCGGCTGGGCTGGGCTAACATTGTTGTGGAGAAGAATCTCATGATGTCTTTCTTTCTTAGCAAACACACTCATAAGATCACTAAATGATCGAAGTCTTCATTTCTCATAATCAATGCGATACTAATGTGCAAGGGTGTCCATAGAGGTAGAAAATGTGCTCAAAGACTTCTCGACCAAAGCTTGGTCGGTCTTTACAACGCCACAAATGGCAAGCTCAAGCATATTCTTATAAAAATCGTTGATATTAGGATAATCCAATAATCGGATTCTATCACTTCTTTCTATGAGCTCTAGAAGTTGTGCATCATGCACATTGTTGAACCGTTCTTGTAAAGTTACCCACAAATCCACAGAGTTATCATTTAACAAGTACTGCTTTCTCAGAGTAGGATGAATATGTCTCCTGAGAAACATGTAAGCTTGAGCTTTTTGAGCTAGAATGTCCTCGTTGGCTTCAACTCCAAGTGGTAGAGGTTGGATGGTATCAGTTAGACGTTTAGCGAGGAGGATATTCCTCACGTCAGATACTCATCAAGGATATCAAACTCTGGCCTTGCTGGCTCAGTTATCTACAAAAGACAAAAGATGTAATTAGTTTACTGATCGAGAAACCACGATAAACTATTATCAAGTTTAAGGAATAAGAAACTGTGATCAATGATGAGTGGTTATAAAGATCGATGCAGAATCGGTGGCTTCATTCTACTCCCTAGAAAACCGTGACTATCAAATAGTCACAAATATCGACTTCCCTTTTGTTTACTTTGAAATCACAATTAACCGTGAGATTCACTAATAACCGTGATTCCACCTGGACCGTCACTAAGCTTAATCTTTGAGAAAAACGTGATTAAAATCTGCTTCACTCATACTTGCATTAACCTATAAGAACTAGAGGCATATAGTAATTCACGATATTTAAACCTAAATCTAGACCTAGATATATGGGTGTTGTGGTAATTAAGTTTTTGCAACCTAATTCTAATTCAAAGAAGGTTAGTCGATTTACTTTGAGGGTGTTATGATCGGTATGAAAACTTCGTTGAAAGAAATTTGAAAAGAAAAAAAAACACTTCCACGAAACTTTCGGCAGGAGAAAGGATTCCGACGTTGAGCTTCGATGGTGGGAAAATCCGGTGGTGATTGATGGTCGACGGTGGAGAGATTCTGTCAAGGAGGAGGCCGACAATGAATGTTTAGATATTTTTCTGTTTAGGGTTTGGGATGATGACTATCGACTCAAAAGCTATTGATAAAGTGTTGAAGGAGAATAGTAAAAGATATGTAATTAACGGAGACTATACTTTATTCATTGATAGATAATTTTAAATAGACATTACAATCCGTTATAATCAATATCCATATAATTCAAAAATTAAGAGAATATTTATTTTTACTTTAACTTAAATAAAACGCACACTAAAATATTAAAATTTTTATTTTCTTAAACATGATATTGATTTAAACAAGCGGTCATTTACTCTATACCAAACGTCAAAAGTAAAGGTACATGAAGCAGCAGGAAGCAATTATTATCGTCTGTTTTTGGTAAAAACCTTCTACACTCGCGTCCTGTCCTCCACGTGTACGGCCCACATCCATTCTAGTGCTAAAATTACCTAATCACCCTACGAGAAAGTTGGTTCTTTCTTTAATCCTGTAAAAACGACGCAATCCACGCCCCGAGGACAATATGGTAATCTCGATATCAAGGATGCATTTTTAGAAACTTTTGTTCGGGAAGGAGTAAATGGGAAAGGCAAAAATAGCCAAAGCCATTCTGTGCTCTGCTTTTTCCCACTGTAGCTCTAAAACTTGAAAGCACAAACCAATTTCTCAGTGAGAGAAGAGAGAGAGAGAGAGAAAGGAGAAGAGAGAGAGATGAGTGTGTACTGTTTACTCGGGAAGATAAGCTAGAGAGCTGTGTATGGAAATTTGACCAGCGCTGGAAGACCCAAGTTGTAATTATACCCAGAGGTTTCTTCTCTACTTCGGAAAACCACTCACTTGTTTCTTTTTTCCTCAAGTGGTTTACCGGTTAAAACCCCAACCCATCACCCCCACATGGCCGAAACCGGTTTCGTCCGGTTTCCCGCCGGCCTCGACCCGACAGCCGAAGAGTTCCGGCCCAGAAACCCATACCCGTTATCCATTTTCGGCCCTCCTCCTCTTCCACCACCACCCCATCAACTCTACTTTCCCTACCCACCGCCTCCACCACCGCCTTCCTTAACTGAACCCGCCTTCGTGCAGCATCAGCAACTGCCGCCTTCCTACGTCAGCGCGGCGGCGACGATACAGGAGCTGCCGCCGATTCCGCCGCCGTCCACGGGGCCGACGAGGGCTCTGCTGCTGAGCCCCGTGCCGTGTGACGTCAGCGAGGTGACGGTTCGGAGGGAGATGGAGGTGTTCGGGGAGGTGAGGTGGGTCCAGATGGAGAGGGTCATGGAAGGGATCGTGACCGTCCATTTCTACGACCTGAGGCATGCAGAGCGGGCCTTGACGGAGATTAGGGAGCAACAACACATGCACCACCAACACCAACCCCGCCTCCGCAGTAACCACCACTACCTGACAACGACTCCGACTCCGACTCATCGCCTCGGCGTAATCAGCGAGGTGTGGGCCCACTTCGTGATCCCGGTGCACACGGCAATCCCGGACGGCCAGAACCAGGGCACGATCGTCATTTTCAACCTCGACTCCTCGGTGACCACGTCTACACTCCGACTGACATTCCAGGCATTCGGTAATTCAATGCTAATGGTTTTTATTAATTGGTCCGTTTTGACCGGATACATCATTGCCCAATAATCACATGGATTCTGTGTCTTTCCTTTCCTAGCTTATATGTCTCTCATTTGACTGGTTTTGAGAATTTGTTGTTTTTGCTTTGAATAGGTGCGGTGAAAGAGTTGAGGGAGACGCCGGCGAAGAAGCACCAGAAGTTCGTGGAGTTTTTCGATGTGAGAGACGCCGCGAAAGCGCTAGTGGGAATGAACGGGAAGGAAATACACGGCAAGGAAATTGTGATCGAGTTCAGTCGGCCCGGCGGTAACAGCTGGAAGAAGCTCAACTCTCTCAACACAAACATGACTGCTACTGTCAATAATGCTGCCGAGTTATTTTCACCGTTGCTGCCTGAATTGCCGCAGACGTTCCCCGGCCACCAGTCTAGGTTCAATGCCGTCGTTTTGCCGCACCGTTACGGCTCGCAAGGAGGGTTTTCCGCTAGGAATAACGGTCAGGGGATTGGAAATGTTGGCAATGTGGAGGCACAAATGGCGGAGATGAATTTGGGCGGCTACGGTGTTGGAGTTGAAGAGAGGGAGATGTTTGGGCATCCGAAAAGGGTTTCGTCGTCGAAGAAACAAAGCAACCAGGCAATGGTGACAAGTCCACAGCAGCTGCAACAACCCCCGCTACCGCCACCAAGGTGTAGTAGAGGAAAGAAAGGTAAACACAAGAAGTATGATGACGCGCGGTTTCAGATCAAAGAAGATGTCATGGTTAAGTCCACCGGCGATTACAGAACCACACTCATGATCAAAAACATACCCAACAAATACAGGTTAATTAGTTGTTCTCAACCTTAATTTGATGCATTATAGTTTTATTTGAAACTCATAAGCTTTAATTTTTTTTTACAGTCAGAAGCTGCTGTTGAGCATGCTGGACAACCACTGCATCCACTGCAACGAACAGATTCTTCGCGGCGGCAACCAAGACCAGCCTTTGTCCTCCTACGACTTTGTTTATCTCCCCATCGATTTCAAGTAAACTTTCGCTTGCTTCATTTTATTTAATTTTACACATGAAATTATATGTATATATAGCTTTAAAATGACTGCCAACAAATTAAAGAAGCTGATCAATAGTAATTTGTTCATGATTGTTTGTTATTGTGGAAACAGTAACAAGTGCAATGTAGGGTACGGGTTCGTGAACATGACAAGTCCAGAGGCGACGTGGAGGATTTACAAAGCTTTCCACCACCAGAACTGGGAGGTCTTCAACTCCAGAAAAATCTGTGAAGTCACTTACGCCAGAGTTCAGGTACCTCCTTACTAATTTTATTTTTAATGGGTTATTTATTACTATTTTCCTGAGAAATAAATTTGGAATTAAACTTGGGTAGTGATTTTAATTTATTGATTTTTGATAATAAATATTATTTATTTATTTACTCAGGGTTTGGAAGCGTTGAAGGAGCACTTCAAGAACTCGAAGTTCCCAAGTGAAATGGACCACTACTTGCCTGTGGTATTCTCGCCGCCGCGGGACGGGAAGCGACTGACGGAGCCACTCCCCATCTTTGGCGCCAAGTCCGGCAGCAACAACTCCTCGTACTCTTCCACCATGAATCACCCCATTACTCTCCTACTGCCCCCATCACATCTTGATGACGTGGACTCAGACCACTCTAATACTACCCGAGACGGCGGCGCACTGGCGCATGATGACGACCAGGACGACTACGACGATGACCAAGATAGCTAGCTTCTTCCCCTTGACCTGTTTTGAAACGAGTGCGCTACTTTAGTTTCTGTTTCTTCTTACCTACATACCTCCCATCATGTCAAATCTCATTACTTTGATGTGATATGCTAGCTTTGAGCTTTCTTTATATAGACATAGCTAAGCTCAGATTAAGCTTGCAGCACCGAAGATCATAACGAATCAGATATAGGTTATCAGTGTCACCGTCGTTGAGCTCCGCGCCTAACCCATCTTCTTTCTTTCGTCTCTCTCTTTCTGATCAGAGCCTAGTAGTTGTTTTAAGCAGAGCCCTAATTTTCTTCTCTCTCAGGTTAGCAGAGCTGACCGCCATCAGTTTCCATTTTCCTTTATTTGTTAAATATCTAATGCTGTGTATTTTTTGGGGAAAATGTAAGTTGTAGTGTTTCTACTTTTAGATGGTAATGATAGTAGTGTCGATAGAAAGACGGTGTAATTTAATTTTCTGTTTGATGCATCCCAACATTTACTTCTTTTCAAGAGTTTTACGTTCTTTATTATACACACACTTGGAATATTGGAATGCCCAAAGTTACACAAAGGCTCGAAAGACTATTTTTGTCTTTGGAACTTTAAGCTTAAGAAATTGACCAGTTCTGCAAGAAATGCTAGAATTGTATTACCAATTATGGTGGATATATATAGCTGTCATTTTCCTGTAGTATTGAGTTGTTCGAACGATTCATACCCCATTCTTATCAAAAAACGATTCATACCCCGTGTTTTTGCTTTTGCCGTATTGCACTGTCCTTGCAATTTCAAAACCATAATTTCTCTATTTTACGTATAAATGTAGTATACATGAGATTCATGGCTAATTGTTACTATCCTAGCTTAATTTCTTGTCTTGATGGCGTCTTGGTGGCTAATTGGCTACATTTTACATGATTTCGCCACTTACTAGTGAAGGATGTGAAATGTTTGAATTGACCTGTGTGAGTTCTTCTTCTTGAAATTAATTAAATTATGATGTGGTCACGGCCAAATTATAAGTCCTGAATTGTATCAGGTACTATTTTGGTTCCATACTTTAATAATTATCTATCAGAGGTGCTGCGCATGGATAAATTGCAGATTTGGGTATGGTTGTTCTTCTGTCTCTTTCTGCTCTCAGTTTGAGTTTTGGTAATTTTGCTTCATCAAGCTTCTGGTCAACCGTACAACCTCATTACTTTGTGTTTTACAAACCTTTTATTTTTGGCACTATCTACCTGTCTCTCTGCAAGCAATGTTTGATAACCGCACTGTAATTAGATCTAATGATTTGTCAATTGGTGAAAAATAAAAAAAATGGTGTTACCTATATCTGAGACAATATATATATATATATATCAGAATGAATAGTTTTTGATTTTATGAAGTTTGGAACTTGGAAACCGTCCATGGTGTTTACTATTGTCATTGATAGTCCATGGACTCTCGGCCCGTTCCAAAAACATACTCAAAGGCAAACGATCGAAGGGAAGTAGCTACCAGACAATCCTACCATGCATTATATATGTGTGGCAATGGCAACTGACCTGATGAACAACATTATTCAGGCAATCTTGAGAGAATACAAACCCTCGATCTCTTCCTCAGTTTCTCCTCGCAGCGAGAACCTCGATCGATCACGAGTCTAACAACACAGGAGCCACGTGAAAAATGCTGCCCACCGAGAGGTAAGTTTCCGATACGCCACGTGGGTAGGAAGCCGACGTGTCAACATATGTGGCTGTGGATGCTTTGACCTTGATCCGTTCTAAGTAACAGTGGTCTTCTAGGGCTCAGTTTTGTGCAGAGGCTCCCTCGCGATAGAGAAAAAAGGATCGAGGGAGAGGGAGAGGGAGAGTATAATGCTAGCCCTTCCTCTTCTTCATGTTGTTGTCTGTGTCTGAGAGAGGACCGGGCCGCACCGTTTGGACCGGCGGACCATGACGTCTCTTTCTGAATCCTGATCGAGTCTTCGTCCCTGGGCAGTGCTCTCAGGTCGACCTCCACTCACTCACTAAAAGCCTTAAGACTGGTCGACGGGTCTCTGATCTGCTCTGCTCTATCATCATCATCCTTTCCTTTCTTTTTCATGACAGCACCCAATCAATGGCCCCCATATATGTCTTATATACCCCTTCGTGGAATCGTGGGCCTCATAGTCCTCCCTCTAGTCTCTATTCTCCTTCTCACCTCTCTTGTGTCAGAATTCTTTGCACCGAGTCTCTTCTATTCATGCTCTTTTATCTGGATAGTTTGGGGATTTGACACGTGGTGCACCTGATGTCTCCCACGTCCCAACCGGCCAACTTCCTCTCTGAGAGAGTGATCCAGATCCAGGCCATATGTGATGCCGGCCGGTATCTACCACTCTACCTCGTATTATTTTTCTGATCAGATATCACCGCTAGCTGCATGCGTTATATATATATATATATTATATGATCATGCATTCATGATGGTGAGTTGATGACTCTGATTGACCAATTTTTATTTGCATGCAAGACAAACCTACACAGCTATGAACTGTACATGCATACAATTCTGGCATTGTGAACCAAAGAAAAAAAGTACTTTGGTTTTGTTTCGAAGAGAGCGCATGTTGTGCGGGGGTACGGTTGGTGTGTTTTTGTGTGTGAGTAAATGGAGCACGTGCCAAACATTAGGGGGTGGGGAGTTGTTTTTGTGTTTGGTTCATCCCATGTTGTGGGTAAGGCTGAGTAAATCTGGTGCAAGAAGAATCCGCATCAATTTTATTAATTTCATTGTTTAAATTTTATAGACGGTTAATGACTTTATTATTTTTATTTTATTTCACGATCAACCGATTTACACAAGAGCTTCACATATATTGTATTGTGTATTATGATTTAATGGTCTCGGAAAGAATAATTATATATAGTCAGTTCAGATGAGTTGTGCTATATGAATAGCGGTCAAGGAGATGCGAACATGAAGATAGCAGCTTAAATGCCTCCTCCTCTAGCTACTGGACTAACCGGAGTTTGTTCTAACAAAATTACGTAAGGTTACGACTTAGTTTTATGTTAACAATTCAGATCACTATATTAACAAGCAAAGAAATATAAATTTTTTGAGATCGCCAGACATGATCTCTATAAAGTAAAAACTATAAGCCGACACAGATACGAATCAAAAACATTTGAATACATTTAACAGCAAAAGTGGGCAATTATTTATACAACTACAAACAAAAGTTTGCATGAACGGGATTCTGTCGCTTTTCCCAAGCAGTATGGTTACTTTGGTTGAAAAGTGTAGACTATTACGAGTAGTATCCCAACTATTGCGTTGCAGTAATCGATAGTATTTTATTGAAGCTTTACTGAGGAATGTGAATTTATATAGTCAATGCTACTTGAATTGAATTGGATATTTGTCTCGTTAATTGTGATTTTATTTTTTGGACCAAGTTTAATTGGTCAAAGATTTGGTAACTCATCATGGTCGTGTGGAAACTATGGCTTGCGTCTAGAGGTGTGCGTAGGCCTGTAAAATTAGTCCAAAGTACATCGGTTCACCTTAGATCAGTCCAGTATTTTTGGTTATGGGCTAGCCTTATTCAACTTAACGAGCGGATTTGGTCCTGCTCATTTTCGGCAGGACTTGGGTCATGTTTCTAAAGTTCTGAACATGTCTAAAATCCTGCTCATATATGTATTACTAAGGTTGGGCTGAACCTGATCCAAATTCAAAATTACGTAAAAAATTTATAATTCTACATATAAAATATTGATATTTATGGTAAGTGATGATTAAAATAATACAAAAGTCAAATAAACTAAAATATGTAGCATTAAATTGACAAATTAAATTTATTTTTTGTTATAAAATTAAATTTATTTCATGAGATATGAGTGAAATATTAGAGCGGATTGCGGACGGGCTTTTTAAGCCGGCACTTTATTATCTCATGGGCAAGGCCGCCTGGGCTTCAGAAATTAGTAAAATAGTCAGCTCTGTCCTGTCTATTTTATACATGGGGATTAAAAAATTATGGCCGAACAGTACACAAGCAACATCTTATAAGGCAAGGCCGGATCGGGCTGGCCCATTTTACAGGCCCAGGTGTGCGGTCCATTTGAACTGATCTACACCAGAGAGTCTTTCCCCTAATTCTTCTTCGTAATCGATGTAATCAAATTTGTCTGCGAATCCAATGCAAAGTTAGCTGAAGGATAAGATTACAGAAAAATTCTGTAACACATTTTAAGGCTAAGCTATTTTCTAAACTGGCCATGTGTCACAACAATATTAGTTCAATATGTCAATTTTTATCAAGTTTGACTGAGCTTACGTTAAGCTCAGTCCATGAACCTCTCTGTCTCATCGATGCGATGCGCATCTCTTATACGTAGAGACGTATCATCCGGCACCGACACTCTGCGACAGATTGTACATCGCCCTTGGCGCCGAATCTGACAGCGTGACGTACGTGTTGTGAATCTCGATGAAATCCCGGATGTTCGATTGTAATTCCGATGATGACGTGTCCGGGTGGTATAGCTTCGCCAAGCTCATGTACGCCATCTTGATTTTCATCCGAGTCGTGTTGTTGCTGACTCTTAGCACCTCGCACATGTTTACCGTCGCGGCCGGGCGCCGCCGCTGCTGCTCAACAATCTCAGTGAACGCTCTCACCATGACTCTAAGCTTACGACGACGGCAACAAGGCGAGGAGGCGAGGGCATTTGGGAAGAGATGTGGGATTAGTGAGACTGGCCAAAGGTCCTATTTCCTATTCCCCTCTATTTGAAATCTATGTCTAATACAGATTTACGTTTTATACCCTGGCCATAGTTAAACAACAGGAGCTTGATTCTGTAATATTCAAATCAAGACACAAAATTTCATTCAACTGTACGACAGATTTTCAAAACAAACAAAATAGACATTATGGAAAACCTCAACCCGTATATACAAAATGATCCATATTAAAGGACACGAAGTACGGGTTCAGATCACGAGGCCAGAGATGTTCACGACGAAGCTCGCCGGCACCATCAACGCCTACGAAAGCCACGTGTTCCTATGCTACAAGAGCTTCAAGTCCTGGCCTGCTTCTCTCGTCGGCGTTCTCTCTCTCTCTCTCTCTCTCTCTCTCTCTCTCTCGGAACGTGCAGATTGACGACAATGGCAAAAAGATGATCCTATAGACGAGCTTATGAAATCATAAGAGCATCTCTAATAATGGAGGGTTCTATACCTTATTATGAGACATTGTAAAATTACTATTCATATAAGACCTTCTCATCTCCAACCATTAAGGTCTCATACCTTATTTTAAAACTCATCTTCTTATCTCCAACCATAGGGTCCTATACCTTATACATTAAAATTCATAATCTTTATTATATATATATTATATTAAATTATACATATTGTATTCTATAATAATTTATAAACTATTTTAATTTAAAATAATATATCTTATTAAATTTGCCACATGCAAACTATTATAATAATCTATTTTAATTCAATATTATACATATTGAATTTGCCATATGACATTGGGCTTAAACAGCAAACCAGCCAGCAGCAGTTGCCATATACACTGGGCCCCGCCAATCTGACGCGCGCTAGTCGACTTTGTCGGCAGTGCACTTCATTCGCACGGCTTCCCTCCCAAGTCTCTCTCTCTTTCCGCGCGTCTTCCATTTCTTCTCTCCAACTCGCGTGATACTTGCTTCTCCTCCTCTCTCTTCGTCTCTTACTCTTTTCCCCTGGCCCACCAAAATTTTCAAGGTCCTATATTTTATATTAGGTTCTATTTTAGCACCTTGGATAGGGTATGAGACTTGATTTTAGGGTATGAGACCCAAATTTTTATGGGTTGGAGATGAAATTTTCTTGCGGATTCTACTATAAGGTATAGGACCTCCATTGTTAGAGATGGTCTAATCTCAGTCGAACATAAAGAAAGTTTTAAAAAAAACAGCCCCTTAAATTGCGACACATGTCAAAATCTAGGGTGCATAGCAACCAACTCTTATGATTGGTTCTTTTTTAGTAATAGGGTTGTTTTTGATGTTTTGGACGGACTTGTAACCCGAAGTTAACAAATCAAATCGGCCACAGGGAGTTCCGATTAGAAGTTTTAGCTCCGCCTTATCTTTACTCTCTCTTTTTACCCATACTCTCTCTTTATCTATTTATCCTTACTGTAGCTAGAGTTTGTACTCATATCGTTTGAGATTGGGCTGGTCCTGTGTGTGTTGGTATCCGATATAGAAACTAGCATCTGCAACTAAAAACAAATGCCAACAGTAGTAGAGATAGTTTTAAATTGACTTACTATTGAGATAGCTTACTTGTGTCATACATCTCTTCTCTTATTTCTCTTTTCCATGTTTCCTGGTCAAAGCTGTTTCTCAGCTTTTGTTCAATCTCTACAGTTTAGAGTTGTTCAGATCCACTTTTCATGGAAGGTTATTAGGGACTGATGGTTCTTACACTGTATAGTCAGTTTTTAGCTTGTTTTCTCTCTTTGTTTAAATAGAGGTAGGCTTGTATTAGTGTCATCAAGTTTTGGAATACAGAAACCATTCTTCTTCATATCAGTCATAATTTCTTCACTTACTCTAGGTTCTATCAACGTGAATTTTCTTCCAAAGCCTAACTCATGTCAGCATGATTAATTAGAAAATTGTTGTTGGCCGGTTGATCCTGTCAATGCATATATGGAGTAGTAAAAAGTACAAGAAAACCTTGTTTTGATATACTTCCCAGTGTTGCAAGGAGTTAAGAAGGAAATCCCGAGAAATCGGAAACGTAGATTGTTGGTCTCATTGTAACCAACAATATGACAAGTCCCAAGTAATCGAACAATAAGCTACTTAGCCGGCTTAATCAGTTATTCTTAAACCTGCGCTTGCTGTATATACAGAATTCCTTTGGCATCTTGAAAGTGTCAAAAAATCGAAGAGAAAGAGGAAACTGTCTCTAATAAGTATTATTATCTCCTTGCAATGTCATACGAACTGAGGAAATAGGCCTTTTCGTAACTTACGAAACTGTGTTGCATGCATATGTAGGTTAAAGATGGGAAAGAAAGGTGGGTTGTTCAGGTATGCAGATGCCGTGGACAAGTTACTGATGGTATTTGGGACTTTGGGTAGCATTGGAGATGGAATGATGACACCACTTGCTATGTTCGTGCTCAGCCGCGTCATCAATGAGTACGGAGCTAACCCTCTTACATTCTCTAATGACACTGGACACTCTGGATAAGGTAACTGGTGGACATTTTTCATTTTATGTTTCACTTTGTTTATGTAAAAGAGGAAGTAGACTTTGAATTGTCTGGAATGATATATTTCATTGAGGTTGACTCTAGATATAAATATGGCAAGCTATTCCCAATATAACAGAGTTGGGTTTCGTGTTCATAAGCCCCCCTGTTCATAAGCGCTGTTCACTATTCCTCCGCGTGCCGCCCGTGCGAGGATGCTGCTCTCTCTCTCTTACTTTACTCCTTCTTTCCCCGTACGTTTTGGATCAAGCTGTGCCTCAACGTTTTTGATAACCCTTTCTGATGCTGCTGTCTCTCTGTTGCTTTACTCTTTCTCTCCCCGTACGTTTTGGATCAAGCTCTGGTTCAACGTTTTTGATAGCCCTCTCTCCCAGATACCTATTATTCTAGCTCATCTTTCTGTCGTCTCGATCCGTCGACTCATCGTTTTCTCTGTGCTTTCTATTTTGATGCTAAATCAATATTCTGGGTAAGCTGGTTTTGGGTTTTATTATCTTCTCTGTGATTTTTGATTGTGGTAGGTTTTGATCAATGAACTGTTTGATCAACTTGATTTTTGGGTTTCTGATGCTTTGTTTGATGGTGGGTTATTTTAGGTTTTCCAATTTGGTGCAGTGGTGATTCATCTGAGAGCTACTGCTCCTGTAGTGAAGCAAGCAAAGTTCAAGGTTTGATTTTATTCATGGCAAGTTTCTATGTTTGAAAGAATTGTATTTGGTGGCGGAATGATTTTGTCTATTTTTTTATTCGAATGGTGGCTTTGATAATCGGAATGTCATACCACCATGCTCTCTTTGTTTTGGATTTAGGCTGAGTTTAGGTTGGGTGAAGTTCTGCTGTTTGTGGGTGGGTCGATCCATTCTCAGGCTGTTTTCTCTGTTCTGATCTGTTCTCCTTTCTCTGTACTTTGATTCTTATATGTTTTGGCTTTATTGATGATATTTCCTCTGTTAAATAGCAGGGGAATCATGTTGGTAGGGTTGGACAAGCACTGTGGTTGACAAATGTTTCGCATCTTTCAATCCAATTGTCATATTGGTTTGGATTTCTTAGGGTCATTGGTTTGGATTTCTTAAGCCTCATATCTGCTTGAAGCTTTGTCAACTGTAGGAGGATTTTGTTTTCTGCTTTTTTGTCGATTTGTTTTCATCTCACTGAATCGTGACTGAACTGTGTTGGTAGCATGGTGCACTTTTTTTGCGTGGTATGTGGCATTAATTATTTGCTGATTGTTCTTACATATATGGTTCAGAACGATGCTAGCTGAGGTCTTAAGGTTGAGGGTCGTCATGGTCAAGTGTTTGAGGCTTAAATTTTGGATAGCTAGGCTTCCATTGTGTCTGAGGTCTTAAGGTTGAAGGTTGTCATGGTCAAGTCTTTGAGACTTAAAATTTGGATAGGTAGGCTTCCATTCTGTATGTATTATAGAGAAAGAGAGAGGAGGTGAGAGATGGATTGAGCTCGGGGCAGAGACAGAGATTGGGTTCGGATTTGGTGGCAGGTTTTGGTTGGGTCTATTGATCTGTCTTTTGCTTCAATTAGTTTTTTTTCATCTTAGTTTTTTCAAATGCTCAGGATGATATGAAAGGATAGGGCTTTGTTTTTAGTTAGTATTGAGTAAAGTTTATTCTTTTAATATATGGATTTTTTTTGGTTTTGTTAGTTTTGTGCTTTGATAGATACGCATGCGAGGTTTTGCTTTGTATTAATTGATTATGGGATGTTTGGTAGGGAGATGTAAAGAGGGAATCACATTTTAAGGATGAATGATAGTTTCTTGGTTTAGGGAGGCATGAGGAGTGAATCTTACTTTCTTGCATCTATGTGAATGTTGGCTGTTTTGTATTTTTGCTTCTTTTTGCTCTCAATTTAATTTAGGCTTTGACTTTTGCAGATTCTATTAGTGAGATGTTTTGCTGGGATAAATGATTTTGGTTCCTTTCTTTGTAGTTCTCGACCGATCGTACTCTCTCCGTCTCTCATCGAAGCCAATCACTCTGAGTTGATCAGCCTGTCATCCTCTTAATTGGTCTGTCTCTCTCTCACACACACGTTTTCGATTCAGGTTAATTCCTTCTTTCTTTCTTTTTTTTTCCTTTTTTCGTTTTGTGACTCTTGGTCAGCTTCTCTTATTGAGTCAGTGAAACTCTTTTGAATTGATCTGGTGTTATATTGGGTTTTTAGGTGCCTTATTTGTATCATCTTTGGTTTTATTGGTGAAACCATTCTTTTTTTCGTTCTGTCTTCTTTTCCGAAACTGTTGGCCACTGTATCGTATTCAGGTTTGAATCATAATCCATGTGCTTTTTCATTGGTGGGGATTAGTGCTGTATAGATTGTGCTTCAAGCTTTTGTGATTGGAAATTGACAGATGATGGGTTCATGAATGGTTATGTTTATGCTGAAATGGACAGTGCTTTTGTGGTTGAAGCTTTTGCGTATATTTTTCTTTTAAAATTGATATGCCTCTGGACAGCTATGTTTGCTGCAGTGTATGGTGTGCTATGGCTGTCAAGTTATGTTTGTGACGTATAGACAATTACGATGCACAATTGATAAGAAGACAATTATGTGGTCAATGATTTGTGTAAATTATATTCTAAAAAGAGTGATTAATATGCTTCGTATAACTTTGGGTTTGTTGGTAAGACTGTTCTTTCTTTGATTCCGTCTTCTCTTCCGATATTGTTGGCGTGTATGTATTTAGCTTCAAATCTTAAGTTAGATGTTTTTTAATTTATGGGGATTAGGGCTCTTTGGATTATGAACAGTTTTGTCTATGTTGAAGTGAAAATGTGGTTTTGTGTTTCAACCTTTTGCATGTGTTTTTTTTAAGCTGGTATGCTTATGGATACCTATGTCTGCTGTGATGAATTGTCTGCTGCAACTATTAGCTTATGTTTGTTATGCATGGACAATTATGGTATACAACTGATGACAACACAATTACGTGGTCAATTATTTCTGCAAATAATATGCCGAAAAGAGTGATTATTGTTGGCTTAATCAGTTTCTTGACTATATGCTTTATATATTGGTGTGGTTCTGGTATAGTTCTGGACAGCTATGGTTGCGATTGATGTGGTATTATATTGGATTTGTGTGTGCCTTATTTGTATTGTCTTTGGGTTTGTCGGCAAACCTCTTTTTTTTTTTTTTTCTGTCTTCACCCATGACACCATCAATTTCTCTATTCTGTTCAGGTTTCAATCTCAATCCATGTGCTTCTTTGTTTGTGAGCGTCAGTGTTCTTTGAGATTTTGGTTCTGTGTTTCAGGCTTCTGTGTGTACTTATTTTAAGCTGCTGTGTTTCTAGGCTACTGTGTTTGCTGCAGTGTATGGTCTGCTACAGTTGCTAATTTATGTTTGCAATGTAAAGACAATTATGATTGAGCTGCTGATTAGAAAACAATTCGGTGCTCAATGATTTCTATAAAGAATTTGTTTGGCAAGTTGGCCTCTTCGTCTTTGATTCGAGATGATGGTCTTTCTTTTGTGCGGTTCTGGTTATTGAGTCAGTGTTTTTTTGCTCATAGCTTTGGATTGTTTTGTTATGTTGCTTCTGAGAATTTGTGGATTCAATTTGGATGAGTTTGGATCATAGTGTCTTCTTGCCAAGTTTAGAATTCTGCTTATGATCCAAGATGCCCTTTCGATATTTCCATTGCGCTGGGATGGAAATGTTGTTTCGAATATTTGATATCATTTTGCATGTGTATTCCTTCCTGTAATATGATTGTTTGATACTTACCAAGTATGTTATCAGTTTGTTTCCTTGGTTCAGTTTAGTAGATTTGAAACGATTTGATCATATTTAGTTCGCTCTATTTATACAGGTTTTATGCGAAAAGCTGTTGGCTGTGTGATTTTGTTATTGTCTCTGTGGTTGTTGTCAAGCTTTGTTGAGATTGCTGATTACAAATTTCCAGGTATGTATATTGATATGTCGATGGATAATAAAGGGACACAAGTTTATTTGCAACGAGTAGTTGATGAGCATGCATGCCTTTTTAGTCGTCGGAGCAAGTGGTCTTTTGAAATTTTGCCTAGGATAATACACTCCACAAAATAGGAATTGCAAGCAATTGAAAAGACAAAACTGACTTCCAGACTTGAATTTGTTGATTTATGGATTCCATTGGTGATTAAAAAAAGCGTTTTCATAATAGTGAGGGTTTTGTTTCATCCTGGTGTACTTTTGTTTTTCTTTTTGTTTCGAATCTATTTTTTATGATTGTTGTCTTCTTTGCTTTCATATGCTGTATAAGGACTGATTGTCATGTAGTCTATACAATTTATCGATTGATGTGTGCATTATTTGCAATTCCATGGATGAATGTTTGATTGTTAGGTGTCATGTTTTTTTCATTATCCAGTTATGAAGGCCAAAAAAGAATCAAAATAAGAGGAAGCAATTGTTTGGAAACACAGAAAATTTTGAAGGGAGCTTGGCAAACCATGAGACAACAGCAGTGTCACGCTACATGGAAAGTGAATGTTCAAGTGGATCCAATCCAGTGCAAAGATCAAGCAAGCGGAAGTCTTTTTTTCAAGAATCTCAACATCTTAACCATGTGGAGGAGAGTCGACTAGGTAACCTAATTGTGTGATCCATTAACAGAAAATTGTCTTTTGCATTTTATAAGTTTCTATGCAATACATTTCTGTGCATTGTTCTTGGTTTAAAATAAATAGCACAAATATGTTTCATATGTATCATTTTGCAGTTGATATTTGTATTCATGATTTTATTAGATTACGGTCATTCTCGCTTATATGAACCTCAGATTTAGTGATGCACATGGTTTGTTTGATCAGCTGCATTTGTTTTTGTTGCTTTCCAGCATGTCAGGGCAGGTTGGAAGATGACAGTGGTGAAGATGAAGATGTTGATCGACTTATATCAGGTATCACATGTATACAGTAACTTTACTACGGCATAATCATTTTGGCATTGGTGAATTCATGTTAGGACCATAAATGCAATTGTTTTCAAGAATGGGAGAACTTATGTCTTTCGTTAGTGATATGCTCGCTTCATTTGAAAAGTACTTTGGATCTGTAAATCATGGCCAGTGTTCATTGGGATTTTATCATATGTTTTGATATGTAGTCAATTTTTGATATATTGTTTCTGTGGTGAGAGTTGTATATTCAGACATATGGCTTATATGTCGAACCGTTTGGCATGTGTTTTCAGTTTTAACTTCTCATTATTTCTAGAAGAAGGCTTTTTGCATCTATAATTGTTTGCATGATATTGATCCATGCTGTGAGAAAGAAGTTGTTGCGTATGCATAGCCTGATGGGGATAGTTGGTGTCGTAGGTATTCTGAGTTTTTCAGTGTCGAAATCTTAAAAATTCCCATGGATCAATTGTCTGCATCAATTATAATATATCCAAATCTTCTCAAGCGTTTGACCATTTTTTGTCATCGGTATTGATTTCTAGGATTCTATTATATGTATTATTACATGATTAATGTTGGCTGTGTGATTTTGTTATTGTCTCTGTGGTTGTTGTCAACCTTTGTTGAGATTGCTGATTACAAATTTCCAGGTATGTATATTGATATGTCGATGGATAATAAAGGGACACAAGTTTATTTTCAACGAGTGGTTGATGAGCATGCATGCCTTTTTAGTCGTCGGAGTAAGCGGTCTTTTGAAATTCTGCTTAGGATAATACACTCCACAAAATAGGAATTGCAAGCAATTGAAAAGATAAAACTGACTTCCAGACTTGAATCTGTTGATTCATGGATTCCATCGGTGATTAAAAAAAGCGTTTTCATAATAGCGAGGGTTTTGTTTCATCCTGGCGTACTTTTATTTTTCTTTTTGTTTCGAATCTATTTTTTTTATGATTGTTGTCTTCTTTGCTTTTATATGTTGTATAAGGACTGATTGTTATGTGCTCTATACAATTTATCGATTGATGTGTGCATTATTTGCAATTCCATGGATGAATGTTTGATTGTTAGGTGTTATGTTTTTTTCGTTATCCAGTTATGAGGCCAAAAAAGAATAAAAATAAGAGGCAGCAATTGTTTGGAAACACAGAAAATTTTGAAGGCAGCTTGGCAAACCATGACACAACAGCAGTGTCACGCTATATGGAAGGTGAATGTTCAAGTCGATCTAATCCAGTGCAAAGATCAAGCAAGAGGAAGTCTTTTTTTCAAGAATCTCAACATCTTAACCATGTCGAGGAGAGTCGACCAGGTAACCTGATTGTGTGATCCATTAATAGACAATTTTCTTTTGCATTTTATAAGTTTCTGTGCAATACATTTCTGTGCATTGTTCTTGGTTTAAAATATATAGCACAATTATGTTTCATATGTATCCTTTTGCAGTTGATATTTGTATTCATGATTTTATTAGGTGACGGTCATTCTCGCTTATATGACCTCGGATTTGGTGATGCACATGGTTTATTTGATCAGCTGCATTTGTTTTTGTTGCTTTCCAGCATGTTAGGGCAGGTTGGAAGAGGACAATGGTGGGGATGAAGATGTTGATCAACTTATATCAGGTATCATATGCATACAGTACATTTACTACGGCATAATCATTTTGGCATTGGTGAATTCATGTTAGGACCATCGATGCAATTGTTTTCAAGAATGAGAGAACTTATGTCTTTCGTTAGTAATATGCTTGCTTCATTTGAAAAGTACTTTGGATCTGTGAATCATGGCCAATGTTTGTCAGGATTTTATCATATGTTTTGATATGTAGTCAATTTTTGATATATTGTTTATGTGATGAGAGTTGTATGTTCAAACATGTGTCTTATATGTTGAACCGTTTGGCATGTGTTTTCAGTTTTAACTTCTCCTTATTTCTAGAAGAAGGCTTTTTGCATCTATAATTGTTTGCATGATATTGATTCATGCTGTGAGAAAGAAGTTGTTGCGTATGCGTGGCCTGATGGAGATAGTTGGTGTCGTAGGTATTTTGAGTTTTTCAGTGTCGAAATCTTCAGAATTCCCACGGATCAATTGTCTGCATCAATTATAATATATCCAAATCTTCTCAAGCGTTTGACCATTTTTTGTCATCGGTTTTGAGTTCTAGGATTCTATTATATGTATTATTACATGATTAATTTTTGACTTTTATATTTGTGTGATGGGCTCAACATTTTCTTTTCAAATGTAGGTCTGAAAGGAACTACTTTTGGGCAAGCATCATATCAGAAAAGCCATGAAGGTTAGAGACACTGTTTTCAATTATTAATCATTGATCAATTACTCATTCATCTATCATATCTTCATTATTAGTTATTAACAATCTAACATAGATTTTGATGACTGTTATTCCAGGTCGCACTGTGTATTATAGTGATGCTGGCGATGATGCATACGCATGTGGTCATTGCACAGCTTTATTTTGGTCAGCAGAAGCATTGAAAAAAAAAAGAAAAAAATCATTTGATATATACTCATTGTTGTGAAAAAGGCAAAGTCCAACTTCCAATGTCATATCCAATTCCTGTTTTTCTAGATGAATTATTAAATCCGAATAATGGTCGAAAAAGTATATTATTTCGTGATAACATCAGAGTTTATAATTCAATGTTTGCTTTTACTTCCATGGGAGCTAAAATTGAGCATAGCGTGAACAATGGAAGTGCTCCTTATGTCTTTAAAATATGTGGACAAGTACATCATTTGATGGGTTATGTTTTGCCTACAGAAGGAGAATGTCCTAAATACGCTTAGTTATATGTATACGATACTCGAAATGAGATTTCAAATCGAATAACTGCTATTGATCCAAATAAAGCAAATAACAAGATTGATATTGATATTGTTAAAGGATTGGTGAAATTGTTTGATCAATGTAATGAATTAACCAAAGTGTATCGATCTGTGAGAGTTGATTTTGATAATCAATCATTGCCTAATTTTGATGTGACTATAGTTGATCGTGAGAAGACTGATAGCAAACAATATGAATTACCCTCTGCTTTTGAAATTGGTGGATTAATTGTTGGTGACATTGGTGAATTTAATTCTAATAGAGATATAATTATTCGACCAAATGAAGGGCCGTTTAAACGAATATCTAAAATTCATCCTAAGTTAATGTCGTTACAATATCCACTTCTTTTCCCATATGGAGAAGATGGATTTAAAATTAATATGAAATTAAAACCAATTGGAAGCAAAAGTGACAATAAAGATAGAAAATTAACAATGAGTAAATATGTATGTTATCAAATTCATGATAGAGCAAACCAATCGAGCACTTTGTTAAAATGTGGAAGATTATTTCAACAATATTTAGTAGATGCATATGCAACTGTTGAAGAAAATCGTTTGGATTATATAAGGCATCATCAGCCAGAGTTAAGGTCCGAAACATGGAATAATATATCAACATTTGCTTCAACTGGAATTGTCCAAGGTTCTGATGTGGGAAAAAGAATTTTTCTTCCTGGTTCTCACACGGGTAGTCCAAGGAATATGATAAATAATTATCAAGATGCGATGGCAATTTGTAGAGAATATGGTAATCCTGATTTGTTCATTACTTTCACATGCAATGTGAAATGGCCAGAAATTTTGAGATATTTTGAGAACAAACCAGGCTATAAACCAGAAGATCGTCCTGATATAGTTTGTCGAATCTTTAAAATAAAGGTAGATGACATGGTTGCATATATTAATGATGGTGAACCCTTTGGAGAAGTTTTTGCTCATGTGTGTACAATTGAGTTTCAAAAGCGAGGGTTACCACATGCACATTTGTTATTTTGGCTTAAAAATAAATACAAATGTTATACAGCAAATGATGTCGATTCTATAATTTCAGCGGAATTGCCAGATAAAAATATTGATCCAGAATTGTTTGATATAGTTGGCCAATTTATGATCCATGGCCCTTGCGGCCAAATTAATCCATCTTCTTCGTGTATGCGAGACAAAATATGCACAAAACATTTTCCAAAATCATTTATTCCCGACACTATTTTTCATGCAAATATATCTCCTCAATATAGGCGACGTGATAATGATTCATGTTTTGTGATTAAAAAAGGAGTTCACATTGGTAATAATTATGTTGTTTCATATAATGCTAATTTGTTATTAAGATATAAAGCTCATATAAATGTTGAATCATGTTCTCAATCTATGTTGATAAAATATTTATTCAAATACATAAATAAAGGACCTGATAGAGCGCGTGTATTGGTCCATGATAATATAAATGATGAAATCCAAAATTATCTTAACTGTCGATATTTGACTCCTCATGAGTCTGTTTGGCGTTTGTTTGAATTTTCCATTCATTCTAGATATCCGGCAGTTCAATATTTGAAGATTCATTTACCCAATGAACAAAATGTTTGTTTTCATCAGGCTAATTCACTTGAAAATGTGTTACAAGTCCAGGTATAGAAACTACAATGTTGACGGCTTGGTTTACTGCGAACAAGACTTATAAAAGGGCAAAAAAATTAACATATACTCAGTTTCCTGCAAAATTTGTGTGGAATGCTAATCAAAAGTTATGGACTCCAAGGAAACAATATTGTGTTCTTGGTAGAATAGCATATGTGCCGCCAAATGCGGGTGAATTGTACTATCTTAGAATGCTTTTAAATATTCAAAAAGGATGTATCAATTTTGAGGCAATAAGAACAGTGGATGGAACGATATACTCAACTTATCAAGAGGCATGTCGAGCTTTGAGATTATTAGGTGATGATAAAGAATGGCTTGAAGCATTGTTGTAGTCTACATTTACTGCCACTTCTTCTCAAATTCGTCATCTATTTGTTACGATTATTCTATTTTGTGATGTCTCAGATCCTCTAGCTTTACTTGATGCACATTGGATTAACATGTCTGATGATATATCACACAAAATAAAATTAAAGTTTGATATGCCAAATCTCACAATACCTGATGACGAATTAAAGAATGCTGTTCTGCATGAACTTGAAAAATTGTTTAACATGTCATCAAGTAGTTTAAAAGATCATCAATTGCCAATGCCAAAGATACAATAAATACATCAACTCGATAATAGGCTTATTAGAGAAGAATTAGATTTTGATTGTGAGGCACTGAAACAAGAACATTCTGACTTAATCGCCAAACTAAATAATAATCAAAAAATTATATACGATGAAGTAATCAAAGCCGTAGAACAGAAGAACCCAAGATCATTTTTTGTTTATGGTAGAGGAGGTACAGGCAAAACTTTTTTATGGAATACTATAATTTCAAGATTGAGATCTGAACGCAAAATTGTTTTAGCCGTTGCTTCGTCAGGCATTGCTTCATTATTACTTCCAATAAGTAGAACAGCTCATTCATGTTTTAAAATAAAGCCGATTATAGACAAAGATTCAAACTGTAATATAAATAAACAAACTCATCTTGCTGATTTAATTGAAAAGGCTGAATTAATAGTTTGGGATGAAGCTCCTATGTGCAATAAATGGTGTATTGAATCAGTGGACAAAACATTGCGTGATATTTTGTCAAATAAAGAAAAACCATTCGGAGGAAAGACAATTATATTCGGTGGAGATTTTAGACAAACATTGCCCGTGATACAAGGTGGTAGCAAAGAGCAAATCATTCAAGCATCATTTAATAATTCATATTTGTGGCCTAACATTACAGTATTTCATCTAATTGAAAATATGAGATTGTCAATTATTGGTTTAACTCCTCTTGAAAAAATTGAAATTAAAGATTTTGCTGAATGGATGTTACAGATAGGTGAAGGTCGATTAGAATCTAAATTGCCTAGTGATGATCCAGATGTGAGTTGGATTGATATACCGAAAGATTTGTTCGCTGATACTGCAGTCGAACCAATAAAATCAATTTTTGATGCAACATATCCCAATTTTGATATTAAATATAATGATTCAAATTATCTAAGAGAACGTGCTATTGTAACTCCCAAAAATGTAATTGTTCATGAAATTAATAATTATGCGATTAAATTAGTGCCTGGAAATAAAAAAACATATTTTAGTTCATATTCTATTTCATATAATTTAGGCAGCAATGATAATATTAATGTTTATATCCCATGGAATTTTTGAACAAACTTGAATTTAGCGGTTTGCCAACACATGAACTTATATTGAAAATTGGTATGCCTATTATGTTATTAAGAAATTTAGATCAAATACGAGGTTTGTGTAATGGCACAAGGTTAATTGTAACAAATTTGTTCGAAAGATTGATAGAAGCAAAAATACTTACTGGGAGTAACCTCGGAGAAAAAGTACATATTCCAAGAATAGTACTACATGCAACCGAAAGTAAATGACCTTTTACATTTAAAAGACGTCAATTTCCTGTTAGATCCTGTTATGCAATGGCAATTAATAAAAGCCAAGGTCAATCATTAAATCAAGTTGAAATATATTTATCGGAACCAGTTTTCACCCACAGACAATTATATGTAGCAATGTCAAGAGTGACGTCAAAAAAAGGTCTTAAAATAGTGATAATAAACAGTGACAATGTGCCTAATAACTATCCAAAAAATATTGTCTACAAAGATGTGTTGCAAAATATCTGACACAATACATAACGCACAACATAATACTTAGAAAATATAAATTTTAGCTATGTATCAATGAAAATATAAAGCATACATTTTAGTTTGATTATTCATTTTTTCATGGACTATGAAAGGATCGGTGGTGATTGAATTCTTTCCTGATATATATAGGCTGATTTGCTGACAAATATATACGGCAAAAATGTCACCCATGATTTACCATTATCTCCATGTGCTTCCTACCATTTTGGCCCTTCACGTTTTCTTTTCTGATCCCCTTTCTTCTCCTCCGTTTAGGCAGAAATGATCGCCTCCATCATGGCACTTTTCTAACCGTTCCCCCTTCCTTTTTCGTTGCTTCCTTATCAATCCAAATATGGACTTCTTTCGTATCCACGTCTCTTTTCTCACCTATTGGAAACAATCATGATTGATTTTATCAATCATCTCCAGCTGTAGGTTGACTTTGGGTCCCTATTAAGACGTGCGATTCCTGAGACCCCATTTCATCCCTGATCTCCCTTCTTGCCCAGAAATCCAATTTTGGATTTCTTTCATGTCCAAGCGTCTCATCTCACCTAATCCAACCAATCTCTACTTCTTCGTCGATTGACTGTTGGCTTTGGATCCTCCATCACGACGTGCAATTTCTGAAACTCAAGTATACAGTTCGGGATTTCTTCGCGAACATGGTAAAATCATGTCAGTGTCCTGTAGTGACAGAGATCGCTGACATTGGCTCCATTGTGTCCTCCTTCGTACACGTTGAAGGCGCTCCTCGCCTTAAAAAGGACTTCTACCCGGACGACTTTTCTTCCTCTTTCCATGCTCGCAAGAAGAACTACTATCGCTCTGATCTAGGTCCCTACATTTATCTTTTTTGTTTATATTTCTCTCAAATTGAAATTGTTGTATCCCTTTTTTCTCTATTATTTCCACCAAATGAATCTATATTGATTGATTTTTCCTTTATGTTTTCTGGTTTTCGGATTCTGTTTCGCTTGCAGAGAATCAAAATTGCTCAAAACGTGTATACTTTTTTTTCCTTTATTTACTCTTTGGCGATTGGTATTTGTCTGTATGTGTATCTATGATTGATCATATGCTTCAACGTATTACATCATTAGCACATTCATTGTTTACATTTTGGAATATAATTTGGTTCATGTATCTTATCCTAATTTTTTCTCTGTTTTGTTTCAGTTTTGGATACATCAGTGATATTTTCTGTTGCCATTGATCAGCTGATTGAAGATGAGGAAATTGATCAGGGACATTCGCCCATTTGTTGCCATAGGGATCATTATAAGAGTACGTGTTGCATTCCATTGGAGGCCACGAATGGTTGACAGTACAGACTACAATGGACTCCATTTCCTCTTGGTTGATGAACAGGTAAAGAATCTTTTCTACCCATATGGAACTCTGTTATCGATGTTTGATTTACAGTCAAATCCTTGATTTTTCTTTGGTTATTGAGCTCTGTTTCTTATATAATATTTTGTTTGTGGATTATTTGAATCTCCATGATTTCTATTCTTTGTTACTGATGTTGTGTCACAAGTTTATCTATATATGATATGTATGTGTCTATGATGTTGCCATATATTGTATCAATAGTCAGTGCATCGATGGATTATTCTCAAATGTCCACATTTTTGTTGTAGGGTTCCTCAATACATGCTATGATTGAAGAATGTTATTACGGACATATGCCGATGATGATGGAAGTGGGGAAGATATATGATGTATCAAAGTTCGCTTCGAAGGATGACACAGCCAGACACAAGGTTGCTAATTATGGTTCGATCCTATATTTCACTGGATGTACTCAGTTTGAAGAAATAAAAGAAGACTTGCCAAATTTTCCAAGATATTCGTTCAATTTGCGAGAATATGGACAACTTACTGCTGAAGCACAGAATCAGACTACTCTTGCAGGTCAATAATTACTCCTTTTTCTTCTGTCTATATAGAGACATCTTTGATTTTATGTTGAACCATGCTGATAACTGTCTTTGAACTTCAAGATTTGTATGGATGCATTAAGTCTGTTAGAGCACCTCAAGTAGTTGCTGTTGACAATCTAAAAGAAAAGGAAACCAGAACCGACCTTACCGTTCAGTTGAAAGGGTATCACATATATGACTTTTATTCCCTGTTTAATCATATGCACTGTATTCCTTAAAAAAAGAACAGTGACAACATGGATGAAACATGCAGGAGAGAAGAATTGAGGATCAGTTTGTGGGCTGATGTTGCAAGATTATTTCCTGTCCAAGAGATCGTTGAACTGCCTCCGCCAGTGCTTGCGGTTTTCACTGGAATGCGCATCAGTATTTATGAAGGTCTTGCACATAAATTTTATGGTTTTTCTTTCTTTATTTTTTTTCATAAACAACATTTGCTGGATAACTATCACTGACATTTCTCAGTGCACAACAGAAAAATGTGGAAAAACTTAGGGAAATCAATGGATAATCATATTTATAATCATTGCTGGTGCAAAGTTGCCATAATTATCGAAATTCATATTTGATCTGAAATGAATCATTTATTCAGTCCAAATTGGTTATGATGCAGGCCATGTTTCGGCATTTAGCACGCCACATACATGCTTTCTAATTAATCCAGATATCAAAGAAAAAAAAGAATATGAAGCTGAGTAAGTTGGGCATACTTTTTCAATCATAATTTGTTACAGACCAAGGGGTTCTTATGGATTATATACCACACGACATTTTCTCCATGCCTAAGCTTTTTTTTCCCAGGTTCTCAAAGAATGGAGACAAAATGAAGGTCTCTGGTGCATTCTCCAGCTTGATGTCAACTGGATTAATTAATGAAGCAGATAAGAGAACTATATCTCAATTGAAAGAGCTGAATCCAAATTTGCACATGGTATTCCATTTTGTCTTTTATCTTTTGATATACTTTAAATTTAAAAAAAAAGGCCGGTTGGATAATCAGATGAGTATCTTTGTTTGTGATAAAGGATATGAGCTCTGTATTTTTCCACTGTATGAATTAGCTCACTGTTTGTTTCCTGGTTATTCAAAATCTAAAAATCATGTTTGCTATGAATGAACTATATCTGACAACAATTTTTATTTACTCTTTGGAAATACATTGTCAATAACATTTACATGCTAAACTTCACTGACTTATTGACGACTTCATTTATGAATGGTACATTAAACTGTGTGCTATTTTATCATAATTTTTGCATGCACAAGTGTACTGAATTATTACATATGTATTTCTATCTTAGTTAGATTTGTTGCCTATTTCAGAGCAAATCTGTCTATTGTTCCGCTGTTGTAAAGAGATTTTTCCTGGAGAGAGGATGGTTCTATAGATGTTGTCCTGCTGAGAAATGTTTCAAACATATGCTGAAGAAGGAGGGACTTGATGAGCCATATATTTGTGTTGTCCACGGAGAGAAAGAACCAAAATTGAAGTGATTGAAAGTTTTTTCAATTCTAATTTTGCTACAAATTTTTGGGTTAGTTCAAAGATAATATGGACTGAATTCTTTCTGTGATAACATGATCTCATGCAGCTGCAGAGTCTTTATGATCATTGAGGATGACCATGATCAAACAAATGTGACAGTAATGGGCAAAGCAGCTGAAGAATTTTTTGGAGCAACATGCGAGCAACTTTTGGAGCAGACGCCTTATGCTGCAGAAATAACTCTTCCAACATTGATCAGCTCAAAAATAGGCCACAAATTCATGTTCGAGATAAGGATTGGACAACGTGGAGACCTCTTTGTGAGGAGCAGCCATGAATCTGAAAGCGATGTTCAGAGAATTGATGGAAGCAGTTCTGGGAATAAAAAAGTTTTGGAGATAATTGAAGCTCAAGAGCCAACCCTGCAGACTCCTAATAAAATCATATATGGAAGAAAACGTGAGCATCAACCTATTGCACGACAACTGTTCGGATCAGAAGCTGAAAAGAAAAGCAAGCGGTACGACTATGTTTTGTTCATCCTTATTTTCTGCTAGATTACAATGGGTCCAATTCTGTCTTGCATAAAAATTTGAATTATTTCTTTAGGGACGAACACGCCGGAACATCATCTGCAAAAACTGCGGCAACAAAAATGGCACCAGATTTGGAGAAGAAACTTAAATGAGGTGAATTTAATCTTCTCTGACAAACCTTATTTGTTGACTAATTTTTTCCCCATGAAACTCCATAAAAAGCAAAATTATGATTCAGGTTGCCAAATTCACTGCCTCATTATGCATACCATTGTTTTATATATGATCCAACATTGAACATAACAAGTCAAATTACATTCTGATTCAATTTGTCTTTCTTATCTTGATTACATTTACATTGTATAAAGAATAAAAAATAGAAAATCAAATTTGAGAAAACATATGTGTCACTTTGTCAATCTATATTTATTAGGCTGCGTTAACCATGAACTATGATGGAATCCTATTTTTTTATTCGTTTGTTGCATATCCATATTTTCATCAATTCCTTATATTTAAAATCTTCTCACAAATACATTAGCATGATGTTATTCGTTTATAGATAATGAAATATCATATAATGCTTATCTTTTGGTTTCTTTATCTTCTTCCAACTTTTGGACTTAATAATCAGCCAATCATTTATTGTCCTATGATCACTCTGTTTTTAGTCTTTTGTGTTTACATCATAGAACGATGTGCTTGCCTAATGTTAGACACTGTTTTGATTATTTGTATTACACTTACAGGTTGAGTATGAAAGAGCCCTGTAAATATAATGAGGAGTTGCCTTTTGTTGGAAACAGATCTATTTTGTGTACAGAATACATGGAGTTTCGCAGCTTCTTTGCTTAGTTAGATTCCTTTGTTAAATACACATTGTGGCATCCACCTATCTCACAATGAACAAAAATGAAGGTAGCTAATGCTCTGATCAAGAATACATGAAGTGTGGCAACTTTTTTGCTTAATTAGGTTCCTTTGTTAAATAGATATTGCTGCATCCACATATCCTATGGTGAAAAATAGTGAAGTTAACTAATTCTATGATCAAGAATCTATTCTTGATCAAAGAATTAGCTCTTTTGTATGTTCACTTATCTAATGAAAAATTGATGCCCATATCCATGTATAATCTAATATATCATCTTTAATTTCCAGCCACTACTTTGAACGTATGTATGTTTTGTTATTCCAAATATTTCCTCAGTTGGTATCTTCTTTGATTTCATAGATTTGGTATTTTTTGGACCTTGCTTTCTAAACAATAGCGCAGCCTTTTGGATTCTGGTGTCATAATCTCCAATTTTAATTCCTTTGCAAGCCTATCATTTCATATTCAAACAAAAAAAAATTCCAACCGTATCTGAACAAAATGTGTGCACGTAAATTATCTCAAGTCAAAAGTAAAACTTCAGTTTCCTAAAAAACGGATAAGATTAGTGCTGCTATGCTTCCTTTACAATAGCACTCGCAAAGCCCAAAGCCAACCAATACATGGGCTATTTTTCTTGGCAGCTCCATTGGACCGGGTAGGGCTATTTTAAAGGCGTGATAATCCGATGTTCTCTTTTCTCTGTATTGTTTGACATTTCTATTAAAAATGTATTCACACGTTTTTTTTACAAAAAACGGTTTCATTATAGAAACCTGAACAAACCAAGCAAATCTCACTTCTTCAGTGTACCAGCATTGATTGTAACCTGCCTACCTCTTCAGTTCAATCTCACCTCATTAAAAGTTGTTGATTCATTGCGCCTCAAGCTCAGATCATATAAACCTCCATATTCCCTCACATATTGTTCCATGTTTCGCCGCTGCTCTGGATCAAAGAAGACACCAGATGAAATCCAGACAAATCTTCTAAAAAGCTGGTAAATATGATCACTTTCTCTCTTTGATTTTCCTTATTCCAACATCTATCTCAATCTGACCACCGAAATTTCGATGAAGCGATGATTCCGACTTTAATGCATGCATTCAACATGATGAAATCTAAGTTTTCTCTGTATGGATCCATCGATTCCTTGGCTTTTGAATACTGGGTTCTGATTCATTTTGCGTTATGATTGATTCAATTCAGAGAATCAGATTTTTGGTGACCTTTAGTATCTTATATTACTTGAATCGATATTGTTAACCTCATAGATTCATTATTGTTGCACTATATTGATTTCATTGTCATCTCCTCAATGTTAAAAAAGTAAAAAAATCATTTCCTCTCATTCTTTATAGTTGCATGTGCTATCTAACAATAGACTTTGACTGATAGTCTGAAAATCATAACTTCCTGTTCTAAAATTTGAAATCTTTGAGTCTCAAATAATGGTTTTCCATTTATATATTCAGGTTGATGTCTATATTGACCACAGCCTCAATTCTGCTTTTGTTCCTGGACTATATGTTGTTTTAATCAGATCTTTAATCTTTTAAGCTATAAACACATGTCAAAGGAAATAGATGCTTTATCTCCTTTAACACATATCATGCTCTTTTCTACCTATCATGCTCTAATATATGGATATCTTATTTAACCAGATATTGAATTTACTTTTTGCTTCCTCATTGTGTTGGTTAAAAAATTGAAGAAAAACATGCTCAGTCAATTTAGTTACATGATCCTACTTTTCTTTATCTCTGTATAGACAAATGTTGTTATTCTGAAAATATTACATACGAGTAGTCTAACAGCAAGCTTTCATATTCATTTCCAATTTGTGTTCTCTCTGACCTACTAGATGTGATGTACTAAATCTGAGTTGATCTCAAATTTGTATTACTTTTGAACATTAAATCAGACCCTAGCTGCCAAAACTGTTCTCTCCTATATTTAAAGATGTTTCTCCACTTCATGATAGCTGATATACTACTGTTTCTTGACATGGACAGGTAATGTCCTAGACGTAAGCAGAAACTATTATTTGCTAAAGGACGAAACATTTTTAGAATTCTCTGTACAGGTCATAGCTCTCCCTGGACCACTTGCTTCTTCATCAATGCCTCCACATTCGACTCAATCAGCCCCTCCAAAATCAGCCACCTCACTTCCTCCAAAATCAACAACATCTTGCCATTCACAAGCAGCCACAACCCCACCTCTTTCTCCACAACAGCCAACATGTACCACACCAAATATCTCAGCTCCATCCTCACCTTCATTGGAAATAACTGGTGAGACAAACATTCCAGAGACTGCCAAAGGAAAACCAAACACATTGAGGCCGAAAACTAGGAAACAAAAAAATGATGCTATTCATGGGGATCGAAGAACCACTAGGTACAAAGCTGAATTCTTTCCAATCAAACAAACATGACAAATTCTATCACAATGTCAATTTTTTTTTATTTCTTTCAACAGATGCATGGAACAAGCCATGGACCGGCAAAAAAAAGACGTTCGCCATGAGGAAGACAACAAAAAGAAGAGAGGCCGGCCACCAGGAATCCACAAAAACACTGCACAAAGGTTAAATTCTTTGCACCATGTGTTAATTCAAATCTATTCATTGTAATTAATACCTACTTTTATTAATTTGCAGAGAATTGGAACACCAGCATACTGCCTCTGCAGAAATGGCCACTAGCCATGAAGAAAAGATGAACAAGAAAAGAGGCCGACCACCAGGAGCGACTAAGAACCCAAAGAAAAGGTTAGCCATTTTACAAAAAAAAAATTCGGTAATTTTCTTTAAACCATGAATTAACTAGGCGCTATTCATTATGATTCATGCCCTATTTCATTCATTTGCAGAGAATTGGAAGATGTAGGCACCACCCCTAAAGAAAACAAAAAACCCAAGGGAGGCTGGCTATTAGGGAAGCCTAGAAACCTTGAGAAAAGGTCTGCTATATCACATCGAAAACATTTTTTTTTTCGTCATCACTAAATACACTTTTTGCAGAAAGCTATGGGAACAAGACCAAATCATGAAAAACCACCATGAAGCAGCAGAGAATTCGCAAACAAAAAAGAAAACCTGCAAAAATGATGGATTGCCAACGGCAACAAAGACAGCCAAAAAAACATCGCCTGAAAAAAGGCCAAGAGGCAATCCAAAGGGGAAAAAAAAAGAGCCGTTGCAGGCCAAGTTCAGCTGGCGTCGTTCGTCTACAACAACTTCTGCTCCTACTGAAGAAGAGACAGCAACAAACACTGCAAATCGCATGGGACCAGATGGTCCACCAGATGATATGGCAACGATTTCACAGAGATTGCATTCTAACAATATCATGACTGCTGGCATAAGAGATCTGCTCATAGAGCAAGTCAACCAGACAAAAAAAATGCTGAAAGTCTTGACCACATTGAAAGATATAGTTGAAGGATGCAAAGGTGTTGAAATAGCGTAAGTCTTCTTATTCCAGATTTTATGATCATATCTTTGGAATCTAATGATTATTCTGTATTGATTCAGCTTTGACTGATTTGTGTATGCAGCAAGGAGGTCTACCCAACTGTTCCATGAGGTAGATCCAAATCCAATTCCACCTTAATTTCCAATTTTGTTGCTGACTTTAATCAACCCTGATTACATGCTTTTGCCATATTTATAATTTCTCAAAAAGCAAAGACACCATCATCTGTTTCAGATCATTGTTTCTGATTACACAGTTTTCCTAATCTGACAAAAAACTGGTATTAACGCTGTTTCAGTTGGTGTTGTTTTGTTGTTAGTCCTATTTTACCACAATATGTCATAATATAGTGCTTTAATATTGAAATCAATATACTAAAATGTGGTGTTTCACTGCAAAAATTCATCTTCTCTGTTAAAACTACACCTTTTCTTACATAATGTTATCGACATGGATTTATCAAACATCATTTTCTTCAATACTTTCATAAGTTGCACACTTCAGCTTGCAGATGGATTACATGCCAAAATGATTGGAACAAAGCAGACTTCAAGATGCCTTTTGGTGAAGACAGACTGTATTTTGTATGGAAAACTGTTACGTACAGTCTTTAAACTTCTTTGCTTGCCTAAGTAACATTCAATATGGATTTTCCAATGTCTGCTAAATTTCTAATCTATGGTGTGTTATATGATCTATCTACATATCAAACAATGACATGATACGTTTCCAATATGTACTCTTATGTGTTAATTAAAGAACTCTATGTATTCTAATGAATGATCCAGCAAGAGTCCAGCAATTCCTGCCTATAGTATGACTCTTATCGTGAGACTTTGCTGCTTTCATACTTTTCCTAACTTTGTTATGAAAGAAACTAATGTTGTGATCAAAAATAATTTATTTATATGGATGTTAAATGTTGCATCATTTGGCTGATACTCTCTTTCGCTATTACATAACAACACTATAATGCTGATTCTTGCATTAAAACTACCTACGCCCTATTCTTATTTCCATCTTCACATTCAACCGCGCCAACGGCGCGGAGCACCACCTAGTTCTTCTATATGTCTAGGATCCTATAATTGTGCTATCCCTGATACAGTTTTGCTATACTGACTACAATGTAGGATTACATATATAAGGAAAATATATATACACTGTTAATACAAGATTATGGCAGATTCTTTTTTTCCAATATGATTACTTTCCAACACTTTCCATCAGGTTAGAGAGTGGCTGTCTTGTATTCCCAACTTGCAAACTATATGCTTGAGCATCTCCTTTCATAAAGCTTTAGTCAGAACATCAACAGTTGATTTGTAGAACTCACGAATCTTGTCACCACAGAGCCGTATAGAATTTTGTCCCTTATATAGTGACAGTCTATCTCTATGTGTCTTGTACGCTCATGAAAAACTAGATTTGCTACTATATGTAAGACAGTCTTATTATCACAATATAACAATGTAGCCTATTAATGCAAAACACCCAAGTATTTAAGTAAACAACGAAGCCACGTCAATTCACAACAAGTCTCTGTCATTGTACGATACTCAACTTCGACTGAAGATAGAGAGACTATTTTCTGGCGCTTGGACCTCCATGAAATCAATGAGGGACCTAGAAATACGCAGTACCTTTTAGTGGACCTTCTTGTGAGTGGGCATTCTGCCCAATCCGAGTCACAATAGGCTCGTAGCCTGAAATCACTAGTAAAGGAGAAGAATAGACCTTGACTGGCTTTCAAGTAGCACACAACCCTCAAAGCTGTGTCCCAATGATTCTTTAGAGGCTGGTACATAGGCCTGCTCAGTATATGGACAGAATATGAAATATTCGGCCTTGAAATAATGAGATATATTAACCTCCCAACTAATATCTTATATCGCCCTGGATCTTTGAGAAGCTCACTCTTATTAATCAACTTTAAACCATGTTCCATGGGAGTATCTATGGGGGCTGCCCCTAATAACCCTGCATCCTTAATAATATCCAATGCATACTTTCGCTGAGAGATGAAAATGTCATTCCTAGATGCAGAAATCTCAATGTCGAGGAAATATTTTAAGTTACCAAGGTGTTTTAGGCGAAATTTGTTATGCATAAACTTCTTGATAACAACTATACTCACTGGATCGTTGCCTATAATTAAAATATCATTGACATATATTAAAAGGGCGATAAAGGACTTGCCTTACTTTTGGGTGAATAGTGAACAGTGAATAATCAGCTCCATTGATTGTACATAACCGACTAAACAAATGGCCTAAAAAAACTTTACAAACCATTGACGAGATGCATGTTTCAACCCGTATAATGACTTGTGAAGGCAACAAACCAAATGTTCCTCTCCCTGTCACCGAAGCCCTGGTGGCGGAGACATATAGATTTCTTCATGGAGATCGCCATGAAGGAATGCATTGTTAACTTCGAGTTGATGGAGATGCAGCCACTGGCAACAACCAAAGCTAATAAGCATCGAACGGTGATAAACTTGGTTGTCTGGGAAAATGTGTCCTAATAATCAACACTTTCTAACTGTGTGAACCCTTTTGCAATAAGTCGTTCTTTGTAGCTCTCAATCGATCCATCAGACTTATGCTTGATCTTATAAACCCAACGACAACCGATAGAGGTTTTGCCAGTCAGAAAAGGATTAAGGGAATAAGTGCCATTTGCTTGGAGTGCCTGCAATTCAGCAAGTGTTGCCTCCTGCCACTCAGGATGTACGACAACTTCCGAACAGGACCCGGGTTCTATAACACCACTCATTTGGGCAATAAAAGAGTGATATGCAGGCTTATATTAGTGATACGAGATGTAATTGGCTAGTGGATACCGCGTAGCTTTTGCAGGACCTGGAATTAAGGAAGGTGATTGATCGAAGTAAACATAAGAACATACATAATCTTTGAGTTTCACCTGCGGAGCAGATGGGCGACTTGAACGACGGAGTGGTTCAGGTGATGGAGCTGGAAGGTCAGGCTGAAACAAGGGTGATTTTGGTGACTGAGGAGGTGGCTTGAGAAGCGGGATAAGTGTGGCTTTTAACGCTAGAAGAGGAGCAAAGGATGGCAAAACGGCGGTAGGGGACGAGGATGGTAGAGCGAAAGCAATTTGAGGCGCTGGAGTTCTAGGACGGCGCACATATGTGCGGAGAGTAGGCGGGAGAGGAGAGGTGACAGCGTTGATGGCTCGAGATAGACAGTGGTGGTCGGAGGAGAAAGTGACGACGACATTGGGTCAGAATCGAGAAGAGTAGGAATATTTGGTGTTGTGTTTGGAGGCAGAGAGGAATCGAAGCAATTAAGGTCATAGATTGAGTCAATAAGTGAAAAGGTGTCTTGGGTCAACAATGGAACTGGGCTTGAGTGAAAGCCCGATGGAGGAGTAGTAAAGTTGGGCTAGTCAGAAGCATATGGAAAAATGTTTTCATGAAATTTCACACCTTGACTAGTAAAAAAAAAATTTAGTCGATAAATCGAATAATTTTTATGTCTTTTGACCAGTTGAGTACCCAATGAAAATGGAAGAAATAACACGTGAATCAAATTTGTGAGATGGATGAACGTTTGTGGCATAAGTAAGACAACCAAATACATGAAGATGAGAGTAAGATGGTGGTTTCGAATAAAGAAGCTTGAAATGAGTTTTAAAAGAGAGAGTGGGTGAAGGTAAGTGACTGATGATGTGAACAACGGTAAAAGCACATTCTTCTCAAAATTGTAAAGGGAGTTGTGCTTGAAATTTTAAAGCATGAGCGACTGGTAAGATGTGACGATGTTTGCGTTCCACAACCACATTTTGTTGAGGAGTGTAAAAACAAGAATGTTGAAAGATGACACCATTTTCTTGAAAGAAAGATCAAAGTGAGATAAATTTCCCGCCATTATCACTTTGAAAAGTTTTATTGCGAGACTCGAATCGAGTGGAAACAAAATGGAAGAAATTTTTCAAAAGTGGTTGTGCTTGTGCTTCGTGAAGCACAAAACTAATCCATGTGAAACGTGTATAATCATCAACAATGGTAAGAATATAGTCAGAGCCCAAAATAGAAGCATGTCGATAACGACCCTAAATATCACAATGTATAGGCTCAAAAGGTTTTGTAGAATAGATTGTGCTAGTACTAAAAGACAAACGACTATGGTTAGCCAAAGGACATATAGGACAAGCATTATTTGAGTCAACCAAAAAATCTAGAAAATTCTTAGCAATGAAACTTAGACAAGAGGGTGATACATGACCCAAACGACTATGCCAAAGATCGGTGGATGAGATTGAGAGGTTACATGTTGGTTGTTTTTTGGATGAGGAGGGTTTGTTCAAGGGCTTCTTTGTCGCCAATGACACCTAATAGTATAGTCCAACACGATGTTTACTCAACTAATCGTCCTTCTTGTAGCCAGATCCTGCAAAACAGACCAATAAGAAAAAAAAAATCACCAAGCAGTTTAGGCCTCTTGCCAAACGACTAACTGACATCAAATTAATTTTGAATGTAGGCACTGATAATACATCATGCAGATAATAGACTGAATTTAGAGGTAAAGATCCTTTCACAACAATTTTTGCTTTATCTCCACTAGGCAATAATATGGGCGGTAACAAACAATTGTTATCTTTACGAAACAATTTAGATGATGAAGTAATATGATCCGTTGCCCCGTCGTCAATAAACTTATTGCGAGAAGTAATTTTAGACAAACCTGATTTTGTTACCGAATTCGCTTTAAAGCTAGCTCAATCTTAATTTTGAAGAAGCGACAACAGTTACTTGAGTTGGGCCTTGGCTGCAGGTCTTCCGTCATCGGTTAGCGATATCTCGTACTTTGATTAGCCGCCGAAAAGCCTTTGTGTCGATTTGGATTTGGGCTTGAATTTGACTTTGCCTTAGGATGACCTGGTAGGTAGCCATTTAGTTGAAAGCAGTTTTGGACCCAGTGGCCCAATGGGTTTCGGCCTATTTGCTCACAGTGAGTGCAGTGAAGACGTCCTCGTCCAGAACCAAATCAGTGTTTCTCCTGATCAAATCGGTGTCCTTCTCCATTGGAGTTCTCTTGTTCTTGGGCTCGCTCAAATCTGCCTATACCTCCGGATGAAAATTTGATTAGCTGCCTCGAACCGCCATGGCAGCGCTGCTGCCAGAATCAGTGGCTGTATGCACTAAACTGAGGAGACGATGCTTCTCCTCTTAAGAGATTGAAGAGTAGGCTTGGAAAACAGAAGGCAGAGGATTCATGAGAAGGATTTGACTTCGAATCGCATTGTAAGTCTCATTTAGACCCATTAGAAACTGCATCAATTTTTGTTGATCCGACTGGGTTACATCTGAATATATGGCCAACTCGTCCCATAGCTTTTCAACTTAGTGTAGTAAGCAGAGATGGAGAATTGCTCATATTGAAGAGAAGTAATCTGTCGTTGTATTTCGAAGATACGGGGTGCATTCCCTTGAGAGAAGCGTTCTTGGAGGTCTTCCCAAACCTCATGAGCAGTAAAATAATAACTCACATCGTCTGCTATTTCTGTGTTGCAAGAATTGACGATCCAGGAGTGGACCATATCGTTACACCGCGACCAAGTCGCATAGCCTTCAGGATCAATTTCTTCCCAAGGGACTTTGATGGAACCATTGACAAATCAGAGCTTGTTCTTGGAACTTAAAGCTCGAACCATAGTCCTTTTTCGACCAGAGTAATTGTCTCTGTTGAGAAGCTTGGAGAGATCTGCCTTGAAAGAATCGATGGGGATTTCTGTTTTCTTTGAGTTGGAATCACCAGTTTTAGGGACTTTTCCACCGGCCATGATGATGATTGAAAGAGAGGTGCGATACGAGAAGTTAAAGTGCAGCTATGAGTCAGGATCTCAGTCCTGCTCTGAAGAAGCAAAAGAGGAAGTAGACTTTGAAATGTTTGGAACGATATATTTCATTGAGGCCAGACTCTAGATATATATACAGCAAGCTATTCTTCTATATGTCTACGATCCTATAATTGTGCTATCACTGATATAGTTTTTGCAATATTGACTACAATCTAGGATTACATAAGGAAAGCATATATACACTGTTAATACAAGATTATGGCTGATTCTTCTTTCTAATATGATTACTTTCCAACAGTTTACCGCTACAGTTCTATAATTACTTTGGATTTTTTTTTTGGGACAGTACACAATCAAGCTACTCTATGTTGCAATTGGAGTTGGAATATCTGCTTTCATTGGTATGTAAATGAGTAATAATGTTCAAGTGTTCCATCTGACGGTGTGCTTAAGTTTGTGTTCTTGCATGTTTACCTGTCAATATTAAAAATTTGCAGAAGGAATTTGTTGGACTAGAACTGCCGAGAGACAGACATCTCTCATGAGAATGAAATACTTGAAATCAGTCCTCAGGCAAGATGTAGCGTTCTTCAACAGTCAAGCTAATTCTTCTATGACCTTCCAAGTCATTTCCACAATTTCCTCTGATACTCATTTAATTCAAGACACAATAGCTGAAAAGGTTATCATTTGTCCATGACATGTATGCTAGCTTCTTGATGTTTCCTTTGCTTGCTGTAATGTTTTGTTCTTATTTCAATCTCATTCTTTTTGTAGCTACCAGATTGCTTGGCTCATATCTCATATCTCATCGTTCATCTCCTATATCACATCTGCACTCCTGTTGCCTTTGTGCTGTCATGGAGATTGGCATTGGCCGTTCTTCCATTCTCGGTCATGTTTATCATTCCTGGATTAGGATTTGGGAAGGTAATGCAGGACATAGGAGTTGAGATAAATGGTGCCAATGAGGTTGCTGGAGGGATTGTAGAACAAGCAAATTCGTACTGTCTACTCTTATGTTGGGGAGCATCAAACACTGAAGAAGTTCAATATGGCTCTTGAAAAAAAGTTACACAGCTTGGCATAAAGCAGGGTTTAACAAAGGGAGAGGGAGCATGGGAATGATTTTTGCTGTTTGGGCTTTTCAGGCTTGGGTTGGAAGCAAACTTGTTATTGAGAGAGGTGAAAAGGTGGCCTGGTTTTTATTTCTGGAATCTGTGTAGTGTTGGGAGGAATGCAAGTTACTCTTCTACGTGTGCACAACTGCATAAATTTTTCTATTGCTTAATTTTGGTTGTTTGCCTCAACTCACAGCTTCACTTTGTAATTTTCATGGGCTACTCTGAGTGCACTTCCGAATAGTACTTGCTCCCCGAATATCCGAGATGATCGATCGTGCTCCTGCCATTGACTCTGAAGAAAAAAGAGGAAAAGTATTACCATACTTGAAAGGAGATATTGAGTTTAAAAAAGGTTGATTTCTTCTGCCCATCAAGGCCTGATACCCCAATTCTTCAAGGTCTCAGTCTTTAGGTTCAAGCTGGTAAGATGGTGGGTCTTGTTGGGAGCAGTGGCTCTGGAAAGTCGACGATTATTTCCTTGCTTGAAATATTTTATGATCCAGTAAAAGGAGAAATTCTCCTTGATGGACACAAATTAAAGATGTTTCAGCTACACTGGTTGAGATCCCAGATGGGACTGGCTAATCAAGAACCAATTCTCTTTGCGACATCCATTGTGGAAAATATTTTATTTGGAAAGGAAGAAGCTACATCGGAAGATCTGATAAGTGCATCTAAGGCTGCAAATGCACACGAATTCATCGTCAAACTATCTGCTGGATATCACACTCAAGTAAGCAGCTTACAATCTAACTACTTTAGTGTTACGACTCAAACCGAAATCACGCACTTATCGAATCTTATTAAGTTTTATTGCGGATTAGTCGTACTATTGAGGTTATTAACGACTTTTTCACCGGACAAGAATTTGACTTGACTTTTTTCACGAGAGTTGTAGAGTATTTTATTTCAAGTCCGTAGGAATTTTAGGAATTTTTTTTCGGATAAGCGAGTTAATTTTTAAGAGTATCGGAAGTCGGTGTGAGAAATTATTAAAACATAATTTATTTTTAGTCGGTTTAATCTTGATCAAATCAATTCTGGGCTGTTGATCTATTGAGGATGTTTGGGGTATAAATAGCATTTTCCGAAAAAACTCAAATCAGAAAACACTTCGGGCTCGACCCGTTTAGCCCAGAAATTGACCCGCGCTGCTTGTTGACTCGACTCGTACGGATTCACCGTTTTTCGGCCACCTCTGACGTAGAAAAATGTTGGGATTTGAAGCTTGATGCTTCCTTAATTGTTTGCTGGGAGTTTGTGTGAGTTTATGCAGGTTTTTAGGGTTACCTGATTCCGGTTAACCCATGGGGAATCGCCGTTGAGCCAGACGGTTCTCCGGCGTGTTTTGAAGGTTGGAGTCGGAGGATTGTGGAGCCCTCCCTCCCCTGAGTTGATTGTGAGCGGTCTCGAGCTCCGTCGTGACTCGACGACGAAGTTTCGAGGATTTGAATTTTCCTGCCGATTTTGGGCCGTGAGGTTCGAGCGTCAATTCCAGCGAATTGGCGGTGAGTTAGGATGTGTGAGTTTAGGGGTATGGTTGGGCACGAGGTGAGGAAGGTTTTGAGGGGTTAATTGGCGCCGTTGGTGAGTGCCGCCGGAAGTAGGTTTTTCGGTCTTATTTTAGATATTTCCAGTCAAATGTTGTCGAATTGGACTACGGCTCAGCTACAAATGTTATTGGCCTTGTTGAGAGTTTTTCAATGAGGGGTCGAACGTCATCATCGCTTGTGGAGGCGCGTGAGGTCCATGGGTTGCCGTCCATGGCGGAGCTCCGGCGAGGCAGGTTGTAGGATTTATTGACGGGGTTTCGGGGTTGTTTTTAGAGTCTATTTCCATAGTTTTTCATGTTTTGATATTATGTGATCCTTATGGACAAGATATCGTGATCGCGACCCCAACGAGGAGAATTCTGCTGGATCCCAACAGTAGTCGTAGACTTGTGAATGGACTTTTATTTTCACAGTCGATAACGAGTTCATATTTTTATGTATTACATGTTACAGTATATTTTCAGAGCGTTTATTTGTAGATTTATTTTGTAATGGTTTTATTTAGTTGCATCGATGCCTTAGCTATTCGGTTGATCACTGGATAGTCGGTCGGACCGGGGTAGGACAAACACCCCGCCCGACCCAGATTGTCTCTGTTTAAGACAAACACCTTAGACGATCCCATCACCTTATTTTTCATATATACAATCGTTCCGGGTTGGGGCAAACACCATGAACGACTACCTCCATTGTATTTCAGTTCATGATATTTGAACTCACATTATTTCACGGAAATCAGCAAAAATCATGATAATTCAATTTTATTGATTTACGCAGATTATGTTATTTTTGTCTACTCCCGCTAACGTTTTATATTTTAATGTCTTTCTCTGGGTTATTCGGTTTCTGTCGCACAGACTGCATTGTATATCTTCAGAGTGCTTAGTTTCGTCGAAGGCTTCGAGTCCACCAATCATCTTTTCAGCAGTATGTTTCAGCTCACTGTCAGTTTGTATCATATGTATGTAGAAGTCGTTTTGGGTACCAGTTGTAGTATATTGCTTTTAGTGAGACTTTTGTGATTAGTCAGTTACTCAAGTAGTCGTTGAGTTTACTTTTTTTTGTATTCAAAACCAGTACTTTATAAATATGTTTCTAAATTACTGAGTCGAGTTTTTGGTTTTGTTTATGACATTTGTTGAGAAATCCGGATGGACAATGGTGGTCCACGGTTTGTTTGTAAGATTTGGTTTCTGAAGTGTTTTCTTCATGCAGATTTTTGGTTATCTCAGATTCAAATGAGGTTATGTTAAAATTTTCGTAGAATTTCTTAGATTATTATCAGTCGTTAGGGCTTAATCTTATTTTACTAGCTAAACTTGGGTTGAATCTTTTCATTTAGCACGTCTAGTACTATTCCTAACTAAACCAAGAAACTGTTTATTTTTCTTCAGGTTGGGCAATTTGGAGTTCAATTGTCTGGAGGGCAAAAACAAAGGATTTCCATAGCAAGAGCTATCATCAGAGACCCAAAATTCCTTTTGCTTGATGAAGCAACAAGTGCTTGGGATGCTCAGTCTGAAACTACTGTACAGGAAGCCTTAGACCAAGCATCAGAAGGAAGAACAACCATTGTGATAGCTCACCGGCTCACCACAATTCGCCAGGCTGATACAATATTGGTTCTTCAATCAGGAAGAGTGGTAGAGAAGGGATCTCAAGACGAGTTAGGCAACATGAAAAATGGAGAAGGTGGAGCTTACAAAAAAAATGATGCAACTACAGCAACAAGCCATGCAAAATGGTGACCGCGATATAATGGATCATCCTCAGACTCCGCGGACACCAAAGGGTTTGGGGTCAAGCTGGGAAAACAGCCCTGCACCACTGAGTGGGAGATCAAGCTGGCACACAACAAAGAGTGTTCACTCAAACTGGTAAAACAGCCCATCATATGCAGTTACCCCAATTTTTACTGTAAGTATTGCAAACTCAATCCAAACTCCCCAGTTTGATGACTTTGACGATGAATGGTCAGAAGAAACCTCAAAGACATCCTCATTGCAATGGCGCTTGTTTCAAATGAATGCACCAGAGTGGAAGCAAGCAATACTAGGGTGTCTAGGGGCTGCTTGCTTTGGAGCTCTTCAGTCATTAAATGACTATTGCTTAGGAACAGTTGTATCAGTCTACTACGAAACAGACACTTCCACCATCAAATCCAAGACAAGACTACTGCTACATCTTCTTAGGCATAGCAGTTATATCCGCAACGCAACTGTTTCAAGTTTTCTTCATCCTAATGAGCACCGGTAAGAACATTGCAGATGCAGGAAACATGATTTCTGATATTGCAAGAAGTGGGAAAGCCATCACTTCAATATTTTCTAATCTGGACAGACAAAGTGAGATTGCATCTGATGAGCTTGAAGGGGTTAAAAAGTCTTTCAAGGGCCACATAGAGCAGAAAAATGTGGTCTTCTCTTACCCGGTCAGGCCTGACCAGATGATCTTTAAGGGCCTGAATCTCAAGATCAAAGCCGGAAACACAATGGCACCTGTGGGACACAGTGGCTCAGGCAAGTCCACTGTCATTGGTTTGATTGAAAGATTTTATGACCCATTGAATGGATCAGTACTGATAGATGGATGTGACATCAGGCAATATAACTTTAAGGAAATCCAGGTCACAAATTGCTTTGGTAAGCCAAGAGCCTACTCTTTTTGGAGGAACAATCCATGAAAACATTGTCTATGGTAAAGAAAATGCGTCAGTTGCTGAAGTAAGGAAGGCTGCAAAACAAGCCAATGCTCATGAATTTATAAGGTACGGATTGTGTTCATTATTCCATATGATTCATATTACAACATATATAGACTTCATTAGCAAAGCTATTTCGATCTTATGGTAACACACCGTTTGTAATCTTGCAGCTCTATGGAAAATGGATATGACACATACTGTGGAGAAAGAGGAGTTCAGCTTTCAGGTGGACAGAAGCAGAGAATAGCACTTGCCCGAGCAATACTCAAGAATCTGGCTATCCTTCTCTTGGATGAAGCAACTAGTGCTCTTGACAGCGTGTCGGAGAATTTGGTCCAAGAAGCGTTGGAGAAGATGATGGTTGGCAGGACATGTGTAGTTGTAGCTCACAGGTTGTCCACAATACAAAAGGCAGACTCCATAGCGGTAATGAATGGGAAAGTAGCAGAACAAGGATCACACTCTGAACTGGTTTCTATTGGAAGGGGTGGTGCCTACTTTTCTTTGATAAAACTACAAAGCAATGCAGCAATCTCCGCATGAACAATTTAGAATCAGATAGAAATTGTTCATAGGAATCAAACTTGGCACAAGATGGATCCTTGATGATTGATATCACTTTCAACTATTTTCCAAGAATCCATTAATACATTTGACAAAGAGCGTGTGTTTAGACTGTTTACTTATCAGATTTCATTCAACTGTGGATGAAATAGAAGTTTCCTATACCAGATCAACAGATCATGATTCTGGTTTGGCTTGGTTTTGTTGCGAGAGGATTTGGACAGAATGAAACTATTTCATTCACAACAAAACCAAACCAAACCAGAATCATGATATATTGCTCTGGTGTAGAAAACTTCTATGAAACCATGCAACTCGTATAACGCAAGAAGGTAAATAACTCAACAGGAAAAGGCTACACAATCACTGAATCACCTCAAGTACTGGCAATTCGTATAAATTATACACTACTGGCATGTGTTTGGTGGGTATACAAGCATATGGTTAGATACGAAATGGTAGAAATGGATATACTAGCTCTTGAATCGCATGACACACCAAACCCTCCAACTCACACAGTAACCATGCAAGAACTGAAGAAAGAACAGTCGGTCAGTGAGTATGGCATGTTCGTGAGCTTTGCTTTAGCTTGAATAGCTGCTACTGTGGATTAGGACGCACGGTCCAATCTTACCGCCATCATCAATAAGGTGTGTTGGGAAACAAGAAAAACTGAAAAAACGATTGGAGAAATTTTGACCTTGTTAAATACAATAAATAGGGCCTGTGGTTTTGTTATATTGGGCCAGACCTGTAAGGTGCACTATACTCGTCTGTAGATTTTGGAGCATTAGCAAGAGGATCCATGTATATTTCTAGACTATATATGTAAACCCCAAAACCGGCCCAATCGATCATGCAAATATTTTCTCCCGCTCTAGCCTAGAAATGGCCGTCTCTTGCAGTCTCACCATAGGCTCCGATGCCAAGTTTTAACCTCTCTGTAAGTTGCATTCCCTTAGGTGTCGTAGGCTGAAGTCCAGAGAAAATTCCCTGAGATGTGATGTATAAAAACTATAAATTGGAATGAATTGTCATCGGTATTTTGTAAAAGAGTAGGGCAAATTGACAAGCACCACTTGGAGTGGGGCAATTTTAGTATGAATAGTTAATATGGTATTTTGTAAAAGAGACGTGCAGCTCAGCAGCTGTTTATCTATGTTATCAATTTATTTTGGAAAATTAATTTAAATAATCACTAAATTTTATCAAAATCGACAATCGACAATTTGATCACTGAACTTTGAAATATATCAAAAATGTCATTGAACTTTAACTTTGTCTATAAATTTGATCATTTTGTCTATTTTAAACATTATAATTTGTTAAATATTTTGCTTATATAGATGAGATTATAAGAGAAATACACATAATATAAGTGGGAGAAGTATGAAAACCACCATAAAACAAGAAAAATTTACATCCAAGATGGACAAAGTGATCAATTTGATAGACAAAGTTAAACACCAATGACTTTTTTGATATTTTCTAAACTTCAGTGATCAAATTATCGATTATAACAAACTTGAGTGATCATTGTAACTATTTTTCTATTTATTTTTTATTCTCAAGTTATCGTTATGCATACACAGGCCAGAAGAAACAACTTCGACCAAGCATATACTGATAGAGATGAAAGGGATTAATTTTGTTTCTAATGGCGAGCTAAGCGGCCGGATAGTCGTTTGATCCTGTTTTAGCAACAGACTTTGTAGTTTTGCAGCGGAATCTCTATGCTTGAAGACGATAAAGAAATCCACTTTGCCAGAACCGGAAATACTTGGCTTCAACCAATATATGGTCCAATCTATCCATGAGACTTAAAATAATACTATATATGTTTGAACTAGGGATGACAATAATATCTATCGGGTACGATATTTATCAGATATTCGACTCTAATAAAAAATAATAACGGATAAAATTGGATAACGAATACAGGTGTACTCAATATCCTGATTTTGAATACGGATACAAGACAAATATGGTATATTCATACCAATATTCACCTAATAAGAATATTAAATTAAATATATATATAAGAATATTAAATTATATATAATTAATTAATATTACGTATAATAATTTCTAAGTAAGTAATTAATCATTAATTTGACTACATAAAATTAATATATATATATATATACCAAAAGCCTAGTACATTGCAACGCACACCAGGTATGTATAGCATATATATGTAGCCTATCTTTTCGGATACATTCCTCGTCTATATCTCAGACCACAAAATATTTTAGTTCTTAAATGGCTTCCATGAGAGTCCATGCAACTTTTCGTCGACTATTCTAATGATCAAGAAAATTAAGTTTTTTCGGACGTTCAAAAACGAGAACTCTTTTTTTGCATTTTAACATATTTTTTTATAAATAACGAGCAGGTACAGATATCCTGATATCCAACGGATACGGATATAGATACAGATAACATCCTATAAAATAACATGAATATCGGGACAGATATATATATATATATAATATAGACTAGAATATAAATATAGTATTTCAATATTCATCCCCTGCGTGGCTCATTCTCATCCTAATTTGGACTGAGATGGAGTAACTCGTAGCGAAGGGGAAGGATAAGATTAAGTCACTATAGAAGCGTCAACATGCAGAAAGAAAATTAAGTACGTACCCTATCACTAGTACATATCACTAGTATAATTAAGTGTAGAACATGTTAGTAGTATATATGCAAGGGATCCGGCTTATGTTATTTTCTGGTTCCAAGATACAAGAAGCTTTAACACATCTAAAATAATATTTTTATTTAGAGCAACTCATGTAATTTAAATTTTTTTCATTTTATTTAAATATATAGTCGAAACTTATTTTAGATATGTATTTTCAAAAATTTGCTATAATACTTGTTACCTACAATTTAGCTATATTTGAACGTATGGTTAATTTTGATTGGTTGATGAAAAAAAACTTAATTAAATTTACTTGGCTATTAATTAGTTTTGCAACCTAAAAGGAAATAATTCAATGATAATATTAATTTTTACATTATCAATAATTTATATTTTTGGTATAAAAATAGTTGATGAAAACATAAAATATAGAGATTCTCTATTATAACTGATGAGACGAAAAATCTGCTAAAGTTGATTTTGAAAAAAAATTCATATTTCTATCAAAAATTAAATATAAGACATCTACTTGAGTTGCTCTTACAAGTCGTAGATCAGATGTTTTACCGGTGATATTGAACAATAAGTACACTATCGATCCAAATGTAACCAAAACTGTGCATCAAGTTTATGACGCGGACTTCAATCCTTATTATAATCGACCTCATTTGTGTGATAACAATGCTAGCTTCGAAATATCAATGTATCTAGTGTACGTCTTCGACCAACCAAAGTTTTCAAATGTTGATCGATGAAAGGTATCAAACTATCAATAATGACGGTTGCTTTGAATTTGAGACTTAATTGGAGGTTTAAGTTGAATAGATAGGGCGGATATTACATGTCAAACATGCATGAAGCTAGGTTTCAACTTTCAAGCCTTCCACCAACATTTCAGGTCTGATGTAAATGCTGTAATAATTGAATGATTGAACATCTCATCAGTTCATTAACTTAAACAGTCGGCAGTTTTTCAAGAAGGGTAGGGAATATACGAAAACCAATATTGACTTAATTTTCTAGTTTTGAAAAGAGTAGGCAACTCTCCGGTTCTCATTCTTCTTCGAGTGAATCTCACGCTCTTTCCTTTTACATTCTCTCATGCCGCTTGCCGTAGCCCGGTAGAAATCCTAAAAGGCCAAAACCTGTTATTTAACAACAAAATGAGCTTCGGTTCTTCAATTTTTATGGGTTTTGCATGCACGATGCAGTACGCTGAGTGAGGATTAGCTCACGTGATCAGGAATACCGCTCCGTGCCAGAGCAACTCCGCTAACTTTTTTTCAAAAAGAAATATAGAATTTTGAAGAACATTAAACATTTTTCGCTTCAACAACTTTTTCATCTTATTCTTCAAAATAAAATAAAAAAACATGAGAAAGAACAAAACATTTCCTAAATTTACAAGAATTTTCAAAATTTTAGAGAAGGGGTTATCATTAATATTTCATGAGTTTTAAAGTCTCTCGAAACTTTCTCAAACACCTTTCTGCAAGTATCAATAAAAAATATATTTTATTATTATAATAAAAAAGATGTAGTTGAAATATGTAAAATAAAGAAACTGTTGAAGTTGAAATATATAATTTTTGGAGATTTCGAGTTTTATTTCCTTATTTTACAAAAAAATTATGAAAAAATTGTAGTTGCTATAACTAAGTATTGGAGTTGCTCGATCAATTGTGTCTGATTACACAGTGGAGGACTCTTGGGGTCTCTACATGTCTAAATTATTTTGTACATGGTGTATAGGACTGGGCTTTCAAACCGAAAAAATCTAATCAAATGGGCAGAAAACGGAAGCCTGAACCGAATGGATCAGCCAAATTCTCGGTCCGAAACCGAAAGGCCGAAACCGAAAATGATATTTCGGTACGGTTCGGTACCGTACAGAAACTGAACCGAAAATTAATCAAAATCGAAATGATTACGTGTCTCCCATCTACTGGCCTGAACTCGATATCCACATTACAAACCCTACACCTTCCCTTACTGAATCTCTCCCACTTGGTCCAAGCATATAAGCTGAAACGAAAACCTGATACCCTAACCTAATCACACCCTCACGGCCTCACCCTCTCGTTCTCGCCTCCTTTCTTTCATCTCTCTCTCTCTCTCAGACTCAGTCCAAAATACACTAAAGAAACCCTAACAGCCCAGACGACGACACACAACCCAATCGACGCTGCCACCTCCGATTTCTCTGCCTCAAACCCTAGGTCGAGATTCAGTTACACACAGCCTCAATCGACGACGCACAGCCTCAAACGAGCATCGCCGCAGCCTCAATCGACGTTGTTGAGACATTGACCCTCACGGCTTCACCGATCTCCGATCGCCTCTCGGCCAAACCTTCACAGCCTCATCAATCTCTTATCTATCGCAGTTGCATGTCATCTTCGATCTGCTAGCCTCATCGATCTTCGATCTCTTCTCGATAGTTGTTGCATGTCATCTCCGATCTGCTAGCCTTACCGATCTCCGATTTCTTCTCAATCGTAGTTGCATGTCATCTCCGATCTCTTCTCGATCGTAGTTGCATGTCATCTCCGATCTCTTCTCGATCGTAGTTGCATGTCATCTCCGATCTGCTAGCCTAACTGATCTCCGATCTCTTCTCGATCACAGTTGCATGTCATCTCCGATCTGCAGCCTCATCGATCTCTGATCTCTTCTCGATCACAGTTGCATGTCATCTCCGATCTGCTAGCCTCACTGATTTGATCTCCGATCTAATCTTCAAGGGTAGGCTCTGTCTCTCTCTCACAGTCTCATTGTCTCTCTAAAGTTTCATTTTTAAGTAGTTTTCATTTTTTTGCTTTGAAAATGGAATTTCACTTCTCACTTCCTTGGTTGTTTTGAATTGAAAATGGAGTTTTCATTTTTTTGTTTTGAAACTTGAAGCAAAACTAATTAGGTATAGCTTGGTATATTGGATAAAGCATACACCCGGCCAGGAATGCATGAGACTGCCATTGCACACCGATTGTCCTTGCTCCTGTACCAAGATTAATTTTTTTTAAATGAACTGAAAATATGAAATGGTTTGTGTTAATTAAGTTGCATGTTGCATGTTATAAGTGGAACTGAACTGAAATGATTCTATTTTAATAAGTGAATTTGAACTGAACCAAAACTAATTACGTATAGCTTGGTATCTTGGATAAAGCATACACTTGGCCAGGCATGCATGAGGCTGCCATTGCACACCGATTGTCCTCTGCTCCGGCCCCCGTACCAAGCTTAGATTTTTGTTAAAATGAACTGCCACTCCACAAGTTTAATGTTTAATTGAGTTGCATGTTGTGATTGAATTGAACTGAAAATGTTGTAAATTGATCCTAATTGTTTACTTTAGTGAGACATGAAAAATAGGCCCTGGATAACTGAATTTATAGAAGAAGTAGGCTGTGAAGCAATTCAAGTAGCCTGAACCCTGAAGGTACAATGTCAAACACTGTTAATTTTTCATTTTTTTTCTTTGGTTGTACTTTGTGATTTTTATAACCTATTGACTTGTATAGGTAGGACTATCACAAGCTAAGAGACTGGCCCAAGGGAAGTTTTGAACTATGACTAAGATCAGTGTAAGTTTTTTGCATGTGAAGTGACACTGTATTTATTTTATTGTGTAACATATGATCTCCAATTTGTAATTCTAGGTTCTTAACTAGTTTTCTTTTCTGTCATAGTTGAAAAATATTAAGAAGAAAAGAGAACGAGTCCCTGAAACCAGTATGGTTCATGCTCCAAGTGGGAATGCTTCGTCAATTGGAACCACTCCAACTCCAGTAGCTGAAGCTGAGACTATTGCATCTGTTGTAAGTCCAGACTGTTTCATATCTAAGAAACGTAGTTTAGTGTGGGATCATTTCACATAGTATAATGCTATTAAGGTTGTTAAGTGTAAAGGGAAACCTGATCAAACCATATATGAAAAGAGAGCTAAATGAAAATATTGTCCTAAGGGTAATTTAGGAGATTATGTTGTAGATAGTACAAAGAATGAAACTGGAGGGATGAATAAACACATAAAAGACAGATGTAAGTATTATAAACGAAGGCAGAATGTTGATAAAAAACAGAAGACTTTGGTTGGGGATAAAATTAAGGGTAATAGGCTGAAGACTCATATTTTTAACCCTAAAGAAGTTATGCAAGTCTGTGTTGAAATGATTATTGTTGATGAATTGCCTTTTAGTTTTGTTGAGAAGTTGGGTTTTAGGGGTTTTTGTAGAGTTGTTGTTTCTGATCTTACAGTTCCATGTAGAACAACTCTCCATAGGAATTTTTTGAATCTGTATGAAAGCAAGAGGAAAGACATTAATAAGAGTTTACTCAAGTATAGAGTTTGTCTGACCACCGATACTTGGACAAGTGTTCAAAAAATTAATTACATGGTGCGTACTGCACATTTTATTGATAAGAAATGGGTAATGCATAAGAGGATCATTAATTTTATCACTATCCATAATCATGGTAGGAGTTCAATAGGAGACCTGATTGAGGAATGCTTGCTTAAGTGGGGTATTACTAGGGTTCTCACCATAACTATGGATAATACAGGTGCTAATAAGTGTGCTATTGAGTATGTTAGGGCTAGATTGAATAGGATTAAGGATTCTCAAGCTATATTAGATGGTAAACATATGCATGTTAGGTGTGCTGCCCACATATGCAACTTGATTGTTGGAACTGGTTTAAAGAAGTTAAATAAGGGTTTCTTGGGAATTAGAAATGCTGTTAAGTTTGTCCGGTCCTCTGCCCATAGGTTAGATATCTTCAAAAATAGCATAATAAAAGAAAATATACCTTGTAGAGGATTGGTTGTGATGGATGTTCCAATAAGGTGGAACTCCACATACCTAATGATGGAAGCAGCCCTGAAGTTCAAGGTTGCTTTCATTAGAATGGTGGAGGATGAAGAATGTTATAGAGCATATTTTGCGGAGCCGGATGAAGAGTTTGATGAGGAAGGTAACCTGATTCCTCATCTGCTAAATGCTAGAGGAAAGTGTGAGCCTCCTTGTGATGAAGATTGGGATAATGCGGAGGAGTTTGTGGTGTTCCTTAAGGTTTTTTATAAGGTGACAGTGAGAGTTAGTTCATCTACACACCCTACAGTACACTCCACCTACCATGATGTGATGGTCATCGATGCGGAGATCAACAAGCTAATTTTGGAACCTGAAATGATGCGAGGTGCTACTGCCGTAGAGAGGGTGATGAATGATATGGCTGGTGACATGCTGAAGAAGCTTAACAAGTATTTCGGATCAAAGGCTGAGGTGAATCCTTTCATCCAGCTAGGTTTGATTCTTGATTCGAGATTCAAGCTTGTTCACTTGGTGCATCTATTTCAAATTGATGGGAAAGATGAGGTGGAGATTGATGCAGACACAAAGAAGGCAAAGAAGTTCTTCATGGATTTATATGCGCAATATGTGGAGCCAGCAGACATTCAAGCAACTGTGAGCAAGGCTAATCTGCTAAGGACAACTACTAGCAGCAGGGCATCTCTCACTGGTTTCAGATCCTCCCTTATTGGTAAATGGAAGGAGATAGTGTCTTCGACAAATGAGTCAGGGCCTATCCATGAAGTAGACAGATATTTGGATGATGATCTTGAGCTGGTATGTGAGAATGGTGAGCAGTATCCAATTCTTGATTGGTGGAGGGTGAATGGTGCCAAGTATCCAGTGGTGGAAAGAATTGTTAGGGATGTGTTGGCTATACAAGTGAGCACAGTGGCTTCGGAGAGTGCTTTTAGCACAGGTGGGAGAGTCATCGACAATTTTAGGAGCTCATTGACTCCTAAGTCTCTAAAGGGATTGATCTGTCTTCAAAGTTGGCTTAGGAGAAATGAAGTAGATGATAATGATGATGATATTCCAAGCATTAGGGCTACTGAGATATATGAGGCCTGTGAAAAAGGTTAACTGACTTAACTCACTTAACTGCTTTTGTGAAACTATGCCATTTTGATTATGTCTGTATTTACTAGCATTTTGATTATGTCTGCATTTGTGACTTGCATTTTGTTTCTGCATTTGTGAACTGCATTGTGATTCTGTCTGCATTTGTGAACTTGCATTTTGAATCTGTCTACATCTGTGAACTGTGGCAATTTGATTATCAAATGTATATATCAGTATATAAGTTTATGCTTGTTAATTTGCAGAGCACATTACACAGCTGGGAAGTACCTCAATTATTTGGACTTGGAGCCAGTGCCAGTGCCAGTGGAGTTTCTAAAACTGTAGAGCTCATTGAAGATTCTGATGACAGTGAAGATGAAGAGGTTGGAGATGAATGCTCTAGCCTCTAGTTGAATTTGGGACTGTATTTATGCTAAATTTGACTGTAATTCCATTTTATGCATTTTGGACTGTAATTATATGAACTGTAATGTCTGTAATTCTATGAACTGCATTTGGAACTGTTTGGACTGTAATATCTGTGACTGTTTTGACTTTTAAATTTCAACTGTCTGAGCAAGTATCTATAGTTAGTTCTGAATTCAACATGAACTGTACTTGATTTTAATTGTATTTAGATCTGCATATTGAACCTGAAATGTACTTGGTTTATGTGTACATAATTATGCATATTTGAACCTGAAATGTACTTGATTTAGGTGTACTTGATTTTGAAATGTAAAAACTCTAATTAGGCTCGGTGTACCTAAAATATACTTAATTTTGAATGAAGGAAATAAGTCAAATAACAGATTTGGACCATTTTGTAAACGAATCCGTACCAAACTGGACCGAACCAAACCGAACCAATTATTATTTCAATTTCGGTTTCGGATCAGGCCCAATCCCGAACTGATCCGACCCGAGCCCAACCCTAATGACGGAGGTTATCATTTCCGTTGTAATATATACACATCACGCACATGATCGAATATATATGAAAAAGGAAAAGTTAAAGCTTGAAAATATCGGAAAAAATGGGTACGTCGACTCCACGAGACCTCCTTACAGCTCATCACGCATGAACAAGCAGCAGCAAACTGGGATCCAGTCCCCGGCGACCACACCAAAGACTTGGATTACAGATCGCCGTTTCATTTCAGGCCTTCCTTTACTGCTCCAAAAAGCTCCTTATTCTCACTGTTCACCCGCCAAAATCATATGCCAATTGGCATATGATGCTACAGCCTCAACCGCAGCGGTCCCCACCTCTTCCACAACCGTCTCTAGCAAGTTACCATTGTACCCTTATCGGCAGACGCGTCGTCTCGTCCTACTCCCCCCCTCCGCTTCTCGAGCTCATCATCATTACCCTCCCTCCTCTTTTCGTCTTTTCTCACCTCCCACGTGGCACCATCCCTCCTCTATATAACCCCACACACATTACTCCACTCGGCTTTCTCCAGACTCAAATTTAAGTCCGGGATGAGGCTCCGGTCGTGGCTCTCCGCCACTTGCTCTACCGTAGACGACTCCGCTCTCTCCTTCCCTCAAGCACTCGGCCTTTCCTCCTCCTCCTCGTCTTCCCGTAAACGACACGTCGTTTCCGATGCGAGCAGCTCATCCGATAATTATAACAGTAGTAGTACTCCCAGCTCCAGTGACACATGCCGCACCAGCCTCCAGACGCTGCCATCTGTCCCCTCACTTCAAAAGCTCATCTCCCAATACGACACCACCACCGTCTCTCACATCTGCTCCGCCACTCTCACCCCTTCCCGCCACCCCATCACCTGCCTATCCGTCCACGGCGACCGCCTATATGCCGCCTCCGGCCACGAAATCAACGTCTACGATATCAGCAACGACTTCTCCCACCTCGAAGCCTTCAACGGCCGCGATCGCTCCTCCGGGTCCGTCAAATTCGTCGCCTTCTCCTCCGACGGCAAAGCCTTCACGGCGCACCAGGACTGTAAAATCAGAGTCTGGCACATCACGGCGGCGGCGGAGGGAAAAAACCACAAGCTATTAACGGCGCTCCCCACCGTCAACGATCGCCTCCGCCGTTTCCCGTTCCCCGGAAGCTACGTCAGCATCCGCCGCCACGTCAAGCGGCTCTGGATCTAGCATGTCGACGCCGTCACCGGAATCGCCGTCAACGACGGCCTCGTGTACTCCATCTCCTGGGACAAGACCTTGAAAATCTGGCGCGGATCGAGTCTCCGGTGCTCGGAGTCGGTCAAGGCGCACGAGGGCGCCGTGAGCGCGGTGGCGGTGGCGGTGGCGAAAGACGGGACGGTCTACACCGGGTCGGCGGACCTTCAGATCCGGGTCTGGGCCAAACCGCGAGTATCAGATAATAATCATAATCATAATAATAATAAGCGACGACACGTGATGGTGGCGACTCTGGAAAAGCACAAATCCGCGGTAAACGCGCTGGCGTTAAACGACGACGGATCGGTATTGTTCTCGGGGGCTTGTGACCGTTCGATTTTGGTGTGGGAGAGAGAGGACAGCGCGAACCACATGGCGGTCACCGGAGCGCTGAGAGGGCATGGGAAAGCGATACTGTGTCTTTTCAACGTCGGGGATTTGTTGCTGAGTGGGTCCGCCGATCGGACGGTCAGGATGTGGCAGCGCGGGGAGGACGGGAGTTATTGGTGTTTGGGGATATTGGAGGGTCATTTGAAGCCGGTGAAGTTGCTCGTGGCGGTTAAAGAGGGTAACAACGACGTCGTTTCGGTTATCAGTGGGAGCTTAGATGGAGTGGTGAAGGTGTGGCATGTGTCGGTTTCGGTTTCGGAGCAGAAGATGATGATGATGTTAGGTTAAATTTAAGTTCTTAGTTGCTGAACAAGTGCAATCGTTATCAGATATTTTTAGTTCTTCGATTACGATTGCTTAGATTATATGGTGCATGTAGATTGGTTTGTTCGGGTAGATTTGTGCATATAATTGGGAACTTGAATAAGATTTTGTGTTGGATTAATGAGTCCAATTCAATTAGCAATTTAGCATCAGCAGAGTTATCCATTTTTGGCTGAAAATTTGGTTGAAGTCATCTAATCTTAATCTTAATGATGACTATTTTGACTAAAAAATTATTTTTTATAAGTAATTTACTAGCCTTCCTGCACGCGCATATGCGCGTGCGGAAGAGCGTCGCGCTCGCGCTCGCGCGTGCGAATTATTAGTGTATTTACGCGTATTTCTATTATTTTACGCAGTCTATAACTCAACTACTATTAATTATATTGTCCCAAATCCATGGATTACAATTTGTACAATACTACTACTTAATAGACTTAGTAATATATTGAGCACTTCACATATATTAGTAAAAATTTATGAAGTATCTCATGCGTATGCACTATATAGTGAACTATTTGTTGTGACACGTACGTTTTTCAGAGAGAATTGACGGTTTTCATGAGCAGTTTACACATGTCATTTGCATTGTTATAGCGTATTTATTTTTATACACTCAGTTTACACAAAATATTTATTTTTCAAAATAAGTTTACTAAAGGTAGTAAAGGGCTAACACTACTACATACCCTACATAAACGTAAATAGATAGACATATATAGTCCTACTCATTGATCATATTCTCCCATAAATCTGGTTCCGTCCCTTTGTCGAAAGAACCTTATTCGTACAATACCTACACAAAATAGACAAAAAATATTAACACAGTTAAATAGGGTCATGATTATTTCTTCGATATCAATTACATATGTATTTCTGCCATTTGTATAGTACCTATCAATTCTACACATCATTTGAATCTGGAGGAAGTAAAACCTCCTTGAACACCACGTTCTTAGTGAATGCCTCATCTTCACCAGTAATAGACCATCTTTTACTGAGAACCCTCGTAGTCGTCTCAGATACTCCTCTAGACAATGCCACATATAATTGACCATGACTGAAAACATGATCAGGGAGATAAACACCTATATGCGGGATAGTTTGACCTTGAGACTTGTTTATTGTCAAAGAAAAGCTCAATTTGATCGGAAATTGCTTTCTTGTGAGTGAAAATGGTAGTCCTGCATTCTCTACAGTTTTCAAAGGAATTCGAGGTAAAAAAACTCTAGTCCCAGCACAGTGTCCAGTTAAAATTTGAGCATCGATTAAGTTCTGATAAAAACCACGACATAATAATCTAGTCCCATTACACAATCCCAATTTTGGTTCAATATTTCTCAGTAGCATGACTGGGGCACCAACTTTTAAAGTCAACTTGTGAGGGGGGAGTCCTCCTACAGATAATGAGTTTAAAAACTCTGGCTGGTACAAATTTCTGGTGTCATCTTCCACATAATCAAAAGAATACAATGTAATTCGATCACCTGGAAACATATCAATTATTTTATCATTGAGCATGTCCACATCATCATTTGTAGGAGTAATAAGTGCTCGCCCAACCATGTATCTTGCATCATTTACGTGATTGCCCAAATTTGGAAAGACTTCGTCGATAATATTTTGAATGGAACCGTCATTTTCCCATGGAACAACCATCGCAATTTGATCATTTTATCATCCAGACATTTTCAGCTCCATCACCAACACGTAGCCAAAATTCAGCAAAATGACTGTCATTTATGAATCTCATATTTTTCCTCAATCTCAATATTTTCATTTGTGCCCAAAATGCTGATCTAATGATTGAAGCTTGAATGAGCGCAGACTTTGTTCCTTTAGGAATCACAGGAAGAACCTGACGAAAATCTCCCCCGAAGATCATTATCTTTCCACCAAAGGGTAATTCAGACGCCAATATGTCTCTAAAAGTTCGATCAAGTAGTTCAAAGTTATATCGATGTGTCATAGGAGCCTCATCCCAAATAATTGCAGTCGCACTTCGTATCAGTTGTGCAAGAGCTGATTATTTACTTATGCAGCAGTCGGCGGATGCATCTACGTTTAGTGGGAGTTTAAATCTAGAATGAGCCGTCCTCCCACCAGGTAATATGTTTGCCGCTATTCCAGATGATGCTGTGGCAAGGACTATATGATTTTTGCTTCTTAAACTTGCTAGCAATGCACAATATAAAAAAGTCTTCCCAGTTCCACCTGGACCATCAACAAAAAATAATGCACTTTCTTGTCTCTCCACTACGGCCATAATAGTGTTGAAGGCACTCTTTTGATCGTTGTTAAGAAGCCCAATTGCATCAACATCTTGTTGAGGAACTTCTATGAGGAGTTCGTCCTCAATACACCTAGGCATGCCAGGATTTTCGTCAGCGTCATTAATTATATCGGGAAGATCAAAATCTTTAATGCTCTTGTCAAACTGTTCAAGTATTGAGTTTAAATCCCGTAATAACCGGTTTATTTGTCTAGTCTCACTGCATGAAGGATAATCTTTAACCATGAAAGGATAAAATTCGTCCCACAACATTCTAACACCGGTTGGTTCACTGAAAATCAAAATAGTGACAAATAATCTCCTTAATGTTGATGGCATCCTGACTGTAGAGGCTTCCAACAAACAATTTCGGACGCTATTGTCATTCTCTAAAAATCCACGCATCTCGGCTACTTGCTTAAATGTTGGTTGTAAAACACCATCAACAGTAAGCACATCACGAAATGATGTTGGTCCTCCGATATGATTTAGAAGGACACGAAGATAAAACTTCTCACTGTCTAACGGTGACACACTGTATATACGCCCGATCACCTTGTACTTATTCCTTCTTTTTGCCCAAAATTTCCTGCTACTATCCCACCTATAGTGTTCAATAATTTCTCGATACAGATATTCCTTTGCATCCTCATCTACTCGGTTAAGGGTGAAAAATTCAGTTAGCATTGTTTTTTGTGCTTGCTCATCTGCTAAAATATCCTCTAAAACTTCGTCTTCTCTGAATGTAATTTGCTGCATGTTCGGAAGATGTATCTGTAATCGTTCTACAGTTGGATATATACTATTCATCCCAAATTTAAAGATCCTCCATAAGGCCTCTGGTGCACAAACCCACCTTGCATCCACATACTGCTTGATTTCATCAAAGTCGGGGTTCGATTGCAGTTGAAGTGCTACTCTGTCTGGACCTTTGTAGACATACTTATATAAGTACTCGACACTTTTTATGCTCCCACATATTTCAACATTGATGTGACAGTTGTATCATAGTAATAACCATGGATTGTAAGGAACTACCCAACTGTTATCCACCATCACGTCCCCTCGTCTTCCGGTATGTACGGGCAAACGACTTTCTCGTCTTCGATATACAGGATAAGCAGCATTCCCTTGCATCGTGAAATTTGAAAATGATTTGGGATATCCTTTACTGCAACTCCCATTTTTCATACACGCAAGTCTTGTATTTAATATTCCACATGGCCCATGAATCATATGCGTGCACACTGCCTCGTATAGTTGAGGCTCATCATCCTTATTTGGGATTTCAGCTCTAACAATACGGTCATACTCATCTGGGTTATTAAGCTTATCACCTTCAGCCAACATAACCAACATGTGAACGTGTGGTAGACCCCTTTTTTGAAATTCTATTACAAAAGCATGAGTAACAACTTTTCCTAGTACACCCTTGTCCATAATGTCTTCTTTAAAATGCCCAAGTTTTGCATGGAAAACCCTAGTGACTATATCTGGACGATCTTTAGGTGTTTTTCCAGGGAGCAGTTGAGTTTTAATTTCTTCCCAGTTTGGATAACATGTCATGGTGATAAAAAGATCGGGCCTACCAAAATTTTGAACTAAGGCCATTGCATCCTGATATCGTTGGTGCATGTCACGCGGGCTTCCAATAAATGATGAGGGAAGAATGGTTCTACGTCCAACATTTTTTCAGAATACATTAATTTCAAATTAATATATGAATACGTATAACAATCTTATAAATACATAAGAGCTTACCCTAAAAATATAGCAAGTACCTGCATTGTGCTCCCCTGCATGAAGAGAGTCTTGTAGTCCTTGACGAAATTCTTTTCGAAATTTTTCTTGTTCAAGTCTTACATATCTAAGTCGCTGTGATTCAATTTTCACATAATTATCCACTACATATTGTTGTAAAAGTCATCCACCTCGATGTAGCAGATTTTCGTGACCTTGACGCACCTACAAAAGTTTTGTCTTTTAAGAACGTGTCTTATAGTCACATAGGAAAATTATGCTAATGAAAAGAAAAAATAAATCAACCTGTAGCATGTAGGCATAAAAGTCGCAACATGACATATCATTCCCTCTATTATCTCGAGCCTTAATATCCCATCCATACGATCCGTACGGTAATAATAATGGATATTGCATAGGGTCATAATATCCGACGGAATCTTTTATATTCCAAAGTCGTCCATCAACCGTTTGAACAATAAAATCACTTCCGTCTGGATTTATATTGTCTTCCCCTCCAACTATAACAGCAGCAACTTGTGATGCAGATGACATATTATACTGACGACGATCAGATGGTTGCTCTCTTATGATGAGTCTACAATTGGGTAAATCTTGACGTTGTCCAAGACTTCGAAGAACTTCTACAAATGGATTGTATTGATGCAAGATTTGTTGAATTTTTTCAACCGTTGCCCTATCCAAAACTTCGTTCTCAGACAATCTATTTTGAAGTTCATGCTCAGTGTCATATATATAAGCTTGCAAATATCGTGGTGCTTAGGGCCTACCAAATTTTTGAACTAAAGCCATTGCATCCTGATATCGTTGGTGCATGTCACGCGGGCTTCCAATAAATGATGAGGGAAGAATGGTTCTACGTCCAACATTTTCTGAGAATACATTAATTTCAAATTAATATATGAATACGTATAACAATCTTATAAATACATAAGAGCTTACCCTAAAAATATAGCAAGTACCTGCATTGTGCTCCCCTGCATGAAGAGAGTCTTGTAGTTCTTGACGAAATTCTTTTCAAAATTTTTCTTGTTCAAGTCTTACATTTCTAAGTCGCTGTGATTCAATTTTCACATAATTATTCACTACATATTGTTGTAAAAGTCGTCCACCTCGATGTAGCAGATTTTCGTGACCTTGACGCACCTACAAAAGTTTTGTCTTTTAAGAACGTGTCTTATAGTCACATAGGAAAATTATGCTAATGAAAAGAAAAAATAAATCAACCTGTAGCATGTAGGCATAAAAGTCGCAACATGACATATCATTCCCTCTATTATCTCGAGTCTTAATATCCCATCCATACGATCCGTACGGTAATAATAATGGATATTGCATAGGGTCATAATATCCGACAGAATCTTTTATATTCCAAAGTCGTCCATCAACCGTTTGAACAATAAAATCTCTTTCGTCTGGATTTATATTGTCTTCCCCTCCAACTATAACAGCAGCAACTTGTGATGCAGATGGCATATTATACTGACGACGATCAGATGGTTGCTCTCTTATGATGAGTCTACAATTGGGTAAATCTTGACGTTGTCCAAGACTTCGAAGAACTTCTACAAATGGATTGTATTGATGCAAGATTTGTTGAATTTTTTCAACCGTTGCCCTATCCAAAACTTCGCTCTCAGACAATCTATTTTGAAGTTCATGCTCAGTGTCATATATATAAGCTTGCAAATATCGCGGTCTTCTCCCATCAATTGGCAATAAACTACCAATTTTATGATAAATTGAACCTTGAGCACGAAAGGTATAATGAGATCGAACATTAATTGACTCATCAACATGTACACCCATCGAAGTGAACGCAAAGACATTGTTGTAAGCTCTGATGCTTTGTCTAAACTTTCTTCCTTTATTTGTTTGGTCAGAAAATAGCCGAACCATTTCAGGAGGAGATTGTATCAAAGGCAGAACAATATTTCCTTTACAACAACACAAACTAAAGGTCTCTTGATGAAACAACATTGCTTGACAATACGGACATCTTCTAACTGGGGGTCATTCGCAGTAAGGGATGCCCATATCCTCATCGAAATCTCTAGCCGAATTATGAATTATTCGCGGTCTTCTTATACGTGTTTGTTGTTGAACACTGTGCACAGGCGCCACTGGAGTAAACACATTCTCCATGTCGTGGTCTTCCTCATTTACATTCATCCTCACATCATTGATGGTCATATCATTTCCAATATTAAGACTTATGTTGGAGTTGCCAGTTTGTCCATGATTTAGCATAGGAAGATCATGCACACCTGATGTGTAAAACAAAAAAATTATGTCATCATAAGTTAGTAGTTATGTGGACATCAACTTTAAAATAATATAATAGGTTTAATACCACGTATACATTCACCATGTAGTAGAAAATTCTGAACATCTTCGCTTATATGTGACCTATCCATACGTGCAAGTTGTTTCACGTGAGTCAGTCGACGTCTTGAATATTGTGGACCATCATTATCAACATGTAATGATCTTGAAAAGTGTAAGTTTTCAGAGTGATCTTGCAACACCAATAAAGTGAAAGAAATAAGATTAGTTGAGGTTGTATTAACTGGTATTAAATCTCTATTATCCTCATAAAAGGAGGTTTAGACATTTTATTCAAATATTAGGAGCAACATACATGGAGCAGGTTAACTTGTACCACTTGGTCCCAATTCTTCACATTGGTGGACATTTTTGCCTTATAACACTGATAATAAATTTAGAAATTTTTACATGAATTCAATCAGTTAAGAAATGAAGAAACATTTTCAATAACAAATACCTTGATCAAACTGGGATTGATAATCATGATCAATTTCAACTACTGGTCGCTTTCCTCGAGCTTGTTCACGACGCCTTGCCAGATACTCTCGACGCTGAGAATAAGTCATCGACTCTCGCCATTGCCGATGGCGAGCACGTGCACGGCTCATTCGATCCATTTTATGAAAGTAAATGTATGTTATAAAAAGTCATTGAAGATATCCTTCAGATAGTTGCAGCTATATGGTCCTTACATATCTCATCCGTCTGCAACCATGAGAGTTTTAAAACAGGACAACAACACCATAACACAATGAATTAATAAATATAATTAAAGGTACATGAGTTTAAAGTATAGAAACCTACACAGCTTAGAAGATCATACATAGATGCAGCAATATGGTCCAGGCTATATTGCAAACTTTTGTTACTTCTATAGTTCTATTCCACATATCCTTCCGTTAATTTTTTTCTTCTATTAGTCAAACATAACAAAACAATATGGTCTGTGCAAGAACTTATTAAGAACGGAATTAAAAGATACAACATTCCGCAACATCGTCGAACTGGCCAAACAGAGAAAAAAGTTGATATGAAGACATAAAAAGAAAACAGTGAGTAAAAAAAAAAGAATGTTAGTTCTGCCTCAAGAAAACAGAATGTTATAGCAGATAGCTAAGTAACTTGAAAAAAAGAAATAAAAAAATTAATGATAAGTAGAAGTGCTTAAGGCAGTTAGGGAGGTAGAATATTCAAATACCGTACCCCTCCTCTCGATATAAGTTTTTCAATTCCAAATTAAACTGATTGAGGATAAAAACGGAAGAACAAATATGAAACCTTGATAGTCAATCCCCAAATCACAAACATCCACTTCCAAACAAAGAAAAACATGAACACCAAACTACATTAATTCGTCAATAAATAGAATTGTTGCATTAAAACACTAACAGAAACCAACTCAAGGCACATTATCAAAGTAATAATTTTCACTATCACAAAGTACATAATTCATGAAATTGATTGATTAAATCTGCATTCATACGACATTACGAGCCACCCTCCCTCCCTACATAAGCAAAGCTCGCTCTCGAGATAATTTGGCATGGTTAAGCTGTATATGAAATCAGAATAGGTTTTGCAAGTCACTCACTTTTGGCATAACCTGCCTGATCTTTTTAAGGTCAGAACTAAGGAGGCTGGCTGGACAGACATTTTCTCGAGAAGTAGAAGAAAAGTTGCTTGCAGAGTTGCAGATAACTAAAGAGAAATGAAGGCATATCTAAGTTTACAGCAGGCTTTACTATTCCACCATATACGATGTCATCTATGAAACATGTCAAATTTCAAACCAAGAAACATCTGCTGCCTTTCACATATTTGGCATTTCATTTCTGTAACTTGAACAAACAGGAACGTTTACTTCTTTTCACTCCAGTTTATGATTTTGGACACAAATACAATGTAAGACAAATATAATTCAAATGACAGATACAGCTAAATATGGAACCAACTGAATCAAAGGGACCAATTATTAAGCAAAACTACATTTCATTTTGCCAATACAGTACAATTGGTATATATATTCATCCCATCTTAAAGGAAAGGGGTGAAACGATCAAATCCAATACCAAATAACTGGCTTTTGTGGGCACTTATGCATGCATCCACCAAATGAACAATAGTTGATGAGCAATTATAGAATCCCAATATCAAAATTTCAAATAGAGCATAGGAATTAGAGAATAAAAGCAATCATGCCTCAATTAAAACTCAGGCTTTTCAGGGTAGGTGCATCTAGACCTCTGAATGATCACATTTGCAGCATAACAACCGGCTTTCACACATTGTTCAATGGGTTTCTCTTGGACTAACTGAGATAGAAAGCCTCCAACAAATGCATCACCAAGAGCATAGAAATAATATAATATAAAGCAACAAATTTATGATGTAGTTATCTCAATGTGTAGGTGTTATCTGTCTTAAGTCTCTACCAGCAGTTCAGCAGCTATATAATCACTATCACTAAAAAAATTTAATCGCCTACCTGCTCCGTCGGTATCAACAGGGTTTTCTTTGGGCAACAGTATCATTGGGAACTTTTGCACTTTCCCATCCTCAGCAACAACCGCAGGATCTGCACCCTGAGTAATAACAGTAATCCTCTTGCGTGCTGATACTTTGGGCCACTCAGAGATCTTAAGAGCTATTTTCTCAACATCGTCAGTCTGGTATTACAAACAATATAGGTCAATGATATGAATGCAAGCCATTAATATGGTAAGATTCAGTACTCTATGGCTTTGTATCTGCAATCTGCAATCCCCAAAATCAAACAAACAAATTCAAGATCAAATCACAAACTGAAATAATTGAATGGTAAACGAAAAAATAAAATTAAATAAAAACACAGAGCCACAACAACCACATCAATAATCATCATAATAACAATACAAAGAAATAAGGTCCTATCTGAATCCAATGCCGGCATAAACCAATAGCAATCAGAATCGGATTCCGATCTCGGGCAAAGAGAATTTGAGAAAAAAGTAATAGCCTTGGGGGAAATGATGACGGAAAAAATAAGAAGGGAATGCATGCTTACCGGAAAGTGCGCAGAATCGATTATGGATCTGGCGGTTAATGAGCAAAGAACCAAACGAAGGGCTCTGGCAGTCTGCTCTACTAATCTACTTTGAATAATAACTGCAACAATTTTTTTTTGTGGGAACGTGTAAATTGCAAGGAGATGTAATTTTACCTCTTTATCATTTTTTTTCTTTTTTCTCAATCAGAAGAAAGTAACAATTAAAGGGTAAATAATGAGATTTTGAAAATTTAACTTCAAGGACTTTTTGCATAATTAATAGAGATATATTAGAAATTAATATATAAACGATAAAAATATTAAAATGTGATAAATAAATTTATATAATATCTTATACCTAAAAATAGATTAAAAAACATATACCGAAAGAAAACGCCTTCATATATATATATCACTGTGCATGAAAACTTGAGAAGAGGTGATCGTAAAAAAAACTTCAAAGAACAAAACTAGCAACACAGATCGGCAAGTGTTGAGATTACACGCGTACAATAGAATGTTGGTGTATTCAAATTTTACGCAAAGAATCCTCTTCAAAAAAAAAAATACGTAAAGAATCGATCCCTCTAGATATATATTTACGTTGTAAATTAAACCGATCCCTCTAGTTATTTGCTCGGAATAAAGCTCATGATCAAGAGGTGCTTAAAGAGTGTGATTGGCTCTGAATCTATTGTTTATTACGGATTATCTTAATCTATGTGAGTTATTAGTTCTTATTTTTGTTATTCTGTGGCCCATAGCTAGAATTGTGTGATTAGGTTTACAATTTAGGAGTCAACGCCACATTATTTTACGACTTTCTCGAGCTCTTATATATATATATATATATTCAGCATAAGATCGATAAGATTCAAGGTCTTGAGCAGATGGGGACAAAGATCCCCTTTGTGAAACCCATGTGGTAATGCGCTTAATTAGGGGTAACAAGGCAATTAGATACTACTACTTGACAACCAATAAATCGCCTTCCTCGAGCTTCATCCATGGGATTATCACACTAATCTATATCCCTCCGCCTCCCAAGTAGTTATTTTAATTAACTTGCCGCTAACTAGCTTTAACTCAAAAACCTTTGTCTTATATGCATGCCAGAATATATATAATCCCCGTAAGGCTAGGGTAGCTTGCAGATTACTTCTAAATAATATTAACCTCAACCTTATCAAGAACCACGACCTAATTAACGTAAATGTACTAATTAAATCTGACTATACCAACTAACTAGTTGAGTTGATGGTGATCATCGATTTTGCAGATCTGGAGAATTATTATTACGTACAAAAATGCATGTGGTTCGTGTTCTTTCTGTTCATATAAGATCGACCTCGCTCGCTCATCACCTCAATAGCGCTTATGACGTACTACTGCATTAACTTGAATTGTGAATCTCATGGCAATGGAAAAGTTGAGTGATCGATTTGCATCCATATTTTTCCGAAGAGAAGAAGAAATGATCATCAATATGTCTGTGACCACTCCATTGATCGATCAGATTGTGATATTTTTACCAAGGTACAAAACAGCTATTTAATTGCGAAAGAGGCCTGCCGCAGTATCGTTTCTTTGAGTGATCGATGGTCCAAATTCAAATTGCAAATGCGAGATGTACACAATATTATTATAGTAAAAACGCAAGAAATTAAACTCAAAATATATATATTATGCATGTCGGAAACTCTAGTGACGAAGTAATTAAGTACCTGATGAACAAACTACAGGCCAACGTACAACATATTATAACTTGCACGCAAATAGACTAATCAATGGAGTTTTAAACTTTTAATTAAAACTGCATTAGTGGTTGGTCAATTTTGTTTTACACGAAATCCATAACCTAGATTCATGCATGTGTATATGCTACTAGCTATTTGATTAATTAGTGTAGTTCATCGATCAATCTCAGTTTAGACGTGTCTGATATCGTATACCTAAACATATCTCTGGTGCGTTCAATCGAATTTGCAAATAATAAGTACAAGTGGTTTAGTGGAAGAGAATCGTATTGCGATTATTAAATACAAACTAAATTTGGACTAATGAAACTAATTATGCGGCTTAGGATTTATGAAAAATTATAGCGGAGAGTAGCTGAGCATTAGCAACTTAGCATAATGAATTGAAGCTAGTTTTGATTAATTAAAATTTTGTGGTTGAAGATGATCAATAAGATCCACGTTTTTCTTCGTAGACTTGGAACTTGTGTAGACAGATGATCGACAACATATTATGTTATTTTAGAAACTTTATATTCGATCATATAATTCAACATATACTTTGTTGTAACTAGATACTAGCGATGGTGTCCCCTTTAGCATTGATTTTTCAAGCTCCACAATTCATTGACCATTATGCTATTTATGCATCACATCATTTCTAGCTTTATGATTCAAATTGCCAAGTTGCTTTTCATCTTCATCACCTTTAATTGTGTCCCGTTTCCATTTTTCATTAGCTATTTTGTTTTTGAAACAATTTACCATTTAGCTGCACATGCTATACTCTATATTTCTTGTAGAAAAAAAAGCCAAAAATGTATGTACATCGATCGATGATGGTAGTGATGTCCTTTGAGAGTATCCCAACAGTAATAGTCAAATTTACTAGTTAAATTGTTTAAAAATTATATGTAACTTCCTTATATTTATTTTTTATTTCAATAGTTCTTGTTATCTTCAAGTCATTTTAAGAATATTATATTGAAAACTGAAAAACTAAAGGAGGACTGAGAGTTATTTTCTCTCTCCATTATTATTAAATATGACAAAAGATTTAACTAAAAGTTAAATATAACTATAGGATATTTGTTGGAAAACAAAAGACTACAAATATAGTCAAATGTTTATTTTTAAAAAAAATAACAATTCTATGGGATGCTCTAATAGATTTAGCGAAGAACTTACCCTCCTTCTTTTAAACCCAACCTTATCCAATGAACATATGCACAAGTCTACCCATAAGGTCCCAAATCCAAGCGGTGTCCCTGTTTTTTAGGGTACCAATTGCAAACCGTAGTAGTCTTTTTCGATCAAAGTTTTCATTTTCTTGAAACCATGGGCTGTCTTCAACAATCACTAAAAATTAGTATTAAGAATGTATGAGATACCCAATGATCTTGATTATTGAATGTTAATTTCATACACATAATATATTTAGAGATCAAGCCGAGTTAGTTGAAAAAAGAGAGAAGTTGTTCCCACTAGCTCTGGCTATTGATTGCATCATATCATTCGAAGTTTCGTATGGAGTCAATACATTGTGAATAATTGAAAGATATAAATAGCCCTTATAGCTCAGTGGTAGAGCGTCAGTCTTGTAAACTGAAGGTCCGTAGTTCGATCCTGCGTGAGGGCATTTTTTTATATTTCAATTTTTTCTCATAATGGCCCACAATCAATTTTGAGGAATATATTTCGGTGAATGAAATTTTGGAAAAAAGTGTAGTATTTTCGGACAACTTAGACCCATCCCCAACTTATTATGAAATTTTAAAACATTATTATTTATTTAAGATTTTTTCATTTCCAATCATCAAAATCAAAATGAGAAGAACTTGTACCTTAAAATAAGAAGAACTTGTACCTCAAAATAAGATGAACTCTTCTCATTTCCAATCATAGCATACCTCATACCTTAAAACTCATAATACCATCTTCTCTCTCTTCCCTTTTGATTTTTCCTCCTCACATGACCTACATAAGTTGAATCTTATATCTTAGAATTTTTTTAACAAACAGTACATAACCATACCCCACTACCGGCATAAACACTATACCCGACGACATGGCAAAAAACAGACCGACGATAACCCTTGTCGTCGGGTATAGTCAACTATAACCGACGACTAGAGTACATCGTCGGTTATAGTTTTTTTTACCAACGATGTATTGTTGTCGTCGGTTATAGTAGTCGGAAAATCATCGGGTATAGTTTTCCACTATTACCGACGACTTTTTTTAACTATTACCGACGACTTTTTTTAACTATTACCGACGATTTTGTAGTATCGTTGGCTATAGTTTCTTATTTCAAATCCATTATGGGCAGCAGCTCTGTCATTCAAAAAAAATTTCTCGCGAAAACTGAAAATGCTCTGAAATCATTGGGTGATGTCGAAAACTGTCAAGAATGAGTTCGTGATTCATTATATATAGGTACATACGTACTTAATATTATATATATGTGTGTGTGTGTGTGTGTGTGTGTTGATCGATTGTTGATGTTGATTTTGATCGATCAAGTTAATTGATTGTTGAGTTTGAGTAATTGATGGTTGATTTTGAGTACGTGATTGATAGTTGATCGAGTTGGAGTAGTACGTAATTGTTGTACGTGTTGATTATTGTGAATATATATATAGCTAGGGTGATTAATTTATTTAATTGATTATATATTGTGATTATTATAGGCCGGGTTAATTGTGATTATTAATTATGGGTATAATATATTGTGATTATTGTGATGTTTCGGTTAATTGTGATTAATTATAGTGTGGTTATATATATATTTAGATTTTTGTGATCGATTATAGTTAGGGTATATATATATTAAAATTATGGGAATTATAATAATATATATTTATATTAGTTGATTGATCGAATGTTGAGTTTGATCGAGTTAAATTAGACGAAATTATATATATATATATGAATAATTATGGACCGAGTAGAATAATTAGACGACTATATATACATGTTCATTTGTAATTAATTAGCTAGTTAGGGATCGAGTAGAATAATTAAATTATGTAATTCATAGTTTGAATATCGATATATATAGAGATATATATATCTATGAAATTTTAATTAATAAGATCATGGGTATATATACATGCAGTTATAATTTTCAGGATGGACAAGAATTGGATATGTCTTCCAAGATGGGATGTAAGATATCACCGTGGAATTAGAAGTTTTGTGGAATATGTGAAGGTTAATTGTGGAGGGATGACAATTCATTATTGTCCGTGTATGAAATGTCAGTGTCGCAGCGAGCGATATCGTTTTCACATCGATACAGTATTGGAGCACTTGAAGAAAAATGGGTTTTGGGATAAGTACACATGTTGGATTTATCACGGTGAGAGCTCATCAGTTGGTCAACATGATCACGGATAATTTTTTGAGAGTGGCAGTACATCCAATGATCCAACAACAAGGTTGATCAACGATATGTTTCCTCATGAGAGCGGTATATTTGCTCAAGCACCGGATATTCCTCCCGTTGTTGGAGACTTCCCTCATATTGAGCCAGTCCAGCAATTACCTACAGCTGTCAACACTGCTGGTATGGACAAGTACAACAACCTCATTACCTTCCAACAGACCCCGTTGTACAACGGGTGTAATAAGACTGTTCTTGAAAGTGTTATGGGAGTAATGAAGCTCAAAGTGGAGAACAAAATGAGTATGAAGGCTGTTGATGATTGGCTGAAGTGGTCTGGTTCGTTGTTGCCCCCCGGTCATCGTCTTCCTACCACTCATCGTAAGGTGCGACAGATCCTAAAACATCTTGGCCTTTCCTACATCAAAATCCATGCTTGTAGACATGATTGTGTTCTCTTCTGGGGTGAAGATGCTTATGGGAATGATCTTGAATCCCTTGATGAATGCCCGGTAGTGGTACAGATAGGTATAAGTTGACTCCCGCCGGAAACAAGAAAGCTGTGAAGATACTTCGGTATTTTTCGCTGATAGATAGGCTAGAACGGTTGTTCATGTGTGCACACACGGCTGAAGCTATGAGATGGTGGGCCGAGAAGAATTTGCCCGATTAGCGATTTTCCTGCACGCGTGATGTTGTCAGGCAACGTTACCAGGGGATACAGGGTTTGTCCATAGTGCATGACTGTTGAGTGTTGCAGACCTCATTGCAGGAAGATTATACAGATGCGTCATCGTTGTTGGCTTCCACATGAGCACCCATTTAGAGAGGATATGGAGGCATTTGATGGGACTGTGGAAACAGGTGAGCAGCCAAGGAGATGGACGGGGGATGAAATATTGGAAGTGCTAAATGAATACGACTTTGGGCAGCTCAGCAATCATCCTGAGATAGTGGCGTCAATACCTGACAAACTCGACAGGTATAAATTCTGGACACACAAAAGTATTTTTTGGAAACTTCCGTATTGGTCCAAGTTGCTGATCAGACACTACTTAGATGTCATGCACATAGAGAAAAATGTGTGCGAGAGTGTGGTCGGCACAGTGTTGAATTGTGAGGGAAAAATTAAAGACGGCCCGAAGGCACGCATTGATCTTAAAAGAATGGGACTGCGAAAACATTTGTGGTTGAGAGATGGGAAGAAAAAAATGTCACAAGCTCCTTATACCGTCAAGCCTGCCCAGAAGAATGAAATTTTTGGCTGGATGGGTAATGTCAGGTATCCTTCAGGCTATACTGGAAATATAAGTCGATGTGTTAACTTCAAAGACAATAAGATGTACGGACTAAAGAGTCATGACTATCATATACTGCTTCAACGCCTCTTCCCTATTTTCATTCGAGGGTACCTGCCCAAAGAGGTGGTAGAGCCGTTAGTGGCTTTGTCAAGATTCTTTCAGAAGTTATGCTCGAGAGAAGTGAAGAAATCGGACATGTTGGAAATGCAACAGGCCGGGACATCATTTTTATCATGTGCAAATTTGAAAGGATATTTCCTCCAAACTTTTTCGACATCATGCCTCACCTGATGCTCCATCTTTCGGAACAATTGTTGCTTACTGGTCCAGTACACTACACATGGATGTATCCCATGGAAAAGGTACGTAATGCATCTCTGAATCTGGCTATATATATGTTTAATATTATTTATTCACTTATTTTACAATATTCATAACATGCTCTGCAATTACCAATTTTATAGACAATTAGGGGACTACAAAGACTATGTGATGAACAAATCTGCACCCGAAGGGTGTATCGCTGAAGCATATATTGTGCACGAGTGCGTAACGTACACCAGACTGTATTTGGGAGCGTTCGAGGACCCTCCACAACATATGCCAGTAGATGGAGCACAGTTCAACCTTTCAATCATCTCCGATGATGTTGAAGTTTCCGGAAAGTTGCTCAACTCGTACAATTTGGAACCATATGAGCTAGTCATTGCCCACTAGTCGGTATTGATTAACTGTCCAGAAGTTCAATATTGAAAAAATATGCACCTTTACTGCCCTGCCATTTCCGGTGATGTTAACTACCACAATAAGACGTTCGCAAACTATTTTGGCAAATGGGTGCGTATATAGATATATTGACTTGTATATGAATTTAATTGCATGTCTCGTATCATATTTATAGTTAAGTTAATAAATGATTATTTTCATATGAACCATGTACAAGATGATGGTATCCCTCAGTGGTCACATGAATTGAGGCTCTTGGCGCAGAAACCGGTAACTTTCAGAGTTTATCCTATGTGTAAGGTAAATGACATGCTATTTATTTGTGAACATAGATATGTCAGACGAAAAACACAGAATTTTGAGGTAATGGTGCATGGTGGGCAGAATGGAGTTGACTATTACGGTGTTCTGCATTCAGTTGTCGAATTAATATATGGGGAAGACATGACCGTGCACTTGTTTAAGTGGAGATGGTTTGATACCGACCCTCAGAACACAAGGACCAATCAATACGACATTTTTTCGGTGAATACTGCTACAAGCTGGTATGAAGATGATCCATTTGTTTTGGCCACGGCGGTGAAACAATTGTTCTATCTTGATGATCTTGTGCATAAAGGCGTGTGGAAAGTGGTTAACCATGTTCTTCCAAGAAACATATACAGTGCCTCCACCCTTGGTGTGCCCTCGGATAATGAAGAAGTTAGTGCATACCAAGAGCCGAACGTAACTGGTATTCCTGAAACCTCAACAATTCACCTTAATAATGTGATACAGGGCAGTGTGGTACGAATTCGTCAACCGAATCTTATTGGTGTTAATCAAAACGAATATAATGAAGACTCAAGTGACGAGGGCTTACACATCTTACCTGAAATTAACTCGGAAACCGAGTCAGACTCAAGCGATGATTCTGACTATGCGCCTTAGTGTATGTGTATATATATATATGTTAATTTGAGTTTGAACGTGCAATGTAAAATGATGTGTACGAAGATGATCAACTTTAACTTAATTAGATCGATGTAATTAAAGTAGATACTTTGTTTAATGAGCATTTTTTATAAGTTAGGAAAAAAAACTCATAGCCTTTTTGTATAAATATATAATGCATATGAAAAAAAAAAGGAAACAAACTATAACCGACGATATTCATAATAAATATCGTCGGTTATACTATAGCCGACGATAATACTTATATCGTCGGCTATAGTTTTTGGGTTATAACCCCCAGCGCAGCCGTTTTGGGCAGACCGAAACTGCCCAAAACATTTCTTCTCCTCTACCGATTCGTTTCCGCCGCCGCCGTCCGTCAAGCAAGAGCAAGGTCGATCATCCTCAAGCCGTCGTCCATCATCAAGCCAACATACATCGATTCTAAACCCAAAAAACAGGTTCTAAATCCCTAAATCCCCAATTTAGATTTTTTTTATTTAGGTTAGATTTTAATTTGTTTAGTTTGTTTATCGATAATGTGGATGTTTGGATGAATTGTGTGAATATATATTGGATTATTGTTGAATTTTGTTGATTGTGGGAATTATTGTTAATTTTTTGGATTTATTGGATTATATATATATAGAGGAGCTTAATTAATTATTAGATTATATATTGGATATTATTGTTGAATTTTGTTGATCGTAGGAATAATAGTTAGTGATTTTTTTGGATTTATGGAATTATTGGATTATATATATATAGAGGAGTATAATTGATTTTTGGATTATATATATATTTTTGGAGTTTAATTATTGGAATTATTCAAATTTTTGTATTACGAATTCGAATTTTTGGATGAATTAGGAATTATTTTGAATTTTTGTAATTTAATGGAATTTTATATGAAGGAATATAGAATGAAATTTGTTGAACAATTTGGAAATTTTATGTGAGTGGAAGGATTTTTAATGAATTTTTGTAATTTACTGAAATTTTTTTGAATTGTTGTAATTTGTGGATTATTATTATGAACATATATATATATATGAATTCATTTGAATTTTTAGTAATTGATGGAATTATTGTGAGTTAAATATGGAAATATGTGAATTAATATATTCTGACATTTGGTAGATGAATGTGAATTAACTTTAATTTTATTGTTGATTTTAAAAACTGTATAAAATTGAGTATGTTACGTAACTTTTATAACAAAGATGAATTGGTTATTTTGCGGTGCTTCGCGAGGGGGGTCGAGGGGGAGGTCGAGAGGGGGAGGGAGATTGGGACGTGGGGATGAGGGAACCGGAAGTTGGTCCGCATCAGGATCCGCCAGTATCGGCAACACTTACAGCATCCTTCCCACCTCTCGGCACCGTACACTTCTAGGTGAGGGACAACCTCAGCAGCAGCAGGTCGAGCCTCGTCGACCCTCCAACGCGAGGAGGCTTTATGAGGATAGTTGCACGCCTTCAACGGATAATGCGACTCAATCCTCGGTCTGAATGTAGGAGATTCATCGCGAGGACCCTTCCCCATCCACCGACCAGAGTCCTCATTCTTCCGAGGAGGCTGGTGGATCGACTCAGTCCTCGGCCAGGATGCGACTATACCCGCCGTCTACCCTATTCTTACCCTTGGAAATCCTGACGATACCTCTCGTCGATTCCACGGGGATGCCTGTTCCAGGACAGCTAGGGTTCATTACCCCGGACCAGGCATACGCGTATATACCCTTCCCGCAACCTCTCTGGAGTGTGAGGATTCCGGGACAACGCACCGACGAATCAGGTAAATATTAATTAGTGATATCTTTTTACTTAGTAATATTTAAATTCAATTAGGTGTTGATGTTTAAAAAATCGTCTACATATGTGATAGGCGAGATCGTGCCCGGTGACAAACAAAAGAGAACCAGAGGCCCCGTCGTCGGCAAGTTACTGGACGACGCGATTCAGGCTAGCGGTGGTGGCCAAGTTAGGATTCCGACCGGGGATAGAGGCCAGGTGATCGAGGGAAAGGTCACTCGAAAGTACGCAGGGATGGCGGGAAGCATCATACGGGATAGAGTCCCAATGTTGTGGCCAGATTGAAATTCAGTGCCACAATCCGTCAAATATGAGCTGAATAATGCCTTGTCGGTGAGTAGAATTGTATATTCATTACGTATATTTTCTATATAAATTTTTAATATTATTGATATATATATATGTGCATTGCAGAGGTGGTTCCGCGTGGACAACGACATTAGACTCACGTGGGCGGATGAAGTGCAGAGGAGTACGTTACTAGATTCATTTTTTTCGATTTTTTCGTTTCTTTTGATTATGTTCATAAAATGTTGTAAGTTACTAACATTTGTGTTTTATTAATATAGGTATAAGGAGTGGAAGTGCGAGCTGAAAAAACAATGAAAAAAGTACGGCGACGATCGTTCAGGTACCCCTAGCGAGTTTCGTTATAGGGAGTACGAGTAGCGATGGCTTGTGGTTCACTTCAACAACCCGAAATTGAAGGTACGCAACTTTCGATCGATTACATTTTTGTTTTATCGTATTTCCCCCAAATTATTTGGCTAATATTAGATGTTGGATTAATCGAGCAGGTTATTTCTGAAGTCAACACAAGGAACTGGGCCAAAAACATAAAAAATCATCATGCCGGTTCCAGATCATACTCGGGTTGGATCGAGGAGGCGGCCAACCACCAGAAGTCCTTCCCCTTGTCTATACGATGCAGCACGCGTATCCGCAGTCCCCCGAAGATGTTGTAAGTGGCCTTATAACAAAATAAACATATTTCTTATTTTTTTAAATTGTTTACATTAATTAACATTTTATTTTTCTTTGTCAATTAGGCGAGACTTCAGGAGGTGATTCCGGAGGTGTTGACTCAAGTGGCGAGAGAGCGCTATCCCAACATCCCCAATGCAGAACTGCCGATTGATCAAATTGATCAATCTGATCCGATCGCAGCGGCCAGGATTATGTTAATTGCGATCCCTCTAGGGAAGAACACTTTCTACTGCAGGGGGCTCGGAAAGTGGGGTCAAGGGCTGCTGAAGAAGACCCCTGAATTCTCTCGCGGATCGGGATCATCTTCGAAGGCTAATGAGCTCCAGGAGCAGCTTCATAGGCAAGCGATTGAGATGGAATCTCAACGGCATCGGATGGAGGAGATGGAGCAGGCGCGAGCCGCAGAGCAGAATCGGTTGGCCGAACAGCAGCAAATGATGGGGACATGGATGCAGCACTGTTAAGCACAGTTGCATGCATCTAGAATCCAGATAGCTTCTCCGCCCATTTTCGATGCGCCACAGCCACAGCCACAGCCACAGCCACAGCCACAGCCTCAGCCGTAGGCACCAGACCAGGACCAACCAAGTTTTGACGATCCGTTTGACCACATAGACTTAGGAAACCCGTAGTACGTAGTATGTATATGTATATAGATTTGAACAATTTCGGTTTTTTATTTTATTTACTACTATAGTTTCAATAGTTCTTGATTTTCAATGTGAACAATATTGGTGACTTTTTGGGAATGCAAGTTCAGGGATAAAACCCAGAACCTGCAAAAAAAATTAAAATCATATACACTATAACCGACGATATAAACTAATATCGTCAGCTATAGTTTCCTCCATGGTCAACCAGTTTGACCAGGGGAGGAACTATAACCGACGATGAAGTCGTCGGTTATAGTATGGAACTATAACCGACGACTTAATATCGTTGGCTATAGATCCAACCTATAACCGACGACAACCCTAACTTGTCGTCGGTTATAGTATCACTGACGGTGCAACACCGACGATACTATAGCCGACGACTCATCGTCGGCTATAGACTATAACCGACGATATACTGGGACAGACCGACGACATAGTATCGTCGGCTATAGTAAGACTTCCGGTAGTGCCCCAACTTTTGACCCTTGACCCAAATTCCTACCTGTCGTTACGTATTCCATATTACTCTATTTTAAATTACATAATTTCAATAACATAAGAATTAACAGTGTTAGACGGAATAAGTAACGATAGGTATAGTTTTGGGGTTGAGATCAAAAGTTAGGGTATGATTATGATATTTTGTAAAGTTGAGGTATGAATATTTACAATGAGCGAAAATTGAGGTACTATTTGATAAAATTTCTCTATACCTTATATTGAGTCTCATTTTGAGATATTCTTTAGGGTGTGTTTGGGTACGAGTCAAATACTGAGAATTTAAACAAAAGTTAGATTTTAATGATTCTTTTCCTTCAAATCAATCGTTTGGCAACAAATCGCGCAGAATTATGGATTTCTGGGAGAAAAAATAGGGGAATTTGAGATGAAGATTTCCCACTTGAATTCCATTTGATTAAGGCATTTTAAAAAATAAATTCTAGCGACGCGGGACTTCTGCTTTCTAGAGCGAAAAAATCTTTTGTGATTTGCGGTAACATTTTCAAGAGACTCTCAGACGCCTACATAAGGCAACGATGAAGCGTACAACCTTTCAAGCTAGAATTGCAATTTCATTGCTCTGCCATATTTCAATTGGTTGAGGTTAGTTTTCGGATTCTATCTCTTCATGTCTATCAATCTATGTATGCTTAATTAACGAAGTATGTATTGAGTCATATGGGTTCGTTGATATGATATGTAATTTTTATATGCCATTGAGAATAGGTTATGTGATTATGCTATTGTGAATCTGTTAAGAAATCTGATGTATTATGGCTTTATACAATTGAGTATGATTTCTGGAAAAGTAATTTTTTTAGAATCTATGTATAATTGCGTTCTAGTATTAGTTTCATATATCAAATCACGTTGCTGCTGGTTTGAATACAACCTAATCAATTTTGTTGTTCTGCTATGCTATCTCATTGTGTTCTACTACCTTATATTCTGCTATATAATCATATATATTGCTTACTATTTTTTTGTTTCTTTCTTTTGAATATGACATCAAATATAGTTAAAAGTAATTTCGTGTTCTATTTTTGATAGAAGATGGATTTGATATGACATTGTTTCATAGCCATGTTCCATGGCCTTGCATGTTAGAAGTAAGCTTAGCTGTTCCTTTATCTTTTTATTTTTTTTGCTTAGTAAGGTTGAGAATGGTCTGTTGATGAGAAGACATTGTTTCTTGTTTTGATATGAATTTGAAACCTGAATATAACGTTTTTTTTTCATTTATTTATAGTTTATATTGTATGAATTCACTTTTCGAGCTTTCAGATTTTTGTTGTTACTATATGCTTGCCCTCTTCATGTATTATATGGTTTTCTTTAAACTAATGTTCCATTTATACTGATTTGTGCTTAGTTTGCTTTTATTTGCAGTGAGTTGAAATGTGACCATGTAACTATTTTTCTCTTGCTTTTGATTACTTGCATGTGATATCATTATATGTTTATTGGAGTTGTTTTATTAGTGCTTGTGTTTGCTTTATTAGTGATTGCTGCTATTTGCAAATTTTTATCACTAGTGTTTGCTGCTAACTGAATTGTTACTCTTTCTCATTACTTTATAAAGAAATGGGTGAATTAGATGGGAAAGCAGGAAAGGCCAATGCAAAAGCTAATGGAAAGGGTAAAGTAAAAGTTGAAGGTAAGACCTATCTACAATGGAATGTTAAGATGGAATGTGTTTTAGCTAATGTTCTTCGTTATGAGAGAAGCTTAGGGCATAAAGGAGATGGTGGTTGGAAAGTTGTTGCTTATAATACTGTTGCATCAATACTATCTGCACAGTTTGACATTCAAGTTACAGCTGATAACATAAAGAATCGGGTGATATCATGGAAGAAGTACTATGAAATAGTGAGTGATATATTGAGCCAAAGTGGATTCAGTTGGGATTCTACAATTTCAAATGATCAATGTTGATGAGAATAGTGTGTGGGAAGAGTATGTGAAGATAATTATAACAAGTGCATTGCTTTGATATATTATTGATGCCCTATATGTATTTATAAATATTATGTTTGGTGTTTACAGTCTCACAAGGATGCTACAAGTTTCAGATATAAAAAAATACCAAATTGGGATGATATTGTTGATCTTTGTGGCAAAGATAGAGCTACAGGAGAGGGTGTTGAAACTGGTATAGAATCAACAGAAATAATGACTCCTCCAACTAATGAAGTTGATCAAGTTAATCTAGAAGGTGATGACCAAATTTTCGAAAATATTGAGATCATTGAAGACACTTCACCAAACTCAACTGGAAATGCACAAAGGAATAGAACTCAAGCAATACCATATGCTAATGTACCTCCTCCAAAGAAAAAAGTTTCAACAAAAGAAGTCTTGAGCATGTCAGTTGATAGGATGGCTTCGTCCTTTGAGGATCTCATTCGTGCTACTACCCAAAGCCTTGCTCCAAAAGAGGTATGGACTGGAGTAATTGCAATACCGGATCTTAGTCTTGAGTAACATATTAAAGCAAGTACCTGGTTTATTGAGAATGAAAGTAGTTTTCAATGTTAAAAGAAGTTTCAATGGAATTCAAGAAGAGCATGGTGATGATGTTTATTAAAGATGGTCCTGCATAAAATATTTTCTCAACTAGTGAATTAGATGTTAGTTGAGATTTATCTCTGTTTCACATTCTGTCATGTTGAATGCTAGAATATGTGTTTTATGTTTTAATAATGTCATAAAACAATATGAATCATTACAAGCATGTGTGGCTACAACTTTGAGTTTTTCAAATATAAGTTTGGATTGTTTCAGTTTTATAGCATCTCTGATTATATAGATACTTTGATCGTGGAGATCCTCAATTCTATATCATGGCATACCAGTTCACATTGTTAGATAACATTGTATGTATTTATTGCAAACTTAAAATAGAATATACTACTGCTATGAAACATTCATTAGTATAGGTAAATTTCATATTGTAGGTTAGTACGTGCAAATTACTACTTGCACTACAAAATGTGTCAATACAGCAGCAACCACTCTTGTTAGATTACCTTTCATTTTTATTTTCAAAATAAACCTATCCAAACAGAAACATTCATAATTCCCATCACTTTAAAAATTCTATATGATTACACCCAAACAATAGAATTCTCAATTTTAACGGAATTTAAAATACGGGAATTAGGATTTTCATCATTTTTAAATGTCTATGAAATCTAAATTTTCTCATCCAAACACACCATTAAGGTATAAAAACTTTTTCACATGAGGTATGAGATCTCTATTTTACACCATAGTTGATAAAGTTTTTCATCAAAATTTATTTTAATGTATAGAAACTTCAACGGTTTGAGATGGTCTTAAAGGATGTTAAGAATGGTACTCAGTTCGATTTGGTTATGATCGAATTGCAGTTTTTTTTTTCTATGGGGAGTCTGTTGCTTAATTTTATGGTGTATATATACCAAGAAAATTATACCTAACCTAAACTTATCGATAGTGAACTTGGAAATTTGGAGCTACAACTCTCTCTTATCTCCTTTTTTTTTTGAAGGCTCTCTTACTTCTTAATGCGCTGGGAAATTTGGAAAAGCATATGTGCTTTCGTTGTTGAGAGTAAAAAGACCATCGCCTTAAGCAACCATGGCTAGAGCAAACAGCCTATTTCTAGAGTTTGGTGAGACTAATAGCAACAATCGATGTCCAAGTAACACTAAGAAAGAGGAAATATGGCAACGACCCCTACTGGTTTATCAAAGGTATATGTCGATAAAATATTCTTAACAATAATGTAGGGTTTGGACTTTGGAGTGGTTTTGTAGAGATGTGAATGTGTCAGTACTGGATGAATTGTCGAGCAAGTATATGCATTATTCTTATAAAAAAAAAACTAGCAACTAGGCCTCAAAAGTAAAAAATCATAACAATTGAATTTGAACCCATCCCGTTGTCAGAAGCCCAAAATCTATTCTAGCTATTTTCAGAAAGGCCCAGACCCAAGACCTCAAGTCTTAACCGCTGGCAAATTCTCTCTCCCTTCTCCCCATATAATCTCACCCCTAAAACCCCTGAACCTCATCGCCGCTGTTTCTTCCTGTAATCATTTTGCACTACATCTCGTATCTCTTTCGCATTTTAGGGTCTTAGAAGTTAGAATTGCTTTGATAGTTTTGATTTTTTCTTCGGTCGCTTTCGATAGGCGTTACGTTCATCGGCTGGTTCTTAAATCCAGAGGGACGTGTCAACGGAAGCGTATATTAATCTTCGATCGAATACCCAGTTTTCTTAAAACCAGTCTACGCATTGTTTTGTCGATGGTCGTAGTCTGCTTAGATTTGTTTTGGGTTGAGGTCGTGACATTCATTTCACAAAACCAGTTTTGATTCTTTAATGATGTTAGTGTTGCTTTATTATGGTGAACTCCCTGTTAAATTTGGTTGGGGATGTTCAAGTTTCCAAAGCATAGAGTGATAATTTTTTGCCAGTATTAAACAGCACCGTGCATTTTCACTTGCACTGTGGTTACCTGTCTCCTGTTACATCAGTTTTGTCCTCAAAGTCTGAATCTTTATCTTGTTCTTGGCGTATATGTGCAGTGACGAAGCTGTATTGTGGACTAGAGTATATGATCTGGGTTATTCACCCAGAAGTTGATTACAAACCCTCGACTCTCTGAGCACCTAAACCCAATTTTTACCAGGCAATTTTCCATTGAACCCATCTCTTTGTTTCACTAGTTTGTTCATTGTGTTTTTCTGCTAATTGGGGCTTATGATGAAAATTAGAATTATTTTAGCGGATTTCAGTGAGATCTTAGTGTCAATGATCTGATTGTTACACACACTGAAGCCCAAGAACATATTCCATACATTTACATTTGGTCATTTGGGATCTATGTGAGACCAGCCATTAGAAGTGCATACAGTTCCTTCTTTTGTGGATAATGACACAGTTCTACCATTCTTCCAAGGACATAAGAAGTAAACAATATAAACATGAAACCGAGTAATTATTGAAAACTGAGGTTTATTGATGCTCATAAATGCCATTGTTACAATGAAATGAAACACACTAGACTAGGTTCCTTAAACCATAAGAAATAAGGACCTATGGAATTTATTCTCAAATTAGGGTAGTAGTAGCTGCATCCGCAGCAGCTTATAAAGAAAAACCTATGCAACTCTTGAAATGAGTCACTGCTGATGCTGAAGCTCAGTCAGTGCAGCAGCGGAACATGGCGAACCTCTCCATGAGACGACCACATTCAGCACAGGCAACAGTCTCAGGCATAATGCCGGTAGCAGGCAGTATGAGACTGGTGCAGTGATGCGGAGTCTTAAGATAGAGGCCTGCAAGGTGCTCTTTCAATGCAGGGAGGTAGCCTATCTCTTCGTGCCTGGGTTTCCAAAACTCCCTAAACTCAGTCATGCTATTCAACATGTGATCCCCATTGGCTTTTGCCATCTCTGAGGAAGGAAGTCCGATCACCGCCCACCCACGGTCACTGGAACCGAAGCTAAGGAGAGATACAATGCCCTGCATTATGTTGTCATTCTTTATGTTATCGTTCCTGAAATGAGCCTGGGCTTGCTCACTCATAAGCTGTCCTTTGGATTGCCACATGCTCTCGAGACGAACCCAGAAGAACCAAATGAGGTTCCAGTCAATGGTGTGACTTAGCTTCTCCTCCCTAATGGCGCGGATGATCTCCGAGGCCACTCGCTCTTTCTGCTTGCTCTTGCCAAGATACAGCAACTCTAGCTGAATACCAGCTTCCAAAGCCACCTCTTTGGCAGCCCTTGTGAATTTTCTGATCCAGTTTATGTCTTCCCCACCATACAAGCAAACATACTTCTTTTCCTGAATCTGGAAATGAAAAGTATACAACAGTTTAGTAGTGAACAAGCATATCAAAAGTTTGATATAAAGCCAATGGGAATATTTTATATATACATACCCAGTTAAGTAAGGTTTGATCAATGGCATCTGCCAAAAGCTCAATCCTCCAGGACTCATCCTCCCAGAGCAGTCTCTCTCTGTTGCTTGTGAATGGGAACGCTGCACTTCCAAAAACACACATCATGTGAACAGCATTAGTGTGCACTATTTTCCCTTGAGGATCCATCACCACAAGCAAAGGCTTCTTCACAAAGTTCCACTTCTTCTTGTGCCTGATGTATCTAATTACAATCGGAGACACCACCGAAGGATCGACCACTGTATACCATTCCATGCCATTTTTGAGTTGTTCAAATTGCTGCCGCTTGTCTTCAGTCCAGTTGTCCATTATCGGAACCCAGACAATCTCGTACTGGCTCTCCGGCCTTGCCGGGAACTGGCGTTTTTCGGAGTACATTTGATGCGCAATGAGGTACTCATTTTCCTGGACGATGTCCAAGTCTGAGATCATCAATATCACAACCTTCCTCCTTAGCACATCAATGTCCACCTGTTACAAATTTTTCATTAATTATGATGGCTTATTTAGAATGGAGATATACTCGGTGCAAATAAATGGAGGATTGCTCGAGTTCTCAAAGCAAACCTTCCTGCCAGTATGGCCCTCATAGAGTGTAGGTTGGTCGTCCTTGTAGAACAAAACTCTCAGAGGCTTGGAGTTATCAATATGTGGTGACTCTAAGATACGTGCAATTGCATTGAATGCTTCATCATCTTTGAACTTCTCTGCATTACACCATTAGAACATAACTGGTTATAAACAACCAGGAATTCTATTTGATGACAATCAACGCATTTGGTTATAGAAGGCTCACGGATGAGGTCATATAGTCTGTTGAGGTTCTCCTCAAGGTGGTTGTATATGTTTTCGAGCTTGTGTGCCAAGGATGACAGTTCCCATGCTTCTGTTACGTACCTGAGAAAGACCAAAGTAGATGGAAATCAGTAACGAATGTGTTATTATCAACACAACATAGCTTACTAGCAGAGACGTAGGTATTTACTCTGGATCGGAACCGGTGATCCCTAAAAGTTGTGATGCAAGGATGACTATACTCCGGACCGTCCAGTAGACAGCAGTCGGGATATGGTTAGTGGGAGAAGTAGCTTTGATCTCAGCGGTCAAATGAGGGTCGCGGTGAAGTTCTTCTAAGTGAACAATGATCTTGGTCACTTTGAGCACGGCACTAACCAGATTGTTGTATGCTTCAAACTTAGGTTTCAAACTAGTCCCAGCACGTTCCAGTATCTCTTGCATTTGCTTCAGCTGTCCAATTGCTTTTGCCAGTCCGTTGGTCGTGAATTGTTGAGCCACAAGCCAAAATTCACCATCGTTGATTGCGAAAGCTCCCAAGGCCAGCACCACCTTTTCATCCCAGTCGTAGTGCTGCACCGTCTCCAAAATGTCCATGGTTGTCTTGTTTGCGTCCACCCCCGTCATCGACTTGCAGAGTATCTGTACGTTAGAGACGCATCAGTCGACAAACTGACAAAGAGTAACATGTACCACTATTTTTTTTCCCTCATATATGGTACGTGTCAATAGTTTTATTGAATACAAACCTCGCAAGAAATTGCATTGAAGATGCTGGTTGGAACATCAAGGTTGTCATGAAGCCTACTCAGGTTAGCATGGAGGGTCTTTTCATGTTCCAAAGAATCTACATGGGCCGCTGCAGGTGCAATACCTCCCTAAGACAAAAAACACGGTCACAGTTTATATCTCACTAGCTATGTTGTACAGATAACAGAATGAACTGAGATTTATTTTTTGAGTATATACCGGAACTACAGTGCCATGGATGTCGGTAGGTTTGTCGGCACGAGTCAGAATGGCCTCGATTGTTAAGAGAATGCTCTTGACAGCAATAAGTGGCATATCGAAGGGACGATCATGAGACCTGTCAGTTACCATAATTTGGTTGATCAATGTATTGTCTTCGGATGATGATGAATAGGGACGACGCCCATCCCTTCCAAACTGAGGTTGAGCAGGATTTGTACGGTAGTTGTCTCCTCCTCTGCCTAGGAGAGTGGAGGTTGGCACCTTGGGTTGAGAAACATGGGGATTTTGAGCCACAGGGGTGTTTCGGGGAATAAGGCCGGGATTTTGGGCAGGTACAAGGCCAGCATTTTGGGGTACAAGACCGGTATTGTGAGGTGCAAAACCGGCACTCTGAGGTGCAATGCCGGCATTCTGAGGTGCAAGGCCGGCATTCTGAGGTGCGAATCCGGCATTTTGGGGTACTAGGCCAGCATTTTGAGGTAAAAGGCCGGAACTCTGTGGGGCAAGGGTGTTTTGAAAATTGACCCTGTTCTGAGGCACAAAGGGGTTTTGAGGTTGAACGGCCATGTTGGTGGTGAAAGGTACGTTTGGCTCAAACTTATCTAGGCAGCTCTGGTTGTTGCAGGATATGATTCAACATTATCTAGCAACGCCTTATATAGCTCACATTAATCACATAGGAGGGAACAACATAGGCTAAAAACACAGTGCCGCTACCTTGCTTCCATTGGGGTTTAAACCACAAAAAAGAGAATAGAAGAGAATATAGATACTCTTCTTTATTTAGATAAGGAGCTTTGCCTTCTGTCAGTGAGTAATATTCTCCAGTATTGAACATCTTTTCTGACCTTTACGAAACCTAGCTTCTCATATTCTTACTCCAGGAATATATTTAACAATAAATCGTCGTGGCACACGTTGTTGTTCCCTACTATACTGAGGTTGTTCGTCTTTGAATGTACTTAATTGTATCAATAATCTTGCTTAATTTTCTTTCTTTTCACTATGTATCCTTTCATTTTGATTCTTAACTTTGTTCTACCTTCTATATTTACAGGGGTCGGGGACCTCCATTTGGACCTTCTACGACACTGCTGTCTATATCTTAATGGAGTGTAAGTCTTGATCTAGGCTCAAGTTTTGATTTAGGAGAAAACGGAATCTTTTTTATATACTATATGCATCATGCAAGTACAATTCAAATTTAATTTATTGACTCGAAAAGTTATAGATATGTATACCTAGAGGAATATGATCAAGATGTACCACGTACTCCTATGTATGTCATTCTTTTGAATTAGGGGTCATCATTCATTTAGCCCATCGCCCAAAAAGCATATGAGGCGGCCCGCCGCGGTTCATTGAGCAAAGTTTGGTACGAATTTAGGACCGAATCATAAGACCGGGTTAGGGTCAAGGTCTCAAAATTTATGGGTCTAAAAAAGTCTGGCTTGTTGAGGCCAGTCAAAATCTGTCCAAGTCGGTAAAGCCCATCAAATATAATCATATTATAAATTATTGATTGATATAAACATCTAAAATCTTTAAATTACCTTAATATTATTCATTCACATACCAATTCTCAATTTTTGAAGTTTATATATTATCTAGAGCGTATAATTGTTGGTATAATTGATACTGGAACATTATTAATTTTCAAATATTTTCATTTAATACATAAAAAACTGGTAAGGCTTGACCTGAAAAGCTTGATAAGGCCTGACCTATAGGTACGGTTTCAAATTTTTGAAAAAGTCCGGCCCAATTTTTGGAGACATTATGCTCAAGTCCTGTCGTCCCAACCCAAGCCTGATAGGTCTGGGCCATTACAAACCCCTACTCTGAATCCTCCAATCTTCGTTTTTATTAGCATCGATTTATAGAGAAATTATTAGGTAGTTATGGACTACCATGTGTGTTGGGGTGGTAGTTCAAACCAATGCAAACACTAAACATATATGGAAAAGAGAAAAACTCATGGTGATTCATGTATCATATTTGTATTGGTTTGAACTATCACCTCAATATGTCACGTGTTAATCCAAAACCACCTAATAATTCCTCCGATTTATATATATATGTTTGATTCCTGGGAATTGTTACGTACTAACAGTTCAAAACCAGAAATAGCTGCCCACCGTCCAGTGTCTACACACACATTTCTTTAACTTAATTTATTGTAAATGCTCATTGGGCAAAAAAACATCCAAGGTTTTTTGAAATAACAAACATCCAAGGTTAGCTAGTGAAACAGTGAACAGTGACACACTCACACACCCCTCTTAACGGAGATGACTAGAATCGACCCAGAAGATCTATAGCCAAGGAGCTTATCTTATCAAAACTATATACAAGATATATGACACTTGTTGAAAGCAGTGCTGTGTTATCTTGATTACTCCATCAACAACAAGTCAACGGCTAACTAGCTCGTCTGCTTTCTGCTCTTTCTACTTCCATGTTTTCTGCTGCTGTTGCTGCTGCTTTCATCCTCTGTAACTCGTGCCTGCTTATCCTTCCTAGATAACTTTATGTTTCTTCTCTGGTTATTAACTAGAGGTTCCTTCTAATATCTGTGTAATGTGTTGTATCTTACTTTCAGCCTTCTCCTATATAATCTCTGTAATATTCTGATCAATCAAGTAAGTAAGACAAGAAAAATCTTCTTCTTCTTTCTACATTAGTCTAAGAATTTCTTCATGGTATCAGAGCAGTGCTCCTACTAGGACCTGCTTCTGTAATTTATCCTTGAAAGTCTAAAAATGGCTCTATCAACAGAGAAAGACAAGCCCTCCTCATCATCTAAATTTGAATAAATTGATTCCAATCTAGCTCTCCGTTTGAGTCCTGTCCTTCTAAACCAATTCAACTACCTATCATGGGCAAGATCTGTCTCCCTTGCACTTGGGGGAAGATGCAAACTCTACCTCATTCAGAAAGACAATCTCAAACCTGTTTCTACCTCTCCAGACTACTCACCGTGGATCTCTCAAGATTAACTTGTCATGTCCTGGCTTCTAAACTCCATGGAGCCCAAAATATCTAACATTTTCAACTATTCAGAGTCAAGTCTAGATCTCTGGAATAAGGTTGCTGCCATGTATGGAAACCTCAACAATGCATCAAGGGTTTTTCAACTTAAGAAAGACCTATCTGATCTTAAACAAGGTAATCTCTCTTTTGTTGAACATCTTGGTAATCTGACCACAAAATGGAATGAGCTTGATCTATACAGACCTCACACTGTTGATGCTGCAACAATTCTCAAAAGAGCTGAAGAAGACAAGAGCTTCCTCCTTCTGTCTAGTCTTGGATCAAAATATGAGGACCTTAAGAGTCATCTTCTCATGTCAACTGATCTTCCTTCCTTCGAAACTGTGTGTAGTGCTGTTCAAAGAGAGGAAGTCAGGAGACATGTCATGAATACAGATGATGCAAGCTTGGAACAGAAGCCCTCTGAAAGCAGAGCCTTTGCAACTATGAGACCTTACAAGGGAAGGAGACCAGATCTGGAATGCTCACACTGCAAAAATATTGGACGTACTGGGATTGGTCATGAAAAGGAACACTGTTGGATACTTCATCCAGAACTCAAGCCAAAATTCAACAATGATGCTCGAAACTTGAGGAAACCTCACCACATTCCCAAAGTCAATGTTGCAAGTACTGAGAGTTCATCTAATGGAACTATGGACTTCACATCCAATCCTATCAATCTTATCAATGAATTTGCAAACTTCTTGAAGATGAAGAAAGAGGATTCAGACTCTGGAAACATGTCTGCTATGCTTGGGAAGTTTGCTGGTTTTCTAGCAACAACTAACACGACTTCACTGGATGAAATACCAGGTATTGTGATTGCTCTCTCCACTACTTTAAATCTTAGCAATGACCATGATTTGTGGATCTGTGACTCTGGAGCCTCCAATCATATTACAAATGACTCTTCGTCTTTAAATGAATTTCAAAGTTTTTTGAAACCCCCTCTTGTGTCAATGGCAAATGGTTGCCAGGTTCCCATTGTAGGAAAATGCAAACTTAAAATTCTGTCAAATCACAAAGAATCTGACATCATGTGTGTGCCTGAGTTTCCCTTCAAACTTCTTTCCGTGAGCATGCTGAATCGATTGCTAAATTGTTTAGCTATTTTTTCTGCTCATAATGTTATCTTTCAGGATCTTGTTACTCAGAGGACGATTGGTGAAGGATTTCATCTCAATGGCTTATACTACATCTCAATTTCAGCAAGATCCTATAAAACTCTCATCACAGACATTTTGTCTCCAAATGATCAGGACTTATGGCATAGACGTTTAGCACACCCCTCTAATAATGTCTTATCGTTCTTGTTTCCTGAATTTTGTAAGAACCATATTGACTGTGAAACATGTCACAAGTCTAAGTCTACTAGATTGCCTTTTTCCTTGTCTCAATCCAAAGCTTCCAAACCTTTTGAAATTGTACACTCTGATATTTGGGGACCTTCCGCAGTTCAATCTATTGATGGATACAAGTATTTAGTCTCATTTATTGATGATTTTTCAAGAAATACTATAATCTATTTGCTCAAAACTAAACAAGAAGTGTTTCAAAGCTTTGTAAATATGCATAACCTCGTAAAAAACCATTTCAATTCAAACATTAACACCTTACGATCAGATAATGGCTCCGAGTATACTTCACACATCATGTCTAGCTATTTAAGCGAACAGGGGATTCTTCACCAAACTAGTTGTGTTGGAACTCCACAACAAAATGGAGTCTCAGAACGAAAAAATCGAAACCTACTTGAGAAGACAAGAGCCCTAATGATACAGGGAAAGGTTCCTAAGCGCTTGTGGTCATTTGCCATCCAGACTGCAGCTTACCTAATAAATCGCCTTCCAAGTAGGGTGCTTCAATTCAGGTCACCTCTTCAGGTTCTCAAGGATAGGAAAGTTGATATCAGTCACCTTAGACTGTTCGGTTGTGTCTGTTACACACATGTCCCATCCAAACAACGAGACAAATTTGATGCAAGGGCAACTCGATGTGTGTTTGTGGGCTACTCATCATCCCAGAAAGCCTACAAATGCTTCAATCCTAAATCTCGAAAAGTAATTGTAACTCGAGATGTTAGGTTTGATGAAACCAAGTTCTAATTTGAGGAAGAACCACAAGATGAGACTCAAGGAGAACAATATCAAGACCTATTCCCAGGTCACATGTTCATCATGAACAATGTTGACAATGGTCCAAAAGATGACAGCGTTCCCGAAATCCCTCCATCACTTGAAGAAAGTAGTCCAGTTACTCATGAGTCAACTGACACCACCACTGCCTGCGAAGATGAAATCCTTGAAGCCCCCAATCTTAGTCAAAATCATGCTCCACCATCATTCAATATGAGATATCCTACTCGGACTAGGAAAACTTCTACCAGACTGGAAGGGTTCGAGGCTTATACTCCTAGACATCCAACTTCACAGCTAACATACCTCAATAAGGTATCTCTTCCTCACTCTGCCTTCATAACTGAACTTTCAAAGGTTGTGGATCCTCAATCCTTTGCAGAGGCAAATCAATCATCTGTGTGGAGAAAGGCTATGAGAGAAGAACTGAAAGCTCTTCATGAAAATCAAATGTGGAGCATTGTTCAACTTCCCAAAGGTAAAAAGGTTGTTGGTGCTAGGTGGATCTACAAAACTAAATTTCATTCGGATGGCAGCATTGAACGTCACAAAGCACGATTGGTTGCGTGTGGCTTCTCTCAAACATTTGGTGTAGATTACAAAGAAACCTTTGCTCCAGTAGCCAAAATGAACACTGTACGTGTTCTCCTATCTGTTGCGATCAACTCTGGGTGGTCCTTGTGTCAAATGGACGTGAAAAACGCATTCCTACATAGAGATCTTGAGGAAGAAGTTTACATGCGCATTCATCCAGGACATGAACAAGAAAATGAATCAGGTGTTGTTTGCAAATTACACAAGGCAATCTATGGACTCAAACAATCCCCTCGAGCATGGTACTCTAAACTAAGTTCAGTTCTGATGGATGTTGGATTTCAAAGGAGTATTGGAGATTCCTCAATGTTTGTTCGATGTGGAAGAAGTGGTAGATCGGTTTGTCCTGGTTTATGTTGATGATTTAATCATAACAGGTGACAATGTGGAGGAGATCAATACTCTTAAACAATCTTTGCATTCCAAATTTGCCATTAAAGATCTTGGACCCCTCAGGTATTTCCTTGGAATAGAAATGGATCAATCTCATCATGGCTTGTTTCTCAACCAATACAAATACATCCTGGATCTCCTAGCAGAATCAGATATGTCCGACTGCAAACCTGCCAGAACTCCTCTTCCTAGCAATTTCAAAGAACAGGAAGCAAGCTCCCCTTTTCCTGAAGCTTCAACTTATCAACATATGGTCGGGAAGCTCATATATCTAACCATCACCAGACCTGACATCACTTATGCGGTGAGCTTTGTCGCGCAATTCATGCATTCCCCTCTTCTTCATCACCTTCAACTTGTCAAAAGGATTCTGCGATACCTCAAAAATACAAGTACTCTGGGAATCTACATGGGAAAGAATGGTCATTACAAACTTGAAGGCTATACGGATTCTGATTGGGCAGGCTGCACCATTGATAGGAAGTCTACCACTGGCTTCTGCTCCTTCGTTGGTGGAAACCTTGTAACATGGAAAAGTAAGAAACAATCTGTTGTAGCAAGATCTAGCGCCGAGGCAGAATATCGAGCCATGGCATCCACTACATGTGAGTTAATTTGGCTCAAAACCTTACTGTGTGATCTACAGATCCATATCTCATCTCCCATCACCCTATATTGTGACAATCAAGCTGCCATGAGCATTGCAGCCAATCCTGTCTTCCATGAACGTACCAAACATATCGAAGTCGACTGTCACTTTGTACGTAATCAAGTTCAAGCTAAAGTGATTCAAACATGCTATGTGCGCTCTTCTGACCAGTTGGCTGACGTGTTCACAAAACTACTTCCCAGTGTCCAGTTTGATCGTCTGTTATGCAAGCCTGGATCTAGGAGCTCCCTCGATCCAGCTTGAGGGGGAGTGTTGAAAGCAGTGCTGTGTTATCTTGATTACTCCATCAACAACAAGTCAACGGCAAACTAGCTCGTCTGCTAGCTCGTCTGCTTTCTGCTCTTTCTGCCTCCATGTTTTCTGCTGTTGTTGCTGCTGCTTTCATCCTCTGTAACTCGTGCCTGCTTATCCTTCCTAGATAACTTTATGTTTCTTCTCTGGTTATTAACTAGAAGTTCCTTCTAGTATCTGTGTAATGTGTTGTATCTTACTTTCATCCTTCTCCTATATAATCTCTGTAATATTCTGATCAATCAAGTAAGTAAGACAAGAAAAATCTTCTTCTTCTTTCTACATTAGTCTAAGAATTTCTTCAACACTCGAGAATATACATAAGAAAACAAAAACAGAGCTCAAATCATGAGCTTTGAGTTGCATAAATGTGAGGTCAGTCTTGTTGATTGGTCTCACATTCTAATATCGATCATATCTATTTACCATCATACATTCAGACACAATCGTTGCCATGCACACATCCAGTGTTATTCGGCAGCAACAACAACAGTACGTATAAGCTAGTCACCAACGGAAAAAAATGTTTGTATAAAAAAAAATAAGTGGTACGTTACATGCTTGTACATATACAAACTCGATCAAGCTCAGTCTGTTCAGCAGCGAAACATTTCAAGCCTCTCCATAGGACGTCCACATTCAAGCGTAGGCCACTGTATTGGCATTATAACATTGACACTCTCTCAAAAAATACGAATAACATGCATAAGTAACATTAACAAACTAAGCAATGGGCATTTATCTCATTAATCATTGTGAAAGGTAAAATCATGCATCATTACAAATTAAACCTTGTTTGTTACTTCATCCAAAACTTTTGTGAAGGGAGTTGTTAAAATTTTTACCTACAAGTTTTGCTCTTCAAACTCTTTCTCTCTACTTTCCGGTAGGTAAAAGGGAGTAGTTTATCTCTCCTTATTTTCATGGAGCAAACATTGTCTCCAAACACTGTCTACACTCTTGCATGTCCCGGTTGGACAAAACCAAAAGAAAAACCTTACCTTCTCTCTTTAGGGTAGGTGTCTCTCTCTCATGTGTAATGGAGTCAGGTTTTTCAGTTTCTTCTCTTCTCCTTGTTGTCCCGATTTGGTGAAAATCAGCATGCTTTTTGCAGTCCTAGTTTGGTGAATTTCAGCATGGCATTTTCCCCTTTCAAGGAGAACCATTGGATTCATCTTTTTGATGAAGGGCTAAGATCAACTCTTGAGCCTCCACTTGCTATACCTTTTGGCTATAAATACCACAACCATTGAAGTCATTCAGTACTTGAAAAATTTAGGAAGAGTTAGTGTGTTTGTCTCTTCTTTTCAAGTCACTTTTATCTCTTGTATGTGCAAGAGTTATCTTGTTTTCCAAAGAGGTTTTCGGTTTGTCAAAACTAGTCTAAAACTCTCTTTTGTTCCTACATTTGTTAGGAAGTTTATAAAACAAGATTTTTCCTTCTTGAGATTTTACATCTCCATATATAGGAAAGCATATAAAACCACTTTTCAAACTTGCATATTGTCATATTGCATATCATAGGTTGAAATGATGGTGCAATTTTGTTGGAAGCACTCTAGAGAGAATTAGTCGGTCGAGTACTAAGTTCTAGGAGAAGCTTCATTGCCACTGAAATTGTAAACACTTGTTCTGGCGAGAAGAGAGTTAGATCTTCAACTAGTTGCGTGAATACTAGTAAGGATAGATGAGTGTCTTTGTATCCTGAGGGCTACTGTCTTGTAAAGAAAAATGTGTTACATAGGGATTGTAAGCACTTGTTTTGGCGAGAAGATAGATAGGTCTTAGTCTAGTTGTGTGAATACTAGCAAGGATAGAAGAGTGTCTTTATATCCTGTGAAGCTGCTGTCTTGTAAAGAAAAGTGTTTTTACATAGTGGAAAGGTTTGTCCCTCAAGAGTTAGGGGCACACAGTTTTCTTCCTTATTGTAGGGTTTTTGCGTTACAAAAAATATCCAGGTGTTATTTATCGCTTTCCTTCTTATTGCATGTTATCAAGTTAGTTACTGGTTATTGGAGGATAGAAACACTCTATGCTATCCTCGAATTAACTTTCCAACGAATTTTTTTTATAAAAGGCCCATTCACCCCCCCTCCCCCCTCTGGGACCTTCACATCGTCTCCGGTATGAGTCATGTGACAAGCAACATCACAGTTGAACAGTGATCTGGGGCCTGCTAATGCACTCCAGCTAGGTATTCATTCAGTGCAGGAATAAACCCTAACTCAATGTGCCTTGTCTTCCACGCATTAAACTCCCTCAAGCTGTTCAGCATGTGTGCCCCATTAGCCGTAGACATCTCTCCAGAACCGGTCCTGATCACCGTGAAGGCATACTATTGTAGTTGGCACTTCCTAGCTATTATCATAACACATCTCAATGTAAATCAACAAAGAATAAGTTGAAGAACCAATCATATCTCAATGGAAAACAGGTAGTTCATTCATATGCATATCATAAGGTTTTTTCACTGAGGATGGCAACCTTGTTACATATCCCGACTCTTCTGGGCTGCCCTAAAAACAAACAGCTGTTAGTAGACTTCAAAATTCCCAGAAAACATAATAGACTTCCCTCAAGTTTAATAAAGGTCCTTTGGGACAGCTGTAAACCTTGACTTACCTCTCTTAGATAGCTTGCCACTCAATTAATGTTGGTTCTCACAAAATCGTTGACATTTCTCCTTGGTTTTGTTGAAGAACTTTCTCAAAAGTTGGGTTGTTGGTTTGACCTCTGGGCAGTATTGTTTTCCTTGGTTTCTAGGGAAGAGTCTCTACTTTTCTATGTTGTTGCCGTTTCCTTTTGGTGTGACAGTCACATTTTCTTCCTCGGTTCCTCTCTCGGACCAGTGGGTCTTGAGAAGTAGTGTTTTGTCCACGGGTCTCTTTCCGGCGACCACACACGTGCTTGTCACTTCATATCTCGACTTGTGTGGACGGCTAGTGCACGCTTTCCTTGGTTTTTGTACTGTTTCTTCTCAGCCTACTTGTACACATCAATAGCCTCTTACCTCCACTGATAACCAACATACCAAACGGGGCTGCTGAGTTACATGCAGGGTTGTATCACCTATATAAGGATTAGGTCTTCCTTAGTGAAAGTGGGTTGAGTGATATTATTTTTAGGTGATTCTTTGAGAGCACAAAATTGTGTAATTTTCTCTCTTCTCTTTTCTTCCCTTTATGTGTCTTTACTTGCTCTTTGTTGTGCATGTAAGTCATAGATTCTCAAACATAAAAACTATTTTCAAAACCCATATGCATCATTGCATAAGTGCATTCCATTGAAATAGGTATGGAGATGCTCAACCTGAAGAAGTAGATCGAGAAGATTTAACGTACAAATAGTTAAGATCTGAGTTGATGCTTCTAGATACTTTCCAAGGTGTAAACACATGAGTCAAGTAATGTAGCTCTGTTTTAGAACTGGTAGTTAGACTAGTTGGGATAACATACGAGATATGTATCCCCAGAGTACAAGAATCTTGTAATTGTGTGTGTTACTTGATAGTAGAAATGTTTGTCCCTCAAGACTTAGGGGCACGTAGTTTTAACCCTGATTGTAGGGTTTCTGCGTTAACAAAAACATCTTCATGTTATTCTTTACTTACTGCTTTTACAGTTCATCACTCGTATCCTGTAATTTGGGATAGGTTGTAACTATGTTATCCCCGAGTACAATTTAAGCGAAAAAATTATAAAAGGCATATTCACCCTCCCTTTAGGACCTTTAAAACCTGAGCTGAATATCTGGGTTTTGGTTTTTCTTCAACTTATAGACGACTAATGTGTTTCTGACAATCAACCTGTTAAGGTTCTATGCTCGTATAATCATACAATCTTTTCAGGAAGAAGTTGCACTTCAAGTGTTTGATGAAATGCCATGAGGTTCATTTCTCTTATTTTAAAGCATCTATGGCTGCTATGCTCGTTGCATACTTGCAATTGTATTCCTTTTTGCTTCATACTCTGCCTATTAATTGTGATGATGAATAGTTATACGTTTTGGGTATTTGTAGAACGTTTCTGTAAAATATTATGTTGGATAACTCATTTTGGTCATTTGGTGTTGGATATGTTGCATACTACCATTAAAATTGAATTTTTATTTCTTTAAGTATGATGTATATACTACTTTACATAAATAATTTACACCTCAAGCCTACATCAAAAACTTATATTTTTACACCGCAAAGATTACGCCTTGTTTTGGCCGACCTAAAATATCTCGTCTCGCGCTCTTGTTTCTATAAAGTGAAAATATTGCCAAGAATCAAACAAGCAGTAGATAAATTATCATTAATGATACCTCTCAAATGAGTCATTCATCACTTCGATACCTCATTTTTGAAAACTCTCACTTCGGTACCTTACATTCAAATTTCTATCTAGGATTCATATCTACCGTTAGTAACACCGTTAACTTATTGAATTTATTTTTTAAATGTCAAATTTAATGGGGTAAATTTTTAATTCTTATTGTTTTATTTCTAGTTCTTACTTTTTCTTTTTTCTTCTCCTAAAAAATTGACATTTTTGCAATATTTTTTAATAAATTAATGGTGTTGCTAACGACAAGTACTGATATTTGGTATAGATTTAAATGTGAGGTACCGAAATGATAGTTTTCAAAAATGAGATACTGAAGTAATGAATAACTCATTTATGAGATAAATTCTAAACAATAATCCTCAACTGGTCGGCCAAGAAATCTATACTCAATCTTCTTCGAGTATGTGTCTACAATGGTGCAGTTTGAATATTTATTTTTCACCTTTAGATCACATTAAAGAGTGTAGTTGAGCATACTTCCGTTGGGAATCGATTATTGAGCAGGCCGGTAAACAGTTTCCATCAAATACATAATTGGCAGTGTGATAATGTGACATCAACACTAAAATAACTCACCTCCTCAAAGTTGGTCAAGTACTTATTAGGTTTCGTACTAGAAGAACTTCTTGGTTTCTAAATTACAATACTTATAGTATTGTAGTACTTCCTACTTCCTAGACTTTCCTATGATAGAAGCATCTTCACGATAAAACCTGCTAGCTAGCTCGTATAATTAAGGTACGATAACACAGAAAACCCTTTCTATTACCATTTACGAACGTTGAAGTGATTCCTAATTGTACATGCTTCTACCTAAAGCGCTTCTACGTTAATTGCCAACTACTAACTACTATCATTTGTTCTTGATTACTTGTTTGTGCATAGCTTCCTTGACCGCTTCCAATTCCAAGGATTTACCATGTAATTAAGGTCCCACATTCCCTATAATTGTTCATCAGAACATAATGCTAAACATCTCCATAATTGGTATCCCAAGTTCCAATCCATATTCCATCTCGATCTTTATGACTTTACCTACATCGACTACCTAATCTAATCCCTTCTCTAATCGGGTTGCCTTTATTAAACTTTGCTAGTCGAGCACTAAAGCAAGAAGAACAAGGAAAAAGGAAATAGGAATTACCACAAACATGGTTTTCTTCTCTGCAATTTTTCCCAACTGGCTACATCTCTGGGACGTAGCACTTGCCCTGTTGGGGATGTTCATTTTCCGTTGTTTGCTTCAGATGTTCACCAACAGAAACGGTCCAATGCTGTGGCCAGTTTTGGGGATTGCACCCTCTATATTTCTCAACGCAAGCAACATCTATGAGTGGGCTACCATGGCTCTGATCAAAGCAGGGGGAACATTCCACTACAGAGGAGTGTCCTTCGGCGGCTCGCATGGGATCGTAACCCTCGACCCTTCCAACGTCGAGTACATGCTCAAGACAAGGTTCACCAACTTCCCCAAGGGCAAGTACTACAGGGAGAGGTTCCGTGATTTGCTCGGTGATGGGATCTTCAACGCAGACAATGAGATGTGGAAGGAGCAGAGGAAGTTGGCCACTTCGGAGATGCATTCGAGTCGTTTCGTGGAGTATTCGTTTTGGTCCATGCAAGAGCTTGTGCACAAGAAGCTGCTGAAGGTGATGGAGAAGGTGGTGGAGTCAGGGGATAGCATTGATCTTCAAGAAGTGCTTCTTCGGTTTACGTTTGACAACATTTGCACTGCTGCTCTTGGTGTCAATTCGGGGTGTTTGGACATTGATTTGCCTAATGTTCTGTTCGTGAAAGCTTTTGAAGAAGCTACTGAGCAGACACTGTTCAGGTTCATGGTGCCACCTTTTGTGTGGAAGCCTATGAAGTTGTTTGGGATAGGGTACGAGAGGAGGCTCAAGGAAGCAATCAATATGGTTCATCATTTTACTGACAGCACGGTGAAGGATCGAAGGAGGGAATTGAAGAAGCTCGGCAGCTTAGGAGATCGTTCTGATCTATTATCGAGGCTCATGGACACCGAAAAGAAAGCTTTTTCGGATAAGTTTCTGAGCGATTTCTGCATAAGTTTCATTTTGGCTGGAAGGGACACAAGCTCTGTAGGAATGGCATGGTTTTTTTGGTTGGTGCAAAAACACCCCGGAGTGGAAAGCAAAATTCTCAAAGAAATCAATGAAATTTTAAGCCAGCGCCAATGTTCCAGAAAAGCATTACTAGATGGTGATATAGTTTTTACAGCGGAAGAACTGAAAGAGATGGTGTTTTTACAAGCGGCCTTGTCAGAGGCTTTGAGGCTCTACCCACCAGTGCCAGTTGACATCAAAGAGGTTGTAGAAGATGATGTGTTTCCTGATGGTAGCATTGTCAAAAAGGGTGCTCGCGTTCTCTACTGCATTTACTCGATGGCCCGAATGGAGTCGATTTGGGGACAGGACTGCTCCGAGTTCAATCCTGAAAGATGGATCAACAAAGATGGTGAGTTAGTCAATGAGAATCAATTCAAATATGCTGTGTTCAATGGCGGTCCGAGGTTTTGTTTGGGGAAGAAGTTTGCTTACATGCAAATGAAAATGGTGGCTGCATCTACTCTGCTCAGGTATGAGGTTATGGTTGTTGAGGGTCACAATGTTGTTCCAAAGATGACAACCACACTTTACATGCAGAATGGTTTGCTGGTGAGTCTCAAGCCTAGGTTGGTGACTACTGTTCTGTAATGCTCAAGCTAAGGTAGCCCTTACTAAAATCTAATAAGAAAACACAATGTATTGTTGTACTACTGCAAGGTCTCATCATATATGAAATCTAGCATCATGAGTATTGGCAATAATCTTAGGAGAAATCATATCTACATTTATCTGATATATATAATTACATTTTTCTTACTGAATCTAGCTTATGATTTCTTGAACTACCTTAACCTATAACTTATTTATTTTCAAATATTTACTTCTTTGATATCTATGATCAAATTGGTTATCTGAACTTCATAAGATATTCATCCCAATCACATCCAAGACAGAGTTGACCTGAAGAATGGGACTAACCGCCTTGGAAGTTCTCGTGCTATCGACGAGACTGAACCACTGGCTTCCGGGGTCACACGAACTATCTTTGCTCAAACATTTGCAGGAATTTGTGACGATGGTGTTGCTGGAATCTACGTCTAGGCAGACTTGAGTGCCGTTGGGGGTCTTAGACTGAAGGTGCAGTTTAGAATCTGCAATGGTCTCCCATTTTGAATTATCGTCTGCACAAATTATCCCAACTGTTGCTGGACGCCCTAGTTTATCAGCTTGTATGCAGAAGTATGTTCCTTTAAGGGCTAGGACCTTCCTGGAGGAATAGCTCCACGCCCCGGACTGAGAGCATGGCCCCAACTTCAATGGCCCTTGGAATCCAACTTTGAGGAGGCAAAGGCCTGTGGCTGGATGCATAATAATCTTATGCTTCCTGGATTCAGATATACCTGGCCCTGCAAGCAACACAAATAAGATCTTAAGCTTGCAATGTTTTAAACAAACGGCACTAAATCTACAAACGCACTTGATCTTGTTGATCACTTCAATGTTTACAAAAGAACTTGAATGCTCTACCTTGCAAAGGAGACTGAAGAACAGAAAGTCTCTCAAGTAAGGTTGAATTACGGATTTCATTCCAATTCCAATTCACTATCCCATAGTACTCATTCATACCAACCACCCCAGACCTGAAATAGTAACTTCCAACAAGAGTCCAGAGAGCAAACTCCACATCAAGTTGAGCAGCTACTGCTAGGAAGCAGTTTAAGTACCTATTGTCATTCACATTCGTTCCTCGTTGGTCCACCCCGAACTCGCTCACAATCAATGGGAACTCATTGTCCAGCAAATACCCTGCCCTTCTCTGCACGTTACCCCGCACTCGCCCGCAGACTTGGTTGGCGTTGCCATCCGCCCATGCATGCCCATCTGAAAATCCATACCAGTGCAACTCAAATACTAGTTTCCCTGAAAATGTGATGTTTACCGGTCGCTTGCCAATGAACGATAAATCTGTGTCGTAACTGAGGCCAGAGAAAATCACAAGCACATCTGGGTTTGCTGAGTGCACTGCCTCAGCTGCTCTCGGTATGTACCTGACAAAGTAACATAGTATCAGATATTGACACATTCAATCAAAACTATTTCAACGAATTAAAATTTCTCAACAGCATATCATATCAAATGTGTAAAATTCGACTTACTTGTACCAATCGTCTACATTCTGCCTGCGGCCTCGCAACTCATTCCTCAAGCTCATGCCGACCACATTGGACACACCTTTGAACAATGTTGCCATCCGAGTAAGGCCCTTGATCCAAACCTCAGGATCGAAATACTTGTCACCAAAGAAACCATTGTCATCAAAGTCGCTGCAACACCAACCTGGCTTGCTTACGTGATTGTCCAGTATAACCATCACATTGTTTTTTCCAAGGCCAGAAACCACTTCCTATATGCAAATCACAATTGCATCAGCAACTCCCCTAGCTTAAAGTCAAGATAAGGTATATGATGAAAGTAACCGTTGTCAATATTCATTTACTCATTGCGCAGATTCAACCATATTTGTCACTATCCTCTTCAATATGGCTCATTTGTCAATCTCTACTCCTATGTTTCACCCCGTATAATTATTTATATCAATTTGCTTCCATAACCAAATTTGCTCTCTTGCTGTGAACTTAATTGTTTTTCACCTCTTTATCAAATCATGATTCATGAATATATTTTCATGTGAGAGTATATTCGTAACCTAAGATTTTATAAATCCATTGTTTCATGGATTGAACAAAAAAAACCCTAATATTACCAAAAATAAAAATTAACAAAATGGTAGCTAATTGGCACTAAGATAAACCTAACACACAAATTTGCTATTTTGCCTTTCAATGATCCATTATATATGGTTTCCTTACTTTCCTAATATATGGTCAAAACATATATCTGTTTCCATCTCATATGCTACCAACTGTATAAAAATGGGTCTGCATGCATGTTTTCGAAATAAGGAAATCTTTTTAGCAGACATTTTTACAAATAAAACCATAAAAACCATTCCAAGAAATTAGCTTCCATGAAAGTTAAAAGTCAGTACGTGTTCCGCCAGATTCTCCATGTGAAAGGGTAAATGTAATGGTGGCGAATAAGTCTCAACCAAACCCGAGCCCCATTATTGTAGTCACCAACCCACCTAATCACTGCTCTTTGTAGTTAAATTATTTTCATAAAAGCCAAAAAAAAAAAATTGAAAGAAATTGCAATTGTTCTTCACGTCATTGACTACTAACTTGTATCACAAAGCTTTGAAACACAGAAAATATTTTATAACTTGAAAATAGGATAGAGATTAAGAAGGACAATCGTAAAAAGCCGTAGCTGATTACACCTTTCCATTAAGAAATGAGCTTGGGTTAGGTTATATTGAAGCTTTACTTGCAGACGAGGTTGTCTGACGTACATGTGTAGGGTCGTTCCGCAACATGAAACTAAAACTAAGCAAAAAATAATAGAAAGAAACAGAAATTGTAAAATGTTGATGTTTGTGTCTACCTGGAAAGCTTTCAAGAGAGGAAGATCGATCAAGGAGGGGTTGTTGGACTGAACTCCGGCGACGGCTTCTTGGAGTCCGAGACTCTGAAACGACTGACGAACAGTGAGCGCGGCGAGGGAGTCGTTGGTGGCCAAGTAGACCGGCCACGTCAGCCTGACGCAGTTGAAGCCGAGGGAGGTGATGCGGTTGGCGAGGGTGTCGAGTGGCTGCTTGCTGAGGCCTTCGGCGACTACGGCGTCGAGATGAGCCACCCAGTTCAGGCACGCTAGCTTCACGCGCTTCCCGTCCTCGTTGACGATCCACCGCGACGAGGTGGAGAGCGGCAGAGCTGCGGCGGCGGTGAGGAGGGACGTGATTGTGAGGAGGGAGAGGAGGGGAATGGGAAGAGCTAGTGTGCCCATTTTTGTTGGGATTAACGTTGTTTGTGGTGTTTTTGGATAGAGAGGGAAGACTACTCGATATGAAATAATGTGATCGAAGTCGATCGTGCTTATATAAGTGAGAATCATTCGAGGGCCACCACAACAGAGCGACGACTCATGCACTTGACAAAATAATACTAGAATTGTACAAAAAGTTTTTGCAATGCTTATTGTGCAAAATAAGATGGGGGATTTTCGCTTGGATGTCTAATATGGATGATTCAGGATTTTGGTTTCATATATATTGAAAAAAAAATCTCCACTTTTTTCTTTGTAGAGTGTATAGAATGGAAATTATAAAAAAGAGATATCAATGATAAAAATAAGTGTTGAATAATAGAAGTTATATATATATACACACACACTTTGGGGTTATTTGTTATGTGGAGCTTTCATACATCTCGGCTGAAAATGTTGGATTTGTTATGTGATTTATTAGATATACTAGGTTCTCAGAAATTATTTTGACGAATTAGATGTAATGACATTTTTAAATATACGTGAATTGATTTCATATAAGGTGCCTGTCAGTGAAATTTAGACATTGGTGTTTCGAATAAGTAGGTTGCTAATGTTGGATTTGTACTGTGTTTTAGTTAGATTACTTAGATATACCAAATCCTTCAATTCACAATCCTTTATCATATGCGTACCATTGAATCATACACTAAGTAACAAGGTGTGCATGCATAATGGATCTCATGTTTATCTACTATAAAGGGATAAAAGCCTAGCCTTAATTTGATTTGGCTATCTCCCACATTTAGGTCATTGACACACTCACACCCTTGGCAACCATCCCATCGTTCAACCCCATGCTAATTTAGAGGAAACAAATATTTTCGTTGTGTATTATAAACCGAGTCATTTTGCAAGAGATACGGTAACTTAGTCTAAGTTTTCTATTTCTCTAACAAACTTTCGCTGCTAACGTAAAGCCAACAACACTTAACCACTAGTCCACTCACTACCAAGTAATATGTAATGTGATTTCCTGAGCAAGAAAATTGGCATGATAAGTGTAGCATTTTTTTTAGTCGATCAGAACTTTTTAATACCTGTCCTTCCTCCTCGTTCTTTTGACATTTTAGAATGCTGATCGATGATGCATGTTTTTTGTGTCATACCGTTTTTCTAATAAGGTCGGAAACACGCCAAGTTATAGATTGTGGTCACGTATGAGCAACCAAAGCAAGAAATAAGACACAAAAGTGGCATATTTAAGATACGTACAATGCCCACCTCTCGCACTCATGCATTTAGACTTTTATGCACTTGAACACACTTGCAAGGCAATTCTCGCTTGGTCACTCTCCCAAGATATTAGGCTATAGGGATTGGAAAGAGATCGACAAAGAATTTTCATTTACGTGTATTCGTATACTTGACATTACGAATCAAAAACGTAGGCCAAGGACATTGAGCCGCCAATCAGAGAGCCCATATACAAAGTTTCAGTCCAATTAAACCCAATAACTGGCCCACCATATGGCCCATTCGTAAAACAAAACGCCAACGGTCTTTGAATCGAACCGGTTATAAATCTGATAACTGATAACTTTGGGCGCTGCAAAACACGCGCGAATTCTCAGTCCCGATTCGAATTGCTTCACCTCAACGAAGCATCGAAGTCAAAGCTTCACCGCGATTATGGTCAACGCCGATTGAGGGGGCTTCAATCCCGTGTGTTCTTTTCCAACGATGACAATGTAAGTGCATAACTTTATTTTTATTTGATTGGTGAGTAGGTGAAAGCAGTAACTTTTTGGTGGTAAACACAGTAAAGGTTTGGACTTTATGGATTTTGAGATTGTGGGTTGTATTGGGTTTTGGTCTGATTTATGTTTATGTGTACATGGGAGCTATGAAGTTGGAGCTTCGTTCTTCTAATAAGGCTTACAGCGTTGCACTTGATCCCATCCCTGATTAGAGCTTTGAGGATCTCATATCGGAGCTCAATAACCTCGAAATCAAGATTAATAGTGGGTCTAAGGTTCCCTTGCCATTTGCGAAAGAAAAATCACGGTAATTCTGTTGTTGCTGTTGAAGATTTAGCATGTTAGTAATGGCTGAATTTATGTGCTGAGGTTTTTGTGTTTTATGCTAATTTGGTTTAGGGATATACCCAATTGGAAGAGTAATGGGAGAAACTCTACGAGTCCGTTTGTTATGCGTGTGTTAGAGAATGAGATGGACAATGTTGATAGTGACGATGAGGAGGTTCATGATGAAAAATCCGTGGTTCCTAAACGGTTTGATTTTGATGGATTATGTCTAAGGTATGCAAAGAGATAAACCGACGGGAGCTTGGTTATATATGCTAAGCATGACACGACCATCAAATAATCTGGATAGTCATTCCGAGGTTGGAAATGGTCATTTGGCTTCCATTGTCTTTTATTTTTTTGTTCTTCTAGTAATTTGGGTTTTCCTTGTTTTTATGGTTTAGTGACAGCGAAGTTTCTGATAATGAGTTTTCACTTGAAGCTGAACCTTACCTGACGGAGAAGGTTGATTTAGTGGAAATCGGTTTGCTTGAGCTATCTCGTGAGCATCAGTTTAAAGTCAAGGTTTGTAGTTATGTAGCTGGTTTAGGTATTCTGCAGTATTCTTACTTCTTTATGGTGCATTGTAGTTTTCAACAATTGTTTGATACACTTGCATATTAAGTCATATCACTTGTAAGAATGAATGCCACATTCTCTCTTCCTTTGTGTTACTATGAAAACTACTAATTTCTGCTGCTATCCCATCCCCAAATTATTGTTGGTTGGAAGTTGGAACTACTTATGTATAGAGATATAATACACATTAGTCTTTACCATTGTAAAGTGATTTAGTTTCTTAAGTCCACTAGAGTGGGTAGCAAGGCTCATGCTTTATTATGAATGAATAGATGCATACATTTAAATATTTCTTATTTATGGTCTCTACTTGGTCTATTGATAGTTGTAGTAGACTTTGCAGGAGGAAATTCGGAACCAAATATCAGCATTAGAGACAGAGCTGAAGGGTGAATGTGAAAAGTCTGTTTCTGCACATGTTTGAGTTGAGAAATATAGAAAAGATAGATTTGATGTGGAAAAGAAACTTGATACTCAGTATCAGCGCAACATGTAAGATTACATTATCTCATGTTTTCACCCAAACTCTCTGTTCATGGAGTTTATGTTCTGGTTGTTTGGTCTCAAATAAGTAATCTCCCCAAACTATCTTATTGTAATTTAGGGATAAACCTACCATTAAAAGAATACTAAGGATATTTTCAATCGAAATATCAATATTTAATGCTCTTATCTTTCCCCATTGGTTTCCAGATATCTTCCGTTTATTTTCTTTGGATTAAATCAATACATAATACAATTATTGATACGACATGCAGAGCAGAAGCACTTGATAATCACTTGACTGTAGTCCAGCGGGACCGTGAATTGAGATCTCAAATTGAAGAAAGAAAATTGAGACTTGACGCATCTCACGAAGATGCTAAAAGAAAGGAAACTGAAGAAAAGCTTTGACAGGAACAAGCTAAAGTGGAAGCTGTGGTCTGTCTGTTTTGCCTGCTTAGTATGATGAATTTATCGTAGATAGATTTCAACTGAATGGCTAAATAAGATAACTTTTTGAGTGCAGGCGAAATGAGCGGAGGAAGCAAAGAGAGTTGAGGAAGCAAAGAAAGCTGAGGAAGCAAAAAGAGCTGCTATGGAAGCTCAAAAGAGAGAAGCTGCAGCAAAGGAAGCTTCTGAAACCACAAAGAGAGTTGATGCTCTGAAAGGTCAGTCCAGTGGTCCTGAAGTAAATAAACCAGCAGGAGCAGGTACTTCTCATAAATGGGAAAGAATATCTTTCTCAAACCTAAACTTTAACTTTAATATCATTGCCCTGTCAGTTGTTCGTTTGAAGTAAATGTGCACAATCTGAGGCATTTACTGGGTTCTCTGATGGCAGGGAAGATCCGGGCTGCTGAAAGTGCTTTAAATATAGAGCATGAGAGGATACAAAAGCTAAAACGGTTGGATGAAGAAATACAAGCACTAAAATCAAGGTCCAATGAGGTATGACACAAACTTACAGATCTGAAGGATCTATTGTATATGTTCTTAAATTAGTAACTAGATGCTTCTGTTTTCACATCACTCACTTCATGCCTTTTTCTATTTTGATAAAAATTTCGGGAAGTATGAGGGACAAATTTCTAAGTTGATTCAACAAATTATGGGAACAAAAGATAGTGTCAGGTCAGTTTGATCCCAATTACATAGCATTTCTCATTGACATTTATTTATCTTCATTTACTCAATACTACTCTTAGATTTCTCACAGACAATGTATGGTCATAAAACTACATGAAACCAATAAAGGAAAGGTCTTACAGACAATACTATCATTAAAATAGCGGCTAAGATTAAAGCAATATACTTTTTGCAGACAAAAAGATTATGAACTACTCAAGATCTTCTGCGATGCTCGTTGCCCACGATCAATCAGCACTGCAGCATTTGCTAACAAGGTAATTTCAATTGTTTGACCTGTAAAAACATTCCCATTCCTTTCCTCATTTTTATTTGCTCACACATTTGTTTGGGTAGAAAGTCCAACCAACATCATGTCAGAGTCCAGTACAGAAATGTAAAATTTACTATTTGCAGCATCAGTATGCTCCATTTTCAGTTAACTAATAACAATTTTTGGGAACATTTTTAACTATTATAAATATGATAGTGAAGTCATCATGCCACTAGCCCTGAGCCGTTACTAGCAGTATTCAGAACTTCATATTTCTTATCTTTGCTATTTCTTGGAGACCAGGGGGAGCCAATCTTGAGATCTTTAGGTTGACTGATATAGTCATGTTTCCAACATTCCATTTCCAATAATAGGACTTGCTCTACTGTTAAGATTATGTTGAATTGTGGTTATTTGGCTGCTGCAGGTTGTCTCCAACTGTAAACGCCCAGGAAATCCTGCATTTGCACAAGCCCTCGTTATTGTTCGGGTTACTTCAAAGGTACAACAATGATAGGGCATGTTGATAATTACCATCCCTTGTCATGTATGTGCATGTAGACATCTCTCTATTTCACTGATATCCTTATTATGGCTCAAATTTTTTCTGTAATGCAGATAAATTGGGTTTAGCAGTATATTATTATTGATACTAACATTGATTCATGCTACACTATGTGTCTGTGAGTCAGGTTCCACATGCAGTGGACCTTATCCTTGCTGAGTTACACAAAGCCTGCATCTATACAGTTCCAAAGCACTACTCACGGGTAAGTGAATCTTCTAACTCACATTTGTTTACTAAGTTTCTTTTGCATCTCTATTTGACCCTTTATTCTTTATTAGCTTCTTAAGTTCATCTTGTGTCATTATTGTTGTTTGTGGTTCTGCCCATACAGGATGTGAACTCTTAACTACTGCAGTCAGCATTTGAATCAAATGAGGCTTATTATAAAGCTCTTGGATTTGAAGAAGATGATGGAAAGATCGAAAGTGTTGATAGTTATTTGACACGGCTAAAATCTTATATGAAGTTGTATGGAGCACTAGTTCAGGTTTGTCTCTATATTTGCATGCTTAAGTTTCAAAACGTTCTCTTTCGATGGTTAATTGTGCTTACTGGGGTGTAGGTTTTTGTATGTGCTAATCCTTTATTCAAATTGTCTTAAACAGACGGAATCTAATAATATACATGGCTTGAAAGAAGGTTGGGCATGGCTTGCACGGTTTGTGAATGATCTTCCTGCCAACAGATATACGGCTGCTGCACTCGAAGCATTCCTACATGTAAGTTTATGGAAAACTGATAAATCCGGTAGGAAGGAAATAGACGAAAATTCTTATAAGCTAATATGCTGAGCTCTTTTAACAGACGGCAAGGTATTCTCTCTTCAAAAAGTACAAAAATCAGTTCCTGAAGTTGCTGAACATGGTCTCGGACAATTTCTTGAATGCACTAAAAGAAGAAGGAGATTCACAGCTTAACTCCGTAGAAATTGAGTCCTACATAAAGGACAGGGAGTTCCTTCGTGTGCCCGAGGGAAGGGAAATGAAGAGCGATTTGCAATCAGATCATACTGTGGTATTAGGTATTCCGTATGAGTGATCTGGATACAATCATAATAATGGTCCCAGTTCTTCCTTGTGTATGGAATACGTGAATAGGAGAAATGGCGTACTTTGCAAACCGTACATTTCAATGCAATCACGTTTGGAGATCTGTTTTCATTTGGTCATCTTTTTCAAGTTGAAACTTCTGGATGACAGAATGCATAGATATTCAGTAGCAGTACTTCGCCATGCAATTCTTTTATTTTATATAGTTTTTTCACTGTGTATGAGCTGGAAAAGCAGCATCAATATTGTTGCCTACACTTTTTCGAAATTCATATATGTTTTCCGATATGAAATTTGTAAGAGACCATCAATCATCCAGAGGAAACAAAAGAAATGAGAATGACTCAGGCTAGTTGCCAACTCTTACCATTCTAATATAACTTTCATTTTTTTTCTTTTTTATAGACAAGGCCATCAAGCATGATGGACTAAAAGGGCTTCTATATGCAAGCTCAGTTCCTTCAGGAAACGCATCAATCTGCATAGTGTTAAAAGTGCTTCTGCACATCTCAGAAGTTTTCAGCAAACGGCATGTATAATGATACTTCTGCATTGCTGACCCTTTTTATGCCCATGTACACAAGCATTTGATCCAGCTTTTACAATATACACAACTCATAAGGATACTATTTAACACTAATAAATCTTGGATATGTGCAGCAAACTAGAAGAGTCGTATTCTAGTTTGGATTGAGCTCCGGCAAATGGGGCATGTTTGGAGGTCTTCTCCACAGCCACAACAAGTCTGCAACACATAAAGGAAGGGAAAGACATTGTATAAAACTACAATCAATACAAGTCTTTACTGCAAGTATGTAACATAATACTGCATTTGACAGATAATAATTTGTACCTGATGGCCGCAACCGAATGCCATGTCTTTTGGACTAGTAAAACAAATGGGGCAAACCTGCATTATGAAAAGGAAATGAAGAATAAGAGGTGGCTAGTTGTATATTTATTTTCTGTTGAATATTTATCTTAATTGTTGATGATTAAGCACCTGATTATCATATGTTGAATAAGGAGCGCTGGCTCCTTCATTGTTTTGAGTAGGACGAGGGGTACGCTGCTGGAAACTGCTTGAGCCATTGCCATAAGGACTAGTGCCGTTAGTACGAGAAGACACTGCAGCAAGTGGGGGAAGAGCAATTCTGTTTGGGGAATTCCCATTTCGGACACTGCATTAGGAAACAGATATTTATGTTACTGTAAGTAATCATCAAAATTGAAAAAAAAATGTACATTTTAAGCGTTAGATTGTTACCCCAACAGATCGAGCGCTATGGTGGCCTTGTATTGAGAAGGTATTTCCATCAAGGCTGCTAGAGCAAACTCTGTTTGCTTCCTAAACAGATCAACATTCTTTGACATGATCTCCGTAAAATTCACAAACTGCATAAATATTACAGAATCTAGTCCGTCAGAACTAAAATGCACAAGAGCCATGATCAAGACTACTCAAGCTTCTCTCTGTTTGGACAACTAAGTGACACTAATGCTGACCTGCAAATTATCAAATGCCCGAGAAGGGATGTTGTCGTCGAACTCCTTCATTAAGTCCCAAGGCCCATCTCCCACCCCGACTAACACTATAGACAAGGGGTACTGACTGCAAGAGAAAAAACAAGCACATGAAAGATTGAAAGTCTAGATCAGCATCCAAAATGTTGCTAATTTCTAAAAAAACTTCTCCAGCAAAGAGTAAGAATTATACTGTGTTTAGACAAAAATTACCTTGCTCTTACAATTGCATTGATTGTCCTTCGTTCTTGTGGACTTAGTTGGCCATGTTGTGTATCTACACTTCTTGTCACCTATGATAATGAAAATATTTGAGGTGCATTAACTATGTTGCACTGCAGTTTTTTTTTTTTTTTTTTTGCATTTAAGAACAAACAAATGGTCTTGTAGATTGAATCAAAATACCTGACCATCGGCAATGATCAGCAAAACATGGTATTGGCCTCCACTTTCCTCAACAGTAGTCATTGCCATCTCAATAATGGGTGCAAAAGATGTAGGTCCTGCAATAAGAAGTGAAAACAGTAAAGAACAGTTCATAACTTGCTGATAAGTATAAGAATGATTAGAGGATGCAGCACCTGCCAGTCGAAGAGTGGGAGCAATTTCTCTATATCGTGTCAGCACTTCCTCAAATCCAGTACAAACGTTGTCGTCTGGGTAGAAGCTGAAGACATCTTGATCATGTGTGGATGCTACATGATAGACAAGAATGGTGTCATTCCCATGACCCAAATTAAACATCCATAAATCATAGAAATTATATATACTTGGCTCAAAAGTCAAAACTATAGATCGATTACCATCTCCAAACCCGTAGCATGGAATTAGATTATCTTCATCGAAAGCAGACAATGTCCTCCCAATGATAGATATTGCTTGCTCATAGGGATTTTGATCATATCCAATGTGATGCAAGCTTCTTCGGCCAAATGACCTCGAACCTGTGACAAAGAATAACCAAAAAACAAAGCTTGAGCATATTGTATGCATTACCTTCAAAAAGAAACTTCAATTCTCAAGTAAAAAAACTAAACCTGTCCACTCATTGCTCTTTGTAAAATCAATGCCAACAATAAGATTGGAAGACTCCAGGCCAGCTTGTGCAAGAGCAGCAGTAACCTGTTGTCAAATATATGAATAAGAAAACCACATACAGTTTACTTTATCATGTCAAAAATTAAGCAGCAAATATTACATGATTGGACAAATGAGCTGGTCTCATAAAGCAGGACAAGAACAAAACCATATGCTGCATAACTTCTATATACCTCATCTAAAGAATGATAGTTGTCAGCTATCTTAGAGAATCTCCTATCCAACCTCCTTTGTGGATGTCGTGAAGCCGGTTGTGGAGGATACTGACGGCGTGGCGTAGGAGGCGGGATTTGCTCAGAGTACGGTACTGATTCAGGGTACTGAATCCATGAAGAAGCAGTTGATTCACTATGGGAAAACCTCGATCCTTTCGAACTGTTACTCCCCATCACAATTCACAAGTACAACACTAGAAAATCCCAAGCTGAGGAAACACACTAGATCAGCTGCAAGACTTATAGGTTGCAAGAAAACGACAGAGAAAGTTGACAACTATATAGTTCTAGATTCTGTAATGCCTATGTAAACAGGAGAAACTCAGCAGGAACATTCCTTAAGGACAAATACTCTTACAAGAAACAATTCAAGAACAAGAACAAAGATATTATGCAGACAAAGATGACTAGTTCAAGAACGAAACAGACTGTTTGGTTTTGTTACTGACCAATTAACAAATACTTGGAAGTACCTACACAGTTTACTTTTAGTTTTCAAGGTGGCCACATCAAGAAACTCCCAGGCAATTCTGAGACCAATATTAGGAAATTAAAATAATCGGCTTCTGACTTGTGACTTAATCATAATAGAACATTCAAAATTACCCTCTGAAATTGAAGAACTAGAACTTAGAATTCTTAGTGATGATCACGAACAAGTAAACTAAAAATTATTCAATAAGAAATGGAAGAGTGCGTACTATATCGACGTGACTTGGTTTCCAAGGAACAGGCAAGGTCAATGGTCGACTCTTTAGTTTATACACTTACATAATAAAAAGAAGCAATAATCTCCATCTTAATCCACAACGACTTACTCAATATATACTGATGGAAATTAGAACATGAAGTATAGTGTCATCTAGAATTGGAAGGACTGGAAGAAAGCTTAACAACAGCAACAGCAACAATGTCAGATTAAGAGAGCAAGTAGGGGTTGTTTTTTCGATTAGGTAAATAAAAATTACAGACACCTGCAGTTACTCAATATATCAAATATTACAGCTCTAGTAATACGTAGAGTACATGGAAAATTCTGATTCCAGGAAATACCATCATCACGAGCAAGTTGGGATTGTCAATGACTACAAGTAAGCGACTAATGGTAAACTAAAGGATTTTATTCATAGATGGTACGGTGTATGTTTATGGTATATGATAGTGATGTTAATAGTGAGGTATCTAGGCAGCAAGTAGCAAGTAATTTACATTTCACAACGAAGTCAGAAAGACTTCTAGAAGGCTAGAATTCACCCTATCATTTTTGTTGTTGACGCCTAGGTTTATAACTGAAATTGTCTAAAGTCGTCAATCTCGTTGGTCGTCCGATTAAACCCTCAACATCAAAAACTTTCCATACTACATTTCCAACTCTTGATCAATGCCGACAAATTGGAGTAATATGGACGAGTTGGAGGTCCATCTATTTAATCGGTTCATATGATGCTATCTTTTTGTGTGAATGACCTAATTTGTGTCGTCCATAAACAAACTGACAAATAGATCCTTTATTTTAAGAAAAAAAAGACTACAATTAGTCGATAACAAATATAATATTTTTTTTTTGAACGTCAAAAAAAAGGATCCTGCAGTAAGCGACTAATGGTAAAGCAGGTTAGATACGACAACCGAAATACAATGACTGTTCATAGACAACAAACAAGATATAATCATTGCTACGTTATAATCATAGCTTACAAGGAAAAGAGTAAGAATTTTGCTATGTTAATTGTTTATACGAAATTTACCTTGCTCTTACGAGTGCATTGATTGTCCTTTGTTATCGTGGGCTTAGTCTATACACTGTTGCATTGGAAATTTGAATTAAAGAAAGAAAGCATGTGTATAAGATTTGATAAGAATCGATTAGAAGATGTGCTTCCTAATTATATTATTCTGCTGCAGAATAAGGCAGGCTTGGATAATGATGAGAGATTTGGGGTATCCTACAACTCTGGAGAGAGAGAGAGAGGGGGGGAGAGATTTTGGGTATTCGGTACCATCGTCATAGAATGATAGCTTTTGGGTTTAGTGAGAGTGGGTTTTTGGAGACACTTTTGAGTGTGCATGTTCGGCCCACTGACGTCAGTTAAATTGGATTTGCTGCCACTGGGCCCAAATAACCAATACAAAATTCGTATGGCCCAAGGCCTGCGACGGACCAAAACAATAGTAAAACAGGAATTAAAGCTGAGGAAGCAATCGCCACGTAATTCCTTAGCGAAGAAACAGAGGGAGAGGGAGACTGGTTGGTAGTGATCGTTGTCGTCGTCTCAACTCCCGCACCGTGCCTGGCCTCCTCTGTCTTCTTCTTCGTCATCTTCCTCTTCTTCTTCATAATCACTCTGTTTCCTCTGCAGGTACATAATCCCTTTCTTCAATTCTCTTGAAACCAGTAACCATATTCCTTCCTTAACCGAATTACCGCCCAAAAAAAATCCGACTTTACCGTCGGCCAATTACTCGCCGCGGTTAATTCCGTTGCCAAAACCCCTAAGTGCCTCGGATGAGAGTGTTTCTGTAATAGAGTACGGTAATATGGCAAGTAGCGGCGGCGGAGACGACGACGCCGATGCGCTGCTCAGCGACGTGGAGGGAGACGATCCGGCCCCGATCGTGATTAATTCTCCGGTGCCGGACCAAATCTCCGCCGAGCGGTTCCGCGAGCTCCTCGGCGAGCTAGATCGCGAGCGGCAGGCTCGCGAGGCCGTGGAGAGCTCGAAATCGGACCTCCAGGTTCACTTCGGGCGGCTCAAGGCTCTAGCGCACGAGGCGATTAAGAAGCGCGACGAGTTCGGGCGGCAGAAGGACGAAGCCCTACGCGAGAAGGAAGAGCTTTTCAGAACCAAAGAGAAACTCGTGGCGGAGCTCGCGGAGGCGAATAGAGCGAGAGACGAGGTGTTACAGGAGAAAGAGGAGATTGAGAAGCACTTAGACGGCGTCGTTAAGGAGAGAGATGGATTGAGGTCTGAGATTGGGAATTCGACTCATATGCTCATGTCTGGGATCGATAAGATTTCAGGTAAGGTTAGTAATTTCAAGAATTTCACGGCGGGGGGTTTGCCGCGGTCGAATAAGTACATGACGGGGTTTCCGGCGGTGGCGTATGGTGTGATTAAGCGGACCAACGAGATTGTGGAAGAGCTTGTTAGGCAGATTGAAGCCACGGCCAAGTCTAGGAACGAGACCAGAGAGCAAATGGATCATAGAAATTATGAGATTGCCATCGAGATTTCGCAGCTGGAGGCCACCATTGCGGGATTGAGAGAAGAGGTTGCGAAGAAGACGAGTATCGTGGAGGATTTGGAGAAGAGTGTTGCAGAGAGGAGTGGGAAGATGTCGGAGATTGAGAGGGAAATGGAGGAGAAGTTGAGGAAGGCCGAGAGTGAGGGTGTGGAGTTGAGGGAATTAGTTAGAGAGTATGACGATAAGTTGACGAATGTTGAATCGAAAATGGAAGAGCAGAGGCCGTTACTTGTTGATCAGTTGAATTTGGTCTCAAAAATTCATGACCGGCTATATCATGTTATGAAAATAGTTGATGCCAATAATTTGGATCAGTCAGATTATTCAGAAACCTTGTTTCTCCCTCAGGAAACAGACGTGGGGGGGAATTTGCGTGCATCTCTGGCTGGGATGGAATCTATTTATGAGTTAACGAAGATTGCTATTGAAAAAACGAGGGAATTGGTTGAGGAAAAGAATCATGAAATAATGAGTTTGGATGAATCAGCGACTCGGTTAGCTAAAGAAAAGGAACAAATTGGATTGTTGCTCCGGAGCGCATTATCAAGTAGGATAACATCAAATCCATCTTCTAAGACAAGGGATTTGTTTCAAGTTGCAGAAAATGGTTTGAAGGAGGCTGGGATAGATTTCAAATTTAATAAGCATATGGGGGAGGGGGAAGTGGTGAGAATTGAGACAGAGGAGGATGAAGTATACACATTGGTATGTGATCCCTTTTCTCTCTGTAGTGTTATTGTGAGATTTAATTTTGTTTCATATGTAGACTAGTTCGTCTGGGTTGATATGATCATATATGTACACAGGCTGGTGCTTTGGAGAATATTGTTAAGGCATCTCAGCTTGAGATTATAGAGCTGCAGCATTGTGCGGAAGAACTAAGGTATAAAGCCGTGCTGAAAATTTTTAAGCTGCATTTGATGTTTATATGTGTCATAGATCAAGGTGTCTTTATATGTGTCATTCATACTAATTCCTGCTTCTGTACTTTATGCCTTGTCCTGACACAGTATTGTTGTTTTGTGTTTGCTACTTTACCTTATTAAGGGCAGAGTTGAGCTTAATTAAACAGCATGTAGAGGCTCAAGCAAAGGAGCTCGACCATAGAATGCATAGAATTGAGGAACTTGAAGAGAAGGAGAGATTAGCAAATGAAAGTGTAAGTTACATACACTAAGCTGACAATTCAATAATTTTAGACCACATTCTGTAGTCTATAACATGATTAGCATCTTACATATATAAGAAAATACTGTGGCACATAATGTCCAAAAACCAATTTATGGTGTAATGATTGTCATTCTATGTTTAGGTTGAAGGGCTTATGATGGACATTGCTGCTGCCGAGGAAGAAATTACAAGATGGAAATTGGCAGCAGAGCAAGAAGCTGCCGCAGGCACAGGTGTAGAACAAGAGTTTGTGGCACAGGTACTCTTCCCCAAGTTGGTCTATATATAAATTTTAGTCTGGTACAATCTTCAAGTGTCATACTTCCGTTGAAGAAACAACAATAGGCTCATGCTGAGATCATTTAACTTGGACATTACTAGATTAAATATATTCCCATATCGAAGGAGTGTGGTAAAGTGTGACATGGATTAAAATGCAGTTATGGGAGCTGTGCCCTACTGTGCAAGTATAACATGAAAACCTTTTGAATGTTTGTGATATATTGAAAGATTTTATTTTGAAGTTATCATGCTATGCAAGATTCTCTGACTACAAATATCTAACTTTTTCATGCTATGGCAATGTGGTCCAAACTTTAACGGTTGATTGGATAAAGAAATTTGGAAAGAGGGATTCAAATTTTGAAACACTGCTAGATTGGTTAAAGAAAGCATACTAGAATCAATGAATTTGAAGTCAACATGCATATGCTGGCTCCTTCAATATCCATGTAGTCCATACAAACTGTATATGTGTTGTTTAAGGTTCCATAAAGATCATATAGTATATAACCAGTAGCTTAATTTCCTAAACTGATCCTAAGTTGTTCAGTTAGCATGATCTTGAATCTTAGGCATAATGAATGTGATTGACACCTGCAGTTGTCGGCACTTAAACATGAACTTGAAGAGGCAAAGCAGGCGATTGTGGAGTCAGAAAAGAAGCTGAAGTTCAAAGAAGAGACGGCAGTTGCTGCCATGGCAGCTAGAGATGCTGCTGAAAAATCATTGAGATTGGCAGACTCAAGGGCATCCAGGCTCCGAGATAGGGTAGAGGAGCTTACTCGTCAGCTTGAACAATTTGAAAATAGGGAGGACCTGAGAAGAGGCCTGGGTGGACCTAGATATGTATGCTGGCCATGGCAGTGGCTTGGGTTGGACTTTGTAGGTCTCAATCGCTCTGATACAGAACAACAGAGTAGTTCAAATGAAATGGAGCTGGCTGAACCTCTTTTATGAGTAACACTCTTCTTTATAATTTTTTTTGTTTGGTGTATTTATTTTGATTAGGAGACTAAAGAGAATGTCAGCTTCTAACAGATTTACTTGTGAAGGCTTCCCCCATAAATGCAGTGATAAAACTTTATAATCGATTGCTTTCGCGTAGTGGATACTTCCTGCTGAAGTGAATCTTTCACATTCATGATCTTCTTCAAGGGAGTTCTCATTAATCATGTAGTTTAATTTTTTTTATCTATTTTTTTGTCAGTTAGATTATTTATGTTCATATTCAGCAAGGTTTGAGAAAAATTGGAATGTAAGGAAATCAAAAATTATTTGAGTCAGTATCTAGAATCTAGTATGCACTGCATGGCCTCTTCTCAATTGTTTAAGAAACCAGAAAAGTCTATTGTAGCTTGGGTGAAATTTTATCATATTATAAACTTGTTGGTTTCATTGCTTTCAACTGAATGGTTAATAGTTACTCTTGGAGATTCATCATCAGCAGATTCAAGATAGTGTAGAGAGTAGGATTGATTAAATTGTTCTCTCAAGGCTTACTAAATGACTGGTGCTTTTCTCCTTGATTCTTTTTCTATGAATTTACTACCAACTGCAGTTAATATCCGTGTTATCTTTAAGCAGTTGATGTTCTTTTTCTCAGAAATCTTCAGTTTCTTCATAATGTAATGATGTTTCTTATCTCTTGGTAGTTCTGTTTCCAAAAGCTTTGTATCATTATTGTAGTACTTAGGGACAAGGTTGAGAGCAGTTCTTTTAGATACAACAATGGAAAGTTCCCTGATGTTTCTTCCATGTTGATATCCTCCTCCTTCATTCCCTCTGGCAATTTCCAATCGAAGATATAGAGCAGATGTGCAAGTGCCAACTCCACTGTTGTTTTTGCCACGTAAATCCCCGGACAAATTCTTCGACCAGCTCCAAACGGCAAGAACTCATAGTGTTGGCCTTTATAATCCACATAACTATTTTCAAACCTTCAAAACACACCTGATGGGCGTGTAAAAATTTATCTGAAAACAATTATTTTTTTCTAGCAGATAATTTCTTTAGGCAGTTTTTTTATGTACTTGAGCAGTTTTTCCCTTTTTTACAGCAAATAACGGTTTTTTTTTCTTTTTGTGTATTTCTCAATCCTCAAATAATTAACCAATACCTAATTCAAAAGGTTAAAATAGTAAAAAAAAAAAAGTTAATTATGGTTGATAACATAAGTTTCCTTAATATATAACTAGCCTTATGCGCGTGCGAAAATCGTCGCGCTCGCGCGTGCGATTTATCGGTGGCATACATAAAAGTGTTCAATTATATCGTTTTCACTTAATTGCTTAAGTCCATTGCTTATGATAGATACTATCGTGCACTTTCAGGCTTATCTCTATTATTCGAATACTGATCTAATCGAAATATCTATTATTCAAACACAGATTTAATTGAGATGTGAGAAGAATTACCTATGATGGATGATAAAATTTGTAAAATAATATTAGCCCACTTCATATTAAGTCAACACTATGTAAAAAATTCAGAATACACTGATAATAAATGCAGCGTCAGTGCATATGAAAATAGAACAAAAAACACACGAATAGAATCTATTTAAAAAAATAGCAAAAGTTTTAACTATGTTGACGTCGATATGTCCAACGAAGTCCAAGCACATTAATCACCATGTAGAACGAATTGTCACTCCAACTACAAATAAAATATAAGAGAGTTAAAACAAATAAATAAATGGTTACATACATGTATATGTTGAACATGAATGTGTTACGATTACCTGATCAATTTGTCTCATCTCTTTACGTTTTTTGTAGAACTGTAAAAAATATAAGTTAACTTTTAGTTATTTGCAAATAAATTTATGATGACTATCAATGTTTATGTCTCGTATAAGTAAGAAGCTATAAGACCTTATATAAGAAGCTATTTCGTTGGCGATGACATCGCAACCTGGTAACAATATTCCCAGCTGTTAAGTTCAAAAAGGAAAATCATAAATTGTAACATATCTCAGATAATATATGACGTACATACCTTAAGCGCAAAACTTTTCTCAATGTAAGTGTAATTTCTGATAACGGTTTTGTTGTCATCAACTCTCTCCGTGCAATTTTATAGCGCCAACTAATGATAATATTCAAAATTTACAGTTAAGTTGAGAACGGAACTTGGAATATAACAAAAACAAAAGTGCTCAAAGGTCCACAGTGTGTCACCAAGAGCTTATAGTATGATACATGTTCTACTTCTAGAACAAAATGTTTTAGATCATCTAAAAGAATAGACTCCAGCCTTCTGACAGCTGATGCTCCTTTACCCAAGTAGATGTCTCATCTGAAAACTATATCCTGCCATTTACTTCAAGTCTCATTGGGATTTTGGTTTCTCAATCTTCACATAGGGTAAAAGCCCCATAAAATGAACAATCTTAGGAGCCCATCCTCGTTGTTGAGCCCGGCAAAACATCAAGAAAGTGTTTGCAAAGTATGAATTGAATCCCATGAATAAATGCCACAGAGCATGACCTTGCGGATTGATGGCCCAACCTGAGATCTCTTTGCAGTAAACATTGTCTCCAAGCCAACACAAACTCCCTATAAGAAGAGTAGCCACATACAGCTTTGCGAGCCTCTTGGCATAAACATCCTGAGTGTATATATAATACTTGTACATTCGAGGTATGCAGAGAAGACACAGGGACAACATAGTGCACCTTAAAACCAATTTCAAATCGGACAACTGAATGAACTGCAGCAAATGTAATACCATAGAGGAAGAGGAAGGTTGGCATTGTCGTGCGATAATGCCAATCCGGGGAGTAAAGAATATACATGTACAGGAGCATCTCCCAAACCATAGGAGTCTCATAACTCTGCTGTTGCCTGCACATACAGTCCAAACATAGTCTTCATAATTAGATTCTCCCAAGCATATATAAAGAAGAAGAAAACAGCATGATAAAGTTGCAATCTGATACCATTCCCACTGAGAAGCAGATAAAGTTATCCGATACTATTCCCACTGAGAAGCAGATCAAATTCTTGAATTTACAGGCTTTTTAAGCATTAGAGTATACAAAACTTTCCTGAATCCTCATAATATGTCTTAACAGGCAACTAACAAACTTAACCAATCTCGAATCATTTGGTAGCATAACTCTTAATAACTCTCCGGGGAAATAACATGTAATTCTTGTTCAGTTCCTAAACATCTTGTCATTCAATCTACAAATAAACTCTTGGATTGGCAAGCCATGATTAACCTAGTAAAATTCTGCAAAACCACAAATTGTTCAAAACGAAGTATAACAATACTTACACGTGCTGCAATGTGGCGTGGTATAACATGCTACCAATGGCGAGTATCATATTCGATATGTGGAGAACACTGAATCTCTTCTCGAACCGCTGCCTTAAAGCATTAATTAGACCAATGAGCGCCAAAAGAATGCTGGGAATGTTCGAAAAAGTGTTGTAAAACTCCGCAATATATGAAGAGTAGGCATAATTCTTCTCACAACACTGAATCGTTGATGTGACAGGACCCCAGAAGCTCGATACCACATCCGCCATTCCTCCTCCGTTCCAAACTTCCTCAAACCCAAAGTTTATCTTTCAGTCAGAGAGAAGCAGAGTTCATAAAAAAAACTGCAAATCATGTACCTGCCGAAATCAACATGTTAAGCAACCACACAATTCAATTCAATTTTTACAAACTTAGAAACAGCGAAACACAAAACACAGCTCATAACATACGCATAAACTTCAATTAGGCACATTCCATAGAATCAGATCATAATCCCCTAATGCTTCAACCAATAATTAACCACACGCGTGGCAACAGGCTTAACTACTAATCAATCACACAAATCCAAAACAAAAACGTCTAACTCCTCAAACACTCAAATCTAAAATGCAACAAAATCTCAAATACTAATACAAAATCCTCCAAATAATCTATTACAAACTTGAATTCAAACAAACCAAAACCTCCATTAGCATCAAATTCACACACAGAAATTAAAAATTAAAAAATCAGATCCACAACACCAAAAAATACTTAATCCGATTACACCAATATATCAGTAGCATCGATAAGACAAAACTCCACACAGAAACAGCAATTCAAATTCCACAAACAAACAGATCACTACTGAGTACTGACGATGAAAATTTTAACCGCGCTCTCTCAACTTTCACCGTGCTCGGAAAATTATAAAACAACCGTCAACCGTCAGATCAAATTCCTGAATTTACAGGCTTTTTAAGCATTAGAGTATACAAAACTTTCCTGAATCCTCATAATATGTCTTAACAGGCAACTAACAAACTTAACCAATCTCGAATCATTTGGTAGCATAACTCTTAAAAACTCTCCGGGGAAATAACATGTAATTCTTGTTCAGTTCCTAAACATCTTGTCATTCAATCTACAAATAAACTCTTGGATTGGCAAGCCATGATTAACCTAGTAAAATTTTGCAAAACCACAAATTGTTCAAAACGAAGTATAACAATACTTACACGTGCTGCAATGTGGCGTGGTATAACATGCTACCAATGGCAAGTATCATATTCGATATGTGGAGAACACTGAATCTCTTCTCGAACCGCTGCCTTAAAGCATTAATTAGACTAATGAGCGCCAAAAAAATGCTGGAAGCTACTGTTTGGATCAATAAGATTCATCATTATCTTCCAGATGTTTGCATCCTTCAATTGATCAAGAAACTGAAAGTTCTCCTCAGCCTTTCCCGGTTCAGCAAATGAGCGTGACATAATACGAAAACTAAAAAGAATCTTTTTTTGGATCTCAGGAGCTTCACCATCCTGCATTTGAAATTAGTCACTTTTCTAGGAATATCGTATATGAAATTTCGAACTTACTGGCTTCAACATTTGTTTACCTGATGCAACTGCCTAAGTGACATATACTTCTGCATCTCTTGTTGTAACCTGCAATCTAAGAGTAAAATCCATGAAAATCAGTGTGCAATTCAGCAAATACCAAGATTGGAAAGGTGAAAGGCCTATTGCACGTCACAGCCTGGGGTCAAAGCCAAGCATGAACAATGTACCTTTGTTTCTGCTCCAGGATCTTCTCGAGTGCCTTCATCTCAACGGTATCAAATACTGAGAAGATCCTTGCCCAATGTTTAACTTTATCTTTAACAGAGAAATCAGTTGGGAATAGGGACTCACACATAACATTTTCAATTGTATCTGATCTGCAGAATATAAAGTGCCCAGAGCTTAAATTATTGCATTTAGACCAAAGGAGTAGCTCACTAGCCAATAAAGACTGGCCATAAACTATATGGCTAGCCACTAACAGTGATTGTACACCAAGAAACCTTGGCTAAATCTTTGAAATTTGAAAATTGAAAATCCTCAAAGACCTACCTGAAATCTTTGTCATAAAAACATCTCAGGATCTTCCCAGGAATCCACTCAAAGTCACCTGAAAACAAACAAAGCAAATCAATCAGACCAAAAATGGTGAATTGGCCAAAAAAAATAAACACCACTAACAATATGGCTTTGGAAATTGGAAGGAAGCAGATGGTGAACACAATCAAAGCAACGTTGAAATGAATAGGTCCAAGCCACAAAGCCATCGCCACAAACATGTTGACAACTCTCAATCCCAAAGCTTCTTCCTTTCCTTTGATGATTGCCATTCTCTCCTTCTCTTGTTCTTCTTCCTTCATCTCCACCATTTCTGGGTCGCACCGGAAAAAACTCAATTTTCGGAGAAGTAGCAGCGCCGCCGCCTCCATCGCCGCCGTGCTTGTCCGAGATGGAGATGCAGCCCAAGTCCAAGTAGCCTAGGTCCATGGCGAGTCTGAGAGATCGCCGAGAATCCGTTATATATTATGATAAAGATAGAGTATCTCGAATCTGTTCAGGAACAGAATAGAGAAATGAATATTGATCGGTCCTGTAAACAAAACAACACTAAATTTTTCTTCTCTTTTCTGAATCAAACTGATAAACCCGGGTCGAGCCTGAGGAGTCACACCAAAAACAAAAATCCCAGAAACAATTTCAAAAGATGAAATGACTGAAATTGGGACAAATGCAAACAGATAATCATCGCAGAAATAACCTTTGCAACAAAAACATAAAAATTGAAACGAAAACCCAGAATTGATCGTAAAACGAAACAACAGACGCAAAAAAACAAAAGAAACAGGGGAAGAAGAACAGAGTAAAACTCAGAGAGAGAAATAAGCAGAAGAGAGGAAGGGATTTAGTTCACCGTCGCCGCAATCCACAAACCCAAATCACCCAGTCACATCATAAACAAATAATTGACAGCAGAGAACAAAGCGTACTGTGTGGATCAGAGAATTGCATAGGAACTATGGAGGAATGGAGGATACGTACAATGGAGAGAATTAACGGTTTACATTTGCAGTTTTATGCGTATCTTATTTTTCCAGTTACTCTTTTACCCCTCACCTGTTGAATTTTTTTTTCAGCTGAGCTATGTTAAAGAAAGGACAATATTTGTCATTTGGAATGTTTAACCTTAAGAACATTTTGCATAATTGATAGAGATATAGATAAATGTTTTGGCCTTTTGGAATTTTTGGTTTATGCATGCAAAAATTTCTAAATTCAAGAGGCCTATGTGTGACATTTATATGTCACATCAAAATTCAACTAAGTAAATAGTTTTCAAGTATTGCCGAGTATGTGAATCGTGACCATTCATTTTGTTTATATGGCTTAAGATGTATTTGCTGCTTCACTTTTCTCACACACTTTGGCGTACCGCATTCGTTTCTCTTTCATCTCCTTTAATCACACCACCTCGAAAATCTTCTCTCTCTTTCATTTCCTGTGAATTTTAGAGGCATGCTTCCTCCCATGCTTCTGGTGCAAGATTTGGTCTTGGCTGGACTATCTTCATATGAATTGAATCACCCACTATTGCAATCACAACAGTAAATGGTCCCTAACTATGTTATCTTGGCATTACTTAAGCTATATGTTAATCTTGTCTAGTTGTGGCATGGGAGACCATGACTGAGTAGTTCTGGATAGGTATTTTGGCTGCATTGTTGACAGCTTATGATGGTCCCAACTTCCTTGGAGACTATAAACTCTGTGTAACGTTATTTTGAGAACCATGAATGAAAACCAGAACTTACTCCTTCCCAACTTTCTCTCTTTTTCTCTTCCCTTTCTCTCTTCTGCTTTAGGGACCCATCATTGTGGAATCAGAGACCAGCGATGGCTGGTGGCACCCGAACTCGAGCTAATTCAACCTTCGATCCTCCACCTCTTCCAAAGGACCCAAAGGACCTAGAGCTCTCCTCGACGGCCTTCCCTGCTCTCCCAATGGTCAGTTCCATTCCCAGTTCCGATTCCATCGCGATTTTGGTTGCACAACGCCACCAGTTTTGTGCCACTGTGGATTCGATTCAGAATTCACAAGAATCCCTTCAAGGTTCCCAGTCCAAGACGCAGGATAAGCAAGATGCTTTTAAGGCATCTTTAGACGCCTTGACCAACCACATCTCATCTCTTCAGGTCACTATGATTGAGGAGATACGACGCCTCCACCCGGTTACTATGAGTCTGGCGCCGTTGCTACCCACACCGCCACTTGTAGTCACCACCTCTTAGAGTAGTCTTGGCCTCAGCCATCCCCCACCACCCGCTTTCACTGATATTAGTATTACATTTCTCCCTCCTACCTTCACCCCTTCTACAATCACTTTCATTCCCACTCCACCTTTCACCACTCATAACACACATCTCCCACCCATTATCACACCACTCCCTCATTCCCTAATTGTTTCCTCCCCAAATCACTCTTCTCATGCTAGCCCTTCATATCCAACCCACCTCGCTACCGAAAACCCCCATCCTCCTTCCCATTTATGTCCCACTCCCAAAGTCGATCTCCCTCGTTTTACGGGCAAGGACACACTTGGTTGGTTTGCTATGGTCGAGCGCTACTTGAAATTCTACAAAGTCCCTCCCACAGAGAAAGTAAACACAGTTGCCTGCTCTTTCGACGAGCTCACGACACATTGGATGAGCTAGTATGAACAACGCTACCCATATGACAATTGGGAATTCTTCATCAATGTGTTTCTACAATCCTTCGGCGTTGATGATGATACTATAACTATTGAGGAACCACTGTCTCACTTCCAACAAACAGGCAGTGTCGACGAATTCCGTGAACAATCCACGCTATTGGCTTGTCGTACTCCCAACTGGACTGATTTGCAATTGATGAATGTCTTCGCTTGAAGGATGATATTCTTCACGAAGTTCTCACCTTGGCGCCGACATTCTTGCTGGCAACATTCTGGTTGGCCCGTAACGTGGAAAACAAGCTCAGGGCTCAGCGAGCTTCAGCTCGACCTTCACTTCCATGGCCCAACTCATTGTTCCATCACAACTGTGTCACTTCACACTCGGCCACTCTGACGACTGGTTCCACTGCCGCTACTACTAGCAATCAACCCTTGCTTATCCGCCGCTTGAGCCGTGAAGAGCAAGCTGAGTGACGTGCTAAAGGCCTGTGCTTTAGTTGTCCAGCACTTCACACCAACCAACAAGTGCGCCAAGTCGGTCATGGTCATCCTCGAGCTGGAGTCCGGCGAGGATGTTTTCCATGAATGCTTGGCAGAAGCACCCACAGAGGAGAAGTCAACGGTGATGTCAATCCACGCCATCACGGGTACGCGGAAAGCACAAACCATGGCACTACGAGGTAAGATTGGTGAAGTCCCCATCAAAATTCTGGTCAATTCTGAGGCGGTATGCAATTTTCTCAGTCCCACCGTCGCACGTCGATTGCACCTGGAGGTGGATCAGACCTCTCGTCAAACCTTTCTGGCCGCCAATGGAGAAAAAATGTCCATGACCGGCGTTGCAATTGTGGTCACCGTCAAAATCTAGGGTTACCAATTTCACGATGGCATACAATTGCTAGAGATTGAGGGCTACGATCTAATCTTGGGTGTTGAGTGATTGGGCCACATTGGGTGACATTTTAAAAACAAGATCATAGCTTTTAATGTGGATGGGCATGCCCATGCCTTAAATGGAATTCAGCCCATAGGGGGTGCTTTGCATTCAGCCCATTCTTTCTTTGTAGATTTAGCAGCAAAGCCCGTTTCAGTGTCCTCATTTCTCAACCCTTGTTGGGACAGTTCCAGGAAGTCTTCAAGGATCTTGACTCCTTACCTCTTCAAAGGACTTGTGATCATCGAATTAGACTCCTTTCTAATAGTCGGCCCGTCGTGGTGAGACCATACCGCCACTCTCCAAGTCAAAAGGATGAGGTTGACCAGCAAGTGGCCGCAGTGTTGCAACAATGTCTCATTAGGCCAAGTCAAAGTGAGTATTCCTCTCTTCGATGTTATTGGTACCTAAGAAAGACCACACCCATCATTTTTGCATCGATTATCGAGGCCTTAACACAATTACCCTCAAGGATCGTTATACGATTCCGGTTGTGGAGGAACTCCTCAATGACCTTCATGGAGCCACTCACTTTACCAAGCTTGATCTTCATTTTGGATACCACCAAATTTGCATGCATCCGGATGATGTACACAAAACGGTGTTTTGCATGCATGATGGACACTACAATTTTATGGTAATGCCTTTTGGATTCACAAATGTCCCTTCTACTTTTCAAGGTCTTATGAATTCGGTGTTTTGACCTTATTTACGCAAGTTTGTGTTAGTCTTTTTTTATGACATACTTTTATTTAGCAAGGGAGAACAATAACATATATCCTATTTGCATGTAGTACTCACCACCCTGTAGGAAAATCACCTCAAAATTAAGACCTCAAAGTGCTCATTTGGCCAAAGAAGTGTGGGCTACTTGGGTCCCATAATTTCTGATCAAGGAGTCCAAGTCAAGCCCACCAAGATTACTGCTATAGTTCACTGGCCCAAGTCCAAATCTTTGAAAAGTCTCAGAGTCTTTTTAGGGCTAGCAGGTTACTATAGGAAATTTGTGCGGGGATTTGGTCTCATATCACGACCATTGACTCAACTTCTAAGAAAGATTTTTTTTTGTGGTCGCCGGAGGCAAACGCCACCTTCAAACAGTTGAAGCTCACAATCACCACAATGTTGGCCATTGCCATGCCCGATTTCTCCAAGCAATTCGTCGTCGAGATCGATGCTTTTGGAAACGGTATAGGTGCAGTGCTTCAACAGGAGGGTAATCCAATCTCTTATTTAAGCAAGGTGCTCTCTGGAAAGAATCTTTCCTTGTCGATGTATGACAAGGAGATGATGGCAATCGTGTTTGCTGTTCAGTCGTGGCGCGCATACCTCGTAGGCCAGAATTTTTGAATTGTGACTGACCATCGCACTTTGCGATTCTTCTTCGACCAATGACTCACTACTCCGACACAGCATCAATGGCTTTTCAAGCTGCTTAGGTACACATTCAAAATTCTCCACCGTTCAGGCTCACTCAATGGAGTTGCAAATGTGTTCTCCTGTCGCACAAACATCACCTCTATTTTGGGTATCACCACTCCTATTTTTGATTGCCTTGATGGGATTGATCAGGCTTGTTTGGTGTATAGTGAGGCCTCCGCACTGATACAGAAGCTCAAGAATGGTGTCGATTGTTGCTGGGGTTTTGCCTTACTTTATGAGCGTCTCATCAAGGTGTTTGTACCTGTTCATTTTGGTTGGAGGATTCAGTTGTTGAAGGAGTTTCACTTAAGTCTTGCGGTCGGCCATTCTGGGTTCCTGGCTACTTACAAACGCCTAGCCCACAATTTTCTCTGGCCAGGTGCTCGCTGGATGTCAAGAAGTTTGTGGCTAGTTGTGAGGTGCGCCAACGCCAGAATTCAAAGGCCATTCGCCCTCCTAGGTTATTACAACCCTTGTCGGTTTTGAATGGTGCATGGCTCTCCATTTCCATGGATTTCGTGGAGGGTTTACTGGCGTCTCATGGCAAGAATGCGATTTTGGTCGTCGTGGATAAGTTTATAAAGTATGGGCACTTCATCGCCATCACTAACCCCTACACAACTGCCTCTATTGTAGTGGTTTTTACTCACAAGGTATTTCACCTTCAAGGCATGCCCATGTCCCTTATCACTGATCGTGACCCGATCTTCACAAGAAAATTTTGGGAATCCTTCTTTCGGATCCAAGGAACTAAACTGTGTCGGAGCTCTGCCAACCATCCACAATCGGATGGCCAAATAGAGGTACTAAACCAAACTCTCGAACATTACTTACGATGTTATGTTATGGTTAAGCATGAGTTGTGGTCCGAATTCTTGCATTGGGCTAAGTATTGATATAATACAACCTACCATTCCTCCATCAAAACATCCCCCTTTCATGCCTTATATGGTCAGCCCCTTCCATCAATTTCACACTACCAAGTTGGCTACTATCGTGGCAGCCGTGGATACTGCTCTGCTTAACCGTAACCAATTGTTGCACCTACTCAAGCAAAACTTGGACAATGCCCACAATGGAATGAAACAGGAGGCCGACAAGCATCACACGGATAAAGAGTTCTAGTTTGGTGATTAGGTCTACCTGAAACTACAAACCTATCGTCGACAATCTGTCGCCTCGAGTCACTGCCTCAAGCTCTCTCCTAGGTTCTACAGTCCTTACCAGGTAGCAGCTCGCATTGGCCCAGTGGCTTACCGGCTACACCTTCTTGCTAGTTCTAGGATTCATCCGGTGTTTCATACTTCACTACTCAAGAAACACATTGGCACACACACCCCCATTTCCACCGAGTTACTAAACGTGACACACTCATGAGAGCTTCTGTGGAGTCCAGAAAAGATCCTTGAATGCTCCATTTACAAAAAGCGCAATGTTGCAGTCGTTGGTAAATCAAATGTGTTGGACTGCCTATTGAGGATGCTACATGGATCGATGCTTCCGAGTTCGAGTTACGATTTCCAGATTTCCAGACTAAGGACAGATCTGTTACTTCAAGCGGGGTGGATTTGTTGCAACCACAACAATAAATGGTCCCTAACTATGTTACCTTGGCATTACTTAAGCTATATGTTAATCTTGTCTAGTTGTAGCATGGGAGACCATGACTGAGTAGTTCTGGATAGGTATTTTGGCTGCATTGTTGACAGCTTATGATGGTCCCAACTTCCTTGGAGACTATAAACTATGTAACGTTATTTTGAGAACCATGAAAGAAAACTAGAATTTACTTCTTCCCAACTCTCTCCCTTCTTCTCTTTCGTTCTCTCTTCTTCTCAAGGTACCCATCACCCACTATTTTAGATATCTAGATTCATAGATAGGATGAACCACAGAATATAACCATTCCAACCCACCTTCATGGTTATTTCAATATTTTCAGCTTCTAGTTTACATTCAATTGAAACCCATTTTAATTAAATCCAAGGAACTAACTGCAATTCTCCAAGGAAACCATGGTAAATTGAGGAGATTCATATTGAGATACATACTAAAATAAAAGAGGTAGATAGAGTGGTTGAAAGCTTAAGCTTTGGTTTAATTCCAGTTTTTGTGTCGACAATCAGTCCCAAGGTACCCAGATTCAGAGAGAGAGGACAAGGAAAGTAACCAGAATGAGGACAAATGATCAAGTGCAACGTGTGTAGAGAACAAATAGAACCTGATATGAATCATCACCACACAATCTAAAATGGATGGCCACGATTCACATATTCGTAAACTATTTACTCGTTACCCATCGCAAAAAAAACAAAATCAGTTTCAAGTCGCTTTGGAATCTCTTCATAGCCCAGACAAGGTGGAACCCCCTCAAGGGTACAGAGAGAGTTGGAGTTGGACTTTTTGACTTAATTGTTGAGTAGATCACAACGGTAAAATAATGAAAAATTAAAAGTACATGTGGTAAGTTATTTTTGTTATTACAAGGGATGAGCTTGTTGGTTTATACATTAATTGATCACTTACAAAAAAAAATATCAATTTTTTCCTTCCCATCACTTCCTCCAAGTGGCCATTTGGTTTAGAGAGATTTGGAAGAAAGTAGTTGAAGTGATGAACATGAACGACCCTCCTCAAATTGACCTGTGTTGGAGAAGAAAGATCTTACATTGGAAAAGAGGCAAGTAGAAAATGACTTATAAGTAAATATACTATACCTAATATTAACTGAGGCATTTTGTGGATAAAACCCAACACTTTAAAGGTGGTTCAAGTTGGGACAATATCAGTTATATTGGGAGTTTACATGTCACGCTTGTCGCAGTTTGACTTGGTATCAGAGCAAAGGTTCCTTGTCCAACTTCTGACCTCCCCGCCTGTCTTGTTTCTACTTCTGCTTCAAGAAAGGTTGTTGATGCCGAATTTTTCGACTCTCTCATTCTGATCTAGGAGAGTCATCTGAACTTGTCGATCTATTCTCATTCTGACTCGAGAGGATCATCTAAATTTGTTGCACATGCAAGTCTAAGTTTGGTTGCACGTGAGGGGACGTGTTGGAGAGGAAATATCCCACATTGAAAAAAAGACAAGTAGAAGATGACTTATAAGTGAATGGACTATACTCAATATTAACTAAGGCCTTTTGTGGATAAAACACACTTTAAAGATGGTTCAAGTTGTGACAATATCAGTTATATTGGGGGTTCACGTGCCACGTTTGCTGCAGTTTGACTACCTTAAGGGATGATACTTGGCTATCCAGCCATGGGTAGCCAGTGTTGCCCACAACCAATAAACAGTCTTTATTTGTCCCTTTTCTTTTTCCCTCAAACCTTCTTCCTCTTCAAACTCTTCTCTCATATCTTCTTCTTCAATCACTCTTTTGTCCCTTTCTTCGAGTCCCCTTCACTACCTGCAAATATGTAATTCCCCTTACCAACGACCATATCCACCTCTCCTCCCACAAAACTTAAACCTTCAATTATCAATTGTAATTAATTTTAGATCCATCATATATAGAAGGTGGGAATTCTGCATAACAAGAGTTTGAAGCACAAGAAACCTTTGAGGAAAACAGAAAATGGATAGATGTCAATCCTTTATTGGTTGTGGGCAGCACTGGCCACCCATGGCTAGGTAGCCAAGTATCATCCGGGGATAAATCTAAAACTAAAAAACTTGAAATGAGTGAATATACTTTCCCATTAGTTAAGACCACTGGCAAAGCGTCCATAGTTTTCTCTAACGTCTTGAACTTCATATTCTTGTTTTGGTCATCACCCATCATAACCTTTATCTTTGTGTACTTCACATTGGTGTCCTTAGTTTGATCATAACAGCAACTCAGACAAATCTTGGCTGCCCACACATGGGTAAGAGGTGCTACCCATTTTCTATTTGCTCCGATCAAAACTTAACATCTGGCTTCTTATATAAAATGTAACTTTTTGACCACAACTTGATAACTAATGGTGATATGCAGAAGCAGAAGCGGGAGGGTTTAGGATGAGAGAGAATTGGAAGAGTGAGACGTCATTTGGGAAGGAGTACATGACATCATGATGGCTTTTTCTATTGGGTTATCACGTTAACATCCATCTGTTAAGTTATACATAATTATTAAATAATTAAAAGTTATACCAATAAAAAGAGCCAGGTGTCAAGTTTTGATTGGAGCAAATGAAAAATGGGTAACACCTCTTACCCATGTGTGGGCAGCCAAAATTTGTCTAATCTGGAGGCAGGGGCAATGGTGGTCAGTCACACAAAAAAATGGGCAAAAATATTAGTTATTTTTGTCTGGCTACTCCCGTAGAGCTGGCAGGGCTCTTAGTCCAATTAGTATAGTCACACAAAAAAATGGGCAAAAATATTAGTTATTTTTGTCTGGCTACTCCCGTAGAGCTGGCAGGGCTCTTAGTCCAATTAGTATATAAAATTTCTTCTTTGCTTTTACTTTCTAGACCTTTTCATCTTACTCTCGTTCACTTGTTTCTTTGTTAACAAGTTTATCAGAAGTAAATGTCTACAACGTCAAAAATCCTTGAGAAAATATCAATATTGTGCGGCGTGACCTCTTTCACTATCTCCATAACAGCCCCGTTTAAAAAGTTTTGGTTATTATCGGATATTGCAACTTTTGTGTTTAACTTTCATAACAACTTTCTTTTTATGTATGGTGTTGGAATATTGTTAATTTTATTTATTTTTTATATACTATAGTGGAGCATCAATTTATATATATTAGTTTGGTTTATAAATATTTGATTATAAGTATATATTTAATTTGTGATTAACAAATCAAACATTTAGTTTTATTTTTTATATACTATGTCGAAACCATGAACTTATATTGATTAGGTTTATAAGTATTTGATTATAATTTTGTATTTCACTTATGATTAACAAATCAATAATAAATGTTAGTGTACGTTGATTTAAATTTATTTTTGTAGATACGAGAACCACCTGAGAGTAGCTAGAGTGGTTTAGATACCTATGTAATATAATTTTGTATATTTGTCTCTCTTTTTGTATGACCATGAGAGAATAACATTTTCAATTCTTGCCTCAGGTCTCAAATCATCAGATCCAACTCTAGATAGTGTGCCCAAATTCGTCGTTGTTGTTGGCATGGAGTTGTTCTTGGGTTTGGGTTAAAGACTATAACTGATGGCATAGATTGTACTTGAAGAACATGCTTTGTAGCTGCAAGCTTAGGCTTGGCATGTTTGAGAAATGAGATTTTGAGAAGATTTTAGAGAAGAACAGAGAGTGCAAAGCAGAAGGATTTTGTTTTAGATGAAGTACGGCCTAGCCAAAGGTTTTGTCTGTTAAGGTTTTGATTGTTGGGAATCAGAGACGTGTTAAAACCAGGTGGTTAAAGACAAGAATTCTATTACTGTGGAGGCCCGTGGAGGCTTAAATGTTGGTACTTGGTAGCTTAAATGTTGTGTAAATCCAGTGCATTTAGGATGAGGTTCATGTAGTGTAGCCCATTGAGATTGAGATGTTGGGAAGATCCGAAGATGACACTAGGGGAGGAAACTTCAGAGAGAGAGATTTTTGGTGCCCAAGAACTTGGAGACAACAATAGTCTGAAGATAATATGCAAGACTTATTATGAACCAAATTTAATTTGAAGATAATATGGCAGACTTATTTACTAAGTGATTAGTCGAGAAGCGTGTGAAGAGCATCGGGTTGCTCAACTTATTTAAGCTACCCTGATTGTTGATATTAGGGGGAGGCAGGTATGCACACGAGCGTTTCTAAATGTGAATGACACATTGTACTCTTTTTTCTTGACCATGCAAAGTTGTTTTTATCCCAAATAATTTTTATAACTTGGCAATGTTTTAATGAGGCAACATAGATAAGTGTCATATCATCGTCTAAGACTATCTGCACTTTTTTTACTTGTTTGAGATCACTTTTTTTCTTGTAAAGATTTTTGGCTCGACAAAGTTTTTAAGGAGGTATCACGGAAGCATCATCTACTGTAAATGGCATAAGAGGGAAAGTGTTATAAAATATTATATTTATCATTTATGTATCTAATTATGGTAGATAATTACATAATTAATGGATGATTATGTTAGTAGTGACATGTACCATATAATGGAGAGAGTGGGGAGTAACGGGGTAGTGGAATTATTGTGTTTATCATGACTCTTAATGTTTTTCTTGTAATTGTTGTAATCTCCAGTATAAGGAGTACTTGATTATTAATAAAAATATACTAAGATTGTTTCCAATTTTACGTTTTCCTAAAACACAACCCAAATTGGCCTAAGATAAAGAATGTTGGCCTGACTCAGAGTGCTGCAAGAAAGCAAAGGTATCAATATTATTGGGACTATGATATGATTTGAATTTGAGGAACATAGATGCCAGCTAGCCGGTGCTCCAAAATTAAATGTTATTTCTCATTTTCAATCTATTGAAGTTCATCTTGAATGTCAATGAGCTAAACTCCTACGTGGTACGTACGATGAACACATTACAGACCAAGTTGGCCAACTATTGCTGCTTTTACTTTTGTCTGTTGTCTATGGTTTCTGTTGATTTTTAACTTTTCAAGTCTGTATTTTAATGATCTGAGTGATATCAAATCGTCTTACTGATTTATTGCACACATTTAAGCATCGTTAGTCTCAACCTTTCTCAAACTTTATTTTACTAACATATATAGATTTTCTATCAAGAAAATTTCAAAGGGACAAGATTGAGAGCAGTTTTCTTAGTGATACTAGTGGAGAATTCCCCAGATGTTTCTTCCATGTTGATATCTTCTTCCTTCATTCCCTCCGGCAATTTCCAATCAAAGCTGTAGAGCAAATTTGCAAGTGCCAACTCCACTGTCGTTGTTGCCATGTAAATTCCTGGACAAATTCTCCGACCAGCTCCAAACGGCAAGAACTCATAGTGTTGTCCTTTATAATCCACAGAATTATTCTCAAACCTTTCTGGGATGAACTCTTCTGGGTCTTTCCAACATTCTGGGTCTCGTGAAATCGCCCAATCGTTAACAAGGATCAATGTTTTTGGCTCGATGTCATAACCAAGGACTTTAAAGGAGGACATGGCTTCTCTTGGAAGTATCAAGGGACCAGGAGGATGAAGTCGGAGTGATTCTTTGACAATCATCTTAAGATAATGAAGCTGTTCCGTATCACTTTCGGAGACGCTTCCTTTGTTTCCAGCACAGCCTCTAACTTCGTCCTGTGCTTTCTTCATAAGCCTTGGCTTCCTAGCAAGCTCTGCCATTGCCCACAACATAGTGCTTGCACCAGTATCTATTCCACCTAGAAACATGTCCTGTTTCATAGTTTCACAAACATGTACGTCATATTGATCAGAAAAGTCAGCCTGTAAACTTCAGCTACTACAATATCTACTACAAAATTTTACCACAATATTCCCACGTAATTAGAGAGACGGACATAAAGAAATGAAATGTATGCACGGGATGTTTTAGATATGAGTCAAGGGTGAATCAATTAACAATGTCATGACATGTTAATTTTCATGTAGTCATTGAATATGGGATCCGGCTCGGCGTCATGTAGGATTAACTTTAAAATTCATGGATTTGGTTTAACAGTTCTAATGTTTGAGCCAGCAACAGAAGGAAAAAAAGAAAGAAGGACAATTCTCTCTCTCCCACTCTCGCTCCTTCTTCCTCTTCTTCCCCTCTGGTTATGGAGTTATGTCCTTAATCCTCCATTTCCCACTCTCAACCCACTCAATACCAAATTTCTAATCAATCCTTTATTGATCTGGGTTTATCTTCTATAGCGTTACTTCATCAAGAATCCAGGAAAGTATGTCATAGCTTCCCCTAAATCCTTGAAACTGCATAATATATTGATTAATTGAATGATAGACCAGATAAGAACCCTACCTATAACTGTAACCGTATGAATTCATTGTAAACCTTAGTCCTCACAATATTCCATAAATCAGGTTATTTAAGTGCCAAGGCAAATCTGAATAATCTAGGTGAAATATACTTCATTCAGCCAGCATAAAAGAGAGGCAAACAGTGCAGACCGATGAGTTTCATCGAGTGCTCCGTGGCAGGGCTTTGAATATTTTGTCTAACAATTCACGATTTGATCTCCAGAATGTTTTATTTTTTCTTTCCAGTAGTTAACAACGCTAGCCTTGGAGTTAACCGTGACTTGAGTAACATCCGAAAATATTCTTAATGCGATGGCACTAATCTAACCATTAGATTAAGTGAAGCACTGAGATTAGAGGAAATTCACGGAACTTCACGGCCCTCTTACTTTAGAGGAGCCGGATCCTTGAATATGTGTCTTCATCTAAAATCTAAAGGGTGTGACCATGAGTGGAACTCGATCTAGTGAAAATATGTCATGTGCGTACACATGCTAGAATTTTTCAAAAGTTATAACTATAAAAAAAACAAAAATCAGTTAATTTTGTGGCTGAGTTCTCTAATATCTAACACAGTTAACTGCATTTTCCAAAAAAATACAAAAAAAAAAAAATTAGAGCTAGGATTGAGATTTGAGAAGCTGTGCATGTGGGAGAGAGTTAGATGAGCTTACCAATAGGACTGCCTTGATGTTATCATGACCAAGATCAAGATGTGCAGCTCCAAGACCAGTTTGCTCCTCCACTATTTTAAGCAGTACATCCACTATGTCTTCATTCTTTTGTTGTGTCCTCTCAGGCTTGAGGTGATCATCAATCACCTGCTGAAAAAAGCGATCAAGTTCCCTGGATACTCTCTCGAATTGTCTATGTTTACCGGAGATGATATCTATGAGATACCCAATATTATAAGCAGGAAAATAATCAGCTGCAGAGAAGCCTGCAACCATGATTGCTGTATCACGAAGCACTTGGTGAAACATATTGTGTTCAAAATTACTCCCCTCGAAACTCGTCCCGAACACAATCCTGAATGTCAAGCTGCCCATGAAAGCAAACGACTTCTCTGTAACATCAACGTGAGGAGAAGTTACAGATTGTATCGAGATTAAATCAATCATCTTAGCCACTTCTTCTTCTCTAAAAGATCTATACGACTGCACCCTTTTGACACTGAAAAGCTCATGCACGCATAGCTTCCGTATCTCTCGCCAGTACTCACCGTAAGGCGCAAATCCCATGTCTTTATAGTGGTATGTGATCTTGCGAGAACCCGTGGAGGAGGGTCTGCTGCAGCAGTTGAGATCATTATCTTTCAAGAGCTGCTTTGCCGCTTGAGCTGATGAGATTACAAGGGTCGGTATGGTACCAAGATGTAAAAGCATGATTGGACCGAACTTCTTGGAGAGGCGCCCTAGATTCTGGTGAGGTGGTGAACCTGATTGAGTGAATTGGTGTAAGTTGCCAATGATGGGAAGCTTAGGAGGGCTTGGAGGGAAGTGCTTCACCGGCTTTTCATTCTTTTTTAGTAAAAATAGTAGAGAGATGAGGAGGAGAAATGGAAGCCATATGATAAGGAGTAAAGTGTTAGGAGCCATATTTTGGAGCCTTCACGATGTTTGAGCTATATATAAGAACGACGATGCAGAGCAAGTCACGTCATGCGATACGATATAACATGCAGTTATACTTTTTCATCGCGTTGTTGAAAATAGATTGTGGTATTGGAACAATCGGATGAGAAATTTGTGGTGCATGCACTAGACATTGATTAGCTTTGTTTTCCGTCGATCCTTTTTTATGACAAAGGTCCCGAATCTAGCCGTTTTCATTCATTGTCGTCACTTTCCATTGATTTGCTTTGTTTTCCGTCGATCCTTTTTTATGACATAGGTCTCAACTCTAGTCGTTTGGTATCGTTTTACAAAACAGTTTTTGAAAAAATATTTCGTAAAACAAAAAATTAGTAAATTAAATTTCGCATTTTTAAGATTGAAAAACGAGTTTGGTAAGTTAATTAAATTACAGAATTATATTTTCAATATAAAAATAGTAAAATGTGTTTGGTATACTTACGCGAGATCTACAAAACACAAATTAAATTGGTTCAATTTTAAATTTCAATCAAAATATATTATATATGTATATTTAAAGGATAAAATTCAATATAAAATTAATATTATTTTTTTCCTAATATTTTTCATATTTTGTTTTCAGAAAACAGTGAAAACTTCATTTTGACATTTTACACAACGTAGTGCATTTTCTATTTTCAGTGTTTTTCTTTTTTGAAAATCGTTTTCTGAAAACAGTCTACTGACACATTTTTAATACATTTTTATATTCAGAAAACAAAAAGCTATTTTGTAAAACAATCACTACCACAATAAACACTATAACCGACGAGATCTGTAAAACTATAACCGACGAGATAAAAATCTCGTCGGTTATAGTGGAAAAAATATTTTTTTTTAATTTTTTTTTAAAAAATAAAAAATCTCGTCGGTTATAGTACTATAACCGACGATAATGGCTAAAAATCTCGTCGGTTATACTATTACCGACCCCCTTTAACCAACGGACTATAACCGACGATGTTTAAGGGTCGTCGGATATAGTCCGTTGGTTAAAGGGGGTCGGTAATAGTATAACCGACGAGATTTTTAGCCATTATCGTCGGTTATAGTACTATAACCGACGAGATTTTTTATTTAAAAAAAAAAATTAAAAAAAAATATTTTTTCCACTATAACCGACGAGATAAAAATCTCGTCGGTTATAGTTTTACAGATCTCGTCGGTTATAGTGTTTATTGTGGTAGTGAATACCAAATACGGCCTTAGGTACATACTCAAGGGTATGAATATGATAATTTAATATTTATTTACTATTTTAGAAGAAATTTGTTGGTCATGATGGTAATCTAAGTTATTATTTGTGTTATTTTAGTTGTATTTAATGTAATTATTTTACTTAAAAGCCTAGTTACAATTTTTGAATATAATATTGTTCTTGATATCGTAAATTTTATTCTACTAATTGTAAACATCAATCATAAATAATAAAGAAATGTTGTCATTGCTGTAAATAATAGGAGTATTGCATACTCGTAGGGCCAGACCTTTGATTTTAGGATCCAAAGCGAGCTCCAACAATGGTGTCCCTTATTTTTTAAAAATAATAAATAAAAATAGTTGTTTTACATTAGACCGCAGTTTCGGGGTTGTAAAAAATCTGAAACAACACATCTCCAAAGAGAACGAAGAAGATGAAAAACTTATACATGTATATTCTCTCTAAACAAATTTGTATTTTGTACATAAAAATAAAATGAGATCCCAAAATTTTGGGCTCAAAGCTAGAGCCTCATGGTCTCTATTAAAATCCGGGTTTTCATACTCGTTGGATACCCAAATATGTCCCGTTAAAGATGATGTCGAACTCTAAAGTTCCTGTAAATAGATCACAATCGACATATATTTTAATTTACTAATCTGAGTGATATCAAATTGTTGTCTTACTAATTTACTGCAGACATTTGACTGATTTGAGCATCAGTCCAACCTTTATTCTCAAACTTTATTTTATTTTCTAGCAAGAAAATTTCAAAGGGACAAGATTGAGAGCAGTTTTCTTAGAGATAGTAAGGGAAAGTTCCCCGGTTGTTTCTTCCATGTTCATATCCTCCTCCTTCATTCCCTCTGGCAGTTTCCAATCAAAGCTGTAGAGCAAATTTGCAAGTGCCAACTCCACTGCCGTTGTTGCCATGTAAATCCCCGGACAAATTCTCCGACCAGCTCCAAATGGCAAGAACTCATAGTGTTGGCCTTTATAATCCACAGAGCTAATCTCAAACCTTTCAGGGATGAACTCTGCTGGGTCTTTCCAACATTCTGGGTCTCGCGAAATCGCCCAATCGTTAACAAGGATCAGTGTTTTTGGCTCGATGTCATAACCAAGGACTTTAAAGGAGGACATGGATTCTCTTGGAAGCATTAGGGGAGCTGGAGGATGTAGTCGAAGTGTTTCTTTGATAATCATTTTCAGGTAGTGAAGCTGTTCCGTATCACTTTCGGAGACTCTTCCTTTGTTTCCAACACAGGTTCTAACTTCGTCCTGTGCTTTCTTCATAAGCCTTGGCTTCCTAGCAAGCTCTGCCATCGCCCACAACATGGCAATTGCACCAGTATCTATCCCGCCTAGAAACAAGTTCTGTTTCACAAATATGTCATAGTGATTAGCAAAATCAGCATGTTAATTAATTGAAGCTATTGCAGCTTCTGCTACAAACCTAACTGAGAAGGCTTCAAATAATTTTATCACGGTGCATACACCACATGTTTATCTCACTTATTCATCAGGTAATTAGCGAGATAGACACAAATAAATGCAGAATATTTAGACATGACCAAATTTGTGGACGAATGGCCATATCCATTTCAAGTAATGGTCCAAAACCTAAGGATAAGTCATGATCCAAGTAATGGACATGAACATTCCAAGTAATTGGAAATTTCAGCATGGGATCCTAACCTAAGGATCAGTACGTAATACTTGGTGGTGAGTAGGCGTTACACACACACACACACACACATATAGTAGAACAAGTAGATTTGTATGATTGTGTTAGGACCATCTTTCAATCCCCAATTCTATATTTCTGATTTTATCAACTTGAAGCTCGATCGATCTAACCTAGCCTTACCAATTCAAACGAGAGAGGATTGATGTCGTGTGACTTGTGTCTGAGTACGTTATCTAAATCAAATTTTAACACAGGTAATTATAACCAATTTTAACGAGAGAGGCTCATATTCTCAATAAAGAAACATAGGATTGAAAGGCTGTAGCTAGGGAGAAAGTTTTAGATAAGCTTAATTACCAAGAGGACTGCCTTGATGTTATCATGGCCAAGATGTGTAGCTCCAAGACCAGTATGTTCCTTCACTATTTTTAGCAGTACGTCCACTATGTCATCATGTTCTTGTCGTGTCCTCCCAGGCTTGAGATGATCATCAATCACCTGCTGAAAAAAGCGGTGAACTTCCCCGGAAACCCTTTCGAATTGTCTATGTTTACCGGAGATCCTGTCTATGAGATAACCAATATTACAAGCAGGGAAATAATCAGCGGCAGAGAAACCAGCAAGCATGATTTCTGTATCATGAAGCACTTGGTGAAACTTGTCGTGCTCGAAAGTACTCCCCTCGAAACTCGTCCCAAACGAAATTCTGAACGTTATGCTTCCCATGAGGGCGTACAACTTCTCAGTAACATCAATGCAAGAAGAAGATAAAGACTCTTTGGAGATTGAATCAATCATCTTGGCCACTTCTTCTTCCCTTATAGACCTATATGACTGCACTCTTTTGACACTGAAGAGCTCAAGCACACATAGCTTTCGTATCTCTCGCCAGTACTCACCGTAAGGCGCAAATGCCATGTCTAGAAAGTTGAAAGTGAGTCTGCGAGAACCTGAGGAGGCGGGTCTGCTGCAGCAGTTGAGATCATTATCTTTCAAGAGCTGCTTTGCCGCTTGAGCTGATGAGATTACAAGGGTCGGTATGGTACCAAGATGTAAAAGCATGATTGGACCGAACTTCTTGGAGAGGCGCCCTAGATTCTGGTGAGGTGGTGAACCTGATTGAGTGAATTGGTGTAAGTTGCCAATGATGGGAAGCTTAGGAGGGCTTGGAGGGTAGTGCTTCACAGGCTTTTTGTTCTTTTTTTGGAAAAACAGTAGAGGAAGAAGGATGAGAAATGTAAGCGATATGATTAGGAGTAGGGTGTTAAGAGCCATATTTTGGAGCTTTAACGATGTTTGAGGTATCAGCTGCTAGCTTCTTTGTTCCTATCTATATATAAGAACTTCCGATCGAGCAAGTAACATCAAAAGATTGGAAGGAAAACGAATCGCATTTGTACTTTACTACGTTAGTGAAAATAAAAATAAGAAAGTATTGGAGCGGTTGGATGGAGAAGTGGTGCCCTTTAAACTTGTCCCGAACACGTACACCGCACAGACGTGAGAAGCTCAAGTACGTAATTGGGATTTATGTTTTACCCTATACACCCTATATATATCACGTGGTCGAGCACAGACAGATAAGAGCAGGTGCACTGCTCCTTGCTCGAGCAGCTCGAGCAGCGACTGCGAGGCGGGCCCCGGCACCGGTAGCACGAGCAGGAGCTGGAGGGACGTGCACCGGGGTGTTCGGAAGCCGGCGATCGGTCGTTGACCAAAAGCTCGAGTAGCTGCTCGAGCAGCGACTGCTCGTCCTGCTGCTCGTGCTGGTGCTGACGTCATCCACGCGCGTGGGTGACGTCAGCGAGGTTATTTTTTTTCTACCAGGCGCGTGGAATACACGCGCCAGTAAAAGTAAAAAATAAAAAAAGTTACCAGCCAATAGGATTGTGACACGTGGCAGCCCGGGTTAAAAAAAAGTAACGGTCAGATTGATCTGGACCGTCCATTTCAAATCAAAAAATCTGATCGGACGGTCCAGATTCAACCGAAACGGTAACCTGATTTTTTTTCTGATTTTTCTGATTTTTTCTGCCATTTTGCAAAATAACCCCTAAAAAATTGCAAAAAAATCCCTAAAAATTCTTAAAAATTGCAAAAAACACCCTAGTATTTTTCTATAAATACTACATCAATTTCATTCACATCTCACACAAATTCATCCTCTCCTTCCTCTTCTCCTTCATCCTCCTCACAAAATGTCCAATTGGCTTGATTCCGAAGATTTGCAACTTTGTATTTCTTATTGTCGCATTAACGTTTGCCCAATTACCGGCAACTCGCAAAAGTCCGACAAATTGTGGGAAAAAGTTTATGCCGATTATAAGGAAAATTGGGAGCTTGCGCATGGTGAATCAAGGCCGGAGCCTAGGACCCAAACCGCGGTTTCTTCTCGTTTTACAAAGTTGAAGCCGAGTTTTCGAACTTGGGGTGCCGCTCTTGCATATGCACGAAGGAATGTACAATCCGGGGAAAATTTGCAAGATGAGGTAAGTGTTAATAATTTTGTCGTAAAGCTCATCTATTACATTTATTTTAATCAATGTTGACATCTCCATTTCCTAGATATTATTTTGACATACAAATTTTTGGCACCTTAGATAAGAAAAGCTCAATCATGGTACGTGGCACAAAAAAAGAAACAGTTTACCAAGTTTGATTGTTGGGAAGTGATGAAAAACCATCCAAATTTTCGGGCCGTCGAACCTACGATACCACCTCCTTCATATTCCAACTCTGCAACTACTCATCATTTTACCTCAATGCCTCCCCCCGTCGACGTGGAGGATGATGAAGTCATTCCAACACCACAAAGCAATGAAGAAGAAGTGTACTCTAGTCCGGTTAGACCAATCGGAGTGAAGGCGGCCAAGGAAGCCAAAAGAAAGGGGAAAAGAGCATGCTCATCTTCAAATGAGGTAAGAGATGAGGTTTTGAAAAGCATGATGGAAAATCAAAGAATGCATCTCACCGGGCAAAAAGAAACTGATGCCACTGAACTAGCTTTGTACCAAAAACAACTCGCCCTTAAAGAGAAGGACTACAAATTGAGGGCCGAAGCGGAGGATTCAAGGATAATGGCAATGGATACGGATGCTATGACCCCAAAATCGAAGAGGTATTTTTCGAAGAAAAAAGAGAGTATCCTAAAGAAAATGGAGGAAGAGGAAGGAGATGGTAGCGATGAAACATTTTCAAATTGTTATCGCCTATTGTTTCAGTAGTTTGGTATTTTTTTTTCCATTATGAAATTATGTACTTTAAATTTCCAATAATTCTAGGGTTTGATTGAAATTATGTACTTTAAATTTCCAAGTAATAAAAACGCACTTTTCTTATTCCATCATAGCTCACGCACAGTACAACAACACATAATGACTTAAAATCAAACACACATCACTCAAACAACTAAAAGGAAAAACAAATAAAGCAAACATGTTGCAAACCAGGTTAATTAAAATTACACACCCACATCATTTAAAGTCTTTCGCCGGTCTCTAGATACCAGTTGTGCTTAACTAAGTCCTTTTGCAACTCTCCATGGATGTACGCAGATTGGAGATCTATAACACGGTCGGCAAATCGTTGTTCATTTTGTGCATCCCTTCCAACAGGCTCAAAAGGAATACGATTACCTTGTTCATCTACTGGCCCATCATAAACATTGAAAGCAGTTGATGGGTTTTGAATATCTTCTTCTTCCAACTCCTCGAACTCCTCCTCCACAAATTCTTCTTCGACAATCATGTTATGCATTATAATGCAAGCCAACATGATGCTCTTCAATGTCGATTGGTGATGACACCTAGCTGCATGCCGAATAATTCCCCAACGAGATTGCAAAATTCCAAAGCACCTCTCTACATCTTTGCGGTATGCCTCTTGTTTCTTGGCAAAGAGTTTCTGTGGAAGCTCATGGGGATTGGAGATTGTTTTCACAAACGAGGAGTACCTGGGATATATACCGTCAGCTAGATAGTAAGTATTGTGGTAAGTCATACCGTTGACTTTATAGGTCGCACTCGGACTGTTTCCGGCAAGGAGCGAATCAAATATGTCCGATTGGTGGAGCACGTTGATGTCATTTTGTGATCCGGGTACCCCAAAGAAGTTATGCCATATCCACGTGTCATATGAGGCCACCGCCTCTAAAATAATAGTTGGACGCTTCTTTCGGCCCGAGAATGCTCCTTGCCAAGCTGTGGGGCAGTTCTTCCACTCCCAGTGCATGCAGTCAATGCTTCCGATCATACCAGGAAATCCGCGATGCCTTACTCTCTTTAGAAGTCGGGATAAGTCTGTGGCATTTGGAGCGCGGAGATAGAGGTCACCGTAAAGCTCGTAGATATGCATACACCACTTCTTCATGCATTGTAGTGTTGTGGATTCACCCATCCTTGTTATTTCAGCACACTGATCTGCGGCTGCGCCGTACGCCAACATACGAAGAGCGCCTGTCATCTTTTGTTGTGGAAGAAGTCCAACCAATCCGACGGCGTCAGCTCTTTGGTGCCAAAATTGGTCGTGGTTGCAGAGATCCGTCATTATACGGTTGAATAAATTGGTACTCATTCGATACCTTCGACGAAAGGCTTGTTCGTTGAAGATGGGCCGTTCGATGAAGTAATCCTCCATCAGATTATGTCCCCTTGACTCCCTCATTCTTTCTTCATTTGGTCGGCGGCGAGGTGGTTCGTCATCGAACATTGCATCGACCACGACCGCTTCAGTGATGAAAGCATTAACAATTTCGGCATTTCGCCGACGTTGTTGTCGCCTCCTCCGGAAAAAATTCTCAAAACTAAAAGGATTCATCTTATCGGAATGTGGAATATATGGTTGGTTTTAGTGTGAATGAACGATGAGTACCGATCAACAAATATATAGCCGAGTGTAGATGACGTGATTAGATAAGCTTATGACACGTGTCGGCTTTCAATTGGTCGGAAATCTCTCCGAGAATCTTATACAATTATTAGAGCCGATCATGAACAGTGGACATGACACGTGTTGCCTCGTGATTGGTTGAAAATCTTATCGGAAATTTTGTACAATTATTTACCCGATAACCTTCTGTCGGCGTGACACGTGTCAACTCATCATTCGTCAGAAATCTTACCCGAAATCTTATTCAATTATTCATACGACAACGACACGTGTCGTTTATGGATTGGTTGAAAAAAAAATGAACAGTAATAGCACGTGCTATTTTTTGACACCGCTGCGCGAAAAACAGCTTCTGCACCTCCTATTCGATGAACAGTGACTGCTCCACCTCAAACAGTGCCTGCTCCTCCTCAAATTGCTCCTCCTATTCGATTTTACCCATGCGGGTGCTCTAAGGTGTAGTTGTGTACAATGTACTCGACCTAATCATGTTCGATCGATCATATAGGCGTTTCTCATCATCTACATGCAAGTTTGTTTGCTTTCTTTATAAGACTTTTCTGAGCATGGATCGATTCTAACACAGCACATTCGATTCATGTTTTGATTGATTGTAAGTTCCTTTCCCTTCAAGCTAGGACTCCAGCAGCCGCCAGCCAGGTTTAAGCAGCTTATACTCTACCCTTAAATAAATAAATAATTAAGTTATGGCCCACGATAGGTTATATGATTTCATTAATCAAATCTCGAACTTAATCGCCCACCATTAACAAAAGGAAAACGTAGTCTCATCAGACTGGGCTTCTTGCATTTTGGCCCATAACATGAGAAGCCGAACATCATAACTCAACCAGGGTTTGAATCCAACCCACACAATTAGTTACGGTAGGGTCCACAATCAGGCCCCACATGCCAACCAACGATCCAGATTAGTCCTCCGAATCGCATCAGACGACTCTCGGCAGCTCACAAAGAACAACCAAACCAGGCTTAGTTTGGCTTAGTTAGGGAGACCAAACTTTCATCTGCTTTCGTTTAATCACAAACCAAAATTAAATTATGTTCTTCCATTGAAAAATTAGGGTTGGGGATTTTCTGACTTGTATGAAGATGGATTACGTCACGGAATTTCCTCTCTCTCATATTGATCGCCGTCCTCGAAAGAGACCCAGGTTTGCTTGGGACGGCCCCCAATCTCACAACCCAAAGGTACAATTTTTACCTAGTATTTTTTTTTTGCTGTAAAGTATCAAACTTGAGATCAATTTTCACTTTCTCAGGCTTCAATTTGTTCTATAGGGTCAAAATTCAACTTCGAAATATTAATTTGAACCCAATTTACATTGCATTTGCGTAAAATTTGTAATTGTATGGTTTGTATATTGATGTTAGCTGTAAATGTCTGATCTTGTTGAAAGATATTAAATAAATATTGGAAAGTACATATATGTTGATGTTTGTTGAGGTTGATAGTATCGGTAATTCGATATCCTAATGATCTGATTGAATGTATACATGTTCCTAATTCATATGTATGTGATTGTAAAAAAATGCGGAAAATTATCGTAGAAATGAATGATAGATAGGTGGGGATGGAGTTTTTGATGTATTACTGTATCTGTATTGGAGTATGAGAATGATGGCTGTGTGTAGGCTCAGCAAGGAATAAATTACGAGGAAGATGTTGGAAATGGAACAAGCTATGGAGCTCCGAGGGTACACCCGCACCATCCTAATCATTTTGTTAAGGGGTTGACTCAGAAAGGCTCTCCCCCATGGCGAGACGACAATAAAGATGGGCATTACATGTTTGTGCTTGGAGAGAATTTAACTTCTCACTGTAAGTACATTTTGTCACTGTAAAATATTTATCTTTTCATTTTTTATGCTGTTTCTGAAGCTATTGTTTCGAACAATTTTATGATACAGGTTTTGTTGCAAAACTTAACAACTTGATGAATCATACTGATGCACATCTATGTTTTTCATAGTTTCCACAATGATTTTCTTGAATTTAAAAATATATGTGTCTGATTCATTCAAAAGTGAAAGTATGCCTTTTCATCCTTTATTATTCTATTCTCAGTTTTTTTTCTTCATATAAATGTCAAAAATTTATTTTAATATAGTATATTATGTTGTCCACTAAGATATCTATTTTAATATTGTTTAGTATTATGCATCCTTCTGTCCTTATAGCCTTGTTTCTATACTTGCAGATAAAATTCACAGGAAAATTGGGGAAGGTTACATTCTTAACTGAATCTGCTGCTATCCTGTTATGGATATTAGTTTTAGTAATCTGTCTTCTCATATTGCATGCTTTTGACTGTAGGAACTTTTGGTCAGGTTTTGGAATGCTGGGACAGGGAAACAAAGGAGATGGTAGCTATAAAAGTTGTCAGGAGTATCAAGAAATACCGTGAAGCAGCAATGATAGAAATTGATGTGCTACAGTTGCTTGGAAAGTATGACAGAAATGGAAGTCGGTGAGTACAGTTTTCCTAACATGATTATTTCATTTACTTGGCCAGTCTTGAAGTGAAATTTGTGGCGATTGTTAAGTGGCTCTATTCTTTGCAGTTGTGTTCAAATACGGAACTGGTTTGACTATCGTAACCATATATGTATAGTAAGTATATGCTTGATTTTTGATAACATGATTCCCCAACTTCACAAATATTTTGGGGGTTAAGACTTTGTTGAATTTAAATGGTCTTAACAGGTATTTGAGATGCTTGGACCAAGCTTATATGATTTCCTCCGGAAAAATAATTATCGCTCATTTCCGGTTGATCTTGTCCGCGAGCTTGGCAGGCAACTATTGGAATGTGTAGCATGTGTGTAGTTGGACTTCTGTTGCTTCCATTATCCTATTCAAAGTTTATAGCAGCATTGTAGTATTGCCATTTTTACGGTCCTTTTCCTTTCAATAAAACTTAAAAGTAAAGGTTACCTTTGTGATTAATTTTTTTTGGGGGGGTTTGTGGTTTCATTTAGAAAATGGACTGGATATTGAATTTTATAAATCTGGTATGATTCTTATGATTTCTCTCTATTATAAAATTTGCAGTCATACATGATATGCGTCTCATCCATACGGACTTGAAGCCTGAGAACACACTCTTTGTTTCTCCAGAATATGTAAAAGTACCGGACTACAGGGTATGTCTGCCTGAATGCCTTTGGTTTTCTTATTTTTACCGTTCATTTTTCTTTGATTTCCCTTTTGTGCACTTACACATCCAATGCAGTGCTTCGATCTCTATCTTTCACCTGCACTCTCTTTGTTAGGAAGTTTTTCAAGTTCTCCATTTGTAGTTACAGTTTACATCCCGGTCTCCAAAAGGTGGATCCTGTTTTAGAAGGTTGCCAAAGTCTAGTGCTATCAAGGTAATTGACTTTGGAAGCACAGCCTATGAGCATCAAGAGCACAACTATATTGTATCAACAAGGCACTACCGTGCACCTGAGGTTATTCTAGGTATGCTGATATCTTGGCTTTGGTTCTGCCAACTAATTATTTCATTTTAACTGCTATTTGTCAATGTATGTCTTTGACTTACATTCATATATCTTCAGGACTTGGATGGAGTTATCCATGTGACATATGGAGTGTTGGTTGCATCTTGGTAGAATTGTGTACGGTATGTTTAATAAGTTTAACAATGCCATAATCTGTTTGAGTACATCTCTATAACGTAAGTTTGATAAGGAATATATTGCAACTATGTTCAGGGAGAAGCTTTGTTTCAGACACATGAGAATTTGGAACACCTTGCCATGATGGAAAGTGTACTAGGTCCACTGCCACAGCACATGTTAAAAAGAGCAGAGTAAGTGCCATTGAAGAGTTGTCATTAAACTATTCTTTGCAGGTTCACGAAACATTTGCTCAGTTATATATATCACTTGTTCCTTTGCTAATAATTTGTTTCTGGTTCAGCCGGCATGCTGAGAAGTATGTCAGGAGGGGTAGGTTGGACTGGCCCGAAGGTGCAAATTCTCGGGAAAGTATCAAATCTGTTTTAAAGCTACACCGTCTCCAGGTATATAGAGTTTTCAAGTTTTGAAGTGCATTGTATGGAATCGTAGTTAAAGTACCGTTGCTTTTGGTTGAACTTGTGTGAAGGTTCATTTCGGTTCTCAGCTGTAAAGTTGACAAATTTATGTTGTTTCTGGCAGAATATAGTGATGCAGCATGTAGATCATTCAGCCGGTGATCTCATTGACCTTTTGCAAGGTCTCCTTAGATTTGAGCCCTCTAATAGGCTAACAGCTTCTGAAGCCTTGAGGCATCCCTTCTTTACTAGGGATCAATACAGAAGATTTTAGTGAGGTGTTGGCAAATTATTCTTGGAGTGTTACTATGTTTGCTACGAGTGTATTACTGAGAAGTGGCTAATTGAAGACCATGAAGGCGCTGGCCAAGACCAGGAGTACCCAAATTTCTGTATTTCACTTCTGTTGAAAGCTTATGTAAATAGCTGTTCTCAGAAGCTTCTCCTTGTTCGATTTTGTAACATGAAAAAATGAAATGTAACAAGTTTATCATAAAAACTGAGTTGATGTGACATCTGAACAGGCTTTGCCTTCAAAATATGTATGTTGTTTTCGAGAAGGATGGGCAGATATCTGTTGTAGACATGCAATTGAATAAAACTGATACATTACATATGCATTGAGCTCATTGTTTGCTTTACATTTCTGCTAAACTGAAGAGTAATGGAACTCTGAAGTAATATCAGTTTGTCTGGTCAGTAGAAAGATATATCAAAAAAGAAGAAAGATACTGGAGAGTGAACACCGGGTTACTGATGGTGTTCAAAATCACTCAACGTGAATACAAAAGCAAAAGAAGCAAATCCAATGTGAGAATATAAAATTAATCCATATCTAAAACCTTCTATGGCTAGTGTCTTGTCTTGCACTTCCCACCAACCACAACTCCATCCGGAGGTCTGGAGAACACAACGTTGCAGTCGCCGTGTAATTTATAAGAGTACCGCAAGAGGCTTCCGAACTTAGCATGTGCTCTGAAGTAGCCTTTGATCTCAAAGCCAGCTCTGCTAGTCTCCAGCTGCTTCTTAAGCCTTTGGCTTTCGAGCAATCCGAGACGAACCTGACTAGCCACCAAATGAACATTTGCAAACATAGACTCATGCTTGCGTGCAGTGAAAGGCTCAATGTACGTAGTAGCAATAAGGGTGCTCCCGTAGTATGCATCAATGTACATGGGACTAAAGTAGACGCTTACTTTCTTGTTTGGATTGGTGAAGTTTACTAGCACGGTGAGGTCAGCATTGAGGAGATATCCCATGTCGAGATATGCTGTATTTAGTGTGGCAGTGGAGATATCGAACTTTGGGGTCCGAGGACGAAAGACTAGATAGACAATGAGAACAATGAGACCTGTTAAGATTATGAGAAACCAAAAAATGGCGCAGCAAAATGCTGCAGACCATGTGAAGAAGTTGGTTTGCTGAGGGACTGGCATTAGCAAACCGTGTGAACCGTGTGGATGTTGTGAACCATGTGGAGTATGGTGTTGTGGCGTATGATTTTGTTGGTCTTGACCGTTGCGTGGGATTGGTGCTGCTGATGAAACTAGTGGCAGAGAATCGTGGCCTTCTTGCTTTGTACGAGGATGTTGTTGGTCTTGATCATGAAGTGGAATTGGCGCCACTGGAACTGGTGGTGTCCGTGGCTGAGAACGGTGGCTTTGCTTCTTAGGCCGAGGATGTGTTTCCTGATCATCGTGGGAGATTGGTGTCAATGGAACTAGTGGCAGGGATTGGCGGCCTTGATGCTTCACCCGGGGCTGGCGACGCAGAATAGGTTGCCGTGGCTCATAGCGTTCTGGACTGAGAGGCGGTGGTCCGGAGTTGTGGACATAATGCGGTAATGGCACGGATGCACCAGGAAGCAGCTCGGAGGAGTGTTGGCCATGCTGCTGTTGTATTGGCTCCACTGCAACAGGTGGTGGTGGTGAATGAGGATCTTGCTCTTGCTCCTGTGATTGATATGGAGTGCCGAAATGAGGGTTAGTATCTCTATACAGATGCATGGTAGTGTGGAGTGGCTACTAAGCAAAAGGAGAAGAGCAAAGACTTGAAGAGGAATGATAATAGTAAGCATTTATTCTGATGGAGAAGCCAGTAGCTAAGAGGATGACGTGAAGAAAACTTCAAGGATGATTTATGAAAAAGGAAAAGAATCAAAGATAGCCAAGAATGGGAGGCAAGTAATCTTGGTGACCACTTTTTATAAGAGTGCTTGTAGCAAGACAGCTTTCCACTTCCATGAAAATACATCACCAGCAACTCCCAAAATTTTTAAAAGGAAAGACAAACCTCTACTTTAGGCCTGCAGGTGTCCAAGAAATTACAAATGATAGAGATTGAGAATCTATGGGTGGCATTTGATCGTGAAGCAACACGAGCTCTAATTCTCGGTTTAATTCATAGCATTCTTGAACGTACATAACAGTTTACAGTGTTCATGCTATCAGTACAGGACTAATGTTATGCAATAATGCAAATATGTAGAAACACAAATGTGAATACTAAGGACCAATACACTACCCAACTAGCTATAAACACTTTCCAGAAGAACAAATAGATTGCCTATGAGAAAAAAAAAAGCATTTGAACTCATTGATCAAAGATGTTCTATTGTATCCGAGACTCTAGTCCTTCTAAGGCCAACCACTGGCTGAAATTTCACTTCAAGATGACACGAGTAAGTTGTCAGTAATTCAGTATTGTGTTATGATTTGTGTTCAACTTGTCACTAATAAGGTTTCGTTCGATGTAATCCTCATTGTTCTTCCCTCATGGAGTCCAGCGTTTCCACCAGCCTGTTTAGTTATAGGGACCTACAGCTTCATATTCTATTATGTGCATTTCTTTGGCGGGAGGTGGAAAAATAGTAAGCAGCTATTACCAGCATTGCCCTACAGGTATGAGAAATGCAATATCATTCATAAATCCGTTTCGTATATAACCACCATCACACTCCATAGTCAAAATAGAAATTAAAAAGAAGAGCAAAAATAATCAAGAGAGAAGAGAGAGCATTACCCACAGCTTTTTAAGAACAAGCTATATGTCAACGTTCAGATTACAAATAGCTTCGTCATATTCTTGATATAGATCTTCCGCCTCTGCAAGTCAGACATTACCCCAAAAATCACCATGACGCATCCTAAAACAATAATAAATGAAACTCAAAAGAGGAATTGAGCTGGGAAAAGGAGTTACGAGTGAGTAACAAACCAAAGTGGTGTTGTTTTAGATGTAAGGTCATGTGTATCCAACTTGAAAGGACGCAGATAGACAATAATCTAAGACACCGTGACATATGACTAGGGTATATCAACAAAGTTACAGCTTCTGAAAAATAATTAATGCTTGCTCAGACTTCAAGCAATTAGATCTGATCACTATTTGTATTTAACTTGAAAGGATAATATATAGAGCGTTTTCTATTCTATGTGCCTAGTAGTACCCCTAAACTTCTAATTCTCCAGACTCAATGAATACTGAAGGTTTCCTTCATAGTTGATTCCATTCTATGTGCTGACGTAACTGCTAAAATCATACTTTGTTTTTCTTTATCTATTGTTTAATACTCAAATAGGAGCTTATAATAATACTCAAGTAACGGCTTGTACTGATATTCACTGTGAATAAGTTCATATAAGAACAAAAAAAAACATAATACTCCACACCTGAATGGACTCTGGCTTGAAGATGTGAAAACACCAATCATCAAATGGCATCAGGAAATGGACTCTGCAACATACCAAAGAATAAGACAACAAAACCAATGCCACACAAGCCCAGCAATATGAAGACAATAGGTTCTTAGAACCACGGCTTTACTATTCATCAAGAATAAGCAACACAATTAGTGAAACTACGGCACAAACTTAGTGAAGCTACCACGTATAGAAAACATAAGGAGGTTAATAAAAAGTACAGAGCATTTCCATTTTCATTCAACATCTTCTGACTGGATGGCCTTTATCATTGTATCGGAAAGATCTTTATGAAGGGTGAATCCCCTCTCCATCATCTCACCCCATACGCCACATGCAACTGAAAGCCTCTTTTCTTTGATAAGACCTCCAATTATCACCTTAAAAGTTACCTCATCAGGAGGGCATCCTCTAGTCTGCATTTCCTCGTATAAATGCATGGCTTTAGTGGCTCTAGAAGCCCTGCAAAGCTCACTAATAAGAGCATTATACAAAACCACATCAGCAGTGATTCCTTTCTCCAACATATCACTGAGAACATTAAAAGCCATTGTGAAATTCCCACTCTTACATTGGTGATCAATTATTGTTGTATAAAATATACGATCAGGCAACAGACACATCCCTGTCATCTGATCAAGAAGCTTCTTGGCTATATCAGAACTACCTTCTCTCAAAAAAGCTTCTATTAGTATCGTGAATGTCACCACATCTGGTAAAATTCCCTTTTCAAACATTTCCTTAAAAATTTTGTAATCCCTTCTGGTGTTGCACACCTTACAAAATGCCGTAATGATGGTATTAAACGAAACTACATTACACAACCCTTTCGGCTCCATCGTGGTCTTCATCAACGAATATGCCTTTTCCGGTTTATTAGCTTTACAAAGTCCCTTTAGAAACTCGTTATAACTATACGCATCGAGTTCCATCCCACCCCTTTCCATATTCACCATCAACTTCTCTGCCTCTTCCAACATGACCTCGTCACAACAATAATTCAGCAACACATTATACGTCACCAAATCCGGCTCGCACCCATTCCTCTTCATAAACCACTTAATGGCCCGCGCCTTATCAATCCTACGCGCCCTACAAAACCCACTGATCAACGTATTATAAATCAAATTATTAAACTTGTCCCTTCCCTTCATCTCACCAACCACAACATCATAAGCCAAATCCACCTTCCCACCCCCACACAATCCCACCACAAGCACGGTGCAGGCAATAGTATCGGGCTTAAACCCTCTCGAAACCATACTACCCCAAACCTCAACCGCACTATCGAACCTCCCATCTTTACAAAGCGCGTGGATAACTATAGTATACGAAACAACATCCGGGTGTCTCCCTTTCTCAGCCATCCTATCGAAAACCTCCAAAGCATAATGTATCCTATTCTCTTGGCACAAAAGATTCAAGTAAATATTAAAAGCCCAAATGTCGGGGACACAACCAAGTCTATCCATATCTCGTAGCAGCTTCTCGATTAGAGTAAAGTTCTCAATATTACAGAGCCCATAAATGAACCTGGAATATGTGAATAGGGTTAAAGAGAAACCTTGTGGGGCCATCTCGTAGTAGTAATGCTCGGCGAGGTCGTAGCGCGAGTGTTTGACTAAGACGCCGATGAAGCGATTGTAGTCGAGGCTGAATACGCGGGAGGTTGATTGAGTCATTTCGTCGAACACGTGGAGGGCTTGGTCGATGAGGCCGGTCTTGACGTGGTAGACGATTCGGCTTCTGTATATGAGGCGGTGGACGCCGAGACTTCGATACATGAAGAGTCACAAATGCATAATAGCATCCGATGATTTATCATAAGGACGACGACGACGACTAAGCTTGGAATCTAATACTAGTTGAGAGAGTGAGAGTTGTTGTCAACGTAGTAGGGATGGTGAAGATGACGACAGAGAGGTGGGACCCGACGGTGGCGGCGGAGCACCTGGGTATTGTTCGGCGATGGAGTTGCAGTGAAGCTGAGAATGTGGCTTCGTGTTTGGGCTCTTAGTCGTATATATACTCTGTTATGTATGGATTTTGAGTTCGATGTAAAGTCTGTTGTGTTGTAATGCTGTTATGGCCTTTGTATTGGGCCTGAATATTTTACTTGGGCTTTCTTTTGGGCTCGACCCAGTCAATCAGATACCTGATTGTGTTTTAATGGTCAATGAGTCTAAAAGCAAACGGTAACATAATGAAGCAAATGAATTGAGAGTAATTTGGACAAAGTTTATACGAAATTATTTGTAAGGAAGTTTTTTCTTTGGATGATCTTGTTAAAAGTGCTAACAACAACTCTCACTCTAGGTGGACGAGAACTTAGATCACTTCGTCGTTAAAAGTGCCAAGTAGTTAGCCTGAACTGAAAAATTAATGAACGCCTACGTAAATAAATCAAGTCATGAAAGAGAAATTTTGAGACTAGCGCGCAAAGAAATGAAAGAATAGTCGAATTCAATATTGGTCTAAAACTATTTGTCTAGAGTACTCCCGTTTAAAAATATTAAGAAAAAGTGAAAAACACTGTATATGGACCAATACATTGTGGAGAAGCTTGTTTTTTCTTGTGGTACGTCTTTCTTTCATGGCCACCATTTTTGACCATGCATGCATTTTCATTCTAAAATACATCGTTTTCGTTTCTATTTGAAACCGCCGTTGACTACAACATACAGGAAGGATACAGTACGTGTTTATAGTTTATACATGGAGTAAATTCCATGGAGTGTTCAATATTATTTTGGAGAAAAAGAATGAGAGTTTCCTAGATTTTGTTTCGGATAATAGCTAAGCTTAAATAATATATCGAAATAAAGAAACTTAGATCCATAGATCATTACTTGAAATTGAAGATGATACATACCCGTTTGTTGATGCAACTTGATAGAAATCGGAATCCATCTTTGATAACACTTTTTGAAGAGCAACAAGGGGGCCGGGACATCAAACTCTAGGTCAAAGTTGAGACTGGCTAGTGGTACACTAGTTACACAAGATTCAAACATGTATCATTCATTTCAGCTTGTTGTGATTTGTTGTTAGTGTACGTCTATGGAGTCAAATTTCAACTTCAGCATTCAGTCCCCCTCCTATAAGGTGTAGGTTTGGAAACTTGGACCTCCACTTGATATACACAGTTGTTGTCCAACAATGGTTATTCATCCTCCTTGATTTCGATCACTAGAATTCTTGTGATACTTGTAGTCTTATATAATGTATTTCATCGCAAGAGACTCCCACGACTACATTGAAGCTATCATATGACTATTGCCCGTGGGATATACATATATATATAGTGCTTTAGAAACTTGTTTGATATATATCCATCAACCCACATATGATCGAGTATAGGAATTCGAGTTTGCTTCACCGTATACATATTTTCTGGCGTGCTTATTTGTTGTTCCATAATGAAACCTGAAGGGAACCGAAGCAATGATCCCTGGAGATAGAAATGCATGTCGGACACAAGTCCCACAACACATACTCAAGTTGAAACATCATCCCATCATCTGGGATCCTATACGAGCTCTACTTTCCGCTTACTGTGGGATGGTTATACCCTTCTAGGGTTCACTTCAACAAGCTAAGAATTTATGTCCAACGCGTGGTTGCTAAGTGTATGTGTTGTTGTCTATTGGCTAGCTTGTTTAATTGGTTATTAACGTGAGGGTCACGAGATTGTCTATAAGGTATACATAAACAGTAGAAAAATATTGGATTAAGTAAGACTATTATTCATTCACCCGGTTTCAACAAATAGCGATCGCACATTTGACAATACGACTACTCAAGACACTAAAATGTACGACTAATATTCCTGCTACAACGATTACCCCTCCGGCCACACCTCATGTCTCACTCGGAACAACAAAAGCAATCAGCACAAACTCAACATTGCATTTTCCCCCACTGTATTTGTACCATTAGAAGAAGAAGATTTTAAGTGTTAATGTTAAAGAATTAAATAAGCTTGATCAAGTCCAATCGTAGACTCCGAACAACAACCATATAATTAGCAGTATTCGATCGAGACCTCCGCAGCAGGCGCACTGTAGCGTTCATGTAGCATAGCGTACCCGCCCCCCAAATATTCCACTGCCATAAAAAAAATAAAGAAAATATAACCATTATCCCTCCAAAATCTCGGACTGGAAAAACCTCAGAGAAGGACAGAGGAGAGGAGAGAGCGAACTTTATAGACACGAGAAATTTTTCGGTCTGACCGTCAGGTCTGATTTTTTACGCACGAATATACCGTTCTATTTATATCCTTGTACTAATTAATTCTAACAAAATAATAAACTTGGACGAATAATCGAAGATGCTTTCTGGGTTGTTCTTCGATCCTTCAATCTCTCTCCTCTTACTGGCGTATGACTCGTATCCCATCATGTTTTGGAGCAAGTGTTGATGAAGGAAATGAGAGACGGCAAGGCTATAGAGTTTGGAGTGTTGGTAGTTTAAGGAAGAGATAAGTTTGTCGTTCATTGTGATAGAGAGAGTAGTGTGATGAACTGATGAAGGATAACGAGGTACTGCCGTACTGGTATGGTGATGAGGATGATGGTGATCTATGATAAAGATGGAATTGGATAATTGTCAACCATATCAAGTTCTCTATCGAATTTAAATTTTTACTCAAAATTGATAAGGTATTGATCTATGATCTATTGTGAAATCTTGATGATAAGAATTTGAATTATTACATATAGATCTTATTAAAGGGTCGGCACTCGTGGGAGTTTGAATTATGATCATCAACAATGAAAACCTAGATCTGGTTTCGTTTTTTTTCCTTCATTTGATTTTTTTTTTGGGAAAATTCTCCATCGAAAGCCTTTAGGGCGAGGAATTTGCGAGTACTTTCTTAAAATTTATACTTTTCAATAATATTTTGAAAGATCAACCGTTGTATATCTAATTATATATACGTAGATCATTTTTATAAATTTTTATCCAATTTAAAAATTATTAAGGGGTTGAACAAAACGATATAAATGAAAGTTCGAAATTTATCAAACTTGAACAGTTCACGATAAACCATGATTTTAAATCTCTTAGTAATTTTCGATTTTGTTGAAAATTTACAATAATAATCTATTCACATATAACTAAACATTTAACTATTGATATGTGAAAATATGATCAAAATTAAAATTTATAAACTATTGTATTAAAAATACTCATCAAATCTTCATAGCAGAGATCTTCAATAGAAAAAATCTCTTTTTTTCTGTTGTTTACTTTGGTACTTTCTATTAAATTAATAAAAGGGTACAAGAGAAAGTAAATTGTGTGTCAACCTGCATTGCTACATGTCAAAATACTATTGGCACTCAGAAATTTGATTTAGACTGAGGGTCACACTGAAAAATTTCTCGCACATAGAGACATAAATGACATCACAAGACTTGACATGCCCTCCCTTGTTTCTCTGACGTGGCAGTTTTGACCCAGTCGAAGACCAACTCCACCACCCAACCAGACAAAAAGGGTTAACAACCTCCTTCCCTTCTTCCCTGACCTTCAAAGTGACTCAGTTTCTTTCTTCCAATCTCTAAAGAGACCAAAAGCTCTGTCACACACACCAAAGAGACCATCTTGGTTCAAGTAAGTCACTTGTTAAAGTCTCATTATTGCTTTTTGGCTTCTTTGCTTTGTATCTATTTTTGGGTGGAATCTTATGGGGAGCTTCAGTTTTACTGTGTCGTTTTCGTGTTTGAATTTTCTCCATGGATTCTAGATTGAAAAGTATAACCAATTGATGGGTCAAGGTTTTTAGGTGAGAAAAAAAAACACAGATGAAAACTATACATGTCTGAATTTTCAATGCCAATTTCCACACTTTGATGGTTGCTATCTCATTTCCACGAAGAATCGTTTAATGGGTAGCAATTAGATTTGTGTGAGTTTTATTAGTGAAAAAAAAATGTTGGGTGAGGAAGAATCGAACCGGCTGGCCGGTAATACTAGCCGGAAAGCTTATTTACGGTCGATGTCATGGAGTGACCGTTCACCTTCGAAACCGAGTCCTGCTTATCCTAGGCCAACTCATCTGAATACTAAAGTAAGGTCTTGCTTGCCGCCACTTCAGCCACTTTCGATTGCGAAAACTGATGTCAAGGAGTGGCCTAAAGCTGGTTCGGATGATCTCGGAGTGTGGCCACAGCCACAGACTCCGAGAGGGTCGGTTAAGCCATTTCCGAATTCGGAAGGTGGGAGAGAGTTTGAGTTTAAGAAGGACAAGCTTGCGTTTTTCAACAAGGAATGCTCAAGGATCGCAGAGCATATATACTTGGGGAGTGATGCGGTGGCCAAGAACCGTGAGGTGTTGAGGAAGAATGGGATCACTCATGTGCTCAACTGTGTTGGGTTTGTGTCTCCTGAGTATTTCAAGAATGATCTTGTGTACAAGACACTGTGGTTGAAGGATAGTCCCTCGGAGGATATTACGAGCATTTTGTATGATGTGTTTGATTATTTTGAAGATGTGAGGAAGCAAAGTGGGAGAGTTCTTGTGCATTGTTGCCAGGGAGTGTCGCGGTCGACGTCTCTGGTCATTGCGTATCTCATGTGGAGGGAGGGACAGAGCTTTGAAAATGCGTTTCAGTATGTAAAGGCGGCGAGAGGGGTGACTAATCCAAATATGGGATTTGCTTGTCAACTGTTGCAGTGCCAGAAAAGGGTACATGCTGTGCCTACAAGCCCGAGTTCTATGTTGAGGATGTACAGAATGGCCTCACATTCATCATATGATCCTCTTCATCTGGTGCCAAAGATGCTAAACAATCCAGGTGCAGAAGGACTCGATTCTCGGGGTGCGTTTGTTGTGCATGTTCCATCTGCTTTATATGTGTGGATCGGTAAGAATTGCGACACGAGGATGTCAGATAATGCGAGGGCCGCTGCCTCTCAGGTCATCCAGTATGAGAGGGCTAAGGGTCCAATAGTGGACATCCACGAAGGCCAGGAGCCGATGGAATTTTGGGATGCTGTTTGTAGTGGGATGTCAGCAGAGGATTGCAGCAAGGAAGATGCCAAAAAGGCAGAATTTTTCTCTTCTGGAGGTGGTAAGGTTGCTGCTACGACTAGTTGGAAGGTTGCTGAGTATGATGTGGATTTCGAAATTTTCCACAAGGCCCTTGCAGGTGGGGTCGTTCCACCCTTTTCGGTATCAAATACTGAGTCGGAAACTAGCCTTCCTGCCAGAGAAAATGGATGGGGCAGATTGCGGCAAAAGTTTTCTAGTGGCCATATGAAAGATTTGGTCAAATCTTCTGAGCTTAACTGTGATACTACCCCGTCTAGTGATGGATCGGATATGGTTGTTGAAGTTAACAAAGAAGCAGAAGACCATGTTTCCCCTGTGGAACCTCCATCACCATTGTCATCATCAAGCCATTTTTGTGGTTCACCAGATTCCTTTGAATGCTATCCAATTAGTAGCCCAAGTAGGATAAGAGATACTTTTAGGGAAGCAGGTCAGTCAGTTGCTCTTACCAATCCGTTATCGTTTCAAACAACTCATCGTAATTCACCTGACTCTTGTTCTTGGTTTCCTGATAGCAATCTTAAATTTAGCTCCAAATCCCCAACACTCTCCCCTTCAACCTCTGATCACTCCAGCTCTTTTTCCTTTTCACCATCATCTTCTAACTGGTCGGACTTGTCATGCTTTTCTTCTCAACACCCTTCACCTTCTGGCTTGGGTTCCACAGATCCATTTTGTATAAAGCATAGTACATTGGCTGATAACTCACGTCCACTTTTCAAAGAATTTATTTCTTCACCTACAGAGCCATTATCACCTAAACCAACTGTGGAAGTAACAGGTACATGTTTGAATTGCAAGGAGATTTTCCCTTCTATTGCAGAGCGTAGAGGGAGTAAACCTCCACCTCTAATGTTTTTACCCTCGGTTGCTGAATCACCTAAAGTTCCGAGGAAGCTGGTACGATCATGGTCATTTTCGTTACCCAACTTGGATGATGATCTGATGGAAACTGATTCCAACCAAGCCACAAATGTGAGCAGCAGAGAAGAGACAATGTCAGATGTTATTCTCAACCCTGGAGATGAATTACAGCACGAAACGGCCATGCAAGCTGCAGAGGTGATTAATCCTGTTCTTTACCAGTGGCCTTCTTTGAATGAAGTGGTGATGCATCAGTCTGGCAAACTTCAGTCTCGATCAGCATATCTCTTGCTAGCTCCAATTGCAACTGTAGGCGCAAATAATCCTGGTGTCTTATTTGTATGGTTGGGAAGTGATATTTTGCATGAGAAAGGGAAGAATGCAATATGTCAGGATAACCATCTTCACTGGGAGACCATAGGACGCTGCTTCCTTGAGCATATGGGTTTGCCTATGAATGCCCCTGTACAGGTAACATTGCAATTTGTCTTCTGCTTCAATATTGCGTAAATATTCTTATCCCATTGATTCATAACCAATGCACATCAGAGTACTAAAATATTTTCTCCTAACACTATATGGCATAATAAGTGAACCACCTTATTCTAGCATCGTTGATAGAAACAGATTGACTGATGATAATTTGTTTTAAAGTAAACATTTTTCTTTGTGTAATTGCTTCTCGAAAGTAACTGCCCAAAGGCTCTAATTAGAAACAGTTCAGTGTATTTCAAAACCTTTTCTAATGATCATAATAGTCCACACCCTAATGAGTAATCAATTTCATGTTGGCCTGTAAAGAACTTAGATGAGCATGAACCTCTTTTCATCAACCAAGACATGATTTGAACATTGAATCACGTCTGTAATACTGAATTTTGTTGGTGGACAAATGATTTGCTGTAGGCTTGTAGCCTTACACATCAATAATATATCAGAACAAGAAATAGAAATGTTAGGTTGCCAGAGCAAAAAGCAAGCGTTTTGAAGTTTTCAAACCATAGTATAGTTGGAAGTAACTTTTAATAGAAAGTAGTGATAGTATTCTATCATTTCTATGGTAAAATAGAAACTGTTTATCCTGACCAATGTGACTCTAAAATTGCTTTTTGATATCTGCAGATAGTAAGAGAAGGTGAGGAGCCAGAGCAGTTCCTATTCCATCTCAGCTGTAAATCAATTCAGAACACATAAAAGAATAGACTCGCAGCATAAATCAAACAGGGAATAGAAGGATCGAGCCTTACAAACTATCATGATCTTCAAAGCATACTTATGGTGGGATGGCTCAATTGCAGATTTGAAATGTCGAGTTGGCATCCCAGGCAGCGCCAAGTGGTTATTATCTACTTGTGTGATGAATGAAATGGTACATAGAGTATGTACAGAGAACACGTCTGCTTTATGCCGATAGGATTTTATTAGCTAGTAAAGTTTTGTTTTCTGGGGAGATAATTTATCATATGACATAAGTGCATATCACTATAATCCCATGTCCAACATCGAAGGTGTTGCTATTTTAGGGTGTAATAAAAAACTTATTTGATATTATGCAAGTAAAGGACTTACAGACTACATTTTAATGTTTTCTTATACTGTATTTGAGAAGAACAAGAACTTCACAGACTACATAGCATATCATCAAACTTGCAGATAAAGTCAATTAGAGACCTCATATAACATGATAATTCGAAAAGGTGTTCTTCCATACAATGTGCCATTTAAATTTGACCACTCACTGTACAGTACTTAGTCAAACGTAATGATCTCCAGTTCTTCACTTCTCTTTTACACCCAAGTTCCACTTTCAGCAAGTTAACAAAATTATGACCCGCCCTTCATATCTTGAATAATCCTCGGGAAACATTTGACCATGCTATGTTACTATTAGAAATCTTCAGAGCTCACTTTGCGCTCTCAAAAGAGCCATTGTTGGACCCAATGCACTACCTCTCCAGGGTCTAGAAGACCATGAGCTCCTTTCTGAACCATCATCTTTAATCCAACCATTCTCCTGGGACAGCGCTGCCTTCTTTGCATTTAATTCCTGGCTGATTTCATCCCATGCACTTACTTTCCCATTTTCTACAAATATAAACAAGATTAAGCTATATTATTGACACTTCTTCCAGCCTGAGTGACAGTAGAATATGATGAAAAGCTAAATAGTACCTTGTGTGGTAGGAGTTTCCTTCTCATTATTCATAAGCCTGAATCCTGACTCTGCAGCTTGAGATCCATTGTCAGTCTTAAGCCTGAAACCTGATGCAGCAGCCTGACTTTCCTTGTGATTCTTGAGCTTGAACCCTGATGCCACCCCAGTTTCTGTGCCATTCATGAGCCTCAAAGCTGATGCTCCATTTTGACCTCCAGCGACTACTTTGTCTGTGTTCAGGATCCCATACTTGACAATCCGGACATCAATAAGGGAAGAATAATCTGTCTGCGAATGATTTATTGTGTCAGATGCTAGCAATCAAAGAAAGATATGATTCTTCTGAATCAGTAATCACATCCTCTGATAGGCATGTACAAATGATATTTGATAGCCTTTTATTTCTTTCTAGAAGAAAATGGGCATATTTAACTAAATTATAATCTGTGAACTGGAAAGCCAGCACCAATAAGTAGATCATACAATATACATAGCCCAGCAAATAAACTAATGGACAATCCAAACAGTAGAAAGTTCTGATTACTCTGATCAAGTACCTCTAAAGAGCGATCTTCCTTATACAGGGATGGTTGTGCCTCAGATACCTGATCTGTCTCCTCAAATGTCTCCTCAAAGACAATAGGATACTCTGGAACCTGTACTAGCACAATCTTATTTGATTGTGGGTTGTAATGTGCTACACATCCAACCTATACAAAGAAGAAAACAGTATAATTGTTAACTTCATAATCACAAATAGTTAGTAGAGTAAAGGAGAAGAATGATTCATACCCGGTAGGAAGAAACTTCAGGGGTCCAACACGATGATAATTCAAGCAACCGATATGCAATTTGGTCACCATCCTGTCGCACATTAAATGCAGATTATTATTATCGAATACTGACATTGCTGTAACATAAATGATATAAGTGATACCATATGGAAATCCTTTTATTAATACGATCCAATGTTAACTAACTGTTGAGAACATGTCTAATAATGAGTGAAGAAGCTAAAAGAAGGAGCAGTACAAAGTTAGCTTCAACTGTAATTATAAAGTTTTTTCAATTAAAATAAGAGGACAAAAGTCCACCCAAATAATAATATTAAAAACAACAAACCTTGGGTGCAGTGGTAGGGAGTGCAAGCTTATCAAAGTCTAAGGGAATGTTTTGAGGAATCTCTTGTTCGGTATCAAGTATTTCAGATGGCTCTTGGTACAGATCTTCATACTCTCTTTTTCTTGAATATGATGATTTCTCCATGCCCCATTTCTGACCTTTCTTCTTGCTGGTTATGCCATTCCACTGAAAAGTATCCTGAAACAGATGGGAAATCATTAAGTGGACAGAAATAACCTAAACAACCTCTAAACAACCAGAGTGTAGGGTCCTAGGCTTGGAGTTAGTTTTATCGAGTCTTTTAATAGAAATAATGAACCTCAATAGTATTAGTCATGGCTGTAAAATCGAACAATCAAATTTAATAGCATTGGTTAGTGTGTCATAATGTCCTATTATATGTCAAGTGATTTGAAAAGAAAAATGTAGCTGCGACTTGATGAGAATTATAGTCTATAATGCTTTAGGAGACTGAAACTTACCACTGGAGTTTCATTCTGCTGGAAAGTCTGATCTGCATAATCTGGAACAGGTAGATATATCAGATAACTGGAGTAACAAGATTTACATAATACAGTGGATGAACCCGTTACGTACTACAGTCAAATGGAATAACAAGTATATAAGAGAATCCCGGTAATACACACCTTTTCCGATGGGTGCAAAGCGAATATGACCTGGCCTAGTTAGTACAGGAACAATGTTGTCCTCTTCATCACTATCTATGTTTGGTTGTTCATGAGAACTTTCTTTGGTTTCTCCGACAGGCAATTGCTTATTAACTTTCTCAGATGATGGTTGATCAACTTTGTCAAATGACTTCTGCTTGATTTTGTCAGATGATTGTTGATCAGCTTTGTTACACACTTTCTCATTAGCTTTGTAGGATGATTGCTGTTTATCTGGTTTGCCTGATTGCACCTGCTGTAGCTGCCAAATAGAACACAAAGGACAAACTATTATTGCTGGAGGAACAAGTCCCTCTTGGTGGAAAACCAAGATAATCCCTTTGTAATAGGCAATACTAATTACTAAACAAACCTTGTGATATTAAGCCTAAAAATTCCTTAAAGGGACGTCTGTGCACACAAGTCAGCTTACAGCATATGAATGAGAAATAGAAATACTATTATCACCATAAACATCACAATACCTCTTCCTTCTGAGCATTCATGTTTTCCCTCAACCATTTCCTTTTGGCCTTTTTACGTCGAGCGCTTCTACTCGGCAACTGCAATAAGAAAGGAATAATTTCACAGTTTATTTCTATTTGATACTGGAGAGCGCGATAATAGATATAAATTATATCATCACAGAAGAGAAGCTTTTTTGCCAAGATTCTCTATGGTAAGACTCTCTGATGTTTACAGATGCCCAACATATAAAAACCAAATACCATATGTAGACATACAAGACAGAAAAAGATGCTGATCAATACCTTTGTACTTTGATCAGGCTTGTCAGATGAAACATCGCCATCTATGCCATTCTCTTGAAGCTGACAGGACCTATAAAGTATACATTAGGCACACAAAAATTATGAGCTAATACGGAAAGTATGAGACATCTTAAGCTAAGTTGTACTTCCCACACAATCTTTTTTTGATTTCATCACCATATCTATGTAATAAGGCTACAAGCTACCTCTTTGCACTCGGTGTAGCTTCTTCACTCATGATATTGTTTTTCTCATCAGTTTCAGAGCTGCTCGAATCATCACCCTCCCCAATAATCGACTTGTCCTTCTCAGGAAGACTCCTTTTGGCATGACGCTTACGAGAGCTCTTTTTCTTGTCCACTGGAACCTCCGTCCGAACATCTTCTGGTGCACCTGAACTTTCTCCAGTAGCAGACTTACTTTTCTTCCTCCTGAAACACACAAATAGAATCACATAAAAATGTGTATATCATCATAACATGCCTAACCACTAACCAGTTACCAAATGCATAACATTGCAAACATCCAAAATTGAAAGCATATATATTTCCAAGCAAGACTTCACATTTCCACTCAGTTCCCATTAACATTTAAAAAAAAATCAAGTAAAAAACCATACTTGGAGCTCTCAGGTTTATCCAATCGCTTTCTCTTCTTCGAATTCATGTCCCTATCTTCGACTCGATCAGGTTCATCCTCTTCTTCATCACTTTCATACCCTCCTTTTCCCTTATCAAACTCCTCATGAGCCAGAAGCTTCACACCTGTATTCACAGCTTGTCTCTCCACAATTTTTTCGACCTCAATACACTTTCTCCCATCCTCAATCATATCAATCTCAGACAACAATGCGTCTCCTTTCCTTTGAATACTGATTCAAACAAAGCTAATTACATCAAAACCAAAACAATACCAAAAAATTTCATCCCAAAAAATAAAAATGAAAACTTTAACTGACCTGACAATATCTTTGTCCTTGAATATGCAGGTGGACTCAAACGGCGGCAATACGAAATCATCCATCTGCAAAATTTGAAAGTTACGGAATTTAGTTTTTTTGAAAAATTAATTATAATTAGAGGTTGAAATTAGGGTTTGGTTTAGTTACGGAGATGAGGAGGCCATAGTTGCAAGAGTGGTTGAGGCGGAAGACGTGGAGGAGATGGGCGGCGATGTCGGAGATGGTGCGGTGGTGAGGTTGGAGGAGAATCCAGCTGCGGCGGAGTCCTTCGGTTCTTTGTGACTTGGTTAGAATGCGGTGGTCTTTGAATTCAACGCGGAGCCTAACACTCTCTGTCATCGTCGGAGAGAGAGCTGCTGCTTCTTCTTCTTCTTCTTCTTCTTAAACCCTCGCTTGGGGTTTCAGAGCATCACTGGAAATAGTGTAGTAGATGAGATCAGTAAGTCGTTGAGCTGTAAGTTTATACGACATGTCGTCTGTACTTTCTTTTTAATTTTCTTTTTTTATCGAGATCATAATTTAAAGTTCTTTCAATTAAAATGCGCCGGTTTTCTTTTTGTGCTACGCAATTGATTGAGATTTATGTGGTTTTATTCGATTTGAATTTTTAAGGATTTTTTATAATTTATGAATTATTGTGGATTGTTTTAAATTCATGATTTTTTTTTTAAAGATTCACGAATTGTTTTAGTTCTACATAAATTTGAAATGATTCTTTTATATTGTTCTATAAATATTTAGTTGGATTTCTAATGATTGTTCAAATAATTAAAGTATAAATAAATTAATCAAAAATTCAAATGTCAAAATATATTATCACATATACAAAAACGAAATACATTATTCTTGATCGTTCCAACATCATGATCACAATTTTGAATTGTCATTGTCTTTTAAATTCACATTATCTTGTTTCTCTTCAACATTTATTGTTCTATTATCAAGTAATATTGTCATTTTCGTGAAAAATTAATGGAGTTTTTTTATAGTTTGAAAGCAAGAATGAGGAATTTTGGATGTACCATTATAAATCATTCAATATTTTAAATTAATTGGTAGATAGATAGATAAATAGAGAGAGAGAGAGAGAGGGAGAGAGATATTTATGGTAGACTATTAGAAAAGACCATTTGAAGACGAAAACATCTCATTTCTATAAAAGTGAGATTTGAGGTACTATTTATCATATTTATAAAGTCATAGTCTTCCTTAGCTAGACCAAAGTTCATACTATATATAAGTTAATTATTGAAAGTATAATAGTCGAAGTCATCAATGAAATCACCATAAAAAAGTGGTAATGAGACCAAATGTTATTTACAGAAGATTTTTATGGATTGTTTAAAATCTTGAATGAATACATCAAAATTTTTAAGGATTATTTAAAATTCTAATTGAATACATCAAGATTTTTAAAAATCACTGAAATACAAAATAATCCTACAAAATTCGTGGTTAAATACCTTCCTCGTTTCAATTAGTATTTGCATGATTTGAACCCAATTTTTGGTTTTAAATTCTTAATATTTTTGTCAGAATTCTCTTATAGCATAATAATAAATGTTTTGTCGGTGTTCTATGAATCCATTTTTCGAGTCCGACAACATAACATAATTTGGAGAGTAAAAATGACTTGCCACATCCGTGAAGAATGCAACTCGAAAACAACAAAGTAAACTTGTAATGGAATGTGTGCAATATATATTGATGATACTGTTAAGCAGGAAAAGCCACTAATTGTTCATATCCAACTCAATTATTTATATGAAGTTCTCGAAAAAGCCATTAATTTCTTTCTCGAGTCTTACAAGCTTGGACAAGGAGGATCTGACTCAGTTTACAGAGTAATTTTCATCTTTTTGCATCTATCGGTTTCTTTTTTACCATAATGTGATTCAATGTACATATAGAACTGATCAGTTAGGAGAATTTTTTGTTGACGACTACACAAAGGGAGTTTTGTCGGATGCAGTGGAGGAACTTGAAAGCAAACATCTTTGGGGCCAAAATTGTTTCAAAAATAAGGCAAAAATTAATTTTCATATGAAAACGGATGTGTTCTCTTAATTAAGTATAAAGAACTTTTTTTTATACTAAAAAAAGTCTCTCGCTCTGCCCTTCCCTCTCTTTAGGGTTTAGGCGGCGATAGCGGGGAATTACCTTCGGAGTCGGTGTACTTTCCTCAGCATCGGCAACACCTCTTTGACGCCTTCTTGCATGGAATCTCGGCCTCTCTTGGTCGCGTTCGAGTGTAGCACCTCCTACTCCACTCGTTGGTTTGCTCACGGTTCAAATTGGTCTATAGTTGATCGGGAGCTTCAGAATGGCATCCTTTGGGGGCGTGCCTGATTTGAGACAGTGGTGGATCCAACCTCGTAATGGTGGCAGACAACTTCACAAGTCTTTCTCTACCATATTTGTCGCGCCTGAATGTGGTGTCTTCTAGATCTTGCTTGGAAGGATTGCAAGTCCTTCTGTCGACAACGTCTTCGTCGGACGGTAGTTAAGTTGTGTGGACGACGCGTCAGGATGTTACTTCCGTGCGGGACAATTTTTTCCAGTTTGGTATTGGGCCTAGGGTTGTTGTTTGGGCCCTATCCCTCTCTATTAAGTCTGCATGGACCGGGTCAAACTCTTTTATTAGAGTGTAGCTTGGTTTATTTTTGGGCTTGGTCTTAGCTTCTGGTCTGATCTGGATCAGGATCTGGGACCTCGGTGATGGGGTTTGAGTAAAGAGGTGATGGATCATGTGGCATCTCTACTAGTAGGTTTTACCTATTTCTTAGGCGAACATTATCTTGGTTTATCCATGTTGGTATTCATCTTGTTCGAGTAACATGTCCTGGTTACTTTTGTGCTCTGATTCTAGAACAATTGTTCGTGAGGTAGTTTAGGTTATCTAGATTAGCTTAGCAGTAGTCTTTTCTATCATGCCTTATGGGTATCTGCTGTGTAACTTTGTTCACTTTTTTATTAATATAATACCTCTTGTTATTGTCATAAAAAAAATTAAGAATAAAGATCAATTCACAAACAAAAACTCAATCTAATAAGGCGCAATAATCGGATGTCTATATAACAAGCTAGCCAGTAATCATTTATCAAGCACTGAATCAATGGGATTATATGTAAAAGAAAATATTCTTTAAACGAATCGATGAACTTAGCCTAAATTCATCTCTTTACTTTCTTCAACTCTTTTTTGTGAAACATGATCGATACTGGAACTTAGAAGATGATCCAGTAATCAAGTTCTCATAAGAATTCTAATTTTCTCATTTTTGAATTAGTTGATTTGATTTGATTTGATTGAAATGTATTAATTATGCGAATTCATTGAGGAAGACTTTTGCTCTTCATATTCCTCTCACTTTACTACTTTTGAAATAAAATCACATGTGTTGTTTTTGTTTTTATTGAGATAGCTGATAAAAAAAAAATCTTATCTCCGAAATTCTCTCAGAGACGACTGATCTTTAGCGCCACCTAGGTGATCGCCCAGCGTGAGAAAACACAACGAAGAATCCCTTGTTGCCCTTACTGGTCTGTCGCGACTGCTCTGCCTTCTCTCTTTCCAATCGAGATGTCATTGATCGTTTATTCCCCTCTGCTCGCGTCATGCGGCCTCTTTGTCTCCTCTTTGATCCCCAACGCCAACGCTTCTCTTCCCTCTCTGCTCGAGTCATCACCACCTTTTCGACTCTTTGGTAAGCCTCGACATCGACGCTTCTCTCTCATCTCTACTAGAGTCGTCACTGCCTTTCTGACTCTTTGGTAAGCCTCGACGTCGACACCTTATTCTCTATCTCTCCTTCCACGATTGTTGCTGAACCATGACGTTGAGTTTCGATGTCTTGGTGTGGAATGAAACTCGTTGCGTCAGAGGCCTTGAGGTTGGATTCAGAAAGTGACCTCCAAGGGTGTGATTGATTGTGGTTGCAAGTTGGCATAGGATTGGCTTGGTAGCGACGAAACACATCATCTGGGATGCCGGTGGTGGACTACGAGATGCTGGCCTGGCAAAGCGTGGCAACGGTCACCGTGAAGCAGAGGAACACGGAGGTTTCTTTGTCGACATATGACTTAGCTCAATTGGGCAACCTTAGATTCCATGGGCCCTAAAAGTCATGTGGGCTTCCTATGAATTTAGGGTTTGGTTCAATTAGACATTTTCTGTTATTTGAGTCATTATACAGCAGGCAAGCATCTTTTATCGTAAGGTTTGACATCTGGGCCTTAGTTTTATTTTTCAGCGTCGAATGAGACAATTCGTAATAAGACGACACCCTCATTGTTGGGGACTTTTAGCACCCCAAGGTGAGATCGTAATGGTTATGGATGTACGCATATGCAGTTGGAAGAGTGCTAAAATCACGAGCTCCATTGACGATAGGAGCAACATTGGTCATCCCAAAAGCCAACGTATAACCAATGATTTAGAATCTGACCGCACTGACGTCTCCAGCGATTGTCGATATTTAACTCTAGCTTAGTGTCATTTATTTAATCTTAATATAATGTCTGTGTTTCTTATTTTTTCTAGTCTCAATCTTTGTTGTACTTGATTCTCGTTTAATAAAATTTTCAATTTATAAAAAAAATATTACTTTTTAAATATTAAGAAGCATTCGTGATATACATGTCTAGAAATCACAAAACTAATTTACAAAAATGTCATTACTATTTATTGACAAGCGTGTTTTAAGAAAAGAAAAAAAATTGCCACAGGCCAATATATGCAAATTTATTGAGTTCAATTCTAATACTTATACAATTGTATCACATTAAGAAGAAAAGTCAAAACTGCCGGAGGGTCCATAGCCCCTCTAACCCCTTAAAGGATCCGCCTATGGTCGGATGGAAAGGTTATTGCCATAAAAAGGTTGTTCTTCAATACAAGACAATGGGTGGATCATTTCTTCAATGAAGTCAACTTGATCAGTGAAATTCATCACAAAAACCTTGTAAAGCTATTGGGATGCAGCATTACAGGCCCTAAAAGCCTTCTTGTTTATGACTATGTACCAAATCAAAGCCCCCGTGATTATTTTAGTGGTAATGTTCTCTTTTGTGGTTAAGACTCGAGACAATTGATCATAACTTAGCTATTGCTTATTTAGTAGCAAACTCAAGGGCAAATGTGGTTTTTAATCATTCCTCATCTTCAATGCTCAAACTAAACATATGACTTAACATTAAAGATTGGATTAAGGATGCTCAAACTAGTTATTGCTTATTTAGTAGAAGGGCAAATGCGGTCTTCTATAATGCTGCATTGGTTGACTTAATATTAAAGATTGGATAAAGGATGCAAACTCTCCACACCGACGAGTAGCAGACCCCCAAACTGGAATGCAAGTTTGGGAACCCACATGGCCGTCTCCACCCCATTCTGCCCACTTTTTATATCTCTCATTCTCTTCATTTTCAATCCAGAAGAGAAAAAAATGGCAGGCAACCAAAACTTCATTGAAAATTAGGGCTTACTATTTAGCTCCAATGATTTCGACGATATGCTTATTTTCTTCTGCTCCAGCTCTGGGGACTGGTTTCTTGCTCTCACCAGGCAAGATCGGACTTGAGAATTTGATACTTAAGACGAAAATCAAAAATAATGTCTTTTAATAAATATTTTTTCTGACGAATATATAAAATTATGTCACACAAGTATCCATACAAATTCACTCACTTATTTCTCGTATCTACAAGAACATATCTAAACTATAAGTACATCAACATTTATGTTTGATTTATTTATCACAAGCCGAATACAAACTTATAATCAATTACTTATTAATTAAACCAATACAGATAGATGTTCCGATATAGTACATAAAAAAATAAAACTGAATGTTTGATTGTTAATCACAAGCTAAATACAAACATATAATCGAGTATTTATAAACTAAACCAATATAAATGACATAGTGCACAAAAAATAAAACTAAATGTTTGATTTATTAATCACAAGCCAAATACTAACATATAAGAGCATATGCACCCATGAAATGGGTGAGAAATTCCTCAAATAGGAACTCCTCTCCAAACTTCTCGAATAGGAAGTCTTATTCTTGTTTTGCGCGCAACGGTGCCCAAAATAGAACTTCCTACTACTATTCATTATTATTTAAAATTTTGATTTTTTAATTCCTACTAATATTTTTATCCAATAATTAGGCGACACGTGTCATTCTCGATCAAATAATTGGTAGCGAATTTTCGAATAAATTTTCGACCAGTAATTTAGTGACTGGTGTATTTGTCGGCGAAATTATTGATGCAGATTTTCGATAAGATTACGAACCAATTAGAATGTGACACGTGTCATGTCCACGTGTCAGTGTCGGCAAAATTATTGATGAGGATATTCGGTAAAATTTTTGGTAAGATTTTTGACCAATAAGTTTGCGACACGTGGATTTGGCACAGTTTCGTTATCGTCTAAATTATTGATGAAGATTTTCGGTAAGATTTTCGACCAATCAAGCTGTGACACGTGTCGTTATCTTGAAACATCTGGTAATTCAAAATGGTTATAAAAGCATTATTTATGGCTCCTTGAATACTCACACCAACTACAAATCACTTGTAGTTCTACTCGTAAACAAATTTCTCCATACACTTCTTCACATTCTGGTTTCATCAAGATGAATCATATGGGTTTGAACAATTTTTTCAGTAGGAGGCGACAACAACGCCAGCGAAATGTAGAAATTATGAATGCATTCACCACCGACGCGGTCTTGGTGGATGCAGCATTTGATGATGAACCACCCCGGTGCCGTGCAAATCAATCAAGGAGGAGGGAGTCCAGGGGACAAAATCTGATGGAAGATTACTTCATCGAGCGCTCGGTGTTCAACGACTACGACTTTCCCCGGAAGTTCTGAATGAGCCGAAATTTATTCAACCGTATAATGACGGATCTCTGCAACTACGACCAATTTTGGCATCAACGAGTCGACGCCACTGCAATGCTCTGACTACTTCCCCAACAAAAGATGACCGGTGCTCTACGAATGTTAACATACGGCTCAACTGCAGATCAGTGTGCAGAAATCACAAGGATGGGGGAATCAACGACTCTATATTGCATGAAGAAGTGGTGCACCCAAGTTGTAGAGCTTTATGGTAACCGTTATCTCCTTTCTCCAGATCAGACAGACATCACTCGACTTCTAAGAAGGGCCAGACAACGAGGATTTCCTGGTATGATCCGAAGCATTGATTGCATGCATTGAGAGTGGAAGAACTGCCCCACCACTTGGTATGGGTCATACTCAGGGAGAAATGGTTGTCCCACTATCATCTTAGAGACAGTGGCATTATATGACACGTGGATATGACACAGTTTCTTTGGGGTACCCGGAACTCAAAATGATATTAACGTGTTTTACCAATCCGATGTCTTTGATGCGATACTTGTTGGAAGAAGTCTGACTGCAACTTATAAAGTCAACGGTATGACATACCACAACACTTACTATCTTGCTGACATGATATATTCGAGGTAATCCTCGTTTGTCAAAACGATTTCCTCAGGAGCTACCACAAAATCTTTTTGCGAAGAAACAGGAGGCATACTGCAAGGATGTGGAAAGGTGCTTTGGCATCTTACAAGCTCGTTGGGGGATTATTCGGCATGCAGCTCGGTGTCACCATATATTGACATTAAAAAGCATCATGTTAGCTTGCATCATAATGCACAACATGATCGTTGAGAAAGAATTCGTGGAGGATGAGTTTGAGGAGGACGAAGAAGAAGATCTCCAAAATTCATCTACCGCTTTCACAGTTTATGATGACCCAGTGGATCAAGAAGGGAATCATATTCCTTTCGAGCCGGTCGGAAGAGATTGACAGAATGAACAACGGTTTAACGACCGTCTTGTAGATCTCCAATCTGTTTACATCCATGGACAACTTCAGAAGGACTTAATTAAGCACAACTGGTTGCTTGAGACCGGTAAACAACTATGAATATGTTGTTTCAATTATGTGTTTGTATTGTTGTGTGTTTGAATTATGTCTTTCAATTATGTGTGTTTCATTTGACCATGTCTTATTGTAATGTGTGTGAACTTGATCTAAATAAAGAAAGTGCGTTTTTATTTCTTGAAAATGGAAACTACATAGTACATAATTTAAACGATAATTTAAATGCTTGAAAAATTAAATTACATAATTTAAGTGCTTAGAAAAAGAGGGCGATAACAATTTGAAAAGGCTTCCTCGCTAACTTCTTCTTCAACCCCATCTACTTGAGTAAGGATTTCGGCTTTCCTCTTTGTGAAATACTTCTTTGATTTAGGAGTCATAGTATCAGTATCCATTGACATAATCCTAGTTTCCTCCGCCAAAGCCCTCAATTTGTAGTCTCTCTCTTGAACGGCGAGTTGCTTTTCCATAAAGGCAACCTCAACAACATCACTTTTTTTTTATTGCTCATAAAAACTTGTTGATTTGTCGCAATTTTGTTCAAACCCTCGACTCTCTCATTTGTAGTATTCATGACCTTTTCCCCTTTCTTTGGCTTCCTTGGCCGCTTTCACTCTCATAGATCTAGCCGGAGAAGAGGGACCTTTGTAACTCATTGGTGTAGCAATCACTTTATCCTCGTCCAAGTCGACGGTAGGAGGCATTGAGATTGCGGGAGTAGATGATGAGTAAGGCGGAGTAAATGATGAATAAGGCGGATGTGTACTAGCTTCGACATGGATAAAGTAAGGATGATTCTTCACCGTTTCCCAACAATTAAAGTCTCTAAACTCTTTCTTCTTTTTTGCAACATAAAATGATTGAGCACATCTCATCTAACCAAAAATAAAAATAATTAGTTGCTATGACAAAATAATATCAAACAAAATGACATGAACAACTAATATATCATAAAATAAAATTAAATAAAATGGACATAATAATATTAAATAACATGGTATAAACAATGCGTATTTCATAAGAACAATTTTTTTTGAAAAAAAAAGACATACTAATTTCAAACAATATGGTATAAACAACTTGTATTTAATAAGAACAAAATTTTAAAAAATGGGAGATGACAAACTTAGCTCATCTTGTAAGTTTGAGCCGGATGCATGGTTCATTCCTTCGTGTGAAATCAAGAGCACTACCCCAAAGTTTCAAATTTGGCTTCAACTTTGCGAAACGAGAGGATAATGCATTTTGGGTCTTAGCATCCGGCCTCGATTCACCATGACCTAGCTCCCAATGCTCTTTGTAATCGACATAAACCTTTTCCCACAATTTGTCGACCTTTTGTTTGTTTCCAGCGATGGAATCAACACTAAAACGACAATAAGAGATGCACAATTGTACATCTTCCGAAAGAAGCCAATTGGTAGCCATTTTTTGCAAAAAAATCAAAGGATTGAGAGGAGAGTTGGAGGGAGGGAGAGAATATATTTGTTGTGCACAAATTGGTGTGAGAAATGGATGAAATGAATGTAGTATTTATAGAAAAAATGTAGGGGGTCACTTGCAATTTTTTGGGAATTTTTTGCAATTTTTTGGGGTAATTTTTTGCAAATAATTCTTTTTTGGCCGAAGTGGCCATTGCCTTTAAATTTGAACCGTCAAATCGCTCGGATCCATTCAAAATGGACGGCTCAGATCAACTTAGCCGTTGCGCTCAGTCTGCCACATGTCGCAACTCCATTGGTTCATTTTTTTTACTGATTTACCGGCGCGTGTATTACACGCGCCGTGGTGAAAAAAAATTACGCCCCACCCTGGCGTCACCCACGTGCGTGGGGACCACCAAGGAGGACGTTCTCCCTAGCGTTCAATTCAGAGGAAGCCAGCGAGGACGTTTCCTCGGTCAATGTCCGGTCGCCCCCTCCTTTGGTCACTGCTGCACCGAATCTCGTTGTCGGACGTCCTACTGCCGCGAGCCCCCCAGAAAACGTTCTGAAATCTTCCCTGCCGTTGCATATGCTCTAATCAAATGTTTATCCATTTTAAAAAAATTAAGTACTTATAAACCAAGCCATTATAAATTGAAATTCCGACATAGCACATAAAAAAAACTAACATTATTCCGACACCATACATAAAAAGATAAATGATATTCATAATGATACTAATAAAAAGAAAAGATCATAACTTCTTTCTTTAAAGGCATCACAAAGTTATTTAAATACAAGAAATGCATATTTTTATTTAAAAAGTATATATGTATACCTAAAAGAAATGGGCTCTAGAATTTTGTTGCCTATAAATTGCTTGAATACTAAATATATTAGGTAAATTGTATGAATATTATAGATAAATTATGTATTTGTTTTCCATAATACAATATAAAGTTTTTTTTTTTCTCAATACACGCGAAAATGTAGGTATTCGACGGCGAAGCAAGTAATGCCACACGTTACAGAGGAGTGAGGAAGCAGCAGTTGGAAAGTTTCTTTGTTGAGATACGGGACTGGAGAAAGGAAGAGTGGAAAACATGGCCAGGGACCTTTGAGACGGCTGAGGAAGCTGCTGGGCAGTATGATGATGTTGCATTTAAGCTACATGGCAATGGCTAAGCTCAACTTTCCGAAACGACTCACTACGTAAATCAGAAAGAGACCGATTTTTCGAAGTCGAGGTAAACGCTCCCGGTGGAGATTTTTCGAACATTGAATGTAATAAATCTTGATACACCCATTTTTATCTTTTTAGAACCAGGCCCGTCGATTTTATAATTTTGTGAGTATAACAAATCTAGCTGATCAAATTTTGAAGTTGAGTTATTAGTATTTTGGTAAGTTTGATTTATCTAGTTTATATATTTGATCATTTATGTATTTGAAGAAATTTTAATGTAATATCTATTCAATTTTTACTTCATTACAAGTTTAACAGTGTGCATACATTCTAACATGGTGGGGCCTCAAATTTTATTTCGCCTTAGGCCTCCAAACTCTCAGGGTCGGCCTTGCCATTAAGTGATTTGACGATGTCGTACTTACTCTTACTAAATATGATCTTTATTTGGAAACTTTTCAACAAATGTTCTAATGTGAAAGGTTTAGGATCTATCAATGTTATGTGACACCAATAATGGAGAAAGACAGAAACGTGCTTATTGTCAACTTTCCTCGTCTCTCTAGGTCTCCTAGCTTCACCCTAAAAACCCTAGCCGTCGTCCAACTATTTTCTTCTGATCTCTCTGATTTCTTTCCCAATCTCAATTATTTTCATTGATTCCTACTCAGATTTGTAGTCTTATTTTACTAGAATTCTGTTTGAAAAATCCCAACCAATTTCTTTAACCAAGATCAGTTATTTTGGTTTTCTTATTCGCGTTATCTCTTGTCTCCTACTTCTTTGGTGCATGGATCTTAGCGATCTATGCATTCATTCATGAAGAGACTCATGGATTTAGTTTTGTTTCCTAAATGCGACATCTCTACAAGTGCGGCGGAAAAGGAATTGGATTATGACCTTGTTGTAATCCACGTCTTCTCTCCGACACTCTTGTGTGATGATACTACAAAGCCTCTCAAGCATTGGATGATCCGCCTTTGGCAAGGGATTTTGGGATCCAGTGTGATCCAAATTTGGCGTTGTACCCATTATCGGTTCATGGGATAATTCAAGGACAAAAGGGCTCTTCGAAGGATGATTGATTGAGGACCCTGGTTTTATCATAACATTACTGTTATGGTAGAAGAGTTTAATGGTTTAACCCCGGTGCATTTGTTTCCATCCGCCAAGGCTCGCGTGTGGGCGCAGGTGGAGGTGATTGGTGGGGACCTCAAGGGTGAAGTTAAGGATCAACACCGGTGGAAGTCTTTGGGGAATTACTTAGGTAGATTCCTTGACTATGAAAAGGTTCGGTTGGAGGAAGGATGAGAATTTTGACTGTTTGTGGAGGTGGACCTTTGTCATCAACTGAAAACAAAGATATGTCTTACATTTGGTTCGAAAGCTTGGGATGTGTTTGATATTGAGCAGATTACCTTGTAGGGCTACTGTGTGGGTTGTGGTAGCTTCAGTCACATTTCGGATGGTTGTCTGATCCAATGTGGTAAGATGAAAGAGGCAGAGGAAGCAAAAATGAAGGAGGAACTATGTGTTGAAGAAGAAGCTCAAGAAGAAGGAATTGTCTGGTCCTGGTGGTGGAGCAGGGAACCAGGAGGAAGAGGTTGCGAATAGTTGGGTTTTAGAGGCAGCAACGGAGGTGGTTGCAGCTGCAGAGCAAGAAGAATTGGAGATGGAGGAGCTTCCTGATAAGCCCTAGAAAACGGAAAAGACAATCTAAGTCTGAGTAGAGGAAGCATCGAGTTATGATGGCCAGGTATGCTGGCAAGTTAGATAGCATAGATCGATATAACCTTCAGCCAACAGCTAGGCGACAACTGGAAACTTGAAATTTGAGGCAATTAGCCTGAGAGGCTACATGCTCGGGTGGTAGAGATATTGGCACGTCACAACTTGTTGTAGTAGGATCAAACATCAGAGAGCCAGACTGGAGGGAAAGCTCCGGACCTGACAATGGATCGCGAGTAAAGCAGGTGCCTAGCTAGTTAAGGCATAGTGCAACCATGTTTTTTTATTAGACCAAATGCTATTCTGGTTTGCTAGTGTAGATTTTGTGCTAGAACATATTATCTAGTATAGTAATACACATAAGACTTCATTTTATCAGGCCGAGTAATCCGGTAGAGTCTTTGTATTACTATCACATCTTATTATCAACCTTCACAACAACAAAAAATTAGAGATATACATGTGTTGCACAATGGTGTCAAATTCACAATTGTATATTGGGTTAAACACATGATTGACACAAAAATGTAGCCAAACTGGACACCAATGAATTGAATTTTTTTGTGACAATCATGAAAAGCAGAAAAATCAAGGAAGAAAATATGCACCACTCCATTCCATGATCTAAACACTACAACAAGTCTAACACAATGAGAATGACCATTGCACAATGTGTCAAAACAAAAGAAGATGATCCCGAAAGGCCAAATGCCCCCTCGTTTATCTTCCAGTAACTCAAAGTTTAAAGCTGCACCACATTTCTGCACGAGCTTTATCTCTTGGCTCAATATGGGAAAAAAAATTCCCAATAATCCATTTGTATGATTTTTCAGTGGCTCTGCTTCTGCCATATGCGTTCTGTTCATATAGTGCCACATAATATATATACTGATGATACCATCCTGAAACACTTCATATTTATATACGTCACGCTTTTGACATTCTCAACTTCTGAGGCGTTACCAGTTCAGAACCCACCTGGCTCACTCTGCCAGTTCCATTTTTCTCAGAGAACCCAGTTCCAGTTTACAGGTAGCTATTCGAAGCCTTATCTGGGTTTGCATTTTGCTTAAAGATTTGTATTTGTGAATTTGTCGGTGACTTTGTTCATATTGGTTTAATTTTTAATGAGGTTTAGGGACTGTTGAGACTTGTTTAGCTGGCAAAGATTTGGGATTGTTGTTCATTTCCGTTGTGGCTGTTTCTTTTGCAATCTTAAACAAAAGAACATATCTTTTGGAATCTATAGGTATTGGGTGACAGTATGTTTCAAAGCATGTTTCTTTTACTAATTTTGGTTAGGATTATGATGTGATATCTGTTAAGCATGAGTATCAGAATTGTTAGGTGTGATTCGTTTCTTAGCTGCGTAATTTATTAGAGATAATCAGAATGATGCTTTAGGTTGAATAATTTAATAATTTAGATTTCAAGTTTTCATTTTTGTGTTCGGTGATTCCTTTCATCCTCACCTCATTGACATGGTGACAAAAAGACTACAGGTCACTTAGAAAAGAGTAGAATGATGGAAAATGGAGCTGATGGATTTTTCAGTCTCTGATGAGTAATGGGTCACTAGTCATATGCCATCTTTGCTTTTCTTCTCCATTTGATCTTTCTGGTCTAAAAACAACAAGTCTTTTGAATAAGCTGTTCTAACTATTCAGGTTAGGAAGTGAGTTCCCTTGCCTTCTCATCAGAATTGAAACCTGTAGACAATCATGCCACTGAAGGCATTGGACTATGAGTCACTGAACGAGAACGTGAAAAAGGTTCAGTATGCAGTTAGAGGCGAGTTGTATCTTCGAGCTTCTGAGCTTCAGAAGGAAGGAAAGAAGGTAAACATAATATATAGACATCTGATGGATGTATGATTGGAGACATAGACTTAAGGTCTTGGAAGACCAAGCCTATTTTTCTATAGAATTTCTTGGTTTCATCCATGTTTTCTCATTATTTTGAGTTTCTTGTGTGCAGATTATTTTCACCAATGTTGGGAACCCTCATGCTCTGGGACAGAAGCCTCTAACATTTCCTCGCCAGGTCCATCACTGCTTTTTCATTTTCAGATCGAATTGTTTGAGTCGTTAAGTCATATATTGCCTATTGAACTTGTATTCACCAAGTAAATGTTCTGGTACAGGTGGTAGCTCTATGCCAAGCTCCATTTTTATTAGATAATCCCAATGTGGGACTGCTCTTCCCTGCTGATGCAATTTCAAGAGCTCAGCATTACCTATCAGTTACATCTGGTGGTCTAGGTATCCACTTTACCTGCATTTCATGTTATGTAGTTATGTGAAATGGGTTGGACAGCTCAAAATGTACTGAAGATATGTATTCATAATCATTCTTTCGTGTAGATTAAAACTCCAAATCCTTCCATTCCCACCACAAATGCACACCCACTGGCCAATGCTGCCATGTTAAGTATTGGCGAGCCATTTCTCCATCTATTGTGATTCTGTTGGATGCAATGTGTCAATATTTTCTTTCCGTTTCTCTTGCTACTCCAAGGTTTTTTCTCCAGTGTTACTAATGCAGAATCCTGCTTTAGATCATGTCAAAAAGACGTGTTAATCTGGGTAAATGTTTTTTATTATTATTAGTCGTTAGGTTCATGGGTATCTTTTCTCCAAAACTGATTTCCTTCCTTCTGGCTTGCTATTGTTGGTGTATTCATCAATTAGTTAAGGATATGGGATTGCTTCATCTCCATTATTTTCAATAGGGAAACTGCAGCAGAGAAATTATTAAAGAATTGAAAATTGATGAACTTTCTTTCTCATTTAGGCGCTTACAGTGATTCTCGTGGTATCCCTGCAATTAGGAAGGAAGTGGCGGAGTTCATTGAAAGACGTGATGGTTATCCAAGGTGACAGTTGTCAGATATAAAATATTTCCGTTCTTTATGAGTCAATGAAGTTGTTAATTTGGTCCAGTTGTAATAATGTCTAGTGCTTACTGATTTTCTTTGCTCCAATGGCAGTGATCCGGAACTCATATTCCTAACTGATGGTGCCAGCAAAGGTGTAATGCAGATCTTAAATGCCATCATCCGTGGTGAAGGGGATGGGGTAATGCATTTTTCTTCCTAAATGGAAATATAATTGTATTTCATTTTCATTATAATTCTTTTCTCTGCTTGGCTAATTCACGTACTTTCTACAATCCTAATGCTATATATGTGCTTAATTATGTGTACTTTCAGGTTCTGGTTCCAGTTCCACAGTACCCACTTTACTCAGCTGCAATATCCTTATTTGGTGGCACTCTTGTCCCATATTACCTGGAAGAAACAGCAAATTGGGGTCTTGATGTTGCCGATCTTCGCCAGTCAGTTATAACAGCTCGTTCCAAAGGAATAACGGTTAGTATGCCTTTTCTCTAGGTTGTTTATGGTAGAATGTTGGAATTTGTATTGATACTGAAGTAAATTAGATCAATGAACTAAATGGGATGGATGAACACAATTTGAATTGATTCTTGGAAGACCCTTATGTAGGGAAACAGTTTCCTCTCCAATTGTCTGTTGTTTTACAGCTTTTACCCCATGAATGTTTTATATATTGGCCTGTTTCTTGTTGAATATATTATTGGTCAATGCCTTCTCATACTTATTATTCTGCAACTATGATCGCATTCTGTCTCTGTATAACTGTACTACTATATGAGCAGGTGAGAGCAATGGTGATCATCAACCCTGGAAACCCTACTGGTCAGTGTCTTAGTGAAGCAAACTTGAGAGAGATAATAAACTTCTGTATCCAAGAAAACCTGGTCTTGCTTGGTGATGAAGTTTATCAGCAGAATGTGTACCAGGATGAGCGCCCCTTCATTAGTGCTAGAAAGGTGAATTTTACTGAGCTATTAGAATTGGTTGTGTGAAAGATTTCTAGTTTCTGCTAAACTGAAACCACTTATGTAATTCTGAAAGGTGTTGATGGGTATGGGGCCATTTGTAAGCAAGGAACTCCAGCTTGTTTCTTTTCACACTGTGTCTAAAGGATATTGGGGTGAATGTGGTCAGCGTGGTGGATACTTTGAGATGACAAACATTCCTCCACAGGTTTGTTTCTCCATAAGTTCTATATTACATCAATATGTATCAGTTCTGAAGTTATGTTTTTATTGTTTCAAAAAGTAAGGTAAAGTAGATTAAGCTTTCAGAATCATGTAGAATTTAGACTTAAACTGTTCAGTTACAGTATGCGAATCATCTCATGTGTATTTCTGTTTTGACATGATGCTGCAGTCGGTTGATGAGATATATAAGGTTGCATCAGTGGCACTTAGTCCAAATGTTCCTGCACAGATATTTGTGAGTGAGCAATTAAGTCATGTTGTGTTATTCTGTGTAGAAGTTAACACATGTTTCTGTGACCAAAACTGTTTATCTCATATCAAGAATTCAATCTGAATTTACAGATGGGCCTAATGGTCAACCCTCCCAAACCTGGAGACATTTCATATGAGCAGTTTGTTAGGGAAAGGTAAGTCTTCTAATAGTACAACTGAATGACTTTTGATTAGACCAAAAGTGAACTGTAGAAACCATTCTGCATTTCCATGATTAAAATGAAAGTCATTGAAGATGGTGATGCTAAGCTTTCCCACACAGCTTTTATAGTAATTATTGTCTATAGAGTTGATGTTCATGAACCTTCCAAAAAGTATTGAGACCAAAAGAAAAGAAAAAAAGTACTTTATCCCATTATAAAGAACCATAATTTACTTTGTTAAATAGAAGAAACTTATTACTTCAGAATACGATTTCATATACAGATATACTGGTGTCATGATATGTCGTTTTGAAATTGTAACTAATGGTGCCTTAATTAATTCACTTGGCAGCAAAGGGATCCTTGAATCTCTGAGGAGAAGAGCAAGGTTAATGACTGATGGATTTAACAGCTGTAGAAACATAGTTTGTAATTTCACAGAAGGTAAAAAATTTCACACAATAAATAATACAGTTTCTAACAGTTGATGGTTTATACTAACACAGTTGTGAATATTGATTTTAGGTGCCATGTACTCCTTCCCTCAAATACGGTTACCTCCAAGAGCAATACAGGCTGCTAAAAGTGCTGGAAAAGTTCCTGATGTTTTCTACTGTCTCAAACTTTTGGAAGCCACTGGCATTTCCACTGTCCCTGGTTCAGGGTTCGGACAGAAAGAAGGGTAATATTTCCTTCAGTGATTCTCATTTTCTAGTTCATATAAGGACGTTAACTATGCTGGAGACATCAAAATGGCGAGCTTCAAAATCGATCATATTTCTGCGCAGGGTCTTCCACTTGAGGACAACCATCTTACCAGCTGAGGAAGACATGCCTGCTATCATGGACAGTTTCAAGAAGTTCAACAATGACTTCATGGAGCAATATGAAGATGATAGAGGCTATTCAAGGATGTAAACATCCGGAAGATTAAAACAAAGCTTCTCTCGTATGTCCAGCTTCTGCAAGCTGTTCAATGTATACATTATTCTGTCGACAATTCCTCCACCTGTTACATACTACATGTCTCTATTTACAACTCTCTGGTTCCGATTCTCTAATGTAAATTGCAAAAGTTACTTAATTCCCAGCTTTAAGCCAGATATGAGATATGTCCAGTTTGTGCTATGTGTGACTTTACAGAAGCCTTTATCCTCCTTTGATCATTGAGTCCATAAACCTTATCTTTTCTTGCTTTGAATACATTTTATCCTCCAAAACCCAAACCCATTGGGACCTTTAGGACCCTCTGCACTTTGTTTCTTTTACTGTTGAGGTATGCATCCAATCCAGCTGCACAGTTGCACATTGAGAAATAAAACTTTCCTCTTTTCTGTAGGAGTACTATTTGTGTCTGTAGCATTGTATAAAGGTGAGAAAAGCATTAGAGAATGGGAAGTCTGACAAATTCATCTTCTTGCCCAGTTTTTGATCTGTCCCACGATGAATTATGTCACTTTTGTGTGACTTTAGTGAAAACTAAAATCACACAAAATATAGAACATATTTCAGAATCGAACGTACCCGTCTTTTTTTTCTCTCTTTTTTTTTTACTCCCTTGCAATATCTTTGGGATTTTCTTGTCCAAAAAGATGGGGCTGGGTTTACGTTTTTCATTAAGGTCGATGGCTCGATGCACCTAACTGTATATAATTGGTGTGTGTGTGTGTTATATAATTGATGTGTATAGTTTCCACACTTCAAAATATGTCTCACATTATTCACTGCCTGCACTCTTGTCGTGAGTAAATTGCATGTAGAGATCACCACGACAGATTCATCTTGAATGAAACGGGTTGTTGGGAGTAAACTGAGTTGTCAACTCATCACTGTCATGAATATGGGCCGTCTTGCTAGAGTAGCTAGTCGATTCTCGACCAATTTCATTTCCTTCACATGTAATGATGTAGAAAACAAAAGTTCATATCAGTCTCCATGGCATATTTCTTTGTTCGACTTCAGTAATTGTAATAGGCTAGGGGTGTGTAAAATTTAGTGAGTCTCACTAGTCTAGTCCTCTCATGCACTATCGAGTTGTTAAGGCAAGCCAGGGAGTATGGTAAGAAATCTGTCCTGGTATGGTAAAGATCTTAATGACAGATTAATCTTGAACGTAACGGGTTGTTGGGGTAGAGTTGATCTATCTTGTCATGAACATCAGAATTGCCAACTTGGGGAACGAGTTAACACAGTACATACCAGATGATCGAGTTCGATCATATACAGGTGATTCTTGACTACTCATTCAGTACTGCTTTTCACATATGAATCAGCTAGCTAGGATGGCATGGGATTCCTCATCTCGTGTCTCGTCACCTTGGATATGAACAACGAAGAAAGAAATACCTTCAATGTGAACATTATTATTCTTTCAAGAATGATTTTACATGGGAGAAGAGTCGTTCGATTGACCGAAGATGACGAGATAAATTTGACGTTCATTCTCGGACTTAACCATGCATCCACAATAACTCTTATTGATTCATGATTCGGTCGGAGAAGTTTATCTTGCAGATCTCTCCAGTTCACTTATAATATTCGAAGAATTTTGTATGTTAATTTGTATAAACAAATTAGTAAAATAACATCACGTTTTTTTTTCAAAGAGGATTAATTAAAAATTTCCACTATCCCTAGTGAGTCGAACTTTAATACATAATACTCTACTTTCTTAACTAATAATGTTCTTAAGACCATCTCCAACAATGAAGTTAAATCTATAACTATTTTCAACTAAAAAGTTAAATGTAATTCGTATGTTTTTAATTTCAACTTTAACAATTGTAAGTATAGCTAAGTTATTTTAAATATTTAACCGTTTGATCACTTGTTGGATAGTGGAAACATTTTTTGGATGGTGGGAGATATAATTTTTAAGTTATTTTCTCTCTCCCCTTAACTAAATATAACTCAAAGTCATATACTTACTTAACTTTAACTACTATGTTGGAGATGCGCTAACATTTAAGTTAACTCACTTCGTCAAACAAATATCTTCACCTTTCTTTTTGAATAAACTGATAACATTAGAAGATCGACATTCACTATAACGTGACAGAGAACAAAGTGTGCATATAAGTGTATGCGACTAATAAATCACAAATTAAGAACCGATTATAATGATTGAAGTAAAGAAAAAGCTTACAATGATTAGACTTAGACCCAATTTGATATTGAGTTTTTGGAGAAAAAATAATTTAATCTTATCATAGTATACTGTTAATATGTTTAGTTAATATTTTATATCTGTGTTTTTCTAAATTTTTAAATCAATTAACACAAAAATCAAAAACAAATTATTTTTTCTTAACTATATTTTTTTCACTTTTAATTTATTTCACTACTAATTTTTCTCACTGTATTTAATTTCACACAATACCAAATTAACCATTATAATACTACTCGAGTTCATTCCCACGTATCTCAATAACATACACTATCATAAAAAATTGAAGATTAATCCGGGGAAACCAGAATAAAAACGTGAAACCCCCTCGGCCTCTGTAAAAGGAAAGGGAATCGATGATCCCCAAAATTTGGCGCCAAACTGCCCCTTCCCTCCGCCTCTGCCGTACGTCAGCCTCCCACGTGGCCCCCGCAGTCATGCGACTGTGGGTCACTGCCTCACCGCCCGCGGACCTCGGTCAACCCTTTCCACGGGCACCCCTCTCCCTTAGCGTCCTCTCCTATTCTTAAATTCACTTCATCCTCCTCTGCTTAGGTCACGAGACTCTTCCTCGGGTTCCCTTTTTATCTTCCCGTGTCTCTGAGGTTGAGTGAGCCACTGACCCCTATACTACTACAAAAACTTCGAAACCAACACAACCTTCCAACCATTACTGCTCCTCTCTCTCTCTCTCTCTCTCTCTCTCTCTCTCTCTCTCTCTCAAAGACAGACCAACCCAAAGTCCCTCCCTTTTTCCCCTCTTTTTATCTTTCTTCACCTCTCTTGCTTTCATTTTTACTCTCCCATCTTCCTCATCCCAAGCTCTTCATTTTTTTTTCTTTCCCACACTTCCTTTTAATCCTTTTACTCAAAGCTCAAAGCTCAAAGCTCAAAGCTCAGAGCTCCATCATCTTTCTCCTCTCCTCCTATCTTTTACTTATTCGATTCTCCCATATTCCTTTCTATATTAACCCTCTAGCCATATCACAAATTTCGCCAACAATGGGTTATTCTGGCGGTGACTTAGGGTTTGATTCGGACCCTCAGAAATGGGTCATCGCCGGAATTACCTTAAGGGCTCCCTTAAAGCCGATATACACCATTTCCAAAATCTCGGAGATTACGGAAGCAGGAAGTCATGGTGACGACGTGGAAGAAGAGTGTGGCGGCTCCACGACTCCGACGGCTGCCGAGGCCAGAGTTCCGACCAGGCTGACGTGTCCGCCTCCACCGAGGAAAAAGAAGCCGGTGGCGTCGAAATGTAACTATAAGAGAGAGTTCTTCACTCCTCCTGATCTAGAGAGCATCTTCATACGCCATGTCGAAAGGGCTAACTGAATTTTCAAATCTCCTAATTTAGGCGCACTTTATATATTTGGTTCGATCTCGTTTTCGAAAATTTAATTTAGCCCTGCTTTTTTCAGTCTCTGTTACTCTGTTATGTTTAGGATCTGTAATCTCTACTGCCAAGGTTTAACTAGAAGAAGATGACCATGTATAGCTAATTATCATCGATGAATAAATATATATTGCTCATTTGCTACTATTGTTTTTGCTCTGTTTTTTCTTTCACTCTTTACCAATCTTTGTCTGTGATCGATCGAGCACTATTCAGCTTCACGCGCGTTACGTACGTGTGACAAAATTCCAAGCCAAAATCTTGGCAAGGTTCCAAAAGCTAACGAGGGTAAAGACATCGTTTTCAATTGGGTTATTATTTTTGCCTAGATAAGGTTGCTCTGTTTTGTGTTGGAAAGTTGTTTGTTAGTTTGTTAATAAAGTCCTGGTCTTATGGGACGTGTAGAATAGGATTTGAATTTCTGGCACATGTTACCACGTTCAAATTAGTTGCTGATGAATGTGGGCCGTTATTTCAATTCTGTTGCTTTAGGCTATATATGCCTGAGTTGATCAATAATGAAAGATAGAGGTATTTCAACCATTACTCGATCTTGCTTGTAATCATTGATACAAACAATTGGTATCAGAGCTCCTCACGAGCCTGATCAAGAAAGTATTGGTGAGAGGTTGAAATTTAAGAAACCTCAGCTTTCTTAAAGAAGAGTGACTGAGATAGAGTGAAACACTGAGAGGGCACAAGTGAGATGGCAACTGAGAAAGAGAGTTTTGTTCAGCCTGCCATACCTCGATTTGATGGGCATTACGACCACTGATCGATGCTTATGGAAAATTTTCTCAGATCAAAGGAGTACTGGAGACTTGTGGAAAATGGAATTCCAATGATAGATGCCGGAGTAGAGTCTAGTGCAGCTCAACGAAAGATGATAGAAGATGCGAAGCTCAAGGATCTTAAAGTGAAGAACTATCTGTTCCAAGCCATAGATCGAACAATCATGGAGACCATCTTGAACAAAGAAACTGCAAAGGCCATCTGGGACTCCATGAAGCAGAAGTATCAAGGTTCCACCAAAGTGAAGTGAGCTCAGTTACAAGCCTTGCGTAGAGAGTTTGAAGTGCTTGACATGAAGGAAGATGAGAAAGTAGATGAGTACTTTGCTAGAACCTTAATTGTAGCAAACAAGATGAAGGCTCGCGGTCAACAAATGGGGCAAGATGTAATCATAAAGAAGATCCTTAGATCCATGGCACCAAAGTTCAACTATGTAGTGTGCTCGATTGAGGAGTCCAACGATACCAGCCTCATGACTATTGATGAACTTCAAAGCAGCTTGTTGGTTCAAGAACAACGAATGCAAGTTCAGAAGGAAAAAGAGCAAGTCCTTAAGGTCTCCAACGAGAAGAAATATGGAGAAAGAGAAGAGTAGAGGCTTGATGGAAGAGGGAGGACTCGAGGAGGCTTCAGAGGACGAGGAAGAGCCAGAGGCGGACAGTCCTACGACAAATCATTGATAGAATGTTTCAAGTGTCACAAATTAGGGCATTACCAATATGAGTGCCCTATTTTGGAGAAGAAGGCCAACTATGCTGAGTTCGATGATGAAGAGGAAATGTTTTTGATGGCATATGTGGAAGCAAACAACTCGAAGAGAGAAGAGGTGTGGTTCCTTGACAGTGGGTGTAGTAATTGATCTACTCATTTTAGGCGTATTAATTAATATATTTTCTCTACATTTTTACTTTGATAATTGCTTAGTTTTATTAGTTTTAACTTATTTTGTTAAATTCAGGTGTTGACCAAAAGAGACGGAGTAAAGGAGTCTACAAGCATGCAAAGCACAACAAAATAATGGAGAAAAGAAATTGGTTCGAAATTCCAAGGAAGAAAGAAGAAAAATTGAAGAGAAAAATAAATCATTTGTTGATTAGGAAAACATTTCCTATGTTGACTAAGATTTGAAAGCTTCCGGAAGGATCTTGAAGAAGAACAAATGAAAATGATGCAAATAAAGAAGACATTTCTCCTGCGCGATCCAAGAAAGCACAACCTTGCCGAATTAATAAAGGACCATTGGGCCAAATTTTTGGAAAATATTCCAAGATGATATGGATATTATTTGGGGCCCAAAATATGTGAAATTAAATGGTATTTTCGGACAAGAAGAATTGGAGAGCAAGAAATCCAAGATTTGAAGAAATTGGGATTCATAATATTCAAAAAGGAAGGAAATATGAAGTTACAGGATAGCAGACTTCGACAGGCTGTAGAAATCGCATATCAACTCCGATTGAGGTGATTAATGAATATATTTTATAGCCCTCGGAAATATCTTTCCAATGTCGCAAGAATCACGCAATTCGGATATGTATAACTCTGGAAAATTGCGTTTGAAGACAGACTGCCAGATTTGCCCGGGTACACAAGAAAAGTCTTGTTTTGGTAGGAAAAGACCTAATCTTTTTCTATAAATTGGGGAGCTCAGCCTCAAAGTGGATCATCACCTATTCTATGTCCTCTTGCTACCAAATTACACAAAGAAGCTCCACCACGAAGTTCTCCAAGTGCTAGGCCGAAGTTACACCACCACCACCCTAAAATTTCCATCACATTCCTTCTAAATACGCTTAATCTCTTTAGAAGGTGTGTAGCCTCCACCTTAGACTCCATCCACTCGAGATTTTGCAGGGCTTTCCAGAAATCAAAAAGTGTTAACATGGAACCTTTGCTCCGTAACTCTCCTTATATTTGTTTTATTTTGTTTGTGAAGAATACGTACATGTTTATTTTGGTTTTATACTATTTTTGAGTTTAATTTATCTTCCATGTGTTTATGAGTTTTGATTCTTGATTGCATGTTGTGTGTCATTCTTAATGCTTTGGTTGGGTCTAAAGATGAAACGCTTAGTCAATCGCTTTTTACCTTAAATCAATGGAGTCGAGATTAGACTGTTTAGACGCTTAGTTGCACTTTAATTCAAAGTCATGGCATGTAATCCGGAATTAAAACTTGTAGATTTCGTAGGTAATTAAATGAGATTATTTGTGTAATTGCAAAGTATGTGGGATGGGATGTCACATGTAAATAACTAATTTAGGTTTGTTTTTGTCGAAAATATGGTAAGGGTTTTTGGGTTCTTTTTATGTGTTTGCTTGTCTATGAGTCAATGCATATTAGATTCTTAGGATTTCTTGCTATATGTTTCGATGTTTTAGGTAGTAATTAGATAGAAAATTTAGGTAATTAAACAACTCTTTTATACCCCCTTTTTTACTACACAAGAATTGCATGCACCCTTTAATCCCCGGTTTAGAACGATACCCTACTTATCAATGTTACATCTACACAAAAAGGGTTTAAATTGCATATGGTTGAATTATGTGTTAAGTGTTTATTTGATGCATGTTTTGGTCGTATCAGTAATCACATGAGTGGGAACAAGAAGTGGTTCTCATAGCTGGATGAAAGCTTCAGACACTCATAAAGCTTGGAAATGACATGAGGATGCCAGTACTTGGAAAAGGAAATGTCAAGATGGAAGTGCTTGGGAGAACTCAGGTAGTTACTGATGTTTACTATATTCCTGAGTTAAGAAACAATCTCCTTATTGTTGGTCAATTGCAAGAGAATGGAGTTACTGTTGTGATTAAAGGTGGAAAGTGTAGGGTCTATCATTCAAGTAGGGGGCTCATTTACATTCTCTTATGTATGCTAATTGAATGTTCATAGTACTTGCAAATATGGTACTTGATAGTTCACCTACCTGTCTCCAAACAACAATACAAGATGTCACAGATTTATGGCACAAGAGGTATGGTCACTTGAGTTTGAAGGGATTACGCACACTACACTACAAAAAAATGGTCATAGGGTTACCTGACTTGCAAGGCTCTTCGAAGGTGTGTGAAGATTGTATGAAAGGAAAACAGTGCAGAGACTCTATTCAAAAGAAAGCTACATGGAGAGCATCAAGGAAGTTGGAGCTGGTGCATGCAAACTTGTGTGGTCATATTTCACCTAAATCAAATAGTAACAAGAGGTATATTTTGAGCTTCATTGATGATTTCAGTCGAAAAATGTGGATTTACTTCTTGGCAGAAAAATCCGGGGCATTTATCATGTTCCAATGCTTCAAGAAACTTGTGGAAGGGGAAGCTGGTGTACCTATTGCATGCTTGAGAACCGATTGAGGAGGAGAATTCACATCTCTAGAGTTTAATGATTTCTGCAAATTTAATGGCATTAAACGTCAACTAACCACAACATATACAACCCAACAAAATGGGGTTGCGGAGCGTAGAAACAGAACCATTCTAAACCTAGTGAGAAGCATGATGTCAGAGAAGGATATTCCCAAGAGTTTCTGGCCTGAAGCAGTTCGATGGACCTCTCATGTATTAAATAAAAGTCCTACAGTTGCTGTAAAAGATGTCACACCGGAGGAAGCATGGAGTGGAAGAAAGCCCAGAGTTGACCACTTCAGAGTTTTTGGTTGCATCGCACACGTACATGTTCCAGATACAAGGAGAACAAAGCTTAAGGATAAGAGTTGCAAGTGTGTGCTACTGGGATTTAGTGATGAATTGAAAGCTTATCGTCTGTATAATCTCATTTCAAAGAAGATTGTGGTGAGCCAAGACGTGTTGTTTGAAGAAGATGCTAGTTGGGATTGGGAAAGAAGTGCTGAAGAGAAGAAGAAGGATGTGTTAACCTGGGAAGACAATGAGAGTGTTTTGGATTAGGAGAACTATGAAGACGATGGAGAAGGAGCTGATGAAGAGAAGGCTCTGGTGAATGGTTATAGTTCCTCATCTTCCCGTTCGTCGCAGTCGGAGAGTCCAGTAGAAAGAGAAACAAGAAACCGAAGACCACCAACATGATTGCAAGATATGTTAGAGGTGAGAACCTGGAGCTTTCAGAGGAAGATGAAGCACATCAAAACCTAGCTTTGTTTACTATCAGTGAAGATCCATTGAGCTTTGAGGAGGCAGTGAGATTCTCTAAATGGAGGTCAGCAATGAAGAATGAGATAGAGGCAATTGAAAGAAACAACACGTGGGAACTCACTTACTTACCAAATGGAGCAAAGAAGATAGGAGTAAAGTGGGTATACAAGACTAAGTTGAATGAGCATGGAGCTGTGGATAAGTGCAAGGCTAGATTGGTAGCCAAGGGATATGCTCAACAATTTAGGATAGACTACACTGAAGTTTATGCACCTGTGGCCAAATGGGATACAATCCGCTTAATTATTGCATTAGCTGCTCAGAGAAACTGGATTATTTATCAGCTCGATGTTAAGAGTGCCTTTCTACATTGGGAGCTCAATGAAGCAGTGTATGTGGAGCAGCCAGTAGGGTTTGTGAAGAAAGGAGAAGAAGAGAAAGTCTACAGACTCAAGAAGGCTTTGTACTGGCTTAAACAAGCTCCGAGTGCTTGGTACAACAAGATAGAGAGTTATTTTCACAAAGAGGACTTCGAGAAGTGTGAGTTTGATCACACACTATTTCTCAAGGCAGGGGAAGGAGATAAGTTTTTAGTTGTGAGTTTATATGTGGATGACTTAATATTTACTGGAAATTGTGAAAGCATGTTTAATGAATTTAAGTCATCTATGAAAAGGGAGTTTGAAATGAGTGATCTGGGAAGGATGAGATTTTTTTGGGGGTAGAAGTGTTGCAGTGTACGGAAGGAACATATATATGTCAAAGGAAGTTTTGCTACAGAGGTGTTAGAAAGATTTGGGATGAGCAACAACAACTTTGTGCATAATCCTATTATACCAGGGGTAAAGCCAACAAAAGATGATGAAGGAGTGAAGGTTGATGCTACAGAGTTCAAGCAAATTGTGGGCAGCTTAATGTACCTTACTATGACCAGGCCGGATTTAATGTTCGTGGTGTGTTTAGCTAGCATGTTTATGGCTAAACCAACTGAGTTGCATATGCAACTCTTAAAAAGGGTGCTTAGGTATATGAAGGGTACTGTAAACCTAGGAATTTTCTACAAAAAGGGAGGTGATGAAGAGTTGGTGGGTTATACAGACAATGATTATGTTGGGGATGTAGTTGATCGTAAAAGCACATCTGGATATGTGTTCTGTTTGAGTGGAGGAGTTGTGTCGTGGAGTTCGAAGAAGCAGCCGATGGTCACCTTGTTAACAACGGAGGCTGAATACATTGCTGCAGCCTATTGTGCAACTCAGAGCATATGAATAGGAAGGATACTTGGTAAGCTGGGTCATGTTTGAAGTGAATGCATCAAGATATTTTGTGACAATAGTTCTATGATAAAGTTGGCCAAGAATCCAGTTTTTCATGGTTGAAGCAAGCATATTGATGTTCGTTTTCATTTTCTGCATGACTTAACTAAAGAAGGAAGGGTGAAGCTTGAGCATTGTGGCACACAAGAACAGTTGGCCGACATCATGACAAAGCTACTTGAAGAAACTTATAGCCTGACTAGAAGCTTGAAGATGATATATGTATTTCATTCATCTGTTGGAGAATTACAAGGACAATATATATATATATATATATATTACAATGGGAGAGAGAACCTAACGGATATAAGTCGGAGAGAGAACCTAACGGATATAAGTTGTTCTAGAACCACTACAAACCAGTGGAGCCGACAGAGAAGAAAGCAGAACTCAGATAGGTACAACAGAGACCAGGAGCAGACAATATAAGTCAATTGGTCTTGGGATACACAATCTCAGACAGATCACGTGATACACGCGAGACCTCGCCAAGAGAAGAGGAAGAGGTCTCCTCGCGAGAAGGGCGCTCGCGAGGAGGACTCATGCGAGCACATTCGAGGAGAACACATGCGAGCACGCATCACACGGTCAATGCTTGTGAGTATCTTCAACACTCCCCCTCAAGCTTGTATCAAGAGAATATCTTGATCCAAGCTTGCCTAACAACCTGTCAAACTGAGCAGTAGGAAGTACTTTGGTAAACAGGTCTGCAATTTGATCACAGGAACGAACATACACAGTTCGAATCACTTTGGATTGCACTTGATGGCGAACAAAATAGCAGTCGACCTCAATATGTTTTGTGCGTTCATGGAACACAGGATTTGCTGCTATGTGCATTGCAGCTTGATTGTCACAGTGGAGAGTGATAGGCTTCGAACTCAGAATTCCCAGATCCAGAAAGAGAGCTTTTAACCAGATGAGCTCGCATGCCGTGGATGCCATGGCACGATATTCTGCTTCTGCACTTGATCGTGCCACCACCATTTGTTTTTTACTCTTCCATGTGACTAGGTTGCCACCAACAAAGGTGCAATATCCAGTTGTTGACTTGCGATCAAGAGAATTACCTGCCCAATCCGAGTCAGAAAAACCCTCAAGAGCAAAATGGCCATTGTTACTCATGAAAATACATCGTGTGATGGAACCCTTGAGATATCTAAGAATTCTCTTCACTAATTGAAGATGATCAGAGGTTGGAGCATGCATAAACTGACTTGCAATGCTTACTGCGTATGCAATGTCAGGTCTTGTTATGGTGAGGTAGATGAGTTTTCCAACCAGTCTTTGATACACAGTGATGTCTTGCATGATATGGCCATCATGTTCTAGTTTGAGATGACTAGGAAGAGGGGACTTCACTGTGCTACAAGTTTGTATGTTGGCTTCTTCTAATAAGTCCAACACATACTTTCGCTGATTCAGGAACAAGCCTTTAGTTGAGTAATCTAACTCAATGCCAAGAAAGTACCTGAGTTGGCCAAGATCCTTGATTGCAAAAGTTTGATGAAGAGAGAGCTTGAGAGACTGAATTTCTTCAATGTTATCTCCTGTGATGATCAGGTCGTCAACGTACACCAACACAACCAGCCTTCCAAGCTTTCCATTTCGAGTGAACATTGATGAATCAGCATTACTGCACTTAAAACCTGAATTGCACAACACATCACTCAGCTTGGCATACCAAGCTCGAGGTGACTGTTTGAGGCCATATATGGCCTTGTGTAACTTGCAGACCATACCAGGTTCATTTTCTTGAGGATGACCTTGAGGTATCTTCATGAACACATCTTCCTCGAGGTCCCCATGGAGAAAGGCGTTTTTTACATCCATTTGAAAAATGGACCAACCATGATTTATGGCCACAGATAATAAGACTCGCACTGTGTTTATCTTAGCAACAGGTGCGAATGTTTCTTTGTAGTCTACTCCGAAGGTTTGAGTAAATCCACGTGCCACCAATCTCGCCTTGTGCCGCTCAATGCTCCCATCTGAATGATACTTTATCTTATAGATCCACCTGGATCCAACAACCTTTCTCCCTTTGGGCAGAGGCACCACACTCCAAGTGCCATTATCATCCAAAGCTTGAAGTTCATCCCTCATGGCTTGATTCCAAGTTTGTGAGCTGCTTACTTCTTCAAATGTCTTAGGGTCGATTTGCTCACTGAGCTTGGTAAGAAACACATAATGGGCTGGAGAGATTTTTTCTGGATAAATAGCATTGCAGCTAGGGTGCTGATGAGTATACATCTTGAATCCCTTATATTTTGAGGGCAGTTTCCTAGCACGACTAGGATATCTAGGTTCTGAAGCTTCTCTCCTTTCTTGATGAGTTTGAGACTGAAAATTGTCTCCCACTACTTCCTCTTCATGATCAACAGCTTCTTCATGAGTGATATGATCACTTACATTTTCTCTGTACTCATGATTTTGCTCAGTGACATCTGCTTCTGCATTTTTTTCTGATTCAATCTTTTTTTCTTCTTGCGGGCTGATCTTTCTTTGCTCTATAACAGGCACTGTAGGTGTGGTTGAGTCAAACAACTCCCCCTCACTGCTGTCTTCACTCTTCTGAAAGAAGAAGGTAGACTCATCAAACCTCACATCTCTAGTTACATAGAGTTTTTTAAATGTTGGATCATAACACTTATACCCCTTTTGAGTTGAAGAATAGCCAAGAAGAACACATTTAGCTGCTCTTGCATCAAGCTTCCCTCTATGTGAGGCCTGGATATGAATAAAGCACACACATCCAAACACTCTTAGATGCTCAAATCCAACTGCCTTGCCTTTGAGAACTTTGATTGGAGATTTAAACTCCAAGACCCTGCTGGGGAGTCTATTTACAACATATGCTGCTGTTTGGATGGCGTGTGACCAAAAGCGTTTTGGTACATTGGCATGGAGCATAATTGCCCTTGTTTTCTCCAACAAATCTCTGTTCTTCCTCTCAGCAATTCCATTTTGCTGAGGGGTTCCCACACATGAAGTTTGGTGCAAAATACCTTGGTTGCTTAAATAGTTTTGCATGACATTGGATGTGAATTCTATTCCATTATCTGATCTGAGGATGGAAATATTAGTAGAAAAATGATTCTTTAACAAATTATGAAAATCTTCAAAACATTTTTGAACTTCATGCTTAAATTTCAGGAGATAGACGAAAGTATTTCTTGAGAAATCATCAATAAAAGTAACATAATATCTGAAACCATCAAAAGATACAACCTTTGCAGGTCCCCAAACATCTGAATGGACAATTTCAAAAGATCTAGATGCCGTAGAAACTGAACTGGGAAAGGCTAATCTAGTTGATTTTGACTTGTGACAAGTCTCACATTCATGAAGTGGTTTACAGACGTTTGGAAATAAGAAAGACATGACATGAACTGAGGGATGTGCCAGACGCAAATGCCACAGATTTTGCAGGCTTGAAGAAGGTGAATCTGCTATGAGGCTCTTTAAAAAACTTGAAGATGTGGAAATGTAGTACAAGCCATTGAGATAAAAACCTTCACCAATCATCTTCTTGGTGACCCGATCCTGAAATATGATGCTATGAGGTGAGAAAGTTGCAAGGCAGTTATGTGAACGAGTGATTTTTCCAACAGATAGGAGTTTGAAAGGAAAATCTGGCACATACATAACACTCGATTTAATGGTTTTTGAAAACAAAGACAAATTTCCTGTACCAATCACAGGGACACGATTTCCATTTGCTATGGAAACAAATGATGGCTTATCAAATGAGTAAAAATCATTTAACATAGATGAATCATTGGACATATGATCAGAAGCACCAGAATCCACAATCCAAAAATTACCAGTTTTGCTGAAATCCAATGCAGTAGATAGACAACACGTTATACCTGGTATGTCATCAGGATCAGCTAGGTGAGAATCAGCTAGGAAACCAGCAAATTTTCCAAGCATAGCTGTTGCATTTCCACTTGATGATGACCCTTGCTTCTGTTAAAGAAAGCTTGCAAATTCATTGATCAAATTCATGGGATTTGTAGAGTAATCTACAGCTTCTTCTGAGCATGTGTTTGATGCAACGTTTGCTTTTGGAGTATAAGCAACCCTCATTCTTCCTCTCTCACCACCAAGACCCTTCGGCTTGAGCTCAGGATGCAGCAGCCAACAAGTTTCTTTGGTATGGCCTATGCCATGTCTACCAATGCGCTCACAGTGAGAGCACTTCAAATCAGGTCTCCTTCCCTTGTAAGGCCTTGTGATCACAAAGGCCTTTGACTCAGTGGGAGTTGAGTCGGCTCCACCAATTCTAGTCTCTTCTCTCTGAATGGTGCTACACACAGTTGTTAGTGAGGGAAGCTCGGGTGACATGAGTATGTGGCTTTTAAGGTCCTCATAGTCAGGACCAAGGCTGCACAGAAGCTCGAAGATTTTGTCTTCTTCAACCCTTTTCAAAATGATCTTGGAATCTACTGTATGGGGCCTGTAGAGATCGAGTTCATTCCACTTGGCTTGAAAGTTTCCAAGGTGTTCGATGAATGTCTGATTTCCTTGCTTGAGTTCAGACAAGTCTTTCTTGATTTGAAACACTCGAGCTGATTTGTTGAGGTCTCCATAGAGATCTTTCACTGCCTTCCACATGTTGAGAGCAGAGTCTGAGTATTGAAAAATCCTTTGGAGTTTTGGTTCCATGGAGTTGATCAGCCAAGATCTCACAAGCTGATCTTGTGAGAGCCATGACTCGAATTCTGGAGAAGAGGCTGCAAGGACCTTGGATTTTCCGCTTATGAAGCTCAGCTTCTGCCTTCCACCAATGGCCAGTGTCATTGCATTTGACCATAATATATAGTTGAACTCGTTGAGGAGAGAGGATGTGAGTCGCTGATTTGTAGCAGACTCGAACTCTTCTGATGGTTTGGTGCCAGATGATTGGCCTGAGGATGATTGAGAGGTGATGCCTCCTGTCATTATGAGGACTGGGAGGTAGCTATGGATTTAATGAGTAGAAGCAGGTCCTTAGATGGATCTCTGCTCTGATACCATGAAGAAACTTATAGCCTGACTAGAAGCTTGAAGATGATATATGTATTTCATTCATCTGTTGGAGAATTACAAGGACAGTATATATATATATATATATATATATATATATTACAATGGGAGAGAGAACCTAACGGATATAAGTCGGAGAGAGAACCACTACAAATCAGCGGAGCCGACAGAGAAGAAAGCAGAACTCAGATAGGTACAACAGAGACCAGGAGCAGACAATATAAGTCAACTGGTCTTGGGATACACAATCTCAGACAGATCACGTGATACACGCGAGACCTCGCCAAGAGAAGAGGAAGAGGTCTCCTCGCGAGAAGGGCGCTCACGAGGAGGACTCATGCGAGCACATTCAAGGAGAACGCATGCAAGCACGCTCACACGGTCAATGTTTGTGAGTATCTTCAACACCACTCAAACTAGAGACCTTTGTGAAGCTTCGTGAGTTGCTGGGAGTGTGAAATTCCAAGATAAACTGTATTGCTCATGGCAAGTCAATTTAGGGGAGAAATTATTGGAAAGTTGTTTGTTAGTCTGTTAATAAAGTCCTGGTTTTATGGGACGTGTAGAATATAATTTGAATTTCCTGCACATGTTACCATGTTCAAACTAGTTGCTGATGAACGTGGGCTGTTATTTCAATTATGTTGCTTTAGGCTATATATGCCTGCGTTGATCAATAATGAAAGATAGAGGTATTTCAACTATTACTCGATCTTGCTTGTGATTATTGATACTAACATTTTGCTCTGTTCATCCATGGCTGAATTGACCAGAGAGACCCATTACAGCAAAAGCCCCACAATTTAAGTTCAGAAGCCTCAAAACTACAGGGAGAGATCCAGAGACTATTTTGGCTCAGCTATCATCCCAATTCAGATTAGGAATGAATCCAATGTCCCACGTGCCCCCACTCACCTCGGACTGTTATGAAGATAGTGGGAAGGTTCTCTGTAATTGAAGCTCTCTCACTGGGAATTCAAATTTTGTGTGTAGACAAACCACATGTGGTTTTGAGATTGGAATCCAATGTGAGTTTGAATGGTCCTCATTATGCACTTTCAAAGCTTCAATCCTTTCTTTTCCATTGTTTTTTTTTTGCTGCAGGACACCAATAATTGAGAATCCCACTTCTGATAGGCTAAATTGGTGTTTTAAAGATTGAATCTTTATGGATTAGAATATGGAATGTCTATGTCAAAGGGGAGTTAACCCAGTAAGTGGCAAAGGGCTGTTCACCTAATGCAGAGGCATCACCCACTTAAACAAAAGGCTTCTTTGGGATCAGAGTAATAAACAACCAAAATGTTCTATCTTATTAGTGATCAAGAGAGTTTATAATCGCTGCTACATGTTCCATTGAGGATAATCCGAATATGGTCGAATATTATTTCATCGGTCAGTAATTATTTATAATAGGAGAGCAACGTGAGGCAAAGGCAGCAAATGTTGCTTTGTTCCCTTTCATCTGGGCTTAAGTTAGTCACTTATTATAGACTGTGGATGAACCAAGTCTTTTGCTAAGACACCCCCATAATTGGAGAGAGAGAACACATGGAGGGAGAAAACTGTGCAAATTTTGCTATTTAACTATGGTCAGTATTAGTCTTTTGCTCTTATACTTTGAGATTATGAATTGTTTAAGTTGTGTTTATGTAGAATGTGACCACCCAACGTAAGGGGATCATCAAAACTGGATTTGGTGCTAGTGTTGGAACCACGTCACACCATTTAACTAGTGTTGGTCAAATAAGTTACCAAAATTTCACTTAACATATCCACCAAGTAACACTGCTGCAGTCAACTAATCACAACTTTCACATACTGGCGACTTGCATCCCAAGTTTAACTTAGTTGACTTGTTAATCATGATCGACATCTCAGATTTTGACACAAAAAAAAGGTCCCGATCGGAGCATGTCATACTCCAGAACATCATATAAAGAATGTACATTGAAACTGTATAAAACCCTAGCCCTAGTTTGAGTGTTCTGATTTGTTTTTCTAATTCATGAAGAACTTTTGATCTGTATTGCTAGCTGGTGTGTATCGTGTGAAAAAGGATGATTAGAAAGCTCAAAGTTGTGGGGGCATGCAGCTTAATCTTTTTCCTCGAAAACTGACAGCTAGTAAGTGCTGCTGTGATCATTGAGGCTTCTATAAAACTGGAATGGCAGTCAGAGAACAACTGGGATTGAAGATGTAGCATAGAAAAGCATAGAGAGCTCTGTGATTGGGTACTATCTGGGATGGAGGGACCGAGGTGTATATATAGTACTTGATAATCATCATGAACGCTAGCTATATGCTCTGCTTGAACATCTTGCAATCAATCTCTTCCGATCCACACAGAAACAAAATATGGAAAGAAAAAAAACGTACATCGATCAATCGATCATCGGGAGATTTTGGGTTGGCTTGGACTTGGGTTTGGGTGGCCGGGAAAGAGACAAAATGTGCAGCCGTAATTAATAGAAAAATACAAATAAAAATGTTTAGGATAAAATGTAATACTTTCATTCATTATCGAATTGAGCATTTATACAACTTTACAAGACATAGGTAGAGAATATCTACAATAAAGAATCAACCAATTCTAATTACAATAGAGATTTAAAATATCTACAAGATCAATACTTACTAACATTCTCCCCTCAAGTTGACCCGTAGATGTCAATCATGCCCAACTTGTTCAATCATTTACTAAAGGCTTCATGTGATAATCTTTTAGTAAGAACATCAACTAACTGTTCATCAGACGACACAAAAAAAATTGAATAATCTTCTTGTCAAAGTTATCCCTTGAGAAATGTTTACCAACCTCCACATGTTTGGTTCTATCATGTTGTACTAGGTTATAAGCAATCTCAACAGCAACTGTATTATCACAATGCAAATCTATAGGTCTCTGAAGCCTGAAACCTAACTCTTTCAGCACATTCTTGAATCCGCAACAGTTTACATACTCAATTTGTCATTCCACGGTATTTAGCTTCTGCACTAGAACGAAAAATTACATTATGTTTCTTACTGCGTCAAATACCTAGACTTCCACCAATAAAAGTAAAGTAGTCAGAAGTAGAAGTCCTATAAGTATGATCACCAACCCAATCTGCATCACTATAGCCTGAAACACATGTCTCATTGGTGTAGCCAGAAACACACAACTCACTGTCTCTTGCAAATAACAAACCCTTACCAAGTGTGCCATTCAGATACTTAAGAATACATAATACCGCACTCGTATGATCTACTCCAGGATTATGCATAAACTGACTCACCACACTAACAAACATATACAATATCATGTCTAGTATGTGATAAATAAATGAGTCTCCCAACTAAATGCCAATATCTGCCCTTATTTGTTGGAACTTAATCTGGAAGAAGTTTCAGCTTGTGGTTTTGTTCAATAGGAGTGGCAACAGGTTTACAGTCCAACAATCCAGTTTCAGCAAGAACATCCAAAACATACTTCTTTTGGGACAATGTAATCCCTTACTTGGACCTTGCGACTTCAATTCCTAACACTACAACAAAAAATTCAATTTGCTACGCTTTTTTGGGACGACATTCAATGCCGTCGCAAATACCTATCAATGGCGACGACAAAATTAACCGTCGCGAATGTGAAGACTTTTTGCAATGGCAAACCAACACCGTCGCAAAAGATTTCATCAATTGCGACGACATCTTTACGCCGTCGTAAAAGGTTCATCAATTGCTGTCGCAAAAAGTTCCATCAATTGCGATGGGAAAGAATTGCCGTCGCAAAATCATTTTCGCAAACAAATAATTTTTTTATGCAAAAATGATTGTTGAATGAGATGACTAGAATACTCTAAGTACGCTATTAAAAACTTATAACCATTTTACTTGAATTCGACATCGATTGGTGTGTTTAACTATTGTGACCCTAAGGTACTTTAGATTAAAACTTCATTTGTCACTATGTAAAAAATTAATTTAAAACCAAGTTCCATACAAGCATTATCGTGGGGTTCATATCTATCTTACCATGTCAAAAAAAATGACAATAAAATTAATTTAGCTACTCTCTCCATAGGGAGAATGAGTAATTCCATAAAAAAAATTATTTTAGTATTTTAGTATTATTTGACCTCATTGACCGAGCACTAAACGTATTCCGACAAGGTTAATTTTTTTTGTACAATCATATTTACTACGAGGTAGACGCGTGTGTGTGGACTCATTTTTCATTAGACCATTTCGGTTTCTCGTATTGTTTATAGTGTTCAGTTTACAATTTTGACCATTGGATGAGATAAACACTAAATACGCTATAAACATATTAGAACTTTTCGACTTGATTTCGGCATCGATCCGTGCGTCAAACCACTGTGACTATACAACCCTTAAGAATAAAAAGTGATTTTATGTTAAGTAAAAGTAATTTGATACCAAGTGTCTAACACACATTATCGTGGTGTTTACAACGAACTATCTTATTATATAAAAAATGACCAAAATCCTAGCAACGAAATTCTAAATCTTAATCCCCAAACTCTGAAAGAATAATAAAAATAAAATAACTTTGTTATATTAACTAAATCATTTGGTTAAAATTGACATTCATCAACTCTTAGGGTTTACAAAAACTCACATAAACACCCGTCGTGCCTCTCTCTCTCTCTGAGTGTCGCTAACCATAGCCTCAGCCTCCAGCGTTCTGCAGCCTCGTGCCGCGTAGAGTTCGGTCAAGGTTTCAAGTGTCTTCATTTCCTCGACCTCTCTTTCGCTTCGCTGCGCCTCCAACTGGTGCTAGCTCAAGTTCAACCATGTTAAGTTTGCCCCTCTCTCCGCGAGCTCACCCTCTCCGCCTTCCTAATACAAAACCTCAACATTGTCAATCAATGGTATTATTTTCACTCAAAAGTTTTCATTTTTAGATCTTGTGAAGATTTTAGGATGAATTTAGGGATTGATTGTATTGGGTAATGAGATTTTAGGATCTATCTTATCTTATGGAATGCTCTATATATGAAAGTCTGGAATGATTAGCATAATGGCCATATTAATTGAGTAATTTGATTGTTGGGTCATAGTTAACTTAGGCATTCTTGATATAACTTTAGGCATGTAAGAAGGATTTGTTCACTCTTTAATTGTATTATGTTTTGATAGTTTATAGCTCTGGCGCTGATACTTGTGGGTTGTGATTGCAGGCAACAATATCCAAAGCTAGCAGAAAATGAACGATTGTATATTGAAAGTACCAATATTCAATGATTTTTCAATTCAATGAAGGTATAATATATTGTTTATGTCAAGAGTAAAAGATTGCTTATACTAAAATTGTCGTTTGACTTCATAGGTTCACTCTTACTTACATCATTAAATTGTTTTTAAATTAGGGTTTATGCCTACTACGACTAAATTATTTCTTTTTTTTTTGTATCGTGAGTTTGATTGTTGAATTTCTTTCCCTTTGTTTCTCTGTGATCATGACATTTCTGTTGGAAGTTCTTCGTTCCTAAGTACTTGACGTGTCATTGTTGAAAGCAGAATGTTGATTTGTGCTGCGCCGCTGAATTTACTTCTACACAAGCAATTGAAGCGAGGAGAGCACCAACCTCACCTGATGAGTTCTTTTTGCCTAGGTGACCTAGGACTTGTACCTAACGGGTTATGACTTGTTTCGTGATCTCACTACAGAACCATGAAAATTGATGCCTTGTACACCCTGTCTGGTACAACGCAAAGCAATTTTCTTGGCAAGTGCTGAGAACACTGAACATGACTCATTTGACCAAGAACTTTCATGTCTTGTCTGGTGAAAACTCTTTTGGTCGTCGTCATTTGACAAGAGTGAATTTTCGAACCGCTCACTCTCTGTCTGGTGAGAATTCTAAATTCATCGTTGTCGGATTTTCTTGCGAGGAGTTGAGTTTGCCGATGGCAAATTGTGTGTTGTGTAGATTGAGGTCTCCTTGATATGGTCATGAACCCTCTATTTATAGTGATCGCTCAAGCGCGTCTCTTGCTGAAAAGAGTAAGATATCTAAATCCTTGAAGGATTCAGCTAGATTACATTTTCCTTGCTCAACAAGGGATATGTGCTTGCTAAATAAGCCGTAAGACCCTTTCAAAAAAAAAAAATAAGCCGCAAAAGTCGGCTTATAGTAACCAAACAATTAAAATTTAATTTACGGTCCAAACACTTGGGATTTTAATCTCTTTCATTGCTCATGTTTGTTTGATTACATTGAGCTGCTGTTATTTGCCCTTCATGTGGTGCTTGGGCATCTTAAATGTTTCTTTACCTAGATTTACTGCTATGCTCAAAATGTATGGCTGATACAGTCATACAGCATTGCAGATTTGGTTCCCAGAACAGAGTATATGTCTCTGTGCTTGCAATGTTGTGATCATTGACTTTAATAATGAACCTGAATTCCAAAGATTGCCTCCTAGATTAAGGGCTAGAGATCATACTCTCTTTTGTTTAATGACATTGATAAAGAAAATTTTCATGTTCTGAAATGAAGTCGTTCAATCTTTCAACTTCACTGACAATATTGCTCTCCATTGTTCTCCCCGTGTTTAGGTTCTTCTGGTTGGTCTCCCCATATCTGTATCCTGTCTTCAGCTATAGAAGCCTGCAGTTCATGAGATAAAGATGTATCAGTCTGTAGTATATCCTTGACTTGATCACTATTAGACTACTAGTAAAGCTCTTTGCTCCAGTTGGTCTTTTATACCAGATAGAAAAGAACACAAGTTTGAATGACAGTCCCTATTAGCATTCCACTCCATATCCCCTGCAAGGCGATGATAAAAAAAAGCAGTAGTCAGGGCCCAATTAAGCTTCATTCTCCACTGTCCACTCAAAATATGAAAAAATTGAACAGTCAGTGACAAACTTACCTGTACACCCCAGTCAAAGTGGTACCCGAAGAGTAAGCCCAAAGGTACCCCAACTACGTAGTAACACGCTATGTTGACATAAGCTACAAGAGCTTGCCATCCTGCTCCGATTGCAACTCCAGAGAGTACTGGTTGAATGTTGTTGATCACAATACAGGTTGCCAGCAGAGGCGTGAGTTGCACCACCAGCTCCTGGACCTCTGTATCACTTGAAAACAAAGTGGGGTACTGATCTCGGCTGAGGATGAGAATGAGCGAGAGGAGCACACCGATGAAAAAGGAAGTTATTACAGCCACTACTAGCGAGAATTTTGCTGTTCTCGGGTGTCCTCCTCCTAGTTCATTCGATACTCTCACACTGCATAGTATTAAATTTCAGTTCCGGATTTGAACATGTTTGTATTCGATCAGTGATCGGGAAGTTCACATATGATACTGCTATATATTGTAAGGTTTTCAATATGACCGATCTTATTGCTGCATTCATGCCAAAGGACATCATTTCTGTCCATCCCAATATGTTCATGCTGCAAAATTGAACAGAGCATATATCCATATTACTCAATCACCGGACCGTGCCTCTTAAAAGTATTGAAGTTGAAAGAAGAGTGTACTTATTACCATATGGATAAACCATCCACAGACACTTCTGCATTCTTGAGATATCCAGCAAAGAGGATCAATGCCATAAAGTACCACACTTCCAAGCTACACAAGAGTTAAGAGTAGACATATTACCATTCAGTTTATTGTCTTCGATCTGCTAAATAGGAATAGGTTGTCAGTGATCTTCACCATAAGGTGGTCTTTAAGTAGGTACTTCTTGGTCGTTTGTAAAAGTCTATCCAGAAATTTATCAAATTAATTAGACAATGATAGTTCTAACTAGATAACAAAATAACTAGATAACTAAATCTAGTCCACATCACACTATTTTCACTTCTTCGATCTCTTTTGTTTTTGTGGCTAGGAACAAACGAATCACGTATCGCTAACACTGGGTTCAAATTGCTCAACTTAGACAGGTAGACCTATTCGTATCATTTCTACGTACGATGGCCATTTGCGGCATGCAGTCAACGCATGCATCACTCAAGATTACAACTAGCTAGAAAGAAACGTCAGAATTAGTGGCGATGGACCATGCATGGACCCGTCTTGTCTTTTAGATATAACAATATAATTCCAGCTAGGCAAATCTCCAAATCTCCAAATTCCATATGGAATGTTAACATATGTCATAAGTTTAACATATATGTACGAGAATTATTATGTAGATTATAATTCATATTAGGCCGAAGAAGAAAAAGGGAATCTAGCTTTTGTGCAGGATGTTTATTCTACAGTAGCACAAGAACAATTGGCTTTCTTTCTTTGACTGTAGGTTGCAAGTGTTTTCAGTGGACATGAGAGTACGTATATATCTTTATGTATAAGCTAGCTTAACTAGAATACCATACTTGCCTGGACAAGATTGAATTAAATTTATTGGGTGGAGGGGATTGATTGATCATAGACTTACCAGAGTAGAGCTGGGCTCGGGTCGGATCGGTTCGGGATTGGGTCTGATCCGAAACTGAAACCGAAATAATAATCGACTCGGTTCGGTTCGGTTTTAGCCATCTGGACTGAATGAACCCGAACCGAAAAGTTTCGGTTTGGTTCAGCCCAATTTGGTACGGGGGTCGGTTTACAAAATGGTCCAAATCTGTTATTTGACTTATTTCATATTTCAGGTACACCAAGCCTAATTAGAGTTTTTACATTATAAAATCAAGTACACCTAAATCAAGTACATTTCAGGTTCAAATATGCAGATCTAAATACAATTAAAATCAAGTACAGTTCATGTTGAATTCAGAACTAACTATAGATACTACAGATACTAACAGTCCAAACAAATACTAAATACAGATATTAACAGTCCAAATAGTTCCAAATATTACAGTTCAAACAGTCCCATATGCAGTTCATAGAATTACAGTCATTGCAGTTCATAGAATTACAGTCCAAAATGCAAAAAATGGAATTACAGTCAAATTTAGCATAAATACAGTCCTAAATTCAACTAGAGCATTCATCTCCAACCTCTTCATCTTCACTGCCATCAGAATCTTCAATGAGCTCCACAGTTTTAGAAACTCCACTGGCACTGGCACTGGCTCCAAGTCCAATTTCTGTGGTACTTCCCAGCTGTGTAATGTGCTCTGCAAATTGACAAGCATCAACTTATATACTGATGTACATTTGATAATCAAATTGCCACAGTTCACAGATGCAGATAGATTCAAAATGCAAGTTCACAAATGCAGAAACAAAATGCAAGTCACAAATGCAGACATAATCAAAATGCAAGTAAATGCAGACATAATCAAAATGGCACAGTTTCACAAAAGCAGTTAAGTGAGTTAAGTCAATTCACCTTTTTCATAGGCCTCATATATCTCAGTAGCTCTAATGCTTGGAAGATCATCATCATTATCATCTACTTCATTTCCCCTAAGCCAACTTTAAAGACAGATCAATCCCTCTACAGACTTAGGAGTCAATGAGCTCCTAAAATTGTCGATGACTCTCCCACCCGTGCTAAAAGCACTCTCTGAAGCCACTGTACTCACTTGTATAGCCAGCACATCTCGAGCAATTCTTGCCACCACTGGATACTTGGCACCATTCACCCTCCACCAATCCAAAATTGGATACTGCTCACCATTCTCACATACCGGCTCAAGATCATCATCCAAATATCTGTCTACTTCATGGATAGGCCCGGACTCATTTGCCGAAGACACCATCTCCTTCCATTTACCAATAAGGGAGGATCTGAAACCAGTGGGGGCTGCCCTGCTGCTAGTAGTTGCCCTTAGCAGATTAGCCTTGATCACAGTTGCTTAAATGTCTGCTGGCTGCACATATTGCGCATATAAATCCATGAAGAACTTCTTTGCCTTCTTTGTGTCTGCATCAATCTCCACCTTATCTTTCCCATTAATTTGAAACAGATGCACGAAGTGAACAAGCTTGAATCTCGGATCAAGAATCAAACCTAGCTGGATGAAATGATTCACCTCAGCCTTTGACCCAAAATACTTGTTAAGCTTCTTCAGCATGACACCAGCCATATCATTCATCACCCTCTCTACGGCAGTAACACCTCGCATCATTTCAGGTTCCAAAATCAGCTTGTTGATCTCCGCATCGATGACCATCACATCATGATAGGTGGAATGCACTCTAGGGTGTGTAGATGCACTAACTCTCACCGTCACCTCATAAAAAATCTTGAGGAGCACCACAAACTCCTCCACATTATCCCAATCTTCATCACAAGGAGGCCCACATTTTCCTCTAGCATTTGGCAGATGAGGAATCAGGTTACCTTCCTCATCAAACTCTTCATCCGGCTCCGCAAAGTATGCTCTATAGCATTCTTCATCTTCCACCATTCTAATGAAAGCAGCCTTGAACTTCAAGGCTGCTTCCAACATTAGGTATGTAGAGTTCCACCTTGTCGGAACATCCATCACAACCAGCCCTCTACAAGGTATATTTTCTTTTGCTATGCTATTTTTGAAGATATCTAACCTATGGGCAGAGGACCGGACAAACTTAACAGCATTTCTAATTCCCAAGACACCCTTATTTAACTTCTTTAAACCAGTTCCGACAATCAAGTTGCATATGTGGGCAGCACACCTAACATGCATATGTTTACCATATAAGATAGCTTGAGAATCCTTAATCCTATTCAATCTAGCCCTAACATACTCAATAGCACACTTATTAGCAGCTGCATTATCCACAGTTATGGTGAGAACCTTAGTAATACCCCACTTAAGCAAGCATTCCTCAATCAGGTTTCCTATTGAACTCCTACCATGATTATGGATAGTGATCAAATTAATGATCCTCTTATGCATTACCCACTTCTTATCAATAAAATGTGCAATAAGCACCATGTAATTAATTTTTTGAACACTTGTCCAAGTACCGGTGGTTAGACAAACTCTATACTTGAGTAAACTCTTATTAAGGTCTTTCCTCTTACTTTCATACAGATTCAAAAAATTCCTATGGAGAGTTCTTCAACATGGAACTATAAAATCAGGAACAGCAACTCTACAAAAACCCCTAAAACCCAACTTCTCAACAAAGCTAAAAGGCAATTCATCAACAACAACCATTTCAACACAGGCTTGCATAACTTCTTTAGGGTTAAAAATATGAGTCTTCAGCCTATTACCCTTAATTTTATCCCCAACCAAAGTCTTCTGTTTTTTATCAACATTCTGCCTTCTTTTATAATACCTACATCTCTCTTTTATGTGTTTATTCATCCCTCCAGTTCCATTTTTTGTACTATTCGCAGCATAATCTCCTAAACTACCCTTAGGACAATATTTGCATTTAGCTCTCTTTTCAGATATGGTTTGATCAGGTTTCCCTTTACACTTAACAACCCTAATAGCATTATACTCTGTGAAATGATCCCACACCAAACTACGTTTCTTAGATTCGAAACAGTCTGGACTTACAACATATGCAGCAGCCTCAGATGCAGCAGCCTCAGCTTCAACTACTAGAGTTGGAGTGGTTCCAATTGATGAAGCATTCCCACTAGGAGCATGAACCTTACTGGTTTCAGGGACTCCTCCTCTTTTCTTCTTAATATTTTTCAACTGTGACAGAAAAGAAAACTAGTTAAGAACCTAAAATTACAAATTGGAGATCATATGTTACACAATAAAATAAACACAATGTCACTTCACTTGTAAAAACTTACACTGATCGTAGTCATAGTTCAAAACTTTCCTAGGGCCAGTCTCTTAGCTTGTGATAATCCTACCTGTATAGAAAAAAAAAGAACAAGTCAGTAGGTCATAAAAAAGACAAGGCTTACATGTTAATTAACAATTCAAAACTATCATTCCATTTTCAGTTCAAAACAATCACAAAGTACAACCAAAGCAAAAAAATGAAAAATTTACAGTGTTTGACACTGTACCTTCAGGGTTCAGGCCACTTGAATTGCTTCACTTGCTTCACAGCCTACTTCTTCTACAAATCCAGTTATCCAAGGCCTATTTTTCATGTCTTGCAAAAGTAAACAACTAAGATCAGTGGCCAACCTTTTCAGTTCAATTCAATCACAACATGCAACTCAATTAAACATTAAACTTGTGGAGTGACTGTTCATTTTAACATAAATCTAAGCTTGGTATGGGAGCAGAGGACAATCGGTGTGCAATGGCAGCCTCATGCATGCCTGGCCGAGTGTATGCTTTATCTAATATACCAAACTATACCTAATTAGTTTTGCTTCAGTTCCAATTCACTTATTAAAATAGAATCATTTCACTTCAGTTCTACTTATAACATGCAACATGCAACTCAATTAACATAAACCATTTCAGATTTTCAATTCATTTAAAAAAAACTAATCTTGGTATGGGAGCAGGGACAATCGGTGTGCAATGGCAGCCTCATTCATGCCTGGCCGAGTGTATGCTTTATCCAATATACCAAACTATACCTAATTAGTTTTGCTTCAGTTCCAATTCACTTATTAAAATAGAATCATTTCACTTCAGTTCCACTTATAACATGCAACATGCAACTCAATTAACATAAACCATTTCAGATTTTCAATTCATTTAAAAAAAACTACTCTTGGTATGGGAGCAGGGACAATCGGTGTGCAATGGCAGCCTCATGCATGCCTGGCTGGGTGTATGCTTAATCCAATATACCAAGAAACTTAGAAACATGCATCACATCTCACAAGTTTCTAAACATGCATCACAAATTCACAAGTTTCAAAACATGCTTAATAACAGTTCAAAACTATCATTCCATTTTCAGTTCAAAACAATCACAAAGTACAACCAAAGCAAAAAATAAAAAATTAACAGTGTTTGAGACTGTACCTTCCGGGTTCAGACCACTTGAATTGCTGCACTTGCTTCACAACCTACTTCTTCTACAAATCCAGTTATCCAGGGCCTATTTTTCATGTCTTGCAAAAGTAAACAACTAGGATCAGTGATCAACCTTTTCAGTTCAATTCAATCACAACATGCAACTCAATTAAACATTAAACTTTCAGATTTTCAGTTCATTTTAACATAAATCTAAGCTTGGTACGGGAGCAGAGGACAATCGGTGTGCAATGGTAGCCTCATGCATGCCTGGCCGGGTGCATGCTTTATCCAATATACCAAGCTATACCTAATTAGTTTTGCTTCAAGTTCCAATTCACTTATTAAAATAGAATCATTTCAGTTCAGTTCCATGCAAACAAAGAAATGAAAACTTCATTTTCAGTTCAAAACAACCAAGGCAGTGAGAAGTGAAATTCCATTTTCAAAGCAAAAAAATGAAAACTAATTAAAAATGAGACTGTGAGAGAGAGACAGAGCCTACCCTTGGAGATCAGATCGGTGAGGCTAGCAGATCGAAGATGACATGCAACTGTGACCGAGAAGAGATCAGAGATCTGTGAGGCTAGCAGATCGGAGATGACATGTAACTATGATCGAGAAGAGATCGGAGATCGATGAGGCTAGCAGATCGGAGATCAATGAGGCTAGAAGATCGGAGATCGATGAGGCTGTGACTCCTGTGAGGGTTAGACCGAGAGGCGATCGGAGATCAATGAGGCTAGAAGATCGGAGATCGATGAGGCTGTGACTCCTGTGAGGGTTAGACCGAGAGGCGATCGGAGATCGGTGAGGCTGTGAGGGTCAACGTCTCAACAACGTCGATTGAGGCGACAGCGACGCTCGTTTGAGGCTATGCGTCGTTGATTGAGGCTTGTGTGACTGAATCTCGACCTAGGGTTTGAGGCAGAGAAATCGGAGACAACAGCGTCGATTGAGGTGGTACAACGTCGATTGGTTTGTGTGCCGTCGTCTGGGTTGTTACGGTTTCTTTGCTGTATTTTGGACTGAGTCTGAGAGACAGACAGAGAGATGAGAGAAAGGAGGCGAGAGTGAGAGGGTGAGGCCGTGAGGGTGTGATTAGGTTAGGGTATCAGGTCGAAGTTTCAGCTTATATACTTGGACCAAGTGGGAGAGATTCAGTAAGGGAAGGTGTAGGGTTTGTAATGTGGGTATCGAGTTCAGGCTGGTAGATCGGCGACACGTAATCGATTCGGTTTTGATTAATTTTCGGTTCGGTTTATGTACGGTACCGAACCGTACCGAATCAAATTTTTCGGTTTCGGGCCATTCTGTTTCGGGCCGAGAATTGGGCTGATCCGTTCGGTTCGGGCCATTAGGTTTGGGCTTCAGTTTTCGGCCCATTCGGTTCGGTTTTTTCGATTTTCAGCCCGAACCGAATAGCTTCGCCTCCTTTCTCTCATCTCTATCTGTCTCTCAGACTCAGTCCAAAATACAGCCAAGAAACAGTAACAGCCCAGACGACGACGACGGCCCAAACGACGGCACACAACCCAATCAACGCTGTACCATCTCAATCGACGATGCCGCCTCTGATTTCTCTGCCTCAAACCCTAGGTCGAGATTCAGTCACACACAACCTCAATCGACGATGCACAGCCTCAAACGAGCGTCGATGCCGCCTCAATCAACGTTGTTGAGACGTTGACCCTCACGGCCTCACCGATCTCCGATCGCCTCTCGGCCTAACCCTCACAGGAGTCACAACCTCATCGATCTCCGATCTGCTAGCCTCATCGATCTCTAATCTCTTTTCGATCACAGTTGCATGTCATCTCCGATCTGCTAGCCTCACTGATCTTATCTCCGATCTAATCTTCAAGGGTAGGCTCTGTCTCTCTCTCACAGTCCCATTGTCTCTCTAAAGTTTCATTTTTAATTAGTTTTAATTTTTTTTGCTTTGAAAATGGAATTTCACTTCTCACTTCCTTGGTTGTTTTGAATTGAAAATGGAGTTTTCATTTTTTTGTTTTGAAACTTGAAGCAAAACTAATTAGGTATAGCTTGGTATATTGGATAAAGCATACACCCGGCCAGACATGCATGAGGCTGTCATTGCACACCGATTGTCCCTGTTCACGTACCAAGATTAATTTTTTTAAAATGAACTGAAAATCTAAAATGGTTTGTGTTAATTGAGTTGCATGTTGCATGTTATAAGTGGAACTGAACTGAAATGATTCTATTTTAATAAGTGAATTGGAACTGAAGCAAAACTAATTAGGTATAGCTTGGTATATTGGATAAAGCATACACCTGGCCAGGCATGCATGAGGCTGCCATTGCACACCGATTGTCCTTTGCTCCCGTACCAAGCTTAGATTTTTGTTAAAATGAACAGCCACTCCACAAGTTTAATGTTTAATTGAGTTGCATGTTGTGATTGAATTGAACTGAAAATGTTGTAAATTGATCCTAGTTGTTTACTTTTGTGAGACATGAAAAATAGTCCCTGGATAACTGGATTTGTAGAAGAAGTAGGCTGTGAAGCAAGTGAAGCAATTAAAGTGGCCTGAACCCTGAAGGTACAATGTCAAACACTGTTAATTTTTCATTTTTTTGTTTTGATTGTACTTTGTGATTTTTATAACCTATTGACTTGTTCTTTTTTTCCTGTACAGGTAGGACTATCACAAGCTAAGAGACTGGCCCAAGAGAAGTTTTGAACTATGACTAAGATCAGTGTAAGTTTTTTGCATGTGAAGTGACACTGTATTTATTTTATTATGTAACATATGATCTACAATTTGTAATTTTAGGTTCTTAACTAGTTTTCTTTTCTGTCACAGTTGAAAAATATTAAGAAGAAAAGAGGAGGAGTCCCTGAAACCAGTATGGTTCATGCTCTAAGTGGGAATGGTTCGTCAATTAGAACCACTCCAGCTCCAGTAGCTGAAGCTGAGGCTGCTGCATCTGTTGTAAGTCTAGACTGTTTCGTATCTAAGAAACGTAGTTTAGTGTGGGATCATTTCACATGGTATAATCCTATTAAGGTTGTTAAGTGTAAAGGGAAACCTGATCAAACCATATATGAAAAGAGAGCTAGGGTAATTTAGGAGATTATGTTGTAGATAGTACAAAGAATGGAACTGGAGGGATGAATAAACACATAAAAAATAGATGTAAGTATTATAAACGAAGGCAGAATGTTGATAAAAAACAGAAGACTTTGGTTAGGGATAAAATTAAGGGTAATAGGCTGAAGACTCATATTTTTAACCCTAAAGAAGTTATGCAAGCCTATGTTGAAATGGTTGTTGTTGATGAATTGCCTTTTAGCTTTGTTGAGAAGTTGGGTTTTAGGGGTTTTTGTAGAGTTGTTGTCTCTGATCTTACAGTTCCATGTAGAAGAACTCTCCATAGGAATTTTTTGAATCTGTATGAAAGTAAGAGGAAAGACATTAACAAGAGTTTACTCAAGTATAGAGTTTGTCTGACCACCGATACTTGGACAAGTGTTCAAAAAATTAATTACATGGTGCTTACTGCACATTTTATTGATAAGAAGTGGGTAATAAATAAGAGGATCATTAATTTTATCACTATCCATAATCATGGTGGGAGTTCAATAGGAAACCTGATTGAGGAATGCTTGCTTAAGTGGGGTATTACTAAGGTTCTCACCATAACTGTGGATAATGCAGTTGTTAATAAGTGTGATATTGAGTATGTTAGGGCTAGATTGAATAGGATTAAGGATTCTCAGGCTATCTTAGATGGTAAACATATGCATGTTAGGTGTGCTTCCCACATATGCAACTTGATTGTCGGAACTGGTTTAAAGAAGTTAAATAAGGGTGTCTTGGGAATTAGAAATGCTGTTAAGTTTGTCCGGTCCTCTGCCCATAGGTTAGATATCTTCAAAAATAGCATAGCAAAAGAAAATATACCTTGTAGAGGGCTGGTTGTGATGGATGTTCCGACAAGGTGGAACTCCACATACCTAATGTTGGAAGCAGCCCTGAAGTTCAAGGCTGCTTTCATTAGAATGGTGGAAGATGAAGAATGCTATAGAGCATACTTTGCGGAGCCGGATGAAGAGTTTGATGAGGAAGGTAACCTGATTCCTCATCTGCCAAATGCTAGAGGAAAATGTGGGCCTCCTTGTGATGAAGATTGGGATAATGCGGAGGAGTTTGTGGTGTTCCACAAGGTTTTTTATGAGGTGACGGTGAGAGTTAGTGCATCTACACACCCTATAGTGCATTCCACCTACCATGATGTGATGGTCATCGATGCGGAGATCAACAATCTGATTTTGGAACCTGAAATGATGCGAGGTGCTACTGCCGTAGAGAGGGTGATGAAAGATATGGCCGGTGACATGCTGATGAAGCTTAACAAGTATTTTGGATCAAAAGATGAGGTGAATCCTTTCATCCAGCTAGGTTTAATTCTTGATCCGAGATTCAAGCTTGTTCACTTCGTGCATCTGTTTCAAATTGATGGGAATGATGAGGTGGAGATTGATGCAGACACAAAGAAGGCAAAGAAGTTCTTCATGGATTTATATGCGCAATATGTGGAGCCAGCAGACATTTAAGTAACTCTGATAAAGGCTAATCTGCTAAGGGCAACTACTAGCAGCAGGGCAGCCCCCACTGGTTTCAGATCCTCCCTTATTGGTAAATGGAAGGAGATGGTGTCTTCGACAAATGACTCCGGGCTTATCCATGAAGTAGACAGATATTTGGATGATGATCTTGAGCCGATATGTGAGAATGATGAGCTGTATCCAATTCTGGATTGGTGGAGGGTGAATGGTGCCAAGTATCCAGTGGTGGCAAGAATTGCTAGGGATGTGCTGGCTATACAAGTGATCACAATGGTTTCGGAGTGTGCTTTTAGCACGGGTAGGTGAGTCATCGACAATTTAAGAGCTCATTGACTCCTAAGTCTGTAGAGGGATTGATCTGTCTTCAAAGTTGGCTTAGGGAAAATGAAGTAGATGATAATGATGATGATATTTCAAGCATTAGGGCTACTGAGATATATGAGGCCTGTGAAAAAGGTGAACTGACTTAACTCACTTAACTGCTTTTGTGAAACTGTGCCATTTTAATTATGTCTGCATTTACTTGCATTTTGATTCTGTCTGCATTTGTGACTTGCATTTTGTTTCTGCATTTGTGAACTTGCATTTTGAATCTATCTGCATCTGTGAACTGTGGCAATTTGATTATCAAAATGTATATCAGTATATAAGTTGATGCTTGTCAATTTGCATAGCACATTACACAGCTGGGAAGTACCACAGAAATTGGACTTGGAACCAGTGCCAGTGGAGTTTCTAAAACTGTGGAGCTCATTGAAGATTCTGATGACAGTGAAGATGAAGAGGCCGGAGATGAATGCTCTAGTTGAATTTAGGACTGTATTTATGCTAAATTTGACTGTAATTCCATTTTTTGCATTTTGGACTGTAATTCTATGAACTGCAATGACTGTAATTCTATGAACTGCATATGGGACTGTTTGGACTGTTAGTATATGTAGTTAGTATCTTTTTGGACTGTTAGTATCTGTAGTATTTGCAGTTAGTTCTGAATTCAACATGAACTGTACTTGGTTTTAATTGTATTTAGATCTGCATATTTGAACCTGAAATGTACTTGATTTGGGTGTACTTTATTTTGTAATGTAAAAACTCTAATTAGGCTTGGTGTACCTGAAATATGAAATAAGTCAAATAACAGATTTAGACTATTTTGTAAACCGATCCGTACCGAATTGGGCCGAACCGAACCGAAACTTTTCAGTTCGGGTTCATTCGGTCCAGATGGTTAGAACCAAACCGATTATTATTTCGGTTTCAGTTTCGGATCAGACTCAATCCCGAACCGATCCGACCCGAATCCAGCCCTAACACTGATACATACTTATATGCTCAGTGGCTCAGCGGTCCAATTTGGATTTTTATTGAAGAGGTATAAATGAGAAAGAAAAAAAAGCAAAAAAAAATGTGGCTATAAAGAAATAAAGATATGGTAACCAACAACGTACCTGAATAATTCCGAGTTAAGTGAATCGAATATGAATTAGCTAACTGGTCAAACAGTACGGACAAATATACTGTGTATAGGTGACAATAATGTACCATAATGTAATAGTATTGAAGTTAAAAATATCAGTTAATTTTGGGAGATTTTAACCCGGAAATCTGCATATCACGTACGAGTTGTGATCGTTTCATAGCAAGAATCGGATTCATCAGCACACTAGAGGTCTACAGATACTATCTAGAATCTGATTCTGCGTACCAAATTCAGTATAGCAACTTGTACTAGCTTGTTCATGCCTATAGAATGCAACTTTGAGACTGACGAGTATAATGAGAAGATGCAAGCAGTATCAAGTATATATTGAGCTTAGAGGAGAGAGCAATTCTTGTATGTATATAATAGTGTTCTTCCTTTTATTACTCTCAATCTAAAAGAACAGAGCCGATTTTATCACCATAGCACTGCTTATGAATTAATAACGTCAATAATGAGCATACGGTACGTACAAAGATGACCAATCCAAGAACAGTGGTTTCCTATGCCTAGTAGACTAGTCAGATAGCGTTACAAATGCTCTTTCTTTATTAGCTTCAAAATCATGCATCATTCGATGCCAATATGAAGAGGGGGCTAGGTCATGTGACTCTTGGATTCAAATTGGTGCAGGGTATTGGCTTCTAACACCTGAAAACAAGATTTGTATCAGCGCCGCCTCATATTTTTGGTATGACAACTTTCTTCTTCATAAACTCGTAATTAGTTGACGCCTACTTCCCGAAGATGATGTTGTTCAATCATTTTAGATACCTCTTTCTATGACGACGTAATTGCGACATTATTCTCCTTGTCATTGGGTTTGTCTGAATCGCCTCCCCATTTCCTTATCCTGTCCTCAGCTATGGAAGCCTGCATTTCATTGTAAATGTCTCAATTTAATTACTCTGTAATCTGTATTCTTCAATATAGCTAGGTTGATGAAACCTAGAAACATTTTTGTGACTTGTACAACAAGCACTTGAAATGGAAATGATGCTCAAATCGTTCACAGTATATACCTCTTTGTTCCAGTTGGTCCTATAAACCATGGTGAAAAGAACCCCAGTTTGGATGGGTGTCCCGATCAGCATTCCACACCATATACCCTGCAACATGATTCGATGCTTAGACAACTACAAAACTTTTATCCTCACATGGCATGTGTAAAATGAGTCGCAAAGGCGCAGAGCTAAAGAGATCGATATAAACTTACCTCAACACCCCAATCAAAATAGTACCCGAAGAGTAAGCCCAGGGGTACCCCAACGACATAGTAACATGCTATATTAACATAAGCCACATAAGCTTGCCATCCAGCTCCGATTGCAACGCCAGAGAGTACAGGCTGAATGTTGTTGACAATAATGCAGAATGCAAGCAAAGGCGTGACTTGCTTCACGAGGTCTGGGACTTCCGTATCACTTGAAAACATGGCCGGATATATGTTTCGGGTGATGATGGGAATGAGTGAGAGGAGCCCACCGATAATAAAGGAAGTTATTACAGCCACTACTCGCGAGAACTTTGCTGTTCTCGGGTGTCCTCCTCCTCGTTCATTCGACACTCTCACACTGCAAAATTTGAAATTTCAGGTTCAGATTGATAAAGTTTGTAAGTTGTGATTGGGAAGCTTAGAAGTGATATTAATTGGCTGACCTTATTGCTGCATTCATGCCAAGAGATACCATGACTGTCCATCCCAATATGCTCATGCTGCAAATTCAACAGGGCACGTGCTCAAGTGTTACTCAACTATATATATATATACGGAGAGTTTCAAATGCGGACGTCCGCACAGTGAACAGTACGTACGGATTTGGCTTTTCCGGCCACTTCCCGGCCTAATTTGGGTAAACTTCGTTCTAGACATATGTACATACATCTGTGTAGATCATTTGTCTAGAAGAAACTTTTGGCTAATTCGATCTCTAAGGCCCTCAAAATCGCGTTTCAAAAAAACTGAACATAAATCTGTCCGATTTATGTCCAGTTTTTTTGAAACGCGATTTTGAGGGCCTTAGAGATCGAATTAGCCAAAAGTTTCTTCTAGACAAATGATCTACACAGGTGTATGTACATATGTCTAGAACGAAGTTTACCCAAATTCGGCCGGGAAGTGGCCGGAAAAGCCAAATCCGTAAGTACTGTTCATGCTGCGGACGTCCGCATTTGAAACTCTGTGTGTGTGTATATATATATATATATATATATATCCATGGTTATTCTTGACGTGCCTCTTAATTGTTATACCAAAACATATAGAAGTGAAGGAGAAGAGAACTCACCATATGGAAAGGCCATCTACAGAAACTTCTGCATTTTTTAGGTATCCCGCAAACAGAATCAATGCCATAAAGTACCATATTTCCAAACTGAAACAAAATTCAACAATAAAAATATCAAGGGTTTGTTCAATATGCTATTATCTACTGAAATATCAATGCCATAGAGTATTAGAGTATCATATTTCATACCAAGTATTGAACGCTTGACGTTTAGAATGTTTAATCTAGAATTACGTACCAACATGGCAACATGTGTCATCATATAGCGTTTTACCTCTTGAGAATCAACTGAGACCTTCGATAGATTTCTTCAGAAAAAAATCAGTCATATTTTTCACATTGTTTAAAAAAAATTGTTATAAAATACTAAACAAGTTGCTGTGTGCAATCTACGCACCAAACATCACTGAACTTATGTCAACCTAGCTAACAATCTGAGACTTATGGACGAACACAATTGAACCGAATGTACGTAGCCGAAAATAGACAAATTAATTCAAGGCAAACTCTTCACAAGTTCATATGAGGATATATGCATGTTTTCTTTAAATTTGCACAAGACTCGTATTTGGACTCGGATCCTCTCCTAACGGAGAGGTTCCTAACATTTACCTAACAAGAGAATTTTGACCATTCATCTTATCCTAAGGTCTAGATTTATTTACACGTCTGTCCATAACACGATCCTGTGTTTCTCTCGTCACCACGCCCAGACGTCGTTGCCTCTACACTCACTGCGCTCTTAAATGCATCTTTCTTTATAGTCCCGTAATTCCAGATAAACATCAAAGACAAGATTATCACAGCAAATAAAAGAGGAAGCCAGCCTCCTTTATGTACTTTACTGAGGCACGCAGATACATACAGCAGCTCAATTGATCCAAAGATTACGACAAACAAGAATGCCACAAGAACGTTTTGCTTCCACACAGTACTAATAATCAAGAACATCAAGCAGGTGGTGATGAACATTACTGTCACTGCAGCAAGCCCTGAAAAAAGCAACATGGTATTAAAATCTTGATTTCAAAAACACAGGAAAGCATGCAGAGAGGCAGAGAAAGAACACGAACCATATGCATTGCCTATCATATCGGTGTCTCTAAATCCAATGACAACAGCAAGACACAATACCATCAAAGTCCAATTCGCCTCAGGAATGTATATCTGCCCATGTATCTGATTTGATGTATGTTTTATTTTCACATGTGGGAAGTACCGCAGGGCCCTGCACTGACTGACTATTGAGAAGGTAGCTGAAATTATTGTTTCTCTCGTCACCACGCCCAGACGTCTCCGCCGTTCGATCTCGTCGTCATGTTTTTGCTCGTTAAGGTTCTACGTACGGTGTCCTGGCACCTCTGTGTCTCTGGGAGAAGGATGAGACTTAATTGAGACCATTAGGGGTAAGGATTAGACCTGTTGAATTGATGTTGTTTCACAAAATCTAATCGGGTGCTCACTGAGACATTTGTGTTTGATTGAATGTTTTTCTTATTTTTTCGAATAATGGAACCTTTTATTAAAACAACCCAGCAACAGATTAACAAGCTAATAAGTAAAGAAGATAAAACAATAAAGAGCAACCCCATTGTAACCTGCTACCATAATCGTAGAGGACAAGAATGGGCGATGCAGGAACTGTGCGAGAGAGAGAGATAAGAGAGTAGTTCGAGAGTGAGAGAGAAAAAAGTGAATGTTGACCATCCGATTAGATTAAGGGTCAAAATTAAAGCGTTAGGTACCTAACCGTCCCTCGTATTTGACCGGCAGTTGGGAGAATATATGCACCGGAGGTACTAATACACTTTCTTTTCCCACAATAATATCAAGGGTACATCTTTCGAATAGATATTGCGAAGAAGACTTCAATGCGTTCAATATCGACATTTGACAAATGCTAATGCTGAACGCTCTGAGCTGGAAGAATATTTTGAAGATGAACTACTAATCAATGTTTTCAAAGGTGACGCGAGGTGACACCGTGGCTCGCTTTAGCACGGAGCGGGAGTGAAAAGCCTCGCTGGCAAGAACGCAGGCACGCCGCTGAAAAGGCGGCCGCCGGGGCGGCGAGGCGCTGCAAAAGCGGAGTGGCACAAGTGCTTCTGCGTTTTGAGGAAGAAGACGACCTCAACGTCGTCTTTTCATCTTCTTCTTTGTTCGCGTATAACTTTTTAATTTTATTTTAATTTGATCGATACATGACATGCATACTTGTGTGCTATAACGCTAAGCCTGGAGATGCATCGATGGAGATCGAACAAGTAAGAGAACCTTGTTAGCTTATATCATTTTAATATGAGCTCGATCATTATGTGAAATATTTGGTTGGAAACTTGGAATGAAAGAATCATTTTTATATAAGAGTCAAAGATATGGTAGCAGCTAGGCTTGAACCTGGGATGTTTTACTGAAAAATTGAACCGAAAACCGAAATAAACTTAACCGAAACTCGTTGGACTCAAAATTCGTGGGACTAATAATATAGAAACCGAACCGAACTAAATCCGAACTGAATAACTTTTTATGGTACAATACTGAATAAAACTGAACAGTTCCGAAATGATATATGTGACAAAATTGTATTTATTTATTTACATAAATGATATGCACTCACCTATTTTGAATATTTTTTGGACATATATATAGAAAACACTTATAAAAAATACTCTTATTTTCTCACATTTCTTCTATCTCTATAGAATTTTGTCTTTCTCAAACAATAATTAACTTAAACAATTAGTTAAACCTAGCAAATTTTATTGAAAACCGATCCGAAACCAGTTTGCAGTTCGAATTCTGGGCTTTTCGGTTTCCGTGCCGATTTTGCAGTCCTGCCGATTTTATTTGTCTTTCCCCTGGGCTTTTCAGTTTCCGTGCCCAGTTTGCAGTTCGGATTCTGGTGTCGCACGTCGCAGTTGAAGGCTTAGTATTCGAGCTACTTTTCTTTTTCAGTAGGTTTCTTGTTTAACCTACTGTTGTGTATTTATGTATATATACTAGAAGTCGTTCTGAATACTCTGATGTTTATATTTTCATATGATTTTCCTGAATTTTTGTAAAGTTACAGTTTTGCTTATTATTTTATATTATGATATGATTTTGAGAAATCCGGATGGGATTGGTGTCCACGGTTTGGCTTTTGTGGCATAGGATGAAGTGTGTTTTCGGGTGCAGGTTAATGGTAATTCCGTGATATAATGAAACTCTGCCGAAATTTCTATTGTTTTTGCAAGTTCGTGTTTTCAGAAGGGGTTTGATTCCGGTTTAGGAAACTAGATCGGGGTTGGGTCATTTCACAATTCATCCAATATAACTTAAATTTTAATGCGATGATCAAATAGTCAAATTATTTTTTATTTGATTGATTTTTTGTAAGTATGATCGTCTAATAGTAATCTAAAGAATGAGTGGTTTCAATTGTCAAACAACTTTGTCAATCTTGTGAAAATAGAAGTTTTACTCCGTTTTTTCAAAGCGGAGGTCCGCTCTAGATATGGACTATATATATATATATATATATATATAGATTCTATCAAGAGCGGAGCTTCGCTCTGAAAAAATGGAGCGAAATATCAATTTTCACGAGATTAACAAAGTTTCTCGCCCATTGAAATCATCCATCACGTAGATTATTGTTTAAGGATCATGCTTACAAAAAATTATCACAATTGGAGATAATGTAGAC